>JAIOJX010000001.1:56606172-65865302 GCA_022376925.1 Tragulus kanchil | reverse complement strand
ACGACACTCAGTGAGGACACCTCCCCCTTCTCAATCACCCTTCCTGTCAGCACTCCCCCAAGCAGAGCTCCATCGAGCCACTGAACCTCAGTGAGGACAACTTGATACCCAACAATTAGGCAGATGCATCCTGGTAAGGGGTGACTACAGGAGCTACCTTTTGGAGACTGGTTGCCCCACAGAGTCCACCAGGGCCTTACCGTGCAACCTAAGAGAGGAAAATTCTACAAACACTTTCGCCAGGAGGGCTGTACGTTGAAGGAGCAGCGGCTCACACTTCTGGACCGTCTGACCCCAAATAACGATGCGCTGCAGGCATCACACCTCCTCTGGGTGTACATGTTACTTGTCACCATTTCCATGACGTTCGTGAAGATTAAAAAGGGCCACGCAGGTGCCTGGGCACCCTCTCCATGCAACAAAGCCTGCTACCCCCATCCCAGCCAATGGCCAGATACAATCTGTTGTCCTCATTTCCCATAAATATAAGGAACACACCCCAAACACCTTATATGGTGAACAGAGAGCTTCCTGGCAAAAGGTCCTATATGTCAAAGAAACCAGCAATGTGTGCTCTTTACTAGTAGTTTATCTTTCAGCAATATGGGGTTTTACAAATAAATACCAATTTTTAGGCAACCACCCTCCCCTTCCCTCAACTAGCACACATGTACCACATTTAGAGAGGCACACACACATCACCTGGCAGTTTGGAAATATGATCACCCAGGTAAGTCATTCAGAACAAGGCAATCTCCTCCAATATTGCCAAAAATTGTTTTCAGTTATTTAAGGTGGTCGTAGGCTGTTGTTCCCCTTAGGCACGTACCACATCTCTTTCAGGCAAGGAACAGGGTGAAACTGTCCCCTGGCTCTCCTTCCACTCAAGAAGGGGAACTTCCAAGTTAAATTTGTCAAGGCTCAGCATTTCTAAAATGGTATTCAGGAAGAGGGAATGGAGTCTGACTCTTGATTTCTCTCTTCATCACCATTATGTTCAGTCAAGCATTTGAAAAAGATCAGCAGACTCTGGGAAACTTGGAATTTTATAGCCTGTCAGCTCTCAGAAACTGGGAATTTAAAGGAGCTAAAAATGCATCTAATCAATAGCCCTGCTCACCGAAGGCACACTGAGGTGCAGTAGAGAACACAGGGCCTCGGTGCTTCAAGTATGGTCCACAGACCGGCCCATGAAACAAACTGAGCACAGTGAAGTCTGAAAAGTTCAGCTCTAGGGATTGGTTAAGAGCTGGGGCACTAACTAGAGCAGTGGGTCTCCACTTGAGTGTACGTCAGAGTCACCTGGAAATTGTTTTAAACCACAGGAGAAATGGGCCTTAATGCCAGAGTTTCTGATTCAGCAGGCCAAGGAGAGGGCCTGAGGACATGCATTTGGAACAAGTTCCCAAGTAATACCAATGCCTTTGTTCTGGGGACAACACTTTCAGGAAAAACACTGGACTAGAGACAAAGCTGGATGGAAACTATGGCTGTATTTGTCGAATCTCAAGTAAGTCTCTCAAACTAAGCCTTAGTTTCCTCCAGTATAAAGCAGACATAGGGAACCAGTGTTCCATGTTACTGTGAAGATTAAATGAGGAAATAGGGAGAGGGCCCTTGGCACAGGGCCCAACACATGATAAACCTCAGACAGATGTAGCCAATCATTGTTATTATTTCAAAGCATACCATGACAGACATTATGTCCTCCTCCAACCTCCCTTTTCCCCTCTCTTCTACAGAGAATCCTGTCCCCAAAATAATGTAGCTAAATTATACCCGGAGTACATACCGTGGACAGAGGAGCCTGGTGGGCTACAGTCCATGGGGTCATGAAGAGTCAGTCACGACCGAGGGACTAAACACGCACGTGAACAATCCCAAAGCGCAGTGCTCAGAACATAGAAGACAAATCCTGTCATGGCCTGTATCGGAAGAAAGGCTGGGGCGGATCCTAGAAAGAAGTGAAGATCACAGTCACCCACAAGCTGCCATCCAACATAACAGGGCAAAGTCTTGTCGCTACCCTGGCCTAGACCAGCTGGTGTCCTTGATATTCCCACTCAACACAAGCAGGCTGGTGCCCTCTAACAGGATATCAGGGACTCTTTTCAGCAGCTGTCTTACACGACAGCAATCAGTCTCACCTTCTCCCTCCTGCCCCCACTGTCCCTTCCCCACGCAACTGGGGCTATTCACTTCCCTTCTTCTATCTAGATTTATTTTGCTTCAGATTTTTCCCAGGGTGAGACCCTCTGGATATTAGTTTGCAAAGTCAAAATGGATCTTAGTGTGGCTATTCTTACTGAAGGCTTCCCTTCACTGTGCACCTAACACCGACAAAAGGAGAACCACAGCTACCGATGGATCAATAGTTTTCAAATTCGCCCCTTTCCTCCAGACCCAGGATAACAGAGGGGATCCCACTGATCCACTCATTTCTACCACAGAACATGCATACATGCATTCATTCATTATTTCATTGACTTTATGATGATGCTGTCGACTCAGTTTCACCTGCATACTGGACTTCACGATTCCTTAAAATATTAAAGTTGTGAACACTACGTATGTACCTACTATGTACCATGGACCCATTCGAAACTCTTCCCTGTAATTAAAATTCCACTGGCATTTCATCAAGAGTAATACAGGGTCTGTGACAAACTCTTCCATTAGAGCAAAACAACGCCCCATAGTGACCTAATCTGGAAAGATAAGATCCCAGAAAGAGCAAGGAATCAGGCTTGCCAACTTTCTGTACTCTTTAGCCTTCTGTAGAAAGAAGCCTGTAAGCCAGGTGCTCAAGGCCCTAAAAGCAGCTATTGTCTAGTCTAGTGCCAGCACTTCCTGGTCCTCACCCATTTGGCCCTCCTATCAGAATTCTCTATTCTGATTCTACTTTTGAGAATCTAGGAGCTACTGCAGGCAATGAGGCAGCAAACATATCTATATTCTGTGTCAATGTAAGTCACGACAAACTGTAAAACCAAAACAAAGCTTTTAGCATATCAATATCATCAAAGTCATACAGGAACATTCCTAATGTCCTCACTGGTCATCTCCTTGAGGAAGCTGAATCTGGCCAGCCAGTGAAAAGGGGCCCACATCCACCACAGTTCTCTGCATCATATCATCCCGGTTTATTTTCTAATTGTCATGTATCATTATCTGAAATCGACTCAGTAATTTATTTTGTGTCTCCACTCCCTAGAAGGAATGGTCCCTGAGCATAGGACCCTTGTGCTCTTCAGGTATTGGGGTCCCTCAAGTCTAACTCTCTTGTACATATCTAGTATTCAATGAGTATTTGCTTTATAAATGAACGGATGCACGGTTCGCTGGGAGAATGATGCCCTTAAAAAGGGGTTCCTGCGCTAGTTGGCTTTCTCTTTTTCACTCTCAAGCACCCAGGCCACAACCCACAGCCTAAAGGGACAGCAGAAACTACCCACTAAACAGCTTGAAGACCTAGGGCACCCGCCGGCCTAGGATAGGGGGTGCGGGAGGGTGCGGTCCATTGAGAGTAATGTGCATGTCCACCCACGACTGAACGAGTCCATCCTCTCATTAATCCAATAACTGACTCTTAAAATGGCTCTGAGGGCCAACGCCATCCCCCTCCTCGCTCTCAATCCTCCTAGCATTATTCGCAAACGCAGGGAACATAAGAAACTATCCACAAAATAAACTCGGGCTATGGATACTAAAGAGTGGATCAAATTCCACGCAAACCTTAAACAAAAGGCCACACTTCCCATCAGGCATTGGCGCTGGCGTCCCGGAAGGCCGCGCAGGAACTGCCTGCTGCTGTTGCTATGGCTTCGGAGGCGGGGCTTCAAGACGCCGCTCGGCTGCTTCCCAAGTCCCAATCCACTTCCATGCTGCCCCCACGAGCTGATTTGTGGACTCTCCGATCTAGGGACAGTCGGTTTCCTCGCCTGATTTATCTCACTCAGGTCCCTTGCTGGACTAGTCCGCGTCAAAGAGCAGAGACTGGGCGGCGAGGCGAACGTCCTCCCTGGCCTTCTTGGTCGCTCCGTGAAACTTCGGCCGATTGATGGCAGCGTTACTCTGCAAGTGACTGCAACTCGGCTCTTTCCCCCGCCCTCCCTGTTTAGAAAAAATGGGGCGCGTCACAATCAAAATTTCTTTCTCCAGAGAAGGAAGGCTGTTTTAGAACGGCCTTCTTACTCCCATATATTCCATTAAGTCTCTATTGCTATCTGAGAGGCAGAGAGTGACAGAAAATATTTTTTAATGTGATTTTCTCTCATTACTAGCGCGCTAGTAAACTTTCTCGACTGTGCGCCCCTCTCCGGCCTTCTTAGGCTATTGTGTTGAGTTTCCTGTGGGACTTATTTTCACTTTCTTTTCTTGTTCATTAAATGAGTCTCAAGATGCTGAGTATATAAATGTTGAAAGCTGAGAATAAATATTAAGGTAAACATCATCTTAGTATTTTTTTGAATTGTTTTGTATAACTGGTAGCATTTTTTTAAATGCAGTAGTTTCCCAATCCTTAAAAAACAACGTTTGAATTTTATCTTCCTCCACATTATCAAGATCACACAGTATTGACCATTTTCTAGCATGGCATTTTAAATATATGCATTAAGCTTTCTTTTTGCTCATGAGTTCCTTAGGGGGGAATTCCTGAAAGTGCAACACAACTGTTTTTCTTCAGTGTTTAACAGGATTTACCATACCATTGAGAAGACTGAGAATTGAATTCATTGTTGGAAATGTTTTAACCAAGGGCCTTACCTGACGACGACGATGATGATTTTTTAAAATTCTGCTCTAACTGACCTGTCACAAATATGCATGCTTTTGCAGTAGGGGTCAACTCCTTTGCCTTTGGGAAGAAAGACTGAGGTCATTCTGAATATGACAGAGAGCTGAGGGGTAGAATAGGTAAACAGAGTCATGGTGTCAGTTGGCTAGTAAAGTACTGGAAGAAGGCATTGAGAGTAGGGTTTGCAAGAATCCTTGTGATGGCTGGCCAGGGTAGAGGCCTAGTGGATTCAAGATTGAAGAAGGAGGTAGACTTGGTCAGAATGACCCAAGATAATGTAGTATCCTGTTAAATTTTGTCTAAAGATATATACTACTGTACTGACCAATTCCTCCATTCTTTAGCATTTACACTTTTCCTATATCTTCATTTTTTTAAAACACTAAATGGAGTACCTTTTGGCCTAATGCTTTTCTTTTTCTCTCTTATGATTTCACAACCTTTTTTCCAGAAGTCTTAATCTTTTACTAAGATCACAGACTAACAGGGCTTTGAATGAGAAAGCAAAACCCTTAGGACAGTGTTGCTCTGAAAGTATATCAAGAATTGGTCAGGGTAAAGGGGTTGAGAAACACAAACATCTAGTTAAAAAATACATAAGTTATGGGAGTGTAATGTACAGAAGGGTGACTGTGTTTGTGTGTGCGTATATTTGTACTTAGATGCTAGGTCATGTGTGCCCCTCTACCCCAGGCGTCTCTGTGCATTAGACATTCTGATAGGGACAGAGTAGAATAGGTAGGTGGTTGTAGAATCCTAGCAGGGGATGGTAGGTAGAAGGGAGACACCTGAGAAAGGTTGGGAGGCCAGTGAGTTGACGATAACTCAGTAGAGCTGCTCCTTGTTCAGTAAAGCAGGCTTGACTGGGTATAAACAGCTGATGAAGGAGGAGCTGGCAAAGAACTAATGATGTATGCCTTACATCTGTGTCTACTTGATGGGGGCGGTCTTCTACCAGCCTATATATGTTGCTGCCCACTCAGTTGAAGGAGGGGAGAGCTTTCCTGCCTGCCTGTTTGCACTTCTTACAAGTACCCTATCCTAATAAATCTTCTTCTTGCCTATCACTCTGCCTCTCACTGAATTCCTTCTGCGTGGAGGCACGAAGAACCTGAGCCTCAGAGGGTCCAGACGTTGGGTGAGTGTTGGATTAAGTCCCGGCCACGTGGGTTCAAGTCCCAAGCAGGGTTTTGGCTGGGGTTAAGGCTTAGCCACGTGGGTTCAAGTCCCAAACCGGTTTTGGCTAGGTTCAAGCCCCAGTCACGTGGGTTCAAGTCCCAAGCAGGGTTAAATCAGGTCTAGGCCCTTGGTTTAAGTCTCAAATCGAGGTAAAACCGTTTCAATTCCAGCCAAAAATACTGGAGTTTGTAGCTGTTCCTTTCACTAGGGGATTATCCAAGGCAGTGATGGGACCCAGGTCTCCTGAATTTCAGGCGAATTCTTTACAATCTGAGCCACCAGGGATGCCTTTTAACTGCCCCCTTTTCCTACATACCTGAGTTCTATCAGAGAACATGCAGGCATGTATTTATTCATTCTTTCACTCTTATGATTTCACAACCTTTTTCCAGACTAACAAAGGGCTTTGAATGAGAAAGCAAAACCCTTAGGACAGTGTTGCTCTGAAAGTATATCAAGAATTGGTCAGGGTAAAGGGGTTGAGAAACACAAACATCTAGTTAAAAAATACATAAGTTATGGGAGTGTAATGTACAGAAGGGTGACTGTGTTTGTGTGTGCGTATATTTGTACTTAGATGCTAGGTCATGTGTGCCCCTCTACCCCAGGCGTCTCTGTGCATTAGACATTCTGATAGGGACAGAGTAGAATAGGTAGGTGGTTGTAGAATCCTAGCAGGGGATGGTAGGTAGAAGGGAGACACCTGAGAAAGGTTGGGAGGCCAGTGAGTTGTCGATAACTCAGTATAGCTGCTCCTTGTTCAGTAAAGCAGGCTTGACTGGGTATAAACAGCTGATGAAGGAGGAGCTGGCAAAGAACTAATGATGTATGCCTTACATCTGTGTCTACTTGATGGGGGCGGTCTTCTACCAGCCTATATATGTTGCTGCCCACTCAGTTGAAGGAGGGGAGAGCTTTCCTGCCTGCCTGTTTGCACTTCTTACAAGTACCCTATCCTAATAAATCTTCTTCTTGCCTATCACTCTGCCTCTCACTGAATTCCTTCTGCGTGGAGGCACGAAGAACCTGAGCCTCAGAGGGTCCAGACGTTGGGTGAGTGTTGGATTAAGTCCCGGCCACGTGGGTTCAAGTCCCAAGCAGGGTTTTGGCTGGGGTTAAGGCTTAGCCACGTGGGTTCAAGTCCCAAACCGGTTTTGGCTAGGTTCAAGCCCCAGTCACGTGGGTTCAAGTCCCAAGCAGGGTTAAATCAGGTCTAGGCCCTTGGTTTAAGTCTCAAATCGAGGTAAAACCGTTTCAATTCCAGCCAAAAATACTGGAGTTTGTAGCTGTTCCTTTCACTAGGGGATTATCCAAGGCAGTGATGGGACCCAGGTCTCCTGAATTTCAGGCGAATTCTTTACAATCTGAGCCACCAGGGATGCCTTTTAACTGCCCCCTTTTCCTACATACCTGAGTTCTATCAGAGAACATGCAGGCATGTATTTATTCATTCTTTCACTCAGTTTATGATGCTGCTGTCAACACAGTTTCACCTGTGTACTGAACTTTAGGATTCCTTAAAATATCAAAGTTGTGAACACTACCTAAGACCTAAAATGTACCATGGACCCATTCCAATCTCTTAACAGTGGGTCTGTGACAAACTCTTCCAAGAGAGCAAAACAACAGCCCATAATGACCTAATCTGGAAAGACCAGGACGCAAAGAGAAAGGAGACCAGAAGGGAAGGCAGGCCAAAAAGAGGAAGGGAATTGGGCTTCCAACACACTCTGTAGTCTTTGACCTTCTGTAGAAAGAGGCCTGTAAGCCAGATGCTCAAGGCCCTAGAAGCAACTGTTGTCTAGTCTAGTGCCAGCACTCCCTGGTGCTCATCATTAAGCGCTTCTATCAGAATTGTCTATTCTGATTCTACGTTAGAGAGTTTAGGAGTTATTGCAGACAATGAAACAGCGAACATATCTATATTTTGCATCAATCTGAAGAGGAAAATTAAAAACTTACACACAACAATTAACTGTAGCCATAAAAAGCTCTGTTACTGTAACACCTGCTTGCTTCACTAAGAACTGGATGGCTCAACTAACTATAGCAACAGGTGTTCTGGTAAGTACAGAAAATATGGAACAAAGAGCTCTGTACCCTCTGCGTAACTCCATAGCAACTCAACCTTCTATCATAGTTTTCCATTCTGCTTCTACTTTTGAGAGTCTAGGAGCTACTTCAGCAATGAGGCAGCAAACATATCTATATTCTGTGTCAATGTAAGTCATGACAAACGGTAAAACCAAAACAAAGCTTTTAGCATAGCATCAAAGCCATATAAGAACATTACTAATGTCCTCACCAGTCATGGCCTTGAACAAGCTGAATCTGACCACCCAGTGAAAATGGGTCCACATTCACCAAGTTTCTCTTCATCATATCACCCCAGTATATTTTCTTACTGTCATTTATCACTGTCTGAAATCAACTCGGTAATTTATCATTTATTTTCTGTCTCCACTCCCCAGAAGGAATGGTCCTTGAGAACAGAACCTGTATGCCCTTCAGTGTCTTGGGTCTGCAGAGTGTAAAACTGTGTCTGGTACTTATCCGGTACTCAATTAATATTTGTTTTATGAACAAACTGAATGCACGGTGCATGATGGCTGGGTAAATGATGTGCTTAAAAGGGGATTCAGGGCTAGGTGGCTTTCTTTTTCACTCACTCTAGCACCGGAGCCCCATCTCACAAACTAAAGTGACAGCAGAAACTTCCCGCTAAATGGCTTGAAGATCTAGGGCACACAGCTGGCCTTGGAGTGGTATGGGAGAGTGGTAGTCCATGGAGCACTAATGGGCATGTCAACAAGCCTCTGACAGTGTCCATCTTCGTATTACTCTAAATGACTCTTATTTTTTATTTATTTATTTATTTATTTTTAAACCTTTATTTTACTTTTAACTTTTACAGAGTTTTGTTGTTTACAGATATGTATGTTCTCAGATTAGTAAATGACTCTTAGAATAGGTTTGCTGGCTGATGCCATCCCCCGCCCTCGCTCTCAATCCTCCCAGCAATGTTCGCCACCACGGAAAACTTAAGAAACTATCCACAAAACAAACTCTAGGCCACGGGTACAACAGAAAGGACCGAATACAGTACGAACCTTAAACAATCAGCCACACTTCCCATCAGGCATTGGCGCTGGCGTCCCAAAAGGCTGCGCAGGAACTGCCTGCTGCTGTTGCTATGGTTTCGGGGGCGGGGCTTCCTGAGGCCCTTCTCCAGCCTCTCAATTGCAAATCCACTTCCGTGGTGAGACCACGAGCAGATGTGTGGACTCCCTGGTCTAGCAACAGTCGCTTTTCCCTCCCCTTTTATCTCGCTCAGGTCCCTTAGTGGACTAGTCCGTGTCAAAGAACGGAGACTGGGCTGCGAGACGAACGTCCTCCCAGGCCTTCTTGGTCGCTCCGTGAAACTTCGGCCGTTTGATGGCAGCATTACTCTGCAATTGAGTGCAACTCGGCTCTTTCTCCCGCCCTTCTTGTATGGAAAAAAGTGCTCTTGAGACTAAGAAACATTTTCTCCACTCCCCAGAAGGAATGGTCCTTGAGAACAGAACCTGTATGCCCTTCAGTGTCTTGGGTCTGCAGAGTGTAAAACTGTGTCTGGTACTTATCCGGTACTCAATTAATATTTGTTTTATGAACAAACTGAATGCACGGTGCATGATGGCTGGGTAAATGATGTGCTTAAAAGGGGATTCAGGGCTAGGTGGCTTTCTTTTTCACTCACTCTAGCACCGGAGCCCCATCTCACAAACTAAAGTGACAGCAGAAACTTCCCGCTAAATGGCTTGAAGATCTAGGGCACACAGCTGGCCTTGGAGTGGTATGGGAGAGTGGTAGTCCATGGAGCACTAATGGGCATGTCAACAAGCCTCTGACAGTGTCCATCTTCGTATTACTCTAAATGACTCTTATTTTTTATTTATTTATTTATTTATTTTTAAACCTTTATTTTACTTTTAACTTTTACAGAGTTTTGTTGTTTACAGATATGTATGTTCTCAGATTAGTAAATGACTCTTAGAATAGGTTTGCTGGCTGATGCCATCCCCCGCCCTCGCTCTCAATCCTCCCAGCAATGTTCGCCACCACGGAAAACTTAAGAAACTATCCACAAAACAAACTCTAGGCCACGGGTACAACAGAAAGGACCGAATACAGTACGAACCTTAAACAATCAGCCACACTTCCCATCAGGCATTGGCGCTGGCGTCCCAAAAGGCTGCGCAGGAACTGCCTGCTGCTGTTGCTATGGTTTCGGGGGCGGGGCTTCCTGAGGCCCTTCTCCAGCCTCTCAATTGCAAATCCACTTCCGTGGTGAGACCACGAGCAGATGTGTGGACTCCCTGGTCTAGCAACAGTCGCTTTTCCCTCCCCTTTTATCTCGCTCAGGTCCCTTAGTGGACTAGTCCGTGTCAAAGAACGGAGACTGGGCTGCGAGACGAACGTCCTCCCAGGCCTTCTTGGTCGCTCCGTGAAACTTCGGCCGTTTGATGGCAGCATTACTCTGCAATTGAGTGCAACTCGGCTCTTTCTCCCGCCCTTCTTGTATGGAAAAAAGTGCTCTTGAGACTAAGAAACATTTTCTCCAAAGTAAAGGGCTTGTTTTATGGTGGCCTTCTTGCTCCAATTTCTTTCCTTAAATCTCTGTTGCAAACCGATGGGCAGAAGAGTGACAGGAAAATTTTTTGATGTGAGTTTCCTTCATTATGAGCCCACTTTTAAAGTTTCTCGCCTGAGCTCCACCACCTCCCTTTTTTTAAACCATTGTTTTGAGTGTCCAGTGGGGCTTATTTTAACTTTCCTTTCTTGTTCCTTAAATGAACCTCAAGATGCTGAGCATTATAAATGTTGAAAGCTTTGAAAGTATGAATTAGAGGGTAAATATCACCGAAGTATTTTTTGTGTATTCTCTCATAACTGGCAGCATTTTTTTAATGTAGTATTTTCACATTCAATAACAAGCAACGTTTGAAAGAATTTCATCTTCCTCCACATTATCGAGATCACACAGTATTGACCATTTTCTATCATGGCATTTTAAAAGTCTCCAAAAATATATGCTTTAAGCTTTCCCCTTTTTACCCATGAGTTCCTTAGGGGGAAATTCCTGAAAGTGCAATACAACTCTTGTTCTTCTTCAGTGTTTGACAGGGTTTACCATACCATCGAGAAGATTGACTATTGAATCTATTCTTGGAATTGTTTTAACCAAGGGCCCTACCTGACAATGATGATGCTTTTTTAAAATTCTGGTGTAACTGACCTGTTACAAACATGCATGCTTTTGCAGTGGGGGTCAACTCCCTTGCCTTTGGAAAGAAAGACTGAGGTCATTCTGAATATGACAAAAAGAACTGCGGGGTAGAGTAGGTAAGTGGAGTCTGGGTGTCAGTCTGCTGGAAAAATAGTGAAAGGAAGCATTGAGGGTAGAAATTTTCTTACTAAATTGCCTACAGGAATTTTGCTAAGCAAGGCTAAGGATTTATACACTAGGATTGGTTTGAAGAACTGGATCCAGATACTGAGAGTAGAAAAAACTGTTAGTAAAACCTTACAGTTTGCAGGAATCTTGATGATGGCAGGCCAGGGTAGAGGCATAGTAGAGAAGGCCTTCTTGGTCGCTCCGTGAAACTAAAGGGCTTCCCGCCCTTCTTGTATGGAAAAAAGTGCTCTTGAGACTAAGAAACATTTTCTCCAAAGTAAAGGGCTTGTTTTATGGTGGCCTTCTTGCTCCAATTTCTTTCCTTAAATCTCTGTTGCAAACCGATGGGCAGAAGAGTGACAGGAAAATTTTTTGATGTGAGTTTCCTTCATTATGAGCCCACTTTTAAAGTTTCTCGCCTGAGCTCCACCACCTCCCTTTTTTTAAACCATTGTTTTGAGTGTCCAGTGGGGCTTATTTTAACTTTCCTTTCTTGTTCCTTAAATGAACCTCAAGATGCTGAGCATTATAAATGTTGAAAGCTTTGAAAGTATGAATTAGAGGGTAAATATCACCGAAGTATTTTTTGTGTATTCTCTCATAACTGGCAGCATTTTTTTTTAATGTAGTATTTTCACATTCAATAACAAGCAACGTTTGAAAGAATTTCATCTTCCTCCACATTATCGAGATCACACAGTATTGACCATTTTCTATCATGGCATTTTAAAAGTCTCCAAAAATATATGCTTTAAGCTTTCCCCTTTTTACCCATGAGTTCCTTAGGGGGAAATTCCTGAAAGTGCAATACAACTCTTGTTCTTCTTCAGTGTTTGACAGGGTTTACCATACCATCGAGAAGATTGACTATTGAATCTATTCTTGGAATTGTTTTAACCAAGGGCCCTACCTGACAATGATGATGCTTTTTTAAAATTCTGGTGTAACTGACCTGTTACAAACATGCATGCTTTTGCAGTGGGGGTCAACTCCCTTGCCTTTGGAAAGAAAGACTGAGGTCATTCTGAATATGACAAAAAGAACTGCGGGGTAGAGTAGGTAAGTGGAGTCTGGGTGTCAGTCTGCTGGAAAAATAGTGAAAGGAAGCATTGAGGGTAGAAATTTTCTTACTAAATTGCCTACAGGAATTTTGCTAAGCAAGGCTAAGGATTTATACACTAGGATTGGTTTGAAGAACTGGATCCAGATACTGAGAGTAGAAAAAACTGTTAGTAAAACCTTACAGTTTGCAGGAATCTTGATGATGGCAGGCCAGGGTAGAGGCATAGTAGAGAAGGCCTAGTGGATTCAAGATTGATGGAGGCAGGCTTTGTCAAAATGGCCCAAGATCGTGTAGTATCCTGTTAAATTTTGTCCACATAGACCTACTGTACTGACCTATTCCTCCAATGTTTGGCATTTACAGTTTTCCTATATCTTCATTTTTTAAACACTAAATGGTGTACCTTTTGGCATAATAGTTTAATTTTTCTCTCTCATGATTTCACAACCTTTTTTTTCCAGAAGTCTTAATCCTTTGCTAAGATCACAGACTAACAGGGCTTTGAATGAGAAAGCAAAACCCTTAGGACAATGTTGCTCTAATTTGAGAGTATATCAAGAATTGGTCAGGGTAAGGGGATCCAGAAACACGTCTAGTTAAAAAACGTGTAAGTCATGGGAGTGTAATATACAGCAGGGTGACTGTGTGTGTGTGTGTACTCAGTTGCTAAGTCATGTGTTCCCACCAGGCTTCTCTGTGCATGAAATTTCTCAAGCAAGAATACTGGAATGAGTTGACATTT
Organism: Tragulus kanchil; assembly: GCA_022376925.1. NCBI lineage: Eukaryota > Metazoa > Chordata > Mammalia > Artiodactyla > Tragulidae > Tragulus > Tragulus kanchil. The sequence goes on along the minus strand of JAIOJX010000001.1, from coordinate 65,852,083 downwards.
CCTCCTCCAAAAGATCTTCCTGACCCAGGGATTCTATTCCAGTGTCCCTCATTGGCAGGTGGGTTCTTTACTTCTGTGCCACTTGGGAAGACCCGTAGTTACTATAATTAATAAAATGCTTGCTTGAGGAGGCCTTAGAGATAGCTGAGAAAGAAGAGACGGGAAAGGCAAAGGAGAATAGGAAATACATTACCCATTTGAATGCAGAGGTCCAAGTAATAGCATGAGAGATAAGAAAGCTTTCTTAAGTGAACAATGCAAATAAATAGAGGAAAATAATAGAATGTGAAAGACTAGAGATCTCTTCATGAAACTTAGACAGAACATTTAATGCAAAGAAGGCTAAAATAAAGGACGGAAACAGTATGGATTTAACATAAGCAGAAGATGCTAAGAGGAGGCAGAATGAATATACAGAAGAACTATACAAAAAAGATCTCAATGACCTGGATAACCACAATTGTGTGATCACTGATCTGGAGCCAGACATCCTAGAGTGTGAAGTAAAAGGGGCTTTTGGAAGACTCACTGTGAATAAATCTAGTGGAGGTGATGGAATCCCAGCTGAGCTATTTCAAATCATAAAAGATGATGCTGTTAAAATACTGTACTCAATATGTCAGCAAATTTGGAAAACTCAACAGTGGCCGGAAAAGGTCAGTTTTCATTCCAGTACCAAAGAAGGGCAATACCAGAGACTCTTCAAACTACTGTATAATTGTACTCATTTCCCCTGCTAGCAAGGTAATGGTCAAAATCCTTAAATATAGGCATTAGCAGTACATGAATGGAGAACTTCCAGATGTACAAGCTGGATTTACAAGGCAGAGGAACCAGAGATCAAACTGCCAACATCTGTTGGATCATAGAAAAAGCAAGAAAATTCAAAAAGAACATCTACTTCTGCTTCATTAACTATACTAAAGCTTTTGACTGTGGATCACAACAAACTGGAAAATTCTGAAAGTGATGTGAATACCAGACAACCTTACCTGCCTCCTGAGAAACTTGTATGCACATCAAGAAGCAACAGTTAGAACCGGAACACTGAACAACAGACTTGCTCAAAACTGGGAAAAGAGTAAGACAAGGCTGTATATTGTCTATGTACTTATTTAACTTATATACAGAGTACATCATGCGAGATGCACAAATGGATGAAACACAGCTGGAATAAAAATTGTGTGGAGAAATCAACAACATCAGATATGCAAATGACACCACTCTTATAGCACAAAGCAATGAGAAACTAAAGAGGCACTTGAAACTGAAAGAGAAGAGTGAAAAAGTTGGCTTGAAACTCAACTTTCAAAAATCTAAGATCCTGGCTTCCAGTGCCATCATTTCATGGCAAATAGATGGGGAAAAAATCGAAACAGTGACAGACTTTATTTTCTGACTAGAATAAAGACAGAACATTTAATGCAAAGAAGGCTAAAATAAAGGACGGAAACAGTATGGATTTAACATAAGCAGAAGATGCTAAGAGGAGGCAGAATGAATATACAGAAGAACTATACAAAAAAGATCTCAATGACCTGGATAACCACAATTGTGTGATCACTGATCTGGAGCCAGACATCCTAGAGTGTGAAGTAAAAGGGGCTTTTGGAAGACTCACTGTGAATAAATCTAGTGGAGGTGATGGAATCCCAGCTGAGCTATTTCAAATCATAAAAGATGATGCTGTTAAAATACTGTACTCAATATGTCAGCAAATTTGGAAAACTCAACAGTGGCCGGAAAAGGTCAGTTTTCATTCCAGTACCAAAGAAGGGCAATACCAGAGACTCTTCAAACTACTGTATAATTGTACTCATTTCCCCTGCTAGCAAGGTAATGGTCAAAATCCTTAAATATAGGCATTAGCAGTACATGAATGGAGAACTTCCAGATGTACAAGCTGGATTTACAAGGCAGAGGAACCAGAGATCAAACTGCCAACATCTGTTGGATCATAGAAAAAGCAAGAAAATTCAAAAAGAACATCTACTTCTGCTTCATTAACTATACTAAAGCTTTTGACTGTGGATCACAACAAACTGGAAAATTCTGAAAGTGATGTGAATACCAGACAACCTTACCTGCCTCCTGAGAAACTTGTATGCACATCAAGAAGCAACAGTTAGAACCGGAACACTGAACAACAGACTTGCTCAAAACTGGGAAAAGAGTAAGACAAGGCTGTATATTGTCTATGTACTTATTTAACTTATATACAGAGTACATCATGCGAGATGCACAAATGGATGAAACACAGCTGGAATAAAAATTGTGTGGAGAAATCAACAACATCAGATATGCAAATGACACCACTCTTATAGCACAAAGCAATGAGAAACTAAAGAGGCACTTGAAACTGAAAGAGAAGAGTGAAAAAGTTGGCTTGAAACTCAACTTTCAAAAATCTAAGATCCTGGCTTCCAGTGCCATCATTTCATGGCAAATAGATGGGGAAAAAATCGAAACAGTGACAGACTTTATTTTCTTGGACTCCAAAATCACTGCAGACAGTGACTCCAGCTATAAAATTAAAAGTGGTTTGCTCCTTGGAAGAAAAGCTAAGAGAAAACCAGACACCGTATTAAAAAACAGAGATATCACTTTACCAGTAAAGGTCCGTATAGTTAAAGGTCCGGTTTTACCAGTAATCATGTGTGGATGTGAGCATTGGACCATAAAGTAGGCTGAGCGCTAAAGCATTGATGCTTTTATACTGTGGTGTTGGAGAAGACTCTTGAGAGTCCCTTGGACAGCAAGGAGATCAAAGCAGTCAGTCCAAAAGGAAATCAACCCTGAATATTCATTGGAAGGACTGATAATGAAGCTGAAGCTCCAATATTTTGGCCACTTGATGCAAAGGGCTGACTCATTGGTAAGACCCTGATGCTGGGAAAGATTGAGGGCAGGAAAAGAAGAGGGCGGTAAAGAATGAGAGAGTTGGATGGTATCATCCTTTCCTGGGGTTCCAAAGAGTTGGACATGATTGAGTGACTGAACAACAAATTGTATTGCATATTTGAAAACTGCTAAGAGAATAAATCTTAAAAGTTTTCATCATGAGAAAAAAATTCAGTTTGTGACTTTACAATGTGAGGGATGATAGGTAGTCTTTGGGGAATATATTTTCCCAATATATACAAGGAACTAATCATTATTTTGTACTCCTGAAATTAATTTGGTTTTTATTGAGTAATAGCTGATGTACAATATATGTTATGGGTGTTCCATGTAGTGATTGCCATATTTTAGGTTGTATTCCATTCATAGTTATTTGAAAATATCGGTTATATTGCTTCTGTTATACAAAATTTGTAGCATATTTTCTACATAATAGCTTGTACCTCTTAATACCCTGCCCCTATATTACCTCTTTTCACTTCCTTCGGCCCACTGGTAACCTCCAGATTGTCTATGGGTCTGTTTCTTTTTTTATATCACAAGTTTGTTGAATTTTGTAGACTCCACATATAGGTAACATTCTTCATTTGTATTTCTCTCTCTTTGTTATTTCACAGACCATTGTTAACTAAAAAATGAACAAATTGAGAGTTCCGAGTTAAGTTTTATTTGGGGCAAAATGAGGACTGCAGCCTGAGAGTCATCATCTCAGATAGCTCTGAGAGACTGCTCCAAAGAGGCAGTGGGAGAAAAATCAGTATATAAAGTTTTGATGAAGAGGGGTTTCATTACCATTAAATACTCATTTTACAAAGGGGGCTTCAGTTAGTCACGAGGATCTGATGTCACCATGAAGGGTATTCGTGCTTTTTTAGATATGAGAGGATGCAAGGATTGAAATCACAAAATCTATTCCTAAAAACATCTGCCTGGGCTTCCCTGGTGGTCCAGTGGGTAAGGACACCACCTTGCAGTGCAAGGGGCGCTGGTTCGGTCCCTGGCCTGGGAAGATCCCACATGCCGCGGAGCGGCTGGACTGATGTGTCCAATTACCGAGCCGGAGCTCTGGAGCGCATATGCCCAGAGCCAGTGCTCTGTGACAATAGTGGCCACCGCGATGGGAGGCCCACGGGGGCCTAAGAACAAAAATGGATGAAAATAGATAAATGAAAGACCAATAGAAGTGGCCTGCCCGACCCCCTCCAACCCACCCCCACACAAAAAAAGGAAAAGATGGATGGAAATGAATAAATTAATAAAAATTAAAATGTTTAAAAAAAAAAAACAAAACATCTGCCTGTCTAAAGACCTGTCCCACCAGATTCTCTGGAGCAGAGTGCCTCTCTCCACCCTGAGCTCCCTCAGGGGATATTGAGAGTCAGCAGCTGTCACAGCAAAGGGGTCGGTCTCCATAGTGGTGCATGGCAAATGGCCTTGTCGTTCAGTCACTAGCAATGCACTTGGTAAGTGCCAATTGGTAGTTGACAAGGCCCCCCTGGTGGTCATAAATCTGACCATACTGTGGGGATATTTCATGATCATTTTGTCCCACGTTGCTGGGAAGGCTCATTCCCAGTTCTGAACAAGGTTTTTGCTGATAGACCCACTCAGTGTGCTTATTATGGACTAGGTCTTAATAGTCAAAGATCTCTGTACACCTGTCTTTTAGTTATGACCCAGGAAAGTATTCTCTCTCATTGTATTTTTCCATATTTAGTGTTTACACTATTATAGTCATTGATCACATACTGAGTTATACATTTGATCAAATATTTCAAGTCTAGTTATCATTATTTTCATTGGAAGCTCAGTCAAAACACTTCATAATACAAGAAAGAATAATCTAGTAAAACAGGCAAAATACAAATAGTACAGTTAATAACATTAGTGGAATTATAAATTAATATTTCAGCCATGTCCTCCCACACCAAACCAGTTTTTGAAAATATCATCAAAACTAGGGAATGGGTCACATAAGGCAGAAATCTGATTTTTTTATATGGTTTATCAAATGTGTTACATTAACGGATTTATCAGGTATGAAAATACAGTATTTAGTTTGAATTACAGCACAAATAATCTCCCTGAGATGTCGTATGGTATCAAAGGTCTTGCAGTTGTGTACCACTGCCTTTTCATCATAGAGATCTCACAATTTAATAGGCTAATAGCCCAGTTACTATCATTTAAAGCTTATGAAAGTAGTTAAGACTTTGATATGGCCAATTACATCTTTTAATCTTATTGAAGGTACAAAGAATAGCTGTTAAATTGTCATACCAGTAGAATTACAGATCTTTTGACTCATTGGGCTCATATCAATGGTAGCTTGGTTGGAGTAACCTCTAATTTGTTAAGACATATAATGTTAAACTCATGATAATCCCAGGCTACACCTTTGTATCCATCCCCATAAATGTCAAGACCATAAATTAGTGTCACAAATCCACTGAGTTTCATACTAATCACTATTTCTATGGAAAATAATAGGTATAGTTCATACAGTACCCAGTCTACTTTCCTAATATTAGTAGTAGGTTGATCGTTTTTAGTATGACTTAATTGTTCCCAACAGAGAGGAACTTTTTAAACTTAAATGACTATAGTCAAATAGATCCATTCCATAATTGTGATAGTTTTCTCTTTAAGAGATGAGGGGTTAGTTTTTTGATTAAGACTTAGCTAATCATTCTGACATGACATAAGAGAAAAATTAAATCTATGGCTAGGGTCACAGCAGGTATTATTTATTGGCCAGGTGGGAGGATTCCATTTATTAATATGAATAGACAGAACAGGACTGAAATCTCTTCTAAAATAAATTTTCTAGGGGGTATCTAATCAGAGCCCAGGAAGGGAGAAATCCACAGGTAAGAGTTATCATTATTTTCATTGGAAGCTCAGTCAAAACACTTCATAATACAAGAAAGAATAATCTAGTAAAACAGGCAAAATACAAATAGTACAGTTAATAACATTAGTGGAATTATAAATTAATATTTCAGCCATGTCCTCCCACACCAAACCAGTTTTTGAAAATATCATCAAAACTAGGGAATGGGTCACATAAGGCAGAAATCTGATTTTTTTATATGGTTTATCAAATGTGTTACATTAACGGATTTATCAGGTATGAAAATACAGTATTTAGTTTGAATTACAGCACAAATAATCTCCCTGAGATGTCGTATGGTATCAAAGGTCTTGCAGTTGTGTACCACTGCCTTTTCATCATAGAGATCTCACAATTTAATAGGCTAATAGCCCAGTTACTATCATTTAAAGCTTATGAAAGTAGTTAAGACTTTGATATGGCCAATTACATCTTTTAATCTTATTGAAGGTACAAAGAATAGCTGTTAAATTGTCATACCAGTAGAATTACAGATCTTTTGACTCATTGGGCTCATATCAATGGTAGCTTGGTTGGAGTAACCTCTAATTTGTTAAGACATATAATGTTAAACTCATGATAATCCCAGGCTACACCTTTGTATCCATCCCCATAAATGTCAAGACCATAAATTAGTGTCACAAATCCACTGAGTTTCATACTAATCACTATTTCTATGGAAAATAATAGGTATAGTTCATACAGTACCCAGTCTACTTTCCTAATATTAGTAGTAGGTTGATCGTTTTTAGTATGACTTAATTGTTCCCAACAGAGAGGAACTTTTTAAACTTAAATGACTATAGTCAAATAGATCCATTCCATAATTGTGATAGTTTTCTCTTTAAGAGATGAGGGGTTAGTTTTTTGATTAAGACTTAGCTAATCATTCTGACATGACATAAGAGAAAAATTAAATCTATGGCTAGGGTCACAGCAGGTATTATTTATTGGCCAGGTGGGAGGATTCCATTTATTAATATGAATAGACAGAACAGGACTGAAATCTCTTCTAAAATAAATTTTCTAGGGGGTATCTAATCAGAGCCCAGGAAGGGAGAAATCCACTAGAGTAACCCAGAAGTACTACACACAGATTATTAGACACAAACCAACAATTGGATTGAGTTTTAAACTAGCATAGAATCGTGCCCATGATCAAAAACATTTGATTGATATGTACAAGTCCAAGAAATCAAGAAAACATTATAAAAGACCATACGAGTCAGGTCCAGCATCATGGGCAAGCTGTCTACTTCTGATGTCGTCTTTTTCTCATCTTAGTGTAGTGGAGTTTTCTCTGAGCACCATTTTAAGGTGAGTTTGAGGTGAGCAGACCTGTCTATAGACCAGTCCATGGTAGGGAGCTTTGTTAGTGGGAATTAATCAGAGTCAATTTTCCTTCAATGTCACTGTGCAAGAGCTAGTTACGAGTATCTGATAGAAGGTCCTTCCATCCGGATTGGAGACAGTTCCTTAAATTATGTTTTTTCCAGACTTAGTTGCAGGTCGTGAGGTGTCTATCCAATCTCATCCAAAGAAGAAGCTTTCTAAGTTTGTTTCTGAAGCTTATCTCAGTAAGCTTACTGAGATAAGCTTCAGAAACAAACTTAGAGTGTCCTTTTATAATTCAATTAAAATTTACATTAATATACCCTAACAGGTATATCCAGGAAATGAGTCTTAGTAGATACAGACCTCTATTAACAAACTGGAATTCAACATTCATTGAAACATCCTTTTCTTTCTAAAATCATTCTTAACAAATATAACCAAATGAAGACTTGCTTTCGATATAGATCCGGTCTCAATAAACTTGACCTGTTATGTGTATAACCATAATTGATTATAGACCTTTTTGTCTTGCTGAAACTTTTTATAGAGTCTCAGGATGAACTTTTAAAATAAAACCTTTTAGGGCTACGAAAGTCACACCAAAGGCTTATCACAGATTTCACCTAACAGATCTAAGTCAATTCTTTCCCTCTCAAGTTCTCCAAGATTCACTGAGACTTCTGTATCTGTTAGTGAGATAACCTTCCTAACTTACCTGATAGAGACTGGAAACTCTTAGCTTCCAGGGGGGAAACTTGAGTGGTCAGATAGAGAGATAAGATAAATGTTTCAATTTGTTCATAAGTATAATTTGCTGAATTACTATTAAGTCATAATTAGTTTGAGGGGAAGGCTTTTTCTTACACCTGGAAAACACAAGATTCAAACCCATAATTTTTCAGATAGAAACCATAAAAGTTATAAGCATATTTGCCAGTTCAGTCTTTTTGTCAACCTTTGTGAACTCATCAGGTTTTCCATTAGAATATTTAATTTCTTACCCAGTTCAAAAACTGGTATTTATCCAAAAGTCCCTTCTAAACATTTTCTTAAAGAGGAAGTATTTTGTGAAAGTTAATTAGTCTTATGACAGTATTTTAAGTTAGCAACTAGAATTACGACTGATAACGTTTTACCTGAATATACCAGAATTTTAGGCACTCCGTATAGCTTTTAGGATATCTATATTAGTAACATTTACCATATGATATAACCAGAGGCCTATTACTCACTTGACAATACTTTCCATGCAATTCAACATACAAAATGAACCTAATTAGTGTAATATCTCTCCTTGGGATGTTTAAAGGGCCCTCTGAAGCATTTCAAAGTTAGCTACAAGTCAAAAGTGCTTCACTGGAACGATTTAGGAAGTTTAGTCACACTCAGTCTGATAGGATTTATAGGTCATTGTGAAAGAATAGCTATTCCCAGAGCCAAAGTAACAATAAAGAATTTCAGAGGTAAATTTAGAATAGATCTTTTAAGAGACAGACAAATTTAAATCTATTATCAAAGGCAGTTCAACATCTGAAGAAAGTATACTTAAGAAAGTTCCTCTCTTAACAGGGAGAAAAGTCAAATGCAAGTTTCAAGGGGTTTTTTCTTCAATGTCTTTTTTAAATTTTATTTTTTGCAGAGTTTTGTTGTTTACTGCCACACCAGATTACTTTGAAATTCATTTAAAGGTGAAGTTAATTGAATTTATTTTTAAAACTACAATGAGCTACCACCTCATACCAGTCAGGATGGCTACCATCAAAAATTCCAGAGAGGGTATGGAGAGAAGGGAACCCTCCTAACTTACCTGATAGAGACTGGAAATTTTAGCTTCCGGGGAAACTTAGTGGTCAGATAGAGATAAGATAAATGTTTCAATTTGTTTATAAAGTATAATTTAATAAATTACTATTAAGTCATACTTAGTTTGAGGGGGGGTTTCCTTTTCCTGGAAAACACAGATTCAAACCTGTAATTTTTCAGATAGAAACCATAAAAGTTATAAGCACATTTGCCAGTTCAGTCTTTTTGTCAACCTTTGTGAACTCATCAGGTTTTCCATTAGAATATTTAATTTCTTACCCAGTTCAAAAACTGGTATTTATCCAAAAGTCCCTTCTAAACATTTTCTTAAAGAGGAAGTATTTTGTGAAAGTTAATTAGTCTTATGACAGTATTTTAAGTTAGCAACTAGAATTACGACTGATAACGTTTTACCTGAATATACCAGAATTTTAGGCACTCCGTATAGCTTTTAGGATATCTATATTAGTAACATTTACCATATGATATAACCAGAGGCCTATTACTCACTTGACAATACTTTCCATGCAATTCAACATACAAAATGAACCTAATTAGTGTAATATCTCTCCTTGGGATGTTTAAAGGGCCCTCTGAAGCATTTCAAAGTTAGCTACAAGTCAAAAGTGCTTCACTGGAACGATTTAGGAAGTTTAGTCACACTCAGTCTGATAGGATTTATAGGTCATTGTGAAAGAATAGCTATTCCCAGAGCCAAAGTAACAATAAAGAATTTCAGAGGTAAATTTAGAATAGATCTTTTAAGAGACAGACAAATTTAAATCTATTATCAAAGGCAGTTCAACATCTGAAGAAAGTATACTTAAGAAAGTTCCTCTCTTAACAGGGAGAAAAGTCAAATGCAAGTTTCAAGGGGTTTTTTCTTCAATGTCTTTTTTAAATTTTATTTTTTGCAGAGTTTTGTTGTTTACTGCCACACCAGATTACTTTGAAATTCATTTAAAGGTGAAGTTAATTGAATTTATTTTTAAAACTACAATGAGCTACCACCTCATACCAGTCAGGATGGCTACCATCAAAAATTCCAGAGAGGGTATGGAGAGAAGGGAACCCTCCTGAACTGTTGGTGGGAATGTAAATTGGTACAGCCACTATGGAGAACTGTGTGGAAGTTCCTTAAAAACCTAAACACAGAGCCCACATATGACCCTGCAATCCCACTCCTGGGTTTATTATATCCAGAGGAAAACATGGTCCGAAGAGATACGTGCTCCCCAATGTTCATTGCAGCACTGTTAACAATAGCCAAGACATGGAAACAACCTAAATGTTCATCGACAGAGGAATGGTAAAGAAGATGTGGTATATATATATATAGGCATATTACTCAGCCATTAAAAAGAACGAAATAGGGCCATTTGCGTCAATATGGATGGACCTAGAGAGTGTCATACTGAGTGAAGTAAGTCAGAGAAAGAGAAGTATCATATGACATCTCCTTTAAGTGGATTCTAAAAAGAAACGATACAAATGAACTTATTTACAAAACAGAAAAAGAGACTCACAAACTTGGAAAATGAACTTATGGTTGCAGGGGGGAGGGGATGCTTGGGGACTTGGCGAAAGTCATGTACGCATTGCCATGTTTGAAATGGATAACCAACAAAAGTCTATTTTATAGCACACGGAACTCTACTTAATGTTATGTACCAGCCTGGATGGGAGGGGGGTTGGGGGAGAATGGATTTATGTGTATGTATGGCCAAGTCCCTTCACTGATCATCTGAAACTATCACAAAATTGTTAATTGGATATACCCCAATAAAAATGTTTTTGGTGTAAAACTTTTTTTATTTTAAATACAGTCAGTCCTAACCATGCACAAAACTCTTCTCAGGGTCCACTTGCTACAAATCTTTTTTATCACACTCTGTACCCATTACTTTGTTCTCCCATTCTGAAACAGCCACCTGTAAGTCAGACCTACTTCCTTTTTCCTTCATAAAATGCAATTCCAATCGTAATGCCTTCTTTACCGAAAACACACATTCTACTTTCTTTAAGCAACCAAGAACTGCCATTTATATTAGTATTTTATAGATTACTGAGCATAAATACCAGTGATAATTTCTAAAAAATTTGCCATCTTATAAAGAACATCGTAGGATGGCACCAAACATTATTCATTAATAGTCTCAAATCTCTTTAGTTTCTCTGTAAGAGGAAACTAGTATTCAGTAATAAATGTTTCAAAACCTTATTTTATTTGGAAATAACCTAGCTATTCAATAGACTTCCATCACTTAGTTTTGCACTACCCTTAGAAATTCAAGTTAGCACAATCTGGGGAGACTATTTTAGACAGACATTATTTTTAATAGAGTTTATCTAAAAGCTCATATCTCATTTACATTTTTTATAAGTTTCTTCACTTGAGTTGCTTTTCTTGCTGACAAACTTGTAACAGATATAATAATAGTTAACTTGTATTAAACCTAAGCACAATGAAAATATTTTGCTTATTGTTAATGATTCTTAGACATGTCTATATTAGATCAACAAATAAACATTAATATCAGGTATTTAATATTGAATATTTCCTAGTTCACATGAATCTGAAAATTATTTATGTTTAATTTTTCTTGTACTTGGAATTATTTGATTTGTAAACACTTACTTTTTCTGGCCAATTAAATTAGAGCTCACTTACAAACTTATCTAAGAAATCAGCAATATTATCCAAAAAACACAGATATACACTGAGACATAAATATAACCAATAGACACAACAAGAGATCCTATAGCTCTGTTTTTCAAACTTACAAAAGTTATAAAAGTTATAAATCAGATGTGATATAAAACTCACTAATTGTAAATAACAGTTGATTCACCCTTGAAACTATCACAAAATTGTTAAACCCCTTTTTTTTATTTTAAATACAGTCAGTCCTAACCATGCACAAAACTCTTCTCAGGGTCCACTTGCTACAAATCTTTTTTATCACACTCTGTACCCATTACTTTGTTCTCCCATTCTGAAACAGCCACCTGTAAGTCAGACCTACTTCCTTTTTCCTTCATAAAATGCAATTCCAATCGTAATGCCTTCTTTACCGAAAACACACATTCTACTTTCTTTAAGCAACCAAGAACTGCCATTTATATTAGTATTTTATAGATTACTGAGCATAAATACCAGTGATAATTTCTAAAAAATTTGCCATCTTATAAAGAACATCGTAGGATGGCACCAAACATTATTCATTAATAGTCTCAAATCTCTTTAGTTTCTCTGTAAGAGGAAACTAGTATTCAGTAATAAATGTTTCAAAACCTTATTTTATTTGGAAATAACCTAGCTATTCAATAGACTTCCATCACTTAGTTTTGCACTACCCTTAGAAATTCAAGTTAGCACAATCTGGGGAGACTATTTTAGACAGACATTATTTTTAATAGAGTTTATCTAAAAGCTCATATCTCATTTACATTTTTTATAAGTTTCTTCACTTGAGTTGCTTTCCTTACTGACAAACTTGTAACAGATATAATAATAGTTAACTTGTATTAAACCTAAGCACAATGAAAATATTTTGCTTATTGTTAATGATTCTTAGACATGTCTATATTAGATCAACAAATAAACATTAATATCAGGTATTTAATATTGAATATTTCCTAGTTCACATGAATCTGAAAATTATTTATGTTTAATTTTTCTTGTACTTGGAATTATTTGATTTGTAAACACTTACTTTTTCTGGCCAATTAAATTAGAGCTCACTTACAAACTTATCTAAGAAATCAGCAATATTATCCAAAAAACACAGATATACACTGAGACATAAATATAACCAATAGACACAACAAGAGATCCTATAGCTCTGTTTTTCAAACTTACAAAAGTTATAAAAGTTATAAATCAGATGTGATATAAAACTCACTAATTGTAAATAACAGTTGGAAAAAGAAAGTTTTAAAAATGACTTCATTCTTTTTTTCATTTTCCCCTGGAATTAGAGATGGTCTAGATAAGATAAGCGATCCAGCGAACTCTGGTCTAAACGCATAGGACTTATTACCTCAGAGCAAGAATTCTTAGAGGGATAACTGTATTTTTTTTCAAGGTCATAGTTTTATAACCAAAATCTAGGCCAGAAGTGCTCAAAATTGGCCCTAATCACAAGGGCAGATTGGTCCCAGCATGGATTGACCCTCTGGGGAAGCAGGAGTCTTAGTTTGATCAGCCCCAGGCTGTTGATTTTAAAAGAAACTCCTGGACTTAAGGGAACTTCAGTCTATTTTCCTATCCTAGGTTAATAAAGATCTAATATTTTTAGGCCATTTTTCTTATCATTGGATCATACCTATAGGTTGACCGGTATTTCAAAATTGTTTTTCAAGATGTTCCCAGGTGGAGTGTGGAACCTTAGGGGAATCGCTCTCCATATTAGTTCAAACAGTTTGTACCAGATGTCTGTACACTCAAACCAAACCAGCAAAACCAAGTTTAAACCATATTAGAACCTCTCCAGCTGAAAGTCACACTCCGAATAAAACAAAAGGCAAAGAGATGTCAAGAAACCTAAAGCCAAGTGGCAAGAGTGCCCCAAAAAGATGGCAAAGAGATGCCCAGAAATTAAAAACCAAATGGCATAAATGCCAGAGCAGCTGAATGGCTATTTCTCACGTGCACCCCCTGGATAAGCATGTATTTTAATTAATGAGTGGGTTTCCCTACGGCACCACTGCACAGTATGAGGATTAGGCCTCCACAACTCCTGTAAATTTCTGTCCCCTGAGGAAACTGTGAACAGTCGGGAGGAGTCTTGTCCCTTGTCTTCGGGGAAAAACTTTCATATATTTTCCTCACTTTTATCCCAACAAATTTTATAAAGGCAGCCGAACTGAGGACAAGCATCAGATCAGCCTCTTACCTAACACACAGCCAGGATGACTCAGTACCCTACAATGGAGTGACCTCGGTCAGCATCTTTCAGCTGAGCTCTGGGTATTCCTCGATTTTTCCAATCGGGCCCCCTCCTCAGTGCCTTTCCACTGGGTGGGTAATTCTTCTGGCATCTTTCAGCCAGTCCCCCACCCGTACTGGGTGGGAATTTCTTGGTATCTTTCAAACGAGCCCCACTCAGTGTCTAGACCATGAGTGGGTATGCCCCAGATGTTCCATCCGGGCCTCCCAGAGTATCTTTCCTACTGGGAGGGGGTAGGAAACCTGCTCCATCACCAAATAAACCTCAGAATCTCGACCAATATAGGACATTCGAGAACCAGGTAGGACTTGCCCATAGTTGTCTGGATTCCCTGAGGAGGCAGATAGGCACAAGGGGCCACAGCTGGTACCAAAGCTGCGGTTCCTCCTGGAATTCCGGCGAAGGAAGGAAGTCCGCTCTGGGTCGTTTCATGGCTTGACATAACTGTTGCCTAAAAAAAGATGAACAACTTAAGAGGTCCAAGTTAAGGCTTATTTGGGACAAAATGACACCTGCAGTCCAGGAGGCAGCACCTCAGCTCTGAGAGACTGCTCCAAAGAGTCAGCAGGGAGAAAATCAATATATAAGATTTTGATGAAGGGGGGGTAATACCATTACACACTCATTTTACAAAGGGAGTTTCAGTTAGTCACGAGGCACCATGAAGTGATTTAGTGCTTTTCTATGTATGAGGACATGCAAGGATTGAAACCATAAAATCTGTTCCTAAAAACATCTGCCTGTCTAAAAACCTGCCGCATCAGATTCTCTGGAGCACACAGTGCCTCACTCCACCCTGAACTCCCTCAAGGGGTGTTGAGAGTCAGAAGCTGTCACTGCACAGGTTTTAATCTCCATAGTGGTGGATGGACAATGGCCTTGTTGTTCAGTTATTGCCAATGTAATTGGTGAGTGCCAATTTGTAGTTGATAGCACCCAGGTTTTTTTCTTGCAAGTAGCAAAATATCTGTCTTTTGATGGCCGACTCGTATTCCATTGTGTATGTGTATATATATGCCACACTTTCTTTATCCTTTCACCTGTTGAAAGATACTTAGATGGCTGGCTCCGTTACTTGGCAACTGTTAATAATGTTGTTATGAAATCTGAAGTGCATGTATATTTCTCCACTTCAGTCTTTGAGTTTTTGGAGGCTTTCCCACACCATGGACTATGGCACAGCGGGCCGCCCCGTCCTCTGCCATCAGCTGGAGCCTGCTCCAAATCATGTAACTGTTACATGCCAGTTACACCACAGTTTTAAAAAACCATCTACATCCTCAAGTAGAACCTTGGTTCAAACAATTCCAAAAATACATTCAAGTAATACTCAATCTTCTCAATAGTATGGTAAACCTTGTCAAACACCAAAGAAGAAAAACAGTGCTGTTGCACTTTCAGGAATTCCCCCCTAAAGAAATTAAGAGAAAAGAAGAGAAAGCCTAAAGGATATATCTTTGAAGACTTAAAATACCAGGGTATAACATTGTCAATTCTGTGTGATCTTGATAATGTCGAATAAGACGAAACACTTTCAAACATTATTTGTTAATGAATGGGAAAATCCTACAGTAAAAAAATGCTATCAGTTATGAAAGAAAATACACAAAAATACTAAGATGATGCACCAATAGGAAGGTAAGCACCTTCCTATTCATACTTTCTAAGCTATCAACATTTATATGCTCAGTATCATGAGATTCATCTAATGAACAACAAAATAAAGTTAAAGTAGTTAAAAGTTAAAAATTTAGACTTAAAAATGTTAAAAGTGTCCCAAAAGAGACTCAAAAAAATGACTTAAAAAAGGGAAGAGGGCCGCACAGGTGAGAAAGCTTATGAGCAGGCTAGTAATCAAAGAAACTCACATAAAACATATTTTCTTGTCACTCTTCTGGCCATCCGATTGCCACAGACATTTAAGGAAACAAATGGGAGCCCCAAAACCGCCCGTAAACAGCCTTTCTTCTAAAACAAAAGAATTTTTGTTCTGACTCCGAATAGCACCATTTTTTTCAAACACGAAGGGCGGGGGAAGAGCCGTGTTGCAAGGAAATACAGAGCAATGCTGCCATCTAGCGACCGATGTTTCACGAAGCGATGAATGAAGGCTAGGAGAACATTCGCGTCTCGGCCCAGTCTCTGCTGTTAGACGAGCCCGAGTCCACTAAGGGACCTGGGCGAGATAAACCGCGCGTGGAAAGCGACTGTCGCTAGATCGGAGAGTCCACAAAATTTCTAGCGGGGTCACCTCACCCAGGAAGTGCATTAGCCATTGTGAGGCAGGAGAGCGGCCTCTTGAAGCCCCGCCCCCGAAGCCATAGCAACAGCAAACCGGCAGTTCCTGCGGGGCCCTCGGGACGGCGGCGCCAATGGCCGATGGGAAGTGTGGCCCTTGGTCTTCTCGTTGTACGGAATTCGATTCACTCCGCTGCACCGGAGGACTGAGTTTCTTTTGAGGACAGTTTCTTGTGTTCTCTGTGGTGGCAAACATTGCAGGGAGGACTGTGAGCAAAGAGGGAGTGTCGTTAGTCCTCAGACCCATTTTAAGAGTCACTCACTGGAGTAAGACTGGACGTGTTGAGGCTCAGGTGGACATGCCATTAGCTCTCTAAGGATCCCCGCAGCCACCCTAGCCAGCTGTGTGCCCTAGGTCTAGAAGCTTGTTGAGGGGGAAGTTTCTGCTGTCCCATTAGTTCATGAGTCGGAATCTGGGTGCTTGAGTGAGCGACAAAGAACGCCAACTAGCCCTGCAGCTTCTTTTCAGGGCAGCGTTCACCCAGCCACCCGTGCATGTGTTCATTCATAAAGCAAAGATTCATTGAGCACCAGATGTGTACCACACAGAGTTAGACTCTGCAAGCCCAAGAGCCTGAAGGGTACAAGGGTCTTGTGCACAGGAACCATTCCTTTTAGGGAGTGGAGACAACATAAAGTACTCAGTGGATTTCAGAGAGTGGTAAGTGACAGTAAGAAAATAAACCAGGGTGATGTGAAGGAGAGAAACGTGGTGGATATGGACCCATTTTCACTGGGTGGTCAGATTCAGCTTCTTCAAGGAGATCACCGGTGAGGACATTAGGCATGTTTGTGTATGGCTTTGATGATATCAATAAGGATAAAAGCTTCATTTGGGTTTTACACTGTTTCATGCATTTTAATCCCATCTAGCGCCGTTTCACGAAGCGATGAATGAAGGCTAGGAGAACATTCGCGTCTCGGCCCAGTCTCTGCTGTTAGACGAGCCCGAGTCCACTAAGGGACCTGGGCGAGATAAACCGCGCGTGGAAAGCGACTGTCGCTAGATCGGAGAGTCCACAAAATTTCTAGCGGGGTCACCTCACCCAGGAAGTGCATTAGCCATTGTGAGGCAGGAGAGCGGCCTCTTGAAGCCCCGCCCCCGAAGCCATAGCAACAGCAAACCGGCAGTTCCTGCGGGGCCCTCGGGACGGCGGCGCCAATGGCCGATGGGAAGTGTGGCCCTTGGTCTTCTCGTTGTACGGAATTCGATTCACTCCGCTGCACCGGAGGACTGAGTTTCTTTTGAGGACAGTTTCTTGTGTTCTCTGTGGTGGCAAACATTGCAGGGAGGACTGTGAGCAAAGAGGGAGTGTCGTTAGTCCTCAGACCCATTTTAAGAGTCACTCACTGGAGTAAGACTGGACGTGTTGAGGCTCAGGTGGACATGCCATTAGCTCTCTAAGGATCCCCGCAGCCACCCTAGCCAGCTGTGTGCCCTAGGTCTAGAAGCTTGTTGAGGGGGAAGTTTCTGCTGTCCCATTAGTTCATGAGTCGGAATCTGGGTGCTTGAGTGAGCGACAAAGAACGCCAACTAGCCCTGCAGCTTCTTTTCAGGGCAGCGTTCACCCAGCCACCCGTGCATGTGTTCATTCATAAAGCAAAGATTCATTGAGCACCAGATGTGTACCACACAGAGTTAGACTCTGCAAGCCCAAGAGCCTGAAGGGTACAAGGGTCTTGTGCACAGGAACCATTCCTTTTAGGGAGTGGAGACAACATAAAGTACTCAGTGGATTTCAGAGAGTGGTAAGTGACAGTAAGAAAATAAACCAGGGTGATGTGAAGGAGAGAAACGTGGTGGATATGGACCCATTTTCACTGGGTGGTCAGATTCAGCTTCTTCAAGGAGATCACCGGTGAGGACATTAGGCATGTTTGTGTATGGCTTTGATGATATCAATAAGGATAAAAGCTTCATTTGGGTTTTACACTGTTTCATGCATTATTATTACAACGGCGTAGATTGACACAAAATAGCGATACGTTTGGTGCTTCATTGCCTTCAGTAGCTCCTGAAATCTCTAGAGTCAAAATAGACAATTCTGAGAGAAGGGCTGAATGGATGAGCACCAGGAAGTGCTGGCACTAGACTAGACAACAGTTGGTTTTAGGGCCTTCAGCACCTGGCTTAAAGGCCTCTTTCCAAAGAAGGCTAAAATGTACAGAGGGTGTTGGAAACCTGATCCCCTTCTTCTTTGTGGCTTGCCTTCCCTCTGGTCTCCTTTCTTTACAGGTCCTGGGATCTTACCTTTCCATATTAGGTCATATTGGGCCTTGTTTTGCTCTAATTGGAAGAGTTTGCCACAGACCCTGTATGATTATTGAATGGCATGCAGTAGAATTTTCATTACAGGTAAGAGTTTGGAATGGGTCCAGGTACATTTTAGGTCTCACCTAGGGTTCACAACTTTGATTCCTTAAGGAATCCTAAACTTCAGGATCAAGCTGAAACCGTGTTGACAGCAGCATCATAAACTGAGTGAAAGAATCAATGAACGTATGTATCCATAGTCCGTAGTAGAAATCAGTGGATCAGTGGGATCCCCTCAGTAATTCTGGGTCTGGATGAAAAGGGGAAGTTAAAAGGCTTCCGTTGGGGTTCTGATGGTTAAGAATCTCCCTGAAATGCAGGACACCTGGATTCCATCCCTGGATTGGGAAGATATCCTGGAGAAGGCAATGGTTACTGTCAATTACAAAGTGGCACTTACCAGTTGCATTGCCAATGACTGAACAACAAGGGCATTTGCCATCCACCACTGCGGAGTTTTAACCTTGTGCTGCGACAGCTGCTGACTCTCAACACCCCCTGAGGGAGCTCAGGGTGGAGTGAGGCCCTCTGCTCCAGAGAATCTGGTAGAACAGGTCTTTAGACAGGCAGGTGTTTATAGGAACAGAGATTTTGTGATCTCAATCCTTGCATCTCCTTGTAAAACTTTATGACACCAGAGGACATTAGGCATGTTTGTGTATGGCTTTGATGATATCAATAAGGATAAAAGCTTCATTTGGGTTTTACACTGTTTCATGCATTATTATTACAACGGCGTAGATTGACACAAAATAGCGATACGTTTGGTGCTTCATTGCCTTCAGTAGCTCCTGAAATCTCTAGAGTCAAAATAGACAATTCTGAGAGAAGGGCTGAATGGATGAGCACCAGGAAGTGCTGGCACTAGACTAGACAACAGTTGGTTTTAGGGCCTTCAGCACCTGGCTTAAAGGCCTCTTTCCAAAGAAGGCTAAAATGTACAGAGGGTGTTGGAAACCTGATCCCCTTCTTCTTTGTGGCTTGCCTTCCCTCTGGTCTCCTTTCTTTACAGGTCCTGGGATCTTACCTTTCCATATTAGGTCATATTGGGCCTTGTTTTGCTCTAATTGGAAGAGTTTGCCACAGACCCTGTATGATTATTGAATGGCATGCAGTAGAATTTTCATTACAGGTAAGAGTTTGGAATGGGTCCAGGTACATTTTAGGTCTCACCTAGGGTTCACAACTTTGATTCCTTAAGGAATCCTAAACTTCAGGATCAAGCTGAAACCGTGTTGACAGCAGCATCATAAACTGAGTGAAAGAATCAATGAACGTATGTATCCATAGTCCGTAGTAGAAATCAGTGGATCAGTGGGATCCCCTCAGTAATTCTGGGTCTGGATGAAAAGGGGAAGTTAAAAGGCTTCCGTTGGGGTTCTGATGGTTAAGAATCTCCCTGAAATGCAGGACACCTGGATTCCATCCCTGGATTGGGAAGATATCCTGGAGAAGGCAATGGTTACTGTCAATTACAAAGTGGCACTTACCAGTTGCATTGCCAATGACTGAACAACAAGGGCATTTGCCATCCACCACTGCGGAGTTTTAACCTTGTGCTGCGACAGCTGCTGACTCTCAACACCCCCTGAGGGAGCTCAGGGTGGAGTGAGGCCCTCTGCTCCAGAGAATCTGGTAGAACAGGTCTTTAGACAGGCAGGTGTTTATAGGAACAGAGATTTTGTGATCTCAATCCTTGCATCTCCTTGTACTAGAAAAACACTAAATCCCCTCATGATGACATCAGATCCTTGTAACTAATCAAAAGCCTCCTTTGTAAAATGAGTGTTTAATAGTATTGAAACACCCCTTCATCACACCTTATATATGGATATAAATCTCTCAGAGCTATCTTGGGTGCTGCCTCCCAGGCTGTGGTCCTAATTGTGCCCCAAATAAAACTTAACCCACAACTCTCAGGTTGTTCATCTTTTTAGTTCACACATGGACAGAGAAGTCTGGCAGCCACACATGACTTGGCAACTGACCACACACACACACACACGCACACACACACACCATTCTATACATTCAACTCCGATGATACAGATTTTTTAACGGGAAGTTTGTCTTTCTCGACCCTGTTTCCCTGACCAATTCTTGATATACTCTCCAATTAGAGAAACGCTGTCCTAAGGGTTTTTTTTTTATTCTTTATTTTAAAGGTATTACAGAGTTTTGTTGTTCACAGACATGTATGTTCCCAGATAAGTCATATGCATATCCATGGTCCTCAACCCCTGTTCCCCCCATCCCACCCCTCCAGACCTTCGTCCCAAGCCATTGTAAGCACTCCTATTCCCTTAGCACAATGACAATGGCTATCTTTTCCACACATAACAGTATAGGTTTCCATGTTACTCCCTCCATGCTACTTTCTCATTCGAGGCACCATTAGTCTGGGATCTTTGCAAAGGATTAAGACTTCCAAGAAAAAGGATGTGAAATAATGAGAGAGAAAAAGAAAAGCATTATGCAAAGAGGTACTGCATTGAGTGTTTTAAAAACTGAAGGTAGAGGAAAACTGTAAATGCCAAACATTGGAGGAGTAGGTTCATACAGCAGTCGATGTCTGTGGAGAAAACTTAACAGCATGGTATATGATCAGGGGTCACCGAGACAAAGCCTACCTTCTCCATCAATCTTGAATCCACTAGGCCTTCTCTACTATGCTTCTACCCCGGCCTGCCATCATCAAATTCCTGCAAACTGTAAATGTTTACTGAGAATTTGTCTACTCTCCATATCTGAATCCAGTTCTTCAAACCACCTTGAGGTCTAAATCCTCAGCCTTCTTAGCAAGAATCCTGTTAGGCAGTTTTGTAAGAAAATTTCTATCCCCAATGCCTCCTTTTCCTAGTTGTCCAGTCAACTGACACTCTGCCTCAGCTTATCTGTTCTAACCCTCCAGCTGCCTTTGTCATATTCACATGGAGTGCAGCCTTTCTTCTCTAACACAATGCAGTTAGCCCTACAGCAATAACATGTGCATTTGTGACATGGCAGTTATACCAGTTTTAAAAAACCATCCTCCTCCTCAAGTAGGGCCCTTGGTCCAAACAATTCCAAGAATAAATTCAATATTCAGTCTTCTCCGTGGTTTGGTAAGTCCTGTCAACACTGAAGAAGGAAAATAGTGGTGTTGTACGTTCAGGAATTTCCCCTACAGAAATCATGAAAAAAGAGGAGAACGCTTAAAGCATATATTTTTTTTGGAGACTTTTAAAATACCAGGGTGAAAAATGGTTAGCACTGGGGGATCTTGATCATGTGGACTAAGATGAAACTTTTTCAAACGTTGTTTGTTAACGAATGGGGAAATAGTACTACTACTACAAAAAAATTACAACACTACGAACTTAGAAAAGAAAATACAGTGAACTACTATGGTGATGTTTCCCTTCGTATTCATACTTTCTGGGGTTCTATCATTTCTGTTCTCAGCATCTTGAGAATCATTTGATGAAAAAGAAAAGAAAGTTAAAATAAGCCCCACAGGAGACTCAACACAGTGACTTTTTTTAAAAAGTGGGTAGGGCGGCGCACAGGTGACAAAGTTTACAAGCGGGCAAGTAACCAAAGAAGTTCACGTTAAAAAATACCTTCATTTGACACTTCTGACCACCAGATTGCCACAGAGAATTTAAGCAAAGAAATGGGAGCCACAAACCCCCCCAAAGAGGCCTCCTCCTAAATCAGAAGAATTATCCTTCGGGCTCCGAAGAACACCACTTTTTGTAAATACGAAGGGCGGGGGAAGAGCCGACTTGCACGCAACTGTAGAGCTATGCTGTCATCTAGCGGCTGCAGTTTCACTGAGCGAAGGAGGTGGCCTGGGAGGACGTTCGTTTCGCGGCCCAGTGTCTGCCGTTAGACGAGCCCGAGTCCACTAACAGACCTGAGCGAGATAAATCGGGTGGGGAAACCGACTGTCGCTAGATCGGCGGGTCCATAAATCTGCTAGTGGGGGCACCGTGGAAGTGGATTGGGACTTGGGAGGCAGCCAAGCGGCCTCTTGAAGCTCCGCCCCCAAAGCCATAGCAACAGCAGCAGGCAGTTCCTGCGCGGCCTTCCGGGACGCCAGCGCCAATGCCTGATGGGAAGTGTGGCCCTTTGTCATAGAATTGTACGGAATTGGGTCCGCTCTTTCGTTCCCGTGGCCCGAGTTTACTTTGTGGATAGTTTCTTCTGTTTTCCGTGGTGGCGAACATTGTCGGGAGGCTTGAGAGCGAGATGGTGCATAGCGTCAGCCCTCACACCCTTTTCAAGAGCCACTGACTGGATTAATGAAAGGACGGAAGCGTTCAGTCGTGGGTGGACAGGGTCACTAGCTCTCTATGGGCTTCACCCTCCTGCACCCCCTACCCTAGGCCGGCGGTGTGCTCTAGGTCTTCGAGCTGTTTGGTGGGAATTTTCTGCTATCCCTTTAGGTTGTGGGTCAGGGCCTGGGTGCTTGAGTGAGAAAAAGAAAGCCAACTAGCCCCGGAACTCCTACTAAGGGCACAGTTTACCCAGCCAAAGCAAATATTTTTTGAGCACCTGATATGTACCAGACAGTTTTAGACTCTGCGGACCCAAGACCCTGAAGAACACAAGGATCCTGTGTTCAGGGACCATTCATTCTCTGGAGTGAAGACACAACATCAAGTACCCAGTCGGTTTCAGTTAGTGGTAACTGAGAGTAAGAAAATAAACCGGAGTGATATGAAGGAGAGAAACGAGGTAGATGTGGGCCCATTTTCACTGGGTAGTCAGATTCAGCCTCTTTAAGGAGATGACCGGTGAGGACATATGAGTGCTCTTTGATGATATAGATAAGGATAAATGCTTCTTTTTGATTTTGCATTGTTTCATGCCTTGTATTGACACCAAATATAGATATGTTTGCAGATTGATAAGGATAAAAGCTTCTTTCTGGATTTTCAGTGTTTTATGCCTTATTAATACAGGTGTTTAGATTTGTTGCAGAAACCAGACCATCGAGAAGCCAAGCACCATACTTTGAGTGTTGGAGAACTTAGGTTTATTAAGTCTGTGGTCCCAAATGAGCTCAGCTCTGAAATTCTGGAGCCCCCGAGCTTCAAGTCAGCTCTTCTTTTAGAGGGTTAGGGTATACAGTTACAGTTATCAGTTTTTGATTAGTTACTCTTAAGTATGAGCAGTTAGAGAGCACAGGAGTTGCTATGGGTTATGCACAGGGAGTACCAAGCTCTTTGTTTCGTATTTTCTATACGTACTAGAACACCTGTGGTTACAGCTGCAAGGCTGTCCTGTTCTTATCTTGGTGAAGCAAGCATGTCTTACAGAAAGAGAAAAAGCTTTTTATGGCTACAGTTAATTGTTCAGTGTAAGTTTTTAATTTCCCTCTTCATTTCCCCCTCTTGATGACCTTTAATTTTATAGGGCATCAACCTCTTGATCGTCTTGGCCCAAGGGCTGATAACCCCTCAGTGCTACGAGGTGTGTTGTGGCCCTCTGCAGCGACTTCAATCAGGCTGGATACTGTCGTCATGAATAAAGGCAAGAGGCGAGGTAAGAGGAGGCCAGTCCCAAGGCGGAGTAGGGCTATTTCTACAAGAATTTTGAATCC
This sequence comes from Tragulus kanchil, assembly GCA_022376925.1. NCBI lineage: Eukaryota > Metazoa > Chordata > Mammalia > Artiodactyla > Tragulidae > Tragulus > Tragulus kanchil. The sequence continues at coordinate 65,827,997 of JAIOJX010000001.1, read as the reverse complement.
TACTAGGTAGGAAAACCATTCCCCAAATAGCTCTCGGGGGCTCCATCCCTTCTTTTAGGAAAGTTTGAAGCTACCCAAGACCCTGAAGAACACAAGGATCCTGTGTTCAGGGACCATTCATTCTCTGGAGTGAAGACACAACATCAAGTACCCAGTCGGTTTCAGTTAGTGGTAACTGAGAGTAAGAAAATAAACCGGAGTGATATGAAGGAGAGAAACGAGGTAGATGTGGGCCCATTTTCACTGGGTAGTCAGATTCAGCCTCTTTAAGGAGATGACCGGTGAGGACATATGAGTGCTCTTTGATGATATAGATAAGGATAAATGCTTCTTTTTGATTTTGCATTGTTTCATGCCTTGTATTGACACCAAATATAGATATGTTTGCAGATTGATAAGGATAAAAGCTTCTTTCTGGATTTTCAGTGTTTTATGCCTTATTAATACAGGTGTTTAGATTTGTTGCAGAAACCAGACCATCGAGAAGCCAAGCACCATACTTTGAGTGTTGGAGAACTTAGGTTTATTAAGTCTGTGGTCCCAAATGAGCTCAGCTCTGAAATTCTGGAGCCCCCGAGCTTCAAGTCAGCTCTTCTTTTAGAGGGTTAGGGTATACAGTTACAGTTATCAGTTTTTGATTAGTTACTCTTAAGTATGAGCAGTTAGAGAGCACAGGAGTTGCTATGGGTTATGCACAGGGAGTACCAAGCTCTTTGTTTCGTATTTTCTATACGTACTAGAACACCTGTGGTTACAGCTGCAAGGCTGTCCTGTTCTTATCTTGGTGAAGCAAGCATGTCTTACAGAAAGAGAAAAAGCTTTTTATGGCTACAGTTAATTGTTCAGTGTAAGTTTTTAATTTCCCTCTTCATTTCCCCCTCTTGATGACCTTTAATTTTATAGGGCATCAACCTCTTGATCGTCTTGGCCCAAGGGCTGATAACCCCTCAGTGCTACGAGGTGTGTTGTGGCCCTCTGCAGCGACTTCAATCAGGCTGGATACTGTCGTCATGAATAAAGGCAAGAGGCGAGGTAAGAGGAGGCCAGTCCCAAGGCGGAGTAGGGCTATTTCTACAAGAATTTTGAATCCTACTAGGTAGGAAAACCATTCCCCAAATAGCTCTCGGGGGCTCCATCCCTTCTTTTAGGAAAGTTTGAAGCTGGTTGTACAGTCCCACACACCCTGACTCTGGGCCTCATGCCAGTGGGTGTAGTCTGGTTACTTGGGGTTTTAGCTGTGTAATTACTTCTTTAACTGTTTTTTTTTGATATAGCTTGATCCTGAATTCTTCCCCCATCCAACATACCAAAATGGGTTTGGCGGGTCTAGTGGGCCATTTTTCCTGGTCTGCCATGACAGATGTGACCAACCGCACTCTTGCCTATATTTTTTGGGCTCAGAGTAAGGCCGAGGGTAGCATGTCGACCCAAGGTTATTAGGTCTCCTGACAGAGCTTAGCTACTGTAGTCCTGAGAGTTCAATTTATGTGCTCAACTCTTCCTGAGATTTGTGGCCTCGAGATGAATAAAAAGTAGAAAACCTGCTGAGAGTCTACCTAGGAGAACCAGGACCAGACATTTGCCCTTGATGTTAGTGTTTTTCTAGGTATGAGAAGATGCAAGAATTTAGGCTCTCTTGTTGCATCTTCCCATAGCCCGAGTCACAATACTATAGTCACTGATCACATATCAAGTTATATATTTGATCAAGCTTTTTAAGTCTAGCCATCATTATTTTCATTGAAGGCTCAGTTATACCCCTAATTTGTTAAAATGTATGACCTTAAATTCATGGGAATCCCAGGCTACACCTTGTTAAGGCCATAATTTAGTGCCACAAATCCACTCTTTCATACCATTCATACCAAGGGTAATAATAGGCATAGTTCATAAAGTACCCAGCCTAGTTTCTTAATATTATTAGATTGATCATTTTTAGTATGATTTAATTGTTCCGAACATAGAGGAACTTTTTAAGCTTAAATGATCATAGCCTGTGTTAACCGTATAGATCCATCTCATAATTGTGAGATTTTTCCCTTTAAGAGACAAGAGGTTACAGTTGTGTTTTTTTTTTTTTTTTTTTTGTATGACTTAGCTGATCAGTCTGATGGAGTTTAAATGGCCTTAAAATAACAGGGTCACGGCAAGTATTATTAATTGGTCAGCTGAGATCTCATCTAGTAATATGAATAGACAAAACAGGACTGAAATCTCTTCTAAAATAAATTTCCTGGGGGATATCCAATCAGATTTCTGGAAGGGAGAAATCCACAAGGTAACCAAGAAGTACTAGACACAGGTAATTAGTCACAACTCAAACAAGTGGATTGAGTTTTAAACTAGCATAGAATCGTGCCCAATCAAAAACATTTAATTGATATGTAAAAGTCTGAAAAATCAAGAAAACATTACAGAAGATCATACGAGTCAAGTGCAGCATCTTGGGAAAGCTGTCTACTTCTGATGTCGTCTTCTTCTCATCCTAGTGTAGTGTAGTGTAGTTTCCTCTATTGGAGCATTGTTTAAGGTGAGTTTGAAGTCAGGAGGCCTCTCTATAGACCAGTCCAGCGTAGGGAGCTTTGGAAGTGAGAATTAATGCAAGAGTCAGTTGTGCTTTAATTTCACTGGTCAAGAGCTAGTTAAGAGTACCTAATCAAAAGGTCCTTCCATCCAGGTTGGAGACCGTTCCTTAGAGTATGTCTTTCTCCAATCTTTGTTGTAAGTTGTGAGGCATCTAATCTTCATCCAAACATCCATTACTAAGCAGGAACAAACTTAGAGTGTCCTTTAATAATTTAATTAAATTTTACATTAATATACTCTATAGAAAATGAGTCTTAGTAGATATAGACCTCCATTAACAAACTTTGATTTAACATTCATTAAAACACTTTTTTTTTAATCACCCTCATTTTTATTAACTATAATCAAATTAGGACTTATTTTAGATATAGGCCTGGTCTTAATAAGCTTAGCGTGCTTATTTATATAACCATAATTGATTATAGACCTTTTTGTCTTGCTGAAACTTTTGTAGAGTCTCAGGATGAACTTTTAAAATAAACCCTTTCAGGGCTAGGAAAGTCATGATAAAGGCTTAGCATAGATTCCACCTAACGGGCTTCCTTGGTGGCCCGGTGGTTAAAGAGTCCGCCTTGCAGTACAAGGGGCACTGGTTTGATCCTTGGCCCAGGAAGATCCCACGTGCCGTGGAGTGGCTGGACCAGTGTGTCCAATTAGGAGCCAGCGTCCTGGAGCGCATGTGCCCAGAGCTGGTGCTCTATGACAAGAGAGGCCACTGCGATGGGAGGCCCACATAGGCCAAAGAATTAAGATGGATGAAAATGAATAAATGAAGAACAAATAAAAGAGGCCAAATTAAAAAAAAAAAAAAAAGTTAGCCATAGATTCCACCTAACAGATCTAAGTGAATTTTTCCCCTCTGAAGGTCTCCAGAATTCCTTGAGACCTTTGTACCTGTTAGTGAGTTAAAGTTAGTGGAAACCAAGAGTTTCCAGTGTCTGGAGGGGTCAGATAGTGAAGATAAATGTTTCAATTTGTTTATAAAGTATAATTTACCAAATTACTACCAAGTCATAATTACTTTGAGGGAAAGGTTTTTCTTATACTTGGAAAACACAGATTCAAACCCATAATTTTTCAGATAGAAACCATAAAATATATAAGCATATTTGCCAGTTCATTTAATCTTTCTGTTAACTTTTGTGAATTCATCAGGTTTCCATTAGAATCTTTTAATTTCTTACCCCGTTCAGAAACTGATATTAATCTAAGAGCCCTTCCTATAGATCTTTTGAAGAGGAAGCATTTTGTGAAACTTGATTAGTATTATGACAGTATTTTAGGACAGTAACTAGAATTATGACTGATAACATTTTACCTGAACATATCAGAATTTTAGGAACTCTGTATAGTTTCTAGGATGTCTATATTGGTAACATTTAACCAGAGACTTATTACTCACTTGAGAATACTTTCTGTGAAAGTCAACATAGAAAATGAACCTACTTAGTGTAACTGTCTCTCTTTGGGATGTTTAAAGGGCCCCCTGAATCAGCCCAAAGTCAAAGTTGCTTCATGAAAATGATTTAGGAAGTCCTGCCAATAAATAACAAAAAGTTTAGAACACTCAGTCAGATAGGATTATAGGTCATTGTGAAACACTAGCCATTCACATAGCCAAAGTATTTCAGAGGCAAATACAGGTAGATCTTTTAAGAGGTAAATAAACTTAAATCTCTTATCAAAGGCAGTTTAACATCTAAAGAAAATCTGTCTTCCTAACAGAGAAAAAACTCAAATTTAAGTTTTTGTACCAGATTACTTTCAAATTCTTTCAAAGCAAACTTAATCAAATCAATTTTAAACATAGTCTTAACCATGTACGAAACTCTTTTTTTCAGGGTCCACTTTTCACAAACCTTTTTATCACTTTTTGTACCCATTATTTTGTTTTTCCATCCTGAAGCAGCCATTTGTAAGTCAGACCTACTTTTCTTTTTTTTCATAAAATGAAACCCTATTTCTCATATCTTCTTTACTCTAAATACACATCTTACCTTCCACAAGCAACCAAGAACTGACCTTTATATTAGCATTCTATAAATTGGCGAGCATAAATACCAGTGATAATTTCTTTAAACATTTGCTTTCTTATAGAGAATATCTCAGGATGACACCAAACATTATTCATTAATACTCCTAAATCTCTTTAGTTTTTATGTAAGAGGAAATTAATGTTCAGCAATAAATGCTTTAAATCTCTATTCCATTTGGAAATAACCTAGCTAGTCAGTACATTTTCATCACACAGTTTAGCATAACCCTCATAAATCCAAGCCACCTCAATCTGGAGAGACTATTTTAGATAGACATCCCCAAGACACAATTATTCCCGATAGAGTCCATCTCATAGCCCATATTTTAATTACATTTTTAGAAGTTCTTTTTTTTTTTTTACTTGAGTTACTTTCCTTGTTGAAAAACCTGCAACAAGTATAATAATATTTAATTTATATTAAACCTAGGCACAATGTTCAATGTTAATGTCTAATGTTAGTGAATTTTGACGTGTCTATATTAGATTAACAAACAAATACCAATACGAGGTATTTAATACTGAATTTTTGCAGTTCACATGAATCTGAAATTCATCTAGTTTAATTTTTCTTGAATTTAGAATTACTTGATTTGTAAGCGCTTACTTTTCTTTAGGCCAAATAAATACAGCTCATTTACAAAATATCCTCAGCAGTATTATCCAAAGACAAAGGCGCAGACGGAGACATACATAAATCTGGACAGACAGATATCTCAGAATTTTCTGCTTGAAATTTAAAATGTCTCTTTGCCCCCCCCCGCACCACCACTTTTTTATTTCTTGGCTTGAAGTTCTATTAAATTGTCCAAGACTGCTGTCTTAGGCAGAGTGCGCTGTGTATCTCAAGGACACGAAAAGAGTTAACTTCAGGGTTTTTCCTAGTCATGTTTCTGCTTCTCTGGCAGGGTCGGAGCTCAAAAAAATAAAGAAAGTATTTTAACAAGCCAGTCTTTTCCTAATTGCATGTGTAAAAAGAACTAGTTTTATAATTTTAGAAAGATTTCATATTAACCACTTATCTCCGAAGTCTAAAGAATATCATGACCATGTGTGTTAAAAATGTCATCTTTCCTTTCTGTGGTCAGTTTCATAGCTAAACCTTTAATTAGAGAGTGCTAAAATTGGCTGTGATGACAGGGGCAGACTGATTGATAAGATGTTATCCCAGCAAGTCCCAGCAAGGACTGTTCCCCTGGGCAGGTGATAACTTAGTCTGATTACAAAAACTGAAGGGGTAAGGGAATTTGCAGAGGTGGGGGAAGCTTGGGAAACCTGGTCCCTTCAAGGAAACTGAGGAGGTGGATGGAGTACTGTGTGTACTCCTCTCCTAAATCAAAGGCCTCGACTCCTCGGGGAATCAGAGGTTGATGAAGAAAAAGATGGCACAGAAAGACAGCCTCATATGAGAACAAAAAAGTGCACTAGAGTGTGCCACTCTACACAGACTGTCTCAGGGGATCTGTAGAGAGGCAGGCACAGATTTATCTGGCAGAAGAGACAAGTCTTCTGGGGAAAGCCTGATTTCTCAATAAGTCAACTCAAGTAGTCAGCTGATAGATGAGGAGAGAGCTCCCTAAAAATTTTAAGAAAGTAGTTTTGGTGGAGGGCCCTAGGGCAAAAAGGCTGTTTGGACCTTCACAATTTCTAAGTCAAATCAGTAACCAGTTGTCTCCACCTACCTGTGTATCCCACCCTGGGTCGGTGATGCAAAGACAAACAAGGGTGGGTGCCCCCTCAAAAGAGGAGGCACCCTCAATTCATGGTGTCCACCCAGTCATGTCCCCATGGGGAACTTAGGTTCCTCTTAGCTTTGGCAGGTCAGTATAAGCCCTTAACCCAGATCTGACTCTCAGGGAGGGACTGGGTCCCCCAGAGACAGACACTGCCCTGAGCCGTATGACGTCACTACAGAACCGCAGGTTAGGGCCCACTCAGACTCCGTAGCCACAAAGGCCGTGAAGCCACACAGTTGCCCTGGAACGAGGATGAACAGGGTCCTCACACGCCCCGCCCCCCTACCCCTACCCCTGTATACTCTCTCAGACCAGAGTTGATCACAGTGCCTCTCCCACTCTGGGAAGGTCCCTGCCTGAATGCCTCCCACCAAGTCATGGCCTGAGTGACTCCTACTGAGTCACGGGGAACTCCCCCCCACCCCAGGAGGTCCCCACCTGGTGGCCTTCTTAGAAAAGAAGACCGTAGTCCTGGAAAATTGGGTCAGGGGCAGACTGATTGATAAGATGTTATCCCAGCAAGTCCCAGCAAGGACTGTTCCCCTGGGCAGGTGATAACTTAGTCTGATTACAAAAACTGAAGGGGTAAGGGAATTTGCAGAGGTGGGGGAAGCTTGGGAAACCTGGTCCCTTCAAGGAAACTGAGGAGGTGGATGGAGTACTGTGTGTACTCCTCTCCTAAATCAAAGGCCTCGACTCCTCGGGGAATCAGAGGTTGATGAAGAAAAAGATGGCACAGAAAGACAGCCTCATATGAGAACAAAAAAGTGCACTAGAGTGTGCCACTCTGCACAGACTTGCTCGGGGGATCTGTGGAGAGGTTGCTACAGATCTATCTGGCAGAAGAGACAAGTCTTCTGGGGAAAGCCTAATTTCTCAGTAAGTCAACTCAAGTAGTCAGCTGATAGATGAGGAGAGAGCTCCCTAAAAATTTTAAGAAAGTAGTTTTGGTGGAGGGCCCTAGGGCAAAAAGGCTGTTTGGACCTTCACAATTTCTAAGTCAAATCAGTAACCAGTTGTCTCCACCTACCTGTGTATCCCACCCTGGGTCGGTGATGCAAAGACAAACAAGGGTGGGTGCCCCCTCAAAAGAGGAGGCACCCTCAATTCATGGTGTCCACCCAGTCATGTCCCCATGGGGAACTTAGGTTCCTCTTAGCTTTGGCAGGTCAGTATAAGCCCTTAACCCAGATCTGACTCTCAGGGAGGGACTGGGTCCCCCAGAGACAGACACTGCCCTGAGCCGTATGACGTCACTACAGAACCGCAGGTTAGGGCCCACTCAGACTCCGTAGCCACAAAGGCCGTGAAGCCACACAGTTGCCCTGGAACGAGGATGAACAGGGTCCTCACACGCCCCGCCCCCCTACCCCTACCCCTGTATACTCTCTCAGACCAGAGTTGATCACAGTGCCTCTCCCACTCTGGGAAGGTCCCTGCCTGAATGCCTCCCACCAAGTCATGGCCTGAGTGACTCCTACTGAGTCACGGGGAACTCCCCCCCACCCCAGGAGGTCCCCACCTGGTGGCCTTCTTAGAAAAGAAGACCGTAGGAGGTGATCAAGCTCCTTTTCAGTCAGAAGACAGGCCTGACTGAGATTTGTACCCTGGGGCCAAACCTTATCCTGTGGCCTTTCCTGGTGAGTTGGTCCATCCTTCCAATGAGTCCGGTCAGGGCCTGGCCATTGGGAGAGTCAGAGAACCTGTCCAAAAGAGAACCTGGAAAACTCTCAGGTGGTACACCTCCTTGTTCATCTTAGAGCTCCTCCACCAGGACCCAGCCCACCACCTTGAGTCTGGCAACTCTTGGAATCTTATTGGGACCTCCAGAAAAACTGCAGAAATCAGACCATTGAGAAAACAAGCACCACAATCAGAGGGTTGGAGAATTCAGGTTTATTAAGCCAGTGGTCCCAGATGAGCAAACACTCTGAAATTCTGGGGCCCCGGCTCAAAGTGAGCTCTTCTTTTATAGGGTTAGCACATGCAGTTCCAGTTAGCAGTTTTCAGTTGGTCACTTAAAGTATGAGTAGTTACAGAGCACGGGAGTTGCTATGGGCTACGCAGAGGGAGTACAGAGCTCTTTGTTCCATATTTTCTTTACTTATTAGAACACCTGTGGCTACAGTTAGATGCAAGGTCATCCTGTTTTTATCTTGCTGAAGCAAGCATGTCTTACAGAAGCAGAAAACTTTCTATGGCTACAGTTATTTATTGAGTGTAAGTTTTTAATTTTCCTGGTCAGATTGACACAGAATATAGATGTTTGCTGCTTCATTGCCTGCAGTAGCTCCTAGACTCTCTAAAGTACAATCAGAATAGACAATTCTGAGAGAAGCACTAAATGGATGAGCACCAGGAAGTGCTGGCAGTAGACTAGACAACAGTTGGTTTTAGGGCCTTTAGCACCTGGCTTAAAGGCCTCTTTCCACAAAAGCCAAAGAGTACAGAGGGTGTTGGAAGTCTGATTCCCTTCCTCTTTGTAGCCTGCCTTCCCTTCTGGTCTCCTTTCTCTATGGTTCCTGGGATCTTATCTTTCTAGATTAGGTCACTATGGAATTTTGTTTAGCTCCAATGGAAGAGTTTGCCACAGACCCTGTATTACTATCATTGGAATGCCAGTGGAATTTTAATTACAGGTAAGAGTTTAGAAAGGGACCATGGTACATTTTAAGTCATACCTAGTGTTCACAACTTTGATATTTTAAGGAATCCTGAAAGTTCAGTATGAGGCTGAAACTGTGTTGAAGTAGCAACATAAACTGAGTGAAAGAATGAATGAATGCATGTCTGCATATTCTGTGATAAAAATCAGTGGGATCCCCTCAGTTATCCTGGGTTTGTGGGAAAGACAGGAGTTAAAAGGCTTCCCTGGTGGCTCAGAGAGTAAAGAATCTGCCTGCAATGTGAGAGACCTGAATTCCATCCCTGGGTTGGGAAGATCCCCTGGAGAAGGGAATGACTACCAACTCCAGTACTCTTGTCTGGAAAATTCTCATGGACAGAGGAGCCTGGCGGGCACACATGACTTGGCAACTGACTACACACACACACACACACACACACACACACGCACACACACACACACAGCCACCATTCTGTACATTCAACTCCGATGATATAGGTTTTTTAACAGGAAGTTTGTCTTTCTCGACTCTGTTTCCCTGACCAATTCTTGATATGCTCTCAAATTAGAGAAACGCTATCCTAAGGGTTTTACTTCCTCATTCGAGGCACTATTAGTCTGAGATCTTTGCAAAGGATTAAGACTTCCAAGAAAAAGGATGTGAAATAATGAGAGAGAAAAAGAAAAGCATTATGCAAAGTGGTACTGCATTGAGTGTTTTAAAAACTCAAGGTAGAGGAAAACTGTAAATGCCAAACATTGGAGGAGTAGGTTCATACAGCAGTCGATGTCTGTGGAGAAAACTTAACAGCATGGTATATGATCAGGGGTCACCGAGACAAAGCCTACCTTCTCCATCAATCTTGAATCCACTAGGCCTTCTCTACTATGCTTCTACCCTGGCCTGCCATCATCAAATTCCTGCAAACTGTAAACGTTTACTGAGAATTTGTCTACTCTCCATATCTGAATCCAGTTCTTCAAACCAGGGATCTTATCTTTCTAGATTAGGTCACTATGGAATTTTGTTTAGCTCCAATGGAAGAGTTTGCCACAGACCCTGTATTACTATCATTGGAATGCCAGTGGAATTTTAATTACAGGTAAGAGTTTAGAAAGGGACCATGGTACATTTTAAGTCATACCTAGTGTTCACAACTTTGATATTTTAAGGAATCCTGAAAGTTCAGTATGAGGCTGAAACTGTGTTGAAGTAGCAACATAAACTGAGTGAAAGAATGAATGAATGCATGTCTGCATATTCTGTGATAAAAATCAGTGGGATCCCCTCAGTTATCCTGGGTTTGTGGGAAAGACAGGAGTTAAAAGGCTTCCCTGGTGGCTCAGAGAGTAAAGAATCTGCCTGCAATGTGAGAGACCTGAATTCCATCCCTGGGTTGGGAAGATCCCCTGGAGAAGGGAATGACTACCAACTCCAGTACTCTTGTCTGGAAAATTCTCATGGACAGAGGAGCCTGGCGGGCACACATGACTTGGCAACTGACTACACACACACACACACACACACACACCACGACACACACACACACAGCCACCATTCTGTACATTCAACTCCGATGATATAGGTTTTTTAACAGGAAGTTTGTCTTTCTCGACTCTGTTTCCCTGACCAATTCTTGATATGCTCTCAAATTAGAGAAACGCTATCCTAAGGGTTTTACTTCCTCATTCGAGGCACTATTAGTCTGAGATCTTTGCAAAGGATTAAGACTTCCAAGAAAAAGGATGTGAAATAATGAGAGAGAAAAAGAAAAGCATTATGCAAAGTGGTACTGCATTGAGTGTTTTAAAAACTCAAGGTAGAGGAAAACTGTAAATGCCAAACATTGGAGGAGTAGGTTCATACAGCAGTCGATGTCTGTGGAGAAAACTTAACAGCATGGTATATGATCAGGGGTCACCGAGACAAAGCCTACCTTCTCCATCAATCTTGAATCCACTAGGCCTTCTCTACTATGCTTCTACCCTGGCCTGCCATCATCAAATTCCTGCAAACTGTAAACGTTTACTGAGAATTTGTCTACTCTCCATATCTGAATCCAGTTCTTCAAACCACCTTGAGGTCTAAATCCTCAGCCTTCTTAGCAAGAATCCTGTTAGGCAGTTTTGTAAGAAAATTTCTATCCCCAATGCCTCCTTTTCCTAGGTGTCCAGTCAACTGACACTCTGCCTCAGCTTATGTGTTCTAACCCTCCAGCTGCCTTTGTCATATTCACATGGAGTGCAGCCTTTCTTCTCTTAACACAATGCAGTTGAGCCCTACAGCAATAGCATGCGCATTTGTGACATGGCAGTTACACCAGTTTTAAAAAACCATCCTCCTCCTCAAGTAGGGCCCTTGGTCCAAACAATTCCAAGAATAAATTCAATATTCAGTCTTCTCTGTGGTTTGGTAAATCCTGTCAACCCTGAAGAAGGAAAACAGTGGTGTTGCACTTCCAGGAATTTCCCCTACAGAAATCATGAAAAAAGAAAGCTTAAAAGCATATATTTTTCGGGGACTTTTGAAATACCAGGGTAAAAAATGGTCAGCACTGGGGGATCGTGATCATGTGGACTAAGATGAAACTTTTTCAAACGTTGTTTGTTAACGAATGGGGAAATAGTACTACTACTACAAAAAAAATTGCAAAGCTATCACTTAGAAAAGAAAATACAGTGAACTACTATGGTGATGTTTCTCTTCGTATTCATACTTTCTGGGGTTCTATCATTTCTGTTCTCAGCATCTTGAGAATCATTTGATGAAAAAGAAAAGAAAGTTAAAATAACCCCACAGGAGACTCAACACAGTAACTTAAGAAGGAAGGGGGACTTCCCTTGGGTTGGGGGTTCCAATGAGAGAGAAAAGAAAAGCATTATGCAAAGTGGTACTGCATTGAGTGTTTTAAAAACTCAAGGTAGAGGAAAACTGTAAATGCCAAACATTGGAGGAGTAGGTTCATACAGCAGTCGATGTCTGTGGAGAAAACTTAACAGCATGGTATATGATCAGGGGTCACCGAGACAAAGCCTACCTTCTCCATCAATCTTGAATCCACTAGGCCTTCTCTACTATGCTTCTACCCTGGCCTGCCATCATCAAATTCCTGCAAACTGTAAACGTTTACTGAGAATTTGTCTACTCTCCATATCTGAATCCAGTTCTTCAAACCACCTTGAGGTCTAAATCCTCAGCCTTCTTAGCAAGAATCCTGTTAGGCAGTTTTGTAAGAAAATTTCTATCCCCAATGCCTCCTTTTCCTAGGTGTCCAGTCAACTGACACTCTGCCTCAGCTTATGTGTTCTAACCCTCCAGCTGCCTTTGTCATATTCACATGGAGTGCAGCCTTTCTTCTCTTAACACAATGCAGTTGAGCCCTACAGCAATAGCATGCGCATTTGTGACATGGCAGTTACACCAGTTTTAAAAAACCATCCTCCTCCTCAAGTAGGGCCCTTGGTCCAAACAATTCCAAGAATAAATTCAATATTCAGTCTTCTCTGTGGTTTGGTAAATCCTGTCAACCCTGAAGAAGGAAAACAGTGGTGTTGCACTTCCAGGAATTTCCCCTACAGAAATCATGAAAAAAGAAAGCTTAAAAGCATATATTTTTCGGGGACTTTTGAAATACCAGGGTAAAAAATGGTCAGCACTGGGGGATCGTGATCATGTGGACTAAGATGAAACTTTTTCAAACGTTGTTTGTTAACGAATGGGGAAATAGTACTACTACTACAAAAAAAATTGCAAAGCTATCACTTAGAAAAGAAAATACAGTGAACTACTATGGTGATGTTTCTCTTCGTATTCATACTTTCTGGGGTTCTATCATTTCTGTTCTCAGCATCTTGAGAATCATTTGATGAAAAAGAAAAGAAAGTTAAAATAACCCCACAGGAGACTCAACACAGTAACTTAAGAAGGAAGGGGGGACTTCCTTGGTGGTCCAATGGGTAAAGAGTTCCCCTCGCAGTTCGTGGGTCACCGGATCTATCCCTAGCCCAGGAAGATCCCCCATTCCACGGGGCAGCTGTTACCAGCCATGCGCATGAGCCCAGAGCTGGTGCTCTGCAACTAGAGAGGCGACTGCAATGGGAGGCCCACACATGCCAAAGAATAAAGATTGATGAAAATAATAAATAAATTAAAAACCAGAGCTCGTGTCATGAAGTTGAACAAGGGGCGGGAGGAGGGTCTGCAAAGGCAAGAAAGTTTGCAAGCTGGCTAGTAATCAAAGAAACTCACGTTAAAAAATATTTTTCTCTCACTCTTCTGCCTATCGGATTGCTAGAGATTTAAGGAAACAAATGGGAGCAACAAGGCTGCTCTTAAACAGGAAATTTAAGGAAAGAAATGGGAAATTTAAAGAAAGAAATGGGAGCAACAAGGCTGACCTTTCCGTGGAGAAAGAATTTTTCTTCTGACACTGAAGAGCACTTTTTTCCAAACACGAAGGGTGGGGGAAGAGTGGAGTGCAAGTACTTATATAGATATGCTCTGATCAGAAAACCTTAGTTTCACTGAGCAACGAAGAAGGGCCAGGAGGACGTTCGTGTCTCGGCCCAGTCTCTGCTGTTAGACAGCCCGAGTCCACTAAGGCACCTGAGCGAGATAAACCGGGCGGGGACAGTTTCACCCTGTTCCTTGCCTGAAAGAGATGTGGTACGTGCCTAAGGGGAACAACAGCCTACGACCACCTTAAATAACTGAAAACAATTTTTGGCAATATTGGAGGAGATTGCCTTGTTCTGAATGACTTACCTGGGTGATCATATTTCCAAACTGCCAGGTGATGTGTGTGTGCCTCTCTAAATGTGGTACATGTGTGCTAGTTGAGGGAAGGGGAGGGTGGTTGCCTAAAAATTGGTATTTATTTGTAAAACCCCATATTGCTGAAAGATAAACTACTAGTAAAGAGCACACATTGCTGGTTTCTTTGACATATAGGACCTTTTGCCAGGAAGCTCTCTGTTCACCATATAAGGTGTTTGGGGTGTGTTCCTTATATTTATGGGAAATGAGGACAACAGATTGTATCTGGCCATTGGCTGGGATGGGGGTAGCAGGCTTTGTTGCATGGAGAGGGTGCCCAGGCACCTGCGTGGCCCTTTTTAATCTTCACGAACGTCATGGAAATGGTGACAAGTAACATGTACACCCAGAGGAGGTGTGATGCCTGCAGCGCATCGTTATTTGGGGTCAGACGGTCCAGAAGTGTGAGCCGCTGCTCCTTCAACGTACAGCCCTCCTGGCGAAAGTGTTTGTAGAATTTTCCTCTCTTAGGTTGCACGGTAAGGCCCTGGTGGACTCTGTGGGGCAACCAGTCTCGCAAAAGGTAGCTCCTGTAGTCACCCCTTACCAGGATGCATCTGCCTAATTGTTGGGTATCAAGTTGTCCTCACTGAGGTTCAGTGGCTCGATGGAGCTCTGCTTGGGGGAGTGCTGACAGGAAGGGTGATTGGGAAGCATGGTGCTGTGGACAGCAGACAGTGAATAGCACACCTCACTTGGTTGCTGGGCTTGGTTGCCCAGCAAGCAAAGCAGACACATGAAGACACCCATAAACAAGTGAAGGCTGTTCAAAGACCATTGGGTGGTGCTGGTGAGGTTAGGGAACCAAAGTGCTTTTGCTCACTGGGCTCCCCCTGAGGGTGTTGTCAACAGTCGCCACGAATGTACTTGTGGTGTCTGGTGTTGGGACAGGCTTGAAGAGGAAGTTCACTGCTTGCACAGTAACCTCCCTAGGGTGATGCGTGGGAGAGACTCATCTGGGGGGTAGGCACGGGCGCTCCTCCTGCAGGCGGTCAGTTTTGCACTCAGGGATGCTGTGCCTCCTGCCAGCGATCGCCTTTCCCCCTTTCCGTACGGGCATCTAGAGAACGTCGATCCACCTCTGTGGCCGGGGGGCAGTAAATGTATGTCCAGCCTCACGGCGTGCCCCTTGTGTTCAAACAGGCCATCAGACTCGACTTCCCTCCTCATTTCACTTTGGCCTTGATTTCCTCATCCAGTGCTTTTTTTAATTATTATTAAATTGTATTAATTTATTAAATTAATGTGTACTGTTTGATAGTTTTTGATGTATTACATTACTGATTTTTAATATTAGGTCAAAAATGTATAAAACATACCATTTGCCATTTCAACTGTTTTCTTGACAGCAGAAAGATTTTGTACTGGAGTACAGCCAATTAACAATTTTGAGATAGTTTCAGGTGACCAGTGAAGGGGCTCGGCCATACATATGCATGTATTTTGAGGAGGTGTGATGCCTGCAGCGCATCGTTATTTGGGGTCAGACGGTCCAGAAGTGTGAGCCGCTGCTCCTTCAACGTACAGCCCTCCTGGCGAAAGTGTTTGTAGAATTTTCCTCTCTTAGGTTGCACGGTAAGGCCCTGGTGGACTCTGTGGGGCAACCAGTCTCGCAAAAGGTAGCTCCTGTAGTCACCCCTTACCAGGATGCATCTGCCTAATTGTTGGGTATCAAGTTGTCCTCACTGAGGTTCAGTGGCTCGATGGAGCTCTGCTTGGGGGAGTGCTGACAGGAAGGGTGATTGGGAAGCATGGTGCTGTGGACAGCAGACAGTGAATAGCACACCTCACTTGGTTGCTGGGCTTGGTTGCCCAGCAAGCAAAGCAGACACATGAAGACACCCATAAACAAGTGAAGGCTGTTCAAAGACCATTGGGTGGTGCTGGTGAGGTTAGGGAACCAAAGTGCTTTTGCTCACTGGGCTCCCCCTGAGGGTGTTGTCAACAGTCGCCACGAATGTACTTGTGGTGTCTGGTGTTGGGACAGGCTTGAAGAGGAAGTTCACTGCTTGCACAGTAACCTCCCTAGGGTGATGCGTGGGAGAGACTCATCTGGGGGGTAGGCACGGGCGCTCCTCCTGCAGGCGGTCAGTTTTGCACTCAGGGATGCTGTGCCTCCTGCCAGCGATCGCCTTTCCCCCTTTCCGTACGGGCATCTAGAGAACGTCGATCCACCTCTGTGGCCGGGGGGCAGTAAATGTATGTCCAGCCTCACGGCGTGCCCCTTGTGTTCAAACAGGCCATCAGACTCGACTTCCCTCCTCATTTCACTTTGGCCTTGATTTCCTCATCCAGTGCTTTTTTTAATTATTATTAAATTGTATTAATTTAATAAATTAATGTGTACTGTTTGATAGTTTTTGATGTATTACATTACTGATTTTTAATATTAGGTCAAAAATGTATAAAACATACCATTTGCCATTTCAACTGTTTTCTTGACAGCAGAAAGATTTTGTACTGGAGTACAGCCAATTAACAATTTTGAGATAGTTTCAGGTGACCAGTGAAGGGGCTCGGCCATACATATGCATGTATCCTTTCTCCCCCAGTGTATTATTTTTAAGTTGGATTTTCTTTGTGTTAATGTATTTTGTAAGCTGTGTAGTTCCTCAGCTCTAAGCCCTCAAATGGCTTCTGACGTCACCTAGAATGAAAGGCCATTCTTTAGCCTGTCAAGTAAGTCTCTATCGGATTTAATTCCCAGTTAAATCTCTGCCTTCCTCTCCAAGGTCTCTTCTCCCTCGCTGCACTTCTCTCTCTCTCTCTCTGCCCCTGGTGAAACAGGAATCAGAAACTATACATTTAATAAAGTTTTCTGTTTCTGGGTAATTGAGCCACACGATACATGACCGTGGTCACAGATTATTTTTTAACCCAGCTTTTGATGGCAAGAGGTGATGTCTCTCCAAGTCTCCTTACCCTTGTGCATGCCAACATTTGAATAAAGCATGTCAGTCGTCCATATCCAGAAGTCCTATGTATATTGCTGCACTTTCTACCAAGAGCGTGGCTGGCATATCTGTCTGGTCAACGCTAGATTCTTAAGGCGTACGCTTGGCGGCACCGCTGATACTGTTAGACTGGTGATGACAACTACCTCTGTCCTAGCACAGCGTGTTGCCTGCCTGCAAAAGGAGCCGTGAGCCGACGTACTGGGGCCTTCCTAGATAACAGCAGTCACTCCTGCATCTGTGGTTTTCTCGATCCCTGTGAATCCATGGAACTTCCAAGGCTCCCTCTGGCCTGTTCTCGCCTATGACAGTCCCCTCCCTACTTGGATTAGCTCCCACGGCCTGCACTGGTCACCCAGGATGGGAAAATGGCATATGCAGTACAGGAGCGGCTGGACCTTCAGTGGCACTGTGGCATCTCTGAGTCTTCTCCACTTAGGGGATCCTGCCTAGAGAACTGGCCCCCACAACCACCTGGAAAAATGTCCCGGTCAGGTCAAAACATTCTAACAGGTGACTCTTTGCATGTCCGGAGCTCCTGGTATCTGTGGTGTGGGATTTCATCAGTCTGGAGGTGCACAGGGAAGCCAGTGGGCGCACAGATAGTTTTAGGGTCATGAATTATTACCTGATGGTTCAGGGTCAAGGCCAAAAAGGTTTCTGTCTCTTACTTTTTTATACCTCGGGGTATAATAATAAAAAGGCAGTGCTTCCTGAGCGAGTTCACTCCGTCTTCTCTGACCGGCACCGCTAGCCCTTCATTCCAGATCCCGTTATTGTATTTAACTCACCATATGCACTTGACAGCCTCACCAAAGAAAACTTTGAAAGCAGGGAAAAATTCCCAGATGAATGAACACTCACCTGTAATTCCATGACCAATGCATAATCACACTTAGTAGCTAATTTACTTCCCAGTAGTCCTCTTTCTAGGTAAGTAAGATGATGTCGCAGGTATCCTACTATCATGAGATTAAATTGTGTCCCTTGCTGCATTCCAGGCATTGCTAGACATGTGGGGTGACCTGTATAAATGGCCTCCTTGCCCCTCTCCCACACACTCCATCCTTCCTGGAAAAAAGATGCTTAACCTCAAAGTTGTTTGAATGTGGGCTCATGCTAATTCACACCAGTTGTGTCTGACTCTTTGCGACCCCAAAGACTGTAGCCCGCCTGGCTCCTCTGTCCGTGGGATTCTCTTGGCAAAAATACTGGAGTAGGCCGCCATGCCCTCCTCCAGGGGAATCTTCCCAAACTAGGGGTCCAACCCACGTCTCTTATGTCTCTTGCATTGGCAGGCAGGTTCTTTACCACTAGTTCCACCTGGGAAGCCCTAAGCGTAAAGTTAGTCAGGCAATACAGAAATTTGTGTCAGGGTTAGATACCATTTCTTTCCAGTTGGAGGACTATTTGATTTAGGGACTGTAAAGTATACTAGGCAATGACATCCTGAGGAAGAAAGCACCTGGAAGCCCAGCTTGGCCGACTAGCAGTAAGTGGTGATTCTGAAGAGAGAAATGTATCGCTTACTCAGATTTGCCTCCTGGCCCAGCTCAGATGGAACCAAGTACGAATCTGGGTAGGGGCTGAGTGTAAATACTGAATGAGCTGTTTCCATAAGAGTGATGAAGCAGTGCAAGTCGCTCATCGCATCCCAAATGGCAGCTAGTGGGCCTGTGATCAGAACACAGGGCTTCCCCTGTGTCACCAAGCACCACAGGAGCCGCTCTTAGAGAAATCTACTGGTATTACTTGTGTCCACAACCCCCAAGTCTATAGGTGTGGCTGACTCAGAATAGGATTACCATCAGTCTCATCCCTGCCTCTTCTCTGGTTGCTCCAGGGCTCCTAGCGATCTCTGTAGCTCACCATATGCACTTGACAGACTCACCAAAGAAAACTTTGAAAGCAGGGAAAAATTCCCAGATGAATGAACACTCACCTGTAATTCCATGACCAATGCATAATCACACTTAGTAGCTAATTTACTTCCCAGTAGTCCTCTTTCTAGGTAAGTAAGATGATGTCGCAGGTATCCTACTATCATGAGATTAAATTGTGTCCCTTGCTGCATTCCAGGCATTGCTAGACATGTGGGGTGACCTGTATAAATGGCCTCCTTGCCCCTCTCCCACACACTCCATCCTTCCTGGAAAAAAGATGCTTAACCTCAAAGTTGTTTGAATGTGGGCTCATGCTAATTCACACCAGTTGTGTCTGACTCTTTGCGACCCCAAAGACTGTAGCCCGCCTGGCTCCTCTGTCCGTGGGATTCTCTTGGCAAAAATACTGGAGTAGGCCGCCATGCCCTCCTCCAGGGGAATCTTCCCAAACTAGGGGTCCAACCCACGTCTCTTATGTCTCTTGCATTGGCAGGCAGGTTCTTTACCACTAGTTCCACCTGGGAAGCCCTAAGCGTAAAGTTAGTCAGGCAATACAGAAATTTGTGTCAGGGTTAGATACCATTTCTTTCCAGTTGGAGGACTATTTGATTTAGGGACTGTAAAGTATACTAGGCAATGACATCCTGAGGAAGAAAGCACCTGGAAGCCCAGCTTGGCCGACTAGCAGTAAGTGGTGATTCTGAAGAGAGAAATGTATCGCTTACTCAGATTTGCCTCCTGGCCCAGCTCAGATGGAACCAAGTACGAATCTGGGTAGGGGCTGAGTGTAAATACTGAATGAGCTGTTTCCATAAGAGTGATGAAGCAGTGCAAGTCGCTCATCGCATCCCAAATGGCAGCTAGTGGGCCTGTGATCAGAACACAGGGCTTCCCCTGTGTCACCAAGCACCACAGGAGCCGCTCTTAGAGAAATCTACTGGTATTACTTGTGTCCACAACCCCCAAGTCTATAGGTGTGGCTGACTCAGAATAGGATTACCATCAGTCTCATCCCTGCCTCTTCTCTGGTTGCTCCAGGGCTCCTAGTGATTTCTGTAGCTCCAACCAGGGTGTGATGAAAGAGTAAATAAAGACAAAGGAAGGAAAGAGTGGAAGGAGAGAAGAGTGACTATATAGAGAGACCAGCCATGAGCTTAGTTCATTTTTCTTGACACGCAAAGATGCTGTCTCTAAAGCCCGAAGTCTTGGCTATCACATCTTGGTATTGTGGTTACTTAATGGAGCTTTCAGACCTTCCCTGGAGGACAAACTGCAGCAACACAGGCATGACTGGGGTCTAAGCCCAACCAATGTGACAGCCTTAGCTCACCACAGCACCAAGAAGTTGCAGCTTGACCCGCAAGTATCAGAGCCAACTTATGCCTACTTCTCCACCTTCACTTGCCCCAGAACTCTCACTCGCTTATCAGATGTCGAACAAAGGAAGTGCTGCGGAAAATAATCTCAGAGCGTTAGTCTGAGCTGTGTTTGCAATGTCCATGGTTATCTGAATAATCTAGAATTGACTGAGCATTCACTAGTTTCCAGGCCCTGTGCTAAGAGTTCGTCTATTCACTGATTACATAATTCCAACATTAACACAACTAAATGAGGCAAGTGCGACTATAGCCTCCACTTTTTTGTTGTTTGTTTGTTTGCTTTCTTTTTCCCCATCATGCTTCTTTTCTTTATTTATATTTATTTTCATCTATCTTTCTTCTTTGGCCTGTGTGGGCCTCCCATTGCAGTGACCTCTCTCATTGCAGAGTACGTCTGGGCACATGCGCTCCAGAGCTCCGGCTCGGTAGTTGGACACAAGGGTCCAGCTGTTCCGCGACATGTGGGATCTTCCCGGGGCAGGGATCCAACCAGTGTCCCTTACACTGCAAGGACGACTCTACCCACTGGACCACTGGGGAAGCTCTAGCCTCCAGTTTTTTTTTTTTTAAAGATTTATTTATTTATTTATTTTGGGAGGGGGTCGGTCGGGTTGGGGAGGGAGGGGAGCGGGCGGGCCACTTCTATTGGTCTTTCATTTCTCCATTTTCATCCGTCTTTGTTCTTTGGCTTCTGTGGGCCTCCCATCGCGGTGGCGTCTGTCGTCGCAGAGCGCCGGCTCTGGGCGCATGCACTCCAGAGCTCCGGCTCGGTAATTGGACACATGGGTCCAGCCTCTCCGCGGCACGTGGGATCTTCCCAGGCCAGGGATCGAACCGGCGCCCCTTGCACTGCAAGGCAGTGTCCTTACCCACTGGACCACCAGGGGAAGCCCTCTAGCCTCCACTTTTGAAGTGAGGAAACCAAGACTCAGTCATCTTCGGAAACCTGCCTAAGGTCACCAGATAGTAAAATTCAGATGCTTCTGGCATAAAAGGTGACATACTTTAACTATCATGACCCCAAGACTGAACAGAAGAATAAGCCTGATAATTCTGAGGAGGTGATTTTATATCTGGCCTGATTTCAGATCACTTGAACTGCCGCTGGTGTGTCTGAGGAGGTATGGTCTCTTTTAAACATGTAGTCATGGGTACGCATGTGTGCACCGTGCCCCTCCTCTATATACCGACAGCCTTAGCTCACCACAGCACCAAGAAGTTGCAGCTTGACCCAAGTATCAGAGCCAACTTATGCCTACTTCTCCACCTTCACTTGCCCCAGAACTCTCACTCGCTTATCAGATGTCGAACAAAGGAAGTGCTGCGGAAAATAATCTCAGAGCGTTAGTCTGAGCTGTGTTTGCAATGTCCATGGTTATCTGAATAATCTAGAATTGACTGAGCATTCACTAGTTTCCAGGCCCTGTGCTAAGAGTTCGTCTATTCACTGATTACATAATTCCAACATTAACACAACTAAATGAGGCAAGTGCGACTATAGCCTCCACTTTTTTGTTGTTTGTTTGTTTGCTTTCTTTTTCCCCATCATGCTTCTTTTCTTTATTTATATTTATTTTCATCTATCTTTCTTCTTTGGCCTGTGTGGGCCTCCCATTGCAGTGACCTCTCTCATTGCAGAGTACGTCTGGGCACATGCGCTCCAGAGCTCCGGCTCGGTAGTTGGACACAAGGGTCCAGCTGTTCCGCGACATGTGGGATCTTCCCGGGGCAGGGATCCAACCAGTGTCCCTTACACTGCAAGGACGACTCTACCCACTGGACCACTGGGGAAGCTCTAGCCTCCAGTTTTTTTTTTTTAAAGATTTATTTATTTATTTATTTTGGGAGGGGGTCGGTCGGGTTGGGGAGGGAGGGGAGCGGGCGGGCCACTTCTATTGGTCTTTCATTTCTCCATTTTCATCCGTCTTTGTTCTTTGGCTTCTGTGGGCCTCCCATCGCGGTGGCGTCTGTCGTCGCAGAGCGCCGGCTCTGGGCGCATGCACTCCAGAGCTCCGGCTCGGTAATTGGACACATGGGTCCAGCCTCTCCGCGGCACGTGGGATCTTCCCAGGCCAGGGATCGAACCGGCGCCCCTTGCACTGCAAGGCAGTGTCCTTACCCACTGGACCACCAGGGGAAGCCCTCTAGCCTCCACTTTTGAAGTGAGGAAACCAAGACTCAGTCATCTTCGGAAACCTGCCTAAGGTCACCAGATAGTAAAATTCAGATGCTTCTGGCATAAAAGGTGACATACTTTAACTATCATGACCCCAAGACTGAACAGAAGAATAAGCCTGATAATTCTGAGGAGGTGATTTTATATCTGGCCTGATTTCAGATCACTTGAACTGCCGCTGGTGTGTCTGAGGAGGTATGGTCTCTTTTAAACATGTAGTCATGGGTACGCATGTGTGCACCGTGCCCCTCCCTCTATATACCGACGCTGATCAACTGGTGTGGGACAAATTAAGTCTCATATGATCCAGGCTTAGCAGTTAAATGGAATGATTATTTCCCTGCCCTTACAGGTAAATAATATTAAATCAAAACTCCCAGGATTTTCCTGGGAACTTAATGCATCAGAAGCTTCCAACCCTCGCACAAGGTGGGTTCACTTCAGGAGTTGTGCAGTTTCCACCATGCCCCAAGGACAATTAGAACCCTCTTCTCCTCTGTCTTCACATAATGCCCTGGAGGTATTGTCATCGACCATGCCTCTAGCAAGTAGTAATGAAACTCCTCTAATAAATTTAGCCACAGACATTCCTTGGAACCCGTCATTCCAGTTACTACCATCTTTTGTTAAAAGAGATTGGTTTTATTGTAACATTATATCTTACTAAGGTGAGTGCCTTGTAAGAAGGTTGCTCTGCATTATTCCTTATCATATACCTAGGGCTTAAGCACATATGGGCACACTCCTGATCAGGCTATCAAAATTCCTAGAGATTGAATGAAAAATTTCATGAGGTATATACTGGATATAAGAAATGAGAAACACAAAGAAGAGGTAAAGTATAAATTAAGGGCAATGTAAATCCCACACAGGGTAAAAAGATGGTGCTGCACTGAAGATGGAATACTAAAATGGGAAACTCTTATAAAACTCAAAACATCCTTTGCAGGCTTCCTGGTGGTCCAGTGGGTAAGAGTCTGCCTTGCACTGCAAGGCACCGGTTTGATCCCTGGCCTGGGAAGATCCCACGTGCCGCAAGCAGCTGGACTGGTGTGTCCAATTACTGGACCACCAGGGAAGCCTCTAGCCTCCACTTTTGAAGTGAGGAAACCAAGACTCAGTCATCTTCGGAAACCTGCCTAAGGTCACCAGATAGTAAAATTCAGATGCTTCTGGCATAAAAGGTGACATACTTTAACTATCATGACCCCAAGACTGAACAGAAGAATAAGCCTGATAATTCTGAGGAGGTGATTTTATATCTGGCCTGATTTCAGATCACTTGAACTGCCGCTGGTGTGTCTGAGGAGGTATGGTCTCTTTTAAACATGTAGTCATGGGTACGCATGTGTGCACCGTGCCCCTCCTCTATATACCGACGCTGATCAACTGGTGTGGGACAAATTAAGTCTCATATGATCCAGGCTTAGCAGTTAAATGGAATGATTATTTCCCTGCCCTTACAGGTAAATAATATTAAATCAAAACTCCCAGGATTTTCCTGGGAACTTAATGCATCAGAAGCTTCCAACCCTCGCACAAGGTGGGTTCACTTCAGGAGTTGTGCAGTTTCCACCATGCCCCAAGGACAATTAGAACCTCTTCTCCTCTGTCTTCACATAATGCCCTGGAGGTATTGTCATCGACCATGCCTCTAGCAAGTAGTAATGAAACTCCTCTAATAAATTTAGCCACAGACATTCCTTGGAACCCGTCATTCCAGTTACTACCATCTTTTGTTAAAAGAGATTGGTTTTATTGTAACATTATATCTTACTAAGGTGAGTGCCTTGTAAGAAGGTTGCTCTGCATTATTCCTTATCATATACCTAGGGCTTAAGCACATATGGGCACACTCCTGATCAGGCTATCAAAATTCCTAGAGATTGAATGAAAAATTTCATGAGGTATATACTGGATATAAGAAATGAGAAACACAAAGAAGAGGTAAAGTATAAATTAAGGGCAATGTAAATCCCACACAGGGTAAAAAGATGGTGCTGCACTGAAGATGGAATACTAAAATGGGAAACTCTTATAAAACTCAAAACATCCTTTGCAGGCTTCCCTGGTGGTCCAGTGGGTAAAGAGTCTGCCTTGCACTGCAAGGGGCACCGGTTTGATCCCTGGCCTGGGAAGATCCCACGTGCCGCAAAGCAGCTGGACTGGTGTGTCCAATTACCGAGCCAGCGCTCTGGAGTGCATGCGCCCAGAGCCGGTGCTTAACAACGAGAGAGGCCACTGCAATGGGAGGCCCACACAAGCCAAGGAATAGAAAAGATGGATGAAAATAAGTAAATAAAAAACCAATAAAAGTGGCCCCCCCCCCAAGAAAAAATCCTTTGCCAAGTAAACTGGGATCTCTACACTCAGGAAAGGATACCTCGTAGGTAGAATAACATCCAGCCTTATAACAGAGTCCTCTCTTTTCAGTCTCAGGTCCGCTTTAAGGGGCCCCAGTCTGCCCTATCATACTGTAGGTAACACAGTTCTTTGGCACACCAGGGACAGCAGAAGTGAGATATGCAAAAGCATGAATATGCAAGTCTATTCTTTTAGAAATGGCTACCTTTTTCTCTGACTCATTAGACTGCATTGCTTGTTTCTCAAATATTCTAATTTCTGAGTCCCCAAAAGCTACACAGGAGAAGTGTTGCTACTTTCAGGCCTACATGCTTCCTAACTATGCATAGGTTTGAAGGGCCAAACTTGCCCACTAGTTCCTCCAGAGACAGCCGACTTTATCAGTGAATTCTGTCTATAGGGTCCATCCTATATTTTTCAGATTCCATTCTTGAAAAGACATTGCTGATTTCAATTTTTCATTTTTTTTTTCTTTCTGGACAAGGAACCTGAATTGTCACATGGTATTATGAAAGCATGCAGGGTTTTCAGCTGTGCATCCCTGGGCAGCAGGGAACAGCCTATCATTCCTTTATATAACTGCTTAATAATGGTTAAGAAAAATAAAACCCCCTGACTTCCGTAAATTGAACAGCTAACCTAAGTTAGGTTATGTCCCACATTACATCACTAGTGTCAGAATAACCCTACAACTTAGGAATTTTTCCTTGAATTTAACATTAAAAATAAACAAAATAACCTAAAAAGATGGTGCTGCACTGAAGATGGAATACTAAAATGGGAAACTCTTATAAAACTCAAAACATCCTTTGCAGGCTTCCTGGTGGTCCAGTGGGTAAGAGTCTGCCTTGCACTGCAAGGGGCACCGGTTTGATCCCTGGCCTGGGAAGATCCCACGTGCCGCAAAGCAGCTGGACTGGTGTGTCCAATTACCGAGCCAGCGCTCTGGAGTGCATGCGCCCAGAGCCGGTGCTTAACAACGAGAGAGGCCACTGCAATGGGAGGCCCACACAAGCCAAGGAATAGAAAAGATGGATGAAAATAAGTAAATAAAAAACCAATAAAAGTGGCCCCCCCCCCAAGAAAAAATCCTTTGCCAAGTAAACTGGGATCTCTACACTCAGGAAAGGATACCTCGTAGGTAGAATAACATCCAGCCTTATAACAGAGTCCTCTCTTTCAGTCTCAGGTCCGCTTTAAGGGGCCCCAGTCTGCCCTATCATACTGTAGGTAACACAGTTCTTTGGCACACCAGGGACAGCAGAAGTGAGATATGCAAAAGCATGAATATGCAAGTCTATTCTTTTAGAAATGGCTACCTTTTTCTCTGACTCATTAGACTGCATTGCTTGTTTCTCAAATATTCTAATTTCTGAGTCCCCAAAAGCTACACAGGAGAAGTGTTGCTACTTTCAGGCCTACATGCTTCCTAACTATGCATAGGTTTGAAGGGCCAAACTTGCCCACTAGTTCCTCCAGAGACAGCCGACTTTATCAGTGAATTCTGTCTATAGGGTCCATCCTATATTTTTCAGATTCCATTCTTGAAAAGACATTGCTGATTTCAATTTTTCATTTTTTTTTTCTTTCTGGACAAGGAACCTGAATTGTCACATGGTATTATGAAAGCATGCAGGGTTTTCAGCTGTGCATCCCTGGGCAGCAGGGAACAGCCTATCATTCCTTTATATAACTGCTTAATAATGGTTAAGAAAAATAAAACCCCCTGACTTCCGTAAATTGAACAGCTAACCTAAGTTAGGTTATGTCCCACATTACATCACTAGTGTCAGAATAACCCTACAACTTAGGAATTTTTCCTTGAATTTAACATTAAAAAATAAAAGCAAAGAATGAGACCCTGGGCAAAAACACTAAGTAGAGGAATTAAGCCTTTAATTCAAAGTCTAAGTTTATCACTATCTGGTATGATGGATACTTAATGATGTTTCTTGAGTTTTCCTTACTGAGAAGTGAATCTGTTCGTCAGGTATGAAAGAGCAGTAGCTGGGGTCTGTGGCCAGCCTGGCAGCACCATCTTATGGCAGCACCCTTGGAAACATGAAAGCTACTTTTGATGTTAAGCGTGTAGGAAGGGAGTGGGATTGCGAACATGACCACAAAGTTTAGAGGACCTTATGGAGACCAGAGGATGGCTGTACCCAACCATAAGGGAGAGGTGTTGGTGATGTCCACGACATGATATGAACCCCAGCTGGCCAGAGCATCCCAAGACAGAACAGGATTCAGGGATTTTTGAGCTCCTGTCCCCTGAGCCAAAGGGAGACAGTGCATTGTGCCTCCTCCTATAACAATTCCTGTCAGGTTGGACAGATGTTATCCTAAGGGGCTGTGGTACTTCCTGTTGACCACAGAACAGTCCTAGAATGTGATCGCCACTCTCGTAAGCAACAGCTTCAACAAGATGGCACAGCTGGAATTCCATCACCTCCACCAGCTTTGTTAGTAGTAAACTTCCTAGGGCCGACTTGACTTTGCACTTTAAGATGTCTGGCTCTAGGTCCCACCATCGTGGTCATCCAGGCCATTAAGATCTTTTATGTATAGTCCTTCTGTGTATTCTTTCCACCTCTTCTTAATTTTCTTTGCTTCTGTTGGGTCCATACCATTTCTGTCCTTTATTGTGCCTATCTTTGCATGAAATGTTCCCTGGGTATCTCCAGTTTTCTTTCGGGACAAGGAACCTGAATTGTCACATGGTATTATGAAAGCATGCAGGGTTTTCAGCTGTGCATCCCTGGGCAGCAGGGAACAGCCTATCATTCCTTTATATAACTGCTTAATAATGGTTAAGAAAAATAAAACCCCTGACTTCCGTAGAATTGAACAGCTAACCTAAGTTAGGTTATGTCCCACATTACATCACTAGTGTCAGAATAACCCTACAACTTAGGAATTTTTCCTTGAATTTAACATTAAAAAATAAAAGCAAAGAATGAGACCCTGGGCAAAAACACTAAGTAGAGGAATTAAGCCTTTAATTCAAAGTCTAAGTTTATCACTATCTGGTATGATGGATACTTAATGATGTTTCTTGAGTTTTCCTTACTGAGAAGTGAATCTGTTCGTCAGGTATGAAAGAGCAGTAGCTGGGGTCTGTGGCCAGCCTGGCAGCACCATCTTATGGCAGCACCCTTGGAAACATGAAAGCTACTTTTGATGTTAAGCGTGTAGGAAGGGAGTGGGATTGCGAACATGACCACAAAGTTTAGAGGACCTTATGGAGACCAGAGGATGGCTGTACCCAACCATAAGGGAGAGGTGTTGGTGATGTCCACGACATGATATGAACCCCAGCTGGCCAGAGCATCCCAAGACAGAACAGGATTCAGGGATTTTTGAGCTCCTGTCCCCTGAGCCAAAGGGAGACAGTGCATTGTGCCTCCTCCTATAACAATTCCTGTCAGGTTGGACAGATGTTATCCTAAGGGGCTGTGGTACTTCCTGTTGACCACAGAACAGTCCTAGAATGTGATCGCCACTCTCGTAAGCAACAGCTTCAACAAGATGGCACAGCTGGAATTCCATCACCTCCACCAGCTTTGTTAGTAGTAAACTTCCTAGGGCCGACTTGACTTTGCACTTTAAGATGTCTGGCTCTAGGTCCCACCATCGTGGTCATCCAGGCCATTAAGATCTTTTATGTATAGTCCTTCTGTGTATTCTTTCCACCTCTTCTTAATTTTCTTTGCTTCTGTTGGGTCCATACCATTTCTGTCCTTTATTGTGCCTATCTTTGCATGAAATGTTCCCTGGGTATCTCCAGTTTTCTTGAAGGGAGCACTAGTCTTTCCCATTCTGTTGTTTTCCTCTATGTCTTTGCATTGTTCACTGAGGAAAGCTTTCTTATCTCTCCTTGCTATTCTCTGAAACTCAACTCATGTTTAGTATCTCGCTGAACTCATTGTCGTAGGACACCTTACTTCCTATCAGTTGTGGCTTCTAACCTGTCTGCATGAGTTGGGCTCTACTATTTTTTAAAAATTTTTATTTCTTTATTTTTTGGGGGGTGCAGGTTGGGGAGGGAGGTGGGCAGGCGGGCCACTTCTATTGGTCTTTCATTTATCTATTTTCATCCATCTTTGTTCTTTGGCCCATGTGGGCCTCCCATCTCAGTGGCCTCTGTTGTCGCAGAGCGCCCGCTCTGGGCACATGCGCTCCAGAGCTCCGGCTCGGTACTTGGACACATCAGTCCAGCTGCTTCGCGGCATGTGGGATCTTCCCAGGCCAGGAATCGAACCGGCGCCCATTGCACTACAAGGCAGTGTCCTTACCCACTGGACCACCAGTGAAGCCCGGCTCTACTATTTTTCTTTGAGATGTACTTTGTCTGATATTATAATATATTTATTATACATGTTGCAGATATGCTTGACTACAATGTGTAGTATAGAGTTGTTGCGTTCAGGGTTCAGGGTTTATCCATGAAGTCACATTTGTTTGCATGTTGCTCAACACTTCTAAATTCTTACTAAGCTGTCGACTATAAGAGCTGTCAAATGCTGAGGGACGTGTTAAAATGTTCCCCTCTTTTAAGGCATGTGTCTATTTCTGCTTGTAATTCTTTCATTTTTGCCTTAGTATCTGGAGGCTGTGTTCCTCTGAGGTTTCTGGGACAAGCTCAAATCTGGAAAGGCATCCTGCAGTCATGATTGCACTCCCTTCTGACCACAGAACACACCCTGTGGAGATGATCACTTGAGGTGTCATCTCTAATATCCTGGTTTCACAGGAAACAGCCTCATAAGATGACAGGAGTCCACCCCTCGCCCCCGTGGGTACCGTGAGCCACTCCTGCCACAGCCAACACTTTTATTGTCCAGATTTTATGTATTCATAGTAGACTAACTCACATGGTTTCTGGCCATAGCCCTTTTCCCTCCCAGGTTTTAATGACCAGCTTCCAGGTACATCTTACTATCTGTGCTGTTCTGATCCATTCTACTAGTCTTTCGTACATTGTTCACTGAGGAAAGCTTTCTTATCTCTCCTTGCTATTCTCTGAAACTCAACTCATGTTTAGTATCTCGCTGAACTCATTGTCGTAGGACACCTTACTTCCTATCAGTTGTGGCTTCTAACCTGTCTGCATGAGTTGGGCTCTACTATTTTTTAAAAATTTTTATTTCTTTATTTTTTGGGGGGTGCAGGTTGGGGAGGGAGGTGGGCAGGCGGGCCACTTCTATTGGTCTTTCATTTATCTATTTTCATCCATCTTTGTTCTTTGGCCCATGTGGGCCTCCCATCTCAGTGGCCTCTGTTGTCGCAGAGCGCCCGCTCTGGGCACATGCGCTCCAGAGCTCCGGCTCGGTACTTGGACACATCAGTCCAGCTGCTTCGCGGCATGTGGGATCTTCCCAGGCCAGGAATCGAACCGGCGCCCATTGC
The DNA here is from genome assembly GCA_022376925.1 of Tragulus kanchil. Lineage (NCBI taxonomy): Eukaryota > Metazoa > Chordata > Mammalia > Artiodactyla > Tragulidae > Tragulus > Tragulus kanchil. The sequence goes on along the minus strand of JAIOJX010000001.1, from coordinate 65,798,033 downwards.
ACTACAAGGCAGTGTCCTTACCCACTGGACCACCAGTGAAGCCCGGCTCTACTATTTTTCTTTGAGATGTACTTTGTCTGATATTATAATATATTTATTATACATGTTGCAGATATGCTTGACTACAATGTGTAGTATAGAGTTGTTGCGTTCAGGGTTCAGGGTTTATCCATGAAGTCACATTTGTTTGCATGTTGCTCAACACTTCTAAATTCTTACTAAGCTGTCGACTATAAGAGCTGTCAAATGCTGAGGGACGTGTTAAAATGTTCCCCTCTTTTAAGGCATGTGTCTATTTCTGCTTGTAATTCTTTCATTTTTGCCTTAGTATCTGGAGGCTGTGTTCCTCTGAGGTTTCTGGGACAAGCTCAAATCTGGAAAGGCATCCTGCAGTCATGATTGCACTCCCTTCTGACCACAGAACACACCCTGTGGAGATGATCACTTGAGGTGTCATCTCTAATATCCTGGTTTCACAGGAAACAGCCTCATAAGATGACAGGAGTCCACCCCTCGCCCCCGTGGGTACCGTGAGCCACTCCTGCCACAGCCAACACTTTTATTGTCCAGATTTTATGTATTCATAGTAGACTAACTCACATGGTTTCTGGCCATAGCCCTCTTTTCCCTCCCAGGTTTTAATGACCAGCTTCCAGGTACTTCAATTTGGCGTTTCCCATATAGTCTGACAGCCCCCGAGACCATGTGATCCATAGTCTTAGGGAGGATCGACATGGCTTCACCACCTGCAACTAGCAGCACTCGCCCAACTGCTTTCCCATGACAAACTCGTATTCGACAATGTGAGATGCTTTCCTCCACTCCGTGACACCCTAACTCAAGCCATTACAGCTTTCATCTTCTCCGCGTCTTTGTTATCCCTGGCATTCCAGATACCTCAGCAACTTCGTCGGGACTGGAGATGCCTTTAGCTCCACCCATGGCATGTCTCCATCAGCTGTCTTAAAAGTAAGCTGAAGGTCAGCTCAGTGGTGCCTTTTCAGAAGAAAGAGGGAGTGATCCCATTGGACTTTCCAGTTCCAGTCTTCTTACCCCAAACCAGAGGTATTTCTCTTGTCGATATGGTTCCCGAAGTCCACCTAATTCACCCTCTTTATGCACTTCCTGGCACTTTCCTCTTTCTCTTATTTTAATATCCAGCTGCTCTGAATCCATTTGAAAGAATAGGTATGGGCACAAAGGCCAATGCTTATTCTGATACCTCTGCTTGGGCTGGTTCCCTTGCCTGGCTGTTGGAAAGGCTATGGGTGACAGTTTTCTCTTTTGCTCTTTGTCATTATGGAAGCAGTTGAGTTTTCCAATCTTGTGAGAACCCGCTTCCTGGTTTCTGCAAGTTTTAAAGCTCCGAGTACTTGAAAAATGAGTATTTTCCTCATTTATGCAGTAAGAGCACTAACAAACAAAACCCAAAACTTGCCCAGAGTATACATTGTCTTTCCCTTTTTTTAACTGTTTCAAAATTTTCTGGAGGCTGTGTTCCTCTGAGGTTTCTGGGACAAGCTCAAATCTGGAAAGGCATCCTGCAGTCATGATTGCACTCCCTTCTGACCACAGAACACACCCTGTGGAGATGATCACTTGAGGTGTCATCTCTAATATCCTGGTTTCACAGGAAACAGCCTCATAAGATGACAGGAGTCCACCCCTCGCCCCCGTGGGTACCGTGAGCCACTCCTGCCACAGCCAACACTTTTATTGTCCAGATTTTATGTATTCATAGTAGACTAACTCACATGGTTTCTGGCCATAGCCCTCTTTTCCCTCCCAGGTTTTAATGACCAGCTTCCAGGTACTTCAATTTGGCGTTTCCCATATAGTCTGACAGCCCCCGAGACCATGTGATCCATAGTCTTAGGGAGGATCGACATGGCTTCACCACCTGCAACTAGCAGCACTCGCCCAACTGCTTTCCCATGACAAACTCGTATTCGACAATGTGAGATGCTTTCCTCCACTCCGTGACACCCTAACTCAAGCCATTACAGCTTTCATCTTCTCCTCTTTGTTATCCCTGGCATTCCAGATACCTCAGCAACTTCGTCGGGACTGGAGATGCCTTTAGCTCCACCCATGGCATGTCTCCATCAGCTGTCTTAAAAGTAAGCTGAAGGTCAGCTCAGTGGTGCCTTTTCAGAAGAAAGAGGGAGTGATCCCATTGGACTTTCCAGTTCCAGTCTTCTTACCCCAAACCAGAGGTATTTCTCTTGTCGATATGGTTCCCGAAGTCCACCTAATTCACCCTCTTTATGCACTTCCTGGCACTTTCCTCTTTCTCTTATTTTAATATCCAGCTGCTCTGAATCCATTTGAAAGAATAGGTATGGGCACAAAGGCCAATGCTTATTCTGATACCTCTGCTTGGGCTGGTTCCCTTGCCTGGCTGTTGGAAAGGCTATGGGTGACAGTTTTCTCTTTTGCTCTTTGTCATTATGGAAGCAGTTGAGTTTTCCAATCTTGTGAGAACCCGCTTCCTGGTTTCTGCAAGTTTTAAAGCTCCGAGTACTTGAAAAATGAGTATTTTCCTCATTTATGCAGTAAGAGCACTAACAAACAAAACCCAAAACTTGCCCAGAGTATACATTGTCTTTCCCTTTTTTTAACTGTTTCAAAATTTCTTATCATACATTTTAGCAGATTTTTAAAAATTAGAGGTGATGAATCTGCCCAAAATATCAGATAAAGCAAACTCCCTTAGTGCCTCCTCAGGTGAAGAGTTAGTTGTGTTTCTTGAAATTCTGCCCATATGCACGGTATGCATAGATTTGTCCATCATCTAGAGTTTATTTTTCTGTTGTCTGCTGACGTCCTGGTCAGGCCTCCACATTCACTAATATTTAGCATCCATGTGGATGACCCATCATATATTCAGACAAACTGCTACCCTTTCACCCTTGCAGAATCATGACCTCCAGTTTTAGCTGGTCCCTGAAAACTTCCATCCATCTTCTTGTTAGTTTTAATCTCCCTCTCCTCTGAGCTGCTATGCAGGATTTCTCAAGACATTCTTCTCACGTTCAAGACTGTAACACATTGCCTCTTGCTCTCAGCTGTGCTCTCATGCTTCACAGAGAAAACAGAAAGCATCTGGTGGGAACACCTCAATTTCCTGTTTCTGCTGCTTGTCTTCATTCCATTTCTCTGGAGTTACACCCAGCTCACTTTCTCTCTTTTGTATAAGGTCAGTTCTCCAGTACACTTAAGTCTCCCTAAAACTAGCACCGTAATTTGAAAAGTCCGTGAGATTCTTCAAACAATTAATAATTATCATACAATCCAGAAATCCCATTTCTGGATATAAATCCAAAAGAATTGAATGCAGTGTCTTGAACTGATATGTGCACGTCCATGTTCACAGTGACACTATTCACAATAGACATAAGGAGGAGGCAACCCACGTGTTCACTGATGGAAAAATGGATAAAGAAAATTTGTTGCATACATACAGTGGAATATTAGTCTTAAAAAAGGAAATGCTATCACATTGGCAACAGCATGGATTAACTTTGAGGATATCTGAAACCTCTGCTTGGGCTGGTTCCTTGCCTGGCTGTTGGAAAGGCTATGGGTTTTCTTTTGCTCTTTGTCATTATGGAAGCAGTTGAGTTTTCCAATCTTGTGAGAACCCGCTTCCTGGTTTCTGCAAGTTTTAAAGCTCCGAGTACTTGAAAAATGAGTATTTTCCTCATTTATGCAGTAAGAGCACTAACAAACAAAACCCAAAACTTGCCCAGAGTATACATTGTCTTTCCCTTTTTTTAACTGTTTCAAAATTTCTTATCATACATTTTAGCAGATTTTTAAAAATTAGAGGTGATGAATCTGCCCAAAATATCAGATAAAGCAAACTCCCTTAGTGCCTCCTCAGGTGAAGAGTTAGTTGTGTTTCTTGAAATTCTGCCCATATGCACGGTATGCATAGATTTGTCCATCATCTAGAGTTTATTTTTCTGTTGTCTGCTGACGTCCTGGTCAGGCCTCCACATTCACTAATATTTAGCATCCATGTGGATGACCCATCATATATTCAGACAAACTGCTACCCTTTCACCCTTGCAGAATCATGACCTCCAGTTTTAGCTGGTCCCTGAAAACTTCCATCCATCTTCTTGTTAGTTTTAATCTCCCTCTCCTCTGAGCTGCTATGCAGGATTTCTCAAGACATTCTTCTCACGTTCAAGACTGTAACACATTGCCTCTTGCTCTCAGCTGTGCTCTCATGCTTCACAGAGAAAACAGAAAGCATCTGGTGGGAACACCTCAATTTCCTGTTTCTGCTGCTTGTCTTCATTCCATTTCTCTGGAGTTACACCCAGCTCACTTTCTCTCTTTTGTATAAGGTCAGTTCTCCAGTACACTTAAGTCTCCCTAAAACTAGCACCGTAATTTGAAAAGTCCGTGAGATTCTTCAAACAATTAATAATTATCATACAATCCAGAAATCCCATTTCTGGATATAAATCCAAAAGAATTGAATGCAGTGTCTTGAACTGATATGTGCACGTCCATGTTCACAGTGACACTATTCACAATAGACATAAGGAGGAGGCAACCCACGTGTTCACTGATGGAAAAATGGATAAAGAAAATTTGTTGCATACATACAGTGGAATATTAGTCTTAAAAAAGGAGGGGAAATGCTATCACATTGGCAACAGCATGGATTAACTTTGAGGATATTACTAAGTGAAATAAGCCAGTCACAAGAAGACAAATACTAAGTGACAGTGAAAGTGTTAGTCACTCAGTCATGTCAGACTCTGAGATGCCATGGACTGTAGCTAGCCAGGCTCCTCTGTCTGTGGGATTTTTCAGGAAAGAATACTGGACTGTGTAGCCTATCCCTTCTCCAAGAGATCTTCCTGACCTCAGGGACTGAACTTAGTTCTCCTGCATTGCAGACTGATTCTTTACCGTCTGAACTGCTAGGGAAGCCCTTTGGCATCAACATGGATGAACTTTGAGGACATTACGCTAAGTGAAATAAGCATCTATATGAATCCACTTATATAAAGTATCTGCAATTGTCAAAAACTTTTTTTTAAAAAAGCAATATAATCCAAAAAAAAAAAAAAAAACCAAGAAATTAGTATGGTGGTGGTCAGGGGCTAGAGGTCAAGGAAAGTGGAGAATTGTGGTTTAATGGGTATAGAGTCTCAGTTTTGCAAGATGAAAGAGTTCTGGTGATCTGCTGCATAGCAATGTAGATTTTCATCTTCTGTTTTTCAGCACAGTTTTATAAAGTCCTTAGACCTCATGTCTCTTTTTAGTTGGAACTATTTGGGAGAACATTGGATAGTCATCATCATGTCTCTTTTAACTCCAACTCCTTTCTCAACCCACTGCCTTCTGACTTCTGTCTTTACTACTGCACTGAAACTGCTCTTGCTAAGGTTTTCAAGGACCTCTCAGAATTTCTGAGCTGAAGGCACTCAGTCCAGGGTATTGGACACTGTTCACCACTTCTTCCTGGAGTTCTTTCATCACTGACTTCTGCGAGACTCTCCCTTGGTTCTTTTCTGTATCTCACTGATCCATTTTTTTGCTCTCCTTTCTTCTGCCTAATTCGTTCTGTCCTTGACCTGCTCTTTGTGTCTTTACAGTTCTTCTTCATAATTTCCCCAGGACAGCTCAGTTAAATCTGAAGTATCAAGCATCATATTTATGTCTGTGATCAGATCTCCCTACGACTAGTTGACTCTATCCAAATGTCCTATATGCTTTTCAACTCAACTCCTTAATTGAACTCATCATCTCTCCCCTTGTATTTTCCAGCTCAATGACATTTATCCCCCAATCCTTAGGTTTTTAACCATCCAGTGCCTTCAAATTAGTCTCTCTGCCTCCAGTTTTGCCTTTCTCGAATTTATTTTCCATATGGTGCTTCAAGTGACCTTCTTATGACTTAAGTTTGATCATGATGCTGGTCTACTTAAAGGCCTTCAGTAGTTTACTACCGCTATAGGGTAAAGTCTCAACTCTCTAATATAAAGCCGCTCTGCTATCCCCAAATCATGATGATTGACCCATGATCCGAGGTGACTAATTCTTGGGGAAGTCAGACCCCAGTGGAAGAAAAGGATACCTTCACTGTGAATTTAGCATTTTACCAGCGTGATTCTTCCTTGATCTCCTAGTTACTCCATTTCCTAGCATCATGCCTGTCTGTAACCAAGTTGCTGGCTAGGGTATAGGGAAGTGTGTTTGTTTTCCCGTCGGAATTTGCGTGCCAGCACAAATGAAAGTGAAACTTCAAGTTAAGTAGCTCAGTCCTGTCCTTTTAGGCTCCTTTTGGACCATCGGGTTCTCCACGCAAGAATACTGGAGTGTGTAGCCCATCCCTTCGCCAGGGGATCTTCCCAACCCAGGGATCGAACCTAGCTCTCCCGCGTTGCAGGAGGATTCTCTGCCGTCTGACTCACAAGGGACGCCCCCAATGGGAGAATGTGGGCAAGGATCCCACTACCTCTCCACTTGTAAGCACAAATGGAGAACGTAAATTCGAATAGCAGCGAGGCACTCCGGAGCAGTGGGGATGCGATATTTATGCTTCAACCATCTCCCAGTGCTCCTTGCTTTCCAGGTGGCGCCAGTAGTAAAGAGCCCAGCTGCCAAGCAACGTCAGAGACGCGGGTTTGAGGCACTCCCCATGGCAACCCGCTCTAGTATTCTTGTCTGGAGAACCCATGGACGGAGTTCGTCTGTCCTTGACCTGCTCTTTGTGTCTTTACAGTTCTTCTTCATAATTTCCCAGGACAGCTCAGTTAAATCTGAAGTATCAAGCATCATATTTATGTCTGTGATCAGATCTCCTACGACTAGTTGACTCTATCCAAATGTCCTATATGCTTTTCAACTCAACTCCTTAATTGAACTCATCATCTCTCCCCTTGTATTTTCCAGCTCAATGACATTTATCCCCCAATCCTTAGGTTTTTAACCATCCAGTGCCTTCAAATTAGTCTCTCTGCCTCCAGTTTTGCCTTTCTCGAATTTATTTTCCATATGGTGCTTCAAGTGACCTTCTTATGACTTAAGTTTGATCATGATGCTGGTCTACTTAAAGGCCTTCAGTAGTTTACTACCGCTATAGGGTAAAGTCTCAACTCTCTAATATAAAGCCGCTCTGCTATCCCCAAATCATGATGATTGACCCATGATCCGAGGTGACTAATTCTTGGGGAAGTCAGACCCCAGTGGAAGAAAAGGATACCTTCACTGTGAATTTAGCATTTTACCAGCGTGATTCTTCCTTGATCTCCTAGTTACTCCATTTCCTAGCATCATGCCTGTCTGTAACCAAGTTGCTGGCTAGGGTATAGGGAAGTGTGTTTGTTTTCCCGTCGGAATTTGCGTGCCAGCACAAATGAAAGTGAAACTTCAAGTTAAGTAGCTCAGTCCTGTCCTTTTAGGCTCCTTTTGGACCATCGGGTTCTCCACGCAAGAATACTGGAGTGTGTAGCCCATCCCTTCGCCAGGGGATCTTCCCAACCCAGGGATCGAACCTAGCTCTCCCGCGTTGCAGGAGGATTCTCTGCCGTCTGACTCACAAGGGACGCCCCCAATGGGAGAATGTGGGCAAGGATCCCACTACCTCTCCACTTGTAAGCACAAATGGAGAACGTAAATTCGAATAGCAGCGAGGCACTCCGGAGCAGTGGGGATGCGATATTTATGCTTCAACCATCTCCCAGTGCTCCTTGCTTTCCAGGTGGCGCCAGTAGTAAAGAGCCCAGCTGCCAAGCAACGTCAGAGACGCGGGTTTGACCTCTGGGTCGGGAAGCTCCGCCGGAGGAGGGCATGGCAACCCGCTCTAGTATTCTTGTCTGGAGAACCCATGGACGGAGAAGCCTGGCAGCCCACGGTCCATACAGTCGCAGAGTTCCACACGAGTGCAGCGACTTAGCAGCAGCGAGATCACAGTAACTAAGCCTCACAGCTTTGTTTCTGTGCAGGGCTACTGGGGAGGGGCCTGGGAGTATTGTCTCCCGGCGCGGGAGGGTGCGCGCAGGCGCGGGCGCGGGCGTAGGCGCAGCCAGAGGAAAGCCACGCTCGCCCGCCCTCCCTTTGCGGCCAATTGGAAACTGCGGAAGGAGCGCACAACGTCATTTCCGGCGACGCTGTTCCGTGCCTTGTGCGCAGCAAAATGGAGGCGGCCGGCTGTGCCGAGGAGGTGGTGAGACGCTGCTCTGTGGTTGGGTGAGTGGGGAAGCTGAACTGGACCGAATGTCGAACTTTCCTTCCCCATCTCTTTTTCCTCTCGTAGGTTTCCGGGGAAGTGCTGTCAGTGGGACACGCTCTTTCTCTCCCAGCCGAGACTTATGGCAACGATGTGAGTATGCCTTACCCCACAGCTTCCAGTAAACCTAGCTATCCTGGGATGTGTGCAGGGCTGGCCGCCAAGTTGTAACCCTCTGCCCAGGTATCTCCTGTAGACCCTCTCGGTGTCTGCCAGAAACTGCGCCTTTTAATTCTAATATTTTTGTGCCCAAACGCAGGAGTAACGCCGATGGGAGTAGTTCGCAAACTGCGCTGCACTTTAGAGTTACCTGGAAATCTTTTAAATATCCCGATGTTCAGGTTGCAGTCCATCCTAGGTAAATCGCAGTGTCTCGAGAGAGAGAGAGAGAGTCAGTCAGGAATCAGTTATTTAAAGGTCCCAGGGTGATTCCGTTATGCAGTGAATGTGTACTGTTACCTGGTTCAGATCCTTAAGGAAAAAGCACGTGATGTCTCTTGAGTTAGAAGACACAGGGACGTGGAAATAGTGATAACAACCTAATAATAATGTGATGTATACTAGTATATTGGAGGATCGGGGTATAAGATCAAAAGGAGTTGAGCCAAAGAAGAAATTCGTAAGGACCCAGAGAGTACAGGTAGACTTCGCTGGGAAAGTGGATATGGAACTACATCCCCGAAGTGTAGATGGACAAAGGATGTGGATAGGCAGTCAGGAAGAGGACATGGCCTAAGGCATGGAGGTAAAAATTCATTTTTCTCGGGTCAATGAAATCTGTCTAGTTGGAGTGGGAGATGCCAATGAAACAGGTGCTTGGTAAGGTGTATTATAATCTAGCGTGCTACATGATGGTGATGCATTTCTGAGGGGTGTAGGATAGGGAATTGGTTATCTGATAAACACAAATGATGATGATGAAGTGCTCCAGTTTTAAATGTGAAGCATAATTTCACTTCTGTTATCTTACATTGTCCTTAGTGGTGTATGTGGTATTTCAGTTTTACAGTGATTTAACTCAGTCCTGAGAAGGTGATTTATCTATTTAAGTGTATCTGCCTTCCACGCTTGAACTACCTGTTGGGGAGACAGCCAGTGGCTCATTTTATTAGACTGTGTAGGTTTTCTTTCAGTTATCATAAGGACAAAGGATCTGTTGTCCAAACTGACGAGTCCAGTTTTTAACCTTTAATACTAAGACCAAGCTTGGTAGCCCTCGTGAGCCTTAACTAGACATTCACAGACTTTCAATATTTGTTCTTTAGTAGCAAGATTAGGTGGTTTCTGACCTGACACTCTTCCACTCTTCACTCCTTTGCAGCCAGATATTGAGATGGCTTGGGCCATGAGAGCAATGCAGCATGCTGAAGTCTACTACAAAGTGAGTTGTCTGTGTTCTTTATTAAGCAGAATAAAATATGTGATTTCAGTGTATGGTGCTTTGCTAATTCCCATTCTCAGTAAATTAAATGCTTGTATTTTGGAGATAATTTTTATTACTCTTAAGGTCTTATCTACAGAGAACAGGGGTATGGAAGTTAATTTTGCTTTGGCAGTGAGGAATTGTGCTGCTTTGCCCAGTATTCTGTTGCTAACAAGCAAAAGGATGCCTTGCCCATAGCAGGCACTAAATAAATGTTTGTGGACTGAATGAACAATCCACAGAGGGTAATAGCCAGGCATGGCTAGGACCAAAGTGTTTCAGTGGCTGGAAGGGCCTGTAGTATATTATGGTTCTTTAAAATTATCTCCTGATTTCCTCTGGAACCTAGGCTGTCTGTATTTTCTAATAAACTCTCCTGCCTTGAGAACAATGAGGATGTGGATAGGCAGTCAGGAAGAGGACATGGCCTAAGGCATGGAGGTAAAAATTCATTTTTCTCGGGTCAATGAAATCTGTCTAGTTGGAGTGGGAGATGCCAATGAAACAGGTGCTTGGTAAGGTGTATTATAATCTAGCGTGCTACATGATGGTGATGCATTTCTGAGGGGTGTAGGATGGGAATTGGTTATCTGATAAACACAAATGATGATGATGAAGTGCTCCAGTTTTAAATGTGAAGCATAATTTCACTTCTGTTATCTTACATTGTCCTTAGTGGTGTATGTGGTATTTCAGTTTTACAGTGATTTAACTCAGTCCTGAGAAGGTGATTTATCTATTTAAGTGTATCTGCCTTCCACGCTTGAACTACCTGTTGGGGAGACAGCCAGTGGCTCATTTTATTAGACTGTGTAGGTTTTCTTTCAGTTATCATAAGGACAAAGGATCTGTTGTCCAAACTGACGAGTCCAGTTTTTAACCTTTAATACTAAGACCAAGCTTGGTAGCCCTCGTGAGCCTTAACTAGACATTCACAGACTTTCAATATTTGTTCTTTAGTAGCAAGATTAGGTGGTTTCTGACCTGACACTCTTCCACTCTTCACTCCTTTGCAGCCAGATATTGAGATGGCTTGGGCCATGAGAGCAATGCAGCATGCTGAAGTCTACTACAAAGTGAGTTGTCTGTGTTCTTTATTAAGCAGAATAAAATATGTGATTTCAGTGTATGGTGCTTTGCTAATTCCCATTCTCAGTAAATTAAATGCTTGTATTTTGGAGATAATTTTTATTACTCTTAAGGTCTTATCTACAGAGAACAGGGGTATGGAAGTTAATTTTGCTTTGGCAGTGAGGAATTGTGCTGCTTTGCCCAGTATTCTGTTGCTAACAAGCAAAAGGATGCCTTGCCCATAGCAGGCACTAAATAAATGTTTGTGGACTGAATGAACAATCCACAGAGGGTAATAGCCAGGCATGGCTAGGACCAAAGTGTTTCAGTGGCTGGAAGGGCCTGTAGTATATTATGGTTCTTTAAAATTATCTCCTGATTTCCTCTGGAACCTAGGCTGTCTGTATTTTCTAATAAACTCTCCTGCCTTGAGAACAATGAGGATTTTCTGGGGAAGACGGGACAGAAGTATAGTAAGTTAGAGACTAGCATCTGTATGTTGTTTTATTGTCTGGCAGCTGATTTCATCAGTTGACCCACAGTTCCTGAAACTCACCAAAGTGGATGACCAAATCTATTCTGAGTTTCGGGAACATTTTAAGGACCTCAGGATAGATACACTGGACCCAGAAGAGCTCAAATCAGAATCAGCTAAAGAGGTAAGAATTCTCTCTTTGAAATACTGCTGAGCATTTAACCAACAGTTACTGACCATGAATACATTTTTATACTTTTAAACTCTGGAGAGGGTTGTTTTAAGGCAAATACGTAAATCATCAGGGCTTTTATGTAGTTGTAATCAACTAATATGTTATTAAATGAGTGTTTTTCTGGTTTATGGATTTTTCATGTTCATTGAATATGTTTTTTTTTTTTTTTTCCTTCCCTCTCCTCTTTGGCTAGGACCTTTCATCTCTACACACCTAGCTCTTTCAGGAGAGAAGGAATACATTTATTTATGTGAGTAGGTTAACAGAAGGCATAGAGGGTTGGCAAATAGAGTGCAGAGAGGTGTTTGAATCCTCTGGATTTAAGATCATATCACAGGCTGTGTATAATTGGAAAACTTGTGTTTTGCATTTGCTTACTTGATTATCTCCTTTTATAGAGCACTAAAATGCTTAAAGTTAGGAAATGTTTTTCCTTAAGAGTATACTCTTGGCTTATGAGGAATGTAGACTTTTGTGGCCCAAGATTTAGCCTATCCTGGAGAAAGTTCCATGTGCGTTGGAGAAAAAAGTGTATTTCTCTGCTACGAGATCCATCTCTTCTAGTGTGTCATTTAAGGCTTGTGTTTCCTTATTGATTTTCTATTTTGATGATCTGTCTATTGGTGTCAGAGGGGTGTTAAAGTCTCCTACTATTATTTGTTACTGTCTGTTTCTTCTTTTATGTCTGAAAAGTGTTTGCCTTATGATTGGGTTGCTCTTGTGTTGGGTGTGTAGATATTTATGACTGTTATGTCCTCCTCTTGGATTGATTCCTTGATCATTATGTAGTGTCCTGACTTGTCTCTTATAATCTTCTTTATTTTAAGGTCTATTTTGTCTGATACGAGGATTTCTACTCCAGCTTTCTTTTGATTTCCATTCGCATGGAATATATTTTTCCATCCTCTCACTTTCAGTCTATGAGTGTCTCTAGGTCTGAAGTGAGTTTCTTGTAGGTAGCATGTGCATGGGTCTTGTTTTTGTGTCTATTCAGCCAGTCTGTGTCTTTTGGTTGAGGCATTTAGTCCATTTAGTTTAAAGTAATTATTGATACAAATGAGGGATGTAAACTTTTAACCCTAAGCAGGCAATTACTGGTCTTTGGAAAATTGTCTCTGTTGAAAATGGAATTCTTTCTTAAAATTTAACTTTGTGACTTTGGGCCTAATTCCTGCCCTTTTTTTGTCTCATTTGTGCTTTAGTAGAGGTAAATAACCATTTGGGGCTGAACTAGCCAATAACTTAAAAACAGAGTATGAACTGAAGAAATTAAAATTTACTTCTTTTCTCTAGTCAAGGGTTAAAGTATTTTATCAGATTAAACTGTTGTTCATGTTGGAAAATACCAACCCAAAGATGCTGTCACAGGTAGTAAAACCAGCCATCAGCTCAGTTCTAGTTTCTTTCACTGTGGTCATTTTCCTTGCAGGGTAAACAGAAACCTGATTTTACGAGCCTACTGCATTTTTAGCTAAGATACCTTTTTTTTTTTTGGTTTATGTTTTTATTAATCTGTATTGGAGTATAGTAATAATTTTTAAGTTAATTTTCGTTTTTAAAAAATTTTACAGAGTTTTGCTGTTCACAGACATTTATGTTCCCAGATCAGCCATATGCATATCCCTGACACCCTCTCTCTTCTCATTCCCCCCCCCATCCCACCCCTCCCGGCCATCGCATGCTGAAGATAGCTTTTTTGCCTTTATAGAAGTGGAGGCCATTCTGCTTGAAGTTTAATGGGATTGTGGAAGATTTCAACTATGGTACTTTGCTGCGACTGAAATGTTCTCAGGGCTACACTGAGGAAAACACCATCTTTGGTGAGTTTCTTGCCTCTGGGATAAAGGAAGGTGAGGGATCTGGTTTTACTGATGAATCAGTGACATGGATAGTTTGGGGACCATTTTATTATATCTTTAAGGATCATATTACTGGATCTTGGGTAACTGTGAGTTAAGATAGTTAAGTATTTTCAGTTTCATTTAGTGTAGGATTAGAAGTCCACATTTCTGAATCTTCCTTTTTTTAAATGCTGGAATGATAGTTTATTCCTAACGAAATTCAGATAACTAAGAAATCGGTCTTTTGCTAGTGATTATGCGGTAGAGTGAGCCAATGGGACTTGACAGTTAGCGAGCCACACCAGTAAAGCTGAGTTCGTTTGAATCTCAGAGGGACACAGGGATATTTTCTTTGGTTTAGCCCTCTCCTTGTCCCCCTCCTACTCCCAGCGCCACCCCATTCATTTTTTCTGGGCTTAATCATCTTCCACATGTAGAAAAGAATGATCTAACAGTTTTATTCCGCCCAAATGATGACCCTTCCATAGCCAGCTCCAGGAGGAATCATTTGCTGTCCCTCCCCAGACCCCTATAAAATGAGAGAAGCTCTCCAGAAGATTTCCAGTTCCATTCAAGTTACTCAATCTGAGTGCATATTATTTGGTTTCTCACTTTTGAAACACTCTCCTCTCCTATCTTCCTTGGTTTAACTCTCTCTTGACACAAGCTGTTCCTTCTGAGTTTTGCGAACCTTTCATTTTTTTTTTTTAACCACATCTCTGAATCTTCAGGCATAGTAGAACACTTTGCACGTTAGTTCAACTTTGTCACTTTCCACTAGGTTTAGAGAATTAACTGTGACTAGGACGGTAATCAATTCTTCTCACCTTCCAGCACCCAGGATACAATTTTTTGCCATTGAAATTGCTCGAAACCGAGAAGGTTATAACAAAGCAGTTTACACTGGTGATAAAGACAAAGAAGAAGAGAGAGAAGCCAACAGTGGAGGAGACAAAGGAGCCAACGGAGAAGGAGAAAAAGAGGAAACCAACAAAGGAGGAGAAAAAGAGAAAGAAGCCTACAAAGAAATCAGCAAAAATAGTGAAATAACTATGTGAGGTTGACAGGGAACAGCACTCTAGAAGCTGTGATTCAAGTGAACCTGAAAGTACTGTGATGCTGCTCCCTATTGTCAAGTGTTTTAATATGTGTAAACATTTCCGATGTTTTAATATTGTCAAATGTTCAGTGGGAAGACATTCAGGACATCTTTTTGACCTGATTATCAGAAACTGCAGTGGTGGTTCTCTTGTACTAACTGGCTTGAAGACTTATTACTGGGATCTTAGTTGATAATCTGTTGGTTCTCACCCCCCAGTCAAGTAAGAAATTTTGTAAATAAAGTTCTTTTGGTTCTTATGACTATGTATATCTGTGATTGGCTTTTAAAGGTTTTGAAAATTATTTAACACTTGATTTTTTTAGGTATATAAACTCTTTGTCATATCTTAAAATGATTTATGCTTATTTCTCAATGCTTCCCACTACCTTCTGTAGTGAAGCTCTTTCAAACCTGTAAACTTGCACATGGTTTTGGACTAGGAATTCTTTTTTTTTTTTTTGGCCATTGTAGGTTTTCAGTGCTGCCACAGGGTCTTCCCTAGTTGCAGGGAGTGGGAGCTACTCTCTCATTGAGGTGTGCAGGCTTCTTGCTGTGGTGACTTTTCTTGCTGTGGAACTTGGGCTCCAGGGCTCACGGGCTTCAGTAGTTGCAGCACATGGGCTCCATAGTTGCGGCTCCGAGGCTCTAGAGCACAGGCTCAGTAGTTATGGCTCATGGACTTAATTGCTGTGCAGCATGTGGGATCTTCTCAGATCAGGGATCAAACCCACGTCTCCTGCATTGGCAGGTGAGCTTTACCACTGAGCCACCAGGGAAGCCGCTAGAAATTCTTACATAAGAATTGGCTCTTGCCATTTGAATGATCGTAGCATTTTGATTTTATTTACTATACCTCTCAAAATATTTGGTAAATACTCTATAGGGATAAATAGCAGCAGCCTGAACCTGTCAGGCTAGTGAACACAGTGCAGTTCACATTAGAGGAGCAAGAGACTAAACCTGCATTAGTACTTGCTTTCTTTTCTTTTTCTTCTTTTGGTGCTTTTCTTTTGTAATCAAGCTGTTACTTACAGCAGAAATTAATAATGATATACAAAGCTTAGTTAGAGTGACTTTCCTTTTATAATGCTATGGACAATGACACACATATATTAAATATAAAATGAACATATTTCTAAATGGTATTTTGTCAGACTCTGAAAGTAGAGCAATGGGCTTCCCCTGGTGGTCCAGTGGGTAAGGACACCGCCTTGCAGTGCAAGGGGCGCCGGTTAGTGGCCAAAGAAAAAAAAAAGGAAGAAAATTAACACAGGAATGCATGCTCTTTTTTTTTCTTTTTTTTGGCCACTTCTATTGGTCTTTCATTTATCTATTTTCATCCATCTTTGTTCTTTGGTCTGTGTGGGCCTCCCCTCGCAGTGGCCTCGCTCGTTGCAGAGCACCTTCTCTGGGCACATGCGCTCCAGAGCTCCGGCTCGGTAGTTGGACACAAGGGTCCAGCTGCTCCGCGGCACGTGGCATCTTGCCAGGCCAGGGATCAAGCCGGCGCCCCTTGCACTGCAAGGTGGTGTCCTTACCCACTGGACCAGCAGGGAAGCCCCTGTGTTAATTTTCTGTTCCATTTTAGTATATGTGCTGCTGAAGCAAGCACTACTTTCTGTTTGATTTTACAGAGAATACAAAACACACTGTTGAAAGTTTAACTGCTTTAAAACAAGAGGCATCTGTCTAAGAACTAGGTTATAAAAGCTGGTAAAAAGGGAAATCAGAGCACAGAATACTTTGCCATAACCATTTAATTTTGAATTGATCAAAAGGTGAGTGGTTTTGAGTTGATCAGAGGTATCCTCGGTGGGTTTGGCCTAAATCAGGTGGGTCCTTAAAGGAGACAAGAAGCAGCAGCAGATGTTTGCCTTGAAGAAGCGAACAGGTAATGTGAGACAAGAGGGTCAGGTGGCAGAGAGTTGAGGGTGGCATCCGGGACCCGAGAATGCCCCTCAGGTTGAGAGCCAGAGAGAAAATGGGGATGTTACCTCTACAGTTCGAAGGAACTGAATTTTGCCAACAACTAGTGAGTTGGGGAGAGGAACGCAGCTGCAGGTGAGATTGTAGTCCTGGTTGACATCAGGATTTCAGCCCTGAGAGACTCTGAACAGAGGACCCCGTATGTCATATCTGGACTCAACTCGTGGGACTTTGAGATAACAGGTATTCAGCCACGTGGTAACTGGTTATGGAGCAGTAGAAAACTACACAGATTTTGGTAATAGTGGACTGCTGCTGTGACAAATACATAAAGTTTGAGAATGGATGGTAGCTGGAAGAAGGCAGAGGAGCATGGCAGAAAGTCTAAATTGCTTTGTACAGACTGTCAATAGAAGTACGGACTTTAAAGATGCTGCTGGTGAGGGGTCAGAAGGAAGTGTTACTGGAAATTGGAAGAAGGGGGATCCTATTAGTAGGTAACATTCCAGTCAGAGGTCAGGAAGTTTGAGATTTGAGTTCTTGCTCTGAATTATTTGAGAGATGATATGAGGCCAGTCTTGACATAGTGTGTAAACATCAGATTTATTCAGACTGTGGTACCAATCCAGCTATTTATCTCCATGACATCCTTTGGAGACAGGGAAAGAGCAGACTAATTTTTACATTTACAGAAGGGAAAACTGCAACCATTTAAAAATTTTAAGCCATTAGGTTTGTGATTTGTTACAGCAACCATGTAAAACTCATAAGGAAGCATCGTGAACTCTGGTCCAAAGGTGGAGACATTTACTGTACTGTCATTATTTATTTTGAAACTATAAACAAGCATATGTTCCACCAGATGATTTGAGATGTGAACTGCACCTAAAGTGCGCTTCAGTCATTCTAAACCGTTTTGAACTTACTCTCCAGAGGGACTCCTGTAGCTGGGTCTGTGTGTTGTGTGTCAGGTACCATTGGTATAACTGGGAGTTCTCTAAATGTGGTTCTATGTATAGTACTGATAGGGACAGAGTAGAACAGGTGGGTGGTTGCAGAGTCCTAGTAGGGGGTGGTAGGTAGAAGGGAGACACCTGAGAAAGGTCCGGAGGCCAGTGAGTTGACGATAACTCAGGAGAGCTGCTCCTTGTTCAGTAAAGCAGGCTCAGCTGGGTACAAACAGCTGATCTGAAGGAGGAGCTGGCGAAGAAGCAACCAATGATGTACCTCATGCATCTGCGTCTACTTGAGGGGGGCGGTTTTCTACCATCCTGTATATATTGCTACCCACTCAACTGAAGGAGAGGAGAGGAGAGCAGAGCTTGCCCGCCCGCCTGCCTGCCTCTCTTACAAGTACCCTATCCTAATAAATCCTCTTCTTGTCTATCACTCTGCCTCTCTCTGAATTCCTTCTGTGTTGAGGCACGAAGAACCTGAGCCTCAGTGGGTCCAGACGTTGGGTGAGTGTTGGATTAAGTCCCGGCCACGTGGGTTCGAGTCCCAGAGAGGGTTTTGGCTGGGGTTAAGCCTTAGCCACGTGGGTTCGAGTCCCAAACAGGGTTTTGGCTGGAATTCAAGCCCCAGTTACATGAGTTCAAGTCCCAAACAGGGTTTTGGCTGGAATTCAAGCTCCAGCCACGTGGGTTCAAGTCCCAAGCAGGGTTTGATCAGGTCTGGGCCCTGAGTTGAAGTCTCAAATCGAGGTAAAACCCTTTCAGTACAATGCTGGTTAATGATATGTTGTTTATATATATATATATATGAAATGAGCACACTATTATTTATATATATGTATATTTTAGGGCTTCCCAGGTGGCTCAGAATCTCCCAGGTGGCCCTTCCCAAAGCACTGGTTTTGGTGGTTCTGTGTCAGGTACCATTGGATAACTGGGAGTTCTCTAAATGGTTCTATTAGTACTGATAGGGACAGAGTAGAACAGGTGGGTGGTTGCCCCCCCCCCCCCCCCGCACAGGCTCAGTAGTTATGGCTCATGGACTTAATTGCTGTGCAGCATGTGGGATCTTCTCAGATCAGATCAAACCCACCTCCTGCATTGGCAGGTGAGCTTTACCACTGAGCCACCAGAAGCCGCTAGAAATTCTTACATAAGAATTGGCTCTTGCCATTTGAATGATCGTAGCATTTTGATTTTATTTACTATACCTCTCAAAATATTTGGTAAATACTCTATAGGATAAATAGCAGCAGCCTGAACCTGTCAGGCTAGTGAACACAGTGCAGTTCACATTAGAGGAGCAAGAGACTAAACCTGCATTAGTACTTGCTTTCTTTTTCTTTGGTGCTTTTCTTTTGTAATCAAGCTTACAGCAGAAATTAATAATGATATACAAAGCTTAGTTAGAGTGACTTTCCTTTTATAATGCTATGGACAATGACACACATATATTAAATATAAAATGAACATATTTCTAAATGGTATTTTGTCAGACTCTGAAAGTAGAGCAATGGGCTTCCCCTGGTGGTCCAGTGGGTAAGGACACCGCCTTGCGCGTTAGTGGCCAAGAAAAAAGGAAGAAAATTAACACAGGAATGCATGCTCTTTTTCTTTTTGGCCACTTCTATTGGTCTTTCATTTATTTATTTTCATCCATCTTTGTTCTTTGGTCTGTGTGGGCCTCCCCTCGCAGTGGCCTCGCTGTTGCAGAGCACCTTCTCTGGGCACATGCGCCCAGAGCTCCGGGTAGTTGGACACAAGGGTCCAGCTGCTCGGCACGTGGCATCTTGCCAGGCCAGGGATCAAGCGCCCCTGCAAGGTGGTGTCCACCACTGGACCAGCAGGGAAGCCCCTGTGTTAATTTTCTGTTCCATTTTAGTATATGTGCTGAAGCAAGCACTACTTTCTGTTTGATTTTACAGAGAATACAAAACACACTGTTGAAAGTTTAACTGCTTTAAAACAAGAGGCATCTGTCTAAGAACTAGGTTATAAAAGCTGGTAAAAAGGGAAATCAGAGCACAGAATACTTTGCCATAACCATTTAATTTTGAATTGATCAAAAGGTGAGTGGTTTTGAGTTGATCAGAGGTATCCTCGGTGGGTTTGGCCTAAATCAGGTGGGTCCTTAAAGGAGACAAGAGCAGCAGATGTTTGCCTTGAAGAAGCGAACAGGTAATGTGAGACAAGAGGGTCAGGTGGCAGAGAGTTGAGGGTGCATCCGGGACCCGAGAATGCCCCTCAGGTTGAGAGCCAGAGAAATGGGGATGTTACCTCTACAGTTAAGGAACTGAATTTTGCCAACAACTAGTGAGTTGGGAGGACGCAGCTGCAGGTGAGATTGTAGTCCTGGTTGACATCAGGATTTCAGCCCTGAGAGACTCTGAACAGAGGACCCCTATGTCATATCTGGACTCAACTCGTGGACTTTGAGATAACAGGTATTCAGCCACGTGGTAACTGGTTATGGAGCAGTAGAAAACTACACAGATTTTGGTAATAGTGGACTGCTGTGACAAATACAAGTTTGAGAATGGATGGTAGCTGGAAGAAGGCAGAGGAGCATGGCAGAAAGTCTAAAGGAAAATCCTAGTAGGGGGGGGTAGGTAAGAAGGGGGACACCTGAGAAAGGGCAGGCAGTGAGTTGACGATAACTCAGGAGAGCTGCTCCTTGTTCAGTAAAGCAGGCTCAGCTGGGTACAAACAGCTGATGAAGGAGGAGCTGGCGAAGAAGCAACCAATGACGTACGTGCTGCATCTGCGTCTACTTGGCGGGGAGGGCGGTCTTCTACCATCCTGTATATATTGCTGCCCACTCAACTGAAGGAGAGCAGAGCAGAGCTTGCCTGCCCGCCCGCCCGCCCGCCCGCCCGCCTGCCTGCCTCTGTTACAAGTACCCTATCCTAATAAATCCTCTTCTTGTCTATCACTCTGCCTCTCTCTGAATTCCTTCTGTGTTGAGGCACGAAGAACCTGAGCCTCAGTGGGTCCAGACGTTGGGTGAGTGCTGGATTAAGTCCCGGCCACGTGGGTTCGAGTCCCAGAGAGGGTTTTGGCTGGGGCTAAGCCTTAGCCACGTGGGTTCGAGTCCCAAACAGGGTTTTGGCTGGAATTCAAGCCCCAGTTACATGGGTTCAAGTCCCAAACAGGGTTTTGGCTGGAATTCAAGCTCCAGCCACGTGGGTTCAAGTCCCAAGCAGGGTTTGATCAGGTCTGGGCCCTGAGTTGAAGTCTCAAATCGAGGTAAAACCCTTTCAGTACAATGCTGGTTAATGATATGTTGTTTATATATATATATATATGAAATGAGCACACTATTATTTATATATATGTATATTTTAGGGCTTCCCAGGTGGCTCAGAATCTACGTGCAATGCAGGAGACCTGGGTTCAATCCCTAGGTTGGGAAGAACCCCTGGAGAAGGGAATGGCCACCCACTCCAGTATTCTTGCCTGGGAAATCCCATGAACAGAGGACTGTGGTGGACTACGGTCCAAAGGGTCACAGAGTCAGATATGACTGAGTGACTAACACTTTGACTTCACTTTCCTAAGTGTGTATATATATATATATATATATATATATATATACATATATATAAACTCTCTCTCTCTCTCTCTATATATATATATATATATACATATATATATATAAAACAGTGGGACCAAGAAAATGTGTTTCTGGAGAGGTATGTTTTATCATTGACATTGTTTAAAATTGCTAGATCATGGTGATAATTAAAGCTGCTCAGGTTTTTGTTGGTTTCATTAACTTGTAAAATTGTCTACGTATGTAGATAATGTAGCTGCTTTTATTGCTTGCACAAGTGTAGATGCGTCTCACTACTCCACATTTGTACTCCACAGTTGCTTTCATGTGTTTTTCCAGATGAATGGTTAATTATTCAAAATTAAGGCCTGTGTGTATGATATGTTAATGGTCATTTTCTATGCCTACATTCTACCTCTAGAATTGTGGAAGAATTATGTATGTCAACATGTTGGTCTCCTGAATTGCATGGCTATCACCTGATGACCATATATGTGACTGGCTAGCTTTAAGTTTTCCCTGCTCAGGGTTTCTCTGAATTCCTCAGTATAAATTTCACTTGAAGTCAGTATGTATGTTTCTATTTTATAGATGGAAAAGCAGATTGAATCATAATTTTCCTTCTGTCACATGAGTAGTGGTGTTGGGTCTCAGATCTACATCTTTTGATTATGAATCTCATTGTTTTTCCAAAATCCAAATTCCCATCCTAGAATAAGTTTTTTGCTAGAATAGACAGATAATTTTGGATGAGGAATTGAAGCATTCAACAACTATAAGCGTTCTATGATGAAGAGATGCACTGAACTAGTTTAAACTCTTCAAGACTTTTTAAATTTCTTTTTCCGTCTTAAGAGGTTCCTTAGTTACATATGCAACTGAGACATTTAAAAAGTACTATAGTGTAATTACTGTATCACTGTGCTCTTTCTTCAATTTCAAGATTATATTTTCATTTCCAAACCTTTCCTATGAACTGAGTTTGGCTGACATTTTTCTCAAATTCTTTGTAGTTTTCAAATTTTTCTTTCAGGCTTTACTCTATGCTCCTGTAATCTTCCTGCAATAAATTTTTTCGGACTACATCACTAAATGCCCTAATATGTATCAGTGGTTGGTTTTTACATTGTTAAGAAAATAAAGGAAATTTAAAATGTCTTAACTTAGAGGATAAACCTTTGCAACCGGAAGATATCTCAGACACCTAATTCAAAACTCTTATTTTTCTGTGAAAAAAAAAAAAAAAAAGCACTAAAGGATGTGCTTTATCCTGTTGAAAATCCCCTATGTGTGTAAAGATTGTTTGTTAACTTACTTATTATCCTTCTTATTACCCTAAGAACACTGCATGTGACATCATTCCATAAGGTTTCCATTGTCCTATACATATATATTCCTTCACAAGACACTTTTTTCTAGAAAACAGATTTAAAATAATCTCCATGCTTCTCTATGATTTAGGATTCTTATGATGTCCTTTCTGTTTACACTTAACTATACTGGCCAATCTTACACAATTCTGGGAATTTGGATTATATTTAAAATCAAAATCACAATAATTCAAAATTTGCATGTTCTTGACTTTTTATTAAAGAAAACAAGGCTTCTGAAAATTGTACCCATCTTAAGGTCATTCCCCTCCCCTCACTAAGGCTTACATGCTGTCATTTGGTCTAGGAACGATAAAGGAAGTCTGCCTTCTGCTCCCAGTAACTTGCCACTATTGAAATAAGCCGGTTGCCTCTTAATTCTGGATGAGACCATGAATTCCGACAGTTGCTTACCTGGTAAACTCAAATTCACCTATGATCTATTATTTTAAATTATTCTTTTTGGTTATGAAAATTTTAAACATACACAGTAGTAGAAATAATAGTATGATGAACCCTTATATATCTGTCATCCAAATTCTATGATGAAGAGATGCACTGAACTAGTTTAAACTCTTCAAGACTTTTTAAATTTCTTTTCCGTCTTAAGAGGTTCCTTAGTTACATATGCAACTGAGACATTTAAAAGTACTATAGTGTAATTACTGTATCACTGTGCTCTTTCTTCAATTTCAAGATTATATTTTCATTTCCAAACCTTTCCTATGAACTGAGTTTGGCTGACATTTTTCTCAAATTCTTTGTAGTTTTAAAATTTTTTCTTTCAGGCTTTTCTCTGTGCTCCTGTAATCTTCCTGCAATAAATTTTTTCGGACTACATCACTAAATGCCCTAATATGTATCAGTGGTTGGTTTTTACATTGTTAAGAAAATAAAGGAAATTTAAAATGTCTTAACTTAGAGGATAAACCTTTGCAACCGGAAGATATCTCAGACACCTAATTCAAAACATTTATTTTTCTGTGAAAAAAAAAAAAAAAAGCACTAAAGGATGTGCTTTATCCTGTTGAAAATCCCCTATGTGTGTAAAGATTGTTTGTTAACTTACTTATTATCCTTCTTATTACCCTAAGAACACTGCATGTGACATCATTCCATAAGGTTTCCATTGTCCTATACATATATATTCCTTCACAAGACACTTTTTTCTAGAAAACAGATTTAAAATAATCTCCATGCTTCTCTATGATTTAGGATTCTTATGATGTCCTTTCTGTTTACACTTAACTATACTGGCCAATCTTACACAATTCTGGGAATTTGGATTATATTTAAAATCAAAATCACAATAATTCAAAATTTGCATGTTCTTGACTTTTTATTAAAGAAAACAAGGCTTCTGAAAATTGTACCCATCTTAAGGTCATTCCCTCCCCTCTCCCGTCACTAAGGCTTACATGCTGTCATTTGGTCTAGGAACGATAAAGGAAGTCTGCCTTCTGCTCCCAGTAACTTGCCACTATTGAAATAAGCCGGTTGCCTCTTAATTCTGGATGAGACCATGAATTCCGACAGTTGCTTACCTGGTAAACTCAAATTCACCTATGATCTATTATTTTAAATTATTCTTTTTGGTTATGAAAATTTTAAACATACACAGTAGTAGAAATAATAGTATGATGAACCCTTATATATCTGTCATCCATATTAGTTACCAAGATTTTGCCACATCTGCTTCATTTATCCCTTTTGCTTTATTGAAGCAATGAAAACAAATGTCAGACATTATCATTTTGCCTGTGTATGTCAGTGTGTATTTCTAAAAATAGACATTTTCTTATATAGCTCAAATGATAATCGTAAGATTTTCAACTGACATTCAATTATAGTGTAAATTTGTAAACGAATATTCAAATGATAGAGACCCAGGAAACAGTCCTTTAGTGTATATTTAAGTTTGCTGATTAGCTCTAGTAATTTTCTGATAGTGTCTTTAGGGTTTTCTACGTATAGTATCATGTCATCTATAAATGGATAGTTTTACTTCTTCTTTTCCAATCTGGATTCCTTTTCTTTTTTTTTTGCTTCTCTAATTGCTGTAGCTAAAACTTCCAGGACTGTGTTGAATAATAGTGGTGAAAATGGACACCCCTGTCTTATTCCTAATCTTAGAGGGAATGCTTTCAGCTTTTCGCCGTTGAGAATAGTATTTGCTGTGGGCTTCTCATATATGGCTTTTACTATGTTGACATAGGTTCCTTCTGTGCCCATTTTATGAAGAGTTTTTATCATAAATGATGCTGGATTTTGTCAAAGGCTTTTTCTGCATCTATTGAGATTATCATATGATTTTTATCTTACAATTTGTTGATATGGTGTATCACATTGATTGGATTAATTTAAAATCAAAATTCTGGGAATTTGGATTATATTTAAAATCAAAATCACAATAATTCAAAATTTGCATGTTCTTGACTTTTTATTAAAGAAAACAAGGCTTCTGAAAATTGTACCCATCTTAAGGTCATTCCCTCCCCTCTCCCGTCACTAAGGCTTACATGCTGTCATTTGGTCTAGGAACGATAAAGGAAGTCTGCCTTCTGCTCCCAGTAACTTGCCACTATTGAAATAAGCCGGTTGCCTCTTAATTCTGGATGAGACCATGAATTCCGACAGTTGCTTACCTGGTAAACTCAAATTCACCTATGATCTATTATTTTAAATTATTCTTTTTGGTTATGAAAATTTTAAACATACACAGTAGTAGAAATAATAGTATGATGAACCCTTATATATCTGTCATCCATATTAGTTACCAAGATTTTGCCACATCTGCTTCATTTATCCCTTTTGCTTTATTGAAGCAATGAAAACAAATGTCAGACATTATCATTTTGCCTGTGTATGTCAGTGTGTATTTCTAAAAATAGACATTTTCTTATATAGCTCAAATGATAATCGTAAGATTTTCAACTGACATTCAATTATAGTGTAAATTTGTAAACGAATATTCAAATGATAGAGACCCAGGAAACAGTCCTTTAGTGTATATTTAAGTTTGCTGATTAGCTCTAGTAATTTTCTGATAGTGTCTTTAGGGTTTTCTACGTATAGTATCATGTCGTCTATAAATGGAGAGTTTTACTTCTTCTTTTCCAATCTGGATTCCTTTTCTTTTTTTTTTTTTTTGCTTCTCTAATTGCTGTAGCTAAAACTTCCAGGACTGTGTTGAATAATAGTGGTGAAAATGGACACCCCTGTCTTATTCCTAATCTTAGAGGGAATGCTTTCAGCTTTTCGCCGTTGAGAATAGTATTTGCTGTGGGCTTCTCATATATGGCTTTTACTATGTTGACATAGGTTCCTTCTGTGCCCATTTTATGAAGAGTTTTTATCATAAATGATGCTGGATTTTATCAAAGGCTTTTTCTGCATCTACTGAGATTATCATATGATTTTTATCTTACAATTTGTTGATATGGTGTATCACATTGATTGATTTGCAGATATTGAAGAATGCTTACATGCCTGGGATAAACCCAACTTGATCATGATGTATGAGTTTTTTGGTGTGTTGCTGAATTCTATTTGCTAGGATTTTGTTGAGGATTTTGGCATCTAAATTCATCAGTGACACTGGTCTATCATTTTCTTTTTTTGTGTTATCTGTGCTTGGTTTTGGTATCAGGGTGATGGTGGCCTTGTAGAATGTGTTTGGAAGTATTCCTTCTCGTGCAATTTTTTGAGAGTTTTAGGAGGATTGTCTCTTCTCTAAATGTTTGGTAGAATTCACCTGTGAAGCCGTCTGGCTCTGAGGTTTTTTTTTTTTAAGGAATAGTCATTAGTGTAAGTTGACTAAAGTATAGACTCTCTCTGTACACACACACACACACACACACACACACACAAGAATTAGTAGAACAGATTGAAAATATATGTTTAATTCACACTACAGGCACTAATAATAAGCCCTAAATACTGAGCTAGATGCCTTACATACATCTTATTCCTATGGTAGAGGCATTTTGAACCCTATTTTATACATTAGGAAATTTAGGCTTGGGGAGGTTTTGAGTCCCAGATTAAGGGTTTAAGAATTAGATAGTAGTACCTAGGTATTGAAAGTTTATTTTAATTTCTGCCTAGTGATATGAAAACTGCTTAAGGGAGTTTGAATGATATATTAAGTAAATTACGTATTAAGTACTTATTCTGGATTGATTGTTTTGACCTGATTCATGTATTCATTCATTTACTTAAGTATTTATGGAGTGAATCTTACATACCATGGATGTTGATAATCTAATGGGGAGGACACAACTTAAATATATATAAGATGTTGATATAATCTGCTAAAGAAATATAGTAGAACTCTTAGTGTCTTTTTGTGATTAAAAAACAAACCACTCTTTTTTTTCTATTAAGGATTATGATTTTAATTCATTTTCATGAAAGATTTTAAGGATTTGGTCTGAAGAATTGGCAACTAAAGTATAATCAAATCTGTTTTATCTTAACAGGATTTTTTTTTTAACCCTACACTGTTTCATTTTTTTTTTTTACTTTTAGAGTTTTGTTTACAGATATGTATGATCCCAGATTAGTCATATGTATATCCCCCCCCATCCCACCCCTCCAGGCCATCACACAGAGCCCTTGCAGGATCCCCTTTTCTCACAGCGCAATGACAATAGCTATTTTTTTCACATTTGATAGTATAGGTTTTCATGCTACTTCCTTTACACCTCCCACCCACTGTTTATTTCCCACAATGTCCATATGTCTATTCTCCATGTCTGTTTTTCCATCACTTCACTGCATGTGTTATCATTACCCTCTTATTAGATTCCATATTTATGTTAGTATATTGTACTTGTCTTTCTCTTTTGGCTTACTTTGCTTTTTATGATAGGTTCTAGATCCAGTCACCTCATTAGGACTGATTCTTCTGCATTTCTTTTTACAGCTGTGTAGTATTCCATTGTATATATGTACCATAGCTTTTTTATCCATTCATTCATTGATGGACATCAAGGTTGCTTCCATGTTCTAGCTATTGTGTAGAGAGCTGCAATGAACATTGGGGTACAGGTGCTTCTTTCAGTTTTGATTTCATCAGGGTATAAGCCTTAGAGTGGGATTGCTGGGTTGTATGCTGCTTCTATTTTTAGTGTTTTAAGGAATCTCCATACTGTCCTCCATAGCGGCTGTATCAGTTTACATTCCCACCAGCAATGCAAGAGGGTTCCCTTTTCTCCGCACCCTCAACAGCATTTATTGTCTGTAGATTTTTTGATTTAAAGATGATTCATTTTATAAAGATACAGTTCATATGGTAAACTTACCATTTTATAGTATGATTTGGTTTTTTACAGCTGTGTAATCACCAACTAATGGGGAGGACACAACTTAAATATATATAAGATGTTGATATAATCTGCTAAAGAAATATGGTAGAACTCTTAGTGTCTTTTTGTGAATAAAAAACAAACCACTCTTTTTTTTTCTATTAAGGATTATGATTTTAATTCATTTTCATGAAAGATTTTAAGGATTTGGTCTGAAGAATTGGCAGAGTATAATCAAATCTGAAGTATAATCAAATCTGCTTTATCTTAACAGGATTGATTTTTTTTTTTTAACCCTACATTGTTTCTTTTTTTTTTTTTTTTTTACTTTTAGAGTTTTGTTTACAGATATGTATGATCCCAGATTAGTCATATGTATATCCCCCCCCATCCCACCCCTCCAGGCCATCACACAGAGCCCTTGCAGGATCCCCTTTTCTCACAGCACAATGACAATAGCTATTTTTTTCACATATGATAGTATAGGTTTTCATGCTACTTCCTTTACACCTCCCACCCACTGTTTATTTCCCACAGAGTCCATATGTCTATTCTCCATGTCTGTTTTTCCATCACTTCACTGCATGTGTTATCATTACCCTCTTATTAGATTCCATATATATGTGTTAGTATATTGTACTTGTCTTTCTCTTTTGGCTTACTTTGTTTTTTATGATAGGTTCTAGATCCAGTCACCTCATTAGGACTGATTCTTCTGCATTTCTTTTTACAGCTGTGTAGTATTCCATTGTATATATGTACCATAGCTTTTTTATCCATTCATTCATTGATAGACATCAAGGTTGCTTCCATGTTCTAGCTATTGTGTAGAGAGCTGCAATGAACATTGGGGTACAGGTGCTTCTTTCAGTTTTGATTTCATCAGGGTATAAGCCTTAGAGTGGGATTGCTGGGTTGTATGCTGCTTCTATTTTTAGTGTTTTAAGGAATCTCCATACTGTCCTCCATAGCGGCTGTATCAGTTTACATTCCCACCAGCAATGCAAGAGGGTTCCCTTTTCTCCGCACCCTCAACAGCATTTATTGTCTGTAGATTTTTTGATTTAAAGATGATTCATTTTATAAAGATACAGTTCATATACGGTAAACTTACCATTTTAATATGTATATGATTTAGTAGTTTACATATATTCACAGCTGTGTAATCACCAACCCTATCTAATTTTGGAACATTTTAATCTTTCTAAAAAGAAACTCCATATTATTCTCTATCTTTCCCTTTTCTATCAGGAATTTACTTCCAGAAATAACTAACTTTTTTAAATGTGGAAATCAGAATCCATAAGCAAGAAAATTTTAATTACTCACTACTTACTGTCAACTACATTGCCAGGGAAAGAGAAAGTCCATGAAAGACTGTTTATTGATTTTCATTGGTCTGTCCTAGAACTGATACACATCTTCTACTCATAGTCTGTTAAATAGAACTCAGTCTTCTGTCACTGAATTGCAAAAGAGGGTGGGAAATTTTGTTGAGCGCTGTGCCAGGAAGATGTGGAATTAAAGGTTTTATTGACCACCTAGCCAGTCTCTGTCACAGCAGGTAAATAGTCATTGTCTTCCTCTCATATTAATTTCAGTTTATTCATTTCTTAAATTCTAGAAAGCGATGGCTCTGGTGCTCAGTGAAAGAATACAGTTAACTTCTTTAATCCATGTTCCTGGGCACTGTGTCAGTATGGTCTAAAATAACAAGCTCCTTTGGACTCATTTCTTCTTTTAAGTGATCAAAATGACTGTCAGAATTTTAAAAAAGGGCCACTTTCATGATTTTACTCTAGGCTATAACTTGTGTATTATTTATTTTTGATTAAAAAGAAATCTGTTCTGGGTACAAACTTCATTTCTTTATTATCTACAATAGGTTTAGGATATTCAGCCTAATAGGCTAGATGACTAAATCATAGAAGTGATAATTTGGGTCAGACCTTAGGTAAGGAAGTATTCTATGCCAGAAAATAAACATCATAAAGGTGCTTCTTTCAGTTTTGATTTCATCAGGGTATAAGCCTTAGAGTGGGATTGCTGGGTTGTATGCTGCTTCTATTTTTAGTGTTTTAAGGAATCTCCATACTGTCCTCCATAGCGGCTGTATCAGTTTACATTCCCACCAGCAATGCAAGAGGGTTCCCTTTTCTCCGCACCCTCAACAGCATTTATTGTCTGTAGATTTTTTGATTTAAAGATGATTCATTTTATAAAGATACAGTTCATATACGGTAAACTTACCATTTTAATATGTATATGATTTAGTAGTTTACATATATTCACAGCTGTGTAATCACCAACCCTATCTAATTTTGGAACATTTTAATCTTTCTAAAAAGAAACTCCATATTATTCTCTATCTTTCCCTTTTCTATCAGGAATTTACTTCCAGAAATAACTAACTTTTTTAAATGTGGAAATCAGAATCCATAAGCAAGAAAATTTTAATTACTCACTACTTACTGTCAACTACATTGCCAGGGAAAGAGAAAGTCCATGAAAGACTGTTTATTGATTTTCATTGGTCTGTCCTAGAACTGATACACATCTTCTACTCATAGTCTGTTAAATAGAACTCAGTCTTCTGTCACTGAATTGCAAAAGAGGGTGGGAAATTTTGTTGAGCGCTGTGCCAGGAAGATGTGGAATTAAAGGTTTTATTGACCACCTAGCCAGTCTCTGTCACAGCAGGTAAATAGTCATTGTCTTCCTCTCATATTAATTTCAGTTTATTCATTTCTTAAATTCTAGAAAGCGATGGCTCTGGTGCTCAGTGAAAGAATACAGTTAACTTCTTTAATCCATGTTCCTGGGCACTGTGTCAGTATGGTCTAAAATAACAAGCTCCTTTGGACTCATTTCTTCTTTTAAGTGATCAAAATGACTGTCAGAATTTTAAAAAAGGGCCACTTTCATGATTTTACTCTAGGCTATAACTTGTGTATTATTTATTTTTGATTAAAAAGAAATCTGTTCTGGGTACAAACTTCATTTCTTTATTATCTACAATAGGTTTAGGATATTCAGCCTAATAGGCTAGATGACTAAATCATAGAAGTGATAATTTGGGTCAGACCTTAGGTAAGGAAGTATTCTATGCCAGAAAATAAACATCATAAATCCACACAGAATGGAGTTGCACCTCGGTTTTGAAACTTAGTACTCTTAAACTTGATATTTTCTAAATTGGTTCAACACAGTGTAAGAAAGAAAATGGATTTAACACATGAAATCATAGAATTATTTGAACTATGTATATAATAAAAGAAAATGTCTTTTTTCAAGGAAATGTTCCAGCAGTGTCATCACCAACAAAGTTATCTTGATTCAGACAAGTTTGAAATAGTTCATCTGATCCTGGGGTTCATTTTATAATTTATTCATTCATTTCTTTATTATGTCATAATGAATACATTTCCTTATTGTCTTTACCCCCTAACTTAAAGGATAATCATCTTCAAGATCCCTGCCACATTTATCAGTGACTCATTACTCTCCTGCTATCACCTTCAACCACAGGTCCTTTACATTTGAAATTCCAGAACCATAAAAAAGAGTGAACTTGAGTCAGTTCTAGTGAGGTGGATGAGCCTAGAGTGTGTTATACAGAGTAAGTCAGAAAGAATAAAAAACAAATATGTATATTAATGCATATCTATGGAATCTAGAAAAATGGTATTGAATCTATATGCAGGGAAAGAATGGAGATGCAGATGTAGAGAATGAACTTGTGGACACAGTTTGGGAGGGAGGGAGTGGGTAGAATGGAGAAAGTAGCATCAACATACATATACTATCATGTGCAAAGTAGAGAGATGGGGAACAATTGCTCTGTAATTTCGAGAGGCCAGTCTGGTGTGCTGTGATGACTTAGAGGGGGTGGGATTGAGAGAAAGGAGGGAGGCTTGAGAGGGAGGAGATATATGCATAATTATGGCTGATTCACCTTGTTGTATGGTAGAAGCCAAAACCAAATTGTAAAAATTAAAAAAAAAATAATAAATAAAATGATGTCTTTGTCATTGACTTTGTACAGTTTTAATGCTGTGTTTCTTAGAGAAAGTATTGAGATAGGCATTCTCTTTATCTTCATTGACTCATATATTCAGTTTCTTCCCCTGGCTTCAGAAGTTCTCAGTTGTTATTTCTCAAAACAAACTCTCTCCTTTCTTCTTACTTCCTTCTCCTGCTGGGAAATTCATTGTCCTTATTATTACCCTTCCTAATGCAATGAGGTAATTCTTACAGAATTTATTAATACTTTTTAGGTCTTAATTCTCTCCCCTGTTCTACCTGTATCATTTCTAGACTTTTATCTACAAACTTAAGAGTTCTCTCTTCTTTATGATCTGTTCCATTTCCAGTGTGCTTTCTAATGCACATTTTGTCTCATTTATTGAGTTCTTCAACTCCAGAAGAATTTCTGTTTGGTTCTTTTTTGGAGTTCTAATATCTTTGGTAAAGTATTCCTTTTGTTCATTACTTTTATTTCTGAGCTTCTTGAACTGTCTTCCTGCATTTCCTTGTAGCTCGTTGAATTTCTTCATGCCACTTATTTTGCATTCTCTATCAGATTGCAATATTTGGAATATTCTGTGACTGTACATTTGATTTGTGAAGAATTGTCATTTTCTTTTCATGATACCATGTTAACCATAGTTTTTCGTTGTCCTTGATGAGTTTTTCCTCTGTTGATATCTTTGAGGCAGCAGGCACTTTTGTCTGTAGGTAAAAATGTTTTACCTGGTCTTACTTGGTGGTCCAGTCGGTAAAGAGTCTGCCTTGCAGTGCAAGGGGCACCAGTTTGATCCCTGGCCCAGGAAGATCCCACATACTGCGGAGTGGCTGGACTAGTGTGTCCAATTGAGAGCCAGCGCTCTGGAGCACATGTGCCCAGAGCCAGTGCTCTGCAATGAGAGAAGCCACACAGGCTGAAGAGTAAAGATGGAGGAAAATAAGTAAATAAGTAACCAATAAAAGAGGCCAAAAAAATGTTTTACTTGATTCTAACAATTCAAGATTAGTAATTACAGGCCTTTCTTTTTATTTTTCAGTAGGTGGCAATATAGCACAAGTTTTTAATTGATCTTACCTGAGCTGCCTCTGGCTAATTTTGAGAACTGGCACCTTCCACTGCCTCTGCCAGAGTTGTTGTTTGGTGCCCATTTTCATCACTCTTTGTGCCCCCAAGGTCAGTGGTGCCTTGCTGTCAATGTTGATGCTGTCACTGGTGTCATTGCCTAGGGTGGTGTGTACTTTCAGCACATCTAGTGTTACCTGGGCCACCGACTTCACTGCTGTTGGGCAAGAGGGAGATGTAGTGGGGAGCTGGGGTCATAGGAACCTCTGCTGAGTCTAAGGTAGTCAGGTTTATGTGCTCTACAACTGTGGAAGGAGTGGCTGGGATCACAGGCATCTCTGAAGCTGGAAGGATTAGGTCACAGGCCTTCCTGCTGCTTTTGCTTGGTTCCCTGTGGCTGTGGGTGCATCCATGGCAAGGAGGCTGGAGTTGTCTGGGGCACCTCTCCTGTGCTGCCAGGTTCTTTGGGGCTGTGGCTCAGTCACCACAATAGGGGAACTGAGGTCACAGGCATCACCTTTGTTATTCCTCTTGTTCTACGTCCTCTATGTGTTGCAATCCACCTACCTTGAGATGTACAGATGAGTAGAACGCTCTGGTGTGTGCTGGATAGAGAAATCTTCACGGAGTTAGGGAATTGGTTTCGGATTGAAAGTAAGCCACAAAGAGAGCATTTCATGCTGCTGTTATGCTGATGCAACTGTTCTTTTTCACTTAGATTGTATATGTTTTAATTTTTAAATTTTTATTGGAGGATAATTGCTTTACAATATTGTGCTTTCTTTGCCATGTATCAATATGAATCAGCCATAGGATGGGATGATTTCAGAGAATAGTACTGAAACATGTACATTATCATATGTAAATTTTATATTTTGTTTAGCTGACTATATCTAAAATGTTATCAACATAAAATTAATATAAGCATTAAAAAAAAAGTTTTACAGAGTTTTGTTGTTCACAGACATGTATATTCCCAGATCAGTCATATGCATATCCCTGGTCCCCTCGCCCCTCCAAGCTCCCCCCATCCCACCCCTCCAGGCTGTCACACCGTACCCTTGCAAGAATTCCTATTCCCACAGGGCAATAACAATAGCTATCTTTTTCACATATGATAGTATAGGTTTCCATGTTACTCCCTCTATGCCTCCCACCCACTATTCATTCCCCACAGTGTCGATATGTCTATTCTCTGTCTGTTTTTCCATGGGCTCACTGTGTGTGTGTGTTATCACTACCCTTTTACTAGATTCCATATATATATATGTGTTAGTATACAGTACTTGTCTTTCTCTTTTTGACTTACTTCACTTTTTATCATAGGTTCTAGCTCCAACTACCTCATTAGGGCTGATTCTTCTGCGTTTCTTTTTACAACTGTGTAGTATTCCATTGTATATATGTACCAGAGCTTTTTTATCTATTCATTCGTCAATGGACATCTAGGTTGCTTCCATGTTCTGGCTATTGTATAGAGAGCTGCAATGAACATTGGGGTACAGGTGCTTCTTTCAGTTTTGATTTCATCAGGGTATAAACCTAAGAGTGGGATTGCTGGGTTGTATGGTACTTCTAGTTTTAGTGTTTTAAGGAATCTCCATACTGTCCTCCATAGTGGCTGTATCAGTTTACATTCCCACCAGCAATGCAAGAGTGTTCCCTTTTCTCTGCATCCTCTCCAGCATTTATTATCTAGATTTTTTGATTTAAAGATGATTCATTTTATAAACATACAGTTCATATGTGGTAAACTTACCATTTTAATATGTAAATGATTTAGTAGTTTACATAAATTCTGAGTTGTATAATCACCAACCCTATCTAATTTGGAACATTTTAATCTTTCTAAAAAGAAACTCCATATTATTCTCTATCTTTTCCTTTTCCATTGGGAATTTCCTTCCAGAAATAACTGATCTACTTTCTGTGCACATCGATTTCCTATTCTAGATATTTCATATAAATAGAATCATAGATTATGTGATATTTTGCATCTGGCTTCTTTCACTTAGCATAGTATATTCAATATTCACCAATGTTGTACCATACATCAGTATTCATTCTGTTCTGTGTCTGAATAATTTATATTGTATGAATAGACCATATTTTGCTTATCCACTTATCACTTGTTAAACATTTAAATTGTTTTCAATTTGGTGATTATGAATAATGCTGCTATGGATATCTGCATGCAAGTTTTTTTTACCTGGAAATATGTTTTAAATTCTCTGCGATATACCTAGGAATGGAATTGGTGGGTATGGTAAGCAGAATAATGGCCCTGTAAAGGTGTTAGGATACATGGCAAAGGGCAATTAAAGTTGTATATTGACTGAAGTTTGCCAAATGGATGACCTTAAAATAGGGATATTATTCTGAATTATCTAAGTGGATCCTACATGTAATCATCAGGGCAAATAAGTGTGAAAGGAAGAGTCAGAATAGAAGATCCGGAGAAAAAGTATGTAATACCAAAAGAAGGGTTAAAATAATATGTTGTTCACTTTCATGATGCTTGTAGGCACAAGCTGAGAAATGCTGGATGCCTCTATAAGTTGGAGGAGGAAAGGGATTATTTCCTACAGCCTGCAGATAGGAAGGTAGCTCTGCCAAGACATTGATTTCAGTTCAGTAAGATCTAGTATTTGATTTGTGAAACAGAGAACAATGAGATAATGTCTTCTTATTGTGTGTGTATGTGTATATATATATACACACACACAACATAAAATTTACTAATTTTAAACATTTTAAAGTATAAAATTCAATGGTACTAAATACATGCACAGTGTTGTACAACAACTACCAATATCTAGTTGTAGAACTTTTTATTATGCCAAAAAGAAACTCCATATTCATTAACAGTCACCCCTCCTTTACCTCTTTACCCAGTCCCTGGAAACCACTAATCTACTTTTTGTCTTTATGAACAGCCAGTTCTGTGTGTTACATAAATACAAACAGATTTGGCTTTTTTCACTTAGAATAGTAGTTTCCCAGGGATAGATATATGACTAATCTGGGATTATACATATCTGTAAACAACAAAACTGTAAAAGTAAAAAGGAAAATAAAAATAATTATTAAAAAAAAACAATAGTAGTTTCAAAGTTCACACAAGTAGTATCATGTATCAATACTTATGGCTGAATAATATTCCACTCTGTGGGCTTCCCTTGCTGTGTGGGGACTTGTACATGGCTTGCCATGGCTGCAGATCTCACTCAAACGACAACTCTTTGCTGATCCCAAATAAACACATTTTGCCTGGAGAAATAACTGGCAGTCCATTTATTTTAGGTCAAAAGTAATAAACCATTCTTTCAAAAGCAGTTGTCTCTTGTCAGTCATCCTGCCATACCTGATTAAAACTAAGTCCCAGTTGCTTTTTAAAACACTGAGGACGGGCTTCCCTGGTGGTTCAGTGGGTAAGGACACCACCTTGCAGTGCAAGGGACGCCGGTTCGATCCCTGGCCTGGGAAGATCCCACGTGCCATGGAGTGGCTGGACCGATGTGTCCAATTACCGAGCCGGAGCTCTGGAGCGCATGCACCCAGAGCCGGTGCTCTGCGACAACAGAGGCCACCGTGATGGGAGGCCCACATGGGCCAAAGAACAAAGATGGATGAAAATAGACAAATGAAACACCAGTGGAAGTGGCCCGCCTGCTCCATTCCCTCCCCACCCCACCCCCACCTAAATAAATAAATTAAATAAATCTTTTAAAAAAAAAAAAAACACTGAGGAGGGCTTCCCTTGTAGTTCAGTGGTAAAGAGTTGGCTTGCCAATGCAGGAGACACAAGTTCGATCCCTGATCTGGGAAGATCCCACACACTGCGGAGCACCTAAGCCAGTGAGCCACAGCTATGGGGCCAGAGCTGCAACTACTGAAGCCTGTGTGCCCTAGAGCTCCAGTTCTACAAGAGAAGGCACTGCAACAAGAAGCCTGCTCACCTCAACTAGAGAGTAACTCCCATTCCCTGCAACTAGAGAAGAGCCTGTGGCAGCAGTGAAAACCCAGAATAGCCAAAGATTTAAAAAAAAAGAAAAAAACCACTGGAGAGAAATTGTGGTCAAAATTGAAAGGAATTCATCCCTACAGGAGATCTTCCTGACATTCAAAATGATTCTGTCTGCTAAGCATAGTTTCTTCACCAACTTTTCAGTCACATGTGAAGAAAATAGCTTACTTGGTAGTTTCTCTAACCAGCTCATGCGAGGTTAACCTTCCACCACCAATGGCAATAACTGGGGGAAAAAGGCTGAATTCATTATAAATCCTTAGAAGTATGTTTTCACAGGATAAATAATTTTACTTATGTGAGAATTCCTAGAAATTGCAATTAAATTGTAAAAATCATATTGTAAACACTAGTCTTCAGACAATACTCAGCCTTTACACCTTTCAGTCTTCCTGGACACTGTGGCAGAACTTGCATTCAGTTGTTGTATTGATGATGTCATCCATGACAAAGTAACAGACTTTGGGAGCTTTGTTCCTGTGGGTTCAGTATCTATTCAACAATGTGGAGGGAAGATGTTTTTAAGGAATCTGTGTTTATTTTCATTCTTCTCCCCATTTGAAATCAAAACTCAGTTTTACAATTCAGAGGTGGCTATTTCTTCAAATTCAGATTCAGAATATTTCATCTTCAGCTATCTATATACAAAGTGTTTCCTTAGAACCATCTGAAATGTACACTGGGATAAATTTAAATATTGTCAATCAGGCTGGAGAAAATGAATGTACCTTTGGAATGAGAACAGTTTTGCAGCCTATGGAAGAACAGCAGTATTTATATCACCTTTAGCTCAAGCACAAGTTTTCAGAGAAAGCTGTTGCCATTAGAGGGCTAGTTGAAATGGGAAAGTTGGATATAATGTGGAAAACAAATGTAGCTGAAATGGCAACTCTAGAGACAATTGAACTTAAAAGAGAGGCTCCAGGTTATAGAAATATGAGCCTGTCTTTGGTGACAATCCCAAATACTGTAATTCTAGAAGAGCCTTTTCATGTTGCCTGTAAGATAACAAACTAGAATGGCAGGGAAAAGAAATTGGCTTTGAAGATGTGTGATACAGATTCTGTTCGTTGGTGTGGTAGTTCAGAAAGACACCTTGGAATGCTATCACCAAGTTCAACTTTCAGCTTTACCCAGACACTATTCTTACAACTGGGTCTACAAAATTTCTTTGGCATAAAAATAATAGACACATTACTAAAGAAAACATATGTCTGTGATGATGTGGCAAAAGTCTGTGTAATACCTTCCATGGTTAGAATGAGAAGCTGAAGAAAATTTCCAGTATTATCCTCTTCAGGGCGTTTCACAGAAAAGCTTTTCATAGTTTTGTTAGCAGCAAAATGATCAACTAATAGTAAATATACAGATTATATTCATTTTCTTCCTTTGAAACCAAGAATATATTAAGAATTAAACATCTTGACCTCAAAAAACCAATCTTGACTTTCATGTCATATGACATATTTTCTAGTTCTACATTTGTATATTTCCTAATATTTATAACTAAGGTTATTACAGATGGCCACTGATTTTTTTTCAGAATGAGGCCACCATTTAAAAATGATTAACCTACTTTAAATAAATCATTAACAGCATTCAACACTTCCTTTTTTCAGTAAAGCTGATATTGAGAGAACATAAAATATTAGAAATTTATTGACAATCTAATTAAAATGATTGCTATGGTTTGGTGTTGATTTAGTTGTTAAGTCATGTCTAGACCCTTGCAACCCCATGGACTGTAGTCCTCCAGGCTTCTCTGTCCATGGAATTTTCCAGGCAAGAATACTGGAATGGATTGTCATTTCCTTCTCCAGGGCATCTTCCTGACCCAGGGATTGAACCATGGTCTCCTGAGCTGTAGGTGGTCTCCTGCATTGTAGGCAGAATCTTTACTGACATGGAAGCCCCTGTTGATTTACTTGGTCAAATTTAAATTTACCCTGTTTTATTATTTTCCTCTTTCATTTGCATTCAACAGAGTACTATCAATGACAGTGCTTAATATAGTTCAGTGCATATTATATATATATATATATATATATATATATGTGTATATATATATATCAGTGTAAATACAATTACCCTCATTATTTAAACTTGTTGACATTTGCTACTTGGAAAAGACGTAAGCTTTTCAAATAATATTCCAAATTATTGGGGCTGTAGTAATGCATTCATGTGATGCACTGAACTGTTTTTCATTTACTTATCGTGGTAAACTTCTATGAGCTGTGGAGTTGGTTTGTTTCCATTAGTTATTTGTACAAGGGCCCTTGTGTATATTACTTGGGTTACTCATGTGTTCCTTTTATGGAAAATCAAAAATCATGACAAAGAATTTGCTAGAGTGCTTATATTTTGGTTTCTTTGTTTCTTTTCATTCTCCCTATATTTTATTCACATAACAGTTTTTTCTTTTGGAAAACAAAACCATTTCACATATTAACTAATTGGCTTGAGAGTGGAAACTTTTTACATT
The DNA here is from genome assembly GCA_022376925.1 of Tragulus kanchil. Lineage (NCBI taxonomy): Eukaryota > Metazoa > Chordata > Mammalia > Artiodactyla > Tragulidae > Tragulus > Tragulus kanchil. The sequence goes on along the minus strand of JAIOJX010000001.1, from coordinate 65,758,917 downwards.
CATTCTTTTTTCTCTTTTTTAAGTTGAAGTATAGTTCATTTACAATATTATGTTAGCTTTAGGTATAAAACATAAGGATTCAATATGTTTATGGCTTATATATATAATCTATACCAATATTTTACATAGCTATTACATAATAATGGTTATATTTCCCTGTGCTGTACAATGCATACTTAATGCTTATTTATTTTATACATAGTAGTTTCTGTCTCTTAATTCCCAACTGCTGTCTTGTACCTTCCTCCTGCCTTCTCCCTACTGATAACCACTAGTTTGTTCTCCATATCTGTGAGTCTATTTTTGTTTTGTTTTTTATTAATATATTCTTTTATTTTAACATAAGTGTTAATACGTAGTGCTCACCTTTCTCTGTATGGCATAATAGCCTCTAGGTCCAGCCATGCATGTGCATGTTAAGTTGCTTCAATTGTGTACAACTCTTTTTGACCCTATGGACCGTAGCCCGCCAGGCTCCTCTATCCTTGGGATTCTCCAGCCAAGAACATTGGAGTGGGTTGCCATGTCCTTCTCTAGGGCATCTTCCAGACCCAAGGACTGAACCCACATCTCTTACATCTCCTGCATTGGCAGGTGTGTTCTTTACCACTAGCTCCACCTGTGAAACCCCTAGGCCCATTTATGTTATTGCAAAAGGCAGAATTTCATTCTTATGATTTATAAATATATATGTGTGTGTACATATACATACATTTATACTAGATCATATGATGGATGTAGTTTTAGTGTTTTGAGAAACTACACACTGTTTTCCCCAGGGCTGCACCTCATACACTTCAACAGTGTACAAGGGTTCCCTTTTCTCCACATCTTTGCCAATATTTGTTATTTGTAGACTTTTTTTGAGGATAGCCATTCTGACAGATATAAGGTGATGTTATGGTTTTGATTTGCATTTCTGATGATTATCAACGTTGATCATCTTTTCATGTGCTTGTTGGTCATATATTAACTAATTGGCTTGAGAGTGAAACTTTTTACATTCATTCTTTTTCTCTTTTTAAGTTAATATAGGTTAGCTTTAGGTATAAAACATAAGGATTCAATATGTTTATGGCTTATATATATAATCTATACCAATATTTTACATAGCTATTACATAATAATGGTTATATTTCCCTGTGCTGTACAATGCATACTTAATGCTTATTTATTTTATACATAGTAGTTTCTGTCTCTTAATTCCCAACTGCTGTCTTGTACCTTCCTCCTGCCTTCTCCCTACTGATAACCACTAGTTTGTTCTCCATATCTGTGAGTCTATTTTTGTTTTGTTTTTTATTAATATATTCTTTTATTTTAACATAAGTGTTAATACGTAGTGCTCACCTTTCTCTGTATGGCATAATAGCCTCTAGGTCCAGCCATGCATGTGCATGTTAAGTTGCTTCAATTGTGTACAACTCTTTTTGACCCTATGGACCGTAGCCCGCCAGGCTCCTCTATCCTTGGGATTCTCCAGCCAAGAACATTGGAGTGGGTTGCCATGTCCTTCTCTAGGGCATCTTCCAGACCCAAGGACTGAACCCACATCTCTTACATCTCCTGCATTGGCAGGTGTGTTCTTTACCACTAGCTCCACCTGTGAAACCCCTAGGCCCATTTATGTTATTGCAAAAGGCAGAATTTCATTCTTATGATTTATAAATATATATGTGTGTGTACATATACATACATTTATACTAGATCATATGATGGATGTAGTTTTAGTGTTTTGAGAAACTACACACTGTTTTCCCCAGGGCTGCACCTCATACACTTCAACAGTGTACAAGGGTTCCCTTTTCTCCACATCTTTGCCAATATTTGTTATTTGTAGACTTTTTTTGAGGATAGCCATTCTGACAGATATAAGGTGATGTTATGGTTTTGATTTGCATTTCCCTGATGATTATCAACGTTGATCATCTTTTCATGTGCTTGTTGGTCATATATATGTCTCATTTGGAAAATGTCTATTTAGGTCATTTTCCCATTTTTAAATCGGGTTGCTTATTTTTTAATATTGAATTATATGATCTGTTTATATATTTTTGATATCAACTCTTAATCAGTCATATCATTTACAAATATTTTTTCCCATTCAGTAGGCTGACTTTTTGTTTTGTCAGTGGTTTCCTTCACTGTGAAAAAGCATTTAAATTAAATTAGGTCCCATATGTTTATTTCTGTTTCTTTTGCTTTAGGAGACAGGTCCAAAAAATATTACTATAATTTGTGTCAGTGTTCAACCTATGTTTTCTTCTAGGTGTTTTACAGTTTCTGCTCTTGCATATTTATTTTAGTTTTGTATATGGTGCCAGAAAATGTTATTTCATTCTTCTATGTGTAGCTGTTTAGTTTTCCCAGCACCACTAGTAGAAGAGACTGACTTTTCTCCATTATTTTTTCTCACCTCTTTTGTCATAGATTGACTATAGGTGTGTGGATTTATTTCTGAGCTCTCTATTTTTTTCAACTGTCTCTTTTTGTGCCAGTACTGTATTATTTTGATCACTGTAGCTTTGTACTACAGTGTGAAATCAAGGTGCATGAGACCTCCAGTTCTGTTCTGTTCTTTCTCAAGATTGTTTTGGGTATTTGGGGTCATTTGTGTTTCCACACAGTTTTTTAAATTAATTGTTCTAATTCTATGAAAAATATCTTTGGTACTTTGATAAGAATTACATCAATTCTGTGGATTGCCTGGGTATTATGGTCATTTTAACAGTATTAATTCTTCCAATCCTTGAACCCTGTATTTCTTTTCATCTGTTTGTGTCATCTTTAATTTCTTTCACCACTGCCATATAGTTTTTTGATTATAGATATGTAACCTCCATATGTCCATAGTTTATAGCGTTTAGGTCCAAAAAGTTTTTTTGACTACACACTGTTTTCCCCAGGGCTGCACCTCATACACTTCAACAGTGTACAAGGGTTCCCTTTTCTCCACATCTTTGCCAATATTTGTTATTTGTAGACTTTTTTTGAGGATAGCCATTCTGACAGATATAAGGTGATGTTATGGTTTTGATTTGCATTTCCCTGATGATTATCAACGTTGATCATCTTTTCATGTGCTTGTTGGTCATATATATGTCTCATTTGGAAAATGTCTATTTAGGTCATTTTCCCATTTTTAAATCGGGTTGCTTATTTTTTAATATTGAATTATATGATCTGTTTATATATTTTTGATATCAACTCTTAATCAGTCATATCATTTACAAATATTTTTTCCCATTCAGTAGGCTGACTTTTTGTTTTGTCAGTGGTTTCCTTCACTGTGAAAAAGCATTTAAATTAAATTAGGTCCCATATGTTTATTTCTGTTTCTTTTGCTTTAGGAGACAGGTCCAAAAAATATTACTATAATTTGTGTCAGTGTTCAACCTATGTTTTCTTCTAGGTGTTTTACAGTTTCTGCTCTTGCATATTTATTTTAGTTTTGTATATGGTGCCAGAAAATGTTATTTCATTCTTCTATGTGTAGCTGTTTAGTTTTCCCAGCACCACTAGTAGAAGAGACTGACTTTTCTCCATTATTTTTTCTCACCTCTTTTGTCATAGATTGACTATAGGTGTGTGGATTTATTTCTGAGCTCTCTATTTTTTTCAACTGTCTCTTTTTGTGCCAGTACTGTATTATTTTGATCACTGTAGCTTTGTACTACAGTGTGAAATCAAGGTGCATGAGACCTCCAGTTCTGTTCTGTTCTTTCTCAAGATTGTTTTGGGTATTTGGGGTCATTTGTGTTTCCACACAGTTTTTTAAATTAATTGTTCTAATTCTATGAAAAATATCTTTGGTACTTTGATAAGAATTACATCAATTCTGTGGATTGCCTGGGTATTATGGTCATTTTAACAGTATTAATTCTTCCAATCCTTGAACCCTGTATTTCTTTTCATCTGTTTGTGTCATCTTTAATTTCTTTCACCACTGCCATATAGTTTTTTGATTATAGATATGTAACCTCCATATGTCCATAGTTTATAGCGTTTAGGTCATATTCAGGAAAAAATCTTTCTCCAAGCCGTAATTATAAAATATTTACAAAATTATAATATATATAAGATATAAAACTTCACAGCTCTGTAATTTCATTTTATACACGTAAATTATTTAACTATATGAATTTATTTCAGTGTTATAAATTAAGTTAAAAGCCAAATTAATTTATCTCAAATGGCTCATTCATTGTTTCAACATTGAAAAGTTGTCAGCTCATATTTTACCTAATAATTTTAAATATTGCTTGTATTATACACATACATTAAATTACATAAACTTGAGGAAATGGCAACCCCCTCCAGTATTCTTGCCTGGAGAATCCTGTGGACAGAGGAGCCTGGAGGGCTACCATCCATGGGGTCACAAGGAGTTGGACATGACTGAAGTGACTTACCACACAGCAGGAATATATTTTAGACCTTTGTCTATTCTAGTGTTTTATCAGACTATTTTGTACTTGTTTCATGTTATTTTCTTCCTGTTTTATTAAGATGTAATTGACATGTAGAACTGTATAAGTTTAAGATGTACAGCATAATGATTTGACTTACATCAGGAAATAATTATCACCATATGTTTAGTGAACGTCTCCTATATGTACAAAATTAAAGATATATAAAAAATTTTTCCTTATGATGAAAACTCTTAGGATTTGCTCTCTTAAGAACTTTTTATATGCTCTGGAGCGCATGCGCCCAGAGGCGGTGCTCTGCAGTGAGAGAGGCCACTGCACTGGGAAGCCCACACAGGCCAAAGAAAAAAAAAGATGGATGAAAATAAATATATATAAAAAAGAGGCATGATGGGGAAAAGAAAAAATTAAAAAGGCCATGTCCAAAAATAAAATAAAATAGGATTTATTTAAAGATTTTTAATATAAAATATAACAGTATTAATTATATTTATCACATTATTTTAATTACTGTAGATTTATTGATGTTTTTACATTTAGGCTGTTCCTCATTTCTTTTCTTTCTTTCTTTTTTTTAAAAGATTTATTTATTTATTTATTTTGGGGAAGGGAGCTGGTTGGGGAGGGAGGGGGGCGGGCGGGCCACTTCTATTGGTCTTTCATTTCTCCATTTTCATCTGTCTTTGTTCTTTGGCTCCTGCGGGCCTCCCATCGCGGTGGTGTCTGTCGCTGCAGAGTGCCGGCTCTGGGCGCATGCCCTCCACAGCTCCGGCTCGGTAATTGGACACATCGATCCAGCCGCTCCGGGGCACGTGGGATCTTCCCAGGCAAGGGATCGAACCGGCGCCCCTTACACTACAAGGCGGTGTCCTTACCCACTGGACCACCAGGGAAGCCCATCTTTTCTTTCTTTTAAATGTTTCTTTTTTAAAAGATGAGTGTTATAAACGTTTAATCTAATAAAAATAGAACCTTTTCCATATTATTCCAGTATTTAAAACACGCAGAACTTTCTTTCATCCTAATACCTCCTGTGCCTTGTCATAGCAACCTAATGTGATAAATTGGAGTACACTGGGTAGTATTTGAAACTGTTTAACTCACATGACTGAAGTGACTTACCACACAGCAGGAATATATTTTAGACCTTTGTCTATTCTAGTGTTTTATCAGACTATTTTGTACTTGTTTCATGTTATTTTCTTCCTGTTTTATTAAGATGTAATTGACATGTAGAACTGTATAAGTTTAAGATGTACAGCATAATGATTTGACTTACATCAGGAAATAATTATCACCATATGTTTAGTGAACGTCTCCTATATGTACAAAATTAAAGATATATAAAAAATTTTTCCTTATGATGAAAACTCTTAGGATTTGCTCTCTTAAGAACTTTTTATATGCTCTGGAGCGCATGCGCCCAGAGGCGGTGCTCTGCAGTGAGAGAGGCCACTGCACTGGGAAGCCCACACAGGCCAAAGAAAAAAAAAGATGGATGAAAATAAATATATATAAAAAAGAGGCATGATGGGGAAAAGAAAAAATTAAAAAGGCCATGTCCAAAAATAAAATAAAATAGGATTTATTTAAAGATTTTTAATATAAAATATAACAGTATTAATTATATTTATCACATTATTTTAATTACTGTAGATTTATTGATGTTTTTACATTTAGGCTGTTCCTCATTTCTTTTCTTTCTTTCTTTTTTTTAAAAGATTTATTTATTTATTTTTTTTGGGGAAGGGAGCTGGTTGGGGAGGGAGGGGGGCGGGCGGGCCACTTCTATTGGTCTTTCATTTCTCCATTTTCATCTGTCTTTGTTCTTTGGCTCCTGCGGGCCTCCCATCGCGGTGGTGTCTGTCGCTGCAGAGTGCCGGCTCTGGGCGCATGCCCTCCACAGCTCCGGCTCGGTAATTGGACACATCGATCCAGCCGCTCCGGGGCACGTGGGATCTTCCCAGGCAAGGGATCGAACCGGCGCCCCTTACACTACAAGGCGGTGTCCTTACCCACTGGACCACCAGGGAAGCCCATCTTTTCTTTCTTTTTAAATGTTTCTTTTTTAAAAGATGAGTGTTATAAACGTTTAATCTAATAAAAATAGAACCTTTTCCATATTATTCCAGTATTTAAAACACGCAGAACTTTCTTTCATCCTAATACCTCCTGTGCCTTGTCATAGCAACCTAATGTGATAAATTGGAGTACACTGGGTAGTGAGTTTTGAATTCCGGGTAGTACCATGTTTAACTCTAATGCCATCATGGGAACCTACCTCTCATTTCTGAAACATTCCAGAATGTATAGTGTTTTCCAAAAGATGAATGAATCTAAGGATACTCTTATTTCATCTAATCGTGGGGAAAGGACCAAGTGATGGAGATAAGTATTCCAGCCTTATTTCCACAAACCCGATTGAACCTCCCATATATCATGACCCTAAAAGTGTATAAAAACCAATGTCAAAAAACTGGTGACATACTAGGCCAAGTAGTTTTGATATTCTTATTCTTTAAATAAAGTTACATATGGGAATTTAATAGATAAAAATATAAACTGGGGCCTTCTGGTTAAAGTGAGAATCTTCCTGAGCTACTTGTACTGGATTCTTCACACTCCACAGAGCACAATTTAACAACTGCTGTTCAGTGATTCCCCCAGAGATGTTAATTCTGACCTAGTCTTTTAGCACATTTTCATCATTCCATTCCCTTGTTAAAGATTCTCTTATTTTCTCCGATGAAGACTCTCTGCCCTTTAAGAGATCTATCCTTCATTCCCACTTAAATGGCTCAAGAGTAGACCAGCTATAACCAGCTTTTTGCCTATCGAGAGGGATAAGATTGGTTCCCTTACATTCCCTGGTGAATGTTTTTGGCAAAGTCAGGAAATAAGTTAGTCTACATATAAAATCTCTTTCTCCTTTCTTCTCTCTTCTCTTTTTCTCCTTCTTGTCATTTTTAAAAATAGTTTTCTTTTGGTGGCAGTATTGCTCCACTGAAATAAAACCATTCCTTCCTCCCACCCTTTGCTTTTGAAAAACACCTACAATTGTAGCAAATATTTTATTTGCAAAAGTGACATCTGGGTCTGAGATTTGCATCTAAGGAGATTTCCTGGAACTCATCCCTAATAATTCTCTGACCAGGCTTTCTTGATTATATAGGAAAGGAAGGTCAAGCAGATTCCATGATCTCCTGTTTCCTTTCTTCATTTTCTCTTTTCTTTTAAAATAACTTTTCCATGGATGCAAAATATAACCTGCTTATGTAGAAAATTTGTAAAATACAGAAAAGATTAAAGAAGAAAATAAATATCCATAATCCCATAAGCAAGAATGAACTACTGCTGAAAGTTTAAGTCTTTCCCATGTGTTTTCTTTGTGTACACTAAATATAATTATGATCATGTGGTACATATATTCTAGTTTTATCACTTATATATGATAATGGACTTCCCTGGTGGCTCAGATGATAAAGAATCTACCTGCAAGGTGGGAGACCTGGGTTCAATCCCTGGGTTGGAAAGATCCACTGGAGAGGGGAAAGGCTACTCACTCCAGTATTCTTCCCTTGAGAATTCCATGGTTCGTCCATGGGTCACAGAGATTTGAACATGACTGAGTGACTTTCACTTTCATATATAATAAACATTTCCATGCTCTTTAACTGAAAACGTTTTAAATATATCATTCTTAATGACTGGAATAATCTTTATACAAATGTAGTACGTATTAATTACTATTTATTCTAAGATGAGACATTTAGGTTGCTTCTAAAATACCACTATTTTAGGGCTTCCCTGGTGGTACAGAGGATAAGAATCCACAACCATTGAGCCAGCACTCTTAAGCCTGCGTGCCACAACTACTGAACCCACATGCAACTACTAAAGCCTTAATGGCTAGAGTGTGTGCTCTACAACAAGAGAAGCCACCACAATGAGAAACCTGTGCACTGTAACAAAAAGTAGACCCCAGTTGCCACAACTAGAGAAAATCCAAGTAAAGAAATACCCAATTCAGCCAAAAATAAAATTCAAAAATAAAATACCACTATTTTAAATAATACTTCTATCAAATTAACAAGCTGGATGCCTCCTTATTCGAATGGGCAAAATGCATTTATATTAGAAGTACTGAGGTATTTTTTTCATACTGACTTTCCCAAGTCACCTATTCAAGAAATAGAAGAAATTCCTCTTTCTATATTTTTTCCTTCTAAACCTACCATGGCCAATTTTCTCCTAGGAGCAGGTAAAAGCATAACACTTTATTGGGGGTTTATTAGTCAAGGTAGGCTAGTGAACATAACAAGTTTTCAGTAGATTAACATAATAAAATTTTATTTGAAACACATTGTTGTTGTTTAGTCTCTAAGTCATGTCTGACTCTTTTGTGACCCCATGGACTGTAACCCACCAGGCTTCTCTGCCCATGGGATTTCCCAGGCAAGAATATTGGAGTGGATTGCTCTGCCCTCCTTCAGGGGATCTTCCTGACCCAGGGATTGAACCCATTTCTCTTGTGTCTCCTGCATTGCAAGTGGATTCTTTATCACTGAGCCACTAGGAAAGCCCATTTTAAACACATATCACAGCCCAATGTAGGTAGGCAGAGTGAGCATTCTATGTCTTCATCCTCAATTGATCCATACAGCATTAAGAGGAAATTAGAAACTCCAGGAGTACTTGTTCTAAGAAAGCCAAATACTCAAAAGAATCTGGGCTAAACCCATGTGGGTATTCTGCCCTCAGATTATAAAAATAAATGCTCTCATAGCAGCAAAAATGTTGTTGATGACTGCCCTTGATTGTCCTAAATTCCATTGCACCAGTCTAGACTGCCTGCTTTCAACACTTGATGCAAAGCTGCAAAGCTGGGATCTGTCTTTCATATATATATATATATATATATATATATATATATGTATATTTGGGGGTCATGGGCTTCAGAATGCAGGCTCAGTATTTCTGATGCACAGGCTTAGTTTCCCCATGGCATGTGGGGATCTTCCCAGACCAGGGATTGAACCAGAGTCCCCTGCATTGCCAGGCAAACTCTTAACCACTAGACCGTCTGGGAAGGCCCCTGGGATCTTTCTTTACCTTATCCCAGGGATTTATTTTGACCCTTTCAGGTGTTGGATTTCCTGTTTTATGTATCCTATGTCTTTCTCTTTTGTTGTTTATTACCTAATTTTGGTGGCAGACATCTTCATGTTGCTACATGAGAAATAGTGCGTGACAGGTAAAATTTTTAATGTTTATATATTAGTTTTCTAGGGCTGCCATAACAAAGTACTACAAACTGAGTGGTGTAACCAACAAAAATGTGCTATCTCACAGTTTTGGAAGCTAATCCAAAAGGGTTAGTCAAGGTAGGCTAGTGAACATAACAAGTTTTCAGTAGATTAACATAATAAAATTTTATTTGAAACACATTGTTGTTGTTTAGTCTCTAAGTCATGTCTGACTCTTTTGTGACCCCATGGACTGTAACCCACCAGGCTTCTCTGCCCATGGGATTTCCCAGGCAAGAATATTGGAGTGGATTGCTCTGCCCTCCTTCAGGGGATCTTCCTGACCCAGGGATTGAACCCATTTCTCTTGTGTCTCCTGCATTGCAAGTGGATTCTTTATCACTGAGCCACTAGGAAAGCCCATTTTAAACACATATCACAGCCCAATGTAGGTAGGCAGAGTGAGCATTCTATGTCTTCATCCTCAATTGATCCATACAGCATTAAGAGGAAATTAGAAACTCCAGGAGTACTTGTTCTAAGAAAGCCAAATACTCAAAAGAATCTGGGCTAAACCCATGTGGGTATTCTGCCCTCAGATTATAAAAATAAATGCTCTCATAGCAGCAAAAATGTTGTTGATGACTGCCCTTGATTGTCCTAAATTCCATTGCACCAGTCTAGACTGCCTGCTTTCAACACTTGATGCAAAGCTGCAAAGCTGGGATCTGTCTTTCATATATATATATATATATATATATATATATATGTATATTTGGGGGTCATGGGCTTCAGAATGCAGGCTCAGTATTTCTGATGCACAGGCTTAGTTTCCCCATGGCATGTGGGGATCTTCCCAGACCAGGGATTGAACCAGAGTCCCCTGCATTGCCAGGCAAACTCTTAACCACTAGACCGTCTGGGAAGGCCCCTGGGATCTTTCTTTACCTTATCCCAGGGATTTATTTTGACCCTTTCAGGTGTTGGATTTCCTGTTTTATGTATCCTATGTCTTTCTCTTTTGTTGTTTATTACCTAATTTTGGTGGCAGACATCTTCATGTTGCTACATGAGAAATAGTGCGTGACAGGTAAAATTTTTAATGTTTATATATTAGTTTTCTAGGGCTGCCATAACAAAGTACTACAAACTGAGTGGTGTAACCAACAAAAATGTGCTATCTCACAGTTTTGGAAGCTAAAGTTCCAAAATTAAGGTGTTAGCAAATTTGATTCCTTTTAAGGGTTTAGACAGAGAAACTGTTCCATAGAGCTTTTGAAGCATCTGGTGGATTGATGACAATCTTTGGTATTTCCTGGCTTGTAGATGCATCACCCCAATCTCTGCCTTCAGGGTCATGTAATTTTCTCCCTGTGTGTGTATATATCTGTGTCCAAATTTCCTCCTTTTAAAGAACATCAGTCATAAGAAATTATGGGCCCAACTATTCCAGTATGATGTTAACTAAAATGATATCTTCCAGGTGTAAGGTTAGGTTATTTATTTGAGATCTTTCTTGTTTCTTGAGGTAAGATTGTATTGCTATAAACTTCCCTCTTAGAACTGCTTTTGCTGTATCCCATAAGTTTTGGACCACTGTGATTTCATTTTCATTTGTCTCTAGGTTTTTTTTTTTTTCTTTTTTGATTTCTTCAGTGATTCAACAGTTGTTTAGTAGCATATTGTTTAGGCTCCACATGTCTGTGTTTCTTAGAATATTTTTCCTTGTAGTTTATTTCTAATCTCATTGTGTTGTGATCAGAGAAGATGCTTCATATTGTTTCGGTTTTCTTAAATTTACCAAGGCTCACTTTGTGGCCAAGCATGTGGTCAATCCTAGAGAATGCTCTGTGTGCACTTGAGAAAAACGTGTAGTGTGCTGCCTTTGGATGGAACATTGTATAAATATCAATTAAATCAAACTCCTCTAAAACGTCATTTAAGGCCTGGGTTTCCGTATTGATTTTCTTTTTTTTTTTTTTAATTTTATTTTTGGTTGAGAGTCAGGTTGGGGAGGGAGGGGAGTGGGCGGGCCACTTCTATTGGTCTTTCATTTCTCTATTTTCATCCGTCTTTGTTCTTTGGCTCCTGTGGGCCTCCCATCGCGGTGGCGTCTGTAGTTGCAGAGCGCCGGCTCTGGGTGCATGAGCTCCAGAGCTCCGGCTCGGCAATTGGACACATCGGTCCAGCCGCTCCACAGCACGTGGGATCTTCCCAGGCCAGGGATCGAACTGGCGCCCCTTGCACTGCAAGGCGGTGTCCTTACCCACTGGACCACCAGGGGAAGCCCCCGTATTGATTTTCTGTCTGGATCATCTGTCCATTGATGAAAGTGGGATATTAAAGTCCCCCACTACTATTGTGCTACGTGATCTCCTTTTATTTTGTTGTATTTGTCTTATAATGGGTTCTAGTGCAATATATTTACAATTTTATATTTCTGCCTTCAGGGTCATGTAATTTTCTCCCTGTGTGTGTATATATCTGTGTCCAAATTTCCTCCTTTTAAAGAACATCAGTCATAAGAAATTATGGGCCCAACTATTCCAGTATGATGTTAACTAAAATGATATCTTCCAGGTGTAAGGTTAGGTTATTTATTTGAGATCTTTCTTGTTTCTTGAGGTAAGATTGTATTGCTATAAACTTCCCTCTTAGAACTGCTTTTGCTGTATCCCATAAGTTTTGGACCACTGTGATTTCATTTTCATTTGTCTCTAGGTTTTTTTTTTTTTCTTTTTTGATTTCTTCAGTGATTCAACAGTTGTTTAGTAGCATATTGTTTAGGCTCCACATGTCTGTGTTTCTTAGAATATTTTTCCTTGTAGTTTATTTCTAATCTCATTGTGTTGTGATCAGAGAAGATGCTTCATATTGTTTCGGTTTTCTTAAATTTACCAAGGCTCACTTTGTGGCCAAGCATGTGGTCAATCCTAGAGAATGCTCTGTGTGCACTTGAGAAAAACGTGTAGTGTGCTGCCTTTGGATGGAACATTGTATAAATATCAATTAAATCAAACTCCTCTAAAACGTCATTTAAGGCCTGGGTTTCCGTATTGATTTTCTTTTTTTTTTTTTTAATTTTATTTTTGGTTGAGAGTCAGGTTGGGGAGGGAGGGGAGTGGGCGGGCCACTTCTATTGGTCTTTCATTTCTCTATTTTCATCCGTCTTTGTTCTTTGGCTCCTGTGGGCCTCCCATCGCGGTGGCGTCTGTAGTTGCAGAGCGCCGGCTCTGGGTGCATGAGCTCCAGAGCTCCGGCTCGGCAATTGGACACATCGGTCCAGCCGCTCCACAGCACGTGGGATCTTCCCAGGCCAGGGATCGAACTGGCGCCCCTTGCACTGCAAGGCGGTGTCCTTACCCACTGGACCACCAGGGGAAGCCCCCGTATTGATTTTCTGTCTGGATCATCTGTCCATTGATGAAAGTGGGATATTAAAGTCCCCCACTACTATTGTGCTACTGTCGATTTCTCCTTTTATATTTGTTAGTATTTGTCTTACATAATGAGGTGCTCCTATGTTGGGTGCAAGTATATTTACAATTGTTATATCTTCTTTGGATTTAACCATTGATAATTATGTAGTGTCCTTCTTTGTCTCTTATAACAGCCTTTGTTTTAAGGTCAATTTTGTCTGATATGGATATTTTTACTCCAGCTTTCTTATGATTTCCATTTGCGTGAAATACCTTCTTCTATTCCCTTAATTTCAGCCTGTAAGTGTCAAACTTTGTATGAAGTGCATCTCTTGTAGACAACACATATATATGAGTCTTATTTTTGTATCCACTGAGCCAGTCTATGTCTTTTGGTTGGTGCATTTAATCCATTTATATTTAAGGTAATTATTGATACGTGTGATCCTATCACCATTTTGTTAATTATTTTGGGTTCATATTTGGTAGATCTTTTCCTTCTCTTGCTTCCTGCCTCGAGAAGTTTCTTTAGCATTTGTTGTAAACTTGGCTTAGTGGTGCTGAATTCTCTTAGATTTTGCTTGTCTGGAAAGATTTTGATTTCTCCATCAAATCCGAATGAGAGTCTTTCTGGGTAGAGACTGGTTGTAGGTTCTTCCCTTTCATCACTTGGAATATATCGTGCCATTCCCTTCTGGCTTGTAGAGTTTCTGTTGAAAAATTGGTGGATACTCTTATGGGCTTTTCCTTGTATGTTATTTGTCTTTTTTCCCTTGTTGCTTTTAATAAATTATCTTGGTTTTTAATTTTTGTCACTTGATTATCATGTGTCTCGGTGTGTTCCTCATTAGATTTAACCTTACACCTAAAACAACTAGAGAAAGAAGAACAAAGAAAAACCTAAGGCTAGTAGAAGGAAAGAAACCATAAAGATCAGTGCAGAAATCACTGAAATAGAGACAAAGATAACAATTGCAAAGATCAGTGAAACTAAAAGCTGGTTCTTTGAAAAGATAAATAAGATTGATAAACCTTTAGCCAGGCACGTCAAGAAAAAAAAAAAAAAAAAGAGAGAGGGCTCAAATTAGTAAAAATTAGAATGAAAAAAGAAGTTAAAACAGACTCCACAGAAATACCAAGAGTCATAAGATATTACTATGCTGATAAAATGGACAACCTGGTAGAAATGGACAATTACTTAGAAAGGTACAGTCTCCTTTGACTGAATCAGGAAGAAATAGAAAATATGAACAGACCAATCACAAGCACTGAAATTTAAACTGTAATTAAAAACCTCCCAACAAACAAAAGTCCAAGACCTGATGGCGTCACAGATGGATTTTATCAACCATTTAGAGAAGGGTTAACACCCATCCTTCTGAAACTGTTCCAAAAAGTCGCAGAGGAAGGGAAACTTCCCAATTCTTTTTATGAAGCCACCATCACCTTGATACAAAAATCAGATAAAGATACCAGAAAAAAAGAAATTTACAGGCCAGTATAACTAATGAACATAGATGCAAAAATTCTCAATGAAATACTAGCAATAGGTATCCAACAATACTGTAAAAAGATCATATAACATGATCAAATGGGATTCATCCCAGGGATGCAAGGATTTTGCAACATGTGCAAATCAATCAATGTGATACACCACATCAACACATTGAAGAATAAAAACCATGTGATCATTCTCAATAGACACAGAAAAGACTTTTGACAAAATTCAGTACCCACTTATGATACAAACTCTCCAGAAAATGGGCATAGAGAGTATATACCTCAACATGATAAAGACCATATATGACAAACCTACAGCTAGCATACTCAATGGCAAAAAGCTGAAAGCATTCCCTCTAAGATCAGGAATAAGACAAGGATGTTCACTCTCTCCACTTTTATTCAACATAGTTCTGGAAGTCCTAGTTACAGCAATCAGACAAGAAAAAGAAGTAAAGGGAATTCAAATTGGAAAAGAAGTTAAACAGTAATTTTTCGCAGATGACATGATACTATATATAGAAGATCTTAAACAGGCTACCAGAAAACTACTAGAATTCATCAATGAATTTAGTAAAGTTGCAGGTTACAAAATTAATACACACAAATCTGTTGCATTTCTATACACTGATAATGAAAGATCAGAAAGAGAAATTCAAGAAGCAATTCCATTTATCATTACACCAAAAAAGAATAAGATACCTAGGAATAAACCTACCTAGGGAGACAAAAGACCTGTACTCCAAAAACTATAAGGTGCTAATGAAAGATACTGAAGAAGACATAAACAGATGGGAAAACATACCATGTTTGTGGATTGGAAGGCTCAACATTGTCAAAATGACTATACTACCCATGACAATCTATAGATTCAATGCAACTCCTATCAGATTATCAATGGCATTTTTCACAGATCTAGAACAAAAAATTCTCAAAATTTGTATGCAGGCACAAAAGACCCCGAGTAGCCAAAGAAATCTTGAAAAAGAAAAACAGAGCTGGAGGAATCAGGCTCCCTGATTTCAGACTATACTAAAAAGCTACAGTCATCAAGACAGTGTGGTACTGGCACAAAAATAGAAGTATAGATCAATGGAACAGGATAGAAAACCCAGCACCTATATAGTCCATGCACCTATAGTCAACTAATCTATGACAAAGAAGGAAAGACTACATGATGTTGGAAAGACAGTCTCTTCAACAAATGGTGTTGAGAAAACTGGCCAGCCACATGCAGAAGAATGAAATCAGATCATTCCTTAACTCCATACACAAAAATAAGCTGAAAATGGATTAGGGACTTAAATGTTAGACTGGACACAGTAAAACCCTTAGAGGAAAACATAGGCGGAACACTCTGGCACAAATCACAGCAAGAACTTTTTTAATCCATCTCTCAGAATAATGGAAATAAAAGCAAAAATAAACAAATGCGACCTACTTAAACTCAAAAACTTCTGCATAACAAAGGAAACGATAAACAAAACAGAAAGACAACCCATAGACTGGGAGAAAGTATTTGCAAATGATGTGACTGATAAGGGATTACTCTCCAAAATGTGCAGTTTATGGCACTCAATATCATCAAAACAAACAACCCACTCAAAAAGTGGGCAGAAGACCCGAACAGACATTTCTCTAAAGAGGCCATGCAGATGGCCAACAGGCACATGAAAAGATGTTCAAAATTGCTAGTTACTAGAGAAATGCAAATTAAAACTACAATGAAATACCACCTCACACTGGTCAGAATGGCAATCATCAAAAAATGCACAAACAACAAATGCTGGAGAGGATGTGGACAGAAGGGAGTTCTCCTACACTGTTGTTGGGAATGTAAATTGGTAAAGCCCAGTATGGACAACTGTATGAAGGTTCCTTAAAAAATTAGACACAGAACTACCATATGACCCTGCAATTCCACTCCTGGGCATAAATCCAGAGAAAAACATGGCCCAATGAGATACATGCACCCCAATGTTCATTGCAGTGCTGTTTACAATGGCCAAGACATGGAAACAGCTGAAATGTCCATTGTCTAAGGAATGGATAAAGGAGATGTGGTATATATATTACTCAGCCATTAAAAAGAATGAAACAAGGCCATCTGCAGCATGATGGATGGACCTAGAGAGTGTCATACTGAGTGAAATAAGTCAGAGAAGGAGGAATATTACATGACATCCCTTTTATGTGGATTCTAAAAGGAAACGATACAGATGAACTTATTTACAAAACAGAAAGAGACAGACTTAGAAAAAGAACTCATGGTTGCAAGGGGGAGGGGACTTTGGGAACTTCATGTACACACTGCTATGTCTGAAATGGAAAACCAACAAAATCTATTGTATAACACATGGAACTCTGCCTCAATGCTTTTTGTGGACAGAAAACCCTAAAAGAAGCTGAAAATGGATTAGGGACTTAAATGTTAGACTGGACACAGTAAAACCCTTAGAGGAAAACATAGGCGGAACACTCTGGCACAAATCACAGCAAGAACTTTTTTAATCCATCTCTCAGAATAATGGAAATAAAAGCAAAATAAACAAATGCGACCTACTTAAACTCAAAAACTTCTGCATAACAAAGGAAACGATAAACAAAACAGAAAGACAACCCATAGACTGGGAGAAAGTATTTGCAAATGATGTGACTGATAAGGGATTACTCTCCAAAATGTGCAGTTTATGGCACTCAATATCATCAAAACAAACAACCCACTCAAAAAGTGGGCAGAAGACCCGAACAGACATTTCTCTAAAGAGGCCATGCAGATGGCCAACAGGCACATGAAAAGATGTTCAAAATTGCTAGTTACTAGAGAAATGCAAATTAAAACTACAATGAAATACCACCTCACACTGGTCAGAATGGCAATCATCAAAAAATGCACAAACAACAAATGCTGGAGAGGATGTGGACAGAAGGGAGTTCTCCTACACTGTTGTTGGGAATGTAAATTGGTAAAGCCCAGTATGGACAACTGTATGAAGGTTCCTTAAAAAATTAGACACAGAACTACCATATGACCCTGCAATTCCACTCCTGGGCATAAATCCAGAGAAAAACATGGCCCAATGAGATACATGCACCCCAATGTTCATTGCAGTGCTGTTTACAATGGCCAAGACATGGAAACAGCTGAAATGTCCATTGTCTAAGGAATGGATAAAGGAGATGTGGTATATATATTACTCAGCCATTAAAAAGAATGAAACAAGGCCATCTGCAGCATGATGGATGGACCTAGAGAGTGTCATACTGAGTGAAATAAGTCAGAGAAGGAGGAATATTACATGACATCCCTTTTATGTGGATTCTAAAAGGAAACGATACAGATGA
The DNA here is from genome assembly GCA_022376925.1 of Tragulus kanchil. Taxonomy (NCBI): domain Eukaryota; kingdom Metazoa; phylum Chordata; class Mammalia; order Artiodactyla; family Tragulidae; genus Tragulus; species Tragulus kanchil. The sequence goes on along the minus strand of JAIOJX010000001.1, from coordinate 65,740,977 downwards.
ACTTATTTACAAAACAGAAAGAGACAGACTTAGAAAAAGAACTCATGGTTGCAAGGGGGAGGGGACTTTGGGAACTTCATGTACACACTGCTATGTCTGAAATGGAAAACCAACAAAATCTATTGTATAACACATGGAACTCTGCCTCAATGCTATGTACTAGCCTGGATGGGAAGGGAGTCTGTCAGAGGATGGATACATGTATGTGTATGACTGAGCCCCTTCACTGTTCACCTGAACCTATCACAAAATTTTTAATTGGCTATACCCCAATACAGAATGTTTTTGGTGTTAAAAAAATAAAAATTAAAAAAACCTATTTTCAATAAGCAAAATAAAAAAATAAAATAAACTGACATCTTCAACAACTTTATTTCCAAATGAGATCACATTCTGAAGTACTGGGAGTTAGGACTTTAACATGTGAAATTAGGGGGAGATATAATTCAATCTACACACTTCACATATCTTAAAATGTTTTCATGCTCCCCTAAAATGTCAGTAAATTCAAGGTTGGAGATAGTTATCTTTCAGATTTTGAAAAGTGCTGCCTACTGAGAAATTTAAAGTTATTCAAACTGCTGATTTTTCACGTTACTTGTTTATATTTCCCTAGAATCTTTAACATCTTTGTTTCTTCCAAGCACTCTGAAATCTTTCAATGATGTCACTTGGTGTGGATTTATTTTCATCCATTGTTATAGGTACCTTGTGAATCTTTTCCAGGAACCCACAGCTCTCAGTCCTCGTATATTTTCCTGAATTTGTTAATGGTTTGGTATTTCTCTGCTTCTACTTTTACTGTTCTCTCTCCCTTGGAATTCATATGGTTGTTAGATCCTCTGGACTGGTCCTCTAATTTTCTTTTATTTTCTCTTCTATATTCTATTTCTCTGTTGTTTTGATCCATTTTCTGAGATTTACTGAAATACTGTCAAAAGTATCCATCAGGTTTTAAATTTTTTGCTATTTTGTTTTAAGCTCCATGAGGTTTTTTTTTGTTCTTTGAATGTTTCATTTGTGTAAGATTCTATTCTTATTTGTTTGTGTCTCTGTCTGCATAATCTCCATTTGCTGTAAATTGCCTTTTCTGTTTGTCTCTTCAGCTGTTTCATAACTCTTAGTTGTGTGCAATTACTTCTTTTTGTTTATTGTAATTTATGAGTTCACATTTATGACTTGTTGATTGTGAGCTTCATTTAAAGGTTATATCACTGCACAGTCAGTATGGTTATAACCCTTCTCTTAAAAATTGTCAGATTACCCCCAAAATAGTTTTTCAGTTTCCTACCTAAAAGGCAGAGGCCTATTTGCTACCTTTCTGGGAGCCCAGTGGAGGAAGAAGACTTAGGGGAGGTAGTTTCAGTTCAGTACAATAGCTCTATCCTCAGTTATACCCGATGTCCTTCAGTTAAGATATCTTTTGTTTACCCTCCCCAGAAAATAAATGCCCAAATTTCTGTCAGGATGGAAGAGTGGAGTTGCCCATTATCATGGTGATACAGAGTGCCACCTATTGCTCAAACCTGTTCAACAGTTTTCAAGTAATACTACTTAGCATCCATTGAGGTATACACTAGGGAAATACAACAGTAATTCAGCTTTCCTCATTTCACTTCCCATTCTCCTTTGGAGGGTGAACACTGCCTACTGAGAAATTTAAAGTTATTCAAACTGCTGATTTTTCACGTTAGTTTATATTTCCCTAGAATCTTTAACATCTTTGTTTCTTCCAAGCACTCTGAAATCTTTCAATGATGTCACTTGGTGTGGATTTATTTTCATCCATTGTTATAGGTACCTTGTGAATCTTTTCCAGGAACCCACAGCTCTCAGTCCTCGTATATTTTCCTGAATTTGTTAATGGTTTGGTATTTCTCTGCTTCTACTTTTACTGTTCTCTCTCCCTTGGAATTCATATGGTTGTTAGATCCTCTGGACTGGTCCTCTAATTTTCTTTTATTTTCTCTTCTATATTCTATTTCTCTGTTGTTTTGATCCATTTTCTGAGATTTACTGAAATACTGTCAAAAGTATCCATCAGGTTTTAAATTTTTTGCTATTTTGTTTTAAGCTCCATGAGGTTTTTTTTTGTTCTTTGAATGTTTCATTTGTGTAAGATTCTATTCTTATTTGTTTGTGTCTCTGTCTGCATAATCTCCATTTGCTGTAAATTGCCTTTTCTGTTTGTCTCTTCAGCTGTTTCATAACTCTTAGTTGTGTGCAATTACTTCTTTTTGTTTATTGTAATTTATGAGTTCACATTTATGACTTGTTGATTGTGAGCTTCATTTAAAGGTTATATCACTGCACAGTCAGTATGGTTATAACCCTTCTCTTAAAAATTGTCAGATTACCCCCAAAATAGTTTTTCAGTTTCCTACCTAAAAGGCAGAGGCCTATTTGCTACCTTTCTGGGAGCCCAGTGGAGGAAGAAGACTTAGGGGAGGTAGTTTCAGTTCAGTACAATAGCTCTATCCTCAGTTATACCCGATGTCCTTCAGTTAAGATATCTTTTGTTTACCCTCCCCAGAAAATAAATGCCCAAATTTCTGTCAGGATGGAAGAGTGGAGTTGCCCATTATCATGGTGATACAGAGTGCCACCTATTGCTCAAACCTGTTCAACAGTTTTCAAGTAATACTACTTAGCATCCATTGAGGTATACACTAGGGAAATACAACAGTAATTCAGCTTTCCTCATTTCACTTCCCATTCTCCTTTGGAGGGTGAACACAGCCATATGCATTGTTTTGGTTTTGAAATGTGAGCAGGTGAAACATGTCATTTCCAGGCAGAATGCTTAAGAGGAAATGTACGATTTGCCATGTTACCTTTTTCTGCTATGGCGATTGTTTCAAGATGAAGCCCCCAGATGCCTCATTCCTTGAGTGATTACATTGGACATATAATGTGAACAATAAACAAATCTTTTAATGTTTTAAACCTATGAAATTCTGGTTACCACAGTATAACTTAACCTATTGGTCACAGACTCTCCTTTATCCTTACTTCCTAATTAACTGTTGCCGTCATTCCTGAGCTTTTTGAATATGGTTCAACATAAATCTTATTTGCTGCTAGCTTTCTCCCATTCCTAGGATTATGTTTCTTTTTTTTTCTAAATTATTTATTTACTTATTCATTTTATTTTTGGCTGTGCTGGGTCTTGTTGCTGCATGAGCTTTTCTCTAGTTGCAAACCAGTGGGGGCTATTATCTAGTTGTGTGCGCAGGGTTCTCATTGTGGTGGCTTCTCTTGTTGCAGAGCATAGGCTCTAGGGCACACAGGCTTCAGTAGCTGCAGCATGTGGATTCAGAAATTGCAGCTCCCAGGCTGTAGAGCACAGGTACAATAGTTGTGGTGTGTGGCTTATTTGCTCCACGCATGTGGGATCTTCCTATATCAGGTATTGAACCTACATCTCCTACATTGGCAGGTGGATTCTTTACCACTCAGCTGCAGTGAAGCCCAAGATCATGCTTTCTTGAGCATGATTTGCTACCTTTCTGGGAGCCCAGTGGAGTAAGAAGATTTAGGGGTGGGAGTTTCAGTTCAGTACAATAGCTCTATCCTCAGTTATACCCGATGTCCTTCAGTTAAGATATCTTTTGTTTACCCTCCCCAGAAAATAAATGCCCAAATTTCTGTCAGGATGGAAGAGTGGAGTTGCCCATTATCATGGTGATACAGAGTGCCACCTATTGCTCAAACCTGTTCAACAGTTTTCAAGTAATACTACTTAGCATCCATTGAGGTATACACTAGGGAAATACAACAGTAATTCAGCTTTCCTCATTTCACTTCCCATTCTCCTTTGGAGGGTGAACACAGCCATATGCATTGTTTTGGTTTTGAAATGTGAGCAGGTGAAACATGTCATTTCCAGGCAGAATGCTTAAGAGGAAATGTACGATTTGCCATGTTACCTTTTTCTGCTATGGCGATTGTTTCAAGATGAAGCCCCCAGATGCCTCATTCCTTGAGTGATTACATTGGACATATAATGTGAACAATAAACAAATCTTTTAATGTTTTAAACCTATGAAATTCTGGTTACCACAGTATAACTTAACCTATTGGTCACAGACTCTCCTTTATCCTTACTTCCTAATTAACTGTTGCCGTCATTCCTGAGCTTTTGAATATGGTTCAACATAAATCTTATTTGCTGCTAGCTTTCTCCCATTCCTAGGATTATGTTTCTTTTTTTTTCTAAATTATTTATTTACTTATTCATTTTATTTTTGGCTGTGCTGGGTCTTGTTGCTGCATGAGCTTTTCTCTAGTTGCAAACCAGTGGGGGCTATTATCTAGTTGTGTGCGCAGGGTTCTCATTGTGGTGGCTTCTCTTGTTGCAGAGCATAGGCTCTAGGGCACACAGGCTTCAGTAGCTGCAGCATGTGGATTCAGAAATTGCAGCTCCCAGGCTGTAGAGCACAGGTACAATAGTTGTGGTGTGTGGCTTATTTGCTCCACGCATGTGGGATCTTCCTATATCAGGTATTGAACCTACATCTCCTACATTGGCAGGTGGATTCTTTACCACTCAGCTGCAGTGAAGCCCAAGATCATGCTTTCTTGAGCATGATGAGGTGGCTGCTACTTGTCCATCTACATTCTATTTGCTAAACCTAATTGCTTCTATCGCCTCTCTCATTTCCCCCTCCTTTTGATGTATGACTTAGGAAAGATCCCTTTGCTTTAGTTTTAGTGAGATTTCAAGAGGCAATAAACATAAATGTGTATTTTCAAGGAGCTATTTTTACTCACAATTTTTCACTCCATAGGAACTTGAAGGAAAATTGAAGGACATGCTGCTTTTTGGATCAACTGTCTGAGCTTGGACTCCTGCCACCTGCTACAGTTTGAGATGTTGAGGAGAGCCACCAATGACTTCCAGAGTCTGGGTCAAGGAAGTGATATTTTGGTAAGACTTTTTGTTGACCATAAGGGCTCTAGGGCTTGAATGTACTTTTCACACTCTGATGTACAGTTGAATTTCTGTGAAAATACTTACCTTAGACACTGGGCCTAGCATCAGCCTTCAGAGCATAGAGCCAATCAAATATCATATGTCCTGCAGAGTTTTAAATTTTCTGGTGGCAGCATTTCTGCAAGATGCTTACATTTCTTGGCATTCCTTAGGCCCCTTATTAATGTACCCTGAGATTCTCCCATGTTTTGGCTCCTGGGGAAGCAAGGCAGAAGTGTGCAATGCATGGGGAAGGTATGTGATCATGAGAGAAATATTCAGCAGCTTTGGGGATCTGTGTTTCCTTTGGTAAATTATGTCCTAAAAGACAAGAGCTGTACAAGAGTCACCTGAGGTTGACCTATCTGAGGACTTAGGGAGTTCTGGCCTGGGCCTCAGGGACTCTTAGTCCTAGACTGTGCTTAGCTACTAACTCCCTGTGTGATCTTGGACAGACAATTTCTTAGCCTCTCAGTTTCCTAAAATCTCTTCCAGCTCAAATATTGTAATTCAGGAAAGTTTAATGGTGCTGGGAATTGTCTTGCTCAAGGTAATAATGGTTTAAGAGAGAGATGAATAGGCTGGGTAAAGTGTGACCTTCCAGGATATAAAATGTTTTCTGAATTAAACGCACATCTTCTAAAGCAAGTTGTGGTGTGTGGCTTATTTGCTCCACGCATGTGATCTTCCTATATCAGGTATTGAACCTACATCTCCTACATTGCAGGTGTTTACCACTCAGCTGCAGTGAAGCCCAAGATCATGCTTTCTTGAGCATGATGAGGTGGCTGCTACTTGTCCATCTACATTCTATTTGCTAAACCTAATTGCTTCTATCGCCTCTCTCATTTCCCCCTCCTTTTGATGTATGACTTAGGAAAGATCCCTTTGCTTTAGTTTTAGTGAGATTTCAAGAGGCAATAAACATAAATGTGTATTTTCAAGGAGCTATTTTTACTCACAATTTTTCACTCCATAGGAACTTGAAGGAAAATTGAAGGACATGCTGCTTTTTGGATCAACTGTCTGAGCTTGGACTCCTGCCACCTGCTACAGTTTGAGATGTTGAGGAGAGCCACCAATGACTTCCAGAGTCTGGGTCAAGGAAGTGATATTTTGGTAAGACTTTTTGTTGACCATAAGGGCTCTAGGGCTTGAATGTACTTTTCACACTCTGATGTACAGTTGAATTTCTGTGAAAATACTTACCTTAGACACTGGGCCTAGCATCAGCCTTCAGAGCATAGAGCCAATCAAATATCATATGTCCTGCAGAGTTTTAAATTTTCTGGTGGCAGCATTTCTGCAAGATGCTTACATTTCTTGGCATTCCTTAGGCCCCTTATTAATGTACCCTGAGATTCTCCCATGTTTTGGCTCCTGGGGAAGCAAGGCAGAAGTGTGCAATGCATGGGGAAGGTATGTGATCATGAGAGAAATATTCAGCAGCTTTGGGGATCTGTGTTTCCTTTGGTAAATTATGTCCTAAAAGACAAGAGCTGTACAAGAGTCACCTGAGGTTGACCTATCTGAGGACTTAGGGAGTTCTGGCCTGGGCCTCAGGGACTCTTAGTCCTAGACTGTGCTTAGCTACTAACTCCCTGTGTGATCTTGGACAGACAATTTCTTAGCCTCTCAGTTTCCTAAAATCTCTTCCAGCTCAAATATTGTAATTCAGGAAAGTTTAATGGTGCTGGGAATTGTCTTGCTCAAGGTAATAATGGTTTAAAGAGAGAGATGAATAGGCTGGGTAAAGTGTGACCTTCCCAGGGGATATAAAATGTTTTCTGAATTAAACGCACATCTTCTAAAGCAGTTCGCAATTTATCAGGGCCTGTGTAAGTCAGCCTCATGATGAGGCTGCTTATACAGAATTCAGAATCTAGGAAGTAAGTAGTTATAGACACATAATGATTTTCACTTGTCACACAGCAAAGCAGGAGTATGATGTTTACAGATGAGAGTCACATTTTAGTCAGGAGCACAGAAAGGCTGGAGAGGTTTCAGCACTGTGAGCAAGATGATAAAGGCTATTCTGAACTATGCCACGTGAAGAAGAGCAGAAGGGCTCGGGGATAAGTAGTTAGGATAAGACCCACAGGAAGGTCTGGGCCCTTGTTTTTTGCCATCTGAAGGGCGCTTGTGAGGGAGAAGAGTGACCAGACCTGATCAAACAAGTATAATAAATAGAGTTTGGCAAGTAGATATAAGAGATACATCAAGTTAATAGGAAGGTCCTGCGTAGGAGACCTCAAGAAGCAGCGGGTTTGTTTTGCTGAATCTTTTTGAGGAATAACTCTATTACCGTTTGATAAGAAAAATGTAGAAAAAGTCAGATATCAGGTGAGGAAGTAGATCAAATTATCCAAAGTATTAGGGCACCATTCAAATCCTGAGAGTAAGTCATGTTAATCACCAGGTTAATGGGAAGGGAATTTTTATCATGAGGACTAAAATTCAACGTAGAAGAAAATACCACCGTTTATAATGCCATTTCTGCCATTAGCCTCTGAACAGATATCTGACTGCCATCTTGGCGCTGTCGTTCTTTAGTCCCTCAGTCGTGTCTGACTCTTTTGAGACCCCATTGACTGTAGCCCACTATGCTTCCCTGTCCATGGGATTTCCCAGGAAAAAATACTGGAATGGGTTGCCATTCCCTTCCCCAGGGGATTTTTCTGACCCAGGGCTCAAATCTGCGTCTCCTGCACTGGGAAGCAGGTTCTTTACCACTGAGCTACCAGGGAAGCCCCACCATCTTGGAGATTACATCTTAAACCCAGCAATTTTGTCATTGTTTCCCCAAATTCTAAATTTATGTCTTGTTCAGTCTGTAACATTCTTTTCTGCTTCACATGTAATTTGAATACTTGAATTATAATATCATAATGTTTGATATTCAAATATGATAATGACCATAAAGATGTTTGATAAGTTTCAAAGTGCCACAGAAAAATATAGGATTATTGATGTTGCACTGGCCTAAGTACAGTCTGGTCTCTGATATGTTCAAAAGAAGGATAGCTTCCCTGAGGTAGGAAGAGAGAGATGGTTTGCTAAGTGATTCCCTCCAGGGCCACTGACTAATGATTGCTAAACCTTACAATTGCTTCTAGAATCATCTATGTTTCCCTCTAGAGCCATGTGAAGAGAAAATGAAGAGAGATGATTGAGTGCAATGAGTAGTTGGAGGTAGGAGTGTGCAGAGTATAATAGCAGGAGCTATATAAGAGATTGCTGGAATCGGGCAGGGTATAACAGAAATAAGAACAGACCATATAGAGGCCAATGTGAATTAGCGTCATATGCAGATACTCCAAATATTTTCTAAATAAAAATTTTAGAAATGTGTCCTTTTGTACAAGACTGTTTAGGTGGTGCCAACTCCAGACAGAGATCATTGACCAAAGCCTAGGGACTTTAAAAGTACAAAAGCCTCTACTTTCTTTGGCACAGGTATGATGGGTGGAGAACTTCATCTCTGCAATATGGGTTGGATAAAGAACTAGTATAATGGGAAAGGGAATTGGATTCTTGGAATGAGCTCTGGTGCTGGCAAGAACAGCTGATATTCTTTCCTATACTCCCAGCTGTTTCTAGGAAACAAGCATTGTTTACCTTTTGAAGAGGAGAAGAAAAAATGACATTTTTTTCCACTGGGGAGGAAAAAAGATGTCCCTGTCTGATTGTCTCTGGGCTTGGGATTGTTTATTTATTAGCTGCTAGGAATCAACTGTTTTCTGAAGCCAAGGCCCAGGTCACAGGGCCTATGTAATGAGAAGATGTATCATTAATGAGCAGTGGATATCAGCATCACTGTGGGTAGTAACAGCTCAGTATTATTTGTGATTAAAACTCTTCTCAGTTGTTCTCTCTTTTTCTCCTTGACTTCTGATTCACTCTATTCTCTTTTCAGTTTTCCTTCTCTTCATTTATTTGTTTTTTATTTCTTAATCTCTTTTTCCTCTCTGTTGTACATCCCATTTTTCTTCTCCTCCCTATCTGTGGATTTCTTTTGCTTCTTATCATTCCCAGCTGGCTCAGGCGCCATGCAGATGTACATTCACTTTTCCATTCCTGGCTTAAAAAAAAAAGACAGATGCAAAGCCCTTATTAGCTCATCTGCTTGGTCTCCCAGCCAGGGAAAGATTGCTCCCCAGATAGATTCTACTTTACCTTATTTCAATTCAATGTGAAATGACTCAAATCAATAGACTTCCACATCATCCTTTATGCTACATGCTTTCAATTTTTCCTTCTTGGTCTAAGATTTCTTTTGCTTCACTTTAACCCACTACTCCTGGTTAGGACATCTGGGACTATCCCAAACCTTTTTGCTCCTTCCTTAGTGTTTATTCCTTTCTTAGGACTTGGATGTATTTATCATACTTCCACAGAGTAATTATGCTTTTGGACACTAAAAAGTTCTGTTCCATGGCCACTACTCCATAAGGTAGATATTATTACCACCATTTTGAAAATATGGAAATTAAGACCCAGAAGGATTAAGAAACTTGCATAAGAATGCAAAATTAGTAATAGAGTTGAGATCCCAAACTAGATCTGCTTAATTCCAAAGCCCATCATGGTCTGTTCACACCAAAACAAGGCTCAGGATAGCTTTTTTTTTTTTTTTTAAATTTTGGCCTCTTTTCATTGATTTTTTATTTATTTATTTTTCATCCATCGTTATTCTTCTGCCTATGTGGGCCTCCCATTGCCTGTGTGGGCCTCCCATTGCAGTGGCCTCTCTTATTGCAAAGTTCTGGGTGCATGTGCTCCAGAGCACTGGCTCGTAAATGGACGCACCCGTCCAGCGGCTCTGCAGTATGTGGGATCTTCCCAGGCCGGGGATCGAACTGGTGCCCCTTGCGCTGCAAGGCAAACTCTTTACCCACTGGACCACCAGGGAAGCCCCAGGATAGCTTTTGAAAAAAATTTCATAAAATACTTCTCTAGTTACTTGATCAGTCCTCAGGTATAGCTCAAAATTCATTTGAAAATTTAATTTTGGAGTCCATGAAAGGCAGCATGGTATATCAGAAGAACCTGGACTATAGTCCTACAATTGGAAAATTACAGTATTTCTGCATGCCCATGTATTCAGTCACTCATTTGTGTCTGACTCTGTAACCCTACGGATCAAAACCTGCCAGGCTCCTGCATTCATGGGGATTTCCTGGCAAGAATGTAAGAGTGGGTTGCCATTTCCTCCTCCAGGATATCTTCCTGAACCAGGGATCCTACCCATGTCTCCCTCATCTCTTGCATTGCAGGCCAATTCTTCTTCCACTGAGCCACATAATTGTGTTAAAGGTGACAAGGAAAAGAGATATTTTTATGTCAAATATTGGTATGAGTTTAATGGAGAAGCAGTGTCTTTTGAATGTGAATTTTAAAAAAGGTACAAGGGAGAAATTATTTCAAGCCATACTCTACTATTTAGAGACTTCATTCTCAGAATTCTTCTCTACTCCCCCTTTGGAAATTTTGTTTTATACAATGAGAGGGATTGTTCCTATGGCAAATTCACCAGAAGATGCTTTTGGACACAGAAAGATTAAACTACCTCTGCTTTCATCAACAGATATTGCTATATGCTTCTTTTTCAATGATATGTCGTTCAACCAATCAAATGTGTAAAATACCTAATGCTTGATACTAAGATAAGTTTTGTCTTCAGATTCAGTGAAATCATAATAGTTGAGAAAACCCAGATAAAGAAGAATTTGCAAACTATTTTGGGCTACCCAGTTGATGCAGTGATAAGAAAGAAATCCACCTGCCATTGAAGGAGACACAAGAGATGCAGGTTTGATTCCTGGGATTGGGAAGATCCTCTGGAGCAGGGAATGCCAATCCCCTCCAGTATTCTTGCCTGGAGAATTCCATGAACAGAGGAGCTTGGTGGGCTACAGTCTATGGGGTTACAAAGAGCTGGACATGATGCAGCACACACAGACAGCGGCTCTGCAGTATGTGGGATCTTCCCAGGCCGGGGATCGAACTGGTGCCCCTTGCTCTGCAAGGCAGACTCTCTACCCATTGGACCACCAGGGAAGCCCCAGGATAGCTTTTGAAAAAAATTTCATAAAATACTTCTCTAGTTACTTGATCAGTCCTCAGGTATAGCTCAAAATTCATTTGAAAATTTAATTTTGGAGTCCATGAAAGGCAGCATGGTATATCAGAAGAACCTGGACTATAGTCCTACAATTGGAAAATTACAGTATTTCTGCATGCCCATGTATTCAGTCACTCATTTGTGTCTGACTCTGTAACCCTACGGATCAAAACCTGCCAGGCTCCTGCATTCATGGGGATTTCCTGGCAAGAATGTAAGAGTGGGTTGCCATTTCCTCCTCCAGGATATCTTCCTGAACCAGGGATCCTACCCATGTCTCCCTCATCTCTTGCATTGCAGGCCAATTCTTCTTCCACTGAGCCACATAATTGTGTTAAAGGTGACAAGGAAAAGAGATATTTTTATGTCAAATATTGGTATGAGTTTAATGGAGAAGCAGTGTCTTTTGAATGTGAATTTTAAAAAAGGTACAAGGGAGAAATTATTTCAAGCCATACTCTACTATTTAGAGACTTCATTCTCAGAATTCTTCTCTACTCCCCCTTTGGAAATTTTGTTTTATACAATGAGAGGGATTGTTCCTATGGCAAATTCACCAGAAGATGCTTTTGGACACAGAAAGATTAAACTACCTCTGCTTTCATCAACAGATATTGCTATATGCTTCTTTTTCAATGATATGTCGTTCAACCAATCAAATGTGTAAAATACCTAATGCTTGATACTAAGATAAGTTTTGTCTTCAGATTCAGTGAAATCATAATAGTTGAGAAAACCCAGATAAAGAAGAATTTGCAAACTATTTTGGGCTACCCAGTTGATGCAGTGATAAGAAAGAAATCCACCTGCCATTGAAGGAGACACAAGAGATGCAGGTTTGATTCCTGGGATTGGGAAGATCCTCTGGAGCAGGGAATGCCAATCCCCTCCAGTATTCTTGCCTGGAGAATTCCATGAACAGAGGAGCCTGGTGGGCTACAGTCTATGGGGTTGCAAAGAGCTGGACATGATGCAGCACACACAGACACATTCTATACCACGAATTTTGGCTAAAAAATTTTTAGGACATAATAACTTAGAAGGCATCTGCATATTATCCTCTCCCCTCATCCTTATGAGACCCATGAGTCCTCGTGTATTGGCAGACTAAATTAAATTTAGTTTCACTAACATTTATCCCTATTAAAGTGGAGTTAGTTTCATCAACACATAATATATAATAATGCCCAGAATCTTGGCCAACAAAGATTCTACTCCGGAAAAATTCTCTTTTCTGTTCATTCTAATGGGCTGTATACAGAGAAAAGCAACTGGCCAGTGTGCTGTGAAATCGAGAACTGTTCTGTAGATTCTACTTGGAGGATGACAGCAACATCAGCTGAGTACTAATACCAGAAATGAGCTAAAGACTTAAAATAATTCAAGCTTTAGATACTTCCTCTTTGTTACTTAGAAGCAAACTTTGCTTATTGTGTTATTTTGGCTTTTGAAAAGTTGAGGGGTAGTTTTTAACAAGCATTAGGCTCAAAGCATTTGACAAACTCTTTGTTACACCTGTAATGCCCAGTGTTGCATTATTTGCTCTTATGCCAAAATATGTCCAAAAACTTTGTCCATGTAAACTTGAAATATTAAAGTGTTATTATGAACATTTCAGAACTACATTTTCTTGAGAGATGATTCCTGTTTCTGATGAGCATTTCTTAGAAAAATCCACATTTCTGTGCCCACTTCTTCCCCCAATTGAAACAAAAACAGACAATTAGGGCTTTCCTGGTGGTCCAGTGGGTAAGGACACCACCTTGCAGTGCAAGGGGCGCCAGTTCGATCCCTGGCCTGGGAAGATCCTGCGTGCCGCGGAGCGGCTAGACCGATGTGTCCAATTACCTAGCCAGAGTTCTGGAGCGCATGCGCCCAGAGCCAGTGCTCTGGGACAAGAGAGGCCACCGCGAAGGGAGGCCCACACGGGCCAAAGAACAAAGATGGATGAAAAATAGACAAATGAAAAACCATTAAAAGCGGCCCACCCACCCCCCCTCCCCACCCCACCACCCCCAAAATAAATTTTTTTTTTTAAAAAAAACAGATAATTATTGGGGAGGCAGAAAATTGAATTGGTCAATGGATTTAGTTTTGGTGTCTTCCTTATTGATGTTGATCAATCCAACATGGCTGCCACATAGTAACCTAATGGAAAGAATAAGGGATTTAGAGAAAAACACATTTAAATGCTTTGGATCACATTTGGCTAGGTGACCCATGGGGAATTCACTTAACTGATTTGAGCCTTATTTAACCAAACTTTAAAATGGGAGAATAAATCTGATTTCATAGGGATGCTTGAGGATTGAATAGTGTAATTTGTAGAAATTTACAAGTGCAACATCAGTACTTGATATTTAGTAGTTGTTCTACAAAACGAATGATCTTTGATAACATTAGTCAAGGTTCTTTACGTCAGTCACAAAAGTATAGTAAGTGTATGACCCCATTTATATGAGTTATCTAAAATAGTAAAATTTATAGAAAGAGAACATAACATTGTGGTTTCCAGGAACTAGAGGGAGGGAGAAATGGGAAATTGTTTCTAAGTGGGTATAGAGTTTCAGCATTGTAAGATGATAAAGTTCTAAAGAGTGGCCAAAATCAAAAAATGGGAAAAAGATCTAAATAGACATCTCACCAAAGAGGACATACAGATGGCCAAAAAGCACATGAAACAATGCTCAACCTCGCTTATTATTCGAGAAATGCAAATCAAAACTACAATGAGATATCACCTCACACCTGTCAGAATGGCCATCATCAACAAATCTACAGATAATAAATGCTGGAGAGGGTGTGAAGAAAAGGGAACACTCTTGCATTGCTGGTGGGAATGTAAATTGATACAGCCACTATGGAGGACACTATGAAGAAAAACTAAAAATAGAAGCACTATATGACCCAGCAATCCCACTATTAGGCTTATACCCTCATGAAATCAAAACTGAAAGAAGAACCTATACCCCAGTGTTCATTGCAGCTCTTTATACAATAGTTAGAACATGGAAGCAACCTAGGTGTCCATCGATGAAAGAATGGATACAGAAGCTATGGTACATATATACAATGGAATACTACTCAGCTGTTAAAAGAAATGCAGAAGACTCAGTCCTAATGAAGTGGCTGGCTCTAGAACCTATTATACAAAGTGAAATAAGTCAAAAAGAGAAAGACAAGTATAGTATACTAACATATATATGGAATCTAGTAAAAGGGTAATGATAACGCACACAAAGAACCCATGGAAAAACAGAGAATAGACATATGGACATTGTGGAGAATGAACAGTGGGTGGGAGGCACAGAGGGAGTAACATGGAAACCTATACTATCATATGTGAAAAAGATAGCTATTGTCATTGCACTGAGGGAATAGGAGATCCTGCAGGGGCGGGGTGCGACGGCCTGGAGGGGTGGGATGAGGGGAGCTGAGAGGGGCGACGGGACCAGAGATATGCATATGACTGCTCTGAGAACATGTCTGTGAACAACAAAACTCTGTAAAAATTTTTAAAAATAAAATAAAAAACAACAAAAAAAATAAAGAGTGGCCAAGATGATGGAACAGAAAGAACTTGAGCTCACTTCCTTGCACAGGCACGCTAAAACTATAACTAATTAGATAGCAACTATAGATGAGAATGACCTGAAGATTAGCAGAAAAGATCTTCTAGAACTAAAGGCATAAAGAACAAACCAGTACCATATTCAAAATAGGTAACCAACAAGGACCTACTGTGTAACACAGGGAACTCTGCTCAAATTTCTGTAATAACCTAAATGGAAAATAATTTGAAAAAGAATAAATATATGTATAAGTATACCTGAGGCCTCCCAGGTGGCACTAGTGGTAAAGGACTCACCTGCTAATGCAGAAGATGCAGGAGACATGGGTTCAATCCTGGGTCAGGAAGATCCCCTGGAGGCCAAATAGCAACCCACTCCAGTATTCATGCCTGGAGAATCCCATGGACAGAGTAGCCTGGTGGGTTGTGGTCCACAGGGTCACAAAGAGTTGGACACAACTGAAGCGACTTGAATCACTTTGCTATACACTTGAAACTAACACGACAGTGTAAATCAACCTAGGTGTCCATCGATGAAAGAATGGATACAGAAGCTATGGTACATATATACAATGGAATACTACTCAGCTGTTAAAAGAAATGCAGAAGACTCAGTCCTAATGAAGTGGCTGGCTCTAGAACCTATTATACAAAGTGAAATAAGTCAAAAAGAGAAAGACAAGTATAGTATACTAACATATATATGGAATCTAGTAAAAGGGTAATGATAACGCACACAAAGAACCCATGGAAAAACAGAGAATAGACATATGGACATTGTGGAGAATGAACAGTGGGTGGGAGGCACAGAGGGAGTAACATGGAAACCTATACTATCATATGTGAAAAAGATAGCTATTGTCATTGCACTGAGGGAATAGGAGATCCTGCAGGGGTGTGGTGCGCGGGCCTGGAGGGGTGGGATGAGGGGAGCTGAGAGGGGCGACGGGACCAGAGATATGCATATGACTGCTCTGAGAACATGTCTGTGAACAACAAAACTCTGTAAAAATTTTTAAAAATAAAATAAAAAACAACAAAAAAAATAAAGAGTGGCCAAGATGATGGAACAGAAAGAACTTGAGCTCACTTCCTTGCACAGGCACGCTAAAACTATAACTAATTAGATAGCAACTATAGATGAGAATGACCTGAAGATTAGCAGAAAAGATCTTCTAGAACTAAAGGCATAAAGAACAAACCAGTACCATATTCAAAATAGGTAACCAACAAGGACCTACTGTGTAACACAGGGAACTCTGCTCAAATTTCTGTAATAACCTAAATGGAAAATAATTTGAAAAAGAATAAATATATGTATAAGTATACCTGAGGCCTCCCAGGTGGCACTAGTGGTAAAGGACTCACCTGCTAATGCAGAAGATGCAGGAGACATGGGTTCAATCCTGGGTCAGGAAGATCCCCTGGAGGCCAAATAGCAACCCACTCCAGTATTCATGCCTGGAGAATCCCATGGACAGAGTAGCCTGGTGGGTTGTGGTCCACAGGGTCACAAAGAGTTGGACACAACTGAAGCGACTTGACATACATGCATGCATAACTGAATCACTTTGCTATACACTTGAAACTAACACGACAGTGTAAATCAACACTATAATGCTGTTGTTCAGGTGCTACATCATATACAACTCTTCATGACCACATAGACTGCAGTACGCCAAGCATCCCTGTCCTTCACTATCTCCCGGAGATTGCTCAAACTCATGTCCAATGAGTCAGTAATGCCATTCAACCATCTCATCTTCTGCTACCTGCTTCTTTTGCCGTCAGTCTTTTCCAGCATCAGAGTCTTTTCCAATGAGTCGATTCTTTGCATCAGGTGGAAAAAATATTGGAGCTTCAGCTTGAAAGGATGTTCAGTGAATATTCAGAATTGATTTCCTTTAGATTTGACTGATTTGATCTTGCTGTCCAGGGAACTCTCAAGAGTATTCTCCAGCACTACAGTCAAAGCATTAATTCTTTGGTGTTCAGTCTTTTTTATGGTCCAACTCTCACATCCATACATGACTGCTGGAAACACCATAGCTTTAACTATAGGACCTTTGTTGGCACAGTGATGTCTCTGCTTTTTAATATGCTGTGTCTTGAGCAAGTGTCTTTTAATTTTGTGGCTTCAGTCATTGTCCTCAGTGATTTTGGAGCCCAAGAAAATAAAATCTGCCACTGTTTTCATTTTTTTCAATATATTTCTTATGAAGTGATGAGACCGATTGCCATGATCTTTGTTTTTTGAATGTTGAGTTTTAAGCCAGCTTTTTCACTCTCTTCTTTCACTTTCATCAAGAGGTTCTTTAGTTCCTTTTTCCTTTCTTCCATTAGAGTGATATCATCTGCATATCTGAGGTTCTTGATATTTCTCCCCACAATCTTTTTTTTCCCCACCATCACAAGTATTTTTATTTTGCTTTTTTGATTTTACAGAGTTTTGTTGTTTACATATATGTATAATTCCAGCTTAGCCATATGTATATCCCATTCCCCCCCATCCCACCCCTCTAGGCCATCAAATAGCCCCCATATATGATCCCTTAGTCCCACAGCACATTGACAATAGTTATCTCTTTTAAATCGGATAGTATAGCATTCCATGTTGCTCTTTCCATATCTCTCACCCATTTTTCCATATCGAGTTGGACACAACTGAAGCGACTTGACATACATGCATGCATAACTGAATCACTTTGCTATACACTTGAAACTAACACGACAGTGTAAATCAACACTATAATGCTGTTGTTCAGGTGCTACATCATATACAACTCTTCATGACCACATAGACTGCAGTACGCCAAGCATCCCTGTCCTTCACTATCTCCCGGAGATTGCTCAAACTCATGTCCAATGAGTCAGTAATGCCATTCAACCATCTCATCTTCTGCTACCTGCTTCTTTTGCCGTCAGTCTTTTCCAGCATCAGAGTCTTTTCCAATGAGTCGATTCTTTGCATCAGGTGGAAAAAATATTGGAGCTTCAGCTTGAAAGGATGTTCAGTGAATATTCAGAATTGATTTCCTTTAGATTTGACTGATTTGATCTTGCTGTCCAGGGAACTCTCAAGAGTATTCTCCAGCACTACAGTCAAAGCATTAATTCTTTGGTGTTCAGTCTTTTTTATGGTCCAACTCTCACATCCATACATGACTGCTGGAAACACCATAGCTTTAACTATAGGACCTTTGTTGGCACAGTGATGTCTCTGCTTTTTAATATGCTGTGTCTTGAGCAAGTGTCTTTTAATTTTGTGGCTTCAGTCATTGTCCTCAGTGATTTTGGAGCCCAAGAAAATAAAATCTGCCACTGTTTTCATTTTTTTCAATATATTTCTTATGAAGTGATGAGACCGATTGCCATGATCTTTGTTTTTTGAATGTTGAGTTTTAAGCCAGCTTTTTCACTCTCTTCTTTCACTTTCATCAAGAGGTTCTTTAGTTCCTTTTTCCTTTCTTCCATTAGAGTGATATCATCTGCATATCTGAGGTTCTTGATATTTCTCCCCACAATCTTTTTTTTCCCCACCATCACAAGTATTTTTATTTTGCTTTTTTGATTTTACAGAGTTTTGTTGTTTACATATATGTATAATTCCAGCTTAGCCATATGTATATCCCATTCCCCCCCATCCCACCCCTCTAGGCCATCAAATAGCCCCCATATATGATCCCTTAGTCCCACAGCACATTGACAATAGTTATCTCTTTTAAATCGGATAGTATAGCATTCCATGTTGCTCTTTCCATATCTCTCACCCACTTTTCCCTCTCTCCAATGTCCATAAGTCTGTTCTCTATGACTGTTTTTCCATTAATTCCCCACAATCTTGATTCTAGCTTGTGATTCATCCAGCCTGATATTTTGCAATCAGTTAAATAAACAGGGTGACTGTATACAGCTTTGACGTACTCCTTTGTCAATTTTGATCCAGTCCATTGTTTCTTGTCCGTTTCTAATTGTTGCTTCTTGACCTGTATACAGGTTTCTAAGGAGGCAGGTAAGTTGGTTTGGTATTCCCATCTCTTTAAGAATTTTCTTCAGTGTGCTGTGACCCACACAGTAAAAAGCTTTAGTGTAGCCAATGTGTAGAAGCAGAAGTAGATGTATTTCTGGAATTCCCTTGTTTTTTCTATGATCCAGCAAATGTTGACAGATGTCTGATTCCCATGCCTTTTGTAAACCCATCTTGTACATCTGAATGTTATCAGTTCATGTAGTGCTGAAACCCAGCTTGAATGATTTTGAGCATTACCTTGCTAGCATGTGAAATAAACCGCAATTGTGTTTTTTTTTTTTTTTTTTGAACATTGTTTGACATTGCCCTTCTTTGAGATTGAAATGAAAACTGACCTTTTCCAGTCCATGGCTATTGCTGAGTTTTCCAAATTTGCTGGCATATTGAGTGTAGCACTTTAACAGCATCATCTTTTAGGATTTTAAATAGCTTATCTGAAATTCCATCACCTCCAGCACCTTTGTTCCTACCTATATAAAGTAAAAATTAAAAGAAGAAAGAACCACAGTGAAATGGATATGAGATGTAGATATGCAATACAGTCTACACCCATACACCCTAGTAGGTGACCCATTTTCCTCAGGGACAGAGGTCTGAGTCCCACATTGGGCTCCCAAATGCAGGGATCTTGTACGAGGAAGATGAGCCCACAGAAAATTTGACTTTGAAAGATTGTTGGGAGACCCAGAGAGCGTGGGAACTAGAAACTCTACTGTTATAATATACACTCACAATTCTTACATTCTGAGACCCAGGGCAGAAGCAGTAATTTGAAAGGATCCTGGGTGAAATGCATTTGCTAATCTTAGAGAATCTCACGGAGAGGCAAGAAGCCACTGGGACTCATCCTGGGGACATAGATGCTAGCTGCAGCCATTTGGGGGAGCTCATCTTACCACAAGGACACTGGTTCTGGTAACTGCCATTTTGGTATCCTCCATCTAGCTTATTAGTCCAGGACCAGACACTACCTACCAGTCAGATTGGCACTAGTACTGGGATACCCCAGACAAAGCAGATAGCTGGGCAGGGACATAGTCCCACATACCAGAAGGCCACTGAAAAAAGCAGGACATAAAAAAGTCCTGCGCCACATCTGTCCAAGGACTGGCCCTGACCCCAAGAGGGTCCAGGACATGACTCCACATACCAGCAGGCTGATACAAGTTCTACAGCCCCTCAATCCCACAGCCAGAGATTTCAGGACTGGTTCCACTACCGTAGGCCCAGCACTAGCTCAGGACCTGGCCTAACTAGTCAGTCAGTGGACACCAACCTTGAGAAACCCTGGACCCTGGAACTTCCCCCGAGTAAGGGGACACCAGACACAGGATCCCTGGAAACAATCAGACAGACATGTCAGTACCCATTCCATCCACCCTTGGCACAAACCTCATCTATCAATGATCTGACATCAGCTTGGGAGACCCAAGAGCCTTTAAACTAGAGAACCCAAGAACCATTCACCTGCAGGCTAAAACCAACCCCAGGACCCTCAAAACACCACAACCAGAGATCACAGGACACAGTTTCATTCACCACAGGTCTGTATAACTGATACTAGCTCAATATTGTAAATCAGCTATGCTTCAGGAAAAATGAATAAATTAAAAAAAGAATACGAGTTGCTCCAAAAGTAATTACAGTTTTTGCATTGTTGAAATTTGCCATTTGACATTGGAATACATTCTTAAATAAATTTGGTTAGGTTATACATCATTTTAATGCACATTTCTTGCTTTATTTTTTTGCTAATAACTTATTATTTGCTGTTTATTTTATATTCATTTTAGACTAGGGAAATGATGTTTGTATAATATACACTCACAATTCTTACATTCTGAGACCCAGGGCAGAAGCAGTAATTTGAAAGGATCCTGGGTGAAATGCATTTGCTAATCTTAGAGAATCTCACGGAGAGGCAAGAAGCCACTGGGACTCATCCTGGGGACATAGATGCTAGCTGCAGCCATTTGGGGGAGCTCATCTTACCACAAGGACACTGGTTCTGGTAACTGCCATTTTGGTATCCTCCATCTAGCTTATTAGTCCAGGACCAGACACTACCTACCAGTCAGATTGGCACTAGTACTGGGATACCCCAGACAAAGCAGATAGCTGGGCAGGGACATAGTCCCACATACCAGAAGGCCACTGAAAAAAGCAGGACATAAAAAAGTCCTGCGCCACATCTGTCCAAGGACTGGCCCTGACCCCAAGAGGGTCCAGGACATGACTCCACATACCAGCAGGCTGATACAAGTTCTACAGCCCCTCAATCCCACAGCCAGAGATTTCAGGACTGGTTCCACTACCGTAGGCCCAGCACTAGCTCAGGACCTGGCCTAACTAGTCAGTCAGTGGACACCAACCTTGAGAAACCCTGGACCCTGGAACTTCCCACGAGTAAGGGGACACCAGACACAGGATCCCTGGAAACAATCAGACAGACATGTCAGTACCCATTCCATCCACCCTTGGCACAAACCTCATCTATCAATGATCTGACATCAGCTTGGGAGACCCAAGAGCCTTTAAACTAGAGAACCCAAGAACCATTCACCTGCAGGCTAAAACCAACCCCAGGACCCTCAAAACACCACAACCAGAGATCACAGGACACAGTTTCATTCACCACAGGTCTGTATAACTGATACTAGCTCAATATTGTAAATCAGCTATGCTTCAGGAAAAATGAATAAATTAAAAAAAGAATACGAGTTGCTCCAAAAGTAATTACAGTTTTTGCATTGTTGAAATTTGCCATTTGACATTGGAATACATTCTTAAATAAATTTGGTTAGGTTATACATCATTTTAATGCACATTTCTTGCTTTATTTTTTTGCTAATAACTTATTATTTGCTGTTTATTTTATATTCATTTTAGACTAGGGAAATGATGTTTGGCAAAAAGCAAATTTGAGTGATTTTCTTTTTAAATTTGAGTTCAAAATGAGTCGTAAAGCAGTGAAGATAACTCACAACATCAACAGTGCATTTAGTCCAGGAACACCTAATGAACGTCCAGTGCAGTGGTGGTTCAAGAAGTTTTGCAAAGGAGACAAGAACTTTGAAGATGAGGAGCATAGTGGCCAGCCATCGAAAGTTGATCATGACCAATTGAGAGCAATCAGTGAAGCTGATCCTCTTACAACTCCATGAGAAGCTGTTGAAGAGCTCAACACCTACTATTCTACATTCATTTGGCAGTTGAAGTAAGTTCAAAAGGGGAAAAAAATAAGTGGGCGCTTCATGGGCTGACTGAAAATTTTAAAAAGTCATCATTTTGAAGTGTCATCTTCTCTTATTCTATGCAATAACAACAAATCATTTCTCCATCAGATTGTGACATGCAATGAAAAGTAGATTTTATAAGTGAACTGATGACTCAGTGACTGGACTGAGAAGAAGCTCTAAAGTACTTTCTAAAACCAAACTTGCACCAAAAAAAATGTCATGGTCACTGTTTGGTGGTCTTCTACTGGTATGATCCACTACAGCTTTCTGAATTCCAGCGAAACCATTATATCTGGGAAGTATGTTCAGCAAATAGATGAGATACACCAAAACCTGCAACACCTGCAGTTGGCATTGGTCAAGAGAAAGTTCTTCTCTAGGACAATGGCTGACTGCATATCACACAACCAACACTTCAAAAGTTGAATGAATTGGGCTACAAAGTTTTGCCTCATTTGCCACATTCACCTGACTTCTTGACAACTGACTTCCACTTCTTCAAGCATCTGGACAACTTTTTGCAGAGAAAGTACTTCCACAACCAGCAGGATGCAGAAAATGCTTCTCAAGTGTTTTTGAAATCCTGAAGAACAGATGTTTATGCTACAGAAATAAACAAATTTATTTCTTGCTGGCAAAAATGTGTTGAACATGACTAAGTGACATTCACTTTAACAGAAGGAATCAAAAGTAGATGAGATGACACAAATGAATGAAACAACAAATTGAAAGACTGAGTAGAGGAAATTGCTCAAGCTGAACATATCAAGGGCTTTCCAGATACCTCTAGTGGTAGAGAATCCTGTTGCTAATACAGGAGACATAAGAGATGCAGGCTTGATCCCTTGGTCAGAAGATCCCCTGGAGGAGGGCACAGCAACCCACACCAGTATTCTTGCCTGGAGAATTCCATGGACAGAGAAGCCTGGTGAGATGAAATCCATAGGGTTGCAGAGTCAGACACGACTGAAGCTACTTTGCATGCATGCACGAGTATAAAAAAGAATTTTAAACAGGTTAAGAGACCTCAGTGACAGCATTGAGTTTATTAACATTCATACTTGAAGTGTCTCAGTATGAGGAGAGAGTGAGCACAGAGCACAGAACCTATCTGAAGGCATAATAGCTGAAAACTTCCTTATCCAGGGAAAGAAAACAGACATCCAATTTCAGGAAGCATAGAGCATCCCAAACAAGATAAACCCAAAGAAGACCATAGCAAAAAATATTGTAATTTAAATTACAAAATTTAAAGATAAATAGAGACTATTAAAAACCTGGAAGGTAAAAATAACAACTTACGTATAAAAGATTTCCCATAGAGCTATTAGCTGACTTTTAAGCAGAAACTCTGTAGGCCAGATGAAAGGGGCAAGATACATTTAAAGCGACAAAATGGAAAAACTTGCAATAGAATACTTTACAAGGCTATCATTCACATTTGAAGAAGAAATTAGCAGTTGATAGATATGCAAAAGCTAAAAGACTTCATTACTACAAAATCAGGATTACAAGAAATGTTACAGAAGAAATGTGAAAATTACAAAAGAAAATCTCCTTAGTAAAGGTAAATAAACAGCAAAGGTAGATCAACCACTTATAAAGCTAGCAGGAAGGTTAAAAAGTAGTAGAATTATATATATATATATATATATATATATATATAATATATATATATAAGTATATAATATGTATGTATATAATAAGTAGTTAAGGGGTACACAAGACAAAATGATGTAAAATAGATGTCAAAAACAGTAGACATGGAGAGGAGTGAAAAAACAGGGTTGTTAAGATGTGTGAAATTAAGGGATCATCAATTTAATAACTTAAGAGTGACAGATAGATACACAGCAATATATAAACCTAATGGTAACCATAAACCAAAAATCTACAATAGACACAGGCACAAAAATGGAGAAAGGAATAAAAATACATCACACAGGTAGTAATTGAATCAGAAGAAAAGAGAACTAAAGAAAAAGGAACAAACAAAGGACTATGAAAACAATCCTAAAATAATTAAAAATGACAATAAGTAGATACTTATCAATAATTACTTTAAATAAAAATGGACTAATACATAGAGTGGTTGAATAGATCCAAAAATGCAACCCATATATAAGCTGTCTACAAGTGACTCACTTCATATTTAAAGACAGATACAGACTGAAAGTGAAGGAATGGGAAAAGTTATTCCATGCAAGAGGAGATGATAAAAAAAACTTGGTGGAGAAGGAAATGGCAACCCACTCCAGTATTCTTGCCAGGGAAATCCCATGGACAGAGGAGCCTGGCGGGCTACAGTCCATGGGGTCGCAAAGAGTTGGAAATAAAGGAATCTGGATAGTCCCTTCCCAGTGCTCCGAAAAGTTAGGTCTTGTTCAGAACCGGAAAGCATAAAGTCAAGGTCCTGAAGCAGCTGAAATAAAAACCTTTGATGAAAAAAAAAAAAAACTTGGGCAGTAATGCATACATAAGTCAAAATAGACTTTAAAACAGACTGTAATAAGACATGAAGAAGGACTTTACACAATGATCTATAGACTTATTCAACAAGGAGATATAACAACCATAAAGCTAAATACATAAAGGGTGTCCCTGGTCGCTCAGTGGTAAAAAATCTGCCTTCCAATGCATGAAACATGAGCTTGATCCATGGGTCAGAAAGATCCCATAGAGAAGGAAATGGCAACCCATTCAAATATTCTTATCTGTGAAATCCCGTGGACAGAGGAGACTGGTGGGCTACAGTCCATGAGATTGCAAGAGTTGGACATGACTTAGTGATTAAAATAAGAGCAAATACATAAAACAAATATTAAGACATAAATGTTGAAATTGATAGCAACACAATAATAGTAGAGGCCTTCAACACCCCACTTACATCAATGGACAGATCATTTAGACAGAAAATCCATAAGGAGAAGTATGCTTTAATGGAGACTTTAGTCCAGATTGACATATATATAACAATACAATGAAACACAGCAGAATATACATTCTTTTCAAGTGTACATGGAATAGATCACCTTTTATCTAGGTGACAAAACAACTCTCAGTAAATTTCAGATTGAAATCATCAAGCACCTTTTTTTTTTCACCACAAAACTATGAGACTAGAAATCAACTATTATGAGGAAAAAAAACTGTAAAAAATACAAACACATGAAAGCTAAACAATATGCTCATAAACACCAATGTGTTATTGATGAAATCAGGAGGAAATTTAAAAATACCTGAAGACAAATGAAAATGAAAACACAACAATCCAAAAATCTATTGGATGCAACAAAGACAGTTTTATTTAAAATTTTATTTATTTTCATTCATCTTTATTCTTTGGCCTGTGTGGGCCTCCCATTGCAGTGGCCTGTCTCATTGCAGAGCACCAGCCCTAGGCGCATGTGCTCCAGAGCGCTGGCTTGTTATTGGACACACCAGTCCAGCCACTCCACAGCACTGATTGGAATCTTGCACTACAAGGCAGACTCTTTAGTCAAAGCATGACCATAAGTCAAGGTCCTGAAGCAGCTGAAATAAAACCTTTGATGAAAAAAAATGTGAAACTTGGGCAGTAATGCATACATAAGTCAAAATAGACTTTAAAACAGACTGTAATAAGACATGAAGAAGGACTTTACACAATGATCTATAGACTTATTCAACAAGGAGATATAACAACCATAAAGCTAAATACATAAAGGGTGTCCCTGGTCGCTCAGTGGTAAAAAATCTGCCTTCCAATGCATGAAACATGAGCTTGATCCATGGGTCAGAAAGATCCCATAGAGAAGGAAATGGCAACCCATTCAAATATTCTTATCTGTGAAATCCCGTGGACAGAGGAGACTGGTGGGCTACAGTCCATGAGATTGCAAGAGTTGGACATGACTTAGTGATTAAAATAAGAGCAAATACATAAAACAAATATTAAGACATAAATGTTGAAATTGATAGCAACACAATAATAGTAGAGGCCTTCAACACCCCACTTACATCAATGGACAGATCATTTAGACAGAAAATCCATAAGGAGAAGTATGCTTTAATGGAGACTTTAGTCCAGATTGACATATATATAACAATACAATGAAACACAGCAGAATATACATTCTTTTCAAGTGTACATGGAATAGATCACCTTTTATCTAGGTGACAAAACAACTCTCAGTAAATTTCAGATTGAAATCATCAAGCACCTTTTTTTTTTCACCACAAAACTATGAGACTAGAAATCAACTATTATGAGGAAAAAAAACTGTAAAAAATACAAACACATGAAAGCTAAACAATATGCTCATAAACACCAATGTGTTATTGATGAAATCAGGAGGAAATTTAAAAATACCTGAAGACAAATGAAAATGAAAACACAACAATCCAAAAATCTATTGGATGCAACAAAGACAGTTTTATTTAAAATTTTATTTATTTTTCATTCATCTTTATTCTTTGGCCTGTGTGGGCCTCCCATTGCAGTGGCCTGTCTCATTGCAGAGCACCAGCCCTAGGCGCATGTGCTCCAGAGCGCTGGCTTGTTATTGGACACACCAGTCCAGCCACTCCACAGCACGTGGAATCTTCCTGGGCCAGGGATCAAACCAGCACCCCTTGCACTACAAGGCAGACTCTTTACCCACTGGACCACCAGGGAAGCCTCCAAAGACAGTTTTAAGATGAATATTTATAGTAATACAAACGTGCCTCAGGAAACCAGAGAAATAAACAACCTGGCCTTATATCTAAAGGAACTAGAAATAGAAGAACTTCCCCCTAAAGTTAGTAGAAGAAACAAAATTAGAAAGATCAGAGCAGAAATAAATGAAATGGAAACCAAAACATATCAATTGATCAATAAGATCAATGAAACTAAGAGCTGGTTATTTGAAAGTTAAAACAGAGTTGATAAACCTTTAGCCACGTTTACCAGGGGAAAAAAGATTTGGCTAAAATAAATAAAAATAGAAATGAAAAAGAAGCTACAACAGACAATACAGAAATACAATAAGACAATACAGAATACAGAAATAAGACAATACAGAAATACAGTAAGAGCTAACTATGAACAATTATATACCAATGAAATGGACAACCTAAAAGGCACAAATAAATTCCAAGAAAGGTATAATCTCCTAAACAAAATCCAAAGGAAAGACAAAATATGAACAGAAGCATTAACTGTAGTGAAGGTGTACTGTCAATTTTTTTCTCATTTTATCCAACAAATAAAAGTCTAGAACCAGATTCCTTCACAGGTGAATTTTACTGAACATTTAGAAAACAGTTAACATGTACACTTCTCAAACAATTGCCAAAAAAAAACTTCATCTATGGTGTAAAAAAAAAAAAACAAAAACACATGAAAGCTAAACAATATGCTCATAAACACCAATGTGTTATTGATGAAATCAGGAGGAAATTTAAAAATACCTGAAGACAAATGAAAATGAAAACACAACAATCCAAAAATCTATTGGATGCAACAAAGACAGTTTTATTTAAAATTTTATTTATTTTTCATTCATCTTTATTCTTTGGCCTGTGTGGGCCTCCCATTGCAGTGGCCTGTCTCATTGCAGAGCACCAGCCCTAGGCGCATGTGCTCCAGAGCGCTGGCTTGTTATTGGACACACCAGTCCAGCCACTCCACAGCACGTGGAATCTTCCTGGGCCAGGGATCAAACCAGCACCCCTTGCACTACAAGGCAGACTCTTTACCCACTGGACCACCAGGGAAGCCTCCAAAGACAGTTTTAAGATGAATATTTATAGTAATACAAACGTGCCTCAGGAAACCAGAGAAATAAACAACCTGGCCTTATATCTAAAGGAACTAGAAATAGAAGAACTTCCCCCTAAAGTTAGTAGAAGAAACAAAATTAGAAAGATCAGAGCAGAAATAAATGAAATGGAAACCAAAACATATCAATTGATCAATAAGATCAATGAAACTAAGAGCTGGTTATTTGAAAGTTAAAACAGAGTTGATAAACCTTTAGCCACGTTTACCAGGGGAAAAAAGATTTGGCTAAAATAAATAAAAATAGAAATGAAAAAGAAGCTACAACAGACAATACAGAAATACAATAAGACAATACAGAATACAGAAATAAGACAATACAGAAATACAGTAAGAGCTAACTATGAACAATTATATACCAATGAAATGGACAACCTAAAAGGCACAAATAAATTCCAAGAAAGGTATAATCTCCTAAACAAAATCCAAAGGAAAGACAAAATATGAACAGAAGCATTAACTGTAGTGAAGGTGTACTGTCAATTTTTTTCTCATTTTATCCAACAAATAAAAGTCTAGAACCAGATTCCTTCACAGGTGAATTTTACTGAACATTTAGAAAACAGTTAACATGTACACTTCTCAAACAATTGCCAAAATAATTGAAGAGAAAGGAAAACTTCCCAACTCATTCTATGGTGAAAGCATCACTCTAATACAAAAACCAGACAAAGATGTAACAATAAAAAGTTACATGTAGATATCAGTAAATGTCACTGATAAACACAGATGAAAAACTGTCAAGAAAATATTAGCAAGTCCAAAATGACAAACCCAGGGTTGCAAGCATAGTTCAATATCTGCAAATCAATCATGTGATACACTGCATTATCAAACTGTATATGAACATCTGAATAAAAGAAGAAAATTTTTTGACGAAACTTGACATCCATTTAACACTCAACTAAGTGAGGACAGCGGAAACACTTCTGAATAAATAAAGACCTTATTTGACGTAGCAACAGGTAACATCATGCTCAGTGGTGAAAAGTCGAAAATATTTTCTCAAAGACCAGGAACAAGACAAGGATGCCCACCATCACCACCTTTATTCAACAGATCACTGGACGTCACAGCCACATCAATCAGATAAGGAAAAGAAACAATGGAATAAAAAGCAAAAAGTAAAATTGTCATTGCTTGCAGATGATATATCATACGTAGAAAATCCTAAAGATGGTACCAAAGGTCTACTAGAATTCAGCATTGAATTCAGTAATGTTGCATTATAAACAATTAATATTCAGAAATCTGTTGTATTTCTATATACTAACAATAATGTATCATAAACAGAAATTAAGACAATATATTTTACAATTGCTTCAAAAAGACTAAATTACCTAGGAATAAATCTAACCAAAGATGTAATGTGTCTATATTCAGTAAACTGTAAGACACTGAAGAAAAAAAAAAAAAGGAAGATAAAAGGAAGGATGTACCGTACTCATGGATTGGAAGAATTAATATTTTTATTTTTATTTTTTATTTTTTTAATATTTCTTTTTTTTAAAAGATTTATTTATTTATTTACTTTGGGTGGGGGTCGGGTTGAAGAGGGAGGGGAGTGGGCGGGTCACTTCTATTGGTGTTTTCATTCCTCTATTTTCATTCGGCTTTGTTCTTTGGCTCCTGTGGGCCTCCCATCGCGGTGGCCTCTGTCGTTACAGAGCACCGGCTCTGGGTGCATGCGCTCCAGAGCTCTGGCTCGGTAATTGGACACATCAGTCCAGCCGCTCCGCGGCACGTGGGATCTTCCCAGGCCAGGGCTCGAACCGGCGCCCCTTGCACTGCAAGGCGGTGTCCTTACCCACTGGACCACCAGGGGAAGCCCGAATTAATATTTTTAAATGACCGCACAGCCAAGGCCATTTGTGGATGTGCCTAGTGGTGAAAGTAAAGTCTGATGCTGTAAGGAACAATATTGCATAGGAGCCTGGAATGTAAGTCCTTGAATTAAGGTAAATTGGAAGTGGTCAAACAAGAAATGGCGAGAGTGAATATGAACTAAAATGACAGGAATGGGAAGATTAACCTCAAATGACCATTATATCGTCTACTGTGGGCAAGGATCCCTTAGAAGAAATGGAGTAGCCCTCATAGTCAACAAAAGCATCAGAAATGCAGTATTTGAGTGCAATCTCAAAAATGACAGAATGATCTCGGTTCATTTCCAAGGCAAACCATTCAGCATTCCAAGTCTATGCCTCAACCCCTAATGGTGAAGAAGCTGAAGTTGGACAGTTCTGTGAAGACCTGCAAGACCTTCTAGAACTAACACCAGAAAAACGGTGCCCTTTACATCTTGGGGGATTGGAATAAAAAAAAATAAGATTTCAAGAGATACCTGGAGTAACAGGCAAGTTTGGCCTTGGAGTACGAAACGAAGCAGGGCAAAGGCTAACAGAGTTGTGCCAAGAGATCTTACTGGTCATAGCAAACACCATCTCCCAACAACAAGAGATGACTCTATAAATGGACATCACCAGATGGTCAACACCAGAATTAGATTGATCATATTTGTAGATGAAAATAGACAAATACTATATAGTCAATAACAACAAGACCTGGAACTGAGATCGTCGGATCCTTATTGCAAAATTCAGGCTTAAATTGAAGAAAGTAGAGAAAACCAATAGGCCATTCAGGTATGGCCTAAATCAATTCAGTGGAGATGACAAATAGATGCAAAGAATTAAATCTGGTCAACAGAGTGCCTGAAGAACGATGGACAGAGGTTCATAACCTTGTACGGAAAGTGGTGACTGAAATCATCCCAGGAAGAAGAAATGCAAGAAAGCAAAATTGTTGACTGAAGAGGCTTTACAAATAACTATGAAAAGAAGGTAAAGGCAAAGGAGAAAGGAAAAGATACACGCAACTGGAGGCAGTGTTCCAGAGAATAGCGAGGAGAGAGAAGAAAGCCTTTTAAAGTAAACAGTGCAAAGAAAGAGAGGAAAAAATAGTATGAGAAAAACTAAAGATATATTCAAAAAAATTGCAGAGCATTTCATGTAAAGACAGGCACAGTAAAGGACAGAAATGGTATGGACCTGACAGAAGGAGAAAATATTAAGAAGAGGTGACAAGAATATGCAGAACTATACAAAAAAGGTCTTAATGACCTAGATAATGAGAATGATGTGGTCACTTACTTAGAGCCAGACATTCTGGAATGTGAAGTCAAGAGGGCTTTAGGAATCATTACTACAAAGCTAGGGGAGGTGATGGAATTCCAGCTGAGCTATTTAAAATCCTAAAAGATAATGCTGGCAAAGTGCTGCATTCATATGCCAGCAAATTTGGAAAACTCAGCAGAGGACACAGGACTGGAAAAGGTCAGTTTTCATTCAAATCCCAGAGAATGGTAATGTCAAAGAATATTCAAATTACTGTAAAACTGAGCTCATCTCACATGTTAGCAAGGTAGTGCTCAAAATCCTTCAAGCTAGGCTCCAACAGTTTGTGACTGAAAACTTCCAGATGCACAAGATGGATTTGGAAATCACAGATGGTCAACACCAGAATTAGATTGATCATATTTGTAGATGAAAATAGACAAATACTATATAGTCAATAACAACAAGACCTGGAACTGAGATCGTCGGATCCTTATTGCAAAATTCAGGCTTAAATTGAAGAAAGTAGAGAAAACCAATAGGCCATTCAGGTATGGCCTAAATCAATTCAGTGGAGATGACAAATAGATGCAAAGAATTAAATCTGGTCAACAGAGTGCCTGAAGAACGATGGACAGAGGTTCATAACCTTGTACGGAAAGTGGTGACTGAAATCATCCCAGGAAGAAGAAATGCAAGAAAGCAAAATTGTTGACTGAAGAGGCTTTACAAATAACTATGAAAAGAAGGTAAAGGCAAAGGAGAAAGGAAAAGATACACGCAACTGGAGGCAGTGTTCCAGAGAATAGCGAGGAGAGAGAAGAAAGCCTTTTAAAGTAAACAGTGCAAAGAAAGAGAGGAAAAAATAGTATGAGAAAAACTAAAGATATATTCAAAAAAATTGCAGAGCATTTCATGTAAAGACAGGCACAGTAAAGGACAGAAATGGTATGGACCTGACAGAAGGAGAAAATATTAAGAAGAGGTGACAAGAATATGCAGAACTATACAAAAAAGGTCTTAATGACCTAGATAATGAGAATGATGTGGTCACTTACTTAGAGCCAGACATTCTGGAATGTGAAGTCAAGAGGGCTTTAGGAATCATTACTACAAAGCTAGGGGAGGTGATGGAATTCCAGCTGAGCTATTTAAAATCCTAAAAGATAATGCTGGCAAAGTGCTGCATTCATATGCCAGCAAATTTGGAAAACTCAGCAGAGGACACAGGACTGGAAAAGGTCAGTTTTCATTCAAATCCCAGAGAATGGTAATGTCAAAGAATATTCAAATTACTGTAAAACTGAGCTCATCTCACATGTTAGCAAGGTAGTGCTCAAAATCCTTCAAGCTAGGCTCCAACAGTTTGTGACTGAAAACTTCCAGATGCACAAGATGGATTTGGAAAAGGCAGAGGAATCAGAGATCAAATTGCCCACATCCATTGGATCATAGAAAAAAACAAAAGAATTCCAGAAAAAAAATCATCTACTTTCTTCATTGAGTACACTAAAGCTTTTGACTCTGTGAATCACAACAAACTAGGAAATTCTTACAGAGATGGAAATACCAGACCACTTTACCTGTCTCCTGAGTAACCTGTATACAGGTCAAGAAGCAAGAGTTGGAAGTGGACATGGAACAACAGACTAATTCAAAATTGAGAAAGGAGTATGTCAAAGCTGTATAATGTCACCTTGCTTATTTAATGTCTATGCAGAGTATATCATGTGAAATGCCAGGCTGGATGACTCACAAGCTGGAATCAAGATTTCTGGGAGAAATATCAAGAACCTCAGATATGCACATACACCACTCTAATGGCAGAAAGTGAGCAGGAATTAAAGAGTGAGCATCTTAATGAAGATGAAAGAGGAGAGTGAAAAAGTTAACTTGAACCTCAATATTCAAAAAACTAAGATCATGGCAGCCTGTCCCATCACTTCATGGCAAATAGATAGGGAATAAGTGTCAGATTTTATTTTCTTGAGTCCAAAATCACTGAGGATGGTGAATGCAGCCATAAAGTTTTAAAAAAAGGATAGATCTTTGGAAGAAAAGCTATGACAAGTCTATATAGTGAAGAACTGACTCACTGGTAAACACCCTGATGCTGGGAATGATTGAGGGAAGGAGGAGAAGTAGGCAGCTGAAGATGAGATGACTGGATGGCATCACCAACTCAATGGACATGGATTTGAGCAAATTCTAAGAGATAGTGAAGGACAGGGAAGCCTTACGTGCTGCAGCCCACTGGGTAGCAAAGAGTCGGACACAACTTAGTGAATGAAAACAACCCAAGCAATCTAAATATTGAATGAAATCCCTATAAAAACACCAATGTCATTTTTTAGAGAACTAAAACAAATAATTTTAAGATTTGTATTGAAACATAAAAGACACCCTGTGTCAAAACAACCCTAAAAGAGAAAAATAAAGCTGAAGGCCTCACAATCCCTGATTTTAAACTAAGATATAATAATTTTACAAAGCTATAATTATCAAAACAGTATGGTACTGACACAAAAACACATAGATCAACAGAACAGAACAGAGAATATAGAAATGAACTCTCTTTGATATGCACAATTAATCTCAAATAAAGAGTATAGAATAAGGGAGAGGCTTCCCTGGTGGTCCAGTGGGTAGGGACACTGCCTTGCAGTGCAAGGGGTGCCAGTTCAATCCCTTGCCTGGGAGGATCCCATGTGCCATGGAGCAGCTGGACCAATGTGTCCAGTTACCGAACCAGAGCTCTGGAGCGCGTGCATCCAGAGCCTGTGCTCTGCAGCAAGAGAGGCCACTGTGATGAGAGGCCCACACAGGCCAAAGAACAAAGATGAATGAAAAACAAATGAATGAAAGAACAGTAGAAGTGGACAAAATAAATAAAGAAAGAAAGAATATAGAATAAGGGTAAGAGCCACTTCAATAAACTATGCTGGGAAAATCAGACAACTACATGCACAAAGAATTAAACTGGACTACTTTATTGAAGCATGTACAAAAATAAACTCAGAATAGATTGAAGACTAAATAGAATACCTGAAACTGTAGAACTCCTAGAAGAAAACCTAACCAGAAAGCTCTTTTACATCAGTCTTAGCAATAATTTTTTTTTAGATCTGTCTTTTCAGGCAAGGGCAATGAAAGCAAAAATAAACAAATGGGACTATGCCAAACTAAATAACTTTTGCCCAGCAAAAGAAACTATCAACAAGATGAAAAGACAACCTACTAAATGGGAGAAAATATTTGCAAATCAGATATCTGATGAGAGGTCAATATCCACAATATATGAAGAATACATATAACTGATTATCAAAAAATAATCTAATTGTTCTTTAGTCACCAAGTTGTGTCTGACTCTTTGTGACCCCCTGGACTGAAGCACACCAAGCTTACACGTCCTTCACTATCTCCCAGAGTTTGCTCAAACTTATGTCCATTGAGTTGGTGAAGTCATCCAACCTCTTCTGCCCTCAACCTTTCTCAGCATCAGGGTCTTTACCAATGATTCAGCTCTTTGCATCATGTGGCCAGAGTATTGGAGCTTCAGCTTCAGCATCAGTCCTTCCAATGAATATTCAGGGTTGATTTCCTTCAGGATTGACTGATTTGATCTCTTTGCTATCCAAGGAACTCTCAAGAGTCTTCTGCAGAACCACAGTTTGAAAGCATCAGTTCTTCAGTGC
The DNA here is from genome assembly GCA_022376925.1 of Tragulus kanchil. NCBI lineage: Eukaryota > Metazoa > Chordata > Mammalia > Artiodactyla > Tragulidae > Tragulus > Tragulus kanchil. The sequence goes on along the minus strand of JAIOJX010000001.1, from coordinate 65,706,424 downwards.
TCAGCCTTCTTTATGGTCCAACTCTCATTTCCATACATGACTACTGGAAAACCATAATGTTGACTATGTATCTTTGTCAGCAAAGTGATATCTCTGCTTTTTAATATGCTGTCTATGTTTTTCATAGCTTTTCTTCCAAGGAGCAAATGTCTTTTAATTTCATGGCTGCAGTACTGTCCTCAATGATTTTGGAGCCTGAGAAAATAAAATCTGTCACTGCTTCCACTTTTTGCCATCTATTAGACATGAAGTGATGAGACTAGATGCCATGATCTTAGTTTTGTGAATGTTGAATTTTAAACCAGGTTTTTCACTCCTTTGTTTCACCTTCATCTAGAGGCTCTTGCGTTCCTCTTTGCTTTCTGCCATTAGGTTGCTATCATCTGCATATTTGAACTGTTGATATTTCTCCCAGCAATCTTGATTCCAGCTTGTGAATCACATGGTCATTTCGCATGATATACTCCACATAGATGTTAAAGAAGCAGAGTGACAATATACAGTCGTATTCGTTTCCCAGTTCGGAACCAGTTTGTTGTTCTATGTCCAGTTCTGTTGCTTTTTCATCTGCATACACGTTTCTCAGGAGGCAGGTAAGGTTGTCTGGTATTTTCATATCTTTATGAATTTTCTACAGTTTGGTGTGATCCATCCAGTCAAAGGCTTTAGCATAGTCAGTGAAGCAGATGTTTTTCTGGAATTCTTTTGCTTTTTCTATGATACAATGGATGCCGGCAGTTTGATCTCTGATTCCTCAGCCTTTTCTAAATCCAACTTGTGCATCTGAAAGTTCTTGGTTCACATACTCTTGAAGCCTAGCTTGCAGGAATTTTTTTTTTTTTTAGTGGGGGTGGGGCGGTGCGGGCTGGAGACGGAGGGGGACAGGCGGGCTATTTCTATTGGTCTTTCATTTCTCTATTTTCATCTATCTTTGTTCTTTGGCCCGTGTGGGCCTCCCATCGCTGTGGCCTCTGTTGTCGCAGAGCACCGGCTGTGGGCGCATCTGCCCCAGAGCTCCAGCTCAGTAATTGGACACATCGGTCCAGCCGCTCCAGGCATGTGGGATCTTCCCAGGCCAGGGATTGAACTGGCGCCCCTTGTACTGCAAGGCGGTGTCCTTACCCACTGGACCACCAGGGAAGCCCCAGCTTGCAGGATTTTAAGAATTACTTTGCTAGCATGTGAGATGAGTGTAGTCGTACCGTAGTTTGAACATTGTCATTGTGCTTCTTTGAGATTGGAATGAAAACTGAACTTCTCCAGTTCTGTGACCACTGCTGTGTTTTCCAAATTTGCTGGCATATATTTTTTTTAAAGATTTATTTATTTATTTATTCGGGGTGGGGGAAGGTTGGGGTGGGGAAGGAGGGGAGCAGGCGGGCCACTTCTATTGGTCTTTCATTTCTCCATTTTCATCCATCTTTGTTCTTTGGCTCTTGTGGGCCTCCCATCGCCATGGTCTCTGTCGTTGCAGAGCACCGGCTCTGGGTGCACGCGCCCCAGAGCTCCGGCTCGGCAACTGGACACATCAGTCCAGCTGCTCCACGGCATGTGGGATCTTCCCAGGCCAGGGATCGAACCGGCGCCCCTTGCACTGCAAGGCGGTGTCCTTACCCACTGGACCACCAGGGAAGCCCCTTGCTGGCATATTGAGTGCAGCACTTTAGGAGCATCATCTTTTAGGATTTTAAATAGATCATCTGGAATTTCATCACCTCCACTAGCTTGTTTGTTTAATGGTTCTTATGGCTTACTTCACTTGACTTCGCACTCCAGGATGTCTGGCTCTGGGGGAGTGATCACACCCTAATGGTTATCCGAGTTATTAAGAACTTTTTTGTTCCACCTCTTCTTAATATCTTCTGCTTTTGTTAGGTTCTTGCCATTTCTGTGTTTTATCAAGCCCGTCTTTGCATGAAATGTTCCCTTGGTAAAAACAGATTTATTTGAAAATACATAAATGATTTAGTTGAATTTATTGGAGAATATTATTTGAAATCAAAATCTGGGTGTTAGATGTGTGATTACTTTGTTTATTTTATGCCCTCTCTATTGATAGAGCAAGGAAATATATGTGTGTATACTAATCCATGTATTATACATATCTGGGCTTCCCCAATGTTTCATCAGGTAAAGGATATACCTATAATATAGGAGACACAGGAAATGTGAGTTCAGTCCCTTGGTTGGGAAGATCCCTTGGAGGAGGAAATGGCAACCCACTCCAGTATTCTTGCCTGGAAAAGCCCATAGAGAGAGGAGCCTGGAGGGTCACTGGGATCACAGATGAGTTGGTTGCAACTGAGCACAGGTACATATACAAAGATATACATATCTATGAATATTTTTATACATTAACATAAGTTTGCATTGATGTCTCCACTCCAGTCCATTAGCAATTAGGTCGTTTAGCCTCTTCCCCTTGTTTATCTATCTACTTTATTCCAAGAATTAAGAAAACTGATTCCTACCATCCACCATGCATTTACTTAAGTGTTAATTTCCTATACACGTGCATAGAAATATCAAAAATGTTAACCCATGTCCCTATGTGAAACAACTTTATCAACTAGACTTCAGTGAATATGTATAGTTGTATAGTTTTTTGTGCCTATTAGTTCTGCAGGCTCTTCATTTCCACATTTAATTAGGATAGCACTTTTTCCCCCTATCTTCTCTATTTAGCTTGTTTCATGCCAATGGGATCTTCCCAGGCCAGATCGAACCGCGCCTTGCACTGGCTGTCCTTACCCACTGGACCACCAGGAAGCCCCTTGCTGGCATATTGAGTGCAGCACTTTAGGAGCATCATCTTTTAGGATTTTAAATAGATCATCTGGAATTTCATCACCTCCACTAGCTTGTTTGTTTAATGGTTCTTATGGCTTACTTCACTTGACTTCGCACTCCAGGATGTCTGGCTCTGGGGGAGTGATCACACCCTAATGGTTATCCGAGTTATTAAGAACTTTTTTGTTCCACCTCTTCTTAATATCTTCTGCTTTTGTTAGGTTCTTGCCATTTCTGTGTTTTATCAAGCCCGTCTTTGCATGAAATGTTCCCTTGGTAAAAACAGATTTATTTGAAAATACATAAATGATTTAGTTGAATTTATTGGAGAATATTATTTGAAATCAAAATCTGGGTGTTAGATGTGTGATTACTTTGTTTATTTTATGCCCTCTCTATTGATAGAGCAAGGAAATATATGTGTGTATACTAATCCATGTATTATACATATCTGGGCTTCCCCAATGTTTCATCAGGTAAAGGATATACCTATAATATAGGAGACACAGGAAATGTGAGTTCAGTCCCTTGGTTGGGAAGATCCCTTGGAGGAGGAAATGGCAACCCACTCCAGTATTCTTGCCTGGAAAAGCCCATAGAGAGAGGAGCCTGGAGGGTCACTGGGATCACAGATGAGTTGGTTGCAACTGAGCACAGGTACATATACAAAGATATACATATCTATGAATATTTTTATACATTAACATAAGTTTGCATTGATGTCTCCACTCCAGTCCATTAGCAATTAGGTCGTTTAGCCTCTTCCCCTTGTTTATCTATCTACTTTATTCCAAGAATTAAGAAAACTGATTCCTACCATCCACCATGCATTTACTTAAGTGTTAATTTCCTATACACGTGCATAGAAATATCAAAAATGTTAACCCATGTCCCTATGTGAAACAACTTTATCAACTAGACTTCAGTGAATATGTATAGTTGTATAGTTTTTTGTGCCTATTAGTTCTGCAGGCTCTTCATTTCCACATTTAATTAGGATAGCACTTTTTCCCCCTATCTTCTCTATTGAGCTTGTTTCATACACTTGTAGTACAATTTAGTTATTTTGTCACATTCTAAATCCTATTCTGGGATGCTCAAATCTCCTAAATGTTTTCACTTTGCATGTACTCAGGTTCCGTTTTGGGCTGTAAATTTCTATGGGTCTTGACAGATGCATATCCACCTTTATAGTATCATACAGAATAATTTCACCAACTTAAAAACTCCTTTGTGCCTCATCAATACATCTCTTTCAGTCTTTCTCCCCACTAGGGAGATGTGATCTTTTCATTGTCTGTATAATTTTGCCTTTTCTAAAATATCATGAATCTGGAATCAGACAATATATAGTTTCCAGGTGCATTCTTTAATTTTAACAATGTGTATTTAAAATTAAGTTGTGTTTTTGCATGACTTGCTAGCTATCCCTGAATAGTATGCCATTTTATGGATACTATCCAGTTTGTTTATCCACTCACATATTGAAGAACATTTTGATTTGTGAGGATTATAAATAAAGTTACTATAAAAAATCATGAGCAGGTATTTATGTATACCTTTTAAATCAATTGGGTAAGTACCTAGGGATGTGATTGCTAGATCATGTGGTATCATTATGTTTGGCTTTTCAATATACTGCCAAATGATCTCCCAAAGTGGCTGTATTCCACAGCTTTTAAGGTAAAGAAAAATCAAAATCCTTAATATAGTTTACATGGTGTGGATAATTCCTATATCTTCAGCCTCATCATATGTTACTCTTTCCCTTCCTGAATAGTAAGACGTTTTATGGATACTATCCAGTTTGTTTATCCACTCACATATTGAAGAACATTTTGATTTGTGAGGATTATAAATAAAGTTACTATAAAAAATCATGAGCAGGTATTTATGTATACCTTTTAAATCAATTGGGTAAGTACCTAGGGATGTGATTGCTAGATCATGTGGTATCATTATGTTTGGCTTTTCAATATACTGCCAAATGATCTCCCAAAGTGGCTGTATTCCACAGCTTTTAAGGTAAAGAAAAATCAAAATCCTTAATATAGTTTACATGGTGTGGATAATTCCTATATCTTCAGCCTCATCATATGTTACTCTTTCCCTTCCTGAATAGTAAGACGTTTTATGGATACTATCCAGTTTGTTTATCCACTCACATATTGAAGAACATTTTGATTTGTGAGGATTATAAATAAAGTTAAATAAATAAATAAAGTCATAATAAAAAATCATGAGCATGTGCACTGCATGCACAGACATACCCCATGGTTGCCATGCTCCCTGGTTAGCCTCTGAGAACCCATTCTGTGACCTAGGACTGAAAGCTACTCCTTGAACCTCTGTAAATCCTCCCCACCCCAACTTTGTATCATTCCACTTTTCCATCACATTAGAGTGTAAGCATATTTTCTCTTTTTAAAATTTATTTATTTTTAATTGGAGGATATTTGCTTTACAATATTGTGTTGGTTTCTATCATACATCAACAAAAATCAGCCAAAGGTAGACATATGTCCCTTCTGTCTGAACTTCCTTCCCACCCCATGCCATCTAGGTTGTCACAGAGCACCAAATTTGAGCTTAGTGCATCATACAACAAAGTCCCACCTGCTATCTGCTTTACATATGATAATATATATGTTTCAATGGTACTGCCTCAATTTGTCCTACCGTCTTCTTCCCCCACTGTGCCTGCAGGTCTGTTCTCTTTAGATCTCCGTAGAGCTTAAGCATCTTTTCTTTAAGCTAGTCCTTACTGACGTCTTTGGCTAGGTAAATCCCCCTTATATAGGTTTTCATAGCTCCAAGTGTCTTGTATTTGTAGCACTTAGCATAGTTGTGATACTGTTAATATATTCATTTTCTTCCCCCTCCACACACATATTCCTTACCAGGCCGTTAATCACCATGAAGTCAAGACCAAATTTTTCTCACTATTACATTCCTAGCACACAGCAAAGTACCTAACATGTAGGAGGGGTTAAATATATACATTTTTATTAGATGAACAAATAAATGAATGTGTAGTGTAGACATTATTACATTAAAAAAACAGTGACATACATTTACAACAAGGATGGAAGTTGAAGGCATTATTTTAGATGAAACAAGTCAAATATAAATACTATATTCCACTTTTACCTGGAGGCTAAAAAAGCCAAATTCTTAGAAACAGAGTGAAGAGTAGCTATCAGGGGATGAATGTTGGGAGAAACAGGGAGATGATGGTCAAAAAGTACAAGCTTTCCATAATAGGAATACATTAGGAGGGTCTAATGTACAACATGGTAATTATAAATAATGCTGTATTATATACTTGAAAGTTGCTAAGAGAATTGATCTTAAATGTTATTATCACAAAGGAAAAATTATGATTATGAATTACAATGACAATGTTAGCCTAACCCTAGGGTGGCAATCATTTTACAATATTTAAGTGTATCAAATCAACACATTGTTTACTTTAAATTTAGACAATGTTAATATGATATTGTTGTGTATCAGATTTCCTTAGTGGCTCAGATGGTAAAGAATCTGCCTCCAATGCAGAAGATCTGAGTTCAGTCCTTGGGTCAAGAAGATCCCCTGAAGAAGGGAATGGCTACCCACTGCAGTATTCTTGCCTGGAAAATTCCATGCACAGAGCAGCCTGGCAGGTTACAGTCCATGGGGTCGCAAAGAAATGGACATGACTGAGTGACCAACTCTTTCACTTCACTTTCACATTCCAATAAGTTTGGAAAAAGTTATTGGCAAAATATCCTTTACATTTAAAGATTTTAGCTAAATTTGTAAACTCATTGTTTTCATAGCCTTTTTCAAAATAAGCCAGTTTCAACATTCTATACCATAATAATGCCATACTTTAATTGCTGTAGTACGTATAAAGTACTAATTCTAACTACAACACCCAGGTTATTCATGTTATTTATTGACAACATTTAGAACAAAGTGTGTTTGCAAAATACCACTGTAAAAGAAAAGAGTGTTTTTTCAGCATGGTGCTCAGTTTTTTTAAGTTTTTTTTTTTTAAATTCACCAGATTTCCAAGATGGGCAAAATGATATAAAGCATCTATCAAGAAAATCTGCCTTAAAGTGCTTTGCCTCAATCTTTATCAAGAGATTCAAGCATATATTGTTTCCAATCAACCAATTTGACCATTTTGTCTTAACTGGATCCCAAAAATCTACATGTAGTTTATTGGAAGCTTAAATGACTCACTAAAGAACAAATACTATTTCAGTCTTAAGCTACATTAACAAAAATCTTACCACATTTCAACTAACCTTTATTTAACCTAAGTGTAAAAAGTGTATTTCTTTGAATTTCTTTTTGTTTCATCAACAAAAATAGTCATTTCAGACTAGTCAAAGGGTCACCAATTCTAAAAATCTTAGATTTGGAAAGAAACTAGTTTAGCTTCCCATCCAATATATATTTTCTTTTAACAATATTAGGTCTCTTTTTGATGCCTTCCAGTGATGGGCATCTCCCTTTGTACGGAAACAATCCATTTGATTATTGGAAATTTCTCATCTATGAGTAGGTGACCAAATTTTTAAATAGAAGAGAATCAAATACAGAGAAATGAAATGCAGTGATACAACATTGATTCAATAGACAGTGCTTTTCATGCCTTGTTAATTTTGAATCATTGTAATTATTGTTATCAAAGATACATTTCTCCATCTCACCCACAAATATAAAATATTTTTTATAGGCAACAGTAGTATTTTCCTCATATCTACCACACTCAAACATAAACTTGCTATACCAGCCAATTTGTTTTTTTCTTACCCAAAATCCAAATAAACTTTTCCTTCTTAGTGCACAGGATGATTTTCTAATTTCTCATAACCTAACTTCACTTCTAGAAATCTGGATGCCTCTTTTTTTAAACTCCAGATTAGAAATCTGTGGCCCCTGCCAAGGAATCTTCTTTGATTGACTCCATATGACTCCAACCTATGAACTTGATTAACTAGTCAGAGTAATTGGTTTACCTGACCTCCAGCTCAATTATTCTAGTCTTAGTGATTACTCTGTGCTTTTTGAACATTGCAGTGAACAAAACATATGTTAAGGAACCTCCCCATTAACATAATTTAAACACTGAAGGATACAAAGCAAATGTGAGAATCTAGAGGGAAGAAAGAAGACCACAGATTGAAGAAGCAAAGAAAACTTTGTGGAAGAAATAGCGTTTGAGCTGGGCTTCAAAAGATGGCCCTGGGTAAATTCTAAAAGCTGTAAATACCAGGGAAAACCATTTTATGTAGAAATAATAGCTGGAACAACAGCACAGAGATAAGAAAGGAAATGATGTATATGAAGAACTATACCTTCAGTCCTCTGTGGCCAGAACAAATGTTTATGAAGAGGTCAGTGAAAGATAAAGCTAGGATATGCAGGGACCATATTATACAGGGCCTGTTTGCCATTATAAGAATCTGAGACTTTTTCTTTTGTAGATAATAGAGCACCATTAAAACAGATAGCAAAGTGGGACTTCCCTGTTGGCTCAGTGGTGAAGAGTTTGCCTGCTGATGCAGGAGACATGGGTTCGATCCCTGATTCAGGAAGATCCCACATGCTGTGGAGCAATTAAGCCCGTGAGCCACAACTATGGAGCCTGTGCTTTAGAGCCTCAGAGCTGCAACTCTTGAGCCTATATGCTGCAACTACCAAAGCCCGTGTGCCCTAGAGCCAGAGTTCCACAACAAGAGAAGTCACCGCAACAAAAAACCTGCTCACCTCAACTAGACAGTAGCCCCACTCCCTGCAACTAGAGAAGAGCCTGCAGCACAGTGAAAACCCAGAATAGCCAAAAAATAAATAAATACATAAATAAAATATAATTAAAATTAAAAAGATAGCAAAGTGATGTGGTCAGATTTATTTTTAAAGAAAGAATAAGAAAACAACAATAATTCTTTAGAAATATAATTTCAGATAGTAGGGAAAGTAGTTATATTAGGGGCCCTCTTTGGTTTTTCTTAAAAATTTTCATTATCTACTAACATCTTATAGTTTAAGTATGTTAATTCAGGAAGACAGTGACAAGAATCAAGAATAAGAATAGGGCTTCCCTGGTGGTCCAGTGGGTAAGGACACCGCCTTACAGTGCAAGGGGCGCCAGTTTGATCCCTGGCCTGGGAAGATCCCACGTGCCACAGAGCGGCTGGACCCATGTGTCCAATTACCGAGCGGGAGCTCTGGAGCACACGCGCCCAGAGCAGACGCCACCGCACGCCACCGCGATGGGAGGCCCACAGGAGCCAAAGAACAAAGACGGATGAAAATGGAGAAATGAAAGACCAATAGAAGTGGCTCGCCTGCCCCTCTCCCTCCCCAACCCGCCCCACCCTGCCCCAAAAAGAAACCATTACAAAAAAAAGAATAAGAATAATGAAGTTATTGAGAGTTAATATACTAGATATTTTAAATTTGCTTTATAGACCCATGAGTTACTATTATTCCCATGTTATAGATGATGAAACTGAGCATCAGATAGTTTTAAAAGCTTTCCAGGGGTCAGCTAAGTACTAGAGCTTGGATTCAAGTCCATGCAGCTTGATAATACCTGTGCTCTTAAGCACTTGACCCTCATCAGTTGATCCTACTCAGCTAACTCAACAGCTGAGTAGCTATTAAACCAGAGTGTCAGAACTTAAGACGGCTTCTAAAACAATTTGCTCATATTGTCAGATGAGGACCAGGAGCTAGGAAAGCATCTTACTCAAGGTCACAGAATTCAGTAGAAATGCCTGGCTAGAACATAGCTCTCCTGTTTCCCAGTTGTGTTCATTCTGTTGTACTATTTTGCTGTTCTTCTAGCACAAATGAAGGCCGTGTATCTCTCCAGTACTAAGGTTGGAGTTTTTCAGGAAAAGTCTGAAGCAGTCGCCTATTTGCTTTGTAATATAATTCCAGATGTTAAACTCAATCAGTCTCAAAGGTCATAAAATTTTCAGGCCACAATTCCTGGCACAGTTGCCTGTTCCACCTCAATCTTGTGTATGACCATTGCAAAACACCACCAAAATTCTTAATAAATAAGAAGCCAGGAATTCCCTTAGACCTTTTATCTCCTCCTGCTAAAGCATAGTTGGGAATTTACTTTTCATCTTCCTACCACAGTTTCTAGCTACTTTCTTGAATTTTCAAGGTTTAAAAGGAACCGTTGCCTATTCAGAAATTGCCTTAGCAAAGAGAAAACTTTGTTCCATGAGTTTCTATGGTAATCCTTCTCAAACTCTGATGGAAACCAATAACTTGGGCTGTTGGGAAAAACTAAAATAGCCTGGATTCTTCCCCAAATATTCTGATTCAGTCAATCTCGAGTCAGAGATAGAAATTTTCATTTTTGAACCACCTGTGAAAAACCAAGTTTGGAAACTACTCACCTATGGTTTGAAAGACGGATGAAAATGGAGAAATGAAAGACCAATAGAAGTGGCTCGCCTGCCCCTCTCCCTCCCCCACCCGCCACACCCTGCCCCAAAAAGAAACCATTACAAAAAAAAGAATAAGAATAATGAAGTTATTGAGAGTTAATATACTAGATATTTTAAATTTGCTTTATAGACCCATGAGTTACTATTATTCCCATGTTATAGATGATGAAACTGAGCATCAGATAGTTTTAAAAGCTTTCCAGGGGTCAGCTAAGTACTAGAGCTTGGATTCAAGTCCATGCAGCTTGATAATACCTGTGCTCTTAAGCACTTGACCCTCATCAGTTGATCCTACTCAGCTAACTCAACAGCTGAGTAGCTATTAAACCAGAGTGTCAGAACTTAAGACGGCTTCTAAAACAATTTGCTCATATTGTCAGATGAGGACCAGGAGCTAGGAAAGCATCTTACTCAAGGTCACAGAATTCAGTAGAAATGCCTGGCTAGAACATAGCTCTCCTGTTTCCCAGTTGTGTTCATTCTGTTGTACTATTTTGCTGTTCTTCTAGCACAAATGAAGGCCGTGTATCTCTCCAGTACTAAGGTTGGAGTTTTTCAGGAAAAGTCTGAAGCAGTCGCCTATTTGCTTTGTAATATAATTCCAGATGTTAAACTCAATCAGTCTCAAAGGTCATAAAATTTTCAGGCCACAATTCCTGGCACAGTTGCCTGTTCCACCTCAATCTTGTGTATGACCATTGCAAAACACCACCAAAATTCTTAATAAATAAGAAGCCAGGAATTCCCTTAGACCTTTTATCTCCTCCTGCTAAAGCATAGTTGGGAATTTACTTTTCATCTTCCTACCACAGTTTCTAGCTACTTTCTTGAATTTTCAAGGTTTAAAAGGAACCGTTGCCTATTCAGAAATTGCCTTAGCAAAGAGAAAACTTTGTTCCATGAGTTTCTATGGTAATCCTTCTCAAACTCTGATGGAAACCAATAACTTGGGCTGTTGGGAAAAACTAAAATAGCCTGGATTCTTCCCCAAATATTCTGATTCAGTCAATCTCGAGTCAGAGATAGAAATTTTCATTTTTCCCATGAACCACCTGTGAATCTATTATGTACCCAAGTTTGGAAACTACTCACCTATGGTTTGCATGTTAAGGATGAAATTCTGAGAGATATTGGAACTAGAGTTATGGAGAGACATTGGTGCATGTATGGAAACTTCCTCTTCTTCTCTACATTCACCCATAAAAGTATCAGCTGCTTTCATTTGATTTGCTGTGCTCTGGAGAACCACCCCTCACTGGCTCTTTCACGATGACTGGATGAATTCAGCACAGGTGCAAGCAGTAGGCTGCCAATATCTCTGAGTGTCCACACATTTACACCTACACTAGGGCTCCATAGAAAACTGAGCCATCACTGAAGAAAATCTGCTATCCCAGTTTTATTCATAAATTAATCAAATCTTGCAGTTGGGGAAATGAGAAAAGTCTGAACTGTTGAGTTTTACTTATTTTTTCCTAAGACTGTTCTGCAAATAAGTAAGAATATATGTGTGAACATGACAGGATAACGCTTTTCATTCATAGAGAATAAAGCTGATGACCCTCCAAGCTGGAAGATCTAAACAAGTCATGTAGAATAGTGTTTCACAAACTTTAATGTACATTTGAAACATCTGGATAGACTCTCCATCTACTCAAAATATGATCCCTAGACCAACAGCATTAGCATCACCTGAGAGTTTATTGGCATTGCAGCATATCAGTCCTCACATCAGACCTGCCAAAATACAGCCTGTATTTGAACAAGATCTCCAGGCCTGAACCAGTGGTTCTCAAAGTCCATTGCCAAGAAGAGCACCATCACCACCACCTGGAGATTTGTCAAAATGTATGTTGTCAGGCACCACTCTGGACCTTCTGAATCAGAAACTCTGGAGTTGGGAGTGAGAAATCTGTTTTAAGAAGCCCTCCAGGTAATTCTAATGAGCATTCGAGTTTGAAAGCCACTCTAGACTATCCTTCTGCTTTTAGGCAATATTGGCTTTCACTGAGTCATAGAATATTGGGACAAAGATGGTCAGCTTTCAGGGCAAGAAATTCCATTATCAATTTCAGAAAGCTCCCTCTCTTTTATGAAATGCCTTATGATCCTTGGTATACACTGGATGTTTTATATCACCCCAAATTTCATATATTGAAACCTAATTAATCTCTAGTGTTATATTTGGAGGTGGGGCCTTTGAGAGGTGATCAGGTCATAAAAATGGATTCCTCATAAATGGGATTAGTGCCATTATAAAAGAGACCACAGAAAATTCCCTTGCCCCCCTTTATCATGTGAAGACATTGCAGAAGATGGTCATCTATGAACCAGGACATGAGCACCAGACAGCACATCAGCCAGCACCTTGACCTTGGACTTCTCAGCTTCCAGAACTGTGAGCCGCCAAGCCAATGACATTATCTTATAGTAGTCTTAACAGACTAAGGCATTGTCCTGTCTTCACACAGGCTTCTTCTCATTGGTAACCGTTTTCAAATCCACTTTGCTACAAGAAAGCCTTCCTAGGTTTGGCAAGTACTTCCTCATATCTTCTGTCAAGTGCTTGCCTAGTTTCTGAGCTTTTATATCAAGTCTCTCAGAGATAACCATTAGAAATGAAACTCCAAATTTTCAACATCCCATAGTGGCAATGAGTTTTGTTTTCATTAGTTTGCTGATGGAACTCCACTCTTTAAAATTATCTTAACTCATACTATCTCATGTAATCCACTTAAATTTTTTCTGAAGGAGTTCCTGTTATTACCCCTATTTTCATGAGAAACTGATAGAAAGGTTAGAAATTTCTGTAAGATTAGAGCTACCAAGCAGCAGAATCATAACTGAAAGTAAGGTAATATTTCAAAGTCTATGAGCTTAATCATAAAAAGTATGCATGACCACATTCCCTGAAAGGGAGGCCATGATATGGGTAAGGATGTGGAAGGACAAGGCCTGACTTGTGAGGCTATAGGAGGGAGTAGGTTTAGTGTTGAGGTATGATTAGCTTCTGTTTTGGATTTTGATCGAAGAGGGAAAAACTACACTGTCCTGATAGAGTGTGTTTCATTCAAACTAGAATAGTGTGTTCAAATAGGGCATCCAACTAGAGAGTTTGAAGCAATTTATCAGAGCCAAGTTAGTTTTAAACCTAGAGTAGGACAGATGATAGTAAGGAGCAGTGGGCAAATTGTTTACTTGGATTAATATCAGAATTTCAAAGATGGTGGGGGGAGGTCAGAAGGACAACAGCAAGATTTTTATGAGTTTCCAGCATGCATTTGTATCACTTTATCACATATAGTCTTTTAATTGTTAATTGCAATATTGAATGTACAAATAGTCATCCATTCAAACTACAAGCCTCTTGATGACAATATTACACTTTTGTCTTTCCCCACAGTACCAAATGTTCACTAATTGATTTATCCTTTCATTGATTATCTTATCAGGTTTTGTGCTATGTACTGGGGATACGAAGATGTATAAGACTTGGTCCCCATCCTCATGGAACCCACAGTATAAAATGGATTCTCAGCAGGACTTAATGGATCAAATTCAGAAGTCATAGATCCATAAACCAGTAGGTATGTGAACATATATGCATTTTTCTGTAGGAATTCTACAGTTTTTTATCAGACTCTCAACATTGATTAGAGCCTATAGTTTGGTAGGGGAGCATACATGTAAATAAATAGCACAGTATATGAGTCCTAGGAGTTGATGGATAGGAACTGGCCATGGAAGCATGTAAATCTTCACAGAAGAGGTAATAATTGGTCTTTACAAGCAAGCAGAGGGATAAAGAAGATTCTAGAAATAGGGAAAATATATGGGAAGAGAGAGCATACTGCATTTGAGAAATAACGAAGAGTTTGATATGGGAGCAAGATGAGCCTAGAGAGGCAGAATGACAAGCCCCAAACCACCAACCCAAACTACCTCTTCTTTCATTCACCCCACTTTTGGAATATTTCTTACTATTCTATGGATAGGCTCACACAGGGAGCCTCCACACTACAATAGCTATTCAGAAGAGATGACAAATAGAAGCTGTCTCCCACAGAACCTGGCCCTCATTTCAAGATTTTAAAAGTGCGAAAACCACAAGAGGAGGTTTAGATAGGTAGCCTTCTTCCTCTCTCTGTATTCCTAGCTTTGACACCATCACTGGTGGTAAGGGAAATGAAATGTCATTATTCACTACTTTTTAGTCTTCATTTTAATTCTAAGAGACTTTTAGGGACCAGGCGGATAGTGTCATGTAGCATATTACCTAGTTGCTAACTTTCTAACTCATTCTCTTTTGCTTCTCTGTGAGTTTGTATGGTTTCTTAAGCTATTACTGGTCATCTTTGTCATTTTCCCAGAGCTGGTATCTTTGGCATTTCCTTATTCCACTGCCTTCTTATTCCTTTACTCAGGCTATTACCAGGATTCACTCCAGAAATTTGCCACTTTAAGAAGTAGAAGAATGTGAGAGAGTATTGAGTTCAAACCAAATTGTTGACGCCTCCCTCTTCCCTGCTTGGTGAACCGTTACATGGCTTTGGATTTTGGCTTCCCTTTTAGTCTTTGTTTTTCCATCAGAGTACTCTGGATTTTTCAGCTTCTCTCAGTCTGACCTCTATCCTGTATGACTGCTGCCAGAACTTGGCTTTACTTAGGGTTCCTCCCTCTCCTAAGTTCTGGCATAATATGCTTCAAGGGACTGATTTCTGTATTATTGACTGCTACCCTACTCTGGACTGGTTATATCTCAGCAAGTAGCCTTTTCCAGTCAACCTTCCTTAGTGCATCTATCCTCTGTCATTAGCATGTACAAGCTAATTCTTGAGGTCCCTACTAGGAAACAAGTGCCGTTTCCTACCATCTGGTCCTCCAGCCTATGCCCACAGTCGGCCAGATCCATTAGCTCTTATTTATAACTTCAGGGAAGAAATTTCACCACTTTCATAGTCCTGTTTCCATGCTCCCCCATTAGCTAGGAATCAATAGACATCTGTTATCTATCTTTCCACCTATTGGTAGGTAGCAGTCAGCATAGTGAGGGAGATGAGTTTCTCTGAGATAACAGAAGAGGTGAGAAAAATTAGCTCAATTAATTTGGATAGCTTACAGTTTCTGGTCATAGCTTGTGACTGTTCTGAATTCTCAGAATGCCTGTGGAATTATGCTATGTTCTTATCCATCTCACTAGGATAAGCTTTACAAAAAAATCAAAATAGATGATCTACTAACTGGTATACTTTCAGGAGTCATAAACAATGTCTTGGTAGTGGCTCAGGCCTAAACACCTTTCTCTAGGGTCCTTTGCTTTCACAATGAGGAATAAGGCTCAGAATGAGAAACCCAGGATTATGCCACACAGATGCATATGTGTGGCCTAAAAGAAAGTCTCTTCCTCACAGCCTTATTGGAGAAGGTAAAGGAAGAGAACTCAAGGACCAAGGGAATCTGGAATGGAGCAGAGAGGTTGAAATAAGGGGTTCAAAAGGTTCAGAGAAAAATATGACTTAGGCAAAGAAAAATCAAAGATAAGACTTAGAGTTTCTTTTTTTTTTTCACACCCTTACCAATATTTATTATTTGTATGCTTTTTGATGACAGCTATTCTGGAAAATGTGAGGTGATATCTCATTGCAGTTTTGATTTGCATTTCTCTAATGATTAGTGATCTTGAGCATCTTTTCATGTGCCTGTTACCTATCTGTGTCTCTTTATTTTGAAGAAGTTAGTTGATATCTTCTGCCAACATTTTAACCAAGCTATTTTTTTCTTTTGATATTGAATTGTGTGAGTTGTTTATGTATTTTGGATATTAACCCCTTATGAGTCATTTGTTTGCAAATATTTTCTACTATTCAGTAGGTTGTTTCTGTTTTACTGATTCTTTCTCTTTTTTTTGAAATCTGGAGTTTAATTACTAGTAAAGTAACAGTGCTGATTTCTTTTTTTTTGTTATTTGGTTTTGGCCATTCTGTGTTTTCACTGCTGCTGTAGGCTCTTCTGTAGTTGCAGGGAGTGAGGGATATTCTCTAGTTGAGGTGAACAGGCTTCTTGTTGCAGTGGCTTCTCTTGTTGTGGAACTTGGGCTCTAGGGCACATGGGCTTCAATAGTGGCACATGGGCTCCATAGTTGTGGCTCCAAGGCTCTAGAGCCTGACAGGCTCCATAGTTGTGGCTCATGGGCTTAGTTACTCCACAGCATGTGGGATCTTCCCGGCTCAGGGATTGAACCTGTGTCTCCTGCATTGGCAGGTGAACTCTTTACCACCGAGCTACCAGGGAAGCCCCTGATGATTTCTTTGTTGTGCAAAGCTTTTACATTTAATTAGATCATACTTATATATTTTTGCTTTTATTTATTTTGCCTTAGGAGACACCTCCCCCCAAATATTGCTACAATTTATGTCAAAGAGTGTTATGTCCATGTTCTCTTTTATGAGTTTTAACATGTCAGGTCTTACACTTAAGTCTTTAATACACTTAGCATTTCTTTTTATAAATGGTGTGAGGAAATGTTCTAATCTCACCTTTATACATGTAGCTGTCTGGGTTTTTTCAGCAGCTCTTGTTGAAGAGACTATCTTTTTTACATTGCATATTGTTAGGCCATTTGTTGTATTAATAGGTGTTTGAGTTTATTTCTGGGCTATCTATTCTGTTCAATTGATCTCTGTGTTTTTGTTCTGGCACCATGCTGTTTTGATGACTGTAGCTTTGAAGCATAGTCTGAAGTTGGACAGCACGATACCTTCAGCTATCTTCTTTTCCTGAAGATTGTTTTGGCAATTCATGGTCTTTTGTGGTTCCATAGAAATTTTAGGATCATTTGTTTTAGTTCTTTGAAAAATGCCATGTGTATTTTGATAGGGATGCATTAAATCTGTGGGTTGCCTTGGGTTGTATGGACTTTTAGTTTTTATGATTAGAAGATAATTACTTTAAAAAATTGTCATGGTTTTGCCATACATCAGCATGAACTGGCATTAAGTATACATATGTCATCTCCCTCATGAAGTTCTCTTCACATCCCTCCCCTTTCCACCCCTATGGTTTGTCACAGAGCACTGGCTTTGGGTTCCCTGTATCATACATTGAACTTCCACTTGCTATCTATTTTACATATGGAAATGTATGTTTCAATGCTATTCTTCCATATTGTCTAACCCTCTCCTTCCCCGACTGTGTCCAAAATGTCTGTTTAAGCTGTGCTGCCCTGCAAATAGGATCATAAGTACTACCTTTCTTGATACCATCCATATATATTAATATACAATATTTGTATTTCTTTTTCTGATTTGCTTCACTCTGTATGACAGGCTCTAGGTTCATCCATCTTGTAAGAAGTGATTAAAATGTGTTCCTTTAATAGCTGAATAATATTCCATTGTGTATATGTACCACAATTTCCTTATCAATTCACCTGCCAGTGGACATCTAGGTTGCTTCTGTATCCTAGCTATTGTAAACTGTGCTGTGATGAACATTGGAGTACAGGTGTCTTTTCCAATTCTGGTTTCCTTAGAGTATATGCCAAGTAGTGGGATTGCAGGGTCATATGGTAACTTTATTCCTAGTTTTATAAGGAATCTCCATACTTTTTGCTACAGTGGTCATATCAATTTGCATTTCCACCAACAGTGTAAGAGAGTTCCCCTTTCTCCATATCCTCTCCAGAATTTATTGTTTGTAGACATTTAATGATGGCCATTCTGACCTGTGTGAGATGATATCTCATTCTAGTTTTGATTTATATTTCTCTAATAATGATTAATGTTGAGTATCTTTTCACATGTTTCTTAGCCATATGTATGTCTTCTCTGGAGAAATGTCTGTTTAGGTTGACTACTTGCTTTTTGATTAGATTGTTTTTCTGGTATTGAGTTGCATGAGCTGCTTGTATATTATGGAGATTAATTCTTTGTCAGTTTTATCATTTGCTATTAATTTCTCCCATTCTGGGGGTTGTTTGATCACCTTACTTATAGTTTCCTTCATTGTGCAAAAGTTTTTCTGTTTAATTAGGTCCCACTTGCTTATTTTTGTTTTTTATTGCCATTATTCTAAGAGGTGGTCCATAGAGAATCTTGCTGTGGCTTGCATCAGAGGAAGTTCTGCCTATGTTTTCCTCTAAGAAATGCATAGTTTGTGGTCTTACATTTAGGTCTTTAATCCATTTTAGGTTTATTTTTGTGTATGATGTTAGGAGGTAGTCTAGTTTCATTCTTTTATGTGTAGTTGACCGGTTTTCCCAGTACCACTTGTGGAAGAGACAGTCTTGTCTTCACTGTATACTTCCCCCTCCTTTGACAAAGATAAGGTTCCAGTCTTATGGGCGTTGGGGTGAGGGAAGGGAATATGCTGTGGGACTAGGGGATCTCAAACAGGGGCTCTGTGGCGACCTGGAAGTATGGGATGGGGAGGGTGGAGGAGGGGGGAGGTTCAAGAGGGAGGGTACATGTATATGCCTATGGATGATTCAGGTCAATGTGTGGCAGTAAACAACAAAACTCTGTAAATAAAATTAGATTAAATTTTTTAAAAAAGGAAAAAAAAGATAAGGTTCCCATAGGTGTGTGATTTTATCTCTAGTCTTTCTATCTTGATCCATGGGTCTATATTTCTGTTTTTATACCAGTACCATACTTTCTTGATGACTGTAGCTTTGTAGTATAGTCTAAAGTCAGGAAGGTTGATTCCTCCAGTTCCATTCTTCTTTCTCAAGATTGCTTTGGATGTTCAAGATCTGTTGTGTTACCATACAAATTGTGAAATTATTTGTTCTAGCTCTGTGAAAAATACCATTGGTAGTTTCATAGGAATTGCACTGAATCTATAGATTGCTTTGAGCAATATAGTCATTTTCACTATTTTGAGTCTTCCAATCCAGGAACATAGTATATCTCTCCATCTGTTTGTGTCATCTTTGATTTCTTTCATCAGTGTCATAGTTTTGTGCATACAGGTCTTTTGTCTCTTTAGATAAATTTATTCCTAAGTATTTTATTTTATTTTTATTGCAATGTTGAATAGGATTGTTTCCTTAATTTCTCTTTCAGATTTTTCATTGTTAGTTTATAGGAATGCAAGGGATTTCTGTGCATTAATTTTATATCCTGTGGCTTTACTATATTCATTGACGAGTTCTAGTAATTTTCTGGAGGCATCTTTAGGGTTTTCTATGTAGAGAATCATCTTGCCTGGAAACAGAGAGAATTTTACTTCTTTTCCAGTCTGGATTCCTTTTATTCT
Source organism: Tragulus kanchil (assembly GCA_022376925.1). Classification (NCBI taxonomy): domain Eukaryota; kingdom Metazoa; phylum Chordata; class Mammalia; order Artiodactyla; family Tragulidae; genus Tragulus; species Tragulus kanchil. The sequence continues at coordinate 65,686,907 of JAIOJX010000001.1, read as the reverse complement.
TTTTATTCTCTGATTGCTGTGGCTAGGACTTCCAAAACTATGTTGAATAGTTTTGTGATGTGGGTGGGCGCTCTTACCCTGTTTCTGAATTTAGAGGAAATGCTCTCAGTTTTTCACCATTGAAGATAATGTTTTCTTGTGGGTTTGTCATATGTGTGCTTGGTAAGTTGATTCAGTCATGTCCAACTCTTAGTGACTGTATAGACTGTAGCCTGACAGGCTCTTCTGTCCATGGGATTCTCCAGACAAGAAGACTGGATTGGGTTGCCATGCCATCCTCCAGGGGATCTCCCCGACCCAGGGATCAAGCCCATGTCTCCTGTGGCTCCTGAACTACAAGCAGATTCTTTACTGCTGAGCCACCAAGGAAGCCCATGGCTTTGTCATAAATGGCCTTTATTACATTGAGGTGTCTTTGGGCTTCCTGGTAGCTCAGTGGTGAAGAATCTGCCTGCCAATGCAGGAGACACAGGTTTGATCCCTGGGTTGGGAAAATCCCCTGCAAAAGAAATGGCAATGAACTCCTATATTCTTGCCTGGGAAATCCCATGGACAGAGGAGCCTTTTGTGTCATTAAGTTCATGGGGTTGCAAAGAGTTGGACACTACTTAGTGACTAAGCAACAATAGCATGTTCGTTCTACACCTACTTTCTAGAGAGTTTTATTTATTTTATTTTTTACAGAGTTTTGTTGTTTATTGGCACACATTGACCTGAATCCTCCATAGATATACACATGTCCCCCACCCCTGTACCTAGACCCCCATCTCCCTCCCTATCCCACCCCTCCAGGTCACCACAGAGCCCCTGTTTGAGATCCCCTAGTCTCACAGCTTATTCCACTCCCTCACCTTAATGTCCATGAGATTGTTCTCCATGTCTGCCTCAAGAGAGTTTTAATTGCAAATTGATTGTGAATTTTGTCAAATACTTTCTCTGCATTTATTGAGATGATCATATGTCTTTTTACTTTCAATTTGTTAATATGGTGAATCACAATGATTGATTTGTGTATGTTGAAGAATCCTTACATCCATGAGATAAAGCCCACTTGATCATGATATGATTTTTTAATGTGCTGTTGGATTCTGCTTGCCAGAATTGTGTTGAGAAATTTTGCATTTATATTCATCAGTGATATTGGACTGTATCTTTTTTGTGTGTGGCATCTTTGTCTGGTTTGGGTATCAGGGTGATGGTGGCCTCATAGAATGAGTGTGGGAGTTTTCCTTCTCTGCAATTTTCTGGAAGAGTTTGAGCAGTATAGGTGTTAGCTCTTCTGTAAATTTTTGGTATAATTCACCTGTGAAGCCATCTGACCTGGGCTTCGGTTTGTTGGAAGGTTTTTTATTACAGTTTTAATTTCCATTCTTGTGATTGGTCTCTTCATATTTTCTATTCCTTTTTTTGCAGAGTCTACAAATAATTTTATTGAACAAATAACATAACAGGCTTCCTAGATTTGAGGACTACCCTCCCCAAGCCATTTCTCACATGCTTCAAGCACAGAGTTTGTACAATAAGGAATTTTAAAAAAATCATTTCTATGTAGAAATCAGACTCTGCCCCAACAACATCACAGACTCGACTGTTTACAAGCTTTCACATTTGAAGTATTCCTTTTATGGTTGTTTTCTCCTTTCTGCCCCTAATCAGGGGCTCCAGCACTTTTCTCTTGACTGATCCTGAAGAGATGGGTATTCCGTAGGGGAAGGGTGGTGGGCTCCTCGGAGCTACTGGCACCAGCCCTAGGGTGCTGTGCCTTACCACGAGGTGGTGGGTGTGTAAAGGCAAGGGGGACTAGACACAGTAGGTGGGGCGAGGCACAGGCATCCAGAGCCCTTCCTGATCCCCATCCTGTGCCCTCTCAACTTGGAGTTGTGGGGCAACAACTAGCTGCAGTGGGGAGGGATCAGCCCAGCCCTGGGGAGAGGGAGAACCCTCCCATGCCAGTCCCTATTCCTATTAACAGCCAGCAAACTGTCCATCCATCTGGGGCTGGGAACAAAGAGGCAGGCAGGCAGGAAGAATCAGGTTTGTTCAGCCCCCAGCCTCTATCCAACACAGGAGGAATCGAGGTGGCAAACTGACAGGGACAGAGTAGAATAGGTAGGTGGTTGTAGAGTCCTAGTCGGGGGGTGGAGTGGTAGGTAGAAGGGAGACACCTGAGGAAGGTTGGGAGGCCAGTGAGTTGATGATAACTCAGGAGAGCTGCTCCTTGTTCAGTAAAGCAGGCTCAGCTGGGTACAAACAGCTGATGAAGGAGGAGCTGGTGAAGAAGCAACCAATGATGTACGTCATGCATCTGCGTCTACTTGAGGGGGGGGGTGGTGGTTTTCTACCAGCCTATATATATATTGCTGCCCACTCAATTGAGAGAGAGTAGAGCAGAGCTTTCCTGCCTTTCTGCTTGCACTGCCTACAAGTACCTTATTCTAATAAATCCTTTTCTTGTCTATCTACTTCTCGCTGAATTCTTTCTGCATTGAGGCATGAAGAACCTGAGCCTCAGTGGGTCCAGACGTTGGGTGAGTGCTGGATTAAGTCCTAGACAGGGTTTTCGCTGGGATTGAGTCCTGACTACGTGGGTTCAAGTCCCAAGCAGGGTTTTGGCTAGGTTCCAGCCCCAGTCATGTGGGTTCGAGTCCCAAACAGGGTTTTGGCTGGAATTCAAGCTCCAGCCACGTGAGTTCAAGTCCCAAGCAGGGTTTGTTCAGGTTTGGGCCCTGGGTTTAAGTCTCAAATCAAGGTAAAACCGTTTCAAAATGGCTGAAATGCTCCGAGGGACAAAAGGAAATGAGGGAAAGGAAGTTCCCGCTCGTGTACGGCTCCCATAGCCGTGGGGCTGGGAAAAGGCAGACCTTGCTTGTAAAGAGCTGTAGCCTGTAGCAGGGCTGGGCCCTAGGCAAGCTTGGAGGAACGCAGGCCAGGCAAGGGTGCAGGAGCCAGCCATTCCTGACCAGCATATGCCCCACCAGGCTCCTTGGAGGGATTGCTGGGAAAGGAGGACTTGTAATTCTGCCATCAGCCCTTGCCAGATACCAGCCACCTCTGGTCCACATACAAAGCAACACCCAACCAGCACTGTAAGATTGCCCTCTCACAGCTGAAGGTTCCAGGCCAGTGGAGTTTATTCACTGTTGTGGCCCCAGCCTATGTTCCTCAATGGAAGCCACACCCTGAGCCTGGGGGTTTCTTTCTGGGGCAGGGGCTGTGTATGTCTGCCACACCGCCACCCCCATCCCCCATCCCTCCCGGGCTCACACCTCAAAGAGAATCACAGGGAAATCCACGTGGATGCAGTGGGCGGGGGAATCCAGCTTCATGGTGCCCTAAGGAATTAGGTTCTTATGCACCCACCTCAGCTTGGCCCGCTTCTGCCCGTTCTTGGTGACGATTGTCTCCTCATAGAATTCGTGAGCCAGATCCCTATCCTCATCACAGAACATGGAGCTGCGGTGCGTGAATACGATGCGGGGCACGACTTGGCCTCGCGGTCGCACCAAAGCTTGCTCAGAAACCTCTGCCTCTGGGCCGCTGCCCCCTGCTGCCGAGGCGAAGGGCCACAGGCTCTGACCTTTGGAGCCGCTGGTGCCCATGTCAGGGCCGCTGGCACATGGTGGGCCCCACGGCAGTTTAGCTCTCACAAGGCCGTCGGTGCCGCCATGCCCTGCCTGGGCCTCTGCTTGCAGATGCTGCTCCAACCACCGCCGCCTTCCGCAGGCTCCACTGTCCCTGATATTTTCTATTTCTTATTGGTTCAGTTTTGGAAGATTATACTTATCTAAGAAGTTGTCCATTTCTTGCAAGTTGGCTATTTTATTGTCATATAGTTGCTCACAGTAATCTCTTATGATCCTTTGTATTTCTGTGTTGGCTCTTGTAGCTTCTCCTTTTCATTTCTAATGTTACTGATTTGAGTCTTCTCCCTTTTTTTCTTGATGAGTCTGGCTAATGGTTTGTCAATTTTGTTTATCTTCTTTTAGTTTCACTGGTCTTTACTATGTGCAGCATGCAACTAAGTTGCTTCAGTCATGCCCAACACTTTGCAACCCCATGGACTAGACACCAGGCTCCTCTGTCCCTGGGATTCTGCAGGTAAGAATATTGAAGTGGGTTGCAATGCCCTCCTATAGGCGATCTTCCCAAGTGAGAGATCAAACCTGTATCTCTTACATCTACCTGCATTAGCAGGTGAGTTCTGTACCACTACTGCTATCTGGGAAGTGTGATTTTTTGTAGAGTCTGTCTCATTTCTTTTTCATTTATTTTTGCTCTGACCTTTATGATTTTCTTCTTTCTACTAGCTTTTTTTTAATTATTATTATTATTCCTTCTTTTTCTAGTTGCTTTTGGTGTAAGGTTAGTTTGTTTGTTTGATATCTGTCTTGTTTCTTGAGGTAGGCTTGTATCATTATAAAGTTCCCTCTTAGCACTGATTCTGCTGTAGGTATCCCATAGGTTTTGCATTGTCATGTTTCCATTGTCATTTGTTTCTAGGCATATTTTGATTTCCTTTTTGATTTCTCCAGTGATCTATTGGTTATTCAGAAGAGTATTGTTTAGCCTCCATGTGTTTTTGTTTTTTATAGTTTTCCCCCTCCCCTGTACTTGGTATCTAATCTTATAGTGTTGTGATCAGAAAAGATGTTTGAAATTATTTCAATTTTTACAAATTTACCAAGGTGTGATTTATGTGTTATCTATGGTGCCCATGTCAGGGCCGCTGGCACATGGTGGGCCCCACGGCAGTTTAGCTCTCACAAGGCCGTCGGTGCCGCCATGCCCTGCCTGGGCCTCTGCTTGCAGATGCTGCTCCAACCACCGCCGCCTTCCGCAGGCTCCACTGTCCCTGATATTTTCTATTTCTTATTGGTTCAGTTTTGGAAGATTATACTTATCTAAGAAGTTGTCCATTTCTTGCAAGTTGGCTATTTTATTGTCATATAGTTGCTCACAGTAATCTCTTATGATCCTTTGTATTTCTGTGTTGGCTCTTGTAGCTTCTCCTTTTCATTTCTAATGTTACTGATTTGAGTCTTCTCCCTTTTTTTCTTGATGAGTCTGGCTAATGGTTTGTCAATTTTGTTTATCTTCTTTTAGTTTCACTGGTCTTTACTATGTGCAGCATGCAACTAAGTTGCTTCAGTCATGCCCAACACTTTGCAACCCCATGGACTAGACACCAGGCTCCTCTGTCCCTGGGATTCTGCAGGTAAGAATATTGAAGTGGGTTGCAATGCCCTCCTATAGGCGATCTTCCCAAGTGAGAGATCAAACCTGTATCTCTTACATCTACCTGCATTAGCAGGTGAGTTCTGTACCACTACTGCTATCTGGGAAGTGTGATTTTTGCTATAGTCTGTCTCATTTCTTTTTCATTTATTTTTGCTCTGACCTTTATGATTTTCTTCTTTCTACTAGCTTTTTTTTAATTATTATTATTATTCCTTCTTTTTCTAGTTGCTTTTGGTGTAAGGTTAGTTTGTTTGTTTGATATCTGTCTTGTTTCTTGAGGTAGGCTTGTATCATTATAAAGTTCCCTCTTAGCACTGATTCTGCTGTAGGTATCCCATAGGTTTTGCATTGTCATGTTTCCATTGTCATTTGTTTCTAGGCATATTTTGATTTCCTTTTTGATTTCTCCAGTGATCTATTGGTTATTCAGAAGAGTATTGTTTAGCCTCCATGTGTTTTTGTTTTTTATAGTTTTCCCCCTCCCCTGTACTTGGTATCTAATCTTATAGTGTTGTGATCAGAAAAGATGTTTGAAATTATTTCAATTTTTACAAATTTACCAAGGTGTGATTTGTGCCCCAGGATGTGATCTATCCTGAAGAATGTTCCACTTGCACTTGAGAAAAAAGTGAAGCCTATTGTTTTTGTATGCAATGTCCCTGTAGGTATCAGTTAGATTCAACTGGTCCATTGTATCATTTAAAGGTTGTGTTTTCTTCTTAATTTTCTGTCTGGATGATATGTCCATTGGTGTGAGTGGGATATGAAAATCCCCACTATTATTGTATTACTGCTGATTTACCCTCTAAATAGTTGTAAGAATTTACCTTATGTACTGATGTGCTCCTATCCTGTGTACAAATATATTTAAAATTATTATGTCTTCTTCTTGGATTAATCCTTTGATCATTATATAGTATTGCTGTCTCTTGTACTTATCTTTTTTTTTTCAATTATTTTGGCCTCTTTTATTGATTTTTTTTATCCATTTATTTTCATCTATCTTTATTCTTTGGCATATATGGGCCTCCCATCACTGTGGCCTCTCTTGTTGCAAAGCACTGGCCCTGGGTGCATGCACTCCAGAGCGTTACACAGCATGCAGGATCTTCCTGGGCCAGGGATCGAACCAGCGCCCGTTGCACCACAAGGCAGACTCTCTACCCACTGGACCACCAGGGAAGCCCTGATCTTTATTTTAAAGTCTATTTTATTTGGTATGAGTATTGCTAATCATGCTTTCTTTTGATTTCTGTTTTCATGGAATATCTTTTTCTAGCCCCTCATTTTTGATCTGTATGTGTCCCTAGGCTTGAGATGGGACAGCATATGTAGTGTAGGGGTCTTGTTTTTGTATCCATTTACATTTAGTTTATTGTTGATAAGTGTGATACTGTTGCCATTTAGTTTATTGTTTTAGGCTTGTTTTTATAGGCATTTTCTGTGCTTTCTGTCTAGAGAAGTTCCTTTAGATTTGTTAAAGAGCTGGTTTGGTGGTTCTGACTTTTCTTAGCTTTTGTTTATCTGTAAAGCTTTTGATTTCTCCTTTGAATCTGAATGTGATCCTTTCTTCATGGAGTAATCTTGGTTGTCAGTTTTCCCTCTCATCACTTTAATTATATCCTGTCATTTTCTTCTGGCATGCAGAGTTTCTGTTGAAAGATGAGCTCTTAACTTTATGGGCTCCCCTTGTATGTCATCTGTTGCTTTTCCCTTGGTGCTTTTAATATTTGTTCTTTTGTGTTTAATTTTCATTAGCTTAATTACTATGTATCTTAATGTTTTTCTTTTTGGATTTATCCTGTGTGGGACTCTTTGAGGTTCCTGGACTTGGGTGGCTATTTCCTTCCCCATTTTAGGGAATTTTTCGACTCTAAACTCCTTAAATATTTTCTCATGCCCTTTCCTTTTCTTTTTTCTCCTGGGACTCCTATGAACTGAATATTGTCTCAGAAGTCAAGGAGGCTGTCCTAATTACTTTTTATTCTTTCCTCTCTGCTTCAGTTATTTCCACCATTCTGTCTTCCAGCTCACTTATCCATTATTCTGCCTCTGTTATACTCTGCTGTCCCTCCAGTGTATTTCTTTTTATTTTTGGCCACTTCTACTGGTCTTTCGTTTATTTATTTTCATCTGTCTTTGTTCTTTGGCCTGTGTGAGCCTCCCATCACAGTAGCCTCTCTCGCTGCAGAGCACCAGCTCAGGCAGATCTTCCCAAGCCAGGGATCGAACCGGCACCCCTTCCACTGCAAGGCGGTATCCTTACCCACTGGACCTCCAGTGTATTTTTAATCTCAGTTATTGCATTGTTCATTTTGATTGTTTATTCTTTAATTTTTCTTGTTCCTTGTTAAACATTGTTAAACATTTCTTGCATCTTCTCAATCTGTACATCCAATGCTTTTATCTGTGCCTCCATTTTTTTTTCAAGGGTTTTTTTTAAAACATGTTTTCCCCATCATGCCTCTCTCTCTCTCTCTCTCTCTCTCTCTCTATATATATATATATATATATATATATGTATTTATTTATTTTCATCCATCTTTTATTCTTTGGCAAATATGGGCCTCCCATTGCAGTAGCCTCTCCCGCTGCAGAGCACAGGCTCTGGGTGCATGTGCTCCAGACCGCTGGCTCATAATTGAGCACATTGGTCCAGCCGCTCCACAGCACGTGGAATCTTCCCAGGCCAGGGATCAAACCAGCGCCCCTTGCACTGCAAGGTGGACTCTCTACCCACTGGACCACCATGGAAGCCCTGTTTCAAGGTTTTGAATTATCTTTACTATCATTATTTTGAATTTTCTTTTAGGTGGACTCCTTATTTCCTCCTTGTTTGCTTGATCTTGTGGGTTTTTACCTTGTTCCTATATCTGATGCATATTTCTCTGTCTTCATTTTGTTTAATTTACTTTTCTTGAGGTCTCATTTCTGCAGGCTGGGAGGTTGTAGTTCTTAATTGTGGAATCTGCTTCCCGTTGATGGGTTTGGACCAGTGCTTTATGAAATTTTCCTGATTGGGGGAACTTGTGCCTGTGTTTTGTTTGATTGAGCTGGATGTCATCTCTCTGAAGGGAAGTATCATGTCCAATAGTGATATTTGGGGTGTCTCGGGTTTGGTATAGCTTTGGGCAGGTTGTCTGCTAATGAGCAGCATTTTTTGCTGCTGTCCCTCCAGTGTATTTCTTTTTATTTTTGGCCACTTCTACTGGTCTTTCGTTTATTTATTTTCATCTGTCTTTGTTCTTTGGCCTGTGTGAGCCTCCCATCACAGTAGCCTCTCTCGCTGCAGAGCACCAGCTCAGGCAGATCTTCCCAAGCCAGGGATCGAACCGGCACCCCTTCCACTGCAAGGCGGTATCCTTACCCACTGGACCTCCAGTGTATTTTTAATCTCAGTTATTGCATTGTTCATTTTGATTGTTTATTCTTTAATTTTTCTTGTTCCTTGTTAAACATTGTTAAACATTTCTTGCATCTTCTCAATCTGTACATCCAATGCTTTTATCTGTGCCTCCATTTTTTTTTCAAGGGTTTTTTTTAAAACATGTTTTCCCCATCATGCCTCTCTCTCTCTCTCTCTCTCTCTCTCTCTCTATATATATATATATATATATATATGTATTTATTTATTTTCATCCATCTTTTATTCTTTGGCAAATATGGGCCTCCCATTGCAGTAGCCTCTCCCGCTGCAGAGCACAGGCTCTGGGTGCATGTGCTCCAGACCGCTGGCTCATAATTGAGCACATTGGTCCAGCCGCTCCACAGCACGTGGAATCTTCCCAGGCCAGGGATCAAACCAGCGCCCCTTGCACTGCAAGGTGGACTCTCTACCCACTGGACCACCATGGAAGCCCTGTTTCAAGGTTTTGAATTATCTTTACTATCATTATTTTGAATTTTCTTTTAGGTGGACTCCTTATTTCCTCCTTGTTTGCTTGATCTTGTGGGTTTTTACCTTGTTCCTATATCTGATGCATATTTCTCTGTCTTCATTTTGTTTAATTTACTTTTCTTGAGGTCTCATTTCTGCAGGCTGGGAGGTTGTAGTTCTTAATTGTGGAATCTGCTTCCCGTTGATGGGTTTGGACCAGTGCTTTATGAAATTTTCCTGATTGGGGGAACTTGTGCCTGTGTTTTGTTTGATTGAGCTGGATGTCATCTCTCTGAAGGGAAGTATCATGTCCAATAGTGATATTTGGGGTGTCTCGGGGTTTGGTATAGCTTTGGGCAGGTTGTCTGCTAATGAGCAGCATTGTGTTTGTGTTCTGTTGAAGAACTGGAGTTGGGCATTTGTGCATTGGGGCTTGCTGGCCTTTGGATGGGCTTGGTTTTTGTGTTGAGATGGAGGCCTTTGGAAAGGCTGTTGCCTCTTAATGTTCCCTCGGATCAACAGTTCTCTTATTGTTTTTATTTATTTATTTATTTATTTTCATACTGTTTGGCCTGTGTGGGCCTCCCATTGCAGTGGCCTCTCTCATTGCAGAGCACCAGCTCTGGGCGCATGCACTCCAGAGCACTGGCCCATAATTGAACACACTGGTCCAGCTGCTCCTCAGTACATGGTATCTTCTCAGGCCAGGGATCGAACCAGTACTCCTTGCACTACAAGGCAGACTCTCTATCTGCTGGGCCATCAGGGAAGCCCGGATCAACAGTTCTCTAGCATATCTCTAGTGGCTTTGGTCTCTCACCTCAGGTGTTCAGACTTAACCCCTACTATAGCTCCAAGGCTTCACAAGCTACACAGCACAGAAGAGAAGTCCCCAAGACTCTTGGTGAAGGCAGCACTCAACAGTGCAAAACACCTGGTGACACACCAAAGTCCTCTAATATTTCTAAGGTCTCTGGACCTGTTGTGGGCAGTTTGGGGTCAGTTCAGTCTCATATCTGATCTTATTCCTGTAGTTGCTCCTAATGTTCACATTTGCCCCTGAAGTTCACAGTCTGTTCCCCGCCTGGACACAAGGGGGCGAAGGCCGAGGCTCATTAGAACTCACTTCCTCTTTTGGACTGGGAAGAGGGGAGGATATGGCAGCCACTTTTGGGATGTACCAGGGAGTACCTGGGGCCAAACAGACCTGTTGGATGCTGTTAGAGTCTGAGGCAGGCCTTGACTTCTCTCAGAGGAAAAGGCCCCAGTTTGTGGGTCCCTAGAAAGAACCAAGCTGTTTAAGCTCCCAGCAAGATGAGAGCAGTAACCTGTACCAGTTCACTCCTGGTGGTAGCTGCCACTCCTGGGGTCAGGCCTGCATCAGTGGTGTTTTGTCCACTTCCTCAGGCACCTTCCCCAGCTTTGGCAGTGGCAGTCACATCTAATTCTGCAGCTGGGTCAAAGTAGCCCTCTCAGCATATCCTCAGGGCTTCCCGCCACAAACCTCTCCCTTGAATCTTTGAACTCTTCCTGGGATCTTCACCAGAGCCTTAGCACCACAACTCTGCCCTCTGCTGCAGGCCCTGGCTTGCTAGCTGCTTCTCTAAGCTCCCTGCCCTCACCCTCTGGTCTGGGCTGAGGCTTGAGAGCTGCTTATCCCGAGAATGCCGTTTAGCAGAGGCCTCTCTCATTGCAGAGCACCAGCTCTGGGCGCATGCACTCCAGAGCACTGGCCCATAATTGAACACACTGGTCCAGCTGCTCCTCAGTACATGGTATCTTCTCAGGCCAGGGATCGAACCAGTACTCCTTGCACTACAAGGCAGACTCTCTATCTGCTGGGCCATCAGGGAAGCCCGGATCAACAGTTCTCTAGCATATCTCTAGTGGCTTTGGTCTCTCACCTCAGGTGTTCAGACTTAACCCCTACTATAGCTCCAAGGCTTCACAAGCTACACAGCACAGAAGAGAAGTCCCCAAGACTCTTGGTGAAGGCAGCACTCAACAGTGCAAAACACCTGGTGACACACCAAAGTCCTCTAATATTTCTAAGGTCTCTGGACCTGTTGTGGGCAGTTTGGGGTCAGTTCAGTCTCATATCTGATCTTATTCCTGTAGTTGCTCCTAATGTTCACATTTGCCCCTGAAGTTCACAGTCTGTTCCCCGCCTGGACACAAGGGGGCGAAGGCCGAGGCTCATTAGAACTCACTTCCTCTTTTGGACTGGGAAGAGGGGAGGATATGGCAGCCACTTTTGGGATGTACCAGGGAGTACCTGGGGCCAAACAGACCTGTTGGATGCTGTTAGAGTCTGAGGCAGGCCTTGACTTCTCTCAGAGGAAAAGGCCCCAGTTTGTGGGTCCCTAGAAAGAACCAAGCTGTTTAAGCTCCCAGCAAGATGAGAGCAGTAACCTGTACCAGTTCACTCCTGGTGGTAGCTGCCACTCCTGGGGTCAGGCCTGCATCAGTGGTGTTTTGTCCACTTCCTCAGGCACCTTCCCCAGCTTTGGCAGTGGCAGTCACATCTAATTCTGCAGCTGGGTCAAAGTAGCCCTCTCAGCATATCCTCAGGGCTTCCCGCCACAAACCTCTCCCTTGAATCTTTGAACTCTTCCTGGGATCTTCACCAGAGCCTTAGCACCACAACTCTGCCCTCTGCTGCAGGCCCTGGCTTGCTAGCTGCTTCTCTAAGCTCCCTGCCCTCACCCTCTGGTCTGGGCTGAGGCTTGTGAGCTGCTTATCAGCTGAGAAGTGCCGTTTAGCAGAGATTTCTGTAACAAATCTTCTCTGCGTTTTGCCCTCTTAGCCCTGCTGTTACATAGCGCTCTGAGGTCCCATAGCTTCCCCTTGGCTCTGCCTCTGAGGGGGTTTCTAGTGTGTGAGAGGGGAGTTTCTTCCTTCAGGACTACCTCTTTCCCTCCCTCCCTTAGGGCACAAGCCCTCTTTTGTCCTAACTTGCTCTAAGGAGACTGGCTTACCTTCTTGAGTTTTGGGGTCTTCTGCTGTCCTTTAGAAGGTGTTCTGTAGGAGTTATTCCATATTCTAATGAATTTTTGATCTATTTGTGGGGAGGCAGATGATCTCCCTGTCTTACTCTTTTGCCATCTTCTTCTCTCTCTCTGGACATTTTAATAACATTAACTCTTGCAATCCTAGAACATCTTCCAATTTATAGTCTTCGATTTCTTTTATAATTTTCAAATTTTTCATCAAGATTTTGTTATTTTTCAGAGTATAAATCTTCTACTTCCTTGGCTAAGTTTATTCCTAGGTATTTGATACTTTTTTGATGCAATTTTGTTGTTCAGTCACTAACTCATGTTTGACTTTTGCAAACCCATGAATTGCAGTACGCTAAGCTTCCCTGTCCTTCAGTATCTCCCGGGATTAACTCAAACTCGTGTCCATTGAGTCAATGATGCCATGCAACCATCTCATTCTCTGTCATCCCCTTGTCCTCTTGCCCTCAGTCTTTCCCAGCATCAGGGTCTTTTCCAATGAGTTGGCTTTTTGCATCCGATGGCCAAAGTATTGCAGCTTCTATTTCAACATGAGTCCCTCCAATGAATATTCAGGGTTTATTTCCTTTAGCATTGACTTGTTTGATCTCCTTGCTGTCCAAGGGACTCTGAAGGGTCTTCTCTAGCACCACAGTTCAAAAACATAAATTCTCCAGTGCTCAGCCTTGTTTAAGGTCCAACTCTCATATCCATACATGACTACTGGAAAAACCATATCTTTGACTATATAGAACTTTGTCAGCAAAGTGATGTCTCTGCTTTTTAATATGCTATCTAGGTTCATCATAGCTTTTCTTCCAAAGAACAAGTATCTTTTAATTACATGGTTGTTGTCACCATCCTCAGTGATTTTGGCTCCCAAGAAAATAAGATCTGTCACTGTTTCTACTTTTTTCCCATTTATATTCTATGAAGTGATGGGATCAGATGACATGATATTCATTACTTTTCAACTTTTGCCATTAGAGTGGTGTCATCTGCATGTCTGAAGTCGTTGATGTTTCTTGCAGAAAACTTGATTCCAACTTGTGAGTCATCCAGTCCAACATCTCACATGATGTGCTCTGCATAGAAGTTAAATAAGCAGGGTGACAATATACAGTCTTGTCATACTCCTTTCCTAATTTTGAACCAGACTAGACATCTAATCATAACAAAATTCCCTGAACCAAAATATCAATAGTGTCATAATTTGAAATCTTGATGTATTAATAGATTTGATATCAAAGTTTGATACTATTTTCCTTCTTCCTTCTGTAGACTTATAAAAATTGCACAACATGAAGGTTGTGAGTTACATTTTATTTGGGGCAACATGAGGACTGTAGCTGGAGAGACAGGATTTCAGATGGCTCTGAGAAACTGCTCCAAATAGGCAGGGGACAAGGTGAGTATATATGTGATTTTGATCACGTGGGATTACCTGCAATCAAGCATATATATATATATATTTTTTTTTTTTTCCTGCAGACTTCCCCTAGTCAAAAGGAGTAGTCATCAACATGAAGGATTTTTGTGCCTTTTTTTTTTTTAAATATATGAGTATATACAAGAATTGGGCTCATAAAATCAGCTTCTGAAAAATACTTAACTATCTGAAGACCTGTTCTGGCTGTTTTTACTAGAGCACAGAAAGCCTCATTTCTGTTCCCCACCCTGAACTCCTTTCAGAGGATATTGAAAAACATCTGCAGCAGCAGCAGCTCATGATTTAATCCTTGTAAAGCTAGATGGCAAGAGTCAGTGTCAAGTGCCGATTTGTAGTTGACATGCCCCCAAACTTTCTTTAACATTTCATGTAGAGCAGGTCTGCTGGTGATAAATTCTTTCTTTTCCTTTGAGAAAAGAATTTCTTCTCCATCATGAAAGATATTTTTGCTTGTTAGAGAATTTCAGGTTGACAGTTTACAGTTCTGAAGACTGTAAAGATATTTTATTGTTTTATGGTTTGCATAGTTTCTGATAGGAATTCTATTTATCTTTGCTCCTCTGTACAAAATGAAATTTTCCTCCTCTGGCTTCTTTTAAGGTTTTCCTTTATTTCTGGTTTTCAAAAATTTTATTATGATGTACCTTGGTATGGATTTCTTTCTGTTCATACTGCTTGGAATTTATGGAGCATCTTGAGAATCTAGGATCATAAATTTTCAACACGTTTGGGAAGTTCAACTGTATTTTATCTTATACTATTTTTGTCAGCAAGGGTACTTTTTTACCTCACTCTTTCTTCTCTGTGTTTCATTTTGGTTAATTTATATTGCTATTTCTTTAAATTCACTGGAGAACTTGATGCTCTTAATAGAATCAAATAAATGGCTGCTTATGTATTTGTACACTTCATTACTAGAAGTTCCATTTGGTTATTTGTTTTTATCTTCCATTTTTTCTCATCACCATGTTCATGATTTCTTTTAGATACTTAAATTTTGTTTATAAATTAGTATCATATGCTAGATTTATTATCTCTCTCATTCTGAGTTTGTTCCAATTGACTGATTTTTTCATCTGATTGTGAGTTGCATTTTCATGCCTTCGAGTTTGTGTAATAATTTTTAATTGGATGGTGGACACTTATAAATTTATGTTTTAAAATGTTTGAATTTTGTTGTCTTCCTTTAAAGAATGCTTTTTTCTAGTTGTCTAGTTACTAGCTTTTGTTGTTCAGTCACTAAGTCGGGTCCAATTCTTTGCAATCCAGTGGACCACAGCATGCCAGACTTCCCTGTTCTTCACCATTTTTTGGAATCTCCTCAAATTCATGTCCATTGTGTCAGTGATGCCATCCAACCATCTTATCCTCTGTAACCCCTTTCCCCTGTCCTCAATCTTCACCAAATTTTTGGACATCAAGTTTGCCAGTGTCAGTAGTTGACTGCAATTTTTTAATTTCGTAGAGCAGGTCTGCTGGTGATAAATTCTTTCTTTTCCTTTGAGAAAAGAATTTCTTCTCCATCATGAAAGATATTTTTGCTTGTTAGAGAATTTCAGGTTGACAGTTTACAGTTCTGAAGACTGTAAAGATATTTTATTGTTTTATGGTTTGCATAGTTTCTGATAGGAATTCTATTTATCTTTGCTCCTCTGTACAAAATGAAATTTTCCTCCTCTGGCTTCTTTTAAGGTTTTCCTTTATTTCTGGTTTTCAAAAATTTTATTATGATGTACCTTGGTATGGATTTCTTTCTGTTCATACTGCTTGGAATTTATGGAGCATCTTGAGAATCTAGGATCATAAATTTTCAACACGTTTGGGAAGTTCAACTGTATTTTATCTTATACTATTTTTGTCAGCAAGGGTACTTTTTTACCTCACTCTTTCTTCTCTGTGTTTCATTTTGGTTAATTTATATTGCTATTTCTTTAAATTCACTGGAGAACTTGATGCTCTTAATAGAATCAAATAAATGGCTGCTTATGTATTTGTACACTTCATTACTAGAAGTTCCATTTGGTTATTTGTTTTTATCTTCCATTTTTTCTCATCACCATGTTCATGATTTCTTTTAGATACTTAAATTTTGTTTATAAATTAGTATCATATGCTAGATTTATTATCTCTCTCATTCTGAGTTTGTTCCAATTGACTGATTTTTTCATCTGATTGTGAGTTGCATTTTCATGCCTTCGAGTTTGTGTAATAATTTTTAATTGGATGGTGGACACTTATAAATTTATGTTTTAAAATGTTTGAATTTTGTTGTCTTCCTTTAAAGAATGCTTTTTTCTAGTTGTCTAGTTACTAGCTTTTGTTGTTCAGTCACTAAGTCGGGTCCAATTCTTTGCAATCCAGTGGACCACAGCATGCCAGACTTCCCTGTTCTTCACCATTTTTTGGAATCTCCTCAAATTCATGTCCATTGTGTCAGTGATGCCATCCAACCATCTTATCCTCTGTAACCCCCTTCTTCCCTTGTCCTCAATCTTCCCCAGCTTCAGAAACTTTTCCAGTGAGTTGGCTCTTCACATCAGGTGGCCAAAGTATTGAAGCTTCAGTGTCAACATCAGTCCTTTTAATAAATACTCAGGGTTGATTTCCTTTAGGATTGATTGGTTTGATCTCCTTGCTGTCCAACGGATTCTCAAAAGTCTTCTCCAGCACCATTGTTTGAAAGCATCAATTCTTTGGTGCTCAGCCTTCTTTATGGTCCATCTTTCATATCCATACATGATTACTGTCTAGGTTTGTCATAGCTTTTATTCCAAGGAGCAAGCCCTTTTTAATTTTGTGGCTGCAGTCACCATCTGCACTGACTTTGGAGACCATGAAAATAAAATCTGGCACTGTTTCACTTTTTCTGCATTTATTTGTCATGAAGTGATGGGACAGGATGCCATGATCTTAATTTTTTAAATATTGAGTTTTAAGCCAACTTTCTCACTCTCCTCTTTCACTTTCATGAAGAGACTCTTCAGCTCCTCTTTGCTTTTTAGGATGATATCATCTTCTTATCTGAGGTTGTTGATATTGCTGCTGTCAATCTTGATTGCTTGCTTAGCTTGATACTTTGGAGTCTTGCTTCTATTTTCTTTTTTCTTTTTTTGGATTGTAAGTGTAGGATAACTTTTATTATATTGGTAGGTTAGGTACAATATTAAGGTGTGTTCTTGTGGTCCCTACTGAATGCACTGAGTGATCAACAAGGACTCTATATTCTTTCTTGCTGTATCTCAAACATTTTTTGTTTTGTTCTATCCCTCAGAGCTGCAGTGATAAGACTTCTCTGTTTTCTCTTCGCCAATCATCTTGGGGTTATTTACTCAACTTAATATTTAGCCTAAACCCAAGGAAATCCCTATGCAAATTTCCAGACTCTTTCTGTACAGTTCTTTCTCTCTGAAATTCTGACCCATAATTTCTAGCTGCCTCAGCATTTCTGAACACTGATTTCTCTCTCTCTTTTTATTACAGGATAATTGCTTTACAATGTTGTGCTGTACAATGATGCTGTACAATAATTGCTGTACAATGATGTGCCTTACATCAATGTGAATCGGTCATAATTATATACATGTCCCCTCTCGAGAGAGCCTCCCACCCTCCCCCATGCCTCCCATCTAGGCCATCACAGAGCACCAGGCTGGGTTCCCTATGTTATACAGAAGCTTTCCAATTGTTTATTTTACACATGATTGTGTATACATGTCAATGCTACTTTCTCAATTTGTGCTACCCTCTACTCCCTCTGCTTTAAGTATATGATATTTGTGTTTCTCTTTCTTACTTCACTCTGTATAACAGACTCTAGGTTTATCCACCTTACTACAACTGATTCAAATTCACCATCCTTTTAATGGATGAGTAATATTCCTTTGCATATATGGATGACAGTTTCTTTATCCATTCATCTGTCAATGGAAATCTAGGTTGCTTCCATGACTGAGTATTGTAAATTAGTGTTGCAATGAACACAGGGGCACATGTGTCATTTTGAACTGCGGTTTTATCCGCATATATGGTCAGTAATGGGATAGCTGGGTCATATGGTAGTTTGGGGCTTCCCCCATGGCTCAGTGGATAAAGAATCCACCTGTAGTTCAGGAGACGTGAGTTTGACTCCTGAGTCATGAAAATTCTTCGGAAGAGGACCTGGTAACCCACTCCAGTACTCGTCCCTGGAGAATCCCAAGGACAGAGGAACCTGGCAGGCTATAGTCCATAGAATCACAAAGAGTCAGACATGACTGAAGCAACTCAGGATACACGCATATGGTAGTTTTAATCTCCATGTTTTTTGCCATAGTGGCTGTATCAGTTTATATTCCCACTAACAGTGCAGTAGGGTTCTCTTTCCTCCACATTCTCTCCAACATTTATTGTTTATAGTTCTTTTGATAATAGCCATTCTGATTGTGGTGAGGAGATACATCATTTTAGTTTTGATTTGTATTTCTCTAATAATGAGTGATGTTTAGCATCTTTTCATGTGTTTACTGGCCATCTGTATGTCTTCTTTACAGGTATGTCTGTTTAAGTCCTTGGCCCATTTTTTGATTGAGCTGTTTGCTTTTCTGATACTGAGCTATATGACCTGCTTATATAGTTAGGAGATTAACCCTTTGTCAGTTGTTTCATTTGCAATTATTTTCTCCCATTCTGAGGGTTGTCTTTTAATCTTGCTTATAGTTTCATTCGCTGTGCAGAAGCTTTTAAGTTTTATTAAGTTCCATCTGTTTATTTTTGTTTATATTTTCTTTCTTTTTTTTTTTTTAAAGATTTATTTATTTATTTATTTTGGGTGGGGGTCGGGTTGGGGAGGGAGGGGAGCGGGTGGGCCACTTCTATTGGTCTTTCATTTCTCTATTTTCGTCCATCTTTGTTCTTCGGCTCCTGTGGGCCTCCCATCGCGGTGGCATCTGTCTTTGCAGAGCACTGGCTCTGGGCACATGCGCTCCAGAGCTCCAGCGCGGTAATTGGACACATCGGTCCAGCCGCTCCGCGGCACATGGGATCTTCCCAGGCCAGGGATCGAACCGGCGCCCCTTGCACTGCAAGGCAGTGTCCTTACCCACTGCGCCACCAGGGGAAGCCCTTTTGTTTATATTTTAATTAATCTAGGAGGTGAATGAGAGAGAATCTTCCTGTGATTTATATCAAAGAGTGTACTGTCTATGTTTTCCTCTAAAAGTTTTATAGTTTTTAGCCTTACATTTAGGTTTTTAATTCTCTTTATTTTTTGTATGATCCTAGTAAGTGTTCTTATTTTTTAAATTTAGCTGTCCAGTTTTCTTAGCAGCACTTATTGAAGAGACTGTCTTTTCTCCATTGTATATTCATTCCTCCTTTGCCAAAGATAAGGTGCTCATAGATGTGTGGGTTTATTTCTGGGTTTTCTATATTTCTGTTTTGGTCTATATTTCTGGGTTATTTTGTTTTTGTTTTTTTGAGAGGAAAGTAAAGTTTATTAGAGTGGGGGAAAGGAGAGTCACTGCCAGTACAGCGGGCCGGATTAAGGGAGAAAGTGGGAGACGCTGTGAAAACAGCAGGCCTCACAGCAGGCTGGTTCAAGGGAGAGCTGACACTGTTAAAGTGGAAGTCGCTGTTAGAACAGCAGGCTGGCTCAAGGCAGAACCGATGCTATCAGAACAGTGGGTCGGCTCAAAGAGAACTGACTGTATTTCTGTTTTTATGTCAGTATCATACTGTCTTGATGACTGTAGCTTTGTAGTGTAGCCTGAAATCAGGACAGTTGATTCTTTAAAAAGATTTTGCTGTGATTTATGTCAGAGAGTGTTCTGCCTGTGTTTTCCACTAAAAGTTTTATAGTTTTTAGCCTTACATTTAGGTTTTTAATTCTCTTTATTTTTTGTATGATCCTAGTAAGTGTTCTTATTTTTTAAATTTAGCTGTCCAGTTTTCTTAGCAGCACTTATTGAAGAGACTGTCTTTTCTCCATTGTATATTCATTCCTCCTTTGCCAAAGATAAGGTGCTCATAGATGTGTGGGTTTATTTCTGGGTTTTCTATATTTCTGTTTTGGTCTATATTTCTGGGTTATTTTGTTTTTGTTTTTTTGAGAGGAAAGTAAAGTTTATTAGAGTGGGGGAAAGGAGAGTCACTGCCAGTACAGCGGGCCGGATTAAGGGAGAAAGTGGGAGACGCTGTGAAAACAGCAGGCCTCACAGCAGGCTGGTTCAAGGGAGAGCTGACACTGTTAAAGTGGAAGTCGCTGTTAGAACAGCAGGCTGGCTCAAGGCAGAACCGATGCTATCAGAACAGTGGGTCGGCTCAAAGAGAACTGACTGTATTTCTGTTTTTATGTCAGTATCATACTGTCTTGATGACTGTAGCTTTGTAGTGTAGCCTGAAATCAGGACAGTTGATTCTTTAAAAAGATTTTGCTGTGATTTATGTCAGAGAGTGTTCTGCCTGTGTTTTCCACTAAGAATTTTGTCATGTCCAGTCTAACATTTGGGTCTCTAATCGATTTTGAGCTTATTTTTGTGTACAAAGTTATGGAATGATCTAATTTCATTCTTTTACATGTGGCTGTCCAACTGTTTTCCCAGCATCATTTATTGAAAAGACTGTCTTTCCAACATTGTGTAGTCTTGCCGCCTTTGTCATAGATTAGTTGACTATAGGTGCATGGGCTATATAGGTACTGGGTTTTCTATCCTGTTCCAATGATTTATATTTCTATTTTTGTGCCAGTACCACACTGTCTGGATGACTATAGCTTTGTAGCATAGTCTGAGCTCAGGGAGCCTGATTCCACCAGCCCCATTCTTCTTTTTCAAGATTGCTTTGGCTGTTTGGGGTCTATTGTGTTTACATACAAATTGTGAAATTATTTGTTCTAGTTCTGTGAAAAATACCTTTGGTAGTCGATAGGGACTGCACTGAATCTGTAGATTGATTTGGGTAGTATAGTCATTTTCACAAAATTGATTCTTCCAATCCAAGAATATAGTATATATCTCCATCTTTTTGTGTTGCCTTTACTTTTCTTTCATCAGTGTTTTATAGTGTGGTGCACACAGGTCTTTTGTCTGCTTATGTAGATTTATTGCTAGATATTTTATTCTTTTTGTTGCAATGGTGACTGGGAGTTTTCCTTAATTTCACTTTCCAATTTTTCCTTGTTAGTGTATAGGAATGCAAGAGATTTCTCTGTATTCTATATCCTATACTTTACTACATTCATTGATTAGTTCTAATAATTTTCTGGTGGTATTTTTGGGTTTCTATGTGTAGTATCATGTCATCTGTAAACAGTCAGAGTTTTGCTCCTTCTTTTCCAATATGGATTCCTTTTATTTCTTTTTCTTCTCTGATTCCTGTAGTTAGGGCTTCCAAAACTATACTGAATAATAATGGTGAGTGTGGGTAACATTGTCTTGTTACTGATCTTAGAGGAAATGTTTTAAGCTTTTCACCACAGATAACAATTTTGTCATGTCCAGTCTAACATTTGGGTCTCTAATCGATTTTGAGCTTATTTTTGTGTACAAAGTTATGGAATGATCTAATTTCATTCTTTTACATGTGGCTGTCCAACTGTTTTCCCAGCATCATTTATTGAAAAGACTGTCTTTCCAACATTGTGTAGTCTTGCCGCCTTTGTCATAGATTAGTTGACTATAGGTGCATGGGCTATATAGGTACTGGGTTTTCTATCCTGTTCCAATGATTTATATTTCTATTTTTGTGCCAGTACCACACTGTCTGGATGACTATAGCTTTGTAGCATAGTCTGAGCTCAGGGAGCCTGATTCCACCAGCCCCATTCTTCTTTTTCAAGATTGCTTTGGCTGTTTGGGGTCTATTGTGTTTACATACAAATTGTGAAATTATTTGTTCTAGTTCTGTGAAAAATACCTTTGGTAGTCGATAGGGACTGCACTGAATCTGTAGATTGATTTGGGTAGTATAGTCATTTTCACAAAATTGATTCTTCCAATCCAAGAATATAGTATATATCTCCATCTTTTTGTGTTGCCTTTACTTTTCTTTCATCAGTGTTTTATAGTGTGGTGCACACAGGTCTTTTGTCTGCTTATGTAGATTTATTGCTAGATATTTTATTCTTTTTGTTGCAATGGTGACTGGGAGTTTTCCTTAATTTCACTTTCCAATTTTTCCTTGTTAGTGTATAGGAATGCAAGAGATTTCTCTGTATTCTATATCCTATACTTTACTACATTCATTGATTAGTTCTAATAATTTTCTGGTGGTATTTTTGGGTTTCTATGTGTAGTATCATGTCATCTGTAAACAGTCAGAGTTTTGCTCCTTCTTTTCCAATATGGATTCCTTTTATTTCTTTTTCTTCTCTGATTCCTGTAGTTAGGGCTTCCAAAACTATACTGAATAATAATGGTGAGTGTGGGTAACATTGTCTTGTTACTGATCTTAGAGGAAATGTTTTAAGCTTTTCACCACAGATAACAATGTTTGCTGCAGGTTTGTCACATATGGTCTATTATGCTGAGCTATGTTCTATCTATGACTACTTTCTGGGAAGTTTTTATTTTTTACCATCAAGATTGTTGTTTTTTGTTCCTTATACTTATGTATTTTTGATATATTTGTGGGAAGGAAAGTGATTTCCATGTCTTAATCCTCCACCATCTTTAAAGTCTCTCTCCCTTCCCCATCTCTTTCTAAGTCTGCCAGACTATGGTATCTTACTTGAAATCATCTTTCCTGCTCCCTTATATAAACTGCTTGGAAAGTTTTAAGCTCATTTCTTTTGTTTCCTTTTATTCATCAGTCACAGTGCTGCCTATCGTCTAATACCCAAAATCTGTTGTTTTGTGTATTTTCTCAGGTTTTCTATTTGTGTTTTATGGGAGGATAAATATGGTCCATAGTACTTCATCATGACTGGAAGTGAAAATTCTCAATATTATGTTTTTGAGGTATATCTGTATCATTATGTATAATTGTAGTTAATTCATTTTTATCACTATAATATTCCTATGTATAGATATGCTTTTGTGGGTGGCGGGTTGGGGAGGGAGGAGGGCGGGCAGGCCACTTCTATTGGTCTTTCATTCATCTATTTTCATCCATCTTTGTTCTTTGGCCCATGTGGGCCTCCCATCGCAGTGGCCTCTGTTGTCGCAGAGCACCAGCTCTGGGTGCATGCATTCCAAAGCTCCAGCTCGGTAATTGGACACATCACATGCTCCTTGGCATGTGGGATCTTCCCAGGCCAGGGATCGAACCGGTGCCCCTTGCACTGCAAGGCAGTGTCCTTACCCACTGGACCACCAGGAAAGCCCCAGATATGCTTTTTGATTAATTGCTTAATCTTCTATTTTTGGATACTTGTTTTCAGGTTTTTTAAATTGAAAAATAGTTTTACTTTGTTTTAATATCATGGTGTACACACACAAGAGATTTTCAAAGCAGTGGTTCTAAAAGTGTGATCTGTTTCAGGATTTCTTTAATGTTTAGGCTGTTTTTATAGAGACATTTGTACACTTTTACCTTTTTTTAAATGTTCACATTGGCGCTGATATTTTAAAAGCCATGGTGGTTAAAACTGGTGCTGTTTTAGTATGAATCAAGGAAGTAGCACCAAACTATATTGAGTCATTTTATTCTTCATCACTGTATACTTGCAGTTAAAGTCTGTTTCATTTAAGAATATTCTGTGATGAAGCAGTAAAAGGTATTAATATTTTTATATCTCAGTCCTTGAGTGAATGTATTTTTACTATTCTGTGACAAAATGGAAAGTACCTATAAAGCAATTCTACATATTGAAATATAATGGTTGTCTTGAAAGCTCATGTATGATTGAACTGTGAGCTGAAATAGCAACATTTTCCTACATGTTTCTGTTTTTAGGACTTGAAAAAATGACATGGACAAGCTATGGTTATTCAAACTTGGGTATTTGACAGACATTTTTTCAAATTAACCAAATGAGTCTATAACTTTAAGTTAAGCAACTGTCAGTATTCAATGCCAATGATAAAATTTGAACTGTCAGACAAAATCTGTGCTTGAAATACTGTATCTGCCATGAGAGCTTGACAGTTTTCAAATATTTAAACACTTTTTCTGAAGAAATTGGAATGAACAACCTTGAATTATTTTTATTACTTTGATTAAAAAACAGTTTTACTGAGTTATGATTTTCATAGCATAAAATTCACCTTTTAAAGTGTATGATTGAATAAACCATTGCAAATTTACATTTTTACAATTATCACCACAATTTAATTTTGCAAGATTTGTATTACCGCCAAAATATTCCTCATGTGCACTTGTACTCATTCTCCATTTCCATCCCAACCTCAGAAAACCTCTATTTTTTTAATTCATGGTGATTTTCCTGATTAGAATTTCACAAAAATAAGACCATATAAATTATAGCCTTTTGTGTCTGGCTTTTTTCACTTAGCATAAACTTTTTTATATTCTTTCATGTTGTAACATACATTAGCATTTCATTCCTTTTCTTCTATAAATAGTATTCCATTGAATAAATATAACACATTTTGTTTAACCATTTATCAGTAGATGGTCATCTGGGCTTTTTCCACTTTGTACTACTTTTTGGGTGCTATGAATAATGCTGCTATGAGCATTCAAGTAGGAGTGTCTGTGTGCATACTGTTTTTGTCTTGAGTAGACATCTAAGAGTTGAATTAGCTTATTTTTAGTCAATGGGGAACTGAAGTCCAGCAAGTGCAAGAGTCTTGCTCCTGGTGACATGTGCCATGGGACTCACCATCTCATGAGTCCTCAGATAAATGTCTATGTCATTTGTATACTTTGAAATTACAGAGCTTATCCTTTGTGTCTACTGTCTAATGGTGACCTAAAGGCTGAGACTCAGAAAGACACTTGAATGGCTTCTTTTCATTCTTACATCTACAATTTGAGAAGGAGAGAAAATGAAGCCAAGGAAGAAAATTGGGGAAGAGGTAAGGCAGTGAGAGATGGCCAAGGAAAAGGTTAGGTACAAAGTTAGGTACAAGAAAGTGTAAATCTCACACCATAGTGGTTTCAGTTTATTTAGGAAAATAAATGTTATTCTGAGTAGTGGTATTAAGCCTTTGGTAAAGTAGTCTGAGGTGAGGCTGAAGAATTTGGTCAGGGTAGAAACCTGAAATACTTTATAAACCATGTTAAGGAGTTTGGATTGCAACCTGGAGGAAATAAAGTGCTACTAAAGAGTATCAAAGAATGATGTAGCAAAAAGTTTGGAGTGACATCCTTATTTTATGACACAATAGAAATAAAGCAAAAAAAATCATGACACAAAGACAATAAGGGAAGAATATGTAGCCAAATTGTGTGTGTGTATCCTTAAAAAGCAACTACCTATCCCTTGCATTGATAAATAAATATATACCAGTAATTACGGTTGGAGTTTTAACATACTCTCAAAATCTAATGATTGGGAGAGGGACATTACCAAGTTGGTGACATAACTGTTCCTGACTTCACACTCCCTAACAAAAAAGAAAGACTAACAATGATTCATGGACAAGATATCACTGAGAGAATTGTAAAACACTGGGGAGATGAAGTAACCTCCTGAATCAGAGAGGCCAACACAAACTGCGTTAGAAGAATGAGAAGAGTGGCTATACATTGACTACATGCACCTGCCTAGGCCAGTTCAGCACTACAATGAGGAGGTCTCCCCTGAAACTATAGGTTTTCCAGTGGGAAAAGAGTCCAGGGTGAATACTCAGTTCACCTAGCATTGTGAGTTCCTTCTTGGGAGCCTCCACTCCAGCCTTGCTCCACAGGGAGTACAGGGGGAAATCTGTGAATCTTGACCACTGGGCGTCTGATCACGATGGGGAAGGGTGAGAGGTTTGCAACAAGCAGCACTTGGACTATGGCAGAACACATTCCAACCTGCAGCACCCAAGTAGCAGACCCAGCCAATGGCTTTGCTCAACTGCAGGGGCAAGATGGTGGCACAGTTGGACCACAGAATATGGCAGGTAGAAGTCTGCATGATTTGGGTTGGCAAACAAAGAACATTTCCAGTCCTGTCCCCAGCCAAGCAGGGAAGTTGAGTCATAGCCAGACTCACTGCTGAATGCAGATACTGCCCTCCTACCCAGATCAGAGAGCCTGAGAGCCTAATCTGATTCATTTGTGAGGCTGCTAGGAATCGGACCGTCTGTCCTGCCCAGGAAGAGAGCTGAGTGATAGCCTGGACTCTGGACTAGTGATGAGCATATCTCCTGGCCTCACCTGACCGAAAAGACTGACCAAAACACCTGGAAGCTGTGTAGTCCAATAATACTCAAGCAGAATATGGCAGGCATAGTAGGTAATTCTCTGAGCAATGCTACTGGCCTTGTTCAGCTATAAAACTAGAGGTATGGGTTGACTTGAGTCACCATTACAAATGAAAAATCTTGGCCTCTGAGCCAGTTTTCAGGCCCTTTCTTGGGCAAAGAAACTAATTCGTAGGCCTGCCCATTGCTGAATGGACATGTTTCATCAGACGTAATCAGGGAAACAAACCAGATCACATGGGAAGCTACATAGCCCATCCAGCAACTCTGCCTATAGGGGCACTCGGAAAGAAGCTTAGTTTTTCTTTTCCTGTCTGCAGAGCACAACCAGTGACACCATCTGGCCGGGTAATCCAGTGTACATTCTTGCCTGATTCTGGTTCAAAAACAACAAACTGAAGCCCTTGGGGCCCATCTTGCTGCCCCACCAGGGCAGAGAAACTAATTCACAGCGCCATCTACTGCGGAGTATAGTACCCAGTCCTGACCAGAGAAACCAGGAAAACATGAAGTACATTCTATAGCCTCATTCAGACAAGAAACTATGCCAGAAATTCCATTCAACTATTCTGCTGCTGCCAACCTCAGAGCTCAACTGTGAAAGCATCACAAAATAGACTCTGATAGCAATCTCCACCTGTCCAAGGATATTACCAGCAGATGTGTCTAGAAACCCAGACTGAGATGACTGGTGAAGAACTGTCTCAGCCAAAGTGAACTTTTAAAGTCTGGAAAAGGAAACTGCTTTCTCAAATGTGCAGATGACAACATAATCAGGTACCATGAAAAATCAGATAAACTAACACTACAAAGAGGTGGTACTCTAATTTAAACTGACCCTAAAAAAATGGAGATTGAGGAACTATTTGAGAAATAATTCAGAATAGTCCTCTTAAAGAAGTTTGGTTAATTACAAGAACACACAGACAACTAAATGATATGAGAGAAATAATACATACACAAAAGAAGATCAACAAAGAAATAAGAACCCTAAAAATAAAACATCAAACAGAAATTCTAGACCCGAAAAATATGACAGAACTGAAAAATTCTATAGAGAGCTTCAAAAGCAGATTCAACCACAGAGAAGACAGAGCAATGATCTTGAAGACAGGTCACAGGAAGTTATCTAGTCAGAGGAGAAAAGGATAAAAAATAAAAATTAGTGAAAAAAGCCTATAAATCTTATGGAACACGATAAAAATTAAAAAATATTAACATTGTTGGAATTCCAGGAAAAGAGAAAGGGACACAAAATTTAAAGCAGTAATGGCTGAAAATTCCCCAAATCTGGGGAGGGAAATGCCCATCCAACTTCTTGAGATCCAAAGAAGCTCAAATAGCTTGAACCTGACTAGAACTACACTGAGGCACATTATAATTAAATTGTCAAAAGACAAAGAATTCTGAAAGCAACAAGAGAAAGGGAGAAGTTATATAAAAGAACCATCTCATACAGCTATTGGTGAATTTTCAATAGAAAAATCTTTAGGCCAGGAAAGAAAACTGTCAAGCAGAAATTCTATGCTTGCAAAGCAGTCATTCAGAAATGAAGGAGAAGACAGGACTACTTTTCCAAACAGACAAAAGCTGAGGGATTTCATCACTTCAGTTCAGTTCATTTCAGTCACTCAGCTGTGTCTGACTCTTTGCGACCCAATGGACTGCAGCATGCCAGGCTTCCCTGTCCTTCACCATCTTCCAGAATTTGCTAAAATTCATATCCATTGACTCAGTGATGCCATCCAACCATCACGCCCTCCGTCCCCTTATCCTTGTGCCTTCTATTTTTCCTAACATTGGGATCTTTTTCAATGAGTCGTCTCTTCACATCAGATGGCCAAAGCCCATCACTAGACCTGCCTAATAAGAAATGTTTAAGAGAGTTATCTGAGTGGAAGAAAAAGAACACTAACATAATAAGATAGCATAAAACTCAATGGTAATGGTAAATATAGAGTCAAAGTTAGATTCTATAATATAATAATGCTGTGTAATTCACTTACAACTCTAGTTTATTAGTTTAAAAATACTAAAAATAACCATAACTATAATAATCTGTTACTGGATATACAACATTAAAAATAAATAAACTGGGACTTCCCAAGTGGTACAGTGGATAGAAATCTGCCTGCCAATGCAAGGGACATGCGTTCAATTCCTGATATGGGAAGATTCCACATGCTGTGGAATGGCTGAGCCTGTGTGCCACAACTACTGAACCTGTGTACTGCAACAGTTGAAGCCTGCATGAATAGAGTCTGTGCTCCCCAACAAGAGAAGCCACTGTAATGAGAAGACTACACACCACAATAGAGTAGTCCCCACTTGCTGCAACTAGAAAAAGCCCACACGAAGCAACAAAGACCCAACAGTCATAAATAAAATAAAAAACATATAAACTGTAACATCTATAGCCTAAATTGTAAGAGGAAGCAGTAAAAGTGTAAAGTTTATGTTTGCTATGGAAGTTGGTTGTTATTAGCTTGATATTAGGTCTTATAATATCAAGATACTCTATGTAAGCCTCATGGTCACTAAAAGAGAAAAGCCTGTAGTATACACATGCACACAAAACATGATAAAGAAGTCAACACATACTGATAACAAAGGACATAAACACACACAAAAAAACAGCAGAATTTGAGGAAAATGAATCTACAGAACAATCAGAAAATAATTTTTAAAATGGCAAGAGTAAGTTGTTATTAGTGATAAATAACTTAAATGATCATTGCAATAGATGCAGAAATTTATGACAAAACTCAATGTCCATTCATGATTAAAAACACTTAACAAATTAAATATAGAAGGAATGTACCTCAACAAATAAAAGCCATATATGATAGGCCCACAGCCTGTGTAACATTATATTCAGTGTTAAAAGGTTGAAATCTTTTCCTCTAAGATCAGAAACAAGAGTTTCAATTTGCATCACTTCTACAGTACTGGAAATATTAGATAGAACAATAAAGCAAAGAAGAAGAACAAAACTGTAGCCATAACCAATGCAGAGTTCAAACTATACTCCAGAGCTACAGTAATCAAAACAGTATGGGACTGGCACAATAGCAAACAAATCAGTTGAATGGAATGGAGAGCCCAGAATAAATTCATGTCAATTAACCTATGACAAAGGAGGCAAGTGTATACAATGGAGAAAAGACAGCCTCTTCAAAAAGTGGTGTTGGGAAAGCTGGACAGCTACATGTATAGCAATGAAATTAGAACAATCTCTCCACCATATACAAAATAAACTGCCTGCCAATGCAAGGGACATGCGTTCAATTCCTGATATGGGAAGATTCCACATGCTGTGGAATGGCTGAGCCTGTGTGCCACAACTACTGAACCTGTGTACTGCAACAGTTGAAGCCTGCATGAATAGAGTCTGTGCTCCCCAACAAGAGAAGCCACTGTAATGAGAAGACTACACACCACAATAGAGTAGTCCCCACTTGCTGCAACTAGAAAAAGCCCACACGAAGCAACAAAGACCCAACAGTCATAAATAAAATAAAAAACATATAAACTGTAACATCTATAGCCTAAATTGTAAGAGGAAGCAGTAAAAGTGTAAAGTTTATGTTTGCTATGGAAGTTGGTTGTTATTAGCTTGATATTAGGTCTTATAATATCAAGATACTCTATGTAAGCCTCATGGTCACTAAAAGAGAAAAGCCTGTAGTATACACATGCACACAAAACATGATAAAGAAGTCAACACATACTGATAACAAAGGACATAAACACACACAAAAAAACAGCAGAATTTGAGGAAAATGAATCTACAGAACAATCAGAAAATAATTTTTAAAATGGCAAGAGTAAGTTGTTATTAGTGATAAATAACTTAAATGATCATTGCAATAGATGCAGAAATTTATGACAAAACTCAATGTCCATTCATGATTAAAAACACTTAACAAATTAAATATAGAAGGAATGTACCTCAACAAATAAAAGCCATATATGATAGGCCCACAGCCTGTGTAACATTATATTCAGTGTTAAAAGGTTGAAATCTTTTCCTCTAAGATCAGAAACAAGAGTTTCAATTTGCATCACTTCTACAGTACTGGAAATATTAGATAGAACAATAAAGCAAAGAAGAAGAA
Source organism: Tragulus kanchil (assembly GCA_022376925.1). Lineage (NCBI taxonomy): Eukaryota > Metazoa > Chordata > Mammalia > Artiodactyla > Tragulidae > Tragulus > Tragulus kanchil. The sequence goes on along the minus strand of JAIOJX010000001.1, from coordinate 65,656,932 downwards.
CAAAACTGTAGCCATAACCAATGCAGAGTTCAAACTATACTCCAGAGCTACAGTAATCAAAACAGTATGGGACTGGCACAATAGCAAACAAATCAGTTGAATGGAATGGAGAGCCCAGAATAAATTCATGTCAATTAACCTATGACAAAGGAGGCAAGTGTATACAATGGAGAAAAGACAGCCTCTTCAAAAAGTGGTGTTGGGAAAGCTGGACAGCTACATGTATAGCAATGAAATTAGAACAATCTCTCACACCATATACAAAAATAAACTAAAAATGATTTAAAGACCTAAATATAAGATGTAACACTACAAAACTCCTAGAAGAGAACATAAGCACAAAATTCTTGGATATAAATCATAGTAATATTTACTTAGATCAGTCTCCCAAAGCAAAATAAATAAAAACAAAATTAAACAAATGGAACCCAATAAAATATAAAAGCTCTTATATGGCAAATGAAACCATTAATAAGATGGAAAGATAATTGAAGTAATAGGAGAAAATATTTGCGAATGATGGAATTGCCAAGTTGTTGATATCCAAAATATGCAAATAGTTCACAAAACTCAGTATCAAAAAAGCCAAACAACCCAATCAAAAAAAAAAAATGGGCTAAAGACCTAAATAGACATTTCTCCAAAGAAGACATACAGGTGGCCATGACGCATACAAAATTTTGCTCAAAAATTTTGATTTGTATTTTTCTAATATATTCAGTCAGTTCAGTCACTCAGTCACTTCTGACTCTTTGTGACCTCATGGACTGCAGCATGCCAGGCTTCCCTGTCCTTCACCATCTCCCAGAGCTTCCTTAGACTTACGTCCATTAAGTCAGTGATGCCATCCTACTATCTCGTCCTCTGTTGTCCCCTTCTCCTTCTGCCTTCTGTTTTTTCCAACATCAGGGTCTTTTCCATGTGTCGTCTCTGCATCAGGTGGCCAAAGTATTGGAGCTTTAGCCTCAGTATCAGTCCTTCCAATGAATATTCAGGGTTGATTTCCTTTAGGATTGACTGGTTTGATCTCTTGTAGTCCGAGGGGCACTCAAGAGTTTCTCCAACACCACAGTTTAAAGACATTCATTCTTTGGCACTCAGCCTTCTTTACAGTTAAACTCTCACATCCATTCACAACTACTGGAGAAACCATAGCTTTGACTATATGGACCTTTGTTGGCGAAGTGATGTCTCTGCTTTTTAATATGCTGTCTAGGTTTGTCATAGCGTTTCTTCCAAGAAGAAAGCGTCTTTTAATTTCATTTTATTCACCGCTCACAGTGATTTTGGAGCCCAAGAAAATAAAAATCTGTCACTATTTCCATTGTTTGCCCATCTACTTGCCATGAAGTGATGGGACCAGATGCCATGATCTTTGTTTTTTTGAATGTTGAGTTTTAAGCCAGCTTTTCCACTCTCCTCTTTCTCACCTTATCAAGATGCTCTTTAGTTTTTCTTTGCTTTCTGCCATAAGGGTAGTGTTATCTGCATAATTGAGGTTATTGATATTTCTCCCTGCAATCTTGACTCCAGCTTGTGCTTCATCCAGACCAGCATTTTGCATGATGTACTGTGCATATGTTAAATAAGCACGGTGACAATGTACTCCATGGGGAGTCTCTGATTCCCCTAGCCCCATGGAAGTCCTGTAATTAAATTCCACTGGCCTTCAAAGTCAGATTTCCTGGGGATTTCAGTCCCTGCACTAGATCCCCAGGCTAGGAAGCCTGATGTTGAGCCTAAAACTTTCACAACAGTGTGAGAACTTATTTGGTATTATTGTTCTCCAGTTTGTGGATTGCCACCTAGCAGGTATAGGATTTGATCTTATCCTGATTGTGCCTCTTTTACCATCTTGTTGCAGATTCTCCTTTGTATTTGGATGTGGGGTACCTTTTTTGGTAGGTTCCAGTGTCTTACTGTCAATGGTTGTTCAATAGCTAGTTGCAATTTTGGTGCTCTTGCAGGAGGAGATAAGCATACGTTCTTCTAGTCTGCCATCTTGAACCAATTTCCTGATAAAAGAGGCAAGACTACAGAGTGTTGGAAAGATAGTCTCTTCAACAAACAGTGCTGGGAAGACTGCACAGCCACGTGTTAAAAGATGAAATTAGATTATTTCTTAACTCCATACACAAAAATAAGCTCAAAATGGATTAAAGACCTAAATGTGTGACCAGACAGTATAAAACTCCTAGAGGAAAGCATAGGTGGGACACTCTGACATAAATCACAGCAATATCTGTTTTTATCCATTTCCTGGAATAAAGGAAATAGACGCAAAAATAAACAAATGGGACCTATGTAAACCCAAACACTTTTGCACAGCAAAGAAAGCAATACAAAAACCCAAAAAGATAGTCCATAGATTAGGAAAAAATATTTGCAAACGATGTGACTGATAAGGGATTAGTCTCCAATATTTACAGACAACTGATGACACTTAATAGCATCAAAACAAACAACGCATTCCAAAACTGAGCATGAGACCTGAATAGACATTTCTCTGAAGAAGACATACTGATGCCCAATAGACACATAAAAAGATCTTCAGCACTACTAGTTATTAGAGAAATGCAAACCAAAGCTACAATGAGCTATCACTTCACATCAATCAAAATGACTATCCCCAAAAACTCTACAAAAAACAAACGCTGGAGAGGATGTACAGAGAATGGAACCCTCCTACACTGTTGAGGGGAATGTAAATTAGTACAGCCACCATGGAGAACAGTATGGAGGTTCCTTAAATAACTAAAATTAGAGCTACCATATGACCCTGCAATCCCACTCCTGGGCATAAATCCAGAGAAAACATGATCCAAAAGTATACATGCACCCCAATGTTCATTCCAACACTGTTTACAATAGCCATGACATGGAAACAACCTAAATGTCATTGAAAGAGGGATAGCTAAAGAATAGGTGGTACATACATGCAAGAATGACATAAGGCCATTTGCAGTGAAATGGATGGACCTAGAGAGTGTCATACTGAGTGAAGTAAATCTGAGAAGAAATATCATATGACATCCTTTATATGTGGAATCTAAAAAGAAGTGATACAAATGAACTTCCTTACAAAGCAGAAAGAGACTCACAGACTTAGAAAACGAACTTATAGATGTCAGGGGGAGAGGAGAGTTAGGGATTTTGGGAAGGTCATGTACACACTGCTATATTTTAAATGGAAAACCAAGAAAGACCTAGTGTATAGCACATGGAATTCTGCTCAATGTTATGTGCCAGCCTGGATGGAATGGAGGTTTGGGGGAGAACACACACACACACACACAAACACTGCTTCTTAGTTACTTCAGTTGTGTGACCCTGTGGACTGCAGCCCGTCAAGCACTTATGTCCATGAGATTCTCCAGGCAAGAATACTGCAGAGGGTAGCCATTCCCTTTTCCAGGGGATCTTTCCAACCCACGGGTGCTGACACTAAGGGAACCTGGGTGAAGAGCATACATGTAATTGCTAAACTATCATCTTTGAAACTCTTCTGTAAATCTAAAATTATTTCAAATTAAAAACGTTAGAAAAGTAGAAATATTAAAGACAAACAATACATGGTGTAAGTTTGAACTATTATCTGCAGAGTGTTCTGTATACAACAAATAGAGCATGTTCATTCTTTTTGAGCTCACAGGTTTTAGGAAAAAGTAGAAATGCAAACCAAAGCTACAATGAGCTATCACTTCACATCAATCAAAATGACTATCCCCAAAAACTCTACAAAAAACAAACGCTGGAGAGGATGTACAGAGAATGGAACCCTCCTACACTGTTGAGGGGAATGTAAATTAGTACAGCCACCATGGAGAACAGTATGGAGGTTCCTTAAATAACTAAAATTAGAGCTACCATATGACCCTGCAATCCCACTCCTGGGCATAAATCCAGAGAAAACATGATCCAAAAGTATACATGCACCCCAATGTTCATTCCAACACTGTTTACAATAGCCATGACATGGAAACAACCTAAATGTCATTGAAAGAGGGATAGCTAAAGAATAGGTGGTACATACATGCAAGAATGACATAAGGCCATTTGCAGTGAAATGGATGGACCTAGAGAGTGTCATACTGAGTGAAGTAAATCTGAGAAGAAATATCATATGACATCCTTTATATGTGGAATCTAAAAAGAAGTGATACAAATGAACTTCCTTACAAAGCAGAAAGAGACTCACAGACTTAGAAAACGAACTTATAGATGTCAGGGGGAGAGGAGAGTTAGGGATTTTGGGAAGGTCATGTACACACTGCTATATTTTAAATGGAAAACCAAGAAAGACCTAGTGTATAGCACATGGAATTCTGCTCAATGTTATGTGCCAGCCTGGATGGAATGGAGGTTTGGGGGAGAACACACACACACACACACAAACACTGCTTCTTAGTTACTTCAGTTGTGTGACCCTGTGGACTGCAGCCCGTCAAGCACTTATGTCCATGAGATTCTCCAGGCAAGAATACTGCAGAGGGTAGCCATTCCCTTTTCCAGGGGATCTTTCCAACCCACGGGTGCTGACACTAAGGGAACCTGGGTGAAGAGCATACATGTAATTGCTAAACTATCATCTTTGAAACTCTTCTGTAAATCTAAAATTATTTCAAATTAAAAACGTTAGAAAAAGTAGAAATATTAAAGACAAACAATACATGGTGTAAGTTTGAACTATTATCTGCAGAGTGTTCTGTATACAACAAATAGAGCATGTTCATTCTTTTTGAGCTCACAGGTAATATTCATAAAATTCAATGGTGTACTAAACCATAAATGAGCCCTCAGAAAAATTCAAAGGTCACTATGATGCAGACTATTTTCTGATTATAGTTCAATACCACTAGAAATTTATAACAAAAGAATGGCCAAAAATCCTATGTGTTGTTTTACTTAATTCCATATTAATAAATATTTATAATTATATGATAATGCAAACAGTGCATGTCAAAAATTTATCATTGACCAATCAGTATTTGGCAGAAAATATGTAACTTTAAATAAATATATTGACCAGTATAGAAAGCATAAATTATATAAACATCCAACCTAGGAAGTTGGAAAAGAGAGATGGGGCAAGCCTAAATAATAAAGGAAAATATAATAAAAATCAAGACAGAAATAAGTGAAATCAAAGAAATCAAAGAAGACATAAACAGATGGAAAGATATTTCATGTTCTTGGTTGGCCGAATAAATACCATAAAAATAACTACTATCACATGTAATCTAAAGGTTCAATGCAATCCCTATCAAATTACCAATGGCATTTTTCATAGAATTAGAACAAAAATCCCAATTCATATGGAGACACAAAAGACCCCAGATAACAAAAGCAGTCTTGAGAAAGAAGAATGGAGCTGGAGGAATCATCCTTCCTGGTTTCAGACTATACTACAAAGAGACAGTCATCAAGACAGTATGGTACTGGCACAAAAACAGAAATATAGACCAATGGAACTACATAGAGAGCCCAGAGATAAACCCCACAAACTTATGGGTACCTTATAAAACTCTTCAAATTGCTCAAAATATTTTCATTGTGCCTAAGCCTGATATAAATTAAATATTATTATATCTGTTATAAGTTTGTCAGCAAGAAAAGTAACTCCAGTGAAAAAACTTCTAAAAAAGGGTAAATGAGATATGAACTTCTAGATAAACTCTATTAAGAGTAATTATGCTTTAAGAATGTCTATTGAAAATAGTCTCTCCAGACTGCGGTAACTTGAATTTCTAAACTAAGATGGTGCTAAACTAAGTGATGGATGTCTATCAGATAGCTAGGTTATTTCTGAGTAAAATAAGTTTTTAAAACATTTGTTACTAAACACTATTTTCTTCTTAGAGACAAACTAAAGCAATTTGGAACTGTTAATGAATAATGCTTGGTGCTATCCTGAGACGTTCTCTATAAGAGAGCAAATATTTTTTAGAAATTATCACTGGTATTTATGCTCACCAATTAAAATGCTAATATAAAGGTCAGTTTTAGGTTGCTTATGGAAAATGGGGTGAGTGTATTTGGTAAAGAAGATATGAAGAATGCAATTGTATTTTATGAAGGGAATAGGAAGTAGGTCTGATTTACAGGTGAATGTTTCAAGATGGGAAAATAAAGTGGGTACAGAAAGTGATAAGAAGTTTTGTGGAAGTAGACCCTGAGAAAAAAAGGTTAATGCATGTTTAAGACTGACAATATTTAAAATAAATTTAATTAAGTTTACCTTTAAATGAATTTAAAAGTAATCTGAGACAAAAACTTGAATTTGGCCTTTTTCTTTGTTAAGAGGACACACTATTTTCAGAGGTTCAATTGCCTTTGATAGTTTAAGTTTATTTAGCTTTGGCTATGTAAATAGCTATTGTTTCACAGTGAAGAAAGAAATGACTTTGAAAGTGCTAACTCAATCCAGAGGGACTCAAATAGCTCAGGGATGGCCTCACTGTTCAGGGATATTGCTTTGCTAATACCTGAAGTTCTTAAGTTTACTAATGGAAGGAGCCTTACTGTGTTGACTTCCCATGATGTAACTGGAATTTTAAATTCTAAAGTTAATATTTAGATGTCAGATAGTCGACTTCCTAAATATCAGTCATTGTTGTTAAAAAGACTAGCTCCTTTCGAATGTTTCTATGACAGGCCGTTTTTGTACACAGATACTATGATAAATCCTAAAACCTTAAAATTACCTATGGAACTCAGCTTTCAGCTTTCAACAGGCATTGCAAGAACCCAGTCACTGACTCAGACAAGCTGCTGTTTGAGCCAAGCCAAGGTATCAATTGCTGAATCTGCAGAACGCTTCTGTCTTTATCAGTTAAAGGCTCTCACCATAGGAAGGTGGTTTTCTCCGCTTCAAGAAAGATTTTTCTATAATAATTCTGATTGTTTTGTTTTTGCTGTTTGCTCATTGCATCTGTAATTACAAAACGGAAATTGTTCCTAACCATCTAAAAGCTTTTAAGTTACAAATGATTGTTCATGTTCCTACAACCTCCTCTAGCGATTACTTGGAGCCCTGGATCAGAGACCCTAAATAAAAGGGTGAGGAGAATATGTTGCCTCAACAATTTAGGGACATCGCCCATTTCTCAGATCAGAAGAAATTACAGAAAAGAAGTGATGCCTCTCTTCCCTAGAAATATAATTCTCCTAAAAGAAAAAGGTGGGAATGAAAGGGATGAATAGGCAGAGTTGGTAAGGAGGCCAGTAGTTTCCAAGGAGGAGAAGGAGGAGGGGGAACAAACATTTTCTAGGCTAAAATGTTCCCATGATAAAGATCTACTCTGAAACTATATTGTCTTATAGATACAAACTATTTTGCATTGTAATGTCTCATCTAGTCTAGATGGCCGGATACCATCCTCTGGCTAATCTTGTGTTAATGTTGTGGGTGTGGGGCTAGGAAGAACTTTACAACCTTAGAACATTCTTTTTATCTATTGTTAATAACCAACTGGCAAGTACAAAATGCCATGCCTATTTTGGCTTCAGGAGTATTCTTCTATCCTCCTTCCAGTTCCTTTAGCTGGAAGCTTTCTCTGTCCCTTTTTTCTTTAATAAACTTTTCCTGCACAAAATTCTGAGTGATCAAAGCCAAGTCTTTGATCCCAATGTGAAATCTTCTGCTTTGTAGATCAAGAATCTGACACTGTTCACAGTAAGCTATCTACCATCATCCATCAGTAGTGTATGTATTTCCACACCACTCTCTCCATTCATTCCACCTCCTCCTTTCCCCCACCTCATATCCATAAGTCTGTTCTCTATGTTTGCATCTCTACTGCTGCCCTGCAAATAGGTTCATCAGTACCACCTTTCTAGCTTACATATATATGCCTTAATATACAATATTTGTTTTTCTCTTTCTGACTTACTCCACTCAGTATAATAGGTTCTAGCTTCATCCAGCTCATTAGCACTGATGCAAATGTGTTCTGTTTTAAGACTGAGCAATATTCTGTTATATATATGTACCACAGCTTCGTTCTCTGTTCATCTCTCATGGGCATCTAGGTTGCTTCTGTGTCCTAGCTATTGTAAATAGTGCTTCAGTGAACATTGGGGTGCATCTGTCTTTTTCAGTTATGGTTTTCTCAAGGTATATGCCCAGTAGTGAGATTGTTAAATCATATGATAGGTTTATTCCTAGTTTTTTCAAGGAATCTCTATATTGTGTTCCACATTAGTGTATCAATTTACATTCCCACCACAGTGCAAGAGGGTCCCCTTTGCTACACATCTTCTACAGCATTTACTGTTATTTTAAAATATTTTTAATATTATTTTTTCTTAATTAGAAGATAATTGCTTCACAATATTGTAATGGGTTTTGCCTTACATCAACATAAATTGGTATTAGCTATACTTCTCTCTCGAAGCCTCCTCCTACTTCCCTTCTTCCACCCCTCTAAGTTGTCACAGAGCACTGGTTTTGGGTTCCTTGCATCATACATTGGACTCCCATGGTCTATCACTTTACATATGGCAATGTATATGTTTCAATACTTTTCTGTCATATCATCCCACAGTCCCCTTCCCCAATGTCCAAAATGTCTGGATTTTTGCTGCCCTGCAAATAGGATAATCAGTACTGTCTTTCTAGATTCCATATATATGTGTTAATATACAATATATGTTTTTCTCTTTCTGACTTTACTCTGTATAAAGGCTCTAAGTTCATTCACCTCATTAGAACTGATTCACATATGTTCCCTTTTATACCTGAGTGATATTCCATTCTGTGTATGTACCACAACTTCCTTAATCTACTCATCTAGGATATCTAGGTTGCTTCTATGTCCTAGTTATTGTAAATTGTTCTGCAATGAACATTGGGGTACATGTTTTATTCAATTATGATTTCCTCAGAGTATATGCCTAGTAGTGGGGTTGTTGGGTCATATGGTAGTTTTATTCCTAGTTTTTTAAGGAATCTCCATACTGTCTTCTATAGAGACTGCATCAATTACATTCCCATCAACAATGCAAGAGGGTTCCCTTTTCTCCACACCTTCTACAGCATTTATTGCTAATAGAGTCCTTGGTTTTTTTGATGAAGACCATTCTGACCAGTTTGAGGTGATATCTCATTATAGTTTTGATTTGCATTTCTCTAATAATGAGTAATGTTGAGCATATTTTCACGTGTTTATTAGCCATCTGTATGTCTTCCTTGAATAAATGTCTGTTTAGGGACTTTTGCCCACTATTTGATTAGGTTGTTTGTTTTTCTGGTATTGAGTTCCATGAGCTGCTTATATGTTTCAGAAATTAATACTTTGTCAGTTGTTTCATTTGCTGTTTTCTGATCCTGAAGCTGCAGCTCCAATAAGTTGGCCATGTGATGCAAAGAAACAACTCATTGGAAAAGACAATGATCCTGGGAAAGACTGTGGGCAAGAGGAGAAGGAGTTGACAGAGGTTGAGATGGTCAGATGACATCATCAACTCAATGGACAGGAATTTGAGCAAACTCTGGGAGACAGTAAAAGACAAGGAAGTCTGGCATGCTGTAGCCCATGGGGTCACCAAGTGTTGGACATGACTAAAAGACTGAACAACAACAACAGTAGTTCAAAACCATGAGAACCTCAGTCTGTTGCCTGTGCTATCATATTGAATGAGATAACTCTAGTGAGTGTCAACCAGTTCAAACTTATATTTTCCTTTCTCTTGGTAAATATAACTTTCATAATCCATACTCACACATTCCTTTCAAGACATCTGCCAATGTTTATTAGAAAATCCAGTAATTATTTTCTGAGTGGAATTCTTTTAATTCTTACTCTATTTCACATTATTCTCTGCATACTTAGTTTTCATTATATTTGTGAGCTAAAATATTTTGAAGCACATAAGAAATACTTTCCTGGGCTTCCCCTGGTGGTCCAGTGGATAAGGATACCGCCTTGCAGTGCAAGGGGCGCCGGTTCAATCCCTGGCCTGGGAAGATCCCACGTGCCGCGGAGCGGCTGGACCGATGTGTCCAATTACGGAGTCGGAGCTCTGGAGCGCATGCGCCTAGAGCCGGCACCCTGCAGTGACAGACGCCACCGCGATGGGAGGCCCACAGGAGCCAAAGAACAAAGACGGATGAAAATAGAGAAATGAAAGACCAATAGAAGTGGCCCGCCCGCTCCCCTCCCTCCCCAACCCGACCCCCGCCGAAAATAAATAAATAAATCTTAAAAAAAAAAAAAGAAATACTTTCCTACTACAAGTAGTAAGTATTTTGATGGTGCCTATGTTATTCCCCACATACCCCCTACTCTCAGGTATCCCCTAGTATAATTTTATCTTACTTAAGCAATAAAGGTAAATGAAATTTATTAGAATGAAACTAGGGTATATCACAGAATTAAATATGCCACAACAGTTCTGGGGACCTTGGCAACAGGAGTGCTTATGCTTTCCTTCTACTGCTTTGCTATTAAAGTAATGCATTTCAGTCTGTATCTCTGTGGTTGAAAACCACAGCGTTTTAAGAGAGAATCTGTTTCACTCTATTTAAGTGTATCTATACTTAAACCATTCATCTGTGGCATACATTTGCTATGGTTTGAATGTTTATGTTTCCCCAGGATTCAGATGTTAAAATCCTCAATATACACTCAATTTAATGCTATTAGTAGGTGGAGCTTTGGGGAGGTACTTCATCCTAAGGATGAAGTTCTTATGAATAAATTAATGCTCTTATAAAGAAGACATCACAGAGCTCTCTGATTCCCTTTCATCATGTGATGGCACAAGGAGAAGTCAACAGTCTGCTACCTGGAATAGGACTTTCACTAGAACTTAACCATCCAGCACTTTGATCTTGGACTTTCCAGCCTCCAAACTGTGGGAAAGAAATTTCTATTGCTTATAAGCCATTCAGTCAGTAGTATTTTGTTTTAGTAGCCTGAATGAACTAAGACAATACATCTAGAAATAATGAAATAGATAGCATAGTTAATATATATGTATGGTGTATATTGAGACTTATTAGTAATTGGTTCATGTGATTGTGGAGCCTGACTAGACAAATCCAAAATCTGTGAGGTAGACCATCAGAAAATATAAGCTAGACCACTTGAGCACAAGCTGAAGGGGCTATCCATGGACAGAATTTATTTTTCTTCAGTGGCAGTTTTACTTTTCTTTCAAGGTATTTCAACTGATTAGATAAGAGTCACCTATACTATCTAGGACAATCTTCTTAAAATTAAGAAGTCTATAACTTATTATAGCCTTTAGTCACATCTACAAAACACCTTCCACAGCAACAAATAAATTACTGTTTGAGTGAATAATGAATAATCCGCCACCTCCCTCCCCAACCCGACCCCCGCCGAAAATAAATAAATAAATCTTAAAAAAAAAAAAAGAAATACTTTCCTACTACAAGTAGTAAGTATTTTGATGGTGCCTATGTTATTCCCCACATACCCCCTACTCTCAGGTATCCCCTAGTATAATTTTATCTTACTTAAGCAATAAAGGTAAATGAAATTTATTAGAATGAAACTAGGGTATATCACAGAATTAAATATGCCACAACAGTTCTGGGGACCTTGGCAACAGGAGTGCTTATGCTTTCCTTCTACTGCTTTGCTATTAAAGTAATGCATTTCAGTCTGTATCTCTGTGGTTGAAAACCACAGCGTTTTAAGAGAGAATCTGTTTCACTCTATTTAAGTGTATCTATACTTAAACCATTCATCTGTGGCATACATTTGCTATGGTTTGAATGTTTATGTTTCCCCAGGATTCAGATGTTAAAATCCTCAATATACACTCAATTTAATGCTATTAGTAGGTGGAGCTTTGGGGAGGTACTTCATCCTAAGGATGAAGTTCTTATGAATAAATTAATGCTCTTATAAAGAAGACATCACAGAGCTCTCTGATTCCCTTTCATCATGTGATGGCACAAGGAGAAGTCAACAGTCTGCTACCTGGAATAGGACTTTCACTAGAACTTAACCATCCAGCACTTTGATCTTGGACTTTCCAGCCTCCAAACTGTGGGAAAGAAATTTCTATTGCTTATAAGCCATTCAGTCAGTAGTATTTTGTTTTAGTAGCCTGAATGAACTAAGACAATACATCTAGAAATAATGAAATAGATAGCATAGTTAATATATATGTATGGTGTATATTGAGACTTATTAGTAATTGGTTCATGTGATTGTGGAGCCTGACTAGACAAATCCAAAATCTGTGAGGTAGACCATCAGAAAATATAAGCTAGACCACTTGAGCACAAGCTGAAGGGGCTATCCATGGACAGAATTTATTTTTCTTCAGTGGCAGTTTTACTTTTCTTTCAAGGTATTTCAACTGATTAGATAAGAGTCACCTATACTATCTAGGACAATCTTCTTAAAATTAAGAAGTCTATAACTTATTATAGCCTTTAGTCACATCTACAAAACACCTTCCACAGCAACAAATAAATTACTGTTTGAGTGAATAATGAATAATGGGGGACTGTAGTTCAGCCAAGCTGACACATAAAAATGACCATCATATTGACTGAGGCCTCATCTCTGTGGTTCTGGGTTCAGGTCTGTAGACTAGAATGGAGTAGTAACCAGAAAAGGAAGAAATGAAGAGATCTGTGGAAGTAATCTTATGGATACCTTTAAAATGTCCGTGCAATAGCTCTGAAATTAATATGCTGTTTTTTAGTTGCTAAGTCATATCCAACTCTTGTGACCCCATGAACTGTAACCTACCAGGCTTCTCTGTCCATGGAATTTCCTAGGCAAGAATACTGGAGTGGGTTGCCATTTCCTTCTCCAGGGGATCTTTCTGACCCAGGGATTGAGCCCATATCTCCTGCACTGAAGGCAGATCCTTTACCACTGAGCCAATAGGAAAGTCCAGAGTTAATATAAACAAAAGTATAATTTATTGAGACATTAAAGAGAACCATAACCAGAAGATTCCTACAGAAAATTTCTTTTTGTGGTAAAAAAAATTCTCACCCATAGTTATAAGAGAAGCCACCAGATTTCAAGGGTAGTAAGCAGGCATGGACAATGAGGATATCAGTGCTTAACTCCATTGTTCAAGAACCACATAAACCTCTAATGTTTTTCTGTAACTTATGGGAAGGGAAGGATCTCAAAATTAACTTATATTTAATTTCCCACCAGCTCAGTGGGATGAAAATTTGGGATTGGATTTAATTATTTAACTAAGTTTAAATAACATAATGGGTTTAATTAAACTGAAATAAAATAATGTAGCATTTCTCACACATCCATTTGTGGAGTTGAGTTATGCTTGCTTGACCACAGAAAACATTTTCTCCCTCTATCCCAATTCTAAATCTGTAGGGAAGAAACTCTGAGTAGTTCAGCTGACTCTGAGTTTTACCCATGTTCCAATCAACTATGATCATAGGAATACTCTAATTATTAGAAATCATAGGAATGGTGCAAAACTGATCACTATCCTCGTAGAAAGAGTATAATATTCAAACATGGTCACTAGTGATAGGGACAGAGTAGAATAGGTAGGTGGTTGCAGAATCCTAGTAGGGGGTGGTAGGTAGAAGGGAGACACCTGAGAAAGGTTGGGAGGCCAGTGAGTTGACGATAACTCAGGAGAGCTGCTCCTTGTTCAGTAAAGCAGGCTCAGCTGGGTACAAACAGCTGATGAAGGAGGAGCTGGTGAAGAAGCAACCAATGATGTATGTCCTGCATCTGCGTCTACTTGGCGGGGGGGGGCGGTCTTCTACCATCCTATATATATTGCTGCCCACTCAACTGAAGGAGAGCAGAGCAGAGCTTTCCTGCCTGTCTGTTTGCACCTCTTACAAGTACCCTATCCTAATCCTCTTCTTGTCTATCACTCTGCCTCTTGCTGAATCTAGGCAGATCTGCCATTTCCTTCAGGGATCTTTCTGACCCAGGATTGAGCCCATATCTCCTGCACTGAAGGCAGATCCTTTACCACTGAGCCAATAGGAAAGTCCAGAGTTAATATAAACAAAAGTATAATTTATTGAGACATTAAAGAGAACCATAACCAGAAGATTCCTACAGAAAATTTCTTTTTGTGGTAAAAAAAATTCTCACCCATAGTTATAAGAGAAGCCACCAGATTTCAAGGGTAGTAAGCAGGCATGGACAATGAGGATATCAGTGCTTAACTCCATTGTTCAAGAACCACATAAACCTCTAATGTTTTTCTGTAACTTATGGGAAGGGAAGGATCTCAAAATTAACTTATATTTAATTTCCCACCAGCTCAGTGGGATGAAAATTTGGGATTGGATTTAATTATTTAACTAAGTTTAAATAACATAATGGGTTTAATTAAACTGAAATAAAATAATGTAGCATTTCTCACACATCCATTTGTGGAGTTGAGTTATGCTTGCTTGACCACAGAAAACATTTTCTCCCTCTATCCCAATTCTAAATCTGTAGGGAAGAAACTCTGAGTAGTTCAGCTGACTCTGAGTTTTACCCATGTTCCAATCAACTATGATCATAGGAATACTCTAATTATTAGAAATCATAGGAATGGTGCAAAACTGATCACTATCCTCGTAGAAAGAGTATAATATTCAAACATGGTCACTAGTGATAGGGACAGAGTAGAATAGGTAGGTGGTTGCAGAATCCTAGTAGGGGGTGGTAGGTAGAAGGGAGACACCTGAGAAAGGTTGGGAGGCCAGTGAGTTGACGATAACTCAGGAGAGCTGCTCCTTGTTCAGTAAAGCAGGCTCAGCTGGGTACAAACAGCTGATGAAGGAGGAGCTGGTGAAGAAGCAACCAATGATGTATGTCCTGCATCTGCGTCTACTTGGCGGGGGGGGGCGGTCTTCTACCATCCTATATATATTGCTGCCCACTCAACTGAAGGAGAGCAGAGCAGAGCTTTCCTGCCTGTCTGTTTGCACCTCTTACAAGTACCCTATCCTAATCCTCTTCTTGTCTATCACTCTGCCTCTTGCTGAATTCCTTCTGTGTTGAGGCACGAAGAACCTGAGCCTCAGTGGATCCAGACGTTGGGTGAGTGCTGAATTAAGTCCTGGTTGCGTGGGTTTGAGTCCTAGACAGGGTTTTCGCTGGGATTGAGTCCTGACTATGTGGGTTCAAGTCCCAAGCAGGGTTTTGGCTGGGGCTAAGCCTTAGCCACGTGGGTTCGAGTCCCAAACAGGGTTTTGGCTGGAATTCAAGCTCCATCCACGTGGGTTCAAGTCCCAAGCAGAGTTTGATCAGGTCTGGGCCCTGAGTTGAAGTCTCAAATCGAGGTAAAAACCCTTTCAGATGGTGAGCCAGCCAGGGGGATTGTGATAGGTAAGAAAATGTTTGGAGCCGGATCTTGGTACGAGGTCCATGGAAAACTAGGAACCGAGTATACTGGGGAAGGCAGTCTGCTGTTTTATACTGATACTTTTCCAACACCAGGTCCAAGAGAAAGTCTCTCCTCTTTGACTCAAGAGTTTTTTGGGTTTTTTCCTTCTCCCTCTCTCTTTCCCACTGCTGTACCCTTTGTTCATTCCTGCCCATTTCCCTCTTCCCTTTGCTAATCTGAAAGGCCTGTGGAATATCCCTCCCCCTCTCCTTTCTTTTGCTAAATCTGAAAAGCCTGTGTGATGCCCTTCCCCCTGAGCCTTACAGGTGCTGACCCTTTATTTACAATTTATAATTAGACCAACTCATCATTAACACCACTGAAAAAATCTTCCATGCTGTTTCCTTGTGATGGTTAAGAGGTTACTTTGGAAGGGATAGCATCTAAAATCGTAAGTGCAAATCTTCACCAAATTTTGTTGGGATTTTGACTTTAAGGGTCACGATTTTGGATAGAACGGACATTAGAGACATCTCAGGTTTGGGTCTGAAATGGGTCAGGCGGCATCAATCCCAACATATATCCCCCTGGGTCATATCCTTCGGGATTGGGAAAGATTCAGACTACTGGGATTAAAAAGAAAAAAGCTTATTAGGGGAGGGTCAAGGGATATGCATATGAATGATCTGGGAACATATATGTACATAAATAAATAAATAAATAAATAAATAAATAAAAAACAACAAAAAGCTTATTAGGCTATGGAATCATGTTTGGCCACAATATGAGTTAGAAAGCCAAGAAAAATGGCCACTAAATGGGAGCCTGAATTTTGATACTATATTATGGTTAGATTTATATTGTGGAAGGAAGTCTAGATGGAGGGAACTTCCATATCTTCACATTTTCATGGCCTTATATCTAGACAGTGAAATTCAAAAGGAATTTAAGGTGTGTATGGTTCGGTGGGAAAATTCTAGTAAAGACACAAAAGACCTTTTCATTGTCTCTGGAGATGACACAGTTAAGAAAGAGAAGAGGCCCCACCCATATTCAGGAGCTGTTTTGTACCCTGAGTTACCCAAGGGACCCATCCTTAGCTCAGTTAGCATTAGCAATAATGTAAGTTACCAACCAACTGTCCCTACAGTTTTACCTCTGAGAGAAGTTCATGATGGAAATCAAAAAAATAATAAGAGTCTATGTACCTTTCTCAATGTCTGATCTAAGTATGGCAGAAGACAAGTTGGGAAGTTTTTCTGAGGATCCTGAATGTTTTACAAAAGAATTTATCAGACTAGTGAGGTTTTTTGATCTCACCCGGGAAGACTTACAGATTTTACTATCCCATTGCTGCACCCCTGAGGAAAAGCAGGGTATAATACTGGTGGCCAGAGGTCATGCCGATCAACGGGCAGCCCACGCCCTGACAGGATCATGCAGTGCACTGGGTGGGAAATGACGATGTTCCTGAGACAAACCTAAAATGGAATTACCAGTTAAACTCTACTGATAGAGATAGATGGGATCATATGATTAACTGTTTAATAGAGGGTATGAAAAAACTTAAGAGTAAAACCTGTTAATTATGAAAAGGTGAAAGAGGTCCAACAGGCACAGGATGAAAATCCTGCAGGCTTCCATGGTAGATTAGTGGAGGCTTTTAGGAAATATACAAACGTGGATCCCTTCTACCCAGAGGGACAGGCCCTTTTGGCTATGCATTTCATAGCTCGGTCTGCCCCAGACATCAGGTGCAAAATTCAGAAAGCAAGTGCTTGTCGTCAGACTCCAATGAATGATTTGCTCCATTTGGCTTATTTGGTTTTTAATAATAGGGATATGGCTGAAAAGGCTGAGTGCACACAGAGAAATATGCAAAAGACCCAAATGATTACAATGGCTTTGTCTGCTCAAAGACCACCAACTAGGAGGCTGCCCTTTCTGGGCCAGTCTGGTCCCGGCAGACCACGAGGCTCATGGGTGCCCATGCAAGGTTGGTGTACCCTATGTGGACAAAAGGGGCACTGGAAGAAGGACTGCTGTAGATGTGTCTTTTGCAAACAGCCGGGGCATTGGCAGAGGAATGCCCCAGATGCCAGAAAGTGACAGGGGCCCCTCAGCTATTGATGGTTTTGCAATCAGACGACCAGCGGGGCCCAAGGCCAAAAGTGCCTCTGCCTAGAAATACTATCCACATAACTAATGTCCAACCTTGGGTGGTCATTGATGTGGCTGGCCATTTGATAGAATTTCTTGTAAACACTGGTGCAACCTTCTCAGTCTTAACCCAAAGGATTGGAAACCTTAGCAGTCATAAGGAATATGTAATGGCGTTGTCAGGAAAGAAGCAGGGACACACTTTCCTGGAGCCTGTTTTGTGCAATGCTAATGGACAGCTGTTTTTGCATTCGTTTCTGTCTGTGCCTGATTGTCCTATCCCTTTAATGGGAAGAGATTTATTAACTAAGCTAGGGGCCACTCTGTTTCTGGAGGAGAAAGGGAACTACCCTCATTGCCAAATGATTCTAACAAAAAGCGAAAAGGTACAGGTTGAATCTGAGGTTGAGTTAGAAGCCTTAAGAAAATCTAAAATGTGGAATATTGAGGTTCCAGGCTTGGCCAAAGATATCCAGCTAGTAATTATTAAGCTAAGACCGGGACGAGAATATCCTTGTGAGAAGCAGTATCCCTTAAAATCAGAGGCACAGAGAGGAATCACTCCCTTAGTAAAAAAGTACCTTTTACATGGTTTACTGAAACCCTGTCAGTCTCCATGTAATATGCCAATATTACCCATTCTCAAATCCACTGGGGAATATCAATTTGTACAAGATCTAAGGGCAGTTAATGAAGTAGTAGTACCCATCTATCTTATCGTGCCTAATCCTTATACTGTCCTGACTTAAATCCCAGAAGAAGCCAACTGGTTTATTGTATTAGACTTAAAGGATGCCTTTTACATTCCATTGGCCAAAGAATCTCAGTTTATTTTTGTCTTTGAGTGGACTGACCCAGATACTAAAGAAACTTGGCAATATATTTGGACTCGACTTTCCCAAGGATTTAATGATAACCCATATATTTTTGGGAAGGCCTTGGTGCAAGATTTGAGAGAACTAAAGTTAGTGGGTGAACTAAAGTTAGTTTTGTTGTTTACAGATATGTATAATCCCAGATTAGTCATATGTATATCCCTGACCCCTCCCTCCTCTGCTCCCCTCCTGGTTCCCCCATCCCACCCCTCTAGGCTGTTGTATAGTGCCCATGTAGGATCCCTTATTCCCACAGCACATTGATGATAGTTATCTTTTATATATGATAGTATAGGTTTCCATGCTACTCCCTCTATGCCTTACACCCACTGTTTATTCCCCACAATGTCCATATGTCTATTCTATATGCCTGTTTTTCCATCGCTTCACTGCATGTGCTATCATTACCCTCTTACTAGATTCCATATATATGTGTTAGTATACTGTACTTGTCTTTCTCTTTTTGCCTTACTTCACTTTTTATAATAGGTTCTAGATTCATCCACTTCATTAGGGCTGATTCGTCTGCATTTCTTTTTACAGCTGAGTAGCATTCCATTGTACATACCAAAGCTTTTTTATCCATTCATTCATCGATGGGCATGTAGGTTGCTTCCATGTTCTAGCTATTGTATAGAGAGCTGCAGTGAACATTGGGGTACAGGTGCCTCTTTCAGTTTTGATTTCATCAGGGTATAAGCCCAATAGTGGGATTATTGGATTGTATGCTGCTTCTATTTAGTTTTTTAAGGAACCTCCATTCTGTCCTCCATAGTGGCTGTATCAATTTACATTCCCACCAACAATGCAAGAGTGTTCCCTTTTCTCCACACCCTCTCCAGCATTTATTGCCTGTAGATTTTTTGATGATGGCCATTCTGACAGGTGTGAGGTGCTATCTCATTGTAGTTTTGTCAATCCACCATTTTTAAGTGATAAGGTTATACATTGCACAAGCATCATTATACTTCAAACAATATGTTAGTATCACTCCAAAATATCACAAATTCTTCTTTCTCAAGATTGTTTTGACTATTTAGGGCCTTTTGTGTTTCTATACAAATTGTGATTTTTTTTGTTCTAGCTCTGTGAAAAATGCCATTGGTAATTTGATGGGAATTGCACTGAATCTGTAGATTGCATTTGATAGTATAGTCATTTTCACAATATTGATTCTTCCAACCAAGGGACATGGAATATCTCTCCATCTGCTTATGTTGTATTTGATGTCTTTCATCAGTGTCTTATAGCTTTATGTACACATCTCTTTTGTCTCCTTAGGTAGGTTTATTCCTTGTTATTTTATTCTTTTTTGTTGCAATGGTAAATGGGATTGATTCCTTAATTTCTCTGATTTTTCATTGTTAGTGTATAGGAATGCAAGTGGTTTCTCTATTGATTTTGTATCCTGTGGCTTTACTAAATTCACTGATTAGCTCAAGTAATTTTCTGTTAGGATCATTAGCATTTTCTATGTATAGTATCATGTCATCTGCAAGCAATGAGAGTTTCACTTCTTTTTTGATCTGGAAAACTTTTATTTCTTTTTCTCCTCTGATTGCCATAGCTAGAGACTTCCAAAACTATGTTGAGTAATAGTGGCAAGAGTGGGCACCCTGGTTTTGTTCCTTTCTTAGAGGAAATGCTTTCAGTTTTTCACCATTGAGAATAATGTTTGCTGTGGGCTTATCATACCTGGTCTCTATTATGTAGAGGTAGGTTCCTCCTATGCTCATTTTTTGAAGAGGTTTTTTTTTTTTAATCATAAATGAGTGCTGAATTTTCACCTTGAGCATGAGGCTGCACATGCTGAAGATCATGCCAAGTAGGTTCACATAGTCTGGCATTGGGTCATCCAAGACTGGGTTACAGTTGCTCAGTGGGGGCTTGTACCTCAGCACTTTGTTGGGCCTCTGTGGGTCCAACATATTGTTCGTGGACTTAGCAAGTCAGAAGTCACGCCTCTTCTGCTATGGGAGTCGCAGCTTCCAGCAGCCATGAGTGCTAAATTTTGTCAAAAGCTTTAACTGAATCTATTGAGATTTTCATGTGATTTAATCTTTCAATTTGTTAATATTGTGTATCACATTGATTGATTTGCATATATTGAAGAATCCTTGTATTCCTGGGATAAACTGAACTAGAACATGGTGTATGATCTTTCTGTTGTGCTCAATTTTTTTGCTAGAAATTTTTTTGTGGATTTTTGCATCTATGTTCATCAGTGATACTGGCTTGTAATTTTTTGTGTGATATATTTATCTGATTTTGGTGTCAGGGTAATATAACATCATCCATAGTTTTCCAGGCACTCTCTCTACCAGATCTAATCCCTTAAGTCTATTTGACATCTTCACTGTATAATCATAAGGGATTTGATTTTGGTTATAGTTGAATGGCCTAGAGGTTTTCCCTACTTTATTCAATGTTATTCTGAATTTTGCAATAAGAAGTTCATGGTTTGAGCCACAGTCAGTTCCAAGTCTTTTTTTTTTTTTTTGCTGACTGTACAGCGTTCTCCATTTTTGGCTACATAGAAAATAAGTAATCTGATTTTGATATTGACCATCTGGTGATGTCCATGTGTAGTGTCATCTCGAGTTGTTGGTAAAGGGTATTTGCTATGACCAGCATGTTATCTTGACAAGACTCTGTTAACCTTTGCCCTGCTTCATTTTGTGCTCTAAGGCCAAACTTCCTTGTAATTCTGGGTATCTCTTGACTTCCTACTTTTGCATTCCAATTTCCTATGATGAAAATAACATCTTTTTTGGTATTAGTTCTACAAGGTCTTGTAGGTCTTCATAGAAGCGTCCAACTTCAGCTTCTTCAGTATTAGTGGTTGGGACATATTCTTGGATTACTGTGATGTTGAATGGTTTGCCTTGGAAATAAACAGAGGTTATTCTGTCATTTTGAGACTGCATCCAAGTACTGCATTTTTGACTCTTGTTGACTATGGGGGCTACTCCATTTCTTCTAAGGTATTCTTGTTCACAGTAATAGATACAATGATCATTCGAATTAAATTAATTCATTCCCTTCCATTTTAGTTAACTGATTTCTAAGATGTCGATGTTCAATTCTAGCATCTCCTGCTTGACCACATGTAATTTACCTTGATTCATGGACCTAACATTCCAGATTCCTATGCATTGTTGTTCTTTACAGAATTGGACTTTACTTTCACCACCAGACATATCCACAACTGAGCATTGGTTCTGCTTTGGCCCAGCTGTTTCATTCTTTCTAGAGCTATTTGTAATTGCCCTCCACTCTTCCCCAGGAACATACTGGATGCATTCTGACCTGGGTGGTTTATCTTTTGGTGTCATATCTTTTTGCCTTTTCATACTCTCCACGGGGTTCTCCAGGCAAGAATACTGGAGTGAACTGCCTTTTCTTCCTCCAGTGGACCATAGTTTGTCAGAACACTTCATTATGACCTATCTATCTTGTGTGGCCCTGCTCAGCATGTCTCATAGCATCACTGAGTTATGAAAGCCCCTTTGTCATGACAAGGCTGTGGTCCATAAAGAGGAAAATCACTTGGATTACTTTTCTTTTTCTTCTCTGATTGTCATGGCTAGGACATTCAGAACTATGCTGAATCAAAGTGGCAAGAGGGAACATGTTTGTCTTGTTCCTGATCATAGAGGAAATACTTTCAGCTTTTCACTGTGGAGTATAGTGCTACCTGTGAGTTTGTCATATATGGCCTCTATTATTTTGAGGTAGGTTTCCTCTATACCCAGTTTCTGGAGAGTTTTCTTCACTATAAATGGGTGTCGAATTTTATTAAAAGCTTTTTCTATACCTATTGAGATTATCAAATGGTTTTTATTCTTCAGTTTGTTAATGAGATGTATCACACTGATTGATTTGCAGATATTGAAACATCCTTTCATCCTTGGGATAAATTCCATTTGATTGTGGTGCATGCTCCTTTTAAATTATTATTTGATTCAGTTTGCTAGTATTTTGTTGACAATTTTTGCATCTATGTTCATCAGTGATATTGGCCTGTAATTTTCTTTTTTGTGTGATATCTTTGGTTTGATATCAGAGTGATGATGGTATCATTGAATGAGTTTGGTAGTGTTCCTCCCTCTGCAATTTTTGGGAAGAGTTTCAGAAGGATAGGTGTAAACCCTTCTCTAAATTTTTGATATAATTTGCCTATGAAGTCATCTGTTCATAAACTTATGTTTGTTGGGAGATTCTTTGTGGGGGGGGGACCACTTCTATTGGTCTTTCACTTATTTGTCTTTGTTCTCTTGGCCTGTGTGGGCCTCCCATCACAGCGGCCTCTCTCGTTGCAGAGCACCAGCTCTGGGCGCATTGCTCCAGAGCTCCAGCTTGGTAGTTGGACACATTGGTCCAGCCGCTCCCCAGCACGTGGGATCCTCCCAGGCCAGGGATCAAACCGGCACCCCTGGGACTGCAAGGCAATGTCCTTATCCACTGGACCACCAGGGAAGCCCTGTTGGGAGATTTTCAATCATAGTTTCAATTTCAATACTTGTGAATGATCTATCCATATTTTCTTTCTTCCTGATTTAGTTATGGAAGATTGATCTAAGAATTGTCCATTTCTTCTAGGTCATCCATTTTATTGGTGTATAGTTGCTTTTGGTGGTCTGTTATGAGCTTTTATCTTTTCTGTGGTATTGGCTATAACTTCTTTTTTGTTTCTAATTTTATTAATTTGTCTCCTCTCCTTTTTTTTATGAGTTCAGCAAAAACAAACAAACAAAAAAACAAGAAAAACACAAAAGAGTGTTAGAATAGCTCTTAGAATAGCTAAGAGCAACTATGAAAAATAAGAAAGTTGAGCGGAATTACTCTACCCAACTTTAATACTTATTATATATCTTCAGTCATTAAAAACATTGTAATCCTGGTGGAGAGATAAACACATAAATAAATAGAACACAATAGAGAATCCAGAATATATACACACAGATAGTCCCAATTTCTTTTTACTATGGTAAGAAATCAGTTCAGTTTGAAGACATAAACAACAAATTGTGCTGGAGCAATTGGATATACATAGGCAAAAAGGTTATACTCCTTATACAGAAATTAACTCAAAATGTATCATAGTTCTAAATATAAAACTATAAAACTTTCATAACAAAATATAAAAGAAAATCCTTGGGACCTAGGGCTTTGTAACAAATCTTGATATCTGACACTAAAAGCACAATCCATAAAAGGGAAAATTGATAAAATTGGTCCTGACCTTATCAACCTTGAAAACTTTTGATCTGTAAAAGGCCCTATTAAAATAATGAAAAAAAAAAAAAAACAGGCTACATGCTAGAAGAAAATAATTGCCCACCATAGATCTGTCAAGGGAATTCTGTCTAGAACATAGAAAGAACTCGACAGGTTCCCAGAATTTGTCAAATTTGAGCAGTGTCTAGCCTTTGTTCATGTCTTTAAGACATTCCTAAACTTTATGTCATTGGGCCTATCTAAATGTGATTCTTATAATTCAGGCTTTAGTTTGATTCTGATGCCTAATAATAACTTCCTGAACTTCCATACCTTGATACAGGAGATCTAAGCAATCTACCATTAATTTACAGTCACTTTGCTACTCACGAACTGGCCTGAGAATTCCTCTATCTGTAAAAAGAGATTGATAATACCTGGCCTGTGAGTAAGGTGACACTGTTGTTGCAAGAATCTTTTAAAACTATTGTCATCCTTAATTTACATATTTAACTAACGAGGATGTAAAAGATGCAGCAATTTGCCCAAGATTATATACCTAAGTAATAGATAGCTATTACTTTTTTTTATTGTTTTCTTCATGTCTATTTTATTTATTTCAGCTCTGATCTTTATGAATTATTTCAGTCTACTTACTTTGGCTTTTGTTTGTTCTTCTTTCTCTAGTTACTTTAGGTGTACCTTCATAATATAATATTTTGAGGCTTCTTTTTTCCTAAGACTGAACCTAGAACCCAGAAGTTTTGCTTCCTAGTTGGACGCTTTCTCTCTACCACATAGCATTTCTCATAATGAGCTCCCTCACTAATATTAGAATGTATGATACTTAAAAGAGACTTCTTTTTAACTCTTTGAGTTGGTAAAATGTATAGTATGTAAAATTTAGTAATATACTCATTCAGCATTTCAACAAACATGTACTGAGATCTGACTATGTTGCAGGCCTTGTGCTAAATAGTGTAGAAATATTTGAGGCTTTCAAGTAGGAATCACTCCTGAATAATTCTCATTAAATAAGTCTCTATGGGTACTATCATATATAATAGTCTGAAATTTTCTAAGAGATCTACTTATAATATCAGGTTTAAAAGGGTTTGTCAGAAATGAAACCTCTAAATAGAGGCAAGTCCAACTTAATCATTCTTAAAGCTAAGGACTGATGTAAGCATTATGCATACATGTGCATACATCCAGAGTATCCACACCATAATTCTAAAAGATTGGTGGTATTATCTCTACTTTAGAGATGAGGGAATTAGGGTTAAGAAGATTAAGATACTTGTCCATTAATATATAACAAGTAAGTAGCTGAACCAATATTTAAATTCAGTCTGTTGTGGGAATCCACACTTTTAATCACTTCACTCCAGCATCTACATTATTTTTGTGGCTAGTAAAGAGTATTCCCCCAATATTTTGACTAACCTAAGGTGAAAGACAGAAAACAAAAAGGAAGCAAACAAAATAGAAGTCTAATTGAGTACCTTTAAGGTCAAAGAAACTTAGCTCACCATATGAAGCAAAAACAAAATCATAGACTTTTCATAAAGGAGAGATGGAGATATTAAACTTGGACTTGATTAGATTCTCTTAGAAGGCAGTACAATTGAAAATGTTCTGTGGGGAGTCTCTTGGGGCAGTTTCTTTTTTGGGGGGGTCTCTTTAATATAGTCTCAACATAAAATGGAAAAAAAATGTAGAATTTCCACTGAGCTTTTGAGTCCTTGGACATACACTCCAAAAGTGTTACTCATCCTACCTCCACCCCTAACTCGCACTGCCATCCCCACAATGTAATAATCCAAGAAGTTGTACAATGTACCTTTTGGGAAAAATGAGTCTTTCCAATAGTTTTGGATCATAGGAACATACCCTTTTCTCCCCTGATGATTTCCCACTTCAATTTCCGAGCAAAGAGTGTTTCCTAATGCCTAGACTGTTGGCAGTATTTCCACCAAGGAAAGCTGCTTCCCAATCCTGTGGTATTCTTAAGCGGACAGTATTTCTGGAAATCCCAACTCTGCCAGCAAGGGTGACAGAGAGGCAGGCTACCTGTCCAGTGATTTCTGCTGCATTAAGGTTTCTGTGAGAAAGTTTACCCTGCAAGAATATATCTACCAGATCTGTCTGTGCCACCGGGGATAAATGAAAGGAAAGTATAAGCACTGGGGAGAGGATAGAAGAGGACAAATAGCACATGAGAAAGGGCATTCAGCTTGTTAAAGTGAGAGAAAAATGGAGGGCAACAGACTCTGTAACTCTTCTTTCCTCCCTCAAAAAATGTGATGACCAGTTTTGCAGATAAGCATTTGATGTATTAGACATATTCCATCAGAGGAGTACAGCAAAGCTGATCCGTCCATCACAGAAATTCTTAGGTTAGGATGTATAACTTCCCATTCACTGCCTTCTAGCCAGAGTACTAGAAAAGATGTCTGTCCGCCTGCATTTGGGTTTAGAGTTCAGGAATATTCACTCATGCCACAGTAGATCCCTTTGATTCATCCTTCTGCTGACCCCTGAGATGGGGTGGGCCTTTAGTAAGAACTTGGAAGGGGGTAGCTCCAAGATACTTATCCCTACTGACCCCTTAGGTAATCCACCCACACCCTGAAGCCAAAGCTCCCATTAGTCTGGCCTTATCTGGCATAGCTACTCCTGTTATTCTTGGCTAAGATGAAAATTACAGCAAACTGTTTCATGATTTTTAGCAGGCTCAGCAGTGAAGAAAGCTTTAGACTCATGGAAGACAGGTGCAGAGAAAATGAAGGTAGAGAATTCCATCCACTGCCTTCATGGCACAGAGACAGTCAATTTGGGGGTTAGAAATGAGAAATTGTGAATGGCAAGTAGGAAAAAAGATCAGAGACTAACTTCTAAAAATCCTTTTCACTAAACAAAACCAAACACGTAGATACAGAGAACAGAGTTGTGGTGGAGTAGAGGGGAAAGGGAAATGGGGAGGGTGAAATGAGTAAGGGAACCAACTGTATGGTGATGGATGGAAACTAAATATTTGGTGATGAATACACTGTGGCATATACAGAATAAGAAATATAATGTTGTACACATCAAACTTACATCCTGTTGCAAACCAGTGCTACCTCAATAAAAAATAACTTAAAAGTCTTTTCATTTGACATGCTTCCATGTTAGAGAAATAGCCCTAAAAAGCTGCTTTATATTTTAGAGGTAAAATTTATCCCTAGAGATAGAATATCCAACCATACATGTGGTTCCCAAAAATGACTGAGAAGATAAGACTTCGCAGGAATACAGATTTTGCAGACTCAGGTCCAGTCAGTTGATTTTGAGTTCATAATGAGTTAGCAAGCTTTCAAAAATTCTAATGTGAAGATAGGCTGTATCAATATAATGTTCAGAATTATAGAAGTGATAGTTTTACTTTATTCTGGGTTGGTAAGACCACTTGAAAGATTATTTTTCCTTCTGTAGTCTGTAACTGATATTGGTAAACTGGGTCAGGTTACAAAATAGTAGTAAGGATGGTGAATAAGGTGGAGCCTGAAAACTACTGCATGTGAAGGACAGTAAAATGAACTAGAGATGTTTATCATGAAGAATGTATTTAGCTATTGTAAGGGCTATAATAGAAAAATGAAATTAGTTTTTCCTGTATAATACAAATGAAATAGGACTACTGGATGGGGTGGGCCTTTAGTAAGAACTTGGAAGGGTAGCTCCAAGATACTTATCCCTACTGACCCTTAGGTAATCCACCCACACCCTGAAGCCAAAGCTCCCATTAGTCTGGCCTTATCTGGCATAGCTACTCCTGTTATTCTTGGCTAAGATGAAAATTACAGCAAACTGTTTCATGATTTTTAGCAGGCTCAGCAGTGAAGAAAGCTTTAGACTCATGGAAGACAGGTGCAGAGAAAATGAAGGTAGAGAATTCCATCCACTGCCTTCATGGCACAGAGACAGTCAATTTGGGGGTTAGAAATGAGAAATTGTGAATGGCAAGTAGGAAAAAAGATCAGAGACTAACTTCTAAAAATCCTTTTCACTAAACAAAACCAAACACGTAGATACAGAGAACAGAGTTGTGGTGGAGTAGAGGGGAAAGGGAAATGGGGAGGGTGAAATGAGTAAGGGAACCAACTGTATGGTGATGGATGGAAACTAAATATTTGGTGATGAATACACTGTGGCATATACAGAATAAGAAATATAATGTTGTACACATCAAACTTACATCCTGTTGCAAACCAGTGCTACCTCAATAAAAAATAACTTAAAAGTCTTTTCATTTGACATGCTTCCATGTTAGAGAAATAGCCCTAAAAAGCTGCTTTATATTTTAGAGGTAAAATTTATCCCTAGAGATAGAATATCCAACCATACATGTGGTTCCCAAAAATGACTGAGAAGATAAGACTTCGCAGGAATACAGATTTTGCAGACTCAGG
Organism: Tragulus kanchil; assembly: GCA_022376925.1. Classification (NCBI taxonomy): domain Eukaryota; kingdom Metazoa; phylum Chordata; class Mammalia; order Artiodactyla; family Tragulidae; genus Tragulus; species Tragulus kanchil. The sequence goes on along the minus strand of JAIOJX010000001.1, from coordinate 65,628,908 downwards.
TCCAGTCAGTTGATTTTGAGTTCATAATGAGTTAGCAAGCTTTCAAAAATTCTAATGTGAAGATAGGCTGTATCAATATAATGTTCAGAATTATAGAAGTGATAGTTTTACTTTATTCTGGGTTGGTAAGACCACTTGAAAGATTATTTTTCCTTCTGTAGTCTGTAACTGATATTGGTAAACTGGGTCAGGTTACAAAATAGTAGTAAGGATGGTGAATAAGGTGGAGCCTGAAAACTACTGCATGTGAAGGACAGTAAAATGAACTAGAGATGTTTATCATGAAGAATGTATTTAGCTATTGTAAGGGCTATAATAGAAAAATGAAATTAGTTTTTCCTGTATAATACAAATGAAATAGGACTACTGGATGGAAGTTGCTGACAAGGGAAGATTTTCTAACAAATCTGGAAACATGCCAGAACTCAAAGAATAATTCCTAAAATCAGTTTTAAATTGACTGGAGTGATTGCTTATCAATGGCAGGTAGAAATAACAGAGCTGGCAGAAAGAGAGATCATCAGAGGGAATGCTGATGGAAAAAGCTGTGGATTTAATTGAGATGAGAATAAAAGCAAACTCAAAAAGAACCCAAAGTGTCAGTGGGAAAGCAAAAAATAGGAGCAAAGTTGAGGTGAACTCCTCACTTGAGTATGAGTATGAGTGGAATTCTGTATGAGTGGGGAAAAAACCCCCAAACCCAGAAGAAATACACATAGTAATTTCAGATAGAGTCCAGTTAGCAGAACCAAGACAGAAATAGTAATAACAGTTGGATTTTACCTAGCAAGTTATTATATGGCTCCTTCAGAGATAGAAAATATTTGAGAGGGTGACTCAAAAGCACAACTTACTATAAAGATCACTGCTCCCAGGTGATTGAGGAATCTTAAAGCTAGACACCTTAGAGAGTATATAGTCCATCCTCTGTTCCAGTTTTACTTTTGAAGTTCTATTTTCTGCAGTGTTTACTGAACTTCTCCATAACATGCTAGTTTCAAGCTGACAAATAGGAAAAGCACAAAAACTTCACACTTGAGGAACACCATTTACCAACAAGACAACAAGGTAGCCTTTCTCACTTGGTCAGCTATCTTTTACAATATTGCAGTGTACTTCATCTGAACACTATTTTCATGTCAACTACAGGTTAGACCCCAAGGATTTCCCTCATCCTATCTCTTTCCACAACTTTCTCCGCTGTATAAAATTTCCTTAGGTACTCAGAGCAGTGTAGGCTGACCTCCAGTTATTCCTTCAGCTGCCTGAGGACTTATATAAATGACCAAATGGAAATAGTACTCATCAAAGAATCCTACCACTCTAGAAATAACATGTAGCTGCTCAGCCAATTCCTATTCATCGTGTTGTAAAGTCCATAGCCTTTTAGTTATGACTATCAAATATTCTCAATATCCATCTCATCTTCCACTGATACTCAGTCAAAGTTAGCTCTACATCCTTGTGACTGTCAAAAATGCCATTTATTATACATGTGAAAATAAAAGGGGATATACACACAGGACTTCCTATCCACTAAGTACAAGTGACAAGACCTCTGAAAGGTAAACTAATTAGGGACTCCCAGGATTGCAGAAAAAAACACGGTAGCAGGGTGCCTTGCATCATGCCATTCAACAGAAGAAAGTAACCCATGCCTGGCGTTTCCTGACCCCCAACTTAATAGCAGAAGGTAATGTAAGTAGACTCATTTCCCCCACCAGATCACCTGGAATCTTGCCTACAATACCAAACCAGCCTAGCACCATAGGAAAGGGGAAGTTGATATCCCCACTTAATAAGTAGCCAGGAGAAGTGTTCTCCTTCCGTATAGGCCTAATACTCCCCTCCTTACCAAAGATACTGGGTGGTTGGGTAGCACTGACAGGAATCTCATCACAACAACCATCTCCACTAGGGTAGAGTCTCCATTTCCCCACTTAGAAGCACCAGATGACCTCTCTTTGGGAAGTCCCTCTGTCTCTTTAGTTAACATCAGCTAAGACCAGTGGAACACCCCCCCCCCGACCCCCAGCACGAGATAAACCAAGTAGATGAGAATAGCAATAGAAAGGTTCTGAAAATTACACCTTCACTTAAACTAAAGCTCACAAAAGTATAATAAGATCTGTATGTGTTAAACCTAAGTAGGGTGAATACCTGCTAAAATAAAAAATTTAAATAAGACTCAGAATCTATTAATGTAACAGAAAAATGAATCCAGGAAGCAATCATAAGAATGATGAAAATCATAACCTGGATTTTAAAAGACCATCAATGGATGATATCAAAATGAATCAGATTATTCATTATTGGAGTTATCTGATGAGAATTTAAAACAACAAAGATGTTAAACCAAAAAAAGATGTAGGAAGCATTACAAATTCTTTTGAAATACATGAACACATAGAAAATCTTAAAGAGAAGTTACAATAAAAGCCAAATGGAAATTACAGAACTAAAAAATACACGGAATTTTTTAAAACTTATTGAATTGGCTCAATAGTCAAGTGTAGATGACAGAACATAAAATCAGTGAATTTGAGAACATATCAATAGAATTTATGCACCCTGAACAATGGAAGAAATAGTCTGGGACAAAAATGAACATAGTCTTAGGAACTTGGAGGATAATAGCAAAAGATCAGACATTTCCAACACTCAATCTCAGAAGAGAGTACAGCCAAAAATCTCTCAAATTTGTTGAAAGATATAAAACTTTAGATTCAAGAAGCTAAGTAAATCTCAAGTAGGATAAACCCATAGAAATTCATGCCAAGACACATCATAAGTAAGCTTCAGAAAATAGAGGCAAAGGAAAAACTATCTTGAAATTGAAAAAAGTGAATAGCAGTACATCAAGATCTGGGCAATCCTTTACTAACCGTCACCATTGCTAGTTACTATATCTCAAGATGTGGAAAAGTTTGGGCCCCCAACTAACGTCTATCAATCAATATCCCTCACCTCAGATTCACGTTTTGCCTCCCACCTCAGTGGCTATTTCCATAATATCTAAAAAATTGTGGAGCAAATGTTCTCAGACTTCCTGAGAACTGAGAGTCTATCCTAGAAAACATCCATCTAGTCACATGAGCTAGAACTCTTCATGTTTGTTTCCAGTACTATCTTATCCCATGGTTTATACCCTTAGGCATTTTTCAAGTTATAGAGCTTCTACCTCCTCCCCTGAGAAGATGATTGCATGATTCATTAGTTTTATCTAGTAAGATATTTTCTACCTTGTCATCATATATTCTATCACTTCTTATCAATTTAATATCATTAATCTTACTTTTTTCTCCTGGTATCGCTCCAAATAATTATTCTCAATTTCTCATAGTTGTAGGTTATTGTCATAGTCCCCATCTCTTTCTCAGACCTTATTTAGTCTCTCTATCCCTAGAGATTTCAAGCTACCCCCAACGATTAGGAAGTCTGAGATTCTATTTGAATGATCCCAGTTATCTTTAACTCCCTTGAAATTTTCCCAGTTTGCTGACATCTATTTAAAAATGGGTCACACCTTGGCCTTCCCTGAGCTTTCCAGTGCCATCACAATACCATAGTCAATAGGACATTTCCAGGACAGCAAAATTAAGGAACTGCTGAAAAATACTACATCTGGTGCCTTACGGTATCCTCTAATCTTTCTGTGCCTCTATTCATTTTCATATTTACATATTAAATAATGCTATTCTCTCAATACATCCCATTCTCTCCTTTCCCCATTGGCAGAATTAAAGACACAGATGTAGAAAAAGGATTTTTAGAAACGTTATTTATACTGAAGTGCTGGAGATTTCAGATGGTATCCCTTCATGGAATCAGGCATCTTAAAAGAAACCGGGAGAAGGCAATGATAAACCCCAAAAGTAGAATATATGACTAATTTGGCAATTCTAAAAAAGAACTTTGGTCTATCTCAAGAAGCAAAGTGATGTAAGTGGGAAAGGGTTAGAATGAGAGTCTGCCACTAATTTATCCCCTAAGGACTTAGTACTGACTGTGTGAACTTGAACAAATTATTTCACCTTTCTGAACCTTGGAGGACACTCATTGGTATGAAAGAATTTGGACCAACTGATATTAAGATTTCTTCCAATACTTGTATTCTAGAAATTGCCAACAAAGGGGAACTTCCCAACAGGCTTAAATTTTCAGCGCTGACATTTTCAATTGCTTATGAACAAAGCTTGTCATAAAAGCAGTTTCTTATCTTCTCCAGCTATTTGAAAGTACAGAGTAAGCAATTAATTCTGCCTGGGAGTTTTTGAATAAAGTTCACAGAGAATCATTGTGTAAAGGGCAAGTAGAATTTTTTTCAGATGGCAAATGATATAGGACATTCCAGCAAGAGAGTTAAATATGTGACATATACTAGTATGTTAGAATGTGTTGTATTCAAGAAACAGGGAATGTGGGTAAAGCTGGTATATGGGAGTAAAACTTGAACCTAAGGTAGATTGGGTTCAAATTATAAAGGGCCTTGAGCACTATTCTGAGTGTTAGGAATTAATCCGATATGGTCAACCCCAGTGGGTAGTCACTGAAGATTTATAAACTAGGGAGTGACAGGGTCACACCTGTGCTTTAGAACAAAATCTCTGGCTACAGTGTAAAGTTTAGATTTCAGGAGAACAGCCTGGAGGTATAGAGGCTTGTTGTTATAGCAATCTAAGCAAAAGGTGATGAGAGCCTGATTTTATCTTTCTAAGAGAGAATGAAGATGACAATGGGGTAGAGAGATGTGGGTGGTATGTTTGGAGGAAAATAATATCAAGTTAATCATATGACTCTCCTAGATCATGAACAAAGCTCTACATTTCTTTCTGTCTCCCACAATGCCCAGTTTCTAGCTAGGCTCACAACAAACATAGAGTACGCACAGCTCCAAAAGTTAAAGACTCAGGAATTTTAGGCTCTACTAAGTCTTGTAAAATAGTTTACACTTGAACTAACACAGAATAACTCTAAGCAAGTCAAGAAGTCAGTTTTGGATAACTTTAAACTCTTGTTTTTGATAAGGATTAATTTGACAGACCCTGCTTACATGCTAGCAAAGTAATGCTTAAAATCCTCCAAGCTAGGCTTCAACGGCGCATGAATTGAAAACTTCCAGATGTACAAGCTGGATTTAGAAAAGAAAAAGTAACTGGAGATCAAATTGCCAACATCCATTGGATCATAGAAAGAGCAAGAGAGTTCCAGAAAAAACATCTACTTCTGCTTCATTGACTATGCTAAAGCCTTTGACTCTGTGGATCACAACAAACTGTGGAAAATTCTGAAAGGGATAGGAATACCAGACCACCTTATCTGCCTCCTATGAAATCTGTATGCAGGACAAAAAGCAACAGTTAGAACTGGACATGGAACAACATACTGGTTCCAAATTGGAAAAGGAGTATGTCAAGGCTGCATGTTGTCACTCTGCTTATTTAATTTGTATGCGGAGTACATCATGTGAAATGCCAGGATGGATGAAGTAGAAGCTGAAATCAAGATTGTTGGGATAAATATCAATAACTTCAGGTATGCAGATGACATCACCCTTGTGGCAGAAAGTGAAGAAGAACTAAAGAGCCTCTTGATGAAGGTGAAAGAGGAGAGTGAAAACGCTGGCCTAAAACTCAACATTCAAAATCGAAGATCTGGTCCCATCACTTCATGGCAAACAGATGTGGAAACAATGGAAACAGTGACAGACTTTATTTTCTTTGGCTCCAAAATCACTGAAGATTGTGACTGCAATCACAAAATTAAAAGATGCTTTCTCCTTGGAAGAGAAACTCCTTGAGTGTACTAGACAGTGCATTCAAAAGAAGAGGTATCAGTTTGCTGACAAAAGTCCATATAGTCAAAGCTACGGTTTTACCAGTAGTCAGGTATGGATGTGAAAACTGGATCATAAAGAAGGCTGAGCATCGGAGAATTGATGCCTTTGAACTTTGGTGTTGAAGAAGGCTTTTGAGAGTCCCTTGGACTGCAAGGAGATCAAACCAGTCAGTCCTAAAGGAAATCAACCCTGAATATTCACTGGAAGGACTAAGGCTGAAGCTGAAGCTCCAATACTTGGGCCACCTGATACCAAGAGATGACTCACTGGAAAAGAGTCTGATGTTGGGAAAAATAGAAGTGGATGACAGAGGACGAGATGGTTGGATGGCATCACTGAGTCAATGGACATGAGTTTGAGCAGGCTCTGGGTGATGGTAAAGGACAGGGATGCCTGGTGTGCTGCAGTCCATGGGGTCAAGACTGAGTGACTGAACTGAATTGAACTGACAAGGTAGGACTTAGCTTGCCAGAAGATATTTATGAACATTTCAATCAGAGCCTTTATTTCTTACACCATATTACCTGCTGTTATATTTATCAATAATTATACTTTAAAGCTTATTTTATTTAACTCTTCCTCATTCCAGTCTATTATAGGAACCCCATCATAACATTCCTGATAGTATTATCTAGATCAGCATAAATTCCCCAAGGATGGAATTTCTACTATCTCCCAAGACACCTAGTTTCAGAACCTATGGGCAGAGGAATTTAGGTAGTCTGTGACCATGTACTAGTTTTCCAAAGCCAAGCATGCAATAGTTTGTTCTTGGCATCTCTCAACCCCCTACCTTGTACTTTAATAGTTTATATGGTACTAGGTAAACAGCATATTTATAAGCACTCATTATTTTAGCAATACTTATTGAAATTTACTATGTGCAAGGCCCTGCTGTGACTAGGCAAAGAGAGGGGAAGATGGAAGAATGGGGCTAAAGAAGGAAGTTAGAGACGTTACCCTCACTGAGTTTAACATCTAATCAGATCAGATCACTGGTGCCAAATACAGTGTAAGCCATTGGTACCAAAGATCATTTACCAAGCTAGTTATGATTAGGAACATGGCTTGGCTTCCTAAGAAGTGACAAAACCAACTTTTCCAATAAATCTTCTTGCCACATGATGAAAAGTGTTTATCTCTTGCTTTCAGTTTTTGTTGGCATATCAGAACCTATTCTGTGAATGATATTTTCCAAATGTACCCTCTCTTGGGTCCATTAATCCATAAGTACTATCCAGGAGAGAAACTGGATTTTTAAAATGCTTCCTTCCTTAAGGAATTCCTTAGTCCAGAATTTGTTGATGATATCCAATCTAAAGAATACCTAAAACCGTTACTCTCTCCCTGTTGGAATGTCAAAGATCTCTAGTTTCCCTGAATTGCCAAGAAATGCTATTAGCATTTGGCAAAAGAGCACTATATCACCATGTTTCAGTTTGTGACTTTTCAAAGTTCAATAGGCTTTATTAGCAGGAGTGTCCCATCTTGCCTTTCATCTGCACTATTAGTCCCCTCAAAATAACTACTACTTATGTTTGGAAATCATTTGTATCTTACACAAATCGTATCTCTTTCCCAGTATGAAAAAGTCCAAGGTGCTGTGATGAAACTTTCCAATTTGATTACGAAGAGTACCTCAGAGCCCTATTTTAAAAAATCATAATAAATTTCACACAAATAAGTAGATGGAATATAATTTATATTGATGATTCAAGGTTATCACTATGAGAATTAATTGCTATAATATGCTATGCTTCTCTCAGGTATAATTAAGGTGTGTTGGTAGATTAGCCCCTCAACTGAGTCCAGATTATTATTCTTAAATAATTCTCTCCAATTTTTTTTTCTCTCCAGTTTTTTTAAAGGTAAACAACAACACTGCCTGTTAAAATTTACATAAACAGTACATTTTTCTCTCCAATTTTGTCATCTCCTCCTCACTGCAAACTGTCCCTTCTTGTTGCTGTCAGCCTGTATGACTCTGGATGAAATGACTGCTTTCTGCTCCTTAATGGATTAAGTAATTATCTTTTTTTTTCCTGGGGGGAGGGTGGGTTGGGGAAGGAGGGGAGAGGGCGGGCGACTTCTATGGGCCTTTTATTTTTCTATTTTCATCCATCTTTGTTCTTTGAGTGTGGGCCTCCCATTGCAGTGGTTTTTCCCCTTTTGGGTTGGGGTTGGTCGGTAATTGGACACATCGGTCCAGCCGCTCCGCGGCCTGCCCGATTGCAATGTTCCTTCCTTAATGGAAAAGTGTTTATCTCTTGCTTTCAGTTTTGTTGGCATATCAGAACCTATTCTGTGAATGATATTTTCCAAATGTACCCTCTCTTGGGTCCATTAATCCATAAGTACTATCCAGGAGAGAAACTGGATTTTTAAAATGCTTCCTTCCTTAAGGAATTCCTTAGTCCAGAATTTGTTGATGATATCCAATCTAAAGAATACCTAAAACCGTTACTCTCTCCCTGTTGGAATGTCAAAGATCTCTAGTTTCCCTGAATTGCCAAGAAATGCTATTAGCATTTGGCAAAAGAGCACTATATCACCATGTTTCAGTTTGTGACTTTTCAAAGTTCAATAGGCTTTATTAGCAGGAGTGTCCCATCTTGCCTTTCATCTGCACTATTAGTCCCCTCAAAATAACTACTACTTATGTTTGGAAATCATTTGTATCTTACACAAATCGTATCTCTTTCCCAGTATGAAAAAGTCCAAGGTGCTGTGATGAAACTTTCCAATTTGATTACGAAGAGTACCTCAGAGCCCTATTTTAAAAAATCATAATAAATTTCACACAAATAAGTAGATGGAATATAATTTATATTGATGATTCAAGGTTATCACTATGAGAATTAATTGCTATAATATGCTATGCTTCTCTCAGGTATAATTAAGGTGTGTTGGTAGATTAGCCCCTCAACTGAGTCCAGATTATTATTCTTAAATAATTCTCTCCAATTTTTTTTTCTCTCCAGTTTTTTTAAAGGTAAACAACAACACTGCCTGTTAAAATTTACATAAACAGTACATTTTTCTCTCCAATTTTGTCATCTCCTCCTCACTGCAAACTGTCCCTTCTTGTTGCTGTCAGCCTGTATGACTCTGGATGAAATGACTGCTTTCTGCTCCTTAATGGATTAAGTAATTATCTTTTTTTTTCCTGGGGGAGGGTGGGTTGGGGAGGGATGGGGGTGGGCGGGCCATTTCTATTGGTCTTTTTCATTTATCTATTTTTCATCCATCTTTGTTCTTTGACCCGTGTGGGCCTCCCATTGCAGTGGCCTCTGTTGTTGCAGAGCACCGGTTCTGGGCGCATGCGCTCCAGAGCTTGGGCTCGGTAATTGGACACATCGGTCCAGCCGCTCCGCGGCATGTGGGATCTTCCCAGGCCAGGGATCGAACTGGCGCCCCTTGCACTGCAAGGCGATGTCCTTACCCACTGGACCACCAGGGAAGCCCAAGTAATTATCTTATTCCACTCCACAATAAATTAACTAGCTATCTTATTAACTAATCAAGCTAAAAATTAATGGATAATTTAATATCCCTTATGATATCTGCCAGTCTTAAATGAATCTAAACACTTCTCCAAGCCATCTTTTTTTACCCATTTCTTTAATTTTGCTTTTCTGGTTTTACAGAGTTTTGTTGTTTACAGATATGTATAATCCCAGATTAGTCATATGTATATCCCATCCCCCCTCCATCCCACCCTCCAGGCCACTGCATAGCCCCCATGTAAGATCCCTTAACCCACAGCACATTGACAATAATTATCTCTTTTACATATGATAGTGTAGGACTCCTTGTTACTCTTTCCACATCTCTCACCCACTCTTCCTTCTACCCAATGTCCATAAGTCTGTTCTCTATGATTGTTTTTCCATCAGTGTTCTGTGTGTGCATATATTGGTACGATCTTACTAGATTCCATATATATGTGTTAGTATACTATACTTGTCCTTCTCTTTTTGACTTCATTTTGTATAATAGGTTCTAGATTCATCCATCTCATTAGGACTGGATCTTCTGCATTTCTTTTTGTGGCTGAGAAGTACTCTGTTGTATATATGTACCAGAGCTGCTTTATCCATTCGTTTGTCGATGGACATCTAGGTTGCTTCCATGTTCTTGCTATTGTGTAGAGTGTCAAAACTATCTTATCAAGCTGTGCAATCTCTCAAAACATCAAGTACCATATGTTTATCACCCTTTATTTTCCTGAATTTACTTGAAATTTTGGTATGCAGGAATATAGGTAGCCCAGTGAAGGATTCTAGAATTTGGCCAACAAGTCCAAGTTCATCTAATTCACATCCTTATAGACTTAAGTTAAACTTTTTAAACTTCTGTCTTCTGAATAATGAGGTCTCCTCTTTTTGTACTACTTTTATATGGTGTCTTCTGTAATGTGATCTTTATATAATATCCTTTGCTCTTCCTCTTTTTCCTACTTCACTTTGTCAAGATTACCCTTCCTCATGCTCAGTGATAAGGTGCTTAGGCAATGCATTTATGTATTGTACATTGCAAAGAATATCAGTGTTCTTCACTTGTAACTTAGTAAATGCCACCTTGTATCTTTATTACTGTATTATCAATAGAAACCAATATTGAATAGGCGAGGGACACAGAGAGAAATAAGCATCTGCTTTTAAGGGTAGTTTCAAATAGTCTCCCCAGATTTTCACATGTTGTACCCTGATTTTTTGGGTTTTGAAAACACAGTCACCTAAGTACAAGGTATACATGAAAAATATCATAAAGTAAATAATTAGATCAGCACAACTCAGTGCTAGATACAAAATGAATTTAAGTAAGGCTAAAGGAGTTCAAAGAAAAAACAGTATGGCTTAAAGGAGCTAGAGGGGTTTCGCAGGGGAGATGAGCCTGTAGCAGGGCCTCTGAAAGATGAGTCATTTTTGGACATACTGGGGATGGAAATGGGAGTGTCATCATCTCAACAGATTAAATGACCCACTTATATGACTGTCAAATCCTGCTTAGCAACATCTTAGCATATGAACCAGTTCCTTGGCACCTGTACTAGATTCTGAGGTCAATTGCCAAGAAGGTCCCCATTTTTTATCTTACTGAGCTCTAGTTATATTGGTCAATCAGAAGTTGACTGGATCTTCTGCATTTCTTTTTGTGGCTGAGAAGTACTCTGTTGTATATATGTACCAGAGCTGCTTTATCCATTCGTTTGTCGATGGACATCTAGGTTGCTTCCATGTTCTTGCTATTGTGTAGAGTGTCAAAACTATCTTATCAAGCTGTGCAATCTCTCAAAACATCAAGTACCATATGTTTATCACCCTTTATTTTCCTGAATTTACTTGAAATTTTGGTATGCAGGAATATAGGTAGCCCAGTGAAGGATTCTAGAATTTGGCCAACAAGTCCAAGTTCATCTAATTCACATCCTTATAGACTTAAGTTAAACTTTTTAAACTTCTGTCTTCTGAATAATGAGGTCTCCTCTTTTTGTACTACTTTTATATGGTGTCTTCTGTAATGTGATCTTTATATAATATCCTTTGCTCTTCCTCTTTTTCCTACTTCACTTTGTCAAGATTACCCTTCCTCATGCTCAGTGATAAGGTGCTTAGGCAATGCATTTATGTATTGTACATTGCAAAGAATATCAGTGTTCTTCACTTGTAACTTAGTAAATGCCACCTTGTATCTTTATTACTGTATTATCAATAGAAACCAATATTGAATAGGCGAGGGACACAGAGAGAAATAAGCATCTGCTTTTAAGGGTAGTTTCAAATAGTCTACCCAGATTTTCACATGTTGTACCCTGATTTTTGGTTTAGAAAACACAGTCACCTAAGTACAAGGTATACATGAAAAATATCATAAAGTAAATAATTAGATCAGCACAACTCAGTGCTAGATACAAAATGAATTTAAGTAAGGCTAAAGGAGTTCAAAGAAAAAACAGTATGGCTTAAAGGAGCTAGAGGGGTTTCGCAGGGGAGATGAGCCTGTAGCAGGGCCTCTGAAAGATGAGTCATTTTTGGACATACTGGGGATGGAAATGGGAGTGTCATCATCTCAACAGATTAAATGACCCACTTATATGACTGTCAAATCCTGCTTAGCAACATCTTAGCATATGAACCAGTTCCTTGGCACCTGTACTAGATTCTGAGGTCAATTGCCAGAAGGTCCCATCTATCAGATGTTTTCCTCTTGGTCCCACAGCCCATTTTGATTGTTCTTTCTTGGCTTCATCTTACTGAGCTCTAGTTATATTGGTCAATCAGAAGTTGACTAAACCAGGTTAGTTGTCTAGAGGGCCTAAAAATGTTCTAGCCTGTGAGAATAAAGAATTACAGTCAGTGGTTTGATATGACCATAATACTCAAAAGCTAGACTAATTCAACTTTTTCCCCATTCATCTCCAAATTTGTTTGGGGTAGTTATAATCTATAACAGACAATGATGATATAAACCATTTCAAAATAGTGAATGACAACAAGGTAAATTTGGGTAGGAACTAAGTGTGGAACATTAAAAAATTATGCTATGTGTGGACCCAGCCCCATTAGTGGGACAGTGAATAAGGACAGGCAAGAAAGTTTCATGTTTAGATAGAATGAGGCTGGTAAAAAATTATTAGTTTTCTTTTGAGCTGTCTAGGAAAGCTTGGAAGAGTTAGGAAATCAAAAACTACTTGGATAAAGTCTAGTGATCCAGGGGAAAAACAAGGGAGCTTGAGCTAAAACTTCTGAACAAAAATAAGAAAATTTGGGCAGGGCTTTAGAGTGTACAACGAACAAGTTTTCTCTATTCTTATTTACTGATTTCATTTATTCCTGCATGTGTGCTCAGTCGCTTCAGTTGTGTCTGACTCTTTGTAACCCTATGAACTGTAGCCTGCCAGGATCCTCTGTCTGTGGGATTTTCCAGGCAAGAATACTGGAGTGAGTTGCCATACCCTCTTCCAATGGACCTTCTCGATCCAAAGACTGAACCCAGGTCTCCCAAATTGTAGGCAGATTCTTTACCATCTGAGCCACCAGGGAAGCCCTAGTGCCTATTTTTTTTTTTTTATAAACATTTTTTGGGGGGGCCACTTCTATTGGTCTTTCATTTGTTTCCATCTTTGTTCTTTGGCCTATGTTGGTCTCCCATCACAGTGGCCTCTCTTGCTGCAGAGCACTGGCCTCTGGGCGCATGTGCTCCAGAGCTCCGGCTCGGTAATTGCACACATCGGTCCAGCTGCTCCGCGGCACATGGGATCTTCCCAGGCCCCCTAATGCCTCTTAATATAAGCAAATCTAAAATCTTGGATTACCAAAACGCTGGTAAAAATCCAGGAACCTATGAAAGCTATGAAAATAAGATGGTACCACTGCTATTAGAATTATTATTAATATCTAGACATACAGACAGATAAAAAGTAGAATTGTTAATGCAAAAGTTACAATCCAAGGATGACATGGGGATGGCCAGTTATCATCTTGAAGGCTTCCTATATACTTCAAGCATCTTGTTGCTTATATGTTACAGGCATTGTGAACAATTTCTAGGAATGACTTACAAGCATTATACACATTACCTAGGAATTGTTTACAATTAACATCCTGCCTGTAACATAAATACCAGTTATAATACAAGGAACTTGATCACACACTGGCATCAAATCAAAAGGCAGTATTTCTGCATAACTATCATGTAACCATAATACTGATTGATTTATGTATTAAAAATGTAATATAGCATGTGTGCTCAGTTGCTCAGTCATGTCTGACTCTTTGCGACCCCATGGACTATAGCCTGCCAGGCTTCTCTGTCCATGGGATTTTCCAGGCAAGAATAATGGAGTGGTTTGCCATTTCCTCCTCCAGGCTAATGTAGCATAGGTAATGGCCAAATAACTATACTGTGCTTTTAAAGAACTATATGCAGAACACTGTGTATAAATTGACTGAAAGAACCTAAGTACAAAGAAAAATTGATTCAGTACTTTAAAAATAAGCTAATTTTGTAACTGCTTACTGAGTTGTACAACTCCTATCCAAACATACAATGGATATAAATAAGAAATCTAATTTTTTTACTTTAGTGCTTTTATTTCACTTTTTAAAAGAAAATTGTCTGCTAATTTAATATTTATTATAATATTTATTTTAAAGACTACCAGAATTTGTACATCCAAGTGTATGCTTACTTTTCAATTGCAATATTTCCTTGGCAATATTTGTATTTATTTTTATTATATTTCTATTGCCCAGAGTATTTTTAAAATGCTGCTTTAGAACTGCCTTCAGAGCCAGTTTATAAACTACACAATTAGAAGTCAAACTTTCTTCTCATATTTCAAAATGTATGTTTATGATATATATCAGCTATACAATATATTAGCTATATAATTTATACAAACCAAATTAATCAGATAAATCAAAATACAGCCATTTTATTATTAAAGCCCTTTCACAAACCACCCGATCCAAAACCAGCTCCTTCCTCTCCACCCAACCCTCTCTCCCACAAGATACATTCAATTGAAAAGTATTGGCCACCATATGTTTCAAAATTCTAAACTGAACTTACCCCAGTAAAGTTTCTGAGTATATTAAACTTGGCTGGACAAAGCAGCTAGACTGTAAGCTTTATGACAGCAGAGACCTTTTCTGTTTGGTTCACTGCTGTATTCCCAGTGTCTAAAGCAGTGTGTGGCATGTTGAAATTGCTCAATAAATATTCTTTGAATGAGTGAATGAATGGATGAATTAATGAAATTTCTTTCAGAGTCATTATGGATCAAGAAATATAGGTAGACAAATGTGAAATACAAAGGTGATGGCTATATTAAAATTAAAACCTTGTTCTCATCTAACAGTGAGCCCAAGATATCACTGTTTGGCGACAGTTATCAAAGATGCTGGTGGTGGCTACAGCACGTCTCTGGATTAGTTGCTGGTTAGCTCAATGTGATTTTAAAGCCTGGTACCATGCTCCTTGAGGACCAGTTTGCTCATAACATATTCCATTCATAGATTAGGTCTCTGGTACCAGACAAGTGGCTTGCAATTAAGTGGCAATGGGCTTTATTTTCTAGAGTAATTACCAAAATATAGAGAACAAAAATGGTTTGGGCTAGGTCATATAGCAAACTAACGAAGAGCAGAAGAGCTTGAGTTTGAGATAAGAGAAATACAATAACAGGCCTCTGTACTTTTCTGGTATTTGTTCCCAGTTCAAATTACAGTCCTGTAATCTTCTTCCTGCTACAAACGCTTTAAAACCTTGAGGCCTTCTTCAACTCCTCAGCTCTTGGCAATATTTGTATTTATTTTTATTATATTTCTATTGCCCAGAGTATTTTTAAAATGCTGCTTTAGAACTGCCTTCAGAGCCAGTTTATAAACTACACAATTAGAAGTCAAACTTTCTTCTCATATTTCAAAATGTATGTTTATGATATATATCAGCTATACAATATATTAGCTATATAATTTATACAAACCAAATTAATCAGATAAATCAAAATACAGCCATTTTATTATTAAAGCCCTTTCACAAACCACCCGATCCAAAACCAGCTCCTTCCTCTCCACCCAACCCTCTCTCCCACAAGATACATTCAATTGAAAAGTATTGGCCACCATATGTTTCAAAATTCTAAACTGAACTTACCCCAGTAAAGTTTCTGAGTATATTAAACTTGGCTGGACAAAGCAGCTAGACTGTAAGCTTTATGACAGCAGAGACCTTTTCTGTTTGGTTCACTGCTGTATTCCCAGTGTCTAAAGCAGTGTGTGGCATGTTGAAATTGCTCAATAAATATTCTTTGAATGAGTGAATGAATGGATGAATTAATGAAATTTCTTTCAGAGTCATTATGGATCAAGAAATATAGGTAGACAAATGTGAAATACAAAGGTGATGGCTATATTAAAATTAAAACCTTGTTCTCATCTAACAGTGAGCCCAAGATATCACTGTTTGGCGACAGTTATCAAAGATGCTGGTGGTGGCTACAGCACGTCTCTGGATTAGTTGCTGGTTAGCTCAATGTGATTTTAAAGCCTGGTACCATGCTCCTTGAGGACCAGTTTGCTCATAACATATTCCATTCATAGATTAGGTCTCTGGTACCAGACAAGTGGCTTGCAATTAAGTGGCAATGGGCTTTATTTTCTAGAGTAATTACCAAAATATAGAGAACAAAAATGGTTTGGGCTAGGTCATATAGCAAACTAACGAAGAGCAGAAGAGCTTGAGTTTGAGATAAGAGAAATACAATAACAGGCCTCTGTACTTTTCTGGTATTTGTTCCCAGTTCAAATTACAGTCCTGTAATCTTCTTCCTGCTACAAACGCTAGGAAATTAAGACCTTGAGGCCTTCTTCAACTCCTCAGCTCATTTGAGAAAAGCTCTTATTGCCGGGAGTAGTAGAAGAAAAAGAAGTGGTAGTAATACTAGTAGTAGTAGCTGTTGTTATAGCTAGTAGAAGTAGTAAAGGTAAAAGTATTTATAGCAGCAATGTTCTTGAGTGCTTAATACATGATATACACTGTGCAGACTCTACATGTGGTATCTCTTTTCCGTCTCTTCACAAATCTCTCAAGCAACATAATTATCACCATTTTACAGATGAGGAAACTGAAGCTCTGAGAGGTTAAATCACAGAGCTAGTCGGAAGTCTAAGCTTTTTTTCTGCCTAAATCTGAAACCAAGGCACTGAAGCATGACAGAATTCTGCCTTTTCAGCATTATGCTCTGTTATCTGACCCATCCTTCTTCTGGCCTACAGTAAAGCGATAAGTAAAATCTGAAGAGCCACCATAGTTCAAATCTTGAAGTAATTTTGTTATATTTATAGCATTCAGTAATAGTCCTAGAGAATGAACATCTGTTTTAAGACCTTAAGAGAGTATTTTTTTTTTTGGAATATCCCCTTAGAAATGTTTTTCTGAACATTTGTTCAAACAAGTCGAAGTCTGGACACCCTCTGATGCCTTTCTTGACTGGTTATGTGCCAGGTATGACATGATCCTTCTGCATGTGGTCTGAGTTAGAGGAAAGCATTGTACATACTTGGGACATAGGGCAAGCCCTTCAGAGTTGCTCTTAAATCCAGACAAGCAAGCCCACTGAGGAAATGTTAGTCCTAAGATGGTTTAGCTGGAACCATTGGTTGGTTGATTGACCCCAAAGCCCCCACTGGGGAGGTAGCCTTTGCCTGACAGCTCAGATGTCTGTGTTCTCCTAACCTTTCTTTTGCCTTCTGCCTAGATATTTTCTGGTCTTTGGGATAGATTCCAGAAGCACCCAAAGGACTTGTCATGCTTTGAGGCTTAAGAATTTCAGGGGCTCTGAGCCAAACAACTAGCCCAGGGCTGCTATAGTCTTACTTTCCGGCTATAAGGCACCTGAGCTCTACCTGCTGTACCATGAAATCATTAATTAATTAATTAATGTCATTGACAGGTACCTCCATGCACATGACTGGAAGGGACTATAATTCTAGACAGTTTAACAGCTTTTGCAGGATAGAAGTATATTCTGTGGACAGATTGAATGTCACATCTTAGCATGCATTTGTGGGAGATGCTGCAGAGCCCAGAAGCAAACCTGCCATATGGCCAAGTACATACGAGTGATGGAAAGATGACTGTGGTGAGAAGCCAGGGCTGGTAATGAGGAGGGAGATACTAAAGTCTTATATCTGTAAGACAATCATATGAAGATAGGAGGTAAAAAGCAACAGAAAAGCATAGGCATATAAGTAAGGAAAGAAGCAAAGAAGATTAGATCTTATGTTGTAGCCAACAGGAAAGCTACAGGTGTCAGATCTACTTTAACATCTAAATTAGGAAATAAAATATACAGTGGGAGTGCTTCAGAGTTAAACACAAATCTAATGATAGGAACATTTTTCTTTAGTCCACAATGAAATCCTGAAATTTCCTCCAACTAGTCTCAGAAGTCCTGCAAACTAATATTATTCCTTCTTCACCTCTCTCAATATAAAACACATTTGTACCACTAAAAACTGAGTCTATCACCTCCTTGTAGATGTGGTCTAACACTACTGATGGGAAAAGTAGCTAAGCTGAAGGTTGTTGTATTGCCTGAAATTAAGGTTTAGAAGGAATGGATCAGATAATGTCATTGCAATATTTGAAACGAGAAAGTATGAAGGCCTAAATGAGGGCTGTAGTAGTAGTAGTGGGTATGGAAAGGAATTATTGGTTGTGAGATGGATTATGAAGGAATGTTTACACAACTTGGTAACTGACTGGATTTAGTGAGGCAATAGAAGAATCAGAGATATTTCCAAGGTTATTTGTCTTAGTGATCAGAAAAATAAAAATGACAGTGCCAATAACAGGAACCATAAATTCAGGAGAATAAGAAAGTATTATAGGGAAAACAAATGAATTTGAGGTGCCATACTGAGACACTGAACAGGCAATTTGACATTCTAGTCTGGTACTCAGGAGAGGTTGGGCTGCAGATAAAAATTCAAGCAAGCACAACTTGTCTTCTGCTTCACCTAAGTCCAGACTTTCTGGCTCTCAATCCTATAAACAGAGACCACACACAAAGGATATTTGACACTTCTGTCACTTTCTCTACCTCTGCTGTTATTCCTCCCCATTCCACAGGTTATTTTGCCCACTAAATATCTCTAGAAACTTACTATGGAGAAACTTATTTGGCCTCTTTGTTTCTTCTATGGCCAAGTACATACGAGTGATGGAAAGATGACTGTGGTGAGAAGCCAGGGCTGGTAATGAGGAGGGAGATACTAAAGTCTTATATCTGTAAGACAATCATATGAAGATAGGAGGTAAAAAGCAACAGAAAAGCATAGGCATATAAGTAAGGAAAGAAGCAAAGAAGATTAGATCTTATGTTGTAGCCAACAGGAAAGCTACAGGTGTCAGATCTACTTTAACATCTAAATTAGGAAATAAAATATACAGTGGGAGTGCTTCAGAGTTAAACACAAATCTAATGATAGGAACATTTTTCTTTAGTCCACAATGAAATCCTGAAATTTCCTCCAACTAGTCTCAGAAGTCCTGCAAACTAATATTATTCCTTCTTCACCTCTCTCAATATAAAACACATTTGTACCACTAAAAACTGAGTCTATCACCTCCTTGTAGATGTGGTCTAACACTACTGATGGGAAAAGTAGCTAAGCTGAAGGTTGTTGTATTGCCTGAAATTAAGGTTTAGAAGGAATGGATCAGATAATGTCATTGCAATATTTGAAACGAGAAAGTATGAAGGCCTAAATGAGGGCTGTAGTAGTAGTAGTGGGTATGGAAAGGAATTATTGGTTGTGAGATGGATTATGAAGGAATGTTTACACAACTTGGTAACTGACTGGATTTAGTGAGGCAATAGAAGAATCAGAGATATTTCCAAGGTTATTTGTCTTAGTGATCAGAAAAATAAAAATGACAGTGCCAATAACAGGAACCATAAATTCAGGAGAATAAGAAAGTATTATAGGGAAAACAAATGAATTTGAGGTGCCATACTGAGACACTGAACAGGCAATTTGACATTCTAGTCTGGTACTCAGGAGAGGTTGGGCTGCAGATAAAAATTCAAGCAAGCACAACTTGTCTTCTGCTTCACCTAAGTCCAGACTTTCTGGCTCTCAATCCTATAAACAGAGACCACACACAAAGGATATTTGACACTTCTGTCACTTTCTCTACCTCTGCTGTTATTCCTCCCCATTCCACAGGTTATTTTGCCCACTAAATATCTCTAGAAACTTACTATGGAGAAACTTATTTGGCCTCTTTGTCTGCTTAAGAATTCATTGTAAATTTATAGTTTTAAGAGTAGTTCTTTGTATTTCCAAATACATGTATTTGTGAGTAATAAGTGATCCAAGCAAATTACATTTATCAAAAGTTTCAACTATTTTGAAAATTATTTATATCTGTGAAAAAAATATATACATGAGAAAAACCTTAGAAAGGAAAGATCAGGTGAGTGCTACAGAGTTATAGAGACCATATTTTCTGAACCAAAAAAAAGAGGGGGAGGACATTGGTTTCTGATTTAAAAAGAAAAGATTCGTGTTCTGAAGTCCTTTCTGGTTGAATGAGGAAATTTAGAAGATGAAATTAGAATTGTGAAACATTGCAATTACCAGGGCATTTGGACTGTAATAAGATAAAATATTTATCCTGGGAAATCTGGGAATCACATAGAAAAGAATGCTAATAGCAACGCATGCATTATGTTTTATACTATAAAATTATTTTCTTTTGTTATTTTACATTCTATAACTTTCAATTTAAGATACCTAGCACTCTTGGTATTTGTTCCCTCTCTAAATAACCTTAATGACTCAAAAGTATTGAAGGTCAGAGTGAGAAGTTACCTTGGATATCAATTAATCCAAACTCTTTTTAAAAATAGTATAAAACAACTGAGGGTCAGATCTAAGAAATTACTTGCCCAAGTTCACACCTCAAGTCAATGGCAGGGCTAAGTAGCAGAATCCAAGTAGCCTGACTTCCAGACATCCTTTTTCTAAACACCAAGTCTCCACTTAAGCAATAGCTTTTCCACTCCTTCAGGTCTCATCTTCACCCTTTGCCTTGGGAATCCCTGGAGGAATGGGACCCACTGATTAGTAGGGCACAGTGTAAAAGTGCAGAGTCCTCAGTGGACTTTAATTCCTTGATCCAATGAGAGCATTCCTTCTCCTCACTGAGATATCTTTCTTTCTTGTCAGCTGAAATACCCACACTGCTGTTACATCAGATGTCTCAGGGTTAAATGGGACATCAAGAGGGGAATGCAAGTGAAACTTGGATACCTGATATTCCCAGTATTGCATTCCCAGGTTGAGAACTTACCTAGACTTGCTATAGTGTCAACACATTTCCTGCATTTCAAGCTTCTTTTAAAGTTGTTGGAAGGACTGAACCTCTTATCCAGGAACAAAGACTCACTACTAAGAGAAAATTCATTGATAGTCATATCTTATTCTTTGAGCTTTGTTCAACTCCTCCCTATGGTTAAGCAGGAGAACAATATTACCTTGTATATTTTGCAAAAAGTGACTTGTCCCAAGTCAGTACAACAGGACTAGAAACCAGGAGCTACACTTCACATATCCAAGACCTCCCAAGGCTGTCAGAATAATCAATGGACAGGGATGGAATAGGGTATCTCACTCTCCCTCATGTATGACTTCTTGGAGTAAGTTTCTCTGATTTCATTAACCATGTTTGACACTCTAGAAGTTTCCTCTATGAACTTTTGAGCTTTTTGAAGGAGGAATTGTAGATAGACTGGTCTGTCTATCCCCAGGGTCTAGGATGCAATCAGTAAGTAATCACAAATGAGTGCAACAGGAGATTAGAATGCCAAGGGAGACCAGGATGGGGGCATGGAGGTCTTTGAATGATACTCCTGGAATCTACAATTCTCAACACAGAGACTCTGCATCTTTGTGTTTTGTGCAAAACAGAACACTTTCAACATTGGGTTATATAGCTTCAGGACAAGTAGGAATTTTAAAAATAATCTCTCCAGTTACTTCAGTGCCTATATAAGCAGTATTCAGCTGTTGTAAAAAAATATTTGAGGAACACATGGTTCCCAGGCACTCCAATGTGTTGCAAGCAATTTGACTGAAGTATTGCCTGAGACCAAGTGTGAGAAGTTTCACTCCATCAGAAAATCCACCGAGGCAGTTTAAGGTAATGGAGTCGGGTGCATTACACTAAATTTGTCTCTTTCCATCTCAGTTTTTGATGCCTGGATAATGCCTTTGAAGGATAAAACAGAGCATATAGATTTAATACGATTTAAGTATTAAAGAGGAAAGAAAGACAAAATGGAGAGGATATGGAGATGTGTTAAAATTTTAATCGTGCCAACTGGTATCTAAAGACTAATGTACAGATAAGTCATGATCAATAAGATGGAGTAAATGCCTTTGAAAAACGATAATAGACAAGTGAAACTTGGATACCTGATATTCCCAGTATTGCATTCCCAGGTTGAGAACTTACCTAGACTTGCTATAGTGTCAACACATTTCCTGCATTTCAAGCTTCTTTTAAAGTTGTTGGAAGGACTGAACCTCTTATCCAGGAACAAAGACTCACTACTAAGAGAAAATTCATTGATAGTCATATCTTATTCTTTGAGCTTTGTTCAACTCCTCCCTATGGTTAAGCAGGAGAACAATATTACCTTGTATATTTTGCAAAAAGTGACTTGTCCCAAGTCAGTACAACAGGACTAGAAACCAGGAGCTACACTTCACATATCCAAGACCTCCCAAGGCTGTCAGAATAATCAATGGACAGGGATGGAATAGGGTATCTCACTCTCCCTCATGTATGACTTCTTGGAGTAAGTTTCTCTGATTTCATTAACCATGTTTGACACTCTAGAAGTTTCCTCTATGAACTTTTGAGCTTTTTGAAGGAGGAATTGTAGATAGACTGGTCTGTCTATCCCCAGGGTCTAGGATGCAATCAGTAAGTAATCACAAATGAGTGCAACAGGAGATTAGAATGCCAAGGGAGACCAGGATGGGGGCATGGAGGTCTTTGAATGATACTCCTGGAATCTACAATTCTCAACACAGAGACTCTGCATCTTTGTGTTTTGTGCAAAACAGAACACTTTCAACATTGGGTTATATAGCTTCAGGACAAGTAGGAATTTTAAAAATAATCTCTCCAGTTACTTCAGTGCCTATATAAGCAGTATTCAGCTGTTGTAAAAAAATATTTGAGGAACACATGGTTCCCAGGCACTCCAATGTGTTGCAAGCAATTTGACTGAAGTATTGCCTGAGACCAAGTGTGAGAAGTTTCACTCCATCAGAAAATCCACCGAGGCAGTTTAAGGTAATGGAGTCGGGTGCATTACACTAAATTTGTCTCTTTCCATCTCAGTTTTTGATGCCTGGATAATGCCTTTGAAGGATAAAACAGAGCATATAGATTTAATACGATTTAAGTATTAAAGAGGAAAGAAAGACAAAATGGAGAGGATATGGAGATGTGTTAAAAATTTTAATTCAAGTGCCAACTGGTATCTAAAGACTAATGTACAGATAAGTCATGATCAATAAGATGGAGTAGGAGGACATAGAACACACCTTCTCCCACAAACACATCAAAAAAAAATTCCATCTCCATGTGGAACAATCCTCACTGAAAACTGATTGGAGAGTGGTAGACTCCAGTACAACCAAGGCTGTAAGAAAGATCCAAGTGGAAATTAGGTAGGAAGGAAAGAGAACAGTCAGGTTGGGACTTGTGTCCCTGGAAAAGAACTCAGAAGATATGGGGGATTACCCAGGCAGAGATCCTTACTGGGGAGTAAGCTGATGGAGTCACCTATTGGGCACCCCAGCCCTGGAGTCTGACACCAGGAAGATGAGTTCCCTTGGCTGATTGGAAGACCTGTGAGGCCAACGGGCACATGAAAAGATGCTTGATATTGCTAATCATCAGAGAAATGCAAATCAAAACTACAATGGGGTATTACCTCACACCATTCAGAAGGACCATCATAAAAAGTCTACAAATACTAGAGAGGGTGTGGGGAAAAGGGAACCTTCCTACACTGTTGGTAGGAATGTACACTGGTTCAGCCACAATGGAAAACAGTATGGGGAGCTCCTCAAACTAAAAATAAAACTACTATATTATCCAGCAATTCCAATCCTGGGTATATATCTGAAGAAAGTGAAAACACTAATTCAGAAAGATGCATGCACCCCAACAGTCCTAGCAGGATTATTTACAATAGCCATAATATGTCAGCAACTCGTGTCCATCGTGTGTGTGTGTGTGTGTGTGTATACACACATACATATACACAAATAATAGAATATTGCTCGGTCATTAAAAAGAGTGAAATTCTGCTACATGCAACAATATGGATGAACCTAGAGGTTATTATGTTTAAGTGAAATAAGTCAGACAATAAAAGATAAATACTTTATCACTTATATGTGGAATCTAAAAATAATAAAAATGAATAAATATAACAATATAGAAACAAACTCACAGATATAGAGAAAAAACTAGTGGTTACTAGTGGGGAGAGAGAAGAGGGGAAGGGAAAGATAGGAGTAACTGATTAAGAGGTACAAACTACTATGTATAAAATAAGTAACAAGAAGACATTGTAGAGCACTGGGATATATAGTCATTACTTTGTAATAACTTTGGAGTATAAGCTATTTTTTTCCTTTTTTTAATTGGGGTATATTTGTTTTACACTGTTACATTAGCTTAAGCTGTACAGCGAAGTTATTGTTTAGGTTTTTACAGAGTTTTCTTGTTTACAGGTATACATAATTCCCAAACAGTCATAGGTATATCCCTGACCCCTCCCACCTGAGCCCTCCCCCCTTTTTCCCCCTTCCCACCCGCCACAGGTTGATACTCAGTCCCCATGTAGGTTCCTTTAGTCTTACAGCTTAATCACCATGGTAACCTCTATTACATATGATAGTGTAGGTTTCCTTGTTGCCCTTTCCATACCTCTCGTCTGATCTTCCCTCCCCACAATGTCCATAGGTCTGTTCTCTATGTTTGTTTATCCATCGCTGCTCTGTGTGTGCATTTATCGGTACCATCTTACTAGATTCCATGTGTTAGTATACTGTATTTGTCCTTTTCTTTTTGACTTCACTTTGTATAATAGGTTCTAGATTCATCCACCTCATTAGGATTGATTCTTCTCTATTTTTACGGCTGAGAAATATTCCATTGTATAAATGTACCATAGCTTCTTTATCCATTCATTTGTTGATGGACATCTAGGTTGCTTCCATGTTCTAGCTATTGTATAGAGTGCTGCAATGAACACTGGCGTACAGATGTCTCTTTCAATTTGATTTCATCAGAGTATATGCCTAATAGTGCAATTGCTATATCATTATGGAGTTTTTATTTTTAGTTTTTTTTTAAGGTATCTTAAATAGAGTATAAGCTATTTTTATATTGAATCATCATATTGTACACCTGAAACTAATATAACATTATAAATTAACAACAAATAGATAGTAATATACAAAGAAAATTTTCAAACCAGGGGCATCAAACAGGCTGTCACAGTAGGTTGCATCGTAACTACTCAAGCTTAGAATATTTCCTGTTTTGGCTGAAATACAAGACTATAGCCATCCTTATGTCTTTTCTTATAGTTCCCAACCTTCTGTAGTATATTAACAAGAAAGTATCTGTTAGACAGATATTATATTTATTACAGTGTTAGACATAAAATACTAAAGGCTAAAGGTAAATAAGTTCTAGGCTTATAGCATAGTTACTCTTGCAGTTTTAAATGGTTTAGTTACAAGAAAAGAAGGATACAACAATACTTCAAATACATACAAAGTTTTAGCACTTTCAAAGATCATTTGCTTTGAATTAATGTTCAAAATATTAAGAAGTGGGTATTTGTATTAGTCTGCTCAGGCTGCCATAACAGACTGCCATATACTGGGTAGATTAAACAACACATGTTTTTGTTTTCACATAATTCTAGAGGATAAATGTACAAGCGTAAGTTACCAGGGATGGTTTCTGATGAGACATCTCATCTTGTAGATGGCGACTTTCTCAGTATGTTCTCACATTTCCCTTTCCTCTCTTCTTGCACAGAGAGAGAGAGAGAGAGAGAGAGAGAGAGAGAGAGAGAGAGAGAGAGAGATCTCCAGTATCTCTTCTTCCTCTTATTATGAGGTCAACAGTAATATCAGATTAAAAGGCATTTATTCCTCATTTAACTTTACCTCCCCAAATGTCCTATCTCCAAATACAGTTACAGAGAGGGTGAGGACTTCAACAGAAGAATTTTGGAGGTGTACAAAACAGCATTATTGTCATACTTAACTGATGAAGAAACTAAGACTCTAAGAGATTTAGTGATATGTACATACTAATAAGTAATAGAAGTCAAGGCTAGAACTCAGAACTTTAACCTCTAGTCCCATGTTTTTTTCTAATATCTTGTTGACTTATTGAATGAGCTTGGACTCATTCCTTTGACTTTGTTTTCTGAAAGAAATTATAGAGAACTGGTATCATACCTTTAAATATTTGGTAGAATTTGCCAGTGAACACATCTGTGCCTGAAACTTTCTATTTTGGAAGGTTATTATTGATTCAATTTCTTCAATAAACATAGTCCTACTCAAATTATTTCTCTGAGTTTTGGTAGATTGTGTGTTTCAAGGAACTGGTCCATTTTATCTAGGTTATCAAATTTGTGATCACAGAACTGTCCATAATATACCTTTATTTTTGATATCCATGGGATCAGTAGTTATTATTCCTCTTTCATTTCATATATTGTTAATTTGTATCTTCTCTTTTTTTAGTACCTGGCTAGACATTTATCAATTTTATTCATCTTTTTAAAAGAAACAACTTTTAGTTTCATTGATTTCCTCTGTTGATCTCCTCTTTTTAATTTTTGGGGGTGGGGGTGGGGAGGTAGGGGGCGGGAAGGCCACATCTATTGGTCTTTTATTTGTCTGTTTTCATCCATCTTTGTTCTTTAGCCTGTGTGGGCCTTCCATTGCAGTGGCCTGTGTTGTTGCAGAGCAACGGTTCTGGGCACATGCGCTCCAGAACTCCGGCTCGGTAATTGGACACATCGGTCCAGCCGCTCCGGGGCACGTGGGATCTTCCCAGGCCGGGGATCGAACCGGTGCCCCTTGCACTGCAAGGCAGTGTCCTTACCCACTGGACCACCAGGGAAGCCCTCCTCTTTTTTTTTTTTTTAATTATTTATTTTAAAGGTTTTACAGAGTTTTGTTGTTCACAGGCATGTATGTTCCCAGATCAGTCATATGCATATCCCAGGTCCCCACCCCCTCAGTTCCCCCCATCCCACCCCTCCGGACCATCGCCCCAAGCCATGTAAGCACTCCTATTCCCTTAGCACAATGACACTAGCTATCTTTTCCACACATGACAGTATAGGTTTCCATGTTACTCCCTCCATGCCTCCCCCTCCCTATTTCTTCCCCACAATGTCCCTATGTCTATGCTCTGTCTGTTTTTCCATGAGTTCCCTGCGTGTGTTATCAAGACCGTCCTGCTAGGTTACATATATGTGTGTTAGTATACTGTATTTGTCTTTCTCTTTTTGACTTACTTCACATTTTATGATAGGTTCTAGAGCCAGCCACTTCATTAGGACGGAGCCTTCTGCATTTCTTTTAACAGCTGAGTAGTATTCCATTGTATATATGTACCAGAGCTTCTTAGTACCCTGCATTATTTGATTCAATTTCTTCAATAAACATAGTCCTACTCAAATTATTTCTCTGAGTTTTGGTAGATTGTGTGTTTCAAGGAACTGGTCCATTTTATCTAGGTTATCAAATTTGTGATCACAGAACTGTCCATAATATACCTTTATTTTTGATATCCATGGGATCAGTAGTTATTATTCCTCTTTCATTTCATATATTGTTAATTTGTATCTTCTCTTTTTTTAGTACCTGGCTAGACATTTATCAATTTTATTCATCTTTTTAAAAGAAACAACTTTTAGTTTCATTGATTTCCTCTGTTGATCTCCTCTTTTTAATTTTTTTGGGGGGTGGGGGTGGGGAGGTAGGGGGCGGGAAGGCCACATCTATTGGTCTTTTATTTGTCTGTTTTCATCCATCTTTGTTCTTTAGCCTGTGTGGGCCTTCCATTGCAGTGGCCTGTGTTGTTGCAGAGCAACGGTTCTGGGCACATGCGCTCCAGAACTCCGGCTCGGTAATTGGACACATCGGTCCAGCCGCTCCGGGGCACGTGGGATCTTCCCAGGCCGGGGATCGAACCGGTGCCCCTTGCACTGCAAGGCAGTGTCCTTACCCACTGGACCACCAGGGAAGCCCTCCTCTTTTTTTTTTTTTTAATTATTTATTTTAAAGGTTTTACAGAGTTTTGTTGTTCACAGGCATGTATGTTCCCAGATCAGTCATATGCATATCCCAGGTCCCCACCCCCTCAGTTCCCCCCATCCCACCCCTCCGGACCATCGCCCCAAGCCATGTAAGCACTCCTATTCCCTTAGCACAATGACACTAGCTATCTTTTCCACACATGACAGTATAGGTTTCCATGTTACTCCCTCCATGCCTCCCCCTCCCTATTTCTTCCCCACAATGTCCCTATGTCTATGCTCTGTCTGTTTTTCCATGAGTTCCCTGCGTGTGTTATCAAGACCGTCCTGCTAGGTTACATATATGTGTGTTAGTATACTGTATTTGTCTTTCTCTTTTTGACTTACTTCACATTTTATGATAGGTTCTAGAGCCAGCCACTTCATTAGGACGGAGCCTTCTGCATTTCTTTTAACAGCTGAGTAGTATTCCATTGTATATATGTACCAGAGCTTCTGTATCCATTCATTTGTCGATGGACACCTAGGTTGCTTCCATGTTCTGGCTATTGTAGAGAGAGCTGCAATGAACATTGGAGTACAGGTGCTTCTTTCAGTTTTTTTTTTTTTAATTCTTTATTTTAAAGGTTTTACAGAGTTTTGTTGTTCACAGACATGTATGTTCCCAGATCAGTCATATGCATATCCCTGGTCCCCCCCACCCATTCTCCCCATCCCACCCTTCCAGACCATCGCCCCAAGCCATTGTAAGCACTCCTATTCCCTTAGCACAATGACACTAGCTATCTTTTCCACACATAACAGTATAGGTTTCCATGTTGCTCCCTCCCTGCTTCCCCCTCCCTATTTCTTCCCCCCAATGTCCCTATGTCTATGCTCTGTCTGTTTTTCCATGAGTTCACTGCGTGTGTTATCAAGACTATCCTATTAGATTCCATATATGTGTGTTAATATACTGTATTTGTTTTACTCTTTTGACTTACTTCACTTTTTATGATAGGTTCTAGAGCCAGCCACCTCACTAGGACTGAGTCTTCTGCATTTCTTTTAACAGCTGAGTAGTATTCCATTGTATATATGTACCAGAGCTTCTGTATCCATTCATTTGTCGATGGACACCTAGGTTGCTTCCATGTTCTGGCTATTGTAGAGAGAGCTGCAATGAACATTGGAGTACAGGTGCTTCTTTCAGTTTTTTTTTTTTTAATTCTTTATTTTAAAGGTTTTACAGAGTTTTGTTGTTCACAGACATGTATGTTCCCAGATCAGTCATATGCATATCCCTGGTCCCCCCCACCCATTCTCCCCATCCCACCCTTCCAGACCATCGCCCCAAGCCATTGTAAGCACTCCTATTCCCTTAGCACAATGACACTAGCTATCTTTTCCACACATAACAGTATAGGTTTCCATGTTGCTCCCTCCCTGCTTCCCCCTCCCTATTTCTTCCCCACAATGTCCCTATGTCTATGCTCTGTCTGTTTTTCCATGAGTTCACTGCGTGTGTTATCAAGACTATCCTATTAGATTCCATATATGTGTGTTAATATACTGTATTTGTTTTACTCTTTTGACTTACTTCACTTTTTATGATAGGTTCTAGAGCCAGCCACCTCACTAGGACTGAGTCTTCTGCATTTCTTTTAACAGCTGAGTAGTATTCCATTGTATATATGTACCATGGCTTCTGTATCCATTCATTTGTCGATGGACATCTAGGCTGTTTCCATGTTCTGGCTATTGTATAGAGAGCTGCAATGAACATTGGGGTACAGGTGCTTCTTTCAGTTTTGATTTCATCAGGATATAAGCCTAATAGTGGGATTGCTGGGTCATAGGGTGCTTCTATTTTTAGTTTTTTAAGAAATCTCCATACTGTCTTCCATAGAGGCTGTATCAATTTACATTCCCACCAGCAATGCAAGAGGGTTCCCTTTTCTCCACACCCTCTCCAGCATTTATTGTCTGTAGATTTGTGGATGATGGCCATTCTGACGGGTGTGAGGTGGTATCTCATTGTAGTTTTAATTTGCATTTCTCTAATAATAAGCGAGGTTGAGCATCGTTTCATGTGCTTTTGGGCCATCTGTATGTCCTCTTTGGAGAGGCATCTCTTTAGATCTTTTTCCCATTTTTGAATTGGGTTGTTCGTTTTCCCTGTGCTGAGTTGTCTGAGTTGCTTGTAGATTTTGGAGATTAATTCTTTGTCTGTTGTTTCATTTGCTATGATTTTCTCCCACTCTGTGGGGTGTCTGTTGAGCTTTTTTGTAATTTCTTTTGCTGTACAAAAGCTTTTAAGTTTCATGAGGTCCCACATGTTCATTTTTCTTTTCAGTTCTGCTATTTTAGTTGGTGGGTCAGAGAAGCTCTTGCTTTGATTGATGTCCTTGAGGGTTTTGCCTATATTCTCCTCTTAAGAGTTTGATGGTTTCTGGTCCTACATTTAGGTCTTTAATCCATTTTGAGTTTATCTTAGTGTATGGTGTCAGGGAATGTTCCAACTTCATTTTTTTGCATGTAGCTGTCCAATTCTCCCAGCACCACTTGTTGAAGAGGCTGTCTTTGCCCCATTTTATAGTTTCTCCTCCTTTGCCAAAAATAAGGTACCCATAGGTGCGTGGGTTTATCTCTGGGTTCTCAGTCTTGTTCCACTGGTCTCTAGTTCTGTTTTTGTGCCAGTACTATACTGTCTTGATGACTGTTGCTTTGTAGTAGAGTCTGAAGTTAGGGAGGCTGATTCCTCCAGCTCCGTTTTTCTTTCTCAGGATTGCTTTGGCTATTCGAGGTCTTTTGTGTTTCCATATGAACTGTGTGATTCTTTGGTCTAGTTCTGTGAAAAATGTCAATGGAAGTTGAATAGGGATAGCATTGAATCTGTAGATGATATTTGGTAGTATGGTCATTTTCACAATATTGATTCTTCCGACCCAGGAACATGGAATATCTCTCCATCTGTTTAAATCTTCTTTAATTTCTTTCATGAGTGTCTTGTAATTTTCTGTGTACAATTCTTTTGTTTCTTTGGGTAGGTCTATTCCTAGATATTTGATTCTTTGGTTCGATGGTGAAGGGGATTGCCTCTTTGATTTCGTTTTCTGATTTTTCATTGTTTGTGTATAGGAATGCCAGTGATTTCTGTGTGTTGACTTTGTATCCTGCGACTTTGCTGAATTCGTTGATTAACTCTAGTAGCTTTGTAATAGAGTCTTTGGGATTTTCTATGTATAACATCATGTCATCTGCAAAAAGAGAGAACTTGACTTCTTCCTTTCCAATCTGGATTCCTTTGATTTCTTTCTCTTATTGCTGTTGCTAGCACTTCCAGGAGTATGTTGAATAATAGTATTGGTGAAAGTGGACACCCCTGTCTTGTTCCTGATCTTAGACGGAATGTTTTCAGTTTTTCACCATTGAGGATAATGTTCGCTGTGGGCTTCTCATATATGGCTTTTATTATGTTGAGATAGGTTCCTTCTATGCCCATTTTCTGAAGAGTTTTGATCATAAATGGATGTTGTACTTTGTCGAAGGCTTTTTCTGCATCTGTTGAGATGATCATGTGATTTTTGTCTCTCAATTTGTTGATATGGTGTATCACATTGATTGTTTTGCGGATATTGAAGAATCCTCGCATGCCTGGGATGAACCCGACTTGATCATGATGCATGAGCTTTTTGATGTGTCGTTGAATTCTGTTTGCTATGATTTTGTTGAGGATCTTGGCATCTAAGTTCATCAGAGAAATGGGTCTGTAATTTTCCTTTTTTGTGTTGTCTTTGCCTGGTTTGGGTATCAGTGTGATGGTGGCCTCGTAGAATGTGTTTGGAAGTGTTCCTTCCTAGGGAGGCTGATTCCTCCAGCTCCGTTTTTCTTTCTCAGGATTGCTTTGGCTATTCGAGGTCTTTTGTGTTTCCATATGAACTGTGTGATTCTTTGGTCTAGTTCTGTGAAAAATGTCAATGGAAGTTGAATAGGGATAGCATTGAATCTGTAGATGATATTTGGTAGTATGGTCATTTTCACAATATTGATTCTTCCGACCCAGGAACATGGAATATCTCTCCATCTGTTTAAATCTTCTTTAATTTCTTTCATGAGTGTCTTGTAATTTTCTGTGTACAATTCTTTTGTTTCTTTGGGTAGGTCTATTCCTAGATATTTGATTCTTTGGTTCGATGGTGAAGGGGATTGCCTCTTTGATTTCGTTTTCTGATTTTTCATTGTTTGTGTATAGGAATGCCAGTGATTTCTGTGTGTTGACTTTGTATCCTGCGACTTTGCTGAATTCGTTGATTAACTCTAGTAGCTTTGTAATAGAGTCTTTGGGATTTTCTATGTATAACATCATGTCATCTGCAAAAAGAGAGAACTTGACTTCTTCCTTTCCAATCTGGATTCCTTTGATTTCTTTCTCTTATTGCTGTTGCTAGCACTTCCAGGAGTATGTTGAATAATAGTATTGGTGAAAGTGGACACCCCTGTCTTGTTCCTGATCTTAGACGGAATGTTTTCAGTTTTTCACCATTGAGGATAATGTTCGCTGTGGGCTTCTCATATATGGCTTTTATTATGTTGAGATAGGTTCCTTCTATGCCCATTTTCTGAAGAGTTTTGATCATAAATGGATGTTGTACTTTGTCGAAGGCTTTTTCTGCATCTGTTGAGATGATCATGTGATTTTTGTCTCTCAATTTGTTGATATGGTGTATCACATTGATTGTTTTGCGGATATTGAAGAATCCTCGCATGCCTGGGATGAACCCGACTTGATCATGATGCATGAGCTTTTTGATGTGTCGTTGAATTCTGTTTGCTATGATTTTGTTGAGGATCTTGGCATCTAAGTTCATCAGAGAAATGGGTCTGTAATTTTCCTTTTTTGTGTTGTCTTTGCCTGGTTTGGGTATCAGTGTGATGGTGGCCTCGTAGAATGTGTTTGGAAGTGTTCCTTCCTGTGCAATTTTTTGAAAGAGTTTTAGAAGGACAGGCATTAGCTGTTCTTTAAATGTTTGGTAGAATTCGGCTGTGAAGCCATCTGGCCCTGGACTTTTATTTTGGGGTAGATTTTTAATCACAGATTCGATTTCTGAGCTTGTGATTGGGTTGTTCAAAGTTTCTGTTTCTTCCTGGCTCAGTCTTGGGAGATTGATCTTCCCCAAGAAACTGTCCATTTCTTCCAGGTTGTCCAGTTTGTTGCCATAGAGTTGCTCATAATAGTCCCTTAGAATCCTCTGGATTTCTGCATTCTCTGTTGCAATCTCTCATTTTTGATTTTGTTGATCTGGTTCTTCTCTCTCTTTTTCTTGATGAGTCTTGCCAGAGGCTTGTCAATTTTGTTTACCTTTTCAACGAACCAGCTTTTTGTTTTATTGATTCAAACTATAGTTTCTTTAATTTCTTTCTGATTTATTTCTGCTCTAGTCTTTATAATTCCTCGTCTTCTGCTGGCTTTGGGATGTTTTTGTTCTTCTTTTTCCAATTGTTTTAAGCGGAAGGTTAAGTCATCTGCTTCATATTTTCCTAGTTTTTTGAGGTGGGATTGTATTGCTATAAATTTCCCTCTTAGAACTGCTTTTGCAGCATCCCATAAGTTTTGCACGGTCGTATATTCATTGTCATTTTCTTCTAGGAATTTTTTAATTTCTCCTTTGATTTCCTCAGTGATCAGTTGGTTTTTTAGGTATGTGTTGTTTAATCGCCATGTGTTTGTATTTTAGTGTTTTTTTTTCCTGTAGTTGATCTCTAGTCTCATTGCATTGTGGTCCGAGAAGATGGTTGATATAATTTCAGTTTTCTTGAATTGACTGAGGTTAGATTTGTGGCCCAAGATGTGGTCTATCCTGGAGAATGTTCCATGAGCACTTGAGAAGAAAGTGTATTCTTCTGCTTTGGGGTGGAACGTCCTAAAGATATCGATGAGGTCCATCTTTTCTAGCGTGGCATTTAAGGCTTGTGTTTCTTTATTAATTTTCTGTTTAGATGATCTATCCATTGGTGTGAGAGGAGTGTTAATTTACCTTGAATTTTTTGGAAGTGTTTTAGAAGGACAGGCATTAGCTCTTCTTTAAATGTTTGGTAGAATTCGGCTGTGAAGCCATCTGGCCCTGGACTTTTATTTTTGGGTAGATTTTAAGCACAGATTCGATTTCTGAGCTTGTGATTGGGTTGTTCAAAGGTTCTGTTTCTTCCTGGCTCAGTCTTGGGAGATTGATCTTCCCCAAGAAACTGTGTATTTCTTCCAGGTTGTCCAGTTTGTTGCCATAGAGTTGCTCATAATAGTCCCTTAGAATCCTCTGGATTTCTGCATTCTCTGTTGCAATCTCTCATTTTTGATTTTGTTGATCTGGTTCTTCTCTCTCTTTTTCTTGATGAGTCTTGCCAGAGGCTTGTCAATTTTGTTTACCTTTTCAACGAACCAGCTTTTTGTTTTATTGATTCAAACTATAGTTTCTTTAATTTCTTTCTGATTTATTTCTGCTCTAGTCTTTATAATTCCTCGTCTTCTGCTGGCTTTGGGATGTTTTTGTTCTTCTTTTTCCAATTGTTTTAAGCGGAAGGTTAAGTCATCTGCTTCATATTTTCCTAGTTTTTTGAGGTGGGATTGTATTGCTATAAATTTCCCTCTTAGAACTGCTTTTGCAGCATCCCATAAGTTTTGCACGGTCGTATATTCATTGTCATTTTCTTCTAGGAATTTTTTAATTTCTCCTTTGATTTCCTCAGTGATCAGTTGGTTTTTTAGGTATGTGTTGTTTAATCGCCATGTGTTTGTATTTTAGTGTTTTTTTTTCCTGTAGTTGATCTCTAGTCTCATTGCATTGTGGTCCGAGAAGATGGTTGATATAATTTCAGTTTTCTTGAATTGACTGAGGTTAGATTTGTGGCCCAAGATGTGGTCTATCCTGGAGAATGTTCCATGAGCACTTGAGAAGAAAGTGTATTCTTCTGCTTTGGGGTGGAACGTCCTAAAGATATCGATGAGGTCCATCTTTTCTAGCGTGGCATTTAAGGCTTGTGTTTCTTTATTAATTTTCTGTTTAGATGATCTATCCATTGGTGTGAGAGGAGTGTTAAAGTCTCTGACTATTATTGTGTTATTATTGATTTCTTCTTTTAAGTCTGAAAGTATCTGTCTTATGTATTGAGATGCCCCTGTGTTGGATGTGCAGATATTCATGACTGTTATGTCTTCCTCTTGGATAGATCCCTTAATCATGATGTAGTGACATGCCTTGTCTCTTAGAATCTTCTTTACTTTAAAATCTATTTTGTCTGATCTAAGGATTGCTACTCCAGCTTTCTTTTGATTTCCATTTGCATGGAATATCTTTTTCCAGCCTTTCACTTTCAGTCTATGAGTGTCTCTAGGTCTGAAGTGGGTCTCCTGTAAACAGTATATATATGGGTCATGTTTCTGAATCCATTCAGCCAGCCTGTGTCGTTTGGTTGGAGCATTTAGTTCATTTACGTTCAAAGTAATTATTGATACGAATGTTCCTTTTGTCGTCATCTTAGAATTTTTTCATAACCTTTCTTCCCCTCTTCTTCCTCTGGAACTCCTATAATTCTAATGTTGGTGCATTTGATATTGTCCCATAGGTCTCTGAGGCTATCCTCAGTTCTTTTCATTCTTTTGGCTTTGTTCTATTCCTCACCAGTTATTTCCACCAGTCTATCTTCCAGCATGCTTATCCGTTCTTCAGCCTCAGATACTCTACTGTTGAGGCCTTCTATCGTATTTTTGAGTTCAGCAATTGAGTTGGTGGTCTCTATTTGCTTATTTTTCATTTCCTGCATGTCTTTTCTCAGTGCACTAATTTCCTCTAATATTCTGTTTTTGGTGTTTTGCATCCTCATTAGTATAGCTTTTCTGAATTCTCTTTCAGATAATTTGTCTATCTCCTCCTCTGGCATTTGAAGCTGTGTTTCTCTAGCTTCGTCCTTCATTTGTGCAGTGTTTCTCTGTCGTTTCATAATTAGGTTAGTTTTTGTTTCTTTGTGGGTGTCTGTGTGTACGGAGTTCTTTTCCCCACCAGGCTTCTTGGTTGAATTCTCCCTTCCTTTGGGTTTCTGTCCTTCTAGAAGGGTTCAATGGTTTGTGTCTTGGGTGGTGTTAGGTCTTGTTTACAGGTGAACAATCTCTAGTGTTGTATGTTCTTTGATAGTGTGGGGTCTTGGAATCAGGGCTTCTAGTCCGAGGATCCTTGGTTTGATGATTGGTCAGGGGGTGTAGGCTCTATGTCTGGTTTGCTATGGTGTTCTGTGATATTAGTTCAAATACTAGCATCTGAGGAGCAAGAGGTGTGTCCCTGATGGGTGACAGTCATAAAAGCATGCAGATGTTTTCTAACATAGTCATAAGATACACATACATACACAGCAATAACCACATCTAACCAGTCTTACAGTGATAAAGCATAGGAAATTTTTCTGGCAAATGATGCAATCAAAGATGATACTTGCCTGTTAAGCTCTGAATTAATTAAAATAATGCCTGGAAAAATAGATCCTGGGCAAGGTCCTGGCTTGGACTATTTCATTGAAAGCAGTTTTTAACTAAGACATGTGTTGGGGGTGAGGAGGTGGAGAGTGTATGGGTAATGAGAAGGAATAGATTTGTCTTGGAAGGATTTTATAGGGTTATGTAGCCAAGATTAGTGTGTTGTACTGTTTAGTGCAGCTGGAAGAGAATAGTGGAGACAGGAAGGTAGGAAATATTTCTCTAGAGGATAGTGGTAGATAGGAGAAAGTTTTACGTTTAGAACGTGGAGGAAGCAGTGGCTTAGACGAAAGAAAATTAGAAGTTCCCAAGAATTTTTTTAAAAAATTAATAATTAAAAATTAAAAAAAAGAAATTAAAAATTAAAAAGCGAAGAAAAACTTAATAAGAAGAGACAAAAAAAAAAAAAAAAAGCCCAAACCTGACCAAACAAATAAACAGAATCGTCCACAACAAATAAACAATAAAAGCTAAATACTGTCCCTGGTTTTTATCCTCTCATCTGTCTGGTGGAGGCCAATCTGCTCTTGATGGTGTTGTCTTGATGATGTAGTCTTTCCCTTATGGCACCGGTTGCTATGGTTTGTTTTCAGCCAAATAAGGCGTTGCTGCAAGCTCAGGTGCTGGCCGGGACTGCGGGCTGATCCCAGTCCGTTGGGTGGGGGGCCGCGGCATGCGCACAATCCCGTGTTGGAGGGGGGTGCCCCGGCTCTGCTGCGCACCCACCGGTAGCCTCCAGTACCTGCCCTTCTCCCGACTTCCTCCGCTGCGGGTGTAGCTATGGGGGTGCACGGGCTCCTCTGCCACTGGCGTGCGCGCACTGCCGGTTAAGCCTCCAAGTCCCAAAGGCAGGCACGAGCTTCCCCGTCTGGCTCAAGCCCGGTCCCTGGTCAGCAATCTGTGGGCGACTTCCCCTTCAGCTAGCCCCCCACTAGGAGTGTTTGAACTTACCCAGTGCCAGGCAGAAAGTTGCGATTTTCGCCCAGCCAAGCAGCGCAATTTTCACACTGGGTGCTCCCTCCCGGCTCCAGGTCGCTAGGCAGCACTCCGCGTGTTCTGCCTGGCCCTGTTCCAGTAGCCTGTCTTCGCAATGTCTTAATTTCTGCCAGTGATCCAGGTGGATTCTTGGAATTTTCATGCTGATCGCTGCCCTCTCCCCGC
This sequence comes from Tragulus kanchil, assembly GCA_022376925.1. Lineage (NCBI taxonomy): Eukaryota > Metazoa > Chordata > Mammalia > Artiodactyla > Tragulidae > Tragulus > Tragulus kanchil. Next base: position 65,591,504 of record JAIOJX010000001.1, on the reverse strand, counting down.
TGAGGCTCCACTCAGGCCCCCTTTTAGGGCACTTGCTGGCGCACTCTCCACCGGTGCGGTCCAGCGTGGGGGTTAGGATAGAGGGTTCTCAGAACAGTAGCTCTGGGAAAGTTCTGGTGCGGACCTATGGAGTTCTGTCATCTAGCAGCTGGTCTGTTGGCGGTGTTTCATTTCTTGATTAGTTCTGGTGATTCTGTTGGGGAGCTGGTGAAATCTTCCCCTCATTCCTCTGCCATCTTGGCTCCGCCCCCCTCCTCTTTTTAATTTCATTGATTTCTCTTCTAATTTTTATCACTTCATTTGTTCTGCTTGCTTAGGAATTAATGACTCTTTTCCTAGTTCTCTAAGGTGGAAGGTTAAATTGTTGATTGCAGATCTTTCTTTTTTCTAATATGTATCCATTCAGTGCTATAAATTTCCCTCCAAGTACTGCTTTTGCTGCATCCCACAAATTTTGATGTTATATTTTTTCATTTAATGTGAAATATTTGTAATTTCTCATGATGCTTCCTTTTCAATGTGTTATTTCTTTTCATGGGCCTGGCGTTGCTGCAAGCTCAGGTGCTGGCCGGGACTGCGGGCTGATCCCAGTCCGTTGGGTGGGGGGCCGCGGCATGCGCACAATCCCGTGTTGGAGGGGGGTGCCCCGGCTCTGCTGCGCACCCACCGGTAGCCTCCAGTACCTGCCCTTCTCCCGACTTCCTCCGCTGCGGGTGTAGCTATGGGGGTGCACGGGCTCCTCTGCCACTGGCGTGCGCGCACTGCCGGTTAAGCCTCCAAGTCCCAAAGGCAGGCACGAGCTTCCCCGTCTGGCTCAAGCCCGGTCCCTGGTCAGCAATCTGTGGGCGACTTCCCCTTCAGCTAGCCCCCCACTAGGAGTGTTTGAACTTACCCAGTGCCAGGCAGAAAGTTGCGATTTTCGCCCAGCCAAGCAGCGCAATTTTCACACTGGGTGCCCCCTCCCGGCTCCAGGTCGCTAGGCAGCACTCCGCGTGTTCTGCCTGGCCCTGTTCCAGTAGCCTGTCTTCGCAATGTCTTAATTTCTGCCAGTGATCCAGGTGGATTCTTGGAATTTTCATGCTGATCGCTGCCCTCTCCCCGCTGAGGCTCCACTCAGGCCCCCTTTTAGGGCACTTGCTGGCGCACTCTCCACCGGTGCGGTCCAGCGTGGGGGTTAGGATAGAGGGTTCTCAGAACAGTAGCTCTGGGAAAGTTCTGGTGCGGACCTATGGAGTTCTGTCATCTAGCAGCTGGTCTGTTGGCGGTGTTTCATTTCTTGATTAGTTCTGGTGATTCTGTTGGGGAGCTGGTGAAATCTTCCCCTCATTCCTCTGCCATCTTGGCTCCGCCCCCCTCCTCTTTTTAATTTCATTGATTTCTCTTCTAATTTTTATCACTTCATTTGTTCTGCTTGCTTAGGAATTAATGACTCTTTTCCTAGTTCTCTAAGGTGGAAGGTTAAATTGTTGATTGCAGATCTTTCTTTTTTCTAATATGTATCCATTCAGTGCTATAAATTTCCCTCCAAGTACTGCTTTTGCTGCATCCCACAAATTTTGATGTTATATTTTTTCATTTAATGTGAAATATTTGTAATTTCTCATGATGCTTCCTTTTTGTCATATGTGTTATTTACTTTTCAATCGAACTTGTCTTTTAAGTTTATTTTATTTTTAATTGGAAGATAATTAGTTTATGATATTGTGTTGGTTTCTGCCGTATATCAACATGAATCAGCCATCGGTATGCATGTGTCTCCTCCCTCTTGAACCTCCCTCACACCTCCCACTCTTTCCCATCCCTCTAGGCTGTCACAGAGCACTGGATTTGGGTTCCCTGTGTCACACAGCAAATTCCCTAATGTGTACATTTCAATGCTACTCTCTCAAATTATCCCACCTTCTCCTTCTCTCAATGTGTCCACAAGTCTGTTCTCTATGTCTCCATCTCCTTTGCTGTTTTGCAAATAGGATCATCTGTATCATCTTGCTAGATTAAATTTATATGCATTGATATACTATATTTGCTTTTTATTTTTGACTTACTTCATTCTGTATAAAAGGCTCTAGGTTCATCCACCTCATTAGAACTGACTCAAATGCATTCCATTTTTTTATAGGTGGGTAATATTCTGTTGTATATATGTATCACATATTCTGTATCCATTCATCTGTTAATGGGCATCCAGGTTGCTTCCATGCTCTATTAGTGCTGCAATGAAAATTGGAGTACATGTGTCCTTTTCAGTTACCATTTCCTTGGGGTATAATATGCTCAGCAGTGGGATTGTTGGGTCATACGGTAGTTTTGTTCTTAGATTTTTAAGGAATCTCCACACTGTTCTCTATAGGGATTATATAATTTGCATTCTCATCAACAGTGCAAGAGGGTTCCCTTTCCTCCACATTCTCTCCAGCACTTATTGTTTGTAGATTTTTTGATGATGGCCATTCTTAATTACCAACACTGTGAGGTTTTCCAACAATATTTTTGTTATTGATTTTATTTCAATTCCATTGTGATCTGAGAGCATGCTTTGTATGATTGCTGTACTTTTAAAACTTGTCAAGGTATTTTTTTATGACCCAGAATGTGGTATATCTTGGTAAATGTTCAATGTGATATAGAGAAGAATGTACATTCTCCTATTGTTGGATAAAGTATTCTATAAAATACTTTTAAAATTGATTAATCTAGTTGACTGATGGTGCTGTTCAGTTAAACTATGTCACTGTTGACTTTCTGCCCGCTGAATCTTTCAAGCACTAATAGACAGGTATTGAAATCTCCAACTATTATAGTGAGCTATCTATTTCTCCTTGCAGTTCTATAACATTCTGTCTGACATATTTTGATGCCTTATTGTTAGATGCATGCATATTAAGGATTTTTATGTATTCTTAGAGTATTGACCTCTCTATCATTATATAATGTCCCCGTTTATCCCTGATAATTTTACTTGCTCTGAAGTCTACTTTGTTTGAAATATATCTACTGCAGTATTCTTTTGATTTATATGATTTATATGAGGATGGCATATCTTTATTCCTTTACCTTTTTATCTTTGTCTTTATATTTCAATTTGGCTTCTTACACAACATCTCAGTTTCTTCTTGTTGTTGTTTAGTCACGAAGTTGTGTCCAACTAAACCCCATGGACTGTAGCCTGCCAGACTCCTCTGTTCATGGGATTTCTCAGGCAAGAATACTGGAGTGGGTTGCCATTTCTTTCTCCAGGGGATCTTCTCAACTCAGGGATTGAACACATGTCTGCTGCATTAGCAGGCAGATTCTTCACCACTGAACCACCAGGGAAGCCCATATTCTTATAGCTGAGTCTTTTTTTAATCCACTCTAAAAGGCTCTGTATTTTAATTTTTTAATTTTTTTTTAACCAGGTAAAAAAAGACTGAAGACTAGGTTAAAGTCTTATATTTTAAAATCAGTGTCTCGGGTTGTCAAGAACTATTTTGATCAAATGGTCTTCAAAATGACTTCTATAATATATATGAAAGAAACAAAAATTATAAAATGCTTCTCAGCTAGAATTAGGTTCCTGCTTTTCTCCCATGGTTGTATGGTTACAGTTCCTTTCAAAAGCTCACCTCTGTGTCCAGAAGCAGATTTGCTGAGATACTAATGAATGTAAGCTACCGCCTCTTACTTGTGGAGTGCCTGCCAGTATGTTCACATGGATGATGAATAGCTTTATGAAATTTGCAAATGTAATTTTATATTCTCTTTTCTTTAAGAGTGCCCACAAAATGCTATGTCTCAGACTTCCCAAATCCTGGCTCTTAGGGTTCTAAGTTGTAGAGCCCCACTCAAGGTAGCCCATGTTCTGAAACATGGACTTGTGAAGGGCCTATGTTGGAAGAACAGAAACTGAGTTCCCCTAAATGTAGCCAGGCACAGATATCATACCCTCTGCCTCTTGCATGGTCCCCTTACCCTCTTCCTTTGGTCTTTTGTTTCTTTCTCTATCTTTCCCTACTGACTACCCACCTCACTTCCTAGATGGTTTCTCTCCCTTATTCTTTCTTTAACCATGGAATCTTCTCCCTTATGACTTCACCTTGCTTGTGGTTTGTTGAAGCCTGCCCAGCCTCTCAGATTCAGCTCCTCTCCCTGCCCGCCCTGCATTCTTCATTGTTTCCAGTTTACACTCTTGCAAGAGATAAACTCACAGGCCAGCCTTGTTTTTCTCACATTCAATCTCAGTCACAGTCTCTGGACAATTTTGGGGTTCGTTTTCTCTGCCTCAGGGACCACAGTCTGATGGAATGCACTGTGGTTACTTGAGGGTCAGGGTCACCAATTCTTAAAGAGGTTCAAAGGCAAAGCCACGAAAGGCCTCCATCTCTGGTTAAATAATCAAAGCACACGTGCACTTCATGAGATTCAAGGAGGTAGGCAAGAAATGCAATAATTGATCAGAGCAAGAGGAAAACAAATGGCTGCCAAGGGTGGAGGGAGGATAGTGGAATTTTAAGTTGCACCTGGAAAGAAGCTTTGTTTTACAAATATTGAGAGGAGAACAATTCAATTGAATTGAAACAGTGTACATTTTCCACGCATGTTAATTGTCTGCCATATAGATAACTCTACAGCAGTGCCTTTGCAGACACAAGATGGGCTACATTAGGACAGGGTGTGCTGTGGTCAAGGAGGAAAAAGACTATCTTTTAATTGAAACAGTGGTCAAAGAAATTAAAATACCACTGGGGTAGAAGATGCCAAGGTCATACTAATGAATGTAAGCTACCGCCTCTTACTTGTGGAGTGCCTGCCAGTATGTTCACATGGATGATGAATAGCTTTATGAAATTTGCAAATGTAATTTTATATTCTCTTTTCTTTAAGAGTGCCCACAAAATGCTATGTCTCAGACTTCCCAAATCCTGGCTCTTAGGGTTCTAAGTTGTAGAGCCCCACTCAAGGTAGCCCATGTTCTGAAACATGGACTTGTGAAGGGCCTATGTTGGAAGAACAGAAACTGAGTTCCCCTAAATGTAGCCAGGCACAGATATCATACCCTCTGCCTCTTGCATGGTCCCCTTACCCTCTTCCTTTGGTCTTTTGTTTCTTTCTCTATCTTTCCCTACTGACTACCCACCTCACTTCCTAGATGGTTTCTCTCCCTTATTCTTTCTTTAACCATGGAATCTTCTCCCTTATGACTTCACCTTGCTTGTGGTTTGTTGAAGCCTGCCCAGCCTCTCAGATTCAGCTCCTCTCCCTGCCCGCCCTGCATTCTTCATTGTTTCCAGTTTACACTCTTGCAAGAGATAAACTCACAGGCCAGCCTTGTTTTTCTCACATTCAATCTCAGTCACAGTCTCTGGACAATTTTGGGGTTCGTTTTCTCTGCCTCAGGGACCACAGTCTGATGGAATGCACTGTGGTTACTTGAGGGTCAGGGTCACCAATTCTTAAAGAGGTTCAAAGGCAAAGCCACGAAAGGCCTCCATCTCTGGTTAAATAATCAAAGCACACGTGCACTTCATGAGATTCAAGGAGGTAGGCAAGAAATGCAATAATTGATCAGAGCAAGAGGAAAACAAATGGCTGCCAAGGGTGGAGGGAGGATAGTGGAATTTTAAGTTGCACCTGGAAAGAAGCTTTGTTTTACAAATATTGAGAGGAGAACAATTCAATTGAATTGAAACAGTGTACATTTTCCACGCATGTTAATTGTCTGCCATATAGATAACTCTACAGCAGTGCCTTTGCAGACACAAGATGGGCTACATTAGGACAGGGTGTGCTGTGGTCAAGGAGGAAAAAGACTATCTTTTAATTCAGGGTATTTATACCACTGACTAGAAGATCAAACTAGTAAATTCTAAAGAAAATCAACCCTGAATATTCACTGAAAGGATTGATGCTGAAGCTGAAGCTCCAATACTTTGACCATCTGATGCCAAGGGACGACTCATTTGGAAAAGACCCTGATGCTGGGAAAAACAGAAGGTAGAAGGAGAAGGGAACAAGAAAGGATGAGATGGTTGGATGGGATCACTGAGTCAATGGACATGAGTTTGAGCAAACTCCAGGAGATGGTGAAGGACAGGGAAGCCTCATGTGCTGCAGTCCATGGGGTTGCAAGGAGTCAGACATGGCAGTAGCAGAACTGAACTGAACTGATTTCTCTTTCACATTTGAAGGATAACTTTGCTAAATAGAGTATTCTAGGGTTAATGCAGTCCATGGAGTTGCAAAGAGTCAGACACCACTGATGATAAACTGAACGCCATTGCTATTAAAGTGACCATTGCTAGCGCTGGAATAATAGCTATCATATATGTTACTGTTTTCTATTTGTGGCCCCTCTGCTTTTTTTGTCTTCCACTCTATTTCTGCCCTCTCTGGTTCTAAATATTTTGTATGATTTCATGTTCTCTCCTTTCTTAGTGTATCAATTATACCACTTTTTTAAAGCTTTTTTACTGGTGGCCCTAGAATTTGCACTACATGTTTACAAATAATGCATATCTGTTTTCAAATAACACTATACCACTTCACATGAAGTGCAAATACCTCATAACAGAGCATTCCCAATCCATTCTCCCTATCCTTTATAACACTGTTGTCATTCATTTTACTTGTGTATAACCTAGAATCACCAAAAATTGTTGTTATTATTATTTTGAACCATTATTTATCAGATTAATTAAGAATAAGAAACATATTGAGAGCTGGAGATTAGCAGATGCTAATCAAATGTATAGTATAATAATATAATATAGAATATCATCACATATTATATATATTATTAATATATTTACAATATAATATATATTATAACATATAATGTATATTATATATGTGATATATTGAATATATGATTATATATTATAATTTTATATAATTATATAGATAATATGATATATAATTATATATGACTACATAATATAATTATATGTAGCTATATATAACATATATAATATATTATATAATTTATATATGTGATATATATAATATAAATTACATACATCATACTATAGACTATACGTGATATATATATTATATAGTATTATATAACATGATATATAATAAATTTTATACATTTTATATATGTAATTATAATTATATATTTTCATATTTGTATATATTATATAATACAAAATGATAATATATATAATTTATAGATTATATATATCAGAATTATAATTGCATATATATTATATATTATATAATTGTATGTATATGATATCTTATATACATTATAATTATATACTAGAGATATAATTAGATGGAATGGAATGTCATATATATTATGTAATATACATTATATAATAGCATTATATTATATATTTTATACATTTTATATATGTAATTATAATTATATATTTTCATATTTGTATATATTATATAATACAAAATGATAATATATATAATTTATAGATTATATATATCAGAATTATAATTGCATATATATTATATATTATATAATTGTATGTATATGATATCTTATATACATTATAATTATATACTAGAGATATAATTAGATGGAATGGAATGTCATATATATTATGTAATATACATTATATAATAGCATTATATTATATATTTTATATAATTATTTTTATGTAATTTATATTATAGAATAATTATTATTTATAATGTGTATAATTATGTTACATAAAATTTTATATAACACATGTAATATATAATTATAGTTAAATATATAATTCATAATTATATATATAATGTGTATATTATATATACATATAATTACATATATTGATACATATGATAATAAAATATATGAGAATGAGAATATAATCCAGTTCTGAAAATATAAAGAAATACTGTGCTGTAAAAAAACAGGAAATTAACATGTGATACAGTATTATTAACTAAACTACAAATTTCATTCAAATTTCACAGAATTTTATGCTAATGTTCATTATTCTTTTTCATATCTTATTCAAGATTCCCTATTGTGTTTAGTTTCATTGAACAGCTTCAGCTACATGCAAGAAATTATGAAAAATTTTCTTTTCCTTTTGATTCAGTTACAAATATTTTCAGTTTCCTTTGTTACAGATTCTTTGATACTACCATAAAAGTGCTTTCCATCTACACATTTGCTTTCCATCTACAATGGGGTTTTTAAACTATCTTTTATATTAATTTCTCACTTTGATAATTTCTAGTTTGAATGCTTTCTTCTCTGAAATCATCCTCTGTTTTTTCAGTCTTTTAATCTTATTGAGTCTTTCTATGGCTAAGTCAAGGATCTCTTGGTAAATGTCATATTGCACTTCAAAATATGTGAGTTATTTTCATATATCTTGATATTGATTTATAACATAATTATACAGTGAAAAGAGAACAGACTATGATTTTAATACCTTTAGACCATGAAACTTTTGCCCCTTGTTTTATGTCTCTGGATATGTTTCAGTGTCTCCTGGTTTATAATCTATGGGAACTTGAGTAGAATTTGTATCCTATTGTTGTCTGAATATTGTATAACCATTGATTATGTTGAGATGGTTCATAGTGTCTTTCAGCTCTGCTATATTCATCTACTTTTCTATTTGTTCTATTTGTTTTTGAGAATTTCATATTGAAACTCCAACTAAAAATCTTAATTTATCCACTTAAAAAATAATTGTAATATATAATGGAACTACATGTAACTTTGTTCTGTATTCTCCAAGTCTCCTGTAAGTGTGTTATCATACTTTAATAATATAAGATAAAATTTTTAAAAAGTCAAGAAAAATACGACTTCTTTATAGAGGCTGAAATTGAATCTTGACCCTTGACCCAAAGAATGGATAGGATTTATATTGACTAAGAGAATAAAATGGGACTTCAAATTTTGGGCACAGCATGAACAAAAGTGCAGAGACAGAATAAGACAAATATCTGCTTTGAAGGACATAGTCTGTCTGCTATTAATAACAGCTCTTCTTTTTTCTTTGTTAACAGCTCTTCTTAAGACCCTTGAAGTATTAACATACGCCAACATTAAGTTTGGTTACGTGGATAATTATTAACTAAACTACAAATTTCATTCAAATTTCACAGAATTTTATGCTAATGTTCATTATTCTTTTTCATATCTTATTCAAGATTCCCTATTGTGTTTAGTTTCATTGAACAGCTTCAGCTACATGCAAGAAATTATGAAAAATTTTCTTTTCCTTTTGATTCAGTTACAAATATTTTCAGTTTCCTTTGTTACAGATTCTTTGATACTACCATAAAAGTGCTTTCCATCTACACATTTGCTTTCCATCTACAATGGGGTTTTTAAACTATCTTTTATATTAATTTCTCACTTTGATAATTTCTAGTTTGAATGCTTTCTTCTCTGAAATCATCCTCTGTTTTTTCAGTCTTTTAATCTTATTGAGTCTTTCTATGGCTAAGTCAAGGATCTCTTGGTAAATGTCATATTGCACTTCAAAATATGTGAGTTATTTTCATATATCTTGATATTGATTTATAACATAATTATACAGTGAAAAGAGAACAGACTATGATTTTAATACCTTTAGACCATGAAACTTTTGCCCCTTGTTTTATGTCTCTGGATATGTTTCAGTGTCTCCTGGTTTATAATCTATGGGAACTTGAGTAGAATTTGTATCCTATTGTTGTCTGAATATTGTATAACCATTGATTATGTTGAGATGGTTCATAGTGTCTTTCAGCTCTGCTATATTCATCTACTTTTCTATTTGTTCTATTTGTTTTTGAGAATTTCATATTGAAACTCCAACTAAAAATCTTAATTTATCCACTTAAAAAATAATTGTAATATATAATGGAACTACATGTAACTTTGTTCTGTATTCTCCAAGTCTCCTGTAAGTGTGTTATCATACTTTAATAATATAAGATAAAATTTTTAAAAAGTCAAGAAAAATACGACTTCTTTATAGAGGCTGAAATTGAATCTTGACCCTTGACCCAAAGAATGGATAGGATTTATATTGACTAAGAGAATAAAATGGGACTTCAAATTTTGGGCACAGCATGAACAAAAGTGCAGAGACAGAATAAGACAAATATCTGCTTTGAAGGACATAGTCTGTCTGCTATTAATAACAGCTCTTCTTTTTTCTTTGTTAACAGCTCTTCTTAAGACAGTTTGGGTGACTTGAAAACTTTGAAAGTATTAACATACGCCAACATTAAGTTTGGTTACGTGGAGGAAGTACACCCAATATGGAAGATACTGACTGAGTTGATAACAAGCAGTGACTAAAGCCCTATCACAAAGCATTTAATGGTTAAGCATTACTACTCTAATTTAAAATATTTATTATGACATTGGGAAGGTCTCAAGTTCTTTTGTAGGCCCAGTCATAAATATCTGGGAGAAGTTACTAACTAAAGTCTAGAGGGATAAAGCAACATACCCATTTACGAAATCACCCCTGAATATTCATTGGAAGGACTGATGCTGAAGATGAAGCTCCAATACTCTGTCCGCTTGATGCCAAGAGATGACTCACTGGAAAAGACTCTGATGCTGGGAAAAATAGAAGTCAGAAGGAGAAAGGGATGACAGAGGAGGAGATGGTTGGATGAAATCACTGAGTCAATGGACATGAGTTTGAGCAAGCTCTGGGAGATGGTGAAGGACAGGGAAGCCTGGTGTGCTGCGGTCCATAGGGTCGCAAAGAGTCAGACGCGACTGAGCAACTGAACTGAACTGAAATGAACTCAGTTCGATTTTGTGCTAAGTTGCTTCAGTCATGTCTGATTTTGTGTGGCCCCATGAACTGTAGCCCGCCAAGCTCCTCCATCCATGGGATTGTCTAGGCAAGAACACTGGAACAGGCTGCCATTTCCTTCTCCACAGGATCTTTCCGATCCAGGGATTGACCCCACATCTCCTATATTACAGGTGTATTCTTTACCACTGAGCCACCAGGAAACTGGTAAGTGCCCTAGAAATGCACAAAATAACTGAGCCCATCACTGTAGTAACTTAGAAACATCATAGAAGAAAACTAGCCTCTTTTACTTGATATTGAATCAAAGATATCAAGGGTGTCACTCTACAAGTTTGTTATTGTTGTTCAGTCACTCAGTGTCTGACTCTGCAGTCCCATGAACTACAGCACGCCAGGATTTCCTGTCCTTCACTGTCTCCTGGAGTTAGCTCAAACTCACATCCATTGAGTTGATGATGCCATCCGACCTTCCAATCTTCTGTCACCCACTTTTCCACTTGCCCTGTCTTTCCAGCATCAGGGTCTTTTCCAGTGAGTCAGCTCTTTGCATCAAGTGGCCAAAATACTGGTTTGATCACCATATGTCCAGGTCAAATCTTCTCAAACACCATAGTTTGAAAGTATCAGTTCTTCAGTGCTCACCAGTGCCCCGCAAAAGATACTTGGGTTTGATCACCATATGTCTCAAGTCTTTGTAGGCCCAGTCATAAATATCTGGGAGAAGTTACTAACTAAAGTCTAGAGGGATAAAGCAACATACCCATTTACGAAATCACCCCTGAATATTCATTGGAAGGACTGATGCTGAAGATGAAGCTCCAATACTCTGTCCGCTTGATGCCAAGAGATGACTCACTGGAAAAGACTCTGATGCTGGGAAAAATAGAAGTCAGAAGGAGAAAGGGATGACAGAGGAGGAGATGGTTGGATGAAATCACTGAGTCAATGGACATGAGTTTGAGCAAGCTCTGGGAGATGGTGAAGGACAGGGAAGCCTGGTGTGCTGCGGTCCATAGGGTCGCAAAGAGTCAGACGCGACTGAGCAACTGAACTGAACTGAAATGAACTCAGTTCGATTTTGTGCTAAGTTGCTTCAGTCATGTCTGATTTTGTGTGGCCCCATGAACTGTAGCCCGCCAAGCTCCTCCATCCATGGGATTGTCTAGGCAAGAACACTGGAACAGGCTGCCATTTCCTTCTCCACAGGATCTTTCCGATCCAGGGATTGACCCCACATCTCCTATATTACAGGTGGATTCTTTACCACTGAGCCACCAGGGAAACTGGTAAGTGCCCTAGAAATGCACAAAATAACTGAGCCCATCACTGTAGTAACTTAGAAACATCATAGAAGAAAACTAGCCTCTTTTACTTGATATTGAATCAAAGATATCAAGGGTGTCACTCTACAAGTTTGTTATTGTTGTTCAGTCACTCAGTGTCTGACTCTGCAGTCCCATGAACTACAGCACGCCAGGATTTCCTGTCCTTCACTGTCTCCTGGAGTTAGCTCAAACTCACATCCATTGAGTTGATGATGCCATCCGACCTTCCAATCTTCTGTCACCCACTTTTCCACTTGCCCTGTCTTTCCAGCATCAGGGTCTTTTCCAGTGAGTCAGCTCTTTGCATCAAGTGGCCAAAATACTGGTTTGATCACCATATGTCCAAGGGACTCTCAAGAGTCTTCTCAAACACCATAGTTTGAAAGTATCAGTTCTTCAGTGCTCAGCCTTCTTTATGGTCCAGCTCTCACATCCATACATGACTACTGGAAAAAGCATAGCTTTGACTAGACAGTCCTGTGTAGGCAAAGTGATGTACCTGCTTTTTAATACACTGTCTAGGTTTGTCATAGCTTTTCTTCCAATGAAGAAGTGTCTCTTATTTTCATGGCTGAAGTCATGATCTGCAGTGGTTTTGGAGTCCAAGAAAATAAAATCTGTCATTGTTTCCATTTTCCCCCCATCTATTTGCCATGAAGTGATGGAATTGGATGCCATTATCTTAGGTCTTGAATCTTGAGTTTTTCTTTTTTTCATGCAGCAAAAGATTTATTAAAGAAAAAAGGGATAGAGAAAGCTTCCAACTAAAGGAACTGAAATGGTGATAGAAGAGAGCCCCCAGAAGCTAGTTTAGGTGAGGCACTTAGTACTTTTCCAAAGGTTATTAATAATAAATCAAAAGAATATTTTAAGGTGATAAAGGTCTTACCAGACCCATACCCACAACAATCATCTTTAGATAACATAGGTACAGCCTAAGAAGGAGAAACATGTCCTCCAGCAAGATACACTGCTGTTTATAAACATTAGCTCTGGGCTTAAAGAAAGTCTCAGGCAAAATAGATTATTGTCATAGGCATGGCAATCAAGGTGAAGGCACCTTGGCTAAAAATGTTTGTTCCCCCTCCTCCTCCTTGGAAACTCCTGGCCTCCTTACCATGTCTGCCTATTCACCCCAAATCTGAGTCTTTTCACTCTTCTCTTTCACCTCCATGAAGAGGCTCTTTTATTCCTATCTTCTTCATAATAATTTTTACCTCTTTGGTTTTTCGTCGAGTTGTAGAAAGCTTCCTCCTCTCTCCTTTACTCTCCCCTCCCTTCTCTCTCTATCGCTCATCTGTCTCTTTCCTCTAACTAGAATTATAAGAATAACCGCCTGTCTAAACTCTTATAAATATGAGATCAGCCAACTAAACTCTTATAATTATGTATGGGAGATGGGAAATGCCTCCCTCCTACTTGAATATAAATTATTTCATAAAAGACCAACCACACTTTGACGCCCCAAAGGTCCCCAGCTAATAATAGATCTTAAAATAATAATAATTTTTTAAAAACAGCAAACTAAGTCAGTGTCATGGACGTGGATACTCACCTCTATTGCATTTCTACCAATTCCATCCTCTTGCAAGGAATCCAAGAATGTAACACAAACTTCATATATAAAGGTTTGAAAAAAAAGTGTCTTGGGTCAGAAATCACTATTTAGCCACAATTTAAAGGCAAGTTAGATTTATAAGTTGCAACTCCGTGGTGAAAGCCTCTGAAGCAAGGCAAAATGAAAGCAGTTATCCACAACCAACAGTGTTTTCTTAAAGCTAAACCAGACTGAAAATCTTCCAAACAGATTTTGAGTAAATTTCTTTGAGGAGTCATTCCTCCAGAAATTTCCCAAAGGTCTACTGAGTCTAAGACAGCAAATTCAGTGTTCTCTGTGTCCAGCTAAAATTCCTTTACTGGATAGCATCTTGATATGATATTGAGAGGGTAGAGGGGACTTGACTCTTACAGTCTGTTCTCTCAAATATTAATGTTTTGAGTTTATGCAGCAAGAAATGCTATCATGGCTCTCACCAAAAGGAATAAGGTCACAGCTTTGGTTATCTAACAAGGGGACTTATCCAGTGTGTGACACTTTTTTTCCAACTGTTCCATACATTGTGTTAAGAGAAAATTAGCTAAGAAAGAATGAAGCACTTTTCTACTTTACCAAGGGGTGAAAAGGTTAGCTGCACCTTTGGCTAAAAATGGCTAAAAATGTTTGTTCCCCCTCCTCCTCCTTGGAAACTCCTGGCCTCCTTACCATGTCTGCCTATTCACCCCAAATCTGAGTCTTTTCACTCTTCTCTTTCACCTCCATGAAGAGGCTCTTTTATTCCTATCTTCTTCATAATAATTTTTACCTCTTTGGTTTTTCGTCGAGTTGTAGAAAGCTTCCTCCTCTCTCCTTTACTCTCCCCTCCCTTCTCTCTCTATCGCTCATCTGTCTCTTTCCTCTAACTAGAATTATAAGAATAACCGCCTGTCTAAACTCTTATAAATATGAGATCAGCCAACTAAACTCTTATAATTATGTATGGGAGATGGGAAATGCCTCCCTCCTACTTGAATATAAATTATTTCATAAAAGACCAACCACACTTTGACGCCCCAAAGGTCCCCAGCTAATAATAGATCTTAAAATAATAATAATTTTTTAAAAACAGCAAACTAAGTCAGTGTCATGGACGTGGATACTCACCTCTATTGCATTTCTACCAATTCCATCCTCTTGCAAGGAATCCAAGAATGTAACACAAACTTCATATATAAAGGTTTGAAAAAAAAGTGTCTTGGGTCAGAAATCACTATTTAGCCACAATTTAAAGGCAAGTTAGATTTATAAGTTGCAACTCCGTGGTGAAAGCCTCTGAAGCAAGGCAAAATGAAAGCAGTTATCCACAACCAACAGTGTTTTCTTAAAGCTAAACCAGACTGAAAATCTTCCAAACAGATTTTGAGTAAATTTCTTTGAGGAGTCATTCCTCCAGAAATTTCCCAAAGGTCTACTGAGTCTAAGACAGCAAATTCAGTGTTCTCTGTGTCCAGCTAAAATTCCTTTACTGGATAGCATCTTGATATGATATTGAGAGGGTAGAGGGGACTTGACTCTTACAGTCTGTTCTCTCAAATATTAATGTTTTGAGTTTATGCAGCAAGAAATGCTATCATGGCTCTCACCAAAAGGAATAAGGTCACAGCTTTGGTTATCTAACAAGGGGACTTATCCAGTGTGTGACACTTTTTTTCCAACTGTTCCATACATTGTGTTAAGAGAAAATTAGCCAAGAAAGAATGAAGCATTTTCACTGATGATTTCATACACTTTACCAAGGGGTGAAAAGGTTAGCTGAGATGAAAAGGGGAGCAGGAGCAGATCTAAGTCCTGAACCACCACTATGGAACTGTCAGTGGAAATGCTAGACTCTAAATAACAATAACAACACATTTAACTGATCTTTTACTATGCATCTTCATGTTTTCTATGGATCCAGGAAACAAGAGACAGTCATGTCTTTTTAAGAAAGTATTATAATCCAATAAGGTAGACTTTCTCTAGACACTCTGGCATTTGTGCTTCCCTATCACTGTGTTAATAGAACAATTAAAATTCTTATTGTCATCCATATATTCATAATGAATGTCTTTCCAGCTGGACTGTGAGGCCTTTGTGAGCAGTTCTCTCCACTTATATATCCACTACACCTAGCAAAGATAGTGGATACCCACTAAAAAGTGTTTCAATAAATAAATGAATAAAAGAAAACAGGTATGTACTACCAAAAAAATCAGGAATGGTCAAAGTTGAAAGCTTCTAATCTCATCTTTCTTCAATATACATTCTACACTTTCAACTGAATGAACTTTCAGACAAATTTGATCAGATTCCTACCTTAGTCGAATGAGTTTTCACTGCCTTGGGGCTATTACCTGAACCTCTTAAGCCTTCATGATGTGTCCTCTGCCTGCCTTATCCTTCACTATAGCACGGGTCATACTATTGTAGCTATGAGTGACTCCAACTAGACTAATTTCCTTGAGAGTAAGAATTGTATCTACTTTATCTGTGTGGTAACAGTGCCTAACACAGGGTGTCTTAATACTAACTACACATTTACTATTTACCAGGTCCCTCCAGTGGTACTGGGATGCTACCACATATTAGTTTATTCCTATATTCTTTGTCATTTAATTGTGCCTCATAGCCCTTATAATATTGCCAAATAAGCAATAATTATGAATCAGTAAACTCAGCTTCTAGTCATGACTGTCCTGCTATTTAGCTGAATTCATCTTTGCTTGTTTCCTCACGCATATCAGAAGTTAGGCATAATTTATTAACATAAAAAATTTGAAGATAATTAAATAAGAGCAAAATAAATGGTGCCTTAGAATGTTAGAAAAAAGAAAAATAAGATCACCTGTATTTTTTTACCTTACATGATATTCTAAACTGATATGTTTTCTGGAATATGGTAGAATATAAACAAATACCTGCATACACAAATGTAAAAAGCAAATTAGGTAATTGTATAAGTATAAAATGGTATACTTATATTTTATACTGATTGACTGAATCTGGAGCTAGATTAAATGGATTCAAATCTTGACTTAGTTACCTGTGATCATGAGTTATCTTTTAATCACTATCTTCAACTATGAATGGAGATAATAATTGTATTTACTTCTTTTTGTTCAAGTAAAATTCTTAGAACATTACCTGGCATGTAGTAGATACTCAACAAATTTCAAAACAAGGTTTTTTTCCGGTTATCTGTGACTTGATTGTGGCAGTGACTATCAAGTTAAACATCCAATAAATGCATCAGCTGTACAATCTGATAGCAACCTAAGCCCTAACAGCTAAATCCCAGGATACTCAGAGATAAACTCACCTCTAAATTCTACCCAAAATGTAATAGGTATGGCCAACTTTTGAGAGCTCCCAAATACTTAAGGTAGGCTATCTAAGTCCTTAAGAGTGAGTATATGTTCATTTATTTGAAAACATCTTGTGAATTTTCTCCAATAAGTAGGGAAAGTTCCAAGCTTAAATATACCCAAGGTAATAGCCATCAACAGTCATTTTGGAGCCAAAGAAAATGAAGTATGACACTGTTCCATAAAGAAGGCTGAGCGCCAAAGAATTGATGCCTTTGAACTGTCATGTTGGAGAAGACTCTTAAGAATTCCTGGGTCAGCAAGGAAACCAAACCAATCAAATCCCACCCTGAATCTTCATTGGAAGGACTGATGCTGAAGCTGAAGCTCGAACACTTTGGCCACCTGATGCAAAGAGACAACTCATTGGGAAAGACCCTGATATTGGGAAAGATTGATGGAAGAAGAAGGGGACAAAAGAGGATGAGATGGTTAGATGGCATCACTTAGTCAATGGACAAAAGTTGAGCAAGTTCCTGGAGATGGTGAAGGACAGGTAAACCTGGCATGTCACAGTTCACGGGGTTGCAAATAGACGTGACTGAGCAATTGAACTGAATAAGAGCTAAAAAGGATGCTACATGATGATCAGGAGGTCAATCCAAGATGACATAAAAATCGTAAATATTTATGCACAAAACATAGGAGCACCTGAATACATAAGACAAATGCTAACAGACATAAAACTAGAAATTGACAGTAATAGTGAGAGACTTTAACACACCCCTTACCCCAATGGACAGATCATCAAAACAGAAAATCAATAAGGAAACACAAGCCTTAAATGACACATTAAACTGTATGTATCTAATTCATATTTTCAGAACCTTCCACCAAAACGCTGAGAAATATGCTTTTGTCTCAAGTTGCCATGGAACATTCTCCAGGATATACCACATCTGGTCACAAGTCAAGGCTCAGTAAATTTAAGAAAATTAAAATCTTATCAAGGGTCTTTTTTGACCACAAGGCTATGAGACTAGTTATCAATTAGAGGGGGAAAAACTGTAGAAAACACAAACACATGGAGATTAAACAATACATTTCTAAATAACCTATGACTGCTGAAGAAATAAAATGGGAAGTCAAAAATTCCTCAAAACAAATGACATTGATAACACAATGACCCAAAACCTATGGGATACAGCAAAACTAGTTCTAAGGTGGAAATTTATGACAGTGCAATCCTACCTCAAGAAATAAGAAAACATCAAATAGACAACCTAACTATACACCTGAAACATCTAGAAAAAGAATAAGAAAACTCAAAATTAGTAGAAGGAAAGAAATAATAATGATCAGAGCAGAAATAAAAGAAAAAGAAGGAAACAACAGTAAAGATCAATAAAATGAAAAGATGTTTCTTTGAGAAGATAAAATTGACAAACCATTATTCAGATGCAACAAGAAAAAACTGAGAAGAATCAAATCAATAGGATTTGAAATGAAAAAGGAGCGGTTGCAATAGACAGCACAGAAATACAAGGGATCGTAAGAGACTCTTACAAGCAACTGTTAAATGGCAGATTCTGCCAGTTAAATGGAAAACCTGGAAGAAATGGACAGATTCTTAGAAGAGTTCAATCTTCCAAGACTAAACCAGGAATAAATAGAGACTATGAACAACACAATCACAAGCACTAAATTCAAAACTATGATTGAAAATTTCCCCCAGAACAAAAGCCCAGGGCCAGATGGCTTCTATCAAATAGATAGGTGAATTTTAAATACATATGAATTCCATCAAATACTTAGAGAAGAGTTAATTCTTATATTTCTGAAAATCTTCCAAAAAATTGCAGATGAAGGGACACTTCCAAACTCATTCTAACAAACAACCCAATCAAAAAATGCATTTGAACTGTTTGGGGATTATGTATGCCTGAAAACACGAAAACTCTAAAAATGTATAACAACAACAACAAAATGCATTTGAGTCAGTTCTATTGAGGTGGATGAATCTAGAACCTATTATACAGAGTGAAGTATGTCTGAAAAAGAAAGACAAATATAGTATACTAACAGGTATATATATATATGGAATCTAGAAAGATGATACTGATAAATGCAGAGCAGCAGTGGAGAAACAGATGTAGAGAACACACTTATGGACATTGCGGGGAGGGAGGGGAATCTGCTGTAAGACTACAGGAACTCAAACAGGGCCTCTGTAACAACCTAGAGGGGTGGGATGGGGAGGGAGATGGGAGGAAAGTTCAAGAGGGAGGGGGCATATGTATATCTATGGCAGATTCAGGTTGATATGGGGCAGTAAACAACAAAACTTTGTAAAAATTTTTTAAAAATTATAAGTCAAATACATTTTTTTAAAAATGGGCAGAAGACCTAAAAAGACATTTCTCCAAAGAAGACATACAGATGTCTAATAAATACATGAAAAGGTGTTCAAATTTTCTCATTATTAGAAAATGCAAATAAAAACTACAATGAGATGTCACCTCAAACCAATCAGAATGGCCATCATCAAAAAGCCTACAAACAATAAATGCAGAGAGAATGTTCATATAAGATGACTCTCTTACACTGTTGGTTGGAATGCAAATCAATATAGTCACTATAGAGAACAGTATGGAGACTCCTCAAAATCTAGAACTAAAACTACCACATGACCCAGCAATCCCACTACTGTAAATATGCTTGAGGAAACCAAAATTGAAAAAGACACATGTGCCCCAGTGTTCGTTGCAGTGCTATTTACTATACCTAGGACATGGAAGCAAGCTAGATGTCCATTGCAGATGAATAGATAAGGAATCTGTGGTACAAATATACAATGGAATATTACTCAACTATAACAAGGGCTTCATTTGAGTCAGTTCTCATGAGATGGATGAACCTATAGCTTATTATACACAGCAAAGTCAGTCAGAGAAAGGCAAATATTGTATATTAACACATATATATGGAATCTAGAAATATAGTACAA
The DNA here is from genome assembly GCA_022376925.1 of Tragulus kanchil. Classification (NCBI taxonomy): domain Eukaryota; kingdom Metazoa; phylum Chordata; class Mammalia; order Artiodactyla; family Tragulidae; genus Tragulus; species Tragulus kanchil. Next base: position 65,571,585 of record JAIOJX010000001.1, on the reverse strand, counting down.
ATAATCCTAGATGCAGGGCAGTAGTGGTAACATAAACATAAAAAACAGGCTTTTGGACACAGTGGGAGAAGGAGATGGTGGGGGTGATTTGAGAGAAAAACATTGAATCTTGTACATTACCATATTGAAATAGATAGTGGGAGTTTGATGTATGATGTGGGAAACCTAAAGCTGGTGTTCTGTGACAACTTAGAGGAATGAAGTGGGAGGGAATTTGGAGGGAAGATCATTAGGAAGGGGACATATGTATACTTATGGCAGATTCATATTGATATATGGCAAAATTATTAGAATATTATAATTATCCTCCAATTAAAAATACAATTTATTAATTTTTTATAAATCTAAAAGTAGATATAACATATGACCCGTCAATCCCACTACTGGATATGCATGCATAGAAAATCATGAGTCAAAAAAATGCTTGTGCCCCAATATTTATTGTAGCACTATTTACAATAGCCAGGACATGGAAGAAACCTAAATGTCTATCATCACAGGAATGGATAAAGAAGGTGTGGCACATATACACAATCAAATATTACACACACATATGCCTTCAATTCTATCAGGTCTTCATTAGTAAGCTCCTTGTATTGCTCAGCAACAGTATTATAAAGTACACAAAAGTACAACCACTTGTAGATGCACACATGTGACAATGTACACCAGACATATGAACTAACTTATGTGATTGGACATGTGCACAACACATTTGCATCTTTGAAAGTTTGCAACTTCTGGTTCATATATAGAAAACTGTATTTATGCTTTTATTTTACTGAAAGAATAATATGCTGAATGATTTCCACATCTAACTTCTGATCTAGAGCATGTCTAGCTATTGCATCTATATGACAAATACATAAATTCCACCATTCCATCACCCAATATGAAATACCAGGAAAAACTAACCAGAGGTTAAGGCTGAAAAAATACATTTAAATTTTCCTGAAGATCAAAGCTAAATATCCTGAAAAATTCCCCAAAAACACTACATTCAGAACCTATAGCTTATTATACACAGCAAAGTCAGTCAGAGAAAGGCAAATATTGTATATTAACACATATATATGGAATCTAGAAATATAGTACAAATAATCCTAGATGCAGGGCAGTAGTGGTAACATAAACATAAAAAACAGGCTTTTGGACACAGTGGGAGAAGGAGATGGTGGGGGTGATTTGAGAGAAAAACATTGAATCTTGTACATTACCATATTGAAATAGATAGTGGGAGTTTGATGTATGATGTGGGAAACCTAAAGCTGGTGTTCTGTGACAACTTAGAGGAATGAAGTGGGAGGGAATTTGGAGGGAAGATCATTAGCGAAGGGACATATGTATACTTATGGCAGATTCATATTGATATATGGCAAAATTATTAGAATATTATAATTATCCTCCAATTAAAAATACAATTTATTAATTTTTTATAAATCTAAAAGTAGATATAACATATGACCCGTCAATCCCACTACTGGATATGCATGCATAGAAAATCATGAGTCAAAAAAATGCTTGTGCCCCAATATTTATTGTAGCACTATTTACAATAGCCAGGACATGGAAGAAACCTAAATGTCTATCATCACAGGAATGGATAAAGAAGGTGTGGCACATATACACAATCAAATATTACACACACATATGCCTTCAATTCTATCAGGTCTTCATTAGTAAGCTCCTTGTATTGCTCAGCAACAGTATTATAAAGTACACAAAAGTACAACCACTTGTAGATGCACACATGTGACAATGTACACCAGACATATGAACTAACTTATGTGATTGGACATGTGCACAACACATTTGCATCTTTGAAAGTTTGCAACTTCTGGTTCATATATAGAAAACTGTATTTATGCTTTTATTTTACTGAAAGAATAATATGCTGAATGATTTCCACATCTAACTTCTGATCTAGAGCATGTCTAGCTATTGCATCTATATGACAAATACATAAATTCCACCATTCCATCACCCAATATGAAATACCAGGAAAAACTAACCAGAGGTTAAGGCTGTAAACTTGAATCTATGTAGCAATTGTTCTCAACTTTTGGAGGATTTCAGATCCTTAGAGAATTTGATCAAAGCTAAATATCCTGAAAAATTCACACACACACATACACACACACATCACATGCAAATTCTGGAGATTCATAGACTTGAGTTTAAAGTCCTCTATCTTAGTTTATTTTGGTTCTTAGCATGGTGCTTCCTATCCTAGCTAAAGATATAACATTCTTACCTGAATGATTAGTAGGGCTGCCTTCCAGAGACATGCTACTTTGCTTTCTCTGTGCCTCAGGTACTATGTGGATGAAGTGTGAATAATGACACAGCTCAAGTTCACTTGGGGTCCTTGGGAAACTGGCATATTGCCTCAAGTGGTAACCCTGCCTTAGAGGCTGATATGTAAGCTCATGTGTAACAATAATATAGTAAAAATAACATAACAAGAACTCCCCGAACTGCTTTTACCCAGCACATTGACAGGCACGCAAAATCTGACTGGAGGTGTAATTTTTTTTGCCTTCTTTCTACATTAATTTTTCTTCCTGATTTTAATTAGCCAAACTTGAATGGAGACATTACAAACAGTTCAACCCCACCTCAGAGCTGTGCAGACAGCATTTGCTGCCAAACTGTCTATCACCAAGACAACTAGGCCAATGTGCTTTGCTCTGGGTAAATACCTCATCTGGGCCAGTTGTAGAAGGAGCCTCTTTGCTGTGACTTCCCATCAGATCAAAATCGTTACTCTTAGCAATCCAAAATATTTTTTGAATGTACTTGGGTATAAATTGTGACAACCACTTGTAGATGCACATTTCCAGACATATGAACTAACTTATGTGATTGGACATGTGCACAACACATTTGCATCTTTGAAAGTTTGCAACTTCTGGTTCATATATAGAAAACTGTATTTATGCTTTTATTTTACTGAAAGAATAATATGCTGAATGATTTCCACATCTAACTTCTGATCTAGAGCATGTCTAGCTATTGCATCTATATGACAAATACATAAATTCCACCATTCCATCACCCAATATGAAATACCAGGAAAAACTAACCAGAGGTTAAGGCTGTAAACTTGAATCTATGTAGCAATTGTTCTCAACTTTTGGAGGATTTCAGATCCTTAGAGAATTTGATCAAAGCTAAATATCCTGAAAAATTCACACACACACATACACACACACATCACATGCAAATTCTGGAGATTCATAGACTTGAGTTTAAAGTCCTCTATCTTAGTTTATTTTGGTTCTTAGCATGGTGCTTCCTATCCTAGCTAAAGATATAACATTCTTACCTGAATGATTAGTAGGGCTGCCTTCCAGAGACATGCTACTTTGCTTTCTCTGTGCCTCAGGTACTATGTGGATGAAGTGTGAATAATGACACAGCTCAAGTTCACTTGGGGTCCTTGGGAAACTGGCATATTGCCTCAAGTGGTAACCCTGCCTTAGAGGCTGATATGTAAGCTCATGTGTAACAATAATATAGTAAAAATAACATAACAAGAACTCCCCGAACTGCTTTTACCCAGCACATTGACAGGCACGCAAAATCTGACTGGAGGTGTAATTTTTTTTGCCTTCTTTCTACATTAATTTTTCTTCCTGATTTTAATTAGCCAAACTTGAATGGAGACATTACAAACAGTTCAACCCCACCTCAGAGCTGTGCAGACAGCATTTGCTGCCAAACTGTCTATCACCAAGACAACTAGGCCAATGTGCTTTGCTCTGGGTAAATACCTCATCTGGGCCAGTTGTAGAAGGAGCCTCTTTGCTGTGACTTCCCATCAGATCAAAATCGTTACTCTTAGCAATCCAAAATATTTTTTGAATGTACTTGGGTATAAATACTCATTGTTATTTTAAAATAATCTTTCATGCTGATTAATGGGAAGTTTATTTTCAGAGACAGTCTCACATTAAAGCTGATTGATTCAATAGATCTAAAAAATCTCTCTTCTGCCTAGTAGGTCTGAAGTTCCTCTATTTGTGAGTCATTTGTTTTCATTTGCATTAATCATAACTTTCTTCCAACATCTTCTAAGCCATAAATTCCCCTAAAGTGGTCATCAGTAATATAACAATCTTCTGTCTCTAGTCTCTTCTCTTTAAATCATTTTGAATAAGAGATGATAAAAGGTAAGATGGCTGACATTGTTACCTCAAATGAAAGCCTGATGAGATGGGTTAGCTTTCTGGACATGGTGGCATTACAAAAGTGATATTTTTGATACATTCAGATCCACACAAATGAATCAAGAGCAAAAAACTAAAACAAAATATTTTAGTCTCAGCATTAATTTTTTTTTTGCCCTTGGGGACCTAGCAGAGGTGCCAAATCATTGTACTTCTCCCATTCAAAATTTATTACTGCTTATTTACCCTCAGAATCCTTCTGAGCAGTCCCTCACAAATGGTCCCTGTTTGTTGGTCTCCTTGGTGGCAGGTGTCTGCTAATCAAAGTCTTAAGAAAGTGTGGGGTTTAGGAGCCAGACCTGACTGGAAGGAAAACTTTCCATTCAGCCTTGGGCAACAATATTGGAGCTTTTTTGAATGTTGTAATCAACTCTGTGCCAAATGGGGCCCAACCTCTCCCTTCACAGCCCCAGGAATCCAAAGAAAGAAGTGTTTTCAATTCTCTTCAGAATGTCTGATCTCTCACACTGCAGACCAAATAAAAACAGTCTGGGCCAATTGTGCCTCCCCTACCCCCATCTACTGTGGAATCCGCCTGCGAGAAATTCAGGAAAGTTGGCCTCAGGCCAGCACTGGCCTTCTTTAGAGGCAGAAAAATTCCCTCACCTTCCTTCTGTGAACTTTTCTGGATACCAAAAGGAGAGCTTCTATCCCAGATATCCCAGAGAGAGAGGCAGGGCCCAAGATGATATAGCTGATAATAAGAACCAATATCTGAGTTGGTATTTTCTGTATGCATACTACTTTGATAACATTTTTTTATTATTAGGTAGACTAGTGGCAAAGTGGAAGGAACTGCTTGGGAGTTGAAATGACTAGGGGTTGAATCTCACTCAGCACCAATACTTACTAACTATAATCTTAGACAACTTATTTTACAGACCAAGGCTCTCATCCAGTGCACTTACTCATTAGCTCTATGACCTTGGTAAAATACCTATCCCAACCTTGGTCTTCTCATAAAAATGAAGAAGTTGCACTAGAAGATCTCTAAGGACCTCTTCAAGTCTAGTAGTTTAAGTCATACTTCTGGGATCTTGAATTAAGAAAATATCCAACTGGGATTAGACACTGGAATTTACTGTCCACCCCATCCCCAAGTACCACCAACTTCAGCTGGCTTTGGCCATTCTCTTGGGGGAGCATCTTCTTAGCCCATGAACAAGAAGTAGAAATAGACAATGCAAGGACAGGTCCACAAAAAGTCTATCTGGCCCTGCTCAAAGTAAAAGCAGCTCAAAACTATAGGTTTCCAGTTCCGAAAAAGCAGTTTATGAGCTAATAGTAAGGTAATATCAACTTTTCCATAAGAATTTTACCAAGCTTGTCAAATAGCTGAGGTGTTCCCTGGAGAACATGGATCAAAACTGCCATAGTCAAGGCTCAGACCAGGGCTACAGCTAATGCATCCTGAGCATATTAAGGGAAGAGTAAGTGGTCCAGTCCAGGGGAATCAGGGAACATGAAGTTAGAAATGTTCTTGGACACAGAACTATAGAAGGAAACATCTGTAAGAACCCAACAGAAGGACACAAGGACAGAAAGTTCTTTCATATTGCAAGCATTATCAACTGTGCACCAGAGTAAATGATGTCAAAGGCTTGGATAAGCCACCAACTAATAATGGAATGAGGACTCTTAGAAACTAAAACTTACTGTCCTAAATGAACAAAAGGTTAAAATGCAATAATCTAATTTCAGAATCTGTCTTAACTTCTTAAGGAAAACAGTTGGGAGAGTGGAATGGGATAATGATATTGAAAAGAATTCCATGAAACTTTTCTTTTTGTTGTTCTTAAGATATAATTATTATCACTTAAAGCTGTTGGGGGTAGGAATATGAAGAAGACTATAGTGAGATTCTAGTAATATGATGCTTACAATAGAAATACAGACTATTTCTGTACTGAAATATTAGTTTGAATTTATTAAAAATAAAACTAAACAAATAAATCTGAAAAAAACTAAATGAAGGGCAAAGCTAAATGCAAACTTAAGTTTTTGTGTCCGTGACACTAAATAAACACATTTTAGTGAATTCTCCCCTTTTAACTCATTGGTTGGTATTGTATAGATGCAGCCAGCATCTAATATGCTTTCAATTGTGTCCTCAGCCCTCGAGACCCTGGGGGTCTGAAATCTCAGCCAACTTTGCAATTTAATCCAAAACCCAAAGCAGTTCAGATTCCAAGTAACCTGTTACCCTCTGCTAGCAAAACATCACTCATGGTTTGAAAAAATACCATTTTTAATAACCCTTTTTCAGTTTCCTGGCAGGCCCCCAGCTTCACTTCAAAGTTGATTTTCCCCAGTGAGAGTACAGCTGGAAGAATGCAGAAGTGCACTGCGCCATGCTCCCACTCTCACAGGCTGGGAAGCCCCAGCTCTAGGGCAACAAAGAAGGCTGGAGTGGGAAGGTGGGCAGGGGGAGGGGCAAGCTGTGGGTCACAGGCAAACAGCCGAAGTTCAGGCCTTCTCAAAGACAAAACAATGCATCACCTTCAAAAGTGAACAACTGGAGAAACTGAATCCAAATTAACTTTTGGATTATATCATTTGGGCTTATTTTTAAATAAATTTGATAAAAAGAAACCACTATAATTTGGGCTGCCTCTTGAGTACTCTGCCTTTTTTTTAGTGACCCATTCTTCAGATGTCACTCAGACAGATGCCAAGAAAATCTATGAAGAGAAGCACCAGAGGCAGGAGAAGGGGCAAGGAAACAGAATTTCATCTTTGGAGACCTAGGATCCCTTAAGACAAGTACAGACTAAACTCTCCTTAAACTCCAAGACAGTAGTCTTGAAGCCCTAAATTTGTTCTTGTATTTCTTGCCCAGGACGAGTGAAGTTAGGGTTGCCAATAAAATGACCACTTTGCTCAAAATGTTGCATTTAAAATCCAAGTCTTCTTAAAACAGCAAAGTAGGATTTTGGCCAGAAAGTGCTTTCTAGTACAAACACTAGTGCACTTTTACAAGGCAGGTAAAGCCCAAAATTATGTTGCTAATTAATTTTATATTTCCTTCAGCTACCTAGAACCAACTACAGCCCAACATTCCCCAACTGGGATTTTGCCAAGAATTCAGATAATGTCATTTATAGACCATGCCAACAGCTGAGGTCATGTTTTCTGTCTAAGGAGGAAAAAAGAAGGAAAAATAAGTAGAGAAGGATCCATGGAACGTACATTTTAGAAGACAGGGGCAGGAGAGAGTAGAAAGAGATAAGAAGTAAAAAAATTTTATATAGCAACAATCCCCCAAAAGACACACATACTAAAGGAGAGGCTGGGAGTTTTGAATTTGTATTATTTGGGGGTAAAAGTGAAGAAAATAGGAGAATGAAGCGATTGTCAGGAATTTCAGAGAACCAACAATTTGATCTCAAAGAAATAACCTTCCTCCCCACAAAAGGTAAAGAATACTGAAAGGGAAAGGCCTGAGGCCTTGTATTATGGCTGGTGCATTGTTCTCTGTCATGTGCATGCCAGGAATGTGAATTGCTTGCTACTTGATTTGGGGTTCTGTAATTATCAGCCTTTTTTTTTCCAGAATAAACTCACATTCCAAGGACTAGAAAGAACCTCTATAATACAGTATCCTAAACATTAGAGCTAGAAAGAAACTTGAATCTCTTATCTAATTTTCTCCATTCAAGGGATAAATAAACTGAGGAAAATGAAAAAGAAACTTGGCCAAATGTTAGTCAGTAAATTAGTGGTGGAGTCAAAACTAAAACCTAGGTCCAGTGGGGGAGTACCTAAATATCAGTTTATAATGAATATTTCACTGCTCCAAGGGGAAAATGACAAAAATAAGAATTACATAGTTATTGGTTCATAAAGTTAACTTTTTAAACTCTAATTAATTATGAGATTATGTACATGCTACCTTTTGTTATAAAATTCCTTCTTTTATGAAATGATAATTATAGAGACTAGTTGTTATTTTATAGTGTCCTTGTTAGCAAAACAATACATTGGCAGCCTTATGTGAGGGTACAGAATTTTTTTGGAAAATCTTCTGTGTGTGAAAACCTAAACCTTCTATCATTAGTCTAATCCAATCCCTTGGTGTCAAGCAGGATATCACCACTCAATCCAAGGTGTCTTCTACCCCTAAGAGGTTCTATACCTACTAAATATGCCACAGAAGTGCCATATAGTGAACAAAGTGTCAGAAAGAGGTTGTTTTGACTGAGATGTGAAATAGAAGACAAACTAGAAAAGGAAATAAGCATAAGTCTGAATATGGAGAAACAAATTAGTTTAAGATCAATGCTTCATCCTATCTTTCGTTACAGTAACATCAAGTTAGTATAATATGCTGATTTAACAGACAATATCTCTTCCACTATATATTTATATTTCTCATTTTTCATTATGCCTTAATTTAAATTTTCATCATGAGGTAAAAAGACACAGATACTCAATTTTTGTGAGTTAGGAACATTGTATAAAAGAAGCTAAAAGAGGTTAACTGACTTGCCCATGATAACTTGGCTGATATGGGACTGTTCCAGGAATAAATTCTAGTACTTCATTTTAGATCTCATAATCCTTCTTTGTCCCCTCATGCAACATAGTCTTGTGGTGAAGGGGCTTGTGGAACTCAGTGAAGCTATGTGATATGCTGTGCATGTCTACCCAAGATGGACAGGTCATAGTGAAGAGTTCTGACAAAATGTGGTCCCCTGGAGGAGGGAATGGCAAACAACTCAAGTATTCTTGTCTCAAGAACCCCATGAACAATATGAAAAGGCAAAAAGATATGACACTGGAAAATGAGCTGAATAAAACTTTGAAATGCAATACTAGGGTGTGACCTCAGGCAGTCCATTCAACACCACCCAAAGATGGGTACAATCAAGGGCAGAAATGACAAGGACCTAACAGAAGCAAAAGAGATTAGGAAGAGGTAGCAAGAAAACACAGAACTATACAAAAAAGGTCTTAATAACCAAGATGGTGTGGTCACTCATCTAGAGTCAGACATCCTGGAGTATGAAGTCAAGTGGGTCTTAGGAAGCATTACTATGTACAAAGATAGTGGTGGTGATGGAATTCCAGCTGAGCTATTTCAAATCCCAAGATTATTCTGTTTAAGTGCTACACTCAACATGTTAGCAAACTTGGAAAACTCAGAATGACTGTAAGACTGGAAAAGGCCAGTTTTCATTCCAATCCCAAAGAAGGGAAATGCCAAAGAAAGTTTGAATTATTGTACAAGTGTGCTCATGTCACTTGCTAGTAAGGTTATGTGCAAAATCCTTCAAGTGAGGCTTCAGTAGTACAGGAACCAAGAACTTCCAGATGTACAAGCTAGATTTAGAAAAGGCAGAGGGACCAGAGATCAAATTGCCAACATTCGCTGGATCACAGAGAAAGCAAGGAAATTCCAGAAAAATATCTACTTCTGATTCATTGACTATGCTAAAGCCTTTAACTGCATGGATCACAACAAACTGGAAAATTCTTAAATAGATGGCAATATTACATCACTTTACCTGTATCCTGTATACGTTAAGAAGTAACAAGCTAGACATGAAACAACAGACTGGTTCAGAATTGGAAAAGGAGTACATCAAGGCTGCATATTGTCACCCTGCTTATTTGACGTATATGCAGAGTACATCACGCTAAATGCTGGGCTGGATAAATCACAAGCTGGAGTCAAAATTGCGGGGAGAAATATAAGCAACTTCATATACACAGATCATACTACTCTAATGGCAGAAAGTGAAGAGGAACTAAAGTGCTACTTGATGAGTGTGAAAGAAGAGAGTGAAAGAAGTGGCTTAAAACTCAACATTAAAAAAACTAAGACCTTTTTTATAGCTGAGTAATATTGCATTGTATATATGTACCACAATTTCTGTATACATTCACCTATGTACATGTAGGTTGCTTCTGTGTCCTAAAAGTGCTCTGAGACAATCTAGAGGAGTGGGATGGGGAAGGAGATAAGAGTAGATTCAGGGGTGAGGAGTACATATGTATACCTATGACTGATTCATGTTGATGTATGATAGAAAGCAACACAATGTTGTAAAGTAATTACCTTCTAATAAAAACTAAGATTAAAAGAAAATAAAACTAAGATCATGGCATCTGGTCCCATCATTTCATGGCAAATAGATGGATAAAAAATGGAAGCAAGGACAGTCTTTATTTTCCTGGACTCCAAAATCACTGTGGATAGTGACTGTAATCATGAAATTAAAAGACACTTCATCTGTGGAAGGAAAACTATGACAACCTAGATAGCATATTAAAGAGCAGAGCCATGACTTGGCAAACAAAGATCCATATAATCAAAGCTATGGTTTTTCCGGTAGTCATGTATGGATGTGAGAGTTGGACCATAAAAGGCTGAGCATCGAAGAACTGATGCTTTTGAATTGTGGTGCTGGAAAAGACTCTTGAGAGTCCCTTGGACTGCAAGGAGATCAAATCAGTCAATCCTAAATTCCAGATGTACAAGCTAGATTTAGAAAAGGCAGAGGGACCAGAGATCAAATTGCCAACATTCGCTGGATGGATCATCATTGACATATAGCTGGAAAAATTCTTAAATAGATGGCAATATTACATCACTTTACCTGTATCCTGTATACGTTAAGAAGTAACAAGCTAGACATGAAACAACAGACTGGTTCAGAATTGGAAAAGGAGTACATCAAGGCTGCATATTGTCACCCTGCTTATTTGACGTATATGCAGAGTACATCACGCTAAATGCTGGGCTGGATAAATCACAAGCTGGAGTCAAAATTGCGGGGAGAAATATAAGCAACTTCATATACACAGATCATACTACTCTAATGGCAGAAAGTGAAGAGGAACTAAAGTGCTACTTGATGAGTGTGAAAGAAGAGAGTGAAAGAAGTGGCTTAAAACTCAACATTAAAAAAACTAAGACCTTTTTTATAGCTGAGTAATATTGCATTGTATATATGTACCACAATTTCTGTATACATTCACCTATGTACATGTAGGTTGCTTCTGTGTCCTAAAAGTGCTCTGAGACAATCTAGAGGAGGGGGATGGGGAAGGAGATAAGAGTAGATTCAGGGGTGAGGAGTACATATGTATACCTATGACTGATTCATGTTGATGTATGATAGAAAGCAACACAATGTTGTAAAGTAATTACCTTCTAATAAAAACTAAGATTAAAAGAAAATAAAACTAAGATCATGGCATCTGGTCCCATCATTTCATGGCAAATAGATGGATAAAAAATGGAAGCAAGGACAGTCTTTATTTTCCTGGACTCCAAAATCACTGTGGATAGTGACTGTAATCATGAAATTAAAAGACACTTCATCTGTGGAAGGAAAACTATGACAACCTAGATAGCATATTAAAGAGCAGAGCCATGACTTGGCAAACAAAGATCCATATAATCAAAGCTATGGTTTTTCCGGTAGTCATGTATGGATGTGAGAGTTGGACCATAAAAAAGGCTGAGCATCGAAGAACTGATGCTTTTGAATTGTGGTGCTGGAAAAGACTCTTGAGAGTCCCTTGGACTGCAAGGAGATCAAATCAGTCAATCCTAAAGGAAATAAACCCTGAATTTTCATTGGAAGGACTAAGGCTGAAGCTGAAGCTCCAATACTTTGGCCACCTGATGTGAAGTGCTGACTCACTGGGGAAAAAAAACCCTGATGTTGGGAAAGACTGAAAGCAAAAGAAGGAGGTGGCAGAGAATGAGATGGTTAGATAGCATCCCTGACTCAATGGACATGAATTTTAGCAATCTCTGTGCAATGGTGAAGGACAGGTAAGCCTGGAATGCTGCAGTTTATGGGGTCTCAAAGAGTTGGACATGACTTACCAACTGGGCAACAACAGTCCTTCTTTGAGCCTATATTTCTATTCTGTATGCATCTTAACTGAATTTTTGGATATTATCCATCAGCTTGTCAAAGACATTATGGTATGCACCATCTGCCCCCAAAGTGCCTAGCATCACCATTCTAGGTGCCAGGCACAAGAAGCACTAGGCTCCAGGACCCAGAGGAATTACAAGGTTATTGGGAATATAAAGGCCTCTGCCTCCTGGCTACTCACTGTGTAGATTTGTGAGATAGAGTTGTCCTATTACTATAGCCACCTCTTCCTACCACTTCTAACCATAGAAAGGCCAGAGGATTGAACCAGTGTATCAAAATGCACACCTAAACATCATCATCATCATCTTTATCATTACCAAATTTTCAGTGATCCTCCTTGAGATGACTTGACTTACAGATTGTCTAGGTTAGTTGTTTTCATGTTAGACATAATCTCTTTCCACCATTCAGTCGAGACTCACCCTGATAATCCATGCAGACTTTAAAATCAGCCTAAAACCAAACAATTTTAAATGTAGAGCAAAAATAATCCATAATATTCTCCAAAGTCAAACACAAATGCCTCTGAGACTCCTGCTGTTTGGAACAGTAACTGCTTGGAATGCTGCTGTTTGGGATTCTGGATGTTTCCAGCAATCTTCATCTCTTCATCCCTTTATGTAAGTGGGCAGGAATCATTTGGTTTTTAAAAGAAAATGGCAAAACCTGCCTTCTGGCTGCTTGTTAGGTTGATGTCTAGCAACTTTCAGGGCTCTAAGTACAATGCCAGGAGGAACTACAGAGAGGTCACCTTAGCTGAGGCCCAGCCAGAATCTTCCATTTTTATAAATAATATTTGAAAAGGAAATCAGTATCTCTTTCTGGACAGGCACATCACAATACAGATCTCAGACCTAGCCTATCAATAAATGTTCATCTCTCAAACCCTGGTAAAACAAAACAGGGCTCAGAGGTTTTGGATAAAAGCCAGCTTCCCAGACTCACATGGGAAAAGTTAATATGGTGGTAACGAGCCACTTAAATGCCTGTCTGCCTATGTTAAAATAACATGCCCTTTTCATTCCTTCAACAGCTCACATTGTGGACAGCCACATTTTGCGGGTATTTCTCCCAATCCACACCTACCCACAGAAAGCAAATTCCTTTATGTCGCCCAAACGTTGTTATTTATAGCAAAGTTGTCACATCTGCCCAAAGTGCCTAGCATCACCATTCTAGGTGCCACCCTAGGCTCCAGGACCCAGAGGAATTACAAGGTTATTGGGAATATAAAGGCCTCTGCCTCCTGGCTACTCACTGTGTAGATTTGTGAGATAGAGTTGTCCTATTACTATAGCCACCTCTTCCTACCACTTCTAACCATAGAAAGGCCAGAGGATTGAACCAGTGTATCAAAATGCACACCTAAACATCATCATCATCATCTTTATCATTACCAAATTTTCAGTGATCCTCCTTGAGATGACTTGACTTACAGATTGTCTAGGTTAGTTGTTTTCATGTTAGACATAATCTCTTTCCACCATTCAGTCGAGACTCACCCTGATAATCCATGCAGACTTTAAAATCAGCCTAAAACCAAACAATTTTAAATGTAGAGCAAAAATAATCCATAATATTCTCCAAAGTCAAACACAAATGCCTCTGAGACTCCTGCTGTTTGGAACAGTAACTGCTTGGAATGCTGCTGTTTGGGATTCTGGATTTTTCCCAGCAATCTTCATCTCTTCATCCCTTTATGTAAGTGGGCAGGAATCATTTGGTTTTTAAAAGAAAATGGCAAAACCTGCCTTCTGGCTGCTTGTTAGGTTGATGTCTAGCAACTTTCAGGGCTCTAAGTACAATGCCAGGAGGAACTACAGAGAGGTCACCTTAGCTGAGGCCCAGCCAGAATCTTCCATTTTTATAAATAATATTTGAAAAGGAAATCAGTATCTCTTTCTGGACAGGCACATCACAATACAGATCTCAGACCTAGCCTATCAATAAATGTTCATCTCTCAAACCCTGGTAAAACAAAACAGGGCTCAGAGGTTTTGGATAAAAGCCAGCTTCCCAGACTCACATGGGAAAAGTTAATATGGTGGTAACGAGCCACTTAAATGCCTGTCTGCCTATGTTAAAATAACATGCCCTTTTCATTCCTTCAACAGCTCACATTGTGGACAGCCACATTTTGCGGGTATTTCTCCCAATCCACACACCTACCCACAGAAAGCAAATTCCTTTTTATGTCGCCCAAACGTTGTTATTTATAGCAACAGTTATTGGGGTTTTTCCTTTCCTGTGAGTGTTTTTCTTTTTGTTTTTCTTTGTGTGTGTGTGTATGTGTGCTTTTCCTCCTTTGAGTTTTTTATTTTTTTTTTTATCCTTTCTAACATTTGGATATCTTTTTTTCTTTGTTGTTTTTGTTGCTGCTGCTGTTATTCTCTTTCCTTCTTTTTCTCATTGCTTTTCCTTTATGTTCCTTTATGTTGGGGCAATTTCCTTTTCTATTTTGGGAGATTTTAGTTTTTTTCATTTTCTGATTTTTCTTGTTTCTTTTTGATTTTGTTGTTTTATGTTTTATGGGGGTTTTCTATGTTTGGTTTATTTTTTGTTTGTTTCTTTTCCAGGTTTTCTCTGTTTATCTGCTTTCTCCATTTTGTTAGCATGTTTTTCTCCTTATTCTATTTTTTATTTTCCATGTTTTTTTTCTTTCTTTTAGTTTGGGATTTTATTATGTTTTTATTTTTCTCTTGGGGATTTTTTTGAGATGTTTTAAAGATTTTTTTTTTAGAATTTAGAGTCTTTTTCTTTTAAAGATTTCCCCTTTTCTATATTGTTTCCTTTAAAATTCTTATTGAAATATAGTTAATTTATAATGTTATGTTAATTTCTTTTGTACCACAAAGTGACTCAGTTATACATAAATGTTATTTTTAGTATTCTTTTCCTATGTTGTTTTTTTTTAAAATCTTATGTTCTCTTTATTTTTCATTTTGCTTCTTGTCCTTTTTTAAATAACATTTTAGTGATATTTAAACTGTGGAATCAGTTTAGATTTACAAAAAACTTACAAAGATAGTACAAAAGGGTTCCCATTTACTCAGTCCCCAGTTTTCCCTATATTAACATCTTTCATTAGTATGGCATATTTGTTGCAATGAATAAACTAATACTTATATTTGATTATTAAGTAAAGTCCGCACTTTATTCATATTTCCTTAGTTTTTACCTAATGTCTTTTTCTGTTCCAACATCCCATCTATGAACTATACCTATATTACACTGTCATGTCTTCTTTGGTTCTTCTAGACTCTGATAGTTTTCCAGACTTGTTTTTGATGATTTTAATGGCTTTGAGATATTGGTAATGCATTTCATAGAATGCTTCTTAGTTGATATTTTACCAATGGCTTTGTCATGATTATACTATGGTAATTATTTTGGAGAGGAAGACCACAGAGGTGAAGTGCTTTTCTCATCACATCAAAAAAGAGTGCCACTATCAACATGACTTACAGCTACTGAAGTATGTTTTCCAAATTTCTCCACTATAAGGTTTTTCCCCCCTTTTCATACTGTACTTTTTAAATATCAAGTCATTAAGCTCTGTCTATATTTAGGTTGGGAGAGATTAAGTTCCATCTTCTGGACATGGTACACATATCCAAATAAATTATTTGTAATCCAGTATCACATTATTATCATGTTGCTCTGGTTAATCTAGGTTTGGCCATTGAGAATTCTTTCAGGTTTATTCCTGCATTCCTTTGATACGCTTCCATCTTTTTGTTGTACCACTTGTTTAACATTATAATATTACTGCCTCTTTATTCTTTTATGTTTGGTTCAGTTTACTTTTATTTTTTTTTAAAAAATGTGTTTATTCATTTATTCTTTTTGCTCTTGTTTCACTGGGTCTTCATTGCTGTGTGCAGGCTTTTCTCTAGTTGCAGTGAGCAGGGCCTACTCTTTGTTGTGGTTCACAGGCTTCTCATTGCAGTGGCTTCTCTTGTCACAGAGTACAGGCTTTAGGCACACTGGCTTCAGTAGTTGCAGCACAACATGCCCAGTGGTTTTTGCTCACAGGCTTAGTTGCTCTGTGGCATGTGGAATCTTCCCAGACCAGGGAAGACTCCACAAACACCTTATTGCAAAATTCAGACTTAAATTGAAGAAAGTAGGGGAAACCACTAGGCAATTCAGGTATGACCTAAATCAAATCCCTTAGGATTATACAGTGAAAGTGACAAATTATCCAAGGGATTAGATCTGATACACAGAGTGCCTAAAGAACTATGGACGAAGGTTTGTAACATTGTACAGGAGGCAGTGATCAAAATCATCCCTAAAGGGAAGAAAAGGCAAATAGGCAAAATGGTTGTCTGAGGAGGCCTTGGAAATAGCTGAGAAAAGAAGAGAAGCGAAAGACAAAGGAGAAAACAAAAGTTATAGCCATCTGAATGCAGAGTTCCAGAGAATGGCAGGGAGAGATAAGAAAACCTTCTGAAATGAGCAATGCAAAGAAATAGAGGAGAACAATAGAATGGCAAAGACTAGAGCTCTCTTCAAGAAAATTAGAGACACTAAGGGAACATTTCATGGAAACATGGGCACAATAAAGAACAGAAACATTATGGACCTAACAGAAGCAGAAGATATTAAGAAGAGGTGGCAAGAATACACAGAAGAACTATACAAAAAAGATCTTAATGACCCAGATAGCCATGATGATGTAATCACTCATCCAAAGTCAGATATCTAGGAGTGGCTTAGAAACATCCTTACAAACAAATCTACTGGAGGTGATGGAATTCCAGCTGAACTATTTCAAATACTAAAAATTATGATACTAAAAGTGCTCCACTCAATATGCCAGCAAATCTGAAAACTCAGCAGTGGCCACAAGACTGGAAAAGGTCAGCTTTCATTCCAATCCCAAAGAAGGGCAATGCCAAAGAATGTTCAAACTACCACACAACTGCACTCATTTCACATGCTAGCAAAGTAATCCTCAAAATCCTCCAAGCTAGGCTTCTACAATATGTGAACTGAGAACTTCCAGGTATACAAGCTGGATTTAGAAAAAGCAGAGGAAGCAGAGATCAAATTTCCAACATCTGTTGGATCATAGAAAAAACAAGAGAATCCCAGAAAAACATCTACTTCTGCTTCATTGACTATGCTAAAACTGTTGACTGTGTGGATCACAACAAACTGGAAAATTCTTAAAGAAATGGGAATTCCAGACCACCTTATCTGCCTCTTGAGAAACCTATATTCAGATCAGGAAACAACAGATCTGGACATGAAACAATGGATTGTTGCCAAATTGGGAAAGGAGTACTTTAAGGCTGTATATTGTCACCCTGCTTATTTAACTTATATGCAGAGTACATCATGAGAAATGCCAGTCTGGATGAAATACAAGCTGTAATCAAGATTGCCAGGAGAAATATCAATAACCTCAGATATGCAGATGACACCACACTTATGGCAGAAAGCAAAGAGGAACTAAATAAAGAGCCTCTTGAAGGTGAAAGATGAGACCGAAAATCTGGCTTAAAACTCAGCATTCAGAAAATTAAGATCATGGCATCCAGTCCCATTACTTCATGGCAAAGAGATGGGCAAGCAATGGAAACAGTGACAGACTTTACTTTCTTTGGTTACAAAAATCACTGTGGATGGTGACTGCAACCAAGAAATTAAAAGATGCTTGTTCCTTGGAAGAAAAGCTATGACAGACCTAGACAGCGTAGGGAAAAGCAGAGACATCACTTTGACGACAAAGGTCCGTATAGTCAAAGCTATAGTTTTTCTAGTAGTCGTGTATGGATGTGAGAGTTGGACCATAAAGAAGGCTGAGCACTGAAGAATTGATACATTCAAATTGTTGTCCTGGAAAAGACTTGAGAGTCCCCTGGACAGCAAGGAAATAAAACCAATCAATTCTAAAATAAATCAACCCTGAATATTCATTGGAAGGACTGATGCTGAAGTCCCAATATTTTGGCCACCTGATGTGAAGAGATGACTTGTTGGAAAAGACCCTGATACTGGGAAAAATAGAAGGCAGAAAAGGAAGGTAATGACAGAGGACAAGATGGCTGCATGGCATCACTGAGTCAATGGACATGTGTTTGAGCAAGTTCTGGGTGATGGTGGAGGACACAGAAGCCTGGTGTGCTGTAGTCCATGAGTTCACAAAGAGTCAGACACAACTGAAAGGCTGAAGTGAAGTTAACTGATTCTGTCTTCATTTTCTCATCTTAACTGTTTCCTCTCTGTCTGGTTATGTTTTCTGGCAGGTTGACATTTCAAGTCTAAGCACATGTACAGTCAGGCTGACAGGTAAGGCTAGGTTTCCACATTCTTTTGCTTTTCTGCATTCCATTTTATTTGGGTAGAAATGGAAATAACAATCCTAGAGCCTTTCCTAACAAGTCTTGACAAAATCAGCAGTTAAGAGCTTATTTCAAGTATAATCTTGAATGAGGCCTAGAGGTGAAGGAGAGAAGAATGGAGTGAATTAGATGATGTCATAGCTTCCCTATGATGGCGTGAGTCAGTCAATTGTGGGCTTTTGCAGTTGCTATCATTTGGGATTGACACCAGGGGCAAAGGAGACTCTGTAAATAAAATAAAGCTAGATAATTTTTAGAGCTAGCGTGAAGAGAGATTGTCATTCTCTATCATACCAGAGCCTTCTACTGCTCCCTTTCATTATTGTGCCCTTTTCTTATAACAGAAGCCAAAGACCATTCCACTAAAAAACATGTCTCATCCTTCCAAGCAAGAAATCCCTTTCAGCCAAGCCTGATTTGGAATGGTGTTCCAGGTCTTAGGGCACTGGCCTGGAACATAATTTGCTGACTAGTAGAGATCCACTATACAACATCAGACAGTTGTTCTTTCTGTTTTTTGCTTTCTGCTATATGTGAGCCAATGTCTGATACTGGCAGGGGCTTGAGACTGTGTGACTTTATCTTCCTTAACTATGGTATTAATTCTTACCAGGAGAAAAGAAAGTGATTAATTGAAATCAGGGACTTCAAGTGGTAAGAGAGACAGAGTTTTTCCTTAGGCATATGGCAAAGGATGTGATTTTCTCCGAGTTCTCAACATGATTCTGAGGTCAGCCATGATTAGTTTGAGGTAGGGGGTGGCACAAATGCATGAGTCTTTAACCCAAGACCTGGAGCTGGAAGAATCCACTAGTTCAAGAACATAGTGGTTTTAAATGGTCTACTTGTTGGAGATGTTTTCTATGTAGCTATAATCTACATAGTGATGAGACTGAGTGAGGTAACTCTGAGAGGTAACCTCAAAGGGCAAACGTAATATTGGGGTGTGGGCAGGGAGAGATGGGGACATATCAAGGGAAGTTCCACAAGAATGATGAACTTTCTGTTCTGTTGGTCCTTTCTTTGCCTAAGATGCAGGACAGTGGGGCTTGGGGGATCACAATTTACAATAATAAATGGATATGAGGATACTAGGAAGGCCTTCACTCAAACATCAGCCTCTATAGGACCAGATATTTCACTGTTAACGTTAATGATCCATTTCTTTGGCTTAAGCTATGTGAATTCTCTGAGCTTCCCCTGGGGAAAGAAGTACATTCAATCCCTGACACTGTAAATCCTAAGGAAGGTAGAGAAGGAGGGCCAAGAGGAATGGTTGTTCTTTGGAATGTGAAATACTTGCTTCTGTTAAACCAAAGACCAGTAAAGCAAGAAGCAATGTTAAAGATCTTTTAATTCATCCTTAAACTTAACTATAATAAATAGTTCCTCAGATTGTCAATTAGAAATGAGGGTGGGGGCTTGAACTGGAAAGAGAGAGGTTCTAGGTTGTAGAGAAGGCCTAAACCAGGAAAAGAGTTTCATTTTGTAGGTAGTTAGTATATGAACTTGAAGGGAAAAGACAAGATGGCACTGAGAAAGATGAAGGAACACAAGTAAAACTAGGCCAGGGTGTGGGGCAAGAGTATGTTGAGGTCTCATATTTTAAAAAGAATTTGCAATGAATTCTGAGGGTGCAGAAAACTCTTTTGAATGGTTAGACATCTACATGACAGTTCTTCTTTAGTTTAGGTCCCTCAAGCTAATTGAAATAGAATGTTTCTGTTAAACCTGGGTATGTTAAACCTAGCAGACCTAAGACCAAATTATAACCCCCATTCAAATAAAAGTGTAGGTAGAAATGGTGGCAAGTGTTGAGATTTACTCTCTTCATAATACAAAATATATAATGTATACTTTTGAGGGTTGTTCCCGGGTGGTGTTAGTGGTAAAGAACCCATCTTTTAATGCAGGAGACATAAAAGATGCAGACTCGATCCCTGGATCAGGAAGATCGCCCGGTGGAGGACATAGCAACTCACTCTAGTATCCTTGCCTGGAGAATCCTATGGACAGAGGAGCTTAGTGGGCTACAGTCTATGGGGTGGCTAAGAGTGGGAAACGACCGAAGCAACTTACCACACGTGCACACAGGGATCTATTTAGAATGTTACAAGATACAATGAGCTCTCTCAAAAAACTTCCCCCCAAAACAGCAAAAAATCAGCAGCAAGCTCATTTTTTATGTTTCCTTCCTCTACACTAAACCCTATCATTTGTATAGGAGTGTTACAGTGGTATTTAGGGGAAAGCAGAAAGATGGGGAAATGGAAAAAGTTCCTGTGTTACCTTTCAGAGGTAATCCATACATTCACACACACACACACACACACACACACACACACATATAAACACACATGTTATAAAAAACTCTGTGAAGACGTTTGTCAGGTTTACTTCAGAGCAACAAACGAGTCCCATGGTAAAGTCCAAATCATATTTTCAAAACAATTTCCAAAGATTCAGACAGGCAACAGTCTGCCTCAATACATACCCAGGACCCAAGCTACCAAGGGGTAGAATGAGGATAAATCTTGGGGAAACATGTTGTTCTCTTAGGAAAATAGGGCTATTAACACCTGTGTCACAAAATTGTTGTTAAATCCTGAAAAAAATTAGTGTGCATAAAATGTTTAAAACACTGGCAAAACAGAACAAAACAAACAAACACTGCCTGGCACAAGTAAGGGCTATATAAGTACTAGCTGCTATCATCATCATTTTTATTGTTTGCTATTTTTACTGGGAGAGGACAGTTTGGGGCTTCTTGAAACTATACTCTATTTTATCTTGGTTTTCCAAAGGTATCTCAAAGTTGAGAGCTTTTATCTGATACTATTCTTCCTCTGGGATACCTCCCCAACGAGGATCTAAAATGTGGAGCCAATTGGTAACCAAAGTTGTACCTCAAAAGGTTTGGACACAAAGAAAGCTTAGCCTCAGTGCCTGACATTCCTCTCACGGTATCAGTGAGATTAAACTCTTTCATATGTTATTACTCACTACTCTTCTTGCAAAGAGCATGGAAATGCATGGACAGAACAGCAGCTCACCATACTTTCTGGGAATTACTTAACTCAGAACGTGTTTTTTCCCTCTCCTTTGTGTGATTCAGTTCCTCCTCATCCCTATACCTCTCACTGCTTCTGGGGAGTTGCATGTTACTGGCTAGCCACAGACACTGCACTGGCTTATTCCACTAAATAGATCTTTAGGAAGCTGGTGCTACTGGGAAAGGCTGGACTCCAGAGTCACAGGTCAAACATCCTCTACAGCCTAAGTCTGCCATCTCAATACCTTAGAAGCCCTTTGAGGAATTGAAACCAAGCTCATAGATGCCCAGAACATCTTCTCTCACTTATCTCTTTGGAAGAGTGGGTAAATGACAATTGAGATACTAGCTTTTTCCCACCAGTTGTTCTCATCACTGGCATCTGCACACTCCCTGGTATCTCCCAAACACATTGAATGTTTCACTCCTGATGCAAGTCTTTGTACTATCATGGAGAGACTTTAACATCCGTGAAGATAAACCATATAGAACCACTTGGCTCAACTTCAGAGACTTCCCCTGCACTTCAGTTGTCCACACCCATGGCCACATCCAAGGTCTTTTAATCACTCATTACTGCTTCACTTCTAATATCTTAAATTTGCATTTGCAACACCCTGGATAGTTTTTTTCCCACTTAAAGGATTTTATTTCCTCATTCTTACTACTCTTAATATTTCATTTCCCATTTTTTTCCCAATTTATCAGTCTTCTCCACCCTAATTTTCTTTCCTGACTAACCTGGGCTTTACAATCCATTATTTCAACTACTATTTTTTCCATATTCTTGACTCATCACATTTTGACCTGATAACACCCAAAGACTTTATGGTCTCCTGCTTCAGTAATGTTCCCAGTGCTATACAACAAGTTTTCCAAGAATTCCTGGCTAGCTTTATCTCCCATACCTCCCTATTTTCTCAGAAATCTCTATCAATCACTACTCTTACTTCTGAATCTTCACCCCTTCCCTCTATTACAGTTCTTTATCCTCTGTACAACAGTATGTTCAGACCTCTCAGAGTTTAAGAAACAGTTCCTCAGACTTGCCTCTCTGTTTCCTGCCCTTTCTTTCCTTCACTTTCTAACCAAGATTCTTGAAAGAATAGTCTGTATTCACTGCCTTCACTTCCTCTTCCTATATTCACCCTTTGACACACTGTAATCTAGTTCTGTTTCTGGGATAGGTCACCTCCTACTTTTATTTTTATTATTGTTGTTGTTTAGTCACTAAGTTATGTCCAACTCTTTAGTGACCCCATGGACTATAGCCTACCAGACTCCTCTGTCCATGGGATTTCCCAGGCAAGAAAACTGGAGTGGGTTGCCATTTCCTTTTCCAAGTGATCTTCCCAACCCAAGGATTGAACCCACATCTGCATTGGCAGGTAGATTCTTTACCTTTGTCCCACCAAGGAAGCCCATTCTCATTTTTACCTCTGTCATAAAACATATCACCCTGTTAAAATTACCACTAAACCTAAGCACCTCAAAAAGTAAGAACTTATCTAATCTATGTGGTCCTAGAACCTAGCACAGTGCTTAATTGATAGAAGGTGCTCAATAAACGAATTATGTCACAAACACTTACTGAACACCTACTAGGAACCAAGCACCGTAACGGCTCTGCTAGTATCCACAACACTTAGACCCCCATAATCTATCACCAGAACTCTCTTCAAGCATACTTATTCTCGCAGAAACATTTCCTTCCTCATGAATGTCAAGTCAGTACATTTAATTAAGCCACACTAATCCTTGCTCTATTCTGTGCCTTACTCGTAGAAATTATTTAGCATTTGTTGAATGAATACCTGACAGAGCTTAGCAGACTCAAGAGCTGCTACTGTCAATGACTCAGAGGAACCTGTTCTGGGATCTGGTTCCTTACAGAAGGCTTTGGGGTTTTTAAAAGCTATTTCTAAACAGTTCATTCACTAAAAATATTCATTCACAACTCTATCTCAATATTACTGGTACTTTGGTAAATTACTAGCTTGTTTACAACCCCTCCTTTTCATTTATCTTAACTTCTCTCCAGGCTTCTTCCTCTATTGTTCAGTTGCTCAGTTGTATCCAATTCTTTGCAACTCCATGGAATGTAGCATGCCATGCTTCTCTGTCCTTCACCATCTCCTGGAGTTTGTCAAACTCACGTGCATTGAGTCGATGATGCCATCTAACCATCTCATCCTCTATCACCACCCTCTCCTCCTGCCCTCAATCTTTCCTAGCATCCAGGGTCTTTTTGAAAGAGTTGGCTCTTCACATCAGGTGACCAAGGTATTGGAGCTTCAGTTTCAGCATCAGTCCTTCCAATCTACATTCAGAGTTGATTTCCTTTACAATAGACTGGTTTAATCTCCTTGCTGCTCAAGGGACTCTCAAAAGTCTTCTCCAGCACCACAGTTCGAAAGCATTAATTCTTCGGCGCTCAGCCTTCTTTTTGGTCCAACTCTCACATCCATACATGACTATTGGAAAACCCATAGCTTTGACTATATGGACCTATGTAGGCAAAATGGTGTATCTGTTTTTTAATACACTGTCTATAAATGGGTGCAAAAATCTCCCCTAGCTGCAAATAAGTAAATACCTAAATTAGAACTCCTCTGTCAACTCTCAAGGTCCCATTTTACCTAATACACTTTCTTTCCTCAGTAATCTTTTACAGAAGTAGTCTATACTTGTTAGCTCAAATTCCTTTCTTCCCATTGACTCCCACATCAAATGTTCAAAAAAATATAGGATATGGGTTAGGTTGGCTGGGGATAAAGCTTCATAGACAAATAAGGACATAGGACACTGGGGAATCTCTGAGATTAAAATACAGGAGATGTAAATGTATTGGGGGAGTCTGACGTTTTACTATTTTGTTTTTAGTCTGTTTTATAAGTTTGTTTTCTAAGCAGGTAACCCATGATACACAGTTCAAATGCTATAAAGGGTACAATGTGAAAAATAAGGTTTCTTCCCACTACCACTCAGAACCCTCTCTGGAGGCAATCACTGTTAAACAGTTTCTTATGCATTATTCCAGGATAGCTTATACATTCACAGATATTTGTGTAGATAGAGTCTATATATATAATGGTAGAAAATAAGTCTGATGGGAAGGGTGAACTTACCAGTACAGGAGGAAGAGTTAAAGAACTAGTGAATGACATATTCTGTTCAATCTCCCCTTCCTCTCACCTCCATAAATAGCCTTTTCATACTCCCAAGTTACTGAACCTAAAAGCTTCTGAGCATCTCCCACTGGTACAATGGTTTACAACTTACAGAGCACTAATACGGCCCTTATTTCATGTAACTTTGGTACAGTTCTGTGAACGAAGCATAGTCCCAATGATTAGTTGCTGATTAAAATTAAGCTGATTAATTAAGCTCTGCCCTGCTACTGCTACATCCAATTTTATTTCCAAAATGTAAATTACATGTATCCACTCCTCACCATCTCCACTATCCCACCCTCCCCCAGACCCTCATTACATCTCACCTGTAAAATTGGAAAAAGTGCCTACTTTATGGAGTTGTTAAGTACACTCAGTAAAATTAAGAGCTATAATACCACAACAAAATTTTACCCTCAACAGTTTTTCCTTTCTCCTTCTTGCTCCAATATCTCACTGATCTTTAATCCATTTTCCACATTACATATCTGATTCATCAATATGATGTATAATTCTTGAATTTTTCTCTCTGTTGATCCCCAAATCAGGGCATCATAGTATGACAATTTATCTGGACTCTGAGGAAAAGCAGTAGAAAATTCCAGATGCAGCCATTCCAAAGGAAAATTGTTCTCAGTGCCTCCCAAAGACATTGCTTTTACAGTCTACCATTAACATTTAGAAGCTAAGAAAATCAAGATGTGCTCTGCATTTTTCACCTAGAAAAATCTTATATATATTTCAGCTCATCTAGTACACACATTTTTCTCCATAAGGCACATCACAGTCTTTTTGCACTCAGTAACACTAGACAACAATTCATCACTATCCTATGGGACATTTTAAATAGCAAAATCACACACACACACAAAATTTCCTTTCTTTGGGATATCATATACTATTTAAAACCTATTCAAAGAGGAAATAATTTATTTATCTATATCTTATTCTGGTTTTAAGTCTTTAATATTTTGCATAAGATTCTTTAATATACCTAAAATGTAGTTTGGTGGATAGTGTATCAAATCAAATCTTCAGGAGGGTATAATAACTCATCAATCACGAATGAGTGAACCTCACCTTTTGAGCCCTGTATTATTCTGACTCCCAATGAAGTGCCTTTCTAAATACAGGTCAGCCACTTCCAGAGTATCCAAGAAGCTTCAAAAATGGAAAAGCAAGGTTAAAAAATATTTTCCCTTTCCCACTAAAACCAAGTGTGGGATGTCAAGAACTGAGATGGGGCCGGTGATATCCTACAGCTATTTCATGGCTGCATTCTGCAGTAAAGCAGGACCAAGCATGGGACTAGAGGTCAAGTCACTACTAGGAAATAGAATGGGTCAAACGTAGTTTTTTCCATGTCATGGGACAATATTTCTCAGAGTATTGTAAAGGACAGCCTGCATCAGAATCACCTGACATGTTTGTTAAAACAGAGTCCTGGGTCCCATTGCAGATCTATTGAATCAGAACATGGTGACTGGGCACCCAGAATCTGCATTTTTAACTAGCTTCCCAAGTAAATCTTGCTAAAGTTTGCTAAGGTTTGAGACTCACTGACACAATCACTGTTTCATGATTAGAGAGTCAATAATATGGCTTATCAGCAATACCTGATAAAATGGAATAAAGTTAGTCAACAGTATACATGATATGAGTCAGTGGTAAGGCACTGAGACCAAAAATGAGCTAATGTGATCTTAGGTCACACAAATAAAAGTATAGTGTCTAGGGCTTCCCTGGTGGTCCAGTGGGTAAGGACACCGCCTTGCAGTGCAAGGGGTGCCGGTTCGATCCCTGGCCTGGGAAGATCCCACGTGCCGCGGAGTGGTTGGACCCATGTGTCCGATTACCGAGCCGGAGCTCCGGAGCGCATGCACCCAGAGCTGGTGCTCTGTGACAACAGATGCCACCGCAATGGGAAGCCCACACGGGCCAAAGAACAAAGATGAATGAAACTAGACAAATGAAAGACCAGTGGAAGTGGCCAGCCCATTCCCCTCCCTCCCCACCCCCGCCAAAAAAAAAATGTTTAAAAAAAATTTAAAAAAAAAGTATAGTGTCTAGAATGAAGGACATGATGGTCCTGCTCTTACTTTTGCTCTCAAAAGGACAACTTGGCTGATGAAAAGGCTGGAATTCAAGACAAGTGTGAATTATCAAAGATAATTTCGACATCTAGGGTTGTCAATCCTAGAGAATTGAATAATCTGCATAACATGTCTGTCAGCTTCAAATAGCTGAAAAGCTGTCATAGGGAAGAGATCCCTCTCCCTAGGCAATGCCATCTATGCTTGTGATTTTATATACCTTCCTCTTGGATGCTGACTCTCAAATCTGTACCTCCAGACTAGGTCATTCTCCTGAGCTTCAGTCTTCCTAAATGTCTACACTTGGATTTTCCACAAGTACCTCAAATTCTACATGGCTAAAATCAAACTATTATTCCCATCTTCTCAGATAATGATTCTGAAGCTCAAATAAGTTAAATATCTTCCCATGAGTGCAGGCAAATAAATTAAACCCAATTTGTCTGACTCTATAGCTTATGTTCTTTTTATGTTCAGCATGCTGGCTTCTATACTATTGTGGCAGTGGGGGTAGGGGGTGGGTGGCAAACCAGAAGACGACATACTAATCTTGTAGCTCTGAAACAGAGTAGCAAACTTCACAGGGGAGTTGGTCCTTCCTGAAAAAACAAATCTGCTCTAAGGAACTCTAATTCTAAATTTACTAGATCATATTTTTTAAAAATAAATCCCCAACAATATCATGGGCAAAATTATTAAGTGAAAGAAGTTGAAGTCTCTTCCCCTCTCTGAGTCACAACTTCTTCTTCCAAAGAGATAGAATTGTCTGGACTTTGAAGATCTTTACATCCTCTTATGGCTGTGTCATTCGAAGAATCAATGGAAGATAACATTCCATATAAGGTACAGACATTATGAATAAACAGTCATGCCATTTAGTCTGTGTAATAGTTCAGCTGCCTTCCAAAACCATCCTCCAGGACCTGTTGGACTAGAAACTGATCATATATCTTCATGATATTCTCATCTACTCCAGGCACCCAGCCCAGCATGACGCACTTGTCCACACTCCTGACTTGCCTCTGGCAATACCAGCTCTTTACTCAACTGGAGAAGTGATCAGGTAAAGATTAGAAATTCTATCACATTTTTCCTTACATAGGGTTTCTGGATGTGCTTCCCCAAAGTCACTTACTAACTGCATGATCTTGGGTAAGTCACTTAAACCTCTCCGAGCCTCTGTTTTCTCATCTGCAAAGGTAATGCTAATAATATATATTCACCTGATTGTTGTGAAAAGTAAAAAATAATGTGTGTAAAAGCACCAAGCACACACTAGGTACTTAGTAAATGCTTTCTTCCTTGGATGCTGACTCTCAAATCTGTACCTCCAGACTAGGTCATTCTCCTGAGCTTCAGTCTTCCTAAATGTCTACACTTGGATTTTCCACAAGTACCTCAAATTCTACATGGCTAAAATCAAACTATTATTCCCATCTTCTCAGATAATGATTCTGAAGCTCAAATAAGTTAAATATCTTCCCATGAGTGCAGGCAAATAAATTAAACCCAATTTGTCTGACTCTATAGCTTATGTTCTTTTTATGTTCAGCATGCTGGCTTCTATACTATTGTGGCAGTGGGGGTAGGGGGTGGGTGGCAAACCAGAAGACGACATACTAATCTTGTAGCTCTGAAACAGAGTAGCAAACTTCACAGGGGAGTTGGTCCTTCCTGAAAAAACAAATCTGCTCTAAGGAACTCTAATTCTAAATTTACTAGATCATATTTTTTAAAAATAAATCCCCAACAATATCATGGGCAAAATTATTAAGTGAAAGAAGTTGAAGTCTCTTCCCCTCTCTGAGTCACAACTTCTTCTTCCAAAGAGATAGAATTGTCTGGACTTTGAAGATCTTTACATCCTCTTATGGCTGTGTCATTCGAAGAATCAATGGAAGATAACATTCCATATAAGGTACAGACATTATGAATAAACAGTCATGCCATTTAGTCTGTGTAATAGTTCAGCTGCCTTCCAAAACCATCCTCCAGGACCTGTTGGACTAGAAACTGATCATATATCTTCATGATATTCTCATCTACTCCAGGCACCCAGCCCAGCATGACGCACTTGTCCACACTCCTGACTTGCCTCTGGCAATACCAGCTCTTTACTCAACTGGAGAAGTGATCAGGTAAAGATTAGAAATTCTATCACATTTTTCCTTACATAGGGTTTCTGGATGTGCTTCCCCAAAGTCACTTACTAACTGCATGATCTTGGGTAAGTCACTTAAACCTCTCCGAGCCTCTGTTTTCTCATCTGCAAAGGTAATGCTAATAATATATATTCACCTGATTGTTGTGAAAAGTAAAAAATAATGTGTGTAAAAGCACCAAGCACACACTAGGTACTTAGTAAATGCTTTCTTCCTTCAGTGTAGTCCTGGGCTAGATAACACCAGCTAACCCTAGGGTTTCGTTGGATTCACTTGTTATCATCATGGTTTACCCTATTCCTCCTTTCTGGTCACCACCCCCTCCATCAACCACACAAAGAAATAATGCCCATGGCAATTTTCTTTATCCTCTGGACTATAGCAGTTAAGGCTGCATCTGAGATTTTGTAGCAAAACTTTAATCTCTAGTAAATAGTCAGCTAGCTTCTGCTAAAATGTTTCCTATGATAGGGAATTCATTTGCTCCCTTCCAATGGGGCCCATTTTATCTTCAGCCCACTCTGCTGTAACTTCCACCTAACAGTCTTAACCTTCCCCCTTGGGATCACAGATAAAACCGTCTTTTTTACAACAACCTGGCACATACTAGAAGATAGCATGCTCCACTTTACCCTCCAGGCATCTTTTCTTTTTTCCATTTTTTAATTTTCATTTTTTTAATTAAGAAAATATGATAACACATTTATAAGAGACTTGGAAAATACAGAACAAAGTTACATGTAGTCCCACTGCATATTACAATTATTTCTTTAAGTAGATAAATTAACAGTTTTAGTTGGAGTTTCAATATCAAACTCTCAAAAATGGAAAGAATGAATAGACAGAAAAGGAGGATATAGTAAACCTGAAGAGTGCTATGAACCAATTCAACATAACTTAGATTTAAAATAATACAATGTTCACATAAGAACAAGATACAAATTCTATTCAAGTTTCCATAGACTATAAACTAGGAGACACTGGAACATACCCAGGGACGTAAAACAAGATGCAAAAATTTCATGGTTAAAGGTATTGAAATCATACAGAGTCTGTTCTCATTTCATTGTGGAATTATGTTAGAAATAAATATCAAAAGATATTTGAGAATAACTCACATATTTTCAACTGCAATATGATATCGACTTTGCAATGTGCCTGACTGATTTGACTCCCATCCCCCTTACTTCTGAATGGCAGAATCAGGACTGCCACCTTCAAGGTCTACATCATTGCCCTCCGCATCGTTTCTGTACCTGATCCTGCTGTTTTCAGGGAGGGTGAAAAATCCAGGTGAGATAATCAGCCTTGTCTTGCAATAAAGTAATTTCAAGATATTTTCAGCTGAAGGACAGATTGCAATATCTACAATGGGCCACACCCATCAATTATATTTTTCATAAGATCCCCTCATGTCCCATCTCCCACCTTTTGTCACCCCAGCTTATAGTGCTGCATACCACATTCTCAGGGCTTCTGCTGGCCACAGGCCCAGGATGCAGTAGGAAATGAAGCTGTAACCAGAGATATCTGTGAATCTGAGACACTGGAAGTCATGGCTTTTGTGAGTGTGTTGTGGCTTTTATGAGTGTCACTTTAATGATGATTCATATATTAGTATAAAATAACATTAATATTTGTCTAAAAATAACAATGGATTCACATATTAGTATAAAATAATAATTACTATAAAAAACCAATATACTGTGCTTTGGGCTTATCTGGTGGCTCAGCTGGTAAAGAATCCACCTGCAATGTAGGAGACCCAGGTTCC
Organism: Tragulus kanchil; assembly: GCA_022376925.1. NCBI lineage: Eukaryota > Metazoa > Chordata > Mammalia > Artiodactyla > Tragulidae > Tragulus > Tragulus kanchil. The sequence continues at coordinate 65,540,845 of JAIOJX010000001.1, read as the reverse complement.
ATCTCTGGGTTGGGAAGATCACCCAGAGAAGGAAGGAGCAACCTACTCCAGTGTTCCTGCCAGGGAAATTCCATGGACAGAGAAGCCTGACAATCTAAGTCCATGGGGTCACAAGGGTTGGACACAACTGAGTGACTATGCACACATGCGTGCATATTGTGCTTTATAGTTTATAAAATATTTCAGCAAACAAATTCTCCTTTGCTCCTCAAGTCAGTGCAATAACTTCATTTAGGGGTGACATGGTTGAAAATCTTAAGAGCAATTGTCTTTATTTAGCTAAATTATGCATTATTTCCTCCACATATCCACAAAATAATCCCAAAATAATATTTTATCAAACAAAAATGTTGAATGACAGCTACTTTGCTCAAAAAGGCATTAAATTCTAAGGTTCTTATTTTTTTGATATTTGATGTTTCTTTTATAAATGAGGAATACAAGTTTTTGGGTTAGATAATTTGCTCAACATCCACATAGCAAATAGTAGAACCAGGATTCAAAGCCTAAGTTATATGACTCCAATTTTTCTAATTTTTTCTACCTCAGTATTTGGAAGTGCCATTCAACTATTTTCACTAAAATGGCCATCATCCTCCGCTGTCAAGAAATAGGCACTGGGGCATCACTGACTCAATGGACGTGAGTTTGAAGAAGCTCTAGGAGATGGTGAAGGACAGGGAATCCTGGCATGCTGCAGTCCATGGGGTGGAAAAGAGTCAGACACAACTGAGCAACTAAACTGAATTGAACTGAATTTATCTTCCTGAAAGACATCTTTCAAATCACAGGATACTAAGCCAATTCTCTTACAAAAGGATCCATTTTCTTCCTAGGTAACTAAGTTCCTATGCCATTCTAAGAATCCTTTGTTTCTTACCTTACAAGTAAGTAGCCAAAAAGTCCCATCCATATGCAGAAAAGATGCTGAGACATAATGCCAAACCAGAGCTCCTGCCTCACCCTCAACTTTGCAGCATTCTGTCACTTGTCATCAAAGCATCCAGGCTGTCCATTGTCCCACTGCTGAGATTTTGCACAAATTAGAAATGCTACAGTCTATAAGAATTTCATTTCTCATCCTCTATTTTTTTAGGCCCTACCCTTTCCAGTGCAGTCCCCACAAACTACAGAAAGATAACCACCTGGGAGAAGCACCAGACGACACAGGCCAATTTCTGCTTCAGCGCACAGCAATGAGGAGATAGATAAACAGTACGACAGGTGATAAACTAGATATGCTCTCAACCTTTTCTTATCTATCTTTCTAAAAAATTACAAAGCATAGTCCTCAACTCAATCTTTAATTAACCAAGTCATTCACTTCACGTCTTACCTATTGTAATTAACTCTTTTCTAACCAAGTTTACTAGTTCTTCCTTCTAGCCTAAATAGCATCTCTAAACAGCTAAAAAAGTGTCATGACCATTCACAGTTTAAGGCTGTCATTTATGGTTTGGGATTCTAAAAACTTGCAACTTGAAATGAGGCCAGATAAAAAGAATGACCCCTATGGGATGGCTTACAGGCAGCACTGGACCCATATACAATCCAGTTGCAGCTCTAGCAGGATGGGTCTGCTAGCTGGTATCAGTTCCCATATTGCTTACTATTGTCCCATACCAAGACACAGAGCCCTAAATCCTGAATTACTTTCTCAAAATTGCCTCTTATCTTTCAAACTAAATGGACTTGGATGCAATTAATCTCTTTTGGGCCACCCCTTGACCAGTTCTGGGAGCTATACTTTACTGTCTCATTTGATCTGTCTTCTTTTCTGGTCCTCAGCTCAATTTCAACATCTGTTTAAGTACCTGATTCCTTGTTGTGGCTCAGATCAGCATCATCCTCAGCAATCTTCCTGGGTTTATTGATCACAGAATTCAGCTCTGCAGAGTTAGTTTTAGATTGGTCAAAATAGATTTGAAGTGGTCAGAGCTAGTTTCCCCTTATGAGAAAAGATTTGAACTGGTCAAGAGCAACTTTAGACCATTTAAAACCCATTTGGGCCAATTTTACATTGCTAATGCAAGAATACGCCACTGAAGAGATCAAGATGAATCACGAATGAGATGAAGCAGCTTCAATCTCCTAAGACCAGTGGGAGTTATTAAAAAGGATCCGACACTAAGGACCATACTATTTGTGGAGGTGATGCCGGAGACGGGATCATAAAGGACATAATAGTTTGTGAAACAGGATCAAACCACTGTAGATCTGGGGAAGGAGCTAAAAGAAACTGATGCTCAGTGACAAAGGATCAAATCATTGTCATGAGACATGAGGGGGAAAGATGCTGATGCTTTCCAGACTGGACCAAACCACTGAGATGCAGAGGGCTGAACAAGGATGCTTTCCTATAAGGTGTCTTCAGACTACTCTGGGGTAGGAATGGAAGAAGGGAGAATAAGAACACAAAGGGCCTAGTAGTTTGTGAGGTAAGATCGGGCTACTGTGGAGGATTTGCAGAAAGGGAATGCTGTTCTAAGAAGCAGGATCAAACCACTGTGGGAGGGAGGGGAGCAAAAGGAAGCTGACATTTCTTGAAGCAAATTTAAATTTCTTTTAGTAAAGTAACAGTGCATGACCCTATGGGATGGCTTACAGGCAGCACTGGACCCATATACAATCCAGTTGCAGCTCTAGCAGGATGGGTCTGCTAGCTGGTATCAGTTCCCATATTGCTTACTATTGTCCCATACCAAGACACAGAGCCCTAAATCCTGAATTACTTTCTCAAAATTGCCTCTTATCTTTCAAACTAAATGGACTTGGATGCAATTAATCTCTTTTGGGCCACCCCTTGACCAGTTCTGGGAGCTATACTTTACTGTCTCATTTGATCTGTCTTCTTTTCTGGTCCTCAGCTCAATTTCAACATCTGTTTAAGTACCTGATTCCTTGTTGTGGCTCAGATCAGCATCATCCTCAGCAATCTTCCTGGGTTTATTGATCACAGAATTCAGCTCTGCAGAGTTAGTTTTAGATTGGTCAAAATAGATTTGAAGTGGTCAGAGCTAGTTTCCCCTTATGAGAAAAGATTTGAACTGGTCAAGAGCAACTTTAGACCATTTAAAACCCATTTGGGCCAATTTTACATTGCTAATGCAAGAATACGCCACTGAAGAGATCAAGATGAATCACGAATGAGATGAAGCAGCTTCAATCTCCTAAGACCAGTGGGAGTTATTAAAAAGGATCCGACACTAAGGACCATACTATTTGTGGAGGTGATGCCGGAGACGGGATCATAAAGGACATAATAGTTTGTGAAACAGGATCAAACCACTGTAGATCTGGGGAAGGAGCTAAAAGAAACTGATGCTCAGTGACAAAGGATCAAATCATTGTCATGAGACATGAGGGGGAAAGATGCTGATGCTTTCCAGACTGGACCAAACCACTGAGATGCAGAGGGCTGAACAAGGATGCTTTCCTATAAGGTGTCTTCAGACTACTCTGGGGTAGGAATGGAAGAAGGGAGAATAAGAACACAAAGGGCCTAGTAGTTTGTGAGGTAAGATCGGGCTACTGTGGAGGATTTGCAGAAAGGGAATGCTGTTCTAAGAAGCAGGATCAAACCACTGTGGGAGGGAGGGGAGCAAAAGGAAGCTGACATTTCTTGAAGCAAATTTAAATTTCTTTTAGTAAAGTAACAGTGCATATGATATTCTACAAGACAGAATCAAACTTTGTCTTTATCAATAATGAAGGACATTTACATAAGATTTGCTCTTCACTCCTCCCTGACTTTATTTAGGTCAGACCATCTTCCCACAAAGGCCTCCTGTGTAATTCACCGCTGCCTCTGAGGGTTCCTTGGCAACAGTGTAGCAGCTGCCTGATGAACCTTGCCCTTTTGGCATTAACCCCTGAGTTTCTGGAAAGGAAATAACATGTGCACACATTTAAAAATTGGGGGGCAAATTGATGTAGTCTCATCAAATACTAGGTGGGGAAGACTGGGAGACAACCACACAGACTTTGGAAATGATGCCCATGTGGGTGGAAGCAAACTCACACTAAAAAGCAATCCTGCGTGAGTGTGTGCTCAGTCATTTCAGTCAGTCGTGTCTGACTCTTGGCGACCCTATGGACCATAGCTCACCAGGTTCCTCTGTCCCAGCAATTCTACAAGAGTACTGAAGTGGGTTGCCATGCCCTCCTCCAGGGGATCTTCCTGACCCAGGAGTTGAGCCCACTTCTCCTGGGTCTCCTGCATTGCTGGTGACTTCCTTACCCACTGATCCACCTGGGAAGCCCCCCAAAAAATCAGTCCTATAGACTTAGAAAGCATCAAGTCCAAGCTCCCACAAGACTCAAAGGTCTTCCTCTGTGACATCCCTTATCCATGGTGCTTGAATACCTTTGGTGAAAAATGAGCAATTCTATCTTCCTGGAAATTCTGTTCTATTTCCCTATAATTCCGATGATTTTTTTCTGCCAAGCTATCTCCCCCATAATTTCCACACAGTAGTCCAGTTTGGTCTGAACTACCTGGTCTTGTGGGCCATATCCAAGTCACTGCTTATTTTTGTTCAGTGTGTGAGCTGAGAATGTTTTTTACATTTTTAAATGGTTGAAAAAAAAGTATTTTATGACATGTGAAAAATTATATGAAATTCAAATTTTAGTCCATAAATAAAGTTTTGTTGGAACACAGCCATGCTCATTCATTTACAACTTATCTATGACTGGGTTCATGATACCACAGCAGAGCTGAATAGCTGCATAGAAGACCTTATGGCTCTCAAAGCCTAAAATATTTACTATTTGTCCCCTTACAGAATAAATTTCCTGATCCCCAATCTAGAGCAACAAAGAATTAGTTCTCAACAGGACTGTCCTCAAGTAGGAATGTAATGGAAATGCCAGATAGGAAAGAAAGTGAAGAAACCTTACAAAGAGTCTCAAATCCTCAAAGACGGCGAGGAGACTGGTGCCAAGGTCCTCTGAGCCCACGAATAACTTAACATCATTTTTCATGGCTTCTAGGGATGAGAAGATTTAGCCCATATGGAATTACTGCAAGTCTTAAAGAAGAATGAGAGAACAGATGGAAAGAAATGTTGGGATCAGAGTTTGCAAGGCTTTGAATACCAAATATAGTTGTTTGGCCATTCTGAAAGCAATGGAAGAGCTAGGTTTCAGATAGGGTTGAATGACAGGGTAAAAGAAAGATTGAGGAAGATGATTCATGCTTCCAGACATCACTCTAGTTCTTTTCCAGGTCTAGACAAGTAGCCGTAATCTGAGAAGTTCAAGTCATTTTGGTCAGTCAGGTTCAGAAACAACTCAATAAAAGTATCCTAGTCTGAACACATCTGGCTGAAGATCAGGATGCTATGGTAAATAAAAGATATGTGTTGGGTCAGTTTCAAAGTATCTCTGCCTTAGGAACATAAAAGAACACTCATCACATGTTTAGTTTTACCTACTTTTCAGGACTCAACTCAACCCATATCTTTCCCAGAGCTCTTGCCCTCCACTGAATTCCTTCAGCACTTCTTTGTGTCATTCATATGGTCCTCACTCTACCCTACGTAGTGTTGAAAATATCTCTTTGTAAAAACTGCCTCTTTCCCGAAGAAGACCTTGAGATGCCAGAAAAATGGGGGGCGGATCCTAACTGATCTTTCTGTGTTCCCATGTATCTGATTGATTGATTAGTAAAGATATTATTGATCCGATGATCTAGTGGTCCTTCAGTGTGAGGGGAGGTCCATGCTTAGGGGACCCAGACACTTTGTGAGCTATGTCAGCTCTAACCAGACATACACCTTCCTGGATTATACACCCTGGGAAAGGGTGAGATGTAGCGATGTACTCTAGCCAGCCCTAAGTTGCAGTGACCAAGCAAAAAGCAGCTAGCTTTCTGGCCCTGATACCACAAGGACCCCAGCTCTCCATCTTTCCTGCTTTCATGAGCTCAAGGCCTAATGCCCTGGTCAGGAAGACAAAGACCACAGTTCTGTTTGCCAGACATCTAGTCCCATTTTCCATGGCCTCTGTTGATCCTGGACCAAGCCTTCAGGTTGGACTCAAAATATTCAGGACAAAAATAGGCCCTTGGCTGGGAAGGCTGGCTTTCCACAAAGTGCTCTTTCCCCTAACAGCCAAAGCAAATGCTGCCGGCCAGGGCTAAAAGCCAGCCAGCCGCTCCCGACCTCTGCTGGCCAGCACCAAGGAGGCCCGGAGTCAACAGTGCATGAACAGGTCTGTTATTTCATTCCTTCTTGTTCCTTAAACATCAGATTTACCTTCAGCAAGTCTAAACAACCAAATAGAACTAAAGTCAGCTCTAGTCTTTAGCAAAAGGTCAAAGATCCCCCATGGGCTCTCGTTGCTTACAGAAAGTCAACACAGTCCCCATCTCCATTTTCTGCCTCTCAAGGGTACCCAAACTCACAGGCTACTTTCTGGAGTTTCTCTGTTTTAATTTCTTTTCTCTCCACCTTTAGGAAAGAGGAAGGAGATATGTGGGAACGAGCTCTCAGTACCCACTGTTCTTGCTGGCTCACATGCCAAGCTAAGACTCCAAACAGAGTTCAACCAATCATTTTCCGGAATTAAGTAGCCAGCCTCCCCTCATCATGATGGAGCAGGGGCCAGGGTTTAGATCCTGGCCAGGAGGGACATGGAAAGAGGAAGAGGAATGGGAAGGAAGAAGAGAATGGAAGAAGCCAGGCAGAAGGAAGTATTTTTTCTTTTAAATTTTGGCCTCTTTTATTGATCTTTTATTTATTTATTTTCATCCATCTTTGTTCTTTGGCCTGTGTGGGCCCTCCATAACAGTGGCCTCTCTTGTTGCAGAGCACCGACTCTGGGTGCATGCGTTCCAGAGCACTGGCTTGTAACTGGATACACCAGTCTAACCACTCTGCAGCACATGGGATCTTCCTGGGCCAGGGATCGAACCAGTACCCCCTTGCACTGCAAGGTGGACTCTTTACCCACTGGACTACCAGGGAAACCCAGAAGGAAGTATTTTTATCTACCATACAGAAGTCTCCTCTAAATGAGTGACTTTGGGCTAGTGAGTGAGGATAGAGGAGTGGGAAAATCTTGGCAAAGCTAGAAAATTGCACTGCTTTGAGGATGAAGTTTTCTTGCCTGCTCACAAAGAAATCACTCTCTCCCTAAGGCTTGGGCAAGTTAGTGCTGACTTGGAAGGAGCCTGATACAAGAAGAGATTACTAACAAAAAGGTTGGTGTCCCTCCTCAGAGATATGCAACATGAGTTAAGCTATTGAATCAGCGTCCTCTTCGGTACCCAGGTCCCTTCTAATAATAATCGCAGGCATTTTACAATAATATTAAATACCATGTACTTAGCACCAACTATGAACTTGGGCAATGTTCTATTGCCAAACTGTGCACCAAAGTACCCCAGGGTACCATAGCCAACTCACAGGGATAATATAAGAAATTTTAAATTTGAGGGAAACACAGCGACATCTGTTGGACACAGCATGAATTACGACCATTAAGTTTTTGCACCTAATTATTTAATAAAAATTAAGTATTTCTTTTGGCTTAGCGGTGCTGTGAAAACATTTTCAAAAGAGTTACACTAAACGCACATTGAACAAAGAAAACTGGGGAACTTTTGTTATATGTATTGCATGAATTATCTCATGCAGTCCTCAAATTTTCTCTGGAAGATCTTAATATGTTTTCCATTTTATAAGTAAAAAGGCTCCAAGAGATAAGGTAATTTATCCAAGGTACCAAGCTAAGTGGTGGCAAATCATGTGAGAACCTTGATATGGCAGACTTCAGAGACAGTACTCTTACACCATTTATAACACTGAAACTTTGTTGTTTGGCCTGTGTGGGCCCTCCATAACAGTGGCCTCTCTTGTTGCAGAGCACCGACTCTGGGTGCATGCGTTCCAGAGCACTGGCTTGTAACTGGATACACCAGTCTAACCACTCTGCAGCACATGGGATCTTCCTGGGCCAGGGATCGAACCAGTACCCCCTTGCACTGCAAGGTGGACTCTTTACCCACTGGACTACCAGGGAAACCCAGAAGGAAGTATTTTTATCTACCATACAGAAGTCTCCTCTAAATGAGTGACTTTGGGCTAGTGAGTGAGGATAGAGGAGTGGGAAAATCTTGGCAAAGCTAGAAAATTGCACTGCTTTGAGGATGAAGTTTTCTTGCCTGCTCACAAAGAAATCACTCTCTCCCTAAGGCTTGGGCAAGTTAGTGCTGACTTGGAAGGAGCCTGATACAAGAAGAGATTACTAACAAAAAGGTTGGTGTCCCTCCTCAGAGATATGCAACATGAGTTAAGCTATTGAATCAGCGTCCTCTTCGGTACCCAGGTCCCTTCTAATAATAATCGCAGGCATTTTACAATAATATTAAATACCATGTACTTAGCACCAACTATGAACTTGGGCAATGTTCTATTGCCAAACTGTGCACCAAAGTACCCCAGGGTACCATAGCCAACTCACAGGGATAATATAAGAAATTTTAAATTTGAGGGAAACACAGCGACATCTGTTGGACACAGCATGAATTACGACCATTAAGTTTTTGCACCTAATTATTTAATAAAAATTAAGTATTTCTTTTGGCTTAGCGGTGCTGTGAAAACATTTTCAAAAGAGTTACACTAAACGCACATTGAACAAAGAAAACTGGGGAACTTTTGTTATATGTATTGCATGAATTATCTCATGCAGTCCTCAAATTTTCTCTGGAAGATCTTAATATGTTTTCCATTTTATAAGTAAAAAGGCTCCAAGAGATAAGGTAATTTATCCAAGGTACCAAGCTAAGTGGTGGCAAATCATGTGAGAACCTTGATATGGCAGACTTCAGAGACAGTACTCTTACACCATTTATAACACTGCCTTTCCACAATTAGCTTTGTCCACTATTCTCTACTTCACACTCTATCTACTTCTCTACTTTGTCCTCTGCTCTCTACTTCGCTGGATATAAAGGAAGACGCATCAGCCCTGGTTGATGCTGATTTCTCTCTTTTAACCATGAGGAAAATAAGCCTGAGAATAAGGTCAACACACAGGGGAGGGCAGAACCAAAAGAATAACAAAGGAAAGGAATGGAATCATGACTGAACCGTGCCTGAAGCCTGTCCTACCTCTAGATTTTCCTGTTACATAAGCCAATAAGTCCCTGACTTGTCTCAGCCAGTTTAAGTTGGGTTTCCTGTATTTTGCATCCAAAATCACTCTGAGAAATAGTTACTCTCCTAAAGTGCCTACCACAGTGTTTGGTATATTCATCCGTAAGAGCCCAGTCCTGATGTCAGTTCCCCAATGAAGCGTGTCTTAATCTCCAAACAAAATATATTGCTCTGTCCTTTGTGTACTCATAGTTCACTGTATAACATGTCATGTTGAGTTGTTTATAGTTACTTGTCTCTCCCACTGTAAAGTGAATATTTGGTGCCCTTATAAAATGCCTAGCATATAGGAGATGCTCCACAAACATGTTTTGATCTGAACTTAAATGAAATATTAAGCATTCAATCGATGCTAATTCAACTCTCTTTTCTCTCTGGAAGGCTGAATGATGGCTAACAGACCCTATCCTTACTGAAAGCTCCAAAGGCTTGTGGACCTAATCCACTCTAATCCAGGCACATGCATAACAACTACAAATAGTAATACTGTGTCTACTGTCTCAGTATTCAACACCTGTTAACAACAGACCTGGCGGAAGTCAATCAAAAGGTTTCTGGAATAAGCTATGGACCAACTCTCTGATCAGCGAAGTACAAAGGTGTTTTCAGAAAGACCTTTAAAATACGTACATTCAAGTCTCTCCCCTCTGCCCCATCTCCAAGTTTGCAATTATTCCACAACAATCTGTGTTAACTGAGGGTTTTTCTAACTCCCAGTACCGCTCTGAATAGTTCTCTTCCCTTTTTCTGAACTCCCACAGTGCTGTACACATTCTTCCATTATCACTGCTCTTATTGGCTTGTGATTAACTATATACATGCCTGTCTTTCTCACTAGATTGTGAGCTCCTTCAGAGTAATAACCTACTTTCTCAGTATGTATCCCATGTACTTAGCAAAGTGTCTAAATTAGAATAGGTGCTCAGAAATTGTTGAAATTAATTGTTGTTAGTGCAGTTCAGTTCAGTCTCTCAGTCATGTCTGACTCTTTGCAACACTACGGACTGCAGCACACCAGGCTTCCCTGTCTTTAACATCTCCTAGAACTTGCTCAAACTCATGTCCATTGAGTCTATGGTGCCATCCAGCCATCTCATCCTCTGTCGTCCCCTTCTCCTCTGCCTTCTATTTTTTCCCAGCATCAGGGTCTTTTCCAAAGAGTCTGCTCTTCACACTGGAGCTTCAGCTTCAGCATCAGTCCTTCCAATGAATTTTCAGGGTTGATTTCCTTTAGGATTGACTAGTTTGATCTCTTGCAGTCCAAAGGACTCTCAAGAGTCTTCTCCAACACCAGAGTTTGAAGGCATCAGTTCTTCAGCACTCAGCCTTCTTTATGGTCCAACTCTCATATCTGTACATGACTACTGGAAACGCCATAGCTTTGACTATATGGACTTCTGTTGGAAAAGTGATGTCTCTACTTTTGAAAACATTGTCACAGCTTTTCTTCCAAGGAGAAGCATATTTTAATTTCATGGCTGCAGTCACCATCTGCAATGATTTTGGAGCCTAAGAAAATAAAGTCTGTCACTGTTTCCATTGTTTCCCCATCTATTTGCCATGAAATGATGGGACTGGGTGCCATGATCTTCTTTTTTTGAATGTTGAGTTTTAGGCTAGCTTTTTCACTCTCCTTTTACCTTCATCAAGAGGCTGTTTATTTATTTATTTTTTTTGCATGTAGCTGTCCAATTCTCCCAGCACCGCTTGTTGAAGAGGCTGTCTTTGTCCCATTTTATAGTTTCTCCTCCTTTGTCAAAAATAAGGTACCCATAGGTGTGTGGGTTTATCTCTGGGTGCTCTATCTTGTTCCATTGGTCTCTAGTTCTGTTTTTGTGCCAGTACCATACTGTCTTGAGGACTGTTGCTTTGTAGTAGAGTCTGAAGTTAGGGAGGCTGATCCCTCCAGCTCCGTTTTTCTTTCTCAGAATTGCTTTGGCTACTCGAGGTCTTTTGTGTTTCCATATGAACTGTGTGATTCTTTGGTCTAGTTCTGTGAAGAATGTCAATGGAAGTTGAATAGGTATTGCATTGAATCTGTAGATGATATTTGGTAGTATGGTCATTTTCACAATATTGATTCTTCCGATCCAGGAACATGGAATATCTCTCCATCTGTTTAAGTCTTCTTTAATTTCTTTCATGAGTGTCTTGTAATCTTCTGTGTACAGTTCTTTTGTTTCTTTGGGTAGGTTTATTTTTAGATATTTGATTCTTTTGGTTGCAATGGTGAAGGGGATTGCCTCTTTGATTTCATTTTCTGATTTTTCATTGTTTGTGTATAGGAATGCCAGTGATTTCTGTGTGTTGACTTTGTATCCTGCGACTTTGCTGAATTCGTTGATTAGCTCTAGGAGCTTTGTAATAGAGTCTTTGGGATTTTCTATGTATAATATCATGTCATCTGCAAAAAGAGAGAGCTTACATGCAAAAAAATGAAATTGGAACATTCCCTGACACCATACACTAAGATCAACTCAAAATGGATTAAAGACCTAAATGTAAGACCAGAAACCATCAAACTCTTAGAGGAGAATATAGGCAAAACCCTCAAGGACATCAATCAAAGCAAGAGCTTCTCTGACCCACCCCCAAACTGTAAGGGCCAGAAAATAAAGTCTGTCACTGTTTCCATTGTTTCCCCATCTATTTGCCATGAAATGATGGGACTGGGTGCCATGATCTTCTTTTTTTGAATGTTGAGTTTTAGGCTAGCTTTTTCACTCTCCTTTTACCTTCATCAAGAGGCTGTTTATTTATTTATTTTTTTTGCATGTAGCTGTCCAATTCTCCCAGCACCGCTTGTTGAAGAGGCTGTCTTTGTCCCATTTTATAGTTTCTCCTCCTTTGTCAAAAATAAGGTACCCATAGGTGTGTGGGTTTATCTCTGGGTGCTCTATCTTGTTCCATTGGTCTCTAGTTCTGTTTTTGTGCCAGTACCATACTGTCTTGAGGACTGTTGCTTTGTAGTAGAGTCTGAAGTTAGGGAGGCTGATCCCTCCAGCTCCGTTTTTCTTTCTCAGAATTGCTTTGGCTACTCGAGGTCTTTTGTGTTTCCATATGAACTGTGTGATTCTTTGGTCTAGTTCTGTGAAGAATGTCAATGGAAGTTGAATAGGTATTGCATTGAATCTGTAGATGATATTTGGTAGTATGGTCATTTTCACAATATTGATTCTTCCGATCCAGGAACATGGAATATCTCTCCATCTGTTTAAGTCTTCTTTAATTTCTTTCATGAGTGTCTTGTAATCTTCTGTGTACAGTTCTTTTGTTTCTTTGGGTAGGTTTATTTTTAGATATTTGATTCTTTTGGTTGCAATGGTGAAGGGGATTGCCTCTTTGATTTCATTTTCTGATTTTTCATTGTTTGTGTATAGGAATGCCAGTGATTTCTGTGTGTTGACTTTGTATCCTGCGACTTTGCTGAATTCGTTGATTAGCTCTAGGAGCTTTGTAATAGAGTCTTTGGGATTTTCTATGTATAATATCATGTCATCTGCAAAAAGAGAGAGCTTACATGCAAAAAAATGAAATTGGAACATTCCCTGACACCATACACTAAGATCAACTCAAAATGGATTAAAGACCTAAATGTAAGACCAGAAACCATCAAACTCTTAGAGGAGAATATAGGCAAAACCCTCAAGGACATCAATCAAAGCAAGAGCTTCTCTGACCCACCAACTAAAATAGCAGAACTGAAAAGAAAAATGAACATATGGGACCTCATGAAACTTAAAAGCTTTTGTACAGCAAAAGAAATTACAAAAAAAAGCTCAACAGACACCCCACAGAGTGGGAGAAAATCATACCAAATGAAACAACAGACAAAGAATTAATCTCCAAAATCTACAAGCAACTCAGACAACTCAGCACAGGGAAAACGAACAACCCAATCAAAAAATGGGAAAAAGATCTAAAGAGACGCCTCTCCAAAGAGGACATACAGATGGCCCAAAAGCACATGAAACGATGCTCAACCTTGCTTATTATTAGAGAAATGCAAATTAAAACTACAATCAGATATCACCTCACACCCGTCAGAATGGCCATCTTCAAAAAATCTGCAGACAATAAATGCTGGAGAGGGTGTGGAGAAAAGGGAACCCTCTTGCATTGCTGGTGGGAGCGTAAATTGATACAGCCTCTATGGAAGACAGTCTGGAGATTTCTTAAAAAACTAAAAATAGAAGCACCCTATGACCCAGCAATCCCACTATTAGGCTTATATCCTGATAAAATCAAAACTGAAAGAAGCACCTGTACCCCAATGTTCATTGCAGCTCTCTATACAATAGCCAAAACATGGAAGCAACCTAGATGTTCATCAACGAATGAATGGATCCAGAAGCTCTGGTACATATATACAATGGAATACTACTCAGCTATTAAAAGAAATGCAGAAGACTCAGTCCTAATGAAGTGGCTGGCTCTAGAACCTATCATAAAAAGTGAAGTAAGTCAAAAAGAGAAAGACAAATACAATATACTAACACACATATATGGAATCTAGTAAGATGGTCTTGATATCACACGCAGGGAACTCATGGAAAAAGAGCATAGACATAGGGACATTGTGGGGAAGAAATAGGGAGGGGGAAGCATGGAGGAAGTAACAAGGAAACCTATAGTGTTATGTGCGGAAAAGATAGCTAGTGTCATAGTGCTAAGGGAATAGGAGTGCTTACAATGGCTTGGGGCGAAGGTCTGGAGGGGTGGGATGGGGGGATCTGGGCGTGTGGGGACCATGGATATGCATATGACTGATCTGGGAACATACATGTCTGTGAACAACAAAACTCTGTAAAACCTTTAAAATAAAGAATAATAATAATAAAAAGAGGCTGTTTAGTTCCTCTTCACTTTCTGCCATAAGGGCGGTGTCATCTGCATATCTGAGGCTATGGATATTTCTGCTGGCAATCTTGATTCCAGCTTGTTTTTCATTCAGACCAACATTCACATGATTTACTCTGCATATAAGTTAAACAAGCAAGGTGACAATATACCATCTTGATGTATTCTTTTCCCAATTTGGAACCAGTCCATTGTTCCATGTCTGGTTCTAACTGTTGCTTCTTGACCTGCATACAGGTTTCACAGGAGGCAGGTAAGGTAGTCTGGTATTCTTACCTCTAAGAAGTTTCCACAGTTTGTTGTGATCCACACAGTTAAAGGCTTTAGCAGAGTCAATGAAGCAGAAGTAGGTGTTTTTCTGGAGCTCTGCTGCTTTTTTTATGATCCAACGGATGTTGGCAATTTGGTCTTTGGTTCCTCTGCCTTTTCTAAATGCAACTTGTACATCTGGAAGTTCTTGGCTCACATATTGTCGACACCTAGTTTGGAGAATTTTGAGGGTGACCTTGCTAACGTGACATGAGTGCAATTGTGCTGTAGTTTGAACATACTTTGGTATTGGAACACTCTTTGGCATTGCCCTTCTTTGGGATTGGAATGAAAACTGACCTTTTCCAGTCCTGAGGCCACTGCTGAGTTTTTTGAATTTGCTGGCATATTGAATGTAGCACTTTAACAGCATCATATTTTAATATTTGAAAGAGCCCATCGCCTCCACTAGCTTTGTAGTAATGCTTCCTAAGGTGCATTTGACTTCTCCCTCTAAGATGTCTGTTTCTAGGTGAGTGATCATATATACCATCGTGGTCATCTGACTCATTAAGGTCTTTTTTGTATAATCCTTCTGTGTATTCTTTTCATTTCTTCTTAATATCCTCTGCTTCTCTCTGGTCTGCAATGTTCATGTGCTTTATTGTGCCCGTCTTTGCATGAAATATTCCCTTGGAATGTCCAATTTTCTTGATGAGATCTCTTGTCTTCCCCATTCTTTTTTGTTATTGTCCCCAAAATAGATTTGATGCCATTTTAACTGATCTGGGAACATACATGTCTGTGAACAACAAAACTCTGTAAAACCTTTAAAATAAAGAATAATAATAATAAAAAGAGGCTGTTTAGTTCCTCTTCACTTTCTGCCATAAGGGCGGTGTCATCTGCATATCTGAGGCTATGGATATTTCTGCTGGCAATCTTGATTCCAGCTTGTTTTCATTCAGACCAACATTCACATGATGTACTCTGCATATAAGTTAAACAAGCATGGTGACAATATACAGCCTTGATTTACTCCTTTCCCAATTTGGGACCAGTCCATTGTTCCATGTCTAGTTCTAACTGTTGCTTCTTGACCTGCATACAGGTTTCACAGGAGGCAGGTAAGGTAGTCTGGTATTCTTACCTCTAAGAAGTTTCCACAGTTTGTTGTGATCCACACAGTTAAAGGCTTTAGCAGAGTCAATGAAGCAGAAGTAGGTGTTTTTCTGGAGCTCTGCTGCTTTTTTTATGATCCAACGGATGTTGGCAATTTGGTCTTTGGTTCCTCTGCCTTTTCTAAATGCAACTTGTACATCTGGAAGTTCTTGGCTCACATATTGTCGACACCTAGTTTGGAGAATTTTGAGGGTGACCTTGCTAACGTGACATGAGTGCAATTGTGCTGTAGTTTGAACATACTTTGGTATTGGAACACTCTTTGGCATTGCCCTTCTTTGGGATTGGAATGAAAACTGACCTTTTCCAGTCCTGAGGCCACTGCTGAGTTTTTTGAATTTGCTGGCATATTGAATGTAGCACTTTAACAGCATCATATTTTAATATTTGAAAGAGCCCATCGCCTCCACTAGCTTTGTAGTAATGCTTCCTAAGGTGCATTTGACTTCTCCCTCTAAGATGTCTGTTTCTAGGTGAGTGATCATATATACCATCGTGGTCATCTGACTCATTAAGGTCTTTTTTGTATAATCCTTCTGTGTATTCTTTTCATTTCTTCTTAATATCCTCTGCTTCTCTCTGGTCTGCAATGTTCATGTGCTTTATTGTGCCCGTCTTTGCATGAAATATTCCCTTGGAATGTCCAATTTTCTTGATGAGATCTCTTGTCTTCCCCATTCTATTGTTATTGTCCCCAATGATTGTTAAATCCCCCTCAAAAGAATGAGTTAGATTTGATGCCATTTTTAACCTTTAATTCCTCCTTGTGCAGTGGACATATTTAGGAACTAAAGATAGCGGTTTAGCCTGCCTTGGTCATTTACTAGCCCTATATCCTTATACCGTATTTCCTTATATCATATATCCGTATAGCCTTGTTCAAGTCCTGTAACCTCTCTGAACCTTACTTTCTTTACCTTTACAATAAATACAACCATAAATATGCCTCAAAAGATTGTAGTAAGGATAAAATATACCATCTGTGGTAGCACTTTGTGAATGCAACAGCTTGTGACAAAGTTGAATTATCATATATAACAAAATTTACTTGAAAGAATTTTTCCATAATTCTTTCTGCCAAGGGATAGACAGGGATTCCTTCAGAGAGCTGCAGGGATTGCCGTTATATATGCTGGGTATGCCTTTAAGGGCTTTTCATGAATGTAGGCCCATTTTCTCTGCTCCCTCTATTAGACCATTCGATGATAAAGAGCTTTCACCCTTCCTTTTAGTGATCCTCCCTTAGCGGTGTTGAAGGTGGGCAAATGGTAGTGGGTACATTCCAGAATTGGAACTTAGAATCAATACTAGATTGATAATCTTGCAGATGAGAGGCCTTCCACATTCAGTCATACTTCATTTAATCTTAACACCAAATTATGTTTCCTGAGCACCTGCAGGCTGAATGGTGCAAGAAACCATCTAGGAACAAGGATGATCATGTGGACACTTTAACAGCATCATATTTTAATATTTGAAAGAGCCCATCGCCTCCACTAGCTTTGTAGTAATGCTTCCTAAGGTGCATTTGACTTCTCCCTCTAAGATGTCTGTTTCTAGGTGAGTGATCATATATACCATCGTGGTCATCTGACTCATTAAGGTCTTTTTTGTATAATCCTTCTGTGTATTCTTTTCATTTCTTCTTAATATCCTCTGCTTCTCTCTGGTCTGCAATGTTCATGTGCTTTATTGTGCCCGTCTTTGCATGAAATATTCCCTTGGAATGTCCAATTTTCTTGATGAGATCTCTTGTCTTCCCCATTCTATTGTTATTGTCCCCAATGATTGTTAAATCCCCCTCAAAAGAATGAGTTAGATTTGATGCCATTTTTAACCTTTAATTCCTCCTTGTGCAGTGGACATATTTAGGAACTAAAGATAGCGGTTTAGCCTGCCTTGGTCATTTACTAGCCCTATATCCTTATACCGTATTTCCTTATATCATATATCCGTATAGCCTTGTTCAAGTCCTGTAACCTCTCTGAACCTTACTTTCTTTACCTTTACAATAAATACAACCATAAATATGCCTCAAAAGATTGTAGTAAGGATAAAATATACCATCTGTGGTAGCACTTTGTGAATGCAACAGCTTGTGACAAAGTTGAATTATCATATATAACAAAATTTACTTGAAAGAATTTTTCCATAATTCTTTCTGCCAAGGGATAGACAGGGATTCCTTCAGAGAGCTGCAGGGATTGCCGTTATATATGCTGGGTATGCCTTTAAGGGCTTTTCATGAATGTAGGCCCATTTTCTCTGCTCCCTCTATTAGACCATTCGATGATAAAGAGCTTTCACCCTTCCTTTTAGTGATCCTCCCTTAGCGGTGTTGAAGGTGGGCAAATGGTAGTGGGTACATTCCAGAATTGGAACTTAGAATCAATACTAGATTGATAATCTTGCAGATGAGAGGCCTTCCACATTCAGTCATACTTCATTTAATCTTAACACCAAATTATGTTTCCTGAGCACCTGCAGGCTGAATGGTGCAAGAAACCATCTAGGAACAAGGATGATCATGTGGAAAAGTCACCTCTGAATGCCAGACTAAAGCCTACTAAACTGAACCACTTATTGCTCCTCATACATGCTCTATAGGTTTTCCACCTTTGCTCTTGTACTATAGAGGTCTGAAATGGCCTTCCTTCCATTCCCTTCTCAGTGTCAAGTGCTAGCTATCCTTCAAGTCTTGGTTCAAATCTTATCTTTTTATAAAATTGACCCTATGTATCAAACCCCCTACCTTTAAACTATGAGTTGTTTCTCCCTCTTTGATATTCCCCAAAGTCACCTTCTGGCACTTACTACTTTTATGTTATCTATTTCAATTAGTCATTCCAATTTACTCTCTTCCTAGGCACTCATCATCTCTGCTTAAAATATTACAGTTAATGCTCTATGCCACCAACTTTTCCAGGTATCTTTCCGAAATACAGACCACTATTATGATTTAAAATTTCTGGTGGCAGGATAAAAATCTAAATTCAGTAACATGATATAGCATGTCTGTGTGTGTGCAAAGTTGCTTTACTCGTGTCTGTCTACTTGTGACCTCCTGGGTATAGCCCCCAAGCTCCTCTGTCCATGGGATTCTCCAGGCAAGAATACTGGAGTAGGTTGCCATTTCCTGTTTCAGGGGATCTTTCCAAACCAGGGATTGAACGCTCATATCCTGCAGCTCCTACATGTCAGGAAAAAAATGATATGTCTGATTAACAATTTCTGCCATGGTTATGGGAGGAGCTGATAGTGTGATCATGCCAGGTATTTACCATATCTGCTCTAGACACAGAATAACAAGCCAACCCTTACCTTTGCGTGATGTTCCATTTGTCTAGAATGACTCCCACACCCACACCACCAGTCCCTGATTCCCTAGAAAACTCCTAATCATGCTCCAAGTTCAATGAAAATATCATATAATCTGGGAGTCTTGGACTGATTCACTCCATACCATTCCTTCTCTCATCTGGTGTCTCATTAAAATTCATTTAGAAGCAAAACTTCCATGTTTACTACCTCAAATCCATTTTATGAATGAAGATGGATATAAATTTTTCAATACTGAACTATGTTGTAAACTTCTATGCATATTTATCTACTCTATTAGACTTTGACCTACTAGAGGTAAGAAACCATCACATATTCATCTTTTTATTCCAAGCCCTGGCTTAATGCCTGGTATCCACAGGGTGCTCAGTAAACATATACTGAACAGACAGCAGACTGCATCCTTCCATTCCCTTCTCAGTTCATGCTAGCTATCCTTCAAGTCTTGGTTCAAATCTTATCTTTTTATAAAATTGACCCTATGTATCAAACCCCCTACCTTTAAACTATGAGTTGTTTCTCCCTCTTTGATATTCCCCAAAGTCACCTTCTGGCACTTACTACTTTTATGTTATCTATTTCAATTAGTCATTCCAATTTACTCTCTTCCTAGGCACTCATCATCTCTGCTTAAAATATTACAGTTAATGCTCTATGCCACCAACTTTTCCAGGTATCTTTCCGAAATACAGACCACTATTATGATTTAAAATTTCTGGTGGCAGGATAAAAATCTAAATTCAGTAACATGATATAGCATGTCTGTGTGTGTGCAAAGTTGCTTTACTCGTGTCTGTCTACTTGTGACCTCCTGGGTATAGCCCCCAAGCTCCTCTGTCCATGGGATTCTCCAGGCAAGAATACTGGAGTAGGTTGCCATTTCCTGTTTCAGGGGATCTTTCCAAACCAGGGATTGAACGCTCATATCCTGCAGCTCCTACATGTCAGGAAAAAAATGATATGTCTGATTAACAATTTCTGCCATGGTTATGGGAGGAGCTGATAGTGTGATCATGCCAGGTATTTACCATATCTGCTCTAGACACAGAATAACAAGCCAACCCTTACCTTTGCGTGATGTTCCATTTGTCTAGAATGACTCCCACACCCACACCACCAGTCCCTGATTCCCTAGAAAACTCCTAATCATGCTCCAAGTTCAATGAAAATATCATATAATCTGGGAGTCTTGGACTGATTCACTCCATACCATTCCTTCTCTCATCTGGTGTCTCATTAAAATTCATTTAGAAGCAAAACTTCCATGTTTACTACCTCAAATCCATTTTATGAATGAAGATGGATATAAATTTTTCAATACTGAACTATGTTGTAAACTTCTATGCATATTTATCTACTCTATTAGACTTTGACCTACTAGAGGTAAGAAACCATCACATATTCATCTTTTTTATTCCAAGCCCCTGGCTTAATGCCTGGTATCCACAGGGTGCTCAGTAAACATATACTGAACAGACAGCAGACTGCATCTGAGGGAGTGAGAAGAGGGGAAAGTAACTAAATCAAACACATCATCCTTCCCTTTTAAAGCCATGAAGATAAGGTCAGGTTCATGGGTGCAAAAGAACACTTCTGAATGAAGGAAGACAAAGAACTGATAATAATGCAGCCTGAAATAAGTGCAAAAATATCTCCTTTCCTCCATAATGACTTCAGCCCTCAGTTGTTGTTTCTAATCTTTAGTTGCAAAGTCATGTCCAACTCTTTGTGACCACTTGGACTGTAGCCTGCCAGGATCTTCTGTCCATGGAATTTTAAAGGCAAGAATATTGGAGTCGGTTGCCATTTCCTTCTCCTGAGGTCTTCTCCAGATGATCTTCCTGACCCAGGAATCCAACCCACATTTCCTGCATTTGCAGGCTTTTACCCCTGAGGCTCTTAACCGCTGAGCCACCAGGGAAGCCCTTAGCCCTCAGTGATCTCTGTTATTCTAAACAGTGCTTATTGTCTATATCTCACAATTTGGTATCCGCTTGTCTCAGGCAGGTGAGGCAAGACTCACCTGCCTGAGGCAAGTTTCTGTTTCCTAGAAAGTAGGAATCAGAGCTGAACATCTTTATATTTCCTTGAGCATCTAGAACAGATTTAAGCACATGTGAGGCACTTTTTAAAAAGGCTAGCTAATTGATTAGTGAACAACTGTCCCTTATGGTTTAATAGGTCAGACATTTATGTAATACTTGGTCCAGTTATTGCCCACTAAAACTAGCGAGAAAAATGTTCAAGAAAACTCCTATTTGTGGAAACTGATCGCCTTAAACTGGCCCCAAAGCTTCCTTCTCTCATCTGGTGTCTCATTAAAATTCATTTAGAAGCAAAACTTCCATGTTTACTACCTCAAATCCATTTTATGAATGAAGATGGATATAAATTTTTCAATACTGAACTATGTTGTAAACTTCTATGCATATTTATCTACTCTATTAGACTTTGACCTACTAGAGGTAAGAAACCATCACATATTCATCTTTTTATTCCAAGCCCTGGCTTAATGCCTGGTATCCACAGGGTGCTCAGTAAACATATACTGAACAGACAGCAGACTGCATCTGAGGGAGTGAGAAGAGGGGAAAGTAACTAAATCAAACACATCATCCTTCCCTTTTAAAGCCATGAAGATAAGGTCAGGTTCATGGGTGCAAAAGAACACTTCTGAATGAAGGAAGACAAAGAACTGATAATAATGCAGCCTGAAATAAGTGCAAAAATATCTCCTTTCCTCCATAATGACTTCAGCCCTCAGTTGTTGTTTCTAATCTTTAGTTGCAAAGTCATGTCCAACTCTTTGTGACCACTTGGACTGTAGCCTGCCAGGATCTTCTGTCCATGGAATTTTAAAGGCAAGAATATTGGAGTCGGTTGCCATTTCCTTCTCCTGAGGTCTTCTCCAGATGATCTTCCTGACCCAGGAATCCAACCCACATTTCCTGCATTTGCAGGCTTTTACCCCTGAGGCTCTTAACCGCTGAGCCACCAGGGAAGCCCTTAGCCCTCAGTGATCTCTGTTATTCTAAACAGTGCTTATTGTCTATATCTCACAATTTGGTATCCGCTTGTCTCAGGCAGGTGAGGCAAGACTCACCTGCCTGAGGCAAGTTTCTGTTTCCTAGAAAGTAGGAATCAGAGCTGAACATCTTTATATTTCCTTGAGCATCTAGAACAGATTTAAGCACATGTGAGGCACTTTTTAAAAAGGCTAGCTAATTGATTAGTGAACAACTGTCCCTTATGGTTTAATAGGTCAGACATTTATGTAATACTTGGTCCAGTTATTGCCCACTAAAACTAGAGAGAAAAATGTTCAAGGAAACTCCTATTTGTGGAAAAGCCAAATTGTCCCATCTGCACATTAATCTGCCCAAAGCTTCCTTCTTCAGATTGACAATATCTTGCCTTTTCCCTGTATTTTAAAAATAAGATTAATCTTTGAGTCTAGCATGCTATAGTAGGAAAAGTTGTGAAACCTAGGCTTAGATGACTTGAACTCTTCTTCTGATGTTCAACTTTCTGAATAGCACTGGGAAAAATACTTACCCTTAGTCTTCTGTCATATGAGCAAAGTAAACAGGTTTCTAAGGGCCTCTTGTGCTCTAACTTTCATTGTTTTATTAAGACAAGTATGTTTAGCATGAGGAACATGGATATAGGAATTGAAAAGTGTTTGTACTTAGGCTTTTATGGTCTTGTTTATCTATTTACTCAACAAATTTTTTTTTAATGTCTGCAATATGCCAAGTACTGTTCTAGAAGCTAGAAATACAGCATTGAACAGAACAAAGGTCTTGTTCTCAAGCAACTCATATTCTATTGAGGAGAGATAGACCATAATCAAATAAATAACAACAATCATAATATGTCAGTGGGTACAATGAAAAATAATGAAGGAAAGATATTTTCAGGCATCAGGAACAGAAAGTACAGAAACCCTGAGAAAGAATGTACTAGAGATATACAAGGAAATGCAAGGAAGCTAATGTGGTTGATGCAAAGCAAGCAAGGGGAGAGAAATAGGAAAGGAATCAAAGAAGTCACAGGTGACATAAAGAGTATGGAAGAGCTTAGTAGGCCATTGTTAAGAATTTGGGGGTTTCTCTGGTGGTCCAGTGGGTAAGGACACTGCCTTGCAGTGCAAGGGACGCCGGTTCAATCCCTGGCCTGGGAAGATCCCACGTGCTGCAGAACGACTGGACCGGTGTGTCCAACTACCAAGCCAGAGCTCTGGAGTGTATGCGCCCAGAGCCCGTGCTCTGCAGCGAGAGAGGCCACTACGATGAGAGGCCCAAACAGGCCAAAGAACAAAGATGGATGAAAATAGATAAAGGAAAGCATAATAGAAGTGGCCAAAAAAATAGAAATGGCCAAAAAAAAAAAAAAAGAATTTGGATATTACCCTGAATGTAATTGATCAAACATTTTGACCATAGGAAGTGTTATGATCTGACTTATATATTAAAGAATAACTTCTATGTGGAGAGCAGATCATAGGGAGGGCAGCAAAAGTTGAAGCAGGGAAAAGTCAAAAGGCTTTGTTAGCAATGATGGTGACTTTTGGGGAAACACAAGCATCTAACACAAACATGAAAACTCAAATAGGAATAATGAAATGACTACATATGGAATATACAGTTTAAGTACTATGGCTGATGGACAGTGGAAGGATGTTGTAAGAATGGTATAACTGTAAAGGAGGTAAAACTCAAGCTAGCCCTTAAAAAAAGAAGAAGTGGAATCTATAAAATAAGAATTCAACCACTGTCAATCCCACAGGATTCACGTGGAACTCAACGGAGAGCCTTGATTGAATAGACTTACGTAAAACACAATGTAGCATATGGAGGTAAGAAATTACTATCCCTGATCCTTGATCTGACTATACCCTACTCTTAGGAGCAGTTACCAAAAAAGGGACTGATAACTGTATACTTTCAGACAGTCTGAAATAGTCGAATCTCACTAAGAAACTGATCACCTCCAAAGATCTGTGTATATGGTAGTCCATATGAGTTGCCAGGGTAGCACTGCCTTGTTAACTAAACCTAGCAACTCAATAGCATTTCAACTTAAGAGCCAAAGCTACACTAGTGGAAAATATTATCAACAGTCAAGCTTCACTCAATTAAAAAGACCCAATATTTGACAACCAGCACCACAGTAACTGCTCCAGCCCCTAAGCTTGAGGATTCTTCTTTTTTGCTCTGTGTAATAATTGAGAGAAATGCCATGGGCTACATCCTTTTCCCTTTGCTCCTTCCTCATCTCTGTGATACCCATATTACTCAGGAAGCTACCTCAAATTCTTGAATAAGCTATAAGGAGAGGTGAGTAAATGTTCCCAGTGCTGTTGCTAGGCAAGCAGAGTCAAAGCGTCTGAGCCGGCAAGCTTTTCAGATATTATCTAGCCTAGTGAGTGACTCTATTGAAGCAGCTGGATGACCAATAGCTCTGGCTGTTTCTCTCCCATCCACCCCCACTTCAGCAGGCTCTGACAGGATTTTTCACATTTGTAATATACCACAGAGCAGTTTGAAACCTGGTTATCTAACCAACCAAGTATCCTCATTCATAGATGAAGGTTACTGGGTCCCAGAGAGGCTAAAATTTTCCAGTCATAATCTGAGCTCACAGCAGATGTAACGTAAACCCAGGTTTCCTAATTCTCTGTCCCATGCCCTCCCTGCTATCAAGCTGCCTTGCTTCATCTAGGTTTGGACATTCACCATTCTCAGATGATCACCATTTGCACCTATGGGTCCTCTATGTGCCCACAATTCAAAAGCATCATTTGGACTCTCATTATTTTTCAACCTTGGATATTGCTAGCCCTTAAAAAAAGAAGAAGTGGAATCTATAAAATAAGAATTCAACCACTGTCAATCCCACAGGATTCACGTGGAACTCAACGGAGAGCCTTGATTGAATAGACTTACGTAAAACACAATGTAGCATATGGAGGTAAGAAATTACTATCCCTGATCCTTGATCTGACTATACCCTACTCTTAGGAGCAGTTACCAAAAAAGGGACTGATAACTGTATACTTTCAGACAGTCTGAAATAGTCGAATCTCACTAAGAAACTGATCACCTCCAAAGATCTGTGTATATGGTAGTCCATATGAGTTGCCAGGGTAGCACTGCCTTGTTAACTAAACCTAGCAACTCAATAGCATTTCAACTTAAGAGCCAAAGCTACACTAGTGGAAAATATTATCAACAGTCAAGCTTCACTCAATTAAAAAGACCCAATATTTGACAACCAGCACCACAGTAACTGCTCCAGCCCCTAAGCTTGAGGATTCTTCTTTTTTGCTCTGTGTAATAATTGAGAGAAATGCCATGGGCTACATCCTTTTCCCTTTGCTCCTTCCTCATCTCTGTGATACCCATATTACTCAGGAAGCTACCTCAAATTCTTGAATAAGCTATAAGGAGAGGTGAGTAAATGTTCCCAGTGCTGTTGCTAGGCAAGCAGAGTCAAAGCGTCTGAGCCGGCAAGCTTTTCAGATATTATCTAGCCTAGTGAGTGACTCTATTGAAGCAGCTGGATGACCAATAGCTCTGGCTGTTTCTCTCCCATCCACCCCCACTTCAGCAGGCTCTGACAGGATTTTTCACATTTGTAATATACCACAGAGCAGTTTGAAACCTGGTTATCTAACCAACCAAGTATCCTCATTCATAGATGAAGGTTACTGGGTCCCAGAGAGGCTAAAATTTTCCAGTCATAATCTGAGCTCACAGCAGATGTAACGTAAACCCAGGTTTCCTAATTCTCTGTCCCATGCCCTCCCTGCTATCAAGCTGCCTTGCTTCATCTAGGTTTGGACATTCACCATTCTCAGATGATCACCATTTGCACCTATGGGTCCTCTATGTGCCCACAATTCAAAAGCATCATTTGGACTCTCATTATTTTTCAACCTTGGATAATTTTAAGGATGGTTTTCATGTTGGGAGGCCTCATCTAAAACAGCTGAGTTATGTCTTTGCTATATGAATCACATCATTTTGCCAGGCTCAAAACCCCAGAGCCTTTTCTGTCTCTCCCTTATCCTTTATCCCCTCAATTTTTCCTGCTCTAGCACATCACTTTGATTCTCAAACCCCCAAATAAAATTATAATCTTCACACATGCAACCTATACTTCATTTATGTTTTACTTTTCTCCTTAACATTTTTTATAATTAATTTATTTTTAATTATAGGATAATTGCTTTGCAATGTTGTGCTGGTTTCCGTCATACACCAACATGAATCAGCCATTGATATACACATGACCTCTCCCTTTGAGCCTCCCTCCCACCCCATCCCACCCCTTTAGGTAGTCACAGAGCACAAGGTTTGAGCTCCCTGTATTATATATCAAATTCCTACTGGCTATCTGTATTACATATAGAATATATATATTTCAGTACTACTCTCTCAATTTGTCCTACCCTCTCCTTCCCTCTACTGCGTCCATAAGTCTGTTCTCTATGTCCGAGTCTCTATTCCTGCCCTATAAATAGGCTCATCAGTAACATTTTCTAGATTCCATACATATGTGTTAATATACAATATTTGTTTTTATCTTTCTGACTTACTTCACTCTGTATAATAGGGCTCTAGGTTCATGCACCTTACTAGAACTGACTCAAACATGTACCTTTTTATGGCTGAGTAATATTCCATTGTATGTATATATATATATATATATATATATATATATATATATATACATATACATACCACAACTTCTTTATTCATTCATCTGTCAGTGGACATCTAGGCTGCTTCCATGTCCTGACTATTGTAAATAGCACTGCAATGAATGTTGGGGCATATGCTTTTTTTTCAATTATGATTTTCTCAGAGTATATGCCCAGTAGTGGAATTGCTGGGTTATATGGTAGTTTTATTCCTAATTTATAAAGGAATCTCCATACCATTATTCATAGTGGCTGTATCAATTTACATTCCCACCAGAAGTGCAAGAGGGTTCCCTTTTCTGTACATCCTCTCCAGTATGTATTACTTGTTGATTTTTCTGATGATGGCCATTCTGACTGGTGTTAATACCATCTAATATACTACATTTTCCTTATTTGTTTGCCTATCCCTCTCTCCAAACATAATGCAAACTTTATAATGGCAAAGATTACTGTTTGGTCACTGTCCTAGCCTCAGCATCTAGAACAGTGCTTTGTATATATTAGCCACTCAGTAAATATTAAATGAATCAATACTTCACTAGGCAGAAACTAGTCAAATGGTCAACCTAGCTGAAAAAGAAGCTTAAAATATTAAAGTTTAGTTGTGTAGCCTTGTATGCAGCAAAATTCTCTACTACTACTACAGAAGAAAAAACTTATATTGAAGAGCTAGCAGGCTATACCTCACAAAGCAAAGAAAGTAAAATTAACTCATGCATAATTTATAAACAGTCTATAGCCTGATTGTTCTACTATGTGTCCCCTAACATATTGATACACATATGTGTGAGAAATAGCTTCTCTTCCCAGGAAAATTAGCATAAGCACAGTAAAATTAAGTCCTTTCAAATGTGTAATCTTTCAAAGTTGAGAAACCTGTAAGTCCCAACTCTGTGAGACCTTGACCAAGTGACATGATATCTTTGGACCTGTTTCCTTATGCATTGAATAGTAAAGTTCTAAGTTCCAAGTACAGTAGAGATGTAAAAGTGATCTGTAAATTGAATACCTTATACAACTGAGAAGCACTATTATATCTGATCTCACAGCTATGCTCTGAGGAAGGCATCTCCAACCTATCCCTTGCAGCTGCCCCAAAGGTAGAGTTCCAACTTGGTATTTCTATCATACTCGCTTTTTTCTATATTGGCCTCCATCACAGATAGTATTTCAGCTGCCCAGAGAAGAGGACTGACCTGAATCAATGCAGAGAAACTTATATCATTCTATATATCTATTAGTCCCTGAGCTTCCAGTTCAAGACGGCAGAGTAGAAGGACGTGTACTCATCTACTCCTGTGAGACCACCAAAACTACAACTAGCTGTTGAACAAACTTTGAAATGAGGACTCTAGAATCTTCCAAAAAAAGAGGATACTCCTTGTTCAAAGACAAAGAAGAAACCATAATGAGATGGGAGGAGGGGCAATGATGATAAAATCAAGTCCCATACCCACCAGGTGGGCAATCCATAAAGTGGAGAACAATAATACCAAAGAAATTCTCCCACTGTTGTGAAGGTTCTGAGACCCATGTCAGGCTTTCCAGCCTGTGGATTCAGCAAAATGGACTGGGAATTCTCAGTGAATCTGCTTTGAAAGCCAGTAGGATTTGATTGTGGGACTTCCACAAGACTGGAAAACAGAGACTTCACTCTTGGAAGGCACAAACAAAATCTTGAGTGCACCAAGACCCAGAAGTGGAGAAGTGACTCCACAGGAGACTGACCAAAACTACCTGCTGGTGTTGAAGGGTCTCCTGTGGAGGTGTGGGTCGACAGTGGTTCACCACAGGGATGGGGACACTAGCAGCAGCAGTCCTGGAAGTAGTCTGTTGGTGTAAGTCCTCTTGCAGGTCACCATTAAACCTACCATAGAGTCCATAGACCCCAGGACTGAGAGGCCTCAGGCTAAAAAGCTCACAGGGAGGAATTGCAACCCCTCATCAGCAAATAGTTGGATTAGAGCTTTACTGAGCAAGGCCATGCCACCCAGTTTTTCCCACCACTAGTCCCTCCTATCAGCCTCAACCACAGACAGAAGAAGCAAGAAGAACCACAGTCTCACAGTGGTTAGAATGAAAACCACATTACATAAAGTTAACTATGGTGAAAAAGCAGAGTTACATCCAGATGAAGGGACAAAATAAAAACTGAGAGAAACAACTAAATGAAGTGGAAATGGGCAACCTTCCAGAGAAATAATTCAGAATAATGATAGGAAAGGTGATCATTATTCAATAATGCTAGGATTTTGGAAACAGAAAGGAGAAGATGCAAGAATTAAAGAACAGAGATGAATACACTAGAAAGAATCAATATTAGAGTAATTGAGGCAGCAGAATGGTTAAGTGACCTGGAGGACAGAATAGTGGAAATCATGTCCACAGAATAGAATATAGAAAAAAGGATAAAAAAAGAAGACAGTCTAAGAGACCTCTGGGACAACATTAAATGCACCAACATTTGCATTATAGGGCTCCCAGAAAAAGGAGAGAGAGAGAGAAAGGATCCAAGGAAATATTTAAAGTGATAATAGCTGAAAACTTCCCTAAGGAAATAGTCAACCATTTCCAGGAAGTACAGAGAGTCCCAGGCAGGATAAACCCAAAGAGGAATACATCAAGACACATAGTAATCAAACTGACAAAAATGAAAGACAAAGATAAAATATTAAAAGCAACAAGGGAAGAATGACAAATAACATACAAGGGAACTGACATAAGGTTATCAGTTGATTTCGCAACAGATAAGCTACAAGCCAGAGGGGAATGGCATTACATATTTAAAGTGATGAAAAGAAAGAACCTATAATCAAGAATACTCTACCCAGAAAGACTCTTATTCAGATTTGAGAGAGAAATCAAAAGCTTTCCAGAGAAACAAAAGTTAAGAGAATTCAGCACCACCAAACCAGCCTTACAACAAGTGCTAAGAAACTCCTCTAGGCAAAAGCTACCTATAGAAGAGAGAAGAGAAGGAAAACACCTACACAAAACAAACCCAAAACAATTAAGAAAACTGTAATAGGATCATATGTATCAATAATTACCTAAGATGTAAATGGATTAAATGCACCAACCAAAAACATAGACTGGCTGGGTGGATGAAAACATGTAGCATGTATGCACTTCCACTTGCCATGTCATGCTATTTAATCCTCCAAATTGCATGTAATTATTTTATATTATTAGGTTGATCATGTTTCTATTATGGCTTGTAATTGTAATTATCATTTATTTTTTGTCTGGCTATTGCTTATGAAAACTGACAATCATCTTTTACTGTGGTGGTCATGTAACTATTATCCACTTAATACCATTGTATCATGAGGTTCAGATGCATATCAGAATTATCTTGGAATTTTTGAAAAATACAAATGCCCAAGTATTGCTTTTTTTCCTCCAAAACTCCAGATATATTTCTAATGAGCAGTCATAGTTAAACATAACTAGACTGGAGCCTGCCCTGGTGGTCCAGCTGGTAAAGAGTCCACCTTGAAGTGCAAGGGGCACTGGTTCAATCCCTGGCACAGGAGGATCCCACATGCTGTGGAGCAGCTGGACTGCTGTGTCCAATTACTAGCCAGCACTCTGAAGCACATGCACCCAGAGCCAGTGGTCTGCAGCGAGCGGGGCCACTGCGATGCGAGGCCCACACAGGCCAAAGAATTTAGACAGATGAAAGTAAATAAATGAAGGATCAATGAAAGAGGCCAAAATTAAAAAAATATATAACTGGATCGTACAATGATCTTTTACTTTTATCTAGTTTCATTTTTATATTTCATAATTAGTGCTCCCATTTCATTTAGTTTTTGTTTTCCAATTTCTTTATCTCTTTTTTATGTTCTTTCTCAAGCCTTTATAAAGCATAGTAGAAAAACTTTTGTTTATATATAAATAGTATGCATAATATAATATGTATTTTAGAAAACATAAATATTTGCCTGGAAAAAAATTTATGACATTTTGATTCCACTTGTTTGACTTAATATGAATAGAATATTCAATTTCTAATTTATATTCACTCAAAACTTTGATATAGTTTCATATATTCTGGCATCTAGTATTACTGCTAAAATTCTAGAAAGTTTATTATTTTACTGATTTTTTTAAAAAGAAACTTGAGTGAGGCTTGAAACTTGTAATCCAATTCTGAAAATATAAAGAAATACTATGTTGCAAAAAATAGGTAACTAACATATAATATTATTAACTAAAATATAGATTTTATTCAAATTTCACAATATTTTATGCTAGCATCCATTATTTGTTTGCATACTTTATTCAATACACCACATTGTACTTAACTGCATTGAGCAGCTTCAACATGTAGCAAATTCTGGTAAATTCTCTTCATTTTTATTCTATTACAAATAGTTTCTAATTTTTCTTGTTATAGTTTCTTAGTTATATTCATCCTTTAAAAGTGACTATTTATCATCCAAATATATGAGGTTTTCAAAATATCTTTGCTATTAGTTTCTTTAAGTCTTCTAAGTTTATTAAGACTTTCAATGGCTAAGTCAAAGACCTCTCTTGGTAAATGTCACATTGCACTTGAAAAGAGGTGATTTTCAAATACCTTTTTATATTGATCTCTAACATAATTTCACAGTGATGAGAAAACAGACTATATGATTTCAATACCTTTAGGTCATGAAATTTTCACGCCTGCTCTTATGTCCCTGAATATTCCAGTGTCTCCTAGTTTATAGTCTATGAAACTTGAATTTGTATCCTACTGTTGTGTGAAAATTGTATAAATCTTAATTATGTTGAATTGGTTCATAGTGCTCTTCAGGTCTACTAAATCCTTCTACTTCTCTGTATATTCATTCTACTAACTTTTGAGAGTTTGATATTGAAACTCAAAATCTTAATTTATCTATTTAAAAAAATAATTGTAGTATTTATTTTATATCATATTGTGTGTAATAGATATTTTATAATATATTCCACATATGTTATATCTGAAATTCTTTGCAACTTTGTTCTATTTTTCCAAGTCTCATATAAATGTATTATAATATTTTCATAATTTAAAAATGAAAAAATAACAATAAAGCTATCAATCCCTGAAAACCTATTGTCTTAATGAGCCTTAACATCATTATTTAATAGGGTTAAAAAGCTCTTGTATACGCTATGATATGGAAGAAAGAGAGCAGGTCCTATTCTCAAGTAACCATTGTCTGGGTCAATGTAATATAGAAAATATGTTTCAGAGTCATACAGGCTTAGCTTCAAATCCCACTTCCCCATTTAGTAGCTGTGTGATCTTGAACAAGTAAGCCTCTTCCATTTCCTAATAAGAGAATAAGGATAATAATAGCATCTACTATTATAGAGTATACTTGAGGTATAACTGATGAAATAATGAATGAATACATTTAATGTAGATCATTAAACAGTGTGCCTGGCATACAGCAGATGCTTGGCCCTTTACTCCAAAATTAAGGTCCTATGATTAGTAAACATGTCCTAAATATTCACTGAAAATGGTAGTCTGAAGGTTGATTGACTATCTTTATATGCAAATATCTTACTTACTATTAGAATACTGGGTTTCAGGGTGAATGATCTGAGATTCATCTTTCATTTATTCCTCCATTCATTCATTCATTCAATCAAGAAATAACTGTAAGCATCCATCACATGCCAGGCCCTGTGCTACATTCTAGGGACCTGGTAGAGAATTAAAATGGACATAAACTTGATCTTATGGTACTCACAATCTACCAGAAGACAGAGACAGCTAATATATTACTATAAGATAAACATACTTCTTTCTTTACAAGAGCTCTTACATGGGGCACTTTAAAAAAAGAAAGAAGGAAAACAAAACCTGAAAAAATGCTATTGGACTAGGCATCTTATCATCTGTTGATCACTCATTTGTGCCTTCAGGGAGTCTAAACCCATGAGTTATCCTGGCGTGCTACAGTCCATAGGGCTGCAAACCGTCAGACATGACTTTGCAAGTAAACAACAACTCTCTTCCTGGCACCCTGTGTGTTACTCCTGATCCTAATATTTTGTTTCCTGATATCATGGAACTTTTTTTCCAACTGACTGTCAACATCTCCTTGATAAGATTTTAGGGTATCTCCACTTTCATACTGAATTATGCTACTGCTTATACCATCATTCTTTCCTTTGTCTTATGACTATCCAAATCCTTGGAGATGTTCCCATACTCTGCCATTCTACCAACACCATGGGACAAGAGGAAAGGAAAGAAGAGCAACTAGTTTAGTTCCATGGGTCTGTAGGAGGTAAGAACTCTAGACCATTCTACCAACGTCTGGGTCAATGTAATTTATAAAGAAAATATGTTTCAGAGTCATACAGGCTTAGCTTCAAATCCCACTTCCCCATTTAGTAGCTGTGTGATCTTGAACAAGTAAGCCTCTTCCATTTCCTAATAAGAGAATAAGGATAATAATAGCATCTACTATTATAGAGTATACTTGAGGTATAACTGATGAAATAATGAATGAATACATTTAATGTAGATCATTAAACAGTGTGCCTGGCATACAGCAGATGCTTGGCCCTTTACTCCAAAATTAAGGTCCTATGATTAGTAAACATGTCCTAAATATTCACTGAAAATGGTAGTCTGAAGGTTGATTGACTATCTTTATATGCAAATATCTTACTTACTATTAGAATACTGGGTTTCAGGGTGAATGATCTGAGATTCATCTTTCATTTATTCCTCCATTCATTCATTCATTCAATCAAGAAATAACTGTAAGCATCCATCACATGCCAGGCCCTGTGCTACATTCTAGGGACCTGGTAGAGAATTAAAATGGACATAAACTTGATCTTATGGTACTCACAATCTACCAGAAGACAGAGACAGCTAATATATTACTATAAGATAAACATACTTCTTTCTTTACAAGAGCTCTTACATGGGGCACTTTAAAAAAAGAAAGAAGGAAAACAAAACCTGAAAAAATGCTATTGGACTAGGCATCTTATCATCTGTTGATCACTCATTTGTGCCTTCAGGGAGTCTAAACCCATGAGTTATCCTGGCGTGCTACAGTCCATAGGGCTGCAAACCGTCAGACATGACTTTGCAAGTAAACAACAACTCTCTTCCTGGCACCCTGTGTGTTACTCCTGATCCTAATATTTTGTTTCCTGATATCATGGAACTTTTTTTCCAACTGACTGTCAACATCTCCTTGATAAGATTTTAGGGTATCTCCACTTTCATACTGAATTATGCTACTGCTTATACCATCATTCTTTCCTTTGTCTTATGACTATCCAAATCCTTGGAGATGTTCCCATACTCTGCCATTCTACCAACACCATGGGACAAGAGGAAAGGAAAGAAGAGCAACTAGTTTAGTTCCATGGGTCTGTAGGAGGTAAGAACAAATTCCTAGCATTCCTTCATTTCCGTTAGCACATTCATCTCTTGTTCTTTTTGTGTATATTTAGAGCTGGTATTGGTAGCTCCACTTTAAATGGAAGAAACTAAAACATACAGAGGTGATGACCGATAGCATAAAGTCACAATGCAAGTTGATGGCAGACCCAAGAACTACACACAAGTCTGCTGCCCCCAAGCCAGCTAGAGTTTCTATCCAAGGGAATTTGCCTCTCCATCAGAAAATGACTTCTTTCTGTTGGAAGTCAGTGAGTTATAGAAATTCAACAAGGAGCAAGTAGGGATCCACCCAGCAGGAGCCTGTCTCATGAGCCCCTCTACCTCACTCCCAACCCCAATCCCAACAACTGAATCTCAGGCTTGAAAAATACACTGACTATCCAGGCTGGGGGCAGGGGTATACAGAATCTGGTTCCCCTCTTCTTCCCCTCCAGATCCCTGGAGTTTGAGCTTTGGAAAAGCCACGCATTACAGGAAGGGGGCCGCCCCATGACAGCTGCAAGCAGGTTATTCCAAAGAATGTTGAGATGGCAGGAATATTTTCCAGTTGAAATCAACCCAATTCCCTTTGCATTTGAGTCTTGGGAACATTCATGATGAAAATCTAGACAGCATGACATTGTATGAACTCTGAAAGCCAGGCTGATGCTACTCTGGTTGGTGTTGCCTTTGGCTCACTCTGAGGACCAAGTCAGACTCCTGGAAAGGTCTGGCCAAAGCAACTTCAGCCAAAGACCCTGTGCCATCCATAGTTTAAAAGCTGTCTTACATTTAGTGGTGACCTGGTCTCTCAGTTAATGATTGGCTTTTTGTATTGTGTAAGGAAGATCTGGGGCTGTGAGCCTTACCGCTTGGAGTAGGCCAGAGAAGGGGAGTCCCTTGGCCATATCTTTGTTCCAGAGATTCATGCTGAAGAGAGAAAATGGCAGAAAAGAAACATGGCAGCTGCAGGAAAAAGCAGCACATTCTAACCCAGAGTACTATTAGCATTAAACAGAGGTGGATACAGGGCTATGAGCAGGTAGAGCCAAGGATTTCCCCATCAAGGTCTTTTAGTATACTCAAAGGAGGGAGTACGGTATTGAGGGAGGGGCTCAAAACTGGAAATGAGAAATTTGTTTTCCTGTCTTCCTGTCTCCTTCTGTGCCACAGCTGGGCCTTGACTGATATCTGAGAGGGTTTTTTGTATGCTCGTAAAAATGATCACCACAACCCCAATAGCACAAGTGGAAGCACAGAGTATTGCCTGGAAGGCAGAATAAGTGGACTGTGCCACTCACTGACTACATGACAAGTTAGCTCCCCTACTCGGGTGTTCACTTTCATCTCATTAAATTATAAGTCAAATAAGCCCAGCCCACATCACAAGACTATTATGAGAACCAAATGAGATAATGGGTATGAGTGAGCTTTGGAAACTGTAAATTGTGAAACTTAGAGCTAGGATTTCTGGAGCTGACTGGGTGATGCAATTGCCATGGAAACATGTATAAGTAGTTTCCCTGAGCTTAGGTCATTGTGACAGCAATGAAAGAAAGACTGAAGGATCCCCTAAACTCTGGAGCCTTGGTTTATCTGGCTTATAATTCATAGAAATTTGAGTGCAAAATGAAACCAGAGTGCAGAGAACAGCACTGGGCTTTAGTAAAGGCTGGTGTGAGTGCAATGTAGGGAGGAGGTCTCCACAGCATTGTGTTCCAGGACCAGGCAAGTTCCAGCTCACAAATACTCCCATCACTAATGGCTGAAATCCCAGAATAAAAGCCAAGTTTTACAGCACAGTGTTTCTTTCTTCTGTTAAAAGTAAAAGTGTACTCAAGGAATGGGAAGGATGGTGAGTTTGTGCGTTTCCAGCCCACATTTGGGGCTACAACTTGTATTGCCCCCTTCCAGTACTCTCCCACTGCAATCCACCAGGTACTACATCATTTGAGTAACATCGCTAAATTGTAGGTTGTGCCACACCACAGAACCTACACCGGTATCCCATTACCTACGGGAGAAATTTTAAGAAGTCTCAGCCTGGCATTCCAGGATCTCCATAGTCCTTCCCTACCTGCCTTTACTGCACCTCCAACCCAGAGTACTATTAGTATACTCAAAGCCAAGGATTTCCCCATCAAGGTCTTTTAGTATACTCAAAGGAGGGAGTACGGTATTGAGGGAGGGGCTCAAAACTGGAAATGAGAAATTTGTTTTCCTGTCTTCCTGTCTCCTTCTGTGCCACAGCTGGGCCTTGACTGATATCTGAGAGGGTTTTTTGTATGCTCGTAAAAATGATCACCACAACCCCAATAGCACAAGTGGAAGCACAGAGTATTGCCTGGAAGGCAGAATAAGTGGACTGTGCCACTCACTGACTACATGACAAGTTAGCTCCCCTACTCGGGTGTTCACTTTCATCTCATTAAATTATAAGTCAAATAAGCCCAGCCCACATCACAAGACTATTATGAGAACCAAATGAGATAATGGGTATGAGTGAGCTTTGGAAACTGTAAATTGTGAAACTTAGAGCTAGGATTTCTGGAGCTGACTGGGTGATGCAATTGCCATGGAAACATGTATAAGTAGTTTCCCTGAGCTTAGGTCATTGTGACAGCAATGAAAGAAAGACTGAAGGATCCCCTAAACTCTGGAGCCTTGGTTTATCTGGCTTATAATTCATAGAAATTTGAGTGCAAAATGAAACCAGAGTGCAGAGAACAGCACTGGGCTTTAGTAAAGGCTGGTGTGAGTGCAATGTAGGGAGGAGGTCTCCACAGCATTGTGTTCCAGGACCAGGCAAGTTCCAGCTCACAAATACTCCCATCACTAATGGCTGAAATCCCAGAATAAAAGCCAAGTTTTACAGCACAGTGTTTCTTTCTTCTGTTAAAAGTAAAAGTGTACTCAAGGAATGGGAAGGATGGTGAGTTTGTGCGTTTCCAGCCCACATTTGGGGCTACAACTTGTATTGCCCCCTTCCAGTACTCTCCCACTGCAATCCACCAGGTACTACATCATTTGAGTAACATCGCTAAATTGTAGGTTGTGCCACACCACAGAACCTACACCGGTATCCCATTACCTACGGGAGAAATTTTAAGAAGTCTCAGCCTGGCATTCCAGGATCTCCATAGTCCTTCCCTAGCCGCCTTTCAGCTGCACCTCCAACACATGCCTTTTTAACTCTGTATTTGGGGCAAACTTCTCCATTCCAGAAACCTCAGACCAAATACAGATTACAAGGGTAATACACTGAACTAGAAATTAGGAGAAATGGCTTCCAGTATCATGAACTTTTTGAGTGACCTTGTATAAGTCATTTATTCAACCAGAATGTCTGAAGTTTTGAGATCACTTGTAAAGTATGTTAAACTGAATTTGTTACTAAATTAACATATAAATGTTTGTGAATGACTTAATTTTTATATTCTAGAATAGAGTCTAGGTTCTCCATATAATGTCATTCACATTCACTTTCTTTCCCCCAATGTTTTCCAGAATGGGAAGGAAATGACTGGTGTTACATCCAGCACCCAGTGAATCACCTTGAGTCCTCAATAAATATAAGGATCCTTCTAGTTTTAATGCTATAAAAAACTGAGGTGACATGCTTTTTTTTTTGTCTGCCTCACCTTTATGTTCATCCCTTATCATGTCCTCCCACCTTTGTGGCAAGTGTTTAAATTATCCCCATCATTAAAAGACTCACTACTGGGCTTCCCTGGTGGGCCAGTGGGTAAGGACACGCTTTGCAGTGCAGAGGCGCCTGTTCGATCCCTGGTCTGGGAAGATCCCATGTGCCACGGAGCGGCTGGACCAATGTGTCCAATTACCAAGCTGGAGCTCTGGAGCACATGCGCCCAGAGCCAGTGCTCTGCAACAAGAGGCCACCGTGATGGGAGGCCCACAAGAGCCAAAGAACAAAGACGGATGAAAATAGAGAAATGAAAAACCAATAGAAGTGGCCCGCCCGTCCCCCTCCCTCCCCACCCCACCCCCCAAAAGATAAATAAATAAAATAAATGTTTTTAAAAAAAACTCACTACTACTAATACTAGAAGTTCTCTCCAATGCCCCAACTCCCCAGATTGCAGTGAATTTATTCCCCAACTACACACACACAATCTCTAACACTAGCTGTGCCCATTCTCTGGCTCTTCAAAATAGTTGTCTTATGACTTCTTCCCAGTCAACCATCTGAAACATTCCCATTACCTACGGGAGAACTTTTAAGAAGTCTCAGCCTGGCATTCCAGGATCTCCATAGTCCTTCCCTAGCCGCCTTTCAGCTGCACCTCCAACACATGCCTTTTTAACTCTGTATTTGGGGCAAACTTCTCCATTCCAGAAACCTCAGACCAAATACAGATTACAAGGGTAATACACTGAACTAGAAATTAGGAGAAATGGCTTCCAGTATCATGAACTTTTTGAGTGACCTTGTATAAGTCATTTATTCAACCAGAATGTCTGAAGTTTTGAGATCACTTGTAAAGTATGTTAAACTGAATTTGTTACTAAATTAACATATAAATGTTTGTGAATGACTTAATTTTTATATTCTAGAATAGAGTCTAGGTTCTCCATATAATGTCATTCACATTCACTTTCTTTCCCCCAATGTTTTCCAGAATGGGAAGGAAATGACTGGTGTTACATCCAGCACCCAGTGAATCACCTTGAGTCCTCAATAAATATAAGGATCCTTCTAGTTTTAATGCTATAAAAAACTGAGGTGACATGCTTTTTTTTTTTGTCTGCCTCACCTTTATGTTCATCCCTTATCATGTCCTCCCACCTTTGTGGAAAGTGTTTAAATTATCCCCATCATTAAAAGACTCACTACTGGGCTTCCCTGGTGGTCCAGTGGGTAAGGACACGCTTTGCAGTGCAGAGGGCGCCGGTTCGATCCCTGGTCTGGGAAGATCCCATGTGCCACGGAGCGGCTGGACCAATGTGTCCAATTACCAAGCTGGAGCTCTGGAGCACATGCGCCCAGAGCCAGTGCTCTGCAACAAGAGGCCACCGTGATGGGAGGCCCACAAGAGCCAAAGAACAAAGACGGATGAAAATAGAGAAATGAAAAACCAATAGAAGTGGCCCGCCCGTCCCCCTCCCTCCCCACCCCACCCCCCAAAAGATAAATAAATAAAATAAATGTTTTTAAAAAAAACTCACTACTACTAATACTAGAAGTTCTCTCCAATGCCCCAACTCCCCAGATTGCAGTGAATTTATTCCCCAACTACACACACACAATCTCTAACACTAGCTGTGCCCATTCTCTGGCTCTTCAAAATAGTTGTCTTATGACTTCTTCCCAGTCAACCATCTGAAACAGTTTGCCTTACCTAATTTACCTATTCACACAGTGTAGAAGCTCCTTAGGGCATCTCTCTGTCTTACAGAACCTAAGAGAAACTCCATAGGGTACAAGGTGTGGGGTGATAGAGTTCTGGTTTAGGGGATTAACCAGGCTGCTGAAGTATGCCTTAAAGTCCACAGCAGAAGCATCCTTATCATCATCACTACCATCATCCCTGAAAGGTATAAGGCACAGTTTAAGACATTCTTCCATCCTTTGTCTTACACAATCAGAGAATCTAAGTTGGAAGGTCCTTAGATGATTCCAGTCCAGTGGTTTCTGCCTGGAGGGTGGTGCTTGGCATTTCTTGGCCCCACCCAGAGAGTGTCTGATTTTCTAGGTCTAGGATGAAGCCTGCGGAGAAGGAAATGGCAACCCACTCCAGTATTCTTGTCTGGGAAATTCCATAGACAGAGAAGCCTGGTGAGTTACAGTCCATGGTGTGTCAAAGATATATATGTATATGTGTGTGTATATATATATATATGTATATATATTGGGCTTCCCTGATGACTCCGTGGTGAAGAATCTGTGCAATGCAGGGCACCCAGGTTCCATCCCTGGGTTGGGAAGATCCCCTGGAGGAGGGCATGGCAACCCACTCCAGTATTCTTGCCTGGAGAATCCCCATAAACAGGAGCCTGATGGGCTACAGTCTATGGGGTCACACAGAGTCAGACATGACTGAAGTGACTGAGCAGCAGCAGCAGGATGAAGCCTGAGAAATGGCATTTCTAACAAGTTCCCAGGTGATACAGCTGCAGGTCATCCAGGGATCACCTTTCAAGAATCACTGGTTTGGTCCAATCCTACCACTTTACAAATGAGGAAAACGAGGCCCAGGGAAAGAAAGAGACTTGTTCAAGGTTCCCTCACAAGTCAGTGACCAAGCTGTGGCTCCTGATTCCTAAGCCAGAGCTTTTTCTTCATCACCACAACTAAACCACCTTCCCTTTTATTCTCTTTCCCAAGAGTGCAGTGAAGATAAATTAAATGCTGTCTGGAAAAGCCCTTTGGGTTCTACAAAGCTAAGATGTTCATAACCAGGTGGCAGTGTTATTGCTCTACAGAAACATCTGATCTCAATTAGGCCTCTCCTCTTCTTAGTGTGGACTTTGATATTTGGATGATCCCTTTAGCATCTCTCTGTCTTACAGAACCTAAGAGAAACTCCATAGGGTACAAGGTGTGGGGTGATAGAGTTCTGGTTTAGGGGATTAACCAGGCTGCTGAAGTATGCCTTAAAGTCCACAGCAGAAGCATCCTTATCATCATCACTACCATCATCCCTGAAAGGTATAAGGCACAGTTTAAGACATTCTTCCATCCTTTGTCTTACACAATCAGAGAATCTAAGTTGGAAGGTCCTTAGATGATTCCAGTCCAGTGGTTTCTGCCTGGAGGGTGGTGCTTGGCATTTCTTGGCCCCACCCAGAGAGTGTCTGATTTTCTAGGTCTAGGATGAAGCCTGGGAGAAGAAAATGGCAACCCGTTCCAGTATTCTTGTCTGGGAAATTCCATAGACGGAGGAGCCTGGTGAGTTACAGTCCATGGTGTGTCAAAGATATATATGTATATGTGTGTATATATATATATATGTATATATATTGGGCTTCCCTGATGACTCCGTGGTGAAGAATCTGTGCAATGCAGGGCACCCAGGTTCCATCCCTGGGTTGGGAAGATCCCCTGGAGGAGGGCATGGCAACCCACTCCAGTATTCTTGCCTGGAGAATCCCCATAAACAGGAGCCTGATGGGCTACAGTCTATGGGGTCACACAGAGTCAGACATGACTGAAGTGACTGAGCAGCAGCAGCAGGATGAAGCCTGAGAAATGGCATTTCTAACAAGTTCCCAGGTGATACAGCTGCAGGTCATCCAGGGATCACCTTTCAAGAATCACTGGTTTGGTCCAATCCTACCACTTTACAAATGAGGAAAACGAGGCCCAGGGAAAGAAAGAGACTTGTTCAAGGTTCCCTCACAAGTCAGTGACCAAGCTGTGGCTCCTGATTCCTAAGCCAGAGCTTTTTCTTCATCACCACAACTAAACCACCTTCCCTTTTATTCTCTTTCCCAAGAGTGCAGTGAAGATAAATTAAATGCTGTCTGGAAAAGCCCTTTGGGTTCTACAAAGCTAAGATGTTCATAACCAGGTGGCAGTGTTATTGCTCTACAGAAACATCTGATCTCAATTAGGCCTCTCCTCTTCTTAGTGTGGACTTTGATATTTGGATGATCCCCTTTACCCCACCCCCTCCCAGCTGTGTCTGCAACAAATAGCCACCCTTCTTGGCCCCAAGCCAGCTTGAGCCACTGTTACTAGCTCTGCTTTCCCTGAGGCTGTGTGCCTATGCAAGGGCCAAGCTCAGCTGAGGAGACTGTGAGGGAGGGGAGCTAGTTTGCTTCAAGTAAGGCCCCATATGGGCCTGAGACTCAGGTTCCACCTGTGACCTATACCTTCCCCCACCCTCCCCAGGCCTGACCAAGAGTAGTCTGAAAATATAGCTATACATAGGCTATATATAGGTCCTATTGGGGGTGGAGAATAGTCTACAGTCTTCCCAATGTATGTCTGGTCACTGGGGCTCAGTGCTGGGGTCACACCAAAGATTATCCAGGGGCTGGCAACCTGTGGCCCACATGTTGGGTTCTGTCCCTGGCTTGTTTTTGTAGTGTCCATGAATTAGGGATGGTTTTTATATTTTAAATGGGTTTGAAGAAGAAAGAAAAGGAGACGAGGGAGGAGGAGGGAGAGCAGAAGCCAGAGACGGAGGGGAGAGGGAGGAAAAGAAAGAAGGCAAAAGAGGAGAAGACACACTGTAGTGGTTCACAAAGCTTAAAATGCTATTTGACCCTTTACAGAAAAAGTTCAATGACCTCTGAACTTTATACTGATAACAAGGGAACCCTCAAGCTGCAGAATGTCAGATTTGACATTTGAGAATGTCAGAATTGACTTTGAGAACTCAGTTGAAGAGCAAGCTACATATCTTGGTGTTCTGGGATTCTAGAAGTGGCTCAAGAGATACCTCTGAGGTGAACCCAAGCCTCAACTGCACTCAACCTGCTCTTCAATGAGAGGAGCTATGCCAATTTCATTTTTAAAATTACTTTCTCTGTTTTTAAAAGTATTACAAATTACTGGCAGAAACTGAAGTCTTCATTTTATAGATATGAAAACTGAGGACTGGAGAAGGAAAAGATCATATTCAAGATCACATAATGATTTAGAGCCAGGGCTGGAAGAGAGACTTCAGGTGTGCAGACACCCCAGGTCAGTGATCTTTACACATTGTACATGCTCGGTCGCTTCAGTCATGGCCAACTTTTTGTGACCCTATGGACTGTTACCCACCAGATTCCTCTGTTCATGATATTCTGCAGGTAAGAATACTAGAGTGGGTTGCTATTTCCTTCTCCAGGGGATCTTCCTGACCCAGGGATTGAACCTGCATCTCTTACAACTCCTGCACTGGCAGGTGGGTTCTTTACCACTAGAGCCACCTGGAAGATCCTTTACACATTAGTTAGTCCAGTCATGACCAACTCTTTGCAACCCCATGGATTGTGGTACACCAGGCAGCCCTGTTCTTCATCATCTTCTGGAGCTTGCTCAAATTCATGTCCATTGACTCAGTGATGCCATACAACCACCTCATCTTCTCTCATCCCCTTCTTCTTTTGCCTTCTATTTTTCCCAGAATCAGGGTCTTTTCCAATGAGTCAGCTCTTCACATCAGGTGACCAAAGTATTGGAGATTCAGCTTCAGCATCAGTCCTTCCAATGAATACTCAGGCTTGATTTCCTTTAGGATTAACTGGCTTGACCTCCTCACAGCCCAAGGAACTCTCAAGAGTCTTCTCCAACACCACAGTTCAAAGACATCCAAAGGCATCAATTCTTTGGCACTCAGTCTTCTTTATGGTCCAACTCTCACATCCATACATGACTACTGGAAAAACCATAGCTTTGACTAGATAGACCTTTGTAGGCAAAGTGATGTCCCTGCTTTTTAATATGTAGTCTAGGTTTGTCATAGCTTTTCTTCCAAGGAGCAAGCATCTTTTAATCTCATGGCTGCAGTCACCATCTGCAGTGATTTTGGAATCCAAGAAAATTAAGTCTGTCACTGTTTCCACTGTTGCTCCATATATTTGCCATGAATTGATGGTACTAGATGACATTATCTTAGTTCAAATAAAGGAGGACATAACAGACTTTCGTGGTGGTAGAGTGGTTAAGAATCTGCCTGCCCATGCAGGGTAAATGGATTTGATTCCTCGTCTGGAAGATTCCACATGGGCAACTAATCCCATGTGCCAAACACTGAGTCCACATTCTAGACCCTTGGAGCCACAACTGCTAAGCCCACATGCTGTGACTATAGAAGCCCATGCATTGCAACTACCGAACCCAAGCATCCTAAAATTCACAGTCTGCAGCAAAAGAACTCACTGCAACAAGAAAGCCCTGGAGTGCAAATAGAGAATATCCCCTACTCACCACAACTGGAGAAAGTTTGCACACAGCAATGAAGTCATAGCACAGTCAAAATAAATAAATATGGAGGACATAATAACAATGACAATCATTTGCATAGGATTTGTCACTGTATACACTTCCTTTACATGCTTGTCATCTCAACAGATAGCTCATGTTGACAGTCTTTTGTCAATTTCATTACTAGAAATGATAAACCATTCTAGAACATCAGATTATCTTATTCAACCTTCTCATTATACAGGTGAGAAAACTGAGATTCAGAACGTGTGGGTGATTTACCCAAGGTGTATGTTAAACCAGTGGCCTCATACTTTCTACTGCACCACACTTAGAAATCCAACAATACCAATCTGAGGAAAATAAAAACTGCTTCTTCCACTGCTTCCCAGTTCCTTGATAAACTGTGGCCTGAGAATTTTTATGGAACTCTTTCTCTCTACATTTAGTACCTAATTTGCCTCATCAGTTTGATGGCTTAAAATATCACCTGTTTGCCAATAACTCCTAAATTATATCTCCAACCAAAAGTGTTTCTCACATTCCAGATTCATAAATCCAATTGCCTATTCAGTATCTCACTCAGCTATCAAATAGACCTCTCCAACTCAACATGTTCAGAACTAAACTATCTCCCCCATCTTCTAAATAAAAGCAGGTGCATATGCTCCAGTTATTGGGGAAAAGTATCAGTGATTTGG
This sequence comes from Tragulus kanchil, assembly GCA_022376925.1. NCBI lineage: Eukaryota > Metazoa > Chordata > Mammalia > Artiodactyla > Tragulidae > Tragulus > Tragulus kanchil. The sequence continues at coordinate 65,496,360 of JAIOJX010000001.1, read as the reverse complement.
AGACCACTTTAACCAACTCAAAGAATAAAAGTGTTTGGAAGTATGGTGATGAGTGAGACATTACCTATATCATATAAACCAAGTTCTTCTCATAAAAGTAAGAAGGCTCAGTTTGTCTCCTTTTTTTACCAGGGCATTCTAAGAGAGAACCAAATCAATTGATCTTAAGCAGCATGAAAATAAAAGCAAAGCAAAAGTGATTTGTGGGATATTTTGCTCCTTTGAGAGGTAGTGGGAAAATAGAAGCAAAGTAACCCACTGATTGATAAGCTCAGTTATGACTAGAAGAGGGGTGTTATATGGAGACTACAGAAGATGAGAGAAGAGACAGTATGAATAGGAAGCAATTAGAAGAGAGGGAAAGGGGAATAACAAAGCCCTGAACCCCATACATCTTGGGGCTCAAGACCGAGGAAGTCTTCAAACTTCCAAAACAGGGTCTGAAGAAGTAAGTATACCATTTCCTGCCCTTAATGTTCTGGGCTATGCAAACAGTCTGTACATATTGCAATTAAACCATATTTACATGCTTGTCATCTCAACAGATAGCTCATGTTGACAGTCTTTTGTCAATTTCATTACTAGAAATGATAAACCATTCTAGAACATCAGATTATCTTATTCAACCTTCTCATTATACAGGTGAGAAAACTGAGATTCAGAACGTGTGGGTGATTTACCCAAGGTGTATGTTAAACCAGTGGCCTCATACTTTCTACTGCACCACACTTAGAAATCCAACAATACCAATCTGAGGAAAATAAAAACTGCTTCTTCCACTGCTTCCCAGTTCCTTGATAAACTGTGGCCTGAGAATTTTTATGGAACTCTTTCTCTCTACATTTAGTACCTAATTTGCCTCATCAGTTTGATGGCTTAAAATATCACCTGTTTGCCAATAACTCCTAAATTATATCTCCAACCAAAAGTGTTTCTCACATTCCAGATTCATAAATCCAATTGCCTATTCAGTATCTCACTCAGCTATCAAATAGACCTCTCCAACTCAACATGTTCAGAACTAAACTATCTCCCCCATCTTCTAAATAAAAGCAGGTGCATATGCTCCAGTTATTGGGGAAAAGTATCAGTGATTTGGAGACCACTTTAACCAACTCAAAGAATAAAAGTGTTTGGAAGTATGGTGATGAGTGAGACATTACCTATATCATATAAACCAAGTTCTTCTCATAAAAGTAAGAAGGCTCAGTTTGTCTCCTTTTTTTACCAGGGCATTCTAAGAGAGAACCAAATCAATTGATCTTAAGCAGCATGAAAATAAAAGCAAAGCAAAAGTGATTTGTGGGATATTTTGCTCCTTTGAGAGGTAGTGGGAAAATAGAAGCAAAGTAACCCACTGATTGATAAGCTCAGTTATGACTAGAAGAGGGGTGTTATATGGAGACTACAGAAGATGAGAGAAGAGACAGTATGAATAGGAAGCAATTAGAAGAGAGGGAAAGGGGAATAACAAAGCCCTGAACCCCATACATCTTGGGGCTCAAGACCGAGGAAGTCTTCAAACTTCCAAAACAGGGTCTGAAGAAGTAAGTATACCATTTCCTGCCCTTAATGTTCTGGGCTATGCAAACAGTCTGTACATATTGCAATTAAACCATATTTGTAGCAGACTCCTGAGCTCTTAGTCTTCTTCAACTTCACTGGACAGGACATAATCAGCTCAATGAGGCAGTATGGGCTGGTAGAAAGTATTATATGTGGAATCAGAAGACTTAGATTTCAGGCCCCTACCCTCATTAATTCCTATGAGAACTTCCCCTAACCCAACTTGGGCCTCAGGTTTACCACATTAAAAATAAGAGAACTACACTTGGATTATGTATCTGTTTTTAAGCCAATGGGAAACCTTCAGAGTCTCAGTTCCCACTACGTTTTTTTGATCCTTTCATTCAGCTCCATTCAAATCCCTGTCCTCCACTCTAGCAAATACACAAAAATGTGAAGCTCCTGTACGAACTACTGGCTGTGTGCCCCTATAAATAAGGCCTAGATATAGAAATCTATTAGTTAACCATCATTCATGTTTGAATGAGGAAACTAAAAAACTAAGACCAAGAGAAGGAATGTAGTCTTCCTAAAGTTATATATAGGGAGTTAGTGACAACAAACATTTCTACTGGTCTTGAAAAGGAACCAGCCTTGAGTAAGCTTAGGCTGATGAGAGCTCTCAGAGGTGGAGATCAAAGGGTCAACTGGGATACGCTAAGGCCACAAAGCAATCTAGTGGAAAGAACCCTATGAGGAGAGTCCAGGAGTCCTTCTACCTCTAGTTCAACTTCTGCCACTAACTAGCTGTATGACCTTAGGCAGGTACCTTTACCTTTTCTGGTTTTAGAGTCCTCATCAGTAAAATAAATGAATTGAGCTAGACATTCCCTAAGGACCTATATCCTACTGTTGATACTCCAAAAGATATGATTCCTTGTTTTCAAGGAAGCTTATATCAGGGTGCAAGGATAAGGCTGAGAGAAAAACTAACCACCACTTTCAAGAAAAGGATCAGAACCCTACAGACACCTGGAAAACTGTTCTGCTTCTCACTGAAGCATATATTCTTGGTGGACTCCTGCAGAATGTTAGAGACCCAGCTTTAAGCATCATCTCATCTGTGAGACATTATTTTTTTTTAACTTCCTGGAACAGAACTGCTCTCAGCTGCTCTGGGGCCATCCCTGCGCTTTCTATTAATGCCTTCATTAAAGCATTAATCTTTATGAATTAGACTTTCATTTGTGAAAGGAATAAATGGCTGTAAACATGGTAAAGAACGAGTGCTGGGAACAGGAGATAGAAGTTGGAGTCAAGAGTCGGAGGACTTTAATACCCAAGCAGAGGGGCCTGAACCAGATAAGACTGCAAAAGTGAGCCATGTCTGAGTAGTTTTATGCAAGGTATATGGTAAAACAGGTTTTCATTAAGGTAGGAACATAGGTGAGCAAGTGGGAATGATCCTGAAGTTCAAGTGCCTGCCTAGGTGCTAAGGGGGTAGTAGAAATAGTAAGAACCCAGGCCTGACCTTGTGTGGCTCACAATAAACTCTTAGCCAATTTCATAATGCCAGAATCTTTCTTTGATGATAGAGGAACCCAAGTAAAGTCTTCTAGACTATGACAAGTGGCTTTTAAAGGGTCTCTAGGTAGCTCCATATCAGAGCATGAAGACCAGGCTCAGCAAGGGAGAACAGGTAGTGTCTGTAAGCCCATCTTGGTTTGAGATCATTTAGGAGGTAAGAGGCAATGAGAACAGCTAGGTTCAAGTCCTAAATCAACATACCACCTGTGGTCTTGTGATCTACCTCGGGAGTCAGCTCAGGGACAGTCCTTAAATACACACACATCCCTGGCAGCCCTTAATGCTTTCACACAGCAGGGGAAAATCAACCTTCCCAGCAGCCTGCACAAAGGCCAAGCAGCTGAAAGGCCCCTAAAGAGAAGGTATAAGAGGGCACAGGGACTGGCTGGGCACAGTGACCAGCAAAGATTTTGGACACTTGTTTCAAAGTGGGCCTGGCCTGGTACTGCTAAACATGGCAGAAAAAGGCTTAGCTTGGTTTTGGCCTGACTTCAGACAGGGCAATAAGTGCCCACAAACAGCCTTCTATGAAAAAAAAAAATCTGCTCCTTCTGGAAAATCATGACCTTTAGCACATTCCCCAGAATGACATCAACTGGGGAACACTGCCAAAAATGTGACTTTCACGTTTCTGCAGCAACAGACGATTTCCTCTCCCTACTTGGCTTTTTTTCTTATACATATAAATAAAGGAGCCAGTCAATCATTCAAAAAATATGAACATCTTAAGTACTTTCAGGATTTACAAGTAGTAATTATTAATAGAAGCAAGTGACCATGCCTGTTAGAAATGTTACTCCATATATCCCTTTTCTGGTTCCTTAAAGGAGGTTTATATAAGTGGCCATGCTGAACTAATAAGAATTGACATGATGATCGCACCAAATGAGTTTTTTCTCTACTTGATTTATATCAGCAATCTTGTACATGAATGTTCCATTTGGTCTGCCCAAAGACTCTTAAGCCCAGAGGCAAGGACTGGCGGTCACCCAGTTCATGGTGGCTGAGGATAGAATCAACCAGGGTAAAAGAATAAGTATGGAAACATCAGGGAAGCCCAGCTTCGTGACTGACCCACTGTTGTTCCAACTTACCCAGAGGTCACTCCAAAGTCAAACAATGAGGGAAAAGCAATACTGATTGTTCATCATTTGCCCTCAGTTTCTATTCTCTCATTCTCAGCTCCTTACCTAATCTGTCTTCTCCAGCCATAGCATTCCTCTAAACTCCTCCAGTGCCTGAGCCTATCCTCAGTGCATCTCCTTTCCACCAACCATTTGCCTTACCAGCCTTCCCAATATGACAGGGCCCAGTTACACAGCTCAGGTGTAGTTTCATTGTAGGCAACAGCCTTCAACATGCATTATAGTTGTGGCTATAAAGGCAAATAAGGCCCAAAAATATTTCCATCTACTCAGGTGAAGAGGGCTTTCTGATTAACCCAGAACTGAATGGGTTACTTACAAGTCCATAACTTACGTGAATAACTAGCTCTGTTGCTAAAAGGATTTTTCTCTCCAGCTTCTGGTGATGTTTAACTAGTTATCTAGTTAAAGGGTAGGGGGACTGCCCCATTACAGGAGGTGGCAACAGAGATGCCAAAATAGAGGTCTGTGTGGTATAAGACTGGAGTTTATTTTCATTTAACAACACACAAATCTGCAGTCAGAAGCCAGAAAGTAAAAAACACCAGCTCGGGTTTGCATTAAGGATTGACTCAAAGTAAAAAGAAAACAGGTCAGATCAAACTGGAGCCAGTTGTTCAGGTTTCTAGACTTCTGATGACAACTTAAAATACCAGATTTTCCACAGAGTTTTGATGAGGTTGTTATCCACATTCAAGAAGTGTAAGGTAAGAAAAAAAAATACAAAATAAAAAGAAGTGTAAGGTGATCCTTCTAAAATTAGATGAAAATCCAGAGAAATTTTGCCAGTCCTTGGGAATTGCTGGCATACCAGATCTAACATGTGTTGACTTACTTGGGAGCTCATCAAAATAGCCCATGAAGTGATGGATAGCATATACCAAAATCTCAACCATGGCCTGGCCAAATTTGCGTGCAGATTTAGTTAAGGGTTGGAATTGTCAGGACTGCCCTGGACTAACTTCAGTCCCTTAGAATAAATCAACTTATTTCAGTGATAAAGTGCATAATTTTCATAGTGAGACAGACCTGGGCATAAACTCTCTTAATGAATGACAGTGTAAGGTACTTAAATTCTCTATCCCTCAGTTTCTTAATTTGTAATATGGGAACAATGATAGTACTAACTTAAGTTTGTTGTAAGGGCTAAGTAAAATAGTATATATAAATCATACATATATATATAAATATACTCATATAATTTATATATACATATATACTTTTTATATATTCATATATAATGCACACATGTATACATGGATACATGCACATACACACCACCTAGTGTCATGCTTGGCACACGGTGACCAACCAATAAATGGTAACTATTATTATCATCTAGATGATTATATCTTTTTAATTAACTTTTATTTGTGAATAGTTGCTTTACAGTGTTTGTTAGTTTCTGCTATATAGCCAAATGTTATTGGGTCACCAAATAAGCTTAAATACAGACACATGTATAACATTATAGAGACCAGTACGTAAGTTTCTCAAAAAGTTAAAAAATACAATGGTGAAAAACTGAAAGCATTCCTGAACAGAGATGCCAAAATAGAGGTCTGTGTGGTATAAGACTGGAGTTTATTTTCATTTAACAACACACAAATCTGCAGTCAGAAGCCAGAAAGTAAAAAACACCAGCTCGGGTTTGCATTAAGGATTGACTCAAAGTAAAAAGAAAACAGGTCAGATCAAACTGGAGCCAGTTGTTCAGGTTTCTAGACTTCTGATGACAACTTAAAATACCAGATTTTCCACAGAGTTTTGATGAGGTTGTTATCCACATTCAAGAAGTGTAAGGTAAGAAAAAAAAATACAAAATAAAAAGAAGTGTAAGGTGATCCTTCTAAAATTAGATGAAAATCCAGAGAAATTTTGCCAGTCCTTGGGAATTGCTGGCATACCAGATCTAACATGTGTTGACTTACTTGGGAGCTCATCAAAATAGCCCATGAAGTGATGGATAGCATATACCAAAATCTCAACCATGGCCTGGCCAAATTTGCGTGCAGATTTAGTTAAGGGTTGGAATTGTCAGGACTGCCCTGGACTAACTTCAGTCCCTTAGAATAAATCAACTTATTTCAGTGATAAAGTGCATAATTTTCATAGTGAGACAGACCTGGGCATAAACTCTCTTAATGAATGACAGTGTAAGGTACTTAAATTCTCTATCCCTCAGTTTCTTAATTTGTAATATGGGAACAATGATAGTACTAACTTAAGTTTGTTGTAAGGGCTAAGTAAAATAGTATATATAAATCATACATATATATATAAATATACTCATATAATTTATATATACATATATACTTTTTATATATTCATATATAATGCACACATGTATACATGGATACATGCACATACACACCACCTAGTGTCATGCTTGGCACACGGTGACCAACCAATAAATGGTAACTATTATTATCATCTAGATGATTATATCTTTTTAATTAACTTTTATTTGTGAATAGTTGCTTTACAGTGTTTGTTAGTTTCTGCTATATAGCCAAATGTTATTGGGTCACCAAATAAGCTTAAATACAGACACATGTATAACATTATAGAGACCAGTACGTAAGTTTCTCAAAAAGTTAAAAAATACAATGGTGAAAAACTGAAAGCATTCCTGCTAATATCAGGAACAAGACAAGGATGTCCACTTTCACCACTATTATTCAACATAGTCCTGGAAGGTCTAGCAACAGCAATAAGAAAAAGAAAGAAAAGGAATCCAGATTGGAAAAGAAGTAAAACTCTATTTGCAGATGACATAGAAAACCCCAGAGACACTATTAGAAAACTTACTAGAGGGCTTCCCTGGTGGTCCAGTGGGTAAGGACATCACCTTGCAGTGCAGGGGGCGCTGGTTCAATCCCTGGCCTGGGAAGATCCCACATGCTGCGGAGTGGCTGGACAGATGTGTCCAACTGCCGAGCTGGAGCTCTGGAGCGCATGCGCCCAGAGCCGGTGCTCTACAGCAAGAGAAGCCACTGTGATGGGAGGCCCACACGGGCCAAAGAACAAAGATGGATGAAAATAGACAAATGAAAGGCCAATAGAAGTGGCCAAAAAAAAAAAAAGAAAACTGCTAGAGCTAATCAACGAATTCAGAAAAGTTGCAGTATATAAAATCAATACACAGAAATCACTCACATTCTTATATACAAACAATGATAAATCAGAAAGTGAAATCAAAGATGCAATTCCAATCACCATTGCAGCCAAAAGAATCAAATATCTAGGAATAAACCTGCCCACAGAAACAAAAGAACTGTACACAGAAAATTACAGGACACTCATGAAAGAAATTAAAGAAGACTTAAACAGATGGAAAGATATTCCATGTTCCTGGGTCAGAAGAATCAATATTGTGAAAATGACCATACTACCAAATATCATCTACAGATTCAATGCAGTCCCTATCAAATTACCAATGACATTCTTCACAGAACTAGACCAAAGAATCACACAGTTCATATGGAAACACAAAAGACCTCGAGTAGCCAAAGCAATCCTGAGGAAGAAGAATGGAGCTGGAGGGATCAGCCTCCCCAACTTCAGACTCTACTACAAAGCAACAGTCCTCAAGACAGTATGGCCAAATGTTATTTCACCAAAAAGTTAAAATCAGACACATGTATAACATTATAGAGACCAGTACGTAAGTTTCTCAAAAAGTTAAAAAATACAATGGTGAAAACTGAAAGCATTCCTGCTAATATCAGGAACAAGACAAGGATGTCCACTTTCACCACTATTATTCAACATAGTCCTGGAAGGTCTAGCAACAGCAATAAGAAAAAGAAAGAAAAGGAATCCAGATTGGAAAAGAAGTAAAACTCTATTTGCAGATGACATAGAAAACCCCAGAGACACTATTAGAAAACTTACTAGAGGGCTTCCCTGGTGGTCCAGTGGGTAAGGACATCACCTTGCAGTGCAGGGGGCGCTGGTTCAATCCCTGGCCTGGGAAGATCCCACATGCTGCGGAGTGGCTGGACAGATGTGTCCAACTGCCGAGCTGGAGCTCTGGAGCGCATGCGCCCAGAGCCGGTGCTCTACAGCAAGAGAAGCCACTGTGATGGGAGGCCCACACGGGCCAAAGAACAAAGATGGATGAAAATAGACAAATGAAAGGCCAATAGAAGTGGCCAAAAAAAAAAAAAGAAAACTGCTAGAGCTAATCAACGAATTCAGAAAAGTTGCAGTATATAAAATCAATACACAGAAATCACTCACATTCTTATATACAAACAATGATAAATCAGAAAGTGAAATCAAAGATGCAATTCCAATCACCATTGCAGCCAAAAGAATCAAATATCTAGGAATAAACCTGCCCACAGAAACAAAAGAACTGTACACAGAAAATTACAGGACACTCATGAAAGAAATTAAAGAAGACTTAAACAGATGGAAAGATATTCCATGTTCCTGGGTCAGAAGAATCAATATTGTGAAAATGACCATACTACCAAATATCATCTACAGATTCAATGCAGTCCCTATCAAATTACCAATGACATTCTTCACAGAACTAGACCAAAGAATCACACAGTTCATATGGAAACACAAAAGACCTCGAGTAGCCAAAGCAATCCTGAGGAAGAAGAATGGAGCTGGAGGGATCAGCCTCCCCAACTTCAGACTCTACTACAAAGCAACAGTCCTCAAGACAGTATGGTACTGGCACAAAAACAGAAATACCGACCAATAGAACAAGATAGAGCACCCAGAGATAAACCCACGCACCTATGGGTACCTTATTTTTGACAAAGGAGGAGAAACTATAAAATGGGACAAAGACAGCCTCTTCAACAAATGGTGCTGGGAATAGGAGTACTTACAATGGCTTGGTGCGACAGCCTGGAGGGGCAGGATGTGGGGGGGCTGGGAGAGGACCAGGGATATGCATATGACTGATCTGGAAACATGCATGTCTGTGAACAACAAAACTCTGTAAAAACTTTAAAATAAACAAATAAATTTTTTAAAAAATAAAAGAAATGCAGAAGAATCAGTCCTAAAGAGGTGGTTGGATCTAGAACCTATCATAAAAAGTGAAGTCAGTCAAAAAGAGAAGGACAAGTACAGTATACTAACACACATATATGGAATCTAGTAAGAGGGTAATGGTAACACATGCAGTGAAGCGATGGAAAACAGACACAGAGAACAGACATATGGACATTGTGGGGAATGAACAGTGGGTGGGAGGCATAGAGGGAGTAACATGGAAACCTATACTATTATATGGGAAGAAAACAGCTATAGTCATTGCTCTGTGAGAAAAGGAGATCCTTCAGGGGTGCTGTGTGACAGTCTGGAGGGGTGGGATGGGGGGATATACATATGACTAATATGGGAACATACATATCTGTAAACAACAAAACTCTGTAAAAGTTAAAAGTAAAATAAAAGCTTTTAAAAAATTGATAGAGACACTTTGATGGCATCATCCTTTAAGGTCTGGAATAGTTCTATCAAGATTACGACAATGACTATTTCCATGTTCCTGGGTCAGAAGAATCAATATTGTGAAAATGACCATACTACCAAATATCATCTACAGATTCAATGCAGTCCCTATCAAATTACCAATGACATTCTTCACAGAACTAGACCAAAGAATCACACAGTTCATATGGAAACACAAAAGACCTCGAGTAGCCAAAGCAATCCTGAGGAAGAAGAATGGAGCTGGAGGGATCAGCCTCCCCAACTTCAGACTCTACTACAAAGCAACAGTCCTCAAGACAGTATGGTACTGGCACAAAAACAGAAATACCGACCAATAGAACAAGATAGAGCACCCAGAGATAAACCCACGCACCTATGGGTACCTTATTTTTGACAAAGGAGGAGAAACTATAAAATGGGACAAAGACAGCCTCTTCAACAAATGGTGCTGGGAATAGGAGTACTTACAATGGCTTGGTGCGACAGCCTGGAGGGGCAGGATGTGGGGGGGCTGGGAGAGGACCAGGGATATGCATATGACTGATCTGGAAACATGCATGTCTGTGAACAACAAAACTCTGTAAAAACTTTAAAATAAACAAATAAATTTTTTAAAAAATAAAAGAAATGCAGAAGAATCAGTCCTAAAGAGGTGGTTGGATCTAGAACCTATCATAAAAAGTGAAGTCAGTCAAAAAGAGAAGGACAAGTACAGTATACTAACACACATATATGGAATCTAGTAAGAGGGTAATGGTAACACATGCAGTGAAGCGATGGAAAACAGACACAGAGAACAGACATATGGACATTGTGGGGAATGAACAGTGGGTGGGAGGCATAGAGGGAGTAACATGGAAACCTATACTATTATATGGGAAGAAAACAGCTATAGTCATTGCTCTGTGAGAAAAGGAGATCCTTCAGGGGTGCTGTGTGACAGTCTGGAGGGGTGGGATGGGGGGATATACATATGACTAATATGGGAACATACATATCTGTAAACAACAAAACTCTGTAAAAGTTAAAAGTAAAATAAAAGCTTTTTAAAAAAAATTGATAGAGACACTTTGATGGCATCATCCTTTAAGGTCTGGAATAGTTCTACTGGAATTCCGTCACATCTTCTAGCTTTAGTAACAGCAGTGCTTCCTAAGGCCCACTTGAATTCACACTCCAGAATGTCTGGCTGTGGGTGACTGACCATACCATCATAGTATGAGGCAAACATATAACCCTAATATTCCTAGCTGGGGCTTTGGCCCCAAGTTTTCACACATCCCCCTAACCTGATGAGGTGGATTAGACTTTGAGAAAATATTAAGAGCACTTAGGCTCTCCCAAGGCATGTGAAACTTATCTAGTGGGGACTGAGCAGAATCAGAAATTTGTAAAGTGGTGATGCTTTATACATATTTGAGGATTTTAGGTATAATAATGGGATGGAATAAATTATTAAATTTTATAGGGTGATGGACAAATGTGAGGCATTGTATAGTGCTGGCATTGTATTGTTTAAGCCACATTGATACTATTATGTTACCCATGTGAAATAACTGATTAGCAAGTCTGGTTGAAGAAACATACATCTTCTGATATGAAAAATGTGACCTTTTGACATTATACAGAGTGGCTTAAGTGAACTTAATTGAGGAATATCCTGATATGGAGGCTTCTGGGGACCAACATTAAAGAAAATGTTTGTAAAATGCCTTTAAAAAACTGTCATGACAGTGCCATTTATTCCTGGTGGGTGAACAAGACAGAGAGAAGAATGAAAAACAGCTGCATTTAACTATGAAAAAGTTTTTTCTGAGACATTGCTGATCTGCTCTCTCAAGAGGGATACCAACAAATTTGGCCAATCACAGCCCAATCAAAAAACTGGTAACACATGCAGTGAAGCGATGGAAAACAGACACAGAGAACAGACATATGAACAGTGGGGGGGAGGCATAGAGGGAGTAACATGGAAACCTATACTATTATATGGGAAGAAAACAGCTATAGTCATTGCTCTGTGAGAAAAGGAGATCCTTCAGGGGTGCTGTGTGACAGTCTGGAGGGGTGGGATGGGGGGATATACATATGACTAATATGGGAACATACATATCTGTAAACAACAAAACTCTGTAAAAGTTAAAAGTAAAATAAAAGTTTTTTAAAAAAATTGATAGAGACACTTTGATGGCATCATCCTTTAAGGTCTGGAATAGTTCTACTGGAATTCCGTCACATCTTCTAGCTTTAGTAACAGCAGTGCTTCCTAAGGCCCACTTGAATTCACACTCCAGAATGTCTGGCTGTGGGTGACTGACCATACCATCATAGTATGAGGCAAACATATAACCCTAATATTCCTAGCTGGGGCTTTGGCCCCAAGTTTTCACACATCCCCCTAACCTGATGAGGTGGATTAGACTTTGAGAAAATATTAAGAGCACTTAGGCTCTCCCAAGGCATGTGAAACTTATCTAGTGGGGACTGAGCAGAATCAGAAATTTGTAAAGTGGTGATGCTTTATACATATTTGAGGATTTTAGGTATAATAATGGGATGGAATAAATTATTAAATTTTATAGGGTGATGGACAAATGTGAGGCATTGTATAGTGCTGGCATTGTATTGTTTAAGCCACATTGATACTATTATGTTACCCATGTGAAATAACTGATTAGCAAGTCTGGTTGAAGAAACATACATCTTCTGATATGAAAAATGTGACCTTTTGACATTATACAGAGTGGCTTAAGTGAACTTAATTGAGGAATATCCTGATATGGAGGCTTCTGGGGACCAACATTAAAGAAAATGTTTGTAAAATGCCTTTAAAAAACTGTCATGACAGTGCCATTTATTCCTGGTGGGTGAACAAGACAGAGAGAAGAATGAAAAACAGCTGCATTTAACTATGAAAAAGTTTTTTCTGAGACATTGCTGATCTGCTCTCTCAAGAGGGATACCAACAAATTTGGCCAATCACAGACCTGACTACTGAAACTATTTCAGTTCAAATAGAAGAAATAAAATATACCAGAGTGTTGGCCATACAGACCAACCTCAATAGAGGCCCAAATCATCAGCCAACATTCTTTCTACTTCCTGGGAAGAACAGCTCTAGTATAAGAAGAACAGTTCAAGTGGCCCCTGTCAATAGAGAAAGGGTTTTTCCGTGGCAAAAACAGGAAGATTCAAAGTTCTGTCTTCCTTAGAGTATGATTAAATTGGATCATTTCTCTTTCCTCCCTCCTATTTGCTTGATGCAATGAAATAGGCCTAGGGATGCTTAGGAAGACTCCCCCTCCCCCCACAACACACGGACACACCACTACTACCTTTAAAAGGTCCAGTAAGACTAGGGAGAAAGGAGGCTCAGGAAGAAGGGTTCTCTTTTGGAGTTTCTCTCCATGCCTTACAATATAGAAAATGATTATATTATAATCATTAATCATTTTTTGGTATCTGTGGGAACTTTGTTCCAGGACCTGCTGTGGATACTAAAGTCCATGGATGCTCAAATCCCACATTTGGTCCTTTGAATATTTAATTACACATCTATTTAACATTCAGCCAACCACAGATCATGTAGTCCTGTAGTATGTATTGGGGAAAAAATCCTTTTATAAGTGGACCCATACTCAGTAAAGAATCTATTTGCAATACAGGAGACCTGGGTTCAATCTCTGGGTTGGTAAGATCCCCCTGAGAAGGGAATGGCTACCCACTCCAGAATTCTTGCCTGGAGAATTGCATGGGCAGAGAAGCCTGGTACTCTATGGTACATAGAGTCACAAAGAGTCATACACAATTGAAGCAACTTAGCGCAGCACACAAACACAAACACACACACACACACACACACACACACATCTATATCTATCTACATATATACATATATATATATTTATATATATATATATTCATATACATATATATACACACATGAATGAGACTAGCATATAGCCCTCAGGGAAACAGACAAATAAGCAAGTCAGTCAACTTTCCCTATAATGAGGAGAGTGGTTCTCAATGTGTGGTTCCCCATAGCAACAGATTTGGCTTTACCTTGGTATTCATTAGAAATATAAATCCTCAGCCATCCTCAGACCTACAGAATCAGAAACTCCAGAGGTGGCACCCAGAAATCGGTGTTTTAACAAGCCCTCCAGGTGATTTTGATGCATACTCAAAATGTGCATCAGGTTCTCAAACACAGGTCTGAGAACCATTGGCCTAGGCTAACAGTCTTTGAATCTCAAATATGATCCAGCCTACCTCACCAAAATGAAACAGTACTATAGCTAATACTAAAGTGTGCATTTTCCTACAGTGTCCCCCTTGTATATATTCCTCATGACTCTCAGAGCGGGTTTATAATATTTAAAAAATCCCAGTCCTGGACATCTTGATTAATAGGATTACTGAATGTTTCTATAGGCCTTGCTAAAATGGAAACTTTCCTCAGGACGGTGGCCACAGAAATCAGAATCTACTAAGAAGTGTATAATAACTCACCTGATGAATCAACTAGCCCTGAAAATGAAGGGTAGTGGAGCCCTTCCCCCTAATGATACTAAAGTCCATGGATGCTCAAATCCCACATTTGGTCCTTTGAATATTTAATTACACATCTATTTAACATTCAGCCAACCACAGATCATGTAGTCCTGTAGTATGTATTGGGGAAAAAATCCTTTTATAAGTGGACCCATACTCAGTAAAGAATCTATTTGCAATACAGGAGACCTGGGTTCAATCTCTGGGTTGGTAAGATCCCCCTGAGAAGGGAATGGCTACCCACTCCAGAATTCTTGCCTGGAGAATTGCATGGGCAGAGAAGCCTGGTACTCTATGGTACATAGAGTCACAAAGAGTCATACACAATTGAAGCAACTTAGCGCAGCACACAAACACAAACACACACACACACACACACACACACACACATCTATATCTATCTACATATATACATATATATATATATTCATATATATATATATTCATATACATATATATACACACATGAATGAGACTAGCATATAGCCCTCAGGGAAACAGACAAATAAGCAAGTCAGTCAACTTTCCCTATAATGAGGAGAGTGGTTCTCAATGTGTGGTTCCCCATAGCAACAGATTTGGCTTTACCTTGGTATTCATTAGAAATATAAATCCTCAGCCATCCTCAGACCTACAGAATCAGAAACTCCAGAGGTGGCACCCAGAAATCGGTGTTTTAACAAGCCCTCCAGGTGATTTTGATGCATACTCAAAATGTGCATCAGGTTCTCAAACACAGGTCTGAGAACCATTGGCCTAGGCTAACAGTCTTTGAATCTCAAATATGATCCAGCCTACCTCACCAAAATGAAACAGTACTATAGCTAATACTAAAGTGTGCATTTTCCTACAGTGTCCCCCTTGTATATATTCCTCATGACTCTCAGAGCGGGTTTATAATATTTAAAAAATCCCAGTCCTGGACATCTTGATTAATAGGATTACTGAATGTTTCTATAGGCCTTGCTAAAATGGAAACTTTCCTCAGGACGGTGGCCACAGAAATCAGAATCTACTAAGAAGTGTATAATAACTCACCTGATGAATCAACTAGCCCTGAAAATGAAAGGTAGTGGAGCATTGGGCCCATACCCAGCCATCACCAGCAGTCAGAGAACAGCAGATAAATGTAATTGAAGATTATAGGACATTCCATCCAAAATCAGCAGAATATATTTTCTTCTCAAGTCCCCATGGAACACTCACCAGAATATATCACATCTTGAGTCATAAATAAAGCCTCAGAAATTTAAGAAATTTGAAATTGTATCAAAAAATTTTTGTGATTAAAATGCTATGAGATTATAAATCAATTACAGGGAAAAAATGTAAAAAACCCCACAAACACAGGGAGGCTAAACAATATGCTACTAAGTAATCAACAGATCACTGAAGAAATCAAAGAGGAATTAAAATATACCTAGAGAAGCATAGGTGAGTGGAGTCTCCTAGGAGTTTGGTTAATGTGAGTCAGTCCTTTGGAGGCTGATGATATTGAATTTAAAAAATAAAAATAAAATAAAATATACCTAGAAACAAATGAAAATACAATGATCAAAACCTATGGGACGGGGCTTCACTGGTGGTCCAGTGGGTGAAGAGTCCGCCTCGCAATGCAAGGCGCATCGGTTTGATCCCTGGCCTGAGAGGGTCCCAAGTATCACAGGGAGGCTGGACTGGTATGTCCAATTATGAGCCAGCATTCTGGAGCACACACGCCCAGAGCTGGTGCTCTGCAACTAGAGAGGCCAGTGCAATGGGAGGCCCACACAGGCCCAAGAATAAAGATGGATAAAAATAAATAAATAAATAAATAAATAAACAATAAAAGAGGCCAAAATTTAAAAAATAACCCTATGGGATGTAACAAAAGCAGTTCGAAGAGGAAACTTTATAGCAATACAATCTTAACAACAGAAACTAGAAAAATCTCAAATAAACGAGTTAACCTTATACCTAAAGCAACTAGAGAAAGAAGAATATGTACTGTAACTCACCAGGCTCCTCTGTCCATGGAATTCACCATGCAGGAATGCTGAAGTGGGTAGCAATTCCCTTCTCCTGGGGATCTTCCTGACCCAGGGATCAAATTTTTGTCTCCTGCATTTCAGGTGGATTCTTTATTGTCTGAGTCACCTGGGAAGCCCAAAGAAGAACAAACAGAACACAAAGTTACTCTGAGGAAAGAAATCATAAAGATCAAAGCAGAAATAAATGAAACAGAGATGAAGAAACAATAATAAATGTAGTTCCTCAGAAAGAGGAACTAAATTGATAAACCTTTAGCTAAACTCATCAAGAAAAATAGGGAGAGGACTCAGATCAATAAAATTAGAAATGAAAAAGAAGTTACAACTGATACAGCAAAGATACAAAAGATCATAAGAGACTACAACAAGCAACTATATGCTGATAAAATGGACAACCTGAAAGAACTGAACAAATTCTTAGAAAGGTACAACCTTCCAACACTGAACCAGGGAGAAAAAAAAGAAAATATGACCAGACCCATCACAAGTTAGAAAAAGAAACTGTGATTCTTAAATCTTTCAAAAAATATAAGTCCAGGACCAGACGACTTCACAGGTGACTTCTATCAAACGTTTAGAGATGAGCTTACACAGTGCATCCTGCTCAAACTATTCCAAACACTTGAAGATGGAGGAACACTTTCAAGCTCACTCTACAAGGTCATTTATATCACAGAAAAAGGAAATTATAGCCGAATAACTTTGATGAACATAAGCTCAAAAACACTCAACAAGATACTACCAAACAGAATCCAACAATCATACCCCCTGATCAAGTGGGATTTATCCCAGGTGAAAGTGTTCTACCTCGGATTGAGACTTAAACCTGGGCCCAGACCTCATCAAACCCTGCTTGGAACTTAACCCACGTGGTTAGGACTCAAACCAGCCAAAGCCTTGTCTGGGACTTGAACCCAGGTGACCAGAACTCAACCCCATCCAGAACCCTGTCTGGGACTTGAACCCATGTGGCTGAGGCTTAACCTCAGCCAAAACTCTGCTTGAGGCTTGAACTCAAGTGGCAGGGGCTCAAACCTGATCAAACCCTACTTGGGACTTGAACCCACGTGGCTAGGATTCAATCCAGCCAAACCCCAGTCTGGGACTTGAACACACGTGGCCAGGACTTAATCCAGCCAAAACCCTAGTCTCAAGCAATCTTTGAATTAAAATCACTCACCCAATGTCTGGACCCACTGAGACTCTGGTTCTTTGTGCCTCAACGCAGAAGGAATTCAGCAGGAGGCAGAGTGATAGGCGAGAAGAAGATTTATTAGGATAGGACGCTTATAAGAGGTGCAAGAAGACAGGCGGGAAAGCTCTGCTCCTCTCATTGGGTGAGCAGCAATATATATATATAGGAGGCTAGAAGACCGCCTTCTTCAAGCAGACGTAGATGTAGACGTAAGGCATACGTCATTAGCTCCGCCTTCGCTAGCTCTTCTTTCATCAGCTGTTTATACTTAGTCAAGCCTGCTTTATTGAATGAGGAGCAGCTGTCTTGAGTTATCGTGAACTTCCTGGCCTCCCAACTTTTCTTAGGTTTTACCTTTCTACCTACAGTCCCTTACTAGGACTTTACAACTGCCTAACTATTCTATTCTGTCCCTATCACAGGGATATATATGACAAATTCAGGGCTTCCTGGGTGGCTCAGTGAGTAAAGAATCCACCTGCAATGCAGGAGATGCAAGTTTGATCCCTGGGCTGGGAAAATCTGAAATAGGAAGTGGCAAGCCACTCCAGTATTCTTGCCTGGAGAATCCCATGGACAGAGGAGCCTGGTGGGCTACAGTCCATGGGGTCACAAATAATTAGACACAAATGAAGTGACTCAGCATGTATGCATGACAAACTCACCACCAGCATAATTCTCAATGGTGAAAAAGTGAAAGCATTTCCTCTATGACCAGGCACAATACAAGGATACCCACTCTAGCAACTATTATTCAACGTAGTATTGGAAGTCCAAGTCATGGAACTCAGAGAAGAAAAAGAATAAAAAGAATCCAGATTGGAAAGGAACAAGTAAAGCTGTCACTTTATGCAGATGACATGATATTGTACATAGGAAATCCTAAAGATGCCACCAGAAAACTACTAGAACTCATTAATGAATTTGGAAAAGTTGCAAGATACAAAATTAATGCACAGAAATTTCTTGCATTCTTATATACGAACAATGAAAGATTAGAAAGAGATATTAAAGGAACAATTCAATTAAATGCTACAACAAAAGAATAAAATATCTAGGAATAATCAGGCCTAAAGGGGCAAAAAAAAAAAAACCTTGTAAAGACTGTTATAAGAAAGAAAAGATACTACCTAATGATAAGTAGTTCAATCAAAGATGAAGATATAACGATTATAAATGCATATTCACCCAACATAGGAGCACTTCAATATGTAAGGCAAATACTAACAACCATAAAGGGATAAACTGACAGTAATACAATGATAATGGGAGATGTTAGCACCCCATTTTCATCAATAGACAGATCATCCAAATGAAAATTAATAAGGAAACACAGGCCTTAAATGACACTTTTACAACAGAAGGACTTAATTATTATTTATACACAATTTCATCCAAAAGCAGCAGACTACACATTCTTCGTGAACTTCCTGGCCTCCCAACTTTTCTTAGGTTTTACCTTTCTACCTACAGTCCCTTACTAGGACTTTACAACTGCCTAACTATTCTATTCTGTCCCTATCACAGGGATATATATGACAAATTCAGGGCTTCCTGGGTGGCTCAGTGAGTAAAGAATCCACCTGCAATGCAGGAGATGCAAGTTTGATCCCTGGGCTGGGAAAATCTGAAATAGGAAGTGGCAAGCCACTCCAGTATTCTTGCCTGGAGAATCCCATGGACAGAGGAGCCTGGTGGGCTACAGTCCATGGGGTCACAAATAATTAGACACAAATGAAGTGACTCAGCATGTATGCATGACAAACTCACCACCAGCATAATTCTCAATGGTGAAAAAGTGAAAGCATTTCCTCTATGACCAGGCACAATACAAGGATACCCACTCTAGCAACTATTATTCAACGTAGTATTGGAAGTCCAAGTCATGGAACTCAGAGAAGAAAAAGAATAAAAAGAATCCAGATTGGAAAGGAACAAGTAAAGCTGTCACTTTATGCAGATGACATGATATTGTACATAGGAAATCCTAAAGATGCCACCAGAAAACTACTAGAACTCATTAATGAATTTGGAAAAGTTGC
Organism: Tragulus kanchil; assembly: GCA_022376925.1. Classification (NCBI taxonomy): domain Eukaryota; kingdom Metazoa; phylum Chordata; class Mammalia; order Artiodactyla; family Tragulidae; genus Tragulus; species Tragulus kanchil. Next base: position 65,476,832 of record JAIOJX010000001.1, on the reverse strand, counting down.
AAGATACAAAATTAATGCACAGAAATTTCTTGCATTCTTATATACGAACAATGAAAGATTAGAAAGAGATATTAAAGGAACAATTCAATTAAATGCTACAACAAAAGAATAAAATATCTAGGAATAATCAGGCCTAAAGGGGCAAAAAAAAAAAAACCTTGTAAAGACTGTTATAAGAAAGAAAAGATACTACCTAATGATAAGTAGTTCAATCAAAGATGAAGATATAACGATTATAAATGCATATTCACCCAACATAGGAGCACTTCAATATGTAAGGCAAATACTAACAACCATAAAGGGATAAACTGACAGTAATACAATGATAATGGGAGATGTTAGCACCCCATTTTCATCAATAGACAGATCATCCAAATGAAAATTAATAAGGAAACACAGGCCTTAAATGACACTTTTACAACAGAAGGACTTAATTATTATTTATACACAATTTCATCCAAAAGCAGCAGACTACACATTCTTCTCAAAAGCACACAGAACGTCCTCCAGGACTGACCAGATGCTGGGCCACAAGGAGAGTCTTGGTAAATTTAAGAAAAATAAGATCATATCAAGGATATTTTCTGATCACAACACTATGAAATTAGAAATAAACTACAAGGGAAAAAACATTAAGGAAAAAATCATGCAAAAAAATTCACACATAGCAGCTAATCAAAATCCTATTAACCAACCAATGGATCACTGAAGAAATCAAAGAGGAAATAAAAATACCTAGTGACAAATGAAAATGAAAGCACAATGGTCAAAACCTATGGGCTGCAGCAGAAGCAGTTCTAAGAGGGAAGTTTAGAGCAATAAAATCTTACCTAAGTAAACAAGAAAAATCTCAAGTACACAACCTAGCCTTACACCTAAAGCAACTAGAGAAAGAAGAGGAAACAAAGCCAAAAGTTAGAAAAAGGAAAGAAATCATAAAGATCAGACTGGAAATAGATTAAATAGAAATAAAGAAAACAATTGCAAAGAACAATCAAACTAGAAGCTGGTTCTTTGACAATATAAACAAAATTGACAAACCTTTATCCAGACCCATGAAGAAAAAAATGGAGAGGACTCAAATCAATAAAATTAGAAATGAAAAAGGAGAACAACCAATGCCACAGAAATACAATGAATCACGAGAAACTACTATGAGCAACTATATGCTAATAAAATGGACAATCTGGAAGAAACATACAAATTCTTATAAAGGTACAGTCTGCCAAGACTAAACCAGAAAGAAATAGAAAATATAAACAGATCAGTCACAAGCAAGGGAATTGAAACTGTGATTTAAAATTCCCAACAAACAGATGTCCAGGACCTCATGCCTTCACAGGAAATTGTTATCAAACATTTAGAGAAGAGTTAACAGCTTTCTTTCTGTTTTTGTTGTTCAGTTGCTCAGTTGTCTCTGACTCTTTGTGATCCCATGGACTGCAAAACTCCAAGCTTCCCTGTCCTTAACCATCTCTTGGAATTTGCTCAGACTCATGTCCATTGAGTCGGTGATGCCATCCAACCATCGCATCCTCTCTTGTCCCCTTCTCCTCCTGCCTTCATTCTTTCCCAACATCAGGGTCTTTTCCAATGAGTTGTCTCTTCACATGAGATGGCCAAAGTATTGGAGCTTCAGCTTCAGTCTTTCCAATAAATATTGATTTCCTTTTGTATTGACTGGTCTGATTTCCTTGCAGTCCAAGAGACTCTCAAGAGTCTTCTCCAACACCACAGTTCTAAGACATCAATTCTAAAGCGCTCACCTTCTTTATGATCTAAATCTAACATCCATACATGACTACTGGAAAACCCATAGCTTTGACTATACAGACTTTTGTAAGCAAAGTAATGTCTCTGCTTTTTAACACACCATCTAGGTTTGCCATAGCTTTTCTTCCAAGGAACAAACACCTTTTAATTTCATGGCTGCAATCACCATCCATAGTGATTTTGAAGCCAAGAAAATAAAGTCCATCACCATTTCCATTGTTTCCCCATCTATTTGCCATGAACTGCTGGGACTGATTGTTGAGTTTTAAGTCAGTTTTTTCACTCTCCTCTTGATGAAGGTGAAGGATCCGACTCATTGGAAAAGACCCTGATTCTAGGAAAAATTGAAGACAGGAAGAGAAGGGGACTAGAGAGGATGAGATGGTTGGGTGGCATCAATGAATCAATGGACATGAGTCTGAGCAAACTCCAAGAGATGGTTAAGGACAGGGAAGCCTGGAGTTTTGCAGTCCATGGGATCGCAGAAAGTCAGACACGACTGAACAACTGAACAACCACAGAAAGATAGCTGTTAACGCTTCTCTAAATGTTCGATAGAGAAGGCCTGAGGTCTTGGACTTTTGTTTGTTGGGAATTTTAAACAGGACACGGCTGAGCAACTGAACTGAACTGAGGTGCTTGGAAAGTGTTTCTTGAATCTTTTCCATTTTGTTTATAATATCCTGGATCATCTTCACTAGCATATTCTGAATTCTTTTTCTGGAAGGCTGCCTATCTCTACTTCATTTAGTTGTTTTTCTCCAGGATTTATCTAATTCCTTCTGGGACATAATCCTATTTCTTTTCATTTTGGGTAGCTTTCTATTATTACGGTATTAGTTCTGGAGGCTGATAGGTTTGTAGTACTTATTTCTTCTGTCTGCCTTCTGAAGGTGAGGATAAGAGGCTTGTACACATTTGCTGATGGGAGGGGCTGGCTTTGGGGGAAACTGGGTTTTGTTGTGTTGGGTAGGGCTATGTTCAATAAAACTCTAATCCAATAATCTGCTGTTGGATGGAGCTGTGCTCCCTCCCTGTTAGTTGTTTGGCCTAAGGCAACTCAGTCCTGGATTCTATAGGCTTCTATAGATGAGTGACTTCTAAGAGGGTCCATGCCATGACACAGCTCCCAGTCCTGTTGCCCTAGTGCCCTGTGGCCGGCCCCTGCTGACTCACACCTCCACAGGAGACCCTTGAACGCTCACAGGTAGGTCTGACTCAGTCCACTTTTGGGTCATTGCGCCTTTCCCCTGGACTCTGGGGAGCAAAAAATCCTATTTTTGTCATCCAGGAGTCTTTGATTTCCCCAGTCTTATGGAAGCTCTGGAATCAAATCCCGCTGACCTTAAAAGCCAGACACCCTGGAGATTCCCAGTCTTTTGGCCAAATCCCCAGGTCGAGGAGCCAGTGTGGGAGCCTAGAACCTCACAAAAGTGCAAGAACTTCTTTGGTGATATTGTCCTCCAGCTCCTGAGTCACTCACCCAGCAGGCATAGGATTCAATTTTATCACAATTGCTCCCCTCCTACCGCTTCATTGTGGCTTCTCCTTTGTCTTTGGATGTGGAGTATCTTTTCTTGGTGGGCTCCAGTGTCCTCCTGTCAATGCCTGTTCAACTGCTAGCTGTGATCTTAGTGCTCTGGCAGTAGAACTAACAATTCAAGTTTTTTAATGGGCCAAGGACATAAAGAGACATTTTACCAAAGAGTATATGTGATGAAAAATAAACACATGAAAAAAATTCAATAGAATTAGCCATTTAGGAAAATGCAAATTAAGACCATGAGGAGACATCACATCTCTCAGAATGACTAAACTAGAAAATAATGATTATATCAAATACTAGCAAGGATATAGAGAACCTGGATCCTGTATACAGTGCTGATGGGAATATAAAATAGCAGAGTCTGGAAAAATTTGGCAGCTTCTTTTAAAATTAAATGTGCAACTACCATGTGCTGTGCTTAGTCACTCAGTCATGTCCCACACTTTGTGACCCCCATGGACTGTAGCTGCCAGGCTCCTCTGTCCGTGGGAATTCTCCAGGCAAGGATACTGGAGTGGGTTGCCATGCCCTCCTCCAGAGGATCTTCCTAACCCAAGAATCGAATCCAGGTCTCCCACTTTGCAGGCAGATTATTTACCATCTGAGCCACCAGGGAAGCCCACCTAGTAATTGTACTCCTGGTGATTTATCCTGGAGAAATAAAAACATGCTCAGAGGAATACCCATAGCATTTTTATTCACAATCACAACATTTTTATTCATAATAGCTAACTGGAAGCAACCAAAATATCCCTTAATAAGTGAGAGGTTAAGTAAATTGTATTACACCCAAACCTTGGAATACTATTCAGCAATAAGAAGGAATAAACTACTGATACATGCAACAACTCAGATGTATTTCAACAGTGCTGTGCTAAGTGAAATGAGTGCTGTGCTAAGTGTCTATGAAGAGTACATATGATATGATTCTGTTTATATAATATTCTTGAAATGGCAAACTTTTAGAGTAGGAGAACAGATTAGTGATTGTCAGGGTTTAGGGATGGTAGGAAAGAGAGTGCGTGACTAAAAGGTAACACAAGGGAGATCTTTGTGGTGATGGAACAGCTCTCTATGCTGACTGGAGTGGTGGTCACAAGAATCTATATATGATAAAATAGCATAGAACTTTATATATACACATTGTACCAATGTCAATTTCTTAATTTTGATGTTTGTAAAAAATTTTTTTTTTTTTTGTAAATGCCTGTTCTACTGCTCGCTGTGATCTTAGTGCTCTGGCAGTAGAACTAACAATTCAAGTTTTTTAATGGGCCAAGGACATAAAGAGACATTTTACCAAAGAGTATATGTGATGAAAAATAAACACATGAAAAAAATTCAATAGAATTAGCCATTTAGGAAAATGCAAATTAAGACCATGAGGAGACATCACATCTCTCAGAATGACTAAACTAGAAAATAATGATTATATCAAATACTAGCAAGGATATAGAGAACCTGGATCCTGTATACAGTGCTGATGGGAATATAAAATAGCAGAGTCTGGAAAAATTTGGCAGCTTCTTTTAAAATTAAATGTGCAACTACCATGTGCTGTGCTTAGTCACTCAGTCATGTCCCACACTTTGTGACCCCCATGGACTGTAGCTGCCAGGCTCCTCTGTCCGTGGGAATTCTCCAGGCAAGGATACTGGAGTGGGTTGCCATGCCCTCCTCCAGAGGATCTTCCTAACCCAAGAATCGAATCCAGGTCTCCCACTTTGCAGGCAGATTATTTACCATCTGAGCCACCAGGGAAGCCCACCTAGTAATTGTACTCCTGGTGATTTATCCTGGAGAAATAAAAACATGCTCAGAGGAATACCCATAGCATTTTTATTCACAATCACAACATTTTTATTCATAATAGCTAACTGGAAGCAACCAAAATATCCCTTAATAAGTGAGAGGTTAAGTAAATTGTATTACACCCAAACCTTGGAATACTATTCAGCAATAAGAAGGAATAAACTACTGATACATGCAACAACTCAGATGTATTTCAACAGTGCTGTGCTAAGTGAAATGAGTGCTGTGCTAAGTGTCTATGAAGAGTACATATGATATGATTCTGTTTATATAATATTCTTGAAATGGCAAACTTTTAGAGTAGGAGAACAGATTAGTGATTGTCAGGGTTTAGGGATGGTAGGAAAGAGAGTGCGTGACTAAAAGGTAACACAAGGGAGATCTTTGTGGTGATGGAACAGCTCTCTATGCTGACTGGAGTGGTGGTCACAAGAATCTATATATGATAAAATAGCATAGAACTTTATATATACACATTGTACCAATGTCAATTTCTTAATTTTGATGTTGTACTGTAGTTATGAAAGAAGTATCCATTATGGTAAACCAGATGGAGTGGCACACAGTGCCTCTCTGTACTATACTTGCAATTTTCTGTAAGTCTATAATTAGTTCCAAATTTAAAGTTTTTTGTAATGATCTATAATAGATTCTGCTAATCATACTTCTCAGACACCCTTGCCAAGTGACTTCTAGTTAGGCTCTATCAACAGAAGGCAACTAGATTGATACATGAAATAGAAAAAAGAGAAAGGGATATCTTTCCCCTCATTTCCATTTCACATCAACACATCCAGCAGCTTCTCTCTGAACTGCCAGCACCCAGTCTCAGTGTGTCTTTTCAAAGCAGCAACCAAGCCATTTTCACTTAACAATCAGTCAATTTCTCATCAAGTAGGCTGTGACCTTTGGACCAGTACCCATTGAACCACATCCTCATCAGGGGTCCTATGACTCTTTAAGTTGCACTTACTCTTCAGATGTCCAGCATGCCATGTCTCTTCCTGAAAGTTTCAAAAATTCATTGTTCATAACTTCCTTCCATAGATTTTTTCTTTCCCCAGCCCTAGCAACTTCTTGTGGCTATCAGTCTCTGGGTTCTTTGGTTATCTCACTTTGTTCTGTCATATTTCCAACATCAGTATAACTAATCGTCTTTATCAATTCACTTCTGCTTAAAATACACAATATCTTCTGTTTTCCTAACCAGATCCCACAACTACCATACTGTTTTCCTTGCCTCTCCTTTGTAGCACTCCTAGCATTCTTGCATTGTGCATTTGTATCTCTTCTATACACAGCATGTCGTTTGGACCTATGTGTTAAATTGATGCATGAATAAATGAATGAAAAAATGGTATTTTTTAACTGACTATTCTAGAGCAATTTATGTTAAGAAAAAATATTTTGGTCATAGGTATAAAGAGAGAAGACAGACTAAAGACAAAAAGAAAGGATGAGTACAAATTTTAATTCTGCAATAATGTTTTCTATAAAATGCAATATCACTTATCTTTAAGCATATCTGCTCTAGTTTTAATTCATAGGCAAAAAATTAAAGAATGAAAGACATGACTAACTTACTGAAGGGCAAAAAAATATTCACAATGTGTCCCACTGAGTACCATACAGCAGCCAATAAGTACATAACAATCTGTTGTTGTTTAGTTGCTAAGTTGTGTCCAACTCTTTGTGATCCCATGGACTGTAGCTCATGAGGCTCCTCTGTCCATGGGGTTTCCCAGGCAAGAATACTGGAGTGGGTTGCCATTTCCTTCTCCAGGGGATCTTTCTGCCCCAGGGATCAAGCCCATGTCTCCTGCATTGGCAGGTGTATTCTTTACCACTGAGCCACCAGGGAAGCCCACATAAGGATCTACTGTGTACCTAACTCTCTGTTGGGCATTAGGGGAAATAAAATGTAGAAAGAGTAACTTTCCTTAAAGAGCTTATAATGTAGCTGGCTTATGGGTCAACAGACATGGATTTGCTCAAATCATTCTTCTTTCCTGGATCTCAGTTTTTTCATCAATAACACAAAAGTGGGTGCACTAGGAACTCCATAAATAGCCCCACTAGCTGAAATATTGGAGAAGGAAATGATAGCCCACTCTAGTATTCTTGCCTGGAAAATTCCATGGACGAAGAAACCTGGAAAGCTACAGTCCATGGGATCTCAAATACACACACACACACACACACACACACAGGGCTTTCCTGATGGCTCAGTGGTAAGGAATCTGTCTGCTATGCAGGAGACCTGGGTTCCATCCTTGGGTTGGGAACATCCAGCTGGAGGAGGGCATGGCAACCCACTCTAGCATTCTTGCCTGGAGATTTCCATGGGCAGAGGAACCTGATGGACTTCAGTCCATGGGGTCCACACAGAGTCAGACATGACTGAAGTGACTAAGCAGCAGCAGCAGCAGCTGAAATACACTGTGGCTTTAACTTCCTATGCAGAGAAGGGGACATGGGTGGATTTAGTTTTAATGGGATCTCAAGAGTTCCAAACACAATAATCGTATTCATTTTACTTCCAACCAGGAGGGAAAGGATGAGTACAAATTTTAATTCTGCAATAATGTTTTCTATAAAATGCAATATCACTTATCTTTAAGCATATCTGCTCTAGTTTTAATTCATAGGCAAAAAATTAAAGAATGAAAGACATGACTAACTTACTGAAGGGCAAAAAAATATTCACAATGTGTCCCACTGAGTACCATACAGCAGCCAATAAGTACATAACAATCTGTTGTTGTTTAGTTGCTAAGTTGTGTCCAACTCTTTGTGATCCCATGGACTGTAGCTCATGAGGCTCCTCTGTCCATGGGGTTTCCCAGGCAAGAATACTGGAGTGGGTTGCCATTTCCTTCTCCAGGGGATCTTTCTGCCCCAGGGATCAAGCCCATGTCTCCTGCATTGGCAGGTGTATTCTTTACCACTGAGCCACCAGGGAAGCCCACATAAGGATCTACTGTGTACCTAACTCTCTGTTGGGCATTAGGGGAAATAAAATGTAGAAAGAGTAACTTTCCTTAAAGAGCTTATAATGTAGCTGGCTTATGGGTCAACAGACATGGATTTGCTCAAATCATTCTTCTTTCCTGGATCTCAGTTTTTTCATCAATAACACAAAAGTGGGTGCACTAGGAACTCCATAAATAGCCCCACTAGCTGAAATATTGGAGAAGGAAATGATAGCCCACTCTAGTATTCTTGCCTGGAAAATTCCATGGACGAAGAAACCTGGAAAGCTACAGTCCATGGGATCTCAAATACACACACACACACACACACACACAGGGCTTTCCTGATGGCTCAGTGGTAAGGAATCTGTCTGCTATGCAGGAGACCTGGGTTCCATCCTTGGGTTGGGAACATCCAGCTGGAGGAGGGCATGGCAACCCACTCTAGCATTCTTGCCTGGAGATTTCCATGGGCAGAGGAACCTGATGGACTTCAGTCCATGGGGTCCACACAGAGTCAGACATGACTGAAGTGACTAAGCAGCAGCAGCAGCAGCTGAAATACACTGTGGCTTTAACTTCCTATGCAGAGAAGGGGACATGGGTTGATTATTTAGTTTTGAAATGGGTATCTCAAGCAGTTCCAAACACAATAATCGTATTCATTTTCTACTTCCAAACCAGGCAGAATCAGATATGAGTTGGAAACTCAAGACAAAAATGATTGTGTCAACAGTCAAATGGAGAAAGTCTCCATTTGCCTAAATGGGTATACAAGTGGGTGTCAGATCTTTCCATGGAGATGACATCCTGTTTAAGACCTGAAAACTTGTCATCATTCTCTCCTCTCTTCAGTATAATTTCACAGAAGAATCAGGTAAAACGTATGCCCCCTGTGAACTATTTACTGAGTCATTTGATGGTATCTTAGTCACCCACTCCATCTGCAAGAAAATTGGTTTTCCAGAAGGTATCTCCTTCCTTCTTTACTATCTCATATATTGTCTGGGTCCATTTTTACAGCTTGCATTTTAATGCAGGGGGCAAAGCTAAGACATGCAAATAAAAATAACTAGTAAATGAGTTTTATGTAATATGTTGTAGTAATTCATTCAACAAATATTTATTGAGCACCTATTGTGAGAACAGAGTAGACAAGAAAGTCACAGTCCCTGCTCTTACGAAGCTAACTTCAGGTGGCTAACCAAAACAAAACAAAAATGTAAAGCAACATATGAAGAAAATATTTATAAACAATAAGTTCTATGAACTAAATATAGTACCTGGAGAATAATATGGGAGTTACATTAAAAAGTATGATCAGAGAAGGATTCTGAAGATGACTGTTGTACTGAGACCCAAAGTATGAGTCAGGCACGGCCTCCAACTAAATATACATTTAAAAAAAAAAAAGATTCAGGCATGGATAAATGGAAGGTTAACTATCCCAGGCAGAGAGAAAATCATGTCCAGAGGCCCTATAATAACTTTATTTAAGAGAAGACCAATGTATCTAGAGCATAGTGGATCTCAAAGAGAGTGGTGGGACATGCAGCTAGTGAGATAGAGACCAAATTACATATGGGGTATTTAGATTTTATTCCACATGAGATAGAAAATTATGGGAGAGTTTTAAGAAGGAAATAACCTGACCTGGTTTACATTCTTAAAAGATAATTGTGGGTGCTATGTGGAAGATGGACCGTAGATAATATACATATGTATTTCTATGTACACATAAGTTGATAAGTAAGTATGGAAGTAAAGATACAGTTTAGGAAACTGTTGCAATAGTCCAGGAGAGAAATGATAGTGTCTTGGACCAGAGTGTCGGCAGAGGAGGTAGAAATACAGGTTAATGGATTCAGGATGTTTTATAGATAAAATCCAGAAAAAGTAATGAGGGATTAAGCATAGGATTTAAGGGAAGGTAAAGAAGTCAAGGATGACTCCTAGGTTTCTGGTTTGAGAAATTTTAGCACAGGATCCTCCCTGAGGCAGCCAATCTAATCAAGAGAAAAAGCAAGAAACTACCACAGACCTCAATAAGAGGCCACAATCTGTTGGTCTCTCTTTTTTTTTTTTTTCTGCTCTCTTTGTTTCTTTTGAGCTGATTGGTAACTTCTCACTCCTAAGCGACTCCATTGTCATATATTTTTGGTCTCTAATTGAGTTTCTCTCAGTCTCACCTGCTTGCAGGTACTAGTATGGGTCACCTGATTGTATAATAGAACCCAGGTTTCATCAGCTCTTTCCACACCTGCATAATACAAGACCATAGGTCTTTGGAAACTTCTCCCATGTATTTCTGGGAGTCCTTGGGGGTGTCTCACTTGTGTTCACCACTAGTGCCCACACAGCTTAGGTATCAAATTCCATAATAGGCTCATTTCATTCTGCTGGCTCTGAAATATATATAAAAAAAACTGCATTGTGGAAATAAATGCTTAACGTATGCAAACTTCAACCACTGTTACTCAATATTCATAAAAACTTGCATTACATTTGAAAACAATTTGTGGGTTGTATTTTCTCACTTTATAAGAATTCCCAAGTATGTATCATGATTACTTAGAAAACCTAGCCAATTGTAAATGAAAGTTCATTGTGGCCAAATAATTTCAAAAGTAACATTTAAAATATCTTTTATAAATTTTCACAGCAATAAAATTCTCTTTTATGTGTACTCCATGTATATTTTATTATATCTGATATAATGATGATTGAGAACTCCACAGCCTAGGGCCTATGATGATTTGTAAATGTCCTTACCCACAAGCAAAGCTCATTGCTCCTAAAGCTATTTACAAGCAGCACCATCCCAGTGCCATCACTGCCAGGACTCTCTATAAGTAAGCAAGTTAATTTACAGGTGCCTCGAGGCACTTTCTTCCTCCCCAAATATTCCTGGATTCCCTAGCATTCTCAGAGCAGAAAAATTACACTTTGTCGTACAAAGAGAGAACATCTCTCCTCATCGTAATACAGAATTCAGCTCTAAAACGTCTCTGCCCTGTGCTTTAATGCCTCTCACACTCCCATGATTAATCTGCCCTTCTGCCTGTAACTGTCTATGGGGCTATAAAAACTATATGGGTTTTTTTTTTCAAATGCTAGGGGCCAGCATAAAGTTGTGTCCCTATTCATTTAGCAACAAAAATATAACAAATCTCCTGAAGGCTGAATGATTCAAAGTGGCTACCACCATGAATATTTCAAAGGAAAACACTTCAGTTCACACCAGTCCTTTTATCCTTCCAGAGCTACTAGATTTCTGAAGAGATGTTAGAAACTTTAAGATGTTGCGCTTGCTGTGAGAAAAAGGGATCCTACAGGGGTGCTGTGTGATGGCATGGAGGGTGGGATGGGGGGGATATACATATGACTAATCTGGGATCATACATATCTGTAAACAACAAAACTCTGTAAAAGTAAAAAGTAAACTAAAAATTAAAAACAACAACAAAAAGATGTGGTGCGAGCCACTCTTACTCTGCAAGGGCAATTCACTCTGGATTGAGATTAGTTACAACTGCTAAGGCTATTCATAAAAAAACTGCATTGTGGAAATAAATGCTTAACGTATGCAAACTTCAACCACTGTTACTCAATATTCATAAAACTTGCATTACATTTGAAAACAATTTGTGGGTTGTATTTTCTCACTTTATAAGAATTCCCAAGTATGTATCATGATTACTTAGAAAACCTAGCCAATTGTAAATGAAAGTTCATTGTGGCCAAATAATTTCAAAAGTAACATTTAAAATATCTTTTATAAATTTTCACAGCAATAAAATTCTCTTTATGTGTACTCCATGTATATTTTATTATATCTGATATAATGATGATTGAGAACTCCACAGCCTAGGGCCTATGATGATTTGTAAATGTCCTTACCCACAAGCAAAGCTCATTGCTCCTAAAGCTATTTACAAGCAGCACCATCCCAGTGCCATCACTGCCAGGACTCTCTATAAGTAAGCAAGTTAATTTACAGGTGCCTCGAGGCACTTTCTTCCTCCCCAAATATTCCTGGATTCCCTAGCATTCTCAGAGCAGAAAAATTACACTTTGTCGTACAAAGAGAGAACATCTCTCCTCATCGTAATACAGAATTCAGCTCTAAAACGTCTCTGCCCTGTGCTTTAATGCCTCTCACACTCCCATGATTAATCTGCCCTTCTGCCTGTAACTGTCTATGGGGCTATAAAAACTATATGGGTTTTTTTTTTCAAATGCTAGGGGCCAGCATAAAGTTGTGTCCCTATTCATTTAGCAACAAAAATATAACAAATCTCCTGAAGGCTGAATGATTCAAAGTGGCTACCACCATGAATATTTCAAAGGAAAACACTTCAGTTCACACCAGTCCTTTTATCCTTCCAGAGCTACTAGATTTCTGAAGAGATGTTAGAAACTTTAAGATGTTGCGCTTGCTGTGAGAAAAAGGGATCCTACAGGGGTGCTGTGTGATGGCATGGAGGGGTGGGATGGGGGGGATATACATATGACTAATCTGGGATCATACATATCTGTAAACAACAAAACTCTGTAAAAGTAAAAAGTAAACTAAAAATTAAAAACAACAACAAAAAGATGTGGTGCGAGCCACTCTTACTCTGCAAGGGCAAATTCACTCTGGATTGAGATTAGTTACATAGAGATAGTGGACCTAAAGCTGAGAAAAATCATGTAAAGTGTTTGTATACCCCACTATGTGGCCTACAAATAATTTTCACATACATTGTCTCATCTGATCATCACAATATATGAGGTAAGTAATAACCTTAATCCCTTTAATATAATGAAGAAATGGAAAATCAAAGATATGAATGATAATCCAAGGCTTCTCAACTGATATAAGAAAGAGCTTTCATATTGATGAAGATTTTATTTTTAATCTTTGAAAAGTTTGAAAAACAAAGAAATGCTGCTCTCCTTGGCTGTCTGTGTCCCCAAAAGTGCTCTCCCCTTGCATTTGCAGTAGACATGGGTTCCCTTTTCCAGTGGGTCTTTAAGTTGCATATTTTTGCCTCTCCCACTTCTGGTTCTCAAATGACTTGCATAATCAACATTTGGAGTCATTCAGAAGAAAGGGAATTGTGACCACATCAAGACGTAAGAGATCAATCCACCCCAAATACACCAATAAATCATTTAAAATACCTGAGAATACCGAATTTATGTAAATGTCACTGATCAAGAACAAAACAAAGGCCTTTTACCAAATCCAAACGAGATTTGGAAATCATATACACAATAGCCTAACATAGCAATGCAGTTGAATTCTCTCCCCAGAACTTAGTATTCTGAAAGATTTCTTCAGGAACTAAGAACTATGGAAAGCTATGATAAACCTAGATAGTGTATTAAAAAATCAGATACATTACTTTGCCAACAAAGGTTCAGATAGTCAAAGCTGTGGTTTTTCCAGTAGTTATGTATGGATGTGAGAGTTGTACCATAAAGAAGGCTGGGTGCCAAAGAATTGAGAAGACACTTGAGAGTCCTTTGGACAGCAAGTCGATCACACCAGTCAATCTGAAAGGATATCGACCCTGAATATTAATCAAATGAACAGATTCTGAAACTGTGGAGTAACCCATGATGCTCTTAGAAAGCATGAATATAGTATCATCAATTACTTTATTATATCAAACTAATGAAATCAAAGTTCTGAGGGATTGGAACATAGACCAGAGGTAAGTTTTGATAAACATGAGAGAATGTATGATAAAGTAGACCCAGATCTTAGAAAAGTCTTTCAATGGCAGAAATGGTTTAGAAGGACTAATGCTGAAGCTGAAACTCCAATATTTTGGCCAACTGATGCAAAGAGCCAACTCATTAGAAAAGATCCTGATGCTGGGAAAGATCGAGGGCAGGAGGAGAAAGGGACAACAGAGGATGAGTTGGTTGGATGGCATTGCTGACTCAATGGACATGAATTTGAGCAAACTCTGAAAGATAGTGAAGCCTGGAGTTCTGCAGTCCATGGAGTTGCAAAGAGTCTGACATGGCTTAGCTACTGAACAACAACATGTTTAATACTAATTTTCCTAACAAGGGCAATAATGATCAGTCACGAAGAATTCAACCATGACGACCAGGTTGGTTTGTACTGATAAAGGAGTCAAGAAACACCTACTATATGCCAAGTACTGTATTACATGTTACTACTTCCCTGTAATTCAGGCAGTAAAGAATCTGCCTACATTGCTAGAGACCCAAGTTCAATTCCTGGGTCAGGAAGATCCTCTGGACAAGGGAATGGCAAACCACTCCAGTATTCTTCCCCAAATAATCCCATGGACAGAGAAGCCTGGTGGGCTACAGTCTGAGGAAATGCAGAGTCAGACACGACTGAGCGGCTAACACTACTACTACTACTCTATTAGCTGCCAGGTTCATGGAAGAATGAAGATGTTGATCCTGACCTTCAGGAGCACACAGCATAAGAATAAAGAGGTAAAAGGGAAATGAGAATTTCAATACCTACTCAAGATCTACTGTCCTCCTCTCACTTGCTAACAGCACTTCACTTTTGTTTGAATTCACAATATATCCTAGCTTCAAGAGATGAATCATGATAAATTTAAGTCATTCAAAATTCCATTCCCATTCCTTTTGTCAAATCTTTACTTTCCCATACTCTCATGCAACTAGGAGTGGTCATTTGATGAAATTCTGTGCAAGAAAATGTAAAGGGAAGTCTTTTGGAAGTCTCCATAGAAGATTTTGCTAGGCTTTCTCCAGACTAATGAGAAGAAAACCTTACAGTCCTCACCATTTTCTACATACATGTGAGGATGCCTCTCCTGCAGCTGCAGCAGCTATCTTGCAACCGTGAAACAATAAGAGTGAAGACAAAAAGCCAACTGCTGAAAATGATGAAACAATAAGATAGAGTTTAAGCCCTTCATGGCCCCACTGAGCCACTGGATGATCCATAATATCACCTACTCCAAACTTCTTGATAAGTAAACAAAAATGCCCTATGCTTTAAAGAATTATTAGTTAAGTTTTTGTTGCTTGCAGATGAACATATTGCTAACTAATACCATGATTCACATTTATTGAACATCTACTATCTGCCAAGAAAAACATGGTTCTTAACATATTTTATTGTATTTAATTTAATCCTCAAAACAATACCACAGGCTAGACATTATCATCACTATTTACCAATAAAGCTTAGAAGACGTTCAGCATCTTGTTGAAGGCCACAAAATTACTGTGATAGAACCAAAAGTCAAATGCATATATGTCCAACTCTAAAACTCTTTCCATTAAAACTATATTTATAACTGTAATACATGATTAAAATTGAAAAGCTCTTTAAGAAGTTAGACATATATTGAGCTTGATAATTAAAGCAAATAAGCATTTAAACTGGGTGATAAGAGTGGATAGAATTTGTTTTGTTTATATTTGCAGCAAGTAGTTGTTATCTTTTGTTGTTTTTTAGTCACAAACTCTTGAGAATCTAAGAATCTTCTCCTCTGGAAAAGAAAAGAAATCACGTATTCCCAGACTCACAGAGTTTTACATAAAATTTATATATGTTCATATGTCCCTTGAAGCTCTTCCATTGATGTGCAGATTCTATTGTTTGACAGATTCTAAACAAAAGAAACAATATGAAGCAAATCACTAAGACAGAAAAATATGATAAATTTAAGTCATTCAAAATTCCATTCCCATTCCTTTTGTCAAATCTTTACTTTCCCATACTCTCATGCAACTAGGAGTGGTCATTTGATGAAATTCTGTGCAAGAAAATGTAAAGGGAAGTCTTTTGGAAGTCTCCATAGAAGATTTTGCTAGGCTTTCTCCAGACTAATGAGAAGAAAACCTTACAGTCCTCACCATTTTCTACATACATGTGAGGATGCCTCTCCTGCAGCTGCAGCAGCTATCTTGCAACCGTGAAACAATAAGAGTGAAGACAAAAAGCCAACTGCTGAAAATGATGAAACAATAAGATAGAGTTTAAGCCCTTCATGGCCCCACTGAGCCACTGGATGATCCATAATATCACCTACTCCAAACTTCTTGATAAGTAAACAAAAATGCCCTATGCTTTAAAGAATTATTAGTTAAGTTTTTGTTGCTTGCAGATGAACATATTGCTAACTAATACCATGATTCACATTTATTGAACATCTACTATCTGCCAAGAAAAACATGGTTCTTAACATATTTTATTGTATTTAATTTAATCCTCAAAACAATACCACAGGCTAGACATTATCATCACTATTTACCAATAAAGCTTAGAAGACGTTCAGCATCTTGTTGAAGGCCACAAAATTACTGTGATAGAACCAAAAGTCAAATGCATATATGTCCAACTCTAAAACTCTTTCCATTAAAACTATATTTATAACTGTAATACATGATTAAAATTGAAAAGCTCTTTAAGAAGTTAGACATATATTGAGCTTGATAATTAAAGCAAATAAGCATTTAAACTGGGTGATAAGAGTGGATAGAATTTGTTTTGTTTATATTTGCAGCAAGTAGTTGTTATCTTTTGTTGTTTTTTAGTCACAAACTCTTGAGAATCTAAGAATCTTCTCCTCTGGAAAAGAAAAGAAATCACGTATTCCCAGACTCACAGAGTTTTACATAAAATTTATATATGTTCATATGTCCCTTGAAGCTCTTCCATTGATGTGCAGATTCTATTGTTTGACAGATTCTAAACAAAAGAAACAATATGAAGCAAATCACTAAGACAGAAAAATATAGGCCATATAGATGAAGCAGTAAATAGAGTTTGGCTGAAGCACAGGTTGCTTAAATGCACAACAGTGGTGACTGCTTAAGTAGAGCTGATAGATCAAGATGACAGAGGAGTAGGAAGCAGAGTTCACCTCACTCAACATAAACATTGAAAATATATCTACAAATGGAAAGGTTCACACAGAACAGCTACGGAGTATCAACAGAAGACCTCAGAGGTCTATAAAGACAAGGAAACATTCACACAACTGGGTAGAATAAAAAGAAAAAGAAAGAATCAGGACAGGGCCTGAGCCCTGGAGAGGTAGCTGTGAAGGAGGAAAGGTTCCCACAATTTTGGGAAGGCTTGTTATCAGTGGAGAAATTAGACTGTATCAAGGAGGCAGTTTAGGAGCCTAAGAGTAAAGAGCAGCATCCGGTTTGTATAAAGCGAATGGATAGTAACCTGCAGAGAAGGTTGGCACTGCCACATCTGCACTCTCCAACCTGAGACATACCTCTGTCAGTAAGATGGGGGTCAGGCGCTGAAGTTCAATCTCCAAAGTTCAGTCCCAGGGGCAGGATAAAGGTTAGGTGCAGAAACTGCCTGAAGAGGTTGTGTAGTGGCAACTGAGCATGTACTTGGAAGAAGCTTGGGCACGCCAGAGAAGCAAGGCACCTTTAAAGGGAAGTACACTGAAAGGGGGTGGGATGAACATAATAACTTCTTTCCCTATGTGTGCTCCTAGGCAACAGGACATTGTCTATGGGGACTCCAGGGGCAGGAACAAGTCACTGTCACAATCTTGGGCTCCATAGGCAGGCACTGGCCCCCTCTTCCAAACCTGTAGGCAGAGGACAGACCCTGCCCCTGCTGACCTTGAAGGGCACGGACACACTAGGAATTCCACCAGCATGCCCTAGGACCTGCTCAGACTATCCTAGGAGGGTGCGAATAGCTTCTGAAATCCACCTGTGGGCACCAGGATGTGCCCTGCTATCCTGAAAGGGCGTGATTGCTTCAGTGACCAGAAAATCCATCAGCAGGTGCCAAAACCCACCCTTCTGTCCCAGAAGGGCAAAGATAATTCCACCAAGAAATTTAACACTACGAAATCCATTGGCATGTGGCCAACTCTTCTCACTGTCCCAGGAAGGACTAGGAAATCCACCCAGAGGAGGAACTGATAGCACACCTGAGTCCTAGGGCCCATGTGACTAAAGAAGGTGAGCTGAAATCGCTCCTTGCAGTTGCACAATTGAAGAATCACACATTTGCTACTGTCTTCCTAAATCCAGCACCTGTGAAACATGCAAAAGGATAAATGTTCTTACAGCTAGGACAGATCTGGCTTCAGCAGCTGTGGGTTCTGTGGGCATCTACATGCAGGGGTTGGGCCAGATCAGAGTCCAAGCTGCCTCCATAGATCGTGTCATAGGTCCAGATGCATGACTGCTGCAGTACTGGGACCTATATCCAGTGGATCGGCACCAGTAGCCAGGTGAAAACTATGCATGAGAGTCACCAGAGTCAATTGTCAGCATATCCACAGTTAAGACAGAACCAAGAGCAGTGGTTCTGGGGACAGAGCAAGGCAAAAGCGGACACAACAAAGCACATTCACAGGTGAACAGCTCCAGAGGAGGAGAGAGGCTTCTCCCCAAATGAGAGTGCTTCAATCCCCTCTTCCATGCACTGCAAACAAGAATCACAGCTAAGAAATAGATCTGGGTAGAAAGCCCAGAAATAAACCTACACACCTGTGGTCAATTAATCTATGACAAAGGAGGTAAGACTAAACAATGTTGGAAAGACAATCTCTTCAACAGATGATGCTGGGAAAACTGAATAGCTATGTGTAAAAAAAATAAAATTAGATCATTCTTCGACATCATACACAAAAACAAACTCAAAATGGATTAAGGACCTAAATGTGAGATGGAACACTATAAAACTTCTAGAGAAAAACACAGGCAGAACACACTCTGGTATAAATGGCAGCAATATCTTTTTATATGTATCTCCCAGAATAATGGAAATAAAAAAATAAACAAATGGGACCTACTTAAATTCAAAAGTTTTTGCACACCAAAGGAAACAACAAACAAAATGAAAACACAATCCACATATTGGGAGAAAATACTTGCAAATGATGTGACTAACATGAGATTAGTCTCCAAAATCTACAAACATCTCATGATTCTTACCAGCATCAAAACAAAAAACCCAATCAACAAATGGACAGAAGGCCTGGATAGACATTTTTCCAAAAAAGACATACAGATGACCAAGAAGCACCTGAAAAGATGTTTAACATCGCTAATTATTAGAGAAATTCATATCAAAACTACAATGAGATAGCACCTTACACCTGCCAGAATGACTATCATCAAAAAGTCCACAAATAATAGGGCTTCCCTGGTAGCTCAGTGGTGAAGAGTTCACCTGCCAATGCAGGAGACACAAGTTTGATCCCTGATCCAGGAAGATCCACATGCTGCAGAGCAACGAAGCCCATGAGTCACAACTATTGAGCTCATGTGCTGCAACTATTGAAGCCTGTGTGTCCTAGAGCCCAAGTTCCACAACAAGAGAAGTCACCACAAAAAGAAATCTGCTCTCCTCATCTAGAGAGTAGCCCCTACTCCCTGCAACTAGAGAAGAACCTGTGGCAGCAGTGAAAACCCAGACTAGCACCCCCCCCCCAAAAAATACATAAAAATTGTAAAAATCCACGAATAATAAATACTGGAGAGGGTGTGAAGAGAAAGGAACCCTCCTACACTGTTGGTGGCAATGTAAATTGGTACAGCTGCTATGGAGAATAATATGGAGGTTCCTTAAAAATTAAAAATACACCTACCATATGACCCTGTAATCCCACTTCTGGGCATACACCTGGAGAAAAAATAACCTGAAAGGATACATACACCCTAGTGTTCATTGCAGCACTGCTTACAGTAGCCAACACATGAAAGCAACCTAAATGACCATCAACAGAGGAGTGAATAAAGATGTGGTACATGTATATAATGGAATATTACTCGGCCATTAAAAATAAAATAATGCCATTTGCAGTAACATGGATGGACCAGTCATACTGACCAGAGACTGTTATGCTGAGTGAAGTAAATCAGACCGAGGAGAAATACTGTATATCATCCTTAATATTTGGAATCTAAAAAGAAATGATACAAATGAACTTACACACAAAACAGAAAGAGACTCAGAGACCAAACTTATGGTTGCCAAGGGGAAGGATGTGGGAAAGGGATAGTTAGGGAGTTTGGTATGAACATGTGCACACTGTTATATTTAAAATTAATAACCAACAAGAACTTTCTTAGAGCAAATGGAACTCCATCCAGTGTTTTGTAGCAATCTGGAAGAAAAGGGAGTTTGGGAAAGAATGAATACATGTATATGTATGGCTGAGTCCCTTTGCTGTTTACCTGAAACCATTTCAAAATTGTTAACAAGCTATGTGTATGTGTGTGGGTGTGTGTTAGTTGTTCAGTTGTGTCCAACACTTTGCAACACTATGGACTGTAGCTTACCAGGCTCCTCTGTCCATGGAATTCTCCAGGCAAGAATACTGGGTAGGTTGCCATTCCCTTCTCCAAGAGATCTCCCTGACCCAGGGATTGAACACAGGTATCCTGCATTGCAGGCAGATTCTCTACCATCTGAGCCACCAAAGAAGCTCACAGAGTTACACCACTCAGTTACTCAGAGAACACCACTGAGTTACTAACATGTACATGTACATATAATAGGCTATACTTCAACACAAAATAAAAAGATTAAAATAAAAATAGATCTGGGGGCTATACTCCAACAACTAAGGAGCAGATCCAGCCCCTAAAGGGACAGTGAAAACCATAGAGAAAAGCAGAGGCCCATTGAATACTTAGGGCAGGCCCTGATCACCACAATATTAATCAAACTCCCTATCAAGGGGATAATGACATAAGATTCTGTCAACTAAGGAAAAAAAAAGACTCAAATAAACAAAATATCAGAGAAGCAACATTACAACTGGTGCCACACAAAAAAACCCAAAACATTATGAAAGTACTATAAATTTACCAACAAACTGAATAATCTAGAAAAATGGGAAATTTCTAGAAACATACAATCTACCAAGATTGAATCTTAAAGAAATAGAAAGTCAGAACAGACCTATAACCAGTATTGAGGTTGAATTGGTAATCACAAGCTTCCCAAGAAAGTAAAGCCCATTAGTGAATTTTAATGCATGGTAAAGAGAAATTAACACCTACCCTTCTCAAACTCTTTCTCAAAAAATTGAAGAAGGAACACTTTCAAACTCATTTTATGACAGCATCATTACCCTGATACCAAAGCACAGCAAAGACATTATATGAAAAAAATACAGGCCAATATCCCTGATGATTATAGATGCAAAATCCTCAACATATACAAATCAACTAATGTGATAGATCATATTTATAGAATAAAGGATAAATATCACATGATCATCTTGATGGATGCCAAAAAATTCATTTGACAAAATTTGATACCATTTCAAGAAAAAAAATTCTCAAAAAACTAGAAATGGAAAGCACCTCAACACATAAAAGATGATATATAATAGGTCCACTGCTAACATCATAAACAATGGTGAAAAGCTGAAAACTTCTCTTCAAACATCAGGAACAAGGCAAAGATGTCTGAACAAATGGGAAAACATATCATGTTCATGGATTGGAAGACTTAATGTCATTAAAATGTCCATACTGCTCAAATAACTTACAAATTATTGCAATTCCTATCAAAATCCCAAAGGTATATCTTCACAGAAATTGGAAAAATAATTCTACAATTAACACAAAATCACATTATACCACAAACAGCCAAATTAAAAAAGAACAAGGCCAGAAGTATCATACATCCTGATTTCAAATTATATGATACTACAATAATTAAAATAATATGCTACTGGCATAAAGACATATTTATACACCAGTGGAACAGGACAGAGAGAAAAGAAATAAATTCACACACATACATTCAACTGATCTTTGACAAAGGTTGTAAGGGAAAATAATAGTCTCTTCCACAAAGGGCATTAGGAAAACTTGACATTCACAGGTAAAAAAAATATGTCTTGAAATTGGACCCTCTCACTGATGCCATATGCAAAAGCCAACTCAAAATGGATTAAAGACTTAAACATACAATCTACCAAGATTGAATCTTAAAGAAATAGAAAGTCAGAACAGACCTATAACCAGTATTGAGGTTGAATTGGTAATCACAAGCTTCCCAAGAAAGTAAAGCCCATTAGTGAATTTTAATGCATGGTAAAGAGAAATTAACACCTACCCTTCTCAAACTCTTTCTCAAAAAATTGAAGAAGGAACACTTTCAAACTCATTTTATGACAGCATCATTACCCTGATACCAAAGCACAGCAAAGACATTATATGAAAAAAATACAGGCCAATATCCCTGATGATTATAGATGCAAAATCCTCAACATATACAAATCAACTAATGTGATAGATCATATTTATAGAATAAAGGATAAATATCACATGATCATCTTGATGGATGCCAAAAAATTCATTTGACAAAATTTGATACCATTTCAAGAAAAAAAATTCTCAAAAAACTAGAAATGGAAAGCACCTCAACACATAAAAGATGATATATAATAGGTCCACTGCTAACATCATAAACAATGGTGAAAAGCTGAAAACTTCTCTTCAAACATCAGGAACAAGGCAAAGATGTCTGAACAAATGGGAAAACATATCATGTTCATGGATTGGAAGACTTAATGTCATTAAAATGTCCATACTGCTCAAATAACTTACAAATTATTGCAATTCCTATCAAAATCCCAAAGGTATATCTTCACAGAAATTGGAAAAATAATTCTACAATTAACACAAAATCACATTATACCACAAACAGCCAAATTAAAAAAGAACAAGGCCAGAAGTATCATACATCCTGATTTCAAATTATATGATACTACAATAATTAAAATAATATGCTACTGGCATAAAGACATATTTATACACCAGTGGAACAGGACAGAGAGAAAAGAAATAAATTCACACACATACATTCAACTGATCTTTGACAAAGGTTGTAAGGGAAAATAATAGTCTCTTCCACAAAGGGCATTAGGAAAACTTGACATTC
The DNA here is from genome assembly GCA_022376925.1 of Tragulus kanchil. Lineage (NCBI taxonomy): Eukaryota > Metazoa > Chordata > Mammalia > Artiodactyla > Tragulidae > Tragulus > Tragulus kanchil. The sequence goes on along the minus strand of JAIOJX010000001.1, from coordinate 65,453,821 downwards.
ACAGGTAAAAAAAATATGTCTTGAAATTGGACCCTCTCACTGATGCCATATGCAAAAGCCAACTCAAAATGGATTAAAGACTTAAACATAAGATCTGAAACCATAAAACTTCTAGAAAAAAATCATAAAGGAAAACCTTCTTCACATTGGTCTTGGCAACAAGTTCTTGTATATGATACCAACAGCACACACAGAAAAACAAACAACAAAAAAAGTGAGACTACGTCAAGCTGAAAAACTGCAAAGCAAAAGAAACAATCAACAGAATGAAAGATAACTTAGAGAAAGGAAGAAAAAATTTGCAAACAATATATCTGATAAGGGGTTAATATGCAAACTATATATAGAATCCCTATAGCTCAATAGTAAAAAGAATCTAATAATATGATTTTAAAGTAGGTTAGGAAACTGAACAGACACTAATGAAAAATTGCTTGACATCATTAATCATCAGAGAAACATAAATCAAAACCACAATGAGTGATACCTCACATCTGTTAGAGTGACTATTGAAGGAAAATCTGCGGTGTGTGACAACATGAATGAATGTCAAAGTACATTATGCTCAGTGAAATAAGCCAGAATACTGCACAATTACTTTTACATGGGGTATCTAAAATAGTCAAAATCATAGAATCAAAGAGTAGAATGATGGTTGCCAGGTGCTGAGGTGAGGAGGAAATGAGAAGTTACTAAGTCACTGGACATAAAATTTCAGTTAAGCAAGATTAATAAATTGTAGAAATCTACTGCATAATATTGTGTGTGTGCATGAGAGATAAATCATTTCAGCCATGTCTGACTCTTTGCAACCCTATGGATTTTAGCCCACCAGGTTTCTCTGTCCATGGGATTTTCCAGGCAAGAATACTAGAGTGGGTTGCATGCTCTCCTCCAAGGTATCTTCCCAACCCGGGGATCAAACCCAGGTCTCTTACATATCCTGCATTGGCAGGCAAGTTCTTTACCACTAGTGTCACCTGGGAAACCCATATAACATTGTACTCGTGGTCAACAATAACTTTAAAATGTATTGAGAGCAGATCTTTTTTTATCTGTTGTTACCACTCAGAATTAAAAATAGGGAATTCCCTCATGTTCCAGTGGTTAAGAATCCACCTTGCAATGCAAGGGGACACAGATTCTATCCCTGGTTAGGGGACTAAGATCCCACATGCTGCAGGTCAACTAAGCCCATATGCCATAACTAAGACCCAACACAGCCAAATAAATATTTTAAAATAAAATTAAAACTAAAACTAAAATATCCTTACCTATACATATATAAAATGAGAAGGGAATCAACACATGTACAGCAAAAATGGATTTTTATGTCCTCCCTCAATTCATATCTTCAAACCCTAGCCCTCAAGGTGAGATTAGGTAGTAGGGCCTTTGTTCATAAGAGCAGAAGTCTCATGAGTAGAATTGATGCTCTTATAAAAGAGGCCTCAGAAATACACCCATTTTTCCATGTGAAGTTACAGTAAAAAGATGGTTGTTAATGAGGAAGTGGGCCCTCATCACACACTAAATCTGCCAGCACTATGATCTTAGACTTCTTAGCCCATAGAACTGTAAAAAATAAATTTCTGTTGTCTATAACTACTGTTGTCTATAACGACCTGAAGAGATTAAGACAACACATAACAACAAAAATTAAAGAAAGCAAAAAGTAATAGCGGAAGAACTGAGGAGCCAAAAAGATATGACACATAGAAAACAAATAACAAAACTGCATAAAAAAATCTTTCATTATGAGTAATTACTCTAAATATAAATGGATTAAACTCTCCAATAAGAAACAGAGACTAGCAGAACGGTATTATTTTTAAATCATCAGCTGTGTGCTATCTATAAGAGATTCACTTTAAATCCAATGGCATAAATGCACCAAAAATGAAAGAACTGAAAAGGGTATTCTATCCAAATAAAAACAAACAGTGAACTATGGTTGTTTTACTAATATCAGACAAAAATCAACTTTAGTTCAAAAACAAGAGACAAAGGAGGGCATTATATAGCAATAAAAAGGAAAGCCCAGAAAAAAAAAAAAAAACTATAAAAAGTATACACATACATGGACCTAATAGCAGAACCCCAATATATATGAGAAAAACATTGCAAGAAGTAAGTAGTTTTGTAATAATAGTTAGAACCTTCTATAATCAACTTTAAATAATGGACAAAACAAACAGAATTAATGATGGAATAAAGGACTTAAAAAACAGTATGAATAAACTAGATATAACAGACATATAAAGAACACTCCACCCATAAACAGCAGTATACACATTCTTCTCACATGAAACACTCTCCAGAATAAACCATATATTAGGTCACAAAAAAATTCATGATAAATTTTAAAAGAGTTAAATAACCCAAACTATCTTCTCTCACCACAATGGAATGAAACTAGAAATTAATACCAGATGGAAAACTAGAAAATTCACAAATATGTAGATGTTAGCATATTTTTTAAACAAAGGGTCAAATAATCACAGACTAAATTAGAAAATACTTAAGACTAATGAATCAAAACTACTAAGGACAAAAACTGTGGAATGCAGCAGAATCAGTATTCAAAGGGAAATTTACAGCCAAAATATGTACATTAAAAAAGGAAGAAAGACCTCAAGTCAATAATCAGATCTTTACACCTTAGGGAGCTTATAAAAGAATAGCAACCTAAATCCAAAACTGGCAGAAACAAGGAAGCAATAAAAATTACAGAGGAGTTTGAAAAATAAAGACTGAGAAACAATAGAGAAATTTGATGAAACCAAACCAAAGTTGGTTCTTAAGGTAGATCAATAAAGTTGACAAAACTTTAGCTAGGTTAGAAAGAGACTGACTTATTTACTTATGAAAATCATAAATGAAAGTGGGAACATGCTACCAACATTACAGAAATAAAAAAGTTAATATCTTTTTATGAGCAATTTTTTACTAACTGATATTGAAGTATATTTGCTTTACAATGTGTATTAGTTTCTGCTGTATAGCACAGTGATTCACTTATAATAGATATTATAAATATACATATGTATATATATACACATACACACACCCATATGTCCACTCTTTTCTAGATACCTTTCCCATCTAGGGAAAGGAATCCCAGCACTGAGTAGATTTCTTCATGCTATACATACAGTAGGTTCTTGTTAGTTACTTATTTTGTGTATAGTAATGTATATATGTCAGTCACAATCTCCCAAATCATCCCACCCCTTTCCCACCTTGGTAACCATATCTTTTCTATATTTGTGACTCTGCTTTGCAAATAAGTTATTCTGAAAAACTTTTCCAGATCCCACATATAAGTTATATTTGTCTTTCTTTTTCTGACTTCACTCTGCATGGTAATCTCTAGGTCCATCCATGTCTCTGCAAACGACATTATCTTATTATTTTTGATGGCTGAGTAATAGTCCATCTTATATATGTGCCACAGCTTCTTTATCCATTCCTCTGTTAATGGGCATTTAGATTGCTTCCATGTACAGGCTATTGTAGATACTGCTGCAGTAAACATTGGACTGCACGCATCCTTAAAACTATGGTTTTCTCCAGATATATGCCCAATCGTATGGCAACTCTACTTTTAGTTTTCAAGAAACCTCTATACTGTTCTCCATAGTGGCTGTACCAACTTACATTGGTTCTCCCCAACAGAATAAGAGAGTTCCCTTTTCTCCATACCCTCTCCAACATTTATTTTTTATAGATTGATTCGATGATGGTCATTCTGACAGGTGTGAGGTGATACTTCATTATAGAGTTTTTTTTTTTTAATTTGGCCTCTTTTATTGTTTTTTTAATTATTTTATTCTCATCCATCTTTATTTTTTGGCCTGTATGGACCTTCCATTACAGTGACCTTTCTCCTTGCAGAGTACAGGCTCTGGGTGCATGCACTCCAGCGTGCTGGATCATAATTGGACACACTGGTCCAGTCGTTCCACGGCACATGGGATCTTCCTGGGCCAGGGATCGAACTGGTGCCCCCTGCACTGCAAGGTGGACTCTTTACCCACTAGACCACCAGGGAAACCCTTCATTATAGTTTTGATTTGCATTTCTCTAATACTTAGTGGTGTTGAGCATCTTTTCCTATATGTGTGTTCTTTTTTGTTTTGGTTTTGTTTTTTAGCCATCTGTATGTCTCCTTTGGAGAAATGTCTATTTAGATCTTACAGTGATTTTCTGATTGGGTTAATTTTTTATATTGAGCTGCATAAGGTGTTGTATATTTTGGAGATCATCTTGTACTTATCTGCTTTTTTTTTTTCAGTCACAATCTCCCAAATCATCCCACCCTTTCCCACCTTGGTAACCATATCTTTTCTATATTTGTGACTCTGCTTTGCAAATAAGTTATTCTGAAAAACTTTTCCAGATCCCACATATAAGTTATATTTGTCTTTCTTTTTCTGACTTCACTCTGCATGGTAATCTCTAGGTCCATCCATGTCTCTGCAAACGACATTATCTTATTATTTTTGATGGCTGAGTAATAGTCCATCTTATATATGTGCCACAGCTTCTTTATCCATTCCTCTGTTAATGGGCATTTAGATTGCTTCCATGTACAGGCTATTGTAGATACTGCTGCAGTAAACATTGGACTGCACGCATCCTTAAAACTATGGTTTTCTCAGATATATGCCCAATCGTATGGCAACTCTACTTTTAGTTTTCAAGAAACCTCTATACTGTTCTCCATAGTGGCTGTACCAACTTACATTGGTTCTCCCCAACAGAATAAGAGAGTTCCCTTTTCTCCATACCCTCTCCAACATTTATTTTTTATAGATTGATTCGATGATGGTCATTCTGACAGGTGTGAGGTGATACTTCATTATAGAGTTTTTTTTTTTTAATTTGGCCTCTTTTATTGTTTTTTTAATTATTTTATTCTCATCCATCTTTATTTTTTGGCCTGTATGGACCTTCCATTACAGTGACCTTTCTCCTTGCAGAGTACAGGCTCTGGGTGCATGCACTCCAGCGTGCTGGATCATAATTGGACACACTGGTCCAGTCGTTCCACGGCACATGGGATCTTCCTGGGCCAGGGATCGAACTGGTGCCCCCTGCACTGCAAGGTGGACTCTTTACCCACTAGACCACCAGGGAAACCCTTCATTATAGTTTTGATTTGCATTTCTCTAATACTTAGTGGTGTTGAGCATCTTTTCCTATATGTGTGTTCTTTTTTGTTTTGGTTTTGTTTTTTAGCCATCTGTATGTCTCCTTTGGAGAAATGTCTATTTAGATCTTACAGTGATTTTCTGATTGGGTTAATTTTTTATATTGAGCTGCATAAGGTGTTGTATATTTTGGAGATTAATCCCTTGTGAGTTGATTCACTTGAAAATATTTACCCCCATTCTGAGGACTGTATATTTATTATGCTTATGGTTTAATTTGCTGTGTACAAGGTTTTAAGATTAATTAGGTATCATTTTTCCATTTTCATTATGCCAGGCAGTGAATCAAAAAAGATCTTGCTGCAATTTACGTCAGAGTGTTCTGCCTATATTTTACTCTAAGTAGTTTCTAGTATCCAGACTTAAGTCTTTAATCCATTTTGAGTTTATTTTTGTGTATGGTATTAGGGAGTGCTTAAATTTCATTCTTTTACACAGAGCTGTCTAGTTTTCTTAGCTCCATTTATTGAAGAGACTGTCTTTTCTCCATCATATATATATTCTTTCTTCCTTTGTCATAGATTAGGTGGCCATAAGTGTGTGAGTTGATTTCTCGACTTTCAACTCTATTCCATTAATCTATATTGTGGTATAGTTTGAAGTCAAAGAGCCTGATTCTTCCAGCTTTGCTTTCCATTCTCAAGATTGCTTTGGCTATTCAAAATCGTTTTTGCTTCCATACAAGTTGTACAATTTTTTGTTCTTTAATTCTGTGAAAAAAAAAAGTGTTGGGCTTCCCCTGGTGGTCCAGTGGGTAAGGACACCGCCCTGCAGTGCAAGGGGCGCCGGTTCGAGCCCTGGCCTGGGAAGATCCCACGTGCCGTGGAGTGGCTGGACCGATGTGTCCAACTACTGAGCCGGAGCTCTGGAGCGCATGCGCCCAGAGCCCGGCTCTGCAACAACAGACGCCATCGCGATGGGAGGCCCACAGGAGCCAAAGAACAAAGACGGATGAAAATAGAGAAATGAAAGACCAACAGAAGTGGCCCGCCTACTCCCCTCCCTCCCCAACCCAACCCCCACCCAAAATAAATAAATAAATAAATCTTTAAAAAAAAAAAGTGCCATTGGTAATTTGATAGACATTGCACTCAATGTGTAGATTGCTTTGGGTAGTATAGTCATTTTCAAAACATTGATTCTTCCAATTCAAAAACATCTGTTTTGTGTCATCCTTGTTTTCTTTCATCAGTATCTTATAGTTTTAGGAGTACAGGTCTTTTGCCTCATTAGGTAGGTTTATTCCAGGGTATGTTATTCTTTTTGTAAAAAAATCTACTTTTTTTTTTTGCCTCTTTTATTGATTTATTTATTTGTTTGTTTTCCATCCATCTTTATTCTTTGGCATGTGTGGGCCTCCCATTGCAGTGGCCTCTCTCGTTGCAGAGCACAAGCTCTGGGCACATGTGCTCCAGAGTGCTGGCTCATAATTGGACACACTGGTCCAGCCACTCTGCAGCAGGTGAGATCTTCCTGGGCCAGGGATCAAATCAGTGCCCCTTGCACTGCAAGGCAGACTCTTTACCCACTGGACCACCAGGGAAGCCCCGTTATTCTTTTTGATGCAATGGCAAAAGAAATTGTTTCTTGAATTTGAATTTCTCTTTCTGATTTTTGTTGTTAGTATATAGAAATGAAAGATTTCTGTGTATTAATTCTGTATTCTGCAACTTTACCAAGTTCATTGATGAGCTCTAGTAGTTTTCTGGTGGCATTTTTAGAATTTTTTATATATGTTATCATGTCATCTGCAAACAGTGACAGTTTTACTTTTTATCCAATTTTGATCCATTTCTTTTCATTTTCTAATTGCCATGTGGCTAGGAGTTTCAAACTATGTTGAATAGAAGTGTCAAGAATGAACATCCTTGTCTTGTTCATTATCTTAGAGGAAATGCTTTCATATTCTCATCATTGAGCATATGTTAGCTGTGGATTTGTCATATGTGGCCTTTATTACACTGATGTAGGTTCCCTCTGTGCCGTCTTTCTGGAGAGTTCTTATAAATGGGTATTGAAGTTTGTCAAAAGGTTTTTCTACATCTATTGAGATGATCATACTGGGTTTTTTTTTTTTTTTCACAATCACAAGTTTTTTATTTTGCTTTTTTGATTTTACAGTTTTGTTGTTTACAGATATGTATAATCCCAGATTAGTCATATGTATATCCCATTCCCCCCCCATCCCACCCCTCTAGGCCATCACATAGCCCCCATGGGATCTCTTGGTCCCACAGCGCACTGACAATAGTTATCTCTTTTGCATAAGATAGTGCAGGGTTCCATGTTGCTCTTTTCATATTCCTCACCCACTTTTCCCTCTCCCCAATGTCCATAAGTCTGTTCTCTGTGTCTGTTTTTCCATCGATGCTCTGCGTGTGTTTATCAGTATGAACTTACTAGATTCCATATATATGTGTTAGTATACTGTGTCTGTCTTTCTCTTTTTGACTTACTTCACTGTGTATAATAAGTTCTAAATTCATCCATCTCATTAGGACTGAATCTTCTGCATTTCTTTTAGCAGCTGAGAAGTATTCCATTGTATATATGTACCAGAGCTTCTTTATCCATTCATTTGTCAATAGACATCTAGGTTGCTTCCATGATCTAGCTATTGTATGGAGTGAGGCAATGAACACTGGGGTACAGGTGTCTCTTTCCATTTTGATTTCATCAGGATATAAGGCTAATAGTGGGATTTCTGGGTCATATGGTGCTTCTATTCTTAACTTTTTGAGAAATCTCCATACTGTCTTCCATAGTGGTTGTATCAATTTACATTCCCACCAACAATGCAGGAGTGTTCCCTTTCCTCTGCATCCTCTCCAGCATCTATTATCTGTAGATCTTTTAATAATGGCCATTCTGACTGTTGTGACGTGATATGAGATGATCATATTGTTTTTATTCTTCAATTTAATTTGTTAATGTGATATATCACATTGATTGATTTGTATATACTAAAGGATACTTGCATCCTTGGGGTAAATCCTACTTAATCATTATGTAGGATATGTCTTATCTTATTCAGTTTGCTGGTATTTGTTGAGAATTTTTGTATATATGCTTACCAGTGATATTGGTCTGTAACTTTCATTTTTATGTGATATTTTTGTCTGGTTTTGGTATCAGGGTGATGATGACCTCATAGAATATGCTTGGGACTGTTTCTTCCTCTGCAATTTTTGGGAGAATTTAAGAAGGATGTATTTTTATCTCTTCTCTAAATGTTTGATAGAATTTGTCTGTAAAATCATCTGGTCCTGGACTTCCTTTTGCTGGGAGTTTTTAAATCACACTTTCAGTTTCAGTACTTGTGATTGCTCTATTCACAGTTTCGATTTCTTCCTGGTTCTGTCTTGGAAGGTCATACTTTTCTAGAATTTGTTAATTTCTTCTAGGTTATCCATTTTATTGGCATTATAGTTACTTGTAGAAGTCTCTTATGATCATTTGAATTTCTGTGGTGTCCATTGTAATTTCTCCTTTTTCATTTCTAATTTTATTGATTTGCATTCTCTCTTTTTCTTGATGAGTCTAGCTAAAGATTTATCAATTTTGTTTATCTTCTCAAAGAACCAGCTTTCAGTTTCATTTATCTTTGCTATTAGTTTCTTCATCTCTATTTCATTTATTTCTGCTCTGATCTTTTTCCTTCTACTAAGTTTGAGTTTGTTTGTTTTTCTTCCTCAAGTTGCTTCAGGTATAAGGTTAGGTTGTCTATTTGAAATTCTACTTATTTATTGCCTCCCATAGGTTTTGGATTATCACATTTTCATTGTCATTTGTTTCTAGATACATATATATATTGGCTGCTTCTGTTGGTCTTTCATTTATCTATTTTCATCCATCTTTGTTCCTTGGCCTGTGTGGGCATTCCATCACAGCGACCAGCTCTGGGTGCATGTGCCACAGAGCTCAGGCTCAGTAGTTGGACACATCGGTCCAGCTGCTCCATGGCATGTGGAATCTTCCCAGGCCAGGGATCGAACCAGCACCCCTTGCACTGCACGGTGGTATCCTTACCCACTACACCACCAGAGAAGCCCTCTAGATATTTTCTATTTCTTCTTTGATTTATTTGGTGGTCCATTGGTTATTTAGTAACATATTGCTTAGCCTCCATGTATTTGTGTTTTTTACAGTTTTTTTTTATCCCCTGTGATTTCTAATCTCATAATGTTGTAGTCAGAAAAGATGCTTGATTCAATTTTAATTTTCTCAAATGTACCAAGGCTCAATTAGTGACCGAAGATGTATTCTATCCTGGAGCATGTTCTGTGTTCTCTTGAGAATGAAGAGTATTCTGCTGCCTTCAGATGCAGTATCCTGTAGATATTGATTCTCTTTGGCCTAATATGTCATTTAAGGCCTGTGTTTCCCTATTAATTTTCTTCCTGCATGATCTGTCCATTGATGAAAGTTTGATGTTAAAGTCCCCCACTATATTGTGTTACTGTCGATTTTCCTTTTATGGCTGTTAGCAATTGGAATATCTTCTTTGTGTATTGAATCATAGATCATTATGTAGTGACCTTCTTTGTCTCTTGTAACTGTCTTTATTTTAAAATCTATTTTGTTTGATAGCATCACCAACTCAATGCACATGAACTTGGGCAAACTCCAGGAGATAATGAGAGACAGGGAGGCCAGCTGTGCTGCCATCAATGGGGTTTGTCATTTTAGTTATTGTATTATTTATTTGTCTGTTTTTCAGTTCTTCTATCCATTTTTTGCATCTTCTTAATCTGTGCCTCCATTCTTTTTCTGAGATACTGGATCATCTTCACTTTTTTTTCATTTATTTATTTTCATCCATCTTTGTTCCTTGGCCTGTGTGGGCATTCCATCACAGCGACCAGCTCTGGGTGCATGTGCCACAGAGCTCAGGCTCAGTAGTTGGACACATCGGTCCAGCTGCTCCATGGCATGTGGAATCTTCCCAGGCCAGGGATCGAACCAGCACCCCTTGCACTGCACGGTGGTATCCTTACCCACTACACCACCAGAGAAGCCCTCTAGATATTTTCTATTTCTTCTTTGATTTATTTGGTGGTCCATTGGTTATTTAGTAACATATTGCTTAGCCTCCATGTATTTGTGTTTTTTACAGTTTTTTTTTATCCCCTGTGATTTCTAATCTCATAATGTTGTAGTCAGAAAAGATGCTTGATTCAATTTTAATTTTCTCAAATGTACCAAGGCTCAATTAGTGACCGAAGATGTATTCTATCCTGGAGCATGTTCTGTGTTCTCTTGAGAATGAAGAGTATTCTGCTGCCTTCAGATGCAGTATCCTGTAGATATTGATTCTCTTTGGCCTAATATGTCATTTAAGGCCTGTGTTTCCCTATTAATTTTCTTCCTGCATGATCTGTCCATTGATGAAAGTTTGATGTTAAAGTCCCCCACTATATTGTGTTACTGTCGATTTTCCTTTTATGGCTGTTAGCAATTGGAATATCTTCTTTGTGTATTGAATCATAGATCATTATGTAGTGACCTTCTTTGTCTCTTGTAACTGTCTTTATTTTAAAATCTATTTTGTTTGATAGCATCACCAACTCAATGCACATGAACTTGGGCAAACTCCAGGAGATAATGAGAGACAGGGAGGCCAGCTGTGCTGCCATCAATGGGGTTTGTCATTTTAGTTATTGTATTATTTATTTGTCTGTTTTTCAGTTCTTCTATCCATTTTTTGCATCTTCTTAATCTGTGCCTCCATTCTTTTTCTGAGATACTGGATCATCTTCACTATCATTATTCTGAATTCTTTTTTAGGTAGATTGTGTATCTCTTCTTCATTTAACTGTTCTTGTAGGTTTTTATCTTGCTCCTTGTTTGGCAACAAATTTCTCTAACGTCTCATTTTGTCTGACTTACTATGTTTGTGATCTCCTTTCTGCAGGCTGTAGGATTATAGCTCCTCTTGCTTCTGGTGTCTGCTCCCTGATAGGTGAGATGGATATTGCAGGGGGCCTCTGCTTTGCTCTGTGTTTGTCATTGCCCTGTCATAGGCATGATGTATTACCTCATTGTTGAAATAGATGGCTCAAGATCTGTGTCTGAGTTGTGTTTCTAAGTTCTGGTGTCAGGTAGGCAAGATTGGACAACTCCCCCTTGTAGAGACGCCACTGAGTTTTCCTCCCCTGGAGCCAGTTACCCTTGAATATGCTCTATTGTGTCTTCTTCTACCTGTTGTATGGACTCACAAAGTACACAATTGTTGCACTTCTCTTGATCCCATCTTAACTCTGGTTATGCCAGCAGTTAACTCTGGTGACTCATAATTATTGTTTTCACAAGGACATTGGCGCAGAACCATTGAAATCAGGTCTCAGGATTTCAGTTGTGCAATGGACCTCTCAGGTAGTTGTGGAGGTAGCTCAACTCTAACCAGGCCCAATCTTCACATGTACATGCCCACAAGTTCCATAACAACTAAAGTCATCGTCATCTTAGCTTCAGGAGCATTTGTTGTCCATTAGAATATTCTTCAGGTGCTGAATTTAGCAAACGATCAGTGGAAGTATAACTCCACAGTTCATGTAGCCACAAGGAGAGATCAGCTCTTATTCCTAGTTGCACAGCACCTGGGGCTCAGGTGTGGTTTCAGCCCCACCTCTGGGTATATTTCTCCCTCCAACATTTACTCCTGAGGCTTCTCTGAAGCACATGTGCCTGTGTTGGCCAGCAAGGCTGGAGGCACTGACAGGTGTGGACACTGAGACCAGTGTGACTGAAAGGGACTTTGGTGTGGGCAGCACTCACCCCGAGATCCCAGATGTGCAAGCCTACTCAGTCATTAAACTCTCCCAGTGCTCCATGTTTCTGAGATACTGGATCATCTTCACTATCATTATTCTGAATTCTTTTTTAGGTAGATTGTGTATCTCTTCTTCATTTAACTGTTCTTGTAGGTTTTTATCTTGCTCCTTGTTTGGCAACAAATTTCTCTAACGTCTCATTTTGTCTGACTTACTATGTTTGTGATCTCCTTTCTGCAGGCTGTAGGATTATAGCTCCTCTTGCTTCTGGTGTCTGCTCCCTGATAGGTGAGATGGATATTGCAGGGGGCCTCTGCTTTGCTCTGTGTTTGTCATTGCCCTGTCATAGGCATGATGTATTACCTCATTGTTGAAATAGATGGCTCAAGATCTGTGTCTGAGTTGTGTTTCTAAGTTCTGGTGTCAGGTAGGCAAGATTGGACAACTCCCCCTTGTAGAGACGCCACTGAGTTTTCCTCCCCTGGAGCCAGTTACCCTTGAATATGCTCTATTGTGTCTTCTTCTACCTGTTGTATGGACTCACAAAGTACACAATTGTTGCACTTCTCTTGATCCCATCTTAACTCTGGTTATGCCAGCAGTTAACTCTGGTGACTCATAATTATTGTTTTCACAAGGACATTGGCGCAGAACCATTGAAATCAGGTCTCAGGATTTCAGTTGTGCAATGGACCTCTCAGGTAGTTGTGGAGGTAGCTCAACTCTAACCAGGCCCAATCTTCACATGTACATGCCCACAAGTTCCATAACAACTAAAGTCATCGTCATCTTAGCTTCAGGAGCATTTGTTGTCCATTAGAATATTCTTCAGGTGCTGAATTTAGCAAACGATCAGTGGAAGTATAACTCCACAGTTCATGTAGCCACAAGGAGAGATCAGCTCTTATTCCTAGTTGCACAGCACCTGGGGCTCAGGTGTGGTTTCAGCCCCACCTCTGGGTATATTTCTCCCTCCAACATTTACTCCTGAGGCTTCTCTGAAGCACATGTGCCTGTGTTGGCCAGCAAGGCTGGAGGCACTGACAGGTGTGGACACTGAGACCAGTGTGACTGAAAGGGACTTTGGTGTGGGCAGCACTCAGTCCCGTCTGGACGAGCATGGCCACAGGAGTCTTTGACATTCAGGTCCTGCAAGCCTACTCAGTCATTAAACTCTCCCAGTGCTCCATGAGGCAGGGGCCATTGGGCACGGAAGGGGGCTGCAATGTGGCCCTACTCCTTGTGTGCCACTAAACAATGGTACCTTGCCTCTATGGTAGCACGGGCTTCCTCCACCAACTTTCCCTGTTGTGGAGCTCATTATTCCCATCCCTTCAGGTTGTCTCTTCAAAGTCAAAGCTATCCCTTCCATGAGTCCACTCTCCAAAGCCTAATTTCCAGTGCTCCACTCCCTCCACATCACAAGACACATGACTCAGGCTGGGGTGCACATAGACCTTACTCTGTCCTGCCTTCCACAGAACAGTTGCTGCATTCCGCCCCCCCCCCCCAATCCTGAAAAGCTCTCTCTCTATCCCAGCTGTTTTTCCACTGTGAGGGGGCTTCCCTGGGTGTGGAAAACTCTCTTTTCCTTCATCTCAGCCCTTCAGGGGTTCTGGTCCTATCCTATTTCCTCTTTTCTTCTTTTCTTCCATGCTTTAATCTTACCTGGTTGCCTAACGATTTTTCTTGAACTTTTAGTTGTCTGAGGTCTTCTGCTAGTGCTCAGCAGATACTTTGTGAGAATTGTTCCATTTTCAGATGTATTGTTTCATGTATTTGTTAGGGGAGGTGAGATCCATGTCCTCTCATTCCACCATCTTGACTCCTTCACAATACACATGGTTGGAACACAAGAAAGGGAACTGGGCTGGTAGATCTTAAAAGGATTGGTTTATCTTAAAAGGATATAACTCAGGAACAGCAAAATGAAAGACACGATGAGCAATTTTATGCCAACAATTTAAATAGCTTAGATAAAAAAAATTCCTAGAAATACATTAATTACTTAAATTGAGTCCATATGAATTAGAAAAATTACTTAAATGGAGTCAAAATGAAATAGAAAAAAATAAAAGAGATTTATTCTGTTATATATAAAAAAACTTTCAACAAAGAAAAGCCCATGACCAGATGATTTCATAGTGAATTCCACAAATCATTTAAGAACAATTAATACTAGTCTTTCTCAAACTCTTCTTAAAAATAGACAAAGAGGGAACACTTCCTAGCTTATACTATGAGGCCATCATTACCCTGATGTCAAAGTCAAAGACATCACAAGAAATTAAAACTACAAACTAATATCCATTTTTAAGATAGACACAAAAATACTAAATAAAATACTAGCAAATTGAATCCTGGAGCATATTAAGAGGATTATACATCATGACCAAATGAAATTTATCACAGTAATGCAAGAGTGGTTTGCATTTTAAAAAAAATCAATCAATGTAACATAGCATATTAATAGAATGAAGATAAAACCTACATGATCGTTTCAATTGGTGCAGGAAAAGTTACTTGACAAAAAGAACACACTTTCTTGAAAGAATATTCCAGAATCTAGGAATAGAAAAAGACATCCTCAACATAATAAAGGCTATATGTGAGAAATTCACAGCTAACACTATAGTCAAGGTTCATCAAAGACTGAAAGCTTTCCTTCTAAAATGAAGAAAAGGAAGTATACCATATTTTCCCACTGCTATTCAGCATTGTACTGGAAGTTCTAGACATATCAATTAAAACAGAGAAATAAGAGACATTCAAATTTGAAAGGAAGGTGAAACCGATCTGTATTCACAGACGGTATCATCTCATATACAGAAAATCCTGTAGAATCCACAAAAGAAAGTATTAGTGCTAAGAAACAAATTCTGTAATATTGCAGGATATAAAATCAAGATTCAGAAAATCTCTTCAGAAAATCCAGAAATAAAGTTTAAAAAAAAAACAGTTATAATGACAACAGAAAAATAAGAATAAAATACTTGGGAAAAATTTAACCAAGGGCAATATAACACTTGTTCATTGAAAATTATAAAACACTGCTGAAAGAAATTAAAGAAACCTAAATAAATACAAATACATCACATTTTCATGGATTAGAAGATTTAATGTTGTTAAGATGCTAATACTCCACAAAGGGATCCACAAACCCATATCTCTGTGGTTAATTGATTTTAGGGTATTTATATTGAGATTTAATTGACATATAGCATTGTATTAGTTCTATGCAACATAATAATTCAATAGATGTATATATTGTGAAATAATCATCACAATAAGTCATTAATGCCTGCCACCACTCATAGTGTCTTTTTCTTTGATAAAACCTTTTTAGATCTCCTTTTTAATAACTTTCAAATATATAATACCATTTTATTAACTATAGTCATTGTGTTGTACATTAAATCTCCAAGATTTAACTTCTTTAGTAACAGGAAATTTGTACCTTTTTGATCCCTTTCACTCATTTTGCACACCCTTCACTCCCTTCCTCTGGTAACTGCCAGTATAATCTGTGTCTATGAATTAGTTTTTTTTTAAAGATGTCCCACATAAGTGACATCATAAGGGATCTGTCTTTGTCTGATTTATTTTACTTAGCCTAATGTCCTCAAGGTTCATCCACGTTGTTGCAAATGGTAAGATTTCCTTATTTTTTATGAATGAATAAGGTTAACTGATTTTTTTTACAATGGTGCCAAGACCATTCAATGAGTAAAGAATAGTCTCTTAAATAAGTGATATGAGGAAAACTGAATAGTCACATGCAAAGGAATGGATTTTACCCTTACCTCATACCATGTGCAAAGATTAACTCAAAATGGATCAAAGAACTAAATGTAAGAGCTAAATCCATAAAACCATCTGAAGGAAACATGGGGTAAATCTTCATGACCTTGGCTTTGACAATGGATTCTTAGATATACATGACAGAAAAAGCACAAACGATAAAAGAAAAAGTAGACAACTTGGACTGCAAAATTAAAAAAAAAAAAAAAGCTTTTGCCCATTAAGACACTACTGAAAAGTCAAAGGCAAATATATAAAAGTCTACTATCCAGGATACTATATAAAAAGCACTTCTAGCCCAACAACAAAAATATAAACCATCTAACTAAATATGTACAAAGGACTTAAATAGACATTTCTTTAGGGAAGATATACAGATGGTCAATAAGCACATGGAAGTGATGTTGAATATCACTAGCCATCAGGGAAGTGCAAAGCAAAACCAAAATGAGATGTGAAGTGTCGGTGAGTATGTGGAAAAATTAAAACATTGCTACTTGCTAGTAGGAATACAGAGTGATACAGTCACTATGGAAAACAATTTGAAATTTTCTCAAAAAATAAACACAAAATTATCATGTGACCTAGCAACCTATTTCTAGACATAGAACAAAAAGAATTGAAAACAGGTCTTCAAACAAATACTTATACATGAATGTTCATAGCAGCACCATTTATGATAGTTCAAAGTTGGGAACAACTCACATTTCCATCAATGAATGCATATTATTCAGTTGTAAAAACAATGAAGCAGCTGTACATGCCTACCAACATGGATGAACCTCAAAACATTATTTTGTTTAATACAACCAGTATCGTCTATGAATTAGTTTTTTTTTAAAGATGTCCACATAAGTGACATCATAAGTGATCTGTCTTTGTCTGATTTATTTTACTTAGCCTAATGTCCTCAAGGTTCATCCACGTTGTTGCAAATGGTAAGATTTCCTTATTTTTTATGAATGAATAAGGTTAACTGATTTTTTTTACAATGGTGCCAAGACCATTCAATGAGTAAAGAATAGTCTCTTAAATAAGTGATATGAGGAAAACTGAATAGTCACATGCAAAGGAATGGATTTTACCCTTACCTCATACCATGTGCAAAGATTAACTCAAAATGGATCAAAGAACTAAATGTAAGAGCTAAATCCATAAAACCATCTGAAGGAAACATGGGGTAAATCTTCATGACCTTGGCTTTGACAATGGATTCTTAGATATACATAACAACAAAAGAAAAAACGAAAAAAAAAAAAGTAGACAACTTGGACTGCAAAATTAAAAAAAAAAAAAAAGCTTTTGCCCATTAAGACACTACTGAAAAGTCAAAGGCAAATATATAAAAGTCTACTATCCAGGATACTATATAAAAAGCACTTCTAGCCCAACAACAAAAATATAAACCATCTAACTAAATATGTACAAAGGACTTAAATAGACATTTCTTTAGGGAAGATATACAGATGGTCAATAAGCACATGGAAGTGATGTTGAATATCACTAGCCATCAGGGAAGTGCAAAGCAAAACCAAAATGAGATGTGAAGTGTCGGTGAGTATGTGGAAAAATTAAAACATTGCTACTTGCTAGTAGGAATACAGAGTGATACAGTCACTATGGAAAACAATTTGAAATTTTCTCAAAAAATAAACACAAAATTATCATGTGACCTAGCAACCTATTTCTAGACATAGAACAAAAAGAATTGAAAACAGGTCTTCAAACAAATACTTATACATGAATGTTCATAGCAGCACCATTTATGATAGTTCAAAGTTGGGAACAACTCACATTTCCATCAATGAATGCATATTATTCAGTTGTAAAAACAATGAAGCAGCTGTACATGCTACAACATGGATGAACCTCAAAACATTATGGTAAATAAAAGAAACCATATGCAGAAGGTCATACATTGCATGATTCAATCTATATTAGAAATTTAGAATAGATAAATCCAAGAAACACAAAGCAAATTAGTTGTTTCCAGGGGCTAAGGGGAAGGGGAAATAGGAGTGACTGCATAATAGGTATGGAGTTTCTTTGTAGGATGATGAAAATATTTTGAAACTAGATAGAAATTATATCCATACTGTATTGCAAGTATACAAAATACTACTGAATTGTACACTTTAAAACAGTTAACTTTATGTTGTGAGAATTTTGCTTTAATTTAAAAAAGAAAGTCAGCAGAAAAACAAAGTACAAAATAAACTCAGTCATCCTAATGATCTCTCTATGATTTATGCAGATACTGCAAGATCATGATTTGGAAAGATTGGAAGAGGATGGGGTGGAGATATTCCCAGCATGTGAATCTAGAAATCAGGATTTTGTTTCCACTATTAATTAGCTGCATGAGTTGAGGCAAGTTATATAGCATCTTTGTTTATCAATTTTTGCACTTGCAAAATAGGAAGTCTCAAATTTGCTGCTTTAATCATTTAAAAAGTCTTAGAAGAGACACCAAATTAAGAAATTCTATAAAAGATGCACAGACATACCCACCCATCCTCATGGACTTTTGAGGAGAAACAGAATGGATCAGTGAGTGAGAAATCGCTTGAAATTTAAAAGTTATGTGAATTAAAAAATAACCAAATCTATATCTTCCAATTTCATCATTTGTTCAGAAAGCAATTATTGAACACCTATTATATGTCGAACAGTGTGCTAGACATTGAGGACACACAGAAAAATAAGATATTATTTTCTCAAAAGCCATCTGATCTGGTGGGGTAGACAGGTAAACAGAGTGTGATAAAAAGATATAATACAGAATTTAACAGGATGCTGTGGGATTACACAGGAATCCTTTATCTGGAAAGATTCCTGGATTTAAGTAATAAAAAGTTCTCCAGCCAAAATAATAGTAGAGAAGACCTGATTCTAGAAGATAAAGGAAAAATGAAGCAGCTGTACATGCTACAACATGGATGAACCTCAAAACATTATGGTAAATAAAAGAAACCATATGCAGAAGGTCATACATTGCATGATTCAATCTATATTAGAAATTTAGAATAGATAAATCCAAGAAACACAAAGCAAATTAGTTGTTTCCAGGGGCTAAGGGGAAGGGGAAATAGGAGTGACTGCATAATAGGTATGGAGTTTCTTTGTAGGATGATGAAAATATTTTGAAACTAGATAGAAATTATATCCATACTGTATTGCAAGTATACAAAATACTACTGAATTGTACACTTTAAAACAGTTAACTTTATGTTGTGAGAATTTTGTTTTAAATTTTAAAAAAGAAAGTCAGCAGAAAAACAAAGTACAAAATAAACTCAGTCATCCTAATGATCTCTCTATGATTTATGCAGATACTGCAAGATCATGATTTGGAAAGATTGGAAGAGGATGGGGTGGAGATATTCCCAGCATGTGAATCTAGAAATCAGGATTTTGTTTCCACTATTAATTAGCTGCATGAGTTGAGGCAAGTTATATAGCATCTTTGTTTATCAATTTTTGCACTTGCAAAATAGGAAGTCTCAAATTTGCTGCTTTAATCTTTTAAAAAAGTCTTAGAAGAGACACCAAATTAAGAAATTCTATAAAAGATGCACAGACATACCCACCCATCCTCATGGACTTTTGAGGAGAAACAGAATGGATCAGTGAGTGAGAAATCGCTTGAAATTTAAAAGTTATGTGAATTAAAAAATAACCAAATCTATATCTTCCAATTTCATCATTTGTTCAGAAAGCAATTATTGAACACCTATTATATGTCGAACAGTGTGCTAGACATTGAGGACACACAGAAAAATAAGATATTATTTTCTCAAAAGCCATCTGATCTGGTGGGGTAGACAGGTAAACAGAGTGTGATAAAAAGATATAATACAGAATTTAACAGGATGCTGTGGGATTACACAGGAATCCTTTATCTGGAAAGATTCCTGGATTTAAGTAATAAAAAGTTCTCCAGCCAAAATAATAGTAGAGAAGACCTGATTCTAGAAGATAAAGGCAGCACAAATATACTTATAGAAGCTTTAAACAAAATAATGCCTATAGGGATTTCAGGAAGTTTACTGTTGCTGGAAATTAGAAAGAAAGACAGAAAATGTCAAAAAGGGGTCAGGGGTGTGGGGGAACTTATGAAATAAGCCCAGGTAAGATCATGAAGGGCCTTGTGCGCCCTGAAAGGAGTTTAACTTCATCTTATGGGATATGGGTAGCCTGCTGAAAGATTTTAAGTATCCAGAATACCATAATCAGATTTATACTTTAAAATTATTTCAGCAGTGTGAAGGATTAAGTGGAGGAGGACCAGATTGGAGGCAGGGACATTAGTTTGGAGACTGTCTCAGTAGTTCAGATATGAAGTGATGTTTGAATTAAGGCAGTAAAAATACAGTAATGGATTTAAAATATAACTAAGAAGTAAAAGCAGAATTTTCCCATGGAATTGGATCTGATAGGTAAGGGAAGGAGGCTATTCGAGGATGACTCTGTAGTTTTCCAGACTGGGTGACTGGGTAGATAATGGTGCCATTAAGTGAAACCAAAAACTCACCAGTACTATCATGTTTAAAAAGTAATGATGTGTTCCACCTTGGACATGTTGAGTTTATGGCACCTATGGTATACATCCATGTGGCAGACAGCTTGATATACTTAGTTGTAGCTTGAAGATGAGGACAGGCATATAGAATTGGAGGTGACCAGAAAATAAATAGTAGTTGAAATTTTAAAAGTAAGTGCGTCAAGAAAATATGCCCAAATGTTCTTTGTAAAATCATCTAGCTCCAGGATCAAGAGTCCATGACAATTCCTCTTCTATTGCTCTTCCTTTGGAGGAAATCCGTGAAATGGAAGTGGTAAGATTTGGGGAAAAAAACTAAATAGAATGCAAATGACAACTTAATGGGTCACAGATGATAGGCTATTCTAGATAAGAATAGAATATAGGCAAGAAAAAAATAGGTTTAAGATTTTCTGGCAAAGCTCAAATGTCACATTGGTCAGTTATTGACACAGATATACAAAGCTCCATTCAAGCCATCTAGATTTTGGTATTGATCCAGAAAAAGCTGTCTCTACAATTGTCCTGGCATGGTAAGTCAGCACCAGACACTGTTACCTTAGGGTTCTTGCCTGGGATTGCAAGTACAGTGGCCCAGGAACTATATTGGGAAGGCCATGTGCATGGCTCTTCTGCCTTGTCTTTACATGGAGGAAACTGACTTCATTGACTTTTGAAAACACTCTCCAAGAGGAATGTGAAGTAGATTTCTAAGCTTTCTCTGCTTAGACATAAATTAACATCTTGTTTGTTCAGAATGACTACTGCCCCCATGCTGCCAGAAACTCTATTGTGCTCTCTAGGGCATGCAACCTCTATTTATTAGGTTATTTTGTTGGCCAGGGGCTCACATTGTGCTTTGTTCTTACTGCTCTGCCACTCCTATGGACTAGCTGCCAAGCAAACCAGACAGTGACCCCTGATTCACTCTTCTGATAATTCTATTCATATCCCTTCGTTGTCTTTGGATGATGTGACCAAGCACCTCAAAGCAGATGCCAAGAGTCTTGTGTACTAGTGCACTACTCCAGAATGACAGGCTCCTCCCAGGCCCTGGAGACAGGAAATCCAGCTGCAAGACTTCTCCTCCTAGCCCCACCCAGCAATGGCAGTACAGTTGGGAATGTGTAACTCTGAAATGCTGGCTGTTCTAGACTGCTTTGAGCATCAGCAACCCTGGTCCTGTTTGAAGGCAGAATAGGAAACAGCCTACAAAGGATTTCAGGGTGAACCAAAAGGACTCTCTATTCCAAAACAACCCCATTCATCTACCTACACTTCAATATGTTTGCAGTCAGTCACTCTTTTTGGTTAAGCAATTTTGCCCCCAGAGGCAAATTGATACAGGAAAGGAACTTACAGCTAAGTATCAAATTCGCTAAATTCTAGTCCCATTTCTGCCTTTATGATCTTAAGGAAGTCTCATTCCTTTTCTGGGCCTCAGGTTCCTCAATATACTACATAAGGAGGGAATTAGATGATATCATTTCTAAGGCCCTGTCTGACTATAACATTCTGTATTACTTTGACCCAAGTTCAAACCCAAATGCTACTTTACAGAGGCTACCATTTAATTTGATAGTATCCATTGATCTACTTGCTTGAAGCGACTACACAGTCACTGCAAAAAGGAAGAACCAGGGACGTGGATAGGTCACATAGATATCCCAAAGACATGGAAACAAATCCTGATAAGACAACCAGTGATTAACAAGGTTAATCTTCTTCCCTGATTCCTTGATTGTCTCATCCCCACTTTGCTACCCTCTACTCCTCACCAATGACCATCTCAGCTGGGAGAAGGTAAAAGCCAGGTAGATAGTAGAGAAGCACACTTGGAAAAATGGGCAGGACCTTCCAGATTGAGGCAACAGGACAAAATCCCTAAGTAATTGTTTTCTAACGAGACCCAGATTGAGGCCCCTGTACAGCAACCCCAGGGAGCTATACATCGAGGGGGATAAAGTGGTCTTCCCCAAAAAGACATGAGGTATGTTTCCAGAGGTCTAAGAAAGCAACCACTATATGGTCTTTTTCCTCAGAGAGGATGAAAAGGTGAGAGCCTGGAATTCCACATACTCTACCCTGGTTTCCTACGATAGCTCAAGGAAGGGTTCCTATAATGATAATGAAAGCTAACATTTTGTTTTAGCACTTACTATGTGCCTGGTAATATTCTAAATGGTTCATATAAATTGAAGCAATTAATTATTATAACAGTCCTATATAAGTACTATTCTTATCCCCATTTTTAAAAATATGAAACAGCCTACAAAGGATTTCAGGGTGAACCAAAGGACTCTCTATTCCAAAACAACCCCATTCATCTACCTACACTTCAATATGTTTGCAGTCAGTCACTCTTTTTGGTTAAGCAATTTTGCCCCCAGAGGCAAATTGATACAGGAAAGGAACTTACAGCTAAGTATCAAATTCGCTAAATTCTAGTCCCATTTCTGCCTTTATGATCTTAAGGAAGTCTCATTCCTTTTCTGGGCCTCAGGTTCCTCAATATACTACATAAGGAGGGAATTAGATGATATCATTTCTAAGGCCCTGTCTGACTATAACATTCTGTATTACTTTGACCCAAGTTCAAACCCAAATGCTACTTTACAGAGGCTACCATTTAATTTGATAGTATCCATTGATCTACTTGCTTGAAGCGACTACACAGTCACTGCAAAAAGGAAGAACCAGGGACGTGGATAGGTCACATAGATATCCCAAAGACATGGAAACAAATCCTGATAAGACAACCAGTGATTAACAAGGTTAATCTTCTTCCCTGATTCCTTGATTGTCTCATCCCCACTTTGCTACCCTCTACTCCTCACCAATGACCATCTCAGCTGGGAGAAGGTAAAAGCCAGGTAGATAGTAGAGAAGCACACTTGGAAAAATGGGCAGGACCTTCCAGATTGAGGCAACAGGACAAAATCCCTAAGTAATTGTTTTCTAACGAGACCCAGATTGAGGCCCCTGTACAGCAACCCCAGGGAGCTATACATCGAGGGGGATAAAGTGGTCTTCCCCAAAAAGACATGAGGTATGTTTCCAGAGGTCTAAGAAAGCAACCACTATATGGTCTTTTTCCTCAGAGAGGATGAAAAGGTGAGAGCCTGGAATTCCACATACTCTACCCTGGTTTCCTACGATAGCTCAAGGAAGGGTTCCTATAATGATAATGAAAGCTAACATTTTGTTTTAGCACTTACTATGTGCCTGGTAATATTCTAAATGGTTCATATAAATTGAAGCAATTAATTATTATAACAGTCCTATATAAGTACTATTCTTATCCCCATTTTATAGATGAAGATACTGAAGCACAAAGAGGTTAAATGAGTTCCTTAAGTTCACATAGTCAGCAAAGAGTGAGTCCAAGATATAAACACAAGCAGTCTGGTTTCATATTTTACACTCCTAAACCAGCTATAGGAAGGTAAATTTTCTCTCCAATGTCACAGAATTGGAACAGTCCTTTGGGATCATCAAAGGCCATCCCTTTATTTTTTTAATTCATTTATTTTTAATTGAAGGGCAATTGCTTTACCACATTGTGTTGGTCTCTGCCACAAATCAACATGAATCACCCATAGGTACACATAAGTCTGAGAAAGAAACTCGTCCAAGGTCACACAGTGAGCAAGCGAGAGTATAGCAGAGCAGAATCAGAGCCCTGATCTGCTGACTCCCAACCAATGCTCTTTCCACTGATACTCCTGATCCTTTATTTGGTCTCTTACTTAAATTTCCTACCTGCTGACATTGCCAACATGGTCATCCTCTAACTCTGTCCAACAGGAGCGAAGGGGCAGCCATTTCTGTGGTACACATCATTGTCTTCCTTTTTCAAAATATAAATGAGACTAGACCTGGCTTCAATCGAGTGTTTTCCAAGTGATTTAGATCCCTAAATCTTAATATCACCTCTGTGGGGGATACTGATAGAATGCAAACCAACATTTTCCATCCATAAAGACATCAACACTCAACCATGCCAAAGCCCCAACCTTCTGAGTAGATGAGTGCTCATTGATGTATGAGGCCCGCCTCATACTCAGACAGATCCATGGATTCAAATCTGAACTTTTTAAGGGTCATTCGGGGAAACCACTACTGAGCCCAGATGGAAAATTCTGCCTGATTCATTGAGAAGTGATGAGTAGAGCTTGTGAAAATGGAAAATAAGATTGGGCAGTGGGTGCTGGAGAGACTGCTTTATAACGCCACCAATGTGTGCTGGTCAGTGACAAGGAGGTGGGCAGCCTAGGTTCTCCAAAGTTCCAGGTCCCTCTTCTGTTGGTATGGAGTTGTTCATGGATCACTGCCTCTAGATGGATTTCATAAAACCATTTTCCCCACCCCACTCCCTACTCCACCCTTCCAATGGGTGTGGGAAACAAAAGGCTCCAGTATAGATGAAAGTTTAAAAAGGCTCTTGTGTAGCTGAGTTTTCATCTCACATGAGACATTCTGTCCATTACCCAATTCCTTTTTGGGCCTCTGAACCTGGCCCACATTGAGTCTAATGAGGTAAGGTGGACCTACCATTCCCTGAGGGTGTGAAATAGGAGTCCAAGACTTTAGAATGGCAGACAGGTGGGGAAATAGGGAAACATTTTCCAGTCAGAAGAGGAAAATGGTCCCAAGAGGCTGGTTGATGTCCCATCTCAGTTAGTGCCACCTTTTCTCATATTTGTATTTTCTACTACATAAGCTTGATACAAAACCGTCCTACAATAAAAGTGGAGAAAATGGTTCTTTTCTGAAGCAGCTGTCTGACCTCATTCACTCACTCACTCATTCATTCATTTAATAAGACAACAGTTATTATGTACTAACTATGTACCATGAAATATACAAGGCTGTGGCTTATTCTCCAAAAGTTTACACTCACTAGGGCACATGGCCTACACACATTCCCAAACACCACTCAGTTGTATGTGGAAAAGTGTTTTAAATGGTATAAATGAGAAAAGAAGTCTGCCAACTTTAACAACTTTTAGATAAAGGCCGTATAGTTAAACCTCTTCACTGTATAAGTAAAGATATCAAAAGAGGAAAAAAATATTCTCAGGGTTACATAGCCAGCTAATAAGAGAGTTGATTTTTACACTAGGAATTTAAAAACTCAAAAATTGCTTTGGTTTAGTATGGCAAGACAAAATTTCACGGAAGTTCTGCGTTCAAATTTAAAGAACAAGTAGAGCTTTCTCCTTAGTATTATACTGTGAGAAACTTTAAACAGATAACCAGGATCAGCTACATATTTGTAGGGCTGAGTGTAAAGGATCCCTCACTCAAAATACATGGGTAAATTTCAGCTAAAGGCACTAAAATATAAAGCATTTTTCATTTTTCTGGGCATGTATGCATGTTCTTTCACTTACTTGCTCTCTCTCAACTTGCAATGTTTTCTATTTGCTGTTTTATATTGTTCTAAGTAAAGAATAGCTTAAAATTTAAATTATTAGCATGAATTTTACTGTTCCCCTTGTATTACGCAGTATGTTTTCAACACAAATGCAAAAACATTCCATTCACATGCAGAATCACCAAAATTAAACAACTCATATTTCAGAGCTCTCACACGTACATTCATTTCATTCTTACCAGAACAGTAGAAATATTACACAGCATTTTTGTTTCATGTTTTGATATGCACACATTCTACCATTATTCTTTGGTTTACTGATGAATAATAAAGAAGTAAAATGGGACAGCCCCCAGTTCTGTCCCATCTCAGTTAGTGCCACCTTTTCTCATATTTGTATTTTCTACTACATAAGCTTGATACAAAACCGTCCTACAATAAAAGTGGAGAAAATGGTTCTTTTCTGAAGCAGCTGTCTGACCTCATTCACTCACTCACTCATTCATTCATTTAATAAGACAACAGTTATTATGTACTAACTATGTACCATGAAATATACAAGGCTGTGGCTTATTCTCCAAAAGTTTACACTCACTAGGGCACATGGCCTACACACATTCCCAAACACCACTCAGTTGTATGTGGAAAAGTGTTTTAAATGGTATAAATGAGAAAAGAAGTCTGCCAACTTTAACAACTTTTAGATAAAGGCCGTATAGTTAAACCTCTTCACTGTATAAGTAAAGATATCAAAAGAGGAAAAAAATATTCTCAGGGTTACATAGCCAGCTAATAAGAGAGTTGATTTTTACACTAGGAATTTAAAAACTCAAAAATTGCTTTGGTTTAGTATGGCAAGACAAAATTTCACGGAAGTTCTGCGTTCAAATTTAAAGAACAAGTAGAGCTTTCTCCTTAGTATTATACTGTGAGAAACTTTAAACAGATAACCAGGATCAGCTACATATTTGTAGGGCTGAGTGTAAAGGATCCCTCACTCAAAATACATGGGTAAATTTCAGCTAAAGGCACTAAAATATAAAGCATTTTTCATTTTTCTGGGCATGTATGCATGTTCTTTCACTTACTTGCTCTCTCTCAACTTGCAATGTTTTCTATTTGCTGTTTTATATTGTTCTAAGTAAAGAATAGCTTAAAATTTAAATTATTAGCATGAATTTTACTGTTCCCCTTGTATTACGCAGTATGTTTTCAACACAAATGCAAAAACATTCCATTCACATGCAGAATCACCAAAATTAAACAACTCATATTTCAGAGCTCTCACACGTACATTCATTTCATTCTTACCAGAACAGTAGAAATATTACACAGCATTTTTGTTTCATGTTTTGATATGCACACATTCTACCATTATTCTTTGGTTTACTGATGAATAATAAAGAAGTAAAATGAAAAGGAACTATGGATTACCCTATCTTTCTCTTTAGTTCTGTATCATCATGTCCAGCAATAGTGGTTAGGTAATTAGGAAATAACATGAGTAAGAAAGAATGATAGAGTTCCTTGGTTGTTCATGTTTCTTGTGATTTCATTGTCTCTTTTTTACATTTGAAGCAAGTTCTTAGTTTGCTTTAAACTGAGGGTTACACAGTCAGCTAATAACACAGTTGATTCTTACACCGGGAATTAAAAAACTCAAAAATTGCTTTGGTTTAGTATCATTCTTTCTTACTCATCCTTTCGGGATTGTTTGTGTCCCCATTTACTGAGTTATATACATGACTTGAGTCTTGCTGAACTCCCGCACATTGTGGAACCACTAGTACTCTATGCTCATGCAGCATCACAAACATATATACAGATGAGGTGGTAAGGAACAGTAGATACACTTAAGTGCATGTGCACATCCCATTGTCCCATTGGACTTCATTTATAAAGCAGAAGTTCAAAGATGAAATTATTAAGAATTTCAGAAGAGTGACAGTAGAACATTAAACCAAGCACAAGGGACCTTCTGAGCATAGGGCCCTGTGTGACTGCATGGATCACAAATCCATGGAGTTGATCCTGCATAAAACAGAATAAAAAGAATTTTACAGTGAACAACCATATTCCAATGACCTAGATTCTACCATTTACATTTTACTTAAATTGCTTTATCATATATCCATCCACCTATCCATCCTTCTATCCATTCATTCATTCAAGCTGTCTAAAGTATCAGACATTGGTACTCTTCAGACCATAAACACCTCAGCATACATGTCATTAAACTAAAGTACAGTATAGGTTTACAGTACTCCAAGGTAAAATTACATACATTTAAAAACAAATATTAAAAGAATATTTGCTGAGTTCTCACTAATGTATGTTCTTGTTTAATTCAAATAGTTATTGAGATATAGAACCTTACCAACATCCCAGAAATCTCCCCTTTCTAGTAAATTGTGACTTTCATACCACCCTCAGAGGTAACCACAAAAACAAGTAGGAATTTGATACATAAACAAGTAAAATGAAAAGGAACTATGGATTACCCTATCTTTCTCTTTAGTTCTGTATCATCATGTCCAGCAATAGTGGTTAGGTAATTAGGAAATAACATGAGTAAGAAAGAATGATAGAGTTCCTTGGTTGTTCATGTTTCTTGTGATTTCATTGTCTCTTTTTTACATTTGAAGCAAGTTCTTAGTTTGCTTTAAACTGAGGGTTACACAGTCAGCTAATAACACAGTTGATTCTTACACCGGGAATTAAAAAACTCAAAAATTGCTTTGGTTTAGTATCATTCTTTCTTACTCATCCTTTCGGGATTGTTTGTGTCCCCATTTACTGAGTTATATACATGACTTGAGTCTTGCTGAACTCCCGCACATTGTGGAACCACTAGTACTCTATGCTCATGCAGCATCACAAACATATATACAGATGAGGTGGTAAGGAACAGTAGATACACTTAAGTGCATGTGCACATCCCATTGTCCCATTGGACTTCATTTATAAAGCAGAAGTTCAAAGATGAAATTATTAAGAATTTCAGAAGAGTGACAGTAGAACATTAAACCAAGCACAAGGGACCTTCTGAGCATAGGGCCCTGTGTGACTGCATGGATCACAAATCCATGGAGTTGATCCTGCATAAAACAGAATAAAAAGAATTTTACAGTGAACAACCATATTCCAATGACCTAGATTCTACCATTTACATTTTACTTAAATTGCTTTATCATATATCCATCCACCTATCCATCCTTCTATCCATTCATTCATTCAAGCTGTCTAAAGTATCAGACATTGGTACTCTTCAGACCATAAACACCTCAGCATACATGTCATTAAACTAAAGTACAGTATAGGTTTACAGTACTCCAAGGTAAAATTACATACATTTAAAAACAAATATTAAAAGAATATTTGCTGAGTTCTCACTAATGTATGTTCTTGTTTAATTCAAATAGTTATTGAGATATAGAACCTTACCAACATCCCAGAAATCTCCCCTTTCTAGTAAATTGTGACTTTCATACCACCCTCAGAGGTAACCACAAAAACAAGTAGGAATTTGATACATAAACACTAAAATAATCAAATAGGATCATGACGCCAGCAGATGGAAATCTTGTCTGAGCTAAACAGTTTGTGTAATCATGGAAAAAGTTACCATTTATCGAACACTATTTGTCTGGCATTGCACTACTTACATGCATTAAGTTAATTTTTATCTTTATAAGAACCCTATAAAGTAAGTAGTATTAATATCCCCATTTTACAAACAAGAAAATTGAGTCACAGAAAAGAGCCAATAAATGGCAACCCAGAATTTGAATGTATATGGTGTGGCTCTGGAGCCCATGCTCATAGGTAGCATACCATGCTGCTTGGGATAGGAAATCAAAGGAGAAAGGATGGGAAGGTGAAGTGGGCCCTGATCACAAAGAACCTTGAATGCCAGAGGCAAGAATTAGATTACCCTTTAAGTCATGAGAAATAGAGGTTTTAGAGTATAGAACGAACCTTGACCTAAGACTGTTACCTTATATGAAAATCAACTCAAAATGGATCACACATTTAAATGTAAACATGCATATTATTAAACTAGAGTTTAATATACCTTTATAGTTATTCTAAGGTATATTTATATATATTTAAAAACAAATATTTAGAGAATATTTGCTGAGATCTGACAAATGTATGCAACTTGATTAATGCAAGTAATTATTGAGATATAATATAAAGGGCTTCACAGATGGTGGTAGTGGAAAAGAACCCACCTACCAATTCAGGTTAGATGTAAGAGATGCAGGTTCGATCCCTGGGTCGGGAAGATCCCTTGGAAAAGGGAATGGCAACCCACTCCAGTATTCTTGCCTGGAGACTCCCACAGACAGAGGAGCCTGGTGGGCTTCAGTCCATGAGCTCACACAGAGTTGGACATGGCTGAAGCAACTTAGCACACACCTGATAATATAAAGCTCAATATAATAATAACATAAAAATTTTAGAAGATAACATAAGATAAAATATTCAGGACTTTTGAATTGGTGAAGCATTCTTAGATATGACATCAAAGCATGAGTCATAAAAACTTTGATAAATTTCACTTCATCAAAATAAAAAACTCTCATTCTGTGAAAAATCTTATTAAGAAAATGAAAAAACAAGCCACAGACTGGAGACATTTGCAAACCACATATCTGACAAAGGACTGTATCTAGAATATGTAAAAAAAAACCTTACAAACCAATGGTAAAACACTCACACACTCACACACACACACAAAACTCATTTAGAAAATGTGTATAGAATACAAAGAGATGCTTGGTCAACATCAAAAGCCATTAGGTCAAAAAGAGAAAGACAAATACAGTATATTAACACACATATATGGAATCTAATAGGATAGTCTTGATAACACACGCAGTGAACTCATGGAAAAACAGACAGAGCATAGACATAGGGACATTGTGGGGAAGAAATAGGGAGGGGGAAGCATGGAGGGAGTAACATGGAAACCTATACTGTTATGTGTGGAAAATAGTTATTGTCATTGTGCTAAGGGAGTAGGAGTGCTTACAATGGCATGGGGCGATGGTCCGGAGGGGTGGGATGGGGAACTGGGGGTGGGGACCAGGGAAATTTAAAATGCAAAAAAATAGAACGAACCTTGACCTAAGATTTATTAAAAACAAAAGGATCACACATTTAAATGTAAACATGCATATTATTAAACTAGAGTTTAATATACCTTTATAGTTATTCTAAGGTATATTTATATATATTTAAAAACAAATATTTAGAGAATATTTGCTGAGATCTGACAAATGTATGCAACTTGATTAATGCAAGTAATTATTGAGATATAATATAAAGGGCTTCACAGATGGTGGTAGTGGAAAAGAACCCACCTACCAATTCAGGTTAGATGTAAGAGATGCAGGTTCGATCCCTGGGTCGGGAAGATCCCTTGGAAAAGGGAATGGCAACCCACTCCAGTATTCTTGCCTGGAGACTCCCACAGACAGAGGAGCCTGGTGGGCTTCAGTCCATGAGCTCACACAGAGTTGGACATGGCTGAAGCAACTTAGCACACACCTGATAATATAAAGCTCAATATAATAATAACATAAAAATTTTAGAAGATAACATAAGATAAAATATTCAGGACTTTTGAATTGGTGAAGCATTCTTAGATATGACATCAAAGCATGAGTCATAAAAACTTTGATAAATTTCACTTCATCAAAATAAAAAACTCTCATTCTGTGAAAAATCTTATTAAGAAAATGAAAAAACAAGCCACAGACTGGAGACATTTGCAAACCACATATCTGACAAAGGACTGTATCTAGAATATGTAAAAAAAAACCTTACAAACCAATGGTAAAACACTCACACACTCACACACACACACAAAACTCATTTAGAAAATGTGTATAGAATACAAAGAGATGCTTGGTCAACATCAAAAGCCATTAGGTCAAAAAGAGAAAGACAAATACAGTATATTAACACACATATATGGAATCTAATAGGATAGTCTTGATAACACACGCAGTGAACTCATGGAAAAACAGACAGAGCATAGACATAGGGACATTGTGGGGAAGAAGTAGGGAGGGGGAAGCATGGAGGGAGTAACATGGAAACCTATACTGTTATGTGTGGAAAATAGTTATTGTCATTGTGCTAAGGGAGTAGGAGTGCTTACAATGGCATGGGGCGATGGTCCGGAGGGGTGGGATGGGGGGAACTGGGGGGGTGGGGACCAGGGATATGCATATGACTGATCTGGGAACATACATGTCTGTGAACAAAAAACTCTGTAAAACCTTTAAAATAAAGAATTAAAAAAAAAAAAAAGAAAGAAAGAAAGATGAAACAGCTGGGCTTCCCCTGGTGGTCCAGTGGGTAAGGACACCGCCTTGCAGTACAAGGGGCGGCAGTTCGAGCCCTGGCCTGGGAAGATCCCACGTGCCGCGGAGCGGCTGGACTGATGTGTCCAATTACCGAGCCGGAGCTCTGGAGCGCATGCGCCCAGAGCCAGTGCTCTGCGACAACGGATGCCACCATGATGGGAGGCCCACAGGAGCCAAGGAACGAAGACGAATGAAAATAGAGAAATGAAAGACCAATAGAAGTGGCCCGCCCACTCCCCTCCCTCCCCAACCCGACCCCGCCCAAAGTAAATAAATAAATAAATCTTTAAAAAAAAAAAAAAGAAAGAAAGAAAGATGAAACATCAAAAAAAAAAAAAAAAAAGCCATTAGGGAAATGCAAACTAAAACCACAATGAGACACCACTTCAGACTTATCAGAGTGGCTAAATGATAACACCAAATGTTGGTGAGGATGTGGAGGGACTGGATATTTCATACATCATTTTAGGCATGTAGCTACTCTGGAAAACAGTTTGGCAGCTTTTAAAAAAGCTTAATATGGAACTACCATACAATGCAACAATTGCACTTCTGGGAAGTTATTCCAGAGATAGGCAACTCTAGGTTTACACAAAAAAATGCATGCGAATGTTCATAGCAGCTTTATCTGTAATAGCCCCAAACTGGAAACAATCTGCCTGCATTACAGGAGACCAGGCTTAGATCCCTGGGTCAGGAAGATCCCCTGGAAAAGGGAAAGGCTACCCACTCCAATATTCTTGCTGGAGAATTCCATTGACAGAGCAGCCTGGCAGGCTACAGTCCAAGGGGTCACAAAGATGACTGAGTGACTAATACTTTCAAACTGGAAACAACAAAAATATCCTTCAACAGCTGAATGGATAAATGAACCATGGTACCCTCATACCACGTAATATCACTTAGCAGTTAAAAGGAGCAAATTATTAACCCATACAGTAACTTGGATGGATCTTACAGTCACTATGCTGAGTGGAGAAAAAAAGTGAATCTCAATATGTCACATAGTATATGATCTAATTTGTGTAACATTCTTTTTTTTCATTTGTGTAACATTCTCAAAATAAAAATAACAAAATTATAATGATGGAGAAAAGATCAGTGGTACCAGTTATCAAGAGCTGGGGGAGGGTGTAATGATTAAAAGGTAGCATTAGAGAATTTCTTTATGTTGGTGGAACAGTTCTTTATCCTAACTATGGTGGTTGTTAATAAATCTATACATATGATAAAACCTCATAACACTCATTGTGGACTGAATTATGTCTCCTCAAGTCTCATATACTGAAACCTTAAACTCCAATACCTCAGACTGTGTTTGGAGATAGGGCCTTTAAAGAGGTTAATAAATTAAAATTAAGCTCTTAAGGTATACTCCCAAACCAATCTGACTGGTGTTTTTATAAGAAGAGAGTAAGACATTCAGAGACACCAGGAGCACATATACACAAAGGGACAACCACATGAAAAGTCAAAAAGAGGACAGCAGTGTGCAAGCAAGGAGAGAGGCCTCAGAATGAAATCAAGCTTGCCAACCTCTTGAATTTTGCACCACTAACCTACAGAATGTGAAGAAATTTATTTTCTCACATTTCAGGAGGCTAGAGATCTAAGATCAAGGTGCCAAGACTGATTTCTTCTGAGACCTTTCTTTCTGGCTTATAGACAATCACCTTCTCTCTGTGTCCTCACATGGGTTTTCCTCAGTATACACATGGAGAAAGAGACATCTATGATATTTCTTTCTCTTCTTATAAGGAAGCAAATTCTGTTGGATTAGGATCCCACCCTTATGATGTCATGTATGCAGGACAAAAAGCAATAGTTAGAACTGAACATGGAACAACAGACTGGTTCAAAATTGGGAAAGGAGTACAGCAAGGCTGCATATTGTCATCCTGCTTATTTTACTTATATGCAGAGTACATCATGTGAAATGCTGGTCTGGATGAAGCACAAGCTGGAATCAAGATTGCTGGGAGAAATTTCAGTAACCTCAGACGCAGATGACATCACCCTTATGGCAGAAAGCGAAGAGGAACAAAAGAGCCTCTTGATGAAGGTGAAAGAGGAGAGTGGAAAAGCTGGCTTAAAACTCAACATTCAAAAAACGAAGATCATGGCATCCATCAATTTATGGCAAACAGATGGGTAAGTGACAGATTTTATTTTCATGGGCTCCAAAATCACTGTGGATGGTGACTGCAGCCACGAAATTAAAAGACTCCTTGGAAGAAAAGCTATGAAAAACCTAGACAGCATATTAAAAAGCAGAGATATCCCCTTGCCAACAAAAGCTCATATTGTACAAGCTATGGTTTTCCCAGTAGTCATGTATGGGTGCGAGAACTGGACCATAAAGAAGGCTGGATGCTGAAGAATTGATGTTTAGAATCGTGGTGTTGGAGAAGGCTCTTGAGAGTCCCTTAGACAGCAAGGAAATCAAGCCAGTCTCTCCTAAAGGAAATCAACCCTGAATATTTATTGGAAGGATGGATGCTGAAGCTGAAGCTCCAATACTCTGACCACCTGATGAGAAGAGATGACACATTGGAAAAGAGCCTGATGTCGGGAAAAATTGAAGGCAAAAGAAGAAGGGGACAACAGGGGATGAGATGGTTGGATGGCATCACTGAGTCAATGGACATGAGTTTCAGCAAGCTTCAGGAGATGGTGAAGGACAGGCAAGCCTGATGTGCTGCAGTCCATGGCATCGCAGATGGTCTGACATGACAGAGCGACTGAACTGAGCTTATGACTTCATTCAACCTTAATTATCTCCCTAAAAGCCCTACCTCCAAATACAATCACATCAGGGAGTTGAATTTTGACATATGAATTTGGGAGTGAGGGAGGGGCACAATTCAGCCCACAACAAAGGTATATAGTTTAGTTCATAATATTGTACCAATGTCAAATTTCTGGTTTTAAAAAAGTACCATAGACTTATAAGATGATATTTTCTTTGGTGGAATCTGGGTGAAGCATACACAGGAACTCTCTGTACTATTTTTGCAATTTCTAATGAGTCTAAAATTATTTCCAAATGACAAGTTTCAAACAACAAACAAAATAAAAGAAAGCAGTATTCTAAGAAGTCTTGCAGTGTACAAGAGTTCTTAACTTTCCACACCACAGGAAAACAAGACAGGTTAGGTACTCGCTTTACAATGTGCTAGAAACTTCACCAATTCACCTAAGCTTTCTGAACCACAGTGTCTACATCCTTAAAAAGCATGGCACACATCAAGTTCCCTGGGATCTTTGCTCTATTAAATTCTAAATCGTTTTTGAAACATTCCTTCCTCTCTTTTAGTAATATGGGAATGATCTTTAATCTGCCTTCCCTCACAAAGCTGAAGTGGGAACCTAGGGTGTCAACATCAGGCTTACGGCTTACTGATATCCTCATCTTGCTTTTAGAATTTCATTCCCCAAGTAGCAAAAATAGAAGATGGGGTGGGGGGGTGGAGGGTAGAAATTAGGCAACATGTAAAAAGGAAGAGGGAAAAAAGCTGCATGCCAGATGTTTTTTGAGAAATGAAGAAAGTGTGAGGTGAAGTAAGCGTTTGACAAGAATGTTCAGGAAGAAGATTAATCACCATTTCAGTGTTCCATGTCCAAAGAGATTGTGTCTTTGCTTGTTTGGCTGGGTCTGATTTCAGAATTAAAGAAACCAGATTTTTTATTAAGGCAGGATGAGGCAGAGGAGGGGGCAGGAACAGACCAAGGTTTCTTTAAGGTTGGCCACTAATAGGGGACAGATGGAAATGACTGGAATGCCCTTAAGTAAAGCAGAAAGCAACTGAGAGAAAGCTGTTAAAAGAAAGTACATAAACAGTTTGACCACAAGCTACCAGGCTCTGACTTGCTGATAGGAGTGTAAAACTAACTTGTCAGTTTGGTTTTAAGTGCCAAACAGTGAGTGCTAAAGTGGCAAGGAAGAACAGTCAACAGGCACAGTCATTCCGCTGTTCAAAATCTTTCTATGGCTTCCAACTATCTACCAAGAATAGTACAAACTCCTCTGTGTTGAATGCAAGGCCCTCAGTAAGCATTCCCAAAACTGCCTTCCAACTTCTAGCTGTGTTTCAGATTCATGAAATGAGATGAATCTATTGGTGAACTCTTCAAAACCAGTGATGCACTGGCAGACAGGAGAACTAGGTTCAAGTTCTCACATTACTATTAACTAGCAATGAAACCTAGAAAAGAAAATTATTTAATTTCTTCCTGTTAAAAGAGGATGATAATCCCCAGCCTGGTGATATGGACTTTTTATGAGAAATGCAACAGCACCTAAGAGATCTAAATATGTCTCTGGCAACCAGGACTGCAGCATTTTCATCCTTGAAAGTGATCAGTCTTAGAGGATTCCTACTTAGGAAAAACTTCAACTAGAACCAATAATTGTATCATTTTTAATTATTATTAATTGGAGGATAATTGTTTTACAATATTGAGTTGGTTTCACCATATGTCAGTGTGAATCAGTCATAGATATACACATCCTTGCTTTTAGAATTTCATTCCAAGTAGCAAATAGAAGATGGGGTGGGGGGGTGGAGGGTAGAAATTAGGCAACATGTAAAAAGGAAGAGGGAAAAAAGCTGCATGCCAGATGTTTTTTGAGAAATGAAGAAAGTGTGAGGTGAAGTAAGCGTTTGACAAGAATGTTCAGGAAGAAGATTAATCACCATTTCAGTGTTCCATGTCCAAAGAGATTGTGTCTTTGCTTGTTTGGCTGGGTCTGATTTCAGAATTAAAGAAACCAGATTTTTTATTAAGGCAGGATGAGGCAGAGGAGGGGGCAGGAACAGACCAAGGTTTCTTTAAGGTTGGCCACTAATAGGGGACAGATGGAAATGACTGGAATGCCCTTAAGTAAAGCAGAAAGCAACTGAGAGAAAGCTGTTAAAAGAAAGTACATAAACAGTTTGACCACAAGCTACCAGGCTCTGACTTGCTGATAGGAGTGTAAAACTAACTTGTCAGTTTGGTTTTAAGTGCCAAACAGTGAGTGCTAAAGTGGCAAGGAAGAACAGTCAACAGGCACAGTCATTCCGCTGTTCAAAATCTTTCTATGGCTTCCAACTATCTACCAAGAATAGTACAAACTCCTCTGTGTTGAATGCAAGGCCCTCAGTAAGCATTCCCAAAACTGCCTTCCAACTTCTAGCTGTGTTTCAGATTCATGAAATGAGATGAATCTATTGGTGAACTCTTCAAAACCAGTGATGCACTGGCAGACAGGAGAACTAGGTTCAAGTTCTCACATTACTATTAACTAGCAATGAAACCTAGAAAAGAAAATTATTTAATTTCTTCCTGTTAAAAGAGGATGATAATCCCCAGCCTGGTGATATGGACTTTTTATGAGAAATGCAACAGCACCTAAGAGATCTAAATATGTCTCTGGCAACCAGGACTGCAGCATTTTCATCCTTGAAAGTGATCAGTCTTAGAGGATTCCTACTTAGGAAAAACTTCAACTAGAACCAATAATTGTATCATTTTTAATTATTATTAATTGGAGGATAATTGTTTTACAATATTGAGTTGGTTTCCACCATATGTCAGTGTGAATCAGTCATAGATATACACATGTCCCTCCCTCTTGAACATCCCTCCCACCTCCCATCCCATACCACTCCTCTAAGTTTGTCATAGAACACTAGATTTGAGCTCCCAAAATCATACAGTTAATTGTCATATGATATCTAATTTTACATATGGTAAGTTATGTATTTCAGTGCTCTTCTCTCAATTTGTCCCACTCTATCCTTTCCCCAGTGTTCACAAGTCTGTTCTCTATGTCTGTGTCTCCACAGTTGCTCTGCAAATAGGTTCATCAGTACTATCTTTCAGGATTCCATATATATGGATTAATATATTTGTCTTTCTTTTACTAACTTACTCTGTATAATAGGCTCTAGGTTCAACATTATTAGAACTGAGTCAAACATGTTCTTTTTTCTGGCTGAATAATATTCCATTGTACCACAGTTTCTTTATGCATTCCTTTGTCAGTGGGCATCTAGGTCACTTTCATGTCCTAGCTATTGTAAGTAGTTCTACAATGAACATTGGGGTATATATGTCCTTTCAATTATGGTTTCTTCAGGTTATATGCCCAATAGTAGGATTGCTGGGACATGTTGTTCAGATGCTCAGTCATGTCCAACTCTTCACAACCCCATGGATTGCATCACACCAGGTTTCCCTGTCCTTCATTATTGAAAGGGTGAATAGGCAGACTTAGTAAGAAGACCAGCAGTTTCCAAGAAGGAACAGGAGGAGGAGGGGGAACAAACATTTTCTAGCCTAAGTGCTTGCCATGATAAAGATCTACTCTGAAACTAACTTTCTTGTCTTATGGATGCAAACTACTTTGCATTGGAATGTCTCTTCTGGTCTTTATGTCAGAGACTATCCTCTGGCTAATCTTCTGTTACTGTTGTGGGAGTGGGCCTAATAAGACTTTTACAGCCTTAAAATATTCTTTGTATCTATTGTTAACAACCAACTGAAAAAGTGCAAAATGCCTCATTTAAACTAGCTGCTGGGGTACTCTTCCATTCCCCTTCCTGTGCTTTTTGCTAGAAGCTTTCTCTATCACTTTTACTTAAAAAAAAACTTTTGCTGCACAAAGCTCTGAGTAATCAAAGCCACATCTTTTGATCCTGAAGTGAAATTTTCTCCTTTGGAGGTCATGAATCTGACACCACGCACTATAAGCTATCTACCATCATCCATCATTATCTCCCAGAGGTTGCTCAAATTCATGTCCACTGAGTCAGTGATACCATTCAACCATCTCATCCTCTGTTGCCCCCTTCTCCTACCCTCAATCTTTCCCAGCATCAGGATCTTTTCCAACGAGCCAGCTGTTTGTATCAGGTAGCCAAAGCACTGGAGCTTCAGCATCAGTCCTTCCAATGAACACTCAGGGTTGACTTCCTTTAGAATTGATTGGTTTGATCTCCTTGCTGTCCAAGGCACTCTAAAGAGTCTTCTCACAGCCACAGGCATCAACTCTTTAGTGCTCTACTTTCTTTATGGTCCAACAGTACATGACAACTGGGAAGATGATAGCCTTGACTATATGGACTTTTGTTGGCAAAGTGATGTCTCTGCTTTTGAATATGCTGTCTAAATTTGTCATAACTTTTCTTCCAAGGGGCAATAGTTTTTTAATTTCATGGCTGCAGTCACCATCCACAGGGATTTTTGAAGCCCAAGAAAATAAAGTCTGTCACTGTTTCCATATAAGTACTGCGCACTAACCGATTGTACTGCCTGAGTTTTGTGTCACTGTTTCCATTGTTTCCACATCTATTTGCTGTGAAGTGATGGGACCCGATGCCATGACCTTCATTTTTTGAATGTTGAGTTTTAAGCCACCTTTTTCACTCTCCTCTTTCATCAAGAGGCTCTTTATTTCTTCTTCACTTTCTGCCATAAGAGTGATGTCATATGCATATCTGAAGTTACTGATATTTCTCCTGGTAATCTTGAATGCAGCATGTGCTTCATCTAGACCAGGATTTTGCATTATGTACCCTGCATATAAGTTAAGTAAGCAGAGTGACCACATGCAACCTTGATATTCTCCTTTCCCAACTGGGAACCAGTCCATTGTCCATGCTGGTCTAACTGTTGCTTCTTTCTATTCCTCCATTTGTTTTAGAAGCTTTCTCTATCACTTTTACTTAAAAACTTTTGCTGCACAAAGCTCTGAGTAATCAAAGCCACATCTTTTGATCCTGAAGTGAAATTTTCTCCTTTGGAGGTCATGAATCTGACACCACGCACTATAAGCTATCTACCATCATCCATCATTATCTCCCAGAGGTTGCTCAAATTCATGTCCACTGAGTCAGTGATACCATTCAACCATCTCATCCTCTGTTGCCCCCTTCTCCTACCCTCAATCTTTCCCAGCATCAGGATCTTTTCCAACGAGCCAGCTGTTTGTATCAGGTAGCCAAAGCACTGGAGCTTCAGCATCAGTCCTTCCAATGAACACTCAGGGTTGACTTCCTTTAGAATTGATTGGTTTGATCTCCTTGCTGTCCAAGGCACTCTAAAGAGTCTTCTCACAGCCACAGGCATCAACTCTTTAGTGCTCTACTTTCTTTATGGTCCAACAGTACATGACAACTGGGAAGATGATAGCCTTGACTATATGGACTTTTGTTGGCAAAGTGATGTCTCTGCTTTTGAATATGCTGTCTAAATTTGTCATAACTTTTCTTCCAAGGGGCAATAGTTTTTTAATTTCATGGCTGCAGTCACCATCCACAGGGATTTTTGAAGCCCAAGAAAATAAAGTCTGTCACTGTTTCCATATAAGTACTGCGCACTAACCGATTGTACTGCCTGAGTTTTGTGTCACTGTTTCCATTGTTTCCACATCTATTTGCTGTGAAGTGATGGGACCCGATGCCATGACCTTCATTTTTTGAATGTTGAGTTTTAAGCCACCTTTTTCACTCTCCTCTTTCATCAAGAGGCTCTTTATTTCTTCTTCACTTTCTGCCATAAGAGTGATGTCATATGCATATCTGAAGTTACTGATATTTCTCCTGGTAATCTTGAATGCAGCATGTGCTTCATCTAGACCAGGATTTTGCATTATGTACCCTGCATATAAGTTAAGTAAGCAGAGTGACCACATGCAACCTTGATATTCTCCTTTCCCAACTGGGAACCAGTCCATTGTCCATGCTGGTCTAACTGTTGCTTCTTTATCTCAATACAGGTTCCTCAGGAGACAGGTAAGATATTCCCATGTGTTTAAGAATTTTCCACAGTTTGTTGTAATCCACAGAGTTAAAGTCTTTATCATAGTCAGTGAAAAAGAAGTAGATGTTTTTCTGGAATTCCCTTGCTTTTTGTATGATTCAACAGAGCTTGACAATTTGATCTCTGGTTTGTCTGTCTCTTCTAAGTCCAACTTGTTCATCCCTAAGTTCTTGGTTTGTGTACTTTTGAAACCTAGCTTGAACGATTTTGAGCATTACTTTGCTAGCATGTGAAATGAACCCAATTATATAGTAGTTTTAGCACTCCTTGGCATTGCCTTTTTTAGTATTGAAGTGAGAGTTGACCTTTTTGAGTCCTGTGGCCACTGCTGAGTTTTCCAAATTTGCTGGCATATTGATTGCATCACTTTAACAGCATCATCTTTTAGGATTTGAAATAGTTCAGCTGGAATTTCATCACCTCCACTAGAATTGTTCATAGTAATGCTTCCTAAAGTCCACTTGGCTTCACTCTTCAGGATATCTGGTTCTACGTGATTGACTACACCATTGTGGTTATCCAGGTCATTGAGACCTTTTTTTCATAGTTCTGTGTATTCTTGCCACTTCTTCTTAATTTCTTCTACTTCTAGTAGGTCTTCTTCTGGGAACCCTATAATTATAATATTGGTATTCTTAATGTTGTCCCAAAGGTCTCAGAGATTGTTCTCGGTGGGTTTTTTAAGTTTTTTTTTTTTTTTAAGATTTATTTATTTCTTGGCCACTTCTATCGGTCTTTCATTTATTTATCTTTGTTCTTTGGTCTGTGTGGGCCTCCCATCGCAGTGGCCTCTGTCGCTGCAGAGCGCTGGCTCTGGGCACATGCACTCCACAGCTCTGGCTAGGTAGTTGGACACATCGGTCCAGCTGCTCCCCAGCACGTGGGATCTTCCCAGGCCAGGGATCAAACCAGGGCCCCTTGCACTGCAAGGCGGTGCCCTTACCCACTAGACCACCAGGGAAGCCCTCGGTGGGTTTTTTTATTATCATTTTTTTTCTTTATTCTGCTGTGCTTCAGTTATTTCCACCATTCTATCTTCAAAGTCTCTTATCCATTCTTCTGCCTCAGATAGTCTTCTTTTGATTTCCTTTAGTGTATTTTTAATCTCTGCTATTGTATTGTTCTTTGATGATTGTCTATTGTTTAATTCTTCAAGGTCCTTGTTAAACATTTCTTGTAACTTCTCAATCTGTGTCTCCAGTCTATTTGTCTGTGCCTCCATTTTATTTCCAAGAGATTGGATCATCTTTACTATCATTACTCTGAATTCTTTTTCAGGTAGACTGCTTATTTCCTCTTCATCTGTTTGGTCTTTGGGGTTTTTACCACATTCTTTCATCTGCTACATGTTTATCTGCCTTTTCATTTTGTTTAATTTACTTGTGTTGAGGTTTCCTTTCTGCAGGCTAGAAGGCCATAGCTCCTTTTCATTGTGGAGTCTGCGCCCACTATGAATGGGGTTAGATGAGTGCCTTGTGAAGGTTTCCTGGTTGGGAAGACTTGGGCCTATTCTCTGGTGGATGGATTCCCCTTCTTTTCTGAAGGGCAGTGCTGGGTCCAATAGTATATTTTGGGGTGTCTATCAGGTTGGTATGTCTTTGGTCAATCTTCTACTATAGGGCAGAGTTGTGTTTCTCTTTTGCTAATGGTTTGGCATTAGGTGTCTGACCATGGAGTTTTCTGGGTTTTGGGTGTGGCTTGGTCTTAGTGTTGAGAAGGAGGCCTTTGGGAGAGCTCTCATTGATTAATGTTCCATGGGGTTG
This sequence comes from Tragulus kanchil, assembly GCA_022376925.1. Taxonomy (NCBI): domain Eukaryota; kingdom Metazoa; phylum Chordata; class Mammalia; order Artiodactyla; family Tragulidae; genus Tragulus; species Tragulus kanchil. Next base: position 65,411,157 of record JAIOJX010000001.1, on the reverse strand, counting down.
GGAGTTTTCTAGTTATTCAAAGTCCTGGATTTGTGTCTCCCACCTCAAGGTTTCAGGCCTGACCCTTTACTGTAGCACCACAATTTCACAGGCCTCACAGCACAGAAGACAAAACCCCAAGATTAATAGTGAAAACAACTCTCAATTGCCAAGAGAACCCAAAGAAACTCACACACTTACAAAGACAAAAGAAGAGGAGGAAAAGGATCAAAACAGGAGTCCCAAAAAAAGGAGAGCAATCAAGACTGTAAAAATAGGGTAAAAAAGTAAAATGAATTTATTTAAAAATAAGATGTTTTAAAAATGAAAAAAGTTAATTATAAAAACAGAAATGAAGACTTCCCTGGTAACTCAGTGGTAAAGAGTTCACCTGCCAATGCAGGAGACACGGGTTCGATCCCTGATCTGGGAAGATCCCACATGCTGTGGAGCAATTAAGCCTGTGAGCCACAACTATTGCCTGTGTTCTAGAGCCTCAGAGTCACAACTACTGAATCCATGTGCCCTAGAGCCTGAGTTCCACAACAAGAGAAGTCAACGCAACAAGAAGCCTGCTCACCTCAACTAGAGAGTAGCTCCCACTCCCTGCAACTAGAAAAGAGCTTGTAGCAGCAGTGAAAACCCAGAATAGCCTAAAATAAATAAATAAATAAATTTTAAAAAAATAGAAATGAGAGTAATAATGAAGAAAGAACATAAGAACATGAAAAAGAAAAGAAAAAAGCAGGGGGAAAGGAGAAAGAAACAAAGGAGAAAAATGTATGTAGAGTGGTAGTTCCACCTCCGTCTCCCTGGGAGACCCTCCAGTACTGGAGTCTCTGGACCTGGTATGAGGACAGCTCAGACTCTAATCAGGCCTCATTCCTGCATGTACTTCCCTCCAATGTCCACAGTTGCCAGAGTTAGAACTTTTTCTTTTTTATGAACACTCATTGTCCTTTTATATATTCCATGGACACAGTGTCTACCTAGTTGATTGTGTGGATTTACTCTGTATCTTGTACAGCTGATTTCAAGGTTTTTTACCCTCTTCCTTAGCCATTCTACCACTCGTGCTCACTTGTGGTTTTATCTCCACCTCTGCATGTGAGTCGTCCACAGGAATTTGCTCCTGAGGCTGCCCTGGAGGATTTGGGTCTACCCCAGTGAGGACCGGGCATGGTGATGGCACAGCTGCTTTGATCGCAGGGACGCTGGCAGCACCAGGTTCACAGGGGAGTCGTTGTCCATGGTGCAAGAAATATGGTACTATTAGGGTTTTCAATTTTTTCTAGCCTCTAGCAGCTCTGCCCCAGTGAGGACAAGCTGTGGAGATGTCATGGCTGTTTGAATTGTGGGAAACTGCTGGTACCATGTGTGCAGGGAAGCCAGTGACCACAGGTGCTATTAGGTAAGACACTATTAAACTCTTTTTCTAGCCTCTAACAGCTGGTGTTCAAAGGACCTCCCTGTCTGGTCCTTTTTCGTTGCTTGGTACATCAGGCACCCAAAGGATCCCCCTGGCTGGGGTACTTCTGTATTGCTCAATGCATCAGGCAATCAAAAGGCCACCCTCTCTGGCTTTTTTCTCTATTGGTCAGCTGCTGGCACTGGCATGTGGGGAGAGAGAGTCTGCAGTGATGGCTCCAACCCCTGCACATGACTCAGCAGTATCCCCTTGCCTCCAAGGCTGCCTGGCTTTTCTCCAAGGGCACTCCCTGCTGTGATCACCTCTCTCACATCCCCTTGGGCTATCTCCCCAGTCAACAGCAGCCCTCACCCTGGGATTGCTCTCCAATCCTTATGCTCCAGCTCCCAGTCACTGTGCATACCAGAGGACCGGCAGCTTTGTCCCCATGTAAGGTTGATGTAAGGATTGTCTGTGTGGTTCTCACTCCATTCAGACTGTCACAAATCAGCTGTTTCACTCTCTAACAGCCTCGAATGTCTCCCCTCTATCCCACACTATTGCTCCAATGTGGGGATCCCAGCCCTACTTCAGTCCCTCCACTCTCCAGGTGCAGGTCCAGTCCTACTCACTCTCCTCCTCTTTTTCCCTTCTTTCCACCATCCTACTGTGTTTTCCATGGATCCATATATTCCTTTCCAGTGGTCAGGGACTCCTGCTAGCTCTCAGCTGGTGCTCTGTGAGAACTTCTGCATCTGAAGATGTATTCCTGATGCATTCATGGAGACAAAAGTACTTCACATCCCCCTACTCCTCTTCCATCTTGTTATCTCTCCATTTCATTATTTGAATTCCATGTAACTAAATATGCTCTATGAGAACACTTCTACATTATTGGTGGGAATGTGAATTGGTGCAACCGCTATGCAAAACAGTGTAACTGTAACCTCACAATTTTAAAATGGAAGTACCTTGGTGGTTGTTGTTGTTTAGTTGCTAAGTATGACTCTTTGTGACCCCATGGATTGTAGCCCACCAGGATCCTCTGAAGTACTATAACATTCAGCAATTCTAATTCTGGGAATATAGCCAAAGGAATTATAATAAGTACCTCAAAGAGATATTTTCACTCTCATGTTTATCACAGCATTAGCCTCAGTAACCAAGATATAGAAGCAACCTAAGAGTCCATCAGCAAATGAATAAAGAGGGCTTCCATGGTGGGTCAGTAAAGAATCTGCCTGCCAATGCAGGAGACACAAGTTTGACTCCTGATCTGGGAAGGTCCCACATGCCTCAGAGCAACTAAATCCATGCACCACAAATATTTAGCTATTTAACTCTAAAGCCTGAGAGCCACAACTACTGAGCCCACATGGTACAACTATTGAAGCCAATATGCCCTAGAGTCCATGCTTCAAAACAAAAGAAGCCACCACAATGAGCAGCCCTTATACCACAAATAGAGCATAACCCACACAAGAGAAAACATCCCACACAGCAGTGAAGACCTAGCACATAAATCACATAAATTAAATTACATAAATTAAATTACACAACTTAAATTTTTAAAGTCAATTTGTTTTAAAAAACACAAATGGATAAAGAAATAGTAGTGTGTTGTAAATATATACAATGAACAGCTATTTAGTCTTAAAAACAAAAGAAATTCTGCCATTTGTAACAGCGGTGTATCTGAAGGACATTATACTAAGTGAAACAGACCAGATGCAAAAGAAAAAATACTGCATAACACCATTTATATGATAAATCTAAAGCAGTTAAATTCATATAGATAGAAACAGAGAGTAGAATGGTGGTTTCCAAGGACTAAGGGGAGGGAAAAATAGGGAGGTATTAGTCAAAGGGTATGAAATTTCCATTATACAAAATAAATAAGTCCTAAAGATCCAGTGTACAGCATAGTGCCCTATAGTTAACAATACTTTGCTCTGTACTTTGCTAACAAAATAGACTTTTTTTAATGTGGAATGTGATTGGTGCAACCGCTATGCAAAACAGTGTAACTGTAACCTCACAATTTTAAAATGGAAGTACCTTGGTGGTGTGTTGTTTAGTTGCTGTATGACTCTTACTGTGACCCCATTTGTAGAAATGGATCCTGGTGGTGTTAGCCCACCAGGATCCTCTGAAGTACTATAACATTCAGCAATTCTAATTCTGGGAATATAGCCAAAGGAATTATAATAAGTACCTCAAAGAGATATTTTCACTCTCATGTTTATCACAGCATTAGCCTCAGTAACCAAGATATAGAAGCAACCTAAGAGTCCATCAGCAAATGAATAAAGAGGGCTTCCATGGTGGGTCAGTAAAGAATCTGCCTGCCAATGCAGGAGACACAAGTTTGACTCCTGATCTGGGAAGGTCCCACATGCCTCAGAGCAACTAAATCCATGCACCACAAATATTTAGCTATTTAACTCTAAAGCCTGAGAGCCACAACTACTGAGCCCACATGGTACAACTATTGAAGCCAATATGCCCTAGAGTCCATGCTTCAAAACAAAAGAAGCCACCACAATGAGCAGCCCTTATACCACAAATAGAGCATAACCCACACAAGAGAAAACATCCCACACAGCAGTGAAGACCTAGCACATAAATCACATAAATTAAATTACATAAATTAAATTACACAACTTAAATTTTTAAAGTCAATTTGTTTTAAAAAACACAAATGGATAAAGAAATAGTAGTGTGTTGTAAATATATACAATGAACAGCTATTTAGTCTTAAAAACAAAAGAAATTCTGCCATTTGTAACAGCGGTGTATCTGAAGGACATTATACTAAGTGAAACAGACCAGATGCAAAAGAAAAAATACTGCATAACACCATTTATATGATAAATCTAAAGCAGTTAAATTCATATAGATAGAAACAGAGAGTAGAATGGTGGTTTCCAAGGACTAAGGGGAGGGAAAAATAGGGAGGTATTAGTCAAAGGGTATGAAATTTCCATTATACAAAATAAATAAGTCCTAAAGATCCAGTGTACAGCATAGTGCCCTATAGTTAACAATACTTTGCTCTGTACTTTGCTAACAAAATAGATCTTTTAAGTTTGGTTATCATAAGAATAATAGTAAACAGTAAATGATGAGGGCAGGAGAAAACTTTTGGAGTAACAGATATGTTTATGGCTTAGACTGCACTGATAAACTCACAAATATATACTTAACTCCAAACTCATCAAGTTGTATACATTAAATATGTACAGATTTTTATATGCCAATCATACCTCCATAAAGTGACCTTTAAATACATAAAATAAAAAAATTTTAAAGATGATCTATGAAAGTGAGTTCACATCTCTTTTGTCTCATCTCTTAAACATCATTGTTAGTTTCTCTTTGTACTTCACATAAAATTATATTGATTCTACTAGGCACACTGTATTTTTGTTTGTTTGTTTGTTTAACTTTTCTTTATTTATTTTTGGCTGTGCTTGGTCTTTGTTGATGTGTGGGTTTAGCTGCTCTGTGGTATGTGGGATCTTCCCAGATCAGGGATCAAACCTGTGTCTCCTGCATTGGCAGACAGGTTCTTATCCACTGAGCCACAAGGGAAGCCCGGCACACTGTATTTTAATTTCCTGTTTATGAGCCTGACTCTTCCACTAGACTATGGGATACTCAAGGGCAGGGACTGTCTCTTATTGAATTTGATGTGTTCAACACCTAGTATGCAGTAAGCCTTGAAAAGGGTTTACAGAAATAGATGGTTAAATTGCATGTCTCTTCAATAAGTTGGAACATTATTACGCAAAGGTTGGGTTAGGAAAGTTCATTAAAATGTTAATTACAATTAATTCAACTGATTCAAGGAAAATTAACTTAGAACAAACTACTTAGAAAACTGACTTAGAACTAAGCTAGATATTATTACCCTGCTTATTTAGCTTATATTTGAGTACATCATGCAAAATGCTGGGCTGGATGAATTACAAACTGGAATTAAGATTATCAGAAGAAATATTAACCTCAGATATGCAGATGATACCACTTCAGTGGTGAAGAGGAACTAAAGAGCCTCTTGAGAGTGAAAGAGGAGAGTGAAAAGGCTGGCTTAAAACTCAATATTCAAAAAATGGAGATCGTGGCATCTGATAGCATTACTTCATGGCAAATAGATGGGGAAAAGTGACAACAGTGGCAGATTTCATTCTGGGGAACTCCAAAACCACTGCAGACAGTGACTGTGGCCATGAAATTCAAAGACGCTTGCTCCTCAGAAAGAAAACTATGACAAACATACACAATGTATTAAAAAGCAGAGACATCATTTCTCTGACAGAGGTCCATATAGTCAAACAGCTATGGTTTTTCCAGTAGTCATGTATTGATGTGAGAGCTGGACCATAAAAAAGGCTGAGTGCCAAAGAATTAATGTTTAGAATTGTGGTGTTGGAGAAGACTCCTGAGAGTCCCTCAGACTGCAAGGAGATCAAACCAGTCAGTCCTAAAGGAAATCAACCCTGAATATTCACTGGAAGGACTGATGCTGAAGCTCCAATATTCTGGTCACCTGACGCAAAGAGCTAACTCATTGGAAAAGATCCTGATGCTAGGGAAGATTAAGGGCAGGAGGAAAAGATGGCAACACAGAATGAGATGGTTAGATGGTATCATCAACACAATGGACATGAGTTTGACCACCCCTGGGAGATAATAAAGGATAGGAAAGCCTGGTGTGCTACAGCCCATGAGGTTGTAAAGAGTTGGACATGACTTAGTGACTGAACAACAAGGAGCTAGTTACACAGCCAACTATAATTGAGACAAAGTCTGCAACAGATACTAGTTCTTACTGTTGGTTTCACAGTGGGATTACCTGGGGAAATTTTTTTAAATACTGATGTCTGAGTCCCCAACTGCAAAGATTATGATTTAATTTATCTGAGATACAGTCTGGTATCAGAATTTTTCATGTTCAGCCTAGGCTGAGAAGTCCTGGTGTTATGGTGGAAATAGGCATGGAACAAGTAGCTGAGAGTGTAATGAGTGCCTTAAAAGAGGAAAGATGCTATGAGGATTTTTAGTCTAGTCTCAGGAAAGTTGAATTTCATGCCCAGTGAAAATATTCTTCAGAAATGAAGTGGAAATGAACACATTCTCAGCTGAAAGAAAATCAAGAATTTGTCATCAGCACACATACTCTAAAACAACAACTAAAGGAAGTTCTCTAAACAGAAAGGAATTAAATTTTTTAAAAGAAAGAAATACTAGAGCATCAGCAAGGAAAAAAATAAAAATCAAGAGGACAAATATTCCTTCTTGGGATTTTTTTAAAAATTATGTTTGATAGTTGAAGCATAATTATAGCACTGTCTGGTATAATTTTCAATGTATGTAGAGAAAATATTTAAGATAATTATAAACTAGGGTGAGTCACTCCTAGGCATTTTTTCCAGAAAACAAAAACTTGTATCTACATAAATACTTATACATAATTATCATAGCAGCTTTCTTCACAATAGCCAAAAGTCAGAAACAACCAAAATTCCCTGAACTGAATAAATGGTTAAACCAACTACAGTGCATACCATTACTCATGGAATACTTGTCCTCAATAAAAAAGAACACACTATTGATACATGTAACATCTTGGATGGGTCTCAAGGCCATTGTGCTGAGTGAAAAAAATCCAATCCCAAATGTCACATACTGTATGATTCCATTTATATAGCATTCTTAAAATGACAAAGCTATAGAGACACAGATCAGTAGCTGCCAGAAGTTAGAGGCAAGAGAAGGGGCAAGAAGGCTGAGGCTACTAATTGAAAGGCAACATGAGGATATTTGTAATGGACCTACTTTGTATCATGATTTCAATGGTGCCTGAAAATCTACATATGTGATAAAATGACATGGAATTACACACACACATTGTATTAATGTCCATTTCCTGGTTTTCGTATTGTACTATAAGATGTCACCATTGGTAAACTGAGTAAAGAGTGCATGAGACCCCTCTGGACTATCATTAGAACTTTCTGTGAATGTATAAGTATTTCAAAAGGTATATGCATTCTCATGTTCATTGTAATATTATTGAGAATAGCCAAGGCATGGAAACAATGTAAGAATCCCTTGATAAATGAATGACTAAATGGGCAAAGCAAATGTGGTGTGTGTAAATTCTGTCATTAGGAAAATTTCATGCCCAGTGAAAATATTCTTCAGAAATGAAGTGGAAATGAACACATTCTCAGCTGAAAGAAAATCAAGAATTTGTCATCAGCACACATACTCTAAAACAACAACTAAAGGAAGTTCTCTAAACAGAAAGGAATTAAATTTTTTAAAAGAAAGAAATACTAGAGCATCAGCAAGGAAAAAAATAAAAATCAAGAGGACAAATATTCCTTCTTGGGATTTTTTTAAAATTATGTTTGATAGTTGAAGCATAATTATAGCACTGTCTGGTATAATTTTCAATGTATGTAGAGAAAATATTTAAGATAATTATAAACTAGGGTGAGTCACTCCTAGGCATTTTTTCCAGAAAACAAAAACTTGTATCTACATAAATACTTATACATAATTATCATAGCAGCTTTCTTCACAATAGCCAAAAGTCAGAAACAACCAAAATTCCCTGAACTGAATAAATGGTTAAACCAACTACAGTGCATACCATTACTCATGGAATACTTGTCCTCAATAAAAAAGAACACACTATTGATACATGTAACATCTTGGATGGGTCTCAAGGCCATTGTGCTGAGTGAAAAAAATCCAATCCCAAATGTCACATACTGTATGATTCCATTTATATAGCATTCTTAAAATGACAAAGCTATAGAGACACAGATCAGTAGCTGCCAGAAGTTAGAGGCAAGAGAAGGGGCAAGAAGGCTGAGGCTACTAATTGAAAGGCAACATGAGGATATTTGTAATGGACCTACTTTGTATCATGATTTCAATGGTGCCTGAAAATCTACATATGTGATAAAATGACATGGAATTACACACACACATTGTATTAATGTCCATTTCCTGGTTTTCGTATTGTACTATAAGATGTCACCATTGGTAAACTGAGTAAAGAGTGCATGAGACCCCTCTGGACTATCATTAGAACTTTCTGTGAATGTATAAGTATTTCAAAAGGTATATGCATTCTCATGTTCATTGTAATATTATTGAGAATAGCCAAGGCATGGAAACAATGTAAGAATCCCTTGATAAATGAATGACTAAATGGGCAAAGCAAATGTGGTGTGTGTAAATTCTGTCATTAATGACTACCTGGGTGGACCTTGAAGGGATTATGCTAAGTGAAATGTCAGACAGAAAAAAAATAAATACTGTATAATCTTATTTGTATACGGACTCTAAAAACATCCTACTCGTAGACAGAGTATAATGGTGGTTGCCAGGATTGTTGTATACTTGAAAGTTGCTATGTAGAGTAGAATTTTAATGTTATCACCATGCCAATGACAATAAAAATTTATAAATATGTAAGGTACAGATTATGCTAACTAATCTTACTGTTGTATTTTGAAATCTGTGTGTATCAAATTATCACATTGTGCATCTTGAAGTTACACCATGTTATATGTCAAACTTACACAATGCTGTATCTCACGAAGGGGATGACAAATGGAATATTGTCTGTCCTATCAGTAAATAAAGGATGTCACAGTCATCAGTGATGATGTTGAGCTGGTAAGCCCTGAGGGAACTCAAGGAGGAAACAAAGAATACTTGCCAATTAGCAGCCATTAGACTACAGCCATTCACCATGGTGAACACTGAAGAAACTCAAGATATAAAAACGCAGGATACTTCTCCTAAATAGCTGAGGTACATATCAAAGGAATAATATCAGGGAGTCCAGAAGCTTGCATCTTCCCATAGAAAAGTACTAAATTCCTTAACTTGAGATATTTAATTACCTTTGATAAACAGAAATCTTTTGTTCCTGCTACCTGTCCTTTGTTGCAAAACTCCTATATATCCAAACTCCCTCCTAACTTCCTCCAGAGAATTTTAATCAGGGATACTGGAGAAGTTGCCTCCTGAGCTTAAAGTCCTAAAAATTCCCACTAAATAAAGCTTAACTCTCTACTTTAGGTTATGAATATTATTAGTCAACAGGATGAAGAAAAACGTTAAATTGCAGCCCTAACCAACATCTTGAAAATAACTTCATTAAAGACTCTGAGACAGAATCATTCAGCTAAGCCATTCAAAAATTCCTAACCCAAGGAAACTATAAAAGATAATAAATGTTTATTGGTGCTTAATCCACCAAGGTTTGGGATATATCGTTACGCATCTATGGGTAAATAACATCAATTAAATGTGCTAATATCTTTTCAAATTGTTGTTGCTGTTTGTTGTTGATCAGTCGCTAAGTGGTGTCCGACTCTTTTTAACCCCATGAACTGCAGCACACTAGGCTTCCCTGTCCTTCACTATCTCCCAGAGTTTGCTCAAGTTCATATCCACTGGATGAGTGATGCCGCCCAGTGATCTCATCCTCTGTCATCCCCTTCTCCTCTTACCCTCACTCTTTCCCAGCATAAGGGTCTTTTCCAATGAGTCAGCCATTTGCATCATGTAGCCAAAATGTTGGAGCTTCAATTTCAGTATCAGTCCTTCCAATGAATATTCAGGGTTGATTTCCTTTTAGGATTGACTGGTTTCAACTCCTTGCTGTCAAAGGGACTCTCAAGAGTCTTCTCCAGCACAACTCTGAAACATCAGTTCTTCACTGCTCAGCCTTCCTTATGGTCCAACTCTCACATCCAGGCATGACTCCTGGAAAAACGGTAGCTTTGACTATATGAACCTTTGTCAACAAAGAGATGTCTCTGCTTTTTAATGTGCTGTCTAGGTTTGCCATAGCTTTTGGCTGCAGTCACCATCCACAGTGATTTTGGAGCCAAGAAAATAAAATCTGTCACTGTTTCCACTTTCACCCCTTCTATTTACCACGAAGTGATGGGACTGGATGCCATGATCTTAGTGTGTGTTTTTTTGTTTTGTTTTTTTGTGTTTTTTTTTTTTTGAATTTAGGGTTTTCTCTTTTTTAAAAACAAGAACAAAGTCTTTATTTCAAACAGGTTCAGTGCAATGTGTATTACAGTGAAGTATGGTTGAAGCCGTTTCCTTTCAAACCTGCACTGATGCATAAATTAGACATTATTTGGGAATGGTTAATTTCTGGTATGTATATTCAATCCAACAAGATGCTAATTTTCTACATTTATTGTAGACAATTTCAGTACTAGAGGTTAAATTTTTATCACCAAAAAATGAAAATAACTTTACAGCTACTACTAAGGTAATGAACTGTGAAATTAATTCCCCAACTATTGATCTGAAAATAATGCACCTAGGTTGTTAAGATAAATTTCCACTTCATTCACATCTCTTATTTAATTCTTCAGTCATCATCATCTACTGTTGGTTTGATTATCACTCCTCTTATTTGACCCCAAGCAATTAAATGCCAGTGTTTCTCAACTCTTCATCTAAGTGCATTTTTCCCCCTCCTACTGCTGTACACACAGGATTAGTCAGAACGATTTTGCCCAGATCAACCTTGACTGCAATAACTCTTCTTCCTGTGGACAGTGATCCTATCTTCACCATAGCATTTCATTCTTAGACAGCTTTTGCACTTTTTCTGCTTTCTTGTCTCCTTCAGTGCATACACCTACAAGCCATCTAAGCAGGAAACAGAAAATTTCCAACTCTGTGAAGATCTCAAGTAAAGCTCCAACTGCATCAAGTACTTGCCCCAGCATTCTGTCAGTTCAGCATAGTGAGGTCAATTTTTGTTCCAACTCCAATAAGACCTCCTAGGGCAGCATATTGAAGATCGCTATGCTCTGTGGAAAGTGATACAATTTTGGAAAAGACGGGTTACACATAAGTTTTCCTTCACTGTCTTTGGAAACAATATCAGGTCTGACTTCTATCTCCTGGCCCACCTTTAATGCTCCTACCACCAGCTACACTCCTCTTAAGATCATCAACTTCACAGCCAAGTTTGTTCACATCAAAGGGTCTAATAACAATGTCAAGGTTCTGAAGTAAAGTATCTTGGGGGTACTGGAATTTTCTTTACTATGTAGTCACAGACAACATCAATACCAAATTTTAGCAGAGCAGAAATTGGAATAGTAGGAGTTCCTTCTGCTACTGTACCACGGACAAATGCAAGGATCTGTTTTTAGCCTGGCTTTCTTTTGCTAAATCAATTTTATTTTGTAGAATCAAAATATGCTTCAGTTTCATCATTTCTATAACAGTCAAGTGTTCAGAAATCTGAGGCTGAGGACAAGATGTGTTACTAGCTATCAGCAGAAGAGAGGCATCTATCACTGTTGCACTGTTCAGCATAGTAGCCATCAGGATATCGTGGCCTGGACAGTTAACAAAAGAAACATGCCTGACTATTTAAAGTTCCTTTTGATCCCTGGAATGTCTGTAGGAAACTTATCGGGTGTGCTGCTTCCATAGGATCTATAACATTCTGACTGACGACAACTTGGGTCATAGTTTATAAATCGTAGCATTAACATAGCCAAATTCAATTATAATGTTTCTTTCCAGTTCATTTTTGAGCTAGACAGTGCGGACTCCAGAAATAGCTTTTACAACCATAGATTTCCCATGAGTGACATGACCAATTGTACCTATATTAATTATGGCTTGTCTGCTGATAACTTCATGTGAAAGTGGCATCAACCTGGAAACATCCAAAGTGGTGAGATCCTGCCAAGAAAAGTGCCGCTGCCCTAAAGTCACAAAAGCCCCTGCCCCTCACCATCTTGCCCTGAGAGCTTGAATGTAGTTTTAAGCGAGCTTTTTCACTCTCCTCTTTCACCCTCATCAAGAGGCTCTTTAGTTCCTCTTGGCTTTCTGCCATTAGAGTAGTATCATCTATATGTCTGAGGTTATTTATATTTCTCCTGGCAAACTTAATTCCAGCTTGTGATTCATCTATCCCAACATTTCACAAGATGTATTTGGCATATAAATTCAATACATGTGGTGGTAATATACAGCCTTGACATAATCCTCTTCCAATTTTGAGCCAGTTCATTGTTCCACATCATGTTCTAACTGTTGCTTCTTGTCCTGCATACAGGTTTCTCAGGAAGCAGGTAAGGTGGTCTGGCATTCCCAGCTCTTTAAGGACTTTCCACAGATTGTTATGATCCACACAAAGGCTTTAGCATAGTCAATAAAGCAGAAGTACACTTTTTTTTTATTGGTATTTCTAGCTTCATTAGGTAGAAGTACACTTTTATTTTCGAATTCCCTTGCTTTTTCTATGACCCAACAGATGTTGGTAATTTGATCTCTGGCTCCTCTGTCTTTTCTCTTTTTTTTTTTTTTAATTTTTATTTTACTTTTCTACTTTTACAGAGTTTTGTTGTTTACAGATATGTATAATCCCTAGCCCCCTCCCTCCCCTACCCCCCTCCCAGTCTCCCCCATCCCACCCCTCCTCTGTCTTTTCTAAATCCAGCTTGGACATCTGGAAGTTCTCAGTTCAAGTGCTGCTGAAGACTAGCTTGAAGGATATTGAGCACTACCTTGCTAGCATGTGAAATGAGCACAATTGTACAGTAGTTGGAACATTCTTTGGTATTCCCTTTCTTTGGGATTGGAATGAAAACTGATGTTTTCCAGTCCTGTTGCCACTGATGAATTTTCCAAATTTACTGGCATATTGAGTGCATCATTTTAACAACATCACCTTTTAAGACTTGGAAAAAAGAGTTCAACTGGAATTAAACCACCTCCACTATCTTTGTTCATAGTAATGTTTTCTGAGGCCCACTTGACTTCACACTCCAGGATGTCTGGCTCTAGGTGCGTGACCCAGGTCATTAGGACTGTTTTTGTATAGTTTCTGTGTATTTTTATTACCTCTTCTTAATCTCTTCTGCTTCTGTTAGGTCCTTGCCATTGCTGTCCTTTATTGTGCCCATTTTTGCACGAAATATTTCCTTGATATCTCTGATTTTCTTAAGGAGATCTCTAGTCTTTCCCATTGTATTGTTTTCCTCTATTTCTTTGCATTGTTTAATTAAGAAGGTTTTCTTATCTCACCTTGTCATTCTTTGGAACTCTGCATTCTGTCGAGTATATCTTTCTCTTTCTCCTTTTCCTTGTATTTATCTTCTTTTCTCAGCTATTTGTAAGGCCTCCTCAGACATTCACTTTGCCTTCTTGCATTTCTTTCTCGTTGGGATGGTTTTGGTCACTTCCTCATATAGAATGCTGTAAACCTGTATCCATAGCTCTTCAAGCACTCTGTCTACCATATGTAATTCCTTGAATCTTTTTATCACCCCCACTGTATAATCATAAAGGATTTGATTTAGGTCATACCTGAATGGTGTAATGGTTTTCCCTATTTTCTTCAATTTAAGTCTGAATTTTGCAATAAGAAGCTGATGATCTGAGCTTTCTGACTATATAGAGTTTCTCCATCTTTGGCTAAAAAGAATATAATCAATCTGATTTCAGTAGTAACCATCTGGTAATGTCCATGGATAGTCATTGCTTATGTTGTTGGAAGAGGGTGTTTGCTATGTTTGTGGTGTATTCCTTTGGTGAGACCCTTTTAGTCTTTGCCCTGCTTCATGTTATACTCCAAGGCCAAACTTATGTTACTCCAGATATCTCTTGACTTACTACATTTTTAAAATAACTTCTAGACCCTTCTTATATGGGTTAATTAATTATTGCATTTTCTCTATTCTGTTTTTGAGGTTTTGGACCAACTTTAATATCATTAGTCTAAATACTTTTCCAGATAATTTGCCTATTTCCAACTTCATTAATTTGGCCTTGCGAATTTTTACTTTTTTCCTTCATTTGTGCATTATTTCTCTGTCTTTTCATTTTTTTTTTAACTTCATGTATTTGAGGTCTCCTTTTACTAGGCATTAGGGTTGTATTTCTTCCTTTTGGTTTCTTCCCTCAGTGGATGAATTTGGCCCAGCGGTTTGTGTAGGCTTTATGTTGGGAGGGACTTCTGCCTAAGTTCTGATGGGAGAAGGTGAGGCTTTTTTCCCCTGATGTATGAGGTGGTATGTTTTGGCCTGTGGAAAGACTGTCTACTAATGACCCTATTTGGTGAGGCATCCTGCACTGGATGCTGTTGGCATTTGGGTGACACTAGGTCTTGGTACAGGTGAAGATTGTATTGCTACTATCTTCTCAGAAAACTTATCTCACTTTTTTGACTCTTCTGTGCCCCCATTTATCTTCTTTTCTCAGCTATTTGTAAGGCCTCCTCAGACATTCACTTTGCCTTCTTGCATTTCTTTCTCGTTGGGATGGTTTTGGTCACTTCCTCATATAGAATGCTGTAAACCTGTATCCATAGCTCTTCAAGCACTCTGTCTACCATATGTAATTCCTTGAATCTTTTTATCACCCCCACTGTATAATCATAAAGGATTTGATTTAGGTCATACCTGAATGGTGTAATGGTTTTCCCTATTTTCTTCAATTTAAGTCTGAATTTTGCAATAAGAAGCTGATGATCTGAGCTTTCTGACTATATAGAGTTTCTCCATCTTTGGCTAAAAAGAATATAATCAATCTGATTTCAGTAGTAACCATCTGGTAATGTCCATGGATAGTCATTGCTTATGTTGTTGGAAGAGGGTGTTTGCTATGTTTGTGGTGTATTCCTTTGGTGAGACCCTTTTAGTCTTTGCCCTGCTTCATGTTATACTCCAAGGCCAAACTTATGTTACTCCAGATATCTCTTGACTTACTACATTTTTAAAATAACTTCTAGACCCTTCTTATATGGGTTAATTAATTATTGCATTTTCTCTATTCTGTTTTTGAGGTTTTGGACCAACTTTAATATCATTAGTCTAAATACTTTTCCAGATAATTTGCCTATTTCCAACTTCATTAATTTGGCCTTGCGAATTTTTACTTTTTTCCTTCATTTGTGCATTATTTCTCTGTCTTTTCATTTTTTTTTTAACTTCATGTATTTGAGGTCTCCTTTTACTAGGCATTAGGGTTGTATTTCTTCCTTTTGGTTTCTTCCCTCAGTGGATGAATTTGGCCCAGCGGTTTGTGTAGGCTTTATGTTGGGAGGGACTTCTGCCTAAGTTCTGATGGGAGAAGGTGAGGCTTTTTTCCCCTGATGTATGAGGTGGTATGTTTTGGCCTGTGGAAAGACTGTCTACTAATGACTGGGTCTGTTTTTTTGTCTTGCTTATTGTTTGGGTGAGGCATCCTGCACTGGATGCTGTTGGCATTTGGGTGACACTAGGTCTTGGTACAGGTGAAGGTCTTATTGAGAATTCTCACTAATTAATATCCCCTGGGATGAGGAGTTCTCTGGCAGTCTAGTGTCCTGAACACAGCAATCCCACTGCAGAGACTTAGGCCTGATCACTGGCCAGGGAAATGAGATGGCACAAGCCATTAATTATGGCACTAAAGGGAATTAAAACACAATAACAACAAAAAAAAAAAACAGAAAAATCATAAATACAAAATCAGACAAATAACAACAAAAACAAAGGAACATAGACATACACACACACACACACACACACACAGATGCACACAAAACCAAAGAATACAAAGTACAAGAGACAGACCCCAGTGAGCAAAAGAAACCAACAATGATGTTGACCAATTATAAACAAAACTAACTAAAACACAAACCAGAAAACAAGACCAAAGCAGACTGCCAACCAAGAAATAAAGCAAAGAAAACAAAACAAGTTAAATAACATGACAAAATAAAGAAAGAGAAGAAAAAATAGAAAATCAAAGTAAAATAGAAGTATATTAAAAAGATTTACATACATTAAAGAATAGAAAAGAACAATAAGAGAAATAAACCAAAAAAAAGAAAAAAAAAAACTAAAAAGGAAAAAGAAAAAATGGACAGAACTTCAAAAAGTCAATGTGGAGGTAGAAGTATATAAAGGAAATAAACACAGCAACAGAGAAAAAGAAAAAAATCCAAAACCAACTATAGAATGAATCAAAATATAAGAATAACAATAAATGTTTTTTTCAGATCTAAGTTATCAGTGTCCTTTCCCTCTTTATTAGTCATAGTCCATCTCCTTTTACTAGGCATTAGGGTTGTATTTCTTCCTTTTGGTTTCTTCCCTCAGTGGATGAATTTGGCCCAGCGGTTTGTGTAGGCTTTATGTTGGGAGGGACTTCTGCCTAAGTTCTGATGGGAGAAGGTGAGGCTTTTTTCCCCTGATGTATGAGGTGGTATGTTTTGGCCTGTGGAAAGACTGTCTACTAATGACTGGGTCTGTTTTTTTGTCTTGCTTATTGTTTGGGTGAGGCATCCTGCACTGGATGCTGTTGGCATTTGGGTGACACTAGGTCTTGGTACAGGTGAAGGTCTTATTGAGAATTCTCACTAATTAATATCCCCTGGGATGAGGAGTTCTCTGGCAGTCTAGTGTCCTGAACACAGCAATCCCACTGCAGAGACTTAGGCCTGATCACTGGCCAGGGAAATGAGATGGCACAAGCCATTAATTATGGCACTAAAGGGAATTAAAACACAATAACAACAAAAAAAAAAAACAGAAAAATCATAAATACAAAATCAGACAAATAACAACAAAAACAAAGGAACATAGACATACACACACACACACACACACACACAGATGCACACAAAACCAAAGAATACAAAGTACAAGAGACAGACCCCAGTGAGCAAAAGAAACCAACAATGATGTTGACCAATTATAAACAAAACTAACTAAAACACAAACCAGAAAACAAGACCAAAGCAGACTGCCAACCAAGAAATAAAGCAAAGAAAACAAAACAAGTTAAATAACATGACAAAATAAAGAAAGAGAAGAAAAAATAGAAAATCAAAGTAAAATAGAAGTATATTAAAAAGATTTACATACATTAAAGAATAGAAAAGAACAATAAGAGAAATAAACCAAAAAAAAGAAAAAAAAAAACTAAAAAGGAAAAAGAAAAAATGGACAGAACTTCAAAAAGTCAATGTGGAGGTAGAAGTATATAAAGGAAATAAACACAGCAACAGAGAAAAAGAAAAAAATCCAAAACCAACTATAGAATGAATCAAAATATAAGAATAACAATAAATGTTTTTTTCAGATCTAAGTTATCAGTGTCCTTTCCCTCTTTATTAGTCATAGTCCATCTCCCTAGGATGCCCTCTAATACTGGGCTGGTCTCTGGACCTGCTGTGGGGACAGCTTAGACTCTAATCTGTGTTCTTGCCTCCAACATCCATAGTTGCCAGACCTGTGGTGCTTCTTTTGTGGGAACTCTTTGTCCTTTTACATATTCCACAGACACAGAGTCTATGTAGTTGATCCTGTGTGTTTAATTTGCAGGTTTTACAGTTGGTAGAAAGGTTTCCAATCTTCTTAGCCCCACTGCCACTGGAGCTCAACTGTGTTCCCCTCCCCCCACCTCTGCATGCATGTGGGCCATCCATAGGAGTTTCCTTCTGAAGCTGCCCTAGAAGACTTGGGTCTGCCCCAGTGAGGACCGAGTATAGAGATGGCACAGCTGTTTGGATTGCAAGGACCCTGACAGCACCAGGTACAAAGGGGAACCAGCAGTCTTGGGCAGAGTAGATGTGGCAAACTTGAGGTTTGTCTAGCCTCTGGCAGTTTTGCCTCAGGTGGGGATCGGGCTTGGAGGTTGCACAGCTGCATGGATCATGGGGACCTTGGCACCATCAAGTGTGCGGGGATGCTGGTAGCCTCAAGCAAAGTAGGTATGGCACTATGACAGTTTTGTCCTACCTTGTGGCAGCTGGCATTCAAAACCTGACTGGTCCTTCTCTGTTGCTTCATGTAGCAGGTGCTTGAACGACCCCATGGCTGGTATCCTCTATAGCACAGTGCACCAGTCAATCAAAGGCCACCTTGGGGTCTCTATGGTAGCCAAAACAAAAGTAAAGAAAAACAAGTTAAATAACATGAAAAAATAAAAAAAAAAAAAAAAAAAAAAAAAATAAAAGAAAAAAAGAAGGATATAAAAAAGATTTACATACATTAAAGAATAGAAAAGAACAATAAGAGAAATAAACCAAAAAAAAGAAAAAAAAAAACTAAAAAGGAAAAAGAAAAAATGGACAGAACTTCAAAAAGTCAATGTGGAGGTAGAAGTATATAAAGGAAATAAACACAGCAACAGAGAAAAAGAAAAAAATCCAAAACCAACTATAGAATGAATCAAAATATAAGAATAACAATAAATGTTTTTTTCAGATCTAAGTTATCAGTGTCCTTTCCCTCTTTATTAGTCATAGTCCATCTCCCTAGGATGCCCTCTAATACTGGGCTGGTCTCTGGACCTGCTGTGGGGACAGCTTAGACTCTAATCTGTGTTCTTGCCTCCAACATCCATAGTTGCCAGACCTGTGGTGCTTCTTTTGTGGGAACTCTTTGTCCTTTTACATATTCCACAGACACAGAGTCTATGTAGTTGATCCTGTGTGTTTAATTTGCAGGTTTTACAGTTGGTAGAAAGGTTTCCAATCTTCTTAGCCCCACTGCCACTGGAGCTCAACTGTGTTCCCCTCCCCACACCTCTGCATGCATGTGGGCCATCCATAGGAGTTTCCTTCTGAAGCTGCCCTAGAAGACTTGGGTCTGCCCCAGTGAGGACCGAGTATAGAGATGGCACAGCTGTTTGGATTGCAAGGACCCTGACAGCACCAGGTACAAAGGGGAACCAGCAGTCTTGGGCAGAGTAGATGTGGCAAACTTGAGGTTTGTCTAGCCTCTGGCAGTTTTGCCTCAGGTGGGGATCGGGCTTGGAGGTTGCACAGCTGCATGGATCATGGGGACCTTGGCACCATCAAGTGTGCGGGGATGCTGGTAGCCTCAAGCAAAGTAGGTATGGCACTATGACAGTTTTGTCCTACCTTGTGGCAGCTGGCATTCAAAACCTGACTGGTCCTTCTCTGTTGCTTCATGTAGCAGGTGCTTGAACGTACCCCATGGCTGGTATCCTCTATAGCACAGTGCACCAGTCAATCAAAGGGCCACCCTCTCTGGGGCCATTCTCTATTGGCTATCTGCTGGTACCAGGGTGCAGTGAGAGAGAGAGGCTATAGTAATGGCTCCACCCACTGTACATGACTCAGCAGTATTGCTTTGCTTCCATAGCTGCCCAGCTTTCCTCTAAAGACATTTCCCACTGCAATCTCCTCCTTCACACCCTCTCAGACCATCTCCGTGCAGTCAGCAGCCAACCTCTCCCTGGGATTGCTATCTAATCCCTACACTCTAGCTCCCAACTGCCGTGCATTCCAGGGGATTTTCATCCCTGTCCTGGGTAAGCAGGGCTGCAGCCAGGATTGTCTATGTGATTCTCACTCCATTCAGACTGTCACAGATCATCTGCTGCACTCTCCAACAGCCTCAAATGCTTCCTCTCTGTCCCAAACAACTGTCCCAGTGTGACTAGCTGACCCTTGCTTCAGTTCCACCCTTTCCCTAAGTGCAGGTTACGTCCTGCTCCCACCCATCCTTTTTTCTCCTCCTTCCTTCTTCCCACTGATTTTGCATGGATCTATATATTCCTTTCTAATGATAAGGAACTCCTGCCAGATCTCAACTGGTGTTCTGCAAGATCTACATCTGAAGATGTATTCCTGAGGCATCCATGGAGAGAGATGTACTCCATGTTCACCTACTTCTCTGCCATCTTATCTCCTCCCTTTGTAATAACTTTTAGTGTAGTATATGTAATCTGTAAAAATACTGAGTCACTCTGCTGTACACCTAAACTAATATAAGATTATACCTCAATAAAATATTATAATAAACAATAAAGTAGTTGGCCCAGTTCCTGACATATAGAGGCCCCTGTGTTAGAGTTAGTGTCTAGAAAAAAAAATTAGAGTCTCTCTCATTCTCCAAATGGTAGGATTTAATCATTCCATCCAGCAATCTATAGCAATTTGTTCAGGTCTCTACAGTAATTCTGGATTGTAATTATCTTGTTTTTTCTCTATGAACCAGACTCTGTAAGGAACAGATTGTCTTTTTAATTTAATTTTTAATTAAGCTTTTTATTTTTAAAGGGAATCCTAATTGGAAAAGAAGAAGTTAAACTGTCTCTGTTTGCAGATGGCACAATACTATCTACAGAAGATCCTAAAGATGCTACCAGAAAACATCTAGAACTTATCAATGAATTTAGTAAAATTGCAGGTTACAAAATTAATACACAGAAGTCTATTGCATTTTTATACACTAATAACAAAAGATCAGAAAGAGAAATTAAAGAAGCAATTCCATTCACCATTGCATCAAAAAGAATAAAATAACTAGGAATAAACCTTCTTATGGAGACAAAAGACCTGTACTCCAAAAACTGTAAGATGCTGGTGAAAGAAATTGAAGAAGACATAAACAGATGGAAAGACATACCATGTTCATGGATTGGAAGAATCAACATTGTCAAAATGACTATACTACCCAAGGCAATCTAATACTCAATGCAATCTCTATCAAATTACCAATGGCATTTTTCATAGATTTAGAACAAAAAAATATTAAAATTTGTATGGAGATGCAAAAGACTCTGAATAGCCAAAGCAATCTTGAAAAAGAAAAATGGAGCTGGGGTAATCAGGCTCCATGACTTCAGACTATACTACAAAGCTACATTCATCAAAACAATGTGGTACTGGCAAAAAAAATAGAAATATAGATCAATGGAACAGGATATAAAACCCAGAAATAAGCCCATGCACCCATAGTCAACTAATCTATGACAAAGAATGCAAGACTACACAATGTTGGGAAGATAGTCTCCTCAACAAATTTGCTGGGAAAACTGGACAGCCACATGTAAAAGAATGAAATCAGATCGTTCCTTAACTCCATAGACAAAAATAAGCTCAAAATGGATTAGCAATCTAAATGTCAGCTGGTCACTATAAAACTCTTAGAGGAAAACATAGGCTGGAAATGCTCTGACATAAATCACAGCAAAATCTTCTTTAATTTATCTCCCAGAACAAAGGAAATAAAAACAAAAATAAAAAAATGGGACCTACTTAAATTAAACTCAAAAGATTTTGCACAGTGAAGGAAATGATAAAGAAAACAAAAAGAACCCACAGACTGGAAGAAAATCTTTGCAAATGATGTTACTTATAAATAATTACTCTCTAAAATTTACAAATAGTATAGCATCAAAACAAACAACCCAATTAAAACGTGGGTAGAAGACATGAACAGGCATTTCTCTCAAGAGGACATACAGATGGCCAACTGACACATGAAAAGATGTTCAAAACCTCTAGTTATTAGAGAAATGCAAGTGAAAACTACAGTGAAATATCATCTCACATCAGTCAGAATGGTAATCATCAAAAAATCCACAAACAACAAATACTGGAGAGGGTGTGGAGAGAAGGGAACTCTCCTGCACTCTTGGTGGGAATGTAAGCTGGTGCAGCCACTGTGGAGAACTGTATGGAGGTTCTTTAAAAAACTAAACATAGAGCAACCATATGACCCTATAACCCCACTCCTCAGCATATATCCAGGGAAAAACATGGTCTGAAGAGATACACGCACTCCAATGTTCATTGCAGCACTTTTTGCAATGGCCAAGGCATGGAAACCACCTAAGTGTCTACTGAAAGAGGAATGGATAAAGATGTAATGTGTGTGTGTG
The DNA here is from genome assembly GCA_022376925.1 of Tragulus kanchil. Classification (NCBI taxonomy): domain Eukaryota; kingdom Metazoa; phylum Chordata; class Mammalia; order Artiodactyla; family Tragulidae; genus Tragulus; species Tragulus kanchil. The sequence goes on along the minus strand of JAIOJX010000001.1, from coordinate 65,389,058 downwards.
TGTGTGTGTGTGTGTGAATATTACTCAGCCATTAAAAATAATGAAATAAGGCCATTTGCACCAATATGTATGGACCTAAAGGGTGTCATAATGAGTGAGGTAAGTCAGACAGAGAAGGAGAAATATCATATGACATCCCTTTTATGTGGATTCTAAAAAGAAATGATACAAATGAACCTATTTACAAAGCAGAAAGAGACTCACAGACTTAGAAAACAAACTCAAGCAGGGAGGGTATGGTTGGGGACTTTGGAAAGTCATGTACACACTGCAATGCTTGAAATGGATAACCAACACAAAGAAAAAAGTTTTTTTATTTTCTGTTGGAGCATAGTTGATTAGCAATGTTGTGATAGTTTCAGGCAGACAGCAAAGGGACTCAGCTATAGATATAGATAGATATAGATATATATATATGTGTGTGTGTGTATATCCATTCTCCCCACAATGCCCTTTCTACCCAAGCTGCCACATAACACTGAGCAACATTCCCTGTACTATTCAGTAGGTCTTTGTTGGTTGTCCATTTTAAATATAGGAATGTGTACCAGTCCATCCCAAACTCCTTACCATCCCTTCCCCTCATCCTCCCCCCAAGTAGCCCTAAATGTGTTCTCTAAGTCTCTGAATCTGCTCTTCTTTCATAAATAAATTCATTTGTATTTTGATGAGAATTTTTGCGACTATATTCATCAGTGGCATTGACGTGCAATTTTCTTTTTTTTTGGTGGTATCTTTGTCTGGTGTTGGTATCAGGGTGATGGTAGCCTCATAGAATGAGTTTCAGAATACTCCTTCAAATTGTTTGGAAGAGTTTCACAAGTATAAGTGTTAGCTCTTCTCTAAATGGTTCACAGAATTCACCTGTGAAACCATCCAGTCCTGGAGTTTTGTTTTTTCAGAGTTTTCATCACAGTTTCAATTTCAGTGTTTGTGATTAGTCTGTTCATATTCTTTATTTATTCCTGATTCAGTCTTGGGAGATTACATCTTTCTAAGAATTTGTCCATTTCTTTCAGTTTGTCCATTTTATTGTGCTCTTTTGAGGGGGGTGGCGGGAGGGCCACTTCTATTGGTCTTTCATTTATTCAGTTTCAATCTTTGTTCTTTGACCCGTGTGGGCCTCCCATCACAGTGGCCTCTTTTGTCGCAGAGCACCGGCTCTGGGCGCATGCGCTCCAGAGCTCCGGTTTGGTAATTGGACACACTGGTTCAGCCACTCCATGGCACATGGGATCTTCCCAGGCCAGGGATCAAACCGGCGCCCCTTGCATTGCAAGGTGGTATCCTTACCCACTGGACCACCAGGGAAGCCCTGTCCATTTTACTGACATACAATTGCTCATAGTCTGAAGAAGGAAATGGTAATCCACTCCAGTATTCTTGCCTGGAGAATCCCTTGGACATAGTAGCCTGGCAAGCTACAGCCCATGTGGGCACAAAGAGTTGGACACAACTGAGTGGCAAACACTTTCACACTTTGCTGATAGTAGTCTCTTATGATCCTATGTATTTCTGTGTTGTCAGCTGTAAGTTATTTTTTTATTTCTAATTTTACAGATTTGAATACTCTCCCTTTTTTCTTGAGTCTGGCTAAAAGATTGTCAATTTTGTTTATATTTTCAAAGAATCAACTTTTAGTTTCATTAATCTTTGTTATGCTTTTGTCTCTATTTCTTTTATTTCTCACCTATTTTTTATTATTTCTTACCTTCTACCAGCCTTAGGATATGTTTGTTATCCTTTCTCCAATTGTTTTAGGGATCTTCCCAAAGTAGGGATTGAACCCATGGCTCTTGCAGCTCCTGCAATGGTAGGTAGATTCTTTACCACTGAGCCACCTGGGAAGCCCACAAGTATATAAACACATAGTACATTTTCTTTCACACACAAAAAATGTGGTTACTATGGCCTTCTCTTTTACTTAGCAATGCATTATGGGCAGCCTTCCAAGTCAATATTCCTTACTTCTTTCAATGACTTCATAGTAGTCTACAGCACTACTATAAGCACTACTATAAATAGTTCTCTCTCAGTGTGGACATTCGACCTGTTGCTGTTACATGTAATATTGCAGAAAACACCTTTGTACTATTACCTATACATTGTTGTCATTTAGTCGCTAAATTGTGTCTGATTCTTTTGCGACCCTGTGGAATGTATCTTGCCAGGCTCCTCTATTCAATGGGATCTCCAAAGCAAGAGTACTGGAGTGGATTGCCATTTCCTTCTCTATGCCTATACATACTGGCCATCTAATTTCTGACAGTTAAATTATCATAAGTGAGATTTCCAGTACGAGGGTCTCCTGAAGTTTTCAGCTTTAATAAATACATGTAGAGGACTTCCCATTGAATATGATGGTTAAACCCATGTTTATCATCTCTTCTAAAACTGTGATAAAATGAAAGGATATGGATTTTTTATTGGAATATAGTTGATTTGTAATGTCACATTAGTTTCATGTGTATAGCAAAGTTATTGTTATAGTTCTTTTACAGGTTTTTGTTGTTTGCAGCTATGCATAATCCCAAATCAGTCATAGATATATCCCTGACCCCTCCCACCTGAGCCCGCCTCCTCCCTCTCCCCCTCTGTCCCACCCCTCCAGGTTGTTGCATAGTCCCCATGTAAGTTCCCTTAGTCTTACAGTTTATCCACAATGGTTATCTCTTTTACATAGGATAGTGTAGGTTTCCATGTTACTCTTCCCCCATACTTCTCACCCGATCTTCCCTCCCTACACTGTCCATAGGTCTGTTCTTTATGTCTGTCACTTCACACTGGTCAGAATGACCATAATCAAGAAATTTACAGACAATAAATGCTGGAGAGGGTGTGGAGAGAAGGGAACACTCTTGCACTGTTGGTGGGGATGTAAACTGATACAGCTGCTATGGAAGACCATATGGAGAATCCTTAAAGAACTAGGAATAGAAGCACCGTATGACCCAGCAATCCTGCTATTAGGCATATACCCCGATGAAATCAAAATTGAAGGAAATGGATTTTTTAAGGAGTATAAGCCCACAAAGAAAACAGGACAGGAATGAAGACAACAACAGCCAAGATAGGCCAACACATTTGGAAGAAGCAAAGCATTTTCATGTTAGCACATCTGAAAGAACCAAGGAGAAAGTACCTCTAGGTGGCATATAGAAAATGAGAAGAAACACAATTCATGCAGCAGAATGTCTGTAAAGCTCAGAAACTGAAAACAACAATGACCAAAGAAGGCAGAACTGTGTCAAAAGGCTGAAAACAGAGGGTTTGGTTACATGTGTGTGAGAAATATGGTTAGACCACACTTCGATCCCTTTCCTCATCCTGCTCAGCCAGGAAAATACCTTTTGCCTACTCTGGCAGAAGACTGAAAGTTTATTCAGTCCAAAGAAGTCCCAGAGCCAGATACAGCAGGTAGAGTGAAAGATAGGCTAGAGTGTCATACTGAAAATAAGAGTACTAAATGAAAGTCTACAACAAGATTATTTTCCCTACCCATCCCCAAATACTGTGGTTCCAAGAACACCAGCAGTCAGATATATATTTTTCAGGAAGAAAACTGAAGTGATCTATGAAGAAATTAAAACTCTCAGAGAAAAGACCTATACATAATGTCATTTTGGGGTCTTTAGTGAACTAGCTGCTCTCACTCAATAATCTGAGTGAAGATCACCAGTTGACAAGCTCTACCCCTATACAAAAGTCTCCTATATGAAAAATAAAGAGCAAATCAAATAAATAAAATGAAACAGAAAAATGAAGACAGTAAAAGAAAAATTGTAGTATTCTCAGATATAAATATTACATCCATGATATAAAAAACAAGATGTTGTAAAAATAATAATAATAATAAACACTTAAAAAACCAAAGAGAGGGGCTTCCCTGGTGGTCCAGTGGATAAGGACACTGCCTTGCAGTGCAAGGGGGTACTGGTTTGATCCGTGGCCTGGGAAGATCCCATGTGCCACTCAGTGGCTGGACCAATGTGTCCAATTACCGAGCTGGAGCTCTGGAGCACATGCGCCCAGAGCCGGTGCTCTGTGACAACAGAGATCACTGCGATGGGAGGCCCACGTGGGCCAAAGAACAAAGGTGGATGAAAATAGATAAATGAAGGATCAACAGAAGTGGCCCGCCCACCCCACTCCCTCCCCACCCCCCCCAAAAAAACAAAGAGAAGTTATACAAATATCTTAATTTTCTTATGACACATCTATAGTTTACTTTTTATATGTATATCCCAAATTATATGAATTTTTCTGTGTATTACAAGAAAGGGTTTGAATCTATTTCTTTATAAACTTATAGCTGTCCCAATATCATTTATTGAATAATTCATACATATATAGGTTTTCACATTTGTTATTTCTTTAGGCTAAAAACATACATGGAACTATTGGATTTAAGGGCAAGAAAAATTCTGAAGCTTTTAAAATATACTGTTAAGCTGCTCTCCAGAAACTGTACTAATTTTCATTCACTGAGAAGTATATGAGTGTTTTCTATATCTATGTCAAAACTGAGTATTCTTATATTCATCAATTTTATGAGCCAGCAATGGCATTCTTTTATTTAATATTTTTCTCATTTTTTCTTCCATGGTTTATTGAAATGGGTGATATTAGTCACTGTATAAATGTAAGGTGTGCAGCATAATGATTTGACTTACATACATCACAAAATGATTATCGAAAGAAGTTTCAGTTCAGTTCAGTCACTCAGTCATGTCCGACTCTGTGACCCCATGGACTGCAGCATGCCAGGCTTCCCTGTCCTTCACTATTTCCCGTAGCTTGCTCAAACTCATATCCATTGACTCAGTGATGCCATTCAACCTTCTTGGCCTCTGTTTTCCCCTTCTCCTACCTTCTATTTTTCCCAGCATCAGGTGTTTTCCCAATGAGTCATCTCTTGGCATCAGGTGGCCAAAGTATTGGAGTTTCAGCTTCAGCATCAGTCCTTCCAGTGAATATTCAGGGTTGATTTCCTTTAGGACTTACTGGTTTGATCTCTTTGCTGTCCAAGGAACTCAAGAGCCTTCTGCAATACTGCAGCTCAAAGGCATCAACTCTCCAACATTCAGCCTGCTTTATGATCCAGTCCTCACATCCATACATGACTACCGGGAAAACCATAGCTTTGACTATAGTGGAGCTTTGTCGGCAAAGTGATGCTTCTGCTTTTAAACACACTGCCTAGGTTTTTTAAAACTTTTTGTCTTTTAATTCCACGGCTGCAGTCATCATCTGCAGTGATTTTGGAGCTAAAGAAAGTAAAATCTGTCACCATTTCCATTGTTTGCCCATCTATGTGCCATGAAGTGACAAAACCAGTTGCAATGATCTTTGTTTTTTGAATGTTGGGTTTTTTTTTTAATTCTTTATTTTAAAGGTTTTACAGAGCTTTGCTGTTCACAGACATGTATGTTCCCAGATCAGTCATATGCATATCCATGGTCCCCAGCCCCCCTAGTTCGCCCCATCTCACCCCTCCAGACCATCGCCCCAAGCCATTGTAAACACTCCTATTCCCTTAGCACAATGACACTAGCTATCTTTTCCACACATAACACTACAGCTTTCCATGTTACTCCCTCCATGCTTCCCCCTCCCTATTTCTTCCCCACAATGTCCCTATGTCTATGCTCTGTCTGTTTTTCCATGTGTTCACTGTGTGTGTTATCAAGACTATCCTACTAGACTCCATATATGTGTGTTAGTATACTGTATTTGTCTTTCTCTTTTTGACTTACTTCACTTTTTATGATAGGTTCTGGAGCCAGCCACTTCATTAGGACTGAGTCTTCTGCATTTCTTTTAACAGCTGAGTAGTATTCCATTGTATATATGTACCAGAGCTTCTTTATCCATTCATTCATCAATGGACATCTAGGTTGTTTCCAAGTTCTGGCTATTGTATAGAGAGCTGCAATGAACATTGGGGTACAGGTGCCTCTTTCATTTTTGATTTCATCAGGATATAGGCCTAATAGTGGGATTGCTGGGTCATAGGGTGCTTCTATTTTTAGTTTTTTAAGGAATCTCCAGACTGTCTTCCATAGAGGCTGTATCAGTTTACACTCCCACCAGCAATGCAAGAGGGTTCCCTTTTCTCCACACCCTCTCCAGCATTTATTGTCTGCAGATTTTTTGATGATGGCCATTCTGACGGGTGTGAGGTGATATCTCATTGTGGTTTTAATTTGCATTTCTCTAATAATAAGCGAGGTTGAGCATCGTTTCATGTGCTTTTGGGCCATCTGTATGTCCTCTTTGGAGAGGTGTCTCTTTAGGTCTTTTTCCCATTTTTTGATTGGGTTTTTCGTTTTTCCAGTGTTGAGTTGTCTGAGTTGCTTGTAGATTTTGGAGATGAATTCTTTGTCTGTTGTTTCATTTGCTATGATTTTCTCCCACTCTGTGGGGTATCTGTTGAGCTTTTTTGTAATTTCTTTTGCTGTACAAAAGCTTTTGAGTTTCATGAGGTCCCACATGTTCATTTTTCTTTTCAGTTCCGCTATTTTAGTAGGTGGGTCAGAGAAGATCTTGCTTTGATTGATGTCCTTGAGGGTTTTGCCTATATTCTCCTCTAAGAGTTTGATGGTTTCTGGTCTTACATTTAGGTCTTTAATCCATTTTGAGTTGATCTTTGTGTATGGTGTCAGGGAATGTTCCAATTTCATTTTTTTGCATATAGCTGTCCAATTCTCCCAGCACCACTTGTTGAAGAGGCTGTCTTTGTCCCATTTTATAGTTTCTCCTCCTTTGTCAAAAATAAGGTACCCATAGGTGCGTGGGTTTATCTCTGGGTGCTCTATCTTGTTCCATTGGTCTCTAGTTCTGTTTTTGTGCCAGTACCATACTGTCTTGAGGACTGTTGCTTTAGAGTCTGAAGTTAGGGAGGCTGATCCCTCCAGCTCCGTTTTTCTTTCTCAGAATTGCTTTGGCTATTCGAGGTCTTTTGTGTTTCCATATGAACTGTGTGATCCTTTGGTCTAGTTCTGTGAAAAATGTCAATGGAAGTTGAATAGGGATTGCATTGAATCTGTAGATGATATTTGGTAGTATGGTCATTTTCACAAAATTGATTCTTCCGACCCAAGAACATGGAATATCTCTCCATCTGTTTAAGTCTTCTTTAATTTCTCTCATGAGTGTCCTGTAATTTTCTGTGTACAGTTCTTTTGTTTCTTTGGGTAGGTTTATTCCTAGATATTTGATTCTTTTGGTTGCAATGGTGAACGGGACTGTCTCTTGGATTTCGTTTTCTGATTTTTCATTGTTTGTGTATAGGAATGCCAGTGATCTCTGTGTGTTGACTTTGTATCCTATGACTTTGCTGAATTCGTTGATTAGCTCTAGGAGCTTTGTAATAGAGTCTTTGGGATTTTCTATGTATAATATCATGTCGTCTGCAAAAAGAGAGAGCTTGACTTCTTCCTTTCCAATCTGGATTCCTTTGATTTCTTTCTCTTCTCTTTTTGCCGTTGCTAAAACTTCCAGGACTATGTTGAATAGTAGTGGTGCAGTTAAATTAAGTAGGGTGACAATATACAGTATTGGCATACTCCTTTCCCAATTTGGAACCAGTTTGTTGTTCCATGTCCGGTTCTAACTGTTGCTTCTTGTCCTGCATACAGGTTTCTCAGGAGGCAGGTAGTAAGGTGGTCTCCTATTGCCGTTTCTTTCAGAATTTTCCAGTTTGTTGCAATCCACACAAAGGCTTTAGCATTGTCAATGAAGCAGAAGTAGGTATTCTGGAATTCTCTTGCTTTTTCTATGATCCAGTGGATGTTGGCAATTTGATCTCTGGTTCCTCTGCCTTTTCTAAATCAAACCTGAGCATCTGGAAGTTCTCGGTTCATGTACTGTTAAAGTCAGGTTTGGAGGATTTGGAGGATTACTTTGCTAGCATGTGAAATGAGTGCAATTGTGCAGTGGTTTGAACATTCTTTCACATTGCCCTTTTTTGGTTTTGGAATGAAAACTGACCTTTTCTAGTCCTGTGGCCACTGCTGAGTTTTCCATATTTGCTGGCATATTGAGTGTAGCACTTTAATAGCATCATCTTTTAGGATTTGAAATAGCTCAACTGGAATTTCATCACCTCCACTAGCTTTGTTTGTAGTAGGGCTTCCTAAGGCCCACTTGACTTCACACTCTAGGAAGTCTGACTCAGAGTTATCACATCATCGTGGTTATCCAGCTCATTAAGATCTTTTTTGTATAGTTCTTTTGTGTCTTCTTTCCACCTCTTCTTAATATTTTCTGCTTCTTTTAGGTCCATACCATTTTTGTCCTTTATTGTGCCTATCTTTGCATGAAATGTTCCCTTGGTATCTCTAATTTTCTTGTAGAGATCTCTAGTCTTTCCCATTCTATCGTTTTCCTCTGTCTCTTTGTGTTGTTTACTTAAGAAGACTTTCTTATCTTTCCTTGCTATTCTCTGGACCTCTGTATTCATATGGGTATACCTTTCCTTTTCCCCTTTGTCTTTGGCTTCTCTTATTTTCTCAGCTGTTTGTAAGACTTCCTTGGATAACCATTTTGCTTTCTTGCATTTCTTTTTCTTGGGGATGGTTTTGATCACTGATTCCTATACAATGTTATGAACATCTGTTCATAGTTCTTCAGGCACTTTGTCTATCAGATCTAATTCCTTGAATCTATTTGCCACTTTCACTGTATAATCATAAGGGATTTGATTTAGGTCATACCTGAATGGCCTAGTGGTTTTCCCTACTTTCTTCAATATAAGTCTGAATTTTACATGATCTGATGACTCATGATCTGAGCCACAGTCAGCTCCCAGTCTGGATTTTGCTGATCAAAATAATTTTAGTGAATATCAATCATCTCATACATATATATAAATAGATATATTTTTTCCTGTTATGAGAACTCTTAGGATTTAGTCTCTTAACATTTGCATATAACATATAACAGTATTAATTTTATTTATGGCATTGTACATTATATTTCTTCTCCTCATTTATCTTATAACTGGAAATTTATACTTTTGACTGTCTCTACCCAATTTTCCTCCTCTTACCCCAAGCCTCTGATAATCACAGATCTGATCTCTTTTCTATTAGTCTGGTTGTTTCTTTTTGAGATATAATTGACTTACAAAATCATGTTAGTTTTTGTTATACAACATGGTTATTTTATATTTCTATATATTTCAAAAATGACACCATGGTAAGTCTAGTTACAATATGTCACCCATACAAAGCATCACATAGTTTTTGACTATAGTCCATACACTGTACATTTCATACCCATGATTCATTTATTTTGCAACTGGAAGTTTGTACCTCTTAATGTGCATCACCTATTCCTTTCCTTCCCTCACCCTCCTTTTCTCTAGAAGCCACATATTTGCTCTCTGTATCTATAACTGTTGCTATTGTATTATGTTTATCTGTTTTGCTTTTTTTTTTCAGGTTTCACCTATAAATGGAATTATACAGTCTTTGTCTTTGTCTGACATTTCACTTAGCATAATACTTTCTAGGTTCATCTATAGAAGATTTTATTCTTTCATGTAGCATTCTTTCATGTAGTTGAGTAAAATTCCTTATCCATTAGACTGTATATGAATATATGGGAACTTACATTGCTTTCATATCTTAACTATTGCAAATATGGTTTCAATGAACTTTGGAGTGCATATATCTTTTCTAATGTATTTGTTTCCTTAGGGTAAGCAAACAGAAGTGAAATTGCTGGGTCATATGAAACTTCTATTTTAAATTTTTTGAGGGACCTCTATACTATTTTCCAGAGCAGCTGCACCAATTTACAATCCCACCAACAGTGCAAGAGGGCTCCCTTTTCTTCACGTCCTTGTCAAAAATGTTCTTTGTTGTGTTTTTGATAATAGTCATTTTATAAGTGTGAGGCAATATCTCTTGGTGGTTTTAATTTGCATTTACCAGAGAATTAGTAATTTTGAGCATCTTTTCATGTGCCTCTTGGCCATCTGTATACCCTCATTTTAAAAATATCCATTCAGATCCTCCACCTATTTTTAAATTTTTTTCATATTGAGTTATATGAGTTATGTGTATACTTTGAACGCTAACCTCTTAATGAATATATTGTTTGCAAGTATCTTCCCCCATTCAGTAGGCAGCTTTAGGGTGGATGAATAGTTCCCTTTGCTATGCAAGAGATTTTTAGTTTGATGCAGTCCCATTTGTTTGTTTTAGTTTTTGTTTCCCTTGTCTGAGGAGGTATGTCCCACCCAAAATATTACTAGGAAATATTATCAAATATCATCAAAGAGATTACTGCCTACATTTTCTTCCAAAAATTTTGTGATTTCATTCTTACATTTAAATCTTTAATAGACTTTGAATTAACTTTTTTGCATAGTGTGAGAGAGTAGTCCAGTTTGATTCTTTTAAATACAGCTGTCCAGTTTTCCTAAAACCATCATTGAAGAAGCTTTTTTTTCCACAATGTATATTCTTCCCTCCTTTGTTGTCAATTAGTCAATTAATTCACTGTGTAAGTGTGGGTTCCTTTCAGGGCTCTCTATTCTCTTCCATACGTGTCTATTTTTCTTTTTTTTTTTGCCAATACCATACTGTTTTCATTACTGTAGCTTTGTAGTATAGCTTGAAATTAGGAAGTGTGATACCTCAAGCTTTGTCCTTCTTTCTCAAGATTTTTGTTTTGACTGTTTGGATCATTTGTGTTTCCATACAAATTTGAGAATTATTTACTCTAGTTCTGTGAAATTTTTCAGTGATATTTTGATAATGCTTGCACTGAATTTGTAGATTACCTTGATAGTATAGGCATTTTAACAATATTAATTCTTCCAATCCATAAAAATGATACCTCTTTACATCTGTTTTTGTCATCTTCAATTTCTTTGATCAGAGTCTGATAGTTTTTCAAGTACAGATCTTTTACCTTCTTGTTTAGATTTATTCCTAGGCATTCTGTTTGATGCATTTATAAATAGGATTGGTTTCTTTTTTTAATTGTATTTTTGTGTGTGTGTGTTTGCTTTTATTAATTTTTATTTTTTAAAGAGTTTTGTTGTTTTCTGTATATATGTTCCTTCCCTCTTGAACTTCTCTCCCATTTTCCTCCCCAGTCCACCCCTCTGGGTTGTTATAGGGTCCCTGTTTGAGTTCCCTTAGTCTTACAGCAGAATCCCATTGGTTATCTATTTTGCATATGGTAATGTAAGTTTCCATACTTCTCACCCATTCCTCCTTCCCTCCAATGTCCATAAGTCTGTTCTGTCTGTCTGTTTCTCCATTGCTGCTCTGCATGTATCATCTTTCTAGATGCCATATATATGTGTTAGTATACAATATTTATTCTTCTTTTTCTGATTTACTTCACTCTGTATAATAGGTTCCAGATTCATCCAGCTCATTAGAATGGATTCAAATCCATTTCGTTTTATGGCTGAGTAATAGTCCATTGTATGTGTAGCAAAATTTCTTTATCCATTCATCTGTCAATGGACATCTAGGCTGTTTCCATGTTCCAGCCATTGTAAATAGTGCTGCAATAAACAATGGGATGTATGTGTCTTTTTCAGTTTTGATTTCCTCAGGGTATATGCCTAGTAGTGGGATTGCTGGGTCATATGGTGCCTGTATTCCTAGCATTTTAAGAAATCAGCACACAGTCTTCCATAGTGGCTGTATCAGTTTACATTCCCATCAACAGTGCAAGAGGGTTCCCTTTTCTCCACACCCTCTCCAGCATTTATTGTTTGTAGATTTTTTTGATGATGGCCATTCTGACTGGTGTGAGGTGATATCTCATTGTAGTTTTGATTTGCATTTCTCTAACAATGAGTGATGTTGACCATCTTTTCATGTGTTTGTTGGCCATCAGTATGTCTTCTTTGAAAAGAGATCTGTTTAGGTCTTTTTCCCATTTTTTGATCGAGTTGTTTATTTTTTTTGGTGTTGAGTTGTCTGAGCTACTTGTAAATTTTTGAAATTAATTCTTTGTTGGTTGTTTCATTTGCTATTATTTTCTCTCATTCTAAAGGCTGTCTTTTCACCTTGTTCATCGTTTCTTTTGCTGTGCAGAAGCTTTTAAGTTTAATAAGGTCCCACTTGTTTATTTTTGTTTTTATTTCCATTACTCTAGGGGAAGTTCATAGAAGATCTTGCTTTGATTTATGTCATTGAATGTTCTGCCTATGTTTTCCTTTAAGTGGGATTGATTTCTTAATTTTTCTTTCTGATAGTTTGCTGTTAGCATATAGAAATATAATGATTTCATGTATTAATTTTTGTATCCTAGAAATTTATTGATTCATTGATGAGTTCTAGTTTTTGGTGCCATCTTAGGGTTTTCTATATAGTATAATGTCAATTGCATACAGTGACTCTTTTACTTATTTTGTTATAATTGGAATTACTTTTATTTATTTTTCTTGTCTGATTGGTGTGAATGGGAGACTTCCAATACTGTGCTGAATAAAAGTGTCAAGAAATGGACATCCTTGTTTTGGTATTGATCTTAGAAAGAATGCTTGCAGCTTTTCAGCATTGAGTATGATGTTAGCTAAGGACTTGTCATATGTAGCCTGTATTATGTTGAGGTATGTATGTTCCCCCTAAAGCCACTTTGTTGAGTGTTTTTTATCATAAATGAGTGTCAGGTTTGGTCAAAAGTTTTTTCTGTATCTATTGAAATAATCTTAAGATTTTTTGTCTTCAATTAGTTACGTGGTTTATTACATTGATTGCTTTGTGGACATTGAACTATATTTGCATTTTTAGGGTTGCAAGTGGGATTCCACTTGATCATGGTATATGATCCTTTTAATGTATTGTTGAATTTGGTTTGCTAATATTTTGTTAAGAATCTTCTGAATCTATGATCATCAGTGATATTGTCAGCCTGTGATTTTCTTTTTTGTGGTATCTTTGCCTGGTTTTGGTATAAGAGTGATGTTGACCTAGTTAGAATGAGTTCAGAAGCACTTTATCTTTGACAATATTTTAGGGCAATTTGAGGAGGATAGATGTTAATTCTTCTCTAAATGTTTGGTAGAATTCTCTGAAGCCATTTGGTTCTGGACTTTTGTTTGTTGGTAGCTTTTATTATTATTATTATTATTACTGATTTAATTCCACTACTTGTAGTAAGCCTGTTTATAATTTCTGTTTCTTTGTAGTTTGGTCTTGAGAGATTAACATTTCTAGGAATTTGTCCATTTTTTCTAGGTTGTCCATTTTAGTGGTGCATAATTGTTTGTATTAATGTCTTTCTGTGGTATGAATTGTAACTTTTCCTTTTTCATTTCTAGTTTTCTTCATTTGGGCTTGTTCTCTTTTTTTCCTGATGAGTCTGACTAAGGTTTATCAATTTCATTTACCTCACTGAAGAACCAGTCCTTAGTTTCATTGATCATTGATCTATGTTTTTTGGTCTCAATTTCGTTTATTTCTGCTCTGATCTTTATTGCTTCTTTCCTTCTACTAGTTTTGGGTTTTCTTTTTTTTTTTTTTTTAATTTATTTATTTTGGGCAGGGGTCGGGTTTGGGGAGGGAGGGGAGTGGGCGGGCCACTTCCGTTGGTCTTCCATTTCTCTATTTTCATCCGTCTTTGTTCTTTGGCTCCTGTGGGCCTCCCATCGCAGTGGTGTCTGTAGTTGCAGAGCGCCGGCTCTGGGCGCATGCGCTCCAGAGCTCCTGCTCGGTAATTGGACACATCGGTCCAGCCGCTCTGCGGCACGTGGGATCTTCCCAGGCCAGGGATCGAACCGGCACCCCTTGCACTGCAAGGCGGTGTCCTTACCCACTGGACCACCAGGGGAAGCCCTTGGGTTTTCTTTGTTATGTTTTTTTCTAGTTCTTTCATGTCTAAGGTTAGGTTGTTTATTTGAAATATTTCTTGTTTCCTGAAATAGACTTGTATCACTATAAAACTTCCTCCTAGAATTGCTTTTGCTGCATCCCATAGATTTTGGGCTATATCTTCCTCTTCATTTATCTCCAGGTATTTTTAAATTTCATCTTTGTAATCTATTTGTTGTTTAGTAGTATCTTATTTAGCCTCCTTGTGCTTGTAGGGTTTATTTCTGTAGTTTTCTTTTTAAAATTTTTATTGGAACATAGTTGCTTTATAATATTGTATTAGTTTCTGCTGTACAGAAAAGTGAATTAGCTATACACATACATATATCACCTCATTTTTGAATTTCCTTCCCTTTTAGACACCACAGAGCATTGCATTCTGCAGTCCATGGGGTTGCAAAGAACTGGACACAACTTAGCAACAGAACAACAACAGAGCACTGAGTAGCTTCCTGTGCTATATAATAGGTTCTCATCTATTTTATACATAGTATCAATAGTGTATATATTTATGATATTATATATATGATATTATGGATATATGATAGTATATATATATATATTCAATCTCCCAATTCATTCTACCCCCCCATTCTCCCCTTGGTAACCATAAGTTTTTTTTGTACATCTTGCAGTTTCCTTGTAGTTGATGTTTTAAAATGTAAAAAAGGTTGTGGTCAGTAAATATGTTGGATATGATTTTAATCTTCTTAAATGTACTTCACAATTGTTTTGTGGCTTAGCATGGATCTATCCTGGAGAATGCTCCATATGCACTTGAAAAAATGTGTATTATGTTGCTTTGGGTTAGAATCATATATACACATATATGCATGCATGTGCTTGAAGTCACTTCAGTCGTGTTTGTTTGCAAGCCTATAGGAATCCCCCAGGGGCTGTAGTTGCAGAGCGCTCTGGGCGCATGCGCTCCAGAGCTCCTGCTCGGTAATTGGACACATCGGTCCAGCCGCTCTGCGGCACGTGGGATCTTCCCAGGCCAGGGATCGAACCGGCACCCCTTGCACTGCAAGGCGGTGTCCTTACCCACTGGACCACCAGGGGAAGCCCTTGGGTTTTCTTTGTTATGTTTTTTTCTAGTTCTTTCATGTCTAAGGTTAGGTTGTTTATTTGAAATATTTCTTGTTTCCTGAAATAGACTTGTATCACTATAAAACTTCCTCCTAGAATTGCTTTTGCTGCATCCCATAGATTTTGGGCTATATCTTCCTCTTCATTTATCTCCAGGTATTTTTAAATTTCATCTTTGTAATCTATTTGTTGTTTAGTAGTATCTTATTTAGCCTCCTTGTGCTTGTAGGGTTTATTTCTGTAGTTTTCTTTTTAAAATTTTTATTGGAACATAGTTGCTTTATAATATTGTATTAGTTTCTGCTGTACAGAAAAGTGAATTAGCTATACACATACATATATCACCTCATTTTTGAATTTCCTTCCCTTTTAGACACCACAGAGCATTGCATTCTGCAGTCCATGGGGTTGCAAAGAACTGGACACAACTTAGCAACAGAACAACAACAGAGCACTGAGTAGCTTCCTGTGCTATATAATAGGTTCTCATCTATTTTATACATAGTATCAATAGTGTATATATTTATGATATTATATATATGATATTATGGATATATGATAGTATATATATATATATTCAATCTCCCAATTCATTCTACCCCCCCATTCTCCCCTTGGTAACCATAAGTTTTTTTTGTACATCTTGCAGTTTCCTTGTAGTTGATGTTTTAAAATGTAAAAAAGGTTGTGGTCAGTAAATATGTTGGATATGATTTTAATCTTCTTAAATGTACTTCACAATTGTTTTGTGGCTTAGCATGGATCTATCCTGGAGAATGCTCCATATGCACTTGAAAAAAATGTGTATTATGTTGCTTTGGGTTAGAATCATATATACACATATATGCATGCATGTGCTTGAAGTCACTTCAGTCGTGTTTGTTTGCAAGCCTATAGACTACAGCCCGCCAGGCTCCTCTGTCCATGGGATTCTCCAGGCAAGAATACTGGAGTGGGTTTCCATGTCTTTCTCCAGTGGATCTTTTGACCCAGGAATTAAACCTGGATCTCTTGCATTGCAGGCAGATGCTTTACAAAATATGAGCCACCAGAGAAGTCCAGGCTCCTTTCAAATTATTGCTTCAGCCCTGGATCCCAGAGCACATGAGATTTTGTGTGTGTCCTTTAAGAGTGTAGTCTCTATTTCCCACAGCCCTCTGAGTTTCTTTAAATAAGCCCCCTAACCTTCAAAACTAAATGGCCTGAGGGGCTCATCTTCCCAATACTGGTCTCCCAGGCTGGGGAGCCCAATGCATGGATCAGACCCTTTACTCCTTTAGAAGAACCTCTACAATTGTAATTACCCTCTGATTTGTGGGTTGTTCACAAGTTGCTCACTTGTGGGTATGGGTTTTGACTATACTCCTCCTCTGCCCTTCCTACCCACCCATCTGTGGCTCCATCTTTATATCTTTATTTGTACAAGATCTTTTCTGCTCATCTTCCAGTTTTTCTCATCAATGGTTGCTCTGTAAATAGTTACAATTTTGGTGTGCCTACAGGAGGAAGTGAGTTCTGGGTCTCCCTACTCTGATATCTGGCCACTCTC
This sequence comes from Tragulus kanchil, assembly GCA_022376925.1. Taxonomy (NCBI): domain Eukaryota; kingdom Metazoa; phylum Chordata; class Mammalia; order Artiodactyla; family Tragulidae; genus Tragulus; species Tragulus kanchil. The sequence goes on along the minus strand of JAIOJX010000001.1, from coordinate 65,372,570 downwards.
ATGTTTTTGTTGATTAAAAATCTTCATACAATTTGTGAAATGAAGTTTGGAAATATATATAAATTCAAAGTACACATACCCTTGACATACTGATTCCTATTAGGAGAATGTGACCTGAGGAGAAGATAAGCAGAGGACTGTGTGAAGATGTAGGTATAAAACGATGCATGCAGCTACTTTGACACTAGTCTTAATCCAGGAAATGGATGTGATAGTCCTTCTGTAGTGAATTTAGAGATATGTTTAAAATCATGTGTACTAAAGATGCTTAAAATGAAAACAAAGAATAGAACTATGCATCCAAGATTGTTTCTAAGAGCAAAAATCTAAACAAACTTAAATGCCATATATAGGAAACTAGTTAAATAAAATATTCTATGGTCAATTAAATGCAATGCAGATAATTTTAAAGAATTTAGTATATATTGATGTGGAAAGATACATTATTAGATTTTTAAAACATATTTCAAAATGAGATACTGTATTTGGTATCTACCATGTACCAATACTAGGTATTATTCCAGTAAATAGGAAAAGAATGGAATTTAATTCTAATAGGATATATACTAAACTCTCATGTATGTAAAATTTGAATATGTATGTATCTACATTTGTGTAAAGAGAGAAATGTCTGAAGCTAATGGTTATTCTTTCTGAGTAGTAAGTCTTTAGTTAATTTTTACTTTTTAACTCATGCTTTTCTCTAGTGTTTGAACTTTTAACATTAAGCATATAATATTTTATAATCAAAAGAAATAACATAGTTATATTCATTTGTGGAGAAAATACCCAACCATCATCCTTTACCCCTCACCCTTAGTTACTGTCCAAGAAAATTTTCAAATAGCTCAGGAAGAACAACTAAGCTGCCATCAATCATCAGTATCCCTTCATGAACTTGTTTCTTAGCCCTTGAGGGGCTGGTTGGCTAAGGGAAGATATTCCTAAGGGTTAAAGTAAGGTGTTTGAAGGTACAGAGATGACCACTGAAATGAATGTTTACTGCAGTTTTCCAGAGGGAAGTTATGGAAGGCAAGTATATCTAAGTCTGAAGGAAGAGAAAGACCCACCTCCTGTCAAAAGATTTCTGACTTCCCCATCTTTATTGGCCTCAAAGCCTCATCTTCACAGCATTCTAGGAGAGCTCTAGTCAGTAGACTGCCAGGAGTCCTTTGGCATTCAGCAAGGTTAAAGGGAGGAAGTTCTCACCTGTGTAAATAATTGTCCTTCCGCTTGTCTTCTCCTTCCTGTGAATAGACTCATTCAGCTTTTGGCATCCACTAAGGAGTGGAAGCCAGCCCCTCACTACTGACAATTCTCATTAATATGCCATCATTGCAGCTCTTTTACCGCACCGATCCAATTACTTTCTGCAAGAACATTCCCAGTGCACCAAGTTGTGTACTGAAGAAGATCATCTGGGGAGCTCTCATGCTTCTTATCCAACATACTGGATCCCAGAAATAGGGCAAAGTTGGGTACTCCTTAACTGAGGTGGTGCTCCCATCTTCTTTACCAAAATCTATCACAAGTACTATTGCCTTTAATTAACAAACAGGAAACTAAGTCTCAGGGAGTTGGGATAACTTGACTGAGATCCCATCTATAGCAATTGGTCCAAGCAGAATTTGAATTGTACATTCAGATGCTAAAGCCATCTTCTTCCACTATACCAGAGTACCTGATATAAAGTTGACACTTGATAGTGGCTGAATCAATCACAATGGTCACACCAAACTCCCTTTCTGCCACTGTCATCTACTTCAAAGGATCAATGCCTTCAAATTTGGGACTACTCATCATAGACCCTCTGGTGACTACATGTACACTGCTCTCCTGCTCACCTCTTTCTGCTTCATCAGGGATTTGTCTCCAGAGCAGTAGAGGTTTTTGCAGCATAAAACAGGCCAGATACAGGCTTCAGACAATCTCTGATGGTATGGACAGGGATTTCAAGACATTGTTTCCAGGACAATAGGCAAAAGTCACTATTTAAGGAAAATAAAGAGATAAATTTTATAGAGGAATAACAAAATTTGACTATGATGGCTCCTGGGAGGACTATCCCAATCATATCAGCACAGTGGGAAATAAGAGGGAAAAAAGGAAAATAAGATGGAAATAAGAGGGAAAAGGAAGAGTATAGAACCGGCAGTCAGGAGACATCTGTTCTAGTCCAGATTTTTGTAATTGATGCATTGCATGATGTTGGACAAATCACTGACCAGTTTTAAACCTCAATATTTATCATCTGTAGAAAAAGGGGCTTTTGAAAATTAAGGCTGCTTTGAGAGCTGACATCTGTAAATCTATGATCTAGAATTAAGGGGACACTGGGAAGAGAGACATGCATGGGTAGATATAGGCAAGCCTGCACACACACACGTACACACACACACACACACACACACGCAAATTGTATTGAATAAGCCCTATCACTTGTGTAAGCGCCAGCCACTTACAGAACACACTGTCATAAGGGCCAAATTTAGTGCTTTCTTTTTGCTTGCCAGAGCTAAACCTGGTGATCATTTTTCTTGTCATTTATATCCACTCATAAGAAGAATATTGTTTTTCATGACGTCACCCGAATTATATCTGTTAAAGTCAGTGAGACTGGAAGCTTGGCATGAGGAGTCTGCTTAATTACATTATTTCAGTATTAAGTTTATCACAGGTGCTCAAGTCTGACTGTGATGAGAAGAAAGTCTGCCAGTGCATTGTTTTTTTTTTTCTTTCTGCCAACAGGAATCAGAAAAAGAGGAGTGCTTTGGTTTTATTCCACCAGCAGTGAGGGTAGCCTTCAAGTTTGCTGAGCAATGAGGTTGATTTTTTATAATGTTCACATTCTTCCTATTAAACTTTTAAGCCTAGTTTTCCATTCACCTTACTCTTAGCAAAGGCTCTAGCACTCTTCTGAGCCTAGGTTTTCCTGGATTGATGTAATGAAACCAGATAGTGTTTCCCAGACACTCTGGGTATGCCAGTTCCACTAGAAGCCCTCTCATCTTGCTCTTTACCCTTCAAAGGACAAACAAACAATGCAAATATTTCAGTTTCATTCACGGTGAGAGCAATCAGTGGAACTCAAGAAGCCTGGTTTCTGGTCCAAATTCTGTCACCACGTATGTGATATTAAGAAATCCCTTTCTATTATTTGGGCTTTTAAAGTTTATCTTAAAATTCACCCATCTTAAGTCCATTCATTTTAAAACCACAGGGTTGAACTAGGTGATCTCTAAGGATCTTTTTGGTTTTAGTACTCTTGATTTGTTTACAAAAACACATCCATGTTAGAAGGTACTTTCCCAGAAGTTGGGACTACAAAGTTTAATTAAGATCATCTTCAGTACCTTGGGGTTGCACAACTCCAAACAGTATTATTCACACTGTAGGAGATACCTGAGGCCTAAAATCACCTGGCAGCATGTTTGAGAACCTAATAAAGTTTTTGTTATTTTTTTTTTATTAATGCCTGCCATACAGCATATGTATGTCTTGAGCCATGCATACTGGTTTAAAGCCTGTTTCCCCACTAACCTTTGGCAACCTCAGGTTCCTTTTTCCATGAGAAAATATAAATCTCTAGATCTCTGTCTTGGTCTCCTTATCCAAGATGTAAGGCCCATGGGGATTGGCATCTGTCTTCAAAGGATGGAGAGCTTGCATTATGTAAAGGGAATGAAGAGGTTCAATATAGTTAAAGATAGAATACTTGAAGGGAGCATCTTGAACTGAATAAGATCAACAGAGCTTTTTCTTCCTTGTATAACAGTCTAAGTGCCTATGGGGAGAAGGAGTCACAGATTAGAATGTTTTAAGATAATGTTGGAAGATTTCACAAATTTCCTTGGGCCAAATAATTACACCAAGAGTGCACCACATATACTCAGCCACAGGATGTATCAGAGGGTCATGAGGTATTTCCCAAAGGGTATTTGTGGTAGAAATGGAGAAGCTACACTTCTCTCAGGGGAATGAACTTCGTTGGACTATCAAATATTGTTATAAGATAGATATGTGTGCACATCTACACCTATCCAGCAGAGATTCCAGAGAACTAGAGCTCCTCTACATGCACATGGATTCTACATGCACATGGACATGCTGACCAGACTAACTGGCTTTTCCAACCATCTTTCATATCACTAAGCATTTTCCCTCACTAGATTCAGTTTCCTGGTATGTACATGGGGGGCTAAAATGCAATCATAGTTTTCAAACTACTCTGTGGAGCCCTAGTGTTTAGACTCAATGACATGGCTTGGACTCATGGCTCAAGGGCTACTTCATGGATGAGAAAGACAAGAAAAGGGCAAAAGGACAGAGATCTAGACCCCCCCCCCCTCAAAAAAAACACATTTCAACAGAGTAAATTAGCTTCTATCAGTTTTATATATTAGGCTTCCACACAGAATTCCATTTGAAGAAAAAAACCTGTTCTAATGCAAAAATAGAAAGCTACTGACTTGCATGTTTGATAAGTACCCTACAAGCAACTAATGTCCTATATGTCTATGAATAAAGAGTCATAAATTGAGAACTATTTTTTTCTTGGGAGACTAGTTCTCTGCTAGGAAGAAAACTCCAAGAAGTATTAAAAACCCCAAGAAGTACCAAATAATCATCTATCACTGAGCTACATAGATCTTTAGTTGCATTTTGCCTACTAATTGGAACATGAGGCTAAATTTTTCTGTAATTTAGTTAAATTCTTATGTATGAAGTTTGAACTGGAGAAAAACTGATTTAGTGTGAAAGTCGTCTGGATGTATAGGTGGAAGATGCACCTAGGTTTCAGGTGAAGCTCTGCTCAAGGACGTTTAATGGTGACAAGCATAACTCTCACCTGAACTTTCCAGAACAATTAATATGCCTACATTTAAATAGGCTCTGATTTTAAGGAAAATTCGGATATTTATCTTAAGAGAGAGAAGCTACATTTTAGCACCATCTGCTGGTGTTAAATTAACTCTGGAAACCAAATGCCAACTACCTATCTATACAAGTTGGGCATCTTCTGGAAGTAATTAGTCAAGGTGACTTGCCTGTTTCAATTATAGGGTCATTTTGAATGATTTGCTTGTAAAGAAGAGATTTGCCATGAAAGAAGGGCTTCTTAGGAGCCCAGAACACCCAACTTCCCCTAAAAGATTGATAAAAAAGGTCACCACCTGCCTAACAGAATTTGAAGAGATATGGCAGCATAGAAGGATGTGCTTTCATCTTCTCTGTGAGAACACCAAAATTACAACTAGCTGATAAATAACCATCAAAAGGAGGATGTGGAAACCCACCAAAATCAGACACCCCACACTCGAGAACAAAAGAGAAACCACAAGAAGATGGTAGAGGGGTGCAATCACATTAAAATAAAACCTCATACCCACCAGAGACTGTTGGAGGGTACAAATAAAACCTTGTGCATGACAGGACCCAGTGAAAGGAGAAGTGACCCCCCCACAAGAGACTGAGCCAGACCTGCCTGTGAGTGTTTGAGGGGCTCCTGCAAGGTCATAGGTCAACAGTGGCCTGCCACAAGGACAGGAGCTCTGTCAACAGCAGTCCAAGGAGGTAAGGCATTTGGCATAAATCCTCCTGGAGGAGGTCACCATTAGTCCCATCATAGAGCCTACAGGCCTACCATAAAGACTGCAGATTCCAGGACTGAGCTACCTTCAGCCAAACTACAGAGAGAGAGCACAGCCCTACCCATGACCAAAAAAATTGGATTAAAGATCTAGTGAGCATGGCCCTGCACACTAGAACAAAACCCAGCATTCCCCACAACCAGTCCCTCCAACCAGGAAGTTTACACAAGTCTTTTGTCCTCATCCATCAGAGGGCAGACAGAAGAAGCAAGAACTTGAATCCCATGGCCTCCAGAATGAAAACCACAGTCACAAAAAAAACTAATCAAAATCATCACATGGATCAGAGCCTATGTAACTCAATGAAACTATGAGCCATGTTGTGCAGGGTGACCCAAGATGGATGGGTCGGGCTTCCCTGGTGGTCCAGTGGGTAAGGACTACACCTTGCAGTGCAAGGGGCACCAGTTCAATCCCTGGCCTGGGAAGATCCCATGTTCTGAGGAGCAGCTAGACCGATGTGTCCAGCTACCAAGCCAGAGCTATGGAGTGCATGCACCCAGAGCCGGTGCTCTGTGACAAGAGAGGCCACTGTGATGGGAGGCCCACACAGGTCAAAGAACAAAAAAGATAAGTGAATGAAAGATCAATAGAAGTGGCCAAAGGGAAAAAAAAAAAAAGATGGATAGATCATAGTGGAAAGTTCTGACAAAACGTGGTGCACAGGAGAAGGGAATGGCAAACCACTTCAACATTCCTCATTGAGAATTCCATGAACAGTATTAAAAGTCAAGAAAATGTGACTCTGAAGGATGAGTCCCCCAGGTCCATGGTGTCCAATATGCTACTGAGAAGAGTGGGAAAATAACTCCAGAAAGAATGAAGAGGCTGAACCAAAGCAGAAACGATGCCCAGTTTTGGATGTGTCTGGTGGTGAAAGTAAAGTCTGATGCTGTAAAGAACAATACTGCATAGGAACCTGGAATATTAGGTCCATGAATCAAGGTAAATTGGATGTGGTCAAACAGGAGATGGCAAGAATAAACATTGACATTTTAGGAATCAGTGAACTAAAATGGAAAAGGAATAGGCATATTTAATTCAGGGAACTATTATATCTACTACTGTGGGTAAAAATCCCTTAAAAGAAATGGAGTAGCCCATATAATCAACAAAAGTCCAAAGCACAGTATTTAGGTGAAGCCTCAAAAATGACAAAATGATCTCAGTTCATTTTCTTTTTTTTTTTTAATTAATTAATTAATTAATTAATTTTTGTACATGTATGTTCCCAGATCATTCATATGCATATCCCTTGACCCTCCCCCCACCCAGTTCCCCCCCTCCCATCCCTCCAGACCATCGCTCCAAGTGGTTGTAGGTACTCCTATTCCCCTAGCACAATGACAATAGCTATCTTTTCTACACATGACAGTATAGGTTTCCATGTTACTCCCTCCCACTGTTCGGTCTCCACAATGTCTTTGTGTCTATTCTCTGTTTTTTCATGAGTTCACTGCGTGTGTTATCATGACCATCTTACTAGATCCCATATATATGAGTTAGTATACTATACTTGTCTTTCTCTTTTGACTTACTTCACTTTTTATGATAGGTTCTAGAGCCAGCCACCTCATTAGGACTGAGTCTTCTGCATTTCTTTTAACAGCTGAGTAGTATTCCATTGTATATATGTACCAGAGCTTCTTTATCCATTCATTTGTCGATGAACATCTAGGTTGCTTCCATGTTCTGGCTATTGTATAGAGAGCTGCAATGAACATTGGGGTACAGGTGCCTCTTTCATTTTTGATTTCATCAGGATATAGGCCTAATAGTGGGATTGCTGGGTCATAGGGTGCTTCTATTTTTAGTTTTTTAAGGAATCTCCAGACTGTCTTCCATAGAGGTTGTATTAATTTACATTCCCACCAGCAATGCAAGAGGGTTCCCTTTTCTCCACACCCTCTCCAGCATTTGTTGTCTGTCGATTTGTTGATGATGGCCATTCTGACAGGTGTGAGGTGGTATCTCATTGTGGTTTTAATTTGCATTTCTCTGATAATAAGCAAGGTTGAGCATCGTTTCATGTATTTTTGGACCATTTGTATGTCCTCTTTGGAGAGGTGTCTCTTTAGATCTTTTTCCCATTTTTTGATTGGGCTGCTCATTTTCCCTGTGCTGAGTTGTCTGAGTTGCTTGTAGATTTTGGAGATGAATTCTTTGTCTGTTGTTTCATTTGCTATGATTTTCTCCCACTCTGTGGGGTGTCTGTTGAGCTTTTTTGTAATTTCTTTTGCTGTACAAAAGCTTTTGAGTTTCATGAGGTCCCACATGTTCATTTTTCTTTTCAGTTCCGCTATTTTAGTAGGTGGGTCAGAGAAGATCTTGCTTTGATTGATGTCCTTGAGGGTTTTGCCTATATTCTCCTCTAAGAGTTTGATGGTTTCTGGTCTTACATTTAGGTCTTTAATCCATTTTGAGTTGATCTTTGTGTATGGTGTCAGGGAATGTTCCAATTTCATTTTTTTGCATATAGCTGTCCAATTCTCCCAGCACCACTTGTTGAAGAGGCTGTCTTTGTCCCATTTTATAGTTTCTCCTCCTTTGTCAAAAATAAGGTACCCATAGGTGCGTGGGTTTATCTCTGGGTGCTCTATCTTGTTCCATTGGTCTCTAGTTCTGTTTTTGTGCCAGTACCATACTGTCTTGAGGACTGTTGCTTTGTAGTAGAGTCTGAAGTTAGGGAGGCTGATCCCTCCAGCTCCGTTTTTCTTTCTCAGAATTGCTTTGGCTATTCGAGGTCTTTTGTGTTTCCATATGAACTGTGTGATCCTTTGGTCTAGTTCTGTGAAAAATGTCAATGGAAGTTGAATAGGGATTGCATTGAATCTGTAGATGATATTTGGAAGTATGGTCATTTTCACAATATTGATTCTTCCAATCCAGGAACATGGAATATCTCTCCATCTGTTTAAGTCTTCTTTAATTTCTCTCATGAGTGTCTTGTAATTTTCTGTGTACAATTCTTTTGTTTCTTTGGGTAGGTTTATTCCTAGATATTTGATTCTTTTGGTTGCAATGGTGAAGGGGATTGCCTCTTTGATTTCATTTTCTGATTTTTCATTGTTTGTGTATAGGAATGCCAGTGACTTCTGTGTGTTGACTTTATATCCTGCAACTTTGCTGAATTCATTGATTAGCTCTAGTAGCTTTGTAACCGTGTCTTTGGGATTTTCTATGTATAATATCATGTCGTCTGCAAAAAGAGAGAGCTTGACTTCTTCCTTTCCAATCTGGATTCCTTTGATTTCTTTCTCTTCTCTTATTGCTGTTGCTAGGACTTCCAGGAGTATGTTGAATAGTATTGGTGAAAGTGGGCACCCCTGTCTTGTTCCTGATCTTAGAGGGAATGCTTTCAGTTTTTCACCATTAACAATAATGTTCGCTGTAGGCTTCTCATAGATGGCTTTTATTATGTTGAGATAGGTTCCTTCTATGCCCATTTTCTGAAGAGTTTTGATCATAAATGGATGTTGTACTTTGTCAAAGGCTTTTTCTGCATCTATTGAAATGATCATGTGATTTTTGTCTTTCAACTTGTTGATATGGTGTATCACGTTGATTGATTTGCGGATGTTGAAGAAGCCTTGCATGACTGGGATGAACCCAACTTGATCATAACGTATGAGTTTTTTGACATGTCGTTGAATTCTGTTTGCTAGGATTTTGTTGAGGATCTTGGCATCTAAGTTCATCAGTGAAATTGGGCTATAGTTTTCCTTTTTTGTGTTGTCTTTGCCTGGTTTGGGTATCAGGGTGATGGTGGCCTCTCAGTTCATTTTCAAGGCAAACCATTCAACATTACAGTAATCCAAGTCTATGCCCCAACCACTAATACCAAAGAAGATAAGGTTGAACGATTTATAAAGACCTACAAGGCCTTCTAGAACTTAACCAAAAAGGATGTCTTTTTCATCATCCAGTTGGAATGCCAAAGTAGGAAGTCAAGAGATACCTAGAGTATCAGGCAAGTTTGACCTTGGAGTACGAAATGAAGCAGGAGAAGAGCTAACAGAGTTTTGCCAAGAGAATGCACTGGCCATAGCAAACATCCTCTTGCAACAACACAAGAGATAATTTCTACACATGGACATCTCCAGATGGTCAAAACCAAAATCAGACTGATTATATTCTTTGCAACTGAAGACGGAGAAGCTCTGCACCATCAGCAAAAACAAGACCTGGAGCTGACTGTGCCTCAGATCATCAGTTCCTTATTGCAAAATTCAGACTTAAGTTGAAGAAAGTAGGGTAAACCTCTAGACCATTCAGGTATGACCTAAATCAAATCCCTTATGATCATACAGTAGAAGTGACATATTCCAGGGATTAGATCTGATAGACAGAGTGTCTGAGGAACTATGGACATAAGTTTATAACACTGGACAGGGGGCAGTGATCAAAAACCATACCCAAGGAAAAAGCCAAATGAGTGTCGAAGGAGATCTTACAAATGGCTGAGAAAAGAAATTAAAGGCAAAGGAGATAGGGAAAGATACACCTAACACAATACAGAGTTCCAAGAAGACAGCAAGGAGAGACAAGAAAGCCTTCTTAAGTGAAGAATGCAAAGATATAGAAGAAAACAGTAGAATGGGACAGACTAGAGAACTCTTCAAGAAAATAAGATTTGAAGGGAACATTTTATGCAAAGATGGGCACAATAAAGGACAGAAACAGTAAGGACTGAACAGAGTGAGAAGAGGTTAAGAAGATGTGGAAAGAATACACAGAAGAACTATACAAGGTCTTAATGACCCATATAACCAAGATGGTGCTGAAAGGTATGAACAGGCAGACTTGGTAAGGAGGCCAGCAGTTTCCAAGGAAGAGAACAAGGAGGGGGAACAAACATATGCTAGTCTAAATGTTTGCCATGTTGAAAATCTACTCTGAAACTAACTTTATTGTCTTATAGGTGCAAACTACTTTGCATTGGAGTGTCTTCTCTAGCCTTGATGTTCAGAGACTATTCTCTGGCTATTCTTACGTTAATGTCGTGGGAATGGGTCTAGTAAGAATTCAACAGCCTTAATGTTTTTTATCTATTGCTAATAACCAATTGAAAAGTACAAAATGCCTCGTCTAAACTAGCTGCTGGGATACTCTTCTATCACTCTTCCAGTGCCTATTGCTGGAAGCTTTCTCTATCCCTTTTTTTCTTTAACGAAACTTTTGCTGCATGAAACTCTGAGTGACCAAAGCCAATTCTTTTGATCACAAAGTGAAATTTTATCCTTTGGAGGTCACGAATCCGACACCATTCACCATAAGCTATCTACCTTCCTTTATCAGTGTAGTCACTCACCTAGAGCCAAACATCCTGGAGTGTAAAGTCAAGTGTGACTTAGAAGATAGTACTATGAACAAAGTGAGTGGAGGTGAGAGATTTCCAGCTGAGCCATTTCAAATCCTAAAAGATGATGCTGTTAAACTGTTATACTCAATACACCAACAAATTTGGAAAACTCAGCAGTGGTTACAGGACTGGAAAAGGTCAATTTTCATTCCAGTCCCAAAGAAGAACAATACCAAAGAATGTTCAAACTACCGCACCATTGTACGCATTTCACATGCTAACAAGGTAATGCTCCAAATCCTCCACTCTACTCTTCAACAGTACATGAATTGAGAACTTCCAGATATGCAAGCTAGATTTAGAAAAGGCAGAGGGACCAGAGATCAAATTGCCAACATCCACTGGATCATAGAATACAAAAATAAAGAATTCCAGAAAAACATCTACTTCTGCTTCATTGACTATGCCTTTGACTGTGTGGATCAGAACTGTAAAATTCTTAAAGCGATGTGAATACCAGATCACATTGCCTTCCTCCTGAGAAACCTGTATGCAGGTCAAGAAGCAACAGTCAGAACTGGACATGGAACAATGGACTGGTTCACAATTGGGAAAGGAGTACATCAAGGCTGTATATTGTCACCCTTTTGTTTAACTTATATGTAGAGTACATCATGCAAAATGCCAGACCGAATGAGTCAGAAGTTGGAATGAAGATTGCCAGGAAAAATATCAATATCCTTAGGTATGCAGATGACACCATCCTTATGGCAGAAAGTGAAGAGGAATTAAAGATCCTCTTGATAAAGGTGAAAAGGAGAATGAAAAAGCTGGCTTAAAACTCAACATTCAAAAATCTAAGATCATGGCATTCAGTCCCATCACTTCATGGCAAATAGATGGGTGAACAATGGAAACAGTGACAGGCTTTATTTTCTTGGGCTCCAAAATCACTGTGGATGGTGACTGAAGCCATGAAATTAAAAAACGCTTTCTTGTTGGAAGAAAAGTTATGACAATCCTAAACAGCATATTCAAAAACAGAGACGTCACTTTGCCAACAAAGGTCTCTACAGTCAAATTTATGGTTTTTCCAATAGTTATGTATGGATTTGAGAGCTGGAGTATAAAGAAGGTTGAGAGCGAAGAACTGATGCTTTTGAACTGTGGTACTAAAGTAGACTCTTGAGAGTCCCTCAGACTGCAAGGAGATCAAATCAGTCAATCCTAAAGGAAATCGACCCTGTATATTTATTAGAAGGACTTATGCTGAAGCTGAAGCTCCAATACTTTGGCCACCTGATGTGAATAGCTGACTCTTTGGAAAAGACCCTGATGCTGGGAAAGATTGAAGGCATGAGGAGAAGGGGGTGACAGAGAATGAGATTCAATGGATGAGATTCAATGGCATCATCGATTCAATGGACATGAATTTGATTAAACCCCAGGAAATAGTGAAGGACAGTAAAGCCTGGCTTGCTACAATCCATCAAGTCACAAAGAGTTAGACACGGCTGAGAGACTGAACAAGAACAAAAATGAATTTCCTGTTCCCAGTTTCATCACAGCTAGTCAACTCTAGTATCATCACAACTGTTGCTTTAGATATTAAAAATTCTTTGGTCTCTTAAAGCCCCATGTAAAAACACAAGTCCTCTAGAAGGAGACATCATTGCAACTTGTTAGCGGCTAACACTCTATGAAGAATTAATTAGACATTTTTGACAGTAACCTTAAGAGGATTATGGCTAAGATTTGCTCTGGATAGTCCCAGTTTATAGCTACTATCCTAATATCATCAATTAATAACACCTTCATTTGCTCTCAAATATGTTACAGTTTGGGAGATACATTATATGGATCAGTAACCTTATGCAGATGACACCATCTAAAAATTCCATAAAGGTGAAAAGGAGAATGAAAAAGCTGGCTTAAAACTCAACATTCAAAAATCTAAGATCATGGCATTCAGTCCCATCACTTCATGGCAAATAGATGGGTGAACAATGGAAACAGTGACAGGCTTTATTTTCTTGGGCTCCAAAATCACTGTGGATGGTGACTGAAGCCATGAAATTAAAAAACGCTTTCTTGTTGGAAGAAAAGTTATGACAATCCTAAACAGCATATTCAAAAACAGAGACGTCACTTTGCCAACAAAGGTCTCTACAGTCAAATTTATGGTTTTTCCAATAGTTATGTATGGATTTGAGAGCTGGAGTATAAAGAAGGTTGAGAGCGAAGAACTGATGCTTTTGAACTGTGGTACTAAAGTAGACTCTTGAGAGTCCCTCAGACTGCAAGGAGATCAAATCAGTCAATCCTAAAGGAAATCGACCCTGTATATTTATTAGAAGGACTTATGCTGAAGCTGAAGCTCCAATACTTTGGCCACCTGATGTGAATAGCTGACTCTTTGGAAAAGACCCTGATGCTGGGAAAGATTGAAGGCATGAGGAGAAGGGGGTGACAGAGAATGAGATTCAATGGATGAGATTCAATGGCATCATCGATTCAATGGACATGAATTTGATTAAACCCCAGGAAATAGTGAAGGACAGTAAAGCCTGGCTTGCTACAATCCATCAAGTCACAAAGAGTTAGACACGGCTGAGAGACTGAACAAGAACAAAAATGAATTTCCTGTTCCCAGTTTCATCACAGCTAGTCAACTCTAGTATCATCACAACTGTTGCTTTAGATATTAAAAATTCTTTGGTCTCTTAAAGCCCCATGTAAAAACACAAGTCCCTCTAGAAGGAGACATCATTGCAACTTGTTAGCGGCTAACACTCTATGAAGAATTAATTAGACATTTTTGACAGTAACCTTAAGAGGATTATGGCTAAGATTTGCTCTGGATAGTCCCAGTTTATAGCTACTATCCTAATATCATCAATTAATAACACCTTCATTTGCTCTCAAATATGTTACAGTTTGGGAGATACATTATATGGTCATCTTAGCCATAACATTCATTATATTATACATTTGAATTTACCAAAGTCATCACTGTCAAGGTTGATTAATTCTTTCTAGGCTTTATGCTCACCATTTAGAAGGATTCCAATAAGTGGATAGTGTTGCCAGCATGAGAAAACTTTCAGGCAGATGAGGGCTGGTGAATATAATCTAGAAAACAGACAATACTTGTGATTTAATATTTGTTAAATTTAAAAGTTTAAATATTAACTAATCACTCATTACTGGTTCATAAGTTTAAAGGCTAAAATGAAGACTGAGGTTTAAAAACACTGCTAGGATCAGATTGATTAGATCTTAACACCTATATCACATTTCTGCATTTATTTGTTTAGCACAATGACTCTCTGCAATACTTGGATTCCTCCTTAGAAAGATCCTTCATGGTAAAAGCAGCATGGAAACATTTTAAAATATCACTGAATAGGTTTTCCCTTTTTGGTCATAGACCAGGGTTTTTCAACCTAAGCACACTTTTTTTGCTGCTGCTGAATTTTTTTTATTATATTTTGAAAGAAAGTAGTTGGAATATACACTTCAAAATCTATAAAATGAGCCCTAGTTTTATTATAATCCTGATTTTACAATATAAGTATAAAAAGTAAAATAACAATATTAGAAATAATAGGAAGATACTTATGCCAGCTTTTGGTTACGGGAAACTTTAAAGTTAGAAAGGAAACTCAGAATCCAGAATTAAAAAGAGAATGTATTTAATGACAATATAATTTTGATTAAAATAGTCTAATTTTAAAAGAATAAAGAAAAGCAGTCTCAGAGTAATATTCTCAGCACAGTACAGCTCCAAAAATTTTGGGAAATAATAGTTCAAAGAAAAGAATAACTACATATCAATAAACTAAGCATTCTTGACGTTGTAGAGAGTTGTTCTATGCATTGCAAGATGTTTAGCAGCATCTCTGATGTCTACCCACTAGATGCCAGTAGCATCAACCTCTAGTTGTGACCATCAAAAACATCTCAAGATATTGTCAAATGTTTCCCAGAGGACAAAATAAATAGTCCTTTAGCACTATCAATCAATTAATAACACCTTCATTTGCTCAATAACAGTTTGGGAGATACATTATATGGTCATCTTAGCCATAACATTCATTATATTATACATTTGAATTTACCAAAGTCATCACTGTCAAGGTTGATTAATTCTTTCTAGGCTTTATGCTCACCATTTAGAAGGATTCCAATAAGTGGATAGTGTTGCCAGCATGAGAAAACTTTCAGGCAGATGAGGGCTGGTGAATATAATCTAGAAAACAGACAATACTTGTGATTTAATATTTGTTAAATTTAAAAGTTTAAATATTAACTAATCACTCATTACTGGTTCATAAGTTTAAAGGCTAAAATGAAGACTGAGGTTTAAAAACACTGCTAGGATCAGATTGATTAGATCTTAACACCTATATCACATTTCTGCATTTATTTGTTTAGCACAATGACTCTCTGCAATACTTGGATTCCTCCTTAGAAAGATCCTTCATGGTAAAAGCAGCATGGAAACATTTTAAAATATCACTGAATAGGTTTTCCCTTTTTGGTCATAGACCAGGGTTTTTCAACCTAAGCACACTTTTTTTGCTGCTGCTGAATTTTTTTTATTATATTTTGAAAGAAAGTAGTTGGAATATACACTTCAAAATCTATAAAATGAGCCCTAGTTTTATTATAATCCTGATTTTACAATATAAGTATAAAAAGTAAAATAACAATATTAGAAATAATAGGAAGATACTTATGCCAGCTTTTGGTTACGGGAAACTTTAAAGTTAGAAAGGAAACTCAGAATCCAGAATTAAAAAGAGAATGTATTTAATGACAATATAATTTTGATTAAAATAGTCTAATTTTAAAAGAATAAAGAAAAGCAGTCTCAGAGTAATATTCTCAGCACAGTACAGCTCCAAAAATTTTGGGAAATAATAGTTCAAAGAAAAGAATAACTACATATCAATAAACTAAGCATTCTTGACGTTGTAGAGAGTTGTTCTATGCATTGCAAGATGTTTAGCAGCATCTCTGATGTCTACCCACTAGATGCCAGTAGCATCAACCTCTAGTTGTGACCATCAAAAACATCTCAAGATATTGTCAAATGTTTCCCAGAGGACAAAATAAATCCTAATTGAGTACCACTAGCCTAGGCCTTTTTCTGGTTAAGCCTAGATCCCAGTAACTATGATTTCTTCTGAGGAAAGACAGGTGGTACCAAAAATGAAAGTCATTGTTCAGTTTTAAGTTTCCAAATAGGATTTTGAAAGTCCATAAAGAGACAACAGTCTTGAAATTCAACCTTTTGAAGAGAAAAAAAGGGTTATCTTCAGAACTGTAAAAAACTGAGTTTTTATATTTCAAAAACCAAACTTGGAGGACTCACCATAAAATAAACCATAGGATTGAGACTGCAAGTCATATAGTAACTTCCCACCCCCATAGGAAAAAGATAAGCCTTCTAGGGCTGAGAAGGAAAGGAATGGGGAAAAAGGGAAGGAAAGGAATTGAGAATCAATTCTCTTATCTTGACCCACAGGATCAAAACCCTCAAATGAGGCTGCAGAGGGAGGAAGGCCCTAGGGAATAAAAGAACATCTAAGGCTTGTGCCCTGCTTCCCTAGCCATAGCCTAGGAAGATTATAAGCTTCAGAGAGTAACCCTGAAGCCTCTGCTACTTTATATAATATGGTTTGAAAGCTATAGAATAGTGAAGACTAAAATTGGAGGCAAGGCAGTTGGGCTTGAGGGCAGTCTTGCAGGAGCTTGTAAACTCATATAGGATGCAGAAAAAGAAGTGGAGGCTTCCTCAGTCACCACTGGGAGAAGGAGAACATAGAAATACTAAAAGAATGATGAATGAGTCAGAAGAGCGAGCAGGCCTGCTTAGTCACTTCAGTCGTGTCCAACTCTATGCAACCCTATGCTACCCTATGATCCCAATGGGATCTTCTGTCCATGGGATTCTCCAGGCAAGAATACTGGAATGGGCTACCATACCTTCCTCCATAGGATCTTGCTGACCCAGGGAGTGAACCCACATCTATTATGTCTCCTGCATTGGCAGACACAGAGCAACCTGGGAAGCCCAATGAGTCAGATAAGGAGGTGCCAAAGTACTAGAACCTCCTGACTAAAGAAGGGCCTGGCAACATCTAAGGTCCTCAGCAGCGAGTTGAATACATGATGCCCAAAAGACAAGGTGGTCTGATATAATAATTGCTGGGGGAAAAAAATCACTGTATGGATCTGAGCAAAGCTGAGCTCTGTAACATAAAGGAAAGAAGAACCATTTGCTTTGTGATTGTTAAATTTCTACTGCTTCATATTCTTAGGAATTGCAAGAGAAAAAAATCATAAGTGGCCTTCTTAGTAGGCCTTATTTAGATTTCAGAACCTCCAAAGTACTTATCCTGCATCTTCTTTGTACAGAGTATAAAAACTGCTTTCAGTTCCACGTAAGTCTTCTCTGCTTTCACACTGTTTCAGTTGTATACAGAAAAATTTCTACAAGATCACAATTCCACATGCTTACCTAGGCTAGATGCTCCAAAACATCTACAAACGAAGCCCCATGATTATGCTTTCTTGGCATATCTTCTCTCCGCTTGTTTTCCCTCCTAATTTCCCTGTTCTTAAGAACACACAGCTGTATAAAAGCTTAATTTGCCTAAGGCTGCTCAAAATCACCTTTGAAAGATCTCAGCTTCTCTTTACCAGCTTCGAATTTGACTTCTGCCACAAACTTCTTACAGCAACCCATGCTTTTCTTCTTCCCTAAACATTTCATTTTATACATTATACAGTAAAAACAGGCAAGGCATGGGGAGGGCAGTCTTGCAGGAGCTTGTAAACTCATATAGGATGCAGAAAAAGAAGTGGAGGCTTCCTCAGTCACCACTGGGAGAAGGAGAACATAGAAATACTAAAAGAATGATGAATGAGTCAGAAGAGCGAGCAGGCCTGCTTAGTCACTTCAGTCGTGTCCAACTCTATGCAACCCTATGCTACCCTATGATCCCAATGGGATCTTCTGTCCATGGGATTCTCCAGGCAAGAATACTGGAATGGGCTACCATACCTTCCTCCATAGGATCTTGCTGACCCAGGGAGTGAACCCACATCTATTATGTCTCCTGCATTGGCAGACACAGAGCAACCTGGGAAGCCCAATGAGTCAGATAAGGAGGTGCCAAAGTACTAGAACCTCCTGACTAAAGAAGGGCCTGGCAACATCTAAGGTCCTCAGCAGCGAGTTGAATACATGATGCCCAAAAGACAAGGTGGTCTGATATAATAATTGCTGGGGGAAAAAAATCACTGTATGGATCTGAGCAAAGCTGAGCTCTGTAACATAAAGGAAAGAAGAACCATTTGCTTTGTGATTGTTAAATTTCTACTGCTTCATATTCTTAGGAATTGCAAGAGAAAAAAATCATAAGTGGCCTTCTTAGTAGGCCTTATTTAGATTTCAGAACCTCCAAAGTACTTATCCTGCATCTTCTTTGTACAGAGTATAAAAACTGCTTTCAGTTCCACGTAAGTCTTCTCTGCTTTCACACTGTTTCAGTTGTATACAGAAAAATTTCTACAAGATCACAATTCCACATGCTTACCTAGGCTAGATGCTCCAAAACATCTACAAACGAAGCCCCATGATTATGCTTTCTTGGCATATCTTCTCTCCGCTTGTTTTCCCTCCTAATTTCCCTGTTCTTAAGAACACACAGCTGTATAAAAGCTTAATTTGCCTAAGGCTGCTCAAAATCACCTTTGAAAGATCTCAGCTTCTCTTTACCAGCTTCGAATTTGACTTCTGCCACAAACTTCTTACAGCAACCCATGCTTTTCTTCTTCCCTAAACATTTCATTTTATACATTATACAGTAAAAAACAGGCTTGAATATGCACAGAACTTTCCTGGCCAGATAGGAACTTTGTAACAGCCCTTAGAGAGCCTGGACTTGGGTTGAACAACCTTTCTACCAGTCAGGCTAAATAAATTCCCACAATGCTATCTTAATTAGGCAGAGGTTTGAAGGGAACCACTTGTGTTAGAAGTAGCAAGTAATAAAAGAAGAAGAGCAAGAGAAGGGTAAATATGGGGAAACCTCAAACACTGCAAGTTGAGGGCCCCTTGGTACATCCATTAATGGTGTCTTCATAGTTACCTGAATTCACTTAGCCACATCAGCCTCTGGCTTTGCTTAGATTGCCCTGCCTGGAAAGGCTTCCTTCCTTCTTTCTATCTCTTAAATCCTTCAAGGCCTGGCTCAAGCATTAGTTCCTCTAGGAAGCCTGCCTTTCTTCCTTTAGCCTCACAAATCTCTCCTTTCTCTGAAATTCTGCAACACTGTCACTGGCGCTTAGCATAAGCTGTCTTCTATCATATCCTATACTTTCATCTTTATCGGTTACTTAATTTATCCTGTAAGCTCCTTGAAAGAAAGGATAGTGTGTAGTGATTTTCCATATTGTCCACAGTAGACCCACAGCAAACCATCTGTAATGACACACTCACCAACTAATTGAACAGGGACCTTGGCATAGAAACAGAATGTTAGGTAGATATGCTCCCTGCAGAAACTCTGTTTTTAAACCCCTAGCGGAGTATTTTGCCCATAATAGGGTCTGAATAAATACTTACCCAATTTTTAAAAGCTCTAAGAGAGGCCTGGTCCAGCATAAAGCTTCCTTTAGGCTTTGAGATATTGTCTATATTACATAATAACAAACCATATATATTGATTGAGAATATGTGCTAGACACTATTATAAGTGTTTATGTGATTTATATAATTTTAATCATCTCAACCTTAAGAGATAGGCTATAAAGCTCATTTTACAGGGGAGGAAATTGAAGCATAATGAAGTTAAATAACTTGTCCAGGGTCACACAGCTAGTAAGTAGGGAAGCTGCAATAAAAACCCATGAAGTCTGATTCCAAGGTATGTTCTTTTAACCACTAATCTATGATACTGCTCTCATTTGGAAAGCAGAAACACAATAGCTAGAAATAAAGATTGGGTTCCCTAGTGTTTAAATATGCTTCTGTCTGTCATTGGTGCTTACCAGTCAGGCTAAATAAATTCCCACAATGCTATCTTAATTAGGCAGAGGTTTGAAGGGAACCACTTGTGTTAGAAGTAGCAAGTAATAAAAGAAGAAGAGCAAGAGAAGGGTAAATATGGGGAAACCTCAAACACTGCAAGTTGAGGGCCCCTTGGTACATCCATTAATGGTGTCTTCATAGTTACCTGAATTCACTTAGCCACATCAGCCTCTGGCTTTGCTTAGATTGCCCTGCCTGGAAAGGCTTCCTTCCTTCTTTCTATCTCTTAAATCCTTCAAGGCCTGGCTCAAGCATTAGTTCCTCTAGGAAGCCTGCCTTTCTTCCTTTAGCCTCACAAATCTCTCCTTTCTCTGAAATTCTGCAACACTGTCACTGGCGCTTAGCATAAGCTGTCTTCTATCATATCCTATACTTTCATCTTTATCGGTTACTTAATTTATCCTGTAAGCTCCTTGAAAGAAAGGATAGTGTGTAGTGATTTTCCATATTGTCCACAGTAGACCCACAGCAAACCATCTGTAATGACACACTCACCAACTAATTGAACAGGGACCTTGGCATAGAAACAGAATGTTAGGTAGATATGCTCCCTGCAGAAACTCTGTTTTTAAACCCCTAGCGGAGTATTTTGCCCATAATAGGGTCTGAATAAATACTTACCCAATTTTTAAAAGCTCTAAGAGAGGCCTGGTCCAGCATAAAGCTTCCTTTAGGCTTTGAGATATTGTCTATATTACATAATAACAAACCATATATATTGATTGAGAATATGTGCTAGACACTATTATAAGTGTTTATGTGATTTATATAATTTTAATCATCTCAACCTTAAGAGATAGGCTATAAAGCTCATTTTACAGGGGAGGAAATTGAAGCATAATGAAGTTAAATAACTTGTCCAGGGTCACACAGCTAGTAAGTAGGGAAGCTGCAATAAAAACCCATGAAGTCTGATTCCAAGGTATGTTCTTTTAACCACTAATCTATGATACTGCTCTCATTTGGAAAGCAGAAACACAATAGCTAGAAATAAAGATTGGGTTCCCCTAGTGTTTAAATATGCTTCTCTGATTACTCAGTCAGGTTCTAGCAACACATTTACAGGCAAACCAGTTTTAGCCAGTGACCCATAACAGACAACTCATATTTAGATAGCTATTGTATCAAATATTTATTGCTATGTAACAAACCACTACAAAGCTTAGTAGCAAAAAAATGACCATTTAATTATGTCCACGAATGTTGGGAATCAGAAATTGGGGCTGTACTTAGTAGGGTGTTGTTTCTGCTGGATTCTCTTGGGTCACTCTGTGGCTATATCTATCCAATAGCTGAGACTGGATAGTCTAAAATGTCCTTCTTCATATGTGTGGCAGTGGGTACTACCTGTCAGCTGGGCTTTTCAATGTGATTAGTCATCCTCAAGCTCTCTCATTCTCAAAGCCTGGTCTTTTTCACAGGGTGGCAAAAGAGTTACATGAGCAAGAGATGGCCACCACACGTCACAAAGATTTTTCAAGCTTCTGTTTGTGTCGTATTTGCTAATATTCCAGTGACCAAAGCAAGTTACTTGGCCAAGCATCAATGTGGGAAGGAATGATAAAAGTGCATAGATCCCAGGAGGCATGATTCATTAGGGACAATTACTTTAACAATCTACCACAGCTGTTATTCAGAATTTAGACAGACACATCTAGTGGCTGGCACAATTGTTTGTTTATTTCCCCATCCCATCTGGATTCCTCAAGAAAAGCTGCACAAATATCTTCCAAAAACAGTGCCTAGCAGAATTCCCAAGTGGGAGAAGGCCCTGAGGCTATAGTCAGGTCTACCTCTGGCCTGCTTATGACATCAAATGCCAACAAAAGGGAAAGGAAACTTAAATACATTTTTCTAAGTGAAAGAATTCCACCTGGAAAGGCTACATACTATATTACTTCAAGAATAGAACAGACTGGGAAAAGCAGAACTATGGAGAAGGTAAAAAGATCAGTGGGTTCCAGGGATTGAGGGTAGAAGGAGGGATGAATAGGTGGGGCACAAGGGATTTTTAGGGCAGTGAAACTATTTTGTGTGGTACTGTAATGTTGGATACACGACATTGTACATTTGTCAAAACCCACGGAACTCTATAACTCAAAGTGTGAACCTTAAAGTAAACTATGGAGTTCAGTTAATAATAATGTATCAATGTTGGTGAACAACAAAACTCTGTAAAATCTTTAAAATGAAGAATAAAAAAAAATGAAAAAAAAATAATAATGTATCAATATGATAGATGACTGGTAGATAGGTTACCATGAATGGTGTCAGATTCTTGATCTCTGAAGGAGAAGATTTCACATTGGGATCAAAGAGACTTGGCTTTGGTCACTCAGAACTTTGTGCAGGAAAAGTTTATTAAAGAAAAAAGGGATAGAGAAAGCTTCCAGCTAAAGGAACTGGAAGGAGGATAGAAGAGTACCCCTGAAGCCAAAATAGGCATGGCATTTTGTACTTGCCAGTTGGTTATTAACAATAGATCAACAGAATATCTTAAATCTGTAAAGGTCTTCCTGGGCTCACACCCACAACATTAACATAAGATTAGCCAGTGGGTGTTCTCCCGCCATCAGGACTAGATGAGACATTCCAATGCAAAATAGTTTGCCTCCATAAGATAATAAAGTTAGTTTCAGAATAGACCTTTATCATGACACACATTTTAGGCTAGAAAATGTTTGTTCCCCCTCCTCCTCCTCCTTGGAAACCCCTGGACTCCTTACCAAGTCTGCCTATTCACCTCTTTCAAATATTGGTTCATCAATTGTAACAAATGACCACACTAATGCAACATTATTCAACCTTTAAAAAGAAGGAAATTGGGCTTCCCTGGTGATCCACTGGGTAAGGACACGGCCTTGCAGTGCAAGGTGCGCTGGTTCAATCCCTGGCCTGGGAAGATCCCACGTGCCGGCTGGACCCATGTGTCCAATTACCGAGTCGGAGCTCTGGAGCGCATGCGCCCAGAGCCGGTGCTCTGTGACGACAGAGGCCACCGCGAAGGGAGGCCCACAGGAGCCAAAGAACAAAGATGGCTGAAAATAGAGAAATGAAAGACCAATAGAAGTGGCCCACCCGCCCCTCCTTCCCCACCCAGCCCTCCCCAAAAAGGAAATTCATGTGACAACATCGATAAACCTAGAGGACATTATGCCAAGCGAAATAAGCCAGACACAAACAGACAGACATCATATGATTTCACTTACATGTAGAATCTTTTTGAAAAAGTCAAACTTTTAGTAACATATAGTCAAAGAACGATTACCAGAGTCTCAGGGGTGGGGAGAAAGGATAGATAGTGGCCAAAGGGCACAAGCTTCCAGTTTTAAGTATGTGTTGGAGGCCTAATAAGGAGCACAAGATTCTTGATCTCTGAAGGAGAAGATTTCACATTGGGATCAAAGAGACTTGGCTTTGGTCACTCAGAACTTTGTGCAGGAAAAGTTTATTAAAGAAAAAAGGGATAGAGAAAGCTTCCAGCTAAAGGAACTGGAAGGAGGATAGAAGAGTACCCTGAAGCCAAAATAGGAATGGCATTTTGTACTTGCCAGTTGGTTATTAACAATAGATCAACAGAATATCTTAAATCTGTAAAGGTCTTCCTGGGCTCACACCCACAACATTAACATAAGATTAGCCAGTGGGTGTTCTCCCGCCATCAGGACTAGATGAGACATTCCAATGCAAAATAGTTTGCCTCCATAAGATAATAAAGTTAGTTTCAGAATAGACCTTTATCATGACACACATTTTAGGCTAGAAAATGTTTGTTCCCCCTCCTCCTCCTCCTTGGAAACCCCTGGACTCCTTACCAAGTCTGCCTATTCACCTCTTTCAAATATTGGTTCATCAATTGTAACAAATGACCACACTAATGCAACATTATTCAACCTTTAAAAAGAAGGAAATTGGGCTTCCCTGGTGATCCACTGGGTAAGGACACGGCCTTGCAGTGCAAGGTGCGCTGGTTCAATCCCTGGCCTGGGAAGATCCCACGTGCCGGCTGGACCCATGTGTCCAATTACCGAGTCGGAGCTCTGGAGCGCATGCGCCCAGAGCCGGTGCTCTGTGACGACAGAGGCCACCGCGAAGGGAGGCCCACAGGGGCCGAAGAACAAAGATGGATGAAAATAGACAAATGAAAGACCAATAGAAGTGGCCCACCCGCCCCCTCCTTCCCCACCCAGCCCCCCCCCCCCCCCAAAAAAAGGAAATTCATGTGACAACATCGATAAACCTAGAGGACATTATGCCAAGCGAAATAAGCCAGACACAAACAGACAGACATCATATGATTTCACTTACATGTAGAATCTTTTTGAA
The DNA here is from genome assembly GCA_022376925.1 of Tragulus kanchil. Lineage (NCBI taxonomy): Eukaryota > Metazoa > Chordata > Mammalia > Artiodactyla > Tragulidae > Tragulus > Tragulus kanchil. Next base: position 65,348,185 of record JAIOJX010000001.1, on the reverse strand, counting down.
AAAGTCAAACTTTTAGTAACATATAGTCAAAGAACGATTACCAGAGTCTCAGGGGTGGGGAGAAAGGATAGATAGTGGCCAAAGGGCACAAGCTTCCAGTTTTAAGTATGTGTTGGAGGCCTAATGCACAACATGGTGACTATAGTTAGTAATCCAGTATTATACACTTGAAATTTGCTAAAAGAGTAGATCTCAAGTGTTCCCACAATGTACACATAAAAAATTGTGACTATGGGAGGTGATGCATGTGCTCATTAATTTGATTGTCATAATCATCTCCTAGTGTACACACATATTGAAATATCACATTGTATACCTTAATACACATAGTTTTGTCAAAAAATAAATAAAAATAAGAAAAAGAGAAATTATTGAGGAAGGATAAACAGGAACTCTCCACATTATTATATGCCCAACTTTTCTACAAACCTAAAACTATTCTAAAAAATAGTCTATTGGTTATAAAGAAGAAAACAAGTGTAGAGGAATTCTCTGAATGTTTTCACTGCCATGGCCTAGGTTCAATCCCTGGTCAGGAAGCTAAGAACCTGCAAGCTACAAAGCCAAAAAACAAACAAACAAAAACCAGGTGTGAAAAAGAAAGAAAGGGAACTGTGGTAGACTTATGTTGACAGCTAACTCCCAGTGAACCACTCTTTCCAGTGTTTATGCCCTTGGGTAGTTCTCAGATTTAACTCTGGGCTTAACTATATAATTTGTTTTGACCAATAGGATATTAGCAAGCATGATACAAATAGAGGCATGTCTTCTTGGAATGCTCCTTCTTGGAGACCAGCCTGTAACAAAGCCTGGGCTAATCCTACTGGAGAGAGAAAGAGGCTATTTAGAAAGCCCCTGAGGGACTTTTCTGGTGTTCCAGTGGTTAATACTCTGTTTCCTCTGCAGGGCGTACAGGAAGGCCCTAAAAGATAAGACACCACGCAGAGAGAGAAAAGACATGGAGGAGAACCTCCCAACTTGAACACCATCTGAACTCAGACACAAGAATAATTCCAACAAATATCACTGGAAAAGAAGAACCACCCAGACAACCCACAATATCATAAGAAGTATAAAATGTTGTCTTTTAAAGTCACTAAGTTTGGGGGTACTGTACAGCAATAGATAACTAAAACAGGAAGGTTTCCTGAAAAAAAAAAAAAAAGCTCTTAATGTATCTTGCTGGAGGACGTTTCTCCTTCTTAACTTGTGCAAATGTTATCTAAAGATGATTTTTGTGGGTATGGGTCTGGTAAGACCTTTATCACCTTAAAATATTCTTTTGATTTATTATTAATAATCAACTGGAAAAGTATAAAATGCCACGCCTAAACTGGCTAAGGGGGTTCTCTTCTATCCCCCTTCCAGAGTCTATGCTGGAAGCTCTATATATATATCCTCTTTTCTTAATAAGCTTTTATTTCACACACACACACAAAAGCTCTTAAAATGCTAAGCTATTGATAGCACTTACAAAACCATAGTATGGTGGAATGCAAGCAGAGATGTGTCTTAGATTGCTTCCCTGTGTAAAACTAACTTTAATGAGCAAGGAAGAAAGCAAGATACTGACCTCATTAGCAAGCAATATTTTTAACAGCAATTCCTTACATTTATATAAATGACTTACAGATAGCAAAGTGATATCCTATAAATCCTGTATGCTAATGGTGAAGCCTTGGAGACCACAATAAGAAATTGGGAACTGATATAATATAAGGTCAAAACTTATTCTTGAGTAATAATGATGATGTGATGGAAATCATATTTAATAATAATTCTGGTATCAATATATAGGATCATTTGGAGCAAAGAATCTTGGAGCCCATGAAACAAACCAAGTTGTAAAGCAAGTGGAAAATACAATGATAAGCGATTATAAGAATCTGAGAGATGTGGCTGAAAAGTCACAAGACATATCATTTAATTAGATAGAATGACAGGGAAAATTCAAAATTGGCTTTGTATTATTGCTACTATACCAAATTACCACATACTTGGTGGCTTAAAACAACATGTATGTATTATCTTACAGTTGTGTTGGTCAAAAAGTCTGACTTGAGTCTCACTAGGCTAAAATCAAAATGTAAACCAGCTGCCTTCCTTTCTGGAGGTTTGAGATGAGAATTCTTTTCCTTGTCCTTTCCAGTTTCTAGCGGTCACCCATATTCCTTGCCTTATGTTCTTCTTCCTCCACCTTCAAAGCCAGCAGCATTGCATCTCTCTGAACCTCTAGTCATACCTGCCAGTAACTCTCCCTCTTTCTCCCTCTTCCACTTTTAAGAACCCTTTCGATGACATTGGGCCCACTAAATAATCCAGAAAACTCTCTCCATCTAAAGATCAGCTGATTAGCAATCTTAATTCCTTAACTCCTGCAACCTTAATTCTTTGTCATATAACTTAACATATTCAAAGCTTTTGAGATTAGGGCACAAACATCTTCAGGGATTGGAGAAGCTATTCTACTTAAGCTTCAGGATTTAGAACCTGGGAGGTCACAAGGAGAGTAAGTGCCACTGACGATGGTGGAGCAAATGAGAGGAATCCATTTTGATGGGAAAACAACAAAACTGTGCCAAATTAAATGGAGCATCCAAATGATAATGGTACCCAGAGCTGTTAGTCTTGAGGGTCTAGATCCCCCCCAAAAATATGATTAAGGACATAAGCATAGGGAGACTTTCACCTGGAGGTAAAGTCTGAGAGTCCTTGAGCCACTGACACCTTAGTTTTAGAAAGAGAGTAACACAAGGATGAGAAGCTTAAAAAGGAAGTGCCCTCATCATCTCTTATCTAGGCTCAACACTGGGCAAACACTCAACCTTTAGAGAGTTGAAAGGAACCAAGGGAAGTCTCAGAGGGGCCTGAAGATGGTGCAATACAGTTCCAGAGGGGACCGTTTACCTGGTCCCCTCAACCACATCTGTAGCCCAGATGTTCCATGTAACCAGAGTACATGCCCACACCAAAAAGCCAACATTATATACTCCACAAGGTCTGTGGCCAATGTAAAAGTATGGAGGAACCTGTCCACATAGCAAACCAAGTTTGTTATTTGTGTCACATCAAAGCCAGAGTCTCAACAAATTACTGCCCTCTGAGGTCATTTAATTATGATTAAGTGAACTATGAACCAGTGTAAATGGCATTTTATACTCTAGTGAATTAAGGTATGAGATGTAGCTGAAGTGAATAAGATTTATGGCCCAAACTCATGCAACCTTACAGTAATTTCATGACTAGCGGTCACCCATATTCCTTGCCTTATGTTCTTCTTCCTCCACCTTCAAAGCCAGCAGCATTGCATCTCTCTGAACCTCTAGTCATACCTGCCAGTAACTCTCCCTCTTTCTCCCTCTTCCACTTTTAAGAACCCTTTCGATGACATTGGGCCCACTAAATAATCCAGAAAACTCTCTCCATCTAAAGATCAGCTGATTAGCAATCTTAATTCCTTAACTCCTGCAACCTTAATTCTTTGTCATATAACTTAACATATTCAAAGCTTTTGAGATTAGGGCACAAACATCTTCAGGGATTGGAGAAGCTATTCTACTTAAGCTTCAGGATTTAGAACCTGGGAGGTCACAAGGAGAGTAAGTGCCACTGACGATGGTGGAGCAAATGAGAGGAATCCATTTTGATGGGAAAACAACAAAACTGTGCCAAATTAAATGGAGCATCCAAATGATAATGGTACCCAGAGCTGTTAGTCTTGAGGGTCTAGATCCCCCCCAAAAATATGATTAAGGACATAAGCATAGGGAGACTTTCACCTGGAGGTAAAGTCTGAGAGTCCTTGAGCCACTGACACCTTAGTTTTAGAAAGAGAGTAACACAAGGATGAGAAGCTTAAAAAGGAAGTGCCCTCATCATCTCTTATCTAGGCTCAACACTGGGCAAACACTCAACCTTTAGAGAGTTGAAAGGAACCAAGGGAAGTCTCAGAGGGGCCTGAAGATGGTGCAATACAGTTCCAGAGGGGACCGTTTACCTGGTCCCCTCAACCACATCTGTAGCCCAGATGTTCCATGTAACCAGAGTACATGCCCACACCAAAAAGCCAACATTATATACTCCACAAGGTCTGTGGCCAATGTAAAAGTATGGAGGAACCTGTCCACATAGCAAACCAAGTTTGTTATTTGTGTCACATCAAAGCCAGAGTCTCAACAAATTACTGCCCTCTGAGGTCATTTAATTATGATTAAGTGAACTATGAACCAGTGTAAATGGCATTTTATACTCTAGTGAATTAAGGTATGAGATGTAGCTGAAGTGAATAAGATTTATGGCCCAAACTCATGCAACCTTACAGTAATTTCATGACACTTTTACTATGAGGCAAGCAATGCCAGCTCTTGAAATAATTAAAAGTACATACCAACTCCCAGGCTGGACTTTAGTCATTTATGGAAAGCCAGGAGACAGAATGAGGAGCAAGTTTCTTTGTGACTAGTTTACTCTGGATAGCAGCAGCTGTTTCTTTTACCTGCGGCAAAAGTCTTAATTATGGTGGGAAGACTGCCCCTGAGTAGGCCGTGCAGGCTCCAAGAGGTCAGACTACACCAAACATCTCCTGGAACCAGATTCCTCCCAAGATGAAGCACTCTCTTCTCAAATGAGAAATGTTTCATAGACAAGAAGATTTTCAAGTCCCTAGGCTCATACACCACTGCCCTCTGCAGATCCCTTTGTGCCTTTGAGATTATCTTAGTCTGGGTTACCATCCACAGAAGCAAGGAATCGCTGTCCACAGATCCCAAGGGAACTGGCAAAGCAGGGCAGGGGTCAGTGAGAATATATCTCATTTATCTTGGGCACTTTTGCCCCATTGCCAGATATCTATTGCCCTCTGGCACTTCTTCAGGTTTATGCACCAATTGGCATCTTTCTGAATTCTGATTTTGTGTCCTATCTCAGGGATTCTTATCTCACCTCTCTCATTCAATAAAGGGGGTCCCATGGACAGAACCCAGAGCCAACAATAAGGAAAGATTTCCATTACTTCAGTTTCTTATATTTCTAATTTAAGAAACTTTAGGTGTGAAGATGAATGTCTGCCATCATAATCAAATTCAAATATGAAACAAAATCTTCTCCTTGCAGTTTCTGACACTCATGACAGTACCTCATTATATCAGGCATAGAGAAAACAGAAGGATGCAGAAAGTGTTGTTAATCTCTAGTTCTCAAATAAGAATACATTTTATTGTATCAGGACAGATGAGTTGAAGAATTTACTATTATGATATTCTCCTAGCAAAACTCCCCATCTTCAGTCTTGCCCCTACTCTAATCCAGTCTCCTGTAAACCAAGTAATTTTTCTAAACAATAAATCAGTTCAACTCACTTTCTTCCTAAAACCTTTCAGTGGATAGCAATTGCCTATTAGACAGTCTGTACTCCTTCTCATGGCCAACAGCAGAACTTCCCAATCAGCATACCCTAAATGAATTTTAAGTGTACCCAGATATTGATCACCTCAGCCTAGTAAAGAGACCTGCGGTGGCTGAGCCCTAGAAACCTTGACCTTAGGAAAAGAAGCCTTTCAACTTATGAAAAATATTGAAGAGATACCTTTTAAAAATTTTGTGTCTTGATCCCCCTCTAATCTTCTATTCAGCTCCTAAATACACACACACACACACACACACACACATTCACATTCATATTATCTTCTTAATACATGAATGTGTGGATGCTTGCTGTATAGGCTAATAGAACATTATGGTGCATCAGAACTACCAAGAAAACAAATTGAAATCCAGATTTACAGATGGTACCACAGAAATGCAGTAAGTCTGGGGCTCTCCATTTTTTTATATTAATTTTTCTTGGAGTATAGTTGTTTTATAATGTTGTGTTACTTTCCATTATGCAGCAAAACAAATCAACTATATATTTAAATATATCCCCTCTTTTTTGGATTCCCTTCCCATTTAGATTACCACAGAGCACTGAGTAGAGTTCCTTGAGCTGTTCAGTAGGATCTCATTAGTTATCTATTTTACACATAGTATCAATCGTGCATATATGCCACTCGCAATCTCCCAATTCATCCAGCTCCCCCTCTCAGAGACCCTTCATTTCTTAAGAAGCAGCCCATGTAACTCTGATGAAAATGGTTGGTGAATCATGCTTAGAGAATTACAGCCTACTCTAGTTATACTGGGCCATATCATAATTCTTCACACGCATATGTTCTCTTCCTTTTCTTGCTCGTACTGTTCCCTGTGCCTGTCTCCATCTGATCACCTAACCCTCATTTGTCCTCCAGGGCTATGCTTAGACCTTGTTTCCTCTGGAAAGCTTTCCCAGATTCACAAGACATGTTAGATATCTTTCATATATTCTTTCTGAGGCCCTATACTTTTCTTATAGCATTAATTATCTGTTTATCATTTTATCCCCAACACATAGTATATGACCTAGTTTCAGTGGATAATCCAGCCCAAATTTTTGCCTTTTTTAAAGGACAGTCTGTACTCCTTCTCATGGCCAACAGCAGAACTTCCCAATCAGCATACCCTAAATGAATTTTAAGTGTACCCAGATATTGATCACCTCAGCCTAGTAAAGAGACCTGCGGTGGCTGAGCCCTAGAAACCTTGACCTTAGGAAAAGAAGCCTTTCAACTTATGAAAAATATTGAAGAGATACCTTTTAAAAATTTTGTGTCTTGATCCCCCTCTAATCTTCTATTCAGCTCCTAAATACACACACACACACACACACACACACACATTCACATTCATATTATCTTCTTAATACATGAATGTGTGGATGCTTGCTGTATAGGCTAATAGAACATTATGGTGCATCAGAACTACCAAGAAAACAAATTGAAATCCAGATTTACAGATGGTACCACAGAAATGCAGTAAGTCTGGGGCTCTCCATTTTTTTATATTAATTTTTCTTGGAGTATAGTTGTTTTATAATGTTGTGTTACTTTCCATTATGCAGCAAAACAAATCAACTATATATTTAAATATATCCCCTCTTTTTTGGATTCCCTTCCCATTTAGATTACCACAGAGCACTGAGTAGAGTTCCTTGAGCTGTTCAGTAGGATCTCATTAGTTATCTATTTTACACATAGTATCAATCGTGCATATATGCCACTCGCAATCTCCCAATTCATCCAGCTCCCCCTCTCAGAGACCCTTCATTTCTTAAGAAGCAGCCCATGTAACTCTGATGAAAATGGTTGGTGAATCATGCTTAGAGAATTACAGCCTACTCTAGTTATACTGGGCCATATCATAATTCTTCACACGCATATGTTCTCTTCCTTTTCTTGCTCGTACTGTTCCCTGTGCCTGTCTCCATCTGATCACCTAACCCTCATTTGTCCTCCAGGGCTATGCTTAGACCTTGTTTCCTCTGGAAAGCTTTCCCAGATTCACAAGACATGTTAGATATCTTTCATATATTCTTTCTGAGGCCCTATACTTTTCTTATAGCATTTAAATAATTATCTGCCATAAAGGTAAGGGTCATGTCAATGCTGTTTATCATTTTATCCCCAACACACTCTAGTATATGACCTAGTTTATTATAGGCATTTAGTAAACATTCAAATTAATGTCTTATCTTGAATACAGGTCATAAAGGAAATTTAACTACAATTGGTCATTTCAGATCTAGGTGTGATAACCTCTGTCAGCTCCAAAATGGAGTGAGTCACCAATTTTGTTCTACACTCAGAGATCCAGGAACACAATTCTTGCCCATTTCCTAGTTTGTATGAGCATTCCTTATGCTCTGAAGCAAAACTGCCACTGCTTCCAAAAATTTCATCTTCTATGGATTTTCACTTATAAGGCCCATAGTTACACCAGAAGACATTCTTTGTCATCCCCGACAGCTTCTCATTCACCAGCATCTTGACAATGACTTTAATTGCCTAGTATCCCTCAGAATTTTTTCCTTCTGGCTTCCTTTCTGAATGGTTTCCTACTATCCCAATTAGGGACAGCATATGGGTTTCCCCTGTAGCTCAGCTGGTAAAGAATCCACCTGCTATGCAGGAGACTCCTGTTCAATTCCTGGGTCGGGAAGATCTCCTAGAGAAGGGATCAGCTACCTATTCCAGTATTCTTGGGCTTCCTTGGTGGCTCACATGGTATAGAATCTGCCTGCAGTGCAGGAGACCTGGGTTGGGAAGATCCCCTGGAGAAGGGAAAGGCTACCCACTCCAGTATTCTTGGCTGGAGAATTCTATGGCTGGTCCATGGATCACGAAGAATCCAACATGACTGAGTGACTTTCACTTGCGCTAATGACTTTCATCTAAACCAAAGGGTTGTAAAGCATTCCTCAGGCCCTATCACTCTATCTGCTAACAGGAATGCTAGTTTTAGGGAACTCGGTTTAGGAAAACCAGGCCCAAGACATTTTTACTTTTAACACTGAAAGTCCCCCATCTCCCATTTTCCCTATCTTTAGCTCCTGGCAACCACTATTTTATTCTTTGGTTTTGTGAGTCTGGTTTTTTTGTTTAGATCCCATTTCATATATTCTTTCTGAGGCCCTATACTTTTCTTATAGCATTTAAATAATTATCTGCCATAAAGGTAAGGGTCATGTCAATGCTGTTTATCATTTTATCCCCAACACACTCTAGTATATGACCTAGTTTATTATAGGCATTTAGTAAACATTCAAATTAATGTCTTATCTTGAATACAGGTCATAAAGGAAATTTAACTACAATTGGTCATTTCAGATCTAGGTGTGATAACCTCTGTCAGCTCCAAAATGGAGTGAGTCACCAATTTTGTTCTACACTCAGAGATCCAGGAACACAATTCTTGCCCATTTCCTAGTTTGTATGAGCATTCCTTATGCTCTGAAGCAAAACTGCCACTGCTTCCAAAAATTTCATCTTCTATGGATTTTCACTTATAAGGCCCATAGTTACACCAGAAGACATTCTTTGTCATCCCCGACAGCTTCTCATTCACCAGCATCTTGACAATGACTTTAATTGCCTAGTATCCCTCAGAATTTTTTCCTTCTGGCTTCCTTTCTGAATGGTTTCCTACTATCCCAATTAGGGACAGCATATGGGTTTCCCCTGTAGCTCAGCTGGTAAAGAATCCACCTGCTATGCAGGAGACTCCTGTTCAATTCCTGGGTCGGGAAGATCTCCTAGAGAAGGGATCAGCTACCTATTCCAGTATTCTTGGGCTTCCTTGGTGGCTCACATGGTATAGAATCTGCCTGCAGTGCAGGAGACCTGGGTTGGGAAGATCCCCTGGAGAAGGGAAAGGCTACCCACTCCAGTATTCTTGGCTGGAGAATTCTATGGCTGGTCCATGGATCACGAAGAATCCAACATGACTGAGTGACTTTCACTTGCGCTAATGACTTTCATCTAAACCAAAGGGTTGTAAAGCATTCCTCAGGCCCTATCACTCTATCTGCTAACAGGAATGCTAGTTTTAGGGAACTCGGTTTAGGAAAACCAGGCCCAAGACATTTTTACTTTTAACACTGAAAGTCCCCCATCTCCCATTTTCCCTATCTTTAGCTCCTGGCAACCACTATTTTATTCTTTGGTTTTGTGAGTCTGGTTTTTTTGTTTAGATCCCACATATAAACTATTTGTCTTTCCATGTATTGTTTACTTCATATACAATGTCCTCCAGGTCCATCCATTTGTCACAGATGGAAGAATTTCTTTTTCATAGCTGAATAATATTCTATTGTACCACGTATTCTTTACCCATTCATGAATTCATGGACACTTGGATTGTTGGTCAAAGAGTGAAAACTTTCTGTTATAAGGTGAATGAGTTCTGAGGATCTATCATAGAGCATGGTGATTTTAGAGGGTCCATGGGTTGCAAAGAGTTGGACATGACAGAGCAACTTTCACTTTACTGTGCTTCACAGACACTGTATTTTTACGAATGGTGAAAAACGTGCCAACCCTGCCTCCAAACAATTCTACTGGCGTCATTTCTCCAAAAACATTTGCTCACTTCATGTCTTTATCACATTATCAAAATAATTCTCTTGATATTTCAGACTTTTTATTATTATTATATTGATTATGGTGATTTGATCAGAAATATTTGATGTTATTATTGTAATTGTTTTGGAGCACCATATAAGATGATAGTGAAGTTGGAGTCCATATAAGATGATGAAGTTAATCAATAAATGTTGTGTGTGTTCTGACTACTCAACCAACCAAGCATTCCTTCATCTCTCTCCCTCTCCTCAGGCCTCCCTATACCCTGAGAGGCAACAATAATTGAAATTAGACCAATTAATTACCTTACAATGACCTCTAAGTGTTCAAGTGACAGAGTCACACTTTTCTCCCCAGGGGATCTTCTCAATCCAGGGATCAAACCCTGCATTGCAGGCAAATTCTTTACCATCTTAGCACCAGGGAAGCTCCACATTTTACTCACTTTAAATCAAAAGCTAGAAACGATTAAGCATATTAGCAGCAATTTCAAAATATTACTACTCTAGGTCACTCAAGAGCTCAGATGAAGACGTACAATGAGATTACTATTGTTGTTTTTTTTTTAACTTTTATTTTACTTTGAAATATCACAGAGTTTTGTTGTTTACAGATATGCATGTTCCCAGATTAGTCATATGTATATCCCCCCCTTCCCACCCCTCTCGACCATCACACAGCACCCCTAAAGGATCTCCTTTTCTCACAGAGCAATGACTAGAGCTATTTTCTTCACTTATGATAGTACAGGCCTTCATGCTACTTCCTTTACGCCTCCCACCCTCTGTTCCTTCCCCACAATGTCCATATGTCCACTGTCCATGTCAGTCTTTCCGTTGCTTCACTGCGTGTGCCATCATCACCATCCTACTAGATTCCATATATATGTGTTAATATATTGTATTTGTCCTTCTCTTTCTGACTGATTTCACTTTTTATGATACGTTCTAGATCCAGCCTACTATTGTTTTAAACTGCTAACCTAACATCCATTCTGTAGACTATGAATCAAAGAGTCATTTTGACTTTCAAGTATTATTATTAGAGAAGTACATTTTGTAAGGCTATAGATAGTGATTCTTCTGATGGATCTGGGCAGAGTTAATTGAAAACTTCCTGGAAAGGATTCACTATTCCAGGTGCCACCAAGAACATTAATGAATCATGGGAATATATCAAATATCAACATTAATAGGAGTTAGGAAGAAGTTGATTCCAACCTTCATGGATGACTGAGGGCTCAAGTCCTCAGTGGAGGAAATCACATCAAATGCGGGAAATAGAAAGAGAACTATGATTAGAAATGGAGCCTGCAAGAGGAGGGTGATATATGTATAATTCTGGCTGATTTGCATTGTTGCAGAACAGAAACCAACACAACATTGCAAAGCAATTTCCCACAATTAAAAAAAAAATTAAAAAGAAGTGGAGCCTGAAGATCTGACTGGATTGCTGCACTCTAATGATTAAACTTTAATGGATGAGGAGTTGCTTTTCATGAATAAGCAGAAAGTGGCTTCTTGAGATAAAGGTCTGCTCCTGGTGAAGATGCTGTGAAGACTGTGGAAATGACAACAGATGATTTAGAAGATTACATAAACTTAGTTGATAAATCCATGGCCAGGTTTGAGAAAGTTGACCCTAGTTTTGGAGGATGTTCTCCTGTGGGTAAAATGCTATCAAATAGCACTGCACAATGCATGTTCCCAGATTAGTCATATGTATATCCCCCCCTTCCCACCCCTCTCGACCATCACACAGCACCCCTAAAGGATCTCCTTTTCTCACAGAGCAATGACTAGAGCTATTTTCTTCACTTATGATAGTACAGGCCTTCATGCTACTTCCTTTACGCCTCCCACCCTCTGTTCCTTCCCCACAATGTCCATATGTCCACTGTCCATGTCAGTCTTTCCGTTGCTTCACTGCGTGTGCCATCATCACCATCCTACTAGATTCCATATATATGTGTTAATATATTGTATTTGTCCTTCTCTTTCTGACTGATTTCACTTTTTATGATACGTTCTAGATCCAGCCTACTATTGTTTTTAAACTGCTAACCTAACATCCATTCTGTAGACTATGAATCAAAGAGTCATTTTGACTTTCAAGTATTATTATTAGAGAAGTACATTTTGTAAGGCTATAGATAGTGATTCTTCTGATGGATCTGGGCAGAGTTAATTGAAAACTTCCTGGAAAGGATTCACTATTCCAGGTGCCACCAAGAACATTAATGAATCATGGGAATATATCAAATATCAACATTAATAGGAGTTAGGAAGAAGTTGATTCCAACCTTCATGGATGACTGAGGGCTCAAGTCCTCAGTGGAGGAAATCACATCAAATGCGGGAAATAGAAAGAGAACTATGATTAGAAATGGAGCCTGCAAGAGGAGGGTGATATATGTATAATTCTGGCTGATTTGCATTGTTGCAGAACAGAAACCAACACAACATTGCAAAGCAATTTCCCACAATTAAAAAAAAAATTAAAAAGAAGTGGAGCCTGAAGATCTGACTGGATTGCTGCACTCTAATGATTAAACTTTAATGGATGAGGAGTTGCTTTTCATGAATAAGCAGAAAGTGGCTTCTTGAGATAAAGGTCTGCTCCTGGTGAAGATGCTGTGAAGACTGTGGAAATGACAACAGATGATTTAGAAGATTACATAAACTTAGTTGATAAATCCATGGCCAGGTTTGAGAAAGTTGACCCTAGTTTTGGAGGATGTTCTCCTGTGGGTAAAATGCTATCAAATAGCACTGCACAATGCACAGAAATATTTCATGAAAGGAAGAGCCAATTGATGCAGCAAACTTTATCACTGTCTTAATTTAAGAAATTTGCACAACCACCCCAATCATCAGCCGTCAGCCCCAACCACCACTCTAATCAGTCATCAGCCATCAACACAGAGGCAAGATCCTCTACCAGCTAAAAGATAACAACCTGCTTCAACAAGATGATAGTCAGCATTTTTAATAATAAAGTTTTTTTTTTTTTTTTGGCTGTGCCACATGGCTTACAGACTAAAAGGCTTCTGAACAGCAAGGGCAACCATCAACAAAATGAAAAGGCAATCGACTGAATGGTAGAAAATAATTGCAAATCATACATCTAATAAGGGAACTAGTATCCAAAACACATTTTAAAACTTATACAAGTCAATAGTCAAAAAAAAAAAAACCTGATAAAGAAATAAACAGAAAATCTTGGGCTTCCCTGGTAGTCCAGTGAGCGAGGAGTCTGCCTTGCAAATGCAAGGGGCATCGGTTTGATGCCTGGTCCAGGAAGATCCCACATGCCCCAGAGATGCTGGACCAGTGTATCCAATTGGGAGCCAGCACTCTGGAGCGTATGCAGCCAGAGCCAGTGCTCTGCACCGGGAGAGGCCACTGCAATGGGAGGCCCACACAGGCCGAAGAATAAGGATGGATGAAAATAAATAAATAAAAAAACCAATAAAAGAGGCCAAAATTTAAAAGAAAGAAAAAGAAAAGAAAGAACGAAACAGAAGATCCAAATAGGCATTTTTCCAGAGGCAAACAAATGGCTAACAAGTTCATGAAAAGATGCTCTACATCATTAATGATCAGGGAAATGCAAATCAAAGCCACAATGAAACATCGCCTCACACCATTTAGAATGACTATTATCAAAAAGAAGAAACAAACAAACAAAAAGAAATGACAAATGTTAGTAAGGGTGGGGAGGAAAGGAAACCCTTGTGCACTTGCTGGTGGGAATGTAAACTGGTGCAACCACTATGAAAAATAGTATGGAGCTTCCTCAAAATATTAAAAACAGTGCTATCATATGCTCCAGCAATTTCAGTTTGGATATTTATTTGAAAACATGTATTTGAAAGATATCTGCGAGGACTTCCCTGGCAGCTCAGTGGTAAAGAATCCGCCTGCCAATGCAGGAGACACGAGTTCGACCCTGATCCAGGAAGATCCCATACGCTGCAGAGCAGCTAAGCCCATGAGCCACCACTATTGAGCCTTGGAGCCTCAACTATTGAGCCCATGTGCCAGCAACTACTGAAACCTGTGTGCCCTAGAGCCTGAGTTTCACAACAAGACAAGTTACTGCAACAAGAAGCCTGCTCACCTCAACTAGAGAGTAGCCCCCAGTCCTTGCAACTAGGGAAGAGCCTGCAGCAGCAGTGAAAACCCAGAATAGTCAAAATAAATAAATAAAACTAAAAAAAATAAAAATAAAAAGATATCTGCAAGATCTTAAGATGGCTGCTGGGTGGCCAACTTCAGACCAAAGAGATGTGGGGTGGGCTGCTACTTCCTGGCCTAAGTGAAAGCAATGTTGAGTTGAATTCTAATGATGAGATCACATTAGAGAGCTCTGGACTTAACTTACAAGAGAGTAAAGAAGATGGGACTGTTACAAAGACAGAGATCTCAGATATCCCTATAGATGGATCTAACACTGAAGCAGAGGCAAATGTAAATACGTATGGAGAGTGTCCCTCTGGAATTCCCTTAAATATAAGGAATAAATCTGAAGAATTGCATAAAATGCATTCTGAACAGAAAACCTCAACTTCAAAATCAGGAAAGAAAAAAAGAAAATGTTCCAGAAAAGATAAATTAAAGAAAAAAGAAGAATCTCATAATGAACAGTCTTCAAGTGAAACCCAGTGGAAGGAACTTAGTATTTTGAAGTCAATGGCAGGGCTGACCCCCCTGTTAAAAGGAAAATAGTTGAAAAGTCAGAAGAGCATAGACAAGGCTACAGAAGACTGGAATATTGAGAAGGCCAATGAACTAAGCAACCAGCTAACCACTTGAGAACTTGGTATAAAAATAGTATGGAGCTTCCTCAAAATATTAAAAACAGTGCTATCATATGCTCCAGCAATTTCAGTTTGGATATTTATTTGAAAACATGTATTTGAAAGATATCTGCGAGGACTTCCCTGGCAGCTCAGTGGTAAAGAATCCGCCTGCCAATGCAGGAGACACGAGTTCGACCCTGATCCAGGAAGATCCCATACGCTGCAGAGCAGCTAAGCCCATGAGCCACCACTATTGAGCCTTGGAGCCTCAACTATTGAGCCCATGTGCCAGCAACTACTGAAACCTGTGTGCCCTAGAGCCTGAGTTTCACAACAAGACAAGTTACTGCAACAAGAAGCCTGCTCACCTCAACTAGAGAGTAGCCCCCAGTCCTTGCAACTAGGGAAGAGCCTGCAGCAGCAGTGAAAACCCAGAATAGTCAAAATAAATAAATAAAACTAAAAAAAATAAAAATAAAAAGATATCTGCAAGATCTTAAGATGGCTGCTGGGTGGCCAACTTCAGACCAAAGAGATGTGGGGTGGGCTGCTACTTCCTGGCCTAAGTGAAAGCAATGTTGAGTTGAATTCTAATGATGAGATCACATTAGAGAGCTCTGGACTTAACTTACAAGAGAGTAAAGAAGATGGGACTGTTACAAAGACAGAGATCTCAGATATCCCTATAGATGGATCTAACACTGAAGCAGAGGCAAATGTAAATACGTATGGAGAGTGTCCCTCTGGAATTCCCTTAAATATAAGGAATAAATCTGAAGAATTGCATAAAATGCATTCTGAACAGAAAACCTCAACTTCAAAATCAGGAAAGAAAAAAAGAAAATGTTCCAGAAAAGATAAATTAAAGAAAAAAGAAGAATCTCATAATGAACAGTCTTCAAGTGAAACCCAGTGGAAGGAACTTAGTATTTTGAAGTCAATGGCAGGGCTGACCCCCCTGTTAAAAGGAAAATAGTTGAAAAGTCAGAAGAGCATAGACAAGGCTACAGAAGACTGGAATATTGAGAAGGCCAATGAACTAAGCAACCAGCTAACCACTTGAGAACTTGGTATAAAAATTGCCAAAGTATTTACCTGCCACAACTTTGCAAAAGCCAAAGAGGATGCTGAAAATTCACAGGCTGCATGAAAAAAGAAACTTGTCTGAGAATTTGAAGCAAAGAAGAGGTTGGAGGCAATATGGAATATATATGACTTGCCAGAGTTCTTGAAGAACTTTGAGGCTTCACTTGCATCTTCAATTGCTCAATTTACTAAAAAGATTTTCCTGCTTATGTTAACTATGTCAGAAAATTTTTGGAAATAGAAAAAAAAATCATAAAATTTGGGAGTTTAGAAACTGCATCTTTAAGAGGCGACTATTGTACTGTGTGTGGACACACCCCACCCCCCTCCCACACACAAATGATTATCAAATCATTTTTCAGTCACTTTCTGAAGAGTTCATCCCACTGAAGTGAATGAAATGGACCATTCAGTTATTTGTACAAGTAATCTAAGCATACATACAGGGGGGAAAGGACTTTTTAATTTATTTATATGGACCTCCAGTATAAAATCAATTTTTCTTTTCATCTATTTGGTGTAGCACAGCCAATGAGCTCCTTGAACTTCCTTATCTGCATTCAGTGTAATTGCACTTATTCTGGAGTTGCGTTTTTTAGATTAGCATGTGTTTATAATGGATTAGTCATAAGTGCAAGGAAGATACTGTGTTTACAAATGACTTAAAGTTATAAAAGCAATTATTGTTTGTTTATTACAGGCAGTAGAGTTGATACTTCAGTCACATACTAAAAGAAATTGACTAAAAATAATAATAATGAAAGATATCTGCACTCCCATGTTCATCGCATCAGTATTTACAATAGCCAAGATATAGAAACAACCTAAGTGTCCATCAATGGATGAATGGATAAAGAAATTGTGCATATATATATATATATATATATATATATAATATGTATATATAACAGAATATTACTCAACCATAAGAAAGAATGAAATCTTGCCATTTGCTACAATATGGATGGACCTTGAGGTCATAATGCTAATTGAAATAAGGCAAGGAAAGACACATAACGTATGATCTCTCCTACATGTGGAATCTTAAAAGAAAAAACTTCATAGGTACAGAAAACACATGGTGGTTGCAAAAATGTAGAGGTGAGAGTAGGTGAAATGGGTAAACTTTTTAAATTTTTAAATAAATTGAATTTTTAAATTTTTAAAATATTCATGGCACTTTGGCAATCATTCATGAATAGACACAGAGCAGATAAAATCTTAAGTTAGCCAAGGTATATGTTCCCATTTGTGGTTGAACAGGGCAATACTCTGTCTTCTTGTTTCAGCTCTCACAATGTAAACAAGAGTCTTTTTTGCAATCATCTTATGGAAAAACCCAAATAAGCTTTTTGGCCCACCCAATATTTAGTGCCATGTTTGCCATGTTTTCTCAGTCTTGTGTGTTTTTTTTGCTTTTTTGTGGTTTTTTTTGGTGATTTTGCTACTTAAAATGGTCTTCATGCGTAGTGCTAAAGTGGTGTCTAATGTTCCTAAGCACAAGACTATGATATCTTACAGAAAAATTATATGTGTTTTATAAGCTTCGTTTAGGCTTGAGTTCCAGTGATGCTGGTCATGAGTTCAATATCAATATTAGCACTAATTCAGGGTTGCAGCAACTTTGTAGAGTGTAGCTACTGTGAATGAGAATCATCTGTACTTTGGTATTTTCCTTCATAGCACTGATCACACATTGTAAGTATATGTTTACCTGTGTAATTTTTAAGTGTTTGTCTCCTCCAGAAAACTATAAGCTTCAGGGGAACAGGGACTAGGATGTTTTTTTTATTTGATGAGATTCCCAGTATCTGATATCCCAGTGCTTAGTATATAGCCAGAGCTTGGTAAAAATTGTTGAATGAAAAATTAAATAAGTGAATGAATGAGTAAAGTACCTGTAGTGATGTGGCACAGAGGAATACCTGGGCAGGAAGCTAGGCTGATCATTAAAGAGAGTGGCTGAAGACTGTGGTAGGAGAGACCATTGGTTTGCTCCCATTTTCTATTAGAGCAACTCTTGTCCTATAGTGTTGACTGTACTCAATGCATAATGGAAGGATTTTCCATTGAGAGTAAAACATTTCAGGTGCCAAAGCAAAATACTGCCTTCTTCTAAGTGGTTTAACATCCTTTCATTGTGTTTATAGTGAAAACAGTCAAATGCAGTTCCTGTACTGGTGGCTACAAATACCAGACAGATTTAGAAAGGGTCTGAGATTTTCCTCTCCCTTTCTATGGGAGGCCTTAAATCTCAGATGCAGTCACAATTCTTTTGGGGGGTTATATCTGTTAGGATTCCCAATGCAGAAGGCCTAGAATACATCTCCATATCATGTATATTGAAATTGAATCACTTGGGCCTTTCTAGGTGTCCTGACATAAACTGGCTATTTATTCATTCAGTGACCCCAGATGATGGGTGATAGAACATAATCTACCTATCAGAAAGCCATCTTGAGGAGGCAGCCAATTGGGCCATTGTGGGAGGAAGTCAAAACAAGCCCAAGGCCAAGCAAGGGAAGGCTTTATTCAACCTAGTAAAGGAGTGTTTGAAAGTTGACCTTATGTGTATGTAGGAATGTTAAGAAATCCACTCTATGGTCAGCTTTGGAGAATGATTTGAGCATCATCAGGAAGGGTCTTCCCACCCTCACTCCTTAATGAGATCTTGTTTTACACCCAAACTATGTTCTCGGTTGTTCTGTTCCTCTGAACTAACCTTCCTTTCTTCTTTCAGCTTCATTAAATCATACCTATCATGCAAGGCCCTGTTTCTCCAAGAAGTCTCACTGGACATTAGGTCTCAGCGTCCTCTCTAAAGTTCACTGTCAGACTTTCCAGGTATCCCAGAACCTTTCATCTGCTTTCAGTTTTTCCCCAATATACAGCTTGGAAAATGGAAGAAAATTATAGTGATGATGATAAGTACCTGATATGTGCTAGTAATAGCCAGAGCTTGGTAAAATTGTTGAATGAAATTAAAGTGAATGAATGAGTAAAGTACCTGTAGTGATGTGGCACAGAGGAATACCTGGGCAGGAAGCTAGGCTGATCATTAAAGAGAGTGGCTGAAGACTGTGGTAGGAGAGACCATTGGTTTGCTCCCATTTTCTATTAGAGCAACTCTTGTCCTATAGTGTTGACTGTACTCAATGCATAATGGAAGGATTTTCCATTGAGAGTAAAACATTTCAGGTGCCAAAGCAAAATACTGCCTTCTTCTAAGTGGTTTAACATCCTTTCATTGTGTTTATAGTGAAAACAGTCAAATGCAGTTCCTGTACTGGTGGCTACAAATACCAGACAGATTTAGAAAGGGTCTGAGATTTTCCTCTCCCTTTCTATGGGAGGCCTTAAATCTCAGATGCAGTCACAATTCTTTTGGGGGGTTATATCTGTTAGGATTCCCAATGCAGAAGGCCTAGAATACATCTCCATATCATGTATATTGAAATTGAATCACTTGGGCCTTTCTAGGTGTCCTGACATAAACTGGCTATTTATTCATTCAGTGACCCCAGATGATGGGTGATAGAACATAATCTACCTATCAGAAAGCCATCTTGAGGAGGCAGCCAATTGGGCCATTGTGGGGAGGAAGTCAAAACAAGCCCAAGGCCAAGCAAGGGAAGGCTTTATTCAACCTAGTAAAGGAGTGTTTGAAAGTTGACCTTATGTGTATGTAGGAATGTTAAGAAATCCACTCTATGGTCAGCTTTGGAGAATGATTTGAGCATCATCAGGAAGGGTCTTCCCACCCTCACTCCTTAATGAGATCTTGTTTTACACCCAAACTATGTTCTCGGTTGTTCTGTTCCTCTGAACTAACCTTCCTTTCTTCTTTCAGCTTCATTAAATCATACCTATCATGCAAGGCCCTGTTTCTCCAAGAAGTCTCACTGGACATTAGGTCTCAGCGTCCTCTCTAAAGTTCACTGTCAGACTTTCCAGGTATCCCAGAACTTCTTTGCATGACTGCCTTTATCAGTGACAAACAATGATGCAACTAACATTGCATGGCTCTGTTGACACGTCTTTCTGAAGGATGTTATATACCGTTGGAAGACAGGGACAACGTCCAGGATTTCCTCCGTATTCTCAACATTTCCTAGCACAATTTTATGAACATTTTGGCCTTTAGTAAAGATCTGTTCAAAAAATGATATCAAGACAACCAACTTTTGTGAGGCCTTCTCTGCCCACCTTACCTGGAAGGGACTCTCTTTCCCTAAAGAACTATATTGCCCTGAGAGTCTACTATATTCTAGAGAAAGCTCTGGGTAAAGAAACTTCGAGTGCTATGGGCTGATAGATATATGACCATGACCTGGGATTTACTTTCTCTGCTGAACAAGCAAGAGTTGTTTTGGTGCCCAGGATAAGCCCAAACATTTGGAATGCAGGTAGAGATGGCCTTTGGGTCATCTGAAATCCCTTTTGGGTCCTTTCACCTCTCAGATTCAATACCCTCTTACTCATGATCCCCTTACTGATGACCCCTGTCCATTCCATTTAGTTGTGTTAACACAGTCCAAATACATGCAGGTGGCTATCATTTCCCTCCCATGTTTGCCCCAGTCCAGATTTAGTTTCTTTCATCTATTTTCACTTTTAGGGTTTTTGACCAAAGGACCTCCACAGCTAATCTGAGATCCCTTTGAGCAGAGGATGGACATCGTGATGTCTGGATCCATTTCTCCTCCCATGTTTGCCCCAGTCCAGATATTTTTATTCAACCTAGTAAAGGAGTGTTTGAAAGTTGACCTTATGTGTATGTAGGAATGTTAAGAAATCCACTCTATGGTCAGCTTTGGAGAATGATTTGAGCATCATCAGGAAGGGTCTTCCCACCCTCACTCCTTAATGAGATCTTGTTTTACACCCAAACTATGTTCTCGGTTGTTCTGTTCCTCTGAACTAACCTTCCTTTCTTCTTTCAGCTTCATTAAATCATACCTATCATGCAAGGCCCTGTTTCTCCAAGAAGTCTCACTGGACATTAGGTCTCAGCGTCCTCTCTAAAGTTCACTGTCAGACTTTCCAGGTATCCCAGAACTTCTTTGCATGACTGCCTTTATCAGTGACAAACAATGATGCAACTAACATTGCATGGCTCTGTTGACACGTCTTTCTGAAGGATGTTATATACCGTTGGAAGACAGGGACAACGTCCAGGATTTCCTCCGTATTCTCAACATTTCCTAGCACAATTTTATGAACATTTTGGCCTTTAGTAAAGATCTGTTCAAAAAATGATATCAAGACAACCAACTTTTGTGAGGCCTTCTCTGCCCACCTTACCTGGAAGGGACTCTCTTTCCCTAAAGAACTATATTGCCCTGAGAGTCTACTATATTCTAGAGAAAGCTCTGGGTAAAGAAACTTCGAGTGCTATGGGCTGATAGATATATGACCATGACCTGGGATTTACTTTCTCTGCTGAACAAGCAAGAGTTGTTTTGGTGCCCAGGATAAGCCCAAACATTTGGAATGCAGGTAGAGATGGCCTTTGGGTCATCTGAAATCCCTTTTGGGTCCTTTCACCTCTCAGATTCAATACCCTCTTACTCATGATCCCCTTACTGATGACCCCTGTCCATTCCATTTAGTTGTGTTAACACAGTCCAAATACATGCAGGTGGCTATCATTTCCCTCCCATGTTTGCCCCAGTCCAGATTTAGTTTCTTTCATCTATTTTCACTTTTAGGGTTTTTGACCAAAGGACCTCCACAGCTAATCTGAGATCCCTTTGAGCAGAGGATGGACATCGTGATGTCTGGACCCTGGCCTTATCTTCTACCTTATTCCCTATTTTTCAGCTAAAATAAGCATATTCTCCCATCTTCAATCATTTTCTTACACTCTAGGTCAAGATTTTATAACTTTAGCACTCTTGACGTTTGGAGCTACATAATTCTTTGGTGTGGGAGGGGCAGGGTGGGGTGGTGGGCTGTCCTGTGCATTATAGGGTGTCCAGCAGCATTCCTGGCCTATACGCATTAGATGCCAATAGCACCCCCTACCCAGTTGCAGACTCTGACCCAGTTGTGACAATTTAAAATGTCTTCAGACATTGCCAAGTGTCCTCTAGGAGACAAAACAAACACCCCTGATTGAGGACCACCTCTCTAGGTTATCTTGCCTTGGTCCCTAGTCTCTGCCTGATATTCCTTCTACTCTAGCCCTTCCCCAGTCTCACTTGGAAGTCACCATTGCTTGGCTAATAAAGTCATCAGGAAAGTAGTAAGAGGAACTCTAGACTTAGATTTGCTATCTATTGCTATGTCCACAAGTTAGTAGGTATATAACCATGAATAATTATTGAACCCTCAGTTTCCTCATCTATAAAGTGAAGATAATAATACTCCCACACCACAGAGCTTTGGTGAGAATTAAATACCTTTCTGTCTCCTAAAATCATTATTGCTAACCATTGCTTTTACAATTCATAGCTTCAAAAAGAAAGATGGCAATGAATGGAGCCAAGGATACAGTCAGCAGCCTTCCACAGTGCTATAACTCACAGTCATATAGGAGAAGAAAGCCACATATCTGGAAGCATAAAAACAAAAGCATTGGTTTCCAAAGTTAGTTGAGCATCAGAATCATCAGGAGACATTTTTTGAAATTACAGTCTTGAACTATATCCCAGGTATCCTGAATGCTGATATTTGGGTATGAGACACAGGATATGAACCAGGAAACTCTCCAGTGAATTCTCTTGCTAAGCCATCTTTGGATACCACAGAACTAGATGAGGGCTTCCCTGGTGGTCCAGTGGGTAAGGACACCGCCTTGCAGTGCAGGGGGCACCGGTTCAATCCCTGGCCTGGGAAGATCCCACATGCCACGGAGCGGCTGGACTGATGTGTCCAATTACCAAGCTGGAGTTCTGGAGTGCATGTGCCCAGAGCCGGTGCTCTGTGACAACAGAGGCCACTGCAATGCGGAGCTCACATGGGCCAAAGAACAATGACGGATGAAAATGGATAAATGAAAGACCAATAGAAGTGACCCACACGCCCCCCTCCCCACCCCCCACAAAAAATAAATAAATAAATAAATATTAAACTACAGAGTAAATTAAAAAAAGAAAAAAAAAGAACTAGATGATCTCTAAGGTTCCTTCTTGATAGTTGATGATTATACATCGCTATTTATCCTGGAAAGTATTATACAAACTATAATTGTACCTCTAAGCACAATCTTAGGGAATTTTCATGGAATTTTTTCATAGCCTGGAGTTGAAGAATATCACGAAGGGAATAGAGCAGCTTCTGGAGGCACGGAAGCTGGAAGGAAGCAAGGAAGAAGGAAGCAGCTTCAGAACTTCAATTGGCAGTTGTATTCACTTCACTAAAGAGCACAGATCTACAAACTGGCTGGTGAATAAACTTCAGTCTATGGTCCACAGACCAGAGGGCAGACTAGGCCAGGAGAGAAGGTAAGATATCCAGTGGCCATAACCCTGAAAATCTCTCTGATTAGCTGTAGAAGTAAAGGAAAGTTTGGTGCAGAAAGGTATGTAACCCCAGAGACTAATCTTCAGGACAGAAACAGAAAAGGCCTTTCTATTTAAGCAGGCTAGGGAGACTTTAGAAGTGAAAAACATGGCCCAGAAAACTTTAGATTCTTTGTCTTAGTGGCTTGCTTTAGTATTGACTCCTTCAACCTAGGAAGCAGTGCTGAGGTATAAGAAGGAAGAACTGGGATGTTATGTCCCATTAGCTATGTCAGTCAGGCCAATCTGTCTGAGTTATTTTTGGATCAGAGTTCAATGTTATATAAAATTAGCTGGGCCTGTGTTGATTTCTGTTTTGTTTGCACTTGGTTTCCTGGTAAAAACTCCTTCTGACAAATGCCAAACTTCACTGAACCAAGGGAGAAGAAGAATTTTCCACACTGTATCAGTTTTCTATTGCTGTGTAACAAATTACCACAAATTCAGTGACTTAAAACAATACAAGCATCCCACAGCTTCCATGGGTCATGGTCCAAGTACAGATTGGATGTGTCCTCTGTTCAGGGTCTCACCATGCTGACATCAAGGTGTCCACAAGGCTGCAATTTCATTTGAGGCTTGAGGTCCTCTTCTAAGCTCATTGATTTATGGTAGAATTTATTTCCCTGTGATTATAGGATTGAGGTCTCCATTGTCTTTCTGGCTATTGGTGGGAGACAACTTTCTGTTCCTATAGGTTGCCCCGCATGTCTTTGCCATACGGCCTCCTCCACACGTAGTTCACACCACAGCTGTTTGCCTCTCCAGGACCAATAGGGGAAGCTATGCTGATCTGAAGGTCCCTGACTTATTTTAAGTGCTCACTTGATTAAGTCAGGGTCACTCAGGACAATCTCCCCAAAATAAAGTCAACTGATTAGGGACCTCAATTGAATCTGCAAAATCTCTTCAAAGCAACACCTAAATTGATGTTTGATTGAATGAGTAGAAGAACATGTATATACCAGGAGCCAGAAATCTTGGGGGACCATCTTAGGATTCTGCCTGCCACATACAACTTGATCAAGAAGTGTGGCAGTGGGGTCCAGAATGATAATTGTTCAGGAAGTGGGAGAATTGTGTTCCTTTGAGCTAAGACTATCCTCACTCAGTTATGTATAACTCAGTTATGTGTGGCTCAACTTGAAGACAGGAGGAGTGCCTTTGGTCATAATCTGTGCCACCATCTGTTTGCTACCTTAAATTGTTTATTTTGCTTAAGTGGAAAATATTCCAGCCAGGTTTTTCCCCTGCCTGTGATTTTCAAGTTAGATTGGACTGTGATTTGAAACAGAATCAAGGGCAGTATGGTGTAAAAGAAAGATACTTCCTTTGACAAAGATTCCTCTAGCTCTTTGCAAGTATTTTGTCCAAGTGACCCTAACCAGGATGCAACAAAGATAGATGAGAAAGAAGTCACGGGCAAGAAAGAAGCTCTATGGCTTCAGGCCATTGTAACTGAGTGCCTAGAGGTGTAAAGGTTGAAAGAAGCTGTCTCTGAGCAAAAAGAATAAACTTCTCAATAGGAGGAGTCTTCATCAGATCTAGAAGACAAGTCATTGTGTGTATATGGCAATAAGGGAGAAAGGAGGAGATACCATACTGGCACACTGACCTGTTCCTCTTAGAAGCAATTGAATAGGTGGGTTTTGCTACAGTAAAATAGTAATAACTTTTTTGACTACTTTCTACATGCAGGCACTACTCTGTTAACATGTATTAACTCTTCCCCAAAGCTTGTGGGGTAGCTACTATTATTATCCCAGTTTTTTATAGATGATGAAACTGGCACAAAGACGTTAAATGCAAATTATTCTAAACTCTACTTAATAACATGCATACTAAATTGTTTAGGAGCAAGTGTGCTATTGTCTGCAACATACTATGAGATACAATAACAACAAAAGGATGGTCAGATAGATAAAGGGATGGATAAGTGTGAGAGAGATAAAATAAATACAGTAAAATGTTCATGGTAGAATCTAGCAGTAGATATATGGGTATTCATTGTAAAATTCTTTCAAGGACCCGTGCCCAGAATGATTGATTGAATGGTAGAAGAAATTTTCCAGGAGCCAGAATCTTGGGGACCATCTTAGGATTCTGCCTGCCACATACAACTTGATCAAGAAGTGTGGCAGTGGGGTCCAGAATGATAATTGTTCAGGAAGTGGGAGAATTGTGTTCCTTTGAGCTAAGACTATCCTCACTCAGTTATGTATAACTCAGTTATGTGTGGCTCAACTTGAAGACAGGAGGAGTGCCTTTGGTCATAATCTGTGCCACCATCTGTTTGCTACCTTAAATTGTTTATTTTGCTTAAGTGGAAAATATTCCAGCCAGGTTTTTCCCCTGCCTGTGATTTTCAAGTTAGATTGGACTGTGATTTGAAACAGAATCAAGGGCAGTATGGTGTAAAAGAAAGATACTTCCTTTGACAAAGATTCCTCTAGCTCTTTGCAAGTATTTTGTCCAAGTGACCCTAACCAGGATGCAACAAAGATAGATGAGAAAGAAGTCACGGGCAAGAAAGAAGCTCTATGGCTTCAGGCCATTGTAACTGAGTGCCTAGAGGTGTAAAGGTTGAAAGAAGCTGTCTCTGAGCAAAAAGAATAAACTTCTCAATAGGAGGAGTCTTCATCAGATCTAGAAGACAAGTCATTGTGTGTATATGGCAATAAGGGAGAAAGGAGGAGATACCATACTGGCACACTGACCTGTTCCTCTTAGAAGCAATTGAATAGGTGGGTTTTGCTACAGTAAAATAGTAATAACTTTTTTGACTACTTTCTACATGCAGGCACTACTCTGTTAACATGTATTAACTCTTCCCCAAAGCTTGTGGGGTAGCTACTATTATTATCCCAGTTTTTTATAGATGATGAAACTGGCACAAAGACGTTAAATGCAAATTATTCTAAACTCTACTTAATAACATGCATACTAAATTGTTTAGGAGCAAGTGTGCTATTGTCTGCAACATACTATGAGATACAATAACAACAAAAGGATGGTCAGATAGATAAAGGGATGGATAAGTGTGTGAGAGAGATAAAATAAATACAGTAAAATGTTCATGGTAGAATCTAGCAGTAGATATATGGGTATTCATTGTAAAATTCTTTCAATTTTTGTATGTTTGGAAAATTGAAAACAAAAGTTAATTTTCCACAATCACACAGCTAGTAATAATGGAGCCAGGATTCTGATTCAAATAATCTGGCTCCAAAGTATGTGCTCTTAACAACTATGCTAAACTGCTAGTCAGAAGCTGATTTTCCAAGGGTTTATTAAATACAATATTTTCAAATACTTGAAATCAGGTTTTTCTCTCAAATCATGTTCTTTGTAAGCTTTGCTGTTGAAACTATGGAACAGTGTAACACAGTCTCTGCCATGAGGAGCTCAGGGTCTTGTTGAGGAGACAAGAGGCACACATCTAAATCAGTCTGAGAAGGGATAAAATGAGGGAGCAGAACTCTAGATGAAAACTAAGAGACACTGAATTGAAGGCATGGTTTGGGACACTGGTGTTCCCAAAGACAGGAGGAAAAAGGGGAGTGGGAACAATGGTTTGAGATATCTGACATAGAGTTGGAGGAGTGGAAGTCTGGGCCTGATAAGACTATCTTGTAGATATAGCAGGTGACATTATCTGCCAAGAAAGAGTAGGTGAAGGCCAGTGAGTTAAGGGAGGTGGACAAGAATTGAAACCATTGCTTTGGGGAGTAAACATGAAATGACTGGAAAATGTAGGTAGATCCCAGTTGGTATCAGAAGCAAGTGTTTGCTGTGGTTTTATATTTCTTCAGTCAAGTTTATTGTAGCCTATCAGAAACAGGATGAAATAGGGCAGGAAGTGGATTAGCTCAGAAAAAGACAGGAAAGAGATCAAGCAGTATAAGATGACTTTGCTAAGAAAATGATAGAAAGGACAAAAAGTTCAGCTCCCTCTCCTCTGCTTGATGTTTCTATTCATGTAAGAATTTGGCTGTTCCCTCCATCCTGTCCTTGGTCCACAAATCTTTCAGACCTGGATACCAGCTCTAGTAACCCTACCTCTCAGATCTTAGTTCTCTGCTATCTAGATCATATCATATAGTTTTCTTTCTGTGCTCATTTCCTTGACCACTTTCCTCTGTGCTTCCCTTCTTTCTAAGAATTGTCTTCCCTTGATTTTCATGATGACATTCTCTTACTTCCCCTTCTACTTTCTAACTGCTCTTTCTCAGTCTCTTTGGTTCAACTATTCTATTTCTTCCTCCCATTTCTCAAAATAACTAGGTCCAAGAGTCCCTCTTTGACCCTCTTCCAATCTTGCTCTAAAAGGTATTCCTCAAATCTCTGGCAGATCCTATTTACTCCCTTGGCCTTGGCAGTCATCTTTTTAAAGATGGGTCTCAAATCTCTAGCTCCAGACTTTACCTTTTCCTGGAGCTTCAGATGTTCAATTGACTGGTGAACCCTCCACCTAGATGTACCTTAGATATCTCAAATCTCTTAAACAGTGAGATGCATCTAAAAGTCTGTGAGTATCTCTTTCCCCAATTACAGATATGAACTCCTCGATGGCTGAACCTGGGCTCCTTGGCTATCTTCATAGACTGGGGTTAAGCCAGTATCACAGTGAGGAGGGATCTTTTCCTTGCACAAGCCTCAGCAAAGGGTGTCTTATTGGAGGAGTGAGTTAATAACAGGCAGAAAAGATGGCTGGATGAGAATGGGTACTTCTGTGCTTTGTACATAGATGTGACTCATATGCTTTAGGCACATTAGTCATTATGCTTCTTGGCATCCCTCATTTCCCTACTCCAATGCTTGCTCATACACATATGGATTCATGCCCAGACCTTTCTCATGTCTACTTGGGAAGCACTCCACACACACATTGTCTTCACATACCACCTGCAACAGCCTCAATTAAAATGACCTTCAGACTCAGGGGAACTGAGTGGAGGGTTCTGGAAAGGCACTGCATTCTTTAACTGCTCCATTGTCCTTCTTGGAGCACTCCTGTCCCCTAATCAAGGATTGAGTGTGTCCAGGGATTGAGGCTGAAGGATTGTGGGCTTAACAAATTTATTCCATACTTTCTGTCATTTTTAATAGGATTTTTCATTTCCTGTGTAAACCCTGTAGAGGCAGGCTGGGAAGCCACTGTTGCCTTTGATTTCTAGCTGAGAAAACTCAGACTTTACAAGGAGTGATCTGAGATAGAGGTGAACCTAAGAGTCTTTGGCTGCTCATTTCCAGCCTAAGGCACTCATCACTGCCCCCATGCAACTAAGTTCAACCAGCTCCTGGAGATCCTGGTTCCTGTTTCAGGTAAGCAGTCAGCACTTAAGAGAGATACTGCTGGGGTCAGGCCAAGCTAGGATTCTGTTTGCATTGCTTAGGAGACAGTCTGGCATTCAGAGAGCAAGGGCCTATGAGTTTCTATGAGAAGGGAAGGAGGGGTTGGGATTTGGGCCCAGGAATTCCCATCAGGAATGAAACACTTTCCACCTGCTGCCGCCTAAAGTGCCTAACTCCGTCATGGAATTTGCATGCAGACAGTCAGATCGGACTTTTGGAAAGAAAGGATGAAAAACGAGTTTCCTTCTTTCTGTTCACAGAGGCCAACCAAAAGCCAGAGCTGTGAGTATCTCTTTCCCCAATTACAGATATGAACTCCTCGATGGCTAATTTCTTCATAGACTGGGGTTAAGCCAGTATCACAGTGAGGAGGGATCTTTTCCTTGCACAAGCCTCAGCAAAGGGTGTCTTATTGGAGGAGTGAGTTAATAACAGGCAGAAAAGATGGCTGGATGAGAATGGGTACTTCTGTGCTTTGTACATAGATGTGACTCATATGCTTTAGGCACATTAGTCATTATGCTTCTTGGCATCCCTCATTTCCCTACTCCAATGCTTGCTCATACACATATGGATTCATGCCCAGACCTTTCTCATGTCTACTTGGGAAGCACTCCACACACACATTGTCTTCACATACCACCTGCAACAGCCTCAATTAAAATGACCTTCAGACTCAGGGGAACTGAGTGGAGGGTTCTGGAAAGGCACTGCATTCTTTAACTGCTCCATTGTCCTTCTTGGAGCACTCCTGTCCCCTAATCAAGGATTGAGTGTGTCCAGGGATTGAGGCTGAAGGATTGTGGGCTTAACAAATTTATTCCATACTTTCTGTCATTTTTAATAGGATTTTTCATTTCCTGTGTAAACCCTGTAGAGGCAGGCTGGGAAGCCACTGTTGCCTTTGATTTCTAGCTGAGAAAACTCAGACTTTACAAGGAGTGATCTGAGATAGAGGTGAACCTAAGAGTCTTTGGCTGCTCATTTCCAGCCTAAGGCACTCATCACTGCCCCCATGCAACTAAGTTCAACCAGCTCCTGGAGATCCTGGTTCCTGTTTCAGGTAAGCAGTCAGCACTTAAGAGAGATACTGCTGGGGTCAGGCCAAGCTAGGATTCTGTTTGCATTGCTTAGGAGACAGTCTGGCATTCAGAGAGCAAGGGCCTATGAGTTTCTATGAGAAGGGAAGGAGGGGTTGGGATTTGGGCCCAGGAATTCCCATCAGGAATGAAACACTTTCCACCTGCTGCCGCCTAAAGTGCCTAACTCCGTCATGGAATTTGCATGCAGACAGTCAGATCGGACTTTTGGAAAGAAAGGATGAAAAACGAGTTTCCTTCTTTCTGTTCACAGAGGCCAGCCAAGAGCCAGAGCTGCAGCCAGGTCTCTGGTCATGAACTGAGCAGAACCAGTTATCGGTTTCAAGTCTGACTGCCTCTTCTTGTAAGGACTTTGAAACTTGGAGAAGATCCCTGACCCTTTATAAACCAGCAGAAAGAACTGTGATTGTCAAGACCCCTGATAAAATGGCAGGTATACTCAAAGGTGGAGCAGGAGGCTGAAAATGCTGCTTAGAATGTATTTAATAATTTTAATTCTCTGTATAAAACTTTCTGGGAAAGACTTGATTTAGGGGGTGTGGATTAGGTAGGCACTATCAAGGCACTGGGTGCCTTGGAATTAGGAGCTGGGAACATAAAAAGATGTAAATTCCTGGGCCCAGGGATCACATAGCTAACCGTCACAAGAGTGTACCAGGAGACCAGCACTCAGTCAAAGTCTTAATAGGATGGGAGCTGAATATTTAACATACGTCCCTGTCAAAGCACCTATCTCTGACCCTTGGCTCTTCCACCTCACTGTAGGACAAAAAAAAAAAAAACTTCTGGTCACTTCTCTGGATCTTGATTTCCCTTTATGTCAAATGGGAATGATGTTCTACAGACCAGAAACAGATGCACAGACACAGAGAACAGACTTGTGATTGCTAAGCAGGGGGAGGACAGGTGATGGAAGGAAGAATTGGGAATTTAGGATTAGCATATGCAAACTGTGTGTGTGTGTGTATGGTGGATAATAATAATGGGGTACTACTGTATAGCACAGAGAACTATATTCAGTATCCTATGATAAACCATAATGGAAAAAAGATTGAACTGAGTCACTTTGTTGTATAGCAGAAATTAACAGAACTTTGTAAATCAACTCTACTTCAATAAAATAATTTTCTAAGATGGGAATGATGTTAATCTACTTCACACAGTTGTTGAGAGGATTTTAAAGCCACATAAAGCCTGGTGCAAACATGAGGGGACCAATATTGTTTCACATGGTCTGGCTTCTACTCAGCACCTCTAGGAGAGAATAGTCCCAAGACTGAAGGGGGAATATAAAGGAGTCTACTTTAGACTCCTAAAATAGGAGACCTCTAAAGAGGAGAAATTTATGGTTGGTGAGGCTAGAGCTCTTCTAGTTGTATCCATTCTCCTGGGTATATTTTCACCTGGTCCTCAGGGTGGAGGCACCAAATTGAGCCTTCTTGGGCCATAACTCCCTTTTGGGTTCATCTCTCAGTTGTTTCTCTGCCTGGTTGGAATTTGAGCAGGCAAATAAGACTAAGTTCAGGAGTTAGAGTCCCATCAAAAACCAGTCAGTTTTATATCAAAATGAAGATTGACTCTATAAACATTGACTAGGCCAACCATCAGTCCAGCCAGAGAGACAGCATAAATTCAGGGAAGAGAATATGACTAGGAGTCAAGCCAGAGGTTCTGCTCTGGCTCCGCTCTTGACCAGCTGTGAGACCTTACATGAGTCTGAGAGTTATATGAGGGAGCAGAAGTATGTGAGAACACTTTTTGGGCTGTAAGACAGCATATTAATGGAAGCAGGTAACACTATTATTTACATTATATAATTAGGAAAGTGGTGTTTTTGTTCATCTAACCTAAATATGATGTCTTTGGTTGCAAATGGGACACAGTATGTTGGATTGGTATATCCCATTTCTATCTAATAAACAATTGAAATGCAAGATCTGTTATTTTTATCATTATTATCACATTTGAAGAACAAGTTTATTCAATAGTGGAGCGGGACCTTAAAGATCTGTTCCCACGTACAAGGTTTGTTTGAGGGGTAATGGAAATACTCTGGAATAAGAAGAGGTGATGGTGGCCATGATTGTACAACATTTTGAATATATTTTTTAAAAAATTGTCATCACTTTTAAATGGCAAATTTTATCTCAATTTAAAAAATTGCAACAAAAACTCCTGCCCCAAAGTCATGAGGGCTGTGAAGCCTAGATCTGAAGCAGTGAGAACAGAGCAGCAAAGTCAAACATTACTTCTTGCTCTGTGAACTTTGTACTTGTGAGAGATAGAGGAGTCTTTTGAGTACTGTGTGTGAGAGAGACAGATGACTTAGACATAAATGCACTACATATCAGAAATAGTTAAGATGCATTAATACTGATAATGGATGAGGAAATGGTGTCGTCAGAATGGTTTTGAGGATCTTGACTGGATGATCTCTATTGGCTCCAGGGATACTGGTAGCCCAAATTTACTTATCTGAGGGGTAAGTTAAATGCAAACTTAAATTAGCCAGCCATTCTGATTTGCCCAGAATTGAGGGGCTTCCTGAGATGTGACAAAGTAGTTTCTTTATTTTTGCAATGTTCTAAAAGACTTTATTTCCAGCTTTAGTGAAATATGATTCTCAAATATTGATATATTGTGTTTATGATGTCATTTTTAAGGTGTATAATGTGATGACTCAATACACATATACAGTGTGAAATTATTATTACAATCAAGGTAGCACATCCATCACTTCACATAGTTACCACTATTTTTTGTGTGTGGTGAGAGCACTAACATCTTCTCTCATAGCAAATTTCCAAGTATATAGTATACTGTTATTAACTATAGGGACTTCTCAGAGATATTGCAGGATTCCAGACCACTGCAATGAATTAAATATCATAATAAAGAGAGTCACACAAGTTGTGTTAGCAGGCTAAAACAGTCTTGTGGTACATCCCATTTCTATCTAATAAACAATTGAAATGCAAGATCTGTTATTTTATCATTATTATCACATTTGAAGAACAAGTTTATTCAATAGTGGAGCGGGACCTTAAAGATCTGTTCCCACGTACAAGGTTTGTTTGAGGGGTAATGGAAATACTCTGGAATAAGAAGAGGTGATGGTGGCCATGATTGTACAACATTTTGAATATATTTTTTAAAAAATTGTCATCACTTTTAAATGGCAAATTTTATCTCAATTTAAAAAATTGCAACAAAAACTCCTGCCCCAAAGTCATGAGGGCTGTGAAGCCTAGATCTGAAGCAGTGAGAACAGAGCAGCAAAGTCAAACATTACTTCTTGCTCTGTGAACTTTGTACTTGTGAGAGATAGAGGAGTCTTTTGAGTACTGTGTGTGAGAGAGACAGATGACTTAGACATAAATGCACTACATATCAGAAATAGTTAAGATGCATTAATACTGATAATGGATGAGGAAATGGTGTCGTCAGAATGGTTTTGAGGATCTTGACTGGATGATCTCTATTGGCTCCAGGGATACTGGTAGCCCAAATTTACTTATCTGAGGGGTAAGTTAAATGCAAACTTAAATTAGCCAGCCATTCTGATTTGCCCAGAATTGAGGGGCTTCCTGAGATGTGACAAAGTAGTTTCTTTATTTTTGCAATGTTCTAAAAGACTTTATTTCCAGCTTTAGTGAAATATGATTCTCAAATATTGATATATTGTGTTTATGATGTCATTTTTAAGGTGTATAATGTGATGACTCAATACACATATACAGTGTGAAATTATTATTACAATCAAGGTAGCACATCCATCACTTCACATAGTTACCACTATTTTTTGTGTGTGGTGAGAGCACTTAACATCTTCTCTCATAGCAAATTTCCAAGTATATAGTATACTGTTATTAACTATAGGGACTTCTCAGAGATATTGCAGGATTCCAGACCACTGCAATGAATTAAATATCATAATAAAGAGAGTCACACAAGTTGTGTTAGCAGGCTTGCAAATACAGTCTTGTGGTACATCTCCATCAGAGCACTTGAGTGATCAGGTGTGTTGTGAATGAGCAGTAGTATTTTAAAAGGAATCTTTTTTCTAGTCACTAAGCCTCAAAAGTAAGCTCAAAATACTCAGTAAACCATGCTATCAACAGAGGTGCTGTCACCCAGGCTTTGTTGTTCCATTTATAAAGCACAGGCAGAGTATATTTAACATAATTCTTAAGGGCCTTAGGATTTTCAGAATGGTACATGAGCACTAGTTTCAACTTAGAGTCACCAGATGCATTAGCCCGCAAGTGTCAGCCTGTCCTTTAAGGCTCTAAGGCCAGGCACTGACTTTCTCCTCTCTCTCTATGAAAGCCCCAGATGGTATCTTCTTCCAATCGAAGGCTGTTTTGTCTCCATTGAAAGTCCTTTGTTCAGTACAGCCACCTTCATTAATTATCTTAGCTAGACCCTCTGGATAATTTCAGCATCTTCTACATCACCACTTGCTACTTCACCTCGTACTATTATGTTACACAGATGGTTCCTTTCCTTAAACTTCTGAACCAACCTCTGCTAGCTCCAAACTTTTCTGCTGCAACTTTCTTGCCTCTTTCACCCTTCTTACTTCTGAAGAGAGTTAGGTCCATGCTCTGGACTAGGCTTTAGCTTAAGAGAATGTTGTGGCTGGTTTGATCTTCTATCCAGACCACTACAACTTTCTCCATATCAGTAGTAAGCCTGTTTTACTTTCTTATCATTTCTTTGTTCAGTGGAGTAGGACTTTTAATTTTCTTTAAGAACTCTTCATTTGAATTCACAACTTGGATAACTAATGGAAGGGGGCTAGTTTGGGCCTATCTTGGCTTTTGGCATGTCTTCCTCACTAAAAAATTATCTCTAGTTTTTTATTTAAAGTGAGACACGGGCTTCCCTGGTGGTCCAGTGGGTAAGGACACCGCCTTGCAGTGCAAGGGGCGCTGGTTCAATCCCTGGCCTGGGAAGATCCCACGTGCCACGGAGCAGCTGGACCAATGTGTCCAATCA
The DNA here is from genome assembly GCA_022376925.1 of Tragulus kanchil. Taxonomy (NCBI): domain Eukaryota; kingdom Metazoa; phylum Chordata; class Mammalia; order Artiodactyla; family Tragulidae; genus Tragulus; species Tragulus kanchil. The sequence goes on along the minus strand of JAIOJX010000001.1, from coordinate 65,313,342 downwards.
CCGAGCCAGAGCTCTGGAGTGCGTGCGCCCAGATCCAGTGCTCTGTGACGACAGAGGCCACCATGATGGGAGGCCCACATGGGCCAAAGAACAAAGACGGATGAAAATAGATATATGAAAGACCATCAGAAGTGGCCCGCCCGCCCCCCACCCACCCCAACCCACCTCCCACCCAAAATTAAAAAAAAAAAAAAGAGACACAAGTGAATCTTCCTTTCACTTAAACACTAAGAGGTCATTGTAGGGTTATTAATTGGCCTGATTTCGATGTTACTGTGGCTTAGTGGACAGTAAAACCTGAAGAGAGGGAGAGATACAGGGGAAAGGCTATTCGGTAGATCCATCAGAACAGCACAATATTTATCGATTAAGTTGCCTATCATACCTGGGTGTGGCTCATGGCTCTCCAAAACAATTACAATTGTAACATCAAAGAGCACTGATCACAGAGCACCACAACAAATATAGCAGTAGTGAGCATTTTCAAATATTGCAAGAATTGCCAAAACATAACACAGAAACACAAAGTGAGTAAATGCTGTTGGAAAACTTGTGCCAATAGACTTACTTGATATAAGGTTTCCACTAATCTTCAATTTGTAAAAAAAAAAAAAAAAAATCTGTAGTATCTGTGAAGCACAGTAAAATGAGATATGCAATATTATAGTCATAATGATTTTTACTACTTTTGTCTTCTAACCTTCACACTAGTTTTATAATTATTAATCTGTTACCTTTATCATATATTTACTTTGCCAATGAGATTCATCCTTTCATTATGTTGTTCTTGTTAACCTAATTAGCACTCTTTCTTTTCAATATAAAGAAGTACCTAGAATGTTTTAGTGATAATAAACTCCTTTAGCTTTTGCTTTTCTTGGAAATTCTATTTCCTCTTCGATTCTGAATGATAATTTTGCCAGACACAGTAATCTTGGTTGGAAGGCTTTCTTTCTTTTTTTTTATTTCAGCACTCTGAATATATCGTGCCACTCCCTTCTGGCATGCAAATTTGGGCTGAAAAACTCTTCCGGTAGTCTTATTAGGGTTCCATTGCATGTAACAAATTGTTTTTCTTTAGCTGCTTTTAATATTTGTTCTCACCTTTTAACTTTTGACATTTCAATTATAATGTATCTTGGTGTGAGTCTCTTTGGATTCATTTTTTTTTTAATTCTCTGAACTTCATGGATCTAGATATATGTTTCTTTTCCTCATGTTAGGAAAACATTCAATTAATATGTCTTCAAATAAATTTGAGGAATATTTGCCCCTTTCTCTCTTCTCCTCTAGGAGCCCTATGATGCAAATGTTTGTCTATTTGTTGTTGTCATATAAGTCTTTAAAGCTATCTGCACTTTTTTTCCATTCATTTTTGTCTTTTTGCTGCTCTGATTAAGTGACTTCTACTGCTTTGTCTTTGAGTTGAAGGATTCTTTCTTCTACTTCATCTATTCTGCTCTTGAACCCCCATTAGTGTATTTCTTAGTTCAATGATTGTATTCTTCAGTTCTATGACTTTTGTTTGATACTTTCTTATATTTTCCATCTCTGTTGAAGTTCTCACTGTTTTCATCCATTCTTCTCCCCAGTTCAGTGAATAATCTTATTACCATTATTTTGAAGTTTTAATCAGGTAAATAGCTTATCTCTATTTTATTGATTTTTCCTGAGATATTTATCTTACTCTTTCATTTGGAGCACTTTGGTCTGTCTCTTCATTTTGCTTGACTCTGTGTTGGTTTCTGTGCAGTAGGTGAAAGAACCACCTCTGCCAGTGGAGACAGAACCCTCTGAAGGGGCGTTCTCATTTAGAAGATGAAACTTCATTCAGCCCTGCCCACTCCCTTTGTCATCTGTCAAACTTCCGTGCTTGTCCAAATGTTCTATTATATTTTTGATAGCTCCCAGTAGTTGAGGATATACCAAGGCCTGTCAGTGTCCCAAAAGACAGGATCTCACCACCTGATTCAGGCTAACTGGAATCCAGACACTCAGGCAGCAGCTTTTAAAAGTATGCAAATACATACAGTCCTGGAGGACCACAAGCCTAAGCTGCACTGGCTGCCAAAACCAGGTGATCTTAGAGAAGTCCCCTGGGTGACAGTCACAAAACTCGGGGCTTCAAATGAGTATGTAAGTTCTTTCCTGGGAGATACTGGCAAGCTGGAAGAAGGCAGAGGGAGAGCACAAAGACTGATGTCCAGAGCCTATATTCCTTGAGAACAGCTCCACAGGTCACTAAATGTGTGCCAAACCTGAAGCCTGCCATCAGCTCAAAGCTCCAAGACAAGCAAAGTGGCCTCCTTCACAGAAAGTCTAGGCCAGGGGGGCATGCCTTAGGCCACTGTCTGTGCATTGCCCTGGGGGTGGTAGCCTGCCAAGAAACATACCTCTGATTGTCACAGTTCTGTGAGACTCAAGAACACAAACTCTTCTGGCCTCCAGAGGCAGGTGATCAAGGAGGGCCCACTGGGCATCAGCCACAAAACCCTGGTGTCAGATGCATATGAAACTCTCCTCCAGGAGACACTGGTTCTATGGAACATACCAGAGGGTTAGGGTAAAGATGGCATCCACCCTCGAGGTCTCTGGGAAGAAATACAGTCAGCCCCTAGAGGCATGTTTAATCAGAACCCTGCCCCTCAGGCCACAGTCATGATGATTAGTTAATAGACCTTCACAGAAAGATGGAGCTCTTGGGTCTATTTCCTCTTGCTATGTATGAAGATGGTAGCTGTTTAAGAATTCTTTCTCCATTGGTTACAGTCCTGAGGGACCCACAAGGGCAAGCCCCATTGGCCACCAGAGCCAGATGACGTATAGGTGTACCCTGCCAGGAGTCTAAAAACTGGGGCACCAGACAAAGCTAGAAACTGCTTTCTGGGTGAGAGTGGTTATTACAGTCCCATACGACCAGGAATACAAGTTACCCTAGCCTCAAGAACCAAGTGATCAGGCGTCCCTGGTGGTCCAGAGGGTAAAGAGTCTGCCTTGCAGTGCAAGGGGCGCCAGTTCAATCCCTGGCCTGGGAAGATCCTGTGAGTCGCGGAGCGGCTGGACTGGTGTGTCCAATTATATGCCGGCACTCTGGAGTATATGCACCCAGAGCGAGTGCTCTGCAACAAGAGAGGCCACTGTGATGGGAGGCCCAAACAGGCTAAAGAGTGAAGATGGATGAAAATACATGGATAAAAAATCAATTTAAAAAAGAGGCCAAAAAAAGCACCAAATGATCCAGAGGCATCCCCTGGTGGCAGTCACAAAAATTGGGGCACCATAAATGTGTAGAGGATTTTTTCTGGGAGCACAGTAGAGGGAGACTGTGAAGATGTCACCTACAGGTCTCCATCTCCAGAGACTTTTTCAGCAGACTCCTAAATGTATGTGTCAAATTAGATATCTGACCCTCAGGCTGAAATTTTCATATAACCAAATGAACCTCCTTCATTTTAACCTACATATGACAGCTACCTTTGAGCTGGACTCTAAGGTGAGTGAGCCCAAGGATTTGAGCCCTTTAAGAGACATTTCTCAGATAACTACCATCTTGTGGGTCTTGATACACAAGCCCACTGATTTTCAGAATTAGATGCTTTATGGGCTTATCTGTCAAGTACATGTCTTAGAAGTTAGGGTGACTGATGATTTGGAGTTCTATCTCAGTTATGGTCACTGGGCCAGAAGTGGGGTTCACAGTAAGGTTTTATCCCAGTCCCTTCTACCGACTTTGATGTGCTTTCCTTCTAGTTTACCCAGTGTGGAGCCATCACTTAGCCAGACTTTAAGATTTTTAAGAGGAAATTTTCCCATATGTAGCTGCAGATTCAGTGCAGGAGGAAGCTAATTCAAGATCATCCTACAACACCACTTTGAACCAGAACCCCACCATGAGCACTGATTTTGAATTTAGAAAGTAGAAAGTGCTAGTCACTCAGTTATGTTCAACTCTTTGTGACCCTATAGACAGCAAATACATGCACAAATACAGAATCTACAAATAATGAATATCAAATAAACTGTGGGAAAGAATAATGGGGTAGGGCCACCATGACCTACCTGATGAACTAACATCTGAACTGAGCTGGATAAGAGACAAAGGAGTGAAAAAGAATATTTCACTATAGAGAACAGCATGTTCATAGGCTCTAAGTCACAGAGAAGTTAGGCTGTAGGGACAAAATGGCCAGTGTGATTTGAGTGTAGTGAATAAGGGAGAAAGAGTTAGATGATATGGCTAGAAAGGCATATGTGTGCATGCTAAGTTGCTTCAGTCATGTCCAACTCTTTGCAACTCTATGAATTGTAGCCTGCCAGACTCATCTGTTCTTAGAGATTGCCATGTCCTCCTCCAGGGGATCTTCCCGACCCAGAGATTGAACATAAAGAAAGGTAGGATCTATAACAAACAAAATGCACTAGACAATTAAGGAGATGATTTTATTCAGTCTACTGCAATAAAGAGCATATTTGTAAATGAGGAACATCTCCAAAAAGGAAAGAAATAAGGTTTTTTATAAAATAGGGAAGTCAGTGAAGAAGGGTAGAGGTTGATCTTAAAAGTGTAGAAGAGTTCTTATTCATCATTGCTTTCCAGGAGCACAGGGCTCAGGTAAAACTCAACATCATCATTTCCCTGTTTTGTTATAAGTAAATAAATATCATTTATTGCTTAACAACTCAGAGGCAACCACAAAATCCCTGAATGGGATAAAGCAGAGCCAGAGAAATAGTCTCTCTAGGACTCTTGTTAGCATTTTTATGCAAAATTGTTGAACTGTATGTCAAGGAGTGATACAAAAATCAGTTTTTTTAGGATCCTGAAAATAAGGCATCCTTAAAGAGGGATGTGGAAAATGAAAAAAATATATTAATTTAAAAGTAAAGAGCCAGGTGTTGAACTCTGAGGGTAATCAGGCCAGTAGGTTCCAAGAAGCCAGTACAGAAATATCTGCTATACAGCACCATTCATTGACTTTTCTGAAGCTAGGATGTTTCTACTCTTGGTAATATTACCCACAATCTTAGTTACTTCTCATATAAGAGCACATGACTCAAACATTTCATTCAACTTCTCAATGGTTCAGGCAGTGGCTTGTCCCGGGAGAAAATGGACCTACACATTATCTGTTGCAATGGTGTATTCTTCCTACTTTGTATCAAGTTATCAGGTTTTAGTTTGAAGATCTACTTCAGATTTTAAGGGCAAGCTGCAAGACAAGCTATAGTTTCAGTAGCTGTCAAATTTTTGTTCTCAGTGCACCAAGTCAAGGGAAGGAAGAAAAACATAAAGTTAATTTGGAGAGTTATATATTTAAAGAAGTTAAAAGAATTGAAAATTTGATAAGCAATGACAATTAACAGGATCCAGTCCAGTTTGCAAATAGGTATAAAAACAGGTTTTCCATCATTGAGGAAAAATCTATTAAATCTTCACCAGACAAGACAGAGTTTACATGCTCATCAGTTGCCTGAAATTTACAAAGTGAAAAGTAGCTCAAAGACAATGAACAGAACCAGGAATTGATAACCCAGAAGGATTTTACACAGTTTCCTATTGAAACAAAATTTCCCATCTCCCTTATTGTTACTGTTCAGTCGCCTAGTTGTGTCTGACTCTTTGCAACCCCATGGACTGCAGTACGGCAAGCCTCCCTATCCCTAACCATCTCCCGTCAGATTATTATTATTTACCTAATTATTTACATAGTTGTAGCAATAATAACTTTTTAGGCCTTCTTAAACTGGCTTTACTAGAAGTTTCCACAAAGAATCTTAGATTGGTATTTTAAAAGACCTGTGTCTAGGAAGTCAAATTGAGAACTTTACCACCATATTTCACCCTAGTTCCTATAAACTTGGGCAAATTCCTCTCTTTCCAAGGTCCCCAAAATATCCTAATTTTCCTGGCCTGCCAGGAAATGACTTTCTTTTCTCACTTGGATGCCTGGCAAACGAGGTACCAGACAAGTTTTCCCAAGAGAGCTATGTAATCATTGGCTCAGTGCAGTCGATCTGAATTCCAAAAACGCGTCTGGTAATATCTGAGCATCAGTGAGCATCATTCTAAAATACGGCATTTGTGCCGGGACGTGGTTGCATAAGTAATGTTTCCAATCAACTCATGTTAATCAGAACAACAGATTCTGATTCTATGCAGATAATAACGTGGCTTGTCCCGGGAGAAAATGGACCTACACATTATCTGTTGCAATGGTGTATTCTTCCTACTTTGTATCAAGTTATCAGGTTTTAGTTTGAAGATCTACTTCAGATTTTAAGGGCAAGCTGCAAGACAAGCTATAGTTTCAGTAGCTGTCAAATTTTTGTTCTCAGTGCACCAAGTCAAGGGAAGGAAGAAAAACATAAAGTTAATTTGGAGAGTTATATATTTAAAGAAGTTAAAAGAATTGAAAATTTGATAAGCAATGACAATTAACAGGATCCAGTCCAGTTTGCAAATAGGTATAAAAACAGGTTTTCCATCATTGAGGAAAAATCTATTAAATCTTCACCAGACAAGACAGAGTTTACATGCTCATCAGTTGCCTGAAATTTACAAAGTGAAAAGTAGCTCAAAGACAATGAACAGAACCAGGAATTGATAACCCAGAAGGATTTTACACAGTTTCCTATTGAAACAAAATTTCCCATCTCCCTTATTGTTACTGTTCAGTCGCCTAGTTGTGTCTGACTCTTTGCAACCCCATGGACTGCAGTACGGCAAGCCTCCCTATCCCTAACCATCTCCCGTCAGATTATTATTATTTACCTAATTATTTACATAGTTGTAGCAATAATAACTTTTTAGGCCTTCTTAAACTGGCTTTACTAGAAGTTTCCACAAAGAATCTTAGATTGGTATTTTAAAAGACCTGTGTCTAGGAAGTCAAATTGAGAACTTTACCACCATATTTCACCCTAGTTCCTATAAACTTGGGCAAATTCCTCTCTTTCCAAGGTCCCCAAAATATCCTAATTTTCCTGGCCTGCCAGGAAATGACTTTCTTTTCTCACTTGGATGCCTGGCAAACGAGGTACCAGACAAGTTTTCCCAAGAGAGCTATGTAATCATTGGCTCAGTGCAGTCGATCTGAATTCCTAAAAAGCATCTGGTCATATCTGAGCATCAGTGAGCATCATTCTCAAATACGGCATTTGTGCAGGGCCTTGGTTGCATAAGTAATGTTTCCAATCATCTCATGTTAATCAGAACAACAGATTCTGATTCTATGCAGATAATAACGTCATGAGAATCAAAATATTCATAAAAGTTCTCGAATTTTGAAGGGGTTAAACAGGACGAATAAGATATCACTTATAAATATTTCCTTTCTGTTTATAGAAGTATAGTCTACTGAATTGTCATGTGTTATAGATAACTTATAGGGTTTCTTCTTTATCTGAGGAAAACTTTAAGACATTAACAAAACACACAACCTGGGACTTCCCAGGCTGTCCAATGGTTAGGACTCCATGCTTTCACTTCCATGACCCAGGTTCAATCATCAGATGAGAAACTGAGATCCCACAAGCCACAGTGTGACCAAAAGAAAAGAAAAGAAATACAATTATCCCTCATCTGGTCATTCAGGTCTACCTACTAGTTCTTGTTCCATGTAGTCTTGTGTTAGTGATCTCATGGAGCCATCTGTTTCTTGACTAGAGTTCTGAAAATTCAAACTCATTGCATTGGTGTGTCTCAAAGTTATTTAAATGATGCCATCAAAACTCTGTATCCAACAATATCTGGCATAGTCTTTTTCAGAGGAACTTTGAGACAGTCCTTTATCAAAAACAAAGCACTGTGGCCCTTAGTTGGTTGCAAATGCTTTCAGGAAAACATCAAATTGAAACATTTTTATAAAATATCTGTAGATTACAAAAGACTTAACAATGGCTGTGGTTAATATGTTACTGATCATTTTCAAAAGTATAAGATCTGTTGAGAGCTCATTACAAAAATAAAATAACTGATAAGGAAATGTGTTCATTTCTGGGGTATGCAAAACAAGACAATAAAGCCAATCCTATTTTCTTTCCAAGGTCCCCAAAATATCCTAATTTTCCTGGCCTGCCAGGAAATGACTTTCTTTCTCACTTGGATGCCTGGCAAACGAGGTACCAGACAAGTTTTCCCAAGAGAGCTATGTAATCATTGGCTCAGTGCAGTCGATCTGAATTCCTAAAAAGCATCTGGTCATATCTGAGCATCAGTGAGCATCATTCTCAAATACGGCATTTGTGCAGGGCCTTGGTTGCATAAGTAATGTTTCCAATCATCTCATGTTAATCAGAACAACAGATTCTGATTCTATGCAGATAATAACGTCATGAGAATCAAAATATTCATAAAAGTTCTCGAATTTTGAAGGGGTTAAACAGGACGAATAAGATATCACTTATAAATATTTCCTTTCTGTTTATAGAAGTATAGTCTACTGAATTGTCATGTGTTATAGATAACTTATAGGGTTTCTTCTTTATCTGAGGAAAACTTTAAGACATTAACAAAACACACAACCTGGGACTTCCCAGGCTGTCCAATGGTTAGGACTCCATGCTTTCACTTCCATGACCCAGGTTCAATCATCAGATGAGAAACTGAGATCCCACAAGCCACAGTGTGACCAAAAGAAAAGAAAAGAAATACAATTATCCCTCATCTGGTCATTCAGGTCTACCTACTAGTTCTTGTTCCATGTAGTCTTGTGTTAGTGATCTCATGGAGCCATCTGTTTCTTGACTAGAGTTCTGAAAATTCAAACTCATTGCATTGGTGTGTCTCAAAGTTATTTAAATGATGCCATCAAAACTCTGTATCCAACAATATCTGGCATAGTCTTTTTCAGAGGAACTTTGAGACAGTCCTTTATCAAAAACAAAGCACTGTGGCCCTTAGTTGGTTGCAAATGCTTTCAGGAAAACATCAAATTGAAACATTTTTATAAAATATCTGTAGATTACAAAAGACTTAACAATGGCTGTGGTTAATATGTTACTGATCATTTTCAAAAGTATAAGATCTGTTGAGAGCTCATTACAAAAATAAAATAACTGATAAGGAAATGTGTTCATTTCTGGGGTATGCAAAACAAGACAATAAAGCCAATCCTCCAAAAAAATTTTAAACAAAATATCGGGGCTTCCCTGGTGGTCCAGTGGGTAAAGAGTTCACCTTGCAGTGCAAGGGGCACCAGTTCAATCCTTGGCCTGGAAGATCCCACATACCGAGGAGCGACTGGACCAGTGTGTCCAATTACGAGCCAGTGCTCTGCAACTAGAGAGGCCACTGTGATGGGAGGCCCACACATGCCAAAGAATAAAGATGGATGAAAAATAAAAAAGATGACTTGGAGGCAAAAAGAAAATATCTATAAACATAACGATTAATACCATTTTCAGAGAGTGATGTTACATCTAATTTGTAACAAATGGATTAAAATAATCTTTACAAAGAAAACCTTCTTTAGATATAACATAGCAATCCTGACACAGCATGCATGAATATGTTAAAGTTATTGTTAAAACATACCAAGAATGTATGAAAAGGACTTCCCTGGCGGTCCAGTGGTTGGGACTCTGTGTTTCCAATGCAAGGGGCCCAGGTTCGATCCCTGGTCAGGGAACTGAATCCCACATGCCACAACTAAGACCCAGCACAGCCAAATAAATACATAATTTAAAAAAAAAAGAATATATGAAGAATATCAAGTATGGACCATAAAGAAGGCTGAGCACCAAAGAACTGGTACTTTCAAATTGTAGCGATGGAGGGCACTCTTGAGAGTCACATGGACCGCAAGGAGAACAAACCAGTCATTCCTAAAGGAAATCAACCCTGAATCTTCATTGGAAGAACTGATGCTGAAGTCCAATAATTGGGCCACCTGATGTGAAGATCCAATTCATTGGAAAAGATCCTGATGCTGGGAAAGATTGAGGGCAGGAGAAGGGGGTGACAGAGGATGAGATAGTTGGATAGTATCACTGACTCAATGCACATGAGTTTAAACTCTGGGAAATAGTGAAGGATAGGGAAGCCTGGCATGTTGCAGTCCAAGGGGTCACAAAGAGTTGGACATGACTGAGTGACTGAACAACAAGAGATTTTACAATCTAATTTGGTAATACCATCCATAAGTAGAAAAATATTACATGGTCACATAATAAAAGGTAAAGGTCTTTCTGATTAACATCTAAATCAACAGACACACATAGATAGACAGCTTCTAGGTTTAATTCTAAAATTTTAATCATGGGTCAAGTGTAAATACAGATTACAAAACTCACTGATCCATATTAAACAGTTGCTCTCTTCCTGATGGACATGGAATTCTTAATTGATTTGAGCTTAAAATAGACAGAAAAGACTAAACAGATGCTATCATCTTTCAGATGATATCATCTTTCAGAAGATAGACAAGATCTCTATAAACCATTACAAATAGTCCCAGACTGATGATGGCTCAACTTAATGTTTTATGGCTTTATGGTAGTATAAAAGCAATATGTATTCAGAAGAATCCATACTTCAAATTTTGATTTTTAAAATATTTTCCTAAGTTAACAATATGTGGTGCAATACCCTTTCATGATTCTGGGCAGTGGCAGGGAGCCACAGTTCATACCCACACAGTCATGAGTGTAAAAAACTGATACACTTATAAGCATTCTGTTTTTCATTTTCAATACAGTATTCAATAAATTCCATTGACCTCAAACAGTCTGGCTCTATCCTGCTACTTTCAGAATATCCCTTCCCTCAGTGTTTCCTACCCAGGTCTTCACAAGATGCTAGATTCTGGGTTCCCTATTACTGTGAACCCTCTGCCTGACAGAATGCCAAATCATGACCTCTGGCTGCCTCTCTCAGGCCTTCTGATTATCTTCCAGCCCTGCTACTCATTTGATCTCACATCCCCCACAGCAGAATCTCCCCCAAAGGCCTATTCCACCATGATGAGTGTTGAAAGTTCACGGATCACAAACTGGTCTTTAGGAGCCAGAAACACAGTCTACATGGGAGAATCACACATGGTATAATGCAACCAATAAGGCAATGGGAGAGTGTGGCAAACTGAAAAGCACAGATCCTGCCTGCCCAAAAGTGGCAACCCTTACTTAGTATAACTGATGACTATTAAGCAGGCAACTTGCCCAGTGTTATGTGATCCCATTATTTACAAGTTTTTGAATCTTTAAATAGAGGAAACAACTCAAATGTTTTAAAACACTATTCAGATCACATGGGGTATGAATGCTGGCTTTCAGATCCCCACTGGGAACTACTACTCTCATCAGTAAATCCTGCTTCCCTTAGCCTGCTGGAAGCCTCCATTCCAACTGCCAACAGAGCTCTGAGCTCCTGTGCTGATGCCCTTTGCCAACAAGGAATTAGCCTACAATCCCACTGCACACATGCATGCTAAGTCACTTCAGGCATGTCCAAGTCTTTGTGACCCCATGGACTGTACCCGCCAGGCTCCTCTGTCCATGGGATTCTCCAGGCAAGAATACTGGAGTAGGTTATCATTTCCTTCTCCAGGGCATCTTCTTGATCCAGGGACTGAACCCAGGTCTCATGCATTGCAGCCAGATTCTTTACCATCTGAGCCACCAGGGAAGCCCCAGTCCCACAGTACTGAAAGCAAATCACCTGTCACTCACTCTTGTCAATAACTCTTGACCCATCAAAAACATTTGTATCCACATTTACATATTAAACCTGCCCCATTCCAAGAATACATCCATCTGAGTCTACCACAGAGAAAGAGTACAATTCCAATGCAAATATGGGTGGAGCCTTCATCAGCCTTCATAGAAGGGACTAGAGTGTAGCTAAACCTAGTGACCTCTGACCTCACAAAGACTGGGAAACAAGACATTTTCCGACTGAAGGGAGGTGATGTTCACCTCTTTTCCTCTTTACTCTCCCTCTGAGTAACTAGTGAGCAGGAGAAGTGAGCAAGAGGCAGGCAAGTAGAAATGGAAGGCAAGCTCTGAAATAACCCACCAAGCCACAAGACAACTAGCCCCTGGCAAAGTCAGGTCCTCTGATTCCATGTCTCCTAATCCACTTTCCCAAAATTTATCCAAGGTCCCCACATTCTGAATGAAGAACACTGATATCCAGAGTGGCAACCTAGCATGCCCTGGATATTTTCAGACCTCAACACAATCAGGAACAACGATCCAAGATTAGGTAGTGACTTTACTTATATACAAGGCAACAAGGTCGAACCCTTTCTTTTCATAGCAAACTCTTACATTAGAGAGTCCTGAAGAGAACCAAAGGGCAAATTTGCAGAGCATGAATACAGCATATTCATTCATAGTGCACACTTATAACCACAGCCTACAAAGGGACATTTCCCTGCCCCTTTGCCCTTGCCTGTATCTACAAACTAGCCTCATCCAGTAAACCCCTCACCTTCACCCCTTGATCTTTAACACTTCTGAGATCCTTGGCTTCGCTATTTTAGGCACAAAACGTATTTCTGTTAGACATTAATAGCACCAGAGGAACTTTTAACCAGAAATTATACCTCTCTCCAAAGGAGTTTAGCACTGGGCCCCAGCAAAGGCCCTCAGGTTATTCTGTGAGCATGTGAAAAGCCTCAGGAGCTGCTTAGGGGGATTAGCAGAAATAATCTTTTCAGACTAATGGCTTTTCTGGGCCCCAGGTCTGATCTCCAAGACTGGAACAGAGTTCATCAGGCCTCTTGAGTCAGTGTGACTCAACACTCAGGAAAGGAGCAGGTAAATTGCAAGAAATCGGTTCTTTATACTTTCGGAGTCCTCACAAGAGACAAGCTCCCAACATGATTCTAAAGGCTTTCGGGCATTTTCTGCAGACAAAACACTGTGTGTGTTGCAGGGCAAGCCTTACGTAGAGGAAATGTAGATGACCCCAGCAGGGCAGTCTGAGAAATGCTTTAAGAGCCCCCCTAACAACAACAACAACAAAACCCAGCCCTCTCCTGCCTGAGTACCTAGAATCCACCATTACTCATTCTTCTTGAAGTAGGGAAAGCTCCCTGTTGAAATGTAAATATATCATCCAGTTAACACCCATTAACACATTAACATGGAATCCTTTTCCAGATCTGGTAACAAAATAACCTGGAGAACCAAAAGCAGAATCCTAAAGGGACAGTAAATATGGTTAGGTAAAGGTCAGCAGGGCTGGGAGGGAAAGGACGAGTAAGAGACATGAAGGCAGTAACTATGAGCTTCTTACTGGTTACAAAGTGCTTAAATCCCAAAATAACTTTGGTAAATTGGTTATCCATCCTCCTTTTACAGGCTTAAACAGGTTAATTGATTTGGCCAAATCTAATCAATGACTAAGCTCTACAGTACATCAGCTTGTCACTTGAGTTAAGCTCTATCAACATCTCCTGCACATCTACTCCACTCAAGCTCTTTGTCCAAGATACAGAGATGGTCAAGACATTGTCCTCACTCTCATGGAGCTCAGTCTACTGAGGATGACAGTTAGGAGGTAATGACAACAGAAGCAAATACGATGATAAGGGAAATGGTAGACACTGTGAGCACAAAGAGAAGAGGCACCTGACCCAGGTAAGGAAGTAGGTTACAGCAAGGTCAAGGAAGGTTTCCTGCAAAAACTAAGACCTGAACACAAACATTCTTACTCCAAATGCCATAGCCTCTGTATATCGCCAATGATAAGCATCATGACACTTTGACACTTTGGTCTTCTAAGACCACAGATAGCATATTCTGAAATCCCAGGCCATCATTCCCAACTTCTAACTCAGGTCCTCACAGTGGTGGCTGTCAGATCAGCCAGGCTTCCAGGCCCTGCCCTCATAGTCAGGGCCTCTGTGGAGTTCCCAAAACATTGATTTTCTACTCTGATTTGTGGGCAGTGGGGAAAGGGAAGATCTGAGGAGTCTGGGTTATGGTAGAAGTTCATTTTCTGCCTCACTGAAAATTAATCATTTGCTCCTCATTGGGATGACATAATTAAAAACAAAGGTATTACGTGTTTACTATGTGCCAGACACTGTACCAAGCTTTTGGTAGACATTATCTCATTTCATCGTCCGACAGCCCTGTGTCGTAGGTACTTTTAACACCTCCAATTTACCGATGAGAAATGGAGAGTTGGAGAGATCATATGACTTGGCAGAGACTGGGATTCTAACCCAGGCCTGTATTCTGGTCCACCACACTGCTGTGTCTGAATTGTCACAAGTTTCCCCTCTCCAGTCACCCACCACTCCCTTCATTTAGTCACTTATAGGTTTTTAACAAGTACCTCCTACAATCTGAAGGTACTATACTTGAATATGTTGTAATTGAGAGTCTAAGATATGTAAATAAAGGAATTTACCTTCCAGGATTTCACAGAATATAAACTTGCTGATTTTTAAAACTGAAAGGTCACACCTCCTGACCCTTTCATCTTACAATGAAGAAACAGAAGGGCAGAGAGCACAAGTGAGTCCCTCAGTGCTGGTTAGTGAGGATGAAGATAAGTCTCCCTAAACCATTGACTAAATCATTGACTCTCAAACTTTGTGTATCAGAAGAATCTTCTTTCAAATGCAGATTCCATAGTTTCACTGTAAACTACACATTCTGAACCTGTGGAAGTAGTATCTGGGAATCTGCCTTTAAAGAAGGGTTGCTGTCACCCTTGGACCACACAAAAAGAAACTGTTTCCTGTGTCCTGTTCCATCATTTATATCACTGAATAAGCGCTAAGTCATTTTTACCCCAAAGGGAGACAGAAGATCAAAAGCACTGTGGACACAGTCTACTTGGAGAGGTAACATGAATACAAAAGAAGCGATTGAAAAGGAATACATAGCAGCAAACAAAGAATTAGTCAAATATATAACAAAGACAGTCAAGGCTATAGCAGTCAGAGAAGGAAAAGCTCTCTGTGGGCTGAGCTGATCAAGGAGGCCCCTCTGGAAGAGGTGGAACTTGACTCCAGATTTGCGGGACAAGAAGGATTGAACAAACAGAAGAATACATTCCAGGGATGGGAAGTACTTTGAGCAAAGGTACTAAGTGAGGACCTGCCTATTGTATTCAACAGGCAGAGAAGAGACCTGCTCCATTCTGCCAGATTTGAGGGACATAGTGGGCACCAAACCTAGTCAGTGCCTGCTCTCATGGCACATACATGAGACAGGAGGACGCAGAGGGACAAGAAACAACCAAATAACCAAATGGAGGCTGGAGGTAGTAATAAGTGCTATGAAGACAATAAACAATGATGTGATTGAATTTTGGAGGAGCTATCAAACTAGTGAAGTGAGAGAAAACCTCTGAGGAGGTGTAACTTTTGCCAAAACCACAATAAACGTAGATGTAGGAGAGCAGTGAAGACTATGATAGGAAAGATGGCCACTGAGACTGTAATTGGAGATTCTCCACCCTAGAGTTCATCTAAGACCAGGATAGCACTGAGCCTATTTTTCGTTATTGTTGTTGTTGTTCAAGATAGGGTGGGGTCCAGAAAAAGGCAAAGTGTATTTCTGGGTCACTGGATAAAGTCAGGCTGGAGGTTGAGCCTGGCAGCATGGGCTACATCTAAGAGCACACTTTACCTTGACACTCAGGTCTCTCACTCAACCCAAGTCCTCACACACTCTCCTCCTCCCCTCAAGTACCTAGAAGTTCCCAAGCTAGTTCAGCTCTCTCAACTCAGTGGGAACCAGAGGTCCTACAGTCAAAGTCTAACCCACAGACATTGCCCAATGCCCAGGGGCTTGACCTAAACTGGCCCAAATGCATGAGCAGGCAGTCGTCTCTCTCTTATTTTGAGACCAGAATCTGTCACACTAGAACGAGGATCTGAAGCCCATGCTGGGAAACAATGGCTTGTTAAGCTTAAGTATGAATCTTCTTTTCACCCCCTTTCCCTTCCCGTCCCCACCCTAGGCACAGAACCCCTGCAGTGGTAGCCATGACCTCTGTGAACAGTCTGGAGAAACCATCCGGTTGGTGATTTGTTTGCAAGGTCCCAACATCCCATTTCCATGCCTTTCTCTTCCCTTGAGGGTGATCTATCCCTGGCCAGAAGTCCAGGAACTCAAGGTCTCTCCTTTCAGTCCCATCTCCTTCTTTCAGGAAACAATAGCAAAAGTCTATTAATGTTAAGATCAAAGTAACTAATGAGGTATTTGAATTTTGAGAATGCAGTAGTTACTAAATAGGTGTGGAAGTTTTTCTTAATTGGGTGCTTTACTACATCCTTAAAAATGATATTAGAAAGACAGTGGCCTATTCTGGCAATATGGAGTTAAACTCCAGTTCCTTAAGGCAAGAGCTAAAAGAAAGACAATGCAGGGGCAAGAAAGAGCCAAGACACAGATTTGTCATAACTGCAGGATGAGTTTATTTGTTTTAACCATAATAATGATTAATATTATGGCAACACCCTGTATTGAGGGTATAAAAACACAATCCTGTCCCAAAGTATGACTCAGCCTCTGTGCTCCCAGATACACTGAAATTCCTTGGAAGGCAGCTGCAGGCCTTTGTGGAGCCTCCCATTCTTGCTTCTTTCACAGTTGGACAAATGGAAGACCCACAACCCTGCTGATAGGTGCCCAGTCATAAGTAAAGAGGCTCTGGGCCAACAAATCCCCATGCAGCACAGTCAAGTATGTTTTGTTTAGACTGACAGTTACCTACCCCAACTACCACCAGAAACAGGCATCTTCTTGACCTAACTTTGAGTTTAACAGTAATCCAACTACTTCATCCTAGACCTAGAAGTTCCCAAGCTAGTTCAGCTCTCTCAACTCAGTGGGAACCAGAGGTCCTACAGTCAAAGTCTAACCCACAGACATTGCCCAATGCCCAGGGGCTTGACCTAAACTGGCCCAAATGCATGAGCAGGCAGTCGTCTCTCTTATTTTGAGACCAGAATCTGTCACACTAGAACGAGGATCTGAAGCCCATGCTGGGAAACAATGGCTTGTTAAGCTTAAGTATGAATCTTCTTTTCACCCCCTTTCCCTTCCCGTCCCCACCCTAGGCACAGAACCCCTGCAGTGGTAGCCATGACCTCTGTGAACAGTCTGGAGAAACCATCCGGTTGGTGATTTGTTTGCAAGGTCCCAACATCCCATTTCCATGCCTTTCTCTTCCCTTGAGGGTGATCTATCCCTGGCCAGAAGTCCAGGAACTCAAGGTCTCTCCTTTCAGTCCCATCTCCTTCTTTCAGGAAACAATAGCAAAAGTCTATTAATGTTAAGATCAAAGTAACTAATGAGGTATTTGAATTTTGAGAATGCAGTAGTTACTAAATAGGTGTGGAAGTTTTTCTTAATTGGGTGCTTTACTACATCCTTAAAAATGATATTAGAAAGACAGTGGCCTATTCTGGCAATATGGAGTTAAACTCCAGTTCCTTAAGGCAAGAGCTAAAAGAAAGACAATGCAGGGGCAAGAAAGAGCCAAGACACAGATTTGTCATAACTGCAGGATGAGTTTATTTGTTTTTAACCATAATAATGATTAATATTATGGCAACACCCTGTATTGAGGGTATAAAAACACAATCCTGTCCCAAAGTATGACTCAGCCTCTGTGCTCCCAGATACACTGAAATTCCTTGGAAGGCAGCTGCAGGCCTTTGTGGAGCCTCCCATTCTTGCTTCTTTCACAGTTGGACAAATGGAAGACCCACAACCCTGCTGATAGGTGCCCAGTCATAAGTAAAGAGGCTCTGGGCCAACAAATCCCCATGCAGCACAGTCAAGTATGTTTTGTTTAGACTGACAGTTACCTACCCCAACTACCACCAGAAACAGGCATCTTCTTGACCTAACTTTGAGTTTAACAGTAATCCAACTACTTCATCCTAGACCTGTGAGCGGAAGGTCTCAGGAAATGTCAGGGGGATAACTGAATTTATCCACAAAAATCCTATGCTTCTAGAATCCTACTTCTGCCCTCTTCTTGCATGGTAACTCTGTGATTATATCATTTACAATAAAAAGTGAAAAATAAAAGTCCCTCTACTCAGACCATATCCTTGGGTGTGGCTTTTCAGTTAACTAACTGCTTCCTGGGAGGTGGAGAGGTAGGAAGGAGGGGGTAGGGTAAGGGCTAGGAAGATTGCAGAAGCCCCAGTATACTAATTAGTATTACATCTGAGTGCAGGCTCCAGAGGTATTCTATTTATCAAATTTATTGAAAGGGAAGCTAAGGCCTCAAAGAGGGTAGGAATTTGCTCAAGGTCCCACCAAAAGTATAGAGTGGAGCTTGGGAACAGGAGCCAGGTCCTCTGCTTGCAGCCAAGTGCTCCATCCAAAAAAGATGTGTGATTCTCCCCAGTGAGTCAGGGAAAAATGAGGGAAACAGGGTTATCAGAGGAGAAGGTTGCAGTTCATGTGTTTTCATTCAGTCTCACAAAATGAAAAGGAAGGAGAGACACAAACAAGACCCAAACGGATAGATTAGAAATCCTAAACTATAGTGGAAATGGACATCGAGATGACAGTCTCCTGTTTTCAAAGATGCTGCTCCAGAATTGGGTCACTTTGAATTTTCAGATGGCCTTCACTACCCTGGAGAGAAGGGAGGAGAGGAGTGAGAAAAGGATAGAGAGGAAGACAAGGAGAGATAGAAGTGGGGGAGGAAAGAAGAAAGAAGCTGAGGGGAAAATGTGGAAGAAAAAAGAATGGCTGAAAGAATGTTTGAAAAAGAACATGCCATCCCAATATGCTTTAGGGCCCTAAGTTATAGGTCAGGTTGCTTCCCTTTCTTGTCTCTCCCTCCCTACACTCTGCACTATCTTGGGTGCATGTACACACATACACACACACACACACACACACACACACACAGACACACATTCATTTTCATTCACCTCCCTTGGGCCTGCATCTCTTTCTTTTCCAGACACGCTGTCCCAGGCTCTAGAGTCCCGGGTTTCAACTGTTATGAAGGAATTGCTTGGCTGGCCCAGCCTGTATGTTGCTTGACCCATGTATTTCACAGATGTTGAGTTCCTTCTGCCATTCCTCCAAGGGACTTGAGCAGAGACAGGTTAGCATGAAAATATCTATACTAAAGGGGCTTCATTATATTCAAAAGGAAAGAGGGCACATTTCCTAATCCCCATAACTCCCATCTACTCCCAAAACAAAAAGGCCTCGTTCTGATGCCCCTAGGGACTACCCCATTGAGAAAGTCCACTTAGACAATTGGGCTAAAACTACATCTATAGCCCTACAACCTGACTGCTGTCTTTGACCCATAGTAGTGGGGCTTCACTGGCCCCAGAGGAGAAAGGGGTCAAAGTCAACCATAAAATCACTGAAGAAAGGTAAGAGCCACTCTCCAGAACCCAACTGACTAACATCTCACTCATCCGGAGGCCACTTCTCTGGCAACTTCATGTATCTGGAACAAAGCTGAGAATAAAGTGAGAAGGGAAAAAAAAATACCTCCAGGAAGTCAAAATAGATGTCAGCATACATAGTGAAGTTTTCAATGTTTACACGTAAAAGAATCTTTCATCTGCCACCTTTCAGGAAGCTCATGGAGCTCAGTGCCAAGAAACCAACCAGCCCAATCAAAGAGAAAGACCTAGGTAGACATCTCTCCAGGGAAGACATGCAGATGGCCAACAGGCACATGAAAAGAAGCTCAATGTTGCTCATTATTAGAGAAATGCAAATCAAAACTGCAGTGGGATGTCACCTCATACCAGTCAGAATGGCCATCATGAAAAAGACTACAAACATATTTAGAGAGTGGGACGTTCGGCTTGTGAGCGGGAACCTCTCAGTAGCACACAGAGAAAAAAACAATTTAAAAATGGGTGATACTGAGAAGGGGAAGAAGATTTTTGTTCAGAAGTGTGCCCAGTGCCACACTGAGAAAAGGAGGCAAGCACAAGACTGGGCCAAACCTCCGTGGTCTGTTCAGGCGAAAAGACAGGCCAGGCTCCTGAATTTTTTTACACAGTTGTCAACAAGAACAAAGGCATCACCTGGGGAGAGGAGATGCTGATGGAGCACCTGAAGAATCCCAAGTACATCCCTGGCACAAAAATGATCTTCACTGGCATTAAGAAGGGAGAGAGGGAAGACTTGATAGCTTATCTCAAAAAAGCTACTAATGAGTAACAGTTGACCACTGCCTTATTAATTATGAAACAGAAGCATGTCTTGGCTTTTTATGTACCAAATGTACATGTTTTTATGTACATATTTTTGTGTACCATACTTAAATTGATCTCATACACTAGAATTCAGATCATGAACGGCTGATGGACTAGTTCTATTGGACGGTTCTGATTTAAATAAGATTGGGAGGACTTTCCTGGTGGTCCAGTGAGTAAGACTCTGTGCTCCTAATACAGGGGGCCCAGGGTCAATCCCTGGTCAGGGAACTAGATCCCACATGACACAACTAAGACCAAGTGCAGCCAAATTAAAATAAATAAAGCAATAATTTAAATAAATAAATAAGATTGGTTTATGGCTAAATGAATACAGTCAGTTTTTTTCGATGCTGATAGTAATTCCAGTTCAACAAGTACTATCACTGTTTTCCCATTCTAAAGAGATGACTGAACTTGAATAAGAAATGTTAAACTTTTCAGGGAGATCGTGAATGCCTTCTCAAACTCTTATAAGAGATTGGTTTTATATTCAGGCTTCTATAGCTGGTTATATTAATATATTTAAATACTGAAAAGGCCCCTTCATTGTCTCATAGAACAGAGGAAGAGTCACATGTGTTTCAAGTTGTATACATCAGTCTGTCAGGTAAGGATTGAAGATACACTGTCAGTGTCCACTTTATCTTTTTGGTTTTAACTATGCCAACTTAATTAAAATTCTCTATCTAAAATATAACCTTTCACTTAATGAAAGGCATTTTAGTGTGGTTTATGTACAGCATCAAGTAATAGCACCTCACATTTTATAAATGATCTTTAACATCAGATGCTTTTAAAATTCCCTGTGACAGAGTATGTTAGCAAACTTTGCTTGTGCATTCTTCACAGAGTCATCCTTCAGGATTGTCTTTTAAAACAAGATTTCAGAAAGACAACTGTTGAACTACTTCTATATGTGTGATTGGTAATGGTGCTTTTGCTAGCTCATTAGACGGGTTACAGTAGAGGGGCTATATCATTGGCTCAGATTTGTAAATTATCTGATCATAAAGCTTAAGAATTAAAAACATGAAGTCACACACACAAAAAGACTACAAACAGTGGATGCTGGAGAGAGTGTGGAGAAAGAGGAGCCCTCTTGCACTGTTGGTAGGAGTGTGGATTGATGCAGCCACTACAGAAGACAGTATGGAGATTCCTTACAAATCTAGGAATAAAACTACCATATGACCCAGCAATCCCACTACTAGGAACGTACCCTGAAGAAACCAAAATTGAAAGGGATATATGTACCCCACTGTTCATTGCAGCACTATTTACAATAGCTAGAACATGGAGATAACCTACATGTCCATAGACAGATGGATGGATGGAGAGGCTGTGGTACACATATACAACTGGAATGTTACTCAACCATAAGAAGGAATGCATTTGAGTCAGTTCTGGTGAGGTGGCTGAACCTAGAGCCTGTTGTACAGGGTGAAGTAAATCAGAAAGAGAAAGATAAATATTGTGTACTAACACATATATGTGGAATCTAGAAAGATGGTCCTGATGGGTTTGTATGCAGGGCAGTGATGGAGAAACAGATATAGAAAACAGATTTATGGACATTGCAGGGAGGAAGGAGTGGGTGAGATGTATGGAAAGAGTAACATAGAAACTTCCATTACCATATGTAAAATAGATAACCAAAGGGAATTTGCTGTAAGACTAAGTGAACTCAGACAGGGGCTCTGTAACAACCTAGAAGAGTGGAATGTGGAGGGAGACGGAGGGAAGTTCAAGAGGAAAGGAACATACGTATATCTGTGGCTGATTCATGGTGATGTTTGGAAGCAAATGACACAACCCTGTAAAGCTATTATCCTTCAATTAAAAAAAAATTTTAAAGAATCTTTCTAGGAACCAATTTACCTTACTTCAGACTAAATCCTTACAAGGGTGTTTATTGTTTTCATAGCCACAACAAATGAGAGTCAGAAAATTGTGAGGAAGCAGAAATATTGAAAATAGCAGAAGTGACAGTTGATTGTAGATGTAGACAATGAATCAAACCCTTAATGTTTTGTCCTCTTGATAATACAGCATAACTGACTCCTATTGTCAAAGATGGGGTAACTTGTCGAGCAATGAGAAATTTGTCAAGTTTTATCATCCAACCTTGCCCAGATATTCACTTTAGGGTGTTACTAGTTATCTCTAGACCATCCTTTCAGCCTGATCATTTGCTTAAGGGTGATGAGTTATGATGATGACAGTTTAGATAAGTTTCCTTCTTAAAAAATAAACACAATGTGTTAGTTTCAGTTGTATAGCAAAGTGACTGAGTTTTATATATATATATATATAGAGAGAGAGAGAGAGAGAGAGAGAGAAAGAGCGCGAGAGAGAGAGACAGGAAGAGGAAGAGAGAGAGGGAAAGAGAGAGTTGTTTAGTCACTAAGTCATGTCTGACTATATATATACTTTTTCAGATTCTTTTCCCTTATAGGTTATTATAAAAATATTGAATTTAGTTCCATGTGCCATATAGTAGGTCCTTGTTGGTTATCTATGTTACATATAGCATTGTGTATATGTTAATCCCAAACTCCTAATTTGTCCTCCCCCACTTCCCCTTTGGTAAGCATAAGTTTGTTTCCTATGTCTGTGGGTTTATTTCTTATACTTAAATTAAAAGTTTTTTAAAAAGTAAAAAAATATATTTTTTTCTACCCTAGGGTAAATCCCAGCCACATTATCAGAAATGATGGAACCCAGAGGAGTGATCACAGGACATTTGGATGGGGTTCAGAGCATCAGACTCTCTTTAGTAAAGGAGTTACAACAGACAGGACATGAGTTTCTTCCCTGGAATAATCCTGCCAAATCAGTGTAGCTGATTTGTAGCTTTCCATGCAGACTTCCCCTGGAAAAAGAGGTGCTGGGCTGAAGGCTGGGTCAAGCAGCTCCACTTGCTCTACACTTGCCTATCCATGTTGCTTTTAGCATTAGAATCTTACCCAGCAGCTAGTATCAACAGTTTCTGGGTGTGCTCTTTGCAGAAAGGACAAGATAACAGGATTATACTTTATGTCACTTGAGTGGGTTTGGGTGTGAGACATGCAATATTGACCAGTGGGAAGGAGGAAGATATTAGTAATGGGCAAAATGAGAACTAGGAGTCACCATCCTGACCACTTAGGCTGGGCCCTGAGGGAGGAAGTAGTGGAACAGGACAACACAAATTGGCTAAGGGCACATGGAACTCTGGTGTCTGTTAGATACAGAATGTGGAGTCACACAGGGCAGGCAGGCCAAGGAGCAACCCCCTCCCAATCATGTTTCCTTCTTAAAAATAAAGGGTGATGAGTTATGATGATGACAGTTTAGATAAGTTTCCTTCTTAAAAAATAAACACAATGTGTTAGTTTCAGTTGTATAGCAAAGTGACTGAGTTTTATATATATATATATATAGAGAGAGAGAGAGAGAGAGAGAGAAAGAGCGCGAGAGAGAGAGACAGGAAGAGGAAGAGAGAGAGGGAAAGAGAGAGTTGTTTAGTCACTAAGTCATGTCTGACTATATATATACTTTTTCAGATTCTTTTCCCTTATAGGTTATTATAAAAATATTGAATTTAGTTCCATGTGCCATATAGTAGGTCCTTGTTGGTTATCTATGTTACATATAGCATTGTGTATATGTTAATCCCAAACTCCTAATTTGTCCTCCCCCACTTCCCCTTTGGTAAGCATAAGTTTGTTTCCTATGTCTGTGGGTTTATTTCTTATACTTAAATTAAAAGTTTTTTAAAAAGTAAAAAAATATATTTTTTTCTACCCTAGGGTAAATCCCAGCCACATTATCAGAAATGATGGAACCCAGAGGAGTGATCACAGGACATTTGGATGGGGTTCAGAGCATCAGACTCTCTTTAGTAAAGGAGTTACAACAGACAGGACATGAGTTTCTTCCCTGGAATAATCCTGCCAAATCAGTGTAGCTGATTTGTAGCTTTCCATGCAGACTTCCCCTGGAAAAAGAGGTGCTGGGCTGAAGGCTGGGTCAAGCAGCTCCACTTGCTCTACACTTGCCTATCCATGTTGCTTTTAGCATTAGAATCTTACCCAGCAGCTAGTATCAACAGTTTCTGGGTGTGCTCTTTGCAGAAAGGACAAGATAACAGGATTATACTTTATGTCACTTGAGTGGGTTTGGGTGTGAGACATGCAATATTGACCAGTGGGAAGGAGGAAGATATTAGTAATGGGCAAAATGAGAACTAGGAGTCACCATCCTGACCACTTAGGCTGGGCCCTGAGGGAGGAAGTAGTGGAACAGGACAACACAAATTGGCTAAGGGCACATGGAACTCTGGTGTCTGTTAGATACAGAATGTGGAGTCACACAGGGCAGGCAGGCCAAGGAGCAACCCCCTCCCAATCACATCCAGAGAACTTAGGCAACAGACAGCAGTACTTCAAATTAGACAGATGGTAATATTGAGTTCATTCACAGCTGAATTTCAGTCACTGGCTGGAGAGGACAGGAAAAGGCATTCAGCCTCCAGGGGAAGAACTTGGCCAGAGATGGGAGGGAATCAAGATCCCAAGCAAGTGGGCCTTAGTCCAAGCAGAGAGTCAGAACCTATGCAAATGAACTGAGCCACACAATGGGAAATAGACAAAGGCTATCATAAGAGGGCTGCAAGGTAGTTAGGTCTTTCTTGTGACTCATTCTAGTTGCCATCAACCTGGGGGAGCTGAGGTGTCCCCATATCCCATTCGAGACTGATTTGTGGTGGGGAGTGGACTGGGAAAGGCTAGGGAAGGCAGACGCTTGTCATCTTCTTGAGCAAAATAACAATTCCACTGTCAGGGTCATCCTTTGTGGGTCGTTAATTTACCTTGAATTTCTTAGCTTCTCTGAAGATCCTTCTTTGAAGATTTTCTCTGAAGATCCTGTGCTAAGTCACTGCAGTTGTGTCCGACTCTTTGTGACTCCATGGACTGTGCCCACCAGGCTCCCCTGTCCATGGGATTCTTCAGACAAGAATACTGGAGGGCGTTGCCATGCCCTCCTCCAGACCCTTGCACTACTTGATTTTAACAGTTTTATTGAGATATACTTCACATATCGTACAAGTCATCTATTCAAAGTGTACAATTCAATGTGTTTTAGTATATGCCCCAGTGGAATTTTCCCCAAAGTGCTCTACACTTGCCTACCAGGATAAATTCCCCTAGTATCAACAGTTTCTGGGTGTGCTCTTTGCAGAAAGGACAAGATAACAGGATTATACTTTATGTCACTTGAGTGGGTTTGGGTGTGAGACATGCAATATTGACCAGTGGGAAGGAGGAAGATATTAGTAATGGGCAAAATGAGAACTAGGAGTCACCATCCTGACCACTTAGGCTGGGCCCTGAGGGAGGAAGTAGTGGAACAGGACAACACAAATTGGCTAAGGGCACATGGAACTCTGGTGTCTGTTAGATACAGAATGTGGAGTCACACAGGGCAGGCAGGCCAAGGAGCAACCCCCTCCCAATCACATCCAGAGAACTTAGGCAACAGACAGCAGTACTTCAAATTAGACAGATGGTAATATTGAGTTCATTCACAGCTGAATTTCAGTCACTGGCTGGAGAGGACAGGAAAAGGCATTCAGCCTCCAGGGGAAGAACTTGGCCAGAGATGGGAGGGAATCAAGATCCCAAGCAAGTGGGCCTTAGTCCAAGCAGAGAGTCAGAACCTATGCAAATGAACTGAGCCACACAATGGGAAATAGACAAAGGCTATCATAAGAGGGCTGCAAGGTAGTTAGGTCTTTCTTGTGACTCATTCTAGTTGCCATCAACCTGGGGGAGCTGAGGTGTCCCCATATCCCATTCGAGACTGATTTGTGGTGGGGAGTGGACTGGGAAAGGCTAGGGAAGGCAGACGCTTGTCATCTTCTTGAGCAAAATAACAATTCCACTGTCAGGGTCATCCTTTGTGGGTCGTTAATTTACCTTGAATTTCTTAGCTTCTCTGAAGATCCTTCTTTGAAGATTTTCTCTGAAGATCCTGTGCTAAGTCACTGCAGTTGTGTCCGACTCTTTGTGACTCCATGGACTGTGCCCACCAGGCTCCCCTGTCCATGGGATTCTTCAGACAAGAATACTGGAGGGCGTTGCCATGCCCTCCTCCAGACCCTTGCACTACTTGATTTTAACAGTTTTATTGAGATATACTTCACATATCGTACAAGTCATCTATTCAAAGTGTACAATTCAATGTGTTTTAGTATATGCCCCAGTGGTGTCCAATCATTGCCACAAATTTCCCACTTTTAAATTAAAATTTTTATTTTTAGATTATTGTGTATTTGTGTATATTAGTAAGAAATAATACAGAGATCTCTTGTACACTTTACCCAGCTTCCCCCAACAGTGGCATCCTCTAAAACTGTAGAACCACATCACAAGCAGAACATTGACATTGATACAATCTACCCATCTTTTTCAGATTTCTCCAATCTTACTTGTATTTATTTGTGTGTTTAAGTGTGTGTTTCGTTCTATGCTATTGTTATCACCTATGTAGGTTCATGTATCCACCACCACAGTCAAGATGCTGAATGGTTCCATCACCACAAGAATCAAGTTGTCCTCAACCCACACAACCTACTTCACTTCCCCTTCCTTTCCTAAACTATGGCCACCACTAATCTGTTCTCTACTTCTACAATTTTCTCATTTCAAGAATGTTACATAAACAGAATAACACAATATGCAACCATTGGTGAATGACTTATTTACTCAGTCTAATTCCCTTGAGATTCATCCAAGTTGCATATTTTGATAGTTTATTCTATTTTATCTTTTTTATATATAGTTGCATTTATTTATTTACTTTTGGCGATTCTGGGTCTTCATTGCTGCCAGTGGGCTCTTCTCTAGTTGTGGGGAGTGGGGGTCACTTTCTAGTTGAGGTGAACAAGCTTCTTGTTGCAGTGGCTTCTCTTGTATGGAGCACGGATTTTAGGGCACACGGGCTTCAGTAATTGTGGCATGTGGGCTCAACAGCTGTGGCTCATGGGCTTAGTTGCTCTAAAGCATGTGGTACTTTCCTGAATCAGGAATCAAACCTGTGTCTCCTGCATTGGCAGGCAGATTCTTTACCACTGAGCTATCAGGAAAGCCCCATTCTTTTTTATGGTGCACTCATTTCTAAGTTAGGGAAATCTGCCAGTGGCTTAATACACTGAAGAGAGGTACTGGGGTGACATTTCAGCACAGTAAAAAAACTATAGAAGCCAAGGGCATGGGCCTCAGTAGAATTCTTCCTGTCTTGAAGACACGCCTGGCATTTTGATACGCACTTAAGCACACTGCTCCCTCTTCTAGTTGAAAAGCACACAGTCTTGTTCTCTAGTAATCAGCCACCAACAGTTGTCACCACAAGACTTCTGGCATTTGGAGGTTCCACCCAGATCAGACTCTACTGTCTAGAGGAGAAGCCTCAGAGGTAAGAAATCTTTAGTACTAGCAGGGTCCAACTATCATGTTCTTAGCATTCTAGAAAGTATCCACATACTGAGCTACAGTTGCTTTTGGGAAAGAAAACACCCAGAAGAAGCCAAGGATCCTTAGGAAAGTCAAAAGCAAGAGCTTGATTTCTCCAGTTATCTTGAGGAAGGTATACTCCAACAGTCTTTGTGGTACTGATTTCATATTTCTCTTCTTTCACTACTATAGAAACCCTAAGGATTTTCTGCTTCTTCAACTTCTATTGATTCCAGATCACCTGACTGAGACACCTGCTATAATGTCTATAATTTACTTTAAAATATTAAAGTAAGGAAACTGTGATGTTCTGCATGATTAGTTTAAATATACACTCTGTGTAGGGTTGCCTTAATCGAGACCTCTCATGCAAAAGGTCTACTACAGCTACCAGTTTCAACTATCATTACTTTCTAATAATACTAAAGGTTATGATAATTAGCATAAAAAGTTTATGAATAAGTTTTCAGTGGAGAAAACAGAGGCATATTAACTAATATGATACTTATTAAAATGGGTTCTCATTGGTGAAATTAGTGGTATTCAAAATATGTGAACAAACTAGAACATTTAACTTGAACAGCGTATTGAAACCTACTAGTTGCTAGACTACTAGAGGTTACTCTTGACTTGATTCTTAAAGGTTCCTGAGTTCTGCTGCTGTTTCCAGATAATTCTTGGTTTCCTAACCCCAATAAATGGTTAGTTGAATCTATGGCTGGAATGTTATCACATTTGCCTCAGTTGAACCTTTCATGCAAGGAGAACCAAAAAGGACAGAGATCTGAAATATCATTGAGCTACTAAAACAGGTTTTTTGACTGTTAATACACTGAAGAGAGGTAGGGGCATTTCAGCACAGTAAAAACTATAGCCAAGGGCATGGGCCTCAGTAGAATTCTTCCTGTCTTGAAGACACGCATTTTGATACGCACTTAAGCACACTGCTCCTCTTCTAGTTGAAAAGCACACAGTCTTGTTCTCTAGTAATCAGCCACCAACAGTTGTCACCACAAGACTTCTGGCATTTGGAGGTTCCACCCAGATCAGACTCTACTGTCTAGAGGAGAAGCCTCAGAGGTAAGAAATCTTTAGTACTAGCAGGGTCCAACTATCATGTTCTTAGCATTCTAGAAAGTATCCACATACTGAGCTACAGTTGCTTTTGGGAAAGAAAACACCCAGAAGAAGCCAAGGATCCTTAGGAAAGTCAAAAGCAAGAGCTTGATTTCTCCAGTTATCTTGAGGAAGGTATACTCCAACAGTCTTTGTGGTACTGATTTCATATTTCTCTTCTTTCACTACTATAGAAACCCTAAGGATTTTCTGCTTCTTCAACTTCTATTGATTCCAGATCACCTGACTGAGACACCTGCTATAATGTCTATAATTTACTTTAAAATATTAAAGTAAGGAAACTGTGATGTTCTGCATGATTAGTTTAAATATACACTCTGTGTAGGGTTGCCTTAATCGAGACCTCTCATGCAAAAGGTCTACTACAGCTACCAGTTTCAACTATCATTACTTTCTAATAATACTAAAGGTTATGATAATTAGCATAAAAAGTTTATGAATAAGTTTTCAGTGGAGAAAACAGAGGCATATTAACTAATATGATACTTATTAAAATGGGTTCTCATTGGTGAAATTAGTGGTATTCAAAATATGTGAACAAACTAGAACATTTAACTTGAACAGCGTATTGAAACCTACTAGTTGCTAGACTACTAGAGGTTACTCTTGACTTGATTCTTAAAGGTTCCTGAGTTCTGCTGCTGTTTCCAGATAATTCTTGGTTTCCTAACCCCAATAAATGGTTAGTTGAATCTATGGCTGGAATGTTATCACATTTGCCTCAGTTGAACCTTTCATGCAAGGAGAACCAAAAAGGACAGAGATCTGAAATATCATTGAGCTACTAAAACAGGTTTTATGACTGTTTTGTACCTGCTTCCTAATGAATGTTTATATGTGTGGCAGATTTTGGCATGGCGCTTGGTTTATTCTAAACTGACAGCAAGACTATGGGGAGGTAGCTAAACCTTTTACTTTTTTTTCCAGCTGTTGGTGACTACCAAGACCTACTCACAAAACAAAAAGTTGTGCAGGACCAAATTTGTTTAGGTCAGTTCACCATAGAACCTTAAGAATATAAAGAAGGAGCCCTTATGGTGGCTCTTGAGTTTTTTCAGAGCTTTATGGAGACCTCCATAAAGATCCAAGAAACACAAAGATACTGAATTCAGTAGCAAACAGCAGTCTTTGCCATGTGAGCAACCAAGGTATCTAGATGTCAGGAGAGGAGACCTGCAACTTTTTAGTCTGGATTGTCATTGGAAGGCACGTTTCTGTGGCATAATTTTTCAAAATCAATTTTCTTGAAAAATTGACATTTCACATCCTTGAAATCATGGAGTATTAACCTAGACAGTGTATTAAAAAGCAGATATGGGCTTCCCTGGTGGTCCAGTGGGTAACGACACTGCCTTGAAGTGCAAGGGATGCCAGTTTAATCCCTGGCCTGGGATGATTCCATGTGCCATGGAGTGGCTGGACCAATGTGTCCAACTACCGAGCCGGAGTTTTGGAGCACATGCGCCCAGAGCTGGTGCTCTGTGATGAGAGAGGCCACTGTGATGGGAGGCCCACACAAGCCAAAGAACAAAGATAAATAAATGAAAGATCGATAGAAGTGGCCAAAAAATCAAAAAGGCAGAAACATCACTTTGATGACAGAGGTCCATATAGTCAAACCTATGGTTTTTCTAGCAGTCATGTACAGATGTGAGAGCTGGACCATAAAGAAAGTTGAGTGCCAAAGAACTGATGCTTTCAAACTGTAGTGCTGGTCACCAGTCATAATGGCCATCATCAAAAATTCTACTAACAATAAATGCTGGAGAGGGTGTGGAGAAAAGGGAACCCTCTTGCACTGTTGGTGGAAATGTGAACTGATACAGTCACCATGGAAGACAGTGTGGAGATTCCTCAAAAAACTAGGAATAGAACCATCATATGACCCAGCAATCCCACCACTAGGCATATGCCCTGAGGAAATCGAAACTGAAAGAGATACATGTACCTCATTCTTCACTGCAGCACTATTTATAACAGGTAGAATATGGAAGCAACCTAGATGTCCATCAACAGATGAATGGATAAAGAAGCAGTGGTACATATATACAATGGAATATTACTCATCCATAAAAGAAGTGCATTTGAATCAGTTCTAATCAGGTGGATGAATCTATAACCTATTATACAGAGTGAAGTATGTGAGAGAGAGAAAGATAAATATTGTATATTGCCACATATATATGGAATATAGAAAGATGGTACTGATAAATGAATATGCAGAGCAGCAATGGACATGGAGAACAGTCTTATGGACATTGGTGTGAGGGAGGGGAATATGCTGGAGGACTAGGGGATCTCAAACAGCGGCTCTGTGACAACCTGAACGGGTGGGATGGGGAGGCAGATGGGAGGGAGGTTCGGGGGGGACGGGGGGGACATGTGTATACCTATGTTGGATTCAGGTCGATGTGTGGCAGTAAACAGCAAAACTCTGTAAAAAATAAAATTAAAAAATTGTAGCTCTGGAGAGGACTCTTGAGAGTTCCTTGTACAGCAAGAAGTTTGAACCAGTCCAGTCAATCCTAAAGGAAATCAACCCTGAATCTTCATTGGAAGGACTGATGCTGAAGCTGAAGCTCCAATATTTTGGCCAGCTGATGCCAAGAGATGACTCACTGCAAGAGACCCTGATGCTGGGAAAGACTGAGGGCAGGAGGAGAAGAGGGTAACAAAGGATGAGATAGTTGAATGACATCACTGACTCAATGGACATGATCTTGAGCAAACTCAGGGAGATTGTGGAGGACAGGGAAGCCTGGCATGCTCGAGTCCATGGGGTCTCTTTACTCCACAACAACAATGACAATAAGCTTTGCACAGTCTTAGCTAATATACATCTTTAAAAATCTAAAATCTCTGAACAATGACTGATGTATCTGTATATTTAAGTGTCAAGCATGTTATGCCCATTCTCTCTCTTGATTCTGAAAAAAAAAATTCTTCAAGAAAACTGAAGTTCAGAAACATTAAGATGACTTATCTGGGGTTCGAACTGGTCTGTAAGTGACACAGTTAGGGTTCAATCCCCATTTGACAACTCTTTCTGCTCTACACCATGCTGCCTTTCATTCTTTGAAAAGATAAAGTGTGAATAGAACAGAAAAACAAGGAAGGACTGTGCATTCATAAAACAGCCCTCTATTGCTTCAAAGTCACTCTAACTCACCTCTCAAAAACTTTGCTGTATGGACTTCCCTGGTGGTCCAATGGCTAAGACTCCATTCTCCCAATGCAGGGGGTCTGGGTTCAATCCCTGGTTGGGGAACAACTAGATCCCACATGCTGCAACTAAGAGTTTGCATACCACAACTAAGAAAAAAATCTCAAGTGCTGCAACTAAAGATCCCATATGCCACACACAACTTCTTTGATCAAAGATCCCTTGAGCTACAACTAACTTCTGGTGCAGCCAAATAAATACTAAAAATAATTTTTTTTAAAAAGCCAATTTTAGGTTTCCCTAGTGGTTCAGTGGTAAAGAATCTGCCTGCTAATATAGGAGACATGAGTTCAATCTCTGATTCAGGAAGATTCCACATGCCACAGACCAATTAAGTCCAGGTGCCACAACTACTGAGCCTGGGCTCTAGAACCTGTGCTCTGTAACAAGAGAAAACACTACAATGAGAAACCCACATACTGCAACTAGAGAGTAGCCCACACTCACCACAACTAGAGAAAAGCCCGCCCAGCAATGAAGATGCAGCAGAGCCAAAAATAAATAAATAAATAAAATTCTTTATTTAAAAAAAAATCCAATTTGAAGCGCTAAATTAAAAAAAAAAAAAAAAAAAAAAAAAAAAAAAACCTTCACTGTAGTGAGCAAACATGGAAATCAAAAAGAATCAAAAGGGACCTAGGGAATGTCATACTGTGTGAAGTCAGACAGAGAAAGAGAACTATCATACAACATCCCTTATATGTAGAATCTAAAAAGAAATGATACAAATGAACCTACTTACAAAACAGTAAGAGACTCCCAGACTCAGAGAACAAACTTATGGTTGCTGGGAGAAGGACGAGGGGAAAGAATAGTCAGGGAGTTTGGGATGGACATGTATACAGTGCTATATTTAAAATGGATAATCAACAAGGAACTACTGTATACCAATGGGACTCTGCTCAGTGTTATGTAGCAGCCTGAAAGACAGGGGAGTTTGGGGGAGAATGGATACCTGTATATGTGTGGCTGAGTCCCTTTCCTGTTCACCTGAAACTGTCACAGCATTGTTCATCAGCTATGCCCCAATATAAAGTAAGAGTTTATAAAAAAAAATAAAAGAATAAAAAGATCCAATAATGTAGAACCACACAGTCCCTGGCATACATGAGCTTGAATTAATTGTACTACCAATTCACTTTGAGAGTTTCAGACAAATATATATATATAGTTGTATTTTAGACTTGAAATCACCTAAGAGGTAGTTTCAGTTATTGTTTCAATTTTATAGCAAGAGACAGAATTGGAGGGAATTCTCTGGTGGTCCAGTGGTTAGGACTCTACACCTCCCCTGCTAGGGGCCCAGGTTTGACCAGTGGTTGGAGAACTGAGATCACATACACTGCATGGGTGCCAGCCGCCAGGAGAAAAGAGAAAGAGAGAAAATTGGAGAAGACTCACTGTCTTGCCTAAAGCCTCACAGTGATAGAACCAGCAGTCAAACTCACATCTGTCTGATTCTACATCCAGTACATTCCACTGCTTATCAATGCTTTACCTGATATATTGCACCTACCACATATTGACTCAGACTGAGAGCCTGAGTTCCACCAGTTTTCATGTGTATCTAATTTTAAGACTGTCAGCCCCCAGGATGGCCCAGCCCCAAAACCTTGCTGGAGGGCAAGTCATCCTGCCCCATGCAGGCAGCCAAGCTGGCCCCAGTTATGGTTTAGGAGGCTGAGCAATTCCTGCTGGGATTTTCTCTTTCTCTTACTACTTTTTTCCAGGTTGGGGTCAGTAGGTTAAGCACCTTCTGCTTTGGAAATCATCAAGGCACTTGAAAAGACAAAGCTTTTTAATATCAGCAGAAGAGGAGACCCCTGTCACATTAAGAGAAATCGTGAGTGTTGGTCTCACCCTTGAACTATCTGGGCCTTGCTTGCCTCCCCCAGCTCTCAGCTCTTCCATCCGCCACACCACCATAATCATCCCCTAATCCACAGAAGAAAGAATTTTACAAATAGCTTCATGGTCATTGCTTTGAATTACACAACCCCTTGGGTAAACTATGAGATTACAAAATTTAGCTTTAAAAGCAGTTGTTTTATGGTCAGCCAAGTCATGATACTGTCATTTCATCTCACACCAGGGTGACTTCATCCTCCAAGAAAGGCTTGGGTTTGGGGAGGTCCAGACAGTCAAGAGTCAGTGAAGTTAACGCTGAAAGGACCTAATCAAGAAAGGCTTCCCTGGCATACATGAGCTTGAATTAATTGTACTACCAATTCACTTTGAGAGTTTCAGACAAATATATATATATAGTTGTATTTTAGACTTGAAATCACCTAAGAGGTAGTTTCAGTTATTGTTTCAATTTTATAGCAAGAGACAGAATTGGAGGGAATTCTCTGGTGGTCCAGTGGTTAGGACTCTACACCTCCCCTGCTAGGGGCCCAGGTTTGACCAGTGGTTGGAGAACTGAGATCACATACACTGCATGGGTGCCAGCCGCCAGGAGAAAAGAGAAAGAGAGAAAATTGGAGAAGACTCACTGTCTTGCCTAAAGCCTCACAGTGATAGAACCAGCAGTCAAACTCACATCTGTCTGATTCTACATCCAGTACATTCCACTGCTTATCAATGCTTTACCTGATATATTGCACCTCCCACATATTGACTCAGACTGAGAGCCTGAGTTCCACCAGTTTTCATGTGTATCTAATTTTAAGACTGTCAGCCCCCAGGATGGCCCAGCCCCAAAACCTTGCTGGAGGGCAAGTCATCCTGCCCCATGCAGGCAGCCAAGCTGGCCCCAGTTATGGTTTAGGAGGCTGAGCAATTCCTGCTGGGTTTTTCTCTTTCTCTTACTACTTTTTTCCAGGTTGGGGTCAGTAGGTTAAGCACCTTCTGCTTTGGAAATCATCAAGGCACTTGAAAAGACAAAGCTTTTTAATATCAGCAGAAGAGGAGACCCCTGTCACATTAAGAGAAATCGTGAGTGTTGGTCTCACCCTTGAACTATCTGGGCCTTGCTTGCCTCCCCCAGCTCTCAGCTCTTCCATCCGCCACACCACCATAATCATCCCCTAATCCACAGAAGAAAGAATTTTACAAATAGCTTCATGGTCATTGCTTTGAATTACACAACCCCTTGGGTAAACTATGAGATTACAAAATTTAGCTTTAAAAGCAGTTGTTTTATGGTCAGCCAAGTCATGATACTGTCATTTCATCTCACACCAGGGTGACTTCATCCTCCACTGTGGGCCTGAGAGCCTAATCAAGAAAGGCTTGGGTTTGGGGAGGTCCAGACAGTCAAGAG
Organism: Tragulus kanchil; assembly: GCA_022376925.1. Classification (NCBI taxonomy): domain Eukaryota; kingdom Metazoa; phylum Chordata; class Mammalia; order Artiodactyla; family Tragulidae; genus Tragulus; species Tragulus kanchil. Next base: position 65,278,050 of record JAIOJX010000001.1, on the reverse strand, counting down.
TCAGTGAAGTTAACGCCCTGAAAGGACAATTTGGTGCTCCATTCTTGGGGTGGTATCGAGGAGGGCAGGGGCAGGGGGCTATGAGGAACATGTGCTTCTGGTTCATGTAACAGATTTTGAGCAGTAGCATGGGTGGCAGCGTCCAACTCCATGGCCCTTCTAGGGCCACCTAACCCCAACTGGTAGATATTACTCCCATTTCTACAAGACCTGGATTCTGGGATTCATTCTTATCTGAATCGGGGAAAAATATACATCTCCATCCATAGCTTACCAGCCTAAACTCAAGTGAGTAGCATCTGGCCCTGCTCTGATCTCATATTTTCAGGTCCAGTAACAGGGATATTGTACAAATTGCTGCCTTGTACCCAGTTCTTGAGACTGGGCTCCTGTTTCATTCCCTGTGTATCTGAGGCCTTGCAATTCTCTAGGTCTCCAAATCATTCCAGCACTGGGGGAGAGTGGCCTTTCTTGCCCATCCCTCCATTGTCTACCCAAACTAGGTCCTTTCTGGGAAGTGGAGTCCTTTGGAATTTTAAAATGTATACATTTCTATATTGTATACTTAAAATGTTGTTGAGGGCAGATCTTATGTTTCATGTTCTTATGGCAAAAAAGCATAGGAATAATCATCAAGAGGACAGGAAGACACTCTTGCAGGTGATGGATAGGTTTATTGCATAGACTGTCATGGTTTCATGGGTATATATTTATCCCCAGACACATCAAGACGCATCAAGTTGCTTGTATAAATACGTACAGGTTTTTGTATATCAATCATGCCTCAATAAAGTACTTTCCTAAAAATCAACACTTAACTCAGCTCTTCCATCCGCCACACCACCATAATCATCCCCTAATCCACAGAAGAAAGAATTTTACAAATAGCTTCATGGTCATTGCTTTGAATTACACAACCCCTTGGGTAAACTATGAGATTACAAAATTTAGCTTTAAAAGCAGTTGTTTTATGGTCAGCCAAGTCATGATACTGTCATTTCATCTCACACCAGGGTGACTTCATCCTCCACTGTGGGCCTGAGAGCCTAATCAAGAAAGGCTTGGGTTTGGGGAGGTCCAGACAGTCAAGAGTCAGTGAAGTTAACGCCCTGAAAGGACAATTTGGTGCTCCATTCTTGGGGTGGTATCGAGGAGGGCAGGGGCAGGGGGCTATGAGGAACATGTGCTTCTGGTTCATGTAACAGATTTTGAGCAGTAGCATGGGTGGCAGCGTCCAACTCCATGGCCCTTCTAGGGCCACCTAACCCCAACTGGTAGATATTACTCCCATTTCTACAAGACCTGGATTCTGGGATTCATTCTTATCTGAATCGGGGAAAAATATACATCTCCATCCATAGCTTACCAGCCTAAACTCAAGTGAGTAGCATCTGGCCCTGCTCTGATCTCATATTTTCAGGTCCAGTAACAGGGATATTGTACAAATTGCTGCCTTGTACCCAGTTCTTGAGACTGGGCTCCTGTTTCATTCCCTGTGTATCTGAGGCCTTGCAATTCTCTAGGTCTCCAAATCATTCCAGCACTGGGGGAGAGTGGCCTTTCTTGCCCATCCCTCCATTGTCTACCCAAACTAGGTCCTTTCTGGGAAGTGGAGTCCTTTGGAATTTTAAAATGTATACATTTCTATATTGTATACTTAAAATGTTGTTGAGGGCAGATCTTATGTTTCATGTTCTTATGGCAAAAAAGCATAGGAATAATCATCAAGAGGACAGGAAGACACTCTTGCAGGTGATGGATAGGTTTATTGCATAGACTGTCATGGTTTCATGGGTATATATTTATCCCCAGACACATCAAGACGCATCAAGTTGCTTGTATAAATACGTACAGGTTTTTGTATATCAATCATGCCTCAATAAAGTACTTTCCTAAAAATCAACACTTAACTCATTTCTGCTTATTTTCTCTTCCCTTAGTTCCTTGTTTTTGTTAGTCATGTTCATATTTTTACTTTTCCTGTATTTCTAACCTATCGGTAACGTGTCTCTGCCACTTGCAATTGTACTTCCTTGACAACAGCTAACCTCCTAGACCCTTACCTGAGTCCTGCTACCAGGTTCTCAGGATGCTGGCTCTGCCCCTTGTAGGGCTACCTGTGACTGCTTGCTGCCTGGTTCCATGGACCTGTGACCACCGGCCTACAACCTCATTCTACCCAAGCCTATTACTGAAACATCCCCTTGCCACCAACTCTACTCTCCTTGGATGTGTTTCTCCTTAGGCTCTGAAACAGTGCTGGCATCACCATCTCCAGCCACCAGCAGATCCCAGGCAGGTTCCTTCACTCCAGTCCTCACCCTCTGCTCTGAGGTGGTGCAAACAGGGGCTGGAAGCTTCCCCATGCTCTAGGCTGCCCTAAACCATAGGTACTGTGTAGATACTATCTGGGTTCCCTTGAAGTGAATTTTTACCACTACATTAAAAAAAAAAAAAAAAAAACAGAGGAAGTATCATGTGTCTCAAAGACCAGAAATCTAATGGTTTACAAAATAAACATACATATAATCACAGATTGGACTGAATGACACTGTATGAGATCATTTATATATCTTTTTATCTTCCACTCTCTCCCATAGATCCCTTTTGGAAGCTTGTTTTGTTTTCTTCCAGGGATTTCCTACTCCCTGCAGGAGAGGGGTTCAGCCCTAGTCACAAGTTCCTTAAAAAAAAAAAAAAGACAGTGACCTGTTACACTAAGTACAAACAGAATGCTAGATTTCTAATTTATATCCACTCAAAACTTTGATAGAGTTCCATTTATTCTGGCATCTAGCATTACAGCTAAAAGTCTAGAAAGCTTGTTATATGATTTTTAAAATTTTTGAATGAGGCTCAAAACTTCTAATCCAATTCTGAAAATATAAAAAAAAATACTGTGTGGTTCAAAAAAAAGAAAAACAGGAAATTAATATGTCATACAGCATTATTAACTAAAGATTTTCTTCTAATTTCACAAAATTTTATGTTAGTGTCCATTATTTGTTTCATACCTTACTGAATATTCCACATTATACTTAGGTGCACTGAGCAGCTCCAGCTGCATACAACAAATTCTGATGAATTCTCTTTTCATTTTTATTCTGTTATAAATATTTTCTAATTTTCCTTGTTATGGCTTCTTAGATACATACTTCATTTAAAAGTGGACATTTAATCTCCAAACACATGGGGGTTTGTTTAAAGTATCTTTGATGAATGTTTGAGGAATGAATATTCCTCATTTTGATATTAATTTCTCATTTAAATACTTTCTTCTCTTCAATCACCCTCTGTTTTTTCAGTCTTTTAACTTCATTGAGGATTTCAATGGTTAAGTCAAAGATCTCTCTTGGCAAAAATAGCACATTGCACTTGAAAATATGTGGGTTGTTTTCAAATATCTTCTGATATTGATTTCTAACATAACTCCACAGTGATGAGAGAACAGACTCTGTAAGATTTCAATACTTCTAGATCATGAAATTTTTGCACCTTGTTTTATGTTTTGGATATGTTCCAGTATCTCCTAGTTTATAGTCTATGGGAACTTGAATAGAATTTGTATCCTGCTGTTGTGTGAAAATCATATAAATCTTAATTTTGTTGAATTCGTTCATGGTGCTTTTCAGTTCTATTATAGCCTACTTTTCTGTCTATCTCTTCTATTAATTTTTGAGAGTTTGATATTGAAAGTCCAACTAAAAATCTTAATTAATCTACTTAAAAATAATTATAATATATAAGTAGAACTATATATAACTTTGTTCTGTATTTTCCAAGTCTTCTGTAAATGTGTTATCATACTTTCAATTATTTAAAAAAAAAAGAAAGAAGAAAAAAGACAATGAACAGATTAGTAGATAATAATTCATACCCAGGAGGAGAAAGACCCCATTTCAGCTTTCTGTGCCTCCTGCCACTGAGCAAGACCCCAGCCATGATCCTGACAACCTCCAGATCTTTACTCTTACTCTCCTCTCAGTTGGACTGCTCATCTCCCTCCACTCTATCTGAACTATTCTCATTCTTCAAAACTCCTCCAGGAAGCATATTTATATTCTACTTTGTAACCTTATGCTGCACTTAAAATCTATACCACACAGTTTAGTACTTAATTCACCAAACTCTTAACCCTTGTTGCTTCACAGAAGCTAAACTAAGCTAGGCTAAGCTCCACAGTAATGCCATAAGAATCCCCAGGACAACTTAGCATAAGCTTGAGTCTGTATTTGGGGCTCAGCAAAGAAACACAGGAGATGCTTACTCTAGAAACAAAATCAGAGGTTTCCATTGTTTTCTCATAACTGGCTAGAGTGCTCAGATAGAGTCATTAAAAAAAAAAAAAAAAAACCTTCCAGTATCCTGGGGAGCAGTTACCAAAGACACCACAGGTAATCCCAGGTCATTGAACCAGAGTGTTAGAGCGGAAAGGAATCTTAATTGTTTACTCCCAAACTTTTAAACTGGAGTATGCATTCTGAGGGGGTGAATTGTAGTCCTAGTTCTTGCTGAGCTCGAGTATCTTTGATATTAATTCCTCATTTTGATATTAACTTTTCATTTAAATGCTTTCTTTTCTGCAATCACCCTCTGTGTTTTTGCAGTCTTTTAACTGTATTGAGGCTTTGGGGGTCTGTGGCAGTGTGCCACGTGGGTCCACAAAGTCACAGGATAAATACAGCATGTTCTTAGAGTGCCAATTTTATGTATCAGAAATTTAAAACGTTTCTATATCAAACAAATATGGTTATATCATGGTAGGGAATGCAAATTTTGAACTCATTTTTAGAATAAAACATGAAACCTCTAGAATACTTTGACTTTATAGTAGGCTGCTTTGGATAATCCCATCCATTTTTAAAGTAGAACAAAAATTATAAAAAAAAAAACTTTTTGTTCTGTATTTTCCAAGTCTTCTGTAAATGTGTTATCATACTTTCAATTATTTAAAAAAAAAAGAAAGAAGAAAAAAGACAATGAACAGATTAGTAGATAATAATTCATACCCAGGAGGAGAAAGACCCCATTTCAGCTTTCTGTGCCTCCTGCCACTGAGCAAGACCCCAGCCATGATCCTGACAACCTCCAGATCTTTACTCTTACTCTCCTCTCAGTTGGACTGCTCATCTCCCTCCACTCTATCTGAACTATTCTCATTCTTCAAAACTCCTCCAGGAAGCATATTTATATTCTACTTTGTAACCTTATGCTGCACTTAAAATCTATACCACACAGTTTAGTACTTAATTCACCAAACTCTTAACCCTTGTTGCTTCACAGAAGCTAAACTAAGCTAGGCTAAGCTCCACAGTAATGCCATAAGAATCCCCAGGACAACTTAGCATAAGCTTGAGTCTGTATTTGGGGCTCAGCAAAGAAACACAGGAGATGCTTACTCTAGAAACAAAATCAGAGGTTTCCATTGTTTTCTCATAACTGGCTAGAGTGCTCAGATAGAGTCATTAAAAAAAAAAAAAAAAAACCTTCCAGTATCCTGGGGAGCAGTTACCAAAGACACCACAGGTAATCCCAGGTCATTGAACCAGAGTGTTAGAGCGGAAAGGAATCTTAATTGTTTACTCCCAAACTTTTAAACTGGAGTATGCATTCTGAGGGGGTGAATTGTAGTCCTAGTTCTTGCTGAGCTCGAGTATCTTTGATATTAATTCCTCATTTTGATATTAACTTTTCATTTAAATGCTTTCTTTTCTGCAATCACCCTCTGTGTTTTTGCAGTCTTTTAACTGTATTGAGGCTTTGGGGGTCTGTGGCAGTGTGCCACGTGGGTCCACAAAGTCACAGGATAAATACAGCATGTTCTTAGAGTGCCAATTTTATGTATCAGAAATTTAAAACGTTTCTATATCAAACAAATATGGTTATATCATGGTAGGGAATGCAAATTTTGAACTCATTTTTAGAATAAAACATGAAACCTCTAGAATACTTTGACTTTATAGTAGGCTGCTTTGGATAATCCCATCCACCCCTGTCTTCTACCAATGCTGGAGATCTCATTCTCACTCTCCTCTGTTATTGGGTTAGGAATAACAGTTAAGGGCTTCCCCTGGTGGTCCAGTGGGTAAGGACACCGCCTTGCAGTGCAAGGGGCGCCGGTTCGATCCCTGGCCTGGGAAGATCCCACGTGCTGCGCGGAGTGGCTGGACCGATGTGTCCAATTACCGAGCCGGAGCTCTGGAGCGCATGCGCCCAGAGCCGGCGCTCTGCGACAACAGACGCCACCGCGATGGGAGGCCCACAGGAGCCAAAGAACAAAGATGGATGAAAATGAACAAATGAAAGACCAATAGAAGTGGCCCGCCTGCTCCCCTCCCTCCCCACCCCATCCTCCAAAATAAATAAATAAATCTTTAAAAAAAAAAAAAATAACTGAGGTCCACATATGAGAAATAATTTGGTGAAAGCCCAAGACAGTGAGCTGAGCAAGAGCTAGGACTACAATCCACCCCTCAGAATGTATATTTCTTTCTAGTAACTTGCTCAGGTGACTACTGACTGTGAACTACACTACCTTGCTAACTCTGTTCCATCCTTTGTACTCTTCAACATTTTTTAAAATTTGATTTGCTGAGGGTTCTATAACCTGGGCTTGGGGCACCATCATCTCTGAGAGCAGGCCGTAACTGTTGAATCTCTTCCTAAATCTTCAAATGCAGTAAATAATACTGAATTTCCCAGAAATCGAAACATAATGATGAGATTCAAATCCCTCACAGAAACAAGATAAAGTCCATAGCATCAGGGAGAAAGAGGCAAAACAGTGGAGGTCTTGCTAATCAGAGGCCATAGTCTGGAAGCAAAGAGCTGATCTTAAGATTCTGCTTTATTCCTTGGTTTCTGTAAGAAAGAGATGCTATAAAGTCACTTTAACAAAGCTCCAAGAAAACGGGGCCGGGCCTTTAGCAGTGTCCCCCAACTGGCTTCCCCAAATTCTGAGGTGCGTGTGCCCTCAGGCTCTGGACTAAAACAATCTCAGGTTAAAAAAAAAAAAAAGCAAATGACTTCAGATTCAAATGAACTCAGCTCCACAACCGTCAAACCAACATGTGTACTCTGTGCCAATTTGCAGGGGCTGCCTGTAGATTTATACACTTACATTTGCTTTTTCACACCTTAAACCCCAAACTCTTGCTGTTACACAGACATATACAAACTCTTCTGCATCCTGCCACAAACACAAACAGAAGTACACATTTGCCCTGGGAAAACCAATACAATCACACTCGCTGCCCATACTTCTCCTCCAACACTCAGCCTCAGACACACAGCCCCCATTGTACCCACATTCACAGTCCCATGCACCAGGTTGAGAAGTGACCCAGATTGCCAGGGTTAGAGCCACATTCCACAGTGTCCCATTCCTCTCAGAGAACTAACAGATCATTTCACAAAGATGTCATCACCTGCTGACTAATGGCAAGTTACAACCAGAATAAACGGTCCATTACCCACCCCCATTGCAGGTAGGCCCAGAGAAGAATGACAGCAGAGACAAAGGAAACCTGTGGCTCAGTGTCACTGCGGGAAACTGACCCGAAAGGTAAGACGGGGCTCATTTGAACCAAAGAGATTGCCTTTCCTCTCTGGGCCCTAGAGTTGGGGGTGGGGAGACTGGAAGGTAGTCTGACTTTTTACAGATTTTTCAAACTCAAGATATAAATTACCTGGAGGGTGAGGGCAGGTAACAGTGGGGAGGAGGAAGATCACTCTTTTATTCTGAGTTTCCCTTGCCCAGAAAAGGATTGTGTTGTGTTTCTCTTTTGTAAATATTTATTTATTTATTGACTTCACTGGGTCTTATCTGCCTATAATGCAGGAGACCTGGTTTGGATCCCTGGATTGGGAAGATCTCCTGGGGAAGGGAACGGCTGCCCACTCCAGTATTCTTGCCTGGACAATTTCATGGTTCGACCGTGGGATCGCAAAGAGCTGGACAGGACTGAGCAACTTTCACTCACTTTGGGTCTTAATCATGGCACACAGGCTCTCTAGTTGTGGCACTCGGGCTCAGTTGCTCCACAGCATGTGGGATCTTAGCTTCCTGACCAGAGATTGAACCTGCATCCCCTGCATTGGAAGGTGCATTCTTAACCACTGGACCACCAGAGAAGTTCCAACACTTTCTCTTTTTAACAAGGCTCAACGCTTTTCAGAGTAGTGTAGTAACCAACGGCATAGTCTCTGGAGCTACTACCCAGGTCTGAATTTCAGCCCCACCATATACAAGCTGTGTGACCTTAAGCAAGCTACTCAACCTCTCAAGCCCTCAGTTTTGTCATCTGTTAAAAATCGGAATGATAATAACATCTACCTTGTGGGGATGTGAGGTGATTTAAACATAAGGCAAGCAGATTCTGCCTGGTACCTAGGATGCTCAATGGAATTCTAGAAATGAGTGATTTCCTATTTTACTCAGACCTCCCTCCACCCCCTCATTAGCTGCTTGCCCGCACAGAGGTGACAGTTTGGTCATCTTGTTTTTGAGACAGACCTTCTAAAACTCAGAGAGAACAAGACTGGTCTAATATCACATAGAAAGAGTACCAAGATTGAAACTGATTGCTTTGGGGTGACTCCATCAGTGTTCTCATCTAGTTCCTTTCTCCCTTAGGAAAAGCTGAGCATAGTTTGAGAGAACCTAGGGAGGAAATAGAACTGGGGACAGATAGGATGTAAATAATATTAAGAACAACATATTCTGTGTGCATTATTTCAGATAAACCTCACAGCACCTCTATGCAGTTATAAGGGCCATCACCATCTGCCTCGTACAGACAAGGAAACTGAAGCTCTGACACCTACAAATGGCTTTAAGCTGGGATTTGAAAACAGACAGTCCTGACCAAACAGACAAGACTGATTTATTTATTTATTGACTTCACTGGGTCTTATCTGCCTATAATGCAGGAGACCTGGTTTGGATCCCTGGATTGGGAAGATCTCCTGGGGAAGGGAACGGCTGCCCACTCCAGTATTCTTGCCTGGACAATTTCATGGTTCGACCGTGGGATCGCAAAGAGCTGGACAGGACTGAGCAACTTTCACTCACTTTGGGTCTTAATCATGGCACACAGGCTCTCTAGTTGTGGCACTCGGGCTCAGTTGCTCCACAGCATGTGGGATCTTAGCTTCCTGACCAGAGATTGAACCTGCATCCCCTGCATTGGAAGGTGCATTCTTAACCACTGGACCACCAGAGAAGTTCCAACACTTTCTCTTTTTAACAAGGCTCAACGCTTTTCAGAGTAGTGTAGTAACCAACGGCATAGTCTCTGGAGCTACTACCCAGGTCTGAATTTCAGCCCCACCATATACAAGCTGTGTGACCTTAAGCAAGCTACTCAACCTCTCAAGCCCTCAGTTTTGTCATCTGTTAAAAATCGGAATGATAATAACATCTACCTTGTGGGGATGTGAGGTGATTTAAACATAAGGCAAGCAGATTCTGCCTGGTACCTAGGATGCTCAATGGAATTCTAGAAATGAGTGATTTCCTATTTTACTCAGACCTCCCTCCACCCCCTCATTAGCTGCTTGCCCGCACAGAGGTGACAGTTTGGTCATCTTGTTTTTGAGACAGACCTTCTAAAACTCAGAGAGAACAAGACTGGTCTAATATCACATAGAAAGAGTACCAAGATTGAAACTGATTGCTTTGGGGTGACTCCATCAGTGTTCTCATCTAGTTCCTTTCTCCCTTAGGAAAAGCTGAGCATAGTTTGAGAGAACCTAGGGAGGAAATAGAACTGGGGACAGATAGGATGTAAATAATATTAAGAACAACATATTCTGTGTGCATTATTTCAGATAAACCTCACAGCACCTCTATGCAGTTATAAGGGCCATCACCATCTGCCTCGTACAGACAAGGAAACTGAAGCTCTGACACCTACAAATGGCTTTAAGCTGGGATTTGAAAACAGACAGTCTGACACCAAAGACAGAATGTGTAACCGCTGCATTATACTGCTGAAGTAACTAGATTGAGGCAATGTAGTGTCCTGATTCGGTTCAAACTTAAGGTCAAAGCTTATCTCTTAAGATCAGAGGTCCTACTTCTGCTACTAGTTATTGACTATTTCTGGGCCTCAGTTTCCTCATTGGTAAAATAGAAATAAAACTATTCCTTAGGGGCTTGCCTGGTGGGTCAGTTGTAAAGAATCCACCTTCCAATGCAGCAGACACCGGTTTATTCCCTGATTTGAGAACTAAGACCCCCACATGCCACGGAACAACTGAAGTCATGCACCACAACTTCTGAGCTTGCACTCCAGAGCTTGCAAGCCGCAACTACTGAGCCCATGTGGTGCAGCTACTGAAGCCTGCATGCCCTAGAGCCCGTTTTGTGCAACAAGGGAAGCCACTGCAGTGAGAGGCCTTCACATCACAACTAGAGAGTAGCCTCTGCTCGCTGCAGCTACAGAAAAGCCTGCATGCAACGTCAACAACCTAGCTCAGCCAAAAATAAATAAATCAATAAACTTATTTTTAAAATATTATTCCTTGGAGGAGAATTCCCTGGTGGTGCTATGGTTAGGGCACATTAACAGGAGCAATTGACAGGGTTAACTGCACTCCCTGCTGGATTTGAAAGTGTTCTACCTCAGATTGAGACTTAAACCTGGGCCCAGACCTCATCAAACCCTGCTTGGGACTTAAACCCACGTGGCTAGGACTCAATCCAGCCAAAGCCCTGTCTGGGACTTGAACCCACGCGGCTGGAACTCAATCCAGCTAAAACACTGCCTGGGACTTGAACCCACGTGGCCGGGACTCAACCCCATCCAGAACCCTGTCTGGGACTTGAACCCACATGGCTGAGGCTTAACCCCAGCCAGAACCCTGCTTGAGGCTTGAACCCAAGTGGCAGGGGCTCAGACCTGATAAAACCCTACTTGACGCTTAAACCCACGTGGCTAGGACTCAATCCAGCCAAACCTCCATCTGGGACTTGAACCCACGTGGCCAGGTCTTAATCCAGCCAAAACCGTAGTCTCGAGCAATCTTTGAATTCAAATCACTCACCCAATGTCTGGACCCACTGAGACTCGGTTCTTTCCGCCTCAACGCAGAAGGAATTCAGCGAGAGGCAGTGATAGGCAAGAAGAGGATTTACTATGACAGGACGCTTGTAAGAGGCACAGACCGACAGGCTGGGAAACTCTGCTCTCCCGTTTGGGTGGGCAGAAATATATATATGGGAGGGTAGAAGCCTTCTTCATTCCTTAGGGGCTTGCCTGGTGGGTCAGTTGTAAAGAATCCACCTTCCAATGCAGCAGACACCGGTTTATTCCCTGATTTGAGAACTAAGACCCCCACATGCCACGGAACAACTGAAGTCATGCACCACAACTTCTGAGCTTGCACTCCAGAGCTTGCAAGCCGCAACTACTGAGCCCATGTGGTGCAGCTACTGAAGCCTGCATGCCCTAGAGCCCGTTTTGTGCAACAAGGGAAGCCACTGCAGTGAGAGGCCTTCACATCACAACTAGAGAGTAGCCTCTGCTCGCTGCAGCTACAGAAAAGCCTGCATGCAACGTCAACAACCTAGCTCAGCCAAAAATAAATAAATCAATAAACTTATTTTTAAAATATTATTCCTTGGAGGAGAATTCCCTGGTGGTGCTATGGTTAGGGCACATTAACAGGAGCAATTGACAGGGTTAACTGCACTCCCTGCTGGATTTGAAAGTGTTCTACCTCAGATTGAGACTTAAACCTGGGCCCAGACCTCATCAAACCCTGCTTGGGACTTAAACCCACGTGGCTAGGACTCAATCCAGCCAAAGCCCTGTCTGGGACTTGAACCCACGCGCTGGAACTCAATCCAGCTAAAACACTGCCTGGGACTTGAACCCACGTGGCCGGGACTCAACCCCATCCAGAACCCTGTCTGGGACTTGAACCCACATGGCTGAGGCTTAACCCCAGCCAGAACCCTGCTTGAGGCTTGAACCCAAGTGGCAGGGGCTCAGACCTGATAAAACCCTACTTGACGCTTAAACCCACGTGGCTAGGACTCAATCCAGCCAAACCTCCATCTGGGACTTGAACCCACGTGGCCAGGTCTTAATCCAGCCAAAACCGTAGTCTCGAGCAATCTTTGAATTCAAATCACTCACCCAATGTCTGGACCCACTGAGACTCCGGTTCTTTCCGCCTCAACGCAGAAGGAATTCAGCGAGAGGCAGTGATAGGCAAGAAGAGGATTTACTAGGACAGGACGCTTGTAAGAGGCACAGACCGACAGGCTGGGAAACTCTGCTCTCCCGTTTGGGTGGGCAGAAATATATATATGGGAGGGTAGAAGACCGCCTTCTTCCAGTAGACGTAGATGCAGACGTAAGGCATACGTCATTAGCTCCGCCTTCGCTAGCTCTTCTTTCATCAGGTGTTTATACTTAGTCAAGCCTGCTTTATTGAATGAGGAGCAGCTGTCTTGAGTTATTGTTAACTTCCTGGCCTCGCAACTTTTCTTAGGTTTTACCCTTCTACCTACAGTCCCCTACTAGGACTTTACAACTACCTAACTATTCTATTCTGGCCCCATCAGATTTGCCAAGCAGTACAGTTTCTCACTGTCCTTTATCAGGGGAAATACATTAGGAAGGAAAAAACATTTATAAGCTGTCAGGAAAATGAAGAACTGAGCTGAGCAACAATTTCAGACTCCTAGGTGTGTGATGTGGCAGGAGGAGGGGGAAGTGAGCATAAGCAGTATTAGGTTCGGCATCTCCTTCCTCAAGGAATAGATCCCAACAGGATGACCTCAGTCTCTGGTCACTTATAGCCTGAGTCAGAAGTCCCATTATTCTTAAGAAGTGTTGTTTTTTCCATGTCCTTTTCACACAGGTTGCTTAATTTTTCACATTAGTCCTGTGAGGTATTGGGGAAGGAGGACGGAATGTCAGATGTGTTGAGTATATTCCCTGTGCCAGACAGAACCCTGGGCACTTTCTACCAGTGAGTTCATTTTGTCTTCACAACACCACTGTGAAAGGGTGCTGTGAACATCACTTTACATGCACCATCCTGAATCCAGAGAGGTTTGCTTCTTTTTTACGTACACTTCCTCTCATTTCATACATCCAGGACAAAGCTAAGGTTGTGTCCTGCTGAGGAATTTCTGCAAACAAAAATATTCTGAAATCTCACTGCCCCTCACATGCCAGTCTTTGCATAATCCCAAGGCCCATAAATTGAGAGTAAATTGCCCCCAGTGGATCTGAGATTAAAGGATGATGCTGCGTCTTGTTAGCTGCATGATTTCGTGCTAGTCACTGAGCTTCTACAATAGGGAGAGTGGTACCTCCTTACTCCACAAGGTCGCGACTATTAAATAACTTTCGTGAAAGTGCTCTGTCAAGTGGGATACTTCATGGAAACATTACTTAAAAGAGAATTGTCAGTCAGCTTAATCTCAGAAGAACCCCAGAAGGGCAATGGAACACTGACACTGGAACAGAAAAGATGCCAGATCTACAACTGGGGTTGGTAACTTTGGAATGTTAGGGGATATAGAACGTAGAAATTCCCTGAAGTGACTGCTGAAGAAATGGCCTTTGACCATTATCAATGTGTAATTTACATAATCACAGAGACATTTAACTCCTTCACATCACATACTTCTCAAAGCCATTTCATCAACATTGTTTCATTTGACATTCACCCAAACCCACAAGAATTAGTCTTGACCAATTAAAATTGTTCCACTCACTTCATTACTGTTTGCTTCTTCCTAGAAGTGGGAGTTAAACTAAAAAAGAACTGAGCTGAGCAACAATTTCAGACTCCTAGGTGTGTGATGTGGCAGGAGGAGGGGGAAGTGAGCATAAGCAGTATTAGGTTCGGCATCTCCTTCCTCAAGGAATAGATCCCAACAGGATGACCTCAGTCTCTGGTCACTTATAGCCTGAGTCAGAAGTCCCATTATTCTTAAGAAGTGTTGTTTTTTCCATGTCCTTTTCACACAGGTTGCTTAATTTTTCACATTAGTCCTGTGAGGTATTGGGGAAGGAGGACGGAATGTCAGATGTGTTGAGTATATTCCCTGTGCCAGACAGAACCCTGGGCACTTTCTACCAGTGAGTTCATTTTGTCTTCACAACACCACTGTGAAAGGGTGCTGTGAACATCACTTTACATGCACCATCCTGAATCCAGAGAGGTTTGCTTCTTTTTTACGTACACTTCCTCTCATTTCATACATCCAGGACAAAGCTAAGGTTGTGTCCTGCTGAGGAATTTCTGCAAACAAAAATATTCTGAAATCTCACTGCCCCTCACATGCCAGTCTTTGCATAATCCCAAGGCCCATAAATTGAGAGTAAATTGCCCCCAGTGGATCTGAGATTAAAGGATGATGCTGCGTCTTGTTAGCTGCATGATTTCGTGCTAGTCACTGAGCTTCTACAATAGGGAGAGTGGTACCTCCTTACTCCACAAGGTCGCGACTATTAAATAACTTTCGTGAAAGTGCTCTGTCAAGTGGGATACTTCATGGAAACATTACTTAAAAGAGAATTGTCAGTCAGCTTAATCTCAGAAGAACCCCAGAAGGGCAATGGAACACTGACACTGGAACAGAAAAGATGCCAGATCTACAACTGGGGTTGGTAACTTTGGAATGTTAGGGGATATAGAACGTAGAAATTCCCTGAAGTGACTGCTGAAGAAATGGCCTTTGACCATTATCAATGTGTAATTTACATAATCACAGAGACATTTAACTCCTTCACATCACATACTTCTCAAAGCCATTTCATCAACATTGTTTCATTTGACATTCACCCAAACCCACAAGAATTAGTCTTGACCAATTAAAATTGTTCCACTCACTTCATTACTGTTTGCTTCTTCCTAGAAGTGGCCCATTTGAATTTGCAAAATTTTCCCCATTTTCCCTTCAAGGCCCATCCATCACAAAGGCCTCTTTGGTCCACAGGCCCCTCTAAACCTCCAGATCAATTGTCTCTCTGCCTTCTGAATCCACGCTGCACCACGCACCATAAACTGCCTTGTATTCTAGCCATTTATACTCTTGTCCTAACCTCTTTCCCTCTCCCTCACCTTCTCACTAAATCCACAAACTCTTCGAAGGGAAGAAAAGGATTTCTTTGTTGTTTTAAGTCAGTCCCATTTTTAAAGCATTTATTATGGAAATTTCACATTTGTGTGTTTACGGAGAGAGGAAATAGATAATGAGCACCCATGTACTCACCACCCAGCTTCAATAATTAGTTAACACGAACAATATTATTATCTCATCTAAACCTCCATTCCTTCTGCTTTCTCACTCTAGATTACTTTAAAGCAAATCGCAGATAGCCTCTCATTTCATCTGTAAATACTCCAATCCGGACGCCATCTTTTGCATTTCTGTGTCGGTACAATCGGAAGATTATTTGCATCTGTGTTGCCCACTACTCGGTGCACATCAGAAGATGATTTCTGAGCACCTACTATGTGCCAGAGTTTGTGCTGGACTCTGGAGGTTCTGTCTGAGCGAGGGAGGTGCACCCAGACCAAGTCTCTAAGTCCCAAACCAAGAATTGCTACCGTTCTGGAGAGTGAGCACTGGGTCCAAGAGGGAGCCCAGGAGCAGGACCTCTAATTGCACTAAAGCAATTGAACTGAAAGGGTTTTCGCCTCTCCTGGAGACTGAATTCCAACTCGCCGCGAGACACAGTTTCTCCAGCAGGAGGCGCTGCAAAGGAGTGGCGGGGATGGGGTGCTCGTTCAGTTCAGTTTTCTCCAGTGGGAGCCGAAGCCGGGGAAGGCAGCCAGAGCCCCCACGCGGGTGCGAACTGTAGACAACGCAGTTTAATCGGCGAGCAGGACGCTGAGTGCCAGGCCGCGAGAGGGACCCACGGTTCAGTTGCCGGGCAGGGGCGCGGGGCATAGGGCAGGCCGGGCACCTGCTCCCCAAGTCTTCTCACCGCTGCCTGCCGCCCTGGCTGTCTCCAGTTCCCGCCCCAACTGCCGCTCTTCCTGATAGAATATCTCTGAGGAGGGCATAGGACAGAGCGAGGAAACACCTGTTTCCAACAAGAAAAGAGGTGGGGGAAACCCCCACCAGGCTTCCAGTGGCCTCTCATCAAGCTTACTCTCGAGAGCCTTGTAAAAGCGCGCCCAGAAAGCCAGAGGAGATCATTTTTCAAAAAGATCGCTTTCTATTTCTTACTCCCCCTCCTTTTCCTAACCCGTAACGTCCCTTTTTAAAAAATGCCTTCTTTCCTCCGTGGGGCTTCCCGCTCCTCCCAGACCCCGTAAGGCCCCCTGCCTGGGTGGCTGCGGGAACCGCGAACACTCCCCCAGCAACCCAGATTTTGCAACTGCATGCGTTTCCGGATTCTTCACTTCCTCAGCCCCCTGCCGACATACAGGTGGGGAGTGGGACTCGGGGGCAACAGAACAAAGAAGCCAGGGACCCAGGCCAGGCGCCCCTCTGCAGCCTCGGACCAGCCGGGGAACAAGAGGGGCTCACGAACGCGTGAACACCCCAGCCCGGGTCTCACGCCACTTTCCAAAGGCAAGCGTACATGGAGTATTTGCATCTGTGTTGCCCACTACTCGGTGCACATCAGAAGATGATTTCTGAGACACAGTTTCTACCAGCAGGGGGGTGCACCCAGACCAAGTCTCTAAGTCCCAAACCAAGAATTGCTACCGTTCTGGAGAGTGAGCACTGGGTCCAAGAGGGAGCCCAGGAGCAGGACCTCTAATTGCACTAAAGCAATTGAACTGAAAGGGTTTTCGCCTCTCCTGGAGACTGAATTCCAACTCGCCGCGAGACACAGTTTCTCCAGCAGGAGGCGCTGCAAAGGAGTGGCGGGGATGGGGTGCTCGTTCAGTTCAGTTTTCTCCAGTGGGAGCCGAAGCCGGGGAAGGCAGCCAGAGCCCCCACGCGGGTGCGAACTGTAGACAACGCAGTTTAATCGGCGAGCAGGACGCTGAGTGCCAGGCCGCGAGAGGGACCCACGGTTCAGTTGCCGGGCAGGGGCGCGGGGCATAGGGCAGGCCGGGCACCTGCTCCCCAAGTCTTCTCACCGCTGCCTGCCGCCCTGGCTGTCTCCAGTTCCCGCCCCAACTGCCGCTCTTCCTGATAGAATATCTCTGAGGAGGGCATAGGACAGAGCGAGGAAACACCTGTTTCCAACAAGAAAAGAGGTGGGGGAAACCCCCACCAGGCTTCCAGTGGCCTCTCATCAAGCTTACTCTCGAGAGCCTTGTAAAAGCGCGCCCAGAAAGCCAGAGGAGATCATTTTTCAAAAAGATCGCTTTCTATTTCTTACTCCCCCTCCTTTTCCTAACCCGTAACGTCCCTTTTTAAAAAATGCCTTCTTTCCTCCGTGGGGCTTCCCGCTCCTCCCAGACCCCGTAAGGCCCCCTGCCTGGGTGGCTGCGGGAACCGCGAACACTCCCCCAGCAACCCAGATTTTGCAACTGCATGCGTTTCCGGATTCTTCACTTCCTCAGCCCCCTGCCGACATACAGGTGGGGAGTGGGACTCGGGGGCAACAGAACAAAGAAGCCAGGGACCCAGGCCAGGCGCCCCTCTGCAGCCTCGGACCAGCCGGGGAACAAGAGGGGCTCACGAACGCGTGAACACCCCAGCCCGGGTCTCACGCCACTTTCCAAAGGCAAGCAGTCGGAGGCCGCGCAGAGGTGGGTGCTGCCCCCGCGCAGCAGACAGACTTCCACGCAACAGGCCCGAGTGGCAGTGGACGCCAACGGCCTCCACGCACTGGGCTCCATTATTTCATCAGCAGTTTCAGAAAAACCTGCCAAAAGCAGTTATGCCTCACTGCAATGTGTAGCTTTTTCCTGCCATTTTTTCATAATAAAAGAGGGAGTGAAGCTCGCTCGCTCTCTCCCCCCCTCCACCCCCCTCTCCCAAAAAGAGCCAAAAGGATACGAGGAGGGGAAGAAAAAAAAAAAAAAAAAAAGAACCCACACACCAATCTCCGAGGGGATGCCATTGAGGTGTGGCTTGTATTTAAATATCCAATATGTCAATGTAAGGGGAGTGGGTATGTATATAAAGTGCCGTTTGCATCTGATAGCTCGACGAAGCCAGCTATGAGAGGCCTGGGGAGATGGATGCGGAGGGGAAGCGGCACTTTGACTGAGCGCAAGGTCAGCAGCGCGCTGCGCCCCGCTCCCCGCCGCTGAGAAGTTCCTTGGACGCGAACAGACGTCGACTGCAGCTCTGCGGAGCGCGGAGCGAGCGAGCCAGCGAGCGAGCGCCGCCGAGTCGCCCGCGCCCGCGGCGAGGAGAGGCAGTTCGCGCCCCGCGGCCCCGGCTCGGCCCCGCGCACCCCGCCATGGCGGAGGTGGGGGGGGTCTTCGCCTCTTTGGACTGGGATCTGCACGGCTTCTCCTCGTCTCTAGGGAACGTGCCTCTAGCGGACTCCCCGGGTTTCCTGAACGAGCGCCTGGGCCAGATCGAGGGGAAGCTGCAGCGCGGCTCGCCCACCGACTTCGCCCACCTGAAGGGAATCCTGCGACGCCGCCAGCTCTACTGCCGCACCGGCTTCCACTTGGAGATCTTCCCCAACGGCACGGTGCACGGCACCCGCCACGACCACAGCCGCTTCGGTGAGGACGCGGCCGGGAGGGCTGGGAGGCGAGCGGGCGGCCAGTTGGGGAGCCGACGGCTCGAGGCTCCGGCTCGGGGCCGGGGGACCGGTCGCCCCCGCCCCGCCCGGCGCTGTCCGGGCCCGTCGAGGCAGGAGGCCGCTGGAGACGCGAGGGTGCGGACTCCAGGAGGACAGCGGCGTCGGGGCGCCTGGCACCCTCTGATGCTCTCAGGAGGAGGCGGGGGCACCTCGAGGTGCGGCCTCTCCTTTCCCCACCCCACCCTCCCTCCTCCGGGGGATAGGGAGATTGTTCTGGGACCTGGACACCGCACTTCCCCTTCCAAGGAAAGCAGGTGGATCTGGGAGGGGACGTAGGAGCATCCACAGAGGAGGTCGGGACTGTGGCTCCAGCGCGAGGCTGAGCCTCAACGGCAGCGAGGTTGTCGAGGCAGATTCCCTGAAGTGGGAGCCTTCGTGGGCCATAGACCTGGTGTGCAGACGGCCCGCGCCCAAGTGGCTTTTGGCCCTCGGGGACGTGGCAGCCTGGGTACCTGCCTGCCTCTGTGTTGCTCTGCCTGCGTTAGGGGCCAACCCAGACCGCACAGCGGGAGCTGGGTGTTAGAGGAACTAGGAAAGCCTCTCGGTGGCCAGCGGGGAAGGGCACAAGCCCTGGGGCAGATTTTGCCAGGAAGCTACCTTTGAACTCCTTGTCTCAGTAAGGACACGGTCGTGGGCCCACTCCCAACCCCCCAAACTGCTGTCTCCTGGAGGCCCAGGGCAGAAAACACCCCACCTCCATCCAGAATTGTTCTCTGCCTGTTCAAATGGTACAGCTGCCTGTCTCACATGCAGAACACAATTAATATAAACCTTGATCTGGGACGGAGATCATCGTGTTCCCAAGCAAATGTGTTCACTCCTCAATAATTTGGCCGTTTTTATTTCCAATTTCCTGTTCTCATACTGAACTATTCAGGTGCTGTGACAGCTACCCTTCCTTGGGTCCCGGCATCCCCCAATGTCCTCCACTTCTTCCCCAAGGGTCCTGTAGGATAGAGACACCTTCTGTCCCTAAGCCAGTGAGAAGTTTCACCTATGGGTAGGTCTGATACCCTTCCCTTCCCCCCATGCTCCCCCACTCCCTCCGAACCTCCTCTTCCTCCTGTTCCTCATGCCTTGCTAGTGCTGCCTCCAAGTGCACCACCGTAAAAAGCTGGGGGTGGCTGAGGGTGGTGGGCACAGAGGCCTGCTCCTGGGCAATGCAAAGTCTAGCAAACAACTTAGGGCCAGGGCTGGTCTTCCTTGCAGAGCAAGCAGGAACCCTAATGAGGTCTATGTCATCTTGGAAAAATGCACTTGGAGAGCTGGAGTACAGTAGGTTGTGTGGGGGTGGGAGTAATGGAGGGGTGCAGGTGTCTGTGTAAACTTGCAGCAGGTCCTCAAAAGGGTGATAAGGTGAGGTGGGGTGAGGGGAGAGGGAGGTTGACTTGGCTCCTTTCCCTTCCATCACCAGTGACTTTGTAGCCCCATTTTGTTCCTCTTCAGAAGGAATGGTTCTCCCACCCTGGCCTCAGAGCTTCCCCCAAAGCTCCCAGATGGCCTAAAGATACTGGGGTAGCTCATTCCTGAGCTATAGAAGAAAAATCCTGAAATGATGGAGAAATGTGTGGTGGGGGTGGCAAAGGTGGAGAAACTACAAACTTGACTCCCAGCAGCTACAAGTGTTTGTCTGACTCGGTGCCTAAGCTGAGCCCAATAACCTACAAGGTCAACGTGAATCAGTAATAGGCTCTTGGGATAAGTGGTCTTTAATTACCTCCCTAAGGACACGTCTTGATTTCTTTTCATCTCGCAGACTGCTAAGGGTGTTAAGTTTAAGGAGAAACCAAAGGAAATAAAACTGGCAGGAGGAAGGGGTGTTTTCACTGCTGTTTAACTTACTGCTTCATTTTTGGGTTTTGCCTTAAACACACACACACTCACACAGTCACGGAGACCACCTCTACCTCACCTTTTCCCTTTCCTCCGTCGCTGACTTCCTGGCAGATCCATGTATTTCCTGTAAAGGAAATGATATGTGGTCAAAGCTATCTCTTTGTAACGTCCCTCACCAACTTGCAAGCACAGACTCTTTCTCACTTTAGCTTTTGGCAAAGAAAGAGGTGGCGTTTGAGTTTTGCTAACTCTTTCCTTGCTCCACATTGGAGTTAATCAGCCAGAGTATTCAATACATCGAAACTTTAACATTCCAGAAGTGCTTTAGCAGTCAACATTCCAGCAGGGTAAAGTAGGCCAGACTTAAGATATAAAATATTATAGATTTCTGCTTGGGGGGAGGAGGTAGTCTCCAAAGGCCATGTAAAGTAAATAGCTATTTGTTGTAATTGGAGAGCAGGGCCCCCAAGGATTACCCTGGAATCCATGTGTTCAGAAAGAGTCAGGCTGAGCCCAAGAGCAGCCTCGACTCCAAATAATAACCTGTTGGTACAGCCTATGCTTCCCCCCCCCCCCCCCATCCCCCCTTCTTTAATTATTAACCAGCAGTATTTCAATCCCTGCCTGGCTGGTAGCGTTTACATGAGGTTCACAGGGATACTGAGATTCCTGAGGGCCACCTGTGGGCTGGCAGAGTGGAGCATGGGAGCCAGACTGAAGGAGAGGCCTCCCGCCAGGTGGGATGGCACAGGCTCATGCAGCTGCTTTGGTTTTCTGAGCTATCTGGTTCTTATTTGGCAAGGTGCCAAAACAGCACTGTCTTGGCCCTGAAGGGCTGAAAGGATGGTTGAGGACATTCGGGTGAATTATGGACCTAGATTAAATTACATATTAGGCAGTCATATAGCTAGGTTCTGAAGCAGTGGGACCCAGAACAGATCCATTTTGAATGAAGCCATGGGGGAAAAGGTGTGAGCAAGAGAAGAGTCTGGAAATGATCAAACACAGGCCAGAGCCTGAGGTGGGCAGGTCAAGATGAGGCAGAGTGGAGGGAGGTCCTGGACTTTGAATGGGGTGAAAGCATCGATGACAAACTTTGTCTACTTAATACCTTGATTCAACATTTTTCTGTTAACACCCCTCTCCAGCTGTAGTTGGGAAAATGTGAAGCTGGCTTATTTTCTGTCTCCCTTCATGCTGGCTGGAATTCAAGAGAAGGTTTAGGAATATCTATTCCATCATCATGTGCCACTGGGTTCCCACAGTTTGAATCCAGCTAATAGGAAAGTTGGCAAGGAAATGATGCCCAGGGGACAGCTTGGAGGACCCCCGAAACTTTAAGCTTTTGGCAAAGAAAGAGGTGGCGTTTGAGTTTTGCTAACTCTTTCCTTGCTCCACATTGGAGTTAATCAGCCAGAGTATTCAATACATCGAAACTTTAACATTCCAGAAGTGCTTTAGCAGTCAACATTCCAGCAGGGTAAAGTAGGCCAGACTTAAGATATAAAATATTATAGATTTCTGCTTGGGGGGAGGAGGTAGTCTCCAAAGGCCATGTAAAGTAAATAGCTATTTGTTGTAATTGGAGAGCAGGGCCCCCAAGGATTACCCTGGAATCCATGTGTTCAGAAAGAGTCAGGCTGAGCCCAAGAGCAGCCTCGACTCCAAATAATAACCTGTTGGTACAGCCTATGCTTCCCCCCTCCCCACCCATCCCCCATTCTTCAATCAGTAGCCAGCAGTATTTCAATCTCTGCCTGGCTGGTAGCGTTTACATGAGGTTCACAGGGATACTGAGATTCCTGAGGGCCACCTGTGGGCTGGCAGAGTGGAGCATGGGAGCCAGACTGAAGGAGAGGCCTCCCGCCAGGTGGGATGGCACAGGCTCATGCAGCTGCTTTGGTTTTCTGAGCTATCTGGTTCTTATTTGGCAAGGTGCCAAAACAGCACTGTCTTGGCCCTGAAGGGCTGAAAGGATGGTTGAGGACATTCGGGTGAATTATGGACCTAGATTAAATTACATATTAGGCAGTCATATAGCTAGGTTCTGAAGCAGTGGGACCCAGAACAGATCCATTTTGAATGAAGCCATGGGGGAAAAGGTGTGAGCAAGAGAAGAGTCTGGAAATGATCAAACACAGGCCAGAGCCTGAGGTGGGCAGGTCAAGATGAGGCAGAGTGGAGGGAGGTCCTGGACTTTGAATGGGGTGAAAGCATCGATGACAAACTTTGTCTACTTAATACCTTGATTCAACATTTTTCTGTTAACACCCCTCTCCAGCTGTAGTTGGGAAAATGTGAAGCTGGCTTATTTTCTGTCTCCCTTCATGCTGGCTGGAATTCAAGAGAAGGTTTAGGAATATCTATTCCATCATCATGTGCCACTGGGTTCCCACAGTTTGAATCCAGCTAATAGGAAAGTTGGCAAGGGGAAATGATGCCCAGAGACAGCTGGGCAGGGATGATTCCAGCTGTTGGAGACCCCTGTTACAGGACACAGCCCAAGTGACTTCCTGTATGATCTGTTCTTTGGCACCAGGGTTAACAGAGTTGGAGAAAAAACGTGGTGACTCAAATGGCCACACCTCTTGGGTTTCATGATTTGTTCTCACACCAGGTCTTGGATGGTGAGATCACAAGCTGCCCTCTGCTACTTAATGAGCTCAGGGTGGTGAGAAACATGAGATACTTAGAGAATGAGGGAACCAAGACTCAAAATTCAGAAGTAAACTGCCTAGGCAAAGCAAAGAACTAAAGACTCCAGTGGGTTGGTATCTCTCATAGTTTACCACCCAGAACTGAATCATGACCTGATTTCTCATTTCCTGGCCATACTGGTCACTCTTCTTTGAATACCCTCTTGGTTTTCCAAGAGGGTTTCTTTAAACACAGTAGAACTAAAAACTGCATTCTTATTGTGATCTGAGGCAGAGTAGAATAAGACAATCTTTGCCCTTATTCCAGTTATTAGATCTCAATCAGTATAGTCTTAAATTACATTAGTTTTTATTTCCTTTTTCCTATTTATTTACATTACCTTTTGGTAATTTTTAATTTTTACATGACTAATTTCACACTAGCTTTTTAATCATCTTGTGAATCAGCCATACTGAGCTTACCTAGTTCAATCAAATTCCATAAACCGTTGTTGTATATGTTTTGCTAAGCCACATCTCCCCATTCCAAAGATGGGCAGACTTTTATTTAATAAAAACGCACAGGAATGCAAAAGAATAATCCAAGCCCAACAGTCCCATAGTCCAATGTTTTCAAGAAAATACACATAGTTGCCCAGTGTGGGGAGGAGTATGGAAATGAAAAGAGGGGCTTCCCTGGTGGTCCAGTGGGTAAAGACTCCGCCTGGCAGTGCAAGGGGCACTGGATCAATCCCTGGCCAGGGAAGATCCCACGTGTCGCAGAGTGGCTGGACCAGTGTGTCTAATTACGAGCCAGAGCTCTGGAGCGCATGCACCCAGAGCCAGTGCTCTACAGGGAGAGAGGCCACTGTGATGGGAGGCCCGCACAGGCCAAAGGACAAAGATGGATGAAAATAAATAAATAAAAAACCAATAAAAGAGGCTAAAATTAAAAGAAAAGAAAAGAAATAGACTCATGATTAACACTTGAGGCTCACCATCCCCCCAAAAAACTCCAAACACAAAACATCTTGGGCAACTGGTTTGGAGACCAAAGTGCAGGACTTTACATGTATTCTAAAGCTTATTTTGTTGGAATCAGCCCATTTTTCCATTCTCTTGAAATCACTGGATATTTATTGTCACCCTCTCAGCTATATGTCTTCTAGAACTAAGGTAAACAGTCCCTCTATGTCCTCTTATAAGTATTAAAATGTTAAACAGGGCAGAACCAAAATCAGAGCCATGTCCAGTGTAACTAAAGGTTTTGGTCCATTAAATCAGTATCTGCCTGACCCCTACTTGGCACCAGGTAATTTCCCTTCCCCTCCTACCTTCTTGTGTCAGTCTTCTTTCCCCAAACTCTTTTTTTGTGTGGTGCTACAGGAGTTAGTAACATCCAGCCTGAGAATAAAACTTGGAGGATGTCATTGCTAGAGGCCACAGGCTATGCTCTGAGTGTTCTGTACAATGGCAACAGAAGAGAGTTGCATTCTTGGAAAAAGGTCTGAGTGTGCCCTAAATGCTTCCGTGTCTGAATTCCCACCCCCTACCCGAGTCACTGGGGATCTTCAGGAAATTTCCCACTGGACTCTTGAATCTGATTTCAGAATTGACCATTTAATTTTTTAAAGCGATCTTTAAGGAATCAGTTCTACTCCCTGTGTAGATTACATAGAATATTATTACCCTTAAGCATTACATTTTTGGATAAGACAGACTGCCAGATATGAGCTCATTTCATACCTTTGGATGTATCTGTGAGTCAGTCATATCAAGTTTTAGTCTGTATGTTGAAAAACATGATTAGAGACTATCAAAAAGAAATCTAGTTGACCATTACATCTGTATCCATATAATAGATGTGATATGTTAGAACAAAACTGTGAAGTCTTCAGTATACCCAGGATTTCAGTTCTGGTTCCTTTTTTCCCTCTTAGTAGTCAATGTCCTTTCCGCCCCTTCCCCTGCACCCCCCCCCACCCCCCGCTGCTGCATAAATCAAAACATTTTCAAATTCTCACCTCTAGCTTTGTCAGCTAGAGGGACATTTCTGAATATCTTCCCCTTAAAGTTGCAACATCTCAAATCAGTATGAAGAGTAATACTACCTGCCAAGTCCACCAGAGAGAAGGGGAGCATGACAGGCTTGTCAGCCCAAGGCTGCACTGGCCAAAAGTACTTTTGAGGAGAAAGCTCTCACCAGGCCAAGTTTTGCTTCCTGCCATAGGACAGAGGAACAATTTTATTGAGTGGCCTGTGTGGCCTTTGTTAGAGTCAGCTACAGGCAGTTGACAGCCTCATGTGGCTTAAAGGACACGGGAGCTAAGAGGGTACAAAGCAAGTACAGCCTAGAGGACAGCAAGTTAATGCTGTGTGCTCTGGGGAATCGGAAAGTGACTTTGGGAAGATACAGAAATCTGGCCACATTCCTTCATTTCAAAAGCTGCCCCTCTACTTCTTGAAATGCTAGTGTTTAACAGCAACAGTACCTTGAAATTATGGTGCTTTTGTAGTCAAAGCCTTCTCACAGTCTCTTATAGTATGCCTAAGAGTGTTGAGTAGAGGCAGAGATTGTCCCCCATTTTATATATGGACAAACTGAGGCCCATGAGAAAGACTCAGTGCCTTCTCTGAGGTTTCATTCTTGCTGCAAAAGATGGTTGCATCAGGCAATGAACCGAAGGCACATGGGACTGGCCTCCAGTTGGGGATAAAGGACCAGAAGCTCATGTCACCTGAGCATCTTCCTCTTAGCTTGGCATCACTGATGGAAATGGCATTCACTGTTTTGCTCTAGGAATTCTGGAGTTTATCAGCCTGGCTGTGGGGCTAATCAGCATCCGTGGAGTGGACTCTGGCCTGTATTTAGGAATGAATGAGCGAGGAGAACTCTATGGGTCGGTAAGTTTAAAGGTGTTTGTTTGTTTGTTTGTTTTTTGTCCTCAGAAGCTCTTACCACCAGTGTTTGGATAATGTAAGGAAAACATTTGTCTAGCACTTAAGAGTACTTTTGTCAGCTCTAAAGTAGTAGTGTCTTCTAGTCAGTTCTTCACTGCTGAGGAACTTGCTACTAACACTGACTCATTCAGTCCCCATGAAAACAGAAGATTTTCTGTGGTTCATTTACTTTTGCCTTCTCTCCATTAGAGGATCAGCTCATTTGATAATAATAGGAAGCTGTACTGGTTTGTCAGTAGATGGTAAGGTTTGGGGGCAATAACCTTCCCAAGGAAAACATCTGATTTGTGATGGGTACCCAGAGGAGTAGCCAATTAGCTGGCACAAAACTAGCCAGTGGGAGAGCCGGCCTTGAGATTGAGGATTCTGAAATTAAGAACAAAGCCCTTGATGTCCAGACTGCTTCAGCTAAATCTCAAAGGCCAAACAATACAAACAAATGAAGTGAGGATTCCAGGGTCTGGTGACAACCGTAAGTCCCCAGCTAGAACTAGGTTGACTGCAGTGCGTGTTCTCTGTTCTGGAAACCAGCCCAGAGCTGGGCAATGGTGAGTGACTTGCTGATCTTAATGCTTCCAAAGGATCCCAACTTCTGGCTTTGGCTTTTGAGTCACAGAGCGCTTTCTGGCTGCCTGCATCCCATGAAATCAGAGCACATTCTTCCCTGACACCTAAGAGATAGGCCTGTCCCCAGCACTCGGTATCGGCAACCCCAGCAAGTAGTATGGTGGCTGAATCAAGTGTGAGAAGGGACAGAGGCAAGAGACCCAGGAGCTGCCAGCTTGAAGTAGCCAGATTGGAAGAACTTTTCAAGGAGATTTTTTTCTGAGCTTTCCAACTGACAGGCCTGAGACCCTTCATTAGAAGAGATCACAGCTCGCCTCCCACGGAGCTTTATATAGATCTGAGGCCTTCGCCTGTCAGTTGACGTGGTTGACGGCAATCTCAATGGATGTGAACATCGTTAGCCCTAAGTAGGGAGAAAACTCGGAGGTGCCAGTTGGGCATTGGGAGGCTCTAGCAGAAATCCTCAGGCTCAGAGTGCCAGGTGAGCCCATCTCTTCCTTCCAGTCTCTTGCTTTCAGCAAAGGTCTCACCTGAAACATTTCTGCATGACTCACAAAGAGGGTGAAAACAATACAGACAACACTGTTTTATGCTATTTTAAAAGAAGATGCCTCAGAAACAGCAGGAGATAGGCCTGAGATTTTCTAATATCAATGTGCTATTTACTATTTTAGTTTCTCCACCAGCAAGCTGGGATGGGAGAAATAGTCATATAATGGGTTCTGCTTTATTTTCTTACCCTCACAGAAGAAACTCACACGTGAATGTGTTTTCCGGGAACAGTTTGAAGAAAACTGGTACAACACCTATGCCTCCACCTTGTACAAACACTCGGACTCGGAGAGACAGTATTATGTGGCCCTGAATAAGGACGGCTCACCCCGGGAGGGATACAGGACTAAACGGCATCAGAAATTCACCCACTTTTTACCCAGGCCAGTAGATCCTTCTAAGTTGCCCCCCATGTCCAGAGACCTCTTCCGCTATAGGTAACGACCCCTAGTGTGACCTCTGTGACCCGTATACTCTGCAGCTGCAGTTGTCTCTGGAAGCACTATGCTCATAGCTTTTCAATCCTCTTTCCTATCAATTTAGATAACAGAGAAGCACTTACTGTTCACCTCGACCCAGCTGTTCCCTCATTGTTCAAAGTGTATATCAAGGTTGGGTTATTTTGGGGAGGGGTGTGGGGGGAGGGGTAGGTCTAGAGGGAATCTTGTATATACTTTTTCTTTACTCATGTTCTTTCCCCTGAGGTGGCACAAGAAAGAATGGGGCTCCTTACCAAGGGCCAGAGGTATCTTGCCCCACAATCTACCCAAATACCTTAACAGTGGGTAAGCAAAAGATCAAGGAGTCTGTCATAGATGCTACCTACAGAGCTTTGGAGAAGTCTCATTAAGAAAATCCTTAGGGCTCCAGCCCTGCTGCAAGGCATCCCTGTGTTGGCTCTGCAGATTTCTCATCTGTCCTGACATGCAGTTTTCCTGCCATTGGAAGTGGGAGATGGGGTACGTTGTAAGAAAATGATATTAAAATGTAAGCATGGATACTGTGCATAAAGACAAACTATTTATGAAATGTATATGCTATTTATTTTATATATTTATTTATTTCAAAATAATTTTATTTTTAATGAGAGATGCTATGACTGGATTTTCATCAGAAAGAATAAGGTCCTACTGAAATGGGATAAATGAGTTATCAAAGGCTTTTATTGGCAATAAAATTGTCTTTATATTGTAACCACTGTCTAATTCTATTGATTTGTACACTTAGGAAGATTAGAAAGTTGGTTAGCTTCTTTTGCTATTCATTAGAATCTTGATGTTGGCATAACACTGCCTAGCCTGGATGCCTCCCTATCTACAATATTAACTTTATCTAGGGGCCCTATCTTAAGCTTTCTGGTTCTGTGACTTTAAGCATAGTCATGAAACAAACCTTTAGGAAGGCCTGAACCAACAGCCCTTATGGAAGCTCCCATTTAGGACTAAGCATAGAGAAACCCTCCTTTGGAACTTGGTTAGGTCCCAAAGCCTGAAGGTCAGAAACCCTAATTGATGGCTTCTCACTTAACATATGAAGATGGGATTTGAAATAAAAATCAGTAGGGAGAATGGTTTTTTGAACCAGTCAACTTTATTTCTGGAGGTGTTCTCCCACTCCTTCTCCAAACCCCACTCTTATCCTTCACCAGTGTTTCTTCTAGAGAGTTCTGAGAAGCTGTTAACACATTTCCCTAAAGCAACAGTTCTTAGAATATATGGTCTTTTTGCCAGCAGCAGCATCTGGGTACTTGTGAGAAATGGAAATTACCAGGTCCTACCCAGACCTGTCAAATCAGAATCTCTAGAGGTGTGGTCCAGCAATCTGCATATTAACAAGCCTTCCAGAAGATTCCTGTGCACAATAAATTTTGAAATCTAGTGCTCTAAAAGAATGGTTTTCAAAAAGAATCCTTTTTGCATCTGAATGACGTATACATAAAGTTTTAGGAGAACTTCATTCCATGAAATAAGAGTGGCTCTAGTTGAAGTGGGGAAGGCATTCCTGGAGCTCCCTCTGCTCAAGAGCAGCCTCTGACATAGCTTGCTTTAAAATCCCTGATTTGGGCTTCCCCTGGTGGTCCAGTGGGTAAGGACACCGCCTTGCAGTGCAAGGGGCGCCGGTTTGATCCCTGGCCTGGGAAGATCCCACGTGCCGTGGAGCGGCTGGACCGATGTGTCCAATCACCGAGCCGGAGCTCTGGAGCGCATGCGCCCAGAGCTGGTGCTCTGCGACAACAGAGGCCACTATGATGGGAGGCCCACACGGGCCAAAGAACGAAGACGGATGAAAATAGAGAAATGAGAGACCAATAGAAGTGGCCCGCTTGCTCCTCTCCCTTCCCAACCCGACCCCCGCCCCTAAATAAATAAATAAATAAATCTTTAAAAAAAAAATAAAATAAAATCCCTGACTTCTTTACTGATATGCACTGAAGTGAGAGTATAGGACTATTTACATTTTCAAAGAAAATGCTGTCTAGGCTCAAGAACCAAAAGAATGAAAGTCTCATTGGTATTCGGGGATCGTGAAGTACTGGTGGGAGAAAGTTTGGGGTTAGGATAGCTCCTCCTGATGTTCCTCAGTCACATCCACTATTTCCCCAACTGGTGGGTGAAACAAATAACTTAGACAGTAGCTCCCTTAAAAGTCAAAATCATAAATCCTGTAGAAGTTCGTCCAAGTCTAAGTACCCAACAGAAGTGTATGCATGAGAATACATACATGAAAAAGCAAATAAGGCTATATGATAGAAAGTGCTAAGTGGCACCATGTACATAACCATAGACTAGAATGCTTTCCAATGGAACCACCAAGGCAGAGATCTCATAGGGCTGGGGTGAGTAGAAAAAGTTTCCTAAAATGGGTAATGCCCTCTTTGAAGAATCAGCAGGATGGTTTGGAGAGCCAAGAGGCTGATGGCAATGTCTGTATGGGGTTACAGGGAAGAAATACCACCTCTAGAGGTTCCCTGGGAGGAGGGTAAAATCAGCTGTGTGCACAATAAATTTTGAAATCTATTGAATGTTTTCAAAAGAATCCTTTGCATCTGAATGACGATACATAAAGTTTTAGGAGAACTTCATTCCATGAAATAAGAGTGGCTCTAGTTGAAGTGGGGAAGGCATTCCTGGAGCTCCCTCTGCTCAAGAGCAGCCTCTGACATAGCTTGCTTTAAAATCCCTGATTTGGGCTTCCCTGGTGGTCCAGTGGGAAAGGACACCGCCTTGCAGTGCAAGGGGCTCCGGTTCTATCCCTGGCCTGGGAAGATCCCATGTGCTGCGGAGCGGCTGGACCGATGTGTCCAATCACCGAGCCGGAGCTCTGGAGCGCATGCGCCCAGAGCTGGTGCTCTGCGACAACAGAGGCTACTGTGATGGGAGGCCCACATGGGCCAAAGAACAAAGACGGATGAAAATAGAGAAATGAGAGACCAATAGAAGTGGCCCGCTTGCTCCTCTCCCTTCCCAACCCGACCCCCGCCCCTAAATAAATAAATAAATAAATCTTTAAAAAAAAAATAAAATAAAATCCCTGACTTCTTTACTGATATGCACTGAAGTGAGAGTATAGGACTATTTACATTTTCAAAGAAAATGCTGTCTAGGCTCAAGAACCAAAAGAATGAAAGTCTCATTGGTATTCGGGGATCGTGAAGTACTGGTGGGAGAAAGTTTGGGGTTAGGATAGCTCCTCCTGATGTTCCTCAGTCACATCCACTATTTCCCCAACTGGTGGGTGAAACAAATAACTTAGACAGTAGCTCCCTTAAAAGTCAAAATCATAAATCCTGTAGAAGTTCGTCCAAGTCTAAGTACCCAACAGAAGTGTATGCATGAGAATACATACATGAAAAAGCAAATAAGGCTATATGATAGAAAGTGCTAAGTGGCACCATGTACATAACCATAGACTAGAATGCTTTCCAATGGAACCACCAAGGCAGAGATCTCATAGGGCTGGGGTGAGTAGAAAAAGTTTCCTAAAATGGGTAATGCCCTCTTTGAAGAATCAGCAGGATGGTTTGGAGAGCCAAGAGGCTGATGGCAATGTCTGTATGGGGTTACAGGGAAGAAATACCACCTCTAGAGGTTCCCTGGGAGGAGGGTAAAATCAGCTGTGTGACATTTTTAATCACATTTTTAATGTGCATCACACCTTAATTTTTTTTTTTTATTTTATTTTTTACACCTTATTTTTAAAGCCAGAATTTTACTATATTCTCTATGGCCTGGTACCTAGAATCCGATACAAAGCTCCAACGTCTGAGGGCTTATGAGATAAATGAGATTTGTTTTAACTAATAGGAAGCTGAGAATTCCCTGTGATTAGGGCCAGTATTACTCCATCAAGGCATTTGACATGCAGCAAGGTCACAAGCACCATACTATTGGGTAAGATTTACAAGGAAAAATGCCAATGTAATGAAAAAGGGAAATACTTCAAATCCTAGGGCCGGGACTTAACTTTTTCCTCTGGGTGGTAGTAGAGGGAGAAAAGAACAGAAGAAGGGTCCCAAGATGCAGAAGGAATTTATATGGGAGGCATCCTTGGTATTGAATTTTAAGAAGAACAATAGATGCGGCACATTGCTAGAAAATGTCAATAGGCATTTGTTCTCAGGTCAAAAAGTGGGAAAAGATATAAATTCTGGAAATGAAAATATAAGTGAATGATCTAGTACCACTAGATCAACCAGCAGCTAATGGCACCTATCCCCAAAGTGTTAAAGTAATGGATCTTGTGCCAACCTAGAGGGAATTGTAGAGCTGTAAGCTCTGGACCTTGGGTTTGGATGAAAACATGCAGACAATTTCTTTCCATCCCCTCCCAGTGTTTAGGGTGTTCCCAGGGGACAAAACAACCACTTAGGAAATGTCTGTTGAATAAAAAATGGTTGGTTGAAAGAATGAATGAGTAAATGAGTGTATGAACAAGGACATAGACACTTTTAGCAAATAGGTAGATGATGCAAGTGCCAGGCTAGAGAGAGCAAATGCATTATATAACAATCATCTGAACTATTACGTTCCCAGTACACTTAAATACACAGGGACAAACTAGACTGTATCTTAGCAAAGATAGTGAATTCCCTGTCATTGGAAGTGTTTAAGCCGAGGCTAGACAAACTCTTGACAAGGATATTTTATCATTTGGATGGAACAAGGTAAATGTTAGATAAAAGAGACAGAATGTGGTAACATTATTTATGAACTACGTACTCTATGCAACCCCCAGATTTCTCATGAGCACCTATAGTGTTTTAAGAAAGAGTATGTAAGACCTAGAAATGCTACAACTTGCTAAAACTGCTATACACAACTGCTATTCCAAGCCAAGAAGAAGATTGTACACCAGAGATTCCAAACTTGGGGTTCACGAGGTCCTTAAAGGTTCATGGAAAGCCCTTTGGGCCTGAACTCCTAAAAAAGTATGCAAATTTTATGTGTATGTACATTTTATCTTCCACTGGTTCCTCAGAGGGTCTCCCCAAATGTTAGGAACCACTACACTTTAAGTTTGGCAACAGGGAGTGGGAGGGTGGGGAGGGAGGAGCTGGGCTGGCTTCTCTGCTCAGTGGTTCTTAACAAAGCTCAACCCAGGGCCATCCCTGACAACAGTTCTGGTGGCAACAAGACTCTCTTTCTCCTCCCTTTGCAGCTGTCTTTTCACCTCCACTGCCACAGCCAAATGTCCATGCTTAAAAAACAATGAGAGACTGAACCCACCAGGCCCAGCCAGAAGGGGCTTATGAGAGTCATCAGAACAGACTCCCTCCCCAAAGGAATTTAATCAAAGACTTAAAATAATAAAAGAACCCAAGTTTATGTTACCTTTAGGTTACTGTGGTGTTCTGCCACTGAATCCCTGGTTACATAGAAATCCATCAGGCTCAGGGCTTTAGTGGGGCCACAAGTGACACAGGCTTTGTCCAAGTTGCCTAGAGCGCAGGGTTCGCCTTCCTCCTCCTGACTTTACAGCTGACCTTTGGGGACTACTGCTTGCCTTCTCTCTGGAGTAGCTGGAGCTACATTGCCTTTCCCCAGCACTTCATGAACATGGAGCTGTTGAGAAGGAATGTGGGAGGTTAGAAAGAAAAGTACCAGTAAGGAAATACACTTTCCTTTGGAAAGACACATTCACGGTCAGTCATCTAACTACCTTGCTCCCTTTTAACTAGAGCCTTAGTGTTTTACAGAAATTTGAGGTTTAATGTTAAGGAAAAAACAAGGTAAATGTTAGATAAAAGAGACAGAATGTGGTAACATTATTTATGAACTACGACTCTATGCAACCCCAGATTTCTCATGAGCACCTATAGTGTTTTAAGAAAGAGTATGTAAGACCTAGAAATGCTACAACTTGCTAAAACTGCTATACACAACTGCTATTCCAAGCCAAGAAGAAGATTGTACACCAGAGATTCCAAACTTGGGGTTCACGAGGTCCTTAAAGGTTCATGGAAAGCCCTTTGGGCCTGAACTCCTAAAAAAGTATGCAAATTTTATGTGTATGTACATTTTATCTTCCACTGGTTCCTCAGAGGGTCTCCCCAAATGTTAGGAACCACTACACTTTAAGTTTGGCAACAGGGAGTGGGAGGGTGGGGAGGGAGGAGCTGGGCTGGCTTCTCTGCTCAGTGGTTCTTAACAAAGCTCAACCCAGGGCCATCCCTGACAACAGTTCTGGTGGCAACAAGACTCTCTTTCTCCTCCCTTTGCAGCTGTCTTTTCACCTCCACTGCCACAGCCAAATGTCCATGCTTAAAAAACAATGAGAGACTGAACCCACCAGGCCCAGCCAGAAGGGGCTTATGAGAGTCATCAGAACAGACTCCCTCCCCAAAGGAATTTAATCAAAGACTTAAAATAATAAAAGAACCCAAGTTTATGTTACCTTTAGGTTACTGTGGTGTTCTGCCACTGAATCCCTGGTTACATAGAAATCCATCAGGCTCAGGGCTTTAGTGGGGCCACAAGTGACACAGGCTTTGTCCAAGTTGCCTAGAGCGCAGGGTTCGCCTTCCTCCTCCTGACTTTACAGCTGACCTTTGGGGACTACTGCTTGCCTTCTCTCTGGAGTAGCTGGAGCTACATTGCCTTTCCCCAGCACTTCATGAACATGGAGCTGTTGAGAAGGAATGTGGGAGGTTAGAAAGAAAAGTACCAGTAAGGAAATACACTTTCCTTTGGAAAGACACATTCACGGTCAGTCATCTAACTACCTTGCTCAACGAGAGGAACAGAACATAATTTAGTGTGTCATTCCTAGAGCTCCTTCTGTTCTCAAAACAGAAAATGGAAGACCTTCTAATAGGTCTCTACACACAAGGGCTCTGGTGTTAATTGCAGAGTCAACTGTCTCCTTGACCCTCAATAGTCTCTCTCTACTCTTCACCCAGCACAGGCTGTTGCCCCTCTACATCGCTTTCCAATTCCCAAAGTATGGGGTCAAGTCTGTTCTTTACCATTGGCAGTATAGCGTAAGACATGCAGATAACATGTTCTGTAGGTCTTGAAGTCAGACCAACCTTGTTTTATATCCAGATTCCTTTACTTCCTCTTTGACCCTGAATAAACTCATTAATTTAACTAGTATTTATTGAGCCCTTTTACCTCTTCATAAACATAGACAGATATAGTTCCTCTTCTGATGTGGTCTAGTTGGGAAGACAAACGTAAATAAGTTAAGCCTGCAAATTTTAATAAATGCTATAAAGAAGGAGTACAGGGTGCTATAAGAGTGTGTATCAAGGCCGACATAACCTATTATGGGGGTTAGGGGAAGTCTTCCTGAACAATGATATTTAGGGTGAGCCCTGAAGTGTGAGTAGGAGTTAACTTAGTTGAGGGCAGGAATAGCTTTCCAGGCAGAGAGAACAAGAATATGTAAAAGTCCAGAGGCAGGAAGGAGTCAGGCATGATAAAAAAAAAAAAAAAAAAAAAAAAAAAAAAAAAAAAAAACTACAAGAACATGATATGGCTGAACCGTAATAAACCACAGGGTCTTCACCTGTAAGACAAAAATAATTACAGAACCTACCTCAAGGGCATATGTTATGAAGATTAAATAAAATAGCATCACCCACTCAATGGACGTGAATCTGAGCAAGCTCCAGGAGATTGTGAAGGATAGGGAAACCTGACTTGCCGCAGTCCCTGGGGTTGCAAAGAGTCGGACACGGCTTAGTGACTGAACGACAATGAGCAGACCTCAAGGGCAGGTGCTGTGAAGATTAAATAAGATAATGTATGGAAAGTGTAAAGTGCTTAGCACAGTTCCTGGTGCATAGTTTAAGTGCTCAGTAAATGGTAGGTATCCTTATTACCTTTAGTTCATTATTTATTAGTAGTGGTATTAATTTGAAGACATACTTCTGAATGAACATATATATCACTCCATCCCCTCTCTGTATGTATGATTCTGTTGGGATTTTACAAAGGACAAGTACCAGAAAGTAAGGTGGCATATGAGACAGCCATGCCATGCAAATGCCAGCCTCCTACTAGGAACACATAATGAGAGCACCCTCTTGGAAACTCCACTGTCTAATGCACCTGGTATGAAGCAAACCAACAGAATCTGTCAACCCTCACCCAACTTCTATTTTAGTTATGTTTTAGTGGTGCATCCTACCATCCCAGGAACCCCCCTTCTACAGGTTTCCATGACCATATCATGAACAGACATTATCTCCTGGGTCCTACATATCCAGAACCCTCCATCTTCATTTTTCTTCCTTATAAGTGTGCACTCTGAGCCCCATCCACCTCCTGAGACTCATAGTAAACCATTGGGGGCAGATGCATGTTTGCCCTGTTTCTAATTTCTCTGTGTCATACTGGTTGTAAATGATCCAAGTTCCCCGAATCCATTATACCATCCTAACCACCTAACACTACATCCTAGAGGTTTCTCTAGGCTCCCTCCTTAAGCTATTATGTTCACACCTAATAGATCCCACAGCTCTCCTCCAATATAACCCAGGACACAACCTCCTCAATGTGCAATCTGAATGACATGTCTATAACTAGGACAGAAGAACGTGAAGAGTCCACATCCAAAGACCCATCCAACTCAGTTTAAAGTGCCCTCTTTCTCTACTTCTGTTCCTGGATTGCCAACATTGCTAGGCACAGCTATGAAAATGGGGTCATCAAATGACTCCACTATAAATACAGTCTTATTGACCTAAAACAGGGCAGCATTTGCCTAATTGACAGTCCTTTTATATATTTAGTTTTGATTCTGTCTGGCATTCACCATAGCCCATCATGAAAATCCCTAATATCTAAACACCTTTATATTGGCTTAGTGTTAACCAAACTTCTGAAACACCATGCTAGGAGTGCAAATGGTAATGCTGTGAAGATTAAATAAGATAATGTATGGAAAGTGTAAAGTGCTTAGCACAGTTCCTGGTGCATAGTTTAAGTGCTCAGTAAATGGTAGGTATCCTTATTACCTTTAGTTCATTATTTATTAGTAGTGGTATTAATTTGAAGACATACTTCTGAATGAACATATATATCACTCCATCCCCTCTCTGTATGTATGATTCTGTTGGGATTTTACAAAGGACAAGTACCAGAAAGTAAGGTGGCATATGAGACAGCCATGCCATGCAAATGCCAGCCTCCTACTAGGAACACATAATGAGAGCACCCTCTTGGAAACTCCACTGTCTAATGCACCTGGTATGAAGCAAACCAACAGAATCTGTCAACCCTCACCCAACTTCTATTTTAGTTATGTTTTAGTGGTGCATCCTACCATCCCAGGAACCCCCCTTCTACAGGTTTCCATGACCATATCATGAACAGACATTATCTCCTGGGTCCTACATATCCAGAACCCTCCATCTTCATTTTTCTTCCTTATAAGTGTGCACTCTGAGCCCCATCCACCTCCTGAGACTCATAGTAAACCATTGGTGTCAGATGCATGTATGCCCTGTTTCTAATTTCTCTGTGTCATACTGGTTGTAAATGATCCAAGTTCCCCGAATCCATTATACCATCCTAACCACCTAACACTACATCCTAGAGGTTTCTCTAGGCTCCCTCCTTAAGCTATTATGTTCACACCTAATAGATCCCACAGCTCTCCTCCAATATAACCCAGGACACAACCTCCTCAATGTGCAATCTGAATGACATGTCTATAACTAGGACAGAAGAACGTGAAGAGTCCACATCCAAAGACCCATCCAACTCAGTTTAAAGTGCCCTCTTTCTCTACTTCTGTTCCTGGATTGCCAACATTGCTAGGCACAGCTATGAAAATGGGGTCATCAAATGACTCCACTATAAATACAGTCTTATTGACCTAAAACAGGGCAGCATTTGCCTAATTGACAGTCCTTTTATATATTTAGTTTTGATTCTGTCTGGCATTCACCATAGCCCATCATGAAAATCCCTAATATCTAAACACCTTTATATTGGCTTAGTGTTAACCAAACTTCTCTGATAAGCACCTGGCATAATTGTCTAAGAATACAGATTCTAGGCTCTATAGGGACAACCAAAATCAGAATTTCCAACTGAAAGATTTGGTTATCTGTACCAGTTTCTCAAAAACTTTTGAACTGAAGAGTCCTTATAAACTTAAAAACTATGGAGGACCTCAAAGAACTTTTATTTTATTTATTATTTATTTTTTAAATGCTTGTTTTATTTCAAGTTTTTTTTTTTTTTAATTTGGCGTCTCATTGATTTTTATTTATTTTCATCTGTCTTAATTCTTTGACCTGTGTGGGTCTCCCATCGCAGTGGCCTCTCTCGTTGCAGAGCAATGGCTCTAGGCATATGCACTCCAGAGCACTGGCTCATAATTGGACACACAGGTCCAGCCACTCCGCAGCACATGGGATCTTTCTGGACCAGGGATCGAACTGGTGCCGCTTGCACTGCAAAGTGGACTCTTTACACACTGGACTACCATGGAAGCCCAAAGAGCTTTTATTTATGTGGGTTATAGCTATTGGTATTTAACATATTTTAAAATTCAGAAATTTTAATTCTCTAATATTTCATTCCAAATAGCAACAAATCCATTAACATTAACATAAATTACATTTTTATAAAAAATTATTCTCAAAAATTTAGCAAGTCATATTATTTTCCTTTTTCCCAAACCTCTTCAATGTCTGCCTTAATAGAAGACAGCTGCACTCTTATATCTGCTTCTGCATTAAGTTTGTTACTATTAATATATGTTCTTTTGGCTGAAGTATGGGGAGAAAATTTGGCCTCTCCTAGATCTGCGATTAGAAAACAAAGAACCTCAAAGACCCCAAAGAATCATTAGACTACACTTTGAGAATCACTGATCTGTACATTTAAGTTCACAAGTAATTCTTATCATGAAAATAAGTGGCAAACACTGCATTAGTTCATGTGAGAAGTTATGAACTTTCATTTGTCTGTAGCTCTCAGCTCCAGACTGCTCCAGATAAGGCATTCTCTGGTCTCTCTCTGTAGTTAAAACCTTCTTCATGTTTTACCAAGACCTATCCTCTATCCATGGGGTCTCAAAAAAGAGTTGTACATGCCTAGCACCTAAACAACAACAACATCCAGTGGTTGCCTAGCAATCTTTTTCTATTATTATTGCTTAGTTTGGCCTTTTTTTTTTTTTTTTTAAATCTTGGCCTCTTTTATTGTTTATTTATTTATTTGTTTTCATCCATCTTTATTCTTTTGGCCTGTGTGGGCCTCCCATTGCAGTGGCCTCTTGTTGCAGAGCACCAACTCCGGGCTCATGCGCTCTAGAGCACTGGCTCATAATTGGACACACCCCTCCAGCTGGTCCGCAGCACATGGGATCTACCCTGGTCAGGGATTGAACTGGTACCCAGGACTCTTTACCCACTGGACCACACGGGAAGCCCCGTTTGGCCTTTTTTTAAAAAAAGAAAACTTTTTTTTTTTTTTGCCATTTTAACCATTTTAAGTGTAATTCTGGGGTATTCATTATAGTCACTCAAGATAATGCTCAAAATCCTTCAAGCTAGACTTCAGCAGTACATGAACTGAGAAATTCCAGATGTACAAGCTGGATTTAGAAAAGGCAGAGGAGGGACTTCCCTGGTCCTCCAGTGGTTGAGCCTCTGTGTTCCCAATGTGGTGGTCCTGGGCTTGATTTCTGGTCAGGGAACTAGATCCCATATGCTGCAACTAGGACCCAGTGCAGCCAAATTAAAAAAAACAAAAACAAAAATAAAAAGAAAGGCAGAGAAACAAAAAATTCAAACTGCTAACATCCGTTGGATTGTAGAAAAAGCAAGAGTATTCCAGAAAAACATCTACTTCTGCTTCATTGACAATGCTAAAGCCTTTGTGTGGATTGCAACAAACTGTGGAGAATTCTTAAAGAAATGGAAATAACAGACCATCTTACCTGCCTCTTGGGAAACTTGTATGCAGGTCAAGAAGCAACAGTTAGAACCAGACATGGAACAACATACTAGTTCTAAATTGGGAAAGGAGTATGTCAAGGCTGTGTATTGTCACCCTGCTTACTTAACTTATATGCAGAGTGTGTGCATGTGTGCAGGCTAAGCTGCTTCAGTCGTGTCTGACTCTGTGTGATGCCATGGACTGCAGCCTGCCAGGCTCCTTTGTCCAGGGGATTCTCTATATATGCAGAGTATATCATGTGAAATGCAGTCTGGATAAAGCACAATCCGGAATCAAGATTGCTGGGAGAAGTATCAATAACCTTAGATATGCAGATGACACCACCCTTTTGGCAGAAAGCGAAGAGGAACTAAAGAGCCTCTTGATGAAGGTGAAAGAGGAGAGTAAAAAAACTGCTTTGAAAATCAACATTCAGAAAATGAAGATCATGGCATTCAGTCCCATTACTTCATGAGAAATCGAAGGTGGAAAAGTGAAACAGTGATAAGACTTTATTTTCTTGGGCTCCAAAATCACTGTGGATGGTGACTGCAGCCACGAAATTAAAAGATGCTTGCTCCTTGGAAGAAAAGCTATGAAAAACCTGAACAGCATATTGAAAAGCAGACACATCACTTTGCCAACAAAGGTCCATACACTCAAAGCTATGGTTTCTCCAGTAGTCATGTACAAATGTGAGAGCTGGGCCTAAAGAAGGCTGAGTGCCAAAGAAATGATGTTTTAGAATTGAGGCATTGGAGAAGACTCTTGAGAGTCCCTTAGACAGCAAGGAGATGAAACCAGTAAATCCTAAAGGAAATCAACACTGAATCTTCATTGGACAGTTGATGCTGAAGCTGAGCACAGGAGTTGCTAGGGGCTACAGGTAAGATTAATGACCTATAGAATCAGGAGCAGAGCATTCTGACCTCATCAGAACAATGGTTTCAGCACCACAGGCATACCTCATGGGGGTAAAACAAACTTTATAGTTAATCATTATTGAGCATGAGCCTCAGTTTCCTTCTTTACCAATTTCTGCATATCTTCACTACCACTTGTTAGTCTCCATCTTTTTTTACTGTAGCAATCCTAGTGGATGTGAAATGGTATCTCACTGTAGTTTTGATTTGCATTTTCCTGATGACTAATGATGTTAAGCATCTTTTCATGTGCTTATTGGCCATTTGTATATCTTCCTTGGAGAAATGTCTATTCAGTTTATCTGTCCATTTTTAGTAGATTTTTATCTATCTTTACTATTGAATTATAAGATTTCTTTATGTCTTCTGTGTATGGTATGAAAATAGAGACCCAACTTCATTCTTTTGCAAGTGTATGCTAAATGTCCTGGCACCATATGCTGAAAAGACTATTCTTTCCCCATGAATAGTCTTGGCACTCCTATGGATAATCATAGACATTTGGGTTTACTTCTCCATTCTCACTTTGATCCTTGATGTATGTGTCTATCCTTATGCTAGTACCACACAGTCATAATTACTATAGATTTATAATAAGTTTTGAAATCATGATGTAAGAGTCCTTCACTTTGTTCTTTTTCAAGGTTGTCTTAGCTATTCTGAGTCCTTCACAATTCCATATGAATTTTAGGATCAACTCGTAAATTTTTACAAGGAAATCATTTGGGGATTTTGATAGAGATTATACTGAATCTGTAGATCAATTTGGGGAGTGTTGCCGTCTAAACAATATTAAGACTTCCACTCCCTGACCATGGGATGTCTTTCCATGTATTTAGGTTTCCTTTCATCTTTTTCAGGCTTTAGACTCATTCATTCTTCCTTTTCTCCTCTTTCAGAAAGTGTTCCTCTGTCTCTGAAAGTTATGCCCTTTTTCAGCATGTTTGATCCCAGTTCCCCTACACGGCCCTCCCCTTTCAATACGTCCAAATTTCTCTAGTTCTCAAAGAACTTTCTAAA
Organism: Tragulus kanchil; assembly: GCA_022376925.1. Lineage (NCBI taxonomy): Eukaryota > Metazoa > Chordata > Mammalia > Artiodactyla > Tragulidae > Tragulus > Tragulus kanchil. The sequence goes on along the minus strand of JAIOJX010000001.1, from coordinate 65,236,450 downwards.
CACACAAGTAAAGTATGGAATCATTAGGAAAACATCGAGAAGTTTGTAAACTTTTAAATATTTTTTTTAAATTAATAAAATTAAACGGTTATAAAAACTAGGGAAATACTTGTGACAAAAATTTTTAAAGTTACTCACATAAACATACTGACTATAGGATCCATACAAATATATAACAAACACATTAAGCTTCCAATAAAATATGGACAAAAAAATATAGACAGTTCAAAGAAGACATACAACTTGTAAAAAAATACATACCCAAAAAGCAATCCTAGTGGATGTGAAATGGTATCTCACTGTAGTTTTGATTTGCATTTTCCTGATGACTAATGATGTTAAGCATCTTTTCATGTGCTTATTGGCCATTTGTATATCTTCCTTGGAGAAATGTCTATTCAGTTTATCTGTCCATTTTTAGTAGATTTTTATCTATCTTTACTATTGAATTATAAGATTTCTTTATGTCTTCTGTGTATGGTATGAAAATAGAGACCCAACTTCATTCTTTTGCAAGTGTATGCTAAATGTCCTGGCACCATATGCTGAAAAGACTATTCTTTCCCCATGAATAGTCTTGGCACTCCTATGGATAATCATAGACATTTGGGTTTACTTCTCCATTCTCACTTTGATCCTTGATGTATGTGTCTATCCTTATGCTAGTACCACACAGTCATAATTACTATAGATTTATAATAAGTTTTGAAATCATGATGTAAGAGTCCTTCACTTTGTTCTTTTTCAAGGTTGTCTTAGCTATTCTGAGTCCTTCACAATTCCATATGAATTTTAGGATCAACTCGTAAATTTTTACAAGGAAATCATTTGGGGATTTTGATAGAGATTATACTGAATCTGTAGATCAATTTGGGGAGTGTTGCCGTCTAAACAATATTAAGACTTCCACTCCCTGACCATGGGATGTCTTTCCATGTATTTAGGTTTCCTTTCATCTTTTTCAGGCTTTAGACTCATTCATTCTTCCTTTTCTCCTCTTTCAGAAAGTGTTCCTCTGTCTCTGAAAGTTATGCCCTTTTTCAGCATGTTTGATCCCAGTTCCCCTACACGGCCCTCCCCTTTCAATACGTCCAAATTTCTCTAGTTCTCAAAGAACTTTCTAAACACACAAGTAAAGTATGGAATCATTAGGAAAACATCGAGAAGTTTGTAAACTTTTAAATATTTTTTTTAAATTAATAAAATTAAACGGTTATAAAAACTAGGGAAATACTTGTGACAAAAATTTTTAAAGTTACTCACATAAACATACTGACTATAGGATCCATACAAATATATAACAAACACATTAAGCTTCCAATAAAATATGGACAAAAAAATATATAGACAGTTCAAAAAAGAAGACATACAACTTGTAAAAAAAAAATACATACTTCAACCTCAAAAGTAATTAATGAAATGCAAAACAATGAAATATATTTTTCTCATGAAATTAAGAAAGTTTTGAAACATATAATACTTAAAACCAATGAAGGTGCAGAGAACTAGGCTGAGTCATATACTGGGAAAATACCAATGAGGCAACTTGACAGTTCAATAAATCCAGAACTTTAAACTTTTTCATACTTTTTGACCCAGTAATTCTACTTCTAATAATGCAATTGATGCTCTCTGCAAGATATTTATAAGAGAAAAGAGAACTAACTTTCAACAATAGAAGAATGGCTATAAGATACAGTACACTTTTACAATCAATCATTATGCAGTCCATTGAAAACTAGGTTGATGAAATTTTAATGACATAAAGACAGTCTCTCAGGATAATTTAAAGGGAAAGGCAGAATACGGAATTGTATTACACTATGATCTCAATTATGAACGATTTCAATTATGTAAATATACCATACATACATATGAATAGAAAAAATAAGAGTGGTATTACTAATTGAACCATCTCTGAGCAGCTTTTTTTGTTGTCTTTATTGTCTGTATTTTTCTGTATTTTTCAAACTCTTCTACAGTGGGCATGTATAAGTATCTATATTGCCTTGAGGCCACTACAATTAATCAGTCCCCCATCAATTGTTTGCTGTTTCTAGTATTCTGCTGCTATGAACATTCAAGTGAATACACTTAAACATTTATCTTTGTGCATGTATGTGAGTATATGTGTAAGATAAATTTCTAAAAGTGAAATGTTCTGGGACAAATGTGATAAGCATTTAAAATTTGATAGCACCAAATTATCCTTCATCAAGGTTGTACCAATTTATACTACCACCAATAATCTATGAGGGTGCTTGTTTCCTCATAATTGTATCAACAAGATAAATATTTATTTTATCATTGCCACTGAGATATAGATGAAAATTATATTTGTTTTAGCTCGCTTGCATTTTATGACTCAGATAAACCATATTTCTATTTGTTTAAATGTCATTTGTATTTCTTCAACCTCTTTATTTAAAAAACAGAAAGACTGACACCCATAGAGGGTAATATATTTAAGGACACATGCCTAATTAGTGACAGAATCAAAACTGACTCCATAGTGTACTGAATATCAATCCTAGACTCTTTTCTTTTTGACAGTTTTGAAACACTTTATTTGTAGGCATTGAAATTTAAATTTCATATAAATATATGTCACAAATATTATTCTATTTGATGTTTTTTAGTTTTTTACTTTTAAAAATTATTTTTCATTCACACAAAAATTTTTAATTTTAATTTTCTCTTACATGTGGTTCTCTCAATTCGCTTTTCTTTCTTTTTTCTTTTTTTTTTTATTGAAGGATAATATCTTTACAATCCTATTATACCATTTTGTCTTTACCTGCACCACCAATTACTACCTGTTTATACACTGCTCCAGTGTGCTGTCTTTATATCAAGATCATCAACTCAGTCTTCCCCACAGGTTGCAAGAAGGGCCATAAAAGAAAAAGAAGGGGCTTTGCAGGTGGCAGACTTGAATTTGGAACCTATATGTTCCATGTTCTTCTTCTGTGAACGTTTAGCAAGGCTCAGTTTCCTCATCTATTAAAAGGTGAGAATAATACAGGACTAAATGACATTATGGGTATAAATAACCTACGATAGTGCTTGGCACAAAGATACTTCATAAATTGAACACACACACACACACACACGTAGGTTTCTTAATGCCAGGATCCAGACCAGCAAGTTCTCTGTAACTTTTTATCATATCTGACACAGTTCAAGATACTCAGTAGGTGCTAACAAATTTTTATGGACTTGACTTAAGGGGGCTTACAGTGTAGTAGAAGTTGAAAAACCAGAGAGAAATCCAATTTTCTTGTAGCCTGCTATCCTCTTGCCCCAAAGTCTGTTGTTCGTCCCACACTCAGTGATTGACTGCACAGTAAGTAATGACTCAAAACCCTGCGACTAACTGACAGAGAAAATCAAGTTCTTCTCCACACCCCAAGGCAAGTTTCCTTCTATATTTTATCATTGCCACTATATGATTTATAAGCTCGCTTGCATTTTATGACTCAGATAAACCATATTTCTATTTGTTTAAATGTCATTTGTATTTCTTCAACCTCTTTATTTAAAAAACAGAAAGACTGACACCCATAGAGGGTAATATATTTAAGGACACATGCCTAATTAGTGACAGAATCAAAACTGACTCCATAGTGTACTGAATATCAATCCTAGACTCTTTTCTTTTTGACAGTTTTGAAACACTTTATTTGTAGGCATTGAAATTTAAATTTCATATAAATATATGTCACAAATATTATTCTATTTGATGTTTTTTAGTTTTTTACTTTTAAAAATTATTTTTCATTCACACAAAAATTTTTAATTTTAATTTTCTCTTACATGTGGTTCTCTCAATTCGCTTTTCTTTCTTTTTTCTTTTTTTTTTTATTGAAGGATAATATCTTTACAATCCTATTATACCATTTTGTCTTTACCTGCACCACCAATTACTACCTGTTTATACACTGCTCCAGTGTGCTGTCTTTATATCAAGATCATCAACTCAGTCTTCCCCACAGGTTGCAAGAAGGGCCATAAAAGAAAAAGAAGGGGCTTTGCAGGTGGCAGACTTGAATTTGGAACCTATATGTTCCATGTTCTTCTTCTGTGAACGTTTAGCAAGGCTCAGTTTCCTCATCTATTAAAAGGTGAGAATAATACAGGACTAAATGACATTATGGGTATAAATAACCTACGATAGTGCTTGGCACAAAGATACTTCATAAATTGAACACACACACACACACACACGTAGGTTTCTTAATGCCAGGATCCAGACCAGCAAGTTCTCTGTAACTTTTTATCATATCTGACACAGTTCAAGATACTCAGTAGGTGCTAACAAATTTTTATGGACTTGACTTAAGGGGGCTTACAGTGTAGTAGAAGTTGAAAAACCAGAGAGAAATCCAATTTTCTTGTAGCCTGCTATCCTCTTGCCCCAAAGTCTGTTGTTCGTCCCCACACTCAGTGATTGACTGCACAGTAAGTAATGACTCAAAACCCTGCGACTAACTGACAGAGAAAACAATCACCAGTTTCCTTTCTCCCCACAGTACTCCTCAAGGCAAGTATAGATGGAGAGGGCAGAAGTCCTAGGCTACTAAGGCTGAGCCCTCTGGCAGTTTTGATAATGTTTATTTAGGAGTTTAGTGGCAAATGTACTATATGAGTTGTTATATGGTGGGAAGCAACCTAAGGAAATGTAACATGGCCAGATTTGTGTTTAAATAAGATCATTCTGACTGTAGGGTGGAAGATGGATTTTATGGGTGGGGAGACCAACTAAGCAACAATGATAGTATCAGGAAGGGATAAGGGTTGGGGAGCTGGAGGTGAAAGATAAAGGAGAAAAAGGGGTGATAGATGAAGCCAAATCACTAAGGAGAAGGAAGGAACTTGGCTCCATAGCACAGGTAGAAGAATTCATTTATTGACATTGAAACTCCAGAGAAAGGGAAAGAAAAGGTAATTTTGTGAAGGAGGCAGGGTGGAAGCGAAATTGTGACATTTTCACTTGATGCTTTTGTCATTCAAAGCAAACTAGGAGGCAAGTCATCTCCTGAGCATGGAGAGGAAGGTAGGAGACAGCTGATGAGGGACACTTAGCAGGGTTTCTAGGCAGCTGCATTTAGAGATCATAACTTTGTTGCAGTTCTGGTCCATAGAGTTATGGGCTTTCCTTTTTAAGAAAAAGTTATATAGGCTTGGGTGATTAGGATTACTGTCAAGAAAGTGGAGGAGTAGGAACAGAAAGCATATTGTTGAGGAAGCTGAGGAATGTGAGGGGAACTGTAGGCAGCAAGTACAGACCATGCTTTTGAGAGGTTCAGCAGAAAAGAGAATGGAGACAGGGCCACAGCTCGAGAAAGAAGCAAATCAAAGATGCTTTGTGTTTATTTTTAGGTAGGAGAGACTTTGAGGTCTAAAAAAGATGCCATGTGTATATGCTAATGGTGGTCATGTAACAGTCTTTAAGACAGCTCAATCATCTTCATATATGCTTAATCCTTGCTAGTCACTTGTATTACTTAATTTTCTGGATTTTTTCATTTCCCTTACCATATTTTATTACCATTAATTAACCTTGATGCTTTGTATTTTGGTTGTGTTATTAAAATATAATCTTTTTTTTTTTTTTTTAAAGGGCACAGGCTCTGCAGCCATCAGTGCCTGGGTTCAAATTCTGGCTTTGCATTTACTTAAAATAAAGTCACTTAACCTCTCTGTGCCTCAATTTTCCCAATGGAAAAACAGGTAGAAATTACAGTACCTATCTCAGGCTCCTTGCAAGTAATAAATGAGATAACATTTGTAAAACACTTTAACTAGAGTATAGTAAGTACTTTGTGTTAAATATTACTTTTGCTTAAGCAAAAGCCTTATGCAGGATATGATTTGGTTTGATTTTGGGAAACCTTTTTCCTTATTGTAAAAGTGATATGTATGCATTTTTAAAGTATCCATTGAAAACCTATTTTTTTGGCTATAGAAAAATCAGAAAATAAAGATTAACAAAAAGAAAAAAACAAAAACAGCTGTATCTTCATTTCCTATCATCATTAACATGCTGGTGTACATTATTCTGGATGTTTTTCTATTCATCCAATAATGGTTTTCAAATTGTATTTTGGTATCTGTCTTCGCATACAACATGGAAGTCAGGCAAGTACTTTGGCTGAGATTTTGAGCTTTGTGTTTGGGGCACCCAGGGTTAATTACCCTAATACTCGTGCTTGTTTCATTTTCCTTAACCCCCTACACATACCCAGAGAAGGCCAGACTCACTTTCATGACCAATACATGAGAGACCTAGGCTTTCCATCTGCCTGAAAGGAGAGGGGAGCTCAGACACCTTCCTTGAGGCTCTGGTTCTAGAAACTATCACCTTCTTATTCTCCTGTGCCAAAAGCAGATAATCTAGCTCTGACTGTCTTAGATTCACTATCCTCTTGCTCCTCAGTGTGGCCCCTGAACCAGCAGAATCTACATTACCTGCTAGCTTGTTAGAAATGCAAATTCTTTTAAAAGATTAAAAAAAAAAAAAAGAAATGCAAATTCTTGGAACCTACCCTATACCTGCTCTGTCAGAATTTAAAGTTTAATGAGCTCCTTGTGTGATTTGCAGATTCATTAAATTTTGAGAAGCACAGGTCCTTTCAATTCAAGGAATGACGATTTACCTAAATGTTCTTGAACACTAGAAATGTCAATAAATTTTCCGCCAAAACTTTTACCATTCCTTAGGCCATTCTGCTTCATGGAACAGGCTAAGCTTTGTGGGTTAAAAATAGGACTGGGCTTCCCTGGTGGTCCAGTGGGTAAAGACTCTGCCTTGCACTGCAGGGGGCGCTGGTTCGATCCCTGGCACAGGAAGATCCCACATGCCACAGAGTGGCTGGACCGGTGTGTCCAATTATGAGCCAGCGCTCCGGAGTGCATGCACCCAGAACCAGTGCTCTGCTGCAGGAGATGCCACTGCAGTGGGAGGCCCACACGGGTCAAAGAACAAAGATGGATGAAAATAAATAAATGAAAGACCAATAAAAGTGGCCCCCAAAAAATTTTTTTAAAGTGTAAATACTGTTTCTCACTATAGATGAAAGGAGAAAATATAGTTCTTGCCTTTAAAGAACTTCAGAGATAAAAAGACAAGAAAAATCCAAGTGGTTCATAAACTGAGATAGTGTATCTAATTAGAAAATGAAGAAGTAAAAGAAAGTAAATAAGAACAGAAATACAGAAGAGGAGTCACATATTAATGACTTTAAGAGCAAGTGATGAAGCAGAAAGATTTAATAATCACATACTAAAGGCCCAATACTTTCCTCAGGATTCCAGTGCATAGCATTCAAACAAGCCAGCGGATGGAACCAGGGGAAAGACTAAATAACTGCAGTCCTAAGAAACGATTCAATTTTTTCTAAGTAGACAATGCCAATTTCCTGTCTGAAGAGAGAAGATTATGTTATCTGGCTAATGTGGGCCATGCAATCAGGGAACAAGTTCCCACTAGTAGGTACAAAGGCATAGCTTTTGTAGGATGTTTCTGTCCCTGGTTTCTGTACAGTAGCCTAAGTCAGAAATGAGTAACTTCTATCAAGGATCATTCACTCACTGATGTTGATGAAATAGATAATATCTGAAGGGGCCCTTGAGTAGAAAGCAATCTTTTTCAGTACAATAAAGTATATAACTTATTTCTTTTTAAAAACTATAAACAAGGACCACCCTGGTTCTCCAGTGGTTGGGAATCCATCTTCTACTGCAAGGGACTTGGGTTCCATCCCTGGTTGGGGAACTAAGATCCCACATGCCACAGTGTAACTAAGCCCACGAGCCACAACCACTAAGGCTATGTGCCGCAACTAGAGAGGAGCCCATATGCTGCAATGAAAGTTCTGCAACTAAGACCCAACAGACAAAAATAAATATAAATATTAAAAAAATTAAAAAGCATAAACAGAAAATATGATCTTATTCCATAAGCATAATAGAGAATTACAAAGTATGTTTTAGTCCTTTGTTATGACAACTAAGAAACGGGGACAGAAATCAGGAAGAGAGAAGAGAGACTAAAGATAGGGAAGGAGAAAGACAAAGAGACCCAAAGCAAAAGACAGAGTAATAGACATACATATATACTTAGGGACACAGAAACAGAATTTGATATTAACATTGCCATAACTTTCTCAGGTATGACCACCGAGACATTCACACATCAATTCGTCAAATATTTATCTGACACCTTTTCTGTGTCAGGTGCTGAGGATTGTAATGTGAGCAAAACATATAGGGTTCTGCCCTTAAAGAGCTCACATATCTAGCAGGGGAGCAAGACATTAATCAAGTGATCACACAAATAACCATTTGTATTAGTTTTAGTGGCCTACAGCAACATACATTTATTATCTTACAGTTCTGTAGGTAGGATAGAAGTCACATCCAGGCCTCACTGGCTAAAAATCAAGATGTGAGCAGGGTTGCATTCCTTTTTGGGAAAATTTTAGATAAGAATTCTTTTGCTTGTCCTTTCTGAACAACACCCAGAAGCAGGTCACCCACATTCCTTGCCTCATGAACATATCCCTCCACCTTCAAAGCCAGCAGCATTGCAACTCTCTGAACCTCTAGTCCCACCTGCCTATAACTCTCCCTCTTCCATTTTTAAAGACACTTGTGATTTATATTGGGCCCACCAGATAATTCAGGAGACTCTCCCATTTCAAGATCAGTTGATTAGCAAATAGAAAATAATTATCGGATCATTCACTCACTGATGTTGATGAAATAGATAATATCTGAAGGGGCCCTTGAGTAGAAAGCAATCTTTTCAGTACAATAAAGTATATAACTTATTTCTTTTTAAAAACTATAAACAAGGACCACCCTGGTTCTCCAGTGGTTGGGAATCCATCTTCTACTGCAAGGGACTTGGGTTCCATCCCTGGTTGGGGAACTAAGATCCCACATGCCACAGTGTAACTAAGCCCACGAGCCACAACCACTAAGGCTATGTGCCGCAACTAGAGAGGAGCCCATATGCTGCAATGAAAGTTCTGCAACTAAGACCCAACAGACAAAAATAAATATAAATATTAAAAAAATTAAAAAGCATAAACAGAAAATATGATCTTATTCCATAAGCATAATAGAGAATTACAAAGTATGTTTTAGTCCTTTGTTATGACAACTAAGAAACGGGGACAGAAATCAGGAAGAGAGAAGAGACTAAAGATAGGGAAGGAGAAAGACAAAGAGACCCAAAGCAAAAGACAGAGTAATAGACATACATATATACTTAGGGACACAGAAACAGAATTTGATATTAACATTGCCATAACTTTCTCAGGTATGACCACCGAGACATTCACACATCAATTCGTCAAATATTTATCTGACACCTTTTCTGTGTCAGGTGCTGAGGATTGTAATGTGAGCAAAACATATAGGGTTCTGCCCTTAAAGAGCTCACATATCTAGCAGGGGAGCAAGACATTAATCAAGTGATCACACAAATAACCATTTGTATTAGTTTTAGTGGCCTACAGCAACATACATTTATTATCTTACAGTTCTGTAGGTAGGATAGAAGTCACATCCAGGCCTCACTGGCTAAAAATCAAGATGTGAGCAGGGTTGCATTCCCTTTTGGAAATTCTAGATAAGAATTCTTTTGCTTGTCCTTTCTGAACAACACCCAGAAGCAGGTCACCCACATTCCTTGCCTCATGAACATATCCCTCCACCTTCAAAGCCAGCAGCATTGCAACTCTCTGAACCTCTAGTCCCACCTGCCTATAACTCTCCCTCTTCCATTTTTAAAGACACTTGTGATTTATATTGGGCCCACCAGATAATTCAGGAGACTCTCCCATTTCAAGATCAGTTGATTAGCACACTTAATTCCTATAATCTTAATTCTCCTTTGCCCAAATGAACATATTCACAGGTTCTGTGATTAGGAGGTGGACATCTTCGTGGATCATTTATCAGCCTACCCTGCCATTTAATTACAATTATTGGCTTAAATGCAGCTTTGACCCTCTGTGCATAAGTACAGAAGCATGGCATTTCCTAGAATATCCTATTCCAAATTCTCTTCTTTGCTGCCTACATGTGTCTGTGTTTGCTGTTTCCTTTGAGCTACCCTTCTTAATCTCGTTTAAGATTGTCCATATTCTAGATCGTTGAAGGCCTTACTTGAATGGTACGTACACTTTATCAGGTGGAAAAAATAAAAAATAAACTTAGTTCAGAATAGTTTTATCTTTAGGATTCTCAATTGGGACCTAATTGAACTTGTAAGGAAGTCACTGTATTAAAAATGAATTCTAATATCTTAAGATATATTTCAAAGTACTCACGCTGGACTTTTCAGACACTTCTATTTGCATCACAGAAGCAAATGAAAGGATCAGGCCAAACTCTCCAGGCACCACTGAGGAGACATAGAAGGAAGTACCTTGAAAACAAGCTAGTTCAATTTCCAAAGCAGAATCAGATACATGTTCTTGAGTCCTACCTCTTCCAGTTAGTCATGTGACACTGAGCAAATCATTTAATTATACTATTTCCTCATCTGTAAAACAAGAGAGTGACTAGTCATAATACCTGACACATAATAGGCATTTAATAAATCTTCATGGCTGTGCAAAAGAAGACTCAGTGAGGTAAAGTAACTTGTCCAAACTTTACAAATGTAGAATGAGGCCCCCAAATTCTAGCATATTAAAATCATTTTGCTGTTTCTTAGCTCTTTGGAAATGTGTAAACTATTCATGGTCCTCTGGTACATCTTTATACTCAAGAATCATTAGTTGACCCTATCCTAGAATATACTGTTTAGATTTATTTTATAGTGATGTAGACATCACTATACTCACACAGAGCTTGGTTTTGTTTCCTTGTGAATACAGCAGCATTTCTTATTTGAAACAGCTGATTTTGAAGTACTTGATACATCAAACTACCTCATCTGAAGAAAGCTGAATTACTCTATCCTTGGCTCTGAAGGATACTGAGATCCAGAAAGCTAGATCCTACTAGTCTAAACTGTGCTGCATGTGGCAAAAGAGAAATTTAAATAAATTAAATACCCCATTTTACAGTTACCACACAGGAATTTGCTTTCCTGTCATTTTGGCTCACATACCCCTCTACTTCTCACAAACAGTACTCATTTCAAAGTTTAATTCAGTACCAATTACTCGGAAAAATTGCTTATTGTGATCTTGCAGACTTAAATAATGAACTAGAATACAAGTGTAATAGGGGCTATCTGAATAAAGTGGAATGAAAAGTGAAAGAGAAGCTAACACATGGGAGCCCTTGGGTATCTCTTTCCCTCTCTGGACCTTTATTTTCTATCGGCAACAGAACTGGACATGGAACAATGGACTGGTTCAAAACTGGGAAAGGAGTACATCAAGGCTGTATATTGTCACCCTGCTTCTTTAAACTTATATGTAGAGTACATCATACAAAATGATGGGCTGGATGAAGCACAAGCTGGAATCAAGATTGCTGGGAGAAACACCAATAACCTCAGATGTGCAGATGACACCACCCTTATGGCAGAAAGAGAAGAGGAACTAAAGAACCTCTTGCTGAAGGTGAAAGAGGAGAGTGGAAAAGCTGGCTTAAAACTCAACATTCAAAACGAAGATCATGGCATCTGGTCCCATCACTTCATGGCAAACAATGGAAACAGTGACAAACTTTATTTTCTTGGGCTCCAACATCACTGCGATGAAATTAAGAGACGCTAGCTCCTTGGAAGAAAAGCTATGATAAATCTAGACAGTATATTCAAAAGCAGAGACGTTACTTTGCCAATAAAAGTCCATATAGTCAAACTTACGGTTTTTCCGGTAGTCATGTATAGATGAGAGAGCTGGATCATAAAGAAGTCTGAGCACTGAAGAAATGATACTTTCAAACAATGATGCTGGAGAAGACTCTCAAGAGTCCCTTGGGCAGCAAGGAGACAAACCAGTGAATCCTAAAGGAAATCAACCCTGAATATTCACTGGAAGGACTTGATGCTGAAGCTCCAATACTTTGGCCACCTGATGTGAAGAGCAGACTCTTTGGAAAAGCCCCTGATGCTTGGAAAGACTGAAGGCAGGAGAAGGGGGTGAGAGGATGAGATGGTTGGATGGTATCACTGACTATAGACAGTTTGAGCAAACTCCGGGAGATGGTGAAGGATAGAGAAGCCCATGGGGTCACAGATTCTGACACCACTGAGCGACTGAACAAGATATAAAGTGGGAGGGATAGACAAGTCTCTAAGACCCCTGCAATCTCTAGCATTGATTTTGTAAGCCTCCCCTACAAACACTCGCACACACACTGAGGTATTAGAATACAAAGGGATGTGCATGAGATGAGATAGTTTGGAAAAGAGGAAAAAATTGCAGCATGTACTTCATCTGAGTTTACCACATCCAGCAGAGTGTGGAAGATAATGGGGGAGAGGGTGGAAACACTTGCTAATAGAATAAAAGGTTTACTTTGCTAAGGACAGGGTCCAAGCGAGCCTGTATCACTAAAGCATTTAAAGGACAACCTCCATCAACTAACAAGATTGAAAATGATTATATTCACCATGTTTTTTGTTTCTCCCATTGAAATGTATTCAGCAAGTTGCGACACAGGTTTCTACCTGCTTTGCTACTGGCATGTAGGGATGGGCAGCTATGAAATAATAATAATCACTATTTCACTCTTCTATTAGTTTTTGTAGCTAGTGTCACAAGATTTGACCATTATAAAACTTACATCTCAAAAAGTATGCCATATGTGCTATTACATAAGAGTCAATAGAAAAAAAAATTGCCTTTTACCTAACTATAAACTTTATCCAGACCAGTTTAAATGTTGGCCTAATTTGGGCTTTACAATAATGAACAGTCAAATGGTAAGTTAGCAATTATTTGCTTAAAAGTTCACTTAACAAAAGTGGGTTTATATTTACCTTGATGTTTTGTCATGTATGTAACCCAATGAGGTAACCAATCTGTAAGCATCATTAAACATGTTTTTTTCATTTTCTGCAGAGTTCCAGAAGGAGTAAGAAATAGTTCTGAGAGTGCCCCTGGGCAAAAGATAAAGGAGGTTACAGCTTGTGGAAGTAGTAATTAGAGCCAATTACAACTTGACTTACCTGCTTTGTCATTAAAATGCCTGTCAGACCTCTCATTTTTCTAAACAGAGGAAAAGGTATAGCTTAGTGGGGGAGGGCTAGCTAAAGGGATGGGATTTCTAATTCTGTTCAAACTCACTGTGTAACTTTAGACAAGCACAATGCCTTTTGGCTTTAAACTGTGCTTTACTCAGAGCTAAACCCTAACTCTTAAGAACTGAAAAGGACCTCAAGAAATCACCCGGTCTGGCCTCTTGCATTCAAGAAAGTAAGGTATTATTATAGTCCCTTTTTCCAAATGAGACATGAAAGACTCAGATAATTTGACTAGAATATGTATTCTGCCTCCTCAGTGCAATAGATTTGGTCTTATAGCTTAACTGTCATGAGGAAAATGTAGTTATTCTCCTCACTTTTCTCACAAATATGTGGTAGAAAGGTTAACACATAGTGACTTGAAAATACTAAGGAAAGCTTATAAATGTAACATTACCAGCAGAGATAGTATCCCTTGGACTGGATGGATCTCAAGGAAAAGTAACAGCAATGGATTCAGGCCTTTGAAGATTAGCCTGAGAAAAGAATTACATTCGACTCAGTTAAATGGACCAAACTCATTTTCCGCAAATATGTATACAGGATAATTAGAGGAGTAATGAAAAACTGAAAGAACAAGAACGCAGCTATGGACTCACCACTAGGTTTGAGAGTAAACAAAGTGAAATTTTGCATGTAAAAATCAGAAATTCTGAACAAAGTGGGCTCCTTGGGGAAGAGTCAAATGGTAAGTTAGCAATTATTTGCTTAAAAGTTCACTTAACAAAAGTGGGTTTATATTTACCTTGATGTTTTGTCATGTATGTAACCCAATGAGGTAACCAATCTGTAAGCATCATTAAACATGTTTTTCATTTTCTGCAGAGTTCCAGAAGGAGTAAGAAATAGTTCTGAGAGTGCCCCTGGGCAAAAGATAAAGGAGGTTACAGCTTGTGGAAGTAGTAATTAGAGCCAATTACAACTTGACTTACCTGCTTTGTCATTAAAATGCCTGTCAGACCTCTCATTTTTCTAAACAGAGGAAAAGGTATAGCTTAGTGGGGGAGGGCTAGCTAAAGGGATGGGATTTCTAATTCTGTTCAAACTCACTGTGTAACTTTAGACAAGCACAATGCCTTTTGGCTTTAAACTGTGCTTTACTCAGAGCTAAACCCTAACTCTTAAGAACTGAAAAGGACCTCAAGAAATCACCCGGTCTGGCCTCTTGCATTCAAGAAAGTAAGGTATTATTATAGTCCCTTTTTCCAAATGAGACATGAAAGACTCAGATAATTTGACTAGAATATGTATTCTGCCTCCTCAGTGCAATAGATTTGGTCTTATAGCTTAACTGTCATGAGGAAAATGTAGTTATTCTCCTCACTTTTCTCACAAATATGTGGTAGAAAGGTTAACACATAGTGACTTGAAAATACTAAGGAAAGCTTATAAATGTAACATTACCAGCAGAGATAGTATCCCTTGGACTGGATGGATCTCAAGGAAAAGTAACAGCAATGGATTCAGGCCTTTGAAGATTAGCCTGAGAAAAGAATTACATTCGACTCAGTTAAATGGACCAAACTCATTTTCCGCAAATATGTATACAGGATAATTAGAGGAGTAATGAAAAACTGAAAGAACAAGAACGCAGCTATGGACTCACCACTAGGTTTGAGAGTAAACAAAGTGAAATTTTGCATGTAAAAATCAGAAATTCTGAACAAAGTGGGCTCCTTGGGGAAGAGTCAAAGAAGTAAGGTTTTTTCTCACAATTTAATAAGCTCACTACTGTATACAACTTCTAATGATTTTGCCTTTTGTCCTTAAAATTGTTAGTAGTCTGGTCACTGAATGCCTAATTATTTTCCTGTCTGTAATCTTTCACGTTACATTCTAAACCATTCAAATTACACCTGCCCAAATCACTCTTTACCTGCTTTGAACACATCAGCTGCCTCATAAACCCTTGCTATCCTCTGTATTGAATTTTTCAGAATTTCAAGGCCCTCCATCAATCCACTCCAATTTATTCTTCTCTTTGTTCCTCTTCAATACTACACTTTCTCCTCATATAACCTGAAACAAATCCCATCCTCACATCCAAGTCATCTTTCTTCACCTTTATTGAAAATCAACACATAATGATGTGAAGTCTGTAGGGAGGGACCTAGGTCTATTTAATAAAGGAGATTGGTGCAAGCTCCTCCTCCCTGTTTCTATCAGGAAAGAGAAGTGAGGGTATAACGTTCAGGAACAGAATGAACAAGGATGCTGCTGGGTAGAGACGGCTTAGAATATGAGTCAGTTCTGAGTATTAAAAGAGGATCTGCAGTATTTTAGGATGTGTCTCGTCCTTTCATTCCTTCAATTAAATCTTTATCTGTATTGGTTTTAAATTTAAAAAAAAAATTTTTAACACCAAAAACATCTTGTATTGGAGGATAACCAATTAACTATGTTCTGATAGTTTGTATGGCTAAATCTTTACTGTTTTTAATAAAGGCCTCAATGGATATGCTGCTTTCCTTGTCACACCTCCCTTGGTGATGGTATGCAGTTGTCACTACCAGACAGACCCCTAGAGGGGAGGAAGAGTGAGTCCCATAGTTGGCAAAGTGGGCACAATGGTGTCAGGAAGGTTATTCCAAAGAGAGGGTGGCAGTATATACTGTAAAGAAATTTTAAGGCAGCACATACTCTGGGGAGTAAAACTCTTAGGCAGGGGCAGGAAGGACCATTCTTTTATTAGATCCAACATGAGTGATGTGGGCAGTTTGGTTACCTGGCAGATATTAAGCTTAGAAACAGTATATATTTTGGATTTTTAAATTTTATTCACTTCCATATAACAGCATATATAAAATGTTGCACAAGACAAAAAGCATTTCTGAAACTTGGTCACTCCTTTTAGATTGGCACAGATTACATATTTTTCAAAAAAAAAAATCAATGGTGAAGAATTTTCATTTCTAAGGGTAGATTTGATTTGGAGATAGCCAAAAGTCACTTGTGGCTAAGTCTGGTGAAACATGGTGGGGAATAACCTGAACGTAAGTGTTAGTGAAATAAGCATGTAAAAGGATGATTTGTTTTACTTTTAAAATATCTCACAACATGCCACCCTCAAAGGAAAATTTTGACCAGGACACATAAGCTGTTTTTAAAATTTTGTCTAGGGTACAGAAATATGTATCTGATTTTATGATATTAGAGGGAGAATGGGCATAGCTAAGGGAAGACTACAAAATAATCAGCATCTTTGGAGGCCAGGTAATAAGGTTTCCATCCACCTGCTATTGCTTCAGGATGGTAAGCAGCTTTTGTATCAAGTGAGACGTGGTAGGTCTGCTTGACTTAAATGAGTGACACAGCTGTTGGGAAACAGGAAATGGTGCTGGATTACACAAAGACAACCCAAACTAACAAACACACATAGGCTTCCTGGTATGTAAATTATTTTTGAGGTGTGAGATCTCCTTTTACAGAATTTGTAATATAACAGATTCAAAAACCAAACTTCTTGACCTCCCAATATTAAATAACTAAATGTGCAAAAGAACCACCATTAAATAGCACATAAAAAGCTATACATTTTCTATGAAACAATATGTGCACAGATTTTCAAAGTTGTGAAAATGCAATAAAGAGCACAACACATTTTGGTCACTTTATTAAATGACATTAAATAGTTTAAGTTTCAACTACTAAACAGCACTTTGAATGGTGAAAACACAGATAGTATTATTGTCATACTTGAATGCTTTTCTTTAAAAACACAATTCCAGTCCTTATATATATTACAAAACAGCCTTAAAGGAAGAAGTGACATCTTTTCTACAGTACTTAAGATACTCAATACAGAACTGAAAAGCAGTCTAACAGAAACAAAGGCAAGTCTTCACAGCTGTATGATTTCAGCAGCCAAAGCTGGATGATGGACTGAAACATTACTATACAACTGGGACAAAACATATACAATATCACAATACTAAGCAAAAACGCTTTACACCCAAAGAAATAAAACAGGTTACAAAATGTGGAGAATTTAGCAGGCAAAACTGTATTACAAGCAACATTTTAAATCATCATTTTTAAGCCATTGCAACTATTTAAAACATCTAAAACAAATATAAAAATGAGCCTTTTAGTATCTTATTGACATGGTTTTGTCTTTAAATATTTGTTAAAGCTTGATGTTATACTCAAAGTACATATTATGTAGCTAAAATGTCAAGTGAAGAAGATTTTATGCAAAGTGGTCCAAGTTTTATCCCAAACTCTTATTTCCCATTCATCTTTCTATGTATTATTCTTTAAGTCATAGTTTCGTTTATGATGAAAAAGGTTTAGACACTTGCCTAAAATTTTGACATCTATGTCTTTGAGACTTCAGGATGGTAAGCAGCTTTTGTATCAAGTGAGACGTGGTAGGTCTGCTTGACTTAAATGAGTGACACAGCTGTTGGGAAACAGGAAATGGTGCTGGATTACACAAAGACAACCCAAACTAACAAACACACATAGGCTTCCTGGTATGTAAATTATTTTTGAGGTGTGAGATCTCCTTTTACAGAATTTGTAATATAACAGATTCAAAAACCAAACTTCTTGACCTCCCAATATTAAATAACTAAATGTGCAAAAGAACCACCATTAAATAGCACATAAAAAGCTATACATTTTCTATGAAACAATATGTGCACAGATTTTCAAAGTTGTGAAAATGCAATAAAGAGCACAACACATTTTGGTCACTTTATTAAATGACATTAAATAGTTTAAGTTTCAACTACTAAACAGCACTTTGAATGGTGAAAACACAGATAGTATTATTGTCATACTTGAATGCTTTTCTTTAAAAACACAATTCCAGTCCTTATATATATTACAAAACAGCCTTAAAGGAAGAAGTGACATCTTTTCTACAGTACTTAAGATACTCAATACAGAACTGAAAAGCAGTCTAACAGAAACAAAGGCAAGTCTTCACAGCTGTATGATTTCAGCAGCCAAAGCTGGATGATGGACTGAAACATTACTATACAACTGGGACAAAACATATACAATATCACAATACTAAGCAAAAACGCTTTACACCCAAAGAAATAAAACAGGTTACAAAATGTGGAGAATTTAGCAGGCAAAACTGTATTACAAGCAACATTTTAAATCATCATTTTTAAGCCATTGCAACTATTTAAAACATCTAAAACAAATATAAAAATGAGCCTTTTAGTATCTTATTGAC
This sequence comes from Tragulus kanchil, assembly GCA_022376925.1. Taxonomy (NCBI): domain Eukaryota; kingdom Metazoa; phylum Chordata; class Mammalia; order Artiodactyla; family Tragulidae; genus Tragulus; species Tragulus kanchil. The sequence goes on along the minus strand of JAIOJX010000001.1, from coordinate 65,218,037 downwards.
ATGGTTTTGTCTTTAAATATTTGTTAAAGCTTGATGTTATACTCAAAGTACATATTATGTAGCTAAAATGTCAAGTGAAGAAGATTTTATGCAAAGTGGTCCAAGTTTTATCCCAAACTCTTATTTCCCATTCATCTTTCTATGTATTATTCTTTAAGTCATAGTTTCGTTTATGATGAAAAAGGTTTAGACACTTGCCTAAAATTTTGACATCTATGTCTTTGAGCAAGTAATCAGACCACGATGAAAGCTCCCAGGTCTAGTAAATCAGGTTTAAAGTATGCTGGACTTGTAGAAACACCAACAGGTAACAGTTGGTCAGAGTATACTGTCTTCAAATATTTATTTCAAAAATCTTGACTTTTTCATTTCTTCCAAAGAAAAAACATACCTCCCTAATTAAATAAATTTGATTATATGGCTGACATAATATTCAAATATATGGAATTTATTAGTGGAAACTCACCATGGGAAGGTGGAGGGTGGATCCACCAAATCTCAAAATTCTGTATGACCAACTTAGTACTCTTGGATGTTCTACCACCAGTTCCTTCAAGATAAAAATCATTCAAACAAACTCAAAACAGTCTGAGCTAATATTAAGTTCTTTCTAGTCCAGTGATCCTAGAGCAAATACTCCACCCAGCTTTCTTTTTTGAATTTGTTAGCTGTTTCCACTACATGTTACATCACCATCTCAAAAATGGTTTTATCATACTGAGTTGACTCTCACAGTCTAAAAATCTTTTTCCTTAAGAAACTCAAGCAACCAAATTGTACATGAATAAAGCTTATAGATCATTTTTATAGGCCTGGATTAAGAAAAATGACAGTATAATTTTCTAGTAAAAAGTCAAAAAGGGGCATTCCATGATCTTGATTAGAAAACTGCCTAACAAAAAAAACCCCTGAACTTTTAAAGCATAACTTCTGCAAGAAAATACAGTTGGGAAAAAAAAACAACATACTGATGACAGAAAAGAAGAGGAAGAGCATAGAAGCCAGTGATCCTTATCTTTAGGAGGAATTACTTCACAATACTGACAGTACTGGGAATGGTTTTAAAGCACATTCCTCATGTGAACTTAAAGTCAGCAATGGTTCTGCCATTCTGATGTTGTCTATAAAACAGGGTGTGAAGCTAACAACCACAAGATCATCCTTAACCTTCTAAAATGCTAGAACTTAATTTTGTTAGTCCACATCCCACTGCCAGCAACAGGATGAAGCACTAGCACTGGCACCAAGCAGTTAAGAGACGTGCTTTATATTAGTGCCAGGAGAGAGAAAACTCTTGTGTGGAAGATAATCCACGACCCTGAAATTTTACCAGTAATTATTTCAGCACATATAATTGAAAATAAAAATGGCAGAAAGACAAAAGAAGAAAAAAGAATTCTCTTCTTAGGCTGTACTTAAGGCTGTTTATACAATGCTAAGATAACTGTAAGACTCCTCCAAGTCTGAGAGCAGTAGTATTTAATAATATTGCACACAATTCTGTGTCAAAGATAACCCTTAGTTTCTAACTTTCAGTCACAGAGATGATATAGCAGGAGCCCAGTTTCAGACTTTAGTCAAAAGAACATTAAAACCATTTCAATCACTTTAATCAAGAAATGGATTAATAAGTACAAAAGTGTTTCATAACTTGAGGAATCAACTCTAAGAACTCAGCTGTGTTTTTCTATGTAAAGAATGAATATATAAATCTGTATTCTTTCATAAATTCCTTAATTTATGACAATTTTATGGTCGCTAAAAGCTGGCATAAAAATTTAGAGAGGAAATCTGTGGAGTTGTTACTGTTATGGAAGGACTTGTTTTCACTGAAAACAATTTGAAAGATCTTCTGTACTCAATGTGTGTAAGAAGATTCTAGGCAACATCACTGACAAATGTCAGGAAGAAATGGTATGCCCTATTAAAAAAAATTTTAAACTAATATGGAAAATTGGCATTTAAGGGGACCAAACTATTTATACAGTTGAGTTCTGTTAAGTCATTGATTCCTAAAAAAATAAAAGATCTTTCTATGATTTTAACAATCTTTTATTAAACTTTTAGTGCAAAATCACATTGATTTCCCTTGGGAAGGTCCTGGATTTTTGCTTCTCATCGGGGGTGGTGCACGCTGTAATGGTGGAGGCTGCATACCACCAGCCACTGACTGATACATTCCTCTCATATCAATCTGCTGGTAGTTAGAAGGATTCATGATTAAATTTGGAGGCTTTGGCATCATGAGGTGACCCAGTGTTGCTTGCTGATAAGTCATTTGCTGCTGTTGCTGCTGACTGTACTGCTGCTGGAGCCTTCGGTTCATAAGTATTCGCTGAACACAGCTGATTAACTAAGGAGAGAAAAGGGAGCTGTTACAAGTGCATGACCTGTCTCAAAGAAGCAGTATCAAGTTTTGAGCTAAAATCAATTTGTTAAGGGGGTACCATACCAAAAGGAAAACACATTATTGTTATCACCATTACTAATTTGATGGCATTCATAGGACCATTACTGTAGAAACCAGTTAGTAACACCATTTAGGGCTAAATTCTCTTAATGACTTGACTATTGTAGTGCAAGCAGCATTTAGGTTGGTTGCTATAGTAACCTGTCTTGCACTGTGATTAGTCTCAGGTATTAGTTACAGCACTTTTCTGTCAAGTCTCCCTTCTCTGTCATTCTTTTGAATATTTCATATGATGACAGACAAATAAACATTTTTTAGTGACAAACACCAAAGGGAAAAGGCACTTGCAGTGGGAATAATTCCTACCTGCCTACCTAGAATGTCTCAAGTTTCTTAAGATAATTTAAAACCACATAATTCTACAGTCTTTCTAAGTAAAATTCATGCCACAGAAATTGATTCCTTGGTGTCAAGAGCTGAAATTTCCCAGTGCAAGGCAGATCGCTGCCAAACGACCATGCTAACAAAGATGATCAAGGATCTTAGAATATGCTGGCCTTATAAAGAATTACATAATTTAGTAGGAACTTGTGTCATGTATCATTTATAGCTCCACTTGTTATCTAAAATTAAATACATTAAAAAGTATATTTTATTTGTGAAAGGTGTTTAAAAATAGTAGATGTGCTAAGAAAAGTCTGGCAAAAATTCCTTTTTAGATTTCCAGAATATACAAAAGTAAAATTATATGGAAGAGCTGCTATGTAAACTTCAAGGAGACTCATTTGGGAAGCTGTTGCTCCTTTGCAACAAAAGACATTACCTTTTTTTGACATTACTAGGCTTTTGAATAAAATTTCTTATGAAAATAATGACCATCCATCCAACCAACCACATGAGGGAACAGATACCAACAGAGATGTCACACAGACTCATTAAACATAACCTAGAGAAAATTAAACATAACCTAGAGATAGCCCGAATTCTTACCATCTGCTGTTTTGTCAACACGTCATTGTAGATTGCTTCTCTTCGTTTAACATCAAGCTCCTGGCTGGCTTGTCTACTTAATGCTAACGCCTGTACCTGGGCCTCTGAAAGATTCATGTTTTCCTTCCACTACAAGAAAAGTTTCTATTTACTCCTTATTGCAGTAGAATTGAAGAAAAATAATTTAAAATAATTAAGGTACTTAAAGATATTCAGGATATGTAAAGCTTCCCTCCCCCTTTCCCTTTACTCTTTCCTAAAAAATACAATGATGTTTTTAAAAGCAAGGTACTAAAACTCTCTGCTGTTCTACAAAGGTTAGCTATGCCTGGAGAAAAACTATTTGGACTTAATTCAGCAACTGGTAATTAAAATATGTTTATATAAACAATGCATACATTTCTACGACTAACTGATTTCCCAGTTCTTAGATTTTACATTTCTCTTTTGTGCCAACATCTAGGCAAAACTGAGTTATATACAGGTCGGCACTATTATACAGTTTACTAGTATTTTACTATTGCAAATCAAGTTATAAGAATTATGCTCTTTCCCCCACAGAAGTAGTGAAGTCAACAACAATTAAAAAATCAAAAAATGGTGGGAGAAGAATACAAATGGCAAGTTGGAATAACAATTGCTAATTAACTTACTACAGCTGAAATTATATCTTCAAGAGGCTGAATTCTCACTGCTGTCACACTATTTGTTGCTTCCACAACTTTTTCTCTTCCTTGATTAATGAGGTCCTAGAAGAAAGCAAGAAACAGCTTTAGAAACAGCTTAAAGTATAGGGATCCTTTCTCTTGTCAATTTATAGCACATGGTCTTAAAACCTTTAAGTAACTAACAAGTACAGCAAAATTCGGCATCAATAAATTGGAATGAAACTCATCATTACCTTGTTAGGAAGATAAAAATTTGGGTTCTGTTGCACCAATAATTTAATAATTTACATGACTTCATAAGCACATTATAAAGAGAAAATCACAGATTTAAATACATTATTAAGTTGCATCTACACTGTGTTAGAATGTAAATCAATGTGTGTATTTATCCCACTTTCAAACAGTAAGTAATTTGTTTATTCAAAATATTTTATAACTGAAGAAAGTGCTATTTCCCTAGCCAGTCGGCTGCCCTATTGTTCCTTAATTAAAATAACTCAAACTATATTAATTCAAGGCCTGATTTCTTTGTGCTCCAAACAAACCACGTTTTATTATACTATGCTGGTTCAAAAAGGTCAACAAATAAAAGAAAAATTTCTTGGTCTATTCAGAGGTAATCTTTTGGAGAATGTGATATTCCTGCATAGGGAACCCTCAACAACAAGGCACTTGAAATTGCCTTTAATTCAAGTTAAAATACTTTTGTACTTCACAACTTACCTCCAGCTGTTGATTACTCATTGCTGATAGGGCTCCCAAATTGAAAGGAATATAAGGAGTTTGAGAGCTGAAACTGACAGGGGGTAAATTGGTCCCAGTTGGTATGTTGAAACGCATGGTCAGTCCCTAAAAACAAAAAATTATGCACTTTCCACATTGTGATTTAAAACTTGAAATTCTACATCACCTACTGGTTTAGAAAAAAATCCACACTCTCAGATCTAGGAAATTATTAACACTCTTTCACACACAAACAAAAACACCCTTTTCACCTGAAACCAAGATCTTATTACACAGAAAGCTTTAACCCCTAAAGGTGTATGCTTTTTCTGGTAATTCCCACAGAATGGGGCAACTCAAGAGAATTTTGATGAAACTCCTAAAATCACAATGTTAAAGAAATTTAGTACAATGAGTTCGGAGTTTAAAAGGATTCAGGTATTAGGATAAGGTTTCCCATGCTCAGGCACATTTTTGCTCAAGTGAGGTGATGTTTAAAACAGATGTAGAACTATTTTAAAAAAAGACGCTGCTGGAGATTGACATTAACATCCTATAATGGAGTATTTTTGTGTTCTGATAATCAGTCAAAACTTAGATTTCATGGTACACATGCTAAAGCAACATTTACCCCTACCTCAAAACTCTAAGTTCCTATATATCTATTACTACAGTAAAGGTATTGATGGAAGTTAAGTGATACTAAATATACAGCTTCCCACTAATCTCTCAATTTAGCAAGTGCTAATCAGAAATGAGGTTACTACTCTTTAATGGGAAAACATTTTCTTCTCTCCTTCCAGTATATCACCAAAGGTAGCCAAAGCCTATAATAAGACACCCATACTTGGGGGACTCTGTTCCTGAAGATTCACTATATTATTACCTGTGACTCTTTTCTTCCTCCACTGTTCTTTCAAAGCACTAAGGGGAAAAAAAGCATTTCAAATGAACTACCTTCTTCTCTGCTTCATACTCAGCCCAAGCTGCTTTTCTTTCTTCTTCAGTCAACTCCTCTTCTTCTTTGTGGTCCAAAAGAGAATCATGTTCGTGATATCCTACAATGTGTTCTTTATGTATTTGAAGAAGTTCTGCAAGTATGGTGTCCTGTTTAGAGGAAATAACAGAATTATTTTCTCCCTCTGGATCGTATCTCCACAGTTCTTTGATCTATTGTTAGTCTAGAAACTACAAACTGGCTACTATACATACTTCTGATATATATGATAAATTACCTAGAAAACATTCACAATACATGCCAACACCAGTCTCTTATGTAAGAATGTCATATTTATACAGCATGTTTTAGGAATTCAATTTTTTAATGACTACTTTTCATCTTTCAAGGTTTTTCCCTCAAACATTTTTCTAATTTTTTCACATGCATTTTATTCTGTGCTTTATTCTGAATTGATAAAAGGCTAACGTAAGTCTGGTCAGCTCAGAGATGACTGTGCTGAAAATCATGGCTACTCAGGTTCATACATATTTAACAACTATATTTATTAATTTTGATGCACTGGGTCTCTTAGTTGCGGCATGCAGGATCTTTGACCTTGACTGTAGCATGTGGGGTATTTTTGGTTGCAGCATGAGGAATCTTTACAGTTGCAGCATGTGGGATCCAGTTTCCTGACCAGGGACTGAACCCGAGACCCCAGCATTGGGAGCATGGTGTCTTAGCCACTGGACCACCAGGGAAGTCCCTTAACAACTTTACTTTCATAATCACTTTAGCTATCAACCACTATACTAACAAAAACCAAACAATCAAAAAAGCTACAGAACAGTTTAACTGGAACATTTCAACTGTAAGAAGCTCAAATATAAATTACATTGTAAGAACCCATGGATCCATTGAGGGGAGGGAAGAGGGGGTCAGAGATGTGGAGGGAGTGACATCGAGCCCTATCCTATCAGGTCTGGGGGAGATGACTGTTGTCAATCTGCTGTGGGTTGGGGGATCTTGCATGGGGGCTGTGCGATGGCCTGGAGGGTTGGGATGAGAGGGGGATGGGATGTACATGTGACTGATCTGGGACTGTACATGTCTGTAGGCAGCAGAACTCTGTAAAAGCAAAAAAGCAAAATGAAAAAAAGCAGCCATGGACCAAATTCAACCTGATATACATTATTTAGCAATTTATTACCAGTCTTTCTTAAAGACTCTCTGATCGTATCTCCACAGTATGGTGTCCTGTTTAGAGGAAATAACAGAATTATTTTCTCCTCTGGATCGATCTCCACAGTTCTTTGATCTATTGTTAGTCTAGAAACTACAAACTGGCTACTATACATACTTCTGATATATATGATAAATTACCTAGAAAACATTCACAATACATGCCAACACCAGTCTCTTATGTAAGAATGTCATATTTATACAGCATGTTTTAGGAATTCAATTTTTTAATGACTACTTTTCATCTTTCAAGGTTTTTCCCTCAAACATTTTTCTAATTTTTTCACATGCATTTTATTCTGTGCTTTATTCTGAATTGATAAAAGGCTAACGTAAGTCTGGTCAGCTCAGAGATGACTGTGCTGAAAATCATGGCTACTCAGGTTCATACATATTTAACAACTATATTTATTAATTTTGATGCACTGGGTCTCTTAGTTGCGGCATGCAGGATCTTTGACCTTGACTGTAGCATGTGGGGTATTTTTGGTTGCAGCATGAGGAATCTTTACAGTTGCAGCATGTGGGATCCAGTTTCCTGACCAGGGACTGAACCCGAGACCCCAGCATTGGGAGCATGGTGTCTTAGCCACTGGACCACCAGGGAAGTCCCTTAACAACTTTACTTTCATAATCACTTTAGCTATCAACCACTATACTAACAAAAACCAAACAATCAAAAAAGCTACAGAACAGTTTAACTGGAACATTTCAACTGTAAGAAGCTCAAATATAAATTACATTGTAAGAACCCATGGATCCATTGAGGGGAGGGAAGAGGGGGTCAGAGATGTGGAGGGAGTGACATCGAGCCCTATCCTATCAGGTCTGGGGGAGATGACTGTTGTCAATCTGCTGTGGGTTGGGGGATCTTGCATGGGGGCTGTGCGATGGCCTGGAGGGTTGGGATGAGAGGGGGATGGGATGTACATGTGACTGATCTGGGACTGTACATGTCTGTAGGCAGCAGAACTCTGTAAAAGCAAAAAAGCAAAATGAAAAAAAGCAGCCATGGACCAAATTCAACCTGATATACATTATTTAGCAATTTATTACCAGTCTTTCTTAAAGACATGATGTCTTAGGTGAGTCTTTTAAAGTTAAAAAAACTAAAAGCTTAAAACTTGGAATGACTTATATACTCAGTAAGGACACCAAACTATATGATTATGATCATACAAGAGACACACACAAATGGAGATTTTTGCAGGGTGGGGGTTAAAGTGAACCATAAAGATGTCACTTGCTAACAAAAAGCTAAATATTCACAAGTTGTTTATTAAGAAATCAAAGATGAAAACCTGGATATATAGAAGGCAAATTAATTCACCTTACAAAAGGATTTTCCACAGCTTCTAACAGCAAGTTTCCTTAGAACACACTTTCTAAACTGAGTGTGAATTTAATGAAGGAACGTAAATAATGACTGGTCAAAGGAAGGAACAGGGGAGTATATAGCACATTAAGTTTAATCTGTATCCAATAATGCTTAATGCCTCTGTAAGTTTTAGCACACACATAGTGCATACTTAACAAATAATTCTACTGTTACATCTTCAACCATATCTAGAGCATAAAATCCAACACAGGGTAGGAGCTCAAATGCTTGTTAAGTAACTCAGGATGATGAAAACTTCAACTCATAAGGCCCTAGTTTGTTTGTCTGTCTTTCCCCCTGTACAACAGTAAATGCTGACACCAATTCCAACCATTTTGATACTTGGTATCATATTAATAAACTTTTTATCCTGCTACATCAACAAACTCTTAAAAGAAACACTTCATGATTTCATGAAAGAAAAGGAATTTGTTCATGGATACAGCTACAATTGAGATTTCATAATTCATTTTGAATGCATGTGCTATTTCTCTGGTTGAAAATATTAAAAGGCCATACAAGCAAGACAGTTCAAGAAAGTCTACTGGGAGGACACATATATGCTAATAGGTTTAGTTCTTTTAAAATGTGAACTAAACATTTTTCTTCTGCACCAATACAGAAATCTGCCATCAAAGCTGACTTCTCTGACCTATGGCATACAGAACAGGTTTATCTTCACTAGATAGATCTCCAAAGTTCAGAGCTACTGACCAGTCAGGCAGGGAGATATGGCAATCTGAATTAAATTGTTAAAAGATAATGCCTCCTTAGATGTGTGTCTCCCATGCTTACTCCCTCAAGCATGACTCAGGAGAGAGGTATGTAATAAAACCAGATAACACTGACTAATATTTTTAGCAACTAACCACAGCAAATACAATTAGGAAAGTCAGCTGTTCTACAAAATACCAAATAAATTACAAGATAGGTATGTTCTATAGATAACCCTAATTTTACTTCTGACAATAGTAACGTTCTTAACTATAATAAAAAAATTACTTCATTTCTCTAAGACAGTAACCTAAGGAAAAGACCAGCAGAATTGTGTGCTAGAAACTGAATTTATTTTTCAGCTGTGTGGTTCTCTGTAATACTAGATAATAACTTAATCTAGTTATGACTGTGAGTTAAACAGGGATGAATTGCTCTACAGTTACATGTGTAACAGAGTGACATAAGAATAGCAGAAATAAATGAAATATCCAATTCTCTGGAAACAAACTCTATGCCAATTAAGTATAGAATGTATTTCTCAATTATAAATGCCATGATTCATATATTAGCTAGTTTTTATGGTTAGAGAAAAAGCCTTTCTAGAAATGCATGGACACACATACACATAAAGACGCTCATATATGTACCCTTTTTAAAGTGTCTATACCTTTATTTTCAATGTCCAAACTTATCATCTTGAATTTCTTTTTTTTTTTAAGATTTATTTATTTATTTATTTTGGGCGGGGGTTGGGTTGGGGAGGGAGGGGAGCAGGCGGGCCACTTCTATTGGTCTTTCATTTCTCTATTTTCATCCGTCTTTGTTCCTTGGCTCCTGTGGGCCTCCCATCACGGTGGCATCTGTCGCTGCAGAGCGCCGGCTCTGGGTGCATGCGCTCAAGAGCTCCGGCTCGGTAATTGGACACATCGGTCCAGCCACTCCACGGCACGTGGGATCTTCCCAGGCCAGGGATCGAACTGGCGCCCCTTGCACTGCAAGGTGGTGTCCTTACCCACTGGACCACCAGGGGAAGCCCCAAAGTAACTTTTTTTCCAATCACAGTGCTAAAGACTAGCTGGGGTTAGAAGATAAATTCCCTGACTCCTATCCAGTGATCACTCCCCACTGTAAAGAATGACTCTTTTTTTTTAGCCACTTCTATTGATCTTTCATTTATTTATCTTTGTTCTTTAGCCTGTGCGGGCCTCCCATCGCAGTGGCCTCTGTCACCGCACAGTTCCGGCTCAGCAGCTGCACATATCAGTCCAGCCGCTTTGCAGCATGTGGGATCCTCCCAAGCCAGGGATCAAACCAGCGCCCCTTGCACTGTAAGGCGGTGTCCTTACCCACCGGACCACCAGAGAAGCCCAAGAATGACTCTTCTTGAGGAATGGGTCTCCCATTTCCCAGATCTATTCTCTTTAAAAAAGAATTTCCTAAAGGATTCCAGAAGGAGAAACTTAAGTAGGTCTGTTCTTTCTCACTTGTAAAGCTTTCATTCTTCCTGAAGTTTTTTAAAAACAAGTACATGGGGGGCTTCCCTGGTGGTTCAGTGGGCAAAGAGTCCATCCTGCAGTGCAAGGGGTGCCAGTTCAATCCCTGGCCTGGGAAGATCCCACGTGCCGCGGAGCGGCTGGACCGATGTGTCCAATTATATGAGCCAGTGCTCTGGAGCACATACGCCCAGAGCCAGAGCTCTGCAGCGAGACAGGCCACTGCAATGGGAGGCCCACACAGGCCAAAGAACAAAGATGGACAAAAACAAATGGATGAAAGACCAATAAAAGTGGCCAAAATTTAAAAAAAAAAACCCAAAAACAAGTATATGATTTTTTAATAAAAGAAAATATATAAAAACTGAAACAAACACACAAACTTGTGAAAAGCTGGTTCATGCTTAGCCTGAACCTGAGATCAATTATTTTACCATTTTCATCTTCAGGAGAAACTCGTTTTAGGAAATTCCATTTCTAAAACCTTTAAATGTCTTCTCCCCACCAGATTCAAGATCTATGCTATCAAGTCAAACATGATTGTCGAATTATGGTCAGATTTTGATAGAGGTTCAGTTTCTGCGCATGCAATAACTTTCATTTTGATCCACAGTCAATTAAAATGCCAACAAATCAGCGAAAAAGTGCATGTGACTTAGTTTTGCATCATTAAAAACGTTTGGAATCTTCTCCTAAAACATTACTTCTCTAACATCAAGCCAAAAAAAGTCAATCATATCGCTTCTACTAGCCACAACACCCCTTCTTTTCAGAATTTAAAAAATTTTTAATGGAAACAATTTTATAATTCCTATTATAAACCTAGAGATAACTACCAGTAATATCTGTTGTATATCCCTCCACACATTTATACGTTACATACACATGTGTATATACATTTTCACATAAAAATGAGATTGTACATAGTTTTAAAACCTACTTTTGCCTTAATATCTTTCCATGAACATTATTTTATATGAAACCTTTGTTTTTAATGGCTGCAAGGTGTGAACATTATATAGATATAGTTTATCACCTAATTATTCTCTTAAGAGTTTATTAAGACTATGCCACATCCAGTTTTTAATTATTACCAAATCTGCAGTGAAACAGGTTGATATATGAATTTTAATCATACAATAAAAAATATGCCAACAATACTCAGGAACTTAGGCAAGTGTGTTTACCACTATCTTTATTTTTAACACAGGAAAGACACTACATGTAAGTTAACTGACTTTTAAAAGAACAAGATTCATTTATACATTTCAGAATCAGGAAAGCAGAAATCTTTCTTTCTTCCAGAGTACTGTATAAGACACAGTAAGAGAAAGAAGATACAGGATTTCTGATACAAACTGTTTCTGCATCTTTCTAATTTAAATTAATTGCATCATTCTATCAATACAAGAAGTAGACAATGAAATTAACAGGATAAAAAAGTATTTGCAACCGGATTCTCAGAATATTTGTCTGGGAAAAAGAGTTTTGCAAAGTCTAGTGCAAGTAATAAAAATTAATAAAGAAAAGTTTCCTCCCAATATACAATCTGATTATAGGGAGGTTTTCTGTTATTTTCCCCTTAAAGCATGCATTTATATTAGTTGCTATAGTAACACTATTATTGAAAATAATACTGAAACAGAATCTATAATCACTCAGCCAACAGTCATCAAAATGAGGTTTAAATTACATCCAAATGTGTACCTTTACTTTTCTTTGTCTCAACTTTGTTTTTCCTTAAATAAGTGAAAAAGCTTACAAGCCGGGAAAAACATGGTCTATATTCTAGCTAACAACCTAAATTAGTTTGAGCTTTAAAATGACTAGTTCAATTAATAAAACAAAGTTAATGATGAATTACAAGTTTAAGTTAATTTATTTAGAAGTTTAAAATATTTGGCAAGCTGACAAAAATTTCCACTTAATTAATTCTGAAATTCAACCTTGAAAGTAAAAATCTTAAAAAACAATCAAGCCGCCTAGGGGTGGGGGCAGGGGTTTGCCATGTTTCAAAATATTTTGCTTGCTATCACTTTAAATTTGAGTGCTATAATATCTGAAAAATGTCACTAGAATGTTTAAGTGCCACAGGGCCCACTCAAAAACTATGAAAAAATTCCTTTTATTACTTAAATAAGCCTAGATTCTCAATAAAGAAATGTAATATTCCCGGTCAAAAGTTTCTACTTTCAAATTTAAAGCCTGTTCTTCCCAAACTACCTAAGAAAAAAATGCAACATATTCGAAAGTAACTAGAGAGCTACTGAATGAAGTTCACATACAACCTCATATCAGACTTTTAGGTCAAGAGCACAAAATCCTTGCCAAAGTGCATTTATAAATACATTCAGATTCTCAAATTGCAGTTATGAATTAGATAGTGACAACTACAGACCCTGTTACTTTCAAGGAAAGAAAAGGCAGGCCTGTGAAACTGATACTGGTGTAGATTAAAAGCTAGAATCTCCTCTGATAAGAATGCTTTATAGTCAATTTAATATTTAAAAACCAGATACTATATTTAACATTTAAAAACTGGTTATCCATTACAATTCTTATACATGACATTTGCCATTCACTGTGAGGTAAAAAGTGTCATTCTGTATTTTTAAATGAGTGTAGTGACTTTCTAGAGGTTTGCAGCTTTCCAAGAAGAGCCTCAACTGGAATTCAAGTCTTATGCTATACAATCTGGAGTTCACATTATTTCTTTAACTTATTAACATTGTTACATCCTCTAATTCAACTATAGGTGTGCTATGAAAAGTAAATGAAAGTAGGAGGGAAAGTACTTATTTGATAAACAAATTGACCTAATTAAACTTAAAAGCTTTTGCACAACGAATGAAACTATAAGCAAGGTGAAATGACAGCCTTCAGAATGGGAGAAAATAATACCAAATGAAACTGACAAAGAATTAATCTCCAAGATATACAAGCAGCTCATGCAGCTAAATACCAAAAAAAATGAACAACCCAATCAAAAAGTGTGCAGAACAACTAAATAGACATTTCTCCAAAGAGGATATATAAATGGCTAATAAACACATGAAAAGATGCTCCACACCACTCATTATTAGAGAAATGCAAATCAAAACCACCATGAGGGGCTTCCCTGGTGGTCCAGTGGGTAAGGACACCGCCTCGCAGTGCAAGGGGTGCCGGTATGATCCCTGGCCTGGGAAGATCCCACGTGCCGTGGAGTGGCTGGACTGATGTGTCCAATTACTGAGCCAGAGCTCTGGAGCACATGCACCCAGAGCCGGTGCTCTGCAACAACAGAGGTCACTGCGATAGGAGGCCCACATGGGCCAAAGAACAAAGATGGATGAAAATAGATAAATGAAAGACCAATAGAAGTGGCCCGCCTGCCCCCTTCCCTTCCAACCCCCCCCGCCACAACCATGAGGCATCATCTCACACCAGTCAGAATGGCCATCATCAAAAAGTCTACCAATAATAAATGCTGGAGAGGGTGTGGAGAAAAGGGAACCTTCTTACACTGTTGGTGGGAATGCAAACTGGTACAGCCACTATGTAGAACAGTATGGAGATTTTTTAAAAAACTGAGAATAGAACTGCCATATGATCCAGCAATCCCACTGCTGGGCATACACCCTGAGGAAACCATAATTAAAAGACTCACATGTACCCCATTATTCATTACAGCACAATTTACAATATCTAGGGCATGGAAGCAACCTAGATGTCCATCAGCAGATGAAAGAATAAGGTAGTTGTGGAACATGAACACAATGGAATATTACTCAGCTATAAAAAGGAATGCATTTGAGTCAGTTCTAAGGAGGTGGATGAACACAGAGCCTATTTATACAGAGTGAAGTAAGTCAGAAAGACAAATACTGTATGTTAACACACATATATGGCATCTAGAAAGATAGTACCAAGATGTAAAGAACAGACTTTTGGACTTAGTAGAAGGTAAGTGCGGGATGATTTGAGAGAATAGTACTGAAACATGTACATTAGCATATGTAAAAGAAATTGCCAGTGTGAGTTCAATGTATGATACAGGGAAACCAAAGCCAGTGCTCTGGGACAACACAGGGGGATAGGGTGGGGAGGGATGTGGAGGACACATGTATATCTGTGGCTAATTTATGTTGATGTATGGCAAAAACCATCAAAATATTATAAAGTAATTATCCTCCAATTAAAAAATAAATTAATTTAAAAAGGTAGTTATTAGTTCAAATTACATTTAAGGAAAGAAAACATTAAAATATAAAAGGTAAAACAGTTTAAAAAATGACATAAGATCAACTAGTGATTCTTATTTTAAGCAAATACCTCTCACAATTTATACTCTTTTAATGGTTCAAAGTAATAAATTTGATATAAAAAGCTCAGTCTTTTTTAAAACATCAATAACTGAAGAGACATTTGCCTACTTAATTCCTCTAAGACTTATTACAGCTTCAGTTTTCCACTGTCCCTATTCCTGGAAGTGTTACAAGATACAATTGAATTAATCAACCTCAATAACACACTTTAGGATATCAATATACAGATACTGTGGCATTCAGTACCTATAGTAATTCAGAAGCACTGTCATGTCAACATGTTAATTATATCCTTCTGAGTTCCTCTAAATGAAAATGAAAAATAATGAGAGGACATATAGCCTTGTTTACCATGTTTCTCTCTACAACAAATTATACTGTATAAAAATCAGCTTAATTTTGCAGGAATCAACTGATATGATTAAAAATACCTGTGCCAGCCTTTTCAATTTCAGAGGAAAGTTTAATGGCAGATATATATATATATACAGGCTCCCTCGTGGCTCAGCAGTAAAGTATCTTCCTGCAATGCAGGAGATGCAAGTTCAATCCCTGCATTGGGATGATCCCCTGGAGAAGGAAATGCCAGCCCATTACAGTATTCTTTCCTGGAAGTCCCAGTGGGCAGAGAAGCCTGGTAGGTTAAGGTCCACGGGGTCACAAACACGACTTAACAACTAAATAACAATAACTTGTATGTCTGTTTATACACACACACACACACACACACATAGACACACAGAATTATATACTTTGTCAGCTGGGAGGCTTTATATGTAGTAATTAAGATCATAGGCTCTAGAGTACTGTTCCAACAGCACTCTGGGCAATGATGGGAATGTTCTGTGTCCACACTGTCCAATATGGTAGCTACTAGCCATATATAGCTACCAGGCACTTGAAATGTGACTGATGTCTGAGGAACCAAGATTTTAATTAAGTTAAATGTAAATAGTCACATGTAGCTAGTGGCTGTTGTGCTAGAGAGTTCAGACCTACAGTCTTATGGGTCCAAACCCTAGTTCTAAGATTTATTAGTCCTATGTTCTTGAGCAAGTTCTCTCTCCGAATCTAAGTTTCCTGATTTGAAAAATGGGCCTAATATTAATAAGAACCAACTTCATGGGATTCCTGTGGAGATTAAACCCTACACCCGAAGTGTTCAGCAAAGTGCCTGGTTTACTGCATTGCTAAATCTAATGGTCAGTTCTCAGAGCTGATCCTATCCATTTACCAGTAACATCTAGCAGAATTTACTCACTTACTTCACCAACATTTTTTTTTCTTGGTCAGCTAACTGGGATCAAAAAAAGACTACTGAGTATTATTTACCACTTACCTGTACTTTAAACACCTTAAGGTCTAAAACAGACCCTCACTGTAAAAAAAAAAAAAAAGTACTCCCATAGAGAGAGCAGTTTTACACCTTAACCAAGTCTTCATTTTTAAAAAATTTTGGCCACTTTTTTTTATTAATTTTGCAGGAATCAACTGATATGATTAAAAATACCTGTGCCAGCCTTTTCAATTTCAGAGGAAAGTTTAATGGCAGATATATATATATATACAGGCTCCCTCGTGGCTCAGCAGTAAAGTATCTTCCTGCAATGCAGGAGATGCAAGTTCAATCCCTGCATTGGGATGATCCCCTGGAGAAGGAAATGCCAGCCCATTACAGTATTCTTTCCTGGAAGTCCCAGTGGGCAGAGAAGCCTGGTAGGTTAAGGTCCACGGGGTCACAAACACGACTTAACAACTAAATAACAATAACTTGTATGTCTGTTTATACACACACACACACACACACACATAGACACACAGAATTATATACTTTGTCAGCTGGGAGGCTTTATATGTAGTAATTAAGATCATAGGCTCTAGAGTACTGTTCCAACAGCACTCTGGGCAATGATGGGAATGTTCTGTGTCCACACTGTCCAATATGGTAGCTACTAGCCATATATAGCTACCAGGCACTTGAAATGTGACTGATGTCTGAGGAACCAAGATTTTAATTAAGTTAAATGTAAATAGTCACATGTAGCTAGTGGCTGTTGTGCTAGAGAGTTCAGACC
Source organism: Tragulus kanchil (assembly GCA_022376925.1). NCBI lineage: Eukaryota > Metazoa > Chordata > Mammalia > Artiodactyla > Tragulidae > Tragulus > Tragulus kanchil. The sequence continues at coordinate 65,201,094 of JAIOJX010000001.1, read as the reverse complement.
TACAGTCTTATGGGTCCAAACCCTAGTTCTAAGATTTATTAGTCCTATGTTCTTGAGCAAGTTCTCTCTCCGAATCTAAGTTTCCTGATTTGAAAAATGGGCCTAATATTAATAAGAACCAACTTCATGGGATTCCTGTGGAGATTAAACCCTACACCCGAAGTGTTCAGCAAAGTGCCTGGTTTACTGCATTGCTAAATCTAATGGTCAGTTCTCAGAGCTGATCCTATCCATTTACCAGTAACATCTAGCAGAATTTACTCACTTACTTCACCAACATTTTTTTTTCTTGGTCAGCTAACTGGGATCAAAAAAAGACTACTGAGTATTATTTACCACTTACCTGTACTTTAAACACCTTAAGGTCTAAAACAGACCCTCACTGTAAAAAAAAAAAAAAAAAAAAGTACTCCCATAGAGAGAGAGCAGTTTTTACACCTTAACCAAGTCTTCATTTTTTAAAAAAAATTTTGGCCACTTTTATTGGTCTTTATTTATTTTCATCCATCTTTGTTCTTTGGCCTGTGTGGGCCTCCCATTGCAGTGGCCTCTCTCACTGCAGAGCACTAGCTCTGGGCATATGCACTCCAGAGCACTGGCTCGTAATTGGACACACTGGTCCAGCTGCTCCATGGCATGTGGGATCTTCCCGGACCAGGGATCGAACCAGTTCCTCCTGTGCTGCAAGGTGAACTCTTTACTCACTGGACCACCAGGGAAGCCCTTAACTAAGTCTTTCTAATGAGAAATTCACTATATTCACTAGAGAAAACTGATAGGACAAATTATCTGATGGCAGAACTGTCCTAGAAAATTCTAGATATGGCTGTCATAATTATAGAAGGATCAACAAGTTATTACCTAAGAATATACATATGTAAAAAAATTTTAGCTGATGCTTAAAGGATACCTTCACATTACCTAGAAAGCATAATAAGCTTAAGCAATTTATTTATGTGAGGATCAAGTCAACTTGTTGCTCTTATTTTACCAGAGACCGAAGCACAAAGAGCAAGTCATTTGTCAGTAAAATTTCTTATGTTTATGTAAAGATAAAGTACCTTGTTTGAACTTTTTCCCTTCTCTCTTTAAAAGAACTTTTATTTCATTATTTTTTTGTGGTATAGCTAATATACAATATTATATACATTTCAAGTGTGCAATATAGTGATTCACAATTTTTAAAAGTTATACTCCATTTATAGTTATAAAATACTGGCTGCATTCCCTGTACTGTAACATATATCCTTGTAACTGATTTATTTTATACATAGTATTTTGTACCTCTTAGTCTCCCACCCTTATTTTGCTCCTCCTCTCTTCCCTCTCCCCACTGGTGACCATTAGTTTGTTCTCTACATCTGTGAACCTGTTTCTTTTTTGTTATATTATCTGGCTTGATGTATTTTTTAGATTCCACGTGTAAGAAATAGGATACAGTATTTATCCTTCTCTTGCTTACTTATTTCACTAAGCATAATACCCTTCAAGTCAATCCATGTTATTGCAAATGGTAAAATTTCATTCTTTTTTATGGCTGAGTAGTATTCCACTGTATATATAAACTGCCACATATTTATTCATCCACCTATTGATCAACACTTAGGATGATTCCATATCTTAGCTATCCCAAGTAATGCTGCTATGAACACTGGGGTGCACGTATCTTTTTGAATTAGTTTTTTCATTTTGGGGGGAGGATATACACCCAAAAGTATAATTGGTGGATCATATGGTAGTTCTATTTTTAGTTTTCTGAGAACCCTCTTTTGGAATTCTAACTTTTTAGTTTTCTGAGAACCCTCTTTTGGAATTCTAACTTTGCTCCTTAATAACTGGGAAACCTCTCAGAACCAAAATCCTTACTACGAAGGGGTAATACCATCTGTAACTCATAAGATTACTATAAGAATTACAAGAGATTATGTTTTTAAAAGGAACATAGCACAAGCACTTCATATCTATTACTCCCTTTTTCCTCATTAACTTGCCTTTTCCTTAAAAAAAAAAAAAAAGAATACTAATCTCTTTTTACACATCATCTATGAAGCATTCTTGCCTGAAAATACCTGTCATGAATCCAATCAAAGTTTTGGATCTGATTTTCAGTTTACAGAATATATAAAACATAAAAATTCAAATTTGCCAGTAGAAAATAAATCCAGAATGAAGGAAAGGAAGGGGATCTCACTAAATTAAAATATGGAGAGACACAACAAAACCCAATGCAGTAAACCTTGAGTGAAACTACAGCGAACGTTTGTTCAGACAAGTGGGGTAATTTGAATATTAATACAGCCGTGGCATTTGATGATGTTAGGGAACTAAGAAATACTAATTTTATGGTACCCTGTTTATAAAAGAATGTCTTTATAATTTAGAAATTTATACTAAAATATTTAAAATCAAAATATCATTCTTATAATTTAAAATATTTTAGAAAAACAGAGGCAAATGTGGCAAAATATTAACAACTCTAGGTGATGGGTATATGAGTATACATTATATTTTTCTGGTTTGAAAATTTCACAATAGGAAAAATTTTTAATTAACTTTTTAAACATATTTTCTTCATGATAAGGGAAACAGTAGATTATGTGGCAGAATTCTGGGATAGCCCAAAGTCTAAAAGATGGGTCTATATGCTTTTCAGCCCTAGGTAGCTCTCTATTTTAGTAAATCAAAACAGTTTCCTTAACCTGGAGTTTGAATCCAAGCTACCTCTCAACAGCTTTTTTAAAAACCTAAACTGAATGCATAAATGCATGCTGATACTGTTCTAAGAACTTCACATGAATAATCTAATTTGTCATAATAACTCTATGAAGTACACACTATTTTTAACCCCCTTATTTCTTTTTTTTTTTTTTGGCCACTTCTATAGGTCTTTCATTTAGTTCCATTTTTGTTCTTCAGCATGTGTGGGCCTCCCATCGCAGTGGCCTCTCTCACTGCAGAGCACTGGCTCTGGGCGCACGCACTCCAGAGCTCTGGCTTGGTAGTTGGACACATCTGTCCAGCCGCTCTGCGGCATGTGGGATATTCCCAGGCCAGGGATCGAACCAGCGCCCCCTGCACTGCAAGGCGGTGTCCTTACCCACTGGACCACCAGGGAAGCCCAACTCCCTTATTTCTGATGAGATTTCTAAGATTGTGAATCAGCATGCGGTGCTGGTTCCCTTCCTGACAATCAACCTGCAGAAAAAATTACAGAAGGGAAACTGAAACATGTAGTCGGGGAACTCAGACACATGTGTGTACAACATCCCTAGGGTGACAAAACGGGAATCATATACCGTCTGAAGCAAAGTTATTGAAAAAATATTCAGAGTAGGCATGATAGGGTATTTAAGGAAATAAGGAAAGATATTAACAATATGAAATTCAAATAAAAAATATCTTAAAAGAGTCAAAATGAAATATTTTGGATTAACAAAAAACAATCACTGAAATAATTCAACGGATAGTATAAATAGCAAGGAGAGGTACAGCTGAAGAACTTAGGAGATCAAACTAAGACACTTTCTCAGGAGACAGTAGGAAAGGATAAAGAAATAGGAAATGCAAAAGAAAAGCTTAAAGACATAGATAGAAGATATAAGGGCAGGCATTCAGTAATAACAGTCTCAGAAGGAGATGAATAAAAACGGAGAGGATGAGAAATAATGGGCACCAATTTCCAGAATGATGTATCAACAAACTGAGGCACAGAGAAGTCAGGTAACTTGATACGGTCAAGGATCAAACCTGAGTGGTCTTGTCTGAGAGCTCTTGCCGTTAACCACCTTGCTATACTGACTCAGGACTGAAGATCAACACATTCAGGATCAAAGTTGATTAAGGAGGCCTGGCATCAGCTGTGCCACTTTAGGATTTTGTACTAACTAAATGATAAAATCTATATTCTCCAATATTATACACCTCTGTAACACTGCAAATGCCTTTCCATAAATTCACAGTACAGACTAAAAATAAAATGTGAAGAAGTAGAGAAAAGGGAACCCCTGTGCACTGTTGGTGGGAAGTAAACTGGTGCAACAATCATGGCTAACAGCATGGAGTTCTGAAAAAAAACCTAAAAACAGAACTACCTTATGATCCAGCAATTACATTCCTGGATATTTATCTAAAGGAAACTAAAATACTAACTCAAGAAAGTATTTTGAAATCCAAGTTCAACACAGCATTGCTCATAATAGCCAAGACATAGAAACAACCTAAATATAATCCATGGATGAATGGACAAAGAAAATGTGGTACACACAATGAAGTATTACTGTGCCATATAAAAAGAAAATATTGCCATTTGTAACAACATGGATGGGTGATGAGGACATTACGCTAAGTGAAGTCAGTCATACTGAGAAAGGCAAATAATGTATAACCTTACTTACATGTGGAATATAAAAAAGCTGAAATTACAGAAACAGAATAGTGATGGTTACAAGGAGCTGAGGTGTGTGTGTGAAATGGAGAGATGTTTGTGAAAAGATACAAATGTCCAGTTATAAGATGGGTAAGTTCTGGAGCCATAGGAAGGCTAAGGAATCCAGTTACAACTATTCTACATCAAGATGATGCTATGTAAGAATTTTAGCCCATATGGACTAAAATGAGGAGCTGCCCTGCCCCTGGGGCCCCTAGATCAGGTACTCAAGAGATTTTTACTCCCTGATAGGCAGGGTCAACGCCCATGCTCAGCCTTGAAGCAATTACAGAAGATGGAGCTTTGCCTTTCTGCCTCCCATAAGAATATGGGAGTAAAATCTCTTGAGAGGGGAATCTAAGGGTTAGGAGGGAAAGGGGCAGGGCACAATTGTTGAAAAGAATGACAGCCCAAGGACACAGCATAAACCCATGAGAATCAAATGGGTCCAAGATGGCAGATGGGACCTTGATCCTCAGTCAGCAAGCTAAATGACACACCCAGAGGCGCCATGACTGTTCCACTCCTTCCCTAAAAGAGCTGGAATAATCCTCCCACTCATTAGCATACGGAACTACCCAGCCTATAAAAGCTAAGAATGCCATGTTTTCAGGGCCACTGGATTTGCTCTGCCATGGCCCACAGTCTGTCTGTGGAGTGTGCTTTCTCCGAATCTGAATAAATCCATTTCTTACCTAACCAAAAAAAAAAAAAAAAAAAGATGGGTAAATTCTGGTGACATACTATACAGTCTATTGGTTATAGTTAATAATACTGTATGGTATATTTGAAAGTTGCTGAGAGAGCTGCATGCAGGCTGGATGTTAACTAGACTTATTCCTGTGGTGATCATTTGCAAGATACACATCAAGCCATTAAGTTGTACATCTGAAACTAATATAGTGTTATATGTCGATTATATCTCAATGGAAAAAAGCTGGATATAAAAAAGAAGTGTGACATCCTATCAAAGAAGACTGCTTCAATTTACTACTTTCACAAGCTTATTTATGTAACATACGCAGCACAATAGTGTAAGGAGTTTCACTTTACTGGGTAGGAGGAGAAGGAATGTCTTTTTAAAATGCCAGTTGTCGGATAAAAATACCTTTGTTTCTGGTGATTTATGTAAACATTTTGTTCAACCTATTTCCAAACTTTCCATGTTTACTTGACATTTGATAAAAGTCAAATTTTTAATAAAAAAAAAACAGTATCTTGCATAAAAAAACAGTCAACAGTTTGCTACTGCTCTATATTATTCTTAAATCAAAAGTTTAGTTGATAATAATTAGGTGATTCATACTTTTATATACCTTGTACTCGTAAGAGCAGTGGATCTTGTTAAAAATACAGATTCCTGGGCTTCCCTGGTGGACCAGTGGTTAGGAATCTGCCTGCTAATGCATAGGACAGAGGTTCGATCCCTGGTTCAGGAAGATCCCACATGCCATGAGGCAACTAAGCCCGCCCTCTAGAGCCTGTGAGTCACAACTACTGAGCCTGCGCACCTATAGTCCGTGCTCCACAAGAGAAGCCACTGCATGAGAAGGCCATGCACTGCAACGAAGACTCAGTCCAGCCAATAAATAAACAAAGATTAAAAAATATATATATATATATTCCCAGGGCCAATACCCAGAAATTGACTTATTAGGTCTTAACTATTGGCTTTTTTTAAAAAATTATTTTTGGTTGTGCTGGGTTTTTACTGACTGCCCACAGATTTTTCTCTAGTTGTGGTGCGCAGGCTTCTCATTGTGGTGGCTTCTCTCGTTGCAGAGCACAGGCCATAGCCTCGCACGCTTCAGCAGTTGTAGCAAACAGACTCAGTAGTTGGGGCTTGTGGGCCTCAAAGCGCATAAGCCTAGCTGCCTGAGGCATGTGTAAGCTTCTCAGACTAGGGATCCAACCAGTGTCCCTTGCACTGCAAGGTGGACTCTTGTCCACTGTACTAACAGGGAAGTCTGACCACTAGCTTTTTCTTGGTGTGTGTGTGGGGGGGGGAGGGCACATGATATGTGGGATCATCATAGTTTCCCCCAACCAGGGATCAAACTGTGCTCCTCGCATTGGAAGTGCAGTCTTAACCACTGATCACCAGGGAAGTCCCTGACTCAGCAGGTCTCGGATGAAGCCAGGAATCTGCATTTTTATCAAATTGTCAGGCAATTCTTATGCAGGTTAGTCCAAGGCATGTCAACCACTGCCTTAGCTTGCAATTTTAGGACCAAAGTTTATTCAATCATTGTCACACTTTTACTGAATACATGCTATGTGCTAGGTATTATGCCAAGTGTTGGGGATACAGTGATAAAGATACACTGATACCATCCCTGACTGCATAGGCTAGTAAGAAGCCTGTAACCTAGAGATAACACATATATTTTTTAATTTGTATATAAAACCAAAGAGGTTCTGACACTTCACATTTTCTAAATATAAACCTGTTATTTTCACTTTGAGAATTTCCATGATCCATAGTGGTAGGTATTTCTGGTGCTTCAAAAGCAGACATTTCTGGAAGTCTGCCCTCAATCCCCCCTCCCCACCCCTACTAATGGAATCTCACATTCCACCTTCAACTTCACAAGTAAGTTGCTGACTGATGCTTCCATTAGCAGTGATTTGTAAAACAGCTTACCAGAGTTAAGGAGGTTGTCATTTAGGGGCATCATTGGTACCATTATCTTTTTAACCCAAATGTTTTCCCTAAAATACTTGTTGACTGCCTCCTTGGTTTTTCCTTGTGTTATAAGGTGATACAATCAAAGATACAAAGCAGCACTGCTAAAAACAACATGATCAATCTATTAACATGCAGTTATTCTGTAGCTCGTATTAATAAAACATTATCAGAAACATCCCTTCAGTTTTAAAAATTACTACACTGGTAACACAGTGGGCCATAAGGTAGACAATTCCTGTAAAGCTGCGTGCATTATTTAAGTTGCATGTATTATTTAAATGTTGCAGCAAGTAATGATTTATAGTCAAATGCATGATAGCATCATGGGAAGTGATTATCAGTGTTTAGTAATTAAATATTGTCATATTCTCTCTTGATTGTAACTGATCTCTAGGAGAATTAAAGCCTCAAATAACTATCTCTTCTGCAACCTCTGGTCTCTAAATGCTTATAGTCTTCCACTGATCTGTCATATGTCGCGCTAAATCTTCTAAGGATCAAAATCTCATATGACTCCTCTAAAATTCCAAAAATTTAAGTCTATACTTGTTTCAGGGAAACAGATCAAGAATAATGGCATCATTACTGACAATTATAGAAACAAAAACAGCAGCTAACATTTGAGCACTTACTATGTCCTAGGCAGAGAGTTTTACATGGGTTATCTCTTCTGTGAGGCACATACTATTATTTTCTTATTTTTTCAAGGGAAGTGGGGTTTGGAAAGTATATGTGGCTTGTCTAAAATGACATACAGATGGCCCAAAAGCACAGGAAATGATGCTCAACCTCGCTTATTATTAGAGAAATGCAAATTAAAACTACAATGAGATATCACCTCACACCCGTCAGAATGGCCATCTTCAAAAAATCTGCAGACAATAAATGCTGGAGAGGGTGCGGAGAAAAGGGAACCCTCTTGCATTGCTGGTGGGAATGTAAATTGATACAGCCTCTATGGAAGACAGTTTGGAGATTTCTTAAAAAACTAAAAATAGAAGCACCCTATGACCCAGCAATCCCACTATTAGGCTTATATCCTGATGAAATCAAAACTGAAAGAAGCACCTGTACCCCAATGTTCATTGCAGCTCTCTATACAATAGCCAAAACATGGAAGCAACCTAGATGTTCATCGACGAACGAATGGATCCAGAAGCTCTGGTACATATATACAATGGAATACTACTCAGTTGTTAGAAGAAATGCAGAAGACTCAGTCCTAATGAAGTGGCTGGCTCTAGAACCTATCATAAAAAGTGAAGTAAGTCAAAAAGAGAAAGACAAATACAGTATACTAACACACATATATGGAATCTAGTAGGACGGTCTTGATATCACACACAGGGAACTCATGGAAAAACACAGAGCATAGACATAGGGACATCGTGGCGAAGAAACAGGGAGGGGGAAGCATGGAGGAAGTAACAAGGAAACCTATAGTGTTATGTGTGGGAAAGATAGCTAGTGTCATAGTGCTAAGGGAATAGGAGTGCTTACACTGGCTTAGGGCGAAGGTCTGGAGGGGTGGGATGGGGGGATCTGGGCGGATGGGGACCATGGATATGCATATGACTGATCTGGGAACATACATGTCTGTGAACAACAAAACTCTGTAAAACCTTTAAAATAAAGAATAAAAAAAAAAAGAAAGAAAATGACACCCCCAAAAGGCTGATTGGCAGATTACTTTGAAAAGAAACAAGGTTTAAACCATTTGCTATTTTCACTGGGCATCAACTATCCCAGCAAACACTGAATAGGAGATGCTTACAATCTACAAAGAAATGGTAAAACTAAAACAATCTTTCTAAAGTTTATTACAATTTTTTGCAGTCTGTTCTTATTCAGATGAATAATCATTTTTATGCCAAATATAGAAAAAAATACTAAAATGTGATGTATTAAATAATAAACACACTAAACTTGTGATAAATAAAAGAGGCAGTGAAGTAGGAGATAATGACATCAAACCTCATACACATCTCAATTATGAGCATGGCTCTTTAGAGGTACATGCATGCATGCAAAGTCACTTCAGACTCTTTGTGACCTTATGGACGGTAGCCTGCCAGGCTCCTCTGTACATGGGATTCTCCAGGCAAGAATAACGAAGTGGGTTGTTATGCCCTCCTCCAGGGGATCTTCTTGACCCGGGGATCAAACCTGTGTCTCATTAGGTCTCCTGGATTGGCAGGTGGGTTATTTACCACTAGTGTCACCTGGTAAGCCCCCTTTAGAGGTATGTGTCAACAAAACTTGGTTTCGTAGCCCACATGTGGTTAATGGCTATAAGTTACTAATACTTGCCTTACAATTACTTACTTTATTCTCAAAGGTAAATGCATGCAAGTTCGTGAAATCGGTTAATTGGCTGTTTTTTACTTCACATTCAAATTATTTTAATGGAGTATATTTCTCTCTAATGTTAGGAATGACTAAGTTAAAATCTTATATTACCATCTGCTGGCTAATAAAACTGCACAATAACATCTCTGTTCAGTAAACTATGCTTTGAGGTATTAAAACTTGAATAAAGGACTAAAGACAAAGGGAGAAAATGACACCCCCAAAAGGCTGATTGGCAGATTACTTTGAAAAGAAACAAGGTTTAAACCATTTGCTATTTTCACTGGGCATCAACTATCCCAGCAAACACTGAATAGGAGATGCTTACAATCTACAAAGAAATGGTAAAACTAAAACAATCTTTCTAAAGTTTATTACAATTTTTTGCAGTCTGTTCTTATTCAGATGAATAATCATTTTTATGCCAAATATAGAAAAAAATACTAAAATGTGATGTATTAAATAATAAACACACTAAACTTGTGATAAATAAAAGAGGCAGTGAAGTAGGAGATAATGACATCAAACCTCATACACATCTCAATTATGAGCATGGCTCTTTAGAGGTACATGCATGCATGCAAAGTCACTTCAGACTCTTTGTGACCTTATGGACGGTAGCCTGCCAGGCTCCTCTGTACATGGGATTCTCCAGGCAAGAATAACGAAGTGGGTTGTTATGCCCTCCTCCAGGGGATCTTCTTGACCCGGGGATCAAACCTGTGTCTCATTAGGTCTCCTGGATTGGCAGGTGGGTTATTTACCACTAGTGTCACCTGGTAAGCCCCCTTTAGAGGTATGTGTCAACAAAAATTGGTTTCGTAGCCCACATGTGGTTAATGGCTATAAGTTACTAATACTTGCCTTACAATTACTTACTTTATTCTCAAAGGTAAATGCATGCAAGTTCGTGAAATCGGTTAATTGGCTGTTTTTTACTTCACATTCAAATTATTTTAATGGAGTATATTTCTCTCTAATGTTAGGAATGACTAAGTTAAAATCTTATATTACCATCTGCTGGCTAATAAAACTGCACAATAACATCTCTGTTCAGTAAACTATGCTTTGAGGTATTAAAACTTGAATAAAGGACTAAAGACAAAGGGAGAAAATTGTATACAACATAAGGGTAGAGGAAGTACGCCTCACTTTGGGTACTTTAATTTAAATCCCCATTTTATTTTCCCTATAATTATCAACATGCAGTCCATATATAAAAAGACATAGCCAGTAAATGCTGGAAAAGGGAATGTGCAAAAAATTTCTATGCCAGTTTTACTAACTTTGGTTTTCTTAATAAACGGTACAAAGCTTAGGCTGTATACCTACTGAAGAATATTATGAAATATGATCTTAATGAAGATTTTTATCTCTAATATTTATATAGTTCATAAGTTTATTACCAAGAAAGGTACTTTCCCCTAGTATAATTTACATAAACATTTAGAGAGGTCAGATAGTACTTTAATGTTGAAAAAACAAACGGTTAAGAATCAATCAACACAACACTGTAAAATAATATTCCTTCAATTAAAGGAATATTAGTAAGTTAAAAAGTTAATTAAGTCAAAAAATTAGTCAACAAATCTTTTATCACTAGAAATTTGTGTTATTTATAAGTTAAGATCACTTTGAAGTTTTAAAATGTCTGAGGTACATTATTTCTTTGAACAACTCAAGAAATGCAATGGTGGACATGATACAGGAAACCCTAAAATCAGTATATTTTTAAAATGGTTTCACAGAACTACAAGACCATTATATTTCAAAAAGGGAAAAGCAGCAGCACCAACAACAGCAATAAATCAATGAGGGGATTTAACAGAATATCATCCATGGGGCAGGGTGATGAATAGAGCTAACCAAGACAGCTGATTCAATACAGGACTGAAGACATGAATTAAAGCTCTAATTCTCTTACGTTTCTCACACCTCCTTCATTTCGATTTTACAGTTTATAAAAGTTAAGTCAAATTCTAAGACTGATTTTCAATGATATATGTATCAATATGGAACAATAAAAATACACTTTAGCATCATTATATATATATCACTATATGAAACGAGAGTTTCATAAAAGGCCATATGAAAGTGTAAATAGGGCTTCTGTGGTGGTCCAGTGATTAAAGACTCTGCCTTGCACTGCAGGGGGCGCTGGTTCGATCCTTGGCCTGGGAAGATCCCACATGCCACAGAGCGGCTGTTCTGGTGTGTCCAATTATGAGCCAGCGCTTTGGAGTGCATGCGCCCAGAGCCGGTGCTCTGCTGCAGGAGAGGCCACTGCAACCGAAGGCCCACACAGGCCAAAGAACAAAGATGGATGAAAATAAATAAATGAAAGACCAATAAAAGTGGCCAAAAATTTTTTTAAAAAAAAGTGTAAATACTGTTTCTCACTATAGATGAAAGGAGAAAATATAGTTCTTGCCTTTAAAGAACTTCAGAGACAAAAAGACAAGAAAAAACCAAGTGGTTAATAAAGTGAGATAGTGAATCTAATAAGAAAATGAAGAAGTAAAAGAAAGTAAGAACAGAAATACAGAAGAGGAGTCATAAAATAATGACTTTAAGAGGAAGTGATGAGGCAGAAAGATTTAATAATCACATATCAAGTTTAGTACTAGAAAATTAAATCAAAAATTTTTTGTTAGTAAGTTAAAAAGTTAATTAAGTCAAAAAATTAGTCAACAAATCTTTTATCACTAGAAATTTGTGTTATTTATAAGTTAAGATCACTTTGAAGTTTTAAAATGTCTGAGGTACATTATTTCTTTGAACAACTCAAGAAATGCAATGGTGGACATGATACAGGAAACCCTAAAATCAGTATATTTTTAAAATGGTTTCACAGAACTACAAGACCATTATATTTCAAAAAGGGAAAAGCAGCAGCACCAACAACAGCAATAAATCAATGAGGGGATTTAACAGAATATCATCCATGGGGCAGGGTGATGAATAGAGCTAACCAAGACAGCTGATTCAATACAGGACTGAAGACATGAATTAAAGCTCTAATTCTCTTCGTTTCTCACACCTCCTTCATTTCGATTTTACAGTTTATAAAAGTTAAGTCAAATTCTAAGACTGATTTTCAATGATATATGTATCAATATGGAACAATAAAAATACACTTTAGCATCATTATATATATATCACTATATGAAACGAGAGTTTCATAAAAGGCCATATGAAAGTGTAAATAGGGCTTCTGTGGTGGTCCAGTGATTAAAGACTCTGCCTTGCACTGCAGGGGGCGCTGGTTCGATCCTTGGCCTGGGAAGATCCCACATGCCACAGAGCGGCTGTTCTGGTGTGTCCAATTATGAGCCAGCGCTTTGGAGTGCATGCGCCCAGAGCCGGTGCTCTGCTGCAGGAGAGGCCACTGCAACCGAAGGCCCACACAGGCCAAAGAACAAAGATGGATGAAAATAAATAAATGAAAGACCAATAAAAGTGGCCAAAAATTTTTTTAAAAAAAAGTGTAAATACTGTTTCTCACTATAGATGAAAGGAGAAAATATAGTTCTTGCCTTTAAAGAACTTCAGAGACAAAAAGACAAGAAAAAACCAAGTGGTTAATAAAGTGAGATAGTGAATCTAATAAGAAAATGAAGAAGTAAAAGAAAGTAAGAACAGAAATACAGAAGAGGAGTCATAAAATAATGACTTTAAGAGGAAGTGATGAGGCAGAAAGATTTAATAATCACATATCAAGTAAGTTCAAAATAAACATAGGGCTTCCCTGGTGGTCCAGTGGGTAAGGACACCGCCTTGCAGTGCAAGGGGTGCCGGTTCGAGCCCTGGCCTGGGAAGATCCCACGTGCCGCGGAGCGGCTTTACCGATGTGTCCAATTACCAAGCCGGAGCTCTGGAGCGCATGCGCCCAGAGCCGGCGCTTTGCGACAACAGAGGCCACTGCGATAGGAGACCCACACAGGCCAAAGAACAAAGATGGATGAAAATAGACAAATAAAAGACCAATAGAAGTGGCCCACCTGCTCCCCTCCCTCCCCACCCTACCCCCACCAAAATAAATAAATAAATAAATCTTAAAAAAAAAAGAAAAGAAAAGAAACACAGAACTATCAAAGGACAAAGAAAAAGCTAACTCAAAAAAGCATGCAATTTAATCATTATTTAAATAATAGCAATTTGAAAAGGAAATGAAAATATATCATTTTTAGCAGTCTTTCATCCTAAAAAAAAAAATGTATAAAAAGACAGGTTTTTGCAATTGTACTGTAATATAGTAGGAACTAACTCTGAAATGTTTTTAATAAGAGCAAGTTCAAACACCACTGCAAATATAAAAACACCTACTTGTACCCATTTCAAGAACTAACTTTCAAAATCCTGTTAAAGGAAATGAAAACCAAATAGTATTGAGCAAAGTTAAATGAAATTGAAACTACAAGCCCATGGAAAAGGCTAATATTTACTGAGGATCTACATCAATGTCTAGTACTTCTCTATTCCCATTACTACCACCTTACTTCAGACTTACATTGCCTCTCTCACCTGAATTATTATTTTTTTTAATTAATTCATTTTCGGGGGGGGGGGGTGCGGGTTGGGAAGGAGTTGGGGCAGGCGGGCCACTTCTATCGCTCTTTCATTTATTTATTTTCATCCATCTTTGTTCTTTGGCTCCTGTGGGCCTCCCATCGCGGTGGCCTCTGTTGTCGCAGAGCACTGGCTCTGAGCGCATGCGCTCCAGAGCTCCGGCTCGGTAATTGGACACATCGGTCCAGCTGCTCTGTGGCACGTGGGATCTACCCAGGCCAGGGATCGAACCGGAGCCCCTTGCACTGCAAGGCCGTGTCCTTACCCACTGGACCACCAGGGAAGCCCTGCCATTTCCTTCTGCAGCAGATCTTCCTGACCCAGGATCAAACCTGTGTTTCCTGCATTATAGTCAAGCCACCAGGGAGGCCAATGTTGAAGAAGGAAACTGAGGCTCGTGCTCAATAATGATTAACTATAAAGTTCCTTTTACCCCCATGAAGTATGCCTGTGGTGCTGAAACCATTGTTCTGATGAGGTCAGGATGCTCCGCGCTCCTGATTCTATAGGTCATTAATCTTACCTGTAGCCTCTAGCAACTCCTGCGTTCTGTAGCTGCTTATTTTAATATACCCAATCAAAGATCACCAACTGTACCTGCATATGTTAATGTTACAAAAGAAGAGCTCACCCTGAGCCCAGGGCCCAGAAATTTTTAGCATCAGCTCGTCTGGAACCCCCAGCATAATAAACCGGAGTTCTCCAACCCTCCGAACATGGTGCTTGATTTCTTAACAGTCCGAATTCTGCAACAACGTGACTTCAAACAGATTTGATAGAAACTGTCACAAAAACTCTTTCCTAATTGATATATCAGTGAAGTGTAAATGGAAAAAAGTTCACTAATTAGAAAAACAGTCCAGTGGTTAAGACTCCATGCTCCCACTGCAGTAAGCATGAGTTGGAATCCTAGTTTGGGGACTAAGAACCCATGTGCTGTGCAGCTCGTCCATCAACAACAACAAAAAGACAAAAACAAAATAATTGCTAATACAGACAAAGGACATTAAAATTTTCTGACTTCTTAACATTCATATTACTTTGACATATGTACACTGAAAATTAACTGAAGAAATCACTTATTTATATTAACATTAGAAATATTTACTCCTATTACCTTTAGAAATTTGTCTAGTCATATGAAGAACAAAATATGACTGAACATATTTTTTCTTTTTTAACAAATGACTGAAACGACTTTGGTAAAGTGACACTGTAACCTGGTAGTTGCTTTCCCAATTTACTTAATAGCTACACAGAACTTTCATTGCTTAAATTTGAAACCAAGACAACAGGAAAAGAACCTCCCTTAATAATGCCCCCTAAAGTGATGTTTTAGATCGTAAGAGTAGGTTTAAATATATATACTTATGGTTTTCTCTTATGCTTAATAGGGTCTCACCCAAGAACAATGGACTAGAAGACAGATGTACATACTGTCCCTGGCTTTGTCACTTATTTGCTGAAAACTAGACAAGTCACTGTGTGGCTATAACCCTAAGTTTCTCCATCTATAAAATGACAGGCATCTCTTTTCCAAGTGTGAAAGTGTTACTTGCTTTATGACAGTGAAAAATATCACGTAAGAGACACCTTTATTTGCTCATTCTTAATTGTTCTATGACAATAAAAATGTTAAGGAAGAGACAATGACATCTCATATATAATTATTAAAATTATGTATGCCCTCTACTGGAGATTACTGAAAGAGAACCATACCATTTCTTTATGATTTCTACTCAGAAACCCTTTTCTGTAGGGCTGAATTTTTTACTTGGCATAAAATATGTATTTTAGATTATACTACTTTCAGTGGTAGTATGTGGAGAACTCATCTCTCATTTAAATACAATTTTATTCTCTGAAAAATTCTGAAATATAGTCTTAGTCAGATAAATAACTTTCATAGCAGTAATAAAATTTCCTTGATCCATATTAAATTTTATTTTAAGCTAATATTCTAAAGTTGTTTACCTTCGGCAGCATGGGAGTATCTCTTTTCTTCTTCTTTTCTGAATTAGGGTCATCTAACAAGTCTGGCTCAAAGGTATAGAGTTCAGTAAGTTCATTCATGGTAAAATGACGTTCAACTTGCTGCTGATCAACAACTCGAAAAGACAGTGACTGCTTAGTTACTTGCCGATCATAAATCTTATCTTCCATGGTTCCCTTCGTAAAAAAGAATACGCAAATAAATTTGCAAACATGAAACTTAATCAAGGAGAAATATAGTCACTGGTTACTATTAAACAGGAAAACTTCACANCAATATACTGTTTTCCCCTTTTTAACGACTTTGGTAAAGTGACACTGTAACCTGGTAGTTGCTTTCCCAATTTACTTAATAGCTACACAGAACTTTCATTGCTTAAATTTGAAACCAAGACAACAGGAAAAGAACCTCCCTTAATAATGCCCCCTAAAGTGATGTTTTAGATCGTAAGAGTAGGTTTAAATATATATACTTATGGTTTTCTCTTATGCTTAATAGGGTCTCACCCAAGAACAATGGACTAGAAGACAGATGTACATACTGTCCCTGGCTTTGTCACTTATTTGCTGAAAACTAGACAAGTCACTGTGTGGCTATAACCCTAAGTTTCTCCATCTATAAAATGACAGGCATCTCTTTTCCAAGTGTGAAAGTGTTACTTGCTTTATGACAGTGAAAAATATCACGTAAGAGACACCTTTATTTGCTCATTCTTAATTGTTCTATGACAATAAAAATGTTAAGGAAGAGACAATGACATCTCATATATAATTATTAAAATTATGTATGCCCTCTACTGGAGATTACTGAAAGAGAACCATACCATTTCTTTATGATTTCTACTCAGAAACCCTTTTCTGTAGGGCTGAATTTTTTACTTGGCATAAAATATGTATTTTAGATTATACTACTTTCAGTGGTAGTATGTGGAGAACTCATCTCTCATTTAAATACAATTTTATTCTCTGAAAAATTCTGAAATATAGTCTTAGTCAGATAAATAACTTTCATAGCAGTAATAAAATTTCCTTGATCCATATTAAATTTTATTTTAAGCTAATATTCTAAAGTTGTTTACCTTCGGCAGCATGGGAGTATCTCTTTTCTTCTTCTTTTCTGAATTAGGGTCATCTAACAAGTCTGGCTCAAAGGTATAGAGTTCAGTAAGTTCATTCATGGTAAAATGACGTTCAACTTGCTGCTGATCAACAACTCGAAAAGACAGTGACTGCTTAGTTACTTGCCGATCATAAATCTTATCTTCCATGGTTCCCTTCGTAAAAAAGAATACGCAAATAAATTTGCAAACATGAAACTTAATCAAGGAGAAATATAGTCACTGGTTACTATTAAACAGGAAAACTTCACAGCAATATACTGTCATAAAACAAATTTTATGAGCCATGTTGCTTAACCCATGAGAGATTTTTTCATTCAGAGTAGTTTATATTGACAAGAAAGAAAACTATATTACTCTGGGTTGTCCTAGAGCACTGGCTTTGGGTTCCCTGCTTCATGCATCGAACCTTCATTGGTCATCTGTTTGACATATGGTAATGTACATTTTCAGTGCTATTCTCTCAAATCATCCCACCCTTGCCTTCTAGTATTCTTTTAAAAAAAAAAAAACAAAAAAAACTTTTATTTATTTATTTATTTTTGACTGTGCTGTGTCTTTGTTGATGTGTGGGTTTAGTTGCTCTGTGGTATGTGGGATCTTCCTGGATCAGGGCTCGAACCTGTGTCTCCTGCATTGGCAGACGGGTTCTTATCCACTAAGCCACAAGGGTAGCCCTCTAGTATTCT
Source organism: Tragulus kanchil (assembly GCA_022376925.1). Lineage (NCBI taxonomy): Eukaryota > Metazoa > Chordata > Mammalia > Artiodactyla > Tragulidae > Tragulus > Tragulus kanchil. The sequence goes on along the minus strand of JAIOJX010000001.1, from coordinate 65,183,262 downwards.
TTGCATCTGGGTCACCTTCACTGCCCTCTATGTGGGATTGCTATTACTGTCTTGGGTGGGCAAGGAGGTGTGTGTGTGGGCGGTGGAGTTTCAGTATGGGGGGACACATGTATACTCGTGGCTGATTCATGCTGATGTATGGCAAAAACCATCACAATACTGTAAAGCAAGTATCCTCCAATTAAAATACATAAATTTAGAAAAGAGAAAATTGTATTACTGATAATCATCCTAAACGTTTTGACCAAGATGCATGCATGTGTCACTTCTGTATTTCTGTACTTGGTGAAAGAAAGAGAGCAGTCAGATACCAAGGTAAACAGAATAAAAGACAAGATAAAAGACTTTAGGGGGTTACTGATGTAAGAATGCAACAGCGCAGTCTAATTCTTTTTCAGTAGAATATAACAAGCTCTCAATAATCATTATAAACTGACTTTATATAAAGTCTTACTTTCTATAACTTCAGGACAAAATATTAATAACTATAATACCATATCTATTATATATTCTGTATAACAGTTTGAACTAGAATGTAAAGAAGCTCTTAATTTAAGTAACAGGAAAGAGTTTACACTGTAGTTGACCAATTATAGTATGTACTTTTTCAGAGTAGTTTATATTGACAAGGAAAACTTCACAGCAATATACTGTCATAAAACAAATTTTATGAGCCATGTTGCTTAACCCATGAGAGATTTTTCATTCAGAGTAGTTTATATTGACAAGAAAGAAAACTATATTACTCTGGGTTGTCCTAGAGCACTGGCTTTGGGTTCCCTGCTTCATGCATCGAACCTTCATTGGTCATCTGTTTGACATATGGTAATGTACATTTTCAGTGCTATTCTCTCAAATCATCCCACCCTTGCCTTCTAGTCTTTTTTTAAAAAAAAAAAAAACAAAAAAAACTTTTATTTATTTATTTATTTTTGACTGTGCTGTGTCTTTGTTGATGTGTGGGTTTAGTTGCTCTGTGGTATGTGGGATCTTCCTGGATCAGGGCTCGAACCTGTGTCTCCTGCATTGGCAGACGGGTTCTTATCCACTAAGCCACAAGGGTAGCCCTCTAGTATTCTTTGCATCTGGGTCACCTTCACTGCCCTCTATGTGGGATTGCTATTACTGTCTTGGGTGGGCAAGGAGGTGTGTGTGTGGGGAGGTGGAGTTTCAGAATGGGGGGACACATGTATACTCGTGGCTGATTCATGCTGATGTATGGCAAAAACCATCACAATACTGTAAAGCAAGTATCCTCCAATTAAAATACATAAATTTAGAAAAGAGAAAATTGTATTACTGATAATCATCCTAAACGTTTTGACCAAGATGCATGCATGTGTCACTTCTGTATTTCTGTACTTGGTGAAAGAAAGAGAGCAGTCAGATACCAAGGTAAACAGAATAAAAGACAAGATAAAAGACTTTAGGGGGTTACTGATGTAAGAATGCAACAGCGCAGTCTAATTCTTTTTCAGTAGAATATAACAAGCTCTCAATAATCATTATAAACTGACTTTATATAAAGTCTTACTTTCTATAACTTCAGGACAAAATATTAATAACTATAATACCATATCTATTATATATTCTGTATAACAGTTTGAACTAGAATGTAAAGAAGCTCTTAATTTAAGTAACAGGAAAGAGTTTACACTGTAGTTGACCAATTATATTATGTACTCTTTTTTTTTTTTCAAAGATTTCATTTATTTATTTACTTTGGGCGGGGGTCGGGTTGGGGAGGGAGGGGAGTGGGCAGGCCACTTCTATTGGTCTTTAATTTCTCTATTTTCATTCATCTTCATTCTTTGGCCTGTGTGGGCCTCCCACCACAGTGGCCTCTGTCGCTGCAGAGCACCGGCTCTGGGCACATGCGCTCCAGAGCTCTGGCTCGGTGATTGGACACATCAGTCCAGCCACTCCGCGGCACGTGGGATCTTCCCAGGCCAGGGCTCGAACCGGCGCCCTTTGTACTGCAAGGCGGTGTCCTTACCCACTGGACCACCAGGGAAGCCCTATGTACTCTTATATATGAGCAAGGATATACCAATAAAACCCAATCTCTGACTGAGAAGCCCAGATTTGGAGGATAGTAGAGAAGACAGCAACTGTTCCCAAAGAAGATGTACCATTAAAAGGGCAAACTGATACTATAAACCTGTAGTACACTGAACTGTATCCACTTATTGGATTTCATTTACTTTCCTTAAATTTCAGTTTCTTAATACCTGAGTTTATACTTAAAGGAAATTCACATTCTTGACAAGAAATACTATTCTTTGTAATGATTGTTATTATATACATTGTTTCTTTAACGGCACTCTTCAAACTAAGAATGGCCTGGTGGCCACTGAAAACAATGATCATTTGACCTTCTCATCTATCAGCAAATTACATTTAGTTACTGGCTTTTCTACGCATGCTAAATAAAAGAACCATAAATGTTTAACTTTCTTCAACTAGCATGAAATTGCTACATCTGTATACACAGGCAAATTCATCTCCATCTGAGAAATTAGAGACCTGTACAAATTACAAAACAGAAAATGACAGGCCAAAATTGACTTACGCTGCTTTAAGAATAGGAATATTTTCAACTTTGTTTGTGCCTCTGCAATGCGTGTATATTCTGAACTCCAAAAATAATATCAGTTTCACCCAATCTTTCAATGTGAAAAAGAGAATATAAATTATAAGCCTACCTGAGCTAAGAACCTATATACATACACAGGTTTAGTTTGTCCAAAGCGATAAACTCTGAATATACTCTGGATGTCATAAGATGGATTCCAAGAAGCATCAAATATAATCACTCGATTAGCAGCTACAAGATTAATTCCAAGAGATCCTGCTTTGGTGGAAATGATAAATAATCGCCCTCTGAAAATGAAAACACAGAATAAATGTTTAATGGTGAGTGATTCACAGATATTTTATTTATCATATGACTTTAAATCCTATGGCAGTTTTTGAACAATAACAAGCTCGGAGAATTCATTACTCATGTACTGAAAAAAAAAAGACATGTCTAAGAAGTTCGGTTGATGATTTATATGCCCCAAAAGAATCATAGCACTATAAAATAAGATAGTATGATTTCACAATAAAGATAAATATGGAAATCATGTTTACAATATATACAAGATACTTACAGATTTCTCAGCAAATGTGGAAAATTTATGCACAACTTAAAAAATGTATTGCGTTCAGTACTGTTATGAGTTAAGTATATCAAAATGAAGGACACAGTCCAAGCAACTGAGGTGTAGGAGGGGTGGCTGATATGCAATTACAGTTCTTGTTCACTGTCTCAGTTGTGTCTCACTTATTGCGACCCCATGGACTGTAGCTCGTCAGGCTCCTCTGTCCCTGGAATTTTCCAGGCAAGAATACAGGAATGGATTGTCATTTCTTTCCCAGTGGATATTCCCAGACCAGGGATTGAACCCACGTCTCCTGCACTGTCAGACAGATGTTTTACCCTGAGCCACCAGGGAAGCTCTGCAATTATAATATAATGCAATAAATGCAAAGAGAGAAGTTAGATAGGTACAAAGTACAAGATAACAAGTGCTGCACTCAGTATGTCAGCAAATTTGGAAAATGTAGCCATGGCCATGAGACTGGAAAAGGTCAGTTTTCATTCTAGTCCCAAAGAAAGGCAATGCCAAAGAATGTTCAAATGACCGTACAATTGCACTCATTTCACATGCTAGCAAAGTCATGGTCAAAATCCCTGAAGCTAGGCTTCAAAAGTACATGACTTGAGAATGTTCAGATGTACAAGCTGGATTTAGAAAATGCAGAGGAATTGGAGAACAAATTGCCAACATCTGTTGGATCACAGGAAAAGCAAGGGAATTGTCTCAACAAACTGTGTGTGAGATGGGAAAAACCAGACCACCTTACCTGCCTGAGAAACCTGCATGCAGGTCAAGAAGCAACAGTTAGAACTGGACATGGAACAACAGACTGATTACAAATTAGGAAAGGCGTACATCAAGGCTGGTATATTTTCACCCTGATTATTTAACTTATATGAAGAGTATGTCATCAAAATGCCAAGCTGGATGAAGCACAAGGTGGAATTAAGATCGCCTGAAGAAATATTAATAGCCTCAGGTATACAGATAATACCACTGGAATGACAGAAAGCAAACAGGAACTAAAGACTTCTTGATGAGGGTCAAAGAGCAGAGTACAAAAGCTGTCTTGAAACTTAACATTCGGAAAAAAAAAAAATCAAGGCACCCAGTCCCATCACTTCATGGCAAACAGATGGGAAAAAAGTGGAAACAGTGACAGGTTTTAGTTTCTTGGGCTCCAAAATCATTGCAGATGGTGACTGCAGCTGTGAAATTAAAACACTTGCTCCTTGATAGAAAAGCCATGACAAACCAAGATAACGTATTAAAATGCAGAAACATCACTTTGCTGACAAAGATCCATATAATCAAAGCTATGGTTTTTCCAGTAGTAGTTATGTACAGATGTGACAGCTAGACCATAAAGAAGGCTGAGCATTCAAGAATAGATGCTGGGCTGCCCTAGTAGCTCAGTGGTAAAGAGTTTGCCTGCCAATGTAGGAAACACGGGTTCGATCCCTGATCCGGGAAGATCCCACATGCTGCAGAGCAACTACGCCCGTGAGCCACAACGACTGAGCCTGAGCCCTAGAGCCTCAGAGCTGCAACTATTGAGCCCATGTGCCCTAGAGTCCGAGTTCTAGAACAAGAGAAGTCACTGCAACAAGAAGCCTGCTCACCTCAACTAGAGAGTAGCCCCCACTCCCTGCAACTAGAGAAGAAACTATGGCAGCAGTGAAAACCTAGAACAGCCAAAAATAAATAAATAAAAATTAAAGGGCCTCCCTGGTGGTCCAGTGGGTAAAGAGTCCACCTTGCAATGCGAGGAGCACCAGTTCGATCCCTGGCCCAGGAAGATCCCACATGCCGCAGAGTGGCTGGACTGGTGTGTTCAATTAGGAGCCAGTGCTCAGGAGCACATGCACCCAGAGCCAGTGCTCTGCAACGAGGGGCCACTGAAATGAGAGGCCCACACAGGCCAAAAAATGAAGATGGATAAAAATAAATCAATAAAAAACCCATAAAAGAGGTCAAAAATTTTTTAAAAGTTTGTTATATAAAAAAATTAAAAAAAAAAGTTGGTGTTTCTGAATTATGGTACTAGAGAAGAATTTTGAGAGTCCTTTCCTTGGATAGCAAGGAGATCAAACCAGTCAATCCTAAAGGAAACTGACCTTGAAAATTCATTGAAAGGACTGATGCTAAAGCTGAGACTCCAATACTTTGGCACGTGATGTGAACAGCCAACTCACTGGAAAACACCTTGATGCTGGGAAATACTGAGAGCAGGAGAAGGGGGTAAGAGAGGATGAGACAGGGTTTGACATGAGTTTGAGCAAACTCTGGGAGATAGTGAAGGACAGGGAAGCCTGGTGTGCTGCAGTCCATGGGGTTGTAAAGAGTTGGACATGACTTAGCAACTGAAGAACAACAATGTGACAAAAATAGGATCAAGAAGACAGAGGGCTCCAGCAAGAATTTATTCAAGAAAAACATTAAAAAAATGATAAATTACCTGCTACAATGGAACATAATAATTTCTGAATAGAGAATTGGGAAATGAATTAGCAATCATCATAGAAAATCAAGCAAATGTAGGAAACACGGGTTCGATCCCTGATCCGGGAAGATCCCACATGCTGCAGAGCAACTACGCCCGTGAGCCACAACGACTGAGCCTGAGCCCTAGAGCCTCAGAGCTGCAACTATTGAGCCCATGTGCCCTAGAGTCCGAGTTCTAGAACAAGAGAAGTCACTGCAACAAGAAGCCTGCTCACCTCAACTAGAGAGTAGCCCCCACTCCCTGCAACTAGAGAAGAAACTATGGCAGCAGTGAAAACCTAGAACAGCCAAAAATAAATAAATAAAAATTAAAGGGCCTCCCTGGTGGTCCAGTGGGTAAAGAGTCCACCTTGCAATGCGAGGAGCACCAGTTCGATCCCTGGCCCAGGAAGATCCCACATGCCGCAGAGTGGCTGGACTGGTGTGTTCAATTAGGAGCCAGTGCTCAGGAGCACATGCACCCAGAGCCAGTGCTCTGCAACGAGGGGCCACTGAAATGAGAGGCCCACACAGGCCAAAAAATGAAGATGGATAAAAATAAATCAATAAAAAACCCATAAAAGAGGTCAAAAATTTTTTAAAAGTTTGTTATATAAAAAAATTAAAAAAAAAAGTTGGTGTTTCTGAATTATGGTACTAGAGAAGAATTTTGAGAGTCCTTTCCTTGGATAGCAAGGAGATCAAACCAGTCAATCCTAAAGGAAACTGACCTTGAAAATTCATTGAAAGGACTGATGCTAAAGCTGAGACTCCAATACTTTGGCACGTGATGTGAACAGCCAACTCACTGGAAAACACCTTGATGCTGGGAAATACTGAGAGCAGGAGAAGGGGGTAAGAGAGGATGAGACGGTTAGACATGAGTTTGAGCAAACTCTGGGAGATAGTGAAGGACAGGGAAGCCTGGTGTGCTGCAGTCCATGGGGTTGTAAAGAGTTGGACATGACTTAGCAACTGAAGAACAACAATGTGACAAAAATAGGATCAAGAAGACAGAGGGCTCCAGCAAGAATTTATTCAAGAAAAACATTAAAAAAATGATAAATTACCTGCTACAATGGAACATAATAATTTCTGAATAGAGAATTGGGAAATGAATTAGCAATCATCATAGAAAATCAAGCAAATGGTAAACACAAATCATTATTTCAAGTAAAATGAACAGGTACACACAAAAAAGGAAAAATAATCATAGTATTTTAAATGGCTAAACTGTGAATATTTACACAGTCACAATACAGAAAGCACATTGCAAGATTTAAGCAAATACCATGAAAAAAAGGCCTTGAGAAAATGAATGTGGAAAAGTGTGTATGTGCATGTGAGTAAACTGTCACCTTAAACTGAAGAAGGGTATATGCAAATAGAGTAAAAGAGTACATGAAGTTAGATTTTAGGGCTTTACTGACTTAAGAATAACCATAAGAACTGTCAAGAGTTGAAAATGGTTACCTGCAGAGTGCAGAAGTCATGAATAGGAAGAGGTTGGTCAAGGGACTAATCTTTATATATGTAAACATATTAATTTGATATAAATAGAAATTTTATTTTAAAAGATCATATATTACATTTTTAAATATATAAACAAGTTTAAAGAAAAAAATTCACTTCTACACCCCAGACACAACTTACATTCAAGTCATGGTGCATTTCCTATAGGTTTATTTTACTTTTCTATTTTTTTTTAGGTTTATTTTTCTAAGGGTATACATTTTTTGTTTTATTCAGACAAGATAATATAATATCAGTAAAAGCAGTATATATTATAAGCATTTTCTAAAACCTCTTGTTAAACATCATGCCTGGTAGTTCCATAATATTCCACTAGATGACTGTATAATGTTTACCGTTGACAACTTAGAGTGAGAAAAACCTTGCAATATAATAAGCTCTCAACTCTCTCCACAAAATGCCATTATATACCAAGCCTTACTGTCTACAATTTCATGACAGAAAATCAGTTAACTAAAATGTCATACTTACTATAGGAATAGTATTATAAACAAGAATGTAAAAGAAGGTCAAAATTTAATGAGAATGAGCTTATAATTAAGAAAAAATTCTGGTACAAACTGAAGTACTAAAGTCATGTTTTATATCATCTTGGAGCTATCACATGTCTAGGAATATAAACTATAGACATTATCAGAAATCCAAGACTATACGTTCATCACAGTATTATTTACAAGGGCATAAGTTTGGGGAGAAAAATGTGTGCAACACAGAAAACTAACTTACACTCTGGCTACTCAACACGGTATACCACCATTAAAAATCTGTAATATAGGGACTTCTCTGGTGATCCAGTGGTTAAGACTCCATGCTTCCACTGCAGGGGGCATGGGTTGGATCCCTGGCTGGGGAACTAAGATTCTTGTATGCCGCGGGGTGTGGCACAAAAGGAAAAAAAAAAAACAAACCTACAATACTATGTGGGAAAAAAAGGAGGATAACAGAACTTACATTAAGTATAATTGCAGCTGCATTAGAAAATAAAACATATACATATATACATACAATGTTAACAGCGGCTATCTCTGGTCACTAGGATTATGATTATTACTATCTTCTTTATGTGCATGCTAAGTGGCTTCAGTCGTGTCCTACCCTTTGTGACCCTATGGACTGTAGCCCATCAGGCTCCTATGTTCACAGCCTCCCTCCAGAGAATCTTCCTAAGCCAGGTATGGAACCTGAGCCTCTTACATTTCCAGCAACGGCAGACAAGTTCTTTACCACTAGCAGAGAACGAACTTTCTTTAGTTAGTGGACATACTTAAAAGTTTATGGCCAAATGCTACTCCCAGAATACTCCAGTTACTTAGATCTGTTTTAGCTGGGCACAGTGGCATGTGCCTACAATCCCAGCTACTCAAGAGGCTGGGATTGCTTGAGTCTAGGAGTTCTGGGCTGCAGTGTGCTTTCCTTTTGGGTGTCCACACTAAGTTCAGCATCAGTATGGGTCAGTGACCCCCCGGGAGCGGGGGAACCAGTCCAGGTCAGAAATAGAACAGGTCAAAACTCCCGTGCTGATCAGTAGATCTGTTTTATATCATCTTGGAGCTAACATGTCTAGGAAAATAAACTATAGAAATGATCAGAAACACCAGCTAAACAATCGAGCATACAGAATAGTATGGACTGTGCAACTTAAAAAAAAAAGCACAGGGCTTCCCTGATAGTCCAGTGGGTAGAGTCCACCTTGCAGTGCCAGGGGCACCAGTTTGATCTCTAGCCCCAGATGATTCCACATGCCACGGAGCAGATGGACCAGTGTGTCTAATTAGGAGCCGGCGCTCTGGAGTGCATGTGCCCAGAGCCAGTGCTCTGCAAAGAGGCCACTGCAATGGGAGGCCCACGCAGGCCAAAGAATAAAGATGGATAAAAACAAATAAAACAATAAAAAAACCAATAAGAGGCCAAAATTTTAAAAAAAAAGTACACACAAGAAAAGAGAAAACCAAGTAGAGAACTTAAAAACTCTTTGATACCTATCCACTAATGAGTTGAATGGGTTTAATAAGCATGTTTATCAAACTGCTATCAATCTCAAGTACTGAGCTACTCTGGGAATACAAAAGATGAAAAATATATCTGGTAACTGCACTAAAGGAGACCACTAACTACAAAAAATAAAAGACATACAAACAACTGTAAGGCAGTCTAGTTTGCAATAATAGAGGTATTATTATTTACACGGTACAGATGTAGTCAATGACATATTTTGTTTTGTAAAGGCATACCAGTGGGAAGCAAACTTAATTCTATCTTTCCAAGTGACAGAAATAGTATCAAGAATTATTTTACAACTATTAAACTTTTAATATTATTCAATCTGAAATATGTATGTCTATACTAAACTAAACTAAACCAGGATATTTTTAGATTTTCTTAATACTAAACATTAGTATTAAAGTACACACTAAAACAAACACAATTAAAATATGAAACATTATCTGAACAGTGTTGCTATAAACCTCTCTTGCATTATGTTTTTGGTTAAAAACCTAGAAACATTTCTTTTAGGTATATACCTAAGAGCAGGACTGCTGGATGACAGGGCATGTAAATGGCATTTTTTTTTTAACTTTTATTTGTAAATGGCATCATTAAAGCTGAACAAATAATTCTCCAAAGTGGTCATTCCAGCTTACATTCCCATCAGCAGAGTATGAGAATTTCAGATGTTCCAGACCTTGGATAACTCAGTATTGTCTTTCAATTTTTCCCATGATATGGCTATATCACAATTTGTTTATTCAGTCATACGTTAAAGGACATTTGGGTTGTTCCCAACTTTTGCCTATCACAAATAAAGTTATGTACAGGTTTCCATGCAACAATAGAAACCTAGCATAAATTTTCAAGACAGTGACTGTAGGATTTTATGATTACATATATTTTTAATGGTTTAGTTAAAAAAAAAAAAACTAGCTATTTTTCAGGAAGAGTGGCTGTGCCATTTCATTTTCTCACCAGCATTGTAGGAGAAATCCAGTTTCTCTGCAACCTCACCACCATTTGGCAATATTATTATTTTTTATTTTTAGTTATTTTGATGGATACGAAATGATATACTATGGTTTTAATTTACATTTCCCTGTTAGCTAGTAATGTTGAACATCTTTTCTTGTGTTTGTTTTTTTTTGGCCAGATAAAGATTTTTTTCAGTGAAGTGTAAGCTTAAGTCCCTGACTAATTTTCTAACTGATGAAACAATTTCTCTTACTGCTACATTTAGATAATTCTTACTTTACATTCGAGTCCTTTATTACACAGTTTCAAATATTTTCTCTATGCTGGTGGGTGGCTTGTCTTTTCCTCTTCTTCACATAGTTTCTCACAGACAAAAGTTTTAAATTTTTGTTGTTTAACTATTGATTTTTTTTGCTTTAATGGATTATACCGTCTTGGGACGACAGGACATTGATGGTTGGATGGCATCACCGACTCAATGGACATGAGTTTGAGCAAGCTCCAGGTGATGGTGAAGGATAGGGAAGCCTGTGTACTGCAGTCCACTGGGTCACAAAGAGTCAGACACAACTGAGGGACTAAACTGAACTGACAGTTTTGATGTCATGACTAAGAACTCTGCCTAATTTTAGTTCCTGAAGATTTTCCTCTATGTTTTCTTACATGCAATTTTTACAGTTATATTTAGGATCTATTTTGACTTGATTTTTGAATGGAAGTGGGGATTAGTTCTCAAGGTCTGTTTTCAGCCTATGAATAACCTATTGTTTCAACACCACTTACTGAAATACTTCTTTGCATGTTTGAGAAAAAATGGTCTTAACTTGTATTTCTCTGATGATTAAAAAAATGGTCACACTTTCATATTTTTACTGGCCATTGGATATTATCTTTTATAAAGTCTTTTTCAGGTTTTTAGCCCATCTAAGAATAACGGTTATCTGATTTAATCTCCAGATTTTTAAGAAATCTTTATATGTTCTAATTAAGAGTCCATTTTGAATCTATGCGTTGAAAATAGCTTCTCCTAGTTTATGGTGTGTCTTTTCATTTTAGCATGAAATGCCTTTGATGAATAGAGGTTCTTAATTTTAACCATGCTTAGTTTATCAATTTTTCCTTTTATGGTAAGTACTTTGTGTGTCCTATTTCCAAAAAATTTCTTACTACAAAATCAGGATAATACTCTCTGCTGTTTTTTTTTTTGATTTGATGGATCGAATTTCTGTTTTTTTTTAGCTAGTAATGTTGAACATGGGCCAGATAAAGATTTTTTTCAGTGAAGTGTAAGCTTAAGTCCCTGACTAATTTTCTAACTGATGAAACAATTTCTCTTACTGCTACATTTAGATAATTCTTACTTTACATTCGAGTCCTTTATTACACAGTTTCAAATATTTTCTCTATGCTGGTGGGTGGCTTGTCTTTTCCTCTTCTTCACATAGTTTCTCACAGACAAAAGTTTTAAATTTTTGTTGTTTAACTATTGATTTTTTTTGCTTTAATGGATTATACCGTCTTGGGACGACAGGACATTGATGGTTGGATGGCATCACCGACTCAATGGACATGAGTTTGAGCAAGCTCCAGGTGATGGTGAAGGATAGGGAAGCCTGTGTACTGCAGTCCACTGGGTCACAAAGAGTCAGACACAACTGAGGGACTAAACTGAACTGACAGTTTTGATGTCATGACTAAGAACTCTGCCTAATTTTAGTTCCTGAAGATTTTCCTCTATGTTTTCTTACATGCAATTTTTACAGTTATATTTAGGATCTATTTTGACTTGATTTTTGAATGGAAGTGGGGATTAGTTCTCAAGGTCTGTTTTCAGCCTATGAATAACCTATTGTTTCAACACCACTTACTGAAATACTTCTTTGCATGTTTGAGAAAAAATGGTCTTAACTTGTATTTCTCTGATGATTAAAAAAATGGTCACACTTTCATATTTTTACTGGCCATTGGATATTATCTTTTATAAAGTCTTTTTCAGGTTTTTAGCCCATCTAAGAATAACGGTTATCTGATTTAATCTCCAGATTTTTAAGAAATCTTTATATGTTCTAATTAAGAGTCCATTTTGAATCTATGCGTTGAAAATAGCTTCTCCTAGTTTATGGTGTGTCTTTTCATTTTAGCATGAAATGCCTTTGATGAATAGAGGTTCTTAATTTTAACCATGCTTAGTTTATCAATTTTTCCTTTTATGGTAAGTACTTTGTGTGTCCTATTTCCAAAAAATTTCTTACTACAAAATCAGGATAATACTCTCTGCTGTTGCATTTTAAAACCTTTATGTTTTAGTTTCAATATTTAAGTCTACAAACTAGTTTGGAATTAGTTATCAGGAAAGTACAGGTTAAGACTATGAAGACGGGACTTCCTTGGTTGTCCAGTGGTTAAGGAGCATCTTGCAATGCAGACAATGCAAGTTTGATCCCTAGCCCAGGAACTAAGATCCTACATGCCGGACAGAGCCACAATTATGGAACTTATGCCATGCAATGAAAGAACCTACATGAAACAATAAAAATACTGTATGTCACAACTAAGATCTGATGCAGCCAAATAAATAAATATTTTTCAAAAGACTATGAAGTCTTGGGCTTCCCTGGTGGTCCAGTGGGTGGAAGGTCCACCTTGCAGTGCAAGGGGCACTGGTTCAATTCCTGGCCCAGGAGGATCCTGCGTGCCACGGAGGTGCTGGACTGGTGTGTCCAGTTGCAAGCCAGCACTCTGGAGTGCATGTGCCCAGGGCCAGTGCTCTGCAGTGAGAGGGGCCGCTGCAGTGGGAGGCCCACATGGGCCAAAAGAATAAAGATAGATGAAAATAAAGAAAAAAAAACAAATGAAGCCAAAAAAAAAAGACTATGAAGTCTTATCACTACATATCTATGACAATGCCTTCATAAAAACTGACATCAAGTGATGATAAGGACAGATAGCAAATACTAGCTGGAGTGAAAATTGGTACAACTGTTTGGGAAAAATGTTTTGGCGGTATAAGCTAAAACTGAGTATTACCTAGCAATCACACTTCTAGAGATACGCACAGCATAAGCAATCTGTACGTTCACTTTAAGACTGATATAATTCTGTAAGCAGTGTAATCTTTGAACTTCCCATTGTGGAAAGATAAAATAGACATGGTATTCCCTATTCTTCACTGTGTATGTGTATGTGTGTGTGTGCACACGCACATACACATACGTGCTCAGTTGTTCAGTCGTGTCTGACTCTAAGCAATCCCATAGACTGTAGCCCACTAGGCTCCTCTGTCCATGGGATTTTCCAAGCAAGAATACTGGAGTGGGTTGCCATTTCCTACTTTAGAAAATCTTCCCGACCCAGGGATCAAACCTGTGTCTCTTGTGTCTTCTGCACTGGCAGGCAGATTTTTCACTACTGTACCACTTGGGAAGCCCTACTGCCTACCACAAATACATCAAAAACAGCTGGATATCAAATAAACAAACATAAGAAGTTTCTTAAAGGTGAGGAGGAAGCATACAGGCTTGAGAACTAAGGCACAACACAGTAGTGCATTCCATAGGTTTTCTTTTGACCTTGTTTATCCCAGACTGAGTGCTAAAGAACCCAATAATATGGAAACACCAATGGGTGCTATCAAAATAAATCTCCACGAAAAGCCTGCTACCTCTAGCAAAAGGACTGAAAAAGGGCAGTCTAGCAAAACAGAGAACTTTACAACAACTGTTCAACTCTAAACAGTACACACAAAATGTGGTACACCTCTGCCCTTGTCACTAAAGGCTGAGTGGGAAACCAAAACCTCTATCCTCACCTAGTTGCAACAAGGCATTGCTAGAATGGTGTCAGATAGGTTTGAGTTAACAAAGTCCTCCCACCAACCCAGCAGTATTGGTGAAGGCCATGCAGACTAGGATATCCACTCCCACTGAGTGGTTGTAAGAAAAATCTACACCAACGCTACTAGATTACTATCAGAGAAGCTCAGGTGGAGAATTAGCAACTATACCACAACTCAAGTAGAAGAACAAAATGGAAATTTTAGCACTGAAAAGTACAGTAACAAAAATAATTCAACAGATGGGCTCAACAATAGAGAACAGCTGACTTAATGGAAAAGACCCTGATGCTGGTAAAGACTGAAGGCAAAGGGAGAAAGGGACAACAGATGGTTGGATGGCATCACCAACTCAATGGACATGAGTCTGAGCAAGTCCAGGAGATGGTGAAGGCCAGGGAAGCCTGGCGTGCTGCAGTCCACGGGGAAACAAAGAGTCAGACGTGACTTAGTGACTGAAGAACAGCAAAAAGAAGCAACATTAGGAGAAATTAGGTCAGAGTACTTCTTTGTACTATCTTTATAAGTTTCTTTGACTCTAAATAGTGTGAATAAATAAACATATAAATACAAATAAAACAAAAAGCTTTAAAAAAAAAAAAAAAGAAAAGAAAAAAACAGTACCAAGCTAAGCAAAGACCCTGAGACCGTTAAAAGTGCTTTCTGGCCACACAAGACAACATTAGGTTACTACTTTAAATCTTATCTTCATGTGTCTAACTGGTTGACCATAAACATATTATATTTATATTTCATTTTTTGAAAATTAACAAGTCACGAGAAAATAGAAGATAGGTAGAAAAACAAATACAATCTTTCACATTTGTGATTTAGCTACTCAAGAGTAACTCCTCAAATCTATAGGGTGCTTGCGTGTGTGTGTGTGTGTGTGTGTGTGTGTAACACATACATACATGATGAATCTGAATCGGAGACACTTTCTGGTAGATGACTAGCGGAGTTAATTTGCTACTGAATAAGTCAAGATGACTACTCACCAACTACATTTTCAATATTGTTTCCTTACTAGTTATCAAATATGACAATCAAAGGACAAATCATATGCTGTTATGATTTGGGAAACTAAGCAAGTCAAAGATTTTGATTAAATTTGACAAGTTAGAGTAGGATTACTCAGTCAAAATTCTTTCTTCACACTCATGCACAAATAATAACCTTATAAAACATGGCAAACTGAATAAAGATATATCATCATTAAAAAAAGTAACCTTACTCTATTCAAACAATTGCTCTGTAAGCTCTCCAGACTCTATAACAGATTTGAAACATCTAATAAGAATATACTCTTTCCTAAGGTCTAACTGGAATTTCCCTAATTTTAATTCTAAGTGTAGTTCAGGACCAGCTTCCCTGGTGGCTCAGTGGTAAAGAATCTGCCTTCAATGCAGGAGCCACAGGAGATTAGGGTTCAATCCCTGGGTGGGGAAGAAATGCTGGAGGAGAGCATGGCAATCCACTCCAGTATTCTTGCCTGGAGAATTCCAAGGACATAGGAGCCTGGCAGGCTACAGTCTACAGGGTCACAAAGAGCTGGACATGACTGAACCTACTTAGCACACATGTATGTAGTTTAGGACTCTGCTAAAATTAAAACATGTTTTACACACACAATACACTACCTTTCATACTTTAGAACATTTATTAAGGCATATCTCAGCCATCTTTTCATTAAACTAATCTCACCGGGCACTTTGATGTCCACCTGAAACTATCACAACATTGTTAATCAGCTATACTCCAATATAAAATAAGAAGTTAAGAAAAAAAACCCCAGACACTTCCCTGGTGGTCCAGTGGTTGAGACTCTGTGCTTCTAATGCAGGGGGCCCAGGTTTGAACCCTGGTCAGGGAACTAGATCCCACATGCCACAATTAAGACCCTGTGCAGCCAAATTAAGATAAATAAAGCAATGATTTAAAAAACAAAAACAACAATCTCATCATCACTTTTTTTTTTATTATTTATTTTTGCCTGTACTGGGTCTTCATTGTTGTGCAGGTTTAGTTGCTCCATAGCATATGGGATCTTCCCAGATCAGGGATCGAACCTGTGTCCCCTGTATTGGCAGATGGCTTCTTATCCACTGAGCCACCAGGGAAGCCCTCATCATCACTTTCTTAAAGGCAATGTTTTCACACACATATCTGTGTGTGTATGCAAAAGTTTATATGTACACATACATATATTTTTTCTCTTCCAAATTCTGTTCAAGGATGTTAATTTCTAACCGTTAAAAGCAACATCAACAACATATATATAAAACAAAGCCTCAAGCTATAGTGGTTTGAAGCACATTATTCAAGTTCCTATAATAAAGAGATCAAGAATACTTTTTTAACTTTAAGTCACTAACAGCTGTCTTCCCAAAGATGATATAAAAATATCCAATAAGCACATGAAAAGATGCATGCATCATTAGGGAAATGCAAATTAAAATCTTATGAGGTTCCACTAAATACCTATTAGATTATGTAAATTTTTAATTTTTAAATATAACACCAAGGATGCAGAACAACTAAAACTCTCATATATTGCTAGTGGGACTGCAAAACTGTACAATCACTTTGGAAAAGTGGCAGTCTCTTACAAAGTTAACATAACTTTACCATGTAGCCTAGCATTTCTGGATTTTCATTTCAGTTGGATAAATATCTACGGTCACATAAAACTTACATATGAATGTTTAAAACAGCTACAATTTTAATTTCAAAACCTGAAGCAACTCCACAGTCTCTCAAGTGGAAATGGTTAAACAAACCACTCACCCATACAATGAATACATCCATATAATGAAAACTATGAAAACAAATCATACACCCACAAAGTAGAATACTATAAAGAAATACAAACTCAACAATAAAAAGGAACCAACTACTGACAGGCAACAATGAGGATGAATCTCAAATGCATTTTACTATGTGAAGAAAATGAGACTGAAAAGGCTAAAATTGTATTATTCCATGAATGAATTTCCTAAAGGATGATGAAACCATTTTATATCTTGGCTATATCCTGCATTTGTCAAACATTATAGTAGTAGACACTAAAAGAGTAAATTTTATTATATACAGATTTAGAAAGATACTTTTAAAATTATACTTTCAAAAAATGCTTCCTACCTCACATTAGTTTCATCATTAAATTCTTCAGCCCATTTTTTCCTTGACTGAGCAGTTGTAGAGCCATCTAAACGGTAATAGTCAATGTTTCGGAGCCACTTCCCTTCACCTGAAAATTGAATAAGAAAAGAAAAAAAGATATATTGTTATCCTAAGAGTAAAAGATTTTCTTCTTTGCTTGCCATTTAAGAGCTATTTATAATTTGCAGAGAAAGACAATTTTTTTCTCAAGAGATAATTCATTGTATTACAAATATAATTCACCACAGATTTCCTTCCAATAGATATTCAATAGCAAAGGTACTTTTCAAAAGTATTTCACCTACAGGTAAATTTCTTAAAAATTTCCTTGATTAGAATCATATAAAACTTTTAGAAGATATGATTAAATTGCATTATTTATGAAGCTTCTTTTTAATTAAATCCATAAATGACCACGTTTCCCTCTTTATCATTGACAAGTTTATATTAAATAGATAAAAACTAAAGACATAGAACATGAGTATTCAGGGTTGACTTCCTTTAAGATTGACCGATTCGATCTCCTGGCCATCCAAAGGACTCTCAGGAGTTTTCTCCAGCACTACAGTTCAAAGGCATCAATTCTTTGATGTTCTGTATTCTTTATGATCCAGCTTTCACAAGTGTACATGGCCACTGGGAAGACCACAGCCTTGAATATATGGACCTTTGTCAGCAGAGTGATGTCTCTGCAATTCAACAGCCTGCCTAGGTTTGC
The DNA here is from genome assembly GCA_022376925.1 of Tragulus kanchil. NCBI lineage: Eukaryota > Metazoa > Chordata > Mammalia > Artiodactyla > Tragulidae > Tragulus > Tragulus kanchil. The sequence goes on along the minus strand of JAIOJX010000001.1, from coordinate 65,165,423 downwards.
CATAGATTTCCTGACAAGAAGCAACTGTCTTCTGATTTCATGGCTGCTTTCACCATTCGCAGTGATTTTAGAGCTCAAGAACAGGAAACTGTCACTACTTCCATCTCTTCCCCTTGTATTTGCCACGAAGTAACAAGGTCAGATGTTTTATCTTAGTTTTCTTTTTAATATTTAGTTTTAAGCCAGATTTTTCAATCTCTTTCTTCACCCTTATCAAGAGGTTTTTTAGTTCCTCTTCACTTTCTGCCGTTAAGAGTGGTATTATCTGCATATCTGAGGTTGCTGATATTTCTCCCACCTATCTTGACTTGAACTCGTAACTCACCCAGCCTGGCATTTCTCATAATGTGCTCAGTGTATAGGTTAAATAAACAGAGTGACAACAGACAGCCCTGCCATATTTCCTTGGCAGTTGTAGAGCCATCTAAACGGTAATAGTCAATGTTTCGGAGCCACTTCCCTTCACCTGAAAATTGAATAAGAAAAGAAAAAAAGATATATTGTTATCCTAAGAGTAAAAGATTTTCTTCTTTGCTTGCCATTTAAGAGCTATTTATAATTTGCAGAGAAAGACAATTTTTTTCTCAAGAGATAATTCATTGTATTACAAATATAATTCACCACAGATTTCCTTCCAATAGATATTCAATAGCAAAGGTACTTTTCAAAAGTATTTCACCTACAGGTAAATTTCTTAAAAATTTCCTTGATTAGAATCATATAAAACTTTTAGAAGATATGATTAAATTGCATTATTTATGAAGCTTCTTTTTAATTAAATCCATAAATGACCACGTTTCCCTCTTTATCATTGACAAGTTTATATTAAATAGATAAAAACTAAAGACATAGAACATGAGTATTCAGGGTTGACTTCCTTTAAGATTGACCGATTCGATCTCCTGGCCATCCAAAGGACTCTCAGGAGTTTTCTCCAGCACTACAGTTCAAAGGCATCAATTCTTTGATGTTCTGTATTCTTTATGATCCAGCTTTCACAAGTGTACATGGCCACTGGGAAGACCACAGCCTTGAATATATGGACCTTTGTCAGCAGAGTGATGTCTCTGCAATTCAACAGCCTGCCTAGGTTTGCCATAGATTTCCTGACAAGAAGCAACTGTCTTCTGATTTCATGGCTGCTTTCACCATTCGCAGTGATTTTAGAGCTCAAGAACAGGAAACTGTCACTACTTCCATCTCTTCCCCTTGTATTTGCCACGAAGTAACAAGGTCAGATGTTTTTATCTTAGTTTTCTTTTTAATATTTAGTTTTAAGCCAGATTTTTCAATCTCTTTCTTCACCCTTATCAAGAGGTTTTTTAGTTCCTCTTCACTTTCTGCCGTTAAGAGTGGTATTATCTGCATATCTGAGGTTGCTGATATTTCTCCCACCTATCTTGACTTGAACTCGTAACTCACCCAGCCTGGCATTTCTCATAATGTGCTCAGTGTATAGGTTAAATAAACAGAGTGACAACAGACAGCCCTGCCATACTCCTTTCTCAATCCTCCACCAGTTGTTTCATAACAGGGTTCTAAATGTTTCTTGACCCACATACAGGTTTCTCAGAAAAACAGGAAAGATGGTCTGGTATTTCCATCTCACAGTCAAAGGCTTTAGCATAGTTGATGAAACAGAGGTAGATGTTTTTCTGGAATTCCCTTACTTTTTCTATCATTCAGCAGATGTTGGCAATTTGATCTTTGGTTCCTCTGCCTTTTCTAAACCCAGAAGGGATGACTGGAAGTTCTTGATTCACACAATGCTACAGCCTAACATGTAAGATTTTAAGCCTGACCTTATTAGTGTGGGAGATGAATGAAACTGTTCAAGCTGATGGGGACATAAAAAGATGCTCGACATCACTAATTATTTTAGAGAAATGCAAATCAAATCACAATATCATTTTCCACTTGCCAGAATGGCTATCATCAAAAAATCTACAGAAAACAAATGCTGGTGAAGATGTGGAGAAAAGGAAACCCCTATATCCTGTTGGTGAGAATGTAAATTGATGCAGACAGTATGGAAAACAGGTTACTCAAAACAAATAAAAACAGAACTACCGTATCATCCAGCGATTCCACTCCTGGATATATATCCAGAAAATCTGAAAACACTAATTCAAACACATATATGAAGCCCAATGCACACAGGCATAGTCAAGATATGGAAGCAACTCAAATGTCTATCAACAGACAAATGAAAAAAGAAGATGCGGTATACACACAGAACACATACACATGAATATTACTCAGCCATAAAAAAGAATGAAATTCTGCCATTTTCAGCAACATGGATGAACCTAGGGAACATTATATACTTAGTGAAATCAGACAAAGACAAATAACTGTATGCTACCACTTATATGTGGAATATAAAAAATTACCCTTGCAAAAGTATGTAGCAAAACAGAAATAGACTCAAAGATATAGAAAGGAAACTAGTGGTGTCCAAAGGGGAGAGACAGAGGGGAGAGTTAAGAGAGAGGTAAGGGATTAAAAGATACCAACTACTATGCATAAAACAGAAAAACAACAAGGGCATATTGTACAGCACAGGGAATAATAGCCATTATTTTATAAGACTTGTAGTGGAGTATAATCTGAAAATATAGTGAATCACTATGCTGTATGAAAATGAAAGCGCTAGTCACTCAGTCGTGTCCAACTTTTTGTGAACCCATGGGCTGTAGCCTACCAGGCTTCTCTGTTCATGGAACTGTCCAGGAAAGAATACTGGAGTGGGCTGTCATTTCCTTCTCCAGGGTATCTTCCCAACCCAGGGCCCCAACCTGAAACTATAATGTTATAAATCAACTATATTTCAATTCAAAAAATAAATATATCCATTCCTTTGAGAATTTAGACTAAAACAAAACAACAAAGTATGTCTCATCAATTCAAATTTTCTTTATGTTCTAAGGATTGAAATATCCTTTAAGAGTCAAACATTAAGGATTTCTGGAACAAATGATCTAGTTGTATTAATGACTCCCAGAAATAGGATGTGCTTCAACTGTTTATTTTGGCTGTGCTGGGTCTCTGCTGTTTTTCATGGTCATTCCCTAGTTGCTGCGAGTGGGCGCTACTCTTCATTGCAAGGTACAGGCTTCTCATTGTGATAGTTTCCCTTGTTGCAGAGCACAGGCGCTAAGGCACGTGGACTTCAGCAGTTGCAACACACTGGTTCTGTAGTTGCAGCTTGCGGGCTCGAGAGTGCAGGCTCAGTAGTTGTGGCACATGGGTTTAGTTGCTCCACCACATGTGGAATCTTTCCAAACCAGTATCAAACCCATGTAAATCAAAGAAATAAAAAATCGGTATACACACAGAACACATACACATGAATATTACTCAGCCATAAAAAGAATGAAATTCTGCCATTTTCAGCAACATGGATGAACCTAGGGAACATTATATACTTAGTGAAATCAGACAAAGACAAATAACTGTATGCTACCACTTATATGTGGAATATAAAAAATTACCCTTGCAAAAGTATGTAGCAAAACAGAAATAGACTCAAAGATATAGAAAGGAAACTAGTGGTGTCCAAAGGGGAGAGACAGAGGGGAGAGTTAAGAGAGGTAAGGGATTAAAAGATACCAACTACTATGCATAAAACAGAAAAACAACAAGGGCATATTGTACAGCACAGGGAATAATAGCCATTATTTTATAAGACTTGTAGTGGAGTATAATCTGAAAATATAGTGAATCACTATGCTGTATGAAAATGAAAGCGCTAGTCACTCAGTCGTGTCCAACTTTTTGTGAACCCATGGGCTGTAGCCTACCAGGCTTCTCTGTTCATGGAACTGTCCAGGAAAGAATACTGGAGTGGGCTGTCATTTCCTTCTCCAGGGTATCTTCCCAACCCAGGGCCCCAACCTGAAACTATAATGTTATAAATCAACTATATTTCAATTCAAAAAATAAATATATCCATTCCTTTGAGAATTTAGACTAAAACAAAACAACAAAGTATGTCTCATCAATTCAAATTTTCTTTATGTTCTAAGGATTGAAATATCCTTTAAGAGTCAAACATTAAGGATTTCTGGAACAAATGATCTAGTTGTATTAATGACTCCCAGAAATAGGATGTGCTTCAACTGTTTATTTTGGCTGTGCTGGGTCTCTGCTGTTTTTCATGGTCATTCCCTAGTTGCTGCGAGTGGGCGCTACTCTTCATTGCAAGGTACAGGCTTCTCATTGTGATAGTTTCCCTTGTTGCAGAGCACAGGCGCTAAGGCACGTGGACTTCAGCAGTTGCAACACACTGGTTCTGTAGTTGCAGCTTGCGGGCTCGAGAGTGCAGGCTCAGTAGTTGTGGCACATGGGTTTAGTTGCTCCACCACATGTGGAATCTTTCCAAACCAGTATCAAACCCATGTCCCATGCACAAACACTCAAAAAACTGGAAATACAAGGGGATTTCCTCAACATGGTAAGTAGTATCTATTTAAAAATACAAATAACACAATATTGAATGGTGAAAGATCATATGCTTTCCCTCTAAGATTAGGAACAAGAAAAGGATGTCTGGTTATGTCACATTAATTTACCACTGTACTGGAAGTTCTAATGAGGGAAACAGTCAAGAAAAAAAAATAAAAGTAATCCACATTGGAAAGGAAGAAGCAAATCATCTTTACTTGCAGATGACATGATCTTGTATACAGAAAATCCTTCATAATCTACAAAACACTACTAGAACTAATATATGAGTTAATATTCAAAACTTAATTCATATATTTACAATGAAAAATTCAAAACTGAAAATGAGCACAATTCCACTTATAATACATCAAAAAGAATTTTAAAAATTAACATAAGAAATGCAAAATGAATACAATGAAAACTATAAAACACTGTTGAAAGAAATTCAACACCTAACTAAATGTTAAAACATTCCATATTCATAGACGAAAAGATTTAATATTTTTAAAAAAGACAATATTTCCTACAATGAACTTACAGATTCAGTGCAATTATTATCAGAATCCCAGCTGACTTCTTTGTAAAATGTACAAAGCATTTCTAAGAGTCATATGAAATTGCAAGGGACCCAGAATAGCCAAAAACAAAAACAAAAAATCCTGAAGACAAACAAAGCAGGAGCAATCACACTTTCAAAACTTACTTTCAAAGCAAAGGTAATCAAAACAGTGTGCTACTGGCATGAGGACTGACATATAGATCAATGGAATAAAACTTGAAAGTCCAGAAATAAATCTGTCTCTTTGGCCAACTAGTTTGCAAAAAGGGTGCCCACAATGATGAATGGAAAAAGAGTAGTCTACTACTCAATAAGTAGTCTTTGACAACTGGATAGCCACAGCAAAAGACTCAAGCTGGATTTTTAACCATATAGCATGTAATTCAAAATGCACCAAAGACCTAACTATAAGAGCTAAAACAAATATAATTCTTTGAAGGAAACTTATGAATAAATATTCATAAACTTGGATTTGGCAATGGTGTCTTAGATATGACACTAAATACGTATGTAACAAAGGAAAAAAATACAAACTGGACTTCATCAAAATGAAAGCCTTGGGACTTCCCTGGTGGTCCAGTGGTTAAGACTCTGTGTTTCTCATGTCTATGAACAACAAAACTCTATAAAAACTTTAAAATAAAGAAATAAATATAAGTAATTAAAAAAAGACTCTCTGCTTCTAATGCAGGGGGCCCAGGTTTGATCCCTGGTCAGGGAACTAGATCCCGCATGCCACAACTAAGACCCAGTGCAGCCAAATTAAGATAAATAAAGCAATAATTAAAAAAAAAAAGGGGGCTTCCCCTGGTGGCCAAGTGGGTAAGGACACCGCCTTGCAGTGCAAGGGGCGCCGGTTTGAGCCCTGGCCTGGGAAGATCCCACGTGCCGCGGAGCGGCTGGACTGATGTGTCCAATTACCGAGCCGGAGCTCTGGAGCGCCTGCGCCCAGAGCCGGCGCTCTGCAACGACAGACCCCACGGCGATGGGAGGCCCACAGGAGCCAAAGAACAAAGACGGATGAACATAGAGAAACGAAAGAGCAATAGAAGTGGCCCGTCTACTCCCCTCCCTCCCCAACCCGACCCCCGCCCAAAATAAATAAATAAATAAATCTTTAAAAAAAAAAAAAAAGGAAGTCCAGAGAATGTATGCAGAATATTCTTTTAAATTAAATTAAAAAGGTCTTTCAACATAGCAATGGACCTAAATAAACATTTTTCCAAAGAAGATATATAAATGACCATGAAACAATGGTCAACATTATTAACCATTTGAGAAATACAAATCAAAATCACAATGAGATACCATTTTACAGTCACTAGGATGGCTATAATTCAACAACAGAAAACAAATGTTGATAAAGATATGGAGAAATGAGAATCCCTGTACAATGTTTCTTGACTGCAACTGATGAAGAAAACAGTTTGGTTGATTCTCAATACATTAAACTTAGAATTGTCATATGACCCAATAGTTTCATTCATAACTATCTAAGACTAGCAAAAACAGATTTTTAAAGAAATAAAAACTTGTATACAAATGTTCATAGCTGCAATATTCACAATAACCAAAAGGAGAAAACATCTCAAGTATCTATGATTTAATGAATGGATAATCAAAATATGGATATTAAACATAAAACATATTAGCTCATAAAAAGTAATAAAGCACTGACACTTGCTACAACTTGGATGAACCTTAAAAACATGCTATGCGAAAGAAGTCAGTCACAAAAGACCACATATTATATGACTCTATATATATGAAAGGTTCAGAATAAGTCAATCTATATAAACAGAAAGCAGATTTGTATAGGAGTGAAGAGCTAGAAAGGAGGTTAGCAGAGTGACAGCTAAAGGGTATAGTGTCTGGTGATTAACAGGTTTGAAAATTGACTATGGTGATAGCTGCACAACTCTGAAAATATACTAAAAACCATTAAATTATACAACTTAAATGGGTAAATTGTATGATATGTGAATTATATCTCAACAACACTGTTTTTAAAAAACTGCTACAACTGCAGCAACAAAGACTGTGGAAAGTCAAAGCGTTAATTGCCCAGTTGTGTCTGATTCTTTGCAACCCATGGACTGTAGCCTGCCAGCCTGCTCCGTTGATGGGATTTCCTAGGCAAGAATATTGGCGTGGGTTGCCATTTCCTTCTCCAGGGGAACTTGCCGGTCCAGGTATCAAATCCAGGTCTCCTGCACTGCAGGCAGACTCATTACCATCTGTACCACCAGGGAAGTCCCAACAAAGACAATACTTATATAAGTAAAGACAAAAAAAAAAGTGCAGAAAAAAACAGATATACAGGACTGTGACTCTGGATAATATTTTTCCTTCTACTGCCAAAATTTTTATGTGTCTGAATGAAAGCTTATAACATTATGATATACAAATGTAACTCACCTTTATAAATAAGAGGTTTGTCTTTATCTTCTGTCTTCTCCCTACTAGCCAATTCAAGAAAATCTTCAATCAAGTCCAGAGAGATGAGAGACTGGCTGAAAACAAGGCTAAAAAAAAATTAGGGTTCATTGATTAGAAGATTCACAGTCCAACACAATTTTCATCAAAACCTCAGCAGATTTTTTTGGTAGAAATTAACAAGCTGATTCTAAAGTCTATATAGATATGTCACGCATATAGAGTAGCCAAAACAATTTTGAAAGGATAAAAGTAGGAGGCCTAATTCTACATGATTTCAGAACAAAATTAGTGTAATAAGCATAGTACTGATAAAGAAACCAACACAAGTCAATGGAACAGAATATAGTCCAGAAATAAAGTCACACTATAGTGAATTGATTCTTGACAAAGAGGCAAAAGCAATTCAATGGAAAAAAGCCTTTTTAATAATAGTCTTGGCAAAATTGGACATTTGTATGCTAAAATATGAATCTCTAACCCTTAACTATACAAACATGGAACAGAAAACTCTAATTTGACAAGTTTTTCTTTAAAAGAAAAAAAAGGGGGGGGGGGGTCTTAGTTGACCGCAAGTCAATATGAACCAATAGTGTTAGATGTTGGGAAACTGCTCTATCAGACTGCAGGAATGGAATCACAGGGTTAAAAAAAAATAAGTACCCGCTTCACTATAGTTCTGTTAATAAAAATTCAGTGGAAGTGTTTTGTTTACTGTGACCATATTTTGAGATGAGTGCTAAAAAAGTGAAGTATATTCAAGACCATGTCAGGACTGAAATTATGCCATACAAAGAATAGATCAATCAACTGAGAAGAAAAAGCTTACAGTGAGAAGAGATAAATCCACCATTATCTGAAGAGGAGACAACTGAAATAGTAGTAGTGATGATTGCAACTTACTTTGAAGGTATCAGGAAAATAAGATGGATAGAGGGATGGAAAGAGAGATAGGTAATAAAGTACAATAAAATATTAAAGTAAAGACAAAAAAAGTGCAGAAAAAACAGATATACAGGACTGTGACTCTGGATAATATTTTCCTTCTACTGCCAAAATTTTTATGTGTCTGAATGAAAGCTTATAACATTATGATATACAAATGTAACTCACCTTTATAAATAAGAGGTTTGTCTTTATCTTCTGTCTTCTCCCTACTAGCCAATTCAAGAAAATCTTCAATCAAGTCCAGAGAGATGAGAGACTGGCTGAAAACAAGGCTAAAAAAAAATTAGGGTTCATTGATTAGAAGATTCACAGTCCAACACAATTTTCATCAAAACCTCAGCAGATTTTTTTGGTAGAAATTAACAAGCTGATTCTAAAGTCTATATAGATATGTCACGCATATAGAGTAGCCAAAACAATTTTGAAAGGATAAAAGTAGGAGGCCTAATTCTACATGATTTCAGAACAAAATTAGTGTAATAAGCATAGTACTGATAAAGAAACCAACACAAGTCAATGGAACAGAATATAGTCCAGAAATAAAGTCACACTATAGTGAATTGATTCTTGACAAAGAGGCAAAAGCAATTCAATGGAAAAAAGCCTTTTTAATAATAGTCTTGGCAAAATTGGACATTTGTATGCTAAAATATGAATCTCTAACCCTTAACTATACAAACATGGAACAGAAAACTCTAATTTGACAAGTTTTTCTTTAAAAGAAAAAAAAGGGGGGGGGGGGTCTTAGTTGACCGCAAGTCAATATGAACCAATAGTGTTAGATGTTGGGAAACTGCTCTATCAGACTGCAGGAATGGAATCACAGGGTTAAAAAAAAATAAGTACCCGCTTCACTATAGTTCTGTTAATAAAAATTCAGTGGAAGTGTTTTGTTTACTGTGACCATATTTTGAGATGAGTGCTAAAAAAGTGAAGTATATTCAAGACCATGTCAGGACTGAAATTATGCCATACAAAGAATAGATCAATCAACTGAGAAGAAAAAGCTTACAGTGAGAAGAGATAAATCCACCATTATCTGAAGAGGAGACAACTGAAATAGTAGTAGTGATGATTGCAACTTACTTTGAAGGTATCAGGAAAATAAGATGGATAGAGGGATGGAAAGAGAGATAGGTAATAAAGTACAATAAAATATAGTATAGATTCTAGGTGACAGGTATATAGGTATTCAGTCTAAATATTATTTCTGCTTTCATGTTTGAAATTTTCCATAATGAAATGTTGGACAAATAAAGAATAGTGGTAATCACAATTTCAGAAATGTGTAGTTTTATAGTCTTTACATTGATAACGTGTATCAGTTGGGTTAATAACTAAAAATGATCATTATAACAGTATTTTTAAAAAGCAGTAGATTTATTCCATTTAAGACCAGGAAAAAATAGCTACAGGACTAGAGCACAAAGTAAACACAAGGATACATTTTCACACATTTGAAGTATTCAACTATAGGGAGCCTTCTGAAACAGAAAATTTCTACCCAGGAAAGGCTAGGAGAACATCCATGATGAACATGGTAGAAGATATTCTTGTACTGGTTAGGAAATCAAAAGACTACTAAAACCTCCTATATACTCATAAAATTCTTGTATGGTATCCAGTAAAAATTAACTTTAAACTACAAAAGTTAACAGAAAAAGAAAAAGCATGACCATGTCTAGAGCAACAATCTCTGCTGACCTTTTGGGAACTCAGAGCTCAAATATCTATTTTCTACTTGGTATCTCTCATGGACATCTAACAATCCTTGGAAACTTAACACCACCAGAGCAGGACTCTTCACTACCTCTAATTTATGTAGTTCTCCCTTAGTCTTCCTCATTTTAGTAAATAACACCACAATTCACCACCCACTTAGGGGGAAAACCTAGGAGTGATCTTTGATTACTCTTTCTTCCTTACTGCCCTACATTTATCCTACCAAGTGTTGTATACTGTGACCATATTTTGAGATGAGTGCTAAAAAAGTGAAGTATATTCAAGACCATGTCAGGACTGAAATTATGCCATACAAAGAATAGATCAATCAACTGAGAAGAAAAAGCTTACAGTGAGAAGAGATAAATCCACCATTATCTGAAGAGGAGACAACTGAAATAGTAGTAGTGATGATTGCAACTTACTTTGAAGGTATCAGGAAAATAAGATGGATAGAGGGATGGAAAGAGAGATAGGTAATAAAGTACAATAAAATATAGTATAGATTCTAGGTGACAGGTATATAGGTATTCAGTCTAAATATTATTTCTGCTTTCATGTTTGAAATTTTCCATAATGAAATGTTGGACAAATAAAGAATAGTGGTAATCACAATTTCAGAAATGTGTAGTTTTATAGTCTTTACATTGATAACGTGTATCAGTTGGGTTAATAACTAAAAATGATCATTATAACAGTATTTTTAAAAAGCAGTAGATTTATTCCATTTAAGACCAGGAAAAAATAGCTACAGGACTAGAGCACAAAGTAAACACAAGGATACATTTTCACACATTTGAAGTATTCAACTATAGGGAGCCTTCTGAAACAGAAAATTTCTACCCAGGAAAGGCTAGGAGAACATCCATGATGAACATGGTAGAAGATATTCTTGTACTGGTTAGGAAATCAAAAGACTACTAAAAACCTCCTATATACTCATAAAATTCTTGTATGGTATCCAGTAAAAATTAACTTTAAACTACAAAAGTTAACAGAAAAAGAAAAAGCATGACCATGTCTAGAGCAACAATCTCTGCTGACCTTTTGGGAACTCAGAGCTCAAATATCTATTTTCTACTTGGTATCTCTCATGGACATCTAACAATCCTTGGAAACTTAACACCACCAGAGCAGGACTCTTCACTACCTCTAATTTATGTAGTTCTCCCTTAGTCTTCCTCATTTTAGTAAATAACACCACAATTCACCACCCACTTAGGGGGAAAACCTAGGAGTGATCTTTGATTACTCTTTCTTCCTTACTGCCCTACATTTATCCTACCAAGTGTTGTTTATCCATTTCAAAACATACTTTTTATCTTAACCATTACCACTCCATTCCAAGCCAGCATCATCCCTTATCTGAACTACTTGTTTCTGTATAAATGCAATATATGACAATAATAACTTGCAGTGAGTACTCACTAAATGTCAGGTACAGGGGCTAATAAAAAGGAGTAAGACAGTCTGTGTCTTCAAACAACTCACTATCCAGCAAAAAAACACACCAAATACATTACAACGTGTCAAGAGTAGAGTAAAAGTATATTAAAAGGTGGTGTGAAAATGTAACATAGAAATGTATCTCTTTACAAGAAAGTCACAGAAAGTAAATTAATTTTTTAAAGATAGAAGAAAACAAAAAAAATTGCTATAGTAAAAGCATTATATTTTAAAAATATTTTATGACCATAACTTGGGGCCTTGTAACACCCTACATGATAATCATGCTTCAAAACTTTAAAAGTACATTTTTTAAAATAATAAAATGAATGTTAAGATTGGGGGTTGAGGGCCTCCCTGGTGGTCCAGTGGGTAAAGAGTCCACCTTGCAGTGCAAGGGGCGCCGGTTCGATCCCTGGCCTGGGAATATCCCACATGCGGCAGAGTGGCTGGACCAGTGTGTCCAATTACCAGCCAATGCTCTGGAGCACATACGCCCAGAGCCAGTGCTCTGCAAGGAGAGAGGCCACTGTAATGGGAGGCCCACACAGGCCAAAGAACAAAGATGGATGAAAATAAATAAAAGACCAATAAAACTGGCCAAAATTTAAAAAAAAAAAAACAGATTGGGGGTTGAAATTCAGGGAAGGGAATAGGGGCACAAATGCTAGAAGTAAAACAGGAACGAAAAACAAAGGAGAGGGGCCTCCCTGGTGATCCAGTGGGTAAAGAGTCTGACTTGCAGTGAGAGGTGCACCAGTTCCATCCCTGGCCCAGAAAGATCCCAAGTGCCACAGAGCCACTGGACCAGTGTGTCCAATTACCAGCCAGTGCCCAGAGCCAGTGCTCTGCAAGCGGAGAGGCCACTAAAATGGGAGGACCATAAGAGCCAAAAGAATAAAGATGGATGAAAATGAATAAATTTTTTAAAAAAGGAGAAATAATGGAGAGTAGTCAATGAGGTAACAAATTCTGAGACGTGTCCACTAGATTTGGAAACTAGAAGGTCAATAACTGACTTTAGGGGACTTCCCTGTTGGCTCAGTGGTACAGAACCCTCCTGCGGAACTCTGAGTGAGGCTGCTGCAGAAACACAGCAGCAGTGGAATCCAGCTGAATTGCAGGGGGATAGCTGAACGGTGAGTGATTTCCTCCAGGTTTCTGCCACTGCACCGTCACCCTTGGGCTGGTTCCCTCTACCTTCCTAAGCCCAGCGTCTGCCCCGGAGACCTGCACCAGCCTGCAGCTGCTCAGAGGAGCCTGAGGATCCAGCACGATCTGGCGGTGGATCATTTGTTTTGCCCTGATGACAATGACAGGGATGAGCACTGAAGCGCGCAGATTGGGAGACCTGGCCAGGGGGCTGGAGGTCGGGCCGAGAAGCAGAGACCCGGATGGAGGTTGGCAAGGACTCTCCTGTTTCTTCTTCTGCCCCTTCAGGGATACCATCCTAGGACAGGACTCCGGGTGAAGGGACCCAGACCACCAGTACTCAAAATAAATTACCCAGTGACCCCCAAAACACCATAACCGTCATTCCTGTTTTCTTTCTAATTAGGTTAAGAAAAAGTATCCACGCTGAACACTGAGAATTCAGTGGATGCAAAATCCATTAAAGCTCAGAATCCAGAGACAAAGGTCTTCCATGGAAGCAGATCAATGGACTCTGGCATATCCTTGGATGATAGTTACAAAATGGATTATCCCGAAATGGGCTTAGGTATAATAATTCAGGGAAGGGAATAGGGGCACAAATGCTAGAAGTAAAACAGGAACGAAAAACAAAGGAGAGGGGCCTCCCTGGTGATCCAGTGGGTAAAGAGTCTGACTTGCAGTGAGAGGTGCACCAGTTCCATCCCTGGCCCAGAAAGATCCCAAGTGCCACAGAGCCACTGGACCAGTGTGTCCAATTACCAGCCAGTGCCCAGAGCCAGTGCTCTGCAAGCGGAGAGGCCACTAAAATGGGAGGACCATAAGAGCCAAAAGAATAAAGATGGATGAAAATGAATAAATTTTTTAAAAAAGGAGAAATAATGGAGAGTAGTCAATGAGGTAACAAATTCTGAGACGTGTCCACTAGATTTGGAAACTAGAAGGTCAATAACTGACTTTAGGGGACTTCCCTGTTGGCTCAGTGGTACAGAACCCTCCTGCGGAACTCTGAGTGAGGCTGCTGCAGAAACACAGCAGCAGTGGAATCCAGCTGAATTGCAGGGGGATAGCTGAACGGTGAGTGATTTCCTCCAGGTTTCTGCCACTGCACCGTCACCCTTGGGCTGGTTCCCTCTACCTTCCTAAGCCCAGCGTCTGCCCCGGAGACCTGCACCAGCCTGCAGCTGCTCAGAGGAGCCTGAGGATCCAGCACGATCTGGCGGTGGATCATTTGTTTTGCCCTGATGACAATGACAGGGATGAGCACTGAAGCGCAGATTGGGAGACCTGGCCAGGGGGCTGGAGGTCGGGCCGAGAAGCAGAGACCCGGATGGAGGTTGGCAAGGACTCTCCTGTTTCTTCTTCTGCCCCTTCAGGGATACCATCCTAGGACAGGACTCCGGGTGAAGGGACCCAGACCACCAGTACTCAAAATAAATTACCCAGTGACCCCCAAAACACCATAACCGTCATTCCTGTTTTCTTTCTAATTAGGTTAAGAAAAAGTATCCACGCTGAACACTGAGAATTCAGTGGATGCAAAATCCATTAAAGCTCAGAATCCAGAGACAAAGGTCTTCCATGGAAGCAGATCAATGGACTCTGGCATATCCTTGGATGATAGTTACAAAATGGATTATCCCGAAATGGGCTTATGTATAATAATTAATAATAAAAACTTCCAGGAAAATACTGGGATGCCATGTCGATCTGGTACCGACACAGATGCCGCAAGCGTCAGGGAAACCTTCACAAACTTGAAATACGAAGTCAGGAATAAAAATGATCTTACACGCAAAGAAATATTGGAATTAATGAGAGATGTTGCTAAGGAAGACCACAGCAAAAGGAGTAGTTTTATTTACATGCTTCTAAGCCATGTCAAGGAAGGAATCATTTCTGGAACAAATGGACCCGTTGATCTGAAAAAATTAACAGGTTTCTTCAGAGGGGACTGTTGCAGAAGTCTAGTTGGAAAATCCAAACTTTTCATTATTCAGGCCTGTCAAGGCACAGAACTGGACTGTGATATTGAGACAGACAGTGGTGTTGAGAATGACATGGCCTGTCAGAAAATACCCATTAGGCCAGAATTCCTACATGTGTATTCTACCACACCTGATTACTATTCCTGGCAAAACTCAAAGTAGGGCTCCTGGTTCATCCAGGCTCGTTGTGAGACGCTGAAAATGTACGTTCACAAACTCGAGCTCATGCGCATTCTTACTTAGGTGAACTGAAAGGTAGCGATAGAATATGAATCCTTTTCCACCGATTATACTTTCCATGTAAAGAAACAGACTTCTTGTATCGTGTTTATGCTCACAAAAGAACTGTACTTCTAATCACTAAAGACCTGGATGACCTTTGTTTTTAACTTGTACGCCAAGTAAGGAAACTGTGACTGGTGCTATCTTTTCCTCTCTAGTCTAAATCTAACCTAATGACCCAGGTGATACTTTGAACTGTTTCCCTAGCAATAAAACCACTATGAAGCTACCTCAAACACAGCTGGATAGTTGAGACTATTTAATTAAAGGTGAAATCAAAATGGATCATGGAAGTCAGTCATTATGAGAACAAATGACTGTAAATGAACAGCTCTCAGAATCAGCAAGTTTTAGTGCTGATGCTATGCTACACAATGTAAACCAATGATGGAAAACTTAAACACTGCAGTGGTGTATTTCAGTGATAAGGATATGCCACTGTATCAGAGAAAGGGTTCTGGTTTTTGTCCAACTACAGCAATGACAATGTGGAATAATGTATCCCAGAACCTGGTGGTCCATGTATGTGTTCCAAAACTTGAAGACCCTGATCTTAAGACCGTGGTATTTTTACATCACTTATCGGAGCTCATGGTTTTGTGATGACTGTGCTGAGCATGTCTTTGTTGTTAAAAAAAAAAAAATCATGTTTTAGTATTGAAAAAGTACTCAATGTTTTACTTGAGAAGGTTTGGGAAAACTAAGTTGATTCTTCAGGTTAAATGTAACAATCATACAGGGAGAGAGATTGAGGACTCTAAGGTGGTGAAATGCAACTCTCCCACCAGCTGTTGGGCCTTGTAGACCTGCAGAATAGCTGAAGGGCTCTTAAGTCAAAACCTCAGACAGGGGCTTCCCTGGTGGTCCAGTGGGTAAGGGCACCACCTTGCAGTGAAAGAGGCACCGGTTCAATCCCTGGCCTGGGAAGATCCCACGTGCCCCGGTGCGGCTGAACCGATGTGTCCGACTATCGAGTCAAAGCTCTGGAGCACATGCACCCAGAGCTGGCGCTCTGCGACAAGAGAGGCCACTGCAATGGGAGACCCACACAGGCCAAAGAACAAACATGGATGAAAATAGATAAATGAGAGACCAATGAAGTGCCCCCCTCCCCCAAAAAACC
Organism: Tragulus kanchil; assembly: GCA_022376925.1. Classification (NCBI taxonomy): domain Eukaryota; kingdom Metazoa; phylum Chordata; class Mammalia; order Artiodactyla; family Tragulidae; genus Tragulus; species Tragulus kanchil. The sequence continues at coordinate 65,149,318 of JAIOJX010000001.1, read as the reverse complement.
ACCTCAGACATCAGGGCTTCCCTGGTGGTCCAGTGGGTAAAGAGTCCACCTTGCAGTGCAAGGGCCACCAGTTTGATCCCCGGCAGGGGAAGATCCCACATGCCGCAGAGCGGCTGAACCACTGTGTCCAATTGCAAGCCAGCGCTCTGGAGCGCATGCGCCCAAGAGTTGGTGCTCCGCAATGAGAGGCCACTGTGATGGGAGGCCCACACAGGCCAAGAGATAAAGATGGATGAAAATAAATAAATAAATTACCAGTACAAAGAGGCCAAAACATTAAAAAAAAAAAAAAAAAAAACCCACAGACACCAATCACACTGATAATAAGAGCAGGAATTGAAGAAATTCTACAGGAACATACTAAAATACAACTTAAAGAATAAACAGTGAGGGGGTAAGGAAGAAACAGTCAGCTGGGTGCTCCGTACTTAGAAGATGATGTGAGCCTGACCAGGAACACGACACAGCCTGTGTGATGGGGCAGAGCCACAGACTATGGCTTCTTCAGGAAAAGGAATGTGGGCTAGTTTCTTCATAGCTACTGTTGTGTTTGAAGGATGCTCCCAAAGCAAGAAGCTCCAAGCAAGTGAACCAAGTCAAATTTCTGAAGTGGACATTTTCCAAAGATGGTGGCGGTCATAAGAAAAAATCATAGCCCTCTGTATTTTTAACTTCAAATGATGGCTTTTAATTGGATGGTAAATCAAATTCTTATCTGCCTTTCTGCAGGTTGCCCATGTAATAAAATACAGCTATCATCATTTACCACTGTCATGGATACACTGACTATCAGCTCACTTCTTACTTGACACTGAGAGGAAAGGCTGTGGTTGTCAGCCTGCCAGAAATTATGTAAATTAATGCTTAAGTGCATGAGTATGGTTTACAAGAGGCTCGCAATGGTGTTTGGGGAAAACACTGAGGTTTCTCTTTTCCCTTCATGGTGAATTAAGTGCTCAGTCACCCTTGCAGACTGTGTGTGGGTATGGGTGTGCCCACGTAAGCACCTGGCCACTGACCTTTGCCCAGGAGCTAATGTCAACCCATAAAAGCAATTTCATTAGCACTTCCACATTTTCCAGCAAAAGCAGTGAACCTGGCCTAATAATATGACCCTCATCCCATCCTTTGCAGAAGACGGGAAAGCCGGTACTCTTTGAAAGAATTTTTGAGCATGTTAACTTGTATTCTGTTGATCTTCACAATCAAAGGAGAATGACACGGTAATGATCATATACAGTTCTCTGAAATGAAAGGACCATGGCACCCAGGGCTTTAGCAATCATCCAGTCTTCCCTCCTTTGGGGCCCAGGGAAACTGAAGACCAGAGATGGGATGCAGAGGGGTCCCCAGCCAGGAAGGCTTGAGCCTCCTTGCTCAGGAGGTGTTGAGTCCTCTGCATCACTGTATCTCACTGGTTTTTAGCCTGACATTTCCCATGAGCCTCCTTTTGCTGAAGAAAGAAGCTCACATTTATAAATGAAAGCTATTTGGTTTGATTGTGTCTGTAACTTTTTCTGAATAAATGAAGCATGCCATGGTATCTAAAGGCATGTTCCTATATGACAGTTTGGAAAGAGTTTGTTATTATGAGTTTTTATTTCCAAATAAAAACTTTAACTTAAAAAGAACCCGCCTGTGGGTCCGATCCCTGGGTCGGGAAGATCTCTTGGAGAAGGAAATGGCAACCCACTCCAGTATTCTTATCTGGAGAATTCCATGGACAGAGAAGCTTGGTGGCTACAGTCCATGGGGTTGCAAAAGAGTCAGACACAACTTAGCAACTAAACAAGAACAATGAAGTGACTTTGGGTGGGGGGGGGGGGGATGAATCTCAGTAAAGTAATGGGGTAGAAGCCACAATGCATAAATTGAAAAATGTTTCTGAACATGACTAAATATAAATACCAAGTAGAGACTTGGCTCAAGGAAATAAGGAAATAGTGACTTAGAAGGAAGACAGCTGTCACTTCACTAACCAAGAAACTACATCTTTAAAAAGGAAAACTAAACAGTTTTAAATAAACTATTTAAACAATGAAAAGGTTATCAAAAGTTTAATACAATAAAAATAGGAAATGAGAAAGAACTTACACTTTATCCCCAATTTCCTCTGCCATTCGAAGAATTTCAAAGAGAAGTACCATTTTTCCAGAATGCTCTAAAATCTCAGCATCAGCATCTGTCACAAAATCTTTGTACCAATCTGGAGCTGGGCTGCTTGGACTAGAAGAGGAAGTGGCTTTACCTAAACAAAATAAATGAAATATAAGTAAGTAGGCAAATAAGGGAAGAAATTAAAAGATTCCAGAGAGGGATTGAGAAATAGATTAAGAGATACAGGTATAGACCAACCAACTCAGGGAGAGAATGAGAAAGAAAAAGACTGGTAGGGAGAGAGAGAAAAAAATGACAACCATAGTAGATAAAGAGCTCTAAACTCGGAGAGAAAGACAAAAGATGGGGGAGGTGAGGTAGACAGGACTCTGGGAAAGGGAGACAAAGAGACAGTGAATCAGACAGATACACAAATGCACAAACAAACATACACATATGCACACAGAGGAAGACAGACATGGGGGAGGGGCTCCAAGTTGAGAGTAATCAAGAGACCCTGAGAAAATGTAAGTATGAGAAAGAGAAGTTGGGGTGGGGGAGAAGGGGCTCAGAAAGAAAGAGACACAAAGAAATGAAGTCCTCCAGGCCCTGAGACAGTTTAATTCCCAAAGCACACCCTAACAGATAGAGACCAAGATAAAAAGATCTAGAGACCCAAAGAAAGAGGGACAGAAGAGAAGAGACGAGAGACTGACTCAGAGATCAAGAGAAAAAGAGATCTGAAGAGGCAGGAAACATTTCACTATGCTAGAATTCTAGAAAACTCAAACAAGGATAGATCGAGCATCACCATATCATTTTAAATCATTTTGTTCTTTTTTTAAAAAATGTTTTGCTCTTATTTTCCCCATAAACTTTGACTATAAAGGTAGGAGAAGAAAGTAACACAAAATAACCTATGAAAGATAAACGATTTAGTTTAAAATAAAGAATGTAAATAGGTAAACCTATTTCTGTGCCTTCTCAATTGCCTTTTAATGCAAAGTACTTTAAATTTTTATATAGTTTGTTATAAAGTATTTTACATATTCAGAAAAGTATACAGACTATAAACACAGCGGTGGTCCCACATCTCATCTTTGTCAAATTTTAAAATGTGTTAAATCTGCTTCTGATACAGTTGAAGCCTAATATGCGACCCTACCCAACACTATTCTGTTTCCACCCTTCTTTCTCAGAGGTAAATAAAACTAAAATTTTCTATTTATTATTTATATATTCTTAAATTTTCACTACATGTATGTCACTAAGCTGTATCTTATGTTTCTAAACTATATGTAAATGGTAGATACATATAACTAAATATGTACAGTTGTATTAATTTCAACAAAAAAAACAGACTAGGAAGAAAAAAATGACAACATAGTAGATAAAGAGCTCTAAACTCGGAGAGAAAGACAAAAGATGGGGGAGGTGAGGTAGACAGGACTCTGGGAAAGGGAGACAAAGAGACAGTGAATCAGACAGATACACAAATGCACAAACAAACATACACATATGCACACAGAGGAAGACAGACATGGGGGAGGGGCTCCAAGTTGAGAGTAATCAAGAGACCCTGAGAAAATGTAAGTATGAGAAAGAGAAGTTGGGGTGGGGGAGAAGGGGCTCAGAAAGAAAGAGACACAAAGAAATGAAGTCCTCCAGGCCCTGAGACAGTTTAATTCCCAAAGCACACCCTAACAGATAGAGACCAAGATAAAAAGATCTAGAGACCCAAAGAAAGAGGGACAGAAGAGAAGAGACGAGAGACTGACTCAGAGATCAAGAGAAAAAGAGATCTGAAGAGGCAGGAAACATTTCACTATGCTAGAATTCTAGAAAACTCAAACAAGGATAGATCGAGCATCACCATATCATTTTAAATCATTTTGTTCTTTTTTAAAAACTATTTTGCTCTTATTTTCCCCATAAACTTTGACTATAAAGGTAGGAGAAGAAAGTAACACAAAATAACCTATGAAAGATAAACGATTTAGTTTAAAATAAAGAATGTAAATAGGTAAACCTATTTCTGTGCCTTCTCAATTGCCTTTTAATGCAAAGTACTTTAAATTTTTATATAGTTTGTTATAAAGTATTTTACATATTCAGAAAAGTATACAGACTATAAACACAGCGGTGGTCCCACATCTCATCTTTGTCAAATTTTAAAATGTGTTAAATCTGCTTCTGATACAGTTGAAGCCTAATATGCGACCCTACCCAACACTATTCTGTTTCCACCCTTCTTTCTCAGAGGTAAATAAAACTAAAATTTTCTATTTATTATTTATATATTCTTAAATTTTCACTACATGTATGTCACTAAGCTGTATCTTATGTTTCTAAACTATATGTAAATGGTAGATACATATAACTAAATATGTACAGTTGTATAATTTCACAACCTGTTTTTTCACTGAATATGGTTTTTCATTTTCCATTCAAAGTGAGACATCGAAATAATTCTGCCATACAGCATTCTCCTACAAGACTATACCATAATTTACTAGTCCTCCTGGTCACAGACATTTAGCTTATTTCTCAATTTTGACAACTGTGAAATAACTGCAATGAACCAGTCAGTATTGTATTTTTTCCAGCATGTTGCCTACTTCATCTAAGTTTAACATTTTCTGGTATAAAGTTATGTTTATGATTTCTAACATGTCATATTAAACATTTCTACTTTATATTCTCACCAAATTGTTCTAACATCTGTGGTTCTTGACAATTTGACTATGTTATTTGCTTCTGTGTTAACTCTGTCAGGTTGACTGGTCATTTTTTTTGTCTGATTGTTTCTTCAGGTTCACTATAACTTTTTCATGTCATTTCACTTTCAATGCAGCTGCAATATGTGAGCAATCCTGGTAACCTGGGGTGACATCATATAACTCCATAGTGATTTTGCATCTCTATCTGTCAGACATTCCAAGGGGATCCCCAATCCAGAAGTACTTTCAAGGTTAGTATTTCAGTTTGAGAATTTCAGACTATATAGATAGCATAAATTCAAACCATAAACTATGTGCAGGAAAGCCCAAGATTATGAAGCCAAGGAAACTACTTTTGAAACCCCCAGCTCAGGGCGACACAGATAAGATTTCTTGTCAGCTCCACATTTTGATGGGCAAATTTTTTTCTATCCTGTTCTTCTATGGAGTACGTACCCTTTAAACAGATTCACCTTTAATTTGAGTTCTAAGAACTCTCCACCTCATAGAGGGCTCAAGGCCTTGAATCTTATCCTAGGTAGGTAAAAACCAAAGAGTAATTCCCACAGCTTCCAGAGCGTATCTTCTTGACTTTACTGTTTACATTTATCAGCTCCTTCTTTTTGCTTGGGTCCTAGTAATTACCATTAATTTTACAGAGCTCATTATGCATTTACATTTAAATCACAATAAGCTACTACTTAAATGTCTTACATATTTGCAGGATTCAATGCCTTAACCTGAGTAACTTTTGTGACATTCCGCCCTCTTTTCTTGACAAACTTCCATGCACATTTTACTATCCTTTAAGAGTCGACCAAACTTTTATCTCAGAACAGCCTTTTGTGACCCTTGGCTGTTGTCTGGGAACTTGAATGGTAAACAGTTCCCTGTACTAATCCAAAACTTTAACTGAGAAAGAGGGGACCATTGTCCCTAGATCATCCAAGTACCTAGAAAGCAAATACCTGGGTTTGTTCCAGAGTCTAGAATTTAAGAGCCAGTGCCTCTGTCACCAGTCCCCAGTAAAAATCTTTGGTACTCAAGTCTTTAATGATCTCCTCTGGTAGACGCTTCACTTATATTCCCAAAATGTTGCTGCAGAAGTAAGTACATCCAGTGTGACTACACGAGAGAGGACTCTTTGAAAGTTATGTCTGATTTCCTCTGGACTTTGATCCATACATACCTTTTCCCTTTCCAGATTCTGCTTTCCATGATTTTGATGTAATAAACCATATGACTAATATGATATAAGCCATATGTAATAAACCTGAATATAACTATATGCTGAGTCCTACGAGTCACCAAACCTGGGGATGGTTTTGAAGACTTTCTGACACATAGCTTATCAAGCATATGTTGACTAAAATTCCTTTCTATAATTAGTCAACTGGCAAATAATCAGTGGCTTTGGGAATTTTACATTTCCATAGCATTGCAGACAACTTCAGCAATGACTACCCAATTTAAAAAAGGCAATTTATATATGGTGATGGTGTCAACAATTAAATTAAAAAGTTGGCACAAATGTGGCAACAAAATAAGAAGTCTCAAAACTTAGCATAGGTGAAAATTTCTGTGGAAAGACAAAAAATTCATACTAATTGTAATCGTACTGGATAGGATCAAAATATTTCATCTCTAAAAAATGTTAAAAGGTCCAGAAAAACATGGGCTATTCCAGTTAATAATTACCCTGAATATATAATTAAAACCTACAAATAGATATTGAATGCTGAATATTCTTATTTCATCATCAACACAGATTGGTCATTCCTTCTGTTATAATTCTAGGCATACAATACAAATGAAAGTGAATTAATAAATCATAGTCATTCCTAAATATCCACCCAGGAAATCAAAAAAATTCTTACAAAGTGAGGCACAAAAGAAACACAAATAGAAAGCAAAATCTTTACCTCTAACTTTTTGAAGCAAGATAAATACATACGTAAACACGGTATCTGCAGCAAGATTATACTCTGGTTTCCTTTAGAACTTTATTTTATACCAGAATTCCAGTACACATGAATACTGGGAAAAGTCATTGGAAATGTAGCCTGCTGTTAAATGTAACTTAAAAAACTACTGTCTCCATACTGTTTTGGTAGGACAGGTGCTTCTTCGTTTACTGAACTCAAACGTTGCTACTGGAAATGCAACGTATTTGCTAGTCTGGCAAAGAACATTACTCAGCAGACCGAGCATCCCTGAAGACCAGACCCCTTTACTTATTCTTTGATTTCCGGCATCAGCACATTAGCTATATGCCAGATTATTATTATTTTTAATATGCTATCGTTAATATTGATTACTTTATTTATATATTTATTTGGCTGCAGCAGGTCTTAGTTACAGCATATGGGATCTTAGTTCCTTGACTAGGGATCAAATCCAGGTCCCCCTGCATTGAGATCGCACAATCTTAGCCACTGGATCACCAGGGAATTCCTACACTAGATATTTTGAATCAAGAGAATGACTGAAAGAGTTAAGACTATAAAATTACTTATTAACCAATCATCATTACTATCTTCAAAATGTATCCCAAAGCAAAAGACTATCAGAAATAAACAGCCAGTGATACCTCTTATCAGCTCCTAAAACTGAATCTTCCCCTTATCCTTTTCATCCCTTATTCTTCTTAGCATTTTTGCACAAATGTGGCAACAAAATAAGAAGTCTCAAAACTTAGCATAGGTGAAAATTCTGTGAAAACAAATTCTACTAAGAATAGATAGTTTTTTGAAAAGGTCCAGAAAAACATGGGCTATTCCAGTTAATAATTACCCTGAATATATAATTAAAACCTACAAATAGATATTGAATGCTGAATATTCTTATTTCATCATCAACACAGATTGGTCATTCCTTCTGTTATAATTCTAGGCATACAATACAAATGAAAGTGAATTAATAAATCATAGTCATTCCTAAATATCCACCCAGGAAATCAAAAAAATTCTTACAAAGTGAGGCACAAAAGAAACACAAATAGAAAGCAAAATCTTTACCTCTAACTTTTTGAAGCAAGATAAATACATACGTAAACACGGTATCTGCAGCAAGATTATACTCTGGTTTCCTTTAGAACTTTATTTTATACCAGAATTCCAGTACACATGAATACTGGGAAAAGTCATTGGAAATGTAGCCTGCTGTTAAATGTAACTTAAAAAACTACTGTCTCCATACTGTTTTGGTAGGACAGGTGCTTCTTCGTTTACTGAACTCAGCGTTGCTACTGGAAATGCAACGTATTTGCTAGTCTGGCAAAGAACATTACTCAGCAGACCGAGCATCCCTGAAGACCAGACCCCTTTACTTATTCTTTGATTTCCGGCATCAGCACATTAGCTATATGCCAGATTATTATTATTTTTAATATGCTATCGTTAATATTGATTACTTTATTTATATATTTATTTGGCTGCAGCAGGTCTTAGTTACAGCATATGGGATCTTAGTTCCTTGACTAGGGATCAAATCCAGGTCCCCCTGCATTGAGATCGCACAATCTTAGCCACTGGATCACCAGGGAATTCCTACACTAGATATTTTTGAATCAAGAGAATGACTGAAAGAGTTAAGACTATAAAATTACTTATTAACCAATCATCATTACTATCTTCAAAATGTATCCCAAAGCAAAAGACTATCAGAAATAAACAGCCAGTGATACCTCTTATCAGCTCCTAAAACTGAATCTCTTTCCTGACTACATCCCTTTTCCACGGAACCACCACCTCATCCCTTATTCTTCTTAGCATTTTTTAATTGAAACACAGTTGATTTACAATGTTATGCTAGTATCAGGTGTACCAGCAAAGTGATTCTGATATAAAAATATATTCTTTTCCAGATCTTTTTTTTTTTTCAATCTTTTTCCCTTATAGGTTATTATACAATCTTAAAAAAAGTAGCTCATGGAGCTCAATATTAAAGAAAATCATCACAACTATAATTTAGTATCACTCCACACTGCTCAGAACGGCCAACATCAAAAAATCTACAAACAGTAAATGCTAGAGGACTTCCCTGATGGTTCAGTGCTTGGAAGTCTGCCTGCCAATACTGGACACACAAGTTCGACCCCTGGCCCAGGAGGATTCCGCATTCAATGGGGCAACTAAGCCTGTGCACCACAACTAGTGAACCTGAGCTCTACAGCCTGCCAGTCAAAATTATTGGAGTCTGTGTGAGTAGAGCCCATGCTCCAAAAGAGAAGCCAATGAAATAAGAAAATCCCACATTGCAACTAGAGAGTAGCCCCAGCATGCTATAACTAGAGAAAGCGCATGCACAACAAAGACCCAAAACAGCCACAAATCAGTTGATATCTATCTATTATCTATATCTATATTTAAAGTGATTTAAAGAATAAAAGAATTTAAGAAAAATTTAAGATGAATGCTGGAGACGGTGTAAGAAAAGGGAACCCTCCTATACAATGTTGCGGCTCCGAGGCTCTAGAGCAGACTCAATAGCTATGGCTCATGGGCTCAGTTGCTCTGCAGCATGTGGGATCTTCCCATATCAGGGATTGAACCCGTATCTCAGTGAACTCTTTACCACTGAGCTACCAGGGAAGCCCTGGGTTCTCATTCTTGATGAGTCTGGCTAAACGTTTGATTTTGTTTATCCATCCAAAGAAACAACACTAAGTTTCATCGAATTTCGCTTTTTTTTTAGCCTCAATTGCCATTATTTCCACTCTAATCTTCATTATTTCATTCCTTCCACCAACACGGGGCTTTGACTGTCCTGATTCTTATTCCTTTAAACGCACATTTACAGTAATTAATTTGACATTTTTCTTGTTTCTTCTAGTATGTCCATACCACTATATACTTTTCTCTTAAAATTGCTTTTGTTGAATCCCACAGATTTTGTAATGCTGTGTTTCCATCTTCATTTGTTTCAAAGTACTTTTTAATTTCCTCTTTGGCTTCTTTGTTGATCCACTACTTGTTTAATAGCACGTTTAGCCTCCACATGTCAGTGTTTTCCCCATTTTCTTCATCCACTTGATTTTTTAGTTTAATACTACTTTGATCTGAAAAGATGCTTGATGCCAGCCAATCTTCTCAAGTTCATTAAGGCTTGTTTTGTTCCAAAGCCTATTTTGTCTGATGTGACTATTACTATCCCATCATTCTTTTTTTTTTTTATCCCAGCATTCTTTACTTTTCCATTTGCATGGAGTATCTTTTTGTTTTCATCCCTTCTCTTTCGGTTTATGTGTCTTTAGATCTAAGGAGAGTATCACACAGGCAGCATATAAATGAGTCATGTTTTTGATCCATTCAGCTACCCTATGTCTTTTGATTGAAGCATTTAGTCAATTTACATTTAAAATAATTATTGGCGGGCATGTAGCTATTGCGATTTTGGTACTTGTTTTCTTGTTGTGTTTTTAGTTCTTCTCTGTTCCAATCTTACAGTTTTTCTTTCCTTGTTTTTAGATGGATTTCTTTCACATTTGGATCCCTTTATTATTTTTGCGTACCAATTGTAGTTATTTCTGACCTGTGGTTATCATGAGGTATGTAAATGTGTGTATGTGTATATATACATAAAACCTCCTGTATATATATCCTATTATTTTCAGCTGATTGTCAATTTAAATTTAAAGGTATTCTAAAAGCACTAAATTTTGCTGTTTCCCTTTAGCATGCCTCTGAAAATCCTGCTGTCACCATGGGTTGCTGCCCCACCTGGCATTACCAGTATTCTAAGAACAATTTGTACCCAGAGTTTTGCTTAAGCCAAGGTGACCCTGATGCAAAGATCCACATCTTTAACCTGGGGTAGAAGAAGGCAAAAGTGCCCATTCTGTCATATAGTGTCAGATGAGTATGAGCAGTTCTCCACTGAAGGCTGTCCCTAACTGTGCCAAGTGCATGGTGAAAAGCTATGTCAAAGACGGTTTTCACATCCAAACACATCTCCAGCCATCCACATCACCTGCATTGACAAAGCAGTGTCCTGTGCTGAGGTTGACAAGCTCTAAGTAGGTATGTGGGGTGTCTCTGGAATGCCCCAGGGCACAATGGCCACAGTCTACACTAGTCAAGTCATCATGTCCATCTGCACCAAATTGAACAACAAGCAGCATGTGACTGAGGTCCTACACAGGGCCAAGTTCTAGTCCCTTGGCCAAAATAAAATTCACATGTCCAAAAAGTGAGAATTTAAAGTCAATGAATTTGAACACATAATGGCAGAAAAGCAACTCATCCCACTTGGCTGTGGAGTCAAATACATCACTAATTAAGGCCCAATGGACAAATCACAGATCCCAGATTCACAAAAGCCTTGGTGTTCTCCACTGTTTGCTTACGTACACCACTAAATCCTCCTTTCCTGTCAATCAATCAGTGAAAAATAAAGCACTCCATTTTCCCTTACCAGTCACATTCTATTTTTTGTTGTTATATTTTAATTCTTTTTATTTTGCATATCCCTTAACTACTTACCTTAATGACGGCTGATTATTTACTACTTTTTCTTTGAACTTTCCTATTAGCTTTTTAAAGTGAGTAGTCCAATTCCTTTATATTCATATATTTTCCATCATAAGTGAACTGTTTTTTTCTTTCATATATTTTCTTATTTCTAGTTGTGAGCTTTTCTTTTACCCTTAAAGATGATCCTTTAATATTTCTTTTAAAGTCAGTTTACTGGTTATGAACTTCTCTAGAGTTTTTTGCTTGTCTGAAGAACCCTTTATCTCCCCCTTCAGACCTGAATCATAACCTTTTCAGGTATTCTTTAAAAAAAAAAAATTTATTTATTTCTTAGGTCTTAGTTGCCACATGTGGGATCTAATTCCCTGACCAGGGAATGAACCTAGGCCCTCTGCATTGGGAGGTCAGAGTCTTAACCACTGGCCCACCAGGGAAGTTCCCAGGTTGAATATTCTTGATGTAAATTTTTATCCTTTCAGCACTTGAAATACATCTTGGCACTCCTTTTTGGACTGCAAAGTTTCTGCTTTGAAATCACCTTATAGGCTTAGGGAGGTTCCCTTCTACTGATACATGATTAACTGTTTTTCTCTTGATGTCTTTAAATTTATTTTTATATTAAACTTTGCCATTTTAAATATGATATACCCTGGTATGGGGGATTCACAAGTGTTGCCAGTGCTAAAGAGCCTGCATAGCAATGTAGGAGACTTAAGAGACATGGGTTTAATCTCTGAGTCAGGAAGATCCCCTGGAGGGCATGGCAACCCACTCCAGTATTCTTGTTGACAGAATTCATGGACAGAGGAGCCTGGTGGGCCACAGTCTATAGGGTTGCAGAGTTGGACACGACTGAAGTGACTTAGCACACATGCACTCACCTTGGTATGAGTCTCTTTGGGGTCACCTTATCTGGGATCTCTGTTTCCTATACCTTGGTGTCTGTTTTCTTTCCCAGGTATAGATGTTTTCCACCATTATTTCTTCAAATAAGTTTTCTGCTACATCTGAGTATGGCTGAATCTGAATCTGCTTTTTCTGTGAATATGGTTGATGTTTCACAGAGGTCTCATATACTCTCATTTAAAAAAAATTCTTTTCTTCTTATTGTTATTCTTATGGGGTAATTTCTACTATTTTATCTATCAGATTGCTTGTCCCTTATGTCAACTCATCTGCTTCTGATTCCCTGAGGTGTAATTTTTTTAAAAATTTCAGTTACAGTTTTGAGTTCTGCTTGACTCTTTCTTGTATTTTCTAAGTCTTTGTTATGGTTTTTAATAAGTTCCTCCAATCTTTTCCAGAGTTTGGTGACCACTATTTTGACTGTTATTTCAAACTCTTTTATCAGGTAAACTACTTAACTATTTTACTAGGCTTGATTTTTTCCCTGGGGTTTCACTTTGTTCTTTCACTTGGACCATATTCCTCTTATCTCATTATTATTATTTTCTTTATGTTTCTATAAGAGAAACAATTACCTCGCCTGATCTTGCAGAGGCCTTGTGTGGCAGCATTCCCTATGTTAACTATTTGGGCCTAGAGGCTTTGGCAAGCTGGCTGGGGCTGCAGTGGGCACTAGCAGGGGTTAATCCCTGGGGAGCAATATACCCAAGACTGCATTAGTGGGACCCCATAGGCTGGAGCAGGTCCAGTCCAGGGGCTGCCCCTTGGGAAGTACTGTGCATAAGTCTACCTTAGTAGGACAGCTGGAGCTGGAGAGAACATGGGCGAGGAGGAGTCCTTGAGTAGGGGTGGGGGGTGGGGCGCCCTTTCGAACAATGGTGATAATCAGTGCCTCGTACCCAGGCCAGACCTCCAGCAGTTCCCTGTCATGGTAGCAGAAGCTCCAGGGTTAGTAAATAGATGTCCTTAATATATACTCTAGGTGCACTTAAGTTTTTTCACTGTGTCCCAGAGGAAGTGTGTCAGCATTTGGAGGCCTCAGCAATATACCTTCTTACTATAGATCACTCAGAAAGAGGAGGGATTCCCATGGATAGTGTGTCTCTGACTTTCCTACTAGTTTCTATGTGGTTCTTCTATGGGCACCACCAGTTCATTGGTCCCTTGAGTCTTCTTCAAGAAGTGTGCTACATGTAGGTGTAGATCAGTGTGCTCAGGAAAGGTTAAGGATCTGTGTCACCATATTTCTCAGTATATACTCTATGATTTCAAATATAAATGCCCACTGACAAAACTTACTCTGAAAACACATGCATAATACAGAGATGTTGCACGTTCAGTTTCAGACCATCACAATAAAGCCAAGAGCACAATAAATCAAGTCACGTGAATTCTTAGGTTTCCCAGTCCTTGTAAAAGTTATGTTTATATACTATGCTTGAGTACCTGTGTGTGCTAAGTCACTTCAGGCATGTCCAGATCTGTGCAAACCTGTGGACCATAGCCTGGCAAGTTCCTCTGGCTCCGGGATTCTCCAGGCAGCAATACTGGAGTGGGTTGCCATGCTCTCCTCCAGGGGATCTTCCCAACCCAGGGATCAAACCCATGTCTCTTACGTCTCATGCACTGGCAGATGGGTTCTTTATCACTTAGCACCTCCTAGGAAGCCCTAACATACTACACTGTAGTCTGTAAGTGTGCAACAGCATTATGTCTTAAAAACACAACACACATACCTTAACTGAAAAATATTTACTGCTAAAAAATGCTAAGCTTCATCTCATGGAAGCGAGTCATAATTGTTTTGGCTGGTGGAGAGTCTTGCCTCCATGTTGATGGCTGCTGATGAGTCAGGGTGGTGGCTGCTAATACTTGGGGTGGCTGTAACAATTTCTTAAAACAAGACCAAAATGAAGTTTACTAACTGTTTGGTGAAAGGCACTTAGCTCTGGCCTATCTTGGCTTTTGGCTCCCTCACTAAGTTTAATCATCTTTAGCTTTTGAGTTAAAGTGAGACACAGTGAGTCTTCCTTTTACTTGAACACTTAAGAGGCCACTATAGGGTTATTAATTAGCTTAATTTCAATATTGCTGTGTATTAATGGATAGGGAGACCTAAGGAGAGGGAGAGATACAAAGGAAGGGCCATTCAGTGGATCCAGCAGAATCAGAATGGCACAATATTTTATCAGTTTAGTTGCCTGTCTTACCTGGGTGCAGTTCATGGCTCCCCAAAATAATTAGAATTATAATACCAAAGATCACTTATCACAGAACATCGTAACAAATCTAACAGTAACAAAAGAGTTTGAAATATTTTGAGTATTACCAAAATGTAACGCACAGATACAAAGTGAATAAATGTTGTTGGAAAAATGGTGCCAACAGACATGCTCAACATAGGGCTGCCACCAAAATTCCACTTGTGAAAAACACAGTATCTGTGAAGTACAATAGAACAAGGTATGCTTGTCATGAAATAATAATAAATCAAACATTTTGAAGTAGTTTATATATAGTCATTTCCTCCTCACAAAAGTGTGCTAATGTGAAACTAAACTAAAACACAAAAGATGTGGATGCTGTAAGGTAAACTTAATCACTTATTCAAGATCTTGCTTCTAAAATGATCACAAAGCAAGTAAAAATGAATTAAATATCTACTCTTTGAAATTAAAATGAAATATGTAGTGAAAATCATAGCTCCATTATAGTCATCTGCTTATTTATTACCATTATCAATTTCAAGGTACAACATTTTGGTTCTTTAATACTTCCTATTCAGGATTTCTTACATTTACTATAAGAAAGTGATTTGGGGGGATATTTCCTGAGAGTGGTTAGCGCTTGGTGCTTTCACTGCCAGGGTGCAGATTAGATTCCTGGTCTGGAAAATAAGACGCTGCATGTCATGATGCATAGCCAATAAATAAATAAATAAATGATTTTTTAAAAAGTTACACAGTATCAGGTATATGTGACTATATGCTATGATCTACTCAGCCTTATAAGAGTCAATCTAGATCTAAAGAACAAAAACAGATTTTTATCATATATTTATTTTAGAAAATGTTTCTGATGAACTATACACATAGATAGCTGCAAAAATGAAATGCATCCACATATGAATGACTTCCATCTGACCACAAATAACTACAAACTAAAGGAGTAGGCAAAGTTTGTCATTTGGAACCTACATCTTTCCCTGTCTGAAGTGTATGCTCCAGTTCTTTCTAGTATTTTTCATATTATGGCATATATGGAAAGTGCTAATATTAGGTTGGTGCAAGTTTGGTTTTTGCATTGTTGAAATTTGCCATTTGATACTGGAATACATTCTAAATAAATGTGGTTACATTATACATCATTTTAGTATGCATTTCTCATTTTATGGTTTTTTTGCTAATGACGTAAGACTTACTGTTTATTTTATATTTATTTTAGACTAGGGAAATGATGTTAGACAAAAAGTAAATCCAAGGGATTTTCTTATTCGAGTTCAAAATGATTTATAAAGCAGTGAGACAACTCGCAACATCAACAACACATTTGGCCCAGGAACTGCTAATGAACGCACAGTGCAGTGGTGGTTCAAAAAATTTTGCAAACTAGACGAGAACCCTGAAGCTGAGAAACTCAGTGGCAGGCCATCAGAAGTTGACAAGGAACAAGCGATGATCCTCTTTCAACTATACAAGAAGTTGCTGAAGAACTCAACACCAACCATTGTATGGTCGTTCGGCATTTGAAGCAAATCAGAAATGTGAAAAAGCCCAATAAGGAGGTGCCTTGTGAGCTGACCAAAAATCAAAACACAATCATCATTGTGAAGTATCATCTTCTCTTAATTCTATGCAATGGCAATGAACCATTTCTCAACTGGATTGTGATATGAGACAAAATGTCGATTTTGTACGACAATCAGCAATGATCAGCTCAGTGGCTGGACCAAGAAGCAGCCATGAAGCACTTCCCAAAGCCAAACTTGCACCAAGAAAAGGTCATGGTCACCATTTGTTGATTTGCTGCCCATCTGATCCACTACATCTTTCTGAATACCAAAAATACCATTACATCTGAGAAGTATTCTCAGCAAATCTATGAGATACACCAAAAACTGTAATATCTGCAGCTGGCACTTGTCAACAGAAAGGGCCCAATTCTTCTTCACAGTAACACCCAACTGCATGTCACAAAACCAAGGTTTCAAAAGTTGAATGAATTGCGCCACAAAGTTATGCCTCATCCACCACATCACCTGACCTCTCACCAACCAACTACAAACTGACTATCATTTCTTCAAGCATCTTGACAACTTTTTGCAGGGAAAAATCTTCTGCAACTAGCAAATGGCAGAAAATGCTTTCCGAGAGATCTCTAACTCTGAAGCATGGATTTTTATGTTGGAGAAATAAGCAAACTTATTCCTCATCAGCAAAAATGCATGGGTGGGATATATATATGACTAATCTGGGAACATACATATCTGTAAACAACAAAACTCTGTAAAAGTTAAAAGTAAAATAAAAGTTGAGAACAAAACAAAATAAAGCAAAACAAAAAAAAATGCATTGACTATAATGGTTCCTATTTTGATTAATAAAGATGTCCTTGAGCCTAGTTATAATGACTTAAAATTCACAGTCTGAAACCATAATTATGTCTGCACCAACCTAGTATTTATGATGCACAGAGAGGCCTGGCATGCTACAGTTCACGGGATTGCAAAAGTCAGACACAACTTAGTGACTGAACAACAACAATATTTAAAATAGTACAACAGGAAAACTGGAAGAAGCTCCTCATTTCTGAAAGTGACTCAGCTGCATTAGACCTCAGCTATACTTCCAAGTGATGAAGGGATAAATCAATACCTCAGCATACTTTTAATACATAATGGTTAGTTTACGCTCTCTTTTCTCTTAACCATAAGTTATGAGAAAAACTTCAACAAAATCATTTGAGGAAAATCATTCCCAGAAACACACAATCTTTAAGCTATTTATTTATAATTATGAGATGAGAGACTAAGGAAAATTTAAGTGCAAATGCAGATCAGCAGACCAGAGAAGATAGTAGGAGCTTCCCACTACCTTAAACTGCAACCATTACTTTAAGTACATTTTAAATCTAGTTGGAAAATGAACACTGATAAGAAATTACCTTTACGGGATAACAGGAGACAAAAATAAGAAAAGAGGGACTTCTCTGGTGGTCCAGTGGTTGGGAGTCCACCTCCCAATGCAGAGGATATGGGCTCAAGCTCTGGTCATGGAACTAGAATTACTAACCACCAGCCGGAGAATAACTCAGCCCACATGCCACAACTAAGATCCAATACAACCAAAAATAAAAATAAACTAAATTTAAAAAAAAAAAAGAAGAAAAGAAATTTTGTAGTTTAATTGATACTATTCCCCTGGTTTCTCAGAGAAGTAGGCCAGGTTCTGTTGTTAGGCTGCCATCTGTCTATTTGAAGGAGGTACTGAAGAGAGAAATGTTTATCAAGAAATCACCGGATTTGTTTAGCTGCAGGCCTAAGACCAGCTAAGCTTGTCTGTTCACAGAATCACTTACCTAGCTGGCACCCACATTTCTATTCTCTTCACAGATGGTCTACTACTTTGCTCCATGATTCACAAATGCCACATATTTAGAGTTATTTACACTGCTGTCTTGAAATACTCAGCTATGTATTCATTCCCAGCACTGGAGTTTCTAAACACCTAGTTAGGCTGCACAGAAGAGTATGGAGCCTAAGCACTCATCCTTCTAATGCAGGTAAGAGTAAAGACTGGAAGTCTTTGGAAGTTCAATGGAAGACTTTAACTGAGTATATACTCATGCACAGGAGAAAGAAAACCTGAAGTAGACAACACAACTGTACCTGATACAAGGCAAATTTAAAGTAGACAATACAAGGGAAATCTAAAGTAGACAATATAGATTATGAAGAATTAAAAAGGAAAAAGACTAAAACACTAAAACTAGCTTTACTATATAAAATGAATTACAGTCATAGTATACTACCTGAAATGCTTATAGTTATTTATATGTAATTAAGTGAAATTGCCATGGTGGGTTTAAAATAGAGGATATATCTAGATCTGAAACCGCTTACACCAGTCATTTGTAAAGATATAACAATATTGTGACGCTGCATAAGACTTAAGTTAGGTAACACATGGAGTGAAAATAATAGAGTTTAGGCATATACATGTAAATAAACGCTAGTTTTTTTCATTTTTCTCTTCCTCTTAAATACCAGAGAGAGCACAATGGCTTACTACTATTTCAACATTCATTAAACATTTGTTGTTATTATGTGTGTATATGATTATCCTAGATGCTTACCAACTATGGTAAGATATTCCTTTGAGCCAAATGGTGAGGATAATTAACAAATGGAAAGAAGTACTGACGTAACAATGACACGATATTTTCTAAATCAGTGTTCTGTGATAAATGCAAGATTCATTAGACTCACTTTCTTCCAGTTTTAAAGAAACTGAGGGATTATTTCCTGTTTCATCCACATTTCCTTCTCCACCTCCTCGAGATCTTGAATTCCAGACTTTAATCACTTCCACATCATTGTCACTGCCACTTCCACTTGAGCTACTATCTTTTTTCCCCTTTTTTCCCTTTGCTTTTTTCTTTCTAAAAATGAGAATAAATTTAAACGATTAGGAAAGCACAGGAAAAATACAAGTGCTAATTATTAGAAGACAGTCAGCAAGTTGGGGTTTTAAACATGTCAACACAAGGCACAAGAAGTATTCAATTTACTTTGTAAAATCATCAGAGCTTAAACTCATGGAGGTTTCATCAGAATCTGAAGCTATAAATTCATCCATGCTGTCTTCATCAAAATATCCCTAGAGTAAAAAAAAAAAATGAACATTTTAAGAATTTATTTCAATTTATACTGGAAATTATAATGATATCTGTATCATTTAAGGATAAATTCATTATTATGAGATAAGGAAGAACTGAAGCACTATCATATAGTAGAAAAAATAAAGAAAACAACACAGATATGACTAATAAATGCAATGTGAAGTCATGGATTAAAGCATGGAAAACAAAAAATATGTAAATACAAAAACTGATGAAATCCAAGTAACATCTATTGTTTACTTAACAGTACTTATGTGAATTTCTTAACTTTGTCCATTTTACTACGGTTATGCAAGATGTTAACCTATAACAAAGGCAAGAATATACAATCGAGAAAAGACAGTCTGTTCAATAAGTGCCGCTGGGAAAACTGGACAGCTATATGTAAAAGAACGAAATTAGAACATATACAAAAATGAACTCAAACTGGATTAAAGACTTAGATGTGAAGCTTGAACTATAGAACCCTTATAGGGAAATATAGGCAGAACACTCTCTGACATAAATCACAGCAACATCTTTTCTGATCCACCTCTGAGAGTAATGAAGATAAAACCAAAAATAAACCAATGTGATTCAATTAAAACTTAAAAAAGATTTTGCAAAGCAAGCCATCAACAAAAACAGTAAGGTACCACCTCATACTGGTCAGAATGGCGATCATCAAAAATCTACAAACAATAAAGGCTGGAGAGGGTGTGGAGAAAGGGGAACCCTTTATACTATCGATGGGAATGCAAATTGACACAGCCACTTTGGAGAATAGTACAGAAGTTCCTTAAAAAACTAGAGTTGCCATATGATCCAGCAATCCCAATCCTGGGCATATACCTGGAGAAAACTGTAATTCAAAAAGTGTTCACTCCAGTACTATTTACAATAGCCAGGACATGGAAACAACCTAAATATCCATTGACAGGAAT
The DNA here is from genome assembly GCA_022376925.1 of Tragulus kanchil. NCBI lineage: Eukaryota > Metazoa > Chordata > Mammalia > Artiodactyla > Tragulidae > Tragulus > Tragulus kanchil. The sequence goes on along the minus strand of JAIOJX010000001.1, from coordinate 65,129,299 downwards.
GAATAAACAACATGTGGTACACACATAAAATAGAATATTAGGCAGCAAAAACATTGTGGTGAACTTAGAGATTAGGGTTCAATTTACTTTGTAAAATCATCAGAGCTTAAACTCATGGAGGTTTCATCAGAATCTGAAGCTATAAATTCATCCATGCTGTCTTCATCAAAATATCCCTAGAGTAAAAAAAAAAAATGAACATTTTAAGAATTTATTTCAATTTATACTGGAAATTATAATGATATCTGTATCATTTAAGGATAAATTCATTATTATGAGATAAGGAAGAACTGAAGCACTATCATATAGTAGAAAAAATAAAGAAAACAACACAGATATGACTAATAAATGCAATGTGAAGTCATGGATTAAAGCATGGAAAACAAAAAATATGTAAATACAAAAACTGATGAAATCCAAGTAACATCTATTGTTTACTTAACAGTACTTATGTGAATTTCTTAACTTTGTCCATTTTACTACGGTTATGCAAGATGTTAACCTATAACAAAGGCAAGAATATACAATCGAGAAAAGACAGTCTGTTCAATAAGTGCCGCTGGGAAAACTGGACAGCTATATGTAAAAGAACGAAATTAGAACATATACAAAAATGAACTCAAACTGGATTAAAGACTTAGATGTGAAGCTTGAACTATAGAACCCTTATAGGGAAATATAGGCAGAACACTCTCTGACATAAATCACAGCAACATCTTTTCTGATCCACCTCTGAGAGTAATGAAGATAAAACCAAAAATAAACCAATGTGATTCAATTAAAACTTAAAAAAGATTTTGCAAAGCAAGCCATCAACAAAAACAGTAAGGTACCACCTCATACTGGTCAGAATGGCGATCATCAAAAATCTACAAACAATAAAGGCTGGAGAGGGTGTGGAGAAAGGGGAACCCTTTATACTATCGATGGGAATGCAAATTGACACAGCCACTTTGGAGAATAGTACAGAAGTTCCTTAAAAAACTAGAGTTGCCATATGATCCAGCAATCCCAATCCTGGGCATATACCTGGAGAAAACTGTAATTCAAAAAGTGTTCACTCCAGTACTATTTACAATAGCCAGGACATGGAAACAACCTAAATATCCATTGACAGGAATGAATAAACAACATGTGGTACACACATAAAATAGAATATTAGGCAGCCATAAAAAATGAAATGCCATTTGCAGCAATATGAGTGAACTTAGAGATTAGCATTGAGTGAAGCAAGAGAAGGACAAATGTCATGATACTGCTTATATATGAAACCTATAAAAAGGGTACAAATGAATTTATGCAACAGAAATAGAGTCACAGGTACAGAAAACAATCATATGATTACCAGCAGGAAAGTGGTAGGGATAAATTAGGAGATTAGGATTAACATATATAAAGTAATATATATAAAACATAACTAATTAGGACCTACTCTATAGCTAGAGAACTCTATTCAACGCTCGGTAATGTCATATATGGGAAGAGAATCTAAAAAAGTGGATATATGTATAACCGATTTACTCTGCTATACAGCTAAATGTAACACAACACTGCAAATTAACTATATACTCCACTGAAAATTTTTAAAAAGATTAAGATTTAAATTGCCTTCCATTACCACAATGAATTCAAACATATAGTAATTAACTACAAAATAAAATAGATTGAATTACTGTACCACAAAGAAAAGAATATCTGAACATATAGTAAGTCCATAAAGATCAACCTTTTTCATAAAGTTACTCTACATCTTACAGGTATCTTTTGATCAATTTAAGGTTAGTTAATTTACCTTATTTTCTTTACTAATGTAGTCTAGCTGCAAACACCAAGGATGAGTCCAGATCCTACTTAACATCTGAAAATCTTGAAAAAGTTTTGCACCTGCCTTTCCTCTTCCACCTTCACTGTTATTACCTACACCTGATCAAAAGGAAAAAACAGAGCTAATGTTAAGATGTAAGAGTTCTCTAATTCAACCAAGGTATTTCCGTATTAGGACCTTAACTTTATTTGTGCATCAGAATACTTTGGTTCTGCAGACTTTATAGGCCATCATTTTTACAATTTTTCAAAACACACAAAATAGGATTAAAAAAGAAATCCATCATACAGAAATTATCAAAATTCTAGACAAAAACTTGTGGTATAGTAACATGCATACCTTATAAATGCAAGTTTAACAACTGCCTGAAATTTTGAAATACTGATAAAGGTAAATAAGTTTGAGATAAAAGTAACAATAATAGTATGTAGAAATATTTCTGATTTCTATTGGTAACAAAGTCACAGTTATCACTAATACTAATATGGTTTGTTGCCTACATTAATAACTGGAAAATGCTGTATTTTTGATAGAGGTTAGTGGAAACTTTTTCTTATTCAGATTAGGTCTTAGATTCTATCCATGTACGCGAGATTACAATTTCCTGCTTTAGATAAAGCCACTCTCTGTACACCGCACTTAAGCAACTCTTTTCAATTATTCCTACATCGAAAAAAGTATTTCTAAAAAGTGTTTTTCAAGCTGAAAGAATTACTTGGCCAGAGAAACTTCAACAGTATATTTTTCATATGAAAATGAAATAAAAATGAAATGAATGCACATTTCATTAATATGACAAAATTATCAAGAGGTTAAAACCAAAAAAAAAAAAAAACCAAAAACAAAGCTGATTTGTAAAAAGAATAGTATTTAAGCAGTAACATTTTTCACTCCAGTTTTCTTTTTTTTTGGCCACTTCTATTGATCTTTCATTTATTTATCTTTGTTCTTTGGCCTGCGTGGGCCTCCCATCACAGCGGCCTCTCTCGCTGCAGAGCACCAGCTCTGGGCACATGCTCCCCAGAGCTCCAGCTCGGTAGTTGGACACATTGGTCCAGCCGATCCGCAGCACGTGGGATCTTCCCAGGCCAGGGATCGAACCAGTGCCCCTTGCAGTGCAAGGCGGTGTCCTTACCCAGTGGACCACCAGGGAAGCCCCCACAGTCTTAAAAGATGCAAATTCACTGATAATTAATAAGTCTTATCTCTAAGAGGGACAAGAGTATATTCAGCAATGATAGCAATTATGAATAAAAAAGCACGAAAGTCCAATAGTATTTTGCCTAATTAGAGGCATTGCCACTGTGCATGACAGAAATCACTACTATGAAAATGAGGCAATTAATTTCTTGACATAAAACTGTTCACAGCATTCCCTTATAATCCTTTTAGTTCTATAAAGACACAAGTGAGTCTTCCTTTCATTTGAACAACTGCCTGAAATTTTGAAATACTGATAAAGGTAAATAAGTTTGAGATAAAAGTAACAATAATAGTATGTAGAAATATTTCTGATTTCTATTGGTAACAAAGTCACAGTTATCACTAATACTAATATGGTTTGTTGCCTACATTAATAACTGGAAAATGCTGTATTTTTGATAGAGGTTAGTGGAAACTTTTTCTTATTCAGATTAGGTCTTAGATTCTATCCATGTACGCGAGATTACAATTTCCTGCTTTAGATAAAGCCACTCTCTGTACACCGCACTTAAGCAACTCTTTTCAATTATTCCTACATCGAAAAAAGTATTTCTAAAAAGTGTTTTTCAAGCTGAAAGAATTACTTGGCCAGAGAAACTTCAACAGTATATTTTTCATATGAAAATGAAATAAAAATGAAATGAATGCACATTTCATTAATATGACAAAATTATCAAGAGGTTAAAACCAAAAAAAAAAAAAAACCAAAAACAAAGCTGATTTGTAAAAAGAATAGTATTTAAGCAGTAACATTTTTCACTCCAGTTTTCTTTTTTTTTGGCCACTTCTATTGATCTTTCATTTATTTATCTTTGTTCTTTGGCCTGCGTGGGCCTCCCATCACAGCGGCCTCTCTCGCTGCAGAGCACCAGCTCTGGGCACATGCTCCCCAGAGCTCCAGCTCGGTAGTTGGACACATTGGTCCAGCCGATCCGCAGCACGTGGGATCTTCCCAGGCCAGGGATCGAACCAGTGCCCCTTGCAGTGCAAGGCGGTGTCCTTACCCAGTGGACCACCAGGGAAGCCCCCACAGTCTTAAAAGATGCAAATTCACTGATAATTAATAAGTCTTATCTCTAAGAGGGACAAGAGTATATTCAGCAATGATAGCAATTATGAATAAAAAAGCACGAAAGTCCAATAGTATTTTGCCTAATTAGAGGCATTGCCACTGTGCATGACAGAAATCACTACTATGAAAATGAGGCAATTAATTTCTTGACATAAAACTGTTCACAGCATTCCCTTATAATCCTTTTAGTTCTATAAAGACACAAGTGAGTCTTCCTTTCATTTGAACACTGAAGAGGCTAATGTATGGGGCTTCCCTGGTGGCTAATTATATTGAGCACCATTTAGAGAAGTGACTGTCTGGCAAAGGGTACATTAAAATCACCCAGAGGGCTTATAAAAATGCAGCTTCCTGAGTCCTACCCCAAAACCATTGAATCAATCTATAATGAGTGAAACTTAGATACAGTCATCTTTAAAGATAATGGGATTTTACTGTTCTCGATTTATAAGAGTACAATTCAGTGGCATTAAATATAATCAAAATGTTGTACAACCATCAGCACTCTCCATTTTTAAAACTTTTCCCATCACCCTTAACAAAAACTGTCCACTTTATGCAGCTCTAAATGTAATCACACAGTATTTGGACTTTTGTGTCTGGCTTATTTTACTGAGGGCTTCCCTTGTGGCTCAGATGGTAAAGAATCTCCCTGTAATACAGGAGACCCAGGTCTGATCCCTGGGTTGGGAAGATCCCCTGGAGAAGGAAATGACAACCTGCTGCAGTATTCTTGCCTGAAGGATTCCATGAACAGAAGTGCCTAGCAGGCCACAGTCCATGGAGTCACAAAGAGTCAGACATGATCAAGTCATTTTCACTTATTTTACTTAATGTAATGTCTACAAGTTCCATTCATGTCAAAATTTCTTTTTTAGACCATAATATTCCATTGTTTGCATATATCATATTTTGTTCATCTATTCATTACCTGATGGACATTCTGATTGCTTCTATGTTTTTGGCTATTATGAATAATGCTGCTATATAAACATGAATGGGTAGTTACTTGTTTTGAGGAATTGATTTCAGTTATTTTGAAAGTGCAATTTTTACCTAGATGTACAATTCCTGGATCACAAGACAATTCTTTAACTCTTTGAGGAACTACCATACTTTCACCAGAGCAACTACTCAAGTATTCTAACTCCTCCATACTAGTTTCAACACTTACTATCTTTTTTTTTTAAAGATTTATTTATTTATTTATTTTGGGCGGGGGTCAGGTTGGGGAGGGAGGGGAGCGGGCAGGCCACTTCTATTGGTCTTTCATTTCTCTATTTTCATCCGTCTTTGTTCTTTGGCCCGCGTGGGCCTCCCATCGCGGTGGCATCTGTTATCGCAGAGCGCCGGCTCTGGGCGCGTGCGCTCCAGAGCTCTGGCTCGGTAATTGGACACACCGGTCCAGTCGCTCTGCAGCACGTGGGATCTTCCCAGGCCAGGGATCGAACCGGAGCCCCTTGCACTGCAAGGCGGTGTCCTTACCCACTGGACCACCAGGGGAAGCCCTCAACACTTACTATCTTTCTTTACCCAACAGTCATCCTTATTGGATATGATGTGGTGGTATCTCTTGGTTTTGAGTTGTATTTCCTGAATAACTAGTGATAATGTAGAGCATCTTTTAATGTGCTTATCAGTCATTTGTGTACATGTTTTGGAGAAATGTCTACTGAAAAATCGCTTCACCCATTTTAGAACTGACTTGTTTGGTTTTTTGTTGTTGTTAGGTCATTAAGGGACTTTCCAGGCAGTGCTACTGATAAAGAATCTGCCTGTCAATGCAGGAGACATAAAAAACCCACTGGTTCAACCCCTGGGTCGGGAAGATCCCTGGGAGGAGGGTACCAGAACCCACTCTAGTATTCTTGCCTGGAGAATACCATGGGCAGAGAAGCCTGGTGGGCTACAGTTCACAGGGTGGCAAAGACACAGACATGACTCAAGTGAGTGAACATGCACGCACACACAGGTTGTAAGTGCCCTTTAAATACTGTGGATATATTAACCTCCTTTAAAGAAAATGATTTACAAACATTTTCTTACATTTTGCAGAATGTCTTTGTATGAACTCCGTTTTTGCATGCCTAAGATAATGTATGGGTTTTAATAGTGATTTAAGCTTAAAATTAAGCTGTTTTTAAAACTAAGTATTCACACTTATAAAACCTAAAGTGTTTACCAAAGGCAGAAGTTTACATGTAAATATAAACTTCTGATGAAAAGTGGAAGTGTTAGTTGCTCAGCTGTGTCTGACTCTTTAAAATTCCATGTTCTGTAGTCCACCAGGCTTCTCTGTCCATGGAATTCTCCAAGCAAGAATACTGGAGTGGATAGCCATTTCCTACCACAGGGAATTTCCTGACCTGGGGATCAAACCTAGGTCTCTTGCATTGCAGACAGATTCTTCACTTTGGAGCCACTGGGGAATTCGATCATAAAGGGCCTATATTCTTTATAGAGGACAAAGGAAAATTAAGAGGACATTAATTTAAAATTCAATAAATCTACTCTCATGACTTTACTTCTACAAATATTAAATATACTACAAATTATTATTAAAGTTAACATCAAATTGGTGCCAGTATTAAAAGCAAAGTTTATGTGAACTTCTTAAAGCTAGATTGAATACAAAAACAGTCAAATATAGAAACAAAATAATTTTTGGAATAAGTAATCAATTAAATACCAAACATTTTAAATGTGAGACAGGTGACTGACATTTTGAGAGAAATACTCTGATGGTTTCTAGTGAGAATCAAGATAAAGCAGCTTTTAATATAATCCATTTGGCTTTTTATGAAAGTTTTTTCAAGGGGTTATTAACTCAGGTTGTTCTATTTTAACGAGAACAAAACATCACATTCAGTAGGGGGAAATTCAAAGACGTTCTCATCACTGAAAGATTCATGGCACCTGATAATAAATTAACAATCATACTTTTCTGAGTTTAAAACTACAGCAGTTAGAACTTTATAGATATTTACTCCTATCAATTCAACTCACAAGGGTGGCAAAGACACAGACATGACTCAAGTGAGTGAACATGCACGCACACACAGGTTGTAAGTGCCCTTTAAATACTGTGGATATATTAACCTCCTTTAAAGAAAATGATTTACAAACATTTTCTTACATTTTGCAGAATGTCTTTGTATGAACTCCGTTTTTGCATGCCTAAGATAATGTATGGGTTTTAATAGTGATTTAAGCTTAAAATTAAGCTGTTTTTAAAACTAAGTATTCACACTTATAAAACCTAAAGTGTTTACCAAAGGCAGAAGTTTACATGTAAATATAAACTTCTGATGAAAAGTGGAAGTGTTAGTTGCTCAGCTGTGTCTGACTCTTTAAAATTCCATGTTCTGTAGTCCACCAGGCTTCTCTGTCCATGGAATTCTCCAAGCAAGAATACTGGAGTGGATAGCCATTTCCTACCACAGGGAATTTCCTGACCTGGGGATCAAACCTAGGTCTCTTGCATTGCAGACAGATTCTTCACTTTGGAGCCACTGGGGAATTCGATCATAAAGGGCCTATATTCTTTATAGAGGACAAAGGAAAATTAAGAGGACATTAATTTAAAATTCAATAAATCTACTCTCATGACTTTACTTCTACAAATATTAAATATACTACAAATTATTATTAAAGTTAACATCAAATTGGTGCCAGTATTAAAAGCAAAGTTTATGTGAACTTCTTAAAGCTAGATTGAATACAAAAACAGTCAAATATAGAAACAAAATAATTTTTGGAATAAGTAATCAATTAAATACCAAACATTTTAAATGTGAGACAGGTGACTGACATTTTGAGAGAAATACTCTGATGGTTTCTAGTGAGAATCAAGATAAAGCAGCTTTTAATATAATCCATTTGGCTTTTTATGAAAGTTTTTTCAAGGGGTTATTAACTCAGGTTGTTCTATTTTAACGAGAACAAAACATCACATTCAGTAGGGGGAAATTCAAAGACGTTCTCATCACTGAAAGATTCATGGCACCTGATAATAAATTAACAATCATACTTTTCTGAGTTTAAAAACTACAGCAGTTAGAACTTTATAGATATTTACTCCTATCAATTCAACTCACAAAGAATGAGGCCCCCTTAATTCTTAAATACGTCACTGCTCTCTGACGAGATTGGGCACATTCAGAGTGGTATGGCTGTAGACTGCACTGCTCTCAGAAACTGTATATTTTAATATTTATACACGAGCTATTAACATTTTGCTGTTAGTTATTAAATACAATTGATTCTTTAATATTTTAAAACAGTACTCCCCACAACGAAACAAAATTTTCAATATTTTAGAGAAAACATTAAATGACCAAATTTAGTACTTTTTATTACACCCAGAGATTAATTAAAGGCAGGTCTCAACATCCCTCTCTTGCTGTCTCTCACTGAAATAACTATATTTGGTTACATGTCTGCAATTTTTGTCATTCAAATCCAAATGGTACAATAAATCCAATAGCTTATAATTAATATACAATGAAAACGTGTACCCTACTATAAATGATCTCCTTCCAAAAGTCAGTTGGAAAACTGCTTGTGAAATATTAGCAAAAGAAAAATTTCTATAAAATACAAACATGCAAATCCTGTTTTCCCCAAAGCAAAAGAATTGTGGGTCCGGGACCATCATCATTCTTCTGTTTTCTAAACTACAGTGCTGTCATGAGTATTACTTTAACTACTGATATAATATGAAGCATCGTTGTAATGTGTGTGTACATACCTCCACCCTTTATTATTTTCTGATCAACTGTTGTATCCACAATGACTGAACACTGCCTTCTAACCTGTAGCCACTAAAGAAATGTGGCATATCAACTAGGGAAAGGTGACAGAATAAAGCGCCAACAAGCAAAAACTTTCACTCCAGACAACGGAAACTGTTTTTCTCTGTGAACAGTGACAATCTGTGTGCTGGGCACACAGATACACACAAACACCTGAGTATACTGATTATGAAATAATATCTATTTGTTGCATTTTTTAAAGTACATACAGTGACTTTCCTGGTACTCCAGTGGTTAAGAATCTGCCTTTAATGCAGGGGACACAGGTTCAAACTCTGGTTGGGGGACTAAGATTTCACATATTGCGCAACTCAGCATGGGCACTCAGCCTGCACGTCTCAACTAAAGAAAGGCCAGTGTGCTGGAACTACAGAGCCCACATGCTCTGGAGCCCATGTGCCACAATGGGAGAGAAGCCTGTGTGCTGCAACAAAAGATACTGCATTCTGCAACTAAGATATGATGCAGCCAAAGATTAATTAAAAAATTAATTTCTAATAGTAACAATTTTCTTAAAAGCACAAAGAAAAGAGTATGACATAAAGTTCCTTATAATGTAATCACTCAGAATACAAAATGTCATTAACATATTTATGTACTTTATGCATTCCTGTGTATATTTATTGTAACACTGGGACATAACATATACCCTGCTTTGTATTTTTTCCCTCAACATTTGTCAATATGATACCTAAAAAAAACAATTCCATGCCAATGACATTCTTCACAGAACTAGACCAAAGAATCACACAGTTCATATGGAAACACAAAAGACCTCAAATAGCCAAAGCAATCCTGAGAAAGAAAAACGGAGCTGGAGGAATCAGCCTCCCTAACTTCAGACTCTACTACAAAGCAACAGTCATCAAGACAGTATGGTACTGGCACAAAAAGAGAACTAGAGACCAGTGGAACAAGACTGAGAACCTAGAGATAAACCCACGCACCTATGGGTACCTTATTTTTGATAAAGGAGGCAAAAATTGACAATGGGACAAAAAGAGCCTCTTCAACAAATGGTGCTGGGAAAACTGGACAGCTACATGCAAAAAAATGAAGTTGGAACATTCCCTGACACCATACACAAAGATTAACTCAAAATGGATTAAAGACCTAAATATAAGACCAGAAACCATCAAACTCTTAGAGGAGAATATAGGCAAAACCCTCAAGGACATCAATCAAAGCAAGATCTTCTCTGACCCACCTACTAGAATAGCAGAACTAAAAACAAAAATGAACATGTGGGACCTAATGAAACTTAAAAGCTTTTGTACAGTACAAAAAAGCTGAACAGACAGCCCACAGAATGGGAGAAAATCATTAACAAATGAAATAACAAAGAATTAATCTCCAAAATCTACAAGCAACTCAAGACAACTCAACATTGGAAAAATGAAGAACCCAATCAAAAAATGGGAAAAGGACCTAAACAGACACCTCTCCAAAGAGGACATACAGATGGCCCAAAAGCACATGAAACGATGCTCAATCCTGCTTATTATTAGAGAAATGCAAATCAAAACTACAATGAGATATCACCTCACACTCATCAGAATGGCCATCATCAACAAATTGACAGACAATAAATGCTGGAGAGGGTATGGAGAAAAGAGAACACTCTTGCATTGCTGGTAGGAATGTACATTGATATAACCGCTATGGAAAACAGTATGGAGATTACTTAAAAAACTAAAAATAGAAGCACCCTATGACCCAGCAATCCCACTATTAGGCCGATACCCTGATGAAATGAAAACTGAAAGAGGCATCTGTACTCCAATGTTCATTGCAGCAGTCTATACAATAGCTAGAACATGAAAGCAACCTAGATGTCCATTGATGAATGAATGGATAAAAAAACTCTGGTACATAAATATAATGAAATACTACACAGATGTAAAAATGAGGTGTATGGATCTAGAACCTATCAAAAAAAGTGAAGTAGGTCAAAAAGACAAAGACAAGTACAATATACTAACACATATATATATGGAATCTAGTAGGATGGTAATGATAACACACACAGCGAAGTGATGAGAGAATAGACATATGGACACTGTGGGGAATGAACAGTGGATGGGAGGCATAAAAGAAGTAGCATGAAAACCTATAACTATCCTATGTGAAAAAAATAGCTATTGTCATTGCGCTGTGAGAAAAGGGAATCCTGCAGGGGCGCTGTGCGATGGCCTGGAGGGTTGGGATTGGGGGGGGGATATACATATGACTAATCTGGGATCATACATATCTGTAAACAACAAAATTCTGTAAAAGTAAAAAAAAAAATTTCATGAATATGACTTATAGGTCATTCATTATTAATATAGTTGGATATTCATTAATAATACACTGAAATTTTATGTACCTTCTTTTATGGATTTAATTACAATCATAATAATGTATGAAATAAAAGTTCTTTACAAATTAAGGCATCATTGATGTATTCTATATATATTTCACCAGTTTATTCACTAATTTTATTTCGAGTATTATTTTATTTCAAGAGAAATATTTTGTGCTTTTACAAAATAAACATATCCATTTTATACCGATGGAAAATTGCAAAAGAAAACTGACACGGTAAAATGTCCAAGAGAGCATTCTTGAGAAAAAGAATGTCTTAAAAGAGAATATAAAAACAGTAAACTACGTGTATTTGTTACCTGTTAAGTGATCTAAGTAGTACTGATAGAGTTTGCACTGAATAGGAGTCATTCTCACAGCTAAAACATATTCATGTTTTGGTGGCAAGAACTTTGTTAATGCTGTATAATCTTTCCTCTGTAATTAATAATAAAGAGAAGAAAAATTAGTTAAATATGTGACAGGAATTCTCTAAGAATCATCACTGCTTGCAACTAAAAAGTATACATAAAGAAAAGGTACCAGACATATAATAAAACATTTACTTAAACATATTTACATTCTCTAATCACACAATGATCCCATTTAATTGCAGTTAATGTACTTCATGTGACTGCACAATATGATGCTCTGGTAAAAAGATACTGCAGCACACCAGGCAGGTTTTAAATTGAAGTGGCCATACTATCAAGTGAGGAATTCAGGTTTTCAAATGGTTTCCTCTATAGAAAAATCTTAAAAGGTGGGGATGGGATACAGTAGGTAGTGCTAGCAAAACGAATTGCTTTAATCATACAATAAAACCGATGAATCAAAGTCCGATACTCTGAGTTATCCTTTGGGTAAGGTGTGCCAACATGTCAAAGGATAACACATAATATCTGGGGGGTTTACTCAATTGAGAAAACAAGCCATGTATAGGCATTCTTAAAATCAAATAATACAGGAACAGGAAAGAAGTAACACTAATGTGCTACATACAAATCACTACCAAAACCAGAAAAATGCCGCCTAGATAGTAGCAATAATACAGAAATGGAGTACTTGCTAGTACCTGTGGCTAACCTGAATAAGCAGATAGTATATTCAGCCAAAGGACAGACTACCTTATTTGTCACATCCATTAATAGCTAGTATCTTAAGAAAAATACAGAACTAACTGAGATCTATTTACTGCTTGGTCTATCTCAACATATTTATCTACTATACTGTACTACAGAATGTGGTGAACACAGAAATTTCTTAATCATAATAGCTGTGTTCCTTTTACATACCCTCTATGAGCTTCTCTGGTAGCTCAAATGGTAGAAAATCTGCCTGCAATGCTGGAGAACCAGGATAGGCCCCTGGATCAGGAAGTTGCCCTGGAAAAGGAAACTGCAACCCACTCCAGTAGTCTTGCCTGGAGAATTACACACACAGAGGAGCCTGGCAGTCTACAGTCCACGGTGTGGCAAAGATCAGACATGACTGAGCAACTAACTTTCATGTTCTTTTCATCTTAAGGATGAGGAAATCGATACATGAACATATGAACATACAAAGCTATACACCTGGCAAATGAATTAATCAAGTATGTTCTAAAATTCTCAAGGTAATTTTTTTATAAGTCCAATACTACAGAACCTTTGGAAGAGAATGCAAGGAGATCTAACTGTAAAACAATTTACTGAAAAAAGGAGAGAGGTAACACAAAATAATTCAAGTTAAAGTTCAGAAAATATTTTGAGACTGCAATATAATAAAGTAAAAATACATTATTACTGCAAAATGTACCTGAACACATCCAGCTAGCATTTCATAGAGAATGTGAGCACGTTTTTTCATTACTCTGACATCTACCATGGTAGAATCTGCACACTGACCATTCTGGATTGGATTTATAAATCGATTCCTGAATTCCTTAATGGATCCAAGCAAATTTTCTTTGATAAAGTTAACCATGCAATGATCTAAGAAAGAAGATATTAGTTCATTAACAACAGTAACGGCTAAAAGAATTGAGAAAAAAATTCCGACAAAATGCTCATATCAAAAAACATACCAAGGCAGCATTAGAATTAAGCTACAAAGAAAGAACACAAAACTTAAGTGTAGACTAAACATTGGTTATCAGTCTGACCTAGAACTGGATTACCTAAGTCAGATGAAAAATTCAAATAAAACCCAATTCAAACATCTAGACATTAATGTTTACAAAAAACACCTAAGAACATTTTATTGGAACTCACTAGTCTTCATAACAGATATTTAGTATAAACCAACTGCTCTGTAATTCTAACCATGACTTTATGATCAGCAAGGGTTTCTTCTGAAAACAACATAGATACTGAATCAAAATAATAAAATCAAGTAATAAGCTTCGATATCAAATTTTGAATTAACTCATTTAGTACAGTAAGTCTAAACATACAGGACCACAATGTGAAACAAGACAGCATTCTATAAATGAGGCAAGAGAAAAGAGGAAAACTGGAACAGACAAAAATAAAATATAGATGTATATTATAGATAAATATTAAGAAAGATAAAGTGAAACAATAACCCGTATTACAAATAATAAAATAGAAAACAGTAACTATAACAATACTAAAAAAACAGATTACAATGGGATATTTCAATTTGTTATTTGCTGAGTAACATATGTTCCCTCGTTAGTGTCACCATATACATATGAAAATGAGGGAAATTCACAAGACATTTCCTTGGGTTCACATCATTTATCCTCAGCCTCAGCAAACTGTGTCCTGACATCTCTCTTCCAATTTCCATGTTTCTAAAACATTCATTTAGCATAGCATTTCTTTTAAAGTTCCTATTAGTACCTCCCCTAAAACTGGATATATTTTGTTACAATACCTTCTGAAGAGTCACAAATGCATTGTTATTTATTGAGTACTTATTAAGACTTTTGATATTTTAAATATGTTTTAAATTCTATATTTATAACACTCATAATGGTACACCTCTTTGACTGTGGTTTACTATTCACACTTAAAAGAATTCCACTTGAATGATATTCTTTCACAGGAGACTAAAAAGGTCCCTAGACAGATCATGGTCAGACACTATACTAGAATAAAGTAAAGAGAAGCAAGTGGCAAAAATATATCTGATGCAGTGCCAATACTCTACAGTATAATAATTAAAGATATTGACTCACACTCAATTAGGTTGTTTTGAAGTGGTGTTCCCGTCAAAATAATCCTCCTCCTTGATCGTATAGAATTCATAGCTTTTGAAACAGCAGATGCTTCATTTTTTAGAATATGGCCTTCATCACAAACAACAAAGTCAGGTCCTAGAAAAACAACATTTAATACATAATAAAATTAAAAGTACAATCCATTTAAGTATAGGTAACTGTTTCACACTGCTATTCTTATGGAAAGATACTATGGAAACAACCTCCAGATAAGAACAGTTGTATTTTATCTGCTGTTATATTTGGTTAAGATGGTACTAACATACATATGACTAATCTGAGAACATACATATCTGTAAACAACAAAACTCTGTAGAAGTTAAAAGTAAAATAAAAGTTTAAAAATAAAAAAGGTTTGGGGTATTTGAAAGAAAAAGCACCTTCTATAAATGAAAAGCTGTATCTAATATTTCAGTAATAATGTTATCAAGTTAAAGCCATCACTTGAGACTAAGAGTAATTTCTATATACCTGAAAAGACAAATTTCAAAAGTTACATTTAAAGAAATAATGTAGCAATCACAATATGTCAAGTAGTACTTCCCATTTGAATTACTTCGAAAAATTAATACCAATTGCTGGGGAAAAATTTAACTGATAAAGGAGAGATGATAAAGTGACTGTTACATGGGTACGGAGGTAGGGGGGGAAACACTGTCCAAGCTGTACGTATCATACCTGAGAGCAGGCCTTTCAAGACAAATATATGATTTATTTTACAAAAACTACCATATGCACTCTTTGCTAAAGTATTCTATAAACAAAATTTGCTTGCTGGGACATTACAGAAAATGCATCTTGTGCAAGATTTCAGAATTAACTGCTTGATCACGTAACACAATTGTTATTCAGATGGGGCTACATGAATAGTAAGACTTATTTTTTTTTTTAAGACTTATTTTTTAAATTACTAATCAACTTTATAAAAACTAAAGCATGTACCTTGCTTTATATGTAAAGACTTCTTATTATTTATTTTGAATCCTAAAAAGTTTTCCAAAGAGAAAAATTATCCTTTCTACAAGTGATTTAAATTATTACCACCTAATATTAAGTGCTCATGAGAGTGTGGTGAATGAAGCAGGTACTTTCATATACTCTTTGTGGAAGTCTAAGCTAGTATCGAAAGACCTTCCCTGATGGCTCAGATGGTAAAGAATCCGCCTGCATTACAGGAGACCTAAGTTCATTCCTTGGGTCAGGAAGATGCCCTAGAGAAGAGGATGGCTACCCACTGTAGTATTCTTGCCTGAAGAACTGCATGCACAGAGGAACCTGGTTGGTTATAGTTCATTTTCACAAGCTGGTATCAAACATGTTGGAAGACAATTTCATAATAACTATTAAAGTGTAACAAATATGCACGTATGACCCAAATTCCAATTTATGGTAATCTACCCAAAATATGTACTTCCACAAGAAGCCCAAGATATATAAGATATTCTCTGAAGCATTATTTTTATGGTGGAAGATTAGAAATAACTTAAAAGCTTTGTTAGAGCGGGTTAATAAAGCTATGCTATAATAGAATGTTGCAGAAATAAAATGGTGTAGGGTGATTTTCATCTATGTATACATATATGTAGTGAAGTAAAGGATTGAGCTGGCCCCAATAAAAGTTAACCCTTTGCTCCAGCTCTGGGCAGGGGAAGGCTAACCTCTGAATTCCAGGAATGTCTAACCTGTTAAAAATTTGTTCACCTGGATGGTTTGGGAAACATCAGAGATAGTCTATGCTAAAAATGTGATGAAGGCTGAAGGAAGACCAGCTTTGGACATATAGTATCTTCTCAACTTCTGGAGAGGCTAGAAACTAAGATGACACACACAGGTAGTCAACCACATCTATGTGACCAAGCCCAAACTTTAGACACCAAGAACTGGATGGATGTGCCTGGTTGGTACTGTCAGAGGTCACTTCTAGAAGAAGTAAGAGCTGTCTGCACAATGCCACTAACAGACTGGGTACAGAACTCTCCAAAGTGCCTTTTCCTGTTGTTCAATTTAATTTATATACTTTCACTGTAAAAATCATGACCACGAGGATAAAAGCTTTTGTGAACTCTATGAGTCCTAGGGAACAACTGCAGCTGATGGTAGCCTGGAGAATATACAAACATTACAGTATAAAATACATGGTTGTAAAGTATAAATATATAAAATATAAAAACAGGCAGAAGATGTAAAAAGACATACAAATAGTCAACAGGTACATAAAAACACCACTAATCATCAAGAAAATGCAAATTAAAAACCACCTAGAGATATTACCTCACATCTGTAAAAGAGCTATTTAAAAAAAAAAAAAACAACAGGAGATAACAAACACTGGTGAGGATGTGGAGACAAGGGAACACTTGTGCACTGTCTGTGAGAGCAGAAACTGTTACAGCTACTATGGAAAAACAATAGGAAGGTTCTAACTAAACACAGAATTACCATATGATCCAGCAATTTCACTCCTGGGTGTATAACTGGGAAAACTGCTAATATGAAAAGATATAGACACCTCAATCTTCATTAGCAGTACTAATTACAATAGCCAAGATACGGAAGCAAATCAACTGTCAACAGATGAAGTATAAGGAAGATGTAATACACACACACACAGAGAAAAATTATGCATCTATTAAAACGAATGAAATTCTGCCATGTGAAACAATATGAACGGACCTAGAGAAACCTATGCTCAGTGAAATAAGTCAATCAGAAAGAGACACTGTATGATATACCATGGGCAAGTAAGGGTATCTTTAATGGTAAATACTGGGACCCAAATTATGAGGAAAGTAGCTCTGAAGGAGAGAGTGATGAGGATAATAAATTAAGTTATTTGCAGGGAATGCCTTTATGTGGAAGAGAAGATTCTCCTACCCTTAAGTGGTGGGTCTGTCAGATGCTCCCGTCAGGCTGGTTTCTAGTCCAAAAAGATGGTTCTGTGTTTAAGTCAACTAGAAATGACAGGACCTCAGATGATATCACTGAGGAAGAGGAGCCCGACGAAGAGACACCTCTTCTGTCCGGCAATGGCAGATGCTATGGGTCAGACCACCTGATTGCATCCTCTTCTGATGAAGTCTGAGTAACTAGAATTTCTCACCACAAGAAACTTAGGCCTAAAATACCTCTTCCTGTATAACCAAGAAAGTTGCAGGTTTTTAAGCTATTGTTTTGCTCCCCTCCGAGATCAGGTCTTGACTAGGACAGTTTTGCTCATCTTATGAAGGTTCTGGCGGCAGCGCAGGGCATAAAATAGTTGCTTAGCAGCTGGCAGTTGGCTTTCTTACTTTTACTTATGTACTTTCTTGCTTTTACTTATGTCTCACCCAAACCATATCATCTCGGCAATAATGTTTTGCTCAAAAGATAGCTCAAAGATATGATCTTTTAGACTCTATTCTCGCTGGATTGTTCAACATATAAGAGTAAAAGGGTTCCTGTAATTATGCTCCTGGTATAATGTTCTTTAGATGGTTAAGAAGATCCTTTCTCAGTTAAACACAATTGAGGGTAGCTCAGGAGGTAAAAGAGCTACATGCCTTAATGTGTTTTTGTTTTGCTTAAGTTCAAATCTTGTAATAAGTAGAACTGTTTTTTATAATAACCACTTTCTATGCTTGGGTATATGGTATTTTTAGTATAAAAAGGGGAAGTGAGATTGTACGGGAGGCTCACTCACTATAGTTGGCTGTGTCCGATGTGAGACCAAGACCCTCCAGCTTTGGGGTAAAATTTTATGCTTTACTTTTGATTGAGTTCTGCTGCTATTTTTATGAATAAATTCTATTCTTGACTTGATGGTACTCGAGCCTTCTGATAATTTATTGTCAGAGTCTGAGACTCACAATTGAGAGGGGGCTCACATTGTGACTGGTAAAGGTTTCTGGAATATTTAAGACAGTGCCTCTTAGGGAGGACTGGTAGTAATAGTATCCAGAATAAGCTACAGCACAGTGCCCACGACAGATATCACTTACATGTGGAATAAAAAAAATGTATAGAGCAAAACAGAAAATGACTCACAGATACAGAAAACAAACTAGTAGTTACCAGTGGGGAGAGAGGAGGGAGGAAGAGCGTTATAGGGATATGAAATTGAAAAATACAAATTACAATGCATAAAAAATATATGCAAAGACATATTGTATAAATCAGGGAATTATAGCCATTATCATACAATAATTTTGAACACAGTATAATCATAAAAGCACTGAATCACTATGCTGGTATTCACCTCAAACTAATATAATGTTGTAAATGAAGCATATCTCAATTTTAAAAAATTAAACTCTACGAACTTTAGTAGGCAAATAAAATGGAGGAACTAACCAAAGTAACTATAGGAAACAATGTTTTAAAATTATAAAGCTACAGACAAAAGCAATCATACATAAGCACTGTCCTCTAGGTGGTAAATATGTTTCTCGCAGGATACAGGTTAATTTGAAACTACTTTCTATATATATATATATATATATAAATAAAATGAGGCTGAACAAATCAATAAATGGATGATGGTTGATGATCTGAGCCAGGATTTCTGTTGCTGAAAAAGCAAGTAATAGAATAAACAAAAAAGAGTAAAGTGAACCCTATGATACTGAATTAGAATCAAATACATTATGACATCAAATTTATATTTATAAACACACATACATAGATTTGCATGTATACTTACATTTGTAGAAATATTACCTACTTCTCTCTGATGATGAATCGAAAACCAATGAAAATCCAGTAGCAACAAACACATTTAGCACCCAGATCTCAGTTTGTAAACACAATTTTTCAGTGACAAATCCATGCATGGCTCCTTGTTAAAATAGCTGACACTGGGGCAAGAACAACATAAAACAATCCTAGAGCAACTTATAGTACCAGAAAATGTTGTTGGTCAGTTGCTTAGTCATGTCTCATTGTGATCCCATGAACAGTAGAATCTCAGGATTCCCTGTCCTTCATTATCTCCTGGAGTTTGCTCAAGTTTATGTCCACTGAATTGGTCTTGCTGTCCAATCATCTCATCCTCTGTCATGCCTTTCTCCTCCTGGCTTCAACCTTTCCCAGAATCAGAGTGTTTACCATTGACTCAGCTCTTCACATCAGCTGCCCAGAGCAATGGACCTTAAACTTTAATCTTTCCAATGACGATTCAGGGTTGATATGCTTTAAGACTTACTGAGTTCATCTCCTTGCTGTCAAAGGAACTCTCAAAAGGTACTCTCCACTACCACAGTTTAAAAGCATGAGTTCTCCAGTGCTTAGCCTTCTTTATAGTCCAATTCTCACATACCTCCATGATTACTGGAAAAACCATAGTTTTGACAATATGGGCCTTTGTTGGCAAAGGGATATCTCTGATTTTTAATATGCTGTCTAGGTTTGTCATAGCTTTGATTCCAAGGAGCAAGTGTCTTTTAAATTCAGGGCTGCAGTCACCATCTGCAGTGATTCAGGAGCCCAAGGAAATAAAGTCTGTCACTGTTTCCACTTTTCCCCCATCTATTTGCTATCAAGTGTTGGAACCAAATGCCATGATCTTAGTTTTGTTTGGTAATTTTGGCCTCTTTTATTGGTTTTTCATTAATCTATTTTCATCCATCTTTTTTACTGTTTGGCCTGTGTGGGCCTCCCACTGCAGTGGCCTCTCTCGTTGCAGAGTACCGGCTCTGGGCACATGTGCTCCAGAGCATTGGCTCAGAACTGGACACACTGGTCCAACTGCTCCACAGCACGTGGGATATTCCCAGGCCAGGGATCAAACTGGTGCTCCTTGCACTGCAAGGCAGACTCTTTACCCACTGGACCACCAGGGGAGCCCCAATCTTAGTTTTTTGAATACTGAGTTGTAAGCCAGCCTTTTCACTCTCTCCTTTCACCTTTATCAAGAGGCTCTTTTAGTTCCTCTTCACGTTCTGTCACAAGGGAACTGTCATCCACATATCTGTGGTTATTGATATTTCCCCCAGCAATCTTGATTCTAGCTTGAGCTTCATCCAGCTCAGCACTTCACATGATATCCTCTGTATATAAGTTAAATCAGCTGGTGACAATGTACAGCCTTGTACTCCTTTCCAAATTTGGAACCAACGCCTTGTTCCATATCCAGTTCTAATTATTGCTTCTTGACCTGCATATAGGTTTCTGAAAGGGCAGGCAAGGTGGTCTGGTATTCCCATCTCTTTCAGAATTTTCCACAGTTTGTTGTGATCCACACACAAGCAATTCCCTTGCTTTTTCCATAACCCAACGTATGTCGGCAAATTGATATCTGGGTCTTCTGCCTTTTCTAAATTCAGCTTGTAAATCTGGAAGTTCTCGGTTCGTGTACTGTTGAAGCCTAGCTTGAAGGATTTTGAACATGACCTTGCTAGAATGTGAAACAATTGTTAACTGTATGGCAGCTGGAACATTTTTTGTCATTGCCATTCTTTAGGACTAGAATGAAAACTGACCTTTTCCAGTCTCATGGCCATGGCTGCATTTTCCAAATAGCTTTGTCTAAAGTAATGGTTCCTAAGACTCACTTGACTTCACACTCCAGGATGCCTGGCTCTAGGTGAGTGATCACAACATCATGGATATCCAAATCATTAAAACCTTTTTTGTACGGTTCTTCCATGTATTCTTGCCACCTCTTCTTAATATCTTCTGTTTTGGTAAGGTCCGTACCGTTTCTGTCCTTTATTGTGCCTATCTTTGTATGAAATGCTCCCTTGGTATTTCTTATTTTCTTGAAGAGATCTCCAGTCTTTCCCATTCAATTGTTTCCCTCTATTTCTTTGCACTGTTCACTTAAGAAGGCTATCTTATCTCTCCCTGTCATTCTTTGGAACTCTGCATTAAAATTGTTTTAACTTTCCTTTTCTCCTTTGTCTTTTGTTTGTCTTCTTTTCTCAGTTATTTGCAAGGCCTTCTCAGACAACCACTTTGCCTTTTTGAATTTATCTTTCTTGGTTATGGTTTTGGTCACTGCCTCCTGTATATTGTTATGAACTTCCATTCATAGTTCTTCAGGCACTCTCTCTACCAGATCTAAAGGCTTGAATCTATGTCACTTCTACTATATAATCATAAGGTATTTGATTTAGGTCATACTGCAATGGCCTCATGGTTTTCCCTACTTTCTTCAATTTAATCCTGAATTTTGCAATAAGGAGTTCATGATTTGAGCCACAGTCAGCTCCCGGTCTTGTTTTTGCTGACTGTACACAGCTTCTCCATCTTCGGCTACAAAATGTTAAATCAATCTGATTTCAGTACTGACCATCTGATAAGGTCCATGTGTAGAGTCATCTCTTGTGTTGTTGGAAGAGGGTGTTTGCTATGGCAAAACTCTGTTAGCCTTTGCCCTGCTTCATTTTGTACTCTAGGATCAAACTTGTCTGTTACTCCAGGTCTCTTGACTTCCTACTTTGCATTCCAGTCCTCTATGATGAAAAGAACAGCTTTTTTTTCTCTTTAGTATTAGTTCTACAAGGTGTTGTAGGTTTTCATAGAGCCAGTCTATTTCAGCTTCTTCAGCATTAGTGTTTGGGACATAGATCCAGATGACTATGATGTTGACAAATACCAGAAAACAATGAAGTGCTCAAAATAAAAGAATCGAACATCAAAGGGATACAGGAACCAGTCCGAAAGAGTTCCCAATGGTCAAACTGGAACAATCAAAACAACAGAATAAATAATACAGTGTTAGTTCTAATAATATAAGTTAATACTAGATGAACAGTCTATCTTGATACAAGTCAATGACTGATTAAATAAATGGGAAAAAAGGACAAAACTTTTGTAAACAAAAATTCCATATTTAAACGTAGGTACTACCGATTACAAGAAATAGAAATGAATTTCTGCCCCGTCCCCACACTTGAGTGGGCTAGACTTAGTGACTGGCTGCCAAAGAATAGAGACGAGTGAAAACAGTAACTCTATAGTACAGATATCTGGCAAACACTAGTGTAACCAAGTGATGAAAGTTAAAATCACTAGTGATGTCAAGCAGATTTAATTTAGCCCAAATATACTGTGTAGAGAAGGATACTATACCTCTAGTATATCACGTCAAATACCTATAACACCAGCCCAATCACAAGAAAAACAACAGATACTAGTAAACATTCTTTAGGATACTTTAAGTACTCCTCAAGACTGACAAGATAACAAAAAATAAAAGAAAGACTAAGAAACCATCACAGGGCTTCCCTGGTGGTCCAGTGGGTAAGGACACTGCCTTGCAGTGCAAGGGGCGTCGGTTCGATCCCTGGCCTGGGAAGATCCCACATGCAGTGGAGCGGCTGGACCCATGTGTCCAATTACCGAGCCGGAGCTCTGGCGCACATGTACTCAGAGCTGGTGCTCTGTGACAACAGAGGCCACGGCAATGGGAGGCCCACAAGGGCCAAAGAACAAAAATGGATGAAAATAGATAAATGAAAAACCAACAGAAGTGGCCTGCCTGCCCCCCTCCCTCCCCAACCTGCAAAAAAAAAAGAAACGGTCACAGACCGGAGGAGATACCCTGAACAGGATCCTGGAACAGAAAGTGGAGAGTAATATCTAACTGGTAAAATTCAAACATATTTTGGAGTTTAGTTAATAATATATCGGGCTTCCCTTGTGGCTCAGTGGATAAGAACCCATCTTTCAATGCAGGAGACACAGGTTCGATCCCTTGAACCCGGAAGATCCCATATACTGCACAGCAGCTAAACCCACACATCAACAAAGACCCAGCACAGCCAAAAATAAATAAATGAAAGTTAAAAAAAAAAAATATATCAATGTCTTAGTTTTGACAAATCTGCCATGGCAATATAAGATGAACAGTGGAGGATTTGTGCCATGCTAAGTTGCTTCAGTCATGTCTGACTCTTTGTGACCCTATGGACTCTAGCCCACCAGGCTCCTCTGTTAATGAGGATTCTCCAGGAAAGAGTACTGCACCAGGCTGCAACACTCTCCTCCAGGTATCTTCCTGACTCAGATTAAGCCTGTGTCTCTTCAGTTTCCTGCAGCAGCAGGTGGGTTCTTTACCATTAATGCCACCTGGGAAGCTCAGGGGATTTGGATACAGGATAAATTGGAGCTTTGTTTACTGTCAATTCAACTTTTGTGTAAACAAACAAAAATTCCAAAATAAGGTTTTTTAAATGCCACTGTATACCTTACATGGAGATAAAAAAAACACTACCCTTTATAAGCTTTCGTTTCTAATTTTTTTCCTCATGATCACATTCAACATTTGAAACAAACTATTTTAAAGAAACCTTATGGAAAACATGCTGTAATACTATTCAATAGCTTATAGCTATCTGACAACAAAACAATCACAAGACTTTAAGATGACTATTTTAATCATGAGAAAGGGATAAACATTATTAGGCCTTAACATTTACAATGACAGTCAGTTTGATACATGTTGATTATATGATTTCTTGAAAAAAAAAAAGGAAGTAAAAGAGTACAGACTTTCAGTTACGAGTAGTCTGAGGATCTAATGTATAAATAACATGTTAATAACATGGTGACTGCACCTGATAAGAATATACTGTAAACTGATATCTGCTAAATGAATAGAGCATAAATGTTCTGACTAAAAAAGGAAACTATTTAAGATAATGGATGTGTAACACAAAGGGGTTTATCCTTTCACAATGTATACATATATCAAATCATCACATCGTACATTTTATCCTCAGTAAGCTGAAAAACTAAATTAAACGTAAAATTAAAAATGGGCAAGGTCATGGATTCTAATTAATACTATTATTTTGGCAGTGAGAAATTAGACTTTCTCAACAAACATCTAAAGCCTTAACAGTGACTCAAAGTAATTACATATAACAAGATAAAGTTTGAAAAGAAAAAAGATACAGAATACAAATAATTATATATTGATTGGCTCTGGGACAGTACAACCTGCTGCTTTTCCAACTCACAAATAAGAATCAAATATTTCTATCTTGGATCATGAGAATCACTGTCATAATGATCAACAGCATTGCCAATATTAACCTTCCATAGTGATGACCATATAAAAGACAGAAAAAAATGCAGCAATTCTTCTGAAATAAAGTTGGGAAAGAAACTTTATAAAGAACTGTTGTCAGATGGAAAGAACTCTTGTAACCCTCTAATATTCAAAAGAAGAACTTGCAATTGTGACATATCTGGTACAGTTTTAACTGTTCATTTATTGAAAACCTCAAACACTTCCAGACTCAGCAAGTGAATTCTGAACATCTGGCAATATCAAGGATGATTTCATCTTAATGAAATTATACTAAGAAACAGAAGACAAAAACCTATATGATAAATTAAACAATTACCAGATACTTAGTAACTGGTCAATTAGTATTTGTTAAATAGAAAATAAGCACAATTTTTTCATTCAACTTGCTCTTTTACCACAGTGCCTGTTAGTTTCTTACCTGGATCAACCAATGCTTTGTTAAATATTTCTTTAAGTTTCCTACTCTTCACATTCCTTCCTTGAGCAAGATTTCTATACATCTCATAGCCTATGATCATAACACCGCCATCTTCTTGCCACCGCTGCAGCATGTAGCTTCTCTCTTGAGGTCGTTTCACAGTTGCTAATTCAGAGACCTTTTGGGGGAAAACAAAGATTTTTAAAGGTAGAAATGTATATATACTAAATATCCCCGTTGAAATATGTATCACTGGTAATTAAAAATCATTGTAGTTACTCTGATAATAGAAAACATTTTAAAATATACCTCGAGCTTCTCATCATCTTTTAATCCCTCCTGCCACTTCTCAAATTCATTCATCCAATTCAAAGCAGTATTAAGAGGACAAACCACTAAAGCTGTGCTGAAATCCAATTTGTCACACAAAAGAACCGTATGAAGAAAACTTACCACCTAAAAGAAACAAATTAAGTAACCACTTTTATTTAAATATCTGCAGAAAGTAAATAAATTGAGCAAACTTACAATAGTTGGGATTTTTGTTGTTGTTGTTGTTTAAACAATAAAGCAACCAACCAAATATCATAATTTGCAAACCAAGAAAAGTACATGGAAAGAGATACAACACATGAACAAAAGTTCAACCAGATGATACCTAAGGTTCATCCAATTCTAAAGCTCCAGGACTGTATGACAAGTAATAACACTAATACGAATATAAATAATAAACACACCAAAATGGCTAAGACCCTAGTCCCCAGAAAATGTTCCCACGATCTTCAGAAAACATCATTGCCCATTTAGAAGAGAATTATATCATAGACAATCTTTTCACTGTAAAGCGTGTTGATGCATTGAATCTACTGTCTCATGGCCTGAAATTATATCTTTTCACTAATTCCAAATCTCTGCTACAACTCCTTTAGTCTTCCTGCAACTTCCTGCATTGAGAAATGCAGTGCTTCAATAGTGAAAATACATTATGTTCTCATTAGAATAGGATCACAAATTGTTAAAAAATTCAGGAATTCCCGTTGAAAAACTAGAAATAAAACCACCACCACTAGGCATATAACCCAAGGAAATCAAAACTGAAAAAGATACATGTACACCATTGTTCACTGCAGCACTATTTACAATAGTTAGAACATGGAAACAACCTAGATGTCCATCAGCAGATGAATGGATACAGAAGCAGTGGTACATACATACAATGGAATATTACTCAGCCATAAAAAGAATGCATTTGAGTCAGTTCTAGTGAGATGGATGAACCCAGACCCTATTATAAAGAGTGAAGTAAGTCAGTAAGAGAAAGATTAGAACACTGCATACTAACACATATATATGGAATCCAGAAAGACAGTACTGATGAATGTATATTCAGGGCAGCAATGGCGAAACAGACATAGAGAACAGACTTATGGACATTGCGGGGAGGGAGAAGTGGGTGAGACGTATGGAAAGAGGAACAAGGAAACTTACATTACCATATGTAAAGTAGATAACCAAGGGGAATTTGCTGTTAAGACTCAGGAAACTTAAACAGAGGCTGTGTAACATCCTAGAGGGGTGAGATGGGGAGGGAGATGGAGGGAAGTTCAAGAGGGAGGGGACATATGTATACCTATGGCTAATTCATGTAGATGTTTGGCAGTAAACAACAAAACTAAAAAAAATTAAATAAATCTATAAAAATTCAGGAATTCTCAGGCAGTCTGGTGGTTAACTGCTTTCACTGCTAAAGGCATTGATTCAATACCTAATAGAGGAATAAGATCTCACAAGCCACATAGCATGGCAAAAAAAAAAGTTGTAAAGGAAGTTCATTACCACCTAATAATCTCTGCAGTTTTACTGGCTATGCCTATAATCCCATTCCTTCACTTCATTAGGATCTCTGTTCAAATGTCACTTCCTCAAAGATGCTTTCCCTCTGTATTCTTCCTTAACATTATCTGAAAATACACATTTCTTATTTCATCTGATTAAAATCTCTCTTCCCCACTAGAATATAAGCTTCTTGAGGAAGAAATCTTCTTATTCTTATTCACTGCTTTTATCTCCAGCCCCTACAACTGTGCCTGGAACCTAAGAAAATATAATATATTCTTTAACTCATGAATGCACAACAGAATACTTTCGTGTTCTTACCTGTAAAGTCTTACCAAGGCCCATGCAGTGAGCAAGAATGCATCCTGAACCTGGAGATTTCTTTGTTTTTTTTACAGACTCACAGCAGCAATCCCACATAAACTGAACACCTAAAAATGACACCTTTGTTAAGTTCAAATTTAAAGGCACAAGTTAAAAAAATCTTCCTTGGGACTTCCCTGGTGGTCCAGTGGCTAAGACTCTGTGCTCCCAATGCTGGGATGCTGCATTCAATCCCTGGTCAGAGAACTAAATCCCACATACCATAACTAAGACCCAGTGCAGCCAAATAAATTAATTAAAAAAAAAAAAAACTTCCTTCATAAACACATCAAAGATATAATGAAAACTTTTAGAAACAAATTTTAAAAAGAGAGAGATAAAAATCTCCTAAATGTAAATGAGATTTGCTTTACACACCACCACTAAGGTTAACTAGAAAAAAACGTAAACACAGTGTGGCAGCTGGGTGACTTTCTTTCAGTCCTCTAAGCTATTACAGTAGACCTTCTCCGCTCCCTGAGATGGTCCAAAGAAAGAGATGAGTAATGTAAAGTAGAAATTTTATCTAAAGAGAGAATAGATTCCTATCAAATATACTTTCAGGTTCACTGAGGCAAATAGCTGGGGGCGTGCAACAGGAGCTAATTCATCATTTCTCCCTTTGAAAGTAAAAGTGTTAGTTGCTCAGTCGTGTCCGACTCTTTGCAACCCTATAGACTGTAGCCCACCAGGCTCTCTGTCCATGGAGTTCTCCAAGCAAGAATACCAGAGTGGGTAGCCATTTCCAACTTCAGGAGATCTTCTTGACCCAGGGATCAAACTCAGGTCTCCTGCACTGTAGTCAAGTTCTTTACCATCTGATCTACCAGGGAAGCCCATTATTCAACATTAAAAACTGAACAAGAAACGGGCATTTCCCTTATGTATTCATTCATATACACTCTCAAAGCTGACTTACTGATTCCACTCTGACAAAGTAAAGGATAGAGATAATTGAATATCTTTCCAAAACCAGTATAGAAATAGTATTAACAAAAATACTTGAAAAAGTATTTCCTACAGAAGGCTTTAAGCTATCTGTACCTTTCTATATCCCACAGCTACCCTTAGCTAACCACTGCAAATTAGGTGAAATTCACTTGCTATATATAGCCATTTGTGAGTAACATACACTTCCCCTTTCACAACACTCATTATCTGTGTAATGTTCAATTTTGTTCTTCCTCATTTACTCATGCATATGTAAGGGCATGGATCAGATCTGTTATGCTCATCAGTGAAAGTAACTCTAGATCTTAGCAGAATGTGATGCAAAAGGGGACATCAAGTATTTGTAAAATATGATTAAAATGCTTTAATCAACTAATAGTTTCTTACCATCTACTTGATGGGGTTTCAATTTGATAACCATATTTCGATGAACCTGCACTAAAGGTTCTTTGGTTTCTTCATCTTCATCTAAAACCAACTTGGTTGTTATTGGACACTTAGTGGGTGAAGCATCTTCAATTTCTATCACCTACAAGAAAGGGAATTATAGATAGTTACACTCAAACAAACATTTTAAGCAATGGTGAAGTATAAGTCCTACTAAGGGAAATTTTCCAAAATACAGACACATCTATTTCCATACTACAACCCAGTATTTTGGTTCAGTTAGACCAGGACAGATCACAAGTTTACATGTTTTCCAAAATAGAAAACCTCTACAAGACTCTGAAGCATTGTGGTAACATTGGCAATTTATTAACAGCTCTCTGGTTCTCAGGTGGAACACCTCAACACTTCATAGGTAGAGATGTGAGAAAAGGAGCACTTTGACTTAATCTATGGCACCATCATTAAAATCTAAATAGACAAATGGCTCCCAAAAAGGGATGGTTCTATTCTTCTAGAGGACATATGAAAATGTGGAAGAAATCTTATGCTTAACACAATGACTGGTAAGAAATGGTGTTTAATGCAGGCAGTGGGGAAGGTAACTAAAAATGTTCTACAATGTGAAGACAGTTCCAAACAAGAACTGTCCCACCCAAGATTCCCACTGAAAAACACTATAAATATGTGTTGTGAAAGGAAAAAAATTTTAGAAACATTGGTTTGAGAGTCTCAGGCTCAAAAGCATGACAAAAACATGTAATAGTTTCTAATAGCAAAAGACAATCACCTCAAGTTTATTATTTGAAAGAATACTTGAATAGATATACATAAATACAAATACATGTGTCTGCATATATTTTTTTTGCTATCTTATCCCAATGTCTATCCATTACATAGTATATTCAGGAACTGAATAAGCTAGGTAGAAGTACCGCTATTTTACAGATGAAAAAATAAAAAAATCAGAGAAACTGAGAAGTTAAATAACATACACAAGGTCATACAACTATTAAGTATCACAACACTAGGACTTACACCAAGAGGGCTAGGCTCCAGAGTCCATGATCTTAACCACCATGCATTACTAGTTTAATAAAGGAAATACTTGTATTAACAGGTTTATGGTTCCATGAAAATCAATAAAGAATCATGGGACATTATGATGTTTAAGGAATAAAATTTTAGCTGGTACTTTTTAATTTGAAACTGTAACGAGAAATGAATGGATTATTTGATACTCACTATAAGACATTTTCAAACATAAATAAAAGTAAAATAGCATAATGTGCCCTGTTACCTATTATTCAGCTTTAAAAATTATCAACTTCTAGCCAGTTTCGTTTCACTAACAGCCTGCCATTCATTTTCCAACTCCTCTGATCCCATAAATGATTCTGAAGCAAACCCAAGCAAGCATGTTATTTCATCTGTAAATGTTTCAGAATGTGTCTTTAAAAGGACATTCTTTCTTTTTAAAATCATAACCATAGTATCATTACTGTATGTAAAATTTATTTAAATAAGTCACAAACTTGTAATAAATTACCCGAATAGATACTTCACCTACATAAAACTGAAATTATATACAAATCAAGAGGTGGTGGAGTATAAACAGTATTGATCATTTAGATCCCAGCTCCATTTCAACAACTTACTTAAACTCTCTTAGCTTCAGTTTGTCCATGTGCAAACAAGGAAAGATTATAAATCATTTTCATGGAGTTGTTGTGGAGATTAAACGAAGCAAAGAATACAAAGTATCAGGTAGAAACTATGTATTTAATAAATTCTTATTGTGTTTTACCTTGGATGTGTCCCAGCCTCATATTGCTAGGGCAAAGATGTAAGTCAAAATGAAAAACACTCTGAATGTCTTGTCCTGTTTGCAAGGTGTAATGGGCAGAACCCTAAAATGGCTTCCAAGATTCCAGTCCTCCAGCAGAGACACTCTGTATAATCCCATCCCCTTGAGTGTGATTTGGATCTGTAACTACAATGAGATATCATTCCCATAAATGGGTAACTAATCAGCTGAGTTTGACTCAATCAAAAGGGAGATTGCCCCGGGTGAAGGAAGGGCTGGTCAAGGTAAACCCTTTTAAAAAAGACTTTAGTGTAAGAGATGCTCTCTTACTAGTCTCCAAGACAAACTGCCACACTATGGAAAGAAGTCTCTAGTAGCTAAGAACCTCATTGCTATAATCACAAGGAACTGAATCCTGTCAACATGAGCTAGAAAAAAAAACCCAAAGTCTTAGATGAAAACTGCAGCTCTGGAGAAAAGATTAATTTCAATTTAGTAAGACACCAAGCAGAAGACCCAGCAGAGTCTGGCTCAGCCAAGCCACTGTGGAATTCGTGACTTATAGAACTGTGATATGATAACTTTGCCTTGTTTTTAGCTAAACTTGTGGTAGTTTTTTTTTTATGCACAATAGAAAACTAATATACACGGCTTTAACTAAGACTTCTGAACCATATGTTTATAAGTGATATGGATGGTATTTTAGCTATTAAGCACTATCTATGGGATTAGAGATTAGTGAATCTTCATCCTGAATGGAGAAGATAATTTATAAAGAAACGGTTTACTTATTTGTGACTGAATACATGTGCTTATTGTATTCAAGGTACAGTTTAAGGAAAGTTTATTTAACTAATAATGGCAATGAAATGAAAGAATTTAGGAGAAATACCTTAAGCTATAGTAAAGAATAAAGAAGGACATGTATTCCATGTCTGGATTGAAAAAAGAAAAGAAACCACGAATACAAAGCCACTTAAGCAACAAACTGAAAAGGCTGAGCCCCACAGCTGATGATGGATATTAAGCACCATGATGCATGATGGAGTATTGGGGACCCAATTTGCCCTCCTGCTGTAATCAATTAGAAAAGAAGACAAAACATGTGAAACAAACATTTCTGGACTTTGGATAATAGGAACCAATAGGACACTGATACCTGAGAGAAGAAAAACCAACAAGAAGGGCCCTATTTCCCTTTGACTGGAGTCTGAAGGTACATTCCAGAATTGAAGATATCCCAAGCAGAACTCTGGAGATGTGCTGAGTTGGGGAGACAGAGGTCAAGCTGAGAGAGCTGGAAAAAATAGAGAGAAAACTACAGAGAACTACAGAGAGAAAAGAGCTATACAAAAAGACCTACAGAAATCAATAGGGGAGTCACTTCATTCTTAGCTGATTATTAAAATGCACATGAGGAATAAAACTCCAAGTCAGACAAGTGTGACCAAGAAGTCACGAGCTAAATAGTCCCCAGTGATCATATAGGTCTGGAAGGCATTCAATGTCAAACAAGGTAGAGTATGGTCTTCATGTAACTCAGGGCATTCAGTAGAGATCAAAGGCCACATGTTAGCGCGGGGGGGGGGGGGGGGGGGGACACCTTCCATAATAAACTACAGAAAGTGAAAGTATTAGTCACTCAGTTGTGTCTGACTCTTTTCGACACCATGGATTGTAGCCCACCAGTCTCCTCTGTCCGTGAAATTCTCCAGACAAGAATATTGGAGTGAATTGCCATTCCCTTCTCCAGGGGATATTCCCAACCCAGGTATTGAACCCCAGTCTCATGCATTGGTAGGTGGATTCTCTACTGTCTGAGCCACCAGGGAAGCCCTTATAAACTACAGGGACATATCTTAAGGAAATTTTTTTGAAATATCAAAACAATTAAACTGAAGACTTCCCTACTGCTACAGTAGTTAAGAATCCACCTGCCAATGCAGCAAACACAGGTTCCATCCCTGGTCTGGGAGGATCCCACAAATCATGGCGCAACTAAACCTGTGCACCACAAGTGCTGAGCCCACACAATGCAACTATTGAAGCCTGTGCACCTATAACATGAGTTCTACATCAAGATAAGCCACAGTAAGCCCACATACTGTAACAAAGAGTAGGCCCCATTCACCACAACTAAAGAAAGTCCAGGCGGAGCAATGACGACTCAGTGCAGCCAAAACTAAATAAATGAAATTTAAAAGAATAATTAAACTAAACTAAAAGTACCTTAAATGTCTATACAGAATAATGCAAGCACTCGCCAATAGAACACACCATGCATTCAACAATACTCAATTTACAATGTTGAGTTTTCAAAATAAAACATTATTAGATTTGGCAAGATAGAGGAAACTAAGAAAAGTAACCAAGAGAAAACCACTTAACAAAAAAACAGTAAGAAATGTCAAGAGATGCTGAAATTGGCAGACAAGCACAATAAAGCAGATGTAAAATGTGTTCCAATACTGAAAGGAAAATGTGAACACAGTGGGAAAAGAAATATAAGCTGTAAAAGAAGAAACAAATGAAATTTCTAGAGATAATAAAAATATAAAAAATAATTATCACTGAATGAGATTAGCATCATAATTGAAAAAAGGAAAAGATCTTATTGAAGACAAAGCAAGAGAAACTATCTAAAATGAAACACAGAGGGGGAGAAAATGAAGAAACCAGTGGGACAATGCTCAGCATACTAATATATACGTTAAACAGAGTCTTGTAGAGGAAAAGAACAGAAAAACTTACCTGAAGAAACAATGGTCAAAACTTTCAAAAAATATGATAGAAACTCTAAGCTCACAGATCTAACAAGTTAAAGGAACACCAAGCAGGATAAAAACTAAGAAAATCATAACCATCAATTCCTAAGTCAGTAATAAACAGATAATTTTTAAAAAAACCATTAAAAAATTCTACTCATTTGAAGAAAGAAAAAAAAAAGATACATACACATGGGGGCAGGTGGGGGGCCAAAAAAAGAAAGACAACAAGCAACATGTCATAAAGTAGTAACATCTTTATAAACAGATGAAAAAGAAAGAAACTCTAAGTTCCCGTTTTCCCATAGAAATATAGAAAAAAGAAAAGGAAAAAAAACTTTTAAAAAATCAGAAACTGAACCAAGTATGTCAGAGCTCTGGAAAGCAGTAAAAGGTTTTTAGCAACCAAGTAAATGGCCAGTCAAGAAAAGGCCATCTTCAAAATGGTAGAAAAGTTTTACAGTATTTTTACTTGCCTCCACTCCACAACATCTTAGTGAGGTTAAGGTATTACTCTTGATGCAACAGCACCCTTATAGTTTCTTGCCTCAAATCAAACACAGCACAGTAGAAATCATTTGCTAATTACTGTATACACCTATCCTAACCTGCCTGGGGATAACTGAAGGAGTAACATAAAATTCTTATTACCATTTCACCTAACTTAAATTTCAATGGTAGAAACAGAAGGAAATGGTTAAAGAAAAAAAAAAAAAGCTACAAGCCAACTATAAACCCACAGATACCAGGGTCAAGACATTACACATGAAACATACAACCGACCATCTATGGCCCAGAGGAGAAGCTAGGGTAAGACTCTTGGAATTTAGGGCATTTGAAACCAGCAAAATATACAAAAGAACTTTAAAAGTCATGTTTGCCCAGACAAGATACATACTCGGGGTGGAGGGGGGGGGAAATGAGAAAACCTCAAGTTTTAACCTCAGAGGGATCATTAGCTTCACTGCAAGCCAGTTAAGTACTGGAGAAGTATCCCAGTATGGGATCAACCTAAAAAGACTGGAAAAGATCAGCATTCAAGGAAATCTCTGTCAAAACATTAACAAAACACTGGAGGAAGGGAAAGAGCATTCAGTAATAATGCAAAATTAAACAAACTTTGTAAAAATAAATGAGGAGAGTCTCATAACAATCAGGCTGTAACAATTAAAGAAAAAAATAACCCTTGGGAAGGGAGAGAACTTAATTTCCAGAGTTATCACACTGTAACAGCTAAATCTTCAATTTGTAATAATTAAAAAAAAAACTCTGAAAACCAAACAATAAAACAGGAAAACAAGGCCAATTCAAAAGAATAATATAAACAGAAAATATCCCTAAGAAGTCCTCAACAATGGACTCATTACACAAAGAAAAACCGAGCATGATCTAAAAGAAATCAGGAAAACACACAAAATAGAAATATTAACAAAGTAGAAATAACAAACCAGAAACAAACAGAAAATCTGGAACTGAGAAAGTTAAAAAGTGAAATAACTTCAAAAACAATTTACATATGAGCAGGAATAACTGAAGTTATCAAGTCTAAGGAGCAGGGGAAAAAAAACAGAATTAAGAAAAGTGAGAGATCAAGGGACTTGTAGGACATCATCAAGCAAACCAGTATACACATTATGAGAGTCAAAGAAGAAAAATACAGGCAAAAAGGTTATTTGAGGAAATAATGGGCAAAATCCCCAAATCTGAGTAAAAACCAAGATGTACAAACCCAAGAAGCACAACAAACTTGAACTGAGATAAATTAAAAGATATTCAGACTAAGCTCATTATAATTAGACGTTCACAGTAAAAAGAGAGAATCTTGAAAGAAGCAAGACAGAAGTGACTTGTCACAAGAGGGATCATCAATAACATTATCAGTTTATTTCTCATCAGAAACTTACAGGTCAAAAGGAAGTGCAATAATAGTATTTTAAACTACTGAAACAAAGTAACTGTCAGTTGAGAACTTTATATTAAAGGATCATTCAAAATACAAGGAAAAACGAGTACATTCCAAAACCAAGACAGTTCATTAAAAACAGACCTACCCAACAAGAAATGCTAAAGGGAAGCCTTCAGGTTGAAATGAAAGAATACTATATAGTAGCTGAAACATGGATAAAGAACTATCAATATGTATGGAATGCACACGGTCAAACACAAAACCTGGTAATAATAAAATTTTGGTTTGTAACTCCAGGTTTCATTTCTATAGAATTTAAAAGACCAAGCCATAAAAAGCAACGATACTAATGGGGCATAAACTATATAAAAACAAAACCGGCAATATTAATTATATACAAGGAGAAATGGTGCTAAGACTACAATTTCTCTGCATGATTAAACTTAAGTTTCTTAAATTCAAACCATATCCTTACGACTACAGGATCTTATATCTAATCCAATGTTGACCACAGAGAAAATGTCTACAGATTATCAAGAAGACAGAACAATCATGAACATAAACACAGCAAAAACAGAGTCCCACATTGTATGAAGCAAACGCAAATAGGCTGAAAGGAGAAATAGACTGTTTCACAGCAATAGTTTGGAGACATAACACCATTCTTTCAGTAATACATAGAAGAAGCCAACTAAAAATCAATAAGGAAACACAGAACTAGAACACTGTAAACCAATTAACCCTAATAGAACACTCCAACAACAGAAGAGTGTAAATATTCTAAACTCCACCCAACATTTCTTAAGGACAGACCAAACGACAGGAAACAAAAGAAGCCTTAATAAAATTTAAAACATTAAAATCAACAATACTTCAGCAAAAGAATAAAATTAAAAATAAAATAAAATATTAAAGGGTTTACTAACTTCTTTTTTTTTGAATTAATTAATTTATTTATTTATTTTGAGTGGGGGTCGGGTTGGGGAAGGAGGGGAGCGGGCGGGCCACTTCTATTGGTCTTTCATTTCTCTATTTTCATCCGTCTTTGTTCTTTGGCCCGCGTGGGCCTCCCATCGCGGTGGCGTCAGTCGTTGCAGAGCGCCGGCTCTGGGTGCATGCGCTCCAGAGCTCCGGCTCGGTGATTGGACACATCAGTCCAGCCGCTCCGCGGCACGTGGGATCTTCCCAGGCCAGGGATCGAACCGGCGCCCCTTGCACTGCAAGGCGGTGTCTTTACCCACTGGACCACCAGGGGAAGCCCTACTAACTTCTTAAAAATAAACACTCAGCGATTGGCAGCAACAGCACTGCAGGAGCTCCAGTGGCCACAATCCTAATGGCTCTGCCAGGGCCGCGGTGACTGGCGCAGGGCCGCGGAGATGGAGAACAAGAGCAAGAGAAGCAGAATTCTGGTCAGGTCCGGCCCATGTGGCTGAGTCCACGATGCGACCAGGGGTCGTTCCCTCCCTCCTGCCCCTCTCTGCCCCCGCCGCCCCCAGGGTGCAGCTGATGCCGACTGGGCCTGTACAACGGCCATGTCGGCCCAGGCCACAATGGTGGGCAAAGAGGCTACTGGTCACTGCCAACGTGGGCTCGTTCCTCAACAACCCAGAAAACCTCCAGAATAGCTGGCTTTGGGAGTTTCACAGGTCGTCCACACCCACAAGCTGCACTTTCTGGCCCTGCACTGTCAGGAGTTTGGAGGGAAGAAATTCAAGGCCTCCATGTCACACATGGACAAGTTTGTCAAGGAGCTGCTGTCCATCAACGAGACGAAGGAGTACAATTGGGAGTGGGTCTATCTGGACGAGAGCTGTAAGTCCCAGGAGCACTTCACAGCTCTAGGAAGTTTTTAAGAAACTTTAGATGAAAAGAATGAACGAGGTCCCATTTCTGGTTCAACACATGATAAGCGTGGAAGTTGTCACTCCATCCTCAACGACAAGACAATCCAAGCCAACTGAAAGAATGTGACTCTCCTTAGACACCTCAGAGGAGCAAGATCACAGAGCAGACTGCTGCCCCCACACTGGGTAAATGGACAGGCAGCCAAGAGTCAGAGCCCCTGAGCAGTCGGGATCGTTGAGGGAGGCCACACTGTGATCCGCTGGCACTGGAGTCGGACCCCGCCTCAGGGCCCCACCATCATGGGTTTCACCTCCGAGAGCCCCACCAGGTCCTCAGGATGAAGATCAAGGAAGAATTCCCTGTGCTTCTGGCAGAGGAGGGAGATGCGATTCTGATCCACCCAGAGGCCTGACATCAGTCCAGCCGCTCCGCGGCACGTGGGATCTTCCCAGGCCAGGGATCGAACCGGCGCCCCTTGCACTGCAAGGCGGTGTCTTTACCCACTGGACCACCAGGGGAAGCCCTACTAACTTCTTAAAAATAAACACTCAGCGATTGGCAGCAACAGCACTGCAGGAGCTCCAGTGGCCACAATCCTAATGGCTCTGCCAGGGCCGCGGTGACTGGCGCAGGGCCGCGGAGATGGAGAACAAGAGCAAGAGAAGCAGAATTCTGGTCAGGTCCGGCCCATGTGGCTGAGTCCACGATGCGACCAGGGGTCGTTCCCTCCCTCCTGCCCCTCTCTGCCCCCGCCGCCCCCAGGGTGCAGCTGATGCCGACTGGGCCTGTACAACGGCCATGTCGGCCCAGGCCACAATGGTGGGCAAAGAGGCTACTGGTCACTGCCAACGTGGGCTCGTTCCTCAACAACCCAGAAAACCTCCAGAATAGCTGGCTTTGGGAGTTTCACAGGTCGTCCACACCCACAAGCTGCACTTTCTGGCCCTGCACTGTCAGGAGTTTGGAGGGAAGAAATTCAAGGCCTCCATGTCACACATGGACAAGTTTGTCAAGGAGCTGCTGTCCATCAACGAGACGAAGGAGTACAATTGGGAGTGGGTCTATCTGGACGAGAGCTGTAAGTCCCAGGAGCACTTCACAGCTCTAGGAAGTTTTTAAGAAACTTTAGATGAAAAGAATGAACGAGGTCCCATTTCTGGTTCAACACATGATAAGCGTGGAAGTTGTCACTCCATCCTCAACGACAAGACAATCCAAGCCAACTGAAAGAATGTGACTCTCCTTAGACACCTCAGAGGAGCAAGATCACAGAGCAGACTGCTGCCCCCACACTGGGTAAATGGACAGGCAGCCAAGAGTCAGAGCCCCTGAGCAGTCGGGATCGTTGAGGGAGGCCACACTGTGATCCGCTGGCACTGGAGTCGGACCCCGCCTCAGGGCCCCACCATCATGGGTTTCACCTCCGAGAGCCCCACCAGGTCCTCAGGATGAAGATCAAGGAAGAATTCCCTGTGCTTCTGGCAGAGGAGGGGAGAGTAGCGATTCTGATCCACCCAGAGGCCTGACCTCAAGAAAAGTCCTTTGACCAGAGCCCAGTCCACTGGGGTCTGATCAAGGCCCAACCAATGGAGGAGGGAGATAAACAGTCCAAGCCTCCTCTAAATGTAAGACAAAAAACTATAAAATTCTTACAGGAAAATGTAGAACACTTTCTGACATAAATCATACCAAGATCCTCTACGAACCACCTCCTACAGTCACAGAAATAAAGACAAAAATAAACAAATGGGACAATTAAACTTAAAAGCTTCAGCACAGCAAAGGATACCATAAACAAGATGAAAAGACAATCTTCAGAATGGGGACAAAATAATTGTAAATGAAGCAACTGACAATGGATTAACCTCCAAAATATACAAGCAGCACATGCAGTTCAGTATCAGAAAGCAAACCCAATCAAAAAATGGGCAGAAGGGCTTCCCTAGTGGTCCAGTGGGTAAAGAGTCTGCCTTGCAGTGCAAAGGCACTGGTTCGATCCCTGGCCCGGGAAGATCCCACATGTCACAGAGCAGCTGTTCTGGTGTCTCCAATTACGAGTCAGCGCTCTGGAGAGTATGTACCCAGAGCTGGTGCTCTGCAACGAGAGAGGCCACTGAAGTGGGAGGCCCACACAGGCCAAAGAGTAAAAGATGGATGAAAATAAATATAAATAAAAGAGGCATGATGGGGAAAAAGGAAAAGAAAATATTAAAAAAAAAGGTCAGAAAACCTAAATAGATATTTCTCCAAAAAAGACACACAGATGGACAGTAAACACATGAAAATATGCTCAATATCACTCACTATTGGAGAAGTGAAAATCAAAATTACAATGAGCACTCATCTCACTTTGGTCAGAATGGCCATCATCAAAAAAACCTACAAATAATAAATGCTGGAGAGGATTTGGAAAAAAGGGAACCCTCTTGCACTGTTAGGAGGAATGTAAATTGATACAGCCACTATGCAGAACAGTGCAGAGTGTTCTTAAAAAGCTAGGAATAAGGCTTCCCTGGTGGTCCAGTGGGTAAAGAGTCTGCCTTGCAGTGCAAAGGCACTGGTTCGATCCCTGGCCCGGGAAGATCCCACATGTCACAGAGCAGCTGTTCTGGTGTCTCCAATTACGAGTCAGCGCTCTGGAGAGTATGTACCCAGAGCTGGTGCTCTGCAACGAGAGAGGCCACTGAAGTGGGAGGCCCACACAGGCCAAAGAGTAAAAGATGGATGAAAATAAATATAAATAAAAGAGGCATGATGGGGAAAAAGGAAAAGAAAATATTAAAAAAAAAGGTCAGAAAACCTAAATAGATATTTCTCCAAAAAAGACACACAGATGGACAGTAAACACATGAAAATATGCTCAATATCACTCACTATTGGAGAAGTGAAAATCAAAATTACAATGAGCACTCATCTCACTTTGGTCAGAATGGCCATCATCAAAAAAACCTACAAATAATAAATGCTGGAGAGGATTTGGAAAAAAGGGAACCCTCTTGCACTGTTAGGAGGAATGTAAATTGATACAGCCACTATGCAGAACAGTGCAGAGTGTTCTTAAAAAGCTAGGAATAAGGCTTCCCTGGTGGTCCAGTGGGTAAAGAGTCCGTCTTGCAGTGCAAAGGGTACTGGTTCAATCCCTGACCTGGGAAGGTTCCGCTTGCTGCAGAGTGGCTGGACCAGTGTGTCCAATT
Source organism: Tragulus kanchil (assembly GCA_022376925.1). NCBI lineage: Eukaryota > Metazoa > Chordata > Mammalia > Artiodactyla > Tragulidae > Tragulus > Tragulus kanchil. The sequence goes on along the minus strand of JAIOJX010000001.1, from coordinate 65,089,323 downwards.
ATGAGCCCAGAGCCAGTACTCTGGGACGAGAGAGGCCGCTGCGATGGGAGGCCCACACAGGCCAAAGAATAAAAAGATGGATGAAAATAAATAAATAAAAAATTTTTTTAAAAATTTAAAAAATAAAAAATAAAAATAAAAAGCTAGGAATAAAACTACCATATGATCCAGCAAACTCACTACTGGGCATATACCGAGAAAATCAGAACTGACAAAGACATGTATACCCCAATATTCACTGCAGTACTGTTTACAATAGCTAGGACATGGAAGCAACCTATATGTCCCTAAACAGATGAATGAGTAAAGAAGTTGTGGTAGACACATACAATGGAATATTACTTACCCATAAAAAGGAAAGAATATGAGTCAGTTCTAGTGAGGTGAATGAACCTAGAACCTACTATACAGAGTGAAGTAAGTCAGAAAGAGAAAGACAAATATTGTATTTTAGTGCATATATATGGATCTAGAAAAGTTGTACTGATAAATCTATTTGCAGCGCAGGAACAGAGACTCAGATATAGGAAACAGAGTTCAGGACACACTGAGGCTTAAAGGAAAGGATGTGAAAAATTCAGACAGTAGCACTGAAATACATACATTACCATGTGTAAAACATAGCTAATGGGAAGTTGCTGTATAGCTCATGGAGCTCAGCCTGATGTTCTTTAAACACACTAGAGGTGTGTCATGGAGTGCGAGGAGGGAGGTTCAAGAGGGAGGGGACATGTGTATATCTATGGCTGACTTCATGTTGCTGTATGGCAGAAATCAACACAAAATTGTAAAGAAATTATCCTACAATTAAAAATTTAAAAAAACTTGTGGGATTCAGCACAACAGGTGCTAAGAGGGGAATAGATAGTGGTAAATAATATATTAAAAAGAAAATACGATCATAAACCAAGAACTTAACTTCACACTTTAAAGTAAAAAGAGAAAAAAAAAGTAGAAAAAGAGGAGCAAGGTAGCAGGTGGAAGGAAATACCATAGATTAGAGCAGACATAAATAAAACAGACACTAGAAAAAGATTAAATGAACAAAGTCAAATGTTAGTTCTTTGAAAGAAATAAAAGTCACAAATCTATAGTTAGATTAAGTCCAAAGGAGAGGATTAAAATTACTAAAATCTGAAATAAGAGTGGTGACATTACTAGCAATTCTAGAGAGAAAAAAATAATCATGAAAGAATACTCTGAACCATTACAGGCTCATGAAGAAAAAATCTAAAGAGAATTAGCTAAGGTGGGGCTTCCCCTGGTGGTCCAGTGGGTAAGGACACCGCCTTGCAGTGCAAGGGGCGCCAGTTCAATCCCTGGCCTGGGAAGATCCCACGTGCCGCAGAGCGGCTGGACTGATGTGTCCAGTTACCGAGCCGGAGCTCTGGAGCGCATGCGCCCAGAGCCGGAGCTCTACAACGACAGACGCCACCGCGATGGGAGGCCCACAGGAGCCAAAGAACGAAGACGGATGAACATAGAGAAACGAAAGACCAATAGAAGTGGCCCGCCCGCTCCCCTCCCTCCCCAACCCAACCCTCGCCCAAAAATAAAAAGAAAAAAAAAAAAAAGAATTAGCTAAGGTCACTGAAATTAGTCATGAAACTTCCAACAACAACAACAAAGCCTGTCTTCAGATGGGCTTCCCCAGTGAATTTTATCAAATATTTAAAAACCAATTAATGCCAATTTTTCTCAAAGTTTTCTATAAAACTGAATATGAGGGAATATTTTCTAATTCATTCAGTGAGATTAGCATTACTCTAATTTAAAATTTAAACGACAACTGAACTATAAGAAAACTATATATTCTCTGTGAATACAGCCTCAAAAATACTCAAGTACTAGGAAACAAAATACAACAGTATATTAAAAGGATTATACAAAATGGCAAATAAAGAAACTATCATGACATATGATTTGGCAATGTGTCTTAAATAAAACATCAAAAATACAAGCAGTGAAAGAAAAAAGCAGATCAACACCAAAATTTCAAATTTTTATGCAACGGATAGAAATTGACAGAATTAAAAATAATCCACAAAGTGGAGGAATATATTTGCAAATTATGTATCTGATAAGACTGATATCCAGAATATATATAGAATCCCTACAACAATATCCAGAAAACACACAATTTTTAAATGTGCAAAGGATTTGAATAGACATTTCTCTGAAGATATGCAAATGTTCAATATCCACATGAAAAGAAGCTCAATATCACTATCAATTAAGGAAATGCAAATCAAAACCATAATGATCCAGATCATTACATCTGCTATCTAGAAAAGCACTAAATCCCTTCATAATGAAATCATCTTTTCACAAATAGCAGAAAAAGCTTTTGAAAGATAAGTCTTTGACTGCATGAACTCTCTCTTCTCCAAAATCATATATATTGATCTTTCCCCACTACCTCTTAGAGCACGTTCTCAGAGCTATCTGAGGTGCTGTTTCCCTGGGTGATGTCCTCATTTTGCCCCAAATAAAACTTAACTCCTTATAAAAAAATAATGAAATACCATTTAACATCTATTAGGTTGGCTACTACAAATAGAGCAGGATGTGGGGGGAGCATGGAAAAAAAGAGAAAAAAAAAGAGAAAAGGTTGTAAACATGTACAGAAACTGGAATCTATATGCATTGCCGGTGGAAATGTAAAATGATGCAGCTATTGTGGAAAACAGTGTGGTGATGCCTCCCAAAATAAAATAGAAATCCAGAGTTACTGTACTTTCATCATTCAACTTTTGCATATATACCCAGAAGCCTAAAAAGCAGAAACTTGAAGAGATATTTGTGCATACACATTCACAGCAATATTATTCACAACAGCCAAGAAGTGTAAAAACTTAAGTAACAATCACTAGATGAATAAATACACAGATTTAGGGAGTGGACTTATGCACCCATTCGGGGAAGGAAAGGGTAGGACAAATTAAGAAAGTAGTAATATATACTATCATATGTAAAACAGATAGCTAATGGGAAGCAACTACATAACACAGGGACACAGTCTGGGGCTCTGTGACAACTTAGGGGGTAAAATAGGGAGGTGGGATGCCTTAGAGAGAGGGGATATATGTATACTGATAGTTGACTTGCATTGCTGTACAGCAGAAACTAACACAACACTGTAAAACAATTATCCTCCAATAGAAAAATTTCAAAACCAGAAGAATGAATAAACAAAATGTAGTACAGGCATAAATACAATGTTTGCCTTAAAAAGAAATGAAATTCAGATAGCTGCATAACATAAATGAATCTTGAAAACAATCTGCCATATGAAATAAGACACGCAGAAAAGAACAAATGTTGAATAACTCCACTTATATGAGGCAAATTAAACAGGCAAATTCATAGAGACCAAGTAGAAGAGAGTTTATAAGAGACTAAGGGAGAAAACAGAGTGGGGACCTATTTTTAAATGGGTACAGAAAGTTTCTATTTAGAATGATGAAAAAGTCATAAAAAAGGATGGTGAAGAGGGTTCTGTCCCCAATCTTAGAGCACGTTCTCAGAGCTATCTGAGGTGCTGTTTCCCTGGGTGATGTCCTCATTTTGCCCCAAATAAAACTTAACTCCTTATAAAAAAATAATGAAATACCATTTAACATCTATTAGGTTGGCTACTACAAATAGAGCAGGATGTGGGGGGAGCATGGAAAAAAAGAGAAAAAAAAAGAGAAAAGGTTGTAAACATGTACAGAAACTGGAATCTATATGCATTGCCGGTGGAAATGTAAAATGATGCAGCTATTGTGGAAAACAGTGTGGTGATGCCTCCCAAAATAAAATAGAAATCCAGAGTTACTGTACTTTCATCATTCAACTTTTGCATATATACCCAGAAGCCTAAAAAGCAGAAACTTGAAGAGATATTTGTGCATACACATTCACAGCAATATTATTCACAACAGCCAAGAAGTGTAAAAACTTAAGTAACAATCACTAGATGAATAAATACACAGATTTAGGGAGTGGACTTATGCACCCATTCGGGGAAGGAAAGGGTAGGACAAATTAAGAAAGTAGTAATATATACTATCATATGTAAAACAGATAGCTAATGGGAAGCAACTACATAACACAGGGACACAGTCTGGGGCTCTGTGACAACTTAGGGGGTAAAATAGGGAGGTGGGATGCCTTAGAGAGAGGGGATATATGTATACTGATAGTTGACTTGCATTGCTGTACAGCAGAAACTAACACAACACTGTAAAACAATTATCCTCCAATAGAAAAATTTCAAAACCAGAAGAATGAATAAACAAAATGTAGTACAGGCATAAATACAATGTTTGCCTTAAAAAGAAATGAAATTCAGATAGCTGCATAACATAAATGAATCTTGAAAACAATCTGCCATATGAAATAAGACACGCAGAAAAGAACAAATGTTGAATAACTCCACTTATATGAGGCAAATTAAACAGGCAAATTCATAGAGACCAAGTAGAAGAGAGTTTATAAGAGACTAAGGGAGAAAACAGAGTGGGGACCTATTTTTAAATGGGTACAGAAAGTTTCTATTTAGAATGATGAAAAAGTCATAAAAAAGGATGGTGAAGAGGGTTACACAACATGTATTTCACTGAACTCTGTGTTTAACAATATATAAAATATTTTTTTAAATTTTTTAAAAGAACCCAAGGGAACACAAACAAAATAAGTCATTCCAATATGAAATAGGATAATCCAATTTACTGAAAACCTTGAAACAACCTAACTATACCCAAAAAGAAGATATGGGGAAGGGAAAGTTCACAGTGTTACATCCATTCAACAACAGGTTATGCAGCAACCTAAGGGTAGAAAACAACCTAGTGAGGAAAGAACATTCTCCAAACATTAAGTAAAAAGGAAAAAAGGCAAGATACAGAAAACCACAAAAATACATAACATTGTATTTCTGTACTCCATGGTATGTCAAAAAAAATGTATACTTAAGATTGGCACATTTCACTCTAAGTAAATTTAACATGAAAACAAACACTTTAAATAAATATGAAATTCTAGATAAAGACATGCGAAGTAAAGCCTTTTTTGTTCAGTCACTTAGTCGTGTACAACTCTTTGTGACCCCATGGACTGCAGCACACCAGGCCTCCCTGTCCCTGACCATCCCCTAGAATTTCTCCAAATTCATGTCCATTGCATTGGTGATGCCATCCAGCTGGATGGTAAAGTGTTTAGGTTAAGGGAAATGTTTCTAACAGACATTTAAATACATAAAAATATAACGATGGACAGAAAGATTAGTACACAAATAGGAATGTCATAAACCAAGTATAGTCAATATACTAATGGAAAAATCTAGGGCATGAGTTTATGGGAAATCATTGTGAAATTCGGTAAACCCTGCAGTATGTTGGAAGTTTTTATAGTAAAATGCTTGAAAAGGAATACGGCACTGACTACACTGTCATCAACCAGAGTAGATTCCAGATGAAGAAAAATTACCAGAGATAAAAAGGCACGTCACATACTGATAATGGGTCAATTCACGAGAAAGACAGAATAATCCTACAAGAACATATGCCTAGTAGAGCTTCAACCAACTACAAGATACGTGCAATAAGAAAATGACAAATGGACAACTAAATTTGGAGACTTCAACACTGTTCTATCAATACAAGACAAAATATCATTAAGGATATAGGGTTTCCCTGGTGGTCCGGTGGGTAAAGAGTCCACCTTGCAGTGCAAGGGACACCTGTTCAATCCCTGGCCTGGGAAGATCCCATGTGCCGCAGAGCGTCTGAACCGGTGTGTCCAATTACCGAGTCAGCGCTCTGGAGCGCATGCATTCACACAGCCAGTGCTCTGCAACAAGAGAGGCCATTGCAATGGGAGACGCACACATGCCAAAGAACAAAGATGGAGGAAAATAATAAATAAGAAAGAGCTCATGGCATGAAGTTTAAAAAAAAAATCATTAAGGATATAGAGAATCTGAATGTAATGAAAACCACCATAATCTAACTGAAATGTATAGAATATTTCACCCCACAAAAGCTGAATATTTACATGGACCATCCAAAAAGACACATCATTTTCTGAGTCATAAGAAATACTGAAAACATTCTGAACAGAGTAAAAGCAACATATAGAACATCAAAATTCATACAATGCAGCATTTAAACAGTATGCTCAGTGGGTGATTTTATACAATGCATACATTTAAGAAGGAGCAAGATCAAAAATCCACCTGGAGCAGCTATTTTTTTTTAAAAGTAAAAAAGAAGCTCTGGTACATATATACAATGGAATACTACTCAGCTGTTAAAAGAAATGCAGAAGACTCAGTCCTAATGAGGTGGCTGGCTCTAGAACCTATCATAAAAAGTGAAGTAAGTCAAAAGAGAAAGACAAGTATAGTATACTAACTCATATATATGGGATCTAGTAAGATGGTCATGATAACACACGCAGTGAACTCATGAAAAAACAGAGAATAGACATAAAGACATTGTGGAGACCGAACAGTGGGAGGGAGTAACATGGGAACCTATACTGTCATGTGTAGAAAAGATAGCTGTTGTCATTGTGCTAGGGGAATAGGAGTACCTACAACCACTTGGAGCGATGGTCTGGAGGGATGGGGCGGGGGGGGAACTGGGTGGGGGGAGGGTCAAGGGATATGCATTTGATTGATCTGGGAACATACATGTACAAAAATAAATAAAAATAAATAAATAAATAAAGTTAAAAAAAAAAGAGTAAATTAAACCTGAAGAGTGAAAACACAAAAATAGAGTGAAAACCAACGGAATAGGAAAAAGTGACATAATAGTGAAAATCAGCAAATCTGAAGCTGCTGTTTTTGAAAGGATAGTAAAATTCCTAAACTTCTAGAGAGAATAATCAAGAAAAAAAGATAAATTATCATTGAAATGAAATGAAAGATGAAGCATTCACACAGCCAGTGCTCTGCAACAAGAGAGGCCATTGCAATGGGAGCGACACATGCCAAAGAACAAAGATGGAGGAAAATAATAAATAAGAAAGAGCTCATGGCATGAAGTTTAAAAAAAAAATCATTAAGGATATAGAGAATCTGAATGTAATGAAAACCACCATAATCTAACTGAAATGTATAGAATATTTCACCCCACAAAAGCTGAATATTTACATGGACCATCCAAAAAGACACATCATTTTCTGAGTCATAAGAAATACTGAAAACATTCTGAACAGAGTAAAAGCAACATATAGAACATCAAAATTCATACAATGCAGCATTTAAACAGTATGCTCAGTGGGTGATTTTATACAATGCATACATTTAAGAAGGAGCAAGATCAAAAATCCACCTGGAGCAGCTATTTTTTTTTAAAAGTAAAAAAGAAGCTCTGGTACATATATACAATGGAATACTACTCAGCTGTTAAAAGAAATGCAGAAGACTCAGTCCTAATGAGGTGGCTGGCTCTAGAACCTATCATAAAAAGTGAAGTAAGTCAAAAAGAGAAAGACAAGTATAGTATACTAACTCATATATATGGGATCTAGTAAGATGGTCATGATAACACACGCAGTGAACTCATGAAAAAACAGAGAATAGACATAAAGACATTGTGGAGACCGAACAGTGGGAGGGAGTAACATGGAAACCTATACTGTCATGTGTAGAAAAGATAGCTATTGTCATTGTGCTAGGGGAATAGGAGTACCTACAACCACTTGGAGCGATGGTCTGGAGGGATGGGGGGGGGGAACTGGGTGGGGGGAGGGTCAAGGGATATGCATTTGATTGATCTGGGAACATACATGTACAAAAATAAATAAAAATAAATAAATAAATAAAGTTAAAAAAAAAAGAGTAAATTAAACCTGAAGAGTGAAAACACAAAAATAGAGTGAAAACCAACGGAATAGGAAAAAGTGACATAATAGTGAAAATCAGCAAATCTGAAGCTGCTGTTTTTGAAAGGATAGTAAAATTCCTAAACTTCTAGAGAGAATAATCAAGAAAAAAAGATAAATTATCATTGAAATGAAATGAAAGATGAAGTATCCAATAGCGCCTAAAGAACACAAAACTTTAATTAAGGAATATTATAAACAAATTTATAACAATAAATTTGACTATTTCAATGAACAAACTTCATAAACACAAAATCAACCAAAACAGATTTAAGCAGAATGGATCATCTAAATAGCCTTATACTTATTAAAGTAATTTAATCTTTTTAAAAATTTTTTAAAACTCAGAAACTCCAGACCAATAGTTTTACTGGAAAGTTCTAGCAAATATTTAAGAATGAAGTAATATCTATCTTATAGACATACTTTTAAGTAGAGGAGATAGGAGCATTTTCCTATGCATTTTACATGAGAACAGTATTACTGTGATAGAAAACCCAAAAAGATAATTACAAGAAAAGGAATTTATACATCAAAATGCCTATTTAACAGGTAAAACTCCTGATGAAACTTGAATATAGGAAAAAGAAATACAACAACATATAGAAAGAATAATATACTATGACCAAGCAAGGCTTATTTTAGCAATGCAAGACTAATTTTCTAGATCACCCCAACAGATACACGAAAACTGTAACCAAACTTTTGGTGGCAATGGCGGTAGCAGTGGTGGTAGTGGTGGTGGTGTTAAAAGCTCAGTCATGTCTGATTCTTTGTGACCCAAGGACTGCAGCCTGCCAGGCCGATCTATCCATGGAATTCTCCAGGCAAGCATACTGGAGTGGGTAGCCATTCCCTTCTCCAGGGGATCTTCCCAACCCAGGAACTGAACCCAGGTCTCTCACATTGCAGGAGGATTCTTTACCATCTGAGGCACCAAAGGAGCCCAACCATCCTTTTATAATGTAAAAAACACATGAATAATTTTGAAAGAAATTAATAAAATGGTTTTATGCATAGATAACATGACTGAAATATGTAGAAAATCCTCAGGAAGCTACTAAAAAAGCTACTAGAACCAGTAGGAGCATATAGTAAGGTCACATGACACAAAGTCATTAAATCATTTGAAATTTCATTTACCCTGAAGCAGAAAGCATAAATTACTTAAAAATAAATCTAGGCCACTGGACTTGCTCTGCCATGGCCCACACTCTGTCTGTGCAGTGTGCTTTCTCTGAATCTGAATAAATCCATTTCTTACCTATCACTTTGCCTCTCGCTGAATTCTTCTCTGCAAAGAGACATGAAGCACCTGAACCTCAGTGGGTCCAGACACTGGGAGAGCGCTGCTAACAATTTATATGACCAATTTGAATTAATAGGAAACATTCAAAAATTCAATTAAGGGAAGAAATAATTCCTTGTGTCAACTACAGTCAATGGACAACAAGGGCATTTTCCATCTGCCTCTACGGAGATCGAACACTGTGCCTTAAGAGCTGCTGACTTTTCAACATTCCCTGAAGGAAATCAGGATGAAGAATCTCAGAGGCACTGAACTGAGCGGCTTGTCTGGAGCTACAAAAATTAATGAACTACCTTCCTCTGAGTCTGTATACCAGCTAATAAAAACTCACATATGTTTTTCAAAAAATAAAATAAATCTAGCAAAACATGTGCTATATTTATCCAATGATAAACAAAGCACTGCTAAGAGAAATCAAAGGAGAACTAAATAAATGGAGAGATATACTATATTTATATAACTGTAAACAAAATACTGTTAGGATGTCACTAGAGATCCAATACAATCTCCATAAAAGCTCCAAGAAGGTTCTTATGAAAAACTGACAGGACAATAAAATTCATATGGAAAGTGATTAACTGAGTATAGCCAAAACAACTCTAAAAAACTGAAACCAAGTTGTAGAAGTTACAGTATCTGATTTCAAGACTTAATGAAAATGTTACAGAAACCAAGGCAGTGTAGTAATGGATTAATGATAAACTAAGCATCCAAATGTAATACAACATGTAGTGAGACCTTCCAAGGATCCTGATTCACACCAATTACTTTTATAAATCACTATCATAATTATGAGGCAAATGAAAGAATCTTGAATATCAACTAAACATTTGATATTATGGAATTTTTGTTTAAGTGTAATAGTGATGTTTAAAAATTACTCATCTTTCAACAATATATTTTCTAAACTACATACAAAGTGATGATTTCTGAGTAGTCTCTAAAATATTCAGAAGGTAAGAGAATAGATGAAAAAACAAATCTAGCCATATGCTGGTAACTGTTGAACTTGAGTATTGAATATACAGTGATTTACAATACTATTCCTTCTAACTTTACATGGGCTTAAAATATTTTCCAATAAAAAAGTTTATCCAAAACACTGAAATCCTTTATGAACTTAAGCATCAATAACAATTTTACACCCCAAAGAAAACAAAATCAGTCTTGTGACCATTCAAGAATCTCAATTCATTCCATATACCTAATTGTATTACTATTACCTAACGAAGATTTTTAAGTTGCATAAAATACTGCCAATTAGAAAAAGGAACTGAAACTAAAAACCTCTGGTTGATTATAGCATCCGATTCTTGAACTACGTTTTAATCTGAAGGAAATTCCAGGAGATCGAACACTGCTAAGTGCTCAAGAGGAAAAAAACTCAGAGGCACTGAACTGAGCTTGTCTGGAGCTACAAAATTAATGAACTACCTTCCTCTGAGTCTGTATACCAGCTAATAAAAACTCACATATGTTTTCAAAAATAAAATAAATCTAGCAAAACATGTGCTATATTTATCCAATGATAAACAAAGCACTGCTAAGAGAAATCAAAGGAGAACTAAATAAATGGAGAGATATACTATATTTATATAACTGTAAACAAAATACTGTTAGGATGTCACTAGAGATCCAATACAATCTCCATAAAAGCTCCAAGAAGGTTCTTATGAAAAACTGACAGGACAATAAAATTCATATGGAAAGTGATTAACTGAGTATAGCCAAAACAACTCTAAAAAACTGAAACCAAGTTGTAGAAGTTACAGTATCTGATTTCAAGACTTAATGAAAATGTTACAGAAACCAAGGCAGTGTAGTAATGGATTAATGATAAACTAAGCATCCAAATGTAATACAACATGTAGTGAGACCTTCCAAGGATCCTGATTCACACCAATTACTTTTATAAATCACTATCATAATTATGAGGCAAATGAAAGAATCTTGAATATCAACTAAACATTTGATATTATGGAATTTTTGTTTAAGTGTAATAGTGATGTTTAAAAATTACTCATCTTTCAACAATATATTTTCTAAACTACATACAAAGTGATGATTTCTGAGTAGTCTCTAAAATATTCAGAAGGTAAGAGAATAGATGAAAAAACAAATCTAGCCATATGCTGGTAACTGTTGAACTTGAGTATTGAATATACAGTGATTTACAATACTATTCCTTCTAACTTTACATGGGCTTAAAATATTTTCCAATAAAAAAGTTTATCCAAAACACTGAAATCCTTTATGAACTTAAGCATCAATAACAATTTTACACCCCAAAGAAAACAAAATCAGTCTTGTGACCATTCAAGAATCTCAATTCATTCCATATACCTAATTGTATTACTATTACCTAACGAAGATTTTTAAGTTGCATAAAATACTGCCAATTAGAAAAAGGAACTGAAACTAAAAACCTCTGGTTGATTATAGCATCCGATTCTTGAACTACTGAACTATACATATGAATCTATGAATGTGATGCATTAAAAATTATAAATAAAAGGTGGTTTACCTCTCTCAGTTTCTCTCGCTCTCGTTCTCGCTCAGCTATACGTTTTCGCCTCTCTTCCTCTTCCTTAAGAGCATTTTGTGTTTCTGTTCGTAGCTTATCATCTTTAAGAATCTTCCGAATTTTCTTTCTGCCTTTTCCAGGAGACTTGGAATCATCATTTTCATCTTCTTCGTCTTCTTCATCTTCTTCTTTATCTTCTTCAGAATTACTCTGCAGAATTTAAATGAACAAAAAGTTAATACTATAAAGTTTTCTAATTTATCCATTTCATACTCAAGTTAATATTTAAAGAAAAAATACTGAAAAACTTCAGAATTATACTTTACAGTATAGAAGAGTATTTAAAAAGGAACTCTAAAAAGGGGGTAAAAGACTGAACAGACAATTCTCCAAAGGACACACAGAAATGTCCAATAAGCACATTCCTGCTACTGGAGAAATTTAAATCAACACCACAAATGAGATACTATCTCACACCCATTATGATGGCCATATAATAAAAAAATAGAAAATAGTAACAGTTAGTGAGGATGGGGAAAAACTAGAAGGCTGTGCATTTGCAAAAAAATGTAACATTCCCTCAAAAAGTTAGAGAAATACCACATGATCAAGCAATCCCACATCTTAGATTATAGTCAAAAGAATTAAAAACCAAGGACTGGGCTTCCCCGGTGGTCCAGTGGGTAACGACACCGCCTTGCAGTGCAAGGGGCGCCAGTTCAATCCCTGGCCTGGGAGGATCCCACATGCCGCGGAGCGGCTGGACCCATGTGTCCAATTACCGAGCCGGAGCTCTGGAGCGCATGCACCCAGAGCTGGTGCTCTGCAGCGACAGAGGCCACTGCGATGGAAGGCCCAGACAGGTCAAAGAACAAAGATGGATGAAAATGAATAAATGAAAGACCAAAAGAAGTGGCAAAAAAAAAAAACAAACAAACAAACAAGGACTCAGAAAGATATTTGCATACCCAAATTCACAGCACCATTATTCGAAACAGCCAAAGGTAGAAACAAGTCAAACGTCCATTAATAGATGAATGGACGGTATCCCTGGTAGCTCAGTGGTGGGGAGCTCGCCTGCCACTGCAGGAGACACAGGTTCGATCCCTGATCAGGGAAGGCCCCACATGCTGCGGAGCAACGAAGTCCGTGAGCCACAACTATGAAGCCTGTGCTCTAGAGCCTCAGAGTCACAACTATTGAGCCCACGTGCTGCCCTAGAGCCCAAGTTCTTCAACAAGAGAAGTCACTGCAACAAGAAGTCTTCCTCTTCGAGTTTTTTCTTTGTAGCTTATCATCTTTAAGAATCTTCGAATTTTCTTTCTGCCTTTTCCAGGAGACTTGGAATCATCATTTTCATCTTCTTCGTCTTCTTCATCTTCTTCTTTATCTTCTTCAGAATTACTCTGCAGAATTTAAATGAACAAAAAGTTAATACTATAAAGTTTTCTAATTTATCCATTTCATACTCAAGTTAATATTTAAAGAAAAAATACTGAAAAACTTCAGAATTATACTTTACAGTATAGAAGAGTATTTAAAAAGGAACTCAAAAAAGGGGGTAAAAGACTGAACAGACAATTCTCCAAAGGACACACAGAAATGTCCAATAAGCACATTCCTGCTACTGGAGAAATTTAAATCAACACCACAAATGAGATACTATCTCACACCCATTATGATGGCCATATAATAAAAAAATAGAAAATAGTAACAGTTAGTGAGGATGGGGAAAAACTAGAAGGCTGTGCATTTGCAAAAAAATGTAACATTCCCTCAAAAAGTTAGAGAAATACCACATGATCAAGCAATCCCACATCTTAGATTATAGTCAAAAGAATTAAAAACCAAGGACTGGGCTTCCCCGGTGGTCCAGTGGGTAACGACACCGCCTTGCAGTGCAAGGGGCGCCAGTTCAATCCCTGGCCTGGGAGGATCCCACATGCCGCGGAGCGGCTGGACCCATGTGTCCAATTACCGAGCCGGAGCTCTGGAGCGCATGCACCCAGAGCTGGTGCTCTGCAGCGACAGAGGCCACTGCGATGGAAGGCCCAGACAGGTCAAAGAACAAAGATGGATGAAAATGAATAAATGAAAGACCAAAAGAAGTGGCAAAAAAAAAAAACAAACAAACAAACAAGGACTCAGAAAGATATTTGCATACCCAAATTCACAGCACCATTATTCGAAACAGCCAAAGGTAGAAACAAGTCAAACGTCCATTAATAGATGAATGGACGGTATCCCTGGTAGCTCAGTGGTGGGGAGCTCGCCTGCCACTGCAGGAGACACAGGTTCGATCCCTGATCAGGGAAGGCCCCACATGCTGCGGAGCAACGAAGTCCGTGAGCCACAACTATGAAGCCTGTGCTCTAGAGCCTCAGAGTCACAACTATTGAGCCCACGTGCTGCCCTAGAGCCCAAGTTCTTCAACAAGAGAAGTCACTGCAACAAGAAGTCTTCTCACAGCAACTAGGGAGTAGACCCCATCCCTGCAACTAGAGAAGAGCTTGTGGCACCAGGAAAAACACAGAATAGCCAAAAATAAATAAATAAAAATAATAAAAGTACATGAAAAAAATATATAAATAAAAAAATAGACGAATGGATAAATACAACATCATATGAACATATAGTGGAACATTATCCAGCCTTAAAAAGAAAAGAAATTCAGACACATGCTATAAAATGGAGGAACCTTGAAAACATTAAGAAACAAGCCAGACACAAAAGGACAAGTATTGTTTAGCTTAATTTATATCAGATAGCTACCATATGCAAATTTACAGGCACAAAAATCTGAATTAGATGTCACCAAGGAGCTGCAGTATATAGGTGGGGAATGGGAGTTACTGTTTAATGGGCACAGAGTTCCCAATTAAGAATTTTATACACGTTCACAATGTACTTTTGCTGCCTTCTAGATAATTTATTTTGCAACACATTACTGCACAGTTGTAAATAACTTATGTACTGTAACATCACTTCAGTTATGTGTAAAGAAATAAATTAATTAATTACAAAAAAAAAAAAGAATTTTATTAAGCCCACTGAACTGTACATTAGAAATGGCTAAAAGTGTCATTAAAAAAATGACCTGCCGAGGGATTCCCTGGTGGTCCAGTGGGTCAAGAGTCCACCTTGCAGTGCAAGGGGCACCCATTCAATCCCTGGCCTGGAAAGATCCCACATGCAGAGCAACAGCTGGGCAGGGCCAGGATGGCATGTCCAATTACAAGCCAGTGCTCTGGAACACATGCACCCAGAAGTCTTCTCACAGCAACTAGGGAGTAGACCCCATCCCTGCAACTAGAGAAGAGCTTGTGGCACCAGGAAAACCCAGAATAGCCAAAAATAAATAAATAAAAATAATAAAAGTACATGAAAAAAATATATAAATAAAAAAATAGACGAATGGATAAATACAACATCATATGAACATATAGTGGAACATTATCCAGCCTTAAAAAGAAAAGAAATTCAGACACATGCTATAAAATGGAGGAACCTTGAAAACATTAAGAAACAAGCCAGACACAAAAGGACAAGTATTGTTTAGCTTAATTTATATCAGATAGCTACCATATGCAAATTTACAGGCACAAAAATCTGAATTAGATGTCACCAAGGAGCTGCAGTATATAGGTGGGGAATGGGAGTTACTGTTTAATGGGCACAGAGTTCCCAATTAAGAATTTTATACACGTTCACAATGTACTTTTGCTGCCTTCTAGATAATTTATTTTGCAACACATTACTGCACAGTTGTAAATAACTTATGTACTGTAACATCACTTCAGTTATGTGTAAAGAAATAAATTAATTAATTACAAAAAAAAAAAAGAATTTTATTAAGCCCACTGAACTGTACATTAGAAATGGCTAAAAGTGTCATTAAAAAAATGACCTGCCGAGGGATTCCCTGGTGGTCCAGTGGGTCAAGAGTCCACCTTGCAGTGCAAGGGGCACCCATTCAATCCCTGGCCTGGAAAGATCCCACATGCAGAGCAACAGCTGGGCAGGGCCAGGATGGCATGTCCAATTACAAGCCAGTGCTCTGGAACACATGCACCCAGAGGCAGTGCTCTGCAAACAGAGAGGCCGCTGCGATGGGAGGCCCACACAGGCCAAAGAACAAAGATGGATGAAAAAATTTAAAAAAAAAAAAAAAAGTAACAACGATGACTTAGAGTTAAAAAAAAAAAAATTGAACTCCGCAAAAAGAGAATAGAATTAATTAAACATCACAGATACCTTGTACTCTGAATAATCTGCTTAAATTAAGAAAAACATAATTCTTTTCTGCTTATAAAAGAAATTTAAGAGAAACTTAAATTGACTAATTTCACAGCTAAAAGAAATTTATTCACTTATAAGTCGTTGTTTTATGTCCTCAAAAAGAACACTTCACATCAATTCTATAGCTCTAAGAATATAAACAATGAACTAGAACAGCTTAAACTTTCTATCACACTCAGTGAATGAAAAGAAAAAAATTGATAACATATTAAAGGTAACACTTCTGTATATTTATATATGTAATAAGTCAATTCTTTCATAGTTTAAAATGTTAATAAACTAGTAAACTTCAACTTATGAGGAGAATGCAGATGAGGCAAACATGTTTACTATGGTCTACTGTACCAGTTATAATTCTAAGTACATGGTAAATCTCACTGTTTATTACCTTGTTTTCACTGGATGAATCATCCTGAACCTTAATGCGTCGCCTTTTCTTTTTCTGCTTGTAACTTCGCTGATTTTCTTCCAATTCAGCTTTCTTTGCAGACCTAAAGAATATTTAAAATGCAAAATAAAATACTTTATGATAAATCTCCTAAAGTGAATTATCTACTATTTTAGAAATGCTTTACCTTTGCATACATTCTTACGCTAAAAGAAAAAGCAGAAAGCAAAATAACTTCACTGGGTTCAAAATGGGTAAGTTCACTGAACAAAAAAATAAAAGAGAAATTCAGTGACCAACATTCTAAGTTATTCAAGAGGGAGGTTTAGCATATGAGTAACAAGATGGATGGAAGGCCTTCAGAAATATAAATGGCCAATATACACATGAAAAATATTCATCTCTTTTTCTAAAAAGCAGATTATAAAAGTTACATATGATTTTTGTCATAGCTCACACAAATTTTAAAAAAACTAACAATAATTTCAAGTGAGAGTACTTCTGTGGTTAGAAATTGGTATACAAAGTTATATTACTACAGACAATATGTTCCTACATAAAGGACAAACATGCAGATCAATGGAAGAGAAATGATAATCCATAAATAAAACTTTACATTTATGGTCAATTGATTTTCCACACAGTCAAGACAATTCAATAGGGAACACAGTCTTCACAAATCGTACTTAGACTACTGGATATCTACATGCAAAAGGATGATTTTGAATCGTTATCTTACACCACAGAAAAAAACTTAAAATGGATTGTAGTTCCCCTAGTATATGTGTTCTAAATAATAGACTGCTCATTGTTTTATTGTTAAACAAGTGAGAAAATGGCTATTTACATATTTTGCTGGAGGAAGAAACTAGTGACATCTGTAAGACTGTGAAATACATACAGAAAGTCCTAAAACTGTGTGCTTTAATCCAACAATGTCTCTTTTAGAAATTTACACTAAGATTTAGGTATGAGGGAGACAAGATGGCACAGCAGAAGGATGTGAGTTCACCTCCTCTCACAAAAATATCAAAATCACAACAAACTGCCGAACAACCATAAAAAAATAAATAAATAAAAACTAAAAAAAATATTAGAAAGACAAAGAAACCAAAGACAAAGAAAAAACTGGGACAGTAGAAGGGGTGCTTTCACCATATAATCAAATCCTGTACTGGCTGGGAGGGCGACCCACAAACTGGAAAATGATTATATCACAAAAGATCTCCCACAGAAGTGAGACATCTGAGCCCCTCATCAAGCTCAGTAGCCTAAGTATAACGTTTGTCTTTAAAGGCCAGTGGAGCTTGAGTATAAGAGCTCCACAGGATGGGGGTGGGGGGGGGGCGGGAAGAGAGGGGAGGCAGAGTACACATAAATGGTTTCATGTGTACTGGGTCTAAAGGGCAAAGCAGAGACTCCATAGGAGCCTGGGCCAGATGAACCTCTGAGTCTTGGAACCTCACTTCGGGAGGCAGGGGTCAGCTATGGCTCACTATAGAGGGAAAGCACACTGGTGGCAGAGGCCTCAGGGATTGTTCATCAGCAAGACTTCTCCCAGAGGTTACCGTCTGGGCTACAAGACCTAATCCCACTCAAAAGTCTACAGGCTATAGTGTTAGGATGCCTCAGTAGCTTATACAACTCAATACCAGAAAAACAAACAACCCAATAAAAAGAGGGCAGAAGGGCTTCCCTGGTAGCTCAGTGGTAAAGAGTTCGTCCATCAATGCAGGAGACACGGGCTCAATCCCTGATCAGGGATCCCAGGTGCTGTAAAGCAACTAGGCCCATGAGTCACAACTATTGAGCCTAAGCTCTAGAGCCTTAGAGCCACAACTACTGAGCCCATGGGCCGCAAGTACTGAAGCCCCGTGTGCCCTAGAGCCTAAGTTTCACAACAAGAGAAGTCACCGCAACAAGAAGCCTGCTCACCTCAACTAGAGAGTAGCCCCCACTCCCAGCAACTGGAGAAGAGCCTGTGGCAGCAGTGAAAACACAGAATAGCCAAAAATAAATAAACAAATAAAATTTTAAAAAAGAACACAGTGCCAGCCATTAGCAAACAGGCTGCCTAAAGTAATCAACACACCACTTGACATGGTCCTCTCCACCAGAGGGACAAAACCCAGCTCCACCCACCAGTGGACAGGAACCAGTCCCTTCCAACAGCAAGGCTATACAAATCCCTGGACAAACCTCACCCAACAAGGAGCAGACACCAAAAGAAAGAGGAACTAGTTATGCAGCCTGTGAAACAGAGAACACAAACACAGAACCTTAGACAGTCTGAGATGGCAGAGAAACACGTTTCAGATTAAAGAACAAGATATAACCACAGAAAAACAAGTAAGTGAACTGGAAATACGCAATCTGCCTGAAAAAAAAAAAAAAACCTAGAATAATGATAGTGAAGATGATCTAAGATCTTAGGAAAAAAAATGAAGACACAGGGCTTCCCCTGGTGGTCCAGTGGGTAAGGACACCACCTTGCAGTGCAAGGGGCGCCGGTTCGATCCCTGGCCTGGGAAGATCCCACGTGCCGCGGAGCGGCTGGACCGATGTGTCCAATTGCCGAACCAGAGCTCTGAAGCGCATGTGCCCAGAGCCGGCACTCGGCGACGACAGACGCCACCGCGATGGGAGGCCCACTGGAGCCAAAGAACAAAGACAGATGAAAATAGAGAAATGAAAGACCAATAGAAGTGGCCCGCCCATTCCCCTCCCTCCCTACCCCACCCCCCAAAAGATAAATAAATAAAACATATAAAAAAAAAATGAAGACACAGAAGATATAAGAAGTTTAACAAAGAGCTACAAGACTTAAATAGATGAACAACACAATAACTAAAGTAATAAATACACTCAAAAGATTCAACAGAAGAATAAATGAGACAGAAGAATGAGTAAGTGAGCTGAAACACAAATTGGTGGTTCAAATCACTCCCGCAGAACTAAATGAACAAAAAAAAATGAAAAGAAAGGATGATAGTCTCGGAGACCATAGGGAAAATATTAAATGTACGGGTCCCAGAAGGAGAAAGGAGAGAGAAGGCATGAGAAAAGATCTAAAGTTGTATGAACTGAAAACTCACCTAACAAGGAAAAGGGAACACTCAGAAGTCCAGAAAGTGCAAAGAGTCCAATATAGGATGTAGGTGGAACACAATAAGACACAAAGCAATAAAACTGACAAAAATTAAAGACAAAGAGAGAATTTTTTTCTGTAAATTTTAAATACTTTTATTTATTTTTGGCTGTTCTGGGTTTTCACTGCTGCTGCAGGCTCTTCTCTAGTTGCTGGAATGGGGGCTACTCTCTAGTTGAGGTGAGCAGGCTTCTTATTGTGGTGACTTCTTTTGTTGTGTAATTCAGGCTCTAGGGCACATGGGCTTCAGTAGCTGTGGCACGTGGGCTCAATAGTTGCGACTCTGAGGCTCTGGAGCACAGGCTCAATAGTTGTGACTCATGGGCTAAGTTGCTTCACAGCATGTGGGACCTTCCCCGATCAAGGATTGAACCTGTGTCTCCTGCACTGGCAGGCAAGCTCCCCAACACTGAGCTACCAGGGAAGCCCGAAGAAAAAAATTTTAAAGCAACAGGGGAAAGCCAACAGACAACATATAGAAGAATCCCAATAAGGTTATCAACTGATTTTTTTGTCAGACACTTTTCTGGCCAGAAGGAAGTAGCATGATATATTTAACGTGATGAAAGAGGGCTTCCCCTGGTGGTCCAGTGGGTAAGGACACCGCCTTGCAGTGCAAGGGGCACCAGTTCGATCCCTGGCCTGGGAAGATCCCACGTGCCGCGGAGCGGCTGGACCGATGTGTCCAATTGCCGAGCCGGAGCTCTGAAGCGCATGCGCCCAGAGCCGGCACTCAGCGACGACAGACGCCACCGCGATGGGAGGCCCACAGGCGCCAAAGAACAAAGACGGATGAAAATAGAGAAATGAAAGACCAATAGAAGTGGCCCGCCCGTTCCCCTCCTTCCCCAACCCGACTCCCGCCCAAAAATAAATAAATAAATAAATCTTTAAAAAACAAATAAATAAAGTGATGAAAGATAAACACCTACAACAATGTTTTACCCAGTAAGGCTCTCAATCAGAGTCAGCATACAAATCAAATGCTTTACAGACAAGCAAAAGCTAATATAATTCAATGCAACAAAACAAGTTTTATAACAACTGCTGAAGGAACTTCTCTAGGAAGAAAAGGACACAATTAGAAATAAGAAAACCATAAATGGAAAAAAGCTCACTGCTAAAGGCAAACATATAGTAAAGGTAGGAAATCATCCACATCCAAATATGATATCAAATCAGCAATTATGAGCAGAGTACAAATGTAAGATACTGGAAATGCTTTGGAACTTAAGCGACCAGAAAGTTAAAACAGTATTGTTTGCACTGAATGTTGTACCAAATTCTCATTGAAACCATAAACTAAAAATATATAATAGATACAGGCACAAAAAAAGAAAAAGCAATCCAAACAGAACACTAAATACAGTTGGCAAATCACAAGAGATGCTGATGAAAAAAAACACAAACAAAAATGCCAGAAACAGATGGAAAGATATACTATATTCTCAGATTGAAAGAATCAACATTGTCAAAGGGATTGTACTATCCAGGGCAATCTACAGATTCAACACAATCTGTATCAAACCAACAAAATGGCATTTTTAATAGAATTGTAACAAAAAATTTTGTCATTTGTATGGAAACACAAAAGACCCCAAATAGCCAAAGCAATACTAAGAAAGAAAAACCAAGCTAAAGAAATCAGGCTTCCTGATTTCAGACTATACTACAAAACTACAGTAATCAAAACAGAATGGTACTGGTACAAAAACAGAAACAGATCAATGGAAAGCCCAGAAATAAACCAAAAGCACCTACGGTCAATTAGTCTATGACAAAGGAGGCAAGAATAAATAATAAAGAAAATACAATCTCTTCAGCAAATGGTGCTGGGAAAACTAGATAGCTACATGTAAAAGAATGAAAGTAGAACATTGTATAACAACATGCACAAAAATAAACTCAAAATGGATTAAAGACCTAAATTTAAGACCAGACCTTAAAAAACTCTTAGAGGAAAGCACAGGTCACAAAACTCTTTGACAAAAATCATAGCAGTATCTTTTTGGATCTACTTTGTAGAGTAATAAAAATAAAAACAGAAATAAACAAAAGGACCTAATTAAACCAAAAAGCTTTTGCATAGCAAAGGAAACAAGAAAGAAAAAAAAAAGACAACCCACGGAATGAGAGAAAATATTTGCAAACTGTGCAACTGACAAGGGATTACACTCCAAAATATACAAATAGCTCATGCAGCTCAATTAAAAAAAAAAAAATCAAGAAAATGGGCAAGAGATCTAAAGAAACATTTCCTCAAAGAAGACATACAGAGAACCATAAAGCACATGAAAAGATGGCCATATTTGTTAATTATTAGAGAAATAAAAATCAAAACCACAATGAGGTACCACTGCACAACCATCAGAATGGTCACCATCAAAAGTTCTGCAAACAATAAATGCTGGAGAAGTGACGAAGAAAAGTGAGCCCTCCTACACTGTTGGTAGGGATGTAAACTGGTACAGCGACTATGTAAAACAGTATGGAGAGGCCTCAAAAAAACTAAAATTAGAGTTACCATGTGATCTGCAATTCCATTCCTGGGCATACACTGAAACAAAACTGTAATTCAAAAAGATACATGAACCCCTATGTTCATAGTAGCACTATTTACAAGAGACAAGACATGGAAACAATCTAAATGTCTATCGACAGATGAACAGATGAAGATGTGGGCATATGTACACAATGGAATATCAGTCACAAAAAGAATGATATAAGGCCACTTGCAGCAACCTGCATGGCTAAGTGAGGTAGGTCTGAAAGAGGAAGACAAATTACATGTGGAATTCAGAATACAATACAAACACACCTATGAAACAGAAACAAACTCACAGACGAGATTTATGGTTGTCAAGGGGGAAAGGGTAAAGGAAAACAAGATTCGGCATTTGAGATTAGCAGACTCAAAGTATTATACATATATATATATATACACACATATATGTATTGGATGAATATAAAACAAGGTCATACTGTATAGCACAGAGAACTATATTCAACATCCTGTGATAAACCATACTAAAAAAGAATATAAAGAACAATATAAATATGTATAACTGAATCGCTTTGCTATATAGCAGAAATTAACACAACACTGTAAATCAACTACATTTTAATGAAGTTTTTAAAAAAGTAATTGAATCCAGAAATAAACTACGACATGGATAAAAACTGAAAACATGATAACTGAAAGATTCATTAAAAAGAAACATATTTACAAATCTCTTCATATGAAATGTTCAGAATAGGCAGTTTTTGCCAGGGAATGAGAAGCAGGAAGAACAGGAAATGACTAATGGGCACAGGGTTTCTTTCTGGGAAGATGGAGATGCTCTGAAATTAGACAGTGGTAGTAGATGCACAACTCTGTGAATATTCTGAAAATTCAGAATTTTGTGCTATGTGGATCTCATCGCAGTTATTTAACATTCCCATTGCATCTGATTGTTGTTTTGTATTTCCCTAAAGTACCATGTACTGCTACACTCCAGGCACAACCTGGTAACAAAATTTACACATACAAGCACCCACATAGACTTACATATACACACTCTCACAAACACGAATTTATAAATTGATAGAAGTATGATTATTCTAGAGGAAATGAAAGTTTTCTAAAATGGGTCACTATTATCAAAAAGTACTATGTTAAGAAAGAAGCAAACTTTTAAATAGCTAGTAAAATAGATCAGTATCTATGCATATCGAAATAACAAGCACACCTTCATTACTATAATACCAGCTGTGTTAGTACTAAGGGATAGACATAAAATTATCAGTCACAAAGATGATATAAGGCCACTTGCAGCAACCTGCATGGCTAAGTGAGGTAGGTCTGAAAGAGGAAGACAAATTACATGTGGAATTCAGAATACAATACAAACACACCTATGAAACAGAAACAAACTCACAGACGAGATTTATGGTTGTCAAGGGGGAAAGGGTAAAGGAAAACAAGATTCGGCATTTGAGATTAGCAGACTCAAAGTATTATACATATATATATATATACACACATATATGTATTGGATGAATATAAAACAAGGTCATACTGTATAGCACAGAGAACTATATTCAACATCCTGTGATAAACCATACTAAAAAAGAATATAAAGAACAATATAAATATGTATAACTGAATCGCTTTGCTATATAGCAGAAATTAACACAACACTGTAAATCAACTACATTTTAATGAAGTTTTTAAAAAAGTAATTGAATCCAGAAATAAACTACGACATGGATAAAAACTGAAAACATGATAACTGAAAGATTCATTAAAAAGAAACATATTTACAAATCTCTTCATATGAAATGTTCAGAATAGGCAGTTTTTGCCAGGGAATGAGAAGCAGGAAGAACAGGAAATGACTAATGGGCACAGGGTTTCTTTCTGGGAAGATGGAGATGCTCTGAAATTAGACAGTGGTAGTAGATGCACAACTCTGTGAATATTCTGAAAATTCAGAATTTTGTGCTATGTGGATCTCATCGCAGTTATTTAACATTCCCATTGCATCTGATTGTTGTTTTGTATTTCCCTAAAGTACCATGTACTGCTACACTCCAGGCACAACCTGGTAACAAAATTTACACATACAAGCACCCACATAGACTTACATATACACACTCTCACAAACACGAATTTATAAATTGATAGAAGTATGATTATTCTAGAGGAAATGAAAGTTTTCTAAAATGGGTCACTATTATCAAAAAGTACTATGTTAAGAAAGAAGCAAACTTTTAAATAGCTAGTAAAATAGATCAGTATCTATGCATATCGAAATAACAAGCACACCTTCATTACTATAATACCAGCAGTGTTGTTGTTGCTGTTGTCCAGTCACTAAGTGGTATCTAGTAGTGCTATGAAGAATAGTAATTAGCATTTGTGGAGCACTTACTATCTACCAAACAGACATTATTTTATAAGTCCTTTACATGCACCATCTCATTTAATGCCCACAATAAACAGTAAGGGAAATAATAATGTAATCCCCTATTTTACAGGTGAGGAAACTGAACCACAAAATATTCATACAAATAGGAAATACAGAAAAGTTAGGAGTCAGATTCAGGTAGTATATCTATGGAGCCACTTATTCCCTACACTACAACTTTCCACCACAGCTATGAAAAATTATAGTTAAAGACTGTTTCTGTGGGACTTTCCTTGTAGTTCAGTGGATAAGAATCTATCTACCAGCACAGGGTACATGGGTTCAATCCCTGATCAGAGAACTAAGATCCCACATGCCACAGGGCAACTACTGAGCCCATGCGCTCTACATCTCACATGCCATAACCAGAGAAAAGCCTGTGCACACCGCAAGGAAAGATTTCACATGCTGCGATGAAGATTCTGCATGTGGCAACTAAGACCAGATACAGCCATAATAAACATACATATTTTTAAAAGAGTGTTTTTGCACACTGCAAGCCCACCTACTTTAGAACATACAATTTAACAATCTATAGTGTGTTTATAAAATATTTTAAATTAATAATGTTAAGTTTCAAATAAAAATAATATTTAACTGAACTATTAATAACAGCAAACTTTCTACACATAATTTGAAGCATGGTTATGCATATAAATTCCTAAAATTTTTTAAAAATAATATATTTACCTTGTTCTGGGTCGCTGTTCATCTTCTGATTCACTAACTGCTTCACTAACTCCTGATTCCTGAAAATCAGAATCTTCAGAATCTTCACTACTCACTTGAATAAAAAAATATATATGTCAAAAGTTACTAAATACTCCCCAAAATAAATTCAATTTTCCTTAACTTGTCAACGTCATATTAACACTTAGGGTATTGTAAGAATAATATCTACAGTACATGTTATATCATATAGATTAGACCAGTTAATGACTCAATTGATATTCATAAAAATTCAAGTGAAAATCAAGTATGGTTATAAAACTATGATTATACATTAAAATAAATATATTAATTGTGTATAAACTGATAAAATGAAAAATTATCTGTCAATAAAAGGATTCTGGTCACTAAAACAAGCTAAGTAGGCTGGCCTAAATGGAGTAAGGGTGATTACAGGCTCTCTGCCACTTATAATAACTAAAAACTATGAACAGAAGACATAAATAAATAATCTAAGGACTTTGTAAAGGGAGTAAGAGTAGGCAAACTGCAGACTGAAATTAAAACTTCAATAATGAATTTAATTGGGATTTTTTCTCCCCTCCTTTTGTTCCTAGTTTCAACAGGAAGGCCAGCTAACTGCAAAAATTATGTGGAGGGTGCAGACAGCAAAACTCTGGGAGAACCTCATTGCTAGCCACAGAACTGGGAAAAAGGGATTGAGCCTTGCATACCACAAGAAGTTAACCTGAATATCCAATTTTATTTCTTCTCTCCAAAATTTTGTTTTTCTATATGAAACTTGCCACTAAGACACAGGCATCTAAAACCCCAGGAGAATACTGGTATCTTTCTGGTTAGAGGAAGCCAAGTAGAGAAAATACAAGATGAGGCTGGACTCATGTGGTACCAGAAAATAAAGCAGAGCTCAAAAACTGATGTGATACCCTGATGAAATCAAAATGGAAAGAGACAACTGTACCCTAGTGCTCACTGCAGCACTCTACACAATAGCTAGAACATAGAAGCAACCTGGATGTCCATCAACAAACGTATAGATAAAGAAGCTCTGGTACCTATATACAATGGAGTATTTCTCAGCTGCAAAAACAAATACAGAAGATTCAGTCCTAATGAGATGGATGAATCCAGAGCCTATTATACAAAGTGAAGTAAGTCAAAAAGAGAAGGACAATTATAGTATACTAACACATATATATGGAATCTAGTAACAGGCGGGACCCGGCCTAGAAAAACAGTCATAGTGAAACAAAACCAGATAAAATTATATTCATAAAAATTCAAGTGAAAATTTTTTCAAGTACATGTTATATCATATAGATTAGACCAGTTAATGACTCAATTGATATTCATAAAAATTCAAGTGAAAATCAAGTATGGTTATAAAACTATGATTATACATTAAAATAAATATATTAATTGTGTATAAACTGATAAAATGAAAAATTATCTGTCAATAAAAGGATTCTGGTCACTAAAACAAGCTAAGTAGGCTGGCCTAAATGGAGTAAGGGTGATTACAGGCTCTCTGCCACTTATAATAACTAAAAACTATGAACAGAAGACATAAATAAATAATCTAAGGACTTTGTAAAGGGAGTAAGAGTAGGCAAACTGCAGACTGAAATTAAAACTTCAATAATGAATTTAATTGGGATTTTTTCTCCCCTCCTTTTGTTCCTAGTTTCAACAGGAAGGCCAGCTAACTGCAAAAATTATGTGGAGGGTGCAGACAGCAAAACTCTGGGAGAACCTCATTGCTAGCCACAGAACTGGGAAAAAGGGATTGAGCCTTGCATACCACAAGAAGTTAACCTGAATATCCAATTTTATTTCTTCTCTCCAAAATTTTGTTTTTCTATATGAAACTTGCCACTAAGACACAGGCATCTAAAACCCCAGGAGAATACTGGTATCTTTCTGGTTAGAGGAAGCCAAGTAGAGAAAATACAAGATGAGGCTGGACTCATGTGGTACCAGAAAATAAAGCAGAGCTCAAAAACTGATGTGATACCCTGATGAAATCAAAATGGAAAGAGACAACTGTACCCTAGTGCTCACTGCAGCACTCTACACAATAGCTAGAACATAGAAGCAACCTGGATGTCCATCAACAAACGTATAGATAAAGAAGCTCTGGTACCTATATACAATGGAGTATTTCTCAGCTGCAAAAACAAATACAGAAGATTCAGTCCTAATGAGATGGATGAATCCAGAGCCTATTATACAAAGTGAAGTAAGTCAAAAAGAGAAGGACAATTATAGTATACTAACACATATATATGGAATCTAGTAACAGCGTACTGGTAAGTACACCCGCAGAGCCTCAATAGAAAAACAGTCATAGTGAGAACGTCAACAAAGGTAATCCTTGTATGCAAGTCCTGACATCACCCAATCACCAGCATCACCCAGAATAAGAAGCCCCATCCAAACAACAAACACCAACAGACATAACTCAAAGTCTGGGAAAAGGAAATCCCAAACAGAGTCAGTTAAAAAATTAATAATAACAATGAAACGGCAGAGAAATATCACACAAGCGAAGGAACAATCCACAAACACACAAGATCAAATCAATGAAGAGAATTTGGACAAACTTTCTGAAAGTGATTTCAGAAGAATGATAGTAAAGATGATCAAAGACACTGAAAACAGAATTTTAGAGAAATTGCAAGACACAACTAACACACTGAATAAAGAAATACAAGAACTTACCAAAAAAGTAACAGAAACAAACAACTCAATTGCTGAACTGCAAAACACTGTAGAAGGAATCAAGAGCAGAGTATCTGAAAAGACCAGATAAGTGAGCTGGAAGATAGAATGGTGGAAGGAACTGCTGAAAAACAGACTCTAGCTCAAAGAATGAAAAGAGCAGAGGATAGCCTCAGAGACCTCTGGGATAATATCACACGCACCAATATCCGAATTATAGGGGTTCAAGAAGAAGAAAAAAAGAAAGGCTATGAGAAAATTTTTGAAGAGATTATAGTTGAAAATTTCCCCACCATGGGAAAAGAGTCAAGTCCAAGAAGCACAAAGAGTACCATACAGAATCAATCCGAGAAGAAACACACCAAGACACATATTAATGAACTTAACACAAATTAAACACAAAGATACAATTCTCAAAGCAGCAAGGGAAAAGCAACTAGTGACATACAAGGGAAAGCTTTTGTACAGCAAAAGAAACTACCAAAAAGCTGAACAGACACCCCACAGAGTGGGAGAAAATCATAGCAAATGAAACAACAGACAAAGAATTAATCTCCAAAATCTACAAGCAACTCAGACAACTCAGCACAGGGAAAACGAACAACCCAATCAAAAAATGGGAAAAAGATCTAAAGAGACACCTCTCCAACGATGACATACAGATGGCCCAAAAACACATGAAACTGTGGGGCTCTGAATTGATGCTCAACTTCACTAATAAGTAGAGAAATGCAAATCAAAACTACAATGAGATATCACCTCACACCCGTCAGAATGGCCGTCATCCACAAATCGACAGACAATGCTGGAGAGGCTGCGGAGAAAAGGGAACACTCCTGCATTGCTGGTGGGAGTGTAAATTGATACAGCCTCTATGGAAGACAGTCTGGAGATTTCTTAAAAAACTAAAAATAGAAGCACCCTATGACCCAGCAATCCTACTCTTAGGCTTATACCCTGATGAAATCAAATCTGAAAGAAGCACCTGTACCCCAATGTTCATTGCAGCTCTCTATACAATAGCTAGAACATGGAAGCAACCTAGATGCCCATCGACAAACGAATGGATCCAAAAGCTCTGGTACATATATACAATGGAATATTACACAGCTGTAAAGAGAAATGCAGAAGAATCAGCCCTAATGAGGTGGCTGGATCTAGAACGTATCATCAAAAGTGAAGTCAGTCAGAAAGAGAAGGACAAATACAGTATATTAACACATATATATGGAATCTAGTAGGATGGTGATGATGGCACACGCAGTGAAGCAACAGAAAGACAGACATGGACAGTGGACATATGGTCATTGTGTGGAAGGAACAGAAGGTGCGAGGCGTAAAGGAAGGAGCATGAAGGCCTGTACTATCGTAAGTGAAGAAAATAGCTCTAGTCATTGCTCTGTGAGAAAAGGGGATCCTTCAGGGGTGCTGTGTGATGGTTGGGAGGGGTGGGAAGGGGGGGATATACATATGACTAATCTGGAAACATACATATCTGTAAACAACAAAACTCTGTAAAAGTTAAAAGCAAAATAAAGGTTAAAAAAAAAAGAAAAAGAAAAACTGTCATAGAGAACAGATTTATGGACACTGGGGAGAGGGAAGAGTGGGTGAGAGATATGGAAAGAATACCATGGAGCCCTATACTATCTTATGTAAAAGAGATAACTATTGTCAATGTGCTGTGTGTTAAGGGATCTTACATGGGGGGCTATGTGATGGCCTGGAGGGGTAGGATGGGGAAGTATGGCATATACATACAATTACTCTAGGATTGTACATATCTGTAAACAACAAAACTCTGTAAAAGTAAAACAAAACAAAATAAAATGATGGGGATATATTCAAACGACACATGAAGAAGTAACTTGAAGAAGCTCCTACCATCCAAAGTTCAAACAATCTTGCAACAAAATGAACAACTGGATTATAACTCATAGAATAAAATATCCATAAGTCCATATTAATATAAGTAATGTGATAAATAAATAGGGGAAAACACCTCTTTCTATACATAATGAAAGAAATTATAAATAACCACTTAACCATACAACACACTTAATCAGGTTAACAATACCAATAATAAGAAATATATTGTCATCATACACCCTTGATGCGATACACCAAGGATTCAATAACACTTTTGTGGTATACTTATCAAAATGTCTAATAACCTGAATCTAATTATAAGAAAATATTATGCAAATACATATAGATAGACAGTCTAGAAAATAACTGACCAATTCTCTTCAGAAGTGTCAAGACCATAAAAGAAAAGACAAAGGAACTGTCACAGACTAGAGCAGATTAGGGAGACAACTGAATGCAATGTGGTATACTAGACTGCATTCCACAGTGGAAAAAATAATGATAACCAAACAAAATCTACAGTTTACATCAGAGGTCCAAGATCTGATGGTAGTCTCAACTTCACAGCCTATAAAGGTCTCTGTTGCATCTACTCATCTACTCAACTTTGTCACTATAAACACATGAATGCAGTAACTGATTTAAGTATGACAGAGCTCCAATACAACTCTATTTATAAAAACACGGAGAAGGTCAGATTTAGCCTACAGGTGTAGTCTCTCAAAGCCTGGCTGAATTAATAGTATTGTACCAATGTTAATTTCCTGGTTTTAATTACTGTCCTAAAGTAAGTGTAACTAGCGTAGTTACATTAGGCAATTAATTAGTTAAATTAGGGAAGCTGGGTGAAGGGTATTTTCGTGGCATTTCTGTAAATCTAAAATTACTTCAAAATAAAATATTTTTAGAATATCAACAGCTGACATTAGAATCGAAAATCTGTTCTATGTTTAAAAGCATAGGCAAGCATAAATAATATATGAGGCTTGTTATATAATATATAACACAGTTCATATGGAAACACAAAAGACCCCTGATAGCCAAAGCAATCCTGAGAAAGAAGAATGGAGCTGGAGGGATCAGCCTCCCCAACTTCAGACTCTACTACAAAGCAACAGTCCTCAAGACAGTATGGTACTGGCACAAAAACAGAAATACAGACCAATGGAACAAGACAGAGAACCCAGAAGAAATAAACCCACGCACCTATGGGTACCTTATTTTTGACAAAGGAGGCGAAACTATACAATGGGACAAAGACAGCCTCTTCAACAAATGGTGCTGGGAAAACTGGACAGCTACATGCAAAAAATTGAAGTTGGAACACTCCCTGACACCATCCACAAAGATCAACTCAAAATGGATTAAAGACCTAAATGTAAGAATAGAGACCATAAAACTCCTGGAGGGGAATATAGGCAAAACACTCAGTGACATGAATCAAAGCAAGATCTTCTATGATCTGCCCTCTAGAATAACAGAAATAAAAACAAAAATAAACATGTGGGACCTAGTGAAACTTAAAAGCTTCTGCGCAGCAACAGAAACTACAAACAAGGTGAACAGACAACCCACAGAATGGGAGAAAATCATAACAAAAGAAACAACAGACAAAAAACTAATCTCCAAAATATACAAGCAGCTTAGACGGCTCAATACTGAAAAATCAAACAACCCAATTTAAAAAATGGGAAATAGAGGGCTTCCCTGGTGGTCCAGTGGGTAAAGAGTCCGCCTTGCAGTGCAAGGGGCACTGGTACAATGCCTGGCCTGGGAAAATCCCACATACCGCACAGCAGCTGGACTGGTGTCTCCAATTACAAGCCAGAGCTCTGGAGCGCATGCGCCCAGAGCTGGTGCTCTGAAACAAGAGAGGCCACTGCAATGGGAGGCCCACACAGGCCAAAAAACAAAGATGGGTGAAAATAAATAAATGAAAGATCAATAAAAGAGGCCAAAATTAATTTTTTAAAAAAAGAGCAATAATGTTAAAAAAAAAAAAAATGGGAAAAGACCTAAAGAGACATCTATCCAAGGAAGACATAACGATGGCCAAAAAACACATGAAAAGATGCTCAACCTCGCTTATTATTAGAGAAATGCAAATCAAAACTACAATGAGGTATCACCTCACACCAGCCAGAATGGCCATCATCAAAATATATATACATAATTAATGCTCCAGAGGGTGTGGAGAAAAGGGAACACTCTTGCATTGTTCGTAGCAATATAAATTGATACAACCACTAAAGAAGACAGTATGGAGATTCCTCAAAAAGTTAAGAATAGAAGCACCATTTGACCCAGCAATCCCACTATTAGGCTTATACCCTGATGAAATCAAAATTGAAAGAGGCATCTGTACCCCAATGTTCATTGCAGCACTCTATACAATAGCTAGAACATGGAAGCAACCTAGATGTCTATCGACGAATGAATGGATAAAAAAGCTCTGGTACATATATACAATGGAGTATTTCTCAGCCACTACAAGAAAAGGAGAAGATTCAGTCCTAATGAGATGGATGAATCTAGAACTTATTATACACAGCAAAGTCAGTCAAAAACAGAAAGACAGATACAGTATACTAACACATATATACATATATGGAATCTAGTAAGTTTGTACTGCTAAATACACCCGCAGAGTATCGATGGAAAAACTGTCATAGAGGACAAACTTACAGACATTGGGGAGACGGAAAAGTGGGTTAGAGATGTGGAAAGAGCAACACGGAACGCTATACTACCTTATGTAAAAGAGAAAACTATTGTCAATGCACTGTGGGACAAAGGGATCATACATGGGGGCTATGTGACGGCCTAGAGGGGTGGGATGGGGAGGAATGAGATATACATATGACTAATGTGGGGTTATACATATCTGTAAAGAACAAAACTGTAAAATCAAAATAAAAAAACTTGTGATTGTGGCAATAATAAATTAATTAAATAAAATACATTAAGAAAAAGACTTGCTATGGAAGAAGAGGGGAGTGAGGAGTTACTGTTTAGTTTCAATTTGGGATGATGAAAGAAAACTGGGAGACAGTTTTGATGGCTGCACAACAGTTTAAACATATTTAAGGGCATGGAATTGTTTCAAACAGTTAAAAATGATTTAAATTTATGTTATGTGTATTTTCTCACAATTAAAACAATAATAAAGGAGTTCCCTGGAGGCCCAGTGGCTAAGACTCCACACTTCCAATGCAGAGAGTCCATGTTCAACTCTGGTCGGGGAACTAGATCCTACATACTACAACTAAGAGCTTGCATGCCACAACTAAGAGTCTGCATACTGCATGTAAAGATCTTATATGCTACAACAAAGACCCAAGATCCTGAGTGCCACAAGTAAGACCCAGAGCAGCCAAACAAATAAAAATATTTTTAAACAACAAAAATAAAAAGAACTGCTAAGCAACTAGGAATTAGGGAGAACACAGATGTCAACATGTCACTCAAATTCTGTAATTCAATATAATTTCAAGCATAATATTAATAATTCATCAAATATTTTATTTTGAAATTATTCAAACCTACAAAAATTTGAAAGAATTGCCAAATGAACGCCTATAATCCTTCATCTAAATTCACTTACTGTTAAGTTCATAATATTTGCTTGATGTCTCTCTAAACATATGCATATCCTTTTCTGCACTGAACCACTTAAATTTAGTGCTGATACCATGAAACTTTACCCTTAAGTATAAGGATTCTGTCCTACATAACTAATATAATTACTTGAGAAAAATAACATCAATCTAATATCATCTACTATACAGGCTATATAGGTAATAACTACATTTTTTAAATTATCACCAAAATAACTTTTACAACTTATTTTTAAATTTAGATGAAAATTAAAGTTCACATGCTACACTTGATTTAATAATTAAGCCATTAGTTTTTTATTTCTTCCCATTGCCCAGATAATATAGGGAGAGCAGACTTCACAAAATTTGGAAAATAATGCAATTCCAAATGTAGTATCAACCACTATAATCATAATCTTTATTAGAAATATAAACATGATGGAATTTTAGTTTACTTCCTTCTACACGAACAAACCAAAAAAAAAAATTGTTGGGTAATAAGTTACCCACAGAAGACGACAGTGGAAACACAAGTCACAGAAAAATTGGGTTTCAATAAAATATTTCAAATGTCTCTGACACACAGCTGCTGCTATTGCTGCTCCTGATTATTTGCTAAGTAGTGTCCAACTCTGTGAACCCATGGACTGTAGCTTGCCAGGCTCTTTTGTCCATGGGATTCCCCAGGCAAGAATACTAAAATGGGCTGCCAATTCCTTCTCCAGGGAATTTTCCTGACCCGAGGATCAAACCCACATCTCCTGCACTGCAGGCGAATTCTTTACCAATGAGCCACCAGGGAAGCCCAATTTGACCCACTAAAGGATTCTATATTCCTGAGCTAATAAGCCTCAGATGCAAAAGTAGTACTTCTCCTTTTGAAGATACATAGGAAATCATGTTATTTTCTTATATGTTAAATTACTATTTCTTTATAGAATCTGAAAGACCAGCTTATAGTCATGTTGCAAAGGTGAAAACTGCATTCACAAAATAAGGTACTGTTATTTATTAGTTTACATGAAAATGTCCGTGGCATATTAAGTATTCGGGGTTGGAGGGGAAGAGGGTACCTTCCTCCTCTTTTTAATGAATAGCTCTTGTTCCATGGCCCTTTAAATGTTCAGGAGTCCAACATTCTTTCCTATGTCCTCTATCTGCACAACATTACAGCTCCTCGGACCATATTACATTTTTGGTTGCAATCTTTCAATGGGAACAATGAGTGGTTGTGCTGAAGCTGTGATTCTTGAATGCTGATAATGAATGTCTTGTGTCTTTATCTAGGTGCTGAACATGTTCCTCTAGCTGTCCACTTACTGGGACTTCCCTGATGGTCCAGTGTCTAAAACTCTATGTGCCTCATGCAGGGGGCCTAGCTCCCTGATGAGGAAACTAGTTCCTCCATGCTCAACGATTTTGAATGCTACAAATAAAAAAAGATCCTGCCTGCCACAACTAAGAAGCAGCGCAACCAAATAAACATTTTTTTGAAAAGCTGTAGACTTATGAAATGTATGTTTTTCTGTATATATCTTAGTTTTTTAAAATAGTGGCACCCCTCTATAAATACACTAAAAACAAACAGCAGAACATTAGCAGGCAAACTGTATGATTTGTGAATTATATCTTAATATAGCTATGATATAAAAACAATTTTTAAAATTAAAAAAAAAATTAGGGCTTCCCCGGTGGTCCAGTGGGTAGAGAGTCAGCCTTGCAGTGAAAGGGGCACCAGTTCGATCCCTGGCCCAGGAGGACTCCACATGCCACAGAGCGGCTGGACCAGTGTGTCCAGTTGCAAGCCAGTGCTCTGGAGCACATGCGCCCATAGACGATGCTCTGCGATGGGAGAGGCTGCTATGGTGTGAGGCTCACATATGCCAAAGAATAAAAAAAAAAAAAAAGATGGATGAAAATAGATACAAATAAAAAGAGGTGTGATGGGGAAAAGAAAAAAAAATTAAAAAAAAATTAAAGCTTTCAATGGCTCTCCATCCTATAGAGTCTACTGTACTTTCAAAAAGATTTCTTATTCCTAGTGGCACAAAGAAGACTTAATCTGCCCAGCAGGAGTTGGGTAGAACAGTCTTCAGAATCTGTCCCAAAGAAGAAAAAACTCCCTTTGTATGTTAGCCAAAATTCTCAGGAAAATTTCACTTTTAATTGCTCAATACATGTGATTATTTAATGTAAGAATGCTCTCCATCAACTCTCAGGTAAAATGAACACACCAAAAAGATGTACATGTTCACTCTACAGCCTCATGTACCCACAAATCCACTGCCAAGTACTTCAATTTAAGAAACAAGCTTAAAATGATCTCCGGTATCTGGTCTCTGACATGTTGGTCCAGTCTAACTTTCTCTGCTCCCTCCTATACTCCAACTATATACCACATTAATTGCATCCCCTCCTCCATGTGTTAAACAATTTGCAGAGACTTTTAAAAATTCTTCTCTGCTTTTATTATAAATCTTCACAATTCATCCACCTGTTCTCCACTTAGAACTTTATCTGCTGAGTGAAACTCTCCATCTTTGTGAAGTCTTCTCTCTTGATAACCACAACCCTCCAAGAAGCTAAAGAAATATTCTTTGTGCCAAGATTACACAAGACAAATGTCATGGTACTACAGCGTCTTATAATACTAATGACAATAATTCTTACTAAACCAGGGACTGCCAAACTTAACTACACAGCAAAACCATATCAGAGAGGTTTCTAATACATACGCATACCGACACCCCCACCCCAACCAGTTATGCTGTAACTGGCTCAAGCTGGAGCCCTGCATGGGTAGGTTTATTTTTCAGTTCCCCAAGTGATCTGCAATGTGTAGTCAGGCTGAAAGCCATCATATAAAACAATGATTTCCTTACTCATTTTGTACCCTAGTTGTTTACCATGATGCTGGAAACATGTAAGTGACTCAATGCAGAAGGACTCAGATTTCTAACGTAATAAAATTTTAATCAGGCCACATACAGGTTTTACATAGCTTACATACATCTATACAAACTGACTGTATCTTCTATCTTTCCTTAGGAAAGCATTATTTCTTTCTACGGTTACAGACAGTCTTATATTTTCTAACAATGCTAATGTACATTGTATTTGATGTCATATTTATATTTTTAATCTTAAACGTATATCACTACTAAAGATCAAAGATACTCTGTGACAGCTCTCAAGTTTCTGGGTTACCTTCTTACTCTAAACTCTTTATTTCACTCTCAGAATAGTTCTGGTCAGTACACTGACACTCACCTAAAATAAAAGGTCAATTGCTGGAACTGATATATTTAAATTTCACTACTATACTTAGTTTATAAAACCAGTATGTTTCTTACCATCAGAAATAAAATGTCTTACCCTTCCTTCTATTTCTGCCTTTGGCTTCTTTGTGTTCTTTAGGTTTCATCTTTTTTTCTTCTCCAGATTCTCCATCACTCAGAGTAAGTTTGTGCCTCAAAAGCCGATGTCTGAATCTCGGCTTCTTAGATTCTTCAGAATCTGAATCTGATTCAGAATTGACTTGATTTTTTGCTTTTAAATTGAGAAAATAAATCACTAAAACCTTGAGCTTTTTTTCCTTTAAAATGCTGTACAACTACATGTTTTGTAGACAATTATCATAATTTATGGAATTGATCAGAGTTGTGTACTTGTTTCATTATTGATACCAAGCAATCTCATACATCACATTTGATCTATTACTATTATAATATAGCAATTAAATATCACCAATATACATTTATAGGTTTTATAACAGATAAAAAATCTTTTGCTTTAAAACCATCTATTTATTGGCAATGACTGACAAAACTTGCACAATTACCACCAGATATTCAAAAGGGTTAAAGGTAGTAAAGTTTTCAACATTTTAATAAACTTCAAATGTTTATACTAAGAGATCTGAGATACATTAATATATAATTTATATATATTAAAAGATTTGACAGTCTTTAAAGACTGAACTGGTCAAACAATTGAATTATGGCATCCTATACTTCTCTTTGGGGAACTCACCCTCATCTCCAGGATTTTCTTCATTGGGTTTTCCAGTTCTTTTTTTCCCTTCTTCTGACACATCTGAAGATCCATCCTCATCGGAGGAAAGGCTGGCTTTAATTTCCTCTAAAAGCATCTTCTTGGCAATTCTTGAAGGAAAAGACAATAAAAAAGATACATTTGGTGGTGAAGTATAACAAATTAAAAACAAAAGGAATTATATGTATCGAAATAAAAACAAGTGTATCATCTGGGAATATACATATCTGTAAATAACAAAAAAAAAAAGTTAAAAGTAAAAGTTAAAAGCAAAATAAAGGTTAAAAAAAAACAAGTGTATCAATAAATTTTCATTATAAATAAGTCTAACAAAACCACATTTTAATTTAATCTACCAACCAAAATGCTTTTGAAAATGCTCTTAGCACTGATTTTCTCCCAGTTCTATTCAATTCCACAATATACTGAAAATTCTCAGGGATATTTCTATTTTCACCAGTTCCAACTTCATACTGGATACCCTTCCAATTCTATACTTGCTC
Source organism: Tragulus kanchil (assembly GCA_022376925.1). Classification (NCBI taxonomy): domain Eukaryota; kingdom Metazoa; phylum Chordata; class Mammalia; order Artiodactyla; family Tragulidae; genus Tragulus; species Tragulus kanchil. The sequence goes on along the minus strand of JAIOJX010000001.1, from coordinate 65,051,390 downwards.
TGCTGCCACCATCCAACAACTACTGTATCAGACAGGCCCATAACAGTAAATCAAATCGTTCAGACAAATGGCATTCCAACACAAAGCTGCACATGAAAAGATTTATTAAATATCAAAACATGTACTTAGAAAACCGGCGTGTTAAACCACTTTATTGTGAAACAGTACCTCAAAATAATGGATAATATATTTTTGGCTCTTAAATTTCAGTTTACTGCATAAATTCCTCTAACCAAATGAAAGCACACACCATGTATTAAGTACTGAAGCAATCAAAACTTCCTGATAATATTCAAACTAGGGCAGAAAAGGGGCAAGAGCACTATTTACTACATACATAATTCAAGAACACAAATTACTATAGAAGAGTTTTTACTTTCCAAAAGGTAGGTATGAGAAAATATTTCCTTAATGCCATCTTATATTAAAATAAAATATAGTCCTAAGGGTAAGATAAAAGCAATTTTTGTGTAAGATGAGGTAATTTGCACCTTTTGACAAATATTCATAAATCACAGTAACAAACGGATACCGTACAGAAAGGTTCATAAGTTGACATGATTCTTGGTTTTCCAGTAACTAGCTTCTATGTGGACAAGCACCTACTCCGCAATCAAGAATGACTCTAGCTCAGTCAAAACCATGCAGCTGGAATTACGAGACTTTTGTTATTTTTAGATTTGAAATTATTTCTATTTCTTAATATGAGCTCACATTAAATCAAGATTTCACTCAATAGGAGGAGGTATTAATAGATGTTAATGCCTTCTTAACTTTATCTGAAAGATAGATTGTTCACTGCTATTTATGCTCAAAGATATATAACAAAGGCACCTGAATAGACTAACGCAAACAAAATATTTAATCACTTCCATAAATGCTGATATGTCTTTTGGTCCTTCCTCCTAAACAGGTAAGGAATACTTAGACAACATAGAGAGGTGCAAGAGGAAACCACAGATGAGTTCACTTTTTTTGAGGGTTTCTAACTCGATTTGCATTTTAATAAGTGGAGATTAGATCACCCCAATTTAAATCCTACTGGAGTTGCCTTGGTGGTTCTGACAGTAAAGAATCCTCCGGCAATGCAGGAGACTGGGGTTCTATCCCTGGGTTGGGAAGATCCTGTGGAGAAGGGAATGGCAACTCACTCTAGTATTCTTGCCTGGAAAATCCCATGGACCCAGGAGCCTGGCAGGCTACAGTCCATGCAGGTTGACAAGAGTCGGACACAGCTGCGAGCAACTAACTTTAACCTTCTACATCAGTGGTTAGCTAACTGTACACAGTTAGGACTGTATACAGTAAACATTTTTAAAATGGGGACAACGTTTCATTTCAGCAAGAAAAAAATTAAACCCAAATATCATTTACTTTCATCATTTTATGAAGAATAAACATACCTTCTACAAATTAGGGGACACTTTCAGAAAAAAAGTGGCTAATTAAATTAATTAAAAGCATCTTTATGGAAAAATTCTCTTAAATTATCTTAAATACACACCACACTGTCATTTCCCATGAAAAAAGCCAAACTTTCTCAAGCCAATCTGAGCAAAAGCACAGTTTTGGAACAAATAAGTGTATGTGTGCACATGTTTACATGTAATATCAATCACTGGATATCAGATGACCAATAGAAAAACACAATTTACTTGCAGTTACAAGATCTTACATCACCAATACCAAACAAAGATATAATTAATTAATGACTCTAAAGGTTAGTTCAATCACCTGATTTTAGTTTGCATTTACAAGTTTAAAAAATGTCAAAAATCCATATAATCTATAAAGACTTGCTAATTTTAAGAAACCACGTATTTCTTCTTTCAAACTCTAGATTCCTATTATGTCTACTAAATGGAAAGTCAAAGTACGTAAACTTTCAAATACTAAAGTTCTAGGCTGTCATGAACAAACTAAGAAATATGATACACATAAGATAATAAGATTCTATACCAAGTGAAAAATCACACAATAAATCATGGAAAATGAAGTGAGATCCAAACACTGAAGAATTACTTTATTTATCAACAACCTTGAATAACGCTATAATATACAGATCACAGAAACTTTAGAAGCAGGAACAATTTACAAAATTCAGAGAATGCTCATTTTTCTCCAAATTGAAAGTTATACAGATTGATGGAGAGTCCCTGAGCTTTACCTCACTAAGATGTTTTAAATTTGCCCTTTTGAGCAAAGGAATGTATAGCCATATATATTAAGCCCAAAAAGGAATAATTAAATTATTCTGCATCAAGTATGGCTGATAGCTCAAGTCCAGTAGGTCAAAGACATCAATCACACCTAGCCCATCACATAACCTAAACTCAAAATGAGAACTTAATTTCAAGGACCTAAGGGCTGAGGCTGACCTTCAACCTGAGTATTCAAACATGTTGAGGTGAAATGTGTCGCATCTACAAAGCCTGCAGTGAGACGCTTTAAGGGAAACTCTACTACCTTAACTCTTGCGTCACAGGTCACAGAAACTTCAAGGACATCATCACCTGAGAACCAGCTGAGGCTGGCAAAGCATCATTTTGGAGGCCTCAGCTGGACCCGTGCTGGAATGTATGTGATGGATGTATAGTCATGATCTCTAATTGATTCTGTTTGCTCTGAAGCTTCCGTTCTTGAGATTTTCCAGGATGTTTCTGAGAAAATCATCCAGGCAACAAGGTACTGCCCCTAGAATCTCAATGCTCAACATTACATCTTGGGGCAGGTGTAGCATCCAAAGCCGTCACAACTCTATCGGAAGCATTAGAGGCACAGGTTGTGCCACACTTGTGGCAAAAAACCTGGGCAGAGCGAGAAGTAATGGTGCCACTCCTCCATTTTCCTGAAAGGGAGGGAAGGGAGAGGTGAAGAAAGGAAAACAAAATGGGAGTAAGGGCAAAAACCCACAAACAATGATTAGAACTGACAGCATGAAAGAACAAAAGAACCCCAAAACTCAAACAAGCTAAGATAATTAACCTTGCACCTTCATCTACTAAAATAAACCAAAAATAAAGTAAGGAACAAGGCCAACAATGAGAAGGCAAACAAGCAATCACAGAGAGCGAGCCAAGAAAGCCTTTAGTAATTCTGATCCTACCCACAAAGGAAAATCAGTAATGCCTCTTGTTTAGGCACTCAAACAGGAAAAGAAAGCAAGCTACCTCCTGCTGGGAGAAAAATCAGTAATTCAAAGTACTAAATTTCTTAAAAAAAGAATAATCAAGAAAAAGATCTCTTGCACCAGAGAATTTTAGAGAAACAGCCATTACAGAAGCAACACAAAATATCAGAGCTGAAGAAGGGGCCTTAGAGTTCAAGTCTGTCATTTCACATATGAGGAAACAGGCTTAGAGAGGGGAAATGACTTGGCCAAAGAAACAAAGCTAGTTAAAGTTAGCGGGAAAGCCAGGAGTAGAATCTGAGATCTTGAATCCCAATCTGCTACTAATTTTACAATGCCAGCGCTATCTTCTCTACTCATTCACTACTGTGATAATGAGTGCAGGGCAATATACAAAAATCACATTCCTGAATCCAAATAAAAAGATATATACAAGAAAGAAAAAAGCTTTAAAAAATCTTGAGCACAACCTCAATTTTAAAAACCGTTCCCATACATATCTGTAAACAACAAAACTCTGTAAAAGTTAAAAGTAAAATAAAAGTTTAAAAAAAAATAAAAACAAAAACCGTTCCCTTTTAGAACAAAAATACAAGGATTCTCACTATTGCCATTTAATTTGACATCATATTGGAGATTTAATCCATTGTGCTAAAGTTAAAAAAAGAAATAAAATATGTAAAAATTGAGGATTTCCAGGATGACGTGGAGACATTAAAAAAAAAACACATTCTTAAAGATAACTTTATTTCACTGATTTTCAAAATATGTATTTAGAAATGAAGGAATTCTAATTTTGATAAAAAAAAAAAAGTTCTAAACACTTTTCACTTTGTATGTGTTATCCCTAAAATGTACTGATGGGCCATCTCAGATATCCCCCACAATCGACTCATCTTTTAAGAGGTTCTGAAAACAGGTTTGAAGAAAATTACTAAATGAAAAATACATTTAGGGGGATAAATTATTTAAATTCTTTTATATTTTATGCATTATCAAAATAGACTAGAGAATTCTGATTAAGATTATAGTTTCAGAGAGGAAAACAAGTAAATGCAGTACTAAAACATCACACCAGGTCATCATCAAAAAATCTACAGATAATAAATGCTAGAGAGGGTGTGGAGAAAAGGGAACACTCCTGCATTGTTGGTAGGCATGTAAATTGATACAACCACTATGGAAGACCATACGGAGATTCCTCAGAAAACTAAGAATAGAAGCACCATATGACCCAACAATCTCACTATTAGGCTTATACCCTGATGAATTTAAAATGAAAAGAGACACCTGTACCCCAATGTTCATCACAGCACTCTATACAACAGCTAGAACATGGAAGCAAACTAGATGTCAATCGACAAATGAATGGATAAAGACGCTCTGGTACATATATATACAATGGAATATATCTCAGCCGTAAAAAGAAACGCAGAATCAGTCCTAATGAGGTGGGTGAATCTAGAACATATACAAAGTGAAATCAGTCAAAAAGAAGAGAATAAAAACAGTACAACTAACACATACATATGGAATTGAGTAAGATGGTACTGACAAATACACACGCAGAGCAATGATGGAGGAATAGACATAGAGAACAGACCTAGGGACGTTGAGGGGAGGGAAGAATGGATGAGAGGTTTGGAAAGAGTCACATAGAAACCTACATTACCACATGTAAAAGAGATAACCATTGTGAGTGCACTGTGGAACTAAGAGATCTTTTATGGGGGCTATGCAACAACCTGGAGGGGTCAAAGATATACCTATGACAGATTTGGGATTATTTGGAACTGTAAACTACAAAACTCTGCAAAAGCAAAATAATAAAATATTTCTTAAAGCATGGTTTCAGATGTAAAAAAAATAAAAAATAAAAAGTTGAAACATAAAACAATTCAAATGACTATAATAAAAAAAAAATGTTGAACTTTTTTTTTTTAGAACAGGGTGAGGAACACATCCTGTTATAGTAGGGAAACTGTTTTAACAAACACTATATACTTCTGATTAAGAACAAAAGTATTTCAGAATTACAGCAGAATTTCTCATCTTCAGTATCTATACTAGTATATTTTAAATGTCTGGTTCAGGGCTTCCCTGGTGGTCCAGTAGGTTCAATCCCCAGCCCTGGAGGATCCCACGTGCTGCGGAGCAGCTAGACCAGTGTGTCCAATTATGAGTCAGCACACTGGAGCGCATGCACCTAGGGATGATGCTCAGCAGCACGAGAGAGGTCAGTACAGTTGGAGGCCCACACAGGCCAAAGAATAAAGATGGATGAAAATTGGATGAAAATAAATAAATAAACCAATTAAAGAGGCCAAAATTTATTTTTAAAAAAATCTCTGGTTCAAAAGTAGTATCTTTTGGGAAGGGGAGCTTGGCTCAGCTTGGATCAAATCTGGCCCCCTCTGCAATGAAAGCAAAGTGATAACCACTGGACCACTACCAGGGAAGACTCCAAAATTTGTACTGGATTTGCCAAAAAGCTCGTTCCAGTTTTTCAATAAGATCTGGAAAAACTTGAACGAACTATCTGAATAACCCAATACCTTGATATGAACCTTTGTATGAAAAAATATGACCACAGCATAATGTTCTATACCTGAAAAGAGTGCTATTCGTGAAATAATGAAGTCACAAAATAATCAAAAAACACCAGTCTGAATTTTTTTAGTCACATGTTCTACAATGTTTGCACTTAATGAAAAACATCACTGTTTACTTAAAATGCCGAAAATATTTTAACATTTTTAAAAAATGTTAGGAGTAGGGCTTCCCTGGTGGTCCAGAGTGTAAGGACACTGCCTTGCAGTGCAAGGGGTGCCAATTCAATCCCTGGCCTGGGAAGATCCCACGAGCCGCGGAGCGTCTGGACCGATGTGTCCAACTACCGAGCCAGAGCACTGCTCTGTGACAAGAGGCCACTGCAATGGGAAGCTCACACAGGCCAAAGAGAATAAAGATAAATGAATGAAAGATGAATGAAAGTGGCCAAATATATATATATATATATATATATATATATATATTAGGAGTAGAACGATAAAACCTGTGTGGAATTAAGAACCCACAGTTTATTAATAATTTATACATGGGCTCAAATTACAAAATGTGTATATCCTAATTTTATGTAAAAATCTAAGCCAATTTTAGAGAAAATTTTAACAAGAAATTTATTAATATTGATACACATTTAGGAAAGCTGATCACAGTAAAAAACTACTTCAGTTTTTTTATATTCAATACTTGAAAAGTAAAACCAAAGAATCTGTCTCAATTTTATTTTTAAAATTCAAAGACTATATAGTCATAAAAATGAACCTTTTTTGCTAACCCTAGAAAACCCAAACTCTCTTCTGGGGGGATGGAGGAAGGCGGCTTTTTCTCATTATCTGAAAGTTCCAATATCACCAAAAAATAGAGAACAGAAAACAAAGGCTGCACATAATGTTTATATCTCAAGCAGATACCATCTAGTAGCTAGACACCTTTATTACACTTGATTTGTAATACTTACCTGCACTAGAAAGACAAAATACATTGAAAAAGAACTCTTAAAAATTGCCAGACATTTAAAACTCTTACTCAAACATTTGAAACAAGTAAAATACTCATTTAAGATGCTATCGTTGTTTTTAAAGCCCAATAAGAACTAAAGCAATTTTGCTAATCAAATAAGACCATTATGGAAAAAAAAAAAAAAAAATCACATAAAAAAATTACTCCAGGTTTAGCAAGTTTGTAGAGAACAGCTAAAGACATATATAGAAGATGAACATTTGGAAGTGTTTAAAATGGAAACCAAAGTCATATGCTGAAGGGACTTAAGATATACTCAAGCCATTAATCTTTGCTGAAATCAGGTAAACAATCATCAGATATCTTTATTAGCATGAAAGACACCCAGAAAACATTAATCAGTTACAAAAATATGCTTGATTAACAGTACAGACCCTACATCAAGAGAATACACCAAGTTAGTAGGAGAAAAAAATAATCATGTGTACGTTTTCCAGTCTGAAAAGCAGTGTATTACCAAAGGATACAACGATTGGCAAATCTGAAGGTTACAATCTAGTCCCACAATAATTAGGCCGAAACTCAATTAACAATGGGCAATTTCTTTACGAAATCTCCACATCAAATTTTCCTTCTATGAAAAAAAATTAGGCCTACTGAGAAAGAAATTATGAAAAAAACTATGTAATATTAGTAGACCCAACTAAATGTTTTACATAAAGTAATAACAAAATTGGGCTTTAAAAAAAGAATTCTGATTTAGAAAAAAAATCTAGCAATCCAGTTTTGTCCTTTAAAACCTCAGTTTGAAATATTTTCCACACCCTGTGAAAAATACAAATAAAGAATATACTGAAAATAATTCTGTTGGAGGAGCATGGATTCTTCAGTGACTGTTTAGTATTCAACCTCCAAAGAAAAGCCTGGTTTAATAACTGTCAACACAATCACTGTTGAGCTTGAATACATAACTGTCTTATTACTAAGGCTAATTCATAGTGCAAGTATTAAAATAAACAACATTAAGTATCCTTTCAACGAAAGGACCAAATTAAAACATAACAAATAACTGAAAGGCAATACTGACATAATGGCACATTCAAATAAATGACTTTTCAAAGTCACTTCAATTTCAATTACATATATAGTTTAAATAATCTGACAAACTGATATTCTTCTTCTCCCTTGCAAAAAGTATAAAAAAGTCTAAGTTTAAAATTTGAAGTAAACTCTCAATTATACAAAATTCAAAACATACAATTAGTTTATATTTTTTCTAAAAAGCTTAATCAAAAATTGAAAAGGTTACACTGTGGCTCAACCCATAATTTTTATCATTGTTTATTAAGTGTAATTAAAGAGAAATTGTTTTACAAATTAGACCACAGTATCTCAAAATAGCATACAATTACTTTCAAATATGAATGATACTACACAATAGTATGCCATAGTAAGAGAAACTTATTTATTCACAACTACTAAAATATTTAGGACATGGCTAAGTTCTTTAAATGATTTCACAAGCTATTTTAACTTCAAAACAGAAAAGACAGATTACAGTAAAATCTGTTGCAAAACATTCACACACATACCTAAGTATAAGTCATATATAAGTACATATGCTTGGGGAATTATAAAGTATTTATTTACTCAATATCAGAAATACCAAAAGTTCTTTGACTACAAACTAGCCTACATATTTTTGTTCTAACAAATTCTTTCAACTCTTACGGAAAGAGGGATTATAATTAAAATTAAAGCTTGAATAAGAATAAAAATTCATAGAAATTTACTGCATCCAAATAATTAACCACTTGCATTAATACACTATTTACCTGTCCATAAACATCAACACTGAAAATGTATTATAATACTGCTAAAAACGGAAGTATATGAAATTTATATACAACTATGCACAAATTTATACACCATTACAATACGCTGTCTACTAAAATGCATCCTACTCAAAAAACGTGAACGGTAAAACTAATTACAAGACTTTATCATGATCTGAAAGAAAAATTGTAAAACTTGCTTAGTGCATATTCAAATATCCTCAAGCACATTTCCTATACTAAAATAATTCAAGACAGTATTTGTATTCTCATCATTTGATAACCCTTGGGTATTAGATACCTCTTTGGTATATTGCATATGAAACAAGTTATTAATGGCATATTTTATAAAAGCACATTAAACTGAATATAAAGAAAAATATTCTCAAAATAAAATTATTCTCCAAAGTACTCAACAGGGTTGTATTTTTTTAATCACAAATACAAGATAGAATTAAAGGTACCTTTCAATAAAATATTGGTCAGTTAAAGAGATATATGATCAAATAACTTACAACATGAAAATCAGGGAATTCCCTGGTGGCCTGTGGTTAAGTTACAAACTCTCAACACAGGGGGCCTGGGTTCAATCCCTGGTCAGTGAACTAGATCCTACATGTCACAACTAAAAATCCTGCATGCTACAACTAAGACTTGGCTCAATCAAATAAATATTAAAAAAAAAAATGCAAATTATATTTATATTTTAACAAGCTCTAATGCAAATATATAATTACCATACCTTAATGACACTATTTGGTGGTTAAATATGAAAGTAAGTTTCATAACTCCTAAGTATATTAGGATATAGCATCTTCTAAATATTATTAGCCTTTCAATAACATTTGAGGCTGTATAATTTACAAGAAAACAAATACTATAAATAAATGAAGAGAAATTAAAGTATGTTAAAAGAGAAAAAATATTTAAATGCCTATAACAAAGAATTTAATGGAACTGGAAAACAACTGAATATATGTTTAATCAAAAAGTAGGTAAGCAGTATCAGAGTTTATTTACATGTGATTAAATTCAAAAGTAAAAAATAAAAATACTGTATATTCACCTTAATAAAACTGTTCTCCTATTAAACAGGAGAATGCTGATCTTTGAAACAGAAAAACCACCACCAGCAAGATATAAGACAGACCTAGAGACACAGCTGGCCCCATAGCCTTTATCTACACAAAGTTATTTCCTTACAAAATTATGACACAAAAATTAGAAGATTACTTTCATGTTTTCTTAATTATTAGAGCTTCGTATTAGGAATAAGTGGATGATTAATACTGAACTCTGTAGTAAAATCTCAAGTCTATCACAGATTTTTGGTGCTGGAATTAATCAGAGAACATTTCATCGAACCTTTCGTTTTAGAGAACAGAAAATTTTGGCAAAGAGTAGTTGTATCAGTAGCCCAACATCACACAGAAAAGTTAGAACTAGAAGTCAGATGTTGTTATGCCCATTATTTTAAACTTCCATTCACTACACCACACTGTCTTCATGTTGAAGATTATGAGTGTGGGGGATCCTATAGTCCAGGAAGGGTTTAAAAAATACATAAAAACATTATGGCTAAATTCTTTAATACCTTTGCTTTCTTTATTCCTCATTGCTAAAATATGAGTGCATCTTTATTTTTTCCCTTCTCCCAGCTATCCCTTAGTTATTAAGTCAATCTGTACAGACTACACTGTTCACATTTAAACCTATTATATAGGTATTATTGAAGGTAACACTATTACATAGTCTACTTATTTGAAAAACTGTTAAAATCTAAATCAGTGTAGACACTGTGCAAATAGATACTTACATTGAAAGCAATTTCTTAATCTTAAACATCTGAGCAGCCTCCTTTTTCCCACATTGAACAGGTTTTCATGAATAGGACCACCACATTGGATGGCAATTTAAAGCAATAATTACTGAGGAGAAAGATTTCTGTTGTCACAAATTTATGGAGACATGATTTACTTTGATCAATAATAAAAATTAAAGTTTTTTCAAAAACTTATCACAGTTTGCATGGAAACATAAAAACTGACACTGTTATATTTATAACATACCCTTATGCTAGGTGTGTTGATATGTCTCTTTATTTTCTTTTAAGGTTTCTTGAGTTTTAGCTCATTTTCTGGCCTTTCTTTGAAACTTGCTGGAAGACTGTGAATATAGTTTTTACAACCATCTTTCAGTTCTGTTGCTGCTCTTTGTGCCCATGCCTAGGGTATGTTATAACCTTTCTAAAGTCCTTACAGATAGAATCATACCTATTCTCAGGATCATTGTCATCGTCGTCGTCATCCACTGTGACAGGCACTGAATGAGATAAGGCTTCATCTCCTTGAGGGAACAAAAGTGTACTTAAAATTAGCATTAAATTACCTACATAAGTAAAACCACGTAAAATAAAATTGAAAGCCAAAAACTTTAAAACAGCTAGTGAGTCCTAAACTATACTCTCGGATTCAAAACATGAAAAAAAAGAATTCATAAGAAAAACAAAAAGGGGACTTTAAGAAGTGCCAGCAGCAAAATAATAAACAGTTGGATCTTGGGCTTCCCTGGTGGTCCAGTGGGTAGAGAAGTCCGCCTTGCAGTGCCAGGGGCACCGGTTCAATCCTTACCCTGGGAAAGATCCCACATGCTGCCAAGAGGCTTGGACTGGTGTGTCCAATTACAAGCCAGCACTCTGGAGCACATGCACCCAGAGCCGGTGCTCTGCAACGAGAGGCCACTGCAATGCAAGGCCCACACAGGCCAAAGAATAAAGATGGATAAAAGTAAACAGATTTAAAAAAAATAAGAGGCCAAAATTTAATAAAAAAACAAAGTTTTAAAAAAAAATAGTTGGATTTTACATGTTTCAAAGTTTCTTCCCAGAGCACAAGAATTTTAAATCTTATCCATCAAAGTAACAAATATTTTATCATTCACCATCATATTAGCTTAAGTTTCTGGCTGAAGTAAGCTTTGTAGTGACCCATTTTAAGTTTAAAGTTAACAGATGTCTAACTTTTCCTGTATCACTGAAGAATTTTTTTAAAAAGCTAATACTTGGTGATACCAAGTAATTATAAAATATACTTGAATTTGTATAGTGTTCATGAGTAAAATCACCCAGAGATACATTCAAGTTCAGTAAAACTTATTTCCTTACAAAAAGCAGCATTCCTATCTTTTGATTAAAATTATAAAGAGATGAAGAAAATCTGTGCATGTCACTATATGTAAACTTTGCCTCAAAAACAAACTTAAACATTGTACTCTAACACTATATATGTTGAAGCAATCAGGGAGAATTATGCTAATGTATACCATTTATCTTCAAATGCATCAAAGATTTCAAGGATATTAATTACACTGAGTGAAAAAAGTCAATTTCAAAAGGTTACACACTTCATGATTCCATCTCAAAATAACAAAATCACAGAGATGGAAATCAGGTTAACAGTTACCACAGGTTAAGAATAGGGATTCGCAAGGAAGTGTGTATAGGGGTAGCACAAGGAAACCTTGTGGTAATGAAACAGTTTAATGTACTGGTTGCTGTGTAGCTATACAAAGCCAAACATGATACAAATTCTGCATAGAACTCTACTTACACACACACACACACAAATGAAAAAGTGCTTGTAAAACTAATGAAATCTGAATAAATCTTCAGTTTCCTGGTTATGACATTATACTATAATTATGAAAGATAACATTATTGGAGGGAAATTAATGAAAGGCATCTAAGACCTCCTGTGTATTTTTTTGCAACTTGCTATGAATTTATAATTATTTCAAAATAAACAAAAGAGGGGGAAAAAGTTAGGCACATTGATGGATAGACAGGATATATAAATAAGTTTATGTGATAAAGCAAATATAGTACATTAACAGTAGAAACTTTTCTGTATTTTTTTTTTCATTAAAAAAAGTATCAGGGGAAAAAGGAGAAAAAAATCTACAAGCAACACAGAATCCTCTAAATGCATGAGAACAGGGGAGGTTTTTTTAAGAGTTCATAAAAATTGTCACCTAAATTTAGTTGGACATATTAGGAGAATAAATAAGCTTAGCATGCTTTATACATAAGCAAGCGAATTCTTAAAAATTGTCACTTATTGGCGCACAGCAAACATATCTCGGAAACATGCTTTTTACATAGTGCTTATTTGCAATGCCTTGAATATTCTTTTTTAAGTATTTCTATCAACTAAGTCCAATTTTTACTTATTTTATGTTAATTTAATTTTTTTTTACTGAAGTATAGTTGACAGATCCAATTTTTTAATGAGTTCATTCCCTAGCAAATCTTCCTTACTTTCATCTAAAAGTAATCAGTCCAAAAAATATCCAGGGTGAAGAAAATCTGGACAACAAAGCTTGTTCTACCAAACAAGTGAGAAATTTGCATCTTCAGGGTATAGAATTCTCACAGACTCTCCGGAGATAAACGTGAGTAAAAGGAAATGAACCCGCTGAGTATTTGCTGGCATCTCTAAAAAATCAATATATTGTAATTATTAAACTAAGTATTAACAGTTCCAAGCATTATAATCATATCATATAAAGCCTCATATATGTCAAATTAAGTGAGATTTGGGAAGATGAAAATTGGTATTTGAAATCAAACATGAGGATTTCACTAGAGAAGCTGGTTATATGTCATGGAAATCAGTTTTAAAAGTTTGATTAGTCCAATAGTCTAGAATTTGCTAATGATAATACTTCATGCAACTAGTCACAATTTATTATTCTCACATTCTAATCCTTAAGGGTGTTTTCAACTAACCTGATAACTAAAACATTGATTTAATATCAAAGCAACTATTATCTTATGTTTTGAATACAAGTTCACAATCTCATATGCAATTCAAGAAAGTCTCAAAACCAAGAGGGGAAAAGTTAGGCACATTGATGGATAGACAGGATATATAAATAAGTTTATGTGATAAAGCAAATATAGTACATTAACAGTAGAAACTTTTCTGTATTTTTTCATTAAAAAAGTATCAGGGGAAAAAGGAGAAAAAATCTACAAGCAACACAGAATCCTCTAAATGCATGAGAACAGGGAGGTTTTTTTAAGAGTTCATAAAAATTGTCACCTAAATTTAGTTGGACATATTAGGAGAATAAATAAGCTTAGCATGCTTTATACATAAGCAAGCGAATTCTTAAAAATTGTCACTTATTGGCGCACAGCAAACATATCTCGGAAACATGCTTTTTACATAGTGCTTATTTGCAATGCCTTGAATATTCTTTTTTAAGTATTTCTATCAACTAAGTCCAATTTTTACTTATTTTATGTTAATTTAATTTTTTTTTACTGAAGTATAGTTGACAGATCCAATTTTTTAATGAGTTCATTCCCTAGCAAATCTTCCTTACTTTCATCTAAAAGTAATCAGTCCAAAAAATATCCAGGGTGAAGAAAATCTGGACAACAAAGCTTGTTCTACCAAACAAGTGAGAAATTTGCATCTTCAGGGTATAGAATTCTCACAGATTCTCTGGATATAAACATGAGAAAAAGGAAATGAACCCTCTGAGTATTTGCTGCCATCTCTAAAAAATCAATATATTGTAATTATTAAACTAAGTATTAACAGTTCCAAGCATTATAATCATATCATATAAAGCCTCATATATGTCAAATTAAGTGAGATTTGGGAAGATGAAAATTGGTATTTGAAATCAAACATGAGGATTTCACTAGAGAAGCTGGTTATATGTCATGGAAATCAGTTTTAAAAGTTTGATTAGTCCAATAGTCTAGAATTTGCTAATGATAATACTTCATGCAACTAGTCACAATTTATTATTCTCACATTCTAATCCTTAAGGGTGTTTTCAACTAACCTGATAACTAAAACATTGATTTAATATCAAAGCAACTATTATCTTATGTTTTGAATACAAGTTCACAATCTCATATGCAATTCAAGAAAGTCTCAAAAACCCAAGAAATCTCAAAATCTAAAGTTTGTTAAGATGATACCAAAATTTATTTGGCAGCAAAATCTAATCTGGACTGTTTATTCCTCTTAGATGTAAATGTTCCTATTTTCTGCTGCAGAAATATTAATGTGTTTGATTATGGGGCCTCAGGACCTACTTAGCCTACTATATAGTATTGGGTTAGGAAAAAGGTTTACTGGGTATGGAAAAATCTGAATGAACCTTTTGGCCAACCCAGTATATGATAACTACTATATATTATATTACAGCTTCCCTGATGGTTCAGTGATAAAAGAATCTGCCTGCAATGTAGGAGACCCGGGTTTGATTCCTGGGTTGGGAAGATCCCCTGGAGAAGGGAATGGCAACCCCACTCCAGTATTCTTGCCTGGAGAGTATCATGGACAGAGGGACCTGGCAGGCTATGGTCCATGGGGTCGCAAAGAGTGGGACACTTCATTCTATGTTATTTTGCTAAAAAACAAAAGAGTTGAAAATCCTGAAATACACTAAGCCCCAGGAATATCACAGACTGCAGACCTATAATTAAAACAGCCATACAAACAGAACTCAACTTAGGCATCTGATACAGCAGAGCATTAAACTGGGTATACCATGCATATCACAACTGGTTTTCAAACCAAATCACTGGAACTCCATAAAAGGGATTTAAAGGTTTACTAAAAACCAAATATCAAGTTAATTCCAATAAAACCCAAGTGGGATAAATGGAAAATCTCAACAAAAAGAATGAGAGGGAAAATTTTAATATTCTGCCTGTGCTAGGAACACAGTAATAAGCAAAATCTACTTTATAAAAATTTTTACATAAATTTTAAGTGTCCTTGGTTAACTGCCAGGTTTTATGGACGTAAAAAAAAGACAGTATAAGCAACAAGTGCACATTACTATACAGCTATTATTTTTAAAGAACTGCCAGAAAGACAGATATTTTTTTTATTTCTGGAGGAGTATCATTGACAGGTGACCCATTCCCTTATTGTCTAGTGCCCTATCTCATCAGAGTAGAGTAATCCACCTACTTTCTGGATTTCTTTCTTTTTCTATTTTGTTAGTGTTGAAAACGAAAACATCTGTTCACATCATTAGAAAAAAACTGATGAGCATCAGCAAAAGGTTTCCACAAAGCAAATTTAAGTTTTTCAGAGGACTTCATGGGACACAAAGTTAACTTGCCCAATTTAAAAAGTCAAAAGCATGACAAAGCCGTTAAAACTTTCACATATCATGTCACATCCATACCAAGCACTCATCTGCATTACATGAATAAATATCTACTGAACTACTAGCACCAGTCTAGTTTTCCTTCATAAAATATTTTTCATTACCCCAAGGAAAAGCATTAAACATTGATAAAGAAATTTACTCAACACGTTTGTTATACGTGATACAGAATACTTACGTTTCAAATACTTTCCAATGATGACAAAAAATGGAGAAAAAGGTTCTAGCAAACCTAGAATTTTTAAATGGTGTTCTCCTACACAATAAGCAACCTTGCATTTGACTGACTACAGAGAAAATAAAACAATGTAGTTATTCAAGAGGGAAAAAGTACAAATGTTCTATTTATTTTCCCATACCTGAAGATTGACAAAATCCAGTATGTGATGACAGCACTAAATTTTCGGTCACAGGCTTAATTTTCTGCTCATCACTGCTCCCCTCACCTAGAGAATTCTGATCATCATCTCCCAAATCAAAAGAAGATGAGGAAGTAATGTCTGCTTGCTTCCTTTTAGCGCTTGTTCTCAGGGAGTTTCTCATTTTCTCCTTCATACTGCCTGCCTTCTTTACAGCTGAAGTTCTTTGTTTCTTCAAGTTTTTATTATCTTCAGAACTTTCCTCAACATCAGAAGATGATGAGCCACTTTGTACTTCCTTAGTATTTCTCTTTGAATTTAAATTTCTTCTTTCCCTTAACTCTATTCTTTTCAATCTATTATCAGAAGAATCACAACCATCTTCTTTTACTAAGTATTTCTCAGTATCAGATGATGAACAATCATGTCTCTTCCTAGAACTCTTTTCAGGCAAGTTAAACCTTTTCTTCTCTCTACTGGATGTTCCACTCTTAAGACCCCTTTTATCTTCTGAAGAGTCACAACTTTCTCTTTTCCCTGGTAACTTCTCAGCATTATCAGATAATTCACCCTTCTTTTTAGAAGCTTTATCTTTTATTTTTCTACATTTCTTTTCCCTATCAGTTGTGGTCTTACTCTGTTTTATGCTTTTGGGAAAATGACGAATTAACTTGGCCAATTTAAAGTCAAAAGCATGACAAAGCCGTTAAAACTTTCACATATCATGTCACATCCATACCAAGCACTCATCTGCATTACATGAATAAATATCTACTGAACTACTAGCACCAGTCTAGTTTTCCTTCATAAAATATTTTTCATTACCCCAAGGAAAAGCATTAAACATTGATAAAGAAATTTACTCAACACGTTTGTTATACGTGATACAGAATACTTACGTTTCAAATACTTTCCAATGATGACAAAAAATGGAGAAAAAGGTTCTAGCAAACCTAGAATTTTTAAATGGTGTTCTCCTACACAATAAGCAACCTTGCATTTGACTGACTACAGAGAAAATAAAACAATGTAGTTATTCAAGAGGGAAAAAGTACAAATGTTCTATTTATTTTCCCATACCTGAAGATTGACAAAATCCAGTATGTGATGACAGCACTAAATTTTCGGTCACAGGCTTAATTTTCTGCTCATCACTGCTCCCCTCACCTAGAGAATTCTGATCATCATCTCCCAAATCAAAAGAAGATGAGGAAGTAATGTCTGCTTGCTTCCTTTTAGCGCTTGTTCTCAGGGAGTTTCTCATTTTCTCCTTCATACTGCCTGCCTTCTTTACAGCTGAAGTTCTTTGTTTCTTCAAGTTTTTATTATCTTCAGAACTTTCCTCAACATCAGAAGATGATGAGCCACTTTGTACTTCCTTAGTATTTCTCTTTGAATTTAAATTTCTTCTTTCCCTTAACTCTATTCTTTTCAATCTATTATCAGAAGAATCACAACCATCTTCTTTTACTAAGTATTTCTCAGTATCAGATGATGAACAATCATGTCTCTTCCTAGAACTCTTTTCAGGCAAGTTAAACCTTTTCTTCTCTCTACTGGATGTTCCACTCTTAAGACCCCTTTTATCTTCTGAAGAGTCACAACTTTCTCTTTTCCCTGGTAACTTCTCAGCATTATCAGATAATTCACCCTTCTTTTTAGAAGCTTTATCTTTTATTTTTCTACATTTCTTTTCCCTATCAGTTGTGGTCTTACTCTGTTTTATGCTTTTGGGAAAATGACGAATTTCCTCTTCTTCAAGTAACTTCTCAGCACTATCAGATGAAGATTCATAATCTTGTATCATATGAATTACTTTTTTCTTCAAGTCTGCAGTTTTCTTTTCTTTTTCTTCAATTCCCTTTTTGTTCTGCATCTTATCGTCTTCAGAGGATTCATCACTCTGTGCTTTCTTTGAGAACTTCTCAGCAACATCACATAAGCCACCTGGGATTTTCTTACTCATTCTGGTTTTCAGATGCTTACTCTTTGCTTTACCTTCAACAATCTTTTTGTCTTCTGAAGAATTCACACTTTCTTCTTTCCCAGAAGAAAGCTTATCAACACCCTCTGAGGAAACACTGGGCTGCTGCTTCTTAGAGAGGCGATCTCTCAATTCCATGATGGTCTTGTCTTTATCAACTGTGCCTTCTGCTGAAGAGAAATTCTCTCTCTCTTGTTTCCTTTCAGGATCATCAGATGATCCTTCCTGTGCAGTCCTCAAAGTTTTCTGACCTTGATTATCCATTCCTTTTTTGCTGTGTTTTTCATCTTCAGAAGAATCAGAATCTTCTTTATTTGGAACTCTTTTTTTGGTTGTTTTGGAAGTCCCAATTTTACTCATACTCCTGATCTCTTTTTCTAATTCTGAATCATAATTAGAAGACTCAGACTGGTTTTGCCGTTTCTTTTTAGAAGTTATAGTCTTTTTAGCTGATTTACCTTTCTTAATATCAAAATCTGAGCCAGAAGTAGAATTTTTCCTTTTCCTTTTTCCTTTGTCATCTTGCCCTGTTTGAGTCTTTAAGTCATACAAAGTCTTCTCATTATTTGTGTGAGGTTCATTAATATCAGTATCTGAAGAACTGTGACTCATCCTAGACAGGTCTTTGCAGACTGCTATCATTTCATCAGAATCTGAATTGTGATCCACCATCTCTGACGGCTTAGATTTAGGCAATTTATTAGGCTTAGGATTATCTATAGCACTGTCAGAAGAATTTCGCTTATCCTTTTTTCTCATTGGAACTGGCAGTTTTTGTTTCTCCTTAATGGTTTCAGTATTTTCTTCATCTGAATTTGATGTTGTAGGGTTGGTTTCTGCCTGTCGCCTCAAAGGTGTAGTCTTTACACGTGGGGATCTTCGAAGATCAGATTCTTCTGAAAGTAATGGACCTTCACTTTTAGCCAGATGCTCATTATCATTCAATTCCTGTCCAAGATCAGAGTTCTCTGGCTTAAGGTTCAGACAAGAACTCTTACAGCTGTCTTTGTCTTGAGGAACTTCCTGACAATCAGCACCTTTAATTGGGGAATTAGAAAGGGAAACAGGGGTAAGTTTAACATATAATTCTTTTGTTACTTTAGCTGTTGTTTTTGATTTAATACCTCCTCTGTTGTCTTTTGAAGTAATATTTAGTTTTACAGGAGTCTCCAGTTCTTGCAAAGTTCCACTGTTGCCAACTCCCTGATACTCTGCTGAATTCTGAACTTCCATAGCAGTCTCAAGATTCTCAAAAATGTCTTCTGGAACTGAGGAAGGAACAGACACAATATCCATGTCTAAGTCTTCAGAAGTGTTAGTAGGTTCATACTGAGGTTCTTCTTTTTTATCAGATTTCTTATGTTCACCACTGGTATTTTTATTTGCTCTTTGTTCCTCTACTGCAACACTCTGACCCACAGCCTCACTATCTACTTGCTTTCTTAACAGTTTACCTTCTGATTTTGAAATATCCTTCCTTCCCAAAGTACAAGGTTTTTCTGCTTTTCGTACTTTTGTTTCAGACTTAGCATATATGACTTTCTGCTCTTTGGTATATTTATCTTTGTTTATAGCATCCAAAGCTTGAATCTCTGAATTCAAATCTTCTTCTAATGCAAGATGAGATTTCTTGATATCAGCCAATACAGACTTAAAAACCTTAAGCTGACGTAACTTTGTAGCAGGACTGATCTCTGAATTATCTGTTGCCTGCTTCAAAAATTTAACGTAAGTAGAGTTCATGTTGGCAGTAGTCTCAATCAGTTTTTTTGCCTTCTTAATCAAGTCCTTGGGCACAATTAGTGCTGAATAAGAGTAGGTTACAGAACCAGAACATGAACCATCTAACTTCTTTTCTTCTCCATTACAATTTGAATTGTTTTTCTTTGGAGAAAATCTAGGTGTATGATCATACACTTTACTATTCTTTTCATTGTCAACTTTAATCTTCTTCTTATTTTGTTGCAACAATTGTTCTAAGTTTTCAAATACACTGTTACATGCTGTGACCAAGTCCAACAAAGGCTCCGGGTGACAAATGTAGCAATACCACTGGTTGTTTTCATCCATTATTGTAGACAGCTCCTTTCGACCAAGGTTGCGTAGTATGCACTTCTTACAGAAGGCATTATGGCAAAAGTCACAACAAATCAAGTTTCCACCTTCTGCACACCATCTGAAATTATTTAAAGATTAAAATATTATTCTGAAATGAAACTCATTTTAAATCTTTATAGTATTAAAGCAATTTAAAATTTCCTGCCAACAATTTTAACAGCAAAGTAATTTAACTTATTTACTTATTCTTTGTTAGAAAATTAAACGACATAAATCAAGGGCTGTATGGAAAAGAACAACCTTCCATTAAAGATATCAATGATGATACCACAAAAAAATAGATCTAGTAACAGGCTATGTAAGAATTTTCCCTCAAAATGTAGACAACACTGAATTTCAGTTCATCTTGATTTATTACCTACCTACACTGTTCATCCATTCCATCTGAGTCACGGCTAATATCATCACTCATGTAGTATTTAAAGCAATTCTATTAAAAAAAAGGGGAAAGGGGAAATTTATTCAAAATCATTAACATTCACAAAGGAGAAAAGCTTCATTTTTTAAGTCATTAAAAAGTAAAGGGAAGGTATCTATGTATATGTGCATATGTTTCAGAGAATCAAAGCAAAAACACTGTGCCACCCCGACTAGAACTTTTCAGACATAGGAATAGCTCAAATTAATTCTCTGAAATAGACTTCCATTATCATCAAGTACCACTGTTACTTTTATAAAAGTTGATAGAAGATCTTGGTGAAAAAAATTTCTGATCTCATACGGCTAGCTACCAAAGATCTACATAAAAATGTATTAGACTTGTTGTTATTAGTACTAATTTAATAGTCACCATATATAAACAGCTATTATGTGTAGAGATGAGCAACAGTATCCTACACTGCCCTACTATCTTTAAATTTCAAATACCTACTGTGAAAGACAGGCAGTATTACCGCCCAATTTGAGAGAAAAAGGCTTTGGTTCATGAATATGTAAATACATCTCCAAAAGTTACACAACTACAAGAGGCAAAACTGGTATTCAAATCCAAATGTGACTGACTCTGAATTCCTTCTCACGGACTGAAGAAAAGGGAAGATGCCATGACCACTGATGAAAACTACTGATTACTGAAATGGGCTCAACAGACTAGTCTTTAAAAAAGCCAATCATATATATAAGAAAGGAATCATTACAAATCCAAAGATATAAAATTTAGCTGGCAAAAATTAAAACTAGAAGCTACAACATGTACCCTAGATAGGCTCCTAACTGAACAGAATTCAAGGAAAGGAAAAACACAAATTACTAAAAGAGGATTTAAATTTTAAGCAGGTCTACATCTATCAAAAATTTATGCAAGATCTAGAAATGGAACTCTCTAATTAAGGAAAATCTGATCTTTTGCAATTCAAGTACCCATTTTATTGGGGAACAAACTAACACAGAATTTATTTCAGCAGTAACATGAGTTGGGGAAATGATATGCTTGACAAAATAGACGCTTAATAATTCCAGGATATTACTTATAAAAAAGTATATAGACTGTTAAAATTATCTTCACTACATATGAAACTTTTTTTTCTATTATTTCAACATTAAGTCAAAACCCAGTTCCACATGAAAAGTTCGAACTTGGATAACTAGGGTAAAGAGGGAAGATTATAAAACATATGTGTGTACACACATACAGTGCAATTTTCCAACACATCACATGGTCCTTCACCTATGAGCCTCTGACTATCACATTGCCTATGGACTAAAATATGCTGAACCAATTCCAGTTAACCAAGTTAATTCCTATTTATATTTCAGACATCAGCTATATCATCTCCATTATATATCAACTCCAAGTTACAAAGGCTTCTTATGTGTTCCCAAAGTACACAGTATCTCCCCCATCATAGCACTTACTGACCCTTTTGTGTCTCTCTTCCCGAGTACAATATATGTCCTCCAATGACAGAAACCATTTCCATCTTCATCACGGTGCACCAAAAGTGTGACACATGTTAAGTATTCAAATATTTCTGGAATTATCAGCAGATTATTACATACCTTACAAATAAGTACTTGCAGTGAAGGATGTCTATAAATGGAATCTTTCTGAAAATGATTGACCTGTTGTCCACAGGCTGTACAGCTCACAATCCCATGAAGCCCATCTTCTAGGAGAAAGGAATGACCATTATTTACACATATACACACATAGAAAAAAATACATATTTTAGTCAGCATTTCCCAACAAATGGAAAATTAAATACTTCATAATCCTTGGGAAAATGACATTTTGGACATAAATAAAAAGGTTAATACTTTTATATATTTACTAAAAACATGACAGCCTTGACAAATCGCAGTGCTAACTTGTTCCCTATTTCTCACAACAATGTTATATCAACACAAAGAGACTCCATAAAAAAAGTTCTAAAAATAGGGGTCAAGAGCTCTTTTTCATTTTCCTACTGCTTCACAAATACATTCAGGATCAGTTCTTAAAGAATGCAGAATCAAGTGAAATATATGGAATAGATTCTTTTTTAACTCTATACTTAAGGTATGCCACAAAATTTTATTCTCAAAACAGTATTATCTATAAAGATCCTTTCAATACAGAATGTAAAACCTTGCTAACGTTATATTACCAATTCCTTCCCTCAGATTCCCTTCAATAGTATCCACAATCCTCATTAACCTGCCTATTTTCTTTATCTACTCCACTGCCCAGTTCATGTCAGCACTGTCCAATATTTCCAAATGTGGACAAATAAGATTTGCAGGTATAACTATCTTGACAGAAAAATCTCACAATAGCTGGGTTTTGACAGAGCCCCATGCCACACTTTCTACAGAAAAATATACTGAAGGCAACCTACACAAGAATAAACGAAACTTCTCGTGCCTCACCCTCATCTCTAGTTCTGCACAGTGCTTCACAATCTAAGATGAACATTAGAATCAGCCAAAGAATCCTTTAAAAAACAGGGATAGCCATTCCCATCCCTAACCCACTGAAAGTTTTACAGGTGACTCTGATGTGCAACCAAGACCTTCATCCAAATAAGATGGTAGATAATGATTCAAAAGGGGCCAGTGAAAATGCATGCATTCACAAAAGGAAAACAAAAAGAGGGGGGTGGAGGGAAATAAGACTTTAAAAAAGGGAAAGAAAAAAATTGTCTCGATCCCTAAGTAGAAGACAAAACAACACATATATTTCTCACCTTTTAATTTGCTATTGTGTATTATTCTCAGTTTTATGGTCCAAAGCACCAGGAACTTACACATTATCACAAATATTTTTAATTGCAGAAGTTAAAAAAGTTTAACCGAGGTGTAAGGGCACCATATTTTTTCAGAAAATAAAGAGAATTTGAAAACTTAGTATAAAGCTACTAATATTTTATTTTATATCACATTGTCCTGCATTAGTGTTTCATTATGAATATTCATATATTCTATATTTTGAACACACATAAATATACAGTGTGCTTTTGCAAGTCAGATAATGATTACATTCATATAAAGCTAACACAGTAATAAAAAGCTACAGTTTGAATGTTCATCCAATGTTAGATAATATTTATTAAGCATCTTCTTTGTGTTTTTGTACATATATCACTCAAGAATTTTAAAAACTAGGTATTCCATGGGAGAATTTTTCCCACTTGTGCACAGGAATCAGAAAGTTAATGTAGTACTAACCAGCAAGTGGGAGAATTTTGAAAACCAAAAATTAGAAATAATTTCACATTTGGGAATTGGATATCGGTTTACTGATATAATTGAATTCTATAGAACACTGAAAAGTAAAAAACTAGATCACACATTTACTGATTATGAATACACTTCAAAATCAATGCTGAATAAGAAATGTTGCAAAAGGATATATACAGGATACTACTTTGTATATCTTTAAATGAAAAACAAATGCTTTTTGAGTAAAATTACATAAAGAAAAATTTTAAAAAAACATGCATGGAAACAATACACATGGCAGCACACAAACTTCAAATAATCACAACCTGAGTGAGAAAGGAAGACGAAATATATGAGAGGACTAAAGCAATACTTTATTGAAGTGAGATCTGAAGCAAATATAACCTGCTTAAGTGGTACTTTACTAGATATATTTGTTTCTATCCATGTATGTTTTAAATTTTTTTAGTTATGAAAACTCTTAATGATTGTAAGACAGTGTATAAACGGAACAGAGGCATTTTTATTTCTGACCTCAATACATTTTACCAGTTTTAAAGACAAAACAAATTATTCTGTCATATAGGAAAAACAGACGTAAAATATGCTTTCTAACAAACTAGGGAAAGGATGTCAAAATAGGCTATGGTACTTTAAAAAACAATGGCTCCTAAAATGGTTAATATCTTCATGTTTAATTTTGTTTCAAATCATTTTAAGACTATTTTATGTATAAAGTTTACCTTTTTAATAGTTTCCTAAATTAAACTTCAATTTTAGAACTAACTTTCTAGGAAGTTTGAGTATTAACTTCAGTACCTCGGAAAACTAGTTTATTCATACATGTCTATATATAAGTAAACATACTTAAAATCCTGTGTGGTTTCCGACAGCTTAAAGATATAGTAAATTATTAAGACAAAAATTAACGTGAAAGCTTTAAGTGATATCATATGGCTATAAACACACATATTCCCTTAAGCACGATATAAACATTCTTACACAAAACACTCAATAAAATGTTCCAGAGACATATCAGCTCAGACCAAATACCAGCATAGTAAAGTACCACTAAAAACACCCTCCCCAATAACTGCAGATCTTTTTTATTCTGCTTTTAGCCATTATCCACATCCATGATACTGACTACTCTGGAGTCCCTCCCCAAATGACACCATTAGATATTAATTCTGACACAGTGCAGTATACTTATTTATGTCTTCCTAGAGGACCCATGATCCAAAAAAAGAAAAAAGAAAACTCTTACTACTGGTCCTTATCATCACCTTCTACTTGCTGATTCCCTTATTTTAAAGAACACTACTTCACTTCAGTGAGCTCTGTTGCTGCAATGGCAGTTTCCCTACTCTGAATTAATAAGATTCTTTAAAAATCTTCCTTATGCTTGAAAGGGGCAAAACACCCCCTTGTGGACAAAAGACTAAACAACATCTTCTGGATTTTCCCTAAACGTAATGAATTAATTGAATCTGAAAACTGATATATACACATATAATGCAATATATACTATTATATAAATGCAGATATAGTGTACTAGTACAATCAAGATATTATATAGCGCTGGAATTAAAATCTATACAAAATTGCACCAAGAACTGTGCTATAATTTCACAATTAACATGATAAATATTAAACAGACACGCTTCCATTACACTTCTACTTAGAAATTTAGTGTCATGTTCTATCTTTTAGAGATTCATTCTTTCTGTAGTAATGGATTCTGGCTCTGTTAATCTGTCCAAAAAATACATACAGGCACTATTTTAAACACACACAAACAAGCAGGACACAAACTTCGCTGTCATTAAGTTTTTAAATAAATCTTCCTCATGCTAACTTTCTACAGATGATTAGCCAATGGTTGTGTGTATAAGTGAGGGTAGACAGACAAAGGAAGAGGCGGCTGAGACAGATGAAGAGGAGGTTCCTATCTCTAGTACCCTTCTTCTTCCTATTCATATCTACACTGATATCCTTAGATCAAATATCTTTGACTTTAACACACATACGAACAAACTGGGGCATGGTCCTGATATCATCAGAGAAATTTAAATTGTTATGAGTGGAGTCAAAGAGAAGGGATACCAATATACCTAAAAAAAAAAATCAGCTCAGACCAAATACCAGCATAGTAAAGTACCACTAAAACACCCTCCCAATAACTGCAGATCTTTTTTATTCTGCTTTTAGCCATTATCCACATCCATGATACTGACTACTCTGGAGTCCCTCCCCAAATGACACCATTAGATATTAATTCTGACACAGTGCAGTATACTTATTTATGTCTTCCTAGAGGACCCATGATCCAAAAAAAGAAAAAAGAAAACTCTTACTACTGGTCCTTATCATCACCTTCTACTTGCTGATTCCCTTATTTTAAAGAACACTACTTCACTTCAGTGAGCTCTGTTGCTGCAATGGCAGTTTCCCTACTCTGAATTAATAAGATTCTTTAAAAATCTTCCTTATGCTTGAAAGGGGCAAAACACCCCCTTGTGGACAAAAGACTAAACAACATCTTCTGGATTTTCCCTAAACGTAATGAATTAATTGAATCTGAAAACTGATATATACACATATAATGCAATATATACTATTATATAAATGCAGATATAGTGTACTAGTACAATCAAGATATTATATAGCGCTGGAATTAAAATCTATACAAAATTGCACCAAGAACTGTGCTATAATTTCACAATTAACATGATAAATATTAAACAGACACGCTTCCATTACACTTCTACTTAGAAATTTAGTGTCATGTTCTATCTTTTAGAGATTCATTCTTTCTGTAGTAATGGATTCTGGCTCTGTTAATCTGTCCAAAAAATACATACAGGCACTATTTTAAACACACACAAACAAGCAGGACACAAACTTCGCTGTCATTAAGTTTTTAAATAAATCTTCCTCATGCTAACTTTCTACAGATGATTAGCCAATGGTTGTGTGTATAAGTGAGGGTAGACAGACAAAGGAAGAGGCGGCTGAGACAGATGAAGAGGAGGTTCCTATCTCTAGTACCCTTCTTCTTCCTATTCATATCTACACTGATATCCTTAGATCAAATATCTTTGACTTTAACACACATACGAACAAACTGGGGCATGGTCCTGATATCATCCAGAGAAATTTAAATTGTTATGAGTGGAGTCAAAGGAATTGCATTTTTAATAAGTACACCAGGTGACATTATTAAAGATGCCCATCACTCTGTGAAAAAATGTTTTAGATATATATAAAGTTACCTGAAGGCCATGTGCAAGATTTTGTCCAAATCTAATATTCTTTCAGGGTGAGAGGGAACACATGGTATTCTGGCAATGTAAGCATTATAGAACTAACATGTGTAAGAAGGAAATACTAAGCTTCTTGAGATAACTTAATAGCCACTGAAGGCAAAGGTATTTTGATAAATGGTGTTTAACCTTTTCTGCTTCAGAGCTCAGAAAGAAACAGAAGTTGTTTTTAAGCAGTGCTTTTAAAAAACAATGGGCAGAAAAGTGGAGGTATTTTTAGTAAGCACATCAGATTTTCCAATATGGTCATAAACAGCAATTTAAACTCATGTTTTCATTTCCACTTGTATTTACCTCCGCGTTTTTTGAGATTTTCAGTTTTCATTTTACTTCTGCTTCTAAATTCAGGCCCTTTAAAATCATCTTTGTCTTCATTCAGCACTGGCTCTGGTTGTACAATCACTGTACCTAGAATGATTTCATTTAAAAAACCATTACACATATTAAATGTGCAAGTGAAGTACAAGACTCCAGATAAAGCCAACATTGCTGGAACATAGTTTTGTTTCTGTCAAGCTTTCAATATTTGTGTAAGGACCTCTCAAGAATAAATAAAACAGGGAAATAGTAAAAGGGCCAGGTGTCAACAATCAGATTACTTGCTGGAATATAGTTCATAAAAAATGGTCAGGGGAGGGGTAGTATTATGAATTGATTTGTAACAAAAATGTGTGAAATTAAAGTAAAAAACCTTAGCCCAGCTCTGAATTTTTACACTGCCTTTCACAAAAGCTTTTTTGAATATGAACAGCTACGCTAAGCTCCAAAGTTTTAAAAATAAAAGGATCAGAAAAGAAAAGTTCATAAAGACACCCTATTCTTCTAATAAGCCAATTAATAAAGGCAGA
The DNA here is from genome assembly GCA_022376925.1 of Tragulus kanchil. Lineage (NCBI taxonomy): Eukaryota > Metazoa > Chordata > Mammalia > Artiodactyla > Tragulidae > Tragulus > Tragulus kanchil. The sequence continues at coordinate 65,023,423 of JAIOJX010000001.1, read as the reverse complement.
AAAATATTTTTAAGGGTTGTTTTATTTTATTCTTTTACCCAACTTAAAAGAAGTTACACTGTAATTTTGCCATGGGGGCAAAGAAATTTAAATTGTTATGAGTGGAGTCAAAGGAATTGCATTTTTAATAAGTACACCAGGTGACATTATTAAAGATGCCCATCACTCTGTGAAAAAATGTTTTAGATATATATAAAGTTACCTGAAGGCCATGTGCAAGATTTTGTCCAAATCTAATATTCTTTCAGGGTGAGAGGAACACATGGTATTCTGGCAATGTAAGCATTATAGAACTAACATGTGTAAGAAGGAAATACTAAGCTTCTTGAGATAACTTAATAGCCACTGAAGGCAAAGGTATTTTGATAAATGGTGTTTAACCTTTTCTGCTTCAGAGCTCAGAAAGAAACAGAAGTTGTTTTTAAGCAGTGCTTTTAAAAAACAATGGGCAGAAAAGTGGAGGTATTTTTAGTAAGCACATCAGATTTTCCAATATGGTCATAAACAGCAATTTAAACTCATGTTTTCATTTCCACTTGTATTTACCTCCGCGTTTTTTGAGATTTTCAGTTTTCATTTTACTTCTGCTTCTAAATTCAGGCCCTTTAAAATCATCTTTGTCTTCATTCAGCACTGGCTCTGGTTGTACAATCACTGTACCTAGAATGATTTCATTTAAAAAACCATTACACATATTAAATGTGCAAGTGAAGTACAAGACTCCAGATAAAGCCAACATTGCTGGAACATAGTTTTGTTTCTGTCAAGCTTTCAATATTTGTGTAAGGACCTCTCAAGAATAAATAAAACAGGGAAATAGTAAAAGGGCCAGGTGTCAACAATCAGATTACTTGCTGGAATATAGTTCATAAAAAATGGTCAGGGGAGGGGTAGTATTATGAATTGATTTGTAACAAAAATGTGTGAAATTAAAGTAAAAAACCTTAGCCCAGCTCTGAATTTTTACACTGCCTTTCACAAAAGCTTTTTTGAATATGAACAGCTACGCTAAGCTCCAAAGTTTTAAAAATAAAAGGATCAGAAAAGAAAAGTTCATAAAGACACCCTATTCTTCTAATAAGCCAATTAATAAAGGCAGAAAAATATTTTTAAGGGTTGTTTTATATTCTCCTATTACTACTGTACTACTCTGTGCCATTTCCTAAATAGTACGTAAAAGTTTCAGTACCCTGAAAGTCCTTAAAAGAGTTTTAAACAAAGGCTGCCTTATACTTAAGTGCTGTAACAATAAATTGCAAAATCAAATCAATTGTTGGTACCTATGGAAATCTTTTAGAAAGAATGTACTCTCTTAGCTATAAGACACGTGAACTGAGGAGAGACGCAGCTAAATTTTTAACTTTTGTCTCTCAAGAGCAAATAAAGCAGAACATAGGAAAAAAGGTCCAGGTCTCACATTTACCTATATTGCTGGGCTTAGTAATTAGGCATTGTTGTTTAGTCCCTAAGTCACGTCTGACTCTTCTATGATCCCATGAACTGTAGCCCACAAGGCTCCTCTGTCCAGAGGATTCTCCAGGCAAAAATACTGGAGTGGGTTGACATCTTCTTCTCCAGGAGATCTTCCAAACCCAGGGACTGAACCCACTTCTGCACTGACAGGAAGATTCTTAACCACCGAGCCACTGGGAAAGCCCAATTGTGCATTACTGATGGCAATTAAGAAAGTACAGTCACCCCTCATCATCTATGGGGGATTTGTTTCAGGACCTCTTGGATAACAAAATCCGTGGATGCTCAAGTCCCTTATATAAAAGAGCATTATATTATAACCTACGTACATCTTCCTGTATACTTTGAATCATCTCTAGACTACTTATAATACCTAACACAATGTAAATACTATGCAAACATTTGCCAAATGACAAATTCAAGTTTTGTTTTGTGGAACTTTCCAGAAATATTTTTCCCCAAATATTTCTGATCTGAGGTTGGTTGAATCTGCAGATGCGCAACCCATGGATACTGAGGGCCAACTGTAAAATCTGGTAGTTGTCAAGGGTTGTTTCCCTGAAACATAGGTCTATGTCATTCAGCAGGGAAGTTTTACCAAGGTATAGTATCTAGTTAAATGAATTCTTTTGTGTCCAAAAAAAAAGGGGGTGGAAGGGGGAAATAGGGCACAGAAGTTTGAGTTTTTTACAAACTGGTAAATAATCTCCACACACACACAAAAAAACCTTTATTCACAACAACCAATTCACATATATACTCTTAGAGAAGGTCTGGCATTTGAAAAAGACTAAAGAGACACAGTTAACTCGCCCCACCCACCCCCACACACCCACACAAGACCAGATTTCTTTCTGAAGATTCTTCTCTAAATGAAAGCAAAGCAGCAGAGTGGAAGCAGACCTGGGATCAAATCTTAGTTTCTCAATTTAAAGCTGAAAATGTTCCTTGAGCTCTAAATCTGTTCCTTCATCACTACAACTAGAAACAGTACCTACCTTACAGCATTGTTTTGAGAAATGAGTTCATTTTTAAGAGTCCAGTACTTACACATACTCAATACAGTATTATAACAAGAATGATAACCAAATTTGACCTTATGAAACAGGTCTATTTTTGGGTTGGTGGGAGAATTACCCTTAGTTCAGGTTAGTAACATCCTATACTAACTTTATTCCATGGTATCACTAAAAGAAAGAATGGTTAGCTCACCCAGTGGCCATAATTAGAACTTCCAGTGACAACCACTGAGAATGTAATAAGCCCAAGTAAATTACTGCCTATGAAACCCAGACTGCCATGTGAGTTGTTTCTGCCCTAGACCACCGAAACCACTATGTAAAATTATCAAAGACGATTTTTTTAAGGATTTTTTTGGGGGGACGGGGGGGGGGGCACTTCTATTGCTCTTTCATTTATTTCCATCTTTGTTCTTTGGCCTGTATGGGCCTCCCATCGCAGTGGCCTCTCTCGCGGCTGAGCACCAGCTCTCGAGTGCATGCTCGGTAGCTGGACACATTGGTCCAGCCGCTCCACAGCACATGGAATCTTCCCAGGCCAGGGATTGAACCAGCACCCCTTGCACTGCAAGGCGGTGTCCTCACCCACTGGACCACCAAGGAAGCCGCCATAGACTATTTTTAAAGCCCAGTAAGTGGCAGGTCCATCAATTTTTCTTCTATCTTTCTTTATCCTCTCATTCATTTCTTTTTCTCATCGATTCCTTATCTACTGTAATTCCTAATTTGTCTTAGCTGAGAAAAGCATTATCTTCCTACTCATCATTTTTTAAACTTCCATAAATAAAAAAAGTGTCACATAAACATAGGTAGAGACAAAGAATAAAGTAGTAAACACTGCTGTAAATGATCAGTGAGAACAGATCTGAAAAATCTGCTAAGAGCCTTAAACATATTCAATAAAGAAAAAAAACAAAATTTTTGATTCTGCAACACCATGAAATTACCAAGATCTGTGTCATTCTCTCATCATGTAATCACACTGCTCTCAGACTTGGGCTATAAAAAGTCCAGGATTTTCATTTAGCTTCTCCCCTACCCAACCCTGTCGCTACCCCAATCTAACCAGAGCAATTTTAACGTTACAAATTTAACAGTTTAGAGGAAATGTGACAAGGCGTTTTTAAAAGGATTAACTACAAGAAATACACCAAAATCAAGTTTAATAGGTAACTTAACTTTCAGTCTTAGGGAATTTAAGAATTTAAATGTTTTTAAAGCCGTTTTCACAGTATTCATTATGTTTTTCTGTAAAGCACGCATATCAAAATTCACTGAACCAAAACTTAAACATACTAAACATTTAAACCAACTTCCACATTGAAGTATAATTTGGAAACTAAAATTCCTTTTCTAAAAGCCAATGGAAAGAGAAAATAAGATTTTTTTCCGTTTCAAACCTGATTATATATTCTAAATTTTTAACCGTAATAACACACATTACCATCACCACACTAAAAGACTTCAAAATCATTCAAATGTTGGGTTTGCCTCTTAACACATCTTGTAATAATCCATTTCTAACTTTAAAATAATGACATTTATAGGTATTTTTTAACTTTAACTTCATATGAAAAATTAATACACTTTACCTTTTGGCAAGCTTTGCATAGTAATATCATTTTCTGAATTTTCATTAGAAGCATCTTCATTTACAAATTCATCCAAAGGTTTGTCATCATCAGATTCTACATACTTTGTTACAACTGAAGGTTTCCTATGAAAAAATTAAGTCCACAGGCTTACAGACATTTCAGAGAATTAACAAACACCTAAATAACATAAATGCTTAGATTAAGCAGTGGCTCTTAACCAAGGGCAGGTCCATTTTCAATTTTTCCCATAAACTGAAAGACTAAAAAGCATTAGCTTCCTACTCATCATTTTTTAAACTTCCATAAATAAAAAAAGTGTCACATAAACATAGGTAGAGACAAAGAATAAAGTAGTAAACACTGCTGTAAATGATCAGTGAGAACAGATCTGAAAAATCTGCTAAGAGCCTTAAACATATTCAATAAAGAAAAAAAACAAAATTTTTGATTCTGCAACACCATGAAATTACCAAGATCTGTGTCATTCTCTCATCATGTAATCACACTGCTCTCAGACTTGGGCTATAAAAAGTCCAGGATTTTCATTTAGCTTCTCCCCTACCCAACCCTGTCGCTACCCCAATCTAACCAGAGCAATTTTAACGTTACAAATTTAACAGTTTAGAGGAAATGTGACAAGGCGTTTTTAAAAGGATTAACTACAAGAAATACACCAAAATCAAGTTTAATAGGTAACTTAACTTTCAGTCTTAGGGAATTTAAGAATTTAAATGTTTTTAAAGCCGTTTTCACAGTATTCATTATGTTTTTCTGTAAAGCACGCATATCAAAATTCACTGAACCAAAACTTAAACATACTAAACATTTAAACCAACTTCCACATTGAAGTATAATTTGGAAACTAAAATTCCTTTTCTAAAAGCCAATGGAAAGAGAAAATAAGATTTTTTTCCGTTTCAAACCTGATTATATATTCTAAATTTTTAACCGTAATAACACACATTACCATCACCACACTAAAAGACTTCAAAATCATTCAAATGTTGGGTTTGCCTCTTAACACATCTTGTAATAATCCATTTCTAACTTTAAAATAATGACATTTATAGGTATTTTTTAACTTTAACTTCATATGAAAAATTAATACACTTTACCTTTTGGCAAGCTTTGCATAGTAATATCATTTTCTGAATTTTCATTAGAAGCATCTTCATTTACAAATTCATCCAAAGGTTTGTCATCATCAGATTCTACATACTTTGTTACAACTGAAGGTTTCCTATGAAAAAATTAAGTCCACAGGCTTACAGACATTTCAGAGAATTAACAAACACCTAAATAACATAAATGCTTAGATTAAGCAGTGGCTCTTAACCAAGGATACATATCAGAATCACCTAGGAAAGCATGTATCTCTATATCACATTATAATTTAGTAGGTCTTGAGTAGGACCAAGGCATGTGCATTCTAAAAAAGCTAAAGACAATTTAGAAGAGAGATCCTATTAAAGGATAACTAGGGAATAAGTTAATAACAAGCAACCTGTGATTATTAAGAGACATTTCCACTAGTTCAAAAAAACCAAAAGTCCAATGGAATAAACTGCAAACCTCTAGTAAAAACTATACTCCATAATATGTTACACATTACATTAGGTTTGAAAGTAATTTCAGCCTTAATGAAACATCTACTTTGACAATATAACACAGATAAGTATTTTAAACACTCTTTGATCTTCTTATAACTTCCTTATAATTATTATGGTTATCACTTTCCATCCGAGATAATTTTATATAACCTTAAAAACCTCATATTGCTTCATGAGGCATTCAACATTTCATTTTCCCCTTTTTTCCTTTTTTTTAGAGCACATATATTATGTGAAGGAAATTATCTATATACTGCTGGGGCCACTAGTACAAAATAAATTCTCACCCAAGAAAATTTTGGTTAAAATTAAAAGATACAGGGGCCTCCCTGGTGGTCCAGTGGGCAAAGAGTCCGCCTTGCAGTGCAAGGGGGACTGGTTCGATCCCCGGCCCGGGAAGATCCCACGTGCTGCAGTGCGGCTGGACGGGTGTGTCCAATTAAGGGCCAGCGCTCTGGAGCACATAAGCCCAGAGCTAGTGCTCTGAAGCAAAAAAGGCCACTGCAATGGAAGGCCCACACAGGTCAAAGAATAAAGATGGAAAAAAAAAAAAGAGAAAGGCAAGGAAAAAAAACTCATTTGAAAAGGCCAAGGGAAAAAAAAAACCTCATTTGAAAAACAAATTAAAAGATACAAGAGGATTCATTATACTATACTACCTTTTTAAAAAAATGTTAGTATAAAATACTTAGAATAAGAGTGTGTGAAGCTTAGGAAACTGAAGGTTTCCTATGAAAAAATTAAGTCCACAGGCTTACAGACATTTCAGAGAATTAACAAACACCTAAATAACATAAATGCTTAGATTAAGCAGTGGCTCTTAACCAAGGATACATATCAGAATCACCTAGGAAAGCATGTATCTCTATATCACATTATAATTTAGTAGGTCTTGAGTAGGACCAAGGCATGTGCATTCTAAAAAAGCTAAAGACAATTTAGAAGAGAGATCCTATTAAAGGATAACTAGGGAATAAGTTAATAACAAGCAACCTGTGATTATTAAGAGACATTTCCACTAGTTCAAAAAAACCAAAAGTCCAATGGAATAAACTGCAAACCTCTAGTAAAAACTATACTCCATAATATGTTACACATTACATTAGGTTTGAAAGTAATTTCAGCCTTAATGAAACATCTACTTTGACAATATAACACAGATAAGTATTTTAAACACTCTTTGATCTTCTTATAACTTCCTTATAATTATTATGGTTATCACTTTCCATCCGAGATAATTTTATATAACCTTAAAAACCTCATATTGCTTCATGAGGCATTCAACATTTCATTTTCCCTTTTCTCCTTTTTTTTTTAAAGCACATATATTATGTGAAGGAAATTATCTATATACTGCTGGGGCCACTAGTACAAAATAAATTCTCACCCAAGAAAATTTTGGTTAAAATTAAAAGATACAGGGGCCTCCCTGGTGGTCCAGTGGGCAAAGAGTCCGCCTTGCAGTGCAAGGGGCACTGGTTCGATCCCCGGCCCGGGAAGATCCCACGTGCTGCAGTGCGGCTGGACGGGTGTGTCCAATTAAGGGCCAGCGCTCTGGAGCACATAAGCCCAGAGCTAGTGCTCTGAAGCAAAAAAGGCCACTGCAATGGAAGGCCCACACAGGTCAAAGAATAAAGATGGATGAAAATAAATAAATAAAAAATCAAGAGAAGAGGCCAAGGGAAAAAAAAAACCTCATTTGAAAAACAAATTAAAAGATACAAGAGGATTCATTATACTATACTACCTTTTTAAAAAAATGTTAGTATAAAATACTTAGAATAAGAGTGTGTGAAGCTTAGGAAAAAAACAGATTATTCTAACAAAAAGAAAATAAAACAACCTGTAAAACAAAGTAACTTTTTGTCTTTCAATATCAACCAACCTCTTTGAGCGGGATGATCCTGACGATTTGGATTTTTCTGAAGAGCTAGCTCCCTGCAAGTGAGATATAAATACGAAAGTGAGTAAAACTCTGAGAAACATCTCTACAATTATTTCCCTATAACAACATCTCTAATAAAATGGTAGAATGAGATATAATTTGCATGCCTAAAATATTTTTCTAAAAGGAACTTCAAAAACTAATTCTCATTTACTCTCAACGTTTCCTTGATTTAAGATTCTTTTGCTGTTGTTAAATTTTTACTGCTGAATTCTGAGGAATAAAAGATGATACACTGTCGTATAAAGATTTTGGCCTATGCCAACAAACATAAAACAAAGATGCAGTGGTAATAATCAGATTCCAACAAAGGCAGACAGTTCTAGGAAATTCAAAAATTTATCATTTTCTCTATGCTAATATACGTCACAGAGTACCTTCTACAATATCCTTAGAGATACTAAATTTACCACCGCTTTGCCAATACAATTAGTGTATTTTATTACATTCAGCTTTTTACACTAGATAGAATCCTAAAACCACAATGTAGGCTGAGGTTATCATGTGAAGAACCTCAGGATGGGTTCTAATGTTTAAGAGATTCTGAATATCCACTTTTGAGCGATCTCAGAACCATGGGGTTATGCCTGTAATGACCACCTTGAGTACAACTGTTGCAATATAACAATATTCAAATACCTACCTGTTAGCTAACCTTCAGTTGTCTGACTTTAGCTAAAGCAAATCACAAGAATAACAAAAACAATAAACACCATCAAAAACTGGACAATTACCCAAAACAAAGTTATCATAATAATATCTGGACCTAACAGTAAACTCAAAGACAAGCATATATTAAATAAAAGCAACCTGATAATACATATTCTAATTAATAGTTTTTAATAAATATCTTTTAAATGCTCCAAATTATTCTTACCTCTTCCCTGTTGCTTTCCATCATATCAGAGTTATTTCCAGATGCACTGACTTTATCTTAAACGACAAGAAATGAAAACATTACTTATCCCTTTGGTAAACTACCAAACTGAACACCACCTACAATTCTATGAACCCAATTTTCAATTTATGTAGCAATGACACATCAGTTCAGCCGCTCTACGGCAGGCGCGATCTTCCCAGTCCAGGGATCGAACCGGAGTCCCTCGCACTGCAAGCCGGTGTCCTTACTCACTGGACCACCAGGAAAGCCCCAATAATCCCTTCTTAAAAAGCATTTTTAAAAGGAGCAGTTTGTAATCAAAATATTTCCTACTATAATTTTTTTAAGGTTTTTCTCTTAAAATAAAATTTAAGTTCCATCATCTACTAAAAATTTTTATTAGGTTGGCCAAAAAGTTTGTGCAGGTTTTTCTGTAACATCTTACAGAAAAACTCAAATGAACTTTTTTGACAAACCCAGTATTTTCCTTTACAACTAAAGACACTAAAATAATAGTAGATTAAACCTAAAGTAAGCAGAGGGAAGGAAATAATAAAAATGAGAACAGAAAATAACACAACAGGGAACAGAGAACACAAAAAACAATAGAGATAAATAAAACTAAAATAAACAATCTGAAAAGATGAATAAAATTTTAAAAAATAAAATAAAACTTAGGTTACACGGACCAACAGAAAAAGGAGACAGGACTCAAATTACCAGAATGAGAAATTAAGGAGGAGACGTTCCTACTTACCTAAAATAAATAAATATATTGCAAAGAAATATCATGAACAATTGAATGCCAAAAAATTAGATAACATAAATGGACAAATTTCTAAATGCACAGAAACTACTAAAGTTGACACAAGAATAAATAGCCAATGTAAACAGATCTGTAACTGAAAAGACTGGATTAGTAATCCAAAAACTATCCACAAAGAAAAACAAAGGTTCAAGATTCACCACCAAATTATAACAAACATTCAAACACACAAAAAATTAACACCTCAATTTTTTAGAAACTATTCTAATAAACAAGGAGGAAACACATCCCTATGCATTCACTGAGACCAGTATCATATCAGACCAGAAAAGATACCACAAAAACAGAAATATGCAGACCAATATCACTTATGAAGACAAATACAAAACTCCTTAGCAAAATACTAGCAAACTGTAAAAAATTACAAGACATGTATTTCTGCTACAGACTGAGAGAAAATACTTGCAAAAGATGTATCTAATAAAGAATTTTTATGTAAAATATATTTAAAAAACTCAAAGTTGAACAAAAAAATATATAACGATTAAAAACAGAAAGGGGGCGGGGGGCGGGGGAGCCGAGATGGCGGAGGAGCCGAGATGGCGGAGGAGCCGAGATGGCGGAGGAGCCGAGATGGCGGAGGAGCCGAGATGGCGGAGGAGCCGAGATGGCGGAGGAGCCGAGATGGCGGAGGAGCCAAAATGGCGGAGGAGCCAAAGTGGCGGAGGAATGAGGGGGAAGATTTCACCAGCTCCCCAACAGAATCACCAGAACTAATCAAGAAATGAAACAACACCAACAAACCAGCCGCTAGACGACAGAAGAACTCCTTATGTCCGCGAGAGTAGAAGACTGAAAAGCCAGAACTTTCTCGGAGCTACTCTTCTAGAACCCTCTATCCTAACCCCCACGCCAGACTGCACCGACGGAGAGCGTGCCAGCAAGTGCCCTAAAAGACGGCCTGAGTGGAACGTCGGGGGAGAGAGGGCAGTGCTCAGCGTGAAAACTCCAAGAATCCACACGGATTGCCGGCAGAAATTAAGACACTGCAAAGATAGGATACCGGAGCAGGGCCGAGCAGAACACGCTACCTGCCTAGCGACCTGAGGCCGGACTGAACGCAGGGAGTGCGGCCTAGTGACTGACCTGGAGCCGGGAGGGTGCGCCCAGTGCGAAAATCGCGACTTTCCGCCTGGAACCGGGTAAATTCAAACACTCATAGTGGTGGGCTTGCTGAACGAAGAGGGGAAGTCGCCCATGGATTACTCACCAGGGACGGGCTCGATCCGGACGGGAAAGCTTCTGCCTGCCTTTGGGACCTGGACGCGTCACTGGCGGAGGAACCCGTGCACCCGCATAGCAACATCCGCAGCAGAGGAAGCCGGGAGAAGGGTAGGGATTGGAGGCTACCGGCGGGGGCGTGGAAGAGCCGGGGCGCCCCCGCCCGACATGGGACTGCGCGCACAGCAGCCACCGGACCAACGGAATGGGATCAGCCCGCCATCCTGGCCAGCACCTGAGCTTAGAGCAAAGCCTTTATTTTGCTGAAAACAGAAACTATAGCAATCGGTGCCATAAGGGAAACGCTACATGATCAAGACAACACCATCAAGAGCAGATTGGCTTCCACCAAACAGATGAGACGATAAAAATCAGGAACAGTATGTAGCTTTTTTTGTTTATTTATTTGTTGTGGACGGCTCTGTTTATTTCATTGATTGGTCAGGTTTGGGGTTTTTTGGGGGGTTTTTTGGTCTCTTCTTAAGTTTTTCTTCCCTTTTTAATTTTTAATTTCTAATTTTTTTTAAATTTTATTTCCTGGAAACTTCTAATTTTTCCTCTTTGCCACTGCTTTCTCCCTCTATGTTCTAAATGTAAAACTTTCTCCTATCTACCACTATCCTCTAGAGAAATATTTCCTACCTTCCTGTCTCCACTATTCTCTTCCAGCTGCACTAAACAATACAACAAACTAATCTTGGCTACGTAACCCTATAAAATCCTTCCAAGACCAATCTGTTCCTTCTCATTACCCATACACTCTCCTCCTCCTCACCCCCAACACATGTCTTAGTTAAAAATTGCTTTCAATGAAACAGTCCAAGCCAGGATCTTGCCCCGGATCTATTTTTCCAGGTACTAGTTTAATTAATTCAGAACTTAACAGGCAAGTATCATCTTTGACTGCATCGTTTGCCAGAAAAATTTCCTATGCTTTGTCACTGTAAGACTGGTTAGATGTGGTTATTGCTGTGTATGTATGTATATCTTATGACTATGTTAGAAAACATCTGCATGCTTTTATGACTGTCACCCATCAGAGATACATCTATAGTTCTTCAGATGCTAGTATTTAAACTAATATCACAGACACCATAGCAAACCAGACATAGAGTCTACACCCCCTGACCAATCACCAAACAAAGGATCCTTGGAGTGGAACACCTGATTCCAAGACCCCACACTATCAAAGAACATAGAACACTAGCGTGAAGGGAGCCCGTGCACCCGCTAGCAACATCCGCAGCAGAGGAAGCCGGGAGAAGGGTAGGGATTGGAGGCTACCGCGGCGTGGAAGAGCCGGGGCGCCCCCGCCCGACATGGGACTGCGCGCACAGCAGCCACCGGACCAACGGAATGGGATCAGCCCGCCATCCTGGCCAGCACCTGAGCTTAGAGCAAAGCCTTTATTTTGCTGAAAACAGAAACTATAGCAATCGGTGCCATAAGGGAAACGCTACATGATCAAGACAACACCATCAAGAGCAGATTGGCTTCCACCAAACAGATGAGACGATAAAAATCAGGAACAGTATGTAGCTTTTTTTGTTTATTTATTTGTTGTGGACGGCTCTGTTTATTTCATTGATTGGTCAGGTTTGGGGTTTTTTGGGGGGTTTTTTGGTCTCTTCTTAAGTTTTTCTTCCCTTTTTAATTTTTAATTTCTAATTTTTTTTAAATTTTATTTCCTGGAAACTTCTAATTTTTCCTCTTTGCCACTGCTTTCTCCCTCTATGTTCTAAATGTAAAACTTTCTCCTATCTACCACTATCCTCTAGAGAAATATTTCCTACCTTCCTGTCTCCACTATTCTCTTCCAGCTGCACTAAACAATACAACAAACTAATCTTGGCTACGTAACCCTATAAAATCCTTCCAAGACCAATCTGTTCCTTCTCATTACCCATACACTCTCCTCCTCCTCACCCCCAACACATGTCTTAGTTAAAAATTGCTTTCAATGAAACAGTCCAAGCCAGGATCTTGCCCCGGATCTATTTTTCCAGGTACTAGTTTAATTAATTCAGAACTTAACAGGCAAGTATCATCTTTGACTGCATCGTTTGCCAGAAAAATTTCCTATGCTTTGTCACTGTAAGACTGGTTAGATGTGGTTATTGCTGTGTATGTATGTATATCTTATGACTATGTTAGAAAACATCTGCATGCTTTTATGACTGTCACCCATCAGAGATACATCTATAGTTCTTCAGATGCTAGTATTTAAACTAATATCACAGACACCATAGCAAACCAGACATAGAGTCTACACCCCCTGACCAATCATCAAACCAAGGATCCTCGAAGTGGAAGCCCTGATTCCAAGACCCCACACTATCAAAGAACATACAACACTAGAGATTGTTCACCTGTAAACAAGACTCAACACCACCAAGACACAAACCATTGAACTCTTCTAGAAGGACAGAAACCCAAAGGAAGGGAGAATTCAACCAAGAAGCCTGGTGGGAAAAAGAACTCCGTACACACAGACACACACAAAGAAACAAAAATTAACCTAATAATGAAACGACAGAGAAACACTGCACAAATGAAGGACCAAGCTAGAGAATCACAGCTTCAAATGACAGAGGAGGAGATAGACAAATTATCTGAAAGACAATTCAGAAAAACTATACGAATGAGGATGCAAAACACCGAAAACAGAATATTAGAGGAAATTAGTGCATTGAGAAGAGACATGCAAGAAATGAAAAATAAGCAAATAGAGACCACCAACTGAATTGCTGAACTCAAAAATACTATAGAAGGTCTCAACAGTAGAGTATTGGAGGCAGAAGAACGGATAAGTGAGCTGGAAAACAGAATGGTGGAAATAAGTGCTGAAGAACAGAACAAAGCCGAAAGAATAAAAAAACTGAGGAGACCACCAGGGACCTGTGGGACAATATCAATCGCACCAACATTAGAATTATAGGAGTTCCAGAAGAAGAAGATGGGAAGAAAGGCTACGAAAAAATTCTTGAAGAGGTTATACCTGAAAATTTCCCCAACATGGGAAAGGAAATAGTCAACCACGCCCAAGAAGCACAAAGAGTTTCATACAGGATAAACCCCAGAAGAAACACACCAAGGCACATTCTAATCAAACTAACGCAGACTAAATATAAAGACAGATTACTAAAAGCAGCTAGGAGCAAACAATAAATAACAAAAAATAACATATAAAGGAAACCCCATAAGACTAACTGCAGATCTTTCAACAGAAACCCTGCAGGCCAGAAGAGAATGGCAAGACACATTTAAACGGCTAAAAGAGAATAACCTCCAACCAAGAATTCTCTACCCAGAAAGAAACTCATTCAGAATTGATGATGAAGTTAAAAGCATAGAACCAGTTACATAAACTAATATCACAGACACCATAGCAAACCAGACATAGAGTCTACACCCCCTGACCAATCATCAAACCAAGGATCCTCGAAGTGGAAGCCCTGATTCCAAGACCCCACACTATCAAAGAACATACAACACTAGAGATTGTTCACCTGTAAACAAGACTCAACACCACCAAGACACAAACCATTGAACTCTTCTAGAAGGACAGAAACCCAAAGGAAGGGAGAATTCAACCAAGAAGCCTGGTGGGAAAAAGAACTCCGTACACACAGACACACACAAAGAAACAAAAATTAACCTAATAATGAAACGACAGAGAAACACTGCACAAATGAAGGACCAAGCTAGAGAATCACAGCTTCAAATGACAGAGGAGGAGATAGACAAATTATCTGAAAGACAATTCAGAAAAACTATACGAATGAGGATGCAAAACACCGAAAACAGAATATTAGAGGAAATTAGTGCATTGAGAAGAGACATGCAAGAAATGAAAAATAAGCAAATAGAGACCACCAACTGAATTGCTGAACTCAAAAATACTATAGAAGGTCTCAACAGTAGAGTATTGGAGGCAGAAGAACGGATAAGTGAGCTGGAAAACAGAATGGTGGAAATAAGTGCTGAAGAACAGAACAAAGCCGAAAGAATAAAAAAACTGAGGAGACCACCAGGGACCTGTGGGACAATATCAATCGCACCAACATTAGAATTATAGGAGTTCCAGAAGAAGAAGATGGGAAGAAAGGCTACGAAAAAATTCTTGAAGAGGTTATACCTGAAAATTTCCCCAACATGGGAAAGGAAATAGTCAACCACGCCCAAGAAGCACAAAGAGTTTCATACAGGATAAACCCCAGAAGAAACACACCAAGGCACATTCTAATCAAACTAACGCAGACTAAATATAAAGACAGATTACTAAAAGCAGCTAGGAGCAAACAATAAATAACAAAAAATAACATATAAAGGAAACCCCATAAGACTAACTGCAGATCTTTCAACAGAAACCCTGCAGGCCAGAAGAGAATGGCAAGACACATTTAAACGGCTAAAAGAGAATAACCTCCAACCAAGAATTCTCTACCCAGAAAGAAACTCATTCAGAATTGATGATGAAGTTAAAAGATTCACAGACAGACAAAAACTAAAAGAATTCTGTACCACAAAACTAGCCCTACAACAAGTGTTAAAGGGCCTGATATAGCTAAGAAATACAAGAGTAGAAGAAGTCCTACAAATCAAACCCCAAACTTCTAAGAAGATGACAATAGGAACATTCGTATCAATAATTACTTTGAACGTAAATGGACTAAATGCTCCAACCAAACGACACAGGCTAGTTGAATCGATCCAGAAACAAGACCCATATACATGCTGTTTACAAGAGATCCACTTCAGACCTAGAGACACTTATAGACTGAAAGTGAGAGGCTGGATAAAGATATTCCGTGCAAATGGAAATCAAAAGAAAGCTGGAGTAGCAATCTTCATATCAGACAAAATGGATTTTAAAGTAAAGAAGAAGATTCTAAGAGACAAGGCAGGTCACTACATCATGATTAAGGGATGCATCCAAGAGGAAGACATAACAGTCATGAATGTCTACGCATCCAACACAGGGGCACCTCAATACCTAAGACAGATACTTTCAGACTTAAAAGAAGAAATCAATAACACAATAATAGTAGGAGATTTTAACACTCCTCTAACACCAATGGACAGATCATCCAAACAGAAAATTAATAAAGAAACACAAGCCTTGAATGTCACACTAGAAGAAATGGACCTCATCGATATCTTTAGGACATTCCATCCAAAACCAGAAGAATACACTTTCTTCTCAAGTGCTCACGGAACGTTCTCCAGGAAAGACCACATCCTGGGCCACAAATCTAACCTCAATCAATTCAGGAAAACTGAAATTATATCAATGATCTTCTCGGACCATAATGCAATAAGACTAGAGATCAACTACAGGAAAAAAACCACTAAAAACACAAACACATGGAGATTAAACAACACATACCTAAAAAACAAACTGATCACTGAGGAAATCAAAGGAGAAATTTAAAAATTCCTAGAAGAAAATGACAATGAACATACGACCGTGCAAAACCTATGGGATACTGCAAAAGCAGTTCTAAGAGGGCAATTTATAGCAATTCAATCCTACCTCAAAAACTAGGAAAATATGAAGCAGACCGAACCCTCCGCTTAAAACAGTAGGAGAAAGAAGAACAAAAACACCCCAAAGCCAGCAGAAGACGAGAAATTATAAAGACTAGAGCAGAAATAAATCAGAAAGAAATGAAAGAAACAATAGTAAAGATAAAACAAAAAGCTGGTTCTTTGAAAAGGTAAAAAAAATTGACAAGCCACTGGCCAGACTCATCAGGAAAAAGAGAGAGAAGAACCAGATCAACAAAATCAAAAATGAAAAAGGAGGGATTACAACAGAGAATGCAGAAATCCAAAGGATTCTAAGAGACTATTATGAACAACTCTATGGCAACAAACTGGACAACCTGGAAGAAATGGACAGTTTCTTGGGGAAGATGAATCTTCCACGACTGAGCCAGGAAGAAACAGAAACTTTGAACAACCCAATCACAAGCTCAGAAATCGAATTTGTGATTAAAAATCTACCCAAAAATAAAAGCCCAGGGCCAGATGGCTTCACAGCCGAATTTTACCAAACATTTAAAGAAGAGCTAATGCTTGTCCTTCTAAAACTCTTTCAAAAAATCGCACAGGAAGGAAAACTTCCAAGCACATTCTATGAGGCCACCATCACCATGATACCCAAACCAGGCAAAGACAACACAAAAAAGGAACATTATAGGCCAATATCACTGATGAACTCAGATGCTGAAATCCACAACAAAATCCTAGCAAACAGAATTCAACGACACATCAAAAAACTAATACATCTCGATCAGGTCGGGTTCATCCCAGGCATGCAGGGTTTCTTCAACATCCACAAATCAATCAATGTGATACACCATATCAACAAACTGAGAGACAAAAATCACATGATCATCTCAATAGATGTAGAAAAAGCCTTCGACAAAGTACAACACCCATTTATGATAAAAACTCTTCAGGAAATGGGCACAGAAGGGACCTATCTCAACATGGTGAAAGCCATATATGAGAAGCCCACAGCGAACATCATCCTCAACGGTGAAAAACTGAAAGCATTCCCTCTAAGATCAGGAACAAGACTAGGGTGTCCACTTTCACCACTGCTATTCAACATAGTCCTGAAAGTTTTAGCAACGGCAATAAGAGAAGAGAAAGAAATCAAAGGAATCCGGATTGGAAACGAAGAAGTCAAGCTCTCTCTTTTTGCAGACGACATGATATTATACATAGAAAATCCCAAAGACTCTATTACAAAGCTACTAGAGCTAATCAACGAATTCAGCAAAGTCGCAGGATACAAAGTCAACACACAGAAATCACTGGCATTCCTATATACAAACAATGAAAAATCAGAAAACGAAATCCAAGAGGCAGTCCCGTTCACCACTGCAACCAAAGAATCAAGTATCTAGGAATAAACCTACCCAAAGAAACAAAAGAATTGTACACAGAAAATTACAAGACACTCATGAGAGAAATTAAAGAAAACTTAAACAGATGGAGACATATTCCATGTTCCTGGGTCGGAAGAATCAATATTGTGAAAATGACCATACTACCAAATATCATCTACAGATTCAGTGCAATACCTATTCAACTACCATTGACATTTTTCACAGAACTAGACCAAAGAATCACACAGTTCATATGGAAACACAAAAGACCTCGAATAGCCAAAGCAATCCTGAGAAAGAAGAATGGAGCTGGAGGGATCAGCCTCCCTAACTTCAGACTCTACTACAAAGCAACAGTCCTCAAGACAGTATGGTACTGGCACAAAAACAGAAATATCGACCAATGGAACAAGATAGAGCACCCAGAGATAAACCCACGCACCTATGGGTACCTTATTTTTGACAAAGGAGGAGAAACTATAAAATGGGACAAAGACAGCCTCTTCAACAAGTGGTGCTGGGAAAATTGGACAGCTACATGCAAAAAAATGAAGTTGGAACATTCCCTGACACCATACACTAAGATCAACTCAAAATGGATTAAAGACCTAAATGTAAGACCAGAAACCCTAAAACTCTTAGAGGAGAATATAGGCAAAACCCTCAAGGACGTCAATCAAAGCAAGATCTTCTCTGACCCACCTACTAAAATAGCAGAACTGAAAAGAAAAATGAACATGTGGGACCTCATGAAACTTAAAAGCTTTTGTACAGCAAAAGAAATTACAAAAAAGCTGAACAGACACCCCACAGAGTGGGAGAAAATCATAGCAAATGAAACAACAGACAAAGAATTAATCTCCAAAATCTACAAGCACCTCAGACAACTCAGCACAGGAAAAACGAACAACCCAATCAAAAAATGGAAAAAAGATCTAAAGAGACGCCTCTCCAAAGAGGACATACAGACGGCCCAAAAGCACATGAAATGATGCTCAACCTCGCTTATTATTAGAGAAATGCAAATTAAAACTACAATGAGATATCACCTCACACCCATCAGAATGGCCATCATCAACAAATCGACAGACAATAAATGCTGGAGAGGGTGCGGAGAAAAGGGAACACTCTTGCGCTGCTGGTGGGAATGTCAATTGGTACAGCCACTATGGAAGACAGTATGGAGATTCCTTAAAAAACAAAAAATAGAAGCACTGTATGCCCCAGCAATCCCACTATTAGGCTTATATCCTGATGAAACCAAAATTGAAAGCGGCACCTGTACCCCAATGTTTATTGCAGCTCTCTATACAATAGTCAGAACATGGAAGCAACCTATATGTCCGTTGACAAATGAACAGATAAAAAAGCACTGGTGCATATATACAATGGAATACTACTCAGCTGTTAAAAGAAATGCAGAAGACTCAGTCCTAATGAAATGGCTGGCTCTAGAACCTATCATAAAAAGTGAAGTCAGTCAAAAAGAGAAAGACAAATACAGTATACTTACACACATATATGGAATCTAGTAGGACGGTCTTGATAACACACGCAGGGAACTCATGGAAAAACAGACAGAGCATAGACATAGGGACATTGTGGGGAAGAAATAGTGAGGGGGAGGTATGGAGGGATTAACATGGAAACCTATACTGTCATGAGTGGAAAAGATAGCTAGTGTCATTGTAAGTGGGGAAAACGGCGTGGGGAAAATTGGACAGCTACATGCAAAAAAATGAAGTTGGAACATATCCTGACACCATACACAAAGATCAACTCAAAATGGATTAAAGACCTAAATGTAAGACCAGAAACCCTAAAACTCTTAGAGGAGAATATAGGCAAAACCCTCAAGGACATCAATCAAAGCAAGATCTTCTCTGACCCACCTACTAAAATAGCAGAACTGAAAAGAAAAATGAACATGTGGGACCTCATGAAACTTAAAAGCTTTTGTACAGCAAAAGAAATTACAAAAAAGCTGAACAGACACCCCACAGAGTGGGAGAAAATCATAGCAAATGAAACAACAGACAAAGAATTAATCTCCAAAATCTACAAGCACCTCAGACAACTCAGCACAGGAAAAACGAACAACCCAATCAAAAAATGGAAAAAAGATCTAAAGAGACGCCTCTCCAAAGAGGACATACAGACGGCCCAAAAGCACATGAAATGATGCTCAACCTCGCTTATTATTAGAGAAATGCAAATTAAAACTACAATGAGATATCACCTCACACCCATCAGAATGGCCATCATCAACAAATCGACAGACAATAAATGCTGGAGAGGGTGCGGAGAAAAGGGAACACTCTTGCGCTGCTGGTGGGAATGTCAATTGGTACAGCCACTATGGAAGACAGTATGGAGATTCCTTAAAAAACAAAAAATAGAAGCACTGTATGCCCCAGCAATCCCACTATTAGGCTTATATCCTGATGAAACCAAAATTGAAAGCGGCACCTGTACCCCAATGTTTATTGCAGCTCTCTATACAATAGTCAGAACATGGAAGCAACCTATATGTCCGTTGACAAATGAACAGATAAAAAAGCACTGGTGCATATATACAATGGAATACTACTCAGCTGTTAAAAGAAATGCAGAAGACTCAGTCCTAATGAAATGGCTGGCTCTAGAACCTATCATAAAAAGTGAAGTCAGTCAAAAAGAGAAAGACAAAAACAGTATACTGACACACATATATGGAATCTAGTAGGACGGTCTTGATAACACACGCAGGGAACTCATGGAAAAACAGACAGAGCATAGACATAGGGACATTGTGGGGAAGAAATAGTGAGGGGGAGGTATGGAGGGATTAACATGGAAACCTATACTGTCATGAGTGGAAAAGATAGCTAGTGTCATTGTGCTAAGGGAATAGGAGTGCTCACAATGGCATGGGGCGATGGTATGGAGGGGTGGGATGGGGGAAACTAGGGCGGTGGGGACCATGGATATGCATATGACTGATCTGGGAACATACATGTCTGTGAACAACAAAACTCTGTAAAACCTTTAAAATAAAGAATTAGTTAAAAAAAAAAAAAACAGAAAAGAGATGTGATGACATTTTACTAAAGAGCATACGTAAATGGCAAATGAGCATATGAAAAGATGTTCCACATCTTACGTCATTAGTGAATCAGAAATTAAAAAATAATACTTTACACAAATTATAATGGGCAAAATGCAGAACACTGATAATACTAAATGCTGGTACGTATGTGAAGCAACAGGAGCTATTCAATGTTGGTAGGAATGTTAAGTAATTCACTCACCTTTGGCAATACCTTACAAAACTAACCAATCTCTTAGCAACTGATCCTGTAATCACATTCCCTGATATTTACCCAAATACGTTTAAAACAAAGTCCACTCAAAAAACTACACACTGATGGATGTTTATGAATATTTTTATTTATATAAACACCTTCATAAGTAGCCTCTTTTTTTTCATAATTGTCAAGACGTGATGGCAACCAAGATACCCTTCAAAAGGTGAATTGTATAAACTACCAGTGGTACATCCAGAGAAGGGAATAATATTTAGCTCTAATAAGGAATAAACTACCAAGTCATGAAAAGACATGGTGGAACTTTAAATGTATATTACTATGTGAAATAAGTCAATCTCAAAATGTTACATGCTGTATGATTCCAATCACTTGATATTCGGGAAAAGACAAAACTACAGAGACAGTAAAAAGATCAATGGTTGCCAAGGACTTTGGGAGTGGCAGAGAATGAAAAATGGAACAGAGGATTTTTAGTGTAGGTAAGGTTGAAATAAACGGGAAGGTGGGAAATTCCCTGGTGGTCCAGCAGCTAAGACTCTGTGCTCCCAATGCAGGAGGCGTAGGTTCGATCCCTGGTCAAGGAACTAGATCCCACATGCTACAAATGAGACACAAAGCAGCCAAATAAATATGAATAAAATATTTTTAAAAAAGAGAGAAAAATGGGAAGGTGGCAGGGTACAACCATTAAAACAATAACACTGCCATTAAGGGTATGATAAAGACTGGTTAGAACCATCTAGGCCCAAGATGATACAGGATTTAACTTTCAATAGACCTTGAGCTTCATTATACACTCATGGTAATGGTATTAGCATGTTCCAGGACACACCTACAGGCACCATAACACTTCCTAGGCTAACCATAAAAGGCCCAAAAGTGATGATGGCTCAATTCCTAGAAATCCCTGTCCCTCGCACTTAGCCTATGAAATTACCAAGCTCAAAAAATGAACTACCCTCACAATTCAGAGCCTCTCAAATTTTGAGATGGCCCACATTCTAATGGTGTATATATCTCCCAGGATGGCTCTCACCTTCTGAAAAAGAAAGCATTCTGCCTATGGAATGGGTATATCTCTCTCAACCAATATGTTTTCACTTAACTATGGCTTACTCTTGAATTTTTTTCTGTGCGAAGTTAAGGACCCTCACTTTGCAGACCCCATCCCAGGAACTCACTCAAGACCTGGAATATGATCATCTCCTAACACTCCATTTTCCTGCAACATCTTTACAAATAGGTGGAAGAAAGTGGTCTTCTCTCCTCCTCATTTTTCCTTTGATTTTAAAAATGTGGCCACTTACTTTTCAGGGCAGAGCGGTGAATTGTATAAACTACCAGTGGTACATCCAGAGAAGGGAATAATATTTAGCTCTAATAAGGAATAAACTACCAAGTCATGAAAAGACATGGTGGAACTTTAAATGTATATTACTATGTGAAATAAGTCAATCTCAAAATGTTACATGCTGTATGATTCCAATCACTTGATATTCGGGAAAAGACAAAACTACAGAGACAGTAAAAAGATCAATGGTTGCCAAGGACTTTGGGAGTGGCAGAGAATGAAAAATGGAACAGAGGATTTTTAGTGTAGGTAAGGTTGAAATAAACGGGAAGGTGGGAAATTCCCTGGTGGTCCAGCAGCTAAGACTCTGTGCTCCCAACGCAGGAGGCGTGGTTCGATCCCTGGTCAAGGAACTAGATCCCACATGCTACAAATGAGACACAAAGCAGCCAAATAAATATGAATAAAATATTTTTAAAAAAGAGAGAAAAATGGGAAGGTGGCAGGGTACAACCATTAAAACAATAACACTGCCATTAAGGGTATGATAAAGACTGGTTAGAACCATCTAGGCCCAAGATGATACAGGATTTAACTTTCAATAGACCTTGAGCTTCATTATACACTCATGGTAATGGTATTAGCATGTTCCAGGACACACCTACAGGCACCATAACACTTCCTAGGCTAACCATAAAAGGCCCAAAAGTGATGATGGCTCAATTCCTAGAAATCCCTGTCCCTCGCACTTAGCCTATGAAATTACCAAGCTCAAAAAATGAACTACCCTCACAATTCAGAGCCTCTCAAATTTTGAGATGGCCCACATTCTAATGGTGTATATATCTCCCAGGATGGCTCTCACCTTCTGAAAAAGAAAGCATTCTGCCTATGGAATGGGTATATCTCTCTCAACCAATATGTTTTCACTTAACTATGGCTTACTCTTGAATTTTTTTCTGTGCGAAGTTAAGGACCCTCACTTTGCAGACCCCATCCCAGGAACTCACTCAAGACCTGGAATATGATCATCTCCTAACACTCCATTTTCCTGCAACATCTTTACAAATAGGTGGAAGAAAGTGGTCTTCTCTCCCTCCTCATTTTTCCTTTGATTTTAAAAATGTGGCCACTTACTTTTCAGGGCAGAGCCCTCTTGCCTGTCTGTACCCTTCACAAGCATCCCATATTAATAAATCTACTTCTTGCCTATCACTTTGCCTCTTGCTGAATTCCTTCTGTGCCGAGACATAAAAAAAAGAGCTTCAGGCTTCCCTGGTGGTCCAGTGAGTAGAGAGTCCACCTTGCAGTGCAAGGGGTGCCAGTTCGATCCCTGGCACAGGAAGATCCCATATGCCGTGGATGTGGCTGGACCAGTATGTCCAATCACGAGCCAGAGCTCTGGGCACAGAGCCGACGCTCTGCAACAAGAGAGGCCACCATGATGGGAGGCCCACACAGGCCAAAGAATTAAGATGGATGAAAATAAATAAATGAAGGATCAATAAAAGAGGCTAAAATTTTTTAAAAAGATATACTGACTTAAAAAAAAAAATGGAGCTTCATTGAGTTTTGACATCAGGTGTGTGGTTTCAGCTTGAGAGGTTTGAGTCTTCTCCTAAGTCAAAGACTGTTCACAAATGTCTATAGCAGGATTATTCATAATAGCCAGAGGCAGAAACAAGACTGTCTATCAACAAATCAAATAAATGTGATATATCTATATAAAACAGTGTAATTCTCTCACAAAAAGAAATGAAGTACCAATATACACCACAACATACACTTTGAACACTTTATACTAAATAAAAGAAGTCAGTCGCAAAGTACAGAATGTCATTCATAAGAAAGTCTCCCGCAAAGTAAAGTCTCTCAACCAATTCACTTAAGAGATGGCCCACATTCTAATGGTGTATATATCTCCCAGGATGGCTCTCACCTTCTGAAAAGAAAGCATTCTGCCTATGGAATGGGTATATCTCTCTCAACCAATATGTTTTCACTTAACTATGGCTTACTCTTGAATTTTTTTCTGTGCGAAGTTAAGGACCCTCACTTTGCAGACCCCATCCCAGGAACTCACTCAAGACCTGGAATATGATCATCTCCTAACACTCCATTTTCCTGCAACATCTTTACAAATAGGTGGAAGAAAGTGGTCTTCTCTCCCTCCTCATTTTTCCTTTGATTTTAAAAATGTGGCCACTTACTTTTCAGGGCAGAGCCCTCTTGCCTGTCTGTACCCTTCACAAGCATCCCATATTAATAAATCTACTTCTTGCCTATCACTTTGCCTCTTGCTGAATTCCTTCTGTGCCGAGACATAAAAAAACAGAGCTTCAGGCTTCCCTGGTGGTCCAGTGAGTAGAGAGTCCACCTTGCAGTGCAAGGGGTGCCAGTTCGATCCCTGGCACAGGAAGATCCCATATGCCGTGGATGTGGCTGGACCAGTATGTCCAATCACGAGCCAGAGCTCTGGGCACAGAGCCGACGCTCTGCAACAAGAGAGGCCACCATGATGGGAGGCCCACACAGGCCAAAGAATTAAGATGGATGAAAATAAATAAATGAAGGATCAATAAAAGAGGCTAAAATTTTTTAAAAAGATATACTGACTTAAAAAAAAAAAAAAACGGAGCTTCATTGAGTTTTGACATCAGGTGTGTGGTTTCAGCTTGAGAGGTTTGAGTCTTCTCCTAAGTCAAAGACTGTTCACAAATGTCTATAGCAGGATTATTCATAATAGCCAGAGGCAGAAACAAGACTGTCTATCAACAAATCAAATAAATGTGATATATCTATATAAAACAGTGTAATTCTCTCACAAAAAGAAATGAAGTACCAATATACACCACAACATACACTTTGAACACTTTATACTAAATAAAAGAAGTCAGTCGCAAAGTACAGAATGTCATTCATAAGAAAGTCTGAAACAGGCAAAACCATAAAGACAAGAAAGTTGATTAGAGGTTGCTTAAGGATGATGGTATGGGTTGATATTTAAAGAATACAGGGTTTCTTTTTCAGGTAATAATAACATCATAAAAAATAATAATGATAATAACATTATAAAATTTTCTGTCGGGATGGCTGCATATTCTATGAACATACTAGAAACAACTAGTCTATACACTGTAAACTCATCAGTTATATTTCAGTACTGATATCAAAAACTTTATTAATGGTAAGGGAATTGCAAATTAGAACCACACTGAGTTAGAACTAGGTATCTATCAAAAGGTCTAATTTCTTTTTAATTTTTTTTAAATAGTGGTAAAACGAAATGCTAAAGAGAATACAGAGAAATGAATCATTCTTACATTGCTGTGAGAATATAAAACAGTGTAGCCACTCTGGAAAACAATCTAGGACTGCTTAATAAAATAAAAAATTTTTTTAAAAAGCATGCAACCATCATATGACCTATCAACTGCACTCCTGAGCAATTGTCAAGAAAATTCCCGCTGACACAAAAATCTGTACACAAATGTTTACCATCATCCTCATTTGTAACAGCCAAGAGAGATGGGAGCATCAGATCACCTTACCCCCCACCTGCAAAACCTATATGCAGAGCAAGAAGGAACAGTTACAAGTGGACATGGAACAACATAATTCCAAATTGGGAAAGAAGTACGTTAAGATTACATATTGTCACTCTGCTTATTTAATTTATATGCCTTTTAATGATTACATATTGGTTCACGTTTGAAAATAAATAAATGAAGGATCAATAAAGAGGCTAAAATTTTTAAAAGATATACTGACTTAAAAAAAAAAACGAGCTTCATTGAGTTTTGACATCAGGTGTGTGGTTTCAGCTTGAGAGGTTTGAGTCTTCTCCTAAGTCAAAGACTGTTCACAAATGTCTATAGCAGGATTATTCATAATAGCCAGAGGCAGAAACAAGACTGTCTATCAACAAATCAAATAAATGTGATATATCTATATAAAACAGTGTAATTCTCTCACAAAAAGAAATGAAGTACCAATATACACCACAACATACACTTTGAACACTTTATACTAAATAAAAGAAGTCAGTCGCAAAGTACAGAATGTCATTCATAAGAAAGTCTGAAACAGGCAAAACCATAAAGACAAGAAAGTTGATTAGAGGTTGCTTAAGGATGATGGTATGGGTTGATATTTAAAGAATACAGGGTTTCTTTTTCAGGTAATAATAACATCATAAAAAATAATAATGATAATAACATTATAAAATTTTCTGTCGGGATGGCTGCATATTCTATGAACATACTAGAAACAACTAGTCTATACACTGTAAACTCATCAGTTATATTTCAGTACTGATATCAAAAACTTTATTAATGGTAAGGGAATTGCAAATTAGAACCACACTGAGTTAGAACTAGGTATCTATCAAAAGGTCTAATTTCTTTTTAATTTTTTTTAAATAGTGGTAAAACGAAATGCTAAAGAGAATACAGAGAAATGAATCATTCTTACATTGCTGTGAGAATATAAAACAGTGTAGCCACTCTGGAAAACAATCTAGGACTGCTTAATAAAATAAAAAATTTTTTTAAAAAGCATGCAACCATCATATGACCTATCAACTGCACTCCTGAGCAATTGTCAAGAAAATTCCCGCTGACACAAAAATCTGTACACAAATGTTTACCATCATCCTCATTTGTAACAGCCAAGAGAGATGGGAGCATCAGATCACCTTACCCCCCACCTGCAAAACCTATATGCAGAGCAAGAAGGAACAGTTACAAGTGGACATGGAACAACATAATTCCAAATTGGGAAAGAAGTACGTTAAGATTACATATTGTCACTCTGCTTATTTAATTTATATGCTTATTCAACATCATGTGAAATGCCAGTCTGGATGAACCACAAGCTGGAATCAAGATTGCCAGGAGAAATCTCATCAATAACATCAGGTATGTAGAAAGTGAAGACAAGGCAGAAAGTGAAAAGAAACTGAAGAGCTTCTTGATGAAGATGGAAGAGGAGAGTGAAAAAGCTGGCTTAAAACTCAACACTCAAAAAATGAAGATCATGGCATCCAGTCCCATTACTTCATGGTAAATATATGGGCCGACAATGGAAACAGTGACAGACTTTATTTTCTTGGGCTCCAAAATCACTGCAGATGGTGACTGCAGCCCTGAAATTAAAAGACACTTGCTCTTTGGAAGAAAAGTTATGACAAACCTAGACAGAGTATCAACAATAGAGACATCATGTTGCTGACAAAGGTCCATATAGTCAAAACCATGGTTTTTCCAGTAGTCATGTATGGATATGGATATAAGAGTTGGACCATAAAGAAGGCTGAGCAGCAAAGAATTGATGCTTTCAAAAATGTGATACTAGAGAAGACTCTCGAATGTCCGTTGGACAGCAAGGAGATCATAGCAGTCAATTCTAAAGGAAATCAACCCTGAATATTCATTGGAACAACTGATGCTGAAGCTGACGTTCCAATACTTTGGTCACCTGATGCAAAGAGACAACTCACTGGAAAAGACCCTGCTACTAAGAAATACAAAAGGCAGAATGAGAAGGGGATGACAGAGGATGAGATGGTTGGATGGCATCACCAACTCAATAGACATAAGTTTGAGCAAAGTCCGTGAGATGATGAAGGACAGGAAAGCCTGGTTTGCCACAGTCTATGGGGTCACAAAGAGTCAGACATGCCTGAGCAACTGAACTGAAGCAAACTGGGATCATCCAAGATGTCCTTTAACAAGTAAATGGTTAACCGGTGCTGCATCCATACCATAGAAGACTACGTGGCAATAAAAGTTGAACTACTAACACATGCAATGATCTGGGGGAATCCCAAGGGAATCATGCTAAGTGAAAAAAACACAATACCAAAATTTCATATATTATATGATCCCAATTACAGAACATGTTTAAAATAAAAAAGTTTAGAAATGGAGGACAAATTAGTGAATTCCAGTTGTTAGGCACAGGTAGGAATAGGGGTAGGAAGTTGAGCATGATTGTAAAAGGGCAAGATGAGAAATCTGCATTTTTGACTGTGATGGTGGAAATATGAACCAACTCAGGTAATGGAACTGTATACAACTTAACACACACACAAAAGTACAAATAAAACTGAGAAAATCTGGGGTTTCCCTGGTGGTCCAGTGGGTAAGGACACCGTCTTGCAGTACAAGGGACGCCAGTTTGATCCGTGGCCTGGAAAGACCCCACGTGCCACGGAGTGGCTGGACTGATGTGTCCAACTACCAAGCCAGAGCTCTGGAGCGCATGTACCCAGAGCCGGTGCTCTGCGACAACAGAGGCCACTGCGATGGGAGGCCCACACACGTCAAAGAACAAAGATAAATAAATGAAAGATCAATAGAAGTGGCCAAAAAAAAAAGAACTATAAAAATAAACCCTGAGGAAATCTGAGTCATATTGGTAGATATCAATAACATGGTTAATTAGTTAATATACTTCTGTAAAACACTGCTATTGTAAGAAACTGGGCAAAGTATGTAAGAGCTGTGCATGCATTACAATCACAAGTTGAATCTACATCTGTCTCAATAAAAATATCACTTTACCAAAAACATAAAAAACCTCAGAAAACTACAAGAGGGGAACTTCCTCAACTTGATAGAATAGTTTTTAAAATCTTATACAGAAATCATCATACTTAATGGTCAAATAGTTGAATGTTTTCCCACTAACATCAAAAACACTAAGAGGATGTCTACTATTATTCTTGAACATAATAATGGAAAATATAGAAAGTCCTACCCAGCATAATGAGACAACAAAAGGAATCAAAATTCACACAGATGGAAAATATGTAATACATGTGACCCTATTTGCAGATAACCAAATTAAGTAGAAAACTCCAATAAATCTAAAAGATGAAAAAGAAGCTACCTAGAGCAAGTTCACAGAATACAAGGTCTACCTAAAAAACATAACTGAAAAAAAATAACTGAATTCTTGCAATGAACAATTAGAACCTGAAATTTGAAAAACAGGTAATTTAAAATAGCACCCTCAAAATGAAGTAATGAGGTAAAAGTGTAAAAAAATATGTGCAAGATTAGTATATGGCTAACTTTAAAACCACAACAAAAATTAGAAAACATGGGCCAAGTGAGAGTTACTATCAACATTTTTTTCCATATTGTTATATATTCCTATTCTTTACATGATTCTTTACATTTGACTAATAACTATAAAGACATATCGGTAAAGTATCTGAAGAGCAAATGTTCCATCCACTGTTTATTTTTCAATGTTTTCTCAGATTGGATAATTTCTATTAGAATATCATCAACTTCACTGACACTACTACAGCTATCTCTAATCTTCTGTTCAGTACAATGAACTGTCATTCAGAAATTACATTTTTCAGTTCTAGAATTTCAAACTGGTTTTTTTCTTACATTTTCCATGTTTGTACTAAGATTTCCTACCTGTGTCTTCTTCATAAATGTATTTGCCTCATTATAATAAAGCTCAGTTGCAACAGCTGCTTTAACAGCCGAGTGCAATAATTTCAAAATTTGAGTCATATGTGAATTCTCTTTATGGACTTCCCCCCTCTTTTTTTAGCAAAGGTCAAAGTTTCCTCTTTTTATATCTATCCAGTATTTCAGATTGGATACTGAGCATTTTTTAAGATACAGTTAAAAAAAAAAAAAACCTGCATGCTATTCTAGCTGATGTTTCTGTTAATAGCAAATAGTCAACTCAACTAAAATCAAACCCCAAAATATTAATATATACACTCTAGTACCTGAAAGCTTTATTCTGTTCTTCAAGCCCTAACTGGCCTGTACTTGTTATACAACCAGATATGATAAGAAATGTTGAAGGTCCTGGAGCTCCCACAGTGTAGCTCTCTTCGAGGTGGGATATCCTCCTCCATTTTACAAAATCTACTGGGGTTTCTCTTTTTTTTTTTTTTTTAATTAAAGGATAATTAACTTACAGAATTTTGCTGTTTTCTACCAAACATGAACATGAGTCAGCCATAGGTATACATATGTCCTCTGCCTCTTTAACTTCCCAGATTTATGGCTCATCAAGAATGCAGGTTTCCATCCAATTCTTTCATTTTGACATAAAGTTGACTTAATGTATTCTTTTCAGGTTATTCAGCATTTTATATGTTACAAAATGGTCGCCACTACAAGGCTAGTCACCATCTGTCACCATACAAAATTATTACAATATTGTTGACTACTGATTATTACTGAGTCAATGGACATGGGTTTAAACAAGTTCCAGGAGATGGTGACGGACAGGGAAGCCTGATGTGCCACAGTCCATGGGGTCACAAAGACATCCTGGAATGTGAAGTCAAATGGGCCTTAGGAAGCATTACTATCAACAAAGCTAGTAGAGGTGATGAAATTCCAGCTGAGCTATTGCAAATCCTAAAAGATGTTGCTGTTAAAGTGCTGTACTCAATATGTCAACAAATTTGGAAAACTCAGCAGTGGCTACAGGACTGGAAAAGGTCAGTTTTCACTCCAATCCCAAGGAAGGACAATGCCAATGAATATTCAAACTACCATACAACTACACTAATTTCACATGCTAGTAAGGTTATGCTCAAAATTCTTCAACCTAGGCTTCAGCAGTACATGAATTGACAACTTCCAGACGTATAAGCTGGGTTTAGAAAAAGCAGAGGCACCAGAGACCAAATTGCCAACATTCATTGGATCATAGATAAAGCAAGGGAGAAAAACATCTACTTCTGCTCCATTGACTACACTAAAGCCTTTGGCTGTGTAGATCACAACAAACTGTGGGAAATTCTTGAGAGTTTGTTTGGAGGTCCTAGCAGAGGAGCGCAGATATTCGTTTACCCTTGACTGGAAGATTGGTCCTCCTCTATCAAGGATGGTCATCCTCTTCGACTGAGTGCGCAGCTTCAGGAGGGATGCACATGGAGCAGTAAGAGAGGAAAACTGTGGAAAATTCTTAAAGAGATGAGAATACCAGACCACCTTACCTGTCTCCTGAGAAAGCTATATGCAAGTCAAGAAGCAGTAGTTAAAACTGGACATGGAACAACGAACTGGTTCAAAACTGGGAAAGGAGTATTACAAGGCTATATATGGTCACCCTGATTATCTCCCTTCTGTGCAGAGTACATCGTGGGAAATACCATGCTGGATACATCACAAGCTGGAATCGATATGCCGGGAGAAATACCAACCTCAGATATGCAGTGATACCACTCTAATGGCAGAAAGTGAAGAGGAACTGAAGAGCCACTTGATGAAGGTGAAAGAAGAGTAGAAAAGCAGGCTTGAAACTCAACATTCAGGAAACAAAGATGCACTGGTATCACTACAAATTTTAAACTTGTTGACCATACAAAATTATTACAATATTGTTGACTACTGATTATTACTGAGTCAATGGACATGGGTTTAAACAAGTTCCAGGAGATGGTGACGGACAGGGAAGCCTGATGTGCCACAGTCCATGGGGTCACAAAGACATCCTGGAATGTGAAGTCAAATGGGCCTTAGGAAGCATTACTATCAACAAAGCTAGTAGAGGTGATGAAATTCCAGCTGAGCTATTGCAAATCCTAAAAGATGTTGCTGTTAAAGTGCTGTACTCAATATGTCAACAAATTTGGAAAACTCAGCAGTGGCTACAGGACTGGAAAAGGTCAGTTTTCACTCCAATCCCAAGGAAGGACAATGCCAATGAATATTCAAACTACCATACAACTACACTAATTTCACATGCTAGTAAGGTTATGCTCAAAATTCTTCAACCTAGGCTTCAGCAGTACATGAATTGACAACTTCCAGACGTATAAGCTGGGTTTAGAAAAAGCAGAGGCACCAGAGACCAAATTGCCAACATTCATTGGATCATAGATAAAGCAAGGGAGAAAAACATCTACTTCTGCTCCATTGACTACACTAAAGCCTTTGGCTGTGTAGATCACAACAAACTGTGGGAAATTCTTGAGAGTTTGTTTGGAGGTCCTAGCAGAGGAGCGCAGATATTCGTTTACCCTTGACTGGAAGATTGGTCCTCCTCTATCAAGGATGGTCATCCTCTTCGACTGAGTGCGCAGCTTCAGGGGGGATGCACATGGAGCAGTAAGAGAGGAAAACTGTGGAAAATTCTTAAAGAGATGAGAATACCAGACCACCTTACCTGTCTCCTGAGAAAGCTATATGCAAGTCAAGAAGCAGTAGTTAAAACTGGACATGGAACAACGAACTGGTTCAAAACTGGGAAAGGAGTATTACAAGGCTATATATGGTCACCCTGATTATCTCCCTTCTGTGCAGAGTACATCGTGGGAAATACCATGCTGGATACATCACAAGCTGGAATCGATATGCCGGGAGAAATACCAACCTCAGATATGCAGTGATACCACTCTAATGGCAGAAAGTGAAGAGGAACTGAAGAGCCACTTGATGAAGGTGAAAGAAGAGTAGAAAAGCAGGCTTGAAACTCAACATTCAGGAAACAAAGATCATGGCACCTGGTCTCATCACTTCATAGCAAATACAGAAGGGGGAAAAGTGAAAACAATGACAGATTTTAATTTTTTGGACTACAAAATCACTGCTGACAGTGACTGTAGCCACAAAATTAAAGCATGCTTGATCCTTGGAAGGAAAGCTATGATAAATATGGACAACACATTAAACCACAGATATATCACTTTGCTGACAAAGGTCTGCACAGCCAAAGCTGTTTTTTCCAGTTGTCATACACAGATGTGAGAGCTGGACCATAAAGAACGCTGAGCACCAAAGAACAGAGGTGTTTGAATAGTGGTGCTGGAGAAGACTCTCGAGAGTCCCCTGGACAGCAAGGAGATCAAACCAGTCAATTATAAAAGGAAATCAACACTGAATATTCACTGGAAGGATGATACTGAAGCTGAAGTTCCAATACTTTGGCTACCTGATATGAAATGGTGCTTTACTGGAAAAGACCCTGATGCTGGGAAGAACTGAAGCCAAAAGAAGACAGGGGCAACAGAGGATGGGATGGCATCACTAACTCAATGGACATGAATTTAAGCAAACTCTGGGAGATAGTGGAAGACACAGAAGCCTGGCATGCTGCAGTCCATAAGGTCACAAAGAGTCAGACACAACTTATCGACGTACAGACTGAATAACAAGCTATTGTTTCCTATTTACTACCTTGAGAAGACTCTTGAACACTTCTTGCAAGGCCATTTTAGTGGTGTTGAAATTCTTTAGGTTGTGCTTGTCAGGGAAATACTCTTTCAATTCTGAATAATAACCTTGCCAGGTAGGGTACTCTTGGATAGAAGTTTTTAAATTCAGTACTTTAAATGTATCATTCTACCCCATTTTTCCTTGCAGAGCTTCTGCTGAAAATCAGCTACTACATTATCATATGTAAAAGAGATAACCACTGTGAATGCACTATGGAAATACGGAACCCTACATGGGTCTATGCGACAACCTGGAGGAGTGGGATGGGTCAAGGACATACCTACGATGGACCTGGGATTATATAGAGCTGTAAACAACAGAACTCTGTAAAAGTAAAATTTTTTAAAAAATCAGCTAATAATCTTACAGGGTTTTCCTTCTATATAATTAGTTGGTTTTTTTCCTGCTGCCTGTAAAACTGTCTTCATCTGGGGCTTCCCTGGTAGTCCAGTGAGTAAGGACACCACCTTGCACTGCAAGGGGCGCCAGTTCAATCCCTGGCCTGGGAAGATCCCACGTGCCGCAGAGCGGCTGGACCCATGTGTCCAATTACCGAGCTGGAGCTCTGCAGCACATGCACCCAGAGCTGGTGCTCTGCGACAAGAGAGGCCACTGCGATGGGAGGCCCACACGGGTCAGAGAACAAAGATGGATGAAAATAGATAAATGAAAGACCAATAGAAGTGGCCGGCCTGCCCCTCTCCCCCCCCCCCCCCCCCCCCCCCAAAAAAAAAATTTTTTTTTAATTAAAAAAAAAAAAAACTGTCTTCACCTTTTGCCATTTTACATATCTGCCTTGGTGTGGATCTCTGTGGGTTCATTCTGTTTGGGACTCTGTCCTTTCTGTACCTAGATGTCTGTCTCTCTCCCAGATTAGGGAAGTTTTCAAACATTATTTCTTTTAAGTCGGTCTCTGTCCCTGTCTCTCCCTCTCTTCTCCATCTGAGATCCATACCCCTACTATAAGAATGTTAGTACTCCTGATGTCCTAGAGTTCCCTTTTTTATAAGTTTTAGAGTTTTCGTTTTTAAAAATTCTTTTCTGTTTTGATTGGGTGATTTCCATTATTCTGTGTTCCAGATCACTGATGTGTTCTACTGTATGATCTAATGTGCTATTCATTTCCTCTATTGCATTTGTCATTTGAGTCATTGTGTTTTTCAGTTCTGACTGGTTCTTTCTCATATTTTGTAACTCTTTGTTGACATTCTCACTGTATTCCTCCATTCTTCTCTCCAGTTTAGTAAGCATCTTTATGACAATTTCCTTTAATTCTTTACCAGATAAATTACTTATCTCCATTTCATTAAAAATTTTTTTCTGAAGTATTATCTTACTCTTTTATTTGGAACATACTCCTCCATCCCCATTTTGTTTGACTTGGTATTTCATTCTACATGTCAAGGAAAACAGGTACCTCTATTGGTCTGGAAGGCATAATCTGTGCTAAGAGCATCTCCCATGTAGTCTGCATGTGCCGGGCAGCTTTCACAGGCCAGCTAAAGCCTAATATATCACAGACTGGGGGGTCCTGGGGGCACTATGGCTATACCATGTGTGGGCAAGCTATAGGAGCATGCTAAGGTGGCCTTGGCAGGCCAGCTTAGAGAACCTGAACAACATTCCACTTGTGTCATCAAGGTGAAGGGGAAACAAAAATTGGCGCTCTCTAGCACCTTCAACACTGAAGAGACTTCCAGAAGTTGCCTGCCCATTTACCAGACACTCTAGAGTTAGTAAGAGGATTTCCTTCATGCATAGTCTAGGTCGCTTTTAAACCACTACTGTTTTCTCCATGCCCCAGGATAGGCAAATGTGTACACAGACCCCTTAGGGATTCCTTTCCACTGCAGTACACCAGGTGGAAGTAGGGTTTCTACCGGTACTGTGTCTGTCTCTCCTGCCAATCTCTATGTGGTCCCTGTACTGTTGGTTGTGCAGAAGTTGGTTAGACCTCAGTTGTTCCACAAGGAACTGCTCTTTACATAGCTGTAGATCCAGTGCATCTGTGCGGAAAGGTGAGATCATGGTTTTCCTTGGACCAAATGCTGAGCTTTATGCTGGTTCAACCTTAGACGCAAGGAGCTATCAAAAGTAATCGAGCCGCAAACTCACACAGCATATCCAGAAGTAGAGAACTATTGAAGTCTTAAATTCCATTGCTGAGGCTAACTGATACCTTTCCTAAAGAAAAAGGGCTTAACAATTGGGAATCTAACCATGAATACTTCTTTCTTCCATTGTTGACTCTACTCCAGTTTGTGCCTGATCTGTGTCACTGTTCAGTTCCTTCATCACTGTTTTCAATATTTCTGCCAGAATTTATAGTTGCTATCTGTGGGAGGTATCTGCTTATCCAAAAAGAGTTACTCAGCCACTACTAGAAGCAAAGCTCCCCACTAATACTGATTCTTTACCAGATAAATTACTTATCTCCATTTCATTAAAAATTTTTTTCTGAAGTATTATCTTACTCTTTTATTTGGAACATACTCCTCCATCCCCATTTTGTTTGACTTGGTATTTCATTCTACATGTCAAGGAAAACAGGTACCTCTATTGGTCTGGAAGGCATAATCTGTGCTAAGAGCATCTCCCATGTAGTCTGCATGTGCCGGGCAGCTTTCACAGGCCAGCTAAAGCCTAATATATCACAGACTGGGGGGTCCTGGGGGCACTATGGCTATACCATGTGTGGGCAAGCTATAGGAGCATGCTAAGGTGGCCTTGGCAGGCCAGCTTAGAGAACCTGAACAACATTCCACTTGTGTCATCAAGGTGAAGGGGAAACAAAAATTGGCGCTCTCTAGCACCTTCAACACTGAAGAGACTTCCAGAAGTTGCCTGCCCATTTACCAGACACTCTAGAGTTAGTAAGAGGATTTCCTTCATGCATAGTCTAGGTCGCTTTTAAACCACTACTGTTTTCTCCATGCCCCAGGATAGGCAAATGTGTACACAGACCCCTTAGGGATTCCTTTCCACTGCAGTACACCAGGTGGAAGTAGGGTTTCTACCGGTACTGTGTCTGTCTCTCCTGCCAATCTCTATGTGGTCCCTGTACTGTTGGTTGTGCAGAAGTTGGTTAGACCTCAGTTGTTCCACCGAAGGAACTGCTCTTTACATAGCTGTAGATCCAGTGCATCTGTGCGGAAAGGTGAGATCATGGTTTTCCTTGGACCAAATGCTGAGCTTTATGCTGGTTCAACCTTAGACGCAAGGAGCTATCAAAAGTAATCGAGCCGCAAACTCACACAGCATATCCAGAAGTAGAGAACTATTGAAGTCTTAAATTCCATTGCTGAGGCTAACTGATACCTTTCCTAAAGAAAAAGGGCTTAACAATTGGGAATCTAACCATGAATACTTCTTTCTTCCATTGTTGACTCTACTCCAGTTTGTGCCTGATCTGTGTCACTGTTCAGTTCCTTCATCACTGTTTTCAATATTTCTGCCAGAATTTATAGTTGCTATCTGTGGGAGGTATCTGCTTATCCAAAAAGAGTTACTCAGCCACTACTAGAAGCAAAGCTCCCCAACTAAATACTGAATATAGAACTGTGAGAATATAATTTCATTCTAAGGACAAACAGAACTTTAAATAAATATTTAACACTGGATAGGTTTCTTTGTTGTGACAGTTCAGCACGTAAATTTGAAAACTGTGGACACAGTGAAGACCAACAACTGAGTATCTAAACTGAGGATAATGGGAGCCACCTTTCTTTCTGTTGCAGTAAGAAGTTAAAACATGAAAAGAGGAAGACTAGAATAATGTCTGTAGTCCAAAGTAAAACTAGAAGTATAGATATCAACAAATGAAAACACATCACATATATTGGCTTTCTCTACTGAAAAGCCTGGAAACGAAGACATCTTAGCAGCAATCAGCACATCATACACCCAGATATTGCTTTCTAAATACCATATCCCACTATAATGAACCAGAACTTCCTGGAGAAATAACTGATTCCAGGGCTGGTGAACAGACAGTTTGAAGCAAATAATGAGCATTCTGTGAGGGCAGAAAGCAAGCAAAGTGCTCAAGGTTAATAAAGACCTATGAAAAGGTCTGCAGGAGCCATACAAAAAAGGTTCCCACTAGCCCGTAACTGGTACAATTTGAACATAAAAATAATGACAAAAAATGTTCATGGAAAAAGAAAAAATGCTAGTACATATAAGATACACAGATAAATAGAGAGCAGAGAAATGTAAACATCTCCCTTAGATGTTAGTATTACTAACTCCCTTTAGCTGGTAATACACCATTTTGAATCCATGATAGCAACATATCATTGAAACAAGAATCACACATGGATGCAGGGACAGGCATAATTTCTAGGAATAACCCCTGATCAACAGAACGTGTGAATGTAAGAAAACAGCACTCTCATAGTTTTGCTACATAAAATGGCACAGGTGATCTTAAAAAATGAGAGCTCATTTGGGAGAGGTGAGAAGGAAGCAACCTAATCTAATCACATCGGTCATTTAAAATAGAAAATATGTGTCTAGCTCACAGCAGAAGATGCAGAAGAAATAAGCCAAAGGCTGAGTCAGTTAAACTCAAAGCATGAGAAAGACACAATGCACTGTTGCTGACTTTGAAGATGGAGGGGGCTATGTGAGAGAAAATTAAGGAGCTGAGAGGATCCTTGAAAATAGCTACCAAGAAATAGGGACCTCAGACCAACAAGCACAATGAAAAAAGTAAAACTAAAATCATCGATATCAACACAACTGAACTCTGCCAAAAAACCTGAATAAGCATGAAAATAAATTTTTCCAGTGCATACAGAAAGGAACATAGTGTTACTATCATTTTATTTGGGGTTTTTTTTGGCCACTTCTATTAGTCTTTAATTTATTTATGTATGTTCTTTGGCCTGTGTGGGCCTCCCATTACAGTGGCCTCTCACGTCATAGAGCACCAGCTCTGGGCGCATGCGCTCCAGAGCTCCGGCTCAATAGTTGGACACACTGGTACAGCTGCTCTGCGGCACATGGGATCTTCCCAGGCCAGGGATCGAACTGGCGCCCCTTGCAGTGCAAGGCGGTGTCCTTACCCACTGGACCACCAGGGAAGCCCCTTAATATCACTTTAACTTAGGCTTTGTGATTCCCTGAGCAGAACTCAATAAAGCCCACCTGGACTCCAGATTCACAGAACTGTGAGATACTGATAAATTGTGATGACAAAAACAATGCCTAAGTAGTTTCAAAGTAATCTTCAACAAATGACTTATTAGGTACAAAAGAATAAA
This sequence comes from Tragulus kanchil, assembly GCA_022376925.1. NCBI lineage: Eukaryota > Metazoa > Chordata > Mammalia > Artiodactyla > Tragulidae > Tragulus > Tragulus kanchil. The sequence goes on along the minus strand of JAIOJX010000001.1, from coordinate 64,984,876 downwards.
TCATAACATTATAATGGCTTAATCTAAAAAAAACAGTCATAACCAAATAACCTAAGTTAACATCACAAATAAAGGAGGAAACTTCATCATGTGCTTTGTGATGTGATGTATGGACAAGAACATAACACCACTTACATGGCAATTCTGCCAAAAATTCAAAATCTATATTTAATTTTATAATTAATCAGACAAATGCACAGAGGGACAATCACCAAAATAATACACTTATACATTAGAAAAATGTCATGGTTCCAGCTTATGTAAGACTTGAAAAGGCTAAAAACAAAATAACTTATATATAGTATAGAATTTTCAACAGGATCTTGGTCTTCGGGAAGACCTTGTGGGAAGGAGTTATCAATGAAAACACTGTTGGGCAATTTATGAATTAAGGCTAGAGACTGTGGATTAGATAAAAGTATGTATTTCATTTTTTCCACCTATTTATCTCTCCCATTGTTATTCATAACTTCCTTTTTTTATTATTTTGGCCTCTTTTATTGGTCCTTCATTTATTTATTTTCATCCATCTTAATTCTTTGGCCTGTGTAGGCCTCCCATCACAGTGGCCTCTCTAGTTTCAGAGCACCGGCTCTGGGCGCATGCGCTCCAGAGTGCTGGCTCACAATTGGACACACAAGTTCAGCCGCTCCAGAGTTCATAGGATCTTCCCAGGCCAGGGATCAAACCAGTGCCCCCTGCACTGCAAGGCAGGCTCTTTACCCACTGGACCACCAGGAAGCCCATAACTTCCTATATTTTGATGTTACCATTGTATATTATTTTACTTCTGATTTAAGAAAACCCTTTGGTATTTTCTCTACTGTACATATGCTGACATCATTCTTACTTTATTGAGGTGCCATGCCTCATAGCATGCCGAATCTTAGTTCCTCTACCAGGGATCAAACCTGTATCCACTGCAGTGAAAGGGCAGTCTTAACCACTGGAGAGTCAATAAAGTCCAAAGTTCTTACTTTTTATCTTTATCCACCTTCACTTTCGAAAGATGTTTTCACTGAGTAGACTACACTAGCAATTATTTTCACTTGGCCCCTTAAATAAAATATTCCTTCACCATCCAGTTTCTAACACTACTGTTGTCAAATAAGCTATCAGTGTTACTGTCATTCAAAAACATTCAACATTAAAAAAAGCAATGACTGGGCTTCCCTGGTGGTCCAGCGGGTAAAGAGTCGGCCTTGCAGCGCAAGGGTCACTGGTTCGATCCCCGGCCAGGGAAGGTCCCACATGCTCGGAGCTGCTGGACCGGCGTGTCAATTATGGGGGGTCAAAACACTGCTGGGCCCACAGGTTAATGTAAACATTTTTAAAAGAAAAATGTCATGGTTCCAGCTTATGTAAGACTTGAAAAGGCTAAAACAAAATAACTTATATATAGTATAGAATTTTCAACAGGATCTTGGTCTTCGGGAAGACCTTGTGGGAAGGAGTTATCAATGAAAACACTGTTGGGCAATTTATGAATTAAGGCTAGAGACTGTGGATTAGATAAAAGTATGTATTTCATTTTTTCCACCTATTTATCTCTCCCATTGTTATTCATAACTTCCTTTTTTTATTATTTTGGCCTCTTTTATTGGTCCTTCATTTATTTATTTTCATCCATCTTAATTCTTTGGCCTGTGTAGGCCTCCCATCACAGTGGCCTCTCTAGTTTCAGAGCACCGGCTCTGGGCGCATGCGCTCCAGAGTGCTGGCTCACAATTGGACACACAAGTTCAGCCGCTCCAGAGTTCATAGGATCTTCCCAGGCCAGGGATCAAACCAGTGCCCCCTGCACTGCAAGGCAGGCTCTTTACCCACTGGACCACCAGGGAAGCCCATAACTTCCTATATTTTGATGTTACCATTGTATATTATTTTACTTCTGATTTAAGAAAACCCTTTGGTATTTTCTCTACTGTACATATGCTGACATCATTCTTACTTTATTGAGGTGCCATGCCTCATAGCATGCCGAATCTTAGTTCCTCTACCAGGGATCAAACCTGTATCCACTGCAGTGAAAGGGCAGTCTTAACCACTGGAGAGTCAATAAAGTCCAAAGTTCTTACTTTTTATCTTTATCCACCTTCACTTTCGAAAGATGTTTTCACTGAGTAGACTACACTAGCAATTATTTTCACTTGGCCCCTTAAATAAAATATTCCTTCACCATCCAGTTTCTAACACTACTGTTGTCAAATAAGCTATCAGTGTTACTGTCATTCAAAAACATTCAACATTAAAAAAAGCAATGACTGGGCTTCCCTGGTGGTCCAGCGGGTAAAGAGTCGGCCTTGCAGCGCAAGGGTCACTGGTTCGATCCCCGGCCAGGGAAGGTCCCACATGCTGCGGAGCTGCTGGACCGGCGTGTCCAATTATGAGTCAGCACTCTGGAGCGCAACCGCCCAGAGCCGGTGCTCTGCAACAAGAGAGACCACTGCAATGGGAGGCCCACAGGTCAAAGAATAAAGATGGATGAAAATAAATTAAAAAGCCAATAAAAGAGGCCAAAATTAAAAAAAATAATAAAAAAAAGCAATGACTGTTTTCCTCTGGCTGCTCCTAAGATTTTCTCCCTGGTTTTCATTCTTTAAGACTTTATTACGATTTTCTTAGTTTTAGTTTTCTTTCTGTTTATCCTGCTTGAGCTTCACAATGTCTAACAAATCTACAGAGTAATGTCTTTCTTCACTTTTAGAAAATGTTCAGTGAATGTCTCATCAAACAGAGCTTTTGAACCATTTTCCTTTCTTTCCTTCTGGGACTCTAATAACACATATGGTTGAACTTTTCACTGTGATCCACCACTCTTCACACTTTGTGCACATATTGTGTTTGTATGCAAGTATGCATATGTGCGTTTTGTATATTTGTGTGTGCTCACCTCTTCTATATGTTCATCTCTTCTTAAAAACCTCAAATGATGATAATCATAACATGATACAATTTTAAAATGGAAAAAGTGAGGTAGAAAGAAGATGCTGTTTTATATGTAAAAAATGTATGGACCAAATCTACTCAGAAAAGTTATCAAACAATATAAAAATATAAATCATAATTCATGAATAACTTCTAGAATAATATATTTCTATACTGTTCCCACTCCTTTTAATACTATCTATTTAAAACAGTTAACATTCATCACCCACCTCTATAAAACATTTCCATTACAAACAAAACCGTAAGTGTATGCTTCTCTAATCACCTAAAACCATCAAACTGTACATTTTCTACTAATCTGAATTGAAATCTATAATATCAGATAGTGTTTAGCTACCAGATACAAAAGGACTATTAAAGACTTCAATAGCATCATGAGACCTCCTTAAAAATAAATGGTAAATAACTACAAGATATTATAATTCCTTTTTCAATTTACCTGTGCTTTGGTTCATCACAAGTCTTGGAGGAGAACTTGTTTCTTCAGATTCTTCTGATGAGTGGGCCAGAAAGTCATGAAGCTTCTGCACCAATGTATTCAACTTGCTTTCACTGGTAAAATAAAAATTTTAGAAAGATCCTTACTTACCAGGTCATATACTGAATTAAATATATAGTTTAATCAACTGAAAATCTATTTCCACTGAAAGCAGTCTGAAAGAATGCATACTCAAAACTTGAAGAAAATGAATTTTCTTTATTTCACTGAGGATATGAAAACATGAGTAACAAAATCTACCTGTACACTTAACTACAATCGAAGTATAATACAAGGACTGTGATAAACCATTATGGAAACTAACGTGAAAAAGAATATGTGTGTGTGTGCGTGTGTGTATGCATATATGTATAACTGAATCACTGAGCTATATGACAGGAATTAACAATTCCAAAGTAACTATACATGAATAAAATAAATTTTTTAAAAAACGAAAAAGTGTAATTCAAGGAAAATGCAGGTAGTATGAGATTCTGTTTTACATCATTTACAATAATAATCCAGTAAATATATTTCCTGAGCAATTACTCTCTGGAAACCTTCAGTAGTCTTTTGTTAATTACTCTATTTTCTGCTTAAAACAGAGAAATTCTATAAATGAGAAACATAAAGATGAATGAAACACAGAACAGAACCTAGAGCTCACAGATTCCCATGGAAATATTTATGTAAATAAATTATCACGGTATATCCTACTAAATTATGTAATAGGTATATCTGTAATCCAATACGGTTACAAAAGGTTAGATGTTTAAAATGTAGAGAATTAACATAAACCCCATTTCTAATAAAAAAAAAATTCTTAAACTTAAAAGCCAGAAGGAAAATAGATAAAACTGATTTCATTTAAGTTCAAATCCTCTGTGTATCAAAAAATACCATCAAGAAAGTGAAAAGACAATCCATATAACTGAGGACAATTATTTTCAAAGCAGGTATCTGAAAGGCCCATTAATATCCTTTTACATAATACATATACTTGACTTCTCACAATTAAACAATAAAAAGATAAACACAATTTTAAAATGTGTTTCAAAGAACTCAGGTATATAATAACTCAAAAGCAAACAAACAACCCAATCAGAAAGCGGGCAGAAGATCTAAATAGACAGTTTTTCAAAGAAGACATACAGATGAGCAATAGGCACAAGAAAAAATGTTTAACATTGCTAATTATTAGAGAAATCAAAACTACAATGAAGTACCGTACCAGTCAGAATGGCCATCATTAAAATGTCTACAAATAAATGCTAGAAAGGGTGGAGAGAAAAAGGAACCTTCATACACTGTTGGTGAGAACACCTGGGCATTTATCCAGACAAAACTATAATTCATGCAATGCAATGTTCCTAGCAGCACTATTCACAATAGTCAAAACATGGAAACAACCTAAATAGCCACTGACAGATGAATAAAGATGTGGGTGGGTCGGTGGGTGGGTGGGTGGGTGGGTGTGTGTGTGTGTGTGTGTACCCACATCATTATATATAAAATAAAACAGCCAGTGCGAATTTCCTGTATGAATCAGGAGGCACAGACTGGTGCTCTGTGACAACCTACAGGAGTGGGATGGGGCAGGAGGTGGGAGGGAGGTTCAGGAAAGAAGGGACATCTGTATACAAATGGCTGATCCACGCTGATGTATGGCTGAAACAGACACAATATTGTAAAACAATTATCCTTCAATTAAAAATAATTTTTTAAAAGAAGACATGGTGGGTGTACACACACATACAATGAAATATCACTCAGACATAAAAAGAATGAAATAATGCCATTTGCTGCAACATGGATGCAACTAGAAATTAACATACTATGTGAAGTAACTCAGAAAAAAAAACACACACACACACAATAAAAAACACAAAAAAGAGAAAGACAAATACCACATATCATTCATATGTTTAATTTAAAATATGACACAAATGAATCTATTAAACAGAAACCGTATCAGCTATAGAGAGCAGATTGGTTGCTAAAGGGACAGGGTGGGGCATGAGTGGGAAGTTGGAAGTAGCAGATTTAAGCTTGCATATATAAAATGGATAAACAAGGTCATACTGTATAGCAAAGAGAACTATATTCAATATTCTATGATATACCACAATGGAAAAGAATTTTATTTTTAAAAAAGAAAGTATGTATATGTATAACTGAATCACTTGGCTGTACAGCAGATATCAATACAACACTGCAAATCAACTATACTCCAATAAACAAAACAAACTTAGATGTACAGTTCTGCAAAGAATACAGACAAATGGCCAGGAAGGACATGAAAGAATGCTCCAGATTATTAGTCGTTAGAGCAGAATATAAATCAAAACCACAATGAGGCTTCCCTGGTGGTCCAAGGATACCGCCTTGCAGTGCAGGGGGCGCCGGTCTGATCCCTGGCCTGGGAAGATCCCACGTGCCGCGGAGCAGTTGGACCAATGTGTCCAACTACCGAGCCGGAGCTCTGGAGTGCATGTGCTCAGAGCCGGTGCTCTGCGACTAGCAAGGGCACTGCAATGGGAGGCGAACACAGGCCAAAGAACAAAAAGATGGATGAAAGACCAACAGAAGTGGCCAAAAACAAAAAAATGAAATAGTCATCCATACTAAACATGGGTGAATCCTGGAAACTTTGCAATAAAATATACTGGATGATTTCATTTATACATGTCAAATGTCCAAGGAGGCAAATCCAGAGGCAGAAAGTAGATTAGTGGGTGCCAGGAGATAGACGAAGGAAGAAATTGGGAGGCAATAGGTTATCTTTTGGGGGCAAGAATTAGAAAGTGGTAACAGTTGCACAATACCATGAATTTAGTAAAAAAAATATATTTTAAACTAGATTATACACTAAAATTATTTTAATTGGTGAATTTTGTTTTATGTGAATTTTACTTAATGGAAAATAAAAAGTAGAGGAAGGAATTCAAAAATGTACATAATAAAACATAAGACTTACAACCTGTGCATGCACCTCCTCCCCAAAATCCATAAACAAAATTTAACAGGCAAACTCATCTGAAAATAAAGAGATTCTCATTATATTAAATAACACTGGGAATCCCTGATGGTCCACTGGTTAGGACTCCACACTTCCACTGCAGAGGACACAGGTCGCTTCCTGGTCAGGGAACTAAGATTCCACATGCTATGCAGTTCAGACAAAAAAAAAAAAAATACTACTACTAAATTCCTAATACATAAATTAACAAAAGAGAAAAATTTTTCTAAATGGAATATAACTATGTAACCAAAAAAAAATTGGGGGGAAAAAGCACTCCAATCTCATTAATGATCAAAAGAACATACATTAAAACACCAAGGCAGATCTTCTCTGATGGTCCAGTGGTTAAGAATCTACTTTGCAATGCAGGGGATACAGGTTTGATCCCTAATCCACGAAGATCCCACATGCCATGGGGCAACTAACGTGAGCACCACAAGCACTGAGTCTGTGCTCTAGAGACTGCAAGGCACAACTGAGTCCAAGAGCTACAACTACTGAAGCCTGCACACCCTAGAGCCCGTGCTCCACAACAAGAAAAGCCACTGCAATGAGAAGCCCACGTACTGCAACTAAGAATAGCCCATGCTCAGCACAACTAGAGAAAGCCAGAGCAAAGCAACAAAGACTCATCACATCCAAAAACAAAATAAATAAACCTTACCAAAAAAGAATAGTTACAAATCTCTATTTTAGAGGAATGTGATCACCCTTTATACTTACAGACACAAAACTGACAACACGGGCTTGATGCAAACAACCAGTAAGATCTAATCTACCTATCTTCAAGTAAAACTAGATAAATTCTAAATTGCTAATGTAAGCTAACCATATCATAAATGACTGGATTTCAGACAAGTTTTCAATTCTAACTATGGACCATGTTCTTTACCTTGAATGTTTTACAACTTTTCTTCAATATGAAGTCTGGAGTTCTAAAAATTACTAATATTTCATCTCTTTTACATTATTATTTGGAGAAGCATATGTATAAAGGAGCTAGCCTTTTTTAAATTAAACTTTTCATTTTGAGATATTTGTAGATTCACATGTAGTTGGAAAAAAGATTATGTGTGTGTGTTACCTAGTATATCACAAAGGTGACATCTTAAAATAACTGTACTCATAATGACGTGGGCTCAGGTTCAGTCCCTTTTTAGGGAACCAACAAGCCTCACAAGTAATCAGAAAAACAGCACAAAACAAAAACAAAAACCCTTCTTTTTAATTTTCACCCATTCATCTACCAGCCCCAACACACAGGCATCTATTTTTAAAACACAGCAATGGACCAAACTGAGTCTCTGAAATATGGACATATGATCATGAGTACACTGACCAAAACTGGATTTTTTATAAACAAATCATGGGTTATTAAATATTTATTCACATAACAAATGTTTAAAGTAGCCTATTATAATCCAACTGGAAAGGAAAAAGTAAACTTATCTCTGTCCACAGATGACATCTTACATGTAGAAAGCCTTAAAGAATTCAAAACAAAAATTCTTATCACAATTAATAAACTGTAAGGCTGGTGGGTACCAAATTCACACGCAAAAATTCGGGTCGATGTGTGGCAGTAAACAACAAACCTCTATATGAAACAAAATAAAATATTTTTCAAAATCAGCTGTATTTCTCTATACTAACAGCAAACCAAAATGGAAATTAAGAAAAGAATTACATTTACAATAGCATCAGAAAGAATTAAGTATTTAGGAACAAATTTAACCAAGAAGGTGAAAGACTTCTGGAAAGCTGCAAAACAGCAATATTTTTCACTGCTGAAAAAAATTAAAATACAAATAAATATTGTTAAGATGACAATACTACCTGAAGTGATTTACAGCTTCTTTTCAACTCCTACCAAAATCCAAAGATATTTTGCAGAAACAGAAAAATCAATTCTAAAAGTCTTAAATCTCAAGGAATCTTGAACAGTCAAAACAATTGTGAAAAAGTAAAAAACTACAGAATTCACAATTGCTAATTTCAAAACTAACTACTAAACCAAGAAGATTTACTATATAACAGAGAACTACATTCAGTATCATGTAATTATAGCAGAAAATAATCTGGAAAAATATACATGTAATTGAGTCTCTTTAATATATACATAATACAGTACAGTAAATCAACTAAATCAAAATTTAAAAAACCTAAATGTAGACTTAAAATAACCAAACAGTGTAGTACTGGCATGAGAATATACAGAAAAGTGGAGTAGAGAATGCAGAAAACAGAGCCTTGAATATATGTGGTCAACTGATTTTCAAGAAGAGTATCAACGATACTCAGTGGGAAATGAACAGTCTTTATACCATGTGGTACTGAGAAAATTGGATATCCAGATGCAAAAGACTGAAGTGGACCCTTGCCTGACACTATATACAAAAATTAATTCAAAATTCATCAAAGACCTAAAACTAGTAGCTAAAACCAACCATTAAACTATTTGCAGAAAATAGGAGGAGAATCTCATGATAATGGATTTGGCAACAACTTTCTTGAATATACCAAAAGCACAGGCAACAAAAAAGATAAACAAACTGGATTTCATCAAAATGAAAACCCTTTCTGCATCAAAGGTCACTACCGAGAGAATAAAAAATAACCCACAAAAAATATTTCTAAAGCATGTAAAATGGTACTGACAGGAAAATTAAGGAAACTGTACAATTCAGATGGGAGGAAAAAAAAAAAAAACAAATTCAAAACTGAACAAAGGCAGAGCATTCAGACAAGAAAAATAAAAAAGTCCAAATTGAAAGCAAAGAGATAAAACTATGACTATATGCAGATGACATGATACACTATACAGAAATTCCTAAGGACTCCACATAAAAACTATTAACTAATAAATGAATTCAGCAAGGCAGAAAGACTATAAGATTAACATATAGAATCTGTTGCATTTCATTATACTAACAATGAAATCTCAGAAAGAGAAAGTAAAAAGAATACTATTTAAAACAGCATTGCAAGTCGGGTTCATCCCAGGCATGCAAGGATTCTTCAACATCCACAAATCAATCAATGTAATACACCATATCAACAAATTGAGAGACAAAAATCACATGATCATCTCAATAGATGTAGAAAAAGCCTTCGACAAAGTACAACACCCATTTATGATAGAAACTCTTCAGAAAATGGGCACAGAAGGGACCTATCTCAACATAGTGAAAGCCATATACAAACAACCCAATCAAAAAATGGGAAAAAGATCTAAAGAGATGCCTCTCCAAAGAGGACATGAAACGATGCTCAACTAAATCAAAATTTAAAAAACCTAAATGTAGACTTAAAATAACCAAACAGTGTAGTACTGGCATGAGAATATACAGAAAAGTGGAGTAGAGAATGCAGAAAACAGAGCCTTGAATATATGTGGTCAACTGATTTTCAAGAAGAGTATCAACGATACTCAGTGGGAAATGAACAGTCTTTATACCATGTGGTACTGAGAAAATTGGATATCCAGATGCAAAAGACTGAAGTGGACCCTTGCCTGACACTATATACAAAAATTAATTCAAAATTCATCAAAGACCTAAAACTAGTAGCTAAAACCAACCATTAAACTATTTGCAGAAAATAGGAGGAGAATCTCATGATAATGGATTTGGCAACAACTTTCTTGAATATACCAAAAGCACAGGCAACAAAAAAGATAAACAAACTGGATTTCATCAAAATGAAAACCCTTTCTGCATCAAAGGTCACTACCGAGAGAATAAAAAATAACCCACAAAAAATATTTCTAAAGCATGTAAAATGGTACTGACAGGAAAATTAAGGAAACTGTACAATTCAGATGGGAGGAAAAAAAAAAAAAACAAATTCAAAACTGAACAAAGGCAGAGCATTCAGACAAGAAAAATAAAAAAGTCCAAATTGAAAGCAAAGAGATAAAACTATGACTATATGCAGATGACATGATACACTATACAGAAATTCCTAAGGACTCCACATAAAAACTATTAACTAATAAATGAATTCAGCAAGGCAGAAAGACTATAAGATTAACATATAGAATCTGTTGCATTTCATTATACTAACAATGAAATCTCAGAAAGAGAAAGTAAAAAGAATACTATTTAAAACAGCATTGCAAGTCGGGTTCATCCCAGGCATGCAAGGATTCTTCAACATCCACAAATCAATCAATGTAATACACCATATCAACAAATTGAGAGACAAAAATCACATGATCATCTCAATAGATGTAGAAAAAGCCTTCGACAAAGTACAACACCCATTTATGATAGAAACTCTTCAGAAAATGGGCACAGAAGGGACCTATCTCAACATAGTGAAAGCCATATACAAACAACCCAATCAAAAAATGGGAAAAAGATCTAAAGAGATGCCTCTCCAAAGAGGACATACAGATGGCCCAAAAGCACATGAAACGATGCTCAACCTCGCTTATTATTAGAGAAATGCAAATTAAAACTACAATGAGATATCACCTCACATCCATCAGAATGGCCATCATCAACAAATCGACAGACAATAAATGCTGGAGAGGGTGCAGAGAAAAGGGAACACTCTTGCGCTGCTGGTGGGAATGTCAGTTGATACAGCCGCTATGGAAGACAGTATGGAGATTCCTTAAAAAACAAAAAATAGAAGCACTATATGACCCAGCAATCCCACTATTAGGCTTATATCCTGATGAAACCAAAATTGAAAGCGGCACCTGTACCCCAATGTACATTGCAGCACTCCATACAATAGCCAGAACATGGAAGCAACCTAGATGTCCGTTGACAAATGAACAGATAAAAAAGCACTGGTACATATATACATGGAATACTACTCAGCTGTTAAAAGAAATGCAGAAGACTCAGTCCTAATGAAATGGCTGGCTCTAGAACCTATCATAAAAAGTGAAGTAAGTCAAAAAGAGAAAGACAAATACAGTATACTAACACACACATATGGAATTTAGTAGGATAGTCTTGATAACACACGCAGTGAACACATGGAAAAACAGACAGAGCATAGACATAGGGACATTGTGGGGAAGAAATAGGGAGGGGGAAGCATGGAGGGAGTAACATGGAAACCTATACTGTTATGTGTGGAAAAGACAGCTAGTGTCATTGTACTAAGGGAACAGGAGTGCTCACAATGGCATGGGGCGATGGTCTGGAGTGGTGGGATGGGGCGAACTGGGGAGGGGGTGGGGACCATGGATATGCATATGACTCATCTGGGAACATATATGTCTGTGAACAACAGAACTCTGTAAAACCTTTAAAATAAAGAACAAAGAATACAAAAAAAAAAAATGCATTGCAGGAGTTTCCTGGAGGTCCAGTGGATAGGGCTCAGTATTATCACTACTGAGGCCTGGGTTAAAGCCTTGTTCTAAAAACTAAGATCCTATCATGGCCGGTTAGCTCAGCTGGTTAGAACATGGTACTAATAAAAACTAAGATCCTGCAAACCACATGGTGTGACCAAATAAATAATGATTTTAATAAATAATTTAATAGTATCCAAAAACATAAAATACGTAGGAGTAAACCTAAAACAATGAGGTAGAAGACCTACATATGGAGAACTATGAAACAGTGAAAAAGGAAACTGACAGTGGTTCAAAGAAATGGAAAGATACCCCATGCTCTTGAATTGGAAGAATAAATATTGGTAACCTGGCCATACTCTCCAAAGCCATCTACAGATTTAATACAATCCCTATCAAATTACCTAGAATGTTTTTCACAAAACTAGTACAAATCATAAGATTAATACAGAACCACAAAAGACCCAGAACTGCCAAAGCAATCCTGAGTAAAAGAACAAAGCTGGAGGCATAACCCTCTCAGACTTCAGACAATACTATGAAGTTACATTAATAAAACAGTATGGTACTGGCACAAAAACAGACACAGAACAACAGAACAAAATAGAGCCCCAAAATACTCAAACATCTATGGTTAAATAGTCTTCAACAAAGAAGGCAAGAGCATACAATGGAGAAAAGTCAGTCTCCTCAACAAGTGGTAATAGGAACGCTGGACAACCTCATGTAAATCAATTAACTTCGAATACTCCCTTATACCATATACAAAAATAAACACAAAATGGCTTAAAGACCTTAACATGCACATGACACCATAAAGTTCCTAGAGAGCATAGACAAAACATTTCTGACATAAACTGTGCCAATGTTTTCCTAAGTCAGTCCTCCAAAGCAATAGAAAAACAAATAAAATAAACAAATGGGACCAAACTTAAAAGCTTTTACACAGCAAAGGAAACCACAAACAAAAGAAAAAGACAACCTACAAATCATATGAAGTATTTGCACATGATGTGACTGACATGGGATTAATTTCCAAACTGTAGAAACATCTCACACAACTCATATCAAAAAAACAACCCAATCAAAAAACTATTTAGAAGACATAAACAGACATTTCTTCAAAGAAGAAATGGACTATAGGCACATGAAAAGATGCTCAACATCACTAATTACTAGAGAAATGCAAATCAAAACAAACATGAGGCATCACCTCACACCAGTCAGAATGACCATTACCAAATAGTTCACAAGTAAAAATACTGAAGAGGGTATAGTAAAAAGAGAACCTTCCTATACTGATGGTGGAAATGTACACTGGTGCAGCAATTATGAAAAACAGTATAGAAATTTTCTCAAAAATCAAAACTAGAACTATCACAATCCAGCAATACCACTCCTGAGCATATACCCAGAAAAGATGAAAACCCTAATTTGAAAAAAATATATGAACCACAATGTTCATAGCAGCACTATTTACAATAGCCGACACATGGAAGTAAAATAACTGTCCATCAACAGATGAAAGTATAAAGAAGATATGATACATATGCACAGTGGCATATTACTAAGCCATAAAAAAGAATGAAATAATGCCACTTGCAGCAACACAGATGGACCTAGAGATTATCATACTAAGTGAAGGTAAGTAAGAAAACAGCAAGAAATAGTATTTAATACAGCACATCCCCAACATATGAACCTTCAAGTTGTGAACTTTCAAAGAAATGAACCTATTTAAACCTATTACAGTATAGTACTATATAGCTTATTGTGTTAGTTGGGTACCTAGGCTGTTAGACTTGTGAACAAATTGGACTTTCAAGTGCACTCTCAGGATGGAACTCATTTGTATGTAGGGGACTTACTGCAATAGTTTTATGGAAAATATAGATGATAATAATAATCTAGATAATAAATGAATCTAAGGACAAAACAGCAACAAACTCACAGACATAGAAAACAAATTTATGGTTACCAAAGGATAAGGGGAAGCAATAAACTAGAACTGTGGGATAACAAGATACACATGATTGAAAAAGATAGCTATTGTCATTGCGCTATGGGAATACGGGATCCTGCAGGGCGGGGACTGATTGCACATGGGATGTAATTTCCAAACTGTAAAAACAACTCACAAAACTCAAATCAAAAACAACCCAATCAAAAAACTATTTAGAAGACATAAACAGACATTTCTTCAAAGAAGAAATGGACTATAGGCACATGAAAAGATGCTCAACATCACTAATTACTAGAGAAATGCAAATCAAAACAAACATGAGGCATCACCTCACACCAGTCAGAATGACCATTACCAAATAGTTCACAAGTAAAAATACTGAAGAGGGTATAGTAAAAAGAGAACCTTCCTATACTGATGGTGGAAATGTACACTGGTGCAGCAATTATGAAAAACAGTATAGAAATTTTCTCAAAAATCAAAACTAGAACTATCACAATCCAGCAATACCACTCCTGAGCATATACCCAGAAAAGATGAAAACCCTAATTTGAAAAAAATATATGAACCACAATGTTCATAGCAGCACTATTTACAATAGCCGACACATGGAAGTAAAATAACTGTCCATCAACAGATGAAAGTATAAAGAAGATATGATACATATGCACAGTGGCATATTACTAAGCCATAAAAAAGAATGAAATAATGCCACTTGCAGCAACACAGATGGACCTAGAGATTATCATACTAAGTGAAGGTAAGTAAGAAAACAGCAAGAAATAGTATTTAATACAGCACATCCCCAACATATGAACCTTCAAGTTGTGAACTTTCAAAGAAATGAACCTATTTAAACCTATTACAGTATAGTACTATATAGCTTATTGTGTTAGTTGGGTACCTAGGCTGTTAGACTTGTGAACAAATTGGACTTTCAAGTGCACTCTCAGGATGGAACTCATTTGTATGTAGGGGACTTACTGCAATAGTTTTATGGAAAATATAGATGATAATAATAATCTAGATAATAAATGAATCTAAGGACAAAACAGCAACAAACTCACAGACATAGAAAACAAATTTATGGTTACCAAAGGATAAGGGGAAGCAATAAACTAGAACTGTGGGATAACAAGATACACATGATTGAAAAAGATAGCTATTGTCATTGCGCTATGGGAATACGGGATCCTGCAGGGGCACTGTGTGATGGCCTGGAGGGGTGGGATGGGGGGGATTGGGAGGGGGGTGGAGGAGGCTGAGGCCAGGGATATACATATGACTAATTCAGGATTATACATATCTGTAAACAACAAAACTCTGTAAAAGTAAAATAAAATTATTAAAAGAAACCCAGAAAAAAGATGACTGGATAAAAAAAAAAGATAGACATAATATATATAAAACAACAGGGATTTACTGTATAGCACATGGAACTGCATTCAACATCTTATAATAAATTATAATGGAAAAGAATCCTAAAAAAATAATACACATAAGTAAATGTATAAGTATGTACATAGAACCGAATCATTAATCTGTACACCTGAAAGTAATAGAATATTGTAAATCAACTATACTTCAATATAAAAATGTAAAATACGCAGTTCAAAAAAAAAAAACTTTTTTTTTTTTTTTTAGGATATGATTCCTACTATACCTTCCTGTCAAAAAAAAAAAAAGAACAACTTTTAATGGGCAAGGACTTGAATAGACATTTCTCCAAAGAAGACATACAAATATCCAATAAGCACATAAAAGGATGTTCTACATCACTAGTCATTAGAGAAAGAAAAATCAAAACCATAAAGAGGTAACACTTCACACCCATTAGGAGGCTATTATGTCCCCTCAGAAAAAGGAAAGAAAATAACAAGTGCTGGTGAGGAAATAACTGAAACCATGACCATGATACCGTTAGGAATATCAAATGGTGCACTCACCGTGGAAAAACAGTACAGAAGTACCTCAAAAAGATAAACATAGTGGGTGAGAGGCGTAAAGGAAGTAGCATGAAGGCCAGTACTATCATATGTGAAGAAAACAGTTACAGTCATTGCTCTGTGAGAAAAGGGGATCCTGCAGCGGTGCTGTGCAACGGTCTGGAGGGGTGGGGGCTATACATATGACTAATCTGAGAACATACACATCTGTAAACAACGAAACTCTGTAAAAGTTAAAAGTAAAATAAAAGTTTAAAATAAATAAATAAATAAATAAAAATTTTAAAAAGATAAACATAGAATTGCCATATGATCCAGCAATTCTACTTCTGAGTATATACCAAAAGAAATGAAAGCTGGGACCCAAACAGAAACTTATACATCAATGTTCATACCTGCATTATTCACAAAAGCCAAAAAGGTGTAAATAACCAATATGCCTATCAACCATGGATGAATGGAAAGGTAAAATATAGTATACACATAGTATATAAGGGACGATAAGCCCTAAAAAGAAATGAAATTCTTATATCAGCTACACCAGAGATGAACTTTGACAAAACTATACTAAAATAAGCCACTGCACATCACACGAGAAACACTGCATACTTCCACTTAGGTGAGGGCCCTAGAGCAGTCAAATTCATAAAGAGAGAAAGTATAATAGGACTGAAGAAGATAAGGATTGCGGTTGTTTAATGGGTAAAGAGTTTCTGTTTTGAAGATGAAAACGATGTGGAAATGGACAGTAGTTACAAGAGACTGCCAATGTACTTAATGCTACTGAATTATCCACTTTAAAATGGTTACACTAGTAAATTTTTTGAAGATATTTGATATATCAGACAAATATTAAAAGAAAGTTGGCATTGTGTGTGTCCACAAAGCTATAAATGAAGACATATACAAACTGCGGTACTGTTTGCAATAGAGAAAATCTGGAAATAATTGAGAAAGGAGTACATTAAAGCTGTATATTGTCATCCTGTTTATTTAACTTATATGCAGAATATATCATGCAAAATACCAGGCTGGATGAAGCACAAGCTGAAATCAAGATTGCTCGGAGAAATATCAATAACCTCAGGTATGTGGATGATACCACCCTTACGGCAGAAAGCAAAGAGGAAGTAAACAGCCTCTTAATGAAGGTGAAAGAGGGGAATGAAAAAGCTGGCCTAAAACTTAACATTCAAAAAAAGAAGATGATGGCCTCTGGTCCCATCACTTCATGGCAAATAGTTGGGCACACATTGGAAACAGTGACAGACTTTATTTTCTTGGGCTCCAAAATCACTACAGACAGTGACTGCAGCCATGAAATTTAGACACTTGTTCCTTGGAAGAAAAGCTATGACAAACCTAGATAGTGTATTCAAAAGCAGAGACATTACTTTGCCTACAAAGATCTGTAAAGTCAAAACTATGGTTTTTCCAGTAGTCATGTATGGATGTAAGAGTTAGACCATAAAGAAGGTGAGTGCTTTAGAACTGATGCCTTTGAACTGTGGTGTTGGAGAAAAGTTCCTGGGACAGCAAGGAGAACAAACGAGTCAGTCATAAAGGAAATCAACCCACAATGAATACTGATTAGAAGGACGGATGGTGAAGCTGAAGTTCCAATACTTTGGCCACCTGATGCAAAGTGCCAACTAGTTGGAAAAGACCATGATGCTGGGAAGGCCTGAAGGCAGGAGGACAAAGGGCGACAGATATCAGCTCACAGAGATGAACTTTGACAAAACTATACTAAAATAAGCCACTGCACATCACGAGAAACACTGCATACTTCCACTTAGGTGAGGGCCCTAGAGCAGTCAAATTCATAAAGAGAGAAAGTATAATAGGACTGAAGAAGATAAGGATTGCGGTTGTTTAATGGGTAAAGAGTTTCTGTTTTGAAGATGAAAACGATGTGGAAATGGACAGTAGTTACAAGAGACTGCCAATGTACTTAATGCTACTGAATTATCCACTTTAAAATGGTTACACTAGTAAATTTTTTGAAGATATTTGATATATCAGACAAATATTAAAAGAAAGTTGGCATTGTGTGTGTCCACAAAGCTATAAATGAAGACATATACAAACTGCGGTACTGTTTGCAATAGAGAAAATCTGGAAATAATTGAGAAAGGAGTACATTAAAGCTGTATATTGTCATCCTGTTTATTTAACTTATATGCAGAATATATCATGCAAAATACCAGGCTGGATGAAGCACAAGCTGAAATCAAGATTGCTCGGAGAAATATCAATAACCTCAGGTATGTGGATGATACCACCCTTACGGCAGAAAGCAAAGAGGAAGTAAACAGCCTCTTAATGAAGGTGAAAGAGGGGAATGAAAAAGCTGGCCTAAAACTTAACATTCAAAAAAAGAAGATGATGGCCTCTGGTCCCATCACTTCATGGCAAATAGTTGGGCACACATTGGAAACAGTGACAGACTTTATTTTCTTGGGCTCCAAAATCACTACAGACAGTGACTGCAGCCATGAAATTTAGACACTTGTTCCTTGGAAGAAAAGCTATGACAAACCTAGATAGTGTATTCAAAAGCAGAGACATTACTTTGCCTACAAAGATCTGTAAAGTCAAAACTATGGTTTTTCCAGTAGTCATGTATGGATGTAAGAGTTAGACCATAAAGAAGGTGAGTGCTTTAGAACTGATGCCTTTGAACTGTGGTGTTGGAGAAAAGTTCCTGGGACAGCAAGGAGAACAAACGAGTCAGTCATAAAGGAAATCAACCCACAATGAATACTGATTAGAAGGACGGATGGTGAAGCTGAAGTTCCAATACTTTGGCCACCTGATGCAAAGTGCCAACTAGTTGGAAAAGACCATGATGCTGGGAAGGCCTGAAGGCAGGAGGACAAAGGGACGACAGAGGACGACATGGCTGGATAGCATTACCAACTCAATGGACATGAGTTTAAGCAAGCTCTGGGAGACGGAGAAGAACAAGAAAGCCTAGTATGCTGCAGTCCATGGGGGTCCCAAAGAGTCGACACAGCGGAGAGACGGAACAACCACAATCCATTAAAAAAAACGGGAAAGACAGATTATGCATTCACATGACCAATTACTATATACCAGCTGAACTAGTGCTATATGAATCAAAATAGATTAAAAAATCATTTAATAGGATCTTGAGCATTAGCTACAATATTCTGATAATTTAAAGTGTTAAAGATATGTAATTTTAATTAGCACACTATTTTAGTAATAAAGCAACTTAGCTTGCAGGACATGAGAAGTCCTGACAGGAGCTAGTTTGCACCTCGTGGTTCACCGGAAAGAGGGCCAGAAGTTAGAAGGAATTAGGCAAAGCACACCTTCCAGAACCAAGTGCCTTGCTTCCAACCTAAGACACTGTTCCCAAGGTCAACCATAGTTACCATTCAGCAGCTAATAGGAAAATGGTACTGATAAATATATAAAGAGTAAAGATGTTGAATAAAGGCAATAGGAGGGGACTGGCATTGTAAGAACGGGATGCAATAGTAAAGTCAGATTGTGTCATCACTTCTAACAGCAAAACTCTCACCATAAGAACTGAGTGCATCTTTTTATTTATTTATTTATTTATTTATTTATTTGGCTGCACTGGGTCTTAGTTGTGGCATGTGGGATCTAGTTCGCTGACCGGAGATCGAATCCGGGCCCCCTGCATTGGGAACACAGAGTCTTAACCACTGGGACTGGCATTGTAAGAACGGGATGCAATAGTAAAGTCAGATTGTGTCATCACTTCTAACAGCAAAACTCTCACCATAAGAACTGAGTGCATCTTTTTATTTATTTATTTATTTATTTATTTATTTATTTATTTGGCTGCACTGGGTCTTAGTTGTGGCATGTGGGATCTAGTTCGCTGACCGGAGATCGAATCCGGGCCCCCTGCATTGGGAACACAGAGTCTTAACCACTGGACCACCAGGGAAGTCCTGAGTGCATCTTGAAAACAGAGTCTTCCTGAAATCTAAAGAGAATTCTGAAGAAACTACAGCTGTTGGTAGAAAAACTCAAACTGTCTTCAACTGAGAATGTCTTATGAACAATGTCAACTGTATCAGGATCTCTGGAAAGGTATAGAAATTCCAACATCATTTTAGAGAGGAACTAGCTGTTAAATAAACTCAATTCGATGAGCAAATCTTCACAATAGTTTTTTTCAGCACCATGTTCTTTTATCTCTATCACACATATTTTTAAATGCCACTATTTCCAACCATCGACTTAATTAGAATCATATCATCCCTACATAGAAAATCCTAAAGATGCATCAAAAAGCTACTGAACCACATCAATTTGGTAAAGATGTTGGATACAAAATCAAGATAGTTATCTACTGTATTTCTGTAAAATATCAAGGAACTATCAGAAAGGGAGCTTTAAAAAACAATCCCATTTACCATCACACCAAAAAAATAAAATACCTGCCTAGAAATAATTCCAAGGAAGTAAAAATACTTAGAAAATCATAAGACACTGATGAAAAGAAAAAGATAACACAAACAGATGGAACTATGTATCATGTTCATGGGCTGGAAAAATTAAAATTATTAAAATGACAATACTACCCAAGGCAATCTACATATTCAGTGAAATCCCTTTCAAAGTACCAAATTCATTTTTCACAGAACAAGCACAAAAAAAATTCTTAAAATTTGTATGTAAGCATGAAAGACCGGAAATACCCAAAGCAAACCTGAGAAAGAAGAACAAAGCTGGAGGTATCACATTCTCTGACTTCAGATTATACTATAAAACTACAGCAATCAAACCAGTATAGTTACAGAAAAACAGACACAGAAATCAGTGGAAAAGACCCCAGAAGTAACCATGCACCTATGATCAATTCATATATCACAAAGAAGGTAAGAATATACAATCGAAAAAAGAATTTCTTCAATAAGCGATGCAGAAAAACTGAACAGCAACATGTAAAAATAATAGAATCAGAATACTTTCTCACAACATATACAAAAGTAAGTGTAAAATGGATTAAAAACCTAAATGTAAGACTGGAAAGCATAAGACTCCTAAAACAAAGTACAGGCAGAACATTCCTTGACATAAATACTAGCAATAATTTTCTAGATCTGTTTCCTAAGACAAAGAAAACAAAAGCAAAAATAAACAAATAGGACCTAATTAAAGTTAAAATTTTTTCATAAGAAAGAAAAACATCAAAAAATGAAAAGAGGGCTTCCCTGGTGGTCCAGTGGGTAAGGACACCGCCTTGCAGTGCAAGGGGTGCCGGTTCAAGCCCTGGCCTGGGAAGATCCCACGTGCCCCAGAGCGGCTGGACCCATGTGTCCAATTACTGAGCCGGAGCTCTGGAGCACATGCGCCCTGAGCTGGTGCTCTGCAACAACAGAGGCCACCGCGATGGGAGGTCCACACGGGCCAAAGAACAAAGATGGATGAAAATGGACAAATGAAAGACCAATAGAAGTGGCCTGCCTGCTCCCCTCCCTCCCCACCCCTCCTCCACCAAAATAAATAAATAAATCTTTTAAAAAAAATGAAAAGAAAGCCTACTGAATGGGAGAAAATATTTACAAACGATATGACTGATAAGGGTTTAATATCCAAAATACATAAACAGTTCATACAACTCACTATTTTTCTTTAAAAAGACAAAAAATGGGTAGAAAACCTGAACAGAAAATTTCCCAAAGATATTTAGATGACTAACCGGCACATGAAAATATGCTCAACACCCAAGGCAATCTACATATTCAGTGAAATCCTTTCAAAGTACCAAATTCATTTTCACAGAACAAGCAAAAAAAAATTCTTAAAATTTGTATGTAAGCATGAAAGACCGAAATACCCAAAGCAAACCTGAGAAAGAAGAACAAAGCTGGAGGTATCACATTCTCTGACTTCAGATTATACTATAAAACTACAGCAATCAAACCAGTATAGTTACAGAAAAACAGACACAGAAATCAGTGGAAAAGACCCCAGAAGTAACCATGCACCTATGATCAATTCATATATCACAAAGAAGGTAAGAATATACAATCGAAAAAAGAATTTCTTCAATAAGCGATGCAGAAAAACTGAACAGCAACATGTAAAAATAATAGAATCAGAATACTTTCTCACAACATATACAAAAGTAAGTGTAAAATGGATTAAAAACCTAAATGTAAGACTGGAAAGCATAAGACTCCTAAAACAAAGTACAGGCAGAACATTCCTTGACATAAATACTAGCAATAATTTTCTAGATCTGTTTCCTAAGACAAAGAAAACAAAAGCAAAAATAAACAAATAGGACCTAATTAAAGTTAAAATTTTTTCATAAGAAAGAAAAACATCAAAAAATGAAAAGAGGGCTTCCCTGGTGGTCCAGTAGGCAAGGACACCACCTTGCAGTGCAAGGGGTGCCGGTTCAAGCCCTGGCCTGGGAAGATCCCACGTGCCCCAGAGCGGCTGGACCCATGTGTCCAATTACTGAGCCGGAGCTCTGGAGCACATGCGCCCTGAGCTGGTGCTCTGCAACAACAGAGGCCACCGCGATGGGAGGTCCACACGGGCCAAAGAACAAAGATGGATGAAAATGGACAAATGAAAGACCAATAGAAGTGGCCTGCCTGCTCCCCTCCCTCCCCACCCCTCCTCCACCAAAATAAATAAATAAATCTTTTAAAAAAAATGAAAAGAAAGCCTACTGAATGGGAGAAAATATTTACAAACGATATGACTGATAAGGGTTTAATATCCAAAATACATAAACAGTTCATACAACTCACTATTTTTCTTTAAAAAGACAAAAAATGGGTAGAAAACCTGAACAGAAAATTTCCCAAAGATATTTAGATGACTAACCGGCACATGAAAATATGCTCAACACTAATCACCAGAGAAATGGAAATCAAAACTACAAGGAGGTATCATCTCACACCTGTCAAATGGCTCTCATGAAAAAATTTACAAATAACACAACATTGGAGACAGTGTAGAAAAAGAGGGACCTTGGTACATTGTTGGTAGGAATGCAAATTGGTGCAGACCCAGTATAAGAAACAGTATGAAGGTTCTGCAGAAAACTAAAAATAGCACTACTATATAATCTTGCAATTCCAATCCTGGATATATATTCAAAAAAAAAAAAAAAACCATGAATTTCAAGGGATACATGCACCCCAACATTCATAGCAGCATTACTTAACAATAGCCAGGATATGGAAGGAACTTAATTTCAATTAACAGATGAATGGATAAAGAAGATGTGGTATCTATACATAATCGAATTTTACTCAGCCATAAAAATTAATGAAATTCTTGTCATCTGCAAAAACATGGATGAACCTGGAGGGTATTGTGCTTAGTGAAATTAATTAGAGAAGGACAAACACTATATGTCATCACTTATATGTGGAATCCAAAAAATGAAATGAATGAATATAACAGAACAGACTCAACAGATAAAGACAACTAGTAGTCACCAGACGGAAAAGAGGGGGACAAAATGGGAATGGGAATTAAGAAGTGGAAACTTCTATATATAAAATAATTAAGCTGTAGGATATATTGCACAGCAAAGGGAATATAGCAAATATTTTAACAATATATTTACTGTATACACATGTATATTTCTGATTTATTTGGTTATGCCAGGTTTTAGTTGTGGCATGCAGGGTTTTTATTTTTTTTAATTTTGGCCTCTTTTTTTATTATTATTAATTTATTTTCATCCATCTTTATTTTTGGGCACGTGTGGGCCTCCCATTGCAGAGCCCTCGTCGCAGAGCACCAGCTCTGGGCACATGCACTCCAGAGTGCTGGCTGGTAATATGCCAGTGCAGTCGCTCTACAGCATGTGGGATCTTCCTGGGCCAGGGATCGAACTGGTGCCCCTTGCACTGCAAGGTGGACTCTTTACCCACTGGACCACTAGAGAAGCCCAGGAAGGATCTTTTACATGCAGCATGTGGGATCTATTTCCCTGACCAGGGATCAAACATGGGACCCCTGCACTGGGAGCACAGAGCACCACTGGACTACAAGGGAAGTCCCTATAATAACGTTAAATGGAGTATAATCTATAAAAATTGTGAATCAACTAATCCGTATACTTGAATCTAATACGGCAAATCAACCATACATCAATTTTTAAAAATAAGAAACAGAGATCACATCAAAATGGCAGAGGAGTAGGACATGGAACTCACCTTCTCCAACAAATACATCAAAAATGTATCAACATGTGGAACCATTCTCACATAACATCTACCAAAAACTGGCAGAAGACCTCAGACTTCCAAAATGGCAAGAAAATCTCCAGGTAACTCAGTATGGCAAAAGAATTCAGAAGAAAAAAAAGAGACAAAGCAATTGGGACAGGACCAGTGACCCTGGGAGGGAACTGTGCAAGTGAAAAGGTCTCTACACACTAGGAACACCACTCATTGGCAGGGACACCAACCAGGACAGAGGAGAAGCTTCAGAGCGTCAGAGGAGAGTGCAGGAAGTGCTTTACCAAGGAGAAAACAGAGAGAGATCTGCACAGATGGCGAGGGGAACCTGGCACTCCCCAGTCTGAGACACTGGGAGAGACTGAGGAATGCAGGTGCTGGGTGCTGAAGCTAGGGCTTCAGAGGTCAGACTCAAGGGAGAGGACTGGGGTTGGCTGCATGGAGACAGACTAAGGGGCTAGAGTATATTGCCGAAGGAGGCCTGGGCCTGCCAAAGAGGCCGGGCACCACTGTCAGGAGGCATTGCAAGGAAAGGGCCAATCTCCAGCTATGCTCACAGGTAGGCTATATGAGCTCTGGAAGCAGGCATGAGCTGCCACTGCCATCTCAGACTCCAGAGGCAAGCACAGACCACGGCTGCCAAGTCCCACAACTGGGAGCCAATCACTGCTCATTCTTTCCTGAGAGCATATGTGGGCTACATCTGCATACCCTCTGTCATGGGGCTAATGCCCAGCACATGCTGAGGGAAGAGATGGCAAACATCCAAACTAAAAACCACCACCATGCCAAAAAATATTAACCCCACACAAGCTACACAGGAATGCTCCCGCATATAACAGCACTCCAAGACTACAGTAGATAACGGTTTCTCCTAAAATCACAAAATAAGATAACTATAAGGAAAATGAAGAAGCAGAGGAATGATTCTGCTTGGTTAAAAAACCAAGAGAATTCCCCTGAAGGAACAAACAATGAAACAGATTCTCTTTTAGTCTAATAGACACCAACTTTTAAAAGGAGGTAGTGGACTTCCTTGGTGGTTCAATGGTTAAGAGTCTGCGCTCCCAATGCAGAGAGCACAGTTCTGATCCCTGGTCAGGTAACTAAGATCCTGCATGCTACATGCCCTCCCCTCTAAGAAAAACGGAGGTAATGAAAACACTGAAGGAACTAAGAAAGGTTATCAACAGAAACGCAGATTATTAAAAAAAGAACTAGAAAGTACAAACAAGGAGGAACCAAGAAAAAATTAGAAAATTCACTTGTTGAGATGAAAGCTGAGCTGAAGGCAATGAACACAATGAATAATATGGAAGAGAAAATAAGTGACCTGCAAGACGTAATAGAAATCATTCAAGCAAAACAGCAGACAGAAAGTCAAATGGAAAAAAAAAATAGAAAGCAATATAAGAAACCTATAGGATAGTATAAACCATTCCAATCTATGAATAAAAGGATTTCCAGAAGAAGGTAAAAGAGGGATTGAACATGTACCTGAAGAAATTATGGCTGAAAATTCCCCAAATCTAAAGGAGGAAACAGATGAACAGATATAGGAAGGACAAAGGATCCCAAACAAATGAATCCAAACAGACCTACAAGAAGACACAATAAAATGGCAAAAATTTAAAATAAACATACAATTCTAAAGGCAGCAAGAGAAAAACATACACTAGATTTCTCTACAGAAACACCACAGGCCAGAAGGAAGTGGTAAAATATATTCAAAGTCTTGAAAGGGCTTCCATATGACTCTAGAAGCATGAGCTGCCACTGCCATCTCAGACTCCAGAGGC
This sequence comes from Tragulus kanchil, assembly GCA_022376925.1. Lineage (NCBI taxonomy): Eukaryota > Metazoa > Chordata > Mammalia > Artiodactyla > Tragulidae > Tragulus > Tragulus kanchil. Next base: position 64,959,177 of record JAIOJX010000001.1, on the reverse strand, counting down.
AAGCACAGACCACGGCTGCCAAGTCCCACAACTGGGAGCCAATCACTGCTCATTCTTTCCTGAGAGCATATGTGGGCTACATCTGCATACCCTCTGTCATGGGGCTAATGCCCAGCACATGCTGAGGGAAGAGATGGCAAACATCCAAACTAAAAACCACCACCATGCCAAAAAATATTAACCCCACACAAGCTACACAGGAATGCTCCCGCATATAACAGCACTCCAAGACTACAGTAGATAACGGTTTCTCCTAAAATCACAAAATAAGATAACTATAAGGAAAATGAAGAAGCAGAGGAATGATTCTGCTTGGTTAAAAAACCAAGAGAATTCCCCTGAAGGAACAAACAATGAAACAGATTCTCTTTTAGTCTAATAGACACCAACTTTTAAAAGGAGGTAGTGGACTTCCTTGGTGGTTCAATGGTTAAGAGTCTGCGCTCCCAATGCAGAGAGCACAGTTCTGATCCCTGGTCAGGTAACTAAGATCCTGCATGCTACATGCCCTCCCCTCTAAGAAAAACGGAGGTAATGAAAACACTGAAGGAACTAAGAAAGGTTATCAACAGAAACGCAGATTATTAAAAAAAGAACTAGAAAGTACAAACAAGGAGGAACCAAGAAAAAATTAGAAAATTCACTTGTTGAGATGAAAGCTGAGCTGAAGGCAATGAACACAATGAATAATATGGAAGAGAAAATAAGTGACCTGCAAGACGTAATAGAAATCATTCAAGCAAAACAGCAGACAGAAAGTCAAATGGAAAAAAAAAAAAAAAAAAAGAAAGCAATATAAGAAACCTATAGGATAGTATAAACCATTCCAATCTATGAATAAAAGGATTTCCAGAAGAAGGTAAAAGAGGGATTGAACATGTACCTGAAGAAATTATGGCTGAAAATTCCCCAAATCTAAAGGAGGAAACAGATGAACAGATATAGGAAGGACAAAGGATCCCAAACAAATGAATCCAAACAGACCTACAAGAAGACACAATAAAAATGGCAAAAATTTAAAATAAACATACAATTCTAAAGGCAGCAAGAGAAAAACATACACTAGATTTCTCTACAGAAACACCACAGGCCAGAAGGAAGTGGTAAAATATATTCAAAGTCTTGAAAGGGAAAAATCTGCAACCTAGGATTACTATACTCAGCAAGATAATCATTTAGAAGAATAAGGAGGGCTTCCCTAGTGTTCCAGTGGGTAAAGAGTCAGCCTCGCAGTGCAGGGGGCACCGGTTCAATCCCTGACATGGGAGGATTCCACATGCCGCAAAGCGGCTGGACGGGTGTGTCCAATTGCGAGCCAGCACTCTGGAGCACACGCACCTAGAGCCAGTGCTCTGCGGCAAGAGAGGCCACTGCAATGGGAGGCCCACACAGGCCAAAGAACGAAGACGGATGAAAATAGATAAATGAAGGACCAATAAAAGAGGCCAAAATTAAAAAGAAAAAAAAAAAGAAAAAAATAAAGAAAAAAAAGAAGAGTAAGAAAAATAAAGAATTCTTCAGATAAGCAAAAACTAAAAAAATACAGCAATACTAAAGCTACCCAAAAAGAAATATTGAAAGAGATTTTCTAAGTAGAAAAGAAGATATAAGGAGGGATTCATAATTTGAAAGTAAATCACTTAAATTAGCCAGTACATAGATCAAAAAGAGTTAAAAAAACACTATTAGTGAAAGTAATGACAAACAGAAGCAACAGAAATAGGACAAACATGAAGATGTAAAAAAAGGACATCAATATCATAAAACATGGGAAAAGAGTAGGAAAATCCTTTTTTTTTTTTCCGAATGTGTTTGTACGTCTAAAACAAGCAGAGGGCTTCCCCTGGTGGTCCAGTGGGTAAGGACACCACCTTGCAGTGCAAGGGGCGCCGGTTCGATCCCTGGCCTGGGAAGATCCCATGTGCCGCGGAGCGGCTGGACAGATGTGTCCAATGACCGAGCCGGAGCTCTGGAGCGCATGCGCCCAGAGCTGGCGCTCTGCGACAACAGACGCCACCGCGATGGGAGGCCCGCAGGAGCCAAAGAACAAAGACTGATGAAAATAGAGAAATGAAAGACCAATAGAAATGGTCCGCCTGCTCCCCTCCCTCTCCAACCCGACCCCCACCCAAAATAAATAAATAAATAAATCTTTTTAAAATAAATAAATAAAACAAGCAGATACAGGAAGGAGTTAAGATACTTGAAAAACAAGGCAACCACAAATTAAAACCATACAACAGAGTCACAAAAACCAAGAACAAGAGAACAGAAGCATAAAATAAAAGGAAATCAAACCACAAAAACATAAAAAGGAACAGAAATAAAGAATCAACTGGAAAACAAGGTTCAATATGGCAATAAATATGTATCAATAATTACCTTAAATCTCAATGGACTGAATGTGCCAATCAAAAGACACAGAGTGGTAGAAAGGATTAAAAAAAAAAGAAGAGCCCTGGAGAAGGAAATAGCAACCCACTCCAGTATTCTTGCTTGGAAAATTCCATGGATAGCTCATGGAATCACAAAAGAGTTGGACATGACTTAGGATCCAAACAGAAATTAAAAATTTAAAAATAAATTATTTGATTAAAAAAAAAAAGAGCCTACAATATGCTACCTACAAGAGGCCCACCTTAGAGTAAAGGACACACATAGATTGAAAGTGAGGGGATGAACAAAGATATTTCATGTAAATAGAAATGAAAAGAGAAAGTTGCAATATCCCTATCAGACAAAATACTGTTTAAAGCAATCACTATAAAGACAAAAGCACTATAAAATTATAAAAAGACCAAGAAAAGGGTTTTGCACTTGTCAATATATATGCATCTAACATAGGAGCATCCATATACACACAGAAAAAAAACACTAACAGACATAAAGGAGAAACTGATGGGAATACAGTAATAAGAAGTCTTAACACCCAATACACATCAACAGACAGATAATCTAGACAGAAAATAAGGCAATAGAGATTCTAGATGATACAACAGAACACTCAGACACTATTTTAAAGAAACTACATTAAAAAAAACACCTTTTTTATATATTATATAATATATATATATATATATATTATCTTCAATATACAAGGGACAACCTATAGAAATGACCATATACTAGAGTACAAAACTGACTTCAACAAATTTAAGATTACAGAAATTATTTCAATTAACAACTCTGATCACAAGGGAATGAAACTAGAAATCAATCAGAGGAAAAGAAATGGGAAATTCACAGTGATATAGGCCTTACTCAGGAGAAAAAGAAAAAAAAAGAAAAATCTTGAATAAACAACCTAAACCTACCCCCTGAAAGTACTAGAAAAAAAAGAACAAACAAAACCTGAAGTCAACAGAAGGAAAAATAAAGATCAAGCAGGACATAAGAAAAACAGAGCTTTTAAAAATAGCAAATAATCAATAAACCAAGGGCTAGTTCTTTGAAAAGGTAAACAAATTGACAAACCTCTGGCCAGGCTCACCAAGAAGCAAAGAGAGAACTCAAATAAACCAAATAAGGAATGAAAAAGGAGAAATCCTAAGTGATATTGCAGAAATAGAAAAACATAAGAGAACAACAAATTTTGGAAAATTCCATGGATAGCTCATGGAATCACAAAAGAGTTGGACATGACTTAGGATCCAAACAGAAATTAAAAATTTAAAAATAAATTATTTGATTAAAAAAAAAAAGAGCCTACAATATGCTACCTACAAGAGGCCCACCTTAGAGTAAAGGACACACATAGATTGAAAGTGAGGGGATGAACAAAGATATTTCATGTAAATAGAAATGAAAAGAGAAAGTTGCAATATCCCTATCAGACAAAATACTGTTTAAAGCAATCACTATAAAGACAAAAGCACTATAAAATTATAAAAAGACCAAGAAAAGGGTTTTGCACTTGTCAATATATATGCATCTAACATAGGAGCATCCATATACACACAGAAAAAAAACACTAACAGACATAAAGGAGAAACTGATGGGAATACAGTAATAAGAAGTCTTAACACCCAATACACATCAACAGACAGATAATCTAGACAGAAAATAAGGCAATAGAGATTCTAGATGATACAACAGAACACTCAGACACTATTTTAAAGAAACTACATTAAAAAAAACACCTTTTTTATATATTATATAATATATATATATATATATTATCTTCAATATACAAGGGACAACCTATAGAAATGACCATATACTAGAGTACAAAACTGACTTCAACAAATTTAAGATTACAGAAATTATTTCAATTAACAACTCTGATCACAAGGGAATGAAACTAGAAATCAATCAGAGGAAAAGAAATGGGAAATTCACAGTGATATAGGCCTTACTCAGGAGAAAAAGAAAAAAAAAGAAAAATCTTGAATAAACAACCTAAACCTACCCCCTGAAAGTACTAGAAAAAAAAGAACAAACAAAACCTGAAGTCAACAGAAGGAAAAATAAAGATCAAGCAGGACATAAGAAAAACAGAGCTTTTAAAAATAGCAAATAATCAATAAACCAAGGGCTAGTTCTTTGAAAAGGTAAACAAATTGACAAACCTCTGGCCAGGCTCACCAAGAAGCAAAGAGAGAACTCAAATAAACCAAATAAGGAATGAAAAAGGAGAAATCCTAAGTGATATTGCAGAAATAGAAAAAAACATAAGAGAACAACAAACTGGACAACCAAGGAACCTCCCTGATGGTCCAGCAGCTAAGACTCCACGCTCCCAATGTAGGGGGACCTGATTCAATCCCTGGTCAAGGAACTACATCCAACAGGCTACAACTAAGAGTGTGCATACTCCAACTAAGAGTTTGCATGTCACAACTAAAGATCCCTCATGCTACAACAAAGAATGAAGATCCCATGTACCACAATTAAGAGCCATCACAGACAATCTTTTTTTTTATTATAATACAAAACAGAAGGGTTTGGCTTCCCTCATGAATCAGTACACTAAAAAGACTCAAAAGCTACATGATCAAAAAAGGCATGAAAAAGCAAAAAAAAAAAAAGAAAAGAAAAGAAAAATTATATGATCATCTCAATAGATGCAGAAAAAAAATTTGAAAAAATTCAACATCCATTCACAAAAAAACAGAAAAGAGTTATACAGGGAACATATCTCAACATAATAAAAGCTATTTACAACAAACCCACAGCCAATACTATACTCAATGGTGAAAATAGGAAAGTTTTCCTGGTAAAATCTGGAACAAGACAAAGATGCTCACATTCACCACTTTTATTCAATATTGCATTGGAAGTCTTAGTCATAGAAATCAGACAAGTAACAAAAGGTATCCAAATTGGAAGGGAAGAGGTAAAAGTGTCACTATCCGAAGACTGTATGATACAGCACATAGAAAACCCTAAGGATTCCACACAAAAACTACTAGATCTAATAAATGAATGCAGCTAAGTAGCAGGATACAAGATTAACATCCAGAAATTGCTTGTGTGTTTATAAGAAAGAAAAAAAAATCTTGAATAAACAACCTAAACCTACCCCTGAAAGTACTAGAAATAAGAACAAACAAAACCTGAAGTCAACAGAAGGAAAAATAAAGATCAAGCAGGACATAAGAAAAACAGAGCTTTTAAAAATAGCAAATAATCAATAAACCAAGGGCTAGTTCTTTGAAAAGGTAAACAAATTGACAAACCTCTGGCCAGGCTCACCAAGAAGCAAAGAGAGAACTCAAATAAACCAAATAAGGAATGAAAAAGGAGAAATCCTAAGTGATATTGCAGAAATAGAAAAAAACATAAGAGAACAACAAACTGGACAACCAAGGAACCTCCCTGATGGTCCAGCAGCTAAGACTCCACGCTCCCAATGTAGGGGGACCTGATTCAATCCCTGGTCAAGGAACTACATCCAACAGGCTACAACTAAGAGTGTGCATACTCCAACTAAGAGTTTGCATGTCACAACTAAAGATCCCTCATGCTACAACAAAGAATGAAGATCCCATGTACCACAATTAAGAGCCATCACAGACAATTTTTTTTTTTTTTTTTTTTACAAAACAGAAGGGTTTGGCTTCCCTCATGAATCAGTACACTAAAAAGACTCAAAAGCTACATGATCAAAAAAGGCATGAAAAAGCAAAAAAAAAAAAAGAAAAGAAAAGAAAAATTATATGATCATCTCAATAGATGCAGAAAAAAAATTTGAAAAAATTCAACATCCATTCACAAAAAAACAGAAAAGAGTTATACAGGGAACATATCTCAACATAATAAAAGCTATTTACAACAAACCCACAGCCAATACTATACTCAATGGTGAAAATAGGAAAGTTTTCCTGGTAAAATCTGGAACAAGACAAAGATGCTCACATTCACCACTTTTATTCAATATTGCATTGGAAGTCTTAGTCATAGAAATCAGACAAGTAACAAAAGGTATCCAAATTGGAAGGGAAGAGGTAAAAGTGTCACTATCCGAAGACTGTATGATACAGCACATAGAAAACCCTAAGGATTCCACACAAAAACTACTAGATCTAATAAATGAATGCAGCTAAGTAGCAGGATACAAGATTAACATCCAGAAATTGCTTGTGTGTCTTTATACTAATAATGAAATATCAGAAAAGGAATATAAAAAACAATGTAATAAAATTACAACAAAAAATAATAAAATACCTAGGAATAAACTTAACCAATAAAGTGAAAGACTTATATGTTGAGAACTATAAAACATTAATAAAATTAAACAGTCTTCAAAGAAATGGAAAGATATTTCATGCTCTAGGATTGGAAGAATTAATATTGTTAAACTGGCAACACTATCCAAAGTAATCTATATATTTAATGTGGATCTCTATCAAATAACACATAGCACTTTTCACAGAACTGGAATACATAATCCAAAAACTTAAATGGAACCAAAAAAGACCCAAAACTGTCAAATCAATCCTATGGAATGAAAACAAAGCAGAAGGCATAACTTTCCTAGACTTCAGGCACTACGACAAAGCAACAGCAAAAAAAAAAAAAAAGTGTGCTATGAGTACAAAAATAGAGATATAAACCAAATTAACAGAATAGAGAGCCCAGAAATAAGTCCACACAGTTAGAGTCAATTAATTTTCGACAAAGGAGATGAGAATAAAAAATGGGGAAAAAATCCCTTCAGTAAATGTTGCTGGGAAAGTTGGACAGGTGCATGTAATTCCATTAAGTTAGAACACATAGTCACACAATGCACAGAAATAAATCTGTATCAATTTAAAAACTTAAGGACTTAAATATAAGTCTTCCAAGGCAATACAAAAAATGAATAAATAGAACCTAATCAAACCTACCAGCTTTTAAACAGCAAAGGAACTATTTAAAAAATCAAAACAATCTTGGAATGGGAGAAAATCCTTGCAACTGATGCAACCAAGGCTTTTAAACAGCAAAGAACTAAAATTAAAAATCTGGAACAAGACAAAGATGCTCACATTCACCACTTTTATTCAATATTGCATTGGAAGTCTTAGTCATAGAAATCAGACAAGTAACAAAAGGTATCCAAATTGGAAGGGAAGAGGTAAAAGTGTCACTATCCGAAGACTGTATGATACAGCACATAGAAAACCCTAAGGATTCCACACAAAAACTACTAGATCTAATAAATGAATGCAGCTAAGTAGCAGGATACAAGATTAACATCCAGAAATTGCTTGTGTGTCTTTATACTAATAATGAAATATCAGAAAAGGAATATAAAAAACAATGTAATAAAATTACAACAAAAAATAATAAAATACCTAGGAATAAACTTAACCAATAAAGTGAAAGACTTATATGTTGAGAACTATAAAACATTAATAAAATTAAACAGTCTTCAAAGAAATGGAAAGATATTTCATGCTCTAGGATTGGAAGAATTAATATTGTTAAACTGGCAACACTATCCAAAGTAATCTATATATTTAATGTGGATCTCTATCAAATAACACATAGCACTTTTCACAGAACTGGAATACATAATCCAAAAACTTAAATGGAACCAAAAAAGACCCAAAACTGTCAAATCAATCCTATGGAATGAAAACAAAGCAGAAGGCATAACTTTCCTAGACTTCAGGCACTACGACAAAGCAACAGCAAAAAAAAAAAAAAAGTGTGCTATGAGTACAAAAATAGAGATATAAACCAAATTAACAGAATAGAGAGCCCAGAAATAAGTCCACACAGTTAGAGTCAATTAATTTTCGACAAAGGAGATGAGAATAAAAAATGGGGAAAAAATCCCTTCAGTAAATGTTGCTGGGAAAGTTGGACAGGTGCATGTAATTCCATTAAGTTAGAACACATAGTCACACAATGCACAGAAATAAATCTGTATCAATTTAAAAACTTAAGGACTTAAATATAAGTCTTCCAAGGCAATACAAAAAATGAATAAATAGAACCTAATCAAACCTACCAGCTTTTAAACAGCAAAGGAACTATTTAAAAAATCAAAACAATCTTGGAATGGGAGAAAATCCTTGCAACTGATGCAACCAACAAGGGCCTAATCTCCAAAATATAAAACCAGCTCATACAAACTCAACAATAACAAAAAACTATCCAATCAAAACATAGGCAGAAGACCTTAAAAGCCATTCTCCGAAGACCTATAGATGGCCAAAAAGCACATGAAAAGATGCTCAACACCACTCAATATTAGAGAAATGCAAATCAAAACTAAAATGAGGTATCACTTCATACCAGTCAGAACGGCCACCATTAAATATCTACAAACAATAAATGCTGGAGAAGGTGTTGGTGGAAATGTAAGTTAGTGCAGCCGCTATGGAAAACAATATGGAGGTTCCTCAGAAAACTAAAATTAAAATTACCATACAATCTATCAATCCCATTGCTGGGCATATACCCAAACAAAGCCATAATTCAAAGAGATTCACAGCACCCCTATTTACAATAAACAAAACATGAAAACAACCTAAATTTCCACTGACCCATGAATGAATAAAGAAGATGTGGTACATATAAACAATGAAATACTACTTAGCCATAAAAACAGAACAAACTAATGCCTTTTTCAACAACATGAATGCAACTAGAGATTATTATACTAAGTGAAGTCAGAAAGGGAAAGACAAGTACTTCATGATATCACCTATATGCAGAATCTAAAATATGGCACACAAAAATGAAGGAAAAAATAAAATATGGCACAAATGAACTTATCTACAAAACAGAACCAGACTCATAGAGATCACACTTGTGGTTGCCAAGGGAGTGGGGGAAGCAAGAAGAATGGACTGGGAATTTGGGGTTGGTAGATGCAAACTATTACATTTAGAATGAATAAACAAGATCCAACTGTAACAGAGAACTATATTCAATCTCCTGACATAAACTATAATGGAAAAGAACATTTAAAAAGCATGTATATGAGAAAAAAAAAAAAAGGCAAGTATATGGACTTCCCTGGTGATCCAGTGGTTAAGAATCTGCCTGGCAATGCACGGGACATGGGTTCAATCTCTGGTCAAGGAACTAAAATTCCACATGCCAGGGAGCAACTAAACCCATACACCAAAACTACTGAGCCCACTTGCTCTAGAGCCCATGAGCCACTACTAGAGAACTCATGTGCCACAACTATTGAAGCCTGAGCACACTGGAGCCCATGCGCTGCAACTACTGAGTCTGTGTGTCCCAACTAGGAGCCCACATACCACAAGGAAAGATCCTGCATGATGCAACAAAGATCCCACCTGCTAAGACCTGAGGCAAGCAAATTAATTAATCAATTGTTTTTAAAAGGCATGCACATATGTGTATAACTGAGGCAGTTTTTTGTACAGCAGAGACTGGCACAACGTTATAAATCAACTATGTTGCTGCTGTTATTTAGTTGCTAAGTTGTGTCCAACTCTTTTGCAATCCCATGGACTGTAGCCTGTCAGGCTCCTCTGTCCATGGGAATTCCCAGGCAAGAATACTGGAGTGGGTTGCCATTTCCTTCTCCAGGGGATCTTCCCGATTCAGGGATCAAATCCACATCTCCTGCACTGGCAAGTGGATTCTTTAACACTGAACCACCAGAGAAGCCATAAATCAACTGTACTTCAATAAGAAAAAATAGGACCATTCCCTTGGTCAGTAGATAAAGCTTCTTGCAGTAACAATAAATAAATAAAGCAATGCAAAACATAGTACTCTACTCTGTTTCTGTTACAGAAATTTGAGCCTGTGCTCTAGAGTCCATACTCCACAAGGGAAGCTGTGGCAATGAGAAACCCGAGCACTGACCACAGCTAGAGAAAAGTCTGAACAGCAACAAAGACCTAGCACAGGCACTTTCTCAAACAAGAACCAAAGGTATTCGTTGCCAGTAGACTTTCCCTACAAGAAATGTTGAAAGTTCTTCAGAGATAAAGAAAATTATACAGGTGAGAAACACACACCTACATATAGAAAGGAAAAGCAGAAAAGAAATAAAGGCAAAATAACATCCTTTATGTTTCTTATAGTTAACTGATCTAATAGTTAACTGTCCAAACTAATAATAGCAGAAAATGAACTGAGTGATTATATCTTATGGATAAGAAGAGGAACTGGGAATACTGCTATAAGTCATCTACACTACCTGTGAAGTGGTATGTGTGCATACCAAGTTGCTTCAGTCATGTCTGACCCTTTGCGACCCCATGGACTGTAGCCAACCAGGCTCCTCCGTCCACGAGATTTATTTTAAGAATATGTTAAGTGGTACAGTGCTATTTTAAAATGGACTTAAATTAGTTATAAATGCATAATGCACACTATAAGGCAACCAATAAAAATGTTTAAAGCAGTATACTTTCTAAGTTAAAAGAGGAAAGAAAATTAAATCATATAAATGTTCAAATAAAACCAAAGGCAAAGAAGGAAGATAAAAATGAAAACAAAAAGTACAATGAAAAAGCTTGTAGCTTTTTCATCTTAAACATGGTAGATATTAAACCAACTATATCAAAATTCACTTTAAATGTGAATGATCTAACTACACCAAGAGAGTATGTCAGAGTGTGAGGTGGATTACAGTCAAGATGTTAGAGTGGACTAAAACCAAGACCCATACATATGTTGTCTAGAAGAAACCCACTTTAAATACACTGATTATAAATAAAGAGAAATGGGGAGTTATTCTTTATAGGGTATAGAGGTTCAGTTTTTGCAAGATGAAAAAGTTTTGGAGATTGGGTACACAACAATCTAAAATTGGTAAAAATGTACATAACAGTATTGAAATGTAAACTTTAAAAAGGTTTATGTTATGTGCATTTTATCCGTTTTTTTTTTTTTTTTTAAGTAAAGGGTTGCCTAATCAAGTCCTTGGTATACTTTCTAACTGAGTTGTGTTTTTGTTGCTAAGTTGTAAAACTTCTTTATATAGTCTGGAAATTAAACCCTTGCCAGATAAATGATTTGCAAACACTTTTTTCTGTGGGTTGTCCTTTCAATCTAGAGTGTCATTTAATGCACAAATTTATTTTAAAGATATTCATATTATCCATTTTTCTTTTATTGCCTCTTTTTTTCATTTACTTTTTTATTATATTCTCGGTTTTTTGCCTCTGTTTTTTGCATCTTATTTAGAGAGCACTGACAAATTCAAGGCCCTTATGATTTCTCCTAATAGTTTATTTTAGCTCTGAAATTTAGATATAAGATTCATTTTTAGTTCACATGTGGATATTCAACTGATACAGCACCATTTATAAAAGAGACTATCAAGATGTGTACAGCTTTTTGTTGGGAATGAAGGGGTTTTGTGTACAGATCGTAGTGGCTGGTACATATTGTGAATGTTTTTAATGTCACTGAATTGCACAATTACAAATGGTTAAAATGTTAAATATTACATTATGTATACTTTACCACAGTAAAAATAAACACAAGATTCTACTTCATACCCACAATGGGTATAATTTAAAAGATGACCAAGGAACTTCCCTGGTGGTCCAGTGGTTAAGACTCTGTGTTCCCAATTCAGGGGGCCTGGGTTCAATCCATGGTCAGGGAACTAGATCCCACATGCCACAATTAAGATCCAGTGAAGCCAAATAAATAAAGAATTAAAAAAAAAACTAAAAGATGGTCAATAGGAGGTTATCAGTGAGGATGTGGAAAAATTGGAACCCCTAATACACTGCTGATGTGAACATAAAACTGTACAAGCACTTTACAGTACTTTCACTTTAACTGAAAGAGTTCTGACAGCCCCTCACAAAATTAAAGAGTTTTCATATAACCCAGAATTCCAAAAAGAAATGAAAATGGCGACACAAAAATTTATATGCAAATGTTCACAGCAGCATGATTGGAATATTTTTCAGCAATATAAAGGAATAAAGATCTGAATCATACTACAACATGGATATACCTTCAAAATATGCTAAATGAATGTACCAGTCACAAAAGATCACATATTGTACGGTTCCTTTTATAGGACATATTCAAAACACAAAAAAGCATAGAAACAGAAAGTAAGATAGTGATTGAAAGGATCTGGGGTAGGGATATAAAGGAAATGAGGAGTAACCACTAATTGGTAGAGGGTTTCTGTTGAAGTGGTGAATATTGTGGTGATGGCTATACAGATCTGACAGTACACTAAAACCACCAAATTGTACCTTGTAAATGAACAGACTGTGGTATGTGATTTGTATCAATACAGGTGCTATTGTTTTAAAAGTGACCTGGACATTGACTGAGTTTTTAGAGATCTTTGACAGCAACTGCACTAGAATTTAGACCTTTCATATAATTTTTACCCTAAACAAGAACTAGGAAAAGAACTGACTCAAACTAAAAATTTTAACATGATCTTAGGAAAATACTTTAATATCTTTAGCTTTAAAAGCAGTGATTAGCAAGTAATCTGTTAACTGATTCTTTTTTTGTTGTTTCAGCACAGATTACAAAACTATGAACTAGAAATAGAAATTAAATCTGTCACCTGTATCTTTTCTAAACTGTATCTGTGGAACTAGATAATTACTTTGGTGCTTTTTGAGGACAAGTAATAGTGAACACTGATTGACTATATTAAAAATGAGGCAGAAAAAGTTTCTTTTACCCAGGATCTCATCCTAAGATATCAAGTTTTTCATGTAGCTCTGCTTTCTGAAATATTCCACATTTAGTATTAAGAAAAAAAATCAAGTGTCCACACTTTATGTCCGTTTTACAATCTCTATTCTCTGTGACAACTTTCTTGGCCTTCAATCCTACCTGAATCTTATTATTGTATTATTCTATTTAAATTAATTATATAATATTAATTTTATAGTGGGACATAGAAAGGATCAATGTATCACACACCCTGGTAAAAAGCTTATGCCACAAATAATGGAAGTTAAATGCTATCCTCCCTCTTAATTCTTCAGAGATTCCTCTAGGTATCCTCTAAAAGGCCTAGACTTTTTTAAAGCCACATGCTTCTCTAGACCCTTGGGAAATGTTAATATCTTGTCCTTGATGAATCTCTGGGAATACGACACACTTTTACAACACACTTTTACAACATACTTTACAAAAACAAAAAAAGGGAGGTGAACAAAAAAATTACTGAAACAGGAGATAGCACTGGAATCTCTTCTATATCATCTCAAAAAATCATTGAGGCCTCCAAGAAATCTAAGGATATAAAAATTAAGTATATGCAGATGGCCAAAAAGCACATGAAATGATGCCCAACCTCGCTTATTATTAGAGAAACACAAACCAAAACTACAATGAGATATCACCTCACACCCGTCAGAATGGCCATCTTCAAAAACTCGACAGACGATACATGCTGGAGAGGGTGGAGAAAAGGAACCTTGTAAATGAACAGACTGTGGTATGTGATTTGTATCAATACAGGTGCTATTGTTTTAAAAGTGACCTGGACATTGACTGAGTTTTTAGAGATCTTTGACAGCAACTGCACTAGAATTTAGACCTTTCATATAATTTTTACCCTAAACAAGAACTAGGAAAAGAACTGACTCAAACTAAAAATTTTAACATGATCTTAGGAAAATACTTTAATATCTTTAGCTTTAAAAGCAGTGATTAGCAAGTAATCTGTTAACTGATTCTTTTTTTGTTGTTTCAGCACAGATTACAAAACTATGAACTAGAAATAGAAATTAAATCTGTCACCTGTATCTTTTCTAAACTGTATCTGTGGAACTAGATAATTACTTTGGTGCTTTTTGAGGACAAGTAATAGTGAACACTGATTGACTATATTAAAAATGAGGCAGAAAAAGTTTCTTTTACCCAGGATCTCATCCTAAGATATCAAGTTTTTCATGTAGCTCTGCTTTCTGAAATATTCCACATTTAGTATTAAGAAAAAAAATCAAGTGTCCACACTTTATGTCCGTTTTACAATCTCTATTCTCTGTGACAACTTTCTTGGCCTTCAATCCTACCTGAATCTTATTATTGTATTATTCTATTTAAATTAATTATATAATATTAATTTTATAGTGGGACATAGAAAGGATCAATGTATCACACACCCTGGTAAAAAGCTTATGCCACAAATAATGGAAGTTAAATGCTATCCTCCCTCTTAATTCTTCAGAGATTCCTCTAGGTATCCTCTAAAAGGCCTAGACTTTTTTAAAGCCACATGCTTCTCTAGACCCTTGGGAAATGTTAATATCTTGTCCTTGATGAATCTCTGGGAATACGACACACTTTTACAACACACTTTTACAACATACTTTACAAAAACAAAAAAAGGGAGGTGAACAAAAAAATTACTGAAACAGGAGATAGCACTGGAATCTCTTCTATATCATCTCAAAAAATCATTGAGGCCTCCAAGAAATCTAAGGATATAAAAATTAAGTATATGCAGATGGCCAAAAAGCACATGAAATGATGCCCAACCTCGCTTATTATTAGAGAAACACAAACCAAAACTACAATGAGATATCACCTCACACCCGTCAGAATGGCCATCTTCAAAAACTCGACAGACGATACATGCTGGAGAGGGTGTGGAGAAAAGGGAACACTGTTGCATTGCTGGTGGCAATGTAAATTGATATAGCCGCTACGGAACACAGTATGGAAATTCCTTTAAAAACTAAAAATAGAAGCACCATACGACCCAGCAATCCCACTATTAGGCTTATACCCTGATGAAATCAAAATTGAAAGAGGCACCTGTACCCCAATATTCACTGCAGCTCTCTATACAATAGCCAGAACATGGAAGCAACCTAGAGGCCCATCAACGAATGATTGGATAAAGCAGCTCTGGTACATATATACTACGGAATACTACTCAACTATAAAAAGAGATGCAGAGCCTCCCCTAGTGGTCCAGTGGGTAAGGACACCGCCTTGCAGTGCAAGGGGCACTAGTTCAAGCCCTGGCCTGGGAAGATCCCACGTGCTGCGGAGCGGCTGGACTGATGTGTCCAATCACCAAGCCGGAGCTCTGGAGCGCATGCGCCCAGAGCCGGCGCTCTACAACGACAGACGCCACCACGATGGGAGGCCCACAGGAGCCAAAAGAACAAAAGACGGATGAACATAGAGAAATGAAAGACCATCAGAAGTGGCCTGCCTGCTCCCCTCCCTCCCCAACTTGACCCCCGCCCAAAAAATAAATAAATAAATAAATCTTTAAAAAAAGAAAAAAAGAGAGAGATGCAGAAGAATCAGTCCTAATGAGGTGGTTGGATCTAGAACCTATCATAAAAAGTGAAGTCAGTCAAAAAGAGAAAGACAAGTACAGTATACTAACACACATATATGGAATCTAGTAAGAGGGAAATGGAAACACACGCAGTGAAGCAATGGAAAAACAGACAGAGAACAGACATATGGACATTGTGGGGAATGAACAGTGTGTGAGAGGCATAGAGGGAGTAACATGGAAACCTATAATATCATATGTGAAAAAGATAGCTATGGTCATTGCCCTGTGATAATAGGAGATCCTGCAGCGGTGGGATGCGAAGGCCTGGGGGGTGGGGGGACAGGGAAGGGGTGGGGGCCAGTGATATGCATATAATTGATCTAGGAACATATATGTCTGTGAACAACAAAACTCTGTAAAAATAATTTTTAAAAAAAATTAAATTAAATTAAAAAAAAAAAGTATATGAGGGGGACACATGTATACCCATGGCTGATTCAAGTTGATGCATGGCAAAAACCATCACGATATTGTAAAGTATCCTTAAATTAAAATAAATAAATAAATACTAAGAAAAAAAAAACAGAAAAAAATTAAATACATGAGATGACCAGTCATATCTAGTGTGGGCACCATAATCATCTTAGAAGACAAACTTTATTTTTCAGAAAACAAAATCCAAAAGGCACCACAACAAACAAGGTACTAATAAAATAAAAGGCCTTCTCTTTGAGTCCCAAAACAAGATATAGTAAAAATTAACCTCTGGTTGCTTTTCTGGCCACCACTCCCCCAGCCAGCCTGACAAGACGCACCAGTAAGCGCAGCACCAATTCCTCTCGTTCTCATGGGCGCTGCTCTGACCAGCGTCACCCTTTATACCAGAAAGCTAGCAGGTACTATGGGGAATAAACAAAACAAGAAGAAACTGGAGGAGGTGCTAGAAGAGGAAGAATATGTGGTGGAAAAAGTTCTCGACCGTTGAGTGGCAAAGGGCAAAGTGGAGTATCTCCTCAAGTGGAAGGGCTTTTCAGATGAGGACAACACTGGGGAGCCAGAAGAGAACTTGGATTGCCCTGACCTCATTGCCGAGTTTCTGCAGTCACAGAAAACGGCACAGGAGACAGATAAATCAGAGGGAGGCAAGCACAAAGCTGATTCTGATTCGGAAGATAAAGGGGAGGAGAGCAAACCAAAGGACAAGAAAGAAGAGTCAGAAAAGCCATGAGGCTTTGCCCGGGGTTTGCAGCCAGAGCAGACCGCTGGAGTTACAGACACCAGTGGAGAACTCATATTACCGATGAAATGGAAAAACTCTGATGAGGCTGACCTGGTCCCTGCCAAGGAAGCCAATGTCAAGATCTTCAAGGAGCATCTCCACAACTCACAGCCTACTCCCCGATAGTGTTAACTCTGCATTCTTACCGTGTAGCATGCGTGTAGTTTTTGGCTATTACTGGTGTATTATCTGGGGTGGGTGGGATGGGGTGAGAAAGAAGGGATATGTGTTAGGGCCATTTTTGTTAAAAGTTGAGAAAACAGTAAAACGAAGGAAAGAGCAGCTAACTATGATTGGGTTCTGTGTCCAGAATATTGAATCCTTTCAAAAAAAATGTCATTGGCAACCTAATGAGAACTGTGAGAGACTGTTTAAAAGCTGTGAATGCCTGAAACTTAGAAACCAAGGTATTCCCTGCCTGAGGTTAATTCTGTTCCCAACAAAGGACTAAGCCAGGTAAGTTACTAAAGCTGCCATTTGGGGGATGGAAACTGGTTGAGGAGGAAAAGTCTTACCAGAGTGCATACACAGGCAGATCACTCTGTCTAGAGGTGCTAATTCTTGAAATTGACAAGAAGACCCTTTCTTTTCCAATTACGAAATTATATCAGCTTCCACATCCAAGCCACTGGCCTAAGTATTTAGGGAAGGGCAGAGAGAGGTACAGGAGGTAGGCGAGTAGGGAAAGCCAAAGGCCGGTGCTCATAGGGTGGAAAACTCTTGGAGCCTCTGTATCTTGGACTTTGAAACCACTGGCAGCAGGGTTCAGTCACTGACAGCACAAGTTCAAGAGCTGAAATGATTCCAAAAGCCCTGGTCTCAGAAGAAGACTGAACTTTCATACTGCGGCAGTGGTTCATTTTAAAACAAACTTTTTAATCCTTAGATTAACTAAAATCCAAAACACTGTCCTGATTCATGAGACCCATCAGTTCTTGACATCATCTAGACCTGCATCTAGAACTCCATTGTAATTTTTAGACATGTGTTAGGTTTCTGTGAAAACTTTTGTTTAAATGTACACTTCATATCAACACTGTCAGTTTTCTGTCTTAATAAAATTATAGATTTATAATCCTTAAAAGAAAAAGCTGGCCTCTGACAAATAAGCATACTGAATATAATGAGCCACTGAAAATTTGAGTACCACTGAACATTTCTCTAAAAAATAAAAGAAAGCAAGTTTTTTTTTTCCCTCAAAATCTTATATCTAACTTTCTTGAGTTAAAAAGAAGAATAGTGGTTCTAAATTTTGTAGAAACAACCTTAAGACTTTACAGAAGTAAATGGAAAAATTCAAAAGGAGTTGATCAGAAGCAAACTAATTATACAACTAATGACAAGATATTAAAGCTAAATGAAGATTAGCAGGAAGAGAGAACTCAACTAAGAAGAAACAAGAGAAAATCAGTAAGTTCTACATTTTGATAGATAGGTAGAAAATAACCAAACAAACCTGTTCAACAACTTTAATCCTATCCCAAGACAAGTAGTGCTTATAGTCTGTGTGTACTCAGCCTAATGTTTGAGCATCTTGGGCTGTATGTGTAACCTAACTATAACAGTCTTACCACTCAAAGCTACAAATCAGTCCCTGTTCCACTGGTTAAACTTCTTGATTTATCTCTTTCAGTTTATGGCTCCCATTCTGGAAAATTTATACTAATACCAGTTATCAGAATGCAAATATCCTATCTTCTTTAACTATTAAATGATTTTATCATTTCACAATGACTAAATGAGATTCAGAAATTGCCAATATCCTAAGTTTCTAATTCTCCAGCCTGACTTTAACATCTGAAAAAGTCACATGCATTCTGTTTCTTCCAATGGGCTGAGGCCTTAGTGGAAAGATGAGTCATAATTCAGGAGTAATAATATAAGCAAATAGAATATTTCTTAAGATATAACTTTGTGGCAATAAACAAAACTCTGTAAAGCTATTATCCTTCAATTAAAAAATAAAGAAAAGAAGATATAACTTTGTTATGTTAAGAGATACAACTTTCTAATTGAGCCCTTTTGAAAATCCTTTAAAGCATTAAAATTTCAAAACAAGGGAATTCAGGTCAGCTTCACAAATATCTCTTGTCTAAGAAATTTCCATCTAAACTCTTCCCAAACTGACATAGAGTTTTAACAATAAATTAGTCAGATTTCACATTTTATTCATGAGGAATAAGATTCACTTATTTCATTTTATAATGCTTACCAAATACTAAATATATTATGAGTACTTATTACTGCAATAAAAAAGAAATGCAGGTACCTGATCTTGAAAGTAATGAAAGTTTTAGTCACTGAGTCATGTCTGATTCTGTGATCCCATGGACTGCAGCCCGCCAGGCTCCTCTGTCCATGAAATTCTCCAGGCAAGAATACTGGAGTGGGTTGCCATGCCCTCCCTCCAGAGGATCTTCCCAACCCAGGAATCAAACCTAGGTGTCCTGCATTGCAAGCAGATTCTTTACTATCTGAGTCACCAACCAAGTACAAGACCTGACCTTAAGGAACTCCAAATCTAATGGTTAAAAAAAAAAAAAGGCTGCTGAACATTCCTGGAATAATCTATGGAAGAAAGAGGAAGCAAGCTTATAAACGCAAATTTCCTAATACCTTTAAATCTCTGGTGCACATAATATCTTCCATCTAATTTTTATATACCTTCCTCTAGGGTTAAAACTTACCCTTGTTTCAAACACCTGCTAACCTCCATTTTAAAAAGTAAATTTTGCTAGAGAATCAGGAATTTCCTGAAGAATACTTTGGAAAGCAAACACTTAACCACAGCTATTTCCTGTATTAAAAGAGAAAAGTGTAATACTTTTCTACAAAATCAAGGCAAAGTAAAGAACAGTTGAGGGTGAGAAATATGCATAAATATTTGAAAAGCTTAAATTTATTGCACTCAAGGTACATCTATTTAAATTCAATATATTCTATTTACTTTAACACAAAAATAAGTACAAGTACCACTCTATTTTCTAACAAAAGCATACTAAGCTCTTGTAAAAAAAGAAATCTTTACGTTTTTATGAGGATGAAGTATATTTTAGATCAAAGGGAATGAATCTAGATTGAAATAGTACAAACTATCCTCTGCTAAAACAGAAATGCAATTTTACTTTGCCCCTTGTAACAAAATCTATTTTCCTCTAGAACTTGAATCAGTGAATCAATACCCTATATATTATAACGCAAAGAGTAGTGAAACTTAGTTTAAATAAAATTCTCACTTCTCTTTTGGTAAGGAAGAAAGAGAAGAAAACAAAATCTAGGTTTCCTGAGAGAAGACAAAGCCATATACATATTCCTGTATCTATTACTAAATATTCAGTGCTTTAACAAAATCCATGTACAACCCACTAGGGCAATCATTTAGTTTGTGGACCCCTATTCAATTTTGAGGGGGTTATAAAAAGCAAATCTCTCCAGATAAAGTTTAAGTTCCTAATCAATAAAAACAGAATCAAAAAATAAGTAAATAAAATAAAACCAAAATCAGATAAAATCTACAATTCAAGCACTAGCTAAATAGAGTTTTTATAACTGTTGATTAAGCTCTGTGATAGTATCAACTTTTCTTACAAGCACAATAAAACTAGCATTCCAGAGGCAAAAGATATAGAAACAGTTAACAACATCTTTGAAAATACACTGTTTGGCTTATCTTTAAAAAGGAATGAACTCAATACCCCAGGTGATAGATACCTGAGGAGAAAGATATGAAAAATCAGAATCAACTTACATGGTTAACTTCTCTATTTTTTGACATGTACATCAAAACTATTCATAGTTCTTTTCATGAAATTGATACCTAATCAATTCTGTCTCCAGCTATTAAATGCATCCACTCTGAAAAACAGAAAAGGAAGAAACAAAGCAACTCAATTTTATTAAGCGCTTACACTATGCTAGACAGCTCATAAAGACTTTCATTTGGGTATTACTGTGTCCAATACAAAGGGGCAAAAGCAACTCGGTTGTTCGGTAACTTTCCAAAGGTTACAAAGAGAAATGGATTGGAACCCAAATCTAACCTTGTATCAGGTAACTCCAAGTGAAATTAATTTGAGACCAGAGCTTAAACTGTCTGAATTTTATTCCAAAGAATTGGAGATATATCCATTTTCCACTATTTCCGTTTCCCAAGAGTAGAAAGTATCAAATGCAAATAGACCTCTTACTGAAGTTAAATGACAATTTCTAAGTCTTAGAAAATTTACTCTAATACTGTAAAAACAAAGGGTAAAAAATAATACAGTTTGGGCCCATTTGTACCTTAAGTAAAGCCAAATATTTAATATTTAAACTGGGAACAATTACAAGACATTTACTCTGGCCTATAACAATATTCCAGGTGTGGAAGCTTTAGCCTATTATTGCTAAGGCCTCCCTCCACATCCTCTGTCTCTAATAAGTCCACTAGAGAAACTGGAATAAAAAGAAGGGTGAAGAAGACAATACAACGTCCACTAATGCTAGCATACATACTGCAGTATTTAAAAAAAAAAAAAATTGAATGGTTACTTTACTGTTTTGAAACCTTTCCCCTCCATTAATATATAGTGAATATTTTTTTGCATCATTATTTTTCTGAAACAATTTTTAATATCAGTATAGTATTCTATCATGCAAAGATGTCAGAAGTTTTTCTTGTCAAACTAACAGCATGTAAACACAGATATGTTTTTGCTGCAGGAATTGTAGCTGCCAACTAATAGGGTCTGCATTATGGTTGCTAACTTTTGAAATCAATTTTTATTTAATCAGAACATAAGTAGTACAGAAAAAAAGACTAAGTGCACTATTACAAAAATTTCACTAAGAAAAATAAGCTGACTCTTTTCTTTAATTTTGGCCTCTTTTATTGGTTTTTCATTTACTTATTTTCATCCATCTTTATTCTTTGGCCTGTGTGAGCCTCCCATTGCAGTGGCCTCTCTTGTTGTAGAGCACTGGCTCTGGGCACATGTGCTCCAGAACACTGGCTCGTAACTGGACACACAGGTCCAGCCACTCTGCAGCATGTGGGATTTTCCCGGGCAAGGGATCAAACTGGTGCCCCTTGCCACTGCAAGGCTCTCTATCCATTGGACCACCAGGGAAGCCCTAAGCTGACACTCTTAAAGAATTACCAATGCTTGCTTCAGCTGTTACATTAACTGTAAAGTTATAGTTATCTACAAAAACACATTGGCCCAGATGACAAACTATAGAATAAGCAAATGCAAATAGACCTCTTACTGAAGTTAAATGACAATTTCTAAGTCTTAGAAAATTTACTCTAATACTGTAAAAACAAAGGGTAAAAAATAATACAGTTTGGGCCCATTTGTACCTTAAGTAAAGCCAAATATTTAATATTTAAACTGGGAACAATTACAAGACATTTACTCTGGCCTATAACAATATTCCAGGTGTGGAAGCTTTAGCCTATTATTGCTAAGGCCTCCCTCCACATCCTCTGTCTCTAATAAGTCCACTAGAGAAACTGGAATAAAAAGAAGGGTGAAGAAGACAATACAACGTCCACTAATGCTAGCATACATACTGCAGTATTTAAAAAAAAAAAAAATTGAATGGTTACTTTACTGTTTTGAAACCTTTCCCCTCCATTAATATATAGTGAATATTTTTTTGCATCATTATTTTTCTGAAACAATTTTTAATATCAGTATAGTATTCTATCATGCAAAGATGTCAGAAGTTTTTCTTGTCAAACTAACAGCATGTAAACACAGATATGTTTTTGCTGCAGGAATTGTAGCTGCCAACTAATAGGGTCTGCATTATGGTTGCTAACTTTTGAAATCAATTTTTATTTAATCAGAACATAAGTAGTACAGAAAAAAAGACTAAGTGCACTATTACAAAAATTTCACTAAGAAAAATAAGCTGACTCTTTTCTTTAATTTTGGCCTCTTTTATTGGTTTTTCATTTACTTATTTTCATCCATCTTTATTCTTTGGCCTGTGTGAGCCTCCCATTGCAGTGGCCTCTCTTGTTGTAGAGCACTGGCTCTGGGCACATGTGCTCCAGAACACTGGCTCGTAACTGGACACACAGGTCCAGCCACTCTGCAGCATGTGGGATTTTCCCGGGCAAGGGATCAAACTGGTGCCCCTTGCCACTGCAAGGCTCTCTATCCATTGGACCACCAGGGAAGCCCTAAGCTGACACTCTTAAAGAATTACCAATGCTTGCTTCAGCTGTTACATTAACTGTAAAGTTATAGTTATCTACAAAAACACATTGGCCCAGATGACAAACTATAGAATAAGCAAATTCTAAATTAGTAAAACTATTATGAAGACAAATTTAGCAATTATCTTTTTTTTTAATATTTTATTTATATTTATTTGGCCGCATTGGGTCTTAGTTGTAGCATGTGGGCTCTAATTCCCTGACCAGGGATCGAACCTGGGCCCCTTGCATTGGGAGCACAGTCTTAGCCACAGGACCACCAGGGAATTCCCTGGTGATTATCCTATAATAGATAATAAAAAGAAAATTGACCACCTAAAGAAACTCTAACATATATGCAAAAAGAAAAATTTAAGAATCTTCTCATTAACATTTTTTAATAGTATCAAATTCTAAATATCCACCAATGGTAGACAGATAAATTGTAGTATACCCATTCAACTCAAAACTAACAAAATGAGGGCTTCCCTGGTGGTCCAGTGGGTAAAGAGTCCGCCTCCACCAGTTCAATCCCTGACTCAGGAAGATCCCACCTGCCGCAGAGCAGCTGAGCTGGTGTGTCCAATTACAAGCCAGTACTCTGGAGTGCATGCACACAGAGCACTGCTCTGCAACGAGACAGGCCACTGCAATGGGAGGCCCACACATGCCAAGGAATAATGACGGATGAAAACAGATAAAACAATAAATAAAAAAGAACTCACGGCATGAAATTGAAAAAAAAAAAGAAAAACCAACACAATGAAAAATGAGCAGTCTAGATTAGTGTTGATCAACAGACATATATTCCACAAATATAATTTAAAACATTCTAGAAGCCACATTTTTAAAAAGCAGATGAAATTAATTTTAATATCTTATTTAGTCCAATATACCCAAATTATCATTTCAATATATAATCAATATAAAATAATTAGTAACGAGACAGTTTACCTTTCTTCATACTAAGTTAAAACTCCTGTGTGCAAATACACTTTCAGCACATCTCAATTCACACTGGCAACATTTCAGGTGCTCAAGAGCCACAGGTATTTAACAACTATTGTACTTAACAGTGAAGATCTAAAGGTACCCCAAAATCCCAAAACAATACTGAACCAAAAAACATACTTTCAAAATCATACATACAATATACTATCACTTAAACCTATAAAGTTAAAAAATTCTAAATAATATTTCTGTTTATGCATATGTCAAAGCTTATCTATCCATATATATGTATACATATATATTAATATTTAAAAACCCATCTGACCTTTATTTATTTAAGAAAAATGTGAAGCAAACATGACTAAGATTTCATAAAGTAACGTGACGGATTCAGAGGTGTTTATATTATAGTATCATCTGAAATGTTTCCAAATTTTAAGTAGTTTGGAATATGCATGGTCCAGAACCCTCTTTTCTTATTTCTATTTACATTCAATTACTTCAGTCTGAAATATACCAATGAAGCATTTAGAATGTAAACATCCTACATCACTTTGCTACACATACAGCAAAATCATCCTTCCGTCCTTCATATAATAAGTTAGATAATAAAAGGCAAAGAAGAATTTCAAAAAAATCTAAGGTATGAATTGATAAAAGTACCTAATTTATTTACTCAACAAGATTTATTATATGCCTATTTCATGTGTGCTTAGCTGTGTCCCACTCTTTGTGATCCTGTGGACTGTAGCCCATCAGGCTCCTGTATTCACGGGATTCTCCAGGCAAGTAAACAACAAAACTCTGTAAAAGTTAAAAGTAAAATAAAAGTTTAAAAAAAAAAAAAAAGGATACTGGAGGGGATTGCTGTGCCCTCCTCCAAGGGATCTGGCCATCAGAGTAATTGTTAAATTGAAAATTTTAAAAGAGATTCCTAAAATTGTATATTAGTTTAATGTACCACAATGGTACACACAATAATTTCCTAGAATAGGTTTTTTTCTAAAGGAGAGTGAAAACACGAATACAAAACTCTCATATTCATTCTACTTAGTTGTGGTTAAAAATAAATTACTGGTATGTAACCTAAATATTCTAATAAAGGTTCATGGTATATGAAAGCAAAGCTAAAAATGAGAAACAGTGGCACCACAGAGAGTATGAGTGGCCACAACTCAGAATTTCAGATCATTTGAAAAAATAAAGTTTACACAAAATGAAATCTGAAAAAAAAAAAAAACTAATGGAAAAGACAGCTTTAAAAATTAAACTTCAATTACACCAAATGCTGAAATTTCAAATGAGTAAAAACACAAGATGGATTGCTGCATGAGAGCTGGATACATGGATAAATAAAACAACTGTAGTAAATGTTAAAGGTAGAATCCAGGTGGTGAATGTATATAAACTCCTTTCATCACTGTGCAAAGTTTGAAATATTTCAAAATAAAATGTTGAAAACTTTATACCTCAATAATGTGAGAGTATCATAGCTTCAAAACTTCAAGAATGGATGGACTCCAAACACTTAAAATACTACCACTTAACAGAAGTTGAGAAGACAACTAGTTTTTTGTATTAGCATCAAAAGAAAAAAGAATCCACTTGTCCTTTTGCGAATACTAGCTGGTTTCACATAAACATACCATAGTATAGTTTTCAAAAAAAACTTCAATACAATAATGTGAAGTCTGGAATTTGTTTAAAACTAATCCAGTGAGGGGAGACGAAGGTCAGTATGTATTGAAGGAAAACAGAAAATTAAACTAACCATGAGACGGTAACTGCTGAAGATGGTATCAGGCACTTAGAGGGTTCTATTTTCTTCCTTTTGAATATGCTTGCAACTGTTCAGAATAAAAAAAGTTAAATATGTAGAGCCTATTATTGAATACCCAGTTCTGTCATATCCTAAAATAGTGGCCTGTAGGCAATAAGGACTCAAATTTGTAGATAAGTGTTTACAACAGCAGTACGAAGTACGTCAATTATGTGCTCAGCTGTTTAGTTGTGGCCAACTCTTTGCAACCCCATGGACTGTAGCCATCTAGGCTCCTCTGTCCATGGAATTTTCCAGGCAATTATACTGGAGTGGGTTGCCATTTCCATCTCCATGTCAATTACTTTAAAAAGAACGGAAAGAAATCTAGAGTTTAAACTCATTTCTTGTTATATTCAACTAAAGATGGATTAAGGCTTATTTATAAACCCTTTTCATAAACATATCCAAGGCGTTCATTTAAGTGTCCCTTACCCTGACACCTAACCGGGTGTTCCTAAAGAAGATTCAGCGATGATCAATATAAAATATGTTGAGGGGCTTCTCTGGTAGCTCAGTGGTAAAGAGTTCGACTGCCAATGCAGGAGACACAGGTTCAATCCCTGATCCAGGAAGATCCCACATGCTGCAAAGCAAATAAAGACCATGAACCACAACTTTGGAGCCTGTCCTCTAGAGCCTCGGAGCTGCAACCATTGAGTCCATGTGCTGCAACTATTGAAGCCTGTGTGCCCTAGAGCCCGAGTTCCACAAGGGAAGTCACTGCAACAAGAAGCTTGCTCACCTCAACTAAAGAGAAGCCCCACTCCCTAAAATCCAGAAGAGCCAAAAATAAAATTTAAAAATATATATGCTAGGGACTTCCCAGGTGGTCCAGCAGTTAAGACTCTGTGTTCCCAATGCAGTGGGGCCCGGGTTCAATCCCTGGTCAGGAAACATGCTGCAACTAAGACCAAGTGCAGCCAAATTTAAAAATATATATATGCTAATATAGGGCTTCCCTGGTGGTCCAGTGGGTAAGGACACCACCTTGCAGTGCAAGGGGCACCGATTTGATCCCTGGCCTGGGAAGATCCCACGTGCCGCGGAAGAGCTGGACCGATGTGTCCAACTACCGAGCCAGAGCTCTGGAGCACATGCGCCCAGAGCCGGTGCTCTGCAGCGAGAGAGGCCACTGCAATGGGAAGCCCGCACAGGCCAAAGAACAAAAGATGGATGAAAATAGATAAATGAAAGACCAACAGAAGTGGCCAAAAAAAAAAAGTCTTAAAAAAAACTAATATATATATATATATGCTAATATAAACAAAAAACACAGCTAACATTTACTGAGAATCTATTATTTTCCAAGCACTGTTTCTAAATGTTCATTACATGCTGTATCACTTAATCCTCAAAAACACCTCAGACAGATAATATTATCTCCATTTCCGCTTCATGGATCACTGCCTTGTCATGGAAAAGGGATTTCCATTAACTCAATGAAGCTATGAGCCATGTCATGCGTGGCACATATGGAACAGTACAAAAACGTTCATTTAAGTGTCCCTTACCCTGACACCTAACCGGGTGTTCCTAAAGAAGATTCAGCGATGATCAATATAAAATATGTTGAGGGGCTTCTCTGGTAGCTCAGTGGTAAAGAGTTCGACTGCCAATGCAGGAGACACAGGTTCAATCCCTGATCCAGGAAGATCCCACATGCTGCAAAGCAAATAAAGACCATGAACCACAACTTTGGAGCCTGTCCTCTAGAGCCTCGGAGCTGCAACCATTGAGTCCATGTGCTGCAACTATTGAAGCCTGTGTGCCCTAGAGCCCGAGTTCCACAAGGGAAGTCACTGCAACAAGAAGCTTGCTCACCTCAACTAAAGAGAAGCCCCACTCCCTAAAATCCAGAAGAGCCAAAAATAAAATTTAAAAATATATATGCTAGGGACGGCGCAGGCCGTGCAGCAGTTACGTCTCCGTGTCCCCACTGCAGTGGGGCCCGGGTTCGATCCCTGGTCAGGAAACATGCTGCAACTAAGACCAAGTGCAGCCAAATTTAAAAATATATATATGCTAATATAGAGCTTCCCTGGTGGTCCAGTGGGTAAGGACACCACCTTGCAGTGCAAGGGGCACCGATTTGATCCCTGGCCTGGGAAGATCCCACGTGCCGCGGAAGAGCTGGACCGATGTGTCCAACTACCGAGCCAGAGCTCTGGAGCACATGCGCCCAGAGCCGGTGCTCTGCAGCGAGAGAGGCCACTGCAATGGGAAGCCCGCACAGGCCAAAGAACAAAAGATGGATGAAAATAGATAAATGAAAGACCAACAGAAGTGGCCAAAAAAAAAAAGTCTTAAAAAAAACTAATATATATATATATATGCTAATATAAACAAAAAACACAGCTAACATTTACTGAGAATCTATTATTTTCCAAGCACTGTTTCTAAATGTTCATTACATGCTGTATCACTTAATCCTCAAAAACACCTCAGACAGATAATATTATCTCCATTTCCGCTTCATGGATCACTGCCTTGTCATGGAAAAGGGATTTCCATTAACTCAATGAAGCTATGAGCCATGTCATGCGTGGCACATATGGAACAGTACAAAAAGGTGAAAAGGTATGACACTGCTAGATGAGCCCCCCAGATAGGAAGCTGTCCAATATGCTACTGGGGAAGAGTGGAGGGCAATTACTAACAGCTCCAGAAAGAATGAAGTGGCTGGGCCAAAGGGGAAATGATACTCATTTGTGAATGTGTCTGGTGGTGAAAGTAAAATCCCATGCTTTCAAGAACGATACTGCATAGGAACATGGAATGTAAGGTCCGTGAATCAAAATAAATTGGATGTGGTTAAGCAGGAGATGGGAAGATAGAACATCAACATCTCAGAAACTGATGAACGAAAATGGAAAGGGAATGGGCAAATTTAATTCAGATGACAAACTGTGGGCAAGAATCCCTTAGAAGAAATGGAGTAGCCTTCATAGTCAACAAGAGTCCAAAATGCAGTACTTGGGTGCAGTCTCAAAAATGACAGAATGATCTAGGTTTATCTCCAAGGCAAACCATTCACTATCACAACAATCCAAGTCTATACCTCAACCACTAAGGCCAAAGAAGCTGAAGTTGACTGGTTCTATGAAGAAACTACAAGACCTTCTAGAATGAACACCAAAAATAGAAGTCTTTTCATCACAGGGGATTGGAATACAAAAGTGGAAGTCAAGAGATACTCAGAATAATAGGTAAGTTTGGCCTTGGAGTGTAAAATGAAGCAGGGCAAAGGCTAACACACTTTTGCCAAGAGAACATGCTATAATAGCAAACACCCTTTTCCAACACAGGAGACAACTCTACATACAGACATCACCAAATACTCAATACTGAAATCAGACTAATAATATTCTTGCAGCTAAAGATAGAGAAGCACTATATAGTCAGCAAAAACAAGACCAGGAGCTGACTGTTGTTCAGATCATGAGCTCCTTATTGCAAAATCCAGGATTAAATTGAAGAAAGTAGGGAAAACCACTAGGCATTCAGATCTGACCTATATCAAATCCCTTATAATGATTATACAGTGGGTGACTAACATAGACTCAAGGGATTAGATCTGGTAAAGTGCTGGAAGGACTATAGACAGAGATTCATTAAACTCAATGAAGCTATGAGCCATGTCATCGTGGCACATATGGAACAGTACAAAAAGGTGAAAAGGTATGACACTGCTAGATGAGCCCCCCAGATAGGAAGCTGTCCAATATACTACTGGGGAAGAGCAGAGAACAATTACTAATAACTCCAGAAAGAATGAAGTGGCTGGGCCAAAGGGGAAATGATACTCATTTGTGAATGTGTCTGGTGGTGAAAGTAAAATCCCATGCTTTCAAGAACGATACTGCATAGGAACATGGAATGTAAGGTCCGTGAATCAAAATAAATTGGATGTGGTTAAGCAGGAGATGGGAAGATAGAACATCAACATCTCAGAAACTGATGAACGAAAATGGAAAGGGAATGGGCAAATTTAATTCAGATGACAAACTGTGGGCAAGAATCCCTTAGAAGAAATGGAGTAGCCTTCATAGTCAACAAGAGTCCAAAATGCAGTACTTGGGTGCAGTCTCAAAAATGACAGAATGATCTAGGTTTATCTCCAAGGCAAACCATTCACTATCACAACAATCCAAGTCTATACCTCAACCACTAAGGCCAAAGAAGCTGAAGTTGACTGGTTCTATGAAGAAACTACAAGACCTTCTAGAATGAACACCAAAAATAGAAGTCTTTTCATCACAGGGGATTGGAATACAAAAGTGGAAGTCAAGAGATACTCAGAATAATAGGTAAGTTTGGCCTTGGAGTGTAAAATGAAGCAGGGCAAAGGCTAACACACTTTTGCCAAGAGAACATGCTATAATAGCAAACACCCTTTTCCAACACAGGAGACAACTCTACATACAGACATCACCAAATACTCAATACTGAAATCAGACTAATAATATTCTTGCAGCTAAAGATAGAGAAGCACTATATAGTCAGCAAAAACAAGACCAGGAGCTGACTGTTGTTCAGATCATGAGCTCCTTATTGCAAAATCCAGGATTAAATTGAAGAAAGTAGGGAAAACCACTAGGCATTCAGATCTGACCTATATCAAATCCCTTATAATGATTATACAGTGGAGGTGACTAACATAGACTCAAGGGATTAGATCTGGTAAAGTGCTGGAAGGACTATAGACAGAGATTCATAACACTGTACAGGAGGTAGGGACAGAAACCATCCCAAAGAAAAAGAAATGCAAGAAGGCAAAGTGGTTGTCTGAGGAAGCTTTACAAATAGCACAGGAAAGAAAAGAAGCAAAAAGGCAAGGGAAAAAGGGAAAGACACACCTGAATGCAGAGTTCCAGAAATTAGCAAGGAGAGATGAGAAGGCTTTCTTAAACGAACAGTGCAAAGAAGTAGGGGAAAGCAACAGAATGGGAAAGACTAGAGATCTCTTCAGGAAAATTGGAGATATCAAGGGAATGTCTCATGCAAGGATGCAAAGATAAAGGACAGAAATGGTAAGGCCCTAATGTAAGCAGAAGAGATTAAAGAGGTGGAAACCATGCAATGTTGACACTTATCTGAAACATTTGAAGCTCCCTCGTGAATTCCTGTCCTATTCCTAGGGAATCATATGACCACAAGTCACAGTCATCCACCCCAAATTTCCCCCAAGACCTGGAGTGATGCCAGAAGGGAAGAGAGTGAATAGCCCCTTTGTATTCTCAGAGTCATCAGAATGAAGAACTGGTTGCACTGGTTGTGTAGCATTATAAAAAGCCATGCTTCTTTCTGTTTTCTAATTTCCAATATTTCTGCTTTGTGGATGAATAAAATGACGTCTGCAAATTTTTTTGAAAATCCTAGAAGGTAGGTACTTTTCAAATACAATATTCTTTTTAACCAATTAACTTATTATTTTTACAGCAAAGAAAAAAAAGAGAGAGAGAAAGCCTGAAAGAATACACAGGACAAAAAAAAAGGCCTTAATAACCCAGATAGCCACAAAGGGGTTGTCACTCCCATAGAGCTGGACATCCTCAAGTGTGAAGTCAGGTGGGGCTAAGGAAGCATTACTATGAAAGCTACAGGACACGATGGAATTGTGTTGAGCTATTTCAAATCCTAAAAGATGCTGCTTTTAAAGTGCTGCACTCAATTACGTAAGCAAATCTGGAAAACTCAGCAGTAGCCACAGCACCGAATCCCAAAGAAAGGCAATGCCAAAGAACGTTCAAACTACCATACAACTATACTCATTTCACATGTTAGCAGTTTTTGCTTGCAGTACTATAGACAAGAAACCTGAATAGGCAGAACCCAAAGAAAGTGCAAGAAGGCAAAGTGGTTGTCTGAGGAAGCTTTACAAATAGCACAGGAAAGAAAAGAAGCAAAAAGGCAAGGGAAAAAGGGAAAGACACACCTGAATGCAGAGTTCCAGAAATTAGCAAGGAGAGATGAGAAGGCTTTTTTAAAACGAACAGTGCAAAGAAGTAGGGGAAAGCAACAGAATGGGAAAGACTAGAGATCTCTTCAGGAAAATTGGAGATATCAAGGGAATGTCTCATGCAAGGATGCAAAGATAAAGGACAGAAATGGTAAGGCCCTAATGTAAGCAGAAGAGATTAAAGAGGTGGAAACCATGCAATGTTGACACTTATCTGAAACATTTGAAGCTCCCTCGTGAATTCCTGTCCTATTCCTAGGGAATCATATGACCACAAGTCACAGTCATCCACCCCAAATTTCCCCCAAGACCTGGAGTGATGCCAGAAGGGAAGAGAGTGAATAGCCCCTTTGTATTCTCAGAGTCATCAGAATGAAGAACTGGTTGCACTGGTTGTGTAGCATTATAAAAAGCCATGCTTCTTTCTGTTTTCTAATTTCCAATATTTCTGCTTTGTGGATGAATAAAATGACGTCTGCAAATTTTTTTGAAAATCCTAGAAGGTAGGTACTTTTCAAATACAATATTCTTTTTAACCAATTAACTTATTATTTTTACAGCAAAGAAAAAAAAGAGAGAGAGAAAGCCTGAAAGAATACACAGGACAAAAAAAAAGGCCTTAATAACCCAGATAGCCACAAAGGGGTTGTCACTCCCATAGAGCTGGACATCCTCAAGTGTGAAGTCAGGTGGGGCTAAGGAAGCATTACTATGAAAGCTACAGGACACGATGGAATTGTGTTGAGCTATTTCAAATCCTAAAAGATGCTGCTTTTAAAGTGCTGCACTCAATTACGTAAGCAAATCTGGAAAACTCAGCAGTAGCCACAGCACCGGAATCCCAAAGGGCAATGCCAAAGAACGTTCAAACTACCATACAAATATACTCATTTCACATGTTAGCAAGGTAATACTCACAATCCTTCGAGTTAACCTTCAGCAGTACGTGAATTGAGAATTTCCAGATGTACAAGCTGGGTTTTAAAGAGGTAAAGGAACCAGAAGATCAAACTGCCAACATTAAGTGGATCATGGAGAAAGCAAGGGAGTTCCAGAGAAACATCTACTTCTGCTTCACTGACTACACTAAAGCCTTGGACCGTGTGGATCACAACAAACTGTGGAAAATTCTTAAAAAGTGATGGAATACCAAACCACCTTATCTGTCTCCTGAGAAATCTATGTGGGTCAAGAAACAACCGTTAGAACCAGCCTGGTTCAAAACTGGAAAAGGAGCATGACAAGTCTGTACTTTACATCAGTTTATTTAACTTTTGTGCAGAATACCTCATCATGCAATATGCCAGACTGGATGAATCACGAGCTGGAATCAATATGTCAGGAGAAATATCAACAACCTCAGATATGCAGATAATACCACTCTAATGGCAGAAAGTGAAGAGGAACTAAAGAGCCTCTTGATGAAGGTGAAAGAAGAGAGTGAAAAAGCTAGCTTGAAACTCAACATTGAAAAAACTAGGATCATTGCATCCAGTCATATCACTTCATGGCAAATAAAAGGGGAAAAGGTGGAAGCAGTGACAGATTTTATTTTCTTGGGCTCCAAAATCATTGCAGATGCTAACTGCAGGCATGAAATTAAAAGACACTTCCTCTTTGGAAGAAAAGCTATGACAAATGTGTCATGCATGCCAAGTCAGTGCAAATACATCCAACTCTTTGCGACCCTATAGACTATAGCCCATCAGACTCCTCTGTCGATAGGAATCTCCACGCAAGAATACTGGAGTGGGTGGCTATTTCCTCCTCCAAGGAATCCTCCCACCCAGGAATTGAGCGTGGTCTCTTACATCTCCCACCTCAACAAGTGGGTTCTTTACCACTAGTGCCATCTGAAAGCCCTAGACAGCATACCAGAGAATCCCAAAGGGCAATGCCAAAGAACGTTCAAACTACCATACAAATATACTCATTTCACATGTTAGCAAGGTAATACTCACAATCCTTCGAGTTAACCTTCAGCAGTACGTGAATTGAGAATTTCCAGATGTACAAGCTGGGTTTTAAAGAGGTAAAGGAACCAGAAGATCAAACTGCCAACATTAAGTGGATCATGGAGAAAGCAAGGGAGTTCCAGAGAAACATCTACTTCTGCTTCACTGACTACACTAAAGCCTTGGACCGTGTGGATCACAACAAACTGTGGAAAATTCTTAAAAAGTGATGGAATACCAAACCACCTTATCTGTCTCCTGAGAAATCTATGTGGGTCAAGAAACAACCGTTAGAACCAGCCTGGTTCAAAACTGGAAAAGGAGCATGACAAGTCTGTACTTTACATCAGTTTATTTAACTTTTGTGCAGAATACCTCATCATGCAATATGCCAGACTGGATGAATCACGAGCTGGAATCAATATGTCAGGAGAAATATCAACAACCTCAGATATGCAGATAATACCACTCTAATGGCAGAAAGTGAAGAGGAACTAAAGAGCCTCTTGATGAAGGTGAAAGAAGAGAGTGAAAAAGCTAGCTTGAAACTCAACATTGAAAAAACTAGGATCATTGCATCCAGTCATATCACTTCATGGCAAATAAAAGGGGAAAAGGTGGAAGCAGTGACAGATTTTATTTTCTTGGGCTCCAAAATCATTGCAGATGCTAACTGCAGGCATGAAATTAAAAGACACTTCCTCTTTGGAAGAAAAGCTATGACAAATGTGTCATGCATGCCAAGTCAGTGCAAATACATCCAACTCTTTGCGACCCTATAGACTATAGCCCATCAGACTCCTCTGTCGATAGGAATCTCCACGCAAGAATACTGGAGTGGGTGGCTATTTCCTCCTCCAAGGGAATCCTCCCCACCCAGGAATTGAGCGTAGGTCTCTTACATCTCCCACCTCAACAAGTGGGTTCTTTACCACTAGTGCCATCTGAAAGCCCTAGACAGCATATTAAAAAGCAGAGACATCACTTTGCTGACAGGTTTGTATAGTCAAAGCTATGGTGTTTCCAGTAGTCATGTATGAATGTGAGAGTTGGACCATAAAGAAGGCTGAGCACTGAGGAATTGATGCTTTCGAACTCTGGTGATGGAGAAGACTCTTGAGAGTCCCTTGGGCTGCAAGGAGAGCAAACCAGTCAATCTTAAAGGAAATCAATCCTGAATCTTCATTGGAAGGACTGATGCTGAAGCTCCAATACTTTGGCCTCCAGATGCAAAGAGCCGACTGACTGGAAAAGACTCTGATGCTGAAAAATTTGAAGGCAAAAGGAGAAGGGGCAGAGAAGATGGTTGGATGGTATCACCAACTCAATGAACATGAGTTTGAGCAATCTCCGGAAGATACTGGAAGACAGGGGAGCCTGGCATTCTCCAGTCCACGGGGTCACAAAGAGTGGGACACAACTTATCGACTGAACAACAACAAAGAGGCGATTTGCAATACTGTGTTAGCATAGTGATTCGGTATTTCTTGAGATTAGTTTCAATTATAAGTTATTATAAGATAATGTAAGTAATTCCCTGTGCTGTACAGTATATCCTTGTTATTTACTTATCTTAAATACTGTACCTGTTAACCTCATACTCCTAATTGGTAGCAATTAGTTTGTTCTCTGTATCTGTGAGTCTGTTTTGTTTTGCTATATACATTAGTATGAATTATTTTTTTAGGTTCCACATACAAACGAGATCATATAGTATTTGTCTTTCACTTATTTCACTAAGCACCACATTATGTAGATCCATCCATGGTGCTGAAAATGCCCATATTTTGGACACCGTGGGGAATGAACAGTGGGTGGGAGGCGTAAAGGAAATAGCATGAAAACCTGTACTATCACATGTGAAGAAAATAGCTATAATCATTGCTCTGTGAGAAAAGGGGATCCTGCAGGGGTGCTGTGCGACGGTCTAGAGGGCTGGGATGGGGGGGATATACATATGACTAATCTGGGAACATACATATCTGTAAACAACAAAACTCTGTAAAAGTTAAAAGCAAAATAAAAGTTTTTAAAAAAAGAAATATGTGATATGTTATCACATATTTTGACCTTTTGCCTTCAAATTTTTCAGCATCAGAGTCTTATTAACATATCACATATTGTTCAATTCATATGAAATGTCCAAAATAGCCAAATCGAGACACACCTCTTTGTTTTTATTTTGTCAAGAAAAATATACATGTTTGAGATTTCCCATCAAAAAAAAAAAAAAAAAAGAAAATGTCCATATTTCATTCCTTTTATATGGCTGAGTAATATTTCATCACACACATAAACACAGCTTTTTTTTTTTTAATTTTGGCCTCTTTTACTGGTTTTTCATCTATTTATTTTCATCCATCTTTATTCTTTGGCCTGTGTGGGCCTGCCATCGCAGTAGCCCCTCTTGTTGCCGAGCACCAGCTCTGGGTGCATGTGCCCCAGAGCACTGGCTCCTAATTGGACACACCTGTCCAGCTGCACCGTGGCATGTGCAATCTTCCCAGGCCGGGGATCGAACCAGTGCCCATTGCACTGCAAGGCGGACTCTTTACCCACTGGACCATCAGGGAAGCCCAACACACACCTTCTTAATCCAACTGTCTGCTGATGGGCACTTTCATTACCTTATCCTAGATATATACTCAAAGGTGCAGTTACTGGATGATAGCTAAATTTTTAGTTTTCAAGTTAGCTTAATACTGTTTTCCATAGTCTCTGCACCAATTCACATTCCCATCAACAGTGTACAATGTTTTCCCATAGCTTTTCCCCTTAAATGAAGGTTCCACATACAAACGAGATCATATAGTATTTGTCTTTCACTTATTTCACTAAGCACCACATTATGTAGATCCATCCATGGTGCTGAAAATGCCCATATTTTGGACACCGTGGGGAATGAACAGTGGGTGGGAGGCGTAAAGGAAATAGCATGAAAACCTGTACTATCACATGTGAAGAAAATAGCTATAATCATTGCTCTGTGAGAAAAGGGGATCCTGCAGGGGTGCTGTGCGACGGTCTAGAGGGCTGGGATGGGGGGGATATACATATGACTAATCTGGGAACATACATATCTGTAAACAACAAAACTCTGTAAAAGTTAAAAGCAAAATAAAAGTTTTTAAAAAAAGAAATATGTGATATGTTATCACATATTTTGACCTTTTGCCTTCAAATTTTTCAGCATCAGAGTCTTATTAACATATCACATATTGTTCAATTCATATGAAATGTCCAAAATAGCCAAATCGAGACACACCTCTTTGTTTTTATTTTGTCAAGAAAAATATACATGTTTGAGATTTCCCATCAAAAAAAAAAAAAAAAAAGAAAATGTCCATATTTCATTCCTTTTATATGGCTGAGTAATATTTCATCACACACATAAACACAGCTTTTTTTTTTTTAATTTTGGCCTC
This sequence comes from Tragulus kanchil, assembly GCA_022376925.1. Taxonomy (NCBI): domain Eukaryota; kingdom Metazoa; phylum Chordata; class Mammalia; order Artiodactyla; family Tragulidae; genus Tragulus; species Tragulus kanchil. Next base: position 64,921,935 of record JAIOJX010000001.1, on the reverse strand, counting down.
TTTTACTGGTTTTTCATCTATTTATTTTCATCCATCTTTATTCTTTGGCCTGTGTGGGCCTGCCATCGCAGTAGCCCCTCTTGTTGCCGAGCACCAGCTCTGGGTGCATGTGCCCCAGAGCACTGGCTCCTAATTGGACACACCTGTCCAGCTGCACCGTGGCATGTGCAATCTTCCCAGGCCGGGGATCGAACCAGTGCCCATTGCACTGCAAGGCGGACTCTTTACCCACTGGACCATCAGGGAAGCCCAACACACACCTTCTTAATCCAACTGTCTGCTGATGGGCACTTTCATTACCTTATCCTAGATATATACTCAAAGGTGCAGTTACTGGATGATAGCTAAATTTTTAGTTTTCAAGTTAGCTTAATACTGTTTTCCATAGTCTCTGCACCAATTCACATTCCCATCAACAGTGTACAAGTGTTTCCATTTCAGCATTGTCTTCCTGAGTTTAACATCTGTCGTATGTTTTATCATTTCATTACCACTGCTTTAAAGAAGTTGAACATAGGGCTTCCCTGGTGGTCCAGTGGGTAAGGACACCTTGCAGTGCAAGGGGCACCGGTTCAATCCCTGGCCTGGGAAGATCCCACATGCCGCGGAGCAGCAGACTGATGTGTCCAATTATGAGCCGGAGCTCTGGAGCGCATGTGCCCAGAGCCAGTGCTCTGCAACAAGAAAGGCCACTGCGATGGGAGGCCCACACCGGCCAAAGAACAAAGATGGATGAAAAAAATAAATAAATGAAAGACCAATAGAAGTGGCCAAAAAAAAAAAGTTGAACATATTACTCTAAAGACTTCTTAAAAGTATTTGTTGGGGATTCCCCTGGTGGTCCAGTGGGTAAGGACACCGCCTTGCAGTGCAAGGGGCACCGGTTCGAGCCCTGGCCTGGGAAGATTCCACGTGCTGCGGAGCGGCTGGATCGATGTGTCCAATCACTGAGCCGGACTCTGGAGCGCATGCGCCCAGAGCCGGTGCTCTGCAACGACAGACGCCACCGCGATGGGAGGCCCACAGGAGCCAAAGAATGAAGACTAATGAAAACAGAGAAATGAAAGACCAATAGTAGTGGCCCGCCCACTCCCCTCCCTCCCCAACCCGACCCCCACCCAAAGTAAATAAATAAATAAATCTTAAAAAAAAAAAAAGTATTTGTTGGTTTTCTATAATGAAAAGGCAAAAAATAAAACAGAACAGCATGAAAAGTCTTTTCAAATCTGACCCTAACTCCCTTCTTTTTCTCCAAGTCTACACTTCATATTCCTGCCAATCACACTTAAGGTCTTTCTGTTCTCAAGGCAAATAAGGTCCCTTTTTCCAAGTTTCTAATTTTCTTAGCCTGTAGAAAATCGATCTTCCTAAACAACGTGACTACCTAGCATTAAGACACAACTCCATGGCAATTTTTACTGTTCTTTCACCTTTATTGGTTCATATGTGTGCTTAACCATGTCACCGTGTATTTCAGCCATCTACTTCTCCCCTGGGTTCAGTATTAATTATCTGTGAACCTCTATCATCTAGAAGTTCTCAAGTCGAAGGACTATGCCGCAGCCATACCACCACCTCCCACAGGGACTATCTTTAAACATTTTTGCTTGTCACAACTGGTGGAAGATCGGGGCAGGGTTTCTTACCAGTAATTTATTGGTAGAGGCCAGCGAGTCGAAGCACACATAGGACAGCCTCCCACAACAAAGAATTATCTGGATCAAAATGTCTATAATGCTAAGCTTGAGAAATGCTGATCTAAAACAATGCTTGGCTCACACTGTGCCTTTAAAGTCATTTATCAAATAAAATTAGACACTGCTCAAAGCATTTAGAAATGTAAGAAAGATACATAAGATGGAACAGGACAAGTTCAAGAATAGCCAAGATAGAACAAACAATCTGGTTATTTGTGCCCGAGCAGATATCAAGACATCCTAAAAAGCTACAGTTATTCTAAAAAGCTACAGTTATTAAGAAAATGTGCCAGCAGAAGATCACGAGTAAATTTTTTTTGAATAAATGAATTAATTTGCTTTGCTGCATATTTAAAAAAAAAAAGAAAATGTGCTGGGAGGGATAAATTAGGAGTATGGGATTAAGATATACACACTATTATAGCACAAGGAATTATACTCAGTATTTCATAATAACCCATATGAGAAAACAATCTTTAAATATAGATAGATAACTGAATCATTGTGCTATACACCCGAAACTAATACAACACTGCAAATCAACTATCTGTCTATCATGCTATCAATCAACTATCATCCTCAATCATGATCAACTCTTCTGCAACTCCACGGACTGTATCCCGCCAGGTTCTTCTGTTCACGAGATTTCTCAGGCAAGAATACTTGGAGTGGTTTGCCATTCCCTCTTCCAAGGATTCTTCCTGACCCAAGGATTGAATCCACATCTCTTGTGTCTCTTGTAATGCAGGCTAATTCCTTGCTCACTGAACCATGAGAGAAGCCCAACACTTCAATTTTCAAAAAGTAAGTTTAAACAAAAAGAAAATGTCCCATTGGCATAGAGATTAAAACAAACAGACCAAGAACAACATTATATACAATGGTGGAGCAATTTCAAAATTCTCTCTCTCCACTATGGAAATAATTATGCTGGTAAAAACTGTCATCAGAATCAACTTTTTTGGATCTCTAGAATCTTGTACTCAAAACATTACAACCACCAGGGAAGCACTTAACAGAAAAAGCTGCTGAACTTCAAAATGAGAGCACTATGGTATTTTAATTTATGTACCTACCATGCCACAAAGACAATGGCCTACAATTCTAGCATAACCTGCAGATGTCAAAACGAATAATGTGGACCTCATTCTTAAAGAATGGTAGTTGTCTGTTCTACGTGTTCGGTGTTTACTTGGCATACTGTGTCACAGGTTTGCCTTTCTTTCACCCACCTCAGAAGGAGCAAGTTGCTGACATGAGCAGCCCTCATCCAAAGTATTTAAAAGAAAATACACTATCTACAGGCACCTGGGGCAAGGGACAAGGGGGCCAGGCACTAGACAGACATAAAAGCATGAGAAAGAAAAAGCTAGAGAAAGACACACGTGGAAGGAATAGGGACTCTAAAAAGCTCCTACATATACCAGAGAGTTTTAAAAGGTCATACATACAACCAGAGCTGGACACATGCTCAGAAAAGACAGGAGAAGGCCATAACTGCTCACCTATGGTTGATTTCTAGCCTCCACACAATCAGGTAGCAAGGGCTAGGCAAGAGTTTTAAATGAAATGGCTGAGGACTGAAAAGTGCCCCAACATCAAGTCAATTTGCAAAGATTGAGAGAGTAGCTCTGTCTTGATTTGGGGTTTTGTTTGTTTTATGTTTGTATTTTCTGCTTTGAGGCATTTATGGAAAGTTTTGTTAAACCCCTAACAAGACATATAATCCACCAGAAAAAAACACTTCAGTATCCAAATGTGACAAAGAACAGTGATAATAAAAATAAGTTATAAAATTCCCTAAGCAAAAACTACAACCTACAATAAACAGCAAGAACAAATTCTTGGGAGGAAAAAGGATGTTTTACAAAGTTACCACATAACAATATTCAAAATGTCCATTTTCAACAAAAATTTACAGGCATGCAAAGAAATAACAAAGTATGGCTCATTCACACGCCCATTCACATGGGAAAAAGAAGAAATTAACAGAACTGACCCTAAGGAACCCCAGATGCTGGAATTAGTAGGCAAGGACCTTATGTCAACTGTCTTAAATACACTCAAAGAGCTAAAGAAAACTATGAACAAAAAAAAACTAAAAGAGGGACTTCACTGGTGGTCCAATGGTTAAGACTCTACACTCCTGATGCAGGGGCACAGGTTCAACCACTGCTCAAGGAACTAAGAGGCCTTGTAGTGTGGCCAAAAAAAAAAAAGAAGAAGAAAAGAAAAACTAAAGGAAATCAGGATGTCTTACCAAGCAAAGAACATTCAGGAAAAAAAAAATTACAAAACACAACCAAATAAAATTTTGGAACTGAAAAGCACAATGTTACTGTCACCTAGTCATACCTGACTCTTTGCAACCTCATGGACTGCAGCAAGCCAGGCCTCCCTGTCCCTCACTATCTCCCCAAGTTTGCCCGAGTTCATGTCCATTGCATAGGTGCTGCCATCCAGCCATCTCATCCTGATGCCCTCTTCTCCTTCTGCCCTCAATATTTCCCAGCATCAGAGATTTTTCCAATGAGTTATCTCTTCGCATCAGATGATCAAAATTCTGGAGCTTCAGCTTCAGCATCAGTCCTTCCAACGAGTATTCAGGATTCATTTCCCTTAAGATTGACTGGTTTGATCTCCTTGCAGTCCAAGGGACCCTTAAGAGTCTTCTCCAGGGCTTCCCCGGCGGTCCAGTGGGCAGAGTCTGCCTTGCAGTGCAAGGGGCACTGGTTCGACCCCTGGCCCAGGAAGATCCCACATGCCTTGGAGTGGCTGGACTGGTGTGTCCAATTATGAGCCAGCACTCTGGAGTGCATGCAACCAGAGCTGGTGCTCTGCAATGGGAGAGGCCACTGCAATGGGAGGCCCCACAAAGGCCGAAGAATAAAGATGGATGAAAATAAAAAAATAAAAAAGACCAAAATAAAAAAAAAAAAGTCTTCTCCAGCACTACAGTTCAAAAGCATCAATTCTTCAGCATGCAGCCTTCTTTATGGTACGACTTTCACATCCATACATGACTACTGGGAAAACCATAGCTTTGACCGCACAGAAATTTGTTGGCAAAGGGATGTCTCTGCTTTTGTATATGCTGTCTAGGTTTGTCATAGTTTTTCTTCCAAGGAGAAAGCGTCATTTAATGTCATGGCTGCAGTCACCATCTGCAGTGATTCTGGAGCCCAAGAAAGGACTTCACTGGTGGTCCAATGGTTAAGACTCTACACTCCTGATGCAGGGGCACAGGTTCAACCACTGCTCAAGGAACTAAGAGGCCTTGTAGTGTGGCCAAAAAAAAAAAAGAAGAAGAAAAGAAAAACTAAAGGAAATCAGGATGTCTTACCAAGCAAAGAACATTCAGGAAAAAAAAAATTACAAAACACAACCAAATAAAATTTTGGAACTGAAAAGCACAATGTTACTGTCACCTAGTCATACCTGACTCTTTGCAACCTCATGGACTGCAGCAAGCCAGGCCTCCCTGTCCCTCACTATCTCCCCAAGTTTGCCCGAGTTCATGTCCATTGCATAGGTGCTGCCATCCAGCCATCTCATCCTGATGCCCTCTTCTCCTTCTGCCCTCAATATTTCCCAGCATCAGAGATTTTTCCAATGAGTTATCTCTTCGCATCAGATGATCAAAATTCTGGAGCTTCAGCTTCAGCATCAGTCCTTCCAACGAGTATTCAGGATTCATTTCCCTTAAGATTGACTGGTTTGATCTCCTTGCAGTCCAAGGGACCCTTAAGAGTCTTCTCCAGGGCTTCCCCGGCGGTCCAGTGGGCAGAGTCTGCCTTGCAGTGCAAGGGGCACTGGTTCGACCCCTGGCCCAGGAAGATCCCACATGCCTTGGAGTGGCTGGACTGGTGTGTCCAATTATGAGCCAGCACTCTGGAGTGCATGCAACCAGAGCTGGTGCTCTGCAATGGGAGAGGCCACTGCAATGGGAGGCCCCACAAAGGCCGAAGAATAAAGATGGATGAAAATAAAAAAATAAAAAAGACCAAAATAAAAAAAAAAAAGTCTTCTCCAGCACTACAGTTCAAAAGCATCAATTCTTCAGCATGCAGCCTTCTTTATGGTACGACTTTCACATCCATACATGACTACTGGGAAAACCATAGCTTTGACCGCACAGAAATTTGTTGGCAAAGGGATGTCTCTGCTTTTGTATATGCTGTCTAGGTTTGTCATAGTTTTTCTTCCAAGGAGAAAGCGTCATTTAATGTCATGGCTGCAGTCACCATCTGCAGTGATTCTGGAGCCCAAGAAAATATTCTGTCACTATTTCCATTTTTCCCCACCTATTTGTCATGAAGTAATGGGACCAGATGTCATGATCTTAGCTTTATGAATGTTGAGTTTCAAGTCAGCTTTTTTACTCTCCTCTTTCACCTTAATCAAGAGGCCCTTTAGTTCCTCTTCACGTTCTGCCATAAGGGTGATATCATTTCCACATCTTAAGTTGCTTGTATTTCTCCCAGCAATCTTGATTCCAGCCTGGGATTCATCTAGCCCAGCATTTCACATGGTGCACTCTGCATATAAGTTAAATAAGCAGAGTGACAATATACAGCCTTGACATACTTTTTTGCCAATTTTGAACCAGTTAGTTCTTTATGACCTGCTTGGTCTTTTTAAACAGGTTCCAAATAAGCTTGCTTAAATAAAAAAATAAACCAAACCACAGTGAGATATCACTTTAAACCCATTAAAGCAGCCATAATTTTTTAAATAAATAAATAAAACAGAAAATGATACCTGTCGGCAAGGATGTGGCAAAATTAAAACCCTCATACGTTGTGATGGGAATGTTAAGATGTGCCACTGTGTTAAAGAGTTTGGTTTTCCTCAGTAAGTTAAACATAGAGCATTCATATGGCTCAGCAAATTCTCGTCCTTGGTGTATACACAATGGATATGAACACATATGTCTAAACAAAAATATGTACAGAAATATTCACAGTAGCACTATTCACAATATCCAAAAGGTAAAAACAACCTAAATGCCCATCAACTGATGCACTGGTAGACAAATATAGGATATACTAATATAATACTATTCAGGCATAAAAGGAATTAAGTACTAATGCATGGTTCAATATGGATAAATCTTCATATTGAATGGCTCCATCTACATGAAATTTCCAGAATACACAAGTTCATTAAGCTAGAAAGAAAGTACATTAGTATTTGCAAGGGGATGGGAAAATCAGTATTGGGAGATACATGGTTTCTTTTGGCAGGGGGTGGGAGGGTAAACGAAATGTTCGGGAATTAGATGATGATGATGGTTACACAACACTGCACTTAATGTCACTAAATTGTACATTCATGAGTGGTTAAAATGCTAAATTTTATGGTATATGTATTTTACAATTTTAAAAAAAGAAATATATAAATAAGGTTTGTAACTAAGCTCTGTCCATTAATGTTCCCATTTCCAGTCTAAGAGTAACCTTTAAAATCTATATTAAGTGTGCATGTATAAGCTATTTCCGTATTTGTTGAAGAAAAATATATTTATAGAATTTATTTAATATCATCTTATCTTGTTGTTTAGTTTTAGTCTAAAAGTACTTAAGGCCAGAACCTAGGTATTTCTGGCTTAATTAATCTCAGTACCAATAGTACCTAGCTGGGCAAATAAACACTATTCAGAATTTGCTGGAAAATACCAAGCTTTCCAAAATATTAAAGAATGGAGGACTGAACAAATTCCAGCCTACTGGTTTTTTTTTTTTTTCAGCCTACTGTTTTAAATACAAAGATATAAATGCTCTAATGCAGATAAAAGTTACAAATCTGAGTAATAACACAGAAATATTTGAATAAGATCTACATTTTATCTTAATATGTATAAATAGTGATCTCTATGTAACATTAAAAGTTTTTTTTTATTGCAATAACAGTCACCATGTTCATATGGGCCAAATCAGTAACTCCTAGTACGTACCTCAAGAAATGTTTCATTCTGTTTGGCACACCGATTAAATAAGTTCATTTCACCGATATGCCACATGCCATCCGCACTCAAGGGCAAGAGTGTTCAAATGGAGACAATAGACAAAGAATGTGGCAAGAGAAAAAGAAAGCAAAGCAAAAAGTTTCATTCTGGTGTGAGGGGTTACAAGAAAAGGGTCTTTAGGGGAGACTGGCATTCTTTTTCTCTTCAAAAGGAAAAACTACAATTTTTAAATGTTTAGATTGTATAGGCAGAAAATGAGACCTATTTGCACAATTCATATTTCAAGTCAGGCAAGTAGCTCTAGGTCCCAACCAGAATAATCATGTGACTGTTTAGAATTCAAATGTCAGAGACATATTATGGAAAAACAGTATTAGTGGCTGGCAGTATTAATGAATAAGTTATTTAAAACTTTTAATACTGTATTTGAAATGGGGAAGAAGGAGAAAAGGTATACCTAAAAGTCATTTTTATCTGCCTTGAAATACCATCTTTTCCCAAGTTCATTCTACCTTGATTCAAGTACTAAACTACTATTATTATTATACCTAAAATGTGTCTCACTTGACTACTTAGCATAAGTTATTATTTTTAGGGGAGGTTAAGAGTGGGATGTGGGACTTCCCTGGTGGTCCAGTAGGTAAGGACACCGCCTTGCAGTGCAAGGGGCGCCGGTTTGATCCCTGGCCTGGGAAGATCCCACGTGCCGTGGAGGGGCAGGACCCATGTGTCCAATTACCTAGCCGGAGCCCTGGAGCGCATGTGCCCAGAGCCGGCGCTCTGAGACAACAGATGCCACCGCGATGGGAAGCCCATGCGGGCCAAAGAACAAAAGATGGATAAAACTAGACAAATGAAAGACCAGTGGAAGTGGCCCACCCACCCCCCTCCCTCCCCATCCCCGCCAAAATAAATAAATAAGTAAATGTTTAAAAATAAAAAAAGAGAGAGGGATGTGTATGACTATGTTCTCCTAAATTTACAGTCATTCCTCAGTAGCCATGGGGATTGGTTTCAGGATTCTCCCCTTATCAAAATCTGTGGATGCTCAAGACCCTTATATAAAATGCCAAAGTATTTGCAGATAACCTATGAGCATCACATATACTTTAAATCATATCTAGATCTAATATAATATAAATGGTATCTAAATATTTTCTATGTGCATCAAATTCCGGTTTTGCTCTTTGGAACTTTCTGGAATTTTTTCCCCTAGTATTTTCACTTGAGTTTGATTAAATCTGCTCATGCAGAATTCAGATTTGGCATAGTTAAGCACAGATTCAAATATCTGTCACCCCCATGCTCAAAACATTCAGAGGCTTCCCATGCTTAGAATAAAGTGCAAACTCCTAAGCAAGAATTTGAAGCTTTCTGCAAAATAATTCACATGATTTTCCAATCTTATCTAACCAAAACTCAGGTCCCAACCAGAATAATCATGTGACTGTTTAGAATTCAAATGTCAGAGACATATTATGGAAAAACAGTATTAGTGGCTGGCAGTATTAATGAATAAGTTATTTAAAACTTTTAATACTGTATTTGAAATGGGGAAGAAGGAGAAAAGGTATACCTAAAAGTCATTTTTATCTGCCTTGAAATACCATCTTTTCCCAAGTTCATTCTACCTTGATTCAAGTACTAAACTACTATTATTATTATACCTAAAATGTGTCTCACTTGACTACTTAGCATAAGTTATTATTTTTAGGGGAGGTTAAGAGTGGGATGTGGGACTTCCCTGGTGGTCCAGTAGGTAAGGACACCGCCTTGCAGTGCAAGGGGCGCCGGTTTGATCCCTGGCCTGGGAAGATCCCACGTGCCGTGGAGGGGCAGGACCCATGTGTCCAATTACCTAGCCGGAGCCCTGGAGCGCATGTGCCCAGAGCCGGCGCTCTGAGACAACAGATGCCACCGCGATGGGAAGCCCATGCGGGCCAAAGAACAAAAGATGGATAAAACTAGACAAATGAAAGACCAGTGGAAGTGGCCCACCCACCCCCCTCCCTCCCCATCCCCGCCAAAATAAATAAATAAGTAAATGTTTAAAAATAAAAAAAGAGAGAGGGATGTGTATGACTATGTTCTCCTAAATTTACAGTCATTCCTCAGTAGCCATGGGGATTGGTTTCAGGATTCTCCCCTTATCAAAATCTGTGGATGCTCAAGACCCTTATATAAAATGCCAAAGTATTTGCAGATAACCTATGAGCATCACATATACTTTAAATCATATCTAGATCTAATATAATATAAATGGTATCTAAATATTTTCTATGTGCATCAAATTCCGGTTTTGCTCTTTGGAACTTTCTGGAATTTTTTCCCCTAGTATTTTCACTTGAGTTTGATTAAATCTGCTCATGCAGAATTCAGATTTGGCATAGTTAAGCACAGATTCAAATATCTGTCACCCCCATGCTCAAAACATTCAGAGGCTTCCCATGCTTAGAATAAAGTGCAAACTCCTAAGCAAGAATTTGAAGCTTTCTGCAAAATAATTCACACATGATTTTCCAATCTTATCTAACCAAAACTCACCTCAAAGAAGGTTCTCTTTCTCCTCTTCATCCACTAAATATTCTTTTGGGGGGGGGGGCGGGTTGGGGAGGGAGGGGGGCAGGTGGGCCACTTCTATTGGTCTTTCATTTATCTATTTTCACCCATGTTTGTTCTTTGGCCCGTATGGGCCTCCCATCATGGTGGCCTCTGTTGTCGCAAAGCACCGGCTCTGGGCGCATGCACTCCAGAGCTCCAGCTCGATAGTTGGACACATCAGTCCAGCCACTCCGCGGCACGTGGGATCTTCCCAGGCCAGGGATCGAACTGGCGCCCCTTGCACTGCAAGGCAGTGTCCTTACCCAGTGGACCACCAGGGAAGCCCACTAAATATTCTTTTACTTCTCTTTAACAGCAACACATTCTGGTTATAATTTCTCCTTTAAAACTCAAGAGTACTCCCTACTGGAGTGTAAGCTCCTCAGAGGAGGAAACTGGTCTCAGCTCATCTCTTTTTCCCATATGAGAAATAACAAATTACCTAGAACAGAGGAATACTAAATGTTTATTAAAATGAAGATGATGCCTGCTCAGGGATTTCCTGAAAGAAAAGAATGGTGACTTGTCGAGCATTTCTTACAAGCCCTGAAGTCATTTAGTACCATCAAATATTTTTCCTTAAAATACCTTAAAATATATTTTTTTCCTTATATCTCTAAATTGAAATATTCAATAAGCTCTGTTAAATGCTCTATTGTCCATCTTCAAAAGAAATGTATTATTTCATATACTTAACAAGTAACACGTCCAATCACGTTAATATGAAACATTTACTTTTAATTCTCTATTTTTAGTAGGTATTCAGAAACACAGTGAAAATTCATAAATAGGGTATTTTGATTTGAATGCTGGAGGTACCTAAGGAACGTTACAAATGGAAGGCAAGAAAAATAAGATGTGGGCAAATTTTCTGACTCTAGAAATTACCAAAGTATCTTTGTCACCCCATGCTCAAAACATTCAGAGGCTTCCCATGCTTAGAATAAAGTGCAAACTCCTAAGCAAGAATTTGAAGCTTTCTGCAAAATAATTCACACATGATTTTCCAATCTTATCTAACCAAAACTCACCTCAAAGAAGGTTCTCTTTCTCCTCTTCATCCACTAAATATTCTTTTGGGGCGGGTTGGGGAGGGAGGGGGCAGGTGGGCCACTTCTATTGGTCTTTCATTTATCTATTTTCACCCATGTTTGTTCTTTGGCCCGTATGGGCCTCCCATCATGGTGGCCTCTGTTGTCGCAAAGCACCGGCTCTGGGCGCATGCACTCCAGAGCTCCAGCTCGATAGTTGGACACATCAGTCCAGCCACTCCGCGGCACGTGGGATCTTCCCAGGCCAGGGATCGAACTGGCGCCCCTTGCACTGCAAGGCAGTGTCCTTACCCAGTGGACCACCAGGGAAGCCCACTAAATATTCTTTTACTTCTCTTTAACAGCAACACATTCTGGTTATAATTTCTCCTTTAAAACTCAAGAGTACTCCCTACTGGAGTGTAAGCTCCTCAGAGGAGGAAACTGGTCTCAGCTCATCTCTTTTTCCCATATGAGAAATAACAAATTACCTAGAACAGAGGAATACTAAATGTTTATTAAAATGAAGATGATGCCTGCTCAGGGATTTCCTGAAAGAAAAGAATGGTGACTTGTCGAGCATTTCTTACAAGCCCTGAAGTCATTTAGTACCATCAAATATTTTTCCTTAAAATACCTTAAAATATATTTTTTTCCTTATATCTCTAAATTGAAATATTCAATAAGCTCTGTTAAATGCTCTATTGTCCATCTTCAAAAGAAATGTATTATTTCATATACTTAACAAGTAACACGTCCAATCACGTTAATATGAAACATTTACTTTTAATTCTCTATTTTTAGTAGGTATTCAGAAACACAGTGAAAATTCATAAATAGGGTATTTTGATTTGAATGCTGGAGGTACCTAAGGAACGTTACAAATGGAAGGCAAGAAAAATAAGATGTGGGCAAATTTTCTGACTCTAGAAATTAACCAAACTTAGCTTTAAAATCTCTAAATTGGGCTGATAATATTTGTATTAAAAGTAAAAACAGGGCTTCCCTGGTGGTCCAGTGGGTAAGGACACCGCCTTGCAGTGCAAGGGGCACCGGTTCGATCCCTGGCCTGGGAAGATCCCACGTGCCGCGGAGCGGCTGGACTGATGTGTTCAATTACCGAGCCGCAGCTCTGGAGCGCATGCACCCAGAGCCGGCGCTCTGCGATGACAGATGCCACCGCGATGGGAGGCCCACAGGAGCCAAAGAACAAAGAAGGATGAAAATAGAGAAATGAAAGACCAATAGAAGAGGCCCGCTTGTCCCCCTCCCTCCCCACCCCACCCCCCAAAAAGATAAATAAATAAAATGTTTAAAAAAAAAAAAAAAGTAAAAACACTTTAAAATATAGTAAAAGTGAAGATGTGCCTCCTGATAAAATGTGCTGAGAAACACATATCACTTTATACTATTTTGAACAAAACACATAATCACAAGGAAACATCAGACAAACCCAAATTAACTGGCCAGCGTTCTTCAAAAACTTAGAAGGGACAAAAAGGCAAGGTGAACTGCTCCAGATTAAATAAAGATTAAAGAGACATGGAAATATAATGCAATGTGTGTTCTAGAACTGGATCCTGGACCAGAAAAAAGAAATTGTTGTCTTTCACTATGAAGAACATTATGAATCAACTGGCAAAACGTGAATAAGGTCCGTAGATGAGAAACAGTATTGTATCAAGTTTAATTCCTAATTTTGCTAACTATACTGAGGTTATATAAGAGAATATTCCTCTCTGGGGTAAACTTTTGAAATATAGTATAAAAGAGATGATTATTCTTTATCTCCTTGAAGGAAGGATCAAATTCATCACCAGAGATTAACAGTTAACAAAAACCATTTCAGAAAAATTCTTGGGGACTTTCCTGGTGCTTCAGTGGTTAAGAATCTGCCTACCAATGCAGGGGACACAGGTTCGATCCCTAGTCAGTGAACTGAGATCCCACATACGTAAGGTGATGAAGCTCACATGCCTCAACTAAGACCCAATGCAGCCAAATAAATAAATATGAAAAAAAACAAATAGCTTTCTTCTTAAAAAAAAAAAAGCAATTATTCAATAAAACAGTACATGAGATGAATGAGACATTGCCTAGAAAGTTGTTTTAAATATCTTTCATATATGGATAGACGTTTTTAAAATATCACTTATAAAAGTATCTTTTTTGAGGGGGGGGAGCTATAAGCCAAAATGTAAATTGGTACAGATTTTTTAAAATAATGTAAGCTCCATGAAAGCCTTAATTTGTCTTGTTCACATAAGCAGTACTTAGAACAGTTCTGGGCACATGGTAATAGTAGTTAGCAATAGTAAAAATTACTAATATTTGAGTAATTATTTTGTCACACTAAGCAAAGTGTTTTGTGTCCATAGAAATATTTGGTGAATGAATCAATACTTTTTGCAGGATGACAATTACAGTTAGGTCTGTAATGATATGAGCTCCTAAACATCACCAGGTAATGCAAAATTGTGCAGTGAATACCACAGGACTCGGGGGGAAAATGAGGTTAGAAGCACAACACTCAAAAAACTTCATCAGTGACACACTTTTTACAAAGACAAAAACCTAATAGAGGGGCTTCACCGGTGGTCCAGTGGCTAAAGAGTCTGCCTTGCAGTGCAGGGTGCACTGGTTCAATCCCTGGCCTGGGAAGATCCCACATGATACGGAGCGGCCAGACCGATGTGTTCAATTACAAGCCAGCACTTTGGAGTACATGTGCCCAGAGCCAGTGCTCTGCAACAAGAGAGGCCACTGTAATGGGAGGCCCACACAGGCCAAAGAACAAAGATGGATGAAAATAAATAAAACGGAAGATCAATAAAAGAGGCCAAAAAATTAAAAAAAAAAAAAAAAAAACCAACAACCTAATAGAAATAGCAGCACAATTTGGCACAGTTTACACACATTAAGTGATTAAGAAATATACAAGTACAACAATAAATATGGCACTTTACCTTGAAAAAGACCTGAAGTTTGCTTGTGGAAGTGCGCATCAGAAGGATTGCAGCTCATGAATTATTGTGAAGTGATGGAAGGAGGGTTATCTGAAATCGGATGGAAAATTTTAACAATAGATGTGGATGGGTGTGGCCCATAGCACAAGGGTGAACTGCTTTCTTCTTAAAAAAAAAAAGGCAATTATTCAATAAAAAAGTACATGAGATGAATGAGACATTGCCTAGAAAGTTGTTTTAAATATCTTTCATATATGGATAGACGTTTTTAAAATATCACTTATAAAAGTATCTTTTTTGAGGGAGCTATAAGCCAAAATGTAAATTGGTACAGATTTTTTAAAATAATGTAAGCTCCATGAAAGCCTTAATTTGTCTTGTTCACATAAGCAGTACTTAGAACAGTTCTGGGCACATGGTAATAGTAGTTAGCAATAGTAAAAATTACTAATATTTGAGTAATTATTTTGTCACACTAAGCAAAGTGTTTTGTGTCCATAGAAATATTTGGTGAATGAATCAATACTTTTTGCAGGATGACAATTACAGTTAGGTCTGTAATGATATGAGCTCCTAAACATCACCAGGTAATGCAAAATTGTGCAGTGAATACCACAGGACTCGGGGGGAAAATGAGGTTAGAAGCACAACACTCAAAAAACTTCATCAGTGACACACTTTTTACAAAGACAAAAACCTAATAGAGGGGCTTCACCGGTGGTCCAGTGGCTAAAGAGTCTGCCTTGCAGTGCAGGGTGCACTGGTTCAATCCCTGGCCTGGGAAGATCCCACATGATACGGAGCGGCCAGACCGATGTGTTCAATTACAAGCCAGCACTTTGGAGTACATGTGCCCAGAGCCAGTGCTCTGCAACAAGAGAGGCCACTGTAATGGGAGGCCCACACAGGCCAAAGAACAAAGATGGATGAAAATAAATAAAACGGAAGATCAATAAAAGAGGCCAAAAAATTAAAAAAAAAAAAAAAAAAACCAACAACCTAATAGAAATAGCAGCACAATTTGGCACAGTTTACACACATTAAGTGATTAAGAAATATACAAGTACAACAATAAATATGGCACTTTACCTTGAAAAAGACCTGAAGTTTGCTTGTGGAAGTGCGCATCAGAAGGATTGCAGCTCATGAATTATTGTGAAGTGATGGAAGGAGGGTTATCTGAAATCGGATGGAAAATTTTAACAATAGATGTGGATGGGTGTGGCCCATAGCACAAGGGGTGAACTGAGGTAGCTGACAGATGTCTGAGGTGTGTGCCTTTATAGGTGTGTATTTTAATGCAGCTCAGTTCAGTTAGGTGTAGTTTCCCGCATTCATCTAGAGCAAACTTCCTATAAAAGGCCAGAGAGTAAATATTTTAGGCTTTGTGGGCCATGGGGTCTCTCTTGTAACCATTCAACTCTAAGACTGTGCTATAAAATCAGGCACAGAGCAATGAGAACAAATGGGTTTTGGTGTGTTCCGACAAAACTTTATTTACAAAAACAGACCATTGTGGTGGCCATAGTTTGCTGAACCTCGACCTTGTAAACAAAATCCAGAATAAACAAATACAAATTTCGTCTTATGCTCAAATTATTACCCAACATATCAATCTTGTTGGGACAAATGCACATTTTGTCGCAAAACAAGCATTATAGCTGAACTCAATTTGGAACGCTATCAAATAAACCAAAACAACTGATACAATTCAAATAAATTCAAAAAAACTATCTTTGTGTTTGGATTTTAGAAATTAAATATCACCCAAAAGTCAACTGACAAATGACCAAAATAAAGACAACTAATGATACATTCTGAACACTTGTCATTCAAAATTTGTGCATTAAATTCTACGCAATCTTTAAGAAAAATGGGTTATGCTTTTAATAGCTCTGCGGAACTAAAATTATCAGGCTCAGTCACAAGCTTTTACAAGATCATAGAGCCACAAAAGTTAACATACAAACTACACCACAAGTTAAGTTTGTAAGATCTGATATACAGCACACAGCATGGTGACTACAGGTAACAATACTGTGTTATATCCTTAAAAGTTGCTAGAAAGGAGATCTTAAATGTTCTCTCCACAACAATACAAAAAAAGGTATTTACTGTGGCAGTCATTTCAAAATACATACGCATGACAAATCGTCACACTGTACACTTTAAATGAACACAATTCTATGTCAATTATACCTCAATAAAGCTGGAAAAAATACTAGCTGCCAATGGTTATACAATATTTGCCCAGGAACTGAAATCAAGTGAAAGTTTTAACAATAGATTTGGATGGGTGTGGCCCATAGCACAAGGGGTGAACTGAGGTAGCTGACAGATGTCTGAGGTGTGTGCCTTTATAGGTGTGTATTTTAATGCAGCTCAGTTCAGTTAGGTGTAGTTTCCCGCATTCATCTAGAGCAAACTTCCTATAAAAGGCCAGAGAGTAAATATTTTAGGCTTTGTGGGCCATGGGGTCTCTCTTGTAACCATTCAACTCTAAGACTGTGCTATAAAATCAGGCACAGAGCAATGAGAACAAATGGGTTTTGGTGTGTTCCGACAAAACTTTATTTACAAAAACAGACCATTGTGGTGGCCATAGTTTGCTGAACCTCGACCTTGTAAACAAAATCCAGAATAAACAAATACAAATTTCGTCTTATGCTCAAATTATTACCCAACATATCAATCTTGTTGGGACAAATGCACATTTTGTCGCAAAACAAGCATTATAGCTGAACTCAATTTGGAACGCTATCAAATAAACCAAAACAACTGATACAATTCAAATAAATTCAAAAAAACTATCTTTGTGTTTGGATTTTAGAAATTAAATATCACCCAAAAGTCAACTGACAAATGACCAAAATAAAGACAACTAATGATACATTCTGAACACTTGTCATTCAAAATTTGTGCATTAAATTCTACGCAATCTTTAAGAAAAATGGGTTATGCTTTTAATAGCTCTGCGGAACTAAAATTATCAGGCTCAGTCACAAGCTTTTACAAGATCATAGAGCCACAAAAGTTAACATACAAACTACACCACAAGTTAAGTTTGTAAGATCTGATATACAGCACACAGCATGGTGACTACAGGTAACAATACTGTGTTATATCCTTAAAAGTTGCTAGAAAGGAGATCTTAAATGTTCTCTCCACAACAATACAAAAAAAGGTATTTACTGTGGCAGTCATTTCAAAATACATACGCATGACAAATCGTCACACTGTACACTTTAAATGAACACAATTCTATATGTCAATTATACCTCAATAAAGCTGGAAAAAAATACTAGCTGCCAATGGTTATACAATATTTGCCCAGGAACTGAGTTAAAGATTCTAAGTCGACCACGTTTCAGTTAGAAAACGCTAACACACATAACATTTCTTTGCTCAAGAATCTATACCTCACATCTGAAATCCTTCTCCAGTCTACTTTGTCAAAACTATTCGCATCCTCCAAGGGCCACATTCAAATGCTATCTCTCTATAAAAGCCTTCCCTGGACCCCATTAGAAATGTCTTCCTACTCTAAACTTTCACAGCACTTGTATTTTATCCAACACAGCATTAAGTACTTTATATCTTGCCTCAAATTTATTTGTGAACAAATCTTATTTCTTCCACCATGTGGAACAGAAGACTAATCTTTAGCCATACTAATCCCCCTGCTGGACTGCTCTTTTTCACAGTCAACCCTTAGCTGCTAACTTATCTTCAAGACCCGATACAGATATCATCTCCTCTGTAAAACTTTGCCAGACATCCCCCAAATTAGGCTTTTCTTCTTTCTGATCACTAGCACAACCAACAGACCTCCATTTAGGCACTGCTCTGTAACTATTTATTTACTATTTCCCTCCTTAGGTTAAAAATGCTTTAGGTGAAAAAAAAAATGCTTTGGGTGGGGAATGCTTTAAGGAGGCAGGAGTTTTGTCTTTTACCCTCTGTATATGCTAGTACGGTGCCTAGCACCTAGTTGATACTCAAGTATTTGATCAACTAATAAAAATCCCCCAAAAAATGGAGCATAGGGTATATACACATGAATACCACTGCCGTACCAATCATTTCTTAAATATTGTATGTAACACTTAACAAGAAAGCTCGACTATTGATGTCAAGAATGGCTTACTTGCTTGCTTGCTAAGTCACTTCAGTCATCGTACCCAACTCTTTGCAACTCCATGGACCGCAGACCACCACGCTCCTCTGTCCACAGGATTATCCAGGTAAGACTACTAGAGTGGGTTGCCATGCCCTCCTCTCGGGAACCTTCTCCGGAACCCACCAGTCTAATATTTGTCAATTATCCCTAAACATGTACACTTTAAATGAACACAATTCTATATGTCAATTATACCTCAATAAAGCTGGAAAAAAATACTAGCTGCCAATGGTTATACAATATTTGCCCAGGAACTGAGTTAAAGATTCTAAGTCGACCACGTTTCAGTTAGAAAACGCTAACACACATAACATTTCTTTGCTCAAGAATCTATACCTCACATCTGAAATCCTTCTCCAGTCTACTTTGTCAAAACTATTCGCATCCTCCAAGGGCCACATTCAAATGCTATCTCTCTATAAAAGCCTTCCCTGGACCCCATTAGAAATGTCTTCCTACTCTAAACTTTCACAGCACTTGTATTTTATCCAACACAGCATTAAGTACTTTATATCTTGCCTCAAATTTATTTGTGAACAAATCTTATTTCTTCCACCATGTGGAACAGAAGACTAATCTTTAGCCATACTAATCCCCCTGCTGGACTGCTCTTTTTCACAGTCAACCCTTAGCTGCTAACTTATCTTCAAGACCCGATACAGATATCATCTCCTCTGTAAAACTTTGCCAGACATCCCCCAAATTAGGCTTTTCTTCTTTCTGATCACTAGCACAACCAACAGACCTCCATTTAGGCACTGCTCTGTAACTATTTATTTACTATTTCCCTCCTTAGGTTAAAAATGCTTTAGGTGAAAAAAAAAATGCTTTGGGTGGGGGGAATGCTTTAAGGAGGCAGGAGTTTTGTCTTTTACCCTCTGTATATGCTAGTACGGTGCCTAGCACCTAGTTGATACTCAAGTATTTGATCAACTAATAAAAATCCCCCAAAAAATGGAGCATAGGGTATATACACATGAATACCACTGCCGTACCAATCATTTCTTAAATATTGTATGTAACACTTAACAAGAAAGCTCGACTATTGATGTCAAGAATGGCTTACTTGCTTGCTTGCTAAGTCACTTCAGTCATACGTACCCAACTCTTTGCAACTCCATGGACCGCAGACCACCACGCTCCTCTGTCCACAGGATTATCCAGGTAAGACTACTAGAGTGGGTTGCCATGCCCTCCTCTCGGGAACCTTCTCAACCCAGGGATCAAACCCCCATCTCTTAGGTCTCTGCATTGGCAGGCAGATTCTTTACCACTAGCGCCACCTGGGAAGTCCTGTCAAGAATGGCGACTTGAAGCCAAAACTCGAATATACGTCTTTTCAGAAGTATCATCTCCAATTAAAAAAAGGTTAGAAATATACTAGATATAGTCATCTTTCAAAATAAAAACATATTCTGAGTCACAATAATTAGCAAAGCTTTTCCTTTCCAATAAATGTCTGTGTACATCATAAGATGACATTGTATTAGCAAGAAAACACCTGCATTCTAACCATGTAAGTTTTACGGCAAACAAATTTATGCATACATTCAAGAAAGAAACTTTCCTTCATCACTTCTTCCTATACCCCAAAAAGCCAAGGTCAAAAAATGATCAACGCTAACATAAATAGGATTTCTTAAATAACTTTATGGGCCATCTAGTACAAATTCATTCTGCAAATGACAAAACAGAGACCTAGAAAGGATAAATGATTTCTTCACAATCGGTAGAGCAACAGAGCTACAACTATATAACTCAAGTTTGGTTCAGAGTTAAGCATTCATTCCTCTACAACCAGCAGCTCTCAAACTTCAGATCTCAGGAAATCTTTACACTCCTAAAGCACTTTAAAACTAACAAAGACCCCTAAACAGCTTTTATGTAGTCTATTGTCCTTTATGAACCACTGTTATAACCATGTTACGTCCTCTGGAACTGCAGGCTTTATGAGCACCTTTTCTTCTTCATTCTCCTATTTTACAGATGGAGCCAAAGAGGTTAATCATCCTGCATATAAACTATCATGCCAATAAGACAAGTATTAGGATACATGTGCAGACAGTTCCTACTTAGACAATCCTTTTACTGCTCTGTTATATTCAGCATTCCTAAAGGAAGATCTACATTATTTTCCCATGGCTTAACCCATCTGAACAATTTCTGCCAAAGTCTAAGAGATCATTCAAGGTCTGGAGGAAAATAACCCTGTAAATCCAAGCATTGCCTGTATTCTGTCACCCAATCTATAAACTTACTCAGATTTCAAAGTGAAACAGGCACATAAAAGAAATACAATTTCCTGGGCTTCCCTGGAGGTCCAGCGGGTAAAGAGTCCGCCTTGCAGTGCAAGGGGCACCAGTTCTATCCCTGGCTGGGAGGATCCCACATGCCGCGGAGCAGCTGGACCGGTGTGTCCAACTGTGGGCCAGCACTTTGGAGTGCGTGCACCCGGAGCCGGTGCTCTGCAGTGAGAGGGGCCGTTGCAGTGGGAGGCCCACACAGGCCAAAGAATAAAGATGCATGAAAATTTTTTTAAAAATTAATAAACGAGGCCAAAATTTAAAAGAAAAAAAAATTACTTCACATACCTAAAACTATATATGGGCCTCCCCAGTGGCTCAGTGGTAGAGAATCTGCCTGCAATGCAGGAGCCACAGGAGACATGGGGTTCAATCCCTAGGTGGGGAAGATTCCCTGGAGAAGGAAATGGCAACCCACTCCAGTATTCTTGCCTGGAGAATCCCACTGACAGAGGAGCCTGGTGGGCCACAGTCCATAGGGTCGCGAAGAGTGAGACACAACAAAAGCGACTTAACACACAAATCTATCCACAAATACCTTTAAGTACTATATTTATCTTATCTCTAGAAATACAATATAAAACTGAAAGCTCATGATCAACTATGCCAAGAGGTGCCAATAATGGGAAGTGGCCTGATCACAATTGAAATCACAAATGCCTTTCTTTTCATCCCCACCAATACCATAACCAAACGGCTGACATTTACAATACTTTCACGAGCACAGGAAACTACTCAATGCTTTGTGGTAACCTAAATGGGAAAGAAATCTAGAGTAGATATATGTATATGTGTATCTGATTCAATTACCAACTAACACAACATTGTAAAGCAACTATACTTCAATAAAAATTAATTTTAAAATATTTTAAACCCTTTAGAAAAAGTGCATGTACTTTCCTGCCAGTCCCAGCTTAATGTTTTCCATACAATGGGAATGCATATATTTCACAGGCAACATTTTTCAAAAATTAGATTAGTATGTAACTGACTATAAACTACCACAATAAGAGACACTGTCTAAGATATTTTCCCAACATCTCTCAATTTAGACAACTTCTAGTTTTTGACATTTAAGACCAGTAACTAGTTACAATGCTTTCAGCTTTTCAAGTAATTAATTGCCATACAGATTAGAATGACAAGTGCATCAAATCTCCAAGCTCTTTACATGAAAATAAATGAAAGTTCAATAAGAGGTTGATCTCAGGCAAAAAAACTAAAACAATCTTAAACAAAAACAAGTAACAAAAAATTCTTTAAAAACAGTAACAAAAACTTTACAGACACTGACAGAGCCAGTGATTTTTTAGTGTATATTTGTCCCTCAGTACACACACAGGGAGTTGGTTCCAAGATCCACCACAGATACCAAAAATCTGAAGATGCTCAAGTCCCATAGTCAGTCCTCCATATTCTCAATTCTGTATCCTGGGAGTCAAGCAACCACCAACTGAAATCCACGGTAATGAATAGAGAAACACAGGGCCAATGTGTCGTTTAGCCAAATCATCAAATCTTGCCTTTTGGCTATTTTTTTTTTCACCAAAGAATCCAAGAAATGTTCCTTTTTACAAAATATATGTCAAAATTAGAAACTAATCTTTGCTCCTATTTTTAAGTGCCAGAGTATGTGATAAAGAAAAAATCTGGAACAACTGCATAAAATAATATTAATGACAATGTACAGAACTGTTCATATTATTTCTACCTCACATAAGAAGAGGATCAAGAATGATTTGGGGGCTTCCCCTGGTGGTCCAGTGGGTAAGGACACCGCCCTGCAGTGCAAGGGGCGCCGGTTCGAGCCCTGGCCTGGGAAGATCCCACGTGCCGCGGAGCGGCTGGACTGATGTGTCCAATTACCAAGCCGGAGCCCGCGATGGGAGGCCCACAGGAGCCAAAGAACAAAGACGGATGAACAGAGAGAAACGAAAAGACCAATAGAAGTGGCCCGCCTGCTCCCCTCCCTCCCCAACCTGACCCTCACCCAAAAAAATAAATAAATAAATAAATAAATAAATAAAAAGAATGATTTGGATATGAAATAGATTAATATGAACCTGTTGTAAGGCACAAGAACTCTACTCAATACTGTGTAATGGCTGACACAGGTAAAGAATCTAAAAAAAAAAACTAAAAATAACAGTGTATATATGTATATGTATAAGATATTTTCCCAACATCTCTCAATTTAGACAACTTCTAGTTTTTGACATTTAAGACCAGTAACTAGTTACAATGCTTTCAGCTTTTCAAGTAATTAATTGCCATACAGATTAGAATGACAAGTGCATCAAATCTCCAAGCTCTTTACATGAAAATAAATGAAAGTTCAATAAGAGGTTGATCTCAGGCAAAAAAACTAAAACAATCTTAAACAAAACAAGTAACAAAAAATTCTTTAAAAACAGTAACAAAAACTTTACAGACACTGACAGAGCCAGTGATTTTTTAGTGTATATTTGTCCCTCAGTACACACACAGGGAGTTGGTTCCAAGATCCACCACAGATACCAAAAATCTGAAGATGCTCAAGTCCCATAGTCAGTCCTCCATATTCTCAATTCTGTATCCTGGGAGTCAAGCAACCACCAACTGAAATCCACGGTAATGAATAGAGAAACACAGGGCCAATGTGTCGTTTAGCCAAATCATCAAATCTTGCCTTTTGGCTATTTTTTTTTTCACCAAAGAATCCAAGAAATGTTCCTTTTTACAAAATATATGTCAAAATTAGAAACTAATCTTTGCTCCTATTTTTAAGTGCCAGAGTATGTGATAAAGAAAAAATCTGGAACAACTGCATAAAATAATATTAATGACAATGTACAGAACTGTTCATATTATTTCTACCTCACATAAGAAGAGGATCAAGAATGATTTGGGGGCTTCCCCTGGTGGTCCAGTGGGTAAGGACACCGCCTTGCAGTGCAAGGGGCGCCGGTTCGAGCCCTGGCCTGGGAAGATCCCACGTGCCGCGGAGCGGCTGGACTGATGTGTCCAATTACCGAGCCGGAGCCCGCGATGGGAGGCCCACAGGAGCCAAAGAACAAAGACGGATGAACAGAGAGAAACGAAAAGACCAATAGAAGTGGCCCGCCTGCTCCCCTCCCTCCCCAACCTGACCCTCACCCAAAAAAATAAATAAATAAATAAATAAATAAATAAAAAGAATGATTTGGATATGAAATAGATTAATATGAACCTGTTGTAAGGCACAAGAACTCTACTCAATACTGTGTAATGGCTGACACAGGTAAAGAATCTAAAAAAAAAAACTAAAAATAACAGTGTATATATGTATATGTATGAATAATCCACTCTCCTGTACACCTGAATCTAACATAAAATTGTAAATAAACTATAACTCAATAAAAGGGTTTTTTAAAAAAACAAAAAGGTTTTTTTTTTTTAAAGAAAAAGGTCTTAAAAAAAAAAAGTGTGATTGGTATTGTGGGGTTAAGTCACTCAAGCACTACCTGTCAGGTTATCCTTTAACTATGATTATGGACTGAGATGAATGACACTTCAGACTGAGACAGCTCTGAACACCCACTCGAAGTTCTTTTTTTTTTTTTTTAAGATTTATTTATTTATTTATTTTGGTGGGGGTGAGGTGGGGACGGAGGGGAGCAGGTGGGCCACTTCTACTGGTCTTTCATTTATCTGTTTTCATCCATTCCATCTTTGTTCTTTGGCCCGTGTGGGCCTCCCATCGCGGTGGCCCCTGTTGTCGCAAAGCACCGGCTCTGGGCGCATGCGCTCCAGAGCTCCGCCTCGGTGATTGGACACATCAGTCCAGCTGCTCCGCGGCACGTGGGATCTTCCCAGGCCAGGGATCGAACCGGCGCCCCTTGCACTGCAAGGCGGTGTCCTTATCCACTGGACCACCAGGGGAAGCCTTCGGAGTTCTTTTATAGTAAATAATCAGAGAGCATCACACTTTTTAAAATTAACTCTCTATATGTATATGTGTTTTTTGTAAGAGGGTTTTCACACAGCTTTAGATTCTCCTGGAATTCAATGTTTCAGTTATCTTACTATCTCATATGAAACATAAAAGGCAAAATGTTATAAACA
Organism: Tragulus kanchil; assembly: GCA_022376925.1. Classification (NCBI taxonomy): domain Eukaryota; kingdom Metazoa; phylum Chordata; class Mammalia; order Artiodactyla; family Tragulidae; genus Tragulus; species Tragulus kanchil. Next base: position 64,897,106 of record JAIOJX010000001.1, on the reverse strand, counting down.
CCTACAATCTCAAAGACCTACAACAAATGAAAACAGCAGCTAACATGAACTTTTCCACTGTAATACTTGGGCTAAATTTAAATGGTCATAATCATGTTTTATCTGGCAATTCAATGCCTTGTGATTAAGAAAATAAACTCTGTAGTCGATTGGGTTCAGCTCCAGCTGTATCAATTACAAGTTAAATTAACTGATCAATTTACTTATCTCTCTGTGCCTCTTCCTCCTTATCTGTAAAATGGGGAACACCAAGTACTTATTCCATAGAGCTGTTGTGAGAATTAATAAAAATTACATGAGTAAAGGTCAACAGTAACCACTCAATTTTAGTTATGATTATCACTTGTACCAGAAAGATGTATAAAAATTTAAGGCACATAAGAAAATCTGACCCTCGCATAAAACAGTTCTATTCAGAAAGTCTACACATAATTAATTTTATTCACCTTAAAAAGGGGGAGAAATCCGAGTTCAATCAACAGTTTAAAATTCAGACTTTGTGAAATTTAGCAAAATCTAAAGATAATATTTAACTGTAAGGCACACCCTTCATGGATAGGAACATGGGCACCTGATAATAACTAGCCAACAAGTTGTACTGGATACCTCTTATGTGCCCAGTATCAATTAAATAAAGGCTTACTGTACTTGGACCAGTTAACACAAATTCAGAAATCAAAGCACAATATTTACACTATTAGGGATCTATAATCTGAGAGCTAAAATTAATCTTTTTCCCCTCAAAGGAAGGAAAACATCTTCCATATACTGCTTCTTAAATGCAGAAAAATACACATAAGTATCACAGATTCATTCTCAAATTCTATACCTAGCTAAAGTGCTCTAAAAACATACATACCTATATCCTATTAAGATGGTGGATACATACACACACATATATATACACACACATTATAAATAGACACTAATAGCTATTCAAAATCACATTTTACCAAATGCAAATGCAATTCTGATCTATGCTCCCTGTAATCTTACTTTGTCACTAGGTGCCAAGGATACAACAGTTGAAAAAAAAAAAAAAAGATTACTTCGTTCACAAGGGGTGAGAAGTCAAATATCAACCTGCTTAAAAAGCAAGCCATCCACCTGTGTAAAAGTGGTATACATTTCATATTAACAACCCATGCTTTTAGACACTATCAAGAGGCAAATCAGAAGCACAAGAGAAAAACAGCCTCAACCTAATATAGACATGCTTGATTAGAAAGAGGTGGCCGGGCCTGCCAGCCACTGCTTCCTTGCAATAGATCTTACTTCCCATCAACCCACGTTAACGTGCTCCCCATCCCTCTCGGAATAAACGCACAAACAAAAATAGGGCTCAAGATTTGCCCATAAAGTGGAGCAACATCTGAGGACTGCCTTACCACCCATCAAAGCTGGACTAACCGAAAAGTAGTACATTGGGGTCCCCGGGAAGCAAACCCCCGCGTTACGATCCCTTTGCCTAGAGATATAAATCCAAGGCTATACCCTTCAGGATCGGGAGTAGAGAAGGAATACTGGCAAGACCTACCCGTTCACCTCCCCAAACGGGCTCGTCCCCAGGGTCTGCAGAAAAAAAAACACAATTCCGCAAGGCTTGGGTACTTCCCGTCTGCAGCCGTGCAAACGCCACTAAGCCGTCCCAGGATCTCACGGCCTCGCGAGCGCCCCTCCCCCTCTTCCCGCCCCTCACCCCGCTTCTGCCTGCCCCCTACCCTCGCCTTCCCCACGCAGTTTCCAGGCCCAAAGATTAGGAAGAAAGACGGGACACCAAAAGCCGCCTCCCACTTTAGGGGTCTCAAGGCTACACGCACCGAAGAAACACAAGAAGTCCCCTACGCTCCATCGGGTTCTGGGAGGTTGGGAGAACGCGCCGACCGCGCCAGGCCGCGCGCCGTCCCCCACCCCCACCCCCACCCCGGGCTGGCGCCTGCTGCCGTAACCCTCCTCACCATCGGAGAAAACGGTGCCTCTTTCCGCTCAGAAAAACACAGGCCTAACCCACCAAGCCAAAGCTTTCCCAGACGCCCCGCTCAGCAAACGCGTAGGCCAAAACCGCTGGGACCCGTGAGACGGGGTTGTGTTTTACCTCATGGGCTCAGCAGTCATGTTTTCTCTTCTACGCCCAGCTGGTTTCGAAGACCGTAGGGCGCCCCGCTGCGCTCCCGGGCGCCCAGTTACGGCCGAAATTCACTGGACTCAGTCGTCACTCTTGCTGGCACTGGATCCTCCCCACAGCTCAAAAGCCGGCACCGCTTCCACCGCCGCAGAAGCCTCGGAAACAAAGCGACGCCGCCGCCGCCGCCATTTTGTTGGGCTGAGGCTCCGGCCGCAGAATTGGCGCGTCCTGCGTCTTCCTCTCTCAGTCATTCATTGGCTGCGTGATCCACAGAGCGGATTCCTATTGGACACAGAAATTCACCTTCTTTGGGGGCCTGTTGCTAAGGCGGTCTACGTCAGTTGATCCTCTAAGCCTTTTCACAGGGGCTCTAATGTAGTCCCATTGACTTGAAAGTGCTAGTGACGTATTTCGACTTTATTCTGAAAATGCTTTTTAGTCCATCCTCTGTTCTTTGACATATTGACAAAACAAACCAGCAGCTTAACGTGGTAGCTCAGTAGGTAAAGAATCTGCCTGCAATGCAGGACACCTGGGTTTGATTCCTGGGTGGGGAAGATCCCCTGGAGGAGGAAATAGCAATCTACTCCAGTATTCTAACCTGGAGAATTCCATGGACAGAGGAGCCTGGCGAGCTACAGTCCATGGAGTCTGACAGGACTGAAGCAACTTAGCAGCAGCAGCAGCATGTTTATTGAGAGTTTACTATATGTGCAACACTATACGGTCTCATCCTCTGTCACCTCCTTCTCTTGCCCTCAGTCTTTCCCAGCATCAGGGTCTTTTCCAATGAATGGGTTCTTCGCATCAGGTGGCCAAAGTATCAGAGCTTCAGCTTCAGCACCAGTCCTTCCAATGAATATTCAGGGTTGATTTACTTCCATAGATGATTTATATATAATATCAAGCATGCCAGCATGCTTACAAATATATAGTATAAATAAAAATATTAGACCAACTTGATGCCTGCACACACTTTTTTCATTATTTAATAGATTGTCACTTGGAACACACGTGCCCACACGTCAACCATCCCACTCTAACGTGATGTTTGTTTCACTGACTAATCAATCTAGATCTATTTCCACCTCCTTACAGAGGTTTGTTGTATCATTTCTAAAAGCCTTTCCAAAGAACTCCCTGGCAGTCTGGTAGTTAAGACTCTGTGCTTCAGGAGCTTCCCTGGGGCTTCCCTGGGGCTTCCCTGGTGGTCCAGTGGGTAAGGACACCGCCTTGCAGTGCAAGGGACGCCGGTTCGATCCCTGGCCTGGGAAGATCCCACGTGCAGCGGAGCGGCTGGACCAATGTGTTCAATTACCGAGCCCGGGCTCTGGAGCTCATGCGCCCAGAGCCAGCGCTCTGCGACAACAGAGGCTACTGCGATGAGAGGCCCACACGGGCCAAAAGAACAAAGATGGATGAAAATAGATATATGAAAGACCAATAGAAGTGGCCTGCCCGCCTCCCTCCCTCCCGCACCCACCCCCCCACACACACACAAAAAAGACTGTGCTTCTGCTGCCAAGGGCCAGGGTTGGATCCCTGGCGGGGCAAATAAGACCCGAACAAGTCCCAGGGCTCAGCCGAAAAGATTAAAAAAGAAAAAAGCCTTTCTTGCTTTCACATTCTGTAGGGAACTAAGTCCCCCACAAGCCATAGGTCGCAGTGAAATAAATAAGTAAATAAAAATAGGATAAGAGCCACTGAAGCTTTCACGTTCTATAGTTTGTCTGTTGGTAATCTCTGCAAGTCACAAATCAGTTCCCTAAAATCAAAGTTTCAAGTATTATTTCTAAATTTATTGTGGCATACATGTTTTACTTCATTCTACTTAAGAAATTAAAAAAAAAATCTCATTTACTATAGCATTAAAGAGGATAACATATTTAGGAATAAACTTAACAAAGGAGGTGAAAAAAACTTCATACTGAAATCTATACAACATTGCTAAAAAGAAATCACAGAGAAATTCAGAGAAAGAGAAAAAGAGTGGAAAATATCCCATGCTCATGGATTGGAAGATTTACTGTTGTTAAAATGTCCACACTAGCTAAAAAGATCTACAAATTTAATGAAATCTAAAATCCCAATGGAATTCTTAGCAGAAACAGAAAAATAAATCCCCCAAATTAACATGAAAACTCAAGGAACCTTGAATAGCCAAGTCAATCTTGAAAGAGGAGAGCAATATTGGAGACCACACATTTCCCAATTTCAAAACACACCACCCAGCAACAGTAATCAAGAGTGTGGTATTGGCACAAATATATAGAAAATGAAACAGAAAACAAGGTCCAGAAATAAACCCTTGTATGTATGGAAAAATGATTATAAACTAAGGCGCCAAGATTACACAATGGGGAAAGGACACTTCAGTAATAGTGTTGGGAAAATAAGATATCCAGTAGCAAAAGAGTAAGGTAGTACACTTAACTTATCCCATATACAAAGACTACCTCAAAATGGCTTAAAGATCTAAACCTGTAAAATTCTTAGAAGAAAGCATAAGGGGAAAGCTTCAGGTCATTAGATTTAGCAAGTAGTTTCTTAAATATGACAACAAAAGCGCAAGCAATACAAGTAAAATAGATAAATGGGACTATACCAGATTTTAAAACTTACGCACATCAACAGAAACTATCAACAGTGTGAAACTGCAACCTATAGAATGGGAGAAAATATTTGCAAATCCTACATGCGATAAGGGGTTAATATCCAGAATACATAATGAATTTCTAGTACTAACCAATAGCAACAAAATTTTAAAAATAGGATAAGAGCCACTGAAGCTTTCACGTTCTATAGTTTGTCTGTTGGTAATCTCTGCAAGTCACAAATCAGTTCCCTAAAATCAAAGTTTCAAGTATTATTTCTAAATTTATTGTGGCATACATGTTTTACTTCATTCTACTTAAGAAATTAAAAAAAAAATCTCATTTACTATAGCATTAAAGAGGATAACATATTTAGGAATAAACTTAACAAAGGAGGTGAAAAAAACTTCATACTGAAATCTATACAACATTGCTAAAAAGAAATCACAGAGAAATTCAGAGAAAGAGAAAAAGAGTGGAAAATATCCCATGCTCATGGATTGGAAGATTTACTGTTGTTAAAATGTCCACACTAGCTAAAAAGATCTACAAATTTAATGAAATCTAAAATCCCAATGGAATTCTTAGCAGAAACAGAAAAATAAATCCCCCAAATTAACATGAAAACTCAAGGAACCTTGAATAGCCAAGTCAATCTTGAAAGAGGAGAGCAATATTGGAGACCACACATTTCCCAATTTCAAAACACACCACCCAGCAACAGTAATCAAGAGTGTGGTATTGGCACAAATATATAGAAAATGAAACAGAAAACAAGGTCCAGAAATAAACCCTTGTATGTATGGAAAAATGATTATAAACTAAGGCGCCAAGATTACACAATGGGGAAAGGACACTTCAGTAATAGTGTTGGGAAAATAAGATATCCAGTAGCAAAAGAGTAAGGTAGTACACTTAACTTATCCCATATACAAAGACTACCTCAAAATGGCTTAAAGATCTAAACCTGTAAAATTCTTAGAAGAAAGCATAAGGGGAAAGCTTCAGGTCATTAGATTTAGCAAGTAGTTTCTTAAATATGACAACAAAAGCGCAAGCAATACAAGTAAAATAGATAAATGGGACTATACCAGATTTTAAAACTTACGCACATCAACAGAAACTATCAACAGTGTGAAACTGCAACCTATAGAATGGGAGAAAATATTTGCAAATCCTACATGCGATAAGGGGTTAATATCCAGAATACATAATGAATTTCTAGTACTAACCAATAGCAACAAATAAAGAATTTAAAAGAGGCAAAGGAATTGAAAATAGCAAGGAGAGACAAGAAGGCCCTCTTCGGGCTTCCCTGGTGGTCCAGTGGGTAAAGAGTCCACCTTGCAGTTCAAGGGGCACCAGCTCCATCCCTGTCCTGAAAAGATCCCACGTGCTGCAGAGCTGGGCTGGTGTGCCCAATTAGGAGTCAGCGCTCTGGAGCACATGTGCCCGGAGTTGGTGCTCTGCAGCGAGAGAGGCCACTGTGATGGGAGGCACCACACAGGCCAAAAGAACAAAGATGGATGAAAATAAATAAAATAGCTTTTTTTTAAAAAAAAAAAGAAGGCCCTTTTCAATGAACATGCAAAGAAATAGAAGAAAACAACAGAAAGGTCACCTGATACAAACAGGCATTGGAAAAGACCGTGATGCTGGGAAAGACTGAAGGCAGAAGCAGAGGAGGGTGACAGAGGATGAGATGGCTGGGTGGCATCCCCTATGCAATGGACATGAACTTGGGCAAACTTGGGAGACATTGAGGGACAGGGAAGTCTGGCATGCTGCAGTCCATGGCATCATGAAGAATCAGACACTCCTTGGCGACTGAACAACAAAGGAATTGAATAGGCAATTGTCTAAAGAAGATATACAAATAGACAACAAACATGAAAACATGCTCAACACCACTAATCATAAGACAAATTAGTAACTAAGACTCTGTGTTCCCAATGCAGGGATCCCAGGGTTGATTCCTAGTCAGACAACTGGATCCCACAAGCTGAAATTAAAGAGCTGGTGAAGCCAAATTTTTTTAAAAAATAAAGTATTAGTGAAAAATCCTCAAAAAAAAAAAAAGAAAAGAAAAAAGAAATGTTGGTAAGGATGTGGTAACAAGGCAATACTCGAGCATGGTTATTGAGAATAAAAAATGGTGAAGCTTCTATTGAAAATAGTATGGAGATTCCTTCTCGTCTGGGTCAGCCAAAACAGCACCGTGTAGGTTGCTAACGCCTCAGAAAGGGTGCAGGTCTTAACTCTGAAGGCAGAGTTCTTGCCTCTCCTGAGTGCGTAATTTCAGAGAATAACATCATGGATGCTGGCCAGGACTGCTGTCCCATGCTCTTTAACTATGACTACCAGGTCTGCTTGACCTTCGTCTCCGAGTTGGACATCTCCAGCCAGAGCATCCAGCGAAACATGTCAGCCGTGGAGCACTTCCTCCAACAAAGACAAGCGAGCTACAACTGAGGACTGCAACATGGCCCTGGAAACACTGCACCAAAACAGCACCACTCACGTGTCTATGAGATGGACACGCAAGATTGTGGCAAATTTTGCGCTACTGACATCAATGGAGCCATGACCATTTGGGATTTCAAGACCTTATAGTCTTCCATCCAGGGTTTTTGGATAATGTGAAACTGAGTGAGCCTCCAGACCCAGCATGAAGCATGGACAGGCTGTGCCAGGGCAGTTCTGCCATTTGCATGGGGAAGGGAGTCAGCCCCCAGGAAACAGTGAAGATGCATATGGTGTAACCTCCGTGTGTGTTTTGAGTATAATTAGTGAAGGTTTGTTTGTTTGTTTTATTTTGTTTTGCAATTTCATTCCATTCTTGACCAAAGCTTGACTTTAGTTTATTATGGTAGTCAATGCTAACTTAAAGGAAGGAGAGGAGAGGTATATAAATTGTCTGCTAAAAAGTTAAATAAAAACACTGAATTTGTAAAAAAAAAAAAAAAAAGAAGAAGAAGAAGAAGACAAAGTGGAAAAAAATACACAGAAGAACTATGCAAAAAGATCTTAATGACCCAGATAACCATGATGATGTGATCACTCACCTAGAGCCAGATATCAGTAGTGACCACAGGACTGGAAAAGGTCAGTTTTCATTCCAATCCCAAAGAAGGGCAATGCTAAAGAATGTTCAAACTACCACCTAATTGCAATCATTTCACACACTAGCAAGGTCATGCTCAAAATCCTCCTTCAACAGTATATGAACCAAGAAATTCCAGATGTACAAGCCAAATTTAGAAAAGGCAGTGAAATCAGGGATCAAACCAACATTCGTTGGATCATAGAAAAAGCAAGAGAATTCCAGAAAAACATCTACTTCTGCTTCATTGATTATGCTAAAGCCTTTGATGGTGTGGGTCACACCAAACTGTGGAAAATTCTTGAAAAGATGGGGATACCAGACCGTCTTACCTGCCTCCTGCAAAACCTGTATGCAGGACAAGAAACAACAGTTAGAACTGGACATAGAACAACATTTTTAAAAAGGCAACTATAGATGTGCATACATGGTGATATTTCTCTAGTTATATTGTTCAATGAAATAAAAGCCAGTTGCATAATGCTGTACCAGACCTTTGTCTATGAGATGGACACGCAAGATTGTGGCAATTTTGCGCTACTGACATCAATGGAGCCATGACCATTTGGGATTTCAAGACCTTATAGTCTTCCATCCAGGGTTTTTGGATAATGTGAAACTGAGTGAGCCTCCAGACCCAGCATGAAGCATGGACAGGCTGTGCCAGGGCAGTTCTGCCATTTGCATGGGGAAGGGAGTCAGCCCCCAGGAAACAGTGAAGATGCATATGGTGTAACCTCCGTGTGTGTTTTGAGTATAATTAGTGAAGGTTTGTTTGTTTGTTTTATTTTGTTTTGCAATTTCATTCCATTCTTGACCAAAGCTTGACTTTAGTTTATTATGGTAGTCAATGCTAACTTAAAGGAAGGAGAGGAGAGGTATATAAATTGTCTGCTAAAAAGTTAAATAAAAACACTGAATTTGTAAAAAAAAAAAAAAAAAAGAAGAAGAAGAAGAAGAAGACAAAGTGGAAAAAAATACACAGAAGAACTATGCAAAAAGATCTTAATGACCCAGATAACCATGATGATGTGATCACTCACCTAGAGCCAGATATCAGTAGTGACCACAGGACTGGAAAAGGTCAGTTTTCATTCCAATCCCAAAGAAGGGCAATGCTAAAGAATGTTCAAACTACCACCTAATTGCAATCATTTCACACACTAGCAAGGTCATGCTCAAAATCCTCCTTCAACAGTATATGAACCAAGAAATTCCAGATGTACAAGCCAAATTTAGAAAAGGCAGTGAAATCAGGGATCAAACCAACATTCGTTGGATCATAGAAAAAGCAAGAGAATTCCAGAAAAACATCTACTTCTGCTTCATTGATTATGCTAAAGCCTTTGATGGTGTGGGTCACACCAAACTGTGGAAAATTCTTGAAAAGATGGGGATACCAGACCGTCTTACCTGCCTCCTGCAAAACCTGTATGCAGGACAAGAAACAACAGTTAGAACTGGACATAGAACAACATTTTTAAAAAGGCAACTATAGATGTGCATACATGGTGATATTTCTCTAGTTATATTGTTCAATGAAATAAAAGCCAGTTGCATAATGCTGTACCAGACCACCTTACCTGTCTCCTGAGAAACCTGTATACAGGTCAAGAAGCAACTGTTAGAACTGGATATGGAATAACTGACTGGTCCAAAACTGGGAAAGGAGTATGACAAGGCTGTATATTTTCACTCTGCTTACTTAAATTATATGCAGACTACATCATGCAAAATGCAGGGTTGGATGAATCACAGGTTGGAATCAAGATTTCCAGGAGAAATATCAATAGCCTCAGATATACAGATGATACCATTCTAATGGCATAAAGTGAAGAGCAACTAAAGAGCCTCTTGATGAAGGTGAAAGAGAAGAGAGAAAAAGCCGTCTTGAAACTCAGCATTTAAGCAACTAGGATCCATAGCATCCAGCCCCATCACTTCATGGCATATAGAAGGGGAAAATGTGGAAGCAGTGACAGATTTTAATTCACTGGGCTCCAAATCACTGCAGACTGACTACAGCCATGAAATGAAAAGACACTTGCACCTTGGAAGGAAAGCTATGATAAACCTAGACAGTGTATTAAAAAGCAGAAACATCATTTTGCTGACAAAGTCCATATAATCAAAGTTATGCTGTTTACAGTAGTCATGTACAGATGTGAGATTTGGCTGAGTGCTGAAGAATTGATGCTTTCAACTGTGGTGATGAAGAAGACTCTTGAGAATCCCTTGGACTGCAAGGAAATCAAACCAGTCAATCATAAAGGAATCAATCCTGAATATTCATTGGAAGGACTGATGCTAAAGCTGAAGCTGCAATACTTGGGCCACCTGATGCAAAGAGTGGACTCATTGGAAAATCTCCTGATGCTGGGAAAGATTGAAGGCAAAAGGAAAACCGGGCAGCAGAGGAGGAGATGCTTAGGTAGAATCATCGGCTCAGTGGACACAAATTTGAACACACTCTTGGAGATAGTGAAGGACAGAAGAGCCTGGCATGCTACAGTCCAGAGGGTCAGAAAGAGCCAGACATAGAGACTCAACAACAACATACAATATTGTATACTTCAATGAAGCAAAAAAGTGAGAGTCTCTTGTAGGCAGCCTATATTTGGATAGTGGGTTCTGTTGTTGTTAATTTATTTATTTTTGACTATGCTAGGTTTTCGTTGCTGTACGTGGGCTTTCTCTAGTTGTGGTGAGTGCGGGCTGCCCTTTAGTTGCAGTGCACCGGCTTCTCACTGTGGTGGCTTCTCTTGTTGCAGAGTGAGGGTTCTAGTGAATGCGGCTTCAGTGGCTGCAGCACATGTGTCCTAGAGCATGGGCTCAGTAGTTGTGGCACACAGGCTTAGCTCCTGTGCTGAATGTTCTATGTTCCCAGACCAGGAGTCAAACTCTGAATTGCCGGGCAGATTCATAACCACTAGATTGCCGGGGAATTCCTACATTTAAATAATTAGTGACAAGGAAGGACTTACTTCTGCTCTTCTGTCATTTATTTTCTGTATATCGTATGTACTCTTTTCTTCAGTTCCTTCTTTACTTCATAGTTTTGTGTTTAACTGATTTTTTGAAATGTATCATTTTAATGCCTTTGTCATTTCCTTTTCTGTATACTTCTACATTATTTTTGTAGTGGTTGTCCTGGGAGCTACAGTGAAAGTGAAAGTGGCTCAGTCATGTTCAACTCCTTGTGACCAGTGGACGAGCCATGGAATTCTCCAGGCAAGAATACTGGAGCGGGCAGCCTTTCCCTTCTCCAGGGCATCTTCCCAACCCAGGAATTGAATCATGGTTTTCTGTACTGCAGGAGGATTCTTTACCAGGTGAGCTACAAGGGAAGCCCTGGGAACTACAATAAATCTCTTAAATTTATACAGTCTCGCGTGAATGAATGCCAGCTTAACTTCAACAGTATGTGAAAACTCTGATCTGATCCTGTATAGCTTCATCTTTCCCCTTTTATGTTGTTACCATCAAATTCACATCTTTAACTCTGTGTTCTCATTAACGTAATTTGTAATTATTGTTTTACATACATTCTTTTAAATCATATAAGGAAAAATTACTACCCCAAAATGCAATAACATTGGCTTTTTATTTATTTATTTATTTATTTTTTATTTTGGGTGGGGGTCGGGTTGGGGAGGGAGGGGAGCGGGCGGGCCACTTCTATTGGTCTTTCATTTCTCTGTTTTCATCCGTCTTTGTTCTTTGGCTCCTGTGGACCTCCCATCGGGGTGGTCCATTGAGCTTCTTTGTGGCTTAGTGTAAAGAATCTGCCTCCCAATGCAGGAGACACAGGTTCATTCCCTGGGTTGGAAAGATCCCCTGAAGAAGGAAATTGCAACCCACTCCATTATTCTTGCCTAAGAAATTGCATGGGCAGAGTGGCCTGGCCAGCTACAGTCCCTGAGATTGCAAAGAGTTGTACCCAAGTTAGCGACTAATACTCCATTGTATATACGTACCACAGCATCTTTATCCATTCCTCTGTCGATGGACATTTAGGTTTTTTCCATGTCTTTGCTATTGTAAACAGTGCTGCAATGAACACTGGGGTGCATGTATCCTTTTGGATCATGTTTTTCTCTGAATTTATGTCCAGGAGTGGGATTGGAGTGTCATACAGTAGGTCTATTTTAAGAATTGTAAGGAACCTCTATACCATCCTCCATTATGGATCTACCAAATTAAATTCCCACCAACAGTACAGGATGGTTCCCTTCTCTCTACATCCTCTACGGCATTTCTTGTTTGTGGATTTTTGCTGATAAGCATTCTGACTGGTGTGAGGTGGTATCTCATTGTAGTTTTAATTTGCATTTCTATAATAAATAGCGATGCAGAACATCTTTTCATGTGAGAAATTGGCTGTTAATCTTACTGAGTATCTCTTCTAAGTGAAAAATCACTTCTCTTTTGATACTTTCAAGATTCTCTGTCTTGGTATGGATCTCCGTGTTTATTTTACTTAGTTTGACGAATTTCTCAGATGTGTAAATTCATGTCTTCCATCAAATTTCAGAAGGCTTGGACCATTACTTTATGTTTTCTTTCTGCCTTTTTTCTCTCTCCTTTTTTGCTAGGATTTTCAGTTATTTGTATATTGGTGTGTTTGATGTCATTCCTCAGTTCTCTTAGGTTCTGTTAATTTCTTCATTTTTTTCTGTTTGTTTGACAGGGTAATTGTTACTGACTCATATTCATTATTTCTTCCATCTGCACAAATGTTTTTGAAGCCCTCTAGTAAACTATTTTTCATTAACGTATCTTTAAGACCAAGAATTTCTATTTTTAAATATCTTTTTCCCCCGAGAGTAATGTGTTTTGCTTTGTCCAGCTTTATTGCAATATAATCAACAGATAACATTGTGTAAGTTTAAGGTGTACAGCATGATGATTAGATAAACGTACATAGTGTGAGTTGCTTACCACAAGAAGGTTAGTTAACACACCATTTACCTCACATAATTATCATTTTGTTATTTCTATTTCTTTATTGATATTCTATGTTTGGTGAGACATAGTTTATACCTTTCTTCCTTTTGCTTTTTGAATACAATTTGCTTTAGCTCTCTGAACATATTTTAGGTACCTGATTTAAAATATTTTTAAGTCCATTGTCTGGGTTTCTTGAGGCATAGGTTTTGGTAATTTCCTTTTTCTCCCTGTGAATAGGCCATATTTTCTTATTCCTTCATGTGTCTCATCATTTTTGGGTTGAAAACTGGACACTTACATGCTCTTTTTTTTTTTTTTTGGCCTCTTTTATTGGTTTCTTAATTATTTATTTTCATCCATCTTTATTCTTTGGCCTGTGTGGGCCTCCTACTGCAGTGGCCTCTCTCGTTGCAGAGCACCAGTGCTGGGGCATGTGCTCCAGAGCGCTGGCTCTTAATTGGACACATCAGTCCAGCCGCTCCAGGCATATGGGATCTTCCCAGGCCAGGGATCGAACCGGTGCCCCTTGCATTGCAAGGTGGACTCTTTACCCACTGGACTACCAGGAAAGCCCAAAACTGGACACTTATAATGTGATAAGTCTCAAAATAAGATTCTCCTCCTTTCCCTTTGTTTCTGCATGTTGTCACGGTATGGTTTTTGATTAATGAATTTCCTAAACTATTTTTGTAAACACTGTATACTTTGTGATATGTGGACATCGAAGTCTCTGTTTCACTAATGATATGAGTGATACCCTTAAACACCTGGAGGCAGAACAATGAAGAAAAAATGCCTTTCAATCTTTGCAGATTGGCCCCGTTTTCTTACAGTCCTTCAACACTTAGCCAGTCTGTTTACAAGTCTGCCTTAGCTTTCACTTCCTGCTTGCACTGAGATAAATTAGTCAGGGGGAAAGCTTAGAGAACTATTAAGAACTATTAAGCCTATTCTGAGCATGCAACCTGTTATGGGCATACACAGCTTTTGGTTCCCAAAGTAAATCTCTTCTCAGGTTTGGCTCCCAGACTTTAGACACATCTATTATTTGCCACAACAGCAATGTTTTACCCTGGGTAGCAGTAGCTTGTTCATTTGTCTTTTAATATTCCTGAGGAACATGCTGTGTGTATACCTGCTTTCCTGCCCTGAATGATTTCTGTGGTAGACAAAACAAAGGCAAGCCACTGTGTCATTTCTTAGGGAACCCACAAACAGCTTGAAACAAACACAATTTCTTTTCTTTTTTTTAACACAATTTCTTGGAAACAAGGTCTGCTGTGCTCTTTGGGAGAGCTACCCAAACTGGGAACACAGAATGCTGTCACACCAACATGAGGGGATGGGGCAAGACTAAAATACCACAGAGGTACCCTACCATGCTTAAATTTCCTTTGTCTCAACTCAGAATTCACTTGGTTGTTGCAAACCTTTGTTATTTTCCAGAATTCTAAAAAAGCTGATTCTGGCAGATTTCACTCATGTTTTTCAGTGTTTCTGTGGAGGGATGGGTCCTCTGAACCATTTACTCTGTCATTTTTTTTTAAACTTAGCTGTGTGTGTGTGTGTGTGTGTGTGTGTGTTTATGTTTGTTTTTTGAACTGTTATGCATTTTATTTTTTGGATTTTATTTTTCAATTAATTTTAATTGGAGTATAGTTGATTAACAATGTTCTCTTAGCTTGTGCTGTACAGCAAAGTGAATCAGTGTCACATCTACCTGTCTAAGAGTATGTCTACTCTTTTTTATATTGTTCCTATACAGGTCATTACAGAGTATTGAGTAGAGTCCCTTATGATATACAGTAGGATCTTATCAATTACCAATTTTGTGTATAGTAATGTGTATATGTCAATCCCAATATCCCAATTTATCCCTCCCCTCTCCCCTTTCCTCTTAGTAGCTGTCATTTTGTTTTCCACATGTGTGACTATTTCTAATTTGTAAGTAGGTACCCTTTTTAAAGATTACACATATAAGCAATATCATATGGCATTTGTCTTTCTCTGTCTGACTTACTCAGTATGACAGTCTTTAGGCCCACCCATGTCACTGCAAATGGCGTTATTTCATTTTTTACGGTTGAGTAATATTTATTTTAGCTATTTTTGGCCATTCATATTTCCATATAAAATTTAAAATCAGCATGTCCATCTTCACACACACACAGCCAAATATGCTATAACTTTTATTAAAATTGATATGAAAATTAAGTGCTTTACAACAGTGAATTTTATTCTTTGAGAATGGTTAACACATTTTAATGTTATTTGGTATAATAGGTATAGGAAGTAATTTCTTTTTTTTTCTTTTTTAGGAAGTAATTTCTAAAATGTTATTATTGTTCAACATTCATGCACATTTCAACTGAAAGAATTTTTGTTTCCCTTGAAGTTTTAAATTTTTTTAAAAATTTTAATAGTTGAAGATTGAATTTTAAAATCTGTGAACAAGGCAAACCCTTTATTTGTGTTAATATCTCTCAACAGTGTTTTGTGGTTTCCAGTCAATGTCTAGCACATCTTTTATTACATTTATTCCTAATGCTATCTTAATTTGAATTATCATTTGATAGAACTAGCTAGTCACTATCAGGGAATTCCAACTTTCTTCCGCAAAATTGTTGGAACTTGAATCAAATATGTATGATACTATAGCACCATGTTAGTACTATAGCACCATGTTAGTAGTATTTTAGTATTTATTTTGTATATTACCAAAACATTGATATTTTATTTAAATCTGAGATAAAATTTTCATAATCATCTACATATTCTCAGATGTTGTTACACTTGAAAAAGGACCAGGAACCAGGATTAAGGATTCCTTGTAAGTCTGACTTGAGTCTTTCCAAATTGAATGATTAAGGAAGAAAATCTTGATTAAAAGAGGTGAGGAGTCAGACTTGTGAGAATGAATTTGAACTTTGAGGAAAGGAAAGGGAGAGAAGAGGAGGAAATCAAGGCATGGAGGAAGAGAAGCAGTTAGATTTCAGGGGTCCTTAGAAACCCACCTCCATCTTTTTTCCTTTCCCCTCAAATTTCCATACTATCTTTTGTCTCTGTTTCTGTAAAGTATTTCTCTACCTCAGTTCTAAGAAGACTAGGGAAGACCTCTGGAATTCAATGAAGGCCCAAACTGATGCTAAGGGGTACACAAATGACAGAAATATAAGAAAAAATGTTGAGTTACTAATACCTTGGGAATTAGTCATTAAAATGAGATACCTTGGAAGAATTCGGGGGGGGGCACTTCTATTGATATTTCATTTATTTATCTTTGTTTTGTGGCCTGTGTGGGTCTCCCATCGCAGTGGCCTCACTTGTTGCAGAGCAACAGCTCTGGGCACATGCGCTCCAGAGCTCCAGCTCAGTAGTTGGACCCACTGGTCCAGCTGCTCCGTGGCACATGGGATCTTCCCAGGCCAGGGATAGAACCAGCGCCCCTTGCACTGCAAGGCGTGTCCTTACCCACTGGACCACCAGGGAAGCCCTGTTCATTCATTTTTGTTCATTCAGAAATCGTCATATACCATGTAACTCTTTGGGTGTGACTCAGGATGTAAATGACTCTGACTTTAAGTACTAAAATGATACCATATTCAGTATGCCAGCAAATTTGGAAAACTTAGCAGAGGCCACAGGACTGGAAAAGGTCAGTTTTCATTTCAACACCAAAGAAGGGCAACGCAAAAGCACATTCAAGGGGGTTTCCCTGGTGGTCTAGTGGGTACAGAGTCCACCTTGCAGTACAAGGGGCACCGGTTTGATCCCTGGCCTGGGAAGATTCCACGTGCCGCGGAGCGGCTGGACCATTGTGTCGAACTGCAAGGGCGTTCTGGAGCACATGCACCCAGGGCCCGTGCTCTTCAACAAGAGAGGGCACTGCAATGGGAGGCCCCCGCAGGCCAAAGAATAAAGTTGGATGAAAATGAATAAATTAAAAACAAACCAAACAAACAATAAAAGCACATTCAAACTACCATACAGGGCTTCCCCTGGTGGTCCAGTGAGTAAGGACACTGCCTTGCAGTGCAAGGGGCGCCAGTTCAATCTCTGGCCTGGGAAGATCCCACGTGCCACGGAGCGGCTGGACCAATGTGTCCAATTACCGAGCCGGAGCTCTGGAGCGCATGCACCCAGAGCCGGTGCTCTGCGACAACAGAGGCCACCGCGATGGGAGGCCCACAGGAGCCAAGGAACAAAGATGGATGAAAATAGAGAAATGAAAGACCAATAGAAGTGGCCTGCACAATCCCCTCCCTCCCCACTCCACCCCTCAAAAGATAAATAAATAAAAAATTAAAAAACAAAACAAAACAAAAAACTACCATACAATTGGGCTCATTTCACATGCTAGGAAGGTAATGCTCAGAATCCTTCAAGCTAGGCTTCAACAGTACATGAAGTGGGAACTTTCAGATGTACAAGCTGGATTTAGGAAAGGAAAAGGAACCAGAAATCATAGATAAAGGAAGGGAATTCAAAAAAAAAAAAAAAAAACTATTTCTTCATTGACTAAAGACTTTGACTGTGCAGATCACAACAAACTGGAAAATTCTTAAAGAGATGGGAATACTAGACTACCTTATCCGTCTCCTGAGAAACCAGTATGCTGTACAAGAAGTAACAGTTAGAACTGGACCAGGAACAATGAACTTGTTCAAAATTGGGAAAGAAGAATGCCAAGACTGTATATTGTCACTCTCCTTATTTAACTTATTTGGAGAGTACAATCATGCAAAAGTGTCAGGCTGGATGACTCACAAGCTGGGGTCAAGATTCTGGGAGGAATATCTACAACCTCAAATATGCACTCTAATGGCAGAAAGTGAGGAACTAAAGAGCCTCTTGATGAAGGTGAAACAGAAGAGTGGAAAACGCTGGTTTAAAACTCAATATTCAAAGCAAAAAAGCAAAATTTTAAAAAATGGCAGAAAAACCTACTCACTATTCAAAAAACAAAGATCATGGCATCTAGTCCCATCTCTTCATGGCAAATAGATGGAGGAAAGTGGAAACAGTAACAAACTTTTTTGGGGGCTCCAAAATCACTGCAGATGGTGACTGCAGTCATGAAATTAAGACACTTGCTCCTTGGAAGAAAAGTTATGACAAACTTAGTATATTAAAAAGCAGAGATATCACTTTGCCAACAAAGACCTGTGTAGTCAAAACTATGGATTATTTTAGCAGTCATGTACAGATGTGAGAGTTGTATCATAAATAAGGCTGAGTGCCAAAGAATTGACACTTTTGAATTATAGTGCTGTAGAAGACTCTTAAGTCCCTTGGACAGCAAGGAGATCAAACTAGTCAATCCTAAAGGAAATCTTCCCTGAACATTCATTGGAAGGACTGATGGTGAAGCTGAAGCTCCAATACCTTGGGCACCCAATTAAAAGCCAACTCATTAGAGAAGCCCCTGACGCTGGGAAAGACTGAGGGCAGAAGAGGGTGACAGAGAATAAGACTGTTGGATAGCATCACTGACTCAATGGACATGAGTTTGAGCAAACTGAGAGATGGTGAAGGACAGAAAAGCCTGCCTTACTGTAATCCATGGTGTCACAGAGAGCCCGACATGACTTAGTGACTGAACAACAACAAAATGATACTATACTGATAAGTACAATTTGGATTTTGGTACATTAAAAATGTATCTTATGAATTAATCATTCTTTAAAATTTCAGTTTCTTTCAAAGAAACCTCTCTCTTACCCTACCACCTGACCTCAAAAAAGTGATCAAACCCTTCTCTGTATTCATGATATAACAGATTTTCCCACTAGGACTGCATTTATTTATATGTTTGCTCCTGCCACAAGACTGCAAGCAACTCGAGAGTAAAGACTTGTTTTTCTTTATTCAATCAGTGAGAATTTACTGATTGTGCACTGTGCATGTACTTAGAAAAGGAGCATACAAAGATGAGTAAGACAACATTTGTGTTTCCAAGCAACTTACAGTTTATGGGAGGGACAGGGCAATTACAAGATAGAAAACCAGAGATGTACCAAAGAAGAAAGGAGGGTTATAAAATCCAAACTAGGAGGTCAGGAAAGCTTCCTGAAAATTATAATATTTGAGCTGTGTTTAGAGGGAGAGAAAACACTGTATTTATTTGAAGATCATAGAAAGAACACCAGACCCAAAGTTCTCTAGGTACAACTGCTGGTCACAGAGCCACAATGAGGCATTATATTAATAAATTGGAAGGTTCAGACCAAATGCATCATTTCTGAGTCTGGACATTTTGGTGGAGCCATCACATCTTGCTGTTAAAGTGCTACACTCAATATGCCAGCAAATTTGGAAAATTCAGCGGTGGACACAAGACTGGAAAAGGTCAATTTTCATTCAAGTCTCAAAGAAGGGCAATGCCAAAGAATGTTCAAACTACTGCACAATTGCAATCATTTCACACCCTAGCAAAGTAAAGTTCAAAATTCTCCAAGCTAGGAATCAAGAGTACAGGAATCAAAAACTTTCAGATGTATATGTTGGATTTAGAAAAGGCAAAGGAACCAGAGATCAAATTACCAACATACGTTGGATCATAGAAAGAACAAGGGAATTTCAGAAAAACATCTACTTCTGTTTCATTGACTATGCTAAACCCTTTGACTGTGTGGATCACACCAAACTGTGGAAAATTCTTAAAGAGATGGGAATACCAGATCACCTTACCTGCCTCCCAAGAAACCTGTATGCAGGACAAGAAGCAACAGTGAGAACCAGACCTAGAACAACAGACTGATTCCTTAAATTGGGAAAGAGAGTCAAATGTCAAGGCTGAAAGAAACCTCTCTTACCCTACCACCTGACCTCAAAAAAGTGATCAAACCCTTCTCTGTATTCATGATATAACAGATTTTCCCACTAGGACTGCATTTATTTATATGTTTGCTCCTGCCACAAGACTGCAAGCAACTCGAGAGTAAAGACTTGTTTTTCTTTATTCAATCAGTGAGAATTTACTGATTGTGCACTGTGCATGTACTTAGAAAAGGAGCATACAAAGATGAGTAAGACAACATTTGTGTTTCCAAGCAACTTACAGTTTATGGGAGGGACAGGGCAATTACAAGATAGAAAACCAGAGATGTACCAAAGAAGAAAGGAGGGTTATAAAATCCAAACTAGGAGGTCAGGAAAGCTTCCTGAAAATTATAATATTTGAGCTGTGTTTAGAGGGAGAGAAAACACTGTATTTATTTGAAGATCATAGAAAGAACACCAGACCCAAAGTTCTCTAGGTACAACTGCTGGTCACAGAGCCACAATGAGGCATTATATTAATAAATTGGAAGGTTCAGACCAAATGCATCATTTCTGAGTCTGGACATTTTGGTGGAGCCATCACATCTTGCTGTTAAAGTGCTACACTCAATATGCCAGCAAATTTGGAAAATTCAGCGGTGGACACAAGACTGGAAAAGGTCAATTTTCATTCAAGTCTCAAAGAAGGGCAATGCCAAAGAATGTTCAAACTACTGCACAATTGCAATCATTTCACACCCTAGCAAAGTAAAGTTCAAAATTCTCCAAGCTAGGAATCAAGAGTACAGGAATCAAAAACTTTCAGATGTATATGTTGGATTTAGAAAAGGCAAAGGAACCAGAGATCAAATTACCAACATACGTTGGATCATAGAAAGAACAAGGGAATTTCAGAAAAACATCTACTTCTGTTTCATTGACTATGCTAAACCCTTTGACTGTGTGGATCACACCAAACTGTGGAAAATTCTTAAAGAGATGGGAATACCAGATCACCTTACCTGCCTCCCAAGAAACCTGTATGCAGGACAAGAAGCAACAGTGAGAACCAGACCTAGAACAACAGACTGATTCCTAATTGGGAAAGGAGTATGTCAAGGCTGTATATTGTCACTTTGCTTATTTAACTTGTATGCAGGGTACATCAAGGGAAATGCTGGTCTGGATGAAGCACAAGCTGAAATCAAGATTGCTGGGAGAAATACCAATAATCTCAGGTATGTAGACAACACCACCTTTATGGAAGAAAGCGAAGAGCAACAAAAGAGCCTCTTGATAAGGGTGATAGAGCGAAAAAGCTGGCCTAAAACCCAACATGCAAAAAACGAAGATCATGGCATCCAGTCCCATCACTTCACGGCAAATAGATGGGGAAACAAGGAAATAGTGACAGACTTTATTTTCTTGGACTCCAAAATCACTGCAGACTGTGACAGCAGTCAAGAAATTAAACGGCACTTGCTCCTTGAAAGAAAAACTATGACAAACTTAAACAGCATATTCAAAACCTGAGACATCACTTTGCCGACCAAAGGCCATTTAGTCAAAGCTATGGTTTTCCCAGTAGTCATATATGGATGTGAGACTTGGACCATAAAGAAGGCTGAGCACCGAAGAATTGAGGCCTTTGAACTGTGGTGTTGGAAAACTCTTGAGAGTCCCTTGGACTGCAAGGAAATCAAACCAGTCGCTCCTAAAGGAAATAAATCCTGAATATTCACTGGAAGGACTGATGCTGAAGCTGAAGCTGAACCTCCAATACTTTGGCCGTCTGATGTGAAGAGACGACCCATTCGAAAAGACCCTGATGGTGGGAACAATAGAAGACAGAAGGAGAAGAGTACAATGGAAGATGAGTTAATGGACTCACTGAGTTAATGGGCATGAGTTTGAGCAATCTCCAAGAGATGGTGAAGGACAGGGAAGCCTGGCATGCTACAGTCCATGGACTCACATGACAGAGGGCCTGAACTGACCTGAACATATCTTTTTTCTTTTTTTTGAACATATCTTAATGAGGTTTTTTGTTTTCCAGCTGAATGTCATTATTTATAAAGCACTTATTGGAATATACTAATCACTCATCCTGCAGGTAGTTTATCTATATGTCCTGAAATTACCACCTGAAAAGAGCCTCTTTAAAGAGGGCTTCCCATTCCCTCTAAGATCAGGAACAAGACTAGGGTGTCCACTTTCACCACTCTTATTCAACATAGTCCTGGAAGTTCTAGCAACAGCAATAAGAGAAGAGAAAGAAATCAAAAGAATCCAGATTGGAAAAGAAGAAGTCAAACTCTATTTGCAGATGACATGATATTATACATAGAAAATCCCAAAGACACTATTACAAAACTACTAGAGTTAATCAGCGAATTGAGCAAAGTCACAGGATACAAAATCAACATACAGAAATCACTGGCATTCCTATACATAAACAATGAAAAATCAGAAAACGAAATCAAAGAGGCAATCCCCTTCGCCATTGCAACCAAAAGAATCAAATATCTAGGAATAAACCTACCCAAAGAAACAAAAGAACTATACATAGAAGATTACAAGACACTCATGAGAGACATTAAAGAAGACTTAAACAGATGGAGAGATATTCCATGTTCCTGGGTCGGAAGAATCAATATTGTGAAAATGACCATACTACCAAATGTCATCTATAGATTCAATGCGATCCCTATCAAACTTCCAATAACATTCTTCACAGAACTAGACCAACGAATAACACAGTTCATATGGAAACACAAAAGACCTCGAATAGCCAAAGCAATCCTCAAGAAGAAGAATGGAGCTGGGGGGATCAGCCTCCCCAACTTCAGACTCTACTACAAAGCAACAGTCCTCAAGACAGTATGGTACTGGCACAAAAACAGAAATATCGACCAATGGAACAAGATCGAGAACCCAGAGATAAACCCACGTACCCATGGGTACCTTATTTTTGACAAAGGAGGAGAAACTATAAAATGGGACAAAGACAGCCTCTTCAACAAGTGGTGCTGGGAAAATTGGATAGCTACATGCAAGAAAATGAAGTTGGAACATTCCCTGACACCATACACAAAGATAAACTCAAAATGGATTAAAGACTTAAATGTAAGGCCAGAAACCATCAAAGTCTTAGAGAATATAGGCAAAACCCTCAAGGACATAAATCAAAGCAAGATCTTCTCTGACCCACCTACTAGAATAGCGGAACTCAAAAGACAAATGAACATGTGGGACCTCATGAAACTTAAAAGCTTTTGTACAGCAAAAGAAATTACAAAAAAGATCAACAGACACCCCACAGAGTGGGAGAAAATCATAGCAAATGAAACAACAGACAAAGAATTAATCTCCAAAATCTACAAGCAACTCAGACAACTCAGCACTGGAAAAACAAACAACCCAATCAAAAAATGGGAAAAGGACCTAAACAGACACCTCTCCAACGATGACATAGAGATGGCCCAAAAGCACATGAAACGATGCTCAACTTCACTAATAAGTAGAGAAATGCAAATCAAAACTACAATGAGATATCACCTCACACCCGTCAGAATGGCCATCTTCAAGAAATCTGCAGACAGTAAATGCTGGAGAGGTTGCGGAGAAAAGGGAACACTCCTGCATTGCTGGTGGGAGTGTAAACTGATACAGCCTCTATGGAAGACAGTCCGGAGATTTCTTAAAAAACTAAAAATAGAAGCACCATATGACCCAGCAATCCCACTCTTAGGCTTATACCCTGACGAAATCAAATCTGAAAGAAGCACCTGTACCCCAATGTTCATTGCAGCTCTCTATACAATAGCTAGAACATGGAAGCAACCTAGATGCCCATCGACAAACGAACGGATACGAAAGCTCTGGTACATATATACAATGGAATACTACACAGCTGTAAAGAGAAATGCAGAAGAATCAATCCTAATGAGGTGGCTGGATCTAGAACGTATCATCAAAAGTGAAGTCAGTCAGAAAGAGAAGGACAAATACAGTATATTAACACATATATATGGAATCTAGTAGGATGGTGATGATGGCACACGCAGTGAAGCAACGGAAAGACAGACATGGACATGATCGAGAACCCAGAGATAAACCCACGCACCCATGGGTACCTTTTTTTTTGACAAAGGAGGAGAAACTATAAAATGGGACAAAGACAGCCTCTTCAACAAGTGGTGCTGGGAAAATTGGATAGCTACATGCAAGAAAATGAAGTTGGAACATTCCCTGACACCATACACAAAGATAAACTCAAAATGGATTAAAGACTTAAATGTAAGGCCAGAAACCATCAAAGTCTTAGAGAATATAGGCAAAACCCTCAAGGACATAAATCAAAGCAAGATCTTCTCTGACCCACCTACTAGAATAGCGGAACTCAAAAGACAAATGAACATGTGGGACCTCATGAAACTTAAAAGCTTTTGTACAGCAAAAGAAATTACAAAAAAGATCAACAGACACCCCACAGAGTGGGAGAAAATCATAGCAAATGAAACAACAGACAAAGAATTAATCTCCAAAATCTACAAGCAACTCAGACAACTCAGCACTGGAAAAACAAACAACCCAATCAAAAAATGGGAAAAGGACCTAAACAGACACCTCTCCAACGATGACATAGAGATGGCCCAAAAGCACATGAAACGATGCTCAACTTCACTAATAAGTAGAGAAATGCAAATCAAAACTACAATGAGATATCACCTCACACCCGTCAGAATGGCCATCTTCAAGAAATCTGCAGACAGTAAATGCTGGAGAGGTTGCGGAGAAAAGGGAACACTCCTGCATTGCTGGTGGGAGTGTAAACTGATACAGCCTCTATGGAAGACAGTCCGGAGATTTCTTAAAAAACTAAAAATAGAAGCACCATATGACCCAGCAATCCCACTCTTAGGCTTATACCCTGACGAAATCAAATCTGAAAGAAGCACCTGTACCCCAATGTTCATTGCAGCTCTCTATACAATAGCTAGAACATGGAAGCAACCTAGATGCCCATCGACAAACGAACGGATACGAAAGCTCTGGTACATATATACAATGGAATACTACACAGCTGTAAAGAGAAATGCAGAAGAATCAATCCTAATGAGGTGGCTGGATCTAGAACGTATCATCAAAAGTGAAGTCAGTCAGAAAGAGAAGGACAAATACAGTATATTAACACATATATATGGAATCTAGTAGGATGGTGATGATGGCACACGCAGTGAAGCAACGGAAAGACAGACATGGACAGTGGACATATGGACATTGTGGGGGAGGAACAGAAGGTGGGAGGCGTAAAGGAAGTAGCATGAAGGCCTGTACTATCATAAGTGAAGAAAATAGCTATAGTCATTGCTCTGTGAGAAAAGGGGATCTTTCAGGGGTGCTGTGTGATGGTTGGGAGGGGTGGGAAGGGGGGGATATACATATGATTAATCTGGGAACATGCATATCTGTAAACAACAAAACTCTGTAAAAGTTAAAAGCAAAATAAAGGTTTAAAAAAAATAAATAAAGAGGGCTTCCCTGGTGGTCCAGTGGGTAAGGACACCACCTTGCAGTCCAGGGGACGCCAGTTCGATCCCTGGCCTGGGAAGATCCCATGCACCACAGAGCGGCTGGACCATTGTGTCCAACTACCTAGCCGGAGCTCTGAAGCGCATGTGCCCGACAGAGGCCACCAGGATGGGAGGTCCACACAGGCCAAAGAACAAAGATGGATGAAAATGGATAAATGAAAGACCAATAGAAGTGCCCCCCTCCCCAAAAACAGAGCCCAAAGACCATACCTGAACACTTCCACCACAAGTCATACTGTATTCAGCTGTAATCATTTTCAGGACAATGATCAAATAAAAAGTGGTGTCAGTAAGGATATGTCAATATAGGGTTGATGCCAAGGCATTAATATTTGTTTTCATTTTGAGTTGTGATAAAATATACTATCTTTACAATTTTTAAATGCAACATTCAGTACTGTTAAGTTCATTCACACTGTTGTGCAACCAACCTCCAGAATTCTCTTCAACTTGCAAAACTGAAACTCTAATTATAGACAACTCCCCTTTCCCCTTCCCTAAATTCCTGCAATCTAGATATCAGGAAGCAATCAAGAGAGACTAACTATGATTTCCATTTCTCCAGGGAGTAATTTGCTTCCTGAAGTGAAATCTAATCCACAGAGAATTTGCAGCAAAATAGGAAACCTGTAGGCATTTCCTTGGAATAACCTTCATTAACCTCTCTAGAGAGGTTTTCTTAGCTTGAAAATGAAACCCCAGAACGTCATCAAAAGTGAAGTCAGTCAGAAAGAGAAGGACAAATAAAAACTTTGGAATCTAGTAGGATGGTGATGATGGCACACGCAGTGAAGCAACGGAAAGACAGACATGGACAGTGGACATATGGACATTGTGGGGGAGGAACAGAAGGTGGGAGGCGTAAAGGAAGTAGCATGAAGGCCTGTACTATCATAAGTGAAGAAAATAGCTATAGTCATTGCTCTGTGAGAAAAGGGGATCTTTCAGGGGTGCTGTGTGATGGTTGGGAGGGGTGGGAAGGGGGGGATATACATATGATTAATCTGGGAACATGCATATCTGTAAACAACAAAACTCTGTAAAAGTTAAAAGCAAAATAAAGGTTTAAAAAAAATAAATAAAGAGGGCTTCCCTGGTGGTCCAGTGGGTAAGGACACCACCTTGCAGTCCAGGGGACGCCAGTTCGATCCCTGGCCTGGGAAGATCCCATGCACCACAGAGCGGCTGGACCATTGTGTCCAACTACCTAGCCGGAGCTCTGAAGCGCATGTGCCCGACAGAGGCCACCAGGATGGGAGGTCCACACAGGCCAAAGAACAAAGATGGATGAAAATGGATAAATGAAAGACCAATAGAAGTGCCCCCCTCCCCAAAAACAGAGCCCAAAGACCATACCTGAACACTTCCACCACAAGTCATACTGTATTCAGCTGTAATCATTTTCAGGACAATGATCAAATAAAAAGTGGTGTCAGTAAGGATATGTCAATATAGGGTTGATGCCAAGGCATTAATATTTGTTTTCATTTTGAGTTGTGATAAAATATACTATCTTTACAATTTTTAAATGCAACATTCAGTACTGTTAAGTTCATTCACACTGTTGTGCAACCAACCTCCAGAATTCTCTTCAACTTGCAAAACTGAAACTCTAATTATAGACAACTCCCCTTTCCCCTTCCCTAAATTCCTGCAATCTAGATATCAGGAAGCAATCAAGAGAGACTAACTATGATTTCCATTTCTCCAGGGAGTAATTTGCTTCCTGAAGTGAAATCTAATCCACAGAGAATTTGCAGCAAAATAGGAAACCTGTAGGCATTTCCTTGGAATAACCTTCATTAATTTGTTTCACCTCTCTAGAGCAGGTTTTCTTTAGCAGTTAAAAGGAATGTAGTGATTGAATGGTATCTAAGGTCCTTTGGGTTTCGATTTTCTGTAATATTAGCATACTATTACAGTTGTTCATCTCATTCTTGCTCAAAATGGAGAACCCACTTAAATTAAGATCTGATACTAACATATTGTTTCAATTGCATTCTTTGTAAAAAATATTTCAATGCATATTATTAAATAATTTGCAGCTATAAGGTATCCAGAAGCATTTCACAGCTTCTTCACAACTCTGACTACAAAAATCCTATGTTTCAATTGATTTAAACACTAAATCTGAATATCATAAATGATATCCAATCAGACTTAAATAAATCTTTAACATTTATTTAAGGAACAATGCTAGAAGGAACACTGATGATTTAATCCAATGCACTAACATTAGAATAAAGAAATAGGTCCAGAGGTTCATTGACTTGCCTGTGGTCATATAGCTAGACAGACGTAAAGTAAGGACTAAATGCTGTTTACAAGCCAGATCTCTTTACTTCCTATCCAGTGTTTCTACTTCATGTTTGCAAATGTACAGCTGCCAGTCTTATATGACCTGATAATCTGTCTGGGTAACTGTTTCAAATTAATTAGTATCAAAAGGCAATTACCTAGTCACAACATTCAATGACTAGGACAAAATGCAATAAACCATTGAAAACAGTCATTCATTTACATATCTTAGTTGTTCTGACTAATCTAGAGGGTGACAACATTAATGAAAGATAACACACAGAATCCTGGAAGAATGTAATTCAATAGAAAAATGCCTAAGTAAACTTGCCTACTAAACTCACTGGCATTAGGACAATAATAAATTTAATTATAATTTCAAAATGGAATGCCCTAATATTACATTTCTAGTTTAGTATTTTCAATTTGCCCCTCTTTAAATATTAAGCAAAAACTCAGAATTTAGATTGTAAAAGTTTATTGATATGATCAAAAAGCAAACAGCCAGACATATGATTATTTTGCCACTACAATGTGTAATTTTGAATAGTATTTTAAAATGCATAACAAATAATATTTAAACCATTACTAGAAAAAGTAAATAAATCATAACATAAATAGGAAACCTGTAGGCATTTCCTTGGAATAACCTTCATTAATTTGTTTCACCTCTCTAGAGCAGGTTTTCTTTAGCAGTTAAAAGGAATGTAGTGATTGAATGGTATCTAAGGTCCTTTGGGTTTCGATTTTCTGTAATATTAGCATACTATTACAGTTGTTCATCTCATTCTTGCTCAAAATGGAGAACCCACTTAAATTAAGATCTGATACTAACATATTGTTTCAATTGCATTCTTTGTAAAAAATATTTCAATGCATATTATTAAATAATTTGCAGCTATAAGGTATCCAGAAGCATTTCACAGCTTCTTCACAACTCTGACTACAAAAATCCTATGTTTCAATTGATTTAAACACTAAATCTGAATATCATAAATGATATCCAATCAGACTTAAATAAATCTTTAACATTTATTTAAGGAACAATGCTAGAAGGAACACTGATGATTTAATCCAATGCACTAACATTAGAATAAAGAAATAGGTCCAGAGGTTCATTGACTTGCCTGTGGTCATATAGCTAGACAGACGTAAAGTAAGGACTAAATGCTGTTTACAAGCCAGATCTCTTTACTTCCTATCCAGTGTTTCTACTTCATGTTTGCAAATGTACAGCTGCCAGTCTTATATGACCTGATAATCTGTCTGGGTAACTGTTTCAAATTAATTAGTATCAAAAGGCAATTACCTAGTCACAACATTCAATGACTAGGACAAAATGCAATAAACCATTGAAAACAGTCATTCATTTACATATCTTAGTTGTTCTGACTAATCTAGAGGGTGACAACATTAATGAAAGATAACACACAGAATCCTGGAAGAATGTAATTCAATAGAAAAATGCCTAAGTAAACTTGCCTACTAAACTCACTGGCATTAGGACAATAATAAATTTAATTATAATTTCAAAATGGAATGCCCTAATATTACATTTCTAGTTTAGTATTTTCAATTTGCCCCTCTTTAAATATTAAGCAAAAACTCAGAATTTAGATTGTAAAAGTTTATTGATATGATCAAAAAGCAAACAGCCAGACATATGATTATTTTTGCCACTACAATGTGTAATTTTGAATAGTATTTTAAAATGCATAACAAATAATATTTAAACCATTACTAGAAAAAGTAAATTAAAAATCTACTTAAGGCACTTTAGATGAAAGCTACTTTCAGCATTTCCACAAAGGTAACACTATTCCAAGTATAGTAAATCTGCTCTCTACAGATTTTAGCCAGAATGCAACTTTTCTCCTTAAAGAAGAATGTGCTCCTAAGAGAGACACAACAAATATAAAACAATTGTCATTATTTCAATGCTCATTGCAAATTATTTGGAGCTATAGATTACATGGCAGTAATACTCCCCTGGTTAGTCTGCACAAATCAGGGCATATTCATACAAGTCTCATAAGAATCACAGCATAAATTTATTTGGCCTGAGACAAGTACAGAAACAGCAGATAAGGAATCCAAAATCACACAATTTATAGTGGAGTGACAAAAATGATCTCCACTAGAGAGTAAATATCACCTCACCCATCAAAGGTACTAAAAAAACAAACAACAAAAAAAACACAACTAAAATTTCCACATTTCTTCTAAGGCAATTATATTCATCTCTTTCCTCAAATCTCTATTATGTAAGACTTCTAGACCATGTGGGAGAGTTATTAGATCGTAAATAATAGCAGGCAATCACAGTATTATCTTAATGTAATACTTCTATGATTTCTTAATTTTTTCCACAATCAATTCTCATATTTCTATAATAGTGGCATTTCTAGATACTCTTTACAGTGATGGAGGAAGTTACAGCTAGATCTAATGATAACCATCAACTTTTATTCTTCACAGAAATTTAGTTAGTACATATGGTTATTTTCACTGACAGAAAAGATAAAACTCAAACAGAACTTCTTCAAATGATTACTTTCTCTACATAAAGTGAAAAAATAAAGGCTAAAATAACAGCAGAAAAACCAGAACAGCCTTCAAGAAACATTTACTTTCTGTTCATAGGCAACAACTTAATATTTCATGATTTTATTTTCCCAGTCTAGGGTAGTCCTTTTCCTAAATACAGGGGTTAGTGAAATAGATTGTCACTGGAGTATAGAAATCTATTTAACCAGATGAACCTTTTATCCTTAGGTACAAATGCAAACAGCCAGACATATGATTATTTGCCACTACAATGTGTAATTTTGAATAGTATTTTAAAATGCATAACAAATAATATTTAAACCATTACTAGAAAAGTAAATTAAAAATCTACTTAAGGCACTTTAGATGAAAGCTACTTTCAGCATTTCCACAAAGGTAACACTATTCCAAGTATAGTAAATCTGCTCTCTACAGATTTTAGCCAGAATGCAACTTTTCTCCTTAAAGAAGAATGTGCTCCTAAGAGAGACACAACAAATATAAAACAATTGTCATTATTTCAATGCTCATTGCAAATTATTTGGAGCTATAGATTACATGGCAGTAATACTCCCCTGGTTAGTCTGCACAAATCAGGGCATATTCATACAAGTCTCATAAGAATCACAGCATAAATTTATTTGGCCTGAGACAAGTACAGAAACAGCAGATAAGGAATCCAAAATCACACAATTTATAGTGGAGTGACAAAAATGATCTCCACTAGAGAGTAAATATCACCTCACCCATCAAAGGTACTAAAAAAACAAACAACAAAAAAAACACAACTAAAATTTCCACATTTCTTCTAAGGCAATTATATTCATCTCTTTCCTCAAATCTCTATTATGTAAGACTTCTAGACCATGTGGGAGAGTTATTAGATCGTAAATAATAGCAGGCAATCACAGTATTATCTTAATGTAATACTTCTATGATTTCTTAATTTTTTCCACAATCAATTCTCATATTTCTATAATAGTGGCATTTCTAGATACTCTTTACAGTGATGGAGGAAGTTACAGCTAGATCTAATGATAACCATCAACTTTTATTCTTCACAGAAATTTAGTTAGTACATATGGTTATTTTCACTGACAGAAAAAGATAAAACTCAAACAGAACTTCTTCAAATGATTACTTTCTCTACATAAAGTGAAAAAATAAAGGCTAAAATAACAGCAGAAAAACCAGAACAGCCTTCAAGAAACATTTACTTTCTGTTCATAGGCAACAACTTAATATTTCATGATTTTATTTTCCCAGTCTAGGGTAGTCCTTTTCCTAAATACAGGGGTTAGTGAAATAGATTGTCACTGGAGTATAGAAATCTATTTAACCAGATGAACCTTTTATCCTTAGGTACAAATGAAATAAGTGATAATCTCTAATTTGCAGGAACATTTTAGACCATTTTCAATTTACACTGACTTTAGTACTAAGCTACATTTTTATTAGAGAGGGGCCCATGTTAAATAAAAGAAAATTAGGGAGATAGAATGTGCCTGAAATCTTTCCATATACAGACAGTTAACACCACACTCATGCAGAAATCATAATCTTGTATTTAGAGGTACTCCTTAATGTCTACCGAGAAGCATAGCCTGCACAGTATTTCAGGAGGGAATATGGAGGAGGCCAGGCTAGTCTTTTTTTCCCAAAGTCTAGATGTGTACTCTGAAGAATGGTGTTCTATTTTCAGAAGACACATAGTTTATATGGTTTCTTTGCTGAAAAGATGTGTAAAGGGCTTCCCTGGTGGTCCAGTGGGTAAAGAGTCTTGCAGCGCAAGGGCACCCGGGTTTGATCCCTGGCCCAGGAAGATCCCATGTGCCGTGGATCGGCTGGACCAGTGTGTCCAATTATGAGCCAGCTCTCTGGAGCGCGTGCGTCCAGAGCCAGTGCTCTGCAGTGAGAGAGGCCAATGCAATGGGACACCCATACAAGGCAAAGAATAAAAAGATGGATGAAAATAAATACAAGAAAAAAAAAAGATGCATGATGGGGAAAAGAAAAAAAAAAATATATATATATATAAGATGTGCAAAGTATACACATCTTTGCAATGATGGAAAAGCTAAGAATGGATGCTTGGTGCTGTTATCAGTAGCAGGCATATGCAGGAACACCTGGTAAGAATCTCCCTCACCACCTTTGGATAAGATAATAAAAAGTCAGATGGCCAAAAGTTAAGTAACACAGTTTTGAACCTTGTTCTAATTAAAAGGTAGTAGCTTTTAAATTTTTACAAAATATTTAATTCCACTAAATTAACAGCAGAAAACCAGAACAGCTTTCAAGAAACATTTACTTTCTGTTCATAGGCAACAACTTAATATTTCATGATTTTATTTTCCCAGTCTAGGGTAGTCCTTTTCCTAAATACAGGGGTTAGTGAAATAGATTGTCACTGGAGTATAGAAATCTATTTAACCAGATGAACCTTTTATCCTTAGGTACAAATGAAATAAGTGATAATCTCTAATTTGCAGGAACATTTTAGACCATTTTCAATTTACACTGACTTTAGTACTAAGCTACATTTTATTAGAGAGGGCCCATGTTAAATAAAAGAAAATTAGGGAGAGAGAATGTGC
Organism: Tragulus kanchil; assembly: GCA_022376925.1. Lineage (NCBI taxonomy): Eukaryota > Metazoa > Chordata > Mammalia > Artiodactyla > Tragulidae > Tragulus > Tragulus kanchil. The sequence goes on along the minus strand of JAIOJX010000001.1, from coordinate 64,864,533 downwards.
CTGAAATCTTTCCATATACAGACAGTTAACACCACACTCATGCAGAAATCATAATCTTGTATTTAGAGGTACTCCTTAATGTCTACCGAGAAGCATAGCCTGCACAGTATTTCAGGAGGGAATATGGAGGAGGCCAGGCTAGTCTTTTTTTCCCAAAGTCTAGATGTGTACTCTGAAGAATGGTGTTCTATTTTCAGAAGACACATAGTTTATATGGTTTCTTTGCTGAAAAGATGTGTAAAGGGCTTCCCTGGTGGTCCAGTGGGTAAAGAGTCTTGCAGCGCAAGGGGCACCGGTTCGATCCCTGGCCCAGGAAGATCCCATGTGCCGTGGATCGGCTGGACCAGTGTGTCCAATTATGAGCCAGCTCTCTGGAGCGCGTGCGTCCAGAGCCAGTGCTCTGCAGTGAGAGAGGCCAATGCAATGGGACACCCATACAAGGCAAAGAATAAAAAGATGGATGAAAATAAATACAAGAAAAAAAAAAGATGCATGATGGGGAAAAGAAAAAAAAAAATATATATATATATAAGATGTGCAAAGTATACACATCTTTGCAATGATGGAAAAGCTAAGAATGGATGCTTGGTGCTGTTATCAGTAGCAGGCATATGCAGGAACACCTGGTAAGAATCTCCCTCACCACCTTTGGATAAGATAATAAAAAGTCAGATGGCCAAAAGTTAAGTAACACAGTTTTGAACCTTGTTCTAATTAAAAGGTAGTAGCTTTTAAATTTTTACAAAATATTTAATTCCACTAAATTAAATGTTCCAGAAAGTTTACCGGAAAGGGAAGGTTAAGAGAAGACTTACATCAAATACTTCATGATTCTGATGGAAAATTGCTTGTTAAGGCACTATACATCTTCTTTGGTTAAATGATTAACTATTTTAATCACATAATAAAAGAGGTAATACAAAATACATAAATTGCATTCTTCTTATCATACACATATTTTTCATTTTTCAATTTCCATTACTCCAGTGTCTACATATCTCTGGAATCCTTTTTAACTCATCAGAAAGCTGAAACAAAAATATATACAAGTCTATTAGTATCTGAAAGAAAAGCAGTCTTTACTTCTAATAAATATCCTGATTTTATCATATCAGATCAAAGAACATTTGAAAACATGTATGATATACTTTGAGTACCAATAACAAAAAGTAAGAAACACTGAAATACTGAGGCAGTCTTAGGAGAAAAGAAAGTAGAAATGCCTCAAGTTAAAATATCTCCTGAAGAGAGATACCAATAAATAATTGAACCAACCATGGTGATCAAAATAAGTAATAGAAATCCCAGCAAGATTACTCTTGTTTCCCAGTTAGTATCATATAGGAGAGAAATTATTTTAAAATATACATGTACAGAAGAATAAAAGTATAAAGCTGGAGGATTATTAGTCAAGGATCAAAGTTCTGGTAGGTTTTGGTATTAGAATTAAATAAACCTGCAAAAAATAGAAAAAGAGATTAAGTTGTTCATTGATCAAACGCATTTAGAAATGTTACAATGTAATGAACCAGTCAGGGATTTATTCAAAATGATCTACTAAAAACTTTTGTTCAAAAATATTAAGAATGGGGGCTTCCCTGGTGGTCCAGTGGGTAAGGACATTGCCTTGCAGTACAAGGGGCACCGGTTCAATCCCTGGCCTGGGAAGATCCCATGTGCCGTGGAGTACCTGGACCGGTGTGTTCAATTAGGAGCCAGCACTCTGAAGCGCATGTGCCCAGAGCAGGAGCTCTGCAAGGAGAGGACCCACAGCAGTGGGAGGCTCACACATGCTGAAGAATAAAGATGGATGAAAATAAATGGATAAAAAATCAATAAAAGAGCCTAAAAAAAAATTCACCTGCCCCCCCCCCCCAAATATGAAGAATGAATTTGTGCCTCAAAAATATCACTTGAAAAAAAAAAGTCAAAAAAAAAAAAAAAAATATCCGGCTTCCCTTGTGGCTCAGTGGATGAGAACTCATCTTTCAATGCAGGAAACACAGGTTCAATCCCTGAACCAGGAAGATCCCATATACTGCAGAGCAGCTAGACCCACACATCAACAAAGACCCAGCACAGCCAAAAATAAATAAATAAAAGTTAAAAAAAAAAATCACTTGATACCTTTACCTTTATTTAGTTCATGATCTTTTATAAAACAGGACAATGTTGTATTAAAAGAACAAGAATTAGAGTAAATGGCACTCAGAGTATAAAACTAATTCATAATATTCCCTGTTATGTACAGGTGTATTTCTTTTGGCTATTAACAGAATAAAATCAAGAAGTTATAACCAGGAGAATAATTTCTTCCCTGAGCCTCAGAGATCCTTGTGAACATTTCAAGTCAAATAGACCTTCTTAAACAGTCTTCCTTATTATACAAGTGTACAAACTGGATTCTAACCAAATGTTCTGTTTATGCTGCCTAAAGAGCCTAAAAAGTAGAGAAAGAAGTTTTAAACATTAGAAAAATAATTTTGTCCTCAAAAAAATACAAAGTATGCAAATAAGGAACTGTGTGAGGGTATAAAATGTTCTAATCATTATGTCTTTGATAGATTTCCAGGTTAATTTAGGTGGTGTCAGAATAGTCCTGAATGATTTCCTGAGAAATTACATAGTATTGTTCATTATATCATAATTATTATAATTTCTATATGCAACATACCTATTTGAAAGCCTATCTCTACGTGAGAAGCTAGAGCAATTTGGATGTAAAGTCAAAAAAACTATAAAGCACATCAACTAATAATTGAAAATACAGGTTATCACTATACATATGAAAAATAATACCTATATGGATATCCATGATATTTAGATCTGAAAATAGAGAGCATCCAACTGAAGAATAATACAACGAGTCCAATACCAGCCACACACATTACTGCAGAAAAATAAAAGGAGAGCAAAATGAGCATGTTAAACATAAATTAAAGAATAAGAACATAAATAGGCTACACATATGAGAGTAAAGCACAAGGGCTATATCTATTGATAAATTTAAACTACAACAAATTTTATTCCCATTCTTATATCTCCAGGAGTCTGCCTTCTCCTTTAATTTGCTCCATTATGATATAATAGTTCTATTTACATACTTGTATAATTTAATTGTGTGAAATAATGAATTTCATCAAAAGTCACCACAGAATTTAGTATTAGAAACACTCTTTTACAACTGAGAATATAACTCACTTTTTATACTTCTTATAAATCCTTGGTATGTATGGCCTTATTGTCCTACTGATGAATACTCACTTAAAGACATCTGGCAATATCATTCTGACACCCTTACTTGAAAGTACTTTATTCATGAACACTGCTTGTATGAGGAAATCCTTCAACAGGGATTCCTCATTTGAATTATGAGAGGAAGAAAAGGGAAAAAAAACCCCTGATTCCTAGCCCCAAATTCAATTCCTAGCTCTTTCCATTTATCCCACATGCCCTGGTTAGCATGGCAGTTAGCAACTTTAACTAGAGATGATGACCCTACAATGCTCAAGTATGATTTCAATAACACGAGGGTCTTTTTTTTTTAAACATGAGGGTCTTTAAGTCCTTGGACTGAAGACTGGCTAAGAAGCAGAGAGGTAGGTGTGGAAAATCATGGAGGCTCCAAAGAAACATATTTATTGGACAACACTAAAAACAACTTTTAGTTTTGTTACACTTACCTTTGTCCATTTAAAATTTTCACACAATATGATTAGGGGTCAAAATATAAATGTTAAACATTTCTTTCTGAGTATTAACACATGCTCTTTGTAGAAGTCTTTTTTTCTTCCTAATCAAATGCACATATATAGGCTGGTTCTCCCTTGAGTCAGCCCACTGTTCTAATAGCATCTCCCATTCTAATAAACTTTATTTTCCTCTTAAAAGAGGAGACACTCATGAGAGACATTAAAGAAGACTTAAACAGATGGAGAGATATTCCATGTTCCTGGGTCGGAAGAATCAATATTGTGAAAATGACCATACTACCAAATGTCATCTATAGATTCAATGCGATCCCTATCAAACTTCCAATAACATTCTTCACAGAACTTAACACAATTAAAGATAAGAACATAAATAGGCTACACATATGAGAGTAAAGCACAAGGGCTATATCTATTGATAAATTTAAACTACAACAAATTTTATTCCCATTCTTATATCTCCAGGAGTCTGCCTTCTCCTTTAATTTGCTCCATTATGATATAATAGTTCTATTTACATACTTGTATAATTTAATTGTGTGAAATAATGAATTTCATCAAAAGTCACCACAGAATTTAGTATTAGAAACACTCTTTTACAACTGAGAATATAACTCACTTTTTATACTTCTTATAAATCCTTGGTATGTATGGCCTTATTGTCCTACTGATGAATACTCACTTAAAGACATCTGGCAATATCATTCTGACACCCTTACTTGAAAGTACTTTATTCATGAACACTGCTTGTATGAGGAAATCCTTCAACAGGGATTCCTCATTTGAATTATGAGAGGAAGAAAAGGGAAAAAAAACCCCTGATTCCTAGCCCCAAATTCAATTCCTAGCTCTTTCCATTTATCCCACATGCCCTGGTTAGCATGGCAGTTAGCAACTTTAACTAGAGATGATGACCCTACAATGCTCAAGTATGATTTCAATAACACGAGGGTCTTTTTTTTTTAAACATGAGGGTCTTTAAGTCCTTGGACTGAAGACTGGCTAAGAAGCAGAGAGGTAGGTGTGGAAAATCATGGAGGCTCCAAAGAAACATATTTATTGGACAACACTAAAAACAACTTTTAGTTTTGTTACACTTACCTTTGTCCATTTAAAATTTTCACACAATATGATTAGGGGTCAAAATATAAATGTTAAACATTTCTTTCTGAGTATTAACACATGCTCTTTGTAGAAGTCTTTTTTTCTTCCTAATCAAATGCACATATATAGGCTGGTTCTCCCTTGAGTCAGCCCACTGTTCTAATAGCATCTCCCATTCTAATAAACTTTATTTTCCTCTTAAAAGAGGAGACACTCATGAGAGACATTAAAGAAGACTTAAACAGATGGAGAGATATTCCATGTTCCTGGGTCGGAAGAATCAATATTGTGAAAATGACCATACTACCAAATGTCATCTATAGATTCAATGCGATCCCTATCAAACTTCCAATAACATTCTTCACAGAACTAGACCAACGAATAACACAGTTCATATGGAAACACAAAAGACCTCGAATAGCCAAAGCAATCCTCAAGAAGAAGAATGGAGCTGGGGGATCAGCCTCCCCAACTTCAGACTCTACTACAAAGCAACAGTCCTCAAGACAGTATGGTACTGGCACAAAAACAGAAATATCGACCAATGGAACAAGATCGAGAACCCAGAGATAAACCCACGTACCCATGGGTACCTTATTTTTGACAAAGGAGGAGAAACTATAAAATGGGACAAAGACAGCCTCTTCAACAAGTGGTGCTGGGAAAATTGGATAGCTACATGCAAGAAAATGAAGTTGGAACATTCCCTGACACCATACACAAAGATAAACTCAAAATGGATTAAAGACTTAAATGTAAGGCCAGAAACCATCAAAGTCTTAGAGAATATAGGCAAAACCCTCAAGGACATAAATCAAAGCAAGATCTTCTCTGACCCACCTACTAGAATAGCGGAACTCAAAAGACAAATGAACATGTGGGACCTCATGAAACTTAAAAGCTTTTGTACAGCAAAAGAAATTACAAAAAAGATCAACAGACACCCCACAGAGTGGGAGAAAATCATAGCAAATGAAACAACAGACAAAGAATTAATCTCCAAAATCTACAAGCAACTCAGACAACTCAACACTGGAAAAACAAACAACCCAATCAAAAAATGGGAAAAGGACCTAAACAGACACCTCTCCAACGATGACATAGAGATGGCCCAAAAGCACATGAAACGATGCTCAACTTCACTAATAAGTAGAGAAATGCAAATCAAAACTACAATGAGATATCACCTCACACCCGTCAGAATGGCCATCTTCAAGAAATCTGCAGACAGTAAATGCTGGAGAGGTTGCGGAGAAAAGGGAACACTCCTGCATTGCTGGTGGGAGTGTAAACTGATACAGCCTCTATGGAAGACAGTCCGGAGATTTCTTAAAAAACTAAAAATAGAAGCACCATATGACCCAGCAATCCCACTCTTAGGCTTATACCCTGACGAAATCAAATCTGAAAGAAGCACCTGTACCCCAATGTTCATTGCAGCTCTCTATACAATAGCTAGAACATGGAAGCAACCTAGATGCCCATCGACAAACGAACGGATACGAAAGCTCTGGTACATATATACAATGGAATACTACACAGCTGTAAAGAGAAATGCAGAAGAATCAACCCTAATGAGGTGGCTGGATCTAGAACGTATCATCAAAAGTGAAGTCAGTCAGAAAGAGAAGGACAAATACAGTATATTAACACATATATATGGAATCTAGTAGGATGGTGATGATGGCACACGAGTGGGGAAACTTCAGACTCTACTACAAAGCAACAGTCCTCAAGACATTTCGAGAACCCAATGGAACAAGATCGAGAACCCAGAGATCAACCCACACACCTATGGGTACCTTATTTTTGACAAAGGAGGAGAAACTATAAAATGGGACAAAGACAGCCTCTTCAACAAGTGGTGCTGGGAAAATTGGATAGCTACATGCAAGAAAATGAAGTTGGAACATTCCCTGACACCATACACAAAGATAAACTCAAAATGGATTAAAGACTTAAATGTAAGGCCAGAAACCATCAAAGTCTTAGAGAATATAGGCAAAACCCTCAAGGACATAAATCAAAGCAAGATCTTCTCTGACCCACCTACTAGAATAGCGGAACTCAAAAGACAAATGAACATGTGGGACCTCATGAAACTTAAAAGCTTTTGTACAGCAAAAGAAATTACAAAAAAGATCAACAGACACCCCACAGAGTGGGAGAAAATCATAGCAAATGAAACAACAGACAAAGAATTAATCTCCAAAATCTACAAGCAACTCAGACAACTCAACACTGGAAAAACAAACAACCCAATCAAAAAATGGGAAAAGGACCTAAACAGACACCTCTCCAACGATGACATAGAGATGGCCCAAAAGCACATGAAACGATGCTCAACTTCACTAATAAGTAGAGAAATGCAAATCAAAACTACAATGAGATATCACCTCACACCCGTCAGAATGGCCATCTTCAAGAAATCTGCAGACAGTAAATGCTGGAGAGGTTGCGGAGAAAAGGGAACACTCCTGCATTGCTGGTGGGAGTGTAAACTGATACAGCCTCTATGGAAGACAGTCCGGAGATTTCTTAAAAAACTAAAAATAGAAGCACCATATGACCCAGCAATCCCACTCTTAGGCTTATACCCTGACGAAATCAAATCTGAAAGAAGCACCTGTACCCCAATGTTCATTGCAGCTCTCTATACAATAGCTAGAACATGGAAGCAACCTAGATGCCCATCGACAAACGAACGGATACGAAAGCTCTGGTACATATATACAATGGAATACTACACAGCTGTAAAGAGAAATGCAGAAGAATCAACCCTAATGAGGTGGCTGGATCTAGAACGTATCATCAAAAGTGAAGTCAGTCAGAAAGAGAAGGACAAATACAGTATATTAACACATATATATGGAATCTAGTAGGATGGTGATGATGGCACACGCAGTGAAGCGACAGAAAGACAGACATGGACAGTGGACATATGGACATTGTGGGGAAGGAACAGTGGGTGAGAGGCGTAAAGGAAGTAGCATGAAGGCCTGTACTATCTTAAGTGAAGAAAATAGCTATAGTCATTGCTCTGTGAGAAAAGGGGATCTTTCAGGGGTGCTGTGTGATGGTTGGGAGGGGTGGGAAGGGGGGGATATACATATGACTAATCTGAGAACATACATATCTGTAAACAACAAAACTCTGTAAAAGTTAAAAGTAAAATAAAGATTTAAAAAAAAAAGAAAAAGAAAAAATGCACACATACATGTGTATATAGTTTCACTGCAAATATATATATATTTGTATTCTACTTTGTTTAACATACCTAACGTGCTTAGGGAAGTTCTTGGTACATAATAAGTGTTAAAGAAATATTTATTATTTGTGATCATTTCATTAGGTTAGAATCTTAGAAGTAGATCAAATTGTGACTAACTTAATGTTTGTCACCAAAATGTTTTACAATTTAAATTCATCCCAGCATTGTAGCAGTATCCGGATGGCCTTTCCCCGATAATGAATACTGAAACAAGCATTTTTTCAAATGTCAGGAATGAAAGGCTGCATAGTGACTGGATAAAAAATTGCTACATTAGCTCTATTTTTCTAATATGTAGAACTCATTTCAATTCAGCAAAGAAATTATCTAATCCAACGTCATCATCCTTTTTCTAGAAGAAAAAGTAATAGATTTATTAACCTAGGTTAATTTTGATGACAGTTAATTCTTTAACTATAAAGGAAAAACTCAGACTGATTTTTGTGTTAAGTAAATTACATTTTTAGCATTTCGTTGTAACAAATATCAGCATGTGAATATTCTAATACATAAAAAAATTCTAGGGGTTTCCCTGGCTATCCAGTAAATAAAGAGTCTGCCTTGCAGTACAAGGGGCACCGGTTAAATCCCTGGCCTGGGAAGATCCCACATGCCTTGGAGCTGCTGGACCAGTGTGTTCAATTATGAGCCAGTGCTCTGAAGCGCGTGAGCCCAGAGCTGGTGCTCTGCAATGAGAGAGGCCACTGAAATGGGAGGTCCACACATGCCAAACAATAAAGATGGATGAAAATAAACAAATAAGAAACCAATAAAAGAGGCCAAAATTAAAAAAAAAATATATATATATATATAAATTCTAATCTAGTCTATGCAAATCAACAAGACAAGAAATAAGACTCTAATAAATAAAGAGTAAAAGATAGGGCTTTCCTGGTGGTCCAGTGGGTAAGACTCCATGCTCCTAGTGCAGGGAGCCTGGGTTCGATCCCTGGTCAGGGAACTAGATCCCACATGTCACAGCTAAGATCCAGTGCAGCCAAATTAAAATAAATAAAGCAATAATTAAAAAAAAGGGCATTTTAGACAAAGGAAAACAAAAACATCTCCCCTTTATCTGATTAGCAAACACACATATACATACGTTTTTAGTAAAGTTTTCTAATGCTGATAAAGTTAGTGAAAACAAGTATTCTGAAAAGCCACTGGTAGGAATCTAAATTATTAAAACATTTGGGGAAAGAATTTGGTACCATCAGGTTAAAACATCAAGATGATGGAAAATACTCATACACAGGACCAAACAATCATTCTACTTTAAGGAATCAATATGAAAAGAGGATAAATTTTAATACACACCATAATAGTCACTAAACAAGTATTCATTATAATGAAAGGGAAAAACTAAATGTTTAACAGAATCAGAATGGCTAAGTAAATTATAGTATAAATAGCAAATTAAAAACCATGTTTTAGTGAAATATTTTAGCTCCAATCAAAAAGCGGGGTAATAAAGGTATATGCAGAGTGGCAATGGAGAAACAAACATAGAGAACAGACTTATGGACACTGAAGGGAGGGAGGAATGGTTGAGAGGTACGGAAAGAGTAACATAGAAACATACACTACACGTGTAACAGAGACAACCATTGTGAATATGCTGTAAAACTAAGGCAACTGACGTGGGGGCTACACAACAACCTGGAGGGGTGGGATGGGGAGGGAGGGAGAGGGGGGTTTAGGTGGGAGGGGCCAAGGGTATACCAATGACTGATCTGAGTTTATGTATAGCTGTAAATAACAAAATTCTATAAAAATAAAATAAAAATAAATTAATAAAAAAAGAAAAAAAGGAGGTATATGATTCAAAATGTTATACATACAGTCAAAAAGATGTTTTTAGAAATGGAAGAAACTCCTATTACAATGCTGAAATTATTAGCTTTTCAATGGTGGAATAATGCATAATTCTCCCTCCAAATGTTTCATTCTCTTATTTCCCTGAACATTTCTATGATGAGCACATACTTTTACAACAGTAAAGAAGTAAAACAATAAAAGTAAGAGGAGAAGTGATTAAGAGGACATTCGTTCCTTTGTTCTGTATAAAGGCAGATGCTATGACTTACTCTTTCGCTTTCCAATATCCATGTCAGATGTAGCAGCTTCACATAAAAGCACCATCCCTAAGGTAACCCCACCATCTTACAAAAATTGTTAAAGGAGAAATTCACACAGACAGAAATAACATAAACCGTAATATTCCTAGAATAATATAGAATGAATGAATATATAAACCTTCAACATAACTACAAAAATTATAGCTAAGTAATTATTTTAAAATGTTTACCAGGGTACAATTGATTTACAATGTTGTGTTAGTTTCAGGTGTACAGCAAAGTGAATTGGCTACACATCTACATATACCCACTCTTTTTCAGATTCTTTTCCCATATAGGCCACTACAGAGCACTGAGTAGAGCTCCCTATGCTATATATCAGGCGTTTATTATCTATTTTATATATAGTAGTAGTATGTATGTCAATCCCAATCTTCCAAATTTTCATTCCACAACTAAGTAATCCTGTCTATATAGCATGACAATTATTTACTATGAAGACGTAATGAAAAATATCAAGGTTAGAAAATTACTTCATTTGCACAAATAAAAACTGATTTTAAATAAATGCCCCACTATAACTTATAGAAAAAATAAGAGTTTTCCTCTAAAATTGTACTTTGAAATAAACTTCTGAAATGTTTTTCCAACTACTGAGCCAATCTTGTATACACTAAAATAAATGATGTAGCCATTTAGAATATTTCAACCACCTGCCTAAAAAGAACACATTTGAAATATACACCATTTAGAGAGAATAGCAACTAATTTTTACTTGAAAAACAGCTTAGGAAATCTTTTCCAAAATTTCAGCAATTAATCTTAAAGCACAAGTTACTACTAAACTACTTAAATTGTCCTATTCTAATAATAATAAAAAAAGAAAATCCTATGAGCCATGACCTCGTTTTTATTCAACTTAATATAGAAACTACATAATACAAAATAGACCTACTCTTTCAAATAGGGGACAATAGACCTACTCTTTCAAGGGGACAATGGATAGCACACTCTGAGGAAAGATGTGGCTGACGTGCATACCAAAACAATCTTCACAGCAGAAATACTGGACATACACAGTCCTAACAGGGATGCTCCCACTTGACATCCCTTTAAGACCAGAGTAGATAACTGTTTCTCCTAAAGTTATAGAGACAGAGAAAGTTAAGTAAAATGAAAAGGCAGGAACTTCCCTGGCTCTTCAGTGACTAAGATTTCAAATTTCTATTGCAGGGGGCATAGGTTCTATTCCTAGTCATGGAGCTAAGCTCCTGTATGCAGCAGGTCGTAGACCGCCGCACTTAAATAAACCAGTGCATAGATTTAAAAAACAGTGTAAAAGATTATAAAAGTGATAACTATACAAAACTGTACAAGGATACGCATGACAATGTAAAATACAATGTGGGGTAGGGGAGTATATCCACACACACACACACACACACACAGCTTATCTGGTGGCTCAGACAGTAAATCTGTCTGCAATGCAAGAGACCCAGGTTCAAATACCTGGGTCAAGAAGATTCCTTGGAGAAGGGCATGGCTACCCAATCCAGTATTCTTGCCTGGAGAATCCCATGGACAGAGAAGCCTGGTGGGCTACAGTCCATGGGGTTGCAAAAAGAGCTGGACACAATTGAGCAACTAAGCAAAAGCACGATACATAAATATATATGAATCTATATATGAAACAGAAACAGATTCATACACATAGAAAACAAACTTATAATTATCAAAGAGGGAAGGACAAATTAGGGGTATGGGATTAACAAATACAAACTATTACACATAAACAATAAGCATTTACTATATAGTACAGGAAATTATATTTAATATCTTGTAATAACCTATAATGGAATATAATCTAAAAATCTGAATCACTATGCTGTACTCCTGAAACTAAAAGAATATTGTAAATTAACTATACCTCAATAAAGAATAAAAATAAAAGCTAGTAGAATAAAGTATATTATATATTATATAAAATAAAGCATAATTTTAGAACTGTGGAAAATGTTTAAGTTACCTTATTATTGTCCAAGCTATACTTAAACAGTTTCCTTTCCTACTGAATTAGCAGTTAAAAAAATAATACATAATGATGATTAGGACTTGCCAGGGATAGAGGGCACATATGTATTTCTGGCATCAAACCTCTCTACCCTTTTTGCGGGGCGGCTGTGCTGTGAGGCATGTTGGATCTTAGTTCCCTGGCCAGGTACTGAGCCTGTGGCTCCTGTAGTGGAAGCATGGAGTCTTAACCACTGGACTGCCAGGGAAGTCTGTCAATTATTTTTATATGCAAGAAAACATTCTTTGCAATATTCACCAATAAGAAAGTAAATGAATTATAATATATCCATTATAAAGACATTTAATAATGATGATGACTTTTCCTTTTCCTTGCCTATATTTTCTTTTTTCTTTTTTTTAAAATCCTGCATCACAAGAGGACCTTTTTTTCTTTTTAATTAAATTATTTTATTTATGGCTATTCTGGGCTTTCACTGCTGCCACAGGCTCTTCTCTAGTTGCAGGGAGTGGGGGCTACTCTCTAGTTGAGGTAAGCAAACTTCTTGTTGTGGTGACTTTTCTTGTTGTGGAACTTGGGGTCTTGGGCACACGGGCTTCCGTAGTTTCAGCCATGGGCTCAATAGTTGCAGTTCTGAGGCTCTAGAGCACAGGATCAATAGTTGTAGCTCATGGGCTTAGTTGCTCCTCAGCATATGGGATCTTCCTGGATCAGGGATCAAACCCGTGTCTCCTGCATTGGCAGGCGAACTCTTTACCACTGAGCTACGAGGGAAGCCCTATATTTTCTTATTTCTCTGTAATTCTCATGCACTTTTGTAACTATGAAGGCCATACACAATTTATTAAATGCTTATAATACATTAAGACACTAAACCGTATGAGAAGTATGTCTATAATTACACAAAATGGAATTTCTTAAATGATGGGATGACAAAGCAGGGCAAATGACATTACCATCAAGTAACTGGGCAGATTCTCTAACAGTCTGGGCTACAACTGATTCCAATATGCTAGTAGAATAAAGTATATTATATATTATATAAAATAAAGCATAATTTTAGAACTGTGGAAAATGTTTAAGTTACCTTATTATTGTCCAAGCTATACTTAAACAGTTTCCTTTCCTACTGAATTAGCAGTTAAAAAAATAATACATAATGATGATTAGGACTTGCCAGGGATAGAGGGCACATATGTATTTCTGGCATCAAACCTCTCTACCCTTTTTGCGGGGCGGCTGTGCTGTGAGGCATGTTGGATCTTAGTTCCCTGGCCAGGTACTGAGCCTGTGGCTCCTGTAGTGGAAGCATGGAGTCTTAACCACTGGACTGCCAGGGAAGTCTGTCAATTATTTTTATATGCAAGAAAACATTCTTTGCAATATTCACCAATAAGAAAGTAAATGAATTATAATATATCCATTATAAAGACATTTAATAATGATGATGACTTTTCCTTTTCCTTGCCTATATTTTCTTTTTTCTTTTTTTTAAAATCCTGCATCACAAGAGGACCTTTTTTTCTTTTTAATTAAATTATTTTATTTATGGCTATTCTGGGCTTTCACTGCTGCCACAGGCTCTTCTCTAGTTGCAGGGAGTGGGGGCTACTCTCTAGTTGAGGTAAGCAAACTTCTTGTTGTGGTGACTTTTCTTGTTGTGGAACTTGGGGTCTTGGGCACACGGGCTTCCGTAGTTTCAGCCATGGGCTCAATAGTTGCAGTTCTGAGGCTCTAGAGCACAGGATCAATAGTTGTAGCTCATGGGCTTAGTTGCTCCTCAGCATATGGGATCTTCCTGGATCAGGGATCAAACCCGTGTCTCCTGCATTGGCAGGCGAACTCTTTACCACTGAGCTACGAGGGAAGCCCTATATTTTCTTATTTCTCTGTAATTCTCATGCACTTTTGTAACTATGAAGGCCATACACAATTTATTAAATGCTTATAATACATTAAGACACTAAACCGTATGAGAAGTATGTCTATAATTACACAAAATGGAATTTCTTAAATGATGGGATGACAAAGCAGGGCAAATGACATTACCATCAAGTAACTGGGCAGATTCTCTAACAGTCTGGGCTACAACTGATTCCAATATGTCAATGTCATGACCCCTTGGCCGAGAAGCACAACTTCAAAAACACTACATCTGTTCACCTTATTGATATGTTTCACAGAGTCACTGCTTACGCATTCAGGTAGGCAAACTATGTTTAGCAATACTAAGAAATGTAGACTCTTACCTGTCTGATATCACTGTTACCTACACTTGCAGCTTACAGAGACATCAATTTTCAGATGTGAAATAGTAGCTGCATAGTTCATAGGAAACAGTATTTCTCCATATGACATACTGCAGCTATAAAATGTCAAAACAAATCCTGTCTTTGAGTAATTACTGCTTTCTTACTCAGTGAGGAGCACTGTTCTCTAACATCACAGACTGATTTGAACTATAACAGTAAGAAGTAAATATTCCATTCTTATCTGGAGGATCTAAGTCACTCAATCTACAAATACAATTTCTAAGTAGACTCAATTTAGAACCAAAGTACAGAGCTTCAAAAAGAGTTTCTGAAGACAAAACTGCACATTTATCTGAACTTGTAGTTTCCAGGGAACAAAATCCTGGGTCCACTTCACAGTCCAGACCTGAGGCTGACCCCTTTACACTTAGCTTGGCTTTGCTTTGAGCTCATCAAAACACTGCTTCATTTACATCTCACCTAAGTACCATCTTTCCTTAAGTCCTATAACAACTCTATCTTTCCTTAGGTAAGATATACAATGGTTCCTCTGATTTATAGTCTCCCTTGTAGCTATAATCCAGTAAACTTGGTTTATCAGATTGCAGGTTTGTCCCTAGAGGTCTTCAGTTGATTGGGCTAAGACAAGTGACACAGTAATATAATTCTAAAGATACTATGATTTGCATTAATAAGAGAGCAGCCTCAACCAAATGCTGTAGAGAGAATACAAGAATATGAGAAAATAGACAAAATGTAGCACCAAGAACTTATTATAAAAAGGATACTGAATAGAAGAACAATGTGTGTTTCAGCTACAAATTGAGCTTGGCTGCTTCCATGGATGTAATTCTGGGGGGGAAAAAAGACAAAATTTAATCTTTAATAAACATTGAAACTTGGTAATTTAATCTTAAAATTGGCTATTTTCAAATACTATGAAATTATTAATTAACCTCATGCATGTAAACACTGAATCTGTGGCATTCATCAGTAAAAAGCTTGAAATAAAAGCTATCTCTGTGTTATTATTTATTCATACTTATATTTATTTGCATGTATTCACTATGCTTATACTATGTTTTCACAACAGAATATATGAGAAAACTAGCATTTCATTGTACAAGGCCATGAGGTACAATAATATAAACAGGGACTACATTTTTCTTACCACTATACCTAATAACACCTAGCACAGTACCTAGAAAGAGTAAATGGTCAAGTACTGGATCAATTGTTCTATTTAGTTGAAGACTGGCTTTCATTTTCAGCCAGTTTACTCAAAAGAACTCACCAAATGGGATTACAAAAACTTCCTCCTTTTAAGAGTATTGAACAGTCTTTTTAGCAAGTGAAGTTAATTAACACAGAGTGAGTGAAAAGTTAAAGCTAAATTGAATTCCTTCATATACTAGCACTGATTTCACAGGATAATATTCATTAAGGTTAACTTTGGTATACAATGAAAAGAAATCCTGGACTTTTCCTTACCACATGTCCTGTGTGGGGATTCTTATGAGCATATGGTGGTCCTCTTATATGGTTCCACATTTGACCAGATGTCATAGCAAGCACAAAACACTAGAAAAAGTAATGAAATTCTCACTTTAATTAGATTAATAGGTGTATAAAAGTTTATTTTCTCAGGTAATACATGAAAAAAATTTTCAGATAAATGACAAAAAAAGCTTATATTTCATGATAAGGATCACAAAAATCAATAATATTTACTTTGAAAGGAAAGCATTGTTTTAAAATAATAAACTGAGACAAGTTTAAAATTGAATACTGAAAAGCTCTTTTAGAAGAATGGTTTCAAAAGAAATGGAGATTTTCATATGTGTGACAATCTTTCAGGCTGAATAAAAACTGGGTACAGGGCTTCCCTGGTGGTCCAGTGGGTAGAGTCTGCCTTGCAGTGCAAGGGGCGCCAGTTCAATCCCTGGCCCAGAAAGATCCCACGTGCCGTGAAGCAGCTGGACCAGTGTATCCAATTAGGAGCTGGCGCTCTGGAGCACATGCACCCAGAGCCAGTGCTCTGCAACGAGAGAGGCCACTACAATGGGAGGCCTGCACAGGCCAAACAATGAAGATGGATGAAAATAAATAAAACTAATAAAAGAGGCCAAAAAAACCAAAAAACAAAAACCAAAAAGTAGCAGAAATGCATTAAAATACACAGCACTTATATAAAGTTTAAAAAAAAAACTGGGTACAATGAATTCCTTCAAGCTCTTGCCATCCTAATGAGATAATGGAGGAAATAAACCAATTTTAAGGTATAAAATAAAAACATAAAATTTTTTCCCACAGGTAAGAAATAAAATGTCACCTAAAAATGTAATATTAGGAGTTTCATTCAAACAATTTTTCTTCTAACATTCACTCACCAGAGCTGCAAAAGCCCATCCAGTTTTATTAAAGAGAAACTCCATATTGCTCCTTCGAAGATACACAAGTCCACCGATAACAGCCAAAAGCAATCCCAACATAAGGGGACCAGCATAATTTGGGGGTCTAATTACTCTAATCTAATGGAAAGGAGAGAAAAACATTTTAACATATAAAATTTATTCATGAATTATATAAATCAAAATAATTGGAAATGAAAACAATCAAAATTAGTGTGGTTACTTTCAGAAAAAATTACACTTTTTTTCATTCTAATCAAAATAGCCTACTATGTATCCTAAAATGGTATAGATAAAATATTCTTTTTAACCAGAAGATTCAGGAAGATGTGGGTTGATCCCTGGGTTGGGAAGATACCCTGGCGGAGGAAACGGCAACCCACTCTAGTAGTCTTGCCTGGAGAATCCCATGGACAGAGGAGCCTGGCGGGCTACAGTCCATGGGGTTGCATGAATGACTGAGCACATGCGCACACACCTTTCAGATTATGAAGCATTGGCCAAGTACAACTAGATACTCCATGGACTTAATAAGGACCAAACAGTGGTTTCCTTGCTGAGTTGACTAAGTAACAGAGGATGTTTTTAAAGTCACTCTTTCATCAGGATGATTCTATTAAATGCTACTTATGAAGGGACTGACAAATTATCACCATCTCAGTGATATAACAAGACCAATTAGGACCTCAAGAAAAAATTCAAAGTGGGTAATGACAAAGTAGCTTTCCACAAAACATAAAAACTTACATTGACATCAGTTCTGTCAGCAATCCACCGGGCAATCTGCTCAGCTGAAAATCCACGCACCTGCAACTCATATGTATCACCTCGTTTCGGCTTCCCTTTTGCAGGAAAGTTGATGAAAGTTGGAGCTGAATTCATGTTTAGCTGAATGAAAAATAGTCCATGAAAATATAAATTACCAAGAAAATTATCTTAACAGCAAATATCTTGAAATTCAGGCATTTGACAACAATGAGGAAGCCCAGGTTTAGGTAGGTTAAGTGATTTGCCTAAGGAAAGTGGTAAGTGATGTAGCCAAGATTCAAACACAAGGCTGCTCGTGACCTTAATTAGTACACTTAACTGACCAAATATAAATTCCTAGAACGAAACCTACATTTTACTCCTTAAAATGGAAAATTTCCCATACCACAATTACTTTAATCTGTTCAGAGATTATGCAAAAAAGAACACACTTATGAAAACTAAAATTGTCTCGTGCAGCTTAGGTAAGCTTCAGATAGAGAATATTCTCAATCTGGAGGAAACAAGATCAGGATAAGAGGGCTCTATTGTAGGGAAAACCAATACAAAATGACAGTCAAGGCACCCTTGCGAACATGGCGCTGCGAGCGGTCTGCAGCCTGCGCGCCATCTCGGCACCCAACGCGCCCTGCCGGCCGCGGCCTTGGGGGCTGCGGGCGGGTGCCCGTCCGGGAGCTGCGCACAGGCCCCGCTCTGCTGTCAGTGCGGAAATTCACAGAAAAACACGAATGGGTAACAACAGAAAATGGTATTGGAACAGTGGGAATCAGCAATTTTGCACAGGAAGCTTTGGGAGATGTTGTTTACTGTAGTCTGCCTGAAGTTGGGACAAAATTGAACAAACAAGAGGAGTTTGGTGCTTTGGAAAGTGTGAAAGCTGCTAGTGAACTCTATTCCCCTTTATCAGGAGAAGTAACTGAAATTAATAAAGCTCTAGAAGAAAATCCAGGACTTGTCAACAAATCTTGTTATGAAGATGGTTGGCTTGATACATTAAGTAACAGCTCTTAGAAGAATACAAAATCTTCAAAGTGGGTAATGACAAAGTAGCTTACAAATAAAACTTACATTGACATCAGTTCTGTCAGCAATCCACCGGGCAATCTGCTCAGCTGAAAATCCACGCACCTGCAACTCATATGTATCACCTCGTTTCGGCTTCCCTTTTGCAGGAAAGTTGATGAAAGTTGGAGCTGAATTCATGTTTAGCTGAATGAAAAATAGTCCATGAAAATATAAATTACCAAGAAAATTATCTTAACAGCAAATATCTTGAAATTCAGGCATTTGACAACAATGAGGAAGCCCAGGTTTAGGTAGGTTAAGTGATTTGCCTAAGGAAAGTGGTAAGTGATGTAGCCAAGATTCAAACACAAGGCTGCTCGTGACCTTAATTAGTACACTTAACTGACCAAATATAAATTCCTAGCAACGAAACCTACATTTTACTCCTTAAAATGGAAAATTTCCCATACCACAATTACTTTAATCTGTTCAGAGATTATGCAAAAAAGAACACACTTATGAAAACTAAAATTGTCTCGTGCAGCTTAGGTAAGCTTCAGATAGAGAATATTCTCAATCTGGAGGAAACAAGATCAGGATAAGAGGGCTCTATTGTAGGGAAAACCAATACAAAATGACAGTCAAGGCACCCTTGCGAACATGGCGCTGCGAGCGGTCTGCAGCCTGCGCGCCATCTCGGCACCCAACGCGCCCTGCCGGCCGCGGCCTTGGGGGCTGCGGGCGGGTGCCCGTCCGGGAGCTGCGCACAGGCCCCGCTCTGCTGTCAGTGCGGAAATTCACAGAAAAACACGAATGGGTAACAACAGAAAATGGTATTGGAACAGTGGGAATCAGCAATTTTGCACAGGAAGCTTTGGGAGATGTTGTTTACTGTAGTCTGCCTGAAGTTGGGACAAAATTGAACAAACAAGAGGAGTTTGGTGCTTTGGAAAGTGTGAAAGCTGCTAGTGAACTCTATTCCCCTTTATCAGGAGAAGTAACTGAAATTAATAAAGCTCTAGAAGAAAATCCAGGACTTGTCAACAAATCTTGTTATGAAGATGGTTGGCTGATCAAGATGACATTAAGTAACCCTTCAGAACTAGATGAACTAATGAGTGAAGAAGCATATGAGAAATACATAAAGTCTATCGAGGAATGAAAATGGAACTCCTAAATAAATCTAGCATAGTTGTCTTAAATTAGTGATGGATAGATATTTAAAACCAACTTTAAGCAAAAGAAACTACTTGTAGCAATGTTTCCTGAAGAAACCCCTAACTTCCTAATAACTTCAGGTAAAAACTGTGCATCTTTTTCAAAGCACCCTATGATTTTTAGGCTAGGGTCCAGTTATAATATTCAGAATTCGTAAAATTATCTTTGGTGAAACTAGTTATAAAAATTATGTAATTCAAGGGTAACATGGTTATCTTAAGCCTTATATAATATTGTAACTTGCTTACAGCCATACCTGGGTTTGGGTCAAAATGATCTTCCCACTAGAAATAACTGGCATGGAGAAAAGTTTGTTAGTTGTATAGTGTCCAGTGAAGAATATTACTATCTTAATTTTGCAATATACTGTGTTTGCTGGTGCTATTTTTATATGCTGAAGCAATAGCGTTGCAAGAAAATAAGAAACAGTTTAATAATAAAATATTCAACTTCTTAAAAAAAAAAATGACAGTCAATAGGCAGAAATAGTCAATTCTAAAAGGGTCATAACTGTTTAGTGATAAGTATCACATTTCTCTGTTCTCTGTCATGAGACCATGGTACTCTTAGGAAGATTACACTGGAATTGCTAAGGTAAAGAATCTGTGACCTACTCATCTCCTTTGTATCTTCCCTGATATGAAAATACTCGTGGAAAACAGAAAATGTTAAGGCCAGGGAAAAGATGTTCATCAACAGATGCAACCCTTTGGGGTTCAAAATACTTAAAAGCATTTAAGCTAGATTTTGTTTACTGTAGTCTGCCTGAAGTTGGGACAAAATTGAACAAACAAGAGGAGTTTGGTGCTTTGGAAAGTGTGAAAGCTGCTAGTGAACTCTATTCCCCTTTATCAGGAGAAGTAACTGAAATTAATAAAGCTCTAGAAGAAAATCCAGGACTTGTCAACAAATCTTGTTATGAAGATGGTTGGCTGATCAAGATGACATTAAGTAACCCTTCAGAACTAGATGAACTAATGAGTGAAGAAGCATATGAGAAATACATAAAGTCTATCGAGGAATGAAAATGGAACTCCTAAATAAATCTAGCATAGTTGTCTTAAATTAGTGATGGATAGATATTTAAAACCAACTTTAAGCAAAAGAAACTACTTGTAGCAATGTTTCCTGAAGAAACCCCTAACTTCCTAATAACTTCAGGTAAAAACTGTGCATCTTTTTCAAAGCACCCTATGATTTTTAGGCTAGGGTCCAGTTATAATATTCAGAATTCGTAAAATTATCTTTGGTGAAACTAGTTATAAAAATTATGTAATTCAAGGGTAACATGGTTATCTTAAGCCTTATATAATATTGTAACTTGCTTACAGCCATACCTGGGTTTGGGTCAAAATGATCTTCCCACTAGAAATAACTGGCATGGAGAAAAGTTTGTTAGTTGTATAGTGTCCAGTGAAGAATATTACTATCTTAATTTTGCAATATACTGTGTTTGCTGGTGCTATTTTTATATGCTGAAGCAATAGCGTTGCAAGAAAATAAGAAACAGTTTAATAATAAAATATTCAACTTCTTAAAAAAAAAAAATGACAGTCAATAGGCAGAAATAGTCAATTCTAAAAGGGTCATAACTGTTTAGTGATAAGTATCACATTTCTCTGTTCTCTGTCATGAGACCATGGTACTCTTAGGAAGATTACACTGGAATTGCTAAGGTAAAGAATCTGTGACCTACTCATCTCCTTTGTATCTTCCCTGATATGAAAATACTCGTGGAAAACAGAAAATGTTAAGGCCAGGGAAAAGATGTTCATCAACAGATGCAAGCATTCAGGTTCCCTCAGCAGGTAACCCTTTAACGGAGACTGGCTTCTACAAAATAATTATACTTAAAAGACATCAACGAATCAAATAACCCACTCCTTTGCTTAGATTCTATATTTACAGTAACCCTTCCAAAAATAGTTTCTTTGACTTTCCTATAATAGGAGAGGGTATACTCATTAGGTATATGAGTAGTTTGGTCTCCTTGGCAGTAAAAGATGCTAGATTAATGAATTAAAAAATTAGCTCTTGGTTACCAATGTCCATGGATTTTTATGGTTTAGTGAGTGTACACAAAGCTTGCAGAGCTAGATAAATCCTGGTTACACTGTTAAAAATTCAATTTAAGTCTTTAAAACTAACTAAGAACCAGATCCTGGATAGTGTTCATGTCAAAGAGCCTCCCAAATTTTAGGCCAAACTCTTCAGTGTTTGTTTAGCTATACACTAGTCTCCACTTGTCCAGTTTCACTTCCTAAAGTTTCAGTTACCTGTGGTCAACTGCAGTCTGAAAATACTAAATGGAGAATTCCAGAAATAAACAATTCAAAAATTTTCAATTGCAGCCATTCTGAGCAGTGTGATGAAATCTCCTGCCATTCCACCCAGGATGTGAATCATTCCTTGGTCCAGCATATCTCACTCATTAGTCACTTAGTAGCTGTCTTGGTTTTTGGATCAACTATTGTGGTATCACAATGTTTATATTCAAGCAATCCTTATTCTACTTAATAGTACCCCAAAACACAAAAGCAATGATGCTGGTAATTCAGATAAGCCAAAGAGAAGCCATAAAGTGCTTCCTTTAAGTGAAAAGGTGAAAATTCTCAACTTAATAAGGAAAGAAAAAAGATCACATGCTGATGTTGCTGTCTTCGCGAAACTGTGAAGGAAAAGAAATTTGTGCACTCTGTTGTTCTACCTCAACTGCAAAAATTACAGTAAGTGGTAAATGCTTAATTAAGATAGAAAAAAAAAGGTAAGACAGAAATGGTAAATTTGTACAATAAGATATGTTGAGACAGACCACATTCACATAACTTTTATTAAAGTGAAAGTGAAAATGCTACTTGCTCAGTTGTGTCTGACTCTTTGCGACCCCATGGACTATAGCCCATCAGGCTCCTCTGTCCATGGAATTCTCCAGACAAGAATACTGGAGTGGGTTGCCATTCCATTCTCTAGGTGATCTTCCTGAACAAGGGATTAAACCTGGGTCTCTTCCATTGCAGGCAGATTCTTTACCATATGAGCTTATATTGTTTTAATTCTTCTAATTTTTTTTATTATTGTTACTCTTACTGTGCCTAATTTATAAGTTAAGCTTTATCACAGGTATGTATGTATGTATAGGAAGAAATATATTTACATATAGGGTTTGGTACTATCTGCAGTTTCAGGGTCTTAGAATGTATCCTCTGTGGATAAGGGGAGACTATTGTACCACCTATGGATTTAAAATATACCACTCTTACACCTGGTCTGCCACCTGCTCTGCCAACAAAGGAAGATGAGCGAATGGAGCTCGAGGTCCAGCCAGCCCTTGGCCTCCAAGCAGGAAAAGGACCTCACTGAGAAGCAAAGGTGGGGCAGGCCATGCAAACAGTCTCCAGTGGGTCCTGGAACAGGAGTCAGAAGGAGCCCAGTGAAGTGCCAACACCTAGGAGACCTCGAGGCCGACCAAAGGGGAGCAGAAACAAGGGTGTTGCTAAGACCTGGAAAACCACAGCTCCAGGGAAGAAACCAAGAGGCAGACCCAAAAAACTGGAGAAGGAGGAAGAGGGCATCTCACAGGAGTCCTCAGACGAGTAGCAGTGACCTGCATGCGGCCCACTCCCTCTCCGAGGAGCAGTTTCCTTCTGGGACTGGACAGCTCTACTCTGCTCTCAAAGCTCCCATCCCATACCCCAAGCCCTCGCGACATCGCTACCCACATGTGCCCTCACCACCACACTACAATGCAGACCAGCCACTGCAGGGCACCCGGGCCTGAGTCAGGAGCAGTTTCTTTTGATTCAGGTCCCAGCGGCCCCTCACCCACATGCCACACCTGCCCTCCTGGACAAAGCTGACGGCCAGTTAGCCGCTCCCACACTGCTGCGCACTTGCTCCCTCCATAGTAGGGACCTTTCTGGCTGGGCTCTTGGCTTGGTTCCTCTCTGACTCTCTCCTTTGACTTCCCATTAAGGGGCCTGAGAGGGCTCCGCTGGCCTTAAAAGGTGCCCAGGCCCCATCTCATTCTCTCATTTGGACACACGCCACTCCACTGTATTAGCAGAGCTGATATGACCACTGGAAAGGGTGACAGCCTTGAGATGCCCCTCACCCTGCCTTTTCTTTCTTCCAGCCTTGCCTAGTCCTTGCACTAGATTAGGCCACCCTCTGGGGGTACAGGAAGGAAGGTGGGAAGGGTGTAAGCCCCCTCCCCGCTCGAGTTAGACTCCAGCCCACCTTGGCCTCACCCTGGAATCCAGCTGCAGTGATGGAAAGCAGAGTCCCTTTTACCCAGGTGAGGCCCAGGAGGCCTGGGCTCCCTGCAGCAGCCATTTAGGGTGCACTGGAGCCTCTCCCCGTCCTTGTCTGCGTCCACTCAAGGCCGCAGTTTCCCCTCCTCCCTTCCCTCGGGGCACTAGTAACAAGGAGCTAGTCTTGCCCACTCCCACCCTTTACTCCTCCCCAACCAAGGTTCTGGTTCCATCTTTCCTCTGTTCACAAACTACTTCTGGACACGCGTTGTTTTTTGTTCAATGTTTCAATGTTCAATGTTTTTAGATATCCGTCATTGCTGCTACCACCAGTGCCAAATGTTCATCCTCGTTGCCTCCTGTTCTGCCCACATTCCTCTCCTCCAAGACACTCTTAGGGGAAGGGGCCTGGGGCAAAGCAGGCTGGGTATTGACTACCCCAGTCCCAGGGGAAGTGAGGCCCTGCCCCTAGGATGCTGCCGCAGAGTAAGGAGCAGGGCCTGTGTTGCCTGTCAGGTGTAGGGGCTGCCTTCTCCACTTGGTCTGCCAGGGAGGAGGTAGCCATTATTTGTCCCAGCTTGAGGCTTCCCCTCTGGTTTCCTATTTGCAGTTACTTGAATAAAAAAATATCCTTTTCTGGAAAAAATAAATAAAAGGTATCTGACGTAGAAGAAAACTTAATGTCTATCTTGGTAAAATAAATGAAATTATAATTTCCAAAACAATCCTTACTTGAATAATAGTAGAGAATGAGAAAGCAATTTCTTAAACTATAAAAATTGTTTCCTTTGGTTTAAAAAAGTCTAAATGCACTAACTAACCATTTAGGTTGCAGCACGGTTTATGAATATACTGATTTTGATTTATGGCACTGTGTGAGACTAGAATATGACCAGCATAATAACATACTGTAAAATGAACATTAAATCATTTATTTGACACTTACTGAACATCTACTATAGCACTAATACCTACAAGATACTGGCTCTGTCCATAAGTAAGTATACTTTAAGAGGGACTGTCAAACAACCCTAGGGCTAAAGGATAAAGTAGACAACAAGAAAAACCAGACTGGTAATGTAAGCAAAGGTGGATACAGCTCATTATACATTTCTCCATATCAGCAGGATGTACGACAGTGAACTACAATATAAAGTATGCACAGTGGGTGATTATGATGTGTTAATGGAGGTTCAACAACTGTAACAAATATATCACTCTGGTGGGGGCTGTTGATAATGGGGAGGCTATAGGGTCACAGAGTTGGACACAACTGAGTGACTGAAATGAAAAGATTCATGTGTAGGGGCATAGGACATATACAGGACATCTTTCTCTCGACCTCAAAATTTTGCTATGAACCTTAAGCTCCTCAAAAAAGAGTATTAATTAAAAAAATACCAGTGAAAGAGGCCATGACTGATAGAGCCAATACATATGGAACACAGGGAATAGGAAAGGGTTAAGTGTTGAACAAGGAGCTTTTCTACTAAGAAGCAAGAGGTTAAAGACAGGTACCCAGCACTTACCAAAATTTTCAATATTACATAATAGATTCTTGTTCTGAATTAAAAAGTTTTTTGATAAATAGTTCACTTAAAAATTAAGTGGTAATTTTTACTATACTTTATGACAATAAAGATACATAAAAGTTACTTGATTTCTATCCAACTTCCATATTCTAATTTCACTAACTACTCCAAATCTTACATAAGACAAGTCCTACTTCTTGCAGCTTTTGAAAAAAAGGTATTTCACATTATCTGTAGTTTATCTACTTTTATTTAATAGAATAAACCAAATAGCTTACCATCTGAAATACATCAGAGCCTTCATCAAAATCCACCATAGCAAAAAATATCCTGTTGGTAAATGCACTGGAATATCGCCAAGAGTTTGCCAGGATCTGGAATTCCTCATCAGCTTGCCTGGATGCAATCAGATTTGTAAAGATAACATATAAAACATTTTAACAAGAAATCTAGTGCAAGTCAGTCTGTGTTGATAGGGTTAGGACAAACCTTGGAAAACACTGCCACTGTTGTGGCATAAAAGAAGCCTTATATCAAGTGATGGGGATTTCAATACAAAGTAGTGATTATCTGATCCTGCTTCATACTTTATGCCTAATTCTTATCTCAAAACTCCTTCAACAGTTACGGGAAAATATCTAGCTACAATGTTTAAGAGCCTAAATTTCTTCTAAGAGTTCAAAGACAAAGAAATGAAATTGAAACCTCAAGCCATATTTTACTTTTCCCTGATCTCCCATATGCTTTCAGTTTCTAAGATCTCACATTTTATTTTCATTTGTGATTATCTTTTTTTTGGTTTATCTTATATTTGAATTTAATAGTATCTTGTATTTTCACTTGATTAATATGGTAGCAGTAACAACCGGCAATGACATTCACAAGTTAACTGAACTATTAAGAAATGTAAATAGGAATCATAATATTAGATTAAGTGAAGAGATGAGTTTTAACAGTGTAGGAAAAAATATTTTCACTGAATTCTAATAGACAAGAAAATAGCTTTCCCCTCAAAATGGAATCTACATGATTGTGAAGTTAACTTTGAAGTTTATTGTATAGTTTCCAATTGTTATTTTTTGCTTTAGTCGCTAAATCTTGTTCAACTCTCTTGCAACCCCATGGACTGCAGCCAGCCTGGCTCCTATGTCCATGAGATTTCTCAGGTAAGATACTAGAATGGGCTGCCATTTCCTTCTCCAGGGTGTGATTATCTTGTAACTCTATCCCTTCCCATTTATTTTCATTGCTGTCATCTAAAGTCACATCTTTAATATCTGACATTATAATATTAAGATACTTAATTCTACTTTATTCTCCTCCAATCCATCTACATTGCAATATACATCAATCTTCCTAAATAACTACACTCTTGATACTCTTCTTCTCAGAAACCATTATTGCTTTTTCATTACCTTCAAAATACAATCTCCAAGCTCTTGCACGGGTTATTTAAGATTCTTTAACACCTACTTTAGAATAATGCATCTAGATTTTACAGAACCTTACTATTACTCAGTCTCAAACAGGATCTCTTAATTCTAGCACTTCACTCCTATCTCAATACCTTTCCACACATCATTGCTTCTAAACAGAATATCCTACTGTTACATAAATCTGATCCATCTGTCTAGTCCTAGTAGAAGTCTATCTTCTGTATTAGGACAAAACTGTCCAATCCTGTTATATGTCCTTCTTGAAATGTTATAGCATTATGAATACAATTCATTCAGTACTTAGTCATAAACTGTCTCATAGTGACAGCTAAATTTTCATATGTTGAACTCATTTCCGTAGCCAGATGGTAAGGGTAGCACTTCTTTATTATACTTCTCATCCTAAAAGCACCAACTACATAGTATTATACACACTGCTATTGCTTAATTTTAATTATTTGAATGAGTTTAGGAAAATGTGAGCTAATTTAAAATTTACTGTTGTAAAAAGTAAGATACTATTAAAAAACCTAAGTTATTAAGAATTCCATTAATTCACATTTAACGCAGAATTATGAAGGACTTTGTTTCCTGACATTTTTGTACACCCATGACTGCCTGTGAGTAAACTGACTGACTTATGAGTAATTCCAGAGTTTAAGTTTACACACAGTTATTACCTACTATTCTTTTTCTTTCTTCTACCTACTTTTAATTTATATTCAGCATCTATCCTGAAAAAGTACTCTGGGACCAAATACCTAGACTATCTCCTATCTCTGGAGAAGAAATCCTTTAAGAAGAGTTAGAAAGGCTTGGGGAAACATAACACACTAATCTGAAAGAAGACTATCTATTCCCTCACATGGGCTCAAGCTATCAACTTGGAATACCTCCAAAATTCTACTAAATTAGTTTTTCACAGGGTAGCTTTATCATTTCATTTAAAGTGAATTCCAAGACCACACATACTGACTAAAAATATAAGTAAAATAAATAACAAAAAGCAAAAGCTATTTTATCTTTTCATATCCACTTTTTAAAATTATCTATAATGTTCTTTTTTTTTTTTTTAAAGATTTATTTATTTATTTATTTAGGGCGGGGGTCGGGTTGGGGAGGGAGGGGAGCGGGCGGGCCACTTCTATTGGTCTTTCATTTCTCTGTTTTCATCCGTCTTTGTTCCTTGGCTCCTGTGGGCTTCCCATCACGGTGGCGTCTGTCGTTGCAGAGCGCCGGCTCTGGGCGCATGCGCTCCAGAGCTCCGGCTCTGTCATTGGACACATCTGTCCAGCCGCTACCGGCACGTGGGATCTTCCCAGGCCAGGGATCGAACTGGCGCCCTTGCACTGCAAGGCGGTGTCCTTACCCACTGGACCACCAGGGGAAGCCCTATAATGTTCTTGTTTAAAGAAATATCTGTTTTCCTAAGATTATTCAGAAATAGTAAAATAAAATCAACAAACCATTGTTTGATGAAGTTCAAGTGATCTTAGTCTCCATTATTAAGGTTTAAAATCACTACAAAATAATCTAGAAAAATGGAGAAGGAAATGGCAACCCACTCCAGTATTCTTGCCTAGAAAATTCCATGAACAGAGGAGTCTGGTGGACTATAGCCCATGGGGTTGAAAAGGGTCAGACACAACTGAGCAACTAAACAACAAAAAAGCAGGTCATCAAGGTACTCATTAATGTCTCCTTTCCAAATTGTATATATAAGGTCTCAGGAAATTGTCGTAACGTGACCTTGGTCCAATTCTTTTTAGGAGAGAATGAATCTTGGAGCATCTTAATATTGGCTCTGACTCAGTACCACGTATGGGAGAAACAGCTATATATCTTTCACCTACATCTCCTATCTCTGGAGAAGAAATCCTTTAAGAAGAGTTAGAAAGGCTTGGGGAAACATAACACACTAATCTGAAAGAAGACTATCTATTCCCTCACATGGGCTCAAGCTATCAACTTGGAATACCTCCAAAATTCTACTAAATTAGTTTTTCACAGGGTAGCTTTATCATTTCATTTAAAGTGAATTCCAAGACCACACATACTGACTAAAAATATAAGTAAAATAAATAACAAAAAGCAAAAGCTATTTTATCTTTTCATATCCACTTTTTAAAATTATCTATAATGTTCTTTTTTTTTTTTTTAAAGATTTATTTATTTATTTATTTAGGGCGGGGGTCGGGTTGGGGAGGGAGGGGAGCGGGCGGGCCACTTCTATTGGTCTTTCATTTCTCTGTTTTCATCCGTCTTTGTTCCTTGGCTCCTGTGGGCTTCCCATCACGGTGGCGTCTGTCGTTGCAGAGCGCCGGCTCTGGGCGCATGCGCTCCAGAGCTCCGGCTCTGTCATTGGACACATCTGTCCAGCCGCTACCGGCACGTGGGATCTTCCCAGGCCAGGGATCGAACTGGCGCCCTTGCACTGCAAGGCGGTGTCCTTACCCACTGGACCACCAGGGGAAGCCCTATAATGTTCTTGTTTAAAGAAATATCTGTTTTCCTAAGATTATTCAGAAATAGTAAAATAAAATCAACAAACCATTGTTTGATGAAGTTCAAGTGATCTTAGTCTCCATTATTAAGGTTTAAAATCACTACAAAATAATCTAGAAAAATGGAGAAGGAAATGGCAACCCACTCCAGTATTCTTGCCTAGAAAATTCCATGAACAGAGGAGTCTGGTGGACTATAGCCCATGGGGTTGAAAAGGGTCAGACACAACTGAGCAACTAAACAACAAAAAAGCAGGTCATCAAGGTACTCATTAATGTCTCCTTTCCAAATTGTATATATAAGGTCTCAGGAAATTGTCGTAACGTGACCTTGGTCCAATTCTTTTTAGGAGAGAATGAATCTTGGAGCATCTTAATATTGGCTCTGACTCAGTACCACGTATGGGAGAAACAGCTAAGCATATCACTGTCTTGCTCTGAGGAAGTTTCTAACAAAACCACCTTCCTGCTATTATGTGATCTTTCAGCACTCATAAATTCTCCCACTTTTCCCAATTAGTCTGTGTTAAATCAGACTTTCTTTGTTTAGGAATCAACGGCTCAGCTATACTGCCCTCTAGAGGTATATAGCTGTATGTCTTTCCACATATGGTATTGGCCAGTAGAATATTTTCTATTGTAAAATGACTGTTCAAGTTTACTGCCACCTGAACAAATGGAGTATGCGTTTGCTTATGATCTATGTGAGTTCTCTATATATTCTGTGTATGTCTTTATTCAGATACATGCATTGTGAATATTTTTTCCTTTTTCACTTTCTTTAGGTGTCTTTTGATTAGAAGTTCTAATGAATCCAATTTAATAACTTAAAAAAAAATGTATGGCTTCCCTGGTGGCCCAGTGGGTAAAGAGTCCGCCTTGCAATGCAAGGGGTGCCGGTTTGATCCCTGGCTCAGGAAGATCCCACGTGCTGTGGAGCAGCTGGACTGGTGTGTCCAATTATGAGCCAAAGCTCTGGAGCACAAGCGCTCAGAGCTGGTACTCTGCAACGAGAGGCCACTGCAATGGGAGGTCCATGCAGGCTGAAGAATAAAGATGGATGAAAATAAATAAATTTTAAAAAATCAATAAGAGGTCAGAATTAAAAAAAAAATCTAGAAAAAATAAATACCTCTACATCATGAATATTTGTTTTCTAAAAAAGTTTTCCTGTAATTCCAAATTTTGGATGTAGTCACCATTATTGCATTAATAAATATCTGTAGCTTTGGGTATACCATTTAAAACATTAAAACCTGTTTCTTCCGAAAAATGAGAGAATATTTGCTTTATGCACCTTCTGAGGTTGTTATAAAACAAATGTATAAAGCTGAAAGCACAGAAATACTATATCAATGCTATTTACATGCCTTTATATAACTTGATATCAATTTATGATTTTTAAAGTTTCTTTGTTATTTCTATGATGGTTACCATGATACTTTATCCCTGCTCTTCTTCCCTGCCCCACTAACATGGACAATTAAGAAAAGACTAAGGACTTCCCTTGTGGTCCAGTGGTTGAGAATCTGCCTACCAAGGCAGGGCATGTGGGTTTGATCCCTGATTGGGGAACTAAGATGCTACTATATACTTCAGGGTAACCAAGCCTGTACACCACAACTAGAGAAAAGCTGGCATACTGCAATGATGGCCCAGTGAGGCCAAAATAAGTAAATAAAACCCTTTTTAAAAAAGAAAAAAATTATAAAAAAGTAAATGTGTTACTACAGACACTCTAAGTAAGATAAACACATTGTTTATGTACCCACGGAACTAATTTCATTCTTCTGGGATTGAGAAATGATTAAAATCTTATGTTTAAAGTGTAGTGAAAGTTCATACTTGCACACGACACATTGTCTGTGAAGTTGGAGAGCAGTGAACATGACAATAACGGAGTAGTTTCTTGGTGGGGCTTTAACAAGGCGACGGAACTTGTCTCCATTCATTCTTATTACAGGCCTTTTATTGGTCCATTCCATCAGTTGACTAACCTTTTCAGATAACACCATCTAAAAAAAGACAAAGAGAGCATGCCATTAATACTCTCAGTTTGGCATTTAAAGTTTCTTTTAACTAGACAACTTAATTAAAACGAAGACTAATAAGAGAGGTATACAAAAAATTTGAGGGAACTAAAAACTAAATTTGATACTTGGGACTGATGATGATAATTATTCTTAAAATTATATTATGTCATGATGAGATATAAACATATACTACATTTTAAATTATTTTATTGAATTAATTCATTTTACTTGGAAGATAATTACAATATTGTGATGGTTTTTGCCA
This sequence comes from Tragulus kanchil, assembly GCA_022376925.1. Taxonomy (NCBI): domain Eukaryota; kingdom Metazoa; phylum Chordata; class Mammalia; order Artiodactyla; family Tragulidae; genus Tragulus; species Tragulus kanchil. Next base: position 64,832,664 of record JAIOJX010000001.1, on the reverse strand, counting down.
CACATCAACATAAATTGGTCACAGGTATGCATGTATTTCCTTCCCATCCTGAACCCTGTTCCCACCTCCAACCCCACCCTATCACCCTGGGTTGTTCCAGAGCACTGGCTGTGGGTGCCCTGCTTCATGGATCAAACTTGCACTGGCCATCTGTTTACACATGGTAATGTACATTAAATATATACTACATTTTTATCTAATTACATAATATTTCCTAATAAATAAAAATAAGATAAAATCATTAAAAATTTCATTTGCCAATGATTCCAAAGAAAGTGGGAAGAGCTACTCTTGTCTGACTTTAAGGTTTATTATATAGCTTCAGTAAGCAAGGCAGGGTGATCCTGATAAAAGGATAGATACATAGATCAATGGAACAGAAACAAGACCGTGGAATAGACCTACACAGTTACAGTCAACTGATATTTCAAAAAGATGCAAAATCAACTCAGCCTGTTCAATAAATGGTACTGAAACAACTGGACATCCATAGCCAAAAATATGACTCTCATCTAAACTTCACACTTTATACAAAAATTAATTTAAAAATGGATCACATACTTAAATGTAAAAATGAAAACAATTTAAAAATTAGGAAAAAATATAGGAGAAAATGTTCAAGATCAAGGGGTAGGCAAAGAGTTCTTAAACTTGACACCAAAAGCCTGATTCAAAAAAGAAAAAATAAGATAAACTGAACCTCATCAAAATGAAAAACATTTGCTCTGTGGAAAACCCCATATGAAGGAGGATGTGAAGATAAGGTATACAGTGGAAAAAAATATTTTAAAGTACACATCTAAAAAAGATTAGTAGTTTGAATATATTTTTAAATCTGTCAGCCCTCAGTAAAACAAACAAAATAGGCAAGACATGAAGCTATTTCATCAAAGATGACCTAAAGATGACACACAAAAAGATGCTCAACATCATTAGCCATTACTGAAATGCAAATTAAGAGCACAATGCCCTACCAATATATTCCTGTAACTAAAATAAAATATAGGGCTTCCCCTGGTGATCTAGTGGGTAAGGACACCGCCTTGCAGTGCAAGGGGCGCCGGTTTGATCCCTGGCCTGGGAAGATCCCACGTGCCACGGAGCGGCTGGACCCATGTGTCCAATTACCAAGCTGGAGCTCTGGAGCGCATGCGCCCAGAGCCAGCGCTCTGTGACAACAGGGGCCACCGCGATGGGAGGCCCACACCGGCCAAAGAACAAAGATGGATGAAAATGGAGAAAATGAAAAGCCAATGGAAGTGGCCCGCCCATCCCCCTCCCTCCCCACCCACCCCCCAAAAGATAAATAAATTAATTAAAACAAATAAAATAAAATAAAATATAGCGACAAAAACAATATAACCACAATATCAAATGCTGGCCTGGATGTAGAGAACCTCGGTCTCTCCTACACTGTTTGTGAGAATGTACCATGGTACAGTTTTTAGAAAAATGTTTGGCAGTTTCTTTAAAAAATTAAGCAAGTGACCTATACACTAACCGTATAATCCAGCAACTGCACTCCCAAACATTTACCTCATGGAAATGAGAATTTATGTCTACACAAAGAAAAAGCTAAATTTTGTTTGTTTCTTTATAAAAGTCAGTCATCATGAGGTAATGGAAGAGAAACCTGGTTAGTTAATGAGAACTTTAGCTTGAAATGAATGCAGTCATAATCATTTATCCTTCCTCTCATCTCTACCCTTATGTTCAAACTTTGCAAGAGTAGTAAGAAGGGAAAATTTTAAAAAGAAGTGCAGAAGCCAAGTTAATGCAGAGTTAATGCTAATACATGATTTTGTTCTTCTTTACAGGGGTATGTTTGTTAAGGACTGGTAAATTGTGAAGTGGTTCACTATTCAGAAGTATCTGACCAATTACATTTCTCATTGTTGATAATGAAGTCTGGCCATGGCACTGAGATCAAAACTATAAAAACAGTTCCTTCCCATTAAGCTCAGTTATCAAGGAAACCGATGTTAGGATGTACCTTTCCACTTTGGAAGTGTATCAGAAATCTAACAGACAGTACTCTTTGAAAGATAGGTGTCACTATGTGCATGCTCAGTCACCTTCAGTGGTGTCTGACTCTTTCCAACTTTATGGACCATAACCCGCCAGGCTCCTCTATCTATGGTGTCACTAATGAAAATAAACTGCCTTAGACTTAGGCTAAGAAAAATAAACCCTGGAACCAATAAGGATAGCTTCTGTGACTTTAGTCATCTCAACAAAGTTCTCAAAGAATGCATGTCTGATAGGTTTAATGGGTTGTAAACTAAGTGGCCTTCAGTGGTTTTCCTAGGTGGTCAAGGATATTAATCCCCTCACCCCTGCAAGATATTTCACAACAGATTTTACCTGTATTAAAGTACTTACTATTCTAAGATAATTTGGTATGTTTCCTTTTATATATATATATATATTTTACTTTTAACTTTTACAGTGTATGTGTTTCCTCTGATATCAATTTGATATCTATTTTCTTCTCCAGATTATTAGCTACTAGACAGTAGACACACACAGTACTTTACCATATAGAAGGTATTCAACTGGGCTTCCCAAATGGCGCAGTGGTAAAGAATCCACCTGCCAATGCAAGAGATGCAACAGATCTGGGTCAATCCTTGGGTCAAAAGAGCCCCTGGAGTGGCCACTGCAATGGGAGGCCCACACATGCCAAAGAACAAAGGTGGATGAAAATAAAAAAATGAAAGACCAATAAAAAAGAAAAACAGGGGCTTCCCTGGTGGTCCAGTGGGTAAGGACACCGCCTTGCAGTGCAAGGGGCGCCGGTTCGATCCCTGGCCTGGGAGGATCCCACGTGCCGCGGAGCGGCTGAACTAATGTGTCCAACTACCCAGCCAGAGCTTTGGAGCGCATGCACCCAGAGTCGGTGCTCTGAGACAAGAGAGGCCACTGCGATGGGAGGCCAAAGAACAAAGATGGATGAAAATGAATAAATGAAAGACCAACAGAAGTGGCCAAAAAAAAAAAAAAAGAGGTCCCAAAATAAACAAACGAACAAACAAAAGAGCCCCTGGAGTAGGAAATGGCAACCCACTCCAGTATCCTTGCATGGAAAATTCCATGTACAGAGGATTCTGGTGGGCTACACAGTCTAGGGGGTCACACACAGTCAGATACAACTTAGTGCCTCAACAACAACAAAACACTCAGCGTATACTGAATTTCTATTTAACAGAATCCAGCTGGGAATGGACTCACCTGTATCATTAACATATAAGCAAGAAAAGATGACTGGACACATAAACACTTAATAGAACTGGGATTTTTTTAGTTTCAGGAAGTCAACAATAATGCGGATTCTAAAAATGCATGATTTTCCTTTAAAGCATGCCCGAACTCAGCCAATATTGAAAAATATTTATTTCCTAAGTATACTTTTAGTCATCTCAACAAAGTTCTCAAAGAATGCATGTCTGATAGGTTTAATGGGTTGAAACTAAGTGGCCTTCAGTGGTTTTCCTAGGTGGTCAAGGATATTAATCCCCTCACCCCTGCAAGATATTTCACAACAGATTTTACCTGTATTAAAGTACTTACTATTCTAAGATAATTTGGTATGTTTCCTTTTATATATATATATATATTTTACTTTTAACTTTTACAGTGTATGTGTTTCCTCTGATATCAATTTGATATCTATTTTCTTCTCCAGATTATTAGCTACTAGACAGTAGACACACACAGTACTTTACCATATAGAAGGTATTCAACTGGGCTTCCCAAATGGCGCAGTGGTAAAGAATCCACCTGCCAATGCAAGAGATGCAACAGATCTGGGTCAATCCTTGGGTCAAAAGAGCCCCTGGAGTGGCCACTGCAATGGGAGGCCCACACATGCCAAAGAACAAAGGTGGATGAAAATAAAAAAATGAAAGACCAATAAAAAAGAAAAACAGGGGCTTCCCCTGGTGGTCCAGTGGGTAAGGACACCGCCTTGCAGTGCAAGGGGCGCCGGTTCGATCCCTGGCCTGGGAGGATCCCACGTGCCGCGGAGCGGCTGAACTAATGTGTCCAACTACCCAGCCAGAGCTTTGGAGCGCATGCACCCAGAGTCGGTGCTCTGAGACAAGAGAGGCCACTGCGATGGGAGGCCAAAGAACAAAGATGGATGAAAATGAATAAATGAAAGACCAACAGAAGTGGCCAAAAAAAAAAAAAAAGAGGTCCCAAAATAAACAAACGAACAAACAAAAGAGCCCCTGGAGTAGGAAATGGCAACCCACTCCAGTATCCTTGCATGGAAAATTCCATGTACAGAGGATTCTGGTGGGCTACACAGTCTAGGGGGTCACACACAGTCAGATACAACTTAGTGCCTCAACAACAACAAAACACTCAGCGTATACTGAATTTCTATTTAACAGAATCCAGCTGGGAATGGACTCACCTGTATCATTAACATATAAGCAAGAAAAGATGACTGGACACATAAACACTTAATAGAACTGGGATTTTTTTAGTTTCAGGAAGTCAACAATAATGCGGATTCTAAAAATGCATGATTTTCCTTTAAAGCATGCCCGAACTCAGCCAATATTGAAAAATATTTATTTCCTAAGTATACTTTTATGAATAGAAAAAGATAGCATAAAAAATAGCTTTGTAGGGACTTCCCTGGTGGTCCAATGGCTAAGTCTCTGTGCTCCCAATGCAGGGGGCCTGGGTTCAATCCCTGGTCAGGGAACTAGATCCCACATGCCATAATAAGAACCAGCACAGTCAAATAAAGAAATATCTTTTAAAAAACAATTTTGTAACTGGGACTTCCCTGGTGGTAGAGTGGTTAAAAAATTTGCCAGCTGGGCTTCCCTGGTAGCTCAGTGGTAAAGAGTTCACCTGCCAATGAAGGAGACACAAGTTCGATCCCTAATCTGGGAAGATCCCACATGCTGCAGAGCAACTAAGCCCGTGAGCCACAACTATGGAGCCTGTGTTCTAGAGCCTTGGAGACCCAACTATTGAATCCATGTGCTGCAACTATTGAAGCCCATGTGCCCTAGAGTTTGAGTTCTACAACAAGAGAAGTCACCACAACAAGAAGCCTGCTCGCCTCAACTAGAGAGTAGCCCCCACTCCCTGCAACTAGGGAAGAGCCTGTGGTAGCAGTGAAAACCCAGAATAGCCAAAAATAAAAATAAAAAAAGGTCATACGTTAACAAAAAATTCCTGGTTAAGTAGTATATTTCCAACTCTATCCTTACATTAAGAGTGAGCCAAAAAAAAAAAAAAAGCTTGAACAGGTCTGGAAACAAAACTGGCAGATAATGACTGAAGGAAAGTAACAGTGAACAGACACAAGAGAGTTTGTAATCCTTAAATGCTATCTGCTTCATTCTTGGTTTACAAATTTCCTTGACAGGGCTAAAATATACCACTGTCGCCTCTTCTTGATGTTTTATTTTTGAAGGATGTCTCAATTTGCTTGTTTTGCAATGCTACAGAGCCTTTGGTTCTTGGTAATAAGATATTTTTAAAGAAATTGCTGGGGCTTTGGCATGTGACACTTTCATGTATCAGTACTCAAAGCAATGTCAGAGACTATAGAAGTTTTTTCAATATATTGCCTGCCTTGTCAAAATATGCAGATAATTTTATTTTCTGAATGATCTTCATAAAATCTTGACCAAAAGAAATGAATTTAAAAGTATTTCATACTGGGACTTCCTAGTGGTCCAGTGGTTAGGAATCCACCTTGCAATGCACGCGACCTGGGTTCAATCCCTGGTTGGGAAAGTAGGATCCTACATGCTGGAGCAACTGGGCCCATGAGCCACAACTATGGAGCCTGTGTTCTAGAGCCTTGGAGACCCAACTATTGAATCCATGTGCTGCAACTATTGAAGCCCATGTGCCCTAGAGTTTGAGTTCTACAACAAGAGAAGTCACCACAACAAGAAGCCTGCTCGCCTCAACTAGAGAGTAGCCCCCACTCCCTGCAACTAGGGAAGAGCCTGTGGTAGCAGTGAAAACCCAGAATAGCCAAAAATAAAAATAAAAAAAGGTCATACGTTAACAAAAAATTCCTGGTTAAGTAGTATATTTCCAACTCTATCCTTACATTAAGAGTGAGCCAAAAAAAAAAAAAAGCTTGAACAGGTCTGGAAACAAAACTGGCAGATAATGACTGAAGGAAAGTAACAGTGAACAGACACAAGAGAGTTTGTAATCCTTAAATGCTATCTGCTTCATTCTTGGTTTACAAATTTCCTTGACAGGGCTAAAATATACCACTGTCGCCTCTTCTTGATGTTTTATTTTTGAAGGATGTCTCAATTTGCTTGTTTTGCAATGCTACAGAGCCTTTGGTTCTTGGTAATAAGATATTTTTAAAGAAATTGCTGGGGCTTTGGCATGTGACACTTTCATGTATCAGTACTCAAAGCAATGTCAGAGACTATAGAAGTTTTTTCAATATATTGCCTGCCTTGTCAAAATATGCAGATAATTTTATTTTCTGAATGATCTTCATAAAATCTTGACCAAAAGAAATGAATTTAAAAGTATTTCATACTGGGACTTCCCTAGTGGTCCAGTGGTTAGGAATCCACCTTGCAATGCACGCGACCTGGGTTCAATCCCTGGTTGGGAAAGTAGGATCCTACATGCTGCGGAGCAACTGGGCCCATGCACCACAACTACTGAGCCCACTCCCACAACTAAAGAGTCCATTTGCCTAAATGAAAAATCCTGCAGAATGCAATGGAGATCCCGCATGTCAGAACTAAGACCCAGTGAAGTCAAGTAAATTTAAAAAAATGTATACTGCAGAGGAACACAATTTAATTTTATTTTCTAATATTCATTTAATGTCTTCTACATGACAGATACTGCACTAGGCACTTTACAGCCCCCACCTCCTTTAATTTTCAACATACAAAAAGAAATTTTCCCATTCTACTGATAAGGAAAATGAGATTCAGAATAACTGGCTATAGATCACTTGGGCTGTATTAACATACATGCTTTTTAAAATTTTACACAATTTTTGAAAACTGAGAAAATGGAGAGAAAACTACCTGCCACCCTAGCCTTATTAAGACCGTTTTTTAATGTTCCAGTATGCTTTGTGTATTCACTCTTTTCCAGGGAATTCCCTGGCAGTCCATAGGTTTGGATTCAGTGCTTTCAGTCACGGGATCTGGGGGCAATTCCGGTCAGGGAACTAATATCCTGCATGCCTTGAAGCTGGCACAGGGAGGAGCTTGAATTGAGATGAGCCTGGAAGAAGCAGACTACAGAAGCTCTTTTTTTTTTTTTTTTTTTTGACAGAAGGAATTAGCAGCTGATTTTTTTTGCTTTTATTTATTTATTTTTTGGGGGGGCAGCGGATTGGGGAGGGAGGGGGGCAGGCGGGCCACTTCTATTGGTCTTATCTATTTTCATCCGTTTTTGTTCTTTGACCCGTGTGGGCCTCCCATCGCTGCCGCCCATCTCATCGCAGAGCACTAGCTCTGGGCGCACGCGCCCCAGAGCTCCGGCTCTGTAATTGGACACATGGGTCCAGCCGCTCCGTGGCACGTGGGATCTTCCCAGGCCAGGGATTGAACTGGCGCCCCCTGCACAGCAAGGCGGTGTCCCCGCCCACTGGGCCACCAGGGAAGTCCCAGACGTCCTTTTATACTTTGCAAATATGGGTTTTTTTTAACCTTTTGGTTTTCAGTTTTTCTCCTTAGATCTCTGGCAACAGTATGAAGGATGAGTTCCAGGACAATCAGTTAGGCAGTATGGCAATAGATTTATAAGAGCAGTAAAGGTCTTGAACAGTGGGTATGGTGGTCGGGGAGTTAGAATCTGATTCCTTAAAAATTTTTATTGAGATAAAGTTCACATAACATAAAATCTATATGTCAACAATTTTAAAGTACACAGTTCATTGCTGATTCCTTTTAAAAATAATCTGTTCCCTGCTAGGCTCTTCCACTTATAATTAGTAAGAGGTTAAAGGAACAACTAATTAGTAGAAATACTGGTTATGGGCTTCCCCTGGTGGTCCAGTGGGTAAGGACACCGCCTTGCAGTGCAAGGGGCGCCAGTTCGAGCCCTGGCCTGGGAAGATCCCGCATGCCGCGGAGCGGCTGGACTGATGTGTCCAATTACCGAGCCAGAGCTCTGGAGCGATTGCGCTTAGAGCCGGCGCTCTGCAACGACAGACGCCACCGCAATGGGAGGCCCACAGGAGCCAAAGAACAAAGACGGATGAACAGAGAGAAATGAAAGACCAATAGAAGTGGCCCGCCTGCTCCCCTCCCTCCCCAACCTGACCCCCGCCCAAAATAAATAAATAAAATTAAAAAAAAATAAAATAAAATAAAAAAAAAGAGAAATACTGGTTATTAAAAATCTATACTTTTTGATTTAAAAAAGGACAGTGGTTGCTGTAGAAACTTATTGCCAATACCAGCATAAAAGGTAAAAAGTTAAAACTCTCCCCTAATGAACAATCCCAACTACCCAGAGATAGCCACTGTTTTATATATTCTTACAAAGGTTTCTTTGTATATATACATACACTTATAGTTTTTTTTTTTTAACATAAAAGGCCTTTAGAATATAAAACTATGTATTAGTCCACATCTTGCTTTCCCCCTAAAAATGGCTTGGAATCCTCGTAAAGAAGCAAATCGATTGATAGCTCCAGTGTATGAGCCTGTTCATTTCACCATACACTTTGCATATTGTATATTTTTCATATTATTTTTTCCAATCTAACAAGTAGCTAGTTTTAATATGCTAGCTTTTTTATTGCAATAGTACAAATATTCAGCAACAGAGAAGGCAGGTTCTTTTAAAATTCAGCTCGGGCTTCCCTGGTGGTCCAGTGGGTAAGGACACCGCCTTGCAGTGCAAGGGGCGCCGGTTTGATCCCTGGCCTGGGAAGATCCCACGTGCCACGGAGCGGCTGGACCCATGTGTCCAATTACCGAGCCAGAGCCGGTGCTCTGCAATGAGCGAGACCACCGCGATAGGAGGCCCACACGGGCCAAAGAACAAAAAAGATGGCTGAAAATGGATAAATGAAAGACCAATAGAAGTAGCCCACTCGCCCCCCTCTCTCCCCACGCCCCCCCATAAATAAATAAATCTTTTAAAAAAAAGAGATGAGGGTTCAGTCCCTGAGTGGGGAAGATCCCTTGGAGACCGGCATGACAACCCACTCCAGTATTCTTGCCTAGAGAATCTCATGGACAGAGGAGCCTGGCGGGCAGTTCATTGGGTAACAAAGAGTTGGGCACAACTGAAGCGCCTTAGTAGGCACGCACACACAGGTATTGTGTACAACAGGAAGCACAGAATGTATGGGAAAGAGCCTAAGACTGACCTAGGATCTCAGCTCTTATTCCAGAAGGGTTAACTGTGTAACCTCAGGCCTCCTCATTTATAAAGTTAGAGAGCATAAACAATTGTTAGTAATTTGTAAAACTCTTTAAGAACAAATGGTTCTAGGTCACAAATGTTTCAAAACAATAATGTTCAAATTCTTTGGCGTGGATTGCTTAATGGTGTGTGAAGAACACTATCTCCTCCACTTGTCAAAGCCAAGTAAGTTCCATATGGAGAGACCATAGTTTTGTTCACTTATGTGTACAAAGTTACTAGAACTGCAGCTGGCGCGCTTGATACTTGGTAAATGATTGCAAACAGCTTAAGAGCTTCACCCTGGTAAATTACTTTTAATCAATTTGACAAAGAAATTTGGCACAGCTCCGCTCTTCTGTTTAATCCTCTCATTCCTGAAATGAAAATGATACAAAGTATATAGTTCTTAAACGTCTAAAAAGAAGTTATATCTACTGACAGCGAAGTCAGATATTCTACCCCTTGAACCTAACGTCGAATTTCCCTCCACCACCTGATGCGGCCCATTCTCAAAGAAGAGTCAAAACTCGTAGCTTTGTTTATTCACAGGCCTTTAGAAACCAGGCTGTCACCTACTCCGGCCCACTCTCAGACTCTACAATCCCGGAAGGCAAGGTGTTACCGTTTCTTCTCTCCCTAACCCCGCAATTCTAAAAACGGCAGAATTGAAGTCGCCAAAAACAGCTGGGGGAAAGGGATCGGGAAGGACAAAACAGACCCTCTCAAGCCCCTATCGTTCAGCAAACTCCATGTTGCTGGAAACAGCGTCCTCACCTCCTTTTTTCTCTGGGCAGAGGCTGATGGAACCCCGAAAACGAGCAGCAGTGCCACCGCCATGGTCGCAGAGACACACCAAAGCCACCAACGCGCTGCCATGTTCGCCTTCTCTCCCGCCTAGAAGGAAAACTTTCCTGGGGCTGGGTCTGAAGGTTGGGTGAGAACAGGCAAACCAGCCCCCTTTGCCCCTCCTCATTGGTCCAGCTCAGCCCTGCAGCTTGTCCCCTCTCAAAACGTCACGACGTTGTAGAGCCAGACGCCTGCTAAAAGACGGCTCACTTCTAATTGGTCTCCGTTAGCCAATGGAAAAAGGATAATCTGGAGGCTTTCCATTGGTCCGCTAAGGACTACGGACCGCCCTTTTCATTAAACGTAAAGATGACGAGTTTAGGGCTCTTCAAAGGCGCTTGCGCAGTTACGAAGCATTGCAGCTTTTCCCTGTCTTTGACGGCCTAGAATTGCTAAACAGAACGCTTTCCCCTCAGGCTCTTTTAGAGCTCTTTGAAATCCACCGAACTTCCCTGGTAGTCCTGTGGTAAAGAATCCGCCTGCCAGTGCAAGAGACACGCCTTTGATCCTCACAGCTCTGGGAACATTCCAAATGCCGGGGCAGCTAAGCCACAGCGCCACAAGTGCTGAGCCAGTAAGAGAAGCCACCATAATGAGAAACTGGGTATTGCAATTAGACAGTAGTTTTCCTCAGCCTGAAATGAAAATGATACAAAGTATATAGTTCTTAAACGTCTAAAAAGAAGTTATATCTACTGACAGCGAAGTCAGATATTCTACCCCTTGAACCTAACGTCGAATTTCCCTCCACCACCTGATGCGGCCCATTCTCAAAGAAGAGTCAAAACTCGTAGCTTTGTTTATTCACAGGCCTTTAGAAACCAGGCTGTCACCTACTCCGGCCCACTCTCAGACTCTACAATCCCGGAAGGCAAGGTGTTACCGTTTCTTCTCTCCCTAACCCCGCAATTCTAAAAACGGCAGAATTGAAGTCGCCAAAAACAGCTGGGGGAAAGGGATCGGGAAGGACAAAACAGACCCTCTCAAGCCCCTATCGTTCAGCAAACTCCATGTTGCTGGAAACAGCGTCCTCACCTCCTTTTTTCTCTGGGCAGAGGCTGATGGAACCCCGAAAACGAGCAGCAGTGCCACCGCCATGGTCGCAGAGACACACCAAAGCCACCAACGCGCTGCCATGTTCGCCTTCTCTCCCGCCTAGAAGGAAAACTTTCCTGGGGCTGGGTCTGAAGGTTGGGTGAGAACAGGCAAACCAGCCCCCTTTGCCCCTCCTCATTGGTCCAGCTCAGCCCTGCAGCTTGTCCCCTCTCAAAACGTCACGACGTTGTAGAGCCAGACGCCTGCTAAAAGACGGCTCACTTCTAATTGGTCTCCGTTAGCCAATGGAAAAAGGATAATCTGGAGGCTTTCCATTGGTCCGCTAAGGACTACGGACCGCCCTTTTCATTAAACGTAAAGATGACGAGTTTAGGGCTCTTCAAAGGCGCTTGCGCAGTTACGAAGCATTGCAGCTTTTCCCTGTCTTTGACGGCCTAGAATTGCTAAACAGAACGCTTTCCCCTCAGGCTCTTTTAGAGCTCTTTGAAATCCACCGAACTTCCCTGGTAGTCCTGTGGTAAAGAATCCGCCTGCCAGTGCAAGAGACACGCCTTTGATCCTCACAGCTCTGGGAACATTCCAAATGCCGCGGGGCAGCTAAGCCACAGCGCCACAAGTGCTGAGCCAGTAAGAGAAGCCACCATAATGAGAAACTGGGTATTGCAATTAGACAGTAGTTCCTGCTCCCCTCAACTAGAGAAAGCCCCCACCCCCAGCAACCAAGACTCAGCCCAGCCAAAAATAAAAATAAAAGCAATTTTTAAAAAATCCACTTCTTTCATATAATAATCTAGAAATTTTTTACTTAGGTATCTAATTGATAGGACCTAACCTAAGTCCCTCATTTGGCCTCCAAGTATTTCAAATCCAAAAAAAGGTAAAAAATCAAGAAATGAGAAACTGTATTACTTAGGGTGATTTTTACCCTTTTACCCACATACCTTCTGTGTCCTGGAAACAGGGCTACATGCACTGAACAGAGCAGATGTCAAAAGTTCTTTCCTAAGGTGCTTCTTAATGGCCATCTTTTAGATTTATGAGGTAAGCACCAACAAGGACTTAGGTTTCAATTATAGTCAACAAATACTTTAAAAAAAAAAAAACATTATTGTGTTTGAGGCATGGATGCAGCACTAAGGTTGTATATAAAGTGCTTACATCTTCTTAAAGTTTTTGTGACATAATTGGTTGTCTTAAATATTCACATCTCTTAGCTAAAAAATAATAAAAATTCCACATAGTTGAACCTTCCATTTATTTGGCCCAGTTCTGTTTATCATAGTGGGTGGTAAAACTGGGATGATTTTACTGAAGAATAATATACTCACGAGGAAAAACACCAACAAAATCAATCGCCTGTAAGTTGGATTTATCTGGATGCTTTGGAATATGATATGACCATTCTTTTAGGCCTTTATGGGAAACACACAGAGAAGAAAATAATTTCATTAAGTTGGAGAGACAAAGAGTACAGGTGTGGAAGTGAAAATAATTGCCTGTGGGGGCTTCCCTGGTAGCTCAGTGTTAAAGAGCTTGCCTCCCAATGCAGGAGACATGGGTTCAATCCCTGATCCAGGAAAATTCCACATGCTGCAGAGCAACTAAGCCTGTGAGCCATAACTGTTGAGCCTGTGCTCTAGAGCCTCGGAGCAGCAACCATGGAGCCATGTGCTGCAACTACTGAATCCTGGGTGCCCTGGAGGCCGAGTTCCACAACAAGAGAAGTCACTGCAGCAAGAAGCCTGGAACCTAAACTAGAGAGTAGCCCCTACTCCCTGCAACTAGAGAAGAGCCTGTGGCAGTGGTAAAAACCCAGAATAGCCAAATAAATAAATAAACAAAGATTAAAAAAAAAAAAGAATTGCATGTGAAGAAATTTGATCTAGAGATATGAAAAAAAAAGTTAGCAGACACTCATAATATGAAAAATACAAAAAAAAGAACACTGAAACATACCATATGGTTTCATTTATGTGACATTCTAGAAAGGTAGTGGACAGATCAGTGGCATCATGGGTTGGAGGTGGGGAGAGGGATTGACTACAAAAGGGGCTACACGAGGAGATGTTTTTGAGGAGGCAACCTTTCCTTCATTGTTTGATTACCTACTGTTTGAATTTGTCAAAATTTGCAATATTACACTAAAAAGGAGTGAATTTTATTGTATGTGAATTTAACAAGTAGAAAATTAAGGTAAGTTTTTTAAGTACACAGAGAAATCTCTCCTATCATTTCGGCAAAAATGCAATACATGCTGTCATTGAATCTATGGGGAAACAAGCCCCTCATATGTTGCTGGTGTAAATGCAAAATGGAGGCTAACTTAACAATATCTAACGGATTTATCCTTTGATTCAGCAATGCCACTTCTTGGAATCTACTCCAATAATAAGAAAATATATGCACATGAAGTTATTCATTTCAGCACTGTTTGTAATTGAAATATTTTCAAAACCACTTCAATGTTCAAATATAGGAGAATGAGTGACTATGGTACATAAATACCTTGGAGTTTTTCACATTTCTAAAGAAAAGGAATGAAGAAGAGTTGCATAAATTATATGGATTTTCAAGATCTCTTGTTAAAGTGAAAAAGTCCAGTGCAAAAGTATGTACATATCATGCTACATTTGTATAAATAGAAGTGGAAATAAGAAAACATATACATGTTTACCCATTTTTGCAAAAGGAAACAGAAACTAATGAAATTGGTTACCTATAGGAGACAAAGGAAATGGAATGGGACCGTAATGGGAGGGAATGACACTTCTCTAAGTTATACCAGTTTGTATAGTTTTGACTTTTGGAATAATGTTGATTTTTTTTTATATGGAATGCTTCACGAATTTGCATGTCATCCTTGTGCAGGGGCCATGCTAATCTTCTCTGTATCATTCCAATTTTAGTATATGTGCTGCTGAAGCAAGCACAATGTTGATATTTTTTTAATAAAATATAAAAGCAAATCATGTGGCTTTGCAAGATGAAAAAAGTTCTGGAGATGAATGGTGGTGATAGTTGTACAACACTGTAAATGTACTTAACAGCACTGAACTGTACCCTGTGAAAAGGTTAAAATGGCAAATTTCATGTCATGTGTATTTTACCAAAATTTTAAAAATCACAGAAGTAAGAATGGGTTAAAAATAATTGAATACAAACAGAAAAAAGGGAGCAAAACCCTATTTCAAATGAAAAACCACACTAAAGAAAATAGAACTAATCTGAATAATTTATGAACACACCATTTTGATTATATATTATTAATCTAAAGAAAAAAAGAACTAGAAGGAAATCTTAAACTCTACTAAGTAGATTTGTTTTTCATAGTGATATAAGTATACAATTCTGGAAATATGTTGTGTATAATGTAATATGTAAAAACATTGATGTTAAGAGCCAGTTTTCTTCCTGTGTAAGAAGAGAGGTATAAATATGAAATGAGGAAAAGTGAAAAAGAACTTTTGGGGGTTGGACTCAAATTTAAGGCATTTGTATAAGTTTATCATTCATAGCATATATTCCTAGTTCTATTCACTGAAAGGGCTAGAAGCAATGACACGCCAGTATAAATGAGCAAACCTAATGCCAAATGTAGGTTTCTAAATCCCATCCCTAAAAGAAATTAAGGCTCCTTAAGAAAATGGCTGATTCCAGGGCTGGAGTAAGAGAAGCACAAGATAGGGCTTCCCTGGTGGTCCAGTGAGTAAGGACACCGCCTTGCAGTGCAAAGGGCGCCAGTTCGATCCCTGACCTGGGAAGATCCCACATGCCGTGGCGCACCTGGACCGATGTGTCCAATGATCAAGCCGGAGCTCTGGAGCGCATGCGCCCAGAGCCGGTGCTCTGCGACAACAGAAGCCACCGCGATGGGAGGCCCACACAAGCCAAAGAACAAAGATGGATGAAACTAGACAAATGAAACACCAGTGGAAGTGGCCCACCCACCCCCTCCCTCCCCACCCCCACCAAAATAAATAAATAAATAAATATTTTTTTTAAAAAAGAAAAGCACAAGATGAGTCTCATGTCAGAAAATAAAGGTTTTTTCAAATAATAATAATAAAATGGTGGTGAGCTTATGAAAAAGACATATAATCCAGTTTGAGGGGAATCCTACTGACCACATCTGAGACTATTGAGCATTAAAATAAATCATGATAGCAATGGATTATAACCTGTGGAATCCATGAATCCATACTAATAATGAACAAATAAATGGGGGAGAAGATAAAATTCCTCCTTATAGTGTATACCCAGTATTAAATGTGGAAGGAATGATAGAGTTAGAAAAAAATCACCGTTTTGTAACTTTCACACTAATAATTCCTTTAGGCAAAAATCATCAATGGATACAAAAATTAGTGAGTGGAAGTTTGATAAAGAATAGGATATACACACAAAAAAAGAATAAGACCAGGGATATGCATATGATCGATCTGGGAACGTGCATGTCTGTGAACAACAAAACTGTAAAAATTTTAAAATAAAGAAATAAATATTAAAAAAAAGAATAGGATATACACAGTGCTTCAATATATTATTCACATTACTTATTAATTACAAAGAGAGAAACAGTATGTTTTTAGTACAAGAACTTGGAGTTCACTCTTTTGACCGAATGATTAACATTGGCATTATCAATAATGAGGCAAGGACTTCCCTGGGCTTTCAGTGGTTAAGAATCTACCTGCCAGTGCAGGAGAGGTGGGTTTGATCCCTGCTTGGGGAAGATTCCACTTGCCATGGGGCAATGAAGCCAGTGTACTACTGAAGCCTGAGTGCCCTAGAGCCCATGCTCTGCAACAAGAGAAAGCACTGCAATCAGAAACAGGTGCACCACAACTAGAGCGTAGCTCCCACTTGCTGAGACTAGGGAGATCTCACCCATAGCAATAAAGATCCAGGACAGCCAAAAATTAAAAAGAAAAAAATTAAAAACTAAAATTAAAAAAAAAAAAACGAGACAAGCTAATATTATCTATAAACTTACTGATAAAATGCCCTAAGAAGGGCTTCCCTGGAGGTCCAGTGGGTAAAGAGTCTGCCTTGCAGTGCAAGGGGCACCGGTTCAATCCCTAGCCTGGGAAGATCCTGTGTGCCACGGAGCGGCTGGACGGGTGTGTCCAATTTCAAGCTGGTGCTCTGGAGCACATGTGCCCAGAGCCAGTGCTCTGCAACAAGAGAGGCTGCTGCAATGGGAGGCCCACACAGGCCAAAGAATAAAGACAGATGAAAATAAATAAACAAAAAATCAATAGAAGAGGCCAAAATTAAAAAAAAAAATGCCCTAAGAAAACACATTTGAGGCTTCCCAGGTGTTGCTAGTGGTAAAGAACCTGCTTGCCAAAGCAGGCAATATAAGAAAACATATCTGTTGTTATGTAGTATTTCTTTTAGAAGTGTATTAACTGAATCTAATCACAAGAAAACATTAAGCCCACAAAAGTTGAGGGGACTTTACAAAATAACTGGCCTGTACTCTTCAAATATATTCCAGAGCACAAACTTGTGGAGTCAGAAGGTCCATTACCAGTTCTGTCACTTAAAATTGCCTAATTTTGATACTGTACTCACTTGCTCCATGTGTAAAATTGAGAGAATAAGCTTACCTATACTAAGAAAAAAATTAATACCATAAAAGACAAAGAAAGGCTGAGGAACTATTCAATTTTATAGGAGACTAAAGGTGGCAGTACTGGTAAAGAACCCGCCTGAGACAGAAGAGATGTAGGTTTTGATCCTTGGGTCAGGAAGATCCCCTGGAGGAGAGCACAGAAACCCACTCCAGTATCCTTGCCTGGAGAATTCCATGGACAGAGTCCGGCAGGTACAGCCCCTAGTATTCCACGGAGTCCAGCACCACTGAAGCGACTTAGCATGCACACAAAGACGCAACAGCTAAATTCAATACGGGGAACTGGATTATATGCTAGACAGAGACATTGGAGTAACAGGTGAAATTGAAATATGAGCTGTATTGTTTGAATATTAAAATTTATGAATTTAGGGGCTTCCCTGTTGGTGCAGTGGGTAAGGACATCGCCTTGCAGGGCAAGGGGTGCCGGTTCAATCCCTGGTCTGGGAAGATCCCACATGCCGTGCAGCACCTGGACCGATGTGTCCAACTACCGAGCCGGAGCTCTGGGAGCGCATGCGCCCAGAGCCGGTGCTCTGTGAAGAGCAAGGCCACTGCAATGGGAAGCCCACACGGGCCAAAGAACAAAGATGGATGAAAAAAAAAAAAAGAAAGACCAATAGATATGGCCAAAAAACAAAACAAAAAAACAAACAAGAAAAAGATTCTAAAAAAAAAAATTATGAATTTAATAACTGTATTATGGTTATCTAAGAGGATAGCTCACTCTTAGGAAATGAACTCTGAAGTATTATCATGTAAAAGCACATAATGTATACAAGCTCTTTTCAAATAGCTCAGAAAAAAGATATATATATATATATGTATGTAGATATTTATTTCTATGTATATATTTATACATACACACAAAGAAAACATGTGGCAAAATATTACCAAGTGGTGAACCTTAGTAATGAGTATAGAGAAAATTGTCCTCCTACGTATATTTTATTTTGAAAATGTCCAAGCATACAGAAAAATGGAAATAATTGTATTCCAAACACATACAGCAAAGATTCTAAAGTGAACAATTTGTTAAAGTTGCTTTATTACATATTTATATACGTATTAAGAGCTACTGTTGGGCTTCCCCTGGTGGTTCAGTGGGTAAGGACACCGCCTTGCAGTGCAAGGGGCGCCGATTCCATCCCTGGCCTGGGAAGATCCCACATGCCGCGGAGTGGCTGGACCGATGTGTTCAATGACCTAGCCGGAGCTCTGGAGCGCATGCGCCCAGAACCAGCGCTCAGCAACGACAGAAGCCACCGCGATGGGAGGCCCACAGGAGTCAAGGAACAAAGACGGATGAAAATAGAGAAATGAAAGACCAATACAAGTGGCCCGCCTGCTCCCCTCCCTCCCCAACCCGACCCCCGCCCAAAAATAAATAAATAAATAAATCTTTAAAAAAAAAAAAAGAGCTACTGTTTTTGAGACGTTTCTCATAATTTGAAATTTGAAGATTATAAATTTAAGTAGGTAGTAATAGGAAACAAAAAATTAAATGAAGGAAGTTTGGAGGGAACAGAAAGTACTGGCTAGTGTGGGAGAGATACAAGTTCAAGCCTGTGAAACACTATCTTGAAGTTGGTGTCGTTGATGACTGTCAGTCTAAGATCAATGTCTCAGCTTTCCTCTATAAAGGCCTAAACCTCGTCTCATGGCAAGCGACTCAGCGCTCAACAAATACCCCAAGTCATTTACAAAGAGTGAAACTACATTTCCCAAAAGGCATTTATCCTGCCGTGCTGTAAAGAGGACAAATTCTATAGGCTTTTACAGGTCTCGCGAGAGATTTCATCAACTCTCTTTTTAAAGAGTGCAGCCAAGAGCCATTTTGTTTTTCAGGACTCTGCAAGGGTGCTAGAGGTGGAAGTGCCAGGGACCGGCAGCTGTAGTTGCCGCGTTTTGTGTGCAGCTTCACGATGTTTCCCTTGGCCAAAAACGCACTAAGTCGTCTCAGAGGTGAGCAAAAATTTTTAACAGATTGTTTCCAACTAACATTTATCCATTTGTTCTCGTGATCTCTCGTGCTCTTCCTTTCTGTCTACAGCCCGACCTTGTAATTCGAATGGCTCTGTCTCCCAACTCAGCCTAAGTGATTGGGAAGATGTCCTTAGCATTAGCCTAATCGCTGAGCGTTGCTTTTTGGGTTCCCAGCTCTCTTCCTGTTACTGGAGTCACAACTCCGCTCTGCTTTATTATTCGGTAGCCTACGGTTTCAAGGGAGACACTTGGTGAACATTTCTTGTTCCTTAAATAGTTTCGTAAATTTTAGGTTTGGGGATACAATTTACCCGCAAATGGAAGAGCTGCTTCTCCAGTTCTGGTTTTATTGAAGTGCTACATGCTAAATGGTAGCACTGCAGCATTTATGTTATTTGTGGCTTATTAACTGAATAATTGTAGTTATTTTTATTCTTATCTAAAAGTTAGAGAAGTACAGGGGAATTCTGAAACCAGCTTTATGTACAGAGAATGCACTAGATGGGAGAGATAAAAATCATTTCCGTACTTCATTTACACTGAAGGTGACCTTGAGTAACGTGAGCAGTTTTATAATGAAAGTGACCTTAAGCAATCATTCATTTAGCTTCTTTAGCCATCTTTTTGCTTTCAGTTTACAGGCATTATAAGTTATCACTAGACAGTGTACTCAACACTGAAGCATCTTTGACAATAACAAAAAAATAGTTGTCTGACTGATTTTTCATATTTCAAAAGCCACGTCTATTATCTCTTTCACTTTGGGCAAATGATTTAACCTCTCTGAACTTCATTTTCCTCCTTTGTAAAATAGTGGCTTAGTAAATAATACCTACCTCATAGAGTTGTTGAGGATTATATGAGTACCAATAGGTGGTAAGTGAACGATTTCTCGTCAGAGAAGAGGTCTAAAGAAATCCACTTG
Source organism: Tragulus kanchil (assembly GCA_022376925.1). NCBI lineage: Eukaryota > Metazoa > Chordata > Mammalia > Artiodactyla > Tragulidae > Tragulus > Tragulus kanchil. Next base: position 64,812,823 of record JAIOJX010000001.1, on the reverse strand, counting down.
AGTGACCTGAGTGTTGAGGTCATGAGGTGTTGCAGAACTGTTTGGTAATCTTACTTTCTTTGCTTTTTGAGAAGTAGGGCCTTGGACCTCAGGGAAGGAGCTTTGGGGGTTGTTATTATCAACGTGGAATTCACCTGCTTACTTATCACTGTTCTATAGTTTCACATATTGTGAAATGTTTGTAAGTCACTTGAAATGTTAATGTAAGGTACTTAAGAGAAGAAACCATTAAATGGTCAAGAAACCATTAAGTAACCCCACTGTATCAAGTAGAGGCCATTATATTCCTAAGTGCTAGTGAATGGGCAACATTGTTGTCTCTTTAATACATTTTTCACCACATAATTAAATACCTTTTGAGGCTCTAAAACAGTAAGGACCTACTACTTAGATTGGAAAGGGAAAAAAAAAAGCAGCTAGAAATAAGCATTTTCTAGTCTTGGCTCTTTTTTTTTTTTAGAGATTGTTTTCTTTCTTTCTTTCTTTATTTTTTGGGGTGAAGCGGGGGTGGGGTGGGGAGGGAGGCGGGTGGGCCACTTCTATTGGTCTTTCATTTATCTATTTTCATCCATCTTTGTTCTTTGGCCCGTGTGGGCCTCCCATCGCGGTGGCCTCTGTTGCTGCAGAGCACTGGCTCTGGGCTCTGGGCGCATGCGCTCCAGAGCTCCGGCTCGGTAGTTGGTCCAGCCGCTTGGCGGCACGCAGATCTTCCCAGGCCAGGGATCGAACCGGCGTCCCTTGCCCTGCCAGGCGGTACCCTTACCCACTGGACTACCAGGGAAGCCCCTCAAAAACTTATCTCTACCAAAAAAGTGGCTCCCATGAACCTTTCTAACTTTACCTCCTGTTCCTAATGTGTAAGGGCTCCCCAGGTAGCGCTAGCGGTAATGCAGCTGCTTGTCAATGCAGGAGACATAAGACCTCTCACTGCTCCCTCTCCCCCAGGAGGAGGGCATGGCGATTCACTTGAGTATTCTTACCTGGAGAATCCCATGAACAGAGGAGCCTGGTGGGTTATAGCCCATAGGGTTGCGAAGAGTCCGACAGGACTGAAGCGACAGCCGACCCCCCACACCTGAATTCTGAGATGTGAAAGAAATTAACAGGGTCTTTTCTCAGATTCCTGTTTCCCACATCCACATAACCAAATCCTACCTGCTATTCAAAGTGCTTAGCTAATATTTTACCTCCTTGTATTACAATGGTTTATGTCTATGTATGTAATATCCTCCTCTAGACTGAAAGTTACATGAGAACAGGGTCTATGTATCACACATTTCCATATACCCTATTTCTTTTAGCCAAGTGCTGTATTCATTAGCCATTTTTTTAAAATCATGAGGGACTTCCCTGCTGGTCCAGTCCACTGCAGGGGCCATGGGTTCCATCCATGGTCAGATAACTTAGATTCTCCTTGCTGTGGGGGTGCAGCCAAAAAAAAAAAGAACAAATCAAGATTACTCCAGTTTCTGGAGAATTGGGGTGATTGTCAGTTCATCTTATTTGTGAAGCATTTCTAACTATGCTACTTTACTTTTAGCTACAATATGTTTTAACATTTTATTATATTGCATAATTCTGTGGTGTTAACTTCTTTGGCTTTCGTGAGTGCAGTATCAATCGCACATGTTGTCTTTTCCTGATAATTGATAGATATGCTCCTGTATTTTTTTTATCCCTTTTAAGTTCAAAGCATTCAACAAGCAATGGCAAGGCAGAGCCACCAGAAGCGGGCACCTGATTTCCATGACAAATATGGTAACGCTGTATTAGCTAGTGGAGTCACTTTCTGTGTTGCTGTATGGGCATATGTAAGTACTATTGATTGATAATCTCTGTGTTAAATGTTTTTTATTCCCATTTAGCTCAAGTATTCAAAATGTTTCCACACAGTATTTCTAGTTAGGAGGGCCTTAGAGATTTTTTAATGTAATTACCCACTCAATGCAGGAATTGCTTCCTCAGCTTCGAGCATTAGTCCATCATCTGTTCTTAACATTTCCAATAAGAAATTACTTAGTAAAAAAAGAAATTAGTGGATTTAAAGGCAGTCTTTTCCATATTGTGTAGCTGTTGAAAAGATTTTATGTTGAGTTAAAATCTGCCTCCTTCATATTTTACCCATCATTCTCTTATGTGGTTTCCAGGGTTTTCACCATCTTGGGTCACCTTTCTTTGCTTAGTCAATCTTCTGCATCCTACCGTCAGAACTGAGTACAGCATTTTTGATGGATAAGATATAAAATGACTTGCTTGCAATATTTTAGTGTTTCACATCTAACATTTACCAGGCTATTTTACCAGTCAGTGTACTTGCTGAAGTAGCAGTCTTGAAGTTATAATAGACACGTAAATTGATTTTAAAAGATATGATCCCTTATCTTTATAATGAAAGACACTATTAATAGGCATTTATCATTTTTGTTTTGATCTTCTGGAATCAGGTATGTTATTAAAATAAGCATGTGTACTTAATTAGAAGAGTAAACAGATGTTCAACAAATGTGCTATCAGGGGCCTTTTTGAAAGTAAAGTGCTCCTTGATGAAGTGAAACTGCAAAAGTCCTCTTTGACAGTATTTAGTTGTGATTCAGTGAAACAATGTTTTGAGGAGGTAGTACAGACATGTGAAATATAAATCTGAATTAGTTAAATAAAATTTAAAATGTACTTGCTTAGTCATACTAGCTACATCTTGGTTGCTCACTGGCCACCTCTGGCTAGTGACTACTGTTTTGAACAGAGCAGAGCAGAACTTCCTTCATCTTTGGAAGTTTTATTGAACAGCACTGCTTCAGAGAATTAGAACAGCAATTAGATTTGGGCTACATGGAGGACACTGTTTTTAACCTGTAGAGCAGAATACCTTTGCCACTTTAGGAGATAATCTCCCAGGGAGAGTGGACTCTGGTTTAAACATAACTGATAGCATTTTAATTCTTACAGACGGCAACACAAATTGGAATAGAGTGGAACCTGTCGCCTGTTGGCAGAGTCACCCCGAAAGAATGGAGAGAACAGTAATCATCCCAGCTGGTTTAATACTGAATTGTTTCAAAATCAACTCATAATTGATGCCAAGTAATGTACTATGTACCCATTAAAATATGGCATGTTTGAAGAAATAAAGTATACTTGAAACCTTCATTGTAGGTTTGTTTCTTTCTTTTTTTTAAAAATATTTATTTATTTGGCTGTGCTGGGTCTTAGTTGCAGTATGTGGGATCTAGCAGCCTGACCCGGGATCGAACCCAGGCCCCCTGCATTGGGAACCTGGAGTCTTAGCCACTGGATCACTAGAGAAGCCCTTCTTTTTTTTTTTAATCTATCCTCATTTTCATTGTTTCTTTTGTAAATGAAACCAAACTTGATTGCTTTTATTTATTTAACTTTTGTGTTAATATTAAAGTCAAAACACTGGGCAGTTTTTTTTTTAATGCCCTGTGCTGCCTCCTTCCTGCTGACATGAGCCTGAGTTGGAGGCCACGCTGTTGCACCTATGTGTGTAGGTGAGCGAGGGACCAGGGCAGCAGGAGCTGTATAATTTCTTGAATAGCTTTTCTCTTAGGTAGTGTGAAAGGAAAGGCTGCAGTGGAGCTAGTTTTAAATGCTATCAGGGCCTTTTGAAAGTAAAGTGCTCCCTGATGAAGTGAAACTACAAAAGTCCTCTTTGACAGTATTTAGTTGTGATTCAGTGAAACAATGTTTTGAGGAGGTAGTACAGACATGTGAAATATAAATCTGAATTAGTTAAATAAAATTTAAAATGTACTTGCTTAGTCATACTAGCTACATCTTGGTTGCTCACTGGCCACCTCTGGCTAGTGACTACTGTTTTGAACAGAGCAGAGCAGAACTTCCTTCATCTTTGGAAGTTTTATTGAACAGCACTGCTTCAGAGAATTAGAACAGCAATTAGATTTGGGCTACATGGAGGACACTGTTTTTAACCTGTAGAGCAGAATACCTTTGCCACTTTAGGAGATAATCTCCCAGGGAGAGTGGACTCTGGTTTAAACATAACTGATAGCATTTTAATTCTTACAGACGGCAACACAAATTGGAATAGAGTGGAACCTGTCGCCTGTTGGCAGAGTCACCCCGAAAGAATGGAGAGAACAGTAATCATCCCAGCTGGTTTAATACTGAATTGTTTCAAAATCAACTCATAATTGATGCCAAGTAATGTACTATGTACCCATTAAAATATGGCATGTTTGAAGAAATAAAGTATACTTGAAACCTTCATTGTAGGTTTGTTTCTTTCTTTTTTTTAAAAATATTTATTTATTTGGCTGTGCTGGGTCTTAGTTGCAGTATGTGGGATCTAGCAGCCTGACCCGGGATCGAACCCAGGCCCCCTGCATTGGGAACCTGGAGTCTTAGCCACTGGATCACTAGAGAAGCCCTTCTTTTTTTTTTTAATCTATCCTCATTTTCATTGTTTCTTTTGTAAATGAAACCAAACTTGATTGCTTTTATTTATTTAACTTTTGTGTTAATATTAAAGTCAAAACACTGGGCAGTTTTTTTTTTAATGCCCTGTGCTGCCTCCTTCCTGCTGACATGAGCCTGAGTTGGAGGCCACGCTGTTGCACCTATGTGTGTAGGTGAGCGAGGGACCAGGGCAGCAGGAGCTGTATAATTTCTTGAATAGCTTTTCTCTTAGGTAGTGTGAAAGGAAAGTTTGGCTGGCATGTGGAAGTCAGTTTTATAGTAGGCTGAAATTATAGTCCATGAAAATCACAGTTATTTTAGGTCATTTTTGAGTTTAAAGTTTGGTGTCCGTATCTTGGTTATGTCTACTTTTCAGTCTCATTTATGGTTATATTTGGAATTGCCATTCAGTTCATAACTCTTGCCAAGAGAACATAGGTTGTCACCAGACCCATGAGCAAAGAGGTTCTATCAAATGAATTCCTAGGATGTCTGAAGACTAGCTAGCTTCTTTGTTCCCTTGGTACATTTATCTTAAGTACTGCTTCAAATTTTTCAGTATATTTATTTGAGATGTTTAGGGTATTAAGGAGCTGAGATGTGATTTACTTTGACTTATCTACTGGTGACCTCTACTGTTGACTTTCTATAACTATACCAAGTCTTGGTATTTGTGGATTGTCCTGAATTCATTATGACATTGGACTTTATGTGTAAGATAGTAACTGAATAAAACACAGTATCTATACCATGTGCTGATTTACCGCCTTAGCCAAAGACTGTGAAGTAAACCTCACGTAGTGGTTTGTTGATAGTGCTCAAATAAGCAGGAACTGAAATTTCAGTTGAGTAACCTACCTGTATTGCTAAATTGTTTAGTTGCCAAGTTGCATCCAATTCTTTCCGCCCCCTGGACTGTAGCCCACCAGGTTTTTCTGTCCATGGAATTTTCCAAGCAAGAATATTGAAGTGGGTTTCCATTTACTTCTCAACCCAGGGATCAAACCTGCATCTCCTATGGGTAGATTCTTTATCACTGAACTACCATTGGCTAAATTAATAAATACTGTAGGCTATCAGGTAAGTACTTTTAGAGAAATCTTCAGATTTTCCTGATGTACATAAAGATTTATACTTAAGCAAACATTTGAAGAATGCTTACTCTATCTGTGAAATACTGAAAGAATTGCTCTCATGGCAACATGCTTTATTTTAAATGTACCAAAACCAGTAATTTCTCAAGTCTTAAGTAGGAAAAATGATTAGAATGACATTTCAGTTAAAGGTTGCAAGATTAATAACTACATAGTGCCACCATTTGATTAATTTTGAACATACCATATTTAGAATGTTAAAAGAGGGGGAGGGGGCGGGGCTCGGCCAGGTCAGGCCCGGGAGCTCCTCATGCTGCAGCTGACCCCGGGCGCACGAGATAACCCCAGAGGCCCGGATCCAGCTGGCGGGTGGGTGTCCGGGAGGTGGCGGTGCAGGGAGAGGCGGCCCCAGCCCCCCGGACACGAGAGTGGCAGCGCAGGACCCCGTGTCTACTTTCAGAGCCCCCCTGGGGCTGCAGGCAAGGGCTCAGGCGGTGCAGAAGACGGTCCATTGAGGCACCAAGGAAAGGTCACGGTCAGGTACAGAAGCGCCTCAGCCTGGAGGAGTGGATCCTTTAGCAGCTCATGCGCCTGTAGGACTGCCAGGAAGAGGAGATCCCAGAGCTGGAAATCGATGTGGACGAACTCCTGGACATGGAGTGATGATACCGGGGCTGCCAGGGTCAAGGAGCTGCTGGTCGACTGTTACAAACCCACCGAGGCCTTCATCTCTGGCCTGCTGGACAAGATCCGGGGCATGTAGAAGCTGAGTACACCCCAGAAGAAGTAAGGGTCCTCGGCCCAGATGAACGGTGGCTCCCACAGGACAATCGCCCCCCGACGTCATAGCAACAGCAATACCAGGGGCCCTGTGGCCAGGCCTGGTGCCGTGAGCAGGACTCTCCGAGCCCCTGGCCCAGGGGCCTCTTCCCTGCCCACTCAGTTTTCCACTTTGGGGGTTTTTTATTATTATTGAACTGATGGGAGTTAAAAAAAAAAAAAAAGAGGACGAGTATTCAAATACATGTAACCCTCCAACATGATTAAACAAAATAAATGTGTCTTTAAGGAAGTTTCAACCTTTGTTCCTCAGTTGGCACTGATTTTTAATGATACTTATTTATTTGACTGCACCAGGTCTTAGTGGCAGCAAATGGGCTCTAGTTCCCTGACCAGGAATCAAACCCAGGCCCCTGTATTGGGAGCTCAGTGTCTTAGCCACTGGACCACCAACACTGAGAATTTCTAATGATGGGGTAATTCTCAGTATGATTTGCACTACTTCTTCAGATAAGTGATAATTGTGAGCTATCTTGACAGGCAAAAAGAAAAGAGTATGACATTTAAAATTTTTTTATTTACCAGCATGTCCTGCCTTATGTGATGCAGTCTCCTGGTGGTAGTCCACATCTAAAAATATTTTTGGGGGGCCGCTTCTATTGGTCTTTCATTTATTCATTTCCATCCATCTTTGTTCTTTGGCCTGTGTGGGCCTCCCATCCCAGTGGCCTCTGTCGCCGCAGAGCACTGGCTCTGTGCTTCAGAGCTCCTGCTAGGTAGTTGGGGACACGTGAGTTCAGCTGCTCCGTGCGGCATGTGGGCTCTTCCCAGGCCAGGGATCAAACCAGCGCCCCTTGCACTGCAAGGCAGACTTTTTACCCACTGGACCACCAGGGAAGCCCCTAACAGTGCTTGTAAAACTTAGTTTTATGGTTAATCTTGGCCTGATGAGTAGTTAAACTACTATGGGCACTACCAGAAATGGAGCTATAGTTTATATTGTTATCACAATATTCTGACCTTGCTTCTTTCTTAGTGTATTCAAAGTTTTATCATCCACAGATGGACTCATCCTGTGTGATGGTTATCAAATTAGTCCCCCTATAAAATATATTTGAAGAATTTAGATAAATTAGGGTGAAGGTCATAAATGCCATTCTTAGTCTCAAACTATTTTAGCACATCTATTCTGATTTAAATTTATTAAGCTTACTTAGAACTAGGTACTGTGATAGTTGTAGAGACACAGATGTTGAGTTCTCATCTTTGTAACTTTACTGGTGATATCAATAACCACTTTGTAAGCATTTGGGGGACACTTACTATTCAATGCCAGGAATGTTCTTGAAGATATTCCCTCCAATTTGAAAGCTCAGTTTAATATAGTAGTAATTTTGAAAGTGTTGGTATGCTCATGCATTGATAAGGGAGATTAGGGATGATTCATTTAGAGGTATGAAGTGTTTTAAAGTGAGGGAAAGGCCCAAGAACATCTTGCTGTCATAAGAATAAACTTGACACTAAAGATAGAGCTGATGTTCTTTTTATTTTTCAATTGAAGGATAATTGCTTTACAGAATTTTGTTGTTTTATGCCAAATATCAACATAAATCAACTCTAGGTATACATATGCCCCCTCTCTTGAAACTTCCTCCCCATTCCATGCCTCTAGGCTATTATAGAGGCCCTGTTTGGGTTCCCTGAGTCATCCAGAAAATCCCTATTGGCTATCTATTTTACATATGATAAGGTAAGTTTTCATGTTATTCTTATGTGGAGAGGATGAGATGTATGGAGAGTAATTTCTCCTCCCTGCCCTCATCCCCCCACCACCGTGTCCACAAGTCTGTTCTCTATGTCTGCAGCTCTGTCGCTGCCCTGCAAATAGGTTCATCAGTACCATCTTTCTAGATTTCATATATATGTTTTAGTATATGATATTTGTTTTTCTCTCTCTGACCCTTCGCTCTGTATAATAGCCTCCAGGTTCATCCACCTCATTAGAACTAGCCTAATTGTGTTCCTTTTAATGGTTGAGTGCTATTCCATTGTACACATATGTACCATTGATTCTTCGTCCATTCATCTGTTAATGGACATCTAGACTGCCTCCATGTCCTAGCTATTGTAAATAGTGCTGCAATTAACATTGGGGTACATGTGTCTTTTTCAATTATGGTTTCCTCCGTATATGCTCTATAGGTCGTTTTAAAAGTATTACCTGTCAAGGCTTAATAGAGATTTGAAACAGATAGGATGAAAATTATGAAACTCATAAATACAAATACTGTGCTACTTTTCTAAGGCTTTTACAATTTTACAATAATATTTGCAACTTGTGTATTGAATTCTGTAACTTGTTTTTTTGTTATTTTTTGTTTGTGCAACATTGTTTGACTTGATACACTTTATGATAACTGGGTCAAGTGGTTACAGTTGAAAATATAAAATAATCTTGTGATTATTTACTGGCCATTATAAATAAATAAAGTCACTGAACATTTTTTGAACAACATTTTATACATTTTTGTGGATGTATATTTTCATTAGGTTTTAAAGAGAGGGAAAGGCCCAAGAACATCTTGCTGTCATAAGAATAAACTTGACACTAAAGATAGAGCTGATGTTCTTTTTATTTTTCAATTGAAGGATAATTGCTTTACAGAATTTTGTTGTTTTATGCCAAATATCAACATAAATCAACTCTAGGTATACATATGCCCCCTCTCTTGAAACTTCCTCCCCATTCCATGCCTCTAGGCTATTATAGAGGCCCTGTTTGGGTTCCCTGAGTCATCCAGAAAATCCCTATTGGCTATCTATTTTACATATGATAAGGTAAGTTTTCATGTTATTCTTATGTGGAGAGGATGAGATGTATGGAGAGAGTAATTTCTCCTCCCTGCCCTCATCCCCCCACCACCGTGTCCACAAGTCTGTTCTCTATGTCTGCAGCTCTGTCGCTGCCCTGCAAATAGGTTCATCAGTACCATCTTTCTAGATTTCATATATATGTTTTAGTATATGATATTTGTTTTTCTCTCTCTGACCCTTCGCTCTGTATAATAGCCTCCAGGTTCATCCACCTCATTAGAACTAGCCTAATTGTGTTCCTTTTAATGGTTGAGTGCTATTCCATTGTACACATATGTACCATTGATTCTTCGTCCATTCATCTGTTAATGGACATCTAGACTGCCTCCATGTCCTAGCTATTGTAAATAGTGCTGCAATTAACATTGGGGTACATGTGTCTTTTTCAATTATGGTTTCCTCCGTATATGCTCTATAGGTCGTTTTAAAAGTATTACCTGTCAAGGCTTAATAGAGATTTGAAACAGATAGGATGAAAATTATGAAACTCATAAATACAAATACTGTGCTACTTTTCTAAGGCTTTTACAATTTTACAATAATATTTGCAACTTGTGTATTGAATTCTGTAACTTGTTTTTTTGTTATTTTTTGTTTGTGCAACATTGTTTGACTTGATACACTTTATGATAACTGGGTCAAGTGGTTACAGTTGAAAATATAAAATAATCTTGTGATTATTTACTGGCCATTATAAATAAATAAAGTCACTGAACATTTTTTGAACAACATTTTATACATTTTTGTGGATGTATATTTTCATTAATTTTTTTTCATTAATCTTTGATAAATACTTAAAAATGGGATTGCTGAGTCATATGGTAGGGTATGTTTAGTTGTATGAAAAATTGCCAAATAGCTTTTTCCCTAGTCATTTGTACCATTTTTCACACAAACAGTTGGCTGTATATTTTGTTTTTAACTTTTATTTCTTTTTTTTTTTACTTTTGGTTCTGCTGGGTCTTCATTGTTGCACAGGCTTTTCTCTAGTTGCAGCAAACAGGGGCTACTTTCTAGTTGTAGTACTTGGGTTTCTCATTGTGGTGGCTTCTCTTGATGCAGAGAAGCTGTGTGAAGAGAAGGCTCTAGAGCACACAAGCTTTAGTAATGGTGGTGCTTGGGCTCAGTAGTTGCAGTTCCCAAGCTCTAGAGCATAGGCTCAGTGGTTGTGGCACACAGGCTTAACTGCTCCACAGCACATGGGATCTTCCTGGACCAGAGATGGAACCTACGTCTCCTGCATTGGCAGGCAGATTCTTTTCCACTGAGCCACCAAAGAAGCCCCCAGTTGGCTGTGTTTTAATTGTTATTTAATTAAATATACATATTAATTTGGGGTAAACTGACATCTTAGTAATATTGAGTCTTCAGTCAACGAACATTGTATCTGTCTCCATTTTTTTTCATATTTTTCCTTTTCTCAGAAAGGTTTTGTTGTTAATCAACAAATGAGATGATTCATTGTTAAAATATAGAAATGAAACATTTTTATGTGTTGATTTTGTAACCTGCAACTGTATTGAATTAGGGTGCCAACAATACACAGTGGGACATGGAAAAACAGACAGAGCAAAAACATAGGGACATTGTGGGGAAGAAATAGGGAGGGGGAAGCATGGAGGGAGTAACACGGAAACCTATACTGTTATGTGTGGAAAAGATAGCTAGTGTCATAGTGCTAAGGGAATAGGAGTGCTTACAATGGCTTGGGACGAAGGTCTGGGGGGGTGGGATGGGGGGAACTGGGGGGGTGGGGACCATGGATATGCATATGACTGATCTGGGAACATACATGTCTGTGAACAACAAAACTCTGTAAAACTTTTAAAATAAAGAATAAAAAAAAATACACAGTGGGGAATGGTATCTCTTAGTTTCACAAAAAAGAATGAAATTGGTTAGGCCTTTATCTTACAGCATACAGGGGTTTCCCAGGTGGTGCAGTGTTAAAGAATTCACCTGCCAATGCAGGAGATGCAGGAGACGTTGATTTCTGGGTCCAGAAGATCCTCTGGAATAGGAAATTGAAACCCACTCCAGTATTCTTGCCTGGAAAATTCCATGGTGGCTATAGTCCATGGAGTCAAAAAGAGCTAGACATAACTGAGCGACTGAGCATGCATAGCATACACAAAAATCAACTCAAATGGATCAAAGACTTAAATGTAATTAACACTTGTAGAAGAAAACATACGGGAAAAACTTCATGACTTTGGTCTCGACAATGATTTCGTGGATGTGATACCAATAGTTAAAGCAAAAATGAACAAGTTGGACTACATGAAACTAAAAGGTTTGTGCATATCAAAAGAAACAACAGAGTGAAAAGGCAATCTAAAGAATGGGAGAAAATATTTGCAAGCTATATATCTCATAATGGGTTATGCTCCAAAATATATAAAGAATTCCTACAACTACATCGTTGTAAAAAAAAAATAACTCAATTTAAAAATGGGCTATAAACTTGATTAGATATTTCTTAAAATTACATAAATGGCAAAAAAATATGAAAAGATTTCAGTATGACTAATCAGGTAAATGCACATCAAAACCACAGTATCACCTCAAACATTTCAGAATGGCTGTGAACAACAACAACAAAAACCCAAAACAGGGCTTTCCTGGTGGTCCTGTGGGTGAAGAATCCGCCTTGCAGTGCAGAGGGCACTGGTTTGATTGCTGGCCCAGGAAGATCCCACATTCCATGGAGAGGCTGGACTGGTGTGTCCAGTTGCAAGCCAACGCTCTGTAACGCATGCGCCCAGAGTCGGTGCTCTGCGATGGGAAGGGCCACTGCGATGGGAGGCCCACATGGGCCAAGGAATAAAGATGGATGAAAATAAATAAATGAAAAAAACCAGTAAAAGAGGCCAAAAAATTTTTTAAAAATCTAGAAGATCACTCAGTTCCTGGATAAATGCTAGTCATTGCTTGCTGCCATTATCTTGACAAAATCTATCTAATTACACAATGAAACCAGGGGGGAAAAGAAACCCCAAAACACTCCAAGTGTTGCAAGGATGTGGAGCAATTGGAACCTTGTACATTGTTGGTGCAGCTGCTAAGGAAAACAGTAGGGAAGTTTTTCAAAAAATTAAAAAGAAAACTACCATATGATTCAGCAATTCCACTTCTGAGTACTTCCCCAAAAGTGAAGAGATAGTAGTATCCCTATGATCACTGCAGCACTATGCAAAACAGCCGGGATGTGGAACGCATGTATATGCCCATCAACAGATGAATGGTTAAAGAAAATGTATATACATACAATGGAATACTATTCAGACTTAACAAAGAAGGAAATGCTGCAATACGTGGAAACATAGATGGATTTTTAGAACATTATGCTAAGTGAAATAAGCCAGTCACAGAAGGACATAAACTACATGGTTCCACTTAGTTGAGATACCTAAAATAGTTAAAAAAAAAAGGGATAAAATGGGAGAAAATATTTGCAAGCTATATATCTCATAATGGGTTATGCTCCAAAATATATAAAGAATTCCTACAACTACATCGTTGTAAAAAAAAAATAACTCAATTTAAAAATGGGCTATAAACTTGATTAGATATTTCTTAAAATTACATAAATGGCAAAAAATATGAAAAGATTTCAGTATGACTAATCAGGTAAATGCACATCAAAACCACAGTATCACCTCAAACATTTCAGAATGGCTGTGAACAACAACAACAAAAACCCAAAACAGGGCTTTCCTGGTGGTCCTGTGGGTGAAGAATCCGCCTTGCAGTGCAGAGGGCACTGGTTTGATTGCTGGCCCAGGAAGATCCCACATTCCATGGAGAGGCTGGACTGGTGTGTCCAGTTGCAAGCCAACGCTCTGTAACGCATGCGCCCAGAGTCGGTGCTCTGCGATGGGAAGGGCCACTGCGATGGGAGGCCCACATGGGCCAAGGAATAAAGATGGATGAAAATAAATAAATGAAAAAAACCAGTAAAAGAGGCCAAAAAATTTTTTAAAAATCTAGAAGATCACTCAGTTCCTGGATAAATGCTAGTCATTGCTTGCTGCCATTATCTTGACAAAATCTATCTAATTACACAATGAAACCAGGGGGGAAAAGAAACCCCAAAACACTCCAAGTGTTGCAAGGATGTGGAGCAATTGGAACCTTGTACATTGTTGGTGCAGCTGCTAAGGAAAACAGTAGGGAAGTTTTTCAAAAAATTAAAAAGAAAACTACCATATGATTCAGCAATTCCACTTCTGAGTACTTCCCCAAAAGTGAAGAGATAGTAGTATCCCTATGATCACTGCAGCACTATGCAAAACAGCCGGGATGTGGAACGCATGTATATGCCCATCAACAGATGAATGGTTAAAGAAAATGTATATACATACAATGGAATACTATTCAGACTTAACAAAGAAGGAAATGCTGCAATACGTGGAAACATAGATGGATTTTTAGAACATTATGCTAAGTGAAATAAGCCAGTCACAGAAGGACATAAACTACATGGTTCCACTTAGTTGAGATACCTAAAATAGTTAAAATCCTAAGAGCAAAGAATAGAATGGTTGTTGCCTGGGGCAGAGGGTAGGGGAAATGAGGAGCTGCTAATCAATGGATCTAAGGTTTCAGTTATGCAGGATGAATAAATTCTCGATATCTGCTGTACGGTATGGCAGGGAATAAAGCAGCTTTTCCTTGAATGCTAAGAATCATGGAAGTTCATTAGTTTCCTCAAAAGGAAGTGGCCTGTTCTGTTTCTGTTTCTGTTCCAAAGTTTGGTTTTCTCTGGGGCCGCCCAAGACAAACCGATTGTTCCCGAAAGGGAAACCCAAGGCTCCGTAGCCCAGTCTTCGTGACTGCTTTGGCATGGTGGACAGCAGGGCAGAATCCATTGACAAGATTTCTCGGCTAGACGCTGAGCTGGAACAGATCCCCCTTGTCTCCCACATTTGTTTCGCAAAAAACCCTTTAGCTTCCTGGGCCTTTCTTTCAAGTTTACACACGTGTGGTATTCTCATCTACTGTCACTCTTTGAAGCCTCAGCCACGGATTCTTAAAAACTTTTTTGAGGCGCATCTGTTCACCTTTCCGTTGGAGAAACACGTAAGCGAAGCAAAGCAAATTCCATTTCGTGCAAAGGGACGTGATTTCTCGCGGCCTCACCGGAGCGCGTGCAGAGATCATTTTTCAATGGAGGGATAAGTTCATAGTTCTGGCATTCACATCTGGAGCTACACTACACAACCTCACAGGTGTAGGTTAATTTGGCGCCGTGAGCGGTCGAACTATCCAGAGGAAGATTTATAAAGAGATCTGAAGTACTTCTTGGCTCCAGGTTAGGAAACCACAGATTTTGGTGGTGGGGGGCGTTGTTTTGTCCTTGGCGAAATGGAAAGAGGGCTCTCTGTGTAAAAAAAAATGTATGAAAACTTACCGCTCGAGGCTGTATTCTAGTCCTGGAGCAGCAGGGGGCGCAAGAAGCTTGACTCTGCGCTTTTCTCTTTCACGTGACGCGTTCCTCTCCGCCCAGCCGGCTGCTTCCGGTCGGGGCATCACCCGGAAGTAGGGGGGAGGAAGGGTTGGGTAAAGTCGGCGGCCTGGCGGCGCGGGGTGGAGCAAGAGAAGCAGCCGAGGGAGGAGTTGGCGCCGCCGCCGCAGTCGCGGTGGTCGCCGCTGCCGTCGCCATCGCCGCGGACGCTACTGTGACTTCTCCTGGGGGTGTGAGGTCTGAGTTCACGCGCGTGGATTTGTTGCCGCCACCGGCTGCGTAGTTCCGGAGGTTTAACCATAGGACAGAGGAAAAAGAAAAAAAAAGAAAAAACCCAGGTAAGTCCTTTATTGGTTTCCCGTCGTCCCTTTCTGCTGGAGGGGTGTTCTGTACTGTCAGTCTGTGCTACTGAGTGGGACAAGGTCATTTTAATCTCAGGGAGTTTCCAAACTCTCACTGCTTCACAACTTAGATATTTGCTAGACTTTTCTTTTACCTTCCCTATCAGAAGGTAGAGAAGGG
Source organism: Tragulus kanchil (assembly GCA_022376925.1). Taxonomy (NCBI): domain Eukaryota; kingdom Metazoa; phylum Chordata; class Mammalia; order Artiodactyla; family Tragulidae; genus Tragulus; species Tragulus kanchil. The sequence continues at coordinate 64,797,649 of JAIOJX010000001.1, read as the reverse complement.
GAGATTAGATCCGGACCCCCGGTCACTTTCTTGTCCCCTCCTGAGAAAGTGTGACAGTCCATAGCCTTCCTTTGAGAACAAGTTTACACACGTGTGGTATTCTCATCTACTGTCACTCTTTGAAGCCTCAGCCACGGATTCTTAAAAACTTTTTTGAGGCGCATCTGTTCACCTTTCCGTTGGAGAAACACGTAAGCGAAGCAAAGCAAATTCCATTTCGTGCAAAGGGACGTGATTTCTCGCGGCCTCACCGGAGCGCGTGCAGAGATCATTTTTCAATGGAGGGATAAGTTCATAGTTCTGGCATTCACATCTGGAGCTACACTACACAACCTCACAGGTGTAGGTTAATTTGGCGCCGTGAGCGGTCGAACTATCCAGAGGAAGATTTATAAAGAGATCTGAAGTACTTCTTGGCTCCAGGTTAGGAAACCACAGATTTTGGTGGTGGGGGGCGTTGTTTTGTCCTTGGCGAAATGGAAAGAGGGCTCTCTGTGTAAAAAAAAATGTATGAAAACTTACCGCTCGAGGCTGTATTCTAGTCCTGGAGCAGCAGGGGGCGCAAGAAGCTTGACTCTGCGCTTTTCTCTTTCACGTGACGCGTTCCTCTCCGCCCAGCCGGCTGCTTCCGGTCGGGGCATCACCCGGAAGTAGGGGGGAGGAAGGGTTGGGTAAAGTCGGCGGCCTGGCGGCGCGGGGTGGAGCAAGAGAAGCAGCCGAGGGAGGAGTTGGCGCCGCCGCCGCAGTCGCGGTGGTCGCCGCTGCCGTCGCCATCGCCGCGGACGCTACTGTGACTTCTCCTGGGGGTGTGAGGTCTGAGTTCACGCGCGTGGATTTGTTGCCGCCACCGGCTGCGTAGTTCCGGAGGTTTAACCATAGGACAGAGGAAAAAGAAAAAAAAAGAAAAAACCCAGGTAAGTCCTTTATTGGTTTCCCGTCGTCCCTTTCTGCTGGAGGGGTGTTCTGTACTGTCAGTCTGTGCTACTGAGTGGGACAAGGTCATTTTAATCTCAGGGAGTTTCCAAACTCTCACTGCTTCACAACTTAGATATTTGCTAGACTTTTCTTTTACCTTCCCTATCAGAAGGTAGAGAAGGGGAGATTAGATCCGGACCCCCGGTCACTTTCTTGTCCCCTCCTGAGAAAGTGTGACAGTCCATAGCCCATGTTACCTAATTAATTAATGGTACGAGAAGGTCTGTTCCCCGTATTAGAAGTCAGACGGAGTGATCACCATTATTAATGAAATATTGTGAAGAAATTAGATATTTTGTTTCTTGTCCTCATTCTGAGAGCATGCACTAAACTGGGGGAATACTCTTGTTTCCATTTCATTTTGTTTATTTTGCCTCCTTCCCAGTAAAGCTCCTCTCCATCCGTGTTGCCCTCTGGCATCTTTGCCTTTGTCGCTTTTTGTTGTGGATATGGAAGTTATCCTAAACACCGGAAACTCTTTTATCGTTTTGCAAGTCAATATTTTTCAGCATCTGCTTTTTGTTTTAATTACAGCCTCTTCATCTACAGTTTTATGACTTTGTATTGAGACTTAATATGTGCAGAACATTGCATTAGGTCATATTGTGGTGTGGGGTGTGGTAGAGTGTATACACAAGAAACAGGACAAAGTTCCTGGCCTCAAGAGAGTTTGTATGCGAGCTCAGTTATGAAGAGAATGGATTCTAGCAGCCCCAATTATTGAATAACTACATGACCTGTCTCATCCTTTTTAAAGGACATTTGGAACTGGAATTTTTGTTTTTGTCTTTCAAACTTTCGTGTTTCTACAGTCATAGTGTTTTTTTCTTTTGTGTATTGAAGGGTCTCACAGTGTAGTAGGAAAGACAGATATACCCTTTTAATCTCAGTAATGTATGTTAGAAACAGAATGTGTTATGAGAGTGTAGGGAACGGAGCTTTGGAGCTGGGCCTTGAGAAATGATTTAGCCTTGCAGGAATGGAGGTAGGGGACGGCAACCCAGGTACAGAAATAAAGTGAACAAAGACTTGGGTGGCTGGAAAGATGTATTGAACAAATACATTGTACATCAACATCTCCATCACAGCCACCTCTTCCAAGACGTCGCTGGTTAAAAGAAAAAATATAAAATTGAAAGTTGGATAAGCTTATAACCATAAACAGCTATTCTGCAGCCAATAAAAAAGCTTACATATAGAATAGCAAACCCATGAAGTGACAAAAGCAGTGTTACTGTATGAGATTTAATTCTGATGTAAACTCAATAAAAAAGAGAAAAGTAGAGCTTGCTTTATTTTAGTTCTGATTGAGGGTCGTGTCTTAAATATAATTTGGGATCTTTTTTTTTTTTTAATTGCTGAGAATGAATAACAACATTGTCTGAAGTCAGAAAGTGTTCCAGTTTTCCCCCAAGGAGTTTCTATATTTCCTTTTCTCCTCCAAAATGATTTCTTTTCTGGTCTTCTTTTTTTTTTTTTTATGGGGGGGGGGGGGTTGGGGGGGGGGGGGGGCCAGGCGGGCCACTTCTATTGGTCTTTCATTACCTATTTTTATCCATCTTTGTTCTTTGACCCGTGGGGGCCTCCCATCGCAGTGGCCTCTGTTGTCGCAGATCACTGTTTCAGTGCTGCGCTCAGAGCCCCAGCTCTGCTTTTTGTTTTAATTACAGCCTCTTCATCTACAGTTTTATGACTTTGTATTGAGACTTAATATGTGCAGAACATTGCATTAGGTCATATTGTGGTGTGGGGTGTGGTAGAGTGTATACACAAGAAACAGGACAAAGTTCCTGGCCTCAAGAGAGTTTGTATGCGAGCTCAGTTATGAAGAGAATGGATTCTAGCAGCCCCAATTATTGAATAACTACATGACCTGTCTCATCCTTTTTAAAGGACATTTGGAACTGGAATTTTTGTTTTTGTCTTTCAAACTTTCGTGTTTCTACAGTCATAGTGTTTTTTTCTTTTGTGTATTGAAGGGTCTCACAGTGTAGTAGGAAAGACAGATATACCCTTTTAATCTCAGTAATGTATGTTAGAAACAGAATGTGTTATGAGAGTGTAGGGAACGGAGCTTTGGAGCTGGGCCTTGAGAAATGATTTAGCCTTGCAGGAATGGAGGTAGGGGACGGCAACCCAGGTACAGAAATAAAGTGAACAAAGACTTGGGTGGCTGGAAAGATGTATTGAACAAATACATTGTACATCAACATCTCCATCACAGCCACCTCTTCCAAGACGTCGCTGGTTAAAAGAAAAAATATAAAATTGAAAGTTGGATAAGCTTATAACCATAAACAGCTATTCTGCAGCCAATAAAAAAGCTTACATATAGAATAGCAAACCCATGAAGTGACAAAAGCAGTGTTACTGTATGAGATTTAATTCTGATGTAAACTCAATAAAAAAGAGAAAAGTAGAGCTTGCTTTATTTTAGTTCTGATTGAGGGTCGTGTCTTAAATATAATTTGGGATCTTTTTTTTTTTTTAATTGCTGAGAATGAATAACAACATTGTCTGAAGTCAGAAAGTGTTCCAGTTTTCCCCCAAGGAGTTTCTATATTTCCTTTTCTCCTCCAAAATGATTTCTTTTCTGGTCTTCTTTTTTTTTTTTTTATTGGTGGGGGCGGGTTGGGGAGGGAGGGGGCCAGGCGGGCCACTTCTATTGGTCTTTCATTACCTATTTTTATCCATCTTTGTTCTTTGACCCGTGGGGGCCTCCCATCGCAGTGGCCTCTGTTGTCGCAGATCACTGTTTCAGTGCGCATGCGCTCCAGAGCCCCAGCTCGGTAATTGGACACATCTGTCCAGCTGCTCCGCAGCATGTGGGATCTTCCCAGGCCAGGGATCGAACCGGCGCCCCCTGCACTGCAAGGAGGTGTCCTTACCCACTGAGCCACCAGGGAAGCCCCTTTTCTGGTCTTCTCAACTTGATAGAAACTAAGTTTTTTTCAGTCATAGTCTCAGAAAGATCTTGATTCTTGGCCTTTAGGTAGAGTTAGGTTAAACACTAATCCCTGAGAAGGACAGGTTAACACCTCTAGTCTCTAATACAGAAGGTTGCTTTTCTTTGAAAAATGCATGCAGAAGCAGTAAGATTTGTTTGAAAATGAGAGTGAGAAAGCAAGCAAATATAACCCCAACATAACACAAACTATATTTCTGTGCAGGATCTAAGGCAACATATTCCTTCTTATAAATTCCTCATTATAACTGCTATCTACATATTTTAAAATGCATCATTTCATCAAGACTTTTGACATCCCAGTGAGTGAAAATAATTTTCTTTTGCCAGTTGAGAAAGTAAATTATGATGAGAGAGTTATCTGACGTGATACAGACACTGGCATAAATGAGATTGATATTTGGGAGTTTTGTCTCAAAATGCCTTATACTCATCTTTGTCAAAGGGAAGTTCAGCTTTTAAAGGTTTTACAGTTTTGTTTTTAAACAGAAATCTTTAGTAGGACATAAATCCCAATGAGGGTGCAGGGTGGAGAGACAGGTGACAGTTAGCCTGTTTGAGTCTGTTATCCCAGAAACCATGTGCTTCATTTATAGATCTCAGTCTTCAGGTGGATTTCATATTAACTTGTTTACTTACTTGCTGAGATAGTATAGCAGAAATAATGTCACAGTGATTTTCGAATATATTGCATTAAAGTGAAAGGGTAAGATGTTTCTGGTTTTGTAAATATGTTCCTAGTTTCTCCAGCACTGTTAAAAACTTGATTTTGTCATCTTTGGGGGCTCAGATGTGTGGGATATTGATAGATTACATTAGTTTTCACAGTTACCTTTATTTTTGAAGGATGTAAGTATAAAGTAAACAAATTAGCTGTGCTTTGTTCCATGTTTTCAATCTATATTTAAGATTATACAGCTATGGTTGAAGGATTACATTTTTAACCTAATTTGAATTTATAATTCTCTAGTATAGAATTACATTATAATTCTCTAGTGTAGAAGTCTCTGGACTTCTACCTGTAATCAGGAGAGCATTTTAACAGTTTACTAATTATAATAAATGAGTTATTTCATGTCTTAGGGGAATTATTTCCTATTTACCTTAGTTGACTTTGTTTCTAAAAAGTTAAAGTATTTTGTTGATACTGTATTTGCTTCTGATCTGCTTGTGTGTTTGATGTCACAACCAAAGCAGATAGGGGGGGAATAATACTGGAATTACTTCCTTCTCCTGATCCCACCTGAGTTCGCAGAACACTGTATATTTCTTTGAATTGTGGAGAAAATGGTTTCTGATCTCCTGAATGTTCACCTGATGTGTACTACCTGCCACTTAGGAGAAGAGGGCATTAAGAGGGCTTCTGTTAAGACCTGAAACACTATCATCAAAGGTAGAAGTACGGAGAGGAGAATTCCACAGTGGAGAGCCTGCTAAATAAAATTGTCAGGCCTATTTAAGATAAATGAGATTGATATTTGGGAGTTTTGTCTCAAAATGCCTTATACTCATCTTTGTCAAAGGGAAGTTCAGCTTTTAAAGGTTTTACAGTTTTGTTTTTAAACAGAAATCTTTAGTAGGACATAAATCCCAATGAGGGTGCAGGGTGGAGAGACAGGTGACAGTTAGCCTGTTTGAGTCTGTTATCCCAGAAACCATGTGCTTCATTTATAGATCTCAGTCTTCAGGTGGATTTCATATTAACTTGTTTACTTACTTGCTGAGATAGTATAGCAGAAATAATGTCACAGTGATTTTCGAATATATTGCATTAAAGTGAAAGGGTAAGATGTTTCTGGTTTTGTAAATATGTTCCTAGTTTCTCCAGCACTGTTAAAAACTTGATTTTGTCATCTTTGGGGGCTCAGATGTGTGGGATATTGATAGATTACATTAGTTTTCACAGTTACCTTTATTTTTGAAGGATGTAAGTATAAAGTAAACAAATTAGCTGTGCTTTGTTCCATGTTTTCAATCTATATTTAAGATTATACAGCTATGGTTGAAGGATTACATTTTTAACCTAATTTGAATTTATAATTCTCTAGTATAGAATTACATTATAATTCTCTAGTGTAGAAGTCTCTGGACTTCTACCTGTAATCAGGAGAGCATTTTAACAGTTTACTAATTATAATAAATGAGTTATTTCATGTCTTAGGGGAATTATTTCCTATTTACCTTAGTTGACTTTGTTTCTAAAAAGTTAAAGTATTTTGTTGATACTGTATTTGCTTCTGATCTGCTTGTGTGTTTGATGTCACAACCAAAGCAGATAGGGGGGGAATAATACTGGAATTACTTCCTTCTCCTGATCCCACCTGAGTTCGCAGAACACTGTATATTTCTTTGAATTGTGGAGAAAATGGTTTCTGATCTCCTGAATGTTCACCTGATGTGTACTACCTGCCACTTAGGAGAAGAGGGCATTAAGAGGGCTTCTGTTAAGACCTGAAACACTATCATCAAAGGTAGAAGTACGGAGAGGGAGAATTCCACAGTGGAGAGCCTGCTAAATAAAATTGTCAGGCCTATTTAAGATAAATTTGTAGCTGATCTCTAGGGTCATGAGGATACTTAAGAGTTGATCCTTGAGCTAACAAAAGCTTAGAGAGCTTAATAAAGAGTTCAACATGTAATTTCCCTTGTTGATTTTTGCACTTACAATGGTAGAGAAAAAAGGTGTTTGACTTTTTTGGCAATGATAAAATTATTTGCTTTAAGAATTCTAATGATTAATCATTAACCTAATAGTATTAAATTAAAATAGAAAATATATTGTGTTTATTATTGGCAATTACATTGATAATATTACTAAAACACTAATATTAATATTATTTGTATACAGCTGATTTCATTTTGACCAGTAGATGCTTTCTCTTATTATACTGTAGCATTTTACTGTTCTTTGTTTTTTAATTTTATTTATTTATTTTTGGCTATTCTGGGTTTTCACTGCTGCTGTAGGCTCTTCTCTAGTTGCAGGAAGTGGGACTATTCTCTAGTTGAGGTGAGCAGGCTTCTTGTTGTGTAACTCGGGCTCTGAGGCATGCAGGCTTCAATAGTTGCGGCACATGGGCTCAATAGTTGCAGCTCTGAGGCTCTAGAGCACAGGCTCCATAGTTGTGGCTCATGGGATTTATTGCTCTGTAGCACGTGGGATCTTCCCATGTCAGGGATAGAACCCGTGTCTCCTGCATTGGCAGGTGAACTCTTTACCAGTGAGCTACCAGGGAAGCCCCACTGTTAGTTCTTAATATAAATTTTTAGTCCAGATTTATAGCCACAGTATCTTGGTATTAATTACTTATAACTGTAAGTACTTTTTTATATCTATTAGCAATCAGATTGGTGTCATACATCATATCCATCTAAGGCAAGGTATTTTATCTTGCTCATCTGTTTCTAATTAGGTGATAATAGGATTAATTTTAGTCATTAAAACTTTTAACTTTCAGATCTTTTAAAGCCTTAAATTCATTGTATGATGATGAATAAAAGAATAAATTAATATTTGACCTTGAGTATCACAGTATGATTAACATTGCTTAATGAGGATGTAAAGAAAAGGAAACTCTCATACAGTGTTGTTGGAAATGCAAATTTGTACAGCCACTGTGGAGAATAGTATGGAGGTTTCTTGAAAAACTTAAAATATGACCTGGCAGTTCTATTCCTGGGTATATACCTGAAAAAATCAAAATGACTGATTTGAAAAGATCCCCAATGTTTATAATAGCATTATTTACAGTTGATGAGATATTGAAGAAACCTAAGTGTCCATCAACAGATAAATGTATAAAGTGACTGTATACACACACACATACACACACACACACACACACACACACACACACAGTGGAATATTACCTAGCCATAAAAAGAATGAAATCTTGCCATTTGCAACAACATAGATGGTCTTGGAGGGTATTATGCTAAGTTAAATAAATCAAAGACAGATACTGTATAGTATCACTTATATGTGGAAACTAAAAGTTACAGCAAACTAGTGAATATGTAAAAAAAATAGACTCATAGATATAGAGAACAAACTAATGCTTACCAGTGAGGAGAGAGGGGAAAAGGGAAGGGATTAAGATAGGAGTATGAGGTTAAGAGCTACAAACTATTTTATATATGAAAGAAATAAGCTACAAAGATATATTGTACAACTCAGGGAATATAGCCACTAGTTCAAAATAACTATAAAGGAATATAACCTTTAAAAATTGTGAATCACAGAAAAAAATTGTGAATCACTAGAAGCCTACATAATACCATAAATCAACTATATCTCAATATAAAAAAAGATTGCCTTAGAGTTTGTCCACTTTGTTTGTTATAAAACTAACCATGAATTCCTGTTTCATAACTTTAGGGCAAGTGATAAGTCATGGGATTATGAATCTTCCTTTTTTTTTTTTGGTGTATCTAAGTGATCACTTCAAGGATGACTGTTTTGTCATGGTGAAGGGGCTTGTGTAACTCAGTGAAGCTATGAGCAGTGCTGTGCAGGGCCAGCCAAGATGAATGGGTCATAGTGAAGAGTTCTGACAAAACACGGTCCACTGGGGAAGGAAATGGCAACACACTCCAGTCGTCTTGCTGTGAGAACCCCATGAACAGTATGAAAAGGCAAGAAGATGTGACACCAGAAGATGAGCTCCCCAGGTAGGAATGTGTCCAGTATGCTACTGGGGAAGAGCAGAGGGCAATTACTAATAGCTCCAGGGAGAACAAAGTGGCTGGGCCAAAGTGGAAATGACGCTCAGTTGTGGACATTTTCTGGTGGTGAAAGTTAACTGTGATGCTGTAAAGAATAAACAATGATGTTGCACAGGAACTTGGAATGTTAGGTCCATGAATCAAGGTAAATTGGACCTGTTAGCAGGAGATGGCAAGAGTGAACATCAACATATTGAATCAGTGAACTAAAATGGATGAGGATGGGAAAATTTAATTCAGATGACCATTATATATGCTACTCTGGGCAAGAAACCCTTAGAGGAAATGGAGTAACCCTCATAGTCAGCAGGAATCTGAAATGCAGTACTTACGTGCAATCTCAAAAAAAAAACAAAAACAAAAAACCCAACAACAACAATAGAGTGATACCAATTCATTTCCAAGGTAAACCATTCAACATCACAGTAATCCATGTCTATGCCCCGACCACTAATGCCAAAGAAGCTGAATTTGACTGGGTCCTGTGCAGACCTAAAAGACCTTCTAAAACTAACACCCCCAAAAGATACATTTTTCATCATATAGGATTGGAACACAAAAGTAGGAAGTCAAGAGATCCAAGAGTAATAGGCAAGTTTGGCTTTGGAGTACAAAATGGAAGCAGGGCAAAGGCTAGCTGGGTTGTGTCAAGAAAACACACTGGTCATAGCACACACTCTTTTCCAACAACACAAGAGATGATTCTAAACGCAGACATCACCAAATGGTCAATACTGAAATCAGATGGATTATATTTTTGCAGCTGAAGATGGAGAAGCTCTGTACAGTCATCAAAAACAAGATCTGGAGCTGACTGTGGCTCAGGTCATGAGCTCCTTATTGCAAAATTCAGACTTAAATTGAAGAAAATAGGGAAACCACTAGACCATTCATGTATGACCTAAATCAAATCTCTTATCCTTTATGTAATAGAGGTGACAAAATTTTTTTTTTTAAACCTTTATTTTACTTTCAACTTTTACAGAGCTTTGTTGTTCACAGACATGCATGTTCTCAGACTAGTCACATGTATATCCCCCCCTTCCCTCCCCTCCCGACCATCACACAGCACCCCTGAAGGATCCCCTTTTTTCACAGAGCAATGACTATAGCTATTTTCTTCACTTATGATAGTACAGGCCTTCATGCTACTTCCTTTACGCCTCTCACCCACTGTTCCTTCCCCACAATGTCCATATGTCCACTGTCCATGTCTGTCTTTCTGTCGCTTCGCTGCATGTGCCATCATCACCATCCTACTAGATTCCATATATATGTGTTAATATACTGTATTTGTCCTTCTCTTTTTGATTGACTTCACTTTTTATGATACGTTCTAGATCCAGAAGAGGTGACAAATTGATTTCAGGGATTAGATCTGGTAGGCCAAGTGCCTGAAGAACTATGGATGGAGGTTCATGACACTCTATAGAAGCAGAGACCAAAATAATTACCAAGAAAAAGAAATTCAGGAAGGCAAGATGGTTGCCTGAGGAGGCTTTACAAGTAGCTGAGGAAAGAAGAGAAGTGAAAAACAAGGGAGAATGGGAAAGATATGCCCAACTGAGTGTGGAGTTCCAGAGAATAGCAAGGAGAGATAAGAAGGCCTTCCTAAGTGAACAATGCAAAAAAATAGAGGAAAACAACAGAATGGAAAAGACTAAAGGTCTCTTCAGTAAAATTGGAGATGTCAGGGATGAAAGGGTGGGCATGATAAAGGTTAGAAACAGTAAGGACCTAACAGAAGCAGAAGCTATTAAGAAGTGGTGGCAAGAAAACACAGAATAACTGTACAGAAGTCTTAATGACCTGGTCACTCACCTAGAGCCTGGATATCCTGGAGTGTGAAGTCAAGTGAGCCATAGGAAGCATTACTACAAACAAAGCCAATAGAGGTGATAGAATTCCAGCTGAACTATTTAAGATACTAAAAGCTAATCTGTTAAAGCCCTGCACTCACTATGTCAGCAAATTTGGAAAACTCAGCAGTGGTCATAGGATTGGAAAAGGTCAGTTTTCATTCCAGTCCAAAAGAAGGGCAATACCAAAGAATGTTCTCGCTACCATACAGTTGTGCTCATTTCACATCCTGGCAAGGTAATGCTCACAATCCTTCAAGTTAGCCTTCAGCAGTATGTGAATTGAGAAATTCCAGATGTACAAGCTGGATTTAGAAAAGGCAGAGGAACCAGAAATCAAATTGCCAACGTTTGTTGGATCATAGAAAAAGCAAGAGAATTGCAGGAAAACATCTCTTCTGCTTCACCGACTATCCTAAAGCCTTTGACTGTGGGGATCACAACAAACTGTGGAAAATTCTTAGAGATGGGAATACCAGTTCACCTTACCTGCCTCCTGAGAAACCTGTATGTGAGTCAAGAAGCAGCCATTAGAACCAAACATGGAAGAACTGACTGGCTTCACATTGGGAAAGGAGTATGACAAGGCTGTATATTGTCACCCTGCTTATTTAATTTTCTGTGCAAAGTATATCATGTGAAATGCCAGAGTAGATGAATGACAAACTGGAATCAAGATTGCCAGGAGAGGGGTCTTCCATTGGTGGTCCAGTGGTTAAGACTCTGCCTGCCAATGCAGGGACACAGGTTCGATCCCTGGTTCAGGAGGATCCCACGTGCCTTGGAACAACTGAGTCCATGCCTCAAAACTACTGAGACCTGTTTGCCGAGAGCCCGTGCTTTACATCAAGAGAAGACACCACAGTGAGAAGCCTGTGCACCATGGCGAAGAGTAACCCCTGCTCTCTGCAACTAGAGAAAGCCCATGCAGTAATGAAGTCCCAGTGCAGCCAGAAATAAATAAATAAATAATTTAAAAAAAAGATTGCTGGGAGAAATATCAACTGCCTCAGGTATCCTGATGATACCACTCTAATGGCAGAAAGTAAAGAGGAACTAATGAGCCTATGGATGAGGGTGGAAGAGGAGAGTGAGAAAGCTGGCTTAAAACTCAGCATTTGAAAAAATGAAGATCATGGCAAACCTGGTTCCAGCACTTCATGGGAAATAGAAGGGAAAAAAGTGAAAGCCGTGACAGATTTTATTTTCTTGGCCCCTAAAATCACTTCAGTGACTGCAGCCATGAAAGACTTGTTCCTAGGAAGGAAATCTATGACAAACCTAGACAGTGTATTAAAAAGCAGAGACATCACTTTGCAGACAAGAGGTCCATACAGTCAAAGCTATGGTTTTTCCAGCAGTCATATACGAATGTGGGAATTGAACCATAAAGAAGACTGAGTGCCAAAGAATTGAAATTTTTGAATTATGGTGCTGGAGAAGACTCTTGAGAGTCCCTTGGATGGCGAGGAGATAAAACCAGTCAATCCTAAAAGAAATCAACCCTGAGTATTCATTGAAAGGACTGAAACTCCAATAATTTGACTACCTTATGTGAAGAGCCGACTCATTGGAAAAGACCCTGATGCTAGGAAAGATTGAAGACCAAAGGGGAAGTGGGTGGCAGAGGATGAGATCGTTAGATACTATCACTGACGCAATAGACCTGAATTTCAGTAAGCTCTAGGAGATTATGAAGGACAGGGAAGTCTGGTGTGATGTAATCCATGGAGTATCACAGAGTTGGACAGGACTCTGAGCATGAACAACAATAACAACAAAGGGACATCAGAACTGTTCCTCTATATGGTGTAAAAAGAATAAATCTTATTTTTTGTCTATTGTTTGCAGTTTATTAGAAGTTGACACATTATTTCATGGGGCCAAATTTTATTCCTAGACCTAGCAAATGTCTAAACTGAGGTTTAAAGCCAGTCAGTCTAGCTTTAGAACCCATGTTGTTATCAAACATAAAGAAACTATATTTTACAAAAATACATAGACATTTGGAGGGACTTCCCTGGTGACTCGCTGGCTAAGACTCTCCACTGCAAATGCAGGGGTCCAACGTTCCATCCCTGTTCAGGGAGTAGGTCACACATGCTGCAACTGTTTGCTTGCCATAACTGAAAGAGCCCATGTGCATGCCACAGCAGAAAGGTGGTGGAAAGAAGTAAATAAATACTTATTTAACTAAGAAAATCTATGATTGGGCTTCCCTGGTGGTCCAGTGGGTAAGGACACCACCTTGCAGTGCAAGGGGCGCTGGTTCGATCCCTGGCCTGGGAAGATCCCACGTGCCGTGGAGCAACACGATGTGTCCAGCTACCGAGCTGGAGCTCGAGCGCATGCGCCCAGAGCTGGTGCTCTGCGACAACAGAGGCCACTGCGATGAGAGGCCCACGGGCCAAAGAACAAAGATGGATGAAAATCGACAAATGAAAGACCAATAGAAGTGGCCCGCCCGCCCTCCTCCCTCCCCAGCCCCCCCCCCCAAAAAAAACTAAAAAAAAAATCTGTGATTGTTGGTCCTAGCATTCTTTTTTTTTTAATTTATTTTTTTAATTGAAGAATAATCACTTTATAGAATTTTGTTGGTTTCTGCCAAACATCAACATGGATCCTCTCTCCCATCTCCCTCCCCATCCCACCCCTCTAGGTCTAGCATTCTTTTTTTTTTTAATTTTATTTATTATTATTTTATTATTATTATTTTTGGCTATTCTGGGTTTTCACTGCTGCTGCAGGCTCTTCTCTAGCTGCAGGAAGTGGGGGCTACTCTCTAGCTGAGGTGAGCAGGCTTCTTGTTGTGGTGACTTCTCTTGTGGAGCTTGGGCTCTGGGGCACACAGGCTTCAGTAGTTGGGGCACATGGGCTCTGTAGTTGTGGCTAGAGGCTCTAGAGCACAGGCTCAATAATTGTGGCATATGGGCTTAGTAGCTCTGCAGCATGTGGGATCTTCCCAGATCAGGGGTTGAATTTGTGTCTCCTGCATTGGCAGGGAAGCTCTTTACCACTAAGCTACCAGGGAAGCCCTATTCTTTTTTTAAATTTATTTCTTTTTAGTTGGAGGATAATTTCTTTATAGTTTTGTGTTGGTTTGTGCCATACATCTGCATGAATTAACCGTGGGTATATGTATACCCCCTCCCTCTAGAACTTCCTTCCCACCTTCCTCCTTTTTTAAAAAAAATTTATTATTCATTTTTTAAATTTTTGGCTGCACTGGGTCTTCATTGCATCGCATGGGCTCTTCATTGTGATATGAGGAAGTTGCAGTGCCTGGGGGCTTCTCTCTAGTTGTGGCACAAAGGCTTTTCATTGTGGGGCATGAGTTCTCTAGTTGTGACGCAGGTGCTTGGTTGTCTTGCAGCATGTGGAATCTCAGTTCCCCACCAGGATTCAAACTCAAGTCCACTGCATTGGAAGGCAGAATCTTAACCACTGGACCAGCAGGGAAATATTAAAAAGATAATATAACATTTGAACAAAATTAAGTCTGTTGGAATTAAATTTCTTGTTTGTCCTAAAGAGGGAAACACTCATTTATCTTATTTGAAAGTATGAATGAATAAATTTATTTGATGATTAAAAATTAAAATATTGTTAGTTCAAAATTTCCTTGGTATTTTCAAGTGAAATTCCAAAAATAAAGACTCATACTTTTTTTTTTTTTTGCTAATTATGCATCTTTAAAATTATACTAAATGACTTAATACTTAAAATGATATTAGTCTCTTTCCTCCCAGTCTCCCTCACCTTGCCTTTGTTATTAATGCTGACTTTGAAAACAAGATTGTGTGAAGCAGAATTTCCAAAAGTAAGAGCTACGGCAAGAAAGGAGGAGGTCAGAGATGTTGATGGCTTAAAGACTCCGGGGGAAGTCCAGTTCTCAGTGATGCGCTCCAGATGTGACACTGGAGAGCTGAACCCCTCAGGCCTTGTCCCTTGTACTAAATTGTCTCCTCAGAGAGGAGACTTTTCTTTCCAGAACATTCCATTGATATAAGGGCTTTCTAAGAAAGACTTTCACTTTTGAGCTCTTTGAGTTTAAAGGATGACTTTTTATGAGCCACTGTTTCTTTTTTTCCCCCCTTAATGTAGAAAACATTGTAAGTGTAGATGTAGTTCCTAGAACAGTAGAAGTGAGTTCATTTTGAAGACCACAAAAAGACTGTCACTCAGTATTCATTATGTCAGTTTATTCAGATGTATACTTCCTACCAGGATTAAGAGAAAACCAAACCTCTTTGTAAAAGGTAAGCACATTTTTAAGACAAAAATGTAGTATTTCTTCAGTGGAGGTTTATAGAACCTTATAGAACAGAGTGTTAACCCTTTTTTTTTTTTTTTTAAATTTCTGTTTCTGGAAAATAATGCAGTTGTTGAAGCTTCTAAGCAAGAAAGAACTTGAAGAACTGGGAGCGTGAATGCCCTTGTCTCCAGGGCTGTGACTATGAGTCTCCCTGCCCCTTTGAGTATTGTTAAATGTGGCAAAGGGATTTTTAGCTTTTATACCCAAATGAAGAAAGTGGATTTCTTTTGTTTGCTTGTGGATTTGTATCATCATTGATGCTGAGTGTTGGCTGATTGTAATATAAAAAGGGGCTTCTGTTCTCCATATTTAGTCATGCACCAGAGATAGTGTATATTATATAAAGACTCAAAAAGTTTTCATAAGCCTTTATATTTCAAGCTCTTTATTTAAACATCTTGGAATATGTGGCATAGCCCTTGTTTTTTAATAAATTGGAATAATATATATATAAAAAAATGATATTAGTCTTATTTTGTATTCTCAGAGTGTCCCAGGAAAAGAAATGGTCTGTGTTTTTTTCATCTTTATAGTCAGCACATCTTTGAACTTGGCCAGGCTTTGATATTTATAACATGCTTAGAACTTAAGCTGTACTAAGAGAGCATATAATAAAAGTTGATAAGCATACATAAATTGAGACATTGGTAGTTACATTTTCTGGATTATTGGATATTATTTATTTAATAATTTTAAGGCATTTTAACTTACAACTATTATATTGTAATCTGCTCTTTGGGGGGGACAGTATAATATACAGTTAAGATTGGAACCCCAGCTCCTCTGTTTACTGCTTACATGACCCTGGGCTGGTTTTTTACCTTTTGTGCCTCAAATTCTTTCAAATTTCTAAAATGGGAGCAATTATAGCAAGATTGTCAGTGACCTAAAATTCAGTTACTACTATTCTTTCTCTCTCTGTGTATGTATATATACATTTATATATGTGTTTACTATAAATGTTACTCTGGCAACCACTAAGTTGTACATTATAAGTTTATTATAAATTTGTAAATTTTTTTATTTACATAAAATTGTAAATTATAGTTTTGTGTGTGCTTAGTCACTAAATAGTGTCTGACTCTTTGCTACCCTATGGATTGTAGCCCATCAGACTCTTCTGTCCATCGGATTTTCCAGGCAAGAATACTGGAGAGGGTTGTCATTTCCTTCTTCAGGGAATCTTCCTAACCCAGGGATCAAACCTGCATCTGTTGGGTCTCCTGCATTGGCAGGTGGATTCTTTACCACTGAGCTACCTGGGAAGACTTAAATTATAGTTTTTCTGTACTATAAATTTAGTGGCCTAGAAGAACAACATACTAATCAATTAGTACCTGCATGTAATACTTAATTTCTAAATTATGCCACAGATAATGGGAAACTCAGAATGGGAGGGCACAGTAACCTTTAGTCTATCTATAGTATGCTAGCATAGCATTGAAAAACTCATGACAGCTAGCTAGTCAAATCACCCTGATATAATTATTCTACTTCTCTACTTTTCCACCAAGAAAACTCATAGCAATCTGCTTTGTGCAATTAATGAACCGTAGATGTTAGGCCATCACATTTTCTAGATTATTTCTCTGTCATATGCTGAAATATAGTTCTATTGAATGATTTCTGAAATTATAAAATGTAGGCAATGGAAAAGGCTTTATGAATGTCTAACCTACTCTGCAGAATAGCTGCCTTCTTACAAATGTATATAAATGACATTTTAACTTAAAAGGCAATTTTTATTATTGGATATTATTTATTTAATAATTTTAAGGCATTTTAACTTACAACTATTATATTGTAATCTGCTCTTTGGGGGGGACAGTATAATATACAGTTAAGATTGGAACCCCAGCTCCTCTGTTTACTGCTTACATGACCCTGGGCTGGTTTTTTACCTTTTGTGCCTCAAATTCTTTCAAATTTCTAAAATGGGAGCAATTATAGCAAGATTGTCAGTGACCTAAAATTCAGTTACTACTATTCTTTCTCTCTCTGTGTATGTATATATACATTTATATATGTGTTTACTATAAATGTTACTCTGGCAACCACTAAGTTGTACATTATAAGTTTATTATAAATTTGTAAATTTTTTTATTTACATAAAATTGTAAATTATAGTTTTGTGTGTGCTTAGTCACTAAATAGTGTCTGACTCTTTGCTACCCTATGGATTGTAGCCCATCAGACTCTTCTGTCCATCGGATTTTCCAGGCAAGAATACTGGAGAGGGTTGTCATTTCCTTCTTCAGGGAATCTTCCTAACCCAGGGATCAAACCTGCATCTGTTGGGTCTCCTGCATTGGCAGGTGGATTCTTTACCACTGAGCTACCTGGGAAGACTTAAATTATAGTTTTTCTGTACTATAAATTTAGTGGCCTAGAAGAACAACATACTAATCAATTAGTACCTGCATGTAATACTTAATTTCTAAATTATGCCACAGATAATGGGAAACTCAGAATGGGAGGGCACAGTAACCTTTAGTCTATCTATAGTATGCTAGCATAGCATTGAAAAACTCATGACAGCTAGCTAGTCAAATCACCCTGATATAATTATTCTACTTCTCTACTTTTCCACCAAGAAAACTCATAGCAATCTGCTTTGTGCAATTAATGAACCGTAGATGTTAGGCCATCACATTTTCTAGATTATTTCTCTGTCATATGCTGAAATATAGTTCTATTGAATGATTTCTGAAATTATAAAATGTAGGCAATGGAAAAGGCTTTATGAATGTCTAACCTACTCTGCAGAATAGCTGCCTTCTTACAAAGTTGTATATAAATGACATCAACACTCCAATGAATGAATGTTGCCCTGTGCTTGTTGTACATCTGGTGTTTACATAGGCCCTGTGAGATATGCAAAGAAGCATAAAATATACATTGAATGTCTAGTTAAGAAGTAAGTCTAATACGAAGCAATTACAGAGACATTAGGTACTAAACCATGGTGCTGATTCCGAGGATATTCAGAATTCAAAAAGAAAGTGGATATGAGTTTTTTATTTGTGTGTGTGTGTGTGAAAGAAGTTGTAATGGGTTCATTTGCTCACTCAGTTATTTTGAATAGTTGTCATGTACAAGGTGCTAGGATATGATAGTGAACACAACAAATGTGGTCCTGTTTTTGTGGAACTTACAGATGAGTGAAGTGATAGGATTTAAATATGTGGAAGCTGAGGGGACAGTCTAAACAAAGTTGTAGGAATGTCAGATATGGACTATAGCAATGAGGACTCTTGCCTGATTGTAATAGAGATTTTATTTTGGGAAGGGGTATTGAATGGGAACGATGTGGGCTATCTTTTGTAACACCTTTAACAACTATGTGGAAACAGTTTAGTGGGACTGAACCCTTAACCTGTGGGATCTGACTCTATCTCCATGTAGTGTTCGAATTTAGTTAAATTTTAGGACACCTCACTGGTGTCGCAGGGAATTGCTTTGTGGGGAAAAATCTCCACATGTCTGGTGTCAGAAGTGTTGTGAGTGTGGTAGTAGTGTGAGAATACAGGAGAAACACAAGAGGAAGACGGGGTTTTTCCAATACAGTCATCTTTTGAATGCTGTGAATAGCTGTTTAGTCTGTGGTAAATTCCTTAGGATACACTATTTTGGAGAGGGTTAGGAGCATGGGCTTTTGAGTCATTTAGTCAATATCTCAATTTGATTCCATCTCCATTCTAATTTGTTTCCTAAGTTTAGCATTTAGTATTAAATTTTCTTGGTGACACAGCTCTTTGGTCAGTAAAATGGTATTTACACGGAACAGCTGGCGTTACTAACCGTAGGAGCAATAAGTAACACTGGAGAGTAGTTTGTACATAAAGTGCCAGTGGGAAGTCTAAGGAGAAGTCTGGAGAAGTAGAAGAAAGTTACGCAAGGAAAGGGAAAAAATATGTTCTGTGATGGTTGGGAGAAAGCCATCAGGAATGTCTTCAGGCAAAACGGTGTATTTGCTTAGCCTTTGTCTTCATTTACATTTCTGTAAGAATAGTGTGTTTCATTTATATGGAATCTAGTAAAAGGGTAATGATAACACACACACAGTGAGCCCATGGAAAAACAGACAGAGAATAGACATATGGACATTGTGGGGAATGAACAGTGGGTGGGAGGCATAGAGGGTGTAACATGGAAACGTGTACTATCATATGGGGAAAAGATAGCTGTGTCATCGTGCTGTGGGAATAGGAGATCCTGCAGGGGCGCAGTGCGATGGCCTGGAGGAGTGGGATGGGGGTGCTGGGAGAGGGGAGGGGACCAGAGATATGCATATGACTGATCTGGGAACATACATGTCTGTGAACAACAAAACTCTGTAAAAACTTAAAAAAAAAAAAAAAAAAAGAATAGTGTATTTTCTTTGTCCAAGCATGAGAAAGAGAAACTGAGCTGCAGATATTCGACGTGACCATTTGAGGTCTTTCAGTGCTTGTTTTAGGTTTTTATACATTTTTTTAGACAGTTTTAAAAAGGTATTTATGAGACTTCCCTGGTGGTCCAGTGGGTGAAGAGTCCGCCTTGCAGTGCAGGGGGCACTGGTTTGACCCCTGGCCCGGGAGGATCCCACGTGCTGTGGAGCAGCCGGACCCGTGTGTCCAATTACGAACCAGCACTCTGGAGTGCCTGCGCCCAGAGCCGGTGCTCTGCAACGAGAGAGGCCACTGTGACGGGAAGCCCACACATGCCAAACAATAAAGATGGATGAAAATAAATGGGTAAAATCAGTAAAAGAGGCTAAAATTTTTTTTAAAAAGTATTTCTGTATTTATCTATTTGGCTGCACTGAGTCTTAGTTGTGGCACATGGGCTCTTTGATCTTCACTGTGGCACGCAGAATCTTTAGATGTATCATGTGCGATATACTTCCCTGACCAAGGATCAATCCCAGGTCCCCTGTATTGGGGTTCAGAATCTTAGCTACAGAAGCATCAGGGAAGTCCCTCTCTTCTACATTGGAAGCATCTGGTCAATTTTAGATTATCTTCAACATGAAGCATCTGGGTAGACCAACTTGGTCTGAAGCTTAAATATTGTTTTGTGTGTAATCTGTATTAGTATTCTCTTGACTTAAAACACAAGTGGATTACCAAATGAGTGCCCGTTATGATCTGCCTTTTCTCTCTCGTTACCTTTAGATTTAATCTTAAGTTTGGTCATGTTCTAAGAAGGTTTAACAATATTATCCTGACACCTTGTAGAATTCTTTTCCCACTGGACAAAAGAAAATGATTACACAAGGCCGTCTTTTGTCTCCTCCCAGTCTTTTATTATGGTGATCTTCCACCTTATTATACAGAGGAGCTTTTTTTAACCTAAGTCTTTAGATCAGGGCAGATACCAAAATTGCATTCCCTGACTAGTTGCTGGCTGTGCTGTTCTCTTCACTTTGGCAGTGTCAGCTGCGACATGTGACAGAAGGAGGATGCAGTAGAGAGGAGAAGACATTATTGGAAACCAGAGTGTAGCTCTGTTAGGCAAGGTTTCTAGATTTACCAGTAGATCCTGATCTGTAGGTTGGAGACTCCTACTTAATTTCATCCAGTACAGCTGTCTTACACAACTCAAAGGGTCAATAGCCTTATTGCTATCTGCAGAAATCATTTTTAGACAGTTTTAAAAAGGTATTTATGAGACTTCCCTGGTGGTCCAGTGGGTGAAGAGTCCGCCTTGCAGTGCAGGGGGCACTGGTTTGACCCCTGGCCGGGAGGATCCCACGTGCTGTGGAGCAGCCGGACCCGTGTGTCCAATTACGAACCAGCACTCTGGAGTGCCTGCGCCCAGAGCCGGTGCTCTGCAACGAGAGAGGCCACTGTGACGGGAAGCCCACACATGCCAAACAATAAAGATGGATGAAAATAAATGGGTAAAATCAGTAAAAGAGGCTAAAATTTTTTTTAAAAAGTATTTCTGTATTTATCTATTTGGCTGCACTGAGTCTTAGTTGTGGCACATGGGCTCTTTGATCTTCACTGTGGCACGCAGAATCTTTAGATGTATCATGTGAGATATAATTCCCTGACCAAGGATCAAACCCAGGTCCCCTGTATTGGGGGTTCAGAATCTTAGCTACAGAAGCATCAGGGAAGTCCCTCTCTTCTACATTGGAAGCATCTGGTCAATTTTAGATTATCTTCAACATGAAGCATCTGGGTAGACCAACTTGGTCTGAAGCTTAAATATTGTTTTGTGTGTAATCTGTATTAGTATTCTCTTGACTTAAAACACAAGTGGATTACCAAATGAGTGCCCGTTATGATCTGCCTTTTCTCTCTCGTTACCTTTAGATTTAATCTTAAGTTTGGTCATGTTCTAAGAAGGTTTAACAATATTATCCTGACACCTTGTAGAATTCTTTTCCCACTGGACAAAAGAAAATGATTACACAAGGCCGTCTTTTGTCTCCTCCCAGTCTTTTATTATGGTGATCTTCCACCTTATTATACAGAGGAGCTTTTTTTAACCTAAGTCTTTAGATCAGGGCAGATACCAAAATTGCATTCCCTGACTAGTTGCTGGCTGTGCTGTTCTCTTCACTTTGGCAGTGTCAGCTGCGACATGTGACAGAAGGAGGATGCAGTAGAGAGGAGAAGACATTATTGGAAACCAGAGTGTAGCTCTGTTAGGCAAGGTTTCTAGATTTACCAGTAGATCCTGATCTGTAGGTTGGAGACTCCTACTTAATTTCATCCAGTACAGCTGTCTTACACAACTCAAAGGGTCAATAGCCTTATTGCTATCTGCAGAAATTGTACCATGGAGATATGCTATATGGTGGCCGCAAACCTACCAAACTCCCCTTTTCCCCTCAGCGTTTACTGCATGCAACAGCTGTGGTTGTCCCAAGTTCATCACTTGAATCTTACCTCCCACCTTAAGACTCTCCTGAAGTCCAACAGATAAAGTTAGATTTTTTTTTTTTGAAGTTAGATCTTTGAGGAGTGTAACGAGTTGCATAATTTTTCTCTATTTAATCATCAGTAAAACAGTACCTTCCTTGTCTAATTTATAGATTATTATGAGTACTGAGTAAAATTATGTATGTAAAAATACTGTAAATCATAGAGTGATATTCAAATATAAGATAATGTTCTTTCTTGATGTGTTGTATTTTAGTGGAAGAAGCACAGAATTTGAATCAGGAGTCTGGTGTTTTAAGTTCCAGTCTGTTGTTAACTGTGACTTCGGACAATTTGTCTTTCTGAGCCTTTGCGTCCTTACATGTAAAAGGAGTCTAATAATACCAATCTTCTCTACCCAGAAACTCAAGTTTTTTTTCTCTTACCCCCGAATTCAGTCATTCACCGGTATGTTGTCTAGTTCTTGATATTTCTCAAAATTTCCCCTTCCTTTCTATTTGTGTTCAGTTCCTAATTATTTCTCCTCTGGGAAAAAGCTTTTTGTTTTTTATTATGGAAAAACATACATAATATAATATTTACATTTAACCGTTTTAAGTATACAGTTTAATGACATTAAATACATTCAAAATGTGTAACAGTGGTCACCATCCATTTCCAGAACTTTTTTTATCCCAAGCAGATACAAGAATGGAGGATCTTCCACCTTATTATACGGGGCTTTTAAAAGTCAGATGGGCAGATACCAAAATTGCATTCCCTGACTAGTTGCTGGCTGTGCTGTTCTCTTCACTTTGGCAGTGTCAGCTGCGACATGTGACAGAAGGAGGATGCAGTAGAGGAGAAGACATTATTGGAAACCAGAGTGTAGCTCTGTTAGGCAAGGTTTCTAGATTTACCAGTAGATCCTGATCTGTAGGTTGGAGACTCCTACTTAATTTCATCCAGTACAGCTGTCTTACACAACTCAAAGGGTCAATAGCCTTATTGCTATCTGCAGAAATTGTACCATGGAGATATGCTATATGGTGGCCGCAAACCTACCAAACTCCCCTTTTCCCCTCAGCGTTTACTGCATGCAACAGCTGTGGTTGTCCCAAGTTCATCACTTGAATCTTACCTCCCACCTTAAGACTCTCCTGAAGTCCAACAGATAAAGTTAGATTTTTTTTTTTTGAAGTTAGATCTTTGAGGAGTGTAACGAGTTGCATAATTTTTCTCTATTTAATCATCAGTAAAACAGTACCTTCCTTGTCTAATTTATAGATTATTATGAGTACTGAGTAAAATTATGTATGTAAAAATACTGTAAATCATAGAGTGATATTCAAATATAAGATAATGTTCTTTCTTGATGTGTTGTATTTTAGTGGAAGAAGCACAGAATTTGAATCAGGAGTCTGGTGTTTTAAGTTCCAGTCTGTTGTTAACTGTGACTTCGGACAATTTGTCTTTCTGAGCCTTTGCGTCCTTACATGTAAAAGGAGTCTAATAATACCAATCTTCTCTACCCAGAAACTCAAGTTTTTTTTCTCTTACCCCCGAATTCAGTCATTCACCGGTATGTTGTCTAGTTCTTGATATTTCTCAAAATTTCCCCTTCCTTTCTATTTGTGTTCAGTTCCTAATTATTTCTCCTCTGGGAAAAAGCTTTTTGTTTTTTATTATGGAAAAACATACATAATATAATATTTACATTTAACCGTTTTAAGTATACAGTTTAATGACATTAAATACATTCAAAATGTGTAACAGTGGTCACCATCCATTTCCAGAACTTTTTTTATCATCCCAAGCAGATACTGTGTACCCATTAAACAATAATTTCTCATTCTCCCTCCTCCCACCCACTATAACCTCTGTTCTATTTTCTGTCTGTGCATTTACCTCTTCTAGGTACTTCTCATTGGAGAAGGAAATGGCAACCCACTCCAGTATTCTTGCCTGGAAAATTCCATGGATGGAAAAGCCTGGCAAATTACAGTTCATGGGGTCTCAAATACATATATATATATATATGTGTGTGTGTATGTATGTATGTATGTATGTATGTATGTATGTATAGGGCTTCCTTGATGGCTCAGGGGTGAGGAGTCTGTCTGCAATGCAGGAGACCCGGGTTCTATCCCTGGGTTGGGAAGATCCCCCTAGAGGAGGACATGGCAACCCACTCCAGTGTTTTTGCCTGGAGAATTCTATTGACAGAGGAACCTGATGGGCTGCAGTCCATGAGGTCCCACAGAGTCGGACATGACTGAAGTGATTCAGCAGCAGCAGCAGCAGGTTCTTCTCATAGGTGGCATCATACAATATTTGTCCTTTATTGTCAGGCTTATTCCACTTAGCATAATGTCTTTAGGCTTCATTCGTGATGTAGTCTATATAAGAATTTCATTTCTTTTTATGGCTGAATGATACTCTACTGTTAACAGCTGGCTTTTTTTTAAAAAAATTATGTAGTATTTTTATTAAGTACTAATAAAGACTAACTTTTTGAAGACAAAATCCTGATCTTATACAAGTATAAAATGAACACCTATGAAGATTTTTTAGCTTACTAATTAATGAGGAAACCAGTAAACTGTTAAAACTGGTTCAAAGGAGAAATAAAAAGAGTCGTATTTATCGTATTTATGTTTAGTATATGTTCACTGAAAAAAATTTACACAAATGTCAAAATACCAATATTCACATAGCACTAATCAATTACATTTTGCCAAACACAGCTAATTTTCCTTTCTATGGACAAAAGTCATCTGCATTCAGTTTTTTTTTTTTAATTTTAGCCTCTTTTTATTGATTTTTTATTTATTTGTTTTTCATCCATCTTTATTCTTCAGCCTGTATGGGCCACCCATTGCAGTGGCCTATCTGGCTGAAGAGTGCCAGCTTTGGACAAATGTTCTCCAGAGTGCTGGCCTGTAATTGGACACACCAGTCCAGCCACTCCGTGGCATGTGGGATCTTCCCAGGCCAGAGATCAAATTGGTGCCCCTTGCACTGCAAGGCGGAATCTTTACCCACTGGACCACCAGGGAAGCCCTGCATTCAGTTTTTTTTTTGAACTATTTTTATTTATTTTTATGACTGCGCCGGGACTTAGTTGTGGCCTGCAGGATCTTTAGTTGTTGCATGTTGGATCCAATTTTCCTGACCAGTGATTGAACTCGGACCCTCTGCATTGAGAGCAGGAAATTTGAGCCACTGGACCACCAGGGAAGTCCCCACATTGAATTTTCTTTTACATTTCTGTCAACAATAATCTTTTGCATTATTGTCAGTTTTCTATTGCATTTTTTGTGGATAAAAATGTATTAATGTCAGTATGCTACAACCTGTGGAGTAAATCTTGAAAGTGAGAAGACTTATGAATTTTAATTATTGTAGTTCATTTTGGTGATAAAAAGAAATATCAATGGTACCACATTTAGAAGCAGCACTTCTTTGTGGTTCTGGAAACATTGCTTTGATTCATGTTGTAAAACTAATACCCCACTGTTTATAATATTCTACTTATCTCCAAGGGGTAGCTAATGGTATGGAAACTGGGACCCATTAAATTTTTTTTTTCACCTGTTTGCGTGTTTTAAAAGATCCTCTGTCTACTTGTTTCTTAATCAAAAGCCTGGGTCTAGAGTTTTTGGGAAAACTTAAAGTGCTACTTAATTCTCAGTGCTTATTTGCTTTGCCAGTTTATTTGTGGAAGTTTTTTTTCATGTCTTAGATGCTGGGAACTTTGGAGACATCAGGTGGATTCTTCAAGCCCCAATATTAGTAGCTACCAGGGTAAGTTTAAAAGACAGTATAGTTTAAAAGGGCTTCCCTGGTGGCTCAGATGGTAAAAGAATCTGCCTGCAATGCAGGAGACCCACGTTTGGTTCCTGGGTCAGGAAGATCCCATGGAAGAGGGCATGACAACCCACTCCGGTATTCTTGCCTGGAGAATTCTATGGACAAGAGGAGCCTAGTATGGGGTCTATGGAGTTGCAAAAAGTTGGAGACAACTGAGTGACTAACATGCTTGGACTTCCCCCTCCCCACCCAGGTAGTTTAAAAGTAAAAAGAAAAAGGATGCATAATTTAACTGTTGCTAAAATCCGGAAAAAGTTTATCACTTGGTTCTACAAACATTTAGGAAACCCTCACATTATAGCACTAGGTGTTGGGAGAGTCTGGGTTGGGGATCAGATCCTTATTTTTGGCTGATATCCTCCTTTTAATCATGATCCATGAAGAAAGCACATACCCTCCTTTTAATCAACTAGCATGCAGGAACAATCCCAAACTTCAAAATATTTATAAGTATTTATAGGTTCAAGTAGTTGGGAGGTCCAAAAACTCTTCCCCTTTTTCAGGTATTATCTTATAACTTTCTGATCACCTGCTGGTAGGTCAGGAGGAGGAGGCAAATATGGAATAGTAGGAGAACTGAGGTCAGTATGCTACAACCTGTGGAGTAAATCTTGAAAGTGAGAAGACTTATGAATTTTAATTATTGTAGTTCATTTTGGTGATAAAAAGAAATATCAATGGTACCACATTTAGAAGCAGCACTTCTTTGTGGTTCTGGAAACATTGCTTTGATTCATGTTGTAAAACTAATACCCCACTGTTTATAATATTCTACTTATCTCCAAGGGGTAGCTAATGGTATGGAAACTGGGACCCATTAAATTTTTTTTTTCACCTGTTTGCGTGTTTTAAAAGATCCTCTGTCTACTTGTTTCTTAATCAAAAGCCTGGGTCTAGAGTTTTTGGGAAAACTTAAAGTGCTACTTAATTCTCAGTGCTTATTTGCTTTGCCAGTTTATTTGTGGAAGTTTTTTTTCATGTCTTAGATGCTGGGAACTTTGGAGACATCAGGTGGATTCTTCAAGCCCCAATATTAGTAGCTACCAGGGTAAGTTTAAAAGACAGTATAGTTTAAAAGGGCTTCCCTGGTGGCTCAGATGGTAAAAGAATCTGCCTGCAATGCAGGAGACCCACGTTTGGTTCCTGGGTCAGGAAGATCCCATGGAAGAGGGCATGACAACCCACTCCGGTATTCTTGCCTGGAGAATTCTATGGACAAGAGGAGCCTAGTATGGGGTCTATGGAGTTGCAAAAAGTTGGAGACAACTGAGTGACTAACATGCTTGGACTTCCCCCTCCCCACCCAGGTAGTTTAAAAGTAAAAAGAAAAAGGATGCATAATTTAACTGTTGCTAAAATCCGGAAAAAGTTTATCACTTGGTTCTACAAACATTTAGGAAACCCTCACATTATAGCACTAGGTGTTGGGAGAGTCTGGGTTGGGGATCAGATCCTTATTTTTGGCTGATATCCTCCTTTTAATCATGATCCATGAAGAAAGCACATACCCTCCTTTTAATCAACTAGCATGCAGGAACAATCCCGCAAACTTCAAAATATTTATAAGTATTTATAGGTTCAAGTAGTTGGGAGGTCCAAAAACTCTTCCCCTTTTTCAGGTATTATCTTATAACTTTCTGATCACCTGCTGGTAGGTCAGGAGGAGGAGGCAAATATGGAATAGTAGGAGAACTGAGGAATTACTGAGAGAGAAAAATGATAGTGTAGTTTATTATGATAAAGCATTGCCTAGGGCTTCCCCTGGTGGTTCAGTGGGTAAGGACACCGCCTTGCAGTGCAGGGGGCGCCGGTTCGATCCCTGGCCTGGGAAGATCCCACGTGCTGTGGAGCGGCTGGACTGATGTGTCCAATTACCGAGCCGGAGCTCTGGAGCGCATGCGCCCAGAGCCAGCAGTCTGCAACGACAGATGCCACCGTGATGGGAGGCCCACAGGAGCCAAAGAACAAAGACGGATGAAAATAGAGAAATGAAAAACCAATAGAAGTGGCCCGCCGCTCCCCTCCCTCCCCAACCCGACCCCCGCCCAAAAATAAAATGAATAAATAAATCTTTAAAAAAAAAAAAGCATTGCCTAAAGCTTTTATTTGGCATACTTTTCCCAAGAGGATCCATATTGACACATATTCTAAGGAATCTCCTCCAGTAGATAATAAAGAAAAAAAACTAGGGTTGGCAGTCATATTGCAGGGGACCTTATCTGCTTGTAACATTTCTTTTTGTTGTTGTTAATTTTTATTGCAGTATAGTTGCTTTATAATGTTGTGTTAGTTTCTGCTGTGTAGCATGGTGAATCCAGCTACATGTATAAATATATCCAGTCTTTTTTAGGTTTCCTTCCCATTTAGGTCACCACAGAGTATTGAGTAGAGTTCCCTGTGCTATACAGTAAGTTCTCATTATTTATCTATTTTAAACATATTCATGCATATATATCAATTCCAGTCTCCAAGTTTGTCCCACCCTCCCCTTCCCCCTCCTTGGTGACCATGAATTCTGTTCGTCTGTGCCTCTGTTTCTGCTTTGCAAATAAGTGCATCTGTATCGTTTTTTCTAGATTCCACATATAAGTGATATTCAATATTTTTCTCTTTCTGACTTATGTCACTCTGTATGGCAATTCTTAGGTCCCTCCATGTCTCTGACAGGATTTGGATTCATCCAAGTCTGTTTGATGCCAAAGATGTTTTCTGTAATACATGTGCAGTTAATGAATTGCCTAATGCATATACCTGTTGTCTCCAGTGAAATAATTTTTGAAAGGTTCCTTCATCAACAGAAATGTGCTGTATGAATATAAGGATATGTTATTCTATTTCCTGCTGTATTCCTACCTGTACCCTTGATATGACTAGGCATGCTTTCCTGCTCCTGTGCCTTTTGTCTCTGTCTATTCAGCAGACGTTTTTGTTCTCCGTATATATCTTTTTATCTTGCCTGGGTTCAACCCATTTTTTAGAAACTTGGCTTATGATTATGATCTGAAGATTTTCAGATTAATCCAGCCATTTCCATTAAACTCAGTATTGGGTGTATATGTTGAAGAGATGGATTTGCAAGTATCTAGTCAGACATACTAAAGTACGGCAGTATCATCTTTGAACATAGAGACTTACACTTTTCCTAATTTGATCTGTTTACCTTTGTGCTATGTTCAGCTTTAATGTCCTCTATTCATGTGTGCATACTATTATCGCTTCAGTGATATCCAGCTCTTTGTGACCCCATGGACTGTAGCCCAGCAGGGCTCCTCTGTCCATGGGGATTCTTCAGGCAAGAATACTGGAGTGGGTTGCCATGCCCTCCTCCAGGGTATATTCTTGACCCAGGGATCGAACCTACATCTCTTATGTCTCCTGCATTGGCAGGCAGGTTCTTTACCACTAGTGCCACCTGGGAAGCTCTGTCCTATATTCGTAGCCATGCCTTTTTCAAACAACAGTGTTGTCAGAATTAGTTTTTAGCTGGAAGATGTAATAAGTTAAGTCTGTGTCTCATGTGTGTGTGTGTGTTTGTGCACATAATCCCTTCATCAGGAGTGTAAAAAAAGGGCAGGTAAGGCAAGAGAAGGAGTGCTTTAATAATCTATTTCAAAGACCCAACAGAATATACCCAACCATAATTTCAGATTTAGTTATAGCTTTACTCCCCACAGATTTTCTTTTAAAATGTCATTAATTAACTATTTATATTTTTGACTATGCTGGGTCGTGATTTCTGCACGAGGATTTTCTCTAGTAGTGGCGAGTGGGGGCTGCTCTTCGTTGTGGTGCACAGACTTCTCATTCCAGTGGCTTTCTTTTTTTTTTAAACCTTTATTTTACTTTTAACTTTTACAGAGTTTTGTTGTTTACAGATATGTATGTTCCCAGATTAGTCATATGTATATCCCCCCATCCCAGCCCTCTAGACCATCGCACAGCACCCCTGAAGGATCCCCTTTTCTCACAGAGCAATGACTATAGCTATTTTCTTCACTTATGATAGTACAGGCCTTCATGCTATTTCCTTTACACCTCCCACCCTCTGTTCCTTCCCCACAATGTCCATGTGTCCACTGTCTATGTCTGTCTTTCCGTTGCTTCACTGCGTGTGCCATCATCACCATCCTGCTAGATTCCATATATATGTGTTAATATACTGTATTTGTCCTTCTCTTTCTGACTGACTTCACTTTTTATAATACATTCTAGATCCAGCCACCTCATTAGGACTGATTCTTCTGCATTTCTTTTTACAACTGAGTAGTATTCCATTGTATATATGTACCAGAGCTTTTGTATCCATTCGTTCGTCGATGGGCATCTAGGTTGCTTCCATGTTCTAGCTATTGTAAATAGTGCTGCAGTGAGCAGTGGGGTACAGGTGCTTCTTTCAGATTTGATTTCATCAGGGTATAAGCCTAAGAGTGGGATTGCTGGGTCGTATGGTGCTTCTATTTTTAGTTTTTTAAGGAATCTCCATACTGTCTTCCATAGTGGCTGTATCAATTTGCATTCCCACCAGCAATGAGAGAGTGTTCCCATTTCTCCGCACTCTCTCCAACATTTATTGTCTGTAGATGATGGTCATTCTGACGGGTGTGAGGTGGTATCTCATTGTAGTGTTTTTTTTTTTTTACTTCTTTTTATTGTTTTTATTTATTTATTTTCAACTATCTTTATTCTTTGGCCTGTGTGGGCCTCCCATTGCAGTGACCTCTCTCCCTGCAGAGCAACAGCTCAGGGTGCATGCACCCCAGAGCACTGGCTCGTAATTGGACACACTGGTCCAGCCACCCCACGGCATGTGGGATCTTCCCTGGCCAGGGATTGAACTGGTGACCCTTGCACTGCAAGGTGGACTCTACCCACTGGACCACCAGGGAAACCACTCATTGTAGTTTTGATTTGCATTTCTCTAATAATAAGCAAGGTTGAGCATCGTTTCATGTGCTTTTTGGCCATCTGTGTGTCCTCTTTGTTGAGCTGTATCTTTAGATCTTTTTCCCATTTTTTGATTGGGTTGTTCATTTTTCTGGTGCTGAGAGTTGTCTGAGTTGCTTGTAGATTTTGGAGATTAATTCTTTGTTATTTCATTTGGTATTTTCTCCCATTCTGTGGGCTGTGTGTTCACCTTTTTTGTAATTTCTTTTGCTGTACAAAAACTTTTAAGTTTCATTAGGTCCCACATTGTTAATTTTTGTTTTTAGTTCTGCTGTTCTAGTAGGCGGGTCATGGAAGATCTTGCTTTGGTTTATGTCCTTGAGGGTTTTGCCTATATTCTCCTCTAAGAGTTTTAGGGTTTCTGGTCTTACATTTAGGCCTTTAACTCATTTTGAGTTTATCTTTGTGTATGGTGTCAGGGAATGTTCCAACTTCATTTTTTTGCAAGTAACTGTCCTATTTTCCCAGCACCATTTGTTGAAGAGGCTGTCTCTGTCCCATTTTATAGTTTCGCCTCCTTTGTCAAAAATAAGGTATCCATAGGTATGTAGGTTTATCTCTGGGATCTCTATCATGTTCCATTGGTCTATATTTGTTTTTGTGCCAGTACCATACTGGCTTGATGACTGTTCCTTTGAGGTATAGTCAGAAGTTAGGGAGACTGATCCCTCCAGCTCCATTTTTCTTTCTCAGGAATGCTTTGGCTATTCGAGGTCTTTTGCATTTCCATGTGAACTGTGTTATTTGTTCTAGTTCTGTGAAGAATGTTATTGGTAGTTTGATAGGGATCCCACTGAATCTGTAGATGATATTTGGTAGTATAGTCATTTTCACAATATTGATTCTTCCAACCCAGAAACATGGACTATCTCTCCATCTGTTTAAGTCTTCTTTAATTTCTTTCATGAGTGTCTTGTAATTTTCTGTGTACAATTCTTTTGTTTCTTTGGGTAGGTTTATTTCTAGATATTTTATTCTCTTGGTTGCCATGGTGAAGGGGATTTCCTCTTTGTTATTTCGATTTTCATTGTTTGTAGGAATGTGAGTGATTTCTGTGTATTAATTTTGTATCCACCGTGATCTCTTTGCATGTGCCTCTTGGCCATCTGTGTGTCCTCTTTGTTGAGCTGTATCTTTAGATCTTTTTTTTGATTGGGTTGTTCATTTCTGGTGCTGAGAGTTGTCTGAGTTGCTTGTAGATTTTGGAGATTAATTCTTTGTTATTTCATTTGGTATTTTCTCCCATTCTGTGGGCTGTGTGTTCACCTTTTTTGTAATTTCTTTTGCTGTACAAAAACTTTTAAGTTTCATTAGGTCCCACATTGTTAATTTTTGTTTTTAGTTCTGCTGTTCTAGTAGGCGGGTCATGGAAGATCTTGCTTTGGTTTATGTCCTTGAGGGTTTTGCCTATATTCTCCTCTAAGAGTTTTAGGGTTTCTGGTCTTACATTTAGGCCTTTAACTCATTTTGAGTTTATCTTTGTGTATGGTGTCAGGGAATGTTCCAACTTCATTTTTTTGCAAGTAACTGTCCTATTTTCCCAGCACCATTTGTTGAAGAGGCTGTCTCTGTCCCATTTTATAGTTTCGCCTCCTTTGTCAAAAATAAGGTATCCATAGGTATGTAGGTTTATCTCTGGGATCTCTATCATGTTCCATTGGTCTATATTTGTTTTTGTGCCAGTACCATACTGGCTTGATGACTGTTCCTTTGAGGTATAGTCAGAAGTTAGGGAGACTGATCCCTCCAGCTCCATTTTTCTTTCTCAGGAATGCTTTGGCTATTCGAGGTCTTTTGCATTTCCATGTGAACTGTGTTATTTGTTCTAGTTCTGTGAAGAATGTTATTGGTAGTTTGATAGGGATCCCACTGAATCTGTAGATGATATTTGGTAGTATAGTCATTTTCACAATATTGATTCTTCCAACCCAGAAACATGGACTATCTCTCCATCTGTTTAAGTCTTCTTTAATTTCTTTCATGAGTGTCTTGTAATTTTCTGTGTACAATTCTTTTGTTTCTTTGGGTAGGTTTATTTCTAGATATTTTATTCTCTTGGTTGCCATGGTGAAGGGGATTTCCTCTTTGATTTCATTTTCTGACTTTTCATTGTTTGTATATAGGAATGTGAGTGATTTCTGTGTATTAATTTTGTATCCCGTGACTCTGCTGCATTTCTCTGATAATTAGCCACGTTGAACATCTTTGCATGTGCCTCTTGGCCATCTTGTATGTCTTTTTTAAAGAAATGTCTGTTTGGACCTTCTGCCCATTGTTAAATTTTTTAAAATTTTAAAAATTTCCCAAATTTGTAAATTTGGGAAATTAATCCCCTGTTGGTCACATTGTTTATAAATATTTTCTCCCGTTGTGTGGGTTGTCTCTTTCCTTTGTTGTTCAGAAGCTTTTGAGTTTGATTAGGTCTCATTTATGTATTTTTGTTTTTATTTCCCTAACTCTGGGAGACAGATCAAAAACTATCTTGCTGCAATTTATGTCAAAGAGTGTTTTGACTGTATTTTCCTCTAAGAGTGTTATAGTATCCAGTCTTACATTTTGGTCTTTAATCCATTTTAAGTTTATTTTTGTATATGGTATTAAAAGAATATTCTAATTTCATTTTTTACATGGGGCTCTCCAGTTTTCACAGCAGCTTTTATTGAAGAGGTTGTCTTTTCTCCACTGTATAGTCTTGCTTCTTTTGTCAAAGATTAATTGACTATAGGTGCATGGATTTATTTCTTTGCTTTCTATCCTGTTCCATTGATCTTTATTTCTGTTTTTGTGCCACTACTCTACTGTTCTGATGACTGCAGCTTTGTCATATGGTCTAAAGTCCAAAATCCTGATTCTTCCAACTCCATTTTTCTTTCTCAAGATTGCTTTGAGTATTCAGATTCTTTCGTGTCTCTATACAAATTTTAAGATTTTTTTTTCTAGTTCTGTGAAAAATGCCATTGGTAATTTGATAAGGATTGCACTGTATCTGTAGATTGCCTTGGGCTGTGTAGTCATTTTAACAATATTGATTCCACTAATTAAAGAATATGGTATGTCTTTCCATTTGTTTGTGTCAGTTTCGATTTCTTTTGTTATCACTTACAAGTTTTGGAGTACAGGTGTTTTGCCTCTTTAGGTACGTTTATTCCTACCTACCTATTTTTTCTGCTGTAATGGTAAATGATATTATTTCTTTAATTTCTTTTAGCCTATTATAGACTCTTAAGTTTTGTGAGATGACAAAATTCAACCTAGTGCTTTCTAACAAAGCACAGAATCATAGAACTGAGGAATGAATTCTGAAAAGACAGATCTTCGTGAACATTGTAATGAGTTTGGACTTAGTTTTTTTTTTGGCTATCTTAGTTGCAGTGCACAGGAGGCTTCTGTAATTGTGGCATATGGGCTTCTCTTATTGTGGTGCGCAGACTTCTCTGGATGCGGCATGTGAGCTTCTCATGTTGTAGAGCATGGGCTCTAGAGTGCCAGGGCTCAGTAGTTGCAGTGTGTAAGCTCTTTAGTTGTGGCATGCAGGCTGTCGAGCACGTGGGCTCACTACTTGTGGTGCTCGGGCTTCTCTAGTTGCAGCATGAGGGCTTAGTTGCCCTGCAGCAATGTTGGATCTTAGTTACCTGGAATCAAACCACATCCCCTGCATTGAAAGGCAGATTCTTAACCACTGAACCACCAGGGACGTCCCTGAATTGCAGGGCTCTCCAGTTTTCACAGCAGCTTTTATTGAAGAGGTTGTCTTTTCTCCACTGTATAGTCTTGCTTCTTTTGTCAAAGATTAATTGACTATAGGTGCATGGATTTATTTCTTTGCTTTCTATCCTGTTCCATTGATCTTTATTTCTGTTTTTGTGCCACTACTCTACTGTTCTGATGACTGCAGCTTTGTCATATGGTCTAAAGTCCAAAATCCTGATTCTTCCAACTCCATTTTTCTTTCTCAAGATTGCTTTGAGTATTCAGATTCTTTCGTGTCTCTATACAAATTTTAAGATTTTTTTTTCTAGTTCTGTGAAAAATGCCATTGGTAATTTGATAAGGATTGCACTGTATCTGTAGATTGCCTTGGGCTGTGTAGTCATTTTAACAATATTGATTCCACTAATTAAAGAATATGGTATGTCTTTCCATTTGTTTGTGTCAGTTTCGATTTCTTTTGTTATCACTTACAAGTTTTGGAGTACAGGTGTTTTGCCTCTTTAGGTACGTTTATTCCTACCTACCTATTTTTTCTGCTGTAATGGTAAATGATATTATTTCTTTAATTTCTTTTAGCCTATTATAGACTCTTAAGTTTTGTGAGATGACAAAATTCAACCTAGTGCTTTCTAACAAAGCACAGAATCATAGAACTGAGGAATGAATTCTGAAAAGACAGATCTTCGTGAACATTGTAATGAGTTTGGACTTAGTTTTTTTTTTGGCTATCTTAGTTGCAGTGCACAGGAGGCTTCTGTAATTGTGGCATATGGGCTTCTCTTATTGTGGTGCGCAGACTTCTCTGGATGCGGCATGTGAGCTTCTCATGTTGTAGAGCATGGGCTCTAGAGTGCCAGGGCTCAGTAGTTGCAGTGTGTAAGCTCTTTAGTTGTGGCATGCAGGCTGTCGAGCACGTGGGCTCACTACTTGTGGTGCTCGGGCTTCTCTAGTTGCAGCATGAGGGCTTAGTTGCCCTGCAGCAATGTTGGATCTTAGTTACCTGGAATCAAACCACATCCCCTGCATTGAAAGGCAGATTCTTAACCACTGAACCACCAGGGACGTCCCCTGAATTGACACTTTAACTTCTAAAAATAGTAACTATTTGTCTTGATTTCTGTTCAACAAATGTACTTTGAATTTAAAATATTTTCTCAACAATTCAGTGGGTTTGCTATCAGTATAGGGCTTCTGCTTAGGGTAACAGAGCACTTGAAACTTGAGAATTAAAAAGCTGTTAAGAGTGTAGAGTGGGGCTTCCCTTGGTGGTCCAGTGGGTAAGGACACCGCCTTGCAGTGCAAGGGGCGCTGGTTCAGTCCCTGGCCTGGGAAGATCCCACGTCTGTGGAGTGGCTGGATCGATGTGTCCAATTACTGAGCCGGAGCTCTGGAGTGCATGCACCCAGAGCCGGGCTCTGTGACAACAGAGGCCACTGCGATGGGAGGCCTACACGGGCCAAAGAACAAAGACGGGTGAAAAATAGATAAATGAAAGACCAATAGAAGTGGCCCACCCTCCCTCCTCCCTTCCCAACCCCCCCCCAAAAAAAGAATTGTTTCAAAATTTAAAAAGAATATATTAGTCAAAAACAAAGAACCTTATCATCAATACCATAATTCTTGTCCTGCTATAAGAGGAGTCTATAATGTCTAGAAAGCATTTTATTTGAGACATCATACTTATTTTCATTACTTAACAGTGGAGGCTGCACTTAGAAACTTATTCCTTTGGATTTCTGTAATAATCTACTCGTGAAGTCTCTCTCTGCTTTCAGCTTTAGATCACTTTTTGCCTTTAT
The DNA here is from genome assembly GCA_022376925.1 of Tragulus kanchil. NCBI lineage: Eukaryota > Metazoa > Chordata > Mammalia > Artiodactyla > Tragulidae > Tragulus > Tragulus kanchil. Next base: position 64,761,626 of record JAIOJX010000001.1, on the reverse strand, counting down.
CTCTGGACTTTTTTATCTCTAAACTTTTTTTGTCTCAGAGAACCAATGTAAAGCCTTGGCTCACTGTATACATTTGTAGAAAGTAATAGGGCTTTTTTTTTTTTCACTTTTGTAAAGTGATCTTAACAAATGATTGTAGAGTTACAGATCTATGGTTTTGGAATTGAAACATAATAACTTTGGGGAGGTTTAATAGGCTTTTCTAATTTTTGGGGGGCTGTGCTGTGTAGCATGTGGGATCTTAGTTCCCTGACCAGGGATCAAGCTTATGCTTCCTGCAGAGAAGCAGAGTGTTAACCACTAGACTATGGGGAGCGTCTTGGTTCTTCTACAGTGAGTGGAGAAGTTTTAGATGAGCCTCTGGGAATCCCATGAAATTGAGCTTCCAGTGCAACCAGTGGTCTTTTTTTCTTTTTTTTAATTTATAGTACCTTTTATTGAGCATCATTGAGGAATGAGACATTTTGCAGAAGTTAATTTTTCTGATAACTGATGTATGCTCTTTAAATATCATTATAAATTAATATACGGGGTTAAGCGTAGTCAGCTGAGTTTAGCTTTTGTACTTTTCTAACCCCACTTATATGTCAGTAAAGAAATTTAAAAAGTTTTAAACCTGCAAATACAAATAGAAGAGGGGAGGAACATCAGCACAGGTGTGATTTGAACATATCATTGAAAAGGAGAAAGCAGAGAAGGAGGGGGACCCTGCCTACAGAGGGATATCAATGAGAAGTGAGTTCTTTTTTTTAAAATTGTATTTATTTATTTTAAATTGATTGATGATCCAAAGAACAAAGACGGGTGAAAAATAGATAAATGAAAGACCAATAGAAGTGGCCCACCCTCCCTCCTCCCTTCCCAACCCCCAAAAAAAGAATTGTTTCAAAATTTAAAAAGAATATATTAGTCAAAAACAAAGAACCTTATCATCAATACCATAATTCTTGTCCTGCTATAAGAGGAGTCTATAATGTCTAGAAAGCATTTTATTTGAGACATCATACTTATTTTCATTACTTAACAGTGGAGGCTGCACTTAGAAACTTATTCCTTTGGATTTCTGTAATAATCTACTCGTGAAGTCTCTCTCTGCTTTCAGCTTTAGATCACTTTTTGCCTTTATCTCTGGACTTTTTTATCTCTAAACTTTTTTTGTCTCAGAGAACCAATGTAAAGCCTTGGCTCACTGTATACATTTGTAGAAAGTAATAGGGCTTTTTTTTTTTTCACTTTTGTAAAGTGATCTTAACAAATGATTGTAGAGTTACAGATCTATGGTTTTGGAATTGAAACATAATAACTTTGGGGAGGTTTAATAGGCTTTTCTAATTTTTGGGGGGCTGTGCTGTGTAGCATGTGGGATCTTAGTTCCCTGACCAGGGATCAAGCTTATGCTTCCTGCAGAGAAGCAGAGTGTTAACCACTAGACTATGGGGAGCGTCTTGGTTCTTCTACAGTGAGTGGAGAAGTTTTAGATGAGCCTCTGGGAATCCCATGAAATTGAGCTTCCAGTGCAACCAGTGGTCTTTTTTTCTTTTTTTTAATTTATAGTACCTTTTATTGAGCATCATTGAGGAATGAGACATTTTGCAGAAGTTAATTTTTCTGATAACTGATGTATGCTCTTTAAATATCATTATAAATTAATATACGGGGTTAAGCGTAGTCAGCTGAGTTTAGCTTTTGTACTTTTCTAACCCCACTTATATGTCAGTAAAGAAATTTAAAAAGTTTTAAACCTGCAAATACAAATAGAAGAGGGGAGGAACATCAGCACAGGTGTGATTTGAACATATCATTGAAAAGGAGAAAGCAGAGAAGGAGGGGGACCCTGCCTACAGAGGGATATCAATGAGAAGTGAGTTCTTTTTTTTAAAATTGTATTTATTTATTTTAAATTGATTGATGATTGCTTTGCAGTATTGGTTTGGTTTCTGATACATCAACATGAATTAGCCATATGTGTACATATGTCCCCTCCCTCTTGAACCTTCCTCCCACCTCCCACTGTTTCCCTCCCCTCTAGGTTACTACAGAGCCCTGGTTTGAGTTCCCTGAGTCATCCAGCAAATTCCCATTGGCTGTCTATTTTACACATGGTAGAGTATATGCTTCCATGCTACTCTCTCCATTCGTCTTACCTTCTCTTTCTTCTCCTCCATGCTTGTCCATGCATCTGTTCTCTCTGTCTGTGTCTTCACGGCAAGTAGGCTCATCAGTACCATCTTTCTAGATTCCATATATATGCATTAATATGCAATATTTGTTTTTCTCTTTCTGGCTTACTTCACTCTGTATAACAGGCTCTAGGTTCATCCACTTCATTAAAATTGACAGACATGCATTCCTTTTTATGACTGAGTAGTATTCCATTGTATATGTACTACAGCTTCTTTATCCATTCATCTGTCAGTGGACATCTAGGTTACTTCTATGTCCTAGCTGTTGTCAGTAGTGCTACAGTGAACATTGGGGTACATGTGTCTTTTTCAGTTTTGGTTTCTTTAGGGTATATGCCTAGAAGTGGTATTGCCGGGTCATATGGTGGTTTTATTCCTACTTTTTAACACAGTCTCCATACTGTCTTCCATAGTGGCTGTATCATTTTACATTCTCACCGGCAGTGCAAGAGGGTTACCTTTTCTCCACACCCTCTCCAGCACTTGTTGTTTGTGGATATATATATTTTAATTTATTTGAAATGAAAAAAGTTGAATATTTTTAATGATAAAAGGCACAATTCACAAAGAAGATAGACACCATAAACCATTACACACCTTAACAACAAAGAAACAAAGATACATAAGGCAAAAATCAGATGGCTATAAGGGAAAAGGAAAAATATATAATCGTTGTGTGACATATTAACATTTCTCTGAAAATATTTTATCAAGTACAGAAAAAATAACAGGAGCTTCTTGAATGATGTCATTAAAAATTTAGATGTAATAAATTTATATTTAATTTGTATTAATCATATGCTACACAAATATATTAAAATTTTGTATCTAATATGTTGCTATTAGATGTCCATAGGAAAAACTGGCAAAAGATAAATGTTACTAAATTTCAAAAAGTAGAATTTTTTGTTGTGTATGATTCAGTTATACATATACACATACGTTATTTTTAAATTTATTTTCCATTGTAGGTTATCATAAGATACTGACTTTGGTTCCTTGTGCTGTACAGTAAGCCTTTGTTGCTTGATGCATGTCATTTTTAAAAAATTATCTTTCTGTGCATCCTAAATCAAACAAGTGAAATCAAAATGTCATAAATTTTTTAGTTGGGGAAAAATTCATGTTTTCTAAAATATAGATACGTTTTATATAGATGTATACAAAAGCTTTTCTACCATGCTTGATAAAACCTTGAGGAAGAGCATCAAAAGAAAAAGACGAGATGGAGAAATTGGAAAACAAACTCAACGAAATGGGAGCATCAGACGTGAAATAGAACAACGTGAAACAAACTAGGCAAAAGATCCCTGTATAGTCCAGTTGTTTTTAAACATGGCTGCTATTAAAAACATCTGGAACTCTGGCAAAAAAAAAAAATAGCATTACCTGGGCATTTGTATTTTTCAAAAAATTCCAAGATAATTCTGATACGGATTTTAAAAAGTCATTGCAGGTTTTTCTATTAAATGGTAGTTTTGGTGATATAGAATTCTATGATTTTTCTGTTGATCAATTATGGTACAATACTATTGAGTAATAGTTACATAATCACAATGGTAAGAGATGTTATCAGTTTTCACAATCAATAGCCAGACAAAGAATAAAAGATGATTACAATTGCAAGCCATAATGGAAACATGATTAACCTAACAATATAAAATAATTACTTACAGTTTTGGGGGTCAGCCTGAGTGATGTGGTAAGTGGAAGTGCGTACATGCATGTGTTTTCATCTGCTCAGCCAGTCTATGTCTTTATTTGGTGCATTTAATCAATTTACATTTAAGGTAATTATAGATATGATCCTATTACCATTTTTTAAAAAATGTTTTTGGTTTATTTTCTTTAGGTAGAGTTTTCCTTTCTCTTTTTTTCTGCCTTGAGAAGTTCTTTTAGCGTTTGTTGTAAAGCTGATTTGGTGGTGCCGAATTCTCTTAATTTTTGCTTGTTTGGAAAGCTTTTGATTTCTCCATCAAAGCTTATGGAGAGTCTTGCTGGGTAGAGTATTCTTGGTTGTAGGTTCGTCCCTTTCATCACTTTAAATATGTCATGCTTTCCCTTCTGGCTTGTAGAGTTTCTGTGGAGAAATCAACTGCTAGCCTGATTGGAGCTCCCTTGTATGTTACTTGTCCTTTGTCCCTGGTTGCTTTTAATATTTTATCTCTGTCTTTCATTTTTGTCAGTTTGATTACTGTGTGTCTTGATGTGTTCCTCCTTGGGTTTATCCTGCCTGGGACTGTCTACTTTCTGGACTTGGCTGACTCTTTCCTTTCCCATGTTAGGGCAGTTTTCAGCAATTATCTCTTCAAATATTTTCTCAGGTCTTTTCTCTCTTCTCCTTCTGGGACCCTTGTAAGACAAATATTAGTGCATCTAATGTTGTGTCAAAAATCTCTTAGGCTGTCTTCATTTCCCTTCATTCTTTTTTCTGCATTCTGTTCTGTGGCAGTGATTTCCACCATTCTGTCCTCCAGGCCATTTATCTGTGCTTCTGCCTCAGTTATTTTGCTATGGATTCCTTCTACTGTATCCATCTCTGTTTGCTTGTTCTTTAGTTCTTCTAGGTCTTTGGGAAACATTTCTCACGTCTTCTCAATCTTTGCCACTATTTCTGAGTTCTTGAATCACATTCACTATCATTATTCTGAATTCTTTTCTGGAAGGTTGCCTATGTCCATTTCATTTAGTTGTTTTTCTGGGATTTTATCCTGTCCGTTCATCTGGGACCTAACTTTCTGCTTTTTCATGCTGATTAGCTTTCTCTTTTGTGGTTTTGTTTTAGTCACTGTGGAATTGTGGTTCTTCTTGGTTCTTCCATCTGCCCTCTGATGGAGGAGGCTAAGAGACTTGTGTAAGTTCCCTGATGGGAGGGACTGGCAGTGGGAAAAACTGGGTCTTTCTCTGGTAGGCAGGACCTTGCTCAGTAAAGCTTTAATCCATTTATCTGTTGATGGGTGGGGTTGCCCTCCCTCCCTCGTACTGTTTTGGCTTGAGACAACCCAGTTGGGCTGATGGGCTCTATGGTGGGTTAATGGTGACCTCCAAGAGGGTTTACACCAAAGGAGACCTTCCCAGACAGCTTGCCGCCCGTGTATCCATCCCTGTGGTGAGCCCCTGCTGGGCCACACCTCCATAGGAGACCCTGTAACACTGCAGGTGGTTTTGGTTCAGTTTCCTGTGGAGTCACTGCTCTTTTCCTCTGAGTCTTGGTGCATACAGTGTTTTGTTTGTGCCCTCCAAGACTTGAGTCTCTGTTTGCCCGAATCCTGTCAAGTCCTGTAATCAAATCCGCTGGCCTTCAAGGTCAGATTCCTGACAATTCCCAGTTTCTTTGTCAGATCCCCAGGCTGGAAAGCCTGATATGGGGCTCAGCACCTTCACAACAGTGAGAAAGCTTCATTTTATTGGTCTTCTCTTTTTCCCATGTTAGGGCAGTTTTCAGCAATTATCTCTTCAAATATTTTCTCAGGTCTTTTCTCTCTTCTCCTTCTGGGACCCTTGTAAGACAAATATTAGTGCATCTAATGTTGTGTCAAAAATCTCTTAGGCTGTCTTCATTTCCCTTCATTCTTTTTTCTGCATTCTGTTCTGTGGCAGTGATTTCCACCATTCTGTCCTCCAGGCCATTTATCTGTGCTTCTGCCTCAGTTATTTTGCTATGGATTCCTTCTACTGTATCCATCTCTGTTTGCTTGTTCTTTAGTTCTTCTAGGTCTTTGGGAAACATTTCTCACGTCTTCTCAATCTTTGCCACTATTTCTGAGTTCTTGAATCACATTCACTATCATTATTCTGAATTCTTTTCTGGAAGGTTGCCTATGTCCATTTCATTTAGTTGTTTTTCTGGGATTTTATCCTGTCCGTTCATCTGGGACCTAACTTTCTGCTTTTTCATGCTGATTAGCTTTCTCTTTTGTGGTTTTGTTTTAGTCACTGTGGAATTGTGGTTCTTCTTGGTTCTTCCATCTGCCCTCTGATGGAGGAGGCTAAGAGACTTGTGTAAGTTCCCTGATGGGAGGGACTGGCAGTGGGAAAAACTGGGTCTTTCTCTGGTAGGCAGGACCTTGCTCAGTAAAGCTTTAATCCATTTATCTGTTGATGGGTGGGGTTGCCCTCCCTCCCTCGTACTGTTTTGGCTTGAGACAACCCAGTTGGGCTGATGGGCTCTATGGTGGGTTAATGGTGACCTCCAAGAGGGTTTACACCAAAGGAGACCTTCCCAGACAGCTTGCCGCCCGTGTATCCATCCCTGTGGTGAGCCCCTGCTGGGCCACACCTCCATAGGAGACCCTGTAACACTGCAGGTGGTTTTGGTTCAGTTTCCTGTGGAGTCACTGCTCTTTTCCTCTGAGTCTTGGTGCATACAGTGTTTTGTTTGTGCCCTCCAAGACTTGAGTCTCTGTTTGCCCGAATCCTGTCGAAGTCCTGTAATCAAATCCCGCTGGCCTTCAAGGTCAGATTCCCTGACAATTCCCAGTTTCTTTGTCAGATCCCCAGGCTGGAAAGCCTGATATGGGGCTCAGCACCTTCACAACAGTGAGAAAGCTTCTTTATTTTCTTCAGTTTGTGGGTCACCCACCTGGCAGATACGGCATTTGATTTTATTGTGATTGTGCCCCTCCTGCCATCTTGCTGTGGCTTCTTCTTTGTCTTTGGATGCGGGTATCTTTTTGGTGGGTTCCAGTGTCCTCCTGTCAGTGGTTGTTCAACAACTAGTTGTGATTTTGACATTCTCACAGGAGTAGATGAGGACACCTCCTTCTACTCTGCTATCTTGAACTGGAAACCTGTTTGTGGATATTTTGATGATGGCCATTCTGACTGGTCAGAATGTGTGAGGTGATATCTCATTGTGGTTTTGGTTTGCATTTTAATAATAAGTGATGTTGAGTATCTCTTTATGTGTTTATTAGCCATCTGTATGTCTTTGGAGAAATATCTGTTTAGGTCTTCTGCCTACTTTTTATTGGGTTTTTTGTTTTTCTGGTATTGAGTTGTATGAGCTACTTGTATATTTTGGAAATTAAGCCTTTGTCGGTTGTTTTGTTTGCTATTATCTTCTCCCATTCTGAGGGTTGTCTTTTCATTTTGTTTATAGCTTCCTTTGCTGTGCAAAAGCGTTTAAGTTTAATTAGGTCCCGCTTGTTTATTTTTGTTTTTATTTCTGTAATTCTAGGAGGTGGGTCATAGAGGATCTCGCTATGATTTTTGTCATGCAGTGTTCTACTTACGTTTTCTTCTAGGAGTTTTATAGCTTCTGGGCTTACATTTAAGTCTTCAGTCTATTTTTTCTTTGTATATGGTATTAGGAAGTGTTTTTTTCAGTTGCAATTCTTAGACTCAGGTACCCTGCCAAGACCAAAGGAGACCTTCCCAGACGCTCTCTGTTTGCCCCCCGAATCCTGTTTTGGGGAGTCACTGCTCTTTTCCTCTGAGTCTTGGTGCATACAGTGTTTTGTTTGTGCCCTCCAAGACTTGAGTCTCTGTTTGCCCGAATCCTGTCAAGTCCTGTAATCAAATCCCGCTGGCCTTCAAGGTCAGATTCCCTGACAATTCCCAGTTTCTTTGTCAGATCCCCAGGCTGGAAAGCCTGATATGGGGCTCAGCACCTTCACAACAGTGAGAAAGCTTCTTTATTTTCTTCAGTTTGTGGGTCACCCACCTGGCAGATACGGCATTTGATTTTATTGTGATTGTGCCCCTCCTGCCATCTTGCTGTGGCTTCTTCTTTGTCTTTGGATGCGGGTATCTTTTTGGTGGGTTCCAGTGTCCTCCTGTCAGTGGTTGTTCAACAACTAGTTGTGATTTTGACATTCTCACAGGAGTAGATGAGGACACCTCCTTCTACTCTGCTATCTTGAACTGGAAACCTGTTTGTGGATATTTTGATGATGGCCATTCTGACTGGTCAGAATGTGTGAGGTGATATCTCATTGTGGTTTTGGTTTGCATTTTAATAATAAGTGATGTTGAGTATCTCTTTATGTGTTTATTAGCCATCTGTATGTCTTTGGAGAAATATCTGTTTAGGTCTTCTGCCTACTTTTTATTGGGTTTTTTGTTTTTCTGGTATTGAGTTGTATGAGCTACTTGTATATTTTGGAAATTAAGCCTTTGTCGGTTGTTTTGTTTGCTATTATCTTCTCCCATTCTGAGGGTTGTCTTTTCATTTTGTTTATAGCTTCCTTTGCTGTGCAAAAGCGTTTAAGTTTAATTAGGTCCCGCTTGTTTATTTTTGTTTTTATTTCTGTAATTCTAGGAGGTGGGTCATAGAGGATCTCGCTATGATTTTTGTCATGCAGTGTTCTACTTACGTTTTCTTCTAGGAGTTTTATAGCTTCTGGGCTTACATTTAAGTCTTCAGTCTATTTTTTCTTTGTATATGGTATTAGGAAGTGTTCTAATTTCATTCTTTTACATCCAGTTGTCCAATTCTTCCAGCACCACTCAATGAACAGGCTATCTTTGCCCAATTGTATATTCTTGCCTCTTTTGTCAAAAATAAGGTGCCCGTAGGTGCATGGGTTTATCTCTGGGCTTTTTATTTTGTTCCATTGGAGAAGGGAGTTCTTTTATCTTACAGGAGCCATAAGAGGCTTAGAACTTGAAGGTCAGTGGTTTTTCCTGAAAGGTAAGGAGGCAATCCAAGGCTGAAAATAAGGGAAATATTTTAAAAACTGACAGAATGGGATTGGACTCCTCAGGTCTCTTCCCTTTCATGCTGCACTAAAGTGATCCATCCACCTGCCACTCCCTCCCAACCCCCACCCTGGTAAGAGACCAGGAGGAGAGTCTCTGGCCTAAGTGAACCTTAAAGACTCTGAGCTCTCGGATGATGAGCAGAGTGTAGGACACTGAAACACAGGACTGAGAATAGGGAGACTGAGTGGAAGTCTTCAGACTGAATGGTTAGCCCCTTCCCTTCACCTTGCTTCAAGTATAGTGTTCTGGTATATGCTTCCCAGGTAGGAGATTGGAGAATTCTTCTCTTGGGAAATGAATGGCCCTATAGAAGAAAAAATTTCAGACACTAACATCGGTGTTCTATAATGAAAAAAACTGCTAACTGCTAAAAGGATGGGCTATAGAATTAGAATTTTTGAGTTTAAATTCAGGCTTAGCTACTTACTAGCTATGTGACCTTGTGAAAGGTACTTAACCTCTTTGTATTTCTGTGTTCTCATCTATAAGATGAGGATAATTGTAGTGTTTGCCTCAAGGTTGTTGTAAGGGTTAAAAACTGATACATGCAAAGTTGTTTTGTTTGCTATTATCTTCTCCCATTCTGAGGGTTGTCTTTTCATTTTGTTTATAGCTTCCTTTGCTGTGCAAAAGCGTTTAAGTTTAATTAGGTCCCGCTTGTTTATTTTTGTTTTTATTTCTGTAATTCTAGGAGGTGGGTCATAGAGGATCTCGCTATGATTTTTGTCATGCAGTGTTCTACTTACGTTTTCTTCTAGGAGTTTTATAGCTTCTGGGCTTACATTTAAGTCTTCAGTCTATTTTTTCTTTGTATATGGTATTAGGAAGTGTTCTAATTTCATTCTTTTACATCCAGTTGTCCAATTCTTCCAGCACCACTCAATGAACAGGCTATCTTTGCCCAATTGTATATTCTTGCCTCTTTTGTCAAAAATAAGGTGCCCGTAGGTGCATGGGTTTATCTCTGGGCTTTTTATTTTGTTCCATTGGAGAAGGGAGTTCTTTTATCTTACAGGAGCCATAAGAGGCTTAGAACTTGAAGGTCAGTGGTTTTTCCTGAAAGGTAAGGAGGCAATCCAAGGCTGAAAATAAGGGAAATATTTTAAAAACTGACAGAATGGGATTGGACTCCTCAGGTCTCTTCCCTTTCATGCTGCACTAAAGTGATCCATCCACCTGCCACTCCCTCCCAACCCCCACCCTGGTAAGAGACCAGGAGGAGAGTCTCTGGCCTAAGTGAACCTTAAAGACTCTGAGCTCTCGGATGATGAGCAGAGTGTAGGACACTGAAACACAGGACTGAGAATAGGGAGACTGAGTGGAAGTCTTCAGACTGAATGGTTAGCCCCTTCCCTTCACCTTGCTTCAAGTATAGTGTTCTGGTATATGCTTCCCAGGTAGGAGATTGGAGAATTCTTCTCTTGGGAAATGAATGGCCCTATAGAAGAAAAAATTTCAGACACTAACATCGGTGTTCTATAATGAAAAAAACTGCTAACTGCTAAAAGGATGGGCTATAGAATTAGAATTTTTGAGTTTAAATTCAGGCTTAGCTACTTACTAGCTATGTGACCTTGTGAAAGGTACTTAACCTCTTTGTATTTCTGTGTTCTCATCTATAAGATGAGGATAATTGTAGTGTTTGCCTCAAGGTTGTTGTAAGGGTTAAAAATGAGCTGATACATGCAAAGTACTAGTTATAGTAACCTACACACAATAAATGTTAGCTGAAGAAAGAGGTGGTATTCCAAAGGTAGTTCTAGAATTTAGATGACATCCCACAGTGAATAGCATTCTTTGACCTCACAGTAGGTAACTTAGCCCAGTCCCCAATTGTTTCTTTTAGGGACATTTTTGAGCTATAAGACTGGCTCAACATTGAGTTCTTCTTACTCATTTATTATTGGGTGCCTGCTGTATGCTAGGTTTTGCTAAGTGCTTTATTTAAAGTTACTTACTTCTCATAACAGCTCTATGAAACAAATGCTGTTACTCTCCTTGTCCTACAGATAAGGAAACTGAGGCACAGAGCTTCAGTAGCTTGCCCAGGGGCACACAGCTAGCAAGCAACAGAGACAGTCGTTTGGCTCTTGAGTCTGTTTTTTTTTTTTTCTCTTTTAACTGTTATGCCTCCTTACTCTCATGGAACTTACATTTTGGAAGGAGAAGACAAACAGTAAATAAGTAAATAGAGATGATAAATATCAAATAGCAATAAATGATATGATAAAATATAAAGCAAGAAGATTGTGATCCAGAAGGATTGGCAGAGGATAGCTTTCAGGGAAGTAGTTTATGGTTATGAGCACCAGAGGAGATAAGATACAGTTTTCTAGGAACTGATTACTTAGGGTATTGCTGTCTGCAGATTTGCAAAATGCCCTTCCTGTGATTTAATTCCTAATGTTACCTATACATTTTAAAATCGCTAGTAAAAAAACAACAGCACTTCATGTGCTTTGATGGCTTACTGTGTATGAAGAACTATAATAAGCAATTTGCATAGATTATCTCATTTTAACCTCATAGCAATGTTATTACTACTCTTAATTTTCAGTCATGCAAAACTGGAGGTTAAAGACACAAAGTGAGAGGCCCAGGAATTTAAAGGCACAAGTATCAGAGCTAGGATTTAAACCAAGGTAGCCTGATTCCAGAGCCAAAAAATCAAATACTTAACCTCTTTGTATTTCTGTGTTCTCATCTATAAGATGAGGATAATTGTAGTGTTTGCCTCAAGGTTGTTGTAAGGGTTAAAAATGAGCTGATACATGCAAAGTACTAGTTATAGTAACCTACACACAATAAATGTTAGCTGAAGAAAGAGGTGGTATTCCAAAGGTAGTTCTAGAATTTAGATGACATCCCACAGTGAATAGCATTCTTTGACCTCACAGTAGGTAACTTAGCCCAGTCCCCAATTGTTTCTTTTAGGGACATTTTTGAGCTATAAGACTGGCTCAACATTGAGTTCTTCTTACTCATTTATTATTGGGTGCCTGCTGTATGCTAGGTTTTGCTAAGTGCTTTATTTAAAGTTACTTACTTCTCATAACAGCTCTATGAAACAAATGCTGTTACTCTCCTTGTCCTACAGATAAGGAAACTGAGGCACAGAGCTTCAGTAGCTTGCCCAGGGGCACACAGCTAGCAAGCAACAGAGACAGTCGTTTGGCTCTTGAGTCTGTTTTTTTTTTTTTCTCTTTTAACTGTTATGCCTCCTTACTCTCATGGAACTTACATTTTGGAAGGAGAAGACAAACAGTAAATAAGTAAATAGAGATGATAAATATCAAATAGCAATAAATGATATGATAAAATATAAAGCAAGAAGATTGTGATCCAGAAGGATTGGCAGAGGATAGCTTTCAGGGAAGTAGTTTATGGTTATGAGCACCAGAGGAGATAAGATACAGTTTTCTAGGAACTGATTACTTAGGGTATTGCTGTCTGCAGATTTGCAAAATGCCCTTCCTGTGATTTAATTCCTAATGTTACCTATACATTTTAAAATCGCTAGTAAAAAAACAACAGCACTTCATGTGCTTTGATGGCTTACTGTGTATGAAGAACTATAATAAGCAATTTGCATAGATTATCTCATTTTAACCTCATAGCAATGTTATTACTACTCTTAATTTTCAGTCATGCAAAACTGGAGGTTAAAGACACAAAGTGAGAGGCCCAGGAATTTAAAGGCACAAGTATCAGAGCTAGGATTTAAACCAAGGTAGCCTGATTCCAGAGCCATTGTTCTTAAATACTTACATTTTTATAGATGAAGGAATTTATTCTTCAAAATAGGATAAGTAACACATTTTAAGTGAATAAGCTTCTAGTGCCATATGATTTTATCACTACAAATTAGAAATTTTATTTATATGAACTAATATGCGTATTATTTCAATACAAAGCCAGAGTCAGGGTTTGACACCAAGCCATTTGACTTCAGGTGTAATGCTGTTACACATTGCAAAGTAAAAGATGGTAGGTAGCTTTTCTTTGCTTAGTGTACCTTGGGAAATCAGTGTATTGAAATTACATTTGATAGTACTCAAGGGGTGTTTGTTAAACGATTTGTAATTTCCTAAGACTTCTGTGTATCTCAAAAAAAAGCTGATTAACTGACTTGAACTTGAACAGGCAACTTTGCCCTCCAAGCCTTAGCTGCCTTAATTGCGAAAGCAGCATAGAATATTATGTTCTTTGTATGAGGACTCAATGAAACAACCTTTCTATAAAGTGCTTGACAAGTCCCTTTTGGCTGGCTACCCCATCCTGGAAATGGACTCTCATTCATCATCCGTGGATCCAAAGTGAGGCTTTGGTTCTATTACCTTGGTTTCACCACTGCCACATAGTGTCCGTGGGTTTTAGAATAGACACTTTCCTGACATACTGTTGCTTTTTATTATGGTAAATTATATAACAAAACTTCCTTTTTTGTTTTTTGCCACTTGGCATGTGGGACCTTAGTTCCCTGACCAGGGCCCACTCAGATTGATCTGTAGTCGGGTAGTTTATGGTTATGAGCACCAGAGGAGATAAGATACAGTTTTCTAGGAACTGATTACTTAGGGTATTGCTGTCTGCAGATTTGCAAAATGCCCTTCCTGTGTTTTAAATTTCCCTAATGTTACCTATACATTTTAAAATCGCTAGTAAAAACAACAGCACTTCATGTGCTTTGATGGCTTACTGTGTATGAAGAACTATAATAAGCAATTTGCATAGATTATCTCATTTTAACCTCATAGCAATGTTATTACTACTCTTAATTTTCAGTCATGCAAAACTGGAGGTTAAAGACACAAAGTGAGAGGCCCAGGAATTTAAAGGCACAAGTATCAGAGCTAGGATTTAAACCAAGGTAGCCTGATTCCAGAGCCATTGTTCTTAAATACTTACATTTTTATAGATGAAGGAATTTATTCTTCAAAATAGGATAAGTAACACATTTTAAGTGAATAAGCTTCTAGTGCCATATGATTTTATCACTACAAATTAGAAATTTTATTTATATGAACTAATATGCGTATTATTTCAATACAAAGCCAGAGTCAGGGTTTGACACCAAGCCATTTGACTTCAGGTGTAATGCTGTTACACATTGCAAAGTAAAAGATGGTAGGTAGCTTTTCTTTGCTTAGTGTACCTTGGGAAATCAGTGTATTGAAATTACATTTGATAGTACTCAAGGGGTGTTTGTTAAACGATTTGTAATTTCCTAAGACTTCTGTGTATCTCAAAAAAAAGCTGATTAACTGACTTGAACTTGAACAGGCAACTTTGCCCTCCAAGCCTTAGCTGCCTTAATTGCGAAAGCAGCATAGAATATTATGTTCTTTGTATGAGGACTCAATGAAACAACCTTTCTATAAAGTGCTTGACAAGTCCCTTTTGGCTGGCTACCCCATCCTGGAAATGGACTCTCATTCATCATCCGTGGATCCAAAGTGAGGCTTTGGTTCTATTACCTTGGTTTCACCACTGCCACATAGTGTCCGTGGGTTTTAGAATAGACACTTTCCTGACATACTGTTGCTTTTTATTATGGTAAATTATATAACAAAACTTCCTTTTTTGTTTTTTGCCACTTGGCATGTGGGACCTTAGTTCCCTGACCAGGGATCAAAACTGCACGCCCTACAGTGGAAACTTGGAGTATCTTAACCATTAAGCCATCAGAGAAGTCCCGGTGTACCATTTTAAGTGTACAAATTCGCATTGTTATGTCACCATTACCACCATCCATCTCTGGAATTTTTTTTTATCTTCCCAAACTAAATTGTACCCATTAAAAAAAAATTGATGGTGGTTTTTATTTGGTCTCAGCTTTATGACTGAGGCTGCTAGTTAGGAGAAATGCTACTCTGTATAAAAAAAAGACGTAAAGAGATGTGATTTAAAATTTCTATTATCCCCAAAGTGTAATCCATAAATGAAAAAATGGATATATGAACTTTATTAAAATTAAAAACTTTTGTTCTGTGAAAGAAAATGAAAAGTCAAGTTACAAGCTGGGATAAAATATTTGTAAATCACAGTTCTGACAAAAAGTTATATTTAGAATAAAATTTTAAAAATATTTATGTATTTTACAATTCATTTTTTTGGCTGCACTGGGTCTTTGTTGCTTTGTGCAGGCTTTCTGTAGTTGCAGCAAGTAGGGGCTACTCTCTAGTTGCAGTGCATGGGCTTCTCATTGTAGTGGCTTCTCCTGTTGCAGAGCTCAGGCTCTAGGACACAAGGACTTCAGTAGTTGCAGCACATGGCCCCAGATGTTGTAGCTCATGGACTTAGTTGTTCCTCAGCACATTGCATCTTCCCAAATGAGGGATCAAACCTGTGCCCCTTGCATTGGCAGGTGAATTCTTATCCACTGTGCCACCTGGGAAGTCCAATATTTAGAATAAAATTTTAAAATCTTTAAATGTCAACAGTGGGGGGGGGTGTGGTGAGAGACTCAACAGAGAGGGGATATGTGCATACTTATCGTGGATTTATGGTTTTGTATGGATAAGCCAACATAACATTTTAAAGTGATTATCCTCCAATTAAAAACAAATATAAAAAAAGCTAAGGCAAAATGATTTATAAAGAAAAAAATAATGAGAAAATAATCTAGTGAGCAAAAGATTTGAATAAACACCTCACCTAGAAAATATGCAAATAACAAAGAAAATGCAAATTAGGCAGATGCAAATCAAAATCATTCGAGAAATGTAAATTAAAACCACAATGAGGGACTTCCCTGGTGATCCAGTGGGTAAAGAGTCCGTCTTGGTGTGCCTTGGTGCGGCTGGACGGTTGTGTCCAGTTAGGAGCCAGTGCTCTGGAGCACATGCACCCAGAGCCAGTGCTCTGCAACAAGAGAGGCCACTGCAATGGGAGGCCCACACAGGCCAAATAATGAAGATGGATGAAAATAAATAAAAAACCAATAAAAGAGGCTCCCCCCTCTCAAAAAAGAAACCCCATAATGGTGATTGTAATAAATATACCAATCTGATTCAGTTTTTTATAGTCGGGGAGGTTGTATGTGGGTGTGAAAGGAGTAAATAGGAAATCTCTGTACTTTTTGTTTTTAATTTTTTTTCTTTAGGTGGTTTTTATTTATTTATTTATTTTGCCTCTAAGTCATCATTTATTTTTCATCGATCTTTATTCTTTGACATGTATGGGTCTCCCATAGCAGTGGCCTCTCTCGTTGTAGAGCACTGGCTCTGGGCCCATGTGCTCCAGACGCTGGCTTGTAATTGGACACACCAGCCCAGCCGGTCCGCGGCACATGGCCCCAGATGTTGTAGCTCATGGACTTAGTTGTTCCTCAGCACATTGCATCTTCCCAAATGAGGGATCAAACCTGTGCCCCTTGCATTGGCAGGTGAATTCTTATCCACTGTGCCACCTGGGAAGTCCAATATTTAGAATAAAATTTTAAAATCTTTAAATGTCAACAGTGGGGGGGGGTGTGGTGAGAGACTCAACAGAGAGGGGATATGTGCATACTTATCGTGGATTTATGGTTTTGTATGGATAAGCCAACATAACATTTTAAAGTGATTATCCTCCAATTAAAAACAAATATAAAAAAAGCTAAGGCAAAATGATTTATAAAGAAAAAAATAATGAGAAAATAATCTAGTGAGCAAAAGATTTGAATAAACACCTCACCTAGAAAATATGCAAATAACAAAGAAAATGCAAATTAGGCAGATGCAAATCAAAATCATTCGAGAAATGTAAATTAAAACCACAATGAGGGACTTCCCTGGTGATCCAGTGGGTAAAGAGTCCGTCTTGGTGTGCCTTGGTGCGGCTGGACGGTTGTGTCCAGTTAGGAGCCAGTGCTCTGGAGCACATGCACCCAGAGCCAGTGCTCTGCAACAAGAGAGGCCACTGCAATGGGAGGCCCACACAGGCCAAATAATGAAGATGGATGAAAATAAATAAAAAACCAATAAAAGAGGCTCCCCCCTCTCAAAAAAGAAACCCCATAATGGTGATTGTAATAAATATACCAATCTGATTCAGTTTTTTATAGTCGGGGAGGTTGTATGTGGGTGTGAAAGGAGTAAATAGGAAATCTCTGTACTTTTTGTTTTTAATTTTTTTTCTTTAGGTGGTTTTTATTTATTTATTTATTTTGCCTCTAAGTCATCATTTATTTTTCATCGATCTTTATTCTTTGACATGTATGGGTCTCCCATAGCAGTGGCCTCTCTCGTTGTAGAGCACTGGCTCTGGGCCCATGTGCTCCAGAGCGCTGGCTTGTAATTGGACACACCAGCCCAGCCGGTCCGCGGCACATGGGGTCTTCCCAGACCAGGGATGGAACTGGTGCCTCTTGCACTGCAAGGCGGTGTCCTTACCCACTGGACCACTAGGGAAGCCCTCTCTGTACTTTTTATTCAGTTTTGCTGTGATCTGAACAAACCTCAGAGAAATAAACTTTTTAAAAAAAATCAGAAGATACCATAGTGCACCTATTAGAATGTCAGAACAAAACCAGCAATACCAAACATTAGCAAGTCAGAGCAACTGGAACTTTCATACATTGCTGGTGGGAATGAAAAATGGCATAACCACATTGAAAGACAGTTTGTTAGTTTCCTATGAAATTAAACATACTTTTATCATATGACTCAGCAGTCATTTGTAGGTGTCTGTCCAGGAGAACTGAAAACTTATGTTCATATAAAAACCTGACATGAATTTTTATAGCAGTATTATTCATCAAAAATCATTCCAGATTGGAAACAAGTCATTTATTTCAACTAATGGATAAACAGATTGTTATGTATCCACACTGATGGAATACTACTCTATGACAAAAAAGGAACTGCCCGTTGATTCATGCAGTAACACAGATGAATCTTAAAATGCATTTAGGTAAGTGAAAGCAAGAGTTAAAAGGCAACATAATGGGGCTTCCCTGATGGTCCAGTGGTGAAGAATCTGCCTTGCAATGCAAGGAACACTGGTTCTATTCCTGATCTGGAAAGATCCCACATGCCACAGCGCA
The DNA here is from genome assembly GCA_022376925.1 of Tragulus kanchil. Taxonomy (NCBI): domain Eukaryota; kingdom Metazoa; phylum Chordata; class Mammalia; order Artiodactyla; family Tragulidae; genus Tragulus; species Tragulus kanchil. The sequence goes on along the minus strand of JAIOJX010000001.1, from coordinate 64,743,710 downwards.
GCTGATCCTCTGTGCCACAACTAATGAGCCTGTGCTCTGGAGCCCAAGAGCTGCAGCTACTGAGCCCAAATGCCACAACTACTGAAACCCAAGAGCCCTAGAGCCTGTGATCTGCAATAAGAGAAGCTGCTACAATGAAAAGCCCTCGCACCACAACTGGAGAGGAGCCTCCAACTCACTGCAACTAGAGGAAAGCATGCCCAAAGCAACAAAGGCCCAGGGCAGCCAAAAAAAATGAGGCTACATAATGTATTATTTATTCCACTTATATGATAATCTGAGAAAGCTAAACTGTAGGAAGAGAAAGAGATTAGTGGGTGCCAGGGTTTGGGGATATAGGGAAGTTAATTTATAAAGGAGAAGCATGAGGGAAGTTCAGAAGTAATGAAATGATTCTCTCTCCCTCCCACCCTTCTCACATACCCTTCTTGCCAATTCTCACCAAATTAATAGACATGCTATTGGTTACTTTTAATATTTGTTCTGATCTGTCAGCTCTCACAGGTAGAAATAAAGGGAACTAATTATCCCCTTAAGACGTGTATCAAGTTGGTAGCATATAAACTGCAATTCAGTTAACGAAAGTAAATGTAACTATTAGCTCTCATGTCATGTGGAAAGTCAGAGAAATGCCCTTTTGAGTTAAAAATGGGGAATCATATATTAACAAAACAAAGCAGAAAACCTTTTCACTTCACTGGAATTTGCTCGGCCTACCAGAAAAACTTTTACCGCTGCTTAGGTCATTCAGTAGACCATTTGTGTAAGTTAATGATAAATTTTGTGAGCATAGTATCTATTTAAGCTTCTTGGATGCTTACAGAAAAGCATATATCTTGCACTCTAGGCAGCCCAGGATGGAAGCTGCTAACAAGAGATAAGTACTTTTCTTTCACAAGTATCTTGAAATTAAAAATTTTTTTTTTAAAGATTTATTTATTTATTTTTGGGCGGGGGTCGGGCTGGGGAGGGAGGGGAGCAGGTGGGCCACTTCTAGTGGCCTTTCATTTCTCTATTTTCATCCGTCTTTGTTCTTTGGCTCCTGTGGGCCTCCCAACGCGGTGGCGTCTGTCGTTGCAGAGCACCGGCTCTGGGCGCATGCGCTCCAGAGCTCCGACTCGGTGATTGGACACATGGGTCCAGCCGCTCTGCGGCACATGGGATCTTCCTAGGCCAGGGATCGAACCGGCGCCCCTTGCACTACAAGGTGGTGTCCTTACCCACTGGACCACCAGGGGAAGCCCGAAATTTTAAATATTATAGAGAACAAGATTCAACATTTTCAAAAGGCTCATTCAGTTGTAGTGCATCTTTTTCTAATTAATTAAAATCTTCCCATAAATGTCAGGTATCGTATGACCCTTGTGAAACAGCTCATTAAAACTAGACGTATCCCAGGATTCTAACAGGATTAGATTAACCAAAGTGGAATTTGAACTTCTTTGAGGAATCTACATGGGCAGCAGGCTGAGTTGTCTAATATGTAGGATTTATGGGTTTGACCAGGGCTTTCCTGATGGCTCAGCGGGTAAAGAATCTGCCAACAATGCAGGAGACACAGGAGATGTGAGTTTGATCATGGGTCAGGAAGATTCCCTGGAGTAGGAAATGGCAACCCTCTCCAGTATTCTTGCGTGGAACATCCCATAGACAGAGGAGCCTGACAGGCTACAGTCTATGGGGTCTCAAAGAGTTGGACACAACTGAGCACATGCACAGGCCAGCATGGATTTGACTTCAAATGGGTTGTCAGTCATTCTCTTTCAGTAAATGTATTAACTGTAGAAAACTTCGTAAGGTACAGTGAAAGGTCATAACAGTACTGTCAGAATTACTACTCTCCAAGATAAATTTATAGTCTTCCAGACTTTTTCCTGTGCAAACATACACACTTTTGTCTGTCTTCTTTGAAAACAGAGACTTATTATTCAACATATTATTGACTGTTTTATAGAATATGCATATATAAAAGTTACACAAATGGAAAATATTCCTGTTGGCTTATCATGTCTGTTGAATCCAAAGAGAAATCTGGATATTAGGACTACCAGTGGGAAAAATTTACAAAAAAAAAAAATGAATATATTCAGGAGTGGCCTTTCATTTCTCTATTTTCATCCGTCTTTGTTCTTTGGCTCCTGTGGGCCTCCCAACGCGGTGGCGTCTGTCGTTGCAGAGCACCGGCTCTGGGCGCATGCGCTCCAGAGCTCCGACTCGGTGATTGGACACATGGGTCCAGCCGCTCTGCGGCACATGGGATCTTCCTAGGCCAGGGATCGAACCGGCGCCCCTTGCACTACAAGGTGGTGTCCTTACCCACTGGACCACCAGGGGAAGCCCGAAATTTTAAATATTATAGAGAACAAGATTCAACATTTTCAAAAGGCTCATTCAGTTGTAGTGCATCTTTTTCTAATTAATTAAAATCTTCCCATAAATGTCAGGTATCGTATGACCCTTGTGAAACAGCTCATTAAAACTAGACGTATCCCAGGATTCTAACAGGATTAGATTAACCAAAGTGGAATTTGAACTTCTTTGAGGAATCTACATGGGCAGCAGGCTGAGTTGTCTAATATGTAGGATTTATGGGTTTGACCAGGGCTTTCCTGATGGCTCAGCGGGTAAAGAATCTGCCAACAATGCAGGAGACACAGGAGATGTGAGTTTGATCATGGGTCAGGAAGATTCCCTGGAGTAGGAAATGGCAACCCTCTCCAGTATTCTTGCGTGGAACATCCCATAGACAGAGGAGCCTGACAGGCTACAGTCTATGGGGTCTCAAAGAGTTGGACACAACTGAGCACATGCACAGGCCAGCATGGATTTGACTTCAAATGGGTTGTCAGTCATTCTCTTTCAGTAAATGTATTAACTGTAGAAAACTTCGTAAGGTACAGTGAAAGGTCATAACAGTACTGTCAGAATTACTACTCTCCAAGATAAATTTATAGTCTTCCAGACTTTTTCCTGTGCAAACATACACACTTTTGTCTGTCTTCTTTGAAAACAGAGACTTATTATTCAACATATTATTGACTGTTTTATAGAATATGCATATATAAAAGTTACACAAATGGAAAATATTCCTGTTGGCTTATCATGTCTGTTGAATCCAAAGAGAAATCTGGATATTAGATCTACCAGTGAGAAAGAGGACAGTTTTACATTGAAAAAATAAATAACCTGAGGAAAAAAATGAAATATTGGTGTGATCTCAGGTCCTGTGTTCTCTGGGCTAATAACTGCCATTGTATTGACTTTCTTTGTTTGTCAGAATATTTAAACTTCATAGCTGTATAGTATTTCATCAAATACATGAATCATCTTTTATTTTACTCACTTTTCTCATTTTACTCATTTTATTTTCCTCATTTTACTCATTTTTCTCACTTCGTGAGTCATTTAACTTGAATCCACTTTTTTGTGATGAATATTTTTACATTTATATAGTATCTTTGATTGTCTCTCCATTTATTTTCTTACAATATATTCCTGAAAGCAGTAGTGCTATCTCAGAGAGTGGTAGATGTTTTAAGCTTACTTTTTTATAGCAAAGTAGTATATATGTTCATAGTAATGTCACAAGGTACAAAAAGTAAAATGCTCTGAATTCCCAGCCCCTCCTCAGAGAAAGTGTTCGCACTTTCTTGTGTTCTAGAAAATTTCAGTGCATTTTCAAGCCTATGTAATCCCTATTCTTTTTTTTTTCTTCTTTACACACATGAAGTAATACTATACATACACTGTTTGGCACGTTGCAGTTTTTGTTTAACGTATTTTGTGTATCTTGTGTGAAGAAATATAGACCTACCTCATTTTATAGAATGATTGTATGATGTTTCATTATGTGAATGTGCTGTATTTTATTTAATTAGTTCATTTTTGATTAATAGTTAGGTTGTTTTCAGTTCTGTGCTATAATAAGCAGTGCTTCAATGAATATCTTAGTATATGTGTCTTTATGAGCCTCTCTTCTAGATAAGATTCCTAGAAGTGGAAGTGCTAGTTCAAAGGTCATGTACATTCTGAATTTGGGTAAATTAGTGCCAGCTTGCCCTCCAGAAAAGTAGTACATGTTTATACTCCCACTTATACAGCATCATAAAACAGAGACTTATTATTCAACATATTATTGACTGTTTTATAGAATATGCATATATAAAAGTTACACAAATGGAAAATATTCCTGTTGGCTTATCATGTCTGTTGAATCCAAAGAGAAATCTGGATATTAGATCTACCAGTGAGAAAGAGGACAGTTTTACATTGAAAAAATAAATAACCTGAGGAAAAAAATGAAATATTGGTGTGATCTCAGGTCCTGTGTTCTCTGGGCTAATAACTGCCATTGTATTGACTTTCTTTGTTTGTCAGAATATTTAAACTTCATAGCTGTATAGTATTTCATCAAATACATGAATCATCTTTTATTTTACTCACTTTTCTCATTTTACTCATTTTATTTTCCTCATTTTACTCATTTTTCTCACTTCGTGAGTCATTTAACTTGAATCCACTTTTTTGTGATGAATATTTTTACATTTATATAGTATCTTTGATTGTCTCTCCATTTATTTTCTTACAATATATTCCTGAAAGCAGTAGTGCTATCTCAGAGAGTGGTAGATGTTTTAAGCTTACTTTTTTATAGCAAAGTAGTATATATGTTCATAGTAATGTCACAAGGTACAAAAAGTAAAATGCTCTGAATTCCCAGCCCCTCCTCAGAGAAAGTGTTCGCACTTTCTTGTGTTCTAGAAAATTTCAGTGCATTTTCAAGCCTATGTAATCCCTATTCTTTTTTTTTTCTTCTTTACACACATGAAGTAATACTATACATACACTGTTTGGCACGTTGCAGTTTTTGTTTAACGTATTTTGTGTATCTTGTGTGAAGAAATATAGACCTACCTCATTTTATAGAATGATTGTATGATGTTTCATTATGTGAATGTGCTGTATTTTATTTAATTAGTTCATTTTTGATTAATAGTTAGGTTGTTTTCAGTTCTGTGCTATAATAAGCAGTGCTTCAATGAATATCTTAGTATATGTGTCTTTATGAGCCTCTCTTCTAGATAAGATTCCTAGAAGTGGAAGTGCTAGTTCAAAGGTCATGTACATTCTGAATTTGGGTAAATTAGTGCCAGCTTGCCCTCCAGAAAAGTAGTACATGTTTATACTCCCACTAACAGCATATAAAAGTGGTTAGTACTTTTAAAGACCTTTGATACATACTGCCAAATTGTCCTCCAGTAAAATATGATTTCATGCTTCAACTAGCAGTGTAGGAGTGTCTGTCTCACCACACTGAGGACAGATATTGTTAAAATTATTTTTAAGATTTGTTGGTCCGTTTTGTGAAAAATGATTGCCCTTTAATGTTTATTTTCCATGTCTAGTGAGACATTTTGACCATTAGTATTTCTTGGTTTTTGAGTTGTCTGTTTATTTCCATTATTATTACAAATGGGTAAGAGGTCTTTGTGTGTTAAAGATTTCCATTATCTGCCTAGTCTATATATTGCTAGCCCTCTTCTACAGTTTTTTGTCTTTTATCTATTCGTACATTTTTCCCTATACAGAAGCTTTTAATTTTTATGTGCCATGTCTTTAGTATCATGCTTTGTCCCCAAATTACACTCAGTATTGCTTATGCTTTCTTCCAGTACCTTTTGTATATTTAACTCCTTAATTCATATAGAATTTATTTCATTTCGTCTCATCTCATTTTATTTATTTTTGCCACGCCATGAGGCATGCGGGATTATAGTTCACTTGCCAGGGATTTGACCTGTGCCTCCTGCAGTGGAAGTGTGGAATCTTAATTGCCGAACCACGTGGGATGTCCCAATATACAATTTATTTAAGTATATTATATAGGGAACTAATGTTTATTTATTTATTTTTTTAAATTTCTTTATTTTTTTTTTTTTGGGCCACTCCTGTTGGTCTTTCACTTATCTATTTTCATCCACCTTTGTTCTTTGACCCATGTGGGCCTCCCATCGCAGTGGTCTCTCTCATTGCAGAGCACCAGCTGTGGGCGCATGTGCTCCAGAGCTCCAGTGTCATAGTTGGACACATCGGTCCAGCCGCTCCGCAGCACGTGGGATCTGCCCAGGCCAGGGATCAAACCGACGCCCTTGCACTGCAAGGTGATGTCCTTACCCACTGGGCCACCAGGGAAGCCCACTAATTTAGTTTATTTATTTTTATTTTTTTCAAAATGAGTAAGTTATTGTCCCAAAACCATTTGTTAAGTGAACCACTATTGAAATGCTGTCACTGTTTTATATATAGTTGTGTATATAGACACACCCTCCTTATCACTTTTTCAAAATTAGTGTGTCCTCAAGTATTTATTCTTTTATTTGAACCTTAGGATCATTGAATCAGATTCTCTCCCCCTCAAAGTTCTACCAACTCTCTTAAATTTATAGATCAATTTGGGCAGAATTGACCTCTTTTAACAATATCTTCCTACATATTTCTTATTAAATTAATTACTGAATATTTTAAGTTTTTTTCAGGGAGATGTACAGTGCTATCTGAATGGATCTTTTACCATTATACTTTCTAGTTGATTATTGTCAATGTGTAAGCAGTTGATTTTGATATATTTAACTGCCAATCCTGTTAAGTTCTGTATAGTAACTTAAACTCAGTAAACTCTGTAGTTAGAGTGAAATTTCAGGAAATCAGGCATATCATCTAATACATGTACAGGTTCTATAAAATGTATAAATATCTGCTTATTTTACTTGCTTTTTAAATTGAAACCAAATAACAACTTTATGATGGAGATTAAGTAGTTGTTCATTCTGATATTATTTAGGAATATATTTGTCAGTGTATAGTTTGCTTTACTGTGTTAGAATCTTCAGAAATGTTTGTTAAAAAAATGCAGATTCTTAGACATCATTTCTCTCCTAATGAATAAAATCTTTGGGGGGAGAACTTTGATATCCAGAGTTTAAAAATTCTCCCCCAGATGCTTCTTAAGTATATTAAAGTTTGGGAGCTTTTGGGGCAAAGACTGAGGCTGTGAGAGCCATTAAATTACTTCCCCAAATTCACATAGTTAATTTATTCTTGACCCCAGGTTTCCAGGTCTGGTGCTCATCACATGTCTGTCTGTTCTGTCTGTGTGATTCCTAAAATAATAATGAAGTGTTCGTTTGTATCCTTAGAATATAATTCAGGAATAAGTTATTTTCACTTGTTTCCAGTTGAGTTAAAAGTTCTGTTGACATGAGAACTATCACATACTATTAATCTAAATATAAAATATCTTTATATTAGATACCTTAAAGGTTATGAGAATATTAAATTACTATATTCCTTTCCTTATTAATTAAATATATTGCACTAAGAGAATTTGTTTCTTTGAGAACAATGTCAACCTGTAAGTCTCAGGGTGGAAATGATGTGATAAAGTAGAGATCAAGGTCTTTTAGCATTTTAGAGATCAAGGTCTTTTAGCATTTTCGATAAAGAGAGTGTTCACCAAAGTGTTTTATCAGTTGTATTGGTACCATTTTTAGGCAGGTCGAAATGACTATAATGTTTTAATTATCAAGGCAGTATAATCTCTAAAATTATTTTGCCCAGGGCAGATTTATTGGTGTTACTTGTTGTTGAGCCTAAAAAAATAAAGAGAGTCTCTCACAACCAAACCACCATATTCTCTCCTAATGTCAAAATTTTCATTTAACATGCAACCCTCTGCTCATTCTTAGAGTTGTTTTTTTTTGGGGGGAGGGAACTGGTCGGGGAGGGAGGGGGGCTGGTGGGCCATTTCTATTGGTCTATCACTTATCTATTTTCATCCATCTTTGTTCTTTGGCCCTCGTGGGCCTTCCATCGCAGTGGCCTCTGTTGTCGCAGAGCGCCGGCTCTGGGTGCATGCGCTCCAGAGCTCCGGCTCGGTAATTGGACACATCAGTCCAGCTGCTCCGCGGCACGTGGGATCTTCCCAGGCCAGGGATCGAACCGGCGCCCCTTGCACTGCAAGGCGGTGTCCTTACCAACTGGACCACCAGGGAAGCCCTGGGATAAGTTTTTTGACTTTATAAAACTTTTTTAACCTGACAACTGATTACTTCACTACTGTTTAACATCAGCCTGCTATGAGAACTCTTTACTTATTTTGCGCTTATAGGTCGAAGTCCTCATAGGCATATGCACTAAATTGACCAGAATTACACAATAAAATCACAGAGTGGAAAGGGAGCAGAAGTGTAATTTGCCAAATAATCTCAGTAGGTCAACACTGAAATAAATTGTGAGTCACTGGGATATGTGATCTTCAATGAAGCTTTAAAAATTGAGACAGATTCATTCTTCAGTGATTACAGTACAACTGCCTTCACATGAAATATTTTATTTGCTGACCTTTGTTAAGACTTCTACGATTCTATATTCTTTGTGGAGCATGGGGCCTAAGGTGTGTGGACTTTAGTAGTCGTGGCGTGTGGGCACAGGAGTTGTGGCAGACAGACTTAGTTGCTCCACGGCATGTGGGATCTTCCCACACCAGGGAACAGAGCCATGTCCCCTGCATTGGCAGGTGGATTCTTAACCACTGCACCACCACTGAGGCCCAGAACAGATATAGAGTTAATTCTGACTTTTGCTGTCCAGCAAGAAGTATAATTTAAAATAAATTTATAGATATAATAAGATGGACCACAGTTAGGTCTTTTATTTCTTAAAGGTGTATTGAGATATAATTGACATACAATACTGTATAAGTTTAAGGTGGACAGCATAATGACTTGACTTACATATATTGCAAAATAATTATCACAGTAAGTTTAATTAACATCCATCAACTCGTATAGATACCAGGAAAAAAAAAATTCCTTGCTATGACAACTTTCAGGATTTACTCTCTTAGCAACTTTCAAATGTATCATACAGCAGTGTGAACCATAGTTGTCATATTGCACATTACATCTGTAGTACTTATTTATCTCATAACTGAAAATTTGTGCCTTTTGACCGCCTTCATTCAATTTTCCTATCCCTTACTCCCTGCATCTGATAACCACAACTCTGGTCTCTTTTTCTAAGTGTTTTTGGTTTTTTTTATCTTTTAATTTTTTTTTTTTGAGATTTCACATATAGTATTTATCTTTGTCTGTCTGACTGATTTCACTTAGTATAATGCAACCAAAATCCATTCATGTTATAACAAATGACAGGATTTCCTTCTTTTTTATGACTGAATAGTATTCCATCATATGTATGTATATATATATCACATTTTCTTTATCCATTTATTGATAAGCACTAGGTTGTTTCCATAACTTGCCTATTATAATACTACCATGAACATAGAAAGGCAGATCTCTCTTTGACACAATGATTTCATTTCCTCTGGATATGGACCCAGAAGTGGAATTGCTAGATTCTATGGTAATTCTATTTCTAATTTTTTTGAGGAACTTCCATACTATTTTCCATAGTGGCCATTACCAGTTTGCATTCTTACTAGCAGTGCACAGGGGTTCCCTTTTCTCTATGTCCTCGTATTAGATTTTTCGTTTTAATCATGAACATATTTGTCAAGAAATTTTGATGAGATAATCAAACTTACACTTGCATGTATTGATTAAAAAATAGTTTTGAGTTATAAATCCCTGAAGACGCAGGTTGTTTCTTCCTGTATCCTCTAGCTTAATGCCTGTATAGAGTAAAAGTTAAGTAAATGCTGAGTGAATCAGCTTTATTATAAAAGCATAAACATTAGCTATTAAAATTTGTCAGCATATGTCAAGAACTTTCAAAGTGATTTTTATTTCATTTAGAATATCTTCCCACCCACACATAAGCATAGAAAAATGGTCAGATAATCAGTACACAAGAGAAGTAAATTGAATGAGTAAGAAAAGTATGAAAAGATCCTCAACCTCATTAATAATCTAAGAAACATGTATGAACAAGAATGAAATATTTTGCCTGCTATATTGCTAAACAGTAGAAAGAATGCTTGGGTATACAATTATCTATTTGAGTCCTTGCTTTCATTTCTTTTGGGTATAGACTTAGAAGCAGAATTTCTCTATCATATGAGAACTCTATATTTAATTTTCTGAGGAACTGCTGCTAAACTTTTCCACAGTGAGTACAACATCTTTATTTAATTTTATTTATTTATGTATTTATTTCTTAGAAAGGTGACAAATTTATTATACATTTTATGTTTTGTGTTGTTATTGGAGCATAATCGCTTTATATATATATTTTTTTTGGAGGGGTGGGGGTGGGGGCAGGTTGGGGAGGGAGGGGGGCGGGCGGGCCATTTCTATTGGTCTTTCATTTATCTATTTTCATCCATCTTTGTTCTTTGGCCCGCGTGGACCTCCCATCACAGTGGCCTCTGTTGTCACAGAGCACCAGCTCTGGGCCATGCGCTCCAGAGCTCCGGCTCAGTAATGGGACACATCGGTCCAGCCGCTGCGCGGCACATGGGATCTTCCCAGGCCAGGGATCGAACCGGCGCCCCTTGCACTGCAAGGCAGTGTCCTTACCCACTGGACCACCAGGGAAGCCCGCTTTATAATATTGTATCAGTTTTTGCTGTACAACAGTGTGCATCGGCAGTATTTATACATATATCCCTTTCCTCTTGAGCCTCCCTGCTACCCAACCCTATCCCATCCCTCTAGGTCATCACAGGGCACCGAGCTGAGCTCCCTGGGCTACACAGCAGTTAAAGCGTACCATTTAACAGTCCTCTAACAATGCACAGGTGTTCCAGTTCCTCCCCATCTTCACCAGTGCTTTTTTTGGTTTGTTTGTTTTGATTGTAGTCATCCTTAGTAAGTATGGTGTGGTATCTCCTTGGGGTTTTGATTTACATTTCCCTAATGGCTAGTGATGTTGAAATCTTTCCATGTATTCGTTGGTCCTTTATCTTCTTTGGAGAAATGTCTATTCAGGACCTTTGCCCATTTTTCAACTGGATTTTTTTGTTGTTAACTTGTCCCATTTATGTATATATTTTAGGTATTTGATCTCTTACCAGATAAATATTTTGTAAGCATTTTCTTCTATTGTATGGGTTGTCTTTTCAGTCTCTTGATAGCAAGCATCTGTTGATGCATAGAAGTTTTTCATTTTGATGAAGTCTAGTTTACCTATTTTTCCTTTTGTTACTTGTGCTTCTGCTGTCATATCCAAGAAATCATTGCCAAACCCAGTGTCATGAAACCTTCCTATTATGTTTTTACCTAAGAGTTTTACATTTTTCACCTTTTTAAAAACAGTGGTTCCTTTTTATTTATGTGTATAATTCTATTTATTTATTTATTTTTGGCTGTGTTGGGTCTTCATTGCTGCATGGACTTTTCTCTAGTTGCAGCAAGCAGGGGCTGCTTTTCATTGCAGTGTGTGGGCTTCTCATTGCAGTAGCTTCTTTTGTGGAGTACAGGTTCTAGGGTGCATGGACTTCTGTAGTTGTGCTTCCCAGGCTCTGGAGCACAGGCTCTGTAGTTGTAGCACATGGACTTCATTGCTCTGCGACATATTGGATCTTCCTGGACCAGGAATTGAACCCGTGTCTCCTGCATTGCCAGGAGAGTTTTTCATGACCAAACCACCAGAGAATCCCTAGTTTTCACTCTTAAGTTTAGGTCTTTTAACCCACTTTTACTTTTACTGTACAGTGTAAGTAAAGATTTAACTTCATTCTTATGCATGTAGATGCCCACTATTCCCACCACATTTGTTGAAGAGGTTGTCCTTTCTCCATTGAGTGATCTTGACACCCTTACTGGAGATGATTTGACCTCATATGAGAGGATTTATTTCTGGACTTCTATTCCATTGGTCTGTATGTTTATCTTTATGCTACACTGCTTTGATTGCTATAGCATTGTAATATTTTTTGAAACCAGGAAGTATGAGCTTCTAATTATTTTCTTTTTCATAATTGTTTTGGCTCCTTGGGGTCTGTTGAGATTCCATATAAAGTTTAGGATGGGTTTTTTTTTTTTCTATTTCTGCAAAAAATATCCTTTGACTTTTGATAGGGATTGCACTTAATCTGTAGATTGTTGGGAATAGTGTTGGCATCATAACAATATTATGTCTTTCAATCTATGAACACAGGATGTTTTTCCATTTTTTGGAAACTCCTTTAATTTCTTTTAGCAATGTTTCATAGTTTTCAGTATTCCTATCTTTCATATCCTTGGTTAAGTTTGTTCCTAAGTGTTTTATTCTTTTTAATGCTCTTAAAGTGAAATTGTTAATTTTCTTTTCAGATTGTTTATTGTCAGTGTACAGAAGCACAAGTGATTTTTGCCTGTTGATTTTATATCCTGAAACACTGCTGAATTCTTTATTCACTCTATTTTTCCCCCCTTTTTTTTTGATGTGGAGTCTTTAAAGGTATAAGGTCATGTCATCTGCAGACAGAGATCATTTTACTTTTCCTTTTCCAATTTGGATGACACCTGCCCCCCCTCCCCGCCGCCCCTCACTAATTACTCTGGCTAGGACTTCCAGCACTATGTGAATTAGAAGTGGTGAGAGTCAACATCCTTGCATTATTCCTGACCTTAGAGGAAAAGCTTTCTAGTATTTTGCCATTTAGTATGTGTTAGCTGTAGGCTTTTCACAGATACCCTTTACCAGATTGAAGAAGTTCTGTTCCATTTTTCAGTTCTCCATTTTCTAAGTTTTTTTTTTTTTTTTCAACATGAAAGTGTGTTGGACTTTATCAAATGTTTTTTTCTGCATTCACTGAGATACTTATGTTTTTTGTTCTTTATTCTAATACCATAGTATGTATCATTGATTGATTTTTATATGTTGAGTTATCCTTGCATTCCTGTGATAAATTCTACTTGGCCATGGTGCATAATCCTTTTTGTTTCTAGACTTGGACTAGGAGAATTTTTCTGTTTGTATTCTTGCAGATATTGATGCGTACTTTACTTGTGGTACCTTTATCTTTTTGTAGCAGGCTAGCATTGGCTCATAGACTGAGTTAGGGAGTATTCTCTCTTCTCCTTTTATCTGGAAGTATTTGTGAATAGAGTATCTTATTTATTCCTTAAATGTTTGGTAGTATTTACTACTGAAGCTATTAGAACCTGGAGTTTGTTGTAGGAAGTGAGTTTTGTTTTGCTTTGTTTTTACTGTAATTTAGATTCCTTTAATAGATTAGGAATTTTAAGGCAATTTCTTTCTTCTTGAAGTGGTCTTTCAATGAAGTGGTCCATTTCATTAAATATTAAGTTCATTGACGTAAAGTTGTTTACACTACTGCCTTATTCTTTTAATGTCTGTGGACTCTGTAATGTCACCTCTTCTATTTCTGATAATGGTGATGTGCGTTGTCTATCATATTTTTCCTTATAAGTCTGGAGAGAGATTTGTCAATTCTGCTGATCTTCTCAAAGAACTAGCATTTATCATGAAAAACAGAGAATAGACATAAAGACATTGTGGAGACCGAACAGTGGGAGGAGTAACATGAAACCTATACTGTCATGTGTAGAAAAGATAGCTATTGTCATTGTGCTAGGGGAATAGGAGTACCTACAACCACTTGGATGACACCTGCCCCCCCTTCCCCGCCGCCCCTCACTAATTACTCTGGCTAGGACTTCCAGCACTATGTGAATTAGAAGTGGTGAGAGTCAACATCCTTGCATTATTCCTGACCTTAGAGGAAAAGCTTTCTAGTATTTTGCCATTTAGTATGTGTTAGCTGTAGGCTTTTCACAGATACCCTTTACCAGATTGAAGAAGTTCTGTTCCATTTTTCAGTTCTCCATTTTCTAAGTTTTTTTTTTTTTTTTCAACATGAAAGTGTGTTGGACTTTATCAAATGTTTTTTTCTGCATTCACTGAGATACTTATGTTTTTTGTTCTTTATTCTAATACCATAGTATGTATCATTGATTGATTTTTATATGTTGAGTTATCCTTGCATTCCTGTGATAAATTCTACTTGGCCATGGTGCATAATCCTTTTTGTTTCTAGACTTGGACTAGGAGAATTTTTCTGTTTGTATTCTTGCAGATATTGATGCGTACTTTACTTGTGGTACCTTTATCTTTTTGTAGCAGGCTAGCATTGGCTCATAGACTGAGTTAGGGAGTATTCTCTCTTCTCCTTTTATCTGGAAGTATTTGTGAATAGAGTATCTTATTTATTCCTTAAATGTTTGGTAGTATTTACTACTGAAGCTATTAGAACCTGGAGTTTGTTGTAGGAAGTGAGTTTTGTTTTGCTTTGTTTTTACTGTAATTTAGATTCCTTTAATAGATTAGGAATTTTAAGGCAATTTCTTTCTTCTTGAAGTGGTCTTTCAATGAAGTGGTCCATTTCATTAAATATTAAGTTCATTGACGTAAAGTTGTTTACACTACTGCCTTATTCTTTTAATGTCTGTGGACTCTGTAATGTCACCTCTTCTATTTCTGATAATGGTGATGTGCGTTGTCTATCATATTTTTCCTTATAAGTCTGGAGAGAGATTTGTCAATTCTGCTGATCTTCTCAAAGAACTAGCATTTATCATGAAAAAACAGAGAATAGACATAAAGACATTGTGGAGACCGAACAGTGGGAGGGAGTAACATGGAAACCTATACTGTCATGTGTAGAAAAGATAGCTATTGTCATTGTGCTAGGGGAATAGGAGTACCTACAACCACTTGGAGCGATGGTCTGGAGGGATGGGAGGGGGGGAACTGGGTGGGGGGAGGGTCAAGGGATATGCATATGAATGATCTGGGAACATACATGTACAAAAATAAATAAATAAATAAATAAATAAATAATTGAAAAAAAAAAAAGAACTAGCATTTACTCCTATTTATTTTCTCTGTTGCTTTTCTTCTTTTGCTTTTATTGATTTTTTTTCCTTCTCTCTCTCTTTTTTTAAACCTTTATTTTGCTTTTAACTTTTACAGAGTTTTGATGTTTACAGATATGTATGTTCCCAGATTAGTCATATGTATATCCCCCCTCCCCACTCCTCCCGACCATCACACAGCACCCCTGAAGGATCCTCTTTTCTCACAGAGCAATGACTAGAGCTATTTTCTTCACTTATGATAGTACAGGCCTTCATGCTACTTCCTTTACGTTTATTGATTTTTGGTTGTCATCTTTATTATTTCTTTTATTCTGCTTACTTTGGATTTAATTGCTCTTCTTTTTAAACAAAATTTTGGCCTCTTTTTAAATTTTTTTAAATTTAATTTCATCCATCTTTATTCTTTGGCCTGTGTGGGCCTCCCATCGCAGTGGCCTCTCTCGTTGCAGAGCACTGGCTCTGGGCACATGTGCTCCGGAGTGCTGGCTCCTAATTGGACACAGCAGTCCTGCCGCTCTACGGCACGTCAGATGCCAGGGATCAAACCGGTGCCCCCTGCACTGCCAGGTGGACTCTTTACCCACTGAACCACCAGGGAAGCCCTGCTCTTCTTTTTGTAGATTTTGGAGGTGTTACCAGAGGCCATTGATTTGAAACTTTCTTCTTTTCTCACATAAACATTTAATACCATATATTCTCCCTAACTACTGCTTTAGTGTCATAGTACAAATTCTGCTATGTCACACTTCCATTTTGTTCAAAATGCTTTCTATTTTCCTTTTTGATTTTTGCCTTTGACCATAGGTTATTTAGAAGTGGGTTTTTCAGAGATCTTTCTGTTTTTTATTTCTGATAGAAAATTCATTTTGGCCAGAGGACATACTTTGACTTGTTATCCATTTAAATTTAGTGAAATTAACTCTTGTAACTCAGGCTTCCCAGGTGGAGCCAGTGATAAAGAACCTGCCTGTCAATGCAGGAGACTTAAGAGATGCAGGCTTGATCCCTGGGATGAGACCATCCCCTGGAAAAGGAAATGGCAACCCACTCCAGTATTCTTTTTTTCTTTTTTTTTTTAAAGATTTATTTATTTATTTATTTAGGTGGGGGTGGGGTGGAGAGGGAGGGGAGCAGGCGGGCCACTTCTATTGGTCTTTCATTTGTCCATTTTCATCCATCTTTTCTGTTCTTTGACCCGTGTGGGCCTCCCATCGCAGTGGCCTCTGTTGTCGCAGAGCACTGGCTCTGGGCACATGCACTCCAGAGCTCCGGCTCGGTAATTGGACACATGGGTCCAGCTGCTCTGCAGCATGTGGGATCTTCCCAGGCCAGGGATCGAACCAGCGCCCCTTGCACTGCAAGGCGGTGTCCTTACCCACTGGACCACCAGGGGAAGCCCCTGCATTCTTTTTTCTACTACATATTTTAAATCTAATATATGTATTTTCATTTCTAGCACATTTCATTTAAAAAATATATTTAATTAATTTATTTATTTTGACTGTTCTGGGTTTTCACTGCTGCCACAGGCTCTTCTCTAGTTGCAGGGAGTGGGGGCTACTCTCTGGTTGAGGTGAGCAGGCTTCTTGTTGTGGTGACTTCTCTTGTGGAACTCAGGCTCTAGGGCACATAGGCTTCAATAGTTGCGTCACATCACCTCAGTAGTTGCGGCTCTGAGGCTCTAGAGCACAGGCTCAGTAGTTGTGGCTCACAGGCTTAGTTGCTCCGCAGCATGTGGGATCTTCCTGGATCAGGGATCGAACCTGTGTCTTCTGCATTGGCAGTTGGATTCTTTGCCACTGAGCTACCAGGGAAGCCCCACACATTTCATTTTTGTGGTGAAAATTTCAGGTGCTCAATAGTCACATTGTATTGGACATCATAAATACAAAACATTTCCAACATTGCTAAGAGTTCCATTGGACAGTGCTGCTCTTTCTACACCTTCTGGATTTTTCTGATCATTTCCTCATATTGTCACTTAACATCATGCTTTATTCCCTCTTATTTCCTGTACATTGGAAGTTAGAGGTAAACTAACCTAGTTACCTGTAAATGTAGGTTAAGAATTTTTGGGCGAGAATGCTTTATATTAACAGGTGGTGCATAGGAGGCATACAGTGCCTGGTTGTTTCACCATCAGTGATACTAATATTGATTGCTGAGTTAAGGTGAACTTGTTCCTTTTCATTTTGCAATCAAGGGAAAAGTAAAGAGTGTCTGGGAAATTCAGAATGTTAGTAGTTTCCAACTATTTTTTGTTCTAAGAAGAAATCACTTTCCCTCTTTCAGTTTTATTATCTCGTGGGAGAATTCAGAGTTGGTTTGTCTGTTCATCTAGTAGACTGGACCATCCACCCAATAACAAAAATAATGTTTATTGAAAAACTGCTTTGGGTGATTCTTTCTTTGGGTGTCTCTCTTTCCAATTGAGTTTTCTCCATAGTTCATATTTGGAATATTTGAAATAGGTGATTTTCATCTAAGTAAGAGGGAAAAAAAAGTGTATGCACATGTTTATACTGTAGCCGTATCTGCCACTAGTTGGAGTCACTATGGAGAAGTGAAAAAGTAATTAACGTTGGATCAGTGTTTGGCTAAGTGTATGTGATTAATAATACTTACTATATAACTATAGCACATATAGCAGTAACTAGCACTAGGTTGCCATTTATATACCTTTGCCAAGTTTAAAATAGGCATGATTTCCTACTTAAATTTTCCTGAGATTTCTTGCAGTTTCATTGGTTCTAAATGTATGACAAATTATTTTATTCTTGTGTGTGAGACATTTATATAAATGCATAGGTGGATTGAAAATAAATATTTGTTTTTTAAACTATGTTTTGTTTCATAAAATTTTATTTATTTATTTTTGGCTGTGCTGGGTTTTCACTGCCACACAAGCTTTTCTATTGTTACGGAGAACAGGGGCTACTCTTCGTTGCAGTGCATGGGCGTCTCATTATGGTGGTTTCTCTGGTTGTGGAGCACAGGCTCTAGGGTGCATGGGCTTCAGTAGTTGTGGCATGTGGGCTCAGTAGTTGTGACTCACGGGCTTAGTTGCTTTGCAGCATGTGGGATATTCTTGGATCAAGGATCAAACCCTTGTCTCCCACATTGGCAGGTGGATTCTTTACCACTGAGCCCCCAGAGAAGCACTGATAACAAGTATTTGAACAAGAAACTTTACTGTGCAGCATTCATGATCTTGAATCTGTGTTGCCTGTAGTGAAGCGTGACTTAACCACTGGACTGCCAGGGAAGTCCCTGAGTAAGTTACCTTTAAGTGATCAGGAAACAGTAAAGAGTGTCTGGGAAATTCAGAATGTTAGTAGTTTCCAACTATTTTTTGTTCTAAGAAGAAATCACTTTCCCTCTTTCAGTTTTATTATCTCGTGGGAGAATTCAGAGTTGGTTTGTCTGTTCATCTAGTAGACTGGACCATCCACCCAATAACAAAAATAATGTTTATTGAAAAACTGCTTTGGGTGATTCTTTCTTTGGGTGTCTCTCTTTCCAATTGAGTTTTCTCCATAGTTCATATTTGGAATATTTGAAATAGGTGATTTTCATCTAAGTAAGAGGGAAAAAAAAGTGTATGCACATGTTTATACTGTAGCCGTATCTGCCACTAGTTGGAGTCACTATGGAGAAGTGAAAAAGTAATTAACGTTGGATCAGTGTTTGGCTAAGTGTATGTGATTAATAATACTTACTATATAACTATAGCACATATAGCAGTAACTAGCACTAGGTTGCCATTTATATACCTTTGCCAAGTTTAAAATAGGCATGATTTCCTACTTAAATTTTCCTGAGATTTCTTGCAGTTTCATTGGTTCTAAATGTATGACAAATTATTTTATTCTTGTGTGTGAGACATTTATATAAATGCATAGGTGGATTGAAAATAAATATTTGTTTTTTAAACTATGTTTTGTTTCATAAAATTTTATTTATTTATTTTTGGCTGTGCTGGGTTTTCACTGCCACACAAGCTTTTCTATTGTTACGGAGAACAGGGGCTACTCTTCGTTGCAGTGCATGGGCGTCTCATTATGGTGGTTTCTCTGGTTGTGGAGCACAGGCTCTAGGGTGCATGGGCTTCAGTAGTTGTGGCATGTGGGCTCAGTAGTTGTGACTCACGGGCTTAGTTGCTTTGCAGCATGTGGGATATTCTTGGATCAAGGATCAAACCCTTGTCTCCCACATTGGCAGGTGGATTCTTTACCACTGAGCCCCCAGAGAAGCACTGATAACAAGTATTTGAACAAGAAACTTTACTGTGCAGCATTCATGATCTTGAATCTGTGTTGCCTGTAGTGAAGCGTGACTTAACCACTGGACTGCCAGGGAAGTCCCTGAGTAAGTTACCTTTAATGATAGAATTCAGTCCCTCTGCTATTACTTTCCAAAGTAGATGCAACAAAGTTGTTGTTCAGGGTCATAGAGTAATATGTTCCTAGATTCTAGATATTGCCCACATCATCTTTACTGGTAAGTCTACTTTGCTTTAGCAATTGTAGCTAGAATTGCTTCATTATTATTTAGCTGTTCATTTGTGAAATAGAATATTGCACCCTTCAGTATTCTCTGCCCCTTAAGTATACTCTTACTAGCTTTAGGAAAAACTTTAGAGGAATGTGCTTAAATCTGAAACTAGGTTTCTGAAGAACTGATGTAAATGAAATCCACAACATTTCTTCTTTTTTTATTCACTCTAAAAATAAGCACACATTAAGTCAAGAACACTTAATAGTAAGCAGTTGTTATACCTTCTTCTTTTTTGGAGGGGGGAGGGGCATGCCACACAGCTTTAGGGATCTTAGTTCCCTGACCAGGGATTGAACCCAGCCCATGTCAGTGAAAGCACTGAGTCCTAACCATTGGACCGCCAGGGAACTCCCACATCTTCTTATCCTTATCTCTTTGAATTTGTTCCAAGTTGCTGTACTAATATATTAAGCTGATCACTCATAAAATAAGACTGGAGCATAATGTTTCACATTTATAGTATATATTGTAGGGAATGCCCTGGTAGTCCAGTGGTTAAGAATCTGCATTCCACTGCAGGGGACATGGGTTCAGTCCCTGGTTGGCGAACTAAGATCCCATATGCCATGGGGCAACTAAACCCATGTGCCACAACTACAGAGCCCATGCCCTCTAGAACCAATGCACCACAACTAGAGAGAAGCCTGTGTGTCACAATGAAGAGTCCACATGTCCCAACTAAGACCCAATGCAGCCAAAACTAAATAAATAGATATTAAAAAAATAAAATATATTGTAAATATATACTTTATAAAATCAGAATGTAGGAAAAATTGTCAAGAAATATTACAAGAATACATTATAAATGAAATAAAATACCAGTGAAATAGCTGATAATGAAAGGTTATGGCTTTCCATCTACTTCATAACATAGGTTTAACTCACTAATTCCTTTTTAGAAAACATTTATTTGTTTGTTTATTTGGCTGCACCTGGTCTTTGTTGCACCACTCAGGATCTTCAGTCTTCATTGCAACTTGCAGGATTTTTGGTTGCAACATGCAAACTCCTAGTTGCAGCATGTGGGATGTAGTTCATTGATTAGGAATCAACCCGAGGCCCCCTGCATTGGAAGTGTGGCGCCTTCACCACTGGACCACTAGAGAAGTCACTAAATCTTTTTTTTTTTAATTCTTTTTTTCCCACTGATTCTTTATTGAAATTTCTGAGATATAGTAAAAAAGTATGTTACCACTTCTCACCCATTAGGATAGATATTATTTACAAAAAAAAACCCACAAAAAATAATAACAAGTATTGGCCAAGGATATAGAGAAATTGAAAGACCTATATTGGTAGAAATGAAAAATGGTACAATCACTGTGGAAAACATTATGATGATTCCTAAAAAAATTAAATGTGGAATTACTGAATGATCCAACAATTTCAAGTATGAGTGGTATACCCAAAAGAATTAAAGGAATTGAACAGGTATTTGTATAACAGTGATTATAACAGCAGTATTCACAATAGTACAAAGGTAGAAACAACCCAGAGGTCTGTTAGAACAGGGATTTCCCCAACCTCTGGCTCATAGACCAGTACCTCTTGTCAGGTCAGTGGCGGCATTAGATTAGAAATAAAATGCACAGTAAATGTAATGCACTCAGATCATCCTGAAATCATCCCCTACCCTCTGGTCTGTGGAAAAATTGTCTTCCTGAAAGGGGACATGGTTCAGTCCCTGGTTGGCGAACTAAGATCCCATATGCCATGGGGCAACTAAACCCATGTGCCACAACTACAGAGCCCATGCCCTCTAGAACCAATGCACCACAACTAGAGAGAAGCCTGTGTGTCACAATGAAGAGTCCACATGTCCCAACTAAGACCCAATGCAGCCAAAACTAAATAAATAGATATTAAAAAAATAAAATATATTGTAAATATATACTTTATAAAATCAGAATGTAGGAAAAATTGTCAAGAAATATTACAAGAATACATTATAAATGAAATAAAATACCAGTGAAATAGCTGATAATGAAAGGTTATGGCTTTCCATCTACTTCATAACATAGGTTTAACTCACTAATTCCTTTTTAGAAAACATTTATTTGTTTGTTTATTTGGCTGCACCTGGTCTTTGTTGCACCACTCAGGATCTTCAGTCTTCATTGCAACTTGCAGGATTTTTGGTTGCAACATGCAAACTCCTAGTTGCAGCATGTGGGATGTAGTTCATTGATTAGGAATCAACCCGAGGCCCCCTGCATTGGAAGTGTGGCGCCTTCACCACTGGACCACTAGAGAAGTCACTAAATCTTTTTTTTTTTCTTTTTTTCCCACTGATTCTTTATTGAAATTTCTGAGATATAGTAAAAAAGTATGTTACCACTTCTCACCCATTAGGATAGATATTATTTACAAAAAAAACCCACAAAAAATAATAACAAGTATTGGCCAAGGATATAGAGAAATTGAAAGACCTATATTGGTAGAAATGAAAAATGGTACAATCACTGTGGAAAACATTATGATGATTCCTAAAAAAATTAAATGTGGAATTACTGAATGATCCAACAATTTCAAGTATGAGTGGTATACCCAAAAGAATTAAAGGAATTGAACAGGTATTTGTATAACAGTGATTATAACAGCAGTATTCACAATAGTACAAAGGTAGAAACAACCCAGAGGTCTGTTAGAACAGGGATTTCCCCAACCTCTGGCTCATAGACCAGTACCTCTTGTCAGGTCAGTGGCGGCATTAGATTAGAAATAAAATGCACAGTAAATGTAATGCACTCAGATCATCCTGAAATCATCCCCTACCCTCTGGTCTGTGGAAAAATTGTCTTCCATGAAACAGTCCTTGGTGCCAGAAAGGTTGGGGACTGCTGTATTAGAAGATGAGTAGATAAACAAAACCTGGTATGTACATGCAGTGCAGTATTATTCAGCCTTGAAAAGGAATGTCATTCTGACATGTGATACAACGTGGATAAACCTTTAACATATGATGCTAAATGAGGTATAGCAGACCAAAAAGGACAAATGATTCTACTTATATGAGGAAACCAGAGTAGTCAAATTCATAGAGTCAGAAAGTAGACTAGGGTTGGGTAGACGGGACTTGGGTAATTAGTGTTTAATGAGTACAATTTCTGTTGACAAAGATGAGCAAGTTCTGCAGATGAATGGTGGTGATGGTGGCACAAGAGTGTGAAGGTACTTAATGCCACTGAGCTGTATACTTAAAAAAAATGGCTAATATGCCTACCTGGCTCCAGCCCTCTAATTCTAAAGGAATTTGAAAAGGAAGAACAAAGCCTAAAGTCAGCAGAAGAAAGCAAATCATAAAGAGTAGAAATAAATAAAAATCAAAGAAACAACAGAAAAGGTCAGTGAAACCATACTCTCTAATAACTTCAGAGAATATTACAAAGCTACAGTAATAAAAGCCAGCATGGTACTGGCATAAAACAGACACGCAGATCAATGGAACAGAATAGAGAGCCCAGAAATAAGTCCAGTTATATTGTCAGTTACTCTTTTACAAAGGAGGCAAGAATGGGAAAAAACAGTGTCTTCAGTAAGTGGTGTTGGGAAAATTGGACAGCTGCATATAGAAGAATGAAACTTGGGCTTCCCTGGTGGTCCAGTAGGTAAAGAGTCTGCTTTGCAATGCAAGGCAGTGGGATTTATCCCAACCCAAAAGAATTAAAGGAATTGAACAGGTATTTGTATAACAGTGATTATAACAGCAGTATTCACAATAGTACAAAGGTAGAAACAACCCAGAGGTCTGTTAGAACAGGGATTTCCCCAACCTCTGGCTCATAGACCAGTACCTCTTGTCAGGTCAGTGGCGGCATTAGATTAGAAATAAAATGCACAGTAAATGTAATGCACTCAGATCATCCTGAAATCATCCCCTACCCTCTGGTCTGTGGAAAAATTGTCTTCCATGAAACAGTCCTTGGTGCCAGAAAGGTTGGGGACTGCTGTATTAGAAGATGAGTAGATAAACAAAACCTGGTATGTACATGCAGTGCAGTATTATTCAGCCTTGAAAAGGAATGTCATTCTGACATGTGATACAACGTGGATAAACCTTTAACATATGATGCTAAATGAGGTATAGCAGACCAAAAAGGACAAATGATTCTACTTATATGAGGAAACCAGAGTAGTCAAATTCATAGAGTCAGAAAGTAGACTAGGGTTGGGTAGACGGGACTTGGGTAATTAGTGTTTAATGAGTACAATTTCTGTTGACAAAGATGAGCAAGTTCTGCAGATGAATGGTGGTGATGGTGGCACAAGAGTGTGAAGGTACTTAATGCCACTGAGCTGTATACTTAAAAAAAATGGCTAATATGCCTACCTGGCTCCAGCCCTCTAATTCTAAAGGAATTTGAAAAGGAAGAACAAAGCCTAAAGTCAGCAGAAGAAAGCAAATCATAAAGAGTAGAAATAAATAAAAATCAAAGAAACAACAGAAAAGGTCAGTGAAACCATACTCTCTAATAACTTCAGAGAATATTACAAAGCTACAGTAATAAAAGCCAGCATGGTACTGGCATAAAACAGACACGCAGATCAATGGAACAGAATAGAGAGCCCAGAAATAAGTCCAGTTATATTGTCAGTTACTCTTTTACAAAGGAGGCAAGAATGGGAAAAAACAGTGTCTTCAGTAAGTGGTGTTGGGAAAATTGGACAGCTGCATATAGAAGAATGAAACTTGGGCTTCCCTGGTGGTCCAGTAGGTAAAGAGTCTGCTTTGCAATGCAAGGGGCACCGGTTGACTCCCTGGCCTGGGAGGATTCCACGTGCCGCAGAGTGGTTGGACTGATGTGTCCAACTACCAAGCCAGAGTTCTGGAGCGCAGGCACCCAGAGCTGGTGCTCTGCGACAACAGAGGCCACTGTGATGGGAGGCCCACACAAGCCAAAGAGTAAAGATGGATGAAAATAAATAAATTTTTAAAAAACAATAAAAGAAGCCAAAATTTTAAAAAATTTTTAAAAATAAGAATGAAACTTGTACATTTCCTCACACTATATACAAAAATAAACTCAAAATGAATTTAAGACCTAAGTGTAGAATCTGAAACCATAGAATTCATAAAAGAGAGCATAGGCAGTATGCTCTTTGACAGTATTCTTATGAATATTTTTAGCATCTGTCTTCTCAGACAAGAGAGACAAAGGCAAACATTTAAACATGAGAGTTAAAATCAAAAACTTTGGTACAGCAAAGGAAACCATCAACAACATGAAGGGACAGTCTTGAATGGGAGAAGACATTTGTAAGCAGTATGTCTGATAAGGAGTTAAATCCAAAATATATAAGGAATACATTCAACTCAATATTTTTTAAAACAAGCAATTTGATATTTAAAAAATATCAACCTGAATAGGCATTTTTCCCAAAGAATACATACAGATGACCAATGGGCATATGAAAAGATGCTGAACATCTCTTACTATCACAGAAATCAAAACCTGAATGAAATATCACCTCACACGTGTCATAATGGCTGCCATCTAGAAGATAAGAAATAGATATAGGAAGGATAAGAGAAAAAGGTCAGTGAAACCATACTCTAATAACTTCAGAGAATATTACAAAGCTACAGTAATAAAAGCCAGCATGGTACTGGCATAAAACAGACACGCAGATCAATGGAACAGAATAGAGAGCCCAGAAATAAGTCCAGTTATATTGTCAGTTACTCTTTTACAAAGGAGGCAAGAATGGGAAAAAACAGTGTCTTCAGTAAGTGGTGTTGGGAAAATTGGACAGCTGCATATAGAAGAATGAAACTTGGGCTTCCCTGGTGGTCCAGTAGGTAAAGAGTCTGCTTTGCAATGCAAGGGGCACCGGTTGACTCCCTGGCCTGGGAGGATTCCACGTCCCGCAGAGTGGTTGGACTGATGTGTCCAACTACCAAGCCAGAGTTCTGGAGCGCAGGCACCCAGAGCTGGTGCTCTGCGACAACAGAGGCCACTGTGATGGGAGGCCCACACAAGCCAAAGAGTAAAGATGGATGAAAATAAATAAATTTTTAAAAACAATAAAAGAAGCCAAAATTTTAAAAAATTTTTAAAAATAAGAATGAAACTTGTACATTTCCTCACACTATATACAAAAATAAACTCAAAATGAATTTAAGACCTAAGTGTAGAATCTGAAACCATAGAATTCATAAAAGAGAGCATAGGCAGTATGCTCTTTGACAGTATTCTTATGAATATTTTTAGCATCTGTCTTCTCAGACAAGAGAGACAAAGGCAAACATTTAAACATGAGAGTTAAAATCAAAAACTTTGGTACAGCAAAGGAAACCATCAACAACATGAAGGGACAGTCTTGAATGGGAGAAGACATTTGTAAGCAGTATGTCTGATAAGGAGTTAAATCCAAAATATATAAGGAATACATTCAACTCAATATTTTTTAAAACAAGCAATTTGATATTTAAAAAATATCAACCTGAATAGGCATTTTTCCCAAAGAATACATACAGATGACCAATGGGCATATGAAAAGATGCTGAACATCTCTTACTATCACAGAAATCAAAACCTGAATGAAATATCACCTCACACGTGTCATAATGGCTGCCATCTAGAAGATAAGAAATAGATATGGAGGATGTGGATAAAAGGGAACCTTCATGCACTGCTAGTGGGAATGTAAACTGGTACAGCCACTATAGAAAACAATATATAAGTTCCTTACAATATTAAAAATAGAGCTACCATGTGATCTAGCAGTACCATTTAAATGTATTTATCCAAAGAAAGTAAAAACATCAGTATTTAAATATATATATATATATATATATATATATATATAAAGTATAGTTGCTTCAAAAGTATTGAAGCAACCTGTGTCCATTAACAGGTGAATGGATAATGAAGATGTATGTGCATACACACCCATGATGGATTATTTCTCAGCCATTAAAAAATGAAATTTTGCCATTTGTGACAACATGGGTGAACCTAGAGGGTATTATGCTTAGTGAAATAACTCAGACAGAAGAACAGATATTGTATGTTTTTAACTTGCATTTGAAATCCAAAAAATAAAATACATGAACAAAGAGAATAGAACAGATACACAGATACAGAGAACAAACCTGGGGAAATGTGTGGGAGGAGGGGCAAAAGAGCTGAAGGGGACTAAGAGGTACAGACTACTAGCTATAAAATAAGTAAGTTACAGGGAACATAGTCAATATTTTATGATAATTTTTGCCAAATATATTCTGTGAAAATGTCAAATAACTGTGTTGTATACCTGAAAGTAATGGGGCTTTCTGGTGGCTCAGTGGTAAAGAATTTGCCTATTGTGTGGGAGCCATAATGTGAGTTCCATCCCTGGGTTGGGAAGATCCCTTGGAGGAGGGCACAGCAGCCCACTCCAGTATCCTTGCCTGGAGAATCCCATGGACAGAGGAGCCTGGTGGGCTACAGTCCATGGGGTCACAAAGAATTGGACCCGACTGAGGTGACTGAACACAGCACAGCACATCCTTGAAACTAATGTAATATTGTAAGTCAACTATAATTAAAAAATAGTTAAAACAATCAATTTTATGTTATGTGTATTTTACCACACTCCCACACACATACACACAGACTTTTATGAAGTATCTACCTTTATCAGGAAATAGTAATTTTGCTAAGCCTATAAATACTTCTACAGGGAAAGGAAATGTCATAAAACTATGTAAGGTAAATCATCTCTCTCTGAGTTCCACTGAGGATTCTGAATGGAAACAAGAAATAGCATAGTGTATTGTACTAGACTATTTCATGGCTTTAGAGGACAAACAGGAAATACATGATAGGAAGAAAATTCTTTTACAGTTTTAATTTCTGTGATGTCCTTGTTAGGGATATACATTCTCACTGTTTATAAAAGTTTGCTAATGTCAAGTTTTAATCAAGGCTGAAAATGTAAAGTATTAGGGTCCTTTAAAACAAAACAGTGTCAGGTGTTTTTGTCTCTTTGTTCTGTGGTATATTCTGGAGACTTTCTCACAGAAGATGAAAACATGATAGAAACTCTACTACACCATTCAGTGGTTTGTCAGTTGAAGAAAGGTACCATAATAACTATGTATATATACCCTATTCATTTTGTAAAAACCTGGAACATATATTCATTCATTCCCCAATATTTATATGCATGGTCAAGGCTTTTTCTTTGTATATGGGTCCTTTAAAATTCTTCCTTTTCTTTTCTTTTTTTTTAAATTTTGGACTTTTTTATTGGTTTTTATTTATTTATTTTCATTCATCTTTATTCTTTGGCCTGTGTGGGCCTCCCACTGTAGTGGCCTCTCTTGTCACAGAGCAACGGCTCCAGAGCACTGGCTTGCAATTGGACACACCGGTCCAGCAGCTCCGTGGCACACGGGATCCTCCTGGGATCCCAGTCAGGGATTGAACTGGTGCCCCTTGCACTGCAAGGTGGACTCTCTACCTACTGGGCCACCAGGGAAGCCCCCTTTTCTTTCTTGTTAGCCACATCCATATTGTTTCATTCAAGGTTTCCAAATTTCCAATTTCTAGTTTGTCTCCATGAAAGTAGAGAACAGAATTTTTAGATTTTTGTGATTTCTCTCCCTCATTAACTAATGTAATATTGTAAGTCAACTATAATGAAAAAATAGTTAAAACAATCAATTTTATGTTATGTGTATTTTACCACACTCCCACACACATACACACAGACTTTTATGAAGTATCTACCTTTATCAGGAAATAGTAATTTTGCTAAGCCTATAAATACTTCTACAGGGAAAGGAAATGTCATAAAACTATGTAAGGTAAATCATCTCTCTCTGAGTTCCACTGAGGATTCTGAATGGAAACAAGAAATAGCATAGTGTATTGTACTAGACTATTTCATGGCTTTAGAGGACAAACAGGAAATACATGATAGGAAGAAAATTCTTTTACAGTTTTAATTTCTGTGATGTCCTTGTTAGGGATATACATTCTCACTGTTTATAAAAGTTTGCTAATGTCAAGTTTTAATCAAGGCTGAAAATGTAAAGTATTAGGGTCCTTTAAAACAAAACAGTGTCAGGTGTTTTTGTCTCTTTGTTCTGTGGTATATTCTGGAGACTTTCTCACAGAAGATGAAAACATGATAGAAACTCTACTACACCATTCAGTGGTTTGTCAGTTGAAGAAAGGTACCATAATAACTATGTATATATACCCTATTCATTTTGTAAAAACCTGGAACATATATTCATTCATTCCCCAATATTTATATGCATGGTCAAGGCTTTTCTTTGTATATGGGTCCTTTAAAATTCTTCCTTTTCTTTTCTTTTTTTTTAAATTTTGGACTTTTTTATTGGTTTTTATTTATTTATTTTCATTCATCTTTATTCTTTGGCCTGTGTGGGCCTCCCACTGTAGTGGCCTCTCTTGTCACAGAGCAACGGCTCCAGAGCACTGGCTTGCAATTGGACACACCGGTCCAGCAGCTCCGTGGCACACGGGATCCTCCTGGGATCCCAGTCAGGGATTGAACTGGTGCCCCTTGCACTGCAAGGTGGACTCTCTACCTACTGGGCCACCAGGGAAGCCCCCTTTTCTTTCTTGTTAGCCACATCCATATTGTTTCATTCAAGGTTTCCAAATTTCCAATTTCTAGTTTGTCTCCATGAAAGTAGAGAACAGAATTTTTAGATTTTTGTGATTTCTCTCCCCTCATTCTCTTTTTTTTGTTTTTAAAGGGAGAGTGATTTTATTTATTCATTTATTTTTTGACCACTTCTATCGATTTTTCATTTTATTTATCTGTGTTCTTTTGGCCTGTGTGGGCCTCCCATCACAGTGGCCTCTGTTGCTCCAGAGCTCCAGCTCAGTAGTTGGACACATCAGTCCAGCCACTCTGCGGCACGTGGGATCTTCCCAGGCCAGGGATCAAACTGGTGCCCCTTGCCCTGCAAGGTGGTGTCCTTACCCACTGGACCACCAGGGAAGCCCCACCCCCATTCTCTTAAAGTTGCTTCATATACAGCTATTTTAGCAGCTCTTTTACTGCTCACCTTTATTGAATGTTTCTAAAGCATTCATCTTTGTGTTCATAGAAATAATAGCTCTTTTATCCTCATATTTCATCAGTTTACACAATATTTAATTGAATCACTTGATTAAAAGGAGTTCAGTGGGCGGGCTTGGGAACAAACACAGCTGAAACTAAATATGTCAACACTGCTGGTGGGACAAGGTGTGTACTTAAGCATGCTGTGGGCATCTGAATATTTTAGTGATAGAATGGAAACCACCAGTTGATTCACTGATGGTTGGTTAAGAGAAGTTTTGCAGAGTGAGAATGTGCTTTTTCTTAATATATGCTGAATATTTTTCCCATCAGTAAATGGAGATCTACATCATTGTTTTTAATGACTGCATGGTATTTATTATACATGTATTATGCTGAGTTTTTGCTTGCAAGCAACATGAAGCAGCTTGACTCACTTATCCAGACAAGGAATTTATTTTTAGGCTATTAAGATTGTTTATAGAGTCAGCAGGAAAGATGATCATCCAAGCTTGGAAAAATGGGCAGGAGCCTAGGGAGGCTGAAACAGCCAAGGTCTTAGTCCCCACGACAGTCTGGTGGACCTTTGCAGTGGCACTCACTTTCTCAGGACTTCTGCCACCACCACTGCTGGCATCTTGATTGTGTTGTTGCAGCTGCTGCAAATTCTTTTAAACTATTGCTGTGTATTTGTGTCACTTTCTCAGAATTCAAAATCCTGGGCAGAAGCATCTGCCAGTCATATCTAGACTCATGTAGCAGCATCTCAGCTTCAAGGATGAAGGGTAAGGGAATATGTCCTCTTCCCACTTTGGCTTCAGTGATAGGGGCTTGGTCCTACTGCCTATCACCAAGACTCTCACTCAAAGCAGGGGAGTGTGTTTGGATTCTGGGTAGCCAAAAACATGACAACTATCTGAAAAAGTGTGAATTTACTAGAGTTTATTCAACCATTGCCCTGCTGTAAAAGATATAGGTTGTTCCCTCTTTTGTTGTTTTAAACTACATGGTAATAGACACATTTTAAAACTTCCCTGTTCTCAATAATTTAGGGGTTTTGCTTCATATACAGCTATTTTAGCAGCTCTTTTACTGCTCACCTTTATTGAATGTTTCTAAAGCATTCATCTTTGTGTTCATAGAAATAATAGCTCTTTTATCCTCATATTTCATCAGTTTACACAATATTTAATTGAATCACTTGATTAAAAGGAGTTCAGTGGGCGGGCTTGGGAACAAACACAGCTGAAACTAAATATGTCAACACTGCTGGTGGGACAAGGTGTGTACTTAAGCATGCTGTGGGCATCTGAATATTTTAGTGATAGAATGGAAACCACCAGTTGATTCACTGATGGTTGGTTAAGAGAAGTTTTGCAGAGTGAGAATGTGCTTTTTCTTAATATATGCTGAATATTTTTCCCATCAGTAAATGGAGATCTACATCATTGTTTTTAATGACTGCATGGTATTTATTATACATGTATTATGCTGAGTTTTTGCTTGCAAGCAACATGAAGCAGCTTGACTCACTTATCCAGACAAGGAATTTATTTTTAGGCTATTAAGATTGTTTATAGAGTCAGCAGGAAAGATGATCATCCAAGCTTGGAAAAATGGGCAGGAGCCTAGGGAGGCTGAAACAGCCAAGGTCTTAGTCCCACGACAGTCTGGTGGACCTTTGCAGTGGCACTCACTTTCTCAGGACTTCTGCCACCACCACTGCTGGCATCTTGATTGTGTTGTTGCAGCTGCTGCAAATTCTTTTAAACTATTGCTGTGTATTTGTGTCACTTTCTCAGAATTCAAAATCCTGGGCAGAAGCATCTGCCAGTCATATCTAGACTCATGTAGCAGCATCTCAGCTTCAAGGATGAAGGGTAAGGGAATATGTCCTCTTCCCACTTTGGCTTCAGTGATAGGGGCTTGGTCCTACTGCCTATCACCAAGACTCTCACTCAAAGCAGGGGAGTGTGTTTGGATTCTGGGTAGCCAAAAAAATGACAACTATCTGAAAAAGTGTGAATTTACTAGAGTTTATTCAACCATTGCCCTGCTGTAAAAGATATAGGTTGTTCCCTCTTTTGTTGTTTTAAACTACATGGTAATAGACACATTTTACTAATCTAGTAGGTGGAAAACATTGTATCTTAGTCATTTTAACTTATAATTTTAAATAGAGTTTCATATGTTTATTAGATTCTTGGATTTCTTATTTTGTTTTTTCTTTTCTTAAGATTTTATTTTTAATTAGAGGATAATTATAATATTGTGATGGCTTTTACTATACATCAACATGAATCGACCATAAGTATATATATATATCCCCTCCATTTTGAATCCTCCTGCCACCTCCTCTCCATCCTACCCCTCTAGGCTGTCACAAACAATGACTTTGGGTTCCCTGCATCACACAGCACATTCCCACTGGCTATTTTACATATGGTAATATGTATGTTTCAGTGCTGTTCTCTCAAATCATTCAACCCTCTCCTTTCTCCACTGTGTGCAATATTTGGTTCTTTATGTCTGTGTCTCATTTGGTGCCCTGCAACTCGGATCATCAGTACAGCATTCATATATGATAATTGTCTTTCTCTTTCTGACTTCACTCTATGTAATAGGCTCTAGATTCATCCACCTCATTAGAACTGACTCAAATGCATTTCTTTTTATGGCCGAGTAATATTCCATTGTATATATGTACCACAATTTCCTTATCCATTCATCTGTTAATGGACATTTAGGTTGCTTCCATGGCCTAGCTATTGTAAATACTACTGCAGTGAACATTGGGGTCCATGTGTCTTTCAATTATGATTTCCTCAGGGTATCTCAGTATGTGTCATAGGGTATTTTTATTCCTAGTGTTTTTTTAAAGAAATCTCTGTACTGTTCTCCATAGTGGCTGTGCTTTCTCAGAATTCAAAATCCTGGGCAGAAGCATCTGCCAGTCATATCTAGACTCATGTAGCAGCATCTCAGCTTCAAGGATGAAGGGTAAGGGAATATGTCCTCTTCCCACTTTGGCTTCAGTGATAGGGGCTTGGTCCTACTGCCTATCACCAAGACTCTCACTCAAAGCAGGGGAGTGTGTTTGGATTCTGGGTAGCCAAAAACATGACAACTATCTGAAAAAGTGTGAATTTACTAGAGTTTATTCAACCATTGCCCTGCTGTAAAAGATATAGGTTGTTCCCTCTTTTGTTGTTTTAAACTACATGGTAATAGACACATTTTACTAATCTAGTAGGTGGAAAACATTGTATCTTAGTCATTTTAACTTATAATTTTAAATAGAGTTTCATATGTTTATTAGATTCTTGGATTTCTTATTTTGTTTTTTCTTTTCTTAAGATTTTATTTTTAATTAGAGGATAATTATAATATTGTGATGGCTTTTACTATACATCAACATGAATCGACCATAAGTATATATATATATCCCCTCCATTTTGAATCCTCCTGCCACCTCCTCTCCATCCTACCCCTCTAGGCTGTCACAAACAATGACTTTGGGTTCCCTGCATCACACAGCACATTCCCACTGGCTATTTTACATATGGTAATATGTATGTTTCAGTGCTGTTCTCTCAAATCATTCAACCCTCTCCTTTCTCCACTGTGTGCAATATTTGGTTCTTTATGTCTGTGTCTCATTTGGTGCCCTGCAACTCGGATCATCAGTACAGCATTCATATATGATAATTGTCTTTCTCTTTCTGACTTCACTCTATGTAATAGGCTCTAGATTCATCCACCTCATTAGAACTGACTCAAATGCATTTCTTTTTATGGCCGAGTAATATTCCATTGTATATATGTACCACAATTTCCTTATCCATTCATCTGTTAATGGACATTTAGGTTGCTTCCATGGCCTAGCTATTGTAAATACTACTGCAGTGAACATTGGGGTCCATGTGTCTTTTTCAATTATGATTTCCTCAGGGTATCTCAGTAGTGGGATTGCTGGGTCATAGGGTATTTTTATTCCTAGTGTTTTTTTTAAAGAAATCTCTGTACTGTTCTCCATAGTGGCTGTGTCTATTTTACATTTCCAGCAGTGTAAGAGGGTTCCCTTTCTCCACACCCTCTCCAGCATTTATTATTCATAGACTTATTGATGATGGCCATTCTGACCTGTGTGAGATGATATCTCATTGTAGTTTTGATTTGCATTTCTCTAATATTGAGTGATGTTGAGCATCTTTTCATGTGTTCATTAGCCATCTGTATGTCTTCTTTGGAGAAATGTCTATTTAAGTCTTCTGCCCATTTTTTAAGAATTTTGGCCTCCTTTTATTGGCTTTTTATTTATTTACTTTCACCCATCTTTGTTCTTTGGCCTGTGTAGGCCTCGCATTCCAGTGGCCTCTCTTGTTGCAGAGCACCAACTCTGGGCACATGCGCTCCAGAGCACTGACTCATAATTGGATACACTGGTCCAACCGCTCCACGGCATGTGGGATCTTCCTGGGCCAGGGATCAAACCGGTGCCCCTTTCACTACAAGGCAGACTGTTTACCCACTGGACCACCAGAGAAGCCCCTGTGCCCATTTTTTGATTGGATTATTTTTCTGGTATTGACTTGCATGAGTTTCTTGTCTGTTTTGGAGATTAATTGTCGCTTGTTTCATTTGCCATTATTTTCTCCCATTTTGAAGGTGTGTTTTCATCTTGCTTAAAGTTTCTTCATTGTGCAGAAAACTTTTGTTTGATTAGATCCTATTTGTGTATTTTTGTTTTATTTCCATTACTTTTGAAGATGGGTCATAGAGGATCTTGCCGGGGTTTATGTCAGAGTGTTATGCCTATGTTTTCTTCTGAGAGTTTTATACCTCCTGATATTAGCTTTAGAAATCAAAGATGACACATGCAGATGGACCAATGTATCATATTCTCAGATTAGAAGAATCAGTATAGTGAAAATGACTATACTGCCCAAAGCAATCTATAGAATCAATGGAATCCCTATCAAACTACCAATGATATTTTTCACAAAGCTAGAACAAATAATTTCACAATTTATATCAAAACATGAAAGACCCTGAATAGCCACAACAGTCTTGCTAAAGAGGTGTGGAACTGGAGGAATCAACCTTCTTGACTGTAGACTATGCTCTAAAGCCACAGTCATCAAGACAGTATGGTACTGGCACAAAAACAGTATTAAAGTTCAATGGAACAAGATTAAAAAGCCTAGAGATAAATCCTCTCACCTTTGGACACCTTATCTTTGACAGAGGAGGCAAAAATATGCAATGGAGAATAGCCAGCCTCTTCAACAAGTGGTACTGGGAAAACTGGTTAACTACGTGTATTGTATTAGAACACTTCCCAATACCATACACAAAAATAAAATAAAAATGGATTAAAGATCTAAATGTAAGACCAGAAACTATAAAACACTTCTTTTGTCAGTTGTCAGACATATATTACATATATGGGCTTCTTTGAGAGATAATTTACATGTCATAAGATTCAGTAAATTTTATATGTGTAAATCAGGGGTTTTTAG
Source organism: Tragulus kanchil (assembly GCA_022376925.1). Lineage (NCBI taxonomy): Eukaryota > Metazoa > Chordata > Mammalia > Artiodactyla > Tragulidae > Tragulus > Tragulus kanchil. Next base: position 64,708,753 of record JAIOJX010000001.1, on the reverse strand, counting down.
TGTATTTTCAGACTTGTGCCACCATTACTACTACCTAATTCCAGAATATCTCATCACCCTAGAAAGAAACTCCATACGTACATATTTTTATAATTTGCTTACATGGGTTTTTTTTTTTTTTATATATTTTTAAATTTGGGGGTCGTGGGCTTCAGAATGCAGGCTCAGTATTTGTGGTGTACAGGCTTAATTCCTCCATGGCATATGGGGATCTTCCCGAGAAAACTTTTTTTTTTGATTTTCATCTTGCTTAAAGTTTCTTCATTGTGCAGAAAACTTTTGTTTGATTAGATCCTATTTGTGTATTTTGTTTTATTTCCATTACTTTTGAAGATGGGTCATAGAGGATCTTGCCGGGGTTTATGTCAGAGTGTTATGCCTATGTTTTCTTCTGAGAGTTTTATACCTCCTGATATTAGCTTTAGAAATCAAAGATGACACATGCAGATGGACCAATGTATCATATTCTCAGATTAGAAGAATCAGTATAGTGAAAATGACTATACTGCCCAAAGCAATCTATAGAATCAATGGAATCCCTATCAAACTACCAATGATATTTTTCACAAAGCTAGAACAAATAATTTCACAATTTATATCAAAACATGAAAGACCCTGAATAGCCACAACAGTCTTGCTAAAGAGGTGTGGAACTGGAGGAATCAACCTTCTTGACTGTAGACTATGCTCTAAAGCCACAGTCATCAAGACAGTATGGTACTGGCACAAAAACAGTATTAAAGTTCAATGGAACAAGATTAAAAAGCCTAGAGATAAATCCTCTCACCTTTGGACACCTTATCTTTGACAGAGGAGGCAAAAATATGCAATGGAGAATAGCCAGCCTCTTCAACAAGTGGTACTGGGAAAACTGGTTAACTACGTGTATTGTATTAGAACACTTCCCAATACCATACACAAAAATAAAATAAAAATGGATTAAAGATCTAAATGTAAGACCAGAAACTATAAAACACTTCTTTTGTCAGTTGTCAGACATATATTACATATATGGGCTTCTTTGAGAGATAATTTACATGTCATAAGATTCAGTAAATTTTATATGTGTAAATCAGGGGTTTTTAGTGTATTTTCAGACTTGTGCCACCATTACTACTACCTAATTCCAGAATATCTCATCACCCTAGAAAGAAACTCCATACGTACATATTTTTATAATTTGCTTACATGGGTTTTTTTTTTTTTTATATATTTTTAAATTTGGGGGTCGTGGGCTTCAGAATGCAGGCTCAGTATTTGTGGTGTACAGGCTTAATTCCTCCATGGCATATGGGGATCTTCCCCGATCAGTGATCAAACCAGAGTCCCTTGCATTGCAAGGCAAGCTCTTAACCACTGGACTCTCAGGGAAGCTCCCTACATTGGTGTTTTTTTTTTTTTTTTTTTGACCACACTACAGTTTCAGAGGGAGAAGGTGTGCAGGCCTCAAGCCCATTTCACAGATGAAAAAACTGAGATTTGGTGGGATGGGTGACTATGCCAGGGTTAGTGTGTGGTGCACTGGTGATCTGAATGTCTGACAATCAGAAAACTAACCAAACTGATCACATGGATCACAGCCTTGTCTACCTCAGTGAAACTAAGAGCCATGCCATGTAGGGTCACACAAGAAGGGTGAGTCATGGTAGAGAGTTCTGACAAAACGTGGTCCACTGGAGAAGGGAGTGGTAAATTGCTTCAGTGTTCTTGCTTTGAGAACCCCATGTAGAGTATGAAAAGGCAAAATTTAGATATGACAGTGAAAGATGAACTCCCCAGGTCAGTAGGTGCCCAATATGTTACTGGAAAAGAGGGGAGAAATAGCTCCAGAAGGAATGAAGAGGCTGAGCCAAAGTAGAAACAATGCCCAGTTGTGGATGTGTCTAGTGGTGAAAGTGAAGTCTGATGCTGTAAAGAACAATACTGCGTAGGAACCTGGAATGTTAGGTCCATGAATCAAGGCAAATTGGGAGTGGTTAAACAGGAGTTGGCAGGAGTAAGCATCAACATTTTAGGAATCAGTTAACTAAAATGGATCAGAATGGGCAAATTTAATTCAGATGGCCATTATACCTACTGCTATGAGCAAGAATCTCTTAGAAGAAATGGTCTAGCCCTCATAGTAAACAAAAGAATCTGAAATGGAGTACTTGGGTGCAATCTCAAAAAAGAATGATCTCAGTTTGTTTCAAAGGCAAACCATACAATATCACGGTAATCCAAGTCTATGCTCCAACCTCTAATGCAGAAGAAGCTGAAGTAGAACAGTTCTATGAAGACCTACATACAAGACCTTCTAGAACTAACACCAAAAAGAGATGTCTATTTCATCATAAGGGACTGGAATGCAAAAGTAGGATGATAAGAGATACCAGGAGTAATAGGCAAGTTTGGCCTTGGCGTACAAAATGAAGCAGGGCAAAACTAACAGAATTTTACCAAGAGAACACACTAGTCGTAGCAAGCACCTTCTTCTAACAACACGAGACAATTCTATACATGGACATCACCAGATGGTCAGTACCGAAATCAGATTGATTTAGCTTTTTACAGCTGAAGACGGAGAAGCTGTGTACAGTCAGCAAAAACAAGACTGGGAGCTGACTGGCTCAGGTCATGAAGCTCGTTTGGGGGAAAAATAGTCAAAGAAACAAATCCCTTAAAAACAACCATGTAGGGTCACACTACTCAGTGAAACTAAGAGCCATGCCATGTAGGGTCACACAAGAAGGGTGAGTCATGGTAGAGAGTTCTGACAAAACGTGGTCCACTGGAGAAGGGAGTGGTAAATTGCTTCAGTGTTCTTGCTTTGAGAACCCCATGTAGAGTATGAAAAGGCAAAATTTAGATATGACAGTGAAAGATGAACTCCCCAGGTCAGTAGGTGCCCAATATGTTACTGGAAAAGAGGGGAGAAATAGCTCCAGAAGGAATGAAGAGGCTGAGCCAAAGTAGAAACAATGCCCAGTTGTGGATGTGTCTAGTGGTGAAAGTGAAGTCTGATGCTGTAAAGAACAATACTGCGTAGGAACCTGGAATGTTAGGTCCATGAATCAAGGCAAATTGGGAGTGGTTAAACAGGAGTTGGCAGGAGTAAGCATCAACATTTTAGGAATCAGTTAACTAAAATGGACGGGAATGGGAGAATTTAATTCAGATGGCCATTATACCTACTGCTATGAGCAAGAATCTCTTAGAAGAAATGGTCTAGCCCTCATAGTAAACAAAAGAATCTGAAATGGAGTACTTGGGTGCAATCTCAAAAAAGAATGATCTCAGTTTGTTTCAAAGGCAAACCATACAATATCACGGTAATCCAAGTCTATGCTCCAACCTCTAATGCAGAAGAAGCTGAAGTAGAACAGTTCTATGAAGACCTACATACAAGACCTTCTAGAACTAACACCAAAAAGAGATGTCTATTTCATCATAAGGGACTGGAATGCAAAAGTAGGATGATAAGAGATACCAGGAGTAATAGGCAAGTTTGGCCTTGGCGTACAAAATGAAGCAGGGCAAAACTAACAGAATTTTACCAAGAGAACACACTAGTCGTAGCAAGCACCTTCTTCTAACAACACGAGACAATTCTATACATGGACATCACCAGATGGTCAGTACCGAAATCAGATTGATTTAGCTTTTTACAGCTGAAGACGGAGAAGCTGTGTACAGTCAGCAAAAACAAGACTGGGAGCTGACTGGCTCAGGTCATGAACTCTTTATTGCAAAATTCAGACTTATATTGAAGAAAGTAGGGAAAAGCACTAGGCCATTCAGATATGACCTAAATCAAATCCCTTATGATTAAACAAATACATTCAAATAGATTCTATTTGGAAGTGACAAATAGATTCAAGGGATTAGATCTGGTATACCTAGTGCCTGAAGAACTATGGACAGAGGTTTGTAACATTATACAGGAAGCAGTGATCAAAACCATCCCCCCAAATAAATGTAATAAAAAATAAATGTTACAAATTGCTGAGAAAAGAAGAGAAAGTGAAAGACAAAGGAGAAGAGAAAATATATATCCGTCTGAATGCAGAATTCCAGAGAACAGCAAGGAGAGATAAGTCAACTTAAGTAAACAATGCAAAGAAATAGAGGAAAACAATACAATGAGAAAGACTAGAGATCTCTTCAAGAAAATTAGAGATACCAAGGGAAGATTTCATGCAAAGATGGGCACAATAAAGGACAGAAACAGCATGAACCTAACAGGAGCAAAAGATACTAAGAAGAAGTGGCAAGAATACACAGAAGAGCTATACAAAGAAGGTCATAATGATCCAGATAACCAAGGTGGTGTGGCCACTCATCTAGATTCAGATATCTTGGAGTGTGAGGTCCAGTGGGCCTTAAGAAGCATTACTACAAACAAAGCTAGAGGAGGTGATGGAATGCCAATTTGAGCTATTTCAAATCCTTAAAAATGATGCTGTTAAATTGCTACACTCAGTATGCTGGCAAATTTGGAAAATAGCATTGGCCACAGGACTGTAAAAGTCAGTTTTTATTCCAGTCCCAAAGAAGGGCATATCCAAAGATGTTCAAATTCCCACACAGTTGCACTCATGCTAGCAAGGTCATGGTCAAAATCCTCCAAGCTAGGCTTCAACAGTATGTGAACCAAGAAATTCCAGATGTACAAACTGAGTTTAGAAAAGGCAGAGGAATCAGAGAGTAAATTGCCAACATCCATTGCATCATAGAAATAGCAAGATGATTCCAGTTGTTATTTTCAGTCTCATCAAATCTTTATCATTCATAGTTTATTTTTCTTAATCAGTTATAGCCAATATAAAATAAGTGCTTTTTCAACTCACTGTATATAGTGGTTAAGTACTGCCAGTTATTTTTAGGTTTCATAGGGATTTAGTATTATTTCATCAGTGGTTTGAGGCACTGTTTTGTCTTAGAACTAAAATTACTAAATAGGTTTTTCCTTGCAAGGAGAACTATAGCATTACAAGTGGTTCATGATTTACCTATAGATTATAACTGGCAAGCTTGAAACAGATGATTTTTTTTTCATGGGGGGGAAAAACACATTCCAACTACTAAGCAATCTTAAAATCTAAGTTAGATTACTGCACCAATACCGTATTTAACCCAAAATATAGCTGAAAAGTAGTTGGACACATTTTGATGTCAAATAGCTGAAAACTATTTGCCTCTATTTTCAGGGATAAAATGGCCTTGTCTGAGGCAAGAAAAGTTTTACCCATACTACAAAATATTTTCGTCTAGTCTGTTATTGATAAGGTAGTAAATGTTCAGTTCCTGGTAGAAAGGCAGCTAGTAACTGGAGGTCTGTTTCTCAGTTTCTGAGTAACTTGTCCCCTCACCTGTGTTTTGCAGAGTTAACAAAGAAGGTCATAATGATCCAGATAACCAAGTGGGGCCACTCATCTAGATTCAGATATCTTGGAGTGTGAGGTCCAGTGGGCCTTAAGAAGCATTACTACAAACAAAGCTAGAGGAGGTGATGGAATGCCAATTTGAGCTATTTCAAATCCTTAAAAATGATGCTGTTAAATTGCTACACTCAGTATGCTGGCAAATTTGGAAAATAGCATTGGCCACAGGACTGTAAAAGTCAGTTTTTATTCCAGTCCCAAAGAAGGGCATATCCAAAGATGTTCAAATTCCCACACAGTTGCACTCATGCTAGCAAGGTCATGGTCAAAATCCTCCAAGCTAGGCTTCAACAGTATGTGAACCAAGAAATTCCAGATGTACAAACTGAGTTTAGAAAAGGCAGAGGAATCAGAGAGTAAATTGCCAACATCCATTGCATCATAGAAATAGCAAGATGATTCCAGTTGTTATTTTCAGTCTCATCAAATCTTTATCATTCATAGTTTATTTTTCTTAATCAGTTATAGCCAATATAAAATAAATGTTTTTTCAACTCACTGTATATAGTGGTTAAGTACTGCCAGTTATTTTTAGGTTTCATAGGGATTTAGTATTATTTCATCAGTGGTTTGAGGCACTGTTTTGTCTTAGAACTAAAATTACTAAATAGGTTTTTCCTTGCAAGGAGAACTATAGCATTACAAGTGGTTCATGATTTACCTATAGATTATAACTGGCAAGCTTGAAACAGATGATTTTTTTTTCATGGGGGGGAAAAACACATTCCAACTACTAAGCAATCTTAAAATCTAAGTTAGATTACTGCACCAATACCGTATTTAACCCAAAATATAGCTGAAAAGTAGTTGGACACATTTTGATGTCAAATAGCTGAAAACTATTTGCCTCTATTTTTCAGGGATAAAAATGGCCTTGTCTGAGGCAAGAAAAGTTTTACCCATACTACAAAATATTTTCGTCTAGTCTGTTATTGATAAGGTAGTAAATGTTCAGTTCCTGGTAGAAAGGCAGCTAGTAACTGGAGGTCTGTTTCTCAGTTTCTGAGTAACTTGTCCCCTCACCTGTGTTTATTGCAGAGTTAACAATGGTTTTTCATCCCCCCCCCCCAACTTTGGCTGGTTTTCTTTTATTCATTTCGAAGACACTAATCCCTTTGAGGCTATTGTTATCTTTACACTCCAGCTTGAATTGGCTGTATGAACATAGATAAGTCTGAGTATACCCAATGAAGCTATGAGCCACGTCCTGTAGGGCCACCCAAGGCTCACCTTATGAAAGGGTCATAGTGGAGAGTTCTGACAAAACATAGTCCACTGGAGGAGGATATGGCTCTTGAGGATCCCTTGGACAGCAAGGAGGTCAAATCAGTCAATCCTAAAGGAAATCAACCCTGAATATTCATTGGAAGGGCTGATGCTGAAGCTCCAATACTTTGTCCCAGTGATGTGAAGAGCCAACTCTGATGCTGGGAAAGATTGAAGGCAGAAGGAGAAGAGGGTGGCAGAGGATGAGATGGTTGAATAACATCACTGACTTAATGGACATAAATATGAGCAAACTCTGGGAGAGAGTGAAGGACAGGGAAGCCTGACTTGCTTCAGTCCATGGGGTCGAAGTGTTGGACACTACTTATTGACTGAGCAACAACAATAAAGTCTGACTATTAGCTTCCTTAATTTAAAAGGAGGCTACTACCTTATTTATATTTCAGATTGTTGTAAAATTATATATATGGAAGTTTTGTCACCTATGTAATGCTATAGGACTCTGAAATATCTATAGTTATCCCAAGGATAACTCTTTTGTAAGAGGCAGTGATTAGCCCCGGGGTCTCATAAACTGCCGTCAAAGCTCATTGACCTTTCCTGATTTGAACGTTCTGATCTTTTTTGACCTTAACTAATATGTTGAAAGTACTGACTCCTTATCTTTTGTGCATGTATGCTAAGTTCTTTTAGTGTGACTCTGTGGACCATAGGCTGCCAGGCTCCTCTGTCCATGGGATTCTCCAGGCAAGAAGACTGGAGTGGGTTTTCAGTTCCTTCTCCATGGGATCTTTCCAATTCAGGTATCAAACTTGCATTTCTTACATCTCCTGCATTGGCAGGCAGGTTCTTTACCACTAGTGCCAATTTGGGGAATCGTCAAATTAATAGAACAATTATGTTTTGAAATATAGAACAGTTGTGTTTTAAATATACATTTGTCTACTCCAGCTGTTTCATCTGAAATCGTAATCTTTTGTTTGTATAATAACAGTTGTCTGATGAAAGAGATTAAACGCTTGGTATTTTGAAAACAAGTTAAGGAATAAGATGTGTTCTTTCAAAACGTTCACACTATTTAAGCAAGATGGGTTATATAAAATAATAAGGAAGCCAGTGCTTTCCCCTTTTTGCTTTCAATTTAGAGATAGTAGATTTTAAATAAAAGGAAATGCATAGGAAAAACTAAATTAAAAGTTTTACATTAAAAAACATCGATTTGGAAATATATAGTCTGAAGGCAGCTAGTTCAATGTTGTTTGGATAGCTAGAAATTATCAATTTGCTTAACAAAATAGGTTTTTTAAAAATATCCCTGGTGTGATAGGCTAGGTTATTTTTGTCTGTTTATTTGTTTGAATTTATTATTGTTCTCACTTACTGAATTATTTCAATTTTGATAGCTTTTCTCTTAATTGCTGCATATTCCCTATGTTTTTTCCCTCTTTATCTTCCCTGACTTGACTGGGTCAAGTGTTGGACACTACTTATTGACTGAGCAACAACAATAAAGTCTGACTATTAATTTAAAAGGAGGCTACTACCTTATTTATATTTCAGATTGTTGTAAAATTATATATATGGAAGTTTTGTCACCTATGTAATGCTATAGGACTCTGAAATATCTATAGTTATCCCAAGGATAACTCTTTTGTAAGAGGCAGTGATTAGCCCCGGGGTCTCATAAACTGCCGTCAAAGCTCATTGACCTTTCCTGATTTGAACGTTCTGATCTTTTTTGACCTTAACTAATATGTTGAAAGTACTGACTCCTTATCTTTTGTGCATGTATGCTAAGTTCTTTTAGTGTGACTCTGTGGACCATAGGCTGCCAGGCTCCTCTGTCCATGGGATTCTCCAGGCAAGAAGACTGGAGTGGGTTTTCAGTTCCTTCTCCATGGGATCTTTCCAATTCAGGTATCAAACTTGCATTTCTTACATCTCCTGCATTGGCAGGCAGGTTCTTTACCACTAGTGCCAATTTGGGGAATCGTCAAATTAATAGAACAATTATGTTTTGAAATATAGAACAGTTGTGTTTTAAATATACATTTGTCTACTCCAGCTGTTTCATCTGAAATCGTAATCTTTTGTTTGTATAATAACAGTTGTCTGATGAAAGAGATTAAACGCTTGGTATTTTGAAAACAAGTTAAGGAATAAGATGTGTTCTTTCAAAACGTTCACACTATTTAAGCAAGATGGGTTATATAAAATAATAAGGAAGCCAGTGCTTTCCCCTTTTTGCTTTCAATTTAGAGATAGTAGATTTTAAATAAAAGGAAATGCATAGGAAAAACTAAATTAAAAGTTTTACATTAAAAAACATCGATTTGGAAATATATAGTCTGAAGGCAGCTAGTTCAATGTTGTTTGGATAGCTAGAAATTATCAATTTGCTTAACAAAATAGGTTTTTTAAAAATATCCCTGGTGTGATAGGCTAGGTTATTTTTGTCTGTTTATTTGTTTGAATTTATTATTGTTCTCACTTACTGAATTATTTCAATTTTGATAGCTTTTCTCTTAATTGCTGCATATTCCCTATGTTTTTTCCCTCTTTATTTTCCCCTAAAGTATTCTGTGTTTTTAAAAAATCTTTCTTCTTCCATCTTTACTGAGGTATATTTGACAAATAGAAATTGTTTATATTTAAGTAGCACAATGTGATATTTATATATATATATATACATTGTGATATAATTACTGTAATCAAGCTCATTATCATATCCATCACCTCACATAGTTGTTATTTTTTATTGTTGTTATTAAGTAAAATCTCTTTAGCAAATTTCAAGTAAACAATGTAGTATTATTAACTATAGTCATCACACTGTGCATTAGATTTCCAGAATTTATTCATGCTGCATAATTGAAACTCTGTACCCTTTGCCCCCCATTTCCCCTATTCCCCAGCTTCTGATAACCACAATTCTAGTCTCTACTTCCAAGAGTCCAACTTTAGATTCCACACGTAAGTGAGATCATGCAGGTTTTGTCTATGTCTGGCTTATTTTACTTAGCATAATGTCGTCCAGGTGTATCCATTTATTTTCCTTTTAAAAATTCTAATAATGAAATAATTTAGACCTACAGAGTATAGGAAATGCTATAACATATGTGTGTATCCTCTACTCAGCATAACAAATTAAACAGTACATATATAGTTGAAGTCTTCCTTTGTGTTCCAGTTCCATCTGTTCGTCCCTCCCCTAACTCCTGAATTTGGAGTTTATTATTCCTTTTACTAATATTTTAATTAATGCTATTGCGTATGTGTGCATATAGAACCAATATATGGTATTATTTTACATTTGAGGCTTTTGTTTCCTCAGCTGTGTTTTTGAGATTTGTCCATGTCACTATCCCAGTAGCACTTTCCCCTCCACCCCACACCCCTTTTGTGATAACCAAAAATGTCTCCAGACATTGCCGGGTGTCCCTTTCATGGTGAAATCTCCCCTTTTCTCAGTGAGCACCATTATTTTACTTCATTAATTTTAACTACTGTGTCATGTTCCATGATGTATATATCATCACTTATTTTTCTGTTATTCCAGTCGATAGACATTTATATTATTTCCAGTTTTTTTTTTCTCCATTGAGCATTCTTGTTCATGTTTACTTATACAGTGTGAGATTTTCTACAGGGTAATATGCTTGGGAGTGAAAATATTGAGTTCTGGTGTATGTATATCTTTAACTCTATCAGATATTGCCAACCAGGTTTCATAATGGTTGTAATAATATACACACCCACCAGCTGAATAAGGGAGATCCTGTTGCTCCACATTCTCATTAGCACTTGAGTATTTTCAGGTTTTGAAATCTTTGTGTACCTGTCGGGTGTAAATTGTGGTTTTAATTTGCATTTTCTTGATGACTGTAGTGATCACAGATTATCCAGGTGGAGCTGTATCCAACAAAATTAAATTTTGCCATGTAATTTATTAAGAATCCAGGAACATTTCTCAAATTATGAGGAGTCATTTAGGTGGATTTAAAAATAATGTTTGAGCTTCTTTGATCAGCTTTAAGAAGTGGTTTTGAGCAATCAGACTTCATATACTTCATGTTTGTACTCAACTGCTGCAGTTTCTGTTTCCAAAGCAGAGATGATGATCTAGTCATAATACTGTGCTTCCTCTTAGAAAATGTTATTACTGATAGTGATTACCATCTGTGTTTAGGGAGTGACTCAAAATACTTTAATAACTAGAAGTTATTTCCCTCAGTGTTGTTGGATGGTCTTTTTTCTCAGAGTCACCTCATTACTAATAGCTGCTTGGCATATTTGTTTTTTTGATAGTGTCATCTCCCATAAACATACATTTTCCCACACTGTATGCAATTATTTATACTCTTTTTTCTGAGTCATTTTCCTAAAGACAGTGGGAGGTTACAAAAGATGTTCTTGCCTCTGTACCTATTTTTGAGACATTGAAAATTCAAAAGATGGACATAGCACATATTTATAAAATCAATTATATGTATATAATTATATATACCATATATGTAATATATATATATATATATATTATATGTATGCAATGTATGAAAAATTGGCTAGTATGAAAGGGATGGAATTTCTCTAAGGTTTTGAGTGTAAGGCCCATTTTAAATATAGTTTTGAAGAAAAAATGCAGATGAATTATTAAGGCAGGGGAAATACATATTATTCATAGATGATTTGACATACTTAAATTAGGATGTAGTGGGGCTTCCCTGCTGGTGCAGTGGTAAAGAATCTGCCTGCCAGTGCAGGAGACACAGGTTTGATCCCTGGTCCGGGAAAATTCCACATGCCGAGGAGCCACTAAGCCCATATGCCACAACTGCTGAACCTGTACTCTGGAGCCCGGGAATCAAAACTGTTGAGCTCATGTGCCGCAACTACTGAAGCCTGAGTGCCCTGAAGCCTGTGCTCCACAACAAGAAAAGCCACAGCCGTAAGAAGGCTGCTCACCACAACTAGAGAAATGCCTGTGTAGCAATGAAGACCCAGCACAACCAACAATAAATTAAAAAAAATAAATTGGGATGTAGTGGGAAAAGTGGCTGTATTAATGTGACTTTCATTCATGTTCATAATTTCTTTCCTCCCTAATACATGTTTTCTGGGGCTTCACTGGTGGCTCAGATGTTTAAGAATCTGCCTGCAATGTAAGAGATCTGGATTTGATTCCTGAGTCAGGAAGATAATAACTTAATGCTAATTGCATAAGAATAATCAGTGGACACAGATGAATTCTTTTTTTGGGGGGGGACGGGTTGGGGATGGAGGGGGTGGACGGGCCACTTCTATTGGTCTTTCATTTATTTATTTTTGTACATCTTTGTTCTTTTGGTCTGTGTGGGCCTCCCATCGCGGTGGCCTCTGTTGTCGCAGAGCACCGGCTCTGGGCGCATGCGCTCCAGAGCTCCAGCTCGGTAATTGGACAGATGGGTCCAGCCACTCCGCGGCACGTGGGATCTTCCCAGGCCAGGGCTCGAACTGGCGCCCCTTGCACTGCAAGGCAGTGTCCTTACCCACTGGACCACCAGGGAAGCCCTAGATGAATTCTTAAGTGTTGCATTTGGAATAACTTTAGCTTTAACTTTAAAAGTAAAAAAAAAAAAAGTAAATGGGCTTCCCTGGTGACTCGGATGGTAAAGAATCTGCCTGCATGCAGGAGACCTGAGTTCAATCCCTGGGTCAGGTAGGTCCCCTGGAGAAGGGAATGGCTACCCTTCCGATATTCTTGCCTGGAGAATTCCATGGACAGAGGAGCTGGGCTACAGTCCATGGGGTTTCAAAGAGCTGAACACAACTGAGTGACTAACACACACACACACACAGACACACACACACACACACATGCACATTTCCAGGATGAATAATTCAGTCACTTTAAAAGTGCCTTGCTGCTTAACTGGTCTCTATCAGTGGGAAAAAGACCTAAACAGACATCTCTCCAAAGAAGACATACAGATGGCCAACCAATACATGAAAAGATGCTCAACATTGCCCATTATTAGAGAAATGCAAATCAAAACTGCAATGAGATATCACCTCACGCCAGTCAGAATAGCCATCATCAAAAAGTCTACAAACAGTAAATTCTGGAGAAGGTGCAGGTGAGTTCCTACCACTGAGCCATAAGGGAAGTCCTGTTTCCCCTACTTCTTCACTATTCCACTCATCATTCATTTAATGATTCAGGTTTTATCCTATTGATAGTGGCTTCTCAAGGTAGAGGAAGGAAAATGGAGTTTTTTAGGCAATGACAGCTTTTATTTTACGTATAGATTATAAGTCATACATTACCAGAATGTGAAAGTCATTGGCAGTGTGGTTTGTTAGAGATTGTTGTTGTTGTTTTTTTACTTTGAATAAAGGCTGTTTCAAGTCATTAATAATGGAAGTTAGATAAAATGTATTCGTTTATATTGAATGGATATTATAAGTCTATGTAAAAATCTTCCTGTGTTACATTTGGAATAACTTTAGCTCTAACTTTAAAAGTAAATGGGGGGCTTCCCTGGTGGTCCAGTGGGTAAGGACACCGCCTTGCAGTGCAAGGGGCCCCAGTTCGATCCCTGGTCTGGGAAGTTCCCACGTGCCGCAGAGCGGCTGGACCGATGTGTCCAATCACCGAGCCGGAGCTCTGGAGCACTTGCGCCCAGAGCCGGCACTCTGCGACAACAGAGGCCGCCACAATGGGAGGCCCATGGGGGTCAGGGAACAAAGACAGATGAAAATGGAGGAATGAAAGACCAACAGAAGTGGCCCGCTCGCTCCCCTCCCTCCCCAACCCCACCCCCGCCCAAAATAAATAAATAAAAATAAATCTTTAAAAAAAAAAAAAGATCTACTCTCTTAGCAACTTTCAAATATACAATACAATATGGCTAAGTATGGTCACCATGTTGTACACTGTATCCTCAGACCTTATTTATCTTATACTTTGAAGTTTATACCTTTTAACCACCTTCAACCATTTTGTCAACTACCCAACCCACACTCTGGTAACCAACCCATCGATCTATTCTCTGTGTCTATGAGATTTCACATGAATGAGGTATATCTTTCTTTATTTAAAAAGACCTAAACAGACATCTCTCCAAAAAAGAAAATGGCCAAAATACATGAAAAGATGCTCAACATTGCCCATTATTAGAGAAATGCAAATCAAAACTGCAATGAGATATCACCTCACGCCAGTCAGAATAGCCATCATCAAAAAGTCTACAAACAGTAAATTCTGGAGAAGGTGCAGGTGAGTTCCTACCACTGAGCCATAAGGGAAGTCCTGTTTCCCCTACTTCTTCACTATTCCACTCATCATTCATTTAATGATTCAGGTTTTATCCTATTGATAGTGGCTTCTCAAGGTAGAGGAAGGAAAATGGAGTTTTTTAGGCAATGACAGCTTTTATTTTACGTATAGATTATAAGTCATACATTACCAGAATGTGAAAGTCATTGGCAGTGTGGTTTGTTAGAGATTGTTGTTGTTGTTTTTTTACTTTGAATAAAGGCTGTTTCAAGTCATTAATAATGGAAGTTAGATAAAATGTATTCGTTTATATTGAATGGATATTATAAGTCTATGTAAAAATCTTCCTGTGTTACATTTGGAATAACTTTAGCTCTAACTTTAAAAGTAAATGGGGGGCTTCCCTGGTGGTCCAGTGGGTAAGGACACCGCCTTGCAGTGCAAGGGGCCCCAGTTCGATCCCTGGTCTGGGAAGTTCCCACGTGCCGCAGAGCGGCTGGACCGATGTGTCCAATCACCGAGCCGGAGCTCTGGAGCACTTGCGCCCAGAGCCGGCACTCTGCGACAACAGAGGCCGCCACAATGGGAGGCCCATGGGGGTCAGGGAACAAAGACAGATGAAAATGGAGGAATGAAAGACCAACAGAAGTGGCCCGCTCGCTCCCCTCCCTCCCCAACCCGACCCCCGCCCAAAATAAATAAATAAAAATAAATCTTTAAAAAAAAAAAAAGATCTACTCTCTTAGCAACTTTCAAATATACAATACAATATGGCTAAGTATGGTCACCATGTTGTACACTGTATCCTCAGACCTTATTTATCTTATACTTTGAAGTTTATACCTTTTAACCACCTTCAACCATTTTGTCAACTACCCAACCCACACTCTGGTAACCAACCCATCGATCTATTCTCTGTGTCTATGAGTTCAGGTTTTCTTTCAGATTTCACATGAATGAGTTCACACAGTATATCTTTCTTTATTTGTCTGACTTATTTCACTCAGCATAGTCCCCTCAAGGTCCATCCATGTTGTCACAAGTAGAAGGATTTCCTCTATTTTTATGGCTGAATAATATGTAAATGTACATCACATTTTCTTTATCTATTCATCCATAGATGGAAATTGGTTGTTTCCATGTGTTGACTGTTTAAATAATGTTGCAATGAATATGAGGGTGTAAATATCTTTGAGATAGTTATTTCATTTCCCTTGTAAAAATATCCAGAAGTGGAGTTAGCAGATCATATGACAGTTCTGCTCATCTTTTTAGAACTTCCATACTGTTTTCCATATTCCCTTTTAAAATGCAAAAATCTTTGAAAAGCTGAAATAAAAATTCAACACTAGCTGCATCATTCTGTCTTAATTTCACCTACCACTAATTATGGAACTGTACTTTATACTGTGATTCTACCTGAAATAGACTCATAATTATCTATTTTTGTTATTTACATTTTTTTGTTGTTACTTACTTTTAAGCTAGTGTTATTCGCTTAGTCGTATCTGACTCTTTGCAACTCCCTGGATTGTAATCTACCAGGCCCCTCTGTCCATGGAATTATCCAGGCAAGAATACTGGAGTGGGTAGCCATTTCCTTCTGGAGGGGATCTTCCCAACCCAGGGATTGAACTCGGGTCTCCTGCATTGCAGGCAGATTCTTTACTGTTCGAATCACCAGCAAAGTCCATTTACTTTAAAAAAAAAAAAAAATTCTTTGTCAGTTTATTTATTTATTTATTTATTTTGGGGGGTGGGGTTTGGGGAGGGAGCAGGGCAGGTGGGCCACTGCTATTGGTCCTTCATTTGTCCATTTTCATCCATCTTTGTTCTTTGGCTCCTGTGGGCCTCCCATAGCAGTGGCCTTACCCACTGGACCACCAGGGGAAGCCCAAGAGAGTAGATCTTAAAAGTTTTCATCACAAGAAAACAATTATAACTGTACAGTGATAGATTTTAACTAAACTTATTGTGGTAATTTTGCAATATATACATATATCAAATCATTGTATACCTAAAGCTGATGTGATGTTATATGTCAAATATATCTCAATAAATTGGAAATTTTATGCGTTTCAAACTACCAGTGAAAAAAAAAAGATTCCCGCCTTCATGGCATTTTCATTTTAGTGGGGAGTATATTGAAGTACAATCAATTATTCCAAAATTTCGTGGCTTAAAAACAACCAACAGGGCTTCCCTGGTGGTCCAGTGGGTAAGGACACTACCTTGCAGTGCAAGGGGCTCCGGTTCGATCCCTGGCCTTGGAAGATCCCACGTGCCGCGGAGCGGCTGGATCGATGTGTCCAATTACCAAGCTGGAGCTCTGGAGCACGTGCGCCCAGAGCCGGTGCTCTGCGACAACAGAGGCCACTGCGACGGGAGGCCCACACGGGTCAAAGAACAAAGATGGATGAAAATAGACAAATGAAAGACCAATAGAAGTGGCCCGCCTGCCCCCTCCCTCCCGAACCCCCCCTTCCCCAAAAACAACCAACAATTATTGTCTCACAGTTTCTGAGGGTCATGAATTTGGGAGTGGTTTTGATGGGTGGTTCTGGCCCAGGGTGTCTCATGAGGTTGTAAGTCTGTATGTTAGCTGAGGCTGCAGTTGTCTAAAGACTTAACTGAGTCTGAAGAATCAGCTTCCAAGACAGTTCACTCACCTATTTATTGGCAGGAGGCCGTATATCTTTGCTGGTTATTGATTGGAGGCCTCACTTTTTACCATGTCAGCCTCTCCATAAGGCTGCTTGTGTGTCCTCATGATATGGTCGATGGCTTCCCCTAGATGGGGTGAATCAAGGGAACACAGGGAGGAAGCCACAATGACTCTTCCCCACCTCCTGAAGCACCTTTTATGGCCAGTCTTGGAAATCACACCTTGTAGTTTCCACTAATGATTTGGAAGCAAGTCACTGAGTCCAGGCCACACTCAGAAAGAAAGGTGTTAAATTTGATCTCTTGAAAGGAGTGACAAAGAATTTGTGAAAATAGTTTAAAACCCCAACAAGGGGCTTCCCCTGGTGGTCCAGCGGGTAGGGACACTGCCTTGCAGTGCAAGGGGCGCTGGTTTGATCCCTGGCCTGGGAAGATCCCACGTGCCGCGGAGCGGCTGGACCGATGTGTCCAATCAACGAGCCGGAGCTCTGGAGCACATGTGCCCTGAGCTGGCACTCTGCAGCCACAGACGCCACCGCGATGGGAGGCCCACAGGAGCCAAAGAACAAAGACTGATGAAAATAGAGAAATGAAAGAGCAATAGAAGTGGCCCGCCTGCTCCCCTCCCTCCCCAACCTGACCCCCGCCCAAAATAAATTAATTAATTAATTAAAAAAAAAGATTTCAAAATAAAAAAAAACCAACAGGAAGACAGATAATAAGCAATAAGTAAGTAAATTATGGAGTTTATTAGGTTTTAAGTTCTGTGACAATAAGAAAGCAGAAATAAGCGGAATCAGAATATGTGTTTGTGGAACTGATGTGGATTGCAGTTTTGTTTTGTTTTGTTTTAATTTATTTATTTATTTTGGGCGGGGGTCGGGTTAGGGCGGGAGCGGCGGCCACTCTGTTGATTTTTTCATTTCTCTATTTTCATCCTTCTTTGTTCTTTGGCCCGCGTGGGCCTCCCATCGTGGCGGCGTCTGTCGCTGCAGAGCACCGGCTCTGGGCACACGTGCTCCAGAGCTCCGGCTCGGTCATTGGACACACTGGTCCAGCTGCTCTGCGGCACGTGGGATCCTCCCAGGCCAGGGATCGAACCGGCGCCCCTTGCACTGCAAGGCGGTGTCCTTACCACTGGACCACCAGAGGAAGCCCCTGGATTGCAGTTTTCAACAAAGTGGTCAGTGTAGGACTCACTTGCACTAAGGGAACACAGGAGGAAGCCACAATGACTCTTCCCACCTCCTGAAGCACCTTTTATGGCCAGTCTTGGAAATCACACCTTGTAGTTTCCACTAATGATTTGGAAGCAAGTCACTGAGTCCAGGCCACACTCAGAAAGAAAGGTGTTAAATTTGATCTCTTGAAAGGAGTGACAAAGAATTTGTGAAAATAGTTTAAAACCCCAACAAGGGGCTTCCCCTGGTGGTCCAGCGGGTAGGGACACTGCCTTGCAGTGCAAGGGGCGCTGGTTTGATCCCTGGCCTGGGAAGATCCCACGTGCCGCGGAGCGGCTGGACCGATGTGTCCAATCAACGAGCCGGAGCTCTGGAGCACATGTGCCCTGAGCTGGCACTCTGCAGCCACAGACGCCACCGCGATGGGAGGCCCACAGGAGCCAAAGAACAAAGACTGATGAAAATAGAGAAATAAAAGAGCAATAGAAGTGGCCCGCCTGCTCCCTCCCTCCCCAACCTGACCCCCGCCCAAAATAAATTAATTAATTAATTAAAAAAAAAGATTTCAAAATAAAAAAAAACCAACAGGAAGACAGATAATAAGCAATAAGTAAGTAAATTATGGAGTTTATTAGGTTTTAAGTTCTGTGACAATAAGAAAGCAGAAATAAGCGGAATCAGAATATGTGTTTGTGGAACTGATGTGGATTGCAGTTTTGTTTTGTTTTGTTTTAATTTATTTATTTATTTTGGGCGGGGGGTCGGGTTGGGGCGGGAGGGGAGCGGGCGGGCCACTTCTGTTGATTTTTTCATTTCTCTATTTTCATCCTTCTTTGTTCTTTGGCCCGCGTGGGCCTCCCATCGTGGCGGCGTCTGTCGCTGCAGAGCACCGGCTCTGGGCACACGTGCTCCAGAGCTCCGGCTCGGTCATTGGACACACTGGTCCAGCTGCTCTGCGGCACGTGGGATCCTCCCAGGCCAGGGATCGAACCGGCGCCCCTTGCACTGCAAGGCGGTGTCCTTACCCACTGGACCACCAGAGGAAGCCCCTGGATTGCAGTTTTCAACAAAGTGGTCAGTGTAGGACTCATTAAGATTAGATTTTAGTAAAGACTTGAAAAAGATGAGGAAGTTCGCTAAGCAGATATCTAAGAGAAGAAAGTGCTAAATCATGGAAATAGGTAGTTTAAAAGCCCTGGGATGGGGATTAAAATGAAGTGAGAGAAAAGAATGCTTGACATATTTTTATTAGTAGTGTATTTTCAGTTGGGGAGGTGGGAACATTGAAGAAGGATAATTTTTTAATTTTTCTTTTAACTTAAAGTTTGTATTTTTTTTTTTTAATCTTTATTCTATATTGGAGCATAGTTGATTAACAATGTTGTGTTAATTTCAGGTGTATAGCTGATTGAGTTATACATATGCATGTATCTTTTTTTTTCAAATTCTTTTCTCATTTAGGTTAGTATAGACTGTTAAGTAGAGTTCCCTGTGCCATACAGTAGGTCTTCATTAGTTATCTATTTTAAATATAATATTGTATACATGTCAGTCTCAAACTCCCAGTCTATCCCTTCTCCCCCCATCCCCCCCAAATGGTAAGTTCCTTCTCCAAGTCTGTGAGTCTGTTTTTGGTTTTTTAAATAAATTCATTTGTCTCATTATTTAAAGATTCCATGTATAATTTATATCATATGGTATTTGTCTTTCTTTGTCTGACTTACTTCACTTAATATGGTAATCTCTAGGTCCATTCATGTTGTTGCAAATGGCATATTTTGTTCCTTTTTGTGGCTGAGTAATATTCCATTTGTATGTACCACATCTTCTTTATCTATTATCTGTTCATGGACATTTAGGCTGTTTCCATGTCTGGCTTTGTAAACAGCACTGCAGTGAACATAGGGGTACATGTAAGAGGAACCATTATTTCCATGGCTGAAGTTAATAGATTCATTATTTCTAATAGGAATGTAAAGACAAAATCAAAATGGATCCAAGTAAGTGTGAATTCTGTAACAATCATTGGACCATGTATGAGTGTGAATTCTGTCACCATCTCTGTTGAGGATGACATGTAGTTCCTGTGTTTGGACCATTGAGCAGAAGATTGGGAAACTGAATGGTGTACATCACATTAAAGTAAGTTATCTCCTTGAGAAAGTAGGGGATTGCAGTTTTCAACAAAGTGGTCAGTGTAGGACTCATTAAGATTAGATTTTAGTAAAGACTTGAAAAAGATGAGGAAGTTCGCTAAGCAGATATCTAAGAGAAGAAAGTGCTAAATCATGGAAATAGGTAGTTTAAAAGCCCTGGGATGGGGATTAAAATGAAGTGAGAGAAAAGAATGCTTGACATATTTTTATTAGTAGTGTATTTTCAGTTGGGGAGGTGGGAACATTGAAGAAGGATAATTTTTTAATTTTTCTTTTAACTTAAAGTTTGTATTTTTTTTTTTTAATCTTTATTCTATATTGGAGCATAGTTGATTAACAATGTTGTGTTAATTTCAGGTGTATAGCTGATTGAGTTATACATATGCATGTATCTTTTTTTTTCAAATTCTTTTCTCATTTAGGTTAGTATAGACTGTTAAGTAGAGTTCCCTGTGCCATACAGTAGGTCTTCATTAGTTATCTATTTTAAATATAATATTGTATACATGTCAGTCTCAAACTCCCAGTCTATCCCTTCTCCCCCCATCCCCCCCAAATGGTAAGTTCCTTCTCCAAGTCTGTGAGTCTGTTTTTGGTTTTGTAAATAAATTCATTTGTCTCATTATTTAAAGATTCCATGTATAATTTATATCATATGGTATTTGTCTTTCTTTGTCTGACTTACTTCACTTAATATGGTAATCTCTAGGTCCATTCATGTTGTTGCAAATGGCATATTTTGTTCCTTTTTGTGGCTGAGTAATATTCCATTTGTATGTACCACATCTTCTTTATCTATTATCTGTTCATGGACATTTAGGCTGTTTCCATGTCTGGCTTTGTAAACAGCACTGCAGTGAACATAGGGGTACATGTAAGAGGAACCATTATTTCCATGGCTGAAGTTAATAGATTCATTATTTCTAATAGGAATGTAAAGAAGAAATCAAAATGGATCCAAGTATGAGTGTGAATTCTGTCACCATCTCTGTTGAGGGGATGACATGTAGTTCCTGTGTTTGGACCATTGAGCAGAAGATTGGGAAACTGAATGGTGTACATCACATTAAAGTAAGTTACTCCTTGGAAATCAGTGCTATTGACTGAAATTCTTCTGGGAAATTACTTCTAATACTGAGATAGATGCAGAAACATGAACATGTATGACATAAAGACTGTCAGACTTCTATCCCGGAAGCCAAATGCATTTTCTTTGGCCCATTAACTTATTTTTTGTTGTTGTTAAGAAAATAAGAAATTATACATTTTTAAAACTTATAAATATCTGAAGATTGACTCTTGATGTTATGGTTGTATTGGTATATATTTTATAAGTATATAGGTGCTGACATAAGTTTGAGCAAACTCTGGGAGATAGTGAAAGACAGGGAAGCCTGGCGTGCTGCAATCCATGGGGTTGCAAAGAGTCAAACTCAACTTATCAACTGAACAGTACTTTTTATTACTCTTTATGTCATCTTGAACTAAAATGTATGTTCTTAGAGAAAGGATTATGAGGTATCTTTCTCTTTTATAGCATGACAGTGTGTTTATTAATAATATATGTATTAATAATGTAAGAACATGCAAAGTGTAACTTATTTTCTAGACATTTTCACTTCAGTTTTTAAAATTAATTTATTTTAATTGGAGGATAATTACTTTGCAGTATTGTCCTGGTTTTTTCCATACATCAACATGAATCAGCCACAGGCATACATGTTGCCCCTCCCTGCATCCTGAACCCCGCCCCCTCCCATAACAAGTAACCTGGTATTTTCATCATAAAATTGCTTCCTACCACCCAATTGCTGTTTTAGCTCTGTATCACTATTCTCTATATAAATTCTCCTCAGACTAGTTCTAATATTTTTAGTATGAGATGCCTTGAATTGTATTTTACTTGTCACTATCTTTTTAATCTTTTTATTTCCATGTTCATAAAAGTATCTTTTATATAAAGCCTTTGGGGTTAAAAACTATGTTTTGATTACGTCCAGCCTTCTCAGCCTCAGCACTGTTGACATTTTGGGCCAAATAATTCTTTGTCTTAGGAGACTGTTTGTGCTTTGTAGGATGTTTAACAACATCCCTGGCCTCTAACCTTCAGATGCTGCTAGCCTCTTGTCCCAGTTGTGACAACCACAAATGTCTCTAGACATTGCCAGTGTCCCCTGGGGGTGAAATTTTCCTCAGCTAAGGATCATTGCTGTAGTCCCTTCTCAGAGAACCTCTATTGTATACACTTTGGCTGTTCAGTTATTATCTAATGATGATGGATTTTATCAAACAGGCTCATATGCCCCTTTTCTCATCATTTTAGCTTGTTATGGTTCTTTTTTGCCAGTGACAGGTATAGTGAACAGTGGTTCTCAAACCATAGCATGAGAATCACCTGTAGGGCTTGTAAAACATAAATTGCCGGATTCCACACCCAGAGTTTCTGTTTTGGTAGGAGATCTGAATGGGGCCTGAGAACTTGCATTTTCTAACAAGTACTCAGTTACCTCTAAAGGTGTGGATTCTGGGACCACAGTTTGAAAACTGTTGTATTGCATGAACTGTAATTGTATGTGTTAGGCCCTCAGTCATGTCTGACTCTTTGAGACCTCATGGACTGTAGCCCACCAGGCTCCTATGTCCATGGAATTCTCCGGGACCTGTTGAGAGACATTGGATTGTTTCCACTTTGTTTTGTGCTTATGAAAAGCAGTTCTCTGAATGTTCACATCCAAGTCTTTGTGTGGACATAAGTTTTAATTTTTATTGTGTAGATTCCTAGGATTGGATTTGTTCTATCATGTGGCAAGTGAATGTTTAACATTTTGAGACACTGGCAAATGATTTACCATAGTGGCTGTACTATTTTAATCTTCCCACCAGCAACATTTGAGAATTCCACTTTTTCACATTCTCTACAATATTTTGTATTACCAGTTTATAGTTAATAGACATTCTCATGGGTATGTAGTAGTATCTCAGTTCTCATTCTCTTAATGGCTAATGATAATGAGCATCTTTTCCAGTGCTTCTTAGACATTTGTGTATCTTTTTAGGTTAAAATGTCTGTCAAATATCCTGTGAAATTTTTAGCTGGGTGTTTTGGAGTTTTTTTCTTATTCAATTTTGATCATTTTCTATATATTCTAAATATATCTTCTCAGATGTTTTCCAATTTTTTTTCCAGTCCATGGCTTGTCCTTTTTAAATCTTTTCAAAGTGTCTTTTGCAAAGCAGCAGTTTTTACTTTTGATGGATTCCAAATTATCCACTTTTTTTTTCCTTTATGGAATAAGCTTTTGGTGTCATAGCTAGGAAATCTTGGCCTTACTCAAGATCACAAAGGTTTTTCTCCTGTGTCTTCTAAGTTTTTTCATTTTAGATTTTACATTTAGATCTATGATCCATTGTAAATTACTGTATATACATTGTGAAGTATGGGTTGAGGTTAATTGTTTTAAATATGGATGTCCAGTTTTCAAAGCAGTTGTATTTGTTGAAAAGTTTTTTCTTTCTCCATGGAATTGCCTTCGCACTTTTTTTGAAAAACAATTTACCATATACTTATGGATATATTTCTGTATACTCTTTTCTGGTTCATTGATATGTGTGTTGTCCTGTAAATATCCCATAATCTTGATTATTAAAATCAAGTAGTATAATTTCTCAGCTTTGTTGTTTTTCAGAATAGTTTTGGCTATTCTCTTTCCCTTTAAGTATAAATTTTAGAATCAGTATATAGGTTTCTACAAGAATACCTGCTGTGATTTTGACTGCAATTGTGTTGATCCTGTTCATTTATTTGGATAGAATTAACATCTTAATAATATTAAGTATTCAGATCTTTGCACATGATATATCCCTCCATTTATTTAAGCATTTCTTATTAAAGATCTGTAGTTTTCATTATGCAAATCCTACATATTTTTTGTTATACTTATATTTAAGTACTTTCTATTTTTAGATAATACTTAAATGGTACCTTTTTTTAAAAAAAATTGAAATTTCAGTTATTCATTACAAGCATACAGAAATACAGTTGGTTTTTGCATGTTGATTTTGTATCTTGTACTTTGCTAAACTGTCATTAAATCTGTTAGCTTTTTTTTTGGTAGATTGAGATTTTCTACACAAGCAATTATATAATGTACTTACTATTTTAATATGTTGCTTAAGTTTTCAGCATCATTAAAACAACTTTATATTGGTGGTGGTTCTATTTACTGAAAATTTTCTTTAATTTTTCTTTTATTCAGTCAGTATTCATTACAATAATGACAGAATAATGCAGCTTTGGAATTTGATCAGCTTGCATCTGTCTTTTTTTTTTTTTAAAGATTTATTTATTTATTTATTTTGGTAAGAGTAGGGTGGGAGGGAGGGGAGCAGGCGGGCCACTTCTATTGGTCTTTCATTTGTCCATTTTCATCCATCTTTTGTTCTTTGGCCCCTGTGGGCCTCCCATCGCGGTGGCCTCTGTTGTTGCAGAGCGCTGGCTCTGAGCGCATGTGCTCCAGAGCTCCGGCTCGGTGATTGGACGCATGGGTCCAGCCGCTCCGCAGCACATGGGATCTTTCCAGGCCAGGGATTGAACCGACGCCCCTTGCACTGCAAGGAGGTGTCCTTACCCACTGGACCACTAGGGAAGCCCTTGCATCTGTCTTAAAATGGTTTTTATTTGACTAGTTCATGTCCATATGCAAAAGAAAAATTTTAGACACACTGCCCAGAGTAGCTGTTAATATTCTAAAGGGAGCTTTATCTCACTGGGCATCAAATTTAGTACAGGATTTAGAATTAGGAATCTGATAGATTCTTTCTGATAATCAGAAGCTCCTTACATATTTTAAGTGTTCATGTCTTAAACTGGAACTCAAGTGAAACGGAGGAAACTTCCTCCACTTGATCTAAAATGGCTGGTGCTGGGGACCAGAATAGAAGCTAAATCTTACTAATTAAGTGTCTGTTAATTGCAGTAAAGCTATTTTAACCATCTGGAAAACTAGTTCGCATAGTTTCTCTCCAAATGATTTAGATTTTTATTGTCTACTGACAACTAATGCATTTTCCAAAATCCCCAACCTTGGCAAAGTGTTTTAGATTATTAAATCTTTGCCAAGCTGTCTATGTTAAACTAAAGGATGAGATTCTATCTTGACATTTGCAAGTACATTCCTGTGTAAGTTTCCCCTAGATTTTGTATTTTATTGCTAAACTGTCATTAAATCTGTTAGTTTTTTTTTGGTAGATTGAGATTTTCTACACAAGCAATTATATAATGTACTTACTATTTTAATATGTTGCTTAAGTTTTCAGCATCATTAAAACAACTTTATATTGGTGGTGGTTCTATTTACTGAAAATTTTCTTTAATTTTTCTTTTATTCAGTCAGTATTCATTACAATAATGACAGAATAATGCAGCTTTGGAATTTGATCAGCTTGCATCTGTCTTTTTTTTTTTTTAAAGATTTATTTATTTATTTATTTTGGTAAGAGTAGGGTGGGAGGGAGGGGAGCAGGCGGGCCACTTCTATTGGTCTTTCATTTGTCCATTTTCATCCATCTTTTGTTCTTTGGCCCCTGTGGGCCTCCCATCGCGGTGGCCTCTGTTGTTGCAGAGCGCTGGCTCTGAGCGCATGTGCTCCAGAGCTCCGGCTCGGTGATTGGACGCATGGGTCCAGCCGCTCCGCAGCACATGGGATCTTTCCAGGCCAGGGATTGAACCGACGCCCCTTGCACTGCAAGGAGGTGTCCTTACCCACTGGACCACTAGGGAAGCCCTTGCATCTGTCTTAAAATGGTTTTTATTTGACTAGTTCATGTCCATATGCAAAAGAAAAATTTTAGACACACTGCCCAGAGTAGCTGTTAATATTCTAAAGGGAGCTTTATCTCACTGGGCATCAAATTTAGTACAGGATTTAGAATTAGGAATCTGATAGATTCTTTCTGATAATCAGAAGCTCCTTACATATTTTAAGTGTTCATGTCTTAAACTGGAACTCAAGTGAAACGGAGGAAACTTCCTCCACTTGATCTAAAATGGCTGGTGCTGGGGACCAGAATAGAAGCTAAATCTTACTAATTAAGTGTCTGTTAATTGCAGTAAAGCTATTTTAACCATCTGGAAAACTAGTTCGCATAGTTTCTCTCCAAATGATTTAGATTTTTATTGTCTACTGACAACTAATGCATTTTCCAAAATCCCCAACCTTGGCAAAGTGTTTTAGATTATTAAATCTTTGCCAAGCTGTCTATGTTAAACTAAAGGATGAGATTCTATCTTGACATTTGCAAGTACATTCCTGTGTAAGTTTCCCCCTAGAGACAATTACACCTCACCTGTTTGTAAGGCTGTTATGTTTACTGCATCTTCCTAGAATTCACCACTGCTTAACATGTAAGCAGTGACCTATTTAAGGCCAGAAAAATGCAATTAAATTGGATTAAGATATACAGGAAATATAGCAGAAATATAATATGAAAGCATTTTGTGTTATCAGCAGTGATTTATATGGATCCTAGTGACAGATTCTTAAGGCTATACTTTCCAGGGCACATTCATAATCTGTTTGCTGAACATGAAGGGAAACATGCTTTTTCTGCCTCTTCCAGCTCTGCCTCTGTTTGTTTAGTCAGAGCCCATATGATACAGCATATACCAGTGATCTTTTTTCTTTCCTCTTTCCTTTAAAAAGTACATTACTGGGCTTCCCTGGTGGTCCAGTGGATAAGGACACCGCCTTGCAGTGCAAGGGGCGCCGGTTCAATCCCTGGCCTGGGAAGATCCCATGTGCCGAGGAGCGGCTGGACCGATGTGTCCAGTTGCTGAGCCAGAGCTCTGGAGCGCGTGCATCCAGAGCCGGTGCTCTGTGACAACAGAGGTCACCACGATGGGAGGCCCACATGGGCCAAAGAACAAAGATGGATGAAAAACAGATAAATGAAAGACCAATAGAAGTGGCCCGCCCGACCCCCTCCTTCTCCAACTCGCCCCACCTCAAAAAATAAATAAATAAATATATATATAAAAAAAGTACATTACTAAGTGTTGTCTTCTAGTCTCAAAGACAGATTTATGGTGAAGTTATTGAAGCTTAAGTTTCAGCAACCCCCTCACCCCTTGCATTGACCTCTTCTAAGACCCTGGGAGGAATCTTAGCAGTGTGTTCCCATGGTGGTTATTTGGTTTTGTAAAAGTAAAATATTTTAACCACAATCCTTTAAATCCATTGTCTACTTCCACTTCTACTCCCCTTCTGTTAGATTTCCCTTTTGTGTTGGCAGTATTGGATGTGCAGCAGGCATTTTGGGGAGGCAGTAGGAGGTTGAATTGGGATATGTTTAGTTTGGGATTAGTAAAGCCCTTAGCTGTAAGGACTTCCCAGATGGCGCTAGTGGTAAAGAATCCGCCTGCCAATTAAAAAAGGGGCAGCAGGAGATGTAGAAGAGTTGATGACCTATTCCCTAGTTTGTAAGGCTGTTATGTTTCTAGAATTCACCACTGCTTAACATGTAAGCAGTGACCTATTTAAGGAAATTAAGGTTTAAAAACAGGAAATATAGCAGAAATATAATATGAAAGCATTTTGTGTTATCAGCAGTGATTTATATGGATCCTAGTGACAGATTCTTAAGGCTATACTTTCCAGGGCACATTCATAATCTGTTTGCTGAACATGAAGGGAAACATGCTTTTTCTGCCTCTTCCAGCTCTGCCTCTGTTTGTTTAGTCAGAGCCCATATGATACAGCATATACCAGTGATCTTTTTTCTTTCCTCTTTCCTTTAAAAAGTACATTACTGGGCTTCCCTGGTGGTCCAGTGGATAAGGACACCGCCTTGCAGTGCAAGGGGCGCCGGTTCAATCCCTGGCCTGGGAAGATCCCATGTGCCGAGGAGCGGCTGGACCGATGTGTCCAGTTGCTGAGCCAGAGCTCTGGAGCGCGTGCATCCAGAGCCGGTGCTCTGTGACAACAGAGGTCACCACGATGGGAGGCCCACATGGGCCAAAGAACAAAGATGGATGAAAAACAGATAAATGAAAGACCAATAGAAGTGGCCCGCCCGACCCCCTCCTTCTCCAACTCGCCCCACCTCAAAAAATAAATAAATAAATATATATATAAAAAAAGTACATTACTAAGTGTTGTCTTCTAGTCTCAAAGACAGATTTATGGTGAAGTTATTGAAGCTTAAGTTTCAGCAACCCCCTCACCCCTTGCATTGACCTCTTCTAAGACCCTGGGAGGAATCTTAGCAGTGTGTTCCCATGGTGGTTATTTGGTTTTGTAAAAGTAAAATATTTTAACCACAATCCTTTAAATCCATTGTCTACTTCCACTTCTACTCCCCTTCTGTTAGATTTCCCTTTTGTGTTGGCAGTATTGGATGTGCAGCAGGCATTTTGGGGAGGCAGTAGGAGGTTGAATTGGGATATGTTTAGTTTGGGATTAGTAAAGCCCTTAGCTGTAAGGACTTCCCAGATGGCGCTAGTGGTAAAGAATCCGCCTGCCAATTCAGGAGACACAGGAGAGGAAGAGACCCGGGTTCGAGTCCTGGGTCAGGAAGATCCCCTGGCATAGAAAATGTAAGGCACTCCAGTATTCTTGCCTGGAAAATTCCATGGACAGAGGATCCTGGAGGGCTACAGTCCATGTGGTCACAAAGAGTTGGACACAACTAAGCATACACACATACACATGCATGTGGTGCTTAGTCACTTCTGTGTATAATGAAATTTGTGCTGCAAATTTTGGTGTAGGATAATGTCCTTACTACCCATGTTACCAATTCACCAGGGTCATGGCATAAAGGTGCAGGGCCCAATGTAAAAGTGGTAAATGAGTGTTATCAATTCAGACTATTTAAGACTAGTTTACTGCACAAGTAAACTTCTCTGAAATGTCCTGAAATCTTATAGCTCATATATGAAAGAAACTTGATAGTTTCCCCAAATTTGGCAATCATATATAAAATGATTTTACAAAATCATTGTTAAATGAAGCAGCAATCAGAGTACATATATAGCCAAACATGTAGAAAAATAAAATATTACACAGGTGTAGGAGGTGTTATTAATGAAAATGTTATTTTAATGGACTTTATGGTATTTGGTAGCTTTAAAAACTTATAACGTGTAATTTTGTTAATCATTTAGGATATTTGCATTTGTACAGAAATTTTTTTTATTTATAGTTTTATGCCATTTTCCTTAATGAAGGTCCCTCAAAATGTTTACATTTCAGAGACCACAAGAGGTACTAAGCACTGCATGGAAAATTGTCCTTGTCCAAACATAATTTAGAGTCAGAATGCAGCTTAACATGTTAACACATATATATTGGTAACTACTCAAGGACTGTTAAGGTTTAAAATTTCTGGATCATAGTTTCTGAGATAATTAAGACAAATGTGTAGTCAAGTAAGAAACCCGATTTGAAGAAGACATTGTTTTGACTAAGTCAAGGAACTGTTGTAGTGTTTGGAATAAAACTCTGCTATGAATTAATGTAATTATAATGTTAATTGAGTGGAGTTGTTTTATTTAAAAAAGGTTACAGTTGAACAGGTTAGAGATTTAATTAAGAAAATTCAAGGCAAGTTAAGAAGTCTCTAATTTTGAAATAAAGTAGAACGAATATGATTATATCTCTTTGCAGCTTCAGCATTTAAATACGTTTTGGGAATAATGTCTTAAATTGTGAAGTTTATAAATTAGTGTGATGCTCTTGTTCTGTTAATGTTAAGACTGGAGACTTTAATAAGATTAAATTGGAGCTTTATTTAATTACCCCAGTTGTCTGTTCCGGGTAAAAATAAAATGGGTACATAATGTGAAGGTCTTTCTCTGAGATTGTCTGCCTTTTTGAAGATGGTAATGTAAAATAAAATTAATTAAATATAAGCACTGAGTGGCTCTAAAGGTTAAATGCCTTTTTAACAAATTACTTTGTTCTTGAAACTTAACTGCATTTTGAGTACTTTTCCCCTTTACTCAGATAAAGGCTGCAGTCCGTTTTCCTAATACAAACTATCCTTTTAAAAAATGACCATTTGGGCTTCCCTGGTGGTCCAGTGGGTAAAGAATCCGCCTTACAGTGCAAGGGGCACTGGTTCGATCCCTGGCCCAGGAAGATCCCACATGCCGTTTAGCCACTGGACTGGTGTGTCCAGTTACCGAGCCGGAGCTCTGGAGTGCATGCTCCTAGAGACAGTGCTCTGCAACGAGAGAGGCCACTGCAGTGGGAGGCCAACACAGGCCAAAGAACAAAAATGGATGAAAATAAATAAATGAAAAACCAATAAAGAGGTTTTATGCCATTTTCCTTAATGAAGGTTGTTTACATTTCAGAGACCACAAGAGGTACTAAGCACTGCATGGAAAATTGTCCTTGTCCAAACATAATTTAGAGTCAGAATGCAGCTTAACATGTTAACACATATATATTGGTAACTACTCAAGGACTGTTAAGGTTTAAAATTTCTGGATCATAGTTTCTGAGATAATTAAGACAAATGTGTAGTCAAGTAAGAAACCCGATTTGAAGAAGACATTGTTTTGACTAAGTCAAGGAACTGTTGTAGTGTTTGGAATAAAACTCTGCTATGAATTAATGTAATTATAATGTTAATTGAGTGGAGTTGTTTTATTTAAAAAAGGTTACAGTTGAACAGGTTAGAGATTTAATTAAGAAAATTCAAGGCAAGTTAAGAAGTCTCTAATTTTGAAATAAAGTAGAACGAATATGATTATATCTCTTTGCAGCTTCAGCATTTAAATACGTTTTGGGAATAATGTCTTAAATTGTGAAGTTTATAAATTAGTGTGATGCTCTTGTTCTGTTAATGTTAAGACTGGAGACTTTAATAAGATTAAATTGGAGCTTTATTTAATTACCCCAGTTGTCTGTTCCGGGTAAAAATAAAATGGGTACATAATGTGAAGGTCTTTCTCTGAGATTGTCTGCCTTTTTGAAGATGGTAATGTAAAATAAAATTAATTAAATATAAGCACTGAGTGGCTCTAAAGGTTAAATGCCTTTTTAACAAATTACTTTGTTCTTGAAACTTAACTGCATTTTGAGTACTTTTCCCCTTTACTCAGATAAAGGCTGCAGTCCGTTTTCCTAATACAAACTATCCTTTTAAAAAATGACCATTTGGGCTTCCCTGGTGGTCCAGTGGGTAAAGAATCCGCCTTACAGTGCAAGGGGCACTGGTTCGATCCCTGGCCCAGGAAGATCCCACATGCCGTTTAGCCACTGGACTGGTGTGTCCAGTTACCGAGCCGGAGCTCTGGAGTGCATGCTCCTAGAGACAGTGCTCTGCAACGAGAGAGGCCACTGCAGTGGGAGGCCAACACAGGCCAAAGAACAAAAATGGATGAAAATAAATAAATGAAAAACCAATAAAAGAGGCCAAAATTTTTTTTAAAAAAAATGGATTGTTAAAATTAAAAAAAAAAAAAGACCACTTAGGGAATTCCCTGGCAGTTCAGTAGTTAGGATTCATTACTCACTGCTGAGGGCCTGGATTCAGTCCCTGGTCAGGAAACTAAGATCTGAAAAGCTTCACAGCCTGGACAAATAAGAAGAAAAATGCCTACATGCTATGCGCTTAGTCGGTCAGTTGTGTCCGACTCTTTGTGATCCCATGGACTGTAGCCCACCAGACTCCTCTGTCCATGGGATTCTCCAGGCAAGGATACTGGACTGGGTAACCATGCCCTCCTCCAGGGGATCTTCCCAACCCAGGGATCGAACCCAGATCTCCCACATTCTAGGCAGATTCTTTACTAACTGAGCCACAAGCACAGCCCTCGATACTAGCAGTTACTAAACTCATCCTGTGGATCAATACATTCCTTGATCCTCCCAAAATTAATTGTTTTTAAAAATTATTGGAAAATTAACATGTCCAGAGTAAGATCCCCTTCCCAAAAGAAGCCAGTTATCAGTTTACTATGTATGAATTCTCCCCAAAATAGAATAAATATAAGATGATTTACATGTGTAGATCTTTATACATGTGTGTGTACAGTTGACTCCTGAACAGCATGGGTTTGAACTGCACAGGTCCACTTATGCATATTTTTTCAATAAATATGTGCCATAGTACTACATAGTCTGTGGTTGGTTGAATCCAAGAGTGTAGCACTGAGGATACAGAGGTACAACTGTAAAGTTATACATGGGATGGGGCACCCCCACCCCCATCTCCTAGTTGTTTAAGGGTCTATTGTATATTGTATGTGTGTGTGTATGTGTCTCCCCTTTTTATATAAATGGAAACATACTATATATATATATATATATATATATATATATATATATATATATATATATACTGTTCTAACCTTGCTTTTTTCACCTAGAAAATACATCTTAAATATTATTCCTTATCAGCACATAGAAATCAGTCTTTTCATTTCTGTTTGGAACTTTTTCCCTCTAGTGTTTGGTATGGCAAATGATGATAGTACATTGAACATTTCTTTTTTCAGATGCCATACTAGAGCAATATAGGCATTTTGCCTTATGTAAATTCTTAGGTAATAATTGGCCATCCATGAACATGTAAAATCAGTTATTGAAAGAGGTTTAGACTTCTGATTTAGTTGAACATTACCCCAGGAATCAAAGAAATATCAAATCCAAGGTAGAAACAGTGGAGGAATGATGTAAAGAGGAACTTTCACTATTTCCTTTGTGTATAAATTTTTGCAATGAATAATCATGCAATAGTTGTATTAGTTTAGAAGCAAAATGAGATATTAGCAATGAAAATTCTGACAAAGCACTCAATTTACAGAAAAACAATGCTCCAGCTTAAGCTAAAAAGAATCTCCACATCTTTTTTATTTTAAAACATTTGACTTTTGAATTTTTAGGCTGGTTTTGGGCTATTGTCTTAGTCTCTTAGAATTATCTTTGTTAATTCATGTGCTGTGCTGCGCTTAGTCACTCAGTCATGTCCAACTCTTTGTGACCCCACGGACTATAGCCCACCAGGCTCCTCTGTCCATGGGATTACCCAGGCAAGAATACTGGAGTGGGTTGTCATGCCTTCTTCTATAAATTGATTTAAAAATTTTAAGTGGTAACTTTTATTTGGACTTCCCAGGTGCCTCTAGTGGTAAAAAACCTGCCTGCCTTTGCAGGACACATAAGAGATGCAGGTTTGATCCCTGAGATGAGAAAATCCCCTGGAGAAGGAAATGGCAACCTACTCCAATATTCTTGCCTGGAGAATCCCATGCACAGGGGAGCCTGGCAGGCTGTAGTCAATAGGATGGCAAAGACTTGGACATGACTGAAGTGCATAGCAACTTTTATTTAGGTTGATCAAGTTGGATAAATATTAATAGAACTTGATGCTTTCCTTTTATATGTTAATTTTCAATATCCTTTATTGAAACATCAAAGTACAGTGTTACTCAATTAAAAAGATATATTATTTTTTCAACAAACAGTAACAGAATTTGTATTGAGACATATGTAATATAAATAGGATTCCTATTTTATATTTTTTATTACATTTAGTTGTCGAAATATATTGTACAAAGCGAATCGCACATATTAGAAATGCAAGGTTATTGATGAATCATTTTACTTTTCTGATTTTAATCTCTGTTTAATGACAGAATTCTTTCAAGTGCTCAAAAACCTCTGAATCTCTCTATGTTGAGTTGTTGTGAAAATGTTAGAAAGTAGGTTTTAACCATTTGAAGACTTCCTCACTGTCTGAGTAGTATATTAATCTGAATTTACTGTGATGACATATAAATTAATTCCTGGGGGAGTGTTAAAAGGGAATTTCAGTGTGCTAAAGCAAAAGACCTTTCCCAAAGTGACTTTTAAAGATGGGGAAATGTTAGGATGTACAATTGTCAAATCTTGCTGTAAACCTAAAGAAATGCATTCTCTAAGTCATTTTTTTTTAATTTAAACTGGT
Source organism: Tragulus kanchil (assembly GCA_022376925.1). Lineage (NCBI taxonomy): Eukaryota > Metazoa > Chordata > Mammalia > Artiodactyla > Tragulidae > Tragulus > Tragulus kanchil. The sequence continues at coordinate 64,674,885 of JAIOJX010000001.1, read as the reverse complement.
GTGGGAGTAGATATGAAATGTAGCAGGGAAAAGTAATCATAGAACTAAGATTTAGTTCTCACACTAGAAATATTTCATACTTTTTAGGTCTTTTTTATTTATATGTCACACATTGCTCAAATCACAGACATAGAAGTTTGATATTTCAAGGAAGTCAAAGATCATCTAGCCTTATCATTTATAGAGGTAAAGAGCATGAACTTTGGTGTTACATAGACCTACTTTTGAATTCTAGCTCTTCCATTTTCTTGGGCAGTTTATTCAGTTTCCTAGCCTTCAGAAAGGAAACTGGATCACCCTTTATTATCAGATGAGAATGAATATGCAAAAGAAAATGAACTAATAACAACCCAAGAAGTGGTAGTAACACAGTTTTTGGCTTTTATAGAAAGTTAGAACTCAATAGGACTGTCCCTCAAGAAACTTAAGCCCTTATATTTGTCTAAGGTTCTTGCTTGAGAATAGACAGTGCAGCCTTTGTATATTTATGCAAATTATACAGAAATTACATGCAGATAAAGTATATGGTGCTTAGTGTTTATGTTTTAGACATATCAGTAGACAAATAACTCCATATGCATTGAAATAGTAGACCTTTGCAATGTTGTTGTTTAGTCACTAAGTTGTGTCCAACTCTTTGTGACCCCATGAACTGCAGCACGCCAGGCTTCTCTGTCCTTCACTATCTCCCTGAGTTGGCTCAAACTCATGTCCATTGAGTCAGTGATGCCATCCAACCATCTTATCTGCTGTCGCCCCCTTCCCCTCTTGCCCTCAATCTTTCCAAGGAATAAAGTTTTTTCCAGTGAGGTAGTTCTTCACATCAGGTGGCCAAAGTGTTAGAGCTTCCGTATCAGTCCTTCCAATAAATATTCGAGGTTGATTTCCTTTAGGATTCATTGGTTTGATTTCCTTGCTGCCCAAGGGACTCTCAAGAGTCTTCTCTAGTACCACAGTTTGAAAGCATCAATCTTTGTTGATCAATCTTCTTTATGGTCCAAGTCTCACATCCATACATGACTACTTGAAAAACCATAGCTTTGACTATATGGACTTTTGTCAGCAATGTGATGTCTCTGCTTTTGAATATGCTGTCTAAGTTTGTCATAGATTGTCTTCCAAGGAGCAAGCATCGTTTGATTTCATGGCTGCCGTCACATGCACATTGATTTTGGAGCCCAAGAAAATGAAATCTGACACTATTTCCATGTGTTCCCCATCTATTTGCAATGAAGTGATAGGATGGGATGCCATGATCTTTGTTTTTTTGCATGCTGAGTTTTAAACCAGCTTTTTCACTCTCCTCTTTCACCTTCTTCAAGAGGCTTTTTAGTTCCTCTTCTGTTTCTGCCGTTAAAATGGTATCTTCTGCATACCTGAGGTTGCTGCTATTCTCCCTGTACTATTGATTCTGGCTAGTGATTCATCCAGCCCAGCATTTGATATGATGTACTCTGCATATTAGTTAATTAAGGAGGGTGACAGTATGCAGCCTTGACATACTACTTTCCTGATTTTGGACCAGTCCATTGTTCCATGTCCAGTTCTAACTGTTGCTTCTTGACCTGCATACAGGATTCTAAGGAAGCAGGTAAGGTGATCTGGTATTCCCATCTCAGTAAAAAAATTCTACAGTTTGTTGTGATCCACACAGTCAAAGACTTTAGAAAAGTTAATGAAGCAGAAGAAGATGTGTGTTTTTTGGGAATTCCCTTGCAGAAATTTTTCTGTGATCCAACAGATGTTGGCAATTTGATCTCTGGTTCCTCTGCCATTTCTAAATCCAGCTTGTGCATGTGAAAGTTTTTGGACACATATTGCTGAAGCTTAGCTTGAAGGATTTTGAACATAATCTTGCTGACATGTGAAATGAGTGCAGTTGTGCAGTAATTTGAACATTCTTTAGCATTGCCTTCTTTGGGATTTGAATGAAAACTGACCTTTTCCAGTCCTGTAGCCACTGCTGAGTTTTCCATATTTGCTAACATATTGAGTGCAGCACTTTAACAGCATCATCACTTAAGATTTGAAATATCTCAGCTGGGATTCCATTACCTCCCAACTAGCATTGTTCACAGTAATGCTTCCTAAGGCCCATTTGACTTCACACTTCAGGGTGTCTGGCTTTAGGTGATGTCTCTGCTTTTGAATATGCTGTCTAAGTTTGTCATAGATTGTCTTCCAAGGAGCAAGCATCGTTTGATTTCATGGCTGCCGTCACATGCACATTGATTTTGGAGCCCAAGAAAATGAAATCTGACACTATTTCCATGTGTTCCCCATCTATTTGCAATGAAGTGATAGGATGGGATGCCATGATCTTTGTTTTTTTGCATGCTGAGTTTTAAACCAGCTTTTTCACTCTCCTCTTTCACCTTCTTCAAGAGGCTTTTTAGTTCCTCTTCTGTTTCTGCCGTTAAAATGGTATCTTCTGCATACCTGAGGTTGCTGCTATTCTCCCTGTACTATTGATTCTGGCTAGTGATTCATCCAGCCCAGCATTTGATATGATGTACTCTGCATATTAGTTAATTAAGGAGGGTGACAGTATGCAGCCTTGACATACTACTTTCCTGATTTTGGACCAGTCCATTGTTCCATGTCCAGTTCTAACTGTTGCTTCTTGACCTGCATACAGGATTCTAAGGAAGCAGGTAAGGTGATCTGGTATTCCCATCTCAGTAAAAAAATTCTACAGTTTGTTGTGATCCACACAGTCAAAGACTTTAGAAAAGTTAATGAAGCAGAAGAAGATGTGTGTTTTTTGGGAATTCCCTTGCAGAAATTTTTCTGTGATCCAACAGATGTTGGCAATTTGATCTCTGGTTCCTCTGCCATTTCTAAATCCAGCTTGTGCATGTGAAAGTTTTTGGACACATATTGCTGAAGCTTAGCTTGAAGGATTTTGAACATAATCTTGCTGACATGTGAAATGAGTGCAGTTGTGCAGTAATTTGAACATTCTTTAGCATTGCCTTCTTTGGGATTTGAATGAAAACTGACCTTTTCCAGTCCTGTAGCCACTGCTGAGTTTTCCATATTTGCTAACATATTGAGTGCAGCACTTTAACAGCATCATCACTTAAGATTTGAAATATCTCAGCTGGGATTCCATTACCTCCCAACTAGCATTGTTCACAGTAATGCTTCCTAAGGCCCATTTGACTTCACACTTCAGGGTGTCTGGCTTTAGGTGAGTAACCACACCATCATGATTACCTGGTTCACTAAGAGCTTTTCTGTACAGTTCTTCTGTGTAGTCTTGCCAGCTCCTCTTATTATCATCTGCTTCTGTTAGGTCATTGCCATTTTTGTCATTTATTGTACCTATCTTTGCTTGAAATGTTCCCTTGGTATCGCCTGTTAAAGAGCTCTCTAGTTTTTCCCATTCTCTTGTTTTCTCTATTTCTTTGACTTAAGAAGGTCTTCTTATCTCTCCTTGGTATTTTATGGAGCTCAGTATTCAGTTGGATATATCTTTCCCTTTCTCCTTTGCTCTTTGCCACTATTCTTTTCTCAGCTATTTTGTAAGGCCTCCTCATACAACCATTTTGCCTTCTTGCATTTCTTTTTCTTTGGGGTGGTTTTGGTTATCACCTCATGTACAGTGTTACGAACCTCTGTCCATAGTTCTTCAGGCACTCTGTCTACCAGATCTAGTCGCTTGAATCTATTCATCACCTCCACTGTATAGTAATAAGGGATTTGATTTAGGTTATACCTGAATGGCCTAGTAGTTTTCCCTACTTGTTTCAGTTTGAGCCAGAATTTGGCAATAAGGAGCTGATGATCTGAGCTACAGTCAGATCCAGGTCTTGTTTTTACTGACTGTATGGAGCTTCTCTATCTTCAGCTGCAAAGAATATTATTAGTCTGATTTCAGTACTGACATCACTGTGGTAATATCCATGTGTAGAGTCATCTCCTGTGTTGTTGGAAGAGAGTGTTGTCTATGATCTTTACGATATCTATGGTCAGTGAGCACCCTCTACATCACTGTTAATGCTATTGAGTCCACAGTGTATGTTTGGTTTCTTTTCTTCTCTTTCACTTCTACCTTCATCTAAATATAGTGAATAGTCCTCCATCTTGAGTCCTTCATAGGAGCCACATTTATAGCTTGCAGACTTCTGGATGTTTATTCTCAGAGGAACTATTGATAAAATAGAAACATTCAGTTCATCTGAGGGGAAAAACAGAACAACATTGATTCCTAATGAAATTTTCTGAGAAGAAAGACAGACTGTTGAAACTTTGGAGCACTGTGGTAAATAGGTGAATGTGGTTTGCATTGGTGGAGATCATCATGTGAGAGAGTAGCACAGACCCAGAATCAGACAGACTGCTTCCAGCAATTTCTGGCTATTTGGAGTCTGTGCATGCTTTTGCTCACCATTGGATCCTTAACAGCTAGCACAATATGTATTCAGTAAATGTTTGTTAAATAAATAAATGCCATTTTAGCTTCCTGCTCAAGGATTTGGCATCCAGAACACTATTGTGATAAACACAATGTGAATTTCCTCTTAAACAAAAGTGCTGCCTGGTTTTGTCTCCTTTGAGAGTTTAGGTCTGAAAAATCTCTTTGATAGCTAACATTTAGAGGAAAAGTTGAGTGCTGTTATCCCAAAGGGGAATGTTTTTCTGTGCTAGGTATGCTTGACCTGGCTTTGAAACACAAGTAGAAGTTACTAAATAAGGAAGTGTTTTCTAGTTTGTAGCATGAAAACGACATAGGGTAATACAACTTTTTTGTATAGTATTATATATACATTATTTTTTTCTTATGCCTTTTGTAAATGGAAGACAGAGTATAGAAACAAAAAGTATAGCAAATCATCTAGTGACAAACTGATTTTTCCTTTTAAAAATCAGTTTTCAGAACACTTTCTCATTGGGTATATTGGTAAATTGAAATGTGGCAGGGCAAAGGGGGATTAGTTCAAAACCAGAACTTGTTTATGAGATACCAGACATATTTAAACCTAAAGGGAAAAAAAATCCTCTTCCCCTTTTTTAGTTTGGCACCTGATTAGAAAAGTATAGTAGTACATAGAGCCATACTGTCCAATGGAACATTCTGTAGCGGTGAAAATGTTCTCTATCTGCTCTGTCCCTTGTGGCAGCTACATTGGCCATTGAACACTAGAAATATGACTAATGCAATTGAAGAACTGAATTTTTAATCTTTTCATTTTTTTGTTTTTAAAATTATACCTATTGACTTTTTCTCTCTTTTTTTTGACATAAAGTTCTATGAGTTTTTTGTTTGTTTGCTTGCCTTTTTCAGGTTTGCTGAATTTTGACACATGTGTAGATTCATTTGCCTCCACAGCCAGGATAGCACAGTTCCATCATGCACACCACTCCAAAATGATTCTTCCTCTAAAATGCAAATATAACTGTGTCATTCCCCTACTTAACTTTTCATGACTCTCTGTTACATATATGATAAATAACAAATCATTGGCGTACAGAGTCCCCATGATAAAGAGTTGCCTAGTTCTGCAGCCTGTTATCTTTCTCTGCTTTCATGTTTCTATTTGTCATGAATTTCCTGCTTCATATATCTTTGCTGATTTCTGTTTTTCCTTTAACATTCAGGTATTATCTCCCCTAAGAAGCCTTTTTTGACGCATATTCCCTGGGATGAATGGGTGTTCATTTTCTCTGTCCTCTTTTCTAGTATTGTTCCCTGTGACTGTGTCATAATCAGCTTTATATCATGAGAATCTCAACTCCTGGCACACATAATGAGTGCTTGATAAATATTAGTTGCCATTGTTTACTTTTACATGACTTGCTGCTGCAAAGAACTACTTTCCTGTCTGTTTATTCATAGGAGCCTTATAATAATACTGGAAAATAATAGAGCACATTTTTTTTCATTTTTCTGGTGGTAGAACTAGTGAGTATGATTGACAAATCGGTGGAGAATTTACACTGGAACTCAAATCTTCTGACTCCCAACCCAGTTGTGTGTGTGTGTGTGTGTGTGTGTGTCAGAGAGAGAGAGAGAGAGAGAGAGAGAGAGAGAGAGAGAGACTGATTCCTGTTAGCCAAAGAGATTCAGGGCAAGATGTCCACGTAGTAGTTAAATTATATTCAGTTTCTGAACTTTAAGAATACAATCATTATTTTAATAATCAAATCAGGCAAAATAAAAAAGATGTTCTTATTTTGAACAAAAATAATACTAGATTGTAGTGATTTATAAGGTTGTGGAAATACTTGCTACAAAACTCTATGAGTATTGCCTTTATAAATCAGCATGCTTATAACTCTTTTTTTGCCAACAAAGTTATCTTAATTGAACATTTTAAAACTTTAAATTTCATATCCTACTTGTTTTCTGTGGCTGATCCTCTTTCCTGTATTATCTTTTGAATTGGTAGTGTTGAGTGTTGGAATATTTTGTGAAAGGAGGTGAAAGAGTAGTCTGTTCTCTGTTATGAAATTCTTCCTCTAAAATGCAAATATATGTGTCATTCCCTACTTAACTTTTCATGACTCTCTGTTACATATATGATAAATAACAAATCATTGGCGTACAGAGTCCCCATGATAAAGAGTTGCCTAGTTCTGCAGCCTGTTATCTTTCTCTGCTTTCATGTTTCTATTTGTCATGAATTTCCTGCTTCATATATCTTTGCTGATTTCTGTTTTTCCTTTAACATTCAGGTATTATCTCCCCTAAGAAGCCTTTTTTGACGCATATTCCCTGGGATGAATGGGTGTTCATTTTCTCTGTCCTCTTTTCTAGTATTGTTCCCTGTGACTGTGTCATAATCAGCTTTATATCATGAGAATCTCAACTCCTGGCACACATAATGAGTGCTTGATAAATATTAGTTGCCATTGTTTACTTTTACATGACTTGCTGCTGCAAAGAACTACTTTCCTGTCTGTTTATTCATAGGAGCCTTATAATAATACTGGAAAATAATAGAGCACATTTTTTTTCATTTTTCTGGTGGTAGAACTAGTGAGTATGATTGACAAATCGGTGGAGAATTTACACTGGAACTCAAATCTTCTGACTCCCAACCCAGTTGTGTGTGTGTGTGTGTGTGTGTGTGTCAGAGAGAGAGAGAGAGAGAGAGAGAGAGAGAGAGAGAGAGACTGATTCCTGTTAGCCAAAGAGATTCAGGGCAAGATGTCCACGTAGTAGTTAAATTATATTCAGTTTCTGAACTTTAAGAATACAATCATTATTTTAATAATCAAATCAGGCAAAATAAAAAAGATGTTCTTATTTTGAACAAAAATAATACTAGATTGTAGTGATTTATAAGGTTGTGGAAATACTTGCTACAAAACTCTATGAGTATTGCCTTTATAAATCAGCATGCTTATAACTCTTTTTTTGCCAACAAAGTTATCTTAATTGAACATTTTAAAACTTTAAATTTCATATCCTACTTGTTTTCTGTGGCTGATCCTCTTTCCTGTATTATCTTTTGAATTGGTAGTGTTGAGTGTTGGAATATTTTGTGAAAGGAGGTGAAAGAGTAGTCTGTTCTCTGTTATGAAATTCTAGGGTGTGTTTGTCTGTGCAAGTTTCCAATGCCTGATCATTACCTGAGTCAAATACACCTACATAGAACTTTGCCATTCCTGTAGGTACACAAGAGATTTTATGCTGCTTTCTAAAGAGAATAGAAAAGATGAGAACTAATAGAGAAGCTCCATTGAATTATTTGTTTCATTCTTTTTTTTTTTTTAAAGATTTATTTATTTATTTACTTTGGGCGGGGGTCGGGTTGGGGAGGGAGGGGAGTGGGCGGGCCACTTCTATTGGTCCTTCATTTCTCTAGTTTCATTCGTCTTCATTCTTTGGCTCCTGTGGGCCTCCCATCATGGTGGCGTCTGTCGTTGCAGAGCACCGGCTCTGGGTGCATGCGCTCCAGAGCTCCGGCTCGGTGATTGGACACATCAGTCCAGCCGCTCCATGGCACGTGGGATCTTCCCAGGCCAGGGATCGAACCGGAGCCCCTTGCACTGCAAGGCAGTGTCCTTACCCACTGGACCACCAGGGAAGCCCTTGTTTCATTCTTGATGGTGGGGCAGTGATTGATAATTTTAAGTTCCATGTCATGTAATTTGATTAAAATGACATCTGCAATTTCCTTCTGAAAGGTTTCACTGGAAGAAAAAAATGCAACTATTATTTATGACCCCAAACTACAGACTCCAAAGACTTTGCAGGAAGCCATTGATGACATGGGCTTTGATGCTATTCTCCAAACTCCTAAGCCTCTCCCTGTTTTAACTGAGACTGTGTTTCTGACTGTTCCTGCTTCACTGGCTCCACCATGGGACCATATCCAAAGCACATTGCTCAAGACCAAGGGTGTGACAAATATTAAAATTTCCCCTCAGCAGAGAACTGCGGTCGTGACAATAATCCCTTCTATAGTGAACACCAATCAGATAGTAGAGCTGGTTCCGGATCTCAGTTTAGATACTGGAACTCTGGAGAAAAAATCAGCAGCTTGCGAAGATTACAGTATGGCTCAAGCAGGAGAAGTCATGCTGAAGATGAAGGTGGAAGGGATGACCTGTCATTCATGTACTAGCACCATTGAAGGAAAAATTGGGAAACTGCAAGGTGTTCAGCGAATTAAAGGTAGTATCACTGATGTTATTTGTTGGATAGATTTGTAAGGCTGAGTTTTCTGTTTTGGCCTTTTAACTTTAGCATTTGTCTTAAGCATGGGTTTTGAATCCGTGGGACTAGAATGTTGCTGCTTTCTAAAGAGAATAGAAAAGATGAGAACTAATAGAGAAGCTCCATTGAATTATTTGTTTCATTCTTTTTTTTTTTTTAAAGATTTATTTATTTATTTACTTTGGGCGGGGGTCGGGTTGGGGAGGGAGGGGAGTGGGCGGGCCACTTCTATTGGTCCTTCATTTCTCTAGTTTCATTCGTCTTCATTCTTTGGCTCCTGTGGGCCTCCCATCATGGTGGCGTCTGTCGTTGCAGAGCACCGGCTCTGGGTGCATGCGCTCCAGAGCTCCGGCTCGGTGATTGGACACATCAGTCCAGCCGCTCCGTGGCACGTGGGATCTTCCTAGGCCAGGGCTCGAACCAGCGCCCCTTGCACTGCAAGGCGGTGTCCTTACCCACTGGACCACCAGGGGAAGCCCTTGTTTCATTCTTGATGGTGGGGCAGTGATTGATAATTTTAAGTTCCATGTCATGTAATTTGATTAAAATGACATCTGCAATTTCCTTCTGAAAGGTTTCACTGGAAGAAAAAAATGCAACTATTATTTATGACCCCAAACTACAGACTCCAAAGACTTTGCAGGAAGCCATTGATGACATGGGCTTTGATGCTATTCTCCAAACTCCTAAGCCTCTCCCTGTTTTAACTGAGACTGTGTTTCTGACTGTTCCTGCTTCACTGGCTCCACCATGGGACCATATCCAAAGCACATTGCTCAAGACCAAGGGTGTGACAAATATTAAAATTTCCCCTCAGCAGAGAACTGCGGTCGTGACAATAATCCCTTCTATAGTGAACACCAATCAGATAGTAGAGCTGGTTCCGGATCTCAGTTTAGATACTGGAACTCTGGAGAAAAAGTCAGCAGCTTGCGAAGATTACAGTATGGCTCAAGCAGGAGAAGTCATGCTGAAGATGAAGGTGGAAGGGATGACCTGTCATTCATGTACTAGCACCATTGAAGGAAAAATTGGGAAACTGCAAGGTGTTCAGCGAATTAAAGGTAGTATCACTGATGTTATTTGTTGGATAGATTTGTAAGGCTGAGTTTTCTGTTTTGGCCTTTTAACTTTAGCATTTGTCTTAAGCATGGGTTTTGAATCCGTGGGACTAGAATGTTGCTGCTTCAATGAAGTATGAGGTACAGTGTATTCCCAAGATTAATGTCAGTAAAGTTAATGATTACAGTTAAAAGTTACATGAATGTTGAAATAACTAGAAGGCAACCAAGGTGGCATTCATGGATCTTAGGGTTCTTACCAGAACATGCCTAGGGATCCTCTTGACCTCTGTTGCTGTTCAAGCATGCAGAAACTTGGCAGTCACAGGCAAAGTGGTCCTTTCTAGTCCACATCAGTAACATTTTCTGAAAATAACAGAATTATTTTAAGAAAGAATAATGACGACAACGAGAGACAGACAAGTATGTGTGGTATTAATTTAGTCTACAGCATGTTTTCTGAAGTGGCCCAGGAATAACTCTATTAAATAATTATTTTTTCTTTTTATTAACTAGTTTCCTTGGACAATCAAGAAGCTACTGTTATTTATCAACCTCATCTTATCACAGCAGAGGAAATAAAAAGGCAGATTGAAGCTGTGGGCTTTCCAGCATTCATCAAAAAACAGCCCAAGTACCTCAAATTGGGAGCTATTGACATAGAACGTCTAAAGAACACACCAGTCAAATCCTCCGAAGGATCACAGCAAAAGAGTCCATCCTATACCAGGAACTCCACAGTCATTTTCACCATAGATGGCATGCATTGTAAATCATGTGTGTCAAATATTGAAAGTGCTTTATCTACACTCCAACATGTAAGCAGTGTAGTAGTTTCTTTAGAGAATAAATCTGCCACAGTAAAGTACAGTGCAAGTTTGGTCACTCCAGAAACACTGAGAAAAGCAATAGAGGCCATATCACCAGGGCAATATAGAGTTAGTAGTACAAGTGAAATTGAGAGTACCTCAACTTCTCCCTCCAGATCATCTCTTCAGAAGAGTCCTTTGAATATAGTTAGTCAGCCTCTAACTCATGAAACTGTGATAAACATTGATGGGATGACTTGTAATTCTTGTGTGCAGTCTATTGAGGGTGTCATATCAAAAAAGGCAGGTGTAAAATCCATACAAGTATCACTTGCAAATGGCAAAGGGACTGTTGAATATGATCCTTTACTAACCTCTCCAGAAACCTTGAGAGAAGCAATAGAAGACATGGGATTTGATGCTTCCTTGTCAGGTAATTGTCATTTTTTCTTTGATTCCTCTAGTGTTCTTTTATTTGTACTTCATAATTCTTTTGGCCTTTCTAGTGGGGGATTGTACGTAATTACATGGATCTTAGGGTTCTTACCAGAACATGCCTAGGGATCCTCTTGACCTCTGTTGCTGTTCAAGCATGCAGAAACTTGGCAGTCACAGGCAAAGTGGTCCTTTCTAGTCCACATCAGTAACATTTTCTGAAAATAACAGAATTATTTTAAGAAAGAATAATGACGACAACGAGAGACAGACAAGTATGTGTGGTATTAATTTAGTCTACAGCATGTTTTCTGAAGTGGCCCAGGAATAACTCTATTAAATAATTATTTTTTCTTTTTATTAACTAGTTTCCTTGGACAATCAAGAAGCTACTGTTATTTATCAACCTCATCTTATCACAGCAGAGGAAATAAAAAGGCAGATTGAAGCTGTGGGCTTTCCAGCATTCATCAAAAAACAGCCCAAGTACCTCAAATTGGGAGCTATTGACATAGAACGTCTAAAGAACACACCAGTCAAATCCTCCGAAGGATCACAGCAAAAGAGTCCATCCTATACCAGGAACTCCACAGTCATTTTCACCATAGATGGCATGCATTGTAAATCATGTGTGTCAAATATTGAAAGTGCTTTATCTACACTCCAACATGTAAGCAGTGTAGTAGTTTCTTTAGAGAATAAATCTGCCACAGTAAAGTACAGTGCAAGTTTGGTCACTCCAGAAACACTGAGAAAAGCAATAGAGGCCATATCACCAGGGCAATATAGAGTTAGTAGTACAAGTGAAATTGAGAGTACCTCAACTTCTCCCTCCAGATCATCTCTTCAGAAGAGTCCTTTGAATATAGTTAGTCAGCCTCTAACTCATGAAACTGTGATAAACATTGATGGGATGACTTGTAATTCTTGTGTGCAGTCTATTGAGGGTGTCATATCAAAAAAGGCAGGTGTAAAATCCATACAAGTATCACTTGCAAATGGCAAAGGGACTGTTGAATATGATCCTTTACTAACCTCTCCAGAAACCTTGAGAGAAGCAATAGAAGACATGGGATTTGATGCTTCCTTGTCAGGTAATTGTCATTTTTTCTTTGATTCCTCTAGTGTTCTTTTATTTGTACTTCATAATTCTTTTGGCTTTTATCAGTGAAAAATGAGTAATAGGCACTGCAGTTCCGCTTTTTGGAAATAATGACATATGGAGGCAATCAGCAGTGTATATGAAGATGCATAAGGGTGTTTGCGTAATTACATATAGTATTTAAAAACATGAAATAAAGCACGATACCTCCATATGAGGAAATGCTATGAAGCCATAAAAATTATGGTATTGAAGATATTTAATGCCACAAGAAAGTGTTTGAGGTATTTTGTTAAATGAAAAAAAAAAGGCAAGTGAAAGGCTGTATATTATGTGTGGTCAAAATTTCATAAACACATGTATAAGGACTTATACCATGTATGTTATTCATGTATATGTATGAGTAAAATTCCTGGTAGAACATGAACTAAATTTTAATAGTAGTTATTTGTGAGTGGTAGGATAAAGATGATAATTTGTTTTCATTGTACTTTTGTGTGTATTTTAAGTTTTTTGTGACAGGGATGTATGTACATTTGTATATATCTAAGTATATGTAATATGGGAGAAGCAAATGTTATTTTTAAAGAAAAAAATAGAGCTATAGATGTAGAAAACAAATTTATAGTTACCAGGGGATAAGTAAGGGTGGGGGAGAGAAGTTGGAAGACTCGATTGACATATAACACTACTATATATAAAATAGATAACTAATAAGAACCTGCTGTTTAGCATAGGGAGCTCTACTTATATGGCTTATATGGGAGAAGAATCTTTAAAAAAAAGAGTGGATATATGTATATGTATAATTGATTCACTTTCGTATATACCTGAAATTAACACATTGTAAATTAACTATACTCCAGCAGAAATTTTAAAAAAGAAAATAAAAATAGTATAAATAAATAATAGAATTTAAACTGTAGTTTTAAATTTAGGCATTAGGATTAACCTGACTCTAGAATTGGCCCAAAGTCTTCCTGCTTCTTGGCAGCTCTTACCTTGAACTAAAACCAGAAATGTATGTTGAATGGAATTTGCCCACATGAACTTGTTTTAAATTTAGAATTGAACCTGCCATGAGTTAAACTGGAAAGGAAATTTTTGGCTGTGAATAATAATGGGAAAGTTGAATAACTAGTTTCTAGACAGTGTCATTGAGCTTCCCTGGTGGCTCAGCGGTAAAGAATCTACCTGCCATGCAGGAGACGTGGTTCGATCCCTGGGTCAGGAAGATCCCCTGGAGAAGCGAGTGGCTACCCAATCGAGTATTCTTGCCTAGAGAATTCCATGGACAGAGGAGCCTGGTTGGCCACAGTCCATGGGGTTGAAAAAGAGTCAGACATGACTTAGTGACTAACCAACAACAATAGTAACAAACACATTAATGGTCATGATGAATAGGTAGAAAACCTAGGCAAAGTGAATGTGACCATAAAAATAACTGATGAGTTGTGACTACAATGACCCGTGTTATTGGGATAAAAAATTGGTATCAGATGACTACATTGTGTGTTTCTGCTATAGATCAATTGGAGTTTAGGAGGCCACCAGATTGTGGCTTCCCATTTTCTGAATGCTAGTGTCAGTACTGATCCAGACTTCACCATCTACCACTCTGACCCATTCTTAGACTTAGAGGATATCAGTGCATTTCGCCTTCATGTCATACCAGTCCTGGGTGGGCCATAAATGTTAAAGAAGGTAGTGAGAAAGATAGGAGGTGCTTTTTATCATGATCACCAATCTCATCACTGCCTTAAGATATATGAAGTTAAGTATTCATTAACCAATTACAGTAAACAAAATACTCAATGAAATTCCTTTTCCTTTTTTTAACTGTTTCTTTTAATTATGGCCTCTTTTATTGTTTTTTTTTTTTTCTTATCCATCTTTATTCTTTGGCCTGTGTGGGCCTCCCATTGCAGTGGCCTCTCTTAATGCAGAGCACTAGCTCTGGGCACATGCTCCCCAGAGCGCTTGCTTGTAATTGGACACACTGGTCCAGCCACTCCGCGGCACGCACGGGATCCTCCCAGGCCAGGAATTGAACCGGTGGCCCTTGCAGGCCGGTGGCCCTTCCCTGGACCACCAGGGAAGCCTTTTTTGTAACTTTGTTATCTTTAATTTCAAACTTACGGAACAACTGTAGGAATAGTACAAAGAATTCCTGTTTACCAATTTTACTCAGATTCCATTGTTGTTAAAGTTTTTGCCCCACTTGTTTTATCATTCTTTTTCTCTCTTGACAGAGAGACATATATTCAAACACAGATTACGCACACATTCACACACTTATCTATATTTTTCTGAATCATTTGAGAATAAGTTGTTTATAATGGCGTTTATAATGGTTTTTAAGCCATTTTCTGATTATGTATTTAGTCACATTACTTTAGACTAAACCTGATAGTTTTTAGGATCTGATTGAAAACCTTTTCTTGAAATCTTTGGAATCTTTTCTGATCGCTGCCTCAGATGCAGGAGAGTCAGTCTTCCTTTTGAATTCGTTTATGCACGAGTAGATGGGCTTCCCTGGTGGCTCAGATGGTAAAGAATCTGCCTGTAGTGCAGGAGCCCCAGGTACAATCCATTGGGAAGATGCCCTGGAGAAGGGAATGGCAACCCACTCCAGTTTTCTTGCCTGGAGAATTCCGTGGACAGAGGAGCCTGGTAGGCTACAGATTAAAATAATTGTTTGTTTCTCCAAGCCAAAGCTATTTCCTTTGGGCTAATGAACCTGCTTTTTGAGTTTTTGATACTGTTTGTAAATTTTGTCCTCTTTGTTCTAAATAATACTCTTGTAATCTGAATGAATATCATTTTCTGAATTGATACATGTATATGATCAGAGACTGACTAATTTCAGAATTAGGAGATCTCATCCTTTGCTATACCTACACTGACAGTACTGCCATCACTTGGAAGTTGGAAAAGTGGAATCTCAGGCCTCACCCTAAATGTACTGACTCAGAATGTGCATTTTAACAAGATCCCATCCCCCAGGTGATTGTGTGTTAAAATTGAAGAGCCATTATTATAACTGATTTGAGAAGTCTAGATCCTTATTCATTAGGGAAATGGTCAAGCTTTTGTTAAAGTTTCTTTAAAAGAGACCCTTCTTCAGCGTCCTAGACTTGAATCAGTTTTTTGCCCAAGGGGAAGAAATAACAGATTAGTGGAAATTTCCACATCACTTTTTTTCTTATCTCTACAGTAGAGCAGAAGATCATTAGCTTTTTTGTAGGCATGTGGATGGGCTAAAAGGAGTATTTTCTCCCTTCTTGGGAAGTGACTAATACTGCAGTGGATAAACTAAGTCTCCCTCAAGACTGCAGGGGAGCTTCTGGTATGACAGAAGCTTTCCATCGTTTCATGGTCCATAAATATTCTATAGAAAATTTCTCTGAATACTCCTTTGTGGAAAACGAAGGGTACTGTTGATGTACTCCGTGCCTCTTCTTCCATTATCCACAAAGACATTTTAATAAAAAAATACTAAATATCATTGTTAAAAATTCAAACATACAGCAGTGTCTATAGAGGAAACTTGTTCATCTTACTTTTGTTTTATTCTACTTTGGCCCCATTCCCCAGAAGTTGCCAATATTAATAGTTTGATATGTACTCTCCTAGGCTTCCTTATGCATATTCTCATATATACACTAACAATTTTTAAATGACATTGTACTGCAGTGCTCTTTTGCAGATTGCTTTTTGTCCCACGTATTATATTACTAATTGCTTTATTGCCAGTATATAAATCATTAACATAATGATAGTAATTCATTATAAATCTTAAGTTATCTATTAATAAATCACTGTCTACTCTGTTTTGGAGTAGAAATAATGGCTTGATGATCTTGATGTAAAGTTCTTGTATTATTAAATTGGAACTGACTAATTTCAGAATTAGGAGATCTCATCCTTTGCTATACCTACACTGACAGTACTGCCATCACTTGGAAGTTGGAAAAGTGGAATCTCAGGCCTCACCCTAAATGTACTGACTCAGAATGTGCATTTTAACAAGATCCCATCCCCCAGGTGATTGTGTGTTAAAATTGAAGAGCCATTATTATAACTGATTTGAGAAGTCTAGATCCTTATTCATTAGGGAAATGGTCAAGCTTTTGTTAAAGTTTCTTTAAAAGAGACCCTTCTTCAGCGTCCTAGACTTGAATCAGTTTTTTGCCCAAGGGGAAGAAATAACAGATTAGTGGAAATTTCCACATCACTTTTTTTCTTATCTCTACAGTAGAGCAGAAGATCATTAGCTTTTTTGTAGGCATGTGGATGGGCTAAAAGGAGTATTTTCTCCCTTCTTGGGAAGTGACTAATACTGCAGTGGATAAACTAAGTCTCCCTCAAGACTGCAGGGGAGCTTCTGGTATGACAGAAGCTTTCCATCGTTTCATGGTCCATAAATATTCTATAGAAAATTTCTCTGAATACTCCTTTGTGGAAAACGAAGGGTACTGTTGATGTACTCCGTGCCTCTTCTTCCATTATCCACAAAGACATTTTAATAAAAAAATACTAAATATCATTGTTAAAAATTCAAACATACAGCAGTGTCTATAGAGGAAACTTGTTCATCTTACTTTTGTTTTATTCTACTTTGGCCCCATTCCCCAGAAGTTGCCAATATTAATAGTTTGATATGTACTCTCCTAGGCTTCCTTATGCATATTCTCATATATACACTAACAATTTTTAAATGACATTGTACTGCAGTGCTCTTTTGCAGATTGCTTTTTGTCCCACGTATTATATTACTAATTGCTTTATTGCCAGTATATAAATCATTAACATAATGATAGTAATTCATTATAAATCTTAAGTTATCTATTAATAAATCACTGTCTACTCTGTTTTGGAGTAGAAATAATGGCTTGATGATCTTGATGTAAAGTTCTGTTTGTTCAGTTCTGATTTTCCCGAGAATTGGAACAGAGGGTGTTGAACTTGGAAGTTACTTCCTGAAAAGTGTAAAGACAGCGTTGCACAGGGCTCCAGGCCCATGAAAGCTTTAAAGGAATGGATGGACAGTGCCAAGAGGTGTGGATTGTGATAAGTGACAAGGATGCAGCTGGAGAGTACTTCTTTTTTTTTTTTTTTCTAGAATCATTTATATTTTTTCTTTTCTTTTCTTTTCTTTTTTTTTAAAGATTTATTTATTTATTTATTTATCTTTTGGAGGGTGGGGTGGGGAGGGAGGGGGATGGGCGGGCCACTTCTATTGGTCTTTCATTTGTTTATTTTCATCCGTCTTTGTTCCTTGGCTCCTGTGGGCCTCCCATCGCGATGGCGTCTGTTGTTACAGAGCACCGGCTCTGGGCGCATGCGCCCCAGAGGAGCTCTCCGGCTCGGTGATTGGACACATCGGTCCAGCCGCTCCGCGGCACGTGGGATCTTCCCAGGCCAGGGATCGAACCGGCGCCCCTTGCACTGCAAGGCGGTGTCCTTACCCGCTGGACCACCAGGGGAAGCCCTGGAGAGTACTTCAAATGAAAAGAATCTTTTTCCTGTCCACCAGATACAAATGAGCCATTGGTAGTGATAGCTCAGTCCTCATCAGAAATGCCACTTTTGACCTCAACCAGTGAATTTCATACCAAAATGATGACACCAGTTCACGAGAAGGAGGAGGCAAAGACTTCGTCTAAGTGTTACATCCAGGTCACTGGTATGACTTGTGCTTCCTGTGTAGCAAACATTGAACGGAATTTAAGGCGAGAAGAAGGTAAGGCCATTCATTAAAACCCTTGTTATTTTATAAATGACATTGTACTGCAGTGCTCTTTTGCAGATTGCTTTTTGTCCCACGTATTATATTACTAATTGCTTTATTGCCAGTATATAAATCATTAACATAATGATAGTAATTCATTATAAATCTTAAGTTATCTATTAATAAATCACTGTCTACTCTGTTTTGGAGTAGAAATAATGGCTTGATGATCTTGATGTAAAGTTCTGTTTGTTCAGTTCTGATTTTCCCGAGAATTGGAACAGAGGGTGTTGAACTTGGAAGTTACTTCCTGAAAAGTGTAAAGACAGCGTTGCACAGGGCTCCAGGCCCATGAAAGCTTTAAAGGAATGGATGGACAGTGCCAAGAGGTGTGGATTGTGATAAGTGACAAGGATGCAGCTGGAGAGTACTTCTTTTTTTTTTTTTTTCTAGAATCATTTATATTTTTTCTTTTCTTTTCTTTTCTTTTTTTTTAAAGATTTATTTATTTATTTATTTATCTTTTGGAGGGTGGGGTGGGGAGGGAGGGGGATGGGCGGGCCACTTCTATTGGTCTTTCATTTGTTTATTTTCATCCGTCTTTGTTCCTTGGCTCCTGTGGGCCTCCCATCGCGATGGCGTCTGTTGTTACAGAGCACCGGCTCTGGGCGCATGCGCCCCAGAGGAGCTCTCCGGCTCGGTGATTGGACACATCGGTCCAGCCGCTCCGCGGCACGTGGGATCTTCCCAGGCCAGGGATCGAACCGGCGCCCCTTGCACTGCAAGGCGGTGTCCTTACCCGCTGGACCACCAGGGGAAGCCCTGGAGAGTACTTCAAATGAAAAGAATCTTTTCCTGTCCACCAGATACAAATGAGCCATTGGTAGTGATAGCTCAGTCCTCATCAGAAATGCCACTTTTGACCTCAACCAGTGAATTTCATACCAAAATGATGACACCAGTTCACGAGAAGGAGGAGGCAAAGACTTCGTCTAAGTGTTACATCCAGGTCACTGGTATGACTTGTGCTTCCTGTGTAGCAAACATTGAACGGAATTTAAGACGAGAAGAAGGTAAGGCATTCTTAAAACTTGTTATTTTATGTACTAATTTGAGAAAACTCTGTCCTTTTTGTCCTGTTATGTGTTTTGTAATCATGTTTATGATTCTTGCCATGGTCTCATAAAGACTATCAGTGATTTACAGAACAACCTTGACTTTCTGACAGCCAGTTTTTATTAGTGGTTTTGTTCACTTAGATATAGTTCCTATATCATTTACCTCATGGCTGCATTTTAATATCAATGAAATTTTTAGTCAGATAGCAGAAGGTGATTCATAAGATGACTATTCTTTATGGACCTTGGCTGCAGTAGATTTTAAGAAACATAAATTTTCTGGTAAAGCTGTGCTTAAAACTAGCAACTAGATTCCGTAAGTTTCAATATCACTATACCCAGCCAAGCACTGGCCCAAAGCCAAGTTTTAGAATTGTCCTTTTCTAACAGTTTGATCACTGATCTTTACTTGCACGAAAAGCATTCAAAACTTACTCAATATTGTGTACAAGTTTTCATTTTAGGTTATAGATTCTTAGAAAATCTACAATATTTTTTTATTTAGTCACACTCTGACGTTTTAGCTTTTAATTTTGCACTCACATTAATGGTCTTTGCAGCATCGTGTCATAGATTTGTTAACCATAGAGGCACATGATTATGTTTAATGGCCTGAAGTCATAGGTTTGGTACTCAGGTAGCCCTGTACCCAGGTATCTTACTGATACATGGGCTGTTAGTCACAAGGGCTGAATAAATATGATTAGTATAAGCTTATCCTCACTACTGGGGAAATAAAGTATATAGAGTAATAATGTAGGCCTGTGACCAGTAGAATCACCCTATATGTAAAGGCCAGAACATTATTGTTATAAAATGTATTGTTACATACTAGACCCATTCAGTTCAGTATTATCTTTCCACATTCTGTCATTATTGGCATCCTTCATTTCAGTCGCCATTATGTTTAATTAGAATGAAGTCAGGGATAAATTATACTTTGTTTGAGTGATTAAGAAGAGCAGAAGGGAGGCTGCAAGCAAATGAAAGCACAGAGAAGTTTGCAAGGGACTTAGTTTTAGGACCAGCTGTTTTTTTTTTTTTTTTAAATGGGATTTAATTCTTTTTTATTTATTTATTTATTTATTTATTTATTGGAGGGGGCGGGTTGGGGAGGGAGGGGGCAGGCGGGCCACTTCTGTTGGTCTTTCATTTATCTATTTTCATCCGTCTTTGTTCCTTGTCTCCTGTGGGCCTCCCATCGCGATGGCGTCTGTTGTGGCAGAGCACCGGCTCTGGGCGCATGTGCTCCAGAGCTCCGGCTCAGCAATTGGACACATCGGTCCAGCCGCTCCGCGGCACGTGGGATCTTCCCAGGCCAGGGCTCGAACCGGCACCCCTTGCACTGCAAGGCGGTGTCCTTACCCACTGGACCACCAGGGACGCCCAGGACCAGCTGTTTTGGGGGCAGTTCAGATGTAGCCTTTCTCTTGAGACAAGCAATGCCTATTATAAATTACAGATCTTTTTAAAAAATCCCTGAAACTAATTCATCTATTTACTTTCTACTCCTCCTTTACCTGCTTTTAACCTAATTAGGAATACCATTGGCCTAACTGGGGTCTACATTAACTACATCCACAATCTACCTACATTCACCTTTGTTTTTTTAATTAAATGGCACGGATCTTCCCTCAATTTCATCTGCATTATATTTTTAAAAATGAATAGAAAAAGGTTCTAATTATATTTTGAAGTAAAAATTTAAAAATTGTCCATAATTTATATAACTATGAAACATATTTTTGAAACTTGAAAAACCAAGTTTTCTGTTCTATTTTGGCTATAGATTACATTCAACTGAAACAAAAAGATTTTTTTCCTTTCTCTATAGCCTTCTTTTATTACTGATACTTTCCTATGATCCGATCTTCTGTATTATTTGGTACTCACAAAGCCCAGTGTATAACCACCTTCTTTCTCCAAAGAAAAGAATACTTTACTTTTTTTGGTAACCACTTTTATACAGAAAACTTAGATCGTATTAGATAGTTTGTTTTTATATTAAACACTATTATTAAATTAGTATTTGGATTTTTTTTTGGGGGGTCAAATCCAGAACTGGTCTATGGACTCTCTTTTTTTGTAATTAATTTATTTTTATGGATGGGTTAGATATTTGTTGCTGTGTGGGAACTTTCTCTAGTTGTGGTGAGCAGAAGCTACTCTTCATTGGAGTGCAAGAGCTTCTCATTGTGTTGGCTTCTCTCATTGCAGAGCCTGGGCTCTAAGTGCATGGGCTCAGTAGTTACGGCACACGAGCTTAGTTAAAGGGTTACGGCACACGTCTTTGTTCCTTGTCTCCTGTGGGCCTCCCATCGCGATGGCGTCTGTTGTGGCAGAGCACCGGCTCTGGGCGCATGTGCTCCAGAGCTCCGGCTCAGCAATTGGACACATCGGTCCAGCCGCTCCGCGGCACGTGGGATCTTCCCAGGCCAGGGCTCGAACCGGCACCCCTTGCACTGCAAGGCGGTGTCCTTACCCACTGGACCACCAGGGACGCCCAGGACCAGCTGTTTTGGGGCAGTTCAGATGTAGCCTTTCTCTTGAGACAAGCAATGCCTATTATAAATTACAGATCTTTTTAAAAAATCCCTGAAACTAATTCATCTATTTACTTTCTACTCCTCCTTTACCTGCTTTTAACCTAATTAGGAATACCATTGGCCTAACTGGGGTCTACATTAACTACATCCACAATCTACCTACATTCACCTTTGTTTTTTTAATTAAATGGCACGGATCTTCCCTCAATTTCATCTGCATTATATTTTTAAAAATGAATAGAAAAAGGTTCTAATTATATTTTGAAGTAAAAATTTAAAAATTGTCCATAATTTATATAACTATGAAACATATTTTTGAAACTTGAAAAACCAAGTTTTCTGTTCTATTTTGGCTATAGATTACATTCAACTGAAACAAAAAGATTTTTTTCCTTTCTCTATAGCCTTCTTTTATTACTGATACTTTCCTATGATCCGATCTTCTGTATTATTTGGTACTCACAAAGCCCAGTGTATAACCACCTTCTTTCTCCAAAGAAAAGAATACTTTACTTTTTTTGGTAACCACTTTTATACAGAAAACTTAGATCGTATTAGATAGTTTGTTTTTATATTAAACACTATTATTAAATTAGTATTTGGATTTTTTTTTGGGGGGTCAAATCCAGAACTGGTCTATGGACTCTCTTTTTTTGTAATTAATTTATTTTTATGGATGGGTTAGATATTTGTTGCTGTGTGGGAACTTTCTCTAGTTGTGGTGAGCAGAAGCTACTCTTCATTGGAGTGCAAGAGCTTCTCATTGTGTTGGCTTCTCTCATTGCAGAGCCTGGGCTCTAAGTGCATGGGCTCAGTAGTTACGGCACACGAGCTTAGTTGCCCCACAACATGTGGGATCCTCCTGGACCAGGGAATGAACCTGTATCACCTGCATTGGCTGGCAGATTCTTAATCACTGGACTACTTGGGATGTCCTAATCTCTGGACTCTTGATTCCTGTTCCCTGTCAGGTAGCCACCAAGTGCCACAGATTCCTAGAAACAACTGCCATTTCTGCTAAACATTGTTAATTTTCTTCCTGGCAATGACAGCAATAGCTGACCTAGAGAAGTGAGATGGTTGTTAACAAAACGCTTACACCAGAAAATAGCATGACTGCCATAAAATGAACTTCTTTGTTAAGTTGTATGACACTTTTTTGGAATCAGAGCATTTTAGATTAGTATGTGTCAGACAATAGAATTTGAGAAAGAAATGGCTGTTATTTGATAATACTATAGTATGTATGCTGGTATAGTCTTAGATTCTTTGCTATAACTACATTGATTTCCTAAATACATGAGTTCTTTCCTCTAGGACTCTGTCTTACAGGTTTCTAAAAATACTTTATATTCACATGTAAGGTCTCGGTTGATTGTAATTCATGGGCTTTATTTGGATCCTAATTCAAACAGTGTTAAACAGTTGTAAGACAATTATGGGAATGTGAATATTGCCTGGATATTGATAATATTGAGGAATTATTTTAGGTTTGATAATGGTATTTTTAAAAGGAAAGAGTCTTTTGTGTTTTTTCTTTTTTAAAGAAAAAGTCTTTTTTGAAAAAAAAATATTTATTTATTTTGGCTGTGCTGGGTTTTCTTTTGTTGCTGTGTGTGGGCTTTTTCTGGTTGTGGCAAGCGGGGGCTACTCTCTAGTTGCAGTGCGAGGTGTTCTCCTTGTGGTGGCTTCTGCTATTGTCAAACACAGGCTCCAAACACACAGGCTTCAGTAGTTCCATCTTGCAGGCTCAGTAGTTGTGGTGCATGGGCTTAGTTGCCTTCTGGCATGTGGGATCCTTCTGTACCAGGGATTGAACCCATGTCCCCTGCATTGGCAGGCCGATTCTGAACCACTGAACCACCAGGGAAGTCCTAATCTCTGGACTCTTGATTCCTGTTCCCTGTCAGGTAGCCACCAAGTGCCACAGATTCCTAGAAACAACTGCCATTTCTGCTAAACATTGTTAATTTTCTTCCTGGCAATGACAGCAATAGCTGACCTAGAGAAGTGAGATGGTTGTTAACAAAACGCTTACACCAGAAAATAGCATGACTGCCATAAAATGAACTTCTTTGTTAAGTTGTATGACACTTTTTTGGAATCAGAGCATTTTAGATTAGTATGTGTCAGACAATAGAATTTGAGAAAGAAATGGCTGTTATTTGATAATACTATAGTATGTATGCTGGTATAGTCTTAGATTCTTTGCTATAACTACATTGATTTCCTAAATACATGAGTTCTTTCCTCTAGGACTCTGTCTTACAGGTTTCTAAAAATACTTTATATTCACATGTAAGGTCTCGGTTGATTGTAATTCATGGGCTTTATTTGGATCCTAATTCAAACAGTGTTAAACAGTTGTAAGACAATTATGGGAATGTGAATATTGCCTGGATATTGATAATATTGAGGAATTATTTTAGGTTTGATAATGGTATTTTTAAAAGGAAAGAGTCTTTTGTGTTTTTTCTTTTTTAAAGAAAAAGTCTTTTTTGAAAAAAAAATATTTATTTATTTTGGCTGTGCTGGGTTTTCTTTTGTTGCTGTGTGTGGGCTTTTTCTGGTTGTGGCAAGCGGGGGCTACTCTCTAGTTGCAGTGCGAGGGCTTCTCCTTGTGGTGGCTTCTGCTATTGTCAAACACAGGCTCCAAACACACAGGCTTCAGTAGTTCCATCTTGCAGGCTCAGTAGTTGTGGTGCATGGGCTTAGTTGCCTTCTGGCATGTGGGATCCTTCTGTACCAGGGATTGAACCCATGTCCCCTGCATTGGCAGGCCGATTCTGAACCACTGAACCACCAGGGAAGTCCAAGAAAGGACTTACATTTTATACATACATGTTTAAATTTTTACGTATGATATGATGTCTGGGATTTGCTTCTGAATAATCGGGGTAGAGGGCAGGGATTAGTGGGTAGGAATATATATAAAGCCCAAGCAACCCAGGATTATTGATAGTTATTGAAGTTAAGAGATGGGTACATTGAGTTTATTATGTTGTTCTCCCTTTTGTGTGTGCGTGTGTGTATATTTGAAAATTTCTATAATAAAAGGTTTTTTAAAAATAAGGCCTAGTTTTCAAATAGTTTTATTTGGGTTCAAGACTGTATAAAAGTTAAGTAAAAATTTCCAGAGTCACTTAACCCTTTCACAGGTAAATGAAAAGAAAACTATTATAAGATTATTCTTTCTGTGAGAAGTATTATCTGACTTGTTTTTCTTATCAATATTCCTAGGAATATATTCTGTACTTGTGGCTCTGATGGCTGGCAAGGCAGAAGTGAGGTATAACCCTGCTGTCATACAACCCCCAGTGATAGCCGAGTTAATCCGAGAGCTTGGATTTGGAGCCACTGTAATAGAAAATGCTGATGAAGGAGATGGTGTTTTAGAACTTGTTGTAAGTAAGAAGTTTTATGTGGTTAATAGAATTGCCAGAAAAAACCTGATGCGAATTCAGGAAACAGTTACGAAAATAATTAAAACATTGGGAAAGTAAAACAGAGTGAAAGTGAAATAAACTGGAAAGATATAACAATGGTGACCTTCAAGTGTAGAATGTAAAAGATAATCGTCGTCTCTGTTAAGAACCAATAAGGGCTTCCCTGGTGGTCCAGTGGGTAAGAACACCGCCTTGCAGTGCAAGGGGCGCCGGTTCGAGCCCTGGCCTGGGAAGATCCCACGTGCCATGGAGCGGCTGGACTGATGTGTCCAACTACCGAGCCGGAGCTCTGGAGTGCATGCGCCCAGAGCCGGTGCTCTGGCCACACAGGCCAAAAGAACAAAGATGGAAATAAATGAAAGAGCAATAGAAGCTCCCCCCTCCCCTGCAAAAGAACCAATAAACAAGAATTAAGTTTGAATGAATAAATGAAAATCAACTTTTAAAATATACTATGATTCCTACCTAGTAGCATGTAGAAGAATAAATTCTAGATGCATTAAAGACCTAAAATATATAAATGAAGTCATAAAGCTAGGTATAAATATGGCATATTGGGTTAAAATGACATTTTCTCCAGCCCAGCAAATCACGTTGTATTTGTATAACTAAAATAGTTAAAACAAAAATTTTAACCCTGTACTAAAGTAAGTTTCAGCTTAAACAAAAATTTGAATGTAAAAAATGAAACCATGAAATCACTAGAAGAAATATTTAGAGCTTTTATTTTGAATATTTTATTATAAAATTTTTCATATATCAGAAAAGTCAAAAGAAGTGTACAATTGAACACTTTTAAACACACTGCATAGATTCTTCAGTTAACATATTATTCTGTTTTATCATACACCTGTCCATCAGTCCATTATGGAAATAATTTTAAAATCACAAAGAAATTTCAAAAATAGTACAGATAATTTCCTTGTAGCCTCTACCTAGCTTTTCCCAGTGAAAAACCCTGCTGCATGTGATAGCCGAGTTAATCCGAGAGCTTGGATTTGGAGCCACTGTAATAGAAAATGCTGATGAAGGAGATGGTGTTTTAGAACTTGTTGTAAGTAAGAAGTTTTATGTGGTTAATAGAATTGCCAGAAAAAACCTGATGCGAATTCAGGAAACAGTTACGAAAATAATTAAAACATTGGGAAAGTAAAACAGAGTGAAAGTGAAATAAACTGGAAAGATATAACAATGGTGACCTTCAAGTGTAGAATGTAAAAGATAATCGTCGTCTCTGTTAAGAACCAATAAGGGCTTCCCTGGTGGTCCAGTGGGTAAGAACACCGCCTTGCAGTGCAAGGGGCGCCGGTTCGAGCCCTGGCCTGGGAAGATCCCACGTGCCATGGAGCGGCTGGACTGATGTGTCCAACTACCGAGCCGGAGCTCTGGAGTGCATGCGCCCAGAGCCGGTGCTCTGGCCACACAGGCCAAAAGAACAAAGATGGAAATAAATGAAAGAGCAATAGAAGCTCCCCCCTGCCTGCAAAAGAACCAATAAACAAGAATTAAGTTTGAATGAATAAATGAAAATCAACTTTTAAAATATACTATGATTCCTACCTAGTAGCATGTAGAAGAATAAATTCTAGATGCATTAAAGACCTAAAATATATAAATGAAGTCATAAAGCTAGGTATAAATATGGCATATTGGGTTAAAATGACATTTTCTCCAGCCCAGCAAATCACGTTGTATTTGTATAACTAAAATAGTTAAAACAAAAATTTTAACCCTGTACTAAAGTAAGTTTCAGCTTAAACAAAAATTTGAATGTAAAAAATGAAACCATGAAATCACTAGAAGAAATATTTAGAGCTTTTATTTTGAATATTTTATTATAAAATTTTTCATATATCAGAAAAGTCAAAAGAAGTGTACAATTGAACACTTTTAAACACACTGCATAGATTCTTCAGTTAACATATTATTCTGTTTTATCATACACCTGTCCATCAGTCCATTATGGAAATAATTTTAAAATCACAAAGAAATTTCAAAAATAGTACAGATAATTTCCTTGTAGCCTCTACCTAGCTTTTCCCAGTGATAACATTTAATCTATCATTTAAAAAATATTAGAATAGGAAGAGTCTTTTTTAAGTGTTATACAGAATCTATAAAAGACAAGATTGATAAATTCAGGTACTAAAAATATCATCTTGGGAGAAAAATAAAAATCAAAGTCAAAAGCCAGGTAACAGTGAGAGTGGGCACCCTTGTCCTGGTCCTGACTTTAGAGGAAATACTTTCAGTTTTTCACCATTGAGGATAATGTTTGTTGTGGGTGTGCTATATATGGTTTTTTATTATGTTGAGGTATGTTCCTTCTATGCCTACTTTCTGGAGAGTTTTTGTCATAAATGGGTGTTGAACTTTTTCAAAGGCTTTCTCTGCATCTATTGAGATAACCATATGGTTTTTATCTTTCAATTTGTTAATATGGTGTATCACATTGATTGACTTATATATATATTGGTGAATCCTTGCATCCCTGGGATAATGCCCACTTGATCATGATATATGATCCTTTAATATGTTGTTGGATTCTGTTTGCTAGAGTTTGGTTTAGGATTTTTGCATCTATGTTCATCACTGATACTGGCCTTTAATTTTTTTGTAGCATTTTGTCTGGTTTTGGTGTCAGGGTGATGGTGGAATGAGTTTGAGCATTCTTCCTCTGCAGTTTTCTAGAAGAGTTTGAGCAGGATAGGTGTTAGCTTTTCTTTAAATTTTTGGTGGAGTTCATCTGTGAAGCCATCTGATCCTGGGCTTTTTTTTTTTTTGAACTTTTATTTATGTATTTTTGGCTGTGCTGGGTCTTCATTGATTTGTGGGTTTAGCTGCTCTGCGGTATGTGGGATCTTCCTGGATCAGGAATTGAACCTGTGTCTCCTGCATTGGCAAATGGGTTCTTATCCACTGAGCCCCAAGGGAAGCCCTGATCCTGGACTTTTGTTTGTTGGAAGATTTTTCTTTTTTAAGGGGAGTTTTTGTGTGTTTTTTGCCTCTAAGTCATTGTTTATTTTTCGTCTGTCTTTATTCTTTGGCATGTGTGGGCCTCCCATCACAGTGGCCTCTCTTGTTGCAGAGCACTGGCTCTGGGCACATGCACTCCAGAGCACTGGTTCATAATTGGACACACTGGCTCAGCCACCCCGCGGCATGTGGGATCTTCCCAGGCCAGGGATCAACCCAGTGCCCCTTGCACCGCAAAGCGGACTCTTTACCCACTGGACCACCAGGGAAACCCTGCTAGAAGATCTTTGACTACAGTTTTCATTTCCATGTTTGTGATTGATCTGTTCATATTTTATATTTTTTCCTGTTTCTATTTGGGAAGGTTATACTTTTCTAAGAATTTGTCCATTTCTTTCAAATTGTCCATTTCCTTGGCATATAGTTGTTCATAGTAGTCTCTTATGACCCTTCTTATTTCTGTGTTACCTGTTGTAGCTTCTCCTTTTTCATTTCTAACTTTATGGATCTGAGTCTTCTCTCTTTTTCCTTGATGAGTCTAGCTAATGGTTTTTCTGTTTTGTTTATTTTCTCAAAAAACTGGCTTTTAGTTTTATTGATCTTTACTATAGTCTCCTTCATTTCTTTTTCATTTATTTCTGCTCTGATCTTTATGATTTCTTTTCTTCTACTCAGTGATTTTTGTTGTTCTTTTCTTCTGGTTGCTTTAGGTGTAGGGTTAGACGGTGTATTTGATATCTCTTTTGTTTCTTGAGCTAGGCTTGTACTGTTATGCACTTCCCTCTTAGCATTCCTTTTACTGCGTCCCATAGATTCTGGGTTGTCGTGTTTTCATTGTCATTTGTTTCTAGGCATGTTTTGATTGCCTTTTTGATTCCTTCAGTGATCTGTAGGTTATTCAGAAGTGTGTTCACTTCACACTTCTGAAGAAGTGTGTTCATTCATGTGTTTGTGTTTTTATAGTTTTTTTTCCTGTAGTTAATATCCAGTCTTACAGCATTGTGATCAGAAAAGATGATTAAAATGATTTCAGTTTTTAAAAATTCACCAAGGCTTGATTTGTGGCCCAGGATGTGATTTATCCTGGAAAATATTCCATGTGCATTTGAGAAAAAGGTGCAATCCATTGTTTTTGAGTGAAGTTGCCCTGTAGATACCAGGTCTAAATGGTCCAATGTACTATTTAAAACTAATGCTTCCTTATTAATTTTCTGTTTGTCTAGGTGATCTGTTCATTGGTGTGAGTGGAGTATTAAAGTCCCCCACTATTATTGTGCTACTGTCAATTTCCCCTATAATGGTTGTTAGCATTTTCCTTATGTATTGAGGTGCTCTTATGATGGATGCATATATATTAGTTGTTATGTCTTATTCTTAGATTGATCACTTGATCATTATGTATTCTTTCTTTGTCTCTTATGAAGGTCTTTATTTTAAAGTCTGTTTTACCTGATATGAGTATTGCTACTCTTGCTTTGTTTTGGTCTCCATTTGGAAGAAATATCATTTTCCAGTCTCCCACTTTCAGTCAGTATGTGTCCCTAGGTTTGAGGTGGGTCTCTTGTAGACAGCATATATGGGTGTCTTTGTTTTTGTATCCATTCAGCCAGTCTACGTCTTTTGGTTGGAGCAATTGATCATTTATGTTTAAGGCGATTATTGTTAAATATGATCCTGTTACCATATACTTTATTGTTTTGGGTTTGTTTTTATAGGCCTTTTTTATGTTTTCTGTCTAGAAAAATCCTTTAGCATTTGTTGAAGAGCTGGTTTAGTGGTGCTGAATTCTCTCAGTTTTTGCTTGTCTATAAAGCTTTTGATTTCTCCTTCAACTCAAAGCATGAGATCCTTGCTGGGTAGAGTAATCTTGGTTGTAGTTTTTTCCCTTTTATCACTTTAAATATATCTTGCCATTCCCTTCTGGCCTGTAGCGTTTCTGTTGAAAGATCAGCTGTTAGCCTTTTGGCTTGTTGTTTGTTGCTATTTGTCATTGTTCTTGTTTGTTCAGTGATTTCTATAAAGTCTATGTTCTTTGTTGTGTGTGCCACTGAAGTCTCTCTTGGTTAGCTCAGTTGTCATCTAATGATTCAACAATGATTTCCTTAATTATCTGGAACCAATAAGTCTCCCAATCTTTGCTAAAGAGATCTTTGTAAATGTTGAGACATGCCTTGAACACTCAGCCATGCAGTTGTCAGTTTTTTTTTTTTTTAATTATTTATTTATTATTTTGGGCAGGGGTCAGGTTGGGGAGGGAGGGGAGCGGGTGGGTATTGGTCTTTCATTTCTCTATTTTCATCCGTCTTTGTTCCTTGGCTCCTGTGGGCCTCCCATCGCGGTGGCGTCTGGCGTCACAGAGCGCCGGGTCGGGGAACATGGACCACCTCGGTGGAGCTCGGTAATTGGACACATCAGTCCAGCCGCTCTGCGGCACGTGGGATCTTCCCAGGTCAGGGATCGAACCGCGCCCTTGCACTGCAAGGCGGTGTCCTTACCCACTGGACCACCATTATGTATTCTTTCTTTGTCTCTTATGAAGGTCTTTATTTTAAAGTCTGTTTTACCTGATATGAGTATTGCTACTCTTGCTTTGTTTTGGTCTCCATTTGGAAGAAATATCATTTTCCAGTCTCCCACTTTCAGTCAGTATGTGTCCCTAGGTTTGAGGTGGGTCTCTTGTAGACAGCATATATGGGTGTCTTTGTTTTTGTATCCATTCAGCCAGTCTACGTCTTTTGGTTGGAGCAATTGATCATTTATGTTTAAGGCGATTATTGTTAAATATGATCCTGTTACCATATACTTTATTGTTTTGGGTTTGTTTTTATAGGCCTTTTTTATGTTTTCTGTCTAGAAAAATCCTTTAGCATTTGTTGAAGAGCTGGTTTAGTGGTGCTGAATTCTCTCAGTTTTTGCTTGTCTATAAAGCTTTTGATTTCTCCTTCAACTCAAAGCATGAGATCCTTGCTGGGTAGAGTAATCTTGGTTGTA
Organism: Tragulus kanchil; assembly: GCA_022376925.1. Classification (NCBI taxonomy): domain Eukaryota; kingdom Metazoa; phylum Chordata; class Mammalia; order Artiodactyla; family Tragulidae; genus Tragulus; species Tragulus kanchil. The sequence goes on along the minus strand of JAIOJX010000001.1, from coordinate 64,643,996 downwards.
GTTTTTTCCCTTTTATCACTTTAAATATATCTTGCCATTCCCTTCTGGCCTGTAGCGTTTCTGTTGAAAGATCAGCTGTTAGCCTTTTGGCTTGTTGTTTGTTGCTATTTGTCATTGTTCTTGTTTGTTCAGTGATTTCTATAAAGTCTATGTTCTTTGTTGTGTGTGCCACTGAAGTCTCTCTTGGTTAGCTCAGTTGTCATCTAATGATTCAACAATGATTTCCTTAATTATCTGGAACCAATAAGTCTCCCAATCTTTGCTAAAGAGATCTTTGTAAATGTTGAGACATGCCTTGAACACTCAGCCATGCAGTTGTCAGTTTTTTTTTTTTTTAATTATTTATTTATTATTTTGGGCAGGGGTCAGGTTGGGGAGGGAGGGGAGCGGGTGGGTATTGGTCTTTCATTTCTCTATTTTCATCCGTCTTTGTTCCTTGGCTCCTGTGGGCCTCCCATCGCGGTGGCGTCTGTCGTCACAGAGCGCCGGCTCTGGGCTCATGCACCCCAGAGCTGCAGCTCGGTAATTGGACACATCAGTCCAGCCGCTCTGCGGCACGTGGGATCTTCCCAGGTCAGGGATCGAACCGGCGCCCCTTGCACTGCAAGGCGGTGTCCTTACCCACTGGACCACCAGGGGAAGCCCAGTTGTCAGTTTTATCTTAGCCTTCAATTCCTGCTTTTACAGAGCCTAAAGGTCAACCTGAGGTGAGAAGTTAGGGCTGTTTCAGTTCTTTTCTGAACATACACACAGTCCTGTACATAACCCGATACATGTGCATGACCTTCTAGATTCCTAGGAATACATTGGATTTCTTATGGACATCTTGCTTCCCAGCTTTCCCTTTTGGGATTTTTTGTTAGTCTGTTGTTCACCCCAACTGTTTCCATTGACTTAGGCAGCCATAAGGTTAAATAATTTCCCTTAATTGTTTTGACAAATTCTCCTGGGGAAAGATGCTTTTTGTGTTCATTAAGATTGTCAGAAACAGACAGCTTTGCAAGTGGGATCTTTCAGAAAACTATCAGACAGTTCTCTGGGAGTGAGACTTTGAAGACACTCCAGTCCTTTATTGTTCTCTCTTGTGGCTTCCCTGATGCTGTTTTCAGCCATGATTATGACCTATTGGTCTTCATAGCTACCACAGACTTAGAGGAGAGGGGATGGGGATATAGCAGATTGTAATGCTACATAGCTTACTCTTTTATTGGAATTTATCTAATTTTCTTGAATAAATGCTTCTTGCATTATTGCAAGCTTCTGTTTAATTTGCTTAATTTCCTTTTTAAGAAGTTTTTTAAATTGAGGTATAGTTGATTTCCAATATTATGTTAGTTTCAGGTATACAGCATAGTGATTCAAAATTCTTGCACATTATATTCCATTTAAAGTTATTTTTAAATATTGGCTATATATCCTGTGCTGTACAATATATCCTTGTACAGAGTAATTTATACCTTTTAATCCCTGCCCCTATTTTGTCCCTATTCCCTTCCCTTTCCCCATTAATAACCACTGTTTGTTCTCTATGAGTCTTTTCCTGTTCACTATATTCATTTGTTTTGTTTTTTGGATTCCACATGTAAATGATAAGATACAGTATTTGTCTTTCTGTCTGACTTATTTTACAAAGCATGAAGCCCTCCAAATCCATTCATGTTGTTGCAAATGGCACCTTTTCATTCTTTGTTTGTGGTTGAGTAGTATTCCATTGTGTATGTGTGTATACTCATACACATATATACAGCATCTTCTTTATCCATTTGTCTATTGATAGAAGTTATGTTGCTTCCATATCTTTGCTATTATAAATCATGCTGCTATGTATACACACAGTCCTGTACATAACCCGATACATGTGCATGACCTTCTAGATTCCTAGGAATACATTGGATTTCTTATGGACATCTTGCTTCCCAGCTTTCCCTTTTGGGATTTTTTGTTAGTCTGTTGTTCACCCCAACTGTTTCCATTGACTTAGGCAGCCATAAGGTTAAATAATTTCCCTTAATTGTTTTGACAAATTCTCCTGGGGAAAGATGCTTTTTGTGTTCATTAAGATTGTCAGAAACAGACAGCTTTGCAAGTGGGATCTTTCAGAAAACTATCAGACAGTTCTCTGGGAGTGAGACTTTGAAGACACTCCAGTCCTTTATTGTTCTCTCTTGTGGCTTCCCTGATGCTGTTTTCAGCCATGATTATGACCTATTGGTCTTCATAGCTACCACAGACTTAGAGGAGAGGGGATGGGGATATAGCAGATTGTAATGCTACATAGCTTACTCTTTTATTGGAATTTATCTAATTTTCTTGAATAAATGCTTCTTGCATTATTGCAAGCTTCTGTTTAATTTGCTTAATTTCCTTTTTAAGAAGTTTTTTAAATTGAGGTATAGTTGATTTCCAATATTATGTTAGTTTCAGGTATACAGCATAGTGATTCAAAATTCTTGCACATTATATTCCATTTAAAGTTATTTTTAAATATTGGCTATATATCCTGTGCTGTACAATATATCCTTGTACAGAGTAATTTATACCTTTTAATCCCTGCCCCTATTTTGTCCCTATTCCCTTCCCTTTCCCCATTAATAACCACTGTTTGTTCTCTATGAGTCTTTTCCTGTTCACTATATTCATTTGTTTTGTTTTTTGGATTCCACATGTAAATGATAAGATACAGTATTTGTCTTTCTGTCTGACTTATTTTACAAAGCATGAAGCCCTCCAAATCCATTCATGTTGTTGCAAATGGCACCTTTTCATTCTTTGTTTGTGGTTGAGTAGTATTCCATTGTGTATGTGTGTATACTCATACACATATATACAGCATCTTCTTTATCCATTTGTCTATTGATAGAAGTTATGTTGCTTCCATATCTTTGCTATTATAAATCATGCTGCTATGAACATTAAGGTACATGTATCTTTTTGAACTAGTGCTTTTGCTTTCTTTTCATTTCTCTCCACTCCTCAGGAGTGGAATTACTGGATCATACAGTAATTGTGTTTTTAGTTTTTGAGGAAGATACATTGTTTTCCATAGTGACTGCAGCAATTTACATTCCCACCAACTTTCCAACTTTTCTGAAAAATTTGGTTCTGACAACTTTTACCAATTTTCTCGTTGCTTTTATGGAGGAGAGAATTTTCAGAAATCCTTCCTCCACTATTGGTGATATTATTTTGGTAGTTATTCTTGAATAAATACTTTGTAAGTTGTTATGTGCCCCTTTTGGTTACTTTTCATAATATTTCAGTGGTTGGTTTTTGAAACTTTTGTCCAGTTTAATCATTGCCATCACAGTCATTCCAGAAGTCCTGCCCTTCCATTTTAGAATGTAACGTGTGACTGAAGTATAACCTCATTCAAGGTACAGGGCAAACTACATTTTTGGAAAAAGAACACTTTTGTCATTTATTAACCTTCACTAGAAGTAATACTATATTATATATAATGTTCATACATACATATATAAGTATATACATATGTACATATATATACTTTAGCAGGGTGGGAAAGATCTAGAGGGAAGCAAGGCATTGAATACAAGAAACAATGATAGTTGTCAAATCCTCTATCACTGATGATAACAGGAAAAGGGAGAGTTTTAATGAGATCCTCTTCTATTTAGCCTGTTGCAGCTGTGACTGTATCCTTGTTCAATGTGATAGAAAAATAGTGATCTAATGGTCATATCTGAAGGGTGTTAATAGTACAGATAAGATTTTGTGTGTTGATACCATGTTACAGGAGTTCTTTTAAAGTAATAATGCATTTAATGGAAGAAAAAGTTTAGTTCTGAATAACAAAACCTTTGTCTTTACCAGGTGAAAGGAATGACATGTGCTTCCTGTGTCCATAAAATAGAGTCTACCCTCACAAAACACAGAGGGATCTTCTACTGCTCTGTGGCTCTGGCAACCAACAAAGCACATATTAAATATGATCCAGAAATCATTGGTCCTAGAGATATTATTCATACAATTGAAGTAAGTGCCAAGACTTTGCATTTCTGTGTTCTTACCTTGCAGTCAGCACTCCCTTGGGTTACTTCTGGTTTGTATCAGAAAGAGACTGTGAAAAAAATTGGATCCCTTTGTTTATAGATAGAATTTGTCTCAAAATTTAATGTAAATGTGTCTACCTTTTTTTCTTTTTTTGGACTTTGTCAGGAGGAATTAGGTAAAGGCACATGGATATTATTAATCAGGAGCAGACTTAAGGTAGAACCACAGGTCATTTAAAATGTTTAGAAAACATAAGTAAAGTACAGTTTCTTATGAGTAAAATTCATACTAATTATTAAGAAAGAGAAGCATCCTGCTAGATGCTGTATTATTTGTTAAGTCAAAGCAAATGATGTCTTAGTTAAAGTAAGAAATTTAAAAAACCAAGCCTTTTTATTTGTGACACATTCATCCTTTATTCTTCAGTAACTCATAAATGGGAATGCATGTGAAATGCCTAAAAAGTTTTAGTGTGTGTAGTAGACACAAAACAAAAAAAGAAAGAAAAAAATAGTTTCAGTGTGGTATAGCCTTGGTGTTCTAATAATCTAAAAAGCATATCCATTTAGATAAGGTCCTATTAATGTAGATAGTAATAGCATTAACATACTTGTGAAGCTAGCATTATCAAGTATCTGCTGTGTGCCGATTATTCAAATTGCAAAGCTTCAACTCTTTAATTTAATTCTCACAACAGTGTTGTCATCTTCATTGTGTAGGTGAGAAAACTCAGGTTATGAGATGTTAAGTTATTTCTCCAGAGTCACATAAGCTAGTGTAAACAAGGATTTGAACCTAACGTTCCTGTCCCAGTGCTCATTCTTGCTCTTTTCTCTGTGCTCCACTGCCAGGAAATGTAAGATGGCAGCATTTTCCCTAGCACCTGTATGTTACTGTCTGTGTTCATAATGAGTCTTACTTAGGTGTAATTTTCTTTCAGTACTTTATTTTATTGAGGAAAATTTTCATTTTTGTGATTTTTTTTTCTGCTAGAAAAAGAATAAAGACTATATTTGCAAAGCCTTGAATAATATATTTAGCATTGTGCTAGCTTTTGTGGCCTGTTATTCAGTTTTTTGTGCTTTCAGGGGATGGATGGAGGTATGGATACAGAGATAGATGTCAAAATTAAAAATAAACTGATTAATATACATCAATACTAGTAGATGCTTATCTAAGTGTAAGATTTATGATTTTATTGCTGAATTCTGTCTTTATTAGGTCATCATACACTCTGTCAGCCTGACCAAGTAATATATTTCTACTTTTTTTGAAAATTACTTATTGGAGGCTTTAGTTTGCTTCTTGATAGAAGAACCTCTACTGGGGACAGCTACACTTCAATTAAATCAATGATTTGAGAACAGTAGGATAGATGTTAACTAGAGTTGAGGAAATACTCCTTTTATGAGAGATTAGATACAAAGGTAAAGAGAAGGAGTGGAGAGGGAAATGACAACCCATTCCAGTATTCTTGCCTGGAAAATTCCATGGACAGAGGAGCCTGGTGGGCTACAGTTCGTGGGGTTGCAAGAGTCTTAACGTGATTGAACACACAAGAGAAGGAAGCACATCTTCATTTTTATATCCCCCAGAATGATTTGCACTGGAATTATTCTTAATGACAATACCACAGCTTAAAATTTCTGTATATAATATTTATACATTCAGGTAAATAATTGTTTTCTCATGAATTTCCTTAGAGCTTAGGTTTTGAAGCTTCTTTGGTCAAGAAGGACCGGTCAGCAAGCCACCTAGACCATAAACGAGAAATAAGACAGTAAGTACTTTGGGAGTGTCAGTGAAAAACAGATTTTAGGGACTTCTCTGGTAGCTCATTGTTAAACAGATGTGGGTTCAATCCCTGATCCGGGAAGATCCCACATGCTGCAGAGCAACTAAGCCTGTGAGCCACAACTTCTGAGCCAGTGCTCTAGAGCCTCAGAGCTGCAACTATTGAGCCCATGGGCCACAACTACTAAAGCCTATCTGCCCTAGAGCCTGAGTTCCACAACAAGAAAAGTCACTGCTACAAGAAAGCCTGCTCACCTCAACTAGAGAGTAGCCCCCACTCCCTGCAGCTAAGAGAATAGCCTGTTGAAGCATTGAAAACCCAGAATAGCCAAAACTAAATAAATAATTAAAAAAAAACAGATTGTGATTTATGTGTACTAATTTAACATGACTGTTATCATGTCAGTTTTCTTCAGTATCATCCTTACACTGGGTAGAAATTGGTCACAAATTATAATTTCCCTATTGTACTTGGAATCTCTAATCATTAGATAGTTACTCAAATGATTTTTCTTTTCTACTGTAGATGGCGACGGGCCTTTCTTGTGAGCCTGTTTTTCTGTATTCCTGTAATGGGACTGATGATATATATGATGGTTATGGACCACCATCTTGAAACTCTTCACCATAATCAGACCATAAGCCAAGAAGAAATGATCAGCATTCATTCGTCTATGTTCCTGGAGCGTCAGATCCTGCCAGGATTGTCCATTATGAATTTGCTATCTTTTTTGTTGTGTGTACCTGTACAGGCAAGTGAAATGTTAGCAAGTATATTTGTTAATAATGAAAACTAGCCAAAATGTGGCAGGTGAGGCAATTTTCAATTGTATGACAAATATTGGCCATAAAAATCATTTTATGCTGAATGCTTTACAAAAATAATGTTTAAGCTGAGTGGTTAAAGTAGATAAAAAATTTTGTCTTAACCCCTAAGGATATTGTTTAATGACAGAGCAGAGAATAAGAGCTCAATTCATATTTAGATATGAATTTGGCATTATAACTTCTTTAAAGTTATTATAATAAAATATATTTTATTTCCTTGCATTTACATTAAATTAATTATTTTATTATAATTATTTTATCTATCATTAATTTATTCTCTAAAATCAGCAAGCCACCTAGACTAAACGAGAAATAAGACAGTAAGTACTTTGGGAGTGTCAGTGAAAAACAGATTTTAGGGACTTCTCTGGTAGCTCATTGTTAAACAGATGTGGGTTCAATCCCTGATCCGGGAAGATCCCACATGCTGCAGAGCAACTAAGCCTGTGAGCCACAACTTCTGAGCCAGTGCTCTAGAGCCTCAGAGCTGCAACTATTGAGCCCATGGGCCACAACTACTAAAGCCTATCTGCCCTAGAGCCTGAGTTCCACAACAAGAAAAGTCACTGCTACAAGAAAGCCTGCTCACCTCAACTAGAGAGTAGCCCCCACTCCCTGCAGCTAAGAGAATAGCCTGTTGAAGCATTGAAAACCCAGAATAGCCAAAACTAAATAAATAATTAAAAAAAAACAGATTGTGATTTATGTGTACTAATTTAACATGACTGTTATCATGTCAGTTTTCTTCAGTATCATCCTTACACTGGGTAGAAATTGGTCACAAATTATAATTTCCCTATTGTACTTGGAATCTCTAATCATTAGATAGTTACTCAAATGATTTTTCTTTTCTACTGTAGATGGCGACGGGCCTTTCTTGTGAGCCTGTTTTTCTGTATTCCTGTAATGGGACTGATGATATATATGATGGTTATGGACCACCATCTTGAAACTCTTCACCATAATCAGACCATAAGCCAAGAAGAAATGATCAGCATTCATTCGTCTATGTTCCTGGAGCGTCAGATCCTGCCAGGATTGTCCATTATGAATTTGCTATCTTTTTTGTTGTGTGTACCTGTACAGGCAAGTGAAATGTTAGCAAGTATATTTGTTAATAATGAAAACTAGCCAAAATGTGGCAGGTGAGGCAATTTTCAATTGTATGACAAATATTGGCCATAAAAATCATTTTATGCTGAATGCTTTACAAAAATAATGTTTAAGCTGAGTGGTTAAAGTAGATAAAAAATTTTGTCTTAACCCCTAAGGATATTGTTTAATGACAGAGCAGAGAATAAGAGCTCAATTCATATTTAGATATGAATTTGGCATTATAACTTCTTTAAAGTTATTATAATAAAATATATTTTATTTCCTTGCATTTACATTAAATTAATTATTTTATATAATTATTTTATCTATCATTAATTTATTCTCTAAAATAATCATAATAGTGATATTATTTTTATTATTTCTTCATGGCATTAAGTTTATTATTCTCTGTATATTTTCAATTCTTCTTCTGAGATAAATTTTTACTATGGAATATTTCCATCTAATAGATCTGTTACTTTTTCTGATCCTTATAAAAAGCAATAATGATTTTTAGAATATCCTAGTATGTTTCTCTATAGTATGTTTTCTAATGAAAACAGTAGACAGATCCAGTAGCTTGTGGTATACCATTCAGGTTGAATTTTGAAAAGAGGGAGGTAAGTTTTAAAAAGTCTTTAGGGAAATTCCCCCTGACCTGAGTTTGATCCCTGGTGGAGGAACTAAGGTCCCATGAGCCATGTGGCTTGGGCCAAAAAAAAAAATCTCCTTAGTTGTTTATGGATTAGATAAAAACCAAAGGAAGTTCATATTGATACTGTATCTTAGTTATTGAGGTATATATGTAAATTTTAGTTTTTTTAAAAAACCAGTGATCACTGTTTCTATATTACAGTTTTTTGGAGGCTGGCACTTCTATATTCAGGCCTACAAAGCACTGAAGCATAAAACTGCAAATATGGACGTACTGATTGTGCTGGCAACCACCATTGCATTTGCTTACTCCTTGGTTATTCTTCTGGTTGCAATGTATGAGAGAGCCAAAGTGAACCCTGTTACTTTCTTTGACACACCTCCTATGCTATTTGTGTTTATTGCACTAGGCCGATGGCTGGAACATGTAGCAAAGGTAAAGTAAGAAAGCATGACATTTGTTAAAATCTCGGCTGAATAAATTACTGTAATATTTTCTAGACCAGTTACTGGAAATATACATTGATTGACATAATTGTGTACTGAAAGAAATATACTGGTTTTAGCAGTATTTTAGGTTAAGTATTCCTTTAGAGTGCTTCCTGGTGGGTCAGTGGTTAAGAATTCACTTGCCAATGGTTCAGTCCCTGGGTTGGGAAGATCTTCTGAAGAAGGAAATGGCAACCCGCTCCAGTATTCTTGACTGGAGAATCCCATGGAAGAAGAGCCTTGTGGGCTACATTCCATGGGTTACAAAAGAGTTAGACATGACTTAGTAAGTAAATAATAACATTCCTTTTAGAAGGTTTACCAAATTTATTAAATTAGTACTTTAGAAAGTATAGTATGTGCATGTTTATTTTGAGAGACATTTGAGAGTATTTAGATTACTTATGGCGTCCCAGTGGCTCAGCAGGTAAACAGTCCGCCTGCAATACAGGAGACAGAGGAGATACAGATTCTATCTCTGGATCAGGAAGATGCCCTAAAGGAGGGCATGGCAGCCCACTCCAGTATTATTGCCTGGGAAATCCCATGGACAGAGAAGCCTGGTGGGCTGCTGTCCATAGGGTCGAAAAGAATCAGACATGACTGAACAACTAAACACAAGCACAACACAAGCATATTTTACTTACATCCCATCAGTAATGGAAAAATTGATGTGATCACAAGATTTAAAATAATGATGGAAAAAATTCACCCACAATCCCATGCAGTTAACCAAAATAACTTTCCAATCCTGTTCCATATACGTTTACACTTTGTCGAGTAGTAAACACAGTATACATACCACTTTGTGCCCTAAGCATTTAAAGCTTTTTTTTTTTTTAAGATTTATTTATTTATTTATTTTGGTGGGGTGGGGTGGGGACGGAGGGGAGCAGGCGGGCTACTTCTATTGGTCTTTCATTTGTCTATTTTCATCCGTCTTTGTTCTTTGGCTCCTGTGGGTCTCCCATCGCGGTGGCATCTGTTGTCGCAGAGCACCGGCTCTGGGCACATGCGCTCCAGAGCTCCGGCTTGGTAATTGGACACATCGGTCCAGCCACTCCACGGCACGTGGGATCTTCCCAGGCCAGGGATGGAACCGGTGCCCCTTGCACTGCAAGGTGGTGTCCTTACCCACTGGACCACCAGGGAAGCCCTCATTTAAAGTTTTGCCCCAATTTTTGCAGTCTAGATAATTATTCAGTATTTCTGAATCATGTTCTCTTAAGTCATTGTGCTATAATTTATAGGCTATTCTGCTTTTGTTCTAAGATTGTTTCCAGTGTTTAATTTTAGATAATCCTGCGTTAAACATATTTACCTTTAATAGTTATTTCTGTTGAATTAGTGTCTTGGGATAAATTACAAAAGATATGATTAAAGGGCCTACATTTTCCCATGGCTAATGCTACTACAGTTTTTGCCATGAAGGGTATGTTAGTAAAGTAGTTTTACTACAACTTCATCAGCACTGATTCTTGTCTAAATTTAGTTTGCTTTTTATTCCATTAATAACAGTAATAAACATTCTTTTCTATACATCAGGTATTATATTTCTTCTTAAATGAATTGCCTACTTATGTTGTTTGTCCATGTACCTATTGGGTTCCGATGCATTTCTTATTAATTTACATTATTTTTATGAGTTATACATAATTATACATTTTATATTTTGTGTACTTCATATTTTCAAAGTCAAGTATTTTCTTATATGAACTAGTCAACATTCCTAAATCTGTCTTTTGGGTAAATGTTAAAGATTATCTCTTTATTTTACATAAGACATATTTTTTTCTTATTTTTACGTATTTTGCTTTTTCTTTCTTAGCATTGACATGTGTGTCTTAATTTATAGGGCAAAACATCAGAGGCTCTTGCCAAACTAATTTCACTACAAGCTACAGAAGCAACTATTGTAACTCTCAACTCTGATAATATCCTCTTGAGGTATTTACCTTTACCATTCCTCCTCTTTTTTAACTTTTAGGAAAGAGATCAAATATAAGGGTATAATCAACCCACATAATGTCTCCCAGATTTAACAATTATTCGCATTTTGCCACGTTTACTTCATCTTGTACAATCTATCTTTTGTTGAAATTTTAAAGTAAGTCTCAGTAGAATTTAAAGTAAATCTCAGTCATATGGTTTTATTGCAAATATTCCTGTTGTAGTTATCTTTAAAAAAGGGCATATTCTAATGTAATTGTAATACCATATTGCATCTAAGAAAATGAGCAATGATTCTTTACTATGATCTAATACACAGTTCATATGAACATTTTTCCTGTTGTCTCCAAAATGTTTTGAGTTACTTTGTTTGAAATGGAATTCAAACAAGGTCTATGCATTTGATTGACATGAATTTTTTAATTTGAGTTACAGTTGAAATATGATATTATGTTATAAGCATACAATATAGTGATTCACAACTTTTAAAGATTATACCTCATTTATAGATATTATAAGATATTGACTGTATTCCTCATATCAAACAGTATATGCTTGTAGCTTATTTTGTACCTAATACTTTGTGCCTCTTTATCCCCTACCCCTGTGTGGCACTTCACCCTTCCATCTCCCCACTGATAATCATGTTTGTTCTCTATATCTGTGAATCTGCTTCTTTTCTGTTATATTCACTAGTTTGTTGTATTGTTTAGATTGCACATATATAATAGTGATATCATACAGTCTAATAACTTCCCAGGTGGCACGTGGTAAAGATTCCACCTGCATTTCAGGAGACACAGTAGATGTGAGTTTAATCCCTGGGTCAGGAAGATCCTCTGGAGGAGGAAATGGCAACCCACTCCAGTATTCTTGTCTGGAAAATCCCATGGACAGAGGAGCCTGGCAGGCCACACAGTCCATGGGTTTGCAAAGAGTCACACATGACTGAGCATATACACACACATCATGCAGTATTTGTCTTTCTCTTGGCATGTTTGTTTTAATCTAGAACGTCTCTCTCCAGTTCTCCCTCCCTCATTTCTTACTGCTCCTCCCTCTCCGTACATTTTAAAGAAATATGTGTCAGTTGTCCTTTAGAATATCCCACAGTCCACATTTGTCTCTGTTTCCTTCTGGAATCATTTAACTTATTCTGTAACCCCTATATTACCTGTAAACTGAAAGTTAGAGCTAAAGGCTTGATTGAATTTCATTCTTTTGTATTTCTCATTTCTGTCTTCTTAAAATTTGTAGGCAAGTTTATACAAAAAATAAGTTGTTTGGTTAAATATAACCTGTTATATTATATCTAAAGCTTTCATTTATTTGTTCAGTGACTATTCAACAAATATTTAGAGTGCCACTTTGTGCCAGGCACTGGCTATTCCCCAACCGTGAAAAGGACAGACATTGTAGTTCCTAACTTAAGTTTTGGTTCTAACTTCCATTGGTAGCAGTTATGGGGCCACAAGCTTGATATGAACTAAAAAGCGTGAAAAAATGAATATTTTAATTTGAGTTACAGTTGAAATATGATATTATGTTATAAGCATACAATATAGTGATTCACAACTTTTAAAGATTATACCTCATTTATAGATATTATAAGATATTGACTGTATTCCTCATATCAAACAGTATATGCTTGTAGCTTATTTTGTACCTAATACTTTGTGCCTCTTTATCCCCTACCCCTGTGTGGCACTTCACCCTTCCATCTCCCCACTGATAATCATGTTTGTTCTCTATATCTGTGAATCTGCTTCTTTTCTGTTATATTCACTAGTTTGTTGTATTGTTTAGATTGCACATATATAATAGTGATATCATACAGTCTAATAACTTCCCAGGTGGCACGTGGTAAAGATTCCACCTGCATTTCAGGAGACACAGTAGATGTGAGTTTAATCCCTGGGTCAGGAAGATCCTCTGGAGGAGGAAATGGCAACCCACTCCAGTATTCTTGTCTGGAAAATCCCATGGACAGAGGAGCCTGGCAGGCCACACAGTCCATGGGTTTGCAAAGAGTCACACATGACTGAGCATATACACACACATCATGCAGTATTTGTCTTTCTCTTGGCATGTTTGTTTTAATCTAGAACGTCTCTCTCCAGTTCTCCCTCCCTCATTTCTTACTGCTCCTCCCTCTCCGTACATTTTAAAGAAATATGTGTCAGTTGTCCTTTAGAATATCCCACAGTCCACATTTGTCTCTGTTTCCTTCTGGAATCATTTAACTTATTCTGTAACCCCTATATTACCTGTAAACTGAAAGTTAGAGCTAAAGGCTTGATTGAATTTCATTCTTTTGTATTTCTCATTTCTGTCTTCTTAAAATTTGTAGGCAAGTTTATACAAAAAATAAGTTGTTTGGTTAAATATAACCTGTTATATTATATCTAAAGCTTTCATTTATTTGTTCAGTGACTATTCAACAAATATTTAGAGTGCCACTTTGTGCCAGGCACTGGCTATTCCCCAACCGTGAAAAGGACAGACATTGTAGTTCCTAACTTAAGTTTTGGTTCTAACTTCCATTGGTAGCAGTTATGGGGCCACAAGCTTGATATGAACTAAAAAGCTTGCGTGAAAAAATCAGGGGTAGAAGCAGATTGTCATGATGCTTTTTATTTTAACTCATATCCAGTGAAGAGCAAGTGGATGTGGAACTTGTACAGCGTGGAGATGTTATTAAAGTGGTTCCAGGTGGCAAATTTCCAGTGGATGGGCGTGTTATTGAAGGACATTCTATGGTAGATGAGTCCCTCATCACAGGTATGTTCTTTCAGCGGATTATGACATGAAGGTGAAGTGAATCCAGAGTATTATTTAAAAACAGGCATGATAGAAGCAACCTAGATGTCCATTGACAGATGAATGGATAAAGAAGCTGTGGTACATATATACAATGGAATATTACTCAGCCATAAAAGGGAATGCATTTGAGCCAGTTCTAATGAGGTAGATGAACCTAGAGCCTATTATACAGAGTGAAGTAAGTTAGAAAGAGAAAGGTAAATATAGTATACTAACACATATATATGGAATTTAGGAAGATGGTACTGACGAATGTATATGCAGGGCAACAGTGGAGAAACATAGAGAATAGACTTACGGATATTGCAGGGAAGGAAGAGTGGGTGAGATGTAAGCAGAGTAGCATGGAAACTTACCTTACCATATTTAAAATAGGTAACCAATGGAAATCTGCTGTTAGACTAAGGGAACTCAGACAGAGGCTCTGTAACAACCTAGAGGAGTGAAATCGGGAGGGAACATATATATACCTATGGCTAATTCATATTGATGTTTGGCAGTAAACAACAAGACTCTCTAAAGCTATTATCCTTCAATTTAAAAAATTTAAAAATAGGCATGATGGGTGAAGAGCTTTTTATAGAAACTATGGACTGAGTAAGTACTGAGCAAAGAGAATATGAGTTCTTTTTCTGACTGTATTAAATCAGTTTCTGCAGATTTACTTTATAATTTTAGCTATACTACTGAAGACTCTTTTCACTGAGGATTGTTAATTACTAGAATGTATAACCAGAAGAAGTTGTCATATTCTGATGTAGAGCTCAGTAGACTTGCAGATAAAAGCCATTGCCTTTTTTGAATCCATTGGTAGCAGTTATGGGGCCACAAGCTTGATATGAACTAAAAAGCTGTGAAAAAATCAGGGGTAGAAGCAGATTGTCATGATGCTTTTTATTTTAACTCATATCCAGTGAAGAGCAAGTGGATGTGGAACTTGTACAGCGTGGAGATGTTATTAAAGTGGTTCCAGGTGGCAAATTTCCAGTGGATGGGCGTGTTATTGAAGGACATTCTATGGTAGATGAGTCCCTCATCACAGGTATGTTCTTTCAGCGGATTATGACATGAAGGTGAAGTGAATCCAGAGTATTTTTTAAAAAACAGGCATGATAGAAGCAACCTAGATGTCCATTGACAGATGAATGGATAAAGAAGCTGTGGTACATATATACAATGGAATATTACTCAGCCATAAAAGGGAATGCATTTGAGCCAGTTCTAATGAGGTAGATGAACCTAGAGCCTATTATACAGAGTGAAGTAAGTTAGAAAGAGAAAGGTAAATATAGTATACTAACACATATATATGGAATTTAGGAAGATGGTACTGACGAATGTATATGCAGGGCAACAGTGGAGAAACATAGAGAATAGACTTACGGATATTGCAGGGAAGGAAGAGTGGGTGAGATGTAAGCAGAGTAGCATGGAAACTTACCTTACCATATTTAAAATAGGTAACCAATGGAAATCTGCTGTTAGACTAAGGGAACTCAGACAGAGGCTCTGTAACAACCTAGAGGAGTGAAATCGGGAGGGAACATATATATACCTATGGCTAATTCATATTGATGTTTGGCAGTAAACAACAAGACTCTCTAAAGCTATTATCCTTCAATTTAAAAAATTTAAAAATAGGCATGATGGGTGAAGAGCTTTTTATAGAAACTATGGACTGAGTAAGTACTGAGCAAAGAGAATATGAGTTCTTTTTCTGACTGTATTAAATCAGTTTCTGCAGATTTACTTTATAATTTTAGCTATACTACTGAAGACTCTTTTCACTGAGGATTGTTAATTACTAGAATGTATAACCAGAAGAAGTTGTCATATTCTGATGTAGAGCTCAGTAGACTTCGGCAGATTTTTCTGAGCAAATATGTACTGTGTCTTCTTGCCCTAAAGACCACACTAGTTTGATCTGGGATATGACTCCCAGCTTTTGACATCAGGGTCAACTGTAAAGAAAATAGGCCTGGAGTAGTTTTAGAGATCTTAAATAACTAAGGCCAATCCAAAGCAGAACCAAAATAACACCTTTCCTACATCATGCCTTCGCATAGTACCAGAAGAAGCTAGCTTGTAAACTGTGTGTGGAAATAATTTAGGATCCTTTGTTTCTCAATAGGGGTGCTATTGCTTATTTGGAGGGGACAGTTATTAGTTCTTTTTTTAAAAAACTTTTTAAAAAATGTTGGCCTCTTTTATTGGTCTTTCATTTATTTATTTTCATCCATCTTTGTTCTTTGGCCTGTGTGGGCCTCCCATTGCAGTGGCCTGTTTCGTCGCAGAGCACCAGCTCTGGGCGCATGTGCTCCAGAGTGCTGGTTCATAATTGGACACACTGGTCCAGCTGCTCCATTGCATGTGGGATCTTCCCGGGCCAGGAATCAAACCAGTGCTCCTTGCACTGAAAGGCAGACTCTTTACCCACTGGAGCACCAGGGAAGCCCCAGTTCTTAGTTCTGTCTGATGATCCTACACATTATGGTACATTTAATATCCCTGAGCCTGACTTTCTAAATTGGAGTAGTAGTACTCCATGCCCCATCTGTAGTTATTACAGACAGGAACTCTCTCCTACATTTGTAAATGCTTCTAGGGAACAGGTTGAGAATCAATGATCTAAGACTAGTGTGGAGAGTACCTTCCAATAAAAGTTAACACATGAGGTTTTTCCAGTTTAAGATGTATATCTCTGCATAGACATAGGGACATCGTGGCGAAGAAATAGGGAGGGGGAAGCATGGAGGAAGTAACAAGGAAACCTATAGTGCTATGTGTGGAAAAGATAGCTAGTGTCATAGTGCTAAGGGAATAGGAGTGCTTACAATGGCTTGGGGCGAAGGTCTGGAGGGGTGGGAACGGGGGATCTGGGCGGATGGGGACCATGGATATGCATATGACTGATCTGGGAACATACATGTCTGTGAACAACAAAACTCTGTAAAACCTTTAAAATAAAGAATAAAAATAAAAATAAATAAATTAAAAAAAGATGTTTATCTCTGGGATTTGGCCCAGAACTGATATAAGGAAAAAGTCAGGCAATTGTCACCTAGGTGTTTGTCTAGATTCCATTTCAAGAAGGAAGAATCTCCTTTCTAGATGTTTTTTTGACAATTAACAAGTAATGGTATATTTCAAGATAGTATTTATATATGCTCCCTAAATCTAACTTTACTGTTTTGTATAGGGGAGGCAATGCCTGTGGCTAAAAAGCCTGGCAGCACAGTGATTGCTGGTTCCATTAACCAGAATGGATCACTCCTTATCCGTGCAACCCATGTTGGAGCAGACACAACCCTTTCTCAGATTGTCAAACTTGTAGAGGAGGCACAAACATCAAAGGTAACTTAACTCCCTAGGAGAAGCAGAAAGTATTTTCCTTGAACCCCACTCATATATACCTTGATCTAGTTTTGATATGTTCCTTTGATTAATTATAGTTGTATTAATATGGACTATTAAAAGTCCATACTATGCTCAGTACTATATATATTCTGTATTCATTATAAAAACACCCTTTCATATACATTTTATTATTGTTTTTTGAATTCTAGGCTCCTATCCAGCAGTTTGCAGACAAACTCAGTGGCTACTTTGTTCCTTTTATTGTTATTGTTTCCATTGCTACCCTTTTGGTTTGGATTATCATTGGATTTCTGAATTTTGAAATCGTGGAAACCTACTTTCCTGTAAGTGACATGTAAATACCTCTTTATCATATATAAAACAGTTTGTGAATCTTTTGCATAAGTAATTAATTGGGTAAGTAATTAACTTTAATGATTACTGGTATCTTAGACTGGACTAAGAAGGTGATAAGAATATTTGCATTTCTGTAAGTATAAAAAATTTCCTCTTGGAAATATTTTTTTTCACTATAACTTGTGATTTTCCGAAGGCAAGTACAGGCATATCTCATTTTATTGCACTTTGCTTTATAGTGCTTTGCAAATATTGTGTTTTTCACAAATTGAAAGTTTTTATCAACACTGCATTGAACAAGTCTGTCTATGCCATTTTTACAACAGCATTACTTTTAAAATAAGATATGTACATGTTTCTTTAGAGGTAATGATTTTTCACAGTTAATAGACTACAATATAGTATACAGTATAGTCTAAACATAACTTTTACATTCATTGGGGAACAAAACATTCTTATGACTCTGTTTCAGTGGTCTGAAACTGAGCCCACAATACCCCTCAGGTTTACCTCTACTGACCTTTCACATTTTATATGTAGTCTCAGTCCTAGCATGATTTTGCTTGCACAAAGGACTGTGAATATACTGAGGAAAACGTTGGGGTCTCAGCTCTGCCGCATACAATCAGTGTGATCTGAGGTCAACTTAATTTCTCTTTGAACTTCAGTTTCCTCAAGTGAGATTTTAATAATACTCAGCCAACATAACTTGCAATTGTTGTAAAAGTTAAATAATATGATATATTAGAAACTCTTTGTAATTTATTCAATGCTTTATAAATATAAAATAATATTAGCATCTCCTCTCTAACTCTATGATAGTCTCTACAGTATGGTGTCATTAAATGGTGAAGTAGACCTGGACTGTGCCTCATATTCGAGATACAACCTTTAATTCATTTAACTTCTCTTATCTTCAGTTTTCTCATCTGTAATTAGTGATATAATAATAATCAAGAAAAGCCTTCAGGGCTTCCCTGGTGGTCCAGTGGGTAAGGACACTGCCTTGCAGTGCAAGGGGCACCAGTTCAATCCCTGGCCTGGGAAGATCCCACATGCCGTGGAGCGGCTGGACCGATGTGTCCAGTTACCAAGCCGCAGCTCTGGAGCGCATGTGCCCAGAGCCGGTGCTCTGCAGCGAGAGAGGCCACTGTGATGGGAGGCCCACACGGGCCAAAGAACAAAGATGGATGAAAACTAGATAAATGAAAGACCAATAGAAATGGCCTGCCTGCCCCCTTCCCTCCCCAACCCAGCCCCCCCCCCAATAAAAAAAACTGTTAAAAAAAAAAAGAAAAGCCTTCAAAACCAACAAAAGAGCCCAAAATGCAGTACTTGGGTGCAGCCTCAAAAATGACAGAATGATCTCAGTTCATTTCCAAGGCAAGCCATTTAACATCACAGTAATTCAAGTCTGTTCCCCTACCACCCATGCCGAAGAAGCTGAAATTGACCAGTTCAAGGAAGACTGACAAGACCTCCTAGAACTAACACCAAAAAAGATGTTCTATTCATCATTGGGGATTGGAACACAAAAATAAGAAGTCAAGAGATACCTGGAGTAATAGGCAAGTTTGACCTTGGAGAACAAAATGAAGCAGGTCAAAGGCTAACTGAATTCTGTCAAGAGAATGCACTAGTCAGAGCAGATACCTTTTCAGCATCACAAGAGATGACTTTACACATGGACATCACCACATGGTCAACCGAAATCAGACTGATTACATTCTTTGTAGCTGAAGATGGAGAAACTATATACGGACAGCAAAAACAGGACCTGTAGCTGTTTGTGGCTCAGATCATCAGCTTCTCATAGCAATGTTTAGGCTTAAACTAAAGAAAGTGGGGAAAAACACTAGGCCAGGCAGGTATGACTTTAAATTGTATCCCCTATGAATGTGTAGTGGAGGTAGTGAATAGATTGGAGGGATTAGATCTAGTAAACAGTGTGCCTGAAGAACTATGGATGGAAGTGCATAATATTGTACAGGAGGCAACGAACAAAACCATCCCAAAGAAAAAAAAGCCAGAAGATAAAGTGGTTATCTGAGGAGGCCTTACAAATAGCTGAAGAAAGAAGAGACGGGGAAAAGCAAGGGAGACAGGGAAAAGTGCATCCAACTAGATGCAGAGTTTGCAGAGAATAGCAAGGAGAGACAAGAAGGCCTTCTTCAATGAACAGTGCATAAAACCAAAAGAAAACAATAGAAAGGGAAAGCCTAGAGGTCTTTTTAGAAAAAATTGGAGATAGCAAAGGAACATTTCACTCAAAGATGGTATAATAAAGGACAGAAATGGTAAAACAAAACAAAACTAGTAGTCGCTGAAGAGATCAAGAAGAGATGGAAAGAATGATGCCATCAAGGTGTTGCATTCAATATGTCAGCACATCTGGAAGACCCAGCAGTGGCCACAGGACTGAAAAAGGTCAATCCTCATCCCAGTTCCCAAGAAAAGTCATACTAAAGAATGTTCTAACCATTAGACAGATGCATTCATCTCCCATGCTTGTAAGGTCATGCTTACAATTTTGTGTTCCAGGCTTCATCATTATGCGAACCAAGAGCTTCCAGATGGTCAAACTGGGTTTAGAAAAGGCAGAAGAACCAGAGATCAAATTGACAATACCTGCTGGATCATAGAGAAAACAAGGGATTTCCAGAAAAACATCTAGCCCTGTTTCATCAAGTAGGCTAAAGCCTTTGACTTTGTAGATAGTAACAAACTGTGGAAAGCTCTTAAAGATATGGGGATAACAAGGGCAGGCAAACTCGATTGAAAACACTGTAAAATTTTCAGCATCACAAGAGATGACTTTACACATGGACATCACCACATGGTCAACCGAAATCAGACTGATTACATTCTTTGTAGCTGAAGATGGAGAAACTATATACGGACAGCAAAAACAGGACCTGTAGCTGTTTGTGGCTCAGATCATCAGCTTCTCATAGCAATGTTTAGGCTTAAACTAAAGAAAGTGGGGAAAAACACTAGGCCAGGCAGGTATGACTTTAAATTGTATCCCCTATGAATGTGTAGTGGAGGTAGTGAATAGATTGGAGGGATTAGATCTAGTAAACAGTGTGCCTGAAGAACTATGGATGGAAGTGCATAATATTGTACAGGAGGCAACGAACAAAACCATCCCAAAGAAAAAAAAGCCAGAAGATAAAGTGGTTATCTGAGGAGGCCTTACAAATAGCTGAAGAAAGAAGAGACGGGAAAAGCAAGGGAGACAGGGAAAAGTGCATCCAACTAGATGCAGAGTTTGCAGAGAATAGCAAGGAGAGACAAGAAGGCCTTCTTCAATGAACAGTGCATAAAACCAAAAGAAAACAATAGAAAGGGAAAGCCTAGAGGTCTTTTTAGAAAAAATTGGAGATAGCAAAGGAACATTTCACTCAAAGATGGTATAATAAAGGACAGAAATGGTAAAACAAAACAAAACTAGTAGTCGCTGAAGAGATCAAGAAGAGATGGAAAGAATGATGCCATCAAGGTGTTGCATTCAATATGTCAGCACATCTGGAAGACCCAGCAGTGGCCACAGGACTGAAAAAGGTCAATCCTCATCCCAGTTCCCAAGAAAAGTCATACTAAAGAATGTTCTAACCATTAGACAGATGCATTCATCTCCCATGCTTGTAAGGTCATGCTTACAATTTTGTGTTCCAGGCTTCATCATTATGCGAACCAAGAGCTTCCAGATGGTCAAACTGGGTTTAGAAAAGGCAGAAGAACCAGAGATCAAATTGACAATACCTGCTGGATCATAGAGAAAACAAGGGATTTCCAGAAAAACATCTAGCCCTGTTTCATCAAGTAGGCTAAAGCCTTTGACTTTGTAGATAGTAACAAACTGTGGAAAGCTCTTAAAGATATGGGGATACCAAAACATCCTACCTGTCTCCTGAGAAACCTGTATACGGGTCAAGAAACAACAGTTAGAACTCTGTATGGAACAACTGATTGGTTCAGGATTGAGAAAGGACTACGACAGAACTGTCTATTGTTACCCTGTTTGTTTAACCTATACACAGAGCACATCATGAGAAATGCTGGGATGAAGGAGTTATAAGCTGGAATCAAGATAGGTGTGAGACACATCAACAACCTCAGTAATGCAGATGATACCACTCTAATGGTAGAGAGCAAAGAGGAACTAAAGAACCTCTAAAGAGGACAAGTACAATATAGTAACACATATATATGGAATCTAGTAAGATGGTGATGATGGCGCATGCAGTGAAGCAATGGAGAAACAGACATGGACAGTGGACATATGGACATTGTGGGGAAGGAACAGTGGGTGGGAGGTGTAAAGGAAGTAGCATGAAGGCCTGTACTATCATATGTGAAGAAAATAGCTATAGTCATTGCTCTGTGAGAAAAGGGGATCCTGCAGGGGTGCTGTGTGATGGTCTGGAGGGGTGGGATGAGGGGATATACATATGACTAATCTGGGAACATACATATCTGTAAACAACAAAACTCTGTAAAAGTTAAAAGTAAAATAAAAGTTTTTTTTTTTTAAAAAGAACCTCTTGATGAGGATAAAGGAGGAGAGTGAAAAAGCTGGCTTAAAACTAAGTAGTTAAAAACAAACAAACAGGGAGGCCCACATAGGCTGAAGAATAAAGATTGATGAAAATAAATAAATAAAACAAAAAAGAGGCCAAAATTTTTTTTTAATTTCCAAAAAAAAGAAATAGTAAAAAACCCTAAGATCATGGCATCTGGCCCCATTACTTCATGGTAAATAAAAGGAGAAAGGTGGGAGTAGTGACAGATTTCCTTTTCTTGGGCTCTAAGATCACTGCAGATGGTAACTGCAGTCATGGTATCAGAAGACCATTGCTTCTTGGCAGGAAAGTTGTAAAAAACCTAGACAATGTGTTGAAAAGCAGAGACAAGAAAGGTCCATATAGTCAAGGCTATGGTCTTCCCAGTGGTCACGTACAGTTGTGAGAGCTGGACTTTGTAAAGAAGGCAGAGCACCAGAGAATTGATGCTTTCAAACTGTGGTGTTGGAGAAGACTTCTTAGAGTCCCTTGGACAGCAAGGAGATCAAACTGGTCTAATCCTTAGGGAAATAAACCCTGAATACTCATTGAAAGGAGTGATGCTGAAGCTCCAGTGTTTCTGTCATCTGATACGAACAGCCGACTCATTGGAAAAGTCCCTGATGCTGGGAAAGACTGAGGGCAGAAAGAGAAGACGGCATCAGGGGATGAGCTAGCCGGATGGCATCACTGATGGAGTGGACATGAACTTGGGCAAACTTCAGGAGATGGTAAAGGGCAGGGAAGCCTGGCATGCTGCAGTCCATGAGATCACAAAGAGTTGTACGTGACTGGGTGACTGAACAACAATATAGTGATGATAATACCTAATTTCAGGATTGGAATTAGTTATACAGTTATGACATGTATGAAAGCATATGCTTAGATGTCTATGAAAATCCCTTCCAAGTCTCTCTCTATATAACTGTTAAATGATCACTTAGTTTAAGTATTTGAGAACTTACTAAGAACATAGCACTGTAAAACTATTATTCCAAAAACGGTCTTAAAAAAAAAAAAAGGTCTTACTTTGTTGTATTTCTTTCTTTTAAAAATGCCGTACTATAAATTGTTTCATACTATTTGTCCCTTCAATTAAAGAACAGGTAGAATCAGAACATCTATTCCATGATATGGTCATTAGTATAATATTAAAAAGTTTCTTTAAATGATTCAGATTGGTTAAATACTCACTGAACAAGAGGATTGTTGGGAAGTATTTTGAAATGTCTTCTTTAGGAATTTTCCTCATGAGTTTAGAGGGTCTTAGGAGATTTCTCGTAATACCATCAATCATATTAACTCACAGAAGCAAGTGCTCAATGTCACTAAGAGCTATTATACCAGTTACACTCACTAACATTGTTTTGTCGAAAAGAAATTTATTGAAATGCGATTTGGCAACCTTTGCAAACTAGGTGGTTTCTTTCATTGTCTTTAAAAAATAGTGTGAAAGACAGCTTTATGGTCTTAGTATACAGAAGGACAGAATTATTTTTGTTCTGGATCAAATTTGTTTAGATTAGGTCCTATGTTTACAGCTATTTTTGAAAGTCCCTAATAGAAACAGTTATTCTTAATTTGGGGAGTGAGGAAGCTAACTTTTCTTCTATTTCTTATATTCACTCAATAGTATGTAACTCTGGAATGAGTAAATCTTGATTTTAGAACTGTAACTTGTTTACCAGTTATATCAACAATTTCTTATATTCATAAAAGAAAGAATAGTGTTTTCTTACTAGTAACTAAAACATATGTTGATAGCTAAGTAAGATTATGTGTGACTCCAGAGTTGTGGTTTTGTTTAATCTTTGTTCCTTTTGTTCAGCTATAAATCAGTAATCAAAATTCATGTGTTTTTTCTCAAGGGCTACAACAGAATTATCTCCCGAACAGAAACAATAATACGCTTTGCTTTCCAAGCCTCTATCACAGTTCTGTGTATTGCATGCCCCTGTTCACTGGGGCTGGCCACTCCAACTGCTGTGATGGTGGGTACAGGAGTAGGTGCTCAAAATGGCATACTAATCAAAGGTGGTGAGCCATTGGAGATGGCTCATAAGGTAAGATGGACCCCAGAACTGAGAGTCATCTTATCCAAACTGGCAGTAGCACTCCTATTGAAAAATAGTCTTAAATTATTTCTATATTGCCCTTTAGCTGAGCCTCTTCTCGCACTGTCCTGAGTGTTGAGATAGAAAAGCATTATTTTGGTTCTGATCTGGATTAACCTTATTATATAAAATCTCTACTTCCAGACCTACTCTCTTTGGAGTATATCCTGATGTGGAAAACCTAGAGTCCTATGCCAGCTCAGATTAGACTGGTCTTTAGGGCAAGAAGACATCATAGATATTTGCTCAGGCAATTTGGCCAAGTCTATCAGGCTTCTCACTTATTTGTGACTCATGTTTGTGCTGTTCACCATTAGATTGTGCCTGCCCTTACTTTGCCTTTGCTGCCACCAGCTGACAGTTTGCAACCATGATTTCAGGAATATATAATCCTGTCCCTGACCTCTCTCATATTAGAATTTCCATTACAATCTCAGTCAAAACTACTTGACTTCAGGGCTTCCCCTGGTGGTCCAGTGGGTAAGGACACCGCCTTGCAGTGCAAGGGGCGCCGGTTCGATCCCTGGCCTGGGAAGATCCCACGTGCCGCGGAGCAGCTGGACTGATGTGTCCAATTATTGAGCCGGAGCTCTGGAGCGCATGCGCCCAGAGCCGGCGCTCTGCAACGACAGATGCCACCGCGATGGGAGACCCACAGGAGCCAAAGAACAAAGACAGATGAAAATAGAGAAATGAAAGACCAAGAGAAGTGGCCTGCCCGCTCCCCTCCCTCCCCAACCCGACCCCCGCCCAAAAAATAAATAAATAAATAAATCTTTAAAAAAAAAAAAAAAACTACTTGACTTCAACTAAAACCATGTTCCTTCTCATATGTTCTTAATTATGAGGATATAAACTATATACAGATGCATGTACTAAACACAGAACACAACTCAGAATGGATTTGGAACCTTATCTAACCAATGAATACAGGCTACTAATTTTTACAGTAATTTGAGATTTTAATATTATTTCAAACTTAAAGTTGCAAGAATAGTATACAGAACTCCCATATACCATTATACTGCAGATATGAGACTCCTTCCCTAAGAACAAGGACAATCTCTCACATAGCCATAGTACAAAGATCAAAATCAAGAAGTTGATGTTGATATACTATTGTCTTATCTATTGTCCAGATTCCAGTTTCCTCAGCTGACTCCATAATCCTTTAAAGCTGTTTTCTCTTTTGTCTAGAATCACACATTGTATTTATTTATTTATTTTTTTAAGATTTATTTATTTTTTGGGGGGGTTGGGGAGGGAGGGGAGCAGGCAGGCTACTTCTATTGGTCTTTCATTTGTCCATTTTCATCCATCTCTGTTCTTTGGCCCGTGTGGGCCTCCCATCGCGGTGGCCTCTGTTGTCACAGAGCACCGGCTCTGGGCGCATGCGCTCAAGAGCTGCAGCTCGGTAATTGGACACATTGGTCCAGCCGCTCCGCGGCACGTGGGATCTTCCCAGGCCAGGGATCGAACCTGCAAGGTGGTGTCCTTACCCACTGGACCACCAGGGAAGCCCACACATTGTATTTAATTGTCATAGCTCTTTTCGTTCTTGGTTCCTCAAGCTATTCATTTCTCAAGGTTCGTTGTCTGAGTTTACTGTGAGGCAACTATGTTCTCTAACTCCAGACTCTTCCTCTTTCCTGCCTAATCTGAGTTCCCTCATTGGTTTCCTGAGCTGTTTTTTCTCAGGCCAAACTTCTCATCTAGACCCAATAAAGTCAAAGCAACCCAGAAGTTTTTATATGGTGTACATTTCAACTTAATTACTTGATTAGAATTATTTGCCTGCTGCCCAGATTTTCCCTACAGATCTAAAATTCATTAGTATTGAAGGTCTTTTTCTTTCCTTGGAGGCACTAGAGGCACCTCTCAATTACCTATAAACAGTTAACTCTTAACAGATAGTTCTAATATGTTCTTAATTATGAGGATATAAACTATATACAGATGCATGTACTAAACACAGAACACAACTCAGAATGGATTTGGAACCTTATCTAACCAATGAATACAGGCTACTAATTTTTACAGTAATTTGAGATTTTAATATTATTTCAAACTTAAAGTTGCAAGAATAGTATACAGAACTCCCATATACCATTATACTGCAGATATGAGACTCCTTCCCTAAGAACAAGGACAATCTCTCACATAGCCATAGTACAAAGATCAAAATCAAGAAGTTGATGTTGATATACTATTGTCTTATCTATTGTCCAGATTCCAGTTTCCTCAGCTGACTCCATAATCCTTTAAAGCTGTTTTCTCTTTTGTCTAGAATCACACATTGTATTTATTTATTTATTTTTTTAAGATTTATTTATTTATTTATTTGGTGGGGATGGGGTGGGGAGGGAGGGGAGCAGGCAGGCTACTTCTATTGGTCTTTCATTTGTCCATTTTCATCCATCTCTGTTCTTTGGCCCGTGTGGGCCTCCCATCGCGGTGGCCTCTGTTGTCACAGAGCACCGGCTCTGGGCGCATGCGCTCAAGAGCTGCAGCTCGGTAATTGGACACATTGGTCCAGCCGCTCCGCGGCACGTGGGATCTTCCCAGGCCAGGGATCGAACCTGCAAGGTGGTGTCCTTACCCACTGGACCACCAGGGAAGCCCACACATTGTATTTAATTGTCATAGCTCTTTTCGTTCTTGGTTCCTCAAGCTATTCATTTCTCAAGGTTCGTTGTCTGAGTTTACTGTGAGGCAACTATGTTCTCTAACTCCAGACTCTTCCTCTTTCCTGCCTAATCTGAGTTCCCTCATTGGTTTCCTGAGCTGTTTTTTCTCAGGCCAAACTTCTCATCTAGACCCAATAAAGTCAAAGCAACCCAGAAGTTTTTATATGGTGTACATTTCAACTTAATTACTTGATTAGAATTATTTGCCTGCTGCCCAGATTTTCCCTACAGATCTAAAATTCATTAGTATTGAAGGTCTTTTTCTTTCCTTGGAGGCACTAGAGGCACCTCTCAATTACCTATAAACAGTTAACTCTTAACAGATAGTTCTAATTGTTTAACATATGTCCACAGCACGTTCGACATTTGCAAGGGAAGGCTATTAGGTGCAACTAAGGATATTTCTTCCTGTTTTCTCCCTTCTTTTTAGTCTCCAAAAAACAGTTTAAATCCAATTATATCAAAGGTCAGCTTACTAAGAAACAAAATAATAACGTGTTTGTCACAGTAAACACTTTCCCTCATTTCTAGAAAGCTGATATTAAGAATTAACAAGTCATACAGGTGCATTGTGTTTTGATTTTCATACAGGTAAAGGTAGTGGTATTTGATAAGACTGGAACCATTACCCATGGAACCCCAGAAGTGAATCAAGTAAAGGTTCTGGTGGAAAGTAACAGAATATCACGCAATAAGATCATGGCCATTGTGGGCACTGCTGAAAGTAACAGTGAACACCCCCTAGGAGCAGCCATAACCAAATACTGCAAGCAGGTAAAAATTTTTCCCTTGTTTGTTTATGATTTACTTATATAGTTGGTATGAAGCTCGAGAGACTTGTATTTTCTCATTTTATTTTGTGTGTCTTAATTTCTTCATGCAGAAAAATACAAAGATGAAAACAAAAGTTAACTTTAACCCTACCACACAGATAGCCCCAGTCAACTAAACACTTAAAATAGAAATGATACATATTTATGATAGAAAAATTCATCATTACATAATGAAAAAAGAAAGCCTCATTCCCTGTCCCCTTCCATAATCCCTCTCTCCAAAGTTTAGCAAGTATTAACCTGTCAATGGGCTTTTTAAACAACAGCTTTATTGAGATAAAAAGGACATACTATAAAGTTCGCCCTTGTAAATAAGTGTACAATTCAATCATTTTTAGTATATTTACAAAAGCGCTCACCTGTTAGCCATTGTTAGTGCATATACCAGCGTTTGTTATCTTTTAAACTTTACATAGAAAGTTGATAATACAATGACCAGTCTTTGATATTGTTTAAAAGCTTTTTATTAAGTGATTTTTCCATATCAGGACATATAGATCTGCCTTATTGTTTTTAATGACTGTATTGTATTTACTAGAGGCACCTCTCAATTACCTATAAACAGTTAACTCTTAACAGATAGTTCTAATTGTTTAACATATGTCCACAGCACGTTCGACATTTGCAAGGGAAGGCTATTAGGTGCAACTAAGGATATTTCTTCCTGTTTTCTCCCTTCTTTTTAGTCTCCAAAAAACAGTTTAAATCCAATTATATCAAAGGTCAGCTTACTAAGAAACAAAATAATAACGTGTTTGTCACAGTAAACACTTTCCCTCATTTCTAGAAAGCTGATATTAAGAATTAACAAGTCATACAGGTGCATTGTGTTTTGATTTTCATACAGGTAAAGGTAGTGGTATTTGATAAGACTGGAACCATTACCCATGGAACCCCAGAAGTGAATCAAGTAAAGGTTCTGGTGGAAAGTAACAGAATATCACGCAATAAGATCATGGCCATTGTGGGCACTGCTGAAAGTAACAGTGAACACCCCCTAGGAGCAGCCATAACCAAATACTGCAAGCAGGTAAAAATTTTTCCCTTGTTTGTTTATGATTTACTTATATAGTTGGTATGAAGCTCGAGAGACTTGTATTTTCTCATTTTATTTTGTGTGTCTTAATTTCTTCATGCAGAAAAATACAAAGATGAAAACAAAAGTTAACTTTAACCCTACCACACAGATAGCCCCAGTCAACTAAACACTTAAAATAGAAATGATACATATTTATGATAGAAAAATTCATCATTACATAATGAAAAAAGAAAGCCTCATTCCCTGTCCCCTTCCATAATCCCTCTCTCCAAAGTTTAGCAAGTATTAACCTGTCAATGGGCTTTTTAAACAACAGCTTTATTGAGATAAAAAGGACATACTATAAAGTTCGCCCTTGTAAATAAGTGTACAATTCAATCATTTTTAGTATATTTACAAAAGCGCTCACCTGTTAGCCATTGTTAGTGCATATACCAGCGTTTGTTATCTTTTAAACTTTACATAGAAAGTTGATAATACAATGACCAGTCTTTGATATTGTTTAAAAGCTTTTTATTAAGTGATTTTTCCATATCAGGACATATAGATCTGCCTTATTGTTTTTAATGACTGTATTGTATTTATTGTATGATTGACTTTTTGGATCTTAGAGTCTATAGTTGACATCCTTGTCAGCTTTTGTAAGTTTACCTCGAATGTTTAAGTGCCTGTTGATGTAATTGCTAGATCAAAAGATACGTGCTGTTAAATTTTGATTACCAGTGGTCAAATGACAAACATTATGAACACCCACACAGAAGTTGAATGACCCCACATTCTCACTAACACTTTTTTTTTCTAATTCAGTAAGTAAATTGAGTTGACTTCATTAAATTGAATTCATTGATTGTTTACTTTGCATTGTCTTAATTGTGAATAAGGTTGAGCATCTTTCCCCATGTATATTGGCCATTTACATTTCTTTCTATACCCTATTTGTGTCGGTTGCTTATTTTTTTCATAAGATTGTTTACCATTTCTCATTGATTTGTATAAGTTCTTAGTAAATTATCTCACATAATTTTTCAGTTAAAATGTGGCAGTTTCACCGTTGGTGTTGCCATTTCTTTATTTGTTCTTTCCTTTTTACCTATTAACTATTACTGACCTGGCTTCTATACACCCAAATCAAACAACGGAGAGGACGAAGATATAAAGAGCCAGGAGACAGTGATGGTCACCAGAATTCTTTGGCTTACTAAGGACACAGAATCATACTAGAGAGGCCCTCTGGTAACTAAAGGCCCTGTTCTTTGTTACCCTTTGCCCTGTACTGAATAGAAAGTCTGACTTGACAATAGAATTAAATACTTAACTTGTAATTCTCTACTGGAAAGGACAGAGAATATCGATAAACCTTCCACATTTTCTAAATCTTATAGAGTGGGGATTTTAAAAAAGGATTATGAGGTTCTCCTGTAACTTTGAACATTATATTCAATACTCTGTTCCTTTGTCCTTATCAAAACCCACTTTCAAATAGGCAATGATAAGTGACAGTTTTATTCTAAACATTTAGAATTAACCAGGCCTGTAGATTCTAAATATTTAGAATTAACCAGCAGTAATCTTTGATCTTGCTAATCATGACCTTGGATTATTAGAGCAGCAGAAGAAATCCTTCTGTTTCTATTTGTTAGGAGCTGGATACTGAAACCTTGGGTACCTGCACAGATTTCCAGGTTGTGCCAGGCTGTGGAATTAGCTGTAAAGTCACCAATATTGAAGGCTTACTGCACAAGAACAACTGGAAGATAGAGGAAAATAATATTAAAAATGCATCCCTGGTCCAAATAGATGCAAGTAATGAACAGTCATCAACTTCATCTTCCATGATTATTGATGCCCAGCTCTCAAGTAAGCTACATTTTTTTTTTGTAGTACCAGATTATGGGACAGTTATTAACAGATACCTAACTTTATAATTCAAACTGTTATGTAAGAAACAAAGATTGAACAAAAAAAAATAAAAACAAACAAAAAAAAGAAACAAAGATTGGCATCATGATTACATTCTTGTAAATCAGTTTCACCATAAGGCTTCTAATTATTTCACTCAGTTACTGAAGAACATTTTTCAACTATGCTCCTTGACAGTAGATGGTGATAAAGCCTAGCCTTAGCTGATATTCCATCTCAGTTTGGCTGTCTTTCTTTTATTTCTCACCACAGCTGCTCCAGACCTTTTGTACCCTTCATAAGCTCTTGTGGCCTTACCCCTAGTTCTCTTAGCAAATTGTCTGGTTTATTTTTCACACAGAAATTTAAGGTTCTAAGATACGTGTTCTTTCTTTCTTTTTTTTGCCCAGACTGTTTCCTTTTTCAGGGGAAGAAGTATCATACCCTCATCTTGCCTAATGAACCCCCTCATCTTTGCTCCACATCTCACCCTCTCTTGATTCCTCAGGGACCTCACACTCTGGCATATTAAATCCCCTTGCTTCTTTTTTTCCCCAACTCTCTCTCATAGCTCCTTCTCTATATAAACATTTCAACATTTCTTCCATCAAAATCACTGTATTCCCATCTAGATTTTTGCCCTGTCTCTCTTTTCCGTAATATCCAAGTTTCTGGAAAGAGTAGTCTAAGCTGGCTGAATTCACTTCACAGTCTGGTTTCTGCCCCAACCATACTAGTGAAACTCTTTTTAAGTTCACTGGTGACCTCATTTAGTCCCCTCTCCAGTGGTCATTTTTCAGTCTTCATTGTTGCCTGACCTCACTAAGGCATTTGACTATGTTGACCATTTCTTCTTTCTTATTTTTTTTTTCTGCCTTGATTCCATAGCCCTGCTTTCTCTAGATTCTTCTCTCAGCTATTTGGCTATTCTTTCTAATCCTCCTCTGATTGTCCTTTTCTCCTGCTCTCAAATGTTGGGTGTCCTGAGTTTTGTTCTTTGTCTTTTGCTGATTTTGCATACTCTCTCTATAATCTCGTTCATGCTGATCACTTATTCTATCACCTCTAGGGTTTCCAAGGTGTTTTCAGCCAACACCAGTTACCCAAGTTTCTTGTTGGTCTGTCTACCAACCAAAAAGATGATATACATGCCCAAGTGTACTAGCACCACCTCCCATTTCTACTTGAGTAGTTTTGCTAACATGCAAACCTGATTATATCACTTTCTAATACCTTTTATTGCAGTGGTTTATAACCTATTTTTGAGTCATGGACCTTTGGAGGAATATGATAAAAGTTGTGCCCACCTCTCAGAAAATTTCTGTTCTGAACATTTGTATATATCCTTAAGCCCTTCCATAGACATCTGTTAAGGATCCTGGCTTGACAGGCTCTCCACCTCTGACAGGACAGAGTCCAGTCTCTCTGGGTTTTGTTCAAGATCTGTTCCTCATGATAAGTCTCCTGCCTCCCTGCACCACCCATCTTGTCTTTTTCCACTGTCACCCGCATGCCCTGTGTTTCGTCCATATGAAACTACTTAGAGTTTCTCCTTACATTGTGTCATTGCGTGCCTATTAGATCACTTCATTTACTATTTTCTCATCTTGGAAGACTCATCACACATCTCTTTTTAGTGAAGCCTTCACTGACTGACATACATAGGTAGAGATATTTGCTCTTCTTTTTGAGTCATAACTGTCCTTAATCTCTGGATGTGCATGGTAATTCTTTAGTTGGCTGATTCTCCTAAATTGTGATTTCTTTATTAGCCCTGGCTTTGAATTCACTTCACAGTCTGGTTTCTGCCCCAACCATACTAGTGAAACTCTTTTAAGTTCACTGGTGACCTCATTTAGTCCCCTCTCCAGTGGTCATTTTTCAGTCTTCATTGTTGCCTGACCTCACTAAGGCATTTGACTATGTTGACCATTTCTTCTTTCTTATTTTTTTTTTCTGCCTTGATTCCATAGCCCTGCTTTCTCTAGATTCTTCTCTCAGCTATTTGGCTATTCTTTCTAATCCTCCTCTGATTGTCCTTTTCTCCTGCTCTCAAATGTTGGGTGTCCTGAGTTTTGTTCTTTGTCTTTTGCTGATTTTGCATACTCTCTCTATAATCTCGTTCATGCTGATCACTTATTCTATCACCTCTAGGGTTTCCAAGGTGTTTTCAGCCAACACCAGTTACCCAAGTTTCTTGTTGGTCTGTCTACCAACCAAAAAGATGATATACATGCCCAAGTGTACTAGCACCACCTCCCATTTCTACTTGAGTAGTTTTGCTAACATGCAAACCTGATTATATCACTTTCTAATACCTTTTATTGCAGTGGTTTATAACCTATTTTTGAGTCATGGACCTTTGGAGGAATATGATAAAAGTTGTGCCCACCTCTCAGAAAATTTCTGTTCTGAACATTTGTATATATCCTTAAGCCCTTCCATAGACATCTGTTAAGGATCCTGGCTTGACAGGCTCTCCACCTCTGACAGGACAGAGTCCAGTCTCTCTGGGTTTTGTTCAAGATCTGTTCCTCATGATAAGTCTCCTGCCTCCCTGCACCACCCATCTTGTCTTTTTCCACTGTCACCCGCATGCCCTGTGTTTCGTCCATATGAAACTACTTAGAGTTTCTCCTTACATTGTGTCATTGCGTGCCTATTAGATCACTTCATTTACTATTTTCTCATCTTGGAAGACTCATCACACATCTCTTTTTAGTGAAGCCTTCACTGACTGACATACATAGGTAGAGATATTTGCTCTTCTTTTTGAGTCATAACTGTCCTTAATCTCTGGATGTGCATGGTAATTCTTTAGTTGGCTGATTCTCCTAAATTGTGATTTCTTTATTATTTGTCTATGAATTCATAGTATCAGGCATACTGAAACACTGTAATTTCATTCACCTGACAGGTTTTATAAGCACTATTCAAGACACTAAAGAATCAGCCGTGAGTGAGCAGAATACACAAAGACCCTATCTCACGGAGTTTACATTCCGGGGGGAAGAACACAAAACAATGAGCAAATAAATAAGTGAATATAGTCTGTCTGATGGAGATAGTGCTATGAAGAAAATGAAGAAGGGCAAGTGGAATAGGGAATGCTATTTTATGTAGGCTGATCAGGGTAGACTTCACTGAGAAGGTGCTATTTGAGAAAAAACACAAGGAGAGGGAGGGAGAAAGTTATGTGAATATCTTTGACAAAAGCATTACAGGTAGGAGGAAAGTACAGAAGCCATGGGTCAGGAGTGTGCTTGACTTGTTTGAGGAACAGTGTGGCAAGAACAGAGTAAATGATTGCGAAGAGGGTAATAGAGGAGCTAAGGACTTTGGTTTTTATCCTGAGATGGAATGCTGTTAAGGAGTTTTAAGCATAGGAGTGACAGAATCTGACTTAATAGGAAGGCAAAGACAGGATGATTTGAGAGAATAGCACTGAAACATGCACATTTCCATGTGTAAACAGATGGCCAGTGTGAGTTCGGTGCATGAAGCACCAGTGCTCTGGGATAACCCGGAGGGGTTGGGTTGGGAGGGAGGTGGGAAGTGGTTTCAGTATGGGGGGACACGTGTGCCCATATGACAGGACAGAGTCCAGTCTCTCTGGGTTTTGTTCAAGATCTGTTCCTCATGATAAGTCTCCTGCCTCTGCACCACCCATCTTGTCTTTTTCCACTGTCACCCGCATGCCCTGTGTTTCGTCCATATGAAACTACTTAGAGTTTCTCCTTACATTGTGTCATTGCGTGCCTATTAGATCACTTCATTTACTATTTTCTCATCTTGGAAGACTCATCACACATCTCTTTTTAGTGAAGCCTTCACTGACTGACATACATAGGTAGAGATATTTGCTCTTCTTTTTGAGTCATAACTGTCCTTAATCTCTGGATGTGCATGGTAATTCTTTAGTTGGCTGATTCTCCTAAATTGTGATTTCTTTATTATTTGTCTATGAATTCATAGTATCAGGCATACTGAAACACTGTAATTTCATTCACCTGACAGGTTTTATAAGCACTATTCAAGACACTAAAGAATCAGCCGTGAGTGAGCAGAATACACAAAGACCCTATCTCACGGAGTTTACATTCCGGGTGGAAGAACACAAAACAATGAGCAAATAAATAAGTGAATATAGTCTGTCTGATGGAGATAGTGCTATGAAGAAAATGAAGAAGGGCAAGTGGAATAGGGAATGCTATTTTATGTAGGCTGATCAGGGTAGACTTCACTGAGAAGGTGCTATTTGAGAAAAAACACAAGGAGAGGGAGGGAGAAAGTTATGTGAATATCTTTGACAAAAGCATTACAGGTAGGAGGAAAGTACAGAAGCCATGGGTCAGGAGTGTGCTTGACTTGTTTGAGGAACAGTGTGGCAAGAACAGAGTAAATGATTGCGAAGAGGGTAATAGAGGAGCTAAGGACTTTGGTTTTTATCCTGAGATGGAATGCTGTTAAGGAGTTTTAAGCATAGGAGTGACAGAATCTGACTTAATAGGAAGGCAAAGACAGGATGATTTGAGAGAATAGCACTGAAACATGCACATTTCCATGTGTAAACAGATGGCCAGTGTGAGTTCGGTGCATGAAGCACCAGTGCTCTGGGATAACCCGGAGGGGTTGGGTTGGGAGGGAGGTGGGAAGTGGTTTCAGTATGGGGGGACACGTGTGCCCATGACTGATTCATGTTGGTGTATGGCAAAGACCATAACAATATTGTAAAGTAATTGCCTTCTAATTAAAATAAATTAATTTTTGAAAAGACAAAAAAAAATATTACATGGACTGCCCTGGTAAAAATGCACTGTTGCAGGACATAGGGACAAGGGCAGAAGCAGGGGGATAAGTTAGTGGGTTGTTGCCATAATCTAGGTAAAGGATAATGATGGCTTGGACCAGTGTGGTCACAGTAGAGGTTGTAAGAAGTGGTCAAATTCTGAATGTATCTTCTTTCTTTTGAACGCACCACACAGCTTGTGAGATCTTAGTTTCCCTACCAGGAATCAAACCTGTGCCCCATTCAATGGAAGTCCACACCAGTGGACTGCCAGAGAATTCCCCAGGATGTGTCTTGAAGGGAGAGATGACTGACAGATTTCACATATAGGAAGTGGGGTCTGAGAGAAACAAGAGTCAAGAATTAGGCCAAAGTTTGTGGCCTAAGCAATTTAGAAGGATGGAATTACCATTTAAACAAGATAGAGAAGATCACAGTAAAAATGATCAGGAGTTCAGTTTTTGGCATGTGAAGTTTGAGTGCCTGGTTAGGTATTCAAGTAGAGATGTGGCATAAATGTTCTATCAAGGAGGCAGGTGGCTGTACAAATCTGTAGACTTAGGAGTCAACCGCTTACAGATCTGTGCTGGCCAGTATGGTAGCCACTAGTTACATGTGACTATTTAAATTAAGTTAATTAAATCTTAATTTAATTTAACACTCAGCCCTGCAGTCATACTAGTCACATTCAGTGCTCAATAGTCACGTGTTGTTAGTGGCTACTGTATTAAACAGAACAAATGTAGAATATTTCCATTGTCACAGAAAGTTCTATTGAACAGTGCTGATATAGATGGTCTTTAAAGCAACAGGACTGGATAAAATCATCAAGGAGTTGGGAAGTCCCTCATGCTTCAGTGGTTAGGGACCTTCCCCAGTGGCTCAGTGGTAGAGTCAGCTTGCAGTGCAAGAGACGTGGGTTTGATCCATGGATCAGGAAGATTCCCTGGAGGAGCAGGGCATGGCAACCCACTGCAGTATTCTTGCCTGGGAAATCCCATGGACAGAGGAACCTTGTGGGCTACATTCCATGGTGTCAAAAAGAGTTGGACAGAACTGAAGCAACTGAGCACTCACACGCCAGTGGTCAGGACTACACTTTTTTGCTGTCAAGGGCCTAAGGTTAGATTCCTTGTCGGGGAACTAAGATCCTGCAAGCTGTGAGGTGTGGCCCCCCGCCCCAAATCATCAAGAAGTGAGAGTAGAGGGGGTGAGGAAAGAGGTTTAAAGATTAAGCCCTGAAACACTACAAATTGAGAGGTCAGGAAGATGAGGAATGATCAGCAAAGAAAACAGAAGTGGCGAGGAGGTAACTCATAAGAATATGGTGATGTAGAAGCCAGATGAATAAAGTATTTCAAAGAGGGAGCAATCAACTATGTTAAGTGGCGCTAACAGGGCAAGTAAGATGAAGACTAACAATTACCCAGTAGATTTACCAAAGATCACTGGTGTACTGTATGAACAATTCTTTGGAATAATAATTGGGACAAAGCTTTATTGGAGTGGGTTTACAAGAGAATGGGAAGGTATGAATTGAAGGGCAGCTGATGAGAGAAAACACTTTGGAGGAGCTTTGCTATGAGCTGAAGCAAAGGGATGGGGCAATAGCTAGAGAGATAAATGAGATCGGTTGTTTTGTTTTATTTTTTTAAGAGAGGACTGTGTACAGCAGAAATAGAAACAATGATTATGTAGGAGAGAGAGTGGAGAATTGTTGGAGAGACATTCTGAAATAGGCAAAGGTGAGGGATCTAGTTACACAAGTGGAGAAGTTGACCTTAAATAGGAGTAGGGGCTGTTTGTAATAACAGAAGAGAAGCTAGATCAGTGTGTACAGAGACCCAGGTAGTTGGGTGGATATGGCAGTGAGAGCTTTCTGATCACTTTTATTTTCTTCCTGAAGTTGGAAGTGAGTTATCGTGTGGTATGAGAATAGGAGAAGAAAAAGTATAAAGTAGCCCTCTAGAAGGAATGGAGAATGAATGGACTAGGGAAATATAGTAGAATTACCAGACAGCACTAAGGGCCCACTTAAAGTTAGTGGTCACACATTTAAAATGGCACATCACTGTGGTTCTGTGTTCTTATCCAACCACTGATGGTTGTACTGATGTGCAATAAATATTTTAAATTCAGTTGCTATGGAAGATCGTAAGGCGATGTTGAATGAAAAGCATCACCAAGAAAGTAATGTTGGAACTGACTTATTTTTTTTTAAGATTTATTTATTTTTATTTATTTTGTGGGGGATGGGGAGGGAGGGGAGCAGGCGGGCCACTTCTATTGGTCTTTCATTTGTCTATTTTCATCCATCTTTGTTCTTTGGCCCATGTGGGCCTCCCATCGCTGTGGCCTCTGTTGTCGCAGAGCGCCGGCTCTGGGTGCATGCGCTCCAGAGCTCCGGCTCGGCAATTGGACACATCAGTCCAGCCGCTCTGCGGCACATGGGATCTTCCCAGGCCAGGGATGGAATCGGTGCCCCTTGCGTTGCAAGGCAGTGTCCTTACCCACTGGACCACCAGGGGAAGCCCTGAACTGACTTTTAAAGAGTATGATGCAATTTGGTATTTGGAGAGGATGAGAAGGACCTCCAGGTGGAGGCAGCAACATGAGCAGAGGCTCTGAGGCATGGAAGAGCAGAGTATGTTATTTGATCATTTGGAAATCACTGTTGGCTGTGTTCTACCAAAAAACCAACATAGTAAGGTTGGAGAGGAAGGTTAGAGAGGAAGAATGTCCCTAAAGTATTGTTATAAATATTAAGCAAGCTCACTAAATGTTATTTCTGTACTTTCTTTCAGATGTTCTTAATGCTCAGCAGTACAAAGTTCTCATTGGCAACCGGGAGTGGATGATTAGAAATGGTCTCGTCATTAATAATGATGTAAATGATTCTATGACTGAACACGAGAGAAAAGGTCGGACTGCTGTACTGGTAGCAGTTGATGGTAAGGTTTTCCTTAGGTACACTGTAACTCAGTGTTGTGATCTCAGTCGTTTTCTGTGTATTTTTGAGAGGCATCTGAACTATGAGGGTTGTTCAAAAGCAGCCTGAATGCAAACTAAAAATGTGAGCAGTACACAGTTATTAGGAATTAATTTAATTCTTTTGCATTTGCCTGGCTTTTGTTAGTATTTCATAGGGTAAGTTTGTAGCTGTGAGATTAATTAGTCAGCATTTATAATCTTTGCTAAGTATGAAGGCAGTATCTTACTAGGCTTTTTTAGGTCCAGGAAGAAGCAGAAAATACCACTTTTGTTACTTTTGTTTTTGAAATAAAATAACTACCTGCAGTGATTTTTTTTTAAGCTTTTAATTATTTATTTTTGGCTGTGCTCGGTCTTTGTTGATGTGCGGGTTTAGCTGCTCTGCGGTATGTGGGATCTTCCCGGATCAGGGCTCGAACCTGTGTCTCCTGCATTGGCAGACGGGTTCTTATCCACTGAGCCACGAGGGAAGCCCTGCAGTGATTTTTTCCCAGTGTAAAATGCCAGTTTTGTTTCCATCCGCCCCTTCACTTTAAAAAGGAAAAAAAGTATTGGGTTTCAGTTTCATTTGCCTTTAAATTAGATAAAGTATTTGGGACTATCGGCCAATACTTCTTTAAAGAAAGTAAGTCTCTTTTCATTATCCTTTTTTTACTTTCATTAGTAACCCCTATCTTTAGACTCTGAAATTGTCACAGCCAAGTATGGAGGCTTACTGCAGGGTTTGTGGTGGTCTGTGTGGTCTCAGGAATATTTTGAGTTAAGCTAAGCCCTGAATAACTTTGTTTAACAAATTCGTTTCTTTCTGAAAGTTTAAGTCAGAATATTATTCTGCTTTCACCATATTCCAAATTCTATTTTCTGGTGCTCTTATATTAGATGAGCTGTGCGGTTTGATAGCTATCGCTGATACAGTGAAGCCTGAAGCAGAGCTGGCTGTCCATATTCTGAAATCTATGGGCTTGGAAGTAGTTTTGATGACTGGAGACAACAGTAAAACAGCTCGATCTATTGCTTCTCAGGTAATGGGTTTACTTAGTAGTTGGGGTGGGAGTATGTGGTAACTTTTAATTCTTCATATACTTTTTCTTTCTTGCCTTTGGGTGCTGAAGAATTCATATTATCTATTATTTTCATTATCCCTGAGTAGCCATACCTAATTCCTTAAAAAGAAACTGGCATACTATGCAGGGAAGGACTTTGGGCTTTTTCCTGGCACTGTTATAAAAACCTGTTTGTTTAGTTTATGAGATGATTGAGTGACACTGTACACAGTTTCTGTTGATGCTTCCTATGAGATGTTGCTCATAGTCTCTACCGTTGCTGCCAGCCTAAGCCAGGCTCTCATCCTCTCGTGCCTAGAGTACATCAGTAGCTCCATGCATGTCCCTCTCTAGTCCATCCTGGATACCACTGATAGAACCACCTTCTATTGCATTTTCCTGCTACTGACCCCCACATTTGCCTTCCCTCCAAAACTTTTCTCATTTGTATTTTCTACTTTGGAATGCCTTCTCCTCTCTTCTGTTAAATAATACAAGTAATATATAAATGCCATCTTATATAAAAAGATACAGGAGGCTATATACTAAAAACTTTAGAACTTTGTCACCCTTTTCCCAAGCTCCCTATTCAGCCCTATCCCCTTAGACTTTTTCATGTCTGTTTATGTTCATATACAGATGTATAGTTCTGGCATTTTCAACATAAATTGGATCATTTACATTCAAATTTAGCAGTTTGCTTTATTTCAGATAATCATATATATGCCTTAGAGCTTTGTCCATGTCTGAACATATAAAGTTACTTCATTCTTTCTACATCATTGCATTGAATTCCATGGTATGAATGTATCATACTTGACTTCATGATTCCTCTAATAAAAAAATAATAATTTATGTGGTTTTGAAATTTTTTTGTTACAAATAAGGCAGTAATATACATCACTGGACATACGTCTTTTTATACATGTACAGGTATGTCCAAAATACAGCTAGCGGTGGAATTGCTGAACCAAATAACATGTACACTTTGACAGATGGCTGCTACCTGCCCTCCAAAATGACAGTGCAAATTTACACACCCACCAACAGTATATAAGAGAGCTCATTTCTCTATATCCTTACTACCCCGAGATATTATTAGTCCTTTAAAATTTGAACATCTGGTAGGTAGACCATAGCCCACCAGACTCCTCTATCCATGGGATTTCCCAGGCAAGAATACTGGAGTGAGTTGCCATTTCCTCCTCCAAGGGATCTTCCCATCCCAGGGATTGAACCCACATCTCCTGCATTAGCAGGCAGATTCTTTACCACTGAGCCACCAGGGAAACCCTATATTCCAGGTACTCAGTAATATTTCTTGAAATGAATGGAGTTTATTTTTCCTCACGTAGGTTGGCATTACTAAGGTGTTTGCTGAAGTTTTACCTTCCCACAAGGTTGCTAAGGTGAAGCAACTTCAAGAAGAGGGGAAACGGGTAGCAATGGTGGGAGATGGAATCAATGACTCCCCAGCTCTGGCAATGGCTAATGTTGGAATTGCTATTGGCACAGGCACAGATGTAGCCATTGAAGCAGCTGATGTGGTTTTGATAAGGGTAAGTCCAGTGGCTTGACCTTTGAGGAATGTGAGACTGCTCTGCATGGTCAGGGATATTGTTGTATATTGAACACAGTGATTCTGTTCTTCTAATTCCCATGCTCGTAGCCTTTGAGAAAGGGAGAATTCAAGATGGGAGTATGAGAAGTCTTAGTAATTACTTCCAAACTTTCTCAGTTCAGTGGAGCAAAATGACAAACTTCTAAATAAAGAATAAAATTTAGGAAGATATTTAGAATACAGTTATCTTCAGCTAATACTTGTTGGCATTATTTTAA
Source organism: Tragulus kanchil (assembly GCA_022376925.1). NCBI lineage: Eukaryota > Metazoa > Chordata > Mammalia > Artiodactyla > Tragulidae > Tragulus > Tragulus kanchil. The sequence continues at coordinate 64,602,839 of JAIOJX010000001.1, read as the reverse complement.
TGGGATTTAGTTCCTATACCAGCATTCAGAACCCTGAGAAAATTTCCCCAAAACCCTCTTTCGAGACTGACTCAAATCAAATTTTAGCAGTATCTAAGATTTGTAGTTAATTCACGTATTTCCCTAAGGTATGCATCATCTTCAGTTGTATATGGTATCACATACAAGTTACTAGTTAAGTTAGAATCTCTTGCTAATATCACAAATATTTCTGTTCTCAGAATGATCTTCTGGATGTAGTGGCAAGTATTGATTTATCAAGGAAGACAGTCAAGAGGATTCGGATAAATTTTGTCTTTGCCCTAATTTATAATCTGATTGGAATTCCCATAGCTGCAGGTATGTGATGATTAACTTGTATTGCTTTTTTCCTGAGGTCATTAGGTGCCCTACCGTATTGGACGTTTCATTCTTCTTACTAGCTTTGAGCCCAGTTTTGTATGTAGCCTGCTGGTATGGTGAGAGGTAATATTAAAATCAGTAATTTAAATTTTCAGCATGTTCATTATGCCTTAGAATGTATAAGCATTCTGATAGGTTTATTTTATTTTCCCTTCCAACTTTGTATTTTGAAATTTTCAAACCTACACAAACAAGGAAAAAAGTATACAATAAAATCCATATGCCCTTCACCTAAATTCACAGCTAATTAATTTTGCCACATTGTTTCATTTCTTTCTCCATATATACTTACTTATTTTTTGCTGAAGAAAATAAATTTACATCTAATCTCACTATCTAAATAACAACTACTGTTGGTATTTTAGTATATGTCTTTCTGTTCTTTTTTACTCTGTATCAATCTTTGTCTTGTTTCATTGTTGTAATTATAATATACAGAGAATTTTCTTAATGTTCTAATAACCAACAGTTTTTTAAGTTGGAGAGTCAGATGTCTGTGTGTGAGTTGAGTGAGTGAGTGAGTGAGAGAGAGAGAGAGAGAGAAAGAGACTGAACAAAAGAATATAACCCCCCAAAAGCAGGTTAGAGTTATTTAATAAGCATCTGATCTGATCATCTGTGTTACTTAGGGACTTGGTAGGTGTTAATAATAACATGAGAAAAATAGTTATCAGACTTCTCTGGTGGTCCAGTGGTTAAGAATCCTCGTGCCAATTCAGGGGACGTGGGTTCAATCTTCCCTGGTCCAGGAAGATCCCACATGCCATGGAGCAACTAAGCCCATGAACTACAACTACTGGAGCCTGCACTTCATGACTACTGAAGCCACCACAATGATAAGCCCAAGCACTACAGTGAAGACCCACCTCTGCTTGCTGCAACTAGAGAAAGCCCACATACAGCAAGGAAGACTAAACACAGCCAAAAATAAATAAAAATTAATTGAATTTTTTAAAACAGGAAAGAAAAACAGTTATTACTTTCTTCTTGTTCTCTCTGGTTTTAGAGCCATAGATGAACGTGAAATAACATGAGAACAGTTACAAAGCTGTTTATCAATAGGGAAACACAGATATAGAGAGGACAAAGAGGAAAAGAATAGTCAAAGTCCAGGAGATTAATTCATGGAGCAAGTTTTTCTAAAAATTATACAAGCAATATATGGTCACTGTAGAAAAAATAGAAATACAAATTAGTACATAAAAATTCTAAGTACAATAAGCATTCTGATAGGTTTATTTTATTTTCCCTTCCAACTTTGTATTTTGAAATTTTCAAACCTACACAAACAAGGAAAAAAGTATACAATAAAATCCATATGCCCTTCACCTAAATTCACAGCTAATTAATTTTGCCACATTGTTTCATTTCTTTCTCCATATATACTTACTTATTTTTTGCTGAAGAAAATAAATTTACATCTAATCTCACTATCTAAATAACAACTACTGTTGGTATTTTAGTATATGTCTTTCTGTTCTTTTTTACTCTGTATCAATCTTTGTCTTGTTTCATTGTTGTAATTATAATATACAGAGAATTTTCTTAATGTTCTAATAACCAACAGTTTTTTAAGTTGGAGAGTCAGATGTCTGTGTGTGAGTTGAGTGAGTGAGTGAGTGAGAGAGAGAGAGAGAGAGAAAGAGACTGAACAAAAGAATATAACCCCCCAAAAGCAGGTTAGAGTTATTTAATAAGCATCTGATCTGATCATCTGTGTTACTTAGGGACTTGGTAGGTGTTAATAATAACATGAGAAAAATAGTTATCAGACTTCTCTGGTGGTCCAGTGGTTAAGAATCCTCGTGCCAATTCAGGGACGTGGGTTCAATCTTCCCTGGTCCAGGAAGATCCCACATGCCATGGAGCAACTAAGCCCATGAACTACAACTACTGGAGCCTGCACTTCATGACTACTGAAGCCACCACAATGATAAGCCCAAGCACTACAGTGAAGACCCACCTCTGCTTGCTGCAACTAGAGAAAGCCCACATACAGCAAGGAAGACTAAACACAGCCAAAAATAAATAAAAATTAATTGAATTTTTTAAAACAGGAAAGAAAAACAGTTATTACTTTCTTCTTGTTCTCTCTGGTTTTAGAGCCATAGATGAACGTGAAATAACATGAGAACAGTTACAAAGCTGTTTATCAATAGGGAAACACAGATATAGAGAGGACAAAGAGGAAAAGAATAGTCAAAGTCCAGGAGATTAATTCATGGAGCAAGTTATTTTTAAAAAATTATACAAGCAATATATGGTCACTGTAGAAAAAATAGAAAAATACAAATTAGTACATAAAAAATTCTAAGTACAATAAGTCTATCTCATTCCTATTATAAAAAGTTTTAAAATTTAATGAGTTTGTAGAATATGAACCCTAATACACTACTAGAGGTTTTGTGATCTGCTATAGCCACTTTGGAGAGCAACTGAGAGACATCTACCAAAGATTGAAGGCATGCCCATGTTATAATCCAACTGTTTTACCTCTAGGTATGTACCCTAGGGAAGTTCTCAAACATGCACAGGGAGACATGTACAAGAATGTTCACAGCGTCCCTAAAGAGACGGCGGGAAAACAGTAGATGAATCAATAAAGAAGTGAGGCAAAACGCGAGCCTTAAAAAAAAAAAAAAAAGAATATTCACAGCAATACACTATAGTGAAAAATTGGCAATGACATAGCTCTCTAGCAACAGGAGAGCTGGGTTAAATATTTAATTAAATGGCTGATTAAATATTTAGGAAATGATTTGTATAAATATATTAGGAACATATTGGTAATCTGTTTAGTACTGTCTGCTCTAATTAATCCATACTTGTTTCCTAGGAGTTTTTATGCCCATTGGTTTGGTTTTGCAGCCCTGGATGGGATCTGCTGCAATGGCTGCTTCATCTGTTTCAGTAGTGCTTTCTTCACTCTTCCTTAAACTGTGAGTATGTTGGCTTACTCACGCTTTTCTTTTGTATTCCTTTTATCCCCTAGTCAGTCTTGCTAGGTTTTATTCTTGTATTGATTAATGATAAGCCCAAACTGTTTTTAATAATAGATGTTAACTATGTAATTATCATCTATGTAGTCTATAAAGAACAACCACAAGTACTGAGTGGCTAAAATCTAGTGCATGGGGCTTCTAATGGTGGTCCAGTGGGTAAAGAGTCCGCCTTGCGGTGCACGGGGCACCAGTTCCATCCCTGGCCTGGGAAGATCCCACATGCTGCAGAGCGGCTGGGTGGGTGTGTCCAATTACGAACCAGCGCTCTGGAGCGCATGCGCCCAGAGCTGGTGTTCTCAACGAGAGAGGCCATTGCAATGGGAGGCCCACATATGCCAAAGAAAAAAGATGGATGAAAATAAAGTAAATAAAAATAAATAAAATAAATTTTTAAAAAATCTAGTGCACTGGCTCTGAGAAGTAGGATTTCTGGTCACATGACCTCACAGAACTCCTTTTGAACTACTTTCCTAGTAGGGACCACCTTTCTACATTTCATACCAGGCAGATCTTTCAAATCTTTTCATTTTTGAATGTAACAGGTACCTAGTTCACATTTGATTATTTCAAACTAGTATACTTTTGCGTCTTTCCAGTTACAGGAAACCAACTTACGAGAATTATGAACTACATGCCCGAAGCCAGATGAGACAGAAAAGTCCTTCAGAAATAAGTGTTCATGTTGGAATAGATGATACCTCAAGAAATTCTCCTAAACTGGGTTTGCTGGACCGAATTGTGAATTACAGCAGGGCCTCCATAAACTCACTACTGTCTGATAAACGATCACTAAACAGCGTTGGTACCAGTGAACCTGACAAGCACTCACTCCTGATCGGAGACTGCAGGGAAGATGACGACAGTGCGTTGTAACAGGCCACAGAGGATGCTGTTAGATGATGTTCTGCACTGACACAGCATTCCTGGTCACCTTTGCTTTTTAAAATATTGCAAGGCTTTATGTTGGTCTCATGCTCTTATGTTAGGGAACCTATTTGCATTGCATTTGTCTGATGGCAAAAATATCTTTTTCAGGGTATCAGCTCAGAATCTAGCTTTATTTTTTAAAAAATGAATTTCTAGTATTTGTTGTTTTCACTAGCAGCAGATAAGAGACCAGTGAAGTTTACGAGTCCTACAGTTGAAAATGCTGAATTGCTGCTAAAATCATAGATAATTTTTTATTTGACCAAAAAAAAGTTCAAGAAAAGATAAACATTATAAGATCTGAGAACATGATCTTGAGGAGATTCTTGAGCCCTTCTCCCTGCCTGCTAGATTGGGGAGCAGTGGCTTTCAAAGTGCTGTAGAAAGCATTTAGTTTTAGAAAGAAAATAGAAACTATTTAAACATAGACGTGCCTTATTTATTACAGGCTTTCTTCCCCCGCCTCGCTCTCCCTGCATCTTTGTCTTTGCAGTTGCTTTCTTAGGTGCCCCAGTGTGTTTTCTTTTGTTATGTTCTTCCAAGTGAGCGAAGTGTAGATAGTTTCTCATAGACTAAAATAACTGACAACGTTTACAGTATCTTGTTTATCTTTTAGCTTAAAATCCTTAAGGACCTATATAATTTCCTGCTTCCCATGTTTCCAATGTTAAAAAAAATGCATCAGATTGTTCTTCAGTGACTCCCTAGCTCTGTGTAAGCTTTCAGTTCACTCCTGCTGAGTTCAGCTGTAAGTCTTTGGCATTGTCTGACAGGCTCAGTTCAGGAACTTAAGACTTTGAGCCACTTCTACAATTGATTTTTTTTCCCCAAAAATTGACACTACCATCTTTAACATATACGGGTCATTTAATATTACCTGGTTTCACTAAACCTGTCCTTTTTTGGAGAAAGCACAGGACATTAGCTGATATTTATAATTTAGTAGATTTGAATTGTCTTGTTGTTTTAGATAATCTCTACAAATGGCTTTAAAATAATGCCATTGCATAAAACTGCTTTTTCCAAAAAATATAGTAAATTGTGATAGAGACATGAGAATTTCCCTAGGTGGTAATACCTTTTAGCCAGTTTTGTACTTTTCTCTAGTTTAAAACATTTGCACTTGCTAGTTTGTATGATTGGCAAATAAACAGGTTTCTCATTGGCATGTAAATTTAGAAATTCCCCTGTGATGGCCTGGGAGTTAATATACTGGTTGGAGGTCTGGTACTTCTGTGACTTTAAATTAACTTGTTTGATTTGCGGATGTTGAAGAATCCTTGCATGCCTGGGATGAACCCGACTAGATCATGATGTATGAGTTTTTTGATGTGATACACCATATCAACAAACTGAGAGACAAAAACCACATGATCATCTCAATAGATGCAGAAAAAGCCTTCGACAAAGTACAACACCCATTTATGATAAAAACTCTTCAGAAAATGGGCATAGAAGGAACCCATCTCAACATAGTGAAAGCCATATATGAGAAGCCCACAGCAAACATTATCCTCAACAGTGAAAAACTGAAAACATTCCCTCTAAGATCAGGAACAAGACAGGGGTGTCCACTTTCACCACTACTATTCAACATAGTCCTGGAAGTTCTAGCAACGGCAATAAGAGAAGAGAAAGAAATCAAAGGAATCCAGATTGGAAAGGAAGAAGTCAAGCTCTCTCTTTTTGCAGACGACATGATATTATACATAGAAAATCCCAAAGACTCTATTACAAAGCTACTAGAGCTAATCAACGAATTCAGCAAAGTCGCAGGATACAAAGTCAACACACAGAAATCACTGGCATTCCTATATACAAACAATGAAAAATCAGAAAACGAAATCAAGAGGCAGTCCCGTTCACCACTGCAACCAAAGAATCAAGTATCTAGGAATAAACCTACCCAAAGAAACAAAAGAATTGTACACAGAAAATTACAAGACACTCATGAGAGACATTAAAGAAGACTTAAACAGATGGAGAGATATTCCATGTTCCTGGGTCGGAAGAATCAATATTGTGAAAATGACCATACTACCGAATATCATCTACAGATTCAATGCAATACCTATTCAACTACCATTGACATTTTTCACAGAACTAGACCAAACAATAACACAGTTCATATGGAAACACAAAAGACCTCGAATAGCCAAAGCAATCCTAAAACTGCTTTTTCCAAAAAATATAGTAAATTGTGATAGAGACATGAGAATTTCCCTAGGTGGTAATACCTTTTAGCCAGTTTTGTACTTTTCTCTAGTTTAAAACATTTGCACTTGCTAGTTTGTATGATTGGCAAATAAACAGGTTTCTCATTGGCATGTAAATTTAGAAATTCCCCTGTGATGGCCTGGGAGTTAATATACTGGTTGGAGGTCTGGTACTTCTGTGACTTTAAATTAACTTGTTTGATTTGCGGATGTTGAAGAATCCTTGCATGCCTGGGATGAACCCGACTAGATCATGATGTATGAGTTTTTTGATGTGATACACCATATCAACAAACTGAGAGACAAAAACCACATGATCATCTCAATAGATGCAGAAAAAGCCTTCGACAAAGTACAACACCCATTTATGATAAAAACTCTTCAGAAAATGGGCATAGAAGGAACCCATCTCAACATAGTGAAAGCCATATATGAGAAGCCCACAGCAAACATTATCCTCAACAGTGAAAAACTGAAAACATTCCCTCTAAGATCAGGAACAAGACAGGGGTGTCCACTTTCACCACTACTATTCAACATAGTCCTGGAAGTTCTAGCAACGGCAATAAGAGAAGAGAAAGAAATCAAAGGAATCCGGATTGGAAAGGAAGAAGTCAAGCTCTCTCTTTTTGCAGACGACATGATATTATACATAGAAAATCCCAAAGACTCTATTACAAAGCTACTAGAGCTAATCAACGAATTCAGCAAAGTCGCAGGATACAAAGTCAACACACAGAAATCACTGGCATTCCTATATACAAACAATGAAAAATCAGAAAACGAAATCCAAGAGGCAGTCCCGTTCACCACTGCAACCAAAGAATCAAGTATCTAGGAATAAACCTACCCAAAGAAACAAAAGAATTGTACACAGAAAATTACAAGACACTCATGAGAGACATTAAAGAAGACTTAAACAGATGGAGAGATATTCCATGTTCCTGGGTCGGAAGAATCAATATTGTGAAAATGACCATACTACCGAATATCATCTACAGATTCAATGCAATACCTATTCAACTACCATTGACATTTTTCACAGAACTAGACCAAACAATAACACAGTTCATATGGAAACACAAAAGACCTCGAATAGCCAAAGCATTCCTGAGAAAGAAAAACGAAGCTGGAGGGATCACCCTCCCTAACTTCAGACTCTACTACAAAGCAACAGTCATCAAGACAGTATGGTACTGGCACAAAAACAGAACTATAGACCAGTGGAACAAGATAGAGAACCCAGAGATAAACCCACACACCTATGGGTACCTTATTTTTGACAAAGGAGGCGAAACTATAAAATGGGACAAAGACAGCCTCTTCAACAAGTGGTGCTGGGAGAATTGGACAGCTACATGCAAAAAAATGAAGTTGGAACATTTCCTGACACCATACACTAAGATCAACTCAAAATACATTAAAGACCTAAATGTAAGACCAGAAACCATCAAAGTCTTAGAGGAGAATATAGGCAAAACCCTCAAGGACATCAATCAAAGCAAGATCTTCTCTGACCCACCAACTAAAATAGCAGAACTGAAAAGAAAAATGAACATGTGGGACCTCATGAAACTTAAAAGCTTTTGTACAGCAAAAGAAACTACCAAAAAGCTGAACAGACACCCCACAGAGTGGGAGAAAATCATAGCAAATGAAACAACAGACAAAGAATTAATCTCCAAAATCTACAAGCAACTCAGACAACTCAGCACAGGGAAAATGAACAACCCAATCAAAAAATGGGAAAAAGATCTAAAGAGACGCCTCTCCAAAGAGGACATACAGATGGCCCAAAAGCTCATGAAATGATGCTCAACCTCAGTTATTATTAGAGAAATGCAAATTAAAACTACAATGAGATATCACCTCACACCCTTCAGAATGGCCATCTTCAAGAAATCTGCAGACAGTAAATGCTGAGAGGGTGGGGCTTGAAGAGAAAGAAACAAAAGAATTGTACACAGAAAATTACAAGACACTCATGAGAGACATTAAAGAAGACTTAAACAGATGGAGAGATATTCCATGTTCCTGGGTCGGAAGAATCAATATTGTGAAAATGACCATACTACCGAATATCATCTACAGATTCAATGCAATACCTATTCAACTACCATTGACATTTTTCACAGAACTAGACCAAACAATAACACAGTTCATATGGAAACACAAAAGACCTCGAATAGCCAAAGCATTCCTGAGAAAGAAAAACGAAGCTGGAGGGATCACCCTCCCTAACTTCAGACTCTACTACAAAGCAACAGTCATCAAGACAGTATGGTACTGGCACAAAAACAGAACTATAGACCAGTGGAACAAGATAGAGAACCCAGAGATAAACCCACACACCTATGGGTACCTTATTTTTGACAAAGGAGGCGAAACTATAAAATGGGACAAAGACAGCCTCTTCAACAAGTGGTGCTGGGAGAATTGGACAGCTACATGCAAAAAAATGAAGTTGGAACATTTCCTGACACCATACACTAAGATCAACTCAAAATACATTAAAGACCTAAATGTAAGACCAGAAACCATCAAAGTCTTAGAGGAGAATATAGGCAAAACCCTCAAGGACATCAATCAAAGCAAGATCTTCTCTGACCCACCAACTAAAATAGCAGAACTGAAAAGAAAAATGAACATGTGGGACCTCATGAAACTTAAAAGCTTTTGTACAGCAAAAGAAACTACCAAAAAGCTGAACAGACACCCCACAGAGTGGGAGAAAATCATAGCAAATGAAACAACAGACAAAGAATTAATCTCCAAAATCTACAAGCAACTCAGACAACTCAGCACAGGGAAAATGAACAACCCAATCAAAAAATGGGAAAAAGATCTAAAGAGACGCCTCTCCAAAGAGGACATACAGATGGCCCAAAAGCTCATGAAATGATGCTCAACCTCAGTTATTATTAGAGAAATGCAAATTAAAACTACAATGAGATATCACCTCACACCCTTCAGAATGGCCATCTTCAAGAAATCTGCAGACAGTAAATGCTGGAGAGGGTGCGGAGAAAAGGGAACCCTCTTGCATTGCTGGTGGGAATGTCAGTTGGTACAGCCTCTATGGAAGACAGTATGGAGATTCCTTAAAAAACTAAAAATAGAAGCACCCTACGACCCAGCAATCCCACTATTAGGCTTATATCCTGATGAAATCAAAACTGAAAGAAGCACCTGTACCCCAGTGTTCATTGCAGCACTCTATACAATAGCCAGAACATGGAAGCAACCTAGATGTCCATTGACGGATGAATGTTCACAGAAGCCCTGGTACATATATACAATGGAATACTACTCAGCTGTTAAAAGAAATGCAGAAGACTCAGTCCTAATGAAGTGGCTGGCTCTAGAACCTATCATAAAAAGTGAAGTAAGTCAAAAAGAGAAAGACAAATACAGTATACTAACACACATATATGGAATCTAGTAGGATGGTCTTGATAACACACGCAGGGAACTCATGGAAAAACAGACAGAGCATAGACATAGGGACATTGTCGGGAAGAAATAGGGAGGGGGAAGCATGGAGGGAGTAACATGGAAACCTATACTGTCATGTGTGGAAAAGATAGCTCGTGTCATAGTGCTAAGGGAATAGGAGTGCTTACAGTGGCTTGGGGTGAAGGTCTGGAGGGGTGGGATGGGGGGAACTGGAGGGGTGGGGACCATGGATATGCATATGACTGATCTGGGAACATACATGTCTGTGAACTACAAAGCTCTGTAAAACCTTTAAAATAAAGAATAAAAAAAAATTAACTTGTTAACACAAGATGGATTTCAGATGCAGAATATGTTAAGTGAAGAAAACTCATAAATTCCTAGTATCTATTCCCATTGTCACATGTAAAGCTGCAAACTCAGTACCTAGCACAAAGGATATATAGTCAGTATTAATTCTTATGTCCCCTTGAGGTCAGTAATAAATATTAAACATTGTTTTTACAGAGTCTGTGTGGGAGTAGGGGATGGGTTTCTCCTTTCCCAACATCCTTTTTCTCTGGCTCTTTCATACACACTCAAAAAAGTTTACAACATAATTCCTTGCTGACTTTTCAGATTTGGAAAAGATCCCATTTTTATCTCAGCTATCTTAAAGGGAGAACTGAAACTTGACGAAGGTGCTAATTAATCTAGAAAAGCAAACCAGTTGTAATGAAGTGTGAATGAGTTTGTATGTCTAGTCTCTTTTTAGACCAGTGCCTATGCCATCTTTTATGCTTCCAATTTGAATTTTAATACTTGTTTCTTATTTTAATTCCAGTAGTCCATCATACCATAACGAGTTTCTTCTAGAAGAAACACTAATATGACAAATGTATAATACAGACTTTTGAGAAAAGAGGAACCTTTCTCTCTCCTGCCTCCCTCCTTCCTTTTTCCCTCTTGCCTTTCCTCTCATTCTCACTCCTCCTATCTCTCTGAAGCACTTGAACGTAGCCAGTTACTACTTTTATTATAATGTGTATGTTAGAGTTGTCCATTTGGTCCCACATACCAAGAGATGAGCATATGTCATAAGGCAATGAGAAGAGCAGCCTGTATAATCTGAGAAAAGTCAAGAATATAATTTAGCCCTTTGTACAGGAACAGAAAATGGAGAAGGACATGGCAACCCACTCCATATTCTTGCCCGGAGAATTCCATAGACAGAGGAGCCTGGCAGGCTGTAGTCCATGGGATCACAAAGAGTCAGACACAGCTGAGTGACTATCACTCACAGGAACAGAAAACGTGCCATTTAGAAAGAATCCAGCTTTAATCATCTGTAGCCATCTTTGGATTCTCTTCCACAAGTCTCTTGCCATTCTGTACTCCCATTAGCTTCATAGAGCATCTGTAGTCACCAGAGAGAGAAGTGATATATGGAGGGGGTCAAAAACACTGCTTTCAGTTAGTAACTAGTTTTAGATAATTATTTACTATTGAGAACAAACTTTATAAACGTGTACATATGCATCCGTGTTTCCTCATATCATATACTTGTACACATGTTACCTACCATATAGAAGGAAATGGATTTATATTTGAATTTGATATTATAACATATGAAGTTCACTATTTGTTGTTCCTTTATCACTTTTCTGAATTCACTCAGCAACCATGCCCTCAGTCTGATGATAACAAGGATGTTTTGATATCCAGTGCTGATCCAGACTCAAATAAGGGGCATCTTTTATCTTAAATATCCAAAGATGCCTTTTAAATTTCAAAGGTTAAAACATAACTAGTGTTGTAGTCTAAAGATGTATGGTTGTCAGTTGTGAAAATAGAAATGTTATTTTTCCTAGTTTAGTATCAACATTTTAGAGTGTTAGATTTGATGCCTTGTGAACAAATAATTTTATATTGTGCTTTAACTTTTTAAAAGTTACTCTTCTATTGGATGTATTCCTTGTTAAAGATGCATTGTAGACAAGTGTTTCCAAAATTTAAGTGTGCATATCTTTTATATACACAGCATAAAAATCAAAAATGTATGTTCTTAGAGAATCTTTTCCATTACTTGTGGATCTTGCTTTAAAATTTTGTTTCTTAATATTTATTTTATTCTATTTCATTATTTTCTTTGGGTGAGGCATCTGGTTACTGGTTGTTTTAATAAGAATAAAACATTCCTGGACTCACTTCTTTTGGATTTTTTTTTTTTTTTGCTTCTTTTCTATATTTTAAAAATATTATTTTACCAAATATAAAAAATTTAGATTTGTGCCAAATTATTAGCTATTTTTACACTGACTTTCTATAGTCTTTCTGAAAGTCCTGGCAGGCTGTAGTCCATGGGATCACAAAGAGTCAGACACAGCTGAGTGACTATCACTCACAGGAACAGAAAACGTGCCATTTAGAAAGAATCCAGCTTTAATCATCTGTAGCCATCTTTGGATTCTCTTCCACAAGTCTCTTGCCATTCTGTACTCCCATTAGCTTCATAGAGCATCTGTAGTCACCAGAGAGAGAAGTGATATATGGAGGGGGTCAAAAACACTGCTTTCAGTTAGTAACTAGTTTTAGATAATTATTTACTATTGAGAACAAACTTTATAAACGTGTACATATGCATCCGTGTTTCCTCATATCATATACTTGTACACATGTTACCTACCATATAGAAGGAAATGGATTTATATTTGAATTTGATATTATAACATATGAAGTTCACTATTTGTTGTTCCTTTATCACTTTTCTGAATTCACTCAGCAACCATGCCCTCAGTCTGATGATAACAAGGATGTTTTGATATCCAGTGCTGATCCAGACTCAAATAAGGGGCATCTTTTATCTTAAATATCCAAAGATGCCTTTTAAATTTCAAAGGTTAAAACATAACTAGTGTTGTAGTCTAAAGATGTATGGTTGTCAGTTGTGAAAATAGAAATGTTATTTTTCCTAGTTTAGTATCAACATTTTAGAGTGTTAGATTTGATGCCTTGTGAACAAATAATTTTATATTGTGCTTTAACTTTTTAAAAGTTACTCTTCTATTGGATGTATTCCTTGTTAAAGATGCATTGTAGACAAGTGTTTCCAAAATTTAAGTGTGCATATCTTTTATATACACAGCATAAAAATCAAAAATGTATGTTCTTAGAGAATCTTTTCCATTACTTGTGGATCTTGCTTTAAAATTTTGTTTCTTAATATTTATTTTATTCTATTTCATTATTTTCTTTGGGTGAGGCATCTGGTTACTGGTTGTTTTAATAAGAATAAAACATTCCTGGACTCACTTCTTTTGGATTTTTTTTTTTTTTTGCTTCTTTTCTATATTTTAAAAATATTATTTTACCAAATATAAAAAATTTAGATTTGTGCCAAATTATTAGCTATTTTTACACTGACTTTCTATAGTCTTTCTGAAAGTTTATCTGGTATGGGTAACCAGTACAAAAGCATGAATTCTTGTTCTTCAGTGAAAAAAGCTTCTGTAATGGCATTGATAGTAAATGCCTTTTATGCCAAAACCAGGCGTCTCAACCTTATGCTTTTAGTTAAAGAAATGTTTAATCAACCATTGTTGAACATTGATTGTTTAATACCCAAAACAGCAGTGGACGATATTGTGCAATAATCATCTACTGTAGTCAACATATTCAGTAGTTTGTTTTTCCATGAGCATGTAATTGATCATATTTCTGCCAAGGACGTGCCTTCAACTTTATAATTATAGTATTCTAAAGAAAAGAATTTTTTGTCAATGTCTATTTTGTTATATCATCCAACTCCTCTACCAGCAGTTCCAAACTACTTTGTGCTTTTAGGTGTCTTTTTTTTTTTTTTTTTTTTTCCAGTCAACAGTGAGGGAGGATTGGAAGCAGCACCACATTCACTAATAGTGGGGGGAGGGAAAAAATCCATTTTTCTTCAGCTTTCACTTGCTATGTCTTTTAGTGAGGATAAGAAACAAAGGAATATAATTGTCCTCCTTTCCTTCATAACCTGTAATATTTTCTTTATAGATTGTCTACTGTAAATGAGCTAAAAGGAGACGAGCCTTTCTAGCATTTGGGGAGCCCTATATAGTGTATATGAGGATCCCACTCAAAATACTTTCCCATACCACTTATTTAAGTTAAGGAAGGATTTTTAACTTATTTGTATGGAAAAACTAAATCTTTTATTTTTTATTTATATTTGAGTTTTATTTTCCTCTCAAATCCTTGGGATTATTCAGGGTATGAAAATAAGATTAGAAATGGAAGTATAAGAATAAAATTACTGGGCTTCCCTGGTGGTTCAGTGGGTAAAGACTCTGCCTTGTAGTGTAAGGTGCACAGGTTCAGTCCCTGGCCTGGGAAGATCCCATGTGCTGTGGAGCGACTGGACTGGTGTGTCCAATTGTGAGCCAGCGCTCTGGAGCTCATGCACACAGAGCCAGTGCTCTGCAACGAGAGTGGCCACTGCAATGGGAGGCCCACACAGACCAAAGAATAAAGATGGATGAAAATAATAATAATAATAATAAAGGCCAAAATTTAAAAAAATAAAATTACTGAGTTATCTGCTTAGCTGGCCAACTCTCTTTTCTGCTGGAGCTTTGACCAACCTCTGAGAAGGGCGTGCAATAAGGTTTTAAAGCCTTTGAGACAAAACCAAAGCAAAACAAAGCCAGAAGCCTTCTGGTTGGAAAAGGCTTTAAAGGCCCTGCTAAAGTTCAAAAAGAGATGAGAGAGGTTGGGCTGCTGCTTTCACTAATTTGACTAGGGCCTCCCAGGTAGTGCTAGTGGTAAAGAACACAACTGCCAGTGCAGGAGACATAAGAAATGTGGGTTTGATCCCTGGGTCAGCAAGATCCCCTGCAGGAGGACAGGGCAATTGGAGAATCCCACAGACACAGGAGCCTGGCGGGCTACAGTCCATAGGGTCACAAAGAGTTAGACACAACTGAAGCAACTTAGCATGCAGCAAGCCCTAGTCAAATTTGTGAATTTCTTAATGGCTTCCTTTTCATAGATGTGACCACTAGTTGTGGAAATGAGTGATGAGTAAGGTGTGAAAGGCAAGGCTTTCGAGGACAAAGTTTAAGTGAAATTGCTAGTATAAATAGGATCTCATGCAATTTAAATCTTAAAACTTCATGCAGGCAGTTCTTTCTCTGGAAAAGTTTGAAATAATCCTTGGTATATTGTACCTATTGCCCTTAAATGGCCCCTAGCTTTTCATAGTCAGAGCCCTTCCCCCAGCCCACAGGCTTTTCTGTAAAGTGAATTGCTGTCATTAGTTCAGTATTATTTGCTTCACCCTCACCCAATCAAAATTTCAATTTCTTCATTGCAGTTATTTTCACCGTGTAATAAAAAAAAAAACCTGAGATTAATTTAATCCATTCTAAAGTACCAGTGACCTTTAGATCTAGCCAGAAGTATTAGCAATGACTTGAAAAGATTATTTTTAAATCCAAATAACTTTATAACTATTGAAATGAAAAAGAACACGCCATCTAGAAGAGGTTATTTTATAGAACCCAGGATCAGCTCTACTAAACTCTTCTTCCTTCATGCAGCTTTTTAGCTTTCACTTTTGCATCCACTGTTTCTTTTAGTATTATTATTATTATTTTACAGAGTTGTGTTGTTTACTGCCACACATCGACGTAAGTCCACCATAGCACTGTTTCTTTTTTTAAAAAAAATTATTTATTTGTGGCTGTGCTGGGTCTTCGTTGCTGCACGCAGGCTTTCTCCGGTTGTGACAAGTGGGAGCAACCCTCTACTTGTAGTGCACATGCTTTTCATTGTAGTGGCTTCGCTTGTTGCAGAGAACAGGCTCTAGGACATGTGGGCTCAGTAGTTGTGGCTCCAGGGCTCTCGAGTGCAGGCTCAGTAGTTGCAGTGCCTGGGCTTAGTTGCCCCGTGGAATGTGGGATCTTCCAGGACCTGGGACCAAACCCATGTTCCCTGCATTAACAGGCAGATTCTTATCCATTGTGCCACTAGGAAATCCTATCCACCATTTCTTTAAAAGCACCACATCGCCATAGTGATGGAAAGAACATTGATTCTGGAGCCCACCACACCTATTTGCAAAATTCCAGTTCTGCCACATACTAACTGGGTGGCTGTATTATTTAATATTTTCCTATTGCTTCTGTAACAGATTGCAGTAAACTCTGTATCTTTAATTTTCATTTTATATTATAGTTGATTTACAATGTTGTGTTAGTTTTAGGTATGCTGTACAGTGATTTGGTTACATATACGTATATCCATTCTTTTTCAGATTATTTCCCATTATGTTATTACAAAATATTGAGTATAGTTCCCTGTGCTATACAGTAGGTCCTTGTTGATTATCTGTTTTATATGTAGTAATGTATATATGTTAATCCCATACTCCTAATTTATCCCTCTCCTGCCCTTTCCTCTTTGGTAACCATAAGTTTATTTTCTATGTCTGTGGATCTATTTCTGTTTTGTAAATTAGTTCATTTGTATTTTGTTAAAGCTTCCACGTATAAGTGATACCATATGATATTTTTCTTTGTTCACTTAGTATGATAATCTTTAGTTGCATCCATGTTGGCGGCAAATAGAATTATTTAATTCTCTTTCCTTTATATGGCGGAGTAGTATTCCATTGTATATATGTACCACATCTCCTAAGGATAAGGGAAATGTATTATCTCACACAGCAACGAGTCCTGAGGGAGGCAGTTCCAAAGTTCATTATCACTGACATCATCAAAAACAGGATGGGTATAGCAGCTCAACTTATAATTCAGAAAATTTTTAGGGATTTCCCTGGTGGTCCATTGATTAAAAATCTGCCTTCCAACGCAGGGGAAGCAGATTCAATCCCTGAACAGGGAATTAAGATGCCACGGGGCAACTATGCCTATGGGTGATAACTAGAGAAAGAAGCCTGCACACAAAAAGGAAGAGCCCACATGCCACAGCTACGACCTAATTAAGCCAGATAATTTTTTTTTTATTTTTTAAATGAACATACAGTAAAATTGGTTGTTTTGGTGTACAGTTCTATAAGCTATAACACATGTAAACACCACAATAATCAGTATACCAAAGAGTTCTACTACCCCCCAAAACTCACTCATGTTATCCCTTTGTCACATTTTCCCTTCGTTCCTAACTTCTGGCAACTACTGAGCTACTTTTTTGTCCTTAAAATATTGACTTTTCAAGAATGTCACATAAATAGAACCATGCATTGTGTAACATTTTGAGACTGACTTCTTACACTCAGCATAATACCTTTGCGATCCATTCAGTTTATTGTGTATATTAATGGCTCTTTCCTTTTTATTGCTGTGTAGTATTCAATTACATGGGTTTAGCATTGTTTGCTTGTTCATTTGTCCATTGAAGGATATTTGGGTTGTTCTAGTTTTTGGCAATTGTGAATAAGACTCCCATGAACTTAAGGTTTTTGCATGAACTTAGGTTTCATTTCCCTAGCGGTGTGGTTCTCAAGTGGGTTCTCTGTTTTGCAATCCCAAGAGATATATGACAATGTTTGGAGACATTTTGATTGTCTCATCCAGGTGCAAATGGGTACTATTTTCATTTACCGGGATGCACGTACCAGGGATGCTGCTAAACATCCTACAACTCCTAGAACAGCGCCTCCCCTCGCCCCCCACACAATCAAGATTTAGCCATACAGCCAAGAATTAGCTGGCCTAAGAGGTCAATAGTGCCAAGTTTGAGAAACCCTGGTCTAGAGTAAATGCTCAGGAGTTTGTTTGTTGGGTCGTATAATGAGTATATATTTGTAAGAAATAGCCAAACTCTTCTCCAGAGTGTTTGTGCCGTTTTACATTCCCACCAGCATTATAGGAGAGTTCCAGCTGTTCTCCCATTCATGGATTACAGCCTTGTTGTGGCAAAATGGCTTGTGTGTAACTCAGTGAAGCAATGAGCCATGCCATGCAGGGCCATCCAAGACAAACAGGTCATAGTGAAGAGTTCTGACAAAACGTGGTCCACTGGAGAAGGAAATGGCAACACACTCCAGTATTGCTGCGAGAACCACATAAACAGTATGAAAAAACAAAAAGATAAGACACAGGAAGATGAACTCCCCAGGTCAGAAGGTGTCCAATGTGCTACTGGAGAAGAGCAGAGGGCAATTACTAGTAGCTCCAGAGAGAACGAAGTGGCTGGGCCAAAGTGGAAATGACGCTCAGTTGCGGATGTGTCTGGTGAAAGTAAAGTCTGATGCTGTGAAGAACAGTATTGTGTAGAAACCTGGACTGTTAGGCCCTTGAACCAACCCAGCTCATCAGCAGAAAGTACAGGGACTAAGAGAAGCCACATGGTCCTGAGTGAACAATGATACCATCCCAGCTCAGTTCCCTACTGACTAGGTGACCTTGGGCTACTTATTTTCTGTGTTTCACTTACCTCATCTAAAAACTGGAACAATGATATTTACCTCATAGTGTTACTCGTTACCCAAGTAAATACGTGTAAAGTACTTACTAGAACATGTGGCACATTATAAATTGTCTCTATTATTTATTTGACTGCATCAAGTCTTAGCTGCAGCATGTGGGAGCTTTCCTTGCAGCACAGAGGCTTCTCTAGTTGTGGCACACAGCTTTAGTTGCCCCAAGGCATGTGGGATCTTAGTTCCCTGACCAGGGATCAAATCAGTGTCCTCTGAATTGAAAGACAGGTTCTTAACCACTGGACCATCAGGGACGTTCCTTGTCTCTAATTTTTGCCATTAGCTATTTTTATTCAAAAACAAGAGAGGATATATAATATAGGTGAGAGTTTTGAAAAAACCAAAGAAAGTCCTGCCCTCCCCAAAAGGGCATTGCTACAAACCTAAGGGATCCTGCTAGAGAATGTCTCCTGACTTGCCAAAAAAGATGTTGTCCAGGGGTTACCCACCCACCCGGGGCTACCCACCCACCCCCTCACTGTCCCCATTATGATGCTGTTGAAAATATATTATCCTGCTTTTATCTCTTCTTCTGAGCAGCACCTCTACTGAAACCTTGTAGTTTCAGTACTTAAAAGTGAGTGGCACTGGGCTATCAATGGAAGGTTTATCCCGTTTCTGGAGTGTGACATGCAGAGTAGAAGGCATTGCTGCGAGAACCACATAAACAGTATGAAAAACAAAAGATAAGACACAGGAAGATGAACTCCCCAGGTCAGAATGTGTCCAATGTGCTACTGGAGAAGAGCAGAGGGCAATTACTAGTAGCTCCAGAGAGAACGAAGTGGCTGGGCCAAAGTGGAAATGACGCCAGTTGCGGATGTGTCTGGTGAAAGTAAAGTCTGATGCTGTGAAGAACAGTATTGTGTAGAAACCTGGACTGTTAGGCCCTTGAACCAACCCAGCTCATCAGCAGAAAGTACAGGGACTAAGAGAAGCCACATGGTCCTGAGTGAACAATGATACCATCCCAGCTCAGTTCCCTACTGACTAGGTGACCTTGGGCTACTTATTTTCTGTGTTTCACTTACCTCATCTAAAAACTGGAACAATGATATTTACCTCATAGTGTTACTCGTTACCCAAGTAAATACGTGTAAAGTACTTACTAGAACATGTGGCACATTATAAATTGTCTCTATTATTTATTTGACTGCATCAAGTCTTAGCTGCAGCATGTGGGAGCTTTCCTTGCAGCACAGAGGCTTCTCTAGTTGTGGCACACAGCTTTAGTTGCCCCAAGGCATGTGGGATCTTAGTTCCCTGACCAGGGATCAAATCAGTGTCCTCTGAATTGAAAGACAGGTTCTTAACCACTGGACCATCAGGGACGTTCCTTGTCTCTAATTTTTGCCATTAGCTATTTTTATTCAAAAACAAGAGAGGATATATAATATAGGTGAGAGTTTTGAAAAAGCCAAAAGAAAGTCCTGCCCTCCCCAAAAGGGCATTGCTACAAACCTAAGGGATCCTGCTAGAGAATGTCTCCTGACTTGCCAAAAAAGATGTTGTCCAGGGGTTACCCACCCACCCGGGGCTACCCACCCACCCCCTCACTGTCCCCATTATGATGCTGTTGAAAATATATTATCCTGCTTTTATCTCTTCTTCTGAGCAGCACCTCTACTGAAACCTTGTAGTTTCAGTACTTAAAAGTGAGTGGCACTGGGCTATCAATGGAAGGTTTATCTCCCAGTTTCTGGAGTGTGACATGCAGAGTAGAAGGCATTCTTGGTCCCAGATACTATAGAGGTGTATGAAGGAGAGAGTACTAAGGTTAAGCTACCAAGACTTGAGTAGAAATTTCTCAGTTCTGCCAAGAACTGGCCCTATAAATGGGTTTTTGTGGCATTTCTTCCTCCCACCCTGTAGTAGTAATGGTTTCAAGTTAGTTCTTGATTGTGTCATAGATTCAGAATTCAATCTCTTTACAAGCTTCCCTTGGTCATATTTAGGAGAAAGTAACAAATTCTGCACCTCAAACCCAAGAAAATGTAAGACAACATAGGCAATACTGTCAAATTGGCAGCCAAAGTTGTGGTAGAAAGGAGTCAGACAGGAAGGAAGCAGGATGAGACAGCCTGACCACTATGCTCAGACAGCTCAAATCTGATGAAGATGAAGCACACCCAATCCACATGTGCAATTCTAGTCACTTTGGCAGGAATTTCTCCCAATGCACGGCTTGAACCAGCAGAGCAACTCCACGAATTCTCAGGGAGGAAGAAATCTGGAGGAACTTGTGATGGGCAGAAGGTGAAATCTTCTTACTAAAAATCTGTTTCACAACGTATACCAAGCAGGATTTGAAACTCTCTCAGTTCCTGAAAGAGAAAAAGAAAAGACGAGCTCCAAAGAGGAAGAAAATGCTTGGTCACATGTCCTAAGAGCTCAGCAATCAACTTGAGGTTTTGAAGATTCCCAAGAGAGAAGTTTCTTATTTTACAGAAAATCTGACTACAGAAAGATGAGCAGCAGGAATATACACCAAGAGCTTCTCACAGGTATGTTGTTTTCTTGACCTTTGGTTGCATTCCACTAATATACAGGGGACTATGGGGAGAGATCCCTCCCAGAATGGTAGCAAGAGATGGATAGCAGTATTAGAACCTGAAGGATCAAGAAAATAATATTTCCTTCAAAGTAATTCACTCACAAATTCCACCATAGATGGTGGTATTGCATGGATGTGGCATAGCATTTCTCTTCATATCACCCAACAAGCCTTATTTCCTACTGCTTAGGTGAGTGGCACTGGGCTATCAATGGAAGGTTTATCTCCCAGTTTCTGGAGTGTGACATGCAGAGTAGAAGGCATTCTTGGTCCCAGATACTATAGAGGTGTATGAAGGAGAGAGTACTAAGGTTAAGCTACCAAGACTTGAGTAGAAATTTCTCAGTTCTGCCAAGAACTGGCCCTATAAATGGGTTTTTGTGGCATTTCTTCCTCCCACCCTGTAGTAGTAATGGTTTCAAGTTAGTTCTTGATTGTGTCATAGATTCAGAATTCAATCTCTTTACAAGCTTCCCTTGGTCATATTTAGGAGAAAGTAACAAATTCTGCACCTCAAACCCAAGAAAATGTAAGACAACATAGGCAATACTGTCAAATTGGCAGCCAAAGTTGTGGTAGAAAGGAGTCAGACAGGAAGGAAGCAGGATGAGACAGCCTGACCACTATGCTCAGACAGCTCAAATCTGATGAAGATGAAGCACACCCAATCCACATGTGCAATTCTAGTCACTTTGGCAGGAATTTCTCCCAATGCACGGCTTGAACCAGCAGAGCAACTCCACGAATTCTCAGGGAGGAAGAAATCTGGAGGAACTTGTGATGGGCAGAAGGTGAAATCTTCTTACTAAAAATCTGTTTCACAACGTATACCAAGCAGGATTTGAAACTCTCTCAGTTCCTGAAAGAGAAAAAGAAAAGACGAGCTCCAAAGAGGAAGAAAATGCTTGGTCACATGTCCTAAGAGCTCAGCAATCAACTTGAGGTTTTGAAGATTCCCAAGAGAGAAGTTTCTTATTTTACAGAAAATCTGACTACAGAAAGATGAGCAGCAGGAATATACACCAAGAGCTTCTCACAGGTATGTTGTTTTTCTTGACCTTTGGTTGCATTCCACTAATATACAGGGGACTATGGGGAGAGATCCCTCCCAGAATGGTAGCAAGAGATGGATAGCAGTATTAGAACCTGAAGGATCAAGAAAATAATATTTCCTTC
Source organism: Tragulus kanchil (assembly GCA_022376925.1). Lineage (NCBI taxonomy): Eukaryota > Metazoa > Chordata > Mammalia > Artiodactyla > Tragulidae > Tragulus > Tragulus kanchil. Next base: position 64,580,636 of record JAIOJX010000001.1, on the reverse strand, counting down.
AAAGTAATTCACTCACAAATTCCACCATAGATGGTGGTATTGCATGGATGTGGCATAGCATTTCTCTTCATATCACCCAACAAGCCTTATTTCCTACTGCTTACACCTTTCCACTTGTACATAGTGATCTAAGAAACTCTAAGACTTTGGGATCTGAAAATGGGACAGTTTTCTTCTTCTCTCTGTTCTCAGAATTACGTTTATCTCCGGCTAGGAAATGTCTTGATTTGTGTGCTGATGTATCTACATGTGATTCAGTTCCCCAAGTTGTACTCTGTATTAGGAGGGTCCCCATGAGACAGTGATGTCAGAGACTGCTGTTCCCTGCTAGGCCAGCCCTGCCCTTCAGGGTCCAGGAGTTGTTAGGGGGAAATGTTACATTATGAAGTAGGTGACTTTAGGCACGTGTATGTGTTTCATTCTTTGCTTAGCTCAAGAAATGTTGGCAGGGTTGTGAGCTGATTGTTTTCTTCACTGCTACACAGGGTAAGTAGAGATTATCTTGATAACTGAGGGTTTGGACTGGTTACATTTTCCTCAGCAGTTACTTGTTGCAGCGATCATCTGAGGAAGAGGCCATGAGAACCATTTGACGTTGGGACCAAACTCAAATAAATAGGCAATGCCAGTTGTTTGCAAGAGTGTGGTCCCTGGACCAGTAACAGCACTACCTGGGAACTTGAGGAAAATTCAAGTTCTTGGGCTTCTCTCCAGGCCAAATGAATCTAAAATTCTGGGATTGGGCCCAGCAATCCATGTTTTAAAAAGCCTTTCAGGCAATTGTGACTCATGTTCAAACTTGAAAACTACTGGATTAAGGGCTTTTCATCCCTGGCTGCACACCTGAGGCATTTGTTGAAAAAAGAGTTTGGAGTGGGGCCCAGGAAATTCCTGTTTTTAATTCCTGTGTGATACTCTTGCTCAGGCAGGATTGAGACCCACAAGTGCATTCTATCCTTAAGAACCAGCTTCTTAGGACTGTAGAGTTTTTATTGTGGGCTTTCTGATCCATTGTCTGGACAATAGGTTGTAGGATTAGATGGCATTTCCTGACTCCGGGCCTGTCCCTATGATGGAATCGAGGCCTAGATAGAGAATGATGCCTGTGTTTCTTGGTAAGGACACTAGAGTGCCTCTGCCCATGGGTCCCCTCTCTACTCCCTTAAAGGTCTAGAAGAAACAATTCACCTTTGTCAAAAATAAGGTACCCATAGGAGGTAAGAATATACAGTTGGGCATCACCTCAGTAAGTGGTGCTGGGAGAACTGGACAGTTACATATAAAAGAATGAAATTAGAACACTTCCTAAAACCATACACAAACATAAACTGAAAATGAATTAAAGACCTAAATGTAAGACCAGAAACTGTAAATCTCTTAGAGGAAAACATAGGCAGAACACTCAATGACATAAACCAAAGCAGGATTTTCTATGACCCACCTCCTAGAGTAATGGAAATAAAAACAAAAACAAACAAGTGGGACCTAATTAAACTTAAAAGATTTTGCACAGCCAAGGAAACTAGAAACAAGGTGAAAAGACAACCCTCAGAATGGGAGAAAAGAATAGCAAATTAAACAATGGACAAAAGGTTAATTTCCAAAATGTACAAGCAGCTCATACAACTCAATCCCCCCAAAAAACAAACAACTCAATCAAAAAGTGGGAAAAAGACCTAAACAGCCCTCTCTCCAAAGAAAATGTATGGATGACCAACAAACACATGGAAATATGCTCAACATTGCAGATTATTAGAGAAATGCAAATCAAAACTACAATGAGGACTTCCCTTGTTGTCCAGTGGATAAAGAGTTCACCTTGCAGTGCAAGGGGCACTGGTTCTGTCCCTCACCAGGGAAGATCCCACATGCCATGGAGTGGCTGGACCAGTGTGTCCAATTACAAGCCAGTGCTCTGGAGTGCATGAGCCCAGAGCCTTTGCTCTGCAATGAGAGAAGCCACTGCAATGAGAGGCCTGCACAGGGCAAAGAATTAAGATGGCTGAAAATAAATAAATAAATAACCAATAGAAGAGGCCAAAATTAAAAAAAAAAAACTGACAATGAGATGTCACCTCACACCAGTCAGAATGGCCATCATCAAAAAATCTACAAACAATAAATGCTGGAGAGGGTGTGGAGAAAAGGAAACATTCTTGCACTGCGGGTGGGAATGCAAATTGATATAGCCACTATGTAACAGTATGGAGATTCTTTTAAAAACTAGGAATAAAACCACCATATGACCCAACAATCCAACTATTAGACATATACCCTGAGGAAACCAATATTTAAAAAGGCACATGTGCCCCATTGCTCAAAATGCAGCACTTGTTTACAAAAAAAACTAGAACATGGAAGAACCTAAACCATACACAAACATAAACTGAAAATGAATTAAAGACCTAAATGTAAGACCAGAAACTGTAAATCTCTTAGAGGAAAACATAGGCAGAACACTCAATGACATAAACCAAAGCAGGATTTTCTATGACCCACCTCCTAGAGTAATGGAAATAAAAACAAAAACAAACAAGTGGGACCTAATTAAACTTAAAAGATTTTGCACAGCCAAGGAAACTAGAAACAAGGTGAAAAGACAACCCTCAGAATGGGAGAAAAGAATAGCAAATTAAACAATGGACAAAAGGTTAATTTCCAAAATGTACAAGCAGCTCATACAACTCAATCCCCCCAAAAAACAAACAACTCAATCAAAAAGTGGGAAAAAGACCTAAACAGCCCTCTCTCCAAAGAAAATGTATGGATGACCAACAAACACATGGAAATATGCTCAACATTGCAGATTATTAGAGAAATGCAAATCAAAACTACAATGAGGACTTCCCTTGTTGTCCAGTGGATAAAGAGTTCACCTTGCAGTGCAAGGGGCACTGGTTCTGTCCCTCACCAGGGAAGATCCCACATGCCATGGAGTGGCTGGACCAGTGTGTCCAATTACAAGCCAGTGCTCTGGAGTGCATGAGCCCAGAGCCTTTGCTCTGCAATGAGAGAAGCCACTGCAATGAGAGGCCTGCACAGGGCAAAGAATTAAGATGGCTGAAAATAAATAAATAAATAACCAATAGAAGAGGCCAAAATTAAAAAAAAAAAACTGACAATGAGATGTCACCTCACACCAGTCAGAATGGCCATCATCAAAAAATCTACAAACAATAAATGCTGGAGAGGGTGTGGAGAAAAGGAAACATTCTTGCACTGCGGGTGGGAATGCAAATTGATATAGCCACTATGTAACAGTATGGAGATTCTTTTAAAAACTAGGAATAAAACCACCATATGACCCAACAATCCAACTATTAGACATATACCCTGAGGAAACCAATATTTAAAAAGGCACATGTGCCCCATTGCTCACTGCAGCACTGTTTACAATAACTAGAACATGGAAGTAACCTAGATATCCATCGACACATGAATGGATAAAGAAGCTGTGGTACATATAAATAATGGAATATTACTCAGGCATAAAAAGGAATGCATTTGAGTCAGTTCTAATGAGGTGGATGAACCTAAAGCCTATTACAAACAGTGAAGTATGTCAGAGAGAGAAAGATAAATATTGTATAGTAACACACATATGGAATCTAGAAAGATGGTACTGATGAATTTATTTGCAGGGCAACAATGGAGGAACATATAGAGAACAGACTATGGACATTGGGATGAGGGAGGAGTGGGTGAGATGTATGGAAAGAGTAACATGGAAACTTACATTACTACATGTAAAATAGACAACAAATGGGCATTTGCCGTGGGACTAAGGGAACTCAAACAGGGCCCCTGTAACAACCTGGAGGGGTGGGATGTGGTGGGAGATGGGAGGGAAGTTCATGAGGGAGGGAACATATGTATACCTATGGTTGATTCAGGCTGATGCGTGGCAGTAAACAACAGAACATTGTAAAGCTATTATCCTCTAATTATAAAAATGAATTTTAAAAAAGAGATACATAAAAAAACAATTAGCCATATAGAGTTCCTATACAGAGACCTAGAATAAGAGGCAGAAAATAGTGACTGGGGACACTGGTTGCTAAAATACAGCTACTATAAAATCCATGAATATTTTCCATTTCAAACTAGGCATCTCTAGTCCGTCCATTTCTTTCATTATCCCCATTACTCCCAGCTCTTCTAGCCACATAGTCTTATGACCTCAGATCAGGCACTTCTTCTCCTTCTAATTTCTCCATTTTAAAAAGTGGGACCAATGCCTGTCATCACCCAAAGCATGAAGAGGGCAGGCAGAGCTGAGAGAAGGACCAGTGAGGGAAAGTACCCAGGACAATGATACAAATTGGAGAGGGTGTGGAGAAAGGAAACATTCTTGCACTGCGGTGGGAATGCAAATTGATATAGCCACTATGAAAGTGGAGATTCTTTTAAACTAGGAATAAAACCACCATATGACCCAACAATCCAACTATTAGACATATACCCTGAGGAAACCAATATTTAAAAAGGCACATGTGCCCCATTGCTCACTGCAGCACTGTTTACAATAACTAGAACATGGAAGTAACCTAGATATCCATCGACACATGAATGGATAAAGAAGCTGTGGTACATATAAATAATGGAATATTACTCAGGCATAAAAAGGAATGCATTTGAGTCAGTTCTAATGAGGTGGATGAACCTAAAGCCTATTACAAACAGTGAAGTATGTCAGAGAGAGAAAGATAAATATTGTATAGTAACACACATATGGAATCTAGAAAGATGGTACTGATGAATTTATTTGCAGGGCAACAATGGAGGAACATATAGAGAACAGACTATGGACATTGGGATGAGGGAGGAGTGGGTGAGATGTATGGAAAGAGTAACATGGAAACTTACATTACTACATGTAAAATAGACAACAAATGGGCATTTGCCGTGGGACTAAGGGAACTCAAACAGGGCCCCTGTAACAACCTGGAGGGGTGGGATGTGGTGGGAGATGGGAGGGAAGTTCATGAGGGAGGGAACATATGTATACCTATGGTTGATTCAGGCTGATGCGTGGCAGTAAACAACAGAACATTGTAAAGCTATTATCCTCTAATTATAAAAATGAATTTTAAAAAAGAGATACATAAAAAAACAATTAGCCATATAGAGTTCCTATACAGAGACCTAGAATAAGAGGCAGAAAATAGTGACTGGGGACACTGGTTGCTAAAATACAGCTACTATAAAATCCATGAATATTTTCCATTTCAAACTAGGCATCTCTAGTCCGTCCATTTCTTTCATTATCCCCCCATTACTCCCAGCTCTTCTAGCCACATAGTCTTATGACCTCAGATCAGGCACTTCTTCTCCTTCTAATTTCTCCATTTTAAAAAGTGGGACCAATGCCTGTCATCACCCAAAGCATGAAGAGGGCAGGCAGAGCTGAGAGAAGGACCAGTGAGGGAAAGTACCCACGTCTGACAATGTATCAAATGGACAAGACAATGAAAGCACCTCCATTACACAGTGACATTTTTTGTGGAGAGAAGTCTGTACTCATCATACATAAAAAGTGGTTTGAAAGAGTTTTTCAGGGGCAAAAAAATTAATTTTTTCATTCATATAAATGTTGAATCCTGGAGCAGCAGTGAGATAATATGAACTTCTGTTTGAAGTTAATCTATTATTTTACATCTTCTCTTGACTTCCTGTCATCATAAAGGTGTATAGAAACAGGATAATGTTTACATATACATGGGGGGATGCATGTTAGACATGGTCTGTTTAGTTACATTAATTGAGGGTCTATGTGACAAACATTTTATTTATATCACCAGATTTGATCCTTTCAATAATCTTGTGAGATTCTTACTGCCTTCTACAGAGAAGACTGAGGGTATATAACCTGACTTCCCAAAGGAGACACCGTGTCAGGCAGGATTTGAACACAGGTATGTCTGATGTGAGGGAACTTTTGTTCTTTTACTATCACCAGGCTTGATGTCATTCCCTCAAGCTTCACAGTAGTGCTTTTGTTTTAAAAACCAGCCAGGCTGAAGTCAACTCTTACTGATAGGTTTAGATGCAGGGGAGGTATAAGATTTGTTCCAGATGATTCCATCAACTAAGACCAAAATCTAAGTTTTCTGAGTGTTGGCCAAATCAGAAAGTATATCTTATGCCTATAAAGTCTTTCAGTATCTTAGAATGTTACTGTTCTGGGCTTGGAAACTTCAACTCCTGTAATATTTTGTTTACTCCTATATTGGGTATTTATTTCTCTGTAGCATACCTTTCTTGTGTATGTGAATCCAACTTTTTTGTAAATTATTATTGCTGAAGGGCCAGAACCATGACCTATACATCTTGTTTTAGCCATCACTTTGCATGGTAGCTGAAATAAAGTAGGTACTCAACAAATATATAGGAAATTCATTAACACATGAATGCATGATTTTAAAACAGCTATGCATTCTTTCACTAATAATTTAACAATCTTGCCATTCAGCTCCTTCTTAGCCATATTTATTCTATCCTTTCCAGCTTGAAAATGTTGATTGTTACTGTTTTGACTTAGAAGTTATAAATAAAATATAATTGAGTTGTCTGGGTTTCTCTTTGTTATCTTAGGTGTGTTATTTTATTATTTTAAAATTTTTATTTATTTTCATTTTTAGTTTTTGACTGTGCTGGATCTTCATTGTTGTGCATGGGCTTTCTTTAGTTGTGGTGAGCATGGACTATTCTCTAGTTGCTGTGTGCTGACTTCTCATTGTGGTGACTTCTTTTGTTACAGAGCATGGGCTCTAAGGCATGCAGGGTTCAGTAGTTGAAGTTTGTGGGCCCAGTAGTTGTGACTCTTTGGCTCAGTAATTGTGGCACAGGGGCTCAGTTTCCCAGAAATATGTGACATCTTCCCGAACCAGGGATCGAACCAGTGACTCCTACATTGGCAGGTGTATTCTCTACCACGGGACCACCAGGACAGTCCAGGTGTGTTATTTTATATTCAAGTGGACTAGATATTGTAGTTTTCTACAGCTCAATTAACATCTATTAGGTTTAATGCCATTTTCACTCAAAAGTGTCCTGATTCAGTAGATAATTATATGTAGTCATGTTTCTTATGTCATCTTCCTTCTTTCTGTTCAGAAAGTAACTGAGAATTCCATTGGTTTTCCTGTTGTCTCCAGTATGTCTTATTTTATAGGCATGTTTCCTTTTTATATTTATCCTAGCTAGGTACTGTGTGCTATCACTTCACTTCTAGAAAGTCAAATAAAAAGAAATAAATGTAAATTACAGAGAATAAGACTGGAAGATCAGGACTATAAGGAACCACTAAACAAATATTTGTATATATAAACTGAGAAGATTGTGGACTCTCCATCCCTAGATCTTAACAAATAGGCTCAGCATTCATCTGTCATGTATTACATATGCAGAGGCTTGCTTGAAGGCCTTCGGAATTTCCTCCCAGTTCTGAGGAGGGAACTCCCAGTTCTCTAACTACTTTTTAAAGCTAGATTAGCAATAAAGGTCAGTGAGCTATATCTGGAGCTAGGATCAGCAGATGATCCCAGGATAGATTAAGCCACAGGGCAAGAAAATCTCTGTTCAGAAAGGAACAGATGGGTAGCAGTGTAGATACCTCTTAGTGGAATTTGGGGTTCCTAACCTCATCCACAAAAGACAAGGGCAGCAGTAGCCTGGACCCTGTTCTGTCTGAGTCACACTTTTTAAAAATTTTATTTATTTATTTATTTTTGGCTGTTCTGGGTTTTCACTGCTGCCACAGGCTCTTCTTTAGTTGCAGGGAGTGGGGGCTACTCTCTAGTTGAGGTAAGCAGGCTTTTTGTTGCGGTGACCTTTCTTGTTGTGGAACTCGGACTCTGGGGCACAAAAACAAAATAAAATAAATAAATAAAAATTTTTAAAAGTACAAAGAAAAAGATCAGCTGGCTTAGCTTCTGGGATGGGAGAGGCCAGAGTACCCAAAGCACCATCTGTTCTGAAAGCTGCCTAATGACTGGGAACTAAGTAAACCACAGTCTTCTGAATCAGCATCTTGCATAACTTTGTTATTTCAGGTCAAACTTTTCCACTATCAGTGAGTTACAGTTTCCCTCCCATCTCCATGCTACCTCCACTTTCATTTCTAACTCCACCCAGTACTGGTTCCAGTTACTCAAGTAAAATAGTGCTTCAGTGAACTACAGAGTAGCTATCAGTCCCCTCTTGGGTTTTGCTGAAATGGTCCAGGAATTCAGACATGGTTCTAGTCTCACTCCACCTACCAGCAGGGTCAAGAGGATATCTGTAGTCTCCTTAGCAACAGAGATTTCTTCCCATGCCCCTTTCCATTGGGCTTCATGGCCCCTCCGTTCAGTTCTGCTTTCCTCCAGGAGGAGCTCCAGTTGATGAGTAACATACAAAGAGACCATGGGCTGACCAAAAGCCTGATGGCTCAGTGCTCAGCAACAAGCTTTTGGCCTAAATTATAGTGGATATTAGGCCACTGGTTGAATTCTAGGTTACAGATGAGGAAACCAAGACTGAAACAAGTATATAACTTGAACATAGCTGGTAAGAGGCAGAACTGCAACTTGAAGGCAGATATTTTACAGATTTTAAAGCAGAGCCTACTTCCAGTCAGGTCAGCCCAAGAACTTCACACCTCTTTTTCTTAATTCCCAGGAATGGGATGGATTAAGAAGATAAGGTGCTCCCTGTAAGATTTTTTTTTTTTAAGATTTATTTATTTATTTTGGTGGGGGCGGGGTGGAGAGGGAGGGGAGCCAGCAGGCCACTTCTATTGGTCTTTCATTTGTCCATTTTCATCCATCTTTGTTCTTTGGCCCATGTGGGCCTCCCATCACAGCGGCCTCTGTTGTCTCAGAGCACCGGCTCTGGGCACATGCGCTCCAGAGCTCCGGCTCGGCAACTGGACACATCAGTCCAGCTGCTCCGTGGCACGTGGGATCTTCCCAGGCCAGGGATCGAACTGGCACCCCTTGCACTGCAAGGCGGTGTCCTTACCCACTGGACCACCAGGGAAGCCCTCCCTGTAAGATTTTTAAATGGGTTTTAGAGAATGCAAAAGCTTCAGGCTTCTTAGGGTCCAGGCAATGTGCACTCAATTAGCAATCTGTCCTGCTGAGAGACAATGGAAATCAACTTGTATTGGGCTGTATAAACTGTTAAAATTAGATCCTCTTACGGCACAGTCTTGGCATGGAGTCAAAGCAGAAATCAACTTCAACTGTCTTTTCTTAAAGAAAATATTTTCTGTAGATTTCCTTAAAGGGTAGTACATGGGTTTACACAGCAAGTCAAACAGCAAGGCTTGGTAAAATCCCTCTCCAAGAATTGAGACATGGTTCGAGTCTCACTCCACCTACCAGCAGGGTCAAGAGGATATCTGTAGGCTCCTTAGCAACAGAGATTTCTTCCCATGCCCCTTTCCATTGGGCTTCATGGCCCCTCCGTTCAGTTCTGCTTTCCTCCAGGAGGAGCTCCAGTTGATGAGTAACATACAAAGAGACCATGGGCTGACCAAAAGCCTGATGGCTCAGTGCTCAGCAACAAGCTTTTGGCCTAAATTATAGTGGATATTAGGCCACTGGTTGAATTCTAGGTTACAGATGAGGAAACCAAGACTGAAACAAGTATATAACTTGAACATAGCTGGTAAGAGGCAGAACTGCAACTTGAAGGCAGATATTTTACAGATTTTAAAGCAGAGCCTACTTCCAGTCAGGTCAGCCCAAGAACTTCACACCTCTTTTTCTTAATTCCCAGGAATGGGATGGATTAAGAAGATAAGGTGCTCCCTGTAAGATTTTTTTTTTTTAAGATTTATTTATTTATTTTGGTGGGGGCGGGGTGGAGAGGGAGGGGAGCCAGCAGGCCACTTCTATTGGTCTTTCATTTGTCCATTTTCATCCATCTTTGTTCTTTGGCCCATGTGGGCCTCCCATCACAGCGGCCTCTGTTGTCTCAGAGCACCGGCTCTGGGCACATGCGCTCCAGAGCTCCGGCTCGGCAACTGGACACATCAGTCCAGCTGCTCCGTGGCACGTGGGATCTTCCCAGGCCAGGGATCGAACTGGCACCCCTTGCACTGCAAGGCGGTGTCCTTACCCACTGGACCACCAGGGAAGCCCTCCCTGTAAGATTTTTAAATGGGTTTTAGAGAATGCAAAAGCTTCAGGCTTCTTAGGGTCCAGGCAATGTGCACTCAATTAGCAATCTGTCCTGCTGAGAGACAATGGAAATCAACTTGTATTGGGCTGTATAAACTGTTAAAATTAGATCCTCTTACGGCACAGTCTTGGCATGGAGTCAAAGCAGAAATCCAACTTCAACTGTCTTTTTCTTAAAGAAAATATTTTCTGTAGATTTCCTTAAAGGGGTAGTACATGGGTTTACACAGCAAGTCAAACAGCAAGGCTTGGTAAAATCCCTCTGCTCTTGTCTGTTGCCACAGCCACAGTCCAAATCTCTTTCTGCTCCCTCCCCTTCACTCTTTCTTTCCCACTGTATGTTGCTGTCTCCATTTCTTCCTTTTTCCTTCTCAGCACAAGTACATTTTTTATCATAAATGTTTGACTAATCTACAGATATACCATTTTTTTAATAAAAAAAATTCTTAAGTCATCCCTTTCAGAAAAAGTTTCCTAAGCCTTTTTGGCAATGCAGATCTTGCTGAGAATAAAATTGGATCATCATTAAATGTTTGTCATGTGACAATGATATTGTTAAGAGAGAACTATTCCTTTGTTTCCTTTTACTGTTCTTATCTTAAAGGAAACCCTCTATCCCTCTTTGTGAGAAAGCCATCCATTAGACAAAATAACATAATTTCTAGTAGGACTTTGATAGCCTTTTCTGCCATCTGTGGAACTAGAACTTCCATGGACAACCTGGTGGAAGATAAAAGCAACTTGAAGTCAGGAAACCTAGGCTTTTCTCATGGCTTTTCTTTTGACAAGTCACTTCAATTCTCTAAATATATTGTTTTTTAAGGACTTATACTGAGTCAAGATAGAGATGGGCTAGTCTTTTACACAAATATTTTGGCAAGCTGATTCAGTGTATGCGAAATTCACCTCATTTCTCTTTCTTAATCAAAAAGTCTGAGAAAAGTTACTTAGCATTTATATGCTGGAGAGGGTGTGGAGAAAAGGGAACACTCTTGCACTGTTGGTGGGAATGTAAGTTGATATGAACATGAAATGAACATGGAAACAACCTAAATGTCCATCAACAAATGAATGGATAAAGAAGCTGTGGTACATATATACAATGGAATATTTTTCAGCCATTAAAAGAAATGCATTTGAGGGGCTTCCCTGGTGGTCCAGTGGGTAAAATCTGCCTTACAGTGCAAGGGGCGCTGGTTCGATCCCTGGCCCCAGAAGAGCTCACATGGTGAGGAATGGCTAGACCAGTGTGTCCAGTTATGAGCCAGTGCTCTGAGCGCATGCGCTCAGAGCTGATGCTCTGCAGAGAGGCCACTGCAATGGAAGGAAAATATTTTCTGTAGATTTCCTTAAAGGGTAGTACATGGGTTTACACAGCAAGTCCAAATCCCTCTGCTCTTGTCTGTTGCCACAGCCACAGTCCAAATCTCTTTCTGCTCCCTCCCCTTCACTCTTTCTTTCCCACTGTATGTTGCTGTCTCCATTTCTTCCTTTTTCCTTCTCAGCACAAGTACATTTTTTATCATAAATGTTTGACTAATCTACAGATATACCATTTTTTTAATAAAAAAAATTCTTAAGTCATCCCTTTCAGAAAAAGTTTCCTAAGCCTTTTTGGCAATGCAGATCTTGCTGAGAATAAAATTGGATCATCATTAAATGTTTGTCATGTGACAATGATATTGTTAAGAGAGAACTATTCCTTTGTTTCCTTTTACTGTTCTTATCTTAAAGGAAACCCTCTATCCCTCTTTGTGAGAAAGCCATCCATTAGACAAAATAACATAATTTCTAGTAGGACTTTGATAGCCTTTTCTGCCATCTGTGGAACTAGAACTTCCATGGACAACCTGGTGGAAGATAAAAGCAACTTGAAGTCAGGAAACCTAGGCTTTTCTCATGGCTTTTCTTTTGACAAGTCACTTCAATTCTCTAAATATATTGTTTTTTAAGGACTTATACTGAGTCAAGATAGAGATGGGCTAGTCTTTTACACAAATATTTTGGCAAGCTGATTCAGTGTATGCGAAATTCACCTCATTTCTCTTTCTTAATCAAAAAGTCTGAGAAAAGTTACTTAGCATTTATATGCTGGAGAGGGTGTGGAGAAAAGGGAACACTCTTGCACTGTTGGTGGGAATGTAAGTTGATATGAACATGAAATGAACATGGAAACAACCTAAATGTCCATCAACAAATGAATGGATAAAGAAGCTGTGGTACATATATACAATGGAATATTTTTCAGCCATTAAAAGAAATGCATTTGAGGGGCTTCCCTGGTGGTCCAGTGGGTAAAATCTGCCTTACAGTGCAAGGGGCGCTGGTTCGATCCCTGGCCCCAGAAGAGCTCACATGGTGAGGAATGGCTAGACCAGTGTGTCCAGTTATGAGCCAGTGCTCTGGAGCGCATGCGCTCAGAGCTGATGCTCTGCAACGAGAGAGGCCACTGCAATGGAAGGCCCACATAGGCCAAAGAATAAAGATGGATGAAAAAATAAATAAATAAAAATTAAAAGAGGCCAAAATTTTTTTTAAAAGTGCATTTGAGTCAGTCCTAATGAGGTGGATGAACCTAGAACCTACTATACAAAGTGGAGTAAGTCAGAAAGAGAAGGATAAATATTGTATACTAACACATATACATGGAATCTAGAAATATGGTACTGATAAATGTATATGTAGAGTGGCAATGGAGAACAGACACAGAGAACAGACTTATGGACATTGAAGGGAGGGAGGAGTGGGCAAGAGGTATGGAAAGAGTAACATGGAAACCTATATTACCATATGTAAAAGAGACAAAAAATATGAATATGCTGAAGGGAACTTACACAGGCCATGTAACAACCTAGAGGGGTGGGACAGGGAGGGTGATAGGAGGGAAATTCAAGTGGGAGGGGTCAAGGGTATACCTATGATTGATTTGGGTTTATGTATAGCAGTGAACAATAAAACTCTGTAAAAGTAAAATAAAAATAAATAAATAAAATAAGACAAACAAAAAAATCAATTAGCATTTATACCTGAGAGATGAAAATATATGCCAACACAAAAACTTGTATATAAATGTTCACAGCAACTTCATTCACAGTAATCAAAAAGTGGAAACAATCCAGATGTCCATCAACTGATGAATGGATGAACCAACTTTGGTACATCCATACCATAAAGTACTGTCAAATTAAAAAGAACAGACTAATAATATCCACAAACAGCCTGGATGAATCTTTGGGGAATTATGCAGAGTGAAAAATAACCAATCTTAAAAGGTCATATACCATATGTTCCCAATTATATAATGTTCTTGAAATGACAAACTTTAAGAGGTGGAGAACAGAAAGGTTCTCCCTTAAGCTGACCCGCTGTTCCAACAGTGTCTCCCCCACTAACAATGTCGGTCCTCCCCTGAGCCAGCCTCGCTGTTCTAGCAGTGTCTTCCACTTTCTCCCTTAAGTTGGCCCGCTGCACTGGCAACAGCTCTGCCTTCCCCCACTCTAATAAACTCTACTTACCTCTTACTGAGAAAAAACAAGAGGTGGAGAATAGTTATTTGTGGTCATAGAATTGTTCTGTATCTTGACTACGGTTGTGGCTATACAAACATACATATGTGATAAATGTTTATAGAGCTAAATAAACACACATATATGTACAAGTAAAACTAGGGAAATCTGAACAAAATCAGTGGATTGTATCAATGTCAACATCCTGGTGATAATACTGCACCATAGTTTTGTAAGCTATTCCCATTATGGGAGAGACTGGGTAAAATGTACAGGAGATCACTCTGTATATTTCTACAACTGCATGTGACTCTACATTTATCTCAGAATAGAAAGTTTAATTTAAAAACAAAGTAAACTAAGTTTCCCTTTGTCCATTAAAATGCCCTAATCTAAAATCAAGTGTTGAGGCTTAAGAGAAAGAAATTCCAAAGGACTTGGAAGAGGGGGAAAAAAGGGGCCCGAGAAAATATTTGAAAAGATTATAATCAAATACATCCCTAACATGGGAAAGGAAATAGTCACTTAAGTGCAGGAAGGGTACAGAGTCCTATAAAAAATAAACTCTAGAAGAAACAAATCAAGACACATATTAATCAAACTAACAAAAATTAAGTTCAAAGAAAAAATACTAAAAGCAGTGAGGAAAAATGCAACAAACGACAGGGGAATCCCCATAAGGTTATCTGCTGATTTTTCAGCAGAAACTGCAAGCCAGAAGGGAGTGGCAGGATATATTGAAAATGATGAAAAGGAAAAATGTACAACCAAGATTACCTGTCAAGGATCTCACTCAGATTTGACAAAGAAATCAAAAGCTTTAGAGAAAGCAAAAGCTAAGAGAATTTAGCACCACCAAACTAGCTTTACAATAAATACTAAAGGAACTTCTCTAGGCAGGTAACAAAAGAGAAATAAAAGGCCCACAAAACAAACCCAAAACAATTAAGATGATAGTAGGAATATTGGAAAAATTGATGCTAAAGCTGAAGCTCCAGTACTTTGGCCACCTGATGCAAAGAGATGACTCATTGGAAAAGACCCTGGTGATGGGAAAGATTGAAGGCAGGAGAAGGAGACGACAGAGGATGAAACATGGACATGAAATTGAGCAAGCTCTGGGAGATAGTGAAGGACAGGGAAGTCTGGCATGCTGTAGTCCATGGGGTCATAAAGAGTTGGACATGACTGAAGAACTGAACAACAACAAATAGGAACATACATATGTGATAATGTTATAGAGCTAAATAAACACACATATATGTACAAGTAAAACTAGGGAAATCTGAACAAAATCAGTGGATTGTATCAATGTCAACATCCTGGTGATAATACTGCACCATAGTTTTGTAAGCTATTCCCATTATGGGAGAGACTGGGTAAAATGTACAGGAGATCACTCTGTATATTTCTACAACTGCATGTGACTCTACATTTATCTCAGAATAGAAAGTTTAATTTAAAAACAAAGTAAACTAAGTTTCCCTTTGTCCATTAAAATGCCCTAATCTAAAATCAAGTGTTGAGGCTTAAGAGAAAGAAATTCCAAAGGACTTGGAAGAGGGGGAAAAAAGGGCCTGAGAAAATATTTGAAAAGATTATAATCAAATACATCCCTAACATGGGAAAGGAAATAGTCACTTAAGTGCAGGAAGGGTACAGAGTCCTATAAAAAATAAACTCTAGAAGAAACAAATCAAGACACATATTAATCAAACTAACAAAAATTAAGTTCAAAGAAAAAATACTAAAAGCAGTGAGGAAAAATGCAACAAACGACAGGGGAATCCCCATAAGGTTATCTGCTGATTTTTCAGCAGAAACTGCAAGCCAGAAGGGAGTGGCAGGATATATTGAAAATGATGAAAAGGAAAAATGTACAACCAAGATTACCTGTCAAGGATCTCACTCAGATTTGACAAAGAAATCAAAAGCTTTAGAGAAAGCAAAAGCTAAGAGAATTTAGCACCACCAAACTAGCTTTACAATAAATACTAAAGGAACTTCTCTAGGCAGGTAACAAAAGAGAAATAAAAGGCCCACAAAACAAACCCAAAACAATTAAGATGATAGTAGGAATATTGGAAAAATTGATGCTAAAGCTGAAGCTCCAGTACTTTGGCCACCTGATGCAAAGAGATGACTCATTGGAAAAGACCCTGGTGATGGGAAAGATTGAAGGCAGGAGAAGGAGACGACAGAGGATGAAACATGGACATGAAATTGAGCAAGCTCTGGGAGATAGTGAAGGACAGGGAAGTCTGGCATGCTGTAGTCCATGGGGTCATAAAGAGTTGGACATGACTGAAGAACTGAACAACAACAAATAGGAACATACATATTGATAATTACCTTGAATGTAAGTGGATAAAATGCTCCAACCAAAAGACATAGACTGGCTGAATGAATACAAAAACAAGACCCTCATATGTGCTGTCTACAAGAGACTTACTTCAGACCTAGGGACATATACATACTGAAAGTGAAGAGATGGAAAAAGTTACTCCATGCAAATAGAAATCAATGGAAAGTTGGAATAGCAACACATATCAGGTAAAATAGACTTTAAAGACTGTTATAAGGGACAAGGAAGGACACTACATAATGATCAAGGGACAAATCCAGGAAGATATAATAATTATAAATATTTATGCATTCAATGTTGGAGCACCTCAATACAGAAGGCAAATGCCTACAGCCATAAAAGGGGAAATTGGCAGTAACACAATAGTAGTGGAAGGCTTTGCCACCCCACTTACACCAATAGACAGACTATCCAGGCAGGAAATAGGCAACACAAGCTTAAATGACACAATACACCAGATAGATTTAATTGATATTCATAAGACATTCCTTCCAAAAGCAGCAGAATACATTTTCTTTTCAAGCGCACACAGAATATTCACCAGGATAGATCACAGCTTGGGTCACAAATCAAGACTTGGAGAATTTAAGAAAACTGAAATAGTATCAAGCATCTTTTCTGACCACAACACTATGAGATTAGAAATTGATTAGAAGAAAAATACTGTAAAAAACACAAACACATGGAGGCTAAACAGTGGGCTGCTAAATAACCAAGATATCACTTAAGAAATCAAAATATACATAGAAACAAACGACAATGAAAACATGATGACCCAAAACCTGTGAGACACAGGAAAAGCAGTTCTAAGAAGGAAGTGTACAGCAATTCAATCTCAAGTAAACAACCTAGCCTTACACCTAAAGCATCTAGATAAAGAAGAACAAAGAAAATCCAAAGTCAATAGAAGGAAGGAGTTCATAAAGATCAGAGCAGAAATAAATGAAGTAGAAATGATGAAAACAATAGCAAAGATCAATAAAAGTAAAGGTTGGTTTTTTGAGAGGATAAACAAATTTGATAAATATTTAGCCAGATTCCTCAAGAAAAAAGGGAGAGAACTCAAAATCAATAAAAGTAGAAGTGAAAAAGGAGAAGTTACAACTGACATTGCAGGAATACAAAGGCTCATAAGAGACTTTATGAGTAACTCTGTGCCAATAAAATGAACAACCTAGAAGAAACGGACAAATTCTTGAAAGGTATATCTTTCCAAGACTGAGCCAGGAAGAGCTAGAAAATGCTAACAAGCAAATCACAAGTAATAAAACTGAAATCGTAATTAGAAATCTTCTAGCAAGCAAAAGTCCAGGACCTGATGGCTTCACAGGTGAATTCTATCAAACATTTAAATAAGTGTTAACACCTATCCTTCTCAAAATCTTCCCAAAAAATGCATAGGGAGGAACACTCCCAAATTCATTCTGTGAGATCCTCATCACACTGATACCAAAACCAAACAAAGATATCACAAAGAAAGAAAATTACAGACCAGTATCCCTGATGACCGTAAATGCAAAAATTCTCAGCAAAATGCTAATAACAGAATCCAACAACACATTAGAAGGATTATATACCATGATCAAGGGGGATTAATCCTAAGAATGCAAAGAGTCTTCAGTATATGCAAATCAACAAATGTGATACATCGTATTAACAAATTCAAAGATAAAACCATATGATCATCTCAATAAATGATGACAAAGCTTTTGACAAAATTTAACACCCATTTATGATTAAAATAAAAAACCTCTCCAGAAAGTGGGCATAGAAGGAACTACCACAACATAAAAAAGGCCATATATGACAAATCTATAGCTAACATCATACTCAATGAAAAGCTGAAAGCATTTCCTCTAAGATCAGGAACAAGACAAGGATGTCCACCCTAGCCACTATTACTCAACACAGTTTTGGAAATCTGAGTCATGGCAGTCAGAAAAGGTTCCATGTGACAGACCTGAACTAAAGCTGCAAAAAACAGTGCTGTTTGGATTTTGCACAGATTTTTTTTTTTTCCTGTTCTCCCGTCTGACTTGTAATAAAGAAGGAAGGAGTTCATAAAGATCAGAGCAGAAATAAATGAAGTAGAAATGATGAAAACAATAGCAAAGATCAATAAAAGTAAAGGTTGGTTTTTTGAGAGGATAAACAAATTTGATAAATATTTAGCCAGATTCCTCAAGAAAAAAGGGAGAGAACTCAAAATCAATAAAAGTAGAAGTGAAAAAGGAGAAGTTACAACTGACATTGCAGGAATACAAAGGCTCATAAGAGACTTTATGAGTAACTCTGTGCCAATAAAATGAACAACCTAGAAGAAACGGACAAATTCTTGAAAGGTATATCTTTCCAAGACTGAGCCAGGAAGAGCTAGAAAATGCTAACAAGCAAATCACAAGTAATAAAACTGAAATCGTAATTAGAAATCTTCTAGCAAGCAAAAGTCCAGGACCTGATGGCTTCACAGGTGAATTCTATCAAACATTTAAATAAGTGTTAACACCTATCCTTCTCAAAATCTTCCCAAAAATTGCATAGGGAGGAACACTCCCAAATTCATTCTGTGAGATCCTCATCACACTGATACCAAAACCAAACAAAGATATCACAAAGAAAGAAAATTACAGACCAGTATCCCTGATGACCGTAAATGCAAAAATTCTCAGCAAAATGCTAATAACAGAATCCAACAACACATTAGAAGGATTATATACCATGATCAAGGGGGATTAATCCTAAGAATGCAAAGAGTCTTCAGTATATGCAAATCAACAAATGTGATACATCGTATTAACAAATTCAAAGATAAAACCATATGATCATCTCAATAAATGATGACAAAGCTTTTGACAAAATTTAACACCCATTTATGATTAAAATAAAAAACCTCTCCAGAAAGTGGGCATAGAAGGAACTACCACAACATAAAAAAGGCCATATATGACAAATCTATAGCTAACATCATACTCAATGAAAAGCTGAAAGCATTTCCTCTAAGATCAGGAACAAGACAAGGATGTCCACCCTAGCCACTATTACTCAACACAGTTTTGGAAATCTGAGTCATGGCAGTCAGAAAAGGTTCCATGTGACAGACCTGAACTAAAGCTGCAAAAAACAGTGCTGTTTGGATTTTTGCACAGATTCTTTCCTGTTCTCTTTCTTGATTGTTCTCTGCTCTCATCTCCCTGGCATGCTGAACTTAGGTCCACAACTGCTTCTAGAAGCTGTTCATTTTGGTTACCTTTAAGTACTTCTCTTCTTCTGTGGTTTTACAGGTCCTAGCTCCCTGCTCTGACACTGATTTTGAATGTCCTTTTGATTGCAGTAACAGCAGCAGTTTCAGGTAAAAGAAACCTCCTCTACTAGCCCTGTCCCCTTGAAACATTTACCAACAAAGCTTGTCCCTTTCTATATTTTGTCAGGGAAGGCTATTTGGATGTTTGTGTCTTTATAATTTTCCTTCATTTAAAATTGCCTGTGACAAACAAAGATAGATATTGGCAATCATATTGGTAACCTTTGTCATCTATGAGAGCAGAGAGCACATTAATCCAGCAATGTCACCTCGTTCCACCCAGTTTCCTTGAGTCACCTCACACTTATGCAAGACATATTTACTTATACTATTACTTTTCTTCCTCTTCTTGTCCTATTTCCCTTTCTCCTTCTTATATTTACAAAGAAATCTCTCATCCTTTCATCTATTTCCTTTCTGTTACCTAACAAAGTTAAAATATCTTAAAGCATTGGCCTGCAGTACCGAAACTTCATTTTCTCTGTCATTGACATGAATATAAAGTGTAAGTATAAACTCAGGACACTACCTTTTCTGGTATTTTCTAGAATTTATATACCAAACTAGCATTCTTCAAAGCAATCAGAGTTATTACAAGTATCCTTGTGATGTAATAATTTATAAACGTTTGGGGACTGCTTTTTTGGAATTAAGGGGTGACAGTGTAGTGGAAAGAGCGAGGTTCTGAGATGTTATAATGTTTGCTTTAAACTCTAATCTGCCACACATTCGTTTTGAAAAATCACTACTATGGCCATATATGACAAATCTATAGCTAACATCATACTCAATGAAAAGCTGAAAGCATTTCCTCTAAGATCAGGAACAAGACAAGGATGTCCACCCTAGCCACTATTACTCAACACAGTTTTGGAAATCTGAGTCATGGCAGTCAGAAAAGGTTCCATGTGACAGACCTGAACTAAAGCTGCAAAAAACAGTGCTGTTTGGATTTTTGCACAGATTCTTTCCTGTTCTCTTTCTTGATTGTTCTCTGCTCTCATCTCCCTGGCATGCTGAACTTAGGTCCACAACTGCTTCTAGAAGCTGTTCATTTTGGTTACCTTTAAGTACTTCTCTTCTTCTGTGGTTTTACAGGTCCTAGCTCCCTGCTCTGACACTGATTTTGAATGTCCTTTTGATTGCAGTAACAGCAGCAGTTTCAGGTAAAAGAAACCTCCTCTACTAGCCCTGTCCCCTTGAAACATTTACCAACAAAGCTTGTCCCTTTCTATATTTTGTCAGGGAAGGCTATTTGGATGTTTGTGTCTTTATAATTTTCCTTCATTTAAAATTGCCTGTGACAAACAAAGATAGATATTGGCAATCATATTGGTAACCTTTGTCATCTATGAGAGCAGAGAGCACATTAATCCAGCAATGTCACCTCGTTCCACCCAGTTTCCTTGAGTCACCTCACACTTATGCAAGACATATTTACTTATACTATTACTTTTTCTTCCTCTTCTTGTCCTATTTCCCTTTCTCCTTCTTATATTTACAAAGAAATCTCTCATCCTTTCATCTATTTCCTTTCTGTTACCTAACAAAGTTAAAATATCTTAAAGCATTGGCCTGCAGTACCGAAACTTCATTTTCTCTGTCATTGACATGAATATAAAGTGTAAGTATAAACTCAGGACACTACCTTTTCTGGTATTTTCTAGAATTTATATACCAAACTAGCATTCTTCAAAGCAATCAGAGTTATTACAAGTATCCTTGTGATGTAATAATTTATAAACGTTTGGGGACTGCTTTTTTGGAATTAAGGGGTGACAGTGTAGTGGAAAGAGCGAGGTTCTGAGATGTTATAATGTTTGCTTTAAATCTCTAATCTGCCACACATTCGTTGTGCAATATTTGTGCAAGCCCACTCTCTGAGCTTCCAGTTCCTCATGTACAAATGCTATTTTTCTTGCTGTGTTTTATTGTGATTCATGCCTATCAAAATGCTGAACACACAGTAAATGTTTGACATTTTCATACTCCTGCATTTACTGCCAGTTTATCATTTGTGCAAGAAAGCCATTGCCCTGTACACTCTCCCTTAGTTGATGGCTCTATTTTCCTCTCCCTCTTTTGTCCTCTGGTCAAACTCAACTATGTGTGCTGTGCACTGTACTAAGTCACTTCAGTCATATCCAGCTCTTTGTGACAGAACTGCAGCCCCCCAGGCTCCTCTGTCCATGGGGATTCTCCAGGCAAGAATACTGGAGTGGGTTGCCATGCCCTCCTCTGGGGGATCTTCCCAGCTCAGGGATCGAGCCCAACTCTTCTGTTTCCTTCATTGGCAGGTGGGTTCTTTACCACTAGCACCACCAGGGAAACCCAAACTCAACTTTAATCTTCCTTAAAAAGTTAGGAGTATAAAGGCAATTTTCCAACTTGATATATATTAAAACTTATAGCATATAAAATAATTCATTGAAAAATCTATAGATGTTATCCTAGTAACAAAAAAGAATGTATCATCACTATGATTTAACAAAGGAAGATTGTGACCAATATTATGAGACCAGTCTTAAAAAAAGGGTAGAGGAAATGTATGAATTTGAAAAAGATATATATCTTCCATTACCTACAGAGAATATAATCATTAACAGATAAACCTAATAGAATAAACAATCACATTATTTATTTTTATTTTTGGGTGTTCTAGGTCTTCATTGCTACATTGACTTTCTCTAGTTGAGGAGAGCAGGGACTATTCTCCAGTAGCGATTTCTCATTGTGGTGGCTTCTCTTGTTGTGGGGCACTGGCTTTAGGGCACATGTGCTTCAGTAGTTGCAGCACATGGGCTCAGTAGTTGGGCCTCCTAGCTCTACAAGCACAGGCTCAATAGTTGTGGTGCATGGACTTGGTTGTTCCACAGTATGTGGAATTGTCCCAGATCAGGGGTTGAACCTGAGACTCCTACATTGGCAGGATTTTTTCTTTTTTTTACCACTGAGCCACCAGGGAAGCTCAACAGTCACATTTTTAAAACTAATAAAAGTTCAGAAAGCATTCTATGATCAACAGTAACACAAAAACTTAAAAACTTATGGCACCCTTGCTATACCTAACTAGAAAATTAAATAGGAAAAAATGAGATATTTTTCAAAATAGGGCTTCCCTGGTGGTCCAGTGGGTAAAGAGTCCGCCTTGCCATGCAAGGGACACCAGTTCAATCCCTGGGCTGGGAAGATCCCATGTGCCACGGAGTGGCTGGACCGGTGTGTCCAATTAGGAGCCAGCCCTCTGGAGCGTATGTGCCCAGAGCCCGTGCTCTGCAACAAGAGAGGCCTCTGAGATGTGAGGCCCACACAGGCCGAAGGATAAAGATGGATGAAAATAAATAAATAAATAAAAATCAATAACAGAGGCCAAAATTTAAAAAAAAGAGATATTTCTCAGAATAATAAAATCTAAAAGTGTATACGAAATCCCTAACACTAAGACACAAAATTTTAAAACTTTAAAAATATAAAGAAGTTTTGATTAAATGAAGACACACTATGTCTATATTTGGGATGATTTAACATGGCAATTGTACTGGTTCATTTCACATTAACTTGCAAATTCAGTGCAGCAGAACTTTGGGGAAAGTTGGTAAACTTAATTATACTTACAGTGAAAAAAATTTTATGAACAATCAGTGTGAAAATCAACTTGACAAAGAAGAGCATTGAGAAAGGATTCACAATATTAGATGTTAAGATACACTTTAAAGCCATTGTAATAAAATAACATAGCAGCCTTATAGAACTGATAAGTAAATAAAGGAACAGAAAAGTAAAATCAGAAATACATTCACATATGTAGAGTAGTTTGATATACGATAAAGATACACCTCAAATCAGAAAGGCAACTGATTTGTTTTCCAGTTCAGGGTAAGCTGCTGTGCTAATGTGGGGGCTTCCCGGGTGGCTCAGATGGTAGACTGCCTTGCAATGCAGGAGACCCAGCTTCAATCCCTGTGCCTGATACAACATACAAAACTGCAACCTAGATGGATTAGATGTAAATGGGAAAGGTAAAGCTAAATGTACATCACCTATTGTAATCTAAGGAGACCAAAAAAATTTAAAAAAATTCAGAAAGCATTCTATGATCAACAGTAACACAAAACTTAAAACTTATGGCACCCTTGCTATACCTAACTAGAAAATTAAATAGGAAAAAATGAGATATTTTTCAAAATAGGGCTTCCCTGGTGGTCCAGTGGGTAAAGAGTCCGCCTTGCCATGCAAGGGACACCAGTTCAATCCCTGGGCTGGGAAGATCCCATGTGCCACGGAGTGGCTGGACCGGTGTGTCCAATTAGGAGCCAGCCCTCTGGAGCGTATGTGCCCAGAGCCCGTGCTCTGCAACAAGAGAGGCCTCTGAGATGTGAGGCCCACACAGGCCGAAGGATAAAGATGGATGAAAATAAATAAATAAATAAAAATCAATAACAGAGGCCAAAATTTAAAAAAAAGAGATATTTCTCAGAATAATAAAATCTAAAAGTGTATACGAAATCCCTAACACTAAGACACAAAATTTTAAAACTTTAAAAATATAAAGAAGTTTTGATTAAATGAAGACACACTATGTCTATATTTGGGATGATTTAACATGGCAATTGTACTGGTTCATTTCACATTAACTTGCAAATTCAGTGCAGCAGAACTTTGGGGAAAGTTGGTAAACTTAATTATACTTACAGTGAAAAAAATTTTATGAACAATCAGTGTGAAAATCAACTTGACAAAGAAGAGCATTGAGAAAGGATTCACAATATTAGATGTTAAGATACACTTTAAAGCCATTGTAATAAAATAACATAGCAGCCTTATAGAACTGATAAGTAAATAAAGGAACAGAAAAGTAAAATCAGAAATACATTCACATATGTAGAGTAGTTTGATATACGATAAAGATACACCTCAAATCAGAAAGGCAACTGATTTGTTTTCCAGTTCAGGGTAAGCTGCTGTGCTAATGTGGGGGCTTCCCGGGTGGCTCAGATGGTAGACTGCCTTGCAATGCAGGAGACCCAGCTTCAATCCCTGTGCCTGATACAACATACAAAACTGCAACCTAGATGGATTAGATGTAAATGGGAAAGGTAAAGCTAAATGTACATCACCTATTGTAATCTAAGGAGACCAATTTTATTAGAGAAATGGAATCTAAAAGCAAAATCACAAAGCAAAAAAATGTGATGGCTTTACCATATTATGATTAAAAAATTTTGGTCACAAAAAATATCATAGACAATGTTAGCTAAATGATCAATGACATACAGACAATGTCTAAGCTATTACAGCCAACGCGGGATGAGCATCTTGTTGATTAGGCTCTAAGTCATGTCTGACTCTGCAACTCATGGACTGGACTGTAACCTATCAGACTCCTCTGTCCATGGAAATTCCCAGGCAAGAATACTGCAGTAGGTTGCCATTTCCTTCTCCAGGGGATCTTCCTGACCTAGGGATCCCACCTGCATCTACTGTGTCTCCTGCATTTCCTGCACTGAAGGCGGATTCTTTACCACTGAGTCCCCTGGGAAACCCTAAACATATTGAAAGATTCGCAAAATCACGAATATTCAGAAATATGTTAATAAAAGACAAAATGATATCACTAATACCACCAGAACTGCAAAAATTATAGAAGTGAATAATACGAAGGATTACTGATGCTGTGAACCAATGGGCCCTCCATGTCGTATTCTCAAGAGTCTTCATGTTACAGGCTTCAGGCAGTGGCTTACTTTACTTATAAAAGCTTTTCAAAGTCATATTTTGTGATTCTATTCATTGTAATATCATCATGATTATAAATGTACCAACCCCCCAGATTCCCATTTTGTTAGGTATATTTCCGAACTCAACTATTCTATTTCCCTCCTTCCTTTGTGGCTACCAGTGCTCTTGAGACAAGAGCTAGAAAATCAACACAATACTAATGTTGGCCTAGAGTTAAAGTGAAAAGAAGGAAATAATCTTGTATTGAGTCCCGCAGTGGACCAGGCATCAAACTTAAAGTCATCTTGTTGAATTTATACAACATTATGAGGGAATAGATACTATTATCCCATGGTTTGGATAGGGAAACATGTTCAGAGAGGTTAAATAATCTGGCAAAGGACACAGGATTGGAGTCCAGGTCTGGGCCGGTGCTCTTTTCACTATATTACCACAAGTGACTGAGAACAAACAGGTTGAAACTGGGAGACAAGAGTGGAGAAACCTTGGGCAGCAAGTAGCATCAGAAAGTAGACTGACAGATCTGTTATTGTGGTTTTATTCTTCCTGATTACCAGAAATGTTGATAATATGCTGATAATGGATTTGATTGCTCCAGAGATGTAAATTGCAGTGAAACAAGCGGCCTTAGAGCAGACTCTGCATTCATTTACGTTAAGATAGAGATAACCTGTAAAACTTGGGTTTTTTTTTTTTTCCCTTACCATGATTTTAACTGGACTGACATTCATAGACCCCAAAAATGCATCTCCAGTGGTGGAATCCCAGGTGTCAGCACAGTGTGGGGAGGGGATAATTTATTGTGCAAGGGTGAGAGGAGGGTTGGAGAGTATCTTAATTCTCTCAGTTAAATCAAATGTGTAATTGCATTCATGTGCTAACAACTCTGATTACAGGAGAAATAACAGTGGTTTTCGATAATACATATAGGGGTTGCTTTGAAATTTGATTTGTACTGGAAGTTGACTTGGGGACAAAATTTTTTAGCTTTTATGAAGCAGCTATGAAATAGTTTTTAGAATAGAGAAATGTAAACTAAATCACTTTCCATTTTTCTTTGCAGCCAATCAAAATGAGAGGACCATTCCTTCAAAAATGAGTATCACCCACGCGAAGGGATTTTTTTCCTAATAGTAACTCTGAGGTCTGAGGCTGACAAGATGGGTTTAGGGAACCTACTGCCTCTTCAACAGCTTTGGCTCATGTTAGTTGGGTTTTCTCTGCTGTCTTTGGTAGAGACATACGGGTTCAGTAAATGCACACAGTATGAGTTGGACATTCACCACGTGTTCTGCATTCGGAAGAAGATCACCAACTTAACAGATGCCATTTATGACATCCCTGGATACACTACTCACCTTAACCTGACGCAGAATCAAATTCAGGTCCTTCCTCCTTACTGCTTCACTAATTTGTCTGCTCTGGTGGATTTGCGATTGGAGTGGAATTTCATTTCAAAGATTGATGAGAGGGCCTTTTGGGGACTTGAAAATCTGACTCTTTTGAATTTAGTAGAAAATAAGATTCAAGCAGTAAACAACTCCTTTGAAGGCCTGTCCAACTTGGAAACTTTGCTCCTGAGTTACAATCAAATCACTCATATTGACAAAAATGCCTTTGTCCCTCTTGTAAAATTGAAACACTTAAGTTTATCTCGAAACGCTATTACTGATTTTTCCAATATTCTTGAAGCAGTCCAGCATCTGCAGCACCTGGAATACCTTGATCTTACTAACAACAGCATAATGTCCTTGGATCACAGCCCCAGATCACTGGTCTCCCTGACCCAGCTGAGCCTCCAGGGGAACAAGTTAACAGAATTAAACTTCTCTGCCTTGTCACTGCCTAATCTGACCACTCTGGATGTCTCTCGGAATAACCGTCAAGTCATTCAGAATGTGGATCTGAAAACTCTGCCTCAACTAAGGAGCTTGAATCTGAGTGGAACATGGGTGAAGCTAGAGATGCTTCCAGCCAAACACCTACAGAATCTAAGGCAAATAGATCTTAGTCACCAGACGTTTAGAGGTAGTCACTTAAACCTCAACACAGTGTGTCACCTCCTCCGAAAGTTACCTCTATCAGAGGCTTTGTTTTTTAGAAAAAATGCCCTTAATGCAGGGGGCATAAAGCATCTTGCCAACTGTACCAGACTTTTATCGCTTGACCTGAGCCAAAGCAATGACCTGGCTCACCTCAATGACAGTGAGTTTGATGCTACACCCAGCCTCCAAAGACTAAGTCTAAACAAGTGTCAACTTTCCTTTGTCAGCAACAGGACCTGGAGTGCCCTCCAGAACTTGAGATCCCTAGACCTGAGCCACAATAAGTTTAAAAACTTTCCAGATTTTGCATTTTCACCCTTGAAGTCCTTAGAATCTCTCTTTCTCTCTAGAAATCCCATTACGGAAATCAACAGTATGGCCTTTTATGGACTGTATTCATTAAAGGAGCTCAATTTGG
Organism: Tragulus kanchil; assembly: GCA_022376925.1. NCBI lineage: Eukaryota > Metazoa > Chordata > Mammalia > Artiodactyla > Tragulidae > Tragulus > Tragulus kanchil. The sequence goes on along the minus strand of JAIOJX010000001.1, from coordinate 64,553,093 downwards.
ATGGGTGCTGGATAGTAAAAATTGACAAAAACTGCTTTACTCAATTTCCAAATTTAGAGAGTTTAAAACTTGAATACAACAATATTGCATTGGAGTGGAATTAAAAGGGAAACCTTTTGGGGTTCCCTTTTGAGTTTAGTAGAAAATAAGATTCAAGCAGTAAACAACTCCTTTGAAGGCCTGTCCAACTTGGAAACTTTGCTCCTGAGTTACAATCAAATCACTCATATTGACAAAAATGCCTTTGTCCCTCTTGTAAAATTGAAACACTTAAGTTTATCTCGAAACGCTATTACTGATTTTTCCAATATTCTTGAAGCAGTCCAGCATCTGCAGCACCTGGAATACCTTGATCTTACTAACAACAGCATAATGTCCTTGGATCACAGCCCCAGATCACTGGTCTCCCTGACCCAGCTGAGCCTCCAGGGGAACAAGTTAACAGAATTAAACTTCTCTGCCTTGTCACTGCCTAATCTGACCACTCTGGATGTCTCTCGGAATAACCGTCAAGTCATTCAGAATGTGGATCTGAAAACTCTGCCTCAACTAAGGAGCTTGAATCTGAGTGGAACATGGGTGAAGCTAGAGATGCTTCCAGCCAAACACCTACAGAATCTAAGGCAAATAGATCTTAGTCACCAGACGTTTAGAGGTAGTCACTTAAACCTCAACACAGTGTGTCACCTCCTCCGAAAGTTACCTCTATCAGAGGCTTTGTTTTTTAGAAAAAATGCCCTTAATGCAGGGGGCATAAAGCATCTTGCCAACTGTACCAGACTTTTATCGCTTGACCTGAGCCAAAGCAATGACCTGGCTCACCTCAATGACAGTGAGTTTGATGCTACACCCAGCCTCCAAAGACTAAGTCTAAACAAGTGTCAACTTTCCTTTGTCAGCAACAGGACCTGGAGTGCCCTCCAGAACTTGAGATCCCTAGACCTGAGCCACAATAAGTTTAAAAACTTTCCAGATTTTGCATTTTCACCCTTGAAGTCCTTAGAATCTCTCTTTCTCTCTAGAAATCCCATTACGGAAATCAACAGTATGGCCTTTTATGGACTGTATTCATTAAAGGAGCTCAATTTGGATGGGTGCTGGATAGTAAAAATTGACAAAAACTGCTTTACTCAATTTCCAAATTTAGAGAGTTTAAACCTTGAATACAACAATATTCAGACACTGAAACGCAAAACGTTTCAGTTTCTAAAGAAGCTCCAAGTTCTCATTCTCTCTCAGAACCGCCTGTACCTCATAGAGAAGAATGCATTTGCTGGCCTCAGTTACCTCTATGAACTTGACTTGGCATACAATATCTTGTCAAATTTTCAAACTGGTCTTTTCTTGGGCCTGGAAAATCTAGAAGTTTTGAATCTCAGTTTTAATAAAATTACTTATGAAACCAGTAGGACCTTGCCATCTCCTCCATTTATGAATCTCAAGTCTTTGAAAAAACTCAACCTAGAAGGACAAATACATGGGATTCAGGTTGTTCCAAGCAACTTCTTCCAAGGGCTGCATGGCCTGCACGAACTACTCCTAGGTAAAAATCCCATGGTATTCCTAGACCAACTTCAATTTGACCCCCTGATTAATCTCACAAAGTTGGATATCTCAGGAACAAAATCTGGAGACCGAGGTCTCAGTTTAAATGTTTCCTTATTCCAAAAACTCAAAAGACTAAAAATGTTGCGCCTAGAAAACAACAACTTAGACTCACTGACTCCTGGCATGTTCTCTGCCTTGGAAAGCCTTCAAATCTTCTCTTTAAGGTTCAACAACCTAAGAGTCATTAATCAAAGTCATCTGGAGAATCTGAAATCTCTGAAGTACTTTGATCTCTACGGGAATAAACTTCAGTGCAGCTGTGACAATGCATGGTTCAAAAACTGGTCAATAAACACAGCAAATGTCCACATCCCCTACCTCCGGAGCTACACCTGTCAGCAGTCAAATGTCCAGAATTTGTTGATAGATTTTGATGATTCTATGTGTACTTTTGACCTGGGAAAAATTTGCTTCTTCTGTTCCTTCAGTCTGGTCCTCATAACCATGATCTTCTCTTGGTTTATTGACCAGATGACTCCATCTCTATGGTATGGACTCTACATATTTCGAGCCTGGTACCTGGCTAAGTGGCATAAAACAGAGAAGGAGTTCATCTATGATGCATTCATCTCTTTCACTGCTACTGATGAGCAGTGGGTATATGAAGAGCTTGTTCCAGCCCTAGAAGAAGGTGGCCAGCCCACCTTTAAGCTCTGTCTTCACCATCGAGACTTTGAACCAGGCATAGATATCTTTGAGAATATCCAGAATGCTATCAACTCCAGCAGGAAAACTTTGTGTGTGGTAAGTAACCACTACCTGCACAGTGAATGGTGCCGGCTTGAAGTACAGCTAGCCAGCCTCAAGATGTTCTATGAGCATGAAGATGTCATCATCTTGATCTTCCTGGAAGAGATCCCAAACTATAAGTTATCTAGCTACCACCGACTCAGGAAACTTGTGAATAGGCAGACGTTTATCACCTGGCCAGACAGTGCCCAGGAGAGGCCACTTTTCTGGGCTCGTATTCGAAGTGCATTGGGCAACAAATCTGTGGAGAAAGACAATGCACAGCTAATTGTGGCCCAGTGAGGAGACATCTTTGTGATTGCAAATCCCATGTTGCCCAAGGTGTGTATATTCTAAGAATGTGACTGAACATTGCTGCTCTGTAGGGAGAAGGCTGCTCATGATCATTATTTGGCTAATGGCCATCAGACAACTGAAAGAGTGAAGGAGGCTGCTTGAGGAAGTTTTGGGAATGATGTTAAAGCAATGTAACCCACTACTAGAGAATTAGATATCAACAAAATATACTTGTTTTATTAAGGGGAATCTTGGAAGACAAATCACTAGGAAGTCTGGGGACCAGCAGGGCCCTCATATGTGCTTGAGAATGTTGCACAGTTAGTTTATCCAAATCAGTTCCTGTCAATATAGATGGAAGTCTACTCCTTCCAACAACCTATAAGAACAGAAACACCACACACAGGCTTCAATAAAGGCAAAAAAGTTAGGATTCTGGTATATTCACTTTTAGGTCATGAAATTACAAAAGCCAGTTTAAGTCAGAGCCCAAGAGTTAGGAGAGTCCTAGTTTGATTCCATTGATTTACTCAAAGTGAAGACACCTTGGCCCAGCAGCATAATAGTGGTTGCAGACACTACCACCTAGCTGTGTTAAAAACAGACTTCCTAGATGAAGAATTTCTGGCAGCCATTCTTAGACAGGGTTGTAGCCCCAATGGCTTCATCTTTCAGACACACCAGTGTCTTATAACAGACATTATTTATAGGGAGCAACACCCAGCATAAGGGACCATGGGTCTGGTAGTAGGCGAAAGTGCTACAAATTCCTGAAAGAGGGAATTTCTTACAGGAAAAGTGCTGTGAATGCCTGGAGCCATAGGGATCTAGAGATCAGCCTATGGTGGGATTAGCATGGTACCAAGACTGTCCTTTTCTGATGGTTTCTCCACGAGGACTTGGGCTTTGTGACTGGCTTCCTTCTCCAGTCCTCCTTTATTCCCAAGACACTGGGGAGAGTTTGTTGAGGAAAAAAAGACCCTGGCAGGCAAAATCTTTAGCAGCCGGGGTAGTCAAATGTTTATCTCAGTGGGCCCTTGCCTGGCCTCTCTGTACAATATAAATGACTCCCCCGTGTGAAGAGAGGTTGGCATGCTTCAAACAGGACTTTTGTTAAACTGTTAGGGAAAAATCCAAGGGCATTTGCATGGGAAACTGTGAGTCATCAGCTGGATGTTTGTGGGTTAAATATTACATTTGTTGCAGGAAATAATTTACAACTGCCTCATGGGGCATGTAAGAAATATCACATTACTTTTTAAAAAATCAAATGGTATCTGATTTAGACGCCCTGCTCTGCTAGACTGGAGGAAAATTCTATCTTAGTAATTATGGGTTCCTTACCCTCACCCATTAACCCCTCATGTTTTTGCATAACGCAAAAAAAAAAGGAAAAAGTTGATTGAGGGCTTCTGTAGAAAAGGAAAAAAACAAAACAGCTTTTTGCATCCTGAAAAAAATGGGGGGCAATTTCTCCAGTCTATATTGATTACCACTTGTATGCCCTTTGTTGAAGCTGGATGCCTGGAATATGAGGACTTTGCTGCCTCTGGGATATGCTTGGCATTGCTTTTTTTTTTTTTTTTTGCTGGAATTGGACATAGTCATTCACAGATAGAATGGGTCTTGGATCCTTCTACTCAAGGAAACAGTCAGTAGACCTGGGAAACCTGTTTCCTTAAGACCAAGGAAGCAGTAGTCCTCTTTTCTTTTCCTGGTCTTAAGTAACCTTTACCTCTCTGCTTCAGTCACCATTCTGTGCCCTGCTCTCCCCTCATCTCTCTCTCTCGTGCGTGCGCTCTCTCTCTCTCTCTCTCTCTCTCTCACACACACACACACACACACACACAGGCATGATTTGATGAAATAAGACAGGAAGAGAGGTTGTATTCAGATAACTTCAACAGGTATAGGAGCATGTTCCCTTTGGGTGGGAGAAGCTATATTTCTCTCATTCTTCCTAATTCTTCCATAGCTAGACAAATAAAACAAAAATATCTGTTACATTATCCTGCTTTGAAATTAATAAGTGAAAATGACTACCAGTCTATGATCATTGGGCGGCATGCCAATCAATAGTAATATAAGATTCCTTGAAACTATAGGGTGTGACATGAGAGATGCAATACCATGAAGAGGGTAATGGATGTAGCCTAGTAGGAAGGTACACATTAGTACGTATGTGCGTAATCCTTAGAAGGAAAGATGGATAGTTAATACCTTGAACTGGCTTTACTTTTGAAATGATGAGGGAACCGTGCTGGAACAGAGACTAAATTTTCTACATATATTCTAGGAAAGTAGGTGACCAGTAGTGTTCACCTGTGTACTTGGGATCAGCTACATAGAGGAGGCTGGTGGGCTGCAGTCCATGGGGTCGCAAAGAGTCAGACACAACTGAGTGACTGAGCATGCACACAGTGTCCAATGAAAATGTGGGATCACTTGTTCAAAATTTTTCAGAATTTCAAGACAGAGATGGTATAGCATTAAACCAAGTGTAGGAACCTTCTGAGTGTGGGGCCCTGCATGACTACACTAGTCACAGCTCAAGATGCCGGCCCTACTTATGACTATCAGCCAGGATTTGTTCCTTACAACTTACATCTCCAAATACGGAAACAGTGGGTATTTTCGCACATAGCATAGTATTTAATCCAGTAAATGGATGATTATTTCCTTGAATGAATGGGTCTTGGATCCTTCTACTCAAGGAAACAGTCAGTAGACCTGGGAAACCTGTTTCCTTAAGACCAAGGAAGCAGTAGTCCTCTTTTCTTTTCCTGGTCTTAAGTAACCTTTACCTCTCTGCTTCAGTCACCATTCTGTGCCCTGCTCTCCCCTCATCTCTCTCTCTCGTGCGTGCGCTCTCTCTCTCTCTCTCTCTCTCTCACACACACACACACACACACACACACAGGCATGATTTGATGAAATAAGACAGGAAGAGAGGTTGTATTCAGATAACTTCAACAGGTATAGGAGCATGTTCCCTTTGGGTGGGAGAAGCTATATTTCTCTCATTCTTCCTAATTCTTCCATAGCTAGACAAATAAAACAAAAATATCTGTTACATTATCCTGCTTTGAAATTAATAAGTGAAAATGACTACCAGTCTATGATCATTGGGCGGCATGCCAATCAATAGTAATATAAGATTCCTTGAAACTATAGGGTGTGACATGAGAGATGCAATACCATGAAGAGGGTAATGGATGTAGCCTAGTAGGAAGGTACACATTAGTACGTATGTGCGTAATCCTTAGAAGGAAAGATGGATAGTTAATACCTTGAACTGGCTTTACTTTTGAAATGATGAGGGAACCGTGCTGGAACAGAGACTAAATTTTCTACATATATTCTAGGAAAGTAGGTGACCAGTAGTGTTCACCTGTGTACTTGGGATCAGCTACATAGAGGAGGCTGGTGGGCTGCAGTCCATGGGGTCGCAAAGAGTCAGACACAACTGAGTGACTGAGCATGCACACAGTGTCCAATGAAAATGTGGGATCACTTGTTCAAAATTTTTCAGAATTTCAAGACAGAGATGGTATAGCATTAAACCAAGTGTAGGAACCTTCTGAGTGTGGGGCCCTGCATGACTACACTAGTCACAGCTCAAGATGCCGGCCCTACTTATGACTATCAGCCAGGATTTGTTCCTTACAACTTACATCTCCAAATACGGAAACAGTGGGTATTTTCGCACATAGCATAGTATTTAATCCAGTAAATGGATGATTATTTCCTTGAATGAAACTATCTTGCCAGTCTTTGTGGTCATCTAAAAAAATAAATGGAATTGTTCTTCCTTTTATGGAATTGTCTTTTGTATTTTAAAAAAAACCCCATCACTACGACAGATAAAATGTCATTCTTGTTTTAACCTTGGAAGGGACTGGGGTAGTAACTCAAGGCCTATGTGTTATACAGATGTTTGCAGTATATCTTTACATGCATCAAATATTTACTTAGCCGGGATACAGGGAAATTAATTTCCTAGAAAAATTAATAAAACTATAGGCATTTTGGGCTTACCAGGTGGTGCTAGTGGTAAAAAAAAAAAACCTGCCTGCCAACGCAGGAGATCTAAGAGGCTTGAGTTCGATCCCTGTGTTGGGAAGATCCCCTGCATGGCAATCCACTACAGTGTTCTTGCCTGGAGAATCCCATGGATAGAGGAGACTGGCAGGCTACAGCCCATAGGGTCACACAGAGTCAGACATGACTGAAGAGACTTAACAAGCATGCATAGGCATTTTAAAATGAAGTCATTGGAACTGTGATTATATAAAAAAGATATTTAGAAATGATTACATAGTTAATTTCCTTATCAACCAATCTGAAATAACAATAGGTCGAAATTGGAAGAGAAAAAAGTTTAGATGAGAAAAAAGAGGGGCTTCCCTTGTGGCTCAGTGGATAAGAACCTGTCTGCCAATGCAGGAGACACAGGTTCGATCCCTGAACCGGGAAGATCCCATATACCGCAGAGCAGCTAAACCCACACATCAACAAAGACCCAGCACAGCCAAAAATAAATAAATAAAAGTGTTTTAAAAAAAAAAAAAAAAGAAAAAAGAGAAATGTTCCTATCAGCAAAGCTAGAAATACATTCAGGTTAATTTGTTAGAAAGGTCTGAAATTTTTCCCTACAGGTATTGAAAAGGGGGATAGAAATCTCTCTGTTTAGAATTATTTATATGGATCTACTTGGATGATTTTATTTTTTATTTTTTTAAAGATTTATTTATTTATTTATTTGGTGGGGGTGGGGTGGGGAGGGAGGGGAGCAGGTGGGCCACTTCTATTGGTCTTTTATTTGTCCATTTTCATCCATCTTCGTTCTCCGGCCCGCGTGGGCCCCCCATCGCAGTGGCCTCTGTTGTCGCAGAGCGCCGGCTCTGGGCGCATGCGCTCCAGAGCTCCGGCTTGGTCACTGGACACATCAGTCCAGCCGCTCCGCGGCACGTGGGATCTTCCCAGGCCAGGGATCGAACCGGCACCCCTTGCACTGCAAGGCGGTGTCCCCACCCACTGGACCACCAGGGAAGCCCTTACTTGGATGATTTTAAAACTCATATTCTAAACCAGAGTTTCAGTGCCAGCTCTATATTTATGGGAAAGGGATAATGTCTCCTCCTGTGGAATATATGCTTCCTTGTAACCACACATTTGCCCTTAATAATAGGATTAATGATTGAGTTTAAGAGGTAGAGACAAAATTATTCCTTGGCATGTACAGTGTAGTCCAGCAGTCAGAATCATGAGCATCACCTGGGAGCTTGTCAGAAATGCAGACTCTCAATCCCAGCCCAGACCTACTGAGCCAGCATCTTCATATCAGCAAGATCTCCAAGCACTGGGTTAAGCAATTATTTACATTGAGGAAGTTCTGGGAAGGTTTTCTCCTATCTTCAAATATTAACTCCTCTTTGGTGACACAGTGATAAAAATTAATCATTAAATATTCTCTTGTGATATTTCTCAAAAGAATCACAGTAACTTAACTTTACATGTGTTTACCATTTCCAAAGTACTTTCATACCTATGAGCACATTTGATAACTTTGTGATGGGTAGCCCATTGGATCAGTGCACCCTAATCATTCTACCAAGAAATACGAAGGTAGTCAACATTGTGTTGCTTTGGCCAAAGGCCACTAAAAACATAAAGAATGCTATGGTGGTAATCTTTTGCAATATATACAGTATCAAATCAACACATTGTACAACTTAAACTTACACAATATTATGTCAGTTATGTTTCACTAAAGCAGGAGAAAAACTGCAAGAATAATATATAGGTAAGTGCATGCATGCTAAGTCACCTCAGTCGTTTCTGACTCTTTGTGACTCTATGGACTGCGGTCCACCAGGCTCCTCTGTCCATGGGATTCTCCAGGCAAGAATACTGCAGTGGGTTGCCATGCCCTCCTCCAGGGGATCTTCCCAATCCAGGGATCAAACCTGAGTCTCTTATGTCTCTTGCATTGGCAGGCAGTTCTTTACCACTAGCACCATCTGGGAAGCCTTTAATAGATACAGTGAAATCCAAATAAATTATAGTACAAAATAGATATAAGAGTTTTGAGATAAAAGATAATATAGTAAGGATATATTTCTAAGCGTGAAAATAATAGAATGGTTCATAGAATCCTAGAAAGAATCTTCATCATTGGGTAGGTTACTTGCCATGTCTAAAATAACATTCAGTCTAAGTGGAAAAAAAAAAAAAAACGGTTCTGGAAGCCACACATGTGTTCGTTTAAAACAGGAAGCAACTTAAGTTAAAATTAACCTAGGAATATGCAGATAGCAAATTGAAAAATGAGAACAGTGTAGTGGATCTATTGGGAACTATAAAAAGAGGTTTGTAGATATATCTGGACACTGTTGTAAAGATCTGTCAGAAGATTAAGAAGGTGACATTGATCCAATGATGTCACTTACTACAATCATCTTTGATTTTATTATACTGCACCTCTAGGAGGAATTTAAGCCTGTCATAGGTGGCCTATTGAATCCTAAAACATTTAGGAGGAATGGGATAAAGCTCTTGTGGATTATGGTGGCTCCCAGTTTCCAAATAAAGTTCGCAATGGAATCTTTCTAAATTTAAAATTCTTAAACAAAGTGACACAGACAGGGGTTCTAACTGGGGGAAATGTTTCCCAAGATGGGAAATGTTAAGCATTTTGTGAAAAGCTACAACTTTTAGGCTCACTGCCACAGGTGTTGTGTGGGCTGCAGAGTTTAAGGTATAAGCCCTATCTTAATGGAGTTTGCAACCTAATCAAGAGATAACATATATTTATGTAACAAAATTAAAATGCTAGTCAAATGAGTGATACAGACAGTAAATAGTAAATTAATTAGAGAAGAGAATGATGGCCAGAAGCTGAGTAGCGCTAAGGAATGGCAATTAATATCAAATGACCAAGGTTAGAGGCTTGACTCCACCACTTAAGAACTATAACCTGTTACTCAACTTCTCTAAACCTCAGGTTTCCATTTTCTAAAAATCAGATTAATTATAATAGGTATCCTCAAACCTGAGTCTCTTATGTCTCTTGCATTGGCAGGCAGTTCTTTACCACTAGCACCATCTGGGAAGCCTTTAATAGATACAGTGAAATCCAAATAAATTATAGTACAAAATAGATATAAGAGTTTTGAGATAAAAGATAATATAGTAAGGATATATTTCTAAGCGTGAAAATAATAGAATGGTTCATAGAATCCTAGAAAGAATCTTCATCATTGGGTAGGTTACTTGCCATGTCTAAAATAACATTCAGTCTAAGTGGAAAAAAAAAAAAAACGGTTCTGGAAGCCACACATGTGTTCGTTTAAAACAGGAAGCAACTTAAGTTAAAATTAACCTAGGAATATGCAGATAGCAAATTGAAAAATGAGAACAGTGTAGTGGATCTATTGGGAACTATAAAAAGAGGTTTGTAGATATATCTGGACACTGTTGTAAAGATCTGTCAGAAGATTAAGAAGGTGACATTGATCCAATGATGTCACTTACTACAATCATCTTTGATTTTATTATACTGCACCTCTAGGAGGAATTTAAGCCTGTCATAGGTGGCCTATTGAATCCTAAAACATTTAGGAGGAATGGGATAAAGCTCTTGTGGATTATGGTGGCTCCCAGTTTCCAAATAAAGTTCGCAATGGAATCTTTCTAAATTTAAAATTCTTAAACAAAGTGACACAGACAGGGGTTCTAACTGGGGGAAATGTTTCCCAAGATGGGAAATGTTAAGCATTTTGTGAAAAGCTACAACTTTTAGGCTCACTGCCACAGGTGTTGTGTGGGCTGCAGAGTTTAAGGTATAAGCCCTATCTTAATGGAGTTTGCAACCTAATCAAGAGATAACATATATTTATGTAACAAAATTAAAATGCTAGTCAAATGAGTGATACAGACAGTAAATAGTAAATTAATTAGAGAAGAGAATGATGGCCAGAAGCTGAGTAGCGCTAAGGAATGGCAATTAATATCAAATGACCAAGGTTAGAGGCTTGACTCCACCACTTAAGAACTATAACCTGTTACTCAACTTCTCTAAACCTCAGGTTTCCATTTTCTAAAAATCAGATTAATTATAATAGGTATCCTCAAAGGATACTGGTTTGCTTTGACGGTATTTCAAGCTTTGTAAAGTGCTAAAAGGCAGATTTCATTTCATTGCTCACCATCCCCTGACATGCCCAATCTAATCTCTATAATCTAAGTACCTGTCAATACCCAAGATCAAAGCCTGCAGCTTTTTAGGGTCAGAAAGAATACTGGGGTCAGTGGGTTGAAGCGTTGGAAGAGGGAGAGAATGTGAAGTAGCAGAACCAGTTTCCTTGCTATTCCCGGCATGTACTGCCACCTAGTGATTATTTAGTGAACTACAATATCTTTTCCTCCCATATGCATGCTCAGTCCTGTCCTATTCTTCGTGACCCCATGGACTGTAGCCCAGCCAGGCTCCTCTGTCCATGGAATTTTTCAGACAAGAGAACTGGAGTAAGTTGCCATTTCTATTTTTTTTTTTTTGCAGGGGCCACATATTGAACAAACAACACAACAGGCTTCCTAGATTTGAGGACTACCCTTCCCAAGCCATTTCTCACACACAGTTTGCACAATAAGGAATTAAAAAAAAATCATTTCTATGTAGAAATCAGACTCTGCCCCAACAACATCACGGACTCGACTGTTTACAAGCTTTCACATTTGAAGTATTCCTTTATGGTTGTTTTCTCCTTTCTGCCCCTATCCAGGGGCTCCAGCACTTTTCTCTTGACTGATCCTGAAGAGATGGGTATTCCGTAGGGGAAGGGTGGTGGGCTCCTCGAGCTACTGGCACCAGCCCTAGGGTGCTGTGCCTTACCACGAGGTGGTGGGTGTGTAAAGGCAAGGGGGACTAGACACAGTAGGTGGGACGGGGCACAGGCATCCAGAGCCCTTCCTGATCCCCATCCTGTGCCCTCTCAACTTGGGGTTGGGGGGCAACAACTAGCTCAAGAGATAACAAAAAAAAGTCTGATGAACAGAAGAAAAAAAAAATTTGATGGCCAGAAGCTGAGTAGCGCTAAGGAATGGCAATTAATATCAAATGACCAAGGTTAGAGGCTTGACTCCACCACTTAAGAACTATAACCTGTTACTCAACTTCTCTAAACCTCAGGTTTCCATTTTCTAAAAATCAGATTAATTATAATAGGTATCCTCAAAGGATACTGGTTTGCTTTGACGGTATTTCAAGCTTTGTAAAGTGCTAAAAGGCAGATTTCATTTCATTGCTCACCATCCCCTGACATGCCCAATCTAATCTCTATAATCTAAGTACCTGTCAATACCCAAGATCAAAGCCTGCAGCTTTTTAGGGTCAGAAAGAATACTGGGGTCAGTGGGTTGAAGCGTTGGAAGAGGGAGAGAATGTGAAGTAGCAGAACCAGTTTCCTTGCTATTCCCGGCATGTACTGCCACCTAGTGATTATTTAGTGAACTACAATATCTTTTCCTCCCATATGCATGCTCAGTCCTGTCCTATTCTTCGTGACCCCATGGACTGTAGCCCAGCCAGGCTCCTCTGTCCATGGAATTTTTCAGACAAGAGAACTGGAGTAAGTTGCCATTTCTATTTTTTTTTTTTTGCAGGGGCCACATATTGAACAAACAACACAACAGGCTTCCTAGATTTGAGGACTACCCTTCCCAAGCCATTTCTCACACACAGTTTGCACAATAAGGAATTAAAAAAAAATCATTTCTATGTAGAAATCAGACTCTGCCCCAACAACATCACGGACTCGACTGTTTACAAGCTTTCACATTTGAAGTATTCCTTTATGGTTGTTTTCTCCTTTCTGCCCCTATCCAGGGGCTCCAGCACTTTTCTCTTGACTGATCCTGAAGAGATGGGTATTCCGTAGGGGAAGGGTGGTGGGCTCCTCGGAGCTACTGGCACCAGCCCTAGGGTGCTGTGCCTTACCACGAGGTGGTGGGTGTGTAAAGGCAAGGGGGACTAGACACAGTAGGTGGGACGGGGCACAGGCATCCAGAGCCCTTCCTGATCCCCATCCTGTGCCCTCTCAACTTGGGGTTGGGGGGCAACAACTAGCTGCAGTGGGGAGGGATCAGCCCAGCCCTGGGGAGAGGGAGAATCCTCCCATGCCAGTCCCTATTCCTATTAACAGCCAGCGAACTGTCCATTCATCTGGGGCTGGGAACAAAGAGGCAGGCAGGCAGGAAGAATCGGGCTTGTTCGGCCCCCAGCCTCTATCCAACACTGGAGGAATCGAGGTAGCAAAGGACTGAAATGCTCCAAGGAGAGGCGAAAGGAAATGAGGGAAACGAAGTTTCCATTCGTGGACAGCTCCCATAGCCCTGGAGCTGGAAAAAGGCAAACCTTGCTTGTAAAGTGTTGTAGCCTCTAGCAGGGCTGGGCCCTAGGCAAGCTTGGACGAACGCAGGCCAGGCAAGGGCACAGAAGCCAGCCATTCCTGACCAGCATATGCCCCACCAGGCTCCTTGGAGGGATTGCTGGGAAAGGTGGATTGGTAACTCTGCCATCAGCCCTTGCCAGTTATCAGCCACTCTGGTTCACATACAAAGTGACACCCAACCAGCACTGTAGTGAAAGGGTTTTACCTTGATTTGAGACTCAAACCCAGGGCCCAGACCTGATGAAACCCTGTTTGGGACTTGAACCCACGTGACTGGGGCTTGAACCTAGCCAAAACCCTGCCTGGGGCTTGAACCCACGTAGTCAGAACTCAATCCCGGCCAAAACCCTGTCTAGGACTTGAACCCACACAGCCGAGACTTGATCCAGCACTCACCCAACGTCTGGACCCACTGAGGCTCAGGTTCTTCGTGTCTCAATGCAGAAGGAATTCAGCGAGAGGTAGAATGATAGGCAAGAAGAGGATTTATTAGGATAGGGTACTTGTAAGAAGTGCAAGCGGGCGGGCAGGAAAGCTCTGCTCTGCTCTGCTCTTCCTCAATTGAGTGGGCAGCAATATATATAGGCTGGTAGAAGACCGCCCCCCTCAAGTAGACACAGATGTAAGGCATACATCATTAGTTCCTTCTTCGCCGGCTCCTGTTTCATCAGCTGTTTGTACCCAGCTGAGCCTGCTTTACTGAACAAGGAGCAGCTCTCCTGAGTTATCGTCAACTCACTGGCCTCCCAACCTTTCTCAGGTGTCCCCTTCTACCTACCATCCCCTACTAGGACTCTACAACCACCTATCTATTCTACTCTGTCCCTATCAGTAGGACTGCCTTCTCACCTCTGAAGGTTCCAGGCCAGTGACGAGTTTATTCACGGCTGTGGCCCCAGCCTCGGTTCCTCGATGGAAGCCACACCCTGAACCTGGGGGTTTCTTGCTGGGGCAGGGGCTGTGTATGTCTGCCATCCCCCAGGCTCATACCTCATAGAGGATCACAGGGAAATCCACCTGTTTGCGGGGAGAGGGGGATCCAGCTTCACGGTGCCCTGAGGAATCAGGTTCTTATGCACCTGCCCGATCTTGGTGACGATAGTCTCCTCATGGAATTCGTGAGCCAGATCCCCATTCTCGTTATAGAACATGGAGCCGCGGCACGTGAATAGAAGCAGGGCTCAACTCGGCCTCGCGGTCGCACCAAAGCTTGCTCAGGGACCACCGCCTCCGGGCCACTGCCCCCCGCCGCCAAGGTGAAGGGCCACAGGCCCCGAGCTTTGGAGGCGCTGGTGCCCATGTCAGGGCAGCCAGCACATGGTGGGCCCCACAGCAGCTTCCCTTTTCAAGGGTGCCACCATGCCCTGCCTGGGCCTCTGCTTGCAGATGCCGCTGCCGCCGCCTTCCACTGGCTCAAATTGCCATTTTTTCCTGCATTTCCTCCTATAGTCTTGTTCTAATGTGCAGCCTTAGTGTCAACTGAGAGAACAAGGTGATGTACTGTATTTATTTCTAGTGATCGTTGTAACAAATTACTACAAAGATGGTGACAAGCAACATAAATGTATTCTCTCAATGTTCTGGAGGCCGGAAGTCCAAAATCCAGGTGTGGACAAGGCCATGATCCCTCTAGAAACTCTAGGAGAGAATCTGTTCTTTGCCTTCTCCAGCTTCTGGTGGTTGCTGGCCACTGTTCCTGAGCTTGTGGCTGCCATCAGGCCAGTCTCAGCCTGACTCAGAACTGGCCTTCTCCAGTTCTGTGTGTCTGATCTGCCTTTGCCTTACTGAACAAGGAGCAGCTCTCCTGAGTTATCGTCAACTCACTGGCCTCCCAACCTTTCTCAGGTGTCCCCTTCTACCTACCATCCCCTACTAGGACTCTACAACCACCTATCTATTCTACTCTGTCCCTATCAGTAGGACTGCCTTCTCACCTCTGAAGGTTCCAGGCCAGTGACGAGTTTATTCACGGCTGTGGCCCCAGCCTCGGTTCCTCGATGGAAGCCACACCCTGAACCTGGGGGTTTCTTGCTGGGGCAGGGGCTGTGTATGTCTGCCATCCCCCAGGCTCATACCTCATAGAGGATCACAGGGAAATCCACCTGTTTGCGGGGAGAGGGGGATCCAGCTTCACGGTGCCCTGAGGAATCAGGTTCTTATGCACCTGCCCGATCTTGGTGACGATAGTCTCCTCATGGAATTCGTGAGCCAGATCCCCATTCTCGTTATAGAACATGGAGCCGCGGCACGTGAATAGAAGCAGGGCTCAACTCGGCCTCGCTGGTCGCACCAAAGCTTGCTCAGGGACCACCGCCTCCGGGCCACTGCCCCCCGCCGCCAAGGTGAAGGGCCACAGGCCCCGAGCTTTGGAGGCGCTGGTGCCCATGTCAGGGCAGCCAGCACATGGTGGGCCCCACAGCAGCTTCCCTTTTCAAGGGTGCCACCATGCCCTGCCTGGGCCTCTGCTTGCAGATGCCGCTGCCGCCGCCTTCCACTGGCTCAAATTGCCATTTTTTCCTGCATTTCCTCCTATAGTCTTGTTCTAATGTGCAGCCTTAGTGTCAACTGAGAGAACAAGGTGATGTACTGTATTTATTTCTAGTGATCGTTGTAACAAATTACTACAAAGATGGTGACAAGCAACATAAATGTATTCTCTCAATGTTCTGGAGGCCGGAAGTCCAAAATCCAGGTGTGGACAAGGCCATGATCCCTCTAGAAACTCTAGGAGAGAATCTGTTCTTTGCCTTCTCCAGCTTCTGGTGGTCGCTGGCCACTGTTCCTGAGCTTGTGGCTGCCATCAGGCCAGTCTCAGCCTGACTCAGAACTGGCCTTCTCCAGTTCTGTGTGTCTGATCTGCCTTTGCCTCGCTCCTACAGGGACACTTTTTCCCTTGGGAAAAGAATTTTTTGTATTTAAATTGTCGAGTTACTATTTGTAGCTTACAATAACTTAACATAGTTATATAATTGAACAAAAATAAAGCATCACTTAAAGCTATACAAAGTAGTATTAAGATATTATAAAATATTCTGTGCTTCCCTGGTAGCTCTGTGATGAAGAGTTCGCCTGCCAATGCAGGAGTCACGGGTTCAATGCCTGATCCGGGAAGATCCCACATGCTGCAGAGCAACTAAGTCCGTGAGCCACAACTATTGGAGCCTGTGCTCTAGAGCCTCGGAGCCGCAACTATGGAGCCCATGTGCCCTAGAGCCCAGGTTCTACAAGAGAAGGCACCGCAACAAGAAGCCTCCCACTCCCTGCAACTAGAGAAGAGCCTGCAGCAGCAGGGAAAACCCAGGGCATCCCAAAATAAATAAATAAATAAAATTAAAATTAAAAATGGAAGCTGAAACCAAACTTCAGTGCTAACGTGTCTGCTTATAAGAAAATATTATAATATATTCTCATTGGAGAAAAAGTTAGAAAATATGGATGAATAGAAATTATAAAAGAAAAACTATAACAGTGTTCAGAAATTATAAAAGAAAAATGATAACTTTTCAGCTCTTTAAAATGCTTTGGAAAATGCCTTTATGGATTAACTTTTACTCTACGGCCTGATTATTGTGATTCTTGGTTTTAAAAACAGTTATTTGCTGAGAGTTTGGCATTTCTTGTAGGTTGCCATCAAACATTAGCAGAGGCCTATCGTAAATCTTAGCTACTTTTAAAAGCTTTGTATCCCTGTTTTCATTATAACTACTGTAGCCTCTTAAAAAGCAACAGTCTGAGAATTCAGACAATAGGATAGTTCCTAATTTGGATTGACTTTAATTCTTGCTTTATTTCCTTTGAGATAAGAACAGCCTCCGGGAGAAACTGAATGGATGCTCTATAGCGTTCACATCCAGGTTTGGAGAGCCGGAGTTATGTAATCTCTTTGAGCCACCTATTGTATCATTCTTCAGGACAAATCCCCGCTCCTGGATAGAGATTCCCAGCGAAGAGCCTGTTACCACCAAGTGATTACCATAAAATAGATCTTTACTCCCACTCCTCTGTACTTGGTAGCTCCCATTTCATTACCACGGTACTGTTTCATATCCTATTGGTAGGGTATGGTGGGAGTTTTACTGGGAAAAAATAGACTTTAGGCAGTATTTCTGAAGGTTAAGTATTGGCCCTTGTGGCTACTCTTTGTAGCTCAGCTGAAAGAAATTTGCGTTAGTTGTAAAATAAAAATGAGACGCTGTCCTTAGGCTCTCTAATGGACTTAACCTTTCTCACTTCAACATGCTTCACGGCTGCCCCTAAAGGCCATTCCTCTGCTAAAAAGTTGTCTTATCATTGTCCCTAGCAAGGGTTTGAATATTAAAGTTTTTGATGTCTCATTTGAAGGAATTAAATGATTGTAAACACTTTTATTTCACAATATTTATAAAAACATATGATTTTTGTACTTTTTACTTCATATCTTTATCATTGGTTTTCCTATACTTATCATTGGGTTACTCTTGAGCAGGTTTCTTTGCTCCTTTTCCTTGCATGTGGCAAATGTTTCCCACATATTCTAGAAAACGTCTTTCTTTGTTGCTTGCTTGAATTGATTTGGCTTTGGATTGATATTATGCTTTATCTCCTACGTTTTAGTCTAAGAACCTCACCCCCACACTTACCAATATGTCGCATGACCTGCTTCTATTCCTCTTACAGATACTGTTGAAGCAGTATATATACTGAGTTGGAGGAAAATAAAATCTTGTGTGTCCTCAGGCGTATCCAACTCTTTATGACCCTATGGACTGTAGCCCGCTGGGTTCCTCTGTCTATGGGATTTTCTAGACAAGAATTCTGGAGTGGGCTGCCATTCTCTTCTCCACATAGGGACAACCTGTAATGGCATTTAGGGCCCACTTGGAAAATCAAAGATCTCCTCATTTTAAGATGCTTAATTCAATAGATATCTGCAAAGATTCACATAGGAGAGGCCGTTAGAGTAACAGCCTCCGGGAGAAACTGAATGGTTGCTCTATAGCGTTCACATCCAGGTTTGGAGAGCGGAGTTATGTAATCTCTTTGAGCCACCTATTGTATCATTCTTCAGGACAAATCCCCGCTCCTGGATAGAGATTCCCAGCGAAGAGCCTGTTACCACCAAGTGATTACCATAAAATAGATCTTTACTCCCACTCCTCTGTACTTGGTAGCTCCCATTTCATTACCACGGTACTGTTTCATATCCTATTGGTAGGGTATGGTGGGAGTTTTACTGGGAAAAAATAGACTTTAGGCAGTATTTCTGAAGGTTAAGTATTGGCCCTTGTGGCTACTCTTTGTAGCTCAGCTGAAAGAAATTTGCGTTAGTTGTAAAATAAAAATGAGACGCTGTCCTTAGGCTCTCTAATGGACTTAACCTTTCTCACTTCAACATGCTTCACGGCTGCCCCTAAAGGCCATTCCTCTGCTAAAAAGTTGTCTTATCATTGTCCCTAGCAAGGGTTTGAATATTAAAGTTTTTGATGTCTCATTTGAAGGAATTAAATGATTGTAAACACTTTTATTTCACAATATTTATAAAAACATATGATTTTTGTACTTTTTACTTCATATCTTTATCATTGGTTTTCCTATACTTATCATTGGGTTACTCTTGAGCAGGTTTCTTTGCTCCTTTTCCTTGCATGTGGCAAATGTTTCCCACATATTCTAGAAAACGTCTTTCTTTGTTGCTTGCTTGAATTGATTTGGCTTTGGATTGATATTATGCTTTATCTCCTACGTTTTAGTCTAAGAACCTCACCCCCACACTTACCAATATGTCGCATGACCTGCTTCTATTCCTCTTACAGATACTGTTGAAGCAGTATATATACTGAGTTGGAGGAAAATAAAATCTTGTGTGTCCTCAGGCGTATCCAACTCTTTATGACCCTATGGACTGTAGCCCGCTGGGTTCCTCTGTCTATGGGATTTTCTAGACAAGAATTCTGGAGTGGGCTGCCATTCTCTTCTCCACATAGGGACAACCTGTAATGGCATTTAGGGCCCACTTGGAAAATCAAAGATCTCCTCATTTTAAGATGCTTAATTCAATAGATATCTGCAAAGACTCTTTTCCAAATAGGGCAACATAGACTTCAATCATTTGATGTGGATATTTTTGGGGTACCAGTTTTTTTTGGCCTAACACATTTATTCTTTATTATCATTTGCATTGTTGGTATTGAATATATAAGATAAATCTGCTGGCCAGGGCAGGCTGATGCAGGGTATTGAATTTTGAATTTGGGTGTGGGGATGGTATCAGGAGGGAAAAGTCTAGAGTGTCAACTTTTCTAGGGAAGGCTGGCTTGTGTGGACAGCTCAGTGAGACCCTGAGTGGTCAGGGAGTAGCACAGAGAACTCAGGGCACATGGCGTGGAGGAGAGGGTATAGAAAGAACAAGAAAGGGGTGGTGAGCCAAGGTTTGACTTTCGTTTGTTTTTAAGCAGAATGTGAGTGATCCTGATCCTTCAAATTCTATATGTATAAGGAAATGGGCACTCTCAAACATTACTGTTGAGGTGATTGGAGTTGGTAAAATCCTTTTGGAGAATTGGAGAACAATTCTACATATATATCATACGCTTGTATCCAGTAATTCTATGTCTAGTAATCTATTTTAAGGAAATAATCAGAATACAGGAAAATTTATGCACAAAGACAATCCTTATATCTCTTTTATGGTACTCTTGAAACCAGCTCAAATGTTTATCTTTAGAGAGTAATAGTTGAGTGAATTATGGTCCATTCCTATGATGAAATATTTTATAGTCACAAGAACTATGTTTGTGAAAGTGTACCATAATATGAAAAATGCTTTTATGTGAGATGTTAAGCAAAGTAGGGCTTCCCTAGTAGTTCAACTGGTAAAGAATCTACCTGCAATTCAGGAGACCCCAGTTTGATTCCTGGGTCAGGAAGGAATCGACCCAGGATTCCTGAAAGAGAGAACAGCTACCCACTCCAGTATATGTTCCTGGAGAATTCTGTAGACAGAGAAGCCTGACAAGTTATAGTCCATGGGGTCGCAAAGAGTCGGACAGGACTGAGTAACTTTCACACACATAAGTAAAGTAAGTAGGAATTATAAACAAATAAATACATACATACATAGATTACACAAATATTAATTCTAAATTGATTCAAGATTTAAAAAATTTATATATGACCTCTTTATATGTATAAATATATACTGAACATAAATAGATACTTATGCCACCTCTTAAAAAGCACAAAGATCATATCATTTCTTTTATCTTTGTATTCACCTAGCTCAGTAAAATCTTGCCTCTTGAAGCTAAGTATTTCTCCCTTTATATTTAGTTCAGTTTTTGTTCCCATGTGGTTATGCTTAAATATTTGTGGATATGTGCAATGAGTCCGTGATGCATATTGAATTATTACAGGAACTGGGGCTAGAAACTGAACAAATGTGAGTCAATGACCTTGGTCCTAAGGGCTATAAGGGACTTTGACAAAACCAAACAGAGTGGGAGTACTGCCATTGGTCTTGGAGTTCATAGTATTTGGATTTTAGTTCTAATACAGATGAGACTTCTTCTTTTTTTTTTTTTTTGGCCTCTTTTATTGGTCTTTCGTTTTATCTATCTTCATCCATCTTTGTTCTTTGGCCTATGTGGGCCTCCCATTACAGTGGGCTCTCTCGCTTGCAGAGCACGGGCTCTGGGTGCATGTGCTCTAGAGCGCTGGCTCGTCATTGAACACACCTGTCCGGCTGCTCTGCGGCACGTGGGATCTTCCCAGGCCAGGGTTCAAACTGGCGCCCCTTGCACTGCAAGGCAGACTCTCTACTGACTGGACCACCAGGGAAACCCCAGATGACAGTTTTTAACAGAATACTTTGTTCACTAATCTAAAGTATTTAAAGTCAATTCATGCTAGAAATCTCATTAAAGTTCAATACAGAAAAGTGTTCTTAATCTGGTATTTAAAATATACGAGATTATTTCTTTTGTCTTGCACACAATGCAACACTATGCTGCATAGTTGCTAGATTTTGTCTATGTTTTTGTGATTTCCAAATGAAATTCAGGAAAGTACCACATTAAAGCTATTTAAAAATCCCTGACACATTTTCAGAAGTAACCATTAAACCAGTATATGTTCCTGGAGAATTCTGTAGACAGGTTATAGTCCATGGGGTCGCAAAGAGTCGGACAGGACTGAGTAACTTTCACACACATAAGTAAAGTAAGTAGGAATTATAAACAAATAAATACATACATACATAGATTACACAAATATTAATTCTAAATTGATTCAAGATTTAAAAAATTTATATATGACCTCTTTATATGTATAAATATATACTGAACATAAATAGATACTTATGCCACCTCTTAAAAAGCACAAAGATCATATCATTTCTTTTATCTTTGTATTCACCTAGCTCAGTAAAATCTTGCCTCTTGAAGCTAAGTATTTCTCCCTTTATATTTAGTTCAGTTTTTGTTCCCATGTGGTTATGCTTAAATATTTGTGGATATGTGCAATGAGTCCGTGATGCATATTGAATTATTACAGGAACTGGGGCTAGAAACTGAACAAATGTGAGTCAATGACCTTGGTCCTAAGGGCTATAAGGGACTTTGACAAAACCAAACAGAGTGGGAGTACTGCCATTGGTCTTGGAGTTCATAGTATTTGGATTTTAGTTCTAATACAGATGAGACTTCTTCTTTTTTTTTTTTTTTGGCCTCTTTTATTGGTCTTTCGTTTTATCTATCTTCATCCATCTTTGTTCTTTGGCCTATGTGGGCCTCCCATTACAGTGGGCTCTCTCGCTTGCAGAGCACGGGCTCTGGGTGCATGTGCTCTAGAGCGCTGGCTCGTCATTGAACACACCTGTCCGGCTGCTCTGCGGCACGTGGGATCTTCCCAGGCCAGGGTTCAAACTGGCGCCCCTTGCACTGCAAGGCAGACTCTCTACTGACTGGACCACCAGGGAAACCCCAGATGACAGTTTTTAACAGAATACTTTGTTCACTAATCTAAAGTATTTAAAGTCAATTCATGCTAGAAATCTCATTAAAGTTCAATACAGAAAAGTGTTCTTAATCTGGTATTTAAAATATACGAGATTATTTCTTTTGTCTTGCACACAATGCAACACTATGCTGCATAGTTGCTAGATTTTGTCTATGTTTTTGTGATTTCCAAATGAAATTCAGGAAAGTACCACATTAAAGCTATTTAAAAATCCCTGACACATTTTCAGAAGTAACCATATAAATGGATTAAAGATTTAAATGTAAAACAAAAATACTAGAAGGAAATATAGCCAGATATTTAAAATTTCTTGCAGGGGTTTGGGAAAGACCTTTCTAAGAAAAGAAATCAGATATCATAAAAGACAAGACATAAAATGTAAAATTTATATATATCAAAACAACAACCCATCATAAAGCAAAATTAAGACACAAAATGAATGAGAAAAAAACACGTGAAACATTTACTAGTAAGACGTCTTATTAATCAATAATAAAAGATGAATGCACAACAGTCAAAGAAATTTTACTTAATGCTCTGAGTAATTGAGACTCAATTCATGGAGGGATGCTTTTTAAAGGACAGCTCCTGAAACACAAAGAGCCTAGACTTTCATATACAAAGGCTTAGCTATCCTTTCACAAGAGACAAGGGGAAAATTAACCTTAAAATCCTTTAGCTGTCCTTGAGAAAAGAAAGAATAAACTAGTATCTCCATAGATTAACCTGCCATATTAGTAAGTATTGTTGCTCTAGTTGGACTATCAGAATGCATCCACATACATAGAAAACATAACAAAACAAATGAAACAGAAGCAAAGGCTTGAGCCCTTGGATACTGCTTAGTGATCTGGTTCCTTTCAAGAGCCGTGCTGTATGGCAGTGTGTGCACAGGAGCAGCCAGGAGAAACTCTTTCCCCAGGGCAACGTGGCACCAATATAAACTCTTGGTCGTTGACCTCAATTGACCCTTAACTCTGCTCAGCTGTCTTACCCTAGCCTAGTTCTTTGGTTAACTCATGCGTCAATACGCTACAAAATGTCTTCACTTTTTTCTTTTCTTTTTTTTTTTTTTAAGATTTATTTATTTACTTATTTTGGTGGGGGTGGGGTGGGAGGGAGGGAGCTGGCAGACCACTTCTATTGGTCTTCCATTTGTCCATTTTCATCCATCTTTGTTCTTTGACCCGTGTGGGCCTCCCATCGCGGTGGCGTCTGTTGTCGCAGAGCGCCGGCTCTGGGCACATGCGCTCCAGAGCTCCGGCTCGGTAACTGGACACATTGGTCCAGCAGCTCCGCGGCACGTGGGATCTTCCCAGGCCAGGGATGGAACCGGCGCCCCTTGCACTTCAAGGCAGTGTCCTTACCCACTGGACCACCAGGGAAGCCTCCCTGATTACCTTTTTGAAAATGCAGATGTATGATCACTTGCAATTAGCTGTGCTAACAAGATGAAGAGAGATGCTCAGAGTTCTTTTTATTTTATTGTGCTAAAATATGCATAAAATAAAATGTACCATTTAAACCATTTTAAGTGCATGTTCCAGTGGCATTAAGTGCATTCATACTATTGTGGAACCATCCTTACTATC
Source organism: Tragulus kanchil (assembly GCA_022376925.1). NCBI lineage: Eukaryota > Metazoa > Chordata > Mammalia > Artiodactyla > Tragulidae > Tragulus > Tragulus kanchil. The sequence continues at coordinate 64,529,419 of JAIOJX010000001.1, read as the reverse complement.
CAGCTCCAAATTATTTTTCTTATTCCAAATTACTCATTAAATAATAAATCCCTCTTTCTCCTCTTCCCAGCCCATGGTAACTGCTGCTTTAATTTCCATCCTATGAATCTGACTACTCTAGGTATTCATGTAAATAGAATCATATACTAATTGTCCTTTTGTATCTGGTTTATCTATCTTAGCATACCATCTTCAAGGCTCATTATTTATCTTTAGTATGAACAATAAGTCATGGACATCTTTCTAAGACATTTGAATGAAGAAAAGCAAAACCATGTATATATTATGCTATTGTTCATGTGAAAGAAAGAGGGACTTAGAAAGCAGGGAGTCACAGGGAGCCATTTTCAATTCCATGTCCTGAATTTTGTACGATGTGAATTTTTATCAACTTATATACATGTATATATTTTCCATTAAATATATATTTAAAAAACTTTATTTATTTTTGGCCATTCTGGGTTCTCACTGCTGCCACAGGCTCCTCTCTAGTTGCAGGGAGTGAGGGGTACTCTCTAGCTGACGTGAGCAGGCTTCTTGTTGTGGTGACTTTTCTTGTTGTGGGACTCGGTCTTGGGCACACGGGCTTCAGTACTTGTGGCACGTGGGCTCCATAGTTGCAGCTCCGAGGCTCAAGAGCACAGGCTCCATTGTTGTGGCTCACAGGCTTAGCTGCTCCGCAGCATGTGGGATCTTCCCAGATCAGGGATTGAACCTGTGTCTCCTGCATTGGCACGCAAACTCTTCACCACGGAGTTACCAGGGAAGCCCCCACAGGCATTTCCTGTCACCTGTAGTGTGCAATGTCTTCTGCAGTTTAGGCAGGCTTCCTTCCTTCAGTTTTAGCAGGTTTTGTACCCAGGCAAAGATGGAAATAACCTCAGAATAAGCCAAGTGATGGAGCTAACCAAGCACTTCTTGATACTAAACAAGTATAAATATAGAAAATAAATCATTGTAACATTAATGTTTTTATTAGCAGGCTACTGTGGGTCTATGACTGATGGAAATGTAAGGAGGAAATGAGGAAGGGGTGGGAGGTTAGGGAAGGTTGATGGAAAAGGGGGAATTTTAAAAGTGCTTGAACATGAAGGGAAGGGGTGTGACTGGAAATCCATGGGTAAAGGGAGGAACCTTTTAGAAGATTTCAAATTGAAATGACCAGGGAGAGGGTATAGTGAGGCTGTCATTAAATTCTACCCCAGGTTGGAGCATGGTCACAAGTCTGAATAGAGGCTAATGCCTGTTTATTCTTGACATGAACAAAAATATTTTCAGATTAAATTTTAAGGCTTTCCTCAGAAAAACTAGGAATAGAACCACCATATGACCCAGCAGTCCCACTGCTAGGCATGTACCCTGAGGAAATCAAAACTGAAAGAGACACCTGTACCCCATTGTTCACTGCAGCACTATTTACAATAGCTAGACCATGGAAGCAACCTGGATGTCCATCAACAGATGAATGGATAAAGAAGCTGGGCTACAGTTATACATGAATATTACTCAGCCACAAAAAGAAATGCATTTGAGTCAGTTCTAATGAGGTGGATGAATCTAGAACCTATTATGCAGAGTGAAGTATGTTGGAGAGAGAAAGATAAATACTGTATACTGACACACATACATGGAATCTAGAAAGATGGTGCTGATAAATGTATATGCGGGGCAACAATGGAGAAACAGACATAGAAAACAGTCTTATGAATCTTGGGGTGAGGGAGGGGAATATGCTGTAGGACTAGGGGATCGTGAACAGGGGCTCTGTGGTGACCTGGAAGGGTGGGATGGGGAGGGAGATGGGAGGGAGGTTTGAGGGGGGCAACATTTGTATACCTATGGTGGATGCAGGTTAATATGTGACCGTAAACAGCAAAACCCTGTAAAAAATATATATAAAATAAAATTTAAAAATAAATACATTTAAAATAAAAGGCTAAATTGCTTTAAAAACTTCAAGGTTCTTTTGCTGAGAAGTGAATGCCTGAGGGATTGACACAACTAGTATGGTTGGAAACGTGGTGGTGAACCTCTTAGTTGCTTCAGTGGACAGATTCTGTCCACTTGGCCCTGCTTCAGTGAGTGTCCACACCAAATGTAAACAACACTTTTAGGGTTTTAATTTGTTTTGATGCTGCTTCAGCCAGACGAATGGTTAACTTTACTTACTTATGGATGATCATTTTAATTTTCATAATAAAGTTGCATTTCCCCCAAATATATTTTACAAGCCCGATCGCTAGCTGACGTGAAAGTAAATTAATGGGGTTTAAATTGCAAAAGGATTGGTCCTGAACCACTGGTTAAGGGAAGCTGTAATATAGTTGGAGTTTTCTGACTTTCTGTTGGCATGAAAAAATGTATGTGATTCTTTTTCAGAGTCTGGAGTTGGGTCACACTGGAATAGAGCAAATCTTTCCAGCCTCTTTTTTTTCAGATGAAGTGTTACTCAGTCCAAGCTGGCTCTAGGCCAATAAATCCGAGCGAGGAGGGCCTGAGACACGGAAGGGACTAATCTATTCCGGGAGTCGGCTGACCAAGAAGACAGCAGGCTAGCACCTCAAAATAACCCTCTTGTCAGGGCTTACCTGTCAGATTCTCTTATGAATCAGAGATGGGGGTGGTGAGGAAACAAAGTAAAAAGATTATTCAGTCTTTGCAAATATCTTAGAAAGGCAAGCCTCAGTCAGGGGGATGTGTTAGTTTCACTTCCTTACAGTCCTTCACAGGAGGGCAGGGTCAGGTTATCTCTGTGAGGCAGGCCATTATGCATGCCTATAATAACAAAGGTGACAAGAAGAGGGTTAAAGTTACAGAAGCAGATGTAGCATAAATTCAAATTTAACCCTTTCGGTTACAGAGTAAGGAAGAGACTTCTATGGTAACAGAATGCCTGGAGACAGTTGGAAAGGTTCTTTCAATTTAGCTCTCCTACTGTGACTATGGTTTCAGCTATATAAAGAGATGGACTGGGAGGGAAGCAGAAATCCCCACAGGGCAGAGGGCCACAACTGGCTCAGTCAGGGCAGAAACAAAGATTGCACAGGAATGAAACAGTATTTGCCTTAGCAGACAAATGGAAAGAGCCAAATCACCTCCCTTTCAAATAAAAATCTGTACAGCTTTAATCTTTTCCATCTCTTTATATTGTACTTAAAAGTGAAACTTTTAAAAAATTGTTTTTTGTGAATAATTCAGTTTGAAGTTTTTTTAAAAAATTGATGAATTGAGTTTATATTTAGACTTCTTCCCATACACTTCTGCATTTGTAAAATGGGAGAATGAATGTACCTCATAATATTGTTGGATTTTGTCCAGGCAAGAATACTGGACTTGGTAGCCTATCCTTTCTCCAGGAATCTTCCCAACCCAGGGATCAAATCCAGGTTTCCAGCACTGCAGGCAGATTCTTCACTGTTTGAGCCACCAAAGAAGCCCAACGCTGTCGGATAAATGAGATAATGCCTGTGTTATGGGTTGAAATATGTCCCTCCAGAACTCATACATTGAGTTCCTAACCCTCTAGTCCCTCAGAACGTGTGTGCACAGAGAAAAAAAAATGTGAGGACACAGTGAGAAGATGTTGGTCTACAAGCCAAGCAGGGAAACCTCGGAAGAAACCTTGATCTCAAACTTCCTCCACAACTCTGAGAAAATGAAGTTCTGTTGTTCAAGCTACCGAGCCTGTGATATTTTCTTATGGCAGCTCTAGCAAACGAATATAACATGTAAAATATTTAGCATGATGCCTGTCCCATAAAGTCTCATTAATTGTTTCCAATTTAATTAGAGCTTTTGATATGGAGAACTATCCTTGTCAGCCTGGCTCCTTCATCCTGTCAAAATTAAAACTTTTTTGTCTTTTGCTTAACTTTATGAGAAACTGCCAAGGTGTTTTCTGGAACGGCTGTGCTGTTTGGTATTCTTACCACAATAAACGAGAGCTTCAATTACTCTGCATCCTCAGCAGATCTTTATATTGCCAGCTTTTAAAAAACCCATGTAAGCGAGTTCCCTGGCGTTACATAGTGGTTAGGACTCTGGGCTTTCACCTCTGTGGCCTGGTTTCAGTCCTTGGTTGGGGAGCTGAGTTCCTGTGCCACATGGCCGAAAAACCTGAAAACAAAACAAAACAAAACAAAACAAGCCATGTGCGTCCATCACCAAGGTAAATTATCGTGTCACCCTGCCTTTAAAACCTTCAGTGTTTATAATATAGGATATTTCCCTACATAATCACAATGTCATTATTATACTTAATGAAAAATAACAATAATTTCTTAATATCAGCTAAAATCTGTTCAAATTTCCTCTGTTGTCGCTAAAGGTCTTGCATTCAGCATGAAAACATAAACTTGAATACAAAATGTTAGAATGTGTTGCATATAAAAAGGATAAACATCGTTTCATGAAAATTTGGTGCGTGTGTGTATGCTGGGTTGTAAAATAACATTTTTAAACTGCAAGACACGATCACAAAAGTTGAAAAGCTTTGCTATACAGGTGAAAGTACTGATGAAAGTCAGAAACAAAAGCAAGATGTTCAATAGCATGGCTTATTGTCAATAGTTTCCTGGAAGCGCCAGTCAATGAGAAAGAGAAATAAAAATGTATAAATATTGTAAAAGAAGAGACAAAACAAACTGTCATTGTTTGCAGACAATATGATTTTCTTTTAGAAAATCTGAGAGAATGTGTATAGCCAAAATGCTTTGTCTTCTTTTTACTGTTTTTTTGGTAAAGCAATAACAAAAATTTAATTCGCACTTGTCCAACTATTCATATCCACCTCTAAATCTTTCCCCATGTGTAGTTTATAGTTATCTATAGATTGATGAGAGTGACCAAGGTTGTATGGTTCTATTCAGACTTACAGGAAAATGACAGTATCTGCTTAAATATTATAGCATTAAATATCTAGCATTGTTTATTTCTCATTGTGTATTTTGTTTGTTTTCCTGTCATACTCTCTCTCATCCTTTTGTCGTTTAACCTTTCAAATGAAGCATATATAAAATGCATAAGCCTGGTGGAATTTCATAAACACACTCAAGTAATGAGCAACTAGCAAAGAAAACACTGTTAGCACCTCTTTAGTCACTACTCACCTTTTACCCCAAATAATTAAAACAAATTTAACAACAGATTTAAAATGCTGCCTTTAAGTTGAATTATTGTAAAGAGAATCATATTGTGGCCATACTTGCTATAAAGCATAAAACTTTTAAAATATTTGTTGTTGTTGTTCAGTCGCTCAGTTGTATCTGACTCTTTGTGATTCCACAGGCTGCAGCACGCCAGGCTTCTCTGTCCTTCACCATGTCCAGGAGCTCACTCAAACTCATGTCCATTGACTCAGTGATGCCATTCAACCATCTCATCTTCTGTCGTCCTGTTCTCTTTCTTTTCTTTTTTTAAATTATTTATTTTTTAGTTATGTGTTTATTTGGTTGCACTGGGTCTTAGTTGTGGCATGTGGGATCTAGTTCCCTGACCAGGGATCGAACCTGGGCCCCCTGCATTGGGAACACAGGGTCTTAACCACTGAACCACCAGGGAAATCCCCCCATTCTCCTTCTGCCTTCTATTTTTGCCAGCATCCAATGAGCCTTCTCTTCGCATCAGGTGGCCAAAGTATTGGAGCTTCAGCTTCAGCATCAGTCCTTCCAATGAATATTCAGGGTTGATTTCCTTTAGGATTGACTGGTTTGATCTTGTCCAAGGGACACTCAAGGGTCTTCTACAGTACTGCAGTTCAAAGGCATCAATTCTTAAGTGCTCAGGTCTTACATTCGTACATGATTCCTGGAAAAAGCATAGCTTCGACTCTACAGACTTTTGTAGACAAAGTAATGTCTCTGTTTTTTAATACACTGTCTAGGTTTGTCATAGCTTTTCTTCCATGGAGTAAGTGTCTTTTAATTTCTTGGCTGCAGTCACCATCCACAGTGATTCTGGAGCCCAAGAAAATAAAGTCTGTCACTGTTTCCATTGTTTACCCATCTATTTGCCGTGAAGTGATGGGCCGAATGCCATGATCTTTGTTTCTCGAATGTTGAGTTTTAGGCCAGCCTTTTCACTCCTCTTCCACCTTCATCAAGAGGCTCTTTAGTTCTTCTTTGCTTTCTGACATTGATTGTGTCATCTGCATACCTGAGATTATTGATATTTCTCCCCAGTAATCTTGATTCCAGCTTGTGTTTCATCCAGACTGGTATTTTGCATGATGTACTCTGCATATAGTTGAATAAGCAGAGTGATAATATGCAGCCTTGACATACTCCTTTCCCAATTTGGAACCAGTCCATTGTTCCATGTCTGGTTCTAACTGTTGCTGCTTGACCTGCATACAGGTTTCTCAGGAGGCAGGTAAGGAGATCTGATATTCACATCTCTGTAAGAATTTTCCACAGTTTGTTGTGATCTACACAGTAAAAGGCTTTAGTGTAGTCAATGAAGCAGAAATAGATGTTTTTCTAGAATTCTCTAGCTTTTTCCATGATCCAACAGATTAGAATCCTTGATGACTGGCTAATTCATAATAAGGTGTTACTAGATGGTAACAACCTAATATAACTTTCCAATTCCCTAGTTAGTCAAGGTTTTCCGAATATTTTTATTTATTTATTTATTTATTTTTGCCTCTAAGTCATTGTTTGTTTTTCTTCCATCTTTATTCTTTCTGGCATGTGTGGGCCTCCTCTCGCAGTGGCCTCTCTTGTTACAGAGCACTGGCTCTGGGCGCATGCACTCCAGAGCGCTGGCTCATAATTGGACACACCGGCCCAGCAGTTCCTCAGCACGTGGGATCTTCCCAGGCCAGGGATCAATCCAGTGCCCCTTGCACTGCAAGATGGACTCTCTACACACTGGACCACCGTGGAAGCCCAAGGTTTTCCAAATGTTACCCAAGCATTGCCTTAAATGATTTAAGTACTTGGGAGGTTCAGTGCATCAGGTAATCTGGTCACTTGAAGCCATTTCAAGATATGTATCAATTGTCTCAATTCATACAACTGTCTTTGTAAATGACCAAGTTGTTAAAATGATTCACTAAAAATTCCTTGCACGTTGTGATCTGATTGTTGCTGATCCTCTCTATCGTTTTCCTATGTGGCCTAAAAGGACTGTTTCTGAAACCATATGTGATGACTAGAAGAGGGACAAGAAAAAGTTCTATTAGTACATAGGGGGGAATGGTGTCTATTGTGTGTGTGCTTGCTAAGCCACTTCATTCATGTCCGACTCTTTGCAACCCTATAGACTGTAGTCTGGCAGGCTCCTCTGTCAATGGAAGGTGAGAATACTGGAGTGGGCTGCTATGCCCTCCTCCAGGGAATCTTCCAAACCCAGGGATTGAACCTGCATATATTGCATCTCCTGCACTGGCAGGCAAATTCTTTACCACTAGTGCCACTGGGGAAACCCGATCTCTACTACAATGGTGGCCTAATGCTAAGGACTCTGACATTGAAGGTATCGAGGCAGTGTAACCTGAAGGATGGCATAAATTCTTCCCTCCAGGAGACTTGTGCAAAGGTATCTAGGATTCATATAGGCTTTACTTTCTTGCCTTCATAATATTGGAGGGTTTTTCTTCCCCCGTCAGAATTATATTTACTGTTTGCTAGATCTGCTCTCTCTCTCTCTCTCTCTCTCTCTGTGCATGTGTTCTCATATGTGTGTAGGGTTTTTTTTTTTCTTTTTTTATTGCTTTACTCACATGTCCTTGGAGATATCTGTCTTTTTCTGAGGCAGCTCTTGGGGCTTGTTAATGAATTAATTGGCAAAAAGTGGCCACTCAGAGAACAAAAACAAGAATCTGTATATACCTCTAAACTTTCAACATCCCTTTCCTTGTTATCCCACTTGAATGTGATAAAGAATGGATATCTTAAGTGGCTCAAATAAGTGATTCTTTAAAATTTTCGGAAGAGGAAGCTTGCATATGAAATGAGATCTGGGTTATAGATACTGCTAGGCTAAAGGATATGGACAAAAACAAAAAACAAAGATCCTAAAGCCTTAGAGACCGTATTAACTAAACTGGGATATTTTAGAGAGTGAAAGGAGGTGCTAAAGTAATTAAATATATACAAAATATTTACCTACTGATTGACAAATTGACTTTATTATATTAGTAGACTATAAAAGAGTACTGTTAAAAAACTAATTTCAAAAATCAAATTCTTTCCAAAAATAAAAACATATATCACTATACATTAAAGCAAAAAACACTTATTTATATTGAGAAACTGAACGTTACAAAGCAGCACCAGCAGAAGAACTTTTTGGTGTATATCGACCTGGTTTCTTAGTCATACCTGTCTCTAAAATTACACTGTCAGTATTTTTTTGAAAATGTATTTTCCCAATACAGCTGTGATATTTTAATTTTCAAAATAAAATTGCCTGTAATTTGTTTCATAGTTTTAAAATTTTATAAATTTGAAATGGCAAACGTCTTCAATTGATTCTTCTCATCACAATGTTTTTAAGTGGAAAAACACCCTCTACAGAAGAAGAAAAATAATTCTACAAAATGGAAGTCATTCCCAATATTTTTATTAGAGATGTATCTGTGGTGTCCCCAGGATGAAAGAACAAGGTAAACAAGAAAGGTCTTGGAATGCAGAAAAAGAAAAAACTAGACCTGAATCATCCTCCCCTTCCCATGCTGTAACTGTTGAAGAGTTTTAGACTCTCCTGAGCAGTAGAGCCTGTCTCCCCTCCTACCCCACACAAAGAGACGCTATTTGCCATGCTCTTCTCCCACCCTGTGTGCGTACCTCAGCCAATCAGCAAATGACTCGAAAGACCCCTATTCTGCTTCTTATTGCCTGGCTATAAAAATGGACAAAGGAGCCATGTTGAATGAACATCCACTCTCCCTGACAACTAGGAAGCCGGTCTACTGTTCTGGCATCAACTTCTCCTCCCCAACTCCCATAAACTTTATTCTCCTCTCATTCTGCCTCGTGTCTGGAAATACTTTTCCAACCCACGCATGGACAAGTATATATACTTCAGTATATATACTTGACAAGTATATATACTTCAATTCAAATATATTCACAGGTTCTGTCTTTTTGCCTCCAATCAGACTACATATCCTTGACTAATATTTTTATAAGATAAAATCTTGTTCCATAAGTTATCTCTACTTTTAATTCCTTTGACTGTTTTGTCAAATTTAGATACTGCAAAATTTTAGAATGTCTCATTCCATTCTGGTGCAGAATATCAATTTACCTAATTAAAAATACAATCTTCCTTTGTATGCAGAATCTAAAAATACATTATTCAAATGAACTTATTTACAAAACAGAAACAGACTCACAGACTTAGAGAACAAACTTATGGTTGTAGTGAGGAGGGTAGGGGGAAACGACAGTTAGGGAGTTTGAGATTGATATGTACATGTTCCTATATAAAAAAAGAATTCTCAAAAAAAAAAAAAAAGATTTTCCCTACAAGTCGAGATATTTTTAAGTGCAGTCCTATAATTTCAAAATCAAATGTTGTATACCATGAAGGCTTCTCAGGCTTCAGTTTTCCTTGACTCTTTCTACAGGTGTATGTATTAGCTCTTGCATTAGTTCGTTGGTTTATTTTTCTATTGCTGTGTAAAATATTTCACAATTTAAAGCGACATCCATTTATTATCTCACAGTTTCTGTGAGTCAGGAGAGTGGGCTCCTCTTGGTTGGAGAGTTTGCTCAAAGTCTCACCAGGCTACAATCTAGGTGCTGGACGGTCTCACCAGAGCTTGAACTAAGGAAAGATCCACTTTTCTCAGAAGTCTTAAGCGGCTAGTAAATGGACTCCTGAGCAGTAGAGCCTGTCTCCTCCTACCCCACACAAAGAGACCTTTGTTTTGTGCGTACCTCAGCCAATCAGCAAATGACTCGAAAGACCCCTATTCTGCTTCTTATTGCCTGGCTATAAAAATGGACAAAGGAGCCATGTTGAATGAACATCCACTCTCCCTGACAACTAGGAAGCCGGTCTACTGTTCTGGCATCAACTTCTCCTCCCCAACTCCCATAAACTTTATTCTCCTCTCATTCTGCCTCGTGTCTGGAAATACTTTTCCAACCCACGCATGGACAAGTATATATACTTCAGTATATATACTTGACAAGTATATATACTTCAATTCAAATATATTCACAGGTTCTGTCTTTTTGCCTCCAATCAGACTACATATCCTTGACTAATATTTTTATAAGATAAAATCTTGTTCCATAAGTTATCTCTACTTTTAATTCCTTTGACTGTTTTGTCAAATTTAGATACTGCAAAATTTTAGAATGTCTCATTCCATTCTGGTGCAGAATATCAATTTACCTAATTAAAAATACAATCTTCCTTTGTATGCAGAATCTAAAAATACATTATTCAAATGAACTTATTTACAAAACAGAAACAGACTCACAGACTTAGAGAACAAACTTATGGTTGTAGTGAGGAGGGTAGGGGGAAACGACAGTTAGGGAGTTTGAGATTGATATGTACATGTTCCTATATAAAAAAAGAATTCTCAAAAAAAAAAAAAAAAGATTTTCCCTACAAGTCGAGATATTTTTAAGTGCAGTCCTATAATTTCAAAATCAAATGTTGTATACCATGAAGGCTTCTCAGGCTTCAGTTTTCCTTGACTCTTTCTACAGGTGTATGTATTAGCTCTTGCATTAGTTCGTTGGTTTATTTTTCTATTGCTGTGTAAAATATTTCACAATTTAAAGCGACATCCATTTATTATCTCACAGTTTCTGTGAGTCAGGAGAGTGGGCTCCTCTTGGTTGGAGAGTTTGCTCAAAGTCTCACCAGGCTACAATCTAGGTGCTGGACGGTCTCACCAGAGCTTGAACTAAGGAAAGATCCACTTTTCTCAGAATGCTGGCAGACTTCATTTCCTTACAATCGTAGGACTGAGGTTCTTGTTTTCTTGCTAGCTATTTATGAAGGGCAGCTTTCAGTTCCTAGAGACTACCTGTAGTTCCTTGTCATGTGACCTTTTCCACAGTCTCTTTCACAACATGGCAATTTACTTCAAAGCCAGTAAGGGAGTCTCTCTAGTGCATACCAGTAAGAAGGACTCTTACATCTACCTTGTAACCTAATCATAGGAGTGACCTCCCATCACCTTCGGCATATTCCATTGGTTAGAAACAAATCACAAGAATTATACAAAGATGTGATTACCAGAGGATGAAGATTATGAGAGCCATCTTAGAATTCCTCCCAAGGTTCCCTGGGAAAGAGACTGACTTTGAGATTTGTGGGTAGGTGGATTACTGGGCACTGCTTTAGGGGAACAACACCTGTAAAGGACTGAGGTAATCAAGACTGGATAGAGAGGAAGAAACTGCAATTAGAGGCTCTAACCAATCTCACAGACTGAGATGGTCCTTCAGAAATGTCCTGAGATGAACCAAGGAAATCAGGCCATTGTGACCTTCACTAAGCAATCACTACATGTGGGCTGCCTTGAGAAGGGGGCATAACCATAGGCAAGGTAGGTCCCTTCAACAGAGGACACAGTACAATTTCTTTCTTTCTTCTTCTACTTCTTCTTTTTTTTCTTTTAGCAGCAAAGATCTCAGCTTTTTATTGAATGTGTTACTAAAAGTTTAGTCAAAAAGAGCAAAGCCCATATCATCATCAGATTCTTCTTTCTTTACCTCTACTTTCTTCTTCTCAGCTGGGGCAGCAGTGGTGGAGGGAGCAGGACCTCCTGCTGGTGCATTACCAGTTGCTGAGGCAAGCTATACCAGTCTCCACTTTGCAGATGATGCTCCCTGTGTTGACGCTGGCCAAAGCCTTTGCAAACAAGCCTGGCCAGAAAGGCTCAACATTTATACTGGCTGCTTTAATGAGGACATTGATCCTATCCTCCATGACCATCACCTCATCATCGTGCAGGATGAGGGCCAAGTAGATGCAGGCAAGCTCTGCTACGGAGGCCATGGTGCGGGCAAGTGCTAGATATGAGCTCACTGGATGAAGTGAGGGCCTCGCCCCAAAATGGCCTTAGCTTTCTCAGAAGGACCAAGCACCTTAGCAGCAGTGGAGGAAAGCACAACACAAGACAACTTCTGAGGAAGTATTAAGCTGTGAGTGGTCAGCAACCAATATTCTCAGCAGCTAGGAATAAGTGCCTCAGTGCTGAAGGGAGTTTGGTGGGGGAAGGGGAGGGCTTGTGGTGAATCTAAATGACATGTCACATGGCCACTAAACGTGGTTAACCATAAGATCTCCTTAATCAGTACATATATTTCCCAAGTACTATGAATAAATTTAGTTGTATTTATAACAACAAAAGTATTCAAAGGCTTCGAGACTGTATTGGCAGGTGCATCAACAAGGGAGGGGCTACTCAGAAAGAAGTGGTGGTTTTGGTATATAATGTCAAGGGTGGGTGAAGGAGATAGAATTTCGTGGATGAGAGCTCTTTCATACCTTTTATTTTATTAAACCTGGTGTGTATTTATTTATTTTTATTTTTGGCTGTGAGAGGAGTTTCTCTAGTTGCAGTGAGCAGGAGCTACTCTTTGTTGCAGTATGCGAGCTTATTGTGGGGACTACTCTTTGTTGTGGAACACCGGCTCTAGGGCACGTGGGCTTCAGCAGTTGTGGCTGGAGGGCTCAGTAGTTGTGGTGCATGGGCTTAGTTGCCTCTTGGCATGTGGTATCTTTGCAGACCAGGGATTGAACTCATGTCCTCTGCATTGGCAGGCAGTTTCTTCAACACTGGACCACCAGGGAAGTCCTCATACTTTTAATAGGATGCAAAATATCATGAGGGTCCAGGCTAAGACATTAAATTTCCAAATCCAAAGATACATTTCAGTATATAAGAGCAGAAGCAGGATGAACTTTAATAGTGGAAAAATCTAGAGTCCTGTCTCTAAGGTTAGAAATTACTTGTATAAATGAAGGAAAGTGTTGCCAGGTCTAAATGAAGGAAAGTTTTTTGCTGGCCAAAGCCTTGAAAATGAGGCCCGGGCCCAAGATCACCTCATCATCGTGCAGGATGAGGGCCAAGTAGATGCAGGCAAGCTCTGCTACGGAGGCCATGGTGCGGGCAAGTGCTAGATATGAGCTCACTGGATGAAGTGAGGGCCTCGCCCCAAAATGGCCTTAGCTTTCTCAGAAGGACCAAGCACCTTAGCAGCAGTGGAGGAAAGCACAACACAAGACAACTTCTGAGGAAGTATTAAGCTGTGAGTGGTCAGCAACCAATATTCTCAGCAGCTAGGAATAAGTGCCTCAGTGCTGAAGGGAGTTTGGTGGGGAAGGAGGGCTTGTGGTGAATCTAAATGACATGTCACATGGCCACTAAACGTGGTTAACCATAAGATCTCCTTAATCAGTACATATATTTCCCAAGTACTATGAATAAATTTAGTTGTATTTATAACAACAAAAGTATTCAAAGGCTTCGAGACTGTATTGGCAGGTGCATCAACAAGGGAGGGGCTACTCAGAAAGAAGTGGTGGTTTTGGTATATAATGTCAAGGGTGGGTGAAGGAGATAGAATTTCGTGGATGAGAGCTCTTTCATACCTTTTATTTTATTAAACCTGGTGTGTATTTATTTATTTTTATTTTTGGCTGTGAGAGGAGTTTCTCTAGTTGCAGTGAGCAGGAGCTACTCTTTGTTGCAGTATGCGAGCTTATTGTGGGGACTACTCTTTGTTGTGGAACACCGGCTCTAGGGCACGTGGGCTTCAGCAGTTGTGGCTGGAGGGCTCAGTAGTTGTGGTGCATGGGCTTAGTTGCCTCTTGGCATGTGGTATCTTTGCAGACCAGGGATTGAACTCATGTCCTCTGCATTGGCAGGCAGTTTCTTCAACACTGGACCACCAGGGAAGTCCTCATACTTTTAATAGGATGCAAAATATCATGAGGGTCCAGGCTAAGACATTAAATTTCCAAATCCAAAGATACATTTCAGTATATAAGAGCAGAAGCAGGATGAACTTTAATAGTGGAAAAATCTAGAGTCCTGTCTCTAAGGTTAGAAATTACTTGTATAAATGAAGGAAAGTGTTGCCAGGTCTAAAAAGCAGTTCATGTGAAGAGTATCTAAGTTTAACCTACCATAGTTTTAGCTCTATGGCATGACTGAGAAAAAATGATAATGTAACCTCTAAGTTGAGTTAATAGTAGTCTATGTTACTGTAAATAACAGTTCTAATGTACCCTGTGTTAATCAGATCTCATCTGTGCCCAGTTCAAAGTATTTTATAACACATATAGAAAAATGCATGAATCACAAATATACAGTTTAATGAATTTTCACAGTGAATATACCCACTTAGAGTGATCAAATATTCCAATTTCCCTAAAAGTGTCCTGGTTTTAGCACTGAAAGATTTGCATCTTGAAAAAACCCCTCTGTTCTGAACAAACTAAGTGGTTGGTTATCCTAATTCATTCAGACTAAAAAATAGAACAGTATCAGCACCCTAGAAGCCCTCATGTGGACTGTCGGTCACTACCCACTCCTCCTCCCCAAAGGAAATAACTGTCGTGACTTCTAATACCATAGATATTTTGAGGTCCTGTATTTTAATATGAGCACTACGACTAAAGAGCAGAGGTTAAAACCTCATAGCTCATGGGCTGAATCCAGCTGGTAGACATTCTGTTAGAGTTATGCAATACTGGCCTGTAGAGATTTTTCTTTTTCTCCACTTACTTTATTTTGGGGACAGTGCTGTGAGTTTTAATACAGGTATAGATTCATGCAACCCCTACCACACTCAGAATAGATTGTCACAAAATTCTTCCTCATGTATCTCCTCTGTAATCACATATTCCATTGGCTCCTAGTCCTTTGCAACCAATGATCTGATCTCCATCCCTCTAGTTTTGCCTTTTTCTGACTCCCATCCTCTGCATTGGCAGGCAGTTTCTTCAACACTGGACCACCAGGGAAGTCCTCATACTTTTAATAGGATGCAAAATATCATGAGGGTCCAGGCTAAGACATTAAATTTCCAAATCCAAAGATACATTTCAGTATATAAGAGCAGAAGCAGGATGAACTTTAATAGTGGAAAAATCTAGAGTCCTGTCTCTAAGGTTAGAAATTACTTGTATAAATGAAGGAAAGTGTTGCCAGGTCTAAAAAGCAGTTCATGTGAAGAGTATCTAAGTTTAACCTACCATAGTTTTAGCTCTATGGCATGACTGAGAAAAAATGATAATGTAACCTCTAAGTTGAGTTAATAGTAGTCTATGTTACTGTAAATAACAGTTCTAATGTACCCTGTGTTAATCAGATCTCATCTGTGCCCAGTTCAAAGTATTTTATAACACATATAGAAAAATGCATGAATCACAAATATACAGTTTAATGAATTTTCACAGTGAATATACCCACTTAGAGTGATCAAATATTCCAATTTCCCTAAAAGTGTCCTGGTTTTAGCACTGAAAGATTTGCATCTTGAAAAAACCCCTCTGTTCTGAACAAACTAAGTGGTTGGTTATCCTAATTCATTCAGACTAAAAAATAGAACAGTATCAGCACCCTAGAAGCCCTCATGTGGACTGTCGGTCACTACCCACTCCTCCTCCCCAAAGGAAATAACTGTCGTGACTTCTAATACCATAGATATTTTGAGGTCCTGTATTTTAATATGAGCACTACGACTAAAGAGCAGAGGTTAAAACCTCATAGCTCATGGGCTGAATCCAGCTGGTAGACATTCTGTTAGAGTTATGCAATACTGGCCTGTAGAGATTTTTCTTTTTCTCCACTTACTTTATTTTGGGGACAGTGCTGTGAGTTTTAATACAGGTATAGATTCATGCAACCCCTACCACACTCAGAATAGATTGTCACAAAATTCTTCCTCATGTATCTCCTCTGTAATCACATATTCCATTGGCTCCTAGTCCTTTGCAACCAATGATCTGATCTCCATCCCTCTAGTTTTGCCTTTTTCTGACTGTCATACATTTGGAATCTTATACACCAGGTAACTTGTGAGTGTGCCTTATTTCATTTAGCACAATATGCTTGAGGTTCATGCAAGTTGTTACTTGTATCAATAGTACTGCTGAACAGTATTTCATTGTATGAACATACTTCAGCTTGCTTGTCCATCCAAGGACTTTTGGGTTGTTTTCAATTCTGAGTAATTATGAATAGAGCTGTTATAAACATGTGTGTACAGATTTTTTTTCTGCGTGAACTTAAATCTTCATTCTTCTAGGGTGAATACCTGGGAGTGGGATTGCTGGATCATATGCTAAGTATAGGTTTAATTTTATAAGAAACTACCAAGCTGTTTTCCAGAGCAGTCACAACATTTTGAATTTCTACCAGCAATGTAGGAGAGTTCCAGTGGCCCAGTATCCTTGTAACAGTTGGGATTATTATTTTTATCTTTATCCTAGCCATTTTAATAGATACAAAATTGTATCTCCTTGTGGTTTTAATCTGCATTTCCCTAATAGCAAATGATATTAAACATTTTATCATGTGTTTATTTGTTATCTGTAAATAGAATATATTTAGGGAAGTGTCCATGGACGGAGGAGCCAGGTGAGCTATAGTTCATGGGGTTGCAAAGAGTTGGATAGACTGAGCAACTGAGCATGAACACACTAAGTCCTTTGAAAAAAACTGGTCAGAAAAACTTTTTGTGGGCTTCTCTGGTGGCTCAGTGAGGGAAGAGTCTGCCTGCTAATGCATGAGACATGGGTTCCATCCCTGATACGGGAGGATCCCGTGTGCCGCAGAGCAGCTAAGCCCATGTGCCATCGCCCTGCAATTAGAGAGTGACTCCTGCTCACCACAACTACAGAAAAGCCCAAGCAGCAGAGAAGATCCAGTGCAGCCAAAAATAAAATAAATAATTTTGTTTCTTAAAAAAAAAAAGAAATTCAGTTTGTTTTCTTACCACTGAGTTTTGAGTTCTTTATATATCATGAATACAGTGTAACAGTGACTGCAACAAAGAGCTCATTAGGATAAAAATCACACCTTTATCGTGGGTATAACTCCACAGGATCTGGTCTCTCCTTACCTAGCCTCATCAGTACAATTTTAGACCTGCCTTCCTTCCACTCTATTTTCCAGCAACACTGGACTTTTTATGTTGTCTCAGGCTTTTTCCCATTTTACCATCTTTACATCTCTGGTGCTGCTTCAGATCTGTAGTGGCAGAAGCTTCCTTATCTTTTTTGAGCTTCCATGTTCTCATCTGTAAAACAGAGATAATAATAGTACCTTCTTCACAAAGCTATTGTGAGGAGTAAATGAATCATATGTGTTCAGTCCTTAGCATAGCGTCTGGCATATAGCAAGGGCTCAATAATTGGGGAAGTATTAAATTCAGTTTGTCAGATTATATACTTGCTTTTCTTTCTTTGCTGATAACCCCTGGCTGCTATTCTATCTTATCCACAAAGAATTGCTTCCCACTGCTACAGTAACCCGGGCTTTCCTAGGTGATGTTAGTGGTGAAAAATCTGCCTGCCAAAGCAGGAGATATAAGAGATGCAGGTTCTATCCCTGGGTCAGGAAGATCCCCTGGAGGAGGGCATGGCAACCCACTCCAGTATTCTTGCCTGGAGAATCCCATGGACAGAGGAGCCTGGCCGGCTGCAGTTCAGTGAGTCGCAGAGTTGGACACGACTGAAGAGACTTAGCATGCACGCACTACGGTAACTCAGGTGGAGTGAAATGAATGCTAAATGCATGCAGAATTAATGACCAGGAGGCCGGCAAGCTCATCTGGGCCTCAAATTCAGACTCAGTTGGAAATAACTCCATGGAGATTTCCCAAATACACACTGACAGAATTGAAAGAAATTAATGCTTATAGCTTAGAACGTGTGTCTCAATATCAATGCACTATGAATTAATATTTCCTACATCTTACCTGGACCTTGAATGCCATGTGGGAAATTTTTGTTTCTGACTCAAATTATTTCATTTCAGCCTACTCTGTAAGCATGTCGGACCCCAGGGCCTGGCCCTGAGCAATGGTATCTGTACTATACTATACTTAGGTGTGTGAACTCTACATCTTACCTGTCTAGGTTTGAATTCACCATTTACAAGATCTGAAGCCCTAAGCAATCTCTTTGTGCGTCAGTTAATTCATCTGTAAAACGAGAATTGTGAGTTTTGTGAGGAATGTGAGCAACGAAAAATGCTCTAAGTGTTTGGAATTAGCTTCATGCTGTACCAAATCGGTGCACTTATTACGAAAAAGGTTAAGAGTGGGGATATAGGAGAACCAGGGGCCTTCTGAGAGGTCTCAATTGTTAAAGGCCTCTCAATTGTTAAACGGCATTTAGCAGTCTTACGGAGAATTCCTTCCGGGAGAGCCAGGAAAACAGAGAAGTTTTCCAAAAGGAGGTGCCATTTGCATCTATCCTGATAGGGCTCCCGGGAATTCCATGGGGTGTAGGGTGGCGGATGTCCCCAGGCTGTCGTGGATTTGCGGGGCTCTGCAGCTGCGCTGGGCGCAGCCCAGGGCGGGGACCTGGGCGGTGGCCTGGAGCTTCAGACTCTCCGAGTCCGCCCCTCAGCGCCAACCTGCTCCAGGTCCCTGCACCCGCTGGCCCGGAGGCACCTCCTCCCCCTTCTGGTCACGAAAGTTCCCAGCCGCCGGGTGCGTGCCGGACGTGACAGGCGGCAGCGGCACGTCCCACCAGTGCCCTCACAGACTGACAGCGCCTCGGAGCAATGGCAGCCAGCGCGCGCCTTCGGGACGCGTCCTAGAGCGGCCACTGGGCGCAGAGAGGCCGCTGCGGCGGCCGGAAAGGGGCGGGGCGGGGCGAGGCGGGGCGGGGCGGGGCGGGAGGCGTGGCGACGGGGCCGGCCAGGCGTTCGGCATTTTCCACGCGTTCCGAGCCGGAGTCGGTCTCAGTCTCTGCTCCTCGCCTCTCGCTGCAGCTGAATTGCCAAGATGTCGCTTTCTAACAAGCTGACTCTGGACAAGCTGGATGTGAAGGGGAAGCGGGTCGTCATGAGGTAATCCTGGGGGCTCTGCCGTAGCCTCTCCGGCCGGGGCCGATTTCTTTTCCTCCTGCCCAAAGTGGCCTTGAGCCCTCCTTTCGGCCCCATGGGCTCTAGCCCTGCAGGGCGAGTCTGGCCACCATTGTGGTTGAAGCTTTGCCTAGATTTAACGGTTTCTAACCTGATTTCCCCCAGCCCAGAAAGTGAGCCTTAGTTGCCCTTTGCGGGGGTGGATCCTCCCAGGAAAGGTTCAGATTGCAGGGACCCATTTTGACCCTCTTTGCTTGTTTCTGAAAGGCATTCCCGTCACCTCCAGTTCCCACTTGGCGAGGTGGGACCTGATGCTTAGCTTGCAGATCCCTGGGCTCCCAGGGAAGGGACCTTGAAAGGGCATTTGATGACTTTCCCTTCCCCCACCACCCTAGACCATCCCCGACAAATGAGAAACGGCCCAGATTTCTGAGGTCCCTGCACAGAGGGGCATCTTTCCTAGAGGATGTTGATTTCGTTGTTCAGGAGTAGAACCCACTAAAGTGTTGAGGGTGGGAGGATGAGGTCGGGCGGGGCCCAGGAAGGAGGCCCCGCAGAACTTACATAACAGGCCTCTGCCGCCGTACAGTGTCTTTGGACTACAGGCCATGGGTTTTGCATCAGGATTGTGACACATATTGGATAATGGTGGAGCAGGGTGTGGCTGCTCATTCTTTGCTGTTCTGTAACCTCACGCCCAGAGGTGGCTAGAGAAGCAGGATATTTGAAGCAGGAGAGGCTGTCCACGTGTCTTGGAGCCTCTTCCTCCACGTGCCTTGGGGTCTCTTCCTCCACGTGCCTTGGGGTCTCTTCCTCTGCACACGTGGATCCCTGGCCACATGGCTTCTCCCTTGTTTGCCAAAATGACTAGTATGATGTATGCAGTTTTTACATTTATCCTTTTTGAAACATGTACATTCCCACATGCCAGGAGCTAACTGCAGGAATTCAGTCAGGTATGTAACTGGTGGACTTGACCTTGATAGGATCCAAGGGTGGCACTTTTGCGGGCATAAGGGCTTGCATTGACAGCGTTGTGTAGTCTTCTCCTTTTAGGGAAGTGGTTGATTGATGGGCAGGCATGTGAATGATGTGATCCAGCCCCTTTGCCAGTTTGGGCTGTTTCAAGAGAGGACAACTTTTGGATATTAATGGATTCAGAAAGCTGTAGGGGATCTCCCTTGACTTAAGGCTTAAACGTGGGTAGGTGCTGTGACTTGGTGAATTCTGGGCACCCTAAAAGTTAACGTAGCACTTCCCTCTGATTTCATTATGGCCACTATTAGTTTGCAAGTGGCCTTCTCTGCCCTTCTTTGGCAGTAATCAGAAGAACCCAGTGGTTTATGGCCATGAAAAACACTTGGTGCCCCCTTTTTGCTCATTCACCTAGTCCTTTGCAGTCTGGACACGGAAGGAATCACAGCCATCTTAGTATTAGACAATGGCCCTGTCTACCTCTCAGATGCTCTTATGGAAGACAGACAGACCCTGTGAAAAACAGGCCAAGGGAAAAGTGGCGTGCAGCTAGGTCTTAAATTTTAATGATTTCTCCCATTTCCACTGTGCTCAAGGCTGACTTTTCAAGAGGTGGGGCATCATCTTGGCTACCTTCCTATAATTGCAGTCTTGGGCTTTATCTTTTCTCTTCCCAGGGAAACTGGCTTGAGGAATTACAATTACCTGAGTTGGCTGAGAGTGAGCCTGGAGGAGGTGCTTATCTTTTCTCCCTCTGGACCTAATAAGAAATATTTTTCTGCCCCACGGCTCAAAGTTTCATTTAACACAGATTAACCATAAGCCTTGAAATGATTGACTAGTTCTGTTTGCTGGTGGAAAATGACCTATCCGAGGTCACTGAACTAGCAAGTTGGTGGCAGAGGTAGAACTAGAATTTGGGGATCTCCTTGGCTACCTCTAAATTCTTGGATGTAGTGAACAAGGACAGGTTAAAACACATTTTGTCTGATGAAGGTTGCACTCAATAATAAGTTTTCCCTGTAATCTGCAGAAATTCTGCTTATCTGCCTCAGGACAGGAAGTTGCTTTTTTCCCCAGATAATTAATGTAGCTCTTGAACAGAGAGTCTTGAACGGAGAGTAGGACTGCTTTTTGAAAGATTCTAGGTAGGTAGCCTTGGATCATCAGCTCAAATTTCTTTTTTGTTTCTATTGTCTTTATTTGGTGGCTGCAGGCAGTGTGCCGGAAGTGGGGCCTCCAGAGTAGCGTCTGCTTCACTTGCCTCCTCTCTTTGTCTTGCAAAAGGGAGCTGTAAGCGTTTGGGGCCCCTGCTTTGAACTGCCAAGGGAAATTGATTTGTTGAGGGGACTTCTGATAGCCAGAAATCTCTGACTGGATCATTAGTTCTACCTCAGTTTTTTAGGACTCCATTTGACTTTATAGCCCTTGAGTCAATTTCCTGTTTAATTATGCCATGTCATTTCTTCTTTCTCTCTTAGGTTGCCAGTCACTCCTTTGCTTGTGAAGCACTTCCTTTTGCTTGCTCCCCCTCCTCCGGTTTTTTAAACCTCACTGTTTTTCTTTAACCTGTTGTAACTTGTGAAGCAATCAAGTTGGTGTAGTGAAAGAAGAACAGGGAGGAAAAACTGAAAACAGAGGAGAAAAAAAAGTCTCTGAGAGAACCATAATACCCCATTTCCCAGTCAGGGGCAGTGAACTAAGGGTGGGAATGATTTCTTTGAGAAATTTTAATGGAACTGGGCCTAGACTCCTGAGATTTCTGGTGATAGACTTGATATCCATATTACAACTAAATATTTTTAAGATCTGAAATAGTTGCATGTTCGCATGAGGTTGCAAAGATACTATAGAGAGGTCTTGTGTTCCTCCAGTTTCCCTTATTGGATACATCTTAGGTAATTATAGTACAGTATCAAGAGTAGGAGGGAAATTGACATTGGAATAAAGTATATAGTTCTTTGCTATTTGGTCACACGTGTAGATTTGTGTAACTCCCACTACCGTCAAGATAGAAAACTAGTGTCATCTTTAACGTCATGGCCCCTCACTTTCCATTCCTAAACCCCAATCTATCCCCCATTTCTAAGATTTTATTTCAAAGTGTTATATAAGTGGAATCACATAGTATATAACCTTTTGGGATGGCTTTTTTTTTTTCACCCAGCATAATGCCCTCGAGATTTATCCATGTTTTTGTATCTATCAGTAGTTCATTCCTTGGATTGCTGAGTAGTAGTCTATGGTATGGATATTCCACAGTTTGAAGGACAGCTAGGTTGTTTCCAGTTTGGGGCTATTTCAAATAAAGCTTCTGTGAATATTGAACATTTGTGCACAAGTTTTGGTATGGACATATGCTGTAATTTCTTACAGGTAAACACCTAAGGAGTGGAATTGCTGGGTCATATGCTTAACCTTTAGAAGTTGATTTGTTGAGGGGACTTCTGATAGCCAGAAATCTCTGACTGGATCATTAGTTCTACCTCAGTTTTTTAGGACTCCATTTGACTTTATAGCCCTTGAGTCAATTTCCTGTTTAATTATGCCATGTCATTTCTTCTTTCTCTCTTAGGTTGCCAGTCACTCCTTTGCTTGTGAAGCACTTCCTTTTGCTTGCTCCCCCTCCTCCGGTTTTTTAAACCTCACTGTTTTTCTTTAACCTGTTGTAACTTGTGAAGCAATCAAGTTGGTGTAGTGAAAGAAGAACAGGGAGGAAAAACTGAAAACAGAGGAGAAAAAAAAGTCTCTGAGAGAACCATAATACCCCATTTCCCAGTCAGGGGCAGTGAACTAAGGGTGGGAATGATTTCTTTGAGAAATTTTAATGGAACTGGGCCTAGACTCCTGAGATTTCTGGTGATAGACTTGATATCCATATTACAACTAAATATTTTTAAGATCTGAAATAGTTGCATGTTCGCATGAGGTTGCAAAGATACTATAGAGAGGTCTTGTGTTCCTCCAGTTTCCCTTATTGGATACATCTTAGGTAATTATAGTACAGTATCAAGAGTAGGAGGGAAATTGACATTGGAATAAAGTATATAGTTCTTTGCTATTTGGTCACACGTGTAGATTTGTGTAACTCCCACTACCGTCAAGATAGAAAACTAGTGTCATCTTTAACGTCATGGCCCCTCACTTTCCATTCCTAAACCCCAATCTATCCCCATTTCTAAGATTTTATTTCAAAGTGTTATATAAGTGGAATCACATAGTATATAACCTTTTGGGATGGCTTTTTTTTTTTCACCCAGCATAATGCCCTCGAGATTTATCCATGTTTTTGTATCTATCAGTAGTTCATTCCTTGGATTGCTGAGTAGTAGTCTATGGTATGGATATTCCACAGTTTGAAGGACAGCTAGGTTGTTTCCAGTTTGGGGCTATTTCAAATAAAGCTTCTGTGAATATTGAACATTTGTGCACAAGTTTTGGTATGGACATATGCTGTAATTTCTTACAGGTAAACACCTAAGGAGTGGAATTGCTGGGTCATATGCTTAACCTTTAGAAGAATTTCCAGACTGTTTTCCAAAGCGGCTGCATCATTTTATGTTCCTACCGGCAGTATATGAGTGATCAGTTTCTCTGCATCCTCACTGGCATTTGATATTTTTGTTTCAGCCACTATGAGTGGTGTGACTTGGTGCCTGAGGCTAAGCTCAGGATTAAGAGTATAAAAGGAAGGGGTGCAGATTTTACACAGTGAGTGAAATGTGTGGGCCAGAGCAGTTTCTATGGTGAAGAAGCTAAAAGAGAAAAGAGAAGCTAAAGGCAGAGTTGTTAAGAGTCTACGAGATGATGGGGGAAGGTAATCCACAAGCAACAAGAAGGGAGTTCTCGGGCTTCCCTGGTGGTCCAGTGGGTAAGGACACCGCCTTGCAGTGCAAGGGGCTCTTGTTCAAGCCCTGGCCTGGGAAGATCCCACGTGCCGCGGAGCGGCTGGACTGATGTGTCCAATTACCGAGCCAGAGTTCTGGAGCGCATGCGCCCAGAGCCGGCGCTCTGCGACAACAGAGGCCACCGCGATGGGAGGCCCACAGGAGCCAAAGAACAAAGACGGATGAACACGGAGAAACGAAAGACCAATAGAAGTGGCCCGCCTGCTCCCCTCCCTCCCTCCCCAACCCGACCCCCGCCCAAAAATAAATAAATAAATAAGTATTTAAAAAAAAAGAAGGGAGTTCTCATCAGTAAGTAGCATGGATAGATGAGAGATCCTAGAGTGTTTCTAGAGAATTTCCTCTGTGTGGGGGCTCTGAATTAGGGAGCAGCACTGAAGGGGTGGTTTGTGCTCAGCTCCTTGCTGTTAGCCCTTTTGAATGTGGGCCTTCTTGGAGGCTGTAGGGGGTGGGGAAAAATGATCCGTGGTAATGGGATACTCTAACCTCTTTGGAATGCACTGGGCCTTGCTCAGGGTATTTAAAGAAGATGCTTAGAATCAGAATCAAGTAGCCTGAAATTAAGTAGACTGCTTTCTTTCTTCCAAGGAGAAAGCCTTTATTTTTTAAGATTTTAAGTAAAATATTTGAATATAGAATTAGTCCTTCAACTCATCTTTGGAAAGGCTATTCTCCATTGAAATAGAATACAGGCCTAGGGGACATAATAAATTGGTGATCTTCTTAGTCTAGGATTTTGTAATTGTCTGCCAAAGCCTCAGCCTTTAGAGAGGAAGGACCAATGATGGAGCTTTATGGTCATACATACCTGGCAACAGTCTTTTTGAATCAGTTGTGCCTTTACTGTCATCCCTTAGTGCGTGCTGCTAGCTGTTTTTTAGTAATGATTGATCTACCTTTTCGGTCACAGAATCACATTTTGGAGTAGCCTTTGCATGAATAATAGTAGTTACCACTTTTATGGCACTGTTAGTTACTCTCCTGAGCACTTTCCAAATTGGTAACTCATGTAATTCTCACAGTAATCTCACCCCCTTTCTATAGATGACAAAGAAATCATTTAACAGGGATCTTGGCAGGCAAAACCTTACAAATAGCTACATCATTGCTTTCGGATGGATTGAGGTTCCAATCTGGAAGAAGGGGGAAGGGATGATAAGTTCTTAAAAATGGTGAAGCAGCATGATATTGCATAAGGAAGGAAACTGCAATAAACTGCTGAGCCCTGTGGCTTGTGGGGATCTTAGTTCCTGGACCAGGTATTGAATCCAGGCTTCTTGCCAGTGGGAGCACAGAGTCTTAACCATCGGACCACCAGGGATTCCCTGCTTGTGCTGTCTTGATCACTTCCATTCTGATGCCCGGTTTGTCAGGTGGGCAGGGTCTCATGGTCCATGCTCTCCTCTCAGGCATTGTTTAAAATTAATTTTTGTTTTAAATTGAAGTATAGTTGATTTACAATGTTGTGTTAGTTTCAAGTGTACAGCAAAGTATCCTCTCAGGCTTTTAGAAAGAGGCTGTCATTGCCTTTGTTTTGCTGGAAGGGTAATGTGTGAATTTGGTCTTAGGTACTGGATTTCTTTCAGGTCTTGTGGTCCCAGACTTTCTCACAAGAATGATATGCTCTTATTTTTCCAGTTTTTTTTTTTGAGTAATGGTTGCTTCACTAGGACCCAGAAGTAATACCAGAGAAGTCAGAATCCATATATGTTCCTTTTAACTCCTCACCCCTCTGGCTGCTACTGTTATTAGATCGTATCATTCTGGGCCCACCTAGAAATCTTTTTAAATGGAACTAGTTTCAGCTTCCTGGGTCTTTGGGGCTTGTTTCTGTGATTCATTATTTATTTATTTATTTTTTTCTTTTCCCCATCATGCCTCTTTTATTTTTATATTTATTTTCATCCATCTTTTTATTCTTTGGCATGTGTGGGCCTCCCACTGCAGTGGGCTCTCTTGTTGCAGAGCACTGGCTCTGGGCACATGCGGCGCTGGCTCGGTAGTTGGACACACCGGTCCAGCCGCTCCGCGGCATGTGAGATCTTCCCAGGCCAGGGATTGAACCGGCACCCCTTGCACTGCAAGGTGGATTCTTTACCCACTGGACCACCAGGGAAGCCCCAATTTGTTATTTTGTAAAATTTCTCTTTTAAAAAGTGAGATATATACCTAAAAGGGCACAAATCAAAAGCTCAGAATTATAGAAAGAGCACATTTTGTTACCTGGATCAAGAGAGCATGATCAGAACCCCTGAAGCTCCCTCTGGTGTCCTGTATCGGTCGTTACTCCCACCCTCCTCCCAATGGCTAATCACTACCTTTTAATTCTGCTAATTATTTTTAAGGTGACTTTTGAACTTTCACTTATTTAACTGGTTCCCCAAAAATGCCTCTTCTAATCTTCGAGGGAATGATAATTTGACTATGGCTCTGAACCTGACACTTTGTTTCTTTTTCAGAGTAGACTTCAATGTTCCTATGAAGAACAACCAGATAACAAACAACCAGAGGTAATGTCCCTGCTAAGCTTTGAGACAGGTTTAAGATGTACATGGGTATGAGTATATGGAATGAAATGGTTTTCCATTCTTATTGTAGAACTATAGCAGCTTAAACCATATGATCTTAGATTTCAACCAACTCACCATTTAGTTTGCTTTCTTATGAGAATTTAGAAATTGAAAAAAAATCTTTTTAAGAAAGTGATTTTTTTTTTCCTCCTCGCATTCTTTCTAAATGTGAAGAATTTAGGGTTATGCATTTTTAAAGCATATCAAGGTTTAAGGTTACTAGACTTTCTGGCCAAATGAAGAATTGTGCATGTAGTTTTACAAGCCCCTATTCTAGCTGGCCCCATAAAAATCAGTTTTTGATTTAAGGGAAAAGACTTCAGAAGTAATACTTTCAGTGGGTTTAGGCTGCTCTAAATGTCCTGGCTCCCAGATTTAGAAGAAGAAATTTTAGGTGATAGTATTGCTCTTGGTTTTGATAAGATTTTTAAAAGGTTTTTATTTTAAATTTTAAATAAAGCGTTTGAGCTGGAAAGGTATGATCTGGACCTGGAAGTCCAATGATCTAGGTGTGTGCTGTCTAATAAAAATATAAGCCACTTGTAATTTAAGATTTTCTGGTTGCCACATTAAAAAAGTAAAAAGAAACAGATGAACTTAAATTTTAATAATGTATTTTATTTAATCCAGTAAGCCCCATTAATCATTTTAATATGTAATCTATTAAAAATCAAAGGAACGTTTAGGGCACAAATCAAAAGCTCAGAATTATAGAAAGAGCACATTTTGTTACCTGGATCAAGAGAGCATGATCAGAACCCCTGAAGCTCCCTCTGGTGTCCTGTATCGGTCGTTACTCCCACCCTCCTCCCAATGGCTAATCACTACCTTTTAATTCTGCTAATTATTTTTAAGGTGACTTTTGAACTTTCACTTATTTAACTGGTTCCCCAAAAATGCCTCTTCTAATCTTCGAGGGAATGATAATTTGACTATGGCTCTGAACCTGACACTTTGTTTCTTTTTCAGAGTAGACTTCAATGTTCCTATGAAGAACAACCAGATAACAAACAACCAGAGGTAATGTCCCTGCTAAGCTTTGAGACAGGTTTAAGATGTACATGGGTATGAGTATATGGAATGAAATGGTTTTCCATTCTTATTGTAGAACTATAGCAGCTTAAACCATATGATCTTAGATTTCAACCAACTCACCATTTAGTTTGCTTTCTTATGAGAATTTAGAAATTGAAAAAAAATCTTTTTAAGAAAGTGATTTTTTTTTTCCTCCTCGCATTCTTTCTAAATGTGAAGAATTTAGGGTTATGCATTTTTAAAGCATATCAAGGTTTAAGGTTACTAGACTTTCTGGCCAAATGAAGAATTGTGCATGTAGTTTTACAAGCCCCTATTCTAGCTGGCCCCATAAAAATCAGTTTTTGATTTAAGGGAAAAGACTTCAGAAGTAATACTTTCAGTGGGTTTAGGCTGCTCTAAATGTCCTGGCTCCCAGATTTAGAAGAAGAAATTTTAGGTGATAGTATTGCTCTTGGTTTTGATAAGATTTTTAAAAGGTTTTTATTTTAAATTTTAAATAAAGCGTTTGAGCTGGAAAGGTATGATCTGGACCTGGAAGTCCAATGATCTAGGTGTGTGCTGTCTAATAAAAATATAAGCCACTTGTAATTTAAGATTTTCTGGTTGCCACATTAAAAAAGTAAAAAGAAACAGATGAACTTAAATTTTAATAATGTATTTTATTTAATCCAGTAAGCCCCATTAATCATTTTAATATGTAATCTATTAAAAATCAAAGGAACGTTTAGGGCTTCCCTTGTGGCTCAGTGGATGAGAACCCGTCTGCCAATGCAGGAGACACAGGTTTGATCCCTGAACCAGGAAGATCCCACATGCCGCAGAGCAGCTAAACCCACACATCAACAAAGACCCAGCAAAGCCAAAAATAAATAAATTTTTTTTTTAAAAAAGGAACTTTTAACATTTTTGGTATTAAGTATTTGAGATCCAGTATGTATTTTACTCTAATAGCTAATCTGGATTAACCACATATCCAGTATTCAGAAGGCACCTGTGGCTAATGGCTACAACCGTATTAGGCAGTGCAGATACAGAGCCAGAACATTTTCACATTAACCCCAGAATAGAGCCTGGCATTCTGTCAAGCACATCTCCACTGCACCATTGTGGAGGGTCTTTGTATGAACTAAAAGCAGATAAACAAGTCTGAGTAGATCTTTTCATTTTCAGAAATCCATGGAGTTGATAAATAAAATGAAGCATTAGAAATAATAGAACTTGGCTGTTAAGGGAAAGCTTCGAAGATTAATTTGGTTTCATGGGTCAAATGTACTTGTGAAGGTTTCTTGTTTATTTGGTATAATTGACTTTTTATATCTGCCAAATAGCATAAGATATTTAGAAATATAACTTGGCTTTTTATTATTCTACTCTTTATTGAAATGTCACCTTAGAGAGACCTTCCCTGGCTACCTTCTCTAAAATCCCCTCCACCACTATTCTTCAGTTATTCTTGTACCTGTACCTTGCTTTATTTTCTCCATAGTTCTTACCACTTCTGCAAGAGCAGAGATTACTTTATTTACTATTGTATTCTCAGAATCTGATATAGTAGCTGCTACAAAAGAAGTGTTCAACAAATATTTATTGAATAAGTAAGTAATTTTTTTTGTGCCAAGAATGGAAAGTGAGTATTAGGCTTGTAACAATAATTTGAAGTGTTTAAAGGAAGTTTAATACATTTTTAAAAAAAGATTTATTTATTTATTTTTTGGCGGGTGGGGAGGGAGGGGAGCCGGCGGGCCACTTCTACTAGTCTTTCATTTGTCCATTTTTATTCATCTTTGTTCTTTGGCCCGTGTGGGCCTCCCATCGCAGTGGCCTGTGTTGTTGCAGAGCACCGGCTCTGGGCGCATGCGCTCCAGAGCTCCGGCTCGGTGATTGGACACATCAGTCCAGCCGCTCCGCGGCACATGGGATCTTCCCAGGCCAGGGCTCGAACCGGCGCCCCTTGCACTGCAAGGTGGTGTACTTACCACTGGACCATCAGGGAAGCCCTGGAAGTTTAATACATTTTTGATGAAACTATAAGTTACTCAATATGATGCATTATGGAAACCACAGTCTATATAATGTGTTTATTTTTTTCTACGTAGAAAAGTTACATTTTTTTCTAGGTTTCCCAAAATTTCTGTTAATGGTTTCAAGACTTGGGGATTTTATATTTCTTCCAAAGTCAAAGGCTTAGGGTGTTTCAGGGGTCTCTAAGACCACCCACATGTTGGGTGAGTCACTAGAGTGACTCACAGGACTCAGCATATGGTTCTCACTGCTAAAGTTTATTAAAGTGGAAGGATGCATGACAAGATCAGCAAGTGGAAATGACACAGACAAAATCTGGAGAAATCCATGCTTGAGCTTGGCTTCCATCCTTTCTCCCTTTCACCAAGTGTGCTCCTTTCTCCAGCAGTGGAAATGCAGTAATTGTGTGCGATATTGCTGCCCAGAGAAGCCCTTTAGAGACTCAACTCCTAAGATTTTTACTGGGAGCTGGTCACATAGGTTTCCTCTGCCCGACAGATACCAAAATACCAGACTCTCAGAGGGAAGCAGGTGTTGAATGTAAATCTGTTTATACAGACAGACTAGGAACTGGGAATAGTCTTTGTCAGAGAACTGAGGGACCACCTCAAAAGTCGAGTTCCCAGACACCAGCCAAGGGCCAGCCTTGCAAGCAGGTCCTTCTGAAGACAGCAGTTTCAGTCCTGCTGTATTAACTCTTCTGCACAAGGTACAAAACATGATGAGATTGTATAATCCTAGGTGGGGGGTTGACATCCTATTAACCTCTTCATCTGCACATGAACCTGAGGACCATCGGTAGACTTGAAGGAATTTGGAGAAGAAAGGGGGCGTTAATGTTTTATGAGGCCATGGATAAGATAGTTCTCACTAATTCTTAGGAGTAACCTTGTTCTACTTGTTTCTTTTTGGTTGCAGGATCAAGGCCGCTGTTCCAAGCATCAAATACTGCTTGGACAATGGAGCCAAGTCAGTTGTTCTTATGAGCCACCTGGGCCGGCCTGATGGTGTCCCCATGCCTGACAAGTACTCCTTGCAGCCAGTTGCTGCGGAACTCAAATCTCTGCTGGGCAAGTACGTTTCAGGCTCTGGTGGGCTCTGTGACAGGAGATATTGTCAGGCATGTTGTTGCTGGTTGTTACCTTTCAGACTGCTCAAGTGTTTCTGTTTCATACTCTTTCCAGGGATGTTTTGTTCTTGAAGGACTGCGTGGGTCCAGATGTGGAGAAGGCTTGTGCTGACCCAGCTACTGGGTCTGTCATTCTGCTGGAGAACCTTCGCTTTCATGTGGAGGAAGAAGGGAAGGGAAAAGATGCTTCTGGGAACAAGGTAGGACCCTGATTTTGACATTTGTGGGGATGAGGAGGGCTGGATGTATGAGACCGATTGAGGAGTGGAAGCTCATGTTTATTTTGATACCTTTTTATTGAAATTTTGATACCTTTTTATTGAAATACAGCATACAAATAGAAATGTACAAAAGCACAGCTTGATGAATTATCACAAAGTAAGCACACCTGTGTAACACCATCTAGGTCAGAGAATAGGATGTTGCCAGCATCCTGGAAGCCCTCTGCATCGTGCTCAAGTGGTTTTCTAACACTTTGGAAAGATGTAAACACCATTTGGGTATAAGAGTATTTGGTGAACATGCTGCTTCTAATTGTCCCTTTGTTACAAACCTGGCCTATGATATATGAAGGTAATTTTTTCTAATAGTATGTAATAATATCCTATCAGAGGTTAGGCTGTGATTCCAAAGTGCTGAGAGCAGACATTCACAGGTAGTTGTTGAGGGTGAGTATCCATGATATACCAGGTGTTCCTCCAGCAGAGCCAGTTTTAGATTTTTTTTTGTCAAGTCTGGAACTGATTTTTTAAGCAGCAGGCCCTAGTGTTTTATGGAAGGAGAATTTGTAATCTTATTTAGAAGGGGAATTAACATAAAGCTTGAGCTTGGTCCTTTTAAGACAGTAAATTAAATTTGATATCATTGAGATTTTTTTACAAAAGAATCATGTGAGCAGAAAAGTATTAAGTCAAGTGGAAAGGGACTGTTTGGAACATTTGATTGAGTTAGGTAAATGATGGTCATGATGATATTGCCTTGGGTTTAAGGCATTTTTCTTAAGAAGTATAAAGCATCTTTGAATTTCTTTAGATAAGGAAAGACAGGTATCATGCTTTAAAAAAAAAAAACAACCAAAAAACCTAGGTCTCAGAAAAGCAGTCATTTGACCAAAGATAGAGATAGTGGTACTGTTGCTGGGTTTTATATATAGCTCTGTCTGTCAGATTAGCAAACTTTCTGTAAAGGGTCAGACAATAAATATTTTAGGCTTTGCAGGTCATCCAGTCAGTCACAACCTTAAATGGTGTCTAATGGAACTATTCAGTTCTGCCATTATTGTACAAAAGCAACCATAGCGGGGGGGTGGGGGGGAAACTTTTTAAAGGGCAACCATAGATACCCCGAAAATAGATTTCTGTGACCTGATAACCAGAATTTAATTTTTTCTTTTTAAATTTTATTTTTATTTATCTTTTTTTGGAGGGTGGGGTGGGGAGGGAGGGGGATGGGCGGGCCATTTCCACTGGTCTTTCATTTCTCCATTTTCATCTGTCTTTGTTCTTTGGCTCCTGTGGGCATCCCATCGCGGTGGCCGCTGTCGTCGCAGAGCACCGGTTCTGGGCGCACGCGCGCCAGAGCTCTGGCTCGGTAATTGGACACATCGGTCCAGCCGCTCCGTGACACGTGGGATCTTCCCAGGCCAGGGATCGAACCGGCGCCCCTTGCACTGCAAGGTGGTGTCTTTACCCACTGGACCACCAGGGGAAGCCCCAGAATTTAAATACTAAGTGACAGAGCTGTCTCTGAGGATGATTTGGAATTCGCCTATTGGTAGGAAGGAAGCTGGGCTTCCCAAGTGGCTCAGTGATAAAGAAGCCACCTGCCAATGCAGGAGCCTCAGGAGTTGTGGCTTTGATCCCTGGATCAGGAAGATCCTCTGGAGGAGGGCATGGCAACTCACTCCAGTATTCTTGCCTGGAGAGAGGAGCCTGGGAGGCTGCAGTTCATGGGGTTGCACAGAGTCAGACCCGACTGGAAACGCACGTAGAAGGGAAGCTGAAATCACTCTTTAAATACTTACCGTCTTTAGTGGCTTGGGGAACCAGGTGCTCTGAGGCTAGCGTCTCAATCTCCTGTTGTGCTTCTGACATTTCTTAAGGTCATCAGAGTGCCTGCTGCCAAGCAGTTTCTTTTCTTAGCACTCCAGGCTTTGGTCTTGCCTTATCTTGCCTTTGGCATAGCCTTGCTACAGTAGTAGAAGTTAAATGCTGACCTAAAATTTGGTGCCCTTTTAGATTGAAACTCAAGCTGTTAAACTCTTGGGCTTAGAAATGGTAGGAGGCAAATCGAGGCAAAACATTATATTCAGTATGTGGTGTATGTCTTTGTAGGTAGTTTACATTTAGTGTCCAGTGGTTTTTCCTGCTTGAAATTTCAGGAGCCAGTGAGTAAGAGTGAATAAAAACAAAGTGAGGGCATAAAATTTTTCCTTTATCCAGGGTACCTGCATTAGTCTTTTAGGCACATTCTCTTCTTTCTGGTTACTGGCAGATCAAAAATGAAAAATGGGTTCTGATTATTATTAGGTTTTATAGTACCTTTCTCATAAACAGCTTTTATTTCGCATCATTTTTCCTCAAACAGTTCTTAAATAGAGGGGTTACCTTCCCTTTTTAATAGATGGTAAGGGGTAGAGGAAAA
This sequence comes from Tragulus kanchil, assembly GCA_022376925.1. Taxonomy (NCBI): domain Eukaryota; kingdom Metazoa; phylum Chordata; class Mammalia; order Artiodactyla; family Tragulidae; genus Tragulus; species Tragulus kanchil. The sequence continues at coordinate 64,496,110 of JAIOJX010000001.1, read as the reverse complement.
CTTGATAAAGGTTACACAGAAAATTAGTGTCAGACCTGGGCCGAGAACTTGGGTCTCCTGCCATTGGGGCAGTGTTTTTATTACTACATACCTTGCAGTCACCAGTGGCGGATGACATTCCCATTCTGAAGAGATTATGGGGCTCTGCGGTCTTTAGTCTTAGCACCAGCATCCCTGCATTCTTTAGGTCACTAGAGGAATGCCCCTGTTCTTTGTGACAGCCTCCTTTGCCTGGATGTATAGGAGAATGGGAGGGGACAGTGACTAAAACATCTGCTTGGTGCTCTCCTCTGCCATGTCCCCCTTATCTGGCTTTCTGTGCATCTTTGTTTTGTTTCCTATGGAGACTGTGTATGCTGCTGTCCTGCTTGCTTTCCCTTGTGAGAAGGGGGCACATCCCTGGATAGTTAGGTAACATTCAAAGCCACATGTTTTACTTCTGCTTTTTGTCCCTTTTTCTTTTTTGTAGAAGTGTATTTTCTCAGATGCCTAACTTCCAGGGAAGGCTATATGGATGGCCTCCTTCTGATACTATATAAGATGTTTCCGAGGTCCTTTTCTGTTGTCATGTTTCCATCTGCCTTCTCTATCTCTAGCTTGCCCTTGTTGCTTTCATGAGAATGTGTATGAGAGCCTTTTTCCTTTGCAGAGGTCTTGGCAGCTAGCAGCTTGATTCAAGTATAATCCTAAGTTTTATAAGGAGAATTTGTTAAAATGAGGAAATGAATCAAGGTAAGGAGAGAGAAGGATGATTTGAATCTTGTCCTGGGAGCCTGTAGAGGCCAGAGGAATATGATTAGCTGTGATTCAGGAATCTTAGGCTTACAATTTGAGGGAAGGCAAAGGAGAGCAGAAATATGCAGAAATGACGAAAAGATCTGGAACATTTGGAAGAAAGAATAGATCCCTGTTGCTAGTTTTAAAAACTGCTGTTTTATCAACAGAGGGTCTTTAGATATGTTGAAGAGGGCTCTTGGTGTGAAATACTTTTTCTTTTTTTTTTTTTAAATTTTTGGTCACTTGTATTGATCTTTCATTTATCCATTTTCATCCATCTTTGTTCTTTGGCCCGTGTGGGCCTCCCATCGCAGTGGCCTGTGTTGTCGCAGAGCACCGGCTCTGGGCGCATGCGCTCCAGAGCTCCGGCTCGGTAATTGGACACATTGGTCCAGCTGCTCCGCGGCACGTGGGATCTTCCCAGGCCAGGGATCGAACCGGTGCCACTTGCACTGCAAGGCGGTGTCCTTACCCACTGGACTACCAGGGAAGCCCAAGATGCCTTTTTTTTATAGTTCATTTTTATTTATTTATTTTTGGGTGTGCTGCGTCATCGTTACTTTCTCTAGTTGTGGAGAGCAGAGGTTACTCTCTAGTTGCAGTGTGAGGGCTTCTCATTGTGGTGGCTTCTCTTGTTGTAGAGCATGGGCTCTAGGGCGTTCGGGCTTCAGTAGTTGTGGCACGTGGGCTCAATAGTTGTGATGCACGGGCTTTAGTTGCTTCATGGAATGTGGGATCCTTCCTAATCAGGGATTGAACCTGTGTCTCCTGCATTTGCAGGCGGATTCCCCACCACTGAGCCACCAGGAAGCCTGGTATGAAATGCTTTTACAGTTGTCTTTGGAGTCATCAATATCTCCTGTGTTCTCCTCCCTGCCCTTTTGTTTGTTTTCATGAGAATGTGTATGAGAGCCTTTTTCCTTTGCAGAGGTCTTGGCAGCTAGCAGCTTGATTCAAGTATAATCCTAAGTTTTATAAGGAGAATTTGTTAAAATGAGGAAATGAATCAAGGTAAGGAGAGAGAAGGATGATTTGAATCTTGTCCTGGGAGCCTGTAGAGGCCAGAGGAATATGATTAGCTGTGATTCAGGAATCTTAGGCTTACAATTTGAGGGAAGGCAAAGGAGAGCAGAAATATGCAGAAATGACGAAAAGATCTGGAACATTTGGAAGAAAGAATAGATCCCTGTTGCTAGTTTTAAAAACTGCTGTTTTATCAACAGAGGGTCTTTAGATATGTTGAAGAGGGCTCTTGGTGTGAAATACTTTTTCTTTTTTTTTTTAAAAATTTTTGGTCACTTGTATTGATCTTTCATTTATCCATTTTCATCCATCTTTGTTCTTTGGCCCGTGTGGGCCTCCCATCGCAGTGGCCTGTGTTGTCGCAGAGCACCGGCTCTGGGCGCATGCGCTCCAGAGCTCCGGCTCGGTAATTGGACACATTGGTCCAGCTGCTCCGCGGCACGTGGGATCTTCCCAGGCCAGGGATCGAACCGGTGCCACTTGCACTGCAAGGCGGTGTCCTTACCCACTGGACTACCAGGGAAGCCCAAGATGCCTTTTTTTTATAGTTCATTTTTATTTATTTATTTTTGGGTGTGCTGCGTCATCGTTACTTTCTCTAGTTGTGGAGAGCAGAGGTTACTCTCTAGTTGCAGTGTGAGGGCTTCTCATTGTGGTGGCTTCTCTTGTTGTAGAGCATGGGCTCTAGGGCGTTCGGGCTTCAGTAGTTGTGGCACGTGGGCTCAATAGTTGTGATGCACGGGCTTTAGTTGCTTCATGGAATGTGGGATCCTTCCTAATCAGGGATTGAACCTGTGTCTCCTGCATTTGCAGGCGGATTCCCCACCACTGAGCCACCAGGGAAGCCTGGTATGAAATGCTTTTACAGTTGTCTTTGGAGTCATCAATATCTCCTGTGTTCTCCTCCCTGCCCTTTTTTGTTTGTTTTTCTCTGCAGGTAAAAGCTGAGCCAGCCAAAATAGACGCCTTCAGAGCTTCACTTTCCAAGTTAGGGGATGTCTATGTCAATGACGCTTTTGGCACTGCACACAGAGCCCACAGGTATTTGTTCAGTGTTAAACTGGAAGTATTATTTCTCTGTTTACTTAAGCAACCCAAGCTCTGGCTTGCTTTTGGAAATTTCTGTATTGTATTGTGATCTTTTTGGATTCTATCTCTAATTGGTGCTACAAATTAAACTATGGTTCTTGTTGAGTATCCCTGATGTAAAAAGGAAATAAAAGTAAAAAATGTTGAGGATTTTGGAACTTTTTGTTGCTCTGTCTTGCTTTAGATGTTTCATGGAGAGCTCACCCTTTGTGATTGCGGTGGGAGTAGAATCTTAGGCTATCAGTAGGAAGCATATTGAGGAATCCTTCCCTGTTGTCAATACCTGACTGATTATTTATTGTGGTTAAACCCTTGGCTTGAAGACTGTTAATTTGGTATCTTAACTTCTACTTAATTTCATTGCTTTTCACTTGTTCTCTTTGAACCCTGCATTATTAACTAACCTTATCTTGTACCTAAGTGTTTCATTGCAGTTTGGAGATGAAAACCATGGTGTTCTGGCATCTCAAAAGTGAAACTATTTCAGTGATGAGATGGCCTCTAGAATTGGGAGAATTGCTAGGGATTGGCTAATATTTGAATGTCTTTGTTCATTTCTAGCTCCATGGTAGGAGTAAATCTGCCAAAGAAGGCTGGAGGTTTTTTGATGAAGAAGGAGCTGAACTACTTTGCCAAGGCCTTGGAGAGCCCAGAGCGACCCTTCCTGGCTATCCTGGGCGGGTACGGAGAACTCTTCAAGATCATGCTTTAAGTAGTGTTTTTGCCTGGTAGTAGGCTGTAACTTGGGCTTCCCTGATATCTCAGTGGTAAAGAATCTGCCTGCAGTGCAGGAGCTGCAGGAGACATGGGTTCAATCCCTGGGTTAGGAAGATCCCGTAGAGGAGGGCATGGCACCCCAGTATTCTTGCCTGGAGAATCCCATGGACAGGGGAGCCTGGAGGGCTATATATAGTCCATAGGGTTGCAAAGAGTTGGACATGACTGAAGCGACTTAGCCTGAACACAAGGCCATAACTTGGGTGGTTTATTGTCAGCACAATCAAACTGGGTGACTGAGAATTTAATAAAGGGGGCATCAACAAAGGTGTGGGTAGGGCTTAGGGAACTATAAAAGGGACAGTACAGTAATCTGGGGAAACCGTCATCACCATCCTTAGGCCTGAAGGGTCAAACGGAAGAGATGGTTACCAAAATCCAGAGAGAGTGCTTGTGTGGAGATGGCCCTCTGATAGGAACTGTAGCCTTTGGTCAAAGGATGGAGGGATAGTCATCTAGCAGGGAAGGAGCCAGGGAAATAGATACTCTGATGTCCTTTTAATGTCCTATTGATGTACCCCCTCCTATCCACAATGGGCTACATCCCAGCTGGATGTCAAAGGGCAGATAACCTCTTTGATGCAGTCTATCCAGGTCAGCCTCCTGGGACAGAGAACTGGGCTAGAAAGGATAGAAAATGGCTCTAGAGGGACTTCTCTGACCCAGTGGCTGAGACTCCTGACTTCCAATGCAGGAGGCCTGGGTTGGAGCCCTGGTCAGGGAGCTAGATCCACGGTACTGCAACTAAGACCCAACACAGTCAAATAAAAAAAAAAAAAAATGGCTGTAGAGGGAAGAATCGGAAAGATCCACTATTACTTACCTAACAATTTTTGAAGCACTTGAGCTTTTCAGATATGAAAACCTCCTTATATGTGTTGAATATATCATTTGGAACTCATTTCTCCAGATCCCATACCTTTTTATATTTCCTCCTGTGGAGAAAAGTACTTAGTGAATAGTGATATGCTAGTAGCTTAGTTAAAAATAGAAATTTCAGAAGTGTAGGTAAAGAGGCGAAGAGGACACATTTTGGATGATAAAAGTAGGGACAGAGACCTGGGACTACTTGGATAAGATCTTGCTCCTTTGATGGCTATCTAGATAACAGCCTCTTTATGGCCGGATGCTCCTGGCCCTCTTATGAGCAGGGCCTTTTTTTCTCCACCCTTGGGACTGAACGCACTCAGCATTTCCTTATGAAAGCTGACTCTGGATGTGGGTGTCAATTTCAGATTTCATAGTTGCTCTCCAGGCTTCATCAGCCCAGTTTCGGGGTCCTAAAAATAGTTTAGGTGGGTACAGGTTGCTATCTGTGTCCTGGAAGCATTGCCCCTCTTGTGTACTGGATATTAAAGGTCAGCCTCTGATCTTTGCTTCTCTGGAGATGAGGACTTGAACTTTGTTGTCTGTCCTTCCATAGACCTGGAATATAGGAGAGAGTGCCACCTAGTGGTTATGATTAAGCTTTAGACTCTGCCTAAAACAGCTATTTTGGGGAAGTTGACATGGAAAAATTTTTTTTTTTGGCCACCTTTCTTGTAGTATCCCTGGGAACATTAATAATTTAGGGGGAGATTTTATATTTTATTAAAAAAATACTGTGTTGGGAATTCCCTGGTGGTCCAGTGGTTAGGACTCCTTGCTTTCACTGCCAAGGGCCCAGGTTCTACCCTTGGTGAGGGAGCTAAGCCGTGCAGTTACTCAGTCGTGTCTGACTCTTTGCAACCCCATGGACTGCAGCACACCAGGCTTCCCTGTCCTTTACCATCTCCCAGAGCCTGCTCAAACTCATGTCCATTGACTCATTGATGCCATCCAGCTATCTCTTCATTCGTCTCCTTCTCCCTTCTATTTTCCCCAGCATTAGTGTCTTTTCCAATGAGTCGTCTCTTCACATCAGATGGCCAAAATATTGGAGCTTTAGCTTCAGCATCAGTCCTTCCAATGAATATTCAGGGCTGATTTCTTTTAGGATTGACTGGTTTGATCTCCTTGCAGTCCAAGTGACTCTCAAGAGTCTTCGCCAATTGAGGCTCAAAGGCATCAATTCTTTAGTGCTCAGCCTTTGTGCAGTGTGGCCAAAAAAACCCAAACCCAAAACATTATTTTGGAAACACTCAAACATTATAGAAATTGAAAGAATAGTATAATAAACTCCCAGGTACCTATCACCCTGTTCTAATAATTACTGGCATTTTTGCCAATCCAGTTTCATCTGTCCCTAATCCTTTTTAAAATTTTTTTTTGGTCAGGAGTATTTGAAAGCAAACCTTAGCCATCATATAATTTGATTTCTCATATTTCTGTACATATCTCATAACTAGATGAGATTTCTTTTAAATAACCATCTGTTAACACCCAATAATATTGAACAGTTTTACTATTAATACTATCATCTAATACCCAAGTCTGTAGTCAGAAATTCTCCATCATTTCAGAAATGCCTTTTTATAGTCAGTTTGTTTGAATAAGGATCCAGATGAAGTCAATGCATTGTATTTGGTTGTTAGGCATATTTTATTTTATCATAGTTCTCTCTTCCTTATTAGTTTCACTCTATTGATTTGTTGAAGAAGCAAGGTATTTGATACGTAGAATATCCCATGCTCTTTAGAAGATGTCGAGTGTCTTTTCTCCCTCTCCCTCTCTTTTCCTCTTGCTGTCTTTTTCTGTGTGTGTGTGTGTGTGTGTGTGTGTGTGTGTGTGTATGTGTTTCTGTATAAAGCATTTAATCCATTGTTAACCTTGGTGGTGATCAGTCTTTACAAGTGAGAGATAAATAGTCTCTTGCCATCCATTCTTCCACGTCACTATTGTTTTGAACCTCCATTTCACAAATCCTATAACAAGACTTCTTACAGAGTAGATACCATCTTATTTATTGAATGAAGAGCTAAATAGGCCCAAGGTGATTTGTTCATTTAAGTGGGATTTAGATATAAAAGGATATTTGTGGAAAGCAAGCTGTTACTTACGTGAAGAATTTCAAAGGGTGTGCTTCAAGTGAATTTGTTTTTATTTTCGTTAGATATGTATATATTTTTTCCTCTTACAGGGAAATGAAAGGTGTATCTGTCTTTATTATCTTATTTCCCTCTACTAGAATATAAGCAGCAAAGGGGTAGGGATCTTTGCTTTGGCTCACTGATATTTACGTTTCTCAAAGACCTAGACCTAGAACAGTGCTTGGCACAGAGTAAATACTCAGTGTTTTCTTTTTTTTTTAAAGTCTGTATTGAATTTGTTAAAACATTACTTCTGTTTTACTCTTGTTTTTTTGACAATGAAGCATGAGGGAGCTTAGCTCCCTGAGCAGAGATTGAACCCATACCCCTTGCATTGGAAGGCAAAGTCTTAGTCACTGGACCACCAAGGAAGTCCCACAGTCAATGTGTTGAATCAGGTGGCCCAATAGAATAACGAATGCCATAAAGCAAATGTTCCAGCAACTAAGCATGGACCTAAGACTGCCAGTCTAATTTTGCTCAGTATATATTTGTTTGGTATGTAATTTCATCTCTGCTTAAGGGTTAGGACAGTTCTCATTGAGTTTAGGGATCCCACAATTAGCAGCCTTTCTCAGGCACAATTACCAATCTTGACCCTTTGATTTTGGGGGTATAAAAGAAGCACGATATTTGGACCTTGTGATTTCTTTAGATGATTGTAAGTCTTTTAGCCCTTCTTGGCCAAGAGCCACACCGTAAAAAGATTTCTTAGTAATGGTTTGGCTTTTGGGGTTCGAGAAACATAGGGCGAAGCTAGCTAGTACTTCAAAAAACTATTTTTAATATTTAATTGGAAGATAATTGCTTAACACTGTTGTTGTGTTCATTTCTTCTGTACAACAGCATGAATCAGCCATAAGTGTACATATATCCCCTCGCTCTTCAGCTTCCCTTCCACCCCCACCCCCAATCCCACCCCTCTAGTTCTTCACAGAGCACCAGACTGAGAGCCAGTACTTTTTTACTTTGTGGGCCATTTCTCTGTTCTTGTCCCTTGATACTCAGGCTTTGTGTAATATCAAATCCTTAGTCCATTGTTCTTTTGGTGATGATTCTTGCTTTCCCTTCCAGAGCTAAAGTTGCAGACAAGATCCAGCTGATCAATAATATGCTGGACAAAGTCAATGAGATGATTATTGGTGGTGGAATGGCCTTTACCTTCCTTAAGGTGCTCAACAACATGGAGGTAGGAAACTGATACCAAGCAGATGTGACACAGGTTTCTGTGATGAATAGCAGGGTATGTAAATTTAAAAAGGAAATTAGCTTGTGACACGAGCCCTAGAAACTCCCATTTTAATTTATTTTGTAAGTTGTTTTTCTTTTGTCTTTGACTTTTTCCTTTATATTGTGCCATATTTTGTTCCTCTCTGCTTTGTGAGGTAATCAGGTTCTTAGTGTAGAGGCTGCTCTTCATCGTCTTGACTTCCCTATATAGATTGGCATTTCTCTGTTTGATGAAGAGGGATCCAAGATTGTCAAAGACCTGATGTCCAAAGCTGAGAAGAATGGCGTGAAGATTACTTTGCCTGTTGACTTTGTCACTGCTGATAAGTTTGATGAGAATGCCAAGACTGGCCAAGCCACCGTGGCCTCTGGCATACCCGCTGGCTGGATGGTGAGTGAATTGGGCGGTTGGTTGTGTGAACAAATATATTTTGGTGTCATTCATTCAACCAATAATAATTTTAAAAGAAAGGCTCCAAACATTTTAGTGAGCCCCACCTTAAGGGAGAATCCATGGGGTAAAAGCAGTGGTATCAGATATGGGGCAAAACTGTTTTTAGTTTCTTCATCTATTTAATGTTTATTAAGTACTTAACTGATTGCTGGGGACGATGCTGTGTACTTTCAAGGTTTGAGTTGTTCTGTCAGATTATGTTGCAACCTAGAAACCTGTGTAAGAAATTTTTTGTATATGAAAACAGCAAGGTAGTACAATTGTAAGAAGAGAAATATCTATATGTATATTAATGACTTGTTTAAATTGTTGATTATATGATTCTGTATGTTATCATTCTAATAGCTATACAAAATTGTTAATGTTGACTGACATACTACTTTGCTTAGTTACTTTCCTTTTGTTAGGTATGTAACTTTTATGTAGTTCAGTGTTTCTCAAAGTGTGGTCCCAAGAACATGAGCATCAGGATCGTTTTGAAACTTGTTAAAAACTGCAAATTCCTGCCCCCTTCCCCAAACATGCTAAAGCGGAAACTCTAGGGGTAGGGCCCAGAAATTTTTGCTCAAACAAGCCATCCTGGTGATTCTGATGCATCACAAAGTTTAAGAACCACTAATCTAGTTTAGTGTTTTTCAACTTTGGCGCTATTGACATCTCAGGTAGTTTTAGTTGTGGAGGGCTGTTGTTACATTGCAGAATGTTTAAGGAATCTTTGGCCACCAGGTACCAAGTAGCAACCCTCTATCACCTCTAAATGATGACAACCAAAAATGTCGTGGGACATTACCATATGTTCCCTAGGGAGGTACCCTCGTTGAAAACCACTGACCTAGTTACAGTCATAAAGTAGTGTGGCTCAAAATGCTTTTATTAAATAACTTTGGAAGTTTTCCCTTAGACTTGATCTTCCATAAAGAATATAAACAGGTTTATAATTTTAAAAAATGAAGTGTATCTTTTAGTTCTAGGAGACACTCCGGTATTCAGCCTTGAGTTCTGGTCTTTGGTGGAGGTGTGCTATTTACTCCTAAGTAGCTTTCTTGGTATCTCATCCTTTTAACTCTGCCCCTTTAGGGCTTGGACTGTGGTCCTGAGAGCAGTAAGAAGTATGCTGAGGCTGTTGGTCGGGCGAAGCAGATCGTGTGGAATGGACCTGTGGGTGTATTTGAATGGGAAGCTTTTGCCCAAGGAACCAAAGCCCTCATGGATGAGGTGGTGAAAGCCACTTCCAGGGGCTGCATCACTATCATAGGTAAGGGGTCCTGTACAAAGCTAATGCCAGTGTGAGCTGGCAGAAGATCCGAGGAAAGTAGAGGGGAAATGGTTAACTTTTCCTAGGTTTCTTGGGGCTGGGTCAATCTTGAGACCTAAATGGGTATATAATTCATGGAGGAATCTCTAAATGAGATGGAGTTGGAGGGTTATCAGCTACCTTTTGGGCTTGAGACTGCCTTATAGTTTCGGTGCCAGTCTTTTTTCTCTTCTCTCCTTTCCCCTTTTTATGTGGTTTTCATTTAATAGGTGGTGGAGACACTGCTACTTGCTGTGCCAAATGGAACACGGAGGATAAAGTCAGTCATGTGAGCACTGGGGGTGGTGCCAGTTTAGAGCTCCTGGAAGGTGAGGTTCTTTAATGTTTTTTGGCTTATTTGGGGGAAGGACAGGGTTTATGTAGTAAGAGTTAAGTACAATGGAGTGAAGACAGTAGGTGGTAGTGTTGCCATGAGCAGTCTCGGGCAGCACAAATGGAGGAACTTCAAATAAACTCCTAGCTCTCATTTGATGTGGAGAGGGCCAGCTGGGAAGCCCTCTATTCTCAAAGAGGTTATTACCCTCTAGTAGACTTGGGACCCAAAATGTAAACGTTACTGAACTGCTGGCTATATATCCTAGAGAAGAGCTAATGTGTTATTGGGAAGATAGAAGGGGGATCTGGCTTAGTGGATCCTGTAGTAATGCTGGCTCTGTGTGTGTTGTGTGTTCTCTCAAAAACAGGTAAAGTCCTTCCTGGAGTGGACGCCCTCAGCAATGTTTAGGACTTTCCTGCCTTTTGGTTCCTGTGCATAGCCCCTAAGTCAACATAGCACTGTCTGCATCTCCACTTGGCATCTCCACTTAGCTAAAATGTCTTCCCCCTTGTCAAGAGTCAGCTAGTGGCCAAGAGATGTAGTGCCAGGAACCCTTAAAACAGCTGCCTAGCATCTCAGCTCATCTTTACTGCACCCTGGATTTGCCTACATCTTAGAGAGCCCATTTGAATTTCTTAGAGACTAAATTGTTGTGCATTCTAGAGTGCGTATATTTATATTATGCCTGTTAAAAGTGGGCTGTGTTAACTTAGTTCTCTTTCTGAAGTAGCTTATTCTGATTAGCTTTGTCATTATTTCACCACTCAGGATGGAAACAAGATGAAATTCCAGTTGTTGGTAGGGAGGGAGATGAAGTTGGTGATCTATTAAATAAAAATACCATCGAAACTGGAACTTTTTCCTGTCATGTTTTGTTATTTAGGGTGAGAACAGAATCTTGAAGAAGGGATCAGATCATTTACCTCCATGTTTCTAAGTAACATGCTTAAACTGTTAACTTCTTGATTTTCTAAAAAAGATACCTATTCATTTCATACATGGGAAGATTTAGCTTCTTATAGCCTCTGTTCTATATATACTTCCCCTTGTTCATTTTCCCAGAATAGTTGTGTCATAATTTGAGATTTAATTAATAGTCTACAGTGTGATTATAACTACAGTTGACAGCTGAACTATGTCATGATTATATTTACCTATCTACCTTTTAATTTGTTTTGGAGTTTAAAAGTTTTAAAAACTGGTTTCTTTTTTTCTGTGTACCTACCACTGATTCATTACCAACATACTCAAACATATCAGACAGGTTCTTTTCTCTTTTTTTTCTTTTGGCTGCTTAGTGTGGCATGTGAAACTTCTTGACCAGGGATCAAACCTGGGCCCCCCTGCAGCAGAAGCATGGATTTTTTTTTTTTTGAGCACAAAGGAACTTTTACTTTTTAGGGGGGGTGGTATAGCCAATTAACAATGTTGTGATAGTTTCAGGTGAACAGTGAAGAAATTCTGCCAGTATCCATTCTCCTACAAACTCCCCCTCCCATCTAGGCTAGCACATAACATTGAGCAGAATTCCATGTGCTATACGATAGATTTTTGTTGGTTATCCATTTTAAATATAGCAGCGTGTACAGGACTTTCCCAAAGCCGTTAACTATCCCCCTCCCTTGTAACCATGAGTTCATTTTCTAAGTCTGTGAGTCTCTTTCTGTTTTATAAATAAGTTCATTTGTATCATTTTTTAGAATCCACATAGAATCCATCTTAGAATCCATCTTTTAATTTTATATTTATTTTCATCCATCTTTTATTCTTTGGCATGTGTGGGCCTCCCATTGCAGTGACCTCTCTTGTTGCACAGAACCGGATCAGGATGCATACGCTCCAGAGTGCTGGCTCATAATTGGACATGCCCTGTCCAGTGGCTCCGCGGCACATGGGATCTTCCCGGCCAGGGATTGAACCGGTGCCCCTTGCACTGCAAGGCGGACTCTCTACCTCCTGGATCACCAGGCAAGCCCTATTTCATTCTTTTTAATGGCTGAGTAATATTCCACATCTTTATCCTTTTCTCTGTCAATGGATATTTAGGTTGTTTCCATGTCTTGGCCATTGTAAATAGTGCCGCAATGAACACTGGGGTGCATGTATCTCTTTGGGCCATGTTTTTCTCTGGATATATGTTCACGAATGAGATTGCAGGGTGATAATGGTAGCCATATGTTTAGTCTTTAAGGAACTTCCACACAGTTCTCCATAGTGGCTGTACCAATTTACATTCCCCCCAACAGTGCACAAAGGTTCCTTTTCTCTCCACACCCTCTCCAGCATTTATTGTTTGTGGGTATTTTGATAATAGCCATTCTGACTGGTGTGAGGTAGTATCTTACTATAGTTTGAATTTCCCTAATATTATAGCAATGTTGAACATCTTTTCATGCACCTGTATGTCCTATTTAGAGAAATGTCTATTCAGGTAGAAGCATGGAATCTTAATCTCTGGACCACCAGGGTCAAGTCCCAGTTGGTTCTTTTTTTGGTTTGTTTTACCTCTACGTCATTTATTTTTCATCCATCTTTATTTTTTGGCATGTGTGGGCCTCCCATTGCAGTGGCCACTCGTTACAGAGCACTGGCTCTGGGCACATGTGCTCCAGAGTGCTGGCTGCGTTAATTGGATACACTGGTCCAGCTGCTCCGTGGCACATGGGATCTTCCTGTGCCAGGGATCAAACTGGTCCCCCTGGCACTGCAAGGCGTCTCTTTACCCACTGGGTCACCAGGGAAGCCCTGCTTCCCTTTCTTTTATACTCCTTTTTGTGAAACATAAGATTCCACTAACTTTCTGAGAAACAGTGCCTAGGAGGCAGACTTATTGTATGTCTGCCTTTATTCAACTCTTATATTTGCCTATTTGTTTATATGGAGAATTTCAGCCTACATATCAATTTCTTAGAATTCGAGGCTTTGATTTATTGTCATTGCTGAAAATCTAATGACATAGCACACTTGATCTTAGCCAAAAGGCCAAGGTGATTCCAATAATATGATTATTGTCCTTCTAATTTTCCCTGTTTTCACTTTCCTGTCATTTTAATGGAGTTTCAGGAATTAGCAGAGGTAAACATGTAATTTCCAAAGGTTATGTTTGACCAGAATTTTGCTGCTGAGCATTTTACATGCTAGAGTATGTATTTCACCTTTATGGGTAAAGAAATAGTTAAATTATTGGCCACTGTCACAGAGCTAGTAGGTAACAGGAGGGATTAAAATCCAGGTTTGTCTTGATGCCCAAAGGGTGTGCTTTTTCCCTGTGCCTCACTCTCTGAGATGATTATTCTAGACTAGGGCTTCACTCTCTGATGATTATTCTAGACTAGGGCTTTTTTGCTTAACTCTGGAGAGAACAACCAAAGAATGTTTTGGTGGCTGCTTTAAACAAAACAAGTGTTGAAGGCTTGAATTTTTCCTAATTTTTATTTTAATTAGTACTGTCCTCAGAGTTGTAGTTGGTTTTAAAAAACAACCATGTTTCTATGCATCTCTAATGCCATGCTATAACCTGGTTTGAAAAGCAGGAATTCTAGTATCTTCTTTTTGTAGGTGAAGCCCAGAGACGCTACTCATTGACCCAGTGAATTAATGTCATAGCAGGGGCAGAACTTTAGCTACTGGTGACTATTTCTCTCTATGGATTACCTTTCTCCCAACATTTTATTTCAAAATGTACAGAGGAGTTGAACACCTATAAACCTAACACTTAACACTACAACCTCAAGTTCGTCCATCCATTGAGCCCTGATTGTACCTTGTAAGTACTTTCTGCTGGACTCTACTTCCAGGATCTTTCCCCATTTTATTCAGTCATTAATCCAGCAAATGAATGGGGGAATGCCAGTAGCCAAATATTTGAGTACCTGCTATATCCTTAGGACATAATAGAGGCAATATAACAGTTATGTCCTAAAGGAATTTACAACTGAGACAAGGAAGGCAGTATAGAACAATTTATGAGTATATAAACTAGAATTGAACAAAGATGTGCTTCCTGACTTAAGATAGAGTTAGGAATTACTGATAAAACACTGCAAAGGTATAGGTTTAAGTGGTAGTAAACTTTTAACCTCCAAAAGCCATGTGTGCCAGTATATAGAACAAAAATGCTAATCATGGCATAAATGAGTTGTCTCTTTAGTAGTGTTTCCAGCTTCCCTTATTTCCCTTTTTATGTCTGAAACTTCCTGCTAATACATGATACAAAAGTCCCAAAGGGGGGTACACAATGAGAAGACACCTTCCTCCCTAGTCCCCTAGCTACCAGTTTCCTTTCTTAGAAGCAATCACTGTATGACTGGTTACCTACAATCTAGAGCTACTTGATGCATATAAAACAGGTATGTGTGTGTGTGTGCGTATGTTATGTATGGTGGCATGTTATGCACTGCTTTGCACCTGTTCTGACTAGTTTTTTTCTTCCTTACCTCTTGAGTACTTTTCTTCACTCTAGACCCCTTAGGCCATATCTTCCACTTGCTGAATGCTGACTATATCCCTATATTCTTACTCAAATCAAAGACACTAATTTCCTCCACAAACAATAAGTGCTGGAGAGGGTGTGGAGAGAAGGGAACCCTTTTGCACTGTTGGTGGGAATGTAAATTGGTACAGCCACTGTGGAGAACTGTGCGTGGGTTCCTTAAAAACTAAACCCAGAGCTACCATTATGGGCCTCCCTGGTGGTTCAGTGGGTAGAGTCTGACTTGCAGTGCAACAGGCGCCAGTTCGATCCCTGGCCTGGGAAGATCCCACGTGCCGCGGAGTGGCTGGACCGGTGTGTCCAATTGCGAGCCAGAGCTCTGGGGCACATGCATCCAGAGCCGGTGCTCTGCAGCGAGAGAGGCCACTGCAATGGGAGGCCCACACAGACCGAAGAATAAAGATGGATGAAAATAAATAAATAAAAAATACAATAAAAGAGCTACCATTATAACCCTGCAATCCCACTCCTGATCATATATCCAGAGAAAAAACATGGCCCGGAGATACATGCGTCCCAGTGTTCACTGCGGCACTGTTCATAATGGCCAAGACATGGAAACAACCTCAATGTCCATTGACAGGAATGGATAAAGATGTGGTATACAATGGAGTATTACTCAGCCATTAAAAAGAATGAAATAAGGCCATTTGTAGCAATATGGATGGACCTAGAGTCACACTGAGTGAATTAAGTCAGACAGAGGAGGAGAAATATATGACATCCCTTTTAAGTGGTTTCTAAAAATACATGATACAAATGAACTTATTTACAAAACAGAAAGAGGGCTCACAGACTTAGAAAACAAACTCATGGTTGCAGAAGGGAGGGGGATTTTGGGAAACTGATACACACTGCAATGTCTGAAATGGATAACCAACAACAATCTATTGTATAGCACATGGAACTCTGCTCAATGTTATGTGCCAGCCTGGATGGGACGGGGCTTTGGGGGGAGAATGGATACAGGTGTATGTATGGCCAAGGGTCACTGTTCACCTGAAACTATCACAAAATTGTTAATTGGCGATACCCCAATACAAAGTGTTTTTAGTGTTTAAAAAAATTTTAAAAAGGGAGACACTAGTTTCCCGCTTGTAAAAGGAAGAACTTAGGTGTCCTCACCTAATTTACTATCGTTATGTCTTTTAAACAATTGCACCTAGAAGCACTTCTGCCTTAAGTCATTCTTCATGCTGTATGGCTGAATGCAATTAGAAAAGGGAGATCTGCACGATAAAGCAGTCTTCATCTGAAAGAGCAAATCACCCACTGGTTGGCTCAGTTAAATATATAAATTTGCCCTAAAGACAGTGTAAATGTGAAGTAAAACCAATAAAGGGGGCATATGTTGTATGTATAGCTGACTCACTTTGCTGTACAACAAAAACTAAAACATTATAAAGCAACTATACTCCAATGAAAGTAATTTAAAAAGAGCATGTTATGTTATCAACAGATTGAATCCCATATTCTTTCATATTTATTTTGCTTATGATGAGTCAGCAGCTGATTTCCAAATTAAAGCAAGCAATTCTTTGATTTATAATTAGCTCATCCATTAAGCAAATCTTGTCTTTTGGACTTCAGAATTAATAGGCCTTAATCATCCTCTTTGAATCTCTTAAAATGAAAAATGAGAAATAAGTTCAATTTTTTATTAATAATCTTGGAACAAATAATGTTAACATTCCTCAGAGTTATATAGCATTTTTACAATTTTGAAAGAACTTTCACATATACCAATTAAACCCCCACAACATCCCTGTGAGGTAGGCAGGACTGGTGTCACTTTCCTATTACTAGTGAGAACAAGGCTCATGGGTGAAATAAGGTCACACAGTTGGTTAGTGATGGAGCCAGGACTAGAACCTAGGCCTCTGACATGCTGCCTCCCTGAGAACATTCAAGTAATGACATCCTGTGCTATATAATGGAACATGTCTCTCCTATGATTATCAGATTTATTTTTATAAGTTTGATATCATCTTTCCTATTCAGAAACACTGAATCACAGTTTTGATGCGACATTTCTTCCCTGTTACTGGACTATTTTTCTTTGATGTATAAAGCACCATCCTAAGGTGAAACTTAACTTGTGTCTTAAGTTTTGAGGATCTTTGGCTATAAGTTCTAAATTATGATCTGAAAATTTATTTTAGAAGTTTTACAAAAGTATTCCTATAGTTTAGTATGTCAAACTTAAGAACAACACTGTTAATGTTTCTGAAAGCTTTGTAGTTTTTCTCAACAAGGTGTTGAGATGTGTACAAATGGAAAATAGGGAAAGGTGTTTAGCAACATTATTGGGAAGTCTAGGCAGAGTGCACCTAAATACAAGTCACATCACACTAATTTGTTTGCACTGGCTTCTAGAGGAAGGAAAACCATTACAAAACTTTCAAGTTTGATCTCATCTTAAGTGTGACATTCTCAGCAACAAGCTGAAAAAAAATGATCTGAATTAAACCAATAGTAGGGTTCAAGCAGTAGTGATCAAAACATATATGAGGATGGTAAAAGAAGAAAACACTTGGTCTTCAGTGGTTTTTGCCTAGGTCCAGTGTAAATATACTTATCAAGGTTGATTTTTAAGCTATAGCATCCTGTGTTAAATTTCGAAACGTGAAATATGGTAGAGCCATCAAGTTGGAATATAAGGCTGAAACTGAATATAACTGACCCAGAAACTACCTGTCAAAAGCAGAGTAATGCTCAATGGGCGTAAAAGTCAAGGGATAAAACAACTGCTCTGGTATAGAGAGAAAAACAGCAAACGTACACCTTCTGGTTAAAGTGAACCCCAGACCACCAGGCATGAAAAACAGATTTTAAAAATTTGAAAATGACACTGAGTTATATTATCAGGAATTATATTTCTAACATTCCAGTTTTGGTCTTTTAAATTTAAGAGCAATAGGAAGAAACCTAAGTCTGTGGGCAGCAGGTGGTGCAGAAAATGAATGGGATCTAGAAATGAGGCTGAGGAGGTGGGAGGTTACAGTTTAAATATATTCAAAATGAATCGAGAAATCCTCTAAATCCATCCCCTCCAAAAATGTTTGCTAAATTGTGAGAGATTTGCTCAAAAAAGCTGGTGCCAATAAAACTGACTATTTTATCCTACAAAAGAAGTATTTAAATATAGATTAGAAATTAGGCTGTTTAAGATTTGTCCACTGATCTGACTATAGAAACTGAAAGTTAAGTGCTACTGTCAGGAACACTGCAGAAAGCTCCTTCCAAAAATAGAACTACTGTAGCAGGATTCCACAGTAATGAAGCCATTAGAAAACAAGCACTTAACTTACACTTTAAGTCTAATGAAAAAACATCAGTACCCTTAAGAAATCTAACAGTTTAAACGAATGTGAAAAATCCCGCAGCTACATTTAGGCTTTCTAAGACAAAATTTGAGAGGATCAAGAATGTTCTAGTTCGGGATATGGGTTCAAAATCAACTACACGTTTGAAATGTATAGAGACTATATTGTATTTCTTACATAGTATCATTATCATCATCATCTTCATGTTTTCTCTTCAGTGGGTTTGATTCATTGGCCATGTTCTGTGATGAAACCATGTTGGTGGTAATAAGAATATTTTTGGGCCCAATCATGGAAGGATTAAGCAGAACATTTTGAACTGTAGTTGTTGCAGGAACTGTAAACAGAGGAGAAGGCACCCTCAAACTATGAAGTACATAGAATAAGAAACATGGTAAAAAGTAATGACATTTACTTCTTAACAATTTACATGTGCATAACAGAAAACCAAAAAACACAAGATGCAAACAGTCATACATAATCACAGGTTTACCGTTTCTGTTTTTCTAGGTCTCATTTGTGTATCTACACAACTAAGCATTTTTGTGTAATTAAGATAATACAGTTATGTATGTGCTTTTTAATGCATCATAAATATTTATGTCTCAAAGCTATGAGTACTTTTTTTTTTTTTCAAAATTTTTTTGGCCACCTCTATTGGTCTTTCATTTATTTCCATCTTTGTTCTTTGGGCTGTGTGGGCCTCCCATCGCAGTGGCCTCTGTTGCTGCAGAGCACTGGCTCTGGGCACATGCGCTCCAGAGCTCCGGCTTGGTAGTTAGACACACCGGTCCAGCCGCTCCGCGGCACGTGGGATCCTTCCAGGCCAGGGATCGAACCGGTGCCCCTTGCACTGCAAGGCGGTGTTACCCACTGGACCACCAGGGAAGCCCAGCTATGAGTACTTTGATAGCCAAGAATATATATACCACACTAACTCAATCTGGAAGGAAAAAATGTAATCCTGCTTTTCTTGGTGAAAAAAATGTCATAAAAGACAAAAATGGCAACAGGCCTCTAGGTAAGGATATTGGCAGAGTTATGATTAAAATGCTACATTCCCTTAATATCTAAATAAAAGTGAGACACAAAGCAACAGTGCACAAAGTATAAAGCTTTTAAGAGTAACAACTGTTCAGCAAAACTGAATGTAATTCTAGTAACAATTTTAGTAGCATGAAGTAAAACTACATCACAGAAGAAACTGAGGTAGTTACACTGCATTAAGGCTTAAATTAATTTGTTAATGTTTTCACATATGTCATATCTAGTACAAGGTTAAAGAAGTTCTGTTTTTTAAAAAATTTAACTACCTAAAATTTCAATTAATATTTAGTCATGGGAAGCAGTAGACTATTCATCATGCCACATACTAAAGGCATATGTTCAAGGTCAGGAATGATGCTTCCTTCACAGATCAATATTTTATACAAGTAGTTTATACAGCATGGTTAGTTTAAGAAGATGTGAAATCTAAACATACTCATGAATAAAATATGTTAGAATTCTCCTTATATTATTCTAACTTTCTATCTATATGTTCATGAAATGAATAAATGTACAATTTTCATTTGATATATACTAAATTGTATTATTTTCTTGAGCTATAACAGCATGTTCTTTGAGAAAAATGATCATGTTGAAATCTCTTCCTTTCCCCTCAAATGTTATATATCTAAAATTTCGTACAATTTTAATGGGGTTATAGACTCCCTCTGAAGAACCCTGATTTGTGGCAATACTGTCACCTTCCTGTTCCATGTCCTGAGAGTAAAACAATTTAGTTACTGCTATGGGAATCCAAAGCCTTCTACAATGACAGATCACTCACAAATTTTAAAATTCATAAAAATATTTTGAAAGAGCCACTTTCAACTCCCATGCTCCACCCAGCATGTTACCTGGCTTGGCAGGTGTGGACTGAGAAGGTGGAATCTGTACTGTAAATCTTTGGCTTGTCACTGACACTGGAGGGGCAGCTTTATTTGGGACAGACACTGGCGGTGGGGTTGCTGTAGCTGTAATTAACAAACCATGTTAGATGACATATATGGGTTCATTTCCGCTTTTCTTTAGCTTACTAGAAACCACCTTCAAAATACAGGGAATTAGTGAAAAGTGAGAAAAAGATCATTAGAAGTAAGTGCAGAGCAACCTAAAAACTGTTTATAAGTTCAGTAGTTTAGATGCTAAAAATTCAGGATAGTATGGTGCTAAAGAATGTAGGCTCTGGAGCCTACCTGCTTTAGTTTGAACCCAGGCTTTGGAGTGACCTTGGGCAAGTTATTTAATCTATTTGTGTCTCCGTTTTCTCATCTGTCAAGTGGGGATAGTAACACTTATTTCATAGGATTCTTGTGAGAACTGAATAATCCAGGTAAAACTCTTCACACAGCATTTGGCACTGAATTTTAGCTACATGAAGTTTACGGCGCTTTAATCTCTGTCACTTGTTGGGAATAAGAATTATTTCTTATAGCCACGAAGCTAAATCAACATGCACCTAACAAAAGCCTAACATACCTCCTCCTCTAGGGAAGTTCTCCCATGTATTGAGGAGTGGTACAAAGAGTCTGGTGAAGGAGAATGAAACAGTATAGTATTTCGTTTTTGTCAAGAAAATTCACAGTAGGTGGATATTTTCTTAGCTATTACCAAAAGAGAAATTGTTAACATTTAAGCAAGTATGAAATTTAGGCTTAAAAACTGAACAGAGTATATGCTTAGGTCTTATGCTTAAGAAAACTCATTTTAATTTTTTAAAAAATTTTACAACTTCCGTCTTTTTTTTTTTTTTTAAGATTTATTTATTTATTTATTTTGGTGGGGGAAGGGTCGGGAGGGAGGGGAGCAGGCGGGCCACTTCTATTGCTCTTTCATTTGTCCATTTTCATCCATCTTTGTTCTTTGGCCCATGTGGGCCTCCCATCGCAGTGACCTCTGTCGTTGCAGAGCACCAGCTCTGGGCGCATGCGCTCCAGAGCTCCGGCTCGCTGATTGGACACATCAGTCCAGCCGCTCCGCGGCACGTGGGATCTCCCCAGGCCAGGGATCGAACCGGCACCCCTTGCACTGCAAGGCGGTGTCCTTACCCACTGGACCACCAGGGAAGCCCAACTTCCGTCTTTAATAGTAATTTTCATCAGCTCTCTCACTCTAGACTTAAAAATCTCCAAAACATGTACAATAAATGTCTGTCTAGGAATAAAAATCACAACTGATAACCAAAATTGGTTAACTTGTCAACACATGTAGCTGATTACCACAGCCTAGAGTTTTTAAGAAGTTGATATTCACTTCAGTAATCGGAACCCACTGATAAACAGTACATAATGAGAAAGTTACACAAATTATATATGCAAATGTCTTGTCTACAAAGGACATGCATATCATTAGAAGTGTACAATTCATCCTGTACCAGGTTGGTATGAAGAGATTATCTACACCCGCCCAAAATCAAATGTTGCTTACATAAGAGCTATATGACATCTATAGGATCCAAGTTATAAGCAATAAAAACCAAGAAATCACTACTGATCAAAGAGAAGGGGATTTTTTTTTTCTGAAAAGACTTTGTGAAAGAAATCCAGCGGGACCATAGGACAAAAAATCAGGAAGTCAAAATCCATTATTTATGTGTTCCTTATTATCTAAATGACAATGACATTATGGTTTCTAAATACCATTCTCTACTAAAAGGAATGAGGGCTCTTTGGAGGAAGGGCGATTCTAGGACTGGGATAAAGAAAATATAAGATGAGCCTTGAATATCTTCTGCCAGAAAGCAAGAAATGCTCAATGAATGATGGGGACCTGTTACAAAGGACATAGGAGCCAGTTTGAAGAGGTGCCCACTGACCAATACAGGATAATAGCACTACTTTTGAAAAGGTTATATTAAAATGATTTTCTTTGACATTATTAAGCTTTCTGGATATTTTAAACTGCTTTCCTTTGATTGCATCTCTTGCCAATTTACTCAGAAATTTAATTTCTGATAATAGGTAGGCTACTGCCATGTTTGGCAAGTTCATTTGGATAAAAGAAAGAACAAAGGTTAAACTTTCGTTTCTGATTGGACACATCAGTCCAGCCGCTCCGCGCACGTGGGATCTCCCAGGCCAGGGATCGAACCGGCACCCCTTGCACTGCAAGGCGGTGTCCTTACCCACTGGACCACCAGGGAAGCCCAACTTCCGTCTTTAATAGTAATTTTCATCAGCTCTCTCACTCTAGACTTAAAAATCTCCAAAACATGTACAATAAATGTCTGTCTAGGAATAAAAATCACAACTGATAACCAAAATTGGTTAACTTGTCAACACATGTAGCTGATTACCACAGCCTAGAGTTTTTAAGAAGTTGATATTCACTTCAGTAATCGGAACCCACTGATAAACAGTACATAATGAGAAAGTTACACAAATTATATATGCAAATGTCTTGTCTACAAAGGACATGCATATCATTAGAAGTGTACAATTCATCCTGTACCAGGTTGGTATGAAGAGATTATCTACACCCGCCCAAAATCAAATGTTGCTTACATAAGAGCTATATGACATCTATAGGATCCAAGTTATAAGCAATAAAAACCAAGAAATCACTACTGATCAAAGAGAAGGGGATTTTTTTTTTCTGAAAAGACTTTGTGAAAGAAATCCAGCGGGACCATAGGACAAAAAAATCAGGAAGTCAAAATCCATTATTTATGTGTTCCTTATTATCTAAATGACAATGACATTATGGTTTCTAAATACCATTCTCTACTAAAAGGAATGAGGGCTCTTTGGAGGAAGGGCGATTCTAGGACTGGGATAAAGAAAATATAAGATGAGCCTTGAATATCTTCTGCCAGAAAGCAAGAAATGCTCAATGAATGATGGGGACCTGTTACAAAGGACATAGGAGCCAGTTTGAAGAGGTGCCCACTGACCAATACAGGATAATAGCACTACTTTTGAAAAGGTTATATTAAAAATGATTTTCTTTGATATTCTTAAGCTTTCTGGATATTTTAAACTGCTTTCCTTTGATTGCATCTCTTGCCAATTTACTCAGAAATTTAATTTCTGATAATAGGTAGGCTACTGCCATGTTTGGCAAGTTCATTTGGATAAAAGAAAGAACAAAGGTTAAACTTTCGTTTCTGGTACCAAGGCTAGCACCTACAACAATGCTGAGTAATGGCCAATTCTATCATTTGAGATCAGATACTCCTTGTGGCTTTCTCATTTTGAAATCTGATAAAATATGTTTACAGCTTTACTAGATGATAAGTAAATGTATTAATGGAAACACATATGGGAATTTCTGACTCACTTTGTGACTTGGACTATAGTTCAAAATCAAGTACTGAGGCACTTCTTTACTGGCCAGAAAAGCCATTGCTTTTTCTTACTTACCTATATTAGGAGCAGTAGGTCTGCTACTAACAGTACCAACATTTAACCGTGGCACTAATCGTCCTTGGTTAGGTCCCTAGGGGATTTAAAAAACAAATTGGTTTTAATGTTGCTCAGATTTGACACATAAACTTACCAGGAAATGAAACTAGGATTGTTGATGTGAATTATTAATGGATAACTGATGCCAAGAATGACTTTTTGTTCAGCGTTTTAATGCAACATTTAAACTAGGGGTTTACATATATATACAAATATACACACACGGACAAACACCAGTAACATGAATAAGACATATCTATATAAACATGGCTATGAATATAATTCTATATAGTTTTAATTAAAGTTTGGGGTAAAGTCTTATTTGGGTGTAACAGCTAATGTCCTTATGATTTTGCAATCTTAATTAGTTAACAGCATAACCCATGAAGAAAGAAACTCCCTTATAATGGAATTTCAGAGGTACAAACGTAGCCCTGCGTGGGGAGAACTTTCTCAGTGGTGTAAAAGCCTTAGAAAGCAAGTCCAAGGCCTGATGGTATATCATGTACTCTATTACGGTATAGTGTAAAGACTGGGCGTTAGGAGACCTGGGAATCAGTCTTAGCTTAACTTCATAGATGAGTTCAGGCTAACTTTCCTGATATAAAAAGTAAGTGATGGGATGGAAGAACAATAAAATTTCTTTTAGCTCTAAAAATTTAATTTCTGATAATAGGTAGGCTACTGCCATGTTTGGCAAGTTCATTTGGATAAAAGAAAGAACAAAGGTTAAACTTTCGTTTCTGGTACCAAGGCTAGCACCTACAACAATGCTGAGTAATGGCCAATTCTATCATTTGAGATCAGATACTCCTTGTGGCTTTCTCATTTTGAAATCTGATAAAATATGTTTACAGCTTTACTAGATGATAAGTAAATGTATTAATGGAAACACATATGGGAATTTCTGACTCACTTTGTGACTTGGACTATAGTTCAAAATCAAGTACTGAGGCACTTCTTTACTGGCCAGAAAAGCCATTGCTTTTTCTTACTTACCTATATTAGGAGCAGTAGGTCTGCTACTAACAGTACCAACATTTAACCGTGGCACTAATCGTCCTTGGTTAGGTCCCTAGGGGATTTAAAAAACAAATTGGTTTTAATGTTGCTCAGATTTGACACATAAACTTACCAGGAAATGAAACTAGGATTGTTGATGTGAATTATTAATGGATAACTGATGCCAAGAATGACTTTTTGTTCAGCGTTTAATGCAACATTTAAACTAGGGGTTTACATATATATACAAATATACACACACGGACAAACACCAGTAACATGAATAAGACATATCTATATAAACATGGCTATGAATATAATTCTATATAGTTTTAATTAAAGTTTGGGGTAAAGTCTTATTTGGGTGTAACAGCTAATGTCCTTATGATTTTGCAATCTTAATTAGTTAACAGCATAACCCATGAAGAAAGAAACTCCCTTATAATGGAATTTCAGAGGTACAAACGTAGCCCTGCGTGGGGAGAACTTTCTCAGTGGTGTAAAAGCCTTAGAAAGCAAGTCCAAGGCCTGATGGTATATCATGTACTCTATTACAGTATAGTGTAAAGACTGGGCGTTAGGAGACCTGGGAATCAGTCTTAGCTTAACTTCATAGATGAGTTCAGGCTAACTTTCCTGATATAAAAAGTAAGTGATGGGATGGAAGAACAATAAAATTTCTTTTAGCTCTAAAAATCTTGGATCAAATTTTCTATATTTTAACATAGCAGCTAATTGCAGATTTAGTATTTTTAAGGAACTAAATTTTTAAAAATTCTCAGTAACTTAACCTTTAATTGACTGCAGTATTTATAGGAATTTGCTCTCTACAAATTCCCCTAACACATCTTACCTTTTTAAAAAGCTAAGATGACTAAAAATTCTTACTTTTTAAAATTTTTGGCCTCTTTTATTGTTTTCTTTTCTTATTTATTTTCATCCATCTTTGTTCTTTGGCCTGTGTGGGCCTCCCATCGCAGTGGGCTCTCTTGTTGCACTGCACCAGCTCTGGGTGCGTGTGCTCCAGAGCTCCCGCTCGGTAACTGGACACACTGGTCCAGCCGCTCCGCGGCATGTGGGATCTACCCTGGCCAGGGATCGAACCAGTGCCCCTTGCACTGCAAGGAGAACTGTCTACCCACTGGACCACCAGGGAAGCACTCTTACCTTTTTTTTTCTTTTTTTAAACATTTATTTTATTTATTTATCTTTTTGGGGGTGTGGGCTGGGGAGGGAGGGGGATGGGCGGGCCACTTCTATTGGTCTTTCATTTCTCTATTTTCATCCGTCTTTGTTCTTCGGCTCCTGTGGGCCTCCCATCGCGGTGGCCTCTGTCGTCGCAGAGCGCCGGCTCTGGGCACATGCGCTCCAGAGCTCCGGCTCAGTAATTGGACACATGGGTCCAGCCGCTCCGCGGCACGTGGGATCTTCCCAGGCCAGGGCTCGAACCGGTGCCCCTTGCAGTGCAAGGCGGTGTCCTTACCCACTGGACCACCAGGGGAAGCCCCTCTTACCTTTTTAATTAAGGACTTCAGCCTATAGTTTGGAGCTGTCAAGCAGTATCTGTCAGGTGGCAGTCTGGGTCCTGCGTATGGCTTAATCAGTGGTAAAGGGGTTTGATTTTTCTGCCTTGCAATATCTA
Organism: Tragulus kanchil; assembly: GCA_022376925.1. Lineage (NCBI taxonomy): Eukaryota > Metazoa > Chordata > Mammalia > Artiodactyla > Tragulidae > Tragulus > Tragulus kanchil. The sequence continues at coordinate 64,470,212 of JAIOJX010000001.1, read as the reverse complement.
ATAAAAACTAAAAAAAAAAAAAAAAACCTTATTAGAACAACAATTAACCACCATAAGTAAAATGAACTTCAAATAAAAGTTTGCTCACATCTCTTGGGGGAGGGGAGGTAAAAGATTGGTCAGCCCGACACTGGATTGCCAGTCTCACATCGTCTGCATCAACATTGGGTTTCTTAGCATGGCTTGAATAAATTTTTGCATCATCCAGAATTGAAGTCACATATCCTTTAAGAACAAAGCATTATTTTTTAAACACATGAAAACAGCTTAATATTTATGGTCACTTTTCTTAATAAAAAGTCTCACTAATTTCTAGAAAGTTTATGAATGTTGGTTCTAATATCTAATTGTCCTATCTATATGATCAACTTTAAACAGATAGCCACAATATAAATATTGTTCCCTGGCCTGAGCTCCTCTTTACTGTTTTCTGAATTCAATGACATTTTCTTTCACATATTTTAAGACTTTATTTTAGGTTCACAGAAAAATTTAGGGGAATATAGAGTTCCTATATACTCCTTGCTATACATGCATAGCATCCCCTACTATCAATGTTTCCTGCAGAGTGGCATATTTATTACAACTGACCGATCTACACTGACCTATCATAATTACTCATTTTTGGTTGTTTAGTAGCCAAGTCGTGTTCGACTTTGTTGACAGTTGATATTACAGTTCACTATTGGAACTCTACATTCTGCAGGTTTGGACAAGTGTATGTATGTTATGACATTAACTGTTAAAGTAATTTTGTTGAAAATGCCCTTAAGATGAACGATTTTTTCAAATTTACAAGTTGGGCAGTTTGTTTTATTTTTCTTTTACAGAGTTCTGTTGTTTACAGCTCTATATAATCCCAAATCCGTCAGAGGCATATCTTTGGTCACTCCCACCTGAACACTCCTCCCATTCCCCCCGATCCTGCCCTCTCCAGGTTGTTGCCTAGCCCCCATGTAAAATCCCTTAAAAAATATGGACCGCTTCACGAATTTGCATGTCATCCTTGCGCAGGGGCCATGCTCATCTTCTCTGTATCGATCCAATTTTAGTGTATGTGCTGCCGAAGCGAGCACTAGGCAAATTTTTGATGTTTTCTTAACTTACGGAAAGCAAATTCCAACATTTGATTTATAACCCTTGGTTCGTACTCCGTAATTCCCATATCCTTCAGAATCTGTGCCATCACCTGTGGATTCAAATAAAAACGCCAGACGCATAAACTAGGTATACAAATCAAGACTGGACAGAAGGTAATAATCATATTTGTGATACAAGGCCCCTCTTCTCTGGGTTTCAAACTTGTATTTTTCCTTTTCTTCCCAAGCAAGTGTCATGCATGCATGCTAAGTCGCTTTAGTCTTTGCAACCCTATGGACTGTAGCCCGCCAGGCTCCTCTGTCCATGGGATTCTCCAGGCCAGAATACTGGAGTGGGTTGCCATGCCCTCCTCCAGGGTTCTCCTCCCTAACCAGCGCCTGAGGCAGGAGGGTTCTCTACCACTAGCGCCATCTGCAAAGGCCGCTGAAGATCACCCCAAATGCCCTCGGAGTCCTCTTTGATGAAAACTTTTTTTTTTTTGGCGGGGGTGGGGGCAAAGAGAAGAAAAAGGCCCGGGTTGGGTTTCTCACTCTCGGTAGGGGTGGCTACAGCTGGTTGTCATTTTCAGATGTGGCGACCGAGGAAGCTTAGCATCAGAACCCTGGACGCACGAGTCGGGATTCGCACACGGGGCGGGACGACTAGCCGGCCGGGGCCGACGGCCAGGAGATACAGTTGGGCGGCCGGCCTGCGCATCCGGGGGGCCGCCATCCTCCCTTCAGCCGGGCCGCCGGGGTGGCGGGAGAGAGCTCTGGGGTCCAGGGCGCTCACAGCTACTACTCCTGGCGGCCCCGGCAGGGCTGAAGTCGACCTGCGAGCCTATCCTGAGGTTCTCCGCCCGGGCCCGCTTCTCGGGCCCCCGGCTGGGGCCGCGCGGAGCCTCTCACCCCGCCGCGCATCCTTCGCACTCACCAGGGCATCTCTCGGTACGGTCTTGGGAGGCGCCATCTTACCCGACTCCATGTTACCCTGCAGCTCGTCATCCGGGGAGAGGGCGGCTCTCGGGTGTTCCTGGCTCAGGCCCCGCCCTTGCGGGCGCGGAAGGCGGGGCTACCGCGCAGGCCCTGGCTCCGCGCGCGGCCGCCTGCCAGCCTCCTCCCCGCCCCGCGGAGGTAGAGGGCAGCGGGGCTGGCTGGGAGTAGACGGCACAAGAGGATTGAAGAGACCGGCAAGGCTTCCCCGAAGAGACCTCGGCCAACGGTTAGAAGAGCCGATAAGTTCGCCTTCCCAGAGCTGTTTCCCGGAAAAGTGCACAAAATGGTCACCCTTGACTTTTCTGGGGCTCCTCCTCACCTCTCCTGCCACCACCCTGGCCCCTTCGGTCTCCCTGAAACGTCTGCAGAGGCTCTGCCTCCACCTGCCTCTCTGGTAAGGCTGCCTGCTCAAATGCAGAAAGTCCAGTTAAATGGAATCAACGACGAACACATTTTTAGCGTTATCTTTATTTGCTAAATCTGGCAGCTCTACCTTATAGCTTGCTTTCGATTCAGCAGGCATTTGGTCAGCTGTCCTCACACTCAAAGAATGCCCTGGCATATAAATGCTCAATTCATACTGTTGCACACCTAAAGTCTTTTGATCCTGTGCAGGATTCCCCGCTGGAGCCCCTCCATACTTGCTTGGGCTTGAGGAGTTAGTTCCTCTCAAGTCTCTGCTGAGGCCCTGCTAGGACCCTCGGTTGCCTCCCCCAAACCTCCTCCCTACTCTTCACAGAACAACCTGAGTGATTTTCAAAAAGCCGTGCAACAGTTCACTGTCTCTGGCTTTATGTGTCCCCAAAGAGAACTCTTCCTTCATCCTCCACATCCATCAGTACCCTCTATCTCAGAGAAAGGCACTCGGCCCCACACAGGTGGGAAGAGCCATCAGCCTTGTTAACACTCTTTTCTGTACAATCCACACTTACGTGTAGCAGCAAGTCCTGTCAGGGCGACCTCCCAAAGTCACATTACCTCTATCTTTGTCTCCACATCACCATCTGATGCTACTATGCTATGCTAACGGTCCAAGCCACTAGACTTACTTACCAAAGCTACAGCAGCAGGACCTCAAACTTGTACTCCCCCACATTTTTAAAAGCTCTCTAAGAGAGATCGTTTAGTCATCAATCAAATAATCTCATTCCTTTCCTTAAATACACACACAAATTCATACTAATTCCTGGGGCGCAGTGAGCCCTTCACTTTTGGCCACCAGCTTACCTCATCTGACTCATCTGCATCTGTTCACCACTCAGCCATCTTGGACTGTGAGCAGGGCCCCCAGGAACTACCTGTTCCTAATACACTGGTTTCCAGTGGCAACACTGATCCTCACCCTCCCCAAGTGCATTGCCTAGCTCAGTGTGGGCAACCTCTGTGTAAGAGTAATAATAATTTCCTTCCTTTCAAATAGGTAATATATGCTAGGGTACAAAAATGTTAAGATATATATATTTTTTTTTTATTTTTATTTTTCATTCATCTTTATTATTTGGCATGTGTGGGCCTCTCGTCACAGTGGCTTCTCTCGCTGCAGAGAACTGGCTCGCAATTGGACACCTTGGCCCAGCAACTCCTTGGCATGTGGGATCTTCCCGGGCCAGGGATCGAACTGGTGTCCCTTGCACTGCAAGGTGGACTCTTTACTTACTGGACCATCAGGGAAGCCCCGTTAAGATATATTTTAACAATAAGGAAAAGAAAGCCCCTCTGACTTGTTCTGGCCACTCATGTCTCTTTTGTAGAAGGCACCACTGTTTACCAGTCTCTTGTTGATTTAATTTGCAAATATTACCTTATCTATATCTTCTACCTCCCTCCCCCACTGGAATGGTACTATTATCATTGGGGTTACCAACCTTTAGAGACCAACCCAGGACATAGCAGTACTAGATGAAAAGACCCATCATATATAATAGTTGTATGACATGTGTGTCATTGCTGTAATATGAAAATAGATGTTCATTTAAAATTATCTTTTTCTGTAGTATTTACTTTTATGTTAGATACATGCTATGATTGAAATAAAGCAATAGAACTAGTTAGGGCAATTAGTAGTAATTTAATAGTAGACCTAATTAAATTTAACTGTTTTTAATATTTCTGTCCTGTCACAGCAATTTGTTTCAACTCTTATTTAAATCTTTTTGGTCATATTGTTGTATATATTTTTTTTTATAAGTTTTTTTTTTTTGGCCACTTCTATTGGTCTTTCATTTATCTATTTTCATCCATCTTTGTTCTTTGGCCTGTGTGGGCCTCCCATCGCAGTGGCCTCTCTCACTGCAGAACACTGGCTCTGGGCGCATGTGCTCTAGAGCTCCGGCTAGGTAGTTGGACACATCAGTCCAGCTGCTCTGCGGCTCGTGGGATCTTCCCAGGCCAGGGATCAAACCGGTGCCCAAAAAATAATGTACCTGCCAGCTTGATCTCCCATTAATAAATTGTAGCCTGTAAGGTTGGAAAGAAACCCGTTTCTTGAAGAGTTACCCCATTTCAGTTTGAGGTTCTGGTGTCCATAGGCCACATAGTCCAGTTGTGGAGGCTCAGGTGGCAGTGGCTTTGTTTCGGTTCTTGTTGATTGGCTAAAAGGGCTTACTCTGTAATGATTGATAGCTTGAATTCTGATTCTAGTGGTGAAAGGAAAAAAATTAAATTGTATTAATTTAAAATTAGAAAAGAAAATGCATTTCTACATTTAAGTTAACCCTCTAGTATGTAGGCTATTAACCATCATATTATATTATTAGAGACAAATTTCTAAGACAATCTTGAATTTGCATTGTCACTATTGAAAATTCTTAATGAGGAGGAGAAACTGACTCTTAGTAGTGCCAAATTTTTCTAAAGTAATAGAAAGCTGTTTCAAAAGAAATACTATATAGACTGTATAATAAGACATACAAATGTAGAACTGATTAAAAGTCTCAGAAAGCTTTCCATCTACCTAAAGTAAAATATAAGTTACTCACTTGTATGTGGTATCCAGCCATAGATTTTTCAGAATACACTCTGTTACTCTATCAACAGTCAAAATGTTTCTGGCTCCATATTCAATGTTATATCCAGTGATTGCAGAACCATGGCAATCTGGTTCCTTCCATGGAACAGCAATGCAAGATAATGCTAATTTGGCAGGAACTTTGTTTTCTACTTCTTGTAGCACTGTTAAAACTGCTGGTACAGTGGCTGGTGTGGTTTCTATGGCAGTTCCTCCAAATATTCCAACTCCAACTATATATACAGCCTGAAAAAGTGTATTCTGTTAGAGATTCATTATTATACAAGTCACTTTGTTACATAAAAACAAATTTTCTTTTTTTGTATGTGGTTTAGATTTTGCTTGTGACTTTATTTTCATATGTGAGGTCTTCTCATACTAAGAAACTGATAGGGACAGAATGGAATAGTTAGGTAGTGGTAAAGTCCTAGTAGGGGACTGTAGGTAGAAGGGTAAAACCTGGGAAAAGTTGGGAGGCCAGTAAGTTAATGATAATTCAAGAAAGCTGCTCCTTATTCAATAAGGCAGGATGAACTAGGGAAGGAGGAGATAATGATATATGCCTATGTATGTACCTACGTCTACTTGAAGAAGGCAGTCTTCTACCCTCCTATAGATATGTTGCTGCCCACTTAATCGAGCAGCAGAGCTTTCCCACCTGCCTGCTTGCACCTCTTACAAGCACACTATCCTAATAAGTAAATTGTCTTCTTGCCTATCACTCTGCCTCTCGCCGAATTCCTTCTGTGTTGAGGCACAAAGATCCTGAACCTCAGTGGGTCCAGATGTTGGGTGAGTGCTGGATTAAGTCCCGGCCACGTGGGTTCAAGTCCCAGAAAAGGTTTTGGCTGGGTTCAAGCCCCAGTCACGTGGGTTTGCATCCCAAACTGGGTTTTGGGTTTATGTCTCAATCCGAGGTAGAACACTTTCAAAACCAGGCCTTGCCTAAATGACGTCACATTTGCAAAGATGCATGCCATCTTGCCCTTCTTTACAATTTTCATGGATCTCTCTTAATAGGAAGAGGAGAGAGAGTTGGAATGGGAGTCAGGGGTGATAGGTTTCTCCTTTCCTTACATCTACAACATCACAAAATAAACTCTCTTAAACTCCAATTCTAACAATATGAAATAAAAAATTTAGACATAATTGATATATAACAGTGTATAAATTTAAGGTGTATAATATTATTTTGATATATGTATATATTACAGTAAGAAACAGTATGGTTTTAAGATGCTGACATACACACGGAAATCATTAGGTTGCATACTTAGGAAAGCAAAGAGTCTAAATTTGGAAAGGTAAGTGAAGAGTGATAATGTGGACAATTCAGAAAAAATATACCCAAACTGAACTCATTTATCCCACCAAACTTTCTTCTTTTTCTTCAGCTTGTAGTTTCTATCTCTGTTGGTGGTAGCCCAGAATTCACATCCATCACCAGTTTCATTGACTTTGTAAAAAATTTTATTAGGTCATCTCTAAATGTTTGATAGAATTCACCTCTGAAACCATCTGGTCCTGGGCTTCTATTTTTTTGGGGGGGGGGGTTGATCACGGATGCAATTTCTGTGCTTGTAATTGTATTGTTGATATTTCTATTTCTTCCTGATACAGTCTTAGAAGATCTAACTTATCCAAGAATCTTTCCATTTCTTCCAGGTTGTCCATTTTATTGCCATATAGTTGTTCATAATAGTCTCCTATAATCCTTTGTATTTCTGTATTGTCTGTTATAACTTCTCCTTTTTCATTTCTGATTTTGTTGATTTTGTTCTTCTCTTTTTTCTTGATGAGTCTGGCTAGAGGTTTGCCAATTTTGCTTATCTTTTCAAAGAACCAGATTTGGTTTTATTAATCTATATTATTGTTTTGTTCATTTCTTTTTCATTTGTTTCTGCTTTGATCTTTATGATTTCTTTTCTTCCACTAGCATTGGGGGGTTTTCCTTCTTCTTTTTCAAATTGTTTAAAGTGTAGAGTTATGTTGTCTATTCGGTGTTTTTCTTTTTCATGAGGTAGGATTGTATTGCTATAAACTTTCTTCTTATATCTGCTTTTGCTGCACCCCATAGATTTTGAGTTGTCATATTTTCATTGTAGTTTTCTTCTAGGAGCTTTTTTAAAATTTCCCTTTTGATTTCTTCAGTTATTTGATTGTTATTTAGAAACGTATTGCTTAGTCTCCATCTGTTTGTGTTTTTTACGTTTTTTTCCTTGTAATTGATATCTAGTCTCATAGCGTTGTGGTCCAAAAAGATGGAAGATGGTTGATATTCTTTCAATTTTCTTAAATTTATTGAGATTTCATTTGTGATCCAAGATGTGGTCTATCCTGGAGAATGCTCCATGTGCACTTGAGAAGAAAGTGTATTCTTCTGCATTTGGATGGAATGTCCTGACAATATCAGTGAGATTCACCTCTTCTAATGTATCATTTAAGGCTTGTGTTTGCTTATTAATTTTCTGTTTTGATGATCTGTCCATTGGTGTAATTGGGGATTTAAAGGCTTCTACTATAATTGTGTTACTGTCAATTTCTTCTTTTATATCTGATAGTTTGCCTTATGTATCGAGGTGCTCCTATATTAGGTACATAGATATTTATAATTGTTCTGTCTTCCTCTTGGATTGATCCCTTGATCATTATGTAGTGTCCTGCCTTGTCGCTTATAATTTTCTTTATTTTAAGGTCTTTTTGTCTCATATGAGGATTTTTACTCCAGCTTTCTTTTGATTTCTATTTGCATGGACTAAGTTTTTCCATCCTATCACTTTCAGTCTATATGTGTCTTTGGGTCTGAAGTGGGTTTCTTATAAACAGGATATATATATGGGTCTTGTTTTCGTATCCATTCAGCTAGTCCATGTCTTTTGGTTGGAGCATTTAATCCATTTGCGTTTAAGGTAATTATTGATACAAATGTTTCTATTACCATCTTCTTGAATATTTTGGGTTTGTTTTGTAGATCTTTTTTTCTATTTTCTGACTATTTAAGTCCCTTTAACATTTGTTGTAAGGCTGGTTTGGTGGTGCTGAATTTTCTTAACTTTTGCTTGTCTATAAAGCTTTTGATTTCTCCATCAATTTTGAATGAGATCCTTGTTGGGTAGATTTATCTTCTTTGTAGATTTTTAACCTTTCAATACTTCAAATATGTCCTGCCATTTGCTTGTGCCGTGGAGTGTTTCTGCTGAAAGATCAGCTGTTAAACATATGGGGTTTCCCTTGTATGTCACTTGTTGCTTTTTCCTTGCTGCTTTTAATATTCTTTCTTTGTGTTTAATCAGTATTAGCTTAATTAGTATGTGTCTTGGCGTGTTTCTCCTAGGGTTTATCCTGTCTGGAACTCTTTGTGCTTATTGGACTTGATCTACTATTTCCTTTCCCATGTTGGGGAAATTTTCAACTATAATCTCTTCAAAAATTTTCTCATACCATTTCTCTTTCTCTTCTTCTTCTGAGACCCATATAATTTGTATGTTGGTGCCTTTGATATTATCCCAGAAGTCTTTGAGACTATCCTCAGCTATTTTCATTCTTTGAACTTTATTTTGTTCTTCAGCAGTTATTTCCACCATTCTATCCTCCAACTCACTTATCCATTCTTCTGCCTCAGATACTCTGCTCTTGATTCCTTCTAGAGTATTTTTAATTTGAAAAATTGAGTTTTTTTGTCTGTTTATTTTTAAGTTCGTGTATTTCTTTGTTTAGTGTGTTAGTTGATTCTTCTATTTTCTCTAATATTCTACTTTTTAGGTTTTGGATCATCTTTACTATCTGTATTCTGAATTGTCTTTGAGAAAGTTTGTCTAATTCCTCTTCATTTATTTGGACTTGTGTATTTGTAGATTGTTCTTCCATTGTTGTGGTGTTTCTCTGTCTTTGGCTTATTATTCTTAATTAAACTTACTGTGTTTAAGGTCTTTTTTCCCAGGCTTCAAGGTTGAATTCTTTCTTGCTTTTGATTTCTGCCCTTCTAAGGTTGGTCCAGAGATTTGTGTAAGCTTCTTGTAGGGTGTGGGAGGAGTTGATTTTTATTTTTTCCCTCTGACAGGCAGGCCTGTGTTCATTAGGTCTGAGGGTGAATGGTTTTGTATTTTTGTCTTGTTTGTTGTTTGGATGAGTCATCTTACTCAGGGTGCTGGTGGTGGTTGGGTGATGCTGGGTCCTACATACAAGTGCTAGCCTTTGTGGGACTTCTCACTGTTTAATGCTCTCTAATGTTTGGTGTTCTCTGATAGAGTAGGGTTTTGGAGTCAGTGCTCCCTCTCCAAAAACCCTGGGCCTTATGCCTGTCCAGGGAATGGAGATTCCATGGCTGGTTTGTTATGGTATTAAATGGTATTAAAGTAAATATGCAAAACAGAAGGTGTACCCCTTACAAAATGGCGATTAAAAATCATTCAAATATTATTTCAGAAAATTTCAGACAAACATATCATTCGGGGAGGGTTTATCCTGTCTGGAACTCTTTGTGCTTATTGGACTTGATCTACTATTTCCTTTCCCATGTTGGGGAAATTTTCAACTATAATCTCTTCAAAAATTTTCTCATACCATTTCTCTTTCTCTTCTTCTTCTGAGACCCATATAATTTGTATGTTGGTGCCTTTGATATTATCCCAGAAGTCTTTGAGACTATCCTCAGCTATTTTCATTCTTTGAACTTTATTTTGTTCTTCAGCAGTTATTTCCACCATTCTATCCTCCAACTCACTTATCCATTCTTCTGCCTCAGATACTCTGCTCTTGATTCCTTCTAGAGTATTTTTAATTTGAAAAATTGAGTTTTTTTGTCTGTTTATTTTTAAGTTCGTGTATTTCTTTGTTTAGTGTGTTAGTTGATTCTTCTATTTTCTCTAATATTCTACTTTTTAGGTTTTGGATCATCTTTACTATCTGTATTCTGAATTGTCTTTGAGAAAGTTTGTCTAATTCCTCTTCATTTATTTGGACTTGTGTATTTGTAGATTGTTCTTCCATTGTTGTGGTGTTTCTCTGTCTTTGGCTTATTATTCTTAATTAAACTTACTGTGTTTAAGGTCTTTTTTCCCAGGCTTCAAGGTTGAATTCTTTCTTGCTTTTGATTTCTGCCCTTCTAAGGTTGGTCCAGAGATTTGTGTAAGCTTCTTGTAGGGTGTGGGAGGAGTTGATTTTTATTTTTTCCCTCTGACAGGCAGGCCTGTGTTCATTAGGTCTGAGGGTGAATGGTTTTGTATTTTTGTCTTGTTTGTTGTTTGGATGAGTCATCTTACTCAGGGTGCTGGTGGTGGTTGGGTGATGCTGGGTCCTACATACAAGTGCTAGCCTTTGTGGGACTTCTCACTGTTTAATGCTCTCTAATGTTTGGTGTTCTCTGATAGAGTAGGGTTTTGGAGTCAGTGCTCCCTCTCCAAAAACCCTGGGCCTTATGCCTGTCCAGGGAATGGAGATTCCATGGCTGGTTTGTTATGGTATTAAATGGTATTAAAGTAAATATGCACAAATGAGAACAGAAGGTGTACCCCTTACAAAATGGCGATTAAAAAATCATTCAAATATTATTTAACATACTGGAATATACAGACAAACATATACAGCTATAACATAACCCAAACAGTCCAAAAAAAAAATACGGTACAATAGATTAATGCCATGATTAGAGGAAACAAAAAATGATTTCTACCAGTTAAGAACCAAACTAACTAAAGCACAAACTGGAAAACAATGCTAGAGCAAGGTCCCAACTGGGGATAAGGCACTGAAAACAAAACAGACTAAGAAATATGATGAGGAAAAGAAAGATGAGAATGGAAGGATAGAAAAGAAATACAGAATAGCAATGCAAATGTAAATATAAGAAGTTGAAGAAGATTTGTATGTATTAAACTTTAGTGCAATAGGAAAAGAACAGTAGAGAATGCAAAAGAATAGTTGTAGAAAAAAATAATGATACATATAAAAGATCTGAAAATTAAAAGTGAGATAAAAAAATATAAAAAGCAAAACAAAATAATAAAAACATAAAGAAACCCCTCAAAGAACCACAAAAGTCCAATGTAGAATCAGAATCATATAACCAAAATAAAATGTGTGGTTTAGAAAAATACCTTGAGAACTTTAATATATTTAATAGTACTGATAAGATTGGCAGCTACAACAGCAGAGGGCGAAGGGAAGAAAAAGGTGGGGGTGAGGAGGAAGAAAAAAAGGAATCCAGAGGCAACTCCAGAGCAAGTCAAAATGCAAAAATAATACATGTTTTTGTTTTTTTGTTTTGTTTTGTTTTTGTTTTTGTGACTCTGCTGTCAGTGACCTTTCCTTTGCTGACTATGCAGGAACTATGGCCCTGTGAGTCTTTTTCTTGCCTCTGGCAGCAGTCAGATCAGAAGGCCTCTTATACTGTTTTTCTGTATTTCAACTTGTTCAAGTACTAAAAGACCCACCCTGCCTGGGGTGGGTCAGGCTCTTGATCATTAATCTAATTATCTTTGTTGCTGAGTGGAGCTATGTTCCCTGTAGTTTGGCCCGAGGCCAAACTCTGGTAGGGGTAATGGTGACCCTCTCGAAAAGGACCTATTCCTATATACTCTATCAGGACCACTGCTGCAGTGTCCCTGACCCTGTGCCAGGCCACCATTGACCCCCACCACAGCCAGAGACTTTATAACACTCAGGCGAATCTGGTGTAGTCTCATGTAGGGTTACTGTTCCTTTCTCCTCGATCCGGGTGTGCACAGATTCTGCTTCCCCATTCCTCCTTGGTGACTCTATGATCTGTCTAATGGATAATGTCAGCCTCCTTCAAGAGGACTAAGTGCAATGCTGTCTTCCTGAGGGCTCCACTAGGGCACTTCTAACCCAAGGAGGCACTCGGACCCTCAAAGGCAGATCTGGCTCAGTCTCTTGTGGGGGGCACTGCTCCATTCCCAGGTATTGGTGTGTAAAAGGGTTTGCTCGCTTGCACCCACTAAACCACCAAGCCATCTCTCTGACGGGTTTGAGCTTTGATTCTAAAAGTGCGATTGCACCCCTCCTACCATCTTGTTGAAGTTTCTCCTTTGCTGTTGGATGTGTGGTATTTGTTTGGTCAGATCCAACCTACTCCTGTTGATAGTTTTTCGGCAGCTAGTTGCAATTCTGGTGCTCTTGCAGGAGCAAATGAGTGCACGTTCTTCTACTCCACCATCTTGAAGCTTCTCCCCTGTGTTGTCTTTTGTCGGAACACTCAATGTTCTTTTATATGTTCCATAGACACAGAGTCTGCCTAGTTGATCATGTGGATTTATTTTGTACAGCTGGTCTGAAGGTTTTTGTGTCCTCTTCCTTAGCCACCCTGCCCCTGGATTTCTATTGTGATTTTATCTCCACCTGTTCATGTGATTCTCTCCCTGTGGTTTACTTCTGAGGCTGCATTGGATGACTTGGGTCTGGTTTAGTGAGGACCAGGTGTGGAGGTGGTGCAGCTGCTTGGGTCACAGGGACCTGGGAAGCACCAGGTACTTAGGGGAGCTGGTAGCTGGGGAATATGATGTTTTAGAAGGGTATGGCAACCTACTCCAGCATTTTGCCTGGGGAATCCCAGGGAAAGAGAAGCCTGGCAGACCACAGTCCACAGAGTCGCAGTCAGACACAACTGAAGTGACCCTCACGCATGCATGCAGGATTTTTTCTAGTCTCTGGCAGCTCTGTCCCAGTGGGGCTTGTGCATGGTGGTAGCATGGTTGCTTGGAGCATGTGGATCCTGGCAATGCTGGCTACACATGTGTGCTGGCGGCTATTGTCACATGAGATACGGTGCTATTAGGTTTTTTCTAGCCTGTGGCAGCTCTGCCCTGGTGAGGATTAAGTGTGAAGGTGGCACAGTTGCTTGACTCACAGGGACTCTGGTGGCATCAAGTATGCATGGATATCAACTGCCTCAGCCACTGAAGCTATGGCCATATCAGAGTCTTTTTCTAGCCTCTGGCAGCTGGTGATCAGAGGGCCTCCTTGACTGGTCTTCTCTGTTGCTCCACACATTCAGGCACTTAAATGGCCACCCTGAATGGGGTCCTTCTCTATTACTCAGCATGTCAGGCACTTAAAGGGCCAGCTTCTCTATTATTCAGCTGCCAGTGCTGGTGAGCTGGGAGAGGTTATAGTGATAGTTTCAGCCCCTATGCATGACTCAGTAGTATCACCTTGCTTTCATGGCTGCCTAGCTTTCCTGCACAGGAATTTCCCACCATGATCTCCTTCAAATCCCCTTGAGCCATCTTCCCACAGTCAACAGCAGGCCTCACTCAGATTGCTTTACAATGCCTATGCTCCAGCTCTCAGCTGCTGTACTTTCTAGGGGGCTTGTGTCCCTGTCCGGGGTACAAGTGACTGTGGCAAAGACTGCACGATTTTCATTCCATTTAGACTGTCACAGATCAACTACTTCACTTTCAGCCTCAAATGTTTCTCCTCTGCCCTAAATAATTGCCCCAATGTAGGGATTGGACCGCTGCTTCAGTTCTCACACCTGCCAAGGGCAGGTCCAATCCTGCTAACTCTCTTCTTTTCCCCTCTTCTTACTTTGTCCTACCTAGGGTTTTTTTGTGTGGTTCTATTTATATTCTTTTCCAGAGGGTATGGCAACCTACTCCAGCATTTTGCCTGGGGAATCCCAGGGAAAGAGAAGCCTGGCAGACCACAGTCCACAGAGTCGCAGTCAGACACAACTGAAGTGACCCTCACGCATGCATGCAGGATTTTTTCTAGTCTCTGGCAGCTCTGTCCCAGTGGGGCTTGTGCATGGTGGTAGCATGGTTGCTTGGAGCATGTGGATCCTGGCAATGCTGGCTACACATGTGTGCTGGCGGCTATTGTCACATGAGATACGGTGCTATTAGGTTTTTTCTAGCCTGTGGCAGCTCTGCCCTGGTGAGGATTAAGTGTGAAGGTGGCACAGTTGCTTGACTCACAGGGACTCTGGTGGCATCAAGTATGCATGGATATCAACTGCCTCAGCCACTGAAGCTATGGCCATATCAGAGTCTTTTTCTAGCCTCTGGCAGCTGGTGATCAGAGGGCCTCCTTGACTGGTCTTCTCTGTTGCTCCACACATTCAGGCACTTAAATGGCCACCCTGAATGGGGTCCTTCTCTATTACTCAGCATGTCAGGCACTTAAAGGGCCAGCTTCTCTATTATTCAGCTGCCAGTGCTGGTGAGCTGGGAGAGGTTATAGTGATAGTTTCAGCCCCTATGCATGACTCAGTAGTATCACCTTGCTTTCATGGCTGCCTAGCTTTCCTGCACAGGAATTTCCCACCATGATCTCCTTCAAATCCCCTTGAGCCATCTTCCCACAGTCAACAGCAGGCCTCACTCAGATTGCTTTACAATGCCTATGCTCCAGCTCTCAGCTGCTGTACTTTCTAGGGGGCTTGTGTCCCTGTCCGGGGTACAAGTGACTGTGGCAAAGACTGCACGATTTTCATTCCATTTAGACTGTCACAGATCAACTACTTCACTTTCAGCCTCAAATGTTTCTCCTCTGCCCTAAATAATTGCCCCAATGTAGGGATTGGACCGCTGCTTCAGTTCTCACACCTGCCAAGGGCAGGTCCAATCCTGCTAACTCTCTTCTTTTCCCCTCTTCTTACTTTGTCCTACCTAGTTTTGTGTGGTTCTATATATTCTTTTCCAGAGGCCAGGTATCCCTGCCCACTCTCAGATGGTGTTCTGCATGACCTTCTGTGTCTGAAGGTGTATTCCTGATGTATCCATGGAGAGAAATGTACTCCATGTCCACCTACTGCTCTGCCATCTTGTTCTCCTCCCTGCCTCTGTTTTTAAAGCGGTAAAACTGGGATAATAATGGTACCTACCGAACAGTGCAGTTGTAAGCATTAAATGAACTGATTTGGATAGAGTAATTAAAACAGAGTAAAAGCTCATTAACTGTTGGGCACCATAATTTAAAGGCATAATTTTCAAGGAATTGATACTTCCACAAAGTATTTTACTTTGGGAGAAAATGCTAATATATCTGGGAAAACGAAGAAAAAACAGTGCAAAACAGTGTAGTACAGGCTATAATAAATACAACATTAAAGAAGAATAAAATCTTGGTGAGCTTGAAGGTGATTGAAGCATAGCATTTTTCTGGGTGGGAGGAAGTGAGACTGTGGCTGGAAATGAGAAGACAAGCAAAAACCTGGAGGTAGTGTGGGAAGAGAGCAAATTAGCCAAGATGGTGTGTTCAGGCTCTTTTGTCCCACATTCTGTAGATAATGACTGTGTTACAGATGAGATCATTTATAGCACTAAGCATGCACATCATGAGGTACTCAATCACCAGGTACTTACTTGATCACAGGCTACGTTGTGTGGTATGCCTGTAGGAGCTTCAGTGTGAAAGCCCTGCCTGCTGCTGTATTGGGGCTACATTGTGGTGGCATCATGGTTATATTTATGTGAGGTTATGTTATGGCTATGTTATGGTTATATTATTGCTGCTGCGATGGCTGCTGCATCAGCCAGGAGAGAGGCTGTGTTATGGTCACTGCGCCAGCCAGGAGAGAATAAACATATCTGCATCCTATGGCTCCTCAAGTCTTTTTCCATCCTCTTAGCTCATGCCTTGCCTACCCTGGGTTCAGCAAACAGTGTGAACAGCAAGAAAATAGGATCAGCAATATAGGTAGGAAAAAATAAACAAGATTATTTTATGCACAATAGATTTAAACTATGGCCATAGTTTGTTCTAATTCTTTCAGAATTGAGAATCCCTGTATTGGGTTGGCCAAAAAGTTCATTTGGTTTTCTCGTACTTTGTTACAGAAAACCCCAAAGAACTTTTTCAGTCAACCCAATAGTAATATGATTCAGTATGTGTAAACAACAAAATCATCTCTAAATTCTTTATATTTAGTGTGATAAATTATTTTTGCTTTTAAGGTAAACTTTTAAAATATGTGTGTTAAAATATGTATATATACTATGATCACATTTGAGTTTCAAATGTGCCTTGTCAGAAAGGCAGAAGAAGCATTATTATTCCCAAATTACAAGTGAGGAAGCTAAGAATCAGTTTTATGTTACTTGCTTTAAGTTTCACTGTGAGTAAGTAATAGAGATCAGATTAGCATCCAGATCATCTGGCTTTCAATGTTTTGTCCTTCTACCACACTATACTTATTGAATAGCAGAAAGCTTAGTAAATGAGAAATGAGGATTGATTTTATGATAATTATTACATTTGACCTTTGTCAAGCAAGAAAATAATATAGGGTAAAAGTGCAAGTACTTTTACCTGTACAAACCTCAGGTATGTTAAAAATAAATGGGCACCAATTACTACTGTACCTTAGAGGTCCTCTGGGCTTCCCAGGTGGCACTAGTGGTAGAGAACCTGCCCAGGAGACATAAGAGATGCCCGTTTGATCCCTGGGTTGGGGAGATCCCCTGGAGAAGAGAATGGCAACCCACCCCAGTATTCTTGGCTGGAGAATCCCATGGACAGAGGAGCCTGGCAGGCTATAGTTCATGGGGTTGCAAAGGATTGGACATGACTGAAGTGACTTAACATGTACACAGAGATTTTCTCTTTCAAGTTTTCTAAGGGATTGCAACTTTAGAAGTGAAATAGAAACTGCATACATGTGACACATTCAGATAGAACTTCTATCTAGCTTCTCTTTTTTCACCATTATCATTTCCTTTGAGATAAGGCACATTTTGAAACACAGAATTAAGGAACAGACTGCACTTTGACAAATGCTTGCCCATGAATGTTATATTTCAGCCATAATCAAGCTGTTGCTGTTTTAAGAAGAAATCTTCCACTGTAACATAAAAACCACTGTAAGTATATCCTTAGTATTCCTGTTAACATTCTAATAAAAGTAAAAAGCATAAAATAATACAAAGATTATAATTAATTTCCACTCATAAATGCATACAACAAAATATCTTACATATAGTTTATACAATGTGCATAAATGTAAGTACTTTTTAAAATTGGTAATATCAACATTCAAATTTTTTTCAGAGATCCATTGCAGTTAATTTTGATCCCACTAATAGTTTGTAAAAAATTAGACCTATTTTCCTCTTCTTTAGATAAGTTTTTAATTATTTCTGTTATTATATGGTAGTGCCAGTTGTCTGGCTTATTAAGGAAGGATTGTGGGTTATGTAGGGAGAAAATTCCCTAAAAGAACCTCAGTGAGCAACAAAACCCCACTATTCTTTTTTGGGAGCCTAAGGTAGAAGCAAAAGAACATTGGAAACAAACTAGCTTTTGGTCAGATTTACCTGCCTCAGTTTCCAAGTTTTACATTGAATGCAGCCTTTAGGGTCATTTGACTGAAGACTAGGCTGTTCTAACGCTTGTTCACTTTTTTGAGGAGAAAAATGGCCATACTTTCCTAGCCAATCAATATTACAAAGAAAGAGGGTGGTAGTATATTTTATGTAGCTCCTGGCTCATTCCAGTTCTTATCTGATGGCATGCATGCAAAGGAATATGTCAGGATACTGAGAACTATTAGCTAAATTTATATCTTAAAAAACTAGTTCTTATCCTTTATAAAGTTTTTATTTGAGGGGGAAAATCTTTATCTCAGGCCTATTTTTTTTTTACATGCCAAGATATAAATATTCTCCATCTTTATGTGAATGATCAGAAAACCACTTATAATTTAGTTCATAGATATGGACTGAATTTTTAACACTTAAAGTATCTGTAGGACCTCTAAAATGTAGATTCATAAATGAGATAGATTTATAGGTACACATTCAGTCAAGTATTTGTAAATTATTAATGGAAATTCTTATATTTACTACGAATGATTTGAGAAAATAGTGATTTGGTAATCATCAAAAATGGACTTAAACTATTCTTTATATATTTCTTCTCCTTTTTCTGGCAAGGAGGTCTTCTTCTTGGGTACATAAGTCATGCTGGACAAAGAATGTTTTCTAAATGTAGACAGCCTTCTCCTAAAGTTTCCCCCTGAAAAGAAATATAGGAGAGGATCAAAGCAACAATTTGATGCAGCCAGAGACAAGGTTATAACCACTGACTTTTGCATTCTAAGGACAGAATCACAGGGTTTAGCTTCATTGTGTAAAAAATGGAGGTGAATGGTACGTTGAATATGATATGGCATGAAGCTGATCAAAAAAGCAGCTGTCACAACTATGATCATTCCTATAGCCTTTTTACGACTGGATAGGTTTTTCTTCATTGAATTTTTCAGTAAGGTCAAAATGATCATTGTGTAACAGACAATTATGATAACAAAAGGAATGATAAATCCAAAAAATAATGACACATAATGCAAGACCAAAACATGATATTTAGCTTGGTTGTCCTGGGGAGGCTCAAAGCACTTGGTATTGTTTTTCTCATCTTTGTAAGATTTGGACATTAAGAATGGAGAGCTAGTCAAAATCACAAAAGTCCAAATACCAATACACACATATCTTGCTTTTTTCTGTGTAACCAAATTAATGTTTTGGACTGGGAAAACAATTGCAATGCACCGGAAGAAGCTCATGGCTGTCATAAAGAAGATGCTACAGTAGAGGTTGACATACAAGGCATAGGTGCTGAGGCGACACAAAAAGTCACCAAAGAGCCAAATACCTTTGTGAACATAATAGACCACACGGAGAGGCAGTGTGCATACACACAGTAGATCGGCTACTGCTAAATTAATCATGTATACTTGGTAGGCTGACTTCTCATGGTATGTTTTTATGAGGATATATAGCACAAAGCTATTGCCAAAAAAGCCCACAACGGAGATCATAGAGTACAAGGTAGAATACACTTGATTTCGAAAGTCATCAATAGTGTCGTTGCATGCGTTACTGCTGGAAGAAGATACTGTCAGATTTCCAACTCCATCCATGTTTCTCTAGGAATGTTTCCTTGGTGCCTACAATATATATATATAAAATCTTGTCAATTTTTGCTCCACTGTAAATTATAGGCGGTATTAACATTTCACTTTACAGTGTCACTATGTATATTATTTGGTCACAGCAGGAAGCAAAAGTGGTGGGACAATGAAGAGATATTCTGCTGGACTTTGCCCCCAGGAAAAGCATTTAGGTCCTGTAGGCATTCAGAAAGCTACCCCCTACTTTCCTATCCATGTTTGCCTAGTGGACCTCTTAATCTTCAATACCTAGCTAAAACAGCTATTTTAAGTCGTATTACTCTAGTACTAGTCTATACATTTTCCCTTTAAATGGGTTTTTTAATTAGAGAAAAGCTTTAAAATAGTAGTCTAATAAATATGATTATCTATCAGTCTATCTATTGGAAGAGCTCTGGATTATTTTGAAGCATAAAATTTTGATGAAAATGCTTACTTACCCCACAAAGAAGTCTTTCTAAGTAACACCTGCTGGGTGATTCTTATTCCTACAAAAAATGATTAAATTTGTTATCAGTGGAACTCATTCCCTGAGGGAGAATCTTAATCTAGAACATGGCAGACTCTATTTAGAACCACAAAACATCTAGGTTGGGGAAACTTTAGAAGTCATCCAGTTATTTTAATAAGGAATAAAAGATGAAATACATTTCTAAAATCCACACCTAAGTTAAGGCTCTGAGGAGAACTGCAGAATAACTAGCTGGAATACACTTTCTAGGTGAGGAAATTGTTGTAGTTGTTCATCCTTGTTCTCTTCCTAGACCCACATTCAAAGTCTTACTGTTCAACAATGCATGATCATTTCTCTTACAGCAACAGATTGTTGCTTGATCTAGGCTAGTTCAGCTTTATCAGGGCAATCAGTGAGCTCTGATCAGAGAGAGTTAGAGATGAGATACTGTGGAAGCAGTGATTCCTTATGTTCCTCCACATTCTTCTCTTTTATTCTTTAAGAAGATGGGAACAACTCATAAATATATGGTAAATAATCTTTGGTTGAAATCTGATATATTGGCCTGTTACACAGCTCTTTCTCCCTAGTAAGAGAGAGTTAGAATTGTAAGGTGAGAAGACTGCTTGAGTGTGTAAGAACTTCTGGCAATGGAGAGACTGATTGAGTCTCTGTATCAGGGATACAGATAGAGGGAGCTCTGATTGTGATTGTGGGTAGGATATAACTTTCCAGGTTTACTACTGCTAACAATTATATTTGTTTTGAGGATGTATCATCTGTTCATTTGTTCATCTGTTTTTTCCTTTCATTAAAAATATCATTGTTGGGAGTTCCCTGGCTGCCTAGTGGTTAGGTTTCCAGGTTTACACTGAGGTGGCCTGGGTGCAATCCCTAGTTGAGGAATTGAGATTCCACAAGCTTTTACAGTGTGGCCAGAATAAGTCATTTTCTACCAAGAACTGCTGGTATACAGTACAAATTGAAGAAAAATCATTCTTAGAGTGTATACCTAAGATCATAGGGAAAAATTAGTTCATTATTCTCAACCTCTGCATTATTTCTCAGTTTGCTTTGGTTTTCCCCAAATCAGGCAGTGTTAGGCCTGTGAGGCACTAGATGGTGCTGTTGAGATTTTTGATAATGCCTTTTTTTTTTTTTTTTTTTTTTAAACAAAACAAAACAATGAACAACACTTGAAAGATACTGGGTAATTACCATTTGTCCTTCCTACCAACACCAACTCTGATTCTACCCTGCTACAAACTCTTTTCAGAATAACTTTCTATACATTACAGCTTCCAATTATCCCATCTTTAGTTCAATTCAGTCATTCAGTCATATCTGACTCTTTGCGACCCCATGAACTGCAGCAAGCCAGGCTTCCCCTTCCTTCACCATCTCCCAGAGCTTGCTCAAACTTATGTTCATTGACTCAGTGATGCCATCCAACCATCTTGTCCTCTGTAATCCTCTTGTCCTTCTGCCTTCTTTCAGCTCAAATTATACCTACTTGGAAAAGACTTTCCAAAGTAATTTCTATCCTTCCTCTTCTAGGGAACTTTAAATCTTTGATCTGATCTTTCAGATCAGTGATTTTCAGATCAGTGATTTGTATGTGTATGTTATCTTCCCTCATTGACTTTCTGATTGATATATAATCAGAAAGGGCTCAGGAGGGCTAACACATATGTACTTTGCCCATAAATGCTAATAAATGTTAATTAAATGAATGAGTAAATGAATGATAGAACAAGTTTATCACTTGAAAGTATTATTTATTATTCAAAAACACTTAAAGTTATCTTTTCAATCCAATAAAATTTAAAACTTTCCCAGTCTCAGAACTTAAAGTGGATCTGTAAATTTTTTGGCTAAACAATTATATTTGTTTTGAGGATGTATCATCTGTTCATTTGTTCATCTGTTTTTTCCTTTCATTAAAAATATCATTGTTGGGAGTTCCCTGGCTGCCTAGTGGTTAGGTTTCCAGGTTTACACTGAGGTGGCCTGGGTGCAATCCCTAGTTGAGGAATTGAGATTCCACAAGCTTTTACAGTGTGGCCAGAATAAGTCATTTTCTACCAAGAACTGCTGGTATACAGTACAAATTGAAGAAAAATCATTCTTAGAGTGTATACCTAAGATCATAGGGAAAAATTAGTTCATTATTCTCAACCTCTGCATTATTTCTCAGTTTGCTTTGGTTTTCCCCAAATCAGGCAGTGTTAGGCCTGTGAGGCACTAGATGGTGCTGTTGAGATTTTTGATAATGCCTTTTTTTTTTTTTTTTTTTTTTTAAACAAAACAAAACAATGAACAACACTTGAAAGATACTGGGTAATTACCATTTGTCCTTCCTACCAACACCAACTCTGATTCTACCCTGCTACAAACTCTTTTCAGAATAACTTTCTATACATTACAGCTTCCAATTATCCCATCTTTAGTTCAATTCAGTCATTCAGTCATATCTGACTCTTTGCGACCCCATGAACTGCAGCAAGCCAGGCTTCCCCTTCCTTCACCATCTCCCAGAGCTTGCTCAAACTTATGTTCATTGACTCAGTGATGCCATCCAACCATCTTGTCCTCTGTAATCCTCTTGTCCTTCTGCCTTCTTTCAGCTCAAATTATACCTACTTGGAAAAGACTTTCCAAAGTAATTTCTATCCTTCCTCTTCTAGGGAACTTTAAATCTTTGATCTGATCTTTCAGATCAGTGATTTTCAGATCAGTGATTTGTATGTGTATGTTATCTTCCCTCATTGACTTTCTGATTGATATATAATCAGAAAGGGCTCAGGAGGGCTAACACATATGTACTTTGCCCATAAATGCTAATAAATGTTAATTAAATGAATGAGTAAATGAATGATAGAACAAGTTTATCACTTGAAAGTATTATTTATTATTCAAAAACACTTAAAGTTATCTTTTCAATCCAATAAAATTTAAAACTTTCCCAGTCTCAGAACTTAAAGTGGATCTGTTAAGTTGCTTCCTAAAGTATTATGACAGGCACTAAATCTTAAGGTTAACCATAAGATTAAAAAATAGTCATATATTGGCAGAAATTAATCATTTGTTTATTTTGTCTGTTAAATATTAAAAATAATTTTGAAATTCCTAGATGTTTGAATGAAAGATGTCAAATAGAATGGATAAATAAATTAATAAAAAAAACCAAAGAAATAAATGTCTCTAGTCCCATTAATACATTAATCAGTCATTACTAAAATAAGCTTTCCTAATACTTTTGGATATTTAAGTTTGATTGTTTATTTATAACTAAACCAAACATTAACTTATATTAGGCCAAAAAACCAAGACTTTAGAGCTTTCAAATAATTAATGGATCTTAGAAGGGTAGAGATCATTTAGTTCAAGCTACTTATTTTACAAATGATGGTTTTGCTTATTTTAAAGAGAATGTAATTAATTTTTGTAGAATTTACAAATCTCCTAATAATGATACCCTAATAATGATCTCCTAATAATGATACCCATACTATATGGATACGGAGATGTCTCAGAACCCATCCCTGCCTTTGAGAAGCTGATAGAATGATGGGGGAGAAGAATGATGATTCAGAAGTATGAAGAAGTTACAACACAGTATGGTAAGGACTACCTTAGTGCAAAACAAATGGGCTATTAGTTAATTCATATATACAAGCAATAGGGACTTCCCTAGGTGACTAATAGGGACTTCCTAGGTGACTTGGTGGTAAAAAATCTGCCTGCCAAAGCCAGAGATGCAGGTTTGACCCCTGGGTTGAGATGATCCCCTAGAGGAGGAAATGGCAACCCACTTAAATATTCTTGCCTGGAAAATCCAGTGGACAGAGGAACCTGGTAGATTATAGTCCAATGGGGTTGCAAAGAGTCAGATATGACTGAGCATGTGTGCAAACACATACAATCAAGAAACATAAATGAAATTAATATTTAGTGCAGATGATGAAGGAAGTTACTTTGTTAAGATAACTAGTGAAAAATATTTTTTTACAAAATAGGGCCATACCTCTTTCTGGCACTGTAGTACCCTTCACGAATGTTCTTGGTTAGTGGTCTGTGTTTCTTATGATATACTATCAGTTGAAGCCTAAGCTGAAATCATAAGAATGAAAAGGAAGTTAATGATTTTAGAAGCAGTCCAGAGGGTCATGGGAGTTTAGCAGCCTTAAGCACACAGATCCAGGGTATGTAATGGGACATTAAAGTTAGACTCAGTCCTAATGAAGTGGCTGGCTCTAGAACCTATCATAAAAAGTGAAGTAAGTCAAAAAGAGAAAGACAAATGCAGTATACTAACACACATATATGGAATCTAGTAGGATGGTCTTGATAACACACGCAGTGAACACATGGAAAAACAGACAGAGCATAGACATAGGGACATTGTGGGGAAGAAATAGGGAGGGGGAGGAATGGAGGCAGTAACATGGAAACCTATACTGTCATGTGTGGAAAAGATAGCTAGTGTCATTGTGCTAAGGGAATAGGAGTGCTCACAATGGCATGGGGCGATGTTCCGGAGGGGTGGGGACCAGGGATATGCATATGACTGACCTGGGAACATACATGTCTGTGAACAACAAAACTCTGTAAAACCTTTAAAATAAAGAATTTTAAAAAAAAGTTTTACTGACGGATTTAGAGTTGGTTATTGGATTCCATATTTTCTTCTTTCCGCTCCATTCATTTTTACATCTTTAGGGGAAAACTGAAAATAAAGACCAGGGCTGATTACACATGTCTCCTGCTCTATGCATATGTTAATAGCTTCTGTATCTAGAGAGGAACACAGGATTATAAAAATTCTCTTCTATGAAACCATATTTTCCCTATTTTCTCTTCTAAATAATTTGGTATAAAGTTCAAAGAGGAAAAATTTGGAGCTTCATATGCAAGGATCTAGTTTGCTAGGAAGAGGAATTAGGACATGAAAAATATCAAGGATATCTGCCGGCAATGGCTTAGTGACAGTTTTCCTTGGAAGAATGATGACCTAGAGGATATGGGGCTCTTTTCCCTAAAAACTCATAATAATAGTTATGAATTTTATCATCAATTTGGCATATATTATAATACCTTTGGAGATGAACTATTTTATAATTTGTATAGTTAACTTTCCATGAATGCATGTCTCTTTAACTAAACTATCAGAGAATCTAAGGAAGTATGACAAATCTCCAAGAAATGAGCAAAGAAGGACTTTCTTAAAACAGTAGCAGCCTGAATACTTGTCTCTTAAATTTGTGTTGCCCTATGACAATGTTCATCCATGTCTGCAAGGACCCCAGAGGCTGGTCATTTTTCATTGATTTGTGGTCTCAGTGTCAACAAAATAAACACTGTCCCCCAATTTATCCATAGCAAGTAGAAATAGGTTGGAACTTTCCAAAGGAACTCTGTTGAAAAAAAGGAAATCAAAATGAAAATAAAGAAAATGAAAAAATGTGAAACAGATAATTTATAAAGTAGGAACCTGAATCCACAGCTATGATATTGCCTCTTGAGTCTACCATGTACTCAGATAATCATTTGTCAGATATTCTCTTATTTCTTCTCTCTCTCTCTGAATTTTCCTTCCTTCCCCGGGTAAGGATTTGATATAAATAAGGTTTTACTTGCAGTCTGGAGGAATAGGGGTTGCAGGTGGTTCGGAAATTACTCAAACAGATTTGGCTTTTATATTTTGTTACTCAGGCATTAAAACTTTTTTTGATGTTAAGCTTATTCTAGATCTCTGTAATCAATAATGATATACTGACAATATTTAATAAAAATATTCTTTCTAATCCTGGAATTACATATCCCAGTCATTTTCTCTGCATGAAAATTAACTTTGGCTCTGTCACAGTTTTGTGTTTAGACAAGGCTTATATTTCTTCCCAGTGTGGAAAGAGAAAGTTTCTGAATTTCTAAGACCCACCTATGAGAAGTTTAGTTTTAACAGGCTAGTGTACTAATTATCTATGTTTATGGTAGCTGTCCAATTACAATATAGCCTACTACTCTGTACTTGCAAAAGTCAGTAAAAGTCACATCGTCTGGGCATGTAATGTTTCCTCATGTTTGGGAATATGAAGTGTCTTCTAGGGTTCCTTTAGAAATTCTGAGCTTTTCATATAGCAGGCTTTCAATATTCCTACTCTTTGCCTCCATTTTCTTTTTTGTTTACTTGAGAACTCTAGTCTCTGACAGAAGCTTCTGGCAAAATTGGATTCCACCATTCTAGTCTGGGTGCTTGGGTACGGGAAGATAAGGCAATAAATGTATGGATATATAACTTTTGTGTTTTATTATTTATTTCAGGAGTTACTCAGATTTTATTTGGTTCTTCTAGTCCATATTTATCTATCGATCATCTGTCTATGTATCTTCATTATCATCACCATCTATCTACTCTCTTTCGTCAGTCTGTAACCTCCATTAATCTGTAACCTGTTCAAGATCGAGTGAACAAGTAGGAGTTTCCAGAGATAACCTAAGAATATAAGGTCCCAGTTCATATACTATACTGTTTATTGCTGCTGCAATAAAACTACCTATGAATGAGAATGACTTATATATTGTTGTGCCTTTCAAGTGTGGTCCAGGTAGAGCTGGTGATCCATAGCATTCTCAAGTAGTCCCCAGGCTAGTATCATCTATTAAATGAAGATAGTAACAGATCTCTTTTTTGTTTCTATTCAAGCAAAAAGCCATTCCTGATTCAATTTAAATTTCTTTCTTTTGAAGTCCTGCATTATTTTGTTTGTACTCCTTGGTAATTTTCATTGTTTCATGTCATACTCATGACTGTGGTTATTCAATTTAAACTTCACTGTTCTTCCTACTTCAGTCCCAATAGACTTAAGGGGCAAAAACCAAATAGCCTTTTTTTTTTTGTAGTTCATGCTGTGCATAGTAATGTATTTCAAACATAAATTGATTTGAATTAGTTTTCTACATCATTTTGTTGATGTCCTATCACAGAGGAAATCTTGCATGAAGAAGACAATGGACATAGTGGAAAATTTGTAGAACTGGTAGGCAAAAGACATGAAGATCATTGCTCTGTGAGAAAAGGAGATCCTTCAGGGGTGCTGTGTGATGGTCGGGAGGGGTGGGAAGGCGGGGTACTCTGTACTTGCAAAAGTCAGTAAAAGTCACATCGTCTGGGCATGGTTTCCTCATGTTTGGGAATATGAAGTGTCTTCTAGGGTTCCTTTAGAAATTCTGAGCTTTTCATATAGCAGGCTTTCAATATTCCTACTCTTTGCCTCCATTTTCTTTTTTGTTTACTTGAGAACTCTAGTCTCTGACAGAAGCTTCTGGCAAAATTGGATTCCACCATTCTAGTCTGGGTGCTTGGGTACGGGAAGATAAGGCAATAAATGTATGGATATATAACTTTTGTGTTTTATTATTTATTTCAGGAGTTACTCAGATTTTATTTGGTTCTTCTAGTCCATATTTATCTATCGATCATCTGTCTATGTATCTTCATTATCATCACCATCTATCTACTCTCTTTCGTCAGTCTGTAACCTCCATTAATCTGTAACCTGTTCAAGATCGAGTGAACAAGTAGGAGTTTCCAGAGATAACCTAAGAATATAAGGTCCCAGTTCATATACTATACTGTTTATTGCTGCTGCAATAAAACTACCTATGAATGAGAATGACTTATATATTGTTGTGCCTTTCAAGTGTGGTCCAGGTAGAGCTGGTGATCCATAGCATTCTCAAGTAGTCCCCAGGCTAGTATCATCTATTAAATGAAGATAGTAACAGATCTCTTTTTTGTTTCTATTCAAGCAAAAAGCCATTCCTGATTCAATTTAAATTTCTTTCTTTTGAAGTCCTGCATTATTTTGTTTGTACTCCTTGGTAATTTTCATTGTTTCATGTCATACTCATGACTGTGGTTATTCAATTTAAACTTCACTGTTCTTCCTACTTCAGTCCCAATAGACTTAAGGGGCAAAAACCAAATAGCCTTTTTTTTTTTTTGTAGTTCATGCTGTGCATAGTAATGTATTTCAAACATAAATTGATTTGAATTAGTTTTCTACATCATTTTGTTGATGTCCTATCACAGAGGAAATCTTGCATGAAGAAGACAATGGACATAGTGGAAAATTTGTAGAACTGGTAGGCAAAAGACATGAAGATCATTGCTCTGTGAGAAAAGGAGATCCTTCAGGGGTGCTGTGTGATGGTCGGGAGGGGTGGGAAGGCGGGGATATACATATGACTAATCTGGGAACATATATATCTGTAAACAACAAAACTCTGTAAAAGTTAAAAGTAAAATAAAAGTTTTTTTTTTTTTTTTAAGACACGAGGATCATACCTCAGGTTCTGGTGGATGATTAACTGTGTGATCCTGAGTAAATCATTACCTCCCTGTGATTCTCTTCACTTGTCTGCAATTCAACAGGGTCATACTATATGACTTCTTAATTCCCTTCCAGTTTGCATTCTGTATATCTATGAAGATAAGGACATGTTTCCCCTACCTTGGTTATTTTTCATCTTAGAAAGAAAAAGAGCAAATAAGATATTTATAGCTTCAATAAAGAGGAACACAGACAGAAGTTGTTTGTGAACTTAAGACTTTTACAAACAACTGTTTCCTGATTTTTTCTCAGGTGAATATTTGAGACAAAGACTTACTTCATTCCTCTTTGAAATGAATCCAAGCTGTGCTCTGGTGAATCTGAGCTGTGCTCAGATACAGGTTTGGTCAGGCCCTCTAAAGGTGGCACAACAGTTTTAACTTTGAGTTCCTTTAGAGTTCCAGGATCTATCTATCCATATCTTAGCTGAGGATTGGAATCTACTCTTCAGAATTTTTAAGAGGCTTGGATTTCTGTTAAAATGACAAGTTTATCAGACCTCGTCATCTAGTTAGATGGAAGGGGTCTGGGAGGGTTTTGCTAAAACTCATGGGGAAAGAGAAAGAGAGGAAGGCAATGGAAA
Organism: Tragulus kanchil; assembly: GCA_022376925.1. Lineage (NCBI taxonomy): Eukaryota > Metazoa > Chordata > Mammalia > Artiodactyla > Tragulidae > Tragulus > Tragulus kanchil. Next base: position 64,441,788 of record JAIOJX010000001.1, on the reverse strand, counting down.
TCTGAGACCTGATGACGCTGAAGTTAAAATTACATATAGGGAAAACGGCACAGATGTGGGAAGCTAGAGGTGAAGGGAAGAGGGATCTGACTCTTTGCAATTTTGCTCCAGTTCTAGCTAGCATTTATACCGTCTGATACCAAGTCTTGGTCTTTTCCCACTCTATTCCTCTTCTTTCCTACTGCAGCAGCTTCTATCCAGCTTTCATTGCCTCAGATGTAGATGACTTATGATAACCTCCTGTCTTTCACATGCACTTTGTATTTTAACCATGCTGAACTGCTTGCAATTCCTGGAGATGGCTTTCATGCCTCCTTAATTTCAGGCTCTTTCTTCTCAACATCATCTTATACACCTCTACCAGACTAGTCATTTTTTAAATTGAAGTACAGTTGGTACACACACACACACGTGCTGTGTGCTCAGTGGCCAACTCTTTGTGACCCCATGGACTGTAACCTGCCAGGCTCCTCTGTCCATGGGATTTTCCATGCAAGTACACACTTCTAATTTCAAATAACACTATACCACTTAATGGTTAGTATGAGTACCTTATAATAACAAAATAATCTTAATTCCTGCCACCCATTCCCTGTATCTTGGTGTTGGTTTAGTCGCTCAGTAGTATCTGACTCTTGTGACCCAGTGGACTGTATCCTACTAGGCTCCTCTGTTCATGGAATGTTCCAAGCAAGGATACTGGAGTGGGGTGCCATTAATACGCACACACACTCACATACATATATATAGATGTTGTATTTCAGATTCTTTTCTATTATAGTTGTTAATAGATAGTAAGACATATCATATATCAGTTATATGTGGAATCTAAAAAATAATACAAGTGAACTTATTTACAAAACAGAAATAGACTCACAGATGTAGAAAACAAACTTACGGTTATCAGAGAGGAAAGGAGGGAAGGAATAAATTAGGAGTTTGGGATTAATAGATACGTATTACTATATATAAATAGATATTACTGGCACACAATAGGTGCTAATTATTTATCTATTGATATAAAATAGTGTGTATCTATTAATCCCAATTTGTTTAGATTCCACATATAAGTGATATGATATATTATTTGTCTTTCTCTGACTTCCTTCACTTAGTATGATAATCTCTATGTCCATCCAGGTTACTATAAATGGCATTGTTTCATTCTTTGTATGGCTGAGTAATATCCCATTATGTGTGTGTGTGTGTGTGTGTGTGTGTGTGTGTGCGCACATACATACACCAGATTTTCTTTATCCATTCACCTGTTTACAGACATTTAGGCTGCTTCCATGCCCCTGGTAATTGTAAATGGTGCTGCTATGAACATTGGGGTGCATATATATCTTTTTCAAATTAGTGTTTTCTCTGAATATATGCTGAGCATTGGGACTGCTGGATTATATAAATGGTAGCTCTATTTTTAATTTTTTAAGGAGCCTCCATACTATTCTCTATAGTGGCTGTATCAATTCACATTCCCATCAACAGTGTAGGAGGATTCCCTTTTCTCTACATCCTCTTCAGCATTTATTGTTTGTAGATTTTTTGATGATGGCCATTCTGACCAGTGTGAGTTGATACCTCCTTGTAGTTTTGATTTGCGTTTATGTAGTAATGAGCAATGTTGAGCATCTTTTCATGTGCCTGTTGGTTATCCGTATTAAACTAGTTATTTTTAACCCTTGGTTTTATCTTGTCGTTTGGTTGCTCAAGAGTCTGTAAATAATGATAATCAAGGTCCCACCCTAAATCTCAGACAACTCGCTCCACAATCTAGCACTAGCCTCCGATCCAATGAAACTTCTGTTTCACAGAGAAAGGTAATAATGGCAGGGGGCAAGGAAGTGTCGTTGTCTGGAGAAAGAATAAACCCACTAGTAATTATGTACTAAGGAAAGCTTAGGGCTCTCAGGAATAGAGCCTTGAAACAATCTGTGGCATATTTTTGTATATGCAGGTATCTCAAACTAATATATGCTCTAGACTAAATTTACAGCTTACTTAATAAAACAGTGACTCTTGGGAAAATTTGGTTCAAGGACAAGCTTACCCTGACATGCTAGTTTAATACTCTGTCTTGACAGGCATATAAACTTAGTATAGTATAGTAACTCATCAAAATAGGTCAATAAACTTGTTCCTCAGATTAATGATTTTGTCCATGACTTATCGTATCAAAGTTTAGCCTTTTTTTTTAGATTATCCAGTCATCATTCCATAAGTATTCATGGTTTCCACCCAACCCTTTCCCTGTTGGGCCCACCTCCAACTGTACTTCACTTGGATAATCTCTTGAGAAATAAAACATTTATTATGGGCTTGTTATTTATCCAGTCTGAGCAAATCACAAACACTTTTTCCTTATAAGTAATATCTTGGGAGGTAGTCAAATATACTTGATACTTGCAACAATTCTAATCAGGGGAGATGCTAGGCCCGACTTTGTTCAGTCACGTGAGAAGTGACAGTTTGTTTACTTTCTGGCATTTGGAACTAAAATAATCTTAGGAGATGAATTTAATTCTTGAATTTGTTTCCCAGAAATGTGTGAGAAAATTTTTGAAGATATACAAACAAGAGTGCCTATGTTAATCTAAATTTTGGGACTTTACGTTACTGATAACACTTTTTTTGGAGTAAAACCAATTACAAATCATTTTAATTGAGAAGGACTCACTTATTTGGGTTGTTAAGAACCCAAGGAATCAAAAGAGTCTGCATTAGAAGAGAGATACTTTTTATAAGGGGCAAAGAGATAAGGTGGAAACGTATACTGGTCTATTTTGTTTTCCAAAGCATAGGTAGTTAGGACTTGCCAGTAAGATGCCATAGAAGGATGGGAGCTCACCCTTTCTTACAAAAACACCAAAATGACAACTAACTGCTGAACAACCATTGACAAAAAACAGCTGGTACCTGCCAAATAAAATTGCCTATATACAAGACAAAGAAGCCACAATAAGACTGTAAAGGGGTGCAATCATGATAAAACAAAATCCCCTATCTACTAGGTGAGTGACTCACAAACTGGAAAATAATTATAGCACAGAAGCTCTCCCATAGGAGTGAAAGTCCTGATCCCTATGTCAGGTTTTGCAGACTGGGACCTGGCAATGGGAGGAGGAGCCCCCACAGATGCTGATTTTGAAGGCCAGCAGGGTTTTATTGAAGGAATTTCACAGGACCAGGGGAAACAGAACCTCCATTCTTAGAGGGCACCCTCAAGTCTGGCATGCAGCAAGACCCAGGGGAAAAAAGCAGTGATCTCATAAGAGACTGGGCCAGGCCTACCTGCTGGTATTGGAGGGTCTTTTGTGGAAGTGGGTGGTGACCCTTCCTTACTGCAAGGAAAATGACACCGGTATCAGTACTTACATTTTCCATAAGTATTCTTGGGAAGTACCAAATTTTTAAAAAAATTTTTTGGGTTTTTTTACCAGTCTGAGCAAATCACAAACACTTTTTCCTTATAAGTAATATCTTGGGAGGTAGTCAAATATACTTGATACTTGCAACAATTCTAATCAGGGGAGATGCTAGGCCCGACTTTGTTCAGTCACGTGAGAAGTGACAGTTTGTTTACTTTCTGGCATTTGGAACTAAAATAATCTTAGGAGATGAATTTAATTCTTGAATTTGTTTCCCAGAAATGTGTGAGAAAATTTTTGAAGATATACAAACAAGAGTGCCTATGTTAATCTAAATTTTGGGACTTTACGTTACTGATAACACTTTTTTTGGAGTAAAACCAATTACAAATCATTTTAATTGAGAAGGACTCACTTATTTGGGTTGTTAAGAACCCAAGGAATCAAAAGAGTCTGCATTAGAAGAGAGAGATACTTTTTATAAGGGGCAAAGAGATAAGGTGGAAACGTATACTGGTCTATTTTGTTTTCCAAAGCATAGGTAGTTAGGACTTGCCAGTAAGATGCCATAGAAGGATGGGAGCTCACCCTTTCTTACAAAAACACCAAAATGACAACTAACTGCTGAACAACCATTGACAAAAAACAGCTGGTACCTGCCAAATAAAATTGCCTATATACAAGACAAAGAAGCCACAATAAGACTGTAAAGGGGTGCAATCATGATAAAACAAAATCCCCTATCTACTAGGTGAGTGACTCACAAACTGGAAAATAATTATAGCACAGAAGCTCTCCCATAGGAGTGAAAGTCCTGATCCCTATGTCAGGTTTTGCAGACTGGGACCTGGCAATGGGAGGAGGAGCCCCCACAGATGCTGATTTTGAAGGCCAGCAGGGTTTTATTGAAGGAATTTCACAGGACCAGGGGAAACAGAACCTCCATTCTTAGAGGGCACCCTCAAGTCTGGCATGCAGCAAGACCCAGGGGAAAAAAGCAGTGATCTCATAAGAGACTGGGCCAGGCCTACCTGCTGGTATTGGAGGGTCTTTTGTGGAAGTGGGTGGTGACCCTTCCTTACTGCAAGGAAAATGACACCGGTATCAGCATCTCTGGGGAGTACTTATCATCATGAGCCCTGTTGGGGGCCACGATTCCTCCCCAAGAACTAGCCCTACCCAATAACTTGTAAGCTTCAATGCTGGGATGCCTCAGGCCAAACAACCAATAGGGCAGAAACACAGCCCCACCCATCACTAGACAAGCTACTTAAGTCTGCCTGAGCACAGCTCTGCTCAGCAGAGGGACAAGACACAGCTACACACATCACTGGGCAGAAACCTGGCCCTCCCACCAGGAGGCCTACACAGGCCTCTTAGACAACCTCATCCAGCAGAGGACAGACAGAAGAAGCAAGAACTATAACCCTGTAGCCTATGGAAAAGAAACTGCAATCACAGAAAGTTAGAGAAATGGCAGAGAAGAATGTCCCAGAGGAAGGAACAAGAATAAATCTCAGAAGAGCAACCAAATGAATTGAAGATAGGCAATGTACTAGAAAAGGAATTCAGAGTAATGATAGTGAAGATGATCCAAGTTCTCAGAAAAATAATGGAGGCACAGACCAAGAAGATACAAGAAATGCTTAACAAAGACCTAGAAAAACTAAGGGCTTCCCTGGTGGTTCAGACAGCAAAGAATCTACCGACAAATGCAGGAGACTTGGGTTCAATCCCTGGGTTGGGAAGATAGATCCCCTGGAGAAGGGGATGGCTACCCACTCCAGTATCCTTGCCTGGAGAATCTCATTAACAGAGGAGCCTGGCAGGTTACAGTTCGTGAGGTTGCAAAGAGTCAAATACAACTGAGCAACTAACTAATTTTCAATTTTCCAGAAGTTCTAAAGAATAAAGATATAGAAGTGAACAATATAATAACTGAAATGAAAAATACACTAGAATGAACTGATAGCAGAAGAACTGAAGCAGAAGAACAGAAAAGGGAACTGGAAGACAGACTGTTGGAAATCACTGCCAAAGTCCCAGAAAAATATGGAGAGAATGGACCTGAGAAAATGTTGGAAGAGGTAATAGTTGAACACTTACATAATGCGGGAAAGAAAATAATCGCCCAAGTCTAGGAAATGCTGAGAGTCCCAGACAGGACAAACCCAAGGAGGAACACGAACAAGACATATAGTAATTGAATTGACAAACATTGAAGACAAAGATAAAACATTTGAAACCACAGGGGAATTTCAGCAAATAACATGCAAGGGAGCTCCCATAAGGTTCTCAGATGATTTCTTAGCAGAAGGCAGTGGCACAATATATTTAAAGTGATGACAGGAAAGAAACTGCAACCAGGAATGCTTCACCCAGCAAGGCTCTCCTTCAGATGTAGTGGAGAAATCAAAAGCTTTACAAATAAGCAAAAGCTAATTACCAGACCAGCTTTGCAATAAATGCTAAAGGAACTTCTCTAAGCAGAAAAGAAAAGGCCACTACTCGAAATAAGAATATAACAAATTGAAAAGCTCACAAAGGCAGACATATAGTAAAAGTTAAAAACCATCTACACACAAATATGATATCAAACTAGCAATCATGAGAAGAGAATACAAATGCAGGAAATAGGAATTGTATTTGAAGTGAAAACACCAGCAACTTAAAATAGTCTTGTTAATATATAAACTGTGATATCAAATCCTCATGGTAATCACAAATCAAAAATCTACGATAGATACACAAAGAAAAAAAAAAGGTATGCAAACAGAGCACTAAAATTAGTCTTCAAATCACAAGAGAAGAGAGCAAAAGAGGAAGTGATGAAAAAAAGACCCACAAAAAGAAACTGAAACAAGAAAATGGCAATAGGAATGTACATATTGACAATTTCCCTAAGTATAAATGGATTAACTACTCCAATCAAAAGACATAGACTGGCTTGTAAGACTTGTATGTATGCTGTCTAGTGGAGATCCACTTCAGATCTAGGGACACATACAGACTGAAAGTGAGGGCATGAAAGAAGATATTCCATGCAAATGGATATTGAAAGAGCACTGAAGTAGCAATACTCCTACCAGACAAAATAAACTTTAAAATAAAGACTGTTACAAGAGACAAGAAAGGACATTATATAATGATAAAGGAATTGATCCAAGAGGAAGATATAACAACTGTAAATATATATGAACTCAACATAGCATCTCCCCAATATATAAGGCAAATACTAACAGCCATAAAGGGAGAAATATACAATAACACAATAATATTGGGAGACTTAATCCCTCACTTTCATCAATGGACCTATCATCCAGACAGAATATCAATAAAAAATACATGCCTTAAGTGACAAATTAGACAGATTTAATTGATATTTATAGAGCATTACTTCCAAAAGCAACAGAATAGACATTCTTCACAAGTGTATGTGGAACATTCTCCAGGATTGAATGCACACTGGACCACAAAGTGAGTCTTGGTAAATTCAAGAAAATTGAAATCATATCAAGGATTTTTTTTCTGACAACAATGCTATGAGATTAGAAATAAACTACAAGAAAAGAATAGTTAAAAAAAAACACTTAAAGGCTAAACAGTAATTAAAAAAACAATGAGTGGATCACTGAAGAATTCAAAGAGGAAATGAAAAATACAGACAAACAAAAACCAACACATGATGTTTCAAAACCTATGGAATGCAGCAAAAGCAATTCTAAGAGGAAAGTTGATAGCAATACAACTTTCTTCAGGAAACAAAGAAAATCTCTCATAAACAACTTCACCTTACACCTAAAGCAAAGAAAGAAGAACAAACAACTCAAAATTAGTATAAAGAAATAAATAATAAAGAGCAGAAAATGAACTAAAAGCTGATTCTTTGAAGAGATAAAATTGATAAAGGATTATCAGCCTCAACAAGTAAAAAGGAGTAGGGCTCAAATCAATAAAGCCAGAAATGAAAAAGGATTAGTTACAACATAAACAGCATAAAAACATAAGAGACTACTACAAGCAAATATATGACAATAAAATGGGCAACTTGGAAGAAAGGGACAAATTCTTAGAAAGCTACAGTCTCACAAAAGCAAACTGGGAAGAAATAGACATTATAAACAGATCAATCACAAGACCTGAAATTGAAAATGTAATTTTAAAACTCTCAGACCTGGGGAAGATGGCAGAGGAGTAGGTGAACACTGAGTGAATCTCTGTCCGTGGATACATCAGGGATACACCTTCAGATACAGAAGTTCTTGGAGAACACAGGCTGAAAGCTGGCAGAGTATGTGGCCACTGGGCAAGAATATACAGAACCATGCAAAACCCGGTAGAGTGGAGGAAGTAGGGGGAGAAAGAGGAGAGTTAGTAGGACTGGGCCTGCCATTGGCAGGTGGGGAACTGAAGCAGGGGTCCAATCTGCAGGTTGGGCACTTGTTTGAGACAGGAGAAACATTTGAGGCTGAGAGTGAGGCAGTTAATCTGTGACAGTCTGAATGGAATGAGAATCACACAATCCTCAGGGCAACCATACATATCTCTGATAGGGACATGGGTCCCCTGAAAGGCATGGCAACCAGGAATTAGAGCATGGGAGTTCTGCTGTTGACTGCGGGAAGATGGCCCGAGGGGATGTGAGAGAGGAGATTGTGGTGGGAGATGCCTTTGGAGGAAATCCAGGTAGCCATGGAGGGAAGGCAATGGTGCTGAGTCATGCATAGGGGATGGAGCCATCATGATAGCCCCGCTCTCCTAACACACCAGCACTGGCAGCTGAACAATAGAGAAGCTGGCCATTCAAGTGCCTAATGTGCCAAAAAACAGAGAAGGACCCCAGCCAGAACAGCTCTTTTATTAGAGTCTGATGCATCTACAGCAAAGTCGGACGCCTGCAGGGGGCGGGGGGTGGAGGACCGGTGGTTAATGTGCCTGACACGCTGAGAAACAGAGGACTCCAGTCAGGACAGCTCTTTTAGTGCCAGAGGCACCAAACAACAAAGTAGGACCCTGGGAGGCCGGGAGTGTGAGAGAGGGCAGCTTTTATTGTCTGAATAGACAGAGCAACAGAAAAGAATCAATCAGAGAGGCCTTCTGATCACCAGAGGCTAGAAAAACATGCAATAGGACCATACCTCATGTGGCTGAGGTAACTTGTGCCCCTGCACACTTGGCACTGCCATGGCCCGTGCAACCCAAGTAGCTGCAGCTCCTTTGCAGTCAAACCTCACTGGAGCAGAGCTGCCACCTCCATGAGTGATCCCCATTGGGACAGAGCTGCCAGAGGCTAGAAAAAGTCCTGCTGTCAGTGCACCAGGAGGCACTTGAATCGTTTCGGATTCCTTGTGACCCAACCGTTTGGACTGTGACTTGCCAGGCTTCTCTGTCCAGGGGACTCTCCAGGCAGGAAAGCTGGAGTGGGTTGCCATTCCCTTGCAGAGCACCACATTTCCAGCTACCCTAGCCACTGGCTACCCTGAATACTTGGTTCTGCCAGGGCCCCTGTGACTTAAGTAGCTGTGCCACCTCTGCACCTGGCCCTCCCTGGGACAGACCCAAGTCCTTTAGGGCAGTCTCAGGAGCAAACCCTGGTGGACGACCCACACACAGAGGTGGAGATAAAATCACAATAGAGATTCAGGGGCAGGGTGGCTAAGGAAGAGGACACAAAGCCTTCCCACCAGCTGTACAAGCTGCAGATTAAAACCACATGATTAACTAGGCAGACTCTGTGTCTTTGAAATATATAAAAGGACAGTGACAGTTCCCATAAAAGAAAACACACTAGTTCTGACAGCTGTGGATATTGGAGGCAAGAAAACAGTAGGAGGGCCAGATTAGAGTCTGATCTGCCTCCATAGCGGGTCCAGAGACCAGCCCAGTAGTGGAGGGGATCCTAGGAAGGCAAGGTAGACTATCACTCACAGCAAGGAAAAGAAATGACAGTAGATACTCAAGAAAAGCATTTATTATTATTTTTACATTTTGATTTGTCCTAGAGTTGCTTCTGGATTTTTTTTTCCCCTGCCCCCATTTTTTCTTCTTCCTCTGCTGTTGTAGTTGTTAATTTTATTAGTACCATTATATATATGTTCAAGTTTTTAAGATTTATTTTTTTAAGCACATCTTTTATCTTGGTTATATACTTTTCCTTCTTTATTGGCCTTTTGTGGTTCTGTGGGGCTTTTGTTTTCTTCTTTCTTCTCAACCCCAGTGATTATAGTGCCCATTTGAGTTCCCTGAGTCATATAGCAAATTTCCATTGGTTCCATTTTACATACAGTAAAGTAAGTTTCCATGTTACTCTTTCCATACATCTCATCCATTCCTCCTTCCCCCTACCATGTCCATAAGTCTGTTCTCTATATCTGTTTCTCTATTGCTACCCTGAAAATAAAATAATCAGTACCATATTTCTAGATTCCACAGATATGTGTTAGTATACAATACTTATTTTTCTTTTTCTGACTTACTTCACTCTGTATAATAGGCTTTAGGTTCATCCACCTCATTAGAACTAACTCAAATGCATTCCTTTTTATGGCTGAGTAATATTCCATCATATATATGTACCACAACTTCTTTATCCATTCATCTGTTGATGGACATGTTGCTTCCATGGTCTAGCTACTGTAAATAGTGCTGCAATGAACAATGGTTTGTGTATGTTAGAAAAGTCTTTACAAAAGATAGAGAAGTATGACAGGTGGAGGAGAGCATTCTAGGCAGGGGTGAAAAGTAGAATGAGCAAAGACTTGGAAATGTGAAATAACCTGACATGTTTAGGGAATAGCTAACAGTATGATAGGGATGAAATGTAAGATGAAGTTTGTGTATGCATGCAGATGTGCCTGTTTAGGTATCTGTATTTGTATATGTTTGTACTACCAAGTTTAAACAGGAGAAAATAGGTTTAAAAAAATGCAGAAACTAGATCATAATGGTTTAGTATATTGTTTAGAGAATTTGAGTTTATCCTCTAAGAAATACAAAGCTACTAGAATGTGCAGAGGAAGAAAAAATACTGATGGGTAAGGGAAAGTGGAGGGCTTCCCAGGTCGTCCAGTGGTAAAGAATGCATCTGCTAGGAAGGAGATTTGGGTTCGATCCCTGGGTCGAGAAGATCACCTGGAGAAGGAAATGGCTACCCCTTCCAGTATTTTTGCCTAGAGTATTCCATGGACAGAGGAGCCTGGTGGGTTACAGTTCATGGTGTCACAAAGACAATTAAACAAAAACAAGAAGAACTGGTATAGTGACAATAAGGCATCCTGTTTCAATGGACTGATGACAGTAGATGGGGTTGCAAAGAGACTAACACAACATAGCAGCTAAAACAGCAATAGAAAGGGAAAGAGGAAGTGGAGAAAGAAAGAGATTGCTTACCCCTGAGAGGCCTAACTTTCTTGGTGAAGTAATAAACAATGTTGTCTGTTATGAAAAACAGGGCTAAACTTGGGTTCAGTTCTTTTGAAACTTGGTGGTTTGAATGGTGACTCTGGGGATTGGAAGGGAAATATGATTGAGAAGAAATTGAGGACCCAGTTGAGGTTGGAGAGTATGGATTTTTAGTGGACCCATCTGCAAAATTGTGCAGTTTATTCTAGTAATGTTGAAAAGCCTGGATATAAGAGAGAAAAATGCAAATACTTAAATTGATACAAGGTTGGGATGATCGAGCAAATGTTATGGAAGGGCAGTAGTATAAGAAAGTTGAAAATGTTACAAAAAGAGTAGTCAAAAGTGAAGCAACGAAGAAGTTTAACATATTGGGAGAAAAAGGAGGAGCCAAGGGGTGGGAAGATTTAACTGAGATATAAGGAAAAGTAGAATGAGCAAAGACTTGGAAATGTGAAATAACCTGACATGTTTAGGGAATAGCTAACAGTATGATAGGGATGAAATGTAAGATGAAGTTTGTGTATGCATGCAGATGTGCCTGTTTAGGTATCTGTATTTGTATATGTTTGTACTACCAAGTTTAAACAGGAGAAAATAGGTTTAAAAAATGCAGAAACTAGATCATAATGGTTTAGTATATTGTTTAGAGAATTTGAGTTTATCCTCTAAGAAATACAAAGCTACTAGAATGTGCAGAGGAAGAAAAAATACTGATGGGTAAGGGAAAGTGGAGGGCTTCCCAGGTCGTCCAGTGGTAAAGAATGCATCTGCTAGGAAGGAGATTTGGGTTCGATCCCTGGGTCGAGAAGATCACCTGGAGAAGGAAATGGCTACCCCTTCCAGTATTTTTGCCTAGAGTATTCCATGGACAGAGGAGCCTGGTGGGTTACAGTTCATGGTGTCACAAAGACAATTAAACAAAAACAAGAAGAACTGGTATAGTGACAATAAGGCATCCTGTTTCAATGGACTGATGACAGTAGATGGGGTTGCAAAGAGACTAACACAACATAGCAGCTAAAACAGCAATAGAAAGGGAAAGAGGAAGTGGAGAAAGAAAGAGATTGCTTACCCCTGAGAGGCCTAACTTTCTTGGTGAAGTAATAAACAATGTTGTCTGTTATGAAAAACAGGGCTAAACTTGGGTTCAGTTCTTTTGAAACTTGGTGGTTTGAATGGTGACTCTGGGGATTGGAAGGGAAATATGATTGAGAAGAAATTGAGGACCCAGTTGAGGTTGGAGAGTATGGATTTTTAGTGGACCCATCTGCAAAATTGTGCAGTTTATTCTAGTAATGTTGAAAAGCCTGGATATAAGAGAGAAAAATGCAAATACTTAAATTGATACAAGGTTGGGATGATCGAGCAAATGTTATGGAAGGGCAGTAGTATAAGAAAGTTGAAAATGTTACAAAAAGAGTAGTCAAAAGTGAAGCAACGAAGAAGTTTAACATATTGGGAGAAAAAGGAGGAGCCAAGGGGTGGGAAGATTTAACTGAGATATAAGGACTGGTATAGGGCTTCTCTGGTGGCTCAGTGGTAAAGAATCTGCCGGCCAATGCACGAGATGTGGGTTTGACCCTGAATCAGGAAGATCCTCTGAAGTAGGAAATGGCAATCCACTCCAGTATTCTTGCCTAGAAAATTCCATGGACAGAGGAACCTTGTGGGGTACAGTCCATGGGGTCACAAAGACAACTAAGCAGCAACAAGAACTGGTATAGTGACAAGGCATCCTGTTTCAATGGACTGATGACTTGCTCAACAGCACATAGCTAGCAACAGGGCTGGGACTAGAACCCAGGCACAGCAACCAACAGTCCAGTGTAACCAGCAGCCACACTGCTGCCCCAAAAGCCACTCTTCCTTTTTGTCTCCCTTTGTTAGTGACAGAGTTTTCAGATAGCCAATCATGGCTATCAGTGTAGCCAAGATCAGTGAAATGCAGAAGCGTAGTGTTTTTTTTCTGTGCTTCTCTTTTTTCCTTCAGAATTTACCAATTTCTATGGTCCCAAAACATCACTTTTATATATTAATAGATGTTTCAAATCTCTCTCTCAACCACAAATCTGAACTTTAGCTTCTCATTTTCATCTGCCTATTAGGTTACTCTTCTTGGATTGCATACATTTCCTTCAGTTTATACATGTTTAAAGACAAATATCATCTTCATTCCCAAATTCTCCAACTGGCTTTTCTATTTTTGTTTTCTCCCTATTGACCTAATAGTCTTCCACTCACTCAAGCACAGAATCTGGAAGTCATATTTGACGTCACCCAACTCTGACCTCTTCTGTCACATGTAAACTCTAAGTTGTGTTATTCTTATTTTTCAGTATCCCCAGACTCTCTTTCTTCCACCAATGTAGTTCAGAATCTTGATGACATCATGTCTAGGCTACTTGAGGATACTTCAGCTATCTAAAATGCAGTTTATTCTAGTAATGTTGAAGCTGGAAAGAGAAAAATGCAAATACTTAAATTGATACAAGGTTGGGATGATCGAGCAAATGTTATGGAAGGGCAGTAGTATAAGAAAGTTGAAAATGTTACAAAAAGAGTAGTCAAAAGTGAAGCAACGAAGAAGTTTAACATATTGGGAGAAAAAGGAGGAGCCAAGGGGTGGGAAGATTTAACTGAGATATAAGGACTGGTATAGGGCTTCTCTGGTGGCTCAGTGGTAAAGAATCTGCCGGCCAATGCACGAGATGTGGGTTTGACCCTGAATCAGGAAGATCCTCTGAAGTAGGAAATGGCAATCCACTCCAGTATTCTTGCCTAGAAAATTCCATGGACAGAGGAACCTTGTGGGGTACAGTCCATGGGGTCACAAAGACAACTAAGCAGCAACAAGAACTGGTATAGTGACAAGGCATCCTGTTTCAATGGACTGATGACTTGCTCAACAGCACATAGCTAGCAACAGGGCTGGGACTAGAACCCAGGCACAGCAACCAACAGTCCAGTGTAACCAGCAGCCACACTGCTGCCCCAAAAGCCACTCTTCCTTTTTGTCTCCCTTTGTTAGTGACAGAGTTTTCAGATAGCCAATCATGGCTATCAGTGTAGCCAAGATCAGTGAAATGCAGAAGCGTAGTGTTTTTTTTCTGTGCTTCTCTTTTTTCCTTCAGAATTTACCAATTTCTATGGTCCCAAAACATCACTTTTATATATTAATAGATGTTTCAAATCTCTCTCTCAACCACAAATCTGAACTTTAGCTTCTCATTTTCATCTGCCTATTAGGTTACTCTTCTTGGATTGCATACATTTCCTTCAGTTTATACATGTTTAAAGACAAATATCATCTTCATTCCCAAATTCTCCAACTGGCTTTTCTATTTTTGTTTTTCTCCCTATTGACCTAATAGTCTTCCACTCACTCAAGCACAGAATCTGGAAGTCATATTTGACGTCACCCAACTCTGACCTCTTCTGTCACATGTAAACTCTAAGTTGTGTTATTCTTATTTTTCAGTATCCCCAGACTCTCTTTCTTCCACCAATGTAGTTCAGAATCTTGATGACATCATGTCTAGGCTACTTGAGGATACTTCAGCTATGCATCTTCTTTTATCCTTTACATGACTGAAGAGGTGAACTTGGCAAATTTCTACTTATAGTTCAAGAGTAAATCGAGTGGTCATTCTCTACAAATGCTCCTTTGTTCATGGCTTTATTATCTCATTTATTAAAGTGATTGAATTACTGTTTGCTTACATGGCTGTCATACCCATTTAGATAGTAAGCCCATTAATAGCCATGAGTCTGCTTTATTCAATTTTTTCTTTCTTCCTCTCCTAACTGAGCAAGTTTCATAGAGTAACTGTGTGGTTTAGGAGGTTTTGACTAATTCAGCTCTCCAAGGTGAGTGTCCTGGGGGTAGCATGTTTTTGGTGTGGAAACACAGGTGCTATTGTTCAGGAATCTAACTAATGGTGTAAAGTGGAAGTGAAATATGTACTCTCTTAGAATGGTAGATTCCTTTAAAAAGAAACTTGAAAAATCAAAGATTCTAGGGTATCACAACTCATGAATGAACACTGAACAAATCACTAGAGAAGAAAGGGAAAGGGGTAAGGCTGTTGTATGCACACATTTAGGAAGAAATAGAAGGAAAATTTTCAAAAGAGCAAAAGTGGTGTGATGGGGCTTTCGTGGAGTTCAGAGTGGCTGAGGTCAGAGATTGTTGGGAATCCAAAGATCCAAGGCTGTGTCTGACTGTAAGGTCTGGGTAACACATAATTCAGCCAGCAAAAGAGAGACTGAAAGATTAAATCTGCATTTCAATGTAGTTTTATGATTCTATTAAGTTGACTTCCTCCCCCAAGATTTCCTTTACCTTTCTAGTAAAAGCTAGCCTGCACCGGATGGCCTGCACATGTTGGAGGATTGCCAGTAGGGGTGGGGTGATGAGGCCAAAGCAGAAGGGGAAGTGGGGGACGCAGGGATCAGGCTTCTACGAGAGATACTTCCTCCACTTCTGCTGAGTAGTGGTAAAATGCAGGAAACTTTGCATGAAGGTGCAGCTGAATGGTTTTATTTGGTCAACTCCTCCAATACTCTCTTTCCTATTCTCCATGTATCCTATTGACAAATGAAAAAAAGTTAGTTGTGCTATTCATCATTATAAAGCTGAGCTCAGGAAGGTGAAGGACAATGCTTCCCTCTTAACTTTATTGAGGTATATTTGACAAATAAAATAAGATATTTAAAGGGTAAAATGTGACGATCTGATATATGTATACATTGTGAAGGGATTCCCTCCAACAAGTTAATTATCAGGAAAATGTTTTCTTCATCTTTTGATATAGAAGTTGTTTGTTGAATAAATATATGAATGAATAGTAGGATCAACAAATATGAGTGCTTTGTAAACTGTAAAACACTATACAAATATAAAATTTGATGATTTTCTTTTTACTCATATCAGGCACAGCTCAGGTTTCACTTCCCGACACTCTGGCCACAACAAACTACACTCATATCTTTCTTCCTTGAAATTGTATTATGTTTATTGTCTGTACCAATAATATGACAATTGGTATTCTACTACTTTGTATTGTATCTTTTAGTGTATAGGAACCTTGTCTCTCTAGGTAGAACACGAATCCCCTAGAACAGGAGAAAATCCAGCCTTTTTTCCCCTTAAACTCTGTGAACCCAAAGGCTAACCTGCCACAATATTTTGCACATAGAAAAATGTTAATGGAATAATTGGTTATTGCTTAACTGGAGCAAAGCTACACATCTTCCATGGAGGTTTTTTTTTTTTTTTTTTTTTTTTTGCCACTTCTATTGCTCTTTCATTTATTTATTTTCATCCATCTTTGTTCTTTGGCCTGTGTGGGCCTCCCATCACAGTGGCCTCTCTTGTTGCAGAGCATCGGCTCTGGGCGCATGCTCTCCAGAGCTCCAGCTCAGTAGCTGGACACATCAGTCCAGCCGCTCTGTGGCACGTGGCATCTACCCAGGCCAGGGATTGAACTGGCGCCCCCTGCACTGCAAGGCGGTGTCCTTACCCACTGGACCACCAGGGAAACCCTTCCATGGAGTTTTAATCTATAAATGACCAGGATTGTACTGATGATCGCAGTGGCTTTCCTCCATGATAGTAAAAGATCTTGAGGAGGAAGGTAGAAAGACCTCTCTGTCATCACTGTAGCCCTATTATCACAATAATTAGCATTTTCCTTGGCACTTCCAGGGATATTCTAAGCAGCATTCTCACTAGTATTAAAAATTACAGGGGGAATTGATACTATATTTCTGACAACTCCAAGGCCTCTCTTCTCTGGTAGTTAATTCGTTCTTAAGAGGAGATCATCACAACTGACAAATTGGGCCACTCTATTGTCAAAGAGTTGGATTCCAAACAGAGGACACTGTCAAGTTCAAAAGGAAATCAGACTATGGCATTCAAAGCTAATGTCACTATGTGCCTTCTTGCATAGTACTGTGATGCAAATATTTTATCTTGTATAATCAGAATGAAGCAGTGTAGAAGAGCAGACCTCAAGGGAAATACAAGTCACAAAATGGCAACAGAAACCTTGAGGAGTACATCAGTGTCAGTGAGAGAGCATGGTGGGAAGATAGTTCTACTCTTAGTCTAGATGATCAAAATATGTTACAGTCAGCTTATACATATTTGAACTTTTTGTAAAGCATTAACTACAGGACTGACTTTTCAGGGATATGCATATGAGTCTCTACCTAATTACTAGATACTAGAATCCTAAGTTCTGAAGCCATTACTCAGAGCTAACCTGCACAATATTTGCACATAAAAAAATGTTAATGGAATAATTGGTTTTTGCTTAACTGGAGCAAAGCTACACATCTTCCAGGGGGGTTTTTTTTTTTTTTTTTTTTTTTTTGCCACTTCTATTGCTCTTTCATTTATTTATTTTCATCCATCTTTGTTCTTTGGCCTGTGTGGGCCTCCCATCACAGTGGCCTCTCTTGTTGCAGAGCATCGGCTCTGGGCGCATGCTCTCCAGAGCTCCAGCTCAGTAGCTGGACACATCAGTCCAGCCGCTCTGTGGCACGTGGCATCTACCCAGGCCAGGGATTGAACTGGCGCCCCCTGCACTGCAAGGCGGTGTCCTTACCCACTGGACCACCAGGGAAACCCTTCCATGGAGTTTTAATCTATAAATGACCAGGATTGTACTGATGATCGCAGTGGCTTTCCTCCATGATAGTAAAAGATCTTGAGGAGGAAGGTAGAAAGACCTCTCTGTCATCACTGTAGCCCTATTATCACAATAATTAGCATTTTCCTTGGCACTTCCAGGGATATTCTAAGCAGCATTCTCACTAGTATTAAAAATTACAGGGGGAATTGATACTATATTTCTGACAACCCCAAGGCCTCTCTTCTCTGGTAGTTAATTCGTTCTTAAGAGGAGATCATCACAACTGACAAATTGGGCCACTCTATTGTCAAAGAGTTGGATTCCAAACAGAGGACACTGTCAAGTTCAAAAGGAAATCAGACTATGGCATTCAAAGCTAATGTCACTATGTGCCTTCTTGCATAGTACTGTGATGCAAATATTTTATCTTGTATAATCAGAATGAAGCAGTGTAGAAGAGCAGACCTCAAGGGAAATACAAGTCACAAAATGGCAACAGAAACCTTGAGGAGTACATCAGTGTCAGTGAGAGAGCATGGTGGGAAGATAGTTCTACTCTTAGTCTAGATGATCAAAATATGTTACAGTCAGCTTATACATATTTGAACTTTTTGTAAAGCATTAACTACAGGACTGACTTTTCAGGGATATGCATATGAGTCTCTACCTAATTACTAGATACTAGAATCCTAAGTTCTGAAGCCATTACTCAGAGCTGGCTCAGAGGCCTGTCTCTGACTTCTTGGTATTTTAGATACTTGGATCTTGGAAACAAGTTTTTTAGGAGACTGCTTTTTATAGAAGGAATTTGTCATGATTAAGAATTGAATTTAATATTAAATGTGAGGGGTTACCGATTCAGAATGAAAAGAAGTTTTAATGTCTTGTAAGGTTTGAACTTCTTAGAAATTTAAATAAACAAGATGTGTCAGAGATGTTTGTGTGTTGTGATTACTAACTGAATTCTACTTCTTATGCAGAACCTATGACAACGCAAAGACAGACCTATGTAAAAATAAAGGCTATTAATCAAAATAGATGAGAAATCTTGACAAGTCTTATATGTCAGTCATCTCAAAATGTGATTCCAAACTCGATTTTTCATTCGTTTTTAGAGGAAAGAAATTGATTGAAAGGAAGTGAAAGCCTGAATGTGACTTAGAGGATTCTAAGTCTAGATCCCAGTCCCTTTTCCTTTTTTATTAGCTATATTTAAGTAGGAGTTTGGGATATGATACCGTAAACACTCTAAAATAAGATGACATCATTTTATTCTTCAAAAGGAAAACCAACTTTGTATTTAAGTGATAAAGGGTTTATGTTTACACTTCTTTTTGTCTTGTTTTCCCTACTTCTACCAGGGCCCCTTCTTAACAAACATCTTCCAGAAGTGTGAAGATTTTTCTTTCTCTTTTCTTTCATATGTGTGCATGTGTGTACTAAGTCTCTTCAGTCATGTCCAACTCTGTGTGGCCCATGGATTGTAATCTGCCATGCTCCTCTGTCTATGGGATTCTCTAGTGAAGGATAGTGGAATGGGCTGTCGTGCCCTCTTCCAAGGTATCTTCCTGATCCAGGAATCTGCATCTCTGTACATCTAACCTGCATTGGCAGGTGGGTTCTTTACCACTAGTGCCCTGTGGAAAGTCCCTGTCTCATAGGAACTACTTCCTAAATAAAGAAGAAGAACTTGTGGGGCACAAAGAAAAGAAGGATCTTGATGGGATGGAGTGGGATGGGCTGGATAGAAGAAGTAGGATAGAAGAGTTCTGTGATGCACAACTTATGTTTAAACAGTGGTATTCCCTACCAACCTATGAAGAATTCTTAATCAAAGGCAAAAGTAATAGTCAGGTGACAGTGTTTTAACACCAGCATTGTAGCATGAATTAACGGACCTAAGATGTTTAGATTTATCTAATCAGGTTAAATGGCTTCCTTTGTTGCTTTTTCTGTAAGAATGAAGATGTGCCACTACCTGCTATGGGTCTATCAGACTTATTAGCAGTTGTATTTCTTTAATACAAATAAACAAATTGGCATTTTGATTCAATAATTTCTTTTATATGATTGATTAGTGGGAATCTAACTTCTAGGAATTTAATCACACCTGATTGAACTGGGAAAGCTGTTTCTCACTGGCTCTCAAATCATACCACATCAGGTAACCATGTAGCCAGAAACATAAGTAACACTGGTATGAGGGAAAAGATGACTTCAGGCTTTTGTATTGTAACAAGAGACACATGCACTATACCTACCTATATATTCTGGATCATCATTTATATTATAACTAAATCTGTGGTTGGGCAAGTGACTTGATAACAGAGTAATGGAATATTGTGTTACATTTAGAACTCAGTGTAAAAAAATTTTCATTCTTAGCATTTAATCTTAGGAATCAAGGGACTTAATGGAAGTAATAGCTATGGAAAAGGTAAATAGTGTTTTCACAGAAATAATTCTTAAATACTACTCAAATATTTTAATCCTTTCAACAGAAAATTAATAAGGAAACATAGGTCTTAAATGACATTTAAGATGAGTTGGACTTAATTGATACTGATAGAGCATTCTATCCAAAACAGCACACAATACATTCCTCACAAGGGCCCACAGAATATTATCTAGAATTGAGCACATGCTGGGTCACAAGGCTAGCCTTTATAAGTTTAAATTGAAGTCATGTCTAGCATTTTCTCTAATCACAACACTATGAGATCAGAAATAAACTACAAAGGAACAAAACCATAAAAACACAAAAAACACAAACACTAAATACTGTGACAGCTAAAAACTATGCCACTAAACAACCAATGGAACACTGAAGAAAGCAAAGAGGAAATTGAAAATTACCTAGAGAAAAATGAAAATGAAAGCACAAGTCCAAAACCTATGGGATGCAGCAAAAGCAGTTCTAAGAGGGAAGTTTATAGAACTACAATCTTATGTCAAGAAACAAGAAAAATCCAAAATAAACAACCAAACACTTATATCTAAAACAAGTAGAGAAAGAAGAACAAATAAGGGCTTCCCCTGGTGGTCCAGTGGGTAAGGACACCGCCTTGCAGCGCAAGGGGCGCAGGTTCGTTCCCTGGCCAGGGAAGATCCCACGTGCCGCGGAGCGGCTGGACCAATGTGTCCAATTACCCAGCCGGAGCTCTGGGGTGCATGCGCCCAGAGCAGGTGCTCTGCAATGAGAGAGGTCACTGTGATGGGAGGCTTACAAGGGCCAAAGAACAAAGATGGATGAAAATGGACAAATGAAAGACCAATAGCAGTGGCCCGCCCGCTCCCCTCCCTCCCCAACCCGACCCCCACCCAAAATAAATAAATAAATAAATCTTTAAAAAAAAAAAAGAACAAATAAAACCTAAAGTTAGTAGAAGGGGAGAAGTCATAAAGATCAGAGCAGAAATAAATGAGAGAAAAAACTTGCAAAGATCAATGAAACTGAAAGTTGGTTCTTTGTAAAGATAAACAAAATAGATAAACCTTTAGCCAGGCTTGTCAAGAGAAAAAGGGAGAAGACTCAAATCAATAAAATCGTACATGAAAAAGAAGTTACAAATGATACTATAGAAATACTAAGGATCATAGTACCAATATTATGAGCAACTGTATGCCAAAAAAAAGACAACCTAGAAGAAATGGACAAATTCTTAGAAAGGTACACTCTCCTACGACTGAAGCAAGAAAAATAGAAAATATTAACAAAACAAGCACTGAAATTGAAAGTGTGATTAAAAACCTCCCAACAAATGAAAGTCCAGGACCTGACAATGTCACAGGTGAATTTTATGAAACATTTAAAGAAGAGTTAACATCTATCCTTCTGAAATTGTGCCAAAAGTTGCAGAGGAAGGAAAACTTCCCAATTCAGTGTATGAGGCCACCATCACCCTGATGCCAAAGCCAGACAATGATACCACAAAAAAGAAAATTATAGCCCAATACCACTGATGAACATAGAGATACAAAAATCCTCAACTACATCAAAAAGATCATATACCACAATCAAGTAAGATTCATCCTAGGGGATGGAGAGATTTTTCAATATCCAAAAATCAATCAATGTGATATACCACATCAATAAACTGAAGAATAAAAACCATATGACCATCTCAATAGATGTAGAAAAACCTTTTGACAAAATTCAGCACCTGTTTATGATAAAAAAAAAAACTCTCCAGAAAGTGGGCATAGAGGGAACATAGCTCGACATAATAAAGTTCATAAGACAAACCTGCAGCTAATATCATACTCAATGGAGAAAAACTGGAAACACTCCCTCTAAGAGGAGGAACAAGAACAGGATGTCCACTCTTACCACTTTTATTCAGCATGGTTATGGAAGTCCTAGCTATGGCAATCAGAGAAGGAAAAGAAGTAAAGGAAATCCATATTGGAAAAGAAGAAATTAAACTGGCACTGTTTGCAGATGACATATTATATATGGAAGATCCTAAAGATACTACCAGAAAATTACTAGAACTCATCAATGAACTTGGTTAAGTTGCTGGTTACAAAATTAATACACAGAAATCTGTTGCATTTCTATGTACTAATAATGAAAGATCAGAAAGAGAAATTCAAGAAACAATTCCATTTACAATTACATCAAAAAGAATTAAATGCCTAGGAATAAACCTACCTAAGGAGACAAAAGACCTATGTTCTGAAAACTATAAGATGCTGATGAAAGACACTGAAGAAGATATAAACCAATGGAAAATATACTAAGTTTGTGGATTGGAATAAACAATATTGTCAAAGTGACTATACTACCCAAGGCAATCTACAGATTCAATGCAATCCCTATCGAAATGCCAATGGTATTTATCACAAAACTAGAACAAAAAAAATCTCAAAATTTGCATGGGCACACAAAAGACTTTGAATAGCCAAAGCAATCTTGAGAAAGAAAACAGAGCTGGAGAAATTAGGTTTCTTGAGTTCAGACTATATATAGGTTGATGCAAAAACTTTTTATTTTTATGCAGAGGAAGGAAAACTTCCCAATGAGAGCCACCATCACCCTGATGCCAAAGCCAGACAATGATACCACAAAAAAGAAAATTATAGCCCAATACCACTGATGAACATAGAGATACAAAAATCCTCAACTACATCAAAAAGATCATATACCACAATCAAGTAAGATTCATCCTAGGGGATGGAGAGATTTTCAATATCCAAAAATCAATCAATGTGATATACCACATCAATAAACTGAAGAATAAAAACCATATGACCATCTCAATAGATGTAGAAAAACCTTTTGACAAAATTCAGCACCTGTTTATGATAAAAAAAAAAACTCTCCAGAAAGTGGGCATAGAGGGAACATAGCTCGACATAATAAAGTTCATAAGACAAACCTGCAGCTAATATCATACTCAATGGAGAAAAACTGGAAACACTCCCTCTAAGAGGAGGAACAAGAACAGGATGTCCACTCTTACCACTTTTATTCAGCATGGTTATGGAAGTCCTAGCTATGGCAATCAGAGAAGGAAAAGAAGTAAAGGAAATCCATATTGGAAAAGAAGAAATTAAACTGGCACTGTTTGCAGATGACATATTATATATGGAAGATCCTAAAGATACTACCAGAAAATTACTAGAACTCATCAATGAACTTGGTTAAGTTGCTGGTTACAAAATTAATACACAGAAATCTGTTGCATTTCTATGTACTAATAATGAAAGATCAGAAAGAGAAATTCAAGAAACAATTCCATTTACAATTACATCAAAAAGAATTAAATGCCTAGGAATAAACCTACCTAAGGAGACAAAAGACCTATGTTCTGAAAACTATAAGATGCTGATGAAAGACACTGAAGAAGATATAAACCAATGGAAAATATACTAAGTTTGTGGATTGGAATAAACAATATTGTCAAAGTGACTATACTACCCAAGGCAATCTACAGATTCAATGCAATCCCTATCGAAATGCCAATGGTATTTATCACAAAACTAGAACAAAAAAAATCTCAAAATTTGCATGGGCACACAAAAGACTTTGAATAGCCAAAGCAATCTTGAGAAAGAAAAACAGAGCTGGAGAAATTAGGTTTCTTGAGTTCAGACTATACTATATAGGTTGATGCAAAAGTAACTGTGTTTTTTGCATTGTTATGATTTGCCATTTGATTCTGGAATATGTTCTTAAATAAATGTGGTTATGCTATACATTATTTTAACGTGCATTTCTCACTTTGTTCTTTTGTTAATGACTTATTACTCGCTATTTATTTTAGACTATGGAAATGATGTTAAATGAAATCAAATTTGAGTGATTCAAGTTCAAAATGGGTCGTAAAGCAGTGGTGATAACTCAAAATATCAAAAACGCATTTGGCTCAGGAACTGCTAATGGATGTACAGGGTAATGATGGTTCAACAAGTTTTACAAAGGATACGAGAGCCTTGAAGATGATGAGCATATTGGCAAGTCATCAGAAGTTGACAATGACCAATTGAGAGCAATCATTGAAGCTGATCCTCTTACAATTACATGAGAAGTTGCTGAAGAACTCAGCATCAACCATTCTACAGTTACTCAGTATTTAAAACAAATTGGAAAGGTGAAAGAGTTCAGTACGTGGGTGCCTCATGAGCTGACTGAAAAAAAAATGTCATTATGAAGTATCTTTTTCTCTTATTCTACACAAAAACAAGGAACAATTTCTTGATCAGATTGTGATGTGAGATGAAATGTGGATTTTATATGATGCTGGGTGATGACCAGCTCAGTGGTTGGAAAGAGAAGCTCCAAAGCTCTTACTAAAGTCATGTAAAAGTAGTGAAAGTATTAGTTGCTCAGTCATGTCCAACTCTTAGAGACCCTATAGGCTGTAGCCCATCAAACTCCATGCAATTTTCCAGGCAAGAATACTGGAGTGGGTAGCCATTCCCTTCTCCAGGGGATCTTCATGACCCCAGGGCTTGAATCCAAGCCTCCTACATTGCAGGCAGATTCTTTATCATATGAGCTACCTGGGAAGACTCTCCCAAAGCCAAACTTGCACCATTGAATAGCAAAGCATATAAAGCAATCTTGAAAAGAAAGAAATTTAAAAAAGAGCATGGGCACACAAAAGACTTTGAATAGCCAAAGCAATCTTGAGAAAGAAAAACAGAGCTGGAGAAATTAGGTTTCTTGAGTTCAGACTATACTATATAGGTTGATGCAAAAGTAACTGTGTTTTTTGCATTGTTATGATTTGCCATTTGATTCTGGAATATGTTCTTAAATAAATGTGGTTATGCTATACATTATTTTAACGTGCATTTCTCACTTTGTTCTTTTGTTAATGACTTATTACTCGCTATTTATTTTAGACTATGGAAATGATGTTAAATGAAATCAAATTTGAGTGATTCAAGTTCAAAATGGGTCGTAAAGCAGTGGTGATAACTCAAAATATCAAAAACGCATTTGGCTCAGGAACTGCTAATGGATGTACAGGGTAATGATGGTTCAACAAGTTTTACAAAGGATACGAGAGCCTTGAAGATGATGAGCATATTGGCAAGTCATCAGAAGTTGACAATGACCAATTGAGAGCAATCATTGAAGCTGATCCTCTTACAATTACATGAGAAGTTGCTGAAGAACTCAGCATCAACCATTCTACAGTTACTCAGTATTTAAAACAAATTGGAAAGGTGAAAGAGTTCAGTACGTGGGTGCCTCATGAGCTGACTGAAAAAAAAATGTCATTATGAAGTATCTTTTTCTCTTATTCTACACAAAAACAAGGAACAATTTCTTGATCAGATTGTGATGTGAGATGAAATGTGGATTTTATATGATGCTGGGTGATGACCAGCTCAGTGGTTGGAAAGAGAAGCTCCAAAGCTCTTACTAAAGTCATGTAAAAGTAGTGAAAGTATTAGTTGCTCAGTCATGTCCAACTCTTAGAGACCCTATAGGCTGTAGCCCATCAAACTCCATGCAATTTTCCAGGCAAGAATACTGGAGTGGGTAGCCATTCCCTTCTCCAGGGGATCTTCATGACCCCAGGGCTTGAATCCAAGCCTCCTACATTGCAGGCAGATTCTTTATCATATGAGCTACCTGGGAAGACTCTCCCAAAGCCAAACTTGCACCAGAAAATGTCATGGTAACTGTTTGGTGGTCTACTGCCAGTTTCATCCATTACAACTTTCTGAATCCCAGCAAAACCCCAGCAAATTGATGAGATGTACCAAATGACTGCAACTGGTATTGGTCAATAGAAAGGACCCAATTCTTCTCAATGACAACACCCAACCACATGTTGCACAACCAACACTTCAAAAGTTGAGCAAATAGAGCTACAAAATTTTGCCTCATCCTCTATATTTACCTGACCTCTTGCCAAACAACTACCACTTCTTGAAGCATCTTGACAACTTTTTGTAAGGAAAACACTTCCACAACCAGTAGGAGACAGAAAATGCTTTCCAAGAATTCATCGAATCCTGAAGCACAGATTTTTACACTACAGGAATAAAACTTATTTCATGTCAAAAAAGTGTTGATTGTAATAATTCCTTTTTTGATTAATAAAGATGTGTTTGAACCTAGTTATAATGATTTAAAATCTACCATCCAAAATAGCAATTACCTTTGCATCAAAAAAGTATGGTATCGGTGCAAAAATAGAAATATAGCTCAATCGAACAAGATAGAAAACCCAGGAGCAAGCCCACGAAGTATAGCCAATTAATCTATGACAAAGGAGGCAAGATTATGTAACGTTGGAAAGGTGATCTCTTCAACAAATGGTGCTAGAAAAGCAGGCCAGCTATATGTAAAAAATGGAATTAGATAATCTTTAACCCAGTACACAAAAACAAGCTCAAAATGGATTAAAGACTAAATATGAGACTGGATACGATAAAACTCTTAGAAGAAAACATAGGCAGAACATTCTTCGGCATAAATTGCAGCAATATCTTTTTCAATCCATCTCCCAGAATAATGGAAATAAAAACAGAAATAAACAAATGGGACCTACTTGAAATTAGGAGCTTTTGCACAGCAAAGGAAACAATAAAATGGAAAGACAACCCACAGATTGGAAGAAAATATTTGCAAGTTATGTGACCAATAGGGATTAATTTCCAAAATTTACAAACAGCTCATGATGCCTAACAGCATCAAAACAAACAAACCACTCAAAAAATGGGCAGAAGACCATTTCCACAAAGAAGACATGCAGATGGTCAACAGGCACATGAAAAATGTCATGGTAACTGTTTGGTGGTCTACTGCCAGTTTCATCCATTACAACTTTCTGAATCCCAGCAAAACCCCAGCAAATTGATGAGATGTACCAAATGACTGCAACTGGTATTGGTCAATAGAAAGGACCCAATTCTTCTCAATGACAACACCCAACCACATGTTGCACAACCAACACTTCAAAAGTTGAGCAAATAGAGCTACAAAATTTTGCCTCATCCTCTATATTTACCTGACCTCTTGCCAAACAACTACCACTTCTTGAAGCATCTTGACAACTTTTTGTAAGGAAAACACTTCCACAACCAGTAGGAGACAGAAAATGCTTTCCAAGAATTCATCGAATCCTGAAGCACAGATTTTTACACTACAGGAATAAAACTTATTTCATGTCAAAAATGTGTTGATTGTAATAATTCCTTTTTTGATTAATAAAGATGTGTTTGAACCTAGTTATAATGATTTAAAATCTACCATCCAAAATAGCAATTACCTTTGCATCAAAAAAGTATGGTATCGGTGCAAAAATAGAAATATAGCTCAATCGAACAAGATAGAAAACCCAGGAGCAAGCCCACGAAGTATAGCCAATTAATCTATGACAAAGGAGGCAAGATTATGTAACGTTGGAAAGGTGATCTCTTCAACAAATGGTGCTAGAAAAGCAGGCCAGCTATATGTAAAAAATGGAATTAGATAATCTTTAACCCAGTACACAAAAACAAGCTCAAAATGGATTAAAGACTAAATATGAGACTGGATACGATAAAACTCTTAGAAGAAAACATAGGCAGAACATTCTTCGGCATAAATTGCAGCAATATCTTTTTCAATCCATCTCCCAGAATAATGGAAATAAAAACAGAAATAAACAAATGGGACCTACTTGAAATTCGGAGCTTTTGCACAGCAAAGGAAACAATAAAATGGAAAGACAACCCACAGATTGGAAGAAAATATTTGCAAGTTATGTGACCAATAGGGATTAATTTCCAAAATTTACAAACAGCTCATGATGCCTAACAGCATCAAAACAAACAAACCACTCAAAAAATGGGCAGAAGACATAAATAGACATTTCCACAAAGAAGACATGCAGATGGTCAACAGGCACATGAAAAGATGTTCAGCATCACTAATTATTAGAGAAATGCAAATTAAAACTACAATGAGATATCACCTCATACAAGCCAGAATGGCTATCATTAAAACAATCCACAAACAATAAATTTTGGAGGGGGTGTGGAGAGAAAGGAACCCTCCTGTACTGTTTGTAGTAATGTAAGTTGGTACAGTCACTATGAAGAACAAACAAAAAATGGATGTACCATATGACCTTGCAGTCTCACTCCTGGGCATATATATGGAGAAAAAACATGATCCCCAAATATACATGCATTTCACTGTTCATTCAAGCTCTAGCCAAGACATAGAAGCAACCTAAATGTCTGTTGACAGGGGAATGTATAAAGAAGATGCATACACACACACACACATACACACACACACACACACACACACACACACATGTATATATATGTATTTACACACACATATATATGTATACACACACACACACACACAATGGAATATTACTCAGCCATTGAAAAGAATGAAATAATGTCATTTGCAGCAACACGGGTGTACCTAGAGAGTGCCATAGTGAGTGAAGAAGTCAGAGAAGGAGAAATATCATATGGTATCCCTTATATGTAGAATCTAAAAAGAAATGATACAAATGAACTTACAAAACAGAAACAGACTCACAGACTTTGAGAATGAGTTTATGGTTGCTGGGGTGAAAGATGGAGGAAAGTGATAGGGAGTTTTGGATGGACATGTACACTGCTATATTTAAAATGGATAACCAACAGGGACCTACTGTATAGCACGTGGAACTCTGCAGAATGTTATGTGGCAGCCTGGATGGGAAGGGAGTTTGGAGAAGAATGGATACATGTATATGTACGGCTGAGTCCCTTCATGGTTCATCTGAAGCTATCACAACATTGTTAATCAGTGTACCCCAATACATAATAAAACATTAAAAATGTTTTAATCTGTTCAGAATTTGCATTGAGACTTGTACAAGTATTGTAGAGTTAGTGGTAATGAAAGGACTGGATCCTATTGACAGGTCCTTAAGAGCTGGATGAAATTTCTGATGCTTAGGATGAGGCTCTGGTCTACAATGTAATATTGGGAGCAGAAAGTAACAGGCCCTACTGCCTCAACATGCAATCAGTTTTGTTATGTATTGTTATGTATTGTTATTTTCCTGGAATAGATTTAAAATGAAACTTTTTTGGATAGTGGTTTGTATTTTCAAGTTGCTTTCATATTTACCATTTTAACAGATTTGAAAAATACCTCCATTAGTTCATAACTACATTTGATACATGAAGACATCAAGAAACACTGATGTTCAAGAGCTTGCTAGAGAACACACAATTGATTAGAAGACGAGGCTAGGATGAAGTCTGTTATCCTGGTCTAGTTTCATTCCCATTGAAATCCATTCAATAAGGTAATTAAGATTGCACCATTTATGACAGAGTTCAAACTGGAATATATCTTGAAGCAAAAAATCTCTGTTAGAAAAACTTTGTATTTATTAAGTATTCATAGAGTATATGAGGTACTATGCTAGCTGCACCGTTTATGACAGAGTTCAAACTGGAATATATCTTGAAGCAAAAAATCTCCATGCTTGCCTATGTTAGAATAACTTTGTATTTATTAAGTATTCATAGAGTATATGAGGTACTATGCTAGCTATTGCTGGGCAGAAGATGTTTAAAAGAATAAATAACCTGATACATTTCCTCAAGATTCTTTTCAAATCCTTTGAGAAGAGTTGTATTTCCATGACTCTTACTTCTCAGGACTGTCTTCTTCTTGACTTAAAGTGTATTCTTTGCACAAATTTCCATCTTTAATCACATCTTAGATTTTGCTTGTTCTAAGCTGAGTAATTCTTATGGTTTGGGCTATTACATTCTCCAGAATCAAGTTTGGCCTCCACCTCTTACCCATCATTCATATTCAAGGCCCTTGCTTCTTTGAATTTTTGCCATCTCCTCAGACACAGTTGGTCAAAACACTTCCACCCTCAAATTACCTATTTAATCTGTCCAATACATAATAAAACATTAAAAATGTTTTAATCTGTTCAGAAGCATTGAGACTTGTACAAGTATTGTAGAGTTAGTGGTAATGAAAGGACTGGATCCTATTGACAGGTCCTTAAGAGCTGGATGAAATTTCTGATGCTTAGGATGAGGCTCTGGTCTACAATGTAATATTGGGAGCAGAAAGTAACAGGCCCTACTGCCTCAACATGCAATCAGTTTTGTTATGTATTGTTATGTATTGTTATTTTCCTGGAATAGATTTAAAATGAAACTTTTTTGGATAGTGGTTTGTATTTTCAAGTTGCTTTCATATTTACCATTTTAACAGATTTGAAAAATACCTCCATTAGTTCATAACTACATTTGATACATGAAGACATCAAGAAACACTGATGTTCAAGAGCTTGCTAGAGAACACACAATTGATTAGAAGACGAGGCTAGGATGAAGTCTGTTATCCTGGTCTAGTTTCATTCCCATTGAAATCCATTCAATAAGGTAATTAAGATTGCACCATTTATGACAGAGTTCAAACTGGAATATATCTTGAAGCAAAAAATCTCTGTTAGAAAAACTTTGTATTTATTAAGTATTCATAGAGTATATGAGGTACTATGCTAGCTGCACCGTTTATGACAGAGTTCAAACTGGAATATATCTTGAAGCAAAAAATCTCCATGCTTGCCTATGTTAGAATAACTTTGTATTTATTAAGTATTCATAGAGTATATGAGGTACTATGCTAGCTATTGCTGGGCAGAAGATGTTTAAAAGAATAAATAACCTGATACATTTCCTCAAGATTCTTTTCAAATCCTTTGAGAAGAGTTGTATTTCCATGACTCTTACTTCTCAGGACTGTCTTCTTCTTGACTTAAAGTGTATTCTTTGCACAAATTTCCATCTTTAATCACATCTTAGATTTTGCTTGTTCTAAGCTGAGTAATTCTTATGGTTTGGGCTATTACATTCTCCAGAATCAAGTTTGGCCTCCACCTCTTACCCATCATTCATATTCAAGGCCCTTGCTTCTTTGAATTTTTGCCATCTCCTCAGACACAGTTGGTCAAAACACTTCCACCCTCAAATTACCTATTTCTATGAATAGTAGTAACACCAATGCCCAGATCCCACGGTTTCAAAATTTCAAAGACAGGTCTGACATTTCTTTCCTGTGCTGCCTATATATAGTTAATCACCAACTTCCATTGATCACTGTTAAGTATCTCTTGAGTTACTCTTCATTCCATTTCCACTGCCATTTGGTGGAAAATGGCACTACCTGGTTAACTGCTACTCTTTAAGTGGGCTCTCCATCTCCGTTTTTCTCCAAATGTAGTTAGGCACAGAAAAATCTGCTAGATGTGTCACCTCAAAATACTTTTCTATCATGTCTTCACTTATTCAAAATTTGTTAATATGATTTCCTATTAATAAGTGTCTGGAATTCAATGTCTAATATTCTGGTCTTAAATTTCTATCCAGATTTATTTTTGTTACATCTCAACACAATTCCTTTATTCTAGCCAGATCAGGCTCCTTAGCGTGCCTTGTAGGTATCAAATGCTGTTGTGACACAGTAAGCTTCTTACATAATTTCTGCGGCTAGAATTGAATTTTTTTTTTTAAAGATTTATTTATTTATTTTGGTAGAGGTGGGGTGGGGAGGGAGGGGAGCAGGCGGGCCACTTCTATCGGTCTTTCATTTGTCCATTTTCATCCATCTTTGTTCTTTGGCCCGTGTGGGCCTCCCATCGCAGTGGCCTCTGTTGTCGCAGAGCACCGGCTCTGGGCACATACGCTCCAGAGCTCTGGCTCGGTAATTGGACACATCGATCCAGCCGCTCCACGGCACGTGGGATCTTCCCAGGCCAGGGATCGAACCGGCACCCCTTGCACTGCAAGGCGGTGTCCTTACCCACTGGACCACCAGGGAAGCCCTAGAATTGAATTTAAACAATATATATTTACCATTTTCTATGTGCAAAGAAAGTTTGCTCAGCATGGTTCCATATCCTAGAAATTCTTTTAGGCCTATCTCATTTTCTCTTCTCTGTGGAAGCTTCTCCATTTGTCCCAGCCCACTGTTTTTTTTTTTTTTTTTTCCCTAAACTCCTTTGCCATTAAGAACATAACATTGGTTTACCATCTCATCTTTTTATGTTATAGCATTCTTATATCCCCACCAACATTCTAACTTTCCCAAAGGCAGGAACTAAGTCTTACTTTACTTTGTGGCACATTTATATTGAGCTTAGTTGAAGCTTGTTTAGCTGAATTGCAATGGATTTGAGCTATTTTAATGAGAACATAAAAATAACAAAATAGATCAAAATAATGATCCATGCGGAGCCATCTAATGTCACTTGGGAGATTATGATCGTTATTCTTCGTGGCATAAAATCCACAAGGTTTGATATATACCTTAAGGACAGTGCTGTCTCTTGTTATTAGTAAGTACTACTACAAAGGAAAATTCATAATTATCTATACCATGGCAGAGTTTTGCTTTTATCCCGGATAAACATTTCCTAAAAAATCAAAAGTTTGACTAAGGGTAGGAGAGAAAAGGTAGTATAAAATGAAATTGATGATTTTGGGCTAGGAAGACAGCTAGATGCTGAATTTACACTGGACTAATTCTGCAAACTTTAACCTACCATTCTATTTGGGTTCATGGACTCCCAGGCTGACTTATTTCATTTGTAGGAAGAGACTGGCTAGTGTAGTTGTTTAAATACTATGGGAACCTGAGGAACAGCTTTTATTAAAGAGATAGATATAAATATAATACTTTAGGTTATTTATTTATTACATAAACACAGGCTGCTTTTAGTTCTGATTGAACAATAATAAAATAGCAACAGAAAAAATTCTGAATAATTTAAATAGATACCATAAACCTAATCTTGTTGTAGAATAGATTATAAATTTAAAATTATCTAGTAACAAATTTCACCAACATATTTGAAATGTAATGAAACCTCAAGTCCAGGTTTAGTTACATTTTGTTTTTTAATAATAACCTGAAAAATCTTCTTTCTAGTTTTCAAAATGATCAGAGCATTGGAAGGCAGAACCACTGAATTCAAGTTGTATTTTTGTTTTTGTTTTTTAGCTATAGATGGAACTCACCAACACATTTGTTTACTTTTGAAAACAACTCTTTGTTTCTAAGTAGAAGAATGCCACTAGACAGAAATTTTGATTAAAATATATAAAGTGTGAGGCCTTTTAAAACCTAGTGTATGTCCAATATGCCCAAGCTACCAAATCATGCAATTTCCTTATATTCATTTACAGTTGTGAGAGCTTTCTATTTTCAGAGTCTAGTCAGAACTCATGAATTCTAGTTGTGTGGCATGTTTCCAGAATTTTTCTTAACCCTTTTGAGTGTATTTCTTTCTTTCTTTTTTTTTCTTCGCAAAACAGAAATAATAACATCTGTTTAAATTGTAGAATGTTGATAGACTCAAGTGGAATAATGAATGTAACATTACCTTGTAAAAATACCAAATCATTCTTTACTAGTGGTTTTTCCTTCAGCAGTCACTGTATATTTCATTTCCATGTTGAAGGAAACTGCTACCGCAGATTAGAGAAACTCCACTGAGCTCTTAATATAGAATTTAAAAATATCCCTTACATTTCTTACTTGATTGCAAAGGTGCTGAAGGCTTGGGGAATGTTCCCTCTGTATTTTGCCTCATTGAACCCTTAACAGAAGCAACAAGCAATACTTGTTGATAGACTGATTAGATGATCAAATCTCTGGCCAATAAATAAAGCAGAAAGAATTGTACTAGCAGCCCAATTTAAAGCAGACAAGGCAAATTATTTATCTTAAACTCCTGGGATTTTGTAAAATCTACTATCAGAGAACGTTACTATATACTGCTCTAGTCCTAGCACTGAAAAACATTGGATCTCCTTACCTGCTAACTTCAAGGTTGACAATTTAGGTTCCTTTTACTTCACTCTCAGAAGGGAGCTCTAAGTCTTCAGTAAATCCAGTCCATCTGTCCCTTAGAAAGCTAATTGTCGTTGGTAGGCTGTACAGTAAATCTGAATACCCTGAAGGGTCCTGAAAGTAAACACCATTCACAGGGCGCCTGCTCTTTTAGGCAAGCTTCTTTGGAAAGATGAATTGCTGCTA
Source organism: Tragulus kanchil (assembly GCA_022376925.1). Lineage (NCBI taxonomy): Eukaryota > Metazoa > Chordata > Mammalia > Artiodactyla > Tragulidae > Tragulus > Tragulus kanchil. The sequence continues at coordinate 64,407,838 of JAIOJX010000001.1, read as the reverse complement.
TTTTCAAGGAGAGGGCAGGGCACATGTGCTAGTCAACGTATACAGATTCTTCTTCCTCTTTCAGATCAGTCCTCAAACTGTTTAAAGCACGCCTCAATTTGGCTTCTCTGGTTCAAAGTAGGAGGAAGGGGAAGGCAGAAGGAGGGAGGAAGAATAGAAATTGGACTTGCAGGTTTTCATCTGTATAAATGGATTTTTATCGTTAGCTCCAGCAACGGAATTCTCAGGAAATCACACAACTGCTCTGAGATTGGAAGCAGGAAGGAGTATACTCTGTTCAGTTTAGTTCTGATTTTTATGATTTGGGGGAGAGTTTAGACTGTTTGTGGGCGGAGAAAGATAATGCTACCAGTATATGCTGATCTAACTGTCAGTATGTGAAACTTGATTTTAGGCAAGATAAATTTCACATCGCGCGCTCTCTCTATTGCTTTCTCTTTCACTGATAATTATGGCCCTATCTACATTCTAAGAATCCTTCTCCTTTCTTGTGCCTATGTACAGAAAAATAATTGCCCTAGGTTGAATTTGGTTTCTCAAAATCCTCACAACATTACATTACCTCCGTTGAATTAACAGTTTTTATTTTCTGTCACAATTAGAATGGCCTGGAATGACTGGGTTTTCTGTTTGTGGTCCTGTGCTAAGAATGTAGAAGCCAGGTAAATGCTCTTTGTCTTTGCCTAGATTCTAGAATGTTGGAGCTGTGGGATGCTCTCTCTGCTTTTGGAGAATAGGGATATGGAAATCTGTTAGGACTTACTCAGGTGATTAAAAAATTGTAGAGTTCCTTATTATCTTCCAGCTACTCAGAGAACGTTACTATATACTGCTCTAGTCCTAGCACTGAAAAACATTGGATCTCCTTACCTGCTAACTTCAAGGTTGACAATTTAGGTTCCTTTTACTTCACTCTCAGAAGGGAGCTCTAAGTCTTCAGTAAATCCAGTCCATCTGTCCCTTAGAAAGCTAATTGTCGTTGGTAGGCTGTACAGTAAATCTGAATACCCTGAAGGGTCCTGAAAGTAAACACCATTCACAGGGCGCCTGCTCTTTTAGGCAAGCTTCTTTGGAAAGATGAATTGCTGCTATTTTCAAGGAGAGGGCAGGGCACATGTGCTAGTCAACGTATACAGATTCTTCTTCCTCTTTCAGATCAGTCCTCAAACTGTTTAAAGCACGCCTCAATTTGGCTTCTCTGGTTCAAAGTAGGAGGAAGGGGAAGGCAGAAGGAGGGAGGAAGAATAGAAATTGGACTTGCAGGTTTTCATCTGTATAAATGGATTTTTATCGTTAGCTCCAGCAACGGAATTCTCAGGAAATCACACAACTGCTCTGAGATTGGAAGCAGGAAGGAGTATACTCTGTTCAGTTTAGTTCTGATTTTTATGATTTGGGGGAGAGTTTAGACTGTTTGTGGGCGGAGAAAGATAATGCTACCAGTATATGCTGATCTAACTGTCAGTATGTGAAACTTGATTTTAGGCAAGATAAATTTCACATCGCGCGCTCTCTCTATTGCTTTCTCTTTCACTGATAATTATGGCCCTATCTACATTCTAAGAATCCTTCTCCTTTCTTGTGCCTATGTACAGAAAAATAATTGCCCTAGGTTGAATTTGGTTTCTCAAAATCCTCACAACATTACATTACCTCCGTTGAATTAACAGTTTTTATTTTCTGTCACAATTAGAATGGCCTGGAATGACTGGGTTTTCTGTTTGTGGTCCTGTGCTAAGAATGTAGAAGCCAGGTAAATGCTCTTTGTCTTTGCCTAGATTCTAGAATGTTGGAGCTGTGGGATGCTCTCTCTGCTTTTGGAGAATAGGGATATGGAAATCTGTTAGGTGTTGATTGGAACTTGGGGCAGCACCTTGATGTTATGAACCAAATGGAGAATAATACCCTGATGTGAGTTGGTTACTTCAATTTTATTGAGTTATGCTAAGATAATTCATGTGGGAATGGGCATAAATATGTTCATATTAACACTTTTAAACATAGCCCTATTTGTGCACTCAGTAAAACATGAACCTAGCAACAGCCCTCTGGCCTGCTACCTTCAGCAGGAACAAAGGCATTTACTTGAACTTTGCATCTGTAGGTACCAGAATTATCTCACATCCACCCTGAGGCCAGGGTTGTAGGGTTTCTTAAATATTTATTTCCTTTCATAGTATTCTTGATTATGGTAGAGATTGGGGGGAAAAGCTATTCAACCAAATTAAAGGAGAGAACATTTAGATTCAAGATGAGACTCTAATCCCTTCCTAGAAAGTTTTACTGACTGAAGTGATAGTATAAGTAGAATTTCTTCAATTGGGTTTGCATCCTCAGAGATCTTGGGTAAAGTTCATAAGAGTGACAAAGGATGAGTTACCAGTTTGCCTCCGATCTGGACTGTTACAGCCATTTTGAACTATGGTGGAAGAGTAGTGTATACTCAGGTAAGGAAGGAAAAAGAAAGTGGATAAATCTTTGAAGAGAACATCACAATAACTGTGGCAGATTGGGGATACCCTGTGGTGCTTCTGTGTACTCCCCTAGTTGTCTGTCCTTAGCTGTTTCTCTGCTTGTGGGTTGGAACGAGCAGTGCTCCACCCATTTCCAGTTGTGTCTTTGCCTTGTACAGCTATTTCAATTTATGCCATGTCTGTTATAATTGACAGCAAATTCCTAATCTTCTTTCCTTACCTCTCTATCCTTTCTTTTCCATTCCGTCTTCATTACATACTTGTACTTACATTTTCTATTATTTTAAGAAATGATGAAGTACCAGACTGATATCTCTTTGCTGTCATCTCTATTCTTTCTCATTTTTCCCAGACTCTTTCAGTTATTACTTTTTTAAAAAATTTTGGCCACTTTTATTGGTCTTTCATTTATTTATTTTTTCACCCATCTATATTCTTTGGTCTGTGTGGGCCTCCTATTGCAGTGGCCTCCCTTGCTGCAGAGCACCAGCTCTGGGCACATGTACTCCAGAGTGCTGCCTTGCAATTGGACACACCGATCCAGCTGCGCATGTGGGATCTATCCAGGTGAGGGATCGAACTGACGCCTTACACTGCAAGGCAGACTCTTTAAACCAGCTTACTTTTTATTGGAGTGGCCCTATTTGTGCACTCAGTAAAACATGAACCTAGCAACAGCCCTCTGGCCTGCTACCTTTACTTGAACTTTGCATCTGTAGGTACCAGAATTATCTCACATCCACCCTGAGGCCAGGGTTGTAGGGTTTCTTAAATATTTATTTCCTTTCATAGTATTCTTGATTATGGTAGAGATTGGGGGGAAAAGCTATTCAACCAAATTAAAGGAGAGAACATTTAGATTCAAGATGAGACTCTAATCCCTTCCTAGAAAGTTTTACTGACTGAAGTGATAGTATAAGTAGAATTTCTTCAATTGGGTTTGCATCCTCAGAGATCTTGGGTAAAGTTCATAAGAGTGACAAAGGATGAGTTACCAGTTTGCCTCCGATCTGGACTGTTACAGCCATTTTGAACTATGGTGGAAGAGTAGTGTATACTCAGGTAAGGAAGGAAAAAGAAAGTGGATAAATCTTTGAAGAGAACATCACAATAACTGTGGCAGATTGGGGATACCCTGTGGTGCTTCTGTGTACTCCCCTAGTTGTCTGTCCTTAGCTGTTTCTCTGCTTGTGGGTTGGAACGAGCAGTGCTCCACCCATTTCCAGTTGTGTCTTTGCCTTGTACAGCTATTTCAATTTATGCCATGTCTGTTATAATTGACAGCAAATTCCTAATCTTCTTTCCTTACCTCTCTATCCTTTCTTTTCCATTCCGTCTTCATTACATACTTGTACTTACATTTTCTATTATTTTAAGAAATGATGAAGTACCAGACTGATATCTCTTTGCTGTCATCTCTATTCTTTCTCATTTTTCCCAGACTCTTTCAGTTATTACTTTTTTAAAAAATTTTGGCCACTTTTATTGGTCTTTCATTTATTTATTTTTTCACCCATCTATATTCTTTGGTCTGTGTGGGCCTCCTATTGCAGTGGCCTCCCTTGCTGCAGAGCACCAGCTCTGGGCACATGTACTCCAGAGTGCTGCCTTGCAATTGGACACACCGATCCAGCTGCGCATGTGGGATCTATCCAGGTGAGGGATCGAACTGACGCCCCTTACACTGCAAGGCAGACTCTTTACCCACTGGACCACCAGGGAAGCCCCAGTTCTTACTTTTTTATTGGAGTGGTGAGGATCAAGAAGGGAATGGTGAGGGGGAAGGAGAATAACATGTAGTTGGATGAGGACTTTATCTTAATGGCGTAGGACTTGGGTAGAAGGTTATAAGATTTTTAGTAAGACAGCATTCATACATTAACTATGTGCTGAAGGATTCATAGCTTACTCATAGAGCTGAAAAGGCCTTGAGAAATCATTTTGTTTAGAGTTTTAAAAGACTGAGTTTCTGAGGGTATGACATGTCTGATTAATCATTGTGTCCCTATATGTTAGCTGATTGCCTTGTTCGCTTTGTCAAATAAATAAATCTAGTCCAACTCTCTTACAATTATAGGTGTGGTAATTTAGGCCATAGATAAACTTTCTCAAGATGTGTTTGTTTTATCACAAAATCAAGGAGAATCATTTATTTTCTTTCAGAACTGAAATCGTTCCAGAATTAATAGTCACAGCACTTTCAAACAGTAGATAAAGAGCATTGCTATACTCATAGCCCAGTACTATACACACATTCATTCAAAGAGACTGGGGTAGCCACGATTCATGCTTTAGTTCCAGCTTATAGAAAACCAGACACAATGAAAAATACCAGTTAGGCTTTGGAAATATGACTCTCATCATGTTCCCTATTCATTGTCATTTCTGGTGAAGCCACGACACAATAAACGAAAATTTGCATAAGTTTGAATAAACCCTGTAAGAAAGAATGGTGGGTGTAGGCCACTTTGGAGAGCTGGTACAGGTTTTTTTTTTTTTTTTTTTGGGCGGGGTTCGGGTTGGGGAGGGAGGGGAGCTGGCGGGCCACTTCTACTGGTCTTTCATTTCTCTATTTTCATCCGTCTTGTTCTTTGGCTCCTGTGGGCCTCCCATCGCGGTGGCTACTGTCGTTGCAGAGCGCTGGCTCTGGGCGCATGCGCTCCAGAGCTCCAGCTCGGTAATTGGACACATCAGTCCAGCTGCTCCGCGGCACATGGGATCTTCCCAGGCCAGGGCTCGAACCGGCGCCCCTTGCACTGCAAGGCAGTGTCCTTGCCCACTGAACCACCAGGGGAAGCCCTGGTACAGGTTATTTAAGCTAACATCCCTACATTATTTTGTGCTGTCCAGTTCAGTAGTCACTAGCCACATGTGGTTACTTAAATATAAATACATTAAATTAGATGAAATTAAAAATTCTGTCTTTCAATCACACTAGCCACATTTCAGATGGTCAGTAGCCAACATGTAGATAGTGACTACTGTTTTTGCACAGATTTAGAATAGATTTTAAAGTGAATACTTAGATTGGAGTAAGACATATCATCAGTATAAGGTCATATAATCAATGCCAAAATTGGGAAAAGAAACCAAGTTTCTGGGTTCCTAATCAAGAGTAAGTAGATTTATTTCCATGCCCTTTGTATTTATTTCTATCTCAAATAAATAAATCTAGTCCAACTCTCTTACAATTATAGGTGTGGTAATTTAGGCCATAGATAAACTTTCTCAAGATGTGTTTGTTTTATCACAAAATCAAGGAGAATCATTTATTTTCTTTCAGAACTGAAATCGTTCCAGAATTAATAGTCACAGCACTTTCAAACAGTAGATAAAGAGCATTGCTATACTCATAGCCCAGTACTATACACACATTCATTCAAAGAGACTGGGGTAGCCACGATTCATGCTTTAGTTCCAGCTTATAGAAAACCAGACACAATGAAAAATACCAGTTAGGCTTTGGAAATATGACTCTCATCATGTTCCCTATTCATTGTCATTTCTGGTGAAGCCACGACACAATAAACGAAAATTTGCATAAGTTTGAATAAACCCTGTAAGAAAGAATGGTGGGTGTAGGCCACTTTGGAGAGCTGGTACAGGTTTTTTGTTTTTTTTTTTTTTTGGGCGGGGTTCGGGTTGGGGAGGGAGGGGAGCTGGCGGGCCACTTCTACTGGTCTTTCATTTCTCTATTTTCATCCGTCTTGTTCTTTGGCTCCTGTGGGCCTCCCATCGCGGTGGCTACTGTCGTTGCAGAGCGCTGGCTCTGGGCGCATGCGCTCCAGAGCTCCAGCTCGGTAATTGGACACATCAGTCCAGCTGCTCCGCGGCACATGGGATCTTCCCAGGCCAGGGCTCGAACCGGCGCCCCTTGCACTGCAAGGCAGTGTCCTTGCCCACTGAACCACCAGGGGAAGCCCTGGTACAGGTTATTTAAGCTAACATCCCTACATTATTTTGTGCTGTCCAGTTCAGTAGTCACTAGCCACATGTGGTTACTTAAATATAAATACATTAAATTAGATGAAATTAAAAATTCTGTCTTTCAATCACACTAGCCACATTTCAGATGGTCAGTAGCCAACATGTAGATAGTGACTACTGTTTTTGCACAGATTTAGAATAGATTTTAAAGTGAATACTTAGATTGGAGTAAGACATATCATCAGTATAAGGTCATATAATCAAATGCCAAAATTGGGAAAAGAAACCAAGTTTCTGGGTTCCTAATCAAGAGTAAGTAGATTTATTTCCATGCCCTTTGTATTTATTTCTATCTCAATGTGGTCTATGGACATAATCAAGGTACACTGAGTGTATGTAACTTTATGTGTGGGCTTTGAAGTTTGAGGAGGATGGTATCTGGTTAGTATGGACGAGGGAATGCATTTGCGTGGATTTATACAGCTCTTGCCTTTCTCCCTGATAGGACCAAAAAAGAGAACACACAGAAAGGTGCTGTGAAAAGGAAAACAAAGTTATACAAGTGGAAGATGTAGTAATAATGATGAACTACAACTTTACTTCTTCCTACTTTGTGTTTGCCTGTGAGTCCAGAAGTAGATGGGTCTAAGGAGGAAGACAGTCTGGGTTGGTGGTTCATTTTGGCAACTGAGGTGAGAGACTGGGTGCACGTGATCAGGGAACCTGCCTATAGCCTGCAAACCTAGGAACTTAGGAACTTGAATTTGCCCCTACCTCAAACTTTACTTCAAAAGAAGATCAATAATGGAAGAATTAAGACACTTTCAGTGAGAACTAGCCATTCCCTTAATTGAAGGGATTGCACAACTACTTAAAAGTGCGTTAAATTTAGTTTTTTATAAGGAAAATGAGAGAAAGCTTTCTGAGTAATCATTGTACAGCAAATTCCTGGGAAAAGTGTTGCTATAACTACAGACTAGTGTACTAAGAATTATTTTAGGAGTTTCTAAGAAGTCCACATATCCTCAAAGCTCCTGCTGTTTCATACTTGCTACATAGCCTGAAATACCATTAAGTATAGTTTATAGTGAGTGTCCTCTTTGAGATACTTTTAAATTCAAATCCACTATGCAGTTACTCAAGAACTGACTTTTATAGGCAAGTCACCCACTATAAATGGGCAGTCTCAATGGTTTTAATAGAAAACAAATGATGATAATATCAGCTCTGCTTATTTCACAGCATTTAAAAATCACATAAAAGTAGAGCCATGGGGCTTCCCCTGGTGACCCAGTGGGTAAGGACACCGCCTTGCAGTGCAAGGGGTGCCGGTTCAATCCCTGGCCTGGGAAGATCCCACGTGCCGCGGAGCGGCTTGACTGATGTGTCCAATTACCGAGCCAGAGCTCTGGCGCTCATGCACCCAGAGCCGGTGCTCTGAGACAACAGAGGCCACCGCGATGGGGGGGCCCACAGGAGCCAAAGAACAAAGACGGATGAAAATAGAGAAATGAAAGACCAATAGAAGTGGCCTGCCTGCTCCCCTCCCTCCCCACCTCACCCCCAAAAAAGATAAATAAATAAAAAAATTAAAAAAAAAAATAGAGCCATGAAAGGACAAAGGCCTATTTTTATATCTGGAGCTAAATTTGCCATAATGACATTATCTCTCAGGAGTATTTGTATATGTTTCCTGTGTGTATGGGTTAATGACGTGCCATTTATAAAACTGCCATTGCCACTGAAGGGAAAACATTCCTTTAACTTGAAAATGGAGTCCCATGACCTGGGTTTATTGGGGCTTCATCACTTTTGGTGTGACCTGGAAGAGAAAAGTCACTTGAATTTTCTGAGTCTCAGTTTTCCTCATTTGTAACTAATAATGGTAAGGCATTCATCACTACACTGTGTCACTTTATTGGGAATCAGAGTGAGCTAATGCATGTGAAAGTACTTGTGAACTGTAAATAGCTGTACAAACAACCTTAGTTATTTCCTCGTATTTGGGGAAATCCCCCAGGGATGTGCTCAGAAGCTGTGTTTGGCATATTTCCTTTATCTCAGCAGGGAACAAACAACTGTCTAAGCCAAGAAGGGAAACTGACTTAAACATTTAATATTGGGGTCTAACTCTTAACTAGCTTTACCTCTTTTACCAAGAGGTCTTCACTTTAAAAAAATACAAGCAAAACCAGACTTGGGCAAACATTTTGGAGTGAATAAAGCATGTTTTTAATTACTTTTCATTTTCATTTTTCCTTTCAGTACTCCCTCCCCTAGAGGGAGTAGAAGGTAGTGGAAGAAACCACTTTCTGAGAGGTTGTATGCACTAGAGCTTAATAATGTAAAGTCTGGAGGTGAATAGATCTGTGCTGAATCTTACTTCCACCATTTACTAACTGTGATCCTGGGTAATTTATTCAAACTTTTGGATCCTTAAATTCCTGATCTGCAAAATGAAGCCAATAATTATACAACCTTATGTGGTTATTATAGAGTTTAAGCACAATAGTGACTGGCACAAATTATTTCTAATACATATAGACTTATTTGTATTAACATTATGGTTTTACTCACTCAAAGTTATTTACAAAGTTACCAGTCAGGAATTTGACACTGTCTCAAAAAATGATTTCTGGTTTGGAGCATTAAGAACTTTCCCACATTTTATCATTGCTGGTTTGGTGGTTTGCATAAGTGAGTTCTCAGGCAATATTGGGGACAAATCAGAATATAAAATAGATTGGGATGGGGGGAGATGGGAGGGAGGTTCAAGAGGGAGGGGACATATGTGTACCTATGGCTAATTTATGTTTATGTTTGGCATAAACTAACAGAATTCTGCAAAGCAATTGTCCTTCAATGAAAAAATAAATTAGGGCTCCCCTGGTAGCTCAGTGGTAAAGAGTTCACGTGCCAATGCAGGAGACACGGGTTTGATCTGTGTGCCGGGAAGATCCCACATGCTGTGGAGCAGCTAGCCCTGTGAGCCACAACTATGGAACCTGTGCTCCAGAACCTTGGAGCTGCAACTATGGAGCCCATCTGCTGCAACTACTGAAGCCCATGTGCCCTAGAGCCTGAGTTCCACAACAAGAGAAGTCACTGCAACAAGAAGCCTGCTCACCTCAGCTAGAAAGTAGCCCCCACTCCCAGCAACTAGAGAAGAGCCTGCAGCAGCAGTGAAAACCCAGAATAGCCAAAAATAAATAAATTAAAAAGTGTATTTCTAAAAAAAATCACTAAAAAATTAACTAATTAATTAAAAGAATATAAAATATAATCTTGATTTTTAAACGACATTTTCACAGCCTTTCCAATTTGCATTTTAGATTACTCTTTTTGCTTTTGCTTTCAGATTATCAGAAGTGCTTTGGATTTGTCTCCTATTAAATATGTTCTTCCCTGTTCTGTCCAGAACCCTCTCACTGCTAGATAGTTGGTGCCTAGATTGCCTTGTGAGCCTTTGACCTTAGCTAAAAAAATAACAAAATTGGAGATTTTTTCCTGTGTCACAGGGCTAAGCGAATTCCTAAAGTGGAATATATATGGCTATGGAATGAAGGGCTTAGTTTGTTTAATTTCATGATTTTTAGTTCAGAAGACACTTTATGGATCAACTTCAAGTTCACTTGTCAGTTTGTAGATTGCCCTTGGCATCTTAAGGTTGCATTTAACTTATTTCTTACCCATAGAGAAAAATCATGGACAAAGTTGTAGAAAGGGAACATATGTGAGGTTACTTGTTGGTCAAATACTTTCCTTATAACAGGAAAACACACTTTTAGGATGATGAGTAAAGGTTTATCTGGTGTTAAGGCACTCAAATCAACTGCTTTTGTTATGTCTTTTACATAGAGCCAGAGCTACTGTTTTTCAGTTTCTCACTGTTGATCAAATGAAGTCTGTTAAAGCATTTTTAAAACTGGGATGCATTATAAAATTCTGAGATTATTTTTTGTAATTAGCTTAGTGTTGCTTGTGAAATGCTTTTGTTAGATAATGTTGAACTTTCTCTTTTGCATAAAAATATTATTGGTACCCTCTTTCCACTGAAATAGTTCTAACGTCCACTTGCTTTCTAGATGCAGCATATTCCTGAATCTGATGATTATTCCATCTCTAGGCTGTCTTGATCGCAGTAGCCCTACCTATGAAAGTAGCCCCCACTCCCAGCAACCTAGAAAAGAGAAGTCACTGCAACAAGAAGCCTGCTCACCTCAGCTAGAAAGTAGCCCCCACTCCCAGCAACTAGAGAAGAGCCTGCAGCAGCAGTGAAAACCCAGAATAGCCAAAAATAAATAAATTAAAAAGTGTATTTCTAAAAAAAATCACTAAAAAATTAACTAATTAATTAAAAGAATATAAAATATAATCTTGATTTTTAAACGACATTTTCACAGCCTTTCCAATTTGCATTTTAGATTACTCTTTTTGCTTTTGCTTTCAGATTATCAGAAGTGCTTTGGATTTGTCTCCTATTAAATATGTTCTTCCCTGTTCTGTCCAGAACCCTCTCACTGCTAGATAGTTGGTGCCTAGATTGCCTTGTGAGCCTTTGACCTTAGCTAAAAAAATAACAAAATTGGAGATTTTTTCCTGTGTCACAGGGCTAAGCGAATTCCTAAAGTGGAATATATATGGCTATGGAATGAAGGGCTTAGTTTGTTTAATTTCATGATTTTTAGTTCAGAAGACACTTTATGGATCAACTTCAAGTTCACTTGTCAGTTTGTAGATTGCCCTTGGCATCTTAAGGTTGCATTTAACTTATTTCTTACCCATAGAGAAAAATCATGGACAAAGTTGTAGAAAGGGAACATATGTGAGGTTACTTGTTGGTCAAATACTTTCCTTATAACAGGAAAACACACTTTTAGGATGATGAGTAAAGGTTTATCTGGTGTTAAGGCACTCAAATCAACTGCTTTTGTTATGTCTTTTACATAGAGCCAGAGCTACTGTTTTTCAGTTTCTCACTGTTGATCAAATGAAGTCTGTTAAAGCATTTTTAAAACTGGGATGCATTATAAAATTCTGAGATTATTTTTTGTAATTAGCTTAGTGTTGCTTGTGAAATGCTTTTGTTAGATAATGTTGAACTTTCTCTTTTGCATAAAAATATTATTGGTACCCTCTTTCCACTGAAATAGTTCTAACGTCCACTTGCTTTCTAGATGCAGCATATTCCTGAATCTGATGATTATTCCATCTCTAGGCTGTCTTGAATCCAATGTCATTTAAGCAAATGAACAAACAAGCAGTCATCAAGAGCACTCAAAATAGTAAGTGTAATGGTCTGTCTCTTTGTTCCTGAGATAAAGAGGCCACCTCATTTTACTAATTTTGGGTTTATAACTGTCAGTCCTCCTCTTCCTTCCTGTTTTAAGCAGGAAGTGCTGATAGCATTATATATAAATAAACACTCCACAGTTGCATAACTGTTGCCTCCTTTAAGACTTTTAAGAGCGTGTCAGACAGTCTTCTTGTACTTTACACACAGGAGAGTCACTCAGATGAATGTTTTAAACAATGAAGAAAATTGGCTAGAAATCTTGAAATCTCTCTTATACACTGTGCATGTCTTCTTGGGGGCATGGCTTATCTGCTATGTGAAGCATATGAAATTAACTCTAAACTTCTTAGTCTAGCAGGGTCAGCCCTGAGAAAACTTAGGGAATAAATGGAGTTAGCCCTTCCTGGAGATCTCTTTTCTCTCTCTGTTTAAATCTCTTCTGTGCTCCAGCCATCTTTTTATGCTGAGTGAGTTCCAACTGCTTGAAGGATACTGGATTTGCAAAATGTCTAACATTTCAGTGTTGAAGACGGAAACTGAGGCTCATGTTCAATAATGATTACCTGTAAAGTTTGTTTTACCCCCATGAAGTATGCCTGTGATGCTGCAACCATTGTTCTGATGAGGTCAAAATGCCCCGTTCCAGATTCTATAGGTCATTAATCTTACCTGTAGCCCCTAGCAACTCCTGTGCTCTGTAACTGCCCATGTCTTGTTCTATAACCTCCAGCAACTCCTGTGTTCTGTAGCTGCTGATTTTATTTTTTTGTAGCTGCTGATTTTAATGCACCCAAAGACCATCAACTGTACCTGTGTGTTAATCCTTTTTTTTTCTTAAAATTTTTTTCTTTCTTATTTTTCTTTTTGTTTTTTAAAAATCTATTTTTTGGTTTTAAAATAAAAATAATTGTATTTTTCTCTTTTTTGCTTTACAAACCCTTGTGTGGAGGGCTGACTTTAAACTGATCACAGCGAGGGAGCTGCTTTGCTATGTAGGAAATCTCGACCCAGAAGAGGGTCGTCTTACCGTAATGGTTTAGCACCAGGCTCCCCACGAACGTGTGGTGTGTGACCGGCGAGGGGGGCGGCCGCCTTTCCGGCTGCGACCCGTGTCCCAGGACAAGGGCTCTCCACACCTGACCCCAGTCCCAATGTGCGGCTGCATATGTTAATCCTATAAAAGAAGAGTTCACCCTGAGCCTAGGGCGGGGGACGGGGAGGCCCAGAATTTCTGAGCGCTAGCTCCTCTGGGACTGCCAGTGTAAAAAACCTGAGTTGGGGCTTCCCTGGTGGTCCAGTGGGTAAGGACACCGCCTTGCAGTGCAAGGGTCACCGGTTCGATCCCTGGCCTGGGAAGATCCCACGTGCCGCGGGGCGGCTGGACTGATGTGTCCTATTACCGGGCCGGAGCTCTGGGGCGCATGCGCCCAGAGCCAGTGCTCTGCGACAAGAGAGGCCACCGCGATGGGAGGCCCACAGGAGCCAAAGAACAAAGACGGATGAAAATAGAGAAATGAAAGACCAATAGAAGTGGCCTGCCCATCCCCCTCCCTCCCCACCCCACCCCCCAAAAGATAAATAAATAAAATAAATGTTAAAACAAAAATGAAAATAAAAACCTGAGTTGTCCAACCCTCCAAGTGTAGTGCTTGGTTTCTGGACAATCTGATTTCTGCAACAGTGTAAATAAACTTGAATTGTTCTTTTTTTCTGTAATGACTTCATTTTAATTTTGTTATATAAAATTATAAAATATCACTAAGCAAAAATAAAATCACTTAAAAATTTTTCCAGGGTCCCTCCGTGGTAAGGTAACTCACTCTTAATATTTATGTATATTGCCTTTTATGCTTTTTTCTTTATCTATATACAAAGACATATTCATCAAAATGGGATTACACTATACATATTGTTTATCAACTTGTTGTTTTTGCTTAGCAATATATTGTGAATTTCTTTCTATAATATTAAACAAATTCTCTGTCTTCATAGGAAACCTGCTTATGGATCACTTATAGAGCAGTTTCCTTGTGGTTATTTATTGAAAGTCAGCCCTCCACACAAGGGTTTGTAAAACAAGATGAGGCAGAAACACACACACACACACAAGAAATTAAAAAGAGAAACTTAAAAAAATAATGTATGTGATTGGCTGAGGAGTTAATGGAGAGAAGCTACTATTTGTGGAATTATAATTAAATGCTTCTAAGTCAGAATCCCACCCAAGAGGAATGACATGGCAGTGCTACAGAGCTTAGGTTGGCATCAGATAGCTATCCACCGGCCTCTCATGTCACTCAACATGTTGTCACTGTATACCAGGACAGGGTCTGCACTCAGACTTGTCACAAATGGGGGTGGCCTGGAAAGAAGGCCTACTCACTTGCCAGTCAGGAAGCACAAGTTGGTGGGAACCTGGTGCTAAATTTGTTTCATTAAAATATTATGTGGTGATAATTGTAGATTCACATGCGGATCTAAGAAATAACACAGAAAGAAGCTGTGCACTTTTTCCCCCCAATGGTAGTTTCTTGAAAATCACTATAGCACATTATCACAATCAAGAGACTGACTCTGATATAGCCAGATGCAGAACATTTTCATCACAACATAGATTCATGTCGTCCTTCTATAGTCACATTTAGTTTGCTCTTCTTCTTCTTTCAGTCTCAGGTAATCATTAATCTCTATTTCTATAATTTTATAATTTCCAAGAATGCTACATAAGTGGAATCATAGAGTATATAAACCTTTGGATTGGCTTTTTTTTATCACTCAGCAGAGTTCTCTGGGACTTCTTCCCAAGTTTTTGTGTGTATCAACAGGTTGATCATTTTTATTGCTGTGTTGTATTCCATGGTATGCAGATGCCACAGGTTGTTTAATTATTCACTTATCAGAGGATATTCTGGTTGTCTCCAGTAATTTGTTCTTACGAACAAAGCTTTCATGAACACTTCTGTACGGGCTTCTGTGCATACGTAAATTTTTTTCTTGGGAAAAATACCTAAGAGTCGAATTCTTTGACTGTATGACAGTTGCATCTTTGTTCTTTGGCCTGTGTGGGTCCCTGGATATTTTGCCTTGTGTTTTTTACAAGCTTCATGGCTTATGGATCACTTATAGAGCAGTTTCCTTGTGTTATTATTGAAAGTCAGCCCTCCACACAAGGGTTTGTAAAACAAGATGAGGCAGAAACACACACACACACACAAGAAATTAAAAAGAGAAACTTAAAAAAATAATGTATGTGATTGGCTGAGGAGTTAATGGAGAAAGCTACTATTTGTGGAATTATAATTAAATGCTTCTAAGTCAGAATCCCACCCAAGAGGAATGACATGGCAGTGCTACAGAGCTTAGGTTGGCATCAGATAGCTATCCACCGGCCTCTCATGTCACTCAACATGTTGTCACTGTATACCAGGACAGGGTCTGCACTCAGACTTGTCACAAATGGGGGTGGCCTGGAAAGAAGGCCTACTCACTTGCCAGTCAGGAAGCACAAGTTGGTGGGAACCTGGTGCTAAATTTGTTTCATTAAAATATTATGTGGTGATAATTGTAGATTCACATGCGGATCTAAGAAATAACACAGAAAGAAGCTGTGCACTTTTTCCCCCCAATGGTAGTTTCTTGAAAATCACTATAGCACATTATCACAATCAAGAGACTGACTCTGATATAGCCAGATGCAGAACATTTTCATCACAACATAGATTCATGTCGTCCTTCTATAGTCACATTTAGTTTGCTCTTCTTCTTCTTTCAGTCTCAGGTAATCATTAATCTCTATTTCTATAATTTTATAATTTCCAAGAATGCTACATAAGTGGAATCATAGAGTATATAAACCTTTGGATTGGCTTTTTTTTATCACTCAGCAGAGTTCTCTGGGACTTCTTCCCAAGTTTTTGTGTGTATCAACAGGTTGATCATTTTTATTGCTGTGTTGTATTCCATGGTATGCAGATGCCACAGGTTGTTTAATTATTCACTTATCAGAGGATATTCTGGTTGTCTCCAGTAATTTGTTCTTACGAACAAAGCTTTCATGAACACTTCTGTACGGGCTTCTGTGCATACGTAAATTTTTTTCTTGGGAAAAATACCTAAGAGTCGAATTCTTTGACTGTATGACAGTTGCATCTTTGTTCTTTGGCCTGTGTGGGCCTCCCATCGCAGTGGCCTCTCTCACTGCAGAGCATCGGGTCTGGGTGCATGCGCTCCAGAGCTCCCTATTGGCTGTTGGACACATCGGTCCAGCTGCTCCGTGGCACGTGGGATCTTCCCAGGCCAGGGATCGAACCGGCACCCCTTGCACTGCAAGGCGGTGTCCTTACCCACTGGACCACCAGGGAAGCCCCTGTTTATTTTCAAATAAATTTCCAAAACTTTGGGGGATAAGATTTAGCCAGTGCCTCTCAAAATTTAGCACACCAAAAAAATCACGGGGGCGGGGGGGGGGTATTCGTAAATGTCAGATTCTAATTTGGTAGGTCTGAGGAAGGGTCTGAGATTCTGCATTTAGAAATGTCTACCAGGGGGTGGCAGTACTACTGGTGTGGGGACCATACTTGGAGTAGCAAAGCCTTAGCCTACTCCATTCCAGTCTCTCTTTCCTATTCTTGTGCTATTCTCCCTATAATGTAGAAGTTCTTCATATCATCCTGGGCTGTAACAGACATGTTTGTTTCAATGTATTTTCTACAGTCCTAAAAGAAACTAGGTTGGGAATAATGGAAAACAGGCATCAGGGCTAAAGAATGAAAGAAGGAAACAACACCCTCCCTGCAAACCTTCCTTCTTCTCATACTGTATTATGAAAACTATCTGCCTTGTCTTTTCTATTTTTTTAATTATCAGGAAGTGTGTGTGTGTGTGTGTGTGTGCAAAATCTGTTTCTTTTATTTGCTGAGTTGGAAAGAGGTAATTCATTGTATTCTGGTAATGTAATAATAAGAGAAAGTTGAACAGAAGAGGCTGGATGCTTTGGAAGCACAACTACGCCCCTCTCAGCTACAGTGCACAACAAAGAGCTCAGATTGTATGGGATTGATCTGAGTCCTTGAAAAAATACACACATCACGTACTACAACTTTATAAAAGCAGCTCCACGCACACTCTATACCATTTAACATCATTGCTATCACAACTTTTTAAGAGTCTATAGGAAAGGAAACATATAATGCCAAACACCAACATCTGTAAAACACCAAAAGAATGTGCTGAGACTGACAATAGCCAAGTATGAATGCTAATATACAAACCTGTCATATTTTCTAAATGCCATGAAGATAAACAAAGAGTAATAGACAGGTGGATCTGGGTACCATGTTAGCAGAGTAAATATTTCTCATTTGAAGCTAAGGCTGACACACACACAGTCTCTAAGGGGAGCATTATTGTTTAGTCTGTCTCTTCTACTCACCTGATACATTCAGGTAAAGTTCAGAGATCCTGTCTTCCAGACTGCTTTCCTACCTTCAGGCTTTTCATGAGGGAGCAATAACCTTGGTGGCCATCCCCATGTGAAAAGGTTTTATCTCAATTTGAGACTTAAACACAGGGCCCAGACCTGATCGAGCCCTGCTTGGGACTTGAACCCATGTGGCTGGAGCTTGAATTCCAGTCAAAACCCTGTTTGGGACTCGAACCCTCAATCCCTGGCTTAGGACTTGAACCCAGCCAGAACTCTGTTTGGGACTTGAACCCACGCTGCTGGGACTCGAACCCAGCCAAAACCCTGTTTGGGACTTGAACCCATGTGACTGGGGCCTGAACCTAGCCAAAACCAGTTTGGGACTTGAACCCTCGTGGCTAAGGCTCAATCCCAGCCAAAACCCTGCTTGGGGTAGTCAGGACTTGATCCCGGCCAAAACCCAGTCTGGGACTCAAACCCACGCAGCCGGGACTTAATCCAAGGTCTGGACCCACTGAGGCTCAGGTTCTTCGTGCCTCAAGGCAGAAAGAATTCAGCGAGAAGCAGAGTGACAGACAAGAAAAGGATTTATTGGAGTAAGGTACCTGAAAGCGGTGTAAACCGGCAGGTGGGAAAGTTCTGCTCTGCTGCTCCCCACCCTGACTGAATGGGCAGCAATATATTGTAAAAGGGAATGTAAAATGATTTATCATTTTACATGATGGGTTAGAGATTTATCTGTTAGCATTGATTGTTGTCTATTAGTTGTAACTGACTGTGATTAAGGAAGAAACCCCTAGACTATTCTGGTGATTGTAAGAGGGAATGAGCATGTGTAGCCAGTCCCAATCAAAGGCGAGGGTCTTGCGCCATTGATTGGTTCAACCTTTAAAAACCGCCCTTTACCTCCAGTCAGGGCCCTCGCAGGAAACTTAGTTCCTTGAGGTGGTCGCTGGCTCCAGCCTAAATAAACCTCATTTCCATCTACCACGAGCGGAGTTGGGTGCTTCACTGAGCGTGCCTCAAAACAATATAAAAGATAAGGTAAGGGCCCCAGAGTTATTGTTTAGTCTGTCTCTTCTACTCACCTGATACATTCAGGTAAAGTTCAGAGATCCTGTCTTCCAGACTGCTTTCCTACCTTCAGGCTTTTCATGAGGAGCAATAACCTTGGTGGCCATCCCCATGTGAAAAGGTTTTATCTCAATTTGAGACTTAAACACAGGGCCCAGACCTGATCGAGCCCTGCTTGGGACTTGAACCCATGTGGCTGGAGCTTGAATTCCAGTCAAAACCCTGTTTGGGACTCGAACCCTCAATCCCTGGCTTAGGACTTGAACCCAGCCAGAACTCTGTTTGGGACTTGAACCCACGCTGCTGGGACTCGAACCCAGCCAAAACCCTGTTTGGGACTTGAACCCATGTGACTGGGGCCTGAACCTAGCCAAAACCAGTTTGGGACTTGAACCCTCGTGGCTAAGGCTCAATCCCAGCCAAAACCCTGCTTGGGGTAGTCAGGACTTGATCCCGGCCAAAACCCAGTCTGGGACTCAAACCCACGCAGCCGGGACTTAATCCAAGGTCTGGACCCACTGAGGCTCAGGTTCTTCGTGCCTCAAGGCAGAAAGAATTCAGCGAGAAGCAGAGTGACAGACAAGAAAAGGATTTATTGGAGTAAGGTACCTGAAAGCGGTGTAAACCGGCAGGTGGGAAAGTTCTGCTCTGCTGCTCCCCACCCTGACTGAATGGGCAGCAATATATTGTAAAAGGGAATGTAAAATGATTTATCATTTTACATGATGGGTTAGAGATTTATCTGTTAGCATTGATTGTTGTCTGTTAATTGTAACTGGCTGCGATTAACGAAGAAACCCCTAGACTATTCTGATGATTGTAAGAGGGAATGAGCATGCGTAGCCAATCCCAATCAAAGGGGAGGGTCTTGCGCCATTGATTGGCTCAGCCTTTAAAAACCACCCTTTACCTCCAGTCGGGGCCCTCGCAGGAAACTTAGTTCCTTGCGAGTGGTCGCTGGCGCCAGCCTAAATAAACCTCATTTCCATCTATCACGAGCGGAGTTGGGTGCTTCACTGAGCGCGCCTCACAACAATATAGGATGGTAAAAGACCGCCCCCCTCAAGTAGACACAGGTGCAAGACATACATCGTTAATTCCTTTCTCACCAGCTCCTCCTTCCTCAGCTGTGCATGCCCAGTCAAGGCTGCTTTACTAAACAAAGAGCAGCTCTCCTGAGTTATCATCAACTTACTAGCCTCCCAACCTTTCCCAGGTTTCACCCTTCTACCTATCTCGCCGACTAGGACTCTACCTGTTCTATTCTATCCCTATCACATGTACTTGCTATGGCCAGAAGACCAAGGTTGGCAAAGGGCTTGAGAAAGACCTTCTCCCAGTTTCATTCAGAGAGACCATGGAGAAAGATCAGGATCTGTGAATACAGCTCAGTAACTGTGAGGAGTGGGGAGGGAGAATGTCCACTTTGGAGCAGAGATCTGACTGGTGTATTCCCATCTGTACTTCCTGGTTCCTTTAAGGAACCAAGAAAATGAATCTGGCCATTTCATAAGTAAGTTTCATGGATACAAAACAGAAAGAAGGTGAATGGGGGCTCTAGTCCCTGAGCCCTCATGAGCTCACCCCTAGTCCTTGGCATCTGAAAGTGGCTTTTGGCAAAAAGCTAGTGTTATTCCATTCCTGTCTCTCAGGTCGATTTTGATCTCAGATCACCGTCCAGGAATAGGGCAAAGCTCTGAATTAGGAGAGCATCCCAAATGAAAAGGATGTTTTCGTCACTGTCAAGAGCCACCTTGTCCTAACACCCCTAGAGTCCCACCATACCTCTCTCCCTGTGTCCAAAATACAAACTGTTGCTGGCTTCCGTCTGCTCCCCACCACCCCAGCCCACAGCCAGCCAGCCCCTCCCAGCCCGCAGTCTCCCTGGCACCCCTACGAGCCCACCACCTCATGATTGTAAGAGGGAATGAGCATGCGTAGCCAATCCCAATCAAAGGGGAGGGTCTTGCGCCATTGATTGGCTCAGCCTTTAAAAACCACCCTTTACCTCCAGTCGGGGCCCTCGCAGGAAACTTAGTTCCTTGCGAGTGGTCGCTGGCGCCAGCCTAAATAAACCTCATTTCCATCTATCACGAGCGGAGTTGGGTGCTTCACTGAGCGCGCCTCACAACAATATAGGATGGTAAAAGACCGCCCCCCTCAAGTAGACACAGGTGCAAGACATACATCGTTAATTCCTTTCTCACCAGCTCCTCCTTCCTCAGCTGTGCATGCCCAGTCAAGGCTGCTTTACTAAACAAAGAGCAGCTCTCCTGAGTTATCATCAACTTACTAGCCTCCCAACCTTTCCCAGGTTTCACCCTTCTACCTATCGTCGCCGACTAGGACTCTACCTGTTCTATTCTATCCCTATCACATGTACTTGCTATGGCCAGAAGACCAAGGTTGGCAAAGGGCTTGAGAAAGACCTTCTCCCAGTTTCATTCAGAGAGACCATGGAGAAAGATCAGGATCTGTGAATACAGCTCAGTAACTGTGAGGAGTGGGGAGGGAGAATGTCCACTTTGGAGCAGAGATCTGACTGGTGTATTCCCATCTGTACTTCCTGGTTCCTTTAAGGAACCAAGAAAATGAATCTGGCCATTTCATAAGTAAGTTTCATGGATACAAAACAGAAAGAAGGTGAATGGGGGCTCTAGTCCCTGAGCCCTCATGAGCTCACCCCTAGTCCTTGGCATCTGAAAGTGGCTTTTGGCAAAAAGCTAGTGTTATTCCATTCCTGTCTCTCAGGTCGATTTTGATCTCAGATCACCGTCCAGGAATAGGGCAAAGCTCTGAATTAGGAGAGCATCCCAAATGAAAAGGATGTTTTTCGTCACTGTCAAGAGCCACCTTGTCCTAACACCCCTAGAGTCCCACCATACCTCTCTCCCTGTGTCCAAAATACAAACTGTTGCTGGCTTCCGTCTGCTCCCCACCACCCCAGCCCACAGCCAGCCAGCCCCTCCCAGCCCGCAGTCTCCCTGGCACCTTCAACCCTCCACGCACCTCGCCACCTTTTGGCAGCAGAAGGCTCTGGACCTGTCAACTAACCCGAGGTCAAGTGATTTGTTCAGATCTGCCTTGTCTGGCGTCTGAGAGCCAAGGGGCTCAGTGAGGTCGCCTTACCTCCTGCGGCGGGGCAACAGCAGCAGCCTAGGACAGCCTAGCCGGGGATCGGGGAGCGGGCCTGGAGGCTGCCTGGCGGGTGGGCGGATGAGCACAGGGAGAGGGGCGGGGTGTAGCGAGGCGTGCAAGTGCCCGCTCCTAGCTTGGTTTCTCCCTTTGCTTTTCAGTCATTCCCAAACTTCCCCCTGGCTGGCCAGCTCGGCTCGCCTTTTGCCTTTGTCAGCGCCCCGAAACTCTGGTCTCCCCGTGCCCCTGCTTTGTCCCTCGCTCGCTTCTCCCAGCTCGCTGACCCAACCTGGGTGCCTTCAAAGGCGCGCACCCCCTTCCCGCAGCCTGCCAACACAGCAAGAGCACGGGGAGAAACTGACACAGGAAACTGACAGAGGTAGCTGACGCGGGAGTGTGAAGGAGAGGGAGAAGACCGCCTGGAGCAAGAGCCCAGCGTTCGCACTCTGACACGCACAGACGCACACTCCTGCTCCAGCTGCTCGGCAGTGGCTGGCAGGAGCCCCCCGGCCACCCTTCCAAGTCTTTCTAGAGTAGAGGTTTCTGTCCCCTTCTGCGGCCGCTTCTGGAAAATGCTACACAAGGAAGGGGAGAGAGAGAAGCAAAGAGGGGTGGGGAGGGGAAAATCGAGGAGGCGCGCTTCTTTTCTCCTCCCCACCCCAGCTCCAAAAATGTCCAACCCTGAGCTTTTCTTTTTCCCTTCTATCTGCTTCAGGTTTTCCTCTGCTGCTTTTCTTTTTCTCCTCTCCTTTGAGTGGCTCCATACTGGGAAAACCCGTCACAGCTGTGGCGTGTGCGTGTGCGTGTGTGAGGGGGTGGAGGAGATTGTTGCTGTTGGTGAAAGCATCTCTGGCCTTCCCTAGCCAGGACCTGGAGCTTCACACTCTCTGAGCTCCAGGCAGGGCGGGGCGGGGGAGGACGGGAAAAGGCAGAGGCAGAGGGAAGGAGGGAAGGATGGAGGAGAAAGATGGGGCAGTCTGCAGGGACAGCACACACTGCAAGCTTGAATTGATCTTCAGAAAGAACAGTCTGCCTTGTCTAAATGGCCAAGACTGTTCCCATTGCTGTGCAGGTGAAGATGGGGTACTTAGGTTAAGTGGGAGCCCTAGCAACTCTCCTAGGCTACTGAGAAAGTACCTCGGGGCACCAAGCAAGACAAGTTTTTCTGTGGTCCTCAGTTCCCCTAGCCCCCAGCTGGCCCAGTAGTCTGGAGAATATCAAGCTTTTGTGTGGGAGCGAGGCATTAGATAAAAGTATTGCTTTTGGGGATCAAGAGTTTGTGTTCCTGTGGTGGGGGAGGTGGGAGTGGGAGTGGAGTCTCCCCTTCCCTACTCTTTTTTTAAAAAATTATTTATTTATTTGGCTGCGCTGGGTCATGGTTGCAGCATGTGGGATCTAGTTCCCTGACCAGGGATCAAACCCAGGCCCCACTGAATTGGGAACACAGAGTCTTAACCACTGGACCACCAGGGAAGTCCCCCCTTCCCTACTCTTTAAACAGCTTCAAGAAGTGTTTTTAAAGATTAGCCCATGATATAGATTTTAAAAACAAAAACTTTTCTGGAACACTGTTGCCTTCTCCCATTCAAAGAAAGTTTTGCTGTGGCCTCGAATATACAGCCTCCCAAACAAAAGCGGTCTATTTTGTGATTAAGCTGAGCCTTCCTTTGTCATGGGGATCAAGGAGGAAATGCAGCTCTGGACAAGACTTTGGGGCATCTCCCTTTCTCTGGTCAAACTACACTCCCATGGAGGCTTCTACTTCAAGGCTAGGGTGCAATCAGGAGCAGTGTCCAGGGAGAAAGAAATAAAGCTTCATTCTTGTGAATCGACTCCTTCAAAGACCCTATGTATACACTACAATCGTCTTTAACATAGGGGGATTCTGGGTGGCTTTGAATTTGGAGGCTTTTCCAGTAGATGGTGGATAAGATTCATTTTTTTTTTCTACCTGTTCCTGACCTACCCTACTAAGCTCTTTAAGAGCTTGTATTATATGAAGCAAACCCCTTTCCAAAGTGAAAAGCACAATGCAAAAGTCAGGCATGTGAACTCCAGGACAGACCTACTAGTGGATCTCATAGTGCAATGAAGAAGTGGACTTGGGTAGGAGCCTAAGCTTGCCTAGGTTGCTTGTTAGCCTTGGGGGCTGGGCGAACCATCTTCTCTGTGGATATGGAGAAATACAAATTTGCTGCTTGGTGGCTAAGAGTGTGCATTTGTTTGAACTCTCCCAGGGCAAACTGCAACCAGAGGCCACATCTGCAAGAGTGATTCAAAACCAAAAATGGAAGTGACTGGATAATTTAAGCCCAGATCTGTCTGGCTTCTAGGCAAGCTTTATTCACATGACTGGGCCTATCCAAGCACCATCCAGACATGACTGTCAAAATGCATTGAAAGAGAAACATTTAAGCATCCTTGCTCTTCTCTGTCTTCTTACAGCCTTGACCAGAGTACTAAGTGGGATGGATAAAAGTTGAGCGTAACAGGCAAAGAGAGACTGATAGGAGGAACCCAGAGAATAAAGCCCCATTAGGCAGGATTTCTCAACCTGGGCACTATTGACATTTTGAGCCAGATGATTCCTTACTGTGGGATGCTGTCTTGTGCATTGTAGGATGCTTAACAGCATCCCTGGCCTCTGTTCACCAAATGCCAGGAATACCGCACGTTACAGAACTCAAGTTCATGTGCTCAGCA
This sequence comes from Tragulus kanchil, assembly GCA_022376925.1. NCBI lineage: Eukaryota > Metazoa > Chordata > Mammalia > Artiodactyla > Tragulidae > Tragulus > Tragulus kanchil. The sequence goes on along the minus strand of JAIOJX010000001.1, from coordinate 64,383,807 downwards.
CACAGTGAGGCAGAACAAACTCAGCATCCTGGTTTGGAGTGGAAACGTTTACTGCAGGACCATGCAAGGAAAATGATTGGTTCAGACTCATAAACTCTGAAATATCCCCATGGTTTTCCTGGAGAAGTTTGACAGGCAAAATGTGGGGTGAGAGCTGCAGGGTGAGTGGATTTCTTCTTATTGGTTGATGGTGAGATAACAGGGCGGTGCTCCAGGGATCTTGAGTTCATCCTGAAGTTCTCCTCCTCCACCTGGGTGGGGACCTTAGTTCCTGCAGAAGAGCTCAAAGATATTCATTGAGTAGGAGCCAAGAGTTTCCTCCAAGACTATGCTATAGTTTCTTGGGGTGACCTTTGTTTCTGCCTTCCCCTTCCCTCCTTGATTAGCAACTGTTTGAATATGCCCTGAGGAAGTCAGGGAATTTCTTGGAGGCTAAATGTAGCCTGTTTTTCCAAACTAGAAACAGGGATATGGGTGAGGAAACAGAGGGGGCACAGAAAGGATTAATACCCAGGAGGGCCCCCCAGGGTGCTGCTTTTCACCCCCATCTTGTGACAACCAAAAATGGCTCCAGACATTACTAAAGGTCCCCAATACAAAAATCCTCCTTATTGAGAATCACTACCATTTAATGTAGGACCACATTTCAAAGATGAGACCTTTACCTTCATTTTGTCCACATCTTCTATGGAAGGGAATCTTAGGAAATATGAAATGTTGTGTGAAGAAACAATAGGAAAAGAGGTCTTCATGAATTCATACATTTTGACAAATGATTGAATTCATTATTACAGTCATTGTTACCTCCCCCTCACCATCGAACTTTTGTTGAGCACTCACTTTGAGTTGGCTGTTAATGATAGCAAAGATCTATAAAGCCTAATCCCAGCTTTCAATATACTAAAAAACGATTGACTTTTTCATCCTGGAAGGGAAAGGTTTACAGGTTTTCATGAAAAACTAGTTTCAGAATTGAATCCAACCTGGCTTTCTAGCTCTTATTTCATTTTTGTCCCCAAACAGTGACTTATTATTTAAGGCTCTGCCTTAGGGAGATTGCCCTTTGTCTTGCTAATCACCATAGCGCTAAGTTGAATTTTTGTAATATCCCCATATAAAGTACTCAGGCCAGAACAGTGTGTCCAGCCTTGAAATGACCACAACATCATAAAGGCTGTAGCCAGTTGAGCAGTTTAAAGGCAGATTTTTCTTTCCTGTCATCTGAAAAAAAATGCAGAACCTAAAAGTTGAGAATTATGTTTTATTTGGCAGACTTTCTGAGGACTGAAGCCTGGAGGGCAACCTCTTGATTGCTCTGAGAAACTGCTCCAAAGAAGGGTGTGAGGAGCCAGGGTATATAGGGGTTTTTGTAACAAAGACCAGGTAGTTCAAGCATGAAAAGATCACCACAGTTTATTACAGCAAACCAGATATCTAAAGGTAATGAAGTTAGTGCTTTTCTGTCTATAGGAAAGCAAGAGTCTGAGCTCATTGAAACCATTCCTTTGATATGCACCTAAGCTATCTAGGGCCTGTATCCTGTTCTTTCCCATCCTGAGTCCCTACTGGTCTCCACACTCCATCCTGAGTTCCCTCAGGTCTTGCTTTCAGGGCTGTGGTAGTATCTGATGGCTTAATGACCCCAGCATCCTTTGTTTGCTGATATGGCAGGTCTCATTTTTCATTCAGGGTGCAAAGGAAGGGACTTCTAGTCACTAGCATGTTAGAGAAATACTCAACAATGGCAAAAGAAACGGAAAGGAAGAGTGTTGGAAAAAAGGTCTTGGTGTGATTGTGGGTTTTAACACTCAGCAATATCTCTGCCTCAGGAAGTCAAACAATGCTGATGTGAGTTGTGGGGTCCTAATCAGGGATTTAATAAAGGAAAATGCAGGAGGAAGCCTGGAATATTCCTTCAAAAACAGCCGAATAAGCCCCTACCTTCAAAAATAAGTTGCCAGTGAGCCACTGATATCAGTGTTACTTATTTTGAATAACTCCCAAACACAGCACCATGCATACAAATATAGCAACACACAACTCTCAGCAAGGCCAACGCAGGGACCAACAATCAGTATATTCAAACTTTGTCTATTTGTTGCAGGGAGAAAACTGATTCTGGCTCCATGTAGCAAACTGTTCCTTCGACTTGCTTTCTTTACTTCATGGCTTGCCTCAAGGACCCTACCTCTCTGCCTTGTTGTTAAGTGCCTTTATTATAGACTCCTGTCCACCTGTAGATGGCAAAAAGAGAGAAGTTAACACATCCCCTGCCTGAGGCTTGCCATTCTAGGAGATGTTTGCAAGATTAATGGCCTTTTTGCTTTGCTTCCTCACCTTCCCCATCTCTGATCTATAAAATAACATGGCATTCAAACCCCAATAAGATGGTTTATTTCGAGGTGCTAGCCTGCCATCTTCTCGGTCAGCTGCTTTCGGAATAAAGTCGTTCTCCTTGCCTCAACACCTCATCTCTCGGATTCATTGGCCTGTCGTGCAGTGAGCAGAGCGAGCTTGGACTTAATAACATATTTATAAATTATTCTCTTGTCAGCACTCATTATCTACTTAAATAAAAGTTTGTCTGAATTGGAACCATGAGTGGCTCTCAGTATCTAAAAACATGTCTCAGATTTCAAAAGTATGTTTAGATTTTTATATAGCAAAAAGATCCCTTTAATCAAGGCATAAGGCCTTTTTTTTTTAATTCTTTATTTTAAGATTTTACAGAGTTTTGTTGTTCACCAACATGTATGTTCCCAGATCATTCATATGCATATCCCTGGACCCTCCCCCCCACCCAGTTTCCCTCCCACCCCTGCAGATCATCGCCCCAAGTGGTTGTAGGTACTCCTATTCCCCTAGCACAATGACAATAGCTATCTTTTCCACACATGACAGTATAGGTTTCCATGTTACTGTCTCCATGCCTCCCCCTCCCTATTTCTTCCCCACAATGTCCATATGTCTATGCTCTGTCTGTTTTTCCATGAGTTCACTGTGTGTGTTATCAAGACCGTCCTGCTAGATTCCATATATGTGTGTTAGTATGCTGTACTTGTCTTTCTCTTTTTGACTTACTTCACTTTTTATGATAGGTTCTAGAGCCAGCCACCTCATTAGGACTGAGTCTGGCTCTTGCCCGGTCCCTGGTCAGCAACCCGTGGGCGACTTCCCCTCTCCGTTCAGCAAGCCCTCCAGTTGGAGTGGTTGAACTTACCCGCGACGCGGTGCTTCTGCGGCTTCTCACGGCGGGTTCCGGCGGCTTCTCCGGTATAAGGCCTTTAGTGGCAATTAATCTTAATAAAAGAAAGTGCAAACAGACACACACATCATGGATTAGCTAAGGACTTTCCTGGGCTTATCACTAATAAAGATACAAATGGGTCTGGCCCTGAGCAAATTTATGAAGTGCAATTTCTGAATCACAGATTAGAAAACTTTGGGCCACTGAGAAGGGCCTTGTTTGAGGTTCCATGATAGTTACAGAGACAAGTCTTGCTGCTCTGTGACAGACTGTGTGTGACCTTAGGAAAGGCATGTTTACTTTTTATTCTGTCTGCTCCCTCCTCAGATTATTAAAATCTGCCCTCATGAAATGATGTGATCCACCCTAATCAAAATACCAGTGTGCTTCCTTTCCCAGGAATGGTTCTGTCTTCAGCCTTTTTTTTTCCAAATGTGAACCAAAGACTGTATCTCCTTAGTAAAGAGAGTTAAAGCCTGAGGAGGCAGGTGTTCTTTGGGATAAAGACTTACTGAGAGCCCCCATCTTCCCCGCAAATCACCTGATACAGATCAAGCCTTGTAAATCTATGAAAGTTGTTTGTTGTTCCTGCCTTTTCAATAATATGCTTTTTTTTTGTTTTACATTTCAAAAAAGGCTTGGCATACGAATAAAATTTTAATTTGAATGTCTTTCTCTGGAGAGTTTGTTGATGAGAAGGAATATCCAGTGAATTGTGCTTTATTTTTTGATCAATGACACAGGTTCTCATGGGTAGTGTTGGAGCTGAAAATCTGTGAAGGAGAAAGATAAACACTGATGTGGGAAGGGCTTTGGGCTGCTTTAGTGGAAACCTAAGGCAGAAATCAGCCAAACACCTGTGGGGGTTGAAAGGCCTGATTTGCAGCCTAAGATAAGTGAAGCAGGCCCCAGATGTTAGAGAAATGGAGCAGAAAGGGAAGCAGGAACACCGACTTCTCAGGTTAGTAGAATGAGCCTTACTGCAAGCTTCAAAGGGGCCACCACAGGACCCTAGTCACAAAGGCATGGCCAGGGGAAAATGGTGCACAGTCCAGGTGTAGTGAGGGACTTGTATACCTGGGTGGGGGCAGGGAAGGAGTGGGCACTGGAAGAAGGGAAGGGGTGGTGCTGAGGTGAGTTTGGAGGTGGGAAAACTTTGTGTCCGTGGAGACTCTGGGGGTTTGTGGAGGGAAGAAGGCTCTGGAGAGTGGGGGTGGGGCTCTTTCAGGTGGTCGCTAGGGGCTGGCATTGAATCAGCTTTTGCAGTCTTCACCGCCATCAGATAGAATAACAAGGGCCTAACTAGTGATAGGTGATAGATGACGGTAGGTTACCATGAACAGTGTCGGATTCTTAATCTCCACTGGAGAAGAATTCACATTGGGAACAAAAGACTTGGTGATGGCCACTCAGAGCTTTGTGCAATGAAAAGTTTATTCAAGTGAGAAAGGATAGGGAAAAGCTTCCAGCATAGACACTGGAAGGGGGATAGAAGAGTATCCCACTTTGCCAGTTGAAGCATGACAATTTGTATCTTCCAGTCAGTTATCAAAACAATAAATCAAAAGAATATCTTAAGCTTGTAAAGGCCCTGTGGGCCCACACCCACAACATTCACATGAGATTAGCTAGGACAGTCTCCAGGCCTCAGGGCTAGGTGAGACATTGTAATGCAAATGCTCAGATTAACATAAGACTAGAAGTTTTCTGTTTCAACATTGAACATCTTTGCCTTCATTTCTCCTTGTCCTTCCTCTTCTCCTCCTTGTCCTTGGGACCCGCTAGCCTCCTTATCAAATCTTCCTCTGTATCCCTTTCACTAGGGAAAATTCTTGGAGAGTGGGTTGTACGAGGGTGTATAGGTTTTGGAGTCTGACCAGGGTTTGAAGTACAGTTCCATGTATTATTAGTTATGCAAATTAAGTTATGTGAACCTTGATTTGCTGATCTGTGAAATGGTGGTAATGAAACATAGCATTGTTTAGTGAATTTATTTGTATAATACACAAGCTTAGCACAGAGCCTAATATACGGCAGTAGCTCAACAATTGCAAATTTTCTTTCTTTTTCCTTTCTGCCTGTTTTCATACTGAGGTGACACATATAAAATTAACCATTTAAAATTGTCTAATTCAGTGCCTCTTAGTCCATGCACATGTTGTACAACCTTCATCTCAATCTAGTTCCAAAACACTGTCATCGCTACAAAAGGAGACTCTGTAATCAGTCACCCCTATTCTTTCCTCTCCTGTTCAGTCACCCAGTCATATCTGACTCTTTATGACCTCCATGGACTGCAGCATGCCAAGCCTCCCTGTCCCTCACCATCTCCTCAAGTTTGCCCATATTCATGTCCATTGCATTGGTGGTGTCATCCAGTCATCTCATCCTCTGATGCCCTCTTCTCCTTCTACCCTCAATCTTTCCCAGCATCAGGGACTTTTTCAATGTGTTGGCTGTGTTCATCCGGTTACCAAAATACCAGAGCTTTAGGTTCAGCATCAGTCATTCCAATGAGTATTCAGGGTCGATTTCCCTTAAGATTAACTGGTTTGGTCTCCTTGCTCCCCAAGGGACTCTCAGGAGTCTTCTCCAGCACCACAATTCAAAGGCATCAATTCGTCAGTGCTCTTCCTGTCAACTGCAAATTGGCATTTACCAATTTCCTTGCCAATTGCTGGACAACAAAGACATTTTGCAACAAAAGCATTTGCCATCTGCCTCTATGGAGACTTTCCCTGTGCTGTTGGGAGCTGCTGACCTTCAACACACCCCTGAAGGAGATGGTGGGAGGAAAGGCACTCTGTGCTCCAAGCAATCCAGTGGGGCATGTCTTTAGATAGTTAAATGCTTTTAGGGACAATTTTATTATCTCAATCCTTGCATCTCCTCGCACCTAGAAAAGTGCTATATTCCTTAATGATGACATCACATCCTCATGAGTGACCAAAGCCATTTGTAAAATACAATAAAAAAAAAACCCTTTGTTCAATGGCATTTGAATTCCCCCTTCACCAAAAATACTTATATATTGGTTTTCCTCCCACTACCTCTTTGGAACAGTCTCTCAGAGCTATCTGGGATGCTACCTCCCTGGCTGCAGTCCTAATTATGCCCCAAATAAAACTTAACCTACAGCTCTCAAGTTGTTCATCTTTTTTAGTCAACATGCCTTTTTCATAGTCCAGCTCTCACAACCATATGTGACCACTGGGAAGACCATAGCCTTGACTACAGGGGCCTTTGTTGACAGAGTAATGTCTGCTTTTCAATACACTGTCCAGGTTTGTCAAAACCTTCCTGCCAAGAACAATCGTCTTCTGATTTCATGGCTGCAGTCACCATCTAGAGTGATTTTAGAGCCCAAGAAGAGGAAATCTGTCACTCCTTCCACCTTTCCTGCTTTTCTTTGCTATGAAGTAATAGGGCCGGATGCCAAGATCTTAGTTTTTTTATATTTAATTTTAAGTCAGGTCTTTCACTCTCCTCACCCTCATCAAGAAGTGCTTTAGTTCCTCTTCACTTTCTGCAGTTAGAGTGGTATCATCACCATATCTGAGGTTGTTGATGTTTATCCCACCTATTTTGATTCCAGTTTGTAACTCATCCACCCCTGGCATTTCTCATAATGTGCTCAACATATAGATTAAATAAACAAGGTGACAGCAGACAGCCCTGCCATACTCTTTTCTCCATCCTGAATCAGTTAGTTGTTCCATACAGGGTTCTAACTGTTGCTTCTTGACCTGTATACAGGTTTCTCAGGAGACAGGTATTCCTATTTCTTTAAGAACTTTCCACAGTTTTTTATGATCCATACAGTCAAAGGCTTTAGCTTAGTTGATGAAACAGAGGTAGATTTCTTTTTTCCTGGAATTCCCTTGCTTTCTCTATGACCCAGTGAATGTTGGCAACTTGATCTCTGGTTCCTCTGCCTTTTCTAAATGCAGCTTGGACAATTGGAAGTTTTTGGTTCACATAATGCTGGAGCCTAACATGCAAGATTTAAAGCATGATGTTACTAACATAGGAGATGAGTGCAATCGTCTGATGGTTTGAACAATTTTTAGTACTACCCTTCTTGGGAACTGGGATGAGGATTGAACTTTTACAGTCCTGTGGCCGCTGCTGGGTCTTTCATATTTGCTGACACAATGAATGCAACAATTTGATGGCATCATCCTTTAGGGTTTTGAAATAACTCTACTGGAATTCCATTGCATTCACTAGCTTTATTAACAGCAGTGCTTCCCAAGGTCCACTTGATTTCACACTCCAGTTTGTCTGGCTCTGGGTGACTGACCACACCATCATAGTTACCCAGTTCATTAACTTATTTTTTGTACAGTTCTTCCATGTATTCTTGCATTCTTTCTTGATCTCTTCTGTGTCCTCTAAGTCTCTATCAGTTCTCTCCTTTATTGTGCCCATCTTTGGGCCAAATGTTCCCTCGACATTTCCAGTTTTCTGGAAGAGATATCTAGTCTTACCCCTTCTATTGTTTCCCTCCATTTTTATGCACTGTTCATTGAAGAAGGTCTTCTTGTCTTGCCTTGCCATGCTTTGGAACTCTGCACTTAGATGGATGTACATTTCCCTTTCTCCCTTGCTTTCCCCTTCTCTTCTTTCTTCAGCTATTTTTAAAACCTCCTCAGATAATCACTTTGCCTTCTTGCTTTTCTTTTTCTTTTGTTCACTACTTCATGTACAGTATTATGGACCTCAGCCCATAGTATTTCCCTTAGGTTCTTAACAGCTATTCTAGACCTGTATACAGGTTTCTCAGGAGACAGGTATTCCTATTTCTTTAAGAACTTTCCACAGTTTTTATGATCCATACAGTCAAAGGCTTTAGCTTAGTTGATGAAACAGAGGTAGATTTCTTTTTTCCTGGAATTCCCTTGCTTTCTCTATGACCCAGTGAATGTTGGCAACTTGATCTCTGGTTCCTCTGCCTTTTCTAAATGCAGCTTGGACAATTGGAAGTTTTTGGTTCACATAATGCTGGAGCCTAACATGCAAGATTTAAAGCATGATGTTACTAACATAGGAGATGAGTGCAATCGTCTGATGGTTTGAACAATTTTTAGTACTACCCTTCTTGGGAACTGGGATGAGGATTGAACTTTTACAGTCCTGTGGCCGCTGCTGGGTCTTTCATATTTGCTGACACAATGAATGCAACAATTTGATGGCATCATCCTTTAGGGTTTTGAAATAACTCTACTGGAATTCCATTGCATTCACTAGCTTTATTAACAGCAGTGCTTCCCAAGGTCCACTTGATTTCACACTCCAGTTTGTCTGGCTCTGGGTGACTGACCACACCATCATAGTTACCCAGTTCATTAACTTATTTTTTGTACAGTTCTTCCATGTATTCTTGCATTCTTTCTTGATCTCTTCTGTGTCCTCTAAGTCTCTATCAGTTCTCTCCTTTATTGTGCCCATCTTTGGGCCAAATGTTCCCTCGACATTTCCAGTTTTCTGGAAGAGATATCTAGTCTTACCCCTTCTATTGTTTCCCTCCATTTTTATGCACTGTTCATTGAAGAAGGTCTTCTTGTCTTGCCTTGCCATGCTTTGGAACTCTGCACTTAGATGGATGTACATTTCCCTTTCTCCCTTGCTTTCCCCTTCTCTTCTTTCTTCAGCTATTTTTAAAACCTCCTCAGATAATCACTTTGCCTTCTTGCTTTTCTTTTTCTTTTGTTCACTACTTCATGTACAGTATTATGGACCTCAGCCCATAGTATTTCAGGCACACTATTTACGAGATCTAATCCCTTAAATCTACTGCATATTCCTAGGAGATTGATTTAAGTTGCACCTGTCTGGCCTAGTGGTTTCCCCCACTTTCTTTAGTTTAAGGCTAAATTTTACTATGAGAAACTGACGGTCTGAGCCACAGCCACTTCCAGGTCTTGTTTTTGCTGACTGTATAGAGTTTCTTCATCTTTAGTTACAAAGAATGTAGTCAATTTGATTTCGGTATTAACCATTTGGTGATGCCCATGTGTAAAGTTGTCTCATGTGTTGTTGAAAAAGGGTGTCTGCTATGACCAGAGCATTCTCTTGGCAGAATTCAATTAACCATTGCCCTGGTTCATTTTGTTCTCCCAGGACGAACTTGCCTATTACTACAGGTATCTCACGACTTCTATTTTTGTATTCCAATTCCCAATGATGTAGAGAACATCTGTTTTTGGTGTTAGTTCTAGGAGGTCTTTTAGTTCTTCATAGATCAACCTCAGCTTATTTGGCATTTGGTGGTAGAGTCATAGTTTGAATTACTGTGAGGTTGAATGACATGCCTTAAAAATGAATCAAGATCATTCTGTCATTTTTGAGGTTGCAACCAGTACTGCATTTTGGACTCTTGTTGGTTATGAGGGCTATTTCATTTCTTCTATGGGATTCTTGCCCATAGTAGTAGATATAATGGTCATCACCACAAAAGGAAATCCCGTACCTGTTTAGCAGTTATCCCTATTCTTTCCTCCCCTAGCCACTGATAATAGCTAATTTGGTTTCTGTCTCTATGGATTCAGCTATCCTAGATGTTTTGCACAAATGGAATAATAGAATATGTTAACTTTCTATGTCTGGTTTGTTCACTTAGCATAATGTTCTTAAGTTTTATCCATATTGTAGCATGTGTAGATACTTCACTCCTTTTTATGACTGAATAATATTCCATTATATGGGTATCATTATATGGACTTTGTTCAGGCTATTATACCAGAATACCGTAGACTGCATGCTTAAACAAGTCATAGTGTTAAGGTCAGAATTTCCCAGATCAAGATGCCAAAAGATTCTATGGTGAAGATCCTCTTCCTAGTGGACAGATGGTTGCCTTCTTGCTATGTCCTGGCATGGCAAAGGACACATGGGGAGGGATAGGAAAGGGGGAGAGAGAGAGAGAGAAAGAGAGCATGTACAAGTTCACAGGTGATCATGATAGCTCTCTGATTTTTTTCTTATAAGAGCATTAATCTCTTCTTGGGGACTCCACTCTCATAGCCTTGCCTAAATCTAATTGCCTCCCAAAGGTTCCACCTGCAAATACCAATAAACTGAAGATGAATTTAGGAGGGATACAAACTTCAGTCACATCTTGTTTTATCCATTCATCAAGTGATGGGCATTTAGTTGTTTCTATCTTTTGGATATTATAAATAGCTCTTAACTTTTGTGTAAAAATATTTGTTTGAGTACCTGTCTTGAATTATTTTTGGTACATACATATATAGGAGTGGAATTGTTGGTTCATAATCCCTACCTGGTAGCTTAGCTGGTAAAGAATTTGCCTGCAGTGCAGGAGACTTGGTTTTATCCCTGGGTCTGGAAGATTTCCTAGAGAAAAGATATGCTACCCACTCCAGTACTCTTGGGCTTCCCTGATGGCTCAGACAGGAAAGAATCTACCTGTACTGTGGGAGACCTGGGTTCTATTCTTGGGTTGGGAAAGTCCCCTTGAAAAGGGAATGACTAACCACTCCAGTGTATTTTTTTTTAAGTGTTTATTTATTTATTTGGCTGTGCTGGGTCTTAGTTGTGGCATGTGGGATTTTAGTTCCCTGACCAGGGACTGAACCTGCATCCCCTGCATTGGAAGGTGGATTCTTAACCACTGGACCACCAGGGAAGCCCCCACTCCAGTATTTTTGCCTGGAGAATTCCATGGCTCATTCATGGGGTCATGAAGAGTCAGACATGACTGAGGGACTTTCACTTTCATGGTAATTCTATGTTTAACTGTTTGAGGAACAGCCAAATTGTTTTCCATAGTGTCTGCACCATTTTACAGTCCCACCAATAGTGTACATGAGTCCCAATTTCTTCACATCCTTGTCAACACTTGTTATGTTTCTCTTTTTTTGTATTACAGCAATTCTAGTGGTGTAAAATTGTATCTTATTTAGATTTTTATTTGAATTTCCTAAATGATTAGTGATGCTGAACATCTTTGCATGTACTTGTCAGCCAATGTATATCTGTCTCTTTTTTTTAATCTAATGTATATCTTTCATGAGAAATGTCTATTTAACTCCTACCCCATTTTAAAATTGAGTCAATTTTCTGTTATTTGTTGACTTGCAAGTTTTCTGTATATCTTCTGGAAACTAGTCCCTTATCAAATATATGGTTTACAAATATGTTCTCACTTTGTAGGTTGTTATTTTACTTTCTTGGTAGTATCCTCTGATGCACAATGGTTTTAATTTTGATTGAGTCCAATTTATCTATTCTTTCTTGTGCTTTTGGTGTCATATTTAACAAACCATCACATAATTTGAGGTCATGAAGGTTGTCCCCATATTTTCTTCTTGATGTGTATGGTTTTAACTCTTATGTTTAGGTCTTTGACTCATTTTGAGTTAATTTTTGTTTATTTTATGAAATAGGGGTCCAGTTTCACATTTTTGCATGTGACCGTCTACTTGTTCCAGCACCATTTGTTGAAATGACTGTTCTTTCTCCACTGAATGGTCTTGACATCCTGTCAAAAACCAATTTGTCCTGTATGTATGGCTTTATTTCTGGACCCTCAATTCTATTCCACTGGCATAATTTGTCTATGTGCCATTATAACACTCTCTTGATTACTGCAGCATTGTATTTAGTTTTTATATAGCAAAGTATAGAGCTTCTAACATAGTTCTTTTTTATGGCAATTTTTTTTATTAGAGTATAGCCAATTAACAATTTTGTGATAGTTTCAGGTAGACAGTGAAGGGGCTCGACCATACATATACATGTATCCATTCTCTTCCAAACCCCCAAAATTGTTCTTCTTTTTCAAGATTAATTTGGCTATTCAGGGTCCACAAATTCCATATAAATTTCCATTTCCATTTTTTTAAACAGCCCATTTATTCAAGAAAGGCCCTTGAGATTTTAATAGTGATTATGTTCAATCTGTAAATCACTTTGGGGAATATTGCCATCTTAATAATATTGTTTACTTTCAAAACAGGAGGGACTTTGAGTTGTTTCGATACTAACTAGAAACGATAAACAGAAAAGAAAAAGAAAAGAGGAAATCAATACAATAAGATCCCCTAAAAATGGGCAGGATTGGGCTTAGAAAGGAGGAGGGCATTGTTTTCATTGTAACATGAATGATAGAACAAAAATATCAGTGTAGACTCAAATAAGTTTGTAGTTTATATGGTATAAAGGTGTGGTGATTTCCTCCTGATACACACTTTCTTTGGAGTTTTAGGAGAGGATACCATTTGCTGAGATGGCTCAAGTTGTAAGAATTTGGAAGTTTGAGGAGAGTGGAGAAAATAATTTTGAGAATGGGAACTCTAGCTAAGTAAGTAAACTAAAATTATCCGGCAGCGTTGAGAGCAGGTTGGTGGTTTTCTAACACTGTTTAGCAGACTGAGTGCACATATGTAGAAGGAGATGGTTCATTTGTCCAAGGTTTTCCCAAGTGGATGTGATAGAAGTTCAGTGGATCCAGAGAGCTAGAGTTATGATCAATCACTGAATCGAAGCTTGAAACAGAAAAATGAAGGCAAGTGGAGGTTATGGATAGTGTCAAACAGAGAATTCAATGGTCAGGTGGTCACAGTGAGGTTGAAAAACCTCATTTTGTTGAGAATCATAGTGTGCATGCAGCAGAAGGACACAAATTTTTGGTAAAAGAGTGAGATCAGAAATTGTAATTTTAGAGAAGGAGCAGTTTCTGGTACTGACAGAGTCAGGGATGCGGCCTTGAGTGTGGATGGCTAAGATAATTATCTGAGAGATAATTAGAAATAGAACTGAAGGGTTAGAGGGCTGTTTGGATCATCCAAACACCTTGGATGTCACCCAAGGTGATGGCAGGAGTTGGTACATAGAGGAAGTTGAGGACCTAAAGTTTTCAATGAATGGCAGATAGAGATGGTGGTGGAAGACTGTGATGAGAAAGAGAATGAAGAGTTGTTGTTGATGTTTAGTCACTAAGTTGTGTTGAACTCTTTTGTGACCCCATGGATTATAGCCCGCCAGGCTTCTCTGTCCATGAGATTTCCCAGACAAGAATACTGGAGGGGGTTGCCATTTTCATCTCCAGGGGATCTTCCTGACTCAGGGATCAAACCCACATCTCTTGCATTAGCAAGTGGATTCTTTACCACTGAGCTGGACTGGAAAGTTGATACACGATAATAAGAATGGTTAGAAGGCGATTTAGCCGAATGGTATGAACTTTAAAGTAGCATGGGTAGTCTGGAGTCACACAACCTGAGCTTGAATTCTGATTCCACTAGAGTAATGACTGTTAAGTTGCTTAACCTCTGTGGCCCAGTTTTTTATTTGCCAAATGGATATGATAATACTACCTACCTCATAGCCTTGTTTTTTTTTAAAATAATATGAATTTTTAATTTTCTTCATTATAGCCTTGTTAAGAAGATTAAATAAGTTAGCAACAGAAGAATTTTCAGAACAGCACCTGGTCCATTGTAATTGCTATTATATGTTAACTTTAATGCAGTGTTCTTTACAGAAGACTGAGTGCCTATCTCTGATTATATTCAGAAGATCTCCATCAACTATCCTGTTTATCAGATTGGGGATTTTTATTCCTGTCATTGGTGACCTTCTTACCAGGGCTATGCTGATTACATCAGTATTAGGCTTCCCTGACTCAGCCTGGTCATCAGCAGGGAAGCTGTGCCTTCTGAAGCCTAATTTGTTGAGAAAAAGACTGATGGGAAGTATATCAGCAGTATTCTGTAAGACTGTATCCATGGAATGACATTGGTGTTATTAAAAGCAGAGTGACCTGGCAGGAGCTTCATCAGTACCCTTAGAGTCACATTAAACAATGTGGTGTAACCATTCTGAATAACCATTTTCCTATTTGGAAACCACAGCCAGTCTCACAGTACGAGAATCTTGCATGACATAACAAGGAACAAATATTGGATAGGAAGAGGGTAGATAGTTTCTGCATGTTTTCTGTTTTCTTCTACTTCCCTAATAAGTGTCTAGGGCTGACAATGTACTTTTTACACCACCCCCCACCACAAGGTGTTCTCTGGAAAAGATCTGATAAAATGATTACGAGCACTTATAGTCCACCCAAGAGACAAATTGTACAATGGTGGGTGTCTTAGGTCACAGGTGGAAAGGTATAATTTTAGGCATTAGTGAGCTGGAATGAGGTAGGTGTTTTGAGGACCAGGAATGTTCTCTTCAATCTCACCCTGACTATTGGCCCCTTTTTTGAGCGATACACTGTGCTAGATTTTAAATCTGAATAAGACTGTTCCTGATTTCAAGAAGCTCAACATCCGTAGGAGAGAAATAGACACTGAAAAATATAATCACAGCATGGTTAGTACTACATCAGTGGTATGGGCAAAATGGCAATCTAGCGGAGGAAGAGTGACTTATCCCTAACTCTCTAGGACTCAAGGAAGTTTTCATAGAAGAGGTGATATTTTTACCAGGACTTGACAGATGAGCAAATGTGTTGGAGGGCAAATACAGGGAAGGGAAGATGCTCCATGCAGAGAGATAAGCATGTGCAAAAATATGGATCCATGAAAGGATTTACTAAAAGCTTACTTTCTAGTGCTGTGAAAACTCTGCTATAGCTACAGCATGGAAAGTGTGTGGGGAAAGTGTGGCAGGAGGTGAAGTGGAAGGAGTGTTACAAATTGCTAAGGAAGTTTTTCACCATGCTAAGGAGTTTGGCAGTAGAGAATCAACAGAGATTTGAAAACACACAGTGCATATATGATCAAATATGTTTTTATTTTTCACAGAATGGGATTTGGGTAGCTTTCTGGAAGATGGAATGGGATTTTGATAGCTTTCTAGAAGATTTTGGTAGCTTTATGGGCTTGCTAGCTGGCTCAGAGGGTAACGAATCTGCCTGCACTATGGAAGACGTGGGTTCAATCCCTGGGTTGGGAATATCCCTTGGAGAAGGGAAAGGCTACCCACTCCAGTATTCTTACCTGGAGAATTCCATGACTTATACATGGGTTGCAGTGTCAGACATGACTGAGCGACTTTCACTTTCACCCTCATGGAAAATGAGGGAGAGCCTAGAGGAGCAGAGAGCTAGGAAGCTATTGTAATAGTTCAAGCAAGAGACAGTGAGCAGGGCTTTCCTGGTAGCTAAGTGGTAAAGAGTTCGCCTGCCAATGTAGGAGACATGGGTTCGATCCCTGATCCAGGGAGATCCCACATGCTGTGGAGCAACTAAGCCTGTGAGCTACCACTATGGAGCCTGTGCTCTAGAGCCTCGGAACCGCAACTATGGAGCCCATGGGCCGCAACTACTAAAGCCTGTGTGCTCTAGAGCCTAAGTTCCACAACAAGAGAAGTCACCACAACAAGAAGCCTGCTCACCTCAACCAGAGAGTAGCCCCACTCCCTGCAACTAGAGAAGAGCCTGTAGCAGCAGTGAAAACTGAGAATAGCCAAAAAGAAAATAAATAAATAAAAAAGAGACAATGAGCACCTGAACTAAAGCTGTGTTTGGAATAGAGAGAATTGAAGAGACATTTCTGAAGTAAGATTGACAAGATTTTATAACTAATTGGAAGTACAGAGTGAGACAGAAGGAAGAGTGAAAGATCATACTAAGGCTGGATGTAAAGAATCCGCCTAAAAGTGCAGGAGAAGTAAGTGACTTGGTTCAATCCCTGGGTTGGGAAATCCCCTGGAGGAGGGCATGGCAACCCACTCCAGTATTCTTACCTGGAGAATTCCATGACTTATACATGGGTTGCAGTGTCAGACATGACTGAGCGACTTTCACTTTCACCCTCATGGAAAATGAGGGAGAGCCTAGAGGAGCAGAGAGCTAGGAAGCTATTGTAATAGTTCAAGCAAGAGACAGTGAGCAGGGCTTTCCTGGTAGCTAAGTGGTAAAGAGTTCGCCTGCCAATGTAGGAGACATGGGTTCGATCCCTGATCCAGGGAGATCCCACATGCTGTGGAGCAACTAAGCCTGTGAGCTACCACTATGGAGCCTGTGCTCTAGAGCCTCGGAACCGCAACTATGGAGCCCATGGGCCGCAACTACTAAAGCCTGTGTGCTCTAGAGCCTAAGTTCCACAACAAGAGAAGTCACCACAACAAGAAGCCTGCTCACCTCAACCAGAGAGTAGCCCCACTCCCTGCAACTAGAGAAGAGCCTGTAGCAGCAGTGAAAACTGAGAATAGCCAAAAAGAAAATAAATAAATAAAAAAGAGACAATGAGCACCTGAACTAAAGCTGTGTTTGGAATAGAGAGAATTGAAGAGACATTTCTGAAGTAAGATTGACAAGATTTTATAACTAATTGGAAGTACAGAGTGAGACAGAAGGAAGAGTGAAAGATCATACTAAGGCTGGATGTAAAGAATCCGCCTAAAAGTGCAGGAGAAGTAAGTGACTTGGTTCAATCCCTGGGTTGGGAAATCCCCTGGAGGAGGGCATGGCAACCCACTCCAGTATTTTTGCTTGGAGAATCCCATGGACAGAGGATCCTGGTGGGCTACGGTGCCTAGGGTCTCAAAGAGTAGGACAAGACTGAAGTGGCTTAGCATGCACACACATGTAGATATTAACCAAAATGAGGTGGTATACTGAAGGAAGCAGGCTTAAGGGAGGATAAGTCTAGTTTTGAGATGGTTATAGGGCATGCAGTTAGCTAGTCAGAAATGCGGCTCTTGGCTTCAGGAAGAAAACACTATCTGGAAAACAAGAGTGTGAACTATTTTTAAAAGATAAATTATAATGAAGATGGAAAATAGGCCATAAAAAATCTAAAATATATAGCAAACTAGTCAATATAATAAAAAAGAACCAGACTCACAGATATAGAGTGGTTATACATGGGGAAAGGGAAGGGAGGAAGGAGCAATATAGGGGTAGGGGATTAAGAGATACAAACTATTTAGTATAAAATAAGCTATAAGGATATATTGTACAATATGGGGAATATAACCAATATTTTGTGATACCTATAAATTGATATAACCTTTAACATTTATGAATTGCTACATTGTACACCTGTAACTTATATTGTATATCAACCATATTTCAATAAAAATAAATTAATATTGAAGATAAATAACTAAATTAAACAAAGGGAAGGAGGCCACAGGAATTTAGCAATAAATGGACTTAAACAAAAGTGGTTTTAGTGTTGTGAGAGCCAAAATAATATTGCATTGATTTAAAGTTTAAATGAGGAAAATTAGAAACATGGGGACTGTGAAAGAATTAAGAAATAGACTAAAATTAATGTCAAATGAATTAGAATAAAAAGAAAGGTATAAAATACTATTTGGGGAATAAAGCAGTATTTTTTATGGAAAAAAGGTGCAATGTACAATAAGCACGAATCATGACCTTTTATACACCAAGTTATGTAGCATGGCAGGCAAATCCAATATGAGATGAAAAACACAACAGTGGTTGCCCCTAGTGCATGAGGATGAGGCTAATTGGGAAGAGATCTGTGAAACCTTTTCATAAGATCCAGCTGTCCAGCTCTTCTGCATACACCCTAGAGAAATGCAAATTTATTTTTATTGAAAAACTCATCCATGAATGTTCATATCTTCTTTATTCAAAATTGCCAGAAGCCTGAAACAACAAAAATGTCCTACGATAGGCCAAGGGTTAAACAAACTGTGGTACATCCACTCTCTGGAATCCTACTCAGCAATAGAATATAACTATTGATACAAACAATCCCTATGAACTTCAAAAGGAGTGTGTTTAGGGATAGCAGCCAGCCTCAAAAGCTTACAGACTTAATGAACCCACTTACAAGATATATGGGAAAGGTAGATTTTTTAGAGATGGAGAAAAGAGCAGTGATTGTCAAGGATTAGGTCTGAAGAAAGAGTTGAGAGTTTAAAGTACTCTATAAAATTGTGTTCTTTCTGTGTGGCTAAGGGGCCTGGAGCAGCCTTGGGGGGACTCACTCCTATCCTCAAGTGCATACCCTGGATGAGAAAGTGTAACTGATATGACTTCCCCAAAGGCACTGATGATAACACAGTGTCTTCAGTCTTCCAGCTCCTCCCTTCTGTGGGTCCCTTAGATAGAACTCACAAAGAGCTTACCAAAACTCTGCTGTTTTTGTTTTTTAGTTTTGAATTGAACAATTCGGCCCTATCCAGAGAACCTAGAAACACTTAACCTATGGACTCTAATAAAACTGCCAAGTCCCAGATCCTGCTGCCTTGCTTATGCCTGTACCCTGTCTAGATCTCCTGTGTGGCCCTTCAGGTGTGCTCTGTACCTCCTCCAGGATCTAGTAGTAATAAACTTCTTCATTTACTTTCCCATTCGGTTTTCATTGAATTTTGGTTTGGTCTCATGTACCTCCTCCAAGAAATAGACTAAAATTAATGTCAAATGAATTAGAATAAAAAGAAAGGTATAAAATACTATTTGGGGAATAAAGCAGTATTTTTTATGGAAAAAAGGTGCAATGTACAATAAGCACGAATCATGACCTTTTATACACCAAGTTATGTAGCATGGCAGGCAAATCCAATATGAGATGAAAAACACAACAGTGGTTGCCCCTAGTGCATGAGGATGAGGCTAATTGGGAAGAGATCTGTGAAACCTTTTCATAAGATCCAGCTGTCCAGCTCTTCTGCATACACCCTAGAGAAATGCAAATTTATTTTTATTGAAAAACTCATCCATGAATGTTCATATCTTCTTTATTCAAAATTGCCAGAAGCCTGAAACAACAAAAATGTCCTACGATAGGCCAAGGGTTAAACAAACTGTGGTACATCCACTCTCTGGAATCCTACTCAGCAATAGAATATAACTATTGATACAAACAATCCCTATGAACTTCAAAAGGAGTGTGTTTAGGGATAGCAGCCAGCCTCAAAAGCTTACAGACTTAATGAACCCACTTACAAGATATATGGGAAAGGTAGATTTTTTAGAGATGGAGAAAAGAGCAGTGATTGTCAAGGATTAGGTCTGAAGAAAGAGTTGAGAGTTTAAAGTACTCTATAAAATTGTGTTCTTTCTGTGTGGCTAAGGGGCCTGGAGCAGCCTTGGGGGGACTCACTCCTATCCTCAAGTGCATACCCTGGATGAGAAAGTGTAACTGATATGACTTCCCCAAAGGCACTGATGATAACACAGTGTCTTCAGTCTTCCAGCTCCTCCCTTCTGTGGGTCCCTTAGATAGAACTCACAAAGAGCTTACCAAAACTCTGCTGTTTTTGTTTTTTAGTTTTGAATTGAACAATTCGGCCCTATCCAGAGAACCTAGAAACACTTAACCTATGGACTCTAATAAAACTGCCAAGTCCCAGATCCTGCTGCCTTGCTTATGCCTGTACCCTGTCTAGATCTCCTGTGTGGCCCTTCAGGTGTGCTCTGTACCTCCTCCAGGATCTAGTAGTAATAAACTTCTTCATTTTACTTTCCCATTCGGTTTTCATTGAATTTTGGTTCATCAACCAACTCCCCAGCCAGGACTCTATCTAGCAAACGTTATTTTGACAAAAATTGAGTGCTTAAACAGGGATGGTAGTACCAGACCAGGGACTTTGTGGGTTGGTGGAGCTATTGCATGTCCTGAATGTGTTGGTGGATGCACATGTGTATATATGTGCTAAATTAATAGAAATGGACTCTAAAAGAGGTAGATTTTATTGCATAATATAAAAAAAGAAATAACAGTATCATGGATTGCATACAGAACTGTCATTATTTAGCAAATTCTTATTTTAGCACACCTGTATTTTTATATGTACTCCCCTCGTGGCTCAGTGGTAACGAATCTGCCTGCTAATGCAAGAGACGTGGGTTTGATTCCCAGGTTGGGGAGAACCCCTAGAAAAGGACATGGTAACCCACTCCAGTATTTTTGCCTAGAGATTTCCATGGACAGAGGGAGACTGGCAGGATACAGTTCATGGGGTCACAAGAGTGACATGACTGAGTGACTAAACCACAACATATTTTTATATGTTTTTAAAATATATTTTGTTTTTTATATATATATATAATTTTTCTCTGTTCTAACTGCTATTCTGAAATGATGGGCAGGTATTATGTTCTCATTATTTAAAATGAAAAAATTAAAGGTCAGTAAAAGGCTTTAAGCCATTTTAGGCTAAAGCTCTATTTCCACAGTGCTATGCAAATCGAGTGGCTCGAAGTGGAGCCTGGTCTAGGTGAAAGTCACATATGCAAACTGAGGGTGGTGGGTCCAGGCCTGGCCTGGAGCCTGCCATTGCTGGGTGACAGCTTGTTTACCCAGCTTGCCAAGGAGGGCATCTAGCATTTCTAAAGGAATATGACCAGAAAGTGATCTCTTGACCCTGCATGACCCTATTTCTGACTTTGCATAGGTGCTGATTGTGTACCACCCACCCCAATTGCCATCCCACCAAAATCCTACTGTCTAAACCCCTGCCCCACGGGAATCCAGGTCCACCCATCCCTGCATCCCACACCAGTGGGTGGTTTGTTGGCTTTACCCTACCACTCCACGGCTCACAGCGTCTTGCGCGTCTCCTCCAAGAACTGGTTCCTCTGGGGACTTGGCCTGGTTCCCACTGGCTCAGAGCCAACAGTGGAGCCCTTTCATTTCCTGGCCTCCCCCGAGAAACCACTCCACCCCCACTCCTGCCCCAAGCTGCCTCTTGCCCCCAGGGCCATCCCGTGGACTGTCACCCACTATGAATGACTGCTCCTCTCTGTCTGCATTCCCCAACTCCACCCACACCCATAACACAATCCTACTCTCTGGCCAGACCTCCAACCCCTGTTCCTCCAATGAGGGATGTCCCACCACCACCTCCCAGGCCAAGTGACTGAAGCATGCACAGGGATGTCTTGAAACACTTTATTGATTCACCAGGGCTGAGCCCAAGGCACTGGGTTGTGCAGTGAGCAGGCTTGGCCCCCAAAGGCCAGGGGAGGCCCATCTGGGGGCCAGGGACCCAAGTGAGGTTGGACAGCTAGCGCCAGGTCGGGGCCTCCAGTGAGATGGTTGCCATCTCAAAAACACTGCTGAACAGAGCATTGCTGTGGATCACCATGTCGAGCAGCTCCGGGGTGATGCACCTCTGGCCAGTGATCTGGGCCTCGTTGCCTGCCAGCTCCAGAACCTTGGCTGTCAGGTGTTGAATGACAGCTGCTAGGAAGATGGGTGTGGACCAGCTCAGGCGCTGTGCATAGTGGCCTTCCCGCAGGAGGTGCTCCACGTGGCTCACGGAGAAGTACAGCCCTGCTCTGGCAGTGCGGGAGTGTTGACGAGATGACCTCTGACGTCGCCTTCTGACCACTGGGCCCTCATTCACCGAAGCTTCACTCCGTGGTGCAGTGGGAGGAGATGCTGTGAGATGAGAGGGGGTGAAATGAGATGCAGTGAAATGAGATGCGGTGGTATGAACCAGCTGGTCCCAACCACTCAAGATAAATGGCACTCTCAAATTGCTACTCTGTATCCTATCAACCCCGGGCAGGCACATCATTGGTTGGGGCACATGCTCTGTGACAGGTATACCCCGTGAGGTCACTGTTTTCCCATGACTACAACCTCACCCCCACCCCAACAGGCCTGGACCTGAAAAACAATAGCATTGGCAGGATCTTGCTCACCTTGCCCACTGGACTCTCTCTTTGTCAGAACTCTCCCTTTCCACTATATGGGACCTTTGTACAGAGAAGGCAGTAGACCACCCAGTGGCAGCAGGTCTACACTGGCAGTCCTGGGCCACCACCACGACTAAATCTATTTCCAACGTGTTGGCACTACTCCAAAGAGAAACCCCTCTACCGGCCAGGCAGTCACTCCCCACTATCCCCTCCCACAGTTTCCCCCATGCCACTCCATCCACCCAACACCCATAGTCCTCAGGTAACCACTCATCAGCTTCCTGTTCACAGCTCTTTGCCTATTCTGGAGACTTCCTATAGATGGAGGCCTGCAATAATGATGGTGGCCTTCTGTGCTTTCATGATGACTCAGATGGTAAAGATTAGGCCTACAATGCGAGACCTGAGTTTAATCCCTGGGTTGAGAAGATCCCCTAGAGAAGGGATAGGCTACCCACCCAAGTATTCTTGCTTGGAGGATCCATGGCTCATCCATGGGGTCACAAAGAGTCAAACACAACTGAGAGACTTGCCTTCTTTCCCTTTCTGTATCTGGCTGCTGTAACTTAGCATACGGTACATGCATGTGGTAGCAGGAATCAGCACTTCCTTTCATATTCCTGGGCATATAGTATTCTACCATATGGCTAGACCACACATGTTTTGTATCTGCTTAGTAGCTGATGGACATTTGGGTGATTTCTCCCATGTGCCAACTGGAAATAGCACTGTGGTAGACATTCCTCTACAGGGTTCTGTTTCAATGGCCTTTTTTCATTTCTTTGGGATTTATACCCATGAATAGATTTCTGGTTTATTTACAGACTCTTAATTCTATTCCACTGGTTTGTCCTTATGCTAGTACTGCACAGTTTTGATAACTGTACCTTTGAAGTATGTTTAGAAATCCAGAAGTTGGTGTCCATCATGCCTTGGTACACTTCCCCAAAATATATACTGTTAATCTTTTTGCTGGCATTCCTGATCAACCCCGGCAGGCACATCATTGGTTGGGGCACGTTTACGGTATACCCCGTGAGGTCACTGTTTTCCCATGACTACAACCTCACCCCCACCCCAACAGGCCTGGACCTGAAAAACAATAGCATTGGCAGGATCTTGCTCACCTTGCCCACTGGACTCTCTCTTTGTCAGAACTCTCCCTTTCCACTATATGGGACCTTTGTACAGAGAAGGCAGTAGACCACCCAGTGGCAGCAGGTCTACACTGGCAGTCCTGGGCCACCACCACGACTAAATCTATTTCCAACGTGTTGGCACTACTCCAAAGAGAAACCCCTCTACCGGCCAGGCAGTCACTCCCCACTATCCCCTCCCACAGTTTCCCCCATGCCACTCCATCCACCCAACACCCATAGTCCTCAGGTAACCACTCATCAGCTTCCTGTTCACAGCTCTTTGCCTATTCTGGAGACTTCCTATAGATGGAGGCCTGCAATAATGATGGTGGCCTTCTGTGCTTTCATGATGACTCAGATGGTAAAGATTAGGCCTACAATGCGAGACCTGAGTTTAATCCCTGGGTTGAGAAGATCCCCTAGAGAAGGGATAGGCTACCCACCCAAGTATTCTTGCTTGGAGGATCCATGGCTCATCCATGGGGTCACAAAGAGTCAAACACAACTGAGAGACTTGCCTTCTTTCCCTTTCTGTATCTGGCTGCTGTAACTTAGCATACGGTACATGCATGTGGTAGCAGGAATCAGCACTTCCTTTCATATTCCTGGGCATATAGTATTCTACCATATGGCTAGACCACACATGTTTTGTATCTGCTTAGTAGCTGATGGACATTTGGGTGATTTCTCCCATGTGCCAACTGGAAATAGCACTGTGGTAGACATTCCTCTACAGGGTTCTGTTTCAATGGCCTTTTTTCATTTCTTTGGGATTTATACCCATGAATAGATTTCTGGTTTATTTACAGACTCTTAATTCTATTCCACTGGTTTGTCCTTATGCTAGTACTGCACAGTTTTGATAACTGTACCTTTGAAGTATGTTTAGAAATCCAGAAGTTGGTGTCCATCATGCCTTGGTACACTTCCCCAAAATATATACTGTTAATCTTTTTGCTGGCATTCCTGAAATGGGTCTGGAGGTTTTCAATCAGTGTGATTTTGAATTAGGGGAATGCCTTTTGGTGACTATCGGACACCTGCTGTTATTTCACACTGATTCCAAGATGCCCCAAGTGTCACTATGGACCATCAGTCATAGTAGGAGCTAATGGTAGAGGTCAGTGATCAATGAAATTTTAGCTCTGGCCCATATAGATTAGGTCCAGTGTGTACAAACCAATCATGTGCTTATCTACACAGTTCTGGAACACAAAATTAGAATAACATGCAAGTATAGTTGGGCTTATGACCAGGATTGCCCTTATACATAAAGCTGCTGAACCTAAAAAGAAAACACCAGCTACCAGTCTTTTGGTTGTACAGTGTGCTCTAAAATTGCCAACAACAGATCAATGATCTCAGTACCATAAGAAGTCTTCAGTAAATATCATGGCTAATGAATTATCACTGACTTTATAATCTAAACAGAAATGTGTCACTGTGTTAAAAAAAAAAATGCTGACAGGCTTCGCCGTGGCTCAAATTTTGGAGAAATGAGAGGTAAGGAACAGTCATAGATGAGAATAAAACAGGCACCAAGACTACAGTCTTTGATGTTAGACATTGCTTTAATTGGTTCAGACTATGTGACCTAGGACAAGTGGCTTTTCATCCCCAAGCCTCACTTCTCTGCTCTGCTCTAGGAGGAAAATAAAACATACTCTTAAATCTATCCTGGTGTGATGGCTCAAGGGTCAAAGTTGATCTTCCTCCTTGGAGGAAGAATTAGAGAAATGAAAGGTAATCATGAGAAGATCCAGAATGGAGCCTGGAGAGATAATACAGAGAATACCAACAGGGAGGTGTAGAGAACTTAAGGAGATACAAGGAGTATACCAAACACATGGTTAATGTGAGTCCCAGAGAGGAGGAGACAGAAGAGTAGAGAAATGGCATTTGAAGAGAACTTGGTTGAGAATGTTCCAAAAGTAGCAAGATGTCAACTCAGGATAACAATATTAATCAGAGCAAAAGTGTACTTTGAGGAAAAATACTTTAAAAACATTTTTTTTGCCTCTAAGTCATCATTTTTATTTTTCATCCATCTTTATTCTTTGGCCTGTGTGGGCCTCCCATCGCAGTGGCCTCTCCCGTGGCAGAGCACTGACTCTGGGTACATGCACTCCAGAGTGCTCACTCATAATTGGACACACCGGCCTAGCTGTTCCTTGGCATGTGGGATCTTCCCAGGCCAGAGATCAAACCGGTGCCCCTTGCACTGCAAGGTAGACTCTACCCACTGGATCACCAGGGAAAACCCGAAAAATATTTTTTTTTAAAGAAACTACATTCATTTCATCATCATGCAGCAATAACTCAGAAAATCTGTGACCAAAAGATTCAAACTAAAAGAAATACCATAGGCTCACTTTTGGAAAGAAGAAATTATATTAACACAAAATCCTAAATTTGTTTGCATGTCTTAAATCAAAGCTAAAATACTGAAAACAAGTACTGACAGAAATAGAGAATGGACAAAACAAAAGTCACAGGGGGAAAATTTTTACACAGTGACGTGACCAATGAAGTGACAGATAAAAACTAAGCTAGATGGTGGAGATTTTAGAATGTGACAAATAAATTAACAAGTTAATTTAATTGATATAGGACCACCCACACACATAGGAGCTACTCATCCAAAATTCCAAAGTCAGTCATGTGCTGGGCAATAAAGCAAGCCTCAAGAAGTGTCTATGGACTAATACACTTTACCCTGACGAGTTAATGGAAGAGTCAGTAATAATGGTGGGTTTTCTAACTCTCCCACCTGTACTATTAATCCAAAGAATGGTACTTTATACTAACCTCACCCCTCACCTAGGTTACCATCCTCAGTCACTAATCCCTAAGTCGCATGACACAGGCTTTGTCCCTAACCGGGGAAATAATAGCCATAGAGGTGGGGGTGGGGCTCTCATGTGGAATCAGGATGGCTGTCAGAGCTCACCAGGCCAATTTCGTCATGAGAGTAGAGAAGAATCAGCCTAGGCTCTCTCCACTCTTTCTCTTAAGGATGGTCGACCGGTTGGGGGTCCTGTGGGTTGGAGTGGTGGTGGTGGTGGGGGGCCCAGAACACTACCTGCTCTGTGGGGATCTGAGGAGAAAGTCTCATGCCGACCAACTCACCCATGCCGAGGCCTGAAGGCAGAGATCTGTCACCTGCGTCCTCACGAACCGCTCTCGAAGACATTCTGTGCGTCTAGAGCTGGAGTTTGGGTGAATGTCAAAGAAGGCTGCCAAGCAAGGAGAGAGCAGTCCCCAAACTCTCCTTCAGGGAGAATACGCAAGATGGAGTCCTAACAGGAAGTCCCTTCCCCAAGGGCATAGAGGAGGAGAGCCTGGGGGCCAGAGGAGGCTTCACTTCCTGTCAGTGCTGTCCCCTGAGTTTGCTACTAACCATTCAGGGAACTCTTTCCAACAGTACCACCCCTGCAGAAGAGATCACCTAGAATCAGGAGGCTTAGGGGATCTTGACACTTGTAGCTACAAACACAAAGAACTCTCTATGCCAGACTGCATCAGATTCATTACATTGTGTTCCTTCATTTGCAGACCACAGAGCTGTGGGGGGCCAGCAGCAAGAAAGGCTCTGTACTTGCTACATTGTATCTGTTCTTTCATTTGCATTCCTCACAAGGAGACTCTGACACCAGAATCATCAGCTTTCCCAGGTTTCACAGTCTTCCTGAGGTGCTGCTGTACTTTGCCTAGGGTCATTCAGGTGCTACTCGGAGAAACAGGCTGGAATTGGGCCCCAGAGAATGGAAGATGACTTCTCCAAGCATAACTGTACTAAATTCTTGGTGCACACAAAGGGATTCTCTGAAGCTATGTCAATGAATGACTAGTCTAAAGATAGTCATATGGCAAGAATGAACTCTCACCTATTCCAGAGAGATTACACCAAACTAACAACAACCTTGAAGGTATAAAAGTAATACCAAACGAGTTCAGTGGGTCACTGCAATGACTATAGGAAAAAAACCCCGAAGTCTTACCTTTTTAGAAAAAACGTAGGCAATGTACATAGATATCCCCTAGTGCAGGGGTCCCCGACTCCTGATGGCAACCAGGCTGCCAGCAGAAGGTGACCTGAGGGGCAGTGAGCAAGGGAAACTTCATCTGCTGCTCCCCACGGACCCCCAGAGCTTGCTTTACTCTGAACCATCCCCCCTACCTTAGAGCCAGCACTGTAGCTCTGGAGGGAGCCAAGACGGCGGAGGAATAAGGGGAAGATTTCACCAGCTCCCCAACAGAATCACCAGAACTAATCAAGAAAAGAACCACCACCAACAAACCAGCCGCTAGACAACAGAAGAATTCCATAGGTCCGCGAGAGTAGAAGAGTGAATAGCCAGAAATTTCCCGGAGCTGGGGTTCTAAGAATCCTCTATCCTAACCCCCCCGCCGGACCGCACCGACGGAGAGCGCGCCAGCAAGTATCCTAAAAGGGGGCCTAAGCGGAGCCTCGGGGGAGAGAGGGCAGCGCTCAGCGTGAAACTCCAAGAATCCGCCCGGATCGCCGGCAGAAATTAAGACACTGCGAAGATAGGATACCGGAGCAGGGCCGAGCAGAGCGCGCTTGCTGCCTAGCGACCTGAGGCCGGACGGAACGCGGGGAGTGCGGCCTAGTGACTGACCTGGAGCTGGGAGGGAGCGCCCAGTGTGAAAATCGCGCTGCTCGGCCGGGCGAAAATCACGAATTTCCGCCTGGCACCAGGTGAGTTCAAACACTCCTAGGCGGGGACTGGCTGAAGGGGAAGCCGCCCACAGATTGCTGACCAGGGACCGGGCTCGAGCCAGACGGGGAAGCTTGTGCCTGCCTTTGGGACTTGGACACGTAACTGGCAGTGCGTGCGCGCGCCAGTGGCGGAGGAACCCGTGCACCCCCATAGCTGCACCCCCGTAGCTGCACCCCCATAGCTACACCCGCAGCAAAGGAAGCCGGGAGAAGGGCAGGTATCAGAGGTTACCGGCAGGTGCGCGGCAGAGCCGGGGCGCCCCAGCCCAACACGGGATTGCACGCGTGCCGCGGCCCCTCGCCCGACGGTCTGAGATCAGCTCGCCGGCCCGGCCAGCACCTGAGCTTGCAGACCGGTGCCATAAGGGAAAGGCTGCATCATCAAGACAGCACCATCGAGAGCAGACTGCCTTCCACTGGACAGATGAGAGGATAAAAACCAGGGACAGTATTTAGCTATTTTGCTTATCTGTTGCGGACGGTTCTGTTTATGCGTTTGATCAGTCAGGTTTGGGTTTTTTTTCTTTTTTTCTTTTTTTCTCTTTTGTCTCTTCTTAAGTTTCTCTTCCCTTTTTTAATTTTTAATTTCTTTTTTTTTTGATTTTTAATTCTTAATTTTTTTTTAATTTTAATTCTTGGAAACTTCTAATTTTCATTCCTCTTTCCCACTCCTGCCTCCCCCTATGTTCTAAATCTAAAACTTTCTCCTATCTACCACTACCCCCTAGATAAATATTTCCTACCTTTCTGTCTCCACTATTCTCTTCCAGCTGCACTAAACAATACAACACACTAATCTGGGCTACATAACCCTATAAAATCCTTCCAAGTCGAATCTATTCCTTCTCATTACCCATACACTCTCCACCTCCTCACCCCCAACACATGTCTTAGTTCAAAATTGCTTTCAATGAAATAGTCCAAGCCAGCACCTTACCCAAGATCTATTTTTCCAGGCACTATTTTAATTAATTCAGAGCTTAACGGGCAAGTACCATCTTTGATTGCGTCGTTTGTCAGAAAAATTTCCTATGCTTTGTCACTGTAAGACTGGTTAGATGTGGTTATTGCTGTGTATGTATGTATATCTTATGACTATGTTAGAAACCATCTGCATGCTTTTATGACTGTCACCGATTAGGGACACACCTTTTGCTCCTCAGATGCTAGTATTTGAACTAATATCACGGAACACCATAGCAAACCAGACATAGAGCCTACACCCCCTGACCAATCATCAGACCAAGGATCCTCGGAGTAGAAGCCCTGATTGCAAGACCCCACACTATCAAAGAACATACAACACTAGAGATTATTCACCTGTAAACAAGACCTACCACCCAAGACACAAACCATTGAACCCTTCTAGAAGGACAGAAACCCAAAGGAAGGCAGAATTCAACTGAGAAGCCTGGTGGGGAAAAGAACTCCGTACACACAGACACCCACAAAGAAACAAAAACTAACCTAATAATGAAACGACAGAGAAACACTGCACAACTGAAGGACCAAGCTAGAGAATCACAGCTTCAAATGACAGAGGAGGAGATAGACAAATTATCTGAAAGAGAATTCAGAAAAACTATACTAATGCGGATGCAAAACACCGAAAACAGAATATTAGAGGAAATTAGTGCATTGAGAAAAGACATGCAGGAAATGAAAAATAAGCAAATAGAGACCACCAACTCAATAGCTGAACTCAAAAATATGATAGAAGGCCTCAACAGTAGAGTATCGGAGGCTGAAGAATGGATCAGCGAGCTGGAAGATAGAATGGTGGAAATAACTGGTGAGGAACAGAACAAAACCAAAAGAATGAAAAGAACTGAGGATAGCCTCAGAGACCTATGGGACAATATCAAACGCACCAACATTAGAATTATAGGAGTTCCAGAGGAAGAGGAGGGAAAGAAAGGTTACAAAAAAATTCTTGAAGAGGTTATAGTGGAAAACTTCCCCAGCATGGGAAAGGAAATAGTCAAGCACGTCCAAGAAGCACAAAGAGTTCCATACGGGATAAACCCCAGAAGAAATACACCAAGGCACATTCTAATCAAATGAACACAGACTAAATATAAAGACAGATTACTAAAAGCAGCTAGAAACAAACAACAAATAACATATAAAGGAAACCCCATACGTCTAACTGCGGATCTCTCAACAGAAACCCTGCAGGCCAGAAGAGAATGGCAGGACACATTTAAACGGCTAAAAGAGAATAACTTCCAACCAAGAATTCTCTACCCAGCAAGAACCTCATTCAGAATCGATGGAGAAGTGAAAAGCTTCTCAGACAGACAAAAACTAAAAGAATTGTGTACCACAAAACCAGCCCTACAACAAGTGTTAAAGGGCCTGATATCGCCAAGAAATACAAGAGTAGAAGAAGTCCTACAAATCAAACCCCAAACTTCTAAGAAGATGACAATAGGAACATTTGTATCAATAATTACTTTGAATGTTAATGGATTAAATGCTCCAGTCAAACAACACAGGCTGGCTGAATGGATCCAGAAGCAAGACCCATATATATGCTGTATACAAGAGACCCACTTCAGACCTAGAGACACCCATAGACTGAAAGTGAGAGGCTGGAAAAAGATATTCCATGCAAATGGAAATCAAAAGAAAGCTGGGGTAGCAATCCTCATATCAGACAAAATAGATTTTAGAGTAAAGAAGATTCTAAGAGACAAGGCAGGTCACTACATCATGATTAAGGGATCCATCCAAGAGGAAGACATAACAGTCATGAATATCTACGCACCCAACACAGGGGCACCTCAATACATAAGACAGATACTTTCAGACTTAAAAGAAGAAATCAATAATAACACAATAATAGTAGGAGACATTAACACTCCTCTCACACCAATGGATAGATCATCCAAACAGAAAATTAATAAAGAAGCACAAGCCTTAAATGCCACACTAGAAAAGATGGACCTCATCGATATCTTTAGGACGTTCCACCCAAAAGCAGAAGAATACACTTTCTTCTCAAGTGCTCACGGAACATTCTCCAGGATAGACCACATCTTGGGCCACAAATCTAACCTCAGTCAATTCAAGAAAACTGAAATTCTATCAACCATCTTCTCAGACCACAATGCAATGAGACTAGAGATCAACTACAGGAAAAAAACCGTAAAAATACAAACACATGGCGATTAAACAACACATACCTAAAAAACCAACTGATTACTGAGGAAATCAAAGGAGAAATTTAAAAATTCCTAGAAGAAAATGACAATGAACATACGACCGTGCAAAACCTATGAGATACTGCAAAAGCAGTTCTAAGAGGGAAATTTATAGCAATACAATCCCACCTCAAGAAACTAGGATAATACGAAGCAGATGACTTAACCCTCCACTTAAAACAATTGGAAAAAGAAGAACAAAAGCATCCCAAAGCCAGCATAAGACGAGAAATTATAAGGACTAGAGCAGAAATAAATCAGAAAGAAATGAAAGAAACTATTGTACGGATAAATAAAACAAAAAGCTGGTTCTTTGAAAAGGTAAACAAAATTGACAAGCCTCTGGCCAGACTCATTAAGAAAAAGAGAGAGAAGAACCAGATCAACAAAATCAAAAACGAAAAAGAGAGATTACAACAGATCATGCAGAAATCCAAAGGATTCTAAGAGACTATTATGAGCAACTCTATGGCAACAAACTGGACAACCTGGGAGAAATGGACAGTTTCTTGGGGAAGATCGATCTCCCAAGACTGAGCCAGGAAGAAACAGAAACTTTGAACAACCCAACCACAAGCTCAGAAATCGAATCTGTGATTAAAAATTTACCCAAAAGTAAAAGGCCAGGGCCAGATGGCTTCACAGCCGAATTCTACCAACCATTTAAAGAAGAGCTAATGCCTGTCCTTCTAAAACTCTTCCAAAAAATTGCACAGGAAGGAAAACTTCCAAACACATTCTACGAGGCCACCATCACCCTGATACCCAAACCAGGCAAAGACAACACAAAAAAGGAAAATTACAGACCAATTTCCCTGATGAACTTAGATGCCAAGATCCTCAACAAAATCCTAGCAAACAGAATTCAACGACACATCAAAAAACTCATACATCACGATCAAGTTGGGTTCATCCCAGGCATGCAAGGATTCTTCAACATCTGCAAATCAATCCATGTGATACACCATATCAACAAATTGAGAGACAAAAATCACACGATCATCTCAATAGATGCATAAAAAGCCTTCGACAAAGGACAACACCCATTTATGATAAAAACTCTTCAGAAAATGGGCATAGAAGGAACCTATCTCAACATAGTGAAAGCCATATATGAGAAGCCCACAGCGAACATTATCCTCAACGGTGAAAAACTGAAAGCATTCCCTCTAAGATCAGGAACAAGCCAAGGGTGTCCACTTTCACCACTGCTATTCAACATAGTCCTGAAAATTTTAGCAACGGCAAAAAGAGAAGAGAAAGAAATCAAAGGAATCCGGATTGAAAAGGAAGAAGTCAAGCTCTCTCTTTTTGTAGACGGCATGATATTATACATAGAAAATCCCAAAGACTCTATTATAAAGCTACTAGAGCTAATCAAGGAATTCAGCAACGTCATAGGATACAAAGTCAACACACAGAAATCACTGGCATTCCTATACCGAAACAATGAAAAATCAGAAAACGAAATCAAAGAGGCAGTCCCCTTCACCATTGCAACCAAAAGAATCAAATATCTAGGAATAGACCTACCCAGAGAAACAAAAGAACTGTACACAGAAAATTACAAGACACTCATGAGAGAAATTGAAGAAGACTTAAACAGATGGAGAGATATTCCATGTTCCTGGGTCGGAAGAATCAATATTGTGAAAATGACCATACAACCAAATATCATCTACAGATTCAATGCAATACCTATTCAACTACCATTGACATTTTTCACAGAACTAGACCAAAGAATCACACAGTTCATATGGAAACACAAAAGAGCTCGAATAGCCAAAGCAATCCTGAGAAAGAAAAACGGAGCTGGAGGAATCAGCCTCCCTAACTTCAGACTCTACTACAAAGCAACAGTCATCAAGACAGTATGGTACTGGCACAAAAACAGAACTATAGACCAATGGAACAAGATCGAGAACCCAGAGATAATCCCACGCACCTATGGGTACCTTATTTTTGACAAAGGAGGCGAAAGTATAAAATGGGACAAAGACAGCCTCTTCAACAAGTGGTGCTGGGAGAATTGGACAGCTACATGCAAAAAAATGAAGTTGGAACATTTCCTGACACCATACACTAAGATCAACTCAAAATGGATTAAAGACCTAAATGTAAGACCAGAAACCCTAAAACTCTGAGAGGAGAATATAGGCAAAACCCTCAAGGACATCAATCAAAGCAAGATCTTCTCTGACCCACCAACTAAAATAGCAGAACTGAAAAGAAAAATGAACATGTGGGACCTCTTGAAACTTAAAAGCTTTTGTACAGCAAAAGAAACTACCAAAAAGCTGAACAGACACCCCACAGAGTGGGAGAAAATCATAGCAAATGAAACAACATACAAAGAATTCATCTCCAAAATCTACAAGCAACTCAGACAACTCAGCACAGGGAAAACGAACAACCCAATCAAAAAATGGGAAAAAGATCTAAAGAGACGTCTCTCCAAAGAGGACATACAGATGGCCCAAAAGCACATGAAATGATGCTCAACCTCGCTTATTATTAGAGAAATGCAAATTAAAACTACAATGAGATACCACCTCACACCTGTCAGAATGGCCATCATCAAAAAATCTGCAGACAATAAATGCTGGAGAGGGTGTGGAGAAAAGGGAACCCTCTTGCATTGCTGGTGGGAATGTCAATTGATACAACCTCTATGGAAGACAGTCTGGAGATTTCTTTCTTTTTTTTTTTTAAAGATTTATTTATTTATTTATTTATTTTGGGCGGGGGTCGGGTTGGGGAGGGAGGGGAGTGGGCGGGCCACTTCTATTGGTCTTCCATTTCTCTATTTTCATCCGTCTTTGTTCTTTGGCTCCTGCGGGCCTCCCATCGCGGTGGTGTCTGTTGTCGTACACCGGCTCTGGGCGCATGCGCTCCAGAGCTGCGGCTCGGTGATTGGACACATCAGTCCAGCCGCTCCGCGGCACGTGGGATCTTCCCAGGCCAGGGATCGAACCGGCGCCCCTTGCACTGCAAGGCGGTGTCCTTATCCACTGGACCACCAGGGGAAGCCCTGGAGATTTCTTAAGAAACTAAAAATAGAAGCACCCTACGACCCAGCAATCCCACTATTAGGCTTATATCCTGATGAAATCAAAACTGAAAGAAGCACCTGTACCCCAATGTTCATTGCAGCTCTCTATACAATAGCCAGAACTTGGAAGCAACCTAGATGTCCATTGACGGATGAATGTTTACAGAAGCCCTGGTACATATATACAATGGAATACTACTCAGCTGTTAAAAGAAATGCAGAAGACTCAGTCCTAATGAAGTGGCTGGCTCTAGAACCTATCATAAAAAGTGAAGTAAGTCAAAAAGAGAAAGACAAATACAGTATACTAACACACATATATGGAATCTAGTAGGACGGTCTTGATACCACACGCAGGGAACTCATGGAAAAACAGACAGAGCATAAACATAGGGACATCGTAGCGAAGAAATAGGGATGGGGAAGCATGGAGGGAGTAACATGGAAACCTATACTGTTATGTGTGGAAAAGATAGCTAGTGTCATAGGGAATAGAAGTGCTTACAGTGGCTTGGGGCGAAGGTCTGGAGGGGTGGGATGGGGGGAACTGGGGGAGTGGGGACCATTGGTATGACCATATGTGATCTGGGAACATACATGTCTGTGAACTACAAAACTCTGTAAAACCTTTAAAATAAAGAAGAAAAAAAGAAAAAAAAAAGAACTGTAGCTCTGCAAGTCTCAAACCAGAGCGTTTCTAAAGAAGGAAGGAGGGAGACGCCTGGGCTTTAGTTCATGAGCCAGAGCTTTCTGGCATTTTGAATATCTTCTTTCCTTCCCAGATGTCTGTGCCCTGAAAGAAGAAGTCCAATGCCCGAGAGAGTTGAGGAAAGTCTACACATGAGGATGTGAACATCTGAGGTGAGGGAAATGTCAGACACACATGCATCCCAATACACAGATACGCCGTCAACTCAAAAACTGCAAAATTGGACTTTTTATGAAACAACACCATGTGAACATTTTTATAAGAAGATGTAAATATAAATGAACATTTTGTCAGTCAGTTAGTAGTTCTTTTCAAATGTTTCTCTCAACAAATTAGCCTGATGACAAAATCTTAGACATTAAGAATGTATACTTAGAAAATAAAATTATTCTTGTCCTTCCATCTCCATGATCCCCTGATCATGACTGACAGATACCCAAGATGTCCAATGTAACAGAATTGGTGCACATTTATCAGATGTGTTTCTCTTGGTAATGTGTGTGCCTATGTTAAAATATTTGTGTAGATACGTAATTCTAGATATCGTACTGTTTATAATATTCAATTACAGGGACTTCCCTGATGGTCCAGTGGTTAACGTTCTGCAATCCCAATGCAGGGGGCATGGGGTTTTAAAAAAATTTATTTAAGTATAGTTGATTTACGATGTTGTCTTCATTTCTGCTGTGTAGCAGAGTGATGTGATATATATATACATAGACACTTTCTTTTTCATATTCTTTTTTTTTTTGAGGTAAACCATCTCAAATTTTTATTGTCTTCATAACAAATCAAAATATCAAACTCAAAACTGGATCACCTGGCCCTTTCTCTTCTTATCGCCTCCCAGCTCAAATCTCTTAATAGCCAGTATTCTCTTAGTTCTGCAGCTGGGCTCAACATGTTCAAACCTCAGCACAATTAGAACGGGGGGAGGGGGAACCATTGGTATGACCATATGTGATCTGGGAACATACATGTCTGTGAACTACAAAACTCTGTAAAACCTTTAAAATAAAGAAGAAAAAAAGAAAAAAAAAAGAACTGTAGCTCTGCAAGTCTCAAACCAGAGCGTTTCTAAAGAAGGAAGGAGGGAGACGCCTGGGCTTTAGTTCATGAGCCAGAGCTTTCTGGCATTTTGAATATCTTCTTTCCTTCCCAGATGTCTGTGCCCTGAAAGAAGAAGTCCAATGCCCGAGAGAGTTGAGGAAAGTCTACACATGAGGATGTGAACATCTGAGGTGAGGGAAATGTCAGACACACATGCATCCCAATACACAGATACGCCGTCAACTCAAAAACTGCAAAATTGGACTTTTTATGAAACAACACCATGTGAACATTTTTATAAGAAGATGTAAATATAAATGAACATTTTGTCAGTCAGTTAGTAGTTCTTTTCAAATGTTTCTCTCAACAAATTAGCCTGATGACAAAATCTTAGACATTAAGAATGTATACTTAGAAAATAAAATTATTCTTGTCCTTCCATCTCCATGATCCCCTGATCATGACTGACAGATACCCAAGATGTCCAATGTAACAGAATTGGTGCACATTTATCAGATGTGTTTCTCTTGGTAATGTGTGTGCCTATGTTAAAATATTTGTGTAGATACGTAATTCTAGATATCGTACTGTTTATAATATTCAATTACAGGGACTTCCCTGATGGTCCAGTGGTTAACGTTCTGCAATCCCAATGCAGGGGGCATGGGGTTTTAAAAAAATTTATTTAAGTATAGTTGATTTACGATGTTGTCTTCATTTCTGCTGTGTAGCAGAGTGATGTGATATATATATACATAGACACTTTCTTTTTCATATTCTTTTTTTTTTTGAGGTAAACCATCTCAAATTTTTATTGTCTTCATAACAAATCAAAATATCAAACTCAAAACTGGATCACCTGGCCCTTTCTCTTCTTATCGCCTCCCAGCTCAAAATGCTTGCATCTCTTAATAGCCAGTATTCTCTTAGTTCTGCAGCTGGGCTCAACATGTTCAAACCTCAGCACAATCTTCTTTGTATTTTTAGCGCTTTTCCGGAAAATCGGCTTTGTCTGCCCACCGTAGCCACTCTGCTTCCTGTCATAATGCTGCTTTCCCTGTGCATACAGAGGGGGGCATAGGTTTTATCCCTGGCTGGGGAACTAGCATCACAGATGCCACTGGATGCAAAATAAATTATAAAATTTGTTACCTAGTATATTTATGCAAATTAATTTTTAAATTTATTATGACATCTTAAGATTTTCATTTCTTCAGTTAATGTTTTCATGTATTTCCTGTTCTTTACTCAAGAAGCATTTTGTTTTTTAGATGAATTGAATTATTTGTGGTCAGTTTTTTTCTGTTCTATATTGATCATCAGAATTCCTGTTTATTCTTGCATGTGAGCAGGAAAATCTGTTTTATGGTTTTAAATATTATCTCACAACTTTTCAATCTTTTAATCATTTTTTTTCTTTTGACACTAAAGAATTTAATTTTCATGCATTTTTAATACAAAAATAACACAGCTATGACTGAAAATGTCTCTCCAGGTGGCACTAGTTGTAAAGAACCTGCTTGCCAATTCAGGAGACATAAGAGACTAGGGTTTGACCCCCAGTTCTGGAAGATCCCCAGGAGGAGGGCATGGCAACCCACTCAGGTATTCTTTCTTGGGGAATCCTATGGACAGAGGAGCCTGGCAGGCCACAGTCCATTTGGTTACAGAAAGTCTTACAAGATTGAAGCAACTTAGCATGCATGACTGAAAAAATGAGTAATGCATAGGATTGCATCAAATACTAGTCCACTGGGAATTGTAGATTCAAAGGTTTGATGGCCTCAGGGTAAAATGGAAAAGAGATTTCGACTGAAATCTACATTGATGAATAATGGGGAAAATACTTTAATATGTCTTTGCTTTAAGGAGATAGTATGTAAAGTGCATCTGGCCTCATATAATTCCATAAATGATCACTTTTTTCCCTCCATGGAGTCTAATTTTCTCTGCTTTGAGCTGAGCGCCATGCCAATTCCTCAGGACTGTTCAATCCCTGGGGCCTATATCCAGAAAGTGAATTTCATAGCCATCATCTTCAAGACCAAGACAAGAGGGAGAGGGTTGTTTGAGTAACCTATCAGCATGACGTTGACACCACGACAACCGAAACTAGATATGCGATCCAAGAAAAGCTTAGAACTCTGCTACAAATTTAATTAGAGAAGGGAAGCTGGAAAAAGCCAATGTCTCTACCAAACAAAAATGTCACATATAAAGGAATCGGAAATGTTGGGAAAATATTTTGAACATACTGTAGACCAAATGTTTTATATTATCTAATATAAATAAATCTGATAAGTACAAGAGGGTCATTCAAGGTGTCTTTAAAAATTTGATGATTCAGTTAGCCTTGCCTCAATCATAGATACGGGCATACATTGGAAATATTGTGAGTTGGTTGCACACCACTGCAAGAAAGAGCATATTGCAATAAAGTGAATCACCCACATTTTCCAGTTTTCCATTTCTTATAAAAGTTATGTTTATGCTATACTATAACTATTAATTATACAACAGCATTAAGTCTAAAAACAAAGTACAGAGCTGAATTAAAAAGTATTTGATTGCTGAAACTTGGTAACAATCATCTGAAATTTCAGGAAGTCATACTCTTTTTGCTGGTGGAGAGTTAGGCATTTTCTTTTTTGATGGGTGCTGACTGATTAGGGTGGTGGTTGTTGAAGGTTGGGGTGTCTGTGGTAATTTCTTTAAATGAGACAATAATAAAGTCTACTGTATCGATGGACTCTTCTTTTCAGAAACAATTTCTCCATAGCATGCAATGTTATTTCATAGCATTATACCCACTGCAGAATTTCTTTCAAAATTGAGGTCTGTCCTCTCAAAGCCTGCCACTGTTTTATCAACTAAGGGTAAAATGGAAAGAGATTCCGACTGAACTCTACATTGATGAATAATGGGGAAAATACTTTAATATGTCTTTGCTTTAAGGAGATAGTATGTAAAGTGCATCTGGCCTCATATAATTCCATAAATGATCACTTTTTTCCCTCCATGGAGTCTAATTTTCTCTGCTTTGAGCTGAGCGCCATGCCAATTCCTCAGGACTGTTCAATCCCTGGGGCCTATATCCAGAAAGTGAATTTCATAGCCATCATCTTCAAGACCAAGACAAGAGGGAGAGGGTTGTTTGAGTAACCTATCAGCATGACGTTGACACCACGACAACCGAAACTAGATATGCGATCCAAGAAAAGCTTAGAACTCTGCTACAAATTTAATTAGAGAAGGGAAGCTGGAAAAAGCCAATGTCTCTACCAAACAAAAATGTCACATATAAAGGAATCGGAAATGTTGGGAAAATATTTTGAACATACTGTAGACCAAATGTTTTATATTATCTAATATAAATAAATCTGATAAGTACAAGAGGGTCATTCAAGGTGTCTTTAAAAATTTGATGATTCAGTTAGCCTTGCCTCAATCATAGATACGGGCATACATTGGAAATATTGTGAGTTGGTTGCACACCACTGCAAGAAAGAGCATATTGCAATAAAGTGAATCACCCACATTTTCCAGTTTTCCATTTCTTATAAAAGTTATGTTTATGCTATACTATAACTATTAATTATACAACAGCATTAAGTCTAAAAACAAAGTACAGAGCTGAATTAAAAAGTATTTGATTGCTGAAACTTGGTAACAATCATCTGAAATTTCAGGAAGTCATACTCTTTTTGCTGGTGGAGAGTTAGGCATTTTCTTTTTTGATGGGTGCTGACTGATTAGGGTGGTGGTTGTTGAAGGTTGGGGTGTCTGTGGTAATTTCTTTAAATGAGACAATAATAAAGTCTACTGTATCGATGGACTCTTCTTTTCAGAAACAATTTCTCCATAGCATGCAATGTTATTTCATAGCATTATACCCACTGCAGAATTTCTTTCAAAATTGAGGTCTGTCCTCTCAAAGCCTGCCACTGTTTTATCAACTAAGTTTATGTAGTATTCTAAATCCTTTCTTGTCATTTTAGTATGCTTCACAGCATCTTTACCAGCTGTAGATTCCTTTCAAGAAACCACTTTCTTTTCTCCTATAAGAAACAGCTCCTCAGCAGTTAAAGTCTTAAAATGAGATTGCAAAAATTCTTTTACATATTCAGGGTTCTATTCTATTTCTAATTCTCTTGCTGTTTCCTGAAACCATAAAACTCCCAGGAGCAAATTCAATAAAAAAACTCTTTGACATTTGTCGTGGCAATGATTTTTGCATATGTTTTATAAGCACAAATGACAAGCACAAAAAAGCAACAAGTGAGGCCACAAAACAAAACGTCTTCTCCACAGCAAAAGAAATAGTCAATAAAATCAAAAGACACCCTATAGAATGTGAGAAAATCTTTGTAAGCTGTATATATAATACGCAATTAATTTTCACAATATATAAGGAAATAATACACATCAAATTAAAAAACCTGATTAAAGATGGGCAAATGTCCTAAAAAGACATGTTTCGGGTTTCCCCTGGTGGTCCAGTGGGTAAGGACACCGCCTTGCAGTGCAAGGGGCGCCGGTTCGATCCCTGGCTTGGGAAGATCCCACGTGCCGCGGAGCGGCTGGACCGATGTGTCCAATTACCGAGCCGGAGCTCTGGCGCGCGTGCGCCCAGAGCCGGTGCTCTGCGACAACAGAGGCCACCGCGATGGGAGGCCCACAGGAGCCAAAGAACAAAGACGGATGAAAAATAGAGAAATGAAAGACCAAATAGAAGTAGCCCGCCCATCCCCCTCCCTCCCCACCTTCCCTACCCCCCAAAAAAGATAAATAAATAAATTAATTAATTAAAAAAAAGCCATGTTTCCAAAGATTATATACAAACAGTCAACATGTATTGAAAAGGTGCTCCATATCATTACGACTGCATAAAGAAGGATAAAGTCCCGAGGAACAAATTTAACAAACCAGATGAAAGAGCTTTGCAGTGCAAAGCACTAGAACACTGGTGAAAGAAAATGAAAAAGACAGAAACAAATAGAAAAATATTCCATCTTGTGGATTGAAATCATTCATTTTGTTAAAATGACCATAATGTGAAAGCAATTTATAGATTCAATTTGACCTCTATCAAAATGCCAATGACATTATTATAGAATCAAGAGAAATAGTTCTAAAACTGGTAGGGAACAACAAAAGATTTCAAATGGACAAAACAGCCTTCACAAATAATTTCTCATGGTCCACATCCACTTGGAAGTTATGGTGAACTGTTAGGAACCCCTTTAATTTAAAGAGAGGAGGAAGTGCTCACTGCAGTCATCAGAGACTCATGGAAGAGGAGCTGGGCCTGAGACCATGGGCAGGACCTACAGGCGCTGAGTGTTATGGAGGGGACAGGGAGTCCACCCAGACTGGAGTGAAGCGTGTAGGCTCCTGGGGAGCAGACAGGGCTCAGAAGTAACTGATGGGACCCTCCAGGGATATGAGGCTGTACAGGTGTAGGACTGATTGAGGAAGGGCCATATTTCCTTCCAAGGGACACTACACAGCCCCTATATTCACTGAAATGGCACAGTAATGGTAAGGAGGAAAGTGCCCCGCACATTCCCCAATGGTCCACAGGGCAGAGAAAGATCAGTCCCACTGACAGTGGGGAAGTTTTGTTGATGTTCAGTTCCCTGATCCTCCTTTAAAGTAGGAAGCAGAGATCAATGGGGAAAGATTCACCAGCACATTTCTCTCTGAACCCAGTTTCCATGGACTCCATCTGCCAGTGAGGTCCTACCTGCCTCCTGGTCAGTCACATTCCTAACCAGAACACTCTGTCCACCTGTAACCATTTCCCATGCTCTGGTTTCTTCTATCTCTGCATCATCCCTGAGATCACTCAGGCTTTCCTCCTTTGGTGTCTTTGCTCCTTTCATTGGCTTAGTGAGGTGTGTCACAAGCTAACTCCAGATTTAATATTCACCTACGCTATCTTTTACATATTGCTTTTGTTCACTTTTCATTTCTGTGGAGCTAAAATTTGGCCGCTGCTAAAGTCCGAGGAACAAATTTAACAAACCAGATGAAAGAGCTTTGCAGTGCAAAGCACTAGAACACTGGTGAAAGAAAATGAAAAAGACAGAAACAAATAGAAAAATATTCCATCTTGTGGATTGAAATCATTCATTTTGTTAAAATGACCATAATGTGAAAGCAATTTATAGATTCAATTTGACCTCTATCAAAATGCCAATGACATTATTATAGAATCAAGAGAAATAGTTCTAAAACTGGTAGGGAACAACAAAAGATTTCAAATGGACAAAACAGCCTTCACAAATAATTTCTCATGGTCCACATCCACTTGGAAGTTATGGTGAACTGTTAGGAACCCCTTTAATTTAAAGAGAGGAGGAAGTGCTCACTGCAGTCATCAGAGACTCATGGAAGAGGAGCTGGGCCTGAGACCATGGGCAGGACCTACAGGCGCTGAGTGTTATGGAGGGGACAGGGAGTCCACCCAGACTGGAGTGAAGCGTGTAGGCTCCTGGGGAGCAGACAGGGCTCAGAAGTAACTGATGGGACCCTCCAGGGATATGAGGCTGTACAGGTGTAGGACTGATTGAGGAAGGGCCATATTTCCTTCCAAGGGACACTACACAGCCCCTATATTCACTGAAATGGCACAGTAATGGTAAGGAGGAAAGTGCCCCGCACATTCCCCAATGGTCCACAGGGCAGAGAAAGATCAGTCCCACTGACAGTGGGGAAGTTTTGTTGATGTTCAGTTCCCTGATCCTCCTTTAAAGTAGGAAGCAGAGATCAATGGGGAAAGATTCACCAGCACATTTCTCTCTGAACCCAGTTTCCATGGACTCCATCTGCCAGTGAGGTCCTACCTGCCTCCTGGTCAGTCACATTCCTAACCAGAACACTCTGTCCACCTGTAACCATTTCCCATGCTCTGGTTTCTTCTATCTCTGCATCATCCCTGAGATCACTCAGGCTTTCCTCCTTTGGTGTCTTTGCTCCTTTCATTGGCTTAGTGAGGTGTGTCACAAGCTAACTCCAGATTTAATATTCACCTACGCTATCTTTTACATATTGCTTTTGTTCACTTTTCATTTCTGTGGAGCTAAAATTTGACGCAGCCGCAGCCTGCTCAAAGAAGGCAGTGATTGCAGGGAGTGAGTTTTCCTGTGTCCAGACAAACATGCACATCTTTTGTTGACTTTATGGAGGCCTCATATTTTGAACATTTAACTTTATATTATAAGTGTTGGGCTTGTATATATTTTCTTTTCCTTAGATTATTTTTAGTGGCCCAAGGAAGGTACTTTAAGGGTGTTTTCATTTACCTGTGGGGACTTTGAATGATCCTGTGAGTAAACTTTTCCCCTGAAACCTGCCCTTTGCACATTTTCCCCTCTGGATACTGTCAGCTGGGGGATCTCATGGAGACCCTCAACCTTTCCCTTCTCTGTGGTGTTCACTGCTTGACTAACTAGTGGTTAAACCCAGGAGCTTGTTCTCATTTCAAGAGAGCTTATTTGGAAAAGACAGAACAACACCTGTTGTGAAGCTACTTTCAATTGAAGCCCTTACTTAAAATCCTGGGAAATGGAGTCATACCCTAATTTTTGAATGTAACATTTGTTTAGAGATAGATGCCCTTCTTGCACTTATGGGAAGCTGCTCAATTGGAATGATTATAAGGTAGACTCCAAAAGAACTCCTAGGTGCACCCTATTACCTACCTCCTGTGTGAGCATGTGTATCTCATCTTTGTCCTCAGGTGTCCCTTGCCTTTGGGACTCCTGCTACATGCCTGATCCTCCTGGGAGTTGTTGGTGGGGAGGGTGCTGGTATGATGTACCCAAAAGCAGCAGAAGGTGGCATGTGGTCATCCTGAGGTCTGGGTGCCTGAGGGGATGTGTGAGCTAACCGGGGCATGAGGTGTTCCAGAGGTTATTGGGGGTGTATGAAGATGAGGCTGAAACCAGGGGGCTGGTGACAGTTTTCT
The DNA here is from genome assembly GCA_022376925.1 of Tragulus kanchil. Classification (NCBI taxonomy): domain Eukaryota; kingdom Metazoa; phylum Chordata; class Mammalia; order Artiodactyla; family Tragulidae; genus Tragulus; species Tragulus kanchil. Next base: position 64,340,081 of record JAIOJX010000001.1, on the reverse strand, counting down.
TTGGGAAAGCCAGCTGGGCTGGGGAGACAATCCTGGCCTGTTGGAGGCTTTGCAGACCCCACTGCTCCCCCTCCAGGCAGTGAGCACCCTCAGCCCACTTGCTGGGCCTAGGCCTTTGGTCCACCATTTGAGTCAGTCACCAAATTTAAAACTCTCGCACCCTTGACCAAATGCAGCTGGTGGTTTCATTGTGTCTGACTCTTGTGACCTCATGGACTGTAGCCAGCCAGTCTCCTCTATCCACTGGATTTTCCAGTCAAGAGTACTGGGAGTAGGTTGGCATTTTGATCCTTGGCCTCATGGATTCTTCCAGAAATGGGAGAGGGGCTCTGAAAGGTACGATTAATGTCTGAGTGCAAAGGACAGCCCCCCCCACCCGGGCCTTCCTCTGCACCCCAAGGCTCTACCAGGGGCCCCAGACTCCCCTCCAAGACCCCCACCCCCACGGATTAGAATTAGCAGGTGGTCAGGCTTATGAAGGGTACCTGAGAGTGGGAATATCAGGTGACTTGCCTGTTGAGACCTCAAGGATTCCCTAAGTAAGGGATTTATTATGGAAGCTCCCAGCAGCATCCTCAACATGGACTTCCTCCTGCCAAGGATACACATGTCAGCCTTCAGTCCTCCAGGCAGCCTCACGGGAGGCTGGCTGAAAGAGTCTCTGCCCTGGGAGGGAACACCTGTGGAAAGGGTGGACGTCATTCCCCAAAGAGGTGCCTCCAGAGTCCTGATTAGCTTACATTCAAAGCCTTGTGGGGCAGAATTACATCTGGGATCCTCTAACCCTGACTAGCCCAACAGTGACCCACTCAGGCCTTTGGCAGATGGCTGAAGGGAAGGCCTGGGAGGGGGGCAAGGAGTGGGACTCATGACCTACATGTTCCATCCCTTGTGGGTTTTGGGGGGGGGTTCATTTCTGGGGAGGGTTTGGAAGTCAGGGGCCACCTGAGGAGGGACTGGGTGCCTATCTGGGGTTCCTGAGAGGTGGCAGTTCCAGGACATGGTGCCAGCAGACTTAGGGGGTCCAGGAGGAAGCCCCCTGGAGGTGGTGGCTGGGTAGAAGAACTGGAAGGTGTAAGGGGGATTTGGGTGGGGAAGAGACATCCTGCGGAGGGTGAGAACCCCTGGCCCGGTACAGCACCCAGACCCTGCGGTATGCTGGCTGTCCTATTCTCCAGGCCCCGAGACAGAGGTTTCAGAACTCCAGGGCTTTGGGTTGAATTGAGGCCTCAGGAGTTTTCTATGAGCGACATCTGTCTTACTGTTTATCTCCTTGAAATTTAAGATTGAAGAGTCTTAGACATTGCTGTTTACTCATTCATTTAAAGCAATAAACTAACTCATTACTGTTGCCACAGTCCCCATATCCAGGAAAAAAAGAAAAAGGAGAGAGAGAGAGTTGGGAAGTCCCTAGCCCTTATAGGACTGCTAGAGCACTGACTCCAAGATTAGGCTTTTGGCCGACCTAAGAGAAGGGAGGGCAGTCTCAGAGCCCTGAGAAGAGTGCAGGCACCTCCCCACAAGAAAGGTCAAAGGGAAGTGCCTCTGCTGAGGAACCCAGCTTCTAGAGGAAACAGCTTTTTTCATGGAGGTGTGGCTCAGGCCTGTGAGCCTTAGAGGCCTCGGGCTGGGCTGCCTGGAGCTAAGGGAGCATCCTCAGCTGGTAATTGGAAGAAAGGAACTTGGTGTTTGCCTTCTGCCCTGCAAAGAAGCCATTGCCCACCATCTGCCCTGCTGCCAATGGTTGTTAGTGCCTGGGAGCAGCCAATATTCACTTGTTTCCTTTCTGGATCCTCGTCTTAATAGGGGCACATAAGGTGCCTTCTGTGGTCGTACTGTTAACCAGGCCAGCTGAACACCTTTTTACTTCAAGACATTTAATGTTCCTAAGTATTTGATGTACCTATTTTATCACTAAAAAACAAAAAATAATAATAACATTAATTAAAGGAAAACTGTGGAACAGGGAGAATATGACCTTGGTTCACAACTGCACAGTTAGGGAACAGGACAACTTGTACTCAGTGCCTCATGCTCCAGAGCCTGAGAACCTATCCAAGCTTTGTTGTTAAAGGACAGGGGGCTGTCTGCTCAAACACACTTATGTGAAATAGTTATTAAAAGTAATATTATGTTAACACTTGTACAAAGTATCTGGACCTGCAGACAAAGGGGAGGCTTGTGGCCTTGGTCAGGGCGTGTTCTTTGTAATCATGGACCAGAATTGACAATACGGTGAGATAAGAGGTTGGTGGGATTGAGGAATGTTTACAGGAATGGAGAAAACTTTCTGATGGAAATACCCCGAGACAGAGGTTTCAGAACTCCAGGGCTTTGGGTTGAATTGAGGCCTCAGGAGTTTTCTATGAGCGACATCTGTCTTACTGTTTATCTCCTTGAAATTTAAGATTGAAGAGTCTTAGACATTGCTGTTTACTCATTCATTTAAAGCAATAAACTAACTCATTACTGTTGCCACAGTCCCCATATCCAGGAAAAAAAGAAAAAGGAGAGAGAGAGAGTTGGGAAGTCCCTAGCCCTTATAGGACTGCTAGAGCACTGACTCCAAGATTAGGCTTTTGGCCGACCTAAGAGAAGGGAGGGCAGTCTCAGAGCCCTGAGAAGAGTGCAGGCACCTCCCCACAAGAAAGGTCAAAGGGAAGTGCCTCTGCTGAGGAACCCAGCTTCTAGAGGAAACAGCTTTTTTCATGGAGGTGTGGCTCAGGCCTGTGAGCCTTAGAGGCCTCGGGCTGGGCTGCCTGGAGCTAAGGGAGCATCCTCAGCTGGTAATTGGAAGAAAGGAACTTGGTGTTTGCCTTCTGCCCTGCAAAGAAGCCATTGCCCACCATCTGCCCTGCTGCCAATGGTTGTTAGTGCCTGGGAGCAGCCAATATTCACTTGTTTCCTTTCTGGATCCTCGTCTTAATAGGGGCACATAAGGTGCCTTCTGTGGTCGTACTGTTAACCAGGCCAGCTGAACACCTTTTTACTTCAAGACATTTAATGTTCCTAAGTATTTGATGTACCTATTTTATCACTAAAAAACAAAAAATAATAATAACATTAATTAAAGGAAAACTGTGGAACAGGGAGAATATGACCTTGGTTCACAACTGCACAGTTAGGGAACAGGACAACTTGTACTCAGTGCCTCATGCTCCAGAGCCTGAGAACCTATCCAAGCTTTGTTGTTAAAGGACAGGGGGCTGTCTGCTCAAACACACTTATGTGAAATAGTTATTAAAAGTAATATTATGTTAACACTTGTACAAAGTATCTGGACCTGCAGACAAAGGGGAGGCTTGTGGCCTTGGTCAGGGCGTGTTCTTTGTAATCATGGACCAGAATTGACAATACGGTGAGATAAGAGGTTGGTGGGATTGAGGAATGTTTACAGGGGAAAGGAGAAAACTTTCTGATGGAAATAGGGAATGTAGAAAACTCTTTATGGAACTTATATTTTGAATGGTAGAGGGAGAGACAGAGAAGGAGAGTCCCTTTTGTCTCCATAGGGATTAGGGATCCTGTGAGGATATTTTCTTTCTTTCTTTTTTTTGTCTTCAATGCCTGTACTAACTCTTGTTGTCAGTGGCTAATTCTCTGTGCTCGAAGGTTGTGTGCCTGGGTTCTATTGGAAACTACATCCCACGTGCCATAACTAAGACTTTACATGCCACAGCTAAGAGTTCCCATGCAGCAGTTAGGTCCCAGGCCAGTCACATATTTGTTTATTAACTTAAAATTTTTCAATGCCAGTAAGTTTGAACAAGTTTAAAAATTAATATGAATGGGCCATCTTATGTCAGATTTAACCCTTGAATTTTCCTATATATTCATTTCCTTCCTTATCTTCTTACCTTTTTTTTTTCCTTCACAGTAGGGTTGATGAGTCGCTTTCAATGGACAGAACACTTTCTAACATGTATTTGTAGCTATTAGTGGATAAAAGAATGGACAATGTGTCCAAAAATGCTTGTAATTCTGGGAGCCTCTCAGGGAGGCAGCTCATGGCTGAAATCCTGTTGTGACATGATCCGAGGACTTATGTACTGCTGACTTTGGGGTGAATCCCATATTTTCCTCTGAACACATTAACATATGGGGCAGTCCAGGAGCAACAATTAACCATACAAAAATAATAATAACATTAATTAAAGGAAAACTGTGGAACAGGGAGAATATGACCTTGGTTCACAACTGCACAGTTAGGAACAGGACAACTTGTACTCAGTGCCTCATGCTCCAGAGCCTGAGAACCTATCCAAGCTTTGTTGTTAAAGGACAGGGGGCTGTCTGCTCAAACACACTTATGTGAAATAGTTATTAAAAGTAATATTATGTTAACACTTGTACAAAGTATCTGGACCTGCAGACAAAGGGGAGGCTTGTGGCCTTGGTCAGGGCGTGTTCTTTGTAATCATGGACCAGAATTGACAATACGGTGAGATAAGAGGTTGGTGGGATTGAGGAATGTTTACAGGGAATGGAGAAAACTTTCTGATGGAAATAGGGAATGTAGAAAACTCTTTATGGAACTTATATTTTGAATGGTAGAGGGAGAGACAGAGAAGGAGAGTCCCTTTTGTCTCCATAGGGATTAGGGATCCTGTGAGGATATTTTCTTTCTTTCTTTTTTTTGTCTTCAATGCCTGTACTAACTCTTGTTGTCAGTGGCTAATTCTCTGTGCTCGAAGGTTGTGTGCCTGGGTTCTATTGGAAACTACATCCCACGTGCCATAACTAAGACTTTACATGCCACAGCTAAGAGTTCCCATGCAGCAGTTAGGTCCCAGGCCAGTCACATATTTGTTTATTAACTTAAAATTTTTCAATGCCAGTAAGTTTGAACAAGTTTAAAAATTAATATGAATGGGCCATCTTATGTCAGATTTAACCCTTGAATTTTCCTATATATTCATTTCCTTCCTTATCTTCTTACCTTTTTTTTTTCCTTCACAGTAGGGTTGATGAGTCGCTTTCAATGGACAGAACACTTTCTAACATGTATTTGTAGCTATTAGTGGATAAAAGAATGGACAATGTGTCCAAAAATGCTTGTAATTCTGGGAGCCTCTCAGGGAGGCAGCTCATGGCTGAAATCCTGTTGTGACATGATCCGAGGACTTATGTACTGCTGACTTTGGGGTGAATCCCATATTTTCCTCTGAACACATTAACATATGGGGCAGTCCAGGAGCAACAATTAGGCAAACACCAGAGCTCACTGCCCTGGTGTCTTACTGAGTTCACCCAGTGGGGTCTCAGAGTTTGTATTCCCCACATGAGGAACTGGATTAGGGTCAACACACAGGTATGATGTGGAGCAGCTCTTTGGAGCTTCTGAATCTCCCAAGAAACTAGACATCCTGTCATTAAAACTTTGGGGTCGGGGCTTCCCAGGTGGCTCAGTGATAAAGAATCTGCCTGCCAACTCAGGAGACACGGGTTTGATCCCTGATCCAGGAAGATCCCATATGCTGCAGAGCAACTAAGCCTGTGAGCCACCACTATGGAGCCTGTGCTCTAGAGCCTTGGAGCCACAACTATGGAGCCCATGTGCCGCAACTACTGAAGCCCGTGTGCCCTAAGACCCCAGTTCCACAACAGGAGAAGTCACCGCAACAAGAAGCCTGCTCACCTCAACTAGAGAGTAGCCCCCACTCCTTGCAACTTGAGAAAAGCCTGCAACAGCAGTGAAAACCCAGAATAGGGGCTTCCCCTGGTGGTCCAGTGGGTAAGGACACCGCCTTGCAGTGCAAGGGGCGCCGGTTCGATCCCTGGCCTGGGAAGATCCCACGTGCTGCGGAGTGGCTGGACTGATGTGTCCAATTACCGAGCCGGAGCGCTGGAGCTCTGGAGCGCATGCGCCCAGAGCCGGCGCTCTGCAACGACAGACGCCACCGCGATGGGAGGCCCACAGGAGCCAAAGAACAAAGACGGATGAAAATGGAGAAATGAAAGACCAATAGAAGTGGCCCGCCCGCTCCCCCCCCTCCCCAACCCGACCCCCGCCCAAAATAAATAAATAAATAAATCTTAAAAAAAAAAAAATCCAGAATAGCCAAAAATAAATAAATAAATAAATAAATAAATACATAAACAAACAAACTTTGGTGTCAAGGCATATCAGAGAAATAGTTGCTTCCTGCATAAAGATATGCTCTCATCAGGAAAAACAATAAAAAACACCCTTTCGCAATGCCTGTCTTAGCCACAAGACTCAGGCAAACCCTACTTCTGAGTCTTGACTTTGGAAGAACACTTGAAGTCACACCCTATGCCGTATACTTTGGGCATGTGTCTTTTCATTTTCTCCTTGGAATGACTGTATGACAAAGTATCCAGAGTCCTTATTTGACAGACAACAAAGCTCAGTCTCACAGCATCAACACTACCTTTCCAGGTAAATGGTAGGGCTGAAATGAAGTTACCTGCCTCGTTCTGAGCAGAGGACAAACAGCAGTGTACCTTTTAGAAAGTGGGTTTCCCAAAAGCCCCTTTTTGAAAAACATGACAGTGACAAATCACAACTCAGGAGACACGGGTTTGATCCCTGATCCAGGAAGATTCCATATGCTGCAGAGCAACTAAGCCTGTGAGCCACCACTATGGAGCCTGTGCTCTAGAGCCTTGGAGCCACAACTATGGAGCCCATGTGCCGCAACTACTGAAGCCCGTGTGCCCTAAGACCCCAGTTCCACAACAGGAGAAGTCACCGCAACAAGAAGCCTGCTCACCTCAACTAGAGAGTAGCCCCCACTCCTTGCAACTTGAGAAAAGCCTGCAACAGCAGTGAAAACCCAGAATAGGGGCTTCCCCTGGTGGTCCAGTGGGTAAGGACACCGCCTTGCAGTGCAAGGGGCGCCGGTTCGATCCCTGGCCTGGGAAGATCCCACGTGCTGCGGAGTGGCTGGACTGATGTGTCCAATTACCGAGCCGGAGCGCTGGAGCTCTGGAGCGCATGCGCCCAGAGCCGGCGCTCTGCAACGACAGACGCCACCGCGATGGGAGGCCCACAGGAGCCAAAGAACAAAGACGGATGAAAATGGAGAAATGAAAGACCAATAGAAGTGGCCCGCCCGCTCCCCTCCCTCCCCAACCCGACCCCCGCCCAAAATAAATAAATAAATAAATCTTAAAAAAAAAAAAATCCAGAATAGCCAAAAATAAATAAATAAATAAATAAATAAATACATAAACAAACAAACTTTGGTGTCAAGGCATATCAGAGAAATAGTTGCTTCCTGCATAAAGATATGCTCTCATCAGGAAAAACAATAAAAAACACCCTTTCGCAATGCCTGTCTTAGCCACAAGACTCAGGCAAACCCTACTTCTGAGTCTTGACTTTGGAAGAACACTTGAAGTCACACCCTATGCCGTATACTTTGGGCATGTGTCTTTTCATTTTCTCCTTGGAATGACTGTATGACAAAGTATCCAGAGTCCTTATTTGACAGACAACAAAGCTCAGTCTCACAGCATCAACACTACCTTTCCAGGTAAATGGTAGGGCTGAAATGAAGTTACCTGCCTCGTTCTGAGCAGAGGACAAACAGCAGTGTACCTTTTAGAAAGTGGGTTTCCCAAGCTTGAGAAATGAGCATCTGACACTCCCCTGATATTTTGGCCCTGGGGATCCTCACCCCCACATCCCTCTTGACAATGCAGGTGACAGTGCACGTATCTATGCACATAGTCTTTACATTATACACATTCATTGTATTCAGTTTTATAGAACAAAGTAGATTTCAAAATTGAATTGGCATTGTGTGTATGTGTCTGCATGTTTCTCTATTTTCTAAGCATGTACATGCCACGTTTACAAGTGCAGCTTTAGCTTTAGATAAGACTAGAGATTGATTCTGATCTCAGATTTAGATATGCCAGAAAATGGAATCTACAGAGAAACTGCCACCAGTAAGTGAACAATTCTGGAAAACCCTGGCTAAAACCACTAACCCGTATCCCAGACTTCTCACTCACCTTTGCCAAGTCCCTTTCTGAGACCCGAACTGCAATCATGGTTCTGGCCTGTAGGTGGCTCCATTTTTCTTTTGCAAAGAAGAGGAACACACTGTGTTAAGCAGAAGATGATCTTGGAATGTTTTGCTTACTAAAATACTAATCATGTTTGTAAAAAATGTCAATAATGGTAAAGCAGTCCCACCTGCTGTTTTTCCGAAAAGAACATCAAATTCATGGAAGTATCTCCTTCCTTCCTTAAGCACAGGTTGAAGTATACACACTGCAGATGGGGAGGAGGGGATCCCTTCTCAGTCAGCAGGGTGGTCACCCTCAATCATCAGCCACCCCATAGAGTCTGCCCGACTTTCTCCAACTCTTTATCTGTCATATGTCCATGACATTGGACAGAGGTGCCCAGCCCCACCCTGGACCCCCTCCTCCCTTGCACCCTCCTACCAAGTCCTTCAACAGCTGAACATTGCCAACAAGCTACTGCCACCTGGTGTTTTGTCTTCATATGCAAGACCAGAGGACTTGTTTTGGCTTTTTTTTTTTGGCCACTTCTATTAGTCTCTCATCTATTTCTCTTTGTTCTTTGGCCTGTGTGGGCCTCCCATCGCAATGGCCCTCTCTGCAGAGCACTGGCTCTGGGCACATGCGCTCCAGAGCTCTGGTGTGGTAGTTGGACACATCGGTCCAGTCGTTCTGGGGCACGTGGGATCTTCCCAGGCTAGAGAAATGAGCATCTGACACTCCCCTGATATTTTGGCCCTGGGGATCCTCACCCCACATCCCTCTTGACAATGCAGGTGACAGTGCACGTATCTATGCACATAGTCTTTACATTATACACATTCATTGTATTCAGTTTTATAGAACAAAGTAGATTTCAAAATTGAATTGGCATTGTGTGTATGTGTCTGCATGTTTCTCTATTTTCTAAGCATGTACATGCCACGTTTACAAGTGCAGCTTTAGCTTTAGATAAGACTAGAGATTGATTCTGATCTCAGATTTAGATATGCCAGAAAATGGAATCTACAGAGAAACTGCCACCAGTAAGTGAACAATTCTGGAAAACCCTGGCTAAAACCACTAACCCGTATCCCAGACTTCTCACTCACCTTTGCCAAGTCCCTTTCTGAGACCCGAACTGCAATCATGGTTCTGGCCTGTAGGTGGCTCCATTTTTCTTTTGCAAAGAAGAGGAACACACTGTGTTAAGCAGAAGATGATCTTGGAATGTTTTGCTTACTAAAATACTAATCATGTTTGTAAAAAATGTCAATAATGGTAAAGCAGTCCCACCTGCTGTTTTTCCGAAAAGAACATCAAATTCATGGAAGTATCTCCTTCCTTCCTTAAGCACAGGTTGAAGTATACACACTGCAGATGGGGAGGAGGGGATCCCTTCTCAGTCAGCAGGGTGGTCACCCTCAATCATCAGCCACCCCATAGAGTCTGCCCGACTTTCTCCAACTCTTTATCTGTCATATGTCCATGACATTGGACAGAGGTGCCCAGCCCCACCCTGGACCCCCTCCTCCCTTGCACCCTCCTACCAAGTCCTTCAACAGCTGAACATTGCCAACAAGCTACTGCCACCTGGTGTTTTGTCTTCATATGCAAGACCAGAGGACTTGTTTTGGCTTTTTTTTTTTGGCCACTTCTATTAGTCTCTCATCTATTTCTCTTTGTTCTTTGGCCTGTGTGGGCCTCCCATCGCAATGGCCCCTCTCGCTGCAGAGCACTGGCTCTGGGCACATGCGCTCCAGAGCTCTGGTGTGGTAGTTGGACACATCGGTCCAGTCGTTCTGGGGCACGTGGGATCTTCCCAGGCTAGAGATCGAACTGGCGCCTCTTGCACTGCAAGGCGGTGTCCTTACCCACTGGACCAACAGGGAAGCCCCAGAGGACATGTTTTTACACTCTTACCGCTAACATGGTTTTTCAGACAAAATTAGAATCACTGTGGACATAGGCTCATAGGCTGGCTTTTGAAGAAAGCCTCAAAGAATGGCTGACGTAAAAGAGGACTTTGAGGTATTACTCCTGGACTTGCGCCTATGTGAGTGTTATGTTGCTTCAGTTGTGTACAGCTCTGTGCGACCCTGCAGCTCACCAGGCTCCTCTTTCCATGGCATTCTCCAGGGAAGAATGTTGGTGTGGGTTGCCATTTCCTTCTCCAGGGGATCTTCCTGACCCAGGGATTGAAATCAGGACTCTTGCATCTGTCTGTATTAGAAAGTGGGTTCTTCACCACTAGTACCACCTGGGAACATTGCCTGACTATTATGTCCTATCAGAGGATTTGAGAAAGTATCTGGAAATGTAGCCTTCAACAAGTAAACTTTGATTCCATCTCATCATTTTCTATTTCCTCATGCTTTCTGGTCTTAAGAAATCTAAATTTTGAGTTTAAAAATTAAATTCTAGTTTCACCAAAAGTAACCTCTTATTGAACCCCCAGAAGAAGGATTAGTACAGGAGAACAGAGAACAGGAACAGGTCAGCTAGACAGAAGTCATCAAATAAATGTCCTTTTTGAGATTCATTAACTGACCACAGGATCTGGGATGAATCCCTTACCTGTGTTGGCCTCAGTCCTAACTCAGAATTACACTCATTATAGAAATAGAGGTTATGTGCAGAGCGTTTTCAGTCAGACCAGTGTTTGATGCTGAGAACCATTATGTGCTGTTTGATTTACTTTGATAAATTAGTGGTTTATCTAATATTTGTGTGTGATATCTTTTATTACTGTTGTGGATTTTTCTTCAGTTTTTTTTTTAAAGATTTATTTATTTATTTTGGGCGGGGGTCGGGTTGGGGAGAGAGGGGAGCGGGCGGGCCACTTCTATTGGTCTTTCATTTCTCCATTTTCATCCGTCTTTGTTCTTTGGCTCCTGTGGGCCTCCCATCGCGGTGGCATCTGTCGTTGCAGAGCGCAGGCTCTGGGCGCATGCACTCCAGGGCTCCGGCTCGGTAATTGGACACATGGGTCCAGCCGCTCCGCGGCACGTGGGATCTTCCCAGGCCAGGGCTCGAACCGGCGCCCCTTGCACTGCAAGGTGGTGTCCTTACCCACTGGACCACCAGGGGAAGCCCTTTCTTCAGTTTTATGAGTAGTATTTTCCTTACTATCCAGCCAAAATTTGAATGATGGGAGTGGTGATTAGCACAAAGTGAAGGATGAACCCAACTGAGGGTGTAGAATACAGGAAGTGAAGACGGGAGGCTGGAGGGGAAGGAAGCAGACCAGCCCTGGACTCTCCCTGAGTGTCTGGCCCTGGGCCCATCCTCTCATGACCCAGGGAAGGTTCATCCCAACAGCATTCCTGGTTCTGTGCTGCAGACAGTGGTGACCTGGGGGCTGCAAGGGAGGTGCCTAGCTGAAGCACTAGGCCTTTATCAGTTATCTTGCCACTGAAGGCCACCGGAGCTGCCCCTCCGTCGCAATCTCCCTGTTTTTTGTTTCTGGGTATCAGAACAATGTCCCCCTGTGGAACGTTCCAGACTTGACCTTTGAAGAACTTCCTCACACAAATGATACTCTGTCTCCCCAGTCTTCGAGGTGGTCCTGCATATCAGGGAAGGGGGACTCCGAGGTTAAGAAGGAAATGTCTTTCCCTCAGGGGTATATCATCTGCACATTTTTACTTGACATGCTATGCTTTTATAAGTAATGAATTTTTACAGTTCCTATTGAGATTCATTAACTGACCACAGGATCTGGGATGAATCCCTTACCTGTGTTGGCCTCAGTCCTAACTCAGAATTACACTCATTATAGAAATAGAGGTTATGTGCAGAGCGTTTTCAGTCAGACCAGTGTTTGATGCTGAGAACCATTATGTGCTGTTTGATTTACTTTGATAAATTAGTGGTTTATCTAATATTTGTGTGTGATATCTTTTATTACTGTTGTGGATTTTTCTTCAGTTTTTTTTTTAAAGATTTATTTATTTATTTTGGGCGGGGGTCGGGTTGGGGAGAGAGGGGAGCAGGTGGGCCACTTCTATTGGTCTTTCATTTCTCTATTTTCATCCGTCTTTGTTCTTTGGCTCCTGTGGGCCTCCCATCGCGGTGGCATCTGTCGTTGCAGAGCGCAGGCTCTGGGCGCATGCACTCCAGGGCTCCGGCTCGGTAATTGGACACATGGGTCCAGCCGCTCCGCGGCACGTGGGATCTTCCCAGGCCAGGGCTCGAACCGGCGCCCCTTGCACTGCAAGGTGGTGTCCTTACCCACTGGACCACCAGGGGAAGCCCTTTCTTCAGTTTTATGAGTAGTATTTTCCTTACTATCCAGCCAAAATTTGAATGATGGGAGTGGTGATTAGCACAAAGTGAAGGATGAACCCAACTGAGGGTGTAGAATACAGGAAGTGAAGACGGGAGGCTGGAGGGGAAGGAAGCAGACCAGCCCTGGACTCTCCCTGAGTGTCTGGCCCTGGGCCCATCCTCTCATGACCCAGGGAAGGTTCATCCCAACAGCATTCCTGGTTCTGTGCTGCAGACAGTGGTGACCTGGGGGCTGCAAGGGAGGTGCCTAGCTGAAGCACTAGGCCTTTATCAGTTATCTTGCCACTGAAGGCCACCGGAGCTGCCCCTCCGTCGCAATCTCCCTGTTTTTTGTTTCTGGGTATCAGAACAATGTCCCCCTGTGGAACGTTCCAGACTTGACCTTTGAAGAACTTCCTCACACAAATGATACTCTGTCTCCCCAGTCTTCGAGGTGGTCCTGCATATCAGGGAAGGGGGACTCCGAGGTTAAGAAGGAAATGTCTTTCCCTCAGGGGTATATCATCTGCACATTTTTACTTGACATGCTATGCTTTTATAAGTAATGAATTTTTACAGTTCCTATAGACAGTTCATCCATTCTCTCTCTCTCTCTCTCACACACACACACACACACACAGACACACACGTGCTGGCAACTAATTTTGATTCTAATTCATCTCCTCATGAAATCAAACACAATGAATGCTTTTCGTAGGTAACAAATGCATGTGCACATGTATATGCACTATCATTAGTCATCCATAGGGGCTTTTTTTTTGGGGGGGGCAGAGGTTGGAGGGGCGGGTTGGGGAGGGAGGGGGGCAGGCGGGCCACTTCTATTGGTCTTTCATTTATCGATTTTTCATCCATCTTTGTTCTTTGGCCCGTGTGGGCCTCCCATCGCGGTGGCCTCTGTTGTCACAGAGCACCGGCTCTGGGCGCGTGCACTCCAGGGCTCCGGCTCAGTAATTAGACACATTGGTCCAGCCGCTCTGCAGCACGTGGGATCTTCCCAGGCCAGGGATCAAACCGGCGCCCCTTGCACTGCAAGGCGGTGTCCTTACCCACTGGACCACCAGGGAAGCCCTCCATAGGGGCTTTTGAGGGAGTACGCCTTGAGCCTCTTATATCAGGGGAGAATAAAATGACCATTTCTCCAGCCCTAAAAGCCCATTGTCTAAAATGGAGGCTGCTCCATTGTCCTCTAGAGAGGGCAAGGGGATAGAACCTCACTCCAAATTCCCTCTTATCTGGATAGGTGATAGAGGCTAAAAGAGAAGGAGCTCTGTCACTTGTGAAATGGGAATCATCTCTAACACAGAGCTGTTCTGAGGGGTGAATGTGAAAATGTGGGGCAAAGGCAGGCACTGTGTAAAGTCATTTTTCATTTCACTCCTAATGAGAAGGTTGATATCATTAGCAAGGAATCAAATGTCTCTCTGATATGGCTTGAGTTCAAAGTTCTAAAGAGAGAAAGATCTCTAGTTTCCTGGAAGACTCAGAAGCTCCTAAGAGCTGCCCAACATCAAGCCTCTAAGCAGACCCTAATCCAGTCCCTACAGTGGGAAGACAGGCTTACCTCTGACTTACCTCTTAAGCTCATGGGGAGATGGCACCAAGACCACGAGGTGTGGTATTGCCTAAATGCTGCTCCTGGACTGCTTCCTATATTAATTCATTGATAGAGAGATTTTTAGACCTGTCTCCCATTCAACACTGCAGGGTTCCTCAGATCATGCAACATCCACCTGTGTCACACCACAATTTCCACTCTCTGCTGCCTCCATGTGGGGCAAAACATGAAAAAGCACTACCATTTCATTGAACTACAACTGTCCATTCTTTACTTCACTAATGGGTCAATATATATTGGGTTAAAAATGTACACTATTCCATTTCAGTGATTCAACTCTGCAGCAAAAATAAGAAGTTAAGAAGGAAAATGAGTATAGGGGCATTTTAGGGGTAAATAAAGAGACAGGATATGTTTTTCACATTAGCTTTTAATTTTGTTCAAGTTTCAAGGATTTTAAGATGAAGTTATTCCTCCTTGGACCTCTCTTTGCCATTCAGCCATAAAGCTGTCTTTCTCTTCCTTTCTATCTTCGGTTTCCTCCTCTCTATCTCTCTCTCTCTCTCTCATGAGGAGATCTCATTTTCTGTAGATAAATGTACAAATATATGTAAGTGAATAAATATGTATATACCTACATAAGCAAACTTTCAGGAAGATATAATGAAGATGGAAACATTAAAGGGTAATCTTTGAGTGGTGTATTGTAGATCCATCATTTAAAGGGTAATGTTTGGGTGGTATGTTGGGGAGCAGTGATTTTCCACATCTACATCTATTGTGACATACAGAGTGGAATGAACCTCATGCACAGTGTAGCAAGGTAAAGAACAGCCAACAGTCTGTTTAGACAGTGGCAGGATTCATCAAACTCCTAAAAATAATTCAAGCCTGCTCAAAACAGCTGAGTAGCTTACTATGTACTCAGAATGAAATGTTCAGGGTAAAAATTGACTGAATAAACAAGGAAAAGATTTTACCTTCAAGTTCCCATCAATCCCTTGTCCACTCCTCCCAGCTCCTTCCTATCACCTTGCAAATCCAGCACTCACTTCTGAGACAATTGGAAGTTCATCCCTCAGGTGGTGGAGAAAGTCCACTCCATTGGTTTCATGCTCCTCAGGGGAGAGGATGTGCATGAAGGTGGCTGATGGTATAGGCAATGGGATGGAGAATGCAGATTCTGAGCCTCACTGTGACTGGCTTCCCTCACAAACAGCTCGTCATTCACTATACAGAGACTAGAAGAAAAATGCGCATTTGGACATTGCTGGGTGGAAAACCACACGCTCGATCCTGTCTCTACTCCCACTGCCACTTAGCAACCAGATTCCTTCCATACACCTTCTGTGCCTGTCCCCCGGCTCCTTGACTGGTACCTCTGCCCCTCCCACAAAGCACACCTTTGGAGAGATTGCCTTTCAACTTCACTCAATGGGTAGACTGATCCCCAACCCAAGGATAATTTCACATTTACGATCCTGTACCTACTGCCACTGCCCACTAAACAAAAACAGATCCCCCTTCAAGTTTCAAGGATTTTAAGATGAAGTTATTCCTCCTTGGACCTCTCTTTGCCATTCAGCCATAAAGCTGTCTTTCTCTTCCTTTCTATCTTCGGTTTCCTCCTCTCTATCTCTCTCTCTCTCTCATGAGGAGATCTCATTTTCTGTAGATAAATGTACAAATATATGTAAGTGAATAAATATGTATATACCTACATAAGCAAACTTTCAGGAAGATATAATGAAGATGGAAACATTAAAGGGTAATCTTTGAGTGGTGTATTGTAGATCCATCATTTAAAGGGTAATGTTTGGGTGGTATGTTGGGGAGCAGTGATTTTCCACATCTACATCTATTGTGACATACAGAGTGGAATGAACCTCATGCACAGTGTAGCAAGGTAAAGAACAGCCAACAGTCTGTTTAGACAGTGGCAGGATTCATCAAACTCCTAAAAATAATTCAAGCCTGCTCAAAACAGCTGAGTAGCTTACTATGTACTCAGAATGAAATGTTCAGGGTAAAAATTGACTGAATAAACAAGGAAAAGATTTTACCTTCAAGTTCCCATCAATCCCTTGTCCACTCCTCCCAGCTCCTTCCTATCACCTTGCAAATCCAGCACTCACTTCTGAGACAATTGGAAGTTCATCCCTCAGGTGGTGGAGAAAGTCCACTCCATTGGTTTCATGCTCCTCAGGGGAGAGGATGTGCATGAAGGTGGCTGATGGTATAGGCAATGGGATGGAGAATGCAGATTCTGAGCCTCACTGTGACTGGCTTCCCTCACAAACAGCTCGTCATTCACTATACAGAGACTAGAAGAAAAATGCGCATTTGGACATTGCTGGGTGGAAAACCACACGCTCGATCCTGTCTCTACTCCCACTGCCACTTAGCAACCAGATTCCTTCCATACACCTTCTGTGCCTGTCCCCCGGCTCCTTGACTGGTACCTCTGCCCCTCCCACAAAGCACACCTTTGGAGAGATTGCCTTTCAACTTCACTCAATGGGTAGACTGATCCCCAACCCAAGGATAATTTCACATTTACCCTGAACAGTGGCCCAGTGCAATACAATGCAGGAGTGTACAGTCTGATCGCCATTTTCAGAAGAAGACACTGACTCACAGAGAGGTCATGTGACTGGGCCAAGGTCACACAGCAATCAAGTGTTTGGTCAAGGAGAGAACCCATGTGCCAATTCCAGAGCCCATGCTGTTCCTAGACACTAAGCTAGGCTGCTCCTTGGGTCTACCTGCTGACTTTTCACAATACTGAGTAAACCTAAGGTCTGCACCACCACAGGCCCATGGCCCTGAGCCCAGACCAGATGGATGTTCCCACCCACAACACAGCTCTCACCTGGAGGAGTTGGCAGTGGTAGTGATGAAGGTCCGGGTGAAGGCACGCACATGGCCCTGAGACCTTCCTTCCACTTCAACAACAAACAACAAACAATAATATTCCTTAGAGCCTCACATGTTTACAGGCTCCCATGGCAGTCCCTAGTCAGTGTCTGACTTAACACTCATACGAGGGGACAGTGGTTCACTTGGGGAGTCAGGGTGTCTGGAATAGGGAGGTCAATGTAGGAGCCGTCTGCTCTCAGTGACATGGCCCCATGACAACCACTTCACAAGTTCATTTTTGGATGCACTTTTCACAGTTGTCCAAGTGGTATATATTTTGCGGAAATTGCGAGGTTAAGTAGTGGCCCAAGTTCTAAGTATAAGGATCTGGGATGGGAGCCAGCAAACCTCACAGTCTGTGTCACTAACCCCAGGGTGAGCGGGAGACAGGCATGGATGCAGTTCATACCTGAGTTGTCTGTGGGAAGACTGAAGCCTGGAGGAAAGGGGAAGGGGGATGGTGAGTGGAAGGGAAGGGAAAGGGAGAAGATGGGAGTGAAGGGGAAATAAGAAATAGAAGGGAAGGGAGAGGAGAGAAAGGCAGCTGGAAGGGATCCTGGGGGAGGGGAGCCTGGCCAAGGGAGGGAGCAGTGGGGCATCTGGGAGGTGTCTCCACACACTCACTTTCCTTGAACACCCCACTGACAGAGAAACATAGCATCGTTTCCTGAAATGCAGAGCACAGAAGTTTAGTCAGCCCTCAGCTTCTTCCACTTGAGTGGCTTCCTTCCCACCCACCATGGCAAGAAGTCGGTGCTCACTGTTTGGAAATGCACGTCCACCCAGAAGGAGGTGAAGTCATGCTGAACTTTGGGCAATGCACAGAGGGCATGCACAATGTCATGCTTTTTGTATTTCAGGATTTGGACATGCTGGTCTGTGGGGAAAGGGAAGAAAGGGAAGGTCTCGGGCTGCCACACCCTGGACCCTCACCCCCTTTTTCTGCCCAGCCTTTCCCACCACACACTCACTGGGGCCGTTGAGATTCTTCATATTCCTGCTCTGTGGCAAGTACCCACAAAAGCTGCTTCTAGGAGACACAGAGAAATGGTGGGTGGTGGTCTGCTCAGCATGGGTGTTTGCAGGAGCTGGCCTGCGTCTACTGGGATACCACATGGCTTTAGGAGGGAGTCTGGGTTGTGTTACTCACAGCTCTGGGTCCTTGGGGTGAAAGGGAATGGTCAGGAAAAAGCAGGCCTCATCATGATAAGCACCCAGGAGTCCCTGGCGATCTTCATAGTCATGGATCATGTAATACCTGAGGGGAACAGAGAGAACAGTCTACCTCTGTGGTCTGGAGCTCAAAGGAGACTTGAAAATTCCTTGAGCAGACCTGAGCATGAGTGGTCTCCCCTATCGTAGCTCCCTGCCTTGATGAGATTCCAAGGGGTACTTACTGCTGCAGGAATTGCAGGATTAGACTCTTCAGCTCATCAGATCCAAAGAAGCTCCCCTGATATCAAAACAGGCATGAGGATCAGGGTTGACACCTTCTCAGGCACCACCTAGAACCCTGCTGGATCCTCCATGCTCACCTTGCATGGTAGTAAGCACTTGGGGTCTTCAACAGCACACTTAGACTGTGAGGGTGTCTCCTGATCATCCTGGGGGAAGGAAGAGGAATTCAGGAGTGCAGTCCAGGACATGGTGCTAGATGATCAGGGAGAAAGATGGACCCAGGATGGGGTGGAAGGGGGAGAGGGCCTGGTTAAAGGACCCTAGAAATTCCAGCACCAGGATTACATAACAAATTTTCAACATGGAGTCCCAAAAGCCTGTGGAGAACATGACCGAAGAGGATCCAGGGCCTTTCAGGTTCTCACAGAGGATGCTACTCTCCTCCCCAGGACTTTTTTTTTTTTTTAAAGATTTATTTATTTACATATTTTGGTGGGGGTGGGGTGGGGAGGGAGGGGAGCAGGCAGGCCACTTCTATTGGTCTTTCATTTGTCCATTTTCATCCATCTTTGTTCTTTGGCCCTTGTAAGCCTCCCATCACAGTGACCTCTCTCATTGCAGAGCACCTGCTCTGGGCACATGCACTCCAGAGCTCCGGCTCGGTAACTGGACACATTGGTCCAGTCGCTCCATGGCACGTGGGATCTTCCCAGACCAGGGATTGAACCGGCGCCCCTTGCACTGCAAGGTGGTGTCCTTACCCACTGGACCACCAGGGAAGCCCTCCCCAGGACATTTTAAGGGTCAGGTTCAAATATGGAAGTTGGAGAGGTCCTAATGGGATTCAGAGTAGTCTGTGTGTGCTATCAGTGCCATTTGGAGAAGCCTGTGATTTAGGAATACACTTACCAAGCTTAGTAACCTAGGGAACATTTCCAGGATGGAGCTGCCAAAATCAGGCAAAAGAGAAAAGTCAGTGATAATGTGGAGGTGACCCTCCTCGTGGGAGCAAGCCACAGCAATCACAGTATGTGTTCCCCCCAATACACCATTATCTTAGCCTTCTGGGGCCCTGGTCACCACTCCATGAACTGACCCTGTTGCAGAAATCAGACCGTTGGGAAACCAACCAACATACTTGGATGGCTGGCAAGACAATCTAGCACTCGAAAGCTGGGATCAGGGTTGACACCTTCTCAGGCACCATAGAACCCTGCTGGATCCTCCATGCTCACCTTGCATGGTAGTAAGCACTTGGGGTCTTCAACAGCACACTTAGACTGTGAGGGTGTCTCCTGATCATCCTGGGGGAAGGAAGAGGAATTCAGGAGTGCAGTCCAGGACATGGTGCTAGATGATCAGGGAGAAAGATGGACCCAGGATGGGGTGGAAGGGGGAGAGGGCCTGGTTAAAGGACCCTAGAAATTCCAGCACCAGGATTACATAACAAATTTTCAACATGGAGTCCCAAAAGCCTGTGGAGAACATGACCGAAGAGGATCCAGGGCCTTTCAGGTTCTCACAGAGGATGCTACTCTCCTCCCCAGGACTTTTTTTTTTTTTTAAAGATTTATTTATTTACATATTTTGGTGGGGGTGGGGTGGGGAGGGAGGGGAGCAGGCAGGCCACTTCTATTGGTCTTTCATTTGTCCATTTTCATCCATCTTTGTTCTTTGGCCCTTGTAAGCCTCCCATCACAGTGACCTCTCTCATTGCAGAGCACCTGCTCTGGGCACATGCACTCCAGAGCTCCGGCTCGGTAACTGGACACATTGGTCCAGTCGCTCCATGGCACGTGGGATCTTCCCAGACCAGGGATTGAACTGCGCCTTGCACTGCAAGGTGGTGTCCTTACCCACTGGACCACCAGGGAAGCCCTCCCCAGGACATTTTAAGGGTCAGGTTCAAATATGGAAGTTGGAGAGGTCCTAATGGGATTCAGAGTAGTCTGTGTGTGCTATCAGTGCCATTTGGAGAAGCCTGTGATTTAGGAATACACTTACCAAGCTTAGTAACCTAGGGAACATTTCCAGGATGGAGCTGCCAAAATCAGGCAAAAGAGAAAAGTCAGTGATAATGTGGAGGTGACCCTCCTCGTGGGAGCAAGCCACAGCAATCACAGTATGTGTTCCCCCCAATACACCATTATCTTAGCCTTCTGGGGCCCTGGTCACCACTCCATGAACTGACCCTGTTGCAGAAATCAGACCGTTGGGAAACCAAGCACCATACTTGGATGGCTGGAGAACTCAGGTTTATTATGCCAGTGGTCCCAGATGAGCTAGCACTCAGAAATGCTGGGCCCTGGGCTCAGGGTAAACTCTTTTTTAAAAAAAAATATATAGGATTAACATATGCAGGTACAGTTGGTGATCTTGGACTGGGTACATTAAAATCAGAAGGTACAGAATGCACGAGTTGCTGGGGTTACAGGAGAAGCTGTGGGGAGTTACAGAGCATGGGAGTTGCTAGGGGCTACAGGTAAGATTAATGACCTATAGAATCAGGAACAGAGCATTCTGACCTCATCAGAACAATGACTTCAGCACCACAGGCATACCTCATGGGGGCAAAAAGGAACTTTATAGTTAATCATTATTGAGCATGAGCCTCAGTTTCCTTTTTAAACCCAGAGGGAGATATTCCCTCCATCCCTTCCTCCCACCCACTCTGCCCTCCCCTTTCCCTTGGACAGTTCCCAGCCACACTGTCCTGATTACTTTCTTTAGTGTCACAAGGACCAACATTTGAAAGCCAGTATGCAGGCCTTTCTCTCCTCCCTCCCTTCCTACCTCCAGGGCCTAGTGAAGGGGGTAGATGGAAACGGGATAGGAGCTTGGGGCTTTGCTACCTTACTTGGGGTCCAGCAATCTTCCAAGACCAGGACATACCTCAGGAATGGCTCAAGTGCTTTGGCAGGTAGGTGAGTGAAGTGGGTCTCAGAGGCATGGAGGGAGATGGAGGGGGATGAAGACGAAAAGGGAGTGGAGAGAGGAGGGGAGAGATAAGAGCGATATAGGGATGTAGAGACAAGGAGAGAGACACCTTATCTTGGTTGACTTATCAGTGAAGGTGGTACACATGGGATTTCTGTCTGAACACACCCCTTCTGTTTCCAGCTGCTGACCCTTGTCTATCTCTCCTGCAGACTTCACCTGGAATTACGGGGAAAACTCACATGTACTAGATGGCTTGGGACCCACTCCCTTCATATCCTTACAAATCCATGTTCCCTCCTCTGTCACCACTCCATAAGCCTTCCCAATTTCCCTTTAAAGGAGGATCTGGGTGCCTCTCCTCACCTCACTGTTGGAAAGGTTCAAGTAGTTGGTGTTAGAAGCACTCTCCCTAATGGTGGACAGGCCACCCAGCAAGTTGGGTTTCTTGTTGCTC
Organism: Tragulus kanchil; assembly: GCA_022376925.1. NCBI lineage: Eukaryota > Metazoa > Chordata > Mammalia > Artiodactyla > Tragulidae > Tragulus > Tragulus kanchil. Next base: position 64,318,545 of record JAIOJX010000001.1, on the reverse strand, counting down.
CCGTCCAAGGATGAAAGCTATGATGAGGAAAGACATTGAGGATCCAAAAGAGGATACCTGACACCAGTCTGCTTCTTCTACTTGATCTCCACCACCATCATCATCAGCCCTGACTTTGGGCCTAGCTCCAAATTTGGGGCATGATCCCTGGATGGATGTGCAGGGAGGCAGCCATGCCATTTCTATGGTTCTGTATCAGAGGTTATCAAGTCTCCAGGGATGCAGGATGAAGGAGGCAGAGTCTGAGAGAGTATAGCTGGTGCAGCTCCAGCACCAGCCCTTTCCCATCATATAATCCCCAATTGCCCTTTCCAAACAGACCATCTACCTCACCTGGCCAACATTTGCAGCTGTAGCCACTCCAGGGCTACAGCAGTATCTCAAGAGATTGCTGGAAGGCATCAGACGGCTTGTTCATAGTCAACTGAAGAGTTAGGGATGGGGTTCAGTGGTTTTGAGTCTGAGGGTGAGTGGGGGGAAGAGGTGGGTCTGGCTGTGAAAGTACAGCTTGTGTTGAGTCTGAATTACCTTTATCTGTTCCACCTTTTCAGATGTCAGTTCCTTCTGCACAGATTGGGGTGCATAACAGGGCTCAACAAAGATAGATATCTGTAGGCAACACAAGAGGGACTGGGTAAGCTCCAGGAAATCCGTGCACAGGATCATGCAAGACCATACACCTCTCCTGCCCTCTTGTCCCTAGTCAGTCCTGATCATGCCCTTGACACACACCTTTTCATCATCCTCATTGAAAATTTTGCCGTTGACCTTCTTCAATGCACAGGCAATTTTGACATTCTCAACAAAGAACTGGGCCTGCATGTTCTCATAGTGAAACTGTATGGAGAGTGACAAGCGAAGCAGAATATGAGACCAGAGCCATTTTTCCTCTGGGCCTGCCATCTAACCCGTTTCCTCTCATGGTCTCCATGGCCTCTCTTACTTTGACTGGAATGAAGGGAACACTGCATTGCTTCTGAATCAAATTCAGCAGCCACTTCTCCTCATACTTTATACCAAAAGGAATCTAGAGGCCAAGAAACAAATGAGAAAGAGAATGGATACGATGAAATTCATGATTAAGATAAGATCCAACTGTGTCTTGCTTTAGAATCAAGTTTTAAATATTTTCTCATGATAGGATAATATGTGTTATCACTGACTTTGTACCAGATGTGGACTTTATAGAGATCTTTCTTTTCATTCAAATCATCTTCCTGACTATGTACATTTCATATGTACTTACTTTTATAAAGTTCCAAGAGACTCACGTGAGGAACACCTTGCCTGCCCATCTGATAGGGAGCCCAGAGGCTCAACCTCCTCCCACACTCAGCTTGAACCAAACATGTGACCCAGTATGAAGTGCTCCACCTCCCTGGCAGTAGGTTTCTTCCTTTGCTTTTAGACAATCTCTCCCATCCTACTCCTTGCTGTCAGTCTGTTTCCTTCATATTGCTTCTCTGAACCTGCCCTTAAATGATCTTAGAAGATAGCTCCTAGGAATAACAAGACAGATTCCCAAATGCACTACCCCAGAAAAGTTTGCAGCATTTCTCCATAAGTACAACATGACTCTCTAGGTCATCTTCTACATATTAGGTCCATTTAGCCAGGACACTCACTGTGATCTTGAACCAGCTCCCCAAGGTCTCATTCTGACTCTTCCTCCTCATTCTTCCCTCTGGAGGCTTTTGCTTTGTCTCCATGTTAATATGCATTTGGTTTTGTTTCTGAAAACCATTTCTCCGATGATGGGATGGAAGTGCATAGGGCGTTTTGCTGGGAGATGGAGAGACGAAAGTGGTCCATACAGGCTTCGAAAGTCTGCACTACATTTTCCCACATGATATCTGAACTACAGTACACATTGCTCCAACATTAATCTTATCCCATCATTCTTCACTCTTTCAGGTTCGAGAGTAGAATGACAGGTTTAACTACAAGGTTTTGTGTTTACTGGTTGGCACATATCGGCCACGCTGACTGGTCACTTACTATCTTTCTTGGATATCCATATGTGCATTACTTGCTTCTGAATTGCTATCTTGCTGCTGCTGGGAAGTAGCATGTACAGACCAATCCTTGTATCTCCTTCGGTAAATCCGGCTTCGTGCTGTTTTTTGTAAACGGTTCACTTTATTGGTGTGCTCTGAAATTGACAGCAAGAGATCCATGGCCTGACTTCCAGAAGAAGTCCTTAGTAAATATCATGGCTAATGAAAAATTATCGCTAAATTTATAATCTAAACAGAAATGTATCATAGTGCCAAAAAAAGAGAGAGAGAGAAAAAAAGCTGAGAGACTTCACTGTTTGCTCAACCATTGGGAAATGCAAGATGGGCAGTCTCAGCCAATAAGAAAAGAGGCACTGAGGAAAGGGTCTGGATGTAGAGTGTAGCCTGTGATGTTAGACCCTGATCTAGTTGGTTCAGGCTAGGTGACCTAGAAAAAGTGGCTTTTCATCCCCACGTCTCACTTCTCTGCTCTGCTTTAGGAGGACAATAAAGCATCCCCTTAAATCTACCATGGTGTGATGATTCAAGGGTCAAAGGTGATCTGCCTCCCTGGAGGAAGATCTATAGAACTGAAAGGTAAGTCTGATGAAAAGATCCAGAATGGAGTTTTGAGAGATATAATATAGAGAATATCAAGAGAAAGCTGTAGAGAGTTAAAGGAGATACATGGAGTATACCAAACACATGGTTAATGGGAGTCCCAGAGAGAAGGAGAGGGAAGAGGGGAGAAATAGCATTTGAAGAGAATGTAGTTGAGAACTTTCCAAAAGTAGCAAGATATTAACTCAGGATAACAATATTAATCAGAGAAAACATATACTTTGAGGAAAAATATGTTTTAAAAGAAACTGTGTTTGATATAGACCAATGCAACAAGAGAGCCCAGAGATAAACCCACCCATGGGTACCTTATTTTTGACAAAGGAGGCAAGAATACACAATATGGCAAAGACAGCCTCTTCAGAAAGTGGTGCTGGGAAAACTGGACAGCTACATGTAAAAGAATGAAGTTGGAACACTGCCTAACATCATACACAAAGATAAACTCAAAATAGGTTAAAGACCTAAATGTAAGACCAGAAACCATAAAACTCAAAGAAGAAAACAGGCAGAACACTTGACACAAATCAAAGCAGAATCTTCTATGACCCACCTCCTAGAGTAACAGAAATAAAACAAAAATAAACAAGTGGGACCTAATTAAACTTAAAAGCTTTTGCACAGCAAGAGATCCATGGCCTCTCGGGCCTTAGTAAATATCATGGCTAATGAAAATTATCGCTAAATTTATAATCTAAACAGAAATGTATCATAGTGCCAAAAAAACAGAGAGAGAAAAAAAGCTGAGAGACTTCACTGTTTGCTCAACCATTGGGAAATGCAAGATGGGCAGTCTCAGCCAATAAGAAAAGAGGCACTGAGGAAAGGGTCTGGATGTAGAGTGTAGCCTGTGATGTTAGACCCTGATCTAGTTGGTTCAGGCTAGGTGACCTAGAAAAAGTGGCTTTTCATCCCCACGTCTCACTTCTCTGCTCTGCTTTAGGAGGACAATAAAGCATCCCCTTAAATCTACCATGGTGTGATGATTCAAGGGTCAAAGGTGATCTGCCTCCCTGGAGGAAGATCTATAGAACTGAAAGGTAAGTCTGATGAAAAGATCCAGAATGGAGTTTTGAGAGATATAATATAGAGAATATCAAGAGAAAGCTGTAGAGAGTTAAAGGAGATACATGGAGTATACCAAACACATGGTTAATGGGAGTCCCAGAGAGAAGGAGAGGAAGAGGGGAGAAATAGCATTTGAAGAGAATGTAGTTGAGAACTTTCCAAAAGTAGCAAGATATTAACTCAGGATAACAATATTAATCAGAGAAAACATATACTTTGAGGAAAAATATGTTTTAAAAGAAACTGTGTTTGATATAGACCAATGCAACAAGAGAGCCCAGAGATAAACCCACCCATGGGTACCTTATTTTTGACAAAGGAGGCAAGAATACACAATATGGCAAAGACAGCCTCTTCAGAAAGTGGTGCTGGGAAAACTGGACAGCTACATGTAAAAGAATGAAGTTGGAACACTGCCTAACATCATACACAAAGATAAACTCAAAATAGGTTAAAGACCTAAATGTAAGACCAGAAACCATAAAACTCAAAGAAGAAAACAGGCAGAACACTTGACACAAATCAAAGCAGAATCTTCTATGACCCACCTCCTAGAGTAACAGAAATAAAACAAAAATAAACAAGTGGGACCTAATTAAACTTAAAAGCTTTTGCACAGCAAGAGAAACTATAAACAAAGTGAAAAGACAGCCCTCAGAATGGGAGAAAATAATAATAGATGAAAGAACTGGCAAAGAATAATCTCATTTGTGAATATGTGGGCAAATTTAACTGAGTATCCACTATATGACAGTAATAGTAATGATAGTAATTTCTTCTTTGTATTTAAATGTAGAGAAAATGAAAATGCATGATAATAAGTTTGGAGGGAGTGACATATGCGTGCTAAGTCACTTCAGTCCTTTCCAACTCCTTGCAACGCTATAGGCTGTAGTCTGCCAGGCTCCTCTGTCTATGGGATTTTCCAGGCAAGAATACTGGAGTGGGTTGCCATGCCCTCCTCCAGGGGATCTGCCCCACCCAGGGATCAAACCTGTGTCACTTGTGTTTCAGGCACTGGTCGGCAGGATTTTAACCACTAGCACTATCTGGGAATCCACTTGGAGGCAGTAGACAGAATCAAAATGTCTCAAGGTCCCATAATTGTCTCAGAAGTTTTAAAGAACTAATTAACTAATACTAGACTATGAAAAGGCAAAACTGTCTATTGTAATCAAACGGTAACTACTACAAGAATGGTAAAGAGTGATAAACAATGTAGTCACACACAGTAACAATTAAATAGTTATAAAATAGCAATCATTTGACAGCCTCTTCAAATGGTGTTGGGAACATTGGACAGCTACATGCAAAAAAATGAAGTTGGAACATTCTCTGACACCATACACAAAGATCAACTCAAAATGCATTAAAGACCTAAATGTAAGACCAGAAACCATCAAACTCTTAGAGGAGAATATAGGCAAAACCCTCAAGGACATCAATCAAAGCAAGATCTTCTCTGACCCACCTACTAGAATAGCGGAACTAAAAACAAAAATGAGCATGTGGGACCTAATGAAACTTAAAAGCTTTTGTACAGCAAGAGAAACTTCAAAAAAGCTCAACAGACAGTCCACAGAATGGGAGAAAATCACAGCAAATGAAACAACAGACAAAGAATTCATCTCCAAAATCTACAAGCAACTCAGACAACTCAGCACCAGAAAAATGAACAACTCAATCAAAAAATGGGAAAAGGACCTAAATAGACACCTCTCCAAAGAGGACATACAGATGGCCCAAAAGCACATGAAACGATGCTCAACTTCACTTATAATTAGAGAAATGCAGATCAAAACTACAATGAGATACCACCTCACACCCGTCAGAATGGCCATCATCCACAAATCTACAGACAATAAATGCTGGAGAGGGTGCGGAGGAAAGGGACCACTCTTGCATTGCTGGTGGGAATATCAGTTGGTACAGCCTCTATGGAAGACAGTATGGAGATTTCTTAGAAAGCTGGGAGTAGGAGCGCCATCCAGCCCAGCAATCCCACTCTTGGGCTTGTGTCCAGGTGGGGTCAGATCTGAGAAAGGCACCCGTACCCCAATGTTCATTGTGGCTCTCTGTGCAGTGGCTAGAGCATGAGGCAGCCTGGGTGCCCATCAACAAATGAATGGATGCAGAGGCTCTGGTGCATGTATGTGGTGGAATGCTACACAGCTGTGGGGGGAGGTGCAGAAGGATCAGCCTTAGTGGGAACCTATCATAGAGGGTGAAGTCGGTCAAGAAGAGAAGGACAGGTGCAATATACTAGCACATGTGTGTGGAGTCTGGTGGGATGGTGAGGATGGCACATGTAGTGGGGTGATGGAAGAGCAGACATGGACGGTAGACATGTGGACATTGTGGGGAGGCGGGGGAAAGTGGCGTGAGGACCTGTACTATCATGTGTGAGGGGAATGGCCATGGTTGTTGTTCTGTGTGTGTGTGTGGGAGGTCCTGCAGGGGTGTTGTGTGGCGGTCTGGAGGGGTGGGATGGGGGTGATGTGCATGTGACTAGTCTGGGAGCATACATGTCTGTAGGCAGCAGAGCTCTATAAAGGTTAAAAGTAAAAAAAAATTTTTTAAAAATAGCAATCATTTGAAAGGAAAGGAAAGAAAACAAACTTAGAAGAGGTAAGTATATACTTATATATACATTACTGATATATGTAAAGCAAATTACATCTTTTTTTTTTACATTAAAAGATTTAGACTAAATACTCCCCCCAAACCAAAAAATTAAAAAAAAAACACACACAAAACAGCTGTAATCAGATGGGATAAGAAACTTTGGATCAAGCACTCCTGAAAAGAGACACCTATAAGATTTAATCACCTAGAAAATTTGAAAATAAATGGCAATATGTATACCTTTTTCATATTAACCTACAGAAAGCTCATATAACCATGCCAGTAAATGAAAAAGTACACTTTAAAGAATAAAAAGCATTACAAGAAACAGAGTTTTCCTTACGATTATAGATTCCATGCAGTAAAACGATATTAACACAAAATTCTAAATTTGCTTTCAAGTCTTAAACCAAAGTCAACATATAAAAAACAAGTATTGACAGAAATAGAGAATGCACAAAAGTCACAGGGGGCAATTTTAATACAGTTCACCTAGAGACCAATGAAGTGACAGATAAAAACTAAGCTAGATGGTGGAGATTTTAGAATGTGACAAATAAATTAACAAGTTAATTTAATTGATATAGGACCACCCACACACATAGGAGCTACTCATCCAAAATTCCAAAGTCAGTCATGTGCTGGGCAATAAAGCAAGCCTCAAGAAGTGTCTATGGACTAATACACTTTACCCTGACGAGTTAATGGAAGAGTCAGTAATAATGGTGGGTTTTCTAACTCTCCCACCTGTACTATTAATCCAAAGAATGGTACTTTATACTAACCTCACCCCTCACCTAGGTTACCATCCTCAGTCACTAATCCCTAAGTCGCATGACACAGGCTTTGTCCCTAACCGGGGAAATAATAGCCATAGAGGTGGGGGTGGGGCTCTCATGTGGAATCAGGATGGCTGTCAGAGCTCACCAGGCCAATTTCGTCATGAGAGTAGAGAAGAATCAGCCTAGGCTCTCTCCTCTCTTTCTCTTAAGGGTGGTCGCCCGGTTGGGGGTCCTGTGGGTTGGAGTGGTGGTGGTGGTGGGGGGCCCAGAACACTACCTGCTCTGTGGGGATCAGAGTGGAGGGGCACATGCCGACCAACTCACCCATGCCGACGCGTGAAAGCAGAGATCAGTCACCTGCGGCCTCACGAACCGCTCTCGAAGACATTCTGTGCGCCTAGAGCTGGAGTTTGGGTGAATGTCAAAGAAGGCTGCCAAGCAAGGAGAGAGCAGTCCCCAAACTCTCCTTCAGGAGAATACGCAAGATGGAGTCCTAACAGGAAGTCCCTTCCCAAGGGCATAGGAGGAGAGCCTGGGGCCAGAGGAGGCTTCACTTCCTGTCAAAGTTTTATTAACCTACAGAAGCTCATATAACCATGCCAGTAAATGAAAAAGTACACTTTAAAGAATAAAAAGCATTACAAGAAACAGAGTTTTCCTTACGATTATAGATTCCATGCAGTAAAACGATATTAACACAAAATTCTAAATTTGCTTTCAAGTCTTAAACCAAAGTCAACATATAAAAAACAAGTATTGACAGAAATAGAGAATGCACAAAAGTCACAGGGGGCAATTTTAATACAGTTCACCTAGAGACCAATGAAGTGACAGATAAAAACTAAGCTAGATGGTGGAGATTTTAGAATGTGACAAATAAATTAACAAGTTAATTTAATTGATATAGGACCACCCACACACATAGGAGCTACTCATCCAAAATTCCAAAGTCAGTCATGTGCTGGGCAATAAAGCAAGCCTCAAGAAGTGTCTATGGACTAATACACTTTACCCTGACGAGTTAATGGAAGAGTCAGTAATAATGGTGGGTTTTCTAACTCTCCCACCTGTACTATTAATCCAAAGAATGGTACTTTATACTAACCTCACCCCTCACCTAGGTTACCATCCTCAGTCACTAATCCCTAAGTCGCATGACACAGGCTTTGTCCCTAACCGGGGAAATAATAGCCATAGAGGTGGGGGTGGGGCTCTCATGTGGAATCAGGATGGCTGTCAGAGCTCACCAGGCCAATTTCGTCATGAGAGTAGAGAAGAATCAGCCTAGGCTCTCTCCACTCTTTCTCTTAAGGATGGTCGACCGGTTGGGGGTCCTGTGGGTTGGAGTGGTGGTGGTGGTGGGGGGCCCAGAACACTACCTGCTCTGTGGGGATCTGAGGAGAAAGTCTCATGCCGACCAACTCACCCATGCCGAGGCCTGAAGGCAGAGATCTGTCACCTGCCTCACGAACCGCTCTCAAGACATTCTGTGCGCTAGAGCTGGAGTTTGGGTGAATGTCAAAGAAGGCTGCCAAGCAAGGAGAGAGCAGTCCCCAAACTCTCCTTCAGGGGGAATACGCAAGATGGAGTCCTAACAGGAAGTCCCTTCCCCAAGGGCATAGAGGAGGAGAGCCTGGGGCCAGAGGAGGCTTCACTTCCTGTCAGTGCTGTCCCCTGAGTTTGCTACTAACCATTCAGGTAACTCTTTCCAACAGTACCACCCTGCAGAAGAGATCACCTAGAATCAGGAGGCTTAGGGATCTTGACACTTGAGCTACAAACACAAAGAACTCTCTATGCCAGACTGCATCAGATTCATTACATTGTGTTCCTTCATTTGCAGACCACAGAGCTGTGGGGGGCCAGCAGCAAGAAAGGCTCTGTACTTGCTACATTGTATCTGTTCTTTCATTTGCATTCCTCACAAGGAGACTCTGACACCAGAATCATCAGCTTTCCCAGGTTTCACAGTCTTCCTGAGGTGCTGCTGTACTTTGCCTAGGGTCATTCAGGTGCTACTCGGAGAAACAGGCTGGAATTGGGCCCCAGAGAATGGAAGATGACTTCTCCAAGCATAACTGTACTAAATTCTTGGTGCACACAAAGGGATTCTCTGAAGCTATGTCAATGAATGACTAGTCTAAAGATAGTCATATGGCAAGAATGAACTCTCACCTATTCCAGAGAGATTACACCAAACTAACAACAACCTTGAAGGTATAAAAGTAATACCAGAGTTCAGTGGGTCACTGCAATGACTATAGGAAAAAAACCCCGAAGTCTTACCTTTTTAGAAAAAACGTAGGCAATGTACATAGATATCCCCTAGTGCAGGGGTCCCCGACTCCTGATGGCAACCAGGCTGCCAGCAGAAGGTGACCTGAGGGGCAGTGAGCAAGGGAAACTTCATCTGCTGCTCCCCACGGACCCCCAGAGCTTGCTTTACTCTGAACCATCCCCCCTACCTTAGAGCCAGCACTGTAGCTCTGGAGGGAGCCAAGACGGCGGAGGAATAAGGGGAAGATTTCACCAGCTCCCCAACAGAATCACCAGAACTAATCAAGGAAAGAACCACCACCAACAAACCAGCCACTAGACGACAGAAGAATTCCATAGGTCCGCGAGAGTAGAAGAGTGAATAGCCAGAAATTTCCCGGAGCTGGGGTTCTAAGAATCCTCTATCCTAACCCCCCCGCCGGACCGCACCGACGGAGAGCGCGCCAGCAAGTATCCTAAAAGGGGGCCTAAGCGGAGCCTCGGGGGAGAGAGGGCAGCGCTCAGCGTGAAACTCCAAGAATCCGCCCGGATCGCCGGCAGAAATTAAGACTCTGCGAAGATAGGATACCGGAGCAGGGCCGAGCAGAGCGCGCTTGCTGCCTAGCGACCTGAGGCCGGACGGAACGCGGGGAGTGCGGCCTAGTGACTGACCTGGAGCTGGGAGGGAGCGCCCAGTGTGAAAATCGCGCTGCTCGGCCGGGCGAAAATCACGAATTTCCGCCTGGCACCAGGTGAGTTCAAACACTCCTAGGCGGGGACTGGCTGAAGGGGAAGCCGCCCACGGATTGCTGACCAGGGACCGGGCTCGAGCCAGACGGGGAAGCTTGTGCCTGCCTTTGGGACTTGGACACGTAACTGGCAGTGCGTGCGCGCGCCAGTGGCGGAGGAACCCGTGCACCCCCATAGCTGCACCCCCGTAGCTGCACCCCCATAGCTACACCCGCAGCAAAGGAAGCCGGGAGAAGGGCAGGTATCAGAGGTTACCGGCAGGTGCGCGGCAGAGCCGGGGCGCCCCAGCCCAACACGGGATTGCACGCGTGCCGGGGCCCCTCGCCCGACGGTCTGGGATCAGCTCGCCGGCCCGGCCAGCACCTGAGCTTGCAGACCGGTGCCATAAGGGAAAGGCTACATCATCAAGACAACACCATCGAGAGCAGACTGGCTTCCACTGGACAGATGAGAGGATAAAAACCAGGGACAGTATTTAGCTATTTTGCTTATCTGTTGCGGACGGTTCTGTTTATGCGTTTGATCAGTCAGGTTTGGGTTTTTTTTTTTTTTTTCTTTTTTTCTCTTTTGTCTCTTCTTAAGTTTCTCTTCCCTTTTTTAATTTTTAATTTCTTTTTTTTTTTGATTTTTAATTCTTAATTTTTTTTTAAATTTTAATTCTTGGAAACTTCTAATTTTCATTCCTCTTTCCCACTCCTGCCTCCCCCTATGTTCTAAATCTAAAACTTTCTCCTATCTACCACTACCCCCTAGATAAATATTTCCTACCTTTCTGTCTCCACTATTCTCTTCCAGCTGCACTAAACAATACAACACACTAATCTGGGCTATATAACCCTATAAAAGCCTTCCAAGTCGAATCTATTCCTTCTCATTACCCATACACTCTCCACCTCCTCACCCCCAACACATGTCTTAGTTCAAAATTGCTTTCAATGAAATAGTCCAAGCCAGCACCTTACCCAAGATCTATTTTTCCAGGCACTATTTTAATTAATTCAGAGGTTAATGGGCAAGTATCATCTTTGATTGCGTCGTTTGCCAGAAAAGTTTCCTATGCTTTGTCACTGTAAGACTGGTTAGATGTGGTTATTGTTGTGTATGTATGTATATCTTATGACTATGTTAGAAAACATCTGCATGCTTTTATGACTGTCACCGATTAGGGACATGCCTCTTGCTCCTCAGATGCTAGTATTTGAACTAATATCACGGAACACCATAGCAAACCAGACATAGAGCCTACACCCCCTGACCAATCATCAGACCAAGGATCCTCGGAGTAGAAGCCCTGATTGCAAGACCCCACTCTATCAAAGAACATACAACACTAGAGATTGTTCCCCTGTAAACAAGACCTACCACCCAAGACACAAACCATTGAACCCTTCTAGAAGGACAGAAACCCAAAGGAAGGCAGAATTCAACCAAGAAGCCTGGTGGGGAAAAGAACTCCGTACACACAGACACCCACAAAGAAACAAAAACTAACCTAATAATGAAACGACAGAGAAACACTGCACAACTGAAGGACCAAGCTAGAGAATCACAGCTTCAAATGACAGAGGAGGAGATAGACAAATTATCTGAAAGAGAATTCAGAAAAACTATACTAATGCGGATGCAAAACACCGAAAACAGAATATTAGAGGAAATTAGTGGGACGGTTCTGTTTATGCGTTTGATCAGTCAGGTTTGGGTTTTTTTTTTTTTTTTCTTTGTCTCTTCTTAAGTTTTTCTTCCCTTTTTAATTTTTAATTTCTTTTTTTTTTGATTTTTAATTCTTAATTTTTTTTTAATTTTAATTCTTTGAAACTTCTAATTTTCATTCCTCTTTCCCACTCCTGCCTCCCCCTATGTTCTAAATCTAAAACTTTCTCCTATCTACCACTACCCCCTAGATAAATATTTCCTACCTTTCTGTCTCCACTATTCTCTTCCAGCTGCACTAAACAATACAACACACTAATCTGGGCTATATAACCCTATAAAAGCCTTCCAAGTCGAATCTATTCCTTCTCATTACCCATACACTCTCCACCTCCTCACCCCCAACACATGTCTTAGTTCAAAATTGCTTTCAATGAAATAGTCCAAGCCAGCACCTTACCCAAGATCTATTTTTCCAGGCACTATTTTAATTAATTCAGAGGTTAATGGGCAAGTATCATCTTTGATTGCGTCGTTTGCCAGAAAAGTTTCCTATGCTTTGTCACTGTAAGACTGGTTAGATGTGGTTATTGTTGTGTATGTATGTATATCTTATGACTATGTTAGAAAACATCTGCATGCTTTTATGACTGTCACCGATTAGGGACATGCCTCTTGCTCCTCAGATGCTAGTATTTGAACTAATATCACGGAACACCATAGCAAACCAGACATAGAGCCTACACCCCCTGACCAATCATCAGACCAAGGATCCTCGGAGTAGAAGCCCTGATTGCAAGACCCCACTCTATCAAAGAACATACAACACTAGAGATTGTTCCCCTGTAAACAAGACCTACCACCCAAGACACAAACCATTGAACCCTTCTAGAAGGACAGAAACCCAAAGGAAGGCAGAATTCAACCAAGAAGCCTGGTGGGGAAAAGAACTCCGTACACACAGACACCCACAAAGAAACAAAAACTAACCTAATAATGAAACGACAGAGAAACACTGCACAACTGAAGGACCAAGCTAGAGAATCACAGCTTCAAATGACAGAGGAGGAGATAGACAAATTATCTGAAAGAGAATTCAGAAAAACTATACTAATGCGGATGCAAAACACCGAAAACAGAATATTAGAGGAAATTAGTGCATTGAGAAAAGACATGCAGGAAATGAAAAATAAGCAAATAGAGACCACCAACTCAATAGCTGAACTCAAAAATACGATAGAAGGCCTCAACAGTAGAGTATCGGAGGCTGAAGAACGGATCAGCGAGCTGGAAGATAGACTGGTGGAAATAACTGGTGAGGAACAGAACAAAGCTGAAAGAATGAAAAGAACTGAGGATAGCCTCAGAGACCAATGGGACAATATCAAACGCACCAACATTAGAATTATAGGAGTTCCAGAGGAAGAGGAGGGAAAGTAAGGTTACGAAAAAATTCTTGAAGAGGTTATAGTAGAAAACTTCCCCAGCATGGGAAAGGAAATAGTCAAGCACGTCCAAGAAGCTCAAAGAGTTCCATACAGGATAAACCCCAGAAGAAATACACCAACGCACATTCTAATCAAATGAACACAGACTAAATATAAAGACAGATTACTAAAAGCAGCTAGAAGCAAACAACAAATAACATATAAAGGAAACCCCATACGTCTAACTGTGGATCTCTCAACAGAAACCCTGCAGGCCAGAAGAGAATGGCAGGACACATTTAAACGGCTAAAAGAGAATAACTTCCAACCAAGAATTCTCTACCCAGCAAGAATCTCATTCAGAATCGATGGAGAAGTGAAAAGCTTCTCAGACAGACAAAAACTAAAAGAATTCTGTACCACAAAACCAGCCCTACAACAAGTGTTAAAGGGCCTGATATCGCCAAGAAATACAAGAGTAGAAGAAGTCCTACAAATCAAACCCCAAACTTCTAAGAAGATGACAATAGGAACATTTGTATCAATTACTTTGAATGTTAATGGATTAAATGCTCCAGTCAAACAACACAGGCTGGCTGAATGGATCCAGAAGCAAGACCCATATATATGCTGTATACAAGAGACCCACTTCAGACCTAGAGACACCCATAGACTGAAAGTGAGAGGCTGGAAAAAGATATTCCATGCAAATGGAAATCAAAAGAAAGCTGGGGTAGCAATCCTCATATCAGACAAAATAGATTTTAAAAAGATTAAGAGAACAGAAGGATTCAAGAGGAAGACATACACAAACTGCAGGAAAGTGAAAAATAAGCAAATAGAGACCACCAACTCAATAGCTGAACTCAAAAATACATAGAAGGCCTCAACAGTAGAGTATCGGAGGCTGAAGAACGGATCAGCGAGCTGGAAGATAGACTGGTGGAAATAACTGGTGAGGAACAGAACAAAGCTGAAAGAATGAAAAGAACTGAGGATAGCCTCAGAGACCAATGGGACAATATCAAACGCACCAACATTAGAATTATAGGAGTTCCAGAGGAAGAGGAGGGAAAGTAAGGTTACGAAAAAATTCTTGAAGAGGTTATAGTAGAAAACTTCCCCAGCATGGGAAAGGAAATAGTCAAGCACGTCCAAGAAGCTCAAAGAGTTCCATACAGGATAAACCCCAGAAGAAATACACCAACGCACATTCTAATCAAATGAACACAGACTAAATATAAAGACAGATTACTAAAAGCAGCTAGAAGCAAACAACAAATAACATATAAAGGAAACCCCATACGTCTAACTGTGGATCTCTCAACAGAAACCCTGCAGGCCAGAAGAGAATGGCAGGACACATTTAAACGGCTAAAAGAGAATAACTTCCAACCAAGAATTCTCTACCCAGCAAGAATCTCATTCAGAATCGATGGAGAAGTGAAAAGCTTCTCAGACAGACAAAAACTAAAAGAATTCTGTACCACAAAACCAGCCCTACAACAAGTGTTAAAGGGCCTGATATCGCCAAGAAATACAAGAGTAGAAGAAGTCCTACAAATCAAACCCCAAACTTCTAAGAAGATGACAATAGGAACATTTGTATCAATTACTTTGAATGTTAATGGATTAAATGCTCCAGTCAAACAACACAGGCTGGCTGAATGGATCCAGAAGCAAGACCCATATATATGCTGTATACAAGAGACCCACTTCAGACCTAGAGACACCCATAGACTGAAAGTGAGAGGCTGGAAAAAGATATTCCATGCAAATGGAAATCAAAAGAAAGCTGGGGTAGCAATCCTCATATCAGACAAAATAGATTTTAGAGTAAAGAAGATTCTAAGAGACAAGGCAGGTCACTACATCATGATTAAGGGATCCATCCAAGAGGAAGACATAACAGTCGTGAATATCTACGCACCCAACACAGGGGCACCTCAATACATAAGACAGATACTTTCAGACTTAAAAGAAGAAATCAATAATAACACAATAATAGTAGGAGACATTAACACTCCTCTCACACCAATGGATAGATCATCCAAACAGAAAATTAATAAAGAAGCACAAGCCTTAAATGCCACACTAGAAAAGATGGACCTCATCGATATCTTTAGGACGTTCCACCCAAAAGCAGAAGAATACACTTTCTTCTCAAGTGCTCACGGAACATTCTCCAGGATAGACCACATCTTGGGCCACAAATCTAACCTCAGTCAATTCAAGAAAACTGAAATTCTATCAACCATCTTCTCAGACCACAATGCAATGAGACTAGAGATCAACTACAGGAAAAAAACCGTAAAAATACAAACGCATGGCGATTAAACAACACATACCTAAAAAACCAACTGATTACTGAGGAAATCAAAGGAGAAATTTAAAAATTCCTAGAAGAAAATGACAATGAACATACGACCGTGCAAAACCTATGAGATACTGCAAAAGCAGTTCTAAGAGGGAAATTTATAGCAATACAATCCCATCTCAAGAAACTAGGATAATACGAAGCAGATGACTTAACCCTCTACTTAAAACAATTGGAGAAAGAAGAACAAAAGCATCCCAAAGCCAGCAGAAGACAAGAAATTATAAGGACTAGAGCAGGAATAAATCAGAAAGAAATGAAAGAAACTATTGTACGGATAAATAAAACAAAAAGCTGGTTCTTTGAAAAGGTAAACAAAATTGACAAGCCTCTGGCCAGACTCATTAAGAAAAAGAGAGAGAAGAACCAGATCAACAAAATCAAAAACGAAAAAGAGAGATTACAACAGATCATGCAGAAATCCAAAGGATTCTAAGAGACTATTATGAGCAACTCTATGGCAACAAACTGGACAACCTGGGAGAAATGGACAGTTTCTTGGGGAAGATCGATCTCCCAAGACTGAGCCAGGAAGAAACAGAAACTTTGAACAACCCAACCACAAGCTCAGAAATCGAATCTGTGATTAAAAATTTACCCAAAAGTAAAAGGCCAGGGCCAGATGGCTTCACAGCCGAATTCTACCAACCATTTAAAGAAGAGCTAATGCCTGTCCTTCTAAAACTCTTTCAAAAAATTGCACAGGAAGGAAAACTTCCAAACACATTCTACGAGGCCACCATCACCCTGAGACCCAAACCAGGCAAAGACAACACAAAAAAGGAAAATTACAGACCAATTTCCCTGATGAACTTAGATGCCAAGATCCTCAACAAAATCCTAGCAAACAGAATTCAACGACACATCAAAAAACTCATACATCACGATCAAGTTGGGTTCATCCCAGGCATGCAAGGATTCTTCAACATCTGCAAATCAATCCATGTGATACACCATATCAACAAATTGAGAGACAAAAATCACACGATCATCTCAATAGATGCATAAAAAGCCTTCGACAAAGGACAACACCCATTTATGATAAAAACTCTTCAGAAAATGGGCATAGAAGGAACCTATCTCAACATAGTGAAAGCCATATATGAGAAGCCCACAGCGAACATTATCCTCAACGGTGAAAAACTGAAAGCATTCCATCTAAGATCAGGAACAAGCCAACTTTCACCACTGCTATTCAACATAGTCCTGAAAATTTTAGCAACGGCAAAAAGAGAAGAGAAAGAAATCAAAGGAATCCGGATTGGAAAGGAAGAAGTCAAGCTCTCTCTTTTTGCAGACGACATGATATTATACATAGAAAATCCCAAAGACTCTATTATAAAGCTACTAGAGCTAATCAAGGAATTCAGCAACGTCATAGGATACAAAGTCAACACACAGAAATCACTGGCATTCCTATACAGAAACAATGAAAAATCAGAAAACGAAATCCAAGAGGCAGTCCCCTTCACCATTGCAACCAAAAGAATCAAATATCTAGGAACAGACCTACCCAGAGAAATAAAAGAACTGTACACAGAAAATTACAAGACACTCATGAGAGAAATTGAAGAAGACTTAAACAGATGGAGAGATATTCCATGTTCCTGGGTCGGAAGAATCAATATTGTGAAAATGACCATACAACCAAATATCATCTACAGATTCAATGCAATTCCTATTCAACTACCATTGACATTTTTCACAGAACTAGACCAAAGAATCACACAGTTCATATGGAAACACAAAAGACCTCGAATAGCCAAAGCAATCCTGAGAAAGAAAAAAAGGAGCTGGAGGAATCAGCCTCCCTAACTTCAGACTCTACTACAAAGCAACAGTCATCAAGACAGTATGGTACTGGCACAAAAACAGAACTATAGACCAATGGAACAAGATCGAGAACCCAGAGATAATCCCACGCACCTATGGGTACCTTATTTTTGACAAAGGAGGCGAAAGTATAAAATGGGACAAAGACAGCCTCTTCAACAAGTGGTGCTGGGAGAATTGGACAGCTACATGCAAAAAAATGAAGTTGGAATATTCCCTGACACCATACACTAAGATCAACTCAAAATGGATTAAAGACCTAAATGTAAGACCAGAAACCCTAAAACTCTGAGAGGAGAATATAGGCAAAACCCTCAAGGACATCAATCAAAGCAAGATCTTCTCTGACCCACCAACTAAAATAGCAGAACTGAAAAGAAAAATGAACATGTGGGACCTAATGAAACTTAAAAGCTTTTGTACAGCAAAAGAAACTACCAAAAAGCTGAACAGACACCCCACAGAGTGGGAGAAAATCATAGCAAATGAAACAACAGACAAAGAATTCATCTCCAAAATCTACAAGCAACTCAGACAACTCAGCACCAGAAAAATGAACAACTCAATCAAAAAATGGGAAAAGGACCTAAATAGACACCTCTCCAAAGAGGACATACAGATGGCCCAAAAGCACATGAAACGATGCTCAACTTCACTTATAATTAGAGAAATGCAAATCAAAACTACAATGAGATACCACCTCACACCCGTCAGAATGGCCATCATCCACAAATCTACAAACAATAAATGCTGGAGAGGGTGCAGAGAAAAGGGAACACTCCTGCATTGCTGGTGGGAATGTCAATTGATGCAGCCTCTATGGAAGACAGTATGGAGATTTCTTAAAAAACTAAAAATAGAAGCACCATATGACCCAGCAATCCCACTATTAGGCTTATATCCTGATGAAATCAAAACTGAAAGAGGCACCTGTACCCCAATGTTCATTGCAGCAGTCCTCTATACAATAACTAGAACATGGAAGCAACCTAGATGCCCATCAACGAACGAATGGATACGAAAGCTCTGGTACATATATACAATGTAATACTACACAGCTGTAAAGAGAAATGCAGAAGAATCAACCCTAATGAGGTGGCTGGATCTAGAACGTATCATTAAAAGTGAAGTCAGTCAGAAAGAGGACAAATGCAGTATATTAACACATACATATGGTATCTAGTAGGATGGTGATGATGGCACATGTAGTGAAGCGACGGAAAGACAGACATGGACAGTTGACATATGGCCATTGTGGGGAAGGAATAGAGGGTGGGAGGCGTAAAAGAAGTAGCATGAAGGCCTGTACTATCATAAGTGAAGCAAATAGCTATAGTCATTGCTCTGTGAGAAAAGGGGATCCTTCAGGGGTGCTGTGTGATGGTCGGGAGGGGTGGGAAGGGGGGGATATACATATGATTAATCTGGGAACATACATATCTGTAAACAACAAAACTCTGTAAAAGTTAAAAGAAAAATGAACATGTGGGACCTAATGAAACTTAAAAGCTTTTGTACAGCAAAAGAAACTACCAAAAAGCTGAACAGACACCCCACAGAGTGGGAGAAAATCATAGCAAATGAAACAACAGACAAAGAATTCATCTCCAAAATCTACAAGCAACTCAGACAACTCAGCACCAGAAAAATGAACAACTCAATCAAAAAATGGGAAAAGGACCTAAATAGACACCTCTCCAAAGAGGACATACAGATGGCCCAAAAGCACATGAAACGATGCTCAACTTCACTTATAATTAGAGAAATGCAAATCAAAACTACAATGAGATACCACCTCACACCCGTCAGAATGGCCATCATCCACAAATCTACAAACAATAAATGCTGGAGAGGGTGCAGAGAAAAGGGAACACTCCTGCATTGCTGGTGGGAATGTCAATTGATGCAGCCTCTATGGAAGACAGTATGGAGATTTCTTAAAAAACTAAAAATAGAAGCACCATATGACCCAGCAATCCCACTATTAGGCTTATATCCTGATGAAATCAAAACTGAAAGAGGCACCTGTACCCCAATGTTCATTGCAGCAGTCCTCTATACAATAACTAGAACATGGAAGCAACCTAGATGCCCATCAACGAACGAATGGATACGAAAGCTCTGGTACATATATACAATGTAATACTACACAGCTGTAAAGAGAAATGCAGAAGAATCAACCCTAATGAGGTGGCTGGATCTAGAACGTATCATTAAAAGTGAAGTCAGTCAGAAAGAGGACAAATGCAGTATATTAACACATACATATGGTATCTAGTAGGATGGTGATGATGGCACATGTAGTGAAGCGACGGAAAGACAGACATGGACAGTTGACATATGGCCATTGTGGGGAAGGAATAGAGGGTGGGAGGCGTAAAAGAAGTAGCATGAAGGCCTGTACTATCATAAGTGAAGCAAATAGCTATAGTCATTGCTCTGTGAGAAAAGGGGATCCTTCAGGGGTGCTGTGTGATGGTCGGGAGGGGTGGGAAGGGGGGGATATACATATGATTAATCTGGAAACATGCATATTTGTAAACAATAAAACTCTGTAAATGTTAAAAGTAAAATGAAGGTTTGTTTTTTTTTTTTTTTAAAAAGAAAATCTAAAAAAAATAAAGTGAAATAAATGAGCAAATGGATGGAGTCAAAGACTTTTCCCAGTAGAATTCAAACATTTAATTCTGGTGTATTCTGTTTTGTTCCCTGTTGTAAGGGAAACATAATATCTCTATAGCAGAGTCAAGTATTCAGTTGCATCAGAAAAATAATAAAAAGGCATCTCACTCATAGTGTCTCAGAACTTCCCAAAGTGCTGCTTGAGAGCAAGAACTGCATTGTGTTCACTACTGTATACTCAGCACCTAGCATATGCAAGATATAGTGGGTACTTAGTAAGGATTGTTTGAATATTTTTTAATAAACAGAAAAATGTGATTCCTCATATTCATGATTTTGTTCTGTTTTTTCTCCACATGTGAAGCTAATTCAGCCACAGTGACTCTGTAGCTCTAGATAAGGAGTTTGGAAATTATGTCACATGGATTACATCTTGCCCAGCACTTGTTTCTGTAAATAAAATTTTATTGTAACACTGATATGCTCACTTTTCTACATGTTACCTATGACTGCTTTCAAACAGCAGAGTTTAATTGTTGTAAAAGGGAATATATGACCTGTGAAGCCTAAGATACTCACTGTCTATCCCTTTACAGAAAGTGTTCACCAAATCTGCTCAAGGGGGTGAGTTTAGGCAAAACTAAAGGGAGACATTAAGGAAATGCATATCCAAACTGCAGTGAGTTCCCACTTCACATCCTCTAGGATGCTTATAACTTTTTTAAAATGAAAATTACAAGTTTTGGTCAGAATATTGAGAAACTGAAACCCTAGTACTTTGCTAGAAGGAATGTAAAATGGAACAAGTACTATGGAAAACAGTTTGATGGTGGAGCCTCTAATAGTTACACATAGAAATACCATGTAACCCACTGATTTCACTCCTAGATATATACTCAAGGTAATTGAAAGCAAGGACTCAAACAGACATTTATACTCCAATGGTCACTGCAGCATTATTTACAATAGTCAAAAGGTTAAAAGTAAAATGAAGGTTTGTTTTTTTTTTTTTTTAAAAAGAAAATCTAAAAAAAATAAAGTGAAATAAATGAGCAAATGGATGGAGTCAAAGACTTTTCCCAGTAGAATTCAAACATTTAATTCTGGTGTATTCTGTTTTGTTCCCTGTTGTAAGGGAAACATAATATCTCTATAGCAGAGTCAAGTATTCAGTTGCATCAGAAAAATAATAAAAAGGCATCTCACTCATAGTGTCTCAGAACTTCCCAAAGTGCTGCTTGAGAGCAAGAACTGCATTGTGTTCACTACTGTATACTCAGCACCTAGCATATGCAAGATATAGTGGGTACTTAGTAAGGATTGTTTGAATATTTTTTAATAAACAGAAAAATGTGATTCCTCATATTCATGATTTTGTTCTGTTTTTTCTCCACATGTGAAGCTAATTCAGCCACAGTGACTCTGTAGCTCTAGATAAGGAGTTTGGAAATTATGTCACATGGATTACATCTTGCCCAGCACTTGTTTCTGTAAATAAAATTTTATTGTAACACTGATATGCTCACTTTTCTACATGTTACCTATGACTGCTTTCAAACAGCAGAGTTTAATTGTTGTAAAAGGGAATATATGACCTGTGAAGCCTAAGATACTCACTGTCTATCCCTTTACAGAAAGTGTTCACCAAATCTGCTCAAGGGGGTGAGTTTAGGCAAAACTAAAGGGAGACATTAAGGAAATGCATATCCAAACTGCAGTGAGTTCCCACTTCACATCCTCTAGGATGCTTATAACTTTTTTAAAATGAAAATTACAAGTTTTGGTCAGAATATTGAGAAACTGAAACCCTAGTACTTTGCTAGAAGGAATGTAAAATGGAACAAGTACTATGGAAAACAGTTTGATGGTGGAGCCTCTAATAGTTACACATAGAAATACCATGTAACCCACTGATTTCACTCCTAGATATATACTCAAGGTAATTGAAAGCAAGGACTCAAACAGACATTTATACTCCAATGGTCACTGCAGCATTATTTACAATAGTCAAAAGGTTGAAACAACCCAAATGTCCACCAACAGATGAAGGAATAAACAAAATATGGTATATCCATACAATGGAGCATTATTTGGTCATAAAAAGAAACAAAGTTCTGATACATGCTGCAACATGGATGAACCTTGGAAGCATTATGCTAAATGAAAGTCAAATGTGCGTGCATGCATGCATGCTCCATTCCTTTAGTTGTAACTGACTCTTTGAGCCCACCGGGCTCCTCTGTCCATGGAATTGTCCAGCCAAGACTACTGAAATGGGTCGCCATTTTCTTCTCCAGGGGCTCTTGCTGACCCAGGTATCGAACCCCGACCTTCTGGATTGCAGGTGGATTCCTTATCTCTGAGCCACCAGAGAAAACCAAAAGTCAAACACAAAAGGACAAATGTATGCTAACACTTATAGAAAATATCTAGATAAGGCACATTCATAGAAACAAAGTAGATTAAAGCTTATAGTGACTAGAGGAAGGAAGAATGGGGAGTTATTGGTTAATGGTTATCAAGTTCCTTTTTGGAGTTATTAAAAAGTTTTAAAAATAGTTTTGGTTGGATAACAAGTGAATATATCAGTAATTAATGACATTACACTGTAAAATTAAAATGGTAGATTTTATTTTATATATATATATACACCAATAAACATTGAATTTTACATTTTAAATAGGTGAAGTATATGGTATTCCAATTATATCTCAATAAAGCTGTTAAAAATAAAAAAACTAAAGCATAAGGGGAATAATGAGTGTTTGAACTTCTAGAAGCTCGGATGTCTCAGATTACACAAGTCACATGATTTATTAAATCAATTCAATATTTACAGTAAGAAACTATGGGAGAGAGATCCAGCATGTTAATACACTTAGGATTGAATGCCAGCAGGCTGAACTACACCTGGGTTAAGCAGTCTTCATGTGTCCTGTTACTCTTGTCCACATTAGCCTTCCCCGCTGATGGTCTGGTTAGGAGAAGCAGAGGCAAAGTTTGAGCCAAAGGGCTTTGTGGAAGAAAGAAGCCTAAAGCCAATTATGCACACATACTTTACAGGAGAGTTGTAGAGGCAGGTGTGCCTGGCCACAGCTGAAGCTTGCCATAGCTGAGTGAGCAGCTAGAAATTTTAATTTTTTATTTCCTAGCCAGAGGATGCGTGGGCCCAGAATACATGATATTCATGGGTGGCTGATTTAGGTCCTCATGAATACTGAGTGCCTTGTATATTTACTGTATCATGAATATTTGGTGGCTCAGGGGCCTGATGTATAGTTGGTGTATCATGAATATTAGGTGTCCCCTGTGCCTCATGAATATTTAATACCTACTTGGTTCTTCTATCCCTTCTGATTTATGTTCTGCATGCATATATCTTCTTTCTGCCTAAAATGTCTCATGGGTTACTGATCTACTCGTCTCTACCTAACATATGTATGAATTGCATCTCGCCCACTTATTTTCTTATTTCCTATGGCAAACTTGAATATTCTCAGTATAGCATATGAACATTACAATTAATTTGCAACATTCCCATTTTACAAATGAGGGGATTGCAGAGAGGTGCTAAGCAATTTGTAGAACTTTCCAAGGTCACAGGTGGAGTCAGGATTCAAATTCTGGCAGCTTGACTCCAGAGCTCATGCTACACTCTACTGCCTCTGAGGAGCAGCATGAAGAAAGGGACTTTAAGAGTATAAGGTGGGTATCTAAGGGAAGCTCTAAGTGCTACAGAAGTTCACTGGAGCTTTATAGAAAGACTTTATGGAAGTATTACCTGACATGACCTAGGAAGACTAAAAGGGTAATTACTTGTGTGCTCAGTCCTGTCTGACTCTTTGTGACCCTATGGACTGTAGCCCGCCAGGCTCCTCTGTCTATGGGATTCTTCAGGCAAGAATACTGGAGTGGGTTGCCATTTCCTCCTCCAGGGGATCTTCCTGACTGAGGGATGGAGCCTGCGTCTCCTTCATTGTAGGCATATTCTTTACCACTGAGCCACTGGGGAGCCCACCATTAGGAACACCGGGACTCAAAACTAAACGGAGTTCAGTGTCTAAACGCTGATTTGGAGAATTTCTAGTTATCTAATACCTTCATGTGTCCTGTTCCCCAAGCTGAGGGTTGGGGCTTGCCAAATTTGTGGAAGATAGAAGCCTAAAGCCAATTATGCACACATACTTTACAGGAGAGTTGTAGAGGCAGGTGTGCCTGGCCACAGCTGAAGCTTGCCATAGCTGAGTGAGCAGCTAGAAATTTTAATTTTTTATTTCCTAGCCAGAGGATGCGTGGGCCCAGAATACATGATATTCATGGGTGGCTGATTTAGGTCCTCATGAATACTGAGTGCCTTGTATATTTACTGTATCATGAATATTTGGTGGCTCAGGGGCCTGATGTATAGTTGGTGTATCATGAATATTAGGTGTCCCCTGTGCCTCATGAATATTTAATACCTACTTGGTTCTTCTATCCCTTCTGATTTATGTTCTGCATGCATATATCTTCTTTCTGCCTAAAATGTCTCATGGGTTACTGATCTACTCGTCTCTACCTAACATATGTATGAATTGCATCTCGCCCACTTATTTTCTTATTTCCTATGGCAAACTTGAATATTCTCAGTATAGCATATGAACATTACAATTAATTTGCAACATTCCCATTTTACAAATGAGGGGATTGCAGAGAGGTGCTAAGCAATTTGTAGAACTTTCCAAGGTCACAGGTGGAGTCAGGATTCAAATTCTGGCAGCTTGACTCCAGAGCTCATGCTACACTCTACTGCCTCTGAGGAGCAGCATGAAGAAAGGGACTTTAAGAGTATAAGGTGGGTATCTAAGGGAAGCTCTAAGTGCTACAGAAGTTCACTGGAGCTTTATAGAAAGACTTTATGGAAGTATTACCTGACATGACCTAGGAAGACTAAAAGGGTAATTACTTGTGTGCTCAGTCCTGTCTGACTCTTTGTGACCCTATGGACTGTAGCCCGCCAGGCTCCTCTGTCTATGGGATTCTTCAGGCAAGAATACTGGAGTGGGTTGCCATTTCCTCCTCCAGGGGATCTTCCTGACTGAGGGATGGAGCCTGCGTCTCCTTCATTGTAGGCATATTCTTTACCACTGAGCCACTGGGGAGCCCACCATTAGGAACACCGGGACTCAAAACTAAACGGAGTTCAGTGTCTAAACGCTGATTTGGAGAATTTCTAGTTATCTAATACCTAATACCTAACCTAATATAGGTTAACAGAAATTTGCCTCTGGAATGTAATCACATCTTATATTTTTAGTATTTTATTAATTGAGAAAATATTTATATAGTGTACATCAGGCTTCCCTGATGGCTCAGCTGGTAAGGAATCTGCCTGCTATGTGGTATACCTCAGTTTGACCCCTGGGTCGGGAAGATCCCTTGGAGGAGGGCATGGCAACCCACTCCAATATTCTTGCCTGGAAAATTCCATGGACAGAGGAGCCTGATGGGCTACAGTCCATAGGGTCACAAAGAGTTGGACACGACTGAGCGACTAACACACACAGGGTTCCTGAGTCTTCAGTTTGAAAATCACTGTTGTGTATATGGGGAGAAGGGAGGTTTTACATCATTAGAGCTTCATTTTAGAAAGATTAATCACACTCAGAATGTGGGATGAATTGAATACGGGAAAGCATACTCCAAAGGGAAAGCAACAAAAACATGGTTTTTTGGAGAATGGAGTAGAGAGGTTGAATTGGAAAGGCATAGTAGAGGAAACATATGCCTGGCTCAACAATTAAATATAGGGAGCAAAGAGAGGAGGAATGGCATTTACAGCAATCGTGTATTAAGATTTATTATGTGTCAGGCATATTCTGAGTAGTTTGTATATATTAAGTCATTTATTCCTCACAGAAACCTTACAAGTTAGATATTCTACAGATGAAGAAAGTGAAGTACTCAGAGTCTAAGCATGCTGCTGAAGGTTAGAGACTTGGGATTTAAACCCAGACATTCTGACTACATGGCTTCCAGGTGGCACTAGTTGTAAAGAACCCACTTGCCAATACAGGAGACATAAGAGACTTGGGTTTGATTCCTGGGTTGGGAAGATCCCTTGGAGGAGGAAATGGCAACCTGAGTCAGTATTCTTGCCTGGGAAATCCTATGAACATAACCTGGTGGGCTACAGTCCATAGGGTTGCAATGAATTGGACACAACTGAAGCGACTTAGCACACACATGCACACAGATTCTGGCTACAAAATCCTAACTATTCAACCATATTGCTTCAGTCAATTAAATATAAGTCCAAAGCTTTGAATCCCTGTGATTAAGAGAAAACATAAATATGCATGTGTATTGGTCAGTCTGAGAGGCTGAATAGCCAAACTTGGTAAGGAGGCCAGAGGTTTCTAAGGAGGAGCAGAAGGAGAAGCAACAGATATTTTCCAGCCTAAATATTCTCCATGATAACGATCTGCTCTGCTGGAAATTAACTTTCCTAAAGTCCAAAATTACCCTTATTGTTTTATGGATGCAAACTATTCTACATTGGAAAGTCTCATCTAGTCTTATTGCTAATGATGTCCAGAGATCATCCTGTTACTAATTTAGGTTAATTATCTCAAGATATATGCTGTGGGTGTGGGTCTAGGAAGACTTTTACAATATTAAAATATTCTTCTGATCTATCATTAATAACCAACTGAAAAAGTACATAATGTCCAGCCTAAACTAGCTACTCAGAATACCCTCCTACCCCCTTCTAGTGTCTTTTGCTGGAAGCATTCTCTATCCCTTTTACTTTAATAAAACTTTTGCTGCATGAAGCTCTGAGGGGCCAAAGCCACATCTTTTGATTCTGAAGTGAAATGTTCTCTTTCGTAGGTCACAAATCCGACACAGTTCACTGTAAGCTATCTACCGTTATCTGTCAAGCCATTCTACTTTCTCTGTTTATTCATTCTTTCCATTTCATTGGGATATAACTGACATACAACACTGTGTAAGTGTAAAGTGTACACCAAAATGACTTGCTATATGTATGATGTTAAATAATTACCACGATAAGTTTACTTAACATCCATTACCTCATATAGTTACAAGTTTTTTCCTTGTGATGAGAGTGGTTAAGTCTTACTCTCTTAACTTTCAAATGTATCACACAGCAGTGTTAACTATAGTCATCATGTTGTACATTACATTCCCATTAGTTGTTTATCTTTTAATTAGAGGTTTATACCTTTTGACCACCTTCATCCAAATTCCCCACCTCCACCTCTGGTAACCACAAATCTAATATCTTTTTCTATGAGTTTGTTTTTAGATTTCACATATAACTGAGATCATCCAGTATTTCTTTGTCTGATTTATTTCACTTAATATAATTAATGCACTTAAGGTACATGAATGGCAAAATATCCTTCTTTTTAATGACTGTGTAGCATTCCATTGTATTTATATCACACACTTTATCCCTTCAGGTCAGACATTCTTGGGTAGTATAACTAAAAACTCTGGAATTTCAAAATGCCAAGAGTGGACAATACTTTTAAGTTCCTATTAATTCATTCAAAGCATACCTAAAATCAGCCATTGTATTACAAGCTGTGATGACACTCAGGGAATGATAAAATGTTGAAGGGAAAAAACCCAATCTGTCACTCCAAAATATGTCTCTTTGTCTTAACAATTATTTTGAGCTGAAGTAATTAAGAAGCAGTGAACTGTAAAAAAGCTCCCACTTTTCTGCCTAAAGGTAAGAAATAAATTCTCTTTTTATTAAAGACAGTCTCTAACCTGTATAAACAAAGCTTGTTAAAACCTTTTCCTCCTAGTTACTGCTTCACCATTAATTACCCTCCCTCTAACCCCTTTGCTTTGTCAATTCTTTACAAATTTATTCTTTGTCTAAAAGGTGTAAAGCCTTCCTGCTCTGATCACTTCTTCCGGTCTTCATTCTCTTTAAACCTGCATCTCCTGCATTGCAGGCAGATACTTCACCGTTTGTACCACCAGGGAAACCCCAGGGGCAAACAAGTCTTATATTTTATTACCATAAACTTGGAAAATTCACTGTTCCATTTTTGTTGAGGACTTTAACAAGCATCTTGCATAAAAGTTTCACTCGAAAACAAATGTTCTGGTGGAAGCCTTAGCTGATCTATTTGGGTCATAGAACAAAACTCTTTTTTATGGGCTTCCCTGGTAGTCCATTGGGTAAGGACACTGCCTTGCAGTGCAGGGGGCGCTAGTTCGATCCCTGGCCTGGGAAGATCCCACATGCCGTGGAGCGGCTGGACCGGTCTGTGGAATTACCCAGCCGGTGCTCTGCAGTGGGGGAGGTCACTGCAATGGGAGCCCACACAGGTCAAGGAACGAAGATGGATGAAAATAAATAAACAAAAGATCAATAAAAGTGGCCAAAAAAAATTTTTAAAAAAGTATGTATGCATATGGTGGGTGGGTGAGTAGGGTACAGAAAGGAAAGAGTTCCAGATGTAAGTAATGAAAGACAAAATGCACCAGACAATTAAAGAGATTATTTTATTCAGGCTAATCCAATAGGGAGAATGTTCATTAATGAGGAGTCTCTCAAAGAAAAGGAAGGAGAACTTGAGATTTTATAGAATCAAGTAAACAAGGGAGTCATCCATAAGGTATATGGGAGTCATAAAGAAGGATGAAGGTGGGTCTTATTTGGGAAAATATGAGAACAGAGTGGTCCTTTGAGGTTAGCCAGAATATAAAGGAGTGAGTGGAATTCTTAACAATTGCTAATGATGCATTTCAGAATACATTATCCATAAATATGGTGCCCTGGATTTTGAAAATTCTGAGCTGAAGGAATTTAAGTAATGGTAAGTGCAGGAAGGACTCTCTGACCTTTCCCTTGAAGCAAATCATAAGATTCTCATGCCCACTTTATACCTAAAGGAAAAGAGTATCCTTATCTCTGAAGATAAAGGGGATTTGACTGAACAAGCCTTGCTAAGTCTTCCGGTTTACTATCTTTAGCTCATAGGGGCATACTAGGTGGTCTAGTGCTGAAGAATCCACCTGTCAATACAGGCGACACAGGTTCAATCTCTGGGTCAGGAAGATCCCCTGGAGAAGGAAATGGCAACTCACTCCAGTATTCTTACCCAGAGAATTCCATGGACAGAGGAGTCTGGCAGGCTACAGTCCATGGGGTCATAAAAAATCAGACATGACTGAGGGACTGAACACATACATGCATCTTTAGCTCATACCCTTTGTTCTACCACATTTTCTGGGGCTTTCCACTCTTTATCAAACCTCGCATAAAAATATTTAGGTTTAACCATTTCTTTGGGGTCTTCATTTCCATATGAAAGCTCCTGTGCTAAATAAAACTTACATTAAATAAACATGTATGTTTTTCTCTTGTTAAACTATCTTTTATTACAGAGACTCAGCCCAGAACCTGGAAGAGTTGAAGGTAAAAGATATACTTCTTCCCTTATACTGCCTTCCAGGAGAACAGGGCTCAGATAAAAGTCAGCATTTTCATAGGTACAACTTAGAAGGTATTAGGCTGCTGGGTTCATTATTTTTTGGAACATCACTGATTAGAATCAGTCTTTTAAAAAATTAATTAATTAACTAATTAATTTATTGGTTATTCTGGGTTTTCACTGCTGCTGCAGGCTCTTCTCTAGATGCAGGGAGTGGGGGCTTCTCTCTAGTTGAGGTGAGCAGACTTCCTGTTGTGGTGACATTTTCTTGTTCTGGAACTTGGGCTCTAGGGCTCACGAGCTTCAGTAGGTGTGGCACAAGGGCTCCATTGTTGTGGCTCATGAGCTTAGGTGCTCTGCAGCATGTGGGATCTTCCCGGGTCAGGGATTGAACCCGTGACTCCTGCATTGCCAGGGGAATTCTTCACCACTGAGCCATCAGGGAAGCCCTAGAATCAGTCTTTTAAAAAAATATTTATTTATTTGGCTGAATTGAGACTTGGTTGTGGCACATTGGATCTTTGTTGCATCAGGCAGGATCTTTCCTTATGGTGCACACATCCTCTAGTTCTGGAGCACATGCTCCAGAATGTACAGGCTTCAATTGTTGTGGCATGTGGGCTTTCTTGTTGTGTAACACAGACTGAGTTGCTACAGTATGTGCTACCGTAGTTCCCTGGCCAGGGATTGAACCCGCATCCCTTGCATTGCAAGAAAGATTCTTTACTACTGGACCAGAGAAGGCCCTAAACGTTGAGGCACAAATGAGCATGTGAAAATAAATGAGTAAATCTAAATGAGATTAAGCAAAAGGTTATTTATTCAGAACTTGTTGTAGCAGGGAGTCAGACACCTTTACTTGCATTTGGTAGAGACTTAAAGGCAGGTGAGTAGGGAAGCTTCATCATGGAAAAAAAAAGGGATGGCTTCAGGTATGCCTTGATTGGAGGCCGTTGGCATGGAGAAATTGTAGGCAGCCTGACTAGAGGCAGAGAATCCTATGTGACTGATGCACATTTGGCTTTCTCTGGTTGGTCCTAAGTTGAGAGCCAGGGCAAAAATTAGCGGAGCTGTGAGATATTCATCGAGTCCTGGGTGTTTTGGGCTGATGATGACACAGCATATTGTTTGACTTGCTGGGTTGGTTACTAGAGATACTAGTCTGACTTCCTACAAATTGGACCTGTAGAAAGTACGTTGGTTTCTAGAGCTGCTTTCTGCAGATAGTGGATCAGAGTTCTATTTTTATACTTGGTCTGGCCATGGTCTGTTTGCATATTCAGTCTCTCAAGCATGACATGTTTGAAAAACACCAGAAAGGTTATGTGGCTGGAGAAGAGGGAAGGAGCATAAAGTGTTAGGGGATGAAGTTAGACAGGCTGGTGGGAATAGGTCTGGTAGGGCCTTGAAATCCATGGTGATAAATTTGATTTTTACTCCATTGTGACAGGAACCCTTTGGTTCCTATCAACAGGGGAGTGAAGTGATCTGATTTATGGTTTCAAAAGCTTGCTTTGTCTCTTATATGGATTACAGAGACCACAGACAGAAAAGAGTAGAACCAGAGAGGCTACCAAGGAGGCTATTGCCATAGTTTGGGTGAGAGAAGTGAAGGAGTTCAGAGCATGTCTCACACAATATATCACTCTAGCATATTAACTACTTTGAGTCAAAGGCACTTGAAAAACAGCAGATGTTAGAAGGACACTCTGACTTTTTCTCTTTAAAAGATATGCAATTTCCTTTCTTGTTGTGTAACACAGACTGAGTTGCTACAGTATGTGCTACCGTAGTTCCCTGGCCAGGGATTGAACCCGCATCCCTTGCATTGCAAGAAAGATTCTTTACTACTGGACCAGAGAAGGCCCTAAACGTTGAGGCACAAATGAGCATGTGAAAATAAATGAGTAAATCTAAATGAGATTAAGCAAAAGGTTATTTATTCAGAACTTGTTGTAGCAGGGAGTCAGACACCTTTACTTGCATTTGGTAGAGACTTAAAGGCAGGTGAGTAGGGAAGCTTCATCATGGAAAAAAAAAGGGATGGCTTCAGGTATGCCTTGATTGGAGGCCGTTGGCATGGAGAAATTGTAGGCAGCCTGACTAGAGGCAGAGAATCCTATGTGACTGATGCACATTTGGCTTTCTCTGGTTGGTCCTAAGTTGAGAGCCAGGGCAAAAATTAGCGGAGCTGTGAGATATTCATCGAGTCCTGGGTGTTTTGGGCTGATGATGACACAGCATATTGTTTGACTTGCTGGGTTGGTTACTAGAGATACTAGTCTGACTTCCTACAAATTGGACCTGTAGAAAGTACGTTGGTTTCTAGAGCTGCTTTCTGCAGATAGTGGATCAGAGTTCTATTTTTATACTTGGTCTGGCCATGGTCTGTTTGCATATTCAGTCTCTCAAGCATGACATGTTTGAAAAACACCAGAAAGGTTATGTGGCTGGAGAAGAGGGAAGGAGCATAAAGTGTTAGGGGATGAAGTTAGACAGGCTGGTGGGAATAGGTCTGGTAGGGCCTTGAAATCCATGGTGATAAATTTGATTTTTACTCCATTGTGACAGGAACCCTTTGGTTCCTATCAACAGGGGAGTGAAGTGATCTGATTTATGGTTTCAAAAGCTTGCTTTGTCTCTTATATGGATTACAGAGACCACAGACAGAAAAGAGTAGAACCAGAGAGGCTACCAAGGAGGCTATTGCCATAGTTTGGGTGAGAGAAGTGAAGGAGTTCAGAGCATGTCTCACACAATATATCACTCTAGCATATTAACTACTTTGAGTCAAAGGCACTTGAAAAACAGCAGATGTTAGAAGGACACTCTGACTTTTTCTCTTTTAAAAAGATATGCAATTTCCATGTAAGTGATGGTATAGGGGAACAAATTTTGCAACCTCAAGATGTATCTCTTTGGCACAGGATTAATTCAGCTGATTATCTTTAAGAAACAGAAGACTTGGGAAGTTTTTCTTGTTATCTCTCCCTAAAAGAATTTGAAGGGCCTGGAATACAGATGTCATCAGAGATAGCTACAGAAAGTATAGCCTAGGTGTGGTGGGAGAAATTTGTTAGATCCTAGAGAACAGCATTTACTCTGT
Organism: Tragulus kanchil; assembly: GCA_022376925.1. Taxonomy (NCBI): domain Eukaryota; kingdom Metazoa; phylum Chordata; class Mammalia; order Artiodactyla; family Tragulidae; genus Tragulus; species Tragulus kanchil. Next base: position 64,285,967 of record JAIOJX010000001.1, on the reverse strand, counting down.
ATCCAGAATATTTGTGTGACCCAGGAAACATTTGTTGCCAAACATTTGATTTTCCATCTCTACGTGACTTACCTTCCTCCCCTTTCAGGTTCCAAACTACTACTCCCAATACCCTCTTTTGGCTAGCTGAAGACGGGCTTTAGGGTAAGAGTTTCAGCCATTTGACAGGTTACTCAGTCTTCCTGAGTCTCTCCCATGTATACATGCTATTAAATTTTGTTGACTTTATCTTGTTAATGTGTTTCATGTTTTTATTTGCTTTATTTGTGGGGCAGGGGTGTCTTACACATCATGCAGTAGCTTAATTCACAGTCCAGGTCCTCCTGCAGTGGAAGTGCATAGTTCTAATCACCAGACCACCAGGGAAATCCCAATCTGTTTCATGTTAATTTAGTTCTTAGACTAGCCAGAAGAACACTAGAAGATGAGCGGAAAAATTTTCCCTCCCTGACAATGTCCTCCCTGTACCGAAAAGGAAAAGACATTCTCTCTCCAAGGATGGGAAGCTGAGATTGAGAGAAATCTGTACATACAAGCCTTGTTAAACTATGTTTATCTTCCTAGTCACTTCTCCACTCAATTAAACACCCTGTCACATTTTCACAATTTTCTACTCTTAGTCCAGTTCAGTATGTGTGTGCTAAGTCACTTCAGTCATATCAACTCTTTGCAGCACAATGGACTATACCCTGCCAGGTTCCTCTCTCCATGGGATTCTCCAGATAAGAATACTGGAATGGGTTGCCATGCCCTCTTCCAAGGGATCTTCCCAACTTGGGGATTGAACCCATGTCTCCTGCATCTCCTGCATTGACAGGTGGGTTCTTTACCACTGTCACTACCTGAGAAGACCCTTCAATTCAATACATAAGTGTTCAACTCTAATTGTTTCTTTGGGTCAGTTTTATCATGAAGACTTCCATGTACTTGTAAAAAAAAAGTTAAAACTGGTATACTTTTCTTCTGTTCATCTGTTTTATGCTAATTTAATTTTTAGTCCCAGCTGGACACTCTGAGAGGATTGAGGATGAGTTTTTCCTATGCTACAGATGATAGTGGTCTGAACCAGGTGAATGGCTATGGAGGTGGTAAGAAGACACAGATTCTGGACATGTTTGGAAGACAGAGCTAACAAGATTCATTGATGAGTTAGTTGGATGTAGGGGTGAAAGAGTAATCAAGAATACAGTATCACCAATGTCTTTCCTGAGTCAATGGTGATACCATTAATAAGATGAAGAAAGTCTATGGATGCTCTATGCTCCTTCATTAAATCATGTCTACTTGCCCAGATGACATACGTATGTTACTTGAAGATAAGGATGGAGTCTTATCAAGTTTTCCTTCCACTATGCTTATTAGAGGATTGTGTACCCAGCACACACTTAACCGAATATTTCTTTTTTTATTCTGCTGACTAAATTAGAAAAATATGGTTTTGATGCTAGGCCAGAAATCAGTTTCTAACTGAGATGTCTCTGTTCTGTTCCTTTTCCCACCCTCTTGATACTTAAGTAAAAGAAACGCAGGACACTCGGAAAAAAACTATATTGTGGGGCTTCCCTGGTGGTCCAGCGGGTAAGGACACCGCCTTGCAGTGCAGGGGGTGCCAGTTTGATCCCTGGCCTGGGAAGTTTCCATGTGCCACGGAGCGGCTGGACGGATGTGTCCAACTACTGAGCCGGAGCTCTGGGGTGCATACGCCCAGAGCCAGTGCTCTGCAGCGAGAGAGGCCACTGCGATGGGAGGCCCACACAGGCCAAAGAACAAAGATGGATGAAAATAGATTAATGAAAGACCAATAGAAGTGGCCAAAAAAAAAAAAACCTTTATTTTTCTTAAGGAGATAAATTGACCTGCTTATTGATATAGTCATTCTAGGCAAAGTGGCTAGGGGCTTTAAGTCAAAAAGAATTCAGCTATTTACATACAGTTGAATCTAGAGTTAAAAAAAATACTTCATACATTTTGCTCCTGGAGAAAAGAAGACAGACCAATGGCCATGAGAGAATTACAGCTAAATTGTAGATTAGGTACAAATCCGTTAGTTGCATTCTCATCCTAAACTATTTGTTAAGTCCAGGTAAGCAAGAGCTTCTGCTGTGATTTAAATCTAGATTTTTATTTTTGCTTCTTGTAAACTTGCAAATGTAACGTAAAGCCCTTTTCACTTCTTATTCTATCATGATGCTCCTATTAGTTACAATGTTATATAGAAATACAAGGGAACTGCAGCGCTCTGTTTGTATTGGAATTTACTTGTGAATTTACATGTGAAAAGTAAATGATGCATATTCAATTCCCCCTGTTTCATAATCTCATCATTATTACATTAGTTATTACTGTGCAACTCCTTTGTTTTTGACTGATTATATGCATAAATCCAATATACATGAGCATAGCTATCATGAAAAACAGTTTTCTTCCATTGTTTTAAAGAAATAGTCATCAGCATACTTAAAATTTGCTTTAAAAATGTTTCATATGATTTTCTTTAATTATCATATATATTTGAATAGAGGCAAGAGTTTTTATTATCTACATGTTCATTTTTTCTACCTCAAAATTGTGCTACAATAATGATGTTGTGACACCACTACTACTTCTATAACAACCCACTCTGATAGCAGTAGCACATATACAGGTTAATAAATTATTGAACAAAATGAAAAAATTCCAATTAAAAATAAGTGGAGGCATTCAAAAGTAAATGGAGTGGTTTACCATGCTCTCCTCCAGGAGGTCTTCTCAACCCAGGGATCAAACCCACGTCTCTTACATCTCCTGCATTAGTAGGTGGGTTCTTTACCACTGAGCTACCTGGGAAGACCAATTTTCTACTAGCAAATGAAAAAGATTCTAAAGTACTACAAGGAGTATATGTTAGAAGGAAGCATTAGTTTTATCCTAAAATGATTATGAGTATCATTATTTTCCTCATGTTAAATAAAACCCTATCAATTTGCCTTCATGCATACTCGGTTGTGCCCGACTCTTTGCAATCCCATGGACTGTAGCCCACCAGGCTCCTCTGTCCATGGGATTCTCCAGGCAAGAATACTGGAGTGGGTTGCCATTTCCTACTCAGGGATCTCCCAAACTAGGGATGAGTAAGCAAGAGCTTTTCTCATCCTAAACTATTTGTTAAGTCCAGGTAAGCAAGAGCTTCTGCTGTGATTTAAATCTAGATTTTTATTTTTGCTTCTTGTAAACTTGCAAATGTAACGTAAAGCCCTTTTCACTTCTTATTCTATCATGATGCTCCTATTAGTTACAATGTTATATAGAAATACAAGGGAACTGCAGCGCTCTGTTTGTATTGGAATTTACTTGTGAATTTACATGTGAAAAGTAAATGATGCATATTCAATTCCCCCTGTTTCATAATCTCATCATTATTACATTAGTTATTACTGTGCAACTCCTTTGTTTTTGACTGATTATATGCATAAATCCAATATACATGAGCATAGCTGTCATGAAAAACAGTTTTCTTCCATTGTTTTAAAGAAATAGTCATCAGCATACTTAAAATTTGCTTTAAAAATGTTTCATATGATTTTCTTTAATTATCATATATATTTGAATAGAGGCAAGAGTTTTTATTATCTACATGTTCATTTTTTCTACCTCAAAATTGTGCTACAATAATGATGTTGTGACACCACTACTACTTCTATAACAACCCACTCTGATAGCAGTAGCACATATACAGGTTAATAAATTATTGAACAAAATGAAAAAATTCCAATTAAAAATAAGTGGAGGCATTCAAAAGTAAATGGAGTGGTTTACCATGCTCTCCTCCAGGAGGTCTTCTCAACCCAGGGATCAAACCCACGTCTCTTACATCTCCTGCATTAGTAGGTGGGTTCTTTACCACTGAGCTACCTGGGAAGACCAATTTTCTACTAGCAAATGAAAAAGATTCTAAAGTACTACAAGGAGTATATGTTAGAAGGAAGCATTAGTTTTATCCTAAAATGATTATGAGTATCATTATTTTCCTCATGTTAAATAAAACCCTATCAATTTGCCTTCATGCATACTCGGTTGTGCCCGACTCTTTGCAATCCCATGGACTGTAGCCCACCAGGCTCCTCTGTCCATGGGATTCTCCAGGCAAGAATACTGGAGTGGGTTGCCATTTCCTACTCCAGGGGATCTCCCCAAACTAGGGATGAAACCCAGGTCTCCTGCATCTCCTACATTGGCAGGCAGATTCTTTACCACAAGTGCTATAGTATGCAGCTCTTATTTAACAAGTTCTTTTGAATATTCTTGTACAAGTCATTGGATAGATACATATATATTTTAGTTATGGGTAAATAATAGAGTGGAATGACTAGATTGCATGGTAGGTGTACATTCAATTTATAATGAACTACCAAGCTGTTTCGCAAAACAACTCTCCCATTTTGCATTTCTACTAGCAGTATGAGAGTTCTGGCCTTGCTAACATGCAGTCAGTCTTTTTAATTTTTAGACATCTAATAAGCTTAGTGGTCTCCTTGTGGTTTTAATTTGCATTTCCCTAATTACGTTGAGCAACTTTTCATGTGCTTATTTGCCATCCATATATCTTTGATGAAATGTTTGTTCAAATATTCTTCTGCCCTTTTTGAAATCAAATTGTTTACTTTCTTACTGTTAGCTTTTAAAATTTCTTTATCTACGCTTGATGCCAGTTATGTAATTTACAAAGATTTTCTCCTGGTATGTGGTTTGTTTTTCATTCTATTATTATGAATATTTTTGTACAAGAATATTCATAATATTCATTTTAGGATAAAACTAATGCTTCCTTCTAATAGTTACTCCTTGTAGCACTTTATAATCTTTTTCAGTTGATAGTAGCTTTCCCAGTGGCTCAGTGGTAAAGAATCTACCTGCCAATGCAGGAGCTGCAGATTCAATCCCTGGGTTGCAAAGATCTCCTGGAGATGGAAATGGCAACCCATTCTAGTATTCTTGCATGGAAAATCCCATGGACAGAGGAGCCTGGTGGCCTACACTCCATAGGGTCATAAAGAGTCAGACACGACTGAGCATCTATAGGGCTTCCCCAGCAGCATATTGGACACCTTCTGACCTGGGGGACTCATCTTATGGCTTCATATCTATCTGGAAGTTAACTCTAGGGTGCTGAAGAAGACTCTTGAGAGTCCTTTGGGCAGCAAGGAGATCAAACCAGTCAATGCTAAAAGAAATCAACCTTGAATATTCACTGAAAAGACTGATGCTGAAGCTCCAAAATTTTGGCCACCTGATGTGAAGAGTCAACTCATTGGAAAAGACCCTGATGTTGGGAAAGACTGAGGACAGGGGGAGAAGGGGGCAACAGAGGATAAGATGGTTAGATGGCCTCACCAACTCAATGGACATGAATTTAAGCAAACTATGGGTGATAGTGAAGGACTGGGAAACCTGTTGTGCTGCAGTTTATGGGATTGTAAAGAGTTGGAAATGACAGTGACCAAACAAAAGGAACAGAATCAAGGAGAAGTACACAAGGGTTTCAACTCTGGCTATAATATTTTATTTCTCTTTAAAAATCTGGGTTAAAATGTTAAGACTTGCCAAAGCTTAGTAATAGGTTTATAAGTAAAGTAATTTATCTTTCCTAACATTTCCTTGCATTTCTCTGTAGGCTTAAAATATTTAATAATTTCTAAAAATAGCACTGTTGTTACATAAACAATGACTGATTCTTTGTCTCCATTTTTTCAGATGCCAGATATGTCTCTTTTTTTCTAATTCAACATCACAGATGGTCCAGTTACATTACGATTGAGATTGTTGATGTTTCATTATATTCCAGTCATAACAGGTTATCAAGCTTGTTTCCTTCATAGGACTCAGTCACTTCCTGCGTCTGGTTAACCAACATTTTATAAATCACCTTCAGTTTTATCCATTTCAATTTATGTTGATTTTTCCTATTGCAAGGGCCATCTTTTACTGATTTTTACTCATCTTTTCCATGGACTAAAGCATTTCTTGCCCTTTTATTCTATGTATGAAGATATGCGGGGAGCTACCCTGTTTCAAGGGGTTTCTTTTAAGGAAACATAGCTCTGGGAGCTGCCCTGGAAACAGAGGCTGATAACAGCATAGCTCTCTGTCCCGCCACCCCAGGTGTTGTGAAGACGTTCCTGAGCTATCATAAAGAACACCTGGAGCCTCTTTACAGATGAAAAGGGCTTGAGGGGCATTATGACCCAGAACCATTGTAATCTAAAGAGCTTTGAAAATGTTAATAACACACCAGGAGGTAGCACCTAGTTTATGATCGACACTTGGCCTAAAGCACGTGTTATGATCGACACCTGGCCTAAAGCACGTGTACACAATTGCTTGTTATGTGAAGTATAAAAGGGATGAGCGAATTCAATAAACTTGTCAGCAACTTGTCAGCAACCTGTAGAGTTGTCTGCCTTCTTGCTGGCCCTCTCAACCCCATCTTTTCTGTCCTTCTTTTCTTAGCCTATCTGCCACTCTCTTCAGGACCTGTTCGATTGCCGGCTGGCCCAGCAAAGTGGCGCCCGAACAGGGACGCTGAAGGAGTGAAGGAGCAGATTTGGCCGCCGCCCAAGGAGCTGAGGGATCCCGAGAAGACTGAGGTAAGTGCGGGTGGGGAGAGTATAGTTGAGAGTAAAAAATTATGGGACAAGGTAATAGTAGACAGCTTTTTGTACATATGCTTAAGACTATGATGAAAAGTCGTGGTGTACATGTAAAGACTGCAACTTTTGATAGATTTTTAGCTTTTGTTGAAGATGTTTGTCCATGGTTTCCTGAAGAGGGAACCGTCAGTCTTTCTGTTTGGAATAAAGTTGGGACTCAGTTGAAAGATTATTATACAATGCATGGGCCCAGCAAAGATACATATATGCACACAGGTACACACAGACATCATACATCGTATATACATATTTATTCACATACACATAAAAAATCTTAGAATTCGAAGTTCTCCAGGTCATTTTCCAAGCCACTATAGACACTTCCATAGCATTACATAGGCAATATAGCATAATAGAGGGCTTCCCAGATGGTACAGTAGTAAAGAATCTGTTTGCCAATGCAGGAGAGGCAAGAGATGTGGGTTGGATCCCTGCGTCATGAAGAGCCCCTAGAGGAGGAAATGGCAATCTATTCTAGTATTCTTGCCTGAAAAATTCCATGGACCAAGGAGCCTGGTGGGCTATACAGTCCATGGGGTCACAGAACTGGACACGATTGAGCATAGCACAGGAGCATAGCATAATGGTAGCATACGAGTTCTGGAGTCAGTTGGCTGTGGTTTGGAATCCCAATTTTGTGTCATTTATCCAGCCGTGTGTCCTGAGGTGAGTTATTTAATCTCTTAATATCCTTGTAGGCAAACTGAGGATAGTAATAATACATATTTTATAGAATTTTAAGCTTAAATTAAAAAAACATTTAAAATATTAAGCAAACAGTTTAACACGTAGCATAATGTCTTAAAAATATGCTAGTGATTATTATTAATATTATTATCTCTGGTAGATATGGTCATTAGCCTCTGCTTGAACTGTTTCAACAATATTCTACTCTACAAGAAAAGCTGTTCTATTTGGGGGACTTTCTGTTATTAGAAACACACTGAGCTAAAGTTATTTTCCTATAAACCTTACTCCCTTTAAATTCTATTTGTTGGCCTGAGTTCTGTCTTTTCAAACTAAGCAGATTGTTTCCACCCCTCCAATATAGGTGGAAATTCTTCAAAACTTAGAAATCAATATCTCTTATTCTCAAAATCATTCTATATCCACAAGTTAGAACTGTGGAGTATAAATAGTGCTAGAATAAAGTAGATTTCAGCATCATCTACAAATATATCAGATTGGTGAATAAGTATTGGATATTTTGTTAGCTTGAAGTGTTAAATTTTGAAGGGTTTGATTTAGATGTGTAAGCAGTGGGTCTCCAGGCATTTAATAATTTTCAGTATTCAAAGTTTGGGGGTAAAGTGAAGCCATATATTTCTATTTACCTTCAGATCCAAGTTCCTTCTTTTACCAACAATATTCTGCCTTCTGTGTGTATAGTCCCTCTTCAGCATCATTTTTTTTTTCCAGCATCATTTTACCATGCAAGTTACTATCACAGTCTCTTCCCTTACCAAAGTATCAGTATGTCCAGACTACATGGATTGTCTAGAACATTAACTATTTCTGTTCTTCAAAATTCCTCTGAGGGAAGGCTCTTGACTGTTTGTTTCTTCTGCTTGGCCTCTAGCCTCCTGCCATGTTGCTAGGTCCTCTGTCTATGCTTCTCAGACTACATGGATTAGTTCTACCTGCCCCAAGTTCTGGGAGTCAGTTGAGCATAGCACAGGAGCATAGCATAATGGTAGCATGAGTTCTGGAGTCAGTTGGCTGTGGTTTGGAATCCCAATTTTGTGTCATTTATCCAGCCGTGTGTCCTGAGGTGAGTTATTTAATCTCTTAATATCCTTGTAGGCAAACTGAGGATAGTAATAATACATATTTTATAGAATTTTAAGCTTAAATTAAAAAAACATTTAAAATATTAAGCAAACAGTTTAACACGTAGCATAATGTCTTAAAAATATGCTAGTGATTATTATTAATATTATTATCTCTGGTAGATATGGTCATTAGCCTCTGCTTGAACTGTTTCAACAATATTCTACTCTACAAGAAAAGCTGTTCTATTTGGGGGACTTTCTGTTATTAGAAACACACTGAGCTAAAGTTATTTTCCTATAAACCTTACTCCCTTTAAATTCTATTTGTTGGCCTGAGTTCTGTCTTTTCAAACTAAGCAGATTGTTTCCACCCCTCCAATATAGGTGGAAATTCTTCAAAACTTAGAAATCAATATCTCTTATTCTCAAAATCATTCTATATCCACAAGTTAGAACTGTGGAGTATAAATAGTGCTAGAATAAAGTAGATTTCAGCATCATCTACAAATATATCAGATTGGTGAATAAGTATTGGATATTTTGTTAGCTTGAAGTGTTAAATTTTGAAGGGTTTGATTTAGATGTGTAAGCAGTGGGTCTCCAGGCATTTAATAATTTTCAGTATTCAAAGTTTGGGGGTAAAGTGAAGCCATATATTTCTATTTACCTTCAGATCCAAGTTCCTTCTTTTACCAACAATATTCTGCCTTCTGTGTGTATAGTCCCTCTTCAGCATCATTTTTTTTTTCCAGCATCATTTTACCATGCAAGTTACTATCACAGTCTCTTCCCTTACCAAAGTATCAGTATGTCCAGACTACATGGATTGTCTAGAACATTAACTATTTCTGTTCTTCAAAATTCCTCTGAGGGAAGGCTCTTGACTGTTTGTTTCTTCTGCTTGGCCTCTAGCCTCCTGCCATGTTGCTAGGTCCTCTGTCTATTTTGTATTCTTTACCTCTCATCTGTAGTTCATACCCAACAGTCCTTCAAATGTATATTTGTGTCTTATATTACAGTTTATCTATCTTTTTTCTTGCTTCCATCCCAAATCAGCTGCACTCCAAGGATTACATTTCCACAATTAAAATGCACTCTTAATTTTGTCAGATAAAGACAGTTTTCTTCCCAAGAGAAATTCTGTCACCAGCAAAATCTTACATTAACACTTTATATCTTCATGCTACACAGTCATGATATAAGGAAATATATCTAGGTCCATAACAAAAGATATATGGTGTGTATGCCTCCATTACCCTCTTCACCACAAAAGACATCATTACTCAATCACAGCATGCTATACCAAAATCTTTCTTCTCCATGGTTGTAGCTTCTGCCAATGTGCCCTTTCTATTAAGGTCCCAGATTCCACCAGGTAGCCCTGACTGTGGTCTCATTGAGCAGGCCTCTGCATGATTCTAGGAACAAAGAGGGTCCCCGCTTCGGGGTTCTGGTAATATTACTTCTTCCCATGGATTCCCTAGGATTGGTGAGATAGCTTTCTGCTTCTCCTAATCTTGAGGTTGTCTCACTATCCCCATTTGTTTTCTGTCGCATGCAGTATCAAGTTCTCATGTTAAATTCCCTCTATTTGAAATAGCTAGAGTGATTCTGTTTTGTTTTGTTTTGTAAATGGTCTCTCAACAATACACTTCCTTTGAAAATCTGTAGTATGTTCGATCTTTTCTATGGTAAAATCATATTCAGTAAACCTAAAGTTGGATCTTTAAGCCATCCCATCATGCCTACTTACTTCTGTGCTGCATATTCTGCCTTCTCCAGATCCATTCTCACAGGTCTTCTCTGCCCTGCTCTTTGGTCTAGGATGCTGTCCTCTACAAACTGTATCCCTTGGCTTGCCTGCCCTCTGGTTTCCAGGTGGATTCAGTCTGCACCAGCAGATGAGCATGAAGGAGAGAGCATTTGGAGTATTTAATCCTCTATACCCTTACTATTTTGCTTATTTACCTAAGATCGTATAGTCAATCCAGTAGTCATGTATGGATGACTAAAGTCATATATGGACCATAAAGAAGGCTGAGTGCCAAAGAGTTTATGCCTTCGAATTGTGAGACTGGAGAAGACTCTCGAGAGTCCCTTGAACTGCAAGGAGATTAAACCAGTCAATCCTAAAGGAAATCAACCCTGAATATTCATTGGAAGGACTGATGCTGAAGCTGAAGCTCCAATACTTTGGCCACCTGCTGCGAAGAACCCATTCATTGGAAAAGATCCTCATGCATGGAAACCTAGAAGACAGAAGGAAAATGGAACGACAGAGGATGAGATTGTTGAATGGCATCACTGGGTCAATGGACATGAGTTTGAGTGGGCTCTGAGAGATGGTGAGGATGGGGTCGCAAAGAGTCAGACACGACTGAGAGACTGAACTAATCTGATAGACTGTTAATTTCTTTCTCAGGACTACAGGGCATGCCAGATTCCAAAAACAGTTCTTTCCACTTCCCCCTTCAAGCCTGTGAGTGGTTGTAGCTTCCTGAAGCTGCTAGTCCATGGGTGCTTTACCATGTCTTTTGACCCCTTAAACCTACCCACCTCTTAGTAAAAAGCCCCTTCTTTAGAATTCCTCTACTCATCCTTTATGATAATGCCATCTACAGGAACATGATCAATACAATCAAATACCTGTGTTTGACAACCCACCCGTGATCCTTGCAAATTCTTAAGACCCTATTTGTCCTGTACCAACACTGCTTCATTGGTTTCTGGGTGCAAATTATTGATCCTATTTTCCTCTTCTTTATGGCACTACTCTTAACCTTTGTACTTAATGCTTATATTTGGTCTCCTCAGTTTAGAGTCTTCCCTCTCCCAAGAGGGCTCTGTCTTGACTCATTCTTCTCCTGATACCAGGTGTTTCCAGGCAATCTGCCTCAGCTTGAGGAGCCATAAATCTAATCTCCTTTCCCTACCTGATTGATAAGTGACTGGCCCTCCCAAAACAGGGAGAAATATTTGGGTATATTCTATGTTACATTACTGTCATTCTTTATTCAGTCTACTCTATAACACTTCCTGGAATCTCATCCATTAATACCTGTTAATTTATGTCTCCAATCCTAACCTCTCTAGTGAGCCCCGGACCTGGATATTAAACTGCCTATTCAACATCTGCACTTGGATGTCTTAAAGGCACATTAAGCTGAACATGTCCAAAACAAAATTCATCTCCCCATCCATCTGATTTTCCTCCAGTGTTCTTTGTCTTCATGAATAGAGTCACTAGACCTTTGTTCAAACCAGAATCCAATAAATCATATTACATTCTTCCTTCTTACTTACTCCATTGATCAAAGTCATCTGGTAATACTAACTGTATTTCCTATGTGTGTGTGTATGTGCATTCTAAGTCGCTTCAGTTGTGTTTGATTCTTGGTGACCCTATGAACTGTAGCCCACCAAGTTCCTCTGTCCATGGGATTCTCCAGGCAATAATACTGGAGTGGGTTGCCATGCCCTCCTACAGGGGATCTTCCTGACCCAGGAATCAGACCCACATCTCTTATGTCTCCTGCATTGGCAAGCATGTTCTTCATCACTAGTGCTACCTGAGAAGCCCTTTATCTCCTATATTTATCTCAAAATATTTACCTTATCCTTTCCCATGACCACTCAAAGGGTAAGTCTAAGGTATTACCATCTTTCTCTTGAACCACTCTCTCTTCCATCCATCCTCCACACTGCTATCAGAGTTCTCATCTTCTCTATGCTTAAAATAAAGTTATAAATCCACAACATTTCCCACAAGGCCTTGCATGTTCTTGTCAATCTTCCTGGAGCCTTCTGGAGACTTTTCACTCACTATGCTTCTTCCAGGGTGCTAAGTTGATTTTACCTCTGAATCTTTGCACATGCTATTCTCTCTATGGAGTGTTTGCTCAATTACTCATCCATTAGATTTTAGTTTAGATGTCTCAGTAAAGTTTTCCTTGACACTCTAGGCCAGGCTAGGCAACACGCCCTCCACCTTGTATGTATCCAAGCACACATTCTTGTAATTGTCTGATTGGAGATGTCCATCCCAGTAGGCTGCAACTTTCAGCAGGGCATAGTGTGTGCTGTTTTCCCTGCTAGCACATACAGTAGGTGTTGAATAAATGTTGAATGGATGAATGAATTTAGGTATTTATCATCTTTGTCAGATTGTAAACTTTATGACTGCAAACCTGAGACCCCCACAGAGCCTAGCTCAGAAAGCTGTATAGTCTGTCTCTCATTAAGCTGAACATGTCCAAAACAAAATTCATCTCCCCATCCATCTGATTTTCCTCCAGTGTTCTTTGTCTTCATGAATAGAGTCACTAGACCTTTGTTCAAACCAGAATCCAATAAATCATATTACATTCTTCCTTCTTACTTACTCCATTGATCAAAGTCATCTGGTAATACTAACTGTATTTCCTATGTGTGTGTGTATGTGCATTCTAAGTCGCTTCAGTTGTGTTTGATTCTTGGTGACCCTATGAACTGTAGCCCACCAAGTTCCTCTGTCCATGGGATTCTCCAGGCAATAATACTGGAGTGGGTTGCCATGCCCTCCTACAGGGGATCTTCCTGACCCAGGAATCAGACCCACATCTCTTATGTCTCCTGCATTGGCAAGCATGTTCTTCATCACTAGTGCTACCTGAGAAGCCCTTTATCTCCTATATTTATCTCAAAATATTTACCTTATCCTTTCCCATGACCACTCAAAGGGTAAGTCTAAGGTATTACCATCTTTCTCTTGAACCACTCTCTCTTCCATCCATCCTCCACACTGCTATCAGAGTTCTCATCTTCTCTATGCTTAAAATAAAGTTATAAATCCACAACATTTCCCACAAGGCCTTGCATGTTCTTGTCAATCTTCCTGGAGCCTTCTGGAGACTTTTCACTCACTATGCTTCTTCCAGGGTGCTAAGTTGATTTTACCTCTGAATCTTTGCACATGCTATTCTCTCTATGGAGTGTTTGCTCAATTACTCATCCATTAGATTTTAGTTTAGATGTCTCAGTAAAGTTTTCCTTGACACTCTAGGCCAGGCTAGGCAACACGCCCTCCACCTTGTATGTATCCAAGCACACATTCTTGTAATTGTCTGATTGGAGATGTCCATCCCAGTAGGCTGCAACTTTCAGCAGGGCATAGTGTGTGCTGTTTTCCCTGCTAGCACATACAGTAGGTGTTGAATAAATGTTGAATGGATGAATGAATTTAGGTATTTATCATCTTTGTCAGATTGTAAACTTTATGACTGCAAACCTGAGACCCCCACAGAGCCTAGCTCAGAAAGCTGTATAGTCTGTCTCTCATTCTCCCCTGGGTATATGTATGATTTAATCAATAGATATACATGATGTGAAAAAATGAATTTAAATTCCTAGAACTACTCAAATTATTCTTCAAAACCTCCTCACCGATATTTATTATCTGCATTTTCTTTTCCTACTCTACATATGTTCCACATTTTGGTCTCTTTTTTCTTCAAGTACAACAATTCATTCTTGGTGGCTAGAGGAAACTTCTCTAACCAGCAATTCTCTCCTTTTTGATGCTACTGCATGTATTAAAGAGCACAAATGAAATAGCAGTGTATGCTTAGAAACTGTCCAATTTTAAATAAGGTTATTTTTCCTAAGAGGAGGTGCTCCCATTTCTAGGAAGGGAAAGATCAGAATCATGTATATGAAGAGTGTGCATTGACTGTAAACATTAACTCAAATGATCAAAGGATTGAGATTTGCATTGTAGGTAGATAAGCCATCTGTATTTCTACTTCTTCCCTTCTTCCATGTAAACTAGAACTGCAGGATTTGACTTTGGGTAGACTTCCCCCCACAGCCGGTTAAATATGTGCTGTTGGAGCTATAAAATGATTCTAAGAGATGGCAAAATTCTGTTTCTTTGTTCTGGTGTTGAGCACAGGGAGTAGTTAATCACTTTATAGAGCTCGATATTTTTCTGTAGAACTTGGAGTGTAATAGAATGGATAGCTTTAGAATATCCAGTGCTCAGAAAGTAAAACACTTCTTTGAGAGGAGTGTTAAACTAGGAGTCCAAAGATTAGCAGTTTACTTTTTTTTTGGCAGCATACTCTTGTCTTGGCCTCTGTGTAATCAAGGATATCTTACCAATCTCTCTGTGAGAATGGCCTCTTTTGTAAAACAGACTTCATACTACCTCCACTCATTACTCACAGGATGGCTTTGAGGAACAAATCAAGAAAGTAAGAAATGGAAGATAGGACAAATAAAAACATCCTACAATGTGGGGAATGTTGCAAGATGTTGCTACTTGAGGTACCTTTTCTCACTCTCCCCTCAGGTCACTTGGTAGCTCGTAGTCATTACCTATTTTTCACATCTTACAACTAAAGAAACTGATACATCAATAAGGTTGCAATAGAGGAGAAGATAAAAATTACAAGGTTGGCAAATAGAAAAAATAATGATACCTCAAAATTATAAATATCACCAATTTGTAACTGTTACAATTTATATTGGAATGATGAGACTAATACTCTTTATAGTCTTCAAACAATAGATATTTGTTATCAGTAAGACAAACAGAACATGTTTTACAGGGAATAAAAATGACATGCAAATATTATATTTCATATATACAATATAAGCCTATTTAAAATATTAATGGTTTTAAACTAA
This sequence comes from Tragulus kanchil, assembly GCA_022376925.1. Lineage (NCBI taxonomy): Eukaryota > Metazoa > Chordata > Mammalia > Artiodactyla > Tragulidae > Tragulus > Tragulus kanchil. The sequence continues at coordinate 64,270,843 of JAIOJX010000001.1, read as the reverse complement.
AGAAACCCAGTTTTTCTTCCACGCAATTCTTCATTTTGTTTTTTTTTTTTTAAAGTGCTTCTTTTATGCAAATGCAAGTGAATAAGATTTATTACTAAATATACTACATCATTGGATTAAATGAACCCCTTTTACCTACTTAGTAAGCATGATGAAGTCTGTAGCAGTCAAACTCAGTTATGAGTCCAAAGCTTCAGATTTGGCATAGATGGAAATGTTAGGGTGAATGAACCTGTCTTTACTTGATTTACCTTAATATTTCCTGCCTAGCACATAATACACAAACCTTTTGCAATTAACCTTGTTTTCTACAACCCATGATTCTGAAATGTATGCAAAGTACATTTTTAGAAATTGAGTGATTTTAAACATATTAGCAGAGTTTACTATTTCAAGAATTCATGTGGTGAGTCCTTTTGTTCCATTGAATTATATGAAATTGCTGATATTTCAGAATTTTTTATTTATACAAATGGCAATTTCATGTGATTCAGTGTAATAAAAGCTGAAGACTCATTCTTTCACTTTAAAACAAAATACATCTCTATATAAATAACCTATGTGTTTATATACATTTAGGCTAACGTGCAATTTTTTGGAGAGTGGGGTTGAGGGAGGGAATTGCCAGGTCAGCATTTTGAATAGATGGCTAAATTCAAATTATGCCCATTGATAGCTCTAGATGCCTCTTTGAGCAGTAATATACGTTAATTAATACATTGGGAGAGATAATAAAAATGAATATAAATGGAAAAGTTGTTTTCTTTACAGATGGTTTGCTGGAATGAAAACATTCAGTTTATTTTCCCAAAGATTAAATACCGTGTGAGTCACCATAATGACACATCTGCATACATACATCTCCGTTTATGTTATCACTGGAAATTGTGAGGGGTTATGTGGCTATTTTAGAGCAATCTGTGCCATGTGCTTTGGTTAATGCTCAGTGAAGATCTGGATCCCATGGGGTAGTTGTGATGAAAGAGGGTGGTTGTTTTCCAGGTGAGTAACCTAATCATAAATTAGGAATCTTCATCCCAGTCAGTGATTAAGGAGCAGTCTTAAACTCCTGATATCTGGGTTGGGGAGATCAGGTGGGTAGGGAATAGATTTGCGGTCTGTCTCTTCATCAGATTCAGCAACAAGGCATTGGGTTATCTTGCTATTCACTGCTGTTGAAAATGTAATCAGTTCCTTCATTTGTCCAGTCACTGACTTCTTAACTGTAAAGTGCATTCAAATACTGTGAGCACAAAAGGCAGAACCTGGAGTGAGGAGAGATGTGCGTCCTTAAGTAGTTCTGGGGTATATTGGCAGGCTTTGAGGAAGTTCATGTACAGCTACTGAGAACTAGCATTTTAAAGGATACATAGGATCTGGGTGTGACTAAAGACAACTTAAACCACCAAATGAAATTATATGAATCACTTTGCATTTTGGAAATGATAGTGCCAAAAGAAGAAGTGCAGCCCTAGCCGAGTCTTAGCCTACCTGCTCATCTCTTCCAAATGGCGCAGAATGCAGCTGCCATCTCTCATTTTGCCCTGTTGTAACAGGTGTGACAGAGGCAGGCTTGCTGCTAAGTTTAGCTCTGCGTGTGGGGATTTCACACTTCATAGCCCCTTGGAGAGGGGACTGTTGGCAAATGACTGTGTATAAAAGTAGAAAGCATTTGGGAATTTCACCATTATGCTAGATTTAGACCAGAATAAAGGGGCCAATCTAAATTGGTAACAAACTCGAGAGCATGTTTGGTAGAGGTGCCACTAATGTAACATCCATTCCACTTCTCTCTCACTGCCACCATGATTCCCAAGGGAGCACCTGGTTGAAATTTGATGACCACCTTTTAAGTGGAAGAGAGAACTGGTTTTCTCGAAAGCAGGTAGAAATTAACATGGGTGTTTCAGTTCTTTGGCAGCAAGAGTATAACCAGCCTTCTAATTTCTAAACAGTACTCATTTCCTTTGGATCCTTTTTGGAATGTAAATTATTAAAAAAATCAAATTATTTCCCACTACTGGCATACTAGGGCTGCCTATGAGAATGGAATTTTTCAAAATATATTTCCCTTATAGATAATAAGTGAAACATTTCATCTTTTGGCAGGGATCAGAAAGGGAGGAACATTTTCTGGGAAAGACAATTGTGACATTTGAGGACATTGATCTCCATAAAGATTTGTTGGAGGGCGCTGTTTAGTCCTTTTCTCCTTTGTCCCTGTTTTTCTTACACTCAGATCTAAGAGGAGTCTTATGGTGACTGAATAGCACTCAGATCATTTTTCAGAAAGAAAAATTTGGCACCCAAGAGGCTGGAGTATTTTGTCCAAAGCCACAATCATTCAATGACAGAATACCAAGACTATTTCATTTCTGCTTTAAAGTACAGTTGAGTCTTCTTTGCCAAGGCCATCTTTAAACAAAGCTTAAATTTGAGTGCAACTCAATCCTAGAGCATAATGCAGAAGGAAGAAAGGGCAAAGAAGGTGCACGTATAATATAGTCCTTCATTATCAAAAAGACATTTTGACTTCATTTTACCTTGGTTTGGGGGGAACTCATTGTTTCAGATTTTTGTAATACATCTACCATTATCTGAGTTTTTAAAAGTCCAGTAATAGTAATAACATAGATATAAAATGCACATTTTCCCTCTCTAGATGAATTTGTTGACTAGAAACTTAGTTTTGCAAACTTGCTTTTCAAATTGAAACAGTTTCTTTAAAGACTCTTCTTTTATTTGGGACAAATCTGACGGCCATAGTTGATAAAATCACTGCTCCTTTGGGAAGGGTTTGTGATCCCTTCCATTAACGTCTAATGTGAGTTAACTTCATGTAAGCAGAGATGATTCTTTTTGGTCCAACTGCTAAATTAAAAATTGTTCCCTTTTGGGGGTAACCTCTTCGAACAATCAACTCTTTCAAAGACAAATTTTCCTTGTTCTTGGAGCTTCCAGGGTCGTGTTTTTGTTTTTGTTTAACACCTGCATATGAATTTCTGTGATCTGAGATTTGCTCAAAGCTCAGGCTCTCTTTGGTTACCATGGAAACCTACCCTCCCAACCAGCCACCATTTCCTATATTCCTGCCAAGGAAGGAGTCAAACCTCTTAGATATCTCACAAGCAGTCAAAATAAAGAATAACACACGGAAAAGATGAACTACTTATTAAGTGAACAACTTGTTGATTCCCTACATGGGAAGCGACATGTGACAAAGTCAAATTTCCTGGACACCAACATATAAGGGTTCACTGAGATTCACTAAAGCTCACTTTCATCCTAGCTTTAAGGAGTGGGGATCCGACTCTGCATCTCTACATCTGTGAATTGAGGAACACTTTCTGTGCTCTCAGAGGTGATGGGTGAGATCACATGTTTGAGCCGAAGGAGCATTGTGAAGAGAAGGATGAGGAGAATGGCCAAGAGGCTCAGGAATAAGCCCACATACATATACAGGTTGGAATACTTATCTGAAGTAGTGTCAACCTCTGTTGCCAGGGTAGGGAAATGGGCCCGTCCAGTGAGATTTCCATGGTACTTGAAATGCACCTCCGTCATCACTCAAAACTTGAGTCAGTACCTACTTCTAGTTGATTTCTATTGCCCTTGAGGCATTCCACAGTCACTTAGACTGTCTCTGAATATTCTGGAAGTGTTCTAACAATCTCATACACAATCAAAGCAATCACAACCAGAGCCAAGTCAGTAGTGCATAAGCAAGAAAGAGATATGCTAATTTGGCAGTTGCCACACCCTCTCTATTTTCCAGCACAGCATCCCTCTCCCAAATAGTTTTTTTTATCAGAACTTTTTAATCACTTTCTTAAAATATAAGTAAAATCTTTTATTTTTCACAGTCCCACTCCTATATTGATTAAAATAAATATGGCAAAACTGCTTTATAACACTGCTAAGAGGACAAGAATGTTTGACTATTAAATCAGACTTTTTCTATCTTTTGGTGGAGGGAGAAAGGGTTCTATTTTATCTACAGCTCATATACTGTGTGCATTAATTAGGTGAATTCAATTGGATTCTTCTGTAAGGATATTTTCTAAAAGTTTTTGTATATTTCCAGCTCAGCATATCTGAGTCTTTACCCTTCTTGTCTTTCTGAATCCCTTGTAAGGATGGAGCTTGTAAGGTTTTCTTCCCAGCTGCCACAGCTTGAGGGTTGGATGTCTAAGGATGTGACTTTTCTACAGTGTGGTTGACATCCCTCACTGTAGGCTGGAGGGAAAGTGTTGTCAGACCTGGTAATTCTCAGATGGAGGAGGTCTCAGAGATGCTGACAGCAGTAGGTCCAGGTTCAGAAGATTTGACTCTTCAAATTCCTCAACAGATTTATTTTCCTGAAAATCAAAAACAAAAATAAAATATTCAGGTATCTAAGAAAGACAGATGGTGATTTCTTTTGGAATAAAAATTAACTGATATATTGCAGAGTGGTTTTATATGGGAAAATTGTCTTAAAATGATATCCTGAGCTTTTATCATTTTGATTTTTTTCCCCCTAAATGGTAAATACCTGTAAGAAGATTAAATAAAAATTCAGATCAGAAGACAGTAGCTAATAACTAGGCTAGATTCAGACAGTGTTTTCTAAACTAACTGGTCATAAAATTTACCTGAAGTACTTATTAAAATACAGACTCTGGGTCCCAATTTAGGCTTTCTGAATCATAATCTCTGCAGTAGGGGCCTGCTCACCACTATAGAGAGTCAGATTTTATTGGTCTGGGGTGGAGTCCAAGCACTAGCATTGTTAAAAAGTTCCCCAAGTGACTCTACAATACAGCCAGGACTGAAAACTACTGCTCTAGTTTAATTGGGAAAGCCTAGCACTGAAATGAAGATCTAAGGATTTGATTTTTCAAATCTCAGGTCCCAGTGCCATGGGCCATTTTAACAAATCATGGAATTTTCAGGAATGCAGGCTTCCCCAAATTTTCTTTTTGTATTCTAACTCTCTCATTTTGGTCTGTGGGGTAAGAATACACTTTTCTCCCCCAATATTTGTAGATCAGAAGTAATTGAAAGGTTGTATTTGTTCTAAGCAAATAACGGCATCTTTCATTATTGGTAAAGATGGAATGTTTTCTCTATTGGCAAAAACATTCCAGTGTGTAAATAGGGTCAACTATTTACTGTTGAAGCCTTCCAAAATGATTTAGGTTGTTTTTCCCAACCTGAATTTTGAATATAGGTGACTAAAAAAAACAACATAAACCACTATCACCTGTCAAACTTTTAGTGCAATAGTGGCAGAGAGCTGACAAGGTAGCTCCGTTCTGTCCCTTGTTAACATGCCCAAGGAGAGTTCATAGAAATAGCTCCAACTATCACATTACTCTCCCTATAATCTTGAGTTTGGCCCCCAGCCTGGGAGCATTTCAGCTTAAAGTTTATATTCACTAGCTCTTGGTACTGTACTTTCTGTAAACTGCATGATTCTTAGCCTACCTACCCACGGCTCCTATTGCCCATGAAGAGCCACCTCATTCACAGAGATAAGAGCAAAGGAACAGGGTATCTTTCTACCATCTTTGGCGCTATAGTCTAGGAGACATTTTTACAATGCTTAAAGGTACACCTATTTCGGTTTCTGATTCTCTAACAAGTGGAAAAGATATTAATGTAGGTATCCTTTTGTTCCCTAGAAATATCAGCCCCAGAGGCAATGGTTCACCTGGGTAGCTTGTTACAAATGCAGATTTCAAGGTCTGTTCTTGGAGCCCTTCTCCCCAGACCACTCAATTCTTGACATTTCTTATTCTCCTAAATCCAGTTTTTCTCAAGAATGGTCTGAACTCCTACTAAAATGTATTTAATTTTTCAAGAGGGATGCATGAAAAGTTCCCAAGTGACTCTACAATACAGCCAGGACTGAAAACTACTGCTCTAGTTTAATTGGGAAAGCCTAGCACTGAAATGAAGATCTAAGGATTTGATTTTTCAAATCTCAGGTCCCAGTGCCATGGGCCATTTTAACAAATCATGGAATTTTCAGGAATGCAGGCTTCCCCAAATTTTCTTTTTGTATTCTAACTCTCTCATTTTGGTCTGTGGGGTAAGAATACACTTTTCTCCCCCAATATTTGTAGATCAGAAGTAATTGAAAGGTTGTATTTGTTCTAAGCAAATAACGGCATCTTTCATTATTGGTAAAGATGGAATGTTTTCTCTATTGGCAAAAACATTCCAGTGTGTAAATAGGGTCAACTATTTACTGTTGAAGCCTTCCAAAATGATTTAGGTTGTTTTTCCCAACCTGAATTTTGAATATAGGTGACTAAAAAAAACAACATAAACCACTATCACCTGTCAAACTTTTAGTGCAATAGTGGCAGAGAGCTGACAAGGTAGCTCCGTTCTGTCCCTTGTTAACATGCCCAAGGAGAGTTCATAGAAATAGCTCCAACTATCACATTACTCTCCCTATAATCTTGAGTTTGGCCCCCAGCCTGGGAGCATTTCAGCTTAAAGTTTATATTCACTAGCTCTTGGTACTGTACTTTCTGTAAACTGCATGATTCTTAGCCTACCTACCCACGGCTCCTATTGCCCATGAAGAGCCACCTCATTCACAGAGATAAGAGCAAAGGAACAGGGTATCTTTCTACCATCTTTGGCGCTATAGTCTAGGAGACATTTTTACAATGCTTAAAGGTACACCTATTTCGGTTTCTGATTCTCTAACAAGTGGAAAAGATATTAATGTAGGTATCCTTTTGTTCCCTAGAAATATCAGCCCCAGAGGCAATGGTTCACCTGGGTAGCTTGTTACAAATGCAGATTTCAAGGTCTGTTCTTGGAGCCCCTTCTCCCCAGACCACTCAATTCTTGACATTTCTTATTCTCCTAAATCCAGTTTTTCTCAAGAATGGGATGCATGAACTTCCTACATTATTTAAAATGTAGACTTCTAGGTCCTTCCCCAGGCCGACTGAGTTCTAATATTTTGCATCAAGGCCTAGGAATATGCATTCTAAGCACAAAATTTTCAAGTGATTCTTTGCATATCAAGCTTTGAGAGCTAGATATCAGTGTTTCTATCTAGCTATCCCAGCTAAAGAACATAGCTAAACTTCCCTGTGGGTTATTTCTGGATTCTACTTTAAAAAACTATTTAGAAAAGTGCTACAGGTTGAACTGTGTCCCCAAAAAGTCATGTTCAAGTCGTAACACCTGGTTGCTGTGAATGTGACCTTAGTAGTAAAAGGGTCTTTTCAGATGTAATCAAGTTCAAATGAGGTCATTAGGTTGGCCTTTATCCAATACGACTGGTGTCCTCATAAGACGAGAAGGCAGACATGTATAGGGGGAAGACAGAGGCAAAGACTGGAGCGATGCATCTGTAAACCAGGAAAGGCCAAAGACTACCAGTAAACACCAGAACCTAGAAGAACAAAGGAAGAATTGTACTCTACAGAGTGCAGAAGGACCATGGCCCTGTTGATGCTTTGGTTTCAGACATCTAGTCTCCAGACCTAAGAGAATACATTTCTGTTTTAAGTCTCCTGGTTCATGGTACTTTGTTTATGTCAGCCCTAGGAAACGAATACACAGAGTAATCCCCCTGAGGCTCTAGGATTTTGGAACCTTTGGGGCAGTGTTTCTGAAGAAAGTCGCTGCATCAGAATCACCTGGAGGATTTGTCTTACAAATGCAGATTACTTTGCCTTTCCCTTGCTTTCTAGATCAGAATCTTCTTGAGAAAGGACTCTAAAATCCAGATTTGTGACAAGCTACTCATTTAGAGTTTCTAAGTACACTTTCCAAGGAATGGTTTCCAGTCCCTGCTGCCCTTAGGATCACATACTAAATTTGGAAATATGTCTATCTGGGGCCTTCTCTCAGAGGTTCTGATTCAGTAGGCTTATGTGGGGCATGAACAACTATAGTACTTAAAGGTCCACAGGTGGTTTTGATATGCGACCAGGGCTGAGAAGCATCACTCTCCAAATAGAACAGAGTGCCCCAGAGTCAGGACTCTGACAGCAGCAGCCTACTCGGAGGCATTACTTTTTCACCTGGCCTCCAGAAGACAAGTAGAAGGAAAATCAACACTCACTGTTAGTGCAGTCCAAGCGGGAAAAGTCTCAATAGTAGTATAGTGTCTTTTTAGTCTCCCATGGACCTCCAAGTACACAAATTTGGATAAGTCAGACTCCTTGGTTAGGCACACTATCATCATGGGTGCATTCAGGCTCTTTTATTTGTCAACTTAATAACACCCATGGACAAACACCTGTGAACAAATACCTACCAACTGTAAGATAGAGAATAATAACTTACATGACACCTCCCTCTGTTCCTCCCAATGTCGTCCAGCTCCTCCCCAGAAATTATCAATATTCTGAATTTTGTTAATCACTACCTTGCTTTTACTTACACACATACTCCCCATGCCTAGACACTATGCTGTTTATTTTTGTTTTGAACTTTATAAAAAAAGTATCAAGCTACATGTCTTCTTCGATCTGTGCTTTTTACTGTACTCTGCATTACTATGTGACTGATTTATAACTATTCTTACAGGATGAAAAAGGAAGAAAGATTTGGTAGCCCACATATTGCCTTTGAACTTTACTCCATTTTCCTTAGCTTGGCGTTCAAGACTGTCCATACCCTGTCCAGGCTGACTTTAATTCCTTCTACTACCTTACTTTCCAATCAAGCTGTAATGGTCACTGTCACCTACTTCCCTGCTGCTATGTTTTTTGTTTGATCCATTCCTTTTATCTTTCCATATCTCTCTTTGGGGAAATGGTACCATTCTTCATAGTTCAGCTCATGAAACCGACCTTGAGTTCTTATCCAAATCCTAATTCCCACAGGCTTTATATCCCTCCTAGTGAAAGTTCCATTCACCTAATATTGTAAGTACCCATATGCTATGTTTTCTCCCAAACTGCAATTTATAAACCCCTTCGGATATTTTTCAACCTTCTATCTGCTTCCCAGGTGGCTCAGTGGTAAAAGAATCTGCCTGCTAATGCAGGAAATATGGGTTCAATCCCTGGGTTGGGAAGGTTCCCTAGAGGAGAAAAGGCAACCTACTCCACTATTCATGACTGGAAAATTCCATGGAAAGAGGAGTCTGGCGGGCTGCAGTTCACAGGGTTGCAGAGTCAGACATGCATTTATTCAGTAATTATTGAACAGCTATTGTGAGCATGATTATATAAAGGATCATGTGCATGCATGCACGCTCAGTGTACTTAGCACTGACAATCTGGAGAGAAGCATGTTATCTCTGTTCTGATAGCTAACACAGATTGGGGAAGTACCCCAAACTCCCTTTTATTCTCTTCCCCAACTCAATCCCTTATTATTCAAAGAAGACATAAATTTCCAATCATAATCTGGAATTAAGCATTAGTCACATTTTGGGAATTCCCCGGCCGTCTAGTGGTTAGGACTTGGTGCTTTTACTGCTGTGGACCCAGTTCAGTCCTTGGTTTGGGCACTAAGATCCTGCAAGCTGCATGGCACATCCAGAAAAAGAAAAGAGGAATAATCACTTTATTAGAAACTTTGCTCTTGAATTATTTCAATTACATGATATTAAAGGAAAACTACATGGACTGGGCTTATGGCCTTAAGTTTTAGAAAGTTCAACTGTGTCTATAGATGCTTTTCATTAACAATTTAATAATAGTGCCTCTAATACAATAAACCCTGAATCTTCTTCAAGGTCTAAATACTTATGAAATATTTACTAGAATTCTGTGAAGCTTGAAGAAGCTGTAGATGACAATACCCTCACATACAGCTTGTCAACTTCTTTAAACATTCATTTGAGGGTTTGGAAAACTAACTAACCATTTATTTCTTAAAACCTTTAAGTCTGCAGAACACCAAACATCCTGTTCAGTTCAGAGAGGTCTATCCATTTAATTCCTTAAATCTTAAGGACTTTAAAATGAGAAAATGAAAAGTTAGATATGGGGGAGGGGGGCTCCTCTTTCTTAATCTGTTCCTGTATCTGTGACAACTTCTCATAAAATCTTTCCAAACAGGATCGCCATAGCTCTCTTTGCTAACTAATTGATGAGTTGCACAGATAACATGATTGCTCTAGTAAAAGGTCTGGACCATTTGGAAAGAAAAACAACCACGCAGTTTCAAAAAAAAAAAAAGCCAAAATTCTATTAATTCTAAAGAATCTGGGTTTTATCTGTGTAGAATTATAGTATCCTAACACTTTCTAAGTTGAGTCCCCAGTTCACATGCATTTATTCAGTAATTATTGAACAGCTATGTGAGCATGATTATATAAAGAATCATGTGCATGCATGCACGCTCAGTGTACTTAGCACTGACAATCTGGAGAGAAGCATGTTATCTCTGTTCTGATAGCTAACACAGATTGGGAAGTACCCCAAACTCCCTTTTAATCTCTTCCCCAACTCAATCCCTTATTATTCAAAGAAGACATAAATTTCCAATCATAATCTGGAATTAAGCATTAGTCACATTTTGGGAATTCCCCGGCCGTCTAGTGGTTAGGACTTGGTGCTTTTACTGCTGTGGACCCAGTTCAGTCCTTGGTTTGGGCACTAAGATCCTGCAAGCTGCATGGCACATCCAGAAAAAGAAAAGAGGAATAATCACTTTATTAGAAACTTTGCTCTTGAATTATTTCAATTACATGATATTAAAGGAAAACTACATGGACTGGGCTTATGGCCTTAAGTTTTAGAAAGTTCAACTGTGTCTATAGATGCTTTTCATTAACAATTTAATAATAGTGCCTCTAATACAATAAACCCTGAATCTTCTTCAAGGTCTAAATACTTATGAAATATTTACTAGAATTCTGTGAAGCTTGAAGAAGCTGTAGATGACAATACCCTCACATACAGCTTGTCAACTTCTTTAAACATTCATTTGAGGGTTTGGAAAACTAACTAACCATTTATTTCTTAAAACCTTTAAGTCTGCAGAACACCAAACATCCTGTTCAGTTCAGAGAGGTCTATCCATTTAATTCCTTAAATCTTAAGGACTTTAAAATGAGAAAATGAAAAGTTAGATATGGGGGAGGGGGGCTCCTCTTTCTTAATCTGTTCCTGTATCTGTGACAACTTCTCATAAAATCTTTCCAAACAGGATCGCCATAGCTCTCTTTGCTAACTAATTGATGAGTTGCACAGATAACATGATTGCTCTAGTAAAAGGTCTGGACCATTTGGAAAGAAAAACAACCACGCAGTTTCAAAAAAAAAAAAAGCCAAAATTCTATTAATTCTAAAGAATCTGGGTTTTATCTGTGTAGAATTATAGTATCCTACACTTTTTTCTGGAAAGGTAATAAAATGAAAATCAGTCTCTAGTCTTCATAAAAGTGATGGAAAACTGATGAGGGATAAGGAAGAGACTGAGGGATAGGAAAATGGGTAAGGAATTAGGAAAAGAAAGGAAGGGAGATGGAGGAAAGGGGGGAAAAGGGAAGGAAGGAAGTGTGAGAAGGTGATGAGGGGATGTGGGAAGTGCTGATAAGCGATGGGAGAAAATGAGTGGTTAAGAGGGAGAGGTGAAGACTGGGTAGGAGGAAAACACTAGAAAAAAGAGGAAGAAAGGGGGAGGAGAGTTGGGGGAAGCGAAAATGAAAGGAGATTAACTTAATAATTGGCAAATGTCCAATATTAGCCTGAACATCTGGTCTACTTCTAATGTAGCTCAAAACACCCACAAACAATGTGAATGCACCTCTGATTTTCTGAAGATCACAGAGTTTGTCATTAACTTGTAAATTAAAACTCTTGGCAAAGAAGAAAAAATCATGTTTTGGGTATGTTTGGTTGAAATGCCAAGTCTCCGGTAATGTTCAACACCAACATAGTATATATACCCACACAGAAGCTAAACAACTTACAAACCCAGACTGTGAATTTTGCTCCTTAAAATGAGACAGGGAATGTGAAGCTTTGTCTGTCCATCAACACTGAGAGGAAGTTCTAGGGTGAAACTTGTTTCTAACAAGAGAATGAAAGCTCTGCTTATATTCAGCAAACCTCTGAGTGCCAATCAAGTACCAGACACCCTAGGAAGTGCTAGGTATATAGAGATAAGTGGAAACCGACCCCTGATTTTGTCCTCACGGAGCTCCCTGTAGTTATTTTTGGTTTTCTTTAACATGATAAAGTTCTGAAAAAAATTCACTGGTAATTCTACATTTTTCTGAATGCCACTCACCTATAGAATTTCAGAGCTGAAATCTCACCACGTAGCTAAGGAAAATGATCAGTGAAACAATTAAGAAGAGACAGTTTTGACTCTTGGAACAGCTTTCAACAGTGAATGCATTCTGTTTGTAGATATCTGCCCTGTGTAGGAGAGAAACTAAGGGCGATGAGGACTGTTAAGAGTATCTAGTCCACATGAGCCTGTGAAAAACCCAAGGTTTCTCATTGGACCCGCTTCGTGAGAACTGCTGTAAGATAAAAAGGTAAAAGGAGGGAAAACTGGAGGATAAGGGGGAAAAAATGGGTAAGGAATTAGGAAAAGAAAGGAAGGGAGATGGAGGAAAGGGGGGAAAAGGGAAGGAAGGAAGTGTGAGAAGGTGATGAGGGGATGTGGGAAGTGCTGATAAGCGATGGGAGAAAATGAGTGGTTAAGAGGGAGAGGTGAAGACTGGGTAGGAGGAAAACACTAGAAAAAAGAGGAAGAAAGGGGGAGGAGAGTTGGGGGAAGCGAAAATGAAAGGAGATTAACTTAATAATTGGCAAATGTCCAATATTAGCCTGAACATCTGGTCTACTTCTAATGTAGCTCAAAACACCCACAAACAATGTGAATGCACCTCTGATTTTCTGAAGATCACAGAGTTTGTCATTAACTTGTAAATTAAAACTCTTGGCAAAGAAGAAAAAATCATGTTTTGGGTATGTTTGGTTGAAATGCCAAGTCTCCGGTAATGTTCAACACCAACATAGTATATATACCCACACAGAAGCTAAACAACTTACAAACCCAGACTGTGAATTTTGCTCCTTAAAATGAGACAGGGAATGTGAAGCTTTGTCTGTCCATCAACACTGAGAGGAAGTTCTAGGGTGAAACTTGTTTCTAACAAGAGAATGAAAGCTCTGCTTATATTCAGCAAACCTCTGAGTGCCAATCAAGTACCAGACACCCTAGGAAGTGCTAGGTATATAGAGATAAGTGGAAACCGACCCCTGATTTTGTCCTCACGGAGCTCCCTGTAGTTATTTTTGGTTTTCTTTAACATGATAAAGTTCTGAAAAAAATTCACTGGTAATTCTACATTTTTCTGAATGCCACTCACCTATAGAATTTCAGAGCTGAAATCTCACCACGTAGCTAAGGAAAATGATCAGTGAAACAATTAAGAAGAGACAGTTTTGACTCTTGGAACAGCTTTCAACAGTGAATGCATTCTGTTTGTAGATATCTGCCCTGTGTAGGGGAGAGAAACTAAGGGCGATGAGGACTGTTAAGAGTATCTAGTCCACATGAGCCTGTGAAAAAACAATTCCAGCCGCAAGGGTTTCTTCAGTGGCTGGAGCCGTTCAGTAATAAGCATCTCAAGTGAGAACTGCTGTATCTTCCGCGGCAGCTGGTGCCTATTTGTCACACCTGCCGATAAATAACCGTATTTTCACCGTAAAATAAAACATTATCATATTTCCAAGTCTTACTTACCTTTCCTGGCTCATGGGATGAATGAGGCTGGTCATTTTTAAGGATCCCCTTTGAAGCTTGCACCGACAGGCAAGTTGTTGAGGAGCATCTCTGGAATATCTAGAAAATAGAAATAAAGCCGTGGTTTGTCAGAGAAACGGCACTGTGTTCATGCAAAGTACGCCTTTTCTTTCATCCTTCTAAGAGCCAGGTTTTTCCAACGCAAAAGAGAAAAGCACCCTCTGAGTTATTTAAAACGCCGGTTGCCACTTACAGCTTCAGAGAGCAGTTTCAGATGCCTGATCCTTATGAACTCTGAAGACCCAAGAGAAGTGTCTGTTTGGATATGTATAAACCATCTGGAACACTCGAATGCAGGCAGCCTGAATAGTCTCGTCCGCAGTTCCTCTTTCGCAGGTAACAGTTTAGAGAGTGCAGGAGAAAGGTAGTGATTCAGTTCTGCTTTGCCTTAGCGGCTGGGAGCCGGAGAGGGAGGAGATAAGAGAGAAGCTGAGAAGCAAACTTTGTCTAAGCCTTCCACTTTAACCCCTTCGAGGTTTCTTCATGAATCTGTGGAGCTAGCGAAGACTCCTGTTTTTGTAAGTGTCTCTTCATAGGACATTTAAGGAAATCAAATCCCCTGCTCAATTCAAGAGGTGTTTCATCTTAGGTTTTATAGTAATTTATGTATAGAACTAAAACCAAACATGCCAGGATGTAGTCATATTTAAATAATTCCATCTTTATAAACAGCATGTGTGCATATGTATTGCCCCAGGTTTGGGAAACTTTTCTTTTTTTGGCACCAACTGAATACTTTTATTTTGAAAATTTTATGGAGATTTAACATCACTCTTGGAATCTAGATCTGAGCTTCTGATTGGGGTGGAGGGAGTCTAAGCTTTAGGTAGAATATCTTTAAAGCAGGCATATCTATCCAGGATACATGTACCATTAGAAGTGATTCATCCATCTGTAGTTTAAATGCCATTACTGTGTTTTATGTGGGACTTCCCAGGTGGCCCTAGTGATAAAGAACTTGCCTGCCAATGCAGGAGGCTGGGGTCCCATCTCTGGGTCAGGAAGATCTCCTGGAGGAAGGCACAGCAATACCTAATCCAGTCTTCTTGCCTGGGGGAAACCCCACGGGCAGAGGAACAGGGCAGGCTACAGTCCATGGGGTCCCAAGGGGTCAGAAACAACTGAAGCACCTTAGCATGCACACAAATGTTTTTATATTGTGGTGAGTGGAAGGTGATTAACATTTCTTAAGTGCCCTCTCTGTGTCAAGCATTTGATGTAGAGAATTTCATTTAATCCTTGAAACAACCCTGTAGCTTGGATATTATTATTGTCATTTTACAAATAAGGAAAGCAAGGTTCAGAGATGAAGTATATCGCATAGTTTAATAAGCTTGGAGCCAATATTTGAAAACAAGGATCTGGAACACTCGAATGCAGGCAGCCTGAATAGTCTCGTCCGCAGTTCCTCTTTCGCAGGTAACAGTTTAGAGAGTGCAGGAGAAAGGTAGTGATTCAGTTCTGCTTTGCCTTAGCGGCTGGGAGCCGGAGAGGGAGGAGATAAGAGAGAAGCTGAGAAGCAAACTTTGTCTAAGCCTTCCACTTTAACCCCTTCGAGGTTTCTTCATGAATCTGTGGAGCTAGCGAAGACTCCTGTTTTTGTAAGTGTCTCTTCATAGGACATTTAAGGAAATCAAATCCCCTGCTCAATTCAAGAGGTGTTTCATCTTAGGTTTTATAGTAATTTATGTATAGAACTAAAACCAAACATGCCAGGATGTAGTCATATTTAAATAATTCCATCTTTATAAACAGCATGTGTGCATATGTATTGCCCCAGGTTTGGGAAACTTTTCTTTTTTTGGCACCAACTGAATACTTTTATTTTGAAAATTTTATGGAGATTTAACATCACTCTTGGAATCTAGATCTGAGCTTCTGATTGGGGTGGAGGGAGTCTAAGCTTTAGGTAGAATATCTTTAAAGCAGGCATATCTATCCAGGATACATGTACCATTAGAAGTGATTCATCCATCTGTAGTTTAAATGCCATTACTGTGTTTTATGTGGGACTTCCCAGGTGGCCCTAGTGATAAAGAACTTGCCTGCCAATGCAGGAGGCTGGGGTCCCATCTCTGGGTCAGGAAGATCTCCTGGAGGAAGGCACAGCAATACCTAATCCAGTCTTCTTGCCTGGGGAACCTCACGGGCAGAGGAACAGGGCAGGCTACAGTCCATGGGGTCCCAAGGGGTCAGAAACAACTGAAGCACCTTAGCATGCACACAAATGTTTTTATATTGTGGTGAGTGGAAGGTGATTAACATTTCTTAAGTGCCCTCTCTGTGTCAAGCATTTGATGTAGAGAATTTCATTTAATCCTTGAAACAACCCTGTAGCTTGGATATTATTATTGTCATTTTACAAATAAGGAAAGCAAGGTTCAGAGATGAAGTATATCGCATAGTTTAATAAGCTTGGAGCCAATATTTGAAAACAAGGAGTGCGATCCCAAAGTCTTTGCTCTTTTCTTGGTAGCAGTAGTTCTTAATCTTTGGTGGGTCATGGATTCCTTTGAGAACTTAATGAAAGCTATGGGCTGTCCCTTTTCTCAGAAATAGACATATCATTTCTGTGCTCCATGGCCTCCAGGTTAAGAACAGCTGAATGTCCTCATGTCATTTTTCCAATACTACAACATTATTAGTGCCTTGTTCATCCCAAAACTCAACAGTTTTTATTAAAAAATTAAACATCATAATAGTATATAGTAATAATGGGACTTCCCTTGTGGCTCAGACAGTAAAGAATCCTCCTACAATACAGGAGGTCTGAGTTTGATCCCTGGGTTGGGAAGATCCCCTGGAGAAGGGAACTGACTCCAGTATTCTTCTCTGGAGAATTTCATGGGCAGAGGAGCCTGGCAGGCTACAGTCTCTGGGGTCGCAAGGAGTTGGACAATAATACTGAGCAACTGACACTTTCACTTGAATAATAATAATAACAGCATAATAATGTATTATACCCATCTTTAAGAAATTCCTGCAGTGCTTTTTCCTTTATCCTCAAATTCTCTTTAACAAGTCTTACATCTTTTATCTTCTCCTTTCCCTCATTCTAGTGGTTACAATCAGTTGAAACTCTCCTTCAAATCACCAACATAGTCTAATACCTTGTGGAGTGCCTGGAAAACTAAAGCAGTGTGCTCAAGATTCATGAAACTACAGTGTAAACATAATGCATTTTTCTAGAGGATCAATTTTACTTGAAATTTCACATAGGGAGAATATACGCAATTTGAGTGATAATTTTCAAGATAGTTTGTATGACCATAAAACCATATTGTAGAATAAAATGCAAATGTTGTACACACTTTTCTGATCAAGCATGAGACTTCAGAGAAATGTGGCAGTTGCAGTGGTGCTTTTTTTGGGTTAGCCAGACTTCTCCGGGGATATATGGTCATTCTTCCTGCCATTTGAAATATTTTGATGAAAAAGTTTAAAGATCATATTGTAACAAAGTAACAATTGATTTTGAAGTTAGATAGATCTAGGTTTTGGCCTCAGCTTTATCAGTATTTTCTGACATAGTCAATTCATTTCTTAGTTTTCATCATCTGTTGAGGAAGAGGAAAACTCTCTTCACAAGGGTTAGAAGAGAAACATTTCTCTTAAGCTACCCTTTAATGGGCCCTTTTCTCAGAAATAGACATATCATTTCTGTGCTCCATGGCCTCCAGTTAAGAACAGCTGAATGTCCTCATGTCATTTTTCCAATACTACAACATTATTAGTGCCTTGTTCATCCCAAAACTCAACAGTTTTTATTAAAAAATTAAACATCATAATAGTATATAGTAATAATGGGACTTCCCTTGTGGCTCAGACAGTAAAGAATCCTCCTACAATACAGGAGGTCTGAGTTTGATCCCTGGGTTGGGAAGATCCCCTGGAGAAGGGAACTGACTCCAGTATTCTTCTCTGGAGAATTTCATGGGCAGAGGAGCCTGGCAGGCTACAGTCTCTGGGGTCGCAAGGAGTTGGACAATAATACTGAGCAACTGACACTTTCACTTGAATAATAATAATAACAGCATAATAATGTATTATACCCATCTTTAAGAAATTCCTGCAGTGCTTTTTCCTTTATCCTCAAATTCTCTTTAACAAGTCTTACATCTTTTATCTTCTCCTTTCCCTCATTCTAGTGGTTACAATCAGTTGAAACTCTCCTTCAAATCACCAACATAGTCTAATACCTTGTGGAGTGCCTGGAAAACTAAAGCAGTGTGCTCAAGATTCATGAAACTACAGTGTAAACATAATGCATTTTTCTAGAGGATCAATTTTACTTGAAATTTCACATAGGGAGAATATACGCAATTTGAGTGATAATTTTCAAGATAGTTTGTATGACCATAAAACCATATTGTAGAATAAAATGCAAATGTTGTACACACTTTTCTGATCAAGCATGAGACTTCAGAGAAATGTGGCAGTTGCAGTGGTGCTTTTTTTGGGTTAGCCAGACTTCTCCGGGGATATATGGTCATTCTTCCTGCCATTTGAAATATTTTGATGAAAAAGTTTAAAGATCATATTGTAACAAAGTAACAATTGATTTTGAAGTTAGATAGATCTAGGTTTTGGCCTCAGCTTTATCAGTATTTTCTGACATAGTCAATTCATTTCTTAGTTTTCATCATCTGTTGAGGAAGAGGAAAACTCTCTTCACAAGGATTAGAAGAGAAAACATCTCTTAAGCTACATGGTAGATGCTCAATAAATGTTAATATTGTCATCTCAATTTTTTTAATGTTAAAAGAGAATGCGGTTACTTGAATATAACTGGAGATTTCATTAGAGATAGTCCAACGTTTCCTATCTATTAGGGAAAAAAATGCCTTAGATAAAATGATATTAAAATTTAAGTTTCCAGAAAGACATAGATGCAATAAATAGATGTGAAATTCCAAAGCCATATCCTGATAAACAGAATTAACAAAGGAAATGCTTCAGAACAGCTTCTAAGAAATAAAAAGCGGTCAGATTGTGGAGGAGTGTTGGGGGGAAACTTGTGAAAACATGTCTCTGCAGAGATCTGTTGGCAGGCTAAGTCTCTACTCCACCTTCTACAGGAATGCTGGAATGGTGGAGATACTACCTCCTTCACTTCAGCACTAGGGAGAGGGGTTTCTCCCGACCACTCAGAGAGCTCTACATTCGTTCTCTGCAGTAGGGGCAGAGAATTGAAGCTGCATTTCATTCTGAGAAAGCTAACGTGATCCTTGGCAGGAGGATAGGGTTGACTGTGTTGGGATTGGTCAGTATTCCCAGAATTTATCAGGCAAGGGATGTTTGGGGATTTCCTGGGAATCAATCAAAAGGTTGACATGTGAGAGAGCCAAGGTAGGGTCACACTGGAGGCAGTCCAAAAGAGTCACTGAGAGGGGTGTAGAGACCCAAGCAAAAGAAAGGAAAAAGCTGGAGGTAACTGTTGGATTCCTAGAGGTGGAAGAAAGAATTGTAAACTACCAATTTGGACATAAATTACAAACCCAGATCTCCCAAACTGTGTAACTGAGGGGTCCTCGGTGATGGGGACATTAAAAGAACCCAAAGAAGAGCCAGAGACCCAGAGAGTGGGAAGCCATTTCTTCTACCAAGGAAGAAATAACCAATCCCTTTACCTCTCAGCCTGTTCCTGCTTCCACCCTGGTGAGGGTCCATATTGGAGTTGGTAAGTGGGGAGAGAAAGAAGAAAAATTATCACCTCCCACTTCTCCAAAGGCAGATGGCTACCACCTACAGGCCTCATTGTGGGGTGAGAGGGGAGACCCCTTCTGAGTAAAGCCTGAAGAATTGGATTAATATCTTAGACTGAATATGCTTTGGTTATTGAATCAAGATTGTGTTTTGTGACTTTTAGTGATTTTAGGACTGTTTCTTCTTGAAGGAATAAACAGGAAAGTTATATGTCTTGTCCAAATTTCCATCCAGGGTCAGAGAAATTTTACACCCAAGGAATACATTTTATTGCACATTGGGAGACAAAATAAAGTTGTGTTTTGATTCCATCATTAATTATACTTTAAAAAATACTGATTATAAACATCACTTCATTCCATCATTCAATGAATATCTGAGTGCCTATTATGTGCCAGGCATTGTGCTAGGAATAGGACATACATTGAAATGAAAAATAGTTCTTGCCCTCAAATTGTTTATGATCTGTGGCAGGAGTCAGCAAATGCTGA
The DNA here is from genome assembly GCA_022376925.1 of Tragulus kanchil. Lineage (NCBI taxonomy): Eukaryota > Metazoa > Chordata > Mammalia > Artiodactyla > Tragulidae > Tragulus > Tragulus kanchil. The sequence continues at coordinate 64,250,906 of JAIOJX010000001.1, read as the reverse complement.
CCTTTTTCTGTAAAGCACCAGATAGTAAATACTTTAGGCTCTGAGAGACACTTAAGATCCCCGTTGAATATTCCTCTTTCTTTAAATCAATTCTATAAAAATTCAAAACCATTCTTGGGGGCTAAACAAAAAGAGGTCATGGGTCAGATACAGCCCACAAACCCTCATTTGCTGGCTCCTAATGTGTGGAAGAAACAAAATTTTAAAGCCCACCAATTAGCATATATTTGTTATGATTGAAGATGTGTTTAGGATACTTGGGGAGGAGATACAGGAGAGCATTACCTAATTCTAGGGAATCCAGCTTCCAGGAAGTGGCATTGTTGATTTGAGACCTGAAGCATGACTGAGAGTTGGTTGGGGTTAAAGGAGGTGAGTGGTACTTAAGGCAGAGGGAGCTGCCTATACACAGACACCAAACCTTGGTTCACTCTAGAAACTACAGAAGGGAAAACTGAATTTTACAGAGGTTAAATACTTTGCTCAAGATCACACAACTAGTAAGTGATGGAGCTTAAAATCTTAACCTGGTTGTGCCTGAGTATCAACTTATGCTCCCAACCACGGTATCATCATACCTCTGCCCTGGTACTAAAGCTGTGTCTAGGATCCGCTTCTTGCTTTCTGTAAATCAGCAGCTCCTTTTGGCTCATTTCTGATTCCCCTGGGGGTAAAAATGCCAAAGTTCTAGAAAGGCTTGCAAGACTTAAAAATAAGACAGTGAATTGATATTGTTGGATTGTCATGATTAGAATTCTAATTCTTCCTTTTAAAAATAACCCTTCTGCCCAGTAAAACCTACTTGATGCTGCTCAAATTCAGAGTTTGCTTATTTGTTTTTTATAAGAAGGGGCCCTGTCCCTACCTCTGTAGCCACGGTAGCTAAGATCTAGCACTGTGATAATGCAATTTCTTACCTTCTGATTATAGATTTATAATGAGATAATAGTACTCTCTGGCTTGGACTACATATAGCAACTGGTCCAGGTACTGCTCCTATCTTCATCACTCACATTGATGACCTTGACCAGAGGAGTCTACTCAGAACAGATTAAATCTCTCGATTTTAAAATTGCTTGTTTGATGGATTTTGATTTTCCCTACTGTTTGAAAAGCTAGGTTAGGCTTGAAGCAACTATCCCCTGAAAACACTCACCTTAGAGTCTGCCATGCATATATATTTCATATGATACTCTCACGGTACACCTTAAACATATGTGTGCACATGTGTGTGTGCTAAATCACTTTAGTGGTGTCTGACTCTTTGCGACCCTATGGACTATAGCCCAGGCTCTTCTGTTCATGGGATTCTCCAGGCATGGATACTGGACTGGGTGGCCATACCCTCCTCCAGGGGATCCTCCCAACCCAGGGATCAAACCTGACTCTCCTGCAGCTCCTGCATTGCAGGCAGATTGTTTACCATCTGAGCCACCAGGGGATATATAAGAGCTTTCCGAGTGGCTCATACAGTAAAGAATTCCCCTGCAACGCAGGAGACCCAAGCTCAATTGTTAGGTGGGGGATGGCTACCCACTCCAGTATTCTTGCCTGGAAAATTCCATGGACAGGAGAGTGTGGTGGGCTACAGTCCATGGAGCCTCAAAGAATTGGACATGACTGAGAGACTAACACACACACACACACAAACGTATTTCACATTGTACACCGTAAACTTCACAGGTTATTTATCAGTTTGTTGTTGTTCAGTTGCTAAGTCATTTCTGACTCTTTGCAGCCTTATGGACTGCAGCAAGTCAGGTTCCTCTGTCCTCCGCTATCTCCCGGAGTTTACTCAAACTTCTCTCCATTGAGTTGGTGATAGTATCTATTTCATCCTCTGTCACCCTCTTCTCCTCCTGTCCTTAATTTTTCCCAACATCAGGGTCTTTTCCAATGAGTCAGCTCTTTGCATCAAGTGGCCAAAATATTGGAGCTTTAGCATCAATCCTTCCAATGAATATTCAGGGCTAATTCCCTTTAAAATTGACTGGTTTGATCTCCTTGCTGTTCAAGGGACTCTCAAAAGTCTTCTCCAACACCACAATTCAAAAACATAAATTCTTTGGCACTCAGTCTCCCTTATGGTGTAACTCTCACATTCGTACATGACTACTGGAAAAACGATAGCTTTGGCAATACAGACTTTTGTCAACAAAGTTAATGCCTCTGTAATACTCTGTGTAGGTTTGTCATAACTTTCCTTCTAAGGAGCAGACATCTTTTAGTTTTCCCTACTGTTTGAAAAGCTAGGTTAGGCTTGAAGCAACTATCCCCTGAAAACACTCACCTTAGAGTCTGCCATGCATATATATTTCATATGATACTCTCACGGTACACCTTAAACATATGTGTGCACATGTGTGTGTGCTAAATCACTTTAGTGGTGTCTGACTCTTTGCGACCCTATGGACTATAGCCCAGGCTCTTCTGTTCATGGGATTCTCCAGGCATGGATACTGGACTGGGTGGCCATACCCTCCTCCAGGGGATCCTCCCAACCCAGGGATCAAACCTGACTCTCCTGCAGCTCCTGCATTGCAGGCAGATTGTTTACCATCTGAGCCACCAGGGGATATATAAGAGCTTTCCGAGTGGCTCATACAGTAAAGAATTCCCCTGCAACGCAGGAGACCCAAGCTCAATTGTTAGGTGGGGGATGGCTACCCACTCCAGTATTCTTGCCTGGAAAATTCCATGGACAGGAGAGTGTGGTGGGCTACAGTCCATGGAGCCTCAAAGAATTGGACATGACTGAGAGACTAACACACACACACACACAAACGTATTTCACATTGTACACCGTAAACTTCACAGGTTATTTATCAGTTTGTTGTTGTTCAGTTGCTAAGTCATTTCTGACTCTTTGCAGCCTTATGGACTGCAGCAAGTCAGGTTCCTCTGTCCTCCGCTATCTCCCGGAGTTTACTCAAACTTCTCTCCATTGAGTTGGTGATAGTATCTATTTCATCCTCTGTCACCCTCTTCTCCTCCTGTCCTTAATTTTTCCCAACATCAGGGTCTTTTCCAATGAGTCAGCTCTTTGCATCAAGTGGCCAAAATATTGGAGCTTTAGCATCAATCCTTCCAATGAATATTCAGGGCTAATTCCCTTTAAAATTGACTGGTTTGATCTCCTTGCTGTTCAAGGGACTCTCAAAAGTCTTCTCCAACACCACAATTCAAAAACATAAATTCTTTGGCACTCAGTCTCCCTTATGGTGTAACTCTCACATTCGTACATGACTACTGGAAAAACGATAGCTTTGGCAATACAGACTTTTGTCAACAAAGTTAATGCCTCTGTAATACTCTGTGTAGGTTTGTCATAACTTTCCTTCTAAGGAGCAGACATCTTTTAGTTTCATGGCTGCAGTCACCATCCACTGTGATTTTGAAGACCAAGAAAAGAAAATTTGTCACTGCTTCCACCTTTTTCTCTTTTATTTGCCATAAAGTGATGGAATGGATGCAAGTCTTAGTTTTTTGAATGTTGAGTTTTAAGCCAGCTTTTTTTTACTCTCCTCTTTCACCTTCATCAAGAGGCTCTTCCTCTTCACTTTCTGCTGTTAAAGTGCTATCATCTGCATATCTGAGGTTGTTGATATTTCTCCTGACAATCTTGATTTCAGCTTGTGAGTCATCCAGCTCAGCATTTCATATGATGTACTCTGCATATGAGTTAAATAAGCGAGGTGAGAACAAGAAGCCTTGATGTACTCCTTTCCCAATTTGGAACCAGTCTATTGTTCCATGTCCAGTTCTACTCCTCCTTGACCTGCATACAGGTTTCTCAGGAGGCAGGTAAGGTGGTATGGTACACACATCTCTTTCAGAATTTTCCACAGTTTGCTGTGATCCACATGGTCAAAGGCTTTAGCATAGTCAATTAAGCAGAAGGAGAGTTCTTTCTGGAATTTTCTCTTTTTCTTCTATAATCAATTAGATGTTGGCAGTTTGATCTCTGGTTCTTCTGCCTTTTCTAAATCCAGCTTTGTGTATCTCGAAATTTTTGGTTCAGGTACTGTTGAAGCCTAGCTTGGAGGATTTTGAGCATGACCTTGCTAACATGTGAAATGAGTGCAATTGTGCAGTAGGTGTTTTACTGGAATGTGACAGCCTATTTAAATCAGGGTCTTTTCCAATGAGTCAGCTCTTTGCATCAATTGCATCAATCCTTCCAATGAATATTCAGTACTGATTTCCTTTAAAATTGACTGGTTTGATCTCCTTGCTGTTCAAGGGACTCTCAAAAGTCTTCTCCAACACCACAATTCAAAAACATAAATTCTTTGGCACTCAGTCTCCCTTATGGTGTAACTCTCACATTCGTACATGACTACTGGAAAAACGATAGCTTTGGCAATACAGACTTTTGTCAACAAAGTTAATGCCTCTGTAATACTCTGTGTAGGTTTGTCATAACTTTCCTTCTAAGGAGCAGACATCTTTTAGTTTCATGGCTGCAGTCACCATCCACTGTGATTTTGAAGACCAAGAAAAGAAAATTTGTCACTGCTTCCACCTTTTTCTCTTTTATTTGCCATAAAGTGATGGAATGGATGCAAGTCTTAGTTTTTTGAATGTTGAGTTTTAAGCCAGCTTTTTTTTACTCTCCTCTTTCACCTTCATCAAGAGGCTCTTCCTCTTCACTTTCTGCTGTTAAAGTGCTATCATCTGCATATCTGAGGTTGTTGATATTTCTCCTGACAATCTTGATTTCAGCTTGTGAGTCATCCAGCTCAGCATTTCATATGATGTACTCTGCATATGAGTTAAATAAGCGAGGTGAGAACAAGAAGCCTTGATGTACTCCTTTCCCAATTTGGAACCAGTCTATTGTTCCATGTCCAGTTCTACTCCTCCTTGACCTGCATACAGGTTTCTCAGGAGGCAGGTAAGGTGGTATGGTACACACATCTCTTTCAGAATTTTCCACAGTTTGCTGTGATCCACATGGTCAAAGGCTTTAGCATAGTCAATTAAGCAGAAGGAGAGTTCTTTCTGGAATTTTCTCTTTTTCTTCTATAATCAATTAGATGTTGGCAGTTTGATCTCTGGTTCTTCTGCCTTTTCTAAATCCAGCTTTGTGTATCTCGAAATTTTTGGTTCAGGTACTGTTGAAGCCTAGCTTGGAGGATTTTGAGCATGACCTTGCTAACATGTGAAATGAGTGCAATTGTGCAGTAGTTTGGCATTGACCTTCTTTAGCACTGGAATGAAAACTGACCTTTTCCAGTCCTGTGGCCACTGCTGAGTTTTCCAGATTTGCTGGCATATTGAGTACTTTAATAGCATCATCCTTTAGGATCAGAAACAACTCAGCTGAAATTTCACCATCTCCACTAACTTTGTTCATAGTGATACTTCTTAGGGCCCACTTGATGTCACACTCCAGAATGTCTGGCTCTAGCTGACTGACCAAATCATTGTGGTTGTCCAGGTCAGTAAGATCTTTCTTGCATAGTTCTATGTATTCTAGCCACCTCTCCTTAATCGCTTCTGTTTCTGTTCAGTCCTTTATTGAACCCATCCTTACATGAAATGTTCCCTTTATAGTTCCAATTTTCTTGAAGAGATCGCTAATCTTTCCAATTCTATTATTTTCCTCTATTTCTTTGCATTGTTCATTGAAGAAGGCCTTCTTATCTCTCCTTGCTATTGTTTGGAGCTCTGCTCTCAGGTATATCTTTCCCTTTCCTCTTGCCTTTCACTTCTCTTCTTTCCTCTGCTGTTTGTAAAGCCTCCTCAGACTCTCAGAACTCTTCACTATGACCCATTAGCACATCTTGGATGTCCCTGCATGGCATGGCTAACTACACAAGCCCCTTCAACGTGACAAGGCTGTGACCCATGAAAAGGATATGTTAACTACATTTTAATGAAGCTTGAAAATAAAAGAAAATTCTGCATACAAAGGGCCTATATTGAAGTTCATTGTTCTAATGTTTCAGTATCCTATAAAATGGTCTTTTATTACTAAATCAGTTGGATATCATCACAGCAATGTGTATGATACCTCCAGAAGAAATGAAACAAATAGCAAAGTGAAAGCTCAAACTGAAATCAAATCAGGTTTATAAGGAGTTCCCTGGTGGTCCAGTGGTTAGAACTCAGCACTTTCACTGAGGAGGGCCCAGGTTCAATCCCCCGATGGGGAACTAAGATCCAGCAAGCTATGCTGCATGGTCAAAAAGAAACAAAGAACAGGTTTTATGCACTTCAGTAAGTTAAAGACAGCAGATAGATTGCATGCATATATTGCCTCTATATCTCAAAATAGCAAACGATTACAAAAGACATACATTTGTGATGATGAAGAGAATGAGGAAGGAGCCATAGTGAATGAAACTTGGATGAATGCTGGAAAGCATTTGAAAGTGTAGTAACTGATAAAGTAGTATAGAAGAAGCTATAGTTTATAATACTTGTAGAAGGGTGATAGAGTGAAAAAGAAAGTCAAACTTCCTCGCACAAATGCTACATTTCAGAAGAGAATGAGTAAGATGTAAAGCATAAGGGGGGTGGGGACAAATTAAGTCATTTTTGTAGATTCTTCCAGTATCCAACCCCCAGTCTGGTGGATATAATGCCTTATAATCAGAAATATCCTCCATGAGCTCCAAGCAACCGATGTGTTATTCTTTAAAGAGATTGAGAGTTCCAAGAGAAAAGGCCTCCACATTTTTTTGCATTTACAAAATCCCCCAATAAAATGACTAGCTTCCTATTCATACGTATGAAGTTCCCATCCAATCAGTTTTTTTTACTGCCTCATTCCCCCATGTGAACATCAATGATCACGAAATATTTAAGAAAAACTTTCAACATGAAAGAATGATAAACAGATAGAACAACAAAAAAGAACCCTTGAGAGGAATAAAAGAGAAGAGAGGCAAAACACCCTAATTAATATGTTTAGAGAGATTCAAGAAAACATTCCATTTATTTCCCAGGAATAGAATACTGGAAAATAAAGCTTACTTTTGCATTGTAAGCCCTCCTCTATTCTATTATGTTTTAACCTTGGGTGTGTATTACTTTGATAAATACTTCTGAATTATTTAAGAAATTGAACCATTGGGTTTTTTTTCAGTTTATTGTCCAGTGAATGTGGTCATCCCAAAATAATGTGATTTAGATCAGAAAAAGATTCGTTATCAAGTGTTTTCAAATACCTTATTTGCCTCGTACCCTGCCAACTGTGTTTAAGACAGTCTCTGTCCACAAGGAACTTGAAACCTAGTCAGGCAAAGCAAACCAGTACATGGAACATTTAAAGGATGAAAATGCATAGTAAAGTGCTGAATTGTTCGTGTGCTAAATTATGCCCATTAGAAAATCTGGTGGCAGGAAGATGAGATCAGTCTGGACTAAAATTAGGGAGGGCTTTGGGTAGAACTGTGGCTTGTTTCTGGCTGAAAATGATGGGAAAGATAGGAATAGGCCTAGAAAGTAAGGATGTTAGGGAAGGGAAAGGCAACATGACCAATGACCTAGAGAAGATATTCTTCTACCTTGTTATGTATCACTAGGTAGAAATTTTTATCCTCCGTAATATCACTAAAATGCTTTCACACTAAAATGCTTTCTCTTTAAATCTCCCTAGTATAACAACTTTTCTCTGAGTGGATTATTTTTTTCTTGCTGACAGTGCAGTAAATTTTCTGTCGCTCTGCAGAATGGGAACTGCCATTTACTAAATGAGCTTTTCTCTATTCTGTGCTCCTTGGTGCCAGTCTTAATAAAGACAGATGGGTTTGTTATCTTTAAAGAGATTGAGAGTTCCAAGAGAAAAGCCCCAATTTTTGCATTTACAAAATCCCCCAATAAAATGACTAGCTTCCTATTCATACGTATGAAGTTCCCATCCAATCAGTTTTTTTTACTGCCTCATTCCCCCATGTGAACATCAATGATCACGAAATATTTAAGAAAAACTTTCAACATGAAAGAATGATAAACAGATAGAACAACAAAAAAGAACCCTTGAGAGGAATAAAAGAGAAGAGAGGCAAAACACCCTAATTAATATGTTTAGAGAGATTCAAGAAAACATTCCATTTATTTCCCAGGAATAGAATACTGGAAAATAAAGCTTACTTTTGCATTGTAAGCCCTCCTCTATTCTATTATGTTTTAACCTTGGGTGTGTATTACTTTGATAAATACTTCTGAATTATTTAAGAAATTGAACCATTGGGTTTTTTTTGAGTTTATTGTCCAGTGAATGTGGTCATCCCAAAATAATGTGATTTAGATCAGAAAAAGATTCGTTATCAAGTGTTTTCAAATACCTTATTTGCCTCGTACCCTGCCAACTGTGTTTAAGACAGTCTCTGTCCACAAGGAACTTGAAACCTAGTCAGGCAAAGCAAACCAGTACATGGAACATTTAAAGGATGAAAATGCATAGTAAAGTGCTGAATTGTTCGTGTGCTAAATTATGCCCATTAGAAAATCTGGTGGCAGGAAGATGAGATCAGTCTGGACTAAAATTAGGGAGGGCTTTGGGTAGAACTGTGGCTTGTTTCTGGCTGAAAATGATGGGAAAGATAGGAATAGGCCTAGAAAGTAAGGATGTTAGGGAAGGGAAAGGCAACATGACCAATGACCTAGAGAAGATATTCTTCTACCTTGTTATGTATCACTAGGTAGAAATTTTTATCCTCCGTAATATCACTAAAATGCTTTCACACTAAAATGCTTTCTCTTTAAATCTCCCTAGTATAACAACTTTTCTCTGAGTGGATTATTTTTTTCTTGCTGACAGTGCAGTAAATTTTCTGTCGCTCTGCAGAATGGGAACTGCCATTTACTAAATGAGCTTTTCTCTATTCTGTGCTCCTTTGGTGCCAAGTCTTAATAAAGACAGATGGGTTTCCCCCATCGTGCTGCTGCTTCCCATCTCAGGCTGATGAATATGAGACTGAGAGCCTGACCCTGTCATTGTGAAGTAATATAAAAGGCTTCATCCTTATTTATTGCCATACTCTAATTACGGAGGGGAACGTATCAATTAAGAAACAAAGGATTTAAAATCGTTTCAACAAAACCCAGATGTCCGAGCAAACTAAACCCATCTTTTTTCTTTTCTATTTTCTATTCTTTGGTAGGGGAGAGTGAAGGTGGTGGGGTGAATAGTGTTGTTTAGGTTAAAATTAATTAATAGGAACTCACAGCATAATGTTCCATGAAGAATGTACATGTCAAAAATCATGTTGTTACCAGGCTATCAATTCAAATCTTTATGTTCAATTCAATGGAAAATTTAGTCAAGTTATTAGACTTACTGGTCATCCTGGAAGTTCTTTATAGACCTGGCTGGAATCAGGACATAAGACTTTAGAGTGGTTTCCTGGAATTAGCCCTGAAGATAAATTTTATAATATAGTCTGTGATTCCCTAAACCCTTTGAGAGAATATGTTAGTTGTTCTTCATGTGTTGTGATATAATGTGGGAACACTAGAACACTCCCTGCCCTCAATTCATTCCAAACTATTCTCCTTTTCTTTCTACCGTGCCACATCTAAAGTATCCTTTACTCGTGCATTCATTCCTTTGTGGTAGGATTTTGCATCTCTGGAGACTCTCAGTTAGATTGCATCTGGCCCCTCAGGTCAGATTTTATGGTTCCAATCAACTTTGAACACCTTAATGTGAAAGAGTTTATTTGATTGCCTCAGTGTGTGTGCAGGTACAGGTGTAATGATTTTTTCAGGATAGAATATTCTTTTTAACAAGATTATATATGGTTACGACTGAAAAAGAACATCCCAAGCAGTGAGATATAAAGTGAAAAGTCTCTCTCCACCCTTCTCCTCACCTTTACAGAAGTAACCGCTGTTCTAATAGAACAGTTTTGTTTCTATATTTCTAGACTTTTTCTATGCATATGCAAATGCGTATGTATATGTGTGGATACGTGTTCACATACAAAGGATAGGGTTACAATTGGTGTTCTGCCTTTGCTTCCCATCGTGCTGCTGCTTCCATCTCAGGCTGATGAATATGAGACTGAGAGCCTGACCCTGTCATTGTGAAGTAATATAAAAGGCTTCATCCTTATTTATTGCCATACTCTAATTACGGAGGGGAACGTATCAATTAAGAAACAAAGGATTTAAAATCGTTTCAACAAAACCCAGATGTCCGAGCAAACTAAACCCATCTTTTTTCTTTTCTATTTTCTATTCTTTGGTAGGGGAGAGTGAAGGTGGTGGGGTGAATAGTGTTGTTTAGGTTAAAATTAATTAATAGGAACTCACAGCATAATGTTCCATGAAGAATGTACATGTCAAAAATCATGTTGTTACCAGGCTATCAATTCAAATCTTTATGTTCAATTCAATGGAAAATTTAGTCAAGTTATTAGACTTACTGGTCATCCTGGAAGTTCTTTATAGACCTGGCTGGAATCAGGACATAAGACTTTAGAGTGGTTTCCTGGAATTAGCCCTGAAGATAAATTTTATAATATAGTCTGTGATTCCCTAAACCCTTTGAGAGAATATGTTAGTTGTTCTTCATGTGTTGTGATATAATGTGGGAACACTAGAACACTCCCTGCCCTCAATTCATTCCAAACTATTCTCCTTTTCTTTCTACCGTGCCACATCTAAAGTATCCTTTACTCGTGCATTCATTCCTTTGTGGTAGGATTTTGCATCTCTGGAGACTCTCAGTTAGATTGCATCTGGCCCCTCAGGTCAGATTTTATGGTTCCAATCAACTTTGAACACCTTAATGTGAAAGAGTTTATTTGATTGCCTCAGTGTGTGTGCAGGTACAGGTGTAATGATTTTTTCAGGATAGAATATTCTTTTTAACAAGATTATATATGGTTACGACTGAAAAAGAACATCCCAAGCAGTGAGATATAAAGTGAAAAGTCTCTCTCCACCCTTCTCCTCACCTTTACAGAAGTAACCGCTGTTCTAATAGAACAGTTTTGTTTCTATATTTCTAGACTTTTTCTATGCATATGCAAATGCGTATGTATATGTGTGGATACGTGTTCACATACAAAGGATAGGGTTACAAATATGGTGTTCTGCAATCTATTTTCATTCAACCACATACTATGGACAACCTTCCGTGTCATTAGGTACATATTTATCTGTTCTTTTAAATGTCTTCCCTTTATTCCTTAGTATATTGTTGTTCAGTTTCAAGGTTGTGTCCAGCTCTTTGTGACTGCATGATGTGCAGCGTGTCAGCCTTTCCTGTGCCTAACTGTCTCCTGGAGCGTGCTCAAACTCATGTCCTTTGAGTCCATGATCAGTGATGGTTGCCATTCAACCATCTTATTCTACATTGCTCCCTTCTCCTCTTGCCATCAGTCTTTCCCAACATCAGGGTCTTCTCCAACGAGTTGACTCTTTGCATCAGGTTGCCAATGTACTGGAATTTCAACTTCAGCATCAGTCCTTCAAATGATACATAAATTATTTAACTGATATTCCATTGATGAACACTGGCTTGTTCACAGTTTTACTATTATAGCATTGCAAAGATTATCCTTATAGAACTCTGCATAGAAAAGTGAAATTGCTAGATTGAAGAGTTTCAAGCTAAAACATTTTCCGGATACAGATAACTGCCTTCCAAAAAGGGGTCACCAGTTTTCTGTCAGGAAGGAAAAAAATTTTCCTCTACACTTCTAGGTTCTTCTGACTGGTCTAAGAATTAAATTGACATGAGACAGACCCATAGGAGAAAATTGAACAAAAGTTTAACAACATGAATACATTGGAGAAACCCAGGAGAACTGAGTAACTTGCCAAAAAGGCTGAAGCCCTCACCTGAATACCATTTTTAGCTAAAGGCAAAAGAGGATGTTGGGGGTAGTGGTTTAGGACTTCAAAAGGGAGTAAGGCAATTGACATGGAAATGAAAAAATAAATGTTTGATAAACAAATGTTTTCTGGGCCATACAGAAAGGAGACCCAGAGGAATTTTAGCAGAGTTTGCTATGTTCCTCCCTGTCTACCACATATAGCTTTTTTTTTGCCCAATCATTTTGATATTTCTAGACTTTTTCTATGCATATGCAAATGCGTATGTATATGTGTGGATACGTGTTCACATACAAAGGATAGGGTTACAAATATGGTGTTCTGCAATCTATTTTCATTCAACCACATACTATGGACAACCTTCCGTGTCATTAGGTACATATTTATCTGTTCTTTTAAATGTCTTCCCTTTATTCCTTAGTATATTGTTGTTCAGTTTCAAGGTTGTGTCCAGCTCTTTGTGACTGCATGATGTGCAGCGTGTCAGCCTTTCCTGTGCCTAACTGTCTCCTGGAGCGTGCTCAAACTCATGTCCTTTGAGTCCATGATCAGTGATGGTTGCCATTCAACCATCTTATTCTACATTGCTCCCTTCTCCTCTTGCCATCAGTCTTTCCCAACATCAGGGTCTTCTCCAACGAGTTGACTCTTTGCATCAGGTTGCCAATGTACTGGAATTTCAACTTCAGCATCAGTCCTTCAAATGATACATAAATTATTTAACTGATATTCCATTGATGAACACTGGCTTGTTCACAGTTTTACTATTATAGCATTGCAAAGATTATCCTTATAGAACTCTGCATAGAAAAGTGAAATTGCTAGATTGAAGAGTTTCAAGCTAAAACATTTTCCGGATACAGATAACTGCCTTCCAAAAAGGGGTCACCAGTTTTCTGTCAGGAAGGAAAAAATTTCCTCTACACTTCTAGGTTCTTCTGACTGGTCTAAGAATTAAATTGACATGAGACAGACCCATAGGAGAAAATTGAACAAAAGTTTAACAACATGAATACATTGGAGAAACCCAGGAGAACTGAGTAACTTGCCAAAAAGGCTGAAGCCCTCACCTGAATACCATTTTTAGCTAAAGGCAAAAGAGGATGTTGGGGGTAGTGGTTTAGGACTTCAAAAGGGAGTAAGGCAATTGACATGGAAATGAAAAAATAAATGTTTGATAAACAAATGTTTTCTGGGCCATACAGAAAGGAGACCCAGAGGAATTTTAGCAGAGTTTGCTATGTTCCTCCCTGTCTACCACATATAGTTTTACTATAGTTGTCTTTGGTATTAATAATATTGTAAGGGTTAGGGAAAGGGGCAGGGCACAATTTTTGAAAGAAGGACATAGCCCAAGGACACAGCATAAACCCATTGGAATCAAATGGGTCCAGAATGGCAGACCAGACCTTGATCCCTGATCCTTGATCAGCAGACTAAATGATACACCCAGAGGCAGCCATGACTGTTCCGCCCCTTCCCTAAAAGAGGTGGAATAACCCTCCCACTCATTAACATATGGAATTACCCAGCCCATAAAAGCTAAGAACCTCATGTTTTCCGGGCCACTGGATTAGCTCTGCCATGGCCCACACTCTGTCTGTGGAGTGTGCTTTTCTCTGAATCTGAATAAATCCATTTCTTACCATCACTTTGTCTTTCGCTGAATTCTTTTTTGCAAAGAGACATGAAGAACCTGAGCTCCATTAGGTCCTGAAACCAGGTATGGTGGGTTTTGGCTGGGTTTGAGTCCCAGCCACGTGGGTTCATGTCCCAAGCAAGGTTTTGGCTGGGTTCAAGCCCCAGCCATGTGGGTTCAAGTCCCAAACTGGGTTTTGTGTTTAAGTCTCAATCCGAGGTAGAACACTTTCAGTATCTCCCTTCCTGTAATTCATTCTCTCTACATTTTTTAGGCAGTTAGGGGGAAGGTCAAAGTTTCTTCCTGAGTCTTTTTGGCCCCAATTGTTTTCAGCTTGAAATAATCTACAGGCCAAATAGACATTTTGGGGAGGTAAGTTTTGTAGCCCTACATTACGGGCCCACCAATGCTGCACTGACACAGTCCTTTTTCACACTCTCCCTCCAGTGACAGATAAAAGCTAATAACTAATGTTTATTTTTTCTGATTATAAAAGGACTATGTTTCATTTGTAGTTACAGTTGGAAAATGCAGAAGAATATGAAGAAAAATTTTAAATATTCTGTATTCATATTGATCAGTAAGAATCATCATTATCCATTTGGTGTACTATAGTTAATTTCTATTCTTTCTTTCTGTAGATGGAGGACCTTTGATGTAAAAAAGAAATATGTCCTGAGACACTGATAACTCCCCAAAGTCTTGAATACCTCTATAACATATCATCCTCACAAAACACAGTTTTTGCAGTGACAGTATCCACTCACTGAAACCATTTTCTAACCACTTTTATTTACTTTCATATATGTCATATAGTGAATTTGTTCATATCAATGATCTGCTACCATGAAATTCAAACAGCTCTAAACTTTATTTATTAAAAACTTTTATTACACAAGGCCCATTGGAATCCAAGAAAATAAACCCATTGGAATCAAATGGGTCCAGAATGGCAGACCAGACCTTGATCCCTGATCCTTGATCAGCAGACTAAATGATACACCCAGAGGCAGCCATGACTGTTCCGCCCCTTCCCTAAAAGAGGTGGAATAACCCTCCCACTCATTAACATATGGAATTACCCAGCCCATAAAAGCTAAGAACCTCATGTTTTCCGGGCCACTGGATTAGCTCTGCCATGGCCCACACTCTGTCTGTGGAGTGTGCTTTTCTCTGAATCTGAATAAATCCATTTCTTACCATCACTTTGTCTTTCGCTGAATTCTTTTTTGCAAAGAGACATGAAGAACCTGAGCTCCATTAGGTCCTGAAACCAGGTATGGTGGGTTTTGGCTGGGTTTGAGTCCCAGCCACGTGGGTTCATGTCCCAAGCAAGGTTTTGGCTGGGTTCAAGCCCCAGCCATGTGGGTTCAAGTCCCAAACTGGGTTTTGTGTTTAAGTCTCAATCCGAGGTAGAACACTTTCAGTATCTCCCTTCCTGTAATTCATTCTCTCTACATTTTTTAGGCAGTTAGGGGGAAGGTCAAAGTTTCTTCCTGAGTCTTTTTGGCCCCAATTGTTTTCAGCTTGAAATAATCTACAGGCCAAATAGACATTTTGGGGAGGTAAGTTTTGTAGCCCTACATTACGGGCCCACCAATGCTGCACTGACACAATCCTTTTTCACACTCTCCCTCCAGTGACAGATAAAAGCTAATAACTAATGTTTATTTTTTCTGATTATAAAAGGACTATGTTTCATTTGTAGTTACAGTTGGAAAATGCAGAAGAATATGAAGAAAAATTTTAAATATTCTGTATTCATATTGATCAGTAAGAATCATCATTATCCATTTGGTGTACTATAGTTAATTTCTATTCTTTCTTTCTGTAGATGGAGGACCTTTGATGTAAAAAAGAAATATGTCCTGAGACACTGATAACTCCCCAAAGTCTTGAATACCTCTATAACATATCATCCTCACAAAACACAGTTTTTGCAGTGACAGTATCCACTCACTGAAACCATTTTCTAACCACTTTTATTTACTTTCATATATGTCATATAGTGAATTTGTTCATATCAATGATCTGCGCTACCATGAAATTCAAACAGCTCTAAACTTTATTTATTAAAAACTTTTATTTACCAGCTAAGCATTATCTTATGTGTCAACTACAAATTGGCGTTGACCAATTACATTGCCAATGACTGGGAAACGAGGGCATTTGCCATCTGCCTTTGCAGAGATTGAATGTTGTGCTGTTGGGAGCTGCTGACTTTCAACACCCCCTGGAGGAAATCAGGGTGGGGTAGTGGAACAGGTCTTTAGATAGGTAACTGGCTTTTTGGAACAGATTTTACCATCTCAATCCTTGCCTCTCCTCACACCTAGAAAAGCGCTAAATTCCTTCATGAAGACATCACATCCTCATGACTGACCAAAAACCACTTGTAAAATAAAGTCCTTTGTTTAATGGCATTTGAGCGCCCCCTTCACCAAAACGCTTATGTATTGATTATCTTCAGCTGCCTCTTTGGAGCAGTCTCTCAGAGCCATCTGAGATCCTACCTGCTAGGTTACAATCCTGATTATGACCCAAATAAAATGTAACCCACAGCTCTCAAGTTGTTTATCTTTTTTTAGTCAACAGTTTTGGTGACCAACGAAGTGACCCAGAGCAGGCTTCTCTCCTTCACCTGAACTCCAGGAGGAACCCGAGCTTTGGTACCAGCGGTGGCCCCATGTGCCCATTCGCCTCCTCCAGGAGTGCAGATGAATTTGGGTAAGTCCCTCCTGGTTTACCTTTTCTTAGTCGACAGATCTAATAGGCAAATCTGATCGTGCTACTTTTCTACTTTCATTGCCTTTTTAAAAATTCACAAAAATGATATTATACTGGATATATTATTGTATACTTTGATTTTGAATTTGATAATTTTTGTAGTAATTGTATCTAGTCAATACATAGAGACTTGCCTCATTCTTTCTTTCTGTAGATGGAGGACCTTTGATGTAAAAGAAATATGTCCTGAGACACTGATAACTCCCCAAAGTCTTGAATACCTCTATAACATATCATCCTCACAAAACACAGTTTTTGCAGTGACAGTATCCACTCACTGAAACCATTTTCTAACCACTTTTATTTACTTTCATATATGTCATATAGTGAATTTGTTCATATCAATGATCTGCGCTACCATGAAATTCAAACAGCTCTAAACTTTATTTATTAAAAACTTTTATTTACCAGCTAAGCATTATCTTATGTGTCAACTACAAATTGGCGTTGACCAATTACATTGCCAATGACTGGGAAACGAGGGCATTTGCCATCTGCCTTTGCAGAGATTGAATGTTGTGCTGTTGGGAGCTGCTGACTTTCAACACCCCCTGGAGGAAATCAGGGTGGGGTAGTGGAACAGGTCTTTAGATAGGTAACTGGCTTTTTGGAACAGATTTTACCATCTCAATCCTTGCCTCTCCTCACACCTAGAAAAGCGCTAAATTCCTTCATGAAGACATCACATCCTCATGACTGACCAAAAACCACTTGTAAAATAAAGTCCTTTGTTTAATGGCATTTGAGCGCCCCCTTCACCAAAACGCTTATGTATTGATTATCTTCAGCTGCCTCTTTGGAGCAGTCTCTCAGAGCCATCTGAGATCCTACCTGCTAGGTTACAATCCTGATTATGACCCAAATAAAATGTAACCCACAGCTCTCAAGTTGTTTATCTTTTTTTAGTCAACAGTTTTGGTGACCAACGAAGTGACCCAGAGCAGGCTTCTCTCCTTCACCTGAACTCCAGGAGGAACCCGAGCTTTGGTACCAGCGGTGGCCCCATGTGCCCATTCGCCTCCTCCAGGAGTGCAGATGAATTTGGGTAAGTCCCTCCTGGTTTACCTTTTCTTAGTCGACAGATCTAATAGGCAAATCTGATCGTGCTACTTTTCTACTTTCATTGCCTTTTTAAAAATTCACAAAAATGATATTATACTGGATATATTATTGTATACTTTGATTTTGAATTTGATAATTTTTGTAGTAATTGTATCTAGTCAATACATAGAGACTTGCCTCATTCTTTTCAATAGCTAGGTAATATTCTACAAAATGACATCCCTTATACTCAACTGTCACCCTACTGATGAACATTTAGGGTTTGTTTTTATTTTTTGGTTGTTTGCTTACTATAAATAATATGCCTTGGGTCAACAGCTTGTTTCAGTTTACCTGGAACTTTCCTAGGTTTAGCACTGAAGTTCCATGTCCTGGGAAAATCCCAAACAAGGTTTCAGTAGGCCTATGTAATAGGTACATGTACAGTTTCTTTTGCCATCAGTAGTGCATTTCAGAGAAAAGATTCTCAATATTACTTGCCTTATGCAGCAGTTTGGTCAGGCAGCAATTAAAGGAAGCAAGAATATGTGCCTTCCAGGACCTGGCACTCATCTGCCACATTGAAAATCGTTTCAATGCAACTTGTTAGGTAGTGCTGACTGAATGATTGGTTTTCCTGTGATAATTGCCAATGTATTTCCTGTAAGGCTTGAGGATGGAGAGGCAGCGTGTTAGGAAAGAACATTCTAGGGGCTATTCTTTATAATCTTCTTAGATCAACTGTTTAGGAATTCTCAGCTTTAGAACACCAGAAAAGAACAGCAACTAATCCACCAAACTGTTGTGGAATAGCCAAAGCCTGAGAATCTGCCTTTGAGCTGCCTACTTAACAGAGGCAGAACTGTGAAAGGCCTTGCAAGCTATAAATCCCAAGCTGTAGAATAGTCTCCATGGAAGTGATCAGATGTCTAGTAAAAGCAAAGATTCTGAGACCCTGGCTTTAGGATTTGTTTTTGGTGAGTGGCTTTGAGACCTCAGCAGCAGGACACCTGTTTCTCATCTGTTTGCAACAAATGAATGTAATAAAACAGAAACAGAGTGACAGATACAGAGAACAAACAAGTGGTTAGCAGTGGAGAGAGGGATGGGAGGAGGAACAAATTAGGGGAAGATGATTACGAGGTACAAGCTACTAGGTATAAAATAAGATACAAGAATGTAATGTACAGCACAGGGAATATAGCCAATATTTTAAATAACTTTGGAAAAAATTAGCGTAAGAAACTAATTCACAAAATGCTTTATATATTATACTGATGAACATTTAGGGTTTGTTCTTAATACATAGAGACTTGCCTCATTCTTTTCAATAGCTAGGTAATAGTCTGCAAAATGACATCCCTTATACACAACTGTCACCCTACTGATGAACATTTAGGGTTTGTTTTTATTTTTTGGTTGTTTGCTTACTATAAATAATATGCCTTGGGTCAACAGCTTGTTTCAGTTTACCTGGAACTTTCCTAGGTTTAGCACTGAAGTTCCATGTCCTGGGAAAATCCCAAACAAGGTTTCAGTAGGCCTATGTAATAGGTACATGTACAGTTTCTTTTGCCATCAGTAGTGCATTTCAGAGAAAAGATTCTCAATATTACTTGCCTTATGCAGCAGTTTGGTCAGGCAGCAATTAAAGGAAGCAAGAATATGTGCCTTCCAGGACCTGGCACTCATCTGCCACATTGAAAATCGTTTCAATGCAACTTGTTAGGTAGTGCTGACTGAATGATTGGTTTTCCTGTGATAATTGCCAATGTATTTCCTGTAAGGCTTGAGGATGGAGAGGCAGCGTGTTAGGAAAGAACATTCTAGGGGCTATTCTTTATAATCTTCTTAGATCAACTGTTTAGGAATTCTCAGCTTTAGAACACCAGAAAAGAACAGCAACTAATCCACCAAACTGTTGTGGAATAGCCAAAGCCTGAGAATCTGCCTTTGAGCTGCCTACTTAACAGAGGCAGAACTGTGAAAGGCCTTGCAAGCTATAAATCCCAAGCTGTAGAATAGTCTCCATGGAAGTGATCAGATGTCTAGTAAAAGCAAAGATTCTGAGACCCTGGCTTTAGGATTTGTTTTTGGTGAGTGGCTTTGAGACCTCAGCAGCAGGACACCTGTTTCTCATCTGTTTGCAACAAATGAATGTAATAAAACAGAAACAGAGTGACAGATACAGAGAACAAACAAGTGGTTAGCAGTGGAGAGAGGGATGGGAGGAGGAACAAATTAGGGGAAGATGATTACGAGGTACAAGCTACTAGGTATAAAATAAGATACAAGAATGTAATGTACAGCACAGGGAATATAGCCAATATTTTAAATAACTTTAAATGGAATATAATCAATAAAAATATTGAAACACTATGTCGTATACCTGAAACTAATATTGTAAAGCAACCATACTTGAAAGAAAAGAGAAAAATGAATGCAGGTCACATAACCAAAATGCTTGGTTGGAATCTTGGATTATTTGTCATTTATATGCTACATGACCTTGGGCAAATAACTTAACTCTGAACCACAGTCTTTATTCTGTCAAATGGAGTTAACAATGACATTGACTCCCAAGGGTTGTTGGAGGATTATTATGAGATAATTCATGTGAAATGCTTAGAACTATGTCTCATTTTACCATTAACATTTCCCAAATGTTAGCTGCTATAATGCATGATGCTTAAAATCATAGATCATAGATCAACTCAAGATCTAACCAGACTGCATCCAAACCCTGACTCAACAAGTAAGTAACCTTATAAAATTACTTAGCTTCTTGTGCACTCAGTGCTCTGTCACTCAGTTGTGTCTGACTCTTTACAATGCCATGGACTGTAGCCCACCAGGCTCCTCTGTCATTCGAATTATCCTGGTAAGAATACTGGAGTGGGTTGCCATTTCCTTCTCCAGGGGATCTTCCTGACCCGACTCTGCAATGGCAGGTGGATTTTTTTATTTCTTTCTTTCTTTTTTTTAAATTTTTTTGGTAATTTTGGCCTCTTTATATTGACTTTTTATTTATTTATTTTCATCCCTCTTTATGCTTCAACCTGTGTGGGCCTCCCATTGTAGTGGCCTCTCTCATTGTAGAGCACCAGCTCTGGGTGCCTGTGCTCCAGAGCTCTTGCTCGTAACTGGACACACCGGTCCAACTACTCTGCAGCACATGGGATCTTCCCGTGCCAGGGATCAAACCAGTGCACCTTTCAATGCAAAGCGGACTCTCTACCCACTGGACCACCAGGGGAGCTGCTGGCAGGTGGATTCTTTACCACCGAATCACCTGGGAAGCCCACTTAACTTCTTAGGCCCTTAGCATTTTCATCTGCAAAATAGGAAGAATAATGTAACAACCTCAGAGGGTTATTTGAAGTATTAAAACATTACTTGGACCAGGCTTAGAACAATACCTGGTACATAGGATTCAACAAGTAAGTAGTATTATTTTTCTCCAAGGGTCTTGATGTATGCCAAGCTTATTATATTAAGAGTGTACCTTTTCCTGGCTTTACCATCCCTACCCTTTGGTGTTTCCCATCCTTAAGACCTCGTATCTTCCTCACTTTTTTCCTTTTCTTTATCAAAATCCAGGACCTTTTACAATGCTGCATAGACACTGCACTGTCCTTGAGGCTTTGCAATTTAGCTGAACTGTAAGCTGGCACTAAAGGGAATTTCAAATTTAAGGCTGAGGATGAGCAAAGTCTGTGGGGCTTTCAGGGAGAAAGTCAACCTAATAGGTCCTATTTAGTACTGCATACTTATAATGAAAAAAAGTGAGCTGTTAGTACCTGCAAAAATCCAAAAATATTGTGCACATACCAAATGCCCAACAGAAGGGACTCTCTGTTACCCTGCAGCTTTTGTTGACAAGTCACAGACTATAGCTACTATTAAATGAATGTTTTCTGCATGCTTAGCCCTGCATCATCCAAGTTATGTATTACACCAATCCTATGTGGTAGGTATTAACTCCATTTTACATTTAAAAAATAGGTATATACTTCTTTTATCTCAGGTTCAGGAATTAAGCCCCAATTTAGCAAATTTCAAATCCCCTGATCTTTCTACCCTGCATGCATGCTAAGTCACCTCAGTGGTGCCCAACTCTTTGTGACTCTACGGGCTGTAGCCCACCAGGCTCCCCTGTCCATGGGATTCTTTAGTCAAGAATATTGGAGTGGGGGCTTCCCTGGCGGTCCAGTGGGTAAGGACACCGCCTTGCAGTGCAAGGGGCGCCAGTTTGATCCCTGGCCTGGGAAGATCCCACGTGCCACGGAGCGGCTGGACCCATGTGGCCAATTACCAAGCCCGAGCTCTAAACATTCCTTAGAATGGAGTTTGAGATGATCTTTTGTTAAATATAATACTGTCTCATAGTGAATTATGTCTTGGGAGGGCTTTGTGACTTCATTGCAATGCATACTTTATCAGTGCTATGCTGTCGCTTCAGTCATGTTTGACTCTTTGCAACCCTATGGAATATAGCCCTCCAGGGTCCTCTGTCTATGGGATTCTCAGGGCAAGAATACTGGAGCGGGTTGCCATTTCCTCCTCCAGGAGATCATGCTGATCCAGGGATCAAACTTGCGTCTCTTACGTCTCCTGCATTGGCAGATGGATTCTTTTAACACTAGCTTCTCCTGGGAAGCCACTTTATATGTTAAAAAAAGAGAATGAGTATTTACATTTCCCCCAAATAATATAGGATGAGCACTACTTTGTACCAAAAGCCATAGGGCCTGAGAGATTCTTTGTCATGAACAAATGTGAACTAACATCTGCTCCCAGACCACAAGTAGTTTAAAATCTAGTTGAAGCATCGAACATGTCATTATGTTTAATACAAAGCAGAATGAAGTGAATGCTAGGCAGGCTTATCAGTACTAAGTGGCTTGAAAATGTGGAGAAAGGTTAAACTTCTGCCTGAAGACACTAGGGAAGGCTTCATAGAAGAGTTAGTCATTGACCTGGGCCTTGAAAAATGAGTTGAGATTTGATTAAAAAGAAAAAAACAAGATAGAATATTCCAGGCTGAAGGAATCCCATGATCAAAGACACAAATGTATGAAAGCAAATACCATTTTAATTTTGTCCTTTTGACAATAGTGAGTTATATAACTGTATAGCCCAAGCACATAGCGTGTGCAGCCACCTATGGTGGTGGGTCTGGGTCCAGAAGTGGGCACTGAACTTCAGGGAAGCTCATCACTGTATTTCTGGACTTGGTTTTGGAGCCTGATGGGGGAGATGATGGAGTAGTTGGCAGCCCTTCTGTTATGGAGTGAATGTTTGTGTACCCCCAAAATTCATATGTTGAAATCCTACCCCTCCCAGTGTGATGATTTTTGTAAATGGCACCTTTAAGAGACAATTAGGTCATGTGGGTGGAGCCCTCATGAGATTAGTGAGTAACATTATAGGAAGAAATACAAGAGGGTTTCCTTCCTGTCTCTGCTCTCCACTGTGGAGAAAGTCATACCGTGAAAAGTTGTATTTTGTTGCAGCAGCCGGAGCCAACTGAGACACTTTCTGTTTCCAGGACTGGCCCTTACACTTGGAAAAGTTGACTATCAGGGAGCCAGCAGGCATCCTATGGAGTACAGTATGGTTTTGCCATAGAATAAACTCTTGATTGGGCTCCTGAGGTGGTGCTAGTGGTCCAGGAACTGTCTGCCAATTCAGGAGACATAGAGATGTGGGTTCAATTCTTGGGTTGGGAAAATCCCATGAAGGAGGGCATGGCAACCCACTCCAGTATTCTTGCCTGGAGAATCCCATGGACAGAAGACCTGGCGGGCTACAATCTATAGGGTCTCAAAGAGTCGGACATGACTGAAGAGTCTTAGGGTGCAAACAAACTCTTGATTATGTAGGAAATCACTAGTAAATTGAATATTTAAATAGCCTTAAGATTAAATTTTATCACATTACTTAAAACACCTTACTTGACTCTTTATGTAACTTCTTAAAAGAAAATGTGTTTATCTTTGCTTTATATTGTATCTTTCTACACCTTTCAAGTGAAGGTAAAAGGATCAAATGTTGGTCCAGAAGAGAAAAAGGATTCTGGAAAAATTACAAAATGTACATGATGGTTTGTTGCTACATCAGAGGGAGTAAGTGTAGCATCCAACACACAACTGTTTCAGGCCAGAAGCATGGCCCAATAGTGTATCTCTGATTGCCCTCCAAAAGCATGATGTTCCCTGCATATGGGTTATTTAAATATGAATATTGAATATTTAAATGTGAATTTAAATATATGTCAATAAAGCATAAGTGTTCTTTAGGAAGACTGATTGCATTATTAGTGCCAACCATTAGTAAGTATTGCAGAGTATTACTTGTAAAGTATTTGAATGAATAGGTTATTTATTTATGAGCATAGTAGTAATTTGGATTAAAATGTATGTTAAATTTATAGACAGATTTATAAATTGTTTTCGAACATAATATATGGTAATATAGAGGGGACAGAAAAAAATATATGGTAATATAATTGACTGATTCTTTATGATTAAAAAAGTAATGGATGAGAGTTTGTTCAGTTTTCACTGTTTTCATTTCCTATGAAAATAGTCACAGTAGAGTTCTATCTTACTTAGGAGTTGGATTCTGAATTCAGTAGACAAGGCAAAAGTCAATGTGATACTGCTAATTGCCTGCTCAATATCCACTTTCCCCTGCTCCTTAGTGACAGAGATATTTTCTGGATAGTAATATGCAAATCAGAAATTATATCTCTCAGCTTTCATTTCAGCTAGGGACTGTTTTTGGGGGGAGGAGGCGAGTTAGGGAAGGAGGGGGCGGTCGGGCCACTTCTATTGGTCTTTCATTTATCTATTTTCATCCACCTTTGTTCTTTGGCCCACGTGGGCCTCGCATCACGGTGGCCTCTGTTGTCATAGAGCACTGGCTCTGGGCGCATGTGCTCCACAGTTCCTGCTCGGTAATTGGACACATCCGTCCAGCCGCTCCGCGGCACGTGAGATCTTCCCGGGCCAGGGATCAAACTGGCGCCCCTTGCACTGCAAGGCCGTGTCCTTACCCACTGGACCACCAGGGAAGCCCCTCAGCTAGGGACTGTTAATGAAACCTAAGGTGGACCTTATTAGGAGAGACTTGCAGGAAAACTATTTAAGATTGCACAGACTGCCGGTGAGTCCCATAGTTTCCTCTGCCTCTCATTTCCTGCCTGGAATGACTGGAGCTCTAGTAGTCATTTTGGACCTTGACTAAGCTTAAAGATGGAAATCAGCACTAGGGATGGTAGAGCAGATAGGTAGGAGTCTGAGTCTCTAATGACACTTAGGTCCATCATGTCATCCCTGCACTGCCTATCTCTAGACTGCCTTCATATGAGTGGGTGATTTCTTGTTCTTAAAATGCTGTAGTTAAGTCTCTGTTATTAGTAGCTGAATATACTTCCTGATGTAATTTTCTATATCAAAATTACCATCAAAAATACCCTGGGAAGGCATCTTGTCAGAGCCCAACATAACTTCCAACAAGCCAGTCTTGCCTTTAGCAGTGGAACATATTTTTTCTACAGTTTAGTACTGGATTTACACATAAAACCGTGAAGTTATCATAGTATAGATGCCAAATGATATTTGAAAAGAAATAAAAAAGTCCCATTTCCCATATCCAATTCACTCTGGATGCAGGCTCATTAAAAGAGATGGGATAGGTTGCCAGAATTAGCAAATAAAACAAATAGAAGCCAAGTTAAATTTGAATATTAGATAACCAATAGTGTAAGTATCTTTTATGTAATAATCATACTACAGATTTAGTTTTTTATCTGAAATTCAACTTTCACTTAATGTTCTGTATTTTATTTGGTAACTCTAGATGGGAGACAGACTAACTAATGCTATTTAAATGATCACTCTTCTTTCTCTATTTCTGTTAGTTCTTTCTATTTCCTTCTTTTCCTATCATACAGTTGAATTTATTTAAGATGTATCTAAGGGCTTCCCTGGTGGTCCAGTGGGTAAGGACACCGCCTTGCAGTGCAAGGGGCGCCGGTTCGATCCCTGGCCTGGGAAGATCCCACGTGCCGCGGAGCGGCTGGACTGATGTGTCCAATTACTGAGCTGGAGCTCTGGGGCGCATGCGCCCAGAGCTGGTGCTCTGCGACAACAGAGGCCACCGTGATGGGAGGCCCACGTGGGCCGAAGAACAAAGATAGATGAAAATGGACCGATGAAAGACCAATAGAAGTGGCCCGCTGCTCCCTCCCCCCCAACCCCACCCCCACCAAAATAAATAAATAAATAAATCTTAAAAAAAAAAATAGATGTATCTAAGGTTCAGTCAGTTAGGTTCTAGTGCTAATAGAGGGGAAAATGACAAAATTTCAAAATAAGGCAAAATTAAGCAATGTATTTTTTTCTTTTTAAAAAGTTTTTATTTTACTTTTACAGATTTTTGTTGTTTCCATCATGTCATCCCTGCACTGCCTATCTCTAGACTGCCTTCATATGAGTGGGTGATTTCTTGTTCTTAAAATGCTGTAGTTAAGTCTCTGTTATTAGTAGCTGAATATACTTCCTGATGTAATTTTCTATATCAAAATTACCATCAAAAATACCCTGGGAAGGCATCTTGTCAGAGCCCAACATAACTTCCAACAAGCCAGTCTTGCCTTTAGCAGTGGAACATATTTTTTCTACAGTTTAGTACTGGATTTACACATAAAACCGTGAAGTTATCATAGTATAGATGCCAAATGATATTTGAAAAGAAATAAAAAAGTCCCATTTCCCATATCCAATTCACTCTGGATGCAGGCTCATTAAAAGAGATGGGATAGGTTGCCAGAATTAGCAAATAAAACAAATAGAAGCCAAGTTAAATTTGAATATTAGATAACCAATAGTGTAAGTATCTTTTATGTAATAATCATACTACAGATTTAGTTTTTTATCTGAAATTCAACTTTCACTTAATGTTCTGTATTTTATTTGGTAACTCTAGATGGGAGACAGACTAACTAATGCTATTTAAATGATCACTCTTCTTTCTCTATTTCTGTTAGTTCTTTCTATTTCCTTCTTTTCCTATCATACAGTTGAATTTATTTAAGATGTATCTAAGGGCTTCCCTGGTGGTCCAGTGGGTAAGGACACCGCCTTGCAGTGCAAGGGGCGCCGGTTCGATCCCTGGCCTGGGAAGATCCCACGTGCCGCGGAGCGGCTGGACTGATGTGTCCAATTACTGAGCTGGAGCTCTGGGGCGCATGCGCCCAGAGCTGGTGCTCTGCGACAACAGAGGCCACCGTGATGGGAGGCCCACGTGGGCCGAAGAACAAAGATAGATGAAAATGGACCGATGAAAGACCAATAGAAGTGGCCCGCCTGCTCCCCTCCCTCCCAACCCCACCCGCACCAAAATAAATAAATAAATAAATCTTAAAAAAAAAAATAGATGTATCTAAGGTTCAGTCAGTTAGGTTCTAGTGCTAATAGAGGGGAAAATGACAAAATTTCAAAATAAGGCAAAATTAAGCAATGTATTTTTTTCTTTTTAAAAAGTTTTTATTTTACTTTTACAGATTTTTGTTGTTTACAGCTATACATAAACCCGAATCAGTCATAGGTATACCCTTGACCCCTCTCACTTGAACCCCCTCCAATTCCCTCCCCATCCCACCTTTCCAGGTTGTTGCGTAGCCCCAATGTAAGTCTCCTTAGTCTTACAGCATATCCACAATGATTGTCTCTTTTATATATGGTAGTGTAGGTTTCCATGTTACTTCTTCCAAACTTCTCATCCACTCCTCCCTCCCCCCCAATGACCATAAGTCTATTCTCTGTGTCTGTTTCTCCATTGCTACTCTGTACTTTTAAGAGAAGCATACATAGGTGTCAAAAATATAAATAGCGAACCTTGTCCAGAGTGTGAAGCAGTCTCAGTGCAGTGGACTGCCTTTCCCTGGTCTTCAAGACTTCTGTAAAGATGGGTGATAAACCAGACTTGTCTGAAGTGTAGAAGTTTGACAAGTCAAAACTGAAGAAAACTAATACTGAAGAGAAAAATACTCTCCCCTCAAAGGAAACTATCCAGCAAGAGAAAGAGTATATTCAAGCATCATAAGATGGGAATCTCCTCCCAAGAGCAAATTTCAATATTGCCTGAATGTCTTGGTTTTAGACTTGTTTTTCACTTTTTGTAAATCAATGTGTTTGAAGAGATTTTAACCATATTCTAATGTCCTCTCATCCATAATCCCTAGTTAAGAGGTTGGGGTAGCCAATGCTCCCTTCATTTTTAAACTTTCCATTTCCATCAGTTGGCTGATGGAATAATCTCACCATTGATGATTTCTGTGTGTAGTCCTTGCATCCCTAAAGAATAAGCAACTCATAACTTTCTATACTAGATGTCTCCATTGTTGTATAATCTTCATAAATTGACACACACTTGCAGCTTCTCACAGTTAGTTTCACTATTTCTTTAGTAATACAATAATAAATTTAATCATTATGTTTAAAAAATATATATAAATAGCAAGGAAATAAGTAACATAACATCCAGGATTGTGGTCGTCCCTAGTGGTGAGGAGGTGCTATAGAAGTATATAGAGTATATTGGTAATATACTATATTTTAACATGCATGGTAGACATAGGAGTAGTTGCTTTATTTATTTATTTTTAATGTATCCTTAAACTTCAGATATGTTTAACTTGTTTTGTGTGAATTATACATTTCACAATAAAGATGAAAATGCTTTTATAATCTTACATTATCATATCCTAAAATTATTCCCTGTTTTAAGCCTATCTGCCCAAGTTCAGTCTTTGACTCACATATTTTTTCTAACTCAATGAAAAAGCAAGTTTTAATTATATTTATTGCTATTTAATGTTGAAACCAAACTTTTGTTTTCTTGTTCAGGTGTGTTTGCCAATTTGCAGATGAGCCAGTTTCTATAAATAAATGTTCCTATTTTACATAAAGCATAGGTATAAATCATCTAACTGTGCCTTATATTTTGACACATAATAGCTGTGGGACAGGTACCAACTGGATAGATGCCATTTGTTAAGTGACTGTGATCTATATCAATCTCTGCTGCTAAATCAGAGGTGGCCTATGCAAAACTGCATTTGCACCATTCATCCTTGAAATTGGCCCTAAGGTGCAAGTTCCTATGAAGTAATATGTACAACTTCGGAGATTATATCACATTTTTGGGAAAACATGAACAGTGTCCAACAGACACACCTAGTAGATTAAGTGCTTGACTTGACTCTTTTTTTAGTACTATCAGATACAATGCCTTTTGTTCCTAATGCTGAGGCATTCGGAAGTATATTCTAAGAGCATAATAATGATACCTTCTTTATGGTGAGATCCTTTGGTCTTAACTCCAGTTACTCGGTTTCCCAGGTGGCGCTAGCGGTAAAGAATCTGCCTGCCAATGCAGGAGACATAAGAGACGTGGGTTTGTTTTCTGGGTCTGGAAAATTCCCTGGAGGAGGGTATGACAATCCACTCCAATATTCTTGCCTGGAGAATCCCATGGGCTGAGAAACCTGGCAGGCTACAGTCCGTGGGGTCACAGAGTCGGACATGACTGAAGCATGTTAGCAGGCATGTGCTCACACACAACTCCAGTTACACTTCAGTAAATATAGAGCTTAACTAAGTGTTACTAGTATGTTTGGATTCCACAATTTCCATTTGTCAAACTGTCCTTATATGCATTATTCATTTGATTTCCCAACAACTTTTTGAGGTAGTTAAGGCAAAATAATGCTATCCTCAGTTTAAAGGTGAGTCAATTATCCAAGGCATGCAATTCAATTTAAGCAAACTGATCAGTGGGATAGACTAGAGATCTCAGATAAAAACCAACGCTTATACTGAAAGTATTATAAAACAACTGATATATAACAGAAGTATTATTAAGCCTATCTGCCCAAGTTCAGTCTTTGACTCACATATTTTTTCTAACTCAATGAAAAAGCAAGTTTTAATTATATTTATTGCTATTTAATGTTGAAACCAAACTTTTGTTTTCTTGTTCAGGTGTGTTTGCCAATTTGCAGATGAGCCAGTTTCTATAAATAAATGTTCCTATTTTACATAAAGCATAGGTATAAATCATCTAACTGTGCCTTATATTTTGACACATAATAGCTGTGGGACAGGTACCAACTGGATAGATGCCATTTGTTAAGTGACTGTGATCTATATCAATCTCTGCTGCTAAATCAGAGGTGGCCTATGCAAAACTGCATTTGCACCATTCATCCTTGAAATTGGCCCTAAGGTGCAAGTTCCTATGAAGTAATATGTACAACTTCGGAGATTATATCACATTTTTGGGAAAACATGAACAGTGTCCAACAGACACACCTAGTAGATTAAGTGCTTGACTTGACTCTTTTTTTAGTACTATCAGATACAATGCCTTTTGTTCCTAATGCTGAGGCATTCGGAAGTATATTCTAAGAGCATAATAATGATACCTTCTTTATGGTGAGATCCTTTGGTCTTAACTCCAGTTACTCGGTTTCCCAGGTGGCGCTAGCGGTAAAGAATCTGCCTGCCAATGCAGGAGACATAAGAGACGTGGGTTTGTTTTCTGGGTCGGGAAAAATTTCCCCTGGAGGAGGGTATGACAATCCACTCCAATATTCTTGCCTGGAGAATCCCATGGGCTGAGAAACCTGGCAGGCTACAGTCCGTGGGGTCACAGAGTCGGACATGACTGAAGCATGTTAGCAGGCATGTGCTCACACACAACTCCAGTTACACTTCAGTAAATATAGAGCTTAACTAAGTGTTACTAGTATGTTTGGATTCCACAATTTCCATTTGTCAAACTGTCCTTATATGCATTATTCATTTGATTTCCCAACAACTTTTTGAGGTAGTTAAGGCAAAATAATGCTATCCTCAGTTTAAAGGTGAGTCAATTATCCAAGGCATGCAATTCAATTTAAGCAAACTGATCAGTGGGATAGACTAGAGATCTCAGATAAAAACCAACGCTTATACTGAAAGTATTATAAAACAACTGATATATAACAGAAGTATTATTACAAAATAGTGGGGCAAATTTGGACTATTTAATAAATAGTGTTGCAACAAATAATTACCCATATAGAAACAATGAGATCGTATCTCTACTTCAAACTATATATACACAACCTTAAGTTCCAGAAGGTTTAGGGGTTAACATATAAAAGACAAAAAACCTTAGGAAAAAATATAGGAGAATCTTTTGTGACCTTGTGGCAGGGAAAGATGTCTATAACAGGACAAAAGGTGCACACCATGAAAAAGAAAATATTAAGTTTGATTGCATTAAGATATAATTATAGGGGCTTCCCTGGTGGTCCAGTGGGTAAAGAGCCAGCCTGGCAGTGCAAAGGGCGCCAGTTGGATCCCTGGCCCGGGAAGATCTCACATGCCGCGAGTGGCTGGTCCAGTGTGACCAATTACAAGCCCGCACTCTGGAGCACATGCACCCAGAGCCGGCACTCTGCAACGAGAGAGGCCACTGCAATAAGAGGCCCACACAGGCCAAAGAATAAGAATGAATGAAAATAAACAAAGAAAAAAACAATAAAAGAGGTCAAAAATTTTAAAAAAGAAATATGTTAAAAACATAATAAAACATAAAACAAATATATATATATATATAATTATAAAATAAAAACCAAGTTAATGGATTAAGAAATCAAGGCTTAAGTATATTATTTGAATATTAAAGTTCATGTATTAAAAAGCTAAAACTAAAGACTATAATGACAATTTTAAGGGAAATAGAAGTGGAGGTAAAATTAATGAACTAGCTACATCCAGAGAGAAGACAAAGGAGCCAAATTCATCATCTTTCCTTGGAGGTAGTCTCAATAGATACAGATTACACTTCATAAACCAAGAACTAAAGTCTGTAATTAACCTCAAAATCCCCAAACACAGTAAAGTCAAAGGTCTGAAAGAATGTGTCTGGGGGCAAGGAGGAGGAAACATTTTGCTTTTTATCTTATACCATGCTGAACTGCTTGGATTTGTATTTCATATCTATATATATACACACACACATATCTATATCTTATATAATAGAAGAAATACTTTAATTCAATGAACAGGGCAGACAAATGTGACTAGGTTGGAGGCTTTGACCTCATTTTCTAACCAGAACTTCCTATGTTATACAAGATGATCAAGTTGGCAGGTCAGATATTAAGCATTGCATCTGTTAAGTCTCTGGACAGTTGATTGCATTTTTGAAATAAGGCAGAACCAGGTTGGAAAGTGCTTAAATCCTTCTCTCAAGTCTTCTCTGTTTACATGATTCATAGGGAACAGATGGCCCAGCTGTCTGTATTTAAGAGAAGTGGGTGGTTCCTGGTTTGCAATCAATGAAGCAATAATTACAACAATTTTAAGTAAGCTGGACCCCATGAAATGTTGTTTTAATTTGTGAATGAGATGGAGGCACAAAGAGAAGGTAGGCTGATTGGAGTCTAATCTGCAACATATTCAAGAAAGGGTCTTAAGAACTGAAGCAGCTAAAACCCTCACTAATCCTCCCTCTCCAATATGCTGGGGAAATGAACTTTGTCCTTAAGTGCTCTCGGACATGGACCTACAACCTCACCGAAGTAACAGTGTGGCTGTCGTTTTGTTCAAAATCCCCATATTCCTTTCTCATCAAGGCCCAGGAAATATTAGTGCTGCTTAGGGTTGGCTGATCCTAAGAGCTGGGGAGAGAAAGAACTTTATTTCTATCTCCCGATACCCTTAGCATGCTAAAATGTTATTATTTGAGCACTCTTAACCCACACCCTCCTGAGAATGCCTCTTCGTGCCTTCTCTCAAATGCTTGCTAAATAAATGTGGAAAAGGAAGGACTTGTGAGGATTAACAGCAATGATGAAAGTAAATCTTGCTCACTTCGTGTGGCTTTGGAATACATAAGTACATTCATATTATTCTTAAGGTGCCTTTTATTTATTGGGTTATTTAAAATATCTTATCAGCATGCTAACAGTACTTTTAAAGGTCAGGTTCCCTACTGGTAATGTGTGCTTAATGGCCCAGTTTGTTCAACATGGAGTTGCATATTTCAGCTGTCTGTATGGTTATAAGAGATTTGTTCACTTCAATTGACCATGTCTTGATAAGACGGTCAGCATTCAGCTGGATGAGGAATGGCAAGGGATGGAATTATGAAAGCTATCTAATTTTCTGGGGCCTTCTGCCTTAGACTGACCTTGGAATATTGCAGAAAGGCCTCATTTAGAGTGAGGGAGCAGCTTTTCCCAATGAGAAAGATCTTAGACCATAAACTATAGATGTGGAGGCAGCCTGACTGTAGGATAACATGTAAACTTTCTTGCCTGCCACTTCCTGCTGCTTCTTCCATATACCTTGGATTATCCATGACTCACAGTGAGCCTGCTACCACCTTCTTAGGGGATATTTGGGAATGTGTTGTAATGATTGTGGTTGTCATAGAGCCTGGAGGACTCTACTGGCATTTAAGGATGGGAACTGGTGGGTTAAACAACCTGTAATGTATAGCACAGAATTGTCCAACTCAATGGAGTGATCCATTAAGACACACTGAACTAGTTCACAAGAAAGTAGCATTTAAAAAATAACTTTATTCACATAAAATTCATCCATTTGAAGTGTATAATTCAGTGGATTTTAGTACGGGCCTTGCTTTTTTATACCTCCATATCTCTGCTCAACTTCTGTCTGTGATCTTTCTGCCTATAATCTCCTTTCATTTCTTATCACTTGAAAATGTAAGACTAATTCTAAAAATTCCAGCTTAAATGACATCTCTCTGCTTTTTCAGGTTACCCAAAAAAGCCTTAGCTTCTGTAAGGCAGGAGTTGGTAAACCTTTCCTGTAAAGGGCCAGGTAGGAAACACTTTTGGCTTTGAAGACCATGGTCTCTATTGCAACACATCTGCCAACATAGCACAGAACTATTCCTAAATGATAAGGGAATGAAGGAGTGTGTCTATATGCCAGTAAGACTTTATTTACAAAAACTGGTGGCAAGCAGTTTGCAAATCTAAGCACCAAATCACCTTGTTCATACTTTGATTATATCACTCAGCACACTGTGATGCATTTAGTAGTATATATATTTGTCTCTTCTGTGAGACATGAACATCTTTTTTTATCGTGGTAGCCACAATGATTAATACAGTTCCTGGAAAATAGTAGATAATCATCCAAACTGATTGGATCTAATGCTGTTGCGGAAAGCACTGGGAGCAGTATTTCTAGCTAGCTACCCAAATAACCAAACCTTATGACTGTGTCAAATGCAATTCACTTTGTATAAAGATGTATTCATTATAGCAGATCCTGGCTCCTTGAATTAAATCTTAAATTCCTTGAATTTGGCCAGTTCTGGAGAAATTTTATGCTACTAGTCTGTTGAAACAAATCACAATCGGGATACTTACTGCCGGACACATAGAAATAGTTCAATAAATGGAATTGTATTTCAATAATGAAAATCATTCTTGCTGAGACTTTTTATTTGAACAAATAAAATGTATAACAATGCTAAGTTTAATTATGCTCCCAACCTTCCCTTCTCACTGCTTCTGAAAAGAAAGAAAGCAGAGAAGGAGGGAGGAAGAAAGGAAGTAAAGAGGAAAAAAAAGAAGGAAGAAAGGAACGAAGGAAAGGAGGAAAAGAATGGAAGATTGACACAGATGAAGAGAACACATATGACCAGCGAGGGGGGAATGGGATGTGGGATGAATTAAAAGATTGGGATCGACACATATACACTATTGATACTATGTATGAAATAGATACCTAATAAGAACCTACTATATAGTACAGGCAACCCTACTCAGTGGCCTGTGGTAACCTATGAAATCCCAAACAGAGGTGATATATGTATACATACAGCTGATTCACTTTGCTGTACAGTAGAAACTAACACAACATTTTAAAGCAACTATACTCCAATAAAAATAAAGAATGAAAGACTCTGGGCTAGGAAATGGTTAATTTTTTTAAAGCAAAATAAGGCAGGGGCACTTGTTCACAAGGAATAGTCCTAGTTATATCAAGGAAGAAAGTGAATTTCTCAGAACCAAAGAAGGGTCTGTTTAATCATAGACATTTTGAGGGGGATGGTAGACAAGCCTACAGACTTGAGAAAATCATTAGTGTACTCCATCTCCTTTGTGACCAGTGCTTACCTCTGAGACAGCCTACTCTGACCTCTGCAGTCCAGCAGGAACTTAGAAAAGGAGAAAATACATTGACATTCAGTTGATCCCCGAGGATGCAAAATTTGCAAGTCAGAAAGCTGATAGGTCTTGAGGCTTGATTATTGCTGAAGGGAGAGACGACTGAGAGAAGAAGTAAGTAAAATGGAAGAGGCTGGGGGAGAGAAGAGAGAAAGGGTTGATACCTGTGGGAAAGGAGGAGGGGAGATGGGGAAATTGAAGAATAAGGTAAATTCACATAGAGAACTCTCCAAAGTTCCAGGGATCATCCAGTTGGGACCACCCTACTTCACTTCCCAGGCCTAGACAATAAGATCCATCACTTGTGTGGTATGAAACACTGAAGTTTCTAGGCCAGGATCACACTGCCTCATTTCAGACCCCAACATAACCAACTTCAGATGACTTTGGACCGAGAACTGCTTAAACTTCCCCTGAAGGTCAGTGAATACTTGCTTCAGGGGAAAGCAAGGGAGGTAGTACCTCCTTCCTTCTTGACCAGCTGTGGTAGTAGGAGCGGCCGCTTTGTGGACAATTGGATAAAGAGAAGTAGTTATGCCTGCATGTTAATTAGCTGGTGTCATCTGCATATCTTGAGGTTATTGATACTTCCCCTGGCAATCGTGATCCCATCTTGTGCTTCATCCAGCCTGGCATTTTGATAGGTTTCTAAAACACAATAATCACTAGAATAACATCATTACCTAAATTTCCAGTAATGAAGCACTAATTCATGATACTATAAGAAAACCTACTATATAGTACAGGCAACCCTACTCAGTGGCCTGTGGTAACCTATGAAATCCCAAACAGAGGTGATATATGTATACATACAGCTGATTCACTTTGCTGTACAGTAGAAACTAACACAACATTTTAAAGCAACTATACTCCAATAAAAATAAAGAATGAAAGACTCTGGGCTAGGAAATGGTTAATTTTTTTAAAGCAAAATAAGGCAGGGGCACTTGTTCACAAGGAATAGTCCTAGTTATATCAAGGAAGAAAGTGAATTTCTCAGAACCAAAGAAGGGTCTGTTTAATCATAGACATTTTGAGGGGGATGGTAGACAAGCCTACAGACTTGAGAAAATCATTAGTGTACTCCATCTCCTTTGTGACCAGTGCTTACCTCTGAGACAGCCTACTCTGACCTCTGCAGTCCAGCAGGAACTTAGAAAAGGAGAAAATACATTGACATTCAGTTGATCCCCGAGGATGCAAAATTTGCAAGTCAGAAAGCTGATAGGTCTTGAGGCTTGATTATTGCTGAAGGGAGAGACGACTGAGAGAAGAAGTAAGTAAAATGGAAGAGGCTGGGGGAGAGAAGAGAGAAAGGGTTGATACCTGTGGGAAAGGAGGAGGGGAGATGGGGAAATTGAAGAATAAGGTAAATTCACATAGAGAACTCTCCAAAGTTCCAGGGATCATCCAGTTGGGACCACCCTACTTCACTTCCCAGGCCTAGACAATAAGATCCATCACTTGTGTGGTATGAAACACTGAAGTTTCTAGGCCAGGATCACACTGCCTCATTTCAGACCCCAACATAACCAACTTCAGATGACTTTGGACCGAGAACTGCTTAAACTTCCCCTGAAGGTCAGTGAATACTTGCTTCAGGGGAAAGCAAGGGAGGTAGTACCTCCTTCCTTCTTGACCAGCTGTGGTAGTAGGAGCGGCCGCTTTGTGGACAATTGGATAAAGAGAAGTAGTTATGCCTGCATGTTAATTAGCTGGTGTCATCTGCATATCTTGAGGTTATTGATACTTCCCCTGGCAATCGTGATCCCATCTTGTGCTTCATCCAGCCTGGCATTTTGATAGGTTTCTAAAAACACAATAATCACTAGAATAACATCATTACCTACCACATTGCAGCAGTAATAAAAAAGAATGAAGCACTAATTCATGATACAATATGGATGAGCCTTGAAAAGGTTATGCTAAGTGAAAGAAGTCAGTCATAAAAGACCACATACTATATATTTCCATTTATATGAAATGTCCAGAGAAAGTAGTGGTAGTGAGGTCTTCAGCCAGGGTCAAATGGGAAGTGACTGTTAATGGGTAGGAGATATATTTTAGGCATGATGAAAACATTATAAAATTAAATTGTGAAGATAGCTGTAGAACTATGAATATACTAAAAACCATTTTATTGAATACTATTTAAATGGATTATTTAGTAAGGTGGTTTTTTTGTTTTTTTTTTAAAGAGATCATGTGGGCCTGAATTAAGACACTAGCAGTGGGAGTGAAGAGGGAAAGATGCTGAATGCATTCAAAAGACGGTCAGTGATATGTGAATGAAGCTGGTTTAATTCAGGTGAAGATACTCTGAAACAGAGTATACCCATAAGTAAAGCAAGAAGAGTTCTTGTTATATAGTAAGTGCTCAAGTTGATTTACTTCTCTGGACCGTAATTTCCTCATCAATAGATTCAAGGAGTTGACTAGAACTGTGTTTTTCAAATTGTGCTGTGTGGCTGCTTCAACATTCAAAGAGCTGGAGAAGCTGGTTCTTCTTTCTTGCTCTTCTGAGTTCTATTGATCTGGGGGGAGGGGCGGGGAGCAATGCTGAGTGGCATGTAGGATTTTAGTTCCCCAACCAAGGATCGAACCTGTGTACCCTGCATTGGGAAGGCAAGGTCCTTAACCACTGGACCACCAGGGAAGTCCCTGATGTCTGTTTTAATTATTGGAATTTTGAACAAAAGGTTTGCTTAGAGAGTTTTGTGGAGCAACTAACTACTCTAAACAAGGTTAAGGCATCTAGTTTACATGAGATCTACAGGAGTACTGAGAAAAATTACACATATCTCATTAATGTGATGAAATGAAAAAGCATGTCATTTGGAGCCATGGGCGTGGCTTTGAATATTAGCTATACACATCTCTAGCTGAGTGAGCCTGACCCATCATTGAACTTTTATGAGCTTCAGTCTCCTAATTTATAAAGTGGGAATAATTATACATACCTCAAAAGAGTTGTTGTCAAGACAAAATTAGTCCAGAGGAGACTAAAGCAGTGGTCTCCAACCTTGGCTATATCTCAAAAGTCACCTGTAAATCTGTTTTTTAATGTTAATACATATGTCCTATTTCTAGAGACTCATATTCATTAGCTCTTGGGGTGGGGGTGGACCACTTAGGTTTTTAAAAAATATTCCTTTAGTAATTCTGATTCATGATCATGATGGAGAACCACTTGGGTAGGTATTCTGGGCAGGTTGAAGAACAGGGTAGATGCCAATGAAGACCTAAAACCAGCAATTATTAATAAACAATAGACATCACTGCTTCTGTTGAAGATATTAATCAGCTAAATTCATCAGAATTAGAAGACCTTTTCAATGTTTTCAGGCAGCCTTCTTTAGAAGTTTTGCAATCTTTCAGCTCATTAGCTTTCCCTTTCTCTTGGATCTTGTTTGGCTGTTCTGTCATTGAGAGTAATGGTGATACTGGTAGGCATAGTTAAGGAGTGTATTTCTGAAAGCTCTGGGAGAGCCATGCACCATCAGTTGCAGGTCAGTCAGGTGAAATTTCACTGCAGAATCTGTCACTTGTTATCTGCAGTGGGTTTGCTTGTGGATCAACACATGCCCATCTCACAACTTTGTGTGTTGACCCAAGGCTGAAAATCACCAGCTGCCAAATTGAGAGGGCAAGAAAGACAGATGCAGGTTCAATCCTGGGTCAGGAAGTTCCTCTGGAGAAGGAAATGGCGACACACTCCAGCATTCTTGCCTGGAAAATCCCAGGAGAGAGGTGCTTAGTAGGCTTACAGTCCATGGGGTCACAAAGAGTTGGACAAGACTGAACACATGCATGTGTGTTCATACACACATACACACACACACACACACACACACACACAGAGTTGACTGACGCTGACCTATATGAAGGGCATCATTCTCCATTAATTATCTTAGAGCATTCCACATTTTAAACTCCATCTTGATGCTTATCTTCTCATTCATCTTTTATCTACAGCAGTGTCAGCAAAGAAACAGCATGACAAGGCAGTCCTTAGTCTTGCTTAGACTTCTCTGTCAGTTTAACACAGAGAGAGGAAGCTCCCTTCCTCAGGGGAGATACCAACTCGGCAATTTTACAGAGACTTGATAGCCTCTCAAGGTCTGATTCTTATTTTCATTTAGAATCTAATGCTTCAAGATGTTATGCATCTGAGTAGTTGGACTCTTTGAAGTTGTGATGATATTCCCTGTCATGGATGACTTTACACTCAGAAAATAACCAAAACATTAAGGGCAAAAGCGTCTGTCATTTGAAGAGCACTGAGAAGCCCCCAACATTTCCCAAATCTTCTCTCCACAAAAATTCATCATATTGCTTAGTTTTAGATTTTTCCTGGATTAGAAATTAATTTCAGTGAATCTGTTCTTTTAAAATGAGGAGTCCTAAGATCTTTAAGGAACTCTCAATCATCTCTGCCTTTGCTTGAATTAGTTCTATCAGGTTGCTTTCCACTCAGGTTGGATCTGCAGTATAAAGACCAGGGAGCCTAATTTGTCAACGTGGAGGATGGAAGAACTCTTTGGTGAAGAGGAACAGTGGCCAACTAGAGAAGATAATTTAGGAGAGGAGAGCAAGGAGGTTGAAGTGCATGATCCTAGGTTTTAGAATAAATGAACACGCTTCTTTTCAGGTTCACATTGAACTCTCACCAGTACTTACCATCCTTTGACTCCATAAATAGTTTTTAATTATTGTCAGCCAGAAACAGAGGAAGTAATCTTTTATCAGAATATCTCAAATATTCATAAGACTACCAGAACCTTCCTCTAAGTTTGGACTACAAATCTCCTAGTTTTCTTTGCCTTTGAAATACACTTCTGCTTGCTTGTGGCTATGTCTACATCCAATACCCAGGTTACTCTGCTTAGCAACACTTTGCTGGCACAAGGGATCTGTTGCTGTTTGGCTTTTTTTCTCCTGCCCTTTTGTTTCTTAGGTTTTCCATGCGGGGGGGGGGAACCTGTTTAGGTTCTCCATTAATTATCTTAGAGCATTCCACATTTTAAACTCCATCTTGATGCTTATCTTCTCATTCATCTTTTATCTACAGCAGTGTCAGCAAAGAAACAGCATGACAAGGCAGTCCTTAGTCTTGCTTAGACTTCTCTGTCAGTTTAACACAGAGAGAGGAAGCTCCCTTCCTCAGGGGAGATACCAACTCGGCAATTTTACAGAGACTTGATAGCCTCTCAAGGTCTGATTCTTATTTTCATTTAGAATCTAATGCTTCAAGATGTTATGCATCTGAGTAGTTGGACTCTTTGAAGTTGTGATGATATTCCCTGTCATGGATGACTTTACACTCAGAAAATAACCAAAACATTAAGGGCAAAAGCGTCTGTCATTTGAAGAGCACTGAGAAGCCCCCAACATTTCCCAAATCTTCTCTCCACAAAAATTCATCATATTGCTTAGTTTTAGATTTTTCCTGGATTAGAAATTAATTTCAGTGAATCTGTTCTTTTAAAATGAGGAGTCCTAAGATCTTTAAGGAACTCTCAATCATCTCTGCCTTTGCTTGAATTAGTTCTATCAGGTTGCTTTCCACTCAGGTTGGATCTGCAGTATAAAGACCAGGGAGCCTAATTTGTCAACGTGGAGGATGGAAGAACTCTTTGGTGAAGAGGAACAGTGGCCAACTAGAGAAGATAATTTAGGAGAGGAGAGCAAGGAGGTTGAAGTGCATGATCCTAGGTTTTAGAATAAATGAACACGCTTCTTTTCAGGTTCACATTGAACTCTCACCAGTACTTACCATCCTTTGACTCCATAAATAGTTTTTAATTATTGTCAGCCAGAAACAGAGGAAGTAATCTTTTATCAGAATATCTCAAATATTCATAAGACTACCAGAACCTTCCTCTAAGTTTGGACTACAAATCTCCTAGTTTTCTTTGCCTTTGAAATACACTTCTGCTTGCTTGTGGCTATGTCTACATCCAATACCCAGGTTACTCTGCTTAGCAACACTTTGCTGGCACAAGGGATCTGTTGCTGTTTGGCTTTTTTTCTCCTGCCCTTTTGTTTCTTAGGTTTTCCATGCTGGGGAATGAGGGATTTGAGGAGGGAAGATTTCCTGTTTAGGACTTTATCTGTTAAACTCCATTTAAATGTTTGAGTGTCCTAAAGTCTACCTCCTCTGTGTGAAGAAATGGACTAAATAGCAGAAAGTGCAGGGGTGGGGACTACATGTCAGTTTTTCCTAAATGGTTGACAATAGATCTTCCTAGAGACTAGAGAATGAATTAGGATGGCCTGTTGAGAGTCCTTACAAGGCTCCTTAATCCTTTGGTTCCAAAATAAATTGCTCTGTTTCTTTTTCAGGCTGTAATCATGAGATTGGATGCCCTGATTCCTAATCTGCTCCTAACTGTAGCCATTTCAGTAATGATTTCCCTGAGCTCTAGCTCCTAGAAGACTGGCAGCTAGCAGAGTGCTTTACTAGCAATGAATGTAAAGCAACCTCCCTAGAACCAGGTGTCATCAGGGATCAGTCTATGTCTGAGGGGACTGGAGACAGGCACAGCATGGATGTGCATATACAGCTCTGATTCACTCCCCTAGTTGTTTCTGATAAGCTAAATCTAGGAGCAGAGAGAAATAGACTCCTAACAGAAAAAAAAAAAGATGCCATGTCATTGCACTGGTTTCCCGCATCCCAAGCACCCTACATGTTTTCTGTTTAACTAAGAAGGGTTTTACTTTTCCCAACGTCAATGCAGTTTAAAGCAATTATTTATTCATATATCTGCATAGGGGAATTGTAGGCTTCAGATTATTATGTGAGAATTTCCATTTCAGTCTGATTTATGAAGGATACTCACTCCAGCTCCAAGCAAATGCTTGACTCACTCAAATCATGCAAACCAAGACTATGAAGGCAATGCCATATGTGTTTGATTATAAATGCCACTGGCTATAGGGCCCTAACATACTTTTGACATTTATTGAATGCTTTGTGTCAAGCACTATAGATGAATTAATTCACTCAATTTTTATAACAACTCTATGAATTAGGTACTATTATTATCTTCATTTTTACAAATGAGAAGACTGAATGAGGGATGTAACTTGTCTAAGGTCAAATGGGGTGGTAGAGCTGGTAACTGAAAGCTAGCAGTTTTGTTCTAGAGTCTGCTTTTCTTTCTTCTTCTTCTTCTTTTTTTTTTAAATTTTGGCCTCTTTTAGTGTGTGTGTGTGTGTGTGTGTGTGTGTTTTCATCCATCTTCATTCTTTGGCCTGTATGGACCTCCCATAGCAGTGGCCTCTCTCGCTGCAGAGCACCAGCTCTGAGCACATGTGCTCCAGAGCACTGGCTCGTAATTGGACACACCAGTCCAGCAACTCTGTGGTACGTGGCATCTTCCTGGGCCAGGGATCAAACCAGTGCCCTCTGCACTGCAAGGCAGACTCTCTACCCACTGGACCACCAGGGGACACAAGCCTGCCTTTTTTAGCGTTACTTCATGGAGCTTACTACGATAACAACCACACAATAGGTACTTACAAAAATAACAGGTGGGTGTTAAAAAAAAATCCAACTGGTTTTAAGATGAACATGAACTGGTGTTTTTAGTGTTCCTCAGAGTCATGACCTTAAGAGGATATACTTATTCCTGTAATGCTATTCAAAATAATCTCTTTAAGAAGAATTTTCTCATGCAATCTTCACTACATCTTGGTGAGATAGATAGAATGGCTATTATTATTCCCATCTGATACATAAGGAAGATGACCCTCAAGGAGGTTAAATCACTTGCCTCAGAATCTCACATTCAAGGATTAGAAAACTTAATATGGTTAAGACAGCTATGCTCCCCAAATTGATCTGCAGACTTAACATAAATCCTATCAAAATCCTAGCTGCCTTTCTTTTTTTTTGTAGAAGTTAAGAAGCTGACCATAAAATTCATAATGAAATGCAAGGAAACCCAAATAGTCAAAATAGCGGTGAATAAAATAAAGTCAAAGGACATACTTCTTTATTTCCAAATTAACTACAAAGTAACAGTAATCAAAAATTGAAAATACGGAAGAAGATTTTTTTTTTTTGTGGCCAGTTCCTAAGTGGACTTTATTTTTCAGAGTACAATGAAACCATTAGGTACAAAGAACCAGGAGTATTTAAAGAAACAGCATAAAATGATGATCATTGATTCACTTCTTAGTTGACTCGCTAACTTCAAGATGGAAGAAGATTGATTGAAGGCAGAAGGAGAAAGAGGGCAGCAGAGGATGAGATGGTTGGATGGCATCACTGATTCAATGGACATGAACGTAGGCAAACTCTGGGAGATGTTGAGAGACAGGAATGCCTGGTGTGCTGTAGTATATGGGGTCGTGAAGAGTCAGACACAACTTGGTGACTGAACAACAAAACAGTGATCAAGACAGTGTAATCAGGCACAGAATATACATACATTGATCAATGAAACCAAACTGAAAATCTAGTAACAAAACCTTGCATTTATGGCTAATTTGTTTTTGTCAAGGGTGCCAAGATAATTCAGTGGAGAAAGAACAGTCTTTTCAACCAAGGTTCTGTGACAGCTGAATGTGTGTGTGTGTGCTAAATTGCTTGTTTTAAAAATTATAACTATCCTAGTGTTAGTTGCTCAGTTGTGTCTGACTCTCTTTGACCCCATAGACGGTAGCCCACCAGACTCCTTTGTCCATGGGATTGTCCAGGCAAGAATACTGGAGTGAGTTGCCATTTACTCCTCCAGGGGATCTTCCAATCCAGCGATTGAACCAGTGTCTCCTGAGGCTCCTGCAACTGGATATTCACATATAAATGGATATTATTATTCCCATCTGATACATAAGGAA
The DNA here is from genome assembly GCA_022376925.1 of Tragulus kanchil. Lineage (NCBI taxonomy): Eukaryota > Metazoa > Chordata > Mammalia > Artiodactyla > Tragulidae > Tragulus > Tragulus kanchil. The sequence continues at coordinate 64,207,515 of JAIOJX010000001.1, read as the reverse complement.
GATGACCCTCAAGGAGGTTAAATCACTTGCCTCAGAATCTCACATTCAAGGATTAGAAAACTTAATATGGTTAAGACAGCTATGCTCCCCAAATTGATCTGCAGACTTAACATAAATCCTATCAAAATCCTAGCTGCCTTTCTTTTTTTTTGTAGAAGTTAAGAAGCTGACCATAAAATTCATAATGAAATGCAAGGAAACCCAAATAGTCAAAATAGCGGTGAATAAAATAAAGTCAAAGGACATACTTCTTTATTTCCAAATTAACTACAAAGTAACAGTAATCAAAAATTGAAAATACGGAAGAAGATTTTTTTTTTTTGTGGCCAGTTCCTAAGTGGACTTTATTTTTCAGAGTACAATGAAACCATTAGGTACAAAGAACCAGGAGTATTTAAAGAAACAGCATAAAATGATGATCATTGATTCACTTCTTAGTTGACTCGCTAACTTCAAGATGGAAGAAGATTGATTGAAGGCAGAAGGAGAAAGAGGGCAGCAGAGGATGAGATGGTTGGATGGCATCACTGATTCAATGGACATGAACGTAGGCAAACTCTGGGAGATGTTGAGAGACAGGAATGCCTGGTGTGCTGTAGTATATGGGGTCGTGAAGAGTCAGACACAACTTGGTGACTGAACAACAAAACAGTGATCAAGACAGTGTAATCAGGCACAGAATATACATACATTGATCAATGAAACCAAACTGAAAATCTAGTAACAAAACCTTGCATTTATGGCTAATTTGTTTTTGTCAAGGGTGCCAAGATAATTCAGTGGAGAAAGAACAGTCTTTTCAACCAAGGTTCTGTGACAGCTGAATGTGTGTGTGTGTGCTAAATTGCTTGTTTTAAAAATTATAACTATCCTAGTGTTAGTTGCTCAGTTGTGTCTGACTCTCTTTGACCCCATAGACGGTAGCCCACCAGACTCCTTTGTCCATGGGATTGTCCAGGCAAGAATACTGGAGTGAGTTGCCATTTACTCCTCCAGGGGATCTTCCAATCCAGCGATTGAACCAGTGTCTCCTGAGGCTCCTGCAACTGGATATTCACATATAAATGGATGAATTTGGATCCCTGTCATCATATAAAATTTAACTCAAGATGGTTTACAGATCTAAACATAAGGACTATAAGTATAAAACTTAGAAGACAACAGAGATGATAACTTTGTAAATTTAGATTAGAAATTTTTGAAATATGGCACCAAAAGCACAAGAAATCAAAGAAAAAATAGCTAAATTGGACTTTGCCAAATTTTAAAATAACTAAAAAAAACCCACTTTCATTCCAACAAAACACCAGCAAGAAAGTGAAAATAGAACCCACAGGGTGATAGAAAATATTTGTAAATCATATATCTGATATGGAACTTGTATCCAGAATATATAAAGAGCAATGATTATTCAACAATAAAAAGACAATCTAATTTTTAAATGGGTAAAGAATCTAACTAGACATTTGTCCAAAGAATTTATACAAATAGCACATGAAAATGTGCTCAACAATATTAATTATTAGGGAAATGTAAATCAAGGCCACAACATATTTCACACTCACTAGGATAGTTATCCTGGAGAAGGAAATGACTACCCATTCCAGTATTCTTGCCTAAGAATCTCATGGGCAGAGGAACCTCCAGGCTACAGTCCATGGGGTCTCAGAGTCAGATATGACTGAGCAACTAACATTAGGGTAGTTATAATTAAAAAAAAAAAAGAAAAATAGAAAATAGCAAGTATTGGTGCAGACTTGGAGAAATTTGAAGCCTTACATACTGCTGGGGGAAATTATAAAGCAGTGCAGTACTTCATAAAGTTAACATATGATCCAGAAATTCCACTCCTTTTTTTGTTAAAGAGACTTGAAAACATGATCACAAAAATAATTGTACATGCATGGTCATAGCATTTCATACTAGTCAAAAAATGGGAAAAATCCAAATGTCTGCCCAATGATGAATGGATAAACAAGATGAGTTTATCCACTTCATTCAATGCAAAGAATAAAACAAATGAAATATTGATAAATGCTATGACATGGACAAACCTTGAAAACACTATGCTAAGTGAAAGAAGCCTGTCACAAAGGAATGAGTATTATATGACTCTTTTATATGAAATGTCCAGTACAGGCAAATTCACAGACACAGAAAGTAGATTTGTGGTTGCCAAAGGTTGGCAGAGAAATCCTTTCATGGGAAAAGGGGAAGTAACTGGTAATGAGTATGGAGTTTCTTTTCAGGGTAAAGAAAATAGTCTGGAATTAGATAGTGGAGATGGTTGCATGACCTTATGAATGTATTTTAAAACACTGAATTTTACACTTTAACGGGGTGATTTTTGTGGTTTGTAAAGTATACCTTAATAAAGCTGCTATTAAGGAAGTGACTTGCTCAGAGTCACAGAGCTAATGCATAACACAGCTGAGACTTTAGACACCTCTAGCCTATACTTGGAATCTTCATTTCCACTAGATAATATAAAGAGCAATGATTATTCAACAATAAAAGACAATCTAATTTTTAAATGGGTAAAGAATCTAACTAGACATTTGTCCAAAGAATTTATACAAATAGCACATGAAAATGTGCTCAACAATATTAATTATTAGGGAAATGTAAATCAAGGCCACAACATATTTCACACTCACTAGGATAGTTATCCTGGAGAAGGAAATGACTACCCATTCCAGTATTCTTGCCTAAGAATCTCATGGGCAGAGGAACCTCCAGGCTACAGTCCATGGGGTCTCAGAGTCAGATATGACTGAGCAACTAACATTAGGGTAGTTATAATTAAAAAAAAAAAAGAAAAATAGAAAATAGCAAGTATTGGTGCAGACTTGGAGAAATTTGAAGCCTTACATACTGCTGGGGGAAATTATAAAGCAGTGCAGTACTTCATAAAGTTAACATATGATCCAGAAATTCCACTCCTTTTTTTGTTAAAGAGACTTGAAAACATGATCACAAAAATAATTGTACATGCATGGTCATAGCATTTCATACTAGTCAAAAAATGGGAAAAATCCAAATGTCTGCCCAATGATGAATGGATAAACAAGATGAGTTTATCCACTTCATTCAATGCAAAGAATAAAACAAATGAAATATTGATAAATGCTATGACATGGACAAACCTTGAAAACACTATGCTAAGTGAAAGAAGCCTGTCACAAAGGAATGAGTATTATATGACTCTTTTATATGAAATGTCCAGTACAGGCAAATTCACAGACACAGAAAGTAGATTTGTGGTTGCCAAAGGTTGGCAGAGAAATCCTTTCATGGGAAAAGGGGAAGTAACTGGTAATGAGTATGGAGTTTCTTTTCAGGGTAAAGAAAATAGTCTGGAATTAGATAGTGGAGATGGTTGCATGACCTTATGAATGTATTTTAAAACACTGAATTTTACACTTTAACGGGGTGATTTTTGTGGTTTGTAAAGTATACCTTAATAAAGCTGCTATTAAGGAAGTGACTTGCTCAGAGTCACAGAGCTAATGCATAACACAGCTGAGACTTTCATTCAGCACAGTCCTCTAGCCTATACTTGGAATCTTCATTTCCACTAATAATTTTTCCTTAAACACTAAGTGAGGGCTTCCCTGGTGGTCCAGTGGGTAAAGAGTCCGCCTTGCAGTGCAGGGGGCACCAATTTGATCCCTGGCTTGGGAAGATCCCATGTGCCGCAGAGCAGCTGGAACAGTGTGTCCAGTTATGAGCCAGTGCTCTGGAGCACATGCTCCCAGAGCCAGTGCTCTGCAATGAGAGAGGCCACTGCAAATGGAGGCCCACACAGGCCAAAGAATAAAGATGGATGAAAATAAATAAATAAAAAACCAATAAGAGGCCAAAGTTAAAACAAAATAAACAAACAAAAGCCACTGAGTGAATCCCCACTATGGACACCTTCACTTATTAGGACTGAGTATAGAAAGATTCGGTACCTATCCTCAAGAATTTCAAATAGTAGTTGGGAAAATGACCTCCACTCAAATAACTATAATACAGGCTACAATTAGTGTTGTGATAACTTAGAAAAGGAAGAAAACTTCTGGTTAGTGTTTGAGTGTATTTGTAGGTGGATAGTAGAAGGGAAGGCTTTGTTGAATAAGTAGCAGATGAGTTGGGCCTCTATAAGGAAAAGAGTCACTATTCAGCATAAACAAAGATAGTAGAATCCAGGAGAGGTTGGAAAGCATCAAGTAGTCTGGTTATCTGGGGAAAGAGTGAATAGAAAGAGGAGTGGTATGAGAGAATGTGAGAAATAAAATGAAGTCAGATCATGGAAGACTTTGATTGCCAACAAAAGATATCTGGGCTATACTAGGATGTGCTGTGGAGTGAGAAGACCGTGGTCATTGGACACAAACCTGAGTTTAAATCTTGGCTGCATCACTACTCAGGCTGGTGATCTTCCATAAATTATTTTTGCTTATTTTCAAAATGAGAATAAGGAGATCTTCCTTATGTTGTATAAACCAAATGTAGGAAAAGTAGATATTATGTGTTAGGAGCACCAAAAAAATTTTGGTTTAAAATTCATTTTGCTGCTATTAAGGAAGTGACTTGCTCAGAGTCACAGAGCTAATGCATAACACAGCTGAGACTTTCATTCAGCACAGTCCTCTAGCCTATACTTGGAATCTTCATTTCCACTAATAATTTTTCCTTAAACACTAAGTGAGGGCTTCCCTGGTGGTCCAGTGGGTAAAGAGTCCGCCTTGCAGTGCAGGGGGCACCAATTTGATCCCTGGCTTGGGAAGATCCCATGTGCCGCAGAGCAGCTGGAACAGTGTGTCCAGTTATGAGCCAGTGCTCTGGAGCACATGCTCCCAGAGCCAGTGCTCTGCAATGAGAGAGGCCACTGCAAATGGAGGCCCACACAGGCCAAAGAATAAAGATGGATGAAAATAAATAAATAAAAAACCAATAAGAGGCCAAAGTTAAAACAAAATAAACAAACAAAAGCCACTGAGTGAATCCCCACTATGGACACCTTCACTTATTAGGACTGAGTATAGAAAGATTCGGTACCTATCCTCAAGAATTTCAAATAGTAGTTGGGAAAATGACCTCCACTCAAATAACTATAATACAGGCTACAATTAGTGTTGTGATAACTTAGAAAAGGAAGAAAACTTCTGGTTAGTGTTTGAGTGTATTTGTAGGTGGATAGTAGAAGGGAAGGCTTTGTTGAATAAGTAGCAGATGAGTTGGGCCTCTATAAGGAAAAGAGTCACTATTCAGCATAAACAAAGATAGTAGAATCCAGGAGAGGTTGGAAAGCATCAAGTAGTCTGGTTATCTGGGGAAAGAGTGAATAGAAAGAGGAGTGGTATGAGAGAATGTGAGAAATAAAATGAAGTCAGATCATGGAAGACTTTGATTGCCAACAAAAGATATCTGGGCTATACTAGGATGTGCTGTGGAGTGAGAAGACCGTGGTCATTGGACACAAACCTGAGTTTAAATCTTGGCTGCATCACTACTCAGGCTGGTGATCTTCCATAAATTATTTTTGCTTATTTTCAAAATGAGAATAAGGAGATCTTCCTTATGTTGTATAAACCAAATGTAGGAAAAGTAGATATTATGTGTTAGGAGCACCATTGGTAGATTTTGGAGGGAGATAGAGGAGGTGATTAAAGCTATTCTTGAGGAAAGTTCATTCGTCACAAAAGGGAAGAGGGAAGAACTAGGTAATGAAAGCAGTCAGGAGGCTTCTTATGTAGTTCAAGTGATAGATCACATATAGTGGTTCCAAAACTGCAGCTGTCAAAGAGTCCCTTACACTGGTGAGATCTCAAATAAGGATGATGACAGTCAAAGGCCTTCTGGAAGTGGAGTCAACAAGGCGTTTACCTGATTAGGTGAGAAAGTGGACTCTGGGCTTTTGAACTTAACTAAAGAGGAATTTTATTGCTGTTGGCAGAGCCTGGAAGGTCAGAGGGCAGCATAGGTTTTGGCACAGGGGTGGATGAGCTGAATTTCAGACTTCTGTGAGGAAATAGTAATTTTATGGACATTAAGGGGAAATAGGAGATTTGGAAGCCATGGAGAGGACTGGAGATGCTAAGGCAGTTTAGGGAACTTCAAGTTGGGAGCCTTGCCTGGGAAAGGCACAAAAAAGAAAGTGGGTGTTTTTCCGAAGCACGTTGGCATGTTTTCAAAATTTGCCTCAAGCAGACCAGGACTATTCTCAAGAAAGAAGTGAAGGTTGTAGAATTTTCCTCTTTCTTATCCTTTTCTATATTACAGCATTCCAACTACTATAATATTATAATTCAAGTACTGGAGGATTAACAGGTTTTTTAATGGGATAGATGAGAACCTGAGAATTAATGTTACATATTAATTCTTTAGGAAAAATGTGTTTTGAGTTCCAAGTCATTAAGCTTTTGGAATACATCTCATTTTTATGCTGGGGACTGCCTGTATTAAAGTCACGGTTATAATCCTGTTCCACTGCATTCAGTCATTCTAAAAATCTAGATGGTATTGAAAACATATAGGTAAAGAACATTCTCCATGTGGAGGTTCCAGTATCAGTTTAATCAGAGGGCTGATATTCCATCTCTGGATTAAGGGACCTGGTCATCCACAACTCCTGAAGGGGTCATGGTAATTCACTTAAAACAAGTGCTAACTGCTTCAGTCATAGTGCCCAGCTCCTATCTAGAAGGAGTCCTGTTGAGTCAATAATTACCTCTTAGCCACTAGCTAACTCTGGGCCACTAGCTATCACCTTTTCCCCAGAAAAGTCAGTTGGTAGAGGGCTGCTTTGGTTAAGCTCCCATTCTGCAGGCCTGGGAATATACTGGGCATTTAGTACCCATTCAGAACTCCTTTGTGCCCTGAGGAAAGAAATATCTTTGTAATGTCATCTTACTGGCAACCCCCAGTTTTCTATAGTCCTGTGTGGTCAGTTAGCTACTGGCAAGTGCCTCTGGTCTCTCCATGCCCTTTCTCCTGAATATTAGCTTTTTGTGTCACCTGAGGAGCTAATTGACAAGTAAGTGGTGACAGAAATGACATTAACCCTGAAGGAGGAAGCAGTATTTGTCCCCACACAGCTGAACCAGGGCTTTACTCTTGTACTCCTTCTGTTGGAGTTGAGTCAGAGGAGAAATAAAGGGTGTAGAGGATCTCTCAGAAACATTAGAATAACTCATTCTGTCAAGAGATACTTGTGTCTAGTTTGTATTTTCTTCCACTAGTTCCACATTCCAAAAGGCATTTCCAGGGAAGCAAAATAGTGCCATATTGGGTTGACTATAGGTATGAAAATTTCAAGGGCAACTATAGAAATCACACTAAAATTAAAATGTTATGGTATTTAAGAAGAAGACAGATAACAACTGATCAAGAATCACTGGTTTTTTTTTTTTTTTTTTTTTGAAATTCCTAGGTTGTAGAGGCAATAAACAAGAAATATGTAGACCAGACCACTGACCAATTCAAAGAAAAATCAGTTATTCCTTGCTCCATCAACCCAGAGTAATTTGCAGCATTGAATTACAGTTAATATGTAACTACATATTCTGTAACAAATCTCTACTAGATTATGATATTGATACTTCATTCAGCAATTTTTCCTGTATTACCAGCATCAATTACAGATATGAACACAAAAGGTACTCAATTCTGTTCAATAGTACACTTACCATAGGTTAACTGCTCTACTACACATTGAGGGATGAACCAGACATAATCCCTGTCCTCAGAATGCTTAAGGTTTAGTGGCAGAAGTAGAAACAAAGCCAGATTTTAACATAATATATTAGAAACACACATTAGGTGCCACAGGTAACCATTGGAGGTGCACTTAGCCCAACCAGGTGATTCAAGAAAGATTGCCTGAAGGAGATGGCAAATGAACTGAACTTTGAAGGCATGCTTAGGATTGGTGGGGGAGGGAAGATGAGAAAAGCCTTCTAAGCAAAGGGAACAATGTAATCAAAGTATTACACACCATACAGTGTGCAAGTAACGTAGAATTCAAGATAAATTCCAGGCATGGTATCGAAGATGGGCTTTTTTGCTTCCTCTGGTCTCCATGCCCTTTCTCCTGAATATTAGCTTTTTGTGTCACCTGAGGAGCTAATTGACAAGTAAGTGGTGACAGAAATGACATTAACCCTGAAGGAGGAAGCAGTATTTGTCCCCACACAGCTGAACCAGGGCTTTACTCTTGTACTCCTTCTGTTGGAGTTGAGTCAGAGGAGAAATAAAGGGTGTAGAGGATCTCTCAGAAACATTAGAATAACTCATTCTGTCAAGAGATACTTGTGTCTAGTTTGTATTTTCTTCCACTAGTTCCACATTCCAAAAGGCATTTCCAGGGAAGCAAAATAGTGCCATATTGGGTTGACTATAGGTATGAAAATTTCAAGGGCAACTATAGAAATCACACTAAAATTAAAATGTTATGGTATTTAAGAAGAAGACAGATAACAACTGATCAAGAATCACTGGTTTTTTTTTTTTTTTTTTTTTTGAAATTCCTAGGTTGTAGAGGCAATAAACAAGAAATATGTAGACCAGACCACTGACCAATTCAAAGAAAAATCAGTTATTCCTTGCTCCATCAACCCAGAGTAATTTGCAGCATTGAATTACAGTTAATATGTAACTACATATTCTGTAACAAATCTCTACTAGATTATGATATTGATACTTCATTCAGCAATTTTTCCTGTATTACCAGCATCAATTACAGATATGAACACAAAAGGTACTCAATTCTGTTCAATAGTACACTTACCATAGGTTAACTGCTCTACTACACATTGAGGGATGAACCAGACATAATCCCTGTCCTCAGAATGCTTAAGGTTTAGTGGCAGAAGTAGAAACAAAGCCAGATTTTAACATAATATATTAGAAACACACATTAGGTGCCACAGGTAACCATTGGAGGTGCACTTAGCCCAACCAGGTGATTCAAGAAAGATTGCCTGAAGGAGATGGCAAATGAACTGAACTTTGAAGGCATGCTTAGGATTGGTGGGGGAGGGAAGATGAGAAAAGCCTTCTAAGCAAAGGGAACAATGTAATCAAAGTATTACACACCATACAGTGTGCAAGTAACTAGAATCAGTCTAAATTACTAAAGTATACAATTCCAGGCATGGTATCGAAAGACTGGGGCTTAGGAGGTCTGCTAAAGAATTAGAGCGTTGGGCTTCCCCTGGTGGTCCAGTGGGTAAGGACACTGCCTTGCAGTGCAAGGGGAACCGGTTCGATCCCTGGCCTGGGAAGATCCCACGTGCCACGGAGCGGCTGGACTGATGTGTCCAAATACTGAGCCGGAGCTCTGGAGCACATGCGCCCAGAGCCGGCACTCTGCGACAACAGAGGCCACCATGATGGGAGGCCCACAGGAGCCAAAGAACAAAGACGGATGAAAATAGAGAAATGAAAGGCCAATAGAAGTGACCCGCCCATCCCCTCCCTCCCACCCCACCCCCCAAAAGATAAATAAATACATAAAATAATTTTTTTTTTTTTTAAGAATTGGAGCTTTATCCCATAGTTTTCAGGGAAACTATTTAAGAATTTAAATTTGTAGATTATTCATTTGTAATTTAGAGCCTATATTATGAATCTGATAGATAATTATCCAGAGATTTCATCTGAAAGTCTGAGTGACAGATTATAGGTATCAGGAAATCAAATATATTTACATGCACACATACACATAATACAGTTCTTTGGAAATATCAGGAATATGATTAATAATTTGTGTATAAGCACACTGATATAGCATTATTTGGGCTTATTTGGTGGCTCAGATGGTAAGGAATCTGCCTGGCAATTGTGGGTCAGAAGTATGACAACAGATATGAACACAAAAGGTCCTCAATTCTGTTCAATAGTACACTTACCATAGGTTAACTGCTCTACTACACATTGAGGGATGAACCAGACATAATCCCTGTCCTCAGAATGCTTAAGGTTTAGTGGCAGAAGTAGAAACAAAGCCAGATTTTAACATAATATATTAGAAACACACATTAGGTGCCACAGGTAACCATTGGAGGTGCACTTAGCCCAACCAGGTGATTCAAGAAAGATTGCCTGAAGGAGATGGCAAATGAACTGAACTTTGAAGGCATGCTTAGGATTGGTGGGGGAGGGAAGATGAGAAAAGCCTTCTAAGCAAAGGGAACAATGTAATCAAAGTATTACACACCATACAGTGTGCAAGTAACTAGAATCAGTCTAAATTACTAAAGTATACAATTCCAGGCATGGTATCGAAAGACTGGGGCTTAGGAGGTCTGCTAAAGAATTAGAGCGTTGGGCTTCCCCTGGTGGTCCAGTGGGTAAGGACACTGCCTTGCAGTGCAAGGGGAACCGGTTCGATCCCTGGCCTGGGAAGATCCCACGTGCCACGGAGCGGCTGGACTGATGTGTCCAAATACTGAGCCGGAGCTCTGGAGCACATGCGCCCAGAGCCGGCACTCTGCGACAACAGAGGCCACCATGATGGGAGGCCCACAGGAGCCAAAGAACAAAGACGGATGAAAATAGAGAAATGAAAGGCCAATAGAAGTGACCCGCCCATCGCCCTCCCTCCCCACCCCACCCCCCAAAAGATAAATAAATACATAAAATAATTTTTTTTTTTTTTAAGAATTGGAGCTTTATCCCATAGTTTTCAGGGAAACTATTTAAGAATTTAAATTTGTAGATTATTCATTTGTAATTTAGAGCCTATATTATGAATCTGATAGATAATTATCCAGAGATTTCATCTGAAAGTCTGAGTGACAGATTATAGGTATCAGGAAATCAAATATATTTACATGCACACATACACATAATACAGTTCTTTGGAAATATCAGGAATATGATTAATAATTTGTGTATAAGCACACTGATATAGCATTATTTGGGCTTATTTGGTGGCTCAGATGGTAAGGAATCTGCCTGCAATGTAGGAGACCAGGGTTTGATTTGCTGGGTCAGGAAGAACCCCTGGAGGAAAAAAATGGCAACCCACTCCACTATTCTTGCCTGGGAAATGCTATGGACAGAGCAATCTGGTGGTTTACAGTCCATGAGGTCACAAAGAGTTGTATACGACTGAGTGATTAACACTTTCACTTTAATAACATTATTTATAAATGTGAGAGATTAGAAACCATTTAAATGCCCAGTGGTAGAGGAATCATAAAATGAGCTAAGGTGCATCCACAAGGTAGAGAATTATGCTGCCATTAAAAAATTCATACTTTGTAAGAGTGGATATGATGTGGAAAATATCCACGAAATAAGACCTTAAGAAAATAAGACACAAAACAATATATATGGTATGATTCCAATTTGAAGAAACACATACACAAAGGAAATCTTAACACTTGGAGCTAGGTGGTCAGATTACAGGAGATATTTTTCCCTTATTTTTATTCCTCTATGTTGCTTTGGTTTTCTGCTGTGGACACATATTCTATAAACATAGCACTAAAGATAATTTGAAACATCAGTGATATAAATAGCAGAAATTGGGATCTCATCCTTTCTGAGTTTGATCATATTCACTCAGTCTTTGAGAGACAAAGATGATTTAGAGAGGCTTTTATGAAAATTTAGAGTCAATTAAAGGGCTGACACATAGAGCTACTGGAGTGGGTTGCCATTTCCTTCTCCACTGGATCCTCCTGACCAAGGGATCAAACCCAGGGCTCCAGCATTGTGGGCAGACTCTTTACTGTCTGAGTCACCAGGGAATGATAGAGCTTGTTAGGGATTTATTTATTTATTAAAGTACTTTTGATTGTGCTGTGTCTTCACTGATGCTCAGATTTTCTCTAGTTGTGATGCACGGGCTTCTCATTGGGGTGGCATCTCTTGTTGTGGAGCTCTAGGGCATGAGGGCTTCAATAGTTGCAGCTCCTGGGATCTAGAGCATAGGCTCAATAGTTGTGGTGCTTGGGATAAGTTGCTCTTTCGAAGTTGTTGGAATATAGGATATGATTAATAATTTGTGTATAAGCACACTGATATAGCATTATTTGGGCTTATTTGGTGGCTCAGATGGTAAGGAATCTGCCTGCAATGTAGGAGACCAGGGTTTGATTTGCTGGGTCAGGAAGAACCCCTGGAGGAAAAAAATGGCAACCCACTCCACTATTCTTGCCTGGGAAATGCTATGGACAGAGCAATCTGGTGGTTTACAGTCCATGAGGTCACAAAGAGTTGTATACGACTGAGTGATTAACACTTTCACTTTAATAACATTATTTATAAATGTGAGAGATTAGAAACCATTTAAATGCCCAGTGGTAGAGGAATCATAAAATGAGCTAAGGTGCATCCACAAGGTAGAGAATTATGCTGCCATTAAAAAATTCATACTTTGTAAGAGTGGATATGATGTGGAAAATATCCACGAAATAAGACCTTAAGAAAATAAGACACAAAACAATATATATGGTATGATTCCAATTTGAAGAAACACATACACAAAGGAAATCTTAACACTTGGAGCTAGGTGGTCAGATTACAGGAGATATTTTTCCCTTATTTTTATTCCTCTATGTTGCTTTGGTTTTCTGCTGTGGACACATATTCTATAAACATAGCACTAAAGATAATTTGAAACATCAGTGATATAAATAGCAGAAATTGGGATCTCATCCTTTCTGAGTTTGATCATATTCACTCAGTCTTTGAGAGACAAAGATGATTTAGAGAGGCTTTTATGAAAATTTAGAGTCAATTAAAGGGCTGACACATAGAGCTACTGGAGTGGGTTGCCATTTCCTTCTCCACTGGATCCTCCTGACCAAGGGATCAAACCCAGGGCTCCAGCATTGTGGGCAGACTCTTTACTGTCTGAGTCACCAGGGAATGATAGAGCTTGTTAGGGATTTATTTATTTATTAAAGTACTTTTGATTGTGCTGTGTCTTCACTGATGCTCAGATTTTCTCTAGTTGTGATGCACGGGCTTCTCATTGGGGTGGCATCTCTTGTTGTGGAGCTCTAGGGCATGAGGGCTTCAATAGTTGCAGCTCCTGGGATCTAGAGCATAGGCTCAATAGTTGTGGTGCTTGGGATAAGTTGCTCTTTCGAATGTGGAATTTTTTCAGATCAGGAAGCATCCAAGCTTCCTGCATTGGCAGGCAAATTCTTTACCACTGAGCCACAGGGAAGCCCAGGATGTTTAAATGAACAAGCACTATTGGGCAGAAAACCCACAGCAATGGAATGTTACCAGTTAGCAACTGACAGAGATTCAGTGGGAAAACTAAATTAAATTGCAGCTGAAGGGATTTAGGATAGAGACTGCAAACACTAATGGTAGTACAAATTGTTAAATTATTTCTTGGTGAAGAGGGTCATAGATACTCATCTATGTGGCGTGACTTTAAATCTCAGTTCAGTTTAGTCTTTCAGTCATATCCGACTCTTTGCAACCCTATGGACTGCAGCATGACAGGTTTCCCTGTCCTTCACTATCTCCCAGAGCTTGCTCAAACTCATGTCCATTGATTCAGTGATGCCATCCAACCATCTCTTCCTTTGTCGTCCCCTCCTCCTTCTGCCTTCTATTTTCCCCAGCATCAGGGTCCCAGCATCGTTTCTTCACATCAGGTGACCAAAGTATTGGAGCTTCAGCTTCAGCATCAGTCCTTCCAATGAATATTCAGGGTTGATTTCCTTTAGGATTGACTGGTTTGATCTCCTTGCAGTCCAAAGGATTCTCGAGAGCCTACCCCAGCACCACAGTTCAAAGGCATCAATTCTTTGGTGCTCAGCCTTTTTTATGGTCCATCTCTTACATCCATACGTGACTACTGGGAAAACCATAGCTTTGACTTTATGGACTTCGTTGGCAAAGTGATGTCTCTGCCTTTTAATCCACTGTCTAGGTTTGACTTTAAATCTAGAGTTATTAAAAGGTAGGAGGACAGAAAAAATGACCTCATGAAATCGTTTTCACCCATCAAATTCTATCATTTCTCATTTGAACAGAATATAAAGAATGACGGTTGCCTCTTTTTAAAGGGAGAATGGACAATTAGAGTTGAACGGGAGCTGGGAACCATGTCTATTTTCATCCCTGTCTTCTGCCATGTCCACTGGTAGGAGATCTGGATATAATCAGTGCTCAGTCACATAGCATCTATGATCAGCATGTAATGATGATAGATGGAGATTGTTTTGCCTTAGTGCAGTGACTAGTCCTCCAAAGTTTCTTTTCAGAATAGTTCTTTAATAGCCCTTAAAATACACCATCCCCAAGGACTTCTAAGTGACAGGATCCTGCAAACGGTAAGTCTTGGAGCTGGAACCCTGGGAGGTTGGCTCAGGCCCAGGGACCCATTTAGCTGATGCTATGTTCTGAAATCACCCTGATTATGAAGCAAAGCTTCTGAGTGCCAAGTGTTATGCCAACCCAATGACTTGACTCTGACACGTTAACAGGAACCCAGGATGCCTGTTGCAGCACTGTGAGTTATTGCTGTTGTTCAGCTAGGGAATTGTTACTGGGAGTTACGGGTCTCCATGCCCCAGACAAAAACACTGAGCCCAAAGGGAGTGCCAAACTTTGAGCAGGGGAAAAAGGCAAGTACCCCCAAAGCACTTGAGGATAAGAACCCTCCTGGTGTAATGTCAGGAGGGGTGAGAAACACCCCCTCCCTCCTTACTTCTGATGGATTTCTTATAAAGACTAATAGATACCTGAAACCACTTTAATATGAAAAAGGCCATTCTTTCATTCTACAGTCAGAGCTGAAGATGGCTATGTAAACTCTTTTAGGAAAAGGAATAGGGTGGAGACTTCACTCAGCCACACTGCAGTGAATGTGCAGACAAGGGGCTCTAATGGGTAAGTGCCCCAGATAGAGATTATACTCTCTTCAGTGATAGGGGCTCAACTCAGAAGCAGAGGGAGGCCCTGGAGGGTCTGCATATCCTATCAGAATTTGAGTGCATGTGTTTTTGTACTCAGGGGCTCCTGAGCACATATGGGCACAGGCTCATTAGAGACTATGAAGAAATATTAACAAATCCATGTTGAGCCTCCAAGTATGTCAGACCCTGAACCCACGCTCTCTGACTCAGTCCTTACAAAGTAATTAGGATTCCCATAGAAAACCAAGTCTGAGAAGGGAAACTGCTAGTTCAAGGTTTTCAGAAGTAGGAAATAAACCCAGGTTGTGGCCTGAGCTTCCAACTTAGATTTACTCTTCCAAATGAGATAATAGAATTGCAATCCAGTTGGTGTGTGTGTGTGTTAAAAGTGTTAATTTGTTAAAAATAATCACTTAGGGGCTTCCCTGGTGGTCCAGTGGGTAAGGACATCACCTTGCAGTGCAAAGGGCACCAGTTCGATCCCTGGCCTGGGAAGATCCCACGTGCCGTGGAGTGGCTGGACCGATGTGTCCAATTACCGAGCCGGAGTTCTGGAGCGCATGCGCCCAGAGCTGGTGCTCTGCGACAACAGAGGCCACCGCGATGGGAGGCCCACACAGGCCAAAGAACAAAGATGGATGAAAACTAGATAAATGAAAGACCAAGAGAAGTGGCCTGCCTGCCCCCCTCCCTCCCCAACCCGACCCCCGCCCAAATCACTTAGAATAGTACAAGCTTGTGGTGACTTCTCTCACTTCTTTTGTCTTTATTATTCTGAAAGCCTTGGTCAAACAAAATTGGACTGAGTCTCCTTGGCCCTCTAAGAGACCCTACCTCTACTGCTTTAGAGTAATCTCCACCAGGGCAATAAATGACCACTCTAGAACATGTATCTGGTCTTGTCATTCACATATGTAAACTCCTTCAGTGGTTTGCAGTTTTCTTCCAGTTAAGGGCCAGATTCTTAGCTTTGTCTTTTAATGATCTGACTCCACCTGACCTGTCTGATTACATTTCCTGCCACTTTATTTCAGACACCCTCTGAGATTGGCTGTTTATCAAATGTTCTTTAGGAACTCCATGATGTGGCAGCTTTGTCCCTCTACCTGGAAACTCTCTTCCTACTTTTCCATCTGTATAACTTCCACTTTTTTTTCTATAATATCTATTTAAGATGCCAGGATAGGGTAGGCAGTGGGCTATTGCAGGATTCACTGTACGGGCAGCAATACAGGATTTAACTACATATAGTTGAAAATTACCCTTGAAAATGTACTAAACCACCTCAAAGTATATCATACAAGGTTTTGTTGAAGCAACCAAGTCTGAGAAGGGAAACTGCTAGTTCAAGGTTTTCAGAAGTAGGAAATAAACCCAGGTTGTGGCCTGAGCTTCCAACTTAGATTTACTCTTCCAAATGAGATAATAGAATTGCAATCCAGTTGGTGTGTGTGTGTGTTAAAAGTGTTAATTTGTTAAAAATAATCACTTAGGGGCTTCCCTGGTGGTCCAGTGGGTAAGGACATCACCTTGCAGTGCAAAGGGCACCAGTTCGATCCCTGGCCTGGGAAGATCCCACGTGCCGTGGAGTGGCTGGACCGATGTGTCCAATTACCGAGCCGGAGTTCTGGAGCGCATGCGCCCAGAGCTGGTGCTCTGCGACAACAGAGGCCACCGCGATGGGAGGCCCACACAGGCCAAAGAACAAAGATGGATGAAAACTAGATAAATGAAAGACCAAGAGAAGTGGCCTGCCTGCCCCCCTCCCTCCCCAACCCACCTCCCCCCAAATCACTTAGAATAGTACAAGCTTGTGGTGACTTCTCTCACTTCTTTTGTCTTTATTATTCTGAAAGCCTTGGTCAAACAAAATTGGACTGAGTCTCCTTGGCCCTCTAAGAGACCCTACCTCTACTGCTTTAGAGTAATCTCCACCAGGGCAATAAATGACCACTCTAGAACATGTATCTGGTCTTGTCATTCACATATGTAAACTCCTTCAGTGGTTTGCAGTTTTCTTCCAGTTAAGGGCCAGATTCTTAGCTTTGTCTTTTAATGATCTGACTCCACCTGACCTGTCTGATTACATTTCCTGCCACTTTATTTCAGACACCCTCTGAGATTGGCTGTTTATCAAATGTTCTTTAGGAACTCCATGATGTGGCAGCTTTGTCCCTCTACCTGGAAACTCTCTTCCTACTTTTCCATCTGTATAACTTCCACTTTTTTTTCTATAATATCTATTTAAGATGCCAGGATAGGGTAGGCAGTGGGCTATTGCAGGATTCACTGTACGGGCAGCAATACAGGATTTAACTACATATAGTTGAAAATTACCCTTGAAAATGTACTAAACCACCTCAAAGTATATCATACAAGGTTTTGTTGATGCAACCTTGTACGTAAATATGTATGTAAAAATATGTATCATTAAACACTAGAATCACACTCAGATCCCATGAGGGAGTCACAAATACGCATCTTTCTTCTCATGATCACCCACATCTGTGACTCACTGAGTCCTCCTGATAGCCGGAATGATCAAAATGAGTTAGTATGTTCCCCCATCTCCTGTCTCCAATCTAGATGTAGTCCTGGAATGCTCTCTCACTAGAAGCACATATTCTGTGAATCTTTTCCTGGCTCCTCAAACAATATCAGCCTCATAGAATTCTGTTTGTAGCACCTATCAGGTCTTGTATCTGTTCTCCCAAATAGACTGTGAACACCTGCAGAATATGACTCAGAGCATCTTTGTTACTGTATCCATAGAACCTAGGACAGTTCTTAGGACCAGCGCTTCTCAAATCATATTCCGTGGATCAGCATCAAAATTATCTAGAGAATCTCTCTTTCTTTTTTAAAAAAATCTTTTGGCCATGCCTCAGGAGGCATGTGGAATCTTAGTTCTCCAAGCAGGGATAGAACCTGTGCCCTCTGCATTGGTAGGGCAGAGTCTTAACCACTGGACCACCAGGGAAGTCCCCGGAGTGCCTCTTAAAATACAGATTCATGAAAGAGAAATAACAATTTTAAGTTAGTGGTTTTTTTTAAGGTTCTGATTCAGTACCTCTTGGGTGGGATTGAGGAACCCCTAATTTTGAGGCACTTCTCAAGTGATAATGTTACATGTGTAAATGTGGCCTCTTCTCTGACGCCTTCTGCACCTACTCCCTGTCCCCCATATACATGATCTCTCCTATTACTGTAGGGTGAGATATGGGAAAGCATTAGAATTGAGATGCAGGGGAGTGTTGCTGGCACTGGGAGGGGATAGTTAGGAAGGAGTTGAAATGATGGCTTGAATTTTACCCAGAGTCTTTTCACCCAAGTCTATGCGCTGGAATTGAGATTGCTATAGAAGTAGCAACAGTGAACATTTTGGTTGACTCCTCAGGATTCATTCCATCCCTTTTCCATTGAATTGCAGCAGGGAAAGCTGGGAAATTGACCTCAGCTCAAGGAGTAAATCTGACTAATCTGAGGATAAACCCATTCTTTTGCCAGTTATGGTTCAGATACCTAAACTGCTTAAAATTCAGGTGAAGGTTTATTGGCATCTTTTGGAAAGCTTTATTCTTGCTTTTAAGGACATCTGTGACTCACTGAGTCCTCCTGATAGCCGGAATGATCAAAATGAGTTAGTATGTTCCCCCATCTCCTGTCTCCAATCTAGATGTAGTCCTGGAATGCTCTCTCACTAGAAGCACATATTCTGTGAATCTTTTCCTGGCTCCTCAAACAATATCAGCCTCATAGAATTCTGTTTGTAGCACCTATCAGGTCTTGTATCTGTTCTCCCAAATAGACTGTGAACACCTGCAGAATATGACTCAGAGCATCTTTGTTACTGTATCCATAGAACCTAGGACAGTTCTTAGGACCAGCGCTTCTCAAATCATATTCCGTGGATCAGCATCAAAATTATCTAGAGAATCTCTCTTTCTTTTTTAAAAAAATCTTTTGGCCATGCCTCAGGAGGCATGTGGAATCTTAGTTCTCCAAGCAGGGATAGAACCTGTGCCCTCTGCATTGGTAGGGCAGAGTCTTAACCACTGGACCACCAGGGAAGTCCCCGGAGTGCCTCTTAAAATACAGATTCATGAAAGAGAAATAACAATTTTAAGTTAGTGGTTTTTTTTAAGGTTCTGATTCAGTACCTCTTGGGTGGGATTGGGGAAACCCCCTAATTTTGAGGCACTTCTCAAGTGATAATGTTACATGTGTAAATGTGGCCTCTTCTCTGACGCCTTCTGCACCTACTCCCTGTCCCCCATATACATGATCTCTCCTATTACTGTAGGGTGAGATATGGGAAAGCATTAGAATTGAGATGCAGGGGAGTGTTGCTGGCACTGGGAGGGGATAGTTAGGAAGGAGTTGAAATGATGGCTTGAATTTTACCCAGAGTTTTTTCACCCAAGTCTATGCGCTGGAATTGAGATTGCTATAGAAGTAGCAACAGTGAACATTTTGGTTGACTCCTCAGGATTCATTCCATCCCTTTTCCATTGAATTGCAGCAGGGAAAGCTGGGAAATTGACCTCAGCTCAAGGAGTAAATCTGACTAATCTGAGGATAAACCCATTCTTTTTGCCAGTTATGGTTCAGATACCTAAACTGCTTAAAATTCAGGTGAAGGTTTATTGGCATCTTTTGGAAAGCTTTATTCTTGCTTTTAAGACATAGACTCTTCCCTTGGTTATGAACAAGAAAACACACAGCCCTGATTGCTGTTGACAAATTTCTCATGACTATGAGGAGAATTTAGCCTTATAAGAGGCTGCTCTTTGGGTAATAGCATACAGTGATGGAAAAAATCTGGGTCTTTGATGACATTTTTAAAAAATGTGGCAAAATACTCACAACATAAAATTTACCATCTTAAGCATTTTTTTAATGAATCTAACAGTTTTATATTCACAGATTGTCAGATGCTGACAAATAAGAAATAAGATCTATGTATATCCAGATTTGGTTGTTAGGAAGATGTACATGAAGGCTTAAGGAATGGTCTATTTATAGGCTTTGGTGGAGCCATACCCCTCAATTTTCTACTGGCTCCCAAAGCTGCTTGAGAACCATGCACAGTGGAACTGGAAAATGTGCAGTTAAGTGGCATTAAGTACATTCATATTATTGTACAATCATCACCACCATCCATCCTCACAACTTTTACATCTTCCTCAACTGAATCTGTACTCATTAAACACTGATCTCCCAATTTTGCCTCCCTCCAGTCTCTGACAACCAACATTCAACTCTCTATCTTTGATTTTGACTACTCCGGAAACATCTTATAAGAGGAATCATAAAGATTTTTCCTTTGGGACTGGCTTGTTCACATAGCCTAATGTCCTCAAGGTTCATTCACATTGTAACATGTATAAAAATTTCCTTCCCTTTTAATGCTGAATAATATTCCTTTGTATGTTGCGGGGGCCTTCCGCAGAAAGGAAGGCAGCGTGATTGCCCCCGGCTGAACCAGGAGATCTCAGAGAGGGGTGAGTCTTCTGCCTGCCAAACCAGCCGCCCCGCCCCCACCGCCCCGAACGCAGGAGACAATCAGACACCGCAGGGTTCTGTCAAAGCGGTTTTCTGTTTTATTAGGGGTTTGCAGATTGCTTAAGTAAAATAACTTTGGTTGACTCCTCAGGATTCATTCCATCCCTTTTCCATTGAATTGCAGCAGGAAAGCTGGGAAATTGACCTCAGCTCAAGGAGTAAATCTGACTAATCTGAGGATAAACCCATTCTTTTGCCAGTTATGGTTCAGATACCTAAACTGCTTAAAATTCAGGTGAAGGTTTATTGGCATCTTTTGGAAAGCTTTATTCTTGCTTTTAAGACATAGACTCTTCCCTTGGTTATGAACAAGAAAACACACAGCCCTGATTGCTGTTGACAAATTTCTCATGACTATGAGGAGAATTTAGCCTTATAAGAGGCTGCTCTTTGGGTAATAGCATACAGTGATGGAAAAAATCTGGGTCTTTGATGACATTTTTAAAAAATGTGGCAAAATACTCACAACATAAAATTTACCATCTTAAGCATTTTTAATGAATCTAACAGTTTTATATTCACAGATTGTCAGATGCTGACAAATAAGAAATAAGATCTATGTATATCCAGATTTGGTTGTTAGGAAGATGTACATGAAGGCTTAAGGAATGGTCTATTTATAGGCTTTGGTGGAGCCATACCCCTCAATTTTCTACTGGCTCCCAAAGCTGCTTGAGAACCATGCACAGTGGAACTGGAAAATGTGCAGTTAAGTGGCATTAAGTACATTCATATTATTGTACAATCATCACCACCATCCATCCTCACAACTTTTACATCTTCCTCAACTGAATCTGTACTCATTAAACACTGATCTCCCAATTTTGCCTCCCTCCAGTCTCTGACAACCAACATTCAACTCTCTATCTTTGATTTTGACTACTCCGGAAACATCTTATAAGAGGAATCATAAAGATTTTTCCTTTGGGACTGGCTTGTTCACATAGCCTAATGTCCTCAAGGTTCATTCACATTGTAACATGTATAAAAATTTCCTTCCCTTTTAATGCTGAATAATATTCCTTTGTATGTTGCGGGGGCCTTCCGCAGAAAGGAAGGCAGCGTGATTGCCCCCGGCTGAACCAGGAGATCTCAGAGAGGGGTGAGTCTTCTGCCTGCCAAACCAGCCGCCCCCGCCCCCACCGCCCCGCGAACGCAGGAGACAATCAGACACCGCAGGGTTCTGTCAAAGCGGTTCTGTTTTATTAGTGCAGACTTACAGCTTTTATAGGCAAATGAAGGGGGTTTTGCAAGGGACTTCCTATAGTTACACCAATCAAGCTGAAGGTCAAGCAATCATGCATCTACATCGCAGTAGGAGTCTATGGTGAGCATGCATTGTCCACGAGCGTGGAAACCAGGGGGACCAATCAGAAGTTTTGACAATCAACTTTAGATTATGCCCTCGTCTCTTCCTGTAGGCGCCACCTTAGCTCCAAACCATAAATATATGCTTAAGCTTCCTTATGCTTGCAAAGACCCTCTTTCATTTAGGGCCCCACAGTATGTAGGTACCACATTTTGTTTATCCATTTATCTGTCTATGGATGGTTGGGTTGTTTCCACTTTCTGGCTATTGCAAATAATGTAGTTATGAACACAAGTGTACAAATATTTGTTTAAATCCTTGCTGTCAATTTTTTGTGTATATACCCAGAAATAGAATTACTGTATTATTCTATGTTTAATTTTTTGAGGCATTCCCATACTGTTTTCCATAGTATCTTCCCCATTTTACATTTCCACCAACAATGCACAATGGTTCGTTTCTTTATATCCTTGCCAATGCTGGTCATTTTGTGTTTTGTTATTATTGCTGTTTTTTCTTCTTATTCTTTTTTTTTTTTTTAAATTGTGGCCTCTTTTATTGGTTTTTTATTTATTTATTTTCATCCATCTTTATTCTTTGGCCTGTGTGGACCTTCCACTGCATGGCCTCTTTTGTTGCAGAGCACTGGCTCCGGGAGCATGTGCTCCAGAGCGCTGACTCATAATTGCACACATCGGTCCAGCCACTCCACGGCATGTGGGATTTTCCCGGGCCAGAGATCAAACCGGTCCCCCTTGCACTGCAAGGCAGACTTTTTACCCAGTTGAGCACCAGGGAAGCTCTATTTTTTTCTTTTTAATAATAGCCTTCCTAATAAATATGGAGTGGTATCTCATTATGGTTTTGATTTACATGTCCCTAATGACTAGTGATGTTGAGCACTTTTTCATGTGCTTATTGGCCATTTATATATCTTCTTTGGATAAATGTCTATTCAAGTCCTTTGCTTTAATCAGATTACTGACTTGTATTTGATGACACTTTTTTTTAAAATATATTTCTTTTTAAATTTATTTTATTTTATTTTTAATATTTTATTTATATTTATTTGGCTGCATTGGGTCTCAGTTGTAGCATGTGGGCTCTAGTTCCCTGACCAGGGATCAAACCCAGGCCCGCTGCATTGGGAGCACAGATTCTTAGCCACTGGACCACCAGGGAATTCCCTTTGATGACACTTTTAAATTGCTGAATCAACCAATCCTGATACCTGCTCTGATTTTGTACTTCCAGTTATGTAATCTAGTAAATTACCTGTGGTAGACAGAGTAACGGCCCTTAAAAGATATCCATGTTCTAGGGGTTTCCCTGGTGGTCCAGTGGGTAAAGAGTTTGCCTTACAGTGCAAGGGGCACCAATTTGATCCCTGGCCCAAGAAGATCCCACGTGCGGCAGAGTGACTGGACCAGTGTGTCCAATTTAGGAGCCAGTGCTCTGGAGCGCATGCACCCAGAACCAGTGCTCTGCAACGAGAGAGGCCACTGTGATGGGAAGCCCACACATGCCAAAGAATAAAAAAATCAATGAAAATAAATATAAATAAAAAAGGGGCATGATGGAGGAAAAGGAAAAAATATTAAAAAAAAAAGATATCCATGTTCTAATCTGTGAATATGTCCCCTCAGGTAGGTTGCAGATATGATTAAGTTAAGGATCTTGAAATGGGAAGATTATCATGGATTATCAGGATGAGCCCAGTGTAGCAAGGGTCTTTATGAGTGAGAGACAGCAAGATCAGAGTCAGAGAAGATGTAACAATTTGATATAAGGTCAAAGTGACATGGGATGTGAGCTGCCTCTGTAACCTTTGGGGAAGGAATGGATTTTGCCCTAGGTTCTTCAGAAGAAAATACATCTCTGCCAACACCTTGTGGTTAGTTTTGCAAGAACATGTGTCAGACTTTTGATCTCCAGATCTGTAAGATAATAAATTTGTGTTGTCTTAAGCCTCTAAGTTTGTGGTAATTAGTTACAGTAGCAATGGGAAACTAATATGTTACCTTATTGTTTAAGTCAGAGCAGGCTTCAGGGTTGGTTAATTCAACTGTTTTAAAGTGTCACTAAATACATCTCAAAGAGAAGGAAATGGCAACTCACTCCAGTATTCTTGCCTGGAGAATTCCATGGATGGAGGAGCCTGGTGGGCTGCAGTCCCTGAGGTCACACAGAGTCCGATATGGCTGAAGTGATTAAGCAGCGGTAGTAGCAAAATACATCTCAACAATAAGAGAATAAACCACCTGATCAGAAAAGAGGCAACATTATTGTATCATTTACAGCCAAGAGCATCTTCACTGATACACCAAGTAACCCAAAAGTAAAATAGCCGAATCCAGACTTTCAGTGAATTCTAACTACCTAGCAACTGTCTTTAGGGAGTTTGATAATGGGCAGTCATTCATTACATGACAGCAAACTGACAAGGAAAAGAAATTCTGATATATGTTATGGTTAGAGAAAATGGAACTCACACTCAAATGTTTGACTCATGAATGAATATGGTTATTTTTGGCTTAATTTGATTACTCGTGTTTATGATTTCCTCCCTCTTTTAATGCTTCTGTGGGCCTGACCTGCAGATCTGTGTATTCCTCACCAGACTGGCTTAGCCTGTGGATTTGATGGTGTGTATGCACAGGAGTTGATTGTTGCCCCAGAGGCTTGTCTTATAAACTCAGACTCTTTTGCAAACTCTATCTTGCCTCCCTCAGGGACCTTTTCCTTCCCTGTTATTTGTTGTTAAATCACTAGGCTGAGCTGAGTACCCAAACAACAGACCTTTCTCATTAGATCCCAGAGGATAGAGACCTTGTCCACTCACCTTGGACCCCAATTTCTCAAATCATTAATGAAGCAGACAGTGTGTAAGTTTCCTAGGCTCAGACCCTGATTCCAACTTGGATGAGTGGAAGTTATTGCCTTAAAGCAAATAAACCAAAACCAAAACAAACAGGCTCAAGTATTCCTAGGCCCCCAAGATTACCACTGATCTGTAAGAATAATAAATTTGTGTTGTCTTAAGCCTCTAAGTTTGTGGTAATTAGTTACAGTAGCAATGGGAAACTAATATGTTACCTTATTGTTTAAGTCAGAGCAGGCTTCAGGGTTGGTTAATTCAACTGTTTTAAAGTGTCACTAAATACATCTCAAAGAGAAGGAAATGGCAACTCACTCCAGTATTCTTGCCTGGAGAATTCCATGGATGGAGGAGCCTGGTGGGCTGCAGTCCCTGAGGTCACACAGAGTCCGATATGGCTGAAGTGATTAAGCAGCGGTAGTAGCAAAATACATCTCAACAATAAGAGAATAAACCACCTGATCAGAAAAGAGGCAACATTATTGTATCATTTACAGCCAAGAGCATCTTCACTGATACACCAAGTAACCCAAAAGTAAAATAGCCGAATCCAGACTTTCAGTGAATTCTAACTACCTAGCAACTGTCTTTAGGGAGTTTGATAATGGGCAGTCATTCATTACATGACAGCAAACTGACAAGGAAAAGAAATTCTGATATATGTTATGGTTAGAGAAAATGGAACTCACACTCAAATGTTTGACTCATGAATGAATATGGTTATTTTTGGCTTAATTTGATTACTCGTGTTTATGATTTCCTCCCTCTTTTAATGCTTCTGTGGGCCTGACCTGCAGATCTGTGTATTCCTCACCAGACTGGCTTAGCCTGTGGATTTGATGGTGTGTATGCACAGGAGTTGATTGTTGCCCCAGAGGCTTGTCTTATAAACTCAGACTCTTTTGCAAACTCTATCTTGCCTCCCTCAGGGACCTTTTCCTTCCCTGTTATTTGTTGTTAAATCACTAGGCTGAGCTGAGTACCCAAACAACAGACCTTTCTCATTAGATCCCAGAGGATAGAGACCTTGTCCACTCACCTTGGACCCCAATTTCTCAAATCATTAATGAAGCAGACAGTGTGTAAGTTTCCTAGGCTCAGACCCTGATTCCAACTTGGATGAGTGGAAGTTATTGCCTTAAAGCAAATAAACCAAAACCAAAACAAACAGGCTCACCTCCTTTCCTTTCCTCATGTCTACACTTCATGTTAAAACTAGATTTCCTGTCTTCACTCTCAGTTGAGAGTATGGAGAATTACAGAGTAGCACTGAAAAGATTGTTAAAGACCCTGTAGGTACTTTTAGGGGAGAAGACCACTTCCTGCAAAACATATAAGCAATCCTTGTCCCTAGAACTGAAGCTGTTTCTTGTAATAAAATTTTCCACTAATCGGGTATCTGCCTCCCTATGATGAGTTTCAAACAACAGGAGAGATAATCATTTTTGTTTTTGGGCTAGCTAATGATCTAAGTCATGGATTCTTCAGACACGTGGCTTCTCCCCAGTCTCTTCAACCTGCTGGGTTTTTGGACTTTCTATAGCAGGTCAGCAGTCCCACTAGAGCTAAAATATCATCTTTGACAACTGCCATCTCAATTTCAAGAACCATAAAAAAATGGATATTTCTGTGAACACAAGTCTTCAATGAACTGCTTCACTCCAAGCTTCAGGTCTAAAAAGGTCAACCAGCTTGTGTAGTAGATGTGTCCCATTGCACATCCTTCACAAACTGACTTCAGGTGTGGAACTTAACTCCCAGCTCGTGCTTCGGAGGAAGACAGGCTTGGGTCCAAGTCTTGGCTCTCTCCAAATACTAGCTGGAAATGAGGTTGTTTAACCATTCTGAGCCTCAGTTTCATTATTCATGAAATGGGGATAATGGCATTTACCTTACAGGATTGTTGTGAACATTAAAAGAAATCACATGTGTGCAAATGCACAGTAAATGTAAAGGGAGTTGGAAAATGTTTGTTGAGGCTATTTGGGGGCCTAGTTCGGGTCCTATGGTTCCCTAGTCTTAGCTGATAAAATCATAATTCCTGACTGGAACCTTACAATGAACTCTTGGTAAACATCGCTGAAATTACAGTTTATATTCTACAAACAGAGAATACAAATCTTCCTCTATAGTATTTCACATCTCGTTTTTTTAGTTCTGTTAATTGTGACTTAAAATAGATAACTATAAGGAGCCAGTGGTTTCTCTGCAGCAAAGTAATTATTACGTCTAACAGGTATCAGGTTACTATATAATGTAGGGAATCATTAATCCCATTGTCCAATTTGGTCAAACAGACATTCCATTCCAATTGTGTTACCTCTCACCCGGTGAGCCCCAACAGTTGACTAGACCTGGCTGGCTGAACAGGTGGCTCCTTCTTCTCCTACCACTCCATGTGTTGTGTCATATCACCTTCTTATGGGAATATTAAGGCTCAAGGGTAAGATGAATCTGTCCCTGTTAAAACTACAGACTATAGAAAGCAAACTCAAGGTCTATTCCATTCCACTTCCAGAGTGGTCAGTGTTCTAATCTAAAAAGCCGTATGTGGAGTCATCTAAGTGATTAAAACAACCTCTAAGGGTGTCTAACATACACCTGAGGAATGACATTGAGTTGAAAAAGAATTAGCCTTATCATCGCTCAGGACTGGAGGGTACAATGGACCCTAAATCAATATCAGATCTCAGCACCTGTGCCTTTCTAGTACTTCTCAATTTGGTATTTAGAAAGAAATACATGAGACACCGGGGAAGCCCGGTATACTATGCAGGTGAATTATGTAACAGAAACCCAAATTGACAATGGCTTAAAAAAATAAAAGTGTATTCCGCTCTCATATTACAGTCTAGAGGTAAGCAGTCCAGGCTTCATGTCTGCATAGCAATTCTGCTGCATGGAGTTTCAGGTATCTAGACTCCTCCTATCCTGTGACTCACCAATCAAAGGATATTTCCCTTGTCCACCTGGCTCAGAATGGCTCTCCATGATGTCCAGGAATCAACCACCAGGACAAAGAAAGTAGGAGAAGGAGGAGGTTCCCTCTTCCTTTAAGAGTTTGAATAGGAGACTTTTCATGTCTTTTCTAGTTACGTCCCATTGGCCATAGCTTAATCACATGATCACAACTGGAAGCAAGTAAGTCTGGGGAATGTACTCTTAAGCTCAGTGGCCACATGCCCAACTAGTAATCATTTAATTTTGGAAGAAAGGGAGAATGGGCATAATGGAACAAGGAACAGACCAAACATTGTTCACATCATTGAGTTTTTAGGAGAGAATTATTAACCTGCCTGCCTTCTAATTATAAACATACCTAGACAACCTTTATAACCACTGAGGCTGTTCTTCATGACACTCTTCCAGTTTTGAAACACTGGAAATTCTTTCATATTGTTTGTTAAGTAGCCACTGCTCTAGGACCCCCCATTCACCTCCCTGGCTGGCCTATCCCCTGATGTCTTGACCTATACTCCCCATGATCCAGTAACTAAAGAGTTAAAGCCTAGCTTAGCAAGGGGTTCCAGAGCTAAGCCATGGTTCCTGCTAATTGGTGACTGCAGACTAACACAGGTGATAACCTATTTTGACTCTCAACCCTGCACTAAAGATGAAGGAATGCTCCAGCCATAAGTTAACAGAGGATTTTTCAGTTGCTTGATCATGCACAACAGAGACCTGGTATCAGCAAACAACTCACAAACTTCGTTTTGGCTGACACTGTATCTTGGTTTCTCTATCTCTAAAATGTGAGAGGCTCCCTTTGTCATTAAGTCAGGAAGTTGGTCTAGAAAGGAAATAGTGATGTCATTAATCAGATATAAAGATGTAATGATTAGAAATAATATCCTGACCCAGTCAAAGCAAAATTTGAGAGACATCATTCAAAGAAGGGGACTGGAGGAGCCACTGAATGAGTTTTTAAAAGAAAAAATCTGGGCTAGTACTGACAGAAAGAAGAGAAAGTCATGAAAATATAATGAAAAAGAGAGTAAGGCGCAATGGCCTCCCGAAGCAGCAATACTGGTATCCTAAAAGACAGAATTATAAATGAGCATATTCCCCTAAAACAGGCAGAGAGACGCCTGCTGATTGGCCCCCTCTTAGTTATTTCCCAGAGGAACACCAAAGATGTATGCATGGAAACTCAAAATAATGTCATAAAAGCTAATCATGCCCCAATGTGCACTTTGCCCCATCAATATTCCATCTGCTTTCTCACTCCCAAGGAAACACAACAAGACAACCAGGCCCAGGCAAGTTCCTTCGCCTCAATAGCCTTCATTTTCATCTGTAGATCCAAGATAACATACTTTTATGTGACATTATATGAGAAAATGCCCAACTAGTAATCCATAATGGAACAAGGAACAGACCAAACATTGTTCACATCATTGAGTTTTAGAGAGAATTATTAACCTGCCTGCCTTCTAATTATAAACATACCTAGACAACCTTTATAACCACTGAGGCTGTTCTTCATGACACTCTTCCAGTTTTGAAACACTGGAAATTCTTTCATATTGTTTGTTAAGTAGCCACTGCTCTAGGACCCCCCATTCACCTCCCTGGCTGGCCTATCCCCTGATGTCTTGACCTGTACTCCCCATGATCCAGTAACTAAAGAGTTAAAGCCTAGCTTAGCAAGGGGTTCCAGAGCTAAGCCATGGTTCCTGCTAATTGGTGACTGCAGACTAACACAGGTGATAACCTATTTTGACTCTCAACCCTGCACTAAAGATGAAGGAATGCTCCAGCCATAAGTTAACAGAGGATTTTTCAGTTGCTTGATCATGCACAACAGAGACCTGGTATCAGCAAACAACTCACAAACTTCGTTTTGGCTGACACTGTATCTTGGTTTCTCTATCTCTAAAATGTGAGAGGCTCCCTTTGTCATTAAGTCAGGAAGTTGGTCTAGAAAGGAAATAGTGATGTCATTAATCAGATATAAAGATGTAATGATTAGAAATAATATCCTGACCCAGTCAAAGCAAAATTTGAGAGACATCATTCAAAGAAGGGGACTGGAGGAGCCACTGAATGAGTTTTTAAAAGAAAAAATCTGGGCTAGTACTGACAGAAAGAAGAGAAAGTCATGAAAATATAATGAAAAAGAGAGTAAGGCGCAATGGCCTCCCGAAGCAGCAATACTGGTATCCTAAAAGACAGAATTATAAATGAGCATATTCCCCTAAAACAGGCAGAGAGACGCCTGCTGATTGGCCCCCTCTTAGTTATTTCCCAGAGGAACACCAAAGATGTATGCATGGAAACTCAAAATAATGTCATAAAAGCTAATCATGCCCCAATGTGCACTTTGCCCCATCAATATTCCATCTGCTTTCTCACTCCCAAGGAAACACAACAAGACAACCAGGCCCAGGCAAGTTCCTTCGCCTCAATAGCCTTCATTTTCATGTGTAAAACCAAGATAATTCTATCTACTTTTAGTGGTGGTTGTGACATTTATATGAGAAAATGCACATAGGTATGTATCCTGTGGCCCTGGTAAATGGTAGGTGCTCATAAATTTTCAGTCTCCTCTTCCTCAGTCCCTGGACATTCCCAGGTCACTGGTTATTTCTAAGAATAAGAATTTAAGCCCAGCACAGACCTCCTACCTGACTTTTCATCACCAGCACCAGCCTTTCTGAAATGCTGTATTGAAATTAGCAATGTCCACGGGACTTTCCTGGTGGTCCAGTGGTTAAGACTCTGTGTTCCCAATGCAGGAGTCCTGGGTTTGATCTCTGGTCAGGGAACTAGATCTCACATGCTACAACTAAGACCCAGCACAGCCCCCCCCCAACCCCCCCCCAAAAAATTAGCAATGTCTTTCTGAAAGGTTGTATTAAAATTAGCAGTGTCTGCCCTATGAATCTCAACTCTGGGTCATGTCACCCTATCCAGGCCATCTCTGCACCTTCCCCAGAACTGCAGCACTCCCTAGACAACCACACCACCATGCCCACTGGTGCCACATTGTCTGCAAGTTCACCTAAACCCTCAACATGGAACCACTCTTGAATCTGTCCTTCCTTAGCAATCTTTCATTCTCCATACACTTTCAGCCTTTGTTAGTCTCCGCCCCACTGCCTGCCTCTCTCCATCACAGACCATTTCTTTTCTGAGTCACTAGGAAAGCAGATACTGCATATAGGTTCATCTGTATCTGTATTCCTCTATTTCAGTTTAGATTTTGCAGGAATCCTGTCTCCTGTCCAGACTTAATCATCCCATCCCTGCTTGGCATCCCATTCTTTTCCCACTCTGAACACCATGTCCGTCTGTTATTGCTTCTCAGTCTTATGTTTTCAGCCACTCCCTCTCTACTAGCCCTTTCCCATCAGCATTTTAAACATGCTGAAGTATCTACTATCTTTTAAAAAAATGAGATACAATTGCCAAGTAGCTAGTTTCAACTGTATAGCATAATGATTTGATATTTGTATATATTATTTTGTGATCATCACAATAAGTCTGACACATAGTTTCAGATTTTTTTCTAGTAATGATAACTGTTAAGATCTCTCTTAGACACTTTCAAATAATATGACAAAATGTTTACATAACTAATGCACATAGGTATGTATCCTGTGGCCCTGGTAAATGGTAGGGGCTCATAAACTTTCAGGCTCCTCTTCCTCAGTCCCTGGACATTCCCAGGTCACTGGTTATTTCTAAGAATAAGAATTTAAGCCCAGCACAGACCTCCTACCTGACTTTTCATCACCAGCACCAGCCTTTCTGAAATGCTGTATTGAAATTAGCAATGTCCACGGGACTTTCCTGGTGGTCCAGTGGTTAAGACTCTGTGTTCCCAATGCAGGAGTCCTGGGTTTGATCTCTGGTCAGGGAACTAGATCTCACATGCTACAACTAAGACCCAGCACAGCCCCCCCCCCCAACCCCCCCCAAAAAATTAGCAATGTCTTTCTGAAAGGTTGTATTAAAATTAGCAGTGTCTGCCCTATGAATCTCAACTCTGGGTCATGTCACCCTATCCAGGCCATCTCTGCACCTTCCCCAGAACTGCAGCACTCCCTAGACAACCACACCACCATGCCCACTGGTGCCACATTGTCTGCAAGTTCACCTAAACCCTCAACATGGAACCACTCTTGAATCTGTCCTTCCTTAGCAATCTTTCATTCTCCATACACTTTCAGCCTTTGTTAGTCTCCGCCCCACTGCCTGCCTCTCTCCATCACAGACCATTTCTTTTCTGAGTCACTAGGAAAGCAGATACTGCATATAGGTTCATCTGTATCTGTATTCCTCTATTTCAGTTTAGATTTTGCAGGAATCCTGTCTCCTGTCCAGACTTAATCATCCCATCCCTGCTTGGCATCCCATTCTTTTCCCACTCTGAACACCATGTCCGTCTGTTATTGCTTCTCAGTCTTATGTTTTCAGCCACTCCCTCTCTACTAGCCCTTTCCCATCAGCATTTTAAACATGCTGAAGTATCTACTATCTTTTAAAAAAATGAGATACAATTGCCAAGTAGCTAGTTTCAACTGTATAGCATAATGATTTGATATTTGTATATATTATTTTGTGATCATCACAATAAGTCTGACACATAGTTTCAGATTTTTTTCTAGTAATGAGAACTTTTAAGATCTCTCTTAGACACTTTCAAATAATATGACTGTTAATAACTATAGTCACCACCCTGTACATTGCGTCCCCAGGACTTACAATTAGAAGTTTGTACCTTCTGACCCCTACACCCATTTCACCCATCCCTGACTCTGGATGGATAGATGGATGTTAGTTGCTTAGTCGTGTCTGACTCTGTGACCCCGTGGACTGTAACCCACCAGGCTCCTCTGTCCATGGAACTCTCCAGGTAAGAATACTGGAGCAGCTAGTCATTCCCTTCTCTAGGGGATCTTCCTGACCCAGGGATTGAACCCAGATCTTTTGCATTGCCAGTGGATTCTTTACTGTCTGAGCCATAGAGGAAACCCCAGTCCCTGACTCTGGCAGCCACCAATCTGTTCTTTTTAACCATGAGCTCAATTTGTGAGTTTTTTGCTTTTTGTTTTTTTTAGATTCCACATATAAGTGAGATCATATTGTATTTGTCTTTCTCTATCTGACTTATTTCACTTAGCATAATGGACTTTGAATCATCACGGTCCTTTAATATAGTAGAAGAATTCCTTCTTTTCTACTATATTAAAAAGACCCCACTTCACAAATGACATTTTGTTCTACTCTAGCCCTTGCCTTCTCTTTTCTTGACAGATACTGCATCACTGAGCTGTCTTCTCTTCTGTTCCCCATATTCCACTTTCTGCAAAGTCACCAATGACTTCTTGTGTTTGATCCAAAGAACAAATTTTTCACTTATTTATTTATTCATTCTTTCTTGGCCTTGTGATAAATAAAAGGAGTAGAAAAGTATTTCTATAATTATCCTCATTTTATGGATGAGGATATTAAGGCTTAGGTAAGTTAAGAAACTTATCCAGGGTCGACTGGGTATCCAAGGTCTATCTCCTGGTTTTCCTCTACCTCACTAATACTGTTTCTCAGTCTCCTTTGCAGGTTCCTTTTCATCAATGGAGTGTCCTCAATCCTCATGCCTTAATATCTATCTGTATTCACTCATAGCATAATGATTTGATATTTGTATATATTATTTTGTGATCATCACAATAAGTCTGACACATAGTTTCAGATTTTTTTCTAGTAATGAGAACTTTTAAGATCTCTCTTAGACACTTTCAAATAATATGACTGTTAATAACTATAGTCACCACCCTGTACATTGCGTCCCCAGGACTTACAATTAGAAGTTTGTACCTTCTGACCCCTACACCCATTTCACCCATCCCTGACTCTGGATGGATAGATGGATGTTAGTTGCTTAGTCGTGTC
The DNA here is from genome assembly GCA_022376925.1 of Tragulus kanchil. Taxonomy (NCBI): domain Eukaryota; kingdom Metazoa; phylum Chordata; class Mammalia; order Artiodactyla; family Tragulidae; genus Tragulus; species Tragulus kanchil. The sequence goes on along the minus strand of JAIOJX010000001.1, from coordinate 64,173,983 downwards.
TGACTCTGTGACCCCGTGGACTGTAACCCACCAGGCTCCTCTGTCCATGGAACTCTCCAGGTAAGAATACTGGAGCAGCTAGTCATTCCCTTCTCTAGGGGATCTTCCTGACCCAGGGATTGAACCCAGATCTTTTGCATTGCCAGTGGATTCTTTACTGTCTGAGCCATAGAGGAAACCCCAGTCCCTGACTCTGGCAGCCACCAATCTGTTCTTTTTAACCATGAGCTCAATTTGTGAGTTTTTTGCTTTTTGTTTTTTTTAGATTCCACATATAAGTGAGATCATATTGTATTTGTCTTTCTCTATCTGACTTATTTCACTTAGCATAATGGACTTTGAATCATCACGGTCCTTTAATATAGTAGAAGAATTCCTTCTTTTCTACTATATTAAAAAGACCCCACTTCACAAATGACATTTTGTTCTACTCTAGCCCTTGCCTTCTCTTTTCTTGACAGATACTGCATCACTGAGCTGTCTTCTCTTCTGTTCCCCATATTCCACTTTCTGCAAAGTCACCAATGACTTCTTGTGTTTGATCCAAAGAACAAATTTTTCACTTATTTATTTATTCATTCTTTCTTGGCCTTGTGATAAATAAAAGGAGTAGAAAAGTATTTCTATAATTATCCTCATTTTATGGATGAGGATATTAAGGCTTAGGTAAGTTAAGAAACTTATCCAGGGTCGACTGGGTATCCAAGGTCTATCTCCTGGTTTTCCTCTACCTCACTAATACTGTTTCTCAGTCTCCTTTGCAGGTTCCTTTTCATCAATGGAGTGTCCTCAATCCTCATGCCTTAATATCTATCTGTATTCACTCTCTTAGTGATCTATTTCAGTCTCATAACTGTAAACATTGCGGTGTATTATCTACAAAGACAACCAATAATTCCTTTGATTGTTGTGCGTGCGCATTGTTCCTTCTACGAGAAAGTAAAATGGATTTCTCCTCCTCCTTGAGTCTAGGCTACCCTTGTAACTTAACCTAACCCATACAATGGGTGAAATTAGAGTGCGACAGTTTGGGGCCCATAAGAGACCTAATAGCTTCTGCCAGCTCCTATGTATGACACGTATTGCTACTTGAGTAAATCAGAAGGTGCCACGTAAGGAGAGAAAAGAGGAGAACTAAGATGCCCCAGATGACAGTTAGGAGCAAGACCCCAAATGTAGATGTACCAGCTGCAGCTGAGCTCTCAGATAATTGCAGTATTATGAGTCATGAGAAACCCACAGAATCATGAGAAATAATAATTCAGCATTGCCTTAAGCTACTAAATTTTGGGGTGTCTTTAAACATGGCAGTAGATGACAAAACAAATGCTATGAACTTGCTGATGACTCCTAAATTTCTATCTCCAGCTCTAACCTTTTCCCCCTGAACTTTAGATTCATGTATCTAACTTCTCTGGGTGACTAAGAGGCATCTTATAGGTCTAACACAGACTTTTTCTTTTTTAGTAATAGTTTTGATGAGATATAAATCATATGACCTACAATCCACCCATTTAAAGTGTACAATTGAATTTTTTTTTTTTTTTACAGTATTCATGGTGATGTAGCACAGACCTTGACTTCACACGTTACCACCCCAAACATGCTGCCTTCTTTCTTATTGATCTCATTGGACAAAAATAGACGTGTTACAGTAAATAAAGAAGCTATATTTTTATATACCTATGTGTAATATATAAATCATTCACAATACAGAAGAGAGGACATTAACATCTTTAGTTTTAACTAATCCATTCCCAACCCTCTTTCTGATCTTTGGGTCAACTATCAACCCAGTGAATTAAAACAGAGGAGTTGAAAGATCTGGCTTTAGTCCCTCTTTTTAGATTCCTGGTTTTCCTCTACCTCACTAATACTGTTCATTTTGCGTTCCTTTTCATCAATGGAGTGTCCTCAATCCTCATGCCTTAATATCTATCTGTATTCACTCTCTTAGTGATCTATTTCAGTCTCATAACTGTAAACATTGCGGTGTATTATCTACAAAGACAACCAATAATTCCTTTGATTGTTGTGCGTGCATTGTTCCTTCTACGAAAGTAAAATGGATTTCTCCTCCTCCTTGAGTCTAGGCTACCCTTGTAACTTAACCTAACCCATACAATGGGTGAAATTAGAGTGCGACAGTTTGGGGCCCATAAGAGACCTAATAGCTTCTGCCAGCTCCTATGTATGACACGTATTGCTACTTGAGTAAATCAGAAGGTGCCACGTAAGGAGAGAAAAGAGGAGAACTAAGATGCCCCAGATGACAGTTAGGAGCAAGACCCCAAATGTAGATGTACCAGCTGCAGCTGAGCTCTCAGATAATTGCAGTATTATGAGTCATGAGAAACCCACAGAATCATGAGAAATAATAATTCAGCATTGCCTTAAGCTACTAAATTTTGGGGTGTCTTTAAACATGGCAGTAGATGACAAAACAAATGCTATGAACTTGCTGATGACTCCTAAATTTCTATCTCCAGCTCTAACCTTTTCCCCCTGAACTTTAGATTCATGTATCTAACTTCTCTGGGTGACTAAGAGGCATCTTATAGGTCTAACACAGACTTTTTCTTTTTTAGTAATAGTTTTGATGAGATATAAATCATATGACCTACAATCCACCCATTTAAAGTGTACAATTGAATTTTTTTTTTTTTTTACAGTATTCATGGTGATGTAGCACAGACCTTGACTTCACACGTTACCACCCCAAACATGCTGCCTTCTTTCTTATTGATCTCATTGGACAAAAATAGACGTGTTACAGTAAATAAAGAAGCTATATTTTTATATACCTATGTGTAATATATAAATCATTCACAATACAGAAGAGAGGACATTAACATCTTTAGTTTTAACTAATCCATTCCCAACCCTCTTTCTGATCTTTGGGTCAACTATCAACCCAGTGAATTAAAACAGAGGAGTTGAAAGATCTGGCTTTAGTCCCCTCTTTTTTAGATTAATTAATTAGTTTATTTATTTTTGGCTCTTCTGGGGTTTCACAGCTGCTTCAGGCTCCTCTCTAGTTGCAGAGAGTGGGGGCTACTCTCTAGTTGAAGTGAGCAGGCTTCTTGTTGTAGTGACTTCTCTTGCTGTGGAACTCAGGCTCTAGGGCACACCGGCTTCAGTAGTTGCGGCCCATGGGCTCAATAGTTGCGGCTCCGAGGCTCTAGAGCACAGGCTCCATAGTTGTGGCTCACGGGCTTAGTTGCTCCACAGCATGTGGGATCTTCCCGGATCACGGATCGAACTCGTGTCTCCTGCATTGACAGGCAAACTCTTCACCACTGAACTACCAGGGAAGCCCCCACCCCCGCCCTTTGCAAATTTACTAGCTTCTCAAAGCTTGTTTCCTCATCCATAAAATAGGATCATCTATTTCCAATGCAAATCATATGATTATGGTGAGGACAAATCAGATATTTAAAAACTCATGGTTGAATTTATTTTGTTAATTTTATTAAAATATTATACAAATATAATGTTGTTTGCAAAGATCCATTACAGCCTGAAAATGCTGATCCATTCTAAAGACGGGTTTGGTTTTTTTTTTCTTTTTATTCTGTGTACCTTTTATGTAATGACGCCCTCTGCTGTTCTCTTGTATATCTTCACATCATACAGGAGACATGGTGTACGTCATCATTGTATCCAAGACCATTATAGCGGGAATGATACACGAAGATCTGTTAGATTCATTTTAAGATAAGAGCAAAGCATGGACATAATGCCAAAGTGCCTATTGGTGTGCTCAGTCGCTTCAGCCATGCCTGACTCTTTTGTGACCCCATGGACTGTAGCCCACAAGGCCCTTCTGTCCTTCCGATTTCCCAGGCAAGAATACTGGAGTGGGTTCCCATTTCCTCATTCAGGGGATCTTTCTGACCCAGGGATCTAACCCACATCTCCCGTGTCTCCTGCACTGCAAGCAGATTCTTTACCCATTGAGTCACTTGCGAAGCCTGGCAAAGTGTTTACTATCAGTCAAACTAGAACCAGAACCCAAGCTTCTTAACTCCAAGTTCAGTGTTTTTTAATCAGAATGGCAATAGAGAAGTATAAAAACACTGTAGAGTTCAAACTGAATGTACGAGAAGACTTTATTATTAGACTTTATTATTTTTCTCCCAACACTTTTTCTTCCTCCTAAATTCATTATCAACATTAAAAAAATTACCAGTGGCATCTACCCAGTCACCCAAGACAGAAACCTAAAAGCCAGTTTTAATTCTGTCCTGTTATTTACCTAGCACATTAAATATGTTATGTAGTCTCATTCATTCTTCCTTCTAAATGTATTTCACCCTCTCCTCTATTTGGATCACCTTAATTTAAGCCTTTATCTTTTCACCCTGTGTTATCTCAATAACCTGTTTTAACTGACAACACGTTTGCTTACCTTTCATTCTTTCATTCAATATAATTCTTGCTTAAATCTTTTTTTTTTTGGCAAATCTAGAAAGTCTTCTTTTTATTAAAGTGTATCAACTTTATTACATGTTATTAGGTATCAGGCCGCTTAAAGAATTTAGATATTGTTGACTCATGAACATCTCTGAGGTATAATTAACATAATGTTTATAATAGTTTCAGACATAAAATACAATCAATTCTTGTTAAAATTTTTAATGATATTCCAGGGAGTATACTAGATGTGAAGCATTAAAAGAGAAGCAGACATAGTCTGCTTTCAAGGAACCCAAAATCTAGTAAAGATAAATATGCAAACAAATGTGGAATTCTGTTTCTTTCAAAATATCAACAAAACTACCCATGACAGAGACAAAGCTGACTTTATTTTCTCCATGTAAGGGGAAGTACTAGCTCAGCAGAGACTCAGTAGCATCTGTAAACGGTGAAGGTGAAGTCGAGATAGTTATGAGATTGTGCAGTCTTGTTTAAAGTGTGTCTTTCAATGTGTAGGGGACTCAGTTATGATTAGGTAAGATTCACAGTGCAATAGTTTAAGACTGGTGGGCCTACCACGTGAGAATTTTGAAGAGAGGGGTTCAAAGGTTTTGTGGGTTTAAGTTATTGGTTGATGATTTCTGTTGAAGAGTCGGTGGTTCTCTTGGTAAGGTCCTGGATTAGCAACTGTCACCTTTCTAAGCAAGAGTTTCCTGACATAGTAGAGTTATGCTGATGAAGACAGTAAAACGGTAAAGGCAAAGGATGTAGACAATAAACTATATGGTGATAGATGGTTTTGTTTCTTGCAAAGAAATACAATAAAACATTATAGATACATGTATGGGATACTGCATTTTGGTCATCTGATGTGAACAGCTGACTCACTGGAAATGTCCCCGATGCTGGGAAAGACTGAGGGCAGAAGGAGGAGAGGGTGTCAGAGGATGAGCTGGCTTGAGGGCATCACCGACTCAATGGACATGAACTTGGGCAAACTTTAGGAGATGGTGAGAGACTGGGAGGTCTGGTGGGCTGCAGTCCATGCGATGGCAAAGAGTCAGATACAAATGGGCTACTGAACACACATAAGGGAGCATGCATGAGGGAGTATTCAATGAACCCAAGAGTTAGAGTGGCTAAAAATTAGAAAAGGTTTTAAAGACTTTATCTCTTAAAAGGTAAATAATATTCTATTTATGGAGTATCACATTTTATAAATCCTTCCATCAGTTGCTAGATATCTGTGTTGTTTCCACTTTTTGGCTATTATGAATAATGCCACTAGAAACATTCATGTACACGCTGTTTTGGTGAACATGTATATTCATATATCTTGGGTATATACATAGGAGTAGAATTGTTGGGTCATATGATAGCTCTATGTTTGAATTTTTGAGGAACTTCCAAATTGTTTTTCAAAGAGGTTGCACAATTTTTCATTTCTACCAGCAGTGCAGGAGTATTCAAATTTCTCCTCATTCTTACCAGTACTAGGTATTTTCCTTTTTTTTTTTTGGCCACTTCTATTGGTCTTTCATTTATTTATTTTCATCTATGTTTGTTCTTTGGCCTGTGTGGGCCTCCCATCGCAGCGGCCTCTCGCTGTAGAACACTGGCTCTGGGTGCATGTGCTCCAGAGCTTGTGGGCCCACCACGTGAGAATTTTGAAGAGAGGTTCAAAGGTTTTGTGGGTTTAAGTTATTGGTTGATGATTTCTGTTGAAGAGTCGGTGGTTCTCTTGGTAAGGTCCTGGATTAGCAACTGTCACCTTTCTAAGCAAGAGTTTCCTGACATAGTAGAGTTATGCTGATGAAGACAGTAAAACGGTAAAGGCAAAGGATGTAGACAATAAACTATATGGTGATAGATGGTTTTGTTTCTTGCAAAGAAATACAATAAAACATTATAGATACATGTATGGGATACTGCATTTTGGTCATCTGATGTGAACAGCTGACTCACTGGAAATGTCCCCGATGCTGGGAAAGACTGAGGGCAGAAGGAGGAGAGGGTGTCAGAGGATGAGCTGGCTTGAGGGCATCACCGACTCAATGGACATGAACTTGGGCAAACTTTAGGAGATGGTGAGAGACTGGGAGGTCTGGTGGGCTGCAGTCCATGCGATGGCAAAGAGTCAGATACAAATGGGCTACTGAACACACATAAGGGAGCATGCATGAGGGAGTATTCAATGAACCCAAGAGTTAGAGTGGCTAAAAATTAGAAAAGGTTTTAAAGACTTTATCTCTTAAAAGGTAAATAATATTCTATTTATGGAGTATCACATTTTATAAATCCTTCCATCAGTTGCTAGATATCTGTGTTGTTTCCACTTTTTGGCTATTATGAATAATGCCACTAGAAACATTCATGTACACGCTGTTTTGGTGAACATGTATATTCATATATCTTGGGTATATACATAGGAGTAGAATTGTTGGGTCATATGATAGCTCTATGTTTGAATTTTTGAGGAACTTCCAAATTGTTTTTCAAAGAGGTTGCACAATTTTTCATTTCTACCAGCAGTGCAGGAGTATTCAAATTTCTCCTCATTCTTACCAGTACTAGGTATTTTCCTTTTTTTTTTTTTTTTGGCCACTTCTATTGGTCTTTCATTTATTTATTTTCATCCATTTTTGTTCTTTGGCCTGTGTGGGCCTCCCATCGCAGCGGCCTTTCTTGTCGCAGAGCACTGGCTCTGGGTGCATGTGCTCCAGAGCTTTGGCTCAGCAGTTGGACACATCAGTCCAGTCACTCCGTGGCTCGTGGGATCTTCCCAGGCCAGGGATCGAACCGGCGCCCCTTGCACTGCAAGGCGGTGTCCTTACCCACTGGACCACCCAGGAAGCCCCATGTTTTGTTTTGCTTTTTTTTTTAGGAAAAAATCCTAGTCATCCTTGTGGTATAAAGTGGTATCTCATTTCAGTTCTATTTCCCTAGTAACTAGTGATGTTACTAGAAAACATCTTTTCATGTGTTTCTTGGCCATTTTTACAGCTTCTTTGGAGAAATATCTTTTCAAATCCTTTAGCCATTGTGATTTTAATTTTTTAATTGTATTATCTTTTGATTGTGTTGTAGAAGTTGATTACTCTGTATATTTCCTTGATCTGCAAATATTTTTTCCCCCATATTGTGGGTTGTCTTTTCATTTTCTTGATAATATGTTTCAAAATATAAAAGTTTAACTTTTTTTATTAAGGTGAAGTCACATACCATAAAATTAACCATTTTCAAGTGAACACAATTCGGTGACATTTAGTGCATAGAAAATGTTATACAACCACCACATTTATCTAGTTCCAAAACATTTTCATTATCGTCTCCCCCAAACCCCTGTACCTATTAAGCAGTTGTTCCCCATTCCTCATTCCCCCTAGCTTCTGGCAACCACCAAACTATGTTCTGTCCCTATGGATTTACCTGTGCTGACTATTTCATTTAAATGGAGCTGTGCAATATGTGACCTTATGTGTCTGGATTCTTTCACTTACTTAAAGTGTGCAAGAATCTTCCATACTGTAGCATGTATCAGTCCTTCATTCCTTTAAATGGTTGAATAAACTGGGGACAGTGAGTCCTCCAACTTTGGTTTTTTTCTTTTTCAAGATTATTTTGGCTATTCAGGCCCCCTTACAATTCCATAGTAATTTGAAGATTTGCTTTTCCATTTCTACAAAAAAAAAAAAAAAAAGACCATTAAATTTTGATATGGATTGCATTGAATCTGTAGATTATTTTAGAGAGTATTGTTATCTCAACAATATTGTTTGTTAATCCATACAAATGAGATAATTTTTTTCCCATATTGTCAGGTCTTCTTCAATATCTCCCAGCAGTGTTTCGTAGTTTTCAGTATACAAGTCTTTTACCACCTTGGTTAAATATGTTCCTAAGTCTTTTATTCTTTTGGATATTATTATAAATAAAATTGTTTTTCCTACCTTCCTTTTTAGATTTTTCATTGCTGGCATATATAGAAACTCAACAATTTTTAGTTTGTTGTTTTTGCACCCTGTAACTTTGGCGAAATGTTTATTGCCTCTAGTAGTTTGTGTGTGTGTGCGTGTGCACATGTGTGAATTCTTTTGAATGCTATAGATATATAAAATGTAATATATATTACTGTCATCTGCAATAAAGATACTTTTACTTTTTTGCTTCCAATTCAGATGTCTTTTATTGCCTAACTGATAAAACTTATAGTATAATGTACATTTTAAATATCAGTAGTGAAAGCAGTTATACTTACATTGTTCCTGATCTTAGGGAAATATTTTCAATCTTTCATCACTGAGTATGGTACTAACTGCGGGTTTTTCATAAATGGTCATTATCATGCTAAAGAAGTTCCTATTTCTTATTTTGTTGAAAGTTTTCTTATCAAGAGAAGGTGGTTGGCGACCATCAATTAGTTTTTCTGTCCTAATTAAAATGATTTGGTTCATTTCTCTCTTCTGTATTGCATTGATTAGTTTTCCTATGTAAACCATCCTTGCGTTCCTCAGATAAAAATCTCACTTGTTATGGTCCTTTTAATATGTGGATAGATTTGTTTTGCAAGTATTTCACTGAAAATGCTTGAGTCTGTATTCATATGGCATATTTGACTGTAGTTCTCTCATGATGCCTTTGCCTGGCTTTGCTATCAGGGGAAAACTGTCCTCAAAGAATGAAAAAATGAAAGAGCTTCCACTTCTATTTTTTCTTGGAAGAGTTTGAGAAGGATTGACATACATTCTACTTTAAATATTTGGTAAAACTCACCAATGAAATCATTTAGTTCTTGATTTTTCTTTCTTTTTTTTTTTAAACTTTTATTTTACTTTTAACTTTTACAGAGTTTTGTTTACAGATATGTATGTTTTTTTTTTAAATTACTGATTCAATGTTCCTAATTGTTATAGGTCTGTACAGATTTTCCATTTATTCTTCAGTCAGTTTGGTAGTTTGATTCTAAGAATTTATCCATTTTAATTAGGTTATCTAATTTGTTGGCATATCAAAATCTTAAATTTTGATTGCATCAAATTTGTTATTTTCTTTTGCTACTTATGCTTTTATCATCATATCTACAAAACCATAGCCTAACTCAAGGTATGAATCACAAAAAACTGTAAGAGTGAAGAAGGCTGGCAGTTGTCTCCATGGCAGGCATTTAGAATGCTTATAAAGCTCTCCAGCTGCCCAGCACTTAGCTAACATGCAGCTATGGGCTGGGTGGAAGCTTTGGTTTCTCATGTCCCCAAGCACAACTCTTTTCTTCTTTTCCTTCTTGCTCTCTCAGGACTCTCATCTCTCTGTTTTCCAAAGTTGCCACAAGAAACCTGGGAGATCAGCTAAGATTCTATTGGTGATGGTGATGGTGGTGGTAGAAGTAGTAGAAGTATCAGCAGATAGTAGGAAGAGATGGGGAGAAATAAAGAAGATGGAGTTGGCAGGAAGTGAGGAGGAGGAAGGAACAGAGAAACTAGAAAATAGCTAGGCATGAGCAAGAAGGGCATCCAGAAACCCAGCAGTGAGGCTTTAGCATTTGCAGAGAGAAGGGGCAGAAGAACTTTAATAGTGCAACAATCAAATTGGAGAAAATCTGGAGAATTTGCTCCTGGCTTTCTGATGCTTGATCAGCTTGCGTTCTCAGATAAAAATCTCACTTTTTTCTTTTTTTTTTGGGGCAAGTATTTCACTGAAAATGCTTGAGTCTGTATTCATATGGCATATTTGACTGTAGTTCTCTCATGATGCCTTTGCCTGGCTTTGCTATCAGGAAAAACTGTCCTCAAAGAATGAAAAAATGAAAGAGCTTCCACTTCTATTTTTTCTTGGAAGAGTTTGAGAAGGATTGACATACATTCTACTTTAAATATTTGGTAAAACTCACCAATGAAATCATTTAGTTCTTGATTTTTCTTTCTTTTTTTTTTTAAACTTTTATTTTACTTTTAACTTTTACAGAGTTTTGTTTACAGATATGTATGTTTTTTTTTTAAATTACTGATTCAATGTTCCTAATTGTTATAGGTCTGTACAGATTTTCCATTTATTCTTCAGTCAGTTTGGTAGTTTGATTCTAAGAATTTATCCATTTTAATTAGGTTATCTAATTTGTTGGCATATCAAAATCTTAAATTTTGATTGCATCAAATTTGTTATTTTCTTTTGCTACTTATGCTTTTATCATCATATCTACAAAACCATAGCCTAACTCAAGGTATGAATCACAAAAAACTGTAAGAGTGAAGAAGGCTGGCAGTTGTCTCCATGGCAGGCATTTAGAATGCTTATAAAGCTCTCCAGCTGCCCAGCACTTAGCTAACATGCAGCTATGGGCTGGGTGGAAGCTTTGGTTTCTCATGTCCCCAAGCACAACTCTTTTCTTCTTTTCCTTCTTGCTCTCTCAGGACTCTCATCTCTCTGTTTTCCAAAGTTGCCACAAGAAACCTGGGAGATCAGCTAAGATTCTATTGGTGATGGTGATGGTGGTGGTAGAAGTAGTAGAAGTATCAGCAGATAGTAGGAAGAGATGGGGAGAAATAAAGAAGATGGAGTTGGCAGGAAGTGAGGAGGAGGAAGGAACAGAGAAACTAGAAAATAGCTAGGCATGAGCAAGAAGGGCATCCAGAAACCCAGCAGTGAGGCTTTAGCATTTGCAGAGAGAAGGGGCAGAAGAACTTTAATAGTGCAACAATCAAATTGGAGAAAAGTCTGGGAGAAGGCGGTGGGCAAAGAAAAGAAACACTCAGATACTTTAATACAGGAGAAACAAACAAGGAAACTCCCCACTTCCCTCTCGAGGAAATTTACAAAGTATGAACGTAAGTGAGAAAGATGGCTCATACTCTCTTGGTACTTTATCTCTTAGGCCAGCTAGAAGACCAAGACCACTCTGATACCTTGGCTCAGTGTAAAGGCTGAAATATGTGTAATTTTCCCCTGCCAGAAAACATTTGCAGGTTATTAGGAACTGTGACAGGCTTGTGGAGAAGATAATCGGGAAAAAAAAAAAAAAAAAAGATGCATTTCAACTGCATTACTAAAATTGCACTCTGGGGGGCAGTGTGGTAGTTTAAAGATCACAAGCTTTATCGGAGAAAATCATGAGTCCAAATCTTGTTTCTGCTGCTTTACTCATTATGTGACTTTGGACAAGTGACCTTACCTCTCTGAGCCTTAATTTCTCTCTCGCCAAAATGCAGTTTCTAGGTACCTCCTAGAGTTCTTGTGAGAACTAAATGAGAATGTCAGCAAAGCACCGAGCAGAGTGTCTGAGTCATGTACTACTAGGTGCTAAGTGTGAGTCAGTTCATTCCGCAGTCTTTTTTCACTGCTTTCTAGGCACAAACTGGAATGCTCTCTTGTTGCTAAAGGCTTTGACCCAATAACACTACTTCTGATATTTCATTACAAGGAAGCTCCTTTATAGAACAGGAAATATTTTGTGGTCAAGGATGTTCATTGCATTTGTTAATAGTAAAGAAAGAAAACAAAAGAAACAAAGAAAAATGAAACATCCCAAATATCTAGCAATAAGAGAATGCTATTTATTAAAAATAATATAATATCCATGAAGATTTTCACTACACAGTTAAGTGTTTATATTATAGTATTAATGTAATAAATGTATATATATAATTCTATATACAATTATATTAAATATGTTGAAAAATATGTACAGAAACAAAACTAAAATGAAACACACCAACATATTAATGATGGTTGTCTTTAGGTTGAGAGTTATAACTTTAAAAGCATTTTCTATCATGGACATAATTACATTTTTATTTGTTGTTCATTCGTTCAGTCATATCCAACTCTGAAGCCCCGTGGACCTGCAGCATGCCAGGCTTCCCTGTCCTTCACCATCTCCCAGAGCTTGCTCAAATTCATGTCCATTGAGTGGGGTGATGCTATTCAATCATCTTCTTCTCTGTCACCCCCTTCTCCTCCCTAAATTTAATTTAATTAGAGAATAATTTTTAAAAGGTTCTTGAGGAATACTATACAGGAATGATAATGATCTACAACTGCATGCAACAGTGCGTATGACTTTCATAAACATGATTTTGAGCAAAAGAAGCCAAGTGCAAAAGACTACACAGTACATAGTTCAGTTCATACAAAGTACAGAATCAAGTAAAGCTAATTTGTGCTATTAATAATCAGGATAGTGGTAACCCTTGGAAGATGAGCAGGTAGTTATCAGATTAGTATATGGTTCCTTCTGCTCCTTACATTTCTTTCTGTTTCTTACGTTTGTGAAATTCATTATGTCTGTGTGTATGTATGTGAGGCAGGAGTGAAAGCAACTGAAAGGGACACAAGAGAGCTTCTGGGATCTGGTAACGGTCTCTTTCATGATCTGGATGGTAGGTGTGCTCAGTTTGTCAAAATTTATCACCCTTGTGAATGTTATGCTTTAATAGAAAATAAAAGATAGAATGGATGAATGGATCGATAGGTAAGTAGATCAATGCATCAATCCATTGGTAGATAGATAGATAGATGGATAGATAGACAATGTACTGAGTGAAAGCACATCATCATTGGTGCCGTATCTGAAGCACAAAAAGAAACCCTTCCTTTGGCCATAAGATGGCAGCATTAGTAGCTTGGAAATCAAATTCCAAGGTTCTCTTCATTTTGAGAACCAACTATTTGGTGTATTATCTTCGAAGAAGGAAGCTTGGAAATTTTACAGTCCAACTTTATTTAATTTTCCAGATACTTTGTCCAAGATCACACTGCTGATTAGAAGACCTAGGCTGAAAACCCAGGTTTCTAGGCTATCAGTTTGCATTGCCACACTGAAAATGCATAGTTTCAGCTCTGGTTCCTTCCTACCATACTCTGGAATAAGATGTTTACCACGAAGTGCCTTTCCTTTTATAACTCCGGAAAACAGAAGTCTCAAATTAACTGGAAAATTCATGACTAGAATTGGCAGTATTGACAGGTTGCAGTGTGAAATTTTCTTGTATGAATGTTTTAAAGCATCATATGGCGAAGACTGCCTGAGCTGGCTTAGGTTTCTACTTCCTTTGATGTGAAGGATAGACCAGACACCCTCTCTGTTTGTTTGCCTCTCCTTCTTTTTGGTTCTTCATTTTCTTCTGCTCCTTCCTTCTTTCTCTTCTGTCTCTTATCTCTGTTGGAAACACAGGAGCCACCAATGCTTCTCAGAACCAAAAAAATCAAATCGAATGTAGTCTCTTTCTTGAACAGACCAGACTTCAGTCCTGTGTGAAAATTCATTTGTCATTGTTGCAAAGGACTTGCAGGGATGAGCCCATGTGGAAGATGAACATATCAACCTAAAATGAAAGATTTCTGTCCATCTAACTTGAGCCTTTGGAGAGACTTCTTAATGAATGAGGACATAAGCAAGCAGAGGAGGAAGACCCTCAGTAGATTCCAAGGTATGCACAAAAATCTTTGATAATCTCTGATTGAAAGGCGAGCTTTATATATTAGGGGCCAGGTGTATTGAAACAACAGGGATGGATTTGGCCATGTCTGGAGACGTTTCTGCTTGTCACATTGAGGAAGATGCTACTGGATTCTAGTGAGTGGAGGCCAAGGATATTGCTAAACATCCTGTAACGCACAGGAGATCCCCCACAGCAAAGAATTATCCAGCCCCAAATGTCAATAATGCCAAGGGTGAGAAACTCTGTTTTAAAAAACCTCTTCGAGCAGATTAGTAGCTTGAAATCAAATTCCAAGGTTCTCTTCATTTTGAGAACCAACTATTTGGTGTATTATCTTCGAAGAAGGAAGCTTGGAAATTTTACAGTCCAACTTTATTTAATTTTCCAGATACTTTGTCCAAGATCACACTGCTGATTAGAAGACCTAGGCTGAAAACCCAGGTTTCTAGGCTATCAGTTTGCATTGCCACACTGAAAATGCATAGTTTCAGCTCTGGTTCCTTCCTACCATACTCTGGAATAAGATGTTTACCACGAAGTGCCTTTCCTTTTATAACTCCGGAAAACAGAAGTCTCAAATTAACTGGAAAATTCATGACTAGAATTGGCAGTATTGACAGGTTGCAGTGTGAAATTTTCTTGTATGAATGTTTTAAAGCATCATATGGCGAAGACTGCCTGAGCTGGCTTAGGTTTCTACTTCCTTTGATGTGAAGGATAGACCAGACACCCTCTCTGTTTGTTTGCCTCTCCTTCTTTTTGGTTCTTCATTTTCTTCTGCTCCTTCCTTCTTTCTCTTCTGTCTCTTATCTCTGTTGGAAACACAGGAGCCACCAATGCTTCTCAGAACCAAAAAAATCAAATCGAATGTAGTCTCTTTCTTGAACAGACCAGACTTCAGTCCTGTGTGAAAATTCATTTGTCATTGTTGCAAAGGACTTGCAGGGATGAGCCCATGTGGAAGATGAACATATCAACCTAAAATGAAAGATTTCTGTCCATCTAACTTGAGCCTTTGGAGAGACTTCTTAATGAATGAGGACATAAGCAAGCAGAGGAGGAAGACCCTCAGTAGATTCCAAGGTATGCACAAAAATCTTTGATAATCTCTGATTGAAAGGCGAGCTTTATATATTAGGGGCCAGGTGTATTGAAACAACAGGGATGGATTTGGCCATGTCTGGAGACGTTTCTGCTTGTCACATTGAGGAAGATGCTACTGGATTCTAGTGAGTGGAGGCCAAGGATATTGCTAAACATCCTGTAACGCACAGGAGATCCCCCACAGCAAAGAATTATCCAGCCCCAAATGTCAATAATGCCAAGGGTGAGAAACTCTGCTCTCTATAAAACTGGATCTCAGTAAAATAATGTGACACCTAAGAATGTCTTTCTGACTTATTACAAAAGCTAGATTTAAAAAAAACCTGAAAACAACAAAACAAAGCAAAAACAAAAAAACCACCAGAGAAACACGAATAAGTCACTCAGTGTCTAACTGCAGGATGAGGACCTATAGAGAAATGATGCAGTACCTTTGGGCTAGTTCATATTTTATATGATACTGCCTTTTCATTTTTTTTGAGGCCAGAAGCATTCAAGTCAGTTCTTCAAGCACTGAGTACACTAGGCAGTCACAGAACTGCTTTATCAAGGGCACTCCCCAAGGTCTAAGTTTCAAGCTAAGGGAGTCAACCTAAACCTGACATTTCCTTCTCTGTTCTCTTTCTAAACTCAGGACAAAGGAATTTGAATCTGAATATCCTTTGAAAAAACTGCTAAACATTTCCTGGCATCACTCACATTTTGTATATGACCAAGATCATTCCTGACACCTCTTAAGAAAACATGATTGTCGGCTGGCCCTGCAACCCACTGAGTCCAGACTTCAGCTGCTCCCAGTCCCACCCCTAGTCCTGCTTATTGTCACCAACAAGCATAAAGGGCACAAGCAGGAAAGCTCATCGGAGGGAAGCCTCAGGTTTCCAGAACTCTTTTTTTTTTTTCTTTTTCTTTTTTTTGTTGACTGAGAGAAGTGTTCTGGTTTATTTATATTTCTGGGTAACTAAGGTATAAACAAAAAAGGCATTGTTTTAATCCTTGTGGCTGAAAAATCTTTCTAATGTGTGACTCTCTTTTTAGGAAGTTAGGAGGTAAGAGAATCTTGAGGACAAGTTTTGAAGCAGATGTTTTCATGGCCTTAATCATTGTCTTCCTTATCAGTGATTACTAGCCAGGCCTGAAGACAGTAGTTGGAATATTAGAACTTTAGAAGTAGTCCGATCTCTCATTTTACGAATGAAGGAACTGAGTTCCAGAGAGGGAGGTGAACTGTTTAAAATCACAGGGGTGAACCAGCTTCAGTGTGAGCACATATTTTCTAAAATTGGGAAGGGAAGTAATCTTGCTTAAGTTGAAGGTCGTCTCTAGCATAAATAGAAGGCATACATTTCTGTTCTTCATCTACTTCTGTAAGTACCAGCCAGAACTTTACTGACAAAGAATTGAAGCACTTTTCTGAATCATTTGGACTGAAGCCCCACTGCATAGCTATAGCTTTAAATATATGTGGTGCGGCTATAAAGCAATGTGACCAGTTTCCACAAGCCACACAAGAAAACTGGGCACACTATTATATATTCATACTGCATGCTCTGGATTTTCCATGAATACAGGGGACAGGAAATCCAGAAATAACCCCCAAACTTGTTTTGGAGCCAATTTCTACCTCTTCAACAGACCTTTTGCAAGAAGCCACTAAGGAGAAGTAAAATGAACTTAACCATGTCACTGCTTTTCTTCTTTTTTCTTATACATGCTTATTTCATCATCTTCAGTGCTAATACCAAGGTACCGGCAAACCTTCAGAAGGAAGAGGGAAATATAAGAAGATGCCAAATGCAAAACAGTTACGGGATAAAAGACACAAAACACTGATGGTGATGCTGACACTTTAATAAAAAGAGGATTTGTTGTCTTCTCCCACTAATTATGCCCAATAACTTTGCTATTCAAGGTGTGGTCCAAGGACCAGCAGCACTGGCATCAGCTGAGAGCTTCTTACAAATGCAGAGCTTCAGACCCTCATGGCATTTCTTCATAAGGTAAACAGGATCCCTATGTGATTTGTGTGCACATGAAAGTTTGTGAGGCACTGACGTAGAGTATGTTGCGAATAAGTCTGGATTAGGAGCCGGGAAACCAGGTTTCCGTTCCTATTTCTGGCACTTACTGGTTTAAGAATGAATCCAAATCACTTCCACTTTCTGGGCTTCAACTTTCTCATGGATAGAATGAGGGAATTGAACTAGAAAATCTCTGAGAATCTTTATGCCTCCAAATCCTAGAATTCTAGTGGACAGTGCAGAACTGATCATGGATGCTTCTTCAAAAACACTTCGGCTTCCTTCAGATCAACAAAGTTTACAATCGAAAACCCAAGTGGTAAGACACTGACTACCTTGGCCATTTCCAACTCCTTTTGGTTTGCACCAGCCTCACTGGCCCTCCAAGGACTCTGAAATGGGACAGTCATGATAATCAACATTCTCAGTTTTTCAGAATGAGTCCACATGATGTAACAGTACAGGGCAGCTCTGCTGATAGTGGAAGGAACCAACGCTTGTGACTGTCCCCCTGGACTGGAGCAAACAGAGGTAAATTCTCAGGATGGAGAGAGCAAGGGACAGATTTGGAAGTGGATCCCAGTCCACCTGGCACCTCCTTCTCACAAAATTACCTAGGGAATCTAGTACTAACTTTGCCCCTAGTACTTATTTATTTTTCTACTTGCCCACTTCTTGAACCAAGTCAAGTTGGCTCTGTCACCACTTAATGTTTGGCTATGGCCTTATTATTAATTTTTTAATGAGGTAAAACGAGGTAGAAGAGAAGCATCACCACAAAGCTAGGGCCATGTTCTATATAGGAAGAGAGAAATTTGGGTGGGGTGTCTTGGGTCCCTCAAACCTCAACTAGCCATTTGCTGACCCTACGAATTTATTTCAGTGGCAGTTATTGCATAATAAACCATTCTGTGTTTAGTGTCACAACAACAATTTAATGACGCTCATTGATTCTGTGGTTCAGGAATTTGGGCAGGATTTTGTTGGAAACTTTGCTCCTCATGGTGTCAGTTGAGGGTACTGAAGATGCTTAGGTGATGGATGGGTTGGCTTTACTTCCATGTCTGGTGCCTTGGTGGGAATGGCTATAAGACTGTGTAAACAGAGATTGTTGTGTGGAATGCCTACATATGACTTCTCCAGCATGGTAATCTCAGGGTTATGTAACTTCTTAAGGGGCAACTGACTTCCTTCAGAGAGATTATCCTAAAAGAACTAGGTAAAAGCTGCCTGCCTAGCTTTTTATGACCTAACATCAGAAGTAATATAATATTACTTCTGCTGTATTGTGTTGGTTGAAAGCTATTAAAAGACACCTTGACTTCAAGAGAGGGAACATAGACTCCACATCTTGATGGGAGGAGTTCCAATGACTTAATGGCCATCTTTCAAAACCTCTACAGTACTCAGGAGATAAATAGCACTGAGGAAGCACTGTTTAGTCAGTCCTGGATTGGACCATGTGTACTGCCAAGGACTCCCCTTTCCCATGTGTGGAGCTCATCCAGGAGAGCAAGCTGAGCAGGATGCTGAGGAGGATGTTTGGTTGTCCTCTCCATGGCCTTCACCATATCTCCCATCACTGGATCTTAGAACTGGGCCTAACAAGGGGAAGGGAGGGAGGACATAGGAAAACTGTTCTGCTAATTCTCTCTCTGTCTCGTCACCCCTCTCTTTTCTTTAAGACCTAAATGGGCTAAGTCACCCACTCTCTGTCTCCACACCATGGTCTTGCTGAAATTTCCAAGAGCCTGGGAATGGTGTCTTACTCTTCCAACCCTCCAGGATCAGAAAGAAGAAAAAGAACAAGCTATGCAGAATAGAAGGGCTCCAAGAGAACCAAAAGAAAGCAAGGGTTTGTTTGCTTTAAGCCAGTTCTATTTATAGTTCCAATACTCCACCCCTAGCAGGGTGGTCTAATTGTGTGGCTCTGTAGACTCCAGAACTCCATTTTATTCTTGATCCACATCAGAGCTCTTACTCTGGGTGGGAGGAGGGAGATTCAGCCCCTAATTTCCCTCCCTCCTGGGAGTTACAGTGTGTGTCACTTAGCTATTGTCAATCACTTACTCTTTGCCAGTCACTGTGCTGCTTTACACTCATCCCGTTTAGGCCTCACAACAGCCCTGTGAAGTGTATGAGGTCTTCCTTGAATCATAGGTGAGAAACACAAAGGTCAGCTGAAATAACTTGTTGCTTCTCACACTAGTATAAAGCAGACCTTAGGTTGGAACCAAGGCAGTCTGACTCCATAGCCTGTAAGTAGCAGTCTCTCAACTGAGCAATAGGGACAGTAGCAGTTATCATAAAGCTATGAGAACAATATAGTCAATAAGTCTGTTACTCAGAGACTATGTGCAACTAATATATTAATAACCAGTATCAATAAATAACCAATTGTTTAAAAAGGGCTAAGTAACAGCAGTAATAGTAACTTTTTAACAGAAGTATACAGTGTGCCAAGAACTAATGAACCATTGCACCTACATTAATTTGTGAATTATTCACAACGCCATGGGTGGTAGATACTATTATTATATTTTATAATTCAGTTAAAGGAGCCATAGAGAAGATAAGTAACCTGACAAAAGTCAAAGTGTAAGTAATTGACATAGCAAAGATTCAAGCACAGATTGCCTAATTCAAGAGTCTGCTCTTAACCTTTATGCAACATTGCCTCTCTTGAATGTATCTGTCCAAGGAAGTTGAACTCATACTTGTTATTAATCATTCTAGGAAGACAAAGGTATGTAGCGGGCTGCCCTGGTGGTCCAGTGGGTAAAGAGTCGCCCTTGCAGTGCAAGGGGTACCAGTTCAATCCCTGGCCCAGGAAGATCCCATGTGCCATAGAGCAGCTGGACTGGTGTGTCCAATTACAAGCCAGCACTCTGGAGCACATGTGCCCAGAGCTGGTGCTCTGCAACGAGAGAGGCCACTGTGATGGGAGGCCCACGCAGGCCAGAGAATAAAAAGATGGATAAAAATAAATATGAATAAAACAGGCATGACAGGAAAAAAGAAAAAAAAAAGGTACGTAATCTTCCCTAGAGATATACAGTGTTAAACATCTAACAGCTATTTTGGTTAAAGTCTTGTGTCATCCCTAAACATAGATTTGTTTTTGACTAGCTTAATACCAGTGCTTTGCACGTAAGAGATGCTCAATAACAATTTCCATGATGGGCTTATTTTATTCAGTCATCCTACTCTAGGATCCTTAAGATTGTACAAACCAGTTAACTAAATAAAAATAAATCTTTCTATTTATTCTCAAATTTGTTGAACATTGTCAGTGCATGAGGCTGTGTGCTCAGCATTTTGGGGAACACAAGATGTGAAATCAGACATCAAACTTCCCCCAAAGTTCCTGATTTGGAGTGGATCATTATATATAAAATAGACCTCATCTTACTATTTGTTGTCTCCTTTCAGCACTACCCTTTTTCTCTAGAAAGATTATTTGTCTAAATCTGATTCCTTAATCTTGAAGCAATTAGGTTGTCATCAGTCTTGTTTCAGACTCCTATCCTTGTTACTTCTCTAGATATGGCCCCTCACATAGAGATGTCTCTCTGCTTCACCAAATTTCCCCCACCATGCCTGGAGGGTTGCAGCTGCCAAACAGCTTGTTAGAGGAGTGAAGGCAAAAACCCAATGTGGCTGCATCTTGGCTTTTCTTTCATGTGGTCCCTTCAACAAGTGCCAACCCATCAAATTACCACATCAAGTACAAATACTTCTTTCTTATTTTCCTAGTCTACTCTATATCTGTCCTCTACCCCTCCCCCTGCCCCATGCCAACTGGCAGTCCACCAACTCTCTCTTCCTGCTCTTATGTAAAGATCTTATGTTAGGCAGACAGACCCCTGTCCGAAGGAATAATGCTACACTCATTCTCACCTCCTTGTGTTAATTCACTGAGTTCACTTTCCTCCTGTTGCCAGTAGTGCTTGTATCAGCTAATCTAACACTTGATGGCATTCTTGGAACAGACAGCCATTTTATCATATATCAGTCTTGACTTCTCAACTATATAATGCTACTTTAGTTTATAGTAAGAAATATATATTTGGTCTTCTTTATCCCTGTTTCTAGAACAAAGCTCCTAAGTGAGGAAAATGATAAAGGTGTCTTTTATTTTGTTAATGGAGTGACTTTTGTTCCCACCAGGCAGTAATGAACCCTCCTTCCATCATAATGTCAGAGAGGCCACGTGTAGGGCTTGGACTTCCATGCCCATAAGCAGTAGCAAAGAATCCCTCACATTCTCTACTGGAGTGGTGTCAAAGGAAACATAGTGGGGAGTAATGAAAGCATGCCTAGCATTATGCTAACTGAAGATGCATGGAGAACCACAACGTCCCCACACACAGCGAAAATGAGGAGCACTTCCCTAACTTAGATGCCAACAGAGGCCAAGTGGGAAATTTGGATTTCTATATCCACTAATGAGGTGCCACCCTCTCCTTCTCCCAATGGAATGGTACCAAATAAAGTCAACCATAACAGAAGGTTTTAATAAGATCCCCACTCAGAACATAATATGAAAATGTCCAAGTGTCAATTGAAAATCACGCATTGTGACAAAAACCAGGAATATGTAAAGCTGAGCAAAAGAAAAAGGCAATCTATATGCCAACAATGAGAGATATTTTTCAGTGATAAAACTGTTCTGTATTGTGACTGTATCAATGCCAATAACCTGGTGCTGTTATTGCTGTATAGTTTCATAAGATGTTAGCTTTGGTTAAACTGGGTAATCGTTACACAAGACCTCTCAGCATTTTTTCCTCACTACTGAATATGAATCTATACTTATCTCAAAAGAAAAAATAAAATTCAGAAACTCAGAAAGCATAGAAAGAAAACCTTATGGATGGAGATATACTATATGTGAGTGAAGATATTACGGCTGAATTCATTTTTCCTTTGGACTATAAATAACTTTTGAATTTGTCTAATATGAACTACATTATTTGTGGATATTGGGGTTATTCATGCAGCTGCGTGGGGAACATCAGAGTGATTTTTCTTTCCTCCTCCTTCTTCCCCTTCTGACAAAACTCCCAGATTGTTGAACCAGTCTCCCTATCACACTCTCATCCCACCTAGCTGGGATCAAAGCCTTACCTTAAGGCTAGGATCTGAAACTGGATTTCAGGTTTCAACCCAGGGAAAAGGACAGGGATAACATTTGGAAGGTTCAGAGAGGGAACATGATGCCTTTTGCTATATCCCTGATTGAAATACACAGTGCATAACCTAGGGACTGAGAGAATGACTCTTGGGATATAGTTGTGTTTTTCTGTTGTTTTTTTTTTTTAAAGATTTATTTATTAATTTATTTTGGGTGGGGGTCAGGTTGGGGAGGGAGGGGAGCGGACGGGCCACTTCTATTGGTCTTCCATTTCTCTATTTTCATCCGTCTTTGTTCTTTGGCTCCTGCGGGCCTCCCATCGCGGTGGTGTCTGTTGTCGTACACCGGCTCTGGGCGCATGCGCTCCAGAGCTCCGGCTCGGTAATTGGACACATCGGTCCAGCCGCTCCGCTGCACGTGGGACCTTCCCAGGCCAGGGATCGAACCGGCGCCCCTTGCACTGCAAGGCGGTGTCTTTACCAACTGGACCACCAGGGAAAGCCCTGTTTTTCTGTTTTTATTTATATATTTTTTGCACTTTCCCACACAGCTTTATAAGTGAACCTGGAAATAGGTACTTGGCTCCCTTTTGTCCTCTAGAAATGCTGATTCTTCAGAGGAAGGAATGATTACCTCCTTCCTAAACAGTAAATCAAAGCCCTGAAAATCATTTGCAAAGACAGTGGGTTTTGCCCTTGATTAATTTCTTATTTCACCTTGTTCTTACTTAAGGCTGAAAGCATGTGATGTGTTTCAATTTTAAATGAGCCCTGCTGATTTAGATTCTTGAAGGATCTTGTTGTTGCTTTGGGGGAGGGGAGGAGAAAATTCCAGTTAATTTTTTTCCAGCATTTTATTAGGAAACTTTCAAAGACTCAGAAAAGTTGAAAGAATTGTTCAGTGAACACTTGTATTCCCTCTGTATAGATTCTACAATTTCCATTTTATTGAACTCGCTTTATAACAGATATTCACATCTAGCCACCTTATTTATACATGAATCAGTTCCTTGCATTTATCATTTTGAGGTCCAAGTAGGTTGAAGACTTTGGCACACTTGCCCCTAAACACTTCAGTATGCATGTCATTTGCTAGAGTTCAGTAATTTTCAAAGGTTCATTTTTTTAGTGTAAAACTTACATCCAACAAAAATATGAATTTTTAGTGACCCATTGGCTGAGTTTTGACATATACACACAAATGTGCAATCCAGACTTCTGCCTAGGTACTGAATAGGTTCATCAGAAATATCCCTTATATGCTTTCCTGGTTATTCCCTGCCTTCAGTGCCCTTCAGAGATAACCAGAATTCTGATATTACTGTGCCAGTGCTTAGATCTGCCTCTTTGAGAATTTCATATAATAGAATCACAAGGTACGTACTCTTTATAGAAAGCTTCTTTCACTTGCATAATGCATTTAAGAGTCATTCTTGTTATGTATCAGTAGTTCATTCCTTTTTATTGCTGAGTAGTATTTCATCGTTTGTGAGTACACTGCACTTTATCCATTCTTCTGTTGATGGGTACCTGCCCTATTTCTAGTTTCTTGCTATTATGCATAAGCTGCTACATTGTATTTTTGTGTATGAATAAGTGTTTCTTATTTGAGAAAATACCTTGGAGTATTGCAGTTTCAGGAATCTGGGTGGGGAAAGTGATGGTCTCTCACCTGGTGGTCTGCTGAGCTGAAACTAAGCTTAGTGGTTGTTCCCCTGAGATGGCATTGGCCCCAGCCTCCTCTCAACTCAGAAAAAAGGGTCTTCCATGTCCCTGGATGTGCTTCCTCTCAACTCATAAAGTACTATATTTGAGCAGGCCTGACTGTATTAAAATTACTTTCGATGTGTGATTTAACCCTCACAAACACATCAAATTTTTCTCATTGTGTTGCAGGGAAAAACCGATTCTGACTCCACACTGGATCTTTTACTTTAGCCTTTGCTTTCCCTTGCTTTTGCTTACTAAATGGATACTATTTATCCGTAATTGCTTGCCTCAGGGAACTCTGTCTTTCTGTCTGAATATTAAACCAAAATGCTTTGGTTCAGGACTCTGTCCACCTATGAATGGCAGGAAGGAAGAAATTAACACATCCCCTCCTTGAAACTTCTAAGAGATATTTGCAAGACTAATAGCCTTTTCACTTATTTCCTCACCCTCCCTTCTCTGCTCTATAAAAGAAACTGGCATTAGACCCCAATAAGACAGTTATCGTGAGACTTTGGTCTTCTGTCTTCTCAATAAGCTGACTTTCCAAATAAAGTCATATTCCTTGCCTTGACAGTTCATCTGCTAGATTCATTGGCCTTTAGTGTGGTGAGCAGAGTTAGTTTAGACTTGGTAGCAATTATTCACAGGCTCCACCGTAACACTGCCTTCCATTGTGTTTAATCTAGACAACTGGGACAGGTTCCTATTGGGTATTCCATTTCTGTTCTAGTCATTTGTTATCACAAAGTCACTGTGTAATAATTCTCATTTAAAAAATTTTAAATTAGCATAAAGTAACATTGACTTAGGAAGTATACATTTCTATAAACTATAACACACTGCTAAAGAAACTTTGCCCTTTAATGGAAAACTATACATTTTGTATAGCACATTCTTCCAGGCTCTCTGATTCAGGCTGGTTCATTAACTTTGAGTAATTTTGCAAAGAGCAAAATTACTTTGTAAACTGTAGGTGGATATTAAAACTCTGTCTTATCCAATAGACTTTTGATTGACTTCCTTCCTTTTTGTGGAAAAACCAATTTTGCTTTTATTTGCAAATCAGTTCCTTCATTCCTTCAGCATGTATTCATTTATATATTTGTTTGAGAGCCATGATTTTGCTTTTTTTCTGAAAATTATATTTCTTCCATTTTAAATGACATATGGTTTACATACTATACATAAAATCCATCCTATTGAAGTATACAATACATTGGTTTTTGGTAAATGTTAGTATATTTACAAAGTCCAGCAGTGATCACTAATTCCTGAACATTTAACATATCTTTGAGATTCATCCAAGTTGTTGCATGTATCAAGAGTTCATTCCTTTCTATCACTGAGCAATATTCTACTGTATAGGTATTTAAACAGTTCATTTATCCATCACTTACTGAATTACATTTGCATTGTTTCCAGATCTTGGAAATTATGAATAGAGCTGCTTGCTATAAACATTCATGCATAGATTTTTCACCGTGTATTGTTATTTAATATTTTGTTTTCATTTTATTTTTTTTATCCCAAATTATTTGTTATTGTTATTGTGGAATTTTGTAACCAATGGCTATATATATATATTTTTTTAATTTATCTTTTTTGGAGGGTGGGATGGGGAGGGAGGGGGATGGGCGGGCCACTTCTATTGGTCTTTCATTTCTCTATTTTCATCTGTCTTTGTTCTTTGGCTCCTGTGGGCCTCCCATCACGGTGGCCACTGTTGTCGCAGAGCACCGGCTCTGGGTGCATGTGCGCCAGAGCTCCGGCTCGGTAATTGGACACATGGGTCCAGCCGCTCCGCGGCACGTGGGATCTTCCCAGGCCAGGGCTCGAACCGGCGCCCCTTGCACTGCAAGGCGGTGTCCTTACCCACTGGACCACCAGGGTAAGCCCACCAATGGCTATTTAGACTTAAATATAGATTAATTTCTTTGTTCACTGTGGCAGATTTTGCTCTTCAAAGATAAAGACAACCATATCTCCTATCCCACATGCTCTTTTGTAGTGTGGCCTTGCCACTTTCCTATGAATAAATAGAGTCTAATATTTCTCCTCTTGAGTCTGGGATTAACCTCAGTAACTTGTAGTAATCAGCAGAATGTGGATGAGGTAACACCATATGACTTCCAGGGCTAGGTCAGAGAAAGCTACAGTTCCCACCTGGATCTCTTGGAACACTCACTCTCTGGATTCTCCCATGGAGAGGCCATTCCTAGGTGCTATAGTTAATTATAGTTTCCACTAAGCAATCTTTGAATTATTCCAGTTCACATGTTAGTCATGTGGGTGAAGAAGCCCCTTGATGCTTCCAGTTCTCAGGCCTCTGAGTCATCCCTAGCCATTCAAGACTTTCCACCTGAGGCCCCAGACATCATAAAGCAGAGACAAACCACTCTTGCTGGATACACAGATTTTTGTGTGAACAGAAGTTCTCATTTCTCTAGGGTAAATACTTAAGATTGGGACAACTCAGTAATATGGTAAGTGAATGTTTAACTTTGCAAGAAACTACCAAACTATTTTCTAGAGTGGCTGTACAGTTTTTCATGCCCACTAGTAATATACCGGAGTTCCAGTTGCTTGCAGTCTCACTTTAGCTCAGCTGGTAAAATCCGCCTGCAATGCCAGATGCCCCAGTTGATCCCTGGGTCAGGAAGATCCCCCAAAGAAGGGAAAGGCTACCCACTCCAGTATTCTTGCCTGGAGAATTCAATGGCTCATCCATGGGTCACAAAGAGTCAGACACGACTGAGCGACTTCACTTTCATTTCAATGGAAAATAATGCAGTATATTTTTTCATGTGCTTATTTGCATTTGTTGTTGTTTGGTCACTAAATCCTGTCTGACTCTTTGCAATCCCACGGACTGTAGCATGCCAGGCTTCCCTGTCCTTTGCTATCTCCTAGAGTTTGCTCAAAATTATGTCCATTAGTTGGTGATGCCATCCAACCATGTCATCCTCTGTCACCACCTTCTCCTTTTGCCTTCAGTCTTTCCCAGCATCAGGATCTTCTTCCAATGAGTTAGCTCTTTGCATCAGATGGTCAAAGTGTTGGACCTTTATTAAACATCAGTCCTTTTAATGAATATTCAGGGTTGATTTCCTTTAGAAATGACTGGTATGAACTCCTTGCAGTCTAAGGGACTCTCAAGAGTCTTCTCCAACACCACAATTCAAAAGCATCAATTATTTGGTGCTCAGCCTTCTTTATGATTCAAATCTCACATCTGTACACGACTACTGGAAAAACCATAGCTTTGACTATAGCTCATTTTGTCAACAAAGTGATATCTCTGATTTTTAATATGCTGCCTAGGTTTGTCATAGCTTTTCTTCTAGGAATCAAGTGTCTCAATTTCATGGCTGCAGTCACCGTCCACAGTAATTTTGGAACCCAAGAAAATAGTCTGTCACTGTTTCCATTGTTTCCCCATGTATTTGCCATGAAGTGATGGGACTGGATGTCATAATCTTGGTTGTTTGTTTTTTTAATGTTTAGTTTCAAGTCAGCTTTTTCACTTTCCTCTTTCACCTTCATCAAGAGGCTCTTTAGTTACTCTTCACTTTCTGCCATAAGGGTGGTATCATTTGCTTTTTTGCCTTTAGTAAAATGTTCAAGATTTTTACCATTTATAATCAATTGTTTCAGTCTGACATTTTAAAAAAAATCTAATCTAATTTTCCATACCTCCCCTCCCCCTCAATATGACACTTGTTTCTCATTTTATTTTCCATTCAGTTTTTCTTTTTGATATGCAGTCACTGAGTTTTGAAAAATGCATGCACCTCTGGAAACTGAATCCCTATAAAGTGACATAACATATTCATCACCTTAGGAAGTTCCCTCATGTCCCTTCCAATTATTCTCTGTTCCTAATTCCCCTCATAATAATCAATGTTCTGATTTTCACCATAGATTTTGTGTAAGACTTCTTTTTTTAACTTTGACTTAAAAGATAATTTTATTTATTTATTTATTTTTGGCTGTGCTGGTTCTTTGCTGCTGTACAAGCCTTTCTCTAGTTGTGACGAGCTAGGAGTTATCTCTAGTTGTGGTGTTCAGGCTTACCATTGCCATGGCTTCTCTTGTCACAGAGCATGGGCTCTAGGGCGAGTCGCTTCAGCCGTTGTGGCACATGGGCTCAGTAGTTGCAACTCCCGGGCTCTAGAGCACAGGCTCAATAGTTGTGGTGAATGGGCTTAGTTGCTCAGTGGCATGTGGGATCTTCTTGTATCAGGGATTGAACCCATGTTTCCTGCATTGGCAGGTAGATTTTTTTACCACTGAGTCATAATTTAAGATAACATAGTTTAGCATATTTTTGAAATCCATCTAACTTGCATGTATCAGTAGTTCCTTCCTTTTTATTGCTGAATAGTATTTCATTTTGTGAATAGGTCAGAGTTAGCTAATCCACTCTTTTATTGATGAACACCTGGTCTGTTTCAGTTTGGGTTATTATGAATAAACCTTCTGCGAACAATCATATACAAAGTCCTTTTTGATACATGTTTTTATTTATCTTGAATAAATATCAAATAGTTGAATGGCTGGATCGTAAGACACATACAGAAGTTTATAAGAAACTTGTCATATCTTTTTCCAAAGATGAAGAAATATTTCTTTTGTCCAAGATGCCTTAGGCATCTGACTCATGGGTTTCCCAGGAATAGAAGTGCCCTTTGTTGTGGAAATTGTGGAGGTGGAATGATTCCCACCCCCTTCCTGGATCAGAATTGATTCAAGGATATAAGTGCCTCTCCTAGCAGCTCTGCTCTCACAGCTGTCAGCCTTGGTCAGAGGGAGGCGGGGAGGTTTAATTATAATGCTTCTGACAGTTTCTGAGCACAGAGCTCAGTGCCTGCTGCACCAACAGCTGAGCTCAGATATGCAGTCACTGAGTTTTGAAAAATGTGCACCTCTGGAAACTGAATCCCTATAAAGTGACATAACATATT
This sequence comes from Tragulus kanchil, assembly GCA_022376925.1. Lineage (NCBI taxonomy): Eukaryota > Metazoa > Chordata > Mammalia > Artiodactyla > Tragulidae > Tragulus > Tragulus kanchil. The sequence goes on along the minus strand of JAIOJX010000001.1, from coordinate 64,145,192 downwards.
CATCACCTTAGGAAGTTCCCTCATGTCCCTTCCAATTATTCTCTGTTCCTAATTCCCCTCATAATAATCAATGTTCTGATTTTCACCATAGATTTTGTGTAAGACTTCTTTTTTTAACTTTGACTTAAAAGATAATTTTATTTATTTATTTATTTTTGGCTGTGCTGGTTCTTTGCTGCTGTACAAGCCTTTCTCTAGTTGTGACGAGCTAGGAGTTATCTCTAGTTGTGGTGTTCAGGCTTACCATTGCCATGGCTTCTCTTGTCACAGAGCATGGGCTCTAGGGCGAGTCGCTTCAGCCGTTGTGGCACATGGGCTCAGTAGTTGCAACTCCCGGGCTCTAGAGCACAGGCTCAATAGTTGTGGTGAATGGGCTTAGTTGCTCAGTGGCATGTGGGATCTTCTTGTATCAGGGATTGAACCCATGTTTCCTGCATTGGCAGGTAGATTTTTTTACCACTGAGTCATAATTTAAGATAACATAGTTTAGCATATTTTTGAAATCCATCTAACTTGCATGTATCAGTAGTTCCTTCCTTTTTATTGCTGAATAGTATTTCATTTTGTGAATAGGTCAGAGTTAGCTAATCCACTCTTTTATTGATGAACACCTGGTCTGTTTCCAGTTTGGGTTATTATGAATAAACCTTCTGCGAACAATCATATACAAAGTCCTTTTTGATACATGTTTTTATTTATCTTGAATAAATATCAAATAGTTGAATGGCTGGATCGTAAGACACATACAGAAGTTTATAAGAAACTTGTCATATCTTTTTCCAAAGATGAAGAAATATTTCTTTTGTCCAAGATGCCTTAGGCATCTGACTCATGGGTTTCCCAGGAATAGAAGTGCCCTTTGTTGTGGAAATTGTGGAGGTGGAATGATTCCCACCCCCTTCCTGGATCAGAATTGATTCAAGGATATAAGTGCCTCTCCTAGCAGCTCTGCTCTCACAGCTGTCAGCCTTGGTCAGAGGGAGGCGGGGAGGTTTAATTATAATGCTTCTGACAGTTTCTGAGCACAGAGCTCAGTGCCTGCTGCACCAACAGCTGAGCTCAGCCTGAAGCTGCTGTGCTGAAAACTCACCTCTCAGTATCTGGCTGTTTGTCAGTAGGCCTGCTTAATGGTCCAAGAATTTCACATTTCCACATGCTCAGTGCTGGTCAGGTGCAGGTTGCAGACACATTTCAGCTCCAGAGGCTTGCATCAGTTTCCTCACATTACCACCGAGGTAGTTGCAGTTCATGATACAGTCCAGCGGAGCCCAGTCCTCCAGAGAACGAAATCTTTAAACACACTCCATGTTCTCAGAGTTCATCACATTTGCACATGCATCTACTGAAAGGCTCTGCTCTTGTCCCTCTGGGATCCATTTTTATGATTTCTGACTCCTTTTTTTCTGGGCTGATAAAGGAAAGAAAAGGCACCAAGATGCTTTGGGAGGGAAGGCACTCTTCTTTGTTTTTTCCTTTTTCGAAATGCTCTTTATTTTCTCCCATACCACTTCAGCACTGACTCTTTTATGACATTGAACACATTCTTCCCTGTGTCATCACTGTTTGAGGTCATTTGTTTACTTAGTTCCACCTAGTTCCACAAAGGATTTGAGTGATTTGTAAGAATAAACTGAATACACATAGATATTGTAAATTAAAAGGGTAATGAAAGACAAATGAGGGTGGGGACATAAAATGGAGTCAGGGATACTATTTTGTACACTCTCTAGACCTCTTTATGAATGTGAATGCCATAAGGCAAGAATTGTTTTATTCATCTTTGTGTTTCTAATGGGGCTTGATTTACATTTTTAAAAAGAATTTTATTGGGCTTTCCTGGTGGTCCAGTGGGTAAGGACACCACCTTGCAGTGCAAGGGGCACCGGTTCAATCCCTGGCCTGGGAAGATCCCACGTGCCGCAGAGCAGCTGAACCGATGTGTCCAATTATTGAGCGGAGTTCTGGGCGCATGCACCCAGAGCCAGTGCTCTGTGACAACACAGGCCACTGCGATGGGAGGCCCACAGGCCAAAGAGCAAAGACGGGGAGGGTCCCTACTTTTTGGGCGCAAGAGCCCCCAAGTGTCCCTGCTTTATAATGCTTCACATTTCACACAGCTGAAAGCTCAGCCTGAAGCTGCTGTGCTGAAAACTCACCTCTCAGTATCTGGCTGTTTGTCAGTAGGCCTGCTTAATGGTCCAAGAATTTCACATTTCCACATGCTCAGTGCTGGTCAGGTGCAGGTTGCAGACACATTTCAGCTCCAGAGGCTTGCATCAGTTTCCTCACATTACCACCGAGGTAGTTGCAGTTCATGATACAGTCCAGCGGAGCCCAGTCCTCCAGAGAACGAAATCTTTAAACACACTCCATGTTCTCAGAGTTCATCACATTTGCACATGCATCTACTGAAAGGCTCTGCTCTTGTCCCTCTGGGATCCATTTTTATGATTTCTGACTCCTTTTTTTCTGGGCTGATAAAGGAAAGAAAAGGCACCAAGATGCTTTGGGAGGGAAGGCACTCTTCTTTGTTTTTTCCTTTTTCGAAATGCTCTTTATTTTCTCCCATACCACTTCAGCACTGACTCTTTTATGACATTGAACACATTCTTCCCTGTGTCATCACTGTTTGAGGTCATTTGTTTACTTAGTTCCACCTAGTTCCACAAAGGATTTGAGTGATTTGTAAGAATAAACTGAATACACATAGATATTGTAAATTAAAAGGGTAATGAAAGACAAATGAGGGTGGGGACATAAAATGGAGTCAGGGATACTATTTTGTACACTCTCTAGACCTCTTTATGAATGTGAATGCCATAAGGCAAGAATTGTTTTATTCATCTTTGTGTTTCTAATGGGGCTTGATTTACATTTTTAAAAAGAATTTTATTGGGCTTTCCTGGTGGTCCAGTGGGTAAGGACACCACCTTGCAGTGCAAGGGGCACCGGTTCAATCCCTGGCCTGGGAAGATCCCACGTGCCGCAGAGCAGCTGAACCGATGTGTCCAATTATTGAGCCGGAGTTCTGGGGCGCATGCACCCAGAGCCAGTGCTCTGTGACAACACAGGCCACTGCGATGGGAGGCCCACACAGGCCAAAGAGCAAAGACGGATGAAAATAGATAAATGAAAGACCAATAGAAGTGGCCCGCCCGCTCCCCTCCCTCCCCAACCCGCCCCCCCAAATAAATAATTTTATTAAGATATTTATATACCATAAAATTCAGTGCTTTTAGTATGGTCACGATTGTGCAGTCATCATCGTAATCCATTTTAGAACATTTTTCATCACTTCATAAAGTAACCCTATACCCATTAGCAGCAAATCCCATTTCCCCCTTCTCGTACCCGCAACCATTAATCTCTTTTCTGTTTCTATGAATTTTCCTATTCTGGATATTTCATATTGTGTCTTCCTTTCTTCACTTGTCACAATCTCTTTATAGTTCATCCTTGTTGCTACATGGTATCAGTAGTTGTCTTCATTTTATAGCTGCATATTATTCCATCACATGGATATAACACATTCTGTTTATCCATTCATCTGTTGATAGGCATTTATGATATTTCCACCGTTTTGCTCTTATGAATAATGCTGCTGTGAACATTTGTGTGCAAGTTTTTCTGTGCATGTATGTTTTCATTTTTACTGAGTATATAACTAGGAGTTGAATTACTGGATAATATGATAACTCTTTGTTTAGTCATTTGAGGCATTGCCAGACTATTTTCCACATTGGCTACACCATTTTACAGTCCCATCAGTATGACAGAATGGTTCCAATTTCTCGACATTATGTTTTACAATGTTTTTATTAAAGTATAGTTGATTTGCAATATGTTAGTTTTAGGTGTACAGCAAAGTGGTTCAGTTACATAGATATATTTTCTTTGTCAGATTCTTTTCCATTACAGGTTATTCATTTCTCTTCTTGCCAGCATTTTTATTCTCTGTTTTTATCATTCTTTCCTCCTAGTGGGTGTTAAGTAGTATTTCATTTGATTTTTGTTAATTTTATTTATTTATTTATTCATTTATTTGGGTGTACTGTGGTGTGTGGGATCTTTAGTTGCAGCATGTGGGATTTAGTTCCCTGACCTGGGATCGAATTTGTGCTCCCTACATTCAGAGCATGGTCTTAGCCACTGGAATACCAGGGAAGTCCCATATCTCATTTGGTTTTTTTTTTTTTTTTGGTTGGGGGAGCGGGTTGGGGAGGGAGAGAGGCGGGCAGGCCACTTCTCTTGGTCTTTCATTTATCTATTTTTCATCCATCTTTGTTCTTTGGCCCCTGTGGGCCTCCTATCGCGGTGGCCTCTGTTGTCGCAGAGCACCGGCTCTGGGCACATGCGCTCCAGGGCTCTGGCTCCGTAATTGGACACATGGGTCCAGCCGCTCCGCAGCACATGGGATCTTCCCAGGCCAGGGATTGAACCGGTGCCCCTTGCACTGCAAGGTGGTGTCCTTACCCACTGGACCACCAGGGAAGCCCTCTCATTTGGTTTTGATTTGCATTTCCCTAATAATGTTAAGTATCTTTTCATGTGATTATTGGCCTTTTGTGTATCTCATTTGGAGATATATCTCTCATATCCTTTCCTATATTTCATTGGGTTATTTGGGTTTCTTTGAGTTGCAAGAGTTCTACAAATTTCCTGTCAGCTGTATGATTTGCCAACGATTTTCTCCTATTCTGTACATTGTCTCTTTCACTTTCTTGATGATATCACTTGAAGCAGAAATATTTTTAATTTTGATGAAATCTGAGGTATCTATTTTTTTAGTCAATTCTGCTTTGATGTTGTATGTAAGAAGGTTTGACTTAACCCAGGGTAGGAAGATTTCTCAGCCCTATCTTATACAAATATGTACATATGTACATGTCTTGTTTACAACAAGAGCTAACATTTGTTGAGTGCTTGCTTTAAGCTTGACATTACTCCATGCACTATCAAGAGGGTATTGATGGCAATAGCAACAATAGCTAACTTTACTGAATTCTTCTACAAATGATTTCATTTAATCCTCACAATGAATCTGTGAGGTAAATATTATTATATCTATTTTGCAGATATAGACACTGAAGATCAAAAACATCATCTGAATGTGATGCCTAGAACTGCTGTAGCTGTCTTCTGAGGGGTTGATGTCAAACTGGAGGGGACATAAGAAAAAGACAGAAAAAACCAACTACTGATAAGATAATGAATTAAAAGCCAAATAACAACATCAACCACAACATTAATAGCTGACATTTACTGATCACTTAACGAAAATTACCTCACGTAACAGTCACAATAGTTCTTTGAAGAAAAATATATGATAAAGACTCCACTATGAGGTTCAGAAATGTTAAATACAGCAGTAAATCTTATTGGTATCTTCTACGTTTTCCTCTCTAAGAACTCCAGTGTTTTCACCGTGATGGGGGGTGGACACTGAACTCTTTCTTATCAAGAGGAAGTGAATCATGATTAATTCAAGCCAATCAGTGGTGTCATTCCCCTTGTCAGTAATAAGTTTCTGCATGGAAATGGGACTAATCCTGGAAATGGGACTAAAGGGAAGTCTGTTGAGGGGCTTCTAAGAAAGATTTTCATTGAGAATAAAAAGCATAGAATCTTCCACTTCCTCTTTGACTTTAGGCACCCCTCCACACCTAGCACAGAGCTGCATACATAGAAGAAACTCAGGAAAATTTTTGTGAAATGAACTCTCTTGAGTATTCTATTGTAGGTCAGTTTTTTCTTCTTTCACTTTGATCCATACAAAGATATTTTAGTCCAGAAATAATCCCACAGACTGGCTATAGATGAGCAAATTTTCTACTTGTTTCCTGGGACTTAAATAAGGCCAGTGACCACAGACACCACTCACTCTTTAAGACTTCTGCAAAAAAACTATATAATGAGTCACATTCCCTTTGTTGATGTATTGAGACCACAATGTTTTGCTTGGTTCAAGCAAAATGTATAGGTAACATCTTTCACTGACCTTACACTTGCAAAACTTTCTCCCAGATAGAGATAGGTTATACTTTATATTTTCAAATTAATTTTAATTACTTGTGTAATTGTTTATATAATTATATATATTATTTATATAGTACATAAATGATCAAGTTTTATTTCTTTCAGATCATTACATAAAGTATTTTGGGTTTTTTGCTGAAGTATATTCTGTAATAATTCTTCATAAGAGTTTCTAAGGGTGGTAAGTTTTCTGGGTTCTTATATGGTCAAAATATCGTTATTTCTTCTTTTAATACAAATCATGCTTATTGGGGAAATGTACCTTTATTTACATTTTGATACTAGATAGCTGTCTTCTGAGGGGTTGATGTCAAACTGGAGGGACATAAGAAAAGACAGAAAACCAACTACTGATAAGATAATGAATTAAAAGCCAAATAACAACATCAACCACAACATTAATAGCTGACATTTACTGATCACTTAACGAAAATTACCTCACGTAACAGTCACAATAGTTCTTTGAAGAAAAATATATGATAAAGACTCCACTATGAGGTTCAGAAATGTTAAATACAGCAGTAAATCTTATTGGTATCTTCTACGTTTTCCTCTCTAAGAACTCCAGTGTTTTCACCGTGATGGGGGGTGGACACTGAACTCTTTCTTATCAAGAGGAAGTGAATCATGATTAATTCAAGCCAATCAGTGGTGTCATTCCCCTTGTCAGTAATAAGTTTCTGCATGGAAATGGGACTAATCCTGGAAATGGGACTAAAGGGAAGTCTGTTGAGGGGCTTCTAAGAAAGATTTTCATTGAGAATAAAAAGCATAGAATCTTCCACTTCCTCTTTGACTTTAGGCACCCCTCCACACCTAGCACAGAGCTGCATACATAGAAGAAACTCAGGAAAATTTTTGTGAAATGAACTCTCTTGAGTATTCTATTGTAGGTCAGTTTTTTCTTCTTTCACTTTGATCCATACAAAGATATTTTAGTCCAGAAATAATCCCACAGACTGGCTATAGATGAGCAAATTTTCTACTTGTTTCCTGGGACTTAAATAAGGCCAGTGACCACAGACACCACTCACTCTTTAAGACTTCTGCAAAAAAACTATATAATGAGTCACATTCCCTTTGTTGATGTATTGAGACCACAATGTTTTGCTTGGTTCAAGCAAAATGTATAGGTAACATCTTTCACTGACCTTACACTTGCAAAACTTTCTCCCAGATAGAGATAGGTTATACTTTATATTTTCAAATTAATTTTAATTACTTGTGTAATTGTTTATATAATTATATATATTATTTATATAGTACATAAATGATCAAGTTTTATTTCTTTCAGATCATTACATAAAGTATTTTGGGTTTTTTTTTGCTGAAGTATATTCTGTAATAATTCTTCATAAGAGTTTCTAAGGGTGGTAAGTTTTCTGGGTTCTTATATGTTCAAAATACCTTTATTTCTTCTTTTAAAACAAATCATGCTTATTGAATGAATGGTAATGCACATGTACTCTTGGAAATGTATTTACATTTTGAAGACTTCTTAAAATATATAGAATATGTGTTAGCATCCACTATTTGGGGCACTTCCAGCAGTAAAGAACCCACCTGCCAACACAGGAGACTTCTTGTAAGAGACTTTGGTTCAATCCCTGGGTTGGGAGGATCCCCTGGAGAAGGAAATAGCAACTCACTCCAGTATTCTTGCCTGTAAAATTCCATGGACAGAGGAGCCTCGTGGGCCCCAGTCCATGGGGTCACAAAGAGTCTGACATGATTGAGTGACTGAGCATGCACTTCTATTTTTAGGTCAATAATCAAACAGAAGTACTATTCCCTTTGTAATTAAAATCTAAAACTTTGGCGGTATTTCAGTAGCACATACATGTATCTTATTGAGTAAAACTGAACAGAGCCCTTATAATTAGTCTTACTGTATTTTTGTACAAAATAATGAATTGGTACTTGAGTTGAAAAAAACTCTCTGGTGATTTGTTTAAAAAAACCTGCCTTTGTTTTGATTATGTTTGTATATGTTTCAGTGCTTATATCACATATGTACTGAACTAAATTGATGAGAATTGATTTTGTGTTTATCTTGCAGTTGGTAACATGTAAACAAACATGCAGACATTGAATGTAGTATGGATTGTATATTCAGTGAGTTTTTTGGTGGATACAGTTTATAAATATACTAATTATATACCCTCATATATTCATATAGTAGTTTGGTTAGGTATTAAATCCTAGGTTCAACATTATTTTCACATAATAGTTTGAAGACATTGCTCCATTGCTGTCTTGCATCTGATGTGTCATCTGATGTGGAAAGTCTCATGTCAAACCTGTTCATTGTAGGTGGTCTTTATTTTCTCTTTGAAAGATTTCAGTATTTTTGTATTATCTTCTATGCTGTAAAATTTCACAGTAGTGTGGCCAGGTCTAGAGCTTTTAAACTATATTCTGTAATAATTCTTCATAAGAGTTTCTAAGGGTGGTAAGTTTTCTGGGTTCTTATATGTTCAAAATACCTTTATTTCTTCTTTTAAAACAAATCATGCTTATTGAATGAATGGTAATGCACATGTACTCTTGGAAATGTATTTACATTTTGAAGACTTCTTAAAATATATAGAATATGTGTTAGCATCCACTATTTGGGGCACTTCCAGCAGTAAAGAACCCACCTGCCAACACAGGAGACTTCTTGTAAGAGACTTTGGTTCAATCCCTGGGTTGGGAGGATCCCCTGGAGAAGGAAATAGCAACTCACTCCAGTATTCTTGCCTGTAAAATTCCATGGACAGAGGAGCCTCGTGGGCCCCAGTCCATGGGGTCACAAAGAGTCTGACATGATTGAGTGACTGAGCATGCACTTCTATTTTTAGGTCAATAATCAAACAGAAGTACTATTCCCTTTGTAATTAAAATCTAAAACTTTGGCGGTATTTCAGTAGCACATACATGTATCTTATTGAGTAAAACTGAACAGAGCCCTTATAATTAGTCTTACTGTATTTTTGTACAAAATAATGAATTGGTACTTGAGTTGAAAAAAACTCTCTGGTGATTTGTTTAAAAAAACCTGCCTTTGTTTTGATTATGTTTGTATATGTTTCAGTGCTTATATCACATATGTACTGAACTAAATTGATGAGAATTGATTTTGTGTTTATCTTGCAGTTGGTAACATGTAAACAAACATGCAGACATTGAATGTAGTATGGATTGTATATTCAGTGAGTTTTTTGGTGGATACAGTTTATAAATATACTAATTATATACCCTCATATATTCATATAGTAGTTTGGTTAGGTATTAAATCCTAGGTTCAACATTATTTTCACATAATAGTTTGAAGACATTGCTCCATTGCTGTCTTGCATCTGATGTGTCATCTGATGTGGAAAGTCTCATGTCAAACCTGTTCATTGTAGGTGGTCTTTATTTTCTCTTTGAAAGATTTCAGTATTTTTGTATTATCTTCTATGCTGTAAAATTTCACAGTAGTGTGGCCAGGTTTAGAGCTTTTAAACTATTGTTGTCTTTTCTTAAACAGGTTATTCCCCTTGGTGCCTACAGGTTCCTTTAGATCTGAGGATTCATGACTTCAGGTCTAGACAGTTTTTTCTTTGTTTATTTGTTTTGTCATCTATTCCTCAAATATCGATTCCCATGCATTCTCTCCATTTTTACTCAATGGAACTCCCTTTAGACAAAAGCTGAAATTTCTTGATTTGTTTATATTTCATGCCTCTCACTTTCTTTATTCCTTTTCATCCCCCTATCCTTTATTATTATGCTCTGGGTAAATGCCTCAGTCTAATTTTCCAACTCTCTGATTTAACTTCTATTTGTATCCATGACAAATTTTAGTTCAGTACATTTATTAACTTCACCTATGCTATTTTTTTTAAATCCCTTATTTTTCATATTTACCTATTATTGTCCCATAATTGTTCTTTCATAGCTGTAATATCTTTTCTTATCATTCTGGGGTTATTATTTTACATTGATGTTCTGAGGACTCTGCTTATCTAATGACAGTCCTGGCATTTATCGAGTATATTGTCTCTATTTAATGACATTGATTTGTTTAAATGTTTGGTGCTTATCTTATATGCTTCTCTATGCAGATGAGATTTTTTTTTTTTTTAGACTGTCTGTTCCTTCCATTTACACAACCTGTTTTTGAGAATAGAGGGCAAATACTTATCTACTGTTTTCAATCAGAGTGGGTATTGTGGAGAGCATGCCATAATAAAGGTACCTTCATGAATCTGTGTACCTCTCTATTTCTCATTACTACTCTCATATATTTTTTCATTGCCTATCACCCACAATACTAGACTGTCTCACTGCCTTAACTCCCATACTCATTGCTTTCACTTGAAGATAACTTTCTCTGTTCCTGCTTGCTGGTCCATGTGATGGGAAAAGGGATGGAGAGTTTTCTGACTTTTCTTCCTAGTATACTGGGTAGGTGCCTCTAAGATCATTCCTTTGTCATTGTTTTTACCTTTTGGCATGGAGAACTTCTGGGATACTTTACTACCTGTAAGAATGCTCTCCTATGCATGCCCTGAGCTGTGGTTTCCTTCTTTAATCAAAACATCTTCTAAGTTTGTCCTCTCAGTTTTTGGCCCACCAAGTGTGATTTCAAAGCATGGCTATGTATTGAATCACTTTTCTGTTGTGTCAAGTAGAATAGAGCAAGTAAAGAAACTATAAACAGAAGTGTCTCAAGGAAGATAGGAGGTTATTTCTCTATCTGTATTTTTTATAGACTCCACTAGTTGGCTTAATGTCATATAACTAATAAGCTGTGGAAATGGGGTCTGAACCCAGACATGACTCCAAAGCCTACCTTTTTAGGTTCTTTCCACTATATCAGTGGTTTTTAACCTTGGTTATATATTAGAATTACCAAGGTAGTTTAAAAAGTACTAATGCTTTGAAACCATACCAGATCAATTAAGTCATAATCAAAAGTATTTTGTAAAGCTTTCCCATTTGATTCAGTTGTAAAGCCAGAGTTGAATACTACTGCATTTTCTAACTTATTTCTTTTTTGCCTATATGTGCTAATGTTCCTCTGCCAAATATTTTCCTGATTACCTGATTGCTAACACTCTGCTTAAGTTTTCCTTATCTGTGTAATTTTGAAAATTATTTTGAAGAAATATGGAAGGTTACCTTAGTTAATATTTGACTCAAATATTTAAAAATCATTAAGAAATTTATCAACATGCAAAATTGTACAGACTCTGAAAAGCCAATTTATGTAATCAGTCATATTAGCAAAATATAGAAGAAAAATCACACAATCAAATTGATGGATGTAGAAAAACCAAATGACAAATTTAACACCCATTCATGACTTAATTAAAAATACCACAGAGAACTCTAGTAATACATGAACTTATTCAGCTTGGTACAGTACATCTACCAAAAAACAAAGAAAATACCATAGCTAATATCACATTTAACAATAAAGGCTAAATGTTCTTCAGCTAGTATCAGGAACAAATCAAGAATGCCCATTCTCACTACTGCTATTCAATATAGAGCTAGAAGTTTTGCCTAAAGAAAAATGTGGAAATAAAAGGCATTCTGATTGGAAAGGAAAAAAGCCATCTCTATTTGCAGATGAGGCTTCCCTGGTGGTTCAGTGGTAAAGAATCTGCCTGCAATTCAGGAGACCCAGGTTTGATCCCTGGAGAAGGGAATGGCTACCCACTCCAGTATTCTTGCCTGGAGCATTCTATAGACAGAGGAGTCTGGTAGGCTATAGTCCATGGGGGTCACAGAGAGTTAGATGCAATAGACCAAGTAATTACATTAGAATATTACAATTAGACAAAAAAATGAACTATAATCTAAACTTCACAACTGACACAAAAATTAGCTCAATGTGCATCATAGATTAAATATAAAATGCACATCTGTAAAACTTTGTAGAATATAACATAAGAGAAAACTTTAGGACTTAGGCTTCATGAAGTGACATGACACCCAAAGCTCAAACCATACAAAAATGAATGAAGTAACAAATTTTGCTTAACAGAGAATGAAAAGACAAACTACAGACTGAAAGAATGCATTTGCAAACCTGCATATCTGACAATGGACTCAGATCTAGAATATACAATAAACTCTCAAAACTCAACATTATTAACACAAACAATTCAATTAGAAAATGGGCAAAAGGCACAAAAGATCATATCACTGAAGAAAATACACAGTTATAGCAAGTGAGCACATGAAAGGATGTTCAACAACATTACACATTAAGAAAATACAAATTCAAACCACAAAAAGATATGATTACACATCTACTAGAATGACTAAAATAAAAGTACCAAATGTTGATGAGAATATAGAGAAACTGGATCTCTCATATATTGCTGGTGGGTATATAAAATACAAAAGATGCTTTTGAACTGTGGTTTGAAGAAGACTCTTGAGAGTCCCTTGGACTGCAAGGAGATCAAGCCAGTCAATCCTAAAAGAAATCAACTCTGAATATTCATTGGAAGGAATGATGCTGAAGCTGAAGCTCTAATACTTTGACCATGTGATGCAAAGAGACAACTCATTGGAAAAGACCCTGATGCTGGGGAAAATAGAAGGCAGAAGGAGAAGGGGGCGACAGAGGATGAGATGTTTTGATGGCATCACTGAGTCAATGGACATGAGTTTGAGCAGGCTCTGGGAGATGGTGAAGGACAGGCAAGCCTGGTGTGCTGCAGTGTGTGAGACTGCAAAGAGTCAGACATGACTGAGCGACTGAACAACAACAAAATATATAAAATATTAAGGCACTTTAGAAAAGAGTCTTGGCAGTTTCTTATATTAATAAAAGGAAACATGTAATTATAACACGCCACACCAATTGCACTTCTTGGCATTTCGTTTCCAGAGAAATAAAAATTAATGGCTGCAAAGAAATCTGTACACCACTACTCACACTTAGCACTCATTTATTCTATTTCACTGTATATAACATTCCATTTATGACTAACCACTAATCAAATCAGTATGCTGATGATAGGCATTTGGGCTGCTTTCACTTTTCAACATTTCAATAATGCTTTTATGAATACCTTTGTAGCTGTCTCCTTGAATACATATGTGAGAATTTTCCTAGGATGGATATCTAGAAATGGAAATTCTGGGTCTTAGGTTGATATACATTGCTAAGTATACTCAGTTCAGTTCGGTTCAGTCACTCAATCATGTCCGACTCAGTCTGTTACTTATCTTTTAATGTTTTAAGGCCATTTTTTGCTTTCAAAAGCTTTAATTTTCATTTAATAAAATTTACCAGTATTTTCCTATAAGATTCTGCTTTTTGCATATTAGTTATCAAAATCTTTTTTGTCACAAGGAACTAAAGGGAATCTCCTACATTTTGTTCTAAGAATATTCAAGTCCTGTTCTTTATGTTCAGATCTTTAAAACATCTGGAGTTGATTTTTATGTATGGCATGAAGTAGGGATCTAATTTAGTTTTGTCCATACAAAAGTTAATTTTCCCAATATCATCTATTGAATGCTCTGTACTTTCTTTATTCTGTCCAGCTAAATAAATACCAAGACTTACTATGTGCTAATCATTGTTCTAGGCATTTCGCATATAGTATTAAAAACAAAATATTACTAGTAACATTATGAATTATATTTCATTACAGCTGTTAGAATATGTTTGTCCTGTGGAGCTTATATTCTATCTTGGGTTGATATATAATAAACATAATAAATAGGTCTATTATATAGTATGTTGGAAGATGATGAACAGGGTGAAGGAAGTTGGAGTTCTGGGTTGGGAGGAAGGGTATCATTTTAAACAGTATGATCTGGGTTGGCCTTGTTGAGAAGCTGATATTTGGGCAGAGACTTAAAGAAGTGAAAGAGGTGGCATGTGAATATTTCAGGCATAATAGAAGATAATATTTAACTGGTATTTTTGAATTTCACAAAAATTTCTATTGAAGTTTTTACTAGAGTTTTTCACACACACACACACATTGGTTACATCATTGCATCTTGCCGTTCATGAGCATGGTCTGTCTCTACATTTATTCACAGCTTCTGTTAGATTCTTTAATAGTATTATGATGTACTCAATAAAGGTCTTACACATATTTATTGGCTTTATTACTATGTACTTTATAGTTTTTTGGTGCCTATAAAATCTTTATATATCTTTTCAACCTCATTTCTTCTTTGCTTATCTCCCCACCCCAACCCTAGATGGGTGTTTCTGATAGGTAATTGTGTTTCTCATAGGTAATGTAAACTAATTATTGTGTGTGAATGTTGTGTGTGTGTGTGATGGATAATGGTCTTGTTTCCTGACCCTGATCCTAAAGTTGAGTTTGATTAACCCAAATCACAGCCCTTCTCCCTCATGATTTTTGCAAGATACATATACTTGACCAGTCTCCTCAGTGAATCTTCAAGTTCTTCAAGGGCAGTAATGGATGTCTTCTACTCTGCATCTTGCCTGTGGTACTGGGCACACTGTACTTACCTGAAAGACATTACTGGAACATTTCTCACAATGGGGTTTCTGCACTTTTCCTTCATTCTCTTCACTCTAGTTAACCCTCAATATGAATCTCCCTTGATCTTCAAAGATGACTTCCATACTGAAAGATGCTCTCCTCCCTATTGTTAGACCCCTGAAATAAAGACTTACAGTCTAATATTTTAGTTTATGTTTAAACAAAATATTACTAGTAACATTATGAATTATATTTCATTACAGCTGTTAGAATATGTTTGTCCTGTGGAGCTTATATTCTATCTTGGGTTGATATATAATAAACATAATAAATAGGTCTATTATATAGTATGTTGGAAGATGATGAACAGGGTGAAGGAAGTTGGAGTTCTGGGTTGGGAGGAAGGGTATCATTTTAAACAGTATGATCTGGGTTGGCCTTGTTGAGAAGCTGATATTTGGGCAGAGACTTAAAGAAGTGAAAGAGGTGGCATGTGAATATTTCAGGCATAATAGAAGATAATATTTAACTGGTATTTTTGAATTTCACAAAAATTTCTATTGAAGTTTTTACTAGAGTTTTTCACACACACACACACATTGGTTACATCATTGCATCTTGCCGTTCATGAGCATGGTCTGTCTCTACATTTATTCACAGCTTCTGTTAGATTCTTTAATAGTATTATGATGTACTCAATAAAGGTCTTACACATATTTATTGGCTTTATTACTATGTACTTTATAGTTTTTTGGTGCCTATAAAATCTTTATATATCTTTTCAACCTCATTTCTTCTTTGCTTATCTCCCCACCCCAACCCTAGATGGGTGTTTCTGATAGGTAATTGTGTTTCTCATAGGTAATGTAAACTAATTATTGTGTGTGAATGTTGTGTGTGTGTGTGATGGATAATGGTCTTGTTTCCTGACCCTGATCCTAAAGTTGAGTTTGATTAACCCAAATCACAGCCCTTCTCCCTCATGATTTTTGCAAGATACATATACTTGACCAGTCTCCTCAGTGAATCTTCAAGTTCTTCAAGGGCAGTAATGGATGTCTTCTACTCTGCATCTTGCCTGTGGTACTGGGCACACTGTACTTACCTGAAAGACATTACTGGAACATTTCTCACAATGGGGTTTCTGCACTTTTCCTTCATTCTCTTCACTCTAGTTAACCCTCAATATGAATCTCCCTTGATCTTCAAAGATGACTTCCATACTGAAAGATGCTCTCCTCCCATGGAATTGTGCCTGAGACCTTTACTTCTGCCAGTGTTCCTTCTCCTCTGAAGAAGTGAGAGAAAAATCTTGGTTAGTAGCTGAGAATTATTTGTGAAGAATTGTGTTGGTGAGATAATCTATTCCAGTATTTGAAAAAGGTTTTGCCATAGAACATAAATGTATTAGATGCTCTAGGGGTGTGGGTAGGGAGATCCCAAGTTAAAAAACAAAAACAAAAACAAAAAAAACAAGCAGGAAGCCCTTTATACTAAACTGCCTTCTTGGAGCATGTGTCACTTGGAGCTCAGTGACTTCAGTTATGTCCGACTCTTTGTGGCCCATGAACTGTAGCCTGCCGGGCTCCTCTATCCATGGAATTTTCCAGGCAAAAATACTGGAGTGGGTTGCCATGTCCTCCTCCAGGGGACCTTTCTGCCCAGGGATTGAATCCACATCTTCTACACTGGCAAGTGGATTCTTTGCTGCTGAGCTATCAGGGTAGCCCCCTTCTTGGAGACTTATACCGTATTTTAAGTATATGAAAGGCCCTGAGAAGTTTGTGATAAATAAAACAAATTTTGTTTAGCCCACCACTTTTCAAACATAATTGACCACAGAAACTTTTTTTCTGTTTTTAAGGAGCACCTATTAACATCCACATACCTCACACTGGGAAACATTGATCTCATTCACCTTTTGCTTTCTGATAGATATAAAGCAAACAGGGCCATCTATCCTAGATTGTCTTTTAAAGACCTTTTGCTTCCACAGTAGTGTTAAAAAACCTAGATCATGAGGAAATTTTCTCTAAGATCTATTTCAAAATCCTTCGTGTTTAAACTTTGAGTATCCTATTCATTCCTATATCTTCACCAGAAATAAAATGATTTTGAATTCTGATGCAAAATCAATTGTTGTGTATTTACAGAACATTTAATATGAGAAAGAAAACAATGTTTAAGACATTGGCCTTGCTGGACAAGGAAGTTGCTGTCCTTAGTTAGAATTTCCATATTTTCCTGCTTCTCTTCCTTGATATTTTTTTGCCCTTGCCCTTGACCTGAATAACCCTGAGTTTCCAAGAGGTGGCCACAATGGAGAATTTCATGGACCGAGGAACCTAGTGGACTACATTCCATGGGGTCGCAAAGAGTCATGGGGTTGCAAAGAGTTGGACATAACTGAGAGACTAAAACACAATGTAAGGTAGAAACCAATGGAAGAAAACAGGACAGACACATGCTGTCCCCTGAGATGCTTATTTAGAAACCAAGAGAGCAGCAGCAAAGTGTTAGGAGAACTTGATTGGGCAGATGGCACACTTGACGTTGACCACTCCACTAACATAGATAGCTTAGGCTTTGCTGAGCTAGCACCTTCCAGAGGAGAAGGCTCATATTTTCTAATCTCACTTGAAGACAGCTTACAGTAAAACACATGCATTGCAAGAGCTTATTTATAAATAATTTAACATTATATCCAGGAAGAAGGGAATCAGATGGAAGATCCTTCCTGAGCACACTATTATCTGTGAACCTCCTAAAAGCCAAGCAGAAATAGAACCTTGATAGTTCAAGGCTGCTGCATATCAATGCATGTAGCCTCAGCTGAAGATGGTAACAAATCACCACTGGAGTTTCTCACTTTTCTCTTCTTCTGTGTTATGGTTTGGCCTGATTTCTTAAATTCAATATGGATGCTTCCCATGTAACACATTTGATCTAAAAAAAAAACCAGTTGGTAGCCAATAGGCAGTTTGAGAAGAGACACTTATCTTGTAGTTATCAGGCGTCACACAGAAAGGTCTCTGGGTTAGATTGGAACTCTCAAACACTCAAAGGTCAATGCTGTAGATTCCTTTAACAAAATTATTCCAACAAGCTAAAAAGTATTTGGGATTAACCTTCAACTTCATCCTCCATGAAATTCTGGGATGATTTTCTCTTGTCTTGTTCCCTTTCCTAATGCTTCTTAGTGTATTCCACTACCTCATTTCAAAACAGCCAGCTGTTGGATGCGTGAACTAAAATGTCTTAAAGAATTCACATATTTGATTGTTTTCTCTCAAGAAGGCTAAATGAAAAGAGCTACAATTTCTAGGAAGGCTGGTCTGACTGTCTTGAGTTTGGCTCCCAGGCATATTAGGCCAAGGTTTTGGCCAAGTGAAATTGCCAAGTGCCTAAAAGAAAAAGACTAGCACATTGCTCATTAGAGCATTCTGAACTTGCCTGTTTGCTACCCTGCAATTTCCTGTTGGTTATAAATGAAACCTTTCTAGCTGTTAATGCAGCCTGTGAATTGAAAAAACAAAAGCATGTAATTAATCAAAGGAGGTTGGGGGGATTCACTAAGCCTGAGTTAAGGGGAGAAGCTGGACAAGGCACTAGGACCTAGAAGGCATCTATCCACCCTGGCAGGAATTTCTTGCTTGGAGCTCAGACAACAAAGGCATAGAGAGATTGGTTTTCTTTCTCTCAGCATCTCCACCCAACCAGCAGAAAACCGGTGAGTGGGGCTTTCAAGTGATTTTCAGGGAGAATATAAGAGATGTCAAACGGGAAAAGCACGAGGCAAAGCGCGCTCTCTCTCCTCTCCCTCACAGTGTCTTCTCTCTGTTTCTCTTCTCCCTTCTTTTTTTGTCTTATTCTATCGGATTTTTTCTTAAGCCTCTACCTGGGATTTTCCACAGGAAAAGTGAGTTTGATGTTCTTTTGTTTTCACTGTGATGTTGATTTTAGAATAATAGCCCCCCACGCCTCAGATTCTAAAGCAAAGCTCAGCGTTGCTGGCATGCCTGGGGAAATGCTTGCTACTTGTCTTGAGGAGGTGGGGTCTCTTACACTGCAGGTTGTCTGACAGAGACAATGCTGAGCTCAGCACAGGTCATGGCGACATTGGAAGGAAAGAGGGACCGAGCCTGGCAAACATGCTAGGGACTCGTCCTCCTTTATCTCCTGTCCTCCCAATCCCTTACAAATATCCCAATGTGGCAGTGTGTAGCAGCTGAGCCCTGTATGCTTTGTGAGTCCTTTTATCCCCATCTGTGCAATGCATGTTAATAGTTTGTTTCTGGTGCTGTCACTACCTTTGCTAGCATTTGGGGGCTTCTATTGTATTTGGTTTCATATTGTGATTTCCTTTCTTTCTTTCTCTCAGAAAGAGGGAAAGTAAATCTGACAGATGACCATCTTTTGCCTCAGCTAACACACCTGGGCAATAGACAAATCTGGGGTGCGCTGCCTGCTGTGAGGGTGAAATGCGCCTTCATTCAGGGTAGAAACCCAGAACAATGGAAGGTGTACTTGCTTCTAAAGTTCCCATATGCTGTTCAGGAGCTCATTTGGGAATCTTTCGACAATTAAATTATTCCATTAATAGGTGCGGCTGCTTCTTTGATGGGGGGTATAATGCCTAGAGAAAGGGGAGGGATGTTGTGATCCAATGGTACCAGGGCTAAAACAGAACAAATAACTTGTTAAATAACTGATGTTTAATCTTTTTTTTTTTTTCAGTTTATTTCTTATGAATGTCAGATAGCCGCACCAGCTTGGTGGGGAAAGGGTTTGATGAATAGCACAAAAGACTGGCTATTCCCTAGAGGCTGTCGCTTTAAAGGAGAATCTTGGTTTATTCTAGGGGAAAGGGATGCTCACATTAAAGTAGGAAAGGGGGGCTTGGAATAAAATTAAAACACTCCCCTTATAATCATTTCACTGAGATGCAGACGTTGCTTCCTGAGCTAACCTTGGCTAGGTCCTTCTGTTCCCTTCAAGGAGAATTTTGTCAGGCTATGGATTCATTTACAACCGTGAGTCATGTGGGCATGTGTGAGGAAACAGATGCCAGTTTTAATGTATTTACCCTGAAGTTACAATTTGATAGGAGCCACTGTCAGTAAGTCCCAGGATTTTAAGCGATTTCAAAATCCCTCCCTCTCCTCTCTTTGGAATAGGGCCAAAAATGCCTCCCTCCCCACCACTCATCCCCACCCAAAGACCACCAGCACCCCTCCAGCCCCTCCCTCTTCTCTAGTAAGATCAATATTCGTGCAGGTCAGGGGCAAGCAGCAGATGGGTCGTGGGCTTTTTTCAACCAGTTCTTTTCACAAGCAGCAGATTGCAGATCTGGATCTGGCTAATACTTGAATTCCTTTCTTTCCCCTCCCTCTCTTCACGCCCTTTTCTCCCCTTCATCTTCCCTAGCATTTGGGGGCTTCTATTGTATTTGGTTTCATATTGTGATTTCCTTTCTTTCTTTCTCTCAGAAAGAGGGAAAGTAAATCTGACAGATGACCATCTTTTGCCTCAGCTAACACACCTGGGCAATAGACAAATCTGGGGTGCGCTGCCTGCTGTGAGGGTGAAATGCGCCTTCATTCAGGGTAGAAACCCAGAACAATGGAAGGTGTACTTGCTTCTAAAGTTCCCATATGCTGTTCAGGAGCTCATTTGGGAATCTTTCGACAATTAAATTATTCCATTAATAGGTGCGGCTGCTTCTTTGATGGGGGGTATAATGCCTAGAGAAAGGGGAGGGATGTTGTGATCCAATGGTACCAGGGCTAAAACAGAACAAATAACTTGTTAAATAACTGATGTTTAATCTTTTTTTTTTTTTCAGTTTATTTCTTATGAATGTCAGATAGCCGCACCAGCTTGGTGGGGAAAGGGTTTGATGAATAGCACAAAAGACTGGCTATTCCCTAGAGGCTGTCGCTTTAAAGGAGAATCTTGGTTTATTCTAGGGGAAAGGGATGCTCACATTAAAGTAGGAAAGGGGGGCTTGGAATAAAATTAAAACACTCCCCTTATAATCATTTCACTGAGATGCAGACGTTGCTTCCTGAGCTAACCTTGGCTAGGTCCTTCTGTTCCCTTCAAGGAGAATTTTGTCAGGCTATGGATTCATTTACAACCGTGAGTCATGTGGGCATGTGTGAGGAAACAGATGCCAGTTTTAATGTATTTACCCTGAAGTTACAATTTGATAGGAGCCACTGTCAGTAAGTCCCAGGATTTTAAGCGATTTCAAAATCCCTCCCTCTCCTCTCTTTGGAATAGGGCCAAAAATGCCTCCCTCCCCACCACTCATCCCCACCCAAAGACCACCAGCACCCCTCCAGCCCCTCCCTCTTCTCTAGTAAGATCAATATTCGTGCAGGTCAGGGGCAAGCAGCAGATGGGTCGTGGGCTTTTTTCAACCAGTTCTTTTCACAAGCAGCAGATTGCAGATCTGGATCTGGCTAATACTTGAATTCCTTTCTTTCCCCCCTCCCTCTCTTCACGCCTTTTCTTTTCTTCCTTTCATTCCCGCCCCTGCTCACTCCTACCCCCGCCTCCCCGCTTTTCTCCATCATCCAGGTCTCTGAGGTTCCACCAAAATATGGAACTTGATTTTGGACATTTTGATGAAAGAGATAAGACATCCAGGAACATGAGAGGTTCGCGGCTGAATGGGCTACCTAGCCCCACTCACAGCGCCCATTGTAGCTTCTACCGAACCAGAACCTTGCAGGCACTGAGCAATGAGAAGAAAGCCAAGAAGGTACGTTTCTACCGCAATGGGGACCGCTACTTCAAGGGAATTGTGTACGCTGTGTCTTCTGACCGTTTTCGCAGCTTCGACGCCTTGCTGGCTGACCTGACACGATCTCTGTCTGACAACATCAATCTGCCTCAGGGGGTGCGTTACATTTACACCATTGATGGATCCCGGAAAATCGGAAGCATGGATGAACTGGAAGAAGGTAATTCGAGGAGTGGGTGGTGGCCTTTAGTGGGAGGTGGCATCGTTAGTTATGGTTATATTTCTTGGCTTATATTAAGAGAAATTGGGGAATATGTTTGTTAAAACCTGAAGCTGACGCTGAGACTTCTGATTCTGTAGGCATAGACAGAATCATTAGTCATTACCCTCCCGTGGTCTTCAGTCTGTGCTGAGGTTGCAGTGTGCCTGGCGATGAGGGTGCATTGTGTTTATTTCCCAGGAAATACAAAGAAAAATCTGAGTGATATCATTTACTCTAGAATTTGTCCATCGTTAACTCTAAATAGCACTATTGAGGCAGACCATAAAATCCTTAAGGGGTATAAAATGAGGAAGGAAGTTTAGTTGGGTTAACATAGAGAAAATATTATATGCTTATATCCTTTGAACTGCTGAGAGACTCTTTGTGAACGGCAGCTCATGGAAATATGCACCCTAAAAGCTGAACTTCCTGGAGGTATTCACAAAGGATTATACTTTTAGGTAAGTAGTCACTGCTCAGCTGTTGCTTCTAAAATGCCTACTTCAGGGTGTGTCCCTCAGGCTGAGGTCATTCAGAGAAATACCAAAGAAAGCTGTAGGTATGTCTGGTATTTTAATAAACACTATTCCTATTAGAATAGGAACTGATGCACTGTACCTAAATCTGTATTTAAACAGATTTCTAGATTTTGGTTCTGCAATTGAATTTTACGGCAAGGTTGCTAAAAATCCTAGCAACCCGTGCACCCAACTCAAAAATAGGGAAAACCCCAGTTCTTGCCAAAACTTGCTCAGCCATGAAGTCTTTTTCACGATCGTCTAGATAAATAGATCTGGGGACATGCTTTTGATATTTTACTTTATCAAATCAGGTATATTAAGGATGCCTCCCCACCCACTTTTTCATGGATGTAATATGTGTGGTCAATTTGATCTGCCAGTATTTTAAAGGACAACTTGAGGAGTGGTGATAATGAAAATGTTCCCCCCACAAACCTTTTCCATTCTCCAGCCCTCCTTCCTCATTCTTTCCATTCCCCTGAGCAAAGATGAGTTTAGAACAGGCAGATCTCTAGGGAAGCTAAATTCTGAAACAGCTGGCAAGGAAGGAGAGACAGCACATTAAAGGACTTGATATGAGAGTGCCCCGCCTCTGCTCTACTGCTTCTAGGTTTCTTGTGTTCCTAGACAAAAGAGCATGAGGGCTTCCCTCGTACAAGAGCACATTCTCGCAAGTAGCTGCTGTTTCTCAAGTCAAATTAAGTGATTTCGGGCCAATTACTGGTAAAACAGTACCCGTATGGCTGCCAGATCTGGGTATCAGGGTTCAGATTGGAGGTTTTACTCCAAGCTAACCTTGAGAAACAATGCTGAAGGGGGCTTAGATTATTTGGTCAGGGACTAGAGCACCAGAAAGGGGTTAATCCTGGGCTTCTTCTGAACATGGCCATCCTAGCAAACATCTGAAAATAAAGGAGAGTCAAGGCAAACTTGAAGGGACGAGACGCTAGTTTCAGGGAGCTGTCCAACAGCATTATCCATAGGGTGTGTGTCTTTTGTCACTGTAAAATTCACATCTCAGTCACACTGGAGCGGTCCTTTGTAATACATTTCATAAACAAAGCACCTGAATCACCCAGTATGTCCTCATTTCCACTAGCTGTGATCTTTTAACAACTATGATAGATGGCTCAGGCAGAATTCTCCATCAAGTGCCATTGTATTTGGAGCAAGGATTAGAATGTTCTGGCGCTTGACATGACAGGCATCATGCACAGACTTCTCTCTCCATCAAATCCATTTTTTAACATGTCTTGCTTGAAGATTAGCCCTTGATATTGATTTTCCTCCTTGGATTTGTGTGTAGTGTGTGTGTGTGTGTGTGTGTGTGTGTGTGCATGTGCAGTGTGCATATGTGTGTTGCATTGCATGTTGCGATAATCTTAGCTGAGTATATGTAATAAATACAATTTTGAAAACTGCAGCATTCTTTTCTCTTGATCCTTTTGAGTTCTGCTAGATTGGACTCCTCTCATTTACCATTCTTGGGTGCAGTAGTAGTACTACTTCCTGGTGAATTTCTGGTGAGTGTGCAAAGTGTGATTTTATGCAGAGTGTGAATAAGGCTCAGTTGCATTTATTCATATGTCACTTACAACCACAGACTGCAGTGGCCTTCAATGCCCTCTCAGTCCTAGTACTGCGATTCAGTCAAGGACATTCTGGGTTATTCCTGGAATAGCACTGAGAAGTGTGACCAATTTTCCACCACAATTGCACCAGATGGGAAAAGCCACAGACATGAAGAGAATAAAGAAAAGGGGTCTTTGGGACTTCCCTGGTGGTCCAGTGGATGGGAATCTGCACTTCCATTGCAGTGAGTATGGGTTCAGTCCCTAGTGGGGAAACTAAGATTGCACATGCCGCATGACACAACCAAAAAAAGCGGGGGTGGGTTGTCATTTTCTCTCCCATTTTTAAAAATCCACTGAAGCTACTTATGTAGGAATGGTGAACAGAAGTCTTTTACTTTGTTCAGCTTTGAAAGAGGTTAGATGGACAATTAAATAATTCACACATTGTTTCTCAAGAGACTTCAAATTGAAAAGTTTTAAAAGATCCCTTGGGTGAAGAGTCAGAGGCATTTGGTTCTCATCTTAGAGGCAGAATATTATAACATGAAAACAAATTTTTGGAATCAGATTTGGTTCAAATCCATATCTAGCTTGTGTGAACTTGGAGAAACCATTTTGGCTCCTTGGGCCTCAGTTGTTCATCTGTAAAATGGGAATAACTGATTTGAGAGTTAAATGAGACATTGGATATGAAATGTTTAGTAGTCTGTTTGGCACATTAGTAGTACTCAATAAAGGGTTGTTTACTTGTTCATTTGTGCCCAACTTTTTGTGAACCCATGGACTGTAGCCCACCAGGCTCTTCTGTCCATGGGATTCTCCAGGCAAGAATACTGGAGTGGGTTGCCATTGCCTCCTCCAAGGGATCTTCCTGACCCAGGGATCAAAACCACGTCTCCTGCATTGGTAGGTGGGTTCTTTACCACAAGTGCCACCTGGAAGGTCCAATAAATGGTAGCTGTTACTATTGGGTTTGTTAGAAAGTTTGTGTTTTTCTTAAGATGGTATGGAAAAACCTGAACGATCTTTTTGGCCAACCCAGAAATTGATTCTTTCTAGTTTATAGCTGGTTAAATCATGTGACTATAGGTTTCTTCTAATCATCACTGTAACTAATGTTCTCTCCTTTTAAAACAACTTGAAAAAACAACTTTATTAAGGTATAACTGCATGCTATAAACTTCACCAACTTAAGTGTACAATTAAATGATTTTTAGAAAATTTACCAAGTGGTAAAACCATGATCCTAATCGACTTTTATACCATTTTCATCAGCTCCAAAAGAAACCTTGTACCAATTAGCTGTCATTCTCTATTGTCTTCAGCCCTAGATGACAACTTATCTACCTATGTCTCTATGGATTTGCTGATTCTGGACATTTTATAGAAATTGAATCATATCCTATGTGGTCTTTTGTGAGTGGCTTCTTTCACTTAGAAAATGTTTTCAAGGTTTGTATGAATAGTAGAGGCTGGTGGGCTATAGTCCATGGGATTGCAAAGAGTTAGATAGGATTGAGCAACTAACACTTAACTAACTTACACCATGTATCAACACTTCATTCCTTTTTTTTTTTTTTTTTTGATTTTTTACTTTTTGGCTGCACTAGGTGACATGGAGGATCTAATTCCCTTACCAGGGAGCAAACCCACACTCTCTGCCTTGGAAGTGCAGAACTTTAACCATTGAACTGTCAGGGAGGTCCCCATTCCTTTTTTTAAATGAATAGTATTTGGTTGTATGTGTAGATCACAGTCTGTATATCTATTGTAATATTCTTATCTGTAAAATGAGACTGATAACATCTGCCTTCTTTATCTATTACAGTGATTGTGAGAATAAAATTAGATAATATATGTGGAAACACATTGACAAGGTAAAACTCCAGCGACAAGGAATTATTATTGTTCATGATATAAAAATGTAATAATGATGATGATGATGATGATAGTGAGAGGTTGGCATAGTCAGTGGCTCCCAAACCTGCCTACTACTCCAAATCTTTTTTTTTTTTTTTTAAGATTTATTTATTTATTTATTTTGGGCGGAGGTCAGGTTGGGGAGAGAGGGGAGTGGTCGGGCCACTTCTGTTGGTCTTTCATTTCTCTATTTTCATCTGTCTTTGTTCTTTGGCTCCTGTGGGCCTCCCATCGTGGTGGCGTCTGTCGTTGCAGAGCACCGGCTCTGGGCGCATGCACTCCAGAGCTCCAGCTCAGTAATTGGACACATGGGTCCAGCCGCTCCGCGGCACGTGGGATCTTCCCAGGCCAGGGATCAAACCGGCGCCCCTTACACTGCAAGGTGGTGTCCTTACCCACTGGACCACCAGGGGAAGCCCTACTCCAAATCTTTTAGAGCTTTAGCGAAAATATCAATTCCTAGGCCAAACCCCAGATTTATTGAGAATTTTCAGGGCTAGCGCTCCAGCAGGTGTTTTTTATCAATTTCCCCAGGTAAACCTTACAAGCAGTTAAACTTGGGAATTACTACAGTAAGTGATCTTGGTCTCCTTAAGCTACCTACAATGGTGGGAATTCCTAGGAATACAAAAAATCTTTGGTTTTGTTTTTTAATTTGTACATCTTAAAGAAATAACAGAGCATAGAACATACTATGTATTCAAATGGCCATTTTATGAAATAATTAGCCTAAAATAAAATGAAATATAAAGCAGTTGGTTAATAATCACTCTGGCCTTGTGGCACTCCTTTATTTCAAGCCTCTAATCTACTGTCTGCTGCTAGATATGGAAGTAGTAAGGGGACCATTTGGGACCAAAGTCAGGCTATTGATATCAGTTTTCCCACAGCTCCTTGGGTACACGAAGTCTTCATGAAGCCATACAGAATGTGGCCATATATGTATGAACTCAATTCCCAATGGGTCAATGAATGAAATCCAGGAGTGACTTTTTCTTTTGTTTAGTCTTTCATTAGAGAAGTGTTCCCTTCTTTATATATAGTGTCTAATTCCTTCCCCACTTCCTTGTATGTAAATACCCAGATCAATCTTTGTGGTATCATCTTGAGCATTGTTATGCAGACCCTGGGACAGAATATTTAAATCGGTACAGTCTTGTTGAAAGATCTATATGGTGACACTAGCTGCGATCCACTTTCTTTGCTTTAGCTCATTTGTTCCAAAGAGATGAAACCATTTCTCACTAATTTATCTTCTAACTACTAAAGTAAGCACACTGCCAAAGAGGAGGATTTTAAAATACCTGGGAGAGTGATGCATCATTAATAGAGCTGATAATATAATAAAGTACTGTTTAATATTTTCCTTCTTGAGGGAGGAAGCCCGGGAAAAGTGGAGAAATCCCAGGCAGAGTGCTTTGGCACTGAAAAACTATAAATATGTTTAATGTTTTTGAAAATGGAGCCCTCCTGAAAGTGAAGGAAGGTAGACATTAGATCATCTTGAGGCCACAGCTTGTTGCCTTCCTGCCCTTTCAGCTGTGCTTCCATGACTTCATTTCCTTCCCCCTCACCCCGAAGCAGATTGTTGATTCCAGCAAATTGTCACCTTGCTTAGCTCTGGAGCCAGCTTTCCTTCTCAACTTCCATTGGGCCGGAAATGGCTCCTGGAAACTGTAGCAGGATGGGAACCCAGCTGTGTAAAGGTGCAACACACCTCCCCCAGCTCCAAGGGCCCAGCAGTTGGATGTGCAGGAAGCATGGAGCTCTGGCAGGACACGTTTCAGATGCTCGCAAAATCAGAACAAGAAAACCTTGATGGAGAGAAGCAGCACATTTGATGTCTTTCCAGTAGTACCAGCATAGAGTCCTCAGTGGGAAGCACCTGTTTCTTTAGCAGGCCATTACCATAACACCTCTGTCTCCTAAAGCCTGTTTGAGATGGAGACGAGAGGAAAATTCCTTCTGATAGAGCTTTAGGGCTAGAAGGGACTTAGATAGCTCCTAGCACAATACCTTCCACTATAGAAAGAAAAGCTGAGACTCAGAGATTAAATGATTTGCCTGAGGTCACACAGTTTGTAAATGCCTGGCTGGGATTTAAATCTTGGTCTATGTGACTCCCCCTCCAACATCACAAACAGCTTGCCCTCTGGTGGGGGTTGCAGATAATGGGGGACAGTATGCATTATGGGATCAGGGGGCCTATGAATGTTGCTGTGAAGCTGGAACTGCTCTAAAAAAAGATAATCTTAAAAAAATTTTGCCCTCAGTGCGTACCAGCAGCGGCAGCCGGTGGCTTTGCTAGGTGTTAGCCGTGAAGTTACCATATTTGGCATTTGAAGAGATTGGAGGCCTCCTCTCAGCCAGTAGGAAATATTGTCTTTGAAGCATGTGTCCCGGGCAATGCTCATATTCTATAAGGATTATGGCTCAGTTCCAAGATGGCTGCCATTGCTGCTGCTTCTTGTCTTTCCTTCAGCTTCTAATCCTTCTCGTTCCATCTCCTTTTTCTCAAATCTTTCTTTCTCTTTTCCCTCTTCGCTCTTTCCATCTTGTTCTTTCTCTATTCCTTTAGAGTAGGGCTTTAATAATAGTGATGACTGGCATTTATCAAGTGCTTACTATGTACCAGGCTGCGGGCTCAGCATACATAATTTTCTCTGAGCCCCAGAGCAGCCTTCAAAGGTAGATATTGTTATCATCATTCCCACTTTGCAGACAAATATCTGAAACCAAAGGAGGTTAGGTAATTTGCCCAAGGGCACACAACAAGGAAATACTGGGGAACCCCATTCTGACTGAGATTACATCAGCTGCTCTTTTTCCATTACTTCATATTGGGGCCAAAAGGAAATGGAGTGAAGAGACTGAAATGTACTGTTGGAAAGTGTTCAACATAGATTTGGCTGAAAGCTGGGACCTCAGAAAAGTTCTTGGGTGCCATATGATACTATAGCTGTCTGCCATCATGTTCATTTTCATCTGGGATGGTTAATCATACTCATAGTTCAGAGGCTTAAGAGGTTTAAGAGGTGGAAGCAAAAAAAAAGTTCAGAGTCCTAATGGGGCTACACAGCTGACTCTCCAGAGGAGACTGTAGATGAGTGATATCATAAATATATAGCCTCATACATTTGCACACCACCAGTTGTCTGATAGAGTTTTAAAGTACATGACAAATTATGGAAAACATCTGACTCAAAGGCGGTGACCTCTTGGAAGGTGTTCATGCATCTGGTAGAGTGTTAAGGCAAGAAGCCATTTCTAGGGTATAGGGAATATTGGCTGTAAATATATGGCGGAATTCAAAGGGTCCCTTCATCCTTGAAGTCAAAAATTAAGAACACGTCCTCTCATTACTTGGGTTGGATTGAATTAGCCAGTGGAAGCCAGAGAAATTAGGGTTTCTTTTGGCTGGATTCTTTGACTTCTTCATCCTGGCTGTGCATGCCGGCACTGAGTGCAGGAGAGGGCCTGTACTCACCTACGGCCCCAATTTTTTGCTCATATTCTATAAGGATTATGGCTCAGTTCCAAGATGGCTGCCATTGCTGCTGCTTCTTGTCTTTCCTTCAGCTTCTAATCCTTCTCGTTCCATCTCCTTTTTCTCAAATCTTTCTTTCTCTTTTCCCTCTTCGCTCTTTCCATCTTGTTCTTTCTCTATTCCTTTAGAGTAGGGCTTTAATAATAGTGATGACTGGCATTTATCAAGTGCTTACTATGTACCAGGCTGCGGGCTCAGCATACATAATTTTCTCTGAGCCCCAGAGCAGCCTTCAAAGGTAGATATTGTTATCATCATTCCCACTTTGCAGACAAATATCTGAAACCAAAGGAGGTTAGGTAATTTGCCCAAGGGCACACAACAAGGAAATACTGGGGAACCCCATTCTGACTGAGATTACATCAGCTGCTCTTTTTCCATTACTTCATATTGGGGCCAAAAGGAAATGGAGTGAAGAGACTGAAATGTACTGTTGGAAAGTGTTCAACATAGATTTGGCTGAAAGCTGGGACCTCAGAAAAGTTCTTGGGTGCCATATGATACTATAGCTGTCTGCCATCATGTTCATTTTCATCTGGGATGGTTAATCATACTCATAGTTCAGAGGCTTAAGAGGTTTAAGAGGTGGAAGCAAAAAAAAAGTTCAGAGTCCTAATGGGGCTACACAGCTGACTCTCCAGAGGAGACTGTAGATGAGTGATATCATAAATATATAGCCTCATACATTTGCACACCACCAGTTGTCTGATAGAGTTTTAAAGTACATGACAAATTATGGAAAACATCTGACTCAAAGGCGGTGACCTCTTGGAAGGTGTTCATGCATCTGGTAGAGTGTTAAGGCAAGAAGCCATTTCTAGGGTATAGGGAATATTGGCTGTAAATATATGGCGGAATTCAAAGGGTCCCTTCATCCTTGAAGTCAAAAATTAAGAACACGTCCTCTCATTACTTGGGTTGGATTGAATTAGCCAGTGGAAGCCAGAGAAATTAGGGTTTCTTTTGGCTGGATTCTTTGACTTCTTCATCCTGGCTGTGCATGCCGGCACTGAGTGCAGGAGAGGGCCTGTACTCACCTACAAACCATGTCTTGGTCTCCTTGTCAAGACAGAACACTCGCGTCTCCTTGTCAAGACAGAACACTTGCAGCTCCTGGGACTCAAAACAGGGTTGGAAGCCACATTGCATACACTGCAAGCCAACTACCTTCCCCTCCACACTCAAACCTAAATGTCCCCAGAAGTGCCCTAGAGAATTTGAATGAATCTTCTCTCATCACTGAGAAATTTATTAATTAACATGACTTAAAGGCTTTGGTGCTACAGCACAGCAATCAATATTTGCACAGGGAGTGAATTATCAGCCTTGCATTTCTGAATGTCTCAGCTCGGTCCTCCTGCTGAGACCAAAGGAAGATGAGCCATCAGATTATAATTGTGTTTAATGCTTTCTTTGTGCAGGCTAAGGCTGATTTGTTTATTTATTTCACATTATTGCAGATGAGTTAAACCTGATTGATTCACACTGGTTTTCTGCAGCTCTGACCTCTGGATGAACTTTTGTATACCTTGAGGCTAGTGTATTTTACTTAATGAATTCAACCTTTTCCAATAGTCTCTCCCCCAAGGCTGAGACTACGTCTTTTCCTCTTTACTCCAGCTTCTAGTCCCAGGTATCTAATCCCTTCCTCTTGCCTCTGACCCCTGCCTTTCTGCCACTGAATTAGTCATTTCCTCAGTGGCAGCGTGTTCAGTCACTTCAGTTGTGCCCAACTCTTTGTGACTCTCTGGACTGTAGCCCACCTGGCTCCTCTGTCCCTGGGATTTCCCAGGCAAGAATACTGGAGTGGGTTGCCATGTCCTCCTCCAGGGGATCTTTCTGACCCAGGGATCGAGGCTACATCTCCTGCGTCTCCTGCATTGCAGGCTATTCTTTACCACTGAGCCACTGGGGAAGCCCTCTAGCCTATGGTAAATATGAGAATTGCTTTAGATCCCTCCAATCCATAATCAGGCTATATAATGTCTTCTTACATTTCCACCTCATAACTTGTGGCAGCCAAGGGTGAGGACTGGTGAAGGCGGCCCTGCACACACAGAGCTAGTGTGTAGCATTCAGGAAGATGGAAATATGGGGAGTGGTTGTTGCCAATAGGGGAGAGCATTTCCCAAGCAAGAGCTAGACTTGAAAACACAAGGAATAGTGTCAAATTGTGTGTGTGTCCAGGTTGTTATTTAGATACTTTCTCTACCTTCCTGTGGGAATAATCAGAGAAGACACAGTTGTATACACATATATACTTAAATTCACAACACACACACATTTCAGATTTTAGTATTTTGCTGTTTGGCCATATACTGTGCCCCAAATACAGTCTGGCTTCTTGGTAAGTTTGCACTATATGACCAATATGCAAGGTTACTTTGGTCACTTTGCCTTTGTTTAGTCACTAAGTTATGTCCTACTGTTTTGCAACCCCATGGATTGTAGCCCACCAGGGTCTTCTGTCCATGGGATGTTCCAGGCAAGAATCCTGGAGTAGGTTGTCATTTCCTTCTCCAAGACTCACTTTAACTTGGAATAAAAATGTATTAATTTTGAAAGTGTTCCCTAGTTCATAATATAACAAAAGCATGGGGCTGTGAGTCTAGAAATAAGATGGGAACATTAAGAAATAGAGACATGTTAAAAACACTCCAGTAATGCCCCTAGACATTAGCACATATCCTAGAAGTTAATACAGACATTTCAGTTCCAGTAAAACAATGTCATACTTGAGAACTCTGCTTGGTAGATGATACTTAGGTATATTCATTGTTCTTGGGATACTTAGCTTCATAGGATTTTCTTGGGATACTCCCAGTTTTTCCCTCGGACTCCAGGGCCCTCCTCTGTCCATGGGATTTCCCAGGCAAGAATACTGGAGTGGGTTGCCATGTCCTCCTCCAGGGGATCTTTCTGACCCAGGGATCGAGGCTACATCTCCTGCGTCTCCTGCATTGCAGGCTATTCTTTACCACTGAGCCACTGGGGAAGCCCTCTAGCCTATGGTAAATATGAGAATTGCTTTAGATCCCTCCAATCCATAATCAGGCTATATAATGTCTTCTTACATTTCCACCTCATAACTTGTGGCAGCCAAGGGTGAGGACTGGTGAAGGCGGCCCTGCACACACAGAGCTAGTGTGTAGCATTCAGGAAGATGGAAATATGGGGAGTGGTTGTTGCCAATAGGGGAGAGCATTTCCCAAGCAAGAGCTAGACTTGAAAACACAAGGAATAGTGTCAAATTGTGTGTGTGTCCAGGTTGTTATTTAGATACTTTCTCTACCTTCCTGTGGGAATAATCAGAGAAGACACAGTTGTATACACATATATACTTAAATTCACAACACACACACATTTCAGATTTTAGTATTTTGCTGTTTGGCCATATACTGTGCCCCAAATACAGTCTGGCTTCTTGGTAAGTTTGCACTATATGACCAATATGCAAGGTTACTTTGGTCACTTTGCCTTTGTTTAGTCACTAAGTTATGTCCTACTGTTTTGCAACCCCATGGATTGTAGCCCACCAGGGTCTTCTGTCCATGGGATGTTCCAGGCAAGAATCCTGGAGTAGGTTGTCATTTCCTTCTCCAAGACTCACTTTAACTTGGAATAAAAATGTATTAATTTTGAAAGTGTTCCCTAGTTCATAATATAACAAAAGCATGGGGCTGTGAGTCTAGAAATAAGATGGGAACATTAAGAAATAGAGACATGTTAAAAACACTCCAGTAATGCCCCTAGACATTAGCACATATCCTAGAAGTTAATACAGACATTTCAGTTCCAGTAAAACAATGTCATACTTGAGAACTCTGCTTGGTAGATGATACTTAGGTATATTCATTGTTCTTGGGATACTTAGCTTCATAGGATTTTTCAACTAAGTATGCAATTATAATGAAGACTATTTTGCTGATTACTTGCCCTTGAATTTTAATGAAACAAATTGTTAAACAGTCTAATTAAGAACTGCACATGAAGCTTGTTATTATCACCATTTCTCCAAAGTCCTACTCCAAGGTCAGTATGTATTAGTCTTGTTAGAATAGTCCGTATACCTGCTATTAAACTAATCACCACTTATTTCTTTCCTTAGGGGAAAGCTATGTTTGCTCCTCAGACAACTTCTTTAAGAAGGTGGAGTACACCAAGAATGTCAATCCCAACTGGTCTGTCAATGTGAAGACATCTGCCAATATGAAAGCCCCTCAGTCCCTGGCCAGCAGCAACAGTGCCCAGGCCAGAGAGAACAAGGACTTTGTGCGTCCCAAGCTGGTGACCATCATCCGCAGTGGGGTGAAGCCTCGGAAGGCTGTGCGTGTTCTTCTGAACAAGAAGACAGCTCACTCTTTTGAGCAAGTCCTCACTGATATCACTGAGGCCATCAAACTAGAGACCGGGGTTGTCAAAAAGCTCTACACTCTGGATGGAAAACAGGTAGGTATTTTTCCCACCAATTACTCTTCATTTGTTTTGAATCCTTAACTGACCATCTTATACCTTAGACATCATTTCTAGTTGGGAGACTCTTCCTCCACCTCTTCTTATCCCTACCTGATATGCTATGTCTCATTTAGAAGAAATGCCCATTCAGCAGACAATGCAATGGACCAGGAATCTGAAGCTTTGTAATTCAATTGACTTCTGACTTATCAAGTAGAATGGTCACTTACTAGCTTTCCAATCTGCTAAGAAAGGATGCATTCAAACCTAGGTCTTAGGGCTTCCCCTGGTGGTCCAGTGGGTAAGGACACCGCCTTGCAGTGCAAGGTGCCGGTTCGATCCCTGGCCTGGGAAGATCCCACATGCCGCGGAGCGCTGGACCAATGTGTCCAGTGCGAGCCAGAGCTCTGGAGCGCATGCGCCCAGAACCAGTGCTCTGCGACAACAGAGGCCACCGTGATGGGAGGCCCACATGGGCCAAAGAACAAAGATGGATGAAAATAGAGAAATGAAAGACCAATAGAAGTGGCCCGCCCATCCCCTCCTCACCCCCCAAAAGATAAATAAATAAAATAAAAAAAAAAAAACGCTAGGTCATGCACACTGTTTTGAATATGAATTTAGCTATTACAGTATGAGGCAGCCTTGATTGTTCAATGCATGTGACTGAACATGAGATTAGTGCACTCATTTCTTCTCTGATACTCTAAAATTGGTAGTCAACATCCATTCTGATACTAATCACCACTTATTTCTTTCCTTAGGGAAAGCTATGTTTGCTCCTCAGACAACTTCTTTAAGAAGGTGGAGTACACCAAGAATGTCAATCCCAACTGGTCTGTCAATGTGAAGACATCTGCCAATATGAAAGCCCCTCAGTCCCTGGCCAGCAGCAACAGTGCCCAGGCCAGAGAGAACAAGGACTTTGTGCGTCCCAAGCTGGTGACCATCATCCGCAGTGGGGTGAAGCCTCGGAAGGCTGTGCGTGTTCTTCTGAACAAGAAGACAGCTCACTCTTTTGAGCAAGTCCTCACTGATATCACTGAGGCCATCAAACTAGAGACCGGGGTTGTCAAAAAGCTCTACACTCTGGATGGAAAACAGGTAGGTATTTTTCCCACCAATTACTCTTCATTTGTTTTGAATCCTTAACTGACCATCTTATACCTTAGACATCATTTCTAGTTGGGAGACTCTTCCTCCACCTCTTCTTATCCCTACCTGATATGCTATGTCTCATTTAGAAGAAATGCCCATTCAGCAGACAATGCAATGGACCAGGAATCTGAAGCTTTGTAATTCAATTGACTTCTGACTTATCAAGTAGAATGGTCACTTACTAGCTTTCCAATCTGCTAAGAAAGGATGCATTCAAACCTAGGTCTTAGGGCTTCCCCTGGTGGTCCAGTGGGTAAGGACACCGCCTTGCAGTGCAAGGGGTGCCGGTTCGATCCCTGGCCTGGGAAGATCCCACATGCCGCGGAGCGGCTGGACCAATGTGTCCAATTACCGAGCCAGAGCTCTGGAGCGCATGCGCCCAGAGCCGGTGCTCTGCGACAACAGAGGCCACCGTGATGGGAGGCCCACATGGGCCAAAGAACAAAGATGGATGAAAATAGAGAAATGAAAGACCAATAGAAGTGGCCCGCCCATCCCCCCCTCCACCCCCCAAAAGATAAATAAATAAAATAAAAA
This sequence comes from Tragulus kanchil, assembly GCA_022376925.1. NCBI lineage: Eukaryota > Metazoa > Chordata > Mammalia > Artiodactyla > Tragulidae > Tragulus > Tragulus kanchil. The sequence goes on along the minus strand of JAIOJX010000001.1, from coordinate 64,109,966 downwards.
AAAAAAAACGCTAGGTCATGCACACTGTTTTGAATATGAATTTAGCTATTACAGTATGAGGCAGCCTTGATTGTTCAATGCATGTGACTGAACATGAGATTAGTGCACTCATTTCTTCTCTGATACTCTAAAATTGGTAGTCAACATCCATTCTGATCAAAAGCTGAAGCGACCCCCATATTCTATGAAAGGAGTCATATATGGAGGAAGCACTGAAGTTCCTGGTTCATTGTCTTTGCCTCACAGAAGACTACATTTTTTCCCTCTCTTTTCCATGTGACATAGCTGTCTTAATTTGGTTCCACTGATGGTTTCTGTGAGAAAAGGACTATTTCAGGATCCTAAAATAAGCCTAAGAAAGATGCTGCCATCTGTTCCTCTCCAAATCAGGTTCTTCATGTCATTGGTTATGTTACTAAAGTACCACCTATATTAATATCTGGGAAAGAATGCAGCCAGGCGTCTCCATCTGACAGATGCACCATTCTCTTGAGCATGGAGAGCTGTAAATATATGACAAAAAATGTTCCAAGGGAAGTGGAACAGAGGCTGGTTCCTTTGGCTCTAAAGAGAATCCTGGTCTCTCATCAGACAAGACAAGTGTGGATTATTATCAGTCCATACTTTTACCTCTTAAAATACCTTTGGTGTTTGAAAAACTATATAGATTCTAAAAATAAAATAAATACCCTATATCAGAATGATGAGTGTTCAGTTGCAGAACTGTGCCTCCTCCCATCATTTCTATTAAATATGTGTACTACAAGATTTGATGTTGCTGGGAAAATGCAAATTCATATATGTGGTAATTTGGATAAATGTGTGGCTTCTATCTGTTCCCTACGGTTTTGTGATCTGAGGGAAACCTGGAGGTGTTGGTGTTTGTTGTACCAAAGCAATGGGCTTCTCTGTGATAGGAAAAGTTCTAACTCCTAAGCATCTGTCTAAAGAGTATCTCTTTTTTTGAGGATTAAGTATATAATGAACAAGAGATACCCAGGAATAGGATTACTCATCAGAAACCTCACCTCGGAGAAGTAAGATCTAGGAATTTTATGATCAGCGGATCATAGAGGTGATGGCGACCTTAGAAGATGTGACATTTAATCTCCCTCTATGGCAAGGATATACTCTACAACCATTTAAATATTATAAAACAGCCTATTTTACTGTTGAACAGCTGTGGTTTTTAGAAAGATTTTTCTAGCATTAGACTTAATTCTGCTTCCCTATACATTCAGCCTCATAAAAAAGTATCGGACAGATACAAATCAAGAATATATGACTGGGATTTAGACGACGTAATCACACACACACACACACACACACACACACACACACACACACACACACTCACCCTTTCAGGAGTCAATGTGAAATATTGTTTATAGAATATGCTGAATGGTTAGGAACCAACTGCTCTAACTTCACAGGTAAAATTGTCATGCCTGGGATAACCCATAAATCAATGTAGTTGCATGGTTACAGCAAGGACATTAAATACCAAGATTTGAGGGTGAGTCTGATTCTAAAGTCACCTATATTAATATCTGGGAAAGAATGCAGCCAGGTCTCCATCTGACAGATGCACCATTCTCTTGAGCATGGAGAGCTGTAAATATATGAGAAAAAATGTTCCAAGGGCAGTGGAACAGAGGCTGGTTCCTTTGGCTCTAAAGAGAATCCTGGTCTCTCATCAGACAAGACAAGTGTGGATTATTATCAGTCCATACTTTTACCTCTTAAAATACCTTTGGTGTTTGAAAAACTATATAGATTCTAAAAATAAAATAAATACCCTATATCAGAATGATGAGTGTTCAGTTGCAGAACTGTGCCTCCTCCCATCATTTCTATTAAATATGTGTACTACAAGATTTGATGTTGCTGGGAAAATGCAAATTCATATATGTGGTAATTTGGATAAATGTGTGGCTTCTATCTGTTCCCTACGGTTTTGTGATCTGAGGGAAACCTGGAGGTGTTGGTGTTTGTTGTACCAAAGCAATGGGCTTCTCTGTGATAGGAAAAGTTCTAACTCCTAAGCATCTGTCTAAAGAGTATCTCTTTTTTTGAGGATTAAGTATATAATGAACAAGAGATACCCAGGAATAGGATTACTCATCAGAAACCTCACCTCGGAGAAGTAAGATCTAGGAATTTTATGATCAGCGGATCATAGAGGTGAGGGTGACCTTAGAAGATGTGACATTTAATCTCCCTCTATGGCAAGGATATACTCTACAACCATTTAAATATTATAAAACAGCCTATTTTACTGTTGAACAGCTGTGGTTTTTAGAAAGATTTTTCTAGCATTAGACTTAATTCTGCTTCCCTATACATTCAGCCTCATAAAAAAGTATCGGACAGATACAAATCAAGAATATATGACTGGGATTTAGACGACGTAATCACACACACACACACACACACACACACACACACACACACACACACACACTCACCCTTTCAGGAGTCAATGTGAAATATTGTTTATAGAATATGCTGAATGGTTAGGAACCAACTGCTCTAACTTCACAGGTAAAATTGTCATGCCTGGGATAACCCATAAATCAATGTAGTTGCATGGTTACAGCAAGGACATTAAATACCAAGATTTGAGGGTGCAAGGACAAAACCTACTCATTATAAAATAGGTGCTAAGTATACTGAAAGTTGGTGCCAAATTGAAAATTTTGGATCTAAGCCCATTTCCCAATTCTAGTGATGGCAGACCTAATGTTAACACCTGTCAGTCACTTGATTATTGCTGGGTGCTCTTACTACTTGAGAATTATGGTCTTCCTTTGTGAGCACTGAAGGCACATGTGCTACAATGGCTTGGACTTACTTGGCTGAGATTCCATGCCTGTCTTTGGTTAAATGTGGCACCAGGAAGAAAGGACAAATTATGGTCCTGGCAATTTGTTATTGAATGTTTTTATCATGATGTCGGGACCATCACTTGGTTTCAATCTTGCTCTAACTGGATCCCAAATGGACCAGATCAAGTAGTTTTCTGGCCCTTTGTCTAAATAATGACCAGTTAAAACAGCCCAGTTGATTATACCAGATTCATCATTGCTTCTGTTCTCATGTGTACCATTTGACTAATTGGCTTATGCTGATTGACAAGCAATCTGTGGACATGGCTCTCATCTCTTTCTCTCTGTTTTTATTTTGTTTGGATGTGCTTTTGGAGCCTTTAATCTTTGATATTATGTTTTTCCAGTATAGAATACCTCTGAGATATTTGTAGACAGTGAAGCAAGTGAAAGTGTAAGTCTCTCAGTTGTGTCCAACTCTTTGGGACCCCATGGACTGTAGCCCGCCAGGCTCCTCTGTCCATGGAATTCTCCAGGCAGGAGTGGGCTACCATTTCCTACTCCAGGGGATCTTCCTGACCCAGGGATCAAACCTGGGTTTCTTGCATTTTAGGTAGATTGTTTACCATCTGAGCCACCAGGGAAGCCCAGACAGGAAAATTACTAATAGGATGAGGTTCCAATTTATTCCACACCTCAATAAGAAATTGCTGATGAAATAAGGTCTAGCTGGTAGGGCCCTGGCTACTCCCATGGGATATAATGGACTTCTAGGCAGCCAGGGAAAATACAACGAGAGGTTGGATGATGATATATATTAAGAACAAATCTCAGATGAGATTGTTCTTTTGATTTCTGGAGTGGTTGCAGTGTGTTAACAAAATTATCTAACTATTCATTTATATAATCAAGCCACACATTGACCTTTATTGGTAAATGTTACAGATGCATAAAAGCTAAAACCTGAATTTCTGGTTCACTTGGTAGTAGTGACTTGGTAGATATATGGTCTGGCCTTAAATTCATTTTTGTAAAGCACAGTGCATTGCGATTCTGTTAGAAATACAGAGTTTTAATAATAGACTTTTAGCTTTTTGCATTTTACACAGGGTTGCAGCTGGTCCTCATACCATTCATTTTCATGTTATCTTTACTGGTATCTCTAGTTTCAGTTTTGTCCACATCCAGGTTCTGTGCAGTCACAGATTCATTATGGCCTCAAGATGCCTGCCTAAGGGATAAGTATGGACTTCAATATTTGTGTTAGTTTTGTTAGGTCAATTTTTAATTAGATGAATTTATTTTGTGTTTCCATTTATATCTTTCTAGCACCAACTCCTTGAACCAGGAACATCAAGTCTCAGAATAATAGAAAAGAGATTTACATGATTCCAAGGTTACCCAGAGCCTTGGAAGCTAGAACAGAAATCTTAAGAAATGTTTTTAATAATAAGATGGTAGAATAGGAAAACGAGAGCATGAAAGATGTTTGAACCGTTGTTAAGGAAAGACTTGCCCCTTCCATCTTGGTATGCTAAATAATTGGGTGCTGTAAGCACAAAGGTAATTGCAGGAAACACAGGAAGACCAATTGTATTTAACCTTGGAAATGTTGAGCACATTTCCCAAGATGGATATATCTTTATTTTGCTTGTGTAGGCATTTCTTCTCCATGGCCTCCTCCCTGCAAAGCCCCCTCACCGCCCCCACCCCCCGCCCCCGCCAGTCTCTGCCCTGTAGCCACATCTGGTCTTACTTATACTCCCTGGCCTCCAGGTCTCCCAGAGCCAAAGTCTCTCCTCAACCCCCCTTCAGTGCTATGTCCTGTCAGTCAATGTTGGGTTCAATAGAAAAGGCCACGTGGACATAAATTATGCCTCAAAAGAGAGGTCATTTATCATTGACCTTCACTTAAGAAAGCCAAGGCTGGAAAGGTAATGTTTGTATTGCCAAAAGTACCCCCCGGCAACCTTCCACAGATTTGATTCCTGGAGACAGCTTTTGAGAGGACTGGCTTGAGCATGATGTAGAAAAGAGTAGAGAAGGGAAACCAGGCTGGGCCCTTTGAAAGGAGATGGTTTGCAAACTACTTTGCTGTATGAAGTATAGACTTCAAGATGTCTCATACCGAGGTCAATTTTGTACTTTAAAAGAGGACTTAAGGGAGTTCCTTGGCAGTCCATTGGTTAGGACTTGGTGCTTTCACTGCCAGGGCCTGGGTTCAATCCCTGGTCAAGAGACAAAGATCCCACAATATTCTTGGCATAGCCCTCTCCACTCCTCCAAAAAGAAGGCTTATGATTAAAGTGGTCGGACATTAAATATACTGTTCTCCTGGAAAGAAAGGACCAAGTATAATCTGGTGATTGGTTATTTCTTCAGTAATTTATCATCTTAGAGTTGTATTGTTGATGAGATGCTGTAGACTCTGAGCAGTGATGGAAATGGGGTTTGGTCATTTCAATCAAAAACTTTGGCACAGTATTCTAGTCTCTTGCACTGACTAGTCTATGAATATCCAACATTCAACATATGGAAAGAGCCATAAACTGGGATTCAAAGACCTGAGTTCTAGTCTTCGCTCTATTCTCCACTAGTTATGTGTTATGGGGGCCAATCACATCTCTTTTCTAGACCTCAGTTTTTTTTTTTTTTAAAGATTTATTTATTTATTTATTTGGGGCAGGGGTCGGGTTGGGGAGGGAGGGGAGCGGACGGGCCACTTCTATTGGTCTTTCATTTCTCTATTTTCATCCGTCTTTGTTCTTTGGCTCCTGTGGGCCTCCCATCGCGGTGGTGTCTGTCGTTGCAGAGCGTCGGCTCTGGGCGCATGCGCTCCAGAGCTCCGGCTCGGTGATTGGACACATCAGTCCAGCCTCTCCGCGGCACGTGGGATCTTCCCAGGCCAGGGATTGAACCAGAACCCCTTGCACTACAAGGCGGTGTCCTTATCCACTGGACCACCAGGGGAAGCCCTAGACCTCAGTTTTTGACATAAGTACATGACCTATAAGAGTTAACTCCATGTTAATGGAGTAGTCATCTTGTGGTGTTGCTTCTGTTTAGGTATTTTTCACGAAGCTGGTACCCTTCTCAAAGCCCTCCAACTCTCTATGCTCCTAGTCTCTCCAACCTGATGTAGTAATCACCTTCCTGGATATGGTATTTTCTAGGGCAGTTCCTAAAGTTATTTGCACAATTCTTATATTCAGAATCTTTCTTGACAACTGTGATGACATGACAAAAGAATATTTTAAAACTTGTAATTTTGATTTGACCTCCTTTTCTTAACAAGGTGGATGATATGAGGAGCAGAGGGTGGAGGAATCACTAAACAAAACAAGATAAAAGCCAGCCTGCTAATTGTTGCAAGCATTTGACAGTGCCATTATTAAGGTGTCTTCAACACAGTGGTGCTATTTTCAGCACTGAAAAGGAATATTGCCAACGGGAGAGGTTAGCACCAGAGCTATTTCTTAAACAAACAGGAGAATCATTAAGTGGGAGTTGATTCAGGGATGCAGACTTTTCTATGAGCAACCATTGAAGTAACTGGCCTCTTGCTTGTAGTTCTTTATTTTCATCTTTCCCATTATTGCCATTCCCTCAAAGTGAAAGAAAATACATTGCCTCTAAATACAGTTTTAAAAATAGCTTGATTGAGATATAACCCTCATATCATAAAATTCACCCAATTTAAGGGCACAATCCAGTGCCTTTTGGTTTATTCACAGAGTTGTGCATCCATCACCAGGATTAATTTTAGAAAACTTTTATCATCATGAAAAGAAACTCTACACTCTTTAGACATCATGCTCCAATCCCCCAACATGACTCCCCCCATCTCTAGGAAATCACTTCTCTGCTTTCTGTCTCTATAGATTTGCTTATTCTGGACTTTTAATATGAATGAAATCATGCAATATGTGATCTATTGTGTCTGGCTTCTTAGCATGTTTTCAAGGTTCATCATGTTGTAGCAAAGCACCATTTAATTCCTCTTTATGGTTTAGAAATATTACACTGTATGGATATACCATATTATATTTATCCATCATTTGGTGGAAATTTGAGTTGTTTCAACCTTTGGTTGTCATGAATAAAGCTGATATGAACATTCATGTTCAGATTTTTATGTGGACCTATGTCATCATTTATCTTGGATAAATACCTAGGAATAGTATTGCTGGGTTGCATAGTATGTACATGTTTAAAATGTTAAGAAACTGCCAGACTGTTTTCTAAAATGGCTGCACCATTTTACATCCCTACGAGCACTCTCATATGAGAATTCTTCACATCTTGCCGACACTTGTTATTGTCTATCTTTTTATGAGTCATTCTAGTGGGTGTAAAATGGTATCTTGTATTTTTTTTTCCCATTTGCTTGTCCCTAATAACTAATGGTATCAAATATATTTTCATATGCTTATTGGACATTTGTGTATCTTCTTTGTTAAAATGCCTATTTAGACCTTTGTCATTTAAAAATCAAATTGCTTCCTTATTATTGAGTTATAAGAGTTTCTTTATAGATTCTGGATACAAGTTTTATATCACATATGTAATTTGCAAATATTTTCCTCCAGGCTGTATTAGGTGTTTCCATCTTGTAATGGCTGCCTTGATTTATCAACAGTGATATTTTTATTTTGCTGAAATCCAGATTATTAATTTTTGTGTATAGTGTGAGTGAAGGGTCGAAGTATTTTTTTCATTCATTCCTCCCTCCTCTTTCTTTCTGTCTGTCATTCTTTTTCTTCCAAATGCAGATCCAACTTTCCCAGTACTATTTGTTGAACAGATGACAGATTTTTTAAAATTTGAGTTTAATCTGAGAGTTATAAATAGCAGTGACCCATATTCCATCAAGTCCTTGACATTATTAGAAGTTAGTAGCCAAATTCTGTGAAGTTTTCTCCTTCAAGAGCTCTGGATGTGAACTAACAGCACAGAAGTTTCTCTTGTATAGATGCTCTAGAACAGTAACTCAATCCAAAGCTACATCAGTGAAGTTGGCTAAGCCTCATTAAGTAGGAAAAACAGAAGAGGGCTCGAGAGAAGTTCAAAGGGCCTGTTGACCTTGTGCTCTAGACTCCTGGTGTTCTCATCTCATACCCACCCCAACTTGCTTGTCCCATGTATTATCCCTTCAGGGTGGTCTTACATAGGATTGGGCCGGGAGGTAGGGAGATGCCAAGAATCACTTGGATTACTTTTTGGGAGGACTAGATTAAGATATAATTTGTGTACCATATATTTCACCCATTCAAGGTGTACAATTGAATAATTTTTAGTGTATTCATAGACATGTTGCAGTATTACCATAGTTAATTTTTAAACATTTCATCACCTCAAAAAGAAACCATCTAACTTTTAGCTACCTCCCCTCTACCTCGTTTTTCTCCTAGCTCTAAGCAACTATGAATCTACTTTTTGTGTCCATAGATATGCTTTGTCTGAACATTTTATGCAGCTGAATCATACAATATGTAGTCTTTTATGACTGGTTCCTTTCATTTAGCATAATGTTTCAAGACTGATCCATGTTCTAGCATATATTTGAATTTCATTCCTTTTAATGGATGAATCATATTCCATTATATTATTATACCACCTTTTATGTATCCATTCATTGGTTGGTGGGCATTCAAGTTATTCCCATCTTTTGACTATTATTACTAATGTTGCTAGGATCATATGTGTGTAAGTTTTTGTATGAGCAAATATTTTTTTATTTCTCTTGAATATATACCTAGTGATAGAATTCTTGGATTCTGGTTTCTCCTCTTGCCTAACTACCAAATTCATGTTCCTAAAGCATGCACACAAAAGGCTGCTCCAGATGAACAAACTGACAGTGTTTTTTTTCTGTGTAGAGATTTGGTCTGGAGTTCTTGCCTAAACAGTATACTAGAAGGAAACATGAAGACCCCTTTAACAAATTTCCTTAAACCTAGAACAAATACAAAGAAACCATTTCCTTCTTCTTTTATCTTACTCCCACCTTGGCCTTTCTAACTCTTGAGCATCAAGGAATATTTCTAAACAGAAGGAACTTCTAGCACAAGGAGTCACAGGCTCTTCCTTAACCACCAAACCTTCTTAACTTAATAAAAACAAAGTATACCAAAAGGGCTTTCCAGAAAACCAATGCATCTATTTTTTCTAGATTTAGAACACTTTTATTCTTGATACCAGAGACTCTGCCCTCTCCAGGTCTTGTAATATTTAGCTCCTAAGAGGGGTAAAAAGACAATTTGGGTGTAGAGAACTACCATAGTTCTGTATTATTAGCTCTATGGTCTTTATCCAAAGCAATTTTGCCCTCCAAGGGGCATTTGGCAACATACTAGAGCTTCCTTTGTGGCTCAGATGGCAAAGAATCTGCTTACAGTGCAGGAGACACTGGTTTGATCCCTGGGTCAGGAAGATCCCCTGGAGAAGGAAATGACAACCTACTCTAGTATTCTTGCCTGGAGAATCCCATGGACAGATGAGCCTGGCAAGCTACAGTCCATAGGGTTGCAAAGAGGCATACATGACTGGGTGACTGTAGGGATAGAAACCAATGAAGGATTTTAAGCAAAGGAACATGATCAGATTTGCAGTTTGGGTAAGTCATTCTGTTCTGTATTTGAGGAAGACAAGACCAGTAGGAAGACCAGGTAGGAGGTTGTGTGGTAGTATAAGAAATAAAATTGAAGCCAGTGGTAGTGGACATTATTGTTGTTTAATCACTTCAGTCATGTTCAACTTTTGTGACTCTGTGGACTGTAGCCCACCAGGCTCCTCTGTCCATGGGATTTCTCAGGCAAGAATACTGGAGGGAGTTGCCACCCTCCTCCAGTAGATATTCCCAACCCAGCAATGAAACCCACATCTCCTATGTCTCCTGTACCAGCAGGCATAATCTCTACTGGGCCACCTAAATTACTATAAATGTCATACCAGTCATTAATTATTTCACATTTCTATAGATCAGAGTTAAAACAGCCTTGACTGAGTTCTCTGTTTAGGATTTCACAAAACTAAAGTCACAGTGTAATATGGGCGAGGCTCTTATTGGGAGGCTCTGCGTGTGAATCTGGGCTTTCTTGGTGGCTCAGTGGTAAAGAATTCACTTGCACTGCAGGAGCTGCAGGAGATGAGGGTTCGATCCCTGAGTCAGGAAGATCCCGTGAAGGAGGAAATGGCTATGAACTCCAGTGTTTGTGCCTGGAGAATCCCATGGACAGAGGGCCCTGGCAGACATCAGACACAGCTGAAGTGACTAGGTCCGAACTCATCCAGATTTGTGACAGAATTGAGTTCCTTGATCCTTTAGGTCTGAAGTCCTCACTTCCTCACTGATTGTCAGCTGAGAGGCATTTTTAGCTTCTGAAGGCTGCCAACATCCTTCTCACATGGCTGTCTCCATCTTCAAGGTAACACAGGTACATCGAACTCTTCTCAGGCTTAGAATCTCTCTAATTTCCCCTTCCTCCAGCAGTCAGAGCAAAGTCTTTGCTTTTGAGACACTCATATGATTTGATTGCTACTACCTGGATAATCTCCCCCTTGATTAACCCAAAGTCAACTGATTATTAACCCCAATTACATCTGAAAAGTCCCCCTTTTTTGCCATGTAACATAATGTAATCATGAGAATAACATATCATATTCCCATGTTCCTGCCATATTCAAGGTGCAAGAGATTATACAAGGGCAAGTATCTTTATTAGAATTTTGCCTGCCATCGGCGAGAGAGGAGGAGGATTCAGGTGACTGAAGTTTATGGCTGAGGCATATAGGTGGATTGTAGAGCCATTCAGGAGAGTGGGGAAATCCAGGGCAATAAACAGAGCTTAGATATACTGAACTTGGGATGCCTAGCTACATCCCAGCTCTAATGGAGTCTCCAGAATGTAGTGGTGCATATCAGTATGGCATTGGGAGAGAGGTCTGGGTTGGAGATACAGATTCGGGAATAATCTGAAAACAGTGGTGGCTAAAATCAGGCAAGTAGAGAAGTTGTTTCAGAAAAAGACTGGGGTGGGGCATATTTGCATTAAGGGCGTGGATAGGAGGAGGGGCCCAGGAATTGATAAAGAGCACTATGGATAACTAGATGATGTGTCCAGAGAGGCTAAGAGTTTTGAGACAGGAGTGTGCAACTCTGTCAAATGTGACAGAAAAATGTCTGTTTCAATGACATTTTAGGTTATTAAACCAGTCAAATTCAGGTCATTTGAACAGTCATTATGGCTAGTAACAAGAGAGAAAGTTTTCCAGTCTATCAGAGGGCAGAGGCTGGCTCAGGAAGGCCCTCAGAGGTACTTAGGCAGATGGAGTCATGAGTGCGTCAGCCTATGGGATTTGATGGTTTGGGGCAGTTACCCATGCTCCAGATCTATCATAACTTGCTTGGCCAATGTTTCACTTTTACAGGCTCTACTCTCAGCTCCTGTGCTATATGTGGTTACCAAAATGCCCTTCTGATATAACTTATGTCATGTGTGCATTTTAATATGCAGAGCTAGCCCTTTGTCTAGTGTGCTCTGTCCTGCCTTATAATTTAAAGCCATATCCCCAGAAAAGTGAGTCATTTTTGGATCTGATTTTTTCAGAGCTTCCATCTCAGCTCACATGTTCAGTTGATAAGGAAATCAATCCTCAGTTTAGAGCACATTTCCTAAATTATGTTATACATATTACTATTCTGATTAAATGTTCTTTGATCAAATAAGTTTAGTAATGCTGCATAGTATATTCCCCTCTTGTAAAAAGACTCTAATGATTCCTCTGTGGAGAAACCTGCTTGATTTTGTTTAGTGCAGTGTTTCCCAAACTTGTTCGAACACCAAACCTATTAAAAAAACAAAAAACAATGACCATATGGTAGAATGCACTTTGGGAATCATTGGCCTTTGCCTTGGGTATTTATTTGCATTTTAATTAGACAAGCTTAAAAAGAAAAAAAAAAAAAAAAAACACTTAAAGGCCCAAAGGAATAATTAAATGGAAAGAAAACAGGCACCATTACTTTTTGACAGGGGTGTCTGGGTTGGAGATACAGATTCGGGAATAATCTGAAAACAGTGGTGGCTAAAATCAGGCAAGTAGAGATTTTCAGAAAAGACTGGGGTGGGGCATATTTGCATTAAGGGCGTGGATAGGAGGAGGGGCCCAGGAATTGATAAAGAGCACTATGGATAACTAGATGATGTGTCCAGAGAGGCTAAGAGTTTTGAGACAGGAGTGTGCAACTCTGTCAAATGTGACAGAAAAATGTCTGTTTCAATGACATTTTAGGTTATTAAACCAGTCAAATTCAGGTCATTTGAACAGTCATTATGGCTAGTAACAAGAGAGAAAGTTTTCCAGTCTATCAGAGGGCAGAGGCTGGCTCAGGAAGGCCCTCAGAGGTACTTAGGCAGATGGAGTCATGAGTGCGTCAGCCTATGGGATTTGATGGTTTGGGGCAGTTACCCATGCTCCAGATCTATCATAACTTGCTTGGCCAATGTTTCACTTTTACAGGCTCTACTCTCAGCTCCTGTGCTATATGTGGTTACCAAAATGCCCTTCTGATATAACTTATGTCATGTGTGCATTTTAATATGCAGAGCTAGCCCTTTGTCTAGTGTGCTCTGTCCTGCCTTATAATTTAAAGCCATATCCCCAGAAAAGTGAGTCATTTTTGGATCTGATTTTTTCAGAGCTTCCATCTCAGCTCACATGTTCAGTTGATAAGGAAATCAATCCTCAGTTTAGAGCACATTTCCTAAATTATGTTATACATATTACTATTCTGATTAAATGTTCTTTGATCAAATAAGTTTAGTAATGCTGCATAGTATATTCCCCTCTTGTAAAAAGACTCTAATGATTCCTCTGTGGAGAAACCTGCTTGATTTTGTTTAGTGCAGTGTTTCCCAAACTTGTTCGAACACCAAACCTATTAAAAAAACAAAAAACAATGACCATATGGTAGAATGCACTTTGGGAATCATTGGCCTTTGCCTTGGGTATTTATTTGCATTTTAATTAGACAAGCTTAAAAAAAAAAAAAAAAAAAAAAACACTTAAAGGCCCAAAGGAATAATTAAATGGAAAGAAAACAGGCACCATTACTTTTTGACAGGGGTGATAAACTGGGGCATGGGAGCCTTTATAGATAGAGTATTGACAATCACCACAGAGGCAACACCTTTTACCCATATTCAGAGTAGGGCTTGAGAGCACTTATCTCTCATATAGACTCTAGGGGGGAAAGAAGAAATTGACCAAAAGCAGAGATTTATCTAGATGTTGCAAGAGTCCCCCAAAGTTGTAAGACATTTGGAGAATCCTTCGGGTTATAGGCATTCAACTTCTCTAACTACAATGATAAAGAGGCAGCAACATCAATTCCATTGCCAGGTTTAGAACCTTCACAGTAGATTTAGTCCTATATAAAACAGCACTCCTTCCACTGCTGCACTCTGCAGAGTCTCATTGGAGGAATCAAGAGACATGCTCACTAATGAGAGTTAACTGCCCTAAGTAGTGATTGCCATTTATGCAGGCTGCGCACTTTCTATTGCACCAAGTCTAGGAGTCTCCAACTGGCAATAATTTGGCAGACCCTAGGGGTCTGAATGGCTTGCCCCAGCACAATAATATCCCTTAAAAGAGGTTTGGAGCTACAGACGAGTACCTCCTGAAGTCTCTTTATGTCTACATGTGCATGCTTGTGCCCTGTTTCTTTTAAGTACTGGCTGTCTCATCTGATGAAGTCATATATAAATATTTATATGTCAGGACATTTCTGGTCTTACTCACCAGAGACATTACAGCCTTGATAAAAAGCCTCCCTCTGGCAGTCTTTGCCTCCACAGTTTATTTAATATGGCAGTTGATAGGTGAACTTCCTCTGCATAGTATATTCCCTCTTGTAAAAAGACTCTAATGATTCCTCTGTGGAGAAACCTGCTTGATTTTGTTTAGTGCAGTGTTTCCCAAACTTGTTCGAACACCAAACCTATTAAAAAAACAAAAAACAATGACCATATGGTAGAATGCACTTTGGGAATCATTGGCCTTTGCCTTGGGTATTTATTTGCATTTTAATTAGACAAGCTTAAAAAGAAAAAAAAAAAAAAAAACACTTAAAGGCCCAAAGGAATAATTAAATGGAAAGAAAACAGGCACCATTACTTTTTGACAGGGGTGATAAACTGGGGCATGGGAGCCTTTATAGATAGAGTATTGACAATCACCACAGAGGCAACACCTTTTACCCATATTCAGAGTAGGGCTTGAGAGCACTTATCTCTCATATAGACTCTAGGGGGGAAAGAAGAAATTGACCAAAAGCAGAGATTTATCTAGATGTTGCAAGAGTCCCCCAAAGTTGTAAGACATTTGGAGAATCCTTCGGGTTATAGGCATTCAACTTCTCTAACTACAATGATAAAGAGGCAGCAACATCAATTCCATTGCCAGGTTTAGAACCTTCACAGTAGATTTAGTCCTATATAAAACAGCACTCCTTCCACTGCTGCACTCTGCAGAGTCTCATTGGAGGAATCAAGAGACATGCTCACTAATGAGAGTTAACTGCCCTAAGTAGTGATTGCCATTTATGCAGGCTGCGCACTTTCTATTGCACCAAGTCTAGGAGTCTCCAACTGGCAATAATTTGGCAGACCCTAGGGGTCTGAATGGCTTGCCCCAGCACAATAATATCCCTTAAAAGAGGTTTGGAGCTACAGACGAGTACCTCCTGAAGTCTCTTTATGTCTACATGTGCATGCTTGTGCCCTGTTTCTTTTAAGTACTGGCTGTCTCATCTGATGAAGTCATATATAAATATTTATATGTCAGGACATTTCTGGTCTTACTCACCAGAGACATTACAGCCTTGATAAAAAGCCTCCCTCTGGCAGTCTTTGCCTCCACAGTTTATTTAATATGGCAGTTGATAGGTGAACTTCCTCTCACTGTTTGCAAAGAGGATGGGGCCTTGCCTTGCTAGAAGTTTCAAGTATTTGGCTTGTTGCCTGCTGGGAATTAATATTTGTGCTTTTCCTCTGATTAAGAGAAGTATGTGTTCTCCAATGGGCCATCCTACCCTTAAGGTTTCAAATCTTCAGTACTAGTTGATATACTTATAGATGTATGATGATTGGTCGGCCCTAGGTAACTTTTGTGTCTCTGAACCCCTTTCTCTGCTTAAAAAATAATTGCCACTACACTGGTATGAATACATTAATAATATATATTTAAAGATTTTCTATAATCTAAAAGTTCTTTCTTTTCCTGATTTTAAAAGAGAGTAAATAATGCTCATGCATGCTAAGTCACTTTAGCAGTGTCAAACTCTTTGGGACCCTATGGACTGCAGCCTGCCAGGCTCCTCTGTCCATGGGATTCTCCAGTCAAGAATACTGGAGCAGGTAGCCATGCGCTCCTCCAGGGGACTTCCTGATCCAGGGATTGAACCCACATCTCCTATGGACCCTGCATAGCAGGCAGGTTCTTTTACCGTTGAGCCACCAGGGAAACAGTAGTCATAAAAATATGGTGAACCCTAGGCACTGTGCCTACTGTACCTAATGGATTGTTGTTGTTTACTTGCTGAGTCATAAGACTTTCACGACCTCATGAACTGTAGCTTCCCAGACTCCTCTGTCTATTGGATTTCCCAGGTGAGAATACTGGAGTGAGTTGCCATTTCCTTCTCCAGGGGATCTTCCCAAACAAAGAATTGAACCTGCACTACTAAAGTCTCTTTATGCATGTGCATGGCTTGTTTGCCCGGGGTTTCTTTTAAAAGAGGTTTGGAGCTACAGCAGTACCTCCTGAAGTCTCTTTATGTCTACATGTGCATGCTTGTGCCCTGTTTCTTTTAAGTACTGGCTGTCTCATCTGATGAAGTCATATATAAATATTTATATGTCAGGACATTTCTGGTCTTACTCACCAGAGACATTACAGCCTTGATAAAAAGCCTCCCTCTGGCAGTCTTTGCCTCCACAGTTTATTTAATATGGCAGTTGATAGGTGAACTTCCTCTCACTGTTTGCAAAGAGGATGGGGCCTTGCCTTGCTAGAAGTTTCAAGTATTTGGCTTGTTGCCTGCTGGGAATTAATATTTGTGCTTTTCCTCTGATTAAGAGAAGTATGTGTTCTCCAATGGGCCATCCTACCCTTAAGGTTTCAAATCTTCAGTACTAGTTGATATACTTATAGATGTATGATGATTGGTCGGCCCTAGGTAACTTTTGTGTCTCTGAACCCCTTTCTCTGCTTAAAAAATAATTGCCACTACACTGGTATGAATACATTAATAATATATATTTAAAGATTTTCTATAATCTAAAAGTTCTTTCTTTTCCTGATTTTAAAAGAGAGTAAATAATGCTCATGCATGCTAAGTCACTTTAGCAGTGTCAAACTCTTTGGGACCCTATGGACTGCAGCCTGCCAGGCTCCTCTGTCCATGGGATTCTCCAGTCAAGAATACTGGAGCAGGTAGCCATGCGCTCCTCCAGGGGACTTCCTGATCCAGGGATTGAACCCACATCTCCTATGGACCCTGCATAGCAGGCAGGTTCTTTTACCGTTGAGCCACCAGGGAAACAGTAGTCATAAAAATATGGTGAACCCTAGGCACTGTGCCTACTGTACCTAATGGATTGTTGTTGTTTACTTGCTGAGTCATAAGACTTTCACGACCTCATGAACTGTAGCTTCCCAGACTCCTCTGTCTATTGGATTTCCCAGGTGAGAATACTGGAGTGAGTTGCCATTTCCTTCTCCAGGGGATCTTCCCAACCAAAGAATTGAACCTGCATCTTCTGCATTGGCAGTCAGATTCTTTATCACTGAACCACCAGGGAAGCCCACCTAATGGATAATCATTCCTGGATACAATGGGCTATTTCCTAGGCTGTCATTATGAGCTCACATGAGCTAAGCAGTGAGTAAAACGCTATGACTGAGGATTCCATCCCAGAGAGTAGTAACTTCTTAGACCTCCCGATGAATAACTACCTACCAAGCAGGACCCTTCTCCTAGTTCAGTTCTCACATGTTTTGGCCACTATTACAAAGCATGATTAAATGTCCTTAGTCATCATTTTCTCTGGTCTGGTGGATTCAGTGTTGGGAATAGGAATCTGCCTGCTCAGCATCTTCACCAAGAGACTTCTGGAATTGATGAATGGCATCATTCATTTCCAGGCTGGAACTTCGTCTTTCACTTAGCCTGCAGAAGGCAGCTGAGTGAAAGGGAGTGTGGAAGTTGATTAACAATAAGATGGATTACTGCAGCTCATCTGGAGAAAACAGGCTTGGGGCTGACTTTAATCCATGTCTATTTTTAGTGGTAATCAATATAGATACCTCTATTTCAACCCCAACAATAATCTTCTTTAGTAACAGCCATCTTACCCTGGAATGAGGTTCTGAATGCTACCACTGCTTTCAGGTTGGCTGCTGAAGAGTTTGTTAGCCAAAGGTTTACCATAAGCCCCACCTGGAAAGTGATGATGGCTGGAATTGGGTAGAACTGATATAGAAGATGAGAACTTGGAGGGGTCCCTGCCCATGGGGTTTATTTTACACAGTCACCCGTGCTTTTGTGTTTTCCTCCAACTGGGACTAGACTAGGACTCAGACTCTAGAGGAATTAGATAGTTGTTACTGAACAGGCTACAAACTCCTAACCCCCACTTGGCTTAATAGTCCTGGCTCTGATTCATTTCACTGAGTGATATGGAGTTTGGCTACTCCAGAGGGACCTTGCTGAGACCTTGAGTTCAGATTGGGCAATCTCTCTCCCTCTCTTCTTATTAAGTAAAAATTCTGTTTAAATCAATATGCTTCCACCGTCCCCTCAGCTGAATACGGCTTTCAAGGATGACAGCATCCACTCCATACTGCCCTTGCCCTTGTCAAGTCCTGGCCTGAAATAGAACAGAATGGTGTGGGGTAGCTTGGTTTGTATATATTAACACGTACAGCATAAATGCAAAGATACAGACACTGGGAATCTTCATGCCAAAGGCAGAACAAGTGGGGATACAAAGCAAAAGTAATCAGAGTGAAATAGAATTAGAAAAAAAAAAAAGTGAGGTTGATGTATGTTTGCAGTCTCTAGGAAACTTCCCTTTGGAATACAAAGGAGAAAGTGATTCTCCATTACTCACAATACAATAGATCAAGGGTCTGAAAACTATAGGTTTAAAAATAAAAACGAAGAAAAGTATACACTTGAGACTGGTTGGGATAATAAAGTCCAATACATTTATTGTATGGCCTATGTTAGCCAGGAGTCTTAGAGAAGCAGAATGAATAAGATACAATCTAGTTAGAAAGACATGCTCCATACCTAGAATAAAGTCTTAAATCCTGTAGAATAAAATACAAATGGTTGTTGAGGGCACATCATTGTTTAGTTCATAAATACAGCCTCAATATCTAGAACAGTACCTAGACCATGGTACATGTTCAATATATATGTTGAATTAATGAGAGAGTGGAGGATGACTTAGTGAGTAGGTAGGTAGGTTTAGTCACTCAGTTGTGTCCAACTCATTGAGACCATTTGGACTGTAGTCCACCAGACTCCTTTGTCCATGGGATTCTCCAGGCAAGAATACTAGAGTGGGTTGCCATTTCTTTGTCCAGGGAATCTTCCTGACCTAGGGATCGAACCTGGGTCTCCTGCATTGCAGGCAGACTCTTTACCAACTATGCCAGTACTAAAGAAAGGCATGCACACTTAGATGAGGGCCTGGTGGAAGGAAATTTGGGAAAGCCTTCTAATGGCTTCCCTGGTGGCCCAGATGGTAAAGAATTTGCCTGCAGTTCAGGAGATCTGGGTTCAATCTCTGGGTCAGGAACATTCCTTGGAGGTGGGCATGGCAACCCACTCTATTATTCATGCCTGGGGAATTCCATGGACAGAGGATCCTGGTGGGCTACACTCCATGGGTTGCAAACGGTCAGATACAACTGACTGACTAATACTTTCTACTTTTGCTTTCTTTCTAATAGAGAAGAAGGTATAGTGAATGCTACAGAGAGAGCTAATGGCCCAAGGGTGATATTTCTGAAATCCTGGATTTCTATACATAAAGGTATACGGGATAATTTAAGGATGATACATGTTTGGGCATTAGGTAAATTGAAGGCAGCCTGAAATAGAGGCCTGAGCTTTGAAGTAGTAAGATAGAGGTTCTATCTCCCATTTTTGAATTTACTTAATTTTTAACTATTGGCAGTCATTCAACCTCTCTCTGCCTCAGGATCCTCATCCAAAGAAACTGCAAATGACATCCAGACTCAGAATGTCAGAGATGGTAGAAGGCCTAGACCTCATCTGGTCCAGGGGGTTTCAGTCCTGGCTGCCCCTTAGAAACACTTGGAGAACTTTTAGAAGTCCCAGAGTTCAGGCCTGGCTCCACACCAATTACATCAGAATCTTTGGAAGTGGGCCCAGGTATCAGTATCAGTATTTTTTAAATCTCCCTGGGCAAGGCAATGTTCAGCCAAGATTGAAAGTCATTGTTCTAGTCCAACCCTCTCATTTTAGAGATGAATAAACTGAGGCCTAGAGCAGGTTAAGGAACCTATTCAACCTACCTCATATGGTTGTTAGAAGGATCATATTAGATCATAAAACTTCAGAGGTAAAACGGACCTTGGATTTCAAAATAGCTGTGAAAGTGCTCCTAATAACACAACTCATTATTCATTTGTAAGAGATTATCATATCAACAGAATGAGAAAATTTTCATTGGCAACCAAGCCAAGCATCCCCTCTGTCATTAAATTGCAGTGTAAGGACATTCTTTCTTATTTTCCAGGTCTCTCTGAGTTAGCAAATGAGTAAATGTTCCATTCCAAAAACTAGGATATGGATTATTAGATCGAATTATTCATAAATAAAGGTGGCACGCATGCCTGTTTGTGTGTTCAGTCATCTCCAACTCTTTGCAACCCCATGGATTGTAGTCTGCCAGGCTGTTAAGTCCATGGGATTTCCCAGGCAAGATTACTGGAGTGGATTGCCATTTCCCACTCCAGAGGATCTTCCCGACCCAGGGATCGAAACTGCATCTCCAACATTACAGGCAGATTCTTTACCGTTGAGCCATCAGGAAAGCCCAAAGATGACATTCATTGCCCTACAAAGTCGCAGTTTTTCAAGAAAAGAACATAAGAATAGTGTAAATATAGGAATTCATAGATCCATAGCAGGGAGAGCTGTTTAGCCTTGTTCTAGCATATTTCTAGCCTCTATCATCTCATCTGTTTTGGGCATGTCATCCCTGGAGGCAGAGGAATGAGATTTGAAATGAAGTTTTAGGATGGTATCAGGTCCTTTTTTCTTAAAAGGGCTTTCACTTGCTCCTGGTTTGGGAGACTTCAGCTTGCATTGAGCTTGAAGATGCTTCACTTTGACTCAGAATGTCAAGTTCCAGTACCCGGGGGTTATTTCCTTAGAAACACTTGGAGAACTTTTAGAAGTCCCAGAGTTCAGGCCTGGCTCACACCAATTACATCAGAATCTTTGGAAGGGGGCCCAGGTATCAGTATCAGTATTTTTTAAATCTCCCTGGGCAAGGCAATGTTCAGCCAAGATTGAAAGTCATTGTTCTAGTCCAACCCTCTCATTTTAGAGATGAATAAACTGAGGCCTAGAGCAGGTTAAGGAACCTATTCAACCTACCTCATATGGTTGTTAGAAGGATCATATTAGATCATAAAACTTCAGAGGTAAAACGGACCTTGGATTTCAAAATAGCTGTGAAAGTGCTCCTAATAACACAACTCATTATTCATTTGTAAGAGATTATCATATCAACAGAATGAGAAAATTTTCATTGGCAACCAAGCCAAGCATCCCCTCTGTCATTAAATTGCAGTGTAAGGACATTCTTTCTTATTTTCCAGGTCTCTCTGAGTTAGCAAATGAGTAAATGTTCCATTCCAAAAACTAGGATATGGATTATTAGATCGAATTATTCATAAATAAAGGTGGCACGCATGCCTGTTTGTGTGTTCAGTCATCTCCAACTCTTTGCAACCCCATGGATTGTAGTCTGCCAGGCTGTTAAGTCCATGGGATTTCCCAGGCAAGATTACTGGAGTGGATTGCCATTTCCCACTCCAGAGGATCTTCCCGACCCAGGGATCGAAACTGCATCTCCAACATTACAGGCAGATTCTTTACCGTTGAGCCATCAGGAAAGCCCAAAGATGACATTCATTGCCCTACAAAGTCGCAGTTTTTCAAGAAAAGAACATAAGAATAGTGTAAATATAGGAATTCATAGATCCATAGCAGGGAGAGCTGTTTAGCCTTGTTCTAGCATATTTCTAGCCTCTATCATCTCATCTGTTTTGGGCATGTCATCCCTGGAGGCAGAGGAATGAGATTTGAAATGAAGTTTTAGGATGGTATCAGGTCCTTTTTTCTTAAAAGGGCTTTCACTTGCTCCTGGTTTGGGAGACTTCAGCTTGCATTGAGCTTGAAGATGCTTCACTTTGCAGAGGATGAAAAAATTAGGGTAATTTCCTTTCAAGATACATTTCCCTATTCCTATCCTTTCTTTATTCCATCAGATCCATTCTTTGCAATTCATCCTTCTATATCAGAATGTGAGGTTGGGTGTTAAGTGCATTTTCTACTTCTCCTGTTTAGCTCCTGTCGTTGAGTTATGTTTATTCTTTGTCTGAGAGACTATTTGTTGAATGATTTCCTAGGGAAAACAGTGATTAAAATGTAAGACAAATTTTTATTCAGTCCCACTGCCCACCTCTTTTGTGAAACACTCTTGTCTATTTCAATTCACATATCCTGTTTCAATATAAATATTACTGAGAATACCAGTCATTCATTGTTTTGTAAATTTTTTAATGTGTGATAGGTCTGTCCTCCCCATAGATCTTGTCTTGCACTTGCTTTATCCCTCAGCATATCTCAGGATTTATGATATTGTTTTTTTACAAAAATCAGTGTTTTGGGTCACTTATCTGAGCAACTACCCGTTTACTAAAGGCCTTCCTGAGCCTCAGTAAAATGTATCTCTGCTGGGCTCTTTTATCTCCCTGGGAAATTGCTGGGAGGATAAAGATGTGGGGGTAGAGATGGGGATGGGGAAAGTGGTGGAGTTGTGATATAAATATATTGGGATATCACTAGTCCAGAGCAGTGTTTCCCCAAAGTGGATGTGCACCAGAATCACCCGGGTACCTCCCCTCCAGGGAGGGGCTTGAGAATCTGGATATTTCAAAGCTTCCTCAAATGATTCTGACATGCAACCAGCACTGACCTCACTGCTTTCTAGTGCTTCTCAAATTTTAATTTATATGCAAGATTTTGAATTTTTGACAAGTTGCAAGGTGGTGCTGATGCTGCTGATCAGAAGAACAAGGTTGTCAGGTAGGGGTTCTCAGCACTGGACCAGCCACATCAGAATCATCTGGGAAATTGTTAGAAAATAAATTCTCAGTTCTGACTCTGGATCTACTGAATCCAAAGCTGTATGTTGAGGCCCAGCAATCTAAGTTCCAACAATCCTTGTGGGTGCTTTGGATCCTCACCCAAGTCTGAGAACTGCTACTATAAATAATACTAGTACTGAGGTACAAGGGAGGCTTCCCAGGTGGTGCTAGTGGTAAATAATCCACTTGCCAGTCAGGAGACGTAAGAGATGCAGGTTCAGTCTCTGGGTTTGGAAGATTCCCTAGAGAAGGGAGAGGATACCCACTCCAGTATTCTTGGGCTTCCCTGGTAGCTCAGGTGGTAAAGAATTTATCTGCAATGCAGGAGACTTGGATTTAATCTCTGGATTGGGAAGATCCCTTGGAAGAGGGCATGGAAACCCACTGCAGTATTCTTGCCTGGAGAATCCCATGGACAGAGGAGCCTGATGGGCTACAGTTCATGAGGTCGCAAAGAGTCATACACGACTGAAGCGACTTAACATGCATGCATGCTCCGTACAAGGAAGTGGTGCAGTGGGTTGGAAAAACATGATTTCAAATGTCAGCTCTGTCCCTACTCTTCCTGGAACTATGAAGTGGGGATAGAAGTAATACACATGAATTCAACAAACTCATCTTGCCAGACATTCCACTGAATGTTGGGAATATATTAAGATGAGTTAAGATAAAGCATCTGCCCTTGACAAATTCACTGCCACCTTGCCGAATGAATAAGGTGCTATGTGTTTTAAATGGGATAGTGTATGTGAAAGTGCTCTGCGAACTATCACTTAGGTTGCAAATTTATGGTTCTGTGGAAATCCTGCTCCTTTTTTGTTACATCTAGCATTCTGAGATAGTTCACTTAAGTCTTTAAGCTTTAGCAGACATACCACCAATAAAAGATGAAAGATGTTTTTCAGTTTGTTGATTTGCAGATAATGAAAGATCCAAAGATGAAAGACGTGAATTGAGTAGTAATAAAAATATTTTAATGAGTCTTGTGCTTCATCCTTTAGAGATTCTTTCCCTTCTGTTATCTGTTTTCCTCATCACAACAACTCTGTGAGATAGTGTACATGGATTATCAGATAGATTATCTCCATTTGATAGATGCAGGAGCTGATATTCAGTGAGGTGAAGGGACTCACCCAATGTCACAGAACTGATCAATGGCAGAGCCATAACTAGAATCCAGATTTCTTGACCCCTAGGTCAGTGCTCTTTTCCTCATACCATGCTGACCATTTCATACCTGATCAAGCAAAAGGCATTTCATATATTCAATACATGTTAATTAGGGTACTGCAAGCACAGATGTGAAACAAGCTGAAGCCTTCTTTAAAAATCTTAAACCTGTCCAGCTTTTATTCATCTGCTTGAATTAAAGCATACAGCAACTGTCAAAAGTCATAGTTAAACTCTTCTGTTTTGAATTTCTATATATCAGAAGCCTTATCAACTGCTGGCAGGCAGTTGGATTACATGTACATTTCAAGAATCAAAGGCTTACAATAAGATAAGCTACATGAGGAAAACAGAATAATATTCTTGCATCATCAAAAACCCTTTGGAATGGATTATAAATAAGAACTTTATATCTTTTCATACAAGCTGAAACCAGAGGCCTCTTCTTCTCTGTTGAATTTTGTGGTTTTTTTGACATAGAGCCTAATTTTCAAAGTGGGTATTGAGGACTCACATTTACTGGGGCTTACATGTCAACACAGACATTTTTTATTGCAAGTAAATGCTAGAGAATGAAATTTTTTTTGCTTGAACAGACAAAACTGAAGGATAAGATAAGCTTGTTTGCTAAAGAGGATGATTTTGAAATAGGTTCTGGACAGAGATGTTTTCTTCATGTAACAGAACAAATGGCTGCCTGAGTCTTGAGAGCATATTCTAAAGTCTTCCAGGCCAGCTTCCCCACCACCACAGAACCTTTCACCATACCACTACACAGAGATACTTCTCCACCACCCAAATTCTGTTTAAAATTCCTCCATTAGATTTATTGCTTTAGTCCATGACTCTGGTATTTTCATTGAACACTATCTTCTCTCCAGTACTTTGCACCAAGTTTTAGAATGTCCAAATGTCTTTTGATTTAGGAAACGAATATTGCACAAATATTTCAAAACATGATAAATTCATCTATAATAAATATATAGCCAAAACATAAGGATATCAAATTGGCACAGTAAAAATGTCTTGTTTTTTTTTAAAGATTTTTATTTCTTGTTTAACCATGCTGTATGCATACATACAATATCAATGTATACAACTTGAACAAATACAATTTATACATAAAAGAGAGTGAGGGTGTGGCTTTTGAAAATTAATGAACAAACTCATCACACGATTTGTAATTTTGACCAGTATGCAGTGTTGTAGTAATGCTATTGAAGTTACTAATGATTGAAATTAGGCTACAGTTTGAGTTCAAAGGCACTAGAAAGAGTCTGGAGAATGGGAAAGAGGAGAAAAGGAATTATGTTTCAAGCAGAAACTTAGCAGAATTACTTCAACAACATCATTTATGCCATTTCAAGTTTTGTTAAATTAAGAAACAAAGGAAGAGAGTATGGTATGACTGGGAGTCAGAAAACCTGAGTTTCAGAAGCAGTTCTATCATTAGGTTGTGGTTCAAGCGATAAGTCAGACACATACTCTCTCAGGATGTCAGTTGCCACATCTATGAAATGGAGGAAATATACTTACTCTAAACTATGGATGTTGAAAGGTATTTTTCAAAAAACAACAAAAAAAAGGTAAAGTCAGGACTCCTGCACAGATAGAGAAAGGAACATGTGTTAACTATTTTATTTATTTAATGTAAAATCAACAAAGGAGCCAGATACTATAAACCGGTTCAAAAGAGAAAGAATACATGATATTGTTAACATGACATCCTTAAACTGATCTACAGATTCAATAAAATCCCTATCAAAATCCTAGCTGACTTCTTTGCAAAATTTAATAAGCTAACACTAAAATTCATTTGGAAATTCCAGGGATTCAGAGGAGCCAACAATCTCGAAAAAGAAGAACAAAATGAAAGGACTCACACTTTCTAACTTCAAAACTTACCATGAGGTTACACTAATCAAAACAGTGTAGTACAGGCATAAAGACTGACATATAGATCAATGGAGTAGATTCCAGAGTCCAGAGTAAGAATACTTAGAGTCAATGGTTTTCAAAAAGAGCTCCAAGACAATGCAATGAGGAAAGAATACTCCTTCCAGCAACTGGATGGATATGCATCCATGTAAAAATTAAATATATAAAAAGTTAGACCCACCCACTTAATACTATATACAAAAAAATTAACCACAATGAATCAAAGGCCTAAATATATTTATAAAACATATATATATATATACATCTATCTATATATATAAATCTTGAACTTAGATTAGTCAATGGTTTGTTAGATATGACACCAGAGTATAAGCACCCAAAGAAAAATTGGACTTCATCACAATTAAGAACCTATGCTAAAAATGATATCATCAAATAAGTGGAAAGATAAGTCATAAGATGGGAAAAATATTTGAAAATCATATATTTGATTAGGGACCGGCACCTAGAATACAGAGAGAGAAATCTTACAA
This sequence comes from Tragulus kanchil, assembly GCA_022376925.1. Taxonomy (NCBI): domain Eukaryota; kingdom Metazoa; phylum Chordata; class Mammalia; order Artiodactyla; family Tragulidae; genus Tragulus; species Tragulus kanchil. The sequence goes on along the minus strand of JAIOJX010000001.1, from coordinate 64,084,051 downwards.
ATCAATGCTAAAAAAAAAAAAAAAGAAAAAGACAAATACTCTAGTTACTAAAGTGTGCTAAAGGTTTGACTAGGCATGTCTCCAAAGAAGAGATACAAATAACCAATAAGCCTGTGAAAGATGCCCTATATCGTTAGCCATCAGGGAAATGCAAATGAAAACCACAATGAGATACCACTTCATATCCATTAGGATGGCAATAATCACAATGACAGATAATAAAAAGTGTTGGCGAGGATATGGAGAAATTAGAGCCTTCACAAGCTGCTTGTGCGAATGTAAAATGATGCATCCACTTTGGAAAAAGTCTGGAAACATAGAATTACCATATGACCCAACCATTCTACTCTTAGGGGAATACCACAGAGAAAGGAAACTGTATGTCTACCGAGAAACTTGCTCACAAATGTTCATAGCAGCAATATTCCTAATAACCAAAAGGTAGAAAAAAACCCTCAAATATCCATCAGTGAATGAAGAGGTAAAATATGCTATATCCATGAAATGAAATATTATTTAGTCATAAAAAGAAATGAAGTACTGATACATATCACAACATGAACGAACTGTGCACATATTATGGTAAACTCAGGAAGCTAGGCACAAAACTACGTGATTCCATTTATGTAAAATGTCCGTAATAGACAAATCCATAGCAACATAAAATAGATAAGTAGTTGCCTAGGGTTGGAATTGGGGGAGAAATGAGGAGTGACTGTTAATAAGTATGGGATTTCTTTTGAGGGTAATGAAAATATTCTAAAATTGGTAGGGTGGTGGTTGCAGCACTCTGTGAATATACTAAAAAACAGTGAATTGTATACTTTAAATGGGTTAGCTATATGGTATGTAAATTTTCTCTTTAAAGCTGTTATTTTTAAAGAAAATTTTCTATTTTGAAATATTAAAATTCAGTAATATAGTTCATGTATGAATTACAATGTGTTCTTATCAAGTAAAATATTACATATTACAGTTTGCAATACTTCACTATTTTAAATTTTAAACACAAAATCTCCTAGTTGTCACACAGAAAGAGTTGGAGTAAAAATATTAAAAGACCTGGAAGTCGGAGATGAGAGAAGTCAAAAAGCTTTTCTTTCACTTGTGAAGAAGAAGTAAACCATCATCATGTGATAGTGCCCATTCAGCAGGTGGCTTTTAGGAGCTTAGAGTGACCCCTGGCTGACAGTCAGCAAGAAAACCAGGACCTCAATCTTATAATCACTGAATTCTCATGACAGCCTGAATGAGTTTGGAAGAGAACCCAAAGCCCAGGTGAGATCTGCAATACAGAAGATATCTTGATTACAGCCTTGTGTAACTCTTGAGCAGAAGTTCCAGTTAAGCTGCACATGGACTCTAGGTTCGTAGAAAATGTGCAATAATGTATAGGTGTTGTTTAAAGCTGCTAAATTTCCTATACAGCAATAGAAAGCTACTACATGAACATCTATGGGAGTGGGATGGGACATCTGAGATGGAGTTAGCATGCAGGGTCCATGGTTGCATCTGAGTTTGTGCATTTGCGATAACTAAAGGACTGTGAACTGAATAACTGAAAAACAATGTAACCAGAGTGAAGTCTTTGAATGGGCAGTGCAGTCAGCAGAGACAAAATGGATACTTAGAGATAGACAACTGGGCATGTACTAGGGCAAGCTAGTGATGCTCCCTCAAGAGACTCTCCATGACCAAAGACAGAAACTGAGCCACTACCTCATTGGACATATGAAATTGGAAGATGTTTATCTGTTAGAGGAGATGGGTGATATGAAGAGTATTATTTAAATATATAATATTAAAAAGAAAACCTTTATGTCAAAAGACGCCACAAACCAGTCTTTTGTTGTGCATAGTCTCGATCCACGTGGGGAGTTGTTAAAAATGCAGATTACCTGGACCCAACCCAAACCTACTAAATCAGATTTGCTAGAGGATGGGACTTAGAACTCTGCATTTTATGATGCCGGCCAGGTAACTCACATAAATGCTAATATTTGAAGTCCACTGAGCTAATCCTTCACCCTCTGCAGTTAGAAAAAGATGGAGGTCCTCTCTATTTGTAATTTGAAAAAAAAATAAAGAAGGAGGGAGGAGGAGAGAGAAGAAGAAGAAAAAGGAGGAGGAGGAGAAGAAACAGAGGAGGAGAGGAACAAGAAAGGAGGAGGAGGAAGAATGAAATGCCCAATTATTGAAGACAAGCTCCATTGTCAAAGATTAAGAGCCATGTGTACCACACAGAATACATGACATCTCTGTGAAGTGTCTTCATTCCCACTCCTCCCTCAACCCTACCAGGGTTAAACACTAGAGCAGGTGGAGGTGACAGGAAGCTAAGCTCAAGCAGCCTGATTGGCAACTGGATCCATCAGGAAGGGGCTTCACTTCCTGCTTATCTTCTCTTATTGGAATATAGTATTAGACCCTAAGACAAAGCCCAGATTGAAGCAGTCCCCACCTCACCCTGTTTCTCCTGGTTTCTTTTCTGTAAGTCATGCTTTCAGTGTTCAGAGTCTGGCAGCTGCAAGGCATGGTTGCTAGGTAACAATTTCCAAGCACAAAGAACCCTCAGCTGGGAAGGTCAGGTCTGTCAGTGTGAAACAGCTGTACAGAATTTTTATTTGTCTTCTTCTTGTTTTGGTTAATCACAGGGCATGAAACCAGAATCAAACTTTTCATAGAAATGAAAATGCTGGAGAATACCAGAGTGAAGTCTTTGAATGGGCAGTGCAGTCAGCAGAGACTCTGGGAAACAACTGGGCATGTACTAGGGCAAGCTAGTGATGCTCTCAAGAGACTCTCCATGACCAAAGACAGAAACTGAGCCACTACCTCATTGGACATATGAAATTGGAAGATGTTTATCTGTTAGAGGAGATGGGTGATATGAAGAGTATTATTTAAATATATAATATTAAAAAGAAAACCTTTATGTCAAAAGACGCCACAAACCAGTCTTTTGTTGTGCATAGTCTCGATCCACGTGGGGAGTTGTTAAAAATGCAGATTACCTGGACCCAACCCAAACCTACTAAATCAGATTTGCTAGAGGATGGGACTTAGAACTCTGCATTTTATGATGCCGGCCAGGTAACTCACATAAATGCTAATATTTGAAGTCCACTGAGCTAATCCTTCACCCTCTGCAGTTAGAAAAAGATGGAGGTCCTCTCTATTTGTAATTTGAAAAAAAAATAAAGAAGGAGGGAGGAGGAGAGAGAAGAAGAAGAAAAAGGAGGAGGAGGAGAAGAAACAGAGGAGGAGAGGAACAAGAAAGGAGGAGGAGGAAGAATGAAATGCCCAATTATTGAAGACAAGCTCCATTGTCAAAGATTAAGAGCCATGTGTACCACACAGAATACATGACATCTCTGTGAAGTGTCTTCATTCCCACTCCTCCCTCAACCCTACCAGGGTTAAACACTAGAGCAGGTGGAGGTGACAGGAAGCTAAGCTCAAGCAGCCTGATTGGCAACTGGATCCATCAGGAAGGGGCTTCACTTCCTGCTTATCTTCTCTTATTGGAATATAGTATTAGACCCTAAGACAAAGCCCAGATTGAAGCAGTCCCCACCTCACCCTGTTTCTCCTGGTTTCTTTTCTGTAAGTCATGCTTTCAGTGTTCAGAGTCTGGCAGCTGCAAGGCATGGTTGCTAGGTAACAATTTCCAAGCACAAAGAACCCTCAGCTGGGAAGGTCAGGTCTGTCAGTGTGAAACAGCTGTACAGAATTTTTATTTGTCTTCTTCTTGTTTTGGTTAATCACAGGGCATGAAACCAGAATCAAACTTTTCATAGAAATGAAAAATGCTGGAGAATACCAGTTCAGCTGCTGCCGCCTTTTTTTTATGCTTCTCAAATCACAGCCTTTCTACTCTGGCTTAATAGGATCCCAACAAGCTTGGCAGGCAGCAGGTGGAGGAGGGAAGCAGAGGGGTCAGGTGTTTCTTAGCCCCTTAGCGTTGGAGTGGGGGAGGGCATAGTTGAACCATGAGCTGAGAAGGTAACTCCCTTTTTTTAAAAAAAAATTGCCCAGCAGTTTCCTAGGATTTGGGTTGCCAGATTAAATACAGGACACCCAGTTAAAATTTGAGCTATAGATAAAGAATGAAAAGTTCAAATGTAACTGTATCTTTATTTGTTAAATCTGGGAACCCTAATTAGTATGCAATCAATTTGGTATGAATTCTGCATAGAAAGTCTGTTAGTCACTCAGTCATGTCAGACTTTTTGTGACCCCATGGACTATAGCTCCCCAGGCTCCTCTATCCATGGGATTCTCTAGACAAGAATACTGGAGTGGAGGCCAGAGAATAAAGATGGATGAAAATAAATAAATAAAAGATCAATAAAAGAGGCCAAAATAATAAAAGAAAGAATGCTGGAGTGGGTTGCCATTCCTTTCTCCAGGGAATCTCCCTAACCCAGGGATTGAACCTGGTCTCCCACATTGTGGGCAGATTCTTTACCACCTGATTCACCAGGGAATTTTGCTGAGGTTGATACCAAAAGAGTAATAGAAGTAGAGAGAGACCCATTCTGGTGCTATTAGGGAGTGTCAAACCTCAGACCTGGCTTGGCAGTGCTTTGACAGTATGCTAGAAACTGAAGCAAAGAAAAGGCTGAATCCATTTCTATTGCTATCACCTGCCTTTATAGTTTCTCATTAGATGCTACTATAGTGACTAAATATGATTGTGGTGCTCTGAAATAAAAACACATGCTTGGAAATCAGGAGGCCTGAGTTGTAGGACTCGGTGGATGAACTGTGATCTTGGACAAGTCACTGCTCTTTTAGGGCCTTAGTTGCCTTTCTTATGCCCTAAAATGGGTTAGACTAGAACATGGTTTGCAAAGTGTGCCCTCCTCCCTCAGCAGCATCAGCATCACTCAGGAATTCATAGAAGTGCAGATTACCAGATTCTTTTTGAATCAGAAACTCTAGGGGTGGGGCCCTCAGTCTGGTTTAATAAGCCCTCCAAGTGATTCTGATGCAAGCTCATGTCTGAGAACCACCGAGCTAGAGAATGTGTAAGGGCCGTTTCAGTTCTTACTGTCATTGGTTCTGATCATTGTTTGTCAAGACCCAGTGGCCAGCTGGTTATTTGAAACAGCATGTTCTCCTTATTCTCACCCTCCTTTGGGGTTTATTGCAAATTAGTTTGTCTGGCCTCTATTTCTTAGTACAGAAGTCTCAGTTATATTTCCACCTTTGTTTTTATAGCCTCTCTTATTTTCATACATTCCCTTTCCTTCTTAGTCACTTTAGCAAGGACTTGTAAGGACCATTTTGCCAAGAGACCCATGTCAAGGTGAAGGTTCCTGGGAGGGTCAGCAAGGCTACCAACTGCTGTTTGCATGCTCCATCTCATCACTAGATTAAAGGCTATGTCTATGGGAGTGTTGATATGCAGGAATGACTGGCTCAGGACACATTTCAATCCACTTAAGTTTTTTTGAACCACACCTGCCTTCAATTCTGATTTTTCCTTAAAGCCCTGTTTCCTAAAGTCCTCCCCTGTCTTATTCCTAGTCCTTCCTGTAGAACAGTATCAAATACACTCCACTGTTTTAATAAACACCTGATTACTAAGGGAGGCAATCAGAATCAAGAACAGAAACTCAGGAAGCTAAAATGTGCCCCATAGCCTGTTTCTCACAAGCATGTGGTGTTGTCCATGGTGCTGAATATTGTTGTCAATCCTAACTTTGGAAATCTTTGTGACAAGTGTAGGCAAAAGAGGAAAAATTGGATTGTTGTAGTAGTCTGTCCTTTGTTTTATTTTCCACTGGAGACAGCCTAATGAATTTGGTAATCACTTCATGCCCTTTAGTCAAGATAAGCAAGGCAATTATATTGTTTTATAGGCCAGTGCCTTTCTGGTGCTTTTCTTATGCCCTAAAATGGGTTAGACTAGAACATGGTTTGCAAAGTGTGCCCTCCTCCCTCAGCAGCATCAGCATCACTCAGGAATTCATAGAAGTGCAGATTACCAGATTCTTTTTGAATCAGAAACTCTAGGGGTGGGGCCCTCAGTCTGGTTTAATAAGCCCTCCAAGTGATTCTGATGCAAGCTCATGTCTGAGAACCACCGAGCTAGAGAATGTGTAAGGGCCGTTTCAGTTCTTACTGTCATTGGTTCTGATCATTGTTTGTCAAGACCCAGTGGCCAGCTGGTTATTTGAAACAGCATGTTCTCCTTATTCTCACCCTCCTTTGGGGTTTATTGCAAATTAGTTTGTCTGGCCTCTATTTCTTAGTACAGAAGTCTCAGTTATATTTCCACCTTTGTTTTTATAGCCTCTCTTATTTTCATACATTCCCTTTCCTTCTTAGTCACTTTAGCAAGGACTTGTAAGGACCATTTTGCCAAGAGACCCATGTCAAGGTGAAGGTTCCTGGGAGGGTCAGCAAGGCTACCAACTGCTGTTTGCATGCTCCATCTCATCACTAGATTAAAGGCTATGTCTATGGGAGTGTTGATATGCAGGAATGACTGGCTCAGGACACATTTCAATCCACTTAAGTTTTTTTGAACCACACCTGCCTTCAATTCTGATTTTTCCTTAAAGCCCTGTTTCCTAAAGTCCTCCCCTGTCTTATTCCTAGTCCTTCCTGTAGAACAGTATCAAATACACTCCACTGTTTTAATAAACACCTGATTACTAAGGGAGGCAATCAGAATCAAGAACAGAAACTCAGGAAGCTAAAATGTGCCCCATAGCCTGTTTCTCACAAGCATGTGGTGTTGTCCATGGTGCTGAATATTGTTGTCAATCCTAACTTTGGAAATCTTTGTGACAAGTGTAGGCAAAAGAGGAAAAATTGGATTGTTGTAGTAGTCTGTCCTTTGTTTTATTTTCCACTGGAGACAGCCTAATGAATTTGGTAATCACTTCATGCCCTTTAGTCAAGATAATCAAGGCAATTATATTGTTTTATAGGCCAGTGCCTTTTTCTGGTGCTTTTCTAGTGGAGTAGCAGATAAAGGTGCTCCTAACTTGGGTGACAACATTTTCTTATGACAGAGAGGACTCTATGTAAAGTGTGTGCTTACTTAAGAGCAACAGTTCATTTTCCAGGTGCTACACTAAATATAAACAAGTGGGGGAAAATCCTAAGGTATGAAGTTAGCAATCAGCAGTAGGAGTCACAAACCATCTTAACCATCAATCAACCTGAAGGGTAAAGAAACTCAAGAATGCTGCCTTAGTGCTGTGTAGGCTATTCACAGAAAGCTTCTTTAATCTGGGCTGTGCTTGAGTGAGTGGATAGTGGGACCCACATAATTATTGTAGAGGGAATTATTCTAATTCTAACACTCTTTCCATCCCTACCCAATGGGTCATGGCTATTACCCTAATAAGGCTGGATTCGTCTATGAGAGAGTAAGGCAGATTGTATCCAATTCCAAATCTCTTTAAAGTGTCACAGTCAATTATGGATTTCACCCTAAGTCACTAAGCCTCTCTGAGCCTCAGTTTTATCATCTATAAAATGGGCACAATGATACTGGGTAGTATTTATTGAATAATTACAATATTCCAGACATTATACCCACTCCAGAAGGTTCTTGTGATAATTAGACATAACTGTCATTTGAGTGAATAGTAGGCACTCTAAGCTGTTATCTATTGGTGTTAATTTTTAAAATTTACTTCTCAGTGGACCTGGATTCAGTTGGGCCATATATGAATTGACTCTCTTTTTGGCCAGGAGATGATGCTACCTACTGTTAGCTCTTAGCATGTCTGAGAGATTTGTCCCAAGAACCAGTTTTTCCTAGAAACAAGAGTGAATACAACTAATTCTTACAATGTCTTGGCTCAGCACACACCATTGTTGTGTACTAATAATCCTGAATGAAGGCCAGAGCAATCCCTCAGGTATGTGACTCCTTTGGTCAAGAGTCAGAGTATCTACACAGGGAAAATCTCATAAAGGACTGAGTCAGTTTTGTCAGAATTCACACAAATATTATTTCTCTCTTCTGTGGAATCAGGAGGGTTTCCCAGGTGGCTCAGTGATAAAGAATCTGCCTGCCAACATGGGAGGCACAAGACAAGTGGGTTCAATCTCTGGATGGGGAAGATCCTCTGGAGGAGGACATGGAAACTCACTCCAGTATTCTTGCCTGGAAAATCCCACGGACAGAGTAGCCTGGTGGGCTGCAGTCTATGGGATTGCAAAGAGTTAGACACAACTGAGTGACTGAGCATGCAGCATATGGAATCAGGAACCAGGGAAGGTATTTCTGATGCCTTGAACATGGCCCCTGTGTTCCTATAGCTCTGTACCCAAATGGAATGCTCAGCCGCTTTGGGACCAGAAGGGTGATAGAAGGATACTGGCTAGAAAAGTCAGCCTTGATGTGCTTTGGCCACAAGTCCAATGACTGGTATCAAATACATAGTAATGATTCTCTGGGGACATTAACTCCGTGGGTGTTGTGATAATGAAACACTGACCTTCCTAATAGAGAACCTCATTTCACTGCATTGTTATCAGCTTTCCTCTATTAGAAAGAACCTCTTGGGCTTCCCTGGTGATCCAGTGGGTAAGGACACCGCCTTGCAGCGCAAGGGGTGCCAGTTCGATTCCTGGCCTGGGAAGATCCCACATGCCGCGGAGCGGCTGGACCGATGTGTCCAATGACCGAGCCGGAGCTCTGGAGCGTATCCACCCAGAGCCGGTGCTCTGCGACAACAGAGGCCACTGTGATGGGAGGCCCACACGGGCTGCCAAAAAACAAAGACGGATGAAAATAGAGAAATTAAAGACCAATAGAAGTGGCCCGCCCACCCTCCTCCCTCCCCAACCCACCACCCCCGAAAAAAAGAACCTCTTCTTTTTAAAATTTTTGCCTTCTTTCATTGGTTTTTCATTTATTCATTTTCATTCATCTTTATTCTTCGACCTGTGTGGGCCTCCCATTGATTGCAGTGGCTTCTCTCACTGCAGAACACTGGCTCTGGGCGCATGCGCTCCAGAGTGCTGGCTTTTAATTGGACATACCGGTCCAGCCGCTCCACGGCACATGGGATCTTCCTGAGCCTGGGATCAAACTGGTGCCCCTTGCACTACAAGGTAGACTCTTTACTGGACCACCAGGGAAGCCCTGGAAAGAATTTCATCATAACCCCAGGCTCTTGTTTAGCTAAATTGCCAACTATTTCCCTTCCATGGTGGAAGGGTCCCTAATAGCTTTCACATGATTAAAAGAAGCCTGGCAATCTGAGATGCTAAAGGAGACACTGACCTTGAAGTCTTAGCACCTCTCCTCATCTTCTTCCCTTTTTCTTTGCTGCCTGAGCACTGAACAGAGCTTCCAAAGCTGTGAAATTTATTTACCAGCCATTCATAGGTTTTATGATGGTGATAAAAGGAGTACTGTTCTGTTTTCAGCTGTCATCGTGCTTCCTCTTAAGCCTTGCCTACAGAGTCTACTACTAGACCCCCATCTGCTCCCTGCCCAGAGCATGCCACTCTCTTCCCTTTGCCAACTAACTGGTGTCATCCAGCCTGTTAGAAATGAGTGCCCCAATAAGGAGACTGAGGAGTAAGATGGCTCTGGGTGATGCTGTGTTACTTAGGAAGAAAATGGGCTCTGGTGCATATGAAAAGCCACCTTGAACAGGGCGTGGATAATTGTCCGATTTAATGGGATTTTCATTAGGAGGAAGAGAAGCATAATGTAGCTTGAGTGAGCCCTGACCATTCTCTGGTTCTGTGGAGATGCTAATCATGCAGCTCCTGGCAAGTCTGTCAGAGCTGATGCAGATGATGTCACTGATTTTCCAGCAAGCCCTTTGTCTGAGTGACTGCAGCACTCGGACAGCTGCAGAACAGAGCTCCGGGGAGCTGAATGTGTTAATGGCGGGGAGGGGGACGGGGGTGGGTGGGAAGCACTTCCCCTAGTTCTTTCTTCCAGAGGGATGTTGTCACAAGGACCTTTGTGTGTGTGTGTGTGTTGCTCAGTACAGTGGCTGATCTTAATGCTGGTGTTTCTCAGTCACCACGGAAAGGGCATTATTAGGAACACAATAGATACAGATGCTCACACCAAGGTGTGAACCAACAACGTTGGGCTACTGAGATATTTAAGCTTTTTCTGTGCTTGGCTCAAAGGTGCCACTTCTTCAGTTGCACTCTGTAACTGAACACAGTATAAATAACAGATACCATACAATGTGCAATACCATGTATAGCATGTAAAAGCTCTTACTATGGGTGCCAGGCAAAGAGAAGGAAGTGTAGTAATTAACAGTGTGGGAGTCTGATCCTTAAATCAAAGCACTTTGAAATTATATTCTGGCTCTTCCAAGCATTAGCTGTGTGATTCTGGGCAAGGTACTTCTCCATTCCAAGCCTCTTTTCCTATCTGCCATGGGGATCCTATCAGTAAGGAGAATTAGATGAGATAACCCATAGAATTAGCTTAGCACCTACCCAACTGTAAGCACGTTAACTTAAAAACATTAACTTTATTGCTAATTTGTTGATGTTTTTTCATTTGGGTCTTCCAATCAACCTGGTGTGATAGCTACTATTATGATCCTATTTTATAGGTGATGGAACAGGGGTTCATACCGGTTAACTTGCCTAAAATCTTTCAAGTATCAATTGGTTCAGCTGGATTTGGCCTCAAGCTAGCTGACTCAAGCTCTGTTAACCAACAAGCTCTACTGCCGCAGTTACAAGGGGCTGGGGAGTTGGAATTTGTGTGTCTCTCATTAAGGGGTTCTCCTCTTCAGCTACAAATTGAAATGATCTGGAAAAAATCAGAACCGAACACTGATTGCTCCTAGAGGTGGGGGGTGAGTGTCTATTGGGAAGATTCAAGAGGGGATTTTTTTTTTATATATTTTGATGAGTTATCAAAACTCATCAGATGGTACCTTTACAATTTATACATTTCACTGAATGAAATAAATATTGAGCTCTAATTAATTACATGCTTACAGAAGTGTTTAATGGTGAAATGTACTGATGTCTACAGCCTATTTTGAAATGTGTCAAAAAATAAGATGGGTTGATAGACAAGTATATGTTAATATAGCAAGTGTTAATTGTAGAATCTAGGTGGTACAGACTTGTGTTTGAGTATGTTCATAATAAAATTTTGGGAAAATAAATTAGAATCACTTGGGGAGCTTTTAAAAAATGCTGATGATGGCTTCCCTGGTGGTCTAGTGGGTAAGGGCACTGCCTTGCAGTGCAAGGGGCGCCAGTTCAGTCCCTGGCCTGGGAAGATCCCACGTGCCGTGGAGCGGCTGGACCTATGTGTCCAACTACCAAGCTGGAGCTCTGGAGCTCATGTGCCCAGAGCCCGTGCTCTTCAGTGAGAGAGGCCACTGCAATGGGAGGCCCACACAGGCCAAAGAACAAAGATGGATGAAAATAGATAAATGAAAGACCAATAGAAATGGTCACACACACACACACAAAATGCTGATAAATAGGATCCCCTCAGAATTTCAGAGGCAAATTAATTAGTCTGGAGTAGGGAGCCCAGGTGTGGGTCTTCAAAAAAGAAAACTCTCAAGATGAATCTCAAGAGCCTTTAAAAGAACCACGATGTACTTTGGACTTTCAAAGCCACTGGGGACAAGAAGTGCCCCTAGGTCCAAAACTGAAAGCGTCGTGATAAAATGTCAGGCAGTGATAGCCCACCCCTCCTCCTCACTTGTATATGGAGACTCCCTACCCTCTATCCATAGCTTCAAACATTTCCTCTAACTGAAAGCAGCACTGAGAAGAATTGCAATGAAGAGCATCAGCTAAATCATAGGTGGAAGCCACCTTCCTCTCCTACCCACTCCCATCCACTAGATTGTTGCCACAAGTTCTGCCCTGATACAAAGAGCTGACTCATTGGAAAAGATCCTGATGCTGGGAAAGGTTGAGAGCAGGAGGGCAAGGGGACAACAGAGGATGGTTGGATGGCATCACTGACTCAATGAACATGAATTTGAACAAACTCTGGAGACAGTGAAGGATAGAGGAGCCTGGAATGCTGCAGTCCATGGGGTCACAAGGAGATGGACATATACTGAGCAACTAAACAACAAGGCTTCCAATTAGCAGCTGCTGGAGAAGCAGACACTCAACTTCTGGCTAAGAGGTAGATCAAACAGCTAGAGTTGGACACAGGGTGTGGGACCCTGGAAAAGGGAACTCAAGGTTGCCTGGATCTTAGCTCTTATCTTGCTGCATCTTGTTTGTAAGGAGCTGGTCTGGGATCGTGTTATCAAGAAACATCATTTAGGTATGTTCTAGAGGACCAGAAGCCCCAGGATCCCAGAGTTTCAGCCTGTGGGCTTTCCTAAGTGATCATAGCATATATTTTCTGCCAACCTTAAACAGAATCTCTCTCTCTTGCTCGCTCTTTCTCTGTGTATCTCTCTTTGTCTCTCACACATGCCCTCTCTCTTCCTTTTTGTCTCCTTCTCCCTCTCTCTCCTCCGCTATTCAAGATTCATGGATCTATAATGGCTTTTATGTGGGAAGAAACTCATGTTGTAAATAACCCATAAGTTACAATCATATAAAAATAGTTCCTTCTGCAATCAATGTGTCAGGGGTCACAGGCTGCTGACTCAGCTGAGAAGCAGTAAACCAGATCATTTTATATTAGATGTAACTCATAGATGGTATTGTATCTCCCTTGCATATGAAAGTTCTGTCAGGAGAAGCAAAGACTCTTTAATTAGACTAACATATGGCTAAAGAAGGGTTGTGTGAAATTTGTGTCAGACTATACTGGAATCATCTGGGGGCACGTAGTTCAGAGGGAAATGAAATTAGCCATATGCTAGATGAAGCCAAAATGGCTCCTCTTGGAGTCTCCAAAATGGCAGTAAGTGTGCTGTTCTAATATCTAAGCCTACTACTTTGACCAGGCCAGCAACAAAGTTGAGCAGAGAAATAAATTTGCTTTTAATGGCTTCTCTCTACTTCCAAGCACTATGTATCCTAACATTCCTGGCAACCTAAATTCCTCCAATGCCTTGGACCCGCCCTACTCCAGAACTATACACAGGGCCTGCATTTTCTAAATGTTGGTAGATGATGATACCCGTGGTGCAGGATATTTTTATGGGTTTCCTAGATTACCATTTCAAATTCTAATACTTATATTTTGTTTTAGATGCACTAGAAAATATGGAATATCAGTCTTATTATTTAATCAATATTACTGCTTAGGATGGGATTCAATTATATAGACAAAAAATAGTGATTTAAAAAAAGTGTATGTGGGCATGACAAACATTATAAAGGTGATGCTTGAATGACTTAGAGTTAGTAAAGCATGCTATGGACCAGTGGCTCTCAATCTGAGGTGATCCATCCCCCCTTCTTGCCCCAGAGTGGGGTATTTGACCACATCTGGAGATGGTTTTGGTTGTCACAGCTTGGGGGGAGGGGTGCTACTGGCATCCAGTAGGTGTAAGCCCTAGCCTATACTTATACCTCTGCTAATAAGCATACTATAATTCATAAGAGTTCCCTCACCCCCTGCAATAAAGAATTATCTGGTCCCAAACGTTAGTAGTGCTAAGGTTGAAAAACTGTACTGTAGACCAGTGCTTCTTAGAAGTGCCTATGAGTCTCATAGGAATCTTCTGAAAGTGCAGCTTCTGATTCAGGAAGTCTGAGGTGAGGCCCGAGATTCTGCACTTCTGACAAGCCTTTAGGTGATGCTCATACTGCTCTTCCATGAACCACATATTGAGTAACAAGGACCTGTAACTTCCTTCTTTCTCCCTCTACCAAGTACCACCAAGCTAGAGTTTCAAACCCTCAAGGCTCTCAGGGAGGGTTTAGTTATTCTGAGAAACTACTAAGGAGCAATGACTGAAAATAGAGGAATGTGTTTCTTGCAATTTACAAGACCATCAAAATCTTAGACTGAAAATTAATTTGGTTGCTAATTTCCAGAACTAAGCATAGCCAAAAAGAGAAATGCATTTTGTTCTAGGGAACCTTTTGGAGAATAGACACAATTTTCAGTAGAAGCCAGGCACATCCAGGTTGGATTTGTAGAAGCTGTTTTATTCATTTTCATATATGCCTGGCACCTAGCACAGTGCCAAGCTCAAAGTATATGCTCAAAATGTGTTTGTTGAACCAATTGACAAGTTATCCATAGCTCTATAGATAGCGATTAGAGCAGCAAAGAAGGTATCTACTGAGGCAGAGCACTGTCATAAACCTCTTCAAGGCCAGACATGAATACCCTTTTATTTGAATGGGTAGCATTAAACTGCATGCATTCTTCCAGAATATACTCTTAACCCCCAAGATGGCAGCAGAATCATCAAAAAAGTTTCCTGTTAGACGTCTATAGAGCATAGTGAGTGTGGTATGTGATGGGGGTTGTGGGACACTTTACCTGTTCCTTTGTGAGAAAGGAAACTTTGTGGTAAAGGACTGAAGACCCAGGACCTAAGAGAAGGAACTGGGCCATAGAGGGGAATCCTCCCGCTGTGCTGGCTGAAGCTGTCAGTGAACCTCTTCCCACTACCTTTGACTCTTGCAAATGTGTGCTGATAGATCATATGATTTGAGATGTGCCAGCCATAGGGCCACCACTGTGCCACATGCTCCCTTTTATGGACCTTTCACACACCATACAGCACCCCTTTGGGGGGGTCATTGCCTTGGATGATACAGGTTTTCTAAAATTTCTTGTTAAAATATATGAAACTGTATACAGAGAGAGTTGATTGTTTGGTTGCCTAGGGCTGCAGAGATTGGAGGGAAATGAGGAGTGACTGTTAATAGGCTACAAGGCTTCTTTTGCTCTTTTGTTTGTTGTAAAATATTTTTTGTATTTATTTGGCTGCACCAGGTCTTAGCTGTGGCATGTAGGATCTTTGATATTCTTTGTGGCATGCAAATTCTTAGTTGCAGTATGTGGGATCTAGTTCCCTGACTAGGAATTGAACCTGGCCCCTCTGCATTGGGAGTGCATGGTGTTAGGTACTAGACCACCAGAGAAGTCCCTAAGGTTTCTTTCTGGAGTGATGAAAGTGTCCTAAAATTGATTGTGGTCAAGGTTACAAAACTCCATGACTATTTTAAACCCATTCATTTGTATACTTTAGATGGGTAATTGTACAACATGTGGATTCTGTCTCAATAAAACTGTTATAAAAATACATAAGTGGATTAAATTGGGAGACACAGATTAAGAGATAAGAGGGAACCCTGGAGACCCTCTTGGTAGGGGAGAAAGGATGGTTCCATTCACAGGGATGGAAACATGAAAACAAGAGAAATTTCAATTTTCAACTCTCCATAGGAATTGGAATTCTCTGTAAACTCATATCTACTGTCTTGAATACAGTTGCCAATTACCTCAAATGTTGTCAACAGGCTCAACATTAGATTCATAGCAGCCAGGAAATATTTGAATGCTGTGAACAAAGAGAGTCAGGTCCCCTCAGATAAAATAAACATGGCATAATTAATAAAATATAGAGCTTGGCACTATCCTGTGATTCTACAAAGTCTTTAAATTCAATCAGGCCACTTGGACCATTGTTGCTTTTCACAGAGAGCTGCAGGACCCGGGGCCTGAGAAAAATGGATTTTTTTTTTTTCATTGAAACGGAGACTATGGTTTTGGAAGAAGCAATGTTAAAGCCACACTTAATCTCATATAGCCTTGTGGTCAATGGTTCCAAAACCATGGAGGGAGAACCTCTGTCTCTCCACATGTGACTTTCCATGAGCCCATGGTAATTATAATAGCCTGGCATGTAACAGTTGAAGCATAAATAGCAGGGTCACTTCAATAAATCTGTTTAAGAAAACAGAAATGGCAGGGCGTGGGATCTAGATCCCCTATTCCTAGGACTGAGCTCATGCTAGTTGAACACACAAGAATCAATAGTATGGTTTTGAACATAATTAAGAGCTCTCTCCCACCCTCCAACTTGTGGGTTGGAATTGCCTTGGAAGGAAAAGTAGCATATTTAGCTATTATCAATGTTTACATCTTGCTATAAATAAAGGGTCTTGGGAGTAGGGCATGATGGTTTGTTCAACTCAGGGAAAGAATGGTCCACTACTGGGAAGGGAATGACAATTAGGAGTTTGGAGGCTAATAAAATAAACATCTTTTTCTCAATTTTGCTCTAAGCTTCCCCTGTCTATGACTGTGACCAGTGGTTCTTGGACTTGGAAATACAAATTGAGAAGGGACTATTACTGGGATCCAGTATGGATAACCGGCCACCAGGGGCCACTGAGTAATTTTCTACACAGCACATTGTTATTTGTCACTCCTTAGGCCCCATTAATGCAAGAGCAGCCCAGGACAAGGAAAGATCACAAGAAAACAAAGAAAACAGAAATAGAGTGATTAAATATGTATTTCATAGCAAGGAATTATTTCTATTGGACTCCACCTGTAGAAAGTCCAGCATTTGGCCTTCAACTGACCCTAGGTACAATAAAACCCCAAATTTCAAGAAAGTATTGTGGAAACTCCTCTGATTGAACTCATCTCGCTCTGTAGAGGACAGTGGGTTATTTACAAGGCATATCCTGCCACGTTCCCTTTCCTGCTAAGAGGAGATTTTATCATCTCTCCAGATTTCACACCAGGGTCATTCTCACTTGGCTCTGTTTTCTTCGTGTCTGCAGATCTCGAATTGTCAGGGAACATCTTGTCAGGAAAAGGCCAGATGGACAGACAGGGAAGTGATCCAGCCCCCGAGGAAATGAAGTGCTCAACCTGCCTGCACTCCCTCGGGGCACTGGAATGAGGGGCCAGACAGACAGGGATGTGGGAGGAGGTCTCTCCAACTTCACTCAAGAGTTGCAGAAACCTGGGCCACAAGAACATTTTGGGAGTTTAGAGAGCAGGAAATTCCAATTTCCATCTTGCAAGCTAACAGGATGAAATCTGATACCACCCTCCCTATGCTCTGGCAATGAACTCAGTCCTCTCTTTGAATTGGGGTCTCTGAGCCATGGAGCCTCATAATGCAATTTTCACTCCCCAGGCCTTTGTAGGAGGCAATGTGAAATACTGGTGATGCATGGTCTAATTAAGGGCGCAAACTGAAGGGAGCTGTCACTATTTTCATGTTTTGATTCCTGAGAGATGTTTTTCTCTGGTGATCACGTGGCAAACAGATTTTAGACAAAAGCATTTCACAGTCATTTTGGCATCCTAAACACCTAGCAGTGTTTCCTATGTGATGCTCAATAAATGCATCTTTAAAGAGAAAGTCTGACTTTTGGCATTAATGTCTCATTCTCAGTTTGGAATATAAGCATAGGGGACTCTGTCTCTTGACCTCATCAGGCAGATGCTATCCCCCTTCCATGGCCTCTGAATTGATTATGCCCTGGGAGCTTGGAAAATATCTATGCAAAACAGACAGGAAGAGGCAAGTGTTGTTAGCCAGGCAACCATGCTTCTGATTGTTCTGAGAGCTGATTCTGTGGTGAGATCTTATTGGCTTCCTCCTTCAGCCTTGGCCCTTAGCCCAGTGGTTTTGACCCACAGCTGTGTCTCTGGACTGATTACTTTCTACAGTCTTATTGGGTTTCCTGATTGCTATCCCTGTTCCCTGACCCATCAGCTGAACATTAATCCACAGATGTCAGGGGAAGAAGCTTGGCTTTTACTGTCTAATTGCTTTAGTGGTGATAAGTCAGAGTACAGTTCTGGGTTAAGGAGTCCCAAGTCAACTTACCTAGAAAAGAAGCTGTCAGAGAAAGGTCAGGGTTGAGGTCCAAGGGCCAGGGATCTGAGAACAGAATAGAGGCAACTCACTAGCTTTAAGTTTGGAAATGTGGGATAGGTTATGAAGACTCATTTCATAACATTATGCTAATGCTGAATTCACTCAATAGTTCTCAACCCAGGGATGATTTTGCCAGGGGCCATTTAATAATGTCTAGACATATTTTTGATTGTCACAACTGTGAGAGAGTTACTGTCATTTAGTGGATAGTGGTTGTGGATGCTGTTAGACATCCTACAATGCACAGGACAACCCTGCACAGCAAAGAATTATCCAAATTGGATGTCTGTATTAGAGACACAAGATGCACATTATAGATCACAACTATATGAAATATTAAAAAGAGACTGGAGAGATACACATCAGAGTTA
Organism: Tragulus kanchil; assembly: GCA_022376925.1. NCBI lineage: Eukaryota > Metazoa > Chordata > Mammalia > Artiodactyla > Tragulidae > Tragulus > Tragulus kanchil. Next base: position 64,065,909 of record JAIOJX010000001.1, on the reverse strand, counting down.
CCATAGGTGAGTGTTAGTTGATGGGATAATGCATCTTTTTTCTTTTCTCTGGTTAATAAATTCTCTAATATAGTTATGTTGAATTAAATTTTTAAACTGATTTTTAATTACATAAATAATATACAAACACATTGTACTTGTAAAATATTACAGTGTTACTGATAAGACTGTGAAGATGTCTTTAACCAACCTGGCTTCTTCCACCTCTGATATTTTTTCACGTTTTCCAATCAGATGGTTGAGAAATAGTTATCATTCTTTTGTTTTAATTTGCATTTCCCTTGTTACTGCTGAGATGGAAAACCTCTTCGTGTATTTGTTGAATCTGTCATATATTCCCTTTGGTGATGTTCTGTTGCTCACTTTTGTATTTTAAGACCTTTACAATAGTTTTTTATTAAACAGAAGAGAGCAGGATCAGGTCGTACAAAACCCCTGAAATCAGTCTACCCAGTGTCTTGTCTGTCTTTCCTACCTAACACAGATGCTGAGTCCCACCCAGACAAAAATGACCCCTTCTTGCCAGTATTGAGAACTCAGGAGTGTAGCTATATTAGGAAACAAATTAGCAAGGTCAATTCTCACCACTGCTCTGTGTTTCTCTAGACTGTGAGCCTTAGCTATGCCAGTATCTTGACACTGAATAGCCAGCAGGTACTGCCAGTCAGATTCGCTCCAGTCAAATACAAATCTGATATGTGATGAAGCATAAAGCACCATGAAAGGCAGCGTGTGAACTGAATGTTATCTGCTGCCCGTGCAAATGGCAATTAGAACCATTAAATTTCAGTTAATCTTCATTAAGAACATCTGTTGTCTAGCCCACATGAGAAAACCAAAGATGGAGTTGGGTGATTATGACCACTCCAAATAAGTAGTTGATACAATTAGTTTCCTGCTCCCCCCACCCCAGGCATAAACTGAAGGAGATGTGGCAAGGAGAAGTCTAACATGTGATATATAGTGACTAAGGAATAAAACTAGATGTAAGGTATCTTCAAGACTCTTGGGTATTATTTGAAGCCAGAGAGCTTGTAAGCTATGGCCTTCTGTGGTGAAGAAGATGATTGGTTATTCCTAATGAATTTCAAGATCATAAAAAGGGGGTTCCAGAGATTCAGCCCAAACTGGCTTTTGAGTGGTCCCCTCCACTCTTTTGATTGCCCCATCCCATATAACCTCCTACTCTGTCCCCTGGGGCCCTGATCTTTCCTGAAGGACTGTGAATATAAAACATTTCAAATCACCACTACCAACATGTTACTTGACTGCCATCCTGTCTCATATGTGTACAACATCTTCTGTCTTATTAGTCTCCCAGTTGGCTTCTATCTGTGATGTTTTTAGGTTTTAGGGGAAGAAGAAGGACTTTTACACCTTTGCCAGAGTTTAGGCAGGTTAAGTTTTTCCTGACCATCAACTACTTTTTTTTTTTTTTTTAAAGATTTATTTATTTATTTATTTATTTTGGGCAGGGGTCGGGGAGGGAGGGGAGCGGGCGGGCCACTTCTATTGGTCTTTCATTTATCTATTTTCATCCATATTTGTTCTTTGGCTCCTGTGGGCCTCCCATCGCGGTGGCCACTGTAGTCATGGAGCACTGGCTCTGGGCGCACATGCGCCAGAGCTCCGGCTCAGTAGTTGGACACATCGGTCCAGCCGCTTCGCGGCACGTGGGATCTTCCCAGGCCAGGGATCGAACCGGCGCTCCTTGCACTGCAAGGCGGTGTCCTTACCCACAGGGCTACCAGGGGAAGCCCCCATCAACTACTTTTCTAAGTCAGTGGTGAGTTGGGCTGGTGGAGGGAGTCAGGTAAGGAGATAGATAGGTATACCAGTAGTCTAAAGTTGTGGTTCTGATGTTTTTTAAACAAAGAAAAGCCAGGTATTCATGCATGAGTATATGAAGAGGCAGGGACTTTCATGGTAGCTTAGATGGTAAAGAATCTGCCTGCAATGCAGAAAACCTGGGTTTTATCCCTGGGTCAGGAAGTCTCTCCAGAGAAGGGAATGACTACCCTCTCCTGTATTTTTGCCTTGAGAATTCCATGGACAGAGGAGCCTAGTGGGCTACCATCCATGGGGTCCCAAAGAGTTGGACACAACTAAATGATTGAGCATGCACACATGCATAGGAAAAGGCATTTGTGAGAGGCAGGGCCTCTCACCATCTCTCTACGCTCATCCCAGGGAGATATCTCACCCTGTGAGTCTGTCTTTGTATAAGGCTGTTCCTAGCCACAGCCATCCTCTGAACCTGCCAATAGTGCTTTCACCTAGGAAGGTTGTGAGTGATTGAGACTAAAGCCTACCTTTGATTGTTTACTGTTTTCCTGTCATGTCAATGCCACTGTCTTCTCCAGGACAGATGCTCATCAGCAGGCACAAGCCTATCTTGCTCTTTTGGGCCTAGGGGTAAAAGTCTGCCAGCAGGTTGTGTAGCTGAGATGGCCAGTGGCGTGGGGGTTGGGGAGAGGACACTGAATAGCCCAGGGACTGAACTTACATTAAAATTGAAATAAAGACATACCAGTACATCTCTTGTATCATAATTGTTCCTAAGATATGCCAATATATCACTCAATGCCTCTCAAAGAGAATTGACACAGAAGGGGAAAAGAGTGAAGGGTGAGGCGAAGATGCTAGAAATGGAACAAAGATGGCATTTTGAACAAACTTTGACTCAAACTTTGATTCTAGAGAATTTCTAGGAAGTAGTGATGCTTTCTTCACCTCTTCTCAGCCATTCCACTTTACCTCTTCAAGACCTGCTCTTTTCCCACAATCCTTCTCCTGAGCTCTTATCTATTTCCCTGAATTCTTGCAAGGCCTTTCTGATATTTCTGCCCCATCAACAGCAAAAATAAGATTCTAACTGAATCCCTAGCCTTTTCCATATGACCCAAGATCCTGATGCAAAAATGAGAAGCAAGCTGAAATCATGAATGTTTTCTACCACAGCAGCTCCACAATTTCTACTAACAGGAAAAACTCTTATTCATAAGACCCAGAGATTTCCAGGGAGACCATTGCTTAATTCAAAAAAAGCAGTTGGCTTGGGTATCACTAATTTCCAGAGAAGGGAATGCCTACCCTCTCCTGTATTTTTGCCTTGAGAATTCCATGGACAGAGGAGCCTAGTGGGCTACCATCCATGGGGTCCCAAAGAGTTGGACACAACTAAATGATTGAGCATGCACACATGCATAGGAAAAGGCATTTGTGAGAGGCAGGGCCTCTCACCATCTCTCTACGCTCATCCCAGGGAGATATCTCACCCTGTGAGTCTGTCTTTGTATAAGGCTGTTCCTAGCCACAGCCATCCTCTGAACCTGCCAATAGTGCTTTCACCTAGGAAGGTTGTGAGTGATTGAGACTAAAGCCTACCTTTGATTGTTTACTGTTTTCCTGTCATGTCAATGCCACTGTCTTCTGCAGGACAGATGCTCATCAGCAGGCACAAGCCTATCTTGCTCTTTTGGGCCTAGGGGTAAAAGTCTGCCAGCAGGTTGTGTAGCTGAGATGGCCAGTGGCGTGGGGGTTGGGGAGAGGACACTGAATAGCCCAGGGACTGAACTTACATTAAAATTGAAATAAAGACATACCAGTACATCTCTTGTATCATAATTGTTCCTAAGATATGCCAATATATCACTCAATGCCTCTCAAAGAGAATTGACACAGAAGGGGAAAAGAGTGAAGGGTGAGGCGAAGATGCTAGAAATGGAACAAAGATGGCATTTTGAACAAACTTTGACTCAAACTTTGATTCTAGAGAATTTCTAGGAAGTAGTGATGCTTTCTTCACCTCTTCTCAGCCATTCCACTTTACCTCTTCAAGACCTGCTCTTTTCCCACAATCCTTCTCCTGAGCTCTTATCTATTTCCCTGAATTCTTGCAAGGCCTTTCTGATATTTCTGCCCCATCAACAGCAAAAATAAGATTCTAACTGAATCCCTAGCCTTTTCCATATGACCCAAGATCCTGATGCAAAAATGAGAAGCAAGCTGAAATCATGAATGTTTTCTACCACAGCAGCTCCACAATTTCTACTAACAGGAAAAACTCTTATTCATAAGACCCAGAGATTTCCAGGGAGACCATTGCTAATCCCATAAACTCAATACATAGATAAAGCAGTTGGCTTGGGTATCACTAATTTCATTTTCATGCTTATGTTTGCCATCATTCACTGAGGGACAAAAACAAGTCAGCTATGATAAGGGTAAACCCTGGATTAGCATTGTGTATTGTAGCTACAAATTTTGCTGTAAATGAAAGGTACAGATGATTTGAGGTCAGTCAAAGAAGAAACAAGAAGCTACAAATAAACCTTTGATGGAAAATAACTTGTTTATTTCCTTAGCTGGGTATTTGGGATTGGTTTATGTTTCACATTTTATAAGGAGATATTTCCCAATAGGTCTAAAGATTGAATCTGTAATAACAGTTTAAGAGCTTAGCTGAAGTTAATAAAACTGAACTTCAAAAGGTGTAGAAATGAAAGCAAGAGTTTGAAGTCTAGCTATTTTAAAGATACTGACAATTTATCCTTTTAGAAGTATGAAACTTTTTAGGGCCAAAGAGTAAACCTTACTTGCACCCAAGTCTCATTTTCCATGCAAAACAAAATATCTCCTCTTGTAAGTGATCTTTTAAACTGAACATCTTCAGAGCAAGAAACTCATTGCTTTTTATTGTCTTAAAACATACACAGACATTATGTTAGTCCATTATCATTTTTGGGTGATTCAAGCAACCCAAAAGCATAGAGAGAATTTTAGATTTATTTATGTGTTTTTTGTAGAAAATGAAATTAAATTTTTTTAATTTTGGCAAAATCAGATTTATTATTGTTTTTATTTTATGGCTGCTGTGTTTTGGATCTTGCTAAAGAAAACCTTCCTTATCCAAAAATGATAAAAAATATTCTTTGATATCTTCTTCAAGCATCATTATTGGTTTTTTCTTTTATCTCATCTCTTTTTTGTATTCTTGGTGTAAGCTGGGAGGAAGGGTCTATCTTTTTTTAAATAGATAGGCATGGTCTCAACCAAATTTATGAACTAATTACTTCTTTCTTTATTGATAAGAAATAGGATCTTAACTATCAATTCATCTATAATTTCATTTATGGACTTATTTCTGTTCCTGTTGTAATACTACCCTATTTAAAGCACTATAGTCTATTTGGGGGGCTTCCCTGGTAGCTCAGCTAGTGAAGAACCCACTTGCAATGCAGGAGACCACAGTTTGATTCCTAGGTTGGGAAGATCCCCTGGACATCCAATCATGTAAATCCCTACTTCTTGGGAGTTTTCCCCCCAGTATCATTCACTATCCTTGTATATTTTATCTTCTAAGTGAACTTTAGAATCAGATTGTCAGTTTTCATAAATGTCCTATGGAGACTTTTATTTGCATTGCTTTGAATTATATATCTATTTTTAGGGATATTTGGAATCTTTAAAACCTATTTTTTAAATGAAAATATTTTTTATTTTCTTCAATAAAGACTTATATGGTTTTCACCCCAAGTAATTCCAGTGCATTTCTTAAATTTATTCTTTGTTGTTATTCAGTTGCTAAGTAGGTGATGCCATCCCACCATCTCATCCTCTGATATCTAGGTATCTTATATCTTATAATTTTACTTGCTTTTGTGAGTGGGATGCTTTTACTATAGCTTTTTTGTCATCAAGTATTGTTCTGCAATACAGAAAACTATTATTTTTGTATATTGATTTTGTATGTGGCCACCTTGCTGAACTATCTTTCTGGAGCAAATGGATTTTTAGTTATTTTCTGAGTAGGCAATCATACAGTATGAAAATAGTGATAATTTTTCTTTTATTTTGCAAAATTTATTCCTCATTTTCTGCTCTTATTATAATCTCATTCCTCTGTAAAGCAACATGTTTAAAAGTTGCTTCTTATAAGTCAAGAATCATTTCTGAATTTTTTTTTTTGTCCAATAGTTTCAGTTCAGCTTTTTAGAGCTAAACAGCATAAAATAAGCCCTTCTTCTACATGACAACTGTTCAAATATTTGAATATGTTTATCATGTTCCCCACATACTCAATTTTCCAAGATAAACAACTCAATTATTTTCATATGTATACCTTTCCCACCCTGAATCATCTTTCCTTAACTGCACTCCATTTTGTAAATGTCCCTCTCAAACACTAATGTCCAGATTGGAAGAGAGTTCAGATATCGTCTGAGACTTGCAGAACACAGAGAAACTATAGATTGCAATGTTAAAGCCAAATGCCTTCAAAATATTTTTTTTTTTGCAATGAAATCCTTTTATAAGTGAAGTCTTAGCCAGAACCCTGAAACAGCTAAGATTGAAGTTTCTCTTGTTGAAATGAAAAGAGAGTGAGAGGTTATAGAACTTTTATCATTTCAAATTCCTTCTTGTTCCCCAAGTAGCCAGCCCAAGGAGAATCTTGAGAATCTGAAGAACACAGAAAACCATGAATTGAGTCCAGCTGCTTCAGAGATGATATGGCCTGGAGAGGAGAATTCTCTAAGGCCACACAGTTACTTAGCAAAACTGATAGAACGAAACTAGATCTCTTAACTTCCATTTCAGAGATCTTTTTATGATGTGAACTATTCCTGACTATTAGCCACCCCACACACCTTAATGACTCGTGTTAACCTTAAGATCAACTAAAATCCTAGGGCTATGGTTAATATTCATTTTGTTCCATCTTATACAGTTGAATTTTGGACAGTTAAATGTGGAACTTTGTTAAATATATTCTTTCCTAGAACTCAGAGGAACATTAGAAATCTTTCATTTTGGCTCATCAGTCCTGCCTTTAAACATTTTTCAAAATCTTGATTCAGTCATCCAGCATCAATCAATGTCTTCTGGCAAGACAACTCAAGTAAGACTATAACATGTGTTGTTCAACCCTCAATTCTTCAGTTTGCCAACAAATATATAACCAAGACTGAACCTCAAAAACTTCAGACTCACGTTTTGTATTTATGGCATTTTTCCTCCCTTACCTGGATAATCCCGATTCTTCTGTTGAGATTCATTCCAATTGCCAGCTCCTCTTGAAGTGTTGGGACATCCCCAGTAAATAATCTGCTGGCAATGCAGGAGATGTGGGTTCGATCCCTGGGTTGGGAAGATTCCCTTCAGGAGGAAATGGCAACCCACTTACAGTATTCTTGCCCAGAAAATCTCATGGGCAGAGGAGCTTGGTGGGCTACAGTCCATGGTGTCACAAACAGTCAGACATGACTGAGCACTGTGAAGGGTTACTATGTCTGAATTTCTCATCCTTGAAGCAGTGTTGAGGGGTCCCATTTCTCTACAAGATAATTGTATTAACTAACATACTTCCTCTGCTATTTTATGAATCCCTCCAGGTCTTATGTATTCTGTACATCCCCAGCATGTGAGCCTGGGATTGCAGGTGGACTCTGGTGACTGCCTACTGAGGAAGACTGGGAGTTTGGGTGGGAACTCAGTAGCAAGGACGTTGTGGGGAATGAGCCATCAACTCAGGAGGCAAGTATTTTGCCAACCCTGGCCCAGGGCATAGTCAGCCCAAGGAGAATCTTGAGAATCTGAAGAACACAGAAAACCATGAATTGAGTCCAGCTGCTTCAGAGATGATATGGCCTGAGAGGAGAATTCTCTAAGGCCACACAGTTACTTAGCAAAACTGATAGAACGAAACTAGATCTCTTAACTTCCATTTCAGAGATCTTTTTATGATGTGAACTATTCCTGACTATTAGCCACCCCACACACCTTAATGACTCGTGTTAACCTTAAGATCAACTAAAATCCTAGGGCTATGGTTAATATTCATTTTGTTCCATCTTATACAGTTGAATTTTGGACAGTTAAATGTGGAACTTTGTTAAATATATTCTTTCCTAGAACTCAGAGGAACATTAGAAATCTTTCATTTTGGCTCATCAGTCCTGCCTTTAAACATTTTTCAAAATCTTGATTCAGTCATCCAGCATCAATCAATGTCTTCTGGCAAGACAACTCAAGTAAGACTATAACATGTGTTGTTCAACCCTCAATTCTTCAGTTTGCCAACAAATATATAACCAAGACTGAACCTCAAAAACTTCAGACTCACGTTTTGTATTTATGGCATTTTTCCTCCCTTACCTGGATAATCCCGATTCTTCTGTTGAGATTCATTCCAATTGCCAGCTCCTCTTGAAGTGTTGGGACATCCCCAGTAAATAATCTGCTGGCAATGCAGGAGATGTGGGTTCGATCCCTGGGTTGGGAAGATTCCCTTCAGGAGGAAATGGCAACCCACTTACAGTATTCTTGCCCAGAAAATCTCATGGGCAGAGGAGCTTGGTGGGCTACAGTCCATGGTGTCACAAACAGTCAGACATGACTGAGCACTGTGAAGGGTTACTATGTCTGAATTTCTCATCCTTGAAGCAGTGTTGAGGGGTCCCATTTCTCTACAAGATAATTGTATTAACTAACATACTTCCTCTGCTATTTTATGAATCCCTCCAGGTCTTATGTATTCTGTACATCCCCAGCATGTGAGCCTGGGATTGCAGGTGGACTCTGGTGACTGCCTACTGAGGAAGACTGGGAGTTTGGGTGGGAACTCAGTAGCAAGGACGTTGTGGGGAATGAGCCATCAACTCAGGAGGCAAGTATTTTGCCAACCCTGGCCCAGGGCATAGTCAGAACTCAAGTTATACTTTTAAATGTATTTTTGCACCCACACCTTGAGATTTCTAGTAAGTTTATCAAAAGAAAAGTAAACTGGACATAGCTTGTGTCACCCCTTATTTGTGTCTACTATCATAATTTCTCTAGAGTATTCACAAATAATATTATAATAACCCTTTTATGATGTTTTTTTCTGGGCACCAACACGAAGTTAATTATTGGTTTATATTTTCTGAGATATACTTCTTCCCCTTTTCAAAAAGTAGGACAGCATTTCCTTGTCTTTAGTCTTCTGGCGCCTCTTCCATTTTCCAAGAACTTTCCAGGTGGTGGTGACTCATTTGGAGAAAATGGTCCCTTTCACTCGGACCTTTCAACAGCATTGTTTGTAATGGTCAGGGGCCATGACTAGGAGAGCTGTTTCTTGGAAAAAGTCTATTTGAATTGGGCAAATCAGAGGCTGAAGTCAGGATGGCCAATAAATGTGTTATTGACAGAGGCCTGGCCTAGAAAGACAGCCAAGTCTAGGGAGGCAGTTTTCTCTGAACCATGTCCCAGTGAGCATTTCAGATGGCTCTTCCTGTCTCTTTTCCCTTCCCCTTCTCTTGGCTCCATGTTCTGCTCTTGCTCTAGTTCGTCTCCTCTGAGCTGTATTTGGATGGCTGAAGTGTAACCTCAGCACAAAAATGACCAGAAAAATCCACATCTGCCCTTGAGTTCCAGATGAGGACCTAGGTCAGTGACTGTTACCAACAGAGATAATAAAATAGTTTCAAGAAACTGCAGATATTAGGTTAATAATAGATACACTTTGGCTGTATACATGTGAAAAAGAGAATATCAGCTATGTTACACAAAAAATACAGTAAAATGATGATTCCTTAGAATACTGAAAGCAACAGATTTTTTTTGTGAACCTGCTACATGTCCAGTCCCATGCTAGACACTGAGAGGAGGCAAAGACATGATCTTAAAGATGCTGCAGTAATTTTTAAAAATCTTCTATCTCAGGAGGCAGTTTGGGTGGGAACTCAGTAGCAAGGACGTTGTGGGGAATGAGCCATCAACTCAGGAGGCAAGTATTTTGCCAACCCTGGCCCAGGGCATAGTCAGAACTCAAGTTATACTTTTAAATGTATTTTTGCACCCACACCTTGAGATTTCTAGTAAGTTTATCAAAAGAAAAGTAAACTGGACATAGCTTGTGTCACCCCTTATTTGTGTCTACTATCATAATTTCTCTAGAGTATTCACAAATAATATTATAATAACCCTTTTATGATGTTTTTTTCTGGGCACCAACACGAAGTTAATTATTGGTTTATATTTTCTGAGATATACTTCTTCCCCTTTTCAAAAAGTAGGACAGCATTTCCTTGTCTTTAGTCTTCTGGCGCCTCTTCCATTTTCCAAGAACTTTCCAGGTGGTGGTGACTCATTTGGAGAAAATGGTCCCTTTCACTCGGACCTTTCAACAGCATTGTTTGTAATGGTCAGGGGCCATGACTAGGAGAGCTGTTTCTTGGAAAAAGTCTATTTGAATTGGGCAAATCAGAGGCTGAAGTCAGGATGGCCAATAAATGTGTTATTGACAGAGGCCTGGCCTAGAAAGACAGCCAAGTCTAGGGAGGCAGTTTTCTCTGAACCATGTCCCAGTGAGCATTTCAGATGGCTCTTCCTGTCTCTTTTCCCTTCCCCTTCTCTTGGCTCCATGTTCTGCTCTTGCTCTAGTTCGTCTCCTCTGAGCTGTATTTGGATGGCTGAAGTGTAACCTCAGCACAAAAATGACCAGAAAAATCCACATCTGCCCTTGAGTTCCAGATGAGGACCTAGGTCAGTGACTGTTACCAACAGAGATAATAAAATAGTTTCAAGAAACTGCAGATATTAGGTTAATAATAGATACACTTTGGCTGTATACATGTGAAAAAGAGAATATCAGCTATGTTACACAAAAAATACAGTAAAATGATGATTCCTTAGAATACTGAAAGCAACAGATTTTTTTTGTGAACCTGCTACATGTCCAGTCCCATGCTAGACACTGAGAGGAGGCAAAGACATGATCTTAAAGATGCTGCAGTAATTTTTAAAAATCTTCTATCTTAATAAGAGAATTGCAAATAGCCAAAATCTTGTGTTCAGGCTTTTTTTAAAAAGAAGAAGAAGCCTTTTCTTTAACAAGATTGGAACCAAAAAAATATAAGTGAATTTTTGAAAAGACTAACCTTCAGTGACTGGAAAATGAAATTCATCGAAACTCTCTGTTCCAACTATGTGTTAGATAAATGACCCTTGGTCTATATACATGCAAAGAAAATGACATTTCTGTGACTGAAGCTTGTCTCTCCACCCAGCACTGTGGGTTGCTTTGTAGAAGCTGCAGCAAGCATGATTTTTATTGGAACTGGGAAATCTCATCATGCAGATTCAGTCCAGCTCAGGTTCTTATCCCTTCATTGTAGACCTTGCCACTTATTTGGTCAGAGGTACAGTGAGAAGTGGGCCTTCAGCCCTCTAAGGGGTTGTGCCCTGTTGCTATAAACCATTGAAAGCCCGATTCCTGATCCCAGCAGCCCATGCAATGGACAAATGTAAACAGGAGCTGCTTTGCTCTCAGTGGAAAGGTTTGAGTTGAGCTCTTTCCAGGCGATCACACTGGCTGCCATTTTATACAGTCTATTTCTGTCTTCCTGTACACATCCCTCAATTTGCATTCCTGCTTAAACTTGCCACTAGTCCTGCCTCACTGTGTGGGAGGTGGAATGGATTTGAAGAAGGGGAAAGAAAAGTCTTTTTGTGAGGAGGGGGAGAATATAAGACTTTCACTAGCTGTTCCCTCTGGATATCTTCAGAGAAGCATTTTGTCTCCTGGCCTCCTTGAGGGCTGTCATAGAGGTGTTCACTGAGCAGGGGGCATCAGTTTTACTTGTTTATGCATTTGACTTTTGACTGAATTTGAACCAATTTGGCTCATTAAAAAAATGGTGATTGGTGTAATGGGAAGATGAATGGCATGAAGAAGGTGGAAACTGAACTTTAAAGATGATTTACATGAAGAGAGTAATTTTAAGGGGCCATCAAAAGCCCTCAAATATCTTTCACCAGATTTTAAGGAATATGAGTTATCCACTATTAGAGCTTTATTCCTTAGGCTTCAGTTATGGTCCTCTCTAGGCATTACCTCCAATGCTGAGTGAGATGCACATTAAACTTTGAACACTCTAGCATGATTTAGCTTATCAGAAATTTGCAGGCAACTGATCCTTTCCCAGCAACCAGTCGGCATTCCTTGCCAATACATTTGACTTGGATGATTTCTCCCACTCTTAAGGGAAACTAATTTAATTGTGTAAGTTCACAATCTTAACAGACTCAAAAAGCAATTGCTATGAGTCAAAACTTGGAATGGTTAAGCAGTTTAGATGCTTGTATAAACAAGGTCCAAAAGTCAATTCCTAAGACCATTAAATGTAGGTCAGATGCAAGAAGAGAGCTAAATTGTGACAGAAGGGACTCAGCCAAAAAACTGTCCACCAGGCTAACAGCTTCTTGAGGATGGGAGCTGTGTCTTTTTCTTTCTATATCCCTGACAGTGGATGCATTCTCATGAGTACACAGTGAATGCTATTCAATAAGTCAGCAAAGTCAGAACAAAGAACGATCTTTTTTGACTGAAAGATTGATACTGGAGTGTATTACCAAATAATATTGGGGAGTCCTTTAATGCAGAGATTTTATGAAAGACGGTAGGTACTACTATGCACAGGATGCAGAAGTAAAGTGCTCTGTAAGGGCAGAGAAAGACAGTGGACTTTCTTCCTAGTTCTTGAGTGCTATGAAGCAGGGTGAAGATAGTTTGTATTGGATATTCTCTTTCTGTCTGTCTCTCTGTGTCTCTGTCTGTCTGTCTCTCTCTTTCTTTGCCAAAACCTAATTTTCTTTTTTTTAATTCTTTTTTTAAATTGTAGCAGAGTGTATTTATAATGTTTCTTTGCATTTTACCAGCTTTTTTTTTGGCCCCACCTTATTTCCCCTTAGGTCACGCAGCTTTTGCAAAGTAATTATAATAATTGACACTCATATAGAATTACTGTTTTCAAGGCATTTTCATACACTATCTCCTTTTTTCTGAATTGGAAAAACCCACTCTGAAGCAGTCAATATTTCACCAGATTTTAAGGAATATGAGTTATCCACTATTAGAGCTTTATTCCTTAGGCTTCAGTTATGGTCCTCTCTAGGCATTACCTCCAATGCTGAGTGAGATGCACATTAAACTTTGAACACTCTAGCATGATTTAGCTTATCAGAAATTTGCAGGCAACTGATCCTTTCCCAGCAACCAGTCGGCATTCCTTGCCAATACATTTGACTTGGATGATTTCTCCCACTTTTAAAGGGGAAACTAATTTAATTGTGTAAGTTCACAATCTTAACAGACTCAAAAAGCAATTGCTATGAGTCAAAACTTGGAATGGTTAAGCAGTTTAGATGCTTGTATAAACAAGGTCCAAAAGTCAATTCCTAAGACCATTAAATGTAGGTCAGATGCAAGAAGAGAGCTAAATTGTGACAGAAGGGACTCAGCCAAAAAACTGTCCACCAGGCTAACAGCTTCTTGAGGATGGGAGCTGTGTCTTTTTCTTTCTATATCCCTGACAGTGGATGCATTCTCATGAGTACACAGTGAATGCTATTCAATAAGTCAGCAAAGTCAGAACAAAGAACGATCTTTTTTGACTGAAAGATTGATACTGGAGTGTATTACCAAATAATATTGGGGAGTCCTTTAATGCAGAGATTTTATGAAAGACGGTAGGTACTACTATGCACAGGATGCAGAAGTAAAGTGCTCTGTAAGGGCAGAGAAAGACAGTGGACTTTCTTCCTAGTTCTTGAGTGCTATGAAGCAGGGTGAAGATAGTTTGTATTGGATATTCTCTTTCTGTCTGTCTCTCTGTGTCTCTGTCTGTCTGTCTCTCTCTTTCTTTGCCAAAACCTAATTTTCTTTTTTTTAATTCTTTTTTTAAATTGTAGCAGAGTGTATTTATAATGTTTCTTTGCATTTTACCAGCTTTTTTTTTGGCCCCACCTTATTTCCCCTTAGGTCACGCAGCTTTTGCAAAGTAATTATAATAATTGACACTCATATAGAATTACTGTTTTTCAAGGCATTTTCATACACTATCTCCTTTTTTTCTGAATTGGAAAAAACCCACTCTGAAGCAGTCAAAGTAGTATTGTTTCATTTTTCAGATGTTGTTTATTCGCTCAGTCATGTCTGACTCTTTGGCGATCCCATGAACTGCAGCCCACCAGGCCCTCTCTGTCCATAGGATTTCCTGGGCAAGAATACTAGAGTGGGATGCCATTTCCTTCTCCAGAGGATCTTCCCAACCCAGGGATCAAACGTCTGTCTCCTGAGTTGGCAGGCAGACTTTTTTATCATCTGAGCCACTTGGGAAGTGGAATTTTTCAGACAAGGAATCTACAATATACAGTATTTAAGTGACTTGCTCATGATTACATGGCAATGCGTGACAGAACCAGAACCAGAAATCAATCTCTTGGCACAATATCACCCCAAGTCTCAAAATTCAGGAATGGAGATTTCTTAGGAAAACAGAAGATAGTGCTACTGCCTTCATGGTTATAATCCTCATATTTTTGTATTGTTTCAGATTCTTTCTTTATACTCCTTTGTAGTCTGAGTCTGATGTTTGAGAAATGGCCAAGTCAGACAGTATCTCAACTATGGAGTATCAATTTATCCTTAGCTTTTTTTCCCTTCAAATATGAAGTGCACAGTTTAATACATTTAAAACAACATTAGATAGGACATCTTTCTGTCTCTGTTCAACCCAGCTGACACAGAAGTCTTCTGAAATATATTGCCCCAGCGTCAATCTTTCTTTCTCTTACAGCTTTCTTTGACAGTCACAGCAAGAGGATCTGTTGCTGATATTTCATTGAGTCTTTTCCTTTCTGGGGTTGGCAGCTTTCTCACTCAGATTCAAGAGGTAGCAGGTCTAGTGTAATTACCAGTCCAAACCTTATTTGGTGTCGCAGAATGGAATGAGTAAGGCAGTGTTGTACTGAAACCATGGATGAAGTTGGACCTCAGAGCCTGTGAAGGATGCCAGGACTAGAAGAGCCAAGGACTTTGCAAAAACCAGAGGTCTAGGCAGGCTGTGAGTCATTAACCAAAGAAGCAGTTAGGAACTAGGAAATAAGCTTTTCACTGGGGTTAAAGCAAGGCCAAGGGTCAAAAACTAAACAGGACTGGGCAATCGTAACAACAATACCACCCTAGAAAATTAGACTAAATTCTTCTTTCAGCCAGAAGCCTGCTAAAATTGAGCTGATTCTAGGGAGTGGCCAGCTTGAGATCAATAGGTGGGAGTAAGGAAGCCATCTTTACAGGTGGGGAGTGGAGAGTGTGGTGGCCACAGCAAAGGTGCTACCTTGACTGTCAAGAAATGTCCTGGAGTGTGGTTTCTCAACCCTAGTACTATCTGACATTTTGGTGCAGAGATAGTTCTTCATCATGTCACGTTGTTCTGAGCATTATAGAACATGTAGCAGCATCTCTGACCTCTACCCACTAGATGTCAGTAGCATCCATCCAAGTTGTCACATCCAAAAGTGTCTTTACATGTCCAATGTCCCTAGGGAGTTAGGAGGTGGTAAAATGGCCCTGGGTTGAGAACCACTGCTCTAGAAGTTATGGCTTGTGAGAGGTTATTGGTCAGGGTCCACAAAATTCTAAATTATCTTCAGAGCAGGAAATCTAAGGTAACAGGTAGAAGCATATGTTGGGAAGGTGATCCCAACAGATGTCCCTTCACACCCAATGCCAGGCTCATCTCTCCCACTATCGCAGTTCCTAAGAATATTGAGCCCTCAGAATTTTCTTGAAATCCTACTTAATTGCAAACTGAAGGGTAGAATTCATGATTTTCATCCTTGGTCTACATGCAAATGGGGACAAATGTGAAAATACTTTTTGCAAACTAGTTTAAAAAAAAACATGTTAAGTTCCTGTTTTAATTTTACCTTCAACTTAATTTTTCATTTCCATTTCTTTTCTACTTCCATTCAACCATATCCTTTACAGGGAAAGTATATAATTGATGAGGTGGAACACCAGAGGTTAGGAACAAAGGAGAAAGGATAGAGAATTTCGACTGGGGTCATTTGGCAAGAACTGGGTCTAAGAACCTCCGCTCTGGGAAATACTTGCAAGGAATATTGTACCTACTTAGCTGTCTTCCAACTCCACCTCTTTTCTTACCACTTTTTAAGTGAGGAAAAGTCTATGCACTGTGTTTTTTCCTCTTTCATTTTTGTTCTTGTTGTGGATTTTCACGTCTTTCAGAAGTAGGAGTCCTCTGAAGGCCTGTCAGAACAGTTTTGTAAACAGAATATACTGGAAATGGCTTTGGACCAGAAGTGCAAACCCAGGTTCTAGTTTCTTTCCCTGTTTATAGACATTTTACCTTGCAAAATCACCTTACCTTGGGTGAACCTCAGTTTCCTCATGTGCAAAATAGAACTACCTTTTTGCCTCCACTATATGATTCCAATAAGCCAATGAGGTAAAAAGCAGCATGTAACATGGAAGAGCTTTTACAAATACAAAATGTTATTAGTATTATTGCTTAATTGTTGTTCACACCTCTTCAGTTATTCTTACTCAAGTATCATGGTAGCTGCTAGGTGGATGTCACAGTCAAGGCTATAATAACAGTTCCTTTTTCTTGCCTGCAGTGACAGACCTACTCTCTAGGCTTTCCTCTCCAGATCTACTCTCTACTTTCTACCCTGTTCCACCCTGCTCTGTGCCCTAGGAGGATGTCCCATATCAAGAGGCTCCCTTGTCTCTAGAATTCCAGTTGTGTCTGGTCCATAGGAAGCACTGGAAGTGGGGAGAAGAGTAAGGTTAGGCAATTTATTCCCTGGCACCCTGCCAGCAAGGATGCTGGGCATCCCTTCACTGAAGGTCACAGCTCCTACCAGGAATCTCACTTTGTATAACTGTCATGTTCTCTCATGGGTTCTGGTCATCTGCTACCTCTCCTCTCTCCTTTAGGTCTAAGGGTGGTAATGGATCCCATTTTTACTAGTCCTGAGATACTTCAGCATTTCCTGTGGTTTCTTTATGCCCTACCCATACTTCTGTAATCTGTTGCCTTTATTAAACTCTACTGTATCTACTCTGAGTATGTCGTGTTTTTTTTTTTTTTGTCGTTGTTGCTATTTTACTAGCATGCTGACATATATGCCCACCAAATCTCTTTCTTTACTTCTCAGACTTTTTCACTGTAGAGAAATATATACTTGTAAAGAAGGGGACATTATGTAAGGAAATGCAGTAGGTTTTTGGTCATTGGTATTCTGTGCAGTCATGTGGAGAGTTAGCACCTAAGTCACCACCTCTGAATATTTATAACCAAGCTGTGTGTTCCTTACCAATTGGACAGTCCATTTTCTTTGTCTTATCCACAGAACTACCAAGGAATACTTAGAGGCCATGACTCTTGTGCCTACACTCTCCCATAAAGTTTGTATCCTTGCTAAATTCCAGGATCCTGGGAGGCAACTCTCTGATGTACACTCCAGTCTATGGTTTGCTGTAAATCAGTTTGCACCCCTTTGCTTCCCTTGGACTAATTTTTCAGAGAATGAGCTTACATCCTTTTGCTTCCCTTGGACTGGAGTTTCAGGAAGCCTGGGAAGGGGGGTACAGTTAAGCCTCTGGGATTCCATGACAGCTGCCAGCATTCTGGCCCTGGTGTCTCTGCTTATTAACTGTGTCCAACCTGGAATGTTTTGTAGACTGTCAGAGCTAGAAGATACCTCAGTAATCAACTAGTCCAGAGGTTCTAATCTTAAGATCTGTAGATGGCTTTCAGGGAAATCCTTAAACTCCCTATAGTATATGCAAAATTAGCTATTTATGTACACATATGCATTTTTCTGGGAGGAAAATTCATAGCTTTCATCAAATTCTCAAAAAGGCTTGTAACAAAAAAGAGACATAGACCTCAAATGGCTCTAGAAACAGCATCCTCACCTTGCGGCAGAAGAAACTGAGGCCCAGAGAGATAGCAACTTTCCAAGATTTCAGTTAAGCCTAAGGTTTGACCTAGAACCAAGGTGGAGGTTAGCTCCCCTCATTTTTTTTTAAACAAACTCTTCCTTCCTCTACCGAATTCCAAAAAAATACTCCCACTCTACTTTGTGTACAGTAGACACTGGATAACTGTTAAATGCAATTGGTAACTGCAGTGGGCCCTATAAGCACACTTGCTTCTTTTAATTGACTCTACTAAACAGAATCTGGAGCTGTGTGGGGCTCAGGGCCAACCTTAGAGCTTAGTGATGCCAAGGGATTAGGCAGGGTTTTTCCATCCCAGTTCCCTCTGATGAATGGAGTTCTGTCTCGTCCCTGTTTCTCTGAGCCAACTTGTCCCCAGGGCCCTGTGGAGGGGCAGGTGTCGGTCCTGGGCATGGACTCAGAAGCCCAACTCCAGCGCCTCTGCAGCTGTTCTCATCCCCGTGAGGCCCCCAGTGGGAGCTGACACAGAGACTCTCGGAAAATGGCAAAGAAAAGCTAAGGAAAAAACACCCTTGAGCACTGAGGGGTTGCCAGGCTTCCAGGAGCCATGACTCTTGTGCCTACACTCTCCCATAAAGTTTGTATCCTTGCTAAATTCCAGGATCCTGGGAGGCAACTCTCTGATGTACACTCCAGTCTATGGTTTGCTGTAAATCAGTTTGCACCCTTTGCTTCCTTGGACTAATTTTTCAGAGAATGAGCTTACATCCTTTTGCTTCCCTTGGACTGGAGTTTCAGGAAGCCTGGGAAGGGGGGTACAGTTAAGCCTCTGGGATTCCATGACAGCTGCCAGCATTCTGGCCCTGGTGTCTCTGCTTATTAACTGTGTCCAACCTGGAATGTTTTGTAGACTGTCAGAGCTAGAAGATACCTCAGTAATCAACTAGTCCAGAGGTTCTAATCTTAAGATCTGTAGATGGCTTTCAGGGAAATCCTTAAACTCCCTATAGTATATGCAAAATTAGCTATTTATGTACACATATGCATTTTTCTGGGAGGAAAATTCATAGCTTTCATCAAATTCTCAAAAAGGCTTGTAACAAAAAAGAGACATAGACCTCAAATGGCTCTAGAAACAGCATCCTCACCTTGCGGCAGAAGAAACTGAGGCCCAGAGAGATAGCAACTTTCCAAGATTTCAGTTAAGCCTAAGGTTTGACCTAGAACCAAGGTGGAGGTTAGCTCCCCTCATTTTTTTTTAAACAAACTCTTCCTTCCTCTACCGAATTCCAAAAAAATACTCCCACTCTACTTTGTGTACAGTAGACACTGGATAACTGTTAAATGCAATTGGTAACTGCAGTGGGCCCTATAAGCACACTTGCTTCTTTTAATTGACTCTACTAAACAGAATCTGGAGCTGTGTGGGGCTCAGGGCCAACCTTAGAGCTTAGTGATGCCAAGGGATTAGGCAGGGTTTTTCCATCCCAGTTCCCTCTGATGAATGGAGTTCTGTCTCGTCCCTGTTTCTCTGAGCCAACTTGTCCCCAGGGCCCTGTGGAGGGGCAGGTGTCGGTCCTGGGCATGGACTCAGAAGCCCAACTCCAGCGCCTCTGCAGCTGTTCTCATCCCCGTGAGGCCCCCAGTGGGAGCTGACACAGAGACTCTCGGAAAATGGCAAAGAAAAGCTAAGGAAAAAACACCCTTGAGCACTGAGGGGTTGCCAGGCTTCCAGGGGAGCTGGCACAGCCTGACTTGGGTTATTAAATCACACTAGCTCCTGGTGAAACAGGGGAGAAAGTCATATTTCTTCCCATGTCCCCTTCTACGGCTGTCTTTCCCAGGTCACAGGTCTTTTTCATACTACCCAGGATCCCCTACTGTATTCCCTTGCCTCCGTCTCCCCATGTAGGTAGTCAGTTATCTTTGCTGCCTAGTTTAGGTACCCAGTGTAGCAGAAAAAAAGCAATCTGGAGTTCTAGTATTAGCCCTGTAACTAACTAGCAATGTGATCTTGTGCAAGTCACTTAATCCTGATGGGCTTTCATGTTTCATTAATAAGACATGAGGTTAGTGAACCAAATGAGGTAATGGAGGTGAGATCACTTGACAAATGCAAAACAACAGAAGCTATGTGGGGTCATTACGACCTCTCACCACTCAAAGAAAAATTATTTTAAAAGTTGAGAAGAATTACCTTGAGGGCCAATAATAGCCCAGCTGAGATCTGGCTGCCTCGATTACAGTCTAACTGGATTTTCTAGGGGAAAATTCTAGAATGAAGTGGGATGATAAGTCACCATTGACTGAGTCTAAGGCCAGTGGAAGGAATCAGTTGACAGAAATGTGCTTTATTCCTTGAATTTCACATAGTATTTTACATCCTAGACATCTCTGGAAAGAGACTAGTCTCTAAGGCGAATTCCAAAAAATGCTCCCACTCTACTTTGTGTACAGTAGACACTGGATAACTGTTAAATGCAATTGGTAACTGCAGTGGGCCCTATAAGCACACTTGCTTCTTTTAATTGACTCTACTAAACAGAATCTGGAGCTGTGTGGGGCTCAGGGCCAACCTTAGAGCTTAGTGATGCCAAGGGATTAGGCAGGGTTTTTCCATCCCAGTTCCCTCTGATGAATGGAGTTCTGTCTCGTCCCTGTTTCTCTGAGCCAA
The DNA here is from genome assembly GCA_022376925.1 of Tragulus kanchil. Classification (NCBI taxonomy): domain Eukaryota; kingdom Metazoa; phylum Chordata; class Mammalia; order Artiodactyla; family Tragulidae; genus Tragulus; species Tragulus kanchil. The sequence continues at coordinate 64,045,480 of JAIOJX010000001.1, read as the reverse complement.
CTTGTCCCCAGGGCCCTGTGGAGGGGCAGGTGTCGGTCCTGGGCATGGACTCAGAAGCCCAACTCCAGCGCCTCTGCAGCTGTTCTCATCCCCGTGAGGCCCCCAGTGGGAGCTGACACAGAGACTCTCGGAAAATGGCAAAGAAAAGCTAAGGAAAAAACACCCTTGAGCACTGAGGGGTTGCCAGGCTTCCAGGGGAGCTGGCACAGCCTGACTTGGGTTATTAAATCACACTAGCTCCTGGTGAAACAGGGGAGAAAGTCATATTTCTTCCCATGTCCCCTTCTACGGCTGTCTTTCCCAGGTCACAGGTCTTTTTCATACTACCCAGGATCCCCTACTGTATTCCCTTGCCTCCGTCTCCCCATGTAGGTAGTCAGTTATCTTTGCTGCCTAGTTTAGGTACCCAGTGTAGCAGAAAAAAAGCAATCTGGAGTTCTAGTATTAGCCCTGTAACTAACTAGCAATGTGATCTTGTGCAAGTCACTTAATCCTGATGGGCTTTCATGTTTCATTAATAAGACATGAGGTTAGTGAACCAAATGAGGTAATGGAGGTGAGATCACTTGACAAATGCAAAACAACAGAAGCTATGTGGGGTCATTACGACCTCTCACCACTCAAAGAAAAATTATTTTAAAAGTTGAGAAGAATTACCTTGAGGGCCAATAATAGCCCAGCTGAGATCTGGCTGCCTCGATTACAGTCTAACTGGATTTTCTAGGGGAAAATTCTAGAATGAAGTGGGATGATAAGTCACCATTGACTGAGTCTAAGGCCAGTGGAAGGAATCAGTTGACAGAAATGTGCTTTATTCCTTGAATTTCACATAGTATTTTACATCCTAGACATCTCTGGAAAGAGCTTCTAAGGACTAGTCTCTCTTCACCAGAAAAAGAAGAGAGACCCAATCAGATCTAGTGCTAGAGGATCAGAGGGAGTCAGTCTCAATATAACTTGTCATAGGAATTGTTAAACCAGCTTGCAGAAGGGCAGAGAATTTTCAGAGGGTTGCTCAAGACAGTGGGAAAAGCCTACCAATCCCTCCCTGCACAATCAGCCAACACTGTTTCCTAAGGTGTTCTGTGCTGTGCTGTCATGTCTGACTCTTTGTGACCCAATGGACTGCAGCCCACCAGGCTCCTCTGTCCATGGGATTTCCCAGGAAAAAATAACTGGAGTGGGTTCCCATGTCCTCCTCCAGGGGATATTCCTGACCCAGGGATCGAACATGCATCTCTTGCATTGCAGGTGATTCTTTACCACTGAGCCACCAGGAAAGTCCTATGGTACTACGAGGTGTATCATAGACAGTGCCTTCAAGAACTCTTCAAGTGCCTTTCGGGGAACTCTCCTCAATACTTCCTAATGGCCTATATGGAAAAAGAATCTAAAAAAAAAGAGTAGATATATGTATAACTGACTCACTTTGCTATCCACCTGAAACTAACATATCAGCTATATTCCAATAAATTTTTTTTTAAAAAAGAAAAAATTACATAAACTGCTTAAACAGACATGCATGCTTTGATAGTTGCAAGGGAGAGAAAGGACAAAACTCATAGGGTAACTAAGGTGCTTAAAGAAATGGTCTTTAGTTGGGGAGGGGATTGACATTGTGGTTTTGTTAATGTATATAATTAGAAAACAAATAGATCTAGAATTTAGTAAACAAGTCAATCTTTATCTCTTATGACTTTCTCTAATGTGTGGTGCCTAGTGGTCACTTGTGGTCTAGAATAACCTTATTATATTGTAATAGCCTTAATTATGACACTAAATTTTAATTATCATGGTTCTTAGGCTTTTCCTACTCTTGTTATTAATAACACTAATAACATTTTTAAGTATTTGACTTTTTAAACTTAATGGAGATACAATGGTCAACAAGAGAGCTGAGGGCTCTACTCACTTGGATCTTAAATGGTGATTCTGGTGGTGGGAGCCTCTGATTTATAGTCAGACAGTCAGAAGTACCCCTGAACACCTGGTCTTGTGATTGGCATCTGAAATGGAGGAGCTGGAGACCGTCCTGTGGGACTGAGACCTTAACCTGTAGCATCTGACACTATATCTGAGTAGATAGTGTCAGAATTGAGTTGAATTGTAGGACCCTCAGCTGGTATCCAAGAATTGTTATTGGTGTGGGAAAACCTCCTCCGCCAATAGACACACACATTGGGATTAACAACTGGTGTCTATGAAGTGGTATTTGCTAGAAGAGCCCTAGCTGACAGAAACTTGTGATTTGGAAAGAGAAAGGATAAAAGAACAGGAGAACAGTGTGAGGTCAAAACTCACCTGGTCACACACAGTATGGAGCAGCAGCCGTGCTGAAATCACTTCCTAAAGGCAAAAGTTACCAATGGAATTTAGAGGTGTAACAACTCTTGGAGTTATTCATTGGATGCATAAAGAAATGAAAGCTAAGTAAGATAGAGGCAAAATATTCACACCCTTGGTTATTGTGATATATAGTAGATAAACTAAAAGTAAAAGAATAGTGTGTCAGATTTTGATGCTACACCAAAAGCATATTTCAGTGACTCAGAGCTGCAAATACACCACCATCACCCAAAGGTAATTTGTTTTTTTAACCCAAAGGTAAAACAAAACAGTTCAGAGGCAATAGAAAGTACCTCAAAGACCTCTGGTTATCAAGAAAGTAAGTCCATGGGGAGAGGGCAAAATCAAGAAACTACTGAAACCAGGGAGTATAGTATGAAGGAGTTGTTTCATTTTGTGGATAATTATCATCAGCTTCCTAGAAAACCTCTACCAAAATGGATTATGATAGTGGTTAATTTAGAAGCTGTGTCTTTGTCTTCAGTTTTGGTGGAAGCGCATGTTTGGGTTGACGCAGGACCCACAGATCACTATGAAAGAATCACAGATGGCTGTACGTGATTCAGACAGAAAGCAGGTTATTCACAATGGAACAGCCAGTCTGGTGGACTGGGTAAACTCCACTGTAAGGTCCCATTTACCCTGCAAAGAAGGGCTGTCCATCTCCCCCTATGAGTGCTAAAAAAAGTACCCCAGATAACGTAGCTGATGCTTGTATGCAAGCCATGGAGGACTGGCTTTGTGACAACCGGAATATTCACTAGCTGAATATGCTCATTATCCAGAGCTCTTTCACATGGGCTCCCCTTATAATCTTACTGTTGCAAAACATAAAACTGTTTTTGAAGTCTTATGGAGTCTTCTGCCTCAGTTGCCCTCAGGGGTCTTCAAGATGCTAATAAAAACATTAGGTTGGGGCTCCTCTGGTGGCTCAGCAGTAAACAATCCACCTGCCACTGCAGGAGTCACGAGCTCCATCCATGGTCTGGGAAGATCCCGCATACCATAGAGCACCTGAGCCCAAGTGCCACAACTATTAAGTCTGTGCTCTAGAGACCAGAAGACATAACTACTGAGCCCATATGCTGCAGCTACTGAAGTCCTCATGCCCTAGATCCCATGCTCTGCAAAAAAAGCCATCACCTCAATGAGAAGCCTGCACACCGCAACTAGAGAGTGGTCTCTGCTCATCATGGCTAGAGAAAAGCCTGTGCAGCAACAAAGACCCAGCACAACCAATAAAGAGACGAACTGTTTTTTAAAAAAATCGTTAGGTTAAATAACACGGGAATAGGGAGGGGCTGAGTCTTCCCAACAAGGTGGAAATTTTGAAATAATTGTTGAGAAATGAGATGAATAAAGTAATATTGATAGGAGTAAAACAAAGAGCAAACAGAACTTGTCCCAGCAAGCTGGAAATCTTTAGATGGTTAATAAGAAATGGGGATAGACATCGATGGGGCCAAAGTGTCCTCTAGCTGGTTCCCCAACATTAGAAGACCCCAAACAAGTCTACTCTGTTTACTCCAATGAGAAGAAATGTAACCCCTGACCTATAGCCACTTGGTCAGAAGTACAGGTAACAACAACCTGGGCTTGTGACTTATCTCTGAGGATTAGCAGAAGTCCTGTAAGATTGAACCCTTAACTTGTGGAATCTGATGCTATCTCCAGATAGTGTCATAATTGAGTTGAACTGTAGAACACCATGCTGGTATCCAAGCTTTGCTTATTGAAGGTGTGGAGAAACAACACCCACACACCCACACACCCACACCCACACCGACACACACACACCCCCTCATAAGTTGAAATTGGGTCCAGAAATCCAGTTATATGTAATTTTATGTTAGCTACTTTGAGGAACCTGCAACAAACTTTAAAAAATGTTTTTCTAAGCTTTCAGAAAAAAAAAAAAAAAAGGTGGGAGAGAGAAGTGACACCAGATGTTGAAACTAGAGCAACAGCCAGTATGTAAAAGTTTGAGTTTCCCTGAGGGCAAAACCCCCATAATTGGAAACGATGCTTTGGATATTATCAGAAATGCAGGACATGCAGGTGCCAACTAAAGAATGTCACTTAACATCTGTCTTTACAAGGGGAGTCATTAGCCACTTCAGTTGCTGACCTTCAACCCACCCTAAATGGAACTCATGACAGAGATCAAGATGAGGCATTCAGTGCTCCAGGAAAACTGGCAAAAAAGGCCTTCAGGTAGATATTTTCATGAGAAATTTTTTATGAACCTTATTTCTTGCATCTTTCTGTATTTAGAAAAGCACTAAAACCATTAACCAAGGTATCTGTTCCTTGTGACTAGCAGCTACTTTTTACCAAGATGTGTGCTTAGTTGTATGTACCTCCTTCCCTGAAATTACCGATATCTTACTCTTCAAAACAATTCCTCAGAGCTGTCTGAGAGGCTGTCTCTTGGGCTATAGTCCTTAGGAAGATACTGAGTAAACTTGACTCAAGCTCTTAATGTTATGAAGAGCTTACTTTTTTTTTTTTTTTTAGTTGACACAACGTCCTTGGAAAGCAAGGGACCTGAAACTGCAACCTCTGCATTAAACCAGGACCTTTAAAAGGGGATAGCCCCCACACCTACTTGTAAACTTGTTTGTCTCTAGGTAGGAAACAAGAGCACTCCACACTACTCTTGTTTGCTGCTGGGACTGCTGCTACTGCAAGTATCCACTTGAGAATCTGCAGCCCAAAGCTTGCTCTGACACAGGTCTGGAATTCAAATTCATACTATTCATGTCACTAGGGAAGCCACAGGTGAAAAAAAAAACACTGGCCCCGCATTGTTAATGCCCCTGGCACCAGGAAAAAAATAAATTGCCATCTATTTCAGAGGAAAGTATCCCAAACCTACACCCCTCCCTAAGATTTAATCTAATCAAATAGGAGCTCCACATTTTAGAAATTATCACACAAGGCAACAAGTCATCATGAGGGGTAGTTAACAGAAATAGCAGATTTTGATTCTCTAGGACAGAAGATATTAGAAGGATAAGGTAAGAGCCTAAAAAATCTAGATATGGACTGTTTAGATAAAAAAAAAAAAAACATGTAATCAAAATAGGATAAGAAAAAGAGACTGTTGTCTATGATCATGCAAATCTGGGTCAAAAATAAAATAGAGGGCTTCTCTGGTGATCCAGTGGGTAAGGGCACCGCCTTGCAATGCAAGGGACGCCAGTTTGATCCCTGGCCTGGGAAGATCCCACATGCCGCAGAGCGGCTGGACCAATGTGTCCAACTACCGAGCCGGAGTTCTGGAGCGCCTGTACCCAGAGCCAGTGCTCTTCAATGAGAGAGGCCACTGTGATGGGAGGCCTACACGGGCCAAAGAATAAAGATAAATAAATGAAAGATCAATAGAAGTGGCCAAAAAAAATTACACATAAAAATAAAATAGAAGTTCTAAAAATCAAAGTTCATAAATCAAAATTATTCTCGTTGAAATGTGTGACTCGTTGAGTGAGTCAGAACAGCAAGTTAAACATATCTGGAGAAAAAAAGAGCAACCTTAGATTTAGAGATATTTACCAGAATGTGGCCCTAAGAGATAAGAAGATGGAAAATATGGTGAGACTGAGATATGGAAGATACAGTGAGAAGGTCAAATAAGTACATAATTTAAAAATGACCCCAGAAGAAAGTCCTGAGGTTTAAAAAATGGTGATCAAATAAATTAGTAATGAATGTAGATAATTTTAAACAATATTAAAGGGAGAATACTGCCAAAAGGGCCCAAAGCTGCGGGCTCTGACTGCAAGTATCCACTTGAGAACCTGCCGCCCAAAGCTTGCCCTGACACCGGTCTGGAATTAAAATTCATACTATTCATGTCACTAGGGAAGCCACAGGTGAAAAAAAAAACACTGGCCCCGCATTGTTAATGCCCTGGCACCAGGAAAAAAATAAATTGCCATCTATTTCAGAGGAAAGTATCCCAAACCTACACCCCTCCCTAAGATTTAATCTAATCAAATAGGAGCTCCACATTTTAGAAATTATCACACAAGGCAACAAGTCATCATGAGGGGTAGTTAACAGAAATAGCAGATTTTGATTCTCTAGGACAGAAGATATTAGAAGGATAAGGTAAGAGCCTAAAAAATCTAGATATGGACTGTTTAGATAAAAAAAAAAAAAACATGTAATCAAAATAGGATAAGAAAAAGAGACTGTTGTCTATGATCATGCAAATCTGGGTCAAAAATAAAATAGAGGGCTTCTCTGGTGATCCAGTGGGTAAGGGCACCGCCTTGCAATGCAAGGGACGCCAGTTTGATCCCTGGCCTGGGAAGATCCCACATGCCGCAGAGCGGCTGGACCAATGTGTCCAACTACCGAGCCGGAGTTCTGGAGCGCCTGTACCCAGAGCCAGTGCTCTTCAATGAGAGAGGCCACTGTGATGGGAGGCCTACACGGGCCAAAGAATAAAGATAAATAAATGAAAGATCAATAGAAGTGGCCAAAAAAAATTACACATAAAAATAAAATAGAAGTTCTAAAAATCAAAGTTCATAAATCAAAATTATTCTCGTTGAAATGTGTGACTCGTTGAGTGAGTCAGAACAGCAAGTTAAACATATCTGGAGAAAAAAAGAGCAACCTTAGATTTAGAGATATTTACCAGAATGTGGCCCTAAGAGATAAGAAGATGGAAAATATGGTGAGACTGAGATATGGAAGATACAGTGAGAAGGTCAAATAAGTACATAATTTAAAAATGACCCCAGAAGAAAGTCCTGAGGTTTAAAAAATGGTGATCAAATAAATTAGTAAATGTATATGTAGATAATTTTAAACAATATTAACTATGTAAAATATTAAAATTATAATGACTAATTTATGGGGTTAAATAAAAGACCTGAAAGTCTAATTGAGAATGACATGTAAATTGAGGATTGAAAAGTGAAAGGGTTAGTTGCTCAGTCATATCTGACTCTATGCGACTCTGCGGACTGTAGCCTGCCCAGCTCCTCAGTCCATGGGATTCTCCAGGCAAGAATACTGGAGTGGGTAGTCATTCCCTTCCCTAGAGGATCTTCCCAACCCAGGGATAAAGTCCACATGTCTCGCATTGCAGGCAAATTCTTTACCATCTGAGCCACCAGAGAAGGCCCAACTGAGGGTTGTTCAGACTTAAATATAGTATGCGGTACTTTATTTTTTAATACATATTTTTGTTGGTTTTGTTTTGTTTGGGCCCAGCCATTCAGCCAGTGGGACCTTAGTTTCCTGACCAACGACAGAACCTGGGCTCCCAGCAGTAGAGGCTCAGAGGTCCAACTACTGTGCCGCTAGGGAGTTGCCCCAGTATGTGATACTTTCGATTTGCTGGTGAGGAGGCAGCTAGAGCTGTGACTATCTGGGAAGAGTACTTTCTAGGTAGAGGGAACTGCAAGAGGGACACTGAAAAGCACATAAGGTCTTGATGTGTTTGAGAAGCAAAACGTAGGCCAGTGTGACTGGAGCTAGCCACATGTGGTGTAAGAGACTGTATAATATAGAGCCAAGAGAGAAAGTGGATTTTGTTCTACCTCTGGTTGACAGGCTTTGGAAGGTTTTAGCAAAACCGTCATATGCCTGATTAAACTTGTCAAGTACTACTCTGCCTAGAGCATGTCTAGGGGTAGTGGGTATGCTGCCAAGAGTGGACAAAAGCGTCAAGTTAAACATATCTGGAGAAAAAAAGAGCAACCTTAGATTTAGAGATATTTACCAGAATGTGGCCCTAAGAGATAAGAAGATGGAAAATATGGTGAGACTGAGATATGGAAGATACAGTGAGAAGGTCAAATAAGTACATAATTTAAAAATGACCCCAGAAGAAAGTCCTGAGGTTTAAAAAATGGTGATCAAATAAATTAGTAAATGTATATGTAGATAATTTTAAACAATATTAACTATGTAAAATATTAAAATTATAATGACTAATTTATGGGGTTAAATAAAAGACCTGAAAGTCTAATTGAGAATGACATGTAAATTGAGGATTGAAAAGTGAAAGGGTTAGTTGCTCAGTCATATCTGACTCTATGCGACTCTGCGGACTGTAGCCTGCCCAGCTCCTCAGTCCATGGGATTCTCCAGGCAAGAATACTGGAGTGGGTAGTCATTCCCTTCCCTAGAGGATCTTCCCAACCCAGGGATAAAGTCCACATGTCTCGCATTGCAGGCAAATTCTTTACCATCTGAGCCACCAGAGAAGGCCCAACTGAGGGTTGTTCAGACTTAAATATAGTATGCGGTACTTTATTTTTTAATACATATTTTTGTTGGTTTTGTTTTGTTTGGGCCCAGCCATTCAGCCAGTGGGACCTTAGTTTCCTGACCAACGACAGAACCTGGGCTCCCAGCAGTAGAGGCTCAGAGGTCCAACTACTGTGCCGCTAGGGAGTTGCCCCAGTATGTGATACTTTCGATTTGCTGGTGAGGAGGCAGCTAGAGCTGTGACTATCTGGGAAGAGTACTTTCTAGGTAGAGGGAACTGCAAGAGGGACACTGAAAAGCACATAAGGTCTTGATGTGTTTGAGAAGCAAAACGTAGGCCAGTGTGACTGGAGCTAGCCACATGTGGTGTAAGAGACTGTATAATATAGAGCCAAGAGAGAAAGTGGATTTTGTTCTACCTCTGGTTGACAGGCTTTGGAGGGTTTTTAGCAAAACCGTCATATGCCTGATTAAACTTGTCAAGTACTACTCTGCCTAGAGCATGTCTAGGGGGTAGTGGGGGTATGCTGCCAAGAGTGGACATATAGAGGCTGGTTACGAAGCTACTGATTTATATCTTGGACTAGGAGAGTGACAATAGACAACGTAAAATGTGACTTCTAGTCAAAAGCGACTTCTAGGTTTCTGGTTTGGGCAGCTGGGGGAATTGTGGTATGAATGGATGAGGTGAGGAAAGCCGAAGGGAATTTGGGTTTGGAGAGGGAGCAGTGAGAGTTTTGTCTTGGGCATATGAGATCTGAGACAATCAAGTGGAGCTGTCAAGCAGGCAGTTGAATATAGGAGTCTAGAGATAAGCAATACTGTCTCAGCTCACCACGCCAACCCTGTGCCAGCCTGTAACTGGAGCCCTTCCAAGGCAGGCAGACAGGAAATGTTCCAGAATGAGAGTAGCAGTAACTTTTAGAAAAAACCTCATCTGTAATGTTTACTGAATCTTTCATTAACTCATTTTGCAAAACTTGCCAACCACACTATGGGCAGGGCACACTCTTGGCAAGACCAGGAAATCAGTGTGGTTTGACTTCCTCACCACAGGGTTCCTCTTCTTCACCACTGGGGACACTCCTCTCCCTATAGACACTCTCTGCCCTTCTCTTCACCCTGAATTTCACCAGTTGACAACTGGATATTTTGTCTGTGCAGAAGGCTGGCAGATGGGTCTGAGCGATTATGCTATAGAGAGTTGGAATCTCTCTGTCTCTAATTGACAAGATGCAGTTCTCTTTCCAGGGCTAACAGGAAAGAGAAAAAGGCATGTTCCTCCTTCCTTGCTTTTATTTCTGCAGTTACGTGGAATACCTACTACTTCTCTTTTCATCAACCTCTATTCCACACTTCGTTTAAGAGTCAAACTTCATGTCATCTTCTCTGGCAGCATTCTCCAGTTCTCATGATTAGAATTCTTCTGTCTCCCACGGTCCACTTGATCCTCTATAACAGTGCTAACAACAGTCTGCCTTGTAATTCAATTATTTGTGAGGTTCTGATTTTCTTATGTTGTCAACTTGGAACACAGGGGACTTTTATTGTATGTTTCTGTATCTCTCACATAGTTCCTTTGCCACAGTAAGTGCTTTATGAATGAATATTAGTGGAATTGAACTTTCAGTGAAAATATTTTGCATGTTGAAAGTGAGTCTCATAGACAAGCAAGACCTTAATTCCTGTGATAACATTTCTTTCTGAACATTTAGATAGTGAAATGTAGAATCAGCAGCAGACACCTATGAGAACTATTAATAACTGCCAGCATCTGAAATATGTGGTTGCAGAATCTAATCAAGCTTAAATCAAATCACAGAGTGAATTTGCCATTTGCAGCTAATGGACTCAAACTGCTTGCACAGAGTGATCTGTTGTCTCCGTTTCCCCATTTGTACTTTGACACTGAAGCCACTGGATGGTCCATATAATCTATTGCTCACGCTAATGCACAACCAAGCTAGCTTCTCTTCCCCCAACTCACGCTGGTTTTTTTCTTTTTAAAGGAAGAACATGGAGTAAATGGTTCAATGTTAATGTGACTTGATTGATTTCATTGATTTTGTGCTGGCAGTTGATTAATTACAAAGACAGGTGTCATGCTTTTCTGTTCTCTTCCTTGACTTAAATACCGAAGTGTGTTTTAAACAAAAGCTGATGTCAGCAAGACCCTTGATCTCTGAAGGTGCTGTAAGTGGTATTGAAATGATTATTATTTTTACCACTTTCATTGCCACCTCATGATGGAAATTTTGTCACCGAAAAAAAAAATAAACCTGTTTTGCAGAATTATATATTTGCAAGAAAACCTAAGATGGATTTGTATTGTGTTAACTTAATGGAAAGAGAAAAGGCATGTTCCTCCTTCCTTGCTTTTATTTCTGCAGTTACGTGGAATACCTACTACTTCTCTTTCATCAACCTCTATTCCACACTTCGTTTAAGAGTCAAACTTCATGTCATCTTCTCTGGCAGCATTCTCCAGTTCTCATGATTAGAATTCTTCTGTCTCCCACGGTCCACTTGATCCTCTATAACAGTGCTAACAACAGTCTGCCTTGTAATTCAATTATTTGTGAGGTTCTGATTTTCTTATGTTGTCAACTTGGAACACAGGGGACTTTTATTGTATGTTTCTGTATCTCTCACATAGTTCCTTTGCCACAGTAAGTGCTTTATGAATGAATATTAGTGGAATTGAACTTTCAGTGAAAATATTTTGCATGTTGAAAGTGAGTCTCATAGACAAGCAAGACCTTAATTCCTGTGATAACATTTCTTTCTGAACATTTAGATAGTGAAATGTAGAATCAGCAGCAGACACCTATGAGAACTATTAATAACTGCCAGCATCTGAAATATGTGGTTGCAGAATCTAATCAAGCTTAAATCAAATCACAGAGTGAATTTGCCATTTGCAGCTAATGGACTCAAACTGCTTGCACAGAGTGATCTGTTGTCTCCGTTTCCCCATTTGTACTTTGACACTGAAGCCACTGGATGGTCCATATAATCTATTGCTCACGCTAATGCACAACCAAGCTAGCTTCTCTTCCCCCAACTCACGCTGGTTTTTTTCTTTTTAAAGGAAGAACATGGAGTAAATGGTTCAATGTTAATGTGACTTGATTGATTTCATTGATTTTGTGCTGGCAGTTGATTAATTACAAAGACAGGTGTCATGCTTTTCTGTTCTCTTCCTTGACTTAAATACCGAAGTGTGTTTTAAACAAAAGCTGATGTCAGCAAGACCCTTGATCTCTGAAGGTGCTGTAAGTGTTATTGAAATGATTATTATTTTTACCACTTTCATTGCCACCTCATGATGGAAATTTTGTCACCGAAAAAAAAAATAAACCTGTTTTGCAGAATTATATATTTGCAAGAAAACCTAAGATGGATTTGTATTGTGTTAACTTAATGGAATTTTTTAGTTTTGGCTGTGCTGAGTTTTCATTGCAGCTCAGGCTTTTCTCTAGTTGTGGTGAGCAGGGCTACTTTCTAGTTGTGGTGCTCATGTTTCTCATTGTGGTAGCTTCTGTTGTTGCAGAACACAGGGTCTAGAGCAAAGGCTCAGTAACTGTTTACTACACCGGCGCATGGGTTTACTTGCTCCACAACATATGGGATTTTCCCAGACCAGGAATCAAACCCATATGCCTTGCATTGGCAAGCAGATTCTCTACCACTGAGCCACGAGGGAAGACCCTGAATGAAATTTTAAAAGCAGATGTGTTTCATCTGGAAATGATTTCTTACACTCCTTTCTTCTCCGTTTTCCTTCTTTCTCTTTCTTCTTTTTCTCCTCCTTCTCCTCCTCTTTGTCCTCCTTCTCCACTGCATACTCAGTTACCAGCTGTGGTAATGAATAGGATTTTTCTTATCCAGGGATTAAAAATGTGATACATGAAGATGTTTTCTTTCTTCAATCCAGTAAAGTTCTAATGCATATCAGACAAAAGGTAACTCTTCTGCTTAAACTGTATACAAACCTTTGAAGTCAGGGTTTAGGAAGGCATGTTCTTTTAGGCAATTAAATTGTTTTGTCCTGAATTGAATCAGTATACCTGAGTGCTAGTCTCAACCCTGCCGTTGATCCACCTGTGCATCCTTCAGCCACTTTGACATTCTATGTTTTGCGTTCCTCATATTTAAGATGGAGGGCTTTGTATTTTCCCAATTCAGTAACAAAGCAGGGAGCGGTTGTTGTGTCTCAGTATCCAAGGCATTTGGGAAAGCTGGGTATCCATATGAACAATGTGAATTTGTCTACATTTGGGAGCCAGTAAAATGTGGGCTAGGATCATACAAGAAACTTGATGCTGAGCAGCTGGATTGCAAAATGAATGTGTTTGAAGCCAGCCACACCATTGTGACTTTGTCAGAAGCATTAGGGGTTTGCCTTTCTTACAAGCTCCCCAGAGAAGAGGTTATCCAAAGGCTTTTCCCAAAGCCTGGGTGGGGCAGAGAGGCTTGGAGTTGGAGCAGGGTGGGTCATTTTAACAGCAACCCCCAGAGCAATCTATGAAGGCTTTATTATTCTACAATTGTATAGCATGGCATGTCACTGCAAAGGCTGCTTTTGAGATTTTGGGTTTGCTTCTTGGGAAATGATTTCCACAAGTACCTCCAAAATAAATGGCCAGGTACCTTTAGGGGAAGGGTTGCTGTTTGAAGTACTTACTAAATTCTTTTTATGACTAGTAGTTGGTTGAGGTTTTCCATTTCTTTTTGAGCTAATTTCTTTGTGTTTTCTTTTAAGAATGATCAGTTTCCTCCATCTTCAAACTAATTGGCATAGTTTATGCAAAGAATAGCTTCTGAATTCACAGTCATTGTCCCTTTCTTGTTCCTAAATTTGTATTTGTGTTACTTACCAAAACCTTTGAATACTGGGTCCCATTGTTTGCTACTATTGATTTCTTCTCTCTTGTTTCTACTTTTCTGCTTTTCTATACCCTTACAAAGCCTCCTTCTTATTTTCTGTACATACAGTTGAGGCAAAAACAGCCCTGACTCAATTCTTGCTATGTGATTATGAGTTCTACCAGGAACCATGGGAAAATACAGAGGGATTGGTTAAATGTGGTCTTTATATTCAGGGGACCTGTGATTTAATGGGAAGGACTAGGTAAGTACTCATGAAAATACAGACAGGATTTGAAAGAGAGTGCTAAATGCTAGAGACCATGAGTGGAGGGATGCCCAAGGGAGAGGCTTTCCTCACTCATGACCAAAACTAAATTAAGCCAGTCAGGGGCAACCCAAACAGAACATGGCAGAAATCTTCAGGGTTAAGAGGTGGCAGGGGATAAATAATTCAGAGACACACAATGTGTTAAAATTAGGGGCTCCAAATTTTGCTGGTCTAAGATATCAATGGGAGTTTCCAAAAGAGTTCAAATCCATATATGTAGTCTCTATCATTGGCTCCACTACCAGGGCAATGTGTGTGCGGGGGTGGGTGCTCTCAGTTGTGTCTGACTCTTTGTAACCCAATAGACTATAGCCTGCCAGGCTCCTCTGTCCATGGGATTCTCCAGAGTACTGGAGTGAGAAAAAAAAATATTGGTATATTCTTGGTTGCTATTCTCTTCTCCAGGAGATTTTCCTGATCCAGGTATTGAACCCACATCTTCTGTGTCTCCTGCATAGGCAGATTCTTTACCACTGAGCCACCTGGGAAGCCCACCAGGGCAATTTGCAGGCTGTGTATTGCGCTAACATGCCAATTAGTGACTGGGTCACTTGGATGTGACACTAAATAACGCCAATGGAACCTACAGATAACTCCTAGCACTCATGACGCGATATTGAAATGGTCTATTTCAATGTATCTCATGCCATCAGATTATGAGCTCTATGAAGTCTGTGGCCTAAGTCTTATTCATCTTTGTCTACCCCGTGCCTGAACCACATGTCAATGCTTTGTATTACTGAGTGGATAAAAACACAAGGTCCCACCAATCTGGACTTAGATGGTTTCATCACTTTCCACCTGAGTAATTTATTTTTTGTCTCTGGAACTCAGTTTTCTCATCTGTAACATAGCAATGACAATAACACTGACCCTGGATTTGTTGTGAGAGGAAAATGGGATGGCAGATTTGGAAGTACTTAGTAGAGTGCCTATTCAGAGTAAGCATTCAATTAGTGGTAGTTCTGTTTGTTGTTACATGACTGTGGAATGAATGAGTGAGGATGAGTGGGCTGAAGAAGGATGGTGGCCTATTTGATGAGGTCAGGACCCAAAACTGGGAAGAGGCTTAAAAGGAACAAACTTGGCAGTCCTCCAAGGCTGCCTCCCTTCTCTTGGCATCCTTCGGGTGATGGGAGTCTGAGACAGTGGGGGATAATCTTTAAGCATCTCTTGCTTTGTGTAAGGCTTGCAGTCATCTTGGCTGTGGGAACAGGGATTGAATAGACCCTGGGTGGGGGATGATGTTATTAATATAAACATTTTTTCAAATGTAACATATTGCTCTCTGCACCCAGCAAACTGTTGTTAGTTTATGAGCACTGTGCCTTTGGAAAACCATTGCTGTCAGCTTGAATGGGTAGCTTAGAACAATTAGAAGCTTTGAACACTTCCAAGTTAAGGATTGGGATAAGAATGTTTTGACTCTATGGTTTCTCCTGGGGGCATCCCTGGTGTGCTAGACTAATTATCAAATGTAATTAGGAAAGCTGAGAAGTGGGGAGACTGCAGGGAGCAGCATACTTTCCCAGGGTCCATCGTTGTTTTCTGCAGAAAGAAATTGGTGGACTGTCTCTCTATTGTGGAGAAATAGCAATGCATGGGACATGAGAGGGTGGGAAGGATCCTGGGAACATGACTTTACCAGCAGAGCCTCAAGCCTACAGGGACCCATTGCTTTTGACTAAATGGTAAGTGGTCAGGGCAGGTTTCCCCTCCCTTTGCTTCAGGAGAGGATGGTATTCTGGGCCATTACTAGCTTCTTGGTACACTTTTAGAGACAAGTGCAATTTGGGGGTGGGTCTAAAGCAGTTAAGAACTGGTGTCCTACCTTCAGAACTCATGAAGCTGGAGAGAAAGACTTCCACATCTTGGTCAGCCACAGAGTCTGTCCATCTCAGGCTGCAGAAGATCTTTCTCATCTTCCTTGGTCTACACACTTGACCGCAGAATTGAGCTAGCAATACATTGTTTTTGAGGCTCAGAGGAAAGGTGACATTTACAAGGCCGTCTGCTTGCTGATTTTTATTCAGAGGGGAACATTCTATTTGATAGGATATTGAAATTACTCTTGATGAAATGGAAACACGATTCCACACATACTACATGGAAAGAAGAGGGCACTCAGTGTATCTTTACTCCCCAGGATCTGCAGTGTAGACTATGAGCCTGGTATTTTGAGAACAAGGAGATCCCCTGGGGCTAAAGATGATGGCACAGATATATATTAAGTTCATTGTCACAAGATCATCAAACATCAATTTAGTATTTCTGCTTTCTCTGTAGGTAACCTGTCTCCATGATTTCTTTGGTGATGATGACGTGTTTATTGCTTGTGGTCCTGAAAAATTTCGCTATGCTCAGGATGACTTTTCAAATGTAACATATTGCTCTCTGCACCCAGCAAGCTGTTGTTAGTTTATGAGCACTGTGCCTTTGGAAAACCATTGCTGTCAGCTTGAATGGGTAGCTTAGAACAATTAGAAGCTTTGAACACTTCCAAGTTAAGGATTGGGATAAGAATGTTTTGACTCTATGGTTTCTCCTGGGGGCATCCCTGGTGTGCTAGACTAATTATCAAATGTAATTAGGAAAGCTGAGAAGTGGGGAGACTGCAGGGAGCAGCATACTTTCCCAGGGTCCATCGTTGTTTTCTGCAGAAAGAAATTGGTGGACTGTCTCTCTATTGTGGAGAAATAGCAATGCATGGGACATGAGAGGGTGGGAAGGATCCTGGGAACATGACTTTACCAGCAGAGCCTCAAGCCTACAGGGACCCATTGCTTTTGACTAAATGGTAAGTGGTCAGGGCAGGTTTCCCCTCCCTTTGCTTCAGGAGAGGATGGTATTCTGGGCCATTACTAGCTTCTTGGTACACTTTTAGAGACAAGTGCAATTTGGGGGTGGGTCTAAAGCAGTTAAGAACTGGTGTCCTACCTTCAGAACTCATGAAGCTGGAGAGAAAGACTTCCACATCTTGGTCAGCCACAGAGTCTGTCCATCTCAGGCTGCAGAAGATCTTTCTCATCTTCCTTGGTCTACACACTTGACCGCAGAATTGAGCTAGCAATACATTGTTTTTGAGGCTCAGAGGAAAGGTGACATTTACAAGGCCGTCTGCTTGCTGATTTTTATTCAGAGGGGAACATTCTATTTGATAGGATATTGAAATTACTCTTGATGAAATGGAAACACGATTCCACACATACTACATGGAAAGAAGAGGGCACTCAGTGTATCTTTACTCCCCAGGATCTGCAGTGTAGACTATGAGCCTGGTATTTTGAGAACAAGGAGATCCCCTGGGGCTAAAGATGATGGCACAGATATATATTAAGTTCATTGTCACAAGATCATCAAACATCAATTTAGTATTTCTGCTTTCTCTGTAGGTAACCTGTCTCCATGATTTCTTTGGTGATGATGACGTGTTTATTGCTTGTGGTCCTGAAAAATTTCGCTATGCTCAGGATGACTTTTCTCTGGATGAAAATGGTAAGAAAAACCATTGATATTTATTGTTCCATTGTTCTCACTCCTTCTATCCCTCAAGATTTCTATGGGTTCATATGGCCTGGAGAATATCCATGCATTGGCCCTTTCTCCCATATATTTGAATATAGGAGTCACAAAGTGAAAATTGGTTGCCAATCTCAGATACTCAGCCTCTAAACTCAATAAAACTCACTACCTGCCCCATAGTGACAATATTTCTTGAACCATATATTATGTCACCTGGGCTGACAGGCTCAGTCAGACCACAATATTTTCAAGGTACCTTTAAGCAGCAGGTGTCAAAATGGTGTCCAGTGAAGAGACAACCCTGTGCCTTGTTGTTTGGTTCCAACTTTGAGTGTGATCACATGAGGTTTCGGAAAGACAGTGGAAAAAGAACTCTAGACTGGAACTCAGGAGATGTGACTGTGCATCTTTATTCTTCTGTTTTCTTCCTTTGTGGCCCTAAACAAGAGGCTTAAGCTTTTTGTATTTTCATCAGCAAAATGAGTATAATAATCCCCCTAATATATTAGCACAGTTAGTGCCCCAAATTACCATAGTAAGGATGCTAAGTGACTTGCATAGAAAGTGTGCTCCAAACGTGTCAGACTGGGCTTGAGGAGGTATAGCAAGAACACTTGGCAGACTCTCCTACACACCCAAGGTCTTTCTCTCTGTAAGTCGTGAGTGGCATAGTCTCTGCTGGTACATTTGTTCATTAAACCAGCAGAGTGAATTATGATGATATACACTGACAATCAAAAAGAACTCTAAATGCAAGAGGGTGATGGTAGTTGTAGTGCTTATTTATAAAATGACATGACATCTTTAATATGCCTATTACAATACATAGCATGTGGCGAATAATAAATTGTAGCTCCCTCCCCCTCCTTTAAATTACTCATGAATGTTTCATCTGTGTGGCTGCAGCCTCCGAGCTGTCAATCTCTTTTCCAAGGAAATTAATTAATGATGTCAACAGGTGCTATTCTGAGACATGACTAGGCTGTCCAAAAATGACTGACTAGTGAGTATTTAATTACCTGCCTGAACTGCTTTGCAATTCCCTCCCTTGTTTCCATGATCCAGGAATTTAAACACCTGGCTTAACTTAGGTGACTTTTGAAAGTTTCTCCCATGCCTCCCTCTCCAGAGCTTTTGTTCCTTCGAACAATGAGGACCACCTTGTAGTCCTGAGACATAAAATGCTTTGGCATGGGATGCTTATTCCAGTTTCCAGCGGTTGTTAACACACTGAGTCTGGGTTCTCTCCAGCTCTATTAAGCCATCTGTGTCCTTTTCCACCAGAATGCCGAGTCATGAAGGGAAACCCATCAGCCACAGCTGGCCCCAAGGCATCCCCAACACCTCAAAAGAGTTCAGCCAAGAGCCCTGGCCCCATGCGCCGGAGCAAGTCTCCAGCTGACTCAGGTAACGACCAAGACGGTGAGTGTTCTTCTCCTAACTGTGCATGCTGACTTCATTTACGGAGGCCAGTACCCTCTGCATGCAGAGGAATGAGTTCCTCATGAACACCATGTGTCTCCATGAGACCAATTCTACCCATTAAGAGACTAACCAGTTCAATTTATTTGGTGTCATGGAAACACAGTTACAACTCTGATTCTGCTCCAATGGATGCAGACCAGAAATCTGGCCCACTTGCCATGCTGACTATAATGCTGTTTGTCATGATTGTCTTCATTGCCATCATTCTCAACATCATCAGCAAACATGTAGAGAGCAAAAATACTCCTTACCGCATCTTCAGCTTCAGGCAGCTTGAGCAACCTGTTGGCTTTGAAATTCCCATGGCCTGGAAAAACAGCCAGTCCTGCTGGCCTCACCCTGCCATGTCTATCACATGGTCAGTGATGTAATCAAGTAAAACATAAATTTGAGATGGAAAATCAGAATCAAAACAAGAAAGTTAAAAAAAAAAGCTATTTACCTCAAAGTGTCAACCTGGGAGATGCCCTTGAGCTTTAAATTTAACTTTGGAATTTTTAGATGTCAAAACCAAAAGGGAAACAAAATAAACTGCATAATTCTCACAGGAGAAAAGGACATATAGGTCAGGTTCTCAAAGGAGATAAAGTTGACGTATAGGATTTTATTTAGTGGATAGTGTGTGATGTAAAAAATGTGGTCTAGGGGTCTAGGGATCACTGCTGACGCATGAACCATTTATCAGTCTGTGAAGAGATTAGGACCTTGTGCCAAATGTAAATCATGCCACTGAGCAAACCATTTACCTCAGCCAGCTATTTTTTCATAGCATGATTTTAGTGACAAAGGCAGCAGTGTGTTGGTTTACATTCTGGTGCAAGGCCTTGCACCGACATTTTAAGTGGCACTGATCTAAAAAGCAAAAGGGCCACAGAAGTCCAAATTGAGAAGCCTGGTAGACTCATGGGTTGACAGTCTGAGTTCTTCATGGTAAAGAAATTCTATGATCCAGAAGGCTCACACATTTGTACTCCCAAGGCTCAGGGTTCACTATGAGAATTCTAGCCTGAGGGCCTTGAGGCAGAGAGCAAAAACACTCCTTATCGCATCTTCAGTTTGAGGCGGCTTGAGCAACCTGTTGGCTTTGAAATATCCATGGCCTGGAAAAACAGCCGATCCTGCTGGCCTCACCCTACCATGCCTATCACTGGCCATCTCTTTATTCTCAGGCTGAAGGAACCCAACTCTGAAGAGGCAGTTCAGCCTTTTCATACTTTCATGTCTTTGCCCACCCTATTCTCCTGCACCTGAAATGCCATCCCTCAAACCCACTACTCTTCTTTGCTTGAGAACTCCTATTCATCCTTCAATACCTCAAATAGAAATAGTTGTTTCATTCTCCACAAGATCATATTATTATTGCATGTTATTCATATCTCTGGGGCAATATTCACCACAATTGTGTTTTAAAGTATGTATTTACTTGTATGTATTTACTTCCTCAACTAAATACTAGATCCCTCAAGGTCAGGGTATCATATTCAGTTTTGTATCCTCAGTGCTGAGCTCAGTGCTTGGGTTCTAGTAGATGTTCGAATAGTGTTTATGAATGAATAGATGCATAAGCGCACCTATTTAACCCCCACATGGTACTAGAGACCCAGTAGGCATGTAGGTAATATTTGCCAAAGGAGTTTAAAAATGCAGGTGTTTAGTTATATTTTGGTTAAATGTAAGAACAGCACATGAATCTAAGCAAATTCGTATTGCTCACACTACAAAGACGTAGATTTTAACTCTTGGATTGAGAATGAAATTGTTCGTACAGGTTCTAAGCAGGACCTTGCAAAAAAATGGACTTGAGACACTTGATCAGGGTTCATAAAGTCTGAGGACTTCCCTGGTGATTCAGTGATTAAGGCTATACCTTTCCATTTTACGGGGCACTAGTTTAATCGCCGGTCAGGGAACTAAGATCCCGCATGCTGTGTGGTGTAGTAAAAAAAAGGTTAAATAAAAAAAGCTTCATAAAGTCTGGCAATAATTGCTTCACTGATCACTTTTTCAGAAGTATCACTGGCTATTTCTGGGATTTCTAACCTGTATTACTTATCTGTTTCTATTAAACAAATTGCCCTAAAACACAGTAACTTAAAAACAATAAACATTTATTATCTTGCAGTTTCTGTAAGTCAGGAATTCTGGGGTGGTTTAGCTGGGTGGTTCGGGATCTCTCATGTAGTTGTCAAGTGGTTGAAGTCAAGGTGTTAATAGGGGATGCAGCCATCTAAAGACTCAACTGCGATGGTAGAATCCATTTCCAAGATGGCCATTGGTAGGATCTTCTCCCAGACAGTGGTTCAAGAGAGTGAAGAAGAGAGATGTAGTGCCTTTTGTGATCTACTCTCCAAAGTCACACACACTAACAGTTCTGCTTTAGCCTCTTTATTAGAAGCAGTCACTAGGGCCAGGCCACATTCAAGGGAGGGGTTGCAGCCTCTATTTCTTGAAGGGAAGGATACTTGAATATTTGTGGACCTGTTCTTAAGCCATCACATAATCCACTAGTTAAAAAGGCTGAAACTTAAAAAAAAAAAAAGAAGGCTGGAACTTTTTCTTTGCAGATTTTATCTAGCGAGGTTACCCAGCATACATGAACATAACCATCTGTAATTAAACACAGTCTATACATACATCAAACAATTGATATCCAGCATACTACCTGTAAAATTTCCCTTCTAAAATATATGCACCTCATTGAATCTAATGTGTTGGAGACAGAGAAGGAATGCATTTAGAATTCAATGAACATGTATCAAATTGAGTTATAATAGGTCCCAACCTAGGCTTAGGCAGGCAAGGTCTGCTCTTTTTCTTCCAGAACTCCCTTGCTAAATGGAAGGAATGAGAATACATTCACACACACAAGATAAACAAAGTAACTGATTTGAGGTAGGAAAATGAGACCTAACTTGGCATTAGCATTCCTAACAGTCCCTGTTTCCTACCAGTAGAAAATCTAAAGTGGTATCCTCAGTAGAGAGAATTTAAATCTTAATTTCAGATAGTTTATGAATGTAAGTGAAGTAAAACTCTAGCCAGCCTTCATGTTCTGGCAATTTCCAGAATATTTGAGCTTATCTTAGATGTTATACTTAGAGCCTCCACGTGATTTCAGCCCCAAAAAAATAAGTTTAGGGTTGAAACTTGGACATCCACTCAGTGAACATTCCACAGAGACAAAGCCGATCTCAGGAAAACCAGTACTTTAGCTAAGGTTTGGTGTTGAAAACCCCATTTTCCCTTTTCCACCTCCTCCTCACTCAGGACTGTTCCAAGCTGAGAGGTATAGGGGGATAGGATATGGAAGAAGAGGAAGAAGAACAAGAAGAAGGATAAGATATGGCTTTTTAGGGAAACCCAACTCTACCACTTCCCAGTTTTGTGACTTGGGACAAGTTTCTTGTCTTCTCTAAGACTTCATTTCCATTTTGGGTAAGACAGAAATTGTATGTCTAGACCAAAATCATTTTCTATGGTTATCGGTTATTTCCAGAGTTATAAAACAGCTTCCACAGAATTAGACTGCAAGAAGGATGAGCTATAGACAATGCATAGTTTTGCATTAACATAAATTTCTCCTTACAAATATAAAGAATTATTTCATAAAGTAGCAAGTTTTTCTGAGCTGTCAGCAAGGGGCATATACAGATTAATTTAGTGGCTCAGGTGGTAAATAAGTTGCCTGCAGTGCAGGAGACCCTGGTTCAATCCCTGGGTCAAGAAGGTCCCCTGAAGAAAGGAATGGCAACCCACTCCAGTATTCTTGCCTGGAGAATTCCATGAACAGAGAAGCCTGGCAGGCTATAGTCCATGAGGTCACAAAGAGTCAGACACAACTGAACAACTAACACTTAACCAAAGAAAAATGACATTGGGTGGGGCTGAAATTCTTTGTTCTCTTCTAGGACTTGGGAGTACCACCTTGTTTCTATTCTCTGTCAGTCTGTCTTGGATCTGAATCTTGTGGATGGATCCACATTTCTTCATTTAACCTGAAGGTTCTAAACCTTTAGGTTCCAGAACCTAAAGGTTCTGGAAGATAGGCCATTTCCAGGGAATTTTAACTACCTTCCTTCAATGGCAAATGAAAGCCAAAAATGTTCCTCTTTAATCAGGATTTAAACCAAATGAAACGTTGGCTCCGTTCAGGTTCAGTTAAAGGAGTGTTTTGATGTTCTAGTTCTTTAGAAAATATATAGGTTTGATTCTGGTTTGAACAAGTTTTCTATCTATCTATCCATATGTGTATGTGTGTGTGTGTGTGTGTATGTAGTCCAATTCATGATTCAGTTAATATCTGGGTTCGGTTTGTCTTGAGGTTTAGTAAATTGATGCTATTTTGTCTGTCATTTGCATTGTAATTTGATTCCTTGTTCCTTAATCCTTAAGCTGTCTCTTTCCTCTTCTGCCCATGAATAAATCAAAATACTTCTACTTTATTCCCCTCGAGTTCAGCCCTCACTCCTTCCTGCCAGTATTGAGTTTGCCCCAAATGGGATGTCTGCTGCTAAGCCCAAAACTTGAGTTTAGAAAATATTTGATTATCTTTTCAGAGTTATAAAACAGCCACAGAATTAGACTGCAAGAAGGATGAGCTATAGACAATGCATAGTTTTGCATTAACATAAATTTCTCCTTACAAATATAAAGAATTATTTCATAAAGTAGCAAGTTTTTCTGAGCTGTCAGCAAGGGCATATACAGATTAATTTAGTGGCTCAGGTGGTAAATAAGTTGCCTGCAGTGCAGGAGACCCTGGTTCAATCCCTGGGTCAAGAAGGTCCCCTGAAGAAAGGAATGGCAACCCACTCCAGTATTCTTGCCTGGAGAATTCCATGAACAGAGAAGCCTGGCAGGCTATAGTCCATGAGGTCACAAAGAGTCAGACACAACTGAACAACTAACACTTAACCAAAGAAAAATGACATTGGGTGGGGCTGAAATTCTTTGTTCTCTTCTAGGACTTGGGAGTACCACCTTGTTTCTATTCTCTGTCAGTCTGTCTTGGATCTGAATCTTGTGGATGGATCCACATTTCTTCATTTAACCTGAAGGTTCTAAACCTTTAGGTTCCAGAACCTAAAGGTTCTGGAAGATAGGCCATTTCCAGGGAATTTTAACTACCTTCCTTCAATGGCAAATGAAAGCCAAAAATGTTCCTCTTTAATCAGGATTTAAACCAAATGAAACGTTGGCTCCGTTCAGGTTCAGTTAAAGGAGTGTTTTGATGTTCTAGTTCTTTAGAAAATATATAGGTTTGATTCTGGTTTGAACAAGTTTTCTATCTATCTATCCATATGTGTATGTGTGTGTGTGTGTGTGTATGTAGTCCAATTCATGATTCAGTTAATATCTGGGTTCGGTTTGTCTTGAGGTTTAGTAAATTGATGCTATTTTGTCTGTCATTTGCATTGTAATTTGATTCCTTGTTCCTTAATCCTTAAGCTGTCTCTTTCCTCTTCTGCCCATGAATAAATCAAAATACTTCTACTTTATTCCCCTCGAGTTCAGCCCTCACTCCTTCCTGCCAGTATTGAGTTTGCCCCAAATGGGATGTCTGCTGCTAAGCCCAAAACTTGAGTTTAGAAAATATTTGATTATCTATAAACATGGCTATAAGGCACTCTCATTCTCACTGGGCAGAACTGATGGACTCTAAGAATCCAACTCCCATTAGCCAAGTTTGTCTTTAAAGTAGAATGAGAGATTGTATGGTAAGCAGGTGAAACCTGAGCCCAGAAAATTGTGGAATGTGTGAAGGAAGTGTGTGCAGTGCTCCATTTTGTTTAACCCAGGACTTGCTATTTGATGGGCAAAGGTAAGCCTGGCTTCAGAACTAAAGGAAGATGTTTCTGTGTGTCTCTATTTTTTTTTCTCTCTCTCTCTATTTTTATTTCAGCAGTTAATGTGCTAATTTGTCTCTTTATGCAACTACTTCCCAGTTGAATTGAATTGAATTGAATAAAAAGGACAAATTCAGCCAGATGCTGGGAAGGAATCTTTTCTTTTTCTTTCCTTTTTTTAAAGGAGCCTCCAAGGAAGCTAATTACCCACCCTGGTAGGCTGAGAGGATTGTAGTGTGATAATTAATTTGCTATTCTTCAACAGTAAGTCATTGTTGTAGCAACCCAATATTCCACACCCTTCATCCCTGAACTTATGAGCACCTATTTCTGAAAGTCACATCTTCTCTGTCCCCAAATTCCTGAGAATGAATGTCTTCTCTACCAAAATATACACTATTTTGAAAGGGAAGGTTAAGAGCCACAGAACAGCTCATTACGGGGAGGATGTGTCCATGGGGGTATTATATCCTGGAGTCCTTCTCTTCTGAACTAAACAGGCTGCTTTGTGTTGCCTACGATGGAGGAACCTAAATGTTCTGACCTTCCTGAATGTGACTGACTGAATATGCCAACTTAGTCCAATAAAACTATAATGCAAGTCACAAATGAAAGCTTTGTATGTAATTAAGAATTTTCTAGCAGCCACAGTTAGGTTCAAACAGGTTAAATTAGTTTTGATAATTTATTTTATTCAGAACATCTAAAATCTTATCATTTTGTCACATAACTGATGTAAGAAATTATTAAGATATTATACATTCATTGAAATGAGATTGTATTTTATATTTACAGTACATCTCAATTGAGTAGCTGTACTTCAAATGTTCACTAGCCACATGTGATGGTTGTGGGGGCGCTCAGTCACTCAGTTGTGTCTGACTCTGTGACCCCATGAACTGTAGCCTGCCAGGCTCAGTCTGTGGAATTTTCCAGGCAAGAATACTGGAGTGGGTTGCCATTTCCCTCTCCAGAAGATCTTCAACAGCACAATATTCTTCCTCTGCATTTGAGAGAAATTCAAGATAATGATCTTTTACATGACGTAAATGCTCTGAACTTTGCAAAATATTTCCAAATCCATCATTTCAGTTGTCACTCATAATAGCACCATAAATTAAGTTGGGAAAAGAAAATTATCCAGTTGTTGTTTTTTTTTCCTTAGATTGGAAAACTAAGATATAAAGAGATTCAGTAAATCTTGCCGTGTTCCCAGTATCTATTTAGTATTCAAGAATCAGAGCTCAGCTCTCCTGATTCCCAGGCAAGCAATCCTTATGTTGTCCTTGAGGCAGGGAGTAGATGCTCCAGAGTGGTGATAAACAGTCTCTCTTGGATAGTCCTTGCTTTCCTGCTTTCTTCCATCAGCCCTCTCCCCCGTGCTTCAGACAAGGGATGTGGGAAGGTAGGGGTGGGATGGTATCTGTGGCATTCTCTCTGTGCAGCGTAGAACACAGCCATGAGTAGTTAAGCACCTTTGTTTCCAGTGTCCATCCTAGACTGTCCATCAGCTCCTCTTCTGTCAATCTGGGAGGAGGTGGTGCCCTGGGCGAAGCTATGGGAAGAGAAAACCTTCCCTTGCCTCCTCCCCCATTATGATTCTAACACCACAGCTTATGTCTAGTTGAAGTGCAAGAACTGTCTTATAGCTAAGATAACTTTTCCTCTGCCATTATGGGGGCCCAGAGCATGCCACAGGCCTTGGGATGCAGTGGTGTGGACGCATGCACCTGTAGTAGGAGTCCTAGCAACCTGTTGCACACTAAGATTTGTGTTTAAATACAATTGATTCCCCACATTTTTGGTGGAGTACACAAGTTTTTATTTACAAATATATATAAAATTCTTATGTGCCAAGCAACTATCCTAATCACTTTACATGTATTAACTAATTTAATTCTTACAACAACCTTAGGAGGTAGGTGCTGTTATCCTCATTTTGCAAATGAAAAAACTAGGGTATGTGAAAGTAGAGTAAGCTACCCAGGATGACACAACTTGTAAGTGAGAGAGCTGGGGTTTGAACCCAGACAATCTGGTCCCTCAGTCCACAATTTAACCACTGCACTGTGGTGCTTAATGAGAGTTAATGATCTGTTTAGATGCCGAGTGCATGAGAGACACAGGTAGTAAGTGCTGTTGGAGTTTACGGGAAAGTGAGTTCACTGGGGGCTAGAGTGCTAAGGGAAGGCTTCTTGGAAGAACTGGGGCTTGAAGAATGGTCAATTTTTGGTGGCTTAAATGAGAGTAATGTCAATTGATTTTTCCTTAGATTGGAAAACTAAGATATAAAGAGATTCAGTAAATCTTGCCGTGTTCCCAGTATCTATTTAGTATTCAAGAATCAGAGCTCAGCTCTCCTGATTCCCAGGCAAGCAATCCTTATGTTGTCCTTGAGGCAGGGAGTAGATGCTCCAGAGTGGTGATAAACAGTCTCTCTTGGATAGTCCTTGCTTTCCTGCTTTCTTCCATCAGCCCTCTCCCCCGTGCTTCAGACAAGGGATGTGGGAAGGTAGGGGTGGGATGGTATCTGTGGCATTCTCTCTGTGCAGCGTAGAACACAGCCATGAGTAGTTAAGCACCTTTGTTTCCAGTGTCCATCCTAGACTGTCCATCAGCTCCTCTTCTGTCAATCTGGGAGGAGGTGGTGCCCTGGGCGAAGCTATGGGAAGAGAAAACCTTCCCTTGCCTCCTCCCCCATTATGATTCTAACACCACAGCTTATGTCTAGTTGAAGTGCAAGAACTGTCTTATAGCTAAGATAACTTTTCCTCTGCCATTATGGGGGCCCAGAGCATGCCACAGGCCTTGGGATGCAGTGGTGTGGACGCATGCACCTGTAGTAGGAGTCCTAGCAACCTGTTGCACACTAAGATTTGTGTTTAAATACAATTGATTCCCCACATTTTTGGTGGAGTACACAAGTTTTTATTTACAAATATATATAAAATTCTTATGTGCCAAGCAACTATCCTAATCACTTTACATGTATTAACTAATTTAATTCTTACAACAACCTTAGGAGGTAGGTGCTGTTATCCTCATTTTGCAAATGAAAAAACTAGGGTATGTGAAAGTAGAGTAAGCTACCCAGGATGACACAACTTGTAAGTGAGAGAGCTGGGGTTTGAACCCAGACAATCTGGTCCCTCAGTCCACAATTTAACCACTGCACTGTGGTGCTTAATGAGAGTTAATGATCTGTTTAGATGCCGAGTGCATGAGAGACACAGGTAGTAAGTGCTGTTGGAGTTTACGGGAAAGTGAGTTCACTGGGGGCTAGAGTGCTAAGGGAAGGCTTCTTGGAAGAACTGGGGCTTGAAGAATGGTCAGGTTTCAATTGATAAGGAAATGGAGATTTCTGTTAACAAAGCATGAACAAAAATACAGAGGTGGTAATGAGTGCAGCATATAGGGGTACAGACAGATGGTCATTAAATCTACATATCCGGCCCCCACCTTCCTTCTGGATGTCAGAGCCATGAATGCTGGACAGATAATTTGGATTCCAAATGACAAACACAGTGTGTCTACAAATCAAAAATATTTCCTCTCCCCAACTCCCACAGAATCAAGTCTGTTCCCTAGGCCCAACATCTTGGCATTATCTTTGACTCTTCCCACTTTTCAATCCTTCATGTCCACCATATACTGTGCCTGTTGTTGTTCAACCGTTGAAACATCTTCACCTTTCTTAAACAAATTTCCCTTCCTTTCCCTCATTACCTGATGCCTGGATTGCTCAACATACTCTTAGATAGTATCTCTGCTTCAAATCTCTGTCCTCTTAGGCATTTGCTGTGGTACCACCACATTTTTCGTCCTAAAACACAGCCATTGTGTAACCCATCTGCTCTGATACCTTCAGTGGTTCTACTGAAGGAGGAGTTCATTGATCACCTCCACCGCCATGGTAATGCTGAAGGAGTACAAAGAGAGAAGAGTCAAAAATTGAGGGCTCCATTGTGGGAAGCATAACCATAACATACAAAATTCAGAAGTAATTGGTTTCACTTGGGAAAACCTCAGTTTTTCTAATGCTAAAAAACCTGCTGGTCAAACATCCCCTATCCTAATCACTTTACATGTATTAACTAATTTAATTCTTACAACAACCTTGATAGTTATCCTCATTTTGCAAATGAAAAAACTAGGGTATGTGAAAGTAGAGTAAGCTACCCAGGATGACACAACTTGTAAGTGAGAGAGCTGGGGTTTGAACCCAGACAATCTGGTCCCTCAGTCCACAATTTAACCACTGCACTGTGGTGCTTAATGAGAGTTAATGATCTGTTTAGATGCCGAGTGCATGAGAGACACAGGTAGTAAGTGCTGTTGGAGTTTACGGGAAAGTGAGTTCACTGGGGGCTAGAGTGCTAAGGGAAGGCTTCTTGGAAGAACTGGGGCTTGAAGAATGGTCAGGTTTCAATTGATAAGGAAATGGAGATTTCTGTTAACAAAGCATGAACAAAAATACAGAGGTGGTAATGAGTGCAGCATATAGGGGTACAGACAGATGGTCATTAAATCTACATATCCGGCCCCCACCTTCCTTCTGGATGTCAGAGCCATGAATGCTGGACAGATAATTTGGATTCCAAATGACAAACACAGTGTGTCTACAAATCAAAAATATTTCCTCTCCCCAACTCCCACAGAATCAAGTCTGTTCCCTAGGCCCAACATCTTGGCATTATCTTTGACTCTTCCCACTTTTCAATCCTTCATGTCCACCATATACTGTGCCTGTTGTTGTTCAACCGTTGAAACATCTTCACCTTTCTTAAACAAATTTCCCTTCCTTTCCCTCATTACCTGATGCCTGGATTGCTCAACATACTCTTAGATAGTATCTCTGCTTCAAATCTCTGTCCTCTTAGGCATTTGCTGTGGTACCACCACATTTTTCGTCCTAAAACACAGCCATTGTGTAACCCATCTGCTCTGATACCTTCAGTGGTTCTACTGAAGGAGGAGTTCATTGATCACCTCCACCGCCATGGTAATGCTGAAGGAGTACAAAGAGAGAAGAGTCAAAAATTGAGGGCTCCATTGTGGGAAGCATAACCATAACATACAAAATTCAGAAGTAATTGGTTTCACTTGGGAAAACCTCAGTCTTCTAATGCTTAACCTGCTGGTCAAACAATGAGTCCTCCTCAGCCTGCATAGGTCGATGAATCACACACACTCCCTCCCCTCTAGTGGAAGGGGATTTCCTAATTCAATGCTTCAGTTCCTTCCAGTTCTAGTCGTGGCCATAGCAATAGTAACAGAAGATGTCATTATTGATTCCTCCCTATCTGCTAAGGCACTTGGCTAAGCATTTTATATGCAGTCTGTCATGTAATGCTTGAAACAATAAGAATTGGCATATGCATTATTTTTATTCAAATGTTACAGATGAGGAAACAGACTCACAGAGGCTGGGTTACACCTGAGGTCACACATCTAAGAAATGGCTAAGTCAGGGTTTTAAACCCCAATTCCAAAGCATATGTTCTTTCCACTGATTAAGAGCAGTGCGGTTTTACCTAGTTCCTGCCCCTTAAAACTGGGACTGGGCTTCCCTGGTGGTCCAGTGGGTAAGGACACCGCCTTGCAGTGCAAGGGACGCTGGTTCGATCCCTGGCCTGGGAAGATCCCACGTGCCACGGAGCAACTGGACTGATGTGTCCAATTACAGAGTCGGAGCTTTGGAGCGCATGCGCCCAGAGCTGGTGCTCTGCGACAACAGAGGCCACTGCGATGGGAGGCCCACACGGGCCAAAGAACAAAGATAGATGAAAATAGACAAATGAAAGACAATAGAAGTGGCCCGCCTGCTCCCCTCCCTCCCCACCCAATCCCCACCCCCACCTAAATAAATAAATCTTTAAAAAAAAAAAAAAAAAACTAGGACTGAGTGTTGAGAACAGGCTTGCTTGTTCTCAGCAGAACCACCTTAATTGGAAATAAATATTGTCAGCATTATCAAGTCTGAGATGACAATCCTGGCATATCCATCACCCTCCTTACAGATGTCTTCTTCTTGAGGGAAACTCATCTGTGTCAAAATATTGCAAAAATGGGTACACATCTATATTTTGCTACAGGGAAGACTCTTCGCTCCCCTTTTTTTAAAGATTCACCACTGCATGCTGTCCAAGATTCTGTAGGGAATTGATTTAAAATCCAAATTCCAACTTCTGAAGTTACAGTATGCTATGACCTATGATTGAATTTGGCCTAAGAACCAGGCTTATGATCACATCAGTGAAAAACTGTTCTTAGGCCCTTAGTTCTTGCTTCCCTATTAGATGAGTCTGGGGAGAGAGACAAAAGCTTTCCCACTGAGCAGAAACAATTAGCCAAACCAATCCACACACCCCGCCCAAGAGCTCTTTGAATGAATGAATGAAAACCACAGGCTCTGTCTCTTGGCCTTGTTCTGAAGTTAGTTGAAACCACCTTGTTTCTACTTGGATGGCCTTCCAGAAAACCTCCCTGTATAAGTAGGGAGAAACCAGGATGTCTTTGGAATGGAATGAAGGAACACTTAGGGCATCTCAATATGAGAAAAAAAATGAAGAAGTGGCTGAACTGTATACTGAGATCTCCCTCTTCAAGGCATTAGGAAGTTAGGAAAGACAAGACAGAACCAGTCACTAAAAGCTCATGGCGGTATGTGATGTGCTAACTGAGAATTTTGAAATGAATCTGTGAGCAAATCCTCAAGTTCCCCATCCATTGAGAAGAAGTAGTTGATACCCTTTAAGCAAGTCCTAAACTCTCTGAAGCTCTATATCCTTGTGAGCAAAAGGAGAGCATTAATTCCCGGCTACCATCTTGTGGGGTTATCAGGAGATTCATGTGAATTCATACCGTGCAAAATGCTTTGAAAACAGTTGTAGAAATACATCTGTAATTCTAAAGATGGCTCTGAAATTATTGTCATGGCCTTTTTTGTAGACTGAGTTATTTCTTTTCAGTGAGTAATATTTCAAAATAGACTTCAAACCCAAACCAGTAGACTTGGTTTTGAGCTGAATCCAAGTATGGAGATCAGAAAGAGGGAAAAGCCAGAGCCAAGTGAGAATGGGTATTAAATCAGTTTGCTCTCCAGTCAAAGTCTGGGTGAAAAACATATAAAACTGACATTTTTCTTCCTCTACCATGCAAACTTGAACCCAGAATGTAAATGGCTTGTTTAATTCATTGCCCAGACCGATCTTTAATAACTGTACCTGAGGCTACTTACACACCTTACACACAATTGCATCTTGATTCCCAGAAATCAGTCCAGCCTCCAGACAAGGGAATCCAGAGTTTAGGAGCTCAGCATAAACTTGCCAGGCTGGTGACCATACTCTACCCTTGGTCACCCATGCCAGAAACTGAACTTTCTCCTTGTTCTTTGGGAACTGACTCCCTCCACCTTTTTCTTGACTGCTGGGAGTCCCTATTCCCCTACACATTGAAGTTGCCATTGTTGTTGTTCAGTCACTCAGTCATGTCCAACTCTTTGCGACCCCATGGACTGCAGCACTCCAGGCTTCCCTGCCCTTCCCATCTCCTGGAGCTTGCTCAAATTAATGTCCATTGAGTCAGTGATGCCATCCAACCATCTCATCCTCTGTCATCCCCTTCCTCCTGCCTTCAATCTTTCCCAGCATCAGGGTCCTTTCCAATGAGTCGACACTGTAAATCTAGTTAGTTCAGCCTAGTTACCGTAAGATTTAAATCCCTATAAGTTTAGTTAATTCAGCCTAGTTACCTTACCTGCCATCTTTTATTTGGGCTTGTCCTATTTCATTCTGATGAAGCCAAGGATTTAAAGACAAGCGCTGGCGAATGGGCAGACATAATCATCCAGAGAAGCTAGTAAGCTAAGACTGTGCCACGCCAAGTTTGGCAATTGTGCTGCATAGCTGAGGGAAGTGGCAGACAGGGCGCAGATACCGTCTTCCCAGAGGGTTCTGTGGCATGGTTGCACTCTCTGCTATTGTTTCATGACATTGTCTATGAATGTTGGTAGGGTGAATGAAAGAGAGCTCTTGCTAATCACTTTCTAATCTAAACTACACCAGGTAGGATAAAAGCCTAGAAGATGAGCATAAGCTCTGGTGTCTGCTTCCACCTGCTCCTATTTCTTTCTTTTTTTCTCTGCCATAGCTCTTCTCCCTTCCTCCTATCCCACATCAGAAAGCCAGCATGGGGAAGAGTCCCAGAAGCAAATCATGTCAAAAAGGAAGAACAACGTAGCAAAAACTGAAAACAAACCAAAACATACATAGGCTTTGGAATCAGAGAGACCCGTGTTCAAATATCAAGACACAGGATTTGCTATCCTGGAACAAACCTCTGTTTCCCCATCAGAAATTAGAATATGACTAGATGAGGCTGTGTGTGTGTGTGTGTATGTGTGTGAGAGACAGAGAGAGACAGACTGGAAAGAGAGAAAAGTGTGTGCCTGGCTTATTACAGACACACAATAAGCATTATTATCCTGGTTTTTATTGATAAGATTGATAAGGCAGCCTAGTAGATTGAAAAGCTCCTGATGTGCCTTGTTGTACAGGGGGAAAAATGAACTGCACAATGAGAAGAAAGGGCTGAAAGGATTTGGATTATGAGTAAATAAAAGATGACAACAGTGAGGCTATGGTTCTGAGATGGGAAATGAGAGCGACAAGTAAAATAGGCTGAAGACTCCCCCGGTACATTTTCAAATTGCAGCTGAGAAATGGAACCTCAGAGATAGGAGCTAAAGATGTTTAAGCAGAATAAAGGAAAACAAGGGCTATCAGACTGGTGTTCTTTCCAGTCACTCTCAAAATGATGTGTGACAGCCTTCCATGTGGATTTGCCAATCCAAGGCTGTGCACAGTTTGTCAGACCCTATTTTCATCTTTTCCTGCTACTTCTTTCACTTGACATTTATATGTATTGGCTTCATAATTCAAGTCAAATGGCACCCTTCCAGATTTTTTTTCCCACAGAACCCATTCAAAAAATTGACCCCTTATTTTTGTTGGCAGACAGGGCGCAGATACCGCTTCCCAGAGGGTTCTGTGGCATGGTTGCATTCTCTGCTATTGTTTCATGACATTGTCTATGAATGTTGGTAGGGTGAATGAAAGAGAGCTCTTGCTAATCACTTTCTAATCTAAACTACACCAGGTAGGATAAAAGCCTAGAAGATGAGCATAAGCTCTGGTGTCTGCTTCCACCTGCTCCTATTTCTTTCTTTTTTTCTCTGCCATAGCTCTTCTCCCTTCCTCCTATCCCACATCAGAAAGCCAGCATGGGGAAGAGTCCCAGAAGCAAATCATGTCAAAAAGGAAGAACAACGTAGCAAAAACTGAAAACAAACCAAAACATACATAGGCTTTGGAATCAGAGAGACCCGTGTTCAAATATCAAGACACAGGATTTGCTATCCTGGAACAAACCTCTGTTTCCCCATCAGAAATTAGAATATGACTAGATGAGGCTGTGTGTGTGTGTGTGTATGTGTGTGAGAGACAGAGAGAGACAGACTGGAAAGAGAGAAAAGTGTGTGCCTGGCTTATTACAGACACACAATAAGCATTATTATCCTGGTTTTTATTGATAAGATTGATAAGGCAGCCTAGTAGATTGAAAAGCTCCTGATGTGCCTTGTTGTACAGGGGGAAAAATGAACTGCACAATGAGAAGAAAGGGCTGAAAGGATTTGGATTATGAGTAAATAAAAGATGACAACAGTGAGGCTATGGTTCTGAGATGGGAAATGAGAGCGACAAGTAAAATAGGCTGAAGACTCCCCCGGTACATTTTCAAATTGCAGCTGAGAAATGGAACCTCAGAGATAGGAGCTAAAGATGTTTAAGCAGAATAAAGGAAAACAAGGGCTATCAGACTGGTGTTCTTTCCAGTCACTCTCAAAATGATGTGTGACAGCCTTCCATGTGGATTTGCCAATCCAAGGCTGTGCACAGTTTGTCAGACCCTATTTTCATCTTTTCCTGCTACTTCTTTCACTTGACATTTATATGTATTGGCTTCATAATTCAAGTCAAATGGCACCCTTCCAGATTTTTTTTCCCACAGAACCCATACAAGAAATACATATAAGAATATGTTTTAGGTACTCTGTAAACGTAAGAGCTCCTTTCAGCTTGTAAGGAATTGACCTTTGCCTGTGCTATGTGCTGTGTGTTCTCAGTCGTGTCTGACTCTCTGTGACCCCTGGGATTGGACCCGCCAGGCTCCTCTGTCCATGGAATTTTCCAGGCAAGAATACTGGAGTGGGTTGCCAGTTCCTGCTCCAGGGGGACCTCTGCCTGTTTGAAATGTTTTTTTCATTGCTCTATGTCCATCTTTGGATTTGATCCCTTCAGGGAAGTCTGGGAAATTGTCTACCACCCCCCCCCCCCCCCGCCCTCTGCTGTGCAACAATTGGATTAAATTGTTAATTGCAGTTAAGTGGTTAAAACTGATTTTCAAAATGCTTGTTGAATGTTGATGACAAAATGAAACCCTTTATTTCCAGGTAGCTTACGATTGATCTGGGTACTGACTGATTAGGGGAGTGACAGTGGACCATGTATAAACATACACAGACATACAGAGAATAGAGACAGGGATCTAGATGGAACTTTAGTGCCCTAACGTTTGGGGGTGAGAAAGTTACAGAGAATATTGAGAAATGAACTGGAAATTGGGGGAAAAAACAAACCCTGTATGTGCAGCTCTGTGGCCAATAAGTGGAAACCAACTCCCATATAGACATGTTATGGTTAATTATTTCCCACATTTTAGCAAGAACAGTAGGCTCATTCTCAGGGAATAAGCTAGATAAGAGGGTAGGTGAAGAAGACAGTTTTCACACTGGAAGCACAGTAAGCCATCTTCTTGTAGCATGACTGACAAATTCTGAGAACTAGAATCTGTTGTTGCTCAAGGATGCAACAACGTGAAAAAAACTAGAACTTCTTTCCAGTCCGGGGCTGCTCAAATGATGTTTTTGCCCAAGGGCCTTCCATGTGGATTTGCCAATCCAAGGCTGTGCACAGTTTGTCAGACCCTATTTTCATCTTTTCCTGCTACTTCTTTCACTTGACATTTATATGTATTGGCTTCATAATTCAAGTCAAATGGCACCCTTCCAGATTTTTTTTCCCACAGAACCCATACAAGAAATACATATAAGAATATGTTTTAGGTACTCTGTAAACGTAAGAGCTCCTTTCAGCTTGTAAGGAATTGACCTTTGCCTGTGCTATGTGCTGTGTGTTCTCAGTCGTGTCTGACTCTCTGTGACCCCTGGGATTGGACCCGCCAGGCTCCTCTGTCCATGGAATTTTCCAGGCAAGAATACTGGAGTGGGTTGCCAGTTCCTGCTCCAGGGGGACCTCTGCCTGTTTGAAATGTTTTTTTCATTGCTCTATGTCCATCTTTGGATTTGATCCCTTCAGGGAAGTCTGGGAAATTGTCTACCACCCCCCACCCGCCCCGCCCTCTGCTGTGCAACAATTGGATTAAATTGTTAATTGCAGTTAAGTGGTTAAAACTGATTTTCAAAATGCTTGTTGAATGTTGATGACAAAATGAAACCCTTTATTTCCAGGTAGCTTACGATTGATCTGGGTACTGACTGATTAGGGGAGTGACAGTGGACCATGTATAAACATACACAGACATACAGAGAATAGAGACAGGGATCTAGATGGAACTTTAGTGCCCTAACGTTTGGGGGTGAGAAAGTTACAGAGAATATTGAGAAATGAACTGGAAATTGGGGGAAAAAACAAACCCTGTATGTGCAGCTCTGTGGCCAATAAGTGGAAACCAACTCCCATATAGACATGTTATGGTTAATTATTTCCCACATTTTAGCAAGAACAGTAGGCTCATTCTCAGGGAATAAGCTAGATAAGAGGGTAGGTGAAGAAGACAGTTTTCACACTGGAAGCACAGTAAGCCATCTTCTTGTAGCATGACTGACAAATTCTGAGAAACTAGAATCTGTTGTTGCTCAAGGATGCAACAACCGTGTGGAACAAAATGACCAAACCTACCTGAGAATACCTCCAACTTTTAGACTTCCCAGCTGAGGTCAGGGCTCTTTGGGAATATTTGCATTATGTCAGTTCACACCAGTCACCAAGATTGCTCTCCATCTAGAATCTAGGAGGCCAAGTCTTGCTTGTAGACCCCCAGGCACTGTAGGTGAAGTAGTAACTCCTTCCTTTTCTTGCAGAGCAATTGACCCCTTTGCCACATTGTGGCTCCATAGATGCTTGGCCTTTTTCAATGTGTCTCTTTTATTCACCCGAAGGCCTTGTATTCTGGCAAAGCCTACCTCCCCCAGTCTCTGTAGTGTTCCTCTATGCTGTTCCATAGGTCATGTTCCTCTTTGGGTGGCTTGTACCATATGTGCACATAATGGTCTAAGTTTGCCTGACCTAGAGGTCTTTATCATCTCCCAGTCCCTGCTCTCCCTCACCAGTGCTTAAATTTAACCCATTACCACCTCTCACTTGGACTAACACATTGTCTTCCAACCAATCTCTTTGCCTCTACCCTTATCCCACACTACCCCAGTCTTCCCACCACAACTGGAATCACAGTAGTTACATGCAAAGTTGGTGGTCTCAAACTTGTGATGTATCAAATGTATGATTTCTTTCACACACCAAACCCAAACTAAAGGCCTCACAAATGGCCCCCAGGGTTTGGTCTGTATCCTCAACTCCAGTCTCTTCTCTCAGAACTCACTGTTGGCATCATACTTGAACCATTCAGAGCTATGTGCACTTCTGTAAATGCACGGTCTTCTTTCACACTGCCATACCTTTGCCCCTACTGGTATAATACTGAAGTCTCAACTACCATTTCTACCCTCTCGGCCTAACTAGATCTAGTTCCTCTTCTTTTAATGGCTTTATTAAGAGACAAGTCACAAAGCAAACAATTCGCTCAGTTAAAATGTACAATTCACTGGATTTTAATGGTTTAGTCATAGACAAAATCACCACTATTTCTAGATAAGAGGGTGGGAAGAAGACAGTTTTCACACTGGAAGCACAGTAAGCCATCTTCTTGTAGCATGACTGACAAATTCTGAGAACTAGAATCTGTTGTTGCTCAAGGATGCAACAACTGTGGAACAAAATGACCAAACCTACCTGAGAATACCTCCAACTTTTAGACTTCCCAGCTGAGGTCAGGGCTCTTTGGGAATATTTGCATTATGTCAGTTCACACCAGTCACCAAGATTGCTCTCCATCTAGAATCTAGGAGGCCAAGTCTTGCTTGTAGACCCCCAGGCACTGTAGGTGAAGTAGTAACTCCTTCCTTTTCTTGCAGAGCAATTGACCCCTTTGCCACATTGTGGCTCCATAGATGCTTGGCCTTTTTCAATGTGTCTCTTTTATTCACCCGAAGGCCTTGTATTCTGGCAAAGCCTACCTCCCCCAGTCTCTGTAGTG
Source organism: Tragulus kanchil (assembly GCA_022376925.1). Taxonomy (NCBI): domain Eukaryota; kingdom Metazoa; phylum Chordata; class Mammalia; order Artiodactyla; family Tragulidae; genus Tragulus; species Tragulus kanchil. Next base: position 64,007,392 of record JAIOJX010000001.1, on the reverse strand, counting down.
TTCCTCTATGCTGTTCCATAGGTCATGTTCCTCTTTGGGTGGCTTGTACCATATGTGCACATAATGGTCTAAGTTTGCCTGACCTAGAGGTCTTTATCATCTCCCAGTCCCTGCTCTCCCTCACCAGTGCTTAAATTTAACCCATTACCACCTCTCACTTGGACTAACACATTGTCTTCCAACCAATCTCTTTGCCTCTACCCTTATCCCACACTACCCCAGTCTTCCCACCACAACTGGAATCACAGTAGTTACATGCAAAGTTGGTGGTCTCAAACTTGTGATGTATCAAATGTATGATTTCTTTCACACACCAAACCCAAACTAAAGGCCTCACAAATGGCCCCCAGGGTTTGGTCTGTATCCTCAACTCCAGTCTCTTCTCTCAGAACTCACTGTTGGCATCATACTTGAACCATTCAGAGCTATGTGCACTTCTGTAAATGCACGGTCTTCTTTCACACTGCCATACCTTTGCCCCTACTGGTATAATACTGAAGTCTCAACTACCATTTCTACCCTCTCGGCCTAACTAGATCTAGTTCCTCTTCTTTTAATGGCTTTATTAAGAGACAAGTCACAAAGCAAACAATTCGCTCAGTTAAAATGTACAATTCACTGGATTTTAATGGTTTAGTCATAGACAAAATCACCACTATTTAATGCTAGCACATCTTTATTTCCCCCAAGAAACTCTGTCCCTATGAGCAGACCCTCTCCACTCCAGCTTCATTGCTTCCTGCTGGCCTGTCCCTGGCAACCATTGATCTATTGTACTTTCTGTCTCTATAGATTTGTCTACTCCAGAGTCATCTTTTAAGACTTTTTTTTCAAGTAGCAATACTTGAAATACTCCTCTTGTTTGCCTCCTAGTCCCCTGATTTCCCAGCATCTCCACTGGGCTCCAATAATGCCCCTTGTATGGCTCTGTCATAGCACTTCATCCACTGAATTCATACCTGCTTCCTCATCTCTGAAACTCCAATGTCTACTACTTGGCTTAGGTTAGAGAAAGTACTCTGTAACTACTGGCCAATTGCATGACTGAGTCCCAGGGAACCCTGACAGGGAGAAAAGCCTCTGAGTGAGTGTGTTAGAGACGAGTGAATTCACAGGCAAAACCAGACGGTGGATGCCTAAATGCCCGTTTTTCAGCTCACTTGCACTTGGATAAATTCAGCAACCACCACACCGATGTCTGTCTCATCTCTACAGTTGATGTGCAGGTTCCAGAACCTAGGGAAACATTACCACAAGTAGTGCAGAGGAAATATATCTTCAGGAAATATTCATGATACATCAGTTTAAGCTTTACCCGTGGGATTAACAGCAACACTCTCAGGCCATATTCCTGCTTAACTTTTTCGATTTCCTATTCTCTCTCTCTCTCTTTCTCTCCACCCCCCTCCCTCCTGCCTTCCCTTCCTCCTCTTTCTCTTCTCCTCCCGTCTCCCCCTGCCCCCAGTACCCTTGGGATATTTGCCTTTTTTAAAAAGAACATTTCAGAATATCTGAGGAACAATGTAGGTCCTTAGATTTTGAAAGAAATTAACTTTAGCATGAGATGTCTGAACATGAATCCCCTTTGAAAGCTGTTTAATTGTCGGTCTTTTTCACTGCCATACCTTTGCCCCTACTGGTATAATACTGAAGTCTCAACTACCATTTCTACCCTCTCGGCCTAACTAGATCTAGTTCCTCTTCTTTTAATGGCTTTATTAAGAGACAAGTCACAAAGCAAACAATTCGCTCAGTTAAAATGTACAATTCACTGGATTTTAATGGTTTAGTCATAGACAAAATCACCACTATTTAATGCTAGCACATCTTTATTTCCCCCAAGAAACTCTGTCCCTATGAGCAGACCCTCTCCACTCCAGCTTCATTGCTTCCTGCTGGCCTGTCCCTGGCAACCATTGATCTATTGTACTTTCTGTCTCTATAGATTTGTCTACTCCAGAGTCATCTTTTAAGACTTTTTTTTCAAGTAGCAATACTTGAAATACTCCTCTTGTTTGCCTCCTAGTCCCCTGATTTCCCAGCATCTCCACTGGGCTCCAATAATGCCCCTTGTATGGCTCTGTCATAGCACTTCATCCACTGAATTCATACCTGCTTCCTCATCTCTGAAACTCCAATGTCTACTACTTGGCTTAGGTTAGAGAAAGTACTCTGTAACTACTGGCCAATTGCATGACTGAGTCCCAGGGAACCCTGACAGGGAGAAAAGCCTCTGAGTGAGTGTGTTAGAGACGAGTGAATTCACAGGCAAAACCAGACGGTGGATGCCTAAATGCCCGTTTTTCAGCTCACTTGCACTTGGATAAATTCAGCAACCACCACACCGATGTCTGTCTCATCTCTACAGTTGATGTGCAGGTTCCAGAACCTAGGGAAACATTACCACAAGTAGTGCAGAGGAAATATATCTTCAGGAAATATTCATGATACATCAGTTTAAGCTTTACCCGTGGGATTAACAGCAACACTCTCAGGCCATATTCCTGCTTAACTTTTTCGATTTCCTATTCTCTCTCTCTCTCTTTCTCTCCACCCCCCTCCCTCCTGCCTTCCCTTCCTCCTCTTTCTCTTCTCCTCCCGTCTCCCCCTGCCCCCAGTACCCTTGGGATATTTGCCTTTTTTAAAAAGAACATTTCAGAATATCTGAGGAACAATGTAGGTCCTTAGATTTTGAAAGAAATTAACTTTAGCATGAGATGTCTGAACATGAATCCCCTTTGAAAGCTGTTTAATTGTTCTGCTTGAATGCACCACATTTCTTTGTACATGATTGGATCTTTTAAAAATCTGGTCAGCAAGGGAATATAAGACAATTTGCAACCACAATGGAATATAGAGATGTTAAATATTAAACCATCTCATTTTCAACATTTTACTGACTAGAGACAAATAGGGGTGCACCTGACTCTGGCTATTAATGTCATCATCTTTTTCTGTCTGTAAACTTTTCTCCTGATTTCAAATTTCTTCTGTTTCCTAGTGATTTCTTCTCTCTCATTTCCTTCTTTTCTGATCTCTTCCTCTCCCTCATTCTCAGTTCTCTCCTCTGCCCATTTTGCTTTGTACACCTCTGTTTATGTTTCACACTGTTTCTTCTCCATTTTCTTGTCCATTCTTCTTCCTTATTAGCTCTCTCTCTCTCCTTTTTTCCTTCTGTTCTTTACACCCAGAATGAGGTAGGGAAGAGAGAGTGGGGGGAAAGATAAGTAGGAAAATAGAGAGGGGAAAGAGATAGACAACAGGGCTGTCCTGCAACTGCCACATCATCTGCCACCAAAGGGTACATGGCCTGGTCCAAATCACCCATATGCTTTCCCCTTTAAGGTAAGGCACATAACCTCTTCGTGCCTCCCTTTTATCTCATTTATAAAATGGAAATGGAGTAATTTGTTCCCGGACTACCTCCCAGAGATGTTGCTAGGGTCAGGCTTGGGAATGAATATGAAAAAGATTTGAGAAGAACCAGACCCCTGTAATTGGAAGCACTCGGGAGGAGGTGTTGGGGAGAAGGGGGGTTGGATTGTCGCCTTGCACCACGAGGGGATCTAATTAACTGAGGATTGCAGTTCTTGCCTTTCTGAGGAATGTGTTTCTTTTCACCTTTGTTCTACTCATCAGATCACTTGGTCCTCATCTGTGTAGCTTGTTTGAATGTTCTTAGTGTCTTTGGAGGGGAAGGATAACGTGTTCCTTTGTATGCTGTTGATTTTTCTCCCTTCCTTTTCTCTTGCCTTGGGCTAGCAAACGGAACCTCCAGCAGCCAGCTCTCTACCCCCAAGTCTAAGCAGTCTCCCATCTCTACGCCCACCAGTCCTGGCAGCCTCCGGAAGCACAAGGTATTATGTCTCTTATACCTTACTAAACCCATTTGCACTTGGACTTTTTGCAATGGCTAGTGAGGGTTTTCTCTTCCATCCACCTCCACTGCACAGCAAGACTGTCCCTTCCTTTGGTCCAGTAGATTGCAGCCCAAGTAATCCCAGCAGGGGCTGAGCTACCAGTCACTTGTACTTATTCTTTTGATCCCCAGGGGTAATTCTGGTTCTATTTAACTAAAATGAAGAGGTACAAAGGACCCAAATACCCATTCAGAGCTAATCATGTCACCAAATGATGCCCCAGGGAATGAGCTGAGCATTTGTCCCTCTGATTAAGAGGTACACAAACAGGGTGTTGAGGGCAACTTACATTCCTAGGTCCAGTAAAGGTCATAAAGAAAGTGAGGCCTAAGCTATTCCCTTTAGATTTGTGGGACATTCAATTATGAACAGACCATAGTTTCATTGTGTATTCTTCATGGCCAGGCAGATTCTGGTACAGGGTAGGAAGAGAGGGCATATATACATTGTAATGGCCCTAAGCACCCTTTATACCTCTAAGTTATCCCCAATAAATATATCATTAAAATAATAGATATGTGGAAATTCTCTCCCCCTACTTTCTAAACTGATTCCCACCTATAAATCTCTTCTGTATTGAAAATCTGCAGTGGCCATTGCCTTCCACCTCATCTTTGAGGCCACGTGGATGTGGTTTCTGCTCTGATTGTTGTTTAGTCATTAAATCATGTCTGACTCTTTTGCGACCTCGTCGACTGTAACCTGCCAGGCTCTTCTGGCCCTAGGGTATCCCAGTCAAGAATACTGGAGTGGGTTGCCATCTCCTTCTCCAGGAGATCTTCCCAACGCAGGAATCGAACCTGCATCGTCTGCATTAGCAGACAGTTCTTTACCACTGAGCCACCAGGGAAGCCCTCTGCTTTGATTACCACACCCTAGAGTGGCTTCCTCTAGGATTCTCTAATATTCCCCTGGCTCATAAGATTTGGCATGAGATCAGGTCAGTTGCTAAGTCATGTCTGACTCTTTGCAACCCCAAGAACTGCAGAGCACCAGGCCTCCCTGGCCTTCACTATATCCCAGAATTTGATAGAGGTGGCGGAATGCAAAAGGCCACCAATGTGGCCAGCTCCATCACAGAACCATGGAGTGTCAAACCTAGAAGAGATCTGAGATGAAAGTAAATTTATTTGATTGACTCTCTCAATGATCTTGTGAAATTCTTTTCATTCACCAGAACGGTGAAGTTACTTACTGGGGTGGCATAGCTAGGTAGCAGCAGACATAGGACTGGCACCCAGGTAACAACCTGTGATCTACTGGAGCTGGTTTACACTACCTCATGAGAGCTGACTGTCTACACCACGTCGCAACTCTGGTAACAAGAGCTCAGCATGATGGGAATATTTACACCATGGAATTCAGCAAATGCTATAAATCAAGGCTGTTTTTTTCTCCCACAGAAAGTTGGTTGTTATACATTTAACAGCACACTGCTACCTGACACCCATTTTCATTTCCTTTACTCTGCATCACGATTGTAATTTCCTGGTTAACTCGACCATTACCTGCACCATCCTTCTTCTTTTTTTTTTTTTTTAAAGATTTATTTATTTATTTTGGGCGGGGGTCGGGTTGGGGAGAGAGGGAAGCGGGCGGGCCACTTCTATTGGTCTTTCATTTATCTATTTTCATCCGTCTTCGTTCTTTGGCTCCTGTGGGCCTCCCATCACGGTGGCGTCTGTCGTTGCAGAGCGCCGGCTCTGGGCGCATGCGCTCCAGAGCTCTGGCTCGGTGATTGGACACATCAGTCCAGCTGCTCCGCGGCACGTGGGATCTTCCCAGGCCAGGGATCGAACCGGTGCCCCTTGCCCTGCAAGGCGGTGTCCTTACCTACTGGATCACCAGGGGAAGCCCCTGTACCATCCTTCTTAATGCCCATTCCATTTTTTTAATGATTCTTTTAACTTCTGGTAGTGACCCTAATGGAAACCTTTGAATTGTCCTGTTGAATTGTTCTTGGTTTCCCCAAAGGAGAATCTGCTGAACTGTCTGTGTAACCAGTGTTACCCAAAGATTGTAAGGTGGATGATTTTTGTGAGCAGCAAGGCTTGTTAGCGTGAACCCAGACCAGGATAAGGAATTCCCTATTTTAGTAGTTCTCCTGTCCACACAGAACCTCATAGGGATGCTCCACTGATTCCTATTGTGTCTTTGCTCTATGCATTTCAGCACCTTCCACCAGTACCTTCCACAAAGAGTTGGGGGTGGGGGACTCTGGGCAATTATGTGGTCCATACACTAGAATCCTTCCACTTTTCAATTGACATGTTCAGTTCATTTAGGCTGAGGCACCACCATCCGTAAAGTCACTGAGGTGAGAGCATGATTAAACTGTTTCTTCTGGTTGGGTTTTCAGGCTTTGTGTGTCAGGGGAGGGGGGTGGTTGTCTGTTTTATTTTGTTTTTGTTTTGGACTCAATTCTAAAAACAAATTTCATCACTGAAGGACTAGAATAAGCTACAGGCAGCAGCCCTGTTCAGTCTCATTATTTTCTTTGTATCCTTGAGTTTTCAGTCTATCATTTTATTTTTCAAATTACCCTTTTTATGGCAGTTAAACAAGCTGATATTAAGTAATAAATGATATAATTTTCTAAAGCAAACTTTCAAAAATATTTAGATTTTGGTATACTTATCACTAATTTTTGAACTTTTTGCTTTGCTATTTCAAATTACAGAGTTGCAAGAATAATACAGAGCACTTCTATATATTCTTTATAAAGACTCACTGGTTGTTTATATTTTCCCCATTTCCTTTATTTTTTTTATGTTTTCTCCCTCCCTGCCACACATATACTTTACCAAATTTTTTAACCATTTGGAATTAAGTTGCAAACATCATGCTTTTTACTTCTAAATACTTCAGTCTACATTTCCTAAGAATAAGGACATTTTCCTTCATAACCACAGTATAATTATAAAATCAGGAAGTTTGCATTGATTCAATACTCTTATATACTCTGTCATCCATATTCAAATTTTATCAATTATCTGAAGAGCGTTCTTTGTTCTGGTCCAGGATCCAACATAGGATCTTACATTGCCTTCAGTGGTCATGTCTCTTCAGTCTTCTTTGATTTAGGAAAGTTCTTGAGTCTTCTCAAAAATATTTTACAGCAGAATATTGTAGAAATGAAGACCACAGGCTAGTCATTAGGTAAAATGTCTTTTGATTTAGGTTTGTCTGTCATTTCCTTGTGGTTAAATTCAGACTGCACTTGGGATAAAAATGTCATAGAAGTGGGGGGTAGGGATATACCTATGACTGATTTGGGATTATGTATAACTGTAAACAGCAAAACTCTGTAAAAGACATAACAATAACTTCACTAGACACTTGAAACTAATGCAGCGTTGCAAATCAACTATACCCCAATAAATACATTTTAAAAAATGTCATAGAGGTGATGTTGCATCTCACTTGGTGCATCCTATCAGGAGGCAGTAACCTCACAAGTGATGGAGGATGAGCTGGTTTTTCTGAATAAAGTAAAAAAGTGCATTGTGGCATTGGCTCAGTCCCTCTGGAGTTCAGGCTTAGTTCTTGCTCCTCTTTTCAGTTACCTGAGCCTTAGCACCATTGAGGTCCTTGGGCAGTGGGCCTAAGCAGATCTCATCTGAACCTCCATCCAAGTGGACCTGAAAGGTGTGAGTCATGGTGGAGACAGGAAGCAGGTGGCTGAGGCCACAACTTTCCTCCAGCGCAATTGGAAACAAACTTGAAGTCCCAGCATCCCTTTGGTAACTTTTGACGGCTATGGCAGGGTCCTAAGCTGTAATCAGCCTCTTGGCTTCTCCTCTTAAGCAACTCATGGAGAATCCTTTTTAATGCAGCTGCGATGAGGTTAGCCAAAGTCCGCATACTCAAGTGCTGCAATATGGACATGAAGTAAATCCTTGTATAGTTAATGAGAACAACATTTTGCATTTTCATATTGTGGTATCTTTTTTGCATAGCCATTTTCTCATTTACCCTTGTGATAACCCTGCAAAAACGATAAAGCAGATTAGTTTTTCCATTTTACACGTGAGAAAGAGGTGGTGCTGAATCATAAAGGCGACCACAGTATGATTCAACAATTCAAAGAAGATACCATATTAAGGGGGCTTCCCAGGTGGCACTAGTGGTAAAGTACAAGTCTGCAATGCAGGAGACATAAGAGATGCAGGTCGGGAAGATCCCCTGGAGAAGGGCATGGCAACTCACTCCAGTATTCTTGTCTGGAGAAACCCATGGATAGAGGAGCCCGGAGGGCTGCAGTCCATAGGATAACAAAGAGTCAGGCACAACTAAAGTGACTTATCATGCATGCACCATATTAAAGATGTTCAAAATGCCTAGAAGCACAGGGAAATTTTTCATTTATTTAATTTTTTTTTTCCAGATTAGTGATCACCCTCATAGCTTTACATTTAGAGATATTTTGCTTGCCAAGTTGCCTGGAGATGGAAGGAAAATGTATTTGACATATTATTTGAAAGCATAACAAACATTATTTATGTATACATTTTCCTCTGTTTCCAGACTCTTTTTTTCTGTCATTCTGCAAGTGCTTAGAGAGATAGTTTGATGAATAAAGCAGGGTCCTGAACCTTAAATCACAGACACCATTCTAAGTGGATTTTGGTAGTGTAATCAAGAATGAACAACAACCAAAAAAAGCTGCAAGAGCACAAAGGATAGGAGGAAAGACATCCAACTGTGGGAGAGTGGAAGACAGGAAAGCTTTACAAAGTGATATTTAAGTGGGATCCTGAAGCTTGGGTAGGCTTTTGATGGCTGGTGAAGGGAACCGGCATTCCAGCTTTCAAAAAGAAAAATCAACAAGAACATCAGAAAAGCACAGGGCACATTTGGGAAAAAGCAAACCTAAACTAGAAGCCAGGTTTCTCCAAACTTCTCTCTGACTTCCTTTGGACTATAAGCTTCTTGGACCAGAGAACAAGTTTTTGTTTAACGCAACAGTATCGCCAGCACAGCTGCATTTGTTACAAACATTTTGTTCTGTAGGGCTCCAGGGGACTAAGCAAATGAATTTCAGGTGCAAATTATTTGTATTGTTAAGCAATATGTGTGTTTCTGTGTTTCTACATATCAATCAACCAAAACAGAATGTTGAGATAATTCCTTTTCCTGAACACAAGAAAATATATTTTGAATATGGAAGAAATTGATGGAGGACAAAAGTGCGGAAATTCATGCCTAGGCCTAGTCCTCTGAATTTTCTCCATAGCCTGCATTTCACCCCACCCATTCGAAGTCGCAGCAGCTGCAAGTGGAGTAGCCTCCCATTTCTACCCCTAGGCCTGTCCCCTCTACCTCTGAGATAACAGTCTGGAACAATCTTCTCATATAATTATTTCCACTAGCCAACCAGCTACACTTAAGGGTCTATAAAGTGAATGATTCAGAGTTACACTGAAGCCCGATGGTTGGGTGTTCAGTGTGGTGGGACTCAAAGTGACTTTCATAATGAAAAGGCCCTTGTATGCTGCCTGAAGAGTGCCCAAGGAGTTCACTAACTTGGCAATGCCTGCCTCTCTCCCCACTGATTTTGGTATAACTAGAGAAAAACAAAATGTAGTGATCCAAGTTATACTTTAGCGCTAGAAGGAAACTTAAAGATATTATGGTCTACATCTTCCTCAGTTTTCAGATAGGGAAGCAAAGAACCCTGAAAAGCAAAGCTAGGCTTAGGACCTAGGTCTCCTGGCTCTTAATCCTGTGCTCTTTCTACTACAATGGACCTATCTGTATTATGTGTAAATTTATGGAATTCATCAGTGGTCATAATACAGTCATAGAACAAAACTACTTCAAATCTGTCTTTTACATTTCTGTATATCATTACACACTGAATATTACTGTATACACTATATGCTAATATATACATATTGCTGTATAGGGTTACCTGCTCAAGAATCACATAAATAGGATTCAAAACCTATCTATAAAACAGAACCAAGAACATGGAAAACAGGTTGGGTGGTTGCAAAGGAAGAGAGGGGTGAGAGAGAGTTTGGGATTAGTAGATGCAAACTGGTGTATAGAGAATGGATAAACAAGCAGGTCCTACTGTATAGCATAGGGAACTATATTCAATAGCCTGTGATAAACCATGATGGAAAAGAATATGAAAAGGAACATATATGTATGAGTCACTTTGCTATACAGCAGTAATTGATACATTTTCAACTGTACTTCAGTAAAAAGTATATTTGAAAAAACAGTATTCAAATGTCAATATAAAGGATTTTCAAAGAGACTGCTTTTTTTCACTTTTATTTTTTTGGCCATGTCTATTATTCTTTCATTTATTTATTTTCATCCATCTTTGTTCCTTGGCCTGGGTGGGCCTCCATCGCAGTGGCCTCTGTCACTGCAGAGCACCAGCTCTGGGCGCATGCGCTCCAGAGCTCTGGCTTGGTAGTTGGACACATCAGTTCAGCTGCTCCGTGGCACGTGGGATCTTCCCAGGCCAGGGATCGCACTGGTGCCCCTTGCACTGCAAGGCGGTGTCCTTACCCACTGGGCCACCAGGGAAGCCCAAAGGGACTGCTTTTTAAAACAACATCTTATTGAGATAAAATTCACCTTTAAAAAAAAAAAATATGTGCAGTTGAGTGGATTTTAGAATAATCGCAAAGTTATGCAAGAAAGTATTCATCACCTTCAAAAGAAACCCTATGCCCATTAGTAGTCATGCCTCTCTCCCCTCCACCTACACCCCTGTCACCAGTAACCTACTCTGTTTCTATGAGTTAGCATATTTTGAACATTTCATATAAATTTTCCTGTTAACCCTGCTTTAACTGCTTCCCAAAACTTTTGGTATACTGTGATTTCATTTTCTTTTATCTCACTGTATTTTCTAATTGCCTTTGTCATTTCTGACTATTCAGCAGTTTGTTGTTTAATTTTCATGTATTTGTGAACTTCTCAAGTATTTCTCTGTTATTGCTTCCTAAATTAATTCCATTGTAGTTGAATAACATACTCTGTATGATTTAAAGGCTTGCAGATTTATTGAGACTCATATATGATCTGTCATGTAGAATGTGACATGGGACCTTGAGAAAAAAGTCCATTCTGCTGTTGTTGGATGGAGTAGCTTAGATGTGTAATTTCTTGTAGTGTCTGTCATTCAGGTCTTCTCTTTCCTTGTTGGTCTTCTGCCTCAGTTATTCTATCCATTACTGAAGGTGGGGTATTGGCGTTTTTGACAATTGTAGTTGAATTCTTCATTCCTCACTTTAATTCAGTCATTTTGCTTTATGTATTTTAGTACTCTGTTGTTAAGGTACAGATATGTTTTAGTTATTTTATTATTATAAAATATCCTTCTTTGTTTCTAGTAACAGGTTTTGTCTTAAACTCCGTTTTTTTCTGATATGAGTAGAAGCCACTCCAGCTCTCTTTTGGTTACTAAATGCATGATAAATCTTTCTCATCGTTTTACTTTCAACCTTTTTATGTCTTTGAATGTAAATTATGTCTCTTTAAAACAGCATAGAGCTGAATGCTTTTAAATCCATTCTACAAGTCTATGGCTTTTCATTTGAGTGCCTAATCTACTTAGGTTTAGTGTAACTATTGGTTAATTAGTAATTATGTCTGCCATTTGCCGTTTTGTATGTCCTTTTTTATTCCTTCACTCCTGGATGTTTGCCCTTTCTTGTGTTAAATAGATACTTTTCCAGTGTACCATTTTAGTTTCCTTGTTGTATTGTTACTAATTTTATTTCTAGTTATTTTCTTAGTGGTTGCCCTAGGGATTACAGTTAACATCTTGACACAATCTACCTTGGATTAATACCAACTTAATTTCAATTTTATATAAAAAATTTGATCTCTGTTCCTTCCCCCAACGCTTTGTGCTCTTATTCATGTACAAATTGCATCTTTGTGCATAATAAGTCCATTGACACATCTTGATAATTACTAGTACATGCAATTGTCTTTTGAATTGGATAATAGAAGAAAAGAGTTAGAAAAATAAATTTATAACTTCTTTGTGTTGAGCTACGTATTTACCTTTACCATTGCTCTTTATCTCTTATGTAGATTGATGTCTACTGTCCATTCATTTCTCCCTGAAGGATTCTCTTTAGTATTTCTTATACGACATGTCTGCTAGCTCTGTCTTTATCTGGAAGTGCCTTGATTTCTCCTTAATTCTTAAAGGATAATATTGCTAGATTTCCTTAAATGCTTTGATTCAGTTAAGTCTCCCAGACTCTGTGTGTGTGTGTGTGTGTGTGTGTGTGTGTGTGTGTGTGTGTGTGTGTGTTGGAGCCTGATTTCAATGCTCTGTCAGGCAGCTTGCCTTAGGCTTCACTTGCCATTTGTGCAGGACCTCAAGGCCAACCAGAGATGAAAGATTAGGAACTTCTCAGTTTTATTTTCTGAGAATACACTCAGTCTTGAACATGGGCCTGGCCTTATAGATTCTCAGGAATATTGTCAGAGCTTTTTGAAGTCGCCTATGGACATGAATTCTCCAGCTTTTCCTTTTAAGGTTTTGAGCAGCTTCATTTGCCCCAACTGTTTCCCCCACATTAGGCAGCTGTGATTTTAAACAATTACAACTGATTAATGCTCCCTATAAAGGCTGTTCACAGTGAGTGTGTTCTGAGTCAGGTTAGATAAAGAAGAGCTCCACAAATAGGAACCACCTGACAGGTCAAATAGTGACAGTTCTCTGGGAAGATGGCATCTAGGGGAGCTCCAAGTCCACTCTATATCCTCCAGTGGTGGCTAGGTGGCTATTTTCCAGATACTGTAGTTCTGGTTTTCAAAAATATCCTGGAGCTGGGGAGAGGGAGAATGGAAATAGGGCCAGTTAAAGCACCACTAAGTTTGATATTCTTACTGAGAGTCAGTCGGTTTTCTTGAAGAAACACTTTTTGGCTTGTTGCAAGCCTTTGGTTAATTTCCAGAATTCTGAAAAAGTTGATTTGACCATTTTTTCTAGTGTTACTGCATTTATGCAGGAGCAGATTTTCAGAGACTCTCTTCACTGGTTTTGAAGTCTAGGGCTCAAAGATCCTTTGACTATGTCCAATTTTCACTTTACTCAATTTATGGAGAATTAAACCCCTTCAGAGATGCAACTCCATAGTATGCCACTCTGCCACAGTTCAATTTTACAGTTTTATTGCCCTCCTATTGTTTCCTCAGTGTTGTACTTCCTTTATCAGTTTTCTAAGAAATTTTGTTTGGTAGTTGAGAGCGAGAGTACCAAATTCTGTGTATGGCCTGGTTGTTTCCCTACCCAACACCACCCCACATCCCTGCCGATGTAAAAAAAAATGTTTCCTGCATCTTTAAAGGGTTGTAAAAGAAGCAAAGCCCAAACAAACAAATTGTGTGACAGATACCATATGTGATCAGCAAAGAGAGCCTAAAGTATTTATTATCTAGCTCTTTACAGAAAAAGTTTTCCAACCCTTGATTAACAGTGTAGCAGGGGGTGGGTTGGTGAGAAGTGAGCCTACTTGCTATGACTGCCTTTGTTGTGTTTTTTAATGATATAGTCTTTCTTTGAGTGTCCTCAGATCTCGTAAAGCCCCTACAGATTGTACATTCTGCATTTTCTTGATGAAGAAACCAAGACTCAAAGACTTATTCAATGTGTGAGTGCCACTTAACCAGGACTAAGACCTCAGGTTTCTGTATATACTTTACTTATGTTTCCATTCTAAGCAGCCTAACAGACTTCCTGTCCTTTCTTTGTCAGCAAAAAGTATTTTAAATGTTAGATAAATAAGTCCCTCTCCTCCATATTCTTGTCCCCTTTCCTCATTTTTTTTCACTTGGCCTTTTCTTTTCATTCTAGGGAGCTCCAAGTCCACTCTATATCCTCCAGTGGTGGCTAGGTGGCTATTTTCCAGATACTGTAGTTCTGGTTTTCAAAAATATCCTGGAGCTGGGGAGAGGAGAATGGAAATAGGGCCAGTTAAAGCACCACTAAGTTTGATATTCTTACTGAGAGTCAGTCGGTTTTCTTGAAGAAACACTTTTTGGCTTGTTGCAAGCCTTTGGTTAATTTCCAGAATTCTGAAAAAGTTGATTTGACCATTTTTTCTAGTGTTACTGCATTTATGCAGGAGCAGATTTTCAGAGACTCTCTTCACTGGTTTTGAAGTCTAGGGCTCAAAGATCCTTTGACTATGTCCAATTTTCACTTTACTCAATTTATGGAGAATTAAACCCCTTCAGAGATGCAACTCCATAGTATGCCACTCTGCCACAGTTCAATTTTACAGTTTTATTGCCCTCCTATTGTTTCCTCAGTGTTGTACTTCCTTTATCAGTTTTCTAAGAAATTTTGTTTGGTAGTTGAGAGCGAGAGTACCAAATTCTGTGTATGGCCTGGTTGTTTCCCTACCCAACACCACCCCACATCCCTGCCGATGTAAAAAAAAATGTTTCCTGCATCTTTAAAGGGTTGTAAAAGAAGCAAAGCCCAAACAAACAAATTGTGTGACAGATACCATATGTGATCAGCAAAGAGAGCCTAAAGTATTTATTATCTAGCTCTTTACAGAAAAAGTTTTCCAACCCTTGATTAACAGTGTAGCAGGGGGTGGGTTGGTGAGAAGTGAGCCTACTTGCTATGACTGCCTTTGTTGTGTTTTTTAATGATCTAGTCTTTCTTTGAGTGTCCTCAGATCTCGTAAAGCCCCTACAGATTGTACATTCTGCATTTTCTTGATGAAGAAACCAAGACTCAAAGACTTATTCAATGTGTGAGTGCCACTTAACCAGGACTAAGACCTCAGGTTTCTGTATATACTTTACTTATGTTTCCATTCTAAGCAGCCTAACAGACTTCCTGTCCTTTCTTTGTCAGCAAAAAGTATTTTAAATGTTAGATAAATAAGTCCCTCTCCTCCATATTCTTGTCCCCTTTCCTCATCTTCACTTGTTTTCTTTACTTGGACAGTCTTGGACAGTCCTCTACTGAAGTTCTGTTTCCATTATACCAAAGAGAGTCTCTTAATCATCCAAAGACTTGACTAAAATTTCGGTTCCTTTAGTATCTTTCTGATAATGTATGAAAACAGCAGTTTTCAAATTGTGCTTCATTTGGGAATGGGTGAGATTTTGCATCCCCCATGTCTGGTTCAAACAAAACAACTATGCTTCTATTTATTTTATATATTTGGCTTCTAAGAAAAAAATTCATTTGAATATGGAATTTAAAAGAGAATCAAGAGAAAGCAAACAAGAGAGAAATTTAAAAGGCACTGATTTAGACAATGGGTGAAGTAAGTCTAGGAGTAATCACAAAGATCTCCAAATAGAGCTCTGGAAACAGTGGGAAAAGCCTATACCATATCATCCCATCTCCTCAAGACACAGACAAGACTTGGGGCAGTATTGGAGTCACGAATCCTAGTTCCTGGTGGGAAATGGAAGTATTAAGAAATAAATTGGAATTAGGTGATGGGGTACATTTTCTGAATGATCCATTTGTTCAGGGTCTGAATGAATCCACATATCTATGCACAACTAATTTTTGACAAAGCTACAGAAGTCAATCAATGGAAGAAAGATAGCTTTTTCAATAAGTAGTGCTGGAAGAATTGAATATCCCTAGACAAAAAAAAATGACCCCTAACCTAAACCTCCCATCTTATGTAAAAGTTAACTCAAAAAATGAATTGTAGTTATAAATATAAAACATTTAGAAAAGAAATATAGGAAGAAATCTTCTGATCTTTGGCTATAGCTCTTACATATGACAACAAAAAAGTGCAATCCGTAAAAGAAGAAAATGGTAAACTATATAAATTGCACCTCATAAAAATTAAAAACTTTTATTCTAAAAGACCATGCAAAAATTATAAAAAGAAAAGCTACAGACTGCAAGCCATATATCTAACCAAAGCCATATTTAGAACATAAAAATAACTGTTAAAGCTCAACAATAAGAAAAATCCAGTTAGAAAATGAATAAAAGATATGAAGGAACATGTCTGAGGAATATTTTCTTTAATTGAACTCAGGAGGAATTATAGGTGACAACTATGGACATGAAAAGAGGTTTAACATCATTAGTCATCAGGGAAATACAAACTAAAACCATAACGTGGTATCACTACAAACCCATAGGACTGGTTAAAATAAAAAGTGGTGAAAACACCAAATACTGCTAAGGATGTGAATAAACTGGATCACTAATACTTGTGAGAATGCAAATGGTACAGTCACTCTGGAAAACAATATGGAAATCTTTACCAAACTAAGCATGTGATTAATAAACATCTTAAAAGTTGTACTTTTGAGCATTTCTCCCAGAGAAGTGAAAACTATGTTGACATAGAGATCTGTACATGGGTGTTTATAGCTGCATTATTTATAATGGCCTAAAACTAGAATCATCTCACATGTCCTTCAATCAATGAATGGTTAAATAAACTATGGCAGTCCACACTATGGACTCAGCAATATAAAGGAGTGAACTACTGTTAAAGGCAACAGCTTGATGAATCTCCAAGGAATTATGCTGATGGAAAAAGCCAGTTCCAAAAGGTTACATACTGTATACTTCCATTTGTATGAAGTCTGAAATAGCAAAATTGTAGAGATGGAAAACAGATCATTGGTTACCAAAGCTTAGGGATGGGGGTGGGGTGGATATGGCTGTAAAAGGGTAACACAAGGGAACCCTTTGGTGAGTATCTCAACTATGATGATCGTCACACAAATACACACATATGATAACATCATGTAGGACTACACTACACACACACACACACACAAATGCATGGAAAACTGCAAGATGTTACCACTGGGGGAAATTGAATGATAAATATATTGTACAAAGCTAACTCCTTATACTTCAAATTCTTGTGAAATTAGAGAAAATGTTAAGTTGAGAAAAAGCAGCCACATAATCTTGCCCATTGCAGAGCCCAAGATGTTAAGAAAAGGAGAGATAACTTTATCTCTTATCTTCTTACAGGACCTGTACCTGCCTCTGTCCTTGGATGACTCAGACTCCCTTGGGGATTCCATGTGAAGGAGGAGAGAGAGTTCAAAGTGAGTCCAAAGCCATATTTAGACAAATAACTGTTAAAGCTCAACAATAAGAAAAATCCAGTTAGAAAATGAATAAAAGATATGAAGGAACATGTCTGAGGAATATTTTCTTTAATTGAACTCAGGAGGAATTATAGGTGACAACTATGGACATGAAAAGAGGTTTAACATCATTAGTCATCAGGGAAATACAAACTAAAACCATAACGTGGTATCACTACAAACCCATAGGACTGGTTAAAATAAAAAGTGGTGAAAACACCAAATACTGCTAAGGATGTGAATAAACTGGATCACTAATACTTGTGAGAATGCAAATGGTACAGTCACTCTGGAAAACAATATGGAAATCTTTACCAAACTAAGCATGTGATTAATAAACATCTTAAAAGTTGTACTTTTGAGCATTTCTCCCAGAGAAGTGAAAACTATGTTGACATAGAGATCTGTACATGGGTGTTTATAGCTGCATTATTTATAATGGCCTAAAACTAGAATCATCTCACATGTCCTTCAATCAATGAATGGTTAAATAAACTATGGCAGTCCACACTATGGACTCAGCAATATAAAGGAGTGAACTACTGTTAAAGGCAACAGCTTGATGAATCTCCAAGGAATTATGCTGATGGAAAAAGCCAGTTCCAAAAGGTTACATACTGTATACTTCCATTTGTATGAAGTCTGAAATAGCAAAATTGTAGAGATGGAAAACAGATCATTGGTTACCAAAGCTTAGGGATGGGGGTGGGGTGGATATGGCTGTAAAAGGGTAACACAAGGGAACCCTTTGGTGAGTATCTCAACTATGATGATCGTCACACAAATACACACATATGATAACATCATGTAGGACTACACTACACACACACACACACACAAATGCATGGAAAACTGCAAGATGTTACCACTGGGGGAAATTGAATGATAAATATATTGTACAAAGCTAACTCCTTATACTTCAAATTCTTGTGAAATTAGAGAAAATGTTAAGTTGAGAAAAAGCAGCCACATAATCTTGCCCATTGCAGAGCCCAAGATGTTAAGAAAAGGAGAGATAACTTTATCTCTTATCTTCTTACAGGACCTGTACCTGCCTCTGTCCTTGGATGACTCAGACTCCCTTGGGGATTCCATGTGAAGGAGGAGAGAGAGTTCAAAGTCCAGAGTACAAATCCAAGCTTACCATTACAATAGGGTACTTCTGCTCAAGTGTCCAACAGGGCTATTGGTGCTTTCAAATTTTTATTTTGTTGTTGTTACTTTTAAAAACACACTGTAATATGTTGGGTTTATTTTCCTGTGATTTCTCCTCTGGGCCACTGATCCACAGTTACCAGTTATAAGAGATAGATTGATAGCCATCCTTTGGGGTAACTTTCCAGGGATGCAAATTGTGCTAATCCCTGACCTTTTCTATTGGATACTTAAGCACCTGCATTATTTTTCCCCCGTCTCGCTTTCCTCATACATGACAGTCTTCCCTCTGCAGAGTGTTGTTTATACACGTAGCACTTAAAATATATATGTGTATTGAGGAAACTCATCGGCTAATCCAAGGGTGACAAACACGTGTCCCTTGTCTCCCGAACTCAAGAAAGCTGGAGGATCCTGGGAGGATGGCAAGGCAGCCCCCCAGCCTGGCTCTTCACTCCTGATTGGACCCCTAGTTTGTTGTTTAGCACTAATTCTGTCTGCCAAGGGGGGAGAAATACCAGCAATTTATCATTCTGACACTAGAGGCTCAGGACCCCAGTGCAGGGCTAGCTTAAAGAGACTAGGCAAAATTGGAAAATACTGCAGACATTTCAGTAGTGTGTATAAAGCACAGTGAATTCCTTGTCAACATCTCCACTGGGGCAATTAGAGTCAATAAGCAATTAATAAGAGCTGGGGGTGAGGGGCTTTCATATACCTGATTCCTCTAGGAGGCTGTCTAACCTAGCGAGTTATGACACAAACTGTACGGTATCCATCTATCTCTGTTCTATTGAATGCCTTGTAAACAGCCAACACTGAAAACACTGTGAGAATTTGTTTTCAGGTTTGACACCTTTTGGTCACTTTTTATAGCAAGAAACCAATATCCTTTTTATAAAACCTTGTGTCTGTACTTTAGGAGCAAACTCTTCAGGCTCCTTTTTTATAAACTGGTGATTTTTCTTTTGTCTAAAAAACACATGCAGAAAATTTTAAATTAACTTTATCTCTTATCTTCTTACAGGACCTGTACCTGCCTCTGTCCTTGGATGACTCAGACTCCTTGGGGATTCCATGTGAAGGAGGAGAGAGAGTTCAAAGTCCAGAGTACAAATCCAAGCTTACCATTACAATAGGGTACTTCTGCTCAAGTGTCCAACAGGGCTATTGGTGCTTTCAAATTTTATTTTGTTGTTGTTACTTTTAAAAACACACTGTAATATGTTGGGTTTATTTTCCTGTGATTTCTCCTCTGGGCCACTGATCCACAGTTACCAGTTATAAGAGATAGATTGATAGCCATCCTTTGGGGTAACTTTCCAGGGATGCAAATTGTGCTAATCCCTGACCTTTTCTATTGGATACTTAAGCACCTGCATTATTTTTCCCCCGTCTCGCTTTCCTCATACATGACAGTCTTCCCTCTGCAGAGTGTTGTTTATACACGTAGCACTTAAAATATATATGTGTATTGAGGAAACTCATCGGCTAATCCAAGGGTGACAAACACGTGTCCCTTGTCTCCCGAACTCAAGAAAGCTGGAGGATCCTGGGAGGATGGCAAGGCAGCCCCCCAGCCTGGCTCTTCACTCCTGATTGGACCCCTAGTTTGTTGTTTAGCACTAATTCTGTCTGCCAAGGGGGGAGAAATACCAGCAATTTATCATTCTGACACTAGAGGCTCAGGACCCCAGTGCAGGGCTAGCTTAAAGAGACTAGGCAAAATTGGAAAATACTGCAGACATTTCAGTAGTGTGTATAAAGCACAGTGAATTCCTTGTCAACATCTCCACTGGGGCAATTAGAGTCAATAAGCAATTAATAAGAGCTGGGGGTGAGGGGCTTTCATATACCTGATTCCTCTAGGAGGCTGTCTAACCTAGCGAGTTATGACACAAACTGTACGGTATCCATCTATCTCTGTTCTATTGAATGCCTTGTAAACAGCCAACACTGAAAACACTGTGAGAATTTGTTTTCAGGTTTGACACCTTTTGGTCACTTTTTATAGCAAGAAACCAATATCCTTTTTATAAAACCTTGTGTCTGTACTTTAGGAGCAAACTCTTCAGGCTCCTTTTTTATAAACTGGTGATTTTTCTTTTGTCTAAAAAACACATGCAGAAAATTTACCAAAAAAATGCAGAAGAATAATGTAGTTTAGAAATCATGCTGTCACTGCCAAACAGAAACCTCCAGAACAAAAATGAATAACAGAGGCCAATTCAATAGAATCAGTCTTTTGATAACTTTTTAACAGTTATGCTTACATTAATAATTTCAATGTGGACCAGACATTCTAATTATATTTTAAATGAAATGTTACGGCATATTTTAAGCAGCTCTTTTTTAACTATAATCCTGCTATTTCATACTAAAGACACAGAATCCTTTTGCTTCTCTTTAACACTAGAAAGGATTTCTTTTTGCTATAAGGACTGATCATTTGAAATAGTTCTCAGTCTTTGAGGTACAGGTTCATAACACGGCTTTTTGTCTATAATCATAGCCCATAATGGCAAAGACAACTAAATTTAAATGAAAGCCATGCATGCCAATTCTGTGTTTGCTTTTAGCAGATATGAAGAGGTCCTTATTTCTTTGTAATTGTTCAAATAGTTGGAAAAGTGCAACTTTCAAAGTCAAGCTGCTGTTTGGCTATTGAATGACTTGCATTTGTTCCTCTACTTTAATTGGAATGAGCTTGGTGGGTGTGTGTGTACGTGTGTGTGTGTGTGTGTGTGTGTGTGTGTAGCTGCTTCATAATTAGAAGATATTAGAGGACACCCTGACATGAATCAGTGGCAATTTGATGACATTTCTGATGTGCACTGTGTAGGAGGAAACTAATTGATGGAAGGGGTACATCAGCTGCCCCTAAGCTTCAGATGTCATTAGCTACACAAAATGTTTTTGATTCAAGTAAAGTCCAGATGATGGAGGTACTGATTCCTGGTAAAACTGGTCATTGAAAACCCCTAAATTATGAGAATCTATTTTTGCCCCTCTCCTTTATTTGTAGGCTGTTATAAACCATTAAGAAGCCCATTTTATTTATCTGCTACTTCTTTCTGGAAGCTAAAGCTTTGTTTAGTGCCTCCGAGAATAATCTGTAGTTAATTGAGAAAAATTGATACTTGGACTGGAGGATGTAGAGAGTGATAGGAGGTTACTGTCTAAATTGCAGGCCAGGTTCCCCAAAGACTCCACCCACAGCCTTTATCCAAATGTCATTTAGTCCAATTTCTTCAATTTAAGATGAAAGGCAGGCTGAAGCAGCTAATTGACTGCCTGGTAAAGCGCAGGATCAGAAAAGAAGCTCAGATTTCCACATGACCACACCCTAGGCTACCTTTCTGAGTGTTCCCTTGCTTGCGGCATATGTACCATTAGAAAATATGTCGGGCTTCCCCTGGTGGTCCAGTGGATAGGGACACCACCTTGCAGTGCAAGGGGCGCCGGTTCGATCCCTGGCCTGGGAAGATCCCACTTGCCGCGGAGCGGCTGGACCGATGTGTCCAATCACCGAGCCAGGGCTCTGGAGCGCATGCGCCCAGAGCTGGCACTCTGCAACAACAGACGCCACCGCGATGGGAGGCCTGCAGGAGCCAAGAGAACAAAGACGGATGCAAACAGAGAAATGAAAGACCAATAGAAGTGGCCCACACGCTCCCCTCCCTCCCCAACCCGACCCCCGCCCAAAATAAATAAATAAATCTTAAAAAAGAAAAAAGAAAATATGTCCATGGGATTCTCCAGGCAAGAATACTGGAGTGGGTTTCCATTTCCTTCTCCGGGGATCTTCCTGACCCAGGGATTGAACCTGGGTCTCCTGCATCGCAGGCAGGTTCTTTACCATCTGTGTCACCAGGGAAGCTTAGAAAATATTCAGTGTCTATATTTTTGTCAGAATGATCTTCCAACCTTCTATCATAATCAGCAAATTTCTAGTATTATCTTCTGTAATGATAATAGAATTTTATCTTCTAAAAGTTAAATAATAAGGAAATGTTTCTGTACTGCCACTTGAAGGGACTTTGATATAGTTCAAACACTTTAACAGTTGCATTTTAAATTGGCCCATTTTCAAGGCCAAAAAAAAATCTGGTTGTTACTGAGCACCTTCACCGCTGTCATTCATTCCCAGTTTTATTTATCTGCTACTTCTTTCTGGAAGCTAAAGCTTTGTTTAGTGCCTCCGAGAATAATCTGTAGTTAATTGAGAAAAATTGATACTTGGACTGGAGGATGTAGAGAGTGATAGGAGGTTACTGTCTAAATTGCAGGCCAGGTTCCCAAAGACTCCACCCACAGCCTTTATCCAAATGTCATTTAGTCCAATTTCTTCAATTTAAGATGAAAGGCAGGCTGAAGCAGCTAATTGACTGCCTGGTAAAGCGCAGGATCAGAAAAGAAGCTCAGATTTCCACATGACCACACCCTAGGCTACCTTTCTGAGTGTTCCCTTGCTTGCGGCATATGTACCATTAGAAAATATGTCGGGCTTCCCCTGGTGGTCCAGTGGATAGGGACACCACCTTGCAGTGCAAGGGGCGCCGGTTCGATCCCTGGCCTGGGAAGATCCCACTTGCCGCGGAGCGGCTGGACCGATGTGTCCAATCACCGAGCCAGGGCTCTGGAGCGCATGCGCCCAGAGCTGGCACTCTGCAACAACAGACGCCACCGCGATGGGAGGCCTGCAGGAGCCAAGAGAACAAAGACGGATGCAAACAGAGAAATGAAAGACCAATAGAAGTGGCCCACACGCTCCCCTCCCTCCCCAACCCGACCCCCGCCCAAAATAAATAAATAAATCTTAAAAAAGAAAAAAGAAAATATGTCCATGGGATTCTCCAGGCAAGAATACTGGAGTGGGTTTCCATTTCCTTCTCCGGGGATCTTCCTGACCCAGGGATTGAACCTGGGTCTCCTGCATCGCAGGCAGGTTCTTTACCATCTGTGTCACCAGGGAAGCTTAGAAAATATTCAGTGTCTATATTTTTGTCAGAATGATCTTCCAACCTTCTATCATAATCAGCAAATTTCTAGTATTATCTTCTGTAATGATAATAGAATTTTATCTTCTAAAAGTTAAATAATAAGGAAATGTTTCTGTACTGCCACTTGAAGGGACTTTGATATAGTTCAAACACTTTAACAGTTGCATTTTAAATTGGCCCATTTTCAAGGCCAAAAAAAAATCTGGTTGTTACTGAGCACCTTCACCGCTGTCATTCATTCCCAGTTTTACCCAATCCAGTTTTACCACGAGCATCCCATACTATTACCCTCTGCACAGTCAGCAAATAGCAAGTCATTCAACAGGGATTTTCCACAACTCCCCTCATTCTCCCTCCCTCTTGGACACACACACACACACACACACACAATCCATCTGTTGCTTGTTCCTACCTCCTGATTTTTCTCCCTTACAGAAATAGAAATAGGGACAAAGAAGGGGAAAATGTATATATGGGGCTGGGCTGAACAACTTCATAAGTAGTGTTAACTAGGGGTAAATTGAGAGAAAAGTTCCTTTTCTCTTCACTGTTTTGGAAAGGATAGCCATTAGCATGACTGCTTTGTGTCCTTATGGACTTTAGTATTAGCCTAGATTGAATCATAGAGTTTTCTAGCTGGAAGGAACCTTAAGATCATATCATTACTCCAAATTCCTCATTTTCAGGCCAGAAACAGAGATGCAGAGGTAAAGTAATTTCCCCAAGGTTATGCAGCTGGCTAGGAGCAGGACTGGGATTAGAACCCACATCTCCTGGCTCTTATTTCAAGGCCTTTCCCATTTAACTGCATTGCCTTCTACTAGGCTCTTAAGAATTCTTTCCCAGGGTCACGTTGCATCTTGGAGCCATATGCTGCTGCCCTGATCTCAGTGGGAAATCCACCCAGCAACTGAATATGGCTCTTTCTTCCTTATATTCACATGGTTCCCCTCCACATGGACTGCAGATGTCTCAAGAGAGAAGCAGGCATTGAAGACCAACAGGAATAGTGAGGTTGTTGACCTTGTCCATTCAACATCAAGGATCACTGCCCCCGCCTTGAGGAGCCCTCGGAACAGTCCCGGGAGCTCCTGCTCTATTCACATGGGATGGGGGAAGCCTGGTTTCCTTCATCAGTTCACCTCATCTAATCTCATATGGGTTGGTCTTTGTAAGCTGAAGTTAATGTTTCTTGTTCCTAGAGCAAGGGGAGAAAGGAAGGAAGGAAGGAAAGAAGGGAGGGAGGGAGGAATAATAGCTTTGTTTATCCTGACTTTCTGAGGTAACTTTTCAGTACTTTTTTAAATGAACGTGGCTAAAATTCACTGACAAGGATTTCTTTTAAATTATGGAGGTGAGACTAGCTAGAGAAAATAACCTGATCTTGTGGTGGTTTGCCTCATCCGTGGTTGTTTGCCTCATCTATGGTGTCCCCATAGCCATCCTGCCCTGTTGGGGACAATTTCCAGGTATAAGCAAAGGGCTTTGTGATTAAAATGTACCCTGGATGATGTTAAACATTGACTCCTTGTGTTTGCACTAAAACAGCAAGCTATGTGCTGGACACACCATACTTATCTTGTTGTGTACACTGCTCTTGTGGTCTTCCATGGCAGAAACCAGGACAACAGGGTCTGAACATGTACCTTTCCCCACAGCAAGGTTCTTCCTGGGAACTAGGTATTCACTAGTTCAGTTCTGAAAGACCTCCTTCCAGCCTTATCCCACTCCTTTGGAAATTCTCTCTCCTCCTTGTTTCTCCTCCTCAATCAGTACGAACCAAGGAATCTTAAAAGAGATATGTTGTTATCGGAAGAAGGTGAGAGGAAGGGATTTGAACCTCCAGATCCTTTTTTGAGTCACCCAACCCAAGTCTTAGACTTGCAATCCAGTGCTTGCCTGGGACAAATTGTGTCTACTTCTTAGTACTTAGTACTTAGTTATTGTGTCTCTTTAGTACTCTGGAAGGATGTGTTCCTAATCTCCCTCAGATTTATTTCTAAATAGCTTATCTTAAACAAAACAAAACCACAGCTCCCTTGGACAAAGGAACAGACATGCCCACGTCTCCAAGATGAGCTTCAGCTCACTGACGAGAATGTTCTCCCAGCTCAGCATACCTCAAAAACATCAGTGCCAAGGGACTTCCCCAGACAGATGCACTGGGATAGAAGCTTTGAGTGACTTCCCCAACTGTCCAGTTTATCATGAGAACAAAAAGCATGTATATTTCTTTGCCTTTTTTTTTTTTAAGCCATTGGAACCTGTCCTTGGCCACATGGGGCCTTTTGGATTTATAAGACTAGGCCTCACTCTTGTGTTGTCTTGTTGCATTAAGGGATTTGACCTGGAGACTTAGGCTGGCTTTCTAAGTAAACCATCTGTGTTTTGAAGCTCATCTGGGACTAACAAGGGGTTAGAGTCCTGGGTTTTAGTACCAGGAACCTAGAGAGAATAAAGGCCTAGTCATTGACATGACTGAGGTGACCTGAGACCTCCTGTGTAGCCATGGAGTCTTACAATGCCTGGACTTCCTGGGTCTCTCTTTTGACATGAAATTTTGAAGTTGTCGCATACCCTCTGCACAAGAAGGAGACCCCATATGTAGCCTCATCCACAGTTCTATAATCCCATGCAGGGTTGTCTCTTCCTTACAAGGATGCCACCTTGATTCCGCTCACCTACCTTTTGACTGGAGATACATCTCTAGCAGGTTCTCTGACTTTGTGTGGCCCAGATTCAGTCCAGTTAACTCTGAATGGATTGCCCTTAGGTAGCTCTAAGTGGCATAATGATGAACCAAGACAACACAAATCATTTCTTTAAAATGAATTCCCAATTTTATTCTTCCTCTGGCTAAAAGAACTCACTTCCCTAGTAGATACAAGGCTGGAGGTTCTAGCCATACAGCAGTCAAGACACACCTTCAGGAAGGAAATTACATCTAGAAACCCACAGAGCACTGGCTTCAGCAGGCAACCTACTATGGGCTGAGACTTAGCTCCACCTAGCACCTTCCTCTTTTTCAGAGACAAAAAGGCTCCTTCTCCATCAGCCCATCTTTCAGTATATCTTGCTGTAGAATTTTTGCTCCCTCCTATCTGTTCAGGAAAGAGTGACTTTCCCCTCTGTCTCTCCCACCCTGGTCTCTAAGCTTGTCTCCATCCCCAAAGTTCTAGTGTGATCTTTGCACTCAACCTTTTGAGTTGAGTGTAAATAAGCTTCCTGCTTATTTTCTAGCCTCCCAGTGTGACACTGGTTATCATATGACAAGACTCTTGAACTACCCACCCGTTCTAACTGCCTAACATCTTATTCTTTAGTGTATAGGCTTCCACACCTTCTGGTATCAGACCTGGTCTTGTCTTATGTTGGATTCCTGGGGCTAGGGGAATACAGGATTCTCATTGGGAATTAAGGCACCTTCCTGCTCCTGATGAGAAGGAAAGGACTAGGCCCTACTATTGTTTTGTCTTGTTGCATTAAGGGATTTGACCTGGAGACTTAGGCTGGCTTTCTAAGTAAACCATCTGTGTTTTGAAGCTCATCTGGGACTAACAAGGGGTTAGAGTCCTGGGTTTTAGTACCAGGAACCTAGAGAGAATAAAGGCCTAGTCATTGACATGACTGAGGTGACCTGAGACCTCCTGTGTAGCCATGGAGTCTTACAATGCCTGGACTTCCTGGGTCTCTCTTTTGACATGAAATTTTGAAGTTGTCGCATACCCTCTGCACAAGAAGGAGACCCCATATGTAGCCTCATCCACAGTTCTATAATCCCATGCAGGGTTGTCTCTTCCTTACAAGGATGCCACCTTGATTCCGCTCACCTACCTTTTGACTGGAGATACATCTCTAGCAGGTTCTCTGACTTTGTGTGGCCCAGATTCAGTCCAGTTAACTCTGAATGGATTGCCCTTAGGTAGCTCTAAGTGGCATAATGATGAACCAAGACAACACAAATCATTTCTTTAAAATGAATTCCCAATTTTATTCTTCCTCTGGCTAAAAGAACTCATT
Organism: Tragulus kanchil; assembly: GCA_022376925.1. Lineage (NCBI taxonomy): Eukaryota > Metazoa > Chordata > Mammalia > Artiodactyla > Tragulidae > Tragulus > Tragulus kanchil. The sequence continues at coordinate 63,980,199 of JAIOJX010000001.1, read as the reverse complement.
TCCCCTAGTAGATACAAGGCTGGAGGTTCTAGCCATACAGCAGTCAAGACACACCTTCAGGAAGGAAATTACATCTAGAAACCCACAGAGCACTGGCTTCAGCAGGCAACCTACTATGGGCTGAGACTTAGCTCCACCTAGCACCTTCCTCTTTTTCAGAGACAAAAAGGCTCCTTCTCCATCAGCCCATCTTTCAGTATATCTTGCTGTAGAATTTTTGCTCCCTCCTATCTGTTCAGGAAAGAGTGACTTTCCCCTCTGTCTCTCCCACCCTGGTCTCTAAGCTTGTCTCCATCCCCAAAGTTCTAGTGTGATCTTTGCACTCAACCTTTTGAGTTGAGTGTAAATAAGCTTCCTGCTTATTTTCTAGCCTCCCAGTGTGACACTGGTTATCATATGACAAGACTCTTGAACTACCCACCCGTTCTAACTGCCTAACATCTTATTCTTTAGTGTATAGGCTTCCACACCTTCTGGTATCAGACCTGGTCTTGTCTTATGTTGGATTCCTGGGGCTAGGGGAATACAGGATTCTCATTGGGAATTAAGGCACCTTCCTGCTCCTGATGAGAAGGAAAGGCTAGTTGGGAAAGGACAGATAGCACAGACAAATCAGAGCAAACATCTTGTAAACTAAGACAAAGACTTAGAAGTATTGGAACTTCTCATTTCTGGATTGATAACCTGAAGAAAGCAATGACTTTTTGCCACTCTCTACTTTACCTCCCCTGTGTATCTCTTAGTCTTTTTTTTTCTTTATCTACACCATATTTGCCCTCAGTTTAATGCTCTGTTTTATCTCTCTTTTTCCACAGTGTTGACATCTATCCTTTGTCCTCTGCAATTCTCTCTCTCTTTCATTCTGTCCCTTTAAAATTTTTCCTTCTTCCTTATCTAGATATTGGGCATATACCTCTTCTTAGGCCTGTGATTCTGCCTTGGTGATGAGAAGTTATTTCCAGACTTAATGAGCCCTGATCCTGCTCAAGTGCAGTTAGTAGTCTGTTGGTGGGGAGCAATCGGGACCTGACCCTTTCTTCAACATTTCCCATTGTAATTCCCTGAAGAAGATCCTCACAAGCAGTTTCCTTATAGTTTATGTATCTTTGGGTCTTTGCCTTCCAAGCATTGTACAGAATACTTTGTGGTTCCTTTTAGTCCGCCATTTTGTGGAGCAGTGAAATGTGCTCAGAGAAATAATCAGCTGAACAGAAAAATCCACCTATGGATTCATATCAGCTAGAGACTATGAACTGATTTTGTTTACTTTGCTCATAATTTTAAAAGCTGCAATATAATATAGTGAGAGACCACAGGTAATTTTTCCTATCATTTGGTTTTCCTGGGCGGGGAGTGTTGGGGGGTCAATTTGTTTGAAGTTTAGTTACACAATAAGCTGTCTATACTAACCTTATAAACATAAGACTTGCTAAATGTTGAATCTTTTTAAAGCTAAACTGATAGATAATTGGGATGGGTTTAAATGTTAAGGGTGTTTAGCAATTCCATAATATAAAAAGAAACATTCACATAATTGAATTGTATTTTTGTGTATAGGCTTCCACACCTTCTGGTATCAGACCTGGTTTTTAGTTGGGGAAACAGGATTCTCATTGGGAATTAAGGCACCTTCCTGCTCCTGATGAGAAGGAAAGGCTAGTTGGGAAAGGACAGATAGCACAGACAAATCAGAGCAAACATCTTGTAAACTAAGACAAAGACTTAGAAGTATTGGAACTTCTCATTTCTGGATTGATAACCTGAAGAAAGCAATGACTTTTTGCCACTCTCTACTTTACCTCCCCTGTGTATCTCTTAGTCTTTTTTTTTCTTTATCTACACCATATTTGCCCTCAGTTTAATGCTCTGTTTTATCTCTCTTTTTCCACAGTGTTGACATCTATCCTTTGTCCTCTGCAATTCTCTCTCTCTTTCATTCTGTCCCTTTAAAATTTTTCCTTCTTCCTTATCTAGATATTGGGCATATACCTCTTCTTAGGCCTGTGATTCTGCCTTGGTGATGAGAAGTTATTTCCAGACTTAATGAGCCCTGATCCTGCTCAAGTGCAGTTAGTAGTCTGTTGGTGGGGAGCAATCGGGACCTGACCCTTTCTTCAACATTTCCCATTGTAATTCCCTGAAGAAGATCCTCACAAGCAGTTTCCTTATAGTTTATGTATCTTTGGGTCTTTGCCTTCCAAGCATTGTACAGAATACTTTGTGGTTCCTTTTAGTCCGCCATTTTGTGGAGCAGTGAAATGTGCTCAGAGAAATAATCAGCTGAACAGAAAAATCCACCTATGGATTCATATCAGCTAGAGACTATGAACTGATTTTGTTTACTTTGCTCATAATTTTAAAAGCTGCAATATAATATAGTGAGAGACCACAGGTAATTTTTCCTATCATTTGGTTTTCCTGGGCGGGGAGTGTTGGGGGGTCAATTTGTTTGAAGTTTAGTTACACAATAAGCTGTCTATACTAACCTTATAAACATAAGACTTGCTAAATGTTGAATCTTTTTAAAGCTAAACTGATAGATAATTGGGATGGGTTTAAATGTTAAGGGTGTTTAGCAATTCCATAATATAAAAAGAAACATTCACATAATTGAATTGTATTTTTCCTTCTGTTGCTAAATCCACCTGAACATTCACTATTTATGCCAATTCTTCATGATCCAATGCGGGCAGTCCATATAAGAATAATTAATGTAACTAAAGAAGCCATCTTGTAGGTGCTAATTTATTCAATAGGGTACACAGCCCTGGGGAATGTCACTGCTTAGCAATACCATATGGAATGCCCTTTCCAATGCCATGTCCTTATAAGTTCCTTTAAAGGTATTTGAGCAAGTAAGAGGTTATACCAAAATATCTCCAGTGTATGGTCCTGTAATATATTGCAGCTTGAAGCCAATGATCCCTTATGACTTGTACACAACTAATGCATGTTTTGGTTGAATTTTGCATTTCCCATGTGTAGTAAGTTCTTTAAAATGTTTTTGTCACCTTCTTGTGCCATTAAACTTGTACAGAAAATGCTTTTATGGCCATTTTCAAAGGGAGAAAGTTCAAAATGGAACAGCCCACCCTTTTTGCCCTATAGCTGTAGTTAGAACTCAGTTACTGTAGCAAAACAACTGTAATTGGTGGTTGTAGTGTTAGAGGCGTTAGCTTGCTAGTGACTAGCTTTGGAGAGTAAATGCATGGTATTGTACATCACATTTCTTAAATAACTCATTTTTCTCTGAAAAGAATGTATTCTTCTTTGTGGCCCCTCTTCCCTCCCTTGCCTTCTCCCTCCCCCTGCTCCCAGATGTCTTACGGTTGTAAATAACTGATTTAGGGCCCAATAATTTTTGCCAAGTAGAGTCAACAAAGAACAAACAAGCCAGAAAGAGGGAGGAAAGAAAGACATTTCTCAATGGTCTCTCAGCAGTTATTGACCATTTTTCAAAGATTGGCATTGTGATCAAAGACTCAACTTCCCTTTGAATAAAAATTAGTGCAAAATTGGGAGCCTCTTTGGCCATTTGATGAGATTGCAGAATTGAATAATTCTCAGAATCACATGTAATTGAAACACACTGGACAAAGATGCCCCTTATCCTTGCAGCAGTGTTGAGATATTCAGAGGCTCTCAGGAGGCTCTCAGAAGGTTCTGCTTAACCATTGATCAATAATTATTTAAAAGAAAGAAAGAAAAAGAGAAAGACAATAGATATTCAGGGATCTTTAGCTGCCCCTTTAGAATAGTTATAGCGAGAAAAGACAAGGACATGGGTTTATGTACATTGTTGTCAGTTTCCTAGGCGATGCCTAGCCTGCTTGTAGGCTGAGATGCAAAAGCAGTGTTCCAAGAAAGCTTCCTCCTTTATGGTTTGCTGTTCCCATTTGAACTGGTAGGTTTGGTGAGGCCCATGTAAACCAGCTGGAGCAGACCCTTTTCATCTCCCGTGCCTGTTAATACCCCTCTTCCTCCCTCCACAATTTGATGAGGGCTTTCTTTGGTCAGAGGACTTCAAAGTCTAGAGAAGTTCCCCATGTGTGAAACGTGTTGTGAACTGTGAATGCTGCAGATTCACAGCATTCAATACTGGGTAGCACAGAGCTGCTCTTGCAATCATTTTGGCTCTCAAGCTCTGTTCTTCATCTCATTCTCATTTCTGTGTACATTTGCAAGATGTGTGTAATGTCATTTTCCAAAAATAAAATTCGATTTCAATATTTATGGCTGACATTCTCTCTCTCTCTTTTCTTTTTTTTTTTTTAAGCATTGAACTGATGATCATATAACCACAAAATGTCCGAGCTGGCAGAAAAGCTTAGGCATTATTTTGTCTAACCCCTTAATTTTATAGATGGGGAAGCTGAGGGTCAATGTGGGATGGAAAGACCGTAATTAACAGCATGGCACATTTACAGCATGTAAGATATCAGATCTCCCTCCCAGAGTTGAGCAGGAATCAAATGACCTCTTTATGCTTAATGAGGCATAAGCCAAGGTCAGCCTGTGCCATCAGAATAAGTCTCTGCGATTTCAGATGCCCAAGAAAGACTCCACATGGGTTCCTTTAAAATACTGCTGCAATTCCTTGACAATGTGGCTCTTCTCCCTCCATAGGTTGATACACAGCTACTATCCCAGAGAGGGAACACCTACTGTATCTTACACACCCTCAGGCATCAATGACCAATTGGATATTTTTCTCAGTTAAGGTATTAACAGCACACCAGGTGTTGGGCTTGTGAAGAGATTGATAGAGAGGGAGGGAGGAAAGGGCACAGAAAGAGCAGGCAGATTTACTGGCGGGGTGGGTTGGGGGGTTCCTGGGAGTGGGGAAGGGACCAGGGATATGCTTATGACTGATCTGGGAACATGCATGTCTGTGAACAACAAAACTCTATAAAAACTTTAAAGAAATAAATTTAAAATTAAGAAAAAAAAGAGGAGGCAGAGATCCTGGAAAAGAGTTTGACCAGCCTCACCATGAGGGCCAACCCCACAGCTTGCATCTGACCATTGTTTGGAGAAGCCCAGAAAGCCAGCATCCTAGGTATTCCCAAGGACTGAGATGATTAAGAATGCAGTCTCCAACCAGTATTTATCAGTTAGCCCCGTGACCATCGCTATGTTGGAGACAATGAAAATATATGGGGAGGACTTCTTGGTGCTTTTAATCCAAAGAAAATATGTAACAATTGGACTAGCCAGGCCAATCTTCATTCCTAATATCACCAGGCCATTCTCATTGCTGATTTCTCAAATGTCACTTTCTCCCACCTTGGTCTGTCCTGGTCTCCACTCCAAATAAAATCTTTCTAAAGGATTATTTTGATTGTGTCATTCCTCCAGCCAGAAACATGATCATTGTCGATTGCCCATCAGATCAAGTCCAGCTCCTTGGCTTTTATTAAAAATCCCTATAGTAATAACTATGTTTCAGGTTCTCTGCCAAGATATTAGAAAGATCAAGGTCTTTCTTGGTCTTAGAAATCAGGAGTACTAATCTAGTAAAGACAGACCTGTTCATAAACAAGTCCAGTGCAAAGGAGCGAGTGCTATGGAACACCGAGGAAGGGACAATAAATGTCCCAGTATGAGGAAGGTCAGGAAAACATCGTGGATCCAGCGAGATTTGAGAACAGATTAAGGGCTTTCCAGGTGGGCAGTAGCGTTCCATACAGACATGACATACAGAGCATGACAAATGACAAGAAAACCGAAGCCTTCTGAGAACCCCAAATTGCCTGAGATAGCAAGGTTATAAGCCCCACTGTATCTTACACCCTCAGGCATCAATGACCAATTGGATATTTTTCTCAGTTAAGGTATTAACAGCACACCAGGTGTTGGGCTTGTGAAGAGATTGATAGAGAGGGAGGGAGGAAAGGGCACAGAAAGAGCAGGCAGATTTACTGGCGGGGTGGGTTGGGGGGTTCCTGGGAGTGGGGAAGGGACCAGGGATATGCTTATGACTGATCTGGGAACATGCATGTCTGTGAACAACAAAACTCTATAAAAACTTTAAAGAAATAAATTTAAAATTAAGAAAAAAAAGAGGAGGCAGAGATCCTGGAAAAGAGTTTGACCAGCCTCACCATGAGGGCCAACCCCACAGCTTGCATCTGACCATTGTTTGGAGAAGCCCAGAAAGCCAGCATCCTAGGTATTCCCAAGGACTGAGATGATTAAGAATGCAGTCTCCAACCAGTATTTATCAGTTAGCCCCGTGACCATCGCTATGTTGGAGACAATGAAAATATATGGGGAGGACTTCTTGGTGCTTTTAATCCAAAGAAAATATGTAACAATTGGACTAGCCAGGCCAATCTTCATTCCTAATATCACCAGGCCATTCTCATTGCTGATTTCTCAAATGTCACTTTCTCCCACCTTGGTCTGTCCTGGTCTCCACTCCAAATAAAATCTTTCTAAAGGATTATTTTGATTGTGTCATTCCTCCAGCCAGAAACATGATCATTGTCGATTGCCCATCAGATCAAGTCCAGCTCCTTGGCTTTTATTAAAAATCCCTATAGTAATAACTATGTTTCAGGTTCTCTGCCAAGATATTAGAAAGATCAAGGTCTTTCTTGGTCTTAGAAATCAGGAGTACTAATCTAGTAAAGACAGACCTGTTCATAAACAAGTCCAGTGCAAAGGAGCGAGTGCTATGGAAACACCGAGGAAGGGACAATAAATGTCCCAGTATGAGGAAGGTCAGGAAAACATCGTGGATCCAGCGAGATTTGAGAACAGATTAAGGGCTTTCCAGGTGGGCAGTAGCGTTCCATACAGACATGACATACAGAGCATGACAAATGACAAGAAAACCGAAGCCTTCTCTGAGAACCCCAAATTGCCTGAGATAGCAAGGTTATAAGCCCCATACACAGGATCTGGGGGTAAAATACAAGTGCGTAGTCTGCGATTACAGTTTGGGTGGTTTACACCAGTGGTTCCCAAATGCTGGTACAGCACCGAATGGTAATCTGTAATAAAACGTTCACCAGATTGTGGTGGAAAGAGAAAACTAAGGAAACACTGTGGGTTGTTTTTTTTCCATGGAAATAAATAAATAAAGCTAGTCCATTTAAAGGACTAGCTGATGCCTTCTTTGCTTACTCTTTTTTTCCTCAGAGATCATGTCCTTTTAATCTTTTTGTTATTAAAATGTTCTCTTATGAAATGTTGGTCATGGCAGAAGTCATGTCCTAACAAGGCAAACTAAAACATGAGTAAACCTAGGAGAGGCTCAAATAAAATCTACATTTCTTTTCTTTTTAAATTTGGATGATCTGTGAACTCTAGAAGTTTAGAAAACACTGGTTTAAACGAAAGAGCTAGAGAAATGGAGAAACCAGTATGAGCTACACTGTAAGAAAAAAGGTGTTTGATATTTGAAGGAAGTTTTTCCTTAGGAGTGCTACCTTCTCTCTACTCTCTCTCTTACATTCTCTTTCTCTCCTTCCCTTTCTCCTTCTCTGTTCTTCAGTTCCTTTTCCTGTCTCTTCCCCTTCTCCCCCTTCTCCACCACACCCCCCTTCTTTCTTCTTGTTATGGTTTCGTCCTTTCAACAACGTGTCTATGCTAAGTCTCTTCAGTCATGTCTGACTCTTTGCAATCCTATAAACCATAGCCTGCCAGGCTCCCCTGTCCATGTGATTCCCCAGGCAAGCATACTATAGTGGGCAGCCATGCCCTCCTCCAGGGATCATCCCAAACCAGGGATCAAATGCAAGTCTTTTATGTCTCCCATATTGGCAGGCAGGTTCTTTACCACTAGTGCCACCTAGGAAACCCTCTTTCAACAGTGTCCCTATGCAAAGACCATAGGGCTATAGAGATAAAATGTGGTTTCGACCTTCAAGTACTCACAGAGCATCAGCAGCACCCAGATTGCCAGAAATGCAAATTGTCGGGTCCCCCCAGAATTGACATACAGAGCATGACAAATGACAAGAAAACCGAAGCCTTCTCTGAGAACCCCAAATTGCCTGAGATAGCAAGGTTATAAGCCCCATACACAGGATCTGGGGGTAAAATACAAGTGCGTAGTCTGCGATTACAGTTTGGGTGGTTTACACCAGTGGTTCCCAAATGCTGGTACAGCACCGAATGGTAATCTGTAATAAAACGTTCACCAGATTGTGGTGGAAAGAGAAAACTAAGGAAACACTGTGGGTTGTTTTTTTTCCATGGAAATAAATAATAAATAAAGCTAGTCCATTTAAAGGACTAGCTGATGCCTTCTTTGCTTACTCTTTTTTTCCTCAGAGATCATGTCCTTTTAATCTTTTTGTTATTAAAATGTTCTCTTATGAAATGTTGGTCATGGCAGAAGTCATGTCCTAACAAGGCAAACTAAAACATGAGTAAACCTAGGAGAGGCTCAAATAAAATCTACATTTCTTTTCTTTTTAAATTTGGATGATCTGTGAACTCTAGAAGTTTAGAAAACACTGGTTTAAACGAAAGAGCTAGAGAAATGGAGAAACCAGTATGAGCTACACTGTAAGAAAAAAGGTGTTTGATATTTGAAGGAAGTTTTTCCTTAGGAGTGCTACCTTCTCTCTACTCTCTCTCTTACATTCTCTTTCTCTCCTTCCCTTTCTCCTTCTCTGTTCTTCAGTTCCTTTTCCTGTCTCTTCCCCTTCTCCCCCTTCTCCACCACACCCCCCTTCTTTCTTCTTGTTATGGTTTCGTCCTTTCAACAACGTGTCTATGCTAAGTCTCTTCAGTCATGTCTGACTCTTTGCAATCCTATAAACCATAGCCTGCCAGGCTCCCCTGTCCATGGGATTCCCCAGGCAAGAATACTATAGTGGGTTGCCATGCCCTCCTCCAGGGGATCATCCCAAACCAGGGATCAAATGCAAGTCTTTTATGTCTCCCATATTGGCAGGCAGGTTCTTTACCACTAGTGCCACCTAGGAAACCCTCTTTCAACAGTGTCCCTATGCAAAGACCATAGGGCTATAGAGATAAAATGTGGTTTCGACCTTCAAGTACTCACAGAGCATCAGCAGCACCCAGGCACTTGCCAGAAATGCAAATTGTCGGGTCCCACACCACCACCACTGTATCAAAAACTGGATAAGTTGGGCCCAGTGATACCTGTTTTTACAAGTCTTCTAGAGGATTCTGAGAACCTCTCTAGTTTAAGAACCCCTACTCTTGTGAATTCCACTTCCTTTATACTAGGAATCAATGAAGACCTAAGAAACATCTATGAGCTCGTGGAACATTTAAATTAGCTTGTATCTTTGCCCTAGAACAAAGACTCTGTTAAAAAGAACAAAGTCTGTTAACTTTGGTAAGATTTCTTATATATTGTTTTTTGGAGAAAGACAGCCCTTTCCAGCTTGAGAAAAAACTTACATACGTAAAGACATACTGAGAGTGGATCTTTGCAATTGTTGCAAGAGTCCAGATGGGAATGTGAACAGAACCAGAAATAAGGCCAGACCAGTGGAGGCAAAGAAGAAAGAGCCATTGATACAGAAGTGTCAGGATTTGGTGCCTGGACTGGATATATGGGAAACTGCGAACCAGGGAAAGCCCTGACTTTAGCAGTTCAGTCCTGGTTTCCCTCATCCCAGATTTGGTCCTCGGCTTGACACAACTCTGCAGCCTCCTTCTTATCCACCTCCTCCCCTGAGTTGGGCCCTGGTTATGCCGTGTTCATTCACACTTCACTCTTGCTGACAGAGTCTACCCTTCTTTCTCTGCCCAGAAAAATACCCTCTGAATGCCCTTCCACATTCTCTCCACCTGTCTAAATCTCAGATGTAGCCAAAACCCACCAGCAACGGAACTTAAGGCATATTTATAAGAAAAACAAATCCAAACATGGAGAAAAACTAGCGACTTTCTATCCTGGACTTTCCAGGGCAGTCCTGATCTTATGTAATTCTTTTTCTTTTCCCAAATAAAGGTGATTTGTTAACCATATAACTAAATGTGATTTCATTTTTAGACCTTTCTTAAAGTTTTTATATAAATACACTCAACAAATTGGAAAACATCCCCTTGTCAGGATACACATCTGCACTGAAGGTTTGGAAAATGTGACTTCCTCTTTTTTTTCTCTACTAAGTGCCACCTAGGAACCCTTAATTAAGACCATAGGGCTATAGAGATAAAATGTGGTTTCGACCTTCAAGTACTCACAGAGCATCAGCAGCACCCAGGCACTTGCCAGAAATGCAAATTGTCGGGTCCCACACCACCACCACTGTATCAAAAACTGGATAAGTTGGGCCCAGTGATACCTGTTTTTACAAGTCTTCTAGAGGATTCTGAGAACCTCTCTAGTTTAAGAACCCCTACTCTTGTGAATTCCACTTCCTTTATACTAGGAATCAATGAAGACCTAAGAAACATCTATGAGCTCGTGGAACATTTAAATTAGCTTGTATCTTTGCCCTAGAACAAAGACTCTGTTAAAAAGAACAAAGTCTGTTAACTTTGGTAAGATTTCTTATATATTGTTTTTTGGAGAAAGACAGCCCTTTCCAGCTTGAGAAAAAACTTACATACGTAAAGACATACTGAGAGTGGATCTTTGCAATTGTTGCAAGAGTCCAGATGGGAATGTGAACAGAACCAGAAATAAGGCCAGACCAGTGGAGGCAAAGAAGAAAGAGCCATTGATACAGAAGTGTCAGGATTTGGTGCCTGGACTGGATATATGGGAAACTGCGAACCAGGGAAAGCCCTGACTTTAGCAGTTCAGTCCTGGTTTCCCTCATCCCAGATTTGGTCCTCGGCTTGACACAACTCTGCAGCCTCCTTCTTATCCACCTCCTCCCCTGAGTTGGGCCCTGGTTATGCCGTGTTCATTCACACTTCACTCTTGCTGACAGAGTCTACCCTTCTTTCTCTGCCCAGAAAAATACCCTCTGAATGCCCTTCCACATTCTCTCCACCTGTCTAAATCTCAGATGTAGCCAAAACCCACCAGCAACGGAACTTAAGGCATATTTATAAGAAAAACAAATCCAAACATGGAGAAAAACTAGCGACTTTCTATCCTGGACTTTCCAGGGCAGTCCTGATCTTATGTAATTCTTTTTCTTTTCCCAAATAAAGGTGATTTGTTAACCATATAACTAAATGTGATTTCATTTTTAGACCTTTCTTAAAGTTTTTATATAAATACACTCAACAAATTGGAAAACATCCCCTTGTCAGGATACACATCTGCACTGAAGGTTTGGAAAATGTGACTCCCTCCTGGGAGAGGCTTTCCCTAGGTTTCCTTGTTAACTTGTCTGCCCTGTCTCCTCGAACCCATTGCCAATATGAACAAGATATTGCCCCTCTGTCTCTAATCCTCCCTTTCCAGTGCTCCAAGAGGCTCTTTCAGATAGTCTGATTGTATCAAGCCTGATTGCTTCAAGCAGACAGTGTTGAGTAAGCAGGATATTTCTCTCTGAATCTTGGAGGCTGCTGATTTTCTCCAATCAAAAAAAAAAATTAAAAAAAGAAAAGAAAACCTTGTCTTCAGTTGCTGTAATCCCTTTTCTTTCACCCTATCCCCCACCTGCACAGCCCTAAATGCTTCTGAAAATGCTTTACCCAATTTAAAGAAAGATAAGTCCTGGGGGTCTGTATTCTGTACCACTATTAACTATCCTTGACTTTCCAAGTGGCTCAGTGGTAAAGAATCTACCTGCCAATTCAGGAGACGCGGGTTCAATTCCTGGGTCAGAATGATCACCTGGTCAAGATGGCAACCCATCCCAGTATTCAGGCCTGGACAATTCCATGGACAGAGTAGCCTGGTGGGCTATAGTCCATGGGATCACAAAGAGTCGGACACAACTGAGCGCACACACACACACACAAACACATTGACTATCCTCAGTAATGAACCAGCTGCATACAGAATAGATGAATGTCCAAGGTGGATGAGGCCTTATAAACCACTTGTCCAATGTTCCTCATACTTTCCCAGGGATGTGAGTCACACAGGGTCCTTGTCACAAATACAAGTTCTGGGAGTCCATCCCAGTCCCACTTGATTAGGACTCCAGGAGAGTGGCCAAGGAAACTGAATGTTTAACAAGAGCCTCGGTGATTTTTTCATCTGGGAACTTCCCAGCAGTTCTCAGGCTTTATTGTGGATAGAATCACCTGAGAATCTCATTAAAATGTAGATTCTGATTTACAAGGTTTGGGAACAGATTCTGCACTTCTAACAAACTACCTGTGGATGCTCCTTGCTCCTGGTGCATGGTGCGTGCCTTCTCAGTTGCTCAGTCGTGTCTGACTCTTTGCAACTCCATGAACTGTAGCCCACCACGCTCCTCTGTCCATGGGATTCCACAGGCAAGAATACTGGAGTGGGTAGCCATTCCCTTCTCCAGGGGATCTTCCCAACCCAGGGATTGAACCCCCGTTTCCTGCATTAAAGGCAAATTCTTTACCACTGAGCCCCTTGGGAAGTCCCTGGAGCACGGATCATACTTTAAGTAGCAAAACATTACATGCAAACCCCTCATCATTCAGAAGAGGAAGAAACTGAGGCTTAGCAAAGGAAGAGAAGTTGCCCACATTCATACACTGGGGTAGAGGCAGAGATGAGCTAGCACTGGGTCTCGTGGGTCAGTGTTCTTTCCATATGAGAAGGCTGCCTATCATCAGCAGGCACTAAAAGCAGCCCAGCTTCAACGGTACTGTTTCCAATCAAAGGTTAATTGGAAAAATGATGTTTCCTGAAAGGGAAGCAGCCCTGGTTTGTCTCAGTAATGAGTGGGCACACTGGCAGTGAGAAGACAAAGGGTGGGGGAGGGGATAGAATTTATGTCTCATTTTAATTGAAGAAATGAGCCAAGGTCCCCTTACAAAGAGTCAGAAGGGTTAAAATCACACAATGTCCTTCTACCTCCTCCAGGGGAAAAAAAAAAGAATAGTAAATGAAACCAATCCACTCACCAAACAACAACAACAAAATCACCCAAAGCCTTGAGAAAGTGCTATAATGGAGGTGCGACAAGGAGATGGAAGCCCCTAGAGGAGGGGCAGTCTGTCAGTTGGGGTAGGGGTGATGAGGGCTGATAGATATTGAAACTAGAATAATAAACCATTAATAATGAAGAATGAGCTAAGAATTACCCTGCTGAGAATAAATCTTTATTTTAATGGTCCCCTTCAGGCACAGTCTTCATGAGATGAAACTTGAGCTGAGGTTTCAACAAGTTGGAGTTTGTTTGGTGTAGAGTAGGGGAGAGGAGAGCAGAGACATTCCAGCCAAAAAGACCAGTATGCCCAAAGGCAAATGGTCTGGTCCATGTGCGATGAGTCTGGGGGTTCGAAAAATCCTCCATCGAGGTGGAGGAGCCTGGGGTCTGGAGGGCAGGGGATGAAGACTATGTTGCAAAGATCAATAGGGATTCACTCATCTGACAACACACAACATGCTACATGCTGTGTACTGTATTGGGGTAAACAGACATGGCTCCTGACCTCACAGAGCTCCAAGTCTAGCTGAGGGAGATAGTAAGTAATATGAGAAAACACAAAATGGCAGAGGAATCTGCGAGGCACCTAATTCAGCCTGAGGAGGAGTCTGAAGAACCTTCCCAGAGCAGGTGACATTTTAACTGAGACTTACAGATGAAGAAAAGTTAGCCAGAGGGAGCAATTCTGTTCCAGGTTAGGGGGAAAGAATATGTGAAAGCCCAAAGAAAAGTTAATTGGAGCACCCCAAAGAAAGTCAACATGGCCACTCCACAGAGTGGAGTGTGATGAAAGAGATTAGACAGAGGCCAGAAGGGCACAGGGGCCTGTAGGCTAAGCTGAGGAGTTTGAACTTCCCCTTTGAAGAACACCCAGGGAGGTATTTACAAGTTTTAAGCAAGAGAGTGAGATGCACAGATAAAAGTTGAAGGTAGATCATTCCTGCTGCCACCCCGGTGGAGACTGGACTAGAGGGACCCTGGAGCAGGAGATAAGGAGAGCATTTGCCCTGGGCATTGACATCCTTGATCCAGGAGAGAACTGATAACAGCTTGGACAAGGGTAGCGGCAGTGTGGACCAGCAGAAAGTAGACTTTACAGGGTTTGATGGAGGATGAAATCTGTGAGAAGATGAGGGAGAAAAGGTTTTATTTCTGGGAGGTCAGAGGATACAAAAAAGTCTAGGTGAGGGAAGTCTAAGGGGCACTGGAAGGTGTCATCGAGAGAGGGACATTCAGGGGCCTCCTGCTGGGCAGTGACAGCTTGTCCTGGAGCCTGGGTTCTTTGGGGTACTGGGCTACCACGGGACAGAGGCAGATGAGGGACTTTCTACCCCTCAGCATTGTGCAGTGTGGCGCATTATGGACCCCGTTCTGGCTGGGTGAGCTTCCTTCTGACTGAAGGGTCTGGGCTCAGAAGGAGAAACTACCAAAGGCCCAGCTCTCCTGAGAGGCATCAGGCACTGAGCTCAGCACCCCACATGCTTTATCCTGAACAAGGCTTAGCAGATCCCAGCAAGGTGGGGAAGGGAGAGGAGGTACTATCCTCATGTTTACAGATACGAAAGAGGAGCTCAGAGAGCTGAAGTGCCCTGTTAACAACCACGAAGTGATGGTCTGATGGTCTTTTCATTAGACCAACTCGTTTCTCAGAGAATTTCTTTTTTTCTTTTCTCAGTTATCACATATGTAGTTTATTCTTTCTTTCTTTACTGTGGTAAGATACACAAAATATAACATTTACCCTCTTCACCATTTTTAAATTTGGAGGATAATTGCTTTACAATATTGTGATGGTTTTTGCCACACATCAGAGTGAATCAGTCATAGGTATAGAAGTGCCCCTCCCTCCTGAGCCTCCTTCCCATCTCCCTCCCCACCCCAGGTTGTCACAGAGCACTGGCTTTGGCTGCCCTCCATTATACATCAAATTTCGGAGAATTCCGCATACATACAACAAAAGACCTCTGCTAAGGCTGCCATAAATGCAGAGAACTTAAACTCGTCTCTTTCTGGGATGGCAGAAGGATTGCAAGGGTACCTGAGGCTGCTGTGCTACAAGACCCAAGGTTGAAGCTGCTCCAGATCCATAGGCATGGAGGAAGCAGTATGGAGAAAGTTGTGGGGTGTGAAACGTGGATGGTACTTAGAATGGGGCATGTTCTCTCTAGAAGCAGGCTGGAGCTAAAGGGGTAAAGCCAAAGCAGTGTACAAAAGGCTTGGGAGGAAAATCACCAGGAGGACTGGAATCCAAGAACAGAGTTCAAAGGACTTGGTGAAATCATCCAATGAGGCCCCCAGGCATCATTCTTGCCGGGTTCTTTCTTCATTTTATCATATTTTCGTCTCTTTGAAATTATATGCACAATCAGCAAAGTGAAAAGGCAGCCTGTGGCATGGAAGAAAATATCTGACTGGGGAGGCGATCTGGGCTCAGAAGGAGAAATTTTACCCTCAGCATTGTGCAGTGTGGCGATTATGGACCCGTTCTGGCTGGGTGAGCTTCCTTCTGACTGAAGGGTCTGGGCTCAGAAGGAGAAACTACCAAAGGCCCAGCTCTCCTGAGAGGCATCAGGCACTGAGCTCAGCACCCCACATGCTTTATCCTGAACAAGGCTTAGCAGATCCCAGCAAGGTGGGGAAGGGAGAGGAGGTACTATCCTCATGTTTACAGATACGAAAGAGGAGCTCAGAGAGCTGAAGTGCCCTGTTAACAACCACGAAGTGATGGTCTGATGGTCTTTTCATTAGACCAACTCGTTTCTCAGAGAATTTCTTTTTTTCTTTTCTCAGTTATCACATATGTAGTTTATTCTTTCTTTCTTTACTGTGGTAAGATACACAAAATATAACATTTACCCTCTTCACCATTTTTAAATTTGGAGGATAATTGCTTTACAATATTGTGATGGTTTTTGCCACACATCAGAGTGAATCAGTCATAGGTATAGAAGTGCCCCTCCCTCCTGAGCCTCCTTCCCATCTCCCTCCCCACCCCAGGTTGTCACAGAGCACTGGCTTTGGCTGCCCTCCATTATACATCAAATTTCGGAGAATTCCGCATACATACAACAAAAGACCTCTGCTAAGGCTGCCATAAATGCAGAGAACTTAAACTCGTCTCTTTCTGGGATGGCAGAAGGATTGCAAGGGTACCTGAGGCTGCTGTGCTACAAGACCCAAGGTTGAAGCTGCTCCAGATCCATAGGCATGGAGGAAGCAGTATGGAGAAAGTTGTGGGGTGTGAAACGTGGATGGTACTTAGAATGGGGCATGTTCTCTCTAGAAGCAGGCTGGAGCTAAAGGGGTAAAGCCAAAGCAGTGTACAAAAGGCTTGGGAGGAAAATCACCAGGAGGACTGGAATCCAAGAACAGAGTTCAAAGGACTTGGTGAAATCATCCAATGAGGCCCCCAGGCATCATTCTTGCCGGGTTCTTTCTTCATTTTATCATATTTTTCGTCTCTTTGAAAATGTGGGTGGGAGTATCAAAGGGCACAATCAGCAAAGTGAAAAGGCAGCCTGTGGCATGGAAGAAAATATCTGCAAATCTGATATGGGGCTAATGTGCAGGATATGTAAAGAACTCTTACAATTCAGCAACAACAAAATAACCCAATTAAAACATGGGCAAAAGACTCGCCATTTCTCCAAAGAAGATACACAAGTGATCAACACACACATGAAAAAATGCTCAACATCACTATTAGAGAAATGCAAATCAGAACCAGATTGAAATACTCCTACACACCCACTATTGTTTAGCTGCCAAGCTGTGTCTGACTCTTTTGCAACCCCATGGACTGTAGGCCCACCAGACTGCTCTGTTTGTGGGATTTTCCAAGCAAGAGTACCAGAGGGGGTTGCCATTTCCTTCTCGTGGGCATCTTCCTGACCCAGGAATTGAACTTGCGTCTCCTGATTGGCAGGTGGATTCTTTACTACTGACCCACCTGGGAAGTCCCTCAGAACCATTAGGATGACTATTATTAAAAAAAAGAAAGAAAGAAAGAAAGAAAATGACAAGTTTGGGCAATGAGGTAGAGACATTAGAACCCTTATTCATTGCTGCTGGGAATTCAAATTAGTGCAGCCACTATGGAAAACAGTATGGCAGTTCCTGGACTACCATATTATTCATTAAAAATTAAGAATAGGGCTACCATGTGACTCATTAATCCCACTTATGGGTGTATATACAAAAGAATTGAAAGCAGGGTTCTAGTGAGATATTTGCATGCTTATGTTCTTAGCAGCATTATTTACAAGAGCCAGAAAGTGGAGGCAACCCATGTGTCCACTGACAGACAAATGGATAAACATGATGTGGCATAAGCATAGAATGGAATATTATCCGACCTTAAAAAAGGAAGAAAATTCTGACCCATGAGACAGTATGGATGAACTCGGAGGGCATCACACTAAGTGAAAGAAGCCAGTATGATCTATTTCTATGAAATATCTAAAGTAGCTAAATTCATAGAAACAGAAAGTAGGATGGTGATTCACAGGTGTGGGAGCAGGAGAAAGGGAAAGTTGTTGCTTAATGGGTATAGAATTGTAATCATGCAGGATAAATTTTTATTTCTGGAAATCTGCTTCAGAACGATGTAAATATACTTAATACTACTGAACCATATATGACTGACCCTTGAACAACATGGGTTTGTGATTCTGAACTGTGCAGATCTACTTAATGCACAATTTTTTTCTCAATAGATGCATGTTACAGTATTATGATTCTCAATTGGTGGAATCTGTGCATGCAGGTCTGTGAATATGGAGGGGGGATTTTCCACTGCACAGAGGGTCAGCACCCCTACCTACTGTATTGTTTAAGGGTGAACTACTTAAAAATAATTAAGATGGCAAACATTATGTGATGTATATTTGATCACAACTACAGTCTTAAAATATTTTCCAATGTGGGCTGGAATCGATATTTTAGAGAGTTCCTTCTCTCTGCAGAAACCTCAGCTCCAGTTTCCCCTGCCTTTCTGAGCCTCTAGGAAACTTTTTCAGACAATGGAAAGAGTGGGGATGGTTCTTTGACCAGACCACTTCCAAATATCTTCCTTCCCTCACCCCACTCAGCCTGCAGAGTCCCTCCTCTTTCACTTCTGTCCAGTGGATGATCTTAGCTGTTTCTAGAGTGTTTATGGAATGTGCATTCTCGGAGGTAGTGGATGAAGGCTGTTGATGAGGAAAAAGGTGTGGACAGTTTATTCCAGCCCCAGTAAGTTACAAGGAGCTCTACACTTGCCTAGCAATAGCATAGCTTTGTAGATGTCAGGCAAACCTATGCTTCCTCTGAAATGTTCTTTCACTGCAGGTACAAAAACAGAGTAAACCATGATCCAAAAAAACCCTGTCCACCCGTGAATGGCGCTTTGTGAGCCGGTTAATGTATAACACTTTAGAAAGCTGGGCAGGGAGCATGTTTGCTTTTCCAACAGGAACCACATCAGGGGTGTCATATGCCAATAATCCCAGGATTCTGTGGTCACAGGCTTTGAATCTGCAGCCAAACTTTGGCATCTAGATGTAGAGGCCAGTGATTTCCAACCTTTTCACCACCAAGGATCCCTTTTATTACTCTTTCCCCTGTAGGCCCCACATTTGGAAAAAAAAGAATGTTTTTATCTAGCAAAGCTACATTTATTATGGAATAATTCATTTTCCCAATTTTTTGCTCACTCTGTGCTTCTGATCTGCATGAGATAACCACACCAAGCTAATATAATTCCAGTCAAAAGCAAAGAAACATGATATTGTACTTAGCTCTCTGTGGCTTTGTCTTGGCTGAATGTACCATTTCTATTAGACTTTTTAAAAATGTTTTTTAGAAAATAGCTTAAGAGCACCAGTCATTTCCTTTAGAGACTTCCAGATTAAGAACTGCCAGTACAAGGTAGTGGGAGCCCTTACAGGATGATGACCACCTGAAGAAGCTCCATGAACCAGAAGCAGAACAGAATCTGTTCACCAGGAGGCCTCCCTGCTCTATTTCACTCATATTTCACTATCTTCAGTGCTTCATTTTTTTTCTCATGCAAAGAGAGTGACGAGAGATTGTTCCTCAAATAAAAATAACACATGCTTACCAAGCCCCTTCCTAGAAGCCTGATGATATAACAGGAGGAGTCTGAGACACGACTCTGCCTCCCCCAGATCCCCTTCTCCCCAGTTCTGAAGATCTTTGGTCGGAGGGTGTCATGGAGGCTCATCTAACCAAACATCCCTTCCCACATGGAATACAAATGGACATGTCTATGTGTTTCTCTGTGCTACCTTACTGAAGTCTGTTGATGAGGAAAAAGGTGTGGACAGTTTATTCCAGCCCCAGTAAGTTAAAAGGTCACATGTAAAAAGCTTTGTAGATGTCAGGCAAACCTATGCTTCCTCTGAAATGTTCTTTCACTGCAGGTACAAAACAGAGTAAACCATGATCCAAAAACCCTGTCCACCCGTGAATGGCGCTTTGTGAGCCGGTTAATGTATAACACTTTAGAAAGCTGGGCAGGAGCATGTTTGCTTTTCCAACAGGAACCACATCAGGGGTGTCATATGCCAATAATCCCAGGATTCTGTGGTCACAGGCTTTGAATCTGCAGCCAAACTTTGGCATCTAGATGTAGAGGCCAGTGATTTCCAACCTTTTCACCACCAAGGATCCCTTTTATTACTCTTTCCCCTGTAGGCCCCACATTTGGAAAAAAAAGAATGTTTTTATCTAGCAAAGCTACATTTATTATGGAATAATTCATTTTCCCAATTTTTTGCTCACTCTGTGCTTCTGATCTGCATGAGATAACCACACCAAGCTAATATAATTCCAGTCAAAAGCAAAGAAACATGATATTGTACTTAGCTCTCTGTGGCTTTGTCTTGGCTGAATGTACCATTTCTATTAGACTTTTTAAAAATGTTTTTTAGAAAATAGCTTAAGAGCACCAGTCATTTCCTTTAGAGACTTCCAGATTAAGAACTGCCAGTACAAGGTAGTGGGAGCCCTTACAGGATGATGACCACCTGAAGAAGCTCCATGAACCAGAAGCAGAACAGAATCTGTTCACCAGGAGGCCTCCCTGCTCTATTTCACTCATATTTCACTATCTTCAGTGCTTCATTTTTTTTCTCATGCAAAGAGAGTGACGAGAGATTGTTCCTCAAATAAAAATAACACATGCTTACCAAGCCCCTTCCTAGAAGCCTGATGATATAACAGGAGGAGTCTGAGACACGACTCTGCCTCCCCCAGATCCCCTTCTCCCCAGTTCTGAAGATCTTTGGTCGGAGGGTGTCATGGAGGCTCATCTAACCAAACATCCCTTCCCACATGGAATACAAATGGACATGTCTATGTGTTTCTCTGTGCTACCTTACTGAAGTCTTCTTGAGGTTCTCTTTTTCTCTGTAACTCTCCATCAATCAGTGCAGTGCAGTGCCGAGCACCAGCAAATGCTTAGTGGAACGATCAGTAGTGCATTCTAGGATAGGTTAATAGTTGAACTCTCAGGAGTTTGACTGCAAGCCCCTTAAAGACAGATAGCATCTCATTCACGTCTGTGTTCCCAGCACCTGGCAAAGCATATGGCCCAGAGTGGTCACTCTGTCAATGCCTGGGTGAATGGATGCATGAGTAGATTCCATAATGCAGGAGTTAGTATCTTGAAGTTGGACACTGCATGATGATGCATAGACAGGTTATTACAGGCACACAGGTTATAGGCCATAGGCAGAACTGCTTCTTGCCATTTAGTTTTGTAAGTCATCATCCAAGACTGCCATATCTCGGCTCATCCTTGGGTAAACACTCCCTTCCGTGACACTCAGTATAACCCCCTCCTCTCCCTCCCACCTTGTCATGATCGAATATATACCCTGGGACCATAAAAGAGCACAGTTCAGCGCTCTGGCACCCCATTTCAGAAAGGGCACTGACCCCTGCTATAAAAGAAGCTCAGAAAGGACTGAGAATGAATGTGGCCGAGACATGTCTCTCCCTGTGGTGTCACCAAGTGTAATTTAAGCAGAGGCATTCCTGCAGTTGTTACACCCAGGCAAGTGTGGGGAATGAAACAGTTGTCTGTGACTGATTTAAACTGTGGTTTTTGACAACTGTGGCCTGGATTGAAGTGTCACATCTGTTAAATTTAGTGTCCAAGGGAGCTGTAAGCATGAGCTCTCAGAGCCCCAGCTTCAGTTCTGTGGGGTCCTGGACAACTCAGGAAGAGCTTCTATCGTCAAACCAAATTGGGCATTTTCTCTGCATCTGAAGGTTGTTTTAATTATACAGTTATTCCTGGCAGGACACTGCAACGCAGGAACAAGGTGGGCAGAATGTGTAGGGGGCAGGGAGGGGAATAGGGGAAGCCGCTTTCCAAATATTTAAGAGATAACCAGGGCTATTCTTATACGAAGATCACCCAAGGGCCCCTTCTTGAATTCCCACATTTATGTCCATCCTCACCCCATCCCCAACCCCCTTCTCTCTAAGTCCCAAGTCCCCTTGATAACCCCTACTTGTAGCAAGGGCATTGCAAGCTCCCATTCAAACGAAAACATTATTAAGACATTATCAACCATTAACATCTGCTGCTCACTTGCCTATCAGGTTTATGCTCGTAATATGATAGAGCCCAGAAGGAAAAAAAATATGGCTTGGATGGAGGAAAGAAAAGAAAAAGATGCAGCATAAAGAGGGCAGTCTTGCATAAGACTTGGCCAGTGAGAGAAGATGAGCATTCTACGTGGAGCAGGCAGGATGGCACTATGGGTGTCCAAAGAGAAGACAAGGTGAAACACCAGGTGTGGAGACCCCTGGCACATGATCCCACCCTGGGTGGGCCCTTGCTCACTGTCTCCATTCAAGTTTCAGTGATACCCATTCTCAGTGGCAGCCTTCCCAGCTGCCCCGGTCAACTAATCCATGACTGTCTACAACTATATTTGGCAAGGCAGACTCCCGTGCCTACACATACCAGCTTGGGGAACTCACGTAAACTCCTCACTCCTCCAGATTTAGGTTATTCCCTGTCTGATCTTTCATCCCATCATTTGCCAACATAAACTCCGAAACCCAGCCCTGTCAATCCACCTTGCCGGTTGTTTTTTCTCCCTGAAGTCCATCCTCAAAACACACCACATGTTCTGTTTGACTGATTCAGAGCCTGAAACCCTACAGCTCTCTCTACCCAGTTTCCCAAATGCCTGTTGTGGTTGTTTAGTCACTACATCATGTCTGACTCTCTGTGACCCCATGGACTATGGCCCACTAGGCTCCTCTGCCCATGGGATTCTCCAGGCAAGAATACTGGAGTAGGTTGCTATTTCCTTCTTTGGGGTATCTGCCCAACCCAGGGACTGAACCTGCATCTCCTACATTGGCAGGTAGATTCTTTACCACTAAACTACCAGGGAAGCCTTCCTCAAATGCCTGCTTTCTCTCAAAACACTATTAGCCTTCAGGCTCAAGTCTCATCTACAGCATGAAGAAGCCCTGGACAATTCTAAATTCTGTGAAATGAAAACAAAAATTAAAAAGGCACTATATATTGGAGAATATAGAGAATAAAGTAGACAATTATAGTAAAAGTGTGATGAGTGAAGTTTGTAGGTTCAAATCCTGGTTCTACTATTTACTACCTGCTTAATTATATATAAATCACTCAAGTTCTTTGAATCTCAGTGCCCTCACTATAAAATGGGGTAATGAACAGTACTCACCTCACTGGGCTAATGGATAAATTCAATGAAATAATGCAAGTAAAGCACCTGGTACAGGGCTACTCCATTCTTCCAGGGCCTTAGATATGATCCAAGAGGCAGTAAGCACTGATGAAGGTTTGTCGCTGCTCCTTTAGGTTGATGATTCTCTAGGGAAAAGTTTGACAGAAAAGCAGAAATACACAGCTTAAGCAAAATGCCCCTGAGGTGAAGAAGAATGAATGTCTGTACTAGTGTTAGGAAAGCAAGAGGCCTGACTTCCTGGTGGAAGCAAGACTGCAGGCGCTTTTAGGAAATGAACAGTGGCAGTACTATGTTGGTTGAAGGCCAAGCTGGACAAAGTACCACTTGGTAGACAAAGATTGCCCACCTTCTTGAAAGGGGAGAGGGATAAATATACCCCATCCCCCTCCACTCACCATGAGGCACTAACTACAGAACCTTTAGGGTCTTCCTTACCAAGGGACAGGTGCTACCTCTCACCTCAAGGGAAGCAAGGAGCTCATTGTTGGAAGCCTGCAGGATAAGACTGCCTCCAGGTTCCAAACTTGGGCCCAGCTAACCATGGCAGTATGGCACCGAGGAAATGGCCAGGTCTTCAAGCTTGGATCTGAATCTCAGCCCTGCTACAGACTCATCTTACTGTTGTAAAAACTAAACATGATGACGAACAGGAAGCACACTGTACATTACATATGTTATATTGAAGTCAGCCGAAGCAGAGGTACTAAGGAAGGATTTGCTTCCTGTGCTTGGAGCATCAGCTCATTTGTGGGAGGATGTGTTGTGCTTGTGTTCATTCTCTAAAACATTATTCCCCATGTTTTCCACTAGTCCAGAGCTCCTATCACTCTTTTTTTTAAAAAAAATTTAAGTAATTAATTTATTTTTGGTGGTGGTGAGTCTCTGTTGCTTTGAGCAGGCTTTTCCCTAGTTGCAGTGAGCAGGAACTACTCTTCATTGTGTTATGCAGGCTTTTCATTGTCGTGGTTTCTCTTGTTGCAGAGCACAGGGGCTTCAGTAGTTGTAGCACATGGGCTCAGTAGCTGTGGTGCATGGACTTTAGTTGCCCACATCATGTGAGATCTTCCCAGACCAGGGATGGAGCTAGTGTCCCTTTCATTTCAAGATGGATTGTCAACCACTGGACCACCAGGGAAGCCCCCTCATCACTCCTACAACCTCTCCTTTTGCTCCTTGCTTAAAGGAGCCAAGATTTAGCCAGGCTTCAGTGTGGGAGGAAACCTCCAGTGCACCATGAGGCAGGTCTCTGGCCTGTATTCTCTGCGCTCTAGTTTTCTCTCTGTCTGATGAATGTGCTGTGTTACATTATCTTTACCCACACCCATCCCTTAGCTAGGTGAAGAAATGAACTTTCCGGGTTTGGAAGCAAGACTGCAGGCGCTTTTAGGAAATGAACAGTGGCAGTACTATGTTGGTTGAAGGCCAAGCTGGACAAAGTACCACTTGGTAGACAAAGATTGCCCACCTTCTTGAAAGGGGAGAGGGATAAATATACCCCATCCCCCTCCACTCACCATGAGGCACTAACTACAGAACCTTTAGGGTCTTCCTTACCAAGGGACAGGTGCTACCTCTCACCTCAAGGGAAGCAAGGAGCTCATTGTTGGAAGCCTGCAGGATAAGACTGCCTCCAGGTTCCAAACTTGGGCCCAGCTAACCATGGCAGTATGGCACCGAGGAAATGGCCAGGTCTTCAAGCTTGGATCTGAATCTCAGCCCTGCTACAGACTCATCTTACTGTTGTAAAAACTAAACATGATGACGAACAGGAAGCACACTGTACATTACATATGTTATATTGAAGTCAGCCGAAGCAGAGGTACTAAGGAAGGATTTGCTTCCTGTGCTTGGAGCATCAGCTCATTTGTGGGAGGATGTGTTGTGCTTGTGTTCATTCTCTAAAACATTATTCCCCATGTTTTCCACTAGTCCAGAGCTCCTATCACTCTTTTTTTTAAAAAAAATTTAAGTAATTAATTTATTTTTGGTGGTGGTGAGTCTCTGTTGCTTTGAGCAGGCTTTTCCCTAGTTGCAGTGAGCAGGAACTACTCTTCATTGTGTTATGCAGGCTTTTCATTGTCGTGGTTTCTCTTGTTGCAGAGCACAGGGGCTTCAGTAGTTGTAGCACATGGGCTCAGTAGCTGTGGTGCATGGACTTTAGTTGCCCACATCATGTGAGATCTTCCCAGACCAGGGATGGAGCTAGTGTCCCTTTCATTTCAAGATGGATTGTCAACCACTGGACCACCAGGGAAGCCCCCTCATCACTCCTACAACCCTCTCCTTTTGCTACTTGCTTAAAGGAGCCAAGATTTAGCCAGGCTTCAGTGTGGGAGGAAACCTCCAGTGCACCATGAGGCAGGTCTCTGGCCTGTATTCTCTGCGCTCTAGTTTTCTCTCTGTCTGATGAATGTGCTGTGTTACATTATCTTTACCCACACCCATCCCTTAGCTATTCCTCCCTCCCCTTGATCTTATCAAAGCCAGGATTATACTTCAAGGCCCAATTCAAATTCCTCATCTTATGAATCTTCCTCCCATGCTCTATCATTGTTAACATCAATACATCCTACACGTATTCACCTTTAACAAGCTGACTTGTATGAAATGTGACTGCTTCATTTCTGTTTGCCTTGCCTCCCTAGGCAGCATGGAGACAATTTGAAAGCTGTGTGTGTGTGTGTGTGTGTGTGTGTACGCACCTGTGTGTGTGTGCTCAGTCACTCAATCATGCCTGACTCTTTTGCAACCCTATGGACTGTAGCCCACCAGGCTCTTCTGCCTACAGGATTTCCCAAGCAAGAATACTGGGTTGGGTTGCCATTCCCTTCTCCAGGTAATCTTTCTGACCCAGGGATTGAACTCACATCTCCTGCATTGAGAGGCAAACTCTTTACCACTGAGCCACCTGGGAAGCTCTTTTCCATATCCTGCATTCTTTCAATGGGCAAGCATTATGCTAGGCTCTGGGGCTACATAAATGAACTTGACACAGTCCCTGTCCTCAAAGTGGGGTCAACACCTTGAAGAAAGATTTGAGAGGAGTTCTGCACCATTTGAGGTCACTGGCCAAGGGAAGGTATTCGAGTTAAAGGAAAGAGCACGTGGGAAGGCCTGAGGAAAGGGAAAGTCAGGTCATGTTCTGAAGATAATTATAACACCATGTGTGTGCCTGTGTGCTTGGACTTTAGTTGCCCACATCATGTGAGATCTTCCCAGACCAGGGATGGAGCTAGTGTCCCTTTCATTTCAAGATGGATTGTCAACCACTGGACCACCAGGAAGCCCCTCATCACTCCTACAACCTCTCCTTTTGCTACTTGCTTAAAGGAGCCAAGATTTAGCCAGGCTTCAGTGTGGGAGGAAACCTCCAGTGCACCATGAGGCAGGTCTCTGGCCTGTATTCTCTGCGCTCTAGTTTTCTCTCTGTCTGATGAATGTGCTGTGTTACATTATCTTTACCCACACCCATCCCTTAGCTATTCCTCCCTCCCCTTGATCTTATCAAAGCCAGGATTATACTTCAAGGCCCAATTCAAATTCCTCATCTTATGAATCTTCCTCCCATGCTCTATCATTGTTAACATCAATACATCCTACACGTATTCACCTTTAACAAGCTGACTTGTATGAAATGTGACTGCTTCATTTCTGTTTGCCTTGCCTCCCCCTAGGCAGCATGGAGACAATTTGAAAGCTGTGTGTGTGTGTGTGTGTGTGTGTGTACGCACCTGTGTGTGTGTGCTCAGTCACTCAATCATGCCTGACTCTTTTGCAACCCTATGGACTGTAGCCCACCAGGCTCTTCTGCCTACAGGATTTCCCAAGCAAGAATACTGGGTTGGGTTGCCATTCCCTTCTCCAGGTAATCTTTCTGACCCAGGGATTGAACTCACATCTCCTGCATTGAGAGGCAAACTCTTTACCACTGAGCCACCTGGGAAGCTCTTTTCCATATCCTGCATTCTTTCAATGGGCAAGCATTATGCTAGGCTCTGGGGCTACATAAATGAACTTGACACAGTCCCTGTCCTCAAAGTGGGGTCAACACCTTGAAGAAAGATTTGAGAGGAGTTCTGCACCATTTGAGGTCACTGGCCAAGGGAAGGTATTCGAGTTAAAGGAAAGAGCACGTGGGAAGGCCTGAGGAAAGGGAAAGTCAGGTCATGTTCTGAAGATAATTATAACACCATGTGTGTGCCTGTGTGCTTGGTCACTTCTGTCACAACCCTATGGACTATAGCCCACTGGGCTCCTCTGTCCATGGGATTCTCCAGGCAAGACTACTGGAGTGGGTTGCCATGCCCTTCTCCAGGGATCTTCCCCACCCAGGGATTGAACCTGTGTCTCCTGCATCTCCTGCATTGGCAGGTGGGTTCTTTACCACTAGCACCACCTGGGAAGTGCCAGATCACCATATAGTATGAGCTATAACCACACGGCAGGAAATATGGGTGTAGATGGAGAGTAAGGCCACCTTTGAAGGGCCTAGTTTTTGAGCTAAAGAATCTCAATTATATCCTGTAAGCAATGGGAGCCAAGGAAGCTTTCTCTATGCTAGCAGTGGACATATTTTATATAAACTATCTGTCTGCTTGTCAGTTTATCCTCCAACAGTGGTGCTCACCCAGGGCTGGTTTTGCTCCCTGTGAGACCTTTGGTCAGGTCTGTGGGCATTTTTAGTTGTCATGACTTAGAAGATGCTACTGACATCCAGTCAATAAGGGCCAAGAATATTGCTAAACATTGTAAAATGTACCTAACAGCTCCACAATAATTGCCTGGGCGACATCCCTGGAGTTCTAGTAATTAAGACTCCATGCTCCCAGTGGTGGAGGCCAGAGTTCAACCCCTGTTTGGGGAACTAAGATCCTGAATGCTGCCCATATGGACTGCAAAAAAGGAATTACCCAATTTCGAATGTCAACAATAGCAAAGATGAGAATTCCTGTCCTACAAGAATGACTATTGTGTGCATCTCCAAGATCCAGCAGGTTTTCAGACACTGTGAATGCTTTAGCACTGAATAAACTTTGAATGAATGATCCGAATGTCCCAGATCCTTTTCTAGGAAAAATGTGTGCCTAAATAGCTGCCACTCTATTTGCTTACTCTCTTTGCCAACATATTCTCTGTGTGTCTGTCTTCATCTATTAGATTGTAGTTCCATGAGGGCAGGGATTCTGGTTGGTTCACTGTTGTCTCCTCATCAGTTAGGTGAATGACTGGCAAATATTAGGTGCCCATACCTGTTTGTCAAATGAGTGGATGGTAGATTCTATGAGAGGAAGCTAGGGCTTAAGTAGTTGAGATTTCTCCAGGGATTAAGTAGTTGAGATTTCTTCTTCCTTAGCAAGAGCCAGCAAAGGGAGACTGACAGCTCTGAAGATCTTCTGTACTTCTCCACATCTCTTCCCCTGGACCATGACTTCCAATTTTCAAAAGTTAATTATGGTGTGTCTCGGATTTTGGGGGGCTTATTCTGTTTGATGTTCACTCAGCTTCTTTGAGTTGTAGGTTTATATCTTTCCACAAATTTGGAAAATTCTTAATTACTATTTCTTCAAATATTTTTTTCAGCCCCACACTCTTTACTCTCTCCTTCTGAAATTCCAATGATACAAATATTAACTCTTCTTCTACTGTCCTACAGACCCCTGAGGTCCTGTTCTCTGTGCTATTCAGATTGGGTAAATTCTATTAATCTGTCTTCTCGTTCACTGGTTCTAGGCTCTTTTCACTCTACTACTGAGCCCATCCAATGAGTACTTTTGTTGTTACTGTTACCGTGGTTTTCAGTTCTATAATTGTTCTTTAGTTCTTATTTACTTTTGCTATTTCTTTGCTGGGATGTTCTATGTTTTTCATTTGTTTCAAAAGAATTCCCCAATGACTCAGCGAGTAAAGAATCTGCCTGCAGGGCAGGAGACACAGGAGATTAGGGTTCAATTCCTGGGTTGGTAAGATCCCCTAGAGAAGGAAATGGTAACCGACTCCAGCATTCCTGCCTGGAAAACTTCCATGGACAGAGAGGAGCCTGGTGGGCTACAGTCCATAGGGTAGCAAAAAGTCAGACATGACTGAGCCACTAAACACACAAAAGAATTCATAATTGCTCATGGAGGCCAACTAGCCCTGCCTTGCATTGCCTGGTTAAGTTTCCTCCCTGCGGGATGCGCATGAGAATCAGCACAGCTGGATTACTCTGGTGGGGGAGTTGGAGTGCTGACTGTTTCTGCCACTCAGGGCAAAGAGGATCAGCTCCCCACTCAGGTCCACTGAAACCCCACGGGAGGTGTGCTGTCCCATTGATTTTGGTTGGAGTAGGGTGGGAAGTGCTCCCCAAAAGGTGTTCTATTATTAGGTTACCCTCTAGGCTTTTGGCTAGGAGAAACAAGCTTTCCTTAGAACCCTTTTTGGTTGGTGCCTGTGGGAAGTTCTGGGCTGGGGACTTCTGCAGAGTCCTATCTGGAATATATGGGAGGAAACAAGAAAACCCAGAGAACTCAAGGCTATGTTGGTTCTCAAATCCAGAGGTTCTTGGATTGCCTGCCTTCTTCCCATCTTTCAGTCTTCCTATGCTTGTTTGTTGTGGTAGGTCCAGTGTTTGTTAGTTGTAGGAGGTAGGACCTGGGAGAAAGGAGAGGGGAACAATATTCCTCTATCATGGCCAAGACCAGAAGTCTGGACCATGAATTGTAACCTGACCTCTCATTTTAGCCATTAGATCAAGTTACCTGCGAGGAGAGGCTTTGGGTTGTGTGTGAAATAAGCATGTCTGACATTTCTATACATCATGAGAGTTTTGGCAGTGCCTTTATATCCAGGATTTCACTTGCTCTTCATGATAATTCAATGAGATACGTAATATTGTTAGTACCCCATTCGATAGATGAGGAAATACCCAGAGTTAATTTGCTCAGAAATGGCAGTTGACATTTGAGCCCATTCCTCCAGGCACTAGTTTAGGGCTCCCTTCATCATACACATCAGGAATGGCCTCCAGGCTGATCTACTCACTTATCAGCCTCCCTTTGACAGTGGACACCCAGAGGTTTCCAGTTTGCCTCTCCCCCCACCCAGACTTCACCTTCTTTCCTCTCTTACACTAGATCAGTTGGCAGGGATTTTCCAAGTGCGCAGTACTGTCACTTCATAGTAAATATGTTCCAAATGGTCACTTAGGGACTTCTCTAAGTCCCTGCTGGTCCAGTGGTTAAGAATATGCCTGCGAATGCAGGGGACATGGTTCAATCCCTGATTTGGGAAGATCCTGCATGCTGCAGGGCAATTAAGCTCCTGTGCCACAGTTACTGAAGCCCCTGCACCTAGACGCTGTGTTTTACAACAAGAGAAACTACCGTAACAAAAAGCCCACGTACCGTAAGGAAGAGTAGTCCCCACTGTCTGCAACTAGAGAAAGCCCGCACACAGCAACAAAGACCCAGTGCAGTCAAAAATAATAATTAATTTCAAAAGGTCACCTAGACTTCAGTCATCCCAGTCAATCCAGATCAGTAGGGAGGGGCTGGGAAGGGGGTGCTGGTCTGTATCCTCTAGACATTGCAGCTGCGGGGATTTAGCAGAAATGTTAACTGGGGCCAGGACTTGCGTAGTCACATGGGGCCCTGTGCTTCGAGAGGCCCCAGGCCTGGCTTAGTGCTCTGCCATCATCATCATGAAATTCCTTACAAATTTTGAACAAACAGCCCTGCATTTTCAGTTTGTACTGGGCCTCACAAATGATGTAGTTGTTTTGGGCTGAGGCCCATCCTAGTCAGTTGTCTGAGAGCAGGGTTCACTCTCCCAGAAAAGAGCAGAGGAACCTGCAAAGTTATGGCCTTGAAGGAAAGGCCCCCAAGTATGAAATCCGTTCCTGTGAATTTCAAGCTATGCTCCCATTCTTTTGTAATCAGTCAGACTCTCAGCGACCTGTGTGAACTTTCTCCCTGAGTCAAATGCCGCTCCACCTCCAAGTCTTGGCTACACTGCTCAGATTCACTGGCACTTCATCTTTCAAAAGTGGCTTCTCTCTTAATAGACAGAATACATTTAATGTATATATAAACTTCCCCACTACGTATAATCTCTTAAAAATCAAGGTAACATTGGTTTATAGCATTATGGAAGTTTCATGCGTGCAGCACTCTATTTCTACTTCTGTATACATTACAGTGAGAATTTTAGTTTCCATCTGTCACCAAGCAATTGACCCCCTTTTTTCATGTAGTCTTCCCTGCACCCACTTTCCCCTCTGGGAACTACCACTCATTCTCTGTATCTATATGTTTATTTTTGTTTGGTTTGGTTTTTCATTTATTTTAAAAAATTCTACGTATAAGTGAAATCATACAGTTTTAGTTTTCCCTTATTTATTTCACTTAGCATAATATAAACATATGGTCAACACACATAGGAAAAGGTGTTCAACATAACTAATTATTAGGAAAATACAAACCCAAGCCATAAAGAGATATCACTTCACACCTGTCAGAATGGCTATTACCCAAAAAGAAAAAAAATTTAAGGTGTTGGTGAGGATGTAGAGAAAAGGCAACACTGATATATTGCTGATGGGAACAAATTGGTGCAGTTAGTGCAGAAAATAGTATGGAAATTTCTGAAAAATTAAAAATAAAACCACCACATATGATCCAGCTATTTTACTTCTGGGAATATATCCAAAGAATATGAAATTTGAGGCTTCCCTGGTGGTCCAGTGGGTAAGGACACCGCCTTGCAGTGCAAGGGGCGCCAGTTTGATGCCTGGCCTGGGAAGATCCCACGTGCTGCAGAGCGGCTGGACTGATGTGTCCAATTACCGAGCCGCAGCTCTGGAGCGCATGCGCCCAGAGCCGGTGCTCTTCGACAACAGAGGCCGCCGCGATGGGAGACCCACACGGGCCAAAGAACAAAGATGGATGAAACTAGACAAATGAAAGACCAGTGGAAGTGGCCCGCCCACCCCCCTCCCTCCCTACTCCCGCCAAAATAAATAAATAAATCTTTAAAAAAAAAAAAAGAATATGAAATTTGAAAAGATATTTGCACCTCCTTGTTTATTGCAGTATTATTTACAGCAATAATATTGCAGTATTATTTCCACAATATATGCAAACAACTGAAGTATCCATCAAGAGGTGAATGAATAAAGAATTTGTGTGACAATGAAACACCACTCTGCCATAAAAAGACGAATTCTTACCATTTTCAACAACATGGATGGACTTTAAAGGTCTTATGCTAAATGAAATAAGTCAGACGGAGAAAGATACTTTGTGCTTTCATTGCTTCTTTGAAAAAATTGAGATGTTTGAGATAATTGTAGATTCTCCTTCAGTTGTAGCAAATAGTACAGAGAGATCCTGTTTACCCTTTCCGTGGCTTTTTATGATGGCAACATTTTGCAAAACTCCACTATATGACAACTAGGATACTGATATTGATAAAGTTCACAGATCTTATTCCAAAATCCTGTTTCACATATGCTCATCCGTGTGAACATTTACTTTGCTCCATTTTCATCCCAGGTGGGTTCCTCTAGTCACCACCACAGTCAGAATCCTGAAGAGCGCCATCACCTCAGGGATCCTTCTTAATGTCACCCTTTCACGGCTGCACCCACGTCGCTCCCACAACCCTCTATCTCACCCGTAGGAAACACCAATCTGTTCTCCATGTTTAAAATTAGGACATCAGGGCTGGTTGCAGGTTTTGGCTATTATGAATATCACCTGTTTTTGACTGTATTTTCTTTTCATTAATTCACAGCCACTTTAAATGAGTTAGTAAAGCAAGGTTTGTTGAGAAAAGTCTTTGAGTCCCCTCTCAGTTAATGATTCTTTTCAATTTAGAGGCAACATGAGCTGGGAGAAAGCTATAGGACTTTGGAGTTGGAAGAATTGTTTTTTATAAAAACAAGGCTCCATTATTTCCTTCCTGCACAGCCCAAGGCTGGTTACTTAACACTTCGCCACCATCACTCCAACTACCATCACCCCAGCCTCCACTCAGCGACCTTTCCTATCTCTGTTTACCCAGAAAAACAATACCTCTGTGGAGAGTTGTTTTTGTAAAGACTAAATGAGATAGCACATAAAAGCTCCCAGTACTGTGGGGTGTTACAGAGTCCCTTCTCCCTTGACCCGCTGAGCAGGGGAAATAAATCAAAAATAGTAGAAAGTTGAAATTGTGCACTTGGAAAATGCCGTTTGAATACTCCTAAGTACAACAAGGGGAAACTAGGACAAGAATGACTGTACCACTGGGGCTTATAATTAGCTTAATGAGGCTTTTAAAGAGCTCTAGAAGAGAGCTGGGAAGACTTAACTAAGTCAAACAAGACCTGGTCCCATCTCCCACTCCCTCTCCCAGCTTCAAGGAGGCTTAATTAGTTTAAAAACTCTTTTCTTTCAAAATCTGGCTATAAGAAGCTACAGCCTTCCTTAGTCCATTTTTTCAAAACTCCTAAATTAGCAGAGCCCAGATGAAGGACATTTTATGGGGACTGAAAAATAGTCCT
Organism: Tragulus kanchil; assembly: GCA_022376925.1. Lineage (NCBI taxonomy): Eukaryota > Metazoa > Chordata > Mammalia > Artiodactyla > Tragulidae > Tragulus > Tragulus kanchil. Next base: position 63,946,954 of record JAIOJX010000001.1, on the reverse strand, counting down.
TTCCCCCATTTGGAAAACTTTCACAATTGTGTTTGTTTCTAACCCCCTCCTAGTCTTTCCTTCACTCTCAAGCTCAAGTCGGCCTCCACCCTTTGTGCTCTAATTCTATAAGCTTTCCCAGCACTCGAAGGGCTATTTATGGATAAATTTATAGCTCTGACAAAAAGATAGCATCATTTCCCTAGACCTTCCCTGTTTCTTACGTTTTGAAATCCCAGAAGACTGTTCTATGTGATTTTCTGAGTCCTTCCTGGAGTGTGTGATGGGCCTATTTCAGGGATTCTTGCTAAGTTGCTTCTGACTTCCATTCCCAATATCTCTGGAATCCATTGCCAACTATTTGCTGCACATCTACTTGGGGCCTCACCCTGTGCTTCACCCTGTGGGGAGTGAAAAAGCCAGAGTTGCTGTCCTCCAGGGGAGGACAGTTTGAGGAAACCCAAGTACCCACGTGAAACAGTTGGAGAGGGATTAAGAAGAGCCCCGTGGGGTAGGACAGTGACCTAAAGTGAGATGATCTGTCAGAGAGGTTGCAGATCAGTGAGGAAGGAAAAAGGTTTCATGGAGAAGGTTGGGGAATCAATGGGTAAGCCAGACTTGGCTAGATGGAAGAGTGAGAAAAGACAGTGCCAGGAGAGGGATATCTTGAGTAAAAACATTGGGGTGGGGGAGGATTGCTCCATGACCTGACTTCTGGATCACCTCAACTCTTGACTCCTCATCTTGCCTTCCATTAAAAGCCTTGTCCACTCTCACCTGGTACCCAGTGCTCAGTTCGTTGGAGGGCTGATACTCAACTACAATGTATACTTAAGTTTTGGATGACAGCTCTATCCAAAGTATCATTCTCACCCAAACTTCCCAGCCCGAAGTTCCCTACCCCGGCACTCAAAAGTGGAGGCCATGTTCTTGAAAATGTTGCCCAGCCCTGAGATTTGAAATTCAAAGGCAAGCTAGACCGGCACCAAGGAAAAGTGGGAAAATCAATCACTAAAATGACATCCTGTGGTGAAGGGAGGGCCATGGTCACCAAGCAAAGGGGTACAGATTTGGTATAGTCAGAGATTAGGAACCACTACAACCATTTGTTTCTATTACCAAGAGTAGAGTTTTCCTTTGACTAATATTAGGAAACTAGAGCCATTTAGTTGACAAGGCAAATGAGTTGCTTCCCCTAATTAAAGGAAGTTATGCTGACAGCCCAGTGAGCCTCTTTGTGTGTTAACCATGCCAACAGGGAAGAAATCCAATTTACCCCTTCCCAAAGTCTTGGTTGAACTCCACCCCACACTGGCCCAAAGTTATTTGGTTTGGAAGCTGACAGTCCAACCTCTTCGGTGGCTTCTGTTCACACTCTCACTGGCCTTAGGGGATTGTAAATTCTAAAGAAGCGGGGGCTGCAGTTAGCTGACCGAAACCAAATGTTCCTGCCACACAGTGCTGCATGATACTCCACTCCACCTCCACTCTGGGTGTAGCTGGATTTTCCCCATGGAGGAACTTGATTTTACAACCTCAGGGTGGAAAATGTCCGAGATGAGAGAAGAGATCAGTAGAGGAATGCAGCTGGAGGGTGCGAAAGGGCAGAATCCAAGACCTGGGTATGGATTGACATGGAACTAACCAGAACCTCTTGGAGAGAGTAGCCACCAAGTTGCTCCAGCAATCCTGGGATACTGAATCAAAAGGATTCTTACAACCATTCTCCCAAACTTTTGAAGGAGGTCAAAACTTGTACAAGAATAAGTCAAACGTACCACTTTCTCTGGAATACAAAGAAAACAAACAAACAAAGTGCAGACTGAAAACTTCCACAAAGTAAATGAATGGCCAATCTTTAATTCATGGAGAGCTGAGATCATGTTTCTATTATTCTCCATTATATCCCCAGGACCTAACCTAGTAGAAACTCAGTCAATGCTTGTTGAATGAATAAATGAATTTCAATAATAATAGTAATAACACTAATCAATATTTATTGAGCTCCAATTGTTTTCCAGCCAGTGCTCTAAGAAGTTTTCAGGTGTTAATTAGCTGATTGGACCTTCACAACAGCCCTCTAACGTAGGCTTGTAGGCTCCTTATTATTTCCGTTTTATAGAGCAGGAAAGAAACACTCAAGAAGATGGTTCCTTGCCTGAGGGTATATCCTGACTAGTAGGCTGCAAAGCTTGAATGGTTACTTCCTAAGGGAAGGTAGGATTATCCTGGCTATCTCTTGACCACATGTGGTCTCTCTGTGTTCATAACAATCAACCGGATGTGCTATGTTACAGACCCTCTGTGACGATTCTTGATGGTTGCCCCTGCCTGGGATGCTATCCTCAGTCTCCTCTATATTCCTACCATAAATGGACACATCACTCCTTTCTTCCTATTAGAATCCCACTCTTGCTTAGAGATTCAGTTCAAATTTTACCTCTTTTACCAAGATTGTGCTGACTGACTGCTCTTGCAGAAAAGTTCTCTCCCACTTGGGAATTCATATGGCACCCATGAGTCATACCACACATTTGATACTTGAAATCTACATAGCATGCCAGTTAAAAGCCAAACTTTAGAGTCAGACAGGGCTGGATTTAAATTCCAGCTCTGCCAGTTTACTAGGTGTGTGACTGTGGACAACTTACTTAACTCTCCATCAAGGAGCATGATCTTTGAACTGGAAAGAGAATCAAAGCCCAGGATAGATGAGGAGATAATAAGGGGGGTACTTAGTGGCCTTCAATGAGTTCAAGTTTCCAGGCCCTGACAAATTACCTCCTAGGCTACCAAGAGAATGTGCAGATGTGATCACAGAGGCAGTTTTAGTAACCTTTGAGAAATTAAGGCAAAGGGAAGAGGTGAGAGACAGAAAGAGGCAGGCAAATGTTGTTCCAAGTTTTATTGAAGCGGGACAGGGGAGGTTGGTGTTACAGGATACAAATATATTCCGGAAACTGCAGACCAGTGAGCATGGCATTGGTCTTTGGCAAAAGCATAGAAAGCACTATTTAAGCAAATCATTTTTAAGGCTTTAGGAAGGGAGCGGAAATCACTAGAGGTAAGCATGAGCTCATTAAAAGCAAGTCATGCTTAACTAAACCTATTTCCTTTTTTGAATGAATATCTTAAAGGGTAGATGAAGGGGATATCAGAGTGTCATGTATCTGGATTTCAGTGAGACATTTGAAGAAGTCTTATATCCTCGTAGAAAAGATGGAAAAATTGAAGCTGGATGGTAGCAGAAGCTATATGTCTTGCTTCAAGTTTGAGCAGTCTTATTAAAAGTGATTTTTCATAAGCGGGGGGCTCTGAGGTCGTGCTGTAGAATTCTGTCCTGGACCCTATCTTGCTCAATACTTTTATTAGTCAAGTTGATCAAAGAGGCATATAAAGAAACTTGGTAATAGGGAGCAGGCACTTTCATTGGAGGCGATATCGCCACCAAGAGGTCAAATTGGTTCTTGAGGAGGAAAAAACCTTTTACAGATCTGTAGAGTGCAAATAAATATATACACAGATTATCAGTGTTATTAAAATTTCAAGGGAAGAAATTAGGGGGAAATATCTTCCAAGGCTCCTTAGGCGTTTGATAATTTTAAAAAGTTGAGAAACATTGGTATAAAGAATGTGATATTTTAGGTTAAAGACTCAACATCTAGAAAAATCAAAAGGGAGTAAATTGAAATAAAAAGTAAACAAGGTGACATTTATCGAGGATGTATGTAAAGCCCATAATCTAGGCTAAAATAAAAGGCAATTGTTTAAGCATAGCAAGAGACAAAAGAGGGTTTTAATTGTGCTAGAGCCTCCACATTGAGCAGATAAGAAATCTGGAAACCATGCCTCATGAGGCATGATTTAAGTGAACTGAGGATATTTGGCCTGGAGGACAAAAGACTCGAGTTGACATGAGAAGTATCTGTCATATGAAAAAAGAATTAGAAATAGCTTATGTAAAGCTCATTTTTGCTCAACCTAAGGAGTATTTTTTTTTTAACAATTAGGAAATGTCTGGATGTGGAACAAGCTGCCTACAGAGGGATGAGCTTTCTAGATGATCAGGATTGTATTTCTGCACTGAGCAGGATGGCAGATATGACCTCTCAAGTTTCTTCTATTCCCTGATCATTAGGCAGGAAGGGAGCGGAAATCACTAGAGGTAAGCATGAGCTCATTAAAAGCAAGTCATGCTTAACTAAACCTATTTCCTTTTTTGAATGAATATCTTAAAGGGTAGATGAAGGGGATATCAGAGTGTCATGTATCTGGATTTCAGTGAGACATTTGAAGAAGTCTTATATCCTCGTAGAAAAGATGGAAAAATTGAAGCTGGATGGTAGCAGAAGCTATATGTCTTGCTTCAAGTTTGAGCAGTCTTATTAAAAGTGATTTTTCATAAGCGGGGGGCTCTGAGGTCGTGCTGTAGAATTCTGTCCTGGACCCTATCTTGCTCAATACTTTTATTAGTCAAGTTGATCAAAGAGGCATATAAAGAAACTTGGTAATAGGGAGCAGGCACTTTCATTGGAGGCGATATCGCCACCAAGAGGTCAAATTGGTTCTTGAGGAGGGAAAAAGCCTTTTACAGATCTGTAGAGTGCAAATAAATATATACACAGATTATCAGTGTTATTAAAATTTCAAGGGAAGAAATTAGGGGGAAATATCTTCCAAGGCTCCTTAGGCGTTTGATAATTTTAAAAAGTTGAGAAACATTGGTATAAAGAATGTGATATTTTAGGTTAAAGACTCAACATCTAGAAAAATCAAAAGGGAGTAAATTGAAATAAAAAGTAAACAAGGTGACATTTATCGAGGATGTATGTAAAGCCCATAATCTAGGCTAAAATAAAAGGCAATTGTTTAAGCATAGCAAGAGACAAAAGAGGGTTTTAATTGTGCTAGAGCCTCCACATTGAGCAGATAAGAAATCTGGAAACCATGCCTCATGAGGCATGATTTAAGTGAACTGAGGATATTTGGCCTGGAGGACAAAAGACTCGAGTTGACATGAGAAGTATCTGTCATATGAAAAAAGAATTAGAAATAGCTTATGTAAAGCTCATTTTTGCTCAACCTAAGGAGTATTTTTTTTTTTTTTTAACAATTAGGAAATGTCTGGATGTGGAACAAGCTGCCTACAGAGGGATGAGCTTTCTAGATGATCAGGATTGTATTTCTGCACTGAGCAGGATGGCAGATATGACCTCTCAAGTTTCTTCTATTCCCCTGATTCAGTGATTCCCTACTCATTCGAAAGTTATGGAGGAGGAAAAGATGGCTGATGAAGATGAGTCCAGACAAAACACCCTCCCTCAGTTTCAAAGCCCAAATCCCACAATATGGGGGATACTTGTTTGGGAAATCTGTTGCTCAGGAACCACATCAGGGGCATAGAGGGTGAGATGACACAGAGGGAGCTGTGAAGTGCCAAGGAGGAGGTCTCAGAGACCAGAGTTAGAGAACTGCTCAGATCTGTTTCGTGAAAATACTGATGCGGGGCCAGTTATTAGGGTGAGCACAGCTCCTTTCCTGTAGTCTCTCCCCTCTCAGACTCAAGGAGCCAGCAGCACATTTGGTTCGGGGATGGAGCAGAGGGTGGTAATTTCAGATCAAAGGTTACTGCCGCATTGGGTGGGAGAGCTGAGGACTGAGACATGGGAGCCCTCATCCTTTCTGAAAATTGAAACAAAACACCTTGAGCATGTAATCCCTGGCATTGTAGCCCAGGGAATGTCTCGGGGAGCAGGACCCTGATGGAGGTGCACCATTGTATTTACACGGCTTGGAGTATTTTGCTGCAACCTCTAGGATGGCAGTGGAAACTCAGTTATTGGTTCTGCTTTTCATCGAACATCGCCCAGCAGACTCTCCGTGGCCCCATTGCTAGAAATTAGGCTTCTTCCAGGTGTCCTGGAATCAAACTCCACTTGCTGTCCTCTCTACTGTTCCCCTCTCTCTGTCCTTGGCCAGATGTAACCTGTTGCTTCACAAAACAGCTTTTTCTTCCCTGTGCCCATGGGCTCCTCTTTCACTCCCACCCACTCGCTGAGGTCCTCATTACCAGCAAAGATCTGTGTACAAGGGCCGTGTCTGCAGCCGAGCCCACAAGAACTTTGCCAGCACTTCAAGATTTTTCTCTCCATGTCCTCCCTTGAGGCATGTTCGGGTCTGCACTCTTAACCTTGGGACAGAAAAGCCAGAAATCTCTCAGACCCCTCCCTGAAAAGTCCTCTTTCTCCTTGGGACAGAAAGCGCTTTCAAACGTGGCTTTCCTGGTTTTTTTTTTTTTTTTTTTTTTTCAGTTTGCTAGTGGGTGGATTGGGAGTGGGCATCCCGTTTGCACATCTGGTAGGGGCACTTTCCAGATTTTCCTCATGACTCAGGATCAGTTTCTGACTGCTAGGCGGGGCCAAGTCTCCTGAATTTAATGCGGGGCACCTCCCCCTATGAGCAAAGCTTGGTACAGCCCAAATAGTTTTCAGGTTAAGAAAGCCAGAATCTTTGTTCAGCCACACTTACTCAACAGACTTTGTAGGGGTTACCTGGCTAAGAGCAGCAGCAGCGGCGGCAGCAGCAGCGGCGGCAGCGAGTCTCCTGGGATAACTCAGGTGAGGAGAGAAGACAGTCACAAACTCATCCTGCAATCTCATTTGCTGGATAACTGAGCATCCAGATGAAGTGAATAAATCTGAACTTTAGAGGCGAACTTCGCAGCTATCATTTTACAGTTTCTCTGGATTGAATGCGTGTGGATAATAGCAGTTTAGAAACTTCAAAACTAATGAAATTTTTGATTGCTTCTTTCAGGGTGTCTAAGGGGGTAATTGTGGATGTCTGGCCATGAGAATTTTTTCCTGGGGATATCTGCTCAGGTTTTTTTTGGTTTGTTTGTTTGTTTGTTTGCGGGGGGGGGTGGTGGGGTGGGTGTAGGATCTTCCATTATTTAAACTACCTGTTAAAGGAGACAAACTTGGGAGGCTGGTGTGAGAGGGAGACTCCACAGTGTTAGGGTTTTTATTCTAACTTCTGCTGATCCCCAACCATGGGCACATTATTGAGACGTAGATAAAATCTTGGAGCCACACTGTGGGAAAAAATCTTTAAACCCTGAGAATGGGGTGCAGGGGACGATGCACTGCCTCACAGGAGAGAATTGCTGCTCTCTCTTGTCCATGCAACTGGGATCCTCCTGTCCTGGTGACAGGTTGATCATGGCTGTTTCAGGACAGCCTGGTTTTGTTTTTCTCTGATTCTTGCATTGGTTTAAACCTTGATTTTCAGTTGGGTCTCTCTCCATACCCCTCAACGACCTTGTTCTTGGGGTTTGGCTGGGCTACTTGACCAGAGTAGGCTAGAGTGAGAAAGGGGTCGTAAAAGAATTGGAGCATTGCAATCGAAAATTAACTCTGAGGATCTGGAGCTTGAAATATAGTGAAAAGCATGGAGGAAAATTCAACAGATTCTGCCATTCTGACCGTTGCTTCTGGCTTCCTGGTTTGTATTAATGTTTTTTTTAACAAAATTCAACTAATGTCTCATTTGCTAATCTATGTTGTGATATTAAGGACATTTTATAGTCTGAAGGAATGTAGAAAAAGATTCTATGGGAGACAGCTAATTAACTTGCATTCCTCTTGAAGTTTGTGTGCCTGTGTGTGTGCCCGCACACAAGTGCGTGTGCCTATATGAATACTTTGGATTTGAATAGCATTCTTTATTTATCCTTGAGTCCTTAGCAGGGGAGGGAGAAGTCTAAATACTTGTGTCTCAGGAATAGGTTAAAAAGCAGACTTTCTGTATCCTTGGGAGTTTTCAATCCCCAAGGTAAAAGCAGAAAAGTCTCTTTGCAATCCCTAAACACTGTTTCTTTGATTAGCTTTGATTTGAAATCATCTAACCTTCTGATAGCAGTTCAAAAACAAAATGCCTGAGAAGAGGACAGTACGGATTTTCAAAAGCAGTGTCCTGAGGTTTTGTGTTTGCATACTCCCCTTACAGTTTCACTTTTTAAAAACTGTGTTAGGAGGTCCCAGTTTTATTTACTAACTGTGTAACCTTGGACAAGTCCATTTACCTTCCTATAAAAACAAGGAATTGGACTAAGCAATCTAAGAGTCCATCCACTGTAATATTCTAGAAAAATTGAAATTAAGGTTTTGAAAGGCTGTAAAATTATAATTATAGGATGGGCTTATTCAAGCCAAGAGGGGGAAAAAGGTTAGTGGGGGCAAGTCGGCCAGAAGGGAGAGGTAGAAAAGAGGTGAGGTACTGAGGGACAGAGGGGCCATTTTATATTGGTCTTTTGAATGTTTGTATCTTACTTAAATATGTGATCAAATCTCCTCATTTCCCAATAAGGACAAAAAAGAGATTTAATTTGTGTTTTCTAATACTACTACATTTCATAGCCCTACATTGCTCTTCTCCTTAATAGTTAAAAAGCATGTTCACATTCTTAATTTTGGTAGCTCTCCCCAATAACACTTGGGGGTAAATGGGGCAGCTATTTTGTCCCCGTTGCTCTTATGGGAATACTGAGGGACAGAGATGTTATCTACACTAAAGGATGGTATTTGGGACTTGACCCTGGATCTCCGGGCTACCTGTGCTCTTTTTAGGATTTTGAATTTTTTTTTTTCATAGAGTTCTTCAACAATGGAACAAAGGAAATTGTATTCTCTATTTTCTTAGAATTCCTTTGAGCAGAGTCTTCTTCTGGGCAGAGTAAATGTGTCCTATATGAGGCTGGATCAAAGTACTTTTGTGGTCCCTTTCAGACCTCAGGTTATCTGGCCAACCATTTGAATTGCAACAGCCAAATATTCCCTGCAGCAGCAGAGTGCCCATGGGTGTGGCTATGGCTCTGCCTGTGTAGAATGGGACACACGCTTCTCTTTGAAACATGTAGATGCTGAATTTTTATTACTTCTACCTCTCCAAGCCCTATTTCTCTCATCCCACAGCTGCAGGAGCGAGGATAGGGTCTGGACTGCCTACTGTGCCGGACGTGGGGCTGCAACTTCATGCCAGGGCAGAGTCAGGTCTTCGGTTTTCCGTTTGCTGGGCAAACTCCTAATTGCTTTGACCTTCAATTTTGCCCCAAGTAGAGCACATGGGGGAAACTGGGGGAAAAGGAGAAACCAGCCAGAAATAACACCCAGGGGCCCTGTTCCTTCCCTCTATCTCTCTTTAAATGCCCTCCCCTCCCGTCTCACTGGCCCCAATCAAAACCAGTTTGTAAACCACAGACTGGATTTCTCCCATCAGATCATCATTCTCTTTAATAAACAGGCATATTTCAATCTTTAGAGCAAATTCTGGTTTCTCCTCTAAGGCTGACCCACAAGTAAAGAACAAGTGATATTTCTCTTAAGTGTTTGTTCAGCTTCCCATGCTTTCCAGTCCAGCCAGTAGCAAAAGCTCCCTCTACTGAGTGTGACCTCATTTTCTATGTAGCAGGCTCCCTCAACTTGCCTTGGCAATTCCAAACTCACCACACCCTCAGGTGTGGAGGAACCTTACTCAGACAGGAGTGCTGAAGACCCTTATCTCAATACAAAACTCCACTCTTTCTCACCCAACCACCCATACTAGCTAGCCCTTGAGACACGAGGTCCTTCTTCTAAAATGTGCACATTCCCTTTATTAGCTGGAGGTTCTCTTCGGTTGATACTTAAAGCAGCCCCAGCTTTGATTCTGTTTACCTACTTTCCTATATGTGTTCTTTAACCTACCAGGCTTCTGATTTTCACAGTGGGATGTAGCAAGTTAGCAAAGAAGGAACATTGCTTTCTCTGCTCTCTCATGCCCTGACAGGGCAAGTTGTTGATGACCAACGTAATTCAAATTTCTGAGTTTCCGAAAGTTTTCTGAGACTCAACAGATGAACCCTTGGATGTGAAGGGTTCAGATACTCTCATGCTCATCGGACCACGGAAATAAAGGACCTTTTCAGTATTCACCATGGCAATAAATTCTAGGCAGAGTGCCTCAAAGTTAGGTATCGTGTTTGCTTTGGAGGGTTTTCCTCATCTGAGCTAAAAAAAAAAAAAAAAAAAAAAACTTCTTTAAGGAGGCAGTGAGCGAAAGCAGCAGTGTGCTGTGATAGAAGTCTGTACACTGAATGTGGTGTTACAGAGACCGGGATTTGAGCTGGCTCCGCCATTTTCTAGCTGCTCCTTGTCTGAGCTGCCATTTTCTGCAGATACAAAATGAAGGGCACAGATAACATCTACCAAACATGGCTGCCAGGAAGAAAGCAGAACACACTTCTAACAATAATTTTCCATGCAAACATGAATTTTCTCCATAAGATATTTATCCATTTTACAAATATTTCCTGAATGATGCTTGTGTGCCTAGCTCTGTGCCAGGCTGTGAGAGGGCTTATGGTGTACATCTTGCATTTATGGAGTCCTTACTACTTAGTAAAAATACCTGTATATTAAATATCTTATTAGGGACAGCCACAGTGTAAGAAGGGCAAGATAAATAAACACACTCCCCTGATGAGAAAATTAAGGCACAAAGAAACCAAGGTCACAGCAAATGGAATATAGTTCTCCTGTTACCTAGTCAGAAATTGGAGTCAATTCTACTCTGCAAGTCCAATGGGACGCGGGACTATGACTGTACTCTAACAAAAGCCAGTCAAAGTTGAGACTGGTAGCTGGATTTTCCTTATTTCCTACGCTCCCTCAAACTGCATGCTCCCTCATTCATAAGGCCTCAATGATCTGCACCAGCAGATCAACTGGGATCATATCAGTTTTAAAAATTAAATTTGATTTTCTTTCCAATTGATGCTATTTTTATCTGTAGACAGGCTCTCTTTATATAACAAGGTTTCCCTTTGCAGGTTCCTGCCTGCCTTGCCAATTGACTGACTAACAAGGGAGACTGGCAGGGGTAGAGGGCCTTCCCAAGAACAGGAAATACTCATTTATCCAAAATGTTCAGGGACCAGGAGGCTCTGGCAAACTAAATATCTTAATTGCCCCAGATGATCCCCATTTGTGGTCCCCAGCCTCTGGCAATCCACCCAACCTTCCAGGAAAAGCGAAGAGGCACAGTGGTGTTTGTTATAAATTTGAGCACACGTGGAAATTGGGACCCATTTGTAAAAGACTCAAGAAAGGAGCCTGGGCACACATTCAGATTGGCTCTGATGCTGCTTAGTGGAAAAGTATTACCGATTCCATCCAGGACTTAAAATACAATGAAATACACATCAATATTTCAAACCTGTGGACAGACTTAAATCTGAAGACTGAAAAGATTTTGGTACTTGCAGTCTCCCGTAGCCTTCCATTTGAAAACCAATTGCCAATAAATAAGGCTATTGAAAAAACTGGTTATTTTCAGCTTCTTATTCCTTGGCTTCAGAGAAAGGGTAAGTTTGTTTACATAAACTGTAGGTTGCAAATAACATAAAATTAAAGATTTTCTATGGTTTTCAAAATGGGGAGACTTCTTTACCAGTGAGACATTTCAGTGTAATACTAAAGGAACGTAAATGAGATAGTAGAGAGGTCTGATTAATATTACATGTTTTACAAAATACCAACAGCCTCATTATTGACTGAGTTTGGAGCTGTGTTACCTACACAGATACCTCTTGAAAATGCTAATTAGCCTTTCCCTCTCCAAATTTGGTCCATTTGTTTTAAGCAGATACTGTGACCTTAGCCAGATTTTTCTCTTTCAACCCTCATGTAATCACAGAATGTAAACACGGTTAGCCTTAAAATATGTTTTTGAAATACTTGGTGCCATATAAATTTTACACCGCTCCCCCTGTGCCCCCCCCCACACTTAACTATTGACTGTCCTGAGAAGATCATTACAATTTTTACAAATCTACCTTTGTGAATCAAGCAAAGGCATTGAAAACCCTATTATCACTCCAAAGCTATTTAAAATCAAATTTGCCTTTCAAATTACCCTCATAAAATCCAGTTGTTAGGGACATTTGAGTGTGGGGCACTCTGATAGACAATGCCTAAAGAGCCACTGTATTAATTCTCTATTTAGCCATGATTTTTTTTTTTTTTTTCAGAAAAGAAAGCAACAGTGTATTGCCAGGGGATAAGAATCTATAGTCCATAAAATTTAGTGTAATTGAATTTCAGTATGCCTTTTATGGCGGGTAAATGATTGCACACTAGACTTTGAAGAAGAAAGACACATGCAATCTTTCTATCTTTTCTTGTCATTGGAGGCCATCTGCTGAACTCTGTTTCTTGCATTAATCTCCTTGGCCAATAATAATGCAAAGCACTTTAATGATAAGAGTAAAGGAATTGTGTGAAAGGGCTTGTTAGAACTGAAAGGGGCTGCTTTACCCCTCAAGCCCAAAGTGTGTGTGGCCCTTCAAGGGCCCTTCAAATTATTCTGAACATAGTGCAGTGATTTTTGCCTTCTCAAATTTAGAACCCTTTAACTCCTCTGCCAGTGGAAAATCGAAGATTGCACTTTGAAAACTGGTGGTTTTCAGCTTCTTATTCCTTGGCTTCAGAGAAAGGGTAAGTTTGTTTACATAAACTGTAGGTTGCAAATAACATAAAATTAAAGATTTTCTATGGTTTTCAAAATGGGGAGACTTCTTTACCAGTGAGACATTTCAGTGTAATACTAAAGGAACGTAAATGAGATAGTAGAGAGGTCTGATTAATATTACATGTTTTACAAAATACCAACAGCCTCATTATTGACTGAGTTTGGAGCTGTGTTACCTACACAGATACCTCTTGAAAATGCTAATTAGCCTTTCCCTCTCCAAATTTGGTCCATTTGTTTTAAGCAGATACTGTGACCTTAGCCAGATTTTTCTCTTTCAACCCTCATGTAATCACAGAATGTAAACACGGTTAGCCTTAAAATATGTTTTTGAAATACTTGGTGCCATATAAATTTTACACCGCTCCCCCTGTGCCCCCCCCCACACTTAACTATTGACTGTCCTGAGAAGATCATTACAATTTTTACAAATCTACCTTTGTGAATCAAGCAAAGGCATTGAAAACCCTATTATCACTCCAAAGCTATTTAAAATCAAATTTGCCTTTCAAATTACCCTCATAAAATCCAGTTGTTAGGGACATTTGAGTGTGGGGCACTCTGATAGACAATGCCTAAAGAGCCACTGTATTAATTCTCTATTTAGCCATGATTTTTTTTTTTTTTTTCAGAAAAGAAAGCAACAGTGTATTGCCAGGGGATAAGAATCTATAGTCCATAAAATTTAGTGTAATTGAATTTCAGTATGCCTTTTATGGCGGGTAAATGATTGCACACTAGACTTTGAAGAAGAAAGACACATGCAATCTTTCTATCTTTTCTTGTCATTGGAGGCCATCTGCTGAACTCTGTTTCTTGCATTAATCTCCTTGGCCAATAATAATGCAAAGCACTTTAATGATAAGAGTAAAGGAATTGTGTGAAAGGGCTTGTTAGAACTGAAAGGGGCTGCTTTACCCCTCAAGCCCAAAGTGTGTGTGGCCCTTCAAGGGCCCTTCAAATTATTCTGAACATAGTGCAGTGATTTTTTGCCCCTTTCTCTTCAAATTTAGAATTATTCTCTGCTTGAACTCCTCCCTGCCAGTGGAAAATCGAAGATTGCACTTTAAATTATAATGACTCACATTTAACTCTCAACCTTAACATTTATTCTCTATTTTTCCAGTAAGATTGTTAAAGAGCATATGAACCCATTTGGCAGATGAGGAAACTGACAATAGGAGATAGTTTACGTGCCTCTACCCCAAGCCACACATTGCAGAGCCTGAGATCTTTTTTCCCTGAAAATGGCGACTTTTCCTTTAAAGTTAAACTCAAGGTGCCTAGCTCCAGGAGTAAACCACTGGGATGACATCTGTTAGTCTGATCTCAGATAATCATTCAAAGACTTGAGAACTTTTTCCTTCAGTAACAACAATTTTCTCATTCTAGACATAGTTTGACATGATGGGTCCTCCTCTGAAGTTCTTCAAAAACCAGAAGTACCAGGAACTGAAGCAGGAATGCATCAGGGATGGTAGACTTTTCTGTGATCCAACCTTTTTGCCTGAGAATGATTCACTTTTCTACAACCGACTGCTTCCTGGAAAGGTGATATGGAAACGTCCTCAGGTAACTCTGTTGTTTCAGTTTCTGCCTCCCTCTTTCTCTCTTTCATTTGAAGTCTACTTGGTTCACTACTTCACTCACACAGTCCACTACATATAGACCAGTTTAGCAGACAATTTATTTATGCTTTTATAGCATAGCATATCTTTTTTATATTTTTATAGCACAGCAAAATTAAGAGAAAGGACAGATTTCCCATATAAATGCCACCTCTCAGAGCGGTACCTTTGTTACAACTGGTGAACTTACACTGATACATCATTATTGCACGAAGTTCATAATTTACCTTAGAGTTCACTCCTAGTGTACATTCTAAGGATTTGGACAAATGTATAGTGACATATATCCATAAATGTAGTATTGGAATATTTTCACTTCCCTACAAATTCCCAGCAGACCATTTTAAAATGGGAAGTTTTATGGATCTGGGCTTTTGACTCTAATTTGAGTAATCTTGAATTGTAATCACATTTTATCAGATTTAGTAATTTAGAACCAAAAAAGAGATATGCCATGTTTGTTTTCTTTTAGAAGTTCATTTGAGTGAATATGGTAACTCAAAAAGCACCTCTACTCTTGTCTCTTTACTGAGTTACTTAAGAGCTTCAAGTTACTTGGCAACTTCAAGATAATCTCAGACCAGTAAGGAGAAAACTCCTTGTATGGTGAACATAAATGAAATGAACTCAACAAGGACAAGATGGAGTCTCAACGGGGGCGGGGGGGGGGAGGCTTCTTTGATCTTCTTTAGGTACCACTGTCTTTATCCTTCCACCATTAGCAAAGTGGGGATCCAAGGAGGACTGTAGCTCTCTCACCACCTGTGAATAGTTTTTAATGGTTCTTTGTGGAACATCTGTAGATGGTATCTCTAAAGCAAGTGTGAAAATCCCATCACAAGTCCTACATGAGTGGGAGGTCAATGTACAAAATGATAGGACAATGGAATTTGGAGACTAAATAATAACCTAGTTATATCTAAAGGGTCTACCCAGATAGAAGGATATTCAACCCTGGCTTCTTCCCAAAGTAGAAGAGCAGGTATACAGGTCATACAGGGCTGTTATGAAATGCAAATTTTCAGACCTTCACAATATCCTGAAAACCTTCTGATCCTTTTGTGCACTATTGTGAAATCATCTCAGTCAGTAACTCAAGATTTGCCTTCTTCAATGAACAGCTTATCACTCTTTAGTGTCAACTTCCACAACTTGAACTCCTAAAGGGAGTTCTTATAAGAGCTACTTCATAGGTTGCCACCAGGGGGTGCCAAGACACACGGGTCACTTCAAGGTGCTTGTTTTCTACATGACTCAAAGGACATGTCTCAATTTTTGCCTTAAAGTATGATAGCCACTGAGAATATGACTTAGAGAAGTTCTCTCCATCAGAAGGACGATTACACTCCAGCTGAGTTTCTATGCCTCCAGTTGTTGATAATCTTGTAGATCACTGACCTGCAAACAAATCTGGAAAACATGAGCAGAATTCATTAGCCACTAATTCAGTATAGAGAGAGGTAAAAACTTTTTTCCCCAAAGTGCATGGGGAAAATAGAAATTGAGTAATCTTGAATTGTAATCACATTTTATCAGATTTAGTAATTTAGAACCAAAAAAGAGATATGCCATGTTTGTTTTCTTTTAGAAGTTCATTTGAGTGAATATGGTAACTCAAAAAGCACCTCTACTCTTGTCTCTTTACTGAGTTACTTAAGAGCTTCAAGTTACTTGGCAACTTCAAGATAATCTCAGACCAGTAAGGAGAAAACTCCTTGTATGGTGAACATAAATGAAATGAACTCAACAAGGACAAGATGGAGTCTCAACGGGGGCGGGGGGGGGGAGGCTTCTTTGATCTTCTTTAGGTACCACTGTCTTTATCCTTCCACCATTAGCAAAGTGGGGATCCAAGGAGGACTGTAGCTCTCTCACCACCTGTGAATAGTTTTTAATGGTTCTTTGTGGAACATCTGTAGATGGTATCTCTAAAGCAAGTGTGAAAATCCCATCACAAGTCCTACATGAGTGGGAGGTCAATGTACAAAATGATAGGACAATGGAATTTGGAGACTAAATAATAACCTAGTTATATCTAAAGGGTCTACCCAGATAGAAGGATATTCAACCCTGGCTTCTTCCCAAAGTAGAAGAGCAGGTATACAGGTCATACAGGGCTGTTATGAAATGCAAATTTTCAGACCTTCACAATATCCTGAAAACCTTCTGATCCTTTTGTGCACTATTGTGAAATCATCTCAGTCAGTAACTCAAGATTTGCCTTCTTCAATGAACAGCTTATCACTCTTTAGTGTCAACTTCCACAACTTGAACTCCTAAAGGGAGTTCTTATAAGAGCTACTTCATAGGTTGCCACCAGGGGGTGCCAAGACACACGGGTCACTTCAAGGTGCTTGTTTTCTACATGACTCAAAGGACATGTCTCAATTTTTGCCTTAAAGTATGATAGCCACTGAGAATATGACTTAGAGAAGTTCTCTCCATCAGAAGGACGATTACACTCCAGCTGAGTTTCTATGCCTCCAGTTGTTGATAATCTTGTAGATCACTGACCTGCAAACAAATCTGGAAAACATGAGCAGAATTCATTAGCCACTAATTCAGTATAGAGAGAGGTAAAAACTTTTTTCCCCAAAGTGCATGGGGAAAATAGAAATACACTGTTTGAGAGCCACTCTCACGAATGGATGGTGATAATGAGGACCATCACTCTTTTTTGATGCTATGAAAGAAAGGAGATCAACAGGGCAGAAGTAGCTGAAAAGAAGGCAGGAAGTTGAGGGAGGTTTGCTAGGGGAGGGTGTCATTTACAAATAGGACAAACTTGAACATATTTATAGGCTAAGGAGGAAACAGTAAAGTAGAAGAGGTTAAAGCTCAGAATAAAGAAGGGATAATGGATGGAGGTGAGGTCCTGTAGGGGGTGACAGGAGATCTGATGGGCCTAAAATCACAAGCCAACATGAAGCCATTCATTCCCCTGATGTAGACCAAGCCAGCAGTGCTTCCTATACTGGCCTGTCTTTAGACACATCCTCCCTCCTCTGTCTTGGCTCAGGCCTTTGTCCTTTACCTTCATCTTTCAAATTCTGTGGATTGAGTCCTAGATGTACTAGCACTAAAGGAAAAAAAAAATTAATAACCATGCCTATAGTCCATCTTGCTTCTGAGGCAAGTGATACCCCCTTTGAAGGTGAAGGAGTGTCAGAAAAAGAAGGGAAATGGGGATGGTAGAACAAGGAATCAGCAATTAGGGTTTGTCTGCTATGGGCCCAGATACTGTGTTTGGAGTTTTCTATACATTTTTTTTTTAAATTTCATCCTAATTTGCTATGGCTTAGCAAGGTAGGTGGGGCTTCCCTGGTACCTCAGCAGTAAAGACTCTACCTGCAGTGCAGGAGACACAAGTTCAATCCTTTGGTCGGGAAGACCCCCTGAAGAAGGACATGCCAACCCACTTTAGTATTCTTGCCTGGGAAATCCCATAGACAGAGGAATCTAGTGGGCTATGTCCATGGGGTCACATACAGTCTGGAAATGACTTAGCGAACAACAGCAACCAAACGAGGTAGGTATCTAAAAAACCACTTTGATATAATTCTATTTTCCTGGTACAAAAAATAAAAGTAGATACTCTGTTCATTTTATTGATGAGGACACTGTGTCTCATGGAACAAATCTGGAAAACATGAGCAGAATTCATTAGCCACTAATTCAGTATGTAAACTTTTTCCCCAAAGTGCATGGGGAAAATAGAAATACACTGTTTGAGAGCCACTCTCACGAATGGATGGTGATAATGAGGACCATCACTCTTTTTTGATGCTATGAAAGAAAGGAGATCAACAGGGCAGAAGTAGCTGAAAAGAAGGCAGGAAGTTGAGGGAGGTTTGCTAGGGGAGGGTGTCATTTACAAATAGGACAAACTTGAACATATTTATAGGCTAAGGAGGAAACAGTAAAGTAGAAGAGGTTAAAGCTCAGAATAAAGAAGGGATAATGGATGGAGGTGAGGTCCTGTAGGGGGTGACAGGAGATCTGATGGGCCTAAAATCACAAGCCAACATGAAGCCATTCATTCCCCTGATGTAGACCAAGCCAGCAGTGCTTCCTATACTGGCCTGTCTTTAGACACATCCTCCCTCCTCTGTCTTGGCTCAGGCCTTTGTCCTTTACCTTCATCTTTCAAATTCTGTGGATTGAGTCCTAGATGTACTAGCACTAAAGGAAAAAAAAAATTAATAACCATGCCTATAGTCCATCTTGCTTCTGAGGCAAGTGATACCCCCTTTGAAGGTGAAGGAGTGTCAGAAAAAGAAGGGAAATGGGGATGGTAGAACAAGGAATCAGCAATTAGGGTTTGTCTGCTATGGGCCCAGATACTGTGTTTGGAGTTTTCTATACATTTTTTTTTTAAATTTCATCCTAATTTGCTATGGCTTAGCAAGGTAGGTGGGGCTTCCCTGGTACCTCAGCAGTAAAGACTCTACCTGCAGTGCAGGAGACACAAGTTCAATCCTTTGGTCGGGAAGACCCCCTGAAGAAGGACATGCCAACCCACTTTAGTATTCTTGCCTGGGAAATCCCATAGACAGAGGAATCTAGTGGGCTATGTCCATGGGGTCACATACAGTCTGGAAATGACTTAGCGAACAACAGCAACCAAACGAGGTAGGTATCTAAAAAACCACTTTGATATAATTCTATTTTCCTGGTACAAAAAATAAAAGTAGATACTCTGTTCATTTTATTGATGAGGACACTGTGTCTCAGGGAGAAGGTAAGAATTTTCCCAGGTTCAGACTGTGAACAAGCTGGAGTTTGAATCCAAGCTTGACTCTGAAGCCTATATTAGTTTTTACTCAACCACACTGCCATGTCAGGAGCATAGATTTACTTGTGTGTCCTTTGCTAAAATATGTAACTTCCCTCCAATGAGTTCTTACATTCTTCCTCACCATGTTGATGCTGCACATCCATTAACTGATCCATACGCTCTTTTTTGAGCACCTACTCTGAGCTTAGTCTTAATTAAGCCCCAAAAGAGAGCCAGTTAAGAAATGTTTACTGAGCACTTACTCTATGCTAGCTGCTATATAAGATACTGACAAGGTCTGGGGTGAGGGACTCCTATTGTAGTTGAAGAGATGGATAGCATCAAAGAGTTAAATAATAAATTAATGCCAGATAGAGGAAATGTTATTTTCAGGCATACAGATAATAATCAACAGAGGGCTTTGAAGAAGGGGAGATCATGGTGGGTTGAAGTGGTTGGGGAGGCGGCCTCTTGCGGGGAGTAGGGAGAAAAAACAACGTTCTGGACCACCATCTGAGTCTCTTCAAAAAGCTCGAGATTCCTTTCCGGCCAGAGTGAAGGCCAAGACTGTGGTCAAGAACCACGTCAGAGTTCTCTGGCTTCCCATTAGGAAAGCCAAGAGACAGCCCTAGGCCTTTATGAATTGGCTCAGGAAGACCCAACAGGTTGCTGGTCTCGTTGCCTCCTTGGCATGGCTGAAATCCTGGTTTGCAGGGTTTCTGCTATGGGCCCAGATACTGTGTTTGGAGTTTTCTATACATTTTTTTTTTAAATTTCATCCTAATTTGCTATGGCTTAGCAAGGTAGGTGGGGCTTCCCTGGTACCTCAGCAGTAAAGACTCTACCTGCAGTGCAGGAGACACAAGTTCAATCCTTTGGTCGGGAAGACCCCCTGAAGAAGGACATGCCAACCCACTTTAGTATTCTTGCCTGGGAAATCCCATAGACAGAGGAATCTAGTGGGCTATGTCCATGGGGTCACATACAGTCTGGAAATGACTTAGCGAACAACAGCAACCAAACGAGGTAGGTATCTAAAAAACCACTTTGATATAATTCTATTTTCCTGGTACAAAAAATAAAAGTAGATACTCTGTTCATTTTATTGATGAGGACACTGTGTCTCAGGGAGAAGGTAAGAATTTTCCCAGGTTCAGACTGTGAACAAGCTGGAGTTTGAATCCAAGCTTGACTCTGAAGCCTATATTAGTTTTACTCAACCACACTGCCATGTCAGGAGCATAGATTTACTTGTGTGTCCTTTGCTAAAATATGTAACTTCCCTCCAATGAGTTCTTACATTCTTCCTCACCATGTTGATGCTGCACATCCATTAACTGATCCATACGCTCTTTTTTGAGCACCTACTCTGAGCTTAGTCTTAATTAAGCCCCAAAAGAGAGCCAGTTAAGAAATGTTTACTGAGCACTTACTCTATGCTAGCTGCTATATAAGATACTGACAAGGTCTGGGGTGAGGGACTCCTATTGTAGTTGAAGAGATGGATAGCATCAAAGAGTTAAATAATAAATTAATGCCAGATAGAGGAAATGTTATTTTCAGGCATACAGATAATAATCAACAGAGGGCTTTGAAGAAGGGGAGATCATGGTGGGTTGAAGTGGTTGGGGAGGCGGCCTCTTGCGGGGAGTAGGGAGAAAAAACAACGTTCTGGACCACCATCTGAGTCTCTTCAAAAAGCTCGAGATTCCTTTCCGGCCAGAGTGAAGGCCAAGACTGTGGTCAAGAACCACGTCAGAGTTCTCTGGCTTCCCATTAGGAAAGCCAAGAGACAGCCCTAGGCCTTTATGAATTGGCTCAGGAAGACCCAACAGGTTGCTGGTCTCGTTGCCTCCTTGGCATGGCTGAAATCCTGGTTTGCAGGGAAGCTTACAGAAAATTTGTCCCTGGACATACTACAGAGCCTCATACACAAGCAGGGTTGTTTTCTGAAGTCTCTAAAATGGAAGAAGCACAATTAACCTGATCGTTTCTGTCTCTTTCCCTTCCTGAGTTGAAAAGACTCCATGTCTGTAAACATCACTGCTAATTGAACCAACTAACGGCAGTCAAGCCTCACCATCTTAGGGCAGGATTGAGCTCCTTTTTTTTCCTACTTGCCACTTCCCTGCTCTGTCCTCAGGAGCCACTTAAGACTGACAGGGATTATGGGAAGATTCTGCAATTGTTTGATGGCAGTTCATCAGCCCATACCTTTCAGAGGAAAATCCTTCTTCTTAAGGCCTCCCATGGGCCAATGACCCCAGCTACTGGCTTAACTTCCTGGGTACACAGGTATATAGCCTGAGACATGTATTCCTGGATTTTACTGGACCTCAGCAAATTCTAAGAGCTGAGTTCTACTGAGTTGCTGTGTGATCCTAAAATGGCATGTAGATTTTTAGACTGAAATCTAGCTACCAAGTTCCCACAGAAAATCTCTTCTCCAGCTCCCTTCAGTGACTCTCCCCTCCTACCTGCCTAGGGCTTTTTGTTCCTGACTGACTCACACCCAACTACAAATCGTGCCTTGGTGTCAGACTCAGCTAATCACCAACTAAAATGGAGCAAGGCCTCGTGGGGATTTGCATAGCGAACACTAGGGAAAGGCACAGCACCTGCACAAGATCTGTTAGGTTTCTTGGTCAAGTTTTGAGTTCAGCCTCCACTACCATTGTCCCTGTGCAAGTGGAAACCTGGGAGTACTCTCCCTGAGGGCTATTTCACTACCTGTGTCGGAAGAGGCTGATGAAGTTCTGAATTAAAGCAGAGGTGGGAAGAATAGAAGAAAAAGGCTGAGAGGAGACATTATAAGCAGGATGCATGGGCCTTGGTGATAGATTGCATATGGTGGTGGTGGTGGTTTAGTTGCTAAGTCCTGCCTGACTCTTTTGTGACCCCATGGACTGTAGCCCACAAGCTTCTATGTTCATGGGATTTCCCAGTTGGGAATATTGGAGTAGGTTGCCATTTCCTTCTCCAGGCAGATTTTCCCACCATAGGAATTGAACCCATGTCTTCTGCATTGCAGGCAGATTACCAACTGAGCCTCCAGGAAAGTCCAGATTACATGTGAGGGACCAATAAAGGAGGAAACATATCTCTCTGTGATAACAGAAATTTCCAACACCCAGCTGAATGTGGCACCTTTGTAGTACAGTTTGGGCCTAGACTGTTCATAGATTCCCTTTTCTTCCCAGAGATCATGTCCCTTCACCTGAAAATCATCCTAAGTGTTTTTCTCTGTTGACACAATCAGAGTGAGGTGAAGAAGCCCCTACTCTTGCCATCTTTTCCTATTTATTTTAGATTTGGAATTAAAAAAACATGAATAGCTTCATTAAAGTATAATTTATATATCATAAAATTCTACAACTTTATACAAAGCAAGGATTTTTAAAAAATAAAATTACAGAGTTGTATAAACATCACCACAATCCAGTTTAAGGCCCGTTGCATCATTTCAATACAATCCCTTGTGCACGTTTACAGTGAGCAAACCCCTTCTCCTCACAGTCACAGGCAACCACTAATCCACTTTTGGTTTCTGTTGGTAAAACATTTTCTTCCTGTTCCTAGATTTGCCTATTCCGGACATTGCCCTTAATATGAAATCATAAAAGTAACTGGCTTCTCTTGATCAGCATACTGTT
Source organism: Tragulus kanchil (assembly GCA_022376925.1). Classification (NCBI taxonomy): domain Eukaryota; kingdom Metazoa; phylum Chordata; class Mammalia; order Artiodactyla; family Tragulidae; genus Tragulus; species Tragulus kanchil. The sequence continues at coordinate 63,924,350 of JAIOJX010000001.1, read as the reverse complement.
TTCAAGGATATAGTGTGTATCTATTCCTTTTTATTGCTGAACTGTATTCCATTGCACAAATATACACATTTTTCCCAGTAGAGCCCTATTGTCCCTGTGCAAGTGGAAACCTGGGAGTACTCTCCCTGAGGGCTATTTCACTACCTGTGTCGGAAGAGGCTGATGAAGTTCTGAATTAAAGCAGAGGTGGGAAGAATAGAAGAAAAGGCTGAGAGGAGACATTATAAGCAGGATGCATGGGCCTTGGTGATAGATTGCATATGGTGGTGGTGGTGGTTTAGTTGCTAAGTCCTGCCTGACTCTTTTGTGACCCCATGGACTGTAGCCCACAAGCTTCTATGTTCATGGGATTTCCCAGTTGGGAATATTGGAGTAGGTTGCCATTTCCTTCTCCAGGCAGATTTTCCCACCATAGGAATTGAACCCATGTCTTCTGCATTGCAGGCAGATTACCAACTGAGCCTCCAGGAAAGTCCAGATTACATGTGAGGGACCAATAAAGGAGGAAACATATCTCTCTGTGATAACAGAAATTTCCAACACCCAGCTGAATGTGGCACCTTTGTAGTACAGTTTGGGCCTAGACTGTTCATAGATTCCCTTTTCTTCCCAGAGATCATGTCCCTTCACCTGAAAATCATCCTAAGTGTTTTTCTCTGTTGACACAATCAGAGTGAGGTGAAGAAGCCCCTACTCTTGCCATCTTTTCCTATTTATTTTAGATTTGGAATTAAAAAAACATGAATAGCTTCATTAAAGTATAATTTATATATCATAAAATTCTACAACTTTATACAAAGCAAGGATTTTTAAAAAATAAAATTACAGAGTTGTATAAACATCACCACAATCCAGTTTAAGGCCCGTTGCATCATTTCAATACAATCCCTTGTGCACGTTTACAGTGAGCAAACCCCTTCTCCTCACAGTCACAGGCAACCACTAATCCACTTTTGGTTTCTGTTGGTAAAACATTTTCTTCCTGTTCCTAGATTTGCCTATTCCGGACATTGCCCTTAATATGAAATCATAAAAGTAACTGGCTTCTCTTGATCAGCATACTGTTTTCAAGGATATAGTGTGTATCTATTCCTTTTTATTGCTGAACTGTATTCCATTGCACAAATATACACATTTTTCCCAGTAGAGCAGTTTGGGATTTACACCTGTAGTCTCCTTGCAGTAGAAGGTTTAAAGAGGATAATTCTGTAGTGACTTGTTAGTCTGGTTTGGACATGGAAGCTGAGCTTAAGGTATTTTACAGCTCCATATTGAGTTTTCCTTCAAGGGGTTAGGAAGGAAGAGAAGGTTTTACCAATGATAAGACCTGCATGCAGAAGCAAAACTCCCAAATAAAGTGACTCCTTGAGCAGCGGGGCCAACATCAGTCCCTGAGTTGAGGTCCATTTATATGTTGTGTCTGGAGATGGTGCAATTTTCTATGCGTAATTGATAGTTAACTGCTTGGACTAGCTGATAAAGCCTTCAGGTCCTGAATAGAAGCCCTAGGCCTTCCAGTAAAATTCAGAGCCCTGGATTTACTTGTCATGTACCTACTGCAGGGTTGGCCCTCACTTGTCAGAGTCCACACTGTCCCTAGCCCCACAGGACTGCTAGGCTGCCCGTAGCATTTTTGAAAGTGCCTCTGTTCTTCTGTCTGCTGATTTTCTGTGTAGGCTTTCACTTGACTGTGGTTCTTAAGGTTTACCCTGGACCTCAGTGTTTATTGTCAGCAAATTTCACCTGTGTAAAAAAAAAAAATCGCTAAAGTTGTGGATATGGTGGATGCCATTTAGACTGTGGGAGGCTCCAAGGCTTATAATGGTACACTCCCTTCTCCCCCAACCCCAGAGTTGTCTGGGGAGGGAGATGCGGTGAGGACAATCAGGTCTTTCGATGCTCAGCTAAGACAACATATTTCCTAAAGACATTGCTTTGCTTGTAGAAGGCTTTGGCTCAGGGCTGGGGGTACGCAGAGACCATTCCTGGATTTACTCTTGGTGCCTGACTTCCTAGTTGTATGTTTTCCCACTAAGAAATGATTTTGCTTTGACAAACAGCCCAGTTCAAGGATCACTTCGAGTATGCCAACACAGCTGGGAATCATTAGGGGTTCAGCAATCTTTCCTACTTCTGAAGCCACCCAAATATGTGACTGTATGAGCTGTGACCTCTCTTCCAACTCCACTCCCTACCATTTCAGCAGAGCGTGGGCTGAAAGGTCCCATCTGCACTCTGTATCTCAGCTTTGACTTACAGGGAAATTTCTTCAGCCTTGTTTCCTTTCCCCCGCAGGAATTATATCTAGTTGTCCAAATCTGGGGGAAAATGCAATAAATAGCGAGTTCATTGTTTTCAAACTTGTCACCAAAAAGTCTATTTGACTGTTCGATTTGCATTGGCTCATTACTCTTTACCCTTTTTACCTCCTTAGCTGTTTCTAATCTTTCACTTCCTTAAAGAGGTAAAAAAAAAATGGTGGCTTAGTAAAAATCTTATCCCACGTTTCACATCATGGCGCTGATATACATAAGACTTTGTTTCATATTTAGTGGATGAAATTGAAGAGATTAAAGCTCACAGGTAATAGTATATTTAGCCTGGAACCAAAAGCTAAGACATGACTTAAGTCAGTCTTCCAGAATGAAGGAGAACTTTTAGGTCAGTGTTAAGCAAAGAGACCTAAAATTCTGGGATGGATGTTTGAGAGAGTTAGTTGCATCTCCAGCCTTGAAGAACTCCACAGTATTATCCCTTACATGGTGGCCATTAATAAACTTCAAGGAAAAACGATGGACTAGCTAATGTCTAGAGGTTACTTCTCTAACTATATATGTGAGGAACCTAAAGCTCTAATCCTAAATCTACTAACTAGCTGAATTCCAAGAAGTGTGAGTTACTGCCCTTCTCTGAGCCTGTTTTCTCATTTGTAAAATAAGCAGGTTGACTAAATAGTCTCTCAATTTCTTTCAGGCTTGACGGTCTATGGACTGTTAACTTATTTTTTAAACCCATTGTTAAATAGCCATTCATAATGTATGAAGAGTGGTGAAGTAAAACTGGGACATGGCCCAGTTTACAAGAGGAAATTGAAAATAAGGTGTTTTCTGCCAAAATGTATTTTCTCCCATGATTACACATAGCTTTACCAGCACACGTGCAAACACATACACACACACACACACACACTCACACACGCACTATATATAAAATAATCACATTCATATTAGTCAACAGGAGAATCATTACCCATTTCCTCAATTTGAGTTCTGTTTCCATGTTTCATTACTTATTTATATGATTCTTTAGGTCTTAAATAGAAGTTGACACGCCAAAAGTGTTTGCTGAGCCTAGATCCCTACTATGAATGAAAGCCTTGTGGAAATTCAAGACACTAACATAACCCCAAGCACTAATAACTCCACATAAAACCAGCAAGTGATTTGCTTTAATAATCTAAAAGCACACTTTTCCACATATCAGCATTTGCCTTATTGCTTTTTCATGCTAGGAAACAATTATATGCATTATCTAAGTCCAGGAAATCACTGTATAACGTTTCATTTTGCTCCAGATAAAACGGTAACTTGGAAAGGAAAAACTGGGGTTTCATTTCATTTTAGAAAGGACAAAGGAACAAATAGAAGAAAAGAATATCACACTTGCTTTATGTTCAGTAAGTGAACCAAAAGCTAAGACATGACTTAAGTCAGTCTTCCAGAATGAAGGAGAACTTTTAGGTCAGTGTTAAGCAAAGAGACCTAAAATTCTGGGATGGATGTTTGAGAGAGTTAGTTGCATCTCCAGCCTTGAAGAACTCCACAGTATTATCCCTTACATGGTGGCCATTAATAAACTTCAAGGAAAAACGATGGACTAGCTAATGTCTAGAGGTTACTTCTCTAACTATATATGTGAGGAACCTAAAGCTCTAATCCTAAATCTACTAACTAGCTGAATTCCAAGAAGTGTGAGTTACTGCCCTTCTCTGAGCCTGTTTTCTCATTTGTAAAATAAGCAGGTTGACTAAATAGTCTCTCAATTTCTTTCAGGCTTGACGGTCTATGGACTGTTAACTTATTTTTTAAACCCATTGTTAAATAGCCATTCATAATGTATGAAGAGTGGTGAAGTAAAACTGGGACATGGCCCAGTTTACAAGAGGAAATTGAAAATAAGGTGTTTTCTGCCAAAATGTATTTTCTCCCATGATTACACATAGCTTTACCAGCACACGTGCAAACACATACACACACACACACACACACTCACACACGCACTATATATAAAATAATCACATTCATATTAGTCAACAGGAGAATCATTACCCATTTCCTCAATTTGAGTTCTGTTTCCATGTTTCATTACTTATTTATATGATTCTTTAGGTCTTAAATAGAAGTTGACACGCCAAAAGTGTTTGCTGAGCCTAGATCCCTACTATGAATGAAAGCCTTGTGGAAATTCAAGACACTAACATAACCCCAAGCACTAATAACTCCACATAAAACCAGCAAGTGATTTGCTTTAATAATCTAAAAGCACACTTTTCCACATATCAGCATTTGCCTTATTGCTTTTTCATGCTAGGAAACAATTATATGCATTATCTAAGTCCAGGAAATCACTGTATAACGTTTCATTTTGCTCCAGATAAAACGGTAACTTGGAAAGGAAAAACTGGGGTTTCATTTCATTTTAGAAAGGACAAAGGAACAAATAGAAGAAAAAGAATATCACACTTGCTTTATGTTCAGTAAGTGAAAAAACAGGCAGTTCCCAATTCATGAAATAATTTAGTAAGAGAAATGTCTTCTATGACAAAGAAAGTAATGATGAGACACCAAATATGTGTCTAAAAAAAAAAAAAAGACCAGAAAATCCAAAGCTGACAATCCACCTAACTCTCTCCTTTTGGCAAAGGGGTGACCAATTCATCTTCAATTTGGACTTGTCCTTGCCCAGAATGCCTGTTTCTTTCCAGAGCTATTTTGGCTTTTAAAGAATATATGGAATGTTTCATTCTGTAGACCAGACCCTTCATCAAAGGGAATTATGTCCATTTAAAAAAGAGTTTTGAGAACAGAAAAATATAGCTGTTTCTATTTAATATTTTTTAAAGGATATATGTCTAGATTTTCTTTCCATTTGAGATGAGGATTTATTTCTGCTTGGTAAGCGGAATGTCAAGGTACTTGGCCAACGGCCTCCTCCACGAAGCTGTCTCCATCTACCCAAGACTTCATTGGTATTTCCTGCCTTTGAACTTTGCAAGGGCTGATATTCTGAGTCACACAAACATGTCTTCAATTATATGGTGTCATGTATGTGGCTATCTCTCTGTCCATGTCTGTCTCTCTACTCGTCATGCCTCCATACCACTCCTATGTCCAATGGCTAACTCTAGTCATTCTTAAGGCTTTCAACCTAAGCATTGCCACCAGTATCCAAATTATTCCACCTCCCACCTGGGCAATTTGGGGCATCTTTCCTTCAGGCATTGATTATACTTTGAAAATGCCTCTATTACTTCATGTTGTAACTGTATTATGTGGGCTTCATTCTCCTACTTGCTGTATAATGATATATTGGAGAGAGACACACATACACCCCTAATAAATACTGCCTACAGTCTGTGTGGCTTCCCTGGGAACATCCACTGGAGAAAAAGAGTGTCTGTTGAAATGCTCCTTAGAACAGTCTGTTACCACCTGCTATTAGTGCTGCTGCCATCTGTATTCATCCAAAGATGTAGGGAAAACTAGTTGCCATGGAGACCACTGTTGCCTTTGCTTTATATTAGGAATGGGTTTCATACATAAGTTCTCCTAACTCATTTTCCTAGAGATGGAGAAGCATTAATGTCCACCTCCATCAGACCTTGTCTTTTCAATGCAATCACCCTTCCAAATACAGGCACTTCAGAAATTCTCATCCTGACAAATAGGATCAAAATGTAACATGCTAATCCCTCACTCTCCTCTTTACAAGCTTGCTGCTATGGCAAAAACTCTTTTAAACCTCAGTGATAGCTGTGTCTGAGGGCACCAGCACATCTTTCTGTCTCATTCACACCCTCTCCTTCCACCTCCATGATAATCGACTGCTTTGTGTTTGTTCTCGCAACCCGACAACCTTCCCTTTCTGCCACCCATGGAAGTCCTAGTCATCTTTTGATCTTACTTCGTCCATGAAGTCTGTCCTGCCAAGCTGAGCTCACACTGTTCCAAGGGAAACATGTCTCAGATTCTTAGAACCAATTGTTGTATCCACAGGACATCTGCGATGACCCTCGCCTGATTGTGGGCAACATCAGCAGCCACCAGCTGACCCAAGGGAGACTGGGGCACAAGCCAATGATCTCTGCCTTTTCCTGTTTGGCTGTTCAGGAGTGTCACTGGACAAAGGTATTTTCCCTCCTGTAGGATCTCACTTGGTTTCTACCTTCTTGTCTTCTTTAGTAACTTTAGGAAAAGTCAGCTTATAACTTTCTTAGCTTGTTTAATTCCTGAAGAAATATTCATGATTGGAGGTGATTTCTCTCCATTTTATTATGACACTTTTCACAAATATAGAAAGTTGAAAGAATTTTACAGTCAACACCCAATTTACTCACCTAGGTTCTACTGTTAACATTTTGCTCAATTTGCTTGGTTGCATGTGTTAGTTGATCTTTTGTTCACTTGTAGTACTTTGACTCAGTAGCTCCACATACTTAAATTCTCTGTACCTACTGGGATAAAAAACCACTGAGAACTAGGGAGTCACTGACAGATATGAATAAAACAAAAGGTGAGAAAGATGGAAATAGATCCTTGAAAAGTTCTAATAAATTATTAAGAGTAAAACTTTAATTTAGGCGGAGAAAGATGGAGACCACTGTTGCCTTTGCTTTATATTAGGAATGGGTTTCATACATAAGTTCTCCTAACTCATTTTCCTAGAGATGGAGAAGCATTAATGTCCACCTCCATCAGACCTTGTCTTTTCAATGCAATCACCCTTCCAAATACAGGCACTTCAGAAATTCTCATCCTGACAAATAGGATCAAAATGTAACATGCTAATCCCTCACTCTCCTCTTTACAAGCTTGCTGCTATGGCAAAAACTCTTTTAAACCTCAGTGATAGCTGTGTCTGAGGGCACCAGCACATCTTTCTGTCTCATTCACACCCTCTCCTTCCACCTCCATGATAATCGACTGCTTTGTGTTTGTTCTCGCAACCCGACAACCTTCCCTTTCTGCCACCCATGGAAGTCCTAGTCATCTTTTGATCTTACTTCGTCCATGAAGTCTGTCCTGCCAAGCTGAGCTCACACTGTTCCAAGGGAAACATGTCTCAGATTCTTAGAACCAATTGTTGTATCCACAGGACATCTGCGATGACCCTCGCCTGATTGTGGGCAACATCAGCAGCCACCAGCTGACCCAAGGGAGACTGGGGCACAAGCCAATGATCTCTGCCTTTTCCTGTTTGGCTGTTCAGGAGTGTCACTGGACAAAGGTATTTTCCCTCCTGTAGGATCTCACTTGGTTTCTACCTTCTTGTCTTCTTTAGTAACTTTAGGAAAAGTCAGCTTATAACTTTCTTAGCTTGTTTAATTCCTGAAGAAATATTCATGATTGGAGGTGATTTCTCTCCATTTTATTATGACACTTTTCACAAATATAGAAAGTTGAAAGAATTTTACAGTCAACACCCAATTTACTCACCTAGGTTCTACTGTTAACATTTTGCTCAATTTGCTTGGTTGCATGTGTTAGTTGATCTTTTGTTCACTTGTAGTACTTTGACTCAGTAGCTCCACATACTTAAATTCTCTGTACCTACTGGGATAAAAAACCACTGAGAACTAGGGAGTCACTGACAGATATGAATAAAAGAAAAGGTGAGAAAGATGGAAATAGATCCTTGAAAAAGTTCTAATAAATTATTAAGAGTACAAAAATTCCTTTGACATTTAGGCGGAGTTCAAGGCAATGAAGTGTTGACTTGGGACAAAGGTAGAGCATTTTCTTCAAAAAAAAATTTGGAAGATGAATGTGTAATTGGATTTAAAAAAGACACTTCCCAAAGTGAAATTTTATTCAAGGTGTGAATAAAATCTATTGTCTATAGACTCTGTACAAACTTTCTAAAGTGAACCTTTAAAACCTGAAGCCACAGGGGGCCTTGTGTTTTGATTGATTTCATTTTTCATAATACCTTGTTTATGTGGCTAAATATGCAGCCATGAATATGTTTGTGTAGACAGTTTCTCCTGATCGAGTTTGTAGATTATCTGTGGGAAATAATTTAACCCATAACTTGCTTACCCCAGTCATCATGGCAAGCATTGTAATACTACACTCAGCAAAACTGAACTGGGGAAGCAAAAATTGTGGGAAAAAATGACCCACTAGGAACTTTGTAACCTAGATCCAAACCAAATGTATTTGGTGTGCTTCCTTCCGGTTGCCACATGGATTTTCCATCAGTCAACAGTAATCTCAATATTCGGATATGGTCTGGTGAATAAGAGTGGATTGATTGGATGTTCTTATATTTCCAGACAATTCCCAACCATAAGGAACAGGAATGGGATCCTCGAAAACTAGATAAATATGCTGGGATATTTCACTTCCGTTTCTGGCATTTTGGAGAATGGACTGAGGTGGTGATTGATGACTTGCTGCCCACCATCAATGGAGATCTCGTGTTCTCCTTCTCCACTTCCATGAATGAGTTTTGGAACGCTCTGTTGGAAAAAGCTTATGCCAAGTAAGGATGGAGGGTTGACTAGTCAGTGGTCAGGCCACATAAGGAAAGGAAAGTCATGTTTGTCCTTAGAAGCTCATGCTCATGCTCTCTTAGCTTAGCCTTGGATGGGATATCAATCCCATTCAAGGAATTGCTTTGGACTGGGACTGGTCCTCCAGAATTCAAGATGAGAAAGAAATCAGCTGTTCCAATTTCCTTTAACCCCCTACCTGCTCCCAGGTGCCCCTTTCTGCTGCTAATCTATGGATCATATGACATTATAGCCTCAGATTTCCTCCTTATCCAATATTTACCTGTAGAAAGAAGTTTCATGCATTGACCATCTTAGATTAGCCTAGCCTAAACCTAGAAATCTGACTATGGTCTCAAAATCTCTCTCCTGTACCTAGAGAAAAGCTAGCTGGCAAAGGCTGGCTGAACAAGGACTGTTCTAATTTGGGGGAACAAGATATCCTAGACCTGGAAAAATAATTATACAAAAATAACTTTGCATATTTGCCCCTAGGCTTCTTGGCTGTTATGAAGCCCTTGATGGTCTGACCACCAGTGATATCATTGTGGACTTCACTGGCACACTGGCTGAAACTGTTGACATGCAGAAGGGAAGATACACTGATCTTGTTGAGGAGAAGTACAAGCTGTTTAAAGAACTGTACAAAACATTTACCAAAGGAGGTCTGATCTGTTGCTCCATTGAGGTTTGTACTCACCAAAACCACTCTTTACTCACTTCTGATGGAAGAGACCCTGACATTTAGTGGGGAACATCACCCTAACCCTGGAGATCCAGGGCAAGCCACTAGGAAACTCAGAAATCTAACAATAGACACTGAGCCTGGTGCAGAGGCTAAGGAGATATCATCCTTTTGTACAAGTCATTTTGATGGGGCAATGCAGCATTCAACCTGATATAAAATAACTTCTGCTAAATTATTCCTCCTCTCTCTGCTCCTGGGTGTGGAGGTTATAACGGTTTGCTCAAAGAATTAACCAGCCCTACCAAATTTTAATGTTCTTCATATCAATGTATTACTGTGAGTCATTTGAATTGTTGTTATATTAAATACTTTATGTCTTTTCTTTGGCTTGCTTTGTGTCAAGTTAGGTGACAGGATCAAATTTTTATCTGCCTAAGAGAACTAGTTTCAAATGTACTGAGGTAAACCAATCAAGGAAGAGGAAGAACCAAATCTTGGATCTCCCAAATTATTGTGCCCTATGTATCTTTCTTTGCTCTCAGTTTCCTGCCCAGGAAGACAAGAAGTTAACTGATCAGCTGTTCCAATTTCCTTTAACCCCTACCTGCTCCCAGGTGCCCTTTCTGCTGCTAATCTATGGATCATATGACATTATAGCCTCAGATTTCCTCCTTATCCAATATTTACCTGTAGAAAGAAGTTTCATGCATTGACCATCTTAGATTAGCCTAGCCTAAACCTAGAAATCTGACTATGGTCTCAAAATCTCTCTCCTGTACCTAGAGAAAAGCTAGCTGGCAAAGGCTGGCTGAACAAGGACTGTTCTAATTTGGGGGAACAAGATATCCTAGACCTGGAAAAATAATTATACAAAAATAACTTTGCATATTTGCCCCTAGGCTTCTTGGCTGTTATGAAGCCCTTGATGGTCTGACCACCAGTGATATCATTGTGGACTTCACTGGCACACTGGCTGAAACTGTTGACATGCAGAAGGGAAGATACACTGATCTTGTTGAGGAGAAGTACAAGCTGTTTAAAGAACTGTACAAAACATTTACCAAAGGAGGTCTGATCTGTTGCTCCATTGAGGTTTGTACTCACCAAAACCACTCTTTACTCACTTCTGATGGAAGAGACCCTGACATTTAGTGGGGAACATCACCCTAACCCTGGAGATCCAGGGCAAGCCACTAGGAAACTCAGAAATCTAACAATAGACACTGAGCCTGGTGCAGAGGCTAAGGAGATATCATCCTTTTGTACAAGTCATTTTGATGGGGCAATGCAGCATTCAACCTGATATAAAATAACTTCTGCTAAATTATTCCTCCTCTCTCTGCTCCTGGGTGTGGAGGTTATAACGGTTTGCTCAAAGAATTAACCAGCCCTACCAAATTTTAATGTTCTTCATATCAATGTATTACTGTGAGTCATTTGAATTGTTGTTATATTAAATACTTTATGTCTTTTCTTTGGCTTGCTTTGTGTCAAGTTAGGTGACAGGATCAAATTTTTATCTGCCTAAGAGAACTAGTTTCAAATGTACTGAGGTAAACCAATCAAGGAAGAGGAAGAACCAAATCTTGGATCTCCCAAATTATTGTGCCCTATGTATCTTTCTTTGCTCTCAGTTTCCTGACCAGGAAGAACAAGAAGTTGAAACTGATTGGGGTCTGCTGAAGGGTCATACCTACACCATGACTGATATCCGCAAGATCCGCCTTGGAGAAAGACTTGTGGAAGTCTTCAGTACTGAGAAGCTGTACATGATTCGTCTGAGGAACCCCCTGGGAAGACAGGAATGGAGTGGCCCCTGGAGTGAGATGTGAGTGGCTTTCTTCTTTGATGGCTGTATCCCCAAAAGCTGTACAATCTCTCAATCCCTCCCCCCAGGCTACTAGTGGGCTGTCAATGCTTAATGACATCTGTGGGTCCTTCTCAGGCATGGGGTCTATGACTCATCTGGTGGTGAGACAAAGGTGTCCCAATCCTCATGCATTCTTTTCATTTGGCATCCTTCTTCCTGTAGGAAGTCAATGGCAAATATAATGACTTATCCCTTTGTTCATTTCCCTTTAGATCTGAAGAGTGGCAGCAACTGACTGCAGCTGATCGCAAGAACCTGGGGATTGTTATGTCTGATGATGGAGAGTTTTGGTGAGAAGTTTTCTGTGCTAAGACAGTTGGGGCTTTCACGTGGAACTGCAGGGGTAGGTATTAAATACCATCTTCATTTCTTCCCTACACTCTTTCCATTTAGGATGAGCCTGGAGGACTTTTGCCGCAACTTCCATGAACTGAATGTCTGCCGCAATGTGAACAACCCTCTTTTTGGCCGCAAGGAGCTGGAATCGGTGGTGGGATGCTGGACTGTGAATGATGACCCCCTGATGAACCGTTCAGGAGGCTGCTATAACAACCGTGATACCTTCCTGCAGAACCCCCAGGTTTGAACCACAGTCTTTTTACCTTTGAGTTATCAAGGCAATAGGGCATCCCTAGTGGTTCAGATGGTAAAGAATCTGCCTGCAATGCAGGAGACATGGGTTCAGTCCCTGGGTCAGGAAGATCCCCTGGAGAAGGGAATGGCTACTCACTCCAGTATTCTTGCCTGGAGAATTCCATGGACAGGGGAGCCTGGTAGGCTACAGTCCTTGGTGTTGCAAAGAGTCAGACACGACTGAGCAACTAACACTTTCACTTTTCACTATCAAGGCAATAGGAAGCCAGGTCTCTCTTTGGAGTGTTTGATATCAATTCCCCCATTTGCCACTATTGTGTAATATTCATCAACCAAGATGTAGAGAGATGAGGTGAAATGTTTGTAAAGCACAGCAGACTGTGTCTCTTTGCAGAGATGTGACTTGGTAACATTATCAAATCCCAACCACCTCATCTGGCTGCCTCTCTCTTGGCCATATTTCTCGATATACTTTGTCACTCTCTGCTTCCTTGGGATGACCCCACATAGGAGAGAAAGGGTCTGCTCCTTGATACTTTCTCAATTCCTTTGCATTTCTTTACCACATAATTGCTCTCTTAGATGCAAACTTGCTGTATGTGTCCCCTTTCTCAGGGAGGTGGCTCTCCATCATATACCATCATTATGGCTCCCTTTTCTCATCTGGAATACCACGTCATTCTTCCCGGGATTTGCATCACTACCACGTCAATGATCCCATTCCATTCATATCCCATTACAGTGCTATGTCAGGTGACACATTAGAGGTCAAGCCCAGGCACAGCTCAAAGCAAAAAATCCAAACATTCAAAGCCTGAAGCCATAATAACCTTGATGCTTTTATCCACACGTGTGCTAATGAGCTAATCCACGGGAGACAAGAATTCTGATTGTACTGCAGCCTTATCTATGAGTGTGTCTTTTTCCATGAACCTCATTGGCAGACATTTTTAAAGATACTAGAGCTGGTGGGCTGATTTACTTAACTCATACTTTCCTCCATTCCTTCCATGTTAATCGTCTCTAAAGAGAGGAAACCTCCTATTACCACCTCCCTTCATTTAATACCCTGGAAATTCTTGAATTGTCAGGCACATATACCAAACTGTACAGGCTTTCAGCTTTCCTAAAACAGTGATAACAAAGCAGCAATTCGCCAAAGAACTGGATCCAGCCCCTTCCACAAGTCATACATCTGGGCTGGCAATAAGAGGTTAGCCTAGGCGAATGCTGCTGTGTCAGGTTAAGTCAAGCAACAATGCTTTCTGTCTTTATAGATTCTTAATTTTTCCTGGGTACAGCTTTTTAAAACAAGGGGATGTATTTAAAAAAAAAAACAAAAACAAGAGCCTAACAAGAATTTATTAAAACAAAGCATAACTTCCTTGGCATCAAAAACAAAAGCCAGTCTCTCTTTGGAGTGTTTGATATCAATTCCATTTGCCACTATTGTGTAATATTCATCAACCAAGATGTAGAGAGATGAGGTGAAATGTTTGTAAAGCACAGCAGACTGTGTCTCTTTGCAGAGATGTGACTTGGTAACATTATCAAATCCCAACCACCTCATCTGGCTGCCTCTCTCTTGGCCATATTTCTCGATATACTTTGTCACTCTCTGCTTCCTTGGGATGACCCCACATAGGAGAGAAAGGGTCTGCTCCTTGATACTTTCTCAATTCCTTTGCATTTCTTTACCACATAATTGCTCTCTTAGATGCAAACTTGCTGTATGTGTCCCCTTTCTCAGGGAGGTGGCTCTCCATCATATACCATCATTATGGCTCCCTTTTCTCATCTGGAATACCACGTCATTCTTCCCGGGATTTGCATCACTACCACGTCAATGATCCCATTCCATTCATATCCCATTACAGTGCTATGTCAGGTGACACATTAGAGGTCAAGCCCAGGCACAGCTCAAAGCAAAAAATCCAAACATTCAAAGCCTGAAGCCATAATAACCTTGATGCTTTTATCCACACGTGTGCTAATGAGCTAATCCACGGGAGACAAGAATTCTGATTGTACTGCAGCCTTATCTATGAGTGTGTCTTTTTCCATGAACCTCATTGGCAGACATTTTTAAAGATACTAGAGCTGGTGGGCTGATTTACTTAACTCATACTTTCCTCCATTCCTTCCATGTTAATCGTCTCTAAAGAGAGGAAACCTCCTATTACCACCTCCCTTCATTTAATACCCTGGAAATTCTTGAATTGTCAGGCACATATACCAAACTGTACAGGCTTTCAGCTTTCCTAAAACAGTGATAACAAAGCAGCAATTCGCCAAAGAACTGGATCCAGCCCCTTCCACAAGTCATACATCTGGGCTGGCAATAAGAGGTTAGCCTAGGCGAATGCTGCTGTGTCAGGTTAAGTCAAGCAACAATGCTTTCTGTCTTTATAGATTCTTAATTTTTCCTGGGTACAGCTTTTTAAAACAAGGGGATGTATTTAAAAAAAAAAAAAACAAAAACAAGAGCCTAACAAGAATTTATTAAAACAAAGCATAACTTCCTTGGCATCAAAAGCCTAGGCATGAAGCTATGTCTCTCAATACATGCTGAGTGCCATAGGGAGAAACAAGCATTAAGATCCACATTTAGCAAGTCAATGAATTATCCAAGGTCTCATTGTCTGGTCAAGGGCTAAACCCAGAACATAAACCAAGTCTATGCTTTGCAAGGTAGAGTATCCTTTCCTGAAATTTGAGCTGGTTTGTCTGAAACAAAAGTACTAACTAAGCTCCTTGGTGGCCTCTTTTCTTTAGTACATCTTCACTGTGCCGGAGGATGGGCACAAGGTCATCATGTCTCTGCAGCAAAAGGACCTTCGCACTTACCGCCGCATGGGAAGACCTGACAATTACATCATCGGCTTTGAGCTCTTCAAGGTGAGAATGGGCCTTTGGAACAGAGATGGTGGTGGCAAATGGCATCAAAATTACAATGGCTTGGGGCTAGGAGAATGAAGAAACATGGAGAGATGAAGCAAGTAGAGGACCTAGAATCTTCCAATGCCAAAGAAAAGAAAAAGAAAACCACTATGATGTAGGGCAATAGAGCATTTCCTTCTGTTGTATTTTCAGGTGGAGCTGAACCGCAAATTCCGCCTCCACCACCTCTACATTCAGGAGCGTGCAGGGACCTCCACTTACATTGACACACGCACTGTGTTTCTGAGCAAGTATCTGAAGAAGGGCAACTATGTGCTGGTCCCGACCATGTTCCAGCACGGCCGCACCAGCGAGTTCCTCCTGAGAATCTTCTGTGAAGTGCCTGTCCAGCTCAGGTGCCGTTTTTCCTTGGCCAGCCCTGTCAGCTCCTATTCCGGGCTTTGCCCTCTGTCCTAACTCCACTGGCCCTCTCCACCTAGATGGATACTCAGAGGGACAATTTGTGCAAGTTAAATTTAACTGCAATGATGGCTGAACCACGTCTTAAAGCGGGGTGGCTTGTGAGAAATTCCCGGTGGAGGTCTGGGCTGCAGTGCTCTGAACTGCCATTTAAGGAGAACAGGCCTATGCACTTTTCCACTTACATTTTATCTTCTGTTCTCTGGCTGACTCTCTCTTCTCTTAAACAGCTGGCCCTCCTCATTGCTCCTCTCTTATGTTCTGAGTGTGGCTGGGTCACCACAGCTACCTTTTCACCCCAGCCCTGCCTACTCTGATCTTTATCTTTTGGACCTTAAAGCAAAGGGAAAGGAAAACATGCCCATAAAATGTAAGCCATGTCTGGGGAGGAATGGGCTAGGTCACTTGGCATATCATATTTTTCAACAACGAAGTCTGCTTTGGTGAGCCTGTCTCCTCATCAAAGGGCATTTGTCGTGGATGACATGTCTTCTTTTTCATGTTCCAGGGAGCTGACTCTGGACATGCCCAAGATGTCCTGCTGGAATCTGGCTCGTGGCTACCCCAAGGTTGTCACCCAGATCACTGTGCACAGCGCTGAGGGCCTGGAGAAGAAGTATGCCAATGAAAGTAAGACATGCAGGGGTGTTTGGGAAAACGAAGTCTCAGTTACTGCATACAAGGTTAGAAAAAATGAGATGAGTCTCTCCAGTGGTATTTTCAGTGTAGCAAAAAGTCAGAATGGCTGTGAACCATGTTAAGAAAATGGGATATAGAAAAACGAGGTCCTACTGTATAGCACAGGGAACTATATTCAGTATCTTGGATAAACCATAATGAAAAAGAATAGTTAAAAAGAATGTCGATAGATAGATAGATAGATAGATGGCACACATACACATACACTTTAGATATAGATAAAGATATTGGATTGACCAAAAAGTTTGTACGGGTTTTTTCATGACATCTGTCAGAAAGCCTGAACAAACGTTTTGGCTGCATACAAATATAACTGAATCACTTTGCTATATAGCAGACATTAACACTATGTTGTAAATCAACTGTACTTCAGTTAAAAAAGGGATATAAATGTCTTTAGGAAAGATGGCCTCTCCACCTAGATGGATACTCAGAGGGACAATTTGTGCAAGTTAAATTTAACTGCAATGATGGCTGAACCACGTCTTAAAGCGGGGTGGCTTGTGAGAAATTCCCGGTGGAGGTCTGGGCTGCAGTGCTCTGAACTGCCATTTAAGGAGAACAGGCCTATGCACTTTTCCACTTACATTTTATCTTCTGTTCTCTGGCTGACTCTCTCTTCTCTTAAACAGCTGGCCCTCCTCATTGCTCCTCTCTTATGTTCTGAGTGTGGCTGGGTCACCACAGCTACCTTTTCACCCCAGCCCTGCCTACTCTGATCTTTATCTTTTGGACCTTAAAGCAAAGGGAAAGGAAAACATGCCCATAAAATGTAAGCCATGTCTGGGGAGGAATGGGCTAGGTCACTTGGCATATCATATTTTTCAACAACGAAGTCTGCTTTGGTGAGCCTGTCTCCTCATCAAAGGGCATTTGTCGTGGATGACATGTCTTCTTTTTCATGTTCCAGGGAGCTGACTCTGGACATGCCCAAGATGTCCTGCTGGAATCTGGCTCGTGGCTACCCCAAGGTTGTCACCCAGATCACTGTGCACAGCGCTGAGGGCCTGGAGAAGAAGTATGCCAATGAAAGTAAGACATGCAGGGGTGTTTGGGAAAACGAAGTCTCAGTTACTGCATACAAGGTTAGAAAAAATGAGATGAGTCTCTCCAGTGGTATTTTCAGTGTAGCAAAAAGTCAGAATGGCTGTGAACCATGTTAAGAAAATGGGATATAGAAAAACGAGGTCCTACTGTATAGCACAGGGAACTATATTCAGTATCTTGGATAAACCATAATGAAAAAGAATAGTTAAAAAGAATGTCGATAGATAGATAGATAGATAGATGGCACACATACACATACACTTTAGATATAGATAAAGATATTGGATTGACCAAAAAGTTTGTACGGGTTTTTTCATGACATCTGTCAGAAAGCCTGAACAAACGTTTTGGCTGCATACAAATATAACTGAATCACTTTGCTATATAGCAGACATTAACACTATGTTGTAAATCAACTGTACTTCAGTTAAAAAGGAAAAACTGGGATATAAATGTCTTTAGGAAAGATCTATCTAGTATTCATTTTTATATCCTTATGTAAAGTATAGAAAAGAAAAGTAGGAACCAAAGTCCTGTTATGCTAAAATCCCTGAATAGATGTAGTGAGATCAGTTTTTAACTATCTAGGAAGAAGACTTTTCATCACTGCATTAAAAATAAATGTTACTTTGTTGCAGCTGTAAACCCATATTTGATCATCAAGTGTGGGAAGGAGGAAGTCCGTTCTCCTGTCCAAAAGAATACCGTTCATGCCATTTTTGACACCCAGGCCATTTTCTACCGAAAGACCACTGACATTCCTATTATAGTGGAGGTAAGGATGTAAGCAGGGACCCTCAGGGTGGCTCCTATTCCGCACTAGATACTAGATGACCCCACGTGTCTCAGAGATGTCCAGGTTTCAGGGCAAGGATTATCCTTCCATGAGGCACAATTGAAAGGGTTCTACCTCGATTTGAAACTTAACCCCAGGGCCCAGACCTAATCAGACCCGGCTTGGGACTTGAACCCACATGGCTAGAGCTTGAATTCCAGCCAAAACCCTGTTTACGACTTGAACCCACGTGGCTGAGGCAGAAGCCCACATGCTGTCAGATACGCATGTTAACATAGGTACTGCAAATTCCCCTGGGGGAGGAAGCATGTATGCCAGTTCACATGACCCTCAACCTGCTAGGTCAGGCTGGTCCACTATGATTTGGTTGTGTTTCTGGCTTAATGCTTCTGACCAGTTGTGTTTCAGTGGCCATCTCATAAGTCAAGGTTGATCCTGAACTTGACTTTTCATCTCTCCTCTTTGAGGTACTTTCCCCTTGCTCAGAGTAGTATCAGGGAAAAGTCTCTTGATTTTTAAAAACAGGCCTTTCTGAGTCCGGCATTAGGTTCTAGATGCCACGGGACGAGGTCCAGTGTCACAGAGGGTTGCTCATCTTCACTCTCTTGACTTATCTTCTCCAGGTCTGGAACAAACGAAAGTTCTGTGATCAGTTCTTGGGGCAGGTGACTCTGGATGCTGACCCCAGCGACTGCCGTGAACTGAAGTCGTACGCTATAAGTTAAATAGGAAAACTGGGATATAAATGTCTTTAGGAAAGATCTATCTAGTATTCATTTTTATATCCTTATGTAAAGTATAGAAAAGAAAAGTAGGAACCAAAGTCCTGTTATGCTAAAATCCCTGGATAGATGTAGTGAGATCAGTTTTTAACTATCTAGGAAGAAGACTTTTCATCACTGCATTAAAAATAAATGTTACTTTGTTGCAGCTGTAAACCCATATTTGATCATCAAGTGTGGGAAGGAGGAAGTCCGTTCTCCTGTCCAAAAGAATACCGTTCATGCCATTTTTGACACCCAGGCCATTTTCTACCGAAAGACCACTGACATTCCTATTATAGTGGAGGTAAGGATGTAAGCAGGGACCCTCAGGGTGGCTCCTATTCCGCACTAGATACTAGATGACCCCACGTGTCTCAGAGATGTCCAGGTTTCAGGGCAAGGATTATCCTTCCATGAGGCACAATTGAAAGGGTTCTACCTCGATTTGAAACTTAACCCCAGGGCCCAGACCTAATCAGACCCGGCTTGGGACTTGAACCCACATGGCTAGAGCTTGAATTCCAGCCAAAACCCTGTTTACGACTTGAACCCACGTGGCTGAGGCAGAAGCCCACATGCTGTCAGATACGCATGTTAACATAGGTACTGCAAATTCCCCTGGGGGAGGAAGCATGTATGCCAGTTCACATGACCCTCAACCTGCTAGGTCAGGCTGGTCCACTATGATTTGGTTGTGTTTCTGGCTTAATGCTTCTGACCAGTTGTGTTTCAGTGGCCATCTCATAAGTCAAGGTTGATCCTGAACTTGACTTTTCATCTCTCCTCTTTGAGGTACTTTCCCCTTGCTCAGAGTAGTATCAGGGAAAAGTCTCTTGATTTTTAAAAACAGGCCTTTCTGAGTCCGGCATTAGGTTCTAGATGCCACGGGACGAGGTCCAGTGTCACAGAGGGTTGCTCATCTTCACTCTCTTGACTTATCTTCTCCAGGTCTGGAACAAACGAAAGTTCTGTGATCAGTTCTTGGGGCAGGTGACTCTGGATGCTGACCCCAGCGACTGCCGTGAACTGAAGTCTCTGTACCTGCGTAAGAAGGGTGGGCCGACTGCCCAAATGAAACAAGGCCACATCAGCTTCAAGGTTATTTCGAGTGGCGACCTCACTGAGCTCTAAATATCCAACTCCAGGGAAGCCTGAAAGAGCTCTTCCATCCCTTTATTTTCTGTCAGATGCTAGATCTTGTCTAGATTCCTATTCTTTTGAGAGAAAGAAATCACAGTAATTAACTTTTCTTTTCTTCTGATAAGTTTCCCCATACCTCCTGATCTGAGTAGCATAAGTAGCTACATAACCTATTTACCTCCAGCAGCTGGACAGGGGGAGGTGACAGTCCCATCTGGAGATCAGACAGATGTTGGCCAAGGAAAGATCTTTGGGGTTTCCGGGGGTGAGAGTCAAGCAGGACAACAACGTCAACCCAGACAACCTATCGATGTCATTGCCATTTTCAGGTGCCTGATACGTCTCCCCTGTAGGGCATGTTGAGGAAGGGGGAGGGGTGGTTGAGGCCAAGCAGGTCTAGCCTGACATCCCATCTCCTGACTGAACACTACAGTGGTCCCAGCAGCATTTTACACAGCAGCCAGAGCCCGTTCATAAGTCCCCAGCCCTCAACCACCACCACCAACGTTACCAGCACCACTAATCACCACCTCCGGAAAGTAGAGTCCTGCCCCAACCCAAGTCACCCCCCACCGTAGGTTTTACCTTCATGTTGAGGAAGCTTCCTAGGTGCTTAATCAAGAGCTAGTGTTCCCTGGGGCTCAGACAGTGGAAGGGGCCCGAGCTCTAGCTCCATGGAAACCAGCTGTGTGCCAAAAGAGGGAAAAGTGGAAGAAGCTGCAGTGGGAGACAAAGCCTTGGTCCCCCACCCATCCACACACACCTACACTCACACACGCGCATATGGGCGCGCACGAACTACCATTCAAGCAGTCAGTGGGCAAGAGGAAAGATGCATAAGGACCCCACAGAAGGAAAGGATGAGAGAGTCTATCCAGGTGTAGTTCAGCCAGTTTGGGGCCCCTGACTGCAATGTGAAATCTCCTGCTGCTGCTAGGTTTACAAACAAGCCCGTTGTCTTGTGCCTCCTAATATCATTGGTACTGAAGACCCCATCTGGGCACTTGAGCCCCCTCAGGCTTTTCTCCCAGTTGGGAAACTTCACTCCCTGGGGGTGTTTGTTTGCCCTATTTTTTTTTTTTCAGTCCTACAGAATTTTCTCTGAAATGTTCTTCCCTCCACCTCATCTGTCAACATTTTACCCCTCCTTTGAGGCCCAGCATAAATACCACCTCCTCCATGAAGCCTCTCCCAATCCTCCAACCTCCACCTCCTAGAATATCTCAACGCTTTTGCAATAATGAATACAATGACATAGCTGTAGCCCTTAGTCTAGTTCAGCACGTAATCATTTAAAAAATTGTTTTGTAGATTTTTATTAGCTCACTCTTTCCTACCATGTTTTTCAGCCTAACTTCTCCACTGCCTTTACCACATTGCCTTACATAATCCAAACCACAATAAAGTTCACATTTAATAAAATGACCAGTCTTGACTTGATTTGGCGGCATCGGAGAGATGGCAAGAATGGCCATCAGTGGAGACTCGTTTTGGAGCTGTTCGGAGGAGGGGCGAGCGGAGGGGTACTTGGTGCAACCTGAGCCCAGGCGCAAGTCTGATCAAACAGAAGCCTTGGCTGTATTCATCCAGTTGGGGTGGGGCGGTCCTTTTCTAGTTCATATTTGGGGATGTTTGTGTGGTATCAGGGGTTACGTGATTTTTAAACCCCTCAGAGATTGCACTCAAGGCCAAAGCTACAGTGACCAGATCATTCAAGATTTCACTCACTTGCTTCCACACAACCTATTCTCTGCCCATTTTAGGGTAGGCCGTGAGGGAAATTCCTCTCCTTATTCCTTGAGCTCTGCTTCCCGACAAGAAAGGATACCCAGGCAAAGCAGACGTCACCAAATTCCTCAGAACTGTCCTCAAGCACACTCCTCATTCCGTGTCCCTGCAATGCTCACCCTTAGTCCACTAGAGATGACTTCCTAAGTCCAGAGTATTTCGATGCGGTCAAGTTTTGTCAAAATAAGTAGTCAATACAGATAATGTAATAGTTCGCTATGCTCACCAGATGGCACTATGATATTATGATTAAACCCAAATGCGCTGGTGTTTTTTAAGCATGAGAAAACACGTTCTCCCAAATAAAATGGTAGAAAAGGAAAAGGACTAACACTTTTTTGATTGTCTGCTATGTGTCAGATTCTACCCGTGCTTTATATATGAGAACTTATTTGAATTCACATAACAACCATATGAAGTGTTGTATCTGGAAACTTCACTCTGGGGTGTTTGTTTGCCCTATCATCCTCCAACCCTCCACCTCTGTCAACATTTTACCTCCTTTGAGGCCCAGCATAAATACCACCTCCTCCATGAAGCCTCTCCCAATCCTCCAACCTCCACCTCCTAGAATATCTCAACGCTTTTGCAATAATGAATACAATGACATAGCTGTAGCCCTTAGTCTAGTTCAGCACGTAATCATTTAAAAAATTGTTTTGTAGATTTTTATTAGCTCACTCTTTCCTACCATGTTTTTCAGCCTAACTTCTCCACTGCCTTTACCACATTGCCTTACATAATCCAAACCACAATAAAGTTCACATTTAATAAAATGACCAGTCTTGACTTGATTTGGCGGCATCGGAGAGATGGCAAGAATGGCCATCAGTGGAGACTCGTTTTGGAGCTGTTCGGAGGAGGGGCGAGCGGAGGGGTACTTGGTGCAACCTGAGCCCAGGCGCAAGTCTGATCAAACAGAAGCCTTGGCTGTATTCATCCAGTTGGGGTGGGGCGGTCCTTTTCTAGTTCATATTTGGGGATGTTTGTGTGGTATCAGGGGTTACGTGATTTTTAAACCCCTCAGAGATTGCACTCAAGGCCAAAGCTACAGTGACCAGATCATTCAAGATTTCACTCACTTGCTTCCACACAACCTATTCTCTGCCCATTTTAGGGTAGGCCGTGAGGGAAATTCCTCTCCTTATTCCTTGAGCTCTGCTTCCCGACAAGAAAGGATACCCAGGCAAAGCAGACGTCACCAAATTCCTCAGAACTGTCCTCAAGCACACTCCTCATTCCGTGTCCCTGCAATGCTCACCCTTAGTCCACTAGAGATGACTTCCTAAGTCCAGAGTATTTCGATGCGGTCAAGTTTTGTCAAAAATAAGTAGTCAATACAGATAATGTAATAGTTCGCTATGCTCACCAGATGGCACTATGATATTATGATTAAACTCAAATGCGCTGGTGTTTTTTAAGCATGAGAAAACACTTTCTCCCAAATAAAATGGTAGAAAAGGAAAAGGACTAACACTTTTTTGATTGTCTGCTATGTGTCAGATTCTACGCGCAGTGCTTTATATATGAGAACTTATTTGAATTCACATAACAACCATATGAAGTGTTGTATTTGTTCCTATTTTTCAAAAATGAGAACATGAAAGAACAGAGGGTAAATAACATCATCATAATTATAATAGGGAAGATACATAACATGTAAATAGTAACTAAAGATTGATGGTCAACAATCATATAATAATGAATAATCAAATGACAATGTCCATTTGACCCCTAAACCTTGAACTTTTCCATGAAAATATGCTGTCCCCCAGAAAGCAGTAACATGGTCCTTACATCTGTATCATCAGCTGTGTACCCATAATACTGTACCAAGAACTGTGCAAACAGCAGCAAATGTTTCTCTTAGAATCTTTACCTAACTTACGCATGCGTACACACATATAATGTGTGCACACATATGATGTAGACACACATATAATGCACACATATGTATGCACACATATAATGTGTCAGTCAGCTTGTTCTTCCCAAAAGGAATCCAGTGCACTAACATGTATCAATTGGGTAACGACATAAATGACTCTTAAAATAATTATGTTGAGTGAAAGAAGCCAGGAAAAAAAGGCTATATCCTATCTAGTTCTATTCACATAAAACCCCCAAAATTCAGACTACTCTATTGAGACATAAAACTTCTCATTGGTTGCCTGGGGAGCAGGGGACAGGTGAAAGGAAAAGAGTACAAAGTGACTTGAGGATCATTTGGGGAGTGATGATTAGATTCATTATTCTGGAACTTTATGTATCAGTTGCTGAGTTGGTTACACAACTGTCTGTATGTGTGCTAAGTCACTTCAGTCGTGTCTGACTCTTTGTGACCCTATGGACTGCAGCCCACCAGGCTCCTCTATCCACTAGATTCTCTAGGCAAGAGTACTGTAGTGGAATTCCATACCTTCCTCCGGGGGATCTTCCCCACCCAAGGATGGAACCGCAGTCTTTCATGTCTCCTGCACTGGCAAGCAGGTTCTTTACCATTAGCACCGCCTGGGAAGTCCACTTAACTGTCTGGGTTTCTCAAAACTCAATTGAATGTTACTATAAATAAAGTTTCAAGAAATGAAGCACTGTAACCGCTTTACCATTCCCCTCTAATCTTTTAAAGATTCATAGGTATTATATCTGAATACATTAGAAGTTCCTCCAGACAATGTTACAGTTTTTTGCTTTCAATACTCCTACAAAAAATGAAAAAAACAGAGGGTAAATAACATCATCATAATTATAATAGGGAAGATACATAACATGTAAATAGTAACTAAAGATTGATGGTCAACAATCATATAATAATGAATAATCAAATGACAATGTCCATTTGACCCCTAAACCTTGAACTTTTCCATGAAAATATGCTGTCCCCCAGAAAGCAGTAACATGGTCCTTACATCTGTATCATCAGCTGTGTACCCATAATACTGTACCAAGAACTGTGCAAACAGCAGCAAATGTTTCTCTTAGAATCTTTACCTAACTTACGCATGCGTACACACATATAATGTGTGCACACATATGATGTAGACACACATATAATGCACACATATGTATGCACACATATAATGTGTCAGTCAGCTTGTTCTTCCCAAAAGGAATCCAGTGCACTAACATGTATCAATTGGGTAACGACATAAATGACTCTTAAAATAATTATGTTGAGTGAAAGAAGCCAGGAAAAAAAGGCTATATCCTATCTAGTTCTATTCACATAAAACCCCCAAAATTCAGACTACTCTATTGAGACATAAAACTTCTCATTGGTTGCCTGGGGAGCAGGGGACAGGTGAAAGGAAAAGAGTACAAAGTGACTTGAGGATCATTTGGGGAGTGATGATTAGATTCATTATTCTGGAACTTTATGTATCAGTTGCTGAGTTGGTTACACAACTGTCTGTATGTGTGCTAAGTCACTTCAGTCGTGTCTGACTCTTTGTGACCCTATGGACTGCAGCCCACCAGGCTCCTCTATCCACTAGATTCTCTAGGCAAGAGTACTGTAGTGGAATTCCATACCTTCCTCCGGGGGATCTTCCCCACCCAAGGATGGAACCGCAGTCTTTCATGTCTCCTGCACTGGCAAGCAGGTTCTTTACCATTAGCACCGCCTGGGAAGTCCACTTAACTGTCTGGGTTTCTCAAAACTCAATTGAATGTTACTATAAATAAAGTTTCAAGAAATGAAGCACTGTAACCGCTTTACCATTCCCCTCTAATCTTTTAAAGATTCATAGGTATTATATCTGAATACATTAGAAGTTCCTCCAGACAATGTTACAGTTTTTTGCTTTCAATACTCCTACATATTTTAAACAATGGAAGGAGAGGAAAATAGTATTTTATATTTACCATTTCTGTTTCAGGTCTTTCTTCTCGAAGTTCCAAGATTCTCTTTGGTATCATTTATATTCATCCTGACAAACTCTCTTTCACATTTCTTTTAGAGTTGTTGATCAATTATCTTGGTTTTTCCTTCTTCTGAGAATATTTTTATTTTACCTTTATTCCTGAAGACTATTTTTGTTGGATATAGAGTTCAAGTTTGGCAGTTTTTCCCTTTGAGTGATTTAAAGACATTATTCTTTTCTCTTCTGCCCTCCATGGTTTCTGATGAGAAAGCCACAGTACTTCAAATTTTTGTTAATAACATATATATTATGTGTCATTTTCCTCTATATGCTTTCAAAATTTTCTTTTATCTTTATTTTTCAGTAGTATTATTATCTGTCTAGGCAGGACTTTCTTCATGTTTGTACAGTTTGGAGTTCACTGAGTTCTTGCATGCATAAATATATGTCTTTGATCAAATTTTGAGGCATTTTCAGCAATTAGTTATTCAAAAATTACTGCACTAGTTCCTTTGTCTTTTTCCTCTGGATCTTGTGACATGAATATTAAATCTTTTAATATGGTCCCAAAGACTGTGGAGGTAGGTTTTGTTCAGAACAAAATTTTAATTTTTAAAAATCCACATAGAAGGGCTTCCCCTGGTGGTCCAGTGGATAAGGACACCGCCTTGCAGTGCAAGGGGCGCCGGTTCGATCCCTGGCCTGGGAAGATCCCACGTGCCGCAGAGCGGCTGGACCGATGTGTCCAATTACCGAGCTGGAGCTCTGAAGCGCATGCGCCCAGAGCCAGGGCTCTGCGATGACGGACGCCACCGCGATGGGAGGCCCGCAGGAGCCAAAGAACAAAGACGGATGAAAAATAGAGAAATGGAAGACCAATGGAAGTGGCCCGCCTGCTCCCCTCCCTCCCCAACCCGACCCCCGCCCAAAATAAATAAATAAATAAATAAATCTTTAAAAAAAAAAATTCACATAGAAGGGAATTCCCTGATGGTCTAGTGGCTAAGACTCTGTGCGCCCAATGCAGGGGGCCCAGGTTCGATCCCTGGTCAGGGAACTAGAGCCCACATGCTACAACTGAGACCCAATGCAGCCAAATAAATATTAAAGAAAGAATCCACATAAAGTGAATGATTTGATAGAAATACACACAGAGAACTGTTAGATACCAAGGAGGTACACCCAGTCTGAGTGATCAGAGAAGGTTTTTCTGGAAGGTGATGTCTAAGACAAAATCTGATGGATGAATACAATTGGTCAAATGAAGAAGGGAGGGAGCAGTTAGAGGCAGTGAGAATGATGTGTGCAAGTGAAGAGACTTGCAAAAGAGCATGGAATGTTTGGAGAAAAACAATTCAATAGGATTGAAACATATGGTGCCAATGTGGGAATGATACAAGATGACACTCAAGGAGTAAACAAAATGAATTATAGAGGCTATATATTTCAGGAGAGGGATTTGACTTAACCAATCCTGACAACTACTGGGAAACAGAAAAAACATTTTTTTTTAAACTTTTTTTTGGGGGGGATTAGGGAGGGAGGGGGGCGGGCGGGCCACTTCTATTGGTCTTTCATTTCTCTATTTTCATCCGTCTTTGTTCTTTGGCTCCTGCAGGCCTCCCATCGCAGTGGCGTCTGTCAATGCAGAGCACTGGCTCAGGGCGCACGCGTGCCAGAGCTCTGGCTCGGTAATTGGACACATGGGTCCAGCCGCTCTGCGGCACGTGGGATCTTCCCAGGCCAGGGATCGAACCAGCGCCCCTTGCACTGCAAGGCGGTGTCCTTACCCACTGGATCACCAGGGAAGCTCCAAAACATTTTCTTTTTAACATCAGTGGGTTTTTTTGTTCTAGTTTTATGAAAAATGCCATTGGAACCCCTGGCAATGAGATTCCCTTAGTGGTGGTATTAAAGATCGTCACTGAGATTAAGAATATTCCTAGTACTTCTCGAATTATGTATGACTTAACATCAAAGCCCCCAGGAACTACTGAGTGGGAGTAATAAACTTCTTGTTCTACTAAAAAAAAAATGTCATTGGTAATTTGGGATTGCATTGAATCTGTAGATTGCTTTGGGTGATATAGTTATTTTCACAGTGCTGATTCTTCCAATCCAATGATCTATCTCTCCATCTCTTTGAGTCATCTTTGATTTGTTTCATCAGTGTCTTATAGCTTTGTGCATACAGGTCTTTTGCCTCCTTTGGTCGTTTTATTTCTTGGTGTTTTATTCTATTCATTACTGTAATGAGTGGAGTTGTTTCCTTAAGTTCCCATTAGTTTTTTTTTTCTTCTTCTTCTTTTTGCTTTTCTGAATTTTCTCATGTTCCTATAATGGACATGTATGATTTTCGTTATGCCAGCTTTAGTAAAAATATAATTCACGTATCATACAACTCACTAATTGAAAGCCTTCCAATGGTTTTTGGTTTATTTACAAAGTCGAGCAACTATCACCACAATTGATTTTAGAACAATAGCATCACTTCCAAAAAGAAGCCCTACATTCCCCACTTCTTCCTAACCCCTTTCTCCTCAATTTTAGGAAACACTAATCTACTTTTGGTGTCTATGGTTTCACCTATTCTGGATATTTCATATAAATAGAATTATACAAAATGTGGATTTTTGTGTATGGTTTCTCTTATTTAGCACAAGATTTTCAAAGTTCATCTACACTGTAACCATGGATCAGTACTTCATTTCTTTTTATCTCCAGATAATATTCCATTGTATGGACATACCACATTTTATTTATTCACTCACTAGTTTGTGGAAACTTGGGTTGCTTCCCTTTTCTGAATAATGAGTAATGTTGCTGTGAACATTTGTGCACACATTTTTGTGGGGACATATATTTTCAGTTCTCTTGGATATATAACTAGAAGTGGAATTGTTGGATCATATGGCAGCTGTATGCTTAACTATTTGAGTACCTGCTTTCCAAAGCATCTGCACCATTTTGCATTTCTACTAGTAGTACATAAAGGGTCCAATTTCTCCACATGCTTTCCAATACTTGTTATTATGTGTTTTCTTAATTACTTCCATGGGTGTGAAGTTGCCATCTCATTGTGGTTCTGATTTGCGTAATGTTGGACATTTTTTTATGTGCTTATTGGCTTTTGTACATCTTATTTTGAAAAAAATATCTATTCAAATCCTTTGTCCATTTTAATTGGTTTGTCTTTTTATTATTGAATTGTGTGTGCATATGCTAAGTTGCTTTAGTTCTGCCCAACTCTTTGTAGCCCTATGGACTGTAGCCCACCAGGCTCTTCTGTCCATGGGATTCCCTAGGCAAGAATACTGGAGTGGGTTGCCATGCCCTTTTCCAGGGAATCGTCCTGACCCAGGGATCAAACTTGTGTCTCCTGTGTTGGCAAGTGGGTTCTTTACCACTAGCACCACTGTAGATGCTCTTTATATATTCTGGATCTAATTCATTTCATAGATAAGTAATTTGCAAATATAGCCTCCCATTCTGTGGGTTGTCCTTTCTATTTCTTGACAGTGTTCTTTGACACATGAGATTTTTTAGTTTTGGTGATGTCTGATGTTTATTTTTCTTTTGTTGTTTATGGTTTCGATGTAATATCTAAAAAATCGTTACCTAATCAAATCTCACAAAATTAATGCCTGTGGCTTCTTCTAAACATTTTATAGTTTCAGCTCTCACATGTAGATTTTTGACCCTTAGAGTTCATTTTTGGTATATTTATGTACAACAGCGCCCAAATTCGTCCTTTTGGGTGTGGCTATCCAGTTGCTCCAGCACCATTTGTTGGAAAATGATTTTTTCCACTACTATAGTTTTGACACTCTTACTGAAAAAACCAGTTGGACACAAATGTTTGGGTTTATTTCTGGGCTTTCAATTCTATTTCTTTGATCTATAAGTCTATCTCTATGCCAGTACTACACTGTCCTGATTAGTGTTGTTTTGTAGGGAGGTTTTGTTTGTTTGTTTGTTTGTTTTTGTTTTAACTGCTGGGTCTTCATTGCTGCACTGGCTACTCTCTAGGTGTGGTGTGTGAAGTTCTTATTGCAGTGACTTCTCCTGTTGCTGAGCACAGGTCCTAGGTTATGCAGGCTGCAGTAGTTGTGGTAGGGAGCTCAGTAGTTGTGGCCTCTGAGCTCTAGAGCACAGACTCAATAGTTGTGGCATGTGGGCTTAGTTGCTCTGAGGCACGTGGGAGCTTCCCGGACCAGGGATATGACCTGTGTCTCTTACATTGGTAGACGGATTCTTTACCACTGAGCCACCAGGGAAGCCCTGTAGTAAGTTTCAAAATCAAGAATGGGAGACTTACAATTTTGTTATTCTTTTTCAAAATTATTTTGGCCATTCTGGGTCTCTTACACGTTCATAAAATTTTAGGATAAGCTTGAAGTTTCTGCAAAAAGCCAGCTGGGATTCTGGCAGGGGTTGCTTTGGCTGTGTAGATCAAATTGGGTAATATTGCTGTCAAACAATATTAAATAGCATTTAATTTAACATCAAAATGAACGCGGGGCATTTGTTACCTTTTAGATAAAAGTAAAACTAATACTGTTTATTTATAAAATGGTACATTAACTCCATTTAAGGGGTTCCTCTCAGCAAGTGTTCCATCTCCCTCTCATGCTGTTTCTACTTGGTCCTCTAGAAACAGAAATAACGACCTTGCTATTAGAACTGTGCTGTGAGTACTAAGTTGTTCAGTTGTGTACAACTCTTTGCAACACCATAAACTGTAGTCCCCCAGGCTTCTCTATGATATTTTCCAGACAAGAATACTGGACTAGGTTGCCATTTCCTCCTCCAAGGGATTTTCCAGACCCAGGGATCGAACCCACAGCTCTTACACTTCCTTCATTAGCAGGTGGGTTCTTTACCACTAGTGCTATGTGGGAACTGGACCATATCAAAAAGAGGCAGTTCTTGAGAATTCTTGGTTTGCAGACTCACCCTTCATACAGTCCCAGGGTTGGCCAGGGTAGATGAAAAACTATCATGTATCAAGAGCAAGAAATACTGTTGGCCAAGTCTGGTGCCCTTCATTTTCTCACAACATGGACTTGTTCCATCTTTACAATGGCCTTTTACATAGGTATAAAAATTCCACTTTTATAGATGATGACGTGAAAACCTGCAGAGATTAAGAAATTGGATCAAACTCACAGGGCTATTAGGTGGCAGAGGTGGGATTTGAAACAAAGTTGTTCTAACTCCAGAGCCTCTGATAGGTCCACTGCTCCCATGCTCAAGACCACTCAGAGTATGAAAACATCAGTCCACACCCTTTCTAACCCTGAGTCCCAGACCTATCAGAGGGGTCTCATCTTCTTTCTCTTGACCTTCGTAGGCTGTTGAGTTGCTGCTATGTTCTCCTTACCAATGTGAAGGGTCACTAGGAAAGTCTGTGGTTTGCATCAGGGTTCTTATATATATGTATATATATATATATATAATATATATATATATTATATATATATTATTATTATTTATATTTATTTGGCTTCATTGGGTCTCAGTTGTAGCATGTGGGCTCCAGTGTCCTGACCAGGGATCGAACCTGGGCCCCCTGCATTGGGAGCACAGAGTCTTAGCCACTGGACCACCAGGGAATTTCCCTGCATCAGGGTTCTTATCCAGCTAACCTGAACTCTGGCACAGTACATTTCTGCAGAGGAGCAAAGCCTTTGGGATACAGGTCTCAGTACAATTGTATAAAGAACCCATATTACTCTGTAATGGAAAATTTCTGTGTCTAGCTCTAGACAACTATAAGGCCATTTCCAAGGATTCTGAACATATTGAACCCATCCAGGTTATTGGCCAAGGACCATACCTTCTTTGTAAAAAGCATTTTAATTTTTAAATTGAAATACGGTTGATTTACAAAATTGATTTCTACTGTAAAGTCATTCAGTTATACTTGTGTACACATCTATTTTTCAAATTCCTTTCCATTATGTTTTATTACAGGAAATTGAATATAGTTCCCAGTGCTCTAAGGTAGGATGTTATTGTTTATCCACTGTATATTTAATAGCCTTTTCTTTTTAAAAATAGCTTTATTGAGATAAAATTCACATACACACAATTCAACCATCTAAAGCATACAATTCAGTGGTTTGTAGTACATTGACAGAGCTGTGCAAACATACCACAATTAAATTTGGAGCATTTTCATTATCCCCAAAAGAAAGTCTATATCCACTGGCAGTCATTCTCCCCCACCCCCACTCTGTATTTAGTAACTTTTATCTGACAACCTTAACCTCCCACTCTACCCTTACCTCTTTAGCAAGCACAGGTCAGTTCTTTATGAAGGATCATAACTTCTTGAGTATCAAAATGAGAAGATAATTAGCTTACTTACCAGGACAGAGGCTGGCCTGCAGCAACTAGAAAGGCAAATCCAAACACTATGAAATAGAGAACACTGTGTGACTCTAAATATTGCCCAGTGCAGAGATGCCCCCTCTTTATCAGTCTGTGAGTTCTCAGCCTCAGAACTAATTAGAGCATTGACTTTATATGCTTTTCCTATGCAATCATCACATAGCAGGTGTTTGCAATCCCAAACTACCAACAGTGTTCTTCAGCATCCTTTTTTCTACTGCCAACAGGCCTAGGGATCATTAATTTTGATATTGGCCCCTGCATTGGGAGCACAGAGTCTTAGCCACTGGACCACCAGGGAATTTCCCTGCATCAGGGTTCTTATCCAGCTAACCTGAACTCTGGCACAGTACATTTCTGCAGAGGAGCAAAGCCTTTGGGATACAGGTCTCAGTACAATTGTATAAAGAACCCATATTACTCTGTAATGGAAAATTTCTGTGTCTAGCTCTAGACAACTATAAGGCCATTTCCAAGGATTCTGAACATATTGAACCCATCCAGGTTATTGGCCAAGGACCATACCTTCTTTGTAAAAAGCATTTTAATTTTTAAATTGAAATACGGTTGATTTACAAAATTGATTTCTACTGTAAAGTCATTCAGTTATACTTGTGTACACATCTATTTTTCAAATTCCTTTCCATTATGTTTTATTACAGGAAATTGAATATAGTTCCCAGTGCTCTAAGGTAGGATGTTATTGTTTATCCACTGTATATTTAATAGCCTTTTCTTTTTAAAAATAGCTTTATTGAGATAAAATTCACATACACAATTCAACCATCTAAAGCATACAATTCAGTGGTTTGTAGTACATTGACAGAGCTGTGCAAACATACCACAATTAAATTTGGAGCATTTTCATTATCCCCAAAAGAAAGTCTATATCCACTGGCAGTCATTCTCCCCCACCCCCACTCTGTATTTAGTAACTTTTATCTGACAACCTTAACCTCCCACTCTACCCTTACCTCTTTAGCAAGCACAGGTCAGTTCTTTATGAAGGATCATAACTTCTTGAGTATCAAAATGAGAAGATAATTAGCTTACTTACCAGGACAGAGGCTGGCCTGCAGCAACTAGAAAGGCAAATCCAAACACTATGAAATAGAGAACACTGTGTGACTCTAAATATTGCCCAGTGCAGAGATGCCCCCTCTTTATCAGTCTGTGAGTTCTCAGCCTCAGAACTAATTAGAGCATTGACTTTATATGCTTTTCCTATGCAATCATCACATAGCAGGTGTTTGCAATCCCAAACTACCAACAGTGTTCTTCAGCATCCTTTTTTCTACTGCCAACAGGCCTAGGGATCATTAATTTTGATATATTGATGTGACTTTCTTATGCGGTTTTCATATCTCTCCATGAATCTATAAGCAAGGGTCATGGTTTCTTTTTTATAAAACATTCAACAAACTCTTAAACTTGCTATGAGAATCCACATAAAGGGCATGCACTGTAGAGCAAAGGGTCTGTCCTGCTGGTGCCAGAGAGTCTATGGAAAGGATTTAAGAAGGGTCATGATCGGGTCAGATTTTCTTTTCAGAACAAACAATAGCAGCAATGTGAATGCTGTTAGAAGCATGCCAAGAATGGAAACTAAGAGACTGGTTACTTCAGATCTTCATTATTTATTGTGCTGCAATATTCTCCATTTAGTGGAGGCAAAGAGTTGGGGGCAGTTAAAAAAATACTCAATAGGAGGAATCATAAGAACTTGGTAACTGAAGAGACTATGGATAAATAAAATGAAGAGCAGCTCAAGGATTATGCCTAGGTTTCTGGCTTGGGTGGTGATGGGAGACAGAATACAGAGAGAGGTGCTGATATGATGGATATGAGCTGATGCATTCAGTTCAGGAAAATTTGATTATGGAGTGACTTTGGGACACATATAGTGGAGATTTCAAGTGGGTAGATGGATTTACAATTAGGATCTGAAGTACAGAGGAGACATATGGGTTGGGCATATTAATTTGAGAGTTTATGATATGAGGAAATACGAGACTTGAGTGTGAATAAAATTGACCATGAAAGAATCCTGGGAGAACACCCACAGGTGAAGGATGATTAGAAGCAGGACTCTGAAAAGTGAACTGGAGGGCATCCCGGGTGGTCCAGTGGGTAAGGACACCACCTTGCAGTGCAAGGGGCGCCGGTTCGATCCCTAACCTGGGAAGATTCCACGTGCCACAAAGTGGCTGGACCGATGTGTCCAACTACTGAGCTGGAACTCTGGAGCACACGTGCCCAGAGCCAGTGCTCTGTGACGACAGAGGCCACTGCGATGGGAGGCCCACACAGGTCAAAGAATAAAGATGGATGAAAATAGATAAATGAAAGACCAATAGAAGTGACCAAAAAATTAAAAGTGAACTGGAGAAGTTGAAAACAGAGAACAAAGAGAATGATCAGGAAAAATGGTCACAGAACCAAGAAAAGACAGAATTTAATAAAGTCTGAAAAAGGAGAAAGGAATGGGGTCTAGATATTATAATTCTTCCTGCTAAAAATAAATTGAAATAGTTGGATTTTCCCCAAGAGTATTATCTTATGGCTTTAAGAGTGTTACAGAATGGATTTGGCAGTATAAAAAGGGAAAAAGATTTGGTAACTACTAAAGAACTGGTTATTTCAGCCAAAGATGGATAAAGACTTGAAATATAAATGTGAGGCAGGGGGCTTGCTTTGCACAGCCCAAGATTTCACCGATATAGACAGCATAACCAGATGTTACCCCCAGATGCAAGGCACTGGTGTCAGCCAAGATTTTCTTGCTTTGGGTGTAGATGGAAAAAAATGGGGTGCATACTCACACTGTCTGCAGACTTCACCAACCTTCCAGTCTAGTCCTCCACAGGCAGAAGGTCTCTAACAATGACTGCTGTCTCATGCAAGAAACATATCTCTGCATTTGGATTGCCAGCCAAAATTCACTCAGGGCTGGCTATGCTTGAAGGTGTTCCAATTGGCCAGGATATTTTACCAGGCTACTATTACTACTACTACTAATTGTTCAATTGTGTAATTGTGCTCAGTCATGTCCTTCTCTTTGCGACCCCCTGGACTGTAGCCCGCCAGGCTTCTCTGTCTATGGCATTCTCCAAGCAAGAATACTGGAGTGGGTAGTCATTCCCTTTTCCAGGTGATCTTCTTTGCCCAGGTATCAAACCCAGGTCTCTTGCATTACAGGAAGATTCTTTACCATCTGAGCCATCAGGGAAGCCCAATAGCTACCATTTATTGAATGCCTACTTTGTGATCAAATGAGCATTTTGATGTTAAATTTCTTATTCTTCACAACCTCCTCAAGTAATTGTAATACAATCCTCTTTTGCTAATTGAAACTAACACTTAGATAAGAAAAGTGAAATGAAGTTCTAGCTCTGAAATCTAAACTCTTAATCCCATGTCAGCCTAAGGGAAATCCATAATTTACAAGATTCAAGTGAATTGACAGCCCGTGGTCAAGTCCAGTTGAGGCAAGAGCAAAAGAGGTGGTGGGAGTCAGGATTTGGTTTCTGAGTTGCTGCCCTAGTACAAATGATGATTTGACAGTCATGGTTTTATTTTTGGAGGGAAACCCAACTACCCAGAGACAACTTCTATGCCAGAGGAAGTGGAAGGTATGGACATTTAGAAGGAGGCTGGTATAATATACCTACATAGCTAGACTAAAGTAGAAACTATTAGAGACATATAGATTGTCACCTCCCAAGACATTTTGCCACGACAACAACGGAAGAAGCACCAGAGCAATGATGGAGGAGGATGACAGGAGCTGTGGGATGGGGAACTAAGTGATGTTGAGGAATCAGGGGCCTCCCTGGTGAGGCCTAAATGGTTACTCTATCCATGGACAGGGAGAAAGTGGGGTGAACCTATCACAGTGGGTCACAGTGTGTACTCCAGGCAATAGGTAATTAATGGAAAGCCATGGGGGCCACCACCCACATGCTGGCCAGCAAAGTATATGCCCCTCCAGGCAAGGTTCATCCCTTTAGTTCTTAACATACTTGAGTCTGAGGAACCAGACTTGTACTTGACCTGGCTCCTGGAGCTGCAGGGTCCACCTCAGGTATAGCCAGGTACCATGACAAAATACAATGTAATTGGAAGTGATTCATTGCTGTGGGTGTGGGAGGAGGCGAGCCTCCTTCAATTATGATGCCAAGATGGTAAAAGAAAAGTTGATGAAAAAAACCGAAAAACTGAGAAAATGAGGCAAACTGAAGTGGGCACGCAGCATCTTCTGGATACTTTAGACGACGGTCAAGTGCGGAGCCTCATCTTTCCCATCAGAGGAACAGTGCTTCCTGGAAAGCCATAGAGGGTGCAAAGGTTCAGCACAAACAACATTGCATCCCTTATAGCAGAGATGTTAGTGCAGATTACATTAGGGCTTTGACTATTAACCTATATAATCCTATGATTCACACGTGATTTGAAGGAGGGATTAAGGCAGGTGCTAATAATCCTCAAAAGGATACAGATAATGAATTAGAAAAGATCATAGGAGTGTACTGTCAAGCTAAACAGAGTTTCATAAATTTTGGAACTGATGTTTTTGATCCTTCTATGAGCATCCTCATATGAAAGGGAAATATTCTAGATTACAGATATTTATCCTGGTATCAGAGTTTACTCATAATATACATGCCTGTGTCATCAATAAACACTTCACTCTAAGTAACACTCATGTAATTTTCACAGAAGTATCTTCAATGGAACTGAAAAATTCATGAATGTAGCTTCTTACATGACAAATCTCTTGAGACTGTCTCCCAGTGTGGAGGATAAAACCTTTATTGTTCGGGATTTGGTAACATGGGCCTGCACACTATGTGGTACATCAGTTTGATGCCAGATGTGTTGGTGAGGTTGATGATAACATATGGAATCCAGATAGCATATATTCAAAAGACCTAGAAGACTCTACATTGCACACTGAGGCAATATTGTCTTTTCCACAGTCAAGTCTTATACTAGAAATATCCTGAAAGCAGATTAGGATATAGGCACTTATGCTTTGGGCTTCCCAGCTGGCCCAGTGGTAAATAATCCACCTGCCAATGCAGGAGACATGAGTTCGATCCCTGGGTTGGGGAGATACCCTGGAGAAGTAAATGGTAACCCACTCCAGTATTCTTGCCTGGAAAAATCCATGGACAGAGGAGCCTAGTGGGCTATAGTCCACAGGGTAGCAAAGGGTCAGACATGACTGAGTGAGCACAAGATATATAATCTGTTTGAAGGGAATAGAGTACCACTGGGTATCCACTTACACAAAGGCATCAAATTATATACACAGGCACCAGAAGGAACACTATCCTTACTGTACAAGTATTACCAGGGTAACACACTTCCACTTTGCTAAATAAATCTCTGGGGTTTTTATCTGATTTTAAGGACTCAAGAGAGTTTCTGATAAACCTGACTCCAGTATGTTCATTTAGCATCTTTCAATGAACTTTACTGTCATTTAGTCACACTTGGAGGTGGGTTTTAAAGGAAAAGTTATCTTTCTCAGAAAAGTCCACAGTGCCTGACATATAGCAGGAGCCCAGTAAATTCTTTTTGAAAGAGTTAATGAATGCATGTTCTTAGTAACATGGGTTTAGAATCTTCTGTGACTTGTGACACTCGATTCTAGATATAAGATAAAAACTAAATATTATGCAGATGGCTTTACTTGTTCAGAATTTTCCAAGCAGAAATATCAGAAAAAAATATATTTATAACATACGCTTTCTTTTAGCAGTTTTCCTTCATCCACATTTTGTCCTGCATCCAGTATACACATTTGTCTCTCCGAGCTCTTCTGTTAAAACCAGATGGAAATTCTGGGCCTCAGTTATCTAGTGGCAGGATCTGTAGCAAATTTCCTGTATTGCTTACAAGGCTGGATGTTGCTCTGCCTTGATACCTTAGAGAGAATGCTACCCTCCAACCGTTTGATGCCAGATGTGTTGGTGAGGTTGATGATAACATATGGAATCCAGATAGCATATATTCAAAAGACCTAGAAGACTCTACATTGCACACTGAGGCAATATTGTCTTTTCCACAGTCAAGTCTTATACTAGAAATATCCTGAAAGCAGATTAGGATATAGGCACTTATGCTTTGGGCTTCCCAGCTGGCCCAGTGGTAAATAATCCACCTGCCAATGCAGGAGACATGAGTTCGATCCCTGGGTTGGGGAGATACCCTGGAGAAGTAAATGGTAACCCACTCCAGTATTCTTGCCTGGAAAAATCCATGGACAGAGGAGCCTAGTGGGCTATAGTCCACAGGGTAGCAAAGGGTCAGACATGACTGAGTGAGCACAAGATATATAATCTGTTTAAAGGGGAATAGAGTACCACTGGGTATCCACTTACACAAAGGCATCAAATTATATACACAGGCACCAGAAGGAACACTATCCTTACTGTACAAGTATTACCAGGGTAACACACTTCCACTTTGCTAAATAAATCTCTGGGGTTTTTATCTGATTTTAAGGACTCAAGAGAGTTTCTGATAAACCTGACTCCAGTATGTTCATTTAGCATCTTTCAATGAACTTTACTGTCATTTAGTCACACTTGGAGGTGGGTTTTAAAGGAAAAGTTATCTTTCTCAGAAAAGTCCACAGTGCCTGACATATAGCAGGAGCCCAGTAAATTCTTTTTGAAAGAGTTAATGAATGCATGTTCTTAGTAACATGGGTTTAGAATCTTCTGTGACTTGTGACACTCGATTCTAGATATAAGATAAAAACTAAATATTATGCAGATGGCTTTACTTGTTCAGAATTTTCCAAGCAGAAATATCAGAAAAAAAAATATATTTATAACATACGCTTTCTTTTAGCAGTTTTCCTTCATCCACATTTTGTCCTGCATCCAGTATACACATTTGTCTCTCCGAGCTCTTCTGTTAAAACCAGATGGAAATTCTGGGCCTCAGTTATCTAGTGGCAGGATCTGTAGCAAATTTCCTGTATTGCTTACAAGGCTGGATGTTGCTCTGCCTTGATACCTTAGAGAGAATGCTACCCTCCAACCTGTGAATCAGGCAAGTGGCCAATGCCAAGGGGGTAGGTGGAAAGGTGACAGAAGAGAGAAACAACAGCTCAGTGATGTTTGTCATTTTTATTTGCAATACTTTAGGTCCAAATTTCAAACTGCAATATTTTTACACTCAAGACACAGTCATGCACAATCCATATTTCAATTTTCTATTGCTTCAACCACAATGTAAAGTAACAATATTGGAAACAAAAGTCCTTAAAAAGATCAGATGCTGAGGTCAGAAGGATGGAATTGTACCATCAGCAGGTTTACAAAAGAAATAACTTACTTAAAAAAATCAAACAGAAAGACCATAAATACCTTTAATCCAAAGTTACAGAAGAATTTCACTACACATGGGCTTACAGATAACACATTTTAACAAAAGTAAAGCACAGCCAAATGAGATACAATTCTGATAAACAATGAAAATGTAGATCCTCCTTAACTTGTTTTGTCTGGATATTAGGAGTGTCATCCCAGTACACATAACTAACTACCCTGTGATCTGTCTTTTCCTTGCTGATGTACTGAGATGTAACACTCAACCCACTAATGGTTACAGAATTCTGTGAAAGGTCTTATTATCACTAATGAATATAGTATATGCGGGTCCATAAAGCACACCACACACAAGCACACAGACTGAAATTGAATTTCACACTCAGGGCTGGTTGGCACTGCTGTAGGCATGGCATTGGGACTGTACACTAACTACCAGCTGATTCTCTTTCTAGTAGCATACTCATCCAATTGGTCAATTCCTGTGGGAGTTGTCATCAGAAATGTTATCTTTGGTTCCCAACAAGTGGATTTGTCAACACTCCTTAATGCTATTAACATGTAACCACATTTGCCTTGTTCTCTC
Source organism: Tragulus kanchil (assembly GCA_022376925.1). Taxonomy (NCBI): domain Eukaryota; kingdom Metazoa; phylum Chordata; class Mammalia; order Artiodactyla; family Tragulidae; genus Tragulus; species Tragulus kanchil. The sequence continues at coordinate 63,884,640 of JAIOJX010000001.1, read as the reverse complement.
TGCAACCTGGAAATGTTTAGGCCCACTCAGTAGTCCCAGCCATTAAAATGCATGGGTTCTGCCATCTTGTGCCATTTTTGAAGTAAACTCTATAAAGCCCAACACCACTTCATAGGAAAGGAGAGACCCAAGTATAGTTCTATTCTAGCAAGTGTGACAGTGGATTTCTGTTCTAGTAGCAAATACTGGCCACAGCTTAATGAAAATCAGACTTTACATACAGAGTGCATGGAAAAGAAAAACTGGGAACACTCAACAGAAAAGGAACACTAAAACAAAGACATAACAACAGTGAAAGAATTGGAAGACTGCCACAAGTTTTATCAACATCCCCTAGTATTATTCACTTCATTTCCTTGAGGTTTGATTTTTTTTTTTGGGCATCATCTTACATAGTTCTATTGTTTAACTGCAACATAAGAGACCCAGGCTGAAACATATGATATTTGCCATCATTTTAGCAGGATGAATTAGCAAGGCAATCTGTAGTACCACGGAATGTTAGAGCTTTTGGAAAGCCTTGGTGAGTTAGTCCAATACCCTTATTTTATAGACACGGAAACAAACACATGGTTAAGTGACTTGCCCAAGGGCACATAGTAAATTTGGAACAGCGCCTATATTAGAATCCAAGTATCCTTACTTTTAGGGAGGCTCAGTTGGTAAAGAATTCACCTGCAATGTAGGAGACTCGGGTTCAAAGCCTGGGTCAGGAAGATCCCCTGAAGAAGGAAATGGCAACCCACTCTAGTATTCTTGCCTGTGAAATCCCACGGGCAGAGGAGCCTGGTGGGCTACAGTCCATGGGGTCAGAAGCGACTTGGTGACTATACCACCACCACCATCCTTACTTCTGGGCTAGTCCTTCTTCCATTACATCTGATTGATTCTAATTGCTGTTGATTTACTTGTAGGTCCTAAATCAGACACCTATCGTACCTATCTTACTACTGGTATTATGGGATAGCACTCACCTCATGGCAGCTTCCAAAGCAGACTCTGGCGGCACTAATCAGCTTCTATAAGTTTATCTTGCAAGTGTGACTGTACCATGTGGCAGTAATGCTCTTCGTTATTACTGTCTACTTGAACAGTGTGTGTGTGGAAGTGATTAGCTCAGTTCCCGCATTTGCTGATTCAGTTAGATATTGTTTGATATTAAACAGACATCATTGATGCACGGGGTGTCAGGTTTATATTCATTTGATCACTAAAAGGAGTATGGGATCAGAAAAGGAGTGGAAAAAATTTAAGCTAACCAAAAGAAAGATTATATCAGAAACCAATTTCTGATGAAAAAGTCTTTCTCAGGAAAAATAGTTCCATTATTTCCTGGGTCCTATTTATTTCCTTCCCAATCCACATGTAAATATAGGTTCAGAATTGTGTGTTAAGTTCACTCAAAGTCTCGAGTCTGTTAAGATTCTCATAAGTAGATTATGTGTTGAGGATGGCCAAAGCCTGGGGATTCTCTAGGTAAAAGGTCTGCTCTTGGTGAAACTAACACCCGAGGCCACTACTGTATCATGAAAGTCCTCACCTGCTATGTCTTTGATGAGTTACAAGGAAATTCCTCTATTTAGGTAGATGGTCTCCCAGTTTCTCCTTTAAAATGACAGTAGATTTTGCGTACAACCTATAATTACGCAGATCAGAAAGCACCTAGAGGTCACCATCTCAGGCCAAAGCTCAAAGGAGTGAGCTTGAATGCCAACAAGTCAGGGCAGTTCTAAATATTTGTCTCAATGTTTTCATAGTCAGCTTTGAAGTGCAAGTCAGAACTTCTACTGGAATCAATGGGACTTGCTTACTGTTCATTAAAAGAAAATCTTACCTGAATGATAGTATATTTTTTTTTTAAAAAGGAAATGGTGGGAGTTGGGGATTTTATTCTTCTTTTCTTCCAAAATTCAACCTGAAAAGCTGCTAAAATGATCCAAAAAGGCGTTAAGCTGTAACAGATATTGTCAAAGGGGCTATCCAAGGTCACCCCTCCAATCTAAAGTAACCAAAACAGAAGCCTTGAGGCCATACCAAAGCAGAGGGGGGCAGCCAGTTTGAAAGCAGAAGGATGTGTTTGGTGTTCTAATAGCGACATCTCCCTAGGTTTAACTTACAGATACTTAAATAGTCCCCGAAGAAAGCACGTACCATACCCGAGCGTGTGCCAACTGCAGCACCCAGGCAAATATAAAGCCTATGGAATAATTGTAACTAGCAAATATCTGTGCCCTGCATGCTCTGGGCTCTGGCCAGAAGGGATCTGCTTCTGGCATCTTTTCTATGTTTCTATAGTCCCCTTTCTGATGTTTATCATAAAGCAATAGTATAACAATATCAAAGAAAACTTTAACAAGAAAAAAATTCGCATAATCCCACCACCCTAACACAACTGATTTCAATTGTCTGTGTTCCCAGTCTTTGTCCATATACACACTTATTTTTACATAGTTGCCATCCCTGTTTATGTTATTTAAAGGTGATTTTATAGATTCTCTGAGAACTGGCAGCCTCATTAGAAATAAACAACCCATTGAGCAAAGGAATAGAATTATTTACACGATCTTTGAGCGGAGAAATATCGTTTATAGACAAACATCTCAAACTATTAAAACACTTATACAGAAGACAGGAAGCAATTTCGTATTTCCTTTTCTTTTAGCAATGGAATGTGCTTCACGGGGTTAGGGGAAGATGTGGGGATTGCATGGTTAAAATTAAACATTGGGGTGCAATTCACAAGCCTGAAAGGAATCTGATAACACAATTAAAGAATAAATACTTGAGTTAAATCTTCTTACATGGCTTGGCCATCCAGTAGCCAAAATGGAACACAGACACACAAATATTTACAATGACACATAGACGAGATCAGCAAGAACGGAGTCATTACCCAACACGGTGACTGATTTGAGGGGATGTGTCATCCAAAAATCCTCACAGGATGATGACAACGTACTGGATCCTTGCTACAACATTAATGCTTTTTTCTTTCTTAAATAAATAATCTCTACTGTGCTTCTCACCCTTCCCTGACTTTCCCACTGCCCTATCCCTATCTCAGGACATTTTGGAATCAACATTCGATGAGGCGCCCTCATTAACTCAGGGCACACTAGTGACTTTAAAGATCTGGATAGACTCACCTGTGTCAAGATGAGCTAAAAAAAATCCAGGGAAAGGGAATAAACCATTAACCATCTGGAGTACATCTTGGTCAAGCATACCAAATGTAAATCCTTCAGCATCATTTTGGCAGGAGAAACAGCTTCTCTCTAATACTCATTAGAAATATACATAACTCTCCAACACGGGGAAGGGTCTTTAGAAGCTGTTCTCTTTTTAAAATTTACATAGATATAAGTCTGTAAGAGTAAAGCTTACGGGGATATATTATCATCAATTCTTGGTACAACAAGACGTGGTGAAGTGGTACCAGGCTCCTCATTGTTAACATGCTGAATTGAAAGCATAAAAGAGAAGCCATTTCTCTGCCTCCAGTAACCTAAAGGATCACTGCTACAGGGCTCCCTCCACCTGAAAAAAGGCCTTCATGACATATAAGGGATGCTAATGGACAACTAGGGCTTCCCAAGCAGGTTTGGGGGCTTTCTCCACTGACAGGGCATAAGTACCAATGCACTGAATGCTATTTGCATCCCACAGATTATTTCACTGAATTACCTGGCACTAGAAATGAAAATTTTTTTAAATACTTAATTTTAAATGAAATAAAAAGTAAGGCCTCTCTCCCTCTCTCATAAAACGGTGTGGCATTAACATTTTCAGGCCCAACCATGTTTTGTGAAGAATAACATAGTACACTTCTAACTAATATTACCATTTGATCTCGTCACATTTGTTGTTTTATGCCATTGTGCACATTTTATGGGGGGGAGGAGGGTCAAGCTCCTCCCAAATTTCGTAGTCAAAGAAAACAATAGGAAATCCACCAGTGGTGCTATCTCCTGCGTATAAACATGTGCACTGTATGGTTAGCAGAAACTCTAAAGGAAGCACTCTTATTTTAAGGAATGAACAGACGATTATACGAATGGATGTGCCTCGGCAGAGAAGGAGAGAGGCCCATGGCATTGATCTCTTTCCCTCTCTTGCTAAATGCAGATAAGTGTATTCAGACTCTTGACATATTATATATCAATAAGCCCTCTACTGCACAAACTGCTAGCTGTTAAAAGGCTTAGAAAAACGACTCTGCAGAATTTATAAAATTGATAACACAGTTGAAAGAGAAGCATATCCTTTTCTATGCCAACACCCTCCAGATATTTCTCTACTTTCAGAAGATTCAGGAAGTGGTGACTGTCAAATGTCTAATAAATTGATACATGGTGAAATAACAGTCAAATTTTCATCTTGCCCAAGCCACAAAAGTAATTCAGTTGAACTGCTATGTCTTGTGATATATGAAAAGCCAAACGCTTTTCACTGGAGAACTTCAAGACCTTTACAAACATGTTTCGGAAATTCAAAAGCCCAAAGGCTAAGTATGAACACACCATATCTAGAAACAGAAATTAGTGACACATAGGGAAAATGACAATAAGTACTTAGAGCCAAATGCTGACTGGGATATAGATTTCACTAACCTCCCATTTCTTACAGAGTTGAATGCTTACAAATATTTCTGTTCTCCAGATCGTAAAACTGTTTTTAATGTTATAGATTGCCAATATAAGTATTTTTTTTTATCAGCAGCAAATGTTGGGTAAGGGTTTGTTTCCTCCTGGTGTGCCTGTTTTACAGGTGCATATGTTCCACAAGCACAAGACAGGATTAAATTAGGTATCTATAGCTTTGTTAACTTTACTGTCCAATGAGGATTTCAGTATTTTATGCTTATATTATCTTCGTTTTGGCTCTTAGAGAAAGCCCCATCATTCAGTATGGCTTCTCCGATTAGGATTTCCTAGGTTTAAGACCTGGACTCACCCAACTGGAGTGCCATAGTTTCGGTGTGTCTTTTTTCAGGTATTATGAAGATAAGCAAGTTGGTTTATACAAATGACAAATCAACTACCACTTAAGCATCATCATCAAAATGTGATAAGATTTCACCATTTGAACTTTATTTAGATAAAGTTTTTAAAAGCCCTTCCTGAATAAACATATTCCTCTCTGCTTTTGGAAAATGTCGTAAAAGAAACCTTTTCCAATACAAATGCAGAAAAACTGGTACACAAACCAAGCCACCACTAGAGAAGAAGAATAAAAAATTGCAACTCTATGAGGGCGTGGACTTCCACATGTTCACACAGTACTTGCTCTGGGTATTTTTTTGTTTGTTTCATTTTTTTTTTTTTACTTTATTTTTTTTTAAAAAAAAACGTTTTGACATCTTTTTTTCTGAACATCTAATGACAATGCAAGTGAAAAACATCACATTGGGTAAGGAGTTTTGAAGGAGGTTCGAATGTAAGAGGGACTACTCTCTAACTTAAAAACAAACACAACACTATGAAGAGGGAGTGTGCATCTTTGAGAAATCTTTTTTCTTCAAAGTGAATGCACAAAATGAGGGGATTCACTACTGGCTCTTTCGCTTCACGGTGGAAGTGACCTATTTATGGTCACTTCAACATTGCTGCCCTGTTTGGGCTGCGATTCAGGCTTACAAATAAATTACATAATCTGAGGGAGTAGGAAAAAGGCTTATAAGAAGTTTCTATTCATCTGAAAGTTAAAGAACCCCCACCCCATTTGACTGTCTTTTCTTCCATCTTTCCTGAAGTGGAGTTTTATTTCAGTCTTACTCATGAGGGAAATGGAGTGGGGTAAGGCTGGCGGTCCTAGCGGCTGCTGTTCTTAATTGCTTCTTTTGCAGCAATAATCAGAGGAGTCAGGCTGGAGAGAGGCTTGGCTAATTTTAAAAAGGGATGCTGCAAAAGGAAAAAACAGAGGAATTACTGGAATTCGTTCCTCTAACAATTATGCTACTTTACACTTCAAGGAGCCTTTTTTTTATTATTAAAATTTGCACCTTGTGAATCCAATTAAACATCATTTAAAAACACAGTGCCTGCTTTTGTCCTTCAGATGTTTTTGCTCTTCAGTGTCATGAAATCTTCTGGAAGCTGACTGGCAGAGCTAGAAATTTAGAGTAGGAGTCTTGTGAAATCTCACTGTGTCTGAGAATCTCATTTACTGATTTTTCTTAAATTGAGGAATGTATCTGGAGCAACCCTCAATGCTTGAAAAAGTATATTCTGTTGACCAGTAAAGACCTTGACCCTGAAACCAATGGCCTCCTAACTGCTAAACCCAATAGGGTGCCTTTTTGGCTTCTCTGCAGTACTTCATACAAGTGAGCATCCCTTCTTTGAAATGTTGTCCTCTTTGGGGGCTCATATCATTCTACTGCCTCAGTTTTCCATACGCATGTTCACTGACTATACACATGACTAGCCCCTCCTTGTCTTCTTCCTGGTTTCACTTTCTTTTCCCACTTCCCATAACTTGACTCTCATCATCTTCCTTTTCTAATTTAATTCCTTGGAGAGCTCATTCATTTTCATGGTTCTAACCAACCTCTCATCAGCCTTATGGAGATGACTCCCAAATCTTAATTGTGTGACTTGATCTCTTTCCTGAATTCTTGTCCTATTTCTCCAATTGCCTGTTGGTTATTTCCTTTGGAATGTCCTTGTGCCACCTAGAACTCAAAGTCTCCCAAACAGGGTGCTCTCCTGTGATGTAAGCTACAGGGGTTCTGGAGTCAGAACACCTAGGTTCAATCCAATCCTCTGCTTATTACAATGGTTAAATGAGGTAGGTGACAGTTTCTTATAAGCTTCATCAAGGCCAATCGATGTTACCCACTATATTATTATCATCTGTCACTTCTGCTTTTGCTGAATGCTACCACTGGATTGAATACTCTGAGGTCAGTTTTGTGTTTTTTCCCTTATGTTCTACATGCAAGCAATTACCAAATGCTGCCTTTTCAATATTTTTTACAATGATCTCTTGCTTTGCCTAGGCCTGATCAACTTAATCCTGAATTATAATAACCCCCATCCCAACCTGGATCTTCTTGCCTCCACTTGTTTTTACTGCTAAATTCTTTTTTTTTTTTTGTGGCCACTTCTATTGGTCATTCATTTATTGATTTTCATTCATCTTTATTCTTTGGCCTGTGTAGGCCTCCCATCGCAGTGGCCTCTCTGGTCGCAGAGCAACAGTTCTGGGCGCACGCGCCCCAGAGCTCCGGCTTAGTAGTTGGACACATTGGTCCAGTTGCTCCACGGCACGTGGAATCTTCCCAGGCTAGGGATCGAACCGGTGCCCCTTGCACTGCAAGGTGGTGTCCACTGGACCACCATGAAAGCCCTTTACTGCTAAATTCTTATTGTGCACCACTAGATGTATCTTCCTGAACAAAGCTTCCTTCATGTGTGTCCTTCAGACGACTTCAGTGTTTCCCCACTACGGTTTAGCCAGGTGTTCAAGGTTCTCTACAGTCCTGCCCCTGCAGCTGTCCTGACTTGTCAACTCTTTACTTTAGCCACACTGACTATTTTCTGTTCCTTTGAACCTTGCCTACATGTCTTTGGTCAGGCGATAATCCTTCCATCTGAAATTCTTTCCCTTTTTCCCTTTAAACTATCTAAAAATGATCTACCTTTTGAGGCTCAGTTGAACTCTTTCCTTTTCACAGATATTTTCTGAAAGCCATAGGCCACAGAAGTATATCTCTAATCAATTGTGACATTTACTGTTTGAACAGCTACTTGGTTTCACCGAGTAAACAGTCTTGTATTTTTTTTTTTATATTCCCAAGGAGTCTGTGAACTTCTAAATAGTAGGAATCATGCCTTTAAGAGATCTGTATCACTCATTGCATTTAAGCCTTGCAAATAAAAGTTGCTCCATAAATATTCATTTATTTGTATATTTTCTCAAGCCTTCTGGAGGTGTGAACAATGGACTTACATGGACTTAGAGTAATATACAGATTATAGCCTACATGTATACAATAAAGACAAAGTCTTCAACTTTCTGAAAATATCATTTTGCATCAGTAACCTGACTGATTCAGATAAAAGTATTTGGGGTAAGGAATTAACTAGATAATTGACTTAATCACATATATAACTGTATAGCTACCTTAAGTAAACCTGTATTTTCACCCATTCTTGGAAGAAGACATGATGGGCATGTGTACCAGGATGTATATGTGGGGCAGTAAGGGGGGGTGAAAAGATGTGAAAATGAAGCACTCAAAAATTCCAGTTGTTCATCTATAATTTGAGGCTGGAATAATGGGAGGACTAATAAAGGGCTATTTCAGATTGACCCTTCAGTTCCTCCAAATTGCTCTCTCCCAGGTAAAGCGCTGAGTTGGGATTTGGGTTGGGATGGGATATTTTCGCCTGGGTCCAGCTCTCTGTCTCTGGAAGGAGTTCAGAAGCAACAGGAACATTTTGTTGTTTGGCCTAGAACAGACTGAATCCATGGTTAACAACACTCTGTACTGACCAAGTGTTATGCCTTTTGTTTAAATGGATTGTATGCTCAAAGTCAGGGGGGACAAACATTCACTTTTCTTGGCAGATCTTGATTTTGTTTCCTGAGGGAACAGTCCCAGCAGTGATTTAGGCATACATTATTTTATCAATATAAATGTTTTTTTCCCCTCTAAATTGGTTTGTGCAGAAGAAAGTCAGATAATCGAGGGCTCAAATCCAAGTTCTACCATTCAATAGTTGTGTGAGCTTAAATTTCTGCATCTGTAACAGAGGCTAATAATACCTACCCTAGAGTGTTGTAAGAATTTAGTGAGATAATGTCTGTAAAAAATTTGGTGTCAAGTAGGTAGTAATCATCATATATATGAATCCCTGAGAGCGATGAAAAGGACAAATGGTTACAGAGGCACTCACCACTGGATGGTACTCACCCAGGCAAGCAGGTGCCTGCCATTTGGCATCACAAGCAAAAGGGCTTTGACCAGTAAAGCATTAGAGTAGCAAATGCCACGGAAATAATTGCATAGTTATGTAGAGAATTACCTCCGGCCAAGAGCACCTGCATACAACATCCAGGGGCACAAGTAAAGTTTAGAATAGAACAGTAACACCAGAGGTTCACATTGTTTTCTTTTTCCCCTTGCAAAATAAAACTTCAGGAAGAACAAAAGAGAGGTATAGTAAACTGCCAACTTCTCAGAAGAAAGGCAACAGGACAATCAATCATCATATTCGATGCATGCCTATCCTTCTGTGCCTGTGATCTTAAATCAAATGGTTAGTGTCTCCCTCGAACTAGACATCTCTTGACAGAGCTCTCTCCCGGCCCATGTCAAGATGGAAAAACTCAGTCTAATGGCTGTAACTGTCCTATGTAATTTTCACCTGCAAAAGCTCCTTGGCAGATCCTCGCCTATCCACATCCATCTCAAGACAGCGATTCAAAAAGTCGCGGAATACAGCCGACAGTCTCTCAGGATTCTGGAGCTCTGGGGTTCCATTAGTGGCTATCAGATATAATGCCTACAGAAAAAAAATTAGAACAATCTATTCAGCACATACATAGTACAAGCGTGAGTTGGCAGAGAAGATACACCCAGTTTCTTCTCATTTTTACCTTGGGTCTTAAAATCTCCACTTTGGAGAATGACACTACATACACTGCAAAGTTTCTATAACATTTAGAGATGACACCTCTCGGCAGTAACTTCGGTGACAGTGAGGTGTCCCACCCTTAGAAATTTAGAAATAAGGTTATAAGGCTGTCCTCTGAGAGCTAAGCCAGTAAAATATCCATACATAATGAACGTGTCATTAACCACCTAGGAAATGAAACCAAAGAACTGCCTGGGGGTCTGTGACTAAACAGCTGGGGAAACACACAAACATCCAAACACATAGACTTAAGTATAACCACTGGAAGGCACAGTTGAGAAGATGATTGTAATTTACTGTTTATCTTGATTGGAGAATATTTGAGAGTAGACTACATGTCTACTTTCCAGATGGCTTTCCCGATGAACAGGGGCTTTCCAGATTGCTCAGTGGGTAAAGAACCTGCCTGCCAATGCAGGAGACATTTCTTGTCCCTAGGAAGCTACTAGGGAAAAGAAATTCTGCCATATTGTTTATATCATTTTATTTAATAATCTTACAACAATCCTGAAATGTAATTGGGGATGGTGATGATGATGATGATGGTGATAACAATGTACTAAATCTTTACAATGTGCTAGGCATTATGTTGGCTAAATTCTTTTATTTATTTTTTATTGAAGGATAATTGCTTTACAGGCTTTACAGGATATGCAAGAGATGTGGGTTTGATCCCTGGGTTGGGAAGATCCCTTGGAGGAAGGCAAGGCAACCAACTCCAGTTTTCTTGCCTGGAGAATTCCATGGCGACCTATCCAAAAGAATGCCAAGAGTTGGACACAACTGAGTGACTAGCCCAGTACAGCACTGGAATGAACAGGCTACATTATAGAATCAGAGAAGTAAAAACAATCAGAAGATGGCAGCATCTGGATGAGTAGTTACCCATGGGGCCCAAAGATGGAAGTATTGGATTGACCAAAAAGTTTATTCAGGAGCTCTGGGGTTCCATTAGTGGCTATCAGATATAATGCCTACAGAAAAAAAATTAGAACAATCTATTCAGCACATACATAGTACAAGCGTGAGTTGGCAGAGAAGATACACCCAGTTTCTTCTCATTTTTACCTTGGGTCTTAAAATCTCCACTTTGGAGAATGACACTACATACACTGCAAAGTTTCTATAACATTTAGAGATGACACCTCTCGGCAGTAACTTCGGTGACAGTGAGGTGTCCCACCCTTAGAAATTTAGAAATAAGGTTATAAGGCTGTCCTCTGAGAGCTAAGCCAGTAAAATATCCATACATAATGAACGTGTCATTAACCACCTAGGAAATGAAACCAAAGAACTGCCTGGGGGTCTGTGACTAAACAGCTGGGGAAACACACAAACATCCAAACACATAGACTTAAGTATAACCACTGGAAGGCACAGTTGAGAAGATGATTGTAATTTACTGTTTATCTTGATTGGAGAATATTTGAGAGTAGACTACATGTCTACTTTCCAGATGGCTTTCCAGATGAACAGGGGCTTTCCAGATTGCTCAGTGGGTAAAGAACCTGCCTGCCAATGCAGGAGACATTTCTTGTCCCTAGGAAGCTACTAGGGAAAAGAAATTCTGCCATATTGTTTATATCATTTTATTTAATAATCTTACAACAATCCTGAAATGTAATTGGGGATGGTGATGATGATGATGATGGTGATAACAATGTACTAAATCTTTACAATGTGCTAGGCATTATGTTGGCTAAATTCTTTTATTTATTTTTTATTGAAGGATAATTGCTTTACAGGCTTTACAGGATATGCAAGAGATGTGGGTTTGATCCCTGGGTTGGGAAGATCCCTTGGAGGAAGGCAAGGCAACCAACTCCAGTTTTCTTGCCTGGAGAATTCCATGGCGACCTATCCAAAAGAATGCCAAGAGTTGGACACAACTGAGTGACTAGCCCAGTACAGCACTGGAATGAACAGGCTACATTATAGAATCAGAGAAGTAAAAACAATCAGAAGATGGCAGCATCTGGATGAGTAGTTACCCATGGGGCCCAAAGATGGAAGTATTGGATTGACCAAAAAGTTTATTCAGGTTTTTTCCATAACTTTTTACAAACTTTTGGACTAATCCAATACTTTCATCCTGTGGCAGATGCATCCCTATAAATTTTAATTAGATTTCCCATGAAAGTCTAGCTATAATAATAATAACAAAGTTGACATTAGTAATCCTGTATCCTACTGTAAGATGTGTGTGTGTGTGTGTGTGTGTGTGTTAGTCCCTCAGTAGTATTCAACTCTTTGCAACCCCATGGACATGAGCCCACCAGGTTCCTCTGTCCATGGAATTCTCCAGGCCAGAATACTGGAATGGGTTGTCATTCCCTTCTCCAGGGGATCTTCCTGACCCAGGGATTGAATCCACATCTCCTGCATTACAGGCCCATTCTTTACTGCCTGAGCTACCAGGGAAGCCCACTGTAAGATAATAAGTTGTTAATATACCTCTGAGATCTTGGTTGAGATCACTGAGATCAACTCATGGTGTGCTGACAAAATCAAGGGCCCGAGCTTTCAAGGGAGAGAGCTGGACTCAAGACCATGGTTAATTCACGTAAGTAAACTCATCTTTCAAAAACTCCTGACAGCCATAAAAAGCTGGCTATCTTATGCCTCCTCTAAGCAAATTATTCTAGAACATTAAGTATGTATCAGGCATCATATTAGACACTGGAGATCCAAAGATGAATAACAGAATGTCCTTGCCAAGGTTACACAGTTTAGAGAAGGAAAGGCTATATATACCTACCATGCAGTGAGACAAGAGCTCACACAGAAACATAGCAAGTGCTAACACAAGGATGAAGCCATTAACACCAGAGGTCAGAGAATACTTCGTGGAAGAGCCTGGCATTTGAACAGTGTCTTAAAAGATAAATACGAATTTTCCTGTAGGTATTACCACCAGGGTTATGCCTGCTTCTGCCACCAAACTTCTAATTATTATGAAGACATGCTCCCTCTTGAACTGGCTTGGACTTAATAGTATCAACCCCCCTTTCTACCATGGCTCTAAATATTATTATCAAAAACATTTCTATCGAAGTCCCTTCCCAGGCCCATTTTTATCAGTGGGTGAGAACATCTCTCCTCCTTTCGAGAAACCTCCACAGATGTACTTTAGAAAGGGTTAGAAAGGACCATTTAATCTGGTGGCTATCAACATAAAGCATGTATCGGAATCACCTAGAGGGGCTTGCTAAAAACAAATTTGGGGGCACCCTGAGCATGTGGTTCAGTACATCTGGAGAGGGGGTGGTCTGAGAATTTGCATTCTAACAAGTTTCCTGATCGATGCGGAAACTGCTGGCTTCAGGACACACTTTGAGAGCTGATTTATTCTACCTCATTAAGCAAAGGGTTTAATGATTAATGCATGGAGCACCTGTCCTCACAAAGCATCCTTGTTCCATTATTAAAAGAAAATTATTATTGTGAATGATATTTGCTGCCTTCACTTAAAACTCTCTTATCTCAGTTGGCCACAATTGCCGCCAACCTCTGCATCCTTTGCTTGTTTTTTTCTACTCTGGAGCCAAACCCAGTCCTAAACAAACACATCTCTTTTCTCCCTTTCCACTCTCCCTAAGTCTGTGTGTATGCCATACTGTTTCATTTTCTCACTTTTCTTTTCACCTTTCTTAGCTAATACATTCTACTCCAAATAATATTGCTCCTCACAAGTATATCTATCTATCTATATATATATCTCCAAGTTTTTCTCACCTCTCTTCAATTCATGTACTAAGAAAAAGATTGACAGGAAATACCCCAATATGTGAACAATGCTTCTTCCTGGATGGTAGGAGGATAATTATGGCTTAATCTTTAAAATGGAGAAAGAAATGGCAACCCACTCCAGTATTCTTGCCTGGAGAACCCACGGACAGAGAAGCCTGGTGGGGCCCCACTCCATGTGGTCACAAAGAGTCTACAGGACTGAGCAACAAACTAACACACATACACAATCTTTTAAAACATTTTTCAGTTTTCCAAGTGTTCTACAATGAATGCAACTTCTTTTACTATTTAAAAACGCCATTCAAAACATTATTTAAAAAACAAAATCTAAAAAGCTGTGCCATTTAGTTTACACAAAAATCCTCAACTATTTCTCTTTGTCCTCCTAGGATTAAACCTGCTTTTCATGCAGCCCTATCCCTTGATGGAAACAAAAACCCAGGCAATCTATTTTTTAGCTATTGTTTTCATTTTAATTACAACAGTACTTATTTCCAATTAATTTCCATTGCACAAATCCACACTTTCAGTTATATTATGTCAAAACTGGCCTTTGTGGATTGGCCTGGGAATTTACTCACTAGGCATAATGCTACTTCTATGGGAAAATGCACTCAGAGTTCCAAATAATTGACTTCAAAATGAATTTGCATGTAAGCTGGGCCCTATCTTGGAATAAAAGAAAACTGCTACTCACTGGCCAGCTAATGAGTGACATAAACAGTTCTAGGCAAAGCAACAATCACAGCAAAAAGCATTTTCCTAGCAAAGTCAAGTCTTAGTCGAAGAAAGATTGAGGAAAATCAATTCAGGCACAAGTGAGCACATTCTGGTTTTATTTGAGTTAGTGAAAACTCAAAGAAAATGACTGGCTCAGAAACTGTTGTTGTTTAGTCATTAAATCCTATCGGACTCTTTACAACCCTATGGAGTGTAGCCCACCAGGCTCCTTTATCCATGGGATTTCCCAGGCCAGAATATTGGAGTGGATTGCCATTTCCTCCTCCACGGAATCTTCCCAACTCATGGAGGTATCAAATATACATCTCCTGATTGGCAGGAGGATTCTTTACCATTGAGCTATCTGGGAAACCCATCTCAATAATTAGACTAGACTTACTTCACTCAGCATAATACCAACCAACTCAGAAAATGACAAATACTATATGATATCACTTATATGTGGAATCTCAAAAATAAAACTAACAAATGTATTTAACAAAACAGAAACAGATTCACAGATAAAGAGAACATAACAGTGAATACCAGTCAGGGAAGGAAAGGGGGAGAGGACAAGGTTATATTGTACCACACAGAGAATAGAGCTCATCTTTCATAATAACTATAAATGAAATAAAAATATTAAGAACTGTGAATCATTATGATGTACTCCTGAAACGTATAATATCATCAACTATACCTCAATAAAAAAAGAAATTAGACTAGAGATTTCCTTTACAGTTGGCTGTTTCTTGAGTAAGAAACCCAGAATCATACTTGACTTCTCCTTCTTCCTCATCTAGAAAAACATACCTTCCCCAGCTCCTACTATAATCAGTCTAGTAGCTTCAGTTCATGCAACATTTAGAAATGTCCCTCTTGTTAAAATAGCCTCACAATAGGTTTTTTCTTACTCAAGACTTTTTATTCTTCAGTTCATCCTCTTCAACAATCTGTCTCATCCTAAATCTCATCACGGCATCCATTTTTCTGTTTAAACAACTTTTAGTGGCTCCCAGTTGGCTCAGTGGTAAAGAATCTGCCTGCTAATGCAGGAGATTCAGGTTTGATCCCTGGGTTGAGAAGATCCTCTGCAGAGGGAAATGGCAATCCACTCCAGTATTCTTGCCTCTTGCCTGGGAAATCCCTCATGGGTTACAGTCCATGGGCACAAGAGTTGGACGCAACTTGGCTGTTTATTCATGCTTCTAAGCAAGGTTTAATTTGAACCAAGGAAAATCAATTCAGGCACAAGTGAGCACATTCTGGTTTTATTTGAGTTAGTGAAAACTCAAAGAAAATGACTGGCTCAGAAACTGTTGTTGTTTAGTCATTAAATCCTATCGGACTCTTTACAACCCTATGGAGTGTAGCCCACCAGGCTCCTTTATCCATGGGATTTCCCAGGCCAGAATATTGGAGTGGATTGCCATTTCCTCCTCCACGGAATCTTCCCAACTCATGGAGGTATCAAATATACATCTCCTGATTGGCAGGAGGATTCTTTACCATTGAGCTATCTGGGAAACCCATCTCAATAATTAGACTAGACTTACTTCACTCAGCATAATACCAACCAACTCAGAAAATGACAAATACTATATGATATCACTTATATGTGGAATCTCAAAAATAAAACTAACAAATGTATTTAACAAAACAGAAACAGATTCACAGATAAAGAGAACATAACAGTGAATACCAGTCAGGGAAGGAAAGGGGGAGAGGACAAGGTTATATTGTACCACACAGAGAATAGAGCTCATCTTTCATAATAACTATAAATGAAATAAAAATATTAAGAACTGTGAATCATTATGATGTACTCCTGAAACGTATAATATCATCAACTATACCTCAATAAAAAAAGAAATTAGACTAGAGATTTCCTTTACAGTTGGCTGTTTCTTGAGTAAGAAACCCAGAATCATACTTGACTTCTCCTTCTTCCTCATCTAGAAAAACATACCTTCCCCAGCTCCTACTATAATCAGTCTAGTAGCTTCAGTTCATGCAACATTTAGAAATGTCCCTCTTGTTAAAATAGCCTCACAATAGGTTTTTTCTTACTCAAGACTTTTTATTCTTCAGTTCATCCTCTTCAACAATCTGTCTCATCCTAAATCTCATCACGGCATCCATTTTTCTGTTTAAACAACTTTTAGTGGCTCCCAGTTGGCTCAGTGGTAAAGAATCTGCCTGCTAATGCAGGAGATTCAGGTTTGATCCCTGGGTTGAGAAGATCCTCTGCAGAGGGAAATGGCAATCCACTCCAGTATTCTTGCCTCTTGCCTGGGAAATCCCTCATGGGTTACAGTCCATGGGCACAAGAGTTGGACGCAACTTGGCTGTTTATTCATGCTTCTAAGCAAGGTTTAATTTGAACCAAGGTATCACTACAGTTGCTTGACAGCCCAGGATGCAGTGAAGATTCCTTTGCATGGCATACACTATCCCCCGTGATTTGGTCCCTGTCTTCCTTTCTAATCCTCCTCCGTTCTCTTTTCACCTGAGAGTCCTGCTTCCCCCACTTTCACATGCATGCACTGATTGGCCAGATCTCACATGCTATTTATGCCAATCAGTTCTTCATTTTCACAGTGAGAAATACTCTTTCATATCCACCTCAAATGCTATTCCCTTCAGCGCCTGGTGAACTTTTATTTGCCTTTACATTTCTATTTCAAATGACATTTCCTTTGTAAAATCTCAATTTCTCCAGGTAGATATGGTGAACAGCCACCTCAGTTTTCTGGGGACAATCCTGGGTTTTACTACTGAAGGTCCTATGTCCCTCAATGCCAAAGCTAACTGGGGTGGTGAGACAACATAAGCCCCAGGACCTACTGAACTAATTTATAATGTTAGACAGACAATCTTTGGCAAAAAAAAAAAAAAAATAGTGCGTTTCGTCATTATGATTACATGTTACCTAGAAGATTCTGGTGTTCTAGAATTCTTAATAACTCTATATCACTGGCCAATAACCTACAAATGTTGCAGTTTTCTATGGACCCTGATGTACAACTAAATTTACCTAAGTAATTACAGAGCATGACTTTACCCAGATGGAGGAATAATTCAATTTACCTTATTGGCAATTTCCTCAAACAATAGGTTTTTCTTACTCAAGACTTTATTCTTCAGTTCATCCTCTTCAACAATCTGTCTCATCCTAAATCTCATCACGGCATCCATTTTTCTGTTTAAACAACTTTTAGTGGCTCCCAGTTGGCTCAGTGGTAAAGAATCTGCCTGCTAATGCAGGAGATTCAGGTTTGATCCCTGGGTTGAGAAGATCCTCTGCAGAGGGAAATGGCAATCCACTCCAGTATTCTTGCCTCTTGCCTGGGAAATCCCTCATGGGTTACAGTCCATGGGCACAAGAGTTGGACGCAACTTGGCTGTTTATTCATGCTTCTAAGCAAGGTTTAATTTGAACCAAGGTATCACTACAGTTGCTTGACAGCCCAGGATGCAGTGAAGATTCCTTTGCATGGCATACACTATCCCCCGTGATTTGGTCCCTGTCTTCCTTTCTAATCCTCCTCCGTTCTCTTTTCACCTGAGAGTCCTGCTTCCCCCACTTTCACATGCATGCACTGATTGGCCAGATCTCACATGCTATTTATGCCAATCAGTTCTTCATTTTCACAGTGAGAAATACTCTTTCATATCCACCTCAAATGCTATTCCCTTCAGCGCCTGGTGAACTTTTATTTGCCTTTACATTTCTATTTCAAATGACATTTCCTTTGTAAAATCTCAATTTCTCCAGGTAGATATGGTGAACAGCCACCTCAGTTTTCTGGGGACAATCCTGGGTTTTACTACTGAAGGTCCTATGTCCCTCAATGCCAAAGCTAACTGGGGTGGTGAGACAACATAAGCCCCAGGACCTACTGAACTAATTTATAATGTTAGACAGACAATCTTTGGCAAAAAAAAAAAAAAAAATAGTGCGTTTCGTCATTATGATTACATGTTACCTAGAAGATTCTGGTGTTCTAGAATTCTTAATAACTCTATATCACTGGCCAATAACCTACAAATGTTGCAGTTTTCTATGGACCCTGATGTACAACTAAATTTACCTAAGTAATTACAGAGCATGACTTTACCCAGATGGAGGAATAATTCAATTTACCTTATTGGCAATTTCCTCAGTTAAAAAAGATCAAAGCAATCATCTTAGAAGTTACTACATTTCTCCAAAGAGGTCCCCAAACAGTTTCATGGGAAATATTATTAGCTAGCATTTATTCAATGATTACTATTAGCTCTGTTGATTCACACAACTCCCTAGGTTATACCTGATTATGATCAACAGTTGACAGATGAAGAAACTGAGGGCAGTAGGGTTAATATAATAACTTGCCCAACATCATACAACTAGCAATGAGGGAGGTCAATATCTGAATCCAGGAAGTATGTACCCAGAGTTCACACTCCTAACCACTTCACAGCACCACCTCACAGTGTCCCCAGCCTCTGAGATAGTGGTTGTCATAAGCAGAGATAGACAAGGAATCTTCAAGAGATAAAACATACAGACACAAGACCAGGTGCAGAAATTCCATGCTCTAAATGTATTGTGATCATACAATATCTGTTTTCTTATCACTGTGGAATTATGTCAGAGATCAATACCACAGGATATTTGAAAATAACCCACATATGTTGAAGTACAGTGTGACATTTACCAAGAGATCATTTGACTTAGCCATTGAAAACCTCAATAAAGTTAGAAGACTGAAAAAAACACACAGATGGTGATTTCAAAGAAGAAAGCATTCCAATGAAAAATGAATATCAAAATGAAAAATGAATATCAAATACACTTTTTAAAAATCCCATGTATTTGGAAATTAAATGTCCATTTTTAAATGAGGAGTATATCAAAAAAGTCACAGTCTTATGTCTCTGGCTACGTTCCAGTGTGAAATCTGGTGTTCTAGAATTGCCCTCAATGCCAAGCTAATTTAAAAATAAGCCCCAGGACCTACTGAACTAATTTATAATGTTAGACAGACAATCTTTGGCAAAAAAAGAAAAAATAGTGCGTTTCGTCATTATGATTACATGTTACCTAGAAGATTCTGGTGTTCTAGAATTCTTAATAACTCTATATCACTGGCCAATAACCTACAAATGTTGCAGTTTTCTATGGACCCTGATGTACAACTAAATTTACCTAAGTAATTACAGAGCATGACTTTACCCAGATGGAGGAATAATTCAATTTACCTTATTGGCAATTTCCTCAGTTAAAAAAGATCAAAGCAATCATCTTAGAAGTTACTACATTTCTCCAAAGAGGTCCCCAAACAGTTTCATGGGAAATATTATTAGCTAGCATTTATTCAATGATTACTATTAGCTCTGTTGATTCACACAACTCCCTAGGTTATACCTGATTATGATCAACAGTTGACAGATGAAGAAACTGAGGGCAGTAGGGTTAATATAATAACTTGCCCAACATCATACAACTAGCAATGAGGGAGGTCAATATCTGAATCCAGGAAGTATGTACCCAGAGTTCACACTCCTAACCACTTCACAGCACCACCTCACAGTGTCCCCAGCCTCTGAGATAGTGGTTGTCATAAGCAGAGATAGACAAGGAATCTTCAAGAGATAAAACATACAGACACAAGACCAGGTGCAGAAATTCCATGCTCTAAATGTATTGTGATCATACAATATCTGTTTTCTTATCACTGTGGAATTATGTCAGAGATCAATACCACAGGATATTTGAAAATAACCCACATATGTTGAAGTACAGTGTGACATTTACCAAGAGATCATTTGACTTAGCCATTGAAAACCTCAATAAAGTTAGAAGACTGAAAAAAACACACAGATGGTGATTTCAAAGAAGAAAGCATTCCAATGAAAAATGAATATCAAAATGAAAAATGAATATCAAATACACTTTTTAAAAATCCCATGTATTTGGAAATTAAATGTCCATTTTTAAATGAGGAGTATATCAAAAAAGTCACAGTCTTATGTCTCTGGCTACGTTCCAGTGTCTCCTAGTTTAGTCTATGGAAACTTGAATAGAATTTGTATCCCACTGTTATGTGAAAATTGCATGCATAAATCTTAATTATGTCAAATTGGTTCATAATGCTTTTCAGTTCTATTATATTCTTCTACTTCTCTGTACATTCATGCTATTATTTTTTGAGCATTTGATATTGGAACTCCAACTGAAAAAAAAAAAGAGAGATGTGACACACTGAGCATGTACAACTCCACCTCTACCTTTAACAGAAAATGGACCTTTTTGAGATGAATTTTTTCCAATTAAACTTGGAAATAGGGAATGAAAGGTAGTTAGTCAGATAGGTTTCCTATTGCATTCACCAGTATCTGTATATATGTTGAGAGTTTATAAGCAGTGTGTCCTCTGGTTGTTGCCTACAACCTACATATGTCCTGATTCTCTTCAACTACCTTTGAATATTTTATGGGAGGGATTTGGCAACAAGTGCCTTGACACCTTATGACTTAGGTTAAAGGCCAGAGGGTATTACTGTCTCTGATGTGTTTATGGATTTAATGAAAGGTTCTGACATTTCTAAGAAGAGAGTAAATGGGGCCCAATCTAGAAACAGAAGTTGTTATAATTAACACTGTAGTCCCTACTTTGACTTATTCAACCTAATATTTCAGTGGGATAACTGAATAAGCATTGTGCTCTAATTTAGTTCCTTACTTGTCACCAAATTATACATGAGGGGGGTTCTGCTGTTGTTTAATTCTTAAAAAGTCATTAAAAATGGAGCTATTACAGATCTCTTCCCTTATAGGTTGATGGTAAAATGTAATTAGGTACCACTGACTGATTAGGTGTTGGCCTACCTTCAGAGTGCTCATTTCAAGCATAAAAAAACTGACCACTGCCAGAAAATAAAGACCAGATATGACTAAGACAATGTACATACTCCTTCTACTCTCTGAGGATTAATAGTGCTTGTCAACAAATGTGGAACAGGGGCTTCCCTGGTAGTCCAGTGGGTAAGGACACCGCCTTGCAGTGCAAGGGGCGCTGGTTCAATCCCTGGCCTGGGAGGATCCCACGTGCTGCGGAGCAGCTGGACTGATGTGTCCAACGACCAAGCTGGAGCTCTGGAGCACATGCGCCCAGAGCCAGTGCTCTGCAGCACATGCGCCCAGAGCCAGTGCTCTGCAGTGAGAGAGGCCACTGCAATGGGAGGCCCACATAGGCCAAAGAACAAAGATAAATAAATGAAAGATCAATAGAAGTGTTAAAAAAAAGGAAATGTGGAACATGCTACATGTGCTCAGGAAGACCCCTGGGCAGCTCAGGCAGCACTCAAACTTGAGGACCACAGGGGGTCTGGATGTGGGGGAGGGAGAGGTAGGCATAGAGATGGAAAAGGAGGAAAGC
Source organism: Tragulus kanchil (assembly GCA_022376925.1). Taxonomy (NCBI): domain Eukaryota; kingdom Metazoa; phylum Chordata; class Mammalia; order Artiodactyla; family Tragulidae; genus Tragulus; species Tragulus kanchil. The sequence continues at coordinate 63,863,100 of JAIOJX010000001.1, read as the reverse complement.
AAAATGGGACAGGAGGTTGAGGAGAAAAGCAGAGGGAGCTGGAGAACACAGGGCAAGACCTGGGGCCAAAGGGTCATGGAGACAGAAGGTGGCTGGTGGAGTGATGAGGAAAAGAAATGAAGATAAAGGCTCCACAAATCAGGGAGGTCAAGGGGACCCAGTCCTAGGATCCATTCTGTTACCTCTCCATTTCTCTGGTCCTTCTCGCATAAAACTTCTCAGAGCATTGACTATACATGGTCTGTTGACTTCCTCATCTTCCATTTTCTATTCAACCCACATCTTGTTTCTAGTTCCAAAGTACTGTTCATCATTATACGTTTGTTCCTGTCTCATTTCAGAATATTGGAGCAGGGACTATGCCCCTGATTCTTTGGGGCTTTTCCAAATTACCATATTAGGATCAAAACCCAACTGGACTGTGATACGTTCTCTGAAACATGTCTTACTACTTATATAAACTGGCTTAAACTTCTGTATTACATGCAGTTCATCAGCTGAAAGCTCTGTACACAATAACATGCACATTTTCTCCGTACACCCCAGAGTGTATACCATGGTCCTTGCAACAGCTTTATCACTGTTGTGCTCTTCCCTGGCTTCTCCCCTGAGATTCCTGTCAGAGTGGACTTGCCAAGTCCCTCTTGCAGCGTTTCATTTGCCTCATGATCAAGTGTCTTTCTTGATAGGGAAATGGGGCTCTTTCCACTCTATGGAATACAGATTTAGTCAGGAGATAAAGAGAAAGATATCTCTAAACAGCTTTCTTTCTTTCTGGCTATACCACTTGGCATGTGGGATCTTACTTTCACAACCAAGGATTGAACCCACACCCCTTGCATTGGAAGCATGAAGTCTTTACCACTGGACCAACAGGGAAGTCCCTCCAATCAGCTTTCTGAAGATCACAACTCCGGAATCTCTTCTACAGACAACACATACTCAAACTCTGGCCCTCTGGCACTCAGGAGAGGCTGTAGCCTATCTAACAGCCTAAGAATATACAATCAGAGTCAGAGACCATGAGTTTCCCCTTTTATTTAACTAAATTTCATGTGGAAGCCTGATACAGAAAACAAGTTAGTCAGAGAACTATTTTGGTGGATTTGAGAACCACATGACCTTTCCCTTGGGGCCGCAAGGACCTCCATGGAATTCCAGGAGCCCATGGAATTCACAGAATTCATGGGTAACCAATAATCTTGTCAAATTCCACTTGTTTGAAGCAACAAGAATGAGGCTCAGCAAGAAGTAATCTATGCAAGATCATGGGGCTCCTGACGGGTATACCCGTCAGGACAGAATTCACTCTTCAACTCACATGATAAAGGAATAACAGTCTTGGCCAACAGTAGGCTCCTGGTTACCATGTTTGTAATCTTTCTTTGCCTCCTCTTTGCCTGGTCAGAGTCTCAGATTTTCATTTGCCATGGAATCAGTTTCTCCTTTGGCTGTCTTCTGGGTCATAATTCACAGGTTTGAACTGTCTGCTTCTGAATTACAATCTAAATGAGACCTGCAGCTTTCCTATGGCTAGGTCCCATTTTCCTATGCTAAATTCCTGACAACCAATGATTCTTAAGAGATGACTATCTTTTGACAGGCAATGTTTTCTCTGAGTAAAAAGAAATTCTGTTACTGTTCTATAATTATTTTAGTTGCTGTTATCCCAGCTCTCCCCTCTTTTAGGCATAGGTTTGTCCTTAGAGTAGGAGGAGTGTCAATAAACTTTGCTGTTCCATAAAGGCTTATGGAAAAAGAAGGGGGTGCTCCCAGCTCTTCCTGAAATACATTCAAAACAATATTGACTGAGTGCTAGCAAAGTACACTTGCTTCTCTGGCACTCAGGAAGTTTATGTTTGACTTTAAGTCCATCAAACCCAGACATTCCATTCCACAATATAGATGGCCAGTGGTTGGAGGGAGCTAGATGCTCTTTGTCCCTTAGTTACTGCTTTCTAGTTGCTGGAGATTCTCTTCTTTGGCTTAATTCTCTAATCTAGCCAAAGAAGCTAACCAGAATTTCCCCAGTTCTACTATAAAAAGGAAGAAACTAACATCTGTGCAGTGTTTCAAGTGTGGGGATAGAGGAGTAGGGAGCCTCTTCGGGAGACAACAGGTCTGAATGGACACTTCTTCCCCTCCTTCTCTCTGACCATACAGGTTATGCATTCTTCATCATGAGCAGTCAGCCTGATGGCTTTACTATCACCAACATGTGTAATGTAAATAATAGCTAGCAAGTGGGAATGATGGACTCCATTTTCAGGAGAAGTGAAATTGAAAATGAAAATAGCATAGCGTGGAGGCATATGCTGAACTATTGTCATTTCTTTCTCCATAGCATTCCTGGAATGGTAAATCAGAGAATGCCAGAGTGTGCCAGGATTTTTTAAACAATGTATATTTATTATTTTTATTTATTTGTACAAAGTTTTAGTTGCGGCATGTGGGATCTAATTCCATGACTGGGAAACGAACCTGGGCCCCCTGCATTGGGAGCTCAGAGTCTTAGCCACTGGACCACCAAGGAAGTCCCGTGTGTCAGGATTTTGACAAAGTGATTCATGATGGGTTTTTTTTTTTAAGTTTTAGATGAAAGGAGAAATATGAGCAGAATGACAGTGTACTCTCTCTTTTCTGGTTGAAAAACCAGGCTCAAAGAGGGCTGGTGAAGAATGTGGTTTGTTTTTTTTTTCAGTTTAAATAGGGTTCTACAAAGGGCTAGCCACAAAGCTTTGTCCTGATATTTGCTCTAGTCCTTGGTATGGAAACCTGATGTCATTTGTTCTTAGAGTAGGAGGAGGGTCAATAAACTTTGCTGTTCCATAAAGGCTTATGGAAAAAGAAGGGGGTGCTCCCAGCTCTTCCTGAAATACATTCAAAACAATATTGACTGAGTGCTAGCAAAGTACACTTGCTTCTCTGGCACTCAGGAAGTTTATGTTTGACTTTAAGTCCATCAAACCCAGACATTCCATTCCACAATATAGATGGCCAGTGGTTGGAGGGAGCTAGATGCTCTTTGTCCCTTAGTTACTGCTTTCTAGTTGCTGGAGATTCTCTTCTTTGGCTTAATTCTCTAATCTAGCCAAAGAAGCTAACCAGAATTTCCCCAGTTCTACTATAAAAAGGAAGAAACTAACATCTGTGCAGTGTTTCAAGTGTGGGGATAGAGGAGTAGGGAGCCTCTTCGTGTAGACAACAGGTCTGAATGGACACTTCTTCCCCTCCTTCTCTCTGACCATACAGGTTATGCATTCTTCATCATGAGCAGTCAGCCTGATGGCTTTACTATCACCAACATGTGTAATGTAAATAATAGCTAGCAAGTGGGAATGATGGACTCCATTTTCAGGAGAAGTGAAATTGAAAATGAAAATAGCATAGCGTGGAGGCATATGCTGAACTATTGTCATTTCTTTCTCCATAGCATTCCTGGAATGGTAAATCAGAGAATGCCAGAGTGTGCCAGGATTTTTTAAACAATGTATATTTATTATTTTTATTTATTTGTACAAAGTTTTAGTTGCGGCATGTGGGATCTAATTCCATGACTGGGAAACGAACCTGGGCCCCCTGCATTGGGAGCTCAGAGTCTTAGCCACTGGACCACCAAGGAAGTCCCGTGTGTCAGGATTTTGACAAAGTGATTCATGATGGGTTTTTTTTTTTAAGTTTTAGATGAAAGGAGAAATATGAGCAGAATGACAGTGTACTCTCTCTTTTCTGGTTGAAAAACCAGGCTCAAAGAGGGCTGGTGAAGAATGTGGTTTGTTTTTTTTTTCAGTTTAAATAGGGTTCTACAAAGGGCTAGCCACAAAGCTTTGTCCTGATATTTGCTCTAGTCCTTGGTATGGAAACCTGATGTCATTTGTTCTTGAAACTCCACAGGTGATTCCAATGTATAAGCAAGGAGGAGAACCCCTGGTATAAGATAGATGTGTCACATACTTTCTTAAATACTGTTTTCAGCCTTCAGGTATCTCTTCATGATGTAGATAATTGTCTTCCAAAGATCCAGTGTTTGATACAGTTTCAGAGATGCTTAAAGCAAGGGTAGAAAGAGCACATTTAAAGTTCATCTCAACTAGGATAAAGGTCTGGAAAGTTACACAGAAAAGGGATTCTACCCACAGGGCCCAGTAAGGACCACAACTGGATGCCACTGAGATATTTCACAAACACCAAATCCCTCAAATCCACTGACAAGAACAACCCCATTGCGTGGAAGGCCGAGTTAATAAAGAAGCACTCTCTTAATGCTGAGGAAAACAACAACAACAAAGATTTGTTTATGGAAATGATTGTGCCTTCTTATTTAGAATCAGGTCATTACAATCACAGGTTTATAAAAAGATACCTTCAAATGAATGCAAAAGTTAGGGAGATGAGCAGTATAGCAACGTTTGATTTACATCTTCACAGAGAAAATTCAATTTTGACTCCAGTTACTTTGGCAAACAGAACAAGGCATGTTATTGGAGGCTGTACTAAAAATGGCTGTGGGTCACAGAACAACATGCTCAAGTTCAATTACGTTGAGTGCAAAGACTTCAGGAAGTGAGGAACTTGTCTCCTCTCTGTCTCTGGAAGAGTAACAACCGTATAACATCGGCACAGTTAATAATTTTTTGACCTTTAAAAGGCATTTTATGAGCAGATTAGGTCTATTAGTACAGAGCAATCTACATTAAAAAATTCCCAACTGCTTTATAACTAGGTGGGAAAGTAGCTAATTCCTTGCATCAGTGATATGTTAACAGGCAATATTCCAAGAGGGTTTGCTCAGCTTCAACTGATACAACAAAGACACACACACACACACACACAAAGCCACAGCAAAATGCAAACAGCCTTCAAATGTATAGTCCCGATTTCACCTTTAACCTCTAGAAAATAGGGTTCTACAAAGGGCTAGCCACAAAGCTTGTCCTGATATTGCTCTAGTCCTTGGTATGGAAACCTGATGTCATTTGTTCTTGAAACTCCACAGGTGATTCCAATGTATAAGCAAGGAGGAGAACCCCTGGTATAAGATAGATGTGTCACATACTTTCTTAAATACTGTTTTCAGCCTTCAGGTATCTCTTCATGATGTAGATAATTGTCTTCCAAAGATCCAGTGTTTGATACAGTTTCAGAGATGCTTAAAGCAAGGGTAGAAAGAGCACATTTAAAGTTCATCTCAACTAGGATAAAGGTCTGGAAAGTTACACAGAAAAGGGATTCTACCCACAGGGCCCAGTAAGGACCACAACTGGATGCCACTGAGATATTTCACAAACACCAAATCCCTCAAATCCACTGACAAGAACAACCCCATTGCGTGGAAGGCCGAGTTAATAAAGAAGCACTCTCTTAATGCTGAGGAAAACAACAACAACAAAGATTTGTTTATGGAAATGATTGTGCCTTCTTATTTAGAATCAGGTCATTACAATCACAGGTTTATAAAAAGATACCTTCAAATGAATGCAAAAGTTAGGGAGATGAGCAGTATAGCAACGTTTGATTTACATCTTCACAGAGAAAATTCAATTTTGACTCCAGTTACTTTGGCAAACAGAACAAGGCATGTTATTGGAGGCTGTACTAAAAATGGCTGTGGGTCACAGAACAACATGCTCAAGTTCAATTACGTTGAGTGCAAAGACTTCAGGAAGTGAGGAACTTGTCTCCTCTCTGTCTCTGGAAGAGTAACAACCGTATAACATCGGCACAGTTAATAATTTTTTGACCTTTAAAAGGCATTTTATGAGCAGATTAGGTCTATTAGTACAGAGCAATCTACATTAAAAAAAAATCCCAACTGCTTTATAACTAGGTGGGAAAGTAGCTAATTCCTTGCATCAGTGATATGTTAACAGGCAATATTCCAAGAGGGTTTGCTCAGCTTCAACTGATACAACAAAGACACACACACACACACACACAAAGCCACAGCAAAATGCAAACAGCCTTCAAATGTATAGTCCCGATTTCACCTTTAACCTCTACTGCTCAGCGTTACGTGTTCACAGCAATTTATACTGAACCATGGAGGACCTTCAAACTCCTCAAGGGGATGCTAGTGTGGAGGGGAAGTTCTTGGGGGGAATCCAAACTCTCTTTATGAATGGGTAAAAAGTATTCTAAGTATCTATTCTCTCTGTTTCCTTTCTCACTTTTCTATTGATATATACACCTTTCCTTCTCCTTACAAGCTAGCCACTGTGCTATGTGTTTACATGTCTGACTTCATTTAGTTTTTTCACTAACTCTGCAAGAGAGATTTTGTCCCCATTCTCCACACAGGAAACAGGACTTATAGAGGTTTTGTATGACATGCTGAAGGTCACACAGCTGGCAGGTTGTGGGAAAAAGACATACACAAACCTGTGTGACTCCACAGGCCAAATGGTTTTCACAGCAACATGCTAGCCTTCACTCTACCACTCTGTCTCCCTTCCACAGTCTTCTTTTTTTTTTTTTTTTTTCTCCTCAAATCCTAAAGTGGTCGATGGGTGGTAGTCTTGGAAGGATGTTAAAGGAAGAAGGGCTAAGCCAATTCTGCCATTTCCTATTTCTCTACACATGGCCTGGTTGCCAGAATTCAAGAAAACGCAGGCTTCCAACAAGATCATGGTATGTCTTTATCGGTCCAATCTCTCCAGAGTTTCAGCGACTGTATTTTTCAAATCCCAAATAAGGGCATATAGCCAGGGATACTGGATTTTATTTAAGAGAACAGGTGGACAACATATTCAAAACCAAAATTTAAAAAGTCTGTGGTGACTGGCAAACAGAGGGCTGCCTCCATACAGACCTGATCACACACACAGAATAATGAGCACGCACAATTAAAGTAAACCCTTATCAACGGAATTCAACAGGGTGGTCTTCCTGATGGATCTTTTTGTTATAGCCACAATGTTGGCTTCCTGAACCTGTGGCTGGTTAATCTCCAAGTACTTGTTTAGACACAAGGCTTTGGATCCTAAGAGACAAGCTGTTAACTTAGGAGATGCCCATAAAGATTAAAACTTGTTTCCTTTTTTCTAATAATTAAGAACCACACTGAAGAGCGATCAATTGTACTTGGGGGGCTGAAGAAGGTAATAAAAGCATTACTGAGGCTAGTTGCTTTACAAAGCCATTTATTTAATCCTTAAATTTTGTAGATTGTAAATTAGTCATTAGAAGGCGGAAAGCAAAATAGCCATAATCTGTTTAGTGCCTCCAAACTCTGAAGGGTTACGGGAGGAAATCCATGGAAACAAGAGGCCTCATGTGTTCTTTCACTGCTGCTTCTTAATGGGCAAAGGTGGTTAGACAATAATGACAAGTCCATGTAATTATCTTGATGCACTCGTCCAGAGGTCAGGGGTGGGCTTGATTAAATTCCTGGAGGGCTGACCCACAAACAGTGGGAAAATGCCTCTTCTTTTTCCACTCAGCCCTGCAGGCAGCTAGCTAATCAGCGTGCACATCTCACTTCCAGACTGTTTCATGAGCCCAGAGCAATAGCCCATAGCATTCATTAGGGCATTCACTCCTATCCATTATTTTCTAATCAGTTCTGGGACTAAGACGAGAGGCCAAGTAGCTAAGAGGAATCAGGAGGGGGCGAGGAGGAGGCCGTCCCTCTCTATAGGCACGGAGAATGCAGCTCCCAATTAGAAAATGTTCCACTGCAAAATAACTAGAATTAGATTGTAGGTTTCTTCACACATATAGAAAGCCACATATATTTGGTTTGCATATGGATTTTATAAATTTAACGTGTAAACACTTAACCATGTACTAAGGGCGATTGTTTTGGTATACTCGGGGGCAAAATTCAGTTTTAGACTCTTAGTGGTAATGAAGCCAACAATATGCAAGATGCCTTTGGCATGGGCACTCTGCATGGGTTTTGAGATTAGAATTTGAAGGTACATGCTTGCTTTTCTCAATAGTGTAATGCCCTTTATATAGATAATACAGCTTCTGACTTACCTTTAGACTTTATTCAACAAAACAGCTCCTGGCTTATTTCTGTACTGAACAAGTATTTCTTTCATGATCATTTGCCTTTCTCTGAATAAAGATGGTGATGTTAGGTTCCAAAACGGAGCTTTTTGCTTCATAGAAGTAATCAGACCATGTAAAGATCTAACCTCTGATTCTGCAGTAGCAAACTGAGTTACCCAACACAATTTCCATTCATTTTCAACTTGATAGTCTAATTAAATTTGTGATTTCGCCAGGATGATACTGTGCCTATCTTGTGTTCCATTCAATACCCACCAAGTTGCTGTGGCTCAATAAATCACTACTGATATTGAAACAAAAGCTAATTTAAAAAAATATAGTTGTTCTGGAAATGCATTCATTTACTTTGCTAAAGTAATTATAAAGTGTTTCCTAGATAGATCATTTAACCATGCCATGTGATAAAAAATACTATCTTCTTCCCATATCTTGCTTAAAAAAAAACAAAACATTGTTTTGACAGCAGAAAGTTATACTACAGAATTTTAAAGACCATGGGCACTAGAAATAGTGACAACAAAGCATTTGAAAAAACTGTTGAGCCATCTTAAGAGAAACAGAAAATAAAAAACTCATGCGCCATGCTATGTCACTTTAATCGTGTCTGACTCTTTGCAATCTTATGGACTGTAGCCTTCCAGGTTCCTCTGTCCACGGGATTCTCCAGGCAAGAATACTGGAGTGGGTTGCCATTTCCTTCTCCAGGGAAATAACTCATAGTAATTTTGAAAAATTACAACTTGGAGCTTCTGTGTCACTTGTCCCATGAAAGAGCCCATTTTGGCCACTTTTAGTGGAGACAAGAAATGACATTTGGCTTTTTCCCTTCCCTGGGGATGAAGGGTTTGAGTTTTCTTTTGACTTACCCTGAGTGGGTTTTCATTAAGGTAAGGGGGTTCACCTTCTACCATTTCAATCGCCATAATCCCCAGAGACCAGATATCAACTTTTGGACCATAAGCTTTTCGAGTCACCACCTCAGGTGCCATCCAGTAGGGAGTTCCCACCATAGTGCTTCTTTTACTTTGCTCAGGGGTGATCTGGGCGCAGAACCCAAAATCAGCTGCAGAGAACAAAAGTCAGTTAAAATCGGCTCAAGTTACTTTTACAAGACCTCACTTTCAGATACGGCCGCACCTTCCTTTAGTTAGACACTGAACTTCCATAACTTCTTGACTCATATCCTTTTGTTTACGTGATTTCTGATGTCTCAGCTGCTCCAGATTTTAAACTGGTCTGAAGTAACTGAGTGATGAGATAACATTTTCACTAGATCTCAGTCCTGGTTCCCTCCCTGTACTGTTCCCTCTAACTTATAGAATCTTTTTTTATTTTCTAATTAGGGCTTTGTTATCCAGCAGATGGAAACCACTAGAAATTCTTAACTATTAACCTTCCCCAAATCTGGTCACAATCTACAGGAATACAACGCTTTACCTCAAACTGGCCTCTAAAGGCCTTCAAACCCTCACTCTCAAGAGCCCTTTTCTTCTCAAGTTAGATAGCAAAAGAGCAGAAATTCCCTGATACTCTCTTACATGCCATCTGAACCATAATACCTACTCAGTTTAACAGAGCCATCCATCCCAAGGAGAATATTGTCACTCTTTATGTCTCTGTGGATCACTTGGTTTGAGTGCAAGAAATCCAAAGCTTGGAGGCACTATTGAATCAGGAAGAAAAAAGGTTCTAGTTATATCCCAACATTTTTAAAAAATGTGCTTCATTTCTAGATAAATCTGGGGCAAGGGTGTAAGTTTTCCTTGTCGGGTATAATAAACTACTAAATGTCTCAATACCATTTTGAAATCACATTACCATTTACATAAGTGATGCAACTTAGCATTATACATATGGAGGCTCCCATATCGGACTTGGACATGAAGAGTAATGGTGTGGTAAGTAGCACTAAATTGTTAATCCAGTCAAATGAACCAATTACTATAATCATACCTGGACCTATTTATCCAGAGGATATGGATTCAATTTGATCTTTTACAGATACAGTAAGCATCTGCGTCTGGGGTATGATTAGATTCAGAAGGTTTGCAGTGGGACCCAGGAATCTGCATTTAAAACAAGTGCCCCAAGCTAGTTCTTTTTTTTTTTTTTTGTGGGGGGGGGGGGGGGGAGGGGGGGGGGCAGACGGGCCACTTCCTTTTTTTTAAAGATTTATTTATTTTATTTTTATTTTGGGCGGGGGTCAGATTGGGGAGGGCGGGGAGCGGGCGGGCCACTTCTATTGGTCTTTCATTTATCCATTTTCATCCGTCTTTGTTCTTTGGCTCCTGTGGGCCTCCCATCGCAGTGGCGTCTGTCGTCGAAGAGCGCTGGCTCTGGGCGCATGCGCTCCAGGACTCCGGCTTGGTAATTGGACACATGGGTCCAGCCGCTCCGCGGCACGTGAGATCTTCCCAGGCCAGAGATTGAACCGGCGCCCCTTGCACTGCAAGGCGGTGTCCTTACCCACTGGACTACCAGGGGAAGCCCGGGCCACTTCTATTGGTCTTTCATTTGTCTGTTTTCATCCATCTTTGTTCTTTGGCTCCTGTGGGCCTCCCATCGCAGTGGCGTCTGTCGTCGAAGAGCGCTGGCTCTGGGCGCATGCGCTCCAGGACTCCGGCTTGGTAATTGGACACATGGGTCCAGCCGCTCCGCGGCACGTGAGATCTTCCCAGGCCAGAGATTGAACCGGCGCCCCTTGCACTGCAAGGCGGTGTCCTTACCCACTGGACTACCAGGGGAAGCCCGGGCCACTTCTATTGGTCTTTCATTTGTCTGTTTTCATCCATCTTTGTTCTTTGGCCCGTGTGGGCCTCCCATCACGGTGGCCTCTGTTGTCTCAGAGCACCGGCTCTACGCGCATGCGCTCCAGAGCTCCGGCTCGCTAATTGGACACATCAGTCCAGCCGCTCCACAGCACGTGGGATCTTCCCAGGCCAGGGATCGAACCGGTGCCCCTTGCACTGCAAGGCGGTGTCCTTACCCACTGGACCACCAGGGAAACCCCCCAAGCTAGTTCTGATGAACTGATAGCCAAGTTCGGGAACCACTTCTAGGCTCTGAAGTAACTATAGGTACTTGTTTGGAAATGGCTTTGTGTTGTTAATACTAAGATAGAAACACAGGCTAAAAGCTCTAAAGTCCCCTGAATAGTTTAAGTTTGATTTACTCTATGAAAAGAAAATATATGTGTTTCTTACATATGCTTGTATATTTGGGGAAGAGGAAACGGGAATGAGAGGAGAGCAGGAAGGAGGAAATTTAAGTGAACAATATAAAACAAAAAACAATGAAAGACTAGCTGACATTATTTGGCTTTGTTTTACTATCATTGATTTCCAAGTTTCAATGGATGAGAGTTCCTACTTTTGTCTCTAGAAAACCTCAATGAATGGGATAAAGGATAATGCTCAAGATGAGGCTCCAATGAAGAGTGTTTTTTTTTTTTTAAAATATTTTGAAAAAATAATATAGGGCTATGCCACCATTATTAGAAAACAGGCCGACACTCAGACCCACTGGAGGGATCCGAGGGAGGTCAAGATTCTACTGTGAAAGCAACTACTTTCTGGACTGCCAACATTACTGTCTTCCAGAGTCACCAAGACTCTATCGGGCAGGCTTAGACACAGCATCCCATGAAATGGTGTAATAGAACTCAAAAAGATCCACTGCAAAGCAACTAAAATAAACAAGGAGCTGGGGAGGGAGGGTTAGGATTTAAATTGTTCTTAGGATCTTCAACTGTTTTTAGTGTAAAAGATGCACTATTGATAATCTGATATTATAAACATTCTGAATAATCAAAGCTTTAAAAAATGACAATCTGGGTGTCCTCATCAGTCGAGAATACTCTGTTTTCTTACTTCTCTGCAGACAGCTGCTATCTGTCCTTCATCCATACAGGTCTCCGTGACCACATCAGTCAAAGAGCCACCAGCCAAGTATTCCATGACTACCCACAGCTCATCACCCACTAAGTAGCTATAACGAGAGAAGAAAAAGGCATTGATTCAGGTTTAGGGAAGTGGAGACCCTTCTATATGTCCATTAAGAAGGCAATGTGCAGTTAGTCTCTGCATTTGGTCATATTACATAACAAGAGGAAAATATTAATTATGCTTATGAAACACTTCCTTAACATCAGAAGAGAATGCATGGAAATCAAAGGATTGTCAACCGAAAGTGTACCATGGAAGGAAGGAAGGAAAAGAGGAAGGAGGCCTTTGGTGACTGACTACTGTCAGTCATTCCACTGTAAAATGCTAGTTTCAATGAACAGATAATTCAAGCCATAGTGATGACTTCTTGGACTGAACTGCCCCATGATATACAATTTTATAGGATAATATACTTTACATCTTAGCATTATTTTTGGTGCTACTCAATTAATTACTGAAATCTTTTAAGAAACCAACACAATATTTTAAAGGAATTATCCTTTGATTAAAAATAAATTTTTAAAAAGAGAGAATCAAAGAAGCTTAAGTAGGCAATGGATTTATTGTTCTGAGGTATCAGTTCTGAAAGAAGTCAGTTATCACATGCTCATTATCTTTAAGTAGGTACTGAGGAGAACAACCCTCATGATCAAATATGACAAGGCAGGTCACCAGAGCAAATTCAAACCCCTGGGATCACCTGAAGGCATTTTAGCAGTAGGAGCAGATCTGTCTTTTCCCCTGCTCAGCAAAAAAGAGGGGTATTACAGTGAATGGAACAATTCCAACAATTCTACCCTGCCCCTAGTTTGACATCAACATGAAGCAAGACCTTCTATCCAGTGGTGCTCAAACTGCAATGACTGTAAGATTCACCCAGGAAGCTTGTTTAAAAGGAAAATCCTCATTAAAATTCTCATTTCACAAAAGTGAAATATCTCATTGGTTACCAAAAGCAGTCTAGAAATCTGCACTTTTTAAAAAAAAATAAATACAGTTCTTACAAAATTACAAAAGCAGAGTGAAGTCACTCTGCAGCAGTTGGTTCCTAAATGACACTTTATGAAATCTGGATTTCAACTATAAAATCTGACTCTCCTTTTTTTGCTGGCCCCTCTTTTGCCTCCTTCCTGTACCACTGATCTAGCTGGTGCAAAACACAGAAAGTGAGATCTTAAGTTCATTGAGGCTGTAAACCTGGTCTTCTTTCCTTTGTATCCCCCTAGAGTATGTGGCACAGTGGTGCTAAACAAACACTTACTGAAATGGAATGAGACAGATGTTAAACCACAAGTAAAGAGTTAGTGCTGTCTCTAAACACCTATTAACCCACTGCTAATACCACTGATGAAAGAGACATTAATTACCTGGCCTAGGAAAAAGGTTTGAGATTAAAGTCTCAATTCCCTAGACCCCACTCTCAGCTCATCACAAAGCACCCATTAAAGCAGGGCCATTGTAGTCTGCCTTCTTTACTTAGATAGCCGGAGACGACACTGGCTCCACACAAACACTTGATGAAATGTTTAAAACACCACAAGTCTCTCCTATATTCCATAGTCTTTTTTTCTAGTAATACAGAGTCAAAATCTTCCAAAGGAAATTACACAAACTGCTCATGTTTAGAAACAAGACCATAAACTGTGTCTTCAAATGTTTAATGGGTGGACAAAGTGGGTGTAGGTTTAGCAATTGATCGTATACTGTTCTGCAGCATTGGAAAAATATTTCTCATATCTAACTAAATGAACAGATCCTAAATAAAAATAATTGGCCAGGAAAATAATATCCCACAGAGAAATCAAGCACATGATGAGAAAAAACTTACCTATCTAAATAATTAACAATATTGGGGTTCTTATTTTCCCTCATGACCAGAATTTCATTAATAATTAATTCCTTTTTGGGCTGCTGTTGAAGGTTCATCTGCTTTATGGCCACCTGAATCACGATTAAAAGGTGAGAATGAATTACCATCATTAGACTAAACACAAGCATCCATCTCTTTCATCAACAGAGTCAGACATACAAATTCTTTATCTTCCTAGGCTTTTTCTGCATGCCACAAACCCAAGCTCCTTTTCTTTGGTCAATCATGAATTAGTCATCCACTTCAGATACTTTGGACACCAACCAAGGAAACGTATGTCAATGCAGTGCTATCCACTTTTTCAGGCATATATGCTATCAAAGACAAAGTCTGATCCATATGAATAAAATAAAGTAAAAGTCAGAAATGAATGTTAATGCTTACCTCTTGTCCTGTGGCAATGTCCAGCGCTGTATAAACAGTACCTGAAGCCCTGTGAAGGCAAACATTATCAGATGAATAAGCAATTGAAGTGTTATCAGTATATTTTATTTTGAATAATATGTACTTATTTTCAGGAGAGGAAAATCAGAAAGCTCAAGAGTAAAGGATAAAGTACAAAAAGAACAATCATTTAGTATGGTAATTGCTTTCCAAACTATGGCCTAGGAAAAAGGTTTGAGATTAAAGTCTCAATTCCCTAGACCCCACTCTCAGCTCATCACAAAGCACCCATTAAAGCAGGGCCATTGTAGTCTGCCTTCTTTACTTAGATAGCCGGAGACGACACTGGCTCCACACAAACACTTGATGAAATGTTTAAAACACCACAAGTCTCTCCTATATTCCATAGTCTTTTTTTCTAGTAATACAGAGTCAAAATCTTCCAAAGGAAATTACACAAACTGCTCATGTTTAGAAACAAGACCATAAACTGTGTCTTCAAATGTTTAATGGGTGGACAAAGTGGGTGTAGGTTTAGCAATTGATCGTATACTGTTCTGCAGCATTGGAAAAATATTTCTCATATCTAACTAAATGAACAGATCCTAAATAAAAATAATTGGCCAGGAAAATAATATCCCACAGAGAAATCAAGCACATGATGAGAAAAAACTTACCTATCTAAATAATTAACAATATTGGGGTTCTTATTTTCCCTCATGACCAGAATTTCATTAATAATTAATTCCTTTTTGGGCTGCTGTTGAAGGTTCATCTGCTTTATGGCCACCTGAATCACGATTAAAAGGTGAGAATGAATTACCATCATTAGACTAAACACAAGCATCCATCTCTTTCATCAACAGAGTCAGACATACAAATTCTTTATCTTCCTAGGCTTTTTCTGCATGCCACAAACCCAAGCTCCTTTTCTTTGGTCAATCATGAATTAGTCATCCACTTCAGATACTTTGGACACCAACCAAGGAAACGTATGTCAATGCAGTGCTATCCACTTTTTCAGGCATATATGCTATCAAAGACAAAGTCTGATCCATATGAATAAAATAAAGTAAAAGTCAGAAATGAATGTTAATGCTTACCTCTTGTCCTGTGGCAATGTCCAGCGCTGTATAAACAGTACCTGAAGCCCTGTGAAGGCAAACATTATCAGATGAATAAGCAATTGAAGTGTTATCAGTATATTTTATTTTGAATAATATGTACTTATTTTCAGGAGAGGAAAATCAGAAAGCTCAAGAGTAAAGGATAAAGTACAAAAAGAACAATCATTTAGTATGGTAATTGCTTTCCAAACTATCACGATGTATCTCTATTGGTGGGTCAGGAATTCTAGTCAGTCATAAATTGAGCAAAATGGCCTTTGTTCCTTTTAGGAAACTTCTGGAATATTTTGAATACTTCCTTGGATGTTACATGACCAACACCGCAGTCCTTGATTAAATAGTTTGGGAAAGACTGTATCATTTTTTGCTTAGGCAACTGTAAATCAGTCTTTGGTTTTAACATATGGACAGAGAGTGGCTTCTTTCATATATTTCTAATTCTTAAGAATATCTTCATCTAACAAATCAACACTCCCAGTGCTGTACTTACCTATATTGTCAATATAGAGATGAATGACAATGTGTCTTTATTTTTAAGCCATTTTTTTTTCTTTTTGTTCAATTTCTCAACAGCTTCCACTCTTAGATTTCATTCCAGCCCGCTTTCATCTTAAAGTCTATCATTCCTTAAGTCTTGGTAGTATTTATGCTTCTATTCTAACTTCAGTTATAGGGTTGCCTTGCTTTGAAAATAGAAATTGCCTAGTAAAGCTGTATTCACAGTAACTTTCTGGGAAACACACATGCATTCTGAATCACTTACCTACTGCCATCCCCAAGAAAAAGAAAAGCCTAGTCAATTTCATTGAAATATTTTTAGCGAATAAAGGAATGAGGACAGAGGTCCATTCTGTGAGTCAGCAGGCACTGTAATGTTCCAGTTTTATGATTTAAACTCTCTTGTAATTGCTGTTTCTCCTCTGCTTTCTAGTTTTCTTCCTAGCTGTTTTGTTTTCTAACTCTAGGAATTCTTATGTCATCAATTTACTTGTTATTCCTTTCCCTTCTTTTCTTTGGATCAGTCAAACTTTTTCTGACAGGCCTAGCAAGTTTGTATTACCTGCTCCTAGGAAATAAAATGGGTGGTGCAGTAGAAGGAATATTTGCTAACAAAGATATAAACTTTACTATCTGCCCTAACATCAATAAACTATGTGATCTTAGGCTAGTCACTTCCCCTTCCTGAATTTCAGTCCCCTCATTTGGAAAAGAGTGATCACAACAACAGTAAACGTACAGTATATTGAGCATGTTGTGTGTCAGATACTACACTAAGAATTTGCTATTATCTTGTGCAATCCTTATCGTGTTTCTGTAAGGCAAGTACTTTTACCCCCATGTTACAGATGAAAAGCCTGAGGCTCAGAGAGGTTAGGTAACCTGGTGAAGTTTAAACGGTTGACAGTCCAAGGTCATCTGCCTCTCTGACCTATAAAATACAGTAAAGGGGCTATTTCATTTCTAAGGATCTTTTATTCCATAATCTAGACTCTAAAGTCTTCACTGCCCTCCTCACTCAGTGTGGGTATTTTAAAAGCCACTGGAGTGAGACTGAAAAAAAATCACACTTGACTAATAGATGCTACCTAACATTGGTAATTTCAGATATTCCATAGGCTTGAGGCTTTTATTAAAATCAGTTTCAGTTTCATGTTTGAGATTCTGGGTGCAGAGAACAGAGTTGGTGCTCAAGAAGTATTTGTTCAAGGAACAAATTAAGTCTTTTCAAGCCAACAGGTGATTGCAATAAAACCATTCCTTTCTGTGACGGAAACATTTCTTCTACTCAAATCTATTGAAGGGCTTCCCTGGTGGTTCAGTGGGTAAAGAGTCCGCCTTGCAGTGCAAGGGGTACCAGTTCGATCCCTGGCCCAGGAAGATCCCACGTGCCACGGAGTGGCTGGACTGGTGTGTCCAATTCTGAGCCAGTGCTCTGCACTGAGAGAGGCCACTGCAATGGGAGGCCCACACAGGCCGAAGAATAAAGATAGATGAAAATAAATAAATAAAAAACCAATAAAAGAGGTCAAAAATTTAAACAAACAAAAAAAAGCTAAAAAAAATCTATAGAAAACACTTCTCTCTTGCAATAAGCTATCAGAAAGTTCTGATTTCAGGGGCTGGTTTGCGATCTGTCTTTCTTAACTCAAAATGGCCTGGGTTCTTAGGGGGGCTAAGGAATATTTGCTAACAAAGATATAAACTTTACTATCTGCCCTAACATCAATAAACTATGTGATCTTAGGCTAGTCACTTCCCCTTCCTGAATTTCAGTCCCCTCATTTGGAAAAGAGTGATCACAACAACAGTAAACGTACAGTATATTGAGCATGTTGTGTGTCAGATACTACACTAAGAATTTGCTATTATCTTGTGCAATCCTTATCGTGTTTCTGTAAGGCAAGTACTTTTACCCCCATGTTACAGATGAAAAGCCTGAGGCTCAGAGAGGTTAGGTAACCTGGTGAAGTTTAAACGGTTGACAGTCCAAGGTCATCTGCCTCTCTGACCTATAAAATACAGTAAAGGGGCTATTTCATTTCTAAGGATCTTTTATTCCATAATCTAGACTCTAAAGTCTTCACTGCCCTCCTCACTCAGTGTGGGTATTTTAAAAGCCACTGGAGTGAGACTGAAAAAAAATCACACTTGACTAATAGATGCTACCTAACATTGGTAATTTCAGATATTCCATAGGCTTGAGGCTTTTATTAAAATCAGTTTCAGTTTCATGTTTGAGATTCTGGGTGCAGAGAACAGAGTTGGTGCTCAAGAAGTATTTGTTCAAGGAACAAATTAAGTCTTTTCAAGCCAACAGGTGATTGCAATAAAACCATTCCTTTCTGTGACGGAAACATTTCTTCTACTCAAATCTATTGAAGGGCTTCCCTGGTGGTTCAGTGGGTAAAGAGTCCGCCTTGCAGTGCAAGGGGTACCAGTTCGATCCCTGGCCCAGGAAGATCCCACGTGCCACGGAGTGGCTGGACTGGTGTGTCCAATTCTGAGCCAGTGCTCTGCACTGAGAGAGGCCACTGCAATGGGAGGCCCACACAGGCCGAAGAATAAAGATAGATGAAAATAAATAAATAAAAAACCAATAAAAGAGGTCAAAAATTTAAACAAACAAAAAAAAGCTAAAAAAAATCTATAGAAAACACTTCTCTCTTGCAATAAGCTATCAGAAAGTTCTGATTTCAGGGGCTGGTTTGCGATCTGTCTTTCTTAACTCAAAATGGCCTGGGTTCAAAGGAATAGATCACTTCAACCTGATGTGTATTTTAGCCACATAAGCCCCGAGCAACTACTTCTATCTCTTTGCCGAGTGAGTCAGAAATGCCTTTACTTGGCTTATTCCTATATCCGTAGGCAACTTGCACAATTCCTTCAAAGACAAAATGTGATAATGTCTGCAAAATGAGTATCTATCTTACAGGGCTACAGAAAATCGAAGGGCAGAATCCACATAAGCATTTAGCTCTGTGCCCAGATCAGAGTTGACACTTAATATGTAACTGCTATTTTTTTCATTTCTGTTTTATATTGGAATACAGTTGATTTACAATGTTGTGTTACTTTCAGGTATACAGCATAGTGAATCAGTCATATATATACAAATATCTATTCTTTTTCACATTCTTTTCCCATATAGGTTATTACAGAACATTGAGTAGAGTTCCCTGAGCTGTACAGTTGGGTCCTTGTGGATTATCTGTTTTATATACAGTACTATGTATATGTTAATCCCAAACTCCTAAAGGTGGGGGTGGTAACCGCTATCGTGATCATTTATTGCTGGTGTTGCTGTTACTGGTTTCACAGTAGAGGTTGACTGATTCACTGAGCCATTATTTAGCGCTTCTCAATCTTTCAGCCTAAACATCCTTGCTAGTGTCTGTCCCTGAATTCAAAAAAGAACAAAGGCCAAAGATGACCTATTTGAATACTTTTTTAGAGCTTCCTCGTCCTTTTTTTTTTTTTTTTTTTAAATCTCCCTTGGGAAACTGCTTTTGCCTTTTTAAGTCTGCAATGTCTTTATCGAATGAAGCCTCATGCAGTAACCCTCAACATAAAATGGGAGTTGCTCAAGTTAAATCTAGAGAAGGAGGCCCTAAATTCTTGCTCAAGTGGCCTTCCCCTTATTCATCAGTTCTGCCTCCACCCTAGAGTCCATTTTCACCATCCTAAGAGCTAAAATTGCAATGAATCTACAATACAAAGGGGATTAGTGGTTAGCGTCTCAGGAACTTTATCTTTCAAATCTTCAGTTTTTGTATTCCCCACCTCCCTCAGCATTTCATTGTCTTAAAACTGTTCAGAGTACTAACTCTAGAATCACAACAGTCAGAGTATTATGGCATTCGGTGGCATAGAATTGCCACAAATCCCTACTCCACAGAAGTTTAAAAGATTCTGAAACTCTAGAAAATAAGTTATTAACTAAAAAATGAGCTTTTCTCCTTACTTTCCCATGCCCCACTTTATTTGCACATATGCCATTGTCCAGTAGGAGCCATTTTGCCTTTCCTCCCAACTTATTCTTGCTCTTAAAATTGTGATAGCCTCCTCTACCCCACCTCCGAGCCCTGCAGCTCCACTCCAAACATGTTGTTAGGCATTTTGAATTCACTGCTCTGATCAATAAGTTATTGATTGGCCCAAACACCCAACCTTTGTGGAATTCGCAACACAAATGCATAAACTCAGGTATGAATCTGCAGAGTAAAGCTTGGAGCCCCGTCTCCAGCTCCATTTCAGCACTCTTAGCATTTCTCTGCCCTTTAGTTCTGATGCCTTTCCATATCTCAGGAATTTAACATTCGACTGGTATAAATGTGAATCTTTCTCATTCTCTTATTCACTTACTAAAGCACTTTTTTTGTCCACCGATGGGTTAAGGACAGTAGGCCTCATTCCCCGTCAACTCAAAGGTCCTCAGGTTCAAATCTTCCACACAACTCCAAGTTGTGTGATCCTGGGTAAATCACTGTACTTTTGTGACTCAGGATTAAATGTGCACAGTGTTTAAAACCAGTTCTGGCATATAGTATTAACAATTGCCCAATAAATAACAACATTAGTGATAATAATAATGATCATAATCATCATTTTGATAGCTACCTAATTATGGGCTTCCCTGAAGGCTCATACAGTGAAGAATCTGCCTGCAATGCAAGAGACCCAGGTTTGACCCCTGGTTCGGGAAGATCCCCTGGAGAAGGGAATGGATAAACACTCCAATATTCTTGCCTAGAGAATTCCATGGACAAAGGAGCCCAACAGGCTACAGTCCATAGGGTTGCAAACAGTTGGACACGGTTAAGTGATTAAAATTTTCAGTTTCACTACCTAATACATTCATTAAGTTCCCAAATTATAACCTGTGAATCACTAAAAATCTTTTTAAGTATCTGGGAGTTTCCAAGATACCTTGATCTTTCAAATTCATGAGAGAAATCTGATATTTACTGATGATGCAGTTAATTAAAATATCATATATATTTCCTTTTAGTGAGAATTACACCAACTTGTGATTATATTACATGTCTTACACTGATCAAATGCTCTAAGTAGCAGTTATAACTTTTTTTTTTTTGCTTCACAAAGTATGGGAAATAAGCTATAACAAATATAGTTTAATAGTTATTATTATTCACAATCTGGAGTTCACAAAAAAAATAATTGAAGGAATCCTTGCTGGTAAGCTTGGGAAGCACACTCCTTTAACAGTGGACATACCATAGTGTGTCGGCACCAAGAAACTCTCTTTGAGTTAACAAGATGCCACAGTAATTCCTAAAAGACAAACTTTGCAACAACTATTTTGAAGTATCTCACCGTGTATCTTTATAAAGCCTGTCAGTCACTTTCACAGAAAAAATGAGAATCATGTAGCACTTTTGGAGGTAATGATGGCAGAAATCAAACTGACAAAAGACGGAGTTAAAACTCGTCATCCTCTGGTACACTGGGGCTGACGGGCTACAATGGTCAACATCATCTGTTTGATTTATGGCATTTAATTACATTGACTTTACCCTTTAATCCTTTATTACACGGAATGTTATCCTTCCATTGTAGCTATACTGAAGCCAGATTGCTGTAGGGAGAACATTGGTTTATGATGGGGATTTTGTGTATTCCACACCTTAGTCCTTTAGATGGTATAGAGAAATCATGCCTTATCAGGATTCAAGGGAATGTAGAGATCATCCAGGTTTAACATCCTCACTACAGATGAGAAATGTGAAGCACAGCAAGTTTGGTGAACTATGATTAAAGAAAATTAAATCAATAGATTGCTCAACCATTGGGCCTCATTAGCAACTGCAGTGTGATGTGTACTGCTGGATTCTTGGCATCACATTAGATGCTTTATCAACAGTTTCTTCCTGACCCGGCCAAGCACTTAATACTCAAATGGAAACACTGGCATCTAGCCTAAAGGGTCACGAAAGAAACAAACAATTCATTCTTTCTCTCTTTTCCTCCCAAGACAAGTCAGTTTATATATCAGCAGTCTTCATCAGATTTTGATGTTTTTTGCTCAGAATCAATTTCAGGACATGATCATGAACAGCTGCCAAAAAAGCAATATGGTAGGACTTATAATTTAAATAAATCACTCTTAAACTGTTAGAGGAAAATATAGGTAGAACAATCTATGACATAAATCAAAGAAAGATCCTTTATGACCCACTCCCTAGAGTAATGGAAATAAAAACAAAAATAAACACGTGGGACCTAATTAAATTTAAAAACTTTGGCACAGCAAAGGAAACTATAAACAAGATGAAAAGGTAACCTTCAGAATAGGAGAAAATCACAGCAAATGAAACAACTGACAAAGGGCTAATTTCTAAAATATATAAGAAGTTCATGATTTAATACCAGAAAAACAACCCAATCAACAGGTGGGGAAAAGACCTAAACAGACATTTTGCCAAAGAAGACAGACAGATGGTTAACAAATTCATAAAGAGATGCTCAACTTCTCTCATTAGTAGAGAAGTGCAAATCAAAACTACAATGAGATATCACCTCTCACCATTCAGAATGGTCATCACCCAAAAGTCTACAGACAATGCTGGAAAGGGTGTGGAGATAAGGGAACCCTCTTGCTCTGTTGGTGGGAATGTAAACTTATGCAGCCACTATGGAAGATGGTATGGAGATTCCTTAAAAAACTAGGAAAAACCACCATATGACCCAGCAATCCCACTACTAAGCACATGCCCTGAGGAAACCAAAACCGAAAAAGACATGTACCCCAGTGTTCATTGCAGCACGGTTTACAATAGCTAGAACATGGAAGCAATCTAGATGTCCATCAAAAGATAAATGGTACATATATACAATGGTACAATGAGCAAATTAATAAACAAACTGTGGTATATTTATACTCTGGAATATTACTCAGCCATAAAAGGAACACATTTGAGTCAGTTCTAATGAGATGATGAACCCAGAGCCTATTATACAGAGTGAAGTAAGTCAGAAAGAGAAAGATAAATATCATATATTCACTCATATATATGGAATCTAGAAAGAGGGTGCTGGTGAATTTATATGGAGGACAGAAATAGAGAAACAACATAGAGAACAGATTTATGGACATGGGGTAGGGGAAGGAGAGGGTGAGATGTATGGAGAGAGTAACATGGAAACATACATCACCATATGCAAAATATATAGCCAATGGGAATTTACTGTGTAATTCAGGGAACCCAATCAAGGGCTCTGTAACAACCTAGAGGGGTTAGATGGGGAGGGAGGTTCGAGAGGAAGGGGACAGATGTATCCCTATGGCTGATTCATGCTGATATTTGACAGAAAACAACAAAATTCTATAAAGCAATTATCCTTCAAAGAAAAAAAATAATTTAAAAAATAATAAATAAATAAATTACTCTGATTTCAGTATAGAGATAGATTAGAGGAGGGAAAGAAAGGTAGGCCAGTGGGGCTAGGAAGAAACTGTTGGTCTGGCAGAAAAAGGAAAAGGAAAGAGGACTAGAGGGCTCAAAGAGGTTCAAAGAAAGCCTTGTGGGAATAAGAGTGAGTGAGTCAGGACTGGGCATTATCCACATTTAAGGTTTAACTAGTATAAATATGATGCTAATGAGATCACAATCAGGACTTTAATCCACATTAAGGTTGGCTATTTTTCACATTTACTTCGACTTTTCCTGCTACTAGAAAAGACTATATCATTTATTGAGCCTTACTTTCTGCTCTCTGTAAATGGATGAGCTCACTTGATGTTTACCCTATACCACCCTATGAGGTAAGTTCTATTATCTTCGTTTCACAAATGAAAAAATTGGAACTGGGAAGTGGTAAGTAGCTTGCCCAAGGTTACACAGAGTCTGCAGCTGAGCTCAAAAATCCATTTGCTTGATCCATAGACCATGCCTTAACCACTATTTCATGTTATGTTATAGGTCTTTAGCATTTTTACAGCAATGCTAAATCCAAGTATGGTACTTCCCAAAGCCCATGTTTATATCTACCATGCTATGCTGCCTGCCTAAAATATTCCTCTTGCCTCAAATGTTCTATTCACTTAGTCCAGGTGCCTCCTTGTGAACCATTTAGTTTGTCCCTGGACACTATAAATTTGATTTTCTTTAGAAGAAACATAGAAGACTGTTCTTCCTTTCTTCCTAATTAAGATCGGTCATGCAGCCAAGAGTGAACTGGACCTAGAATTAAATCTTAGGAATGGACTTACCTTTTGCTGAGTATTGAAGATACAAGTACTCATTGTAGGCCCCTAGGTAGAAACTGTCTCACTGTATTAGTGAGTTTGATATAATATATATATATATATATATATATATATATGTCATATTTTCAAAACTACCTCACATTTACTTGTTTCGGTAAGACATATGTCTTTTAATGGGCTTCCCTGGTGGCTCAGTAGTAAAGAATCCTCCTGCCAATGCAGGAGACGTGCATTTGATCCCTGGGTCAGGAAGATCTCCTGGAGGAGGGCATGGCAACCCACTCCAATATTCTTGCCTGGAGAATCCCAAGGACAGAGGAGCCTTCTGGGCTACAGTCCAAGGATCACAAGGGTTGGACATGACCTAGTGACTAGACAATGACTAAACAATAGCTAAACAACAGTCCCTTAGGGCTCAGGAATGGTGAGGAACACTGTAACTATTCCTTGCAATAACACTGCCAGAAAAGGAGCAGTTCAGAGTGTTTTCTATAATTTGCCACTTAAAAATGCATCATTAAATTTAAAAAAGCAAAATTGTGCAAAAATCATGTTAACTCAGTACCTTTTTAAGTATACAGAATGCAGCTAAGGGCCAGGTGGTATACTTTTTAATTACTAGGATTATAAACAGGGACAATTTTTTGTTATTTAGCTAGGGCATGACTTTTCCCACAGTATTCATGCACATCTAATTTTAAATAGAGCTATAACACATTCTGGGTATGCGGCCAGAGAGCTCAGTGGGTTATAGTCCAGTGATAATGAGGCCACATTTACAGGGCTTAAACCCTAGAAAGGCCAGCTAACTCTCAACTACTCAATCCAATGTTCTATCTAAGTAGCTGTTTCACAGTGAGCACCATTAGTTTCACGAGGGCCTAGCAGGAAAGGAGTGGGGCAGGTCGAGTAATACAAGCTCACTACTATGGCTGGAATAAACAACTTGAAGTGCAAACTCTGCTAACGGTGGCTGATTGAGTGGCATCATCTTTCTTTACAAGAGACAGCATACAACACAGTGCATTTAAGAACATTAAGTAGAACAAAGAGTATCATTCATCGCTCCATCAACACTGTTCTTCACACATGCTAATGTATTTCCAATTCCCTTCATCACAGAGCCTATTATGAAGCTCAGACTACGTCTATTTAGTGCTCATAGCAGTGTTCTACCTTGACCAGTCCCAAATAGACCCAATGAGGAAGAAGACACTTTTGGGGTGGTCTTACCCAAAGACCTTCTGTAAGCCCTCTAGATATCACTTCTGCTCTTGCCCATAGTTTCTTGAACAAAGAAAAACAAGTCAGAGGTTTTATTCTCACCTATCCCTGAGCTCTATGCTGAACACTGCTTTGTCAGATTTGCAAAGCAAGCCGTTATTCATCAAGTCCTTTAAAAAACAAGTTTCAAAAGTAATCATCTTCCATATGGGAACTTCACGTTACAGTAAGAAGAAGAGGGAGATAAGTCGCATGGAGATAAGTCTGTAAAATGCTTGATGCAATATATTTACTTTCTCAAGCATTAAAACGAAGTGAATTCAGAGGGATAGGAACTGGGGGCTTCCAAAAAATATTTGTTTGCAGTTACTGATGAAATGGTCATATCATTATTTGATATAATGAAATGACTGGCAAAGATCCAGAGGGTAGATAAAAGTTTCATTGGTTGGAGATACACACACACACATACACACACATACATATTTTATGCACAGGAGGGAAATTATTTCAAGAAATGATCCCACTGTCACTTGCTGATAAACTGAGCCGCACAGCTGATCTAACCTATGAAGAGAAACGACATGCAACACAGACAGTTTGGTGTAACACATAGAGTATACTGGCCAATGGATGCTTCAAGATAGCCTTCTCTTTTTTTTTTTTTTAATGGTTTTGAATG
The DNA here is from genome assembly GCA_022376925.1 of Tragulus kanchil. NCBI lineage: Eukaryota > Metazoa > Chordata > Mammalia > Artiodactyla > Tragulidae > Tragulus > Tragulus kanchil. The sequence continues at coordinate 63,837,125 of JAIOJX010000001.1, read as the reverse complement.
TTTTTTTCCTTTTCTTTTTTTCTTCCCAGGCCAGGGATTGAACCGGTGCCCCTTGCACTGCAAGGCAGTGTCCTTACCCACTGGACCACCAGGGAAGCCCTAGCCTTCTCTTTTGACACAAATTTCTTGTTAGAATTCCTTTCTTAAATACTTTCCCCTTTGAAAATCAGTGTGGGGACAGTTTTCATTATTGTACAAAAACCCTACATATTTGAACACTATTGTGTTGGTGAGGGTGTAGACAAATAAGTACCCTCATACACTGTTGGTTGGGAGTGTTAAATGGAACCACCTCTATGGAAGACAACTTAGAAATGAAAAATACACAAATCTTTTAATGTAACAATTCCACGTTTAGGATTTTAGCCTAATGATAAATTTGCATATGTATGAAATGTCTTATTTGTTTATAGTAGCATGATATTGGAAACAAGCTAAATGTCTATCAATGGGGGTCCTGATTAAATGAATTACGGTACATCCAGACCATAAAACATTGCATTTGTTAAAAAGAATGACGGAAAGAATTAAAAAAAAAAAAAAAGAATGACGGAGAGGAGGAGCCAAGATGGCGGAGGAATGAGGGGAAGATTTCACCAGCTCCCCAACAGAATCACCAGAACTAATCAAGAAAAGAACCACCAACAACAAACCAGCCGCTAGACGACAGAAGAATTCCATAGGTCCGTGAGAGTAGAAGAGCAAATAGCCAGAAATTTCCCGGAGCTAGGGTTCTAAGAATCCTCTATCCTAACCCCCACACCGGACTGCACTGACGTAGAGCACGCCAGCAAGTGCCCTAAAAGGGGGCATAAGCAGAGCCTCAGGGGAGAGAAGGCAGTGATCAGAGTGAAAAATCCAAGAATCCGCCCGGATCGCCGGCAGAAATTAAGACACTGCGAAGATAGGATACCGGAGCAGGGCCGAGCAGAACACGCTTGCTGCCTAGCGATCTGAGGCCAGACGGAACGCAGGGAGTCCTGCCTAGCGACCGACTGGGAGACGGAAGGGAGCGCCCAGTGTGAGGATGGCGCCGCTCGGCCGGGCAAAAATCGCGACTTTCCGCCTGGCACCAGGTGAGTTCAAACACTCCTAGTGGGGGACTGGCTGAAGGGGAAGTCGCCCACAGATTGCTGACCAGGGACCGGGCTCGAGCCAGACGGGGAAGCTTGTGCCTGCCTTTGGGACTTGGATGCGTAACTGGCAGTGCACGCGCGCCAGTGGCGGGGGAGCCCATGCACCCCCATAGCTACACCTGCAGCGGAGGAAGCCGGGAGAAGGGCAGGTATCAGAGGCTACCGGCAGGTGCACGGCAGAGCCAGGGCGCCCCCGCCCAACACGAGATTGCACGCGTGCCGCGGCCCCCTGCCCGACGGACTGGGATCAGCCCGCCGTCCCGGCCAGCACCTCAGCTTGCAGACCGGTGCCATAAGGGAAAGGCTGCATCATCAAGACAACACCATCGAGAGCAGACTGCCTTCCACCGGACAGATGACAGGATAAAAACCAGGGACAGTATTTAGCTTTTTTGCTTATCTGTTGCAGACGGTTCTGTTTATTCATTTGATCGGTCAGGTTTGGGTTTTTTCTTTCTTTTTTTTTTCTTTTTCTCTTTTGTCTCTTCTTATTAAGTTTCTTTTCCCTTCTTAATTTTTAATTTCTTTTTTTTGATTTTTAATTATTAATTTTTTAAAAAATTTTAATTCTTGAACTTCTAATTTTCTTTCCTCTTTCCCACTCCTTCCTCCATCTATGTTCTAAATCTAAAACTTTCTCCTATATACCACTACCCCCTAGATAAGTATTTCCTACCTTCCTGTCGCCACTATTCTCTTCCAGCAGCACTAAACAATACAACACACTAACCTTGGCTACATAACCCTATAAAATTCTTCCAAGATGAATCTATTCCTTCTCATTACCCATACACTCTCCACCTCCTCACCCCCAACACATGTCTTAGTTAAAAATTGCTTTCAATGAAATAGCCCAAGCCAGCACCTTACCCAAGATCTATTTTTCCAGGCACTATTTTAATTAATTCAGAGCTCAACGGGCAAGTACCATCTTTGATTGCGTCGTTTGCCAGAAAAATTTCCTATGCTTTGTCACTGTAAGACTGGTTAGATGTGGTTATTGCTGTGTATGTATGTATATCTTATGACTATGTTAGAAACCATCTGCATGCTTTTATGACTGTCACTGATTAGGGACACACCTCTTGCCCCTCAGATGCTAGTATTTGAACTAATATCACGGAACACCATAGCAAACCAGACATAGAGCCTACACCCCCTGACCAATCATCAAACCTAGGATCCTCGGAGTAGAAGCCCTGATTGCAAGACCCCACACTATCAAAGAACATACAACACTAGAGATTGTTCACCTGTAAACAAGACCTAACACCACCCAAGACACAAACCATTGAACCCTTCTAGAAGGACAGAAACCCAAAGGAAGGGAGAATTCAACCAAGAAGCCTGGTGGGGAAAAGAACTCCATACACACAGACACCCACAAAGAAACAAAAACTAACGTAATAATGAAACGACAGAGAAACACTGCACAAATGAAGGACCAAGCAAGAGAATCACAGCTTCAAATAACAGAGGAGGAGATAGACAAACTATACTAATGAAGATGCTAAACACTGAAAACAGAATATTAGAGGAAATTAGTGCATGGAGAAAAGACATGCAGGAAATGAAAAATAAGCAAATAGAGACCACCAACTCAATTGCTGAACTCAAAAATACTATAGAAGGTCTCAACAGTAGAGTATCGGAGGCTGAAGAACGGATAAGTGAGCTGGAAGATAGACTGGTTGAAATAAATGTCGAGGAACAGAACAAAGCCAAAAGAATGAAAAGAACTGAGGATAGCCTCAGAGACCTATGGAACAATATCAAATGCACCAACATTAGAATTATAGGAGTTCCAGAGGAAGAAGAGGCAAGAAAGGTTACAAATTCAAAAAAACAAAAAAATTAAAAAATTATAGGAGTTCAAGACAAAGGCCTCAACCCCAACCCCCCCACATGTCTTAGTTAAAAATTGCTTTCAATGAAATAGCCCAAGCCAGCACCTTACCCAAGATCTATTTTTCCAGGCACTATTTTAATTAATTCAGAGCTCAACGGGCAAGTACCATCTTTGATTGCGTCGTTTGCCAGAAAAATTTCCTATGCTTTGTCACTGTAAGACTGGTTAGATGTGGTTATTGCTGTGTATGTATGTATATCTTATGACTATGTTAGAAACCATCTGCATGCTTTTATGACTGTCACTGATTAGGGACACACCTCTTGCCCCTCAGATGCTAGTATTTGAACTAATATCACGGAACACCATAGCAAACCAGACATAGAGCCTACACCCCCTGACCAATCATCAAACCTAGGATCCTCGGAGTAGAAGCCCTGATTGCAAGACCCCACACTATCAAAGAACATACAACACTAGAGATTGTTCACCTGTAAACAAGACCTAACACCACCCAAGACACAAACCATTGAACCCTTCTAGAAGGACAGAAACCCAAAGGAAGGGAGAATTCAACCAAGAAGCCTGGTGGGGAAAAGAACTCCATACACACAGACACCCACAAAGAAACAAAAACTAACGTAATAATGAAACGACAGAGAAACACTGCACAAATGAAGGACCAAGCAAGAGAATCACAGCTTCAAATAACAGAGGAGGAGATAGACAAACTATACTAATGAAGATGCTAAACACTGAAAACAGAATATTAGAGGAAATTAGTGCATGGAGAAAAGACATGCAGGAAATGAAAAATAAGCAAATAGAGACCACCAACTCAATTGCTGAACTCAAAAATACTATAGAAGGTCTCAACAGTAGAGTATCGGAGGCTGAAGAACGGATAAGTGAGCTGGAAGATAGACTGGTTGAAATAAATGTCGAGGAACAGAACAAAGCCAAAAGAATGAAAAGAACTGAGGATAGCCTCAGAGACCTATGGAACAATATCAAATGCACCAACATTAGAATTATAGGAGTTCCAGAGGAAGAAGAGGGCAAGAAAGGTTACGAAAAAATTCTTGAAGAGGTTATAGTGGAAAACTTCCCCAGCATGGGAAAGGAAATAGTCAACCAAGTCCAAGAAGCACAAAGAGTTCCATACAGGAGAAACCCCAGAAAAAACACACCAAGGCACATTCTAATCAAACTAACACAGACTAAATATAAAGACAGATTACTAAAAGCAGCTAGAAGCAACAACAAATAACATATAAAGGAAACCCCATACGTCTAACTGCGGATCTCTCAACAGAAACCCTGCAGGCCAGAAGAGAATGGCAGGACACATTTAAACGGCTAAAAGAGAGTAACCTCCTACCAAGAATTCTCTACCTAGCAAGAATCTCATTCAGAATCGATGGAGAAGTCAAAAGCTTCTCAGACAGACAAAAACTAAAAGAATTCTGTACCACAAAACCAGCCCTACAACAAGTGTTAAAGGGCCTGATATCGCCAAGAAATACAAGAGTAGAAGAAGTCCTACAACTCAAACCCCAAACTTCTAAGAAGATGACAATAGGAACATTTGTATCAATAATTACTTTGAATGTTAATGGATTAAATGCTCCAACCAAATGATACAGGTTGGCTGAATGGATCAAGAAACATGACCCATGTATATGCTGTTTACAAGAGACCCACTTCAGACTTAGAGACACCCATAGACTGAAAGTGAGAGGCTGGAAAAAGATATTCCATGCAAATGGAAATCAAAAGAAAGCTGGGGTAGCAATCCTCATATCAGACAAAATAGATTTTACAGTAAAGAAGATTCTAAGAGACAAGGCAGGTCACTACATCATGATTAAGGGATCCATCCAAGAGGAAGACATAACAGTCATGAATATCTACGCACCCAACACAGGGGCACCTCAATACATAAGACAGATACTTCCAGACTTAAAAGAAGAAATCAATGATAACACAATAATATTAGGAGACTTTAACACTCCTCTCACACCAATGGATAGATCATCCAAATAGAAAATTAATAAAGAAACACAAGCCTTAAATGCCACACTAGAAAAGATGGACCTCATCAATATCTTTAGGACATTCCATCCAAAAGCAGAAGAATACATTTTCTTCTCAAGTGCTCACAGAACATTCTCCAGGATAGACCACATCTTGGCCACAAGTCTAACCTCAGTCAATTCAAGAAAACTGAAATTCTATCAACCATCTTCTCGGACCACAATGCAATGAGACTAGAGATCAACTACAGGAAGAAAACCGCTAAAAATACAAACACATGGCGATTAAACAACACATACCTAAAAAACCAACTGATTACTGAGGAAATCAAAGGAGAAATTGTAAAATTCCTAGAAGAAAATGACAATGAATATACGACTGTGCAAAACCTATGGGATACTGCAAAAGCAATTCTAAGAGGAAAATTTATAGCAATACAATCCCACCTCAAGAAATTAGGAAAATATGAAGCAGATGACCTAACGCTCCACTTAAAACAACTGGAGAAAGAAGAACAAAAACATCCCAAAGCCAGCAGAAGATGAAAAATTATAAAGACTAGAGCAGAAATAAATCAGAAAGAAATGAAAGAAACTATAGTATGGATAAATAAAACAAAAAGCTGGTTCTTTGAAAAGGTAAACAAAATTGACAAGCCTCTGGCCAGACTCATCAAGAGAAAGAGAGAGAAGAACCAGATCAACAAAATCAAAAACGAAAAAGGAGAGATTACAACAGATAATGCAGAAATTCAAAGGATTCTAAGGGACTATTATGAGCAACTCTATGGCAACAAACTGGACAACCTGGAAGAAATGGACAGTTTCTTGGGGAAGATCAATCTCCCAAGACTGAGCCAGGAAAAAACAGAAACTTTGAACAACCCAATCACAAGCTCAGAAATCGAATCTGTGATTAAAAATCTACCCCCCCAAAAAAGCCCAGGGCCAGATGGCTTCACAGCTGAATTCTACCAAACATTTAAAGAAGAGCTAATGCCTGTCCTTCTAAAACTCTTTCAAAAAATCGCACAGGAAGGAAAACTTCCAAACACATTCTACGAGGCCACCATCACCCTGATACCCAAACCAGGCAAAGACAACACAAAAAAGGAAAATTACAGGCCGATTTCTCTGATGAACTTAGATGCCAAGATCCTCAACAAAATCCTAGCAAATAGAATTCAACGACACATCAGAAAACTCATACATCATGATCAAGTCGGGTTCATCGCAGGCATGCAAGGCTTCTTCAACATCCGCAAATCAATCACTGTGATACACCGTATCAACAAACTGAGAGACAAAAATCACATGATCATCTCAATAGATGCAGAAAAAGCTTTCGACAAAGTACAGCATCCATTTATGATAAAAACTCTTCAGAAAATGGACACAGAAGGAACCTATCTCAACATAGTGAAAGCCGTGTATGAGAAGCCCACAGCGAACATTATCCTCAATGGTGAAAAACTGAAAGCATTCCCTCTAAGATCAGGAAGAAGACAGGGGTGTCCACTTTTACCGCTACTATTCAACATAGTCCTGGAAGTTCTAGCAACGGCAATAAGAGAAGAGAAAGAAATCAAAGGAATCCAGATTGGCTAGGAAGAAGTCAAGCTCTCTCTTTTTGCAGACGACATGATATTATACATAGAAAATCCCAAAGACTCTAGTATAAAGCTACTAGAGCTAATCAAGGAATTCAGCAACGTCATAGGATACAAAGTCAACACACAGAAATCACTGGCATTCCTATACACAAACAATGAAAAATCAGAAAATGAAATCAAAGAGGCAGTCCCCTTCACCATTGCAACCAAAAGAATCAAATATCTAGGAATAAACCTACCCAAAGAAACAAAAGAACTGTACACAGAAAATTACAAGACACTCATGAGAGAAATTAAAGAAGACTTAAACAGATGGAGAGATATTCCATGTTCCTGGGTTGGAAGAATCAATATTGTGAAAATGACCATACTACCAAATATCATCTACAGATTCAATGCAATACCTATCCAACTACCATTGACATTTTTCACAGAACTAGACCAAAGAATAACACAGTTCATATGGAAACACTAAAGACCTCGAATAGCCAAAGCAATCCTGAGAAAGAAAAGCAGAGCTGGAGGGATCAGCCTCCCTAACTTCAGACTCTACTACAAAGCAACAGTCATCAAGACAGTAGGTACTGGAAAATTACAGGCCGATTTCTCTGATGAACTTAGATGCCAAGATCCTCAACAAAATCCTAGCAAATAGAATTCAACGACACATCAGAAAACTCATACATCATGATCAAGTCGGGTTCATCGCAGGCATGCAAGGCTTCTTCAACATCCGCAAATCAATCACTGTGATACACCGTATCAACAAACTGAGAGACAAAATCACATGATCATCTCAATAGATGCAGAAAAAGCTTTCGACAAAGTACAGCATCCATTTATGATAAAAACTCTTCAGAAAATGGACACAGAAGGAACCTATCTCAACATAGTGAAAGCCGTGTATGAGAAGCCCACAGCGAACATTATCCTCAATGGTGAAAAACTGAAAGCATTCCCTCTAAGATCAGGAAGAAGACAGGGGTGTCCACTTTTACCGCTACTATTCAACATAGTCCTGGAAGTTCTAGCAACGGCAATAAGAGAAGAGAAAGAAATCAAAGGAATCCAGATTGGCTAGGAAGAAGTCAAGCTCTCTCTTTTTGCAGACGACATGATATTATACATAGAAAATCCCAAAGACTCTAGTATAAAGCTACTAGAGCTAATCAAGGAATTCAGCAACGTCATAGGATACAAAGTCAACACACAGAAATCACTGGCATTCCTATACACAAACAATGAAAAATCAGAAAATGAAATCAAAGAGGCAGTCCCCTTCACCATTGCAACCAAAAGAATCAAATATCTAGGAATAAACCTACCCAAAGAAACAAAAGAACTGTACACAGAAAATTACAAGACACTCATGAGAGAAATTAAAGAAGACTTAAACAGATGGAGAGATATTCCATGTTCCTGGGTTGGAAGAATCAATATTGTGAAAATGACCATACTACCAAATATCATCTACAGATTCAATGCAATACCTATCCAACTACCATTGACATTTTTCACAGAACTAGACCAAAGAATAACACAGTTCATATGGAAACACTAAAGACCTCGAATAGCCAAAGCAATCCTGAGAAAGAAAAGCAGAGCTGGAGGGATCAGCCTCCCTAACTTCAGACTCTACTACAAAGCAACAGTCATCAAGACAGTACGGTACTGGCACAAAAACAGAACTATAGACCAATGGAACAAGATCGAGAACCCAGAGATAAACCCACGCACCTATGGGTACCTTATTTTTGATAAAGGAGGCGAAACTATAAAATGGGACAAAGACAACCTCTTCAACAAGTGGTGCTGGGAGAATTGGACAGCTACATGCAAAAAAATGAAGTTGGAATATTCCCTGACACCATACACTAAGATCAACTCAAAATGGATTAAAGCCCTAAATGTAAGACCAGAAACCATCAAACTCTTAGAGGAGAATATAGGCAAAACCCTCAAGGACATCAATCAAAGCAAGATCTTCTCTGACCCACCAACTAAAATAGCAGAACTGAAAAGAAAAATGAACATGTGGGACCTCATGAAACTCAAAAGCTTTTGTACAGCAAAAGAAATTACAAAAAAGCTGAACAGACACCCCACAGAGTGGGAGAAAATCATAGCAAATGAAACAACAGACAAAGAATCTCCAAAATCTACAAGCAACTCAGACAACTCAGCACAGGGAAAACGAACAACCCAATCAAAAAATGGGAAAAAGATCTAAAGAGATGCCTCTCCAAAGAGGACATACAGATGGCCCAAAAGCACATGAAATGATGCTCAACCTCGCTTATTATTACAGAAATGCAAATTAAAACTACAATGAGATATCACCTCACACCCGTCAGAATGGCCATCTTCAAGAAATCTGCAGACAATAAATGCTGGAGAGGGTGCGGAGAAAAGGGAACCCTCTTGCATTGCTGGTGGGAGTGTAAATTGATACAGCCTCTATGGAAGACAGTATGGAGATTTCTTAAAAAACTAAAAATAGAAGCACCCTATTGCTAGTGGGACCCAGCAATCCCACTGTTAGGCTTATATCCTGATGAAATCAAAACTGAAAGAAGCACCTGTACCCCAATGTTCATTGCAGCTCTCTATAAATAGACAGAACTTGGAAGCAACCTAGATGTCCATCGACGAATGAATGGATCCAGAAGCTCTGGTACATATATATAATGGAATACTACTCAGCTGTTAAAAGAAATGCAGAAGACTCAGTCCTAATGAAGTGGCTGGCTCTAGAACCTATCATAAAAAGTGAAGTAAGTCAAAAAGAGAAAGACAAATACAGTATACTGACACACATATATGGAATCTAGTAGGACAGTCTTGATATCACACGCAGGGAACTCATGGAAAAACAGACAGAGCATAGACATAGGGACATTGTGGGGAAGAAATAGAGAGGGGGAAGCATGGAGGGAGTAACATGGAAACCTATACTGTTATGTGTGGAAAAGATAGCTAGTGTCATTGTGCTAAGGGAATAGGAGTGCTTACAATGGCTTGGGGCGATGGCCTGGAGGGGTGGGATGCGGGAAACTGGCGGGGTGGGGACCATGGATATGCATATGACTGATCTGGGAACATACATGTCTGTGAACGACAAAACTCTGTAAAAGCTTTAAAATAAAGAATTAAAAAAAAAAAAGAATGACGTACCAACATTGAACCATCTCTAAGACACAGGTACATAACAGGAAAGGAGATATATAGTTGTGTTAACATTTGTGTTAAAAACACATGCACACACACAAACAGAAATGTACCACCTATACCCAAATACAAGGTAAGGCGTTCTCTCCCAATTTTTTCTTTGGGGAAAAAAAAAAAAAACAGGAATTGCCTTATAAAATTGCTCATGTAATGTAGCAATTTTCCATATCCATTAATTTGCATCCACAAAGTTTGGGAGAGATACATTAAGTTGAAGTAATCTCAGTCAATGCCAGTTTGGAATGCTCATAAAGACTATCTGTCAGGATGAGAAAGAAAGGATGTGAATAAATTATTTCTACAGGCATGACCTCATATTCAGGTGTTAGATTTTAAAGCAAACTTTTTGAAGGTCACTTTCAAACTGAATGCAACTTAAATAGGAAGGAAATCTAAGAAAGGGGGGATATATGTATATGTATAACTGAGTCACTTTGCTATACAGTAGAAACCAGCACAACATTGTAGAACAACTATACTCCAATATTTTTTAATTCAAAAAATAAACCAAAAAAATAAAATTAATGCAATGTAAAGGGCTCCCAGTAGGTAATGATGGGACAGCTTGACCGTTAAAAATAGTAGTAAGTGAACTGAAACAGACTGCAAAAATATAAAACAAAAAAACAAAAAACACGAGTTTGTAAAGTTTTTTGATAAAAGAGAATACTTCCTTCTCCCACTTAAAAAAATCAAAACACTTCTCACTGGACACCTTTGGATGCAGCTTGGGTACCAACATCTTACAGTGACAACTGGCAATTTAAAAATTAAGTATTTATCTTGACTTCTCTGTGCGAACTATATTTCAGGGTAACCAAAGACTCCCCAGTTAAAGAGATAAAGTTCTTTACAACAAAAGTATTTTAACTGATAAGTGTAGAAGAAATGATAGAATTTTAAAAATGGCCATTTCGTAACCCCTAATGAAATAATTGATTGGGGCAATAATCATCAATAGATCATTAGATGAATGGCTAGTGACAAAATTTACATTGGAGGGGACAATCACCCAGTGAAACTTCTCATCTACTCGTCACTAAGATATGGGACAATCAGACGTGATACCTCTTCATATAATGTACTATGAAAACATACAGCACCATCTATGAAGAAATCTAACCCCAAACTGAACCTGAGCCTAATTAAGCTTCTATAAGTTATAATAAATAACTTCCATTTATAGGAAATACAAGAAATATAGGAGCAAGGTAAACGGCATCAAATGAAACTAATGACAAATCCAGGAAGTATATATGCTACAAGATTGAGTTACTTCAATAATTCAATGGCAGCGGTCAAAGAAAGAAGATGCTTTAGAACAGGGCACCTAAACACTGGGCCATGGACCGATACTGGTCGGTGGCCCGATAGGGACCAGCTGTACAGCAGGAGTGGTGGGGAGCAAGTGAAACTTCATCTGTATTTATAGCTGCTCCTCATCACTCGCATGACTGCCTGAGCTCTGCCTCTTGTCAGGTCAGCAGGCAGCATTAGATTCTCACTGGAGTGCAGACTTAACCATGAGAAGCATCCGGAAACCGTCCCCTCACTACCCATCTGTGGAAAACCTGTCTTCCATGAAACCAGTCCCTGGTGCCAAAAAGTTTGGGGATGGTTGCTTTACAGGATAGAGATTTAAGAGACACAACCAAACGTGATATGTGAATCTTTTTTGGATGCTGACTTGAACAAATTCACAACAAAAAGTGCATTTCTGAGACAACTGCCATTCATCCAATACTTGCTGAGTATTTATGCCAGACCTCATTGCTGGCCCTAGGCATATCAAAATTAATGAAACTGTCTGAAACACGAATGAAACAGTCTGAAAATCAATGAAACAGTCTGAAGCAGGTGTTAATTTGGTTTTCTTCAACTGAAACTTTCCATAACCTCTACTTGCTAAATCCCACATCTTCTCAAGTCACAGTTCAGCCACACTCTCCTGGAAGAGTTCTTTGTCATACCTGTCCCCTGGCTAGAGACATTTTGTCCCTCCCCCCACCCCGTCCCTATAGCTCTTTGTAGTTACTTACAATCACTCACTGTATTTTGTTCTATATAATAGCAACTGTGGGTGTGACTTTTACCCCTAAAAATAACTATCATTTCTGGAGCCCTTTACTATGCACCATGCACTGTGCAAAGCACTTTAAATACTATCGCTTATTCATTTCTCACAACCTTATAAGGTATGTGAAGTCTGCCTACCATGATGGAGAAAACTGGTGCTTACAGCAACTAAATGCCTTTCCCACAGCCTTCTGAGTTCAGAATCTGGGCTCTGTCTTTCTCTTCTAAGTTTCCAAATATTTTCCCTTTATTCCACCATAGTTTTCAGAATTTCAAGTAATTTTACATGCCTAGACAAGCTAATGTAAGTGGTGTAGACTTGCCCATGCAGATCTAAGCTGTACGATTCAGCAGCACACAAATAGAAAACATGAGTTAGGGTTGGGGCAGCTAGAGAGCGATTTGTGGGGAGATGAGAGTGAAGAAGAGTGTGTGGATAAAGTATAGGGGAAAGGCACATGCATCTGGGAGTGAGGTGGTCCTGCTTATTTCTTAATACAACTGTCCATTTCTCACTGGAGTGCAGACTTAACCATGAGAAGCATCCGGAAACCGTCCTCACTACCCATCTGTGGAAAACCTGTCTTCCATGAAACCAGTCCCTGGTGCCAAAAAGTTTGGGGATGGTTGCTTTACAGGATAGAGATTTAAGAGACACAACCAAACGTGATATGTGAATCTTTTTTGGATGCTGACTTGAACAAATTCACAACAAAAAGTGCATTTCTGAGACAACTGCCATTCATCCAATACTTGCTGAGTATTTATGCCAGACCTCATTGCTGGCCCTAGGCATATCAAAATTAATGAAACTGTCTGAAACACGAATGAAACAGTCTGAAAATCAATGAAACAGTCTGAAGCAGGTGTTAATTTGGTTTTCTTCAACTGAAACTTTCCATAACCTCTACTTGCTAAATCCCACATCTTCTCAAGTCACAGTTCAGCCACACTCTCCTGGAAGAGTTCTTTGTCATACCTGTCCCCTGGCTAGAGACATTTTGTCCCTCCCCCCACCCCGTCCCTATAGCTCTTTGTAGTTACTTACAATCACTCACTGTATTTTGTTCTATATAATAGCAACTGTGGGTGTGACTTTTACCCCTAAAAATAACTATCATTTCTGGAGCCCTTTACTATGCACCATGCACTGTGCAAAGCACTTTAAATACTATCGCTTATTCATTTCTCACAACCTTATAAGGTATGTGAAGTCTGCCTACCATGATGGAGAAAACTGGTGCTTACAGCAACTAAATGCCTTTCCCACAGCCTTCTGAGTTCAGAATCTGGGCTCTGTCTTTCTCTTCTAAGTTTCCAAATATTTTCCCTTTATTCCACCATAGTTTTCAGAATTTCAAGTAATTTTACATGCCTAGACAAGCTAATGTAAGTGGTGTAGACTTGCCCATGCAGATCTAAGCTGTACGATTCAGCAGCACACAAATAGAAAACATGAGTTAGGGTTGGGGCAGCTAGAGAGCGATTTGTGGGGGAGATGAGAGTGAAGAAGAGTGTGTGGATAAAGTATAGGGGAAAGGCACATGCATCTGGGAGTGAGGTGGTCCTGCTTATTTCTTAATACAACTGTCCATTTCTCTGTGTTAAATGTTCACAGAGCTAGTGAAGTCATGGTTAACTTTCAGAACCTGAGTCTTAACTACTATTCTGCATTGACAAAAGTTCGCTGAATGAAAACACGTTATTTCTTAAACTGGATCCAAATCATTTCCTCTGAGCTGCTTCCGGAAAGATACTATTCTATTATAATGCTGAAGAGAAAACAAATAGAAACCTGAAAGAGAAAAAGGATTTGTTTTTCAGTGTACTCTCATTTAAGGAAAGACCTTAAAATGAATTCTAATATATTAATGAAGCATCTGTTCGGATAGCTGTCATGTTCATAAATTCAGCCCTCTGTTACGTAGCTACATAGCTTATTCAGGAATTGCACAGGTTAGCCAATGACAGCTGTTGACTGAAAATATTTAATTTTGCTGTCTCAGCCTGCCTCATTGATTAAACAGGTTTTTTTCTATAACTATCCTAGAGAGTGAAGATACTTTAATCTCCACCAGACATATTTCTAAGAAGCTCATAATGTCAAGTTAATGATAATTTGGGAGTGGGTACTAGTCTTTTTCTTTCTTTCTGTTTCTTTTAAAACTATACATGTGTGCGTGTATGTGCTAAGCCACTTAAGTTGTGTCTGACTCTGTGCAACCCTATGGACCATAGCCGGCAGGTTCCTCTGCCCATGGGATTCTCAAGGCAAGATTACCAGAGTGGGTTGCCATGCCCTCCTCCAGGGCATCTTCCTGGCTCAGGGATCGAACCTGTGTCTCTCACATCTCCAACATTGGCAGGTGGGTTCTTTACCACTAGCGCCACGCGGGAAGCCCTTTAAACAATACATATATCTGCTCAAAATATTTAGATTTGGTGGCCGCTTCCAAGACACTTTTCACAGAAAATCTGATGAAATAATGTCAGTTTTAGCCACAGCTATGGCCTCAAATGATTAGACATGCAATTCTGAATTTGATTTATAGAAGATGGAGTCCAATATTCTGGCCCTGGGCCTAAATGCTGGAAGAGCAGAAACCCATACTGGAAAAATCTCCTTTTCCAAGTAGATGAGTGTGATTAATGGAGAGGTTCCTCTCAAGTCTGGTTCCAACTGTTGTGCTCCAGGCAGCTAAAAATGGAATACCGGGGCTGACTATTCCTAGCACCAAATGATTACTGACACAGGTTTGAATGTCACCATCATAGTAGGCAAAACAAAACAATTTCTTAAAAGCCCAAACTTAATGAAAAGAAAATAAAAACTCTCTACATTGAGAGTGAAGTTATTGTTGTTATTTGGTCTCTAAGTTGTTTCTGACTCTTTCGTGGCCTCATGGACTGTAGCCCACCAGGCTCCTCTGTTCATGGGATTCCTCCAGGCAAGAATACTGGAGTGAGTTGCCATTTGCTTCTCCAGGGGATCTTCCCAACCCAGGGATTAAACCCACACCTGCTGAGTTGTAGGCGGATTCTTTACCACTGAGGCATCAGGGAAGCCCATATATTGAGAGTAGAGACTAGTTCACTTAACTTGGGTCAATATTTCATGGGAAAATCCATTGACAGCAACTTAAGTAAAAGGAAAATTACTTAAATGGCTTTTTTTCTGGTATAGAGAGAAATATATCAATATTTTGCTCATTTCCTTTAAAATTAAGAAAGAGTAAAAATCTACTCAAAAGGGAAAAAAAGGAGCTAATTAAATGATAGAGTTATGGTAAATAAATAGATTTACATTACTAGCTTACATCTTTAAATGGTATGTAAATACATCTTGATACTACATGATGGTCTTTTGGTTGGGTATGTATGTGAACATGGGCAGAAGGTGAAACTAACATGGATGAAAAGGACAGACATGCGGTACACACAAATAGCCAAATAGTCAAAGGAGAATGTGGTGAGGCTGATTTGGTCATTATGAGAAATAGTTGAAGACAAAAAAGGAGAGACAGAGAGAGCAAGGAAAACATGCATATACTCAAGAAAGGACAGAGGACAGAGGAAAGGGATAGGTAGAAAGACATACTTTCATTAGTTCAACAAATATTTCCTAAGGCAAAAACAGTTCCAGAGAGATGGGTGACACAGACTGTTTAATCTCTGAGTTTGGCCAAATGAACTTCGGCTGTTGATAAAAACTATACAGAATTACTTTAGGGGGATCTGCTAGGTAAAGAAGCACTATGCTAGACACTAAAGGTGATGTGTGTGTGTGTGTCTGTGTGTGTGTGTGTGTGTGCATGCTCAGTCATGTTTGACTCTTTGAAATCCCACGGACTGTAGCCTGCCAGGCTCCTCTGTCCACGGGGTTTTCCAGGCAAGAATACTGGAGTGGGTTGTCACTTCCTTCTCCAGGGGATCTTCCTGACCCAGGAATCAAACCCACATCTCTTGCATCTCCTGCATTAGCAGGTGGGTTCCTTACCTGTTGAGCCAACAGCGAAGTTCTACAGGCAATAAAAAGGATAATTCAAAAAGATTCCCAACGGGTGGGAGGGAAATACATGGGGGAGGGGATATATACATACTTATGGCTGATACACATTGTTATATGACAGAAACCAACACAACTTTGTTAAGCAATTCTCCTCCAATTGAAAATTAAAATAAATAAATAAGAAATAGAAAATGTAAAACCAAACGGCTTGTGACCAGTTTAACTCCTCCATGTAAAATACTGCTGGTTAGAGCAAATTAATGTTTTGAATATAATCTACTCAAATATAACTCTAATAAAGTTGGGTAAATTGAAGACTTCCCCCCTAAAAAGACTCCCTACCCTCTAGGGGCTTATTTAAAAGTTGAATGACTGAACTATCTGCTAGTTTCATCATTCTTGAAAATGATGAACTTCCTAGGAATTGAAAACAGATATTTCTGCAGTGGCAAACAGGACTTTTGCTTTGATTTTTCATTTTAGATCATAAAAGCTTTACAAAGGCATGCAGAAATAGAGAACTTTTCTAAAGGAACCAGTTTGAAGCCTTTAACAATGAAAGGGTCCCTAAATAATGTACTGGTAACCTAACAATAGTGAAGATTCCAGCAGGGTATGTTCCTAGATTAATCAACTGTCTGCCAGCTAGAAAGGCCAATTTTAAGAATGCAAAACATGAATATAACTTAGAAAATAAGAAGCATAATTTACCAGAAATTCAAACTGCTATTGCCATTTTATATTTGTCTCCGGTGCTCATCTTTTGATAGTTTAAATAATAAGCACTTACCCTTGACCTATTTTTTCAAATCTTGTGT
Source organism: Tragulus kanchil (assembly GCA_022376925.1). NCBI lineage: Eukaryota > Metazoa > Chordata > Mammalia > Artiodactyla > Tragulidae > Tragulus > Tragulus kanchil. The sequence continues at coordinate 63,820,360 of JAIOJX010000001.1, read as the reverse complement.
ATTTTTTCTTTGGGTCACCAACACTCACAATGCTTCCTGATGGGAGGGAGGGAAAAAAGACAGAGAAAGAGAGAGATTTAAATTGATTCATTTTCCTCTATTTAATACTAAATTTAAGATGCTAGAGTCAATGACAAATAAAATGTTAGAGCAACATATTCATGTGGTTTCTAAAATTTATATGGAAAATGATACATTGTACTAAAGTAATAAACAGTAATATAGTAACTAAACTAGTAGTAAAAACCCAGATGCTTATACTCAAAATTGATGATGTTTGGGAAACAAGAACTGATCATAAACCAACATTTATAAAATAGCTCCCATAAAAAGATACTGTAGATTAGGAGATAAAAACATCTAAAAACGTAAACACAGTATTTAATAAACTCACTATCTTCTCTGAATTGGAGTACCTTTAATTCTACAGTACAATCAATTTTGCTGGATAAACATCTCTTGAATGATTAATATGTACCCACTACTTCACTAAGGGAAATGGGGGATGGGGGTGGGTCTAATAAAGAATACAGTTTAATCATAAATGAGGCTTATTGTTTAAAAAAAATCCCTGGACACCTGAAACTAACAAAATATTGTAAAACAGCCATAACTATATAACTGTAAAATAAAATTCTATACAAATCTCATATATTTTTGAACCTAGGACCCTACTAGCACTCAAAACATTTTGGACAGCTGAACTGAGAGATAATTTCCCTACCACAAAGTTCATGGCTTTGAGTAAATTTTTAGACTTGAGAAAATGTACTAGATTTTACCGTAATCTGATTTTAGAACATTTTTATCATCCTGAAAAGAGATCTTGTGCCATTTAGCAGTCACTCTTGGTTCCTCTTTGCTTACCAACTCATTTCCAGGCAATCACTTCTTTATTCTACAGGTTTTACTGCAGCTAGAAAGGCCAATTTTAAATGCAAAACATGAATATAACTTAGAAAATAAGAAGCATAATTTACCAGAAATTCAAACTGCTATTGCCATTTTATATTTGTCTCCGGTGCTCATCTTTTGATAGTTTAAATAATAAGCACTTACCCTTGACCTATTTTTTCAAATCTTGTGTATTTTTTCTTTGGGTCACCAACACTCACAATGCTTCCTGATGGGAGGGAGGGAAAAAAGACAGAGAAAGAGAGAGATTTAAATTGATTCATTTTCCTCTATTTAATACTAAATTTAAGATGCTAGAGTCAATGACAAATAAAATGTTAGAGCAACATATTCATGTGGTTTCTAAAATTTATATGGAAAATGATACATTGTACTAAAGTAATAAACAGTAATATAGTAACTAAACTAGTAGTAAAAACCCAGATGCTTATACTCAAAATTGATGATGTTTGGGAAACAAGAACTGATCATAAACCAACATTTATAAAATAGCTCCCATAAAAAGATACTGTAGATTAGGAGATAAAAACATCTAAAAACGTAAACACAGTATTTAATAAACTCACTATCTTCTCTGAATTGGAGTACCTTTAATTCTACAGTACAATCAATTTTGCTGGATAAACATCTCTTGAATGATTAATATGTACCCACTACTTCACTAAGGGAAATGGGGGATGGGGGTGGGTCTAATAAAGAATACAGTTTAATCATAAATGAGGCTTATTGTTTAAAAAAAATCCCTGGACACCTGAAACTAACAAAATATTGTAAAACAGCCATAACTATATAACTGTAAAATAAAATTCTATACAAATCTCATATATTTTTGAACCTAGGACCCTACTAGCACTCAAAACATTTTGGACAGCTGAACTGAGAGATAATTTCCCTACCACAAAGTTCATGGCTTTGAGTAAATTTTTAGACTTGAGAAAATGTACTAGATTTTACCGTAATCTGATTTTAGAACATTTTTATCATCCTGAAAAGAGATCTTGTGCCATTTAGCAGTCACTCTTGGTTCCTCTTTGCTTACCAACTCATTTCCAGGCAATCACTCATCTACTTACTGTTTCTACAGGTTGTTCTAAACATTGTGGAATAAGTTGACAAGTCACAGAAGAAAACCACTAACTTATCATGTTTGGCTCTAGGAAAAAACACTGGTTTTGCAAGTTCAAAATATCAAACCCACTACTCAGAGGATCAATACTTGCTACCACTCAAAATGAATCTAAAGGAAGCGACACTGAGTCTTCAATGCAATGCTCAAATAAATGTAGGAAATTCTGTGTCATAGCAGCATCATGGGGCTTCTCTGGTAGCTCGGCTAGTAAAGAATTCGCCTACAATGCAGGAGACCTGAATTGGATCCCTGGGTTGGGAAGATGCCCCAGAAGAGGGCAGGATAATCTGCTCCAGTATTCTTTTTGTTTTGGGTTGGGGGGGGGGTTGGGGAGGGAAGTGGGGCAGGCGGGCCACTTCCATTGGTCTTTCATTTATCCATTTTCATCCATCTTTGTTCTTTGGCCCATGTGGGCCTCCCATTGCGGCGGCCTCTGTTGTCACAGAGTGCCGGCTCTGGGCACATGTGCTCCAGAGCTCTGGCTCGGCAATTGGACACATCAGCCCAGCCGCTCCGTGGCACTTGGGATCCTCCCAGGCTAGGGATCGAACCAGCGTCCCTTGCACTGCAAGCTGGTGTCCTTACCCACTGGACTACCAGGGAAGCCCCCACTCCAGTATTCTTGCCTGGAGGATCTCCATGGACATAGGAGCCTGGAAGGCTACAGTCCATGGGATCACAAAGAGTCAGACATAACTGAGCAACTAAGCACAGGACATAGCAGCATCATGGGATTAAGTTTGCAAGAGGACTCCTTTGAAGAGAATCATTTATCTGGCTCTCCTCTCTTTTTGTTCTTTTTGGAAGCAAACATTAATATCATTACCTTTAAGTTGTTTCTTACTAACATGGCCCCTATTCAAAGAAGTGTGGAATCAGTAAAACAAGACATATACACATGAACTAACTATGGAGTCTATCTCTTGTCACTCTTATCCATTCTTCCCTCTGCATGCTCATGGCCACTGCCATTGTTCACGCCTTCAATATCTCTTGTCCAAAACAGTTGTGTTAGTCATTACTACCTCTAAACTCTGCCTTCTCGAATTCCTTTCCCATAATGCCTGTGGAATCTGGTAGCCATATAATTCATAAAGCAAGATTGTTTGGGGTAAACTGACGTAAGGTCATTCCACTTCAGGGATTTCACACCATTATCCATGAATCCCCAAAGGTTCCACCTTACTACACGATCAAGTTCTAACTTTTTTTCTGGCATAGAAGGCCCTTTACCATGCAGCAGCATCTAGCCCCTACCTAACCAGTCTAACCTCACATTAAATATTCTGTGTCATAGCAGCATCATGGGGCTTCTCTGGTAGCTCGGCTAGTAAAGAATTCGCCTACAATGCAGGAGACCTGAATTGGATCCCTGGGTTGGGAAGATGCCCCAGAAGAGGGCAGGATAATCTGCTCCAGTATTCTTTTTGTTTTGGGTTGGGGGGGGGGTTGGGGAGGGAAGTGGGGCAGGCGGGCCACTTCCATTGGTCTTTCATTTATCCATTTTCATCCATCTTTGTTCTTTGGCCCATGTGGGCCTCCCATTGCGGCGGCCTCTGTTGTCACAGAGTGCCGGCTCTGGGCACATGTGCTCCAGAGCTCTGGCTCGGCAATTGGACACATCAGCCCAGCCGCTCCGTGGCACTTGGGATCCTCCCAGGCTAGGGATCGAACCAGCGTCCCTTGCACTGCAAGCTGGTGTCCTTACCCACTGGACTACCAGGGAAGCCCCCACTCCAGTATTCTTGCCTGAGGATCTCCATGGACATAGGAGCCTGGAAGGCTACAGTCCATGGGATCACAAAGAGTCAGACATAACTGAGCAACTAAGCACAGGACATAGCAGCATCATGGGATTAAGTTTGCAAGAGGACTCCTTTGAAGAGAATCATTTATCTGGCTCTCCTCTCTTTTTGTTCTTTTTGGAAGCAAACATTAATATCATTACCTTTAAGTTGTTTCTTACTAACATGGCCCCTATTCAAAGAAGTGTGGAATCAGTAAAACAAGACATATACACATGAACTAACTATGGAGTCTATCTCTTGTCACTCTTATCCATTCTTCCCTCTGCATGCTCATGGCCACTGCCATTGTTCACGCCTTCAATATCTCTTGTCCAAAACAGTTGTGTTAGTCATTACTACCTCTAAACTCTGCCTTCTCGAATTCCTTTCCCATAATGCCTGTGGAATCTGGTAGCCATATAATTCATAAAGCAAGATTGTTTGGGGTAAACTGACGTAAGGTCATTCCACTTCAGGGATTTCACACCATTATCCATGAATCCCCAAAGGTTCCACCTTACTACACGATCAAGTTCTAACTTTTTGTCTGGCATAGAAGGCCCTTTACCATGCAGCAGCATCTAGCCCCTACCTAACCAGTCTAACCTCACATTATTCCTCTCCTCTCCACCTCTCCTACTTTATACCTTAGCAACACCATGACTATCCATGGCTCTGGTCTTTGCACATGATCTCCCTTCCCCTTTCCTACTAATCCCCCGAATTCCTATTTATTATTTATAATATCAAGCCATCCTTTGTGAATTCTTCCCTGCTTGTTCTAGTGAGACTTATTTGCTTCTTTTTGAGGTCAGGAAACTTGTCTTTTCATTCCTGCAACTTCAGTGTTCAGAACAATGGCCACCACTGAATCTGTGAACTAAATGAATATGAATAAGAAAACATGTATTCCAGAGCTAAACTGTGTACCACAAATGATACTTCATGCTTATTTACACATGATCTATTTTCTGAGTGAGTGAACAACTTAATTCAGACTTACAAGCAGATAATATACCTTGAAAAAAATAATACATTAAATGTTTCCCTCATGGGTTGTTCAGTTGTTCATCCATGGTTGTTAGGTTTGTTGTTGTTTGTTTTTTGTAGGAGAAGCAAGTCCATGCTCTAATTAGGTTAGACAAGACTCACCAGGGGTGTATGTTACTTAAGTTATATCTACAGATTAGCATCAATTTAAATGGTTCCTGAGCTGCTATTTCTTTTTTTTTTTTTAAAGATTTATTTATTTATTTATTTATTTTGGGCGGGGGTCGGGTTGGGGAGGGAGGGGGCGGGCGGGCCACTTCTATTGGTCTTTCATTTCTCTATTTTCATCCGTCTTTGTTCTTTGGCTCCTGTGGGCCTCCCATTGCGGTGGCCTCTGTCGTCACAGAGCGCCGGCTCTGGGCACATGCACTTCAGAGCTCCGGCTCGGTAATTGGACACATCGGTCCAGCCGCTCCGCGGCACGTGGGATCTTCCCAGGCCAGGGATCGAACCGGCGCCCCTTGCACTGCAAGGCAGTGCCCTTACCCACTGGACCACCAGGGGAAGCCCCTGAGTTGCTATTTCATTTTTGAAATTGTCTTACAGATTTCTACATCACAGAGAACTACTCTCCTTCCAGCCAGTTATTAATGGCTAGTAAGAACCTAGAACTTATAATTTTTTTTTGATGAAATAAGGATTGTAATGTCACATGAAATCATAGTTTATTAAGCAGTTTAAAGTCTTCTACGGGGCTTCCCGTGGTGGTCCAGTGGGTAAGGACACCACCTTGCAGTGCAAGGGGCGCCGGTTCAATCTCTGGCCTGGGAAGATCCCACGTGCCGCGGAGCGGCTGGACTGATGTGTCCAATCACCGAGCCGGAGCTCTGGAGCACATGCGCCCAGAGCCAGTGCTCTGCAACAACAGACGCCACCGCGATGGGAGGCCCACAGGAGCCAAAGAACAAAGACGGATGAAAATGGATAAATGAAAGACCAATAGAAGTGGCTCGCCTGCTCCCCTCCCTCCCCAACCTGACCCCCACCCAAAAATAAATAAATAAATACATCTTAAAAAAAAAAATAAGAAGAAGCTTCCTTCTTTAAAAAAAAAAAAAAGTCTTCTACGAAAGTTATAGTATTATGTTGCTGAGCAAATTCTTTTCTGTAGACTAAACAAAAGCAAATAAGCTTCAGCCCAAGCCACTTACTGATTTATGACCAAATCCAATTGGCAGGCATTAGTTAATGAGGTTTTACAGTAGTAAACTATTCAACTTTTACTTCCATGGTATGTAGGATAAAAACAGCAACAATAAGAATAACTGGGGGGCTTCCCTGGTGGCTCAGTGGTAAAGAATCCGCCTGCCAATGCAGAAGACACAGGTTCCATTCCTGATCCAGGAAGAACCCATATGCCTCAGAGCAACTAAGCCCATGTGCCACAACTACTGAGCCTGTGCTCTAGAGCCCCTGTACTGCAACTACAGAGCCCATGTGCCACAGCTACTGAAGTCTGTGTGCCCCAGAGCCTATGCTCAACAGTAAGAGAAGCCACTGCAATGAGGACCCCATGCATTGCAACAAAGACCCCACACAACCAAAAATAAATAAATAAAATTTAAACAAACAATAACTGGGAATGAATCCTTTCATAAGGATTGTGTGCGTGTGTGTGTGTGCGTGCACATGCTCAGTTGCGTCCGAATCTTTTGTGATCCCATGTCCTATAGCCCACCAGGGTCCTCTGTCCATGGATTTCCCAGGCAAGAATACTGAAGTGGATTGTCATTTCCTTCTCCAAGGGACCTCCTGGGATCGAACCTCCATCTCTTGCATCTCCTGCATTGGCAGGTGGGTTCTTTACCAGCTGAGCCACCAGGGAATTTCCATAAGAATTACCAAAAGACAACCATTTTGATGCACTCTTGCTTTTGAATTTAACTGCTATTTAAATAAAATGGCATCCCCACACCCATTACCAGTCATAGGAGAGTGTGTGCTGCCACCTATTGATGCAAAGAAAGTGAACAGGAGACCTTGTTTACAATTCCAAATTACAAAACAAGCTTTTACACTGATCTCTTTCATCACAGCCATTATAATTTGTATTCACAAATTTTACTAAAGAAAGGAAAAAAAAAAACATTGTGATACAACAGCCAAAAGAGACAAAAATCAGCCAGTCAAAATGAAAAGTAAAAAATGGTAGGAATACCAGGACAACTTCCAACTGGAGCAATTTCTTAAATGAGAAGAAAACCATTCATTTTAAAGGACAGGGATTTAAGAAATCACTAAATACTTGTATTTGAAAACTGAAAAACATATTCATGCTGTGGTTTTAGTGACAGAAAAATCCACCAATGTATTTTCCTACATATCAAATAAGCTAAGTCGAACTCCAACCATGAAAAGATTGTCTCTTTGGCATACTGAACATTCTGATTTCTGGAAAAAAAAAAGAAAAAAAAGCACAATAAAAACAAAAGAACTCTCTAAGCTCATGTTGGTTTTATTTGAGGGCAAATTAGGTAAAAGAATTTTCAACAAAGAATGCTAGAGGAGGGAAAGGGTAGGAGGAGAGAAGGAGGCAATTGTTGGGCCAAGAGGAGGGAAAGCTGGAGACTAATTTCCAGGATTGTACAATTTTGCTGACAGTCAGCGCCTTTTGAAGAATTTCACTAAAATGCAGGAGTTTCTTTATTTTCCATCAGTTTCAGACCAGACCACAAAGAACGAGCCAGACCCAGGCTATCCAGTCTATATAAAACTGAAAGTTGATCTATTCGTTTCAGTCATTAATGAATAATCCCAAGGGCTGGCCCTTACTATCAGTATCGTGATGGAGGAAGAACAGCCTGGCAGCCCTGTGGGCTGGGCTGCCCACCTCACAGTAACGAGATCCCTGAGACTGACGGTGAGGCCACCCTCTCCACTCCCTGACACTAACGGTGGGGCCAATCCACTTCGGCATGGGCTGTAGACCATTCCAGGGCTTGCCCTGGTGGCTCAGCAATAAAGAATCCACCTGCAATGCAGGAGCCACAGCAGCTGCAATTTCGATCCCTGGGTCGGGAAGATCCCCTGGAGCAGGGCATGGCAACCCACTCCAGTAGTCTTGCCTGAAGAATCCCATGGATGGAGGAGTCCAGCCGGCTACAGTCCGCAGGGTCACAGAGAGTCAGACATGATTAAAGTGACAGCACTCGCAGGCCACTCTTCTACCTCCCTGTCTCCCTTTTCCTTCTCCTTTGTCTTTCAGCACAAGCTCCTTTACTCTTTCCACAAGCTCCAACAGGAACCTGGCCCTCCTCAGTGATTTCTGCACAGGGACCATACATCCGAGATTACTGCTGGTTTCAAATATTCTGTCTCCCTAAAGAGCCTAATGCCCTCATTTTTTTATATTGAAAAATATCTTTGCTCTCATTGTGGAAAAAATAGCATAATAATTCTAAGCAGCTATTTACTCTGCTGGATGTCTTATATACTTTACCTCATTTGATCTTCACAAAATTCGAATTATATTAGCACTATCATCTCCATTTTTCAGATGAAGAAACTATACATTTTAGAGGAGCTGAGTGACTTGTTTAAGGACACACAGCTAGTCTGGTCTGTGATTCAGACTCAGTTATGATTCAGTTCAAAGTTTGTCCTATTATATCATCTTGTTAAAGCTTTATATTGATGTAATTAAATAGTAACTACCATTTATTGAGCACCTACTGTGTACCAGGTACTGTTGCTGAAGGTTTTTACATACATTATTCTCATTTAATTATCATACTGCTAGAGTGAAAGTGTTAGTCACTCAGTCATGTCTGACTCTTTGCAACCCCATGGGATTCTCCAGGCAAGAATACTGGAGTGGATTGCCACTGCCTTCTCCAGGGGATCTTCCCACCCAGGGATCAAACTGGGTTTCCTGCATTGAAGGCAGATTTTATAGGATCTGAGCTGCAAGATCTGTACTATTATTATCTTCATTTTTCTTAATGAGGAAAAAAAGGTCCATAAAAGTTAAAATAACTTGCCCGAAGTGACACAGTGAGGAGCAATGGGCTTGTGATCTGAACCAGGGCCTTTTTGACTCTAGTACCTGTCTTCTTAGACATAAGTTGGGCTGCATAAAGTCCATCCTATAGAGTCCTAAAGCATAGTTCTGATTCTCCTCCCCATTTGGCAGGTAAGAAACCAAGGTTTGGAAGGGTTATATATCCTGCCAAAGGTTACATAAGTAAGTGGCAGAGAGAGGGTGAGGGTGAAGCCAAAGCAGGAAAGATTGACTTTGTGGTAAAGCTCAGCCTGGATCTGCTTCATGAAAAATGCTCCTCCATTTCTTGGCAGGTATGCCCTGATGACATCTATAAGCACAAGGTAGGGTTGAGAGTTGCAGGTAGCCCAAAGGTTGGAGGGAAACAGATCCTCTCTAGGCTCCAGCATTCTCCAATAGAGGGAAAAACTGACTTAAGAAGTAAAAATGTAATCAAACATAGCTTTGACCTCTTCATCACACTGCTCAGTGCAGGCCAGAATAAACAACAATTACAAAAACCACAGCTCCAGAACCATTACAGTTGGCAAGCAAAGCCAGATCTGGTCACATCTCCTCCCAAATAATGCTTGTTTCTCTGTCCTCTTCCCTGATGGTTCAGATGGTAAAGAATCTGCCTGCAATGCAGGAGACCCAGGTTTGATCTCTGGGTTGGGAAGATTCCCTAGAGAAGGGAATGGCAACACACTCCAGTATTCCTGCCTGGAGAATTCCATGGACAAAGGAGCTTGGTTGGATATAGCCCAGGGAATTGAAAAGAGTCAGACACAACTGAGCGACTAACACTTTAACTGTCGCTACTGTGTCAATGAACTTAAATAAGCTACCAATATATTTTCATTAAAATAAATCTATTGAGATTTGAAATCATTTTCATGAAAATATGGTTATAAACTTTTCTAAATCTGATAGAATAGGTCATGTAAACTAAAGAAATAAAACTAAGGCAATTGTCTGAATACTCAAACTGAAATTATCCAGGCAGTTCTTCCTTTTATTGCCTCCTTTTTACACAAATAGGCAGTTGGCATATGCAGGAGCAAAGTGAAAATGTTCAGCATAAGCTTCGAAGGTAAAGAGATTTGAATTCCACCTCTGGCTATGCCACTCATTAGGTTGGTGATCTGATCACTTTTTGAGGTTGCTTTCACTGATCTGTAAAATGAGGCTATGAAAATCTACCACAAGGGATTCCTGTTGACATTAAACTTGAGAACGCATGTAAAGTGGCCAGCAGAGACGGCAGTTAATAAATGGGAATTATTCCTGCTTTTATTCAGGAAATAGTTGGTATAAGCACTAAAGGTGTATTTCATTATATACAGTAAAGTCAGTTGACTAAACTCTGAATTCCAGTTATGAGTGCTCACTGACTACTGTAACCAGAAACTTTACCTCTGTCTCAGATTGTCTCAAAAACAGCACTGTTGATGTTTGGGGCTGAATAATTCTTTGGTGCAGGGAGAAAGGAAGGAGGCTATCCTTTAAGGGTTCTTAGCCTCTATCCACTAGATTCAAGTGGCATTCCCTGTGTTGTGACAATAAACACGTCTCCAGGCACTGCCAAGTGTCCCCTGGAGGGCAGAACAGTCCTGTAACTAACTCTGCAGAGTCTTCCTGTGGCTTACAGCTCTCTTCCTCATTTGAGTTCTTTAAAGATGGGCAGTTGCATGAACAAGATGGAGTCCTATTGTCTAACTGTTTCACAATGGTAAATCCTGTCTGTCTCTTGTCACCCTGCTTATTTAACCTATATGCTGAGCACATTATGAGAAATACTAGGGTGGATGAGTTACAAGTTGGAATCAAGATAGATGGGAGAAACATCACCAACCTCAGATATGTGGATGATACCACCCTAATGGCAGAAAACAAAGAAAAAACTAAAGAACCTCTTGATGAGGGTAAAGGAGGAGAGTAAAAAAGCTGGCTTAAAGTTTAATATTAAAAAAACTAAGATCTTGACATTCAGCCTGATTATTTCATGGCAAGCAGAAAGGGAAAAGTGGAAGGCGGGACAGATTTCATCTTCTTGGGCTCTAAAATCACTGCGGATGGTGACTGCACCCATAAAATCAGAAGACAATTGCTTCTTGGCAGGAAAGCTATGACAAATCTAGACAGTGTGTTGAAAAGCAGGGACATCACTATGCCAACAAAGGTTTGTATTGTCAAAGCTATGGTCTTCCAAATGGTCACATAACAGTTGTCAGAGCTGGACCATAAAGAAGGCAGAGTGTCAAAGAACTGATGCCTTCAAACTGTGGTGCTGCAGGGGACTCCTTCAAACAGCAGGCAGATCAAACCAGTCAATCTTAAAGGAAATCAATGGTGAATACTCATTGGAAGGACAGATGCTGAACTGAAACTCCAGTATTTCGGTCACCTGATGTAAACAGCCAACTCATTGGAAAAGACCCTGATGCTGGGAAAGATTGAGGGCAGAAAGAGAAGAGGGAGTCAGAGGATGAGATGGTTAGATGGAATCACTGATGCAATGAACATGAACTTAGGCAAGCTTCGGGAGATGATGACAGACAGGGAGACCTGGCATGCTGCGGTCCATGGAGTCGCAAAGAATCGACCATGACTGGGAGACTAAACAACATTAAATCTTACCTTCCAAATAAAATTGTAAATCAGGAAATTATTTTCTGATTGTTTCCTCCAAAGATTCTGGCATAGAACAGACAAGTAGGAACCCAGTAAAGATGCATTTGTTTCCTCATTTTTTTGCCCAGTCAAAAAGCATCTGTTAGGGGGCTTCCCTGGTGGTCCAGTGGTTAAAGAGTCTGCCTTGCAGTGCAAGGGGCACCAGTCCGATCCCTGGCCCAGGAAGATCCCACATGCCTCAGAGTGGCTGGACCAGTGTGTCCAATTGCAAGCCTGCGCTCTGGAGCACATGCACCCAGAGCCGGAGCTCTGTGCTGAGAGAGGTCACTACAATTGGAGGCCTACACATGCCAAAGAATAAAAGATGATGAAAAATAAATATAAATAAAAAAGAGGCATGATGGGGGAAAAATTAAAAAAAAAAAAGCATCTGTAAAGTGCCTATATGTACGAGACACTTGATTAGAGCTGGACATATGGGAAAAGAAGATACAATCTCTGTCTTTAAAGAGTTCCTAGTCTAGTGAAGGAGACAGACAAGTACAGTGTGCTATTTGCTTCAATAGGTCAAAGTTCAAGCACAAAGTAGTGTCCCACTCTTTGTGACCCCATGGACTGTAGTACACTAGACTTCATTGCTAGTGAAAGGGCTATTTTATTATGGCTGCCCATTTTGATTGACTGTGTTGGATTCTGAGGTTGAATTATCTATCTTGATTGTTCAGGTGGGGGCTCCTGAGGTATGAACATGGGATATTATTTTATCAGACTATTTCATCTCGTTGAGGGGTATAATCTTAAAGTACAACTAACTATTAATTCCTTGATTGAAAATTTCCCCTACATCGATTTTTTTCAAGTGGAAATATTTTGTATCTCTGCAATTAGGAGAAGGGGATGACCTGGAAGACACAGTACATCCCAAACTTTTCATCTCAAGATGTCAGGGAGCCTGCAAACAGGTTCACATTTTTAAAGGCTTAATTCCCACTTGAAGTGGTTGATGAGAAGCCCTCCCATAAAGAAACTGATAATTTCAGAAAACAACTCACGTAGCTTTTCTAGGATCTCCTCATCTGTCATCTTGGATTTCTTCCTTTGCCGATCTGTGTTTCTATACAAAGTACTGGAATTGGCGTTCTCAGCAGAAGGTGGTGTGACTTCTTTATTTGGTGCCGCTGGTGAAGCAATCGATTCAACCACGGAACGAGTGTAGATCTTAAAGAAGAAAACTTTGGTTACAAGTTAAAGACTGAAATATTGACATATCAGAAGCACCCAAAGTCCATAGTTTACATATGATTCATTCTTTTTTAAAAAACATACACATCATGATTTAATATCATGTATTTTCACAATTATTAGATGTATCCTTTATAATTACAACTCCAGAAGTATCAACTTTTATAGATCATTAACAAAGGCAATCACTGACTCAATGGACATGAATTTGAGCAAACTCCAGGAAATAGTAAAGGACAGGGAAACCTGGAAAGCTGCAGTCCATGGGGTTGCAAAGAGTCAGACACAACTTAGTGACTGAACAACAATGATTTATTGATTGTTCCTTAAATCTAAATTCACTAATTGAGTGTGGGTGATACAGATACTAGTGAAAATTCTATAACTAAACAGTTGTACAACCTTAAGACAATTGCATCATCTTCTTAAAGCTTTAGGGTCTGAGTATACCTGCTATCTTGCTTCTAATTCTTAAAATTTATGTTTGACCATCCTCTTTGATTCTTTCTTTCTAGAAATGCCTTCTCTGCCTCCCGTTATCTTGTGTATGAGAGGGCAAGCCTCTAGGACCATCAATTTCTGTAGAGCTATTTACCAAACTGTATTTACCTACAGAAGTCAAGCAGAAGGAACTAGAAGAGCAAACCGTAATAAAAGTAGCACTGGGCTGTTGTATTTTGGCCACACACAGAGTGGATAAATAGAATAATGATATTCAATACCCTATTTTTCATTACTTTCAGTCCAACAATTATATGGTTCATTCTTAATGTTGTACAATCTATGGGTTTGGATGAGCGTATAATGACATGTATTCACTATCTTGATACCATACAGAATATTTTCTCTGCTCCCAAAATCTTCTGTGCTCCAACTATTCATCCCTCCTTCCACCAGGCCCCTTGATATTTAATGAGCTTCTAAAGAGAAGTGGTTTCTATTTTCCAAAAAGAGAACTATAAGTTGCTTCAAGTATATGGCCCTTGAAAGCTCTCAGGAGCTACTCTTTTGAGGCTCCAACCATGCTGTGCTAATTGTGGTCTTGGTTCCTCTGCATATCCTTTCTACATGATTCCTATGGATTTCATTCTCTAGCTTAACTTCTGCCATGGTTTGAAAAGTTAGCACTTATTTGTATATTACTTGGCATTGTTCTCTCACTGTCATGTACTAATCTGCATCCCCAAACAGCAGCCCCAACCAAATTTGTATCTTATATTCTAGTTCTGTGAACTCAGAGGCTCAATAGACAATAGGGGATCAACTAGATTCGAACCCTAGGACTGTTTCAAAGGATATCTGTTGAATCATTTAAACAGTCACGTGGGACTTACTGATTTTGTATGCTCTGGTCTTGGTGCAATGACTGGTGGGGGCTCGTTATCATCTTCTTCTTCTTCCTCTTCTTCGTCTTCTTCTTCAGACACAGGAGGAGCCAAAGGAGGCTCAGATGCTGTTTTTGTACTCTTAGGATAAAAACAAAGACCATGTATTAACTCTTCATTGTTTTTCTTCACAAACGAGAAAATGGAGATAAGCTATTTAAGCATGTTAGGATAGGAGGGAATTTCATCTTTTACAAATAAGCAGAACTGTCTGCAGTTTGGTGGCCTGGACCTGCCCACACTCAGAGATAAATTCAGGTCAGGATTTAAACACCATAAAATTTTTAAAATTCCTTTTGTTTTTCCACTGAGCTCAAAAACAGTGAGCTATTCATGTAACTTTTTTCGAGTTTTAATGTTTTTAAATCAATGAATACATTTTAAAAATCAAAGCAGTTGCTAATAAAACTGATTTCCCAAACTTACTTTCAGTCCAACAATTATATGGTTCATTCTTAATGTTGTACAATCTATGGGTTTGGATGAGCGTATAATGACATGTATTCACTATCTTGATACCATACAGAATATTTTCTCTGCTCCCAAAATCTTCTGTGCTCCAACTATTCATCCCTCCTTCCACCAGGCCCCTTGATATTTAATGAGCTTCTAAAGAGAAGTGGTTTCTATTTTCCAAAAAGAGAACTATAAGTTGCTTCAAGTATATGGCCCTTGAAAGCTCTCAGGAGCTACTCTTTTGAGGCTCCAACCATGCTGTGCTAATTGTGGTCTTGGTTCCTCTGCATATCCTTTCTACATGATTCCTATGGATTTCATTCTCTAGCTTAACTTCTGCCATGGTTTGAAAAGTTAGCACTTATTTGTATATTACTTGGCATTGTTCTCTCACTGTCATGTACTAATCTGCATCCCCAAACAGCAGCCCCAACCAAATTTGTATCTTATATTCTAGTTCTGTGAACTCAGAGGCTCAATAGACAATAGGGGATCAACTAGATTCGAACCCTAGGACTGTTTCAAAGGATATCTGTTGAATCATTTAAACAGTCACGTGGGACTTACTGATTTTGTATGCTCTGGTCTTGGTGCAATGACTGGTGGGGGCTCGTTATCATCTTCTTCTTCTTCCTCTTCTTCGTCTTCTTCTTCAGACACAGGAGGAGCCAAAGGAGGCTCAGATGCTGTTTTTGTACTCTTAGGATAAAAACAAAGACCATGTATTAACTCTTCATTGTTTTTCTTCACAAACGAGAAAATGGAGATAAGCTATTTAAGCATGTTAGGATAGGAGGGAATTTCATCTTTTACAAATAAGCAGAACTGTCTGCAGTTTGGTGGCCTGGACCTGCCCACACTCAGAGATAAATTCAGGTCAGGATTTAAACACCATAAAATTTTTAAAATTCCTTTTGTTTTTCCACTGAGCTCAAAAACAGTGAGCTATTCATGTAACTTTTTTCGAGTTTTAATGTTTTTAAATCAATGAATACATTTTAAAAATCAAAGCAGTTGCTAATAAAACTGATTTTATACCAGAGAGATTGTCAGTGTGTTAGCTGCTGAAAGTTTATCAACAATAAAAGGGCTATTTTGTGCCTAAAGATCAAAGTGTGCTTATGGATATGGCATAAATGTATGTGTGTGTACGTGCATGCATGCTAAGTCATTTAAGTCATGTCCGACTCTTTGGGACACTATGGACTGTAGCCTTCCAGGCTCCTCTGTCCATGGGATTCTCCAGGCTAGAATACGGGAGTTGCCATTTCCTTCTCCAGGGGGTCTTCCTGACCCAGGGATCAAACCCACATCTCTTGTGTCTCCTGCATTGGAAGGCAGGTTCTAACCACTAGTGCTACCTGGGAAGCCCTGATAAATATACACAAATTTCAAAGCAGCCTCAAATTGAAGAGTAGGTCCCTGAACAGTTTTTGTGTGTAATAACATGAACACCAAAGGAGCTGTCATGAGTGAGCAGCAAATCAGATTCCTACAACTATGGGAGGCATTGTTGAACCCCATATTAATTATATAGCTATTAGTTTACCACATTTAGTGACTACAATATTGTTTCTACTTTGATTCCCATCCAGGTTATTAGAAGATGCTAAAACTTATAAGCAATTCAGTCTATGTCTACAAGGAGTAGTCAATCCTATTAAGTCACATCCTACAGGATAGCTAGGTCTACAGGGAGTGCTTCTAATGCAACAAAAGCACAAGCAGTGTGAAGTGCAATCTCCACCCACTGTACTCCCCAAAACTATAGGCAGAATAAAAGGTACAATTTCCCAGTCCTAAGTTACTGAGGCCCAAAGAAGTCATGCAACTGAAAGTGGTAAATAGGCAGACTTGGTAAGGAGGCCAATGGTTTCCAAGGAGGAGGAGGAGGAACAGTTTCTAAGTGAAAATGCTTGCCATGATAAAGATCTACTCTGAAATGAACTTTATTGGATGCAAACTATTTTGCATTGGAATGTCTCCTCTAGTCTTGATGTCTGGAGACCATCCTCTGGCTAATCTTACATTAATGTTGCGGAGGTGGGTCTAGTAGGACCTTTTATAGCCTTAAAATATTCTTTTGATCTACTGTCAATAACCAACTGGAAAAGTACAAAATGCCTGATCATTTTAAAAATCAAAGCAGTTGCTAATAAAACTGTTTTGAGATTGTCAGTGTGTTAGCTGCTGAAAGTTTATCAACAATAAAAGGGCTATTTTGTGCCTAAAGATCAAAGTGTGCTTATGGATATGGCATAAATGTATGTGTGTACGCATGCATGCTAAGTCATTTAAGTCATGTCCGACTCTTTGGGACACTATGGACTGTAGCCTTCCAGGCTCCTCTGTCCATGGGATTCTCCAGGCTAGAATACGGGAGTTGCCATTTCCTTCTCCAGGGGGTCTTCCTGACCCAGGGATCAAACCCACATCTCTTGTGTCTCCTGCATTGGAAGGCAGGTTCTAACCACTAGTGCTACCTGGGAAGCCCTGATAAATATACACAAATTTCAAAGCAGCCTCAAATTGAAGAGTAGGTCCCTGAACAGTTTTTGTGTGTAATAACATGAACACCAAAGGAGCTGTCATGAGTGAGCAGCAAATCAGATTCCTACAACTATGGGAGGCATTGTTGAACCCCATATTAATTATATAGCTATTAGTTTACCACATTTAGTG
This sequence comes from Tragulus kanchil, assembly GCA_022376925.1. Classification (NCBI taxonomy): domain Eukaryota; kingdom Metazoa; phylum Chordata; class Mammalia; order Artiodactyla; family Tragulidae; genus Tragulus; species Tragulus kanchil. The sequence continues at coordinate 63,803,101 of JAIOJX010000001.1, read as the reverse complement.
ACTACAATATTGTTTCTACTTTGATTCCCATCCAGGTTATTAGAAGATGCTAAAACTTATAAGCAATTCAGTCTATGTCTACAAGGAGTAGTCAATCCTATTAAGTCACATCCTACAGGATAGCTAGGTCTACAGGGAGTGCTTCTAATGCAACAAAAGCACAAGCAGTGTGAAGTGCAATCTCCACCCACTGTACTCCCCAAAACTATAGGCAGAATAAAAGGTACAATTTCCCAGTCCTAAGTTACTGAGGCCCAAAGAAGTCATGCAACTGAAAGTGGTAAATAGGCAGACTTGGTAAGGAGGCCAATGGTTTCCAAGGAGGAGGAGGAGGAACAGTTTCTAAGTGAAAATGCTTGCCATGATAAAGATCTACTCTGAAATGAACTTTATTGGATGCAAACTATTTTGCATTGGAATGTCTCCTCTAGTCTTGATGTCTGGAGACCATCCTCTGGCTAATCTTACATTAATGTTGCGGAGGTGGGTCTAGTAGGACCTTTTATAGCCTTAAAATATTCTTTTGATCTACTGTCAATAACCAACTGGAAAAGTACAAAATGCCTCGCCTAAACAGTTTCTGGGAAGTACTCTTCTACCCCCCTTCCAGTTCCTTTAGCTGGAGCCTTTCTCTATCCCTTTTTTTTCTTTGAAAATTTCTCCTTTGGACGTCATGAAGTTGACACCATTCATCGTCAGCTATCTATCATCTATCACAACCTGACCTTAAGGTTCTAAACTTAGTTCATTCGATCAACAGAAAACCACCCTTAGTCCAGTAGTTTAATCAATTATCTCCATCTGGAGGTCCAGTCAGCTCTTTGAACTCAAGTTGCCTGATGAGAAACACAGCATCTTCTTACAGAAATATGCACCTCCTAAAAGATAATGCCATCATCTTTTTGGCCACCCACATATCATTCAAAACCTGCAATTATCTTTGACCTCAACCTTTCCTCCAACATCTAATCAGTAACATAGATATCTCCAGAATTTAAATCTCACTGCCACTATCTCACATAGGCCCGCATCACCTCTGGCCTTAGATGCTTGTGCTGTCTCACCAGTCGGTCTCCCTTCATCCAGTTTTACCTCTGTCCTTAATTCCTTCTGGACATTTGCAATCAGATCACCCTTCTAAAGCATAAGGTTTAATTACCTAACTCTCTTGCTCCACAAAACTTCAAGGGCTTCCGCCTGTACACTTACTTAGACTAGATTCCTTGGAATAAAATTTAAGGGCTTCTATGATTTGGCTCCAACCAAACTTTCGAGGCTGAACTCCTATGTTCTTTTTCTTGCATCTCAGTCTTCATTCAAACCCATACCCCCTTGTCCACTTGCTCTCTTCACTACCCTGTGCTTTATCATGCTTAAACTCTGCCCAAGAATGCCTGCCCTTCCTTGTCTTCACAGATCCAAACTGTATCTGAACTTCAGGATTGAGTTCAAATTCCACCTTTTGTAATTCCACCATTTTTCTAACTCAACGTTCAAAATATGTACCAACTGCATATTCTGTACTAGGCACTGGGCTTAAACTCTTGAAGATAAGGATCTGCTTCATTTATCCATCCTCAGATAAAAGTAAACTCCTTTCTTTGAATTCTCATAGCAAATGGACATATTTTATGATGTGTAATATGATCCATATGGTACTGTGTTTATGTACATACTTCTCTTACCCAACTGAGCTCCAAATTTCCTAGTTTTTATTAGGAGGCACTTGATAAATTCATGTTTAAAAAGTAAATATCCAGTTGTTTTATCTCCAGTGAGTTCATCAGTCTTTTTTCCTGATCTGATGGAATATTTTGAACATTATGTAGATTTAGTTTTAATTCTAAAATGAATAGAAGCAAGCTAAAAAAACAGGCCAAATACCTTAGGAGATATAAGCTGTTTACAAAAATAAAGGCCAACACACAGACCATTCTAGGAAGTTGGTGTTCAAAATAACTGACCTCCCTAAAGAGATAACAATTATTTGTCAAGATACCTATCTAGTATTGCACAATAATGATAGTAATTAAATCAAGGGAGGGAAGGTATGTGTTGATGATGAAAGGTTAGCATTTCTGTCTTTCCCACTTTGTTATTATCTCCCTTCAGGTACTGTTTTCAATGGGGTCCAGGAAGCTGTCATGGCAAAGAAACAGCAGAAGAACAATGACCAGTGAGAACGGGACGGCTACATTCTGCTTTCTTCTGAGAATTCTGAGGAAGGCACCAGTACCATGGCCTCAAAGAAGTCTCACGTATGGAGAGAATGAGTTGTCGTCCTTGTTGCCATCTAAAAACAGTAGCAACACTAGCTTACATTTAATGAACGCATAGTAGGTGCTAGGTAATGTACTAATTATTATATGCATTATCATATTCAATAGTCTCACAAGTTCTAGGAGGCAGGTATTGTTATTATTCCCTGTTAAGACTGAGGAAAGAGGTCACAGGAATGGAATGGCTCAGCTTATAAGTGGAGGAAAAGACTAAACACCTATGTCCAGAGCCTTTATTCTTTTAAGTTTTCTTTTTAGTTGTGTTAAGATAGACATAACATAATATTTACCATTTTGACTATTTTTTTAAGTGTACGGTACATGGATGCTACGTATATCCACATTGTTGTTCAGAGTTATCTAATCCCAGAATTCTTTTCATCACTAAAACTCTGTACCCATTAAACAATAACACCCCATTACCACCTCACCAAGCAACCACCTTCTGTACCTATGATACTGACTACTCTAGGTACCTCATATAGGCAGAATCATATGGCTTTTTTCTTTTTGTGACTAGATCATTTCACTTAGAAATAATGTCCTAAAGGCTCATCCATGTTGTAGCATATACAAGGATTTCCTTCCTTTTTAAGGATGACTAGTATTCCATTGTAAGCATATACCACTTTTGTTTATTCATTCTTCTGTTGATGGAACTTGGGTTGCTTCCACCTCCTAGTTACTGTGAATATTAATGCTACAAATATAAGAGCATAAATAACTATTCAAGACCTAGCTTTCAGGTCTTTTGGGTATATATCCAAAGTGGAATGACTGGATCGTGTCTAAATTTTTGAGGCACCACTATATTATTTCAGAGTCTTTAGTTTTTACCAGTCATGATTTAATGCTATCAGCTATCACACTGACTGCCCAGGGTGACATCAAACAGGCCAGCATTTGTCCTTTGTGAAAGGAAGAATCAGCTTGATTATTCATGACTCTGAATAAGCAGTTAGGAAACTTTCACTAATGCCAATTATAATATTTCACTCTTGAGGAAGCAGACTTGGCAGGAAATAATTTCTATCAGGTTATCAAAATGAAACTCATGCAAAAAGAAGCTTGGTCTAAGATTATTTTCTGTGTGCGGGTATGTTTTCAGAGCTATGGCACTTTCAAGGCCCTTGAGCTAGATTCCTTATTTTCTAGTCACTTCTCTGATGAAACTATCTATGGGACTTTAGGCAAAGTCACCCCCTCCCCACTTCATCCCAGCTGATTGGAACAGGTGACACCAAAAGATACAGTGGTGTGACCTTAGACTATTTATTTCTTCTCTGAATCTCATTTGTGAAATGGAGACAGTGATAAGACTTATTTAATTGAGTTGTAGCAAAGATTAAGTAAATAAAGTATTATTAGCCCAGTGCCTGGCCCATTTGTTCAATAAAGTGAAGTTTCTATCATTATGACACTCATTTTCAAGATTCTATTTGTAAAAGAAATTGAAACATGTATTGATAGAAAGATTTATACATGAATTTTCATAGGAGCTTTATTCATAAAAGTCCCAAACTAGAAATCCTTCGATCATGAATTGTTAAACACAGTGGTATACCTATATCAGGTAATACTACCTAGCAATAAAAAGGAACCAACCATTGAAACATACAACAACTTGAACGAATACAAAGAACATTATACTGAGTGAGAAAAATCAATTCCAAGATCATATACTGTATTATTTCATTTACATGAAATGTCCAAAATGACAAATCTATAAAACCAGATTAGTAATGTCCTAGGGCTAGGGTGGGCTGCATAGGGGTTAACTCTAGGCAGATTTGGGATATCTTGTTGGATGATGAAAGTGTTCTAAAATTGGATTGTGGTGATGGTAGCACAGGTATATACATTTACTAAAACTCATCAAGCTATAATATTTAAAATAGGTGAGTTTTATCATTCTAAATTAGGCATTTTAAAATATTTTTTAAAAGACTATGTATATCTAAAAACTATGTCTGCACAATTATATTCTGTTGAATCAACAAAAACACCAATCTGACAAAACCAGTTTTAATTTGTCACTTACCGAAGGATGGGCTGCTATGTACCCATGTGCACTTTTATCTGAAAAGTGAACATAAAGATATTACCTTTGTTTTATAAAGACAATGCCTCATTTAGAGACTATGCTTTAAAAAACTGCTTGTGTTTGACCAGAAGGAAATTTTCCAATTCAGTATTAAATAGATATTATAACAAATGACATTGTTTTTCTTAAAATTGTTCACGCCCTTACATCATCACCATATTCTCAACACCCCATTTTATAGATCATAACGAAGGCCTCCAGTGAATCTCACCTATACTGAGCAATGCTGAGATTACCTACTCCTGATTAGGATGACTCTACGCATTTATATTCAGAATTTCTCCCCAGCTTCCTCCTCCCCTCTTCCCTTCCTTCCTTTCACATTTCCTTCCTTTCCCCTTTCCCTTCCTCCTCTAGAGTTTACAAAGTTATTTTGCCCATGGCCATTTGTTAAAAAGGTTTCTAAGAAAATTTTTCAAGATTCTATTTGTAAAAGAAAAACATGTATTGATAGAAAGATTTATACATGAATTTTCATAGGAGCTTTATTCATAAAAGTCCCAAACTAGAAATCCTTCGATCATGAATTGTTAAACACAGTGGTATACCTATATCAGGTAATACTACCTAGCAATAAAAAGGAACCAACCATTGAAACATACAACAACTTGAACGAATACAAAGAACATTATACTGAGTGAGAAAAATCAATTCCAAGATCATATACTGTATTATTTCATTTACATGAAATGTCCAAAATGACAAATCTATAAAACCAGATTAGTAATGTCCTAGGGCTAGGGTGGGCTGCATAGGGGTTAACTCTAGGCAGATTTGGGATATCTTGTTGGATGATGAAAGTGTTCTAAAATTGGATTGTGGTGATGGTAGCACAGGTATATACATTTACTAAAACTCATCAAGCTATAATATTTAAAATAGGTGAGTTTTATCATTCTAAATTAGGCATTTTAAAATATTTTTTAAAAGACTATGTATATCTAAAAACTATGTCTGCACAATTATATTCTGTTGAATCAACAAAAACACCAATCTGACAAAACCAGTTTTAATTTGTCACTTACCGAAGGATGGGCTGCTATGTACCCATGTGCACTTTTATCTGAAAAGTGAACATAAAGATATTACCTTTGTTTTATAAAGACAATGCCTCATTTAGAGACTATGCTTTAAAAAACTGCTTGTGTTTGACCAGAAGGAAATTTTCCAATTCAGTATTAAATAGATATTATAACAAATGACATTGTTTTTCTTAAAATTGTTCACGCCCTTACATCATCACCATATTCTCAACACCCCATTTTATAGATCATAACGAAGGCCTCCAGTGAATCTCACCTATACTGAGCAATGCTGAGATTACCTACTCCTGATTAGGATGACTCTACGCATTTATATTCAGAATTTCTCCCCAGCTTCCTCCTCCCCTCTTCCCTTCCTTCCTTTCACATTTCCTTCCTTTCCCCTTTCCCTTCCTCCTCTCCCCTTCCTATGCTATTAGTCACAAAACGAGAGCATCAAGAAAACATATGATGAGTTTCAGAATATAGCAATAACTGAGATATTGAGTTATAACATAATTTTCAAGATTTCAAGATTGTAAATTGAGAGAATTTGATACACAAAAATAAAATGGTTAAAAAACAGTGGCAACATGGAATAAAGAAAAAATTCTGAAAATCTGCCCTATGTATTAAAACCAATACCAAGAGGGAGGGCTCTTTATACCTGGAATCTTAATGATAGTATTATTTTCTTTCTTTAGATGTAAACTAATAAATTGTTTTAGAGATGAAACCCAAATCTTCTTTTTCAGAATATAAAATTAGTATGTAGTATATTTATTCAGTTGCTCATAGTGCCAATTTGGAAATCAGTGTGTCAAACAAAGGCTGCGTCTACATGCTAGAAAATGAAGTTGAAATAAGGCAGGAACATGGTCATTTTGGTCTCTTATAAATACCAAGATATGATATCTTTTTTAAGTCTGATTTTAAGGTCTGATCAAAATAACCTGGCAATCATAAAATTTGTGCTGTGTCATCATGGTGCAATTCAATGAATCGAAGGGATAAAATAAATTTCAAGAGACCAGGGTTGATCCAGATACCTCTTACTTCATGAACATATTACAAGGCCTGATCCTAAGTGACTGAGAGTCTTCGTGCCAGTGAAGAGACAAAACAGTGGAGACTGCTGATTCAAACTGACAACTACTGCTTCACTGAATAACCTCCTTGTTGGAGCTCTAAAATCACCCAAGTACCATAAATCGCCTAACATCAGCTTCAACGTCCAACTTACCCTTTGGTTGACTTATGTTGAAGTCATTTGGAAAAGGAACTTTTAACTGTTTTCAAATGACCTCCAGGCATTCTGCTCTAATCCTGAAGTTCTGAGACTGCAATTACTTTAGGTTTTTTGTTTGTTTGTTTTGGCTGTCCTGCACAGTTTGCGGGATCTCCAACCAGGGATCAAATCCAGGCCCCTGGCAGTGAAAGTGTGGAGTCCTAACCACTGGATCGCCTGGGAATTGTTACCTCTTTCCTTTTTGATATCTTAGATTTACTCTTACCTCCTGATGTAAAGCTCATGTATTTCTGGTTGTTGACTGTTTCTTTGGAATCATAGAATTTGAGAACATCTAGAACAGCTTGGGGGTTCTTCTTCTGTTCCAGCTTTGTTATGTTGGAGGTTTGGAGTAATCGTGCCCATTGCTCAGGAATTCCCTGTGGACAACCAAAGGGAAAGAATAGCAGCTCAGAACATTCAGCAGCTGCATTTTCATGTTCCAGTAAAGTTCTTCACCAAGAAGCCCATGCTACCTGTAGGATTACACTTGGGAAACTGAAGTTACACTCTAGATTTAAAGTTAGTAACTTAATAATGCAATCATTCTCTTCTCTAATCAAAACACATAGGTAAAACTAGGATCCAACTTAAAAAGGGTGGGTGGGAGTATGACTGTGATAGAAAAAAAAAAAAGCGCATGAAAATCACCTTCATATTAACTCTGCTCATCCATGAAATGATGTTTACGGCTTAGCTTGTTTTTTCTGGCGACTCAGGGCAGACATAGCAAGACTTCTCTAAATTTGTGCACAGCATAGTAAAGTTCAGATCAATAGATTTTATATGACTAGAATAACATAAGCTGTTTCTAGGCATGTTGTAATCAGAATATCTTTTAGAATAAAAGGAAAGCCTCATCCTTGGTCAGTTCATACTTAGTGATTATCAAATGTAATTTTGGGGGGGGATCTAGAACTTTAATAAAAGAAGGAATGAGAGGAGACAAAAATAGAATTGTGGCGGAGTAATAACCACAGTGGTGATAAGTAGTAAAGGCTGCTTAGGGTATATTCCCTGCAGCTTTCTCCTCTCCTCCCTCTATCCCCTCCTCCCCACTTCATTCATTGGCCACATGGAACCTGGGGACTGTGGCAGCCATGCCAAAGCCTTCAGAAAATTTGCAATCATCCAAAGCATTTAGAGCAGAGAGGAGGGGGTATTTGGCAATCTAATCAAGGAGAATTGCAAAGATTACATCGAGAGGTGAGTTTTGCATTGAGCATTCAGCATCCTTTCCTACACGTTCGGCCTATGGATGCCCCCATTTCATAATTAACCAACCTCCAAGGGCAACTTGGAGCGAAAAACAGACACACTATTCCTGAAGTGCATCTAGACACAATTTACGTGGCTTTGTCCTATGAAGTCTCGGCAAAACAATGTGTGACGTGGGCCTCCAGAGTTTGGGAATGACAACAAAAAAGTGAGATAAGCCAAGCAACAACTCTACTGCACACACATGAACCTGCTGCTGCAGTGCTATGACATCTCAAAGAAGCACTTTGATGCAAGCTTCTTTTGGGCCTGTGACGCACCTCTGGGAGCTTCCCTGGGCACATCTGTGAGCCATAGAGATCTGGCTGTAATGGACGTAAATAAAGAAAGAAAAGAAAGTTAAAACAGAATGTGGGACAACTTAGAAGGTGGGAGGAGATGAAACCAATGGGTCTGAATGGGGAGGGGTTAATCCCTTCTAAAGTGGGGCAGTTGTGAGAATAGGGTGGAATTAACTAAATCAGGGCCAGGACAGGCTAACAGGACAACAGATTTCAGAAAACAGAGAAAACGACAAGGTTCCAAAGTTTAGATGCAATAGTTTCACTTTTGGCCAGGTGTTTCTTCCATAAATAAGACAATCATCAGAGTTACCATTAAATGACTGAAGAAATTACTAAAAGGAAGAGACGTGAATTTGGAGGAAAGAAGGATGGCATCATGGAACGCTTCAATAATAATTTGTAAGTTGTTTCTTACAACTAGGTGATCACAGGTAGCCAGTGGCCATGTGATGAACTTACAAATTTCAGTTCCCAATTCTGTGAACCATTTTCAATTTCACATTGGAAGTGTCTGTATGGCTAAAATTCAAAGAAGAATTATATGGTGATGGTGAATTTAACTTTGACCTCATTAAGGTGATCCTTCTGTATTTTGGAGCTAAAGTCATGGCTGGCTTAGAGAAAACTAGATTAAGCATTTCCCACACAGCCGGACTCTGTTAGACATTTAGACCAGGGAAAGGGAAACCATTCCATTTCAAATCATAATCTCCATTTTAATTATTGCTGCTGTTCCAAAGTCCCACTTCCCACATAATAAGATCAGATATGCTTTGCCTAAATAAAGATATTATTTCCAACACTACAGAAACATGCTTTGACCCAACTGCTTTGATTTGGGATACAGGTTTTTGATTCCTGGCATTTGAGGTTACTCCAAGCACAGTGAAAAGGACACTTTTACATGCATTCATCACGCAATTTGATGCTAAAGCCTTAAGCCAAAAATCTGAACTCAGGAGCCCATGCATGATACCAGTTCTGATTCTAAGTGCAATTAATAGCATTTGGTTAATACTGTAATGGCCAAAGGAGTTATTAAGTGTTACAAAACCAGGTATGCATTGCACATAACCACTAGAGCAGACATCACTGGCATGATCATTATCATAATTAGAATATTTGCAGCTATTATACATTCTCATGGCACTTCTAAACTTTTGTGACAATAGTCTCGTGACCACTAGACAGCAGAAAAACTGCTGTGAACTGCAAATGATCCTCCAGACAACTATACTTACCACATGACTACACTGCTGACATAAGGTCTTTTTTCCTTTTTAAAGTGGAGATAAACCAATTCATCAATGAGACCTAACACTTACATTTTGAATGTATGCCAGAAAGGCATATAAACAGAAAGTCATCTTATGACTCCAAATTGTGGTACAAACCCCAAAAGTCAGCTAGCTCTTGAAGACCTAGACATGTGAGCATCAGAAGCAGGAGCACATGTCAAGGCCGGGCCATGTAGGTAATAACAACTAGATGTACATCAAGCTGGGGATTGTCCAGTGTAGCCCAGGAGAATGGCAGCATGATACAACAGGCCAAGCATTTATCTTATCAGAAGAAACGATAATTTATATCACTCATACCATTTTTCCCTCTGATTGACTTGAAGCGACTGTCACAGGTCTAGAGGTCTGGAAGGGGGAGTTCTGAAGTATTTGGGACAAAAATGGCAATATAAAGGGTAAGGACTTGTAATAGTTTCATACCCTAAATCTTACCTCCCCACCTAATTTCAACCTCAGGGTCCAAGCGTATGACCAAGTGTATAAGGTTTTACAGACCAATAAGCCAAAGGGTAAGAACCAAGCAACACACAAAATCAAGTGTCCAAATAGTCCAAGTAATGGGCCCCTGTGAGGCAACAGGCCTAGACAGTTCAATCAATAGTTCAAAATTCAATCTCAACAACTGCAGTGGTCAAATGTAGTAATATGTCCTTCCTCCTCCACGTGCACACACACACACACAACATCAGTTAATGGTACAGGGGCAATTAAGACTCAACTCTAAATCCTACCAACAAAATAACTTTTAAAAGTTTACTATCATTTGGCATTATTAAAAGTTACTGAATATAAATCATAGGTTAAGATGGTTTAACAAGACAGAATTTGATATCTTTTTTTTAAAAGATTTATTTATTTATTTATTTTGGGGGGCAGGGGTCGGGTTGGGGAGGGAGGGGAGCGGGCGAGCCACTTCTATTGGTCCTTCATTTCTCCATTTTCATCCGTCTTTGTTCTTTGGCTCCTGTGGGCCTCCCATCGCGGTGGCGTCTGTCATTGCAGAGCGCTGGCTTTGGGCACATGCGCTCCAGAGCTCTGGCTCGGTAATTGGACACATCGGTCCAGCCGCTCCGCGGCACGTGGGATCTTTCCAGGCCAGGGATTGAACTGGCACCCCTGCACTGCAAGGCGGTGTCCTTACCCCCCGGACCACCAGGGGAAGCCCAGAATTTGATATCTTTTAAAAAATAATGTGGAGCCAGATGACTATAATAGATTATCATGATGACAATAAAGTACATCAGATTTCCAAATTTAGCTTGTGTCTTATCTATATATTCAGTGGATTTCTAAAAACTGCATCAAACATGCTATTTCATATTAGATTTTGGGGAGGAGGGGAAAAGATTCTTGTTTGGTTTTGTTCGGTTGCATTGAATTGTTTTTCATGACTGGAAAGACTGCCCATCACATACGCCACCCCACCCCTTTCAGGTTGGTTCTTTGGATTCTAATTGCTGCAAAGTTAAAATGACTGATCTACAGTCAGCAAAATTCTGGTGATTCACTTTCCTTCATTTCCATTCAGAACCCATAAAGAACAAAGGAGAAGCTAAAGGTAGAAAAACTGTACCATAAGATGTCAAGCAAGTAGGAAAAAGTGGAAACAATCTAAAATTTGGAAAGGAACCAGACTATATCACATGAAAATAGTGGAGGGGAAAATTTTCACATCCAAAACCAAAAAACAAGAACAAAAGAAAAGACAAAATATGGAATGACAACACTAAAACATAAGAAAAGATTAAACAAAAGAAAAGCACATAGAAAACAAAATGTCAAAACTGGGAAATCTCTTAAAATAAATAAGGGAAGAGTTCTAAGAGAAAACTTAAAATGATTAAGTGCTTTTACTGTTTCAAATGTCAGAAAAGAGTCAGCTCTTTGTTGATGATTTTTTAAAATCTAAACTTGTTCAGATGATTACAAATATTAATATGTAAATATTTTTTGGTTTTGGTGGTGATGATGATGGTGGTAGCAGTGACAGTGAGGTTGTATTTTCTAAGCGTAGGTAACAGAATATTCTCAAACACAGCAAAGAACAGAGCTCAGATCCAAAGCCATTTGAATAACGTCTCTGACTCCCAAAGATGAAATTGGTTAAACCAGTATCTCAACTTTATCAGTGTCAGTACTTCTTAAGGTTCTCTTCTACTTGCTACTGAGAACATACAACAAGCTCATATCACTTTACAAGGTTAAGATGTTTAGTCAGTTTCCATTTCATTCTCATACTGCTTATTCCAGAATTGAAAAAAAAAGGTAATTTGTCTGTCAATTCAGAAATATGGTTTGATTATCTAAATCAAATTAACTTGTTGCTTCCTTTTGTAAAATTCAATCTTATGGTCTATTCACTAACCATTATGTTATAAAATAGGACATTTAATTATTTAATATCTAAATTTCTGTTTGATTTAAGAAGCCATGAATTAATGGTGATGTTCTATCAAAGATTTTTTTCCAGAATGCATTCAAAGTTACTCATTATCTCAGAATGCACATTTTGATTGAGGTCCTTACTAGTATGAAAAAGTAGTTGATCTTCCTGAGGACATGTTTCTAGCCACATCTTTTCTTTCATTCATCTAAAAGAAAAATGCCAGATCTTAAAAAAAAAGGCATAAAATATCATATATCTGATGTTATGTGCCATTTGGGCATTTCAGGTAGAAAAAGTGGAAACAATCTAAAATTTGGAAAGGAACCAGACTATATCACATGAAAATAGTGGAGGGGAAAATTTTCACATCCAAAACCAAAAAACAAGAACAAAAGAAAAGACAAAATATGGAATGACAACACTAAAACATAAGAAAAGATTAAACAAAAGAAAAGCACATAGAAAACAAAATGTCAAAACTGGGAAATCTCTTAAAATAAATAAGGGAAGAGTTCTAAGAGAAAACTTAAAATGATTAAGTGCTTTTACTGTTTCAAATGTCAGAAAAGAGTCAGCTCTTTGTTGATGATTTTTTAAAATCTAAACTTGTTCAGATGATTACAAATATTAATATGTAAATATTTTTTGGTTTTGGTGGTGATGATGATGGTGGTAGCAGTGACAGTGAGGTTGTATTTTCTAAGCGTAGGTAACAGAATATTCTCAAACACAGCAAAGAACAGAGCTCAGATCCAAAGCCATTTGAATAACGTCTCTGACTCCAATGATGAAATTGGTTAAACCAGTATCTCAACTTTATCAGTGTCAGTACTTCTTAAGGTTCTCTTCTACTTGCTACTGAGAACATACAACAAGCTCATATCACTTTACAAGGTTAAGATGTTTAGTCAGTTTCCATTTCATTCTCATACTGCTTATTCCAGAATTGAAAAAAAAAGGTAATTTGTCTGTCAATTCAGAAATATGGTTTGATTATCTAAATCAAATTAACTTGTTGCTTCCTTTTGTAAAATTCAATCTTATGGTCTATTCACTAACCATTATGTTATAAAATAGGACATTTAATTATTTAATATCTAAATTTCTGTTTGATTTAAGAAGCCATGAATTAATGGTGATGTTCTATCAAAGATTTTTTTCCAGAATGCATTCAAAGTTACTCATTATCTCAGAATGCACATTTTGATTGAGGTCCTTACTAGTATGAAAAAGTAGTTGATCTTCCTGAGGACATGTTTCTAGCCACATCTTTTCTTTCACTCATCTAAAAGAAAAATGCCAGATCTTAAAAAAAAAAAAAAAGGCATAAAATATCATATATCTGATGTTATGTGCCATTTGGGCATTTCAGGTATCCAAAAGACTGGATCTATAGCTATAGCTTTCCTGGAGAATTTTTACTGATATTTATTGTGGATTGTGTGTATATATATATATAAAGTAAGTATCTAACGACTAAAGCACACAATACATCTGTCAGTATTTCTTCCTGAAACATGAGGCCTGTTGGTTTGAAAGTCTACAAAGTGTACTTGTAAATAAGCCTAAAACTAAGCTATGTTCTTGAAATCAAAGGGAAGAAAAGATCAATTTTACAGAGATTTTTGGTTAATGTGGCTAATTTATCTGGGTAATCCAGGTTCCAAGGTAAAGCCTGAATTATTCAAACAGACTGTCTTCATTGGCCAAGTTGAGTCGGTGGTTCTCTGATTCATTTCAAATGATAAAGAACAAGTTCCATATGACTAATCTGGGAAAATACATATCTGTAAACAACAAAACTCTGTAAAAATATAAAAAAATTAAAATATTACTATTAAAAAAAAAGAACAAGTTCAAGCTGAGTGTATCCAGACTACGCTCCCTGTGCCATGGTAAATGAGCATTCTCAATCAAGTTGAAACCTAACCACAATTAGGCATTTTTGTTACGATGAACAAAATAATTTTGCTGATTCTCTTGTCATTCTCTAGTTCCATCTGTGATAGTCTAGTCAAAGTTCATCTTTCTTGAAATCACCAAAAACATCAAGTATGACATTTCGGGATGTGGCAGTTCTCCTTTGAAGCCTATTTTCACAAAGGAAATTTTCATGCCTTACAAAACAAAAGCTTACTTACAGTGAATTCCCCGGTGACTGCATCAAACCCCACATGAATTGTATGTTCAAAGTCTGAAGGAAGAGAGATCTCTGGACGCTCTTTCTCTTTCTTCTTATTGGCTAAAGGCAAAATGTTAACATGTATTTACTTGGGATACAGTTTTGGCATCCATAAGCTGTACAATTAGGTTCATCAAAATAATTACAAAAATTGAAAGACAATTGAGTCCAACACAATTATAACGATACTTAACTCCAGAATTTATAATTTCGTTTAAATAAGTGACTGAAATGTTGGCAAAATATTGTGCCCAAATAATTTACAAATTTCCAAATCTAACTGAAACAAAATTTGCAGTCAAACTGATTTATGTCTTTCACCGGTCTAATGACGTAATCAACAGGTATCTAATTAGATTGTATTTAACTGGCTTAGTTGGATCAAATATCACCCATTAAAGAAGAAATTCAGTAATCTTAAGTTAAGCTTTACAATTGGAAAGAAAGAATAGAAAAGTGCTTAAACTATAAGTGTGTATGAATTGTTTCTATGTTAAGCTATAGCCAACGTTAAGTAGTGGAGTATTTACATCTCAGTCAACATGCTTCAACTGTGCTGCCATTGTTAATGCAGAAGTAGGGTAAGCCTGTTCGCTGGCTAGAGAGATCATGAACATGGATACTGAAGGAGTGCAGTTGGACATCCTGCCTCTGTTACACTTAGTCCTATGTGATGAGAATGGCATAATTACTGAGAAGGAACTGGCAATCAGATGGCCTTAGGAAGACAACATTATGCTGATTCTTATAATTCAACGTAAAATTCTGAACTACTGTATATCTCAAAGCAAAATGTTTTCACATTTTGGATGTCCCGACTTGCTAAGCCTCAGGCACATGCTTACTCTGGTTATCAGGAATTTCAGTACTAGCCCCACTACCCAAATCTTAAATTTGGGAGCTTCTTTGACTTCTTCTTTAATTTGACAAGATGGTTGGATGGCATCACTAAGTCAATAGACATGAGTTTGAGCAAGCTCTGGGGACAGTGGCAGTGTATTTTCACAAAGGAAATTTTCATGCCTTACAAAACAAAAGCTTACTTACAGTGAATTCCCCGGTGACTGCATCAAACCCCACATGAATTGTATGTTCAAAGTCTGAAGGAAGAGAGATCTCTGGACGCTCTTTCTCTTTCTTCTTATTGGCTAAAGGCAAAATGTTAACATGTATTTACTTGGGATACAGTTTTGGCATCCATAAGCTGTACAATTAGGTTCATCAAAATAATTACAAAAATTGAAAGACAATTGAGTCCAACACAATTATAACGATACTTAACTCCAGAATTTATAATTTCGTTTAAATAAGTGACTGAAATGTTGGCAAAATATTGTGCCCAAATAATTTACAAATTTCCAAATCTAACTGAAACAAAATTTGCAGTCAAACTGATTTATGTCTTTCACCGGTCTAATGACGTAATCAACAGGTATCTAATTAGATTGTATTTAACTGGCTTAGTTGGATCAAATATCACCCATTAAAGAAGAAATTCAGTAATCTTAAGTTAAGCTTTACAATTGGAAAGAAAGAATAGAAAAGTGCTTAAACTATAAGTGTGTATGAATTGTTTCTATGTTAAGCTATAGCCAACGTTAAGTAGTGGAGTATTTACATCTCAGTCAACATGCTTCAACTGTGCTGCCATTGTTAATGCAGAAGTAGGGTAAGCCTGTTCGCTGGCTAGAGAGATCATGAACATGGATACTGAAGGAGTGCAGTTGGACATCCTGCCTCTGTTACACTTAGTCCTATGTGATGAGAATGGCATAATTACTGAGAAGGAACTGGCAATCAGATGGCCTTAGGAAGACAACATTATGCTGATTCTTATAATTCAACGTAAAATTCTGAACTACTGTATATCTCAAAGCAAAATGTTTTCACATTTTGGATGTCCCGACTTGCTAAGCCTCAGGCACATGCTTACTCTGGTTATCAGGAATTTCAGTACTAGCCCCACTACCCAAATCTTAAATTTGGGAGCTTCTTTGACTTCTTCTTTAATTTGACAAGATGGTTGGATGGCATCACTGAGTCAATAGACATGAGTTTGAGCAAGCTCTGGGGGACAGTGAAGGACAGGGAAGCCTGGCGTGCCACAGTCCATGGGGATGCAAACAGTTGGACACGATTGAGCAACTGAACTGAACTGAACTTGACTCCTTCTTTAATTTGACTTTAATCAGTCATCCCATTCTAACTCATTTTGGATCCATCTTCATCTCCACAAACCATCATCTTATTCCAATACACCAGCACTTTTCACCTGGTCTTATTACCTCCAATTTTGCCCCCTGCAATTCATTACTCTGTGGCCAGGAATAATCTTGGAAATATTCCTGACCACATTCCTGTCTTTAACGCTCCCCATTATCCAGATGTTCAAAGGTCGTGCTCCTTGGCATGTCAGCCAAGGGCCTGCATGATCTGCCCCCAGCTTACTTCTCCATGTCTATTCTTCCTATGGCCCTCACTGTTCCATACCCAATTCATGCTCCCTTAGCAGCCAGCTTTTCTCTTACTGCCAAGATTTTTAAACATGCTTGGCTGAGGCCTAGAAAGTCTTACTTCTTACCACCCACCACTGCTTTGTGTGGATAACTCTCATTAATCCTTACTTATCTCTTTAAGTCCTATTTAGGCAACAAAATGTAGCTATTAAAGGGACCTCTTAAACACACAATAACCTCTGCTGTCAACAGAGCAAGTATTATTATTTAACTTAAGGAATAGATAATGTGACATTATTTGTGACAAAATTTGAATAAGATCCCAAATAACCAACAAAATAAGGAGTGCAGTTGGACATCCTGCCTCTGTTACACTTAGTCCTATGTGATGAGAATGGCATAATTACTGAGAAGGAACTGGCAATCAGATGGCCTTAGGAAGACAACATTATGCTGATTCTTATAATTCAACGTAAAATTCTGAACTACTGTATATCTCAAAGCAAAATGTTTTCACATTTTGGATGTCCCGACTTGCTAAGCCTCAGGCACATGCTTACTCTGGTTATCAGGAATTTCAGTACTAGCCCCACTACCCAAATCTTAAATTTGGGAGCTTCTTTGACTTCTTCTTTAATTTGACAAGATGGTTGGATGGCATCACTGAGTCAATAGACATGAGTTTGAGCAAGCTCTGGGGGACAGTGAAGGACAGGGAAGCCTGGCGTGCCACAGTCCATGGGGATGCAAACAGTTGGACACGATTGAGCAACTGAACTGAACTGAACTTGACTCCTTCTTTAATTTGACTTTAATCAGTCATCCCATTCTAACTCATTTTGGATCCATCTTCATCTCCACAAACCATCATCTTATTCCAATACACCAGCACTTTTCACCTGGTCTTATTACCTCCAATTTTGCCCCCTGCAATTCATTACTCTGTGGCCAGGAATAATCTTGGAAATATTCCTGACCACATTCCTGTCTTTAACGCTCCCCATTATCCAGATGTTCAAAGGTCGTGCTCCTTGGCATGTCAGCCAAGGGCCTGCATGATCTGCCCCCAGCTTACTTCTCCATGTCTATTCTTCCTATGGCCCTCACTGTTCCATACCCAATTCATGCTCCCTTAGCAGCCAGCTTTTCTCTTACTGCCAAGATTTTTAAACATGCTTGGCTGAGGCCTAGAAAGTCTTACTTCTTACCACCCACCACTGCTTTGTGTGGATAACTCTCATTAATCCTTACTTATCTCTTTAAGTCCTATTTAGGCAACAAAATGTAGCTATTAAAGGGACCTCTTAAACACACAATAACCTCTGCTGTCAACAGAGCAAGTATTATTATTTAACTTAAGGAATAGATAATGTGACATTATTTGTGACAAAATTTGAATAAGATCCCAAATAACCAACAAAATAAATGGTTAAATAAACCAAGATGTTACTATATGATGAAATATTATATACCATCAAAAATTATCTCTATGAAAAAAATTTTTAATGTAGGGGAAAATGTTCATGATAAAACACTGAGCAAAAAGCAGGATCTAAAACTATACATTATGATTTTAACTAAATAAAAAAGTACATATAGCCATTAAAAAGTATGGAAGTAAATGTTAATATTGTTTCTGAGATTGGTGGATATGAGTGACTTTTATCTTTTCTACATGTTTGTCATTATTTTCCAAGCTTTTGTTATTGATGAACCTTTCCATATGAGAAGAACTGGGAGGAAAAATAGCAACCTAGTTAGTTATCTTTGGTTTGTAAGATTATAGATTAATTTTAACTTTCTTTTTAAAATGTCCTAAAACTGACACATAAACTCTAGTTAGTGACAAAGCTACTTAAAACAAACAATAAGAATTCTAAAACCTAGATTTTTAGTTGTTTGTAGTGTTCTCTAATCATACAGATATAATAATACCTCACAATTATTTAGCACTCAAAATTTTTACATTTTTAATAGCACTCTGATTTTTAGAGTTACATATGATTACCAAAAATATTTTGCTCAAAAAGAAATGCAAAAGAATCAGTCCTAATGAGGTGGATGCATCTAGAACATATTATACAAAGTGAAGTAAGTCAAAAAGAGAAGGACAAGTACAGTATACTAACACATAATATATGGAATCTAGTAAGATTGTACTGATAAATACACATGCAGAGCATCGATGGAAAAAGTCATAGAGAACAGACTTATGGACATTGGGGAGAGGGAAGAGCAGGTAAGAGACATGGAAATGGAAATAGCAACACGGAACCCTATACTATCTTATATAAAAGTGAGAACTATTGTTAATGCGCTGTGGGACTAAGGGATCCACATGGGGCTATGACAGCCTGGAGGTGGGGATGGGGAATGGGACATGTATATGACAAATCTGGGTAAAAAATGGGATATATGAATGTGAAAAAGGTTATTATTTAACTTAAGGAATAGATAATGTGACATTATTTGTGACAAAATTTGAATAAGATCCCAAATAACCAACAAAATAAATGGTTAAATAAACCAAGATGTTACTATATGATGAAATATTATATACCATCAAAAATTATCTCTATGAAAAAAATTTTTAATGTAGGGGAAAATGTTCATGATAAAACACTGAGCAAAAAGCAGGATCTAAAACTATACATTATGATTTTAACTAAATAAAAAAGTACATATAGCCATTAAAAAGTATGGAAGTAAATGTTAATATTGTTTCTGAGATTGGTGGATATGAGTGACTTTTATCTTTTCTACATGTTTGTCATTATTTTCCAAGCTTTTGTTATTGATGAACCTTTCCATATGAGAAGAACTGGGAGGAAAAATAGCAACCTAGTTAGTTATCTTTGGTTTGTAAGATTATAGATTAATTTTAACTTTCTTTTTAAAATGTCCTAAAACTGACACATAAACTCTAGTTAGTGACAAAGCTACTTAAAACAAACAATAAGAATTCTAAAACCTAGATTTTTAGTTGTTTGTAGTGTTCTCTAATCATACAGATATAATAATACCTCACAATTATTTAGCACTCAAAATTTTTACATTTTTAATAGCACTCTGATTTTTAGAGTTACATATGATTACCAAAAATATTTTGCTCAAAAAGAAATGCAAAAGAATCAGTCCTAATGAGGTGGATGCATCTAGAACATATTATACAAAGTGAAGTAAGTCAAAAAGAGAAGGACAAGTACAGTATACTAACACATAATATATGGAATCTAGTAAGATTGTACTGATAAATACACATGCAGAGCATCGATGGAAAAAGTCATAGAGAACAGACTTATGGACATTGGGGAGAGGGAAGAGCAGGTAAGAGACATGGAAATGGAAATAGCAACACGGAACCCTATACTATCTTATATAAAAGTGAGAACTATTGTTAATGCGCTGTGGGACTAAGGGATCCACATGGGGGCTATGCGACAGCCTGGAGGTGGGGATGGGGGGAATGGGACATGTATATGACAAATCTGGAATTATACATGTCTGTAAACAACAAAACTCTGTAAAAGCAAAAGAAAAAAAAATATTTGGCTCAGTAGGCCAGAGTCTTATTATCTTCATTTAACAGGGGATGAAACTGAGAATGAAAAACACTAAGTGATCAGCCCAAAGTCATAATGGTCAGTGGCAGAGCTGGACTTGATCTCAGCTGTTCAGAACCCAAATCCAGTGTTCTTGTCATTCATTGCAGACTGACTGTGCTATAACTCTAGTCATCACTCACAGGTAGAAACATATAGATAGTAACCCCTCCTTAGCTATGAGAAAAGGCAGGGGAACTGAGGTCCATATGTGAACTTTTGAAAGCCCTCAAACATTTTTCTGTGCAGTAAAACAGTAACAGTGCATTAACAAAAAAGAATAACAAGAGTTTCCATCACTTGAATTAGTAAAAGTTATAGGCTCTGAATAGTTTCCATTTCAAGCCCAAGATGGTTTCCAGAGGTGATGAGGATGTACTACTCATTATGGTAGTGGAAAATGGGGATGACCGAGAAACAACAGAGGTGGACTGTTTGTTCAAATTATGGATCTTCATGCTCTCAGAGTCTTCATCCAAGTCCGATCCTGAGACTATAGAAACTTGCTTTGGGCTTTAGCCCTAACAAGCAAGTGAATTTCAGGGGCGTGACTCAAAGACATCGGCTCTTCCAAATGCTTTTTGTGTCTTTCTCTTTTTTCTTTTTTTTTGAAGGCACCATATCACTTCTGCATAGAGCTCAAATTAGACCATTCAAGTCTATCTGATGGCAGCTTATCTGCTGTCTGGCACAGATATCTAAATGACATCATTCAATGGTTTAGGCTCTTTGGAGGTTGCTTTCTTTAAAACATGGTGGTATGAGACTCCATTTCTTTCTAAGTTCAATTAAATCCTTCAAGCTTTGTACAAAGGTAGTTTATCACCTGTCCAGCAATGGAATTAAATGGTATCACCTGATGATTTAAGTTTTGCTGAAGATGGATTCTGTCCAAAGTGATTTTTTTTAGAAGGCATCATAGCACCTCTTAAGGAATTCTGTGAAATCATTCGAGATTTGAACATGTAAAATTGGAGATGTAAAGGGATCCATTTCTTCATTACTTTCTTGGGGACGTTTTAATCTTGTTCTAAAAATTTTGTCCTGTTGCTTATAATTGTATTCGTCTCCAGTGCCATAGCTTCCTAATTATCTTCATCATCCTTTATGATAATTGTAATCACCTCTGTGGTCCTGGGAGCTTCCTGAGTGAGCCTTTAGCCCAGCACATCAGTTCAATCAGCATCAACAGGTTGAGATTCAACTTCAGCCAATGATTGCTCTTGTGCCAAATGTGCATCCTCACCCATCCTCACCCACAGGCTCTTCTTGATCCAAATATTCTTAGGGTCTTTAGAGAAGACCACTGAAAGATATTTCTTCATCTCTAGTCCAATCCTCTCCCATGTCACATTTAAATTTATTTCTTAATTGGCAGAAAATTGCTTTATGATGTTGTGTTGGGTTTTGATGTAGAACAATGCAAATCATACATAATTATTCATATATCACCTCCCTCCCCTCCCGTCATCCCACCCCTCTAGGTCATCACAGAGCACCAGGCTGGGCTCCCTGTGTTAAACAGCAACTTCTCACCAGCCATCTATTTAACATCTATATGTTTAGCATCTATATGTTCATGCTACTCTCTCCATTTGCCCCAGTCTTTCCTTCCCCAACTATGTCCAACTATGTCCATAAGTCTGTTCTCTATGTCTGCATCTCCATCATCTCCATTTCTTCCCTGCAAATAGTTCATTACTACCATCTTTCTAGATTCTATATATACACATTAATATTTGATTTTTTTCCCCTCATTCTAACTTACTTCACTCTGTATAACAGGTTCTAGGTTCATCCAACTCCTTAGAACTGACCAAAATCCTTTCTTTTTTATGGTAGACTAATATTCCACTGTGTATATGAACCACATCTTTTTTATCCATTCATTTGTTGATGGACATCTTGGTTGCTTCCATGTCCTAGCTATTGTAAATAGTGGTGCTATAAACACTGGGGTACATGTGTATTTTTCAATTATGGTTTTCTCTGCATATATGCCCAGTAGTCTCCCATGCCATATTACTGTTAAATTATCTAATGCCTCCTCTATGAAGAATCCAACCTGAGTGAGGATGTGGGAATCTCACGCACTAGGATCTTCAGAGAGAGGCACCTTGGTGAGATCCTGAACAACAAAGTTATATATTAGCTTGGCATAAGTCTTCTTGAAAAGCCAGACCAAACATTGATCTAAGGTTTCCAGGATCTGAAACATGCCACTGGTTATAAAGACAACCTTAACATGAGGAGACACATTGGCCAATTCCTCTGAGGCACCAAAAGGACAATGAGGAATCAGCAGGACTTTGAATTCAAGACTTTTTTTTTAAGTAGTCTTGAGCTTCCGCAAGAAAACACTGTTCAACCCATTCCTTACAGAGACAGGGAGTCATCCAGCCTTTTCTATTTGCATGCCAGTATATTGGAAACTCAGCTGTTTCCTCTGAGAAAAGATGGGCCTAGTTTTCCGTAGACCAGTAATGATTTCACTATGAGGTCACCTGAAGTACTGGCACAAAACAGAAACACCAGCCTCTCTGTTTTGCCTGGCCTCATGACAGCCATCAGTTGGCTCCTGCTCTTCAGAAGGGCAAATAGGATTGTTCAAGGGCTTCCAAAGCATGGTGGTCTTGACAGCACTGAAGATTTACACACACACATTGTCCCTCTCTTAAACTGCTTTCTCCAGTTGTGGCAGATACAACACCAGAACCTGTAGGATATAGTGGTTCTTTCTTTGGTACTACTGTCACCTAAGATTTGGTGCCCAGGTCATAGTGCACCATGCATTTCTCAAACCATCCCTTGCTCCTGTAAATTTTTTTTTTCAGGACCTACTTCAGTGTCTGAAAACATGTCTTCAAAAATGTCTCTTTCATGATAGCAGGTCCCTTGCATGAAAAACTGAAACTGTTAGTCACTCGATCACTTCTGACTCTTTGAAATTCCATGGACTATAGTTCACCAAGCTTCATTGTGCATGGAATTCTCCAGGCAAGAATACCGGAGTGGGTAGCCATTCCCTTCTCCAGATCTTTTGAACTCAGGGATTGAATCCAAGATTCCTATACTGCAGTCAGATTCTTTACCATCTGAGTCACCTGGAAAGTGTTTTCTTATTCCTTTGCCTACCTTCGGTCAAGAGGTTTAACATCACTTCCATCTTTTCCATCCTTGGGTCACAAGGGATAAAGCATCTCTTAAGCGCCAAAGGTGTACAAGGGACAATACTGGCCTCAATAAGAATTTCAGCTTTTCTTATTATATAAATTTATTGATACCACATAAGTGACCTAAAAGCTGTCTTTCCTTTAAGAAGCTCAAGCATGTCCCTTTTCTCTTCAAGAGACATCATTCTTCTTGCCCTTTAGTGACTTTCTCTGGTGCCAGAGTCTTTGTGCCTGGTTTTACTTACTTCTGTCAAAATGGACACATTTGTAGAAGCCATATTTAGGCTTTATGCTAACTAATACAACTTGACAATTACTTATGAGAGATTTTATATTTCCTAGTGTCACAAAGTGGCAGCATATGATATTTGGGGACCAAAAGGTATGATGAACAACACAAGAATAAATGGTAATATATCGTTGTGATACTTGATGCGAAATGGTCTGGTTGTGTAGGGGATGGCTGGTTGAAGAATGACAGAGGGAACAAATGACTCAGAAATGTCTTCATACCTTGTGATACTGTCAGACAGACAATAACGTGGCAATTGGACTGACTTCCATATACTCAATTCCACATTTTCATGGTTGTCAAAAGGGTGTACAGAAGTAAATCCACCTATACTCACATTCCCAATAAGGATAACTTGAAGTTAGCAAGGGATTACTATAAATTCTCCTTTAAGTTTCAGAAAGAAAGGCACTATTCGTATCTTTAAGACAGTCCTCTGGCTATGATTTCCCTTGGCTGAGCACTATGAATTCGACATTATATGAAAGGCAAACACAGCATTTAAGTGTATTTTCTGTAAACTCACAGTAAGTCAATCGAGCATTATCCTCTGACAAAATATAATCTCTGAAGATGTAGATGCAAAGGTCAGGAGGGCCCTAAACAGCCCATGTCACTCAAGAAAGTGACAATGAAAGAATAAACTAGCCCCTTTTCAACACCCGGCCACTGATACTTTACTTTTATCCCCTCCTCCTGGGAAGATAGAGCGAAGTCTGGCTTTCTTGTTCTTCTCTTCAGGGGCCATGGGAAGCGGTTTGGAGCTGTGGTTGAGTGCTGAAGAATCCCGGTTGTTACTGTTCATCCTCAGTGGGGGAGCTGGGGGTTTCTCTTCATTATCCAGACCGTCAGACATTTTCAGTTACAACTGATTGCACAGCTCCTAAAGAAGAGGAGAGAACAGGAATTTAGAGAGGTCCCCAAAAGAATATGGTATATACTGGGAGTCTAACGTCTTAGAAACAGAAGCATTGCTCTCATGCTATCTCAGGTTTGGCAATAACCATTCTGAGGGGTTCCTTTTCTAGGGAGAAGGGAGCTATCTCCCTAAAGCCCAATGATGCAATTTCCTAAGGAGGAAAGCAAAGGTGAGAATTAACGGGTTTTTCAGTATGTTGATACAAACACCTAAGGTTTCTTTCTTTTTCTCCCAAAGGCCCTCTATTTTCTGCTGTCTGTGCACAGTCTTTGAATGAACAATTTACAATCCTTTCTCTTTGTGGGAAAGATTGAGGGCAGGAGGAAAAAAGGGAGACAGAGGATGAGATGGCTGGATGGCATCACGGACTCAATGGACATGAGTTTGAGCAAACTCCGGGAGATAGTGAAGGACAGGGAAGCCTGGTGTGCTGCGGTCCATGGGGTCGCGAAGAGTCAGACATGACTGAGCGACTGAACAACAGCAGTGATCACTGTGGTCAAGTACCACCTCCTCGGAGTCTGGAATTGACACAGGCCTGGCTGTTGATTTTTGACAGCCCAAAGCAAACATCTATTAGTCACTCTGACATAAGGACGCCTTTGGCATCTGATGCTTACTTTTGTGCACCTGATAAACGAAACACACTCTCTTGCTCTATGAGAAAGAACTGAGAAACAGTCTAGTAAACCTGGGAGTTTCAGCAGAGTTGGGGTGTGCTGCTGGGGGAAGCAGTGCCCCCATCTTCAAGTAGCAGAGCAGAAGATAAAGCGGAGGCAAATGTCACCAGGAGCAAACAGAGAAGCTCCAAGGAGAGGACCATTTCTTGAGGAGACACCATAACCCTACTCTTCAGCATAGTTTATGTCCTAGAAGAGCGAACAAAGGAGTTGAGAGGGGTAACAGGGTGGTAAGAACCAGTTTGGGTTTTAGCAACTTATTTGCTCATAATTTCATTATTTGTTAATATCTTGTGCTGAGGGCTGAACACATTTGGGTTTCATCCTACTGGAGGGTAAAATGAACTGGAAAAATCCAAATGCCCCAAAGAAGTATTTTGGTTCCTAGCTGTGTTTCCATTTTAATTCAAGTCCTTCTATTAGGGCCCTGACACTTGTCATCGCAAGCAAGATGCTACAAATACCTTCCAGGGGAAACAGAGTCGGGGGTGGATGGAGTGGGAGTTTGAGGTTACCAGGTGCAAACTAGTGCTATAGGATGGGTAAACAATAAGGTCCTATTTCATAGCACGGTGAACTACATTCAATATCAAATGGTGAAAAACCATTAATGGAAAGGAATACATATGTGTGTATATATATATATATACATATATATACATATATATATAAATCACACACATATATATGTCATATATATAAATCACATGCATATATATACAAATCATATATATATATGTCGCTAAATCACTTTGTTGTACAGCAGCAACACATACAACAGTGTAAATCAATTATACTTCAATTTTTTTATTAAAAAAAAAGAGGACCTACCAAGTGAATCTCCACTTACAATACAAGGAAAATCAAATCCTACTGTAACAAAATCTTTGTAATTTCATCAAGAATTAACTGGTGGGGAATTCCCTGGTGGTCCACTGGCTAAGACTCTGTGTTCCCAATGCAAGGGGCCCAGGTTCGATCCCTGGTCAGGGAACTAGAGTCCACATGCTACAACTGAGAGCCAATGCAGCCAAATAAAGTATTTTTTAATAAAGAATTAACTGGCACTAATTAGCAGTATAAGAGCTCTCCAAACATAACTTAGCATATCACTTTATTCCAATAACAGACCTAAGTATGACAACAACAAAAACAGGGGACTCCTTGTTACCTGATGCATGAGAAATAACCTGCCATAATTCCTTTTCAGTCCTTCAGTGGTGTGGTTATCTGTTTTTTTGCATCCTTGCACCTCCCCCTCCATGAGACTCTGGGTAAGATCCTTGACCCCTCTCAGCTAGTCTGAACCTCTGTAAAATGGAGAGGACCATTTCTTGAGGAGACACATAACCCTATCTTGATAGTTAGCAGAAGGCAAAGGAGTTGAGAGGGGTAACAGGGTGGTAAGAACCAGTTTGGGTTTTAGCAACTTATTTGCTCATAATTTCATTATTTGTTAATATCTTGTGCTGAGGGCTGAACACATTTGGGTTTCATCCTACTGGAGGGTAAAATGAACTGGAAAAATCCAAATGCCCCAAAGAAGTATTTTGGTTCCTAGCTGTGTTTCCATTTTAATTCAAGTCCTTCTATTAGGGCCCTGACACTTGTCATCGCAAGCAAGATGCTACAAATACCTTCCAGGGGAAACAGAGTCGGGGGTGGATGGAGTGGGAGTTTGAGGTTACCAGGTGCAAACTAGTGCTATAGGATGGGTAAACAATAAGGTCCTATTTCATAGCACGGTGAACTACATTCAATATCAAATGGTGAAAAACCATTAATGGAAAGGAATACATATGTGTGTATATATATATATACATATATATACATATATATATAAATCACACACATATATATGTCATATATATAAATCACATGCATATATATACAAATCATATATATATATGTCGCTAAATCACTTTGTTGTACAGCAGCAACACATACAACAGTGTAAATCAATTATACTTCAATTTTTTTATTAAAAAAAAAGAGGACCTACCAAGTGAATCTCCACTTACAATACAAGGAAAATCAAATCCTACTGTAACAAAATCTTTGTAATTTCATCAAGAATTAACTGGTGGGGAATTCCCTGGTGGTCCACTGGCTAAGACTCTGTGTTCCCAATGCAAGGGGCCCAGGTTCGATCCCTGGTCAGGGAACTAGAGTCCACATGCTACAACTGAGAGCCAATGCAGCCAAATAAAGTATTTTTTAATAAAGAATTAACTGGCACTAATTAGCAGTATAAGAGCTCTCCAAACATAACTTAGCATATCACTTTATTCCAATAACAGACCTAAGTATGACAACAACAAAAACAGGGGACTCCTTGTTACCTGATGCATGAGAAATAACCTGCCATAATTCCTTTTCAGTCCTTCAGTGGTGTGGTTATCTGTTTTTTTGCATCCTTGCACCTCCCCCTCCATGAGACTCTGGGTAAGATCCTTGACCCCTCTCAGCTAGTCTGAACCTCTGTAAAATGGAGATAGTAGTACCACACTCATGGTAATGAGGATTTAAATTACACATTTTATGTGGAGGCTGAGCCGAGGCAGGGCCCATGGCAGCTGCTCAGTGAATGCAGGAATGAATTCTAAGTTATATTAAATGGAAATTTAAAAAAAATTAATGTTTATAAATTTCTCAACTATATAGAGCCTGTAAGTATTCAAAAACATCTGAATACCAAATAATAGTATCCCCATTTGTACAGGTGACTGTCAACAAACAGTGATTGGTGAGACCTCTTTGATTTGGACAAGGTATCTCTTTTCATAACATGGAAACCTATACCATCATACGTAAAAGAGATAGCTATCGTCATGCACTGTGGGAATAAGGGATCCTGCAGGGGGGCTGTACGATGGCCTGGAGGGGTGGGATTGGGGGGACTGGGAAGGGGATGGAGGAGGGAGGGTCCGGGATACACATATGATTAATTTGGGATTATACATAACTGTAAACAACAAAACTCTGTAAAAGCAAAAAGTAAAATTAAAAAAAAAAATAAAGTGGAAAAAAAAAGACATCTCTTTTCCTTTGCCTTGCACTACCTTAAATGAATTAAGACCAATTCTGTTTTACATTCCAGGAACCGTAACAGTGAAAATATTCAGTAGAAAATGCTTTGTCATTACCACCACCAGCTCACATTTTCCTATATGGGTGAAACTATCTCGTTGTTGTTATTTAGTCACTAAGTTGCACTGGACTCTTTGGTGACTCCATGGACCGTAGCCCACCAATCTGTCCATGGGATTTCCCAGGCAAGAATACTGGAGTGGGTGACCCTTTCCACCTCCTGGTGATCTTCCCCCTCCAGGGATCAAACCCACGTTTCCTGCATTGGTCAGTGAATTCCTTACCACTGTGCTACCAGGGAAGCCCTTGAAACTATAGAACAAGGTAAAATGAAGAAGTAACTGTGATATCTTGGATCAAATATATTTATAGATTCTACTGGTAAATATTTTAACTAGAATATGAAATCAGTGATAGTGGGTCTACAGTCCCTTTCGCATTTTGATCCTTCCCAATTTATTCTTTCTCCAGAAGAAAAGTGAGTTTAAGACTGACTTCATCAGTGGTATTCTGTAACAGACACGTTCATGGTTTTCACTTAGTCATGAAGAAGAATTTTCCACCGAAATAAAAGCACTAATTTTTTCACCCTGTGTTTGTTTTACTTTTCTGAGTTCAAAAATAATGCCTGAATATGAGGCAATTATCTAATAAAGCTCAAATGTACAAAATCTTGGAAAAAAATTATTAATTTGAAAGTTACTGCAAAAGAACTGTGGATGGCTAAGTCAGACCTGGAAAAAAGTTTCTGAAAAATACGCATCTCACGGGGAGAGCAAGCCACTATTCTCTGGATGATACCTATTCTCTGAGCTCAAATGTACAGAAACTTGGGAAAAAATAATGAAATTTGAAAGTTATTTCAAAAGAATTGAGGATTCTAAGACCTAGAAAATAGGTTTCTGAAAAATGTGTTTCACAGGGAGAGAGAGCCATCGTATTGTGGATGATACCTATTTTCTGAGGACACATTTAACTTCCGATGATGGAAGCCAGAGAAACATACATGGCCTCTTTAAACTGATCTTACACAATAAGGCAAGTAGGAGTCTGAGCCAGTCAGGGTTCTAGTGCACCTACATAATCCAAAATACTAGGCGCCTTTGTTCTGGATGGTTGGGTGTGGCTAGCAGTGGCCTTTTTCATTCTTAAATACTCTCTCTGGCTAGAGGCTCAAAAGGCAATTGCCCTGTTTATTTCAGGGTCAAGAATAAAAATGGCTACTTGGAATACAGAACTCACTCTATACTCTCCTGTATTAGACTAAAAATAACTGCCCCAAATATCAATGCCATACACTTGCCATGGTCCATGTCACAGGCATTCTGCAAGAGGTCCAGCTTAGATGGCACACCTTTCTACTGCCCAGTGAACTGGAATTGGTTTAATTCCTTTCTCAAACTGAAATAAATCTCTCTTATAGAGATGGAAAGGAAACTTTTGGTATTTATAACCAGGAGGGCCCTTGAAACTATAGAACAAGGTAAAATGAAGAAGTAACTGTGATATCTTGGATCAAATATATTTATAGATTCTACTGGTAAATATTTTAACTAGAATATGAAATCAGTGATAGTGGGTCTACAGTCCCTTTCGCATTTTGATCCTTCCCAATTTATTCTTTCTCCAGAAGAAAAGTGAGTTTAAGACTGACTTCATCAGTGGTATTCTGTAACAGACACGTTCATGGTTTTCACTTAGTCATGAAGAAGAATTTTCCACCGAAATAAAAGCACTAATTTTTTCACCCTGTGTTTGTTTTACTTTTCTGAGTTCAAAAATAATGCCTGAATATGAGGCAATTATCTAATAAAGCTCAAATGTACAAAATCTTGGAAAAAAATTATTAATTTGAAAGTTACTGCAAAAGAACTGTGGATGGCTAAGTCAGACCTGGAAAAAAGTTTCTGAAAAATACGCATCTCACGGGGAGAGCAAGCCACTATTCTCTGGATGATACCTATTCTCTGAGCTCAAATGTACAGAAACTTGGGAAAAAATAATGAAATTTGAAAGTTATTTCAAAAGAATTGAGGATTCTAAGACCTAGAAAATAGGTTTCTGAAAAATGTGTTTCACAGGGAGAGAGAGCCATCGTATTGTGGATGATACCTATTTTCTGAGGACACATTTAACTTCCGATGATGGAAGCCAGAGAAACATACATGGCCTCTTTAAACTGATCTTACACAATAAGGCAAGTAGGAGTCTGAGCCAGTCAGGGTTCTAGTGCACCTACATAATCCAAAATACTAGGCGCCTTTGTTCTGGATGGTTGGGTGTGGCTAGCAGTGGCCTTTTTCATTCTTAAATACTCTCTCTGGCTAGAGGCTCAAAAGGCAATTGCCCTGTTTATTTCAGGGTCAAGAATAAAAATGGCTACTTGGAATACAGAACTCACTCTATACTCTCCTGTATTAGACTAAAAATAACTGCCCCAAATATCAATGCCATACACTTGCCATGGTCCATGTCACAGGCATTCTGCAAGAGGTCCAGCTTAGATGGCACACCTTTCTACTGCCCAGTGAACTGGAATTGGTTTAATTCCTTTCCACTCATCAGGGGATTACAAGAAGGGCTGAAATAAATCTCTCTTATAGAGATGGAAAGGAAACTGAAGAATATTGGTCCATTTCCACAATAGGTACATGAGGCAAATAAACACTGTTTACCTAGACATTTCAGATTCAGTTTTGCTTGAATTATCCTGATATCACATCAGTCCTCCATGACCCTTGACAAGGCACAACCAATCATCTTTTTCTGAGTTGGTGACAAAGGAGTAGTGCGGAAGACTCTCATTATCTCCAACTTATCAAGGGCTTCAAAGGATACTTTCAGCTGACCAATGGAGAAAGGGTAGGGCCCTGCAAGGCAGCCTTACTGTTAATGTATTAGCTTCCCAAGTGGGAGGTGTCTCAGACTATTCCATAAACAAAGGGAAAAAAGGGAGGTTCTATTTTGTTATGTTTGTAAACAATGCTGATTTACTAAGCCAGGCCCCTCCCCTGAAACAGCTCTCTACAAAGGATACTATTAACAGATTGCTGGTTCAATCTGCCTATGAGGTCATTATTTCCAAGATCTTGAAAGAGACTATTTTGTTTGGGGTGGCGGTAGGCTCTATTTCAAGAATTGTACAAAAGTGCCATTATTCTCCAAGCACCCAATCAAAAAACTGTTGATCTTTAAAGTTTAACTGTTGTTGTTCGCTTCTGCAACATAGCAGAAACTTGCAAATGTGGGCCATGCTGGACCCAGCCACCGGCCAAGTCATTTCACTTTTAGAACATAGCCCTTCACATTGTTGGGGGAATAGCCACTTTAAATGGACATCCAGCAACAGTTTGTATCTGTTCACAAACTGCTTTCTGACTTGGCTACTAGGTATTTCCAAGAGAATTCAAACGGCTTCTGCAGATGGTGTATTTTTGATCCAGCCTTTGGGAGTTAATGTGGCTTACCAAGGCTCCATAATTACAACTGAAATTGATCAGCAATAAGAAATGAGCCTCTTGTCGCATGATAACCAAGAAACTGGAACACCCCTCTTTCAGAGTACAAAGGAAGATGAATTCTCGATTTCCTTCCCTCCTTATCTCCCCCTTTCTCACACTCTCTTCTCTACTCTCGTGGCCCACCCCTAAATGCAGGGGCAGGCATGTGCACACAGGTGCACATACACACACTCACATACACTTTCATTGAGTTGCCTTTTGACACAGAGATGTACTGCAAAGGATTTCAGAGGAACATTTTTATCAAGATGCATGGCAACTTCAGATTAAATGATTAGGCATTATAAATAATGGTCATGATTCTCTCATTCTTCCAAAGTGTATTCTCTTAATGTGGTGCCAAATGAAACTCTCAGAGAATATTCAGGAGGCTAAAAAAATTTTTTTAAAAAAGTCACCAACCTGCATGTTCCAGAAATCAATGGGAAAGACAGGTGCTCAAATATACTGTGGCCAAAATTCATCCCATGATACATGTGTGGAATTGGATATAATTAAAAATATCACTCGTGCCCATTTGTCCCAGGTGCTCTACTCACGTGTGTGAAGGCTGAGAATCCAGAAATACTCGCCCTACAACTTGCAAGACCATCTGAAGTCATTAGCAAATGAAATAAATATTTTCATCAGATCTGTTACAATCAGAGACAGCCCACACGTCGTATTACTCTGTCCACTTTCAAAAATCTAAATAACAGTTTATTTGCATACTTTCCCAATATGAAACAAACTAATAGTGGCCTCCTTTCAGAAACAAAAGTCCAGGCTAGCAATATGCACAGCCATGATGGAATAAACCCAGAGGTAAAGCTCCCAAACCACCAGCCACACAAGGCCATTACTATAAATCGGTGAGCATGTCAATACTGCTTAAATCCCTTTCATATCAAACTACTGGATCTAACACAGAAATGAGGCGCAGCCCAGGGGAAATTTCCAAGGTGAATGTTCTCATGTTTCTGAGATACCTACATAAAGGATACGGTGGTTGGGTGCAAGAGACCCGGAGCTGATGAGACGACAGTCCAACTGTCAAGTGCACATATGAAAGAAGATTGATCACAAAACAATGTAGTAAACAAATCAAAGAACTCTCACTATGTTAAGACATTAACAGAACATGAGAACATTTCAAATTTCTATCATTGGATAAATTTTTATAACAAGAATTAGCTCTATAGATCAAGAAAAAGTGAAGTTGGAGGTATTAAGTACACATAGATTTAACGTCAGCCAATGTCTCCTTAGACGAAGATACCAGCACTGGGCCGTTCTTCCATATTTTAGGATGAGGTTACTGTTTTTACTATGAGAATAGTGTATACACTGAATTATAACTTGTTGGTGGGAAGAAAAGGATCCAAGAGTTACTTGCTGGCTCATTCTTGAGCTCCCTTGTAAACAGAAGTGCACATTTTCAAGATGGCTAGCTGAGCTTCCAGGTATGAACAGTGACGGGACACAAACGATACTTTGCCAATGAGCCTATGCTGATACTAAACTCACTTTACCTTGGATACATTCTTAGAAACTGAATGAACTAATCAGACCCTTATGACTGGCAGTGTAAGAAAGTGTAATTTTCATGTGTCAAAAAGAAAAATATAAGGAACAAATCACCTAGCCTTCCACAAAGGGAACAATGTACCATTTGAAAGAACATACACTGCTTTGCATTCTCACAGCAACTGGCATCTAAAGATTTATAACAACTTTTCAGCCATTATTTCCGGTAATAGGCTAAGATGCCAAAGAAGAGAGAAAAGGCAGTTATCTCATTTTATAGGGAGAACTAGCTAACGTCTGGGTCCCCCAGCAGCCCCAAGCCCACACTCTCATTCCCAGACTAGGCAGACAAGAGCCTGACCCCTAACAATAGCCAATCAGATGGGCCCAGATTAGCATTTCCACCATCTTGTCTCCAACCACACAGTCATTAAAAATGTCATTCCCCTCACTAAATCATAACCTCCTTGAGGGTAAGAACTCCTTAGTCATTACTGTAATGTTTTCTTTCCTACAGTGCCTTGTTCCCAATAGGCATTAAATACACATGCGAGGGAATAAAATGGAACTCTATATGTTCTATACATTTGTTGAAGTTCTGAGCCAGGGAGGTGTTTGGACATTTTGGAATTAGTTGACCGGCCAAGCAATTGGACATCATGGAGAAGTCAGCCACCCTTGGGTTATCAACACCTTATTTTTCACAATATGGCTCTCTGACAGCCACGAGTTCATTTGAGCTCTTGCTCTTATTTGAGCCGGACACCAACATGTGAAGAAGGGAGCACCATTCCCATTTTCCACATGAGGAATTAACAAAGCATAGAGGTTAAATGACTTACCCAGGGTCACCAAATAACTGCAAGAACTGAGACTAGAATCTCGAACTCTCCTCAGTTCCCTTCCCTGGTACCATTACAATGTGGATCCATGTAAACCCACAAACACACGTGCACACTCTCTCTCTCAGCACATACACTTTCATCCTCCCCAAATATATCTATGACAGTTCTACCTTTTTCATTTAAAACCACTTCAGGCTGGTACTTACTGATTTCAACTGTGTTTCTCATCCAAAGACCCAAGGCTAGGAGATATACTGACTGAACTCCAAGAAGATTCGTTGGCCGGTAGGACCAATTCTTAGATGGCCTTGTTTTGGGGCTTGTCTGTTCTGAGGCACTCACCAAGGGAACTCTGCTATCAGAGCCAGGGGTGTGCTGTTTCAGAAAGCCTCGCCTGGGAGATACCATTACAGCGTGTAATGGAGGGAAGCCATTTCGAAGATCATTTGATCAGGAGGAGCTAAGCTACTTGTTAGGCAGATTTGCAAAAGCAGCCAGACAAGTAACGGAGGCACTAGCTCTTTTTACAGCTGCCTCGTTTCAATCTTAGATCCTGCAAAAGATAGCTCACGAGTGACACACATACAAAGCACGGTCACACAGAACACATTCATGCTTGCTCTCACACACACGAGCAAATGAGGTCGGTTCCGCCGTAGTCCAGTTCTCTGCTAACATCTTTTTGACTGACTTCCATTGTTTGCAGCAGGAACTTCACATGAATGAAATCCAATAAGCCAGCATAATATAGTTGCAAATTTCAATGATAGGTTACAAATAAGGAAATCAATAGGCATAACCTGGCATACTACATATATTATGTGGGGAGGTAGTTCTCTATTCGAGCGACTTCTTAAGCTTCTAAAAGGAGGCAGCACTGTACTTGATTATTCATTGTGTATGCTGCATGAGCTAATGCCAAGAAAATGCTAATGGCCATCTGACGCGTGTTTATATTTGCAAACTGATGCATTATTATAGGTTTTGGCTTTTCATTTCCAACTCTGATGCTTCTAAGAAGAGAAAATAAGATGCATGAAGAACAGAGGTAGAAAGGTTTTAAGCATAAAAAAGTAAAAGATGCCTCAAATAAATGTGTGGGGAAAAAAGAGAAGTCAACTCTAGTAATAAAACATTTCCTAGTTCTCAAAACAGAATGTAGTATCCTTGGAGGCAGTCAGAAAAAAATAGATGCAGACAAGCAGCCCAAAGTGAACAGGATATGGTAAACCAACATCTTGAGTCTCTGAGGTTCTAGCTGATCTCTGTGACTAGGCATGGGTGATAATTATACCCTTCCCTGATCCACTTTGGTAAAAGAGCCACAAATTCCCTCAAACTCAAGCCTAAAACTTCAATTCCCTAAATTGCTAGGGCTCTTTGTATACCATAGAGATGTCTGGACATTGTTTTCAAACCTGCGCTTTATGGCTCATCTTCCTAGGAACTTGCTCTATTCTCAATTTTCTCTACCCAAATTGGCTTTCTATATGGAAAGTACCTAATGAACGTTTGAAGAGCTACATGTGGTCAATTGATACTTTAGCATTCAATTTTTCTACACTAGGAATTCAGATCATTTTAGCAAAGCTCATATTCTACCCTCACCCTCCCACCCCCAAAGAAAGACATTTTGCCAGAAATGGAGGTTAAAGAATTTGAACTGGTGTAAAATGCAGCATCTCTTTTTCCAGCTTTTGTGCCTTAACCTAAATTTACAAAAGAGCTGAGTGTGTGTCTCTAGCATGTGGGGCGATACAGTTAAGGAAGAGGAAATATTACCTTTAGAGAAAGGAAGAATGGGACATGACCAGGCCCAATTTCCATCTATCACACTTCACAAATGGTAGGGGATAAACAGCTAGCCACAGTCTTACTTGCACAAATTCCCTATCTCCTAACTCCACCTCCTTACCCCTACCAAAGGAGATTATTTTTGTCTTAAAGAAAACTGGCCCTGGGTCTAAAAAAAAGATTATAATCCACCCAAAGAAATTCCTCTAGAAACCAAAAGCCTGAAGGATGACCTCATAATTGAGCCTGCTGGCTTTCCTGGACCAGCTAAGTTCTTCACTTACAAGCTGTCAAATCTACCAAGTGATTCATTCTCCTTGTGACCTGGTACTCAACCATGTGGTTGCAGCTGCCATTGTCCACTTCTCTAAGATGTGGCTCAGGATGGGTTCATGCTGGAGCAGACCCCTCCCCCAGCACATGGGCAGTTCTGACATTAGATGGCCTTGTTTAGGGGTTTGCCTGTTGCAGGGCCCTCAGTGCTCACCCGCACACAAAAAGGAAGGCTATCAGGTACCTAAGTTTTTCTGTGGGCTGGGGAAGTCTCCAGACTGAGATCACAAGGTCCAGCGTTTATCTCTTTAAGGAAGGAAATGATATGTTGATAGGAAAAGTGAAGACAGAGGAGAAGCAGGGTTTAGGAGAAGCAAGGGTTTAGGAGAAGCAGGGTTTAGGAGAAGCAAGGAACGGGAGTGAGAAGGTCTAAGGGGGGACTCAGTCAGTAGTTTCTAATGACTCCTGTGAAGCGAGGGCATCCTAACCAAAACCGGGGGAAGCAAGGGACTTCTCTGGTGGTCCAGTGGTTAAAATTTCATGCTTCCACACCAGGCATAGGTTCAATACCTGGTCGGTGAACTATGTGCCTACATGTCATGCAGTGTGGCCAAAAAAAAAAAAGGGTGAGGGCAATAGGGGGAGGAAATGTGGGTGTTCATTACATATTCATTATATATAATACATATATGTGTATATATACTATATATAATGAAAAGGATGGCCTAAATCTCAACATGCATAAAACAAAGATCATGGCATGTGGTCCCATCACTTCATGACAAATAAATAGGCAGTTAAGGAAGAGGAAATATTACCTTTAGAGAAAGGAAGAATGGGACATGACCAGGCCCAATTTCCATCTATCACACTTCACAAATGGTAGGGGATAAACAGCTAGCCACAGTCTTACTTGCACAAATTCCCTATCTCCTAACTCCACCTCCTTACCCCTACCAAAGGAGATTATTTTTGTCTTAAAGAAAACTGGCCCTGGGTCTAAAAAAAAGATTATAATCCACCCAAAGAAATTCCTCTAGAAACCAAAAGCCTGAAGGATGACCTCATAATTGAGCCTGCTGGCTTTCCTGGACCAGCTAAGTTCTTCACTTACAAGCTGTCAAATCTACCAAGTGATTCATTCTCCTTGTGACCTGGTACTCAACCATGTGGTTGCAGCTGCCATTGTCCACTTCTCTAAGATGTGGCTCAGGATGGGTTCATGCTGGAGCAGACCCCTCCCCCAGCACATGGGCAGTTCTGACATTAGATGGCCTTGTTTAGGGGTTTGCCTGTTGCAGGGCCCTCAGTGCTCACCCGCACACAAAAAGGAAGGCTATCAGGTACCTAAGTTTTTCTGTGGGCTGGGGAAGTCTCCAGACTGAGATCACAAGGTCCAGCGTTTATCTCTTTAAGGAAGGAAATGATATGTTGATAGGAAAAGTGAAGACAGAGGAGAAGCAGGGTTTAGGAGAAGCAAGGGTTTAGGAGAAGCAGGGTTTAGGAGAAGCAAGGAACGGGAGTGAGAAGGTCTAAGGGGGGACTCAGTCAGTAGTTTCTAATGACTCCTGTGAAGCGAGGGCATCCTAACCAAAACCGGGGGAAGCAAGGGACTTCTCTGGTGGTCCAGTGGTTAAAATTTCATGCTTCCACACCAGGCATAGGTTCAATACCTGGTCGGTGAACTATGTGCCTACATGTCATGCAGTGTGGCCAAAAAAAAAAAGGGTGAGGGCAATAGGGGGAGGAAATGTGGGTGTTCATTACATATTCATTATATATAATACATATATGTGTATATATACTATATATAATGAAAAGGATGGCCTAAATCTCAACATGCATAAAACAAAGATCATGGCATGTGGTCCCATCACTTCATGACAAATAAATAGGCAAACAGTGGAAACAGTGACAGACTTTATTTTCATGAGCTCCAAAATCACTGTGGATAGTGACTGCAGCCATGAAATTAAAAGACACTTGCTCCTTGGAAGAAAAGCTATGAAAAACCTAGACAGCATATTAAAAAGCAGCGACCACATTGCCAACAAATGTCCATATACTCAAAGCTATGGTTTTTCCAGTAGTCATGTACGGATGTGAGAGTTGGACCATAAAGGTTGAGCAGCAAAGAATTGATGCCTTTGAACTGTGGTGTTGGAGAAGACTCTTGAGAGTCCCTTGGGCAGCAAGGAGATCAAACCAGTCAGTCCTAAAGGAAATCAACCTTGGATACTCATTGGAAGGACTGATGCTGAAGCTGAAACTCCAGTACTTTGACCACCTGATGCAATGAGCTGACTCAGTGGAAAAGACTCTGGGAAAGATGGAAGGCAGAAGGAGAAGGGGATGACACAGGATGAGATAGTTAGATGGTATCACTGAGTCAATGGACATGAGTTTGAGCAAGCTCCAGATGATGAAGGACAAGAAAGCCTGACCTGCTGCAATCAATGGGGTTGCAAGAGTGAGACACAATGGAGCAAATGAACTGATGAAAATTCTTTATCAAGCAATGGTCATCTGGGAGTGTTCTTTCTACTTTAACAATGAGCCCAATACATACCCTGCCCCCACAATCATGTCAACCAACTACTACTTTGTGGCCTTCTGCAGGTCACTTAGACATGCTCTATCTGCTCCTGGCCATCCTTATAATGAAGGTCTGGAGGTTACACAGCTGTATAAAGAGAGGAAAAGAGAAGAGCTTATGTCAGCCTGATCTTGCTTTTTTATAGGAAAAGAAACCAGGTACATGCTTTCTTCTTGTGGATTGTTGACTTTCATTTCAAAGACTCCTGAAACCAAAACAGAGACCTGTTACCCTGTAAGTATAACTCTAAGAACATGCCCCTTAAGCAGTCCATCTGTGCCTGCCATGGTTTACTCCAACAATATATACTTACTGAAGCGTATGTGCTAGGTACCATGCCAGGTGCTGGAACTAAAGAGAAAAATATCAATAAGTGCCCAGCCGTGAGGGAGATTAAAGGCCTCAGCAGTGGGTATTATCTTTGGCTGCATATTCTAGATAAAATGTATATTAAATATATACACAAAATATAACTACAGAACAGGTAAGGGCATGTGTACTGCAAATTGAAGAGTGCTTTTTTTTAAAAAAAAGAGGGACTGGAGCAGTACAGAAGGAACAAAAGGGCTCCTTAACTGACTGCTATCCTATTACATGAGAAATCAGTGCCAATAATCATACCACCACACCCAAGGCGAATGTTTAATATGGATGTTCATGCCTTTCATCTCCATTCCACCAACATTCATATATACCAGGTACTGTTTCAAGTACAGGCGGGTATACAAAGAGAGATGAATGAAGACTAGTTCCAGTCTTCAAAGAGCTCATAGTTAAATGAGGATGGTGGACATGCATACATGCAATAGGTAATATAATGGGATACCAACCAGGAAGGCACAGGATGCTTTAGAGGGACGGAACAGAGGGTAACTAATGTTCTCAGAGAGATCAGAGATAGAGCACTCAGCAGGGTATTGAAGAATGAGTAAGAGTTCACTGGGATTCGAAAAATGGAAAGTTTTTTCTAGGGTGGTGTAGTACATTATTCAAGAGTACATTCCAGTGAACAAATACTGTACGCATGTTAGATCATGTTTCTAAGGCTTGTGTACCTGTTTCTGCTGAACTAAGTGATGCTGGTCCTATGTAAGAAACAGATCTTAAAACTCTGGAGGAGGGCTTCCCCTGGTGGTCCAGTGGGTAAAGACACCACCTTGCAGTGCAAGGGGCGC
This sequence comes from Tragulus kanchil, assembly GCA_022376925.1. Classification (NCBI taxonomy): domain Eukaryota; kingdom Metazoa; phylum Chordata; class Mammalia; order Artiodactyla; family Tragulidae; genus Tragulus; species Tragulus kanchil. The sequence continues at coordinate 63,763,055 of JAIOJX010000001.1, read as the reverse complement.
CGATTCCATCCCTGGTCTGGGAAGATCCCACGTGTGGCAGAGCGGCTGGACCGATGTGTCCAATTATCGAGCCGGAGCTCTGGCGCACGTGCGCCCAGAGCCGGCGCTCTGCGACGACAGTGGCCACCGCGATGGGAGGCCCACAGGAGCCAAAGAACAAAGATGGATGAAAATAGAGAAATGAAAGACCAATAGAAGTGGCCCGCCCATCCCCTTCCCTCCCCACCCCACCCTCCAAAAGATAAATAAATAAAATTTAAAAAAAAAAACAAAACTCTGGAGGAAAGTAACATGTATAAAGACTTTCAAAAACCAGAACACAGGAGCCTCGTGAAATACAGAAGGGATCAGTATTGGTGACACAAAGCATTTTCCAGGCCTAAAGCCATATATGAGCAGAACAGACTTCTTTTGAGGAAAATGTATTAAGACCATAACAGTTGGAAAAAGAAACCCCTTCCTTATGTTCCAATTAAGAACTAAGTTGCACCTTATTCTCCAATTTTAATTTCTGGAGTTGGTTTTTTATTATCATTTATTTATTTATTTTTGGCTATTCTAGGTTTTCACTGTCACCACAGGCTCTTCTCTAGTTGCAAGGAGTGGGGGCTACTCTCTAGCTGAGATGAGGTGCCCAGGAAGGCAGGGGATGCTTTGAAAGACCAATGCAGGAATGCTAAACACTGCCCCCACAGGCGTCTGAGGGCATTACACTTGAGCAAGATATTGAAGGATAAAGGAGCTCACCTGAGCAGGGTCTAGGGCAAGAGATGAACAAGTCAGTCCCTGCCTTGGAGGAAACAAAGTATCATGGGTGTTGGCCATGACAGCTCAGTGTGAAGATGACAACAGGTTGCTACTGAAGGGCAAGTGAGGGGCTCTCAACAGCCTGAAGAAGGAAGCTTCACAGAGGAAGTATACTTGAGTAGAATTTAGAACAAGTAAACCAAGGCCACATTTCAGGCACAAAGAACAATATGTGCTAAGACCAAGAGAAGATTACAGACAATTCAGTATATGATAGAAACTATAGATAACATGATGACGTGAAAAATAAGACCAGGAGGGACGAATTTAAGAAGGATCTCCTATGCCTTTCTTTGGGGTTTGGACTCTTCCTATCTAGATAAAGAGACTTCAAATGGTGGGATGGCATGATTAGTTTTGAATTTCACACATATGACTAGGGCAGCAATGTAGCAGATACAGCAAGAAGGTGGAACACTTGAAGACTCTTTTGTCCATGGAGTAGAATGTTCCAGGTAGCAACACAAAAATCATTTTGAGAGGAGACAACTCTCAGAAAATGAGCCACAGGAGAGGAAGCACAGGCAGTATGGAAATAGACAGGAAAAGAAGTTTCAAGAAGAGGCAACCCTATTTTGGACATTGGCCAACAACGGCAGGGATGTGAGTGGTGGGATTCACTGGTCTCAAGACCCCAGATGGAAATCTGGGTAGAAATAGATGTCTATTCCAAGAGGCCCAGAGGAATGTGGAAGGACTAATGTATTTTTTTAACCTTTAAGGGATTTTCCAGCTTTACTGTGGGACAATTGACAAATTTAAATATGTACAATGAGATGAATGGTTTTGTATATGTATACAATGGGAAATGGTTATCACAATCACCTTAATTCATACATCCATCAACTCATATCAGTTCTTTGTGCTTTATTTTTCTTTTTTGTATATCGAAAACACTTAACATCTGCTTTCTTAGCAAATTTCAAGCATACAACACAGCATTATTAACTATACACAGCATTAGTAACTATAGTCACTATGCTGTTCATTACCTCCTGAGTGCATCCTTTATTTAGCTTTTGCTCAGGATTCTAGACAGAACTGTGCCTCAGTTTTGTTTTTTGGGGGATGGGGGTTGGGTAAGGGAATGAGAGTAAACAACTAGCTTAGAGATTATTTAAAAAGCTAATGAAGCTGGTACGCTGATAAGTATGATTATGTAGGAGGCCCTTTAAATGAGAAGCCACTGCACAACTAGTAATAATCATATTCCCAAGAGAATAATAAGAACACATTATTCTGGTGCTGGCTAGTAGGATAGCCCTTATCAGTTTCATAAAAATTTGGCTGAATTTTTATAAAGACTCTACCAACAAACAAACATACACATTCTATAAAGACTAAATATTTGCAAATGCTCCTTGAATATGTAACTTTTGTACAAAGAGAGAGAACTCAGTGACACATTGGATCCTTCAGTCAAAATTCAACTAGAAATACCTAGTGAGAAGCAAAACAAATGCCTAAGTACCATGTCTTCATTACACAGCAAATAATAAAAAGCTGAAAGAAACATCAACTCGCACGTGACTGGGAAATCTCTCTAGCTATATCTATTCCTCTCCATGATAGGAAAAGACAGCAATGTTTCAAGAAGAGGCAACCCTATTTTGAAAACATTGGCCACAGGAGAGGAAGCACAGGCAGTATGGAAATAGACAGGAAAAGAAGTTTCAAGAAGAGGCAACCCTATTTTGGACATTGGCCAACAACGGCAGGGATGTGAGTGGTGGGATTCACTGGTCTCAAGACCCCAGATGGAAATCTGGGTAGAAATAGATGTCTATTCCAAGAGGCCCAGAGGAATGTGGAAGGACTAATGTATTTTTTTAACCTTTAAGGGATTTTCCAGCTTTACTGTGGGACAATTGACAAATTTAAATATGTACAATGAGATGAATGGTTTTGTATATGTATACAATGGGAAATGGTTATCACAATCACCTTAATTCATACATCCATCAACTCATATCAGTTCTTTGTGCTTTATTTTGCTTTTTGGTATATCAAAAACACTTAACATCTGCTTTCTTAGCAAATTTCAAGCATACAACACAGCATTATTAACTATACACAGCATTAGTAACTATAGTCACTATGCTGTTCATTACCTCCTGAGTGCATCCTTTATTTAGCTTTTGCTCAGGATTCTAGACAGAACTGTGCCTCAGTTTTGTTTTTTGGGGGATGGGGGTTGGGTAAGGGAATGAGAGTAAACAACTAGCTTAGAGATTATTTAAAAAGCTAATGAAGCTGGTACGCTGATAAGTATGATTATGTAGGAGGCCCTTTAAATGAGAAGCCACTGCACAACTAGTAATAATCATATTCCCAAGAGAATAATAAGAACACATTATTCTGGTGCTGGCTAGTAGGATAGCCCTTATCAGTTTCATAAAAATTTGGCTGAATTTTTATAAAGACTCTACCAACAAACAAACATACACATTCTATAAAGACTAAATATTTGCAAATGCTCCTTGAATATGTAACTTTTGTACAAAGAAGAGAGAACTCAGTGACACATTGGATCCTTCAGTCAAAATTCAACTAGAAATACCTAGTGAGAAGCAAAACAAATGCCTAAGTACCATGTCTTCATTACACAGCAAATAATAAAAAGCTGAAAGAAACATCAACTCGCACGTGACTGGGGAAATCTCTCTCTAGCTATATCTATTCCTCTCCATGTGCATGCTCAGTCGCCTAGTTGTGTCCAACTCTTTGCAACCCCATGGACTGTAGCCCACCAGGCTTCTCTGTTCAAGGAATTTCCCAGGCAAGAATACTCGAGTGGGTTGCCATTTCTTTCTTCAGGGGATCTTCTCCACCCAGGGATTAAACCTGCATTTCCTGCATGGGCAGGCCGATTTTTCACCACTAGTGCCACCTGGGAAGCATTTCTCTCAACAGAGATAGCAAAATAAAGACAATACATATGAATGGAACAGCAGGTATAACATGCTTACATGGCATTATGGGATGGTTCAATCGAGAGCAGGACACATGGACTGAAAATATTATTTTGGAGACCAGCAGCATGGAAATAGAGTATAGAATAAGAGAGAAGGCAAGGTCTCAGGGGAATACCAATATTTAGGGGTTGGAAGAGGAACCAGGGATCCTTGAGAACTATGGTTAAAGAATTGGAGGAACTGAATCTATGACATCATGGAAACCAAGAGAAAAAAATTTCAAGATGAGTATGACAATGAGGCAAATGTTACAGAGAAGTCAAAAGTGCTCTTATCTTTTTGTCTTTCTGTCCTTTTCCTAGAGTTCAATAAAGCTGATGCCTCATCATTTTCAGGTCAGAAGAGAAACAGCCAAGGAGCCCCAGAGGTGTGCTGATGTGTTTCAGTATATTTCAAGAATTTCTAGGCTCTGGACAGTTGATGGTCCTTGAGCAGCATGACCAAAACCACATGGCATGCCTTGAGAAAGATTTTTCCTTCTGGGGGTGACTGGTATTACCATGGCCATAGATCACCACAACCCTTAATTTTGCTGCAAAGGTCACTCTTATGATGTCACATTTGTTGCACTTTTGCAACATGCTGGGCATCACACACGACACAGAGAGAAATGCCATGTGGTTCAGTGAGCTGAAAAACTGTAGCTCTCATTTCAACATTTTTTTTTTCACAAGAAACATTATGCTCAATTCAAACAGCTCATTATTTGCTAACCATCAGACCAAAGACTTCGCCAAGCAAAGATGCAAATATTCAGTCTAGACTGGAACCTTCTCAGCCCAGCACTGCTGATAACAAGCTTTATGACCTTGAGTACATTGCTGGGTCACTCTGAATCTAGTTCTTCACAGACGAAAGGTGACAACTTCACCAAGAGGTTGTGAGGATAAAATGATCTGCACATGAGAAACGTGTGAAGCAATTTACGGTATGTTACCCACAGAAGATGTTTACAATTACTGCCACAGATTTCACGGGCCATAAAATCACCACCATTCATTAAGATTTATGTCCCAGGCACTCTAAAAGGGAACAGAGAAAAAATAAAGACAATACATATGAATGGAACAGCAGGTATAACATGCTTACATGGCATTATGGGATGGTTCAATCGAGAGCAGGACACATGGACTGAAAATATTATTTTGGAGACCAGCAGCATGGAAATAGAGTATAGAATAAGAGAGAAGGCAAGGTCTCAGGGGAATACCAATATTTAGGGGTTGGAAGAGGAACCAGGGATCCTTGAGAACTATGGTTAAAGAATTGGAGGAACTGAATCTATGACATCATGGAAACCAAGAGAAAAAAATTTCAAGATGAGTATGACAATGAGGCAAATGTTACAGAGAAGTCAAAAGTGCTCTTATCTTTTTGTCTTTCTGTCCTTTTCCTAGAGTTCAATAAAGCTGATGCCTCATCATTTTCAGGTCAGAAGAGAAACAGCCAAGGAGCCCCAGAGGTGTGCTGATGTGTTTCAGTATATTTCAAGAATTTCTAGGCTCTGGACAGTTGATGGTCCTTGAGCAGCATGACCAAAACCACATGGCATGCCTTGAGAAAGATTTTTCCTTCTGGGGGTGACTGGTATTACCATGGCCATAGATCACCACAACCCTTAATTTTGCTGCAAAGGTCACTCTTATGATGTCACATTTGTTGCACTTTTGCAACATGCTGGGCATCACACACGACACAGAGAGAAATGCCATGTGGTTCAGTGAGCTGAAAAACTGTAGCTCTCATTTCAACATTTTTTTTTTCACAAGAAACATTATGCTCAATTCAAACAGCTCATTATTTGCTAACCATCAGACCAAAGACTTCGCCAAGCAAAGATGCAAATATTCAGTCTAGACTGGAACCTTCTCAGCCCAGCACTGCTGATAACAAGCTTTATGACCTTGAGTACATTGCTGGGTCACTCTGAATCTAGTTCTTCACAGACGAAAGGTGACAACTTCACCAAGAGGTTGTGAGGATAAAATGATCTGCACATGAGAAACGTGTGAAGCAATTTACGGTATGTTACCCACAGAAGATGTTTACAATTACTGCCACAGATTTCACGGGCCATAAAATCACCACCATTCATTAAGATTTATGTCCCAGGCACTCTGCTAAAAGTTACTCATGTACCAGTTCCCATAACCTGCATAACCCCTTAAGGCATTATTTCCATCTGACAGATGAAACTGACATTCAGGGACATCAGCTTCCTTGCCAAGGTCACCAAGCAAGACTATACAAAGACAAATACCATATGACTATCACTTATAGGTGGAATCTGAAATGTGACAGAAATGAACTTCTCTACGAAACAGAAACAACCTCATGGACATAAAGAACAGACTTGTGGTTGTCAAGGAGGGTGTGGTGGGGTGGGCGAGGGCTGGATTGGGAGTTTGAGGTTAGCAGATGCAAACTACTATATAGAGAATGGATAAATAACAAGGGCCTATTGTATAGCACAGGGGATTATATTCAATATCCTTCAATAAACCATAATAGAAAAAGACAATACAATCTCATGTCTGTGTGACTCCAAAGTCCATGCTCTTATTTATGCTTCCTTAAGTCACTTTATACTTTTATGTGATATGATGAGTTCTCAGCTACGACAGCTTTTACACAGACAAGAAAGCTCTTAAGGCTTTGAGATGGGTGAGCCATGCTTCCATTGTTATGTTTCAGACCAAAGCCTGAAAGTGAGCAGATCCAGTGCCCACAGGGCAGACATTTCAGCATTAGAATCAAGGGCAGAGTGCCTGTGGTTGGGAGGTGGGGCCATTTCTTTAGCAGATCTGGGCATCACACACGACACAGAGAGAAATGCCATGTGGTTCAGTGAGCTGAAAAACTGTAGCTCTCATTTCAACATTTTTTTTTTCACAAGAAACATTATGCTCAATTCAAACAGCTCATTATTTGCTAACCATCAGACCAAAGACTTCGCCAAGCAAAGATGCAAATATTCAGTCTAGACTGGAACCTTCTCAGCCCAGCACTGCTGATAACAAGCTTTATGACCTTGAGTACATTGCTGGGTCACTCTGAATCTAGTTCTTCACAGACGAAAGGTGACAACTTCACCAAGAGGTTGTGAGGATAAAATGATCTGCACATGAGAAACGTGTGAAGCAATTTACGGTATGTTACCCACAGAAGATGTTTACAATTACTGCCACAGATTTCACGGGCCATAAAATCACCACCATTCATTAAGATTTATGTCCCAGGCACTCTGCTAAAAGTTACTCATGTACCAGTTCCCATAACCTGCATAACCCCTTAAGGCATTATTTCCATCTGACAGATGAAACTGACATTCAGGGACATCAGCTTCCTTGCCAAGGTCACCAAGCAAGACTATACAAAGACAAATACCATATGACTATCACTTATAGGTGGAATCTGAAATGTGACAGAAATGAACTTCTCTACGAAACAGAAACAACCTCATGGACATAAAGAACAGACTTGTGGTTGTCAAGGAGGGTGTGGTGGGGTGGGCGAGGGCTGGATTGGGAGTTTGAGGTTAGCAGATGCAAACTACTATATAGAGAATGGATAAATAACAAGGGCCTATTGTATAGCACAGGGGATTATATTCAATATCCTTCAATAAACCATAATAGAAAAAGACAATACAATCTCATGTCTGTGTGACTCCAAAGTCCATGCTCTTATTTATGCTTCCTTAAGTCACTTTATACTTTTATGTGATATGATGAGTTCTCAGCTACGACAGCTTTTACACAGACAAGAAAGCTCTTAAGGCTTTGAGATGGGTGAGCCATGCTTCCATTGTTATGTTTCAGACCAAAGCCTGAAAGTGAGCAGATCCAGTGCCCACAGGGCAGACATTTCAGCATTAGAATCAAGGGCAGAGTGCCTGTGGTTAGAGACCAGGTCAATGGCTCCACCAGCAACAGGAGTCTTGCCCATTCCTCCTCTCCCAAGGTTCTGCTTTAGCAGATGAAGGTGACATTACTGAGGGCTTCACTGATTTTGAAGGAAAAGTTGTAGGACTAGAGCGTACATTGAAATAAACAAGAAATATTGCTACAGTAGCCAGATAAACATGTCCTAAAATGACGGAGGAAGTGAGGAAACTCGCAGTGGGTTTTCTTTTTCTCTCTTCTTTAGTGGTACTGAACGTTGACCCCTAGCTTGTGGTAAAGAGAAATACAGACTTAAATAAAAGCAGGCAACAAGCCCTGTGAAAATCGGGTCTTTGGCAGCAAAGAACCATACTGTTTCTCTGTTACTTCAGGGTTCTGCCCTTTGAAAGCACCTTATTCCAAGGGCAATGGTAAGGATACTAAGACTAATATCTACCATTTGTTAAGCACTGACTATTATATGTCATTTCATTCTCATAACAACTCAATGAAGTTGATGGTGTTAGTGTCGCACCCATTTTACAGATGAGGCAACTGAGACTTGAAGAGGATTAAATAGTTGACTCAAACAAGGTTACATGGTAGGCAGTGGCCAAATTGGGATTCAGGTGCTGGTCTAGCTGATTCCAGAGTTGGTGCTCCTAGACTTCTACCATAACAAATGAACAGGTTATTAAATATTTTAAGAGGCATAAAATACCATACAAATGCAAGAGATGGGTCTCCTTACTTAGCACTCCTCACTGTATTCGAGTGAATTCAGGCAGGTGCATTTTTCCTCTCCTAAAATTCAGACAGTACTGTCAGTCTTATAAATTGCTTTCGGTGAGTCTCAGCATATCAGCAGAAATGATCAAATATAAATTTGCTGAGCTATTGCCTTAAAGCTGTCTCCTGGCGGAGGTGGTGGCTAAATCTTAATTAAGTACAAGATTTCCATTAAGGTCTAAAAGCTCACTTTTCTTCCTCTACCTTATGCCTCACGACAAGCACTTTCTGACACAATTTTCTAGAAAGATGACCCACCTTCCCTGTGCTAAGCAAGAGGTCTACGAGGCAGTCTGCTTTGGGAAGAGGCTTCCCTAAATCCTAACTGCTGTTTCCAACCATTCATGGGCCCTCAAGACCTTTGGAACTTAAAAACAATTGGAGAACATAATAAAGATTCCTCTAAGCCCAAACTTCAAGACTTGCTGCCTCGTACTACAGTTTGATGGTGACTTCATCTTTCCCATTCAAAAGAAATCCCTTCAAAGGCAAAGTCTGGGTCTTTCACCCTTTGGATTCCCATCACTATGTGAGGCCCACAGAAGATCATCAGTCTGCGCATGGCAGCAAGGTCATATTCTGTACTATTTTTACTCCAGGGAGACTTCAACGGGGGTAGCCATGGACTAGGGAGCCTCCTACAAGCTGCTCGTGTGGATTCAGGTGGCTTATGTCTCTGGCACCAGGCTCCTGATCTACTGGTTCACTCCTGGTTTTTTTTCCCACCCTCTGCAGGAAAATCTACAGTCTGTTTGGAGTGCAAGGAAGTTTCTTCAGCTTGTCTTTACCCCCGCCTACTGAGAAATTTCCTCTGTGGACTTGCTAGTAACAGCTGCTGAAATTCCAGTGGAGGCTATATATGCACGTGCACACTCACAATAGAAATGCATTTGATTATCCAGCTAGCTCATTAACCTTCTCTTTCTCCTTCTTGAATACCCATGATCCAGGGTAAACAGGGGAAAAGCAGACCTGGCTGGATGAGAGGTACCTGCTGGAAGCACGACTGCCCTTTCCCCGTGTGCAATCAGCAGGCAATTCCAGATCACAAACATAAAAGCAAAGACACATACATTTGCATAGGAAACCCCTAAGAGGGCTTAAACAAATGCACGTTTCACCTTCACTTCCCCTTGGGAGGTAAATGAAGTGGCAAGTTAAGCCATAAACTTCGAAAAGATAAACAAACCCTCTAAATTCTAACCTTTATGGAAAGGACTGGCTAAGGTTCTGCCTGTTAAGTGATGATTTCTGCAAAAGGAGACTATGGCGAAAGGATGTAAAACTTGATCTAGGATTTCAGTTGCTTCTTTTTAATCCCAGATATGAATCTCACTCCTTTCTGCTAGGAATATACAGCCACCTTCCCTGTGCTAAGCAAGAGGTCTACGAGGCAGTCTGCTTTGGGAAACCAACTGCTGTTTCCAACCATTCATGGGCCCTCAAGACCTTTGGAACTTAAAAACAATTGGAGAACATAATAAAGATTCCTCTAAGCCCAAACTTCAAGACTTGCTGCCTCGTACTACAGTTTGATGGTGACTTCATCTTTCCCATTCAAAAGAAATCCCTTCAAAGGCAAAGTCTGGGTCTTTCACCCTTTGGATTCCCATCACTATGTGAGGCCCACAGAAGATCATCAGTCTGCGCATGGCAGCAAGGTCATATTCTGTACTATTTTTACTCCAGGGAGACTTCAACGGGGGTAGCCATGGACTAGGGAGCCTCCTACAAGCTGCTCGTGTGGATTCAGGTGGCTTATGTCTCTGGCACCAGGCTCCTGATCTACTGGTTCACTCCTGGTTTTTTTTCCCACCCTCTGCAGGAAAATCTACAGTCTGTTTGGAGTGCAAGGAAGTTTCTTCAGCTTGTCTTTACCCCCGCCTACTGAGAAATTTCCTCTGTGGACTTGCTAGTAACAGCTGCTGAAATTCCAGTGGAGGCTATATATGCACGTGCACACTCACAATAGAAATGCATTTGATTATCCAGCTAGCTCATTAACCTTCTCTTTCTCCTTCTTGAATACCCATGATCCAGGGTAAACAGGGGAAAAGCAGACCTGGCTGGATGAGAGGTACCTGCTGGAAGCACGACTGCCCTTTCCGCGTGTGCAATCAGCAGGCAATTCCAGATCACAAACATAAAAGCAAAGACACATACATTTGCATAGGAAACCCCTAAGAGGGCTTAAACAAATGCACGTTTCACCTTCACTTCCCCTTGGGAGGTAAATGAAGTGGCAAGTTAAGCCATAAACTTCGAAAAGATAAACAAACCCTCTAAATTCTAACCTTTATGGAAAGGACTGGCTAAGGTTCTGCCTGTTAAGTGATGATTTCTGCAAAAGGAGACTATGGCGAAAGGATGTAAAACTTGATCTAGGATTTCAGTTGCTTCTTTTTAATCCCAGATATGAATCTCACTCCTTTCTGCTAGGAATATACAGCCACACTGGCTCCTGGCTAAGAGCAACACTCTTCCTTTTAGCTGAGGGTGAGCAGAGAACAAGGGCAAATGGTGGAGGGCGAGGTGACAGCTGTGATCATGAACACAACTGGGTGTGTTATATGTATTTGTGTGTGTGAGGTGAGAAAGTAAGTAAATGTTGTAACATCAGTGTGGGGGTATACATAAGAGTTTGGGAAAGTGTTATATGGGTGTGTACACAAGAGTGTGGTCACTATTTAGCGCTATTATGAATCTATGTCAAAATGAGTGTCGCCATGTATAAGTGTGATTACATGCAAATGTGACGGGGTTGTGTTAGGACCAAGTCCATGAGTCAGTCATTGTGTTAGGACTGAGTCCATGAGTAGAAGTGAATATAATCCTGAGTGTACAAGAACAGAAGAGTTAAGACAGGGGAGACGGTGCTTAAGAGTATGAGCATGTATAAACATGAACATATGAGCATATATACACACATGTGTGTATCCACTGAGATACGTGATGTGCAAACATGTAACTGTGAGGAGGAAATAGTGGTATCAGTACAAATGTGTTGGAGTATATGAAATTGAGTCTGTGTGTGACTGCATGAGAAACAGGGAAGGGAGTGTCAACTTATATCTGTACACATTGTGAGTGATTGTGTAGGAGTTTGGGGGTTAATGGTGACTATATCATCTGTGTGGATGTGAGTGTGTCGGTATGATCAGGGCAAAAGTTAAGGGTCCTGCTGGAAGCACGACTGCCCTTTCGTGTGCAATCAGCAGGCAATTCCAGATCACAAACATAAAAGCAAAGACACATACATTTGCATAGGAAACCCCTAAGAGGGCTTAAACAAATGCACGTTTCACCTTCACTTCCCCTTGGGAGGTAAATGAAGTGGCAAGTTAAGCCATAAACTTCGAAAAGATAAACAAACCCTCTAAATTCTAACCTTTATGGAAAGGACTGGCTAAGGTTCTGCCTGTTAAGTGATGATTTCTGCAAAAGGAGACTATGGCGAAAGGATGTAAAACTTGATCTAGGATTTCAGTTGCTTCTTTTTAATCCCAGATATGAATCTCACTCCTTTCTGCTAGGAATATACAGCCACACTGGCTCCTGGCTAAGAGCAACACTCTTCCTTTTAGCTGAGGGTGAGCAGAGAACAAGGGCAAATGGTGGAGGGCGAGGTGACAGCTGTGATCATGAACACAACTGGGTGTGTTATATGTATTTGTGTGTGTGAGGTGAGAAAGTAAGTAAATGTTGTAACATCAGTGTGGGGGTATACATAAGAGTTTGGGAAAGTGTTATATGGGTGTGTACACAAGAGTGTGGTCACTATTTAGCGCTATTATGAATCTATGTCAAAATGAGTGTCGCCATGTATAAGTGTGATTACATGCAAATGTGACGGGGTTGTGTTAGGACCAAGTCCATGAGTCAGTCATTGTGTTAGGACTGAGTCCATGAGTAGAAGTGAATATAATCCTGAGTGTACAAGAACAGAAGAGTTAAGACAGGGGAGACGGTGCTTAAGAGTATGAGCATGTATAAACATGAACATATGAGCATATATACACACATGTGTGTATCCACTGAGATACGTGATGTGCAAACATGTAACTGTGAGGAGGAAATAGTGGTATCAGTACAAATGTGTTGGAGTATATGAAATTGAGTCTGTGTGTGACTGCATGAGAAACAGGGAAGGGAGTGTCAACTTATATCTGTACACATTGTGAGTGATTGTGTAGGAGTTTGGGGGTTAATGGTGACTATATCATCTGTGTGGATGTGAGTGTGTCGGTATGACTGGCAGTGTGAGGATGTAAGAAGGAACATAAACATGTGAGTATGTGAGAACATGAATGTGAGTGTGTGTCAGTGTGGAAATGTGAATATATGAACATGAGTATGCGGACTTCCCTAGTGATGCTGTGGTTAGGACTCTGCGCTTCCACTGCAGGGGCACTGGTTTCATTCCTGGTCATGGAAGTAAGGTGTCAATTTAGGTATGGCCAACAATTAAAAATATAAAGACTACAGTGGATCAAATATATTAAATAAAACATAAACCTGAGTTCTATCAGTGTGTGGCAGTAGGAATGTACCTGTATATATAGTGTGTCTGAAAATATGACCCTGTGTGAGGGTGAGGGGTGAAGAGTAATCATCACTATGAATGTGTCCAGTGTGAATAGTGAGTGTGAGCCAGGGAGGTAAGTATGATCACACCAATGTCCAAGAGTGTTTGAGTATGCTTGTTTGGTGTGTGTGGTTATGTGTATGTGAACACTAGAGGGTACCAAAATAATCTAAGATGCTGAGAGCCACTTCAGGAAGTGTCTTTCCTCCCAAAGTCACATGTACACAGTTACACACAAGTGCCTTAGCCACTCTCAACCTCTGTCTTCTCATGGGCTAAAGAGAGATGATAAAAATACCTACATCATGCTAGTATCACTTTTATAATCAGTACCCAAAACAGCAACTATCAGAAAACAAAAAAAAATAATACCTACCTTGAAGAGTTGCTGAAGGATCAAATGGTCTCATGCAAGCAAAAACACCTAGCACAGTGCTGGCAACAGTAGACACGCAATAAATATAAGTTGTTATTGTGGCTGTCATCGAATACCCAGGAGAGACCCAGGGGCTTGCCTCTTATTTTAGCCAGTTCTGGTTACCTTCTGTTGCTCCAGCTCTATAGAGGATCCCCTGTCAGGGCAACTCTGGAAAGCTGAATGCATCAGTATCAGCAAGGCTGTAATTTCACACCTTCAATTTCACGGCCAAAACTCTGGAGCTTGCCCCTCCATTAGAAGGCACAGAAAACACCTGCCACTGAGCTGCAGTTTTCCTGTAGGCCCAGGACAGGTTCCGTGCTAAAGTGAATGGCACTGCATATTCCTGTTTGTTCCTTGTTTAGGTTTGTTTCCCGCATAGGTTTTTTTTTTTTTTTTTTTGGTTGTTGGGTTTTGACTTGGACAACACGAGAGACTAACTCAGCAACTGACAAAGAGACAGAAGACCAAACAGACAGACAGAAAGATACAGATGGCTGGACAGCAGCATATAGTAACAGAAGGCCAGATAGAGGAGAAAACAGAGGAAGCTATCATGGCTGCCTGAGAGGAAAAGGGACAGGCAGATGATCAGAGAGGCAGGCCAAGAAATCTGAAAGAAGTGGACAGGAAGAAAGAGAAGACCAAATGGAAAAGCTGGTAGGGAATTCTCAGACACTTGAGCAAGACTAGAGAACTGCTCCCTACTCCTGAAGAGCTTACAGTCTGTGTACCTGCCAAGATGAATACTCCAGAAACCATGCAAAGATTAGTTAAAGCAGCCGAGCAACAAGAGCTACACTACATGCTGTGGACTCAGGCATTGTTGGAGACCTGGGGAAAGACATACTCCCTGGTAGGGTGGGAAGACAGAGGGAACATTCTGGAAGGTTTAACTTAAGCCTTCCAGGCGCAGAAGCTGGGATGATGGGATGGGGGCATGCTTTGAATAGGAAGGTAACCTTAAGGTTATGCTTTGAATAGGAAGGTAACCTTAAGGTTATGGAGCAGTAGAAATGATAGGACCCAATTGGTGTTATTTGTGGCATGTGGCTGAAATGCTGCTTCCCTATCAGGAAAGCAAGAGGAAAGGAAATGACAGCCTGACGGGAAGTGTGTCTGTGTTACACTAAAGCTCTTAGATGGTGCCTGACATTTGCAAAGGACTTGGCAATGACGATTAGCTTATTTCCCCTACTCCAGGATGTAGGTCAATGCTGTCATTTTCATATTAGAGATGGGCAAACCAAGAGACCACGGGAAGTGATATAAGCTCCCAGAAAGCATGGCCTGTGCCCTGAGAGCCGGCTGGTGAGGCCCAGGCAGGGTCTTTGATGTCAGGAGCTCGAGTGGAAAGGTGGCATATACCTGAATTCAGCGATCCCTAACTCCCTGGCCTGGAATCCATTACTCACCTCACACCGCCACCGGCTGAAGGACCTCAACACAGGTGGGTGCCACCCATGAGAAGGGGCTGGACTGCCTTCAGCTCCGAAGGGCTCAGTGCGGGGTTCAGCAGCTGTCACAAGAAGCAAGGACTCAGCTACTCTCTCTTGGGAGAGACCTTCCAAGAGAAGCATTGTGGGGGAGCAGGAACCTCTTTCCCCATGTGCTCCTGCTCCATCCATCTCCCCCAAACATCACATACACACTACAGAAAATCCCTTGAGAAGGCAACGAGTCAGAGTCAAGAAGCACAAAAAAAAAAAAAAAAAAAAAAAAAGCCCAGATACATCAAGAGTCCAGAAAGGGCACTGAACTGGGAGTTTCAAGATGAGAACAGCTGTCACTTCGCCATTCTGGACCTGCTTGCTAGTGAGTGGAAAAGACCTGCCCTCGTCAGGCTGGTCAACTGCTGAAAGCACTCAATTATGTCAGACATGAAATATTTGCATGTTTATAGCAAGCGTGCTGTCCAGTGGACAGTAGGCAACTATGAGATGATGGCAAATGCAGGTCTGGCTCTGAGGACACCTGAGCTGCCCAAAGACCCAGCTGTTCAGCTTCCTTCATCCTTAACCTCCAAGTCTCCACCGCCATTTCCATTTCCCTTCTCAACAATGTCCTTCCCTGAGCTGGTGGGCAGGGTGGGGAGAGCACTTTGAGGTTCCCTAACTTGCTATCATCTCACAGCTGCCAAGGGCTTTGGTGCCTGATCCTACTTGAAACTTTCCTCTGCCTTCCCCTCATCTCTGCCACAGGGATGTCTTCCTTAGTCTTCTCCAAATTTCTTTGGTTGAATACATCCGGGGGTTTTCAGGAGGTTACAGTTTCCCCTAGCTCCCCTCAAAGAGGTTTGCATGTCCAACCACCAAGGGGACAGAGTCTGTTTAAGCCTTCCCTTCTGCTGCATTTCCCCACAATCACTTGAGCCTCTCAAGGCGGGGATGGATACTCCCTTGATAGGACCCCAAACTCTGCAATCCTTCCTTCCCTACCCCTCTCTCCTCCACAGTGTTTGTCCTCAAAGAAGAGCAGTACCTATGAGCTAACTTCCAACAGAGTCAGATTCAGGCAAGCACTCAGAGGGTCCTAATCTGAACACACGGATGGATGAATGGGTATCTAAAGGCAGGGCCATCAAACTGAAGTCCGGGGATCCAGGAAAAGCTTTGTCATTCCCAGTACCCTCCTTCTAGAATAAAAAGGCCAAGCCACTCAGCTACTCTCTCTTGGGAGAGACCTTCCAAGAGAAGCATTGTGGGGGAGCAGGAACCTCTTTCCCCATGTGCTCCTGCTCCATCCATCTCCCCCAAACATCACATACACACTACAGAAAATCCCTTGAGAAGGCAACGAGTCAGAGTCAAGAAGCACAAAAAAAAAAAAAAAAAAAAAAAAACCCAGATACATCAAGAGTCCAGAAAGGGCACTGAACTGGGAGTTTCAAGATGAGAACAGCTGTCACTTCGCCATTCTGGACCTGCTTGCTAGTGAGTGGAAAAGACCTGCCCTCGTCAGGCTGGTCAACTGCTGAAAGCACTCAATTATGTCAGACATGAAATATTTGCATGTTTATAGCAAGCGTGCTGTCCAGTGGACAGTAGGCAACTATGAGATGATGGCAAATGCAGGTCTGGCTCTGAGGACACCTGAGCTGCCCAAAGACCCAGCTGTTCAGCTTCCTTCATCCTTAACCTCCAAGTCTCCACCGCCATTTCCATTTCCCTTCTCAACAATGTCCTTCCCTGAGCTGGTGGGCAGGGTGGGGAGAGCACTTTGAGGTTCCCTAACTTGCTATCATCTCACAGCTGCCAAGGGCTTTGGTGCCTGATCCTACTTGAAACTTTCCTCTGCCTTCCCCTCATCTCTGCCACAGGGATGTCTTCCTTAGTCTTCTCCAAATTTCTTTGGTTGAATACATCCGGGGGTTTTCAGGAGGTTACAGTTTCCCCTAGCTCCCCTCAAAGAGGTTTGCATGTCCAACCACCAAGGGGACAGAGTCTGTTTAAGCCTTCCCTTCTGCTGCATTTCCCCACAATCACTTGAGCCTCTCAAGGCGGGGATGGATACTCCCTTGATAGGACCCCAAACTCTGCAATCCTTCCTTCCCTACCCCTCTCTCCTCCACAGTGTTTGTCCTCAAAGAAGAGCAGTACCTATGAGCTAACTTCCAACAGAGTCAGATTCAGGCAAGCACTCAGAGGGTCCTAATCTGAACACACGGATGGATGAATGGGTATCTAAAGGCAGGGGCCATCAAACTGAAGTCCGGGGATCCAGGAAAAGCTTTGTCATTCCCAGTACCCTCCTTCTAGAATAAAAAGGCCAAGCCATCCCCCAGGTCTGCTAGTTATTGCTGGCAAGAAGCCTCCCTCCTGAGCATGTCTGCACCCCACACTTCCCACCAGGGCCCTGGCATTTCCTGGGAGTGTCCCACAGGCACACTCCAGGCAGCCGTGCCAAATCAGACCCACTGCGCTGCTGAGGGGTGTGCCACCCCCTCCCCCACTGCGTGAGCTCATCCTGCAAGGGCCTCTGGTGGGCAAGGGAGGGAGGATTGCCAAATCTCCTAAGAGGGCTCCAGAAGAATGGCCACAGGACGTCCACTGCCCATGCCCAGGTAGGGAGCAGCACTCGCGGACCTGGAGGAGGAGACGGGGTAGGTGCCTCAGCCAGTACTAACCAAGCAGCTCCAGGTTTCTATGCGGGCTCAAGCGTTTTCCTTAGGCCGACCTCCACTTCCCCTTAGCGGCTTATTAATTCCAGGGCAGCCTGCTTTGAACCCACCCACCCTTTGCACAGCTAGAGCCAATGCAGAAACAGCAGCAATAGTAGGACATGGAGCGCCACCTAGTGGTCACACTGCTCTCACTGGTCGGGAGGTATGTGTGTTGGAAGAGGGGGAATACGACCTGTGTGTGAGCACAAATGGGGTCATGCATGTCTGAGCTGCGTCCTGTTCCACTTGGTATTTGGGTACCTGTACCACGTCGTGTATGTGTGTCTGCGGCTGTGTTTATATGGTGCCGTGTACGTGCATCATGTCAGCACCGTATCATGTATGTCCCCTGGGTCTGCACCGTGTTGCAGATGCATCCCATCTCTTCTGTGCTGTGGGGTGCCTGCGTCTCATCTGTGTTGTGTATCATGTGTCTATGCAGCACTGTGTGTTTCTTGTGTGTCTGTACTGCCTGTGTGCACACCTGTGACTTAGCCTCCTACGGCGGAGGTAGAGATCAGTGGAGGCTTTGTGTGCCTACCAGCCCCTCGTCTTGCTGCCACCTTCCTGCCAGCATCTGTCTGGGAATTAGGGTTGACACCTCCTTGGTGGGGGAAGGGAACCTGTGGACAACCACTCTTTCTACTACAGAGCCCCTCCTCCGCCCCGCTCCCCCACCTCCCATGGCAGGTGCCCCGTCAGCACTGAAGATAGCTGGGAATGTTCCAGAACCTTTTTCTGGTCCAAAGAAGGAAATTGGGCACTGGGGGTGGAATCTGCAGCCGCCTGAGGTTTTCCTCAGGGCCGTTGGAAGGACTGGACCCCCTACTCCCCAGGGAGTAACAGTTGCACAAGGGTTAAACACTGACAGGGGAGCTGGGCTGTGGGATGGAAGGGAAGCTTTGCCAAAGGCATTCCCATTGAGGTCACTAGAGGGTGCGATTGTGTTGACTGCTAGGGCAGCGTCTCTTGAAAGCATAGAATTCCAAGAAGTCCACCTGGCTCAGACATGGCGGGGGGTGGTGGTGAGGAAGACAAGGAAAACGATACAGCCCGTAAGCCAGGCCGTTCCTTCACCCTCACCCCAAGCCCTTCTGTTCTGAGGCTGACTTGAGTCAGGGCCACGAATGATTATCTGCCCCCACCCCCTTCTCAGGATATAAGCTCTGCGCGAAATACCCACAGTGCTTTTCAGGGCCTTGATTGATGTGAAAAGTGTTAGTCGCTCATTCGAGCCCGACTCTTTATGACCCCATAGACTGTAGCCCGTCAACCTCTTTGGTTCATGGAATTCTCCAGGCAAGAATACTGGAGTGGGTAGCCGCTCTCTTCTCCAGGGGACCTTCCCAACCCAGAGATTGAACCCGGGTCTCCCACATTGCAGACAGGTTCTTTACCAGCTGAGCCACCAGGGGCTTGGTTACAGAGGCAGATTCTCCACGTGGGCCTCCCTCCCATATCCGGTGCCCATTAACATGAAATAAAAGTAAGGCAATACTGCTGAGAGAGATGAAATGTGTATAGTTGTGGGCTTGTTTTGTATTGGCTTCCTCTATATTAGAGGTATGCCCAAAAGTATGATTTAAAAGGGGTGAATTGGGGGGAAGGGGCGTTCTTTGAGTGATCTGTTTTCATTACCAAGAACAAATGGACCCACTTCCTAAAATGTTACCACCATCTTAGAAACCACCTAGTCCAATCCCAGCATTGTAAAGACAAGGAGATTGAGGCCCAGAGAGGCGCAGAGACACTCAGATCAGAACACTGACTTCTGGACTCCCTGGGTTGGTTCCACCCCAGCTCCTGGTCCTCTAGTTTCTGAAAAACTTCCTTCTCAGGACTTCCCTGGTGGTCTGGTGGCTAAGACTTCGCCTTCCAGTGCAGAGGGCACAGTTCATTCCCTCAGTCCAGGAGCTAAGATCCCACGTGCTGTAACGGCACGGACAAAAAAACCCACAACAAGCAAAAAAAAACCCCTTCCTTCTCCAAATCCAGCACCCTGCAACCTGAGGGCAAAAGCTTGACCTCTATCTCCACTGTATGGCCTCCAAGACCGTCCTATTTCACCTCAGTGATCAGGCGCCCAGGCCTTTCCCTTGTTCCCATTTCCACTTCTCTCATTTTGCTTCCTGCCCGCAGAGCCAGCTGCAGCTCTGCCATATTGCCCCTCCTCGCATCCCCCCTGGGTGCCGCGCAGATTGCCCCAACCTGCAGATAATTGACCGACTGTGCAAATCAGACACGGATCCATCGCATTGATTAACATTTCCAATTAAACTCCAGGCTGTATTAGTGACTCTAGTAATCATCGCGGATGTAAATGCAAATGCCTTCCCAAGCCGCGGGGCGCGGGAGGAAGTGACACATTCTGGAAGGAAATGGAAACAGACTGCTAGCTCAGAAGGTTCATCTGGTACCCCTAAATCAAGACTTGTATGGCTGTCACTTAATCCCTGGCTCAGGCTTCACACTTGAAATGGAGGCTCTGGCCCCGGGGCAGGGAGGCCCGCCCTTGCCCGCCCCCTGCTGGAGAAGCCCCATAGTGCCCAGCTGGAAGCCGAGTCCCCCCAGCCTCCCAGGCCTTGCAGAGGAAACTGCCTGACCTGCAGGAGGTGGTGAGGCTGGAGGACAACAGGGCAGCTTAAACTTCACCCTGAATGCCTCAGCAGCTTCACTTACTTTTTAAGGCAGTGGTTTTCACCATTCCTGACCTGCACAGGGTCCCATGCGGAGCCCCAGGGCAGGCCCTGGCCCACCCCATGTAAAAGCAGTCAACCTACCTGTCTGGGCCTAATTCGAAGCTCCCCCAGTCCCCTCTGAGGCTCTGGTCCCCACTCCCTTATCCTCACCCAGTTGTGGAGGGTCATCAAGTACCTTCTCCTTCCACTGACCAAAGCTACTGGCTATTAAGGTAGGTTACCTGGATGAGAATGCTATTGACTCCCCAACTACGCATAATTGTCCCCATATGTCTGGGCTAAGCCACAGGTGCCTCAGCCACCAACATTTCCCCTAGTTCACCATGGAAATCAGGGCCTCTGGGTCCCTGCTAAGATGCTGCCTTTTTTCTCTTCTTTCTCTTTATGCCTTTATTCTTACCTACTCCACTGACCTTTCCCACCTACTCTTTAATTTCTAGATCTGATTTTTCCTCTTTTTCTCTTGGTGACCCACTTCAACTTCACAGTGGCTCAGTCCCTGGCCTCATAATAACAGTCTATGATGGGGGTAGCATCTCCCAAGACCCGCAGTTATTCCTCTTTTCCCTCTCTCCTAACATCCACCTGTTCCCCTTCCCCTAAAGACCTCAGCAAGCTGGTTTGCTCTATATTCCATTTCCACTTCCCACTTGAAAATTGGCAACCTGTGGGAATGATCAGCTACTTGGAATGTGCTTAGGGTGCTGTGGCCCACGCCTGTAACCCCCTTTTTCTGTTGGGTCCCTCCTACAAGGCCCACTTGCCTGCACGGAGGCTTGGAGGGCCTGCCCCTTGACATCCAAAGGTCCTCCTGGCCTCGAGATTTCGCAGCTGTCGGCTTTTACCCAAATACATCCCAGTCTCTGGCTATTTTCCCTCTTTCATGGGGGAGGAGGGTATGATATGTATGTCTAGAAACAGGTTGACATGACTCTATCCAAACCCTGGCCTGTTAATCGTCCATTACCATATTAAGCCCCTTTCCCCAAAGGTGTTAATCGGATCAAGCCTCTTCACACTTATTTAAGGAAAGGCAGCTTAAACTTCACCCTGAATGCCTCAGCAGCTTCACTTACTTTTAAGGCAGTGGTTTTCACCATTCCTGACCTGCACAGGGTCCCATGCGGAGCCCCAGGGCAGGCCCTGGCCCACCCCATGTAAAAGCAGTCAACCTACCTGTCTGGGCCTAATTCGAAGCTCCCCCAGTCCCCTCTGAGGCTCTGGTCCCCACTCCCTTATCCTCACCCAGTTGTGGAGGGTCATCAAGTACCTTCTCCTTCCACTGACCAAAGCTACTGGCTATTAAGGTAGGTTACCTGGATGAGAATGCTATTGACTCCCCAACACGCATAATTGTCCCCATATGTCTGGGCTAAGCCACAGGTGCCTCAGCCACCAACATTTCCCCTAGTTCACCATGGAAATCAGGGCCTCTGGGTCCCTGCTAAGATGCTGCCTTTTTTCTCTTCTTTCTCTTTATGCCTTTATTCTTACCTACTCCACTGACCTTTCCCACCTACTCTTTAATTTCTAGATCTGATTTTTCCTCTTTTTCTCTTGGTGACCCACTTCAACTTCACAGTGGCTCAGTCCCTGGCCTCATAATAACAGTCTATGATGGGGGTAGCATCTCCCAAGACCCGCAGTTATTCCTCTTTTCCCTCTCTCCTAACATCCACCTGTTCCCCTTCCCCTAAAGACCTCAGCAAGCTGGTTTGCTCTATATTCCATTTCCACTTCCCACTTGAAAATTGGCAACCTGTGGGAATGATCAGCTACTTGGAATGTGCTTAGGGTGCTGTGGCCCCACGCCTGTAACCCCCTTTTTCTGTTGGGTCCCTCCTACAAGGCCCACTTGCCTGCACGGAGGCTTGGAGGGCCTGCCCCTTGACATCCAAAGGTCCTCCTGGCCTCGAGATTTCGCAGCTGTCGGCTTTTACCCAAATACATCCCAGTCTCTGGCTATTTTCCCTCTTTCATGGGGGAGGAGGGTATGATATGTATGTCTAGAAACAGGTTGACATGACTCTATCCAAACCCTGGCCTGTTAATCGTCCATTACCATATTAAGCCCCTTTCCCCAAAGGTGTCCCTGATGAGAAACCTCAAGAACCAGATCACAGATCTACCCAATTATAATTTCGCAGATGGCCCAGTGAAAGCCGCACTGACCTTTATACCTCGGTCATCCTAGGACAGGTCCAGTGTTGTCACCAACAGGAATGGACCTCCTTCTGTTTCCAACACCTCAGACAGCCATACAGTTGGCCTGGATTTGAGTCTGCAAAACCATGGGGGGAGCGAGACTAACATGGCTAAAGGCTTCCCTGCTGAAAACCAGTCTTTAAAAATAGCACTGCAACCGCCCCCTTCATGCTTCCCAAAGCCAAGCCACTCACCCTTCTCTCCTTTGCTTCTACAGATCACAGCCCAGAACCCTCTAGTCCAGAGGCTGGCACTGGAATTCTGGAAGGTGGGACCAAAAAAAAACCAAATAGGGTCTCTGGTTCCCTCCCTGCGGGCACCGCCCTCCCACCGCTCCTCCACCCCACCCCTCCATCACCACCTAGGCAAGGAGTACCTGCCAGAACAAGAATTAGACCGGTGGAAGCCCCCGGAAAGTGTGGCAGGTATCTTGGCAGAGCCTGTTCGCAAACTGAGGGCAAGGGCCCCTGCAAGCTGAGGGAGACAGAGAATGGGGCGTGGGGGGGGGAGTGGACCTGATGACCCTGCTCCCCAGACAAAGACAAAGGCCAACTAAGGGACCCTGGGCTTCCTAGACACGTAATTGCATCATTCTAGTCCCCACAGGAGAAGAAAGGAGTCCTTCTCTGGTTGCCCTCCCCCACCAAAAAAGGAGAGGGGGATAAAGAAAAATAAAGAAAGGGGGAAAGGCGCCCATTTAAGAAAATCGTCACTTTTTCTCTTTGCTTGCGTCTGGCTGTTCCCCCTCCTCCGGACTTGCCTGGGCCGCGGCCACACCCCCTCCCCTTGTGGGGGGCGGGGGTGCAGCTCTCGCAGCTCCCGTTGCTGGGGGTTGGGGGGAGGAGGGAGGCAGGAAGAGGGTATAAGACCTACAGCCTGACAGAGCTCTGGGGGTGGATTTTGCCTCAGGCGGCTCAGGCCCCAGTAAGCAAGTCTAGGGCTTGACCCAGCTAAGGGGCCAGGGTTCTCCAGGAATGGCCCCGACACACCCACTTGTCCGTGATCGCGAGTCGGGTTCGTGCACACTGCACGCCGGGTGTCAGGGCTCCAGGGGAAGCACGTAGGAGACTCGAGGCCAGAGCGCCGCGACAGCGGGAGGGGGATCCAGACAGGCAGAAAATCTGCCGGCCGCCTAAAAGCAGAGCCCAGCCGCCACCCCCTTCCCCAGAGCGAACCGGGTGTCATCCATTGCGGGATTTACCTGCCACTGGTCCAGCCACCCCGTCCAGACCTTGCCTCTCCCTCCGAGCGCTCGGCTGGCTGGCCAGGCTGGGGCGCCGCAGCCCCGCGGCCGCAGCCGCAGCCCGGACTCAGCCCACTCCCCCCCACCCCCCCCCGGCTCTCCTCCCGGCCCTGCACACTCGCTTCGGGCCGGGGAAAGCTGCAAACCCCCCCCCCGCACGAGACCCCAGACGGTCCGCTGCCCACAGCTGCCCGCCCGCGGTTGAGCCCTGCTCGGCAACCGCTCCCTCGCCCAGCTCCGCTATGACGTCACCCGGGCTCTGCACCGCGCGGAGGCCAATCAGAGCGGGAGCAGAAAACTAAAATCACCCTGAGTGGGCTATTGGGGACCAATCTTTTGTTTCCAGGCAGGAAGCGCCTGGGAGGGTGGAATAAAAAAAAAAAAAAAAAAAAAAGAGAGAGAGAAGAAGGGGAGGGAACAGGGAGAGGGAAAGAAAAAGGAGATGGAAACTTCTACACTGTCAGGGCTGTCTAGACAAGAGGTGGGGCCATCCGGGAAGAGTGCACCTGACAGTGGGAGGGGAGGGGGACGGTTTTTGAGTACAGCGTCTTCAGCTGCCCTCCCCAAGAAGATGGGCATTTCAGATACATTTTTCAGGGAGGAAATCTGTCCAGCTATACAATCACTCTTTACTGGGGGGAACGTTTTGGATTTGGGACACCACCTGTCAGGCAAGAAGGTTACGCCGATGGGAGTCTCCGGAATCCACAGTAAGCTGAGAGGAACATACGGTAGTGGGGTGCAAAGAGATGACGATCTAGATAGGAAAACCTTACACACATGAAACACACATTTTTAAAAAAAGGCATTATACAAAAAGAGAATGATTAATCCATTTCAAATATATATGTATGTGTGTGTGCCATGCGTGCTAAGTTATTTCAGACTCTGCGACCCCATGGACTGTCGTCGCCTGCCAGGCTCCTCTGTCCATGGGAGTCTCCAGGCGAGAATACTGGAGGGGGGTGCCATGCCCTCCTTCAGGGGATCTTCCTGACCAAATGTTGAACCTGCATCTCCTGTGGCTCCTGCATTGCAGGCAGATTCTTTACTGCTGAGCCACCAGGGAAGCCTTGTGTGTGAGTGTGTGTATATATATATATATATATATATATATATATATATATATATATATGTAATTATACTAACAATCCTTAAGCTGTGACTGTTTCTGTCCATCCTTTCCCTAAAATCCTCCATGGCATCTTGTCTTTAAGAAAAAGTTCAAAATGTTGCCAATGTCAAAAGCCTTCCAAAGTCTAATTTCAAATATCATCTCTTGCTACTCCAAAATCCAACTTCCCTAGATTATGTAAATTATATTACATAAATTGGAGTGATTTGGCTAGGTTATGTAAATTAGAGTCAATCCCAGCAAGGCGACAGTAAACTGTCAGCAAAAAGATGACCAAAAATACAAAACAGTAAGTACATTTCAAATTATAGTGATGCAAATTATGCCTGCAAAAAGTCAGAGATGAACATAAAGTTTTAAGAGTTAGGTTAAAGAAGTAGCATTATGGGTGATTTTTCCCCTTCACTTTTAAACTTCTTTTTATAAAGATGTGTATCCATGTTTACATGTATATGTATGGCTGAGTCCCTTCAGTGTTCACCTGAAAATATCACAAAATTAATTGGCTATACCCCAATAAAAAATGTTTTTGGTGTTAAAAAAAAAGATGTGTATCTTCACATACTCAGAATAGTCAAGATGGATCATGACTCTCCCCTGTGCGCTTTTATCCAATTCTCTCAACACTGCATAACATCCAGCAATCATTTGGCCATAAAGTCAACAGAAGAACTTTCAAAATCAAAATCAAGAATGAACTGATATATCTGGCAGAGTCCTTTTAGGAAAAGTCACAAAACAGAACCCTAGGTTCATCAGAGACAACTTCTGGGAAACTGGTGATTGGGGTAATTCTTTTTCTCTTTTTGGTGAGTATGAATGTCCTTATGCTTTTTAAAATTTATTTTTAATTTATTTTTATGAATCAATTAACATTTTTTCTTTTTTAATTTTATTTTTTACAAACTTTTGTTGTTTAAAATTTATCTATTTTTAATTGGAGGTTAATTGCCCTACAATAATGTGTTGGTTTCTGCCAGACATCAACATGAATCATAGGTATACATATGTCCCTGCCTCTTGAACTTCCTTCCCACCTCTGACCCCATGGACTAATTCCTTTTAAACCGTGATGACACTGGGAATTGAGAAGAGAATAACAATGACCCTTCAAGTCTATGACAGAGAAGGAAAGAAAGAGGCAAAGACTAAGTAAACCACATATCCAGACTTTTTAAAGGATCACTTTGCATTTTTTTTACTTTCCTTAATAAAAAATATATTTATGCATACATGAGTATTATATGAATTTTGCAGAGCTGGGATTTATGTCTAAATCTGAGTACGCAGCCTGTGCTTTTTCTAATATGATGTGTGGTACTACTGGTTTTTTTAAGATACATATTTGCTTTGAAAAAAATCTGAGTATATCAGCTTGATTTTCTTTAATTGGGCATTTTTAAAAAGGTTTTTTTTAAATAGCCTTTTTTTTGGTGTGATTATTGTCTTCTAATGAAAAAGCTCCCATTACCCTCCTCCTAAAATTGTTGATTAAAATAGGTGTAAATCAGGATGGTTCTGCTTCCAGTGATCTCACGGATATCTTTTTAATTGACTTTGGGGTTAAAAAAGAGGAGCCCATAGCACTGATTTTTGTTTTTTCAACCATGGTAAAATTAATCTAAATATCATTGATATAAATGAATATCATTTACTAAATGCTACATTTCTGATTTGTAAGATGTGCTTCTTTGGGTTATTTTAAACAATAAGAATACTTTTTAAAAATTAGAAGATTTAATTGGATTTTCCCAGCTAATGATTTAACTTGGGTCTTCTAGCAGGTTAATTGATTTCAAAATCAAAATCAAGAATGAACTGATATATCTGGCAGAGTCCTTTTAGGAAAAGTCACAAAACAGAACCCTAGGTTCATCAGAGACAACTTCTGGGAAACTGGTGATTGGGGTAATTCTTTTTCTCTTTTTGGTGAGTATGAATGTCCTTATGCTTTTTAAAATTTATTTTTAATTTATTTTTATGAATCAATTAACATTTTTTCTTTTTTAATTTTATTTTTTACAAACTTTTGTTGTTTAAAATTTATCTATTTTTAATTGGAGGTTAATTGCCCTACAATAATGTGTTGGTTTCTGCCAGACATCAACATGAATCATAGGTATACATATGTCCCTGCCTCTTGAACTTCCTTCCCACCTCTGACCCCATGGACTAATTCCTTTTAAACCGTGATGACACTGGGAATTGAGAAGAGAATAACAATGACCCTTCAAGTCTATGACAGAGAAGGAAAGAAAGAGGCAAAGACTAAGTAAACCACATATCCAGACTTTTTAAAGGATCACTTTGCATTTTTTTTACTTTCCTTAATAAAAAATATATTTATGCATACATGAGTATTATATGAATTTTGCAGAGCTGGGATTTATGTCTAAATCTGAGTACGCAGCCTGTGCTTTTTCTAATATGATGTGTGGTACTACTGGTTTTTTTAAGATACATATTTGCTTTGAAAAAAATCTGAGTATATCAGCTTGATTTTCTTTAATTGGGCATTTTTAAAAAGGTTTTTTTTAAATAGCCTTTTTTTTGGTGTGATTATTGTCTTCTAATGAAAAAGCTCCCATTACCCTCCTCCTAAAATTGTTGATTAAAATAGGTGTAAATCAGGATGGTTCTGCTTCCAGTGATCTCACGGATATCTTTTTAATTGACTTTGGGGTTAAAAAAGAGGAGCCCATAGCACTGATTTTTGTTTTTTCAACCATGGTAAAATTAATCTAAATATCATTGATATAAATGAATATCATTTACTAAATGCTACATTTCTGATTTGTAAGATGTGCTTCTTTGGGTTATTTTAAACAATAAGAATACTTTTTAAAAATTAGAAGATTTAATTGGATTTTCCCAGCTAATGATTTAACTTGGGTCTTCTAGGCTATTGATTTAAATTGTAATTAAAAGGTGCTTGATTTCAATCTAATCCTCCCATATACCTCAACTATAACTCAGAGCTATTTATACCATCACCACACATGGTTATTTAAATGTTTCATGTGTATGTTTCTTCTCTCCCTGGTGATTACGGAAACTAGCTTGGGACTGAAATCCCGTGCTTTACACAGTGGTGTCTGATTTTTCAGTTGATTGTTAACAGTAGATAAAGGAATATTTTAAGGCTTAATAGACCCACTCCCACAACATTAACATAAGATTAGTCAGAAGATGGTCTCTGGACTTCAGGACTAGATAAGACATTCCAGTGCGGAAAAACTTTGCTTCCATAAGACAATAAAGTTAGATTTAGAGTAGATCTTTATCTTGGCAAAGGCTTTAGGCTAGAAAATGTTTGTTTCCCCTTCTCTTCCTCCTCCTCCCTGCAAACCTCTGACCTCCTTACCAAGTCTGCCTATTCACCCCTTTCAGTGTCATAGAAAGACAGCTGGATTTAGGAGCTGGGTTCGACACAAAAGACTTCAGTTTTTCTGTGAAAGACTGATAATCTATATCATTCTTGATACCATAAAGTAGTCTTTACTGCTGTTGGGGTTTGTTCTCCAGGAATATAGGATAGCTGCATAGGACCTTGCAGGGAAATGGAAATGTCTTGAAGATTTCTTGTGTGTTCATCAACTGCCACTTTCCCCTGCTCCCTTCCCCAAGCTCACTGATTTAAGGACACAACAACACTCCCATAATAACCTCTTGGCACGTGCATCCTGCTTCTTAGGTTGCATACCACTTTTGTACCACCCCCGTTTGATGCTAACAACAACCACAACAGTGTATTGTGGCAATTATTATGACCTACATTTCACAGATGAGTGAATGGTGATCCAGGGGTTGAAAGTAGCCTGTTCAATGCCTCAGAGAGATGGTCCTAGAAACCAGGTCTTCCACTGTCAGTTCTGTTCTTTCTATCACTCGACATGGCAACCTCAGTTGTAGTTTTCCTTTGATTCCCACCAATCCAACCAGCCCTTTGACTCGCATGAGTAGTGAGAGGTGACTAAAATAGAATACTTTTTAAAAATTAGAAGATTTAATTGGATTTTCCCAGCTAATGATTTAACTTGGGTCTTCTAGGCTATTGATTTAAATTGTAATTAAAAGGTGCTTGATTTCAATCTAATCCTCCCATATACCTCAACTATAACTCAGAGCTATTTATACCATCACCACACATGGTTATTTAAATGTTTCATGTGTATGTTTCTTCTCTCCCTGGTGATTACGGAAACTAGCTTGGGACTGAAATCCCGTGCTTTACACAGTGGTGTCTGATTTTTCAGTTGATTGTTAACAGTAGATAAAGGAATATTTTAAGGCTTAATAGACCCACTCCCACAACATTAACATAAGATTAGTCAGAAGATGGTCTCTGGACTTCAGGACTAGATAAGACATTCCAGTGCGGAAAAACTTTGCTTCCATAAGACAATAAAGTTAGATTTAGAGTAGATCTTTATCTTGGCAAAGGCTTTAGGCTAGAAAATGTTTGTTTCCCCTTCTCTTCCTCCTCCTCCCTGCAAACCTCTGACCTCCTTACCAAGTCTGCCTATTCACCCCTTTCAGTGTCATAGAAAGACAGCTGGATTTAGGAGCTGGGTTCGACACAAAAGACTTCAGTTTTTCTGTGAAAGACTGATAATCTATATCATTCTTGATACCATAAAGTAGTCTTTACTGCTGTTGGGGTTTGTTCTCCAGGAATATAGGATAGCTGCATAGGACCTTGCAGGGAAATGGAAATGTCTTGAAGATTTCTTGTGTGTTCATCAACTGCCACTTTCCCCTGCTCCCTTCCCCAAGCTCACTGATTTAAGGACACAACAACACTCCCATAATAACCTCTTGGCACGTGCATCCTGCTTCTTAGGTTGCATACCACTTTTGTACCACCCCCGTTTGATGCTAACAACAACCACAACAGTGTATTGTGGCAATTATTATGACCTACATTTCACAGATGAGTGAATGGTGATCCAGGGGTTGAAAGTAGCCTGTTCAATGCCTCAGAGAGATGGTCCTAGAAACCAGGTCTTCCACTGTCAGTTCTGTTCTTTCTATCACTCGACATGGCAACCTCAGTTGTAGTTTTCCTTTGATTCCCACCAATCCAACCAGCCCTTTGACTCGCATGAGAAGTGAGAGGCTCCAGGATAGGGCTTGTAGTGACAGACATAAACTAAAATGAGTATCTTCAAACTTTCAGTCAAATCCCAACTAAAAGGAACATTGTTGTTGTTGTTTAGTCACTAAAGTCACTAAGTCATGTCTGACTCTTGCGACTCCATGGACTGTATAGCCTGCCAGGCTCTTCTGTCCATGTGATTCTCTTGGCAAGGATACTGGAGTGGGTTTCCATTTCCTTCTCCAGGTGATCTTCCCAACCAGGGAAGATCTCCTGCATTATCAGTTGGGTTCTTTACCACTGAGC
Organism: Tragulus kanchil; assembly: GCA_022376925.1. Taxonomy (NCBI): domain Eukaryota; kingdom Metazoa; phylum Chordata; class Mammalia; order Artiodactyla; family Tragulidae; genus Tragulus; species Tragulus kanchil. Next base: position 63,732,749 of record JAIOJX010000001.1, on the reverse strand, counting down.
CACCAGTGAAGCCCAAAGAGAACATTGCTCACTCTCATATACCACTGACAGAAGTGTAAAATGGCACAACCTTTTGGAGGGGAAATTGGCGATACTTAGAAAAGTTTTAGTGTATAAGCTACTTGACCAAGCAATTTCAACTCATGGAATTTGCCCATGGAATTTACTCATAAAAACATGTCAAGATATGTTCAAATATGTTCAATGCTGAATCTTACATGAGAATGAAAAAATCTTAAAAAGGGTAACCTAAATGTCCCTTATAAGGGAATTGTTAAAGAAATCATGATATATACATGTTGTGGAATATTATATATATATATATATGTATATATATATATATATATCAACTAAAAAGAATCAAGTTGATACCTGTATACTGAAGTAGAAATATACCATGACACATTATTGAGTGAAAGTTGTACAGTATATGTACAAAGCAGTGTATGTATTATTTTATTTTTGTTTTTTTTTTAAAGTGTGTATGTGTGTGTGTTTAATCTGGAAAAAATTATCATAAATTTGCACTAAAGGGATCCAACCCACAGGCAGGCAAACAACAACCACAACAGTGTATTGTGGCAATTATTATGACCTACATTTCACAGATGAGTGAATGGTGATCCAGGGGTTGAAAGTAGCCTGTTCAATGCCTCAGAGAGATGGTCCTAGAAACCAGGTCTTCCACTGTCAGTTCTGTTCTTTCTATCACTCGACATGGCAACCTCAGTTGTAGTTTTCCTTTGATTCCCACCAATCCAACCAGCCCTTTGACTCGCATGAGAAGTGAGAGGCTCCAGGATAGGGCTTGTAGTGACAGACATAAACTAAAATGAGTATCTTCAAACTTTCAGTCAAATCCCAACTAAAAGGAACATTGTTGTTGTTGTTTAGTCACTAAAGTCACTAAGTCATGTCTGACTCTTGCGACTCCATGGACTGTATAGCCTGCCAGGCTCTTCTGTCCATGTGATTCTCTTGGCAAGGATACTGGAGTGGGTTTCCATTTCCTTCTCCAGGTGATCTTCCCAACCAGGGAAGATCTCCTGCATTATCAGTTGGGTTCTTTACCACTGAGCCACCAGTGAAGCCCAAAGAGAACATTGCTCACTCTCATATACCACTGACAGAAGTGTAAAATGGCACAACCTTTTGGAGGAAATTGGCGATACTTAGAAAAGTTTTAGTGTATAAGCTACTTGACCAAGCAATTTCAACTCATGGAATTTGCCCATGGAATTTACTCATAAAAACATGTCAAGATATGTTCAAATATGTTCAATGCTGAATCTTACATGAGAATGAAAAAATCTTAAAAAGGGTAACCTAAATGTCCCTTATAAGGGAATTGTTAAAGAAATCATGATATATACATGTTGTGGAATATTATATATATATATATATGTATATATATATATATATCAACTAAAAAGAATCAAGTTGATACCTGTATACTGAAGTAGAAATATACCATGACACATTATTGAGTGAAAGTTGTACAGTATATGTACAAAGCAGTGTATGTATTATTTTATTTTTGTTTTTTTTTTAAAGTGTGGGGTGTGTGTGTGTTTAATCTGGAATTATACACACCAAACTAGGCTTCCCCAGTGGCTCAGTGGTAAAGAATCTGCTTGCACTATAGGAGGCACAAGTTAGATCCCTGGGTTGGGAAGATCCCCTGGAGCAGGGCATGGCAACCCATGCCTGGAGAATCCCATGGACAGAGAAGCCTGGTGGGCAGCAGTCCACAGAGTCACAAAGAGTTGGGCACGACTGAAGTGATTGAGCACATAAACACCAAACTGCTAATAGAGTCAACCCTGGGAAATGAAAGGGTGGGAAATAAGACACATGTGTATGGGTGAGGGTGGGGGGAACACTGTTTTCTTCATATGCTTCTTCATTGCTTATACTTTTTTTTTTTACAATACACAGTATTTTATATGTAGGGAACATTAAAAAGGGGACATATAGCTTGCTTTCGATTAAGAAAAAGACAAAACAAACAAAAGCATCCCTACTATCCTAAAAAGGATCCAAATGCCAGGTTAGTGGTTCAAGCCTGGCCATAAAGGCTCTGATGTTGCAGGTTGAGTTAAGCCATACCTGGCCAGGCAGTGGATGCTGGGCAGAAATGTACAACCCACCAAACGAAAGCAGCCTGGATATTCTGGCTCCCTCTCCACCCCTGCCTCAAGTCCCAATGCCAGAAAATATTCCCATTAGTCTATTCTGGGTCTCTCTGACTTTTCACAGTTTTTGCTATAGCAGCTGCACTTGAGGAGAAAAAAAAAAAAACACCCTACTTCTCAGAATACAAAAGAACCTGGTTTGGCAGCTAATGCACAAGACATTGGATGGGAGCTCGCTGCCCACTCCTCTTTCATCTGGGCCTGCTCATTCTAACCTATTGCCATCACTGTAGTCAGGCCCTGCTCAGCTCCTCCCCATCCCTCTGGCCTTCCATTCCAGTCATATACATGTTGTGGAATATTATATATATATATATATGTATATATATATATATATATCAACTAAAAAGAATCAAGTTGATACCTGTATACTGAAGTAGAAATATACCATGACACATTATTGAGTGAAAGTTGTACAGTATATGTACAAAGCAGTGTATGTATTATTTTATTTTTGTTTTTTTTTTTAAAGTGTGGGGTGTGTGTGTTTTAATCTGGAATTATACACACCAAACTAGGCTTCCCCAGTGGCTCAGTGGTAAAGAATCTGCTTGCACTATAGGAGGCACAAGTTAGATCCCTGGGTTGGGAAGATCCCCTGGAGCAGGGCATGGCAACCCATGCCTGGAGAATCCCATGGACAGAGAAGCCTGGTGGGCAGCAGTCCACAGAGTCACAAAGAGTTGGGCACGACTGAAGTGATTGAGCACATAAACACCAAACTGCTAATAGAGTCAACCCTGGGAAATGAAAGGGTGGGAAATAAGACACATGTGTATGGGTGAGGGTGGGGGGAACACTGTTTTCTTCATATGCTTCTTCATTGCTTATACTTTTTTTTTTTACAATACACAGTATTTTATATGTAGGGAACATTAAAAAGGGGACATATAGCTTGCTTTCGATTAAGAAAAAGACAAAACAAACAAAAGCATCCCTACTATCCTAAAAAGGATCCAAATGCCAGGTTAGTGGTTCAAGCCTGGCCATAAAGGCTCTGATGTTGCAGGTTGAGTTAAGCCATACCTGGCCAGGCAGTGGATGCTGGGCAGAAATGTACAACCCACCAAACGAAAGCAGCCTGGATATTCTGGCTCCCTCTCCACCCCTGCCTCAAGTCCCAATGCCAGAAAATATTCCCATTAGTCTATTCTGGGTCTCTCTGACTTTTCACAGTTTTTGCTATAGCAGCTGCACTTGAGGAGAAAAAAAAAAAAACACCCTACTTCTCAGAATACAAAAGAACCTGGTTTGGCAGCTAATGCACAAGACATTGGATGGGAGCTCGCTGCCCACTCCTCTTTCATCTGGGCCTGCTCATTCTAACCTATTGCCATCACTGTAGTCAGGCCCTGCTCAGCTCCTCCCCATCCCTCTGGCCTTCCATTCCAGTCTTTAGGGGCTCCAGCTGTCCTGTAGGAGGAAACATGCTGAGTAGACTGCTGAACAAAGGACTCATCCCACATCCTTTAAAACCAGAGGCTGGGGGAAAAGGGAAGCCCATGGCTAGGAAAACACCATCATTGTGTGTCTTCAGTGTTCTGGAGGACATCAGGAGACCCAAATTCTAGTCAAGCCTGTGGCTAGGAAACCTTGGGAAAAATTCACATTTCGCTTAGCTGGAGATTTGCCCATTGTGAAATTTGTCTTGCCTACCTCCCTGGACTCTTGTGTAGAACTGTCGTCGCTTTTTACACACTAAGTTATGTCCAACTCTTCTGCAACCCCATGGACTGAAAGCCTGCCGTCTCCTCTGTCCGTGGAGTCCTCCCGACAAGACTGCTGGAGTGGGCTATCATTGCCTTCTCCAGGAGATCTTCCCAACCCAAGGATTGAACCTGCATCTCCTGCATTTCAGATGATTCTTTTCCACTGAGCCACCAGAGAAGTCCAATAGCTAATGGAACATGAGTGGTTTTAATAGGTTTCCTAATTACATGCCTCCTTAACAGACTTGGTGAGTCCCTATTACATTTACTCGCTGTAGGGTGGGACCTTGGGTGAGAGGAGGGGTCCTCTCCTCATCTTCCCTCACTATCGACGTGCCCCATAGCATCTATAAGCTTTCAGAAGCCCACAGCCCTCTTCCACCTTGATGGGGGGTTAGTGAAGGAAAAGCAGAAGACAGTTCAATACAGGTCGCTGTGGATGACTTAATATAAGAATTAGAAAGTTCTTCTCCTCTGACTTGGTTTTAATGAGCCCCACTTCCATGGTCCTACATATCAAACCACATGATTTGATTGAGCTGATGCTCTGTTTGATTTTCCTAAGTGAATCACATTATATGTTCCTTTTCCACACACTCTGATCCAGGCACGGCTGCCTGAACCTAGGTCAAACTGCAGAGTAAATTGAATTTGGAATATTGGTTTCATTGCTCTCTCCATTTTACTAGGGAAAAAGAGAGAGAATAAGAAAGTAGAGGCTTGGATGGGAGCTCGCTGCCCACTCCTCTTTCATCTGGGCCTGCTCATTCTAACCTATTGCCATCACTGTAGTCAGGCCCTGCTCAGCTCCTCCCCATCCCTCTGGCCTTCCATTCCAGTCTTTAGGGGCTCCAGCTGTCCTGTAGGAGGAAACATGCTGAGTAGACTGCTGAACAAAGGACTCATCCCACATCCTTTAAAACCAGAGGCTGGGGGAAAAGGGAAGCCCATGGCTAGGAAAACACCATCATTGTGTGTCTTCAGTGTTCTGGAGGACATCAGGAGACCCAAATTCTAGTCAAGCCTGTGGCTAGGAAACCTTGGGAAAAATTCACATTTCGCTTAGCTGGAGATTTGCCCATTGTGAAATTTGTCTTGCCTACCTCCCTGGACTCTTGTGTAGAACTGTCGTCGCTTTTTACACACTAAGTTATGTCCAACTCTTCTGCAACCCCATGGACTGAAAGCCTGCCGTCTCCTCTGTCCGTGGAGTCCTCCCGACAAGACTGCTGGAGTGGGCTATCATTGCCTTCTCCAGGAGATCTTCCCAACCCAAGGATTGAACCTGCATCTCCTGCATTTCAGATGATTCTTTTCCACTGAGCCACCAGAGAAGTCCAATAGCTAATGGAACATGAGTGGTTTTAATAGGTTTCCTAATTACATGCCTCCTTAACAGACTTGGTGAGTCCCTATTACATTTACTCGCTGTAGGGTGGGACCTTGGGTGAGAGGAGGGGTCCTCTCCTCATCTTCCCTCACTATCGACGTGCCCCATAGCATCTATAAGCTTTCAGAAGCCCACAGCCCTCTTCCACCTTGATGGGGGGTTAGTGAAGGAAAAGCAGAAGACAGTTCAATACAGGTCGCTGTGGATGACTTAATATAAGAATTAGAAAGTTCTTCTCCTCTGACTTGGTTTTAATGAGCCCCACTTCCATGGTCCTACATATCAAACCACATGATTTGATTGAGCTGATGCTCTGTTTGATTTTCCTAAGTGAATCACATTATATGTTCCTTTTCCACACACTCTGATCCAGGCACGGCTGCCTGAACCTAGGTCAAACTGCAGAGTAAATTGAATTTGGAATATTGGTTTCATTGCTCTCTCCATTTTACTAGGGAAAAAGAGAGAGAATAAGAAAGTAGAGGGCAAAATTTAGGGGACAAAGAATCAAGGAGAGAAATAGAAAATCAAATCTTATTTTACATTATTTTTTTTTGGTGGACCGGCTGTACTATGATGTCATGCTTTCTCAGCACACCTGTGATTGGCTGCTCAGTTCAGCATCTGCTGAGAGCTAAAGGCTGATTATTTGCCAGAGATACAGACCTTTCAAGGAAGCTTTGAATCATTGCTGGTTGTCGTGACAACCTGGGCCGTGTATGCTCCCGATAACCACATAATGAGGTTGTCAGGAACAGAAGTGTCCCCATCCCCACATACAACCAACTGACAGACCATTTCTCTTGGGAGGCGAAGGGGAAAAAAATCACCACAGGCATAGTGGAGATCCCCTCAGACAACGCACATCAGCCAAATCCTAGAGAAAAATCTCCTTCTTGAGGAGCGCCTCACCTACTGTTGGCAAGTTCCCACCTAAACCATTATATTCACTACAAATTCAAAGACCTGAGGTGGTGGAGGGGTGAGGCCCATCTCTGCCAGAGTGCAGCAAAACTGACAGAGAGGGCAGTGAGGACAATGCTAAATTGATTGGGGTAAGGTGTACTACCTCTCTTCAAAGGACACCATCATAATGTGGTCGAGGGTCCTTGGAGGGCATGTGTCAAAGATGGCAGGGCACAGCCATACCTGGTTACCAACGCCAGACAAAGGGAGCTTGAGGAGGATGTGGTTCTTTTCCTGATGCTTTCCCTAGAGGTCAACACCTCTCTCTGCATTATCTTGAGGCTCCAGAAGTTCATGAGAGGGACTATCAACTGCATCTTTGTGATACATTCTACATTCCTAGGATAATTTACAAGGAAAAGGTATATAGATGAACTAAACTTGGACTACCTCCTCAAGAAACTTAGGGGATCTTGTCGGGGAAAAAAATATAAACCCAAGTAACTGGGGCACAAGAAAGGTGTAGTGAGAACCAAAAGGAAAACTCGAAGTCCTAGATTTTAGAGACAGGAGAATTATATCCAGACTGTTACACTCCAGCTCGAACCTATCTTTCTAGGTTCTTCTCCCACTAGTCCTCCCTTACACTCCAAGCATCAGTTCTATCAAATCAATATCTATTTCTCTGATATGTCTTGACTTTTATACTTCCTTCTGCTTTTCCCTTTGCCTACCATAGCTTTCTTTCTCTTTTCCCTGTGTGTGTGTGTGTGTGTGTGTGTGTGTGTGTGTGTGTGTGTGTGTGTGACTCATGTCCAACTTGTTTGCAGCTCTGTGGACTGTATGTTGTTCACCAGGCTCCTCTGTCCATGGATTTTTCCAGACAAGAATACTGGAGTGAGTTGCTATTTCCTTCTCCAGAGGATCTTCCCAACACAGGGAATGAACCTGGGTCTTCTGCATTGCAGGCAGATTCTTTATTGTCTGAACCATCAGGGAAGCCCCTCCTTTCCCTACATGGTAATATTTAACACACCCATCCAGGCTTTGCTCAAACAACATCTCCAGTGATGCAGAAATTGTTCCAGTGTTTACAACCCACTGTTATCTGTATCTAGTAGACAAAGGCATTGACTGACATCACTGCTGGGTACTGTATTCAAATTCAGGGACACACAGAGAACATTCATATATGCAATTTTGGATTATTTGGGAGGAAGAGAATAAAGTCTTAAAGCGTCTTATTCAGATGATCAACACCAAACTTGTTCAGCTACACATCTTTTTAACTGTTTTAAATTTTGAAATCGTTTAAGGCAAGGCTCACAAGAAATTGCAGAAATAGTACAGAGAGTTCTGAGGTATCCTTCAATGAGTTTTCCCAATATTTTGATACATTGTATTATTTTATTTTACACAGCCACAGCTCCTTGTCAAAACCCTTGAAACTGACATTGATACAGTACTACTAGCTGAAATACAAGCCTTGCTCAGAATTCACCAGTTTTACACACACTCTCTCATTAGATAATATACCAACTCAGTTGAAAAGTAGCAAAACTATTCATTGGAGATCTGAATGTCAACTTTTCCCCCCTCAGGCCTATCCTCTCTAAAACAGAAAAAAATAGGCCAAAATCTCCAGTTAAAACTTGCTTGGGACTGGAAGAGAGAAAACCAGCTTGGACTAAGAAAAACAGTCCTCCCATTCATCAGGATGGGAGGACAGACAGATAAACTCAAGCTGCAAAGTTAACAGAAAATATAGTTTCTCCCAAGGCTACACAGTAGTTGTAAAATGCCATAATGACCTCCATCTTCCAATGACTATGACTATTGATACTGTCTTGCCAGCGATAGCCCAGACCGGCTTTGGTATTTTCATTTATTACTAGGAATACCAATTACTAAGCCACCCTTGCTTCATGACAGTATCCAATTCCTACTCAACTCCTCTTCTCCTGACCCTGCCTCCAAAACAGCAGTCAGTCTAGAAACCATCCCTGCTTCTTAGCCCTTCCTCAGCATCCTTCAGTGGGAACCCAGACACTACAAAAGATGTCCCTCCACCTTCTTTTCAAGAGTGGCACTCTATGGTTCCTCTGGAAGACACTTCCTCAATGCATCAGGTGAATATATTTGATTTTGTCCAACTACAGTCTTGTCTCTGGTACCTTTGGTTTATTAAGCTTTAACATAAACAACTCAATAACCAACCCATGGCTATCTGGAAGGCCCAATGAATTAAGAGTTAGCCATATTTCCTTTAATCTACCTAGAGTCACATACTCTACCCAAAACTGAGATTTACATAGTAAGTACCTAATAAATTCTCACTGAGTGGACATGCGGTTGTCATATATCAGATTTGTTGGAATGGTACCGGATCCAGGAAAGAAAAAAAAGCAACTGTTTTCATCTTTCCTTTTTCCCCCTTCCCAAATACAGCTCAGTCACACTTCAAATTAAGTGGTCTCCAGTGTGGATTTAAAAAACAAATTAATATGTGCAGGCAGGATTGGCTAGCTCTCGCAGACGTGGTTAATAGACGCAAATATCACTGCGCTGTTGTTCCACCTGTTGAGCCTCATAATCGATCCTTATTTTGTTATAATCCAGGAACTGATTACATTCAATGTTCTCTGTGTTCAGTTGATAGGTCAATTGTGGGGGAGGGGACATCCACAACTGTTTGCCCCTCCCCACTTTTAATCAACCAAGCAGATGCATTCCGCACCCAGTAAATAATAAATATGAATTAACTGATGAGTTTCAAAGGTCAGTAAGAAGTTGAAGCTGAAAATATATTCGTGCTGATTTTTTACAAGTGGTTCGGTCCCTCCCCTCCTTATTCATTTCCGCGGCTAATATGGAAAACTGAACGAATTCTGACCTGCCAGGCTCAAGTTTACTGCCAAAAAGGAAAGGGGATAGGTTGCTTGGTAAATTAATACTATAAACCAAGGAAAGTGACAGTCTTCCAGGGGAGTATGCTAACACACAGGTTTTAAGCGCCACTCTGACTGCACTTTGCATTCAAATGACCAATATTACAGTGACTGCTAATTACAGTCCTTATCTGTTTGTTCAAGGACTGCATCTAAAACCATCCCTGCTTCTTAGCCCTTCCTCAGCATCCTTCAGTGGGAACCCAGACACTACAAAAGATGTCCCTCCACCTTCTTTTCAAGAGTGGCACTCTATGGTTCCTCTGGAAGACACTTCCTCAATGCATCAGGTGAATATATTTGATTTTGTCCAACTACAGTCTTGTCTCTGGTACCTTTGGTTTATTAAGCTTTAACATAAACAACTCAATAACCAACCCATGGCTATCTGGAAGGCCCAATGAATTAAGAGTTAGCCATATTTCCTTTAATCTACCTAGAGTCACATACTCTACCCAAAACTGAGATTTACATAGTAAGTACCTAATAAATTCTCACTGAGTGGACATGCGGTTGTCATATATCAGATTTGTTGGAATGGTACCGGATCCAGGAAAGAAAAAAAAGCAACTGTTTTCATCTTTCCTTTTTCCCCCTTCCCAAATACAGCTCAGTCACACTTCAAATTAAGTGGTCTCCAGTGTGGATTTAAAAAACAAATTAATATGTGCAGGCAGGATTGGCTAGCTCTCGCAGACGTGGTTAATAGACGCAAATATCACTGCGCTGTTGTTCCACCTGTTGAGCCTCATAATCGATCCTTATTTTGTTATAATCCAGGAACTGATTACATTCAATGTTCTCTGTGTTCAGTTGATAGGTCAATTGTGGGGGAGGGGACATCCACAACTGTTTGCCCCTCCCCACTTTTAATCAACCAAGCAGATGCATTCCGCACCCAGTAAATAATAAATATGAATTAACTGATGAGTTTCAAAGGTCAGTAAGAAGTTGAAGCTGAAAATATATTCGTGCTGATTTTTTACAAGTGGTTCGGTCCCTCCCCTCCTTATTCATTTCCGCGGCTAATATGGAAAACTGAACGAATTCTGACCTGCCAGGCTCAAGTTTACTGCCAAAAAGGAAAGGGGATAGGTTGCTTGGTAAATTAATACTATAAACCAAGGAAAGTGACAGTCTTCCAGGGGAGTATGCTAACACACAGGTTTTAAGCGCCACTCTGACTGCACTTTGCATTCAAATGACCAATATTACAGTGACTGCTAATTACAGTCCTTATCTGTTTGTTCAAGGCCTTAGGCTCTGCAGCTCAGAGCACAGACTCCAGCCAGCATTTTGACTGCAGGTTTGTGGAAATAATCATATGGCATTTCTTTAAACATATTTTCAAATTCAAGCTTCTTACAAATTGAGATTGGCCTTTCCCCCATTCAGGGAATTAGTGAGGCTTAACTGTGTTCTCTGTAGTGCCGGCCCCCACAAACCCCTGCTAACAAAGGCTCTGACTCCTACTTGAGCACTGCTGGTTGGGCAGATTTCCATGGTAATTTGTGGGTTCTTTTTTGAAAGACGAGGGGCGTCTTTGTAAATGGGAGGATCCTGTACTTTCCCACTAATCTTGGGATCGTCTTTGACCCTTTTTAATTTTCACCACCCATGTAAGGCCAGAAAGAACTCTTAACTTGGCTTGTTGTAATTTCAAAAGCTAATGCCCCCTCATTCCATTCTTAAGAAAAGGAAACTCTAGTTGAAATCATGAGACATTTATCAGAGCTATATTGGGGTTGGGAGGCTGAGGATTTATCATCTTCCCCACCCCAGGCTGTATTTGGATTTGCCTGGTGGAGGAGCGTGATGGGGAAACCATCCTGTTCTAAGAAGTTATACTACTCAGTCTCCAACTTCTTGAGAATTTTAGTAAATGCTAAATGACCTAGAATCTCCATAAAAGCAGCCTCAAATAATAAATTTATTTTTTTACCATATTCCACTTTTTTTAAATAAATAAAAAAAGCCAGTCCCCCCCACACAACACACATGTTAACGTCCGAGTCGTCCCTCTACAGTTTAAGACAATATTTCATGGACACTGCAGGCCTGCATCAACTACAAATTGGCACTTATCAATTACATTGCCAATGACCAAACAAGGGCATTTGCTATCTGCTTCTTGGAGATTTACCCCTGAGCTGTAGCTACTGATCTTAAACCCGCTCTGAGTTAGTTCGAGGTGGAGTGAGACACTCTGTGCTCCATGCAATCTGGTGGGACAGGTCTATAGATAGGTGGATGTTTTTAGGAACAATTTTATCGTATCAATCCTTGCATCTCCTCATATCTAGAAAAGTACTAAATCCCTTCATGGTGACATCAGATCCTTGTGACTGACCAAAACTCCTTTGTAAAATGAGAGTTTAATGGTACTGAAACCTTCTTCATCTAAACCTTATATATTGACTTTTCTCCCACTACCTCTTTGGAGCAGTCTCTCAGAGCTATCTGAGGTACTACCTCCCAGGCTGCAGTCCTCATTTTGCCCCAAATAAAACTTAACTCACAACCCTCAAGTTGTTCATGTTTTTTAGCCAACACCTGTCCTAAACAGAATTATAAACTAGTCTTACTGTACTGGAATCAAGATTGCCAGGAGAAATATCAACAACCTCAGATATGCAGATGATACCACTCTAATGGCAGAAAGTGAAGAGGAACTAAAGAGCCACTTGATGAAGGTGAAAGAGGAGAGTGGAAAGACTGGCTTAAAACTCAACATCAAAAAGCCAAGATCATGAAATCACTCCCATCAGTTCATGGCAAATAGACGGGAAAAAAGTGGAAACAGTAAAAGATTTTATCTTCTTGGCCTCCAAATCACTGCAAACAGTGACTGCAGCCAAGAAATTAAAAGGCAGTTGCTGCTTGGAAGGAAAGCTATGATGAACGTCAACTGTGTATTAAAAAGCAGAGACATCACTTTACTGATAAAGGTCCGTATAGTCAAAGCTATGGTTTCTCCAGTAGTCATGTGAGTGTTGGACAGTCAACAAGGTGGAGCACTGAAGAACTGATGCTTTCAAATTGTGGTGTGGAAGAAGATTCTTAAGAGTCCCTTGGACAGCAAGGAGATCAAACCAGTCAATCCTAAAGGAAATCGACCCTGAATATTCATTGGAAGGACTGATACTGAAGCTGAAGCTCCAATACTTAGGCTACCTGATGTAAAGAGTTGACTCACTGGAAAAGACTCTGATGCTGGGAATGATTGAAGGCAGAAGGAGAAGGGAATGACAGAAGACAAGATGGTTGGATGGCATCACTGAGTCAATGGGCATGAGTTGAGCAACCCTGACTTGAGGTTAGTTCGAGGTGGAGTGAGACACTCTGTGCTCCATGCAATCTGGTGGGACAGGTCTAAATTTTAAATTTCGTATCAATCCTTGCATCTCCTCATATCTAGAAAAGTACTAAATCCCTTCATGGTGACATCAGATCCTTGTGACTGACCAAAACTCCTTTGTAAAATGAGAGTTTAATGGTACTGAAACCTTCTTCATCTAAACCTTATATATTGACTTTTCTCCCACTACCTCTTTGGAGCAGTCTCTCAGAGCTATCTGAGGTACTACCTCCCAGGCTGCAGTCCTCATTTTGCCCCAAATAAAACTTAACTCACAACCCTCAAGTTGTTCATGTTTTTTAGCCAACACCTGTCCTAAACAGAATTATAAACTAGTCTTACTGTACTGGAATCAAGATTGCCAGGAGAAATATCAACAACCTCAGATATGCAGATGATACCACTCTAATGGCAGAAAGTGAAGAGGAACTAAAGAGCCACTTGATGAAGGTGAAAGAGGAGAGTGGAAAGACTGGCTTAAAACTCAACATCAAAAAGCCAAGATCATGAAATCACTCCCATCAGTTCATGGCAAATAGACGGGAAAAAAGTGGAAACAGTAAAAGATTTTATCTTCTTGGCCTCCAAATCACTGCAAACAGTGACTGCAGCCAAGAAATTAAAAGGCAGTTGCTGCTTGGAAGGAAAGCTATGATGAACGTCAACTGTGTATTAAAAAGCAGAGACATCACTTTACTGATAAAGGTCCGTATAGTCAAAGCTATGGTTTCTCCAGTAGTCATGTGAGTGTTGGACAGTCAACAAGGTGGAGCACTGAAGAACTGATGCTTTCAAATTGTGGTGTGGAAGAAGATTCTTAAGAGTCCCTTGGACAGCAAGGAGATCAAACCAGTCAATCCTAAAGGAAATCGACCCTGAATATTCATTGGAAGGACTGATACTGAAGCTGAAGCTCCAATACTTAGGCTACCTGATGTAAAGAGTTGACTCACTGGAAAAGACCCTGATGCTGGGAAAAATTGAAGGCAGAAGGGGAAGGAGATGGCAGAGGACAAGATGGTTGGATGACATCACTAAGTCAATGGGCATGAGTTTGAGCAAGCTCTGGGAGATAGTGAAGGACAGGGAAGCCTGGGGTGCTGCAGTCCAAGGGGGTGGCAAGAGTTTGACATGAATGAGGGACTGACCAACAAATAAATTACAGAAAGGTTTAGAGCCTCAAGGGCACAGTTACTGGGCTAGGTGTTCTGAAGTTATCCTGGGTTACAACCATCCAGAAGCTCGATACCAGAACTTATCATTTACTTTGCTCAATGAGAAAATAATTGGGTGCCATCCACCCACATCACAGAGAGAGATGCTGATCCCAAGGAAGCATCCTAGAGGAAATGCCACTATCTGCTGCAGAGCTTGAGCTCAGGATAAAGTATGAAAATCTCTAAAGACGGAAGACACATAGAATAAGCAGCCCGTGTTTAAAATCTGCCTCAAAATTGAAGCTAAACTATTTATAACCTGTGATTAGTTTTATGTCAATTCATTCCATTGCATGTAACAGTCACTACTTCTCTTCAATAGCATAGAGAAGAGAAAATTAATTGAATGCAGTGAATCAGTAACTTCCTGTATGCATTATTTCATACTCAGTGGAGCAACAGGGGCTCTTAACTAGCTTTCCCAAAAGTCAAGTTCAACAAGCTCAGTCTCTGCCCCCCGGATGCTCACAAAGACAAATAATCTAGGAAGGAATAGAAGTGTGTGGGCAAGAAATACTGCACAGACATTATGCAGTATCAATGGCCACTTGTAAATATTTCATGGACATATCTGAATGGACCAGCCAGTCAACTCTCCAGCACACTTTTTTTTTTTTTTTTGCACTTTATTGGTCTTTCATCCATCTATTTTCATCCATCTTTGTTCTTTTGGCCTGTATGAGCCTCCCATTGCAGTGGTGTCTCTCGCCACAGAGCACTGGCTCTGGGCACATGCACTCCAGATCGCTGGCTCGGTACTTGGACACATCGGTCCAGCCGCTCCACGGCACGTGGGATCTTCCCAGGCCAGGGATCAAACCAGCACCCCTTGCACTGCAAGGTGGTGTCTTTACCCACTGGACCACCAGGGAAGCCCATCCAGCACACTTTGAGGTTTGTAAATGTTATATTTCAAGATACTCAAATTAACTGTTAACATAAGATTGATCAGGATGGTACATCTGCAATGAAAATGAGAGAAGTGATTTTGAAGTTGCCTTTATTCATGTCATGAGTAAAAGAGGCAACTGTCCAGAAATGAAATAAAGAAGATTGATGCTTAATGGAAAGGCCATTTTCACTATCTATCCAGTGCCTAGCACTCCATTCAGGTGTCTAGAGGTGTGCAATATTGGTGAACTAAGTGAAAGGCATGCTGTATAAAGAAAAGAGCTGGTGAATGCAGTGGGGAAAGCATAGGGTGGATACTGCTTGGGTGGAGAGGTCCTCCCTTGCTCACTATCAAAAGCATGGTATCTCAGCTTCCAGAATGAAAAATCAGAGGTGAAGTTTTATATGCAACAGTTGATCAAAGAGGCCAAGAGTTGGCTGTAATAAAAAATAGAGGAAGAAGGAAAGACGTAAACAAGGATATAACTCATCCGTTCAGATTTTAGTATGAGAGTGGCAAAGGAAGGAGGGAAGGCACCACTTAAAACAGAGGTTAAAGAGAACAGAAAGAGTTCATGCTAATAAATCAGGTGAAAAAGAAAGAGTCCAAAAATTAGCCCTGGAAAAGGTGAGAGAGGCTGTGGAATGAATAATGATTCAAACTTACAAGAGTGGAGCTTTTTTAAAAGTCAGCTAGCAGACAAATGAATAAACTAATTTAGGCAAGCAGCAAGTCATGAAGACCTCATAAAAATAGCCATCAACCAGAGTGAGGTAAGGGACGGCTTTGGCAAGGTGAGTCAACTCACTCTGAGCCAGCAGCTATGATACAAGAAATTGTATGAAGGAAAAGACCCATTACGCTTTCTGCCCTGTATTCAGATTTATGTCAAAAGTCACAAGAAAAACAAACAGGAAGACTTACTTCATTTGAGCCCACTCAATTTAGTTTTGTGGTGATCCCAGATCTAGGGTGGAAGAAAGTTCATTTTGCATTTCCTACTCAAAGTTGCATACTTCCACTGGACCACCAGGGAAGCCCATCCAGCACACTTTGAGGTTTGTAAATGTTATATTTCAAGATACTCAAATTAACTGTTAACATAAGATTGATCAGGATGGTACATCTGCAATGAAAATGAGAGAAGTGATTTTGAAGTTGCCTTTATTCATGTCATGAGTAAAAGAGGCAACTGTCCAGAAATGAAATAAAGAAGATTGATGCTTAATGGAAAGGCCATTTTCACTATCTATCCAGTGCCTAGCACTCCATTCAGGTGTCTAGAGGTGTGCAATATTGGTGAACTAAGTGAAAGGCATGCTGTATAAAGAAAAGAGCTGGTGAATGCAGTGGGGAAAGCATAGGGTGGATACTGCTTGGGTGGAGAGGTCCTCCCTTGCTCACTATCAAAAGCATGGTATCTCAGCTTCCAGAATGAAAAATCAGAGGTGAAGTTTTATATGCAACAGTTGATCAAAGAGGCCAAGAGTTGGCTGTAATAAAAAATAGAGGAAGAAGGAAAGACGTAAACAAGGATATAACTCATCCGTTCAGATTTTAGTATGAGAGTGGCAAAGGAAGGAGGGAAGGCACCACTTAAAACAGAGGTTAAAGAGAACAGAAAGAGTTCATGCTAATAAATCAGGTGAAAAAGAAAGAGTCCAAAAATTAGCCCTGGAAAAGGTGAGAGAGGCTGTGGAATGAATAATGATTCAAACTTACAAGAGTGGAGCTTTTTTAAAAGTCAGCTAGCAGACAAATGAATAAACTAATTTAGGCAAGCAGCAAGTCATGAAGACCTCATAAAAATAGCCATCAACCAGAGTGAGGTAAGGGACGGCTTTGGCAAGGTGAGTCAACTCACTCTGAGCCAGCAGCTATGATACAAGAAATTGTATGAAGGAAAAGACCCATTACGCTTTCTGCCCTGTATTCAGATTTATGTCAAAAGTCACAAGAAAAACAAACAGGAAGACTTACTTCATTTGAGCCCACTCAATTTAGTTTTGTGGTGATCCCAGATCTAGGGTGGAAGAAAGTTACATTTTGCATTTCCTACCAAAGAACTGTTTGCTCAGTAAATTACTAGTGTTCATGTCAGATAGTTTGGGAGAAGATAATGTCTTTTCATTATTTCTATGGCATAATTTGTATATCCATGTCTTAATTATCAACGTGTCTCATTCATGCAATGAGCAATCTTGTTTTTTATTAACACTTTCTATGTGTCAGGAAGCATGATAGGCTTGAGGAAACAAAGATACAACTACATCTGTCTTCCTGCTCTCAAGAACGTCATACTCAGAGACCAGAAATGGAGGAGGGAGATTAAAGGCAGAAACTCTACATTTAAAAATAATCATGCAAAAAAATTTATTATGCAAATTCTTTTCCCATTTAGGTTGTCACATAACATTGAGCAGAGTTGCCTGTGCTATGCAGTAGGTCCTTGTTGGCTTTCCATTTTAAATATAGCAGTGTGTATAAGAATTTGAAAAAGAATGGCTCCGTGAATATGTATAACTGAATCACTGCTATCTATACACATCTATTAACAACATTGTTAATGTAGATACTTAATGTATGTTAATGTGTAGATACTTCAATATAAAATAAAGTTTAAAATAATAAAATAAAAATCATTAATGGGTATCTACTGTGTGTCATGAAAAATGCTATATACTTCACCTATGTAGCCTGCATTTTCACATGTTCATGGGTACAAATGAATTTGCTTTAATAATAACTCAAGTAAAACTTGCTTCCTCCATACACAGTAGAGAACAACAAACTTCTTTTTTCCCTTTCCCCCTCAACCTATTACTATTGGCTTTCCCTTCCTCCAAACTCACCTCCCACAGGCAAATGGAGCAGTTAATCTCAGGAAGAACCTTCCAGAAATAGCCCCTGCACCTCCATCCTCATCCCACTCCAAAGATCTTCTTAATAATCAGAAACTTCCCAAGATCCACTTGGTGTCTATTTAAAGCTTAGTTATCTAATACCTGGAACACCCCAGAAGACATTTTGAACCTTTATAAACTGTTAGGTCTCAAGTTTCTCCAAACCATACCTGATCTTGATTACACATGGCACTGACTCATGTCTCCCACTCAATTTAGTTTTGTGGTGATCCCAGATCTAGGGTGGAAGAAAGTTACATTTTGCATTTCCTACCAAAGAACTGTTTGCTCAGTAAATTACTAGTGTTCATGTCAGATAGTTTGGGAGAAGATAATGTCTTTTCATTATTTCTATGGCATAATTTGTATATCCATGTCTTAATTATCAACGTGTCTCATTCATGCAATGAGCAATCTTGTTTTTTATTAACACTTTCTATGTGTCAGGAAGCATGATAGGCTTGAGGAAACAAAGATACAACTACATCTGTCTTCCTGCTCTCAAGAACGTCATACTCAGAGACCAGAAATGGAGGAGGGAGATTAAAGGCAGAAACTCTACATTTAAAAATAATCATGCAAAAAAATTTATTATGCAAATTCTTTTCCCATTTAGGTTGTCACATAACATTGAGCAGAGTTGCCTGTGCTATGCAGTAGGTCCTTGTTGGCTTTCCATTTTAAATATAGCAGTGTGTATAAGAATTTGAAAAAGAATGGCTCCGTGAATATGTATAACTGAATCACTGCTATCTATACACATCTATTAACAACATTGTTAATGTAGATACTTAATGTATGTTAATGTGTAGATACTTCAATATAAAATAAAGTTTAAAATAATAAAATAAAAATCATTAATGGGTATCTACTGTGTGTCATGAAAAATGCTATATACTTCACCTATGTAGCCTGCATTTTCACATGTTCATGGGTACAAATGAATTTGCTTTAATAATAACTCAAGTAAAACTTGCTTCCTCCATACACAGTAGAGAACAACAAACTTCTTTTATCCCTTTCCCCCTCAACCTATTACTATTGGCTTTCCCTTCCTCCAAACTCACCTCCCACAGGCAAATGGAGCAGTTAATCTCAGGAAGAACCTTCCAGAAATAGCCCCTGCACCTCCATCCTCATCCCACTCCAAAGATCTTCTTAATAATCAGAAACTTCCCAAGATCCACTTGGTGTCTATTTAAAGCTTAGTTATCTAATACCTGGAACACCCCAGAAGACATTTTGAACCTTTATAAACTGTTAGGTCTCAAGTTTCTCCAAACCATACCTGATCTTGATTACACATGGCACTGACTCATGTCTCCCACCTGCTAAGTCCTCTAAGGCAGAAACAGTAAGCTGTTTCCCTAGTTATTTCTAAGAATCTTAAAGAACAATTCTTTTCCGGCTTCGACTCCCCCTCTTCTCACAAAATGTCAACTGCCAGTAAACTGAATAAATATTCTTTATGTACCTGGGGCTTTCCTGGTGGCTTAGACAGTGAAGTGTCTGCCTGCAATGAAGGAGACCTGGGTTTGATTCCTGGGTTGGGAAGATCCCCTGGAGAAGGAAATGGCAACCCACTCCAGTATTCCTGCCAAGAGACTCCCATGCACAGAGGAGCCTGGCAGCATACACTTCATGAAGCTGCACAGAGTCAGACATGACTTAACCACTAACATACACATCCTTAGGTGCTACTGTGTGCCAGGTACTGCCTCAGTTGCTTGGAATCCAGTGGGGACCATGACAGACAAGAGTCCGTTTTCTAATGAGTGACCATCAAGTCCCAGGGCTGGAGGGAGCCTATGGCCATAGGGACACAGAGGCCCCTGCTGGGTCAAGTGTGGATTCCTGAGCGCTCACGGCTGTAGATCCACAAATACTTATGAGTGATACCGCTATCCCTTCAGGAAGCTTTGGCTGAAGCCACTAATGAGTCTCTCCAGAAAGGTAGAAATGCCCCCTCTATTTTCTGCGCCATACTTTGTCACCTGGACCCTGAAACCACATTGCTTCTACCTTGTATCTCAGTGAGGCCCGGGGGAGAAGAGGGCCTTCAGCTTCTTCTTGTAGCAATATCCCCTATCCACAGTCCCTACCACCCTGCCTCAGATCTTCCAATTCTGTTCCCATGCCCAGAGAACCAGCACTGTCGCATCCTACCAGATGGCTCCTCCACCCTATGGCCCAAGGTGTTTGTCACTCCTCTTCATAGAGCCTTTTCCTTTCTGCAGATCATCTCAAGCAAATAGATATCTGGCGGTCTTCACACACTCAGATGTGTCTGAATCTCAATGTAGGGTCAGCAGCAAGACCCTGTACTACTACAATGCAAACCCCAGAAGACATTTTGAACCTTTATAAACTGTTAGGTCTCAAGTTTCTCCAAACCATACCTGATCTTGATTACACATGGCACTGACTCATGTCTCCCACCTGCTAAGTCCTCTAAGGCAGAAACAGTAAGCTGTTTCCCTAGTTATTTCTAAGAATCTTAAAGAACAATTCTTTTCCGGCTTCGACTCCCCCTCTTCTCACAAAATGTCAACTGCCAGTAAACTGAATAAATATTCTTTATGTACCTGGGGCTTTCCTGGTGGCTTAGACAGTGAAGTGTCTGCCTGCAATGAAGGAGACCTGGGTTTGATTCCTGGGTTGGGAAGATCCCCTGGAGAAGGAAATGGCAACCCACTCCAGTATTCCTGCCAAGAGACTCCCATGCACAGAGGAGCCTGGCAGCATACACTTCATGAAGCTGCACAGAGTCAGACATGACTTAACCACTAACATACACATCCTTAGGTGCTACTGTGTGCCAGGTACTGCCTCAGTTGCTTGGAATCCAGTGGGGACCATGACAGACAAGAGTCCGTTTTCTAATGAGTGACCATCAAGTCCCAGGGCTGGAGGGAGCCTATGGCCATAGGGACACAGAGGCCCCTGCTGGGTCAAGTGTGGATTCCTGAGCGCTCACGGCTGTAGATCCACAAATACTTATGAGTGATACCGCTATCCCTTCAGGAAGCTTTGGCTGAAGCCACTAATGAGTCTCTCCAGAAAGGTAGAAATGCCCCCTCTATTTTCTGCGCCATACTTTGTCACCTGGACCCTGAAACCACATTGCTTCTACCTTGTATCTCAGTGAGGCCCGGGGGAGAAGAGGGCCTTCAGCTTCTTCTTGTAGCAATATCCCCTATCCACAGTCCCTACCACCCTGCCTCAGATCTTCCAATTCTGTTCCCATGCCCAGAGAACCAGCACTGTCGCATCCTACCAGATGGCTCCTCCACCCTATGGCCCAAGGTGTTTGTCACTCCTCTTCATAGAGCCTTTTCCTTTCTGCAGATCATCTCAAGCAAATAGATATCTGGCGGTCTTCACACACTCAGATGTGTCTGAATCTCAATGTAGGGTCAGCAGCAAGACCCTGTACTACTACAATGCACTTCAAGTAATCCTTCAAAAAATCTTGTGAGTTCAGGTACAATTCTTCAGTCTGTGATCAATAATTTCAAATTCCAGAAAGCTCTGAAAGCCAGCATTTTTATAAGTTTCCTGACAGAGCTTATATGGTGACAAAACCTGTGATGCTCTCTCTGTAAATATTCATATGTTTCACTGCAGAAATGTTGATGTGATTGATTGTTGGATTCTGTTCCAAATCCCACTACAGGTGTTGCACACCATGCAATAGTTTTAAAAATAAAGAGAAAACACTGAATGATGAAGCTTATCAGGCACCAAGGCTTTTAGATAAGGAATTGGAAAACTATTTCTATACCACTTTTATAGATAAGACAATTGACATTCAGAGACTTGACCAAGGTCACAGAGGTAGAAAATGGTGAAGCCTGGGGGCAGAATCAAGGTCTGGCTCCTAACCCTTTGCAATGTCCACGGCATAAGTTTGGCTGGGAGTTTATGTAAGAGGTAGGGTGTATGGGTTGATGCTGCAATTAAAGGAAGGTTGAGACCAAGTAATCAGAGCGCATCTTCAAATTCTGCCTTGCAAAAGTATGTCTCTGTTAATTAGCCACCTTGGTAGTATTGTTCGGCACAATTCTATCCTCAAAAGAAAATTTCTGAGAGTACATTTTAGGACCGCTTTTAGAAAACGGACAGAAGGTTAATGAGAAAACTCAGAGACAGGCTCCATTTCTAAAGGATTCCATGGGTTTTGTCACTCCTTTCTAGCAGGGACATGTGGATTTGCAGTAGAAAATTTGAACAGTACTATTTGCTCAAGATGAATTACCTATGTGACCAAATAAGCCATGCTCCAGAAATGTGACATCTTTATGATATATTCTCAACACTCTAATAACCATGCTCATAACAGGTGCTATTTTTGAGAAACTACTAGGGACAAGAAACTCTGCTATATAATCTATATCATTTTATTTAACAATCTTACAACAATCCTGAAATATACTTAGAAATGGTGACGATGCTCACAACGTATTAAGCCTTTACAATGTGGTAGGCATTATATGGGCTAAATTCTTTTATTTATTTATCTTTTATTGGAGGATAATTGCTTTATGGGCTTCCCAGGTGGCGCTAGTGGTAAAGAACCTGCCTGCCAATGCAGGATATGCGAGTTTCATCCCTGGGTGGGGAAGATCCCTTAGAGAAGGGCATGGCAAGCCACTCCAGTATTTTTACTTAGAGAGTCCCATGGACAGAAGAGCCTAGCAGGCTACTGTCCATTGGACACAAAGAATTGGACACGATTGAAGAAACTTGGTACACACGTAATTGCTTTACAATATTCTAGTGGTCTCTGTCACAAATCAACGCAAATCAGTCATAATCATACATATATTCCCTCCCTATAGAGCCTCTTCCTCCACCACTCCACCCTTCTAGGTCATCAGAGTGTCAGGTGGGCTTCCTGTGTTATACAGCAGCTTCTAGCAAGTTACCTATTTTACACATGATAGGGTATGTGTGTGTGTACATATACATTCATATATATATATATATATATATATATATATATATGTTACTTTCTCAGTTCATCCTATCCTTTGTCCTCCGCTTCACCTACTGTGTCCACAAGTCCATTCTCTATGTCTGTATCTCTATTTCTGCCCTGCAAATAGGTTCATCAGTACTGTTCTTCTAGATATGCGTTCATATAGAATATTTGTCTTTCTTTCTGGTTTATTTCACTCTGTATAACAGGCTCTAGGCTTTTTATGTGAATTAATCCTTACAACTAACCTATGAGACATGTACTATTATTATCCCATTAGGCAAGGAAATTAAGGCACGGAAAGCTTAATGTGTCCAATGGCACACAATTAGTCAGTCACTATTCCAGAGTGGAGCAAGGCTTAGAATCCACTTTTCTGGTTTCCCAAGACCAATATAGCCTCAGTAAATGTGTTTCCTCAGTGGAATATTTTAGAACTCCCCCAAACACTTTTAAACACCTAGCTACATATTAATAGTATAAGCATACTATCCCATTAGTTTGGGTTACTTACATGGATTCTAGAGTCTGATACACAATCACTCATTAACCATGAGAGCCATCTGATGATGACATGCACCCTATGAAGGATCCTCGGAAAGAATATTTTAATACAGATATCAAAGGGTTGGGAAAATGGCAGGTTACATGTGAAAGAACCACATACAGCTCCGGAGGCTCAGGGAAAGCATCACTACATTAAAGGATACAACAGTTCTCTACAGGCAAACAGGAGATGGTCAGATGTGCCCTCAATTATGGGAGCTGCAAGTGAAGGTTCTCTCCATTGGGTGCCCAGTAGGTAGCAACATGGTTGGACTCTTTGGAGAGCAACACGAGATCAAAATAGTGAGCAAGACAGAGTATCACAAAGTAGACAAAGTGCAAACAGTGGCAGTGTCAAGTAGGATGTCTTTTGATGATCCTGGGACTACAGAATGGCATTTTCTGTAGGCCTCAGCTGCTTCATCTGTAAAATGGAGGTCACAGTAGCATCCCTAGTTGAAGGAAGGGAACTACATCAGATAGTCTCAAGGCCCCTGCCAGCACTAAGATCTCCAATTCATTTTAGAGTGTCATCCAAGAGGTACGGGAATGACTTGTTTTGGTTGGTTAGTTGCGAAGTTGTGTCTGATGCTTTGTGATCCCCTGGACTGTAGCCCACAAGGCTCCTCTGTCTATGATATTCTCCAGGCAAGAATACTGGAGTGGGTAGCTATTTCCCTCTCCAAAGAATCTTCCCAGCCAAGGATCGAACCTGGGTCTCCTGTACTGCAGGTGAATTCTTTCATCGCTGAGCCACCAGGGAAGCCCACAGTAATGACTACAAGTACACAAAGGCTTTACCATGAGATGAAAACATTCTTGTGTAAAAAAGATAATAATAAAAATCTTCCCTCCTCACTCCTGCCCCCTCAATTCAACCTGAACTGCAAAGATTTCCCTTCAGTGAAAGAATTGCAAAGATCTTTCTGCAGCAAACATACCCCAGTCTCAGAAAGACAAGATGCCTCCATTAGAGGTGCGTTCCAACCTGGACACATGACCACAATCATTTCAAAGTCACAGAGAACTAACTGGGAGCCTCAGTAAATGTGTTTCCTCAGTGGAATATTTTAGAACTCCCCCAAACACTTTTAAACACCTAGCTACATATTAATAGTATAAGCATACTATCCCATTAGTTTGGGTTACTTACATGGATTCTAGAGTCTGATACACAATCACTCATTAACCATGAGAGCCATCTGATGATGACATGCACCCTATGAAGGATCCTCGGAAAGAATATTTTAATACAGATATCAAAGGGTTGGGAAAATGGCAGGTTACATGTGAAAGAACCACATACAGCTCCGGAGGCTCAGGGAAAGCATCACTACATTAAAGGATACAACAGTTCTCTACAGGCAAACAGGAGATGGTCAGATGTGCCCTCAATTATGGGAGCTGCAAGTGAAGGTTCTCTCCATTGGGTGCCCAGTAGGTAGCAACATGGTTGGACTCTTTGGAGAGCAACACGAGATCAAAATAGTGAGCAAGACAGAGTATCACAAAGTAGACAAAGTGCAAACAGTGGCAGTGTCAAGTAGGATGTCTTTTGATGATCCTGGGACTACAGAATGGCATTTTCTGTAGGCCTCAGCTGCTTCATCTGTAAAATGGAGGTCACAGTAGCATCCCTAGTTGAAGGAAGGGAACTACATCAGATAGTCTCAAGGCCCCTGCCAGCACTAAGATCTCCAATTCATTTTAGAGTGTCATCCAAGAGGTACGGTAATGACTTGTTTTGGTTGGTTAGTTGCGAAGTTGTGTCTGATGCTTTGTGATCCCCTGGACTGTAGCCCACAAGGCTCCTCTGTCTATGATATTCTCCAGGCAAGAATACTGGAGTGGGTAGCTATTTCCCTCTCCAAAGAATCTTCCCAGCCGAAGGATCGAACCTGGGTCTCCTGTACTGCAGGTGAATTCTTTCATCGCTGAGCCACCAGGGAAGCCCACAGTAATGACTACAAGTACACAAAGGCTTTACCATGAGATGAAAACATTCTTGTGTAAAAAAGATAATAATAAAAATCTTCCCTCCTCACTCCTGCCCCCTCAATTCAACCTGAACTGCAAAGATTTCCCTTCAGTGAAAGAATTGCAAAGATCTTTCTGCAGCAAACATACCCCAGTCTCAGAAAGACAAGATGCCTCCATTAGAGGTGCGTTCCAACCTGGACACATGACCACAATCATTTCAAAGTCACAGAGAACTAACTGGGAGCTTCACTGGAAGCACATGCTCTCCATATAGATGATCAAATTCAAGACAGCTCTGGGTTGATGCAACTTCCCTGGAATCCCAGCCAGCCTGCTCTTTTGTCTCAGGGTTACCTTGTGCCCATATAATGGAAAATCACTTTGTAATGGCTTGAATGGGCAGAAAATTGACCATAAAAAAGAAAGCACTAATAGATAATCTAGTCCACCACATATCTGGCAAAGAGATTAGCAGAATGTAATGTCAGAGCCTGCTTTATCCTGCACTGTCATTAATGATACAGAAGAGAGAAGGAAAAAGGCAGTTCGACTTCAGTCTACAAAAGAGCCCAATTAAGGGTCGTCTGGAAGCAAGGACATTAAAAACAATGGATGTGGGTGTGAAAATGAAACGCTGCTGGAGGGTGCAGTTGGAAAGAAATGGCCCTATTCATCTGGAAAACAAATTAAAACTCACCATTCTCAGGATGCATACATCAGGCAGCAGTGGGGGATTGGCAGTAGGAGTGGGAAGAGGTAGAGACCACAAAAGCAGTCTAAAGGAGGCTCCTGCCCTGACAGATGATATACAGACTGTGTCACAAGGCAATGAGACTGCGGTCTTATAGATAAGGGACAAAGGGAGATGAAACACCCATCCAGATTGTTAAGTAGGAAGAAGATGGATTTTGTTTTGGTTTTGTTTTATTTTGCTAAGAATATCATTACTCATTCATCTCATTTATCCTTTCAGTATGAATTTACTGAGGCATTTGTTTTGCTCAGCTCTTTACAAAGTACTTGAGGAACTACCATGGAGCTAGGTAAGATGAAGCACCTGCCCTTACGAAAGTAAATATTTTAGTGGGGAAACAAGACAACCATGCCAAAGTTATAAATATAAGCTAAGAAATACCATAGGTTACAAGTTAATATACAGATTACCCCCTTTGCTATGGATACAGTGGGTTTGAAGAGCAAGAAGACAGTGGTGTTGAGTAGAATCAAAATTAATCAGAAGTCCTAGCCTCCATGGACAGACAGGTTTTGTTTTTCTTTTTCCCCTTCAGGACAGGACTTAGTGAGTCTACTTCCTCAGTCTTACATGATCTATGGTATGTGCCCATAACCAAACAAGCAGGATTCTTCAGGGTAGCTACAAACCCTAGAATTAAATAAGCCAACATGTTAAGTGTGTATTGCCTGGCAAAGAGGGCTCATAAAGTAAATATGTTCTCTCCAACCCAGTAGAGGAAAATCTTTAAGGAAACAAGTTGTTCCTCTCTCAATGGACCAACTAGCTTTTAGGAACTGGCATTGTGTAATTTCTCATCTCCTCAAAGGCTCACTCCCCAGTGGTGCTGAATACATAAGTCAACATTACACTGCCTCCAGATTGGGAAATAAGCAGAGACATACACTGAGATAGCCAATTATTGTTTGTATTGATTGAGAATACAGGTTCAAAGTTCAGTCATGCAGGGCTCAAAACCAACTATAATCCAGGGATAAAAAGATTACTAAATATCCCACTTTCATCAAACAGACCCAAGACAACATCTATAAATTAAAACCACAAACTTCTAATCAACTCTTAAATAAAAGAGGAATTTAAAATGATATTATAAATGCTTTACAACTGAATTATGATGAGATCAGTACCTATCAAAGTCTTTTGGATGCAGTCAAGGCAATATTCAGAGGAAGACATATGGCCTTAAATTCACTTATTAGAAAACAAAACATAGGAAAATTAATTAAGCTATCAAATCTAGAACTTGTAAAAAGGAGAGTTAAATACATTCATGGAGAATAGAAGGGATTTATAAAGGTAAAAATAGAAAATGGTGAAATAGAAAACAAATAAAATAGAACTGATGAACAATACCAAAATTTTTTGAAGTCAAACCTTCCGTAAGTACTAATTAAGAAAAAAAATGAGAAGGCACAAATAAGCACCATTAGGAAGCCAAATAGGGTGAAGGGTAACCAAGGTAATATTAAAACATGTAACCAAGGTAATATTAAAATATGTAACCAAGGTAATATTAAAAATAAAAGAATGCTACATAGTACTACATAAAATCTCACTTAAAATCTCATTTAAAATCTCTTTTTCATTGAGATAGCATGGGCTTATAATATTATGTTTCATATGTACAACACTATATTTTGACTTTCCATACCCTACAGTGTGCTCATCACAAAAATTTAGTTTCTGTTTGTCACCACACAGCTGATCCTCTTTACCCACCCTCCACCTAAACTTTCCCTCTTGCAGTTTACTATGTGTTTGTTCACTATTTTCCTCAAAGGCTAAAAACTCCCCAGTAGAGGAAAATCTTTAAGGAAACAAGTTGTTCCTCTCAATGGACCAACTAGCTTTTAGGAACTGGCATTGTGTAATTTCTCATCTCCTCAAAGGCTCACTCCCCAGTGGTGCTGAATACATAAGTCAACATTACACTGCCTCCAGATTGGGAAATAAGCAGAGACATACACTGAGATAGCCAATTATTGTTTGTATTGATTGAGAATACAGGTTCAAAGTTCAGTCATGCAGGGCTCAAAACCAACTATAATCCAGGGATAAAAAGATTACTAAATATCCCACTTTCATCAAACAGACCCAAGACAACATCTATAAATTAAAACCACAAACTTCTAATCAACTCTTAAATAAAAGAGGAATTTAAAATGATATTATAAATGCTTTACAACTGAATTATGATGAGATCAGTACCTATCAAAGTCTTTTGGATGCAGTCAAGGCAATATTCAGAGGAAGACATATGGCCTTAAATTCACTTATTAGAAAACAAAACATAGGAAAATTAATTAAGCTATCAAATCTAGAACTTGTAAAAAGGAGAGTTAAATACATTCATGGAGAATAGAAGGGATTTATAAAGGTAAAAATAGAAAATGGTGAAATAGAAAACAAATAAAATAGAACTGATGAACAATACCAAAATTTTTTGAAGTCAAACCTTCCGTAAGTACTAATTAAGAAAAAAAATGAGAAGGCACAAATAAGCACCATTAGGAAGCCAAATAGGGTGAAGGGTAACCAAGGTAATATTAAAACATGTAACCAAGGTAATATTAAAATATGTAACCAAGGTAATATTAAAAATAAAAGAATGCTACATAGTACTACATAAAATCTCACTTAAAATCTCATTTAAAATCTCTTTTTCATTGAGATAGCATGGGCTTATAATATTATGTTTCATATGTACAACACTATATTTTGACTTTCCATACCCTACAGTGTGCTCATCACAAAAATTTAGTTTCTGTTTGTCACCACACAGCTGATCCTCTTTACCCACCCTCCACCTAAACTTTCCCCTCGAGTACAGCTATGCAGCTCTTTGGATCTATGTGTTTGTTCTAAACTAATATATTTCAATAGGAAAATTTCTAGGAAAAGACAAATTATTTATCTAAGAAATAGAAAGAAACATAAACAAAAATCGTATATGTTGAAAAGATAAGCAGCTTTATCTTTTCAAATCTTAAATTACAGACAATTCTTATTTTATATAAATGGTTCCATGTGCTCACAAATTGGACAGATAGGAAAAGAAAGAAAATTATAAATTTATCTCTCATATGAATAAAGATATAAAGATTCTAAAGCAAATGAAATCTAGAAGCTTATTAAAATGATACATCATGTCCAAGTAATGTTTGTCCCATGAAACTAAGGAGAGTTCCACACTAGCAAATTTACGAACATATTCCACTATAATGGAAGATTAAGGAGACAAACCATACAGCCATCTCAACAGATGCAGAAGAAATTCTTGACAAAATTTACTACCCATCCATGATAAAAACTCACAGCAAGCAAGGAATAGGAGAGAACTTCCTCAGCAAACATTTAGGAAACTGCCAGGAGGTAATTCTGGTTATGAGCACAAGCTTTGGAGTCAGATTGGTTAAGTATGGGTCTTAGTTCCATAATTTACAAGCTGTGTGATCTTGGGAAAATTATTTAATCTTGGTGAGCTTCACTTTACTCATATTATAAAAGTGAGAAAAATAATAGCACCTTCTCCTCATAGTATTAGTATGAGGTTTACATGATATAAAATATATAAAGGCACTTACAAGAGTGTCAGACAATATTAACTACTTAATAAACCATTATTAATTAGAACTATATATTAACAGAATATTAAGATGAGAAAAAGACAAGGATGATCACTATCACCACTTCCTATTCAACATTTTGATGACCTAAACCAATGTAGTAGGATAAGAAAAATAGAGAATATTAGAAAGCAAAAAATTATTATTATTTACAATAATATGACTTTAAAGAAATCTGAGACAGTCAACTGATAAAATATTAGAACCAATATGAAAATCTAGCAGGCTACAGAAAATATCAGCCTACAAAAATCAATAACTTTCTTATACATCCACAATAACTTATTAGAATATCTGATAGAAAAAGTGGTCATTTATCATAGCAATAGAAGGTACAAAATACTAGTTATAAGGCCCTGAGCAAGTTATTTAACCTCTTGGGCCTCAGTCTTCTCATATGTCGAATAGATGAATTAACAGTAGTTACCTCATAGGGTTCTTATGAGGATTCAGTGAGACAAAGCATGCATAGTACTTAGCAGGGTTCTCCTTCATAGAGGCTATATACTCATTAAATGGTACTGCTACTTTTGTTGGACATTACTATTACTATTGTTATTACTGCTGTTCTTGTTTTCAAATTGGATAACTTTCTCTCTCAATGTCCTGCTTAAAGAGGCATGACACAGCATCATTCTATTTTTGCAAATTAGAAATTGTTTAACAGAGTAGGGAAATGGTTTAGCCAAAGTAGGAGTATGTCAGAACCTAAATTAGGCACACCATCTGGTTTCTCCTTTAAACAACCAAGACACTCTATGTACAGAGCAGTAAACAGTCTAGTATAGTTCAGGGCGTGTGGGAGAGGTCTATAGTCTAGAACAATCCTGGAATTATGCTCTTCCCTTTACCAATAAAATCCCTGAAAGACAAGGAAAACCCTGAAGTTTTTCAGGGCTTATATCAAGTCAATCTCTGAGTTCAGCTAATCTTGAGCAATGCATGTTGAGGGGTGTAGAGCTTCTTTTCAGGTGTAAGGAGTCACAGCTTTTGCAATAAATGCCCAGTTCCCTGGGCCCACTCTTCCCTACAAGAAGAGATGGCTGCTTTAGCAGCAGGGTGCTACTTAAGGTCTCTCTGGGGAATCTTATTTCTCATCAATTAGGTTTAAATAATGTACTGTCTATGCTTCCCTCGTGGCTCAAATGGTAAATAATCTGCCTGCAATGCAGAAGACCCAGATTCAATTCCCAGGTTGGGAAGATCTCATTGAGAAGGGAATGGCAATTCACTCCAGTATTCTTGTTTGGAGAATTCCAAGGACAGGGGAGCCTGGTGCACCCCAGTTCAGGAAAAGAGCCTGATATTGGGAAAAATAGAAGGCAAAAGGAGAAAGAGATGACAGAGGATGAGACAGTTGGATGGCATCACTGACTCAATGGATATGAGTTTCAGTAGGTTCTGGGAGATGGTGAAGGACAGGGAAGCCTGGCGTGCTGTAGTCCATGGGACTGCAAAGAGTCACACAAGACTGAGCGACTGAACTGAACAGAATTTAGTGTCTGCTTGCAAGTCACTGGAGAGGAATAGATATAGAATAAGACAGTGTATCTTCCCTTTTCCAGGGAGAAAGCATTTTTTAACTTCAAGGGTGCAGTCACCATCTGCAGTGATTTTGGAGCCTGAGAACATAAAGTTCGTCACTGTTTCCATTGTTTGTCCATCTATTTGCCATGAAGTGATAGGACTAGACAAAAATAAATCAGTAGAGCATAACGGAAAGTCTAAAACTGATTCATGTACCTGTGAGAATTCAGTATATGACAAAAGTGGCATCTCTAATCAATGAGAAGTCTGACTATTCAAAACTCTGCATCTAGACGATAGTTTATCAGTTTAAATAAATAACATTCTTACCTAATATATATCAGTTGGAAAACTAAACTTCATGTAAATGAAAGGCCTAAATGAAAAATATTGATGCAGTCTTCATCAAAATATATAATAAATGTCTATAAATCAACAAGATGAGGTGATCAACACAGCAGCAAAGAATGGACAAAGAATGAAAACTGAAAGTTCACAGAATAGTAAACCCAAAAGGCCAATAAATCTAACAATATATTCAATCTTCCTACTAATTAATAGTGAGATTTTGCAATAAATGCCCAGTTCCCTGGGCCCACTCTTCCCTACAAGAAGAGATGGCTGCTTTAGCAGCAGGGTGCTACTTAAGGTCTCTCTGGGGAATCTTATTTCTCATCAATTAGGTTTAAATAATGTACTGTCTATGCTTCCCTCGTGGCTCAAATGGTAAATAATCTGCCTGCAATGCAGAAGACCCAGATTCAATTCCCAGGTTGGGAAGATCTCATTGAGAAGGGAATGGCAATTCACTCCAGTATTCTTGTTTGGAGAATTCCAAGGACGGGGGAGCCTGGTGCACCCCAGTTCAGGAAAAGAGCCTGATATTGGGAAAAATAGAAGGCAAAAGGAGAAAGAGATGACAGAGGATGAGACAGTTGGATGGCATCACTGACTCAATGGATATGAGTTTCAGTAGGTTCTGGGAGATGGTGAAGGACAGGGAAGCCTGGCGTGCTGTAGTCCATGGGACTGCAAAGAGTCACACAAGACTGAGCGACTGAACTGAACAGAATTTAGTGTCTGCTTGCAAGTCACTGGAGAGGAATAGATATAGAATAAGACAGTGTATCTTCCCTTTTCCAGGGAGAAAGCATTTTTTAACTTCAAGGGTGCAGTCACCATCTGCAGTGATTTTGGAGCCTGAGAACATAAAGTTCGTCACTGTTTCCATTGTTTGTCCATCTATTTGCCATGAAGTGATAGGACTAGACAAAAATAAATCAGTAGAGCATAACGGAAAGTCTAAAACTGATTCATGTACCTGTGAGAATTCAGTATATGACAAAAGTGGCATCTCTAATCAATGAGAAGTCTGACTATTCAAAACTCTGCATCTAGACGATAGTTTATCAGTTTAAATAAATAACATTCTTACCTAATATATATCAGTTGGAAAACTAAACTTCATGTAAATGAAAGGCCTAAATGAAAAATATTGATGCAGTCTTCATCAAAAATATATAATAAATGTCTATAAATCAACAAGATGAGGTGATCAACACAGCAGCAAAGAATGGACAAAGAATGAAAACTGAAAGTTCACAGAATAGTAAACCCAAAAGGCCAATAAATCTAACAATATATTCAATCTTCCTACTAATTAATAGTGAGATATCATTTTCATTCATTAGAATGTCAAAGTGAAAATTTTTTGAAACACCAAATGTTGACAAGAAAAATGTTTATCCTGACACTACTCAAGCCACCAGATGGAACTTCCAGGTTATAAGAAATACAAGGGAAACAAGAACATGGAAAATAATACCATTTGTCACAATAACATTTGAAAGACTCAGACAAATACAGAACAGAAGACAATCTACAAGACAATCGACTTGGTATTTTTCAAAATCAATGTCTGGGGAAAAAAGGTGGGAGTACTGTTCCAGAATAAAACAGTATATAGAGACATAACAGGGCTTCCCTGGTTGTCTAGTGGGTAAGGACACCGCCTTGCAGTGCAAGGGACGCCAGTTCAATCCCTGGCCTGGGAAGATCCCATGAGCCATGGAGCAGCTGGACCAATGTGTCCAATTACCAAGCCGGAGCTCTGAAGCGCATGTGCCCAGAGCCGGTGCTCAGCGACAACAGAGGCCACCGCGATGGGAGGCCTACACGGACCAAAGAACAAAGATGGATGAAAATAGAGAAATGAAAGACCAATAGAAGTGGCCCGCCCACCCCAACCCACCCCCAAAAAGAAAAAAAAAAAAAGATATATAACAAAATGCAGAGTTTCACAAAGGACCAAACTGACTCATAAAGAACTGTAAAAAATCTGAATAGACCTATACAAAATCATTAAATTAATAATCAATTACTTTCTACAAGGAAAAGCCCAAGACAGAAAGCTTCACAGGTGAATTCTACAAGATGGTTAAAGAAAAATTGACACTTGATACTTCACAGGCTCCTTCAAAATTATAAGAGAAGGAAACACTTCTTAACTCCTTCTATCAGGTCAGTATCACCCTGATACCGAAACCAGACAAAGACACTGCAAAAAAGAAAATTATAGGCCAATACCCTTTGCAAATAACTTACATAAAATCCTTAACAAAGTAGAAGGAAATCAAACCTAGTAGTATGTAAAAAGGACAATGTATCATGACCAAGTAAGATTTATCTCCAAAATGCAAGATTGGGTCAATATACGAAAACCAATTGATCTAACACACCATGTTAGTAAAATAAAGGGAAAAACTCCACACAATCATCTCAATAAATACAAAAAAGCATTTGACAAAGCCAAACAGTCTTTGATGATGCAAACACACTAAAAACCAGAGATAAAAAGATGAAAGGAAATCTCAACCTGACAAATGGTGTCTATAAAAAACCTTAATAAAGAAAGACTGAAAAATTTCCTATAAACTCATAAAACATGAACATCAACTCTCACCATTCCTATTCAACATTGCTTGGAGATTTTAGCCAGGACAATTAAGTCAGGGGAAAAAAAACGATATCTAAGATTGGAAAGGAAGAAGTAAAACTATCTCTATTCACATATGATATGATTTTATATACAGAAAATCCTAAGGAATTCACTGAAAATTTCTAGAACAAATCAATGAGTTCAAAATAACTCAATTTCAGAAAAAACTGATTTTTTAAAGTGGGAAGAAGATATGAATGAACATTTTTCTAAAGATATACAGATGGCCAACAGGCACATGAAAAACTACTCAGAATCACTAATCATCAAAGAAATGTAAATCAAAACCACAATGAAACATCATGTCACACTTGTCAAAATGGCTATCATCAAAAAGTCTGTGAATGACAATTGTTGGTGAGGATGCAGAGAAACGGGAACCCTAGTAAACTGTCAATTGGTATAGCCACTATGAAAAACAGTACGGAGGTTCCTCAAAAATAGAACTACCATATTATCCAGCAATTCCACTCCTGGATATATAGCTGAAGAAGACAAAATACTGATTCAAAAAGATACATGTACCCCCCAATATTCACAGCAGCATTATTTACAGTAGTCAAAGACAGAAGCAACCTAAGTGTCCATCAACAGATGAATGGATAAAGATGTGGTACACACACACACACACACACACACACACACACACACACACACACACTGGGTGGAATATTACTGAGTCATTAAAAAAGAATGAATGAATTCCTGTGACTCGAAAAACATGAATGGACTTAGAGGACGTTATACTTAGTGAAATAAATCAGATACAGGAAGAAAAATATTCTATGTCATCACTAACATGTGGAATCTAAAAATTATTCACAGATATAGGGAACAAGGGCTTCCTAGGTGGCACTGGTGGTAAAGAACCCACCTGCCAATGCAGGAGACGATAAGATATGTGGGTTTGACCCCTGAGTTGGGAAGATCCCCTGGAGGAGGGCATGGCTATCCACTCCAGTTATTCTTGCCTAGAGGATCCATATCTCTCGGATTGCAGAGGAGACTGGTGGACTACAGTTTACGGGATTGCAAAGAGTCGGGCATGACTGAGTGACTAACACTTTCACTTTTTCACTAGTTTGAATAAAATGTGCAACTAGTTAGCCTTGACTGGATTCTGGTTGCCAAAATAAAGCATTATTAAAAGCATTTTGAGACTCTTAGGGAATGTGAACTGGATATTAAATGACATAAAGTTTTGAAAATTATTGTTAAGTTTCATAGAGGTGATACGATATTATTTGAATGTAATCGGCATGTATGTAGGAGAATGTCCTTATTTTAAAAGATGCTTGCTGAAGTGTTTTGAGGGTGGAGTGATGATACTTACAACTTACAAGGAAGTGATTCAGCAAAAAAAAGATAGCTACATAGGACTTCCCCTGGTGGCCCAGTGGGTAAGGACACCGCCTTGCAGTGCAAGGGGCGCCGGTTCGAGCCCTGGCCTGGGAAGATCCCACGTGCCGCGGAGGGGCTGGACTGATGTGTCCAATCACCGAGCCGGAGCTCTGGAGCGCATGCGCCCAGAGCCGGTGCTCTGCAACCACAGACACCACCGCGATGGGAGGCCCACAGGAGCCAAAGAACGAAGACGAATGAAAATAGAGAAATGAAAGACCAATAGAAGTGGCCCGCCCGCTCCCCTCCCCCACAAAGTAAATAAATAAATAAATCTTTTAAAAAAAAAAAAGCTAGCTACATAATGGATAGATAAAACAAAATGGCAAATGGTAACACTTATTTACTTTAGGTGTGGTTACATGAACAGTCATGATACTACCACATTTTTTATGTTTGAATTTTTTTATCTGAGAAGCTTGAAAAAAATATTTACAAAGTATTGGGGAAACACATGTGTTTATACACTTTAAATTTTGAAAAGCCACTTAAAGAATATGATTTTGAAAAAAGGGGGGGGGGCGGCAATTCACCATGACCCAGTGATTCCTGCTCATAATATCTACCCTAGAGAAATCTCTGCTCAATTATACAAGGAGACATACTGTTTGCAATACTAAAACATAGCAAACAGCCTAAACATCCATTAATAAAGGGATAATTACATAAACTTATATATATATTTATATCCATAATATGCCACACTATGCAGCAATGTATCGAAATTAACTAGGTGTATAAGACAAGATCTTTAAGACAACACAGGGTAAAAAAGCAAGTTGTAGAATAATGTATACTACTCAGCATATATATATAAAAAGTCCACACATAAAATAATCCTCTATATTTACATAGGCCTCTATATATGTATATAAACATAGAGGGAAAACGTCTTAAAATACACATACCAAATGGAGAATATGGACAACTTATGGGGGGAGTGGGGAGTGAGACTGAATGCGATGATACCACATGTGAGACCAAAACCCAACAGAAAGTAGTGAACGGAGAGTAGTGGGCAGCAAGAAGGACAATGAATTATGGCTTGTTTCAATCTCTAAAGAGTGACAATAAACTTACACACGAAGGGTTTCTTCTAACAAGTATTTTCCCTCATGTGGTATAGCAAGGAGTTGGAGTAACAGTAAGCCCAGAAGATTTTTCTCTACTTTTTGTTCAAGGTCTCCTCTAGGCTCGCTCAAACTAGCTGATACATCACCCTTCATCTGGGGTCTGGTCATAGCTCACCAGCAGCTGGCTTGGGGGCCCTGATTACTAGAGAAAAGGGATTTTGTTTCTGAACCATTCTGTTCCAAGAGCATAGATTCTCATTCAGGAAGTCGAGTCACCTGCAGCGACCCTGCTTGTAGATTCTGGTACTGCGTTTGAGGCTTCCTGAGTTTTCCTCTGGCCTAAATATTTTGCCACAATAAACAGAGTTACATGAACAGTCATGATACTACCACATTTTTATGTTTGAATTTTTTTAACTGAGAAGATTGAAAAAAATATTTACAAAGTATTGGGGAAACACATGTGTTTATACACTTTAAATTTTGAAAAGCCACTTAAAGAATATGATTTTGAAAAAAGGGGGGGGGGCGGCAATTCACCATGACCCAGTGATTCCTGCTCATAATACCTACCCTAGCGAAATCTCTGCTCCATTCTACCAGGAGACATACTGTTTGCAATACTAAAACATAGCAAACAGCCTAAACATCCATTAATAAAGGGATAATTACATAAACTTATATATATATTTATATCCATAATATGCCACACTATGCAGCAATGTATCGAAATTAACTAGGTGTATAAGACAAGATCTTTAAGACAACACAGGGTAAAAAAGCAAGTTGTAGAATAATGTATACTACTCAGCATATATATATAAAAAGTCCACACATAAAATAATCCTCTATATTTACATAGGCCTCTATATATGTATATAAACATAGAGGGAAAACGTCTTAAAATACACATACCAAATGGAGAATATGGACAACTTATGGGGGGAGTGGGGAGTGAGACTGAATGCGATGATACCACATGTGAGACCAAAACCCAACAGAAAGTAGTGAACGGAGAGTAGTGGGCAGCAAGAAGGACAATGAATTATGGCTTGTTTCAATCTCTAAAGAGTGACAATAAACTTACACACGAAGGGTTTCTTCTAACAAGTATTTTCCCTCATGTGGTATAGCAAGGAGTTGGAGTAACAGTAAGCCCAGAAGATTTTTCTCTACTTTTTGTTCAAGGTCTCCTCTAGGCTCGCTCAAACTAGCTGATACATCACCCTTCATCTGGGGTCTGGTCATAGCTCACCAGCAGCTGGCTTGGGGGCCCTGATTACTAGAGAAAAGGGATTTTGTTTCTGAACCATTCTGTTCCAAGAGCATAGATTCTCATTCAGGAAGTCGAGTCACCTGCAGCGACCCTGCTTGTAGATTCTGGTACTGCGTTTGAGGCTTCCTGAGTTTTCCTCTGGCCTAAATATTTTGACAAAATAATACAGGAGTTACTTGACTGAAAAAGAGAACAAGGGGAACAGAGACTGGAAGTAAGGGGAAAGAGCAAGGGGAGAAAAGAGGAGAAAGAGGGAAAGGAAGGGAAGGTAGGAGAATTGAAGGGGACAGGAGGGAAGGCAGAGATCAAGGTGAAGAATGGGCCATATGCCAGGTTTGTTCACAGTTTGAATCACCTTATGTGGAAAATGCTTACACGGGCTCTCGTCATCTTAGCAACTGCTGTTAGATTCCTTAGTCTCTCAGAACATTCCAGTTTTACAGGCTGGCCAAATCAGGGACTTTGGAAGCTCTAATTACAGAAAATATTTTGGGTGATCACCCTCATCTTTGCCATTCCAACAGAAATCATTCTAAATAACAGGTGCAAAAAAAAATCAGCAAAGTTCTGATTTTTCTTATTACAACTGCTTCATTTTTTAATGTCAAATTTCCAACTCCTTTAAAAGTTATTTGAGGGCTTCCCTTGGCAGTCCAGTGGTTAAAATTTTGTGTTCCCAATGCAGGGGCATGGGTCTGAAACCAGGTTAGGGAACTAAGATTCCACATGTTGCATGATGTGGCCAGAAAAAAGAAAGTTATTTGGTGGTGCCCCTGCAGTGCTGTGCCCTAAGCACATATTAGCTGGTCTTCTGGATAATGCAGCACTAATTAGGGGCACTAGACTGTTGTTTCACCAATCGTGATGAGAAGTGAACCCTGGTCTGGGAGAGGGTTGCATTACAAAGAACAAAATGGCAGCATGACACCTGATGAAGGTGAGAGCTGGTGAAGTGAGCTTAATAGTACACCTGAAAAGGGAAGTCTCTGGCCTAGCTGTCCTACATGAAGAGGTAACTGGGTGGTCAAGATTAATCTCATAATGCTCAGAGTGGTGGCGCGCTGACGGATCAGATAAGGCTGGCTTCATTACATTGGAAAGTTCAGTAAGAGCTCCAATCTGAGTGGCAGGTGCCTCACAGAGTTATGATTGGTTAAGTAGGCCAGGGAAGCCATTGTCAAGGCTCCATAATGGTTGGGTACACTCTGGTGGAGAGCAGATTTGTCTCAGTGTGTATCACAGATAAGATACAACCTCAAAAAGAAATCTCTTACTCCATGCAGTTATGGTATGGCTTCTCATGTAAGCGAGAGATGCTTGACAGTATTGGGAGTGTGGGTGAGTGCCAGGAGGGCTTCTGTGGGGGGTTCATGGTAGTGGTGTGGACCTTGGTCTGAGAAGGTCAACCAAGGGATCATCCTTGCTGTCGGGTTATCCTGGTCAGTGGATGAGAGCCCTGAAGGAATGTGTCAAGGAAAAAAGAAAGGACTCTAGGGTGGACAGGGCCTTTCCTGTGTGGTATGGCACAGCTGTGGGGGTCTTAGGTGGGGCACGAGTGACCCCACTGTACATGCCTTTGTCTGAGGGTTTCCTTATTAAGATGCTGCCTAATAGTATGTATGGTATCAAAAGTGCCTGGTCCTGGAATGAGTCTTTGAGGATATTATATCCAGACAATTAAAACACACAGGGAAGTAGTACTCTAAAAGGATTGCCAGTTGGTGACTACTCAATGACTTATATTCCATCATTTAATACCTATATAGATAAATAGAGACAACCTAAACATTCTTCTGGACCTATTCCTGGAACCATAGCTTTGTAATCTGGAAGACATTGGGCTTCCAGTTTCCCATTTGCACTTGGAGACACAGGTAGCTACAGGCAAAAGAACACTGAGAACTTCAAGATTCAGAACCTGTTGGAGTGTCAACTGTCACATCTACTCCTGAGCCAGTGGTGGAAACTCATTCTTCAACCAGGCACATCTCTTTCTGTTAGGTATTCGGAAGCCGACACCTCTCTGTATTTTAATCTCAACATTCCTCCTGGAAGTAAATATACAGGCCCTGTGCCAGACATCCTGTACCTCCCTTACACAGGGATCACATTCCTGAATATGTCCTATTTCTCAAAAGAACATATGTGAACCTAATTCAACTGTGCCTATGAGATATCTGCGCCATACATCTATGAAAAATTTGCATAGTAAAAGCCCCAGTGTTGATTTACAGCTGAATGACATATATAGCATAGCCTATTATTTAATAAAACTACAAAATGCATCACCAGAGTTATGATTGGTTAAGTAGGCCAGGGAAGCCATTGTCAAGGCTCCATAATGGTTGGGTACACTCTGGTGGAGAGCAGATTTGTCTCAGTGTGTATCACAGATAAGATACAACCTCAAAAAGAAATCTCTTACTCCATGCAGTTATGGTATGGCTTCTCATGTAAGCGAGAGATGCTTGACAGTATTGGGAGTGTGGGTGAGTGCCAGGAGGGCTTCTGTGGGGGGTTCATGGTAGTGGTGTGGACCTTGGTCTGAGAAGGTCAACCAAGGGATCATCCTTGCTGTCGGGTTATCCTGGTCAGTGGATGAGAGCCCTGAAGGAATGTGTCAAGGAAAAAAGAAAGGACTCTAGGGTGGACAGGGCCTTTCCTGTGTGGTATGGCACAGCTGTGGGGGTCTTAGGTGGGGCACGAGTGACCCCACTGTACATGCCTTTGTCTGAGGGTTTCCTTATTAAGATGCTGCCTAATAGTATGTATGGTATCAAAAGTGCCTGGTCCTGGAATGAGTCTTTGAGGATATTATATCCAGACAATTAAAACACACAGGGAAGTAGTACTCTAAAAGGATTGCCAGTTGGTGACTACTCAATGACTTATATTCCATCATTTAATACCTATATAGATAAATAGAGACAACCTAAACATTCTTCTGGACCTATTCCTGGAACCATAGCTTTGTAATCTGGAAGACATTGGGCTTCCAGTTTCCCATTTGCACTTGGAGACACAGGTAGCTACAGGCAAAAGAACACTGAGAACTTCAAGATTCAGAACCTGTTGGAGTGTCAACTGTCACATCTACTCCTGAGCCAGTGGTGGAAACTCATTCTTCAACCAGGCACATCTCTTTCTGTTAGGTATTCGGGAAGCCGACACCTCTCTGTATTTTAATCTCAACATTCCTCCTGGAAGTAAATATACAGGCCCTGTGCCAGACATCCTGTACCTCCCTTACACAGGGATCACATTCCTGAATATGTCCTATTTCTCAAAAGAACATATGTGAACCTAATTCAACTGTGCCTATGAGATATCTGCGCCATACATCTATGAAAAATTTGCATAGTAAAAGCCCCAGTGTTGATTTACAGCTGAATGACATATATAGCATAGCCTATTATTTAATAAAACTACAAAATGCATCACCATATCCTTATCTTTTGAGCTCTTCTGACATAAAGGGGTTGTGGCCATGCTATGAAGTCCCTTCTTCCATGAAAAAAGCTAAACCATTTACAAAATCACCCACTTCCATCTGCCACTGTGTCAGCTTAAAACTTTATAAAATTGATACTTATGTTAGAGAGTTAAAGAAAGGAAATACACCTATTGTAGTGCACTAGTTCTGTTCACAGAAGTTAGAGAGCCTGGCTTCAGATCCCATCTCTATCACTCAGTAGCTGTGTAATCCAGGAACCTCAAAAAGAACCCTCAGAGTCCACCACTCTAAGACTCAGCTTCATCATCTAAAAACAAGTGATAATATTAATTGTACCTGCCCCTTGGGAATCATTGTGAGGATTAAATGAAGTTGTGGAATAATGTGCTTAAGAGGATCAAGACAGTATCTGGCTCATAGTTAACAATACATGTTAGCTGCCATTATCATTAGCACCACAAAGTAGAGTCTAAAAAAAGAGAGAAATTATTGACCATTACTCTGCATTCACTATAAGACAAGACAAACAAAACTTTTAACATTTTTTTTTTGACCACTTCTATTGGTCTTTCATTTATTTCCATCTTCGTTCTTTGGCCTGTGTGGGCCTCCCATTGCAGTGGCCTCTGTCGCTGTAGAGCACAGGCTCTGGACGCATGCACTCCAGAGCTCCAGCTTGGTAGTGGGACACCTCGGTCCAGTTGCTCCGTGGCATGTGGGATCTTCCCAGGCAAGGGATCGAGCCGGCACCCCTTGCACTGCAACCATCAGGGAAGCCCACAAACAAAACTTTTAAGCTATGCAATTACATAAAACATTTTCTGGTGACCCTCTGGCTCACATTCCAGTGTTTTGTTGTCTTAAATAACTCATTCTCCTGTGTGATGACCAATAGATGGTTCATGGGCTCTGTCTCTTGTCTGCTTCTACAATTCTTGCTGGTTCACCAGTAAAGGATCTAACTTAAGGCTAATTTCTCTTCCTCGATAATTTACAGAGATGGTGGGAGAGGGAGAGTCTGGGAGGAGGGCAGGCAAGAGGGTCGAAAGGGTGTGGCTCTAGTTTCTGAACTAGGCAGCTTAAGGAGCTAGGCTCAGTCTGGGCCAGAGGAATGGGCTAGATGATACCTGCTGCCCCATCACCCTCCCCAGGGAGGAAGTACTCTTACAGTCACAGGCTTGCTTGTGTTCAAGCTTCCTGGTGTCTTATTTTACAATGACCTTGGAGCTGCTCGGGGTGGATTCACAATCCGTGTGTTTTGAGAAGGTCAGCCATTGCCTTATGAAATCCTTTGGCACTAGTTCTGTTCACAGAAGTTAGAGAGCCTGGCTTCAGATCCCATCTCTATCACTCAGTAGCTGTGTAATCCAGGAACCTCAAAAAGAACCCTCAGAGTCCACCACTCTAAGACTCAGCTTCATCATCTAAAAACAAGTGATAATATTAATTGTACCTGCCCCTTGGGAATCATTGTGAGGATTAAATGAAGTTGTGGAATAATGTGCTTAAGAGGATCAAGACAGTATCTGGCTCATAGTTAACAATACATGTTAGCTGCCATTATCATTAGCACCACAAAGTAGAGTCTAAAAAAAGAGAGAAATTATTGACCATTACTCTGCATTCACTATAAGACAAGACAAACAAAACTTTTAACATTTTTTTGACCACTTCTATTGGTCTTTCATTTATTTCCATCTTCGTTCTTTGGCCTGTGTGGGCCTCCCATTGCAGTGGCCTCTGTCGCTGTAGAGCACAGGCTCTGGACGCATGCACTCCAGAGCTCCAGCTTGGTAGTGGGACACCTCGGTCCAGTTGCTCCGTGGCATGTGGGATCTTCCCAGGCAAGGGATCGAGCCGGCACCCCTTGCACTGCAACCATCAGGGAAGCCCACAAACAAAACTTTTAAGCTATGCAATTACATAAAACATTTTCTGGTGACCCTCTGGCTCACATTCCAGTGTTTTGTTGTCTTAAATAACTCATTCTCCTGTGTGATGACCAATAGATGGTTCATGGGCTCTGTCTCTTGTCTGCTTCTACAATTCTTGCTGGTTCACCAGTAAAGGATCTAACTTAAGGCTAATTTCTCTTCCTCGATAATTTACAGAGATGGTGGGAGAGGGAGAGTCTGGGAGGAGGGCAGGCAAGAGGGTCGAAAGGGTGTGGCTCTAGTTTCTGAACTAGGCAGCTTAAGGAGCTAGGCTCAGTCTGGGCCAGAGGAATGGGCTAGATGATACCTGCTGCCCCCATCACCCTCCCCCCAGGGAGGAAGTACTCTTTACAGTCACAGGCTTGCTTGTGTTCGAAGCTTCCTGGTGTCTTATTTTACAATGACCTTGGAGCTGCTCGGGGTGGATTCACAATCCGTGTGTTTTGAGAAGGTCAGCCATTGCCTTGAACTGAGAGCTTCACCTTAGGGCCAATTTGAGACCTAGTCTCTAACGAGATATCTTCCTGCCTAGTACTTATTATAGTTCTAGTGACAGGCTAGCAAGTGGCCTAATCATTTTTGTACACATGAATCTTCACCTTCCATGGCCTTCTTTAGTCCCTTTCCTTCTTCCAGGCAGTTAAAATTGCCTACACATGTACACACATGCATACTCATGAGAACACACATTTTCCTTCAGGACCATATGCACTGATGTCACACGAAGCAGAGATCAGCACAAAACTGGA
The DNA here is from genome assembly GCA_022376925.1 of Tragulus kanchil. NCBI lineage: Eukaryota > Metazoa > Chordata > Mammalia > Artiodactyla > Tragulidae > Tragulus > Tragulus kanchil. The sequence continues at coordinate 63,688,932 of JAIOJX010000001.1, read as the reverse complement.
AACCGAAGTTATCAGAGACTCAGATTTGCGATAGCAACCTAGTGACAGAGGGAGGAAAAATGGGAGCTTATGACAATGATCAGCTTCAGAGGAAGGAAAAAAATAAAACTTGAAATGTTCAATATGCAAGACTAGGTCTAAAGAAAAACAAAAAGGGAGGAAACGGGCCCGAGACTATCTTTTAAAAGCAATCTTTGTGAGTTTTTGGTTTATTGCATAGAATGTAACAGAAATTAAATTCTTCCAGTGACAGCTAGGGAAAGCTTTCTAGTAGATAAGCTGAGTTTACCAATACGATTCTAAGATTTGGGATTGATGCTTAAATCTGTTGTCATTCATCCCCATATTCAACACATATTTATTGATGGCATATTTACTGTGCATCTTCTATATACCAGGCACACTTCTAGGCCCTGAGGAGACAGAGGTGAACAAGCCACACAGAGTCACTGCTCCAGTGAAGCATGCTCCTTTTCAAAAAAAAAAAAAAATCCAGAATCCAAATTCAGACTTGTCTCGTCTTATTTAGAAGGCAACAGCCCACTCTGACCACCCAAAGCCACCCCCATTTTTCTGCTCAAACCCAAGGCTCAAAGCCCAGGACACAGCTGTACGTTTCATTTCCTGCTGCAGCTGAGAGACTTGAGCCACTTGCCATTTTGTCCTGAGTCCCTACTTAACAGCATTTTCCTCTACTCACCCACCTCCCCATCCTCAGCCACCAGGTTTGGCTTGTGGGGTCTAGACACTGACATAGGACAAATAAGCCCTTCAATTGAAACAAAATCCTCATTGTTGTGTCCTCATTAGGGACCCTATTATATACTCTCCGCACAAGTCCTGACACTGGCTGGTGCCAATCTGCCAAGGAAAGTAGAACAATCAGTCTCTGATAGGCTCTTGGCTCTCAGCAGGGGTTCAGAATGAAGCCCAGGGTGAAGGATGAGGCCTTGCTTACTGGCAGAGGGAGAGTTTAGGATAACAATCTGAGATTGTTGCCAGCAGCTCCTTCTTAGCGGAGGGGCTGGGCCTAGAGGTCTGAGGACCTCATTCCAGCTCTGCTAGTCCCTCAAATGAGTGAGCTCTTTCATCGCACTGAGCCACACGTTGGCACTGAATGCAAATTCTAACAGTGCTCGACTGACAACATGAGACAGACTTACCAAAAGCTTTGCGTTCTAGATAAAATTGTTGATGATGCATTGTCTCTGGTGGTCAAGGGATCAGAAAGTGCATTTGTAGTGGGAAAGCAAAATAGTGGTGATGACTATATAGGCAGGCTTTTTTCCCCAACTTTTTCCTCAGTCATTTTGAGGCACTCTGCATTGCTTATCTGCATATCCTCCCCTGTGAATAGTGAGGTGCCTATGTTATGAGGCTGATGTCAAGGAGGATGACAGTGACTCCTCACAGTCCCTGCTTAGGGCCCCCTGCCTGGGAAAGAATTCACAGGATTGTTCAAGGGAGGGGGCGAACTATGGGGAAAAGGCTGGGGTAGTTGGAGATGATTATAATCCACACGTTCTAGTTGTACTTCCTGGGAGCTACGAGCTGTGATAAACAGATTCCTAGAAATAAAGATTTCCTATGCCCTTGCATTGCTTTGTACTCCTCAAGGATCCCGCTGCCATCACTTTAAACTCTCATCTCTATGCTGATGAAATCCTCAACTTCTATCTCCTCCTCCCTGTAGGATTCTAGGCCCACATTGAAAGACTCTGCCAGAAATCTCAGGGGATGAGGGAAACTCAGCATGTTCTTAACCAAGCCTGCCATCCTCCCTTCCCACCTACCAGCAATTCTTCTCCCAAACTTTCTGCTTTGATTTCATGGCAAGAAATTATGAAATTATCATTTATCTCTTTCTTCCACATCTATAACATCCATATAGCAAGTTCTACCCATCTATTCTTCCACTTCACTTTTTTTTTTTAATGAATGGATAATGACTTATTGTTTAATTGATCTTTGTTCCCAATTTTGATACTCTGTAAGAGAAGCAGTGACCTAATAAGACTTCTGGTGTTTCCAGTACTGCATACGTGAGTGTTCAGTCATGTCTGACTCTTTTTCAGTCCTCTGGAGGAGAAAATGGCAACCCACTCTAGTATTCTTGCCTGGGAAACCCCATGGGCAGAGGAGCCTGGCAGACTACAGTCCACGGGGTCGAAAAAGCTTTGAGTTGACAGATCCTTGTCAGCAAAGTGATGTCTCTGCTTTTGAATACTCTGCCTAGGCTTGTCACAGCTCTTCTTCCAAGGAGCAAGCGTCTTTTAATTTCATGGCTGCAATCACCATCTGCAGTGATGTTGGAGCCCAAAAAAATAAAGTCTGTCACTGTTTTCATTGTTTCCCCATCTACTTGCCTTGAAATGATGGGACCAGATGCCATGATCTTCATTTTTTGAATGTTGAGTTTTAAGCCAGCTTTTTCACTCACCTCCTTCCCCTAAACAAGTGTTAGCCATATCTTTAGCTACAGATGTAGAAACAAAGGCACATCCAGGTTGAGTGACTTGCCCAAGTCACACAGGTGACAAGTTGCTGAGTTGAGATTTGGGACAGCGCACCTGATTTGTAGGGCTTCTCAGGTGGCACCGTGGTAAGGAATTTGGCTTCCAGTGCAGGAGACACAAGAGATGCAGGTTTGATTCCTAGGTCAGGAAGATCCCCTGGAGAAGAGAATGGCAACCTACTCCAATATCCTTGCCTGAAAAGCTCCATGGACAGAGGAGCCTGGCAGGCTACAGTCCATAGGATGGCAGAGATGCAACAGCACACATGTGTCAAACTGAAATCCAGTGAAGGGAAGTGGTTTCTTTAAAGTGATATACTTGTTGGACCATAGGCTCCTTGCTCCCAAAGAGTAATCCCTCCCCAATAGAGGACCACCTCATTGACTGCAGGAAAAACAAGTGGAGGGCCCACCCTTTAAGGCTGAGCCATTCTGACCTTTTATTCTGTTGACAGCAAATGAGAACTTTCAATGCATGTGAAGCACTCAGAGAACAGTGCCCAGTAAATAGTAAATGTGCAGTAAATGATAATGGCCTTCTTGCCCTTGTCTATCTCAGCTCCCACATGGCTCACTGTGCCCACCATCAGTCAAAGCTCTCTTCTGGCTCACAGTTGAGCAGGTCAGCCAGGATGGCCCTTCTTAACAATAAGAGATGAGGTTACAGAGTGAGATTTAGATCAGTAAATGAGAAGGCTGGACTACCTTGGCTTAGTGGCATGGTACTGTCAGAAACAAAAGCTCAGAAGCAGGGCCAAATAGAGGTGACTAATGTTCAAAAGTTCCTGTCCACTGGAGCCCCAGACCAGCATCTGCTGGCCAATTCAACTGGTGAGTTGCCAAATATCCCCAAAGTTTACCCCAGCTCTTGCCCATGGAAACAGCAGGTGGGATGGAGTGAAATCAAGCCATGGAAGCAGTTGCCTAGAATCTTGAGACCATAACTTCTTAGACAAAAATGAACTTTGCTCATTACACTAACTATGCATGGTCGGAGGTGTGTGACTAGGCATGACTGCTGGTGAGACATGTGGCCCTTATTTAATAGAACAGACCCAACTTTTGTTTGGCAAATCCAACCACCTTCCTTTCTCAACTTCTTAATTATATTCCTTCTCATTATCCTGGGGAACATCTGATTGAGTGCAATCCCATCACGCTTAGGGGGATAGCAAATTTAGTGAAATCTCTTACTTAAATGAAAAAGAATCTCCTAAGTGTATATTAAATTTGCCACAATTCTTCTTAAATATCAATAGAAATATTGTACTCAAAACATCAGAAAATAGAACTGTTGAAAATAAAAGTATAACATAATTCCAGCAACCTGGCAGTGTCTGCCAATAACATACTAGAAAGTGCTAGCAGTGTGGTTCTGCTTTTAACTAGTGTCAAACCACCTCAATGCTTCCAAACTGACATTCAAGGTAATTTCTTATACATTTTGGGCACTTTGCCCGTTGCTTCCCCTTGTTGGCCTCTTTCCAGACACCTGTGCCTGATTATACCTGTAGTATCTGATGAAGATCCTTGGGAAGGAGAGCCAACAGTGCCTAATATCTGAAATGGTGGTCAATTTCATCATGGAGGGGAGCAGAGAAGATAGCTGAAGGAGTCTGTAGCTGGGGTGTCTGTCCTCTAGGCTTCCCTTGCAAAGGCTGTGTAGACCACTGTGGGCATTCATATCCTATGTCATAGCTTGAATCTTTCATCTTCTAGACATTTCTGAGTCTCCAATGCCAGCCCACACTCACCTCCCAAAAGGCTCATGTTCACAGTCTCCATGATCTAACTTGGGTGGGCAATGCCAAAATGGCAGGTTTTCTTGGAGTTTCTGTTCCACTAACCTGCAAAAAGGATTCTAAGATCACATTTTCATAGTCACAGATGACAGCACAGATGGAAAAATTAGCACTTATGTGTAAAAGCACTCCAGAATTCTGGTATGCACATTCTTCAAAACTACACCTGAGGAACTGGCACTACGGGATGGGAGAGGATGATAGGTGGAAATAGCCAATAAGGCAGCCATTATTTGCCAGTGACCACCTATCTTCCTATTTCTATGGCAACACAGGCTACTTGGACAGAAAAGAAAGGACCAGAAACCTTGATGCCACTGCTTTTAAAAGTTGCCAACTCTCCTTCTAGGGGTTCCTACACAAAGTGGAATGGTTAAAGACCAAATGAAGAAAATCTTGGGAATTCCCTGGTCATCCAGTGGTTAGGACTTGGCATTTTCACTGCCAAGGCCCAGATTCAATCCCTGGCCAGGGAACTAAGATCCCATAAGCCACGTGGCATGCTCCCCTCACCGACACCAAAAAAAAAAAAAAAAGGAAGAAAGAAAGCAGGTCTTGTTCTTGGAGGATGCACTATTTGCAGCCATTGAGTAAATGTAGAAGGAAAATCAGGAGCAAACAAAAGCCATATTCTCAGGTTTTGTCAAAAGAAGTAGGTATCAAAAAAAAGAGAAAGAAATAGAAGTCATCTATTATGTTGTATTATATGTCTATTCTCAAATGTTCTAAGAGGAAAATACATTAAAATATAATAAATTAATCTTTAAATGCTAAAAAGAAGAGTAAGGGGTAGAACATTGGGGAATAACACTCCTCTATTGTTTGGTAATGCGATGGCAACATGGTAGTAGAGTACAAGAGATACATGGTAGAAGCCTGAATTTTCCTTTGATCTCAGACATTATTTCACTGTGTGACTCCAGGAAAGTAAGTTTCTCTTCCACAAATAGACATAATTTACCCTCCTAGACTATCTGTCTACTTCAAAGCATGATGAAAGAATCGCATACGGTATACTTTGGCTTCTTATATTGGTTGAAGCCACCAAAAATCTCTGGATAAACATGTTTTTAAAAAGTGTCTTAAAATCAATGAAGAACCATAATTATTTTAAACTATTAGAAAGAGAAATTAAGGAAATCATCTCATTTAAAATTTCATCGACAAAGAATAAAATACCTAAGAATACATTTAACCAAGGAAATGAAAGATATGTACCCTGAAAGATAAATCATTAAGGAAAGAAATCAAAGAAACAAATAAATGGAAATAAATTCAGTGCGCATGGGTTGGTTGTTAAAATGTATGTACTATGAGAAGTGATCTACAAAATTTCAATGACATTTTCCACTTGAAAGATCCAAGCAATCTTGAGAAAGGACAAAGTTGCAGATGTGCTTCTTGATTACAAACTATATTACAAAGCTATGGCAATGAAAACTACATCATATTGTGATAAAACAGACGTATAGATCAGTGAAACACAAGAAAGAACCCCCAAATAAACTCATACATATATGGTCAATTAATCTATGACAAAAGAGCCAACTATAGACAATGGGGAAAGGACAGTCTCATCAATAAATGGTGTGAGAAAATGGACAACCACATGCAAATGAATGAAACTGGACCACTATCTTACACAATACACAAATCTTACACAATATACAATATTTAGCTCAAAATGGATTCAAGACTTGAAAGTAACATTTGAAACTGTAAAACTCCTAGAAGACTACATAGGTGGCAAGCTCCTTAACATATACCTCAGTGATGATTCTAAGCACCATAACATACATCTTGCTCTGACATAAAGAGCAAAGGGAAACAAAAACAGAAATAACTAAATGGAACTACACCAAAAAAAAAATCTGCACAGCAGAAGGAACAATCAACAAAATGAAAAAGGAACTCATCAAATGAGAGAAAACATTTGTAAACCATATATCTGATAAGAGATTAATAACCAAAATACATAAAGAACTCATACAACTCAATAGCAGATAAAAAAATAAAAACAATCCAATTAAAATGGGCAGAGACTCTGAACATTCTTTCCAAAGAAGACATACAGATGGCCAACAATTATAGCAAAAGATACTCAATATCACTAATCACCAGGGAAATAAAAATCAAAACCACAATGAGATATCACCTCTCACCTCTTAAAATGACTATTACCAAAAAAGACAAGAAATAACAACTGTTGGCCAGGATGTGAAGTGAAAGACATTACATTGCTGGTGGGAATATAAACTGATGCAACCACTATGGAAAACAGTATGGGGATTCCTCAAAAAGCTAAAAAAAAAATTACCATATAATCCAACAATTCCATCTCCGGGCATTTATCTGAAGAAAATGAAAACACTAAATCAAAAAGGTATACACACTCCCACACTGCAACATTATTTACAACAGTCAAAATATGGAAAAAGATGTTGAAGATACACACAGACACAAAATATACACAATAGAAGTATTATTCAGCCATAAAAAAGAACAGAATTTTTCCATTTGCATGAACATGAATAGAACTTGAGGACATTATGCTGAATGCAGTACGTCAGACAAAGAAAGATAGATACTGGACTAATTCACTTCTATATAGAATCTAAAACATAACAAAGAAAAAACAACCCAAGTTCATAGGAGATACAGAGAACAGATGGGTGGTTGCCAGAGGCAGGGGATAGAGGTGTGGGTAAAATCATGAAGGCAAGCCAAAGGTGAAAACTTCCAGTTACAAAATAAATGTCATGCATGGAGATGTAACGTACAGCATGGTGACTATAGTTAATACTGTATTGCATATATGCCCTCTTAGCAAATTTGCAAAGAGGGTAAATCTTAAAAGTTCTCACTCAGAAGAAAAAAAATCTGTGATTATGCATGGTGACAAATGTTAACTAGACTTATTGTGGTGATTGTTTTTCAATATATACAAATATTGAAACGTTATGTTGTATACCCAAAACTAACATAATGATATATGCCAATTACACTCCAATAAAAATAACAAAGCTAATGATATTGGCCAAAAAAAATTATGGTTAATGGGATGAGAGGAAAGGAGTGTATAGTAATGGTTAATAAAATATTATACACGCAAAAAAGAAAAATAAAAAGAACCAACAAGATAGAGTTATAGGACAAAACTGAAGTGATAATGGGAACCTAACAAGTTGTGTGAACATGGAGGTAGTTCTTTTGCTCTAAGGGAATTTTCTAATGCTAGAAAATTGGAACTTTCATGTTGAAAGCCTTGTGGGTCAAAGGGGACAGAAATCAAAGCCCAGAAAAGAAGAAAGTGAGAAATCAACAGAAAACTCTCCCCACAGAAAGCCAGGGCTCCAAATAAGTATACTTACATGGGTGAATCATACACAAACCTTGTAGACAAGCAGGAATATAGAGCAGGGTGAGGAAAGCAGCCAGAGCTTTAGGAAAGGGGAAAAATTACCATATAATCCAACAATTCCATCTCCGGGCATTTATCTGAAGAAAATGAAAACACTAAATCAAAAAGGTATACACACTCCCACACTGCAACATTATTTACAACAGTCAAAATATGGAAAAAGATGTTGAAGATACACACAGACACAAAATATACACAATAGAAGTATTATTCAGCCATAAAAAAGAACAGAATTTTTCCATTTGCATGAACATGAATAGAACTTGAGGACATTATGCTGAATGCAGTACGTCAGACAAAGAAAGATAGATACTGGACTAATTCACTTCTATATAGAATCTAAAACATAACAAAGAAAAACAACCCAAGTTCATAGGAGATACAGAGAACAGATGGGTGGTTGCCAGAGGCAGGGGATAGAGGTGTGGGTAAAATCATGAAGGCAAGCCAAAGGTGAAAACTTCCAGTTACAAAATAAATGTCATGCATGGAGATGTAACGTACAGCATGGTGACTATAGTTAATACTGTATTGCATATATGCCCTCTTAGCAAATTTGCAAAGAGGGTAAATCTTAAAAGTTCTCACTCAGAAGAAAAAAAATCTGTGATTATGCATGGTGACAAATGTTAACTAGACTTATTGTGGTGATTGTTTTTCAATATATACAAATATTGAAACGTTATGTTGTATACCCAAAACTAACATAATGATATATGCCAATTACACTCCAATAAAAATAACAAAGCTAATGATATTGGCCAAAAAAAATTATGGTTAATGGGATGAGAGGAAAGGAGTGTATAGTAATGGTTAATAAAATATTATACACGCAAAAAAGAAAAATAAAAAGAACCAACAAGATAGAGTTATAGGACAAAACTGAAGTGATAATGGGAACCTAACAAGTTGTGTGAACATGGAGGTAGTTCTTTTGCTCTAAGGGAATTTTCTAATGCTAGAAAATTGGAACTTTCATGTTGAAAGCCTTGTGGGTCAAAGGGGACAGAAATCAAAGCCCAGAAAAGAAGAAAGTGAGAAATCAACAGAAAACTCTCCCCACAGAAAGCCAGGGCTCCAAATAAGTATACTTACATGGGTGAATCATACACAAACCTTGTAGACAAGCAGGAATATAGAGCAGGGTGAGGAAAGCAGCCAGAGCTTTAGGAAAGAGGAAGATGTGGAAGGTATTGAATGCCATGGTTTAGACGTGATTTAGAACTAGTGGGCCTGGCACCAAAGGTCTGGGGTAGCAGAGAAGGGGCATGTGAAGAGGTGTTTGGGGAAGCTGAACCTAGTGGCAAAGACATGGCATTGGGTAAGGTGAGTAGTTCTGGAGCTTCTCAGGGGAGGGGAGAGGGAGAAGAGGTCAAACATTCTCTAAGGGCTTCCAGGCAAATTGCATCCCAAATATTCCTCTAGCATTGTCCCCGAGGGTTATCACCCAGGAGGACAAAGTGAGAGCAGCTCAGCCCTCTCTTCTCTTCATCCTTACCCACCAAGGGTCTGTCTGGACCCCAGCTTTTGCCTCAGTGCCTATGCAATCACTAATAAGTGCCAAGGGGTTGCCATGGAAACCACTGCTTCAGCTTTCTCAGGGAATGCTCTGCAGCCATGAGGCTTCCTACTCTGGCAAGCCTTCTGCGAATATTTGAAGAAAATGGCAAATGCATCAGCCAGGAGTATACACGTACAACTGACTCATGAGGTAGGGTGTGGAAGGAAGGGGCTACGTCATAGGGGAAACCAACTCAGCTGTGGGGCCACTGGAAAACAATGGCTTTTGAAAGCCACAAGGCTTTTAGTTAATATGCTGGGCTCCTAACAATGTTTTACCTCTGTCCACTAGCACAAGGTTATACCCTAGGATCTAAGAGTCTCAGTTGCCTCGCCCCAGGAACCCATCAGTGATACTTTGGAATTCCCTATGGCACTGCTGAACACAATGGGATAAAGCCTGTTGGAATCACATGGAACACAGCTGGGCTGAGAACTGCAGAGGGGAAAACATCCATGATGATAATAACAAAGAATAAATCTTAGTTAATTCTGTGCCGAGCACTGTACTAAACAGTTTATGGAAGTTTCCTTGTTTAATTCTCACAATATCCTGTGAGGTTGCTCCTATGAGCCTGAAGGGGCTTCATGATTTACTCAGACACAAGTCACAGAGCTGGGGGTGTGAACCATGATTTGCCATACATTCACGACCATTCTGCCTTCCTTTTTTTCATTTCTAATGATGGCTTTATTGTGGATTATAGTATGCCTCAAAAGTATGTGAAGGGCTTCCCAGGTGGTGCTAATGGTAAAGAATCCACCTGCCAAGTAGGAGACAAAAGTTCCATCCCTGGGTCTGGAAGATCCCCTGGAGGAGAGCATGATAACTCATTCAAGTATTCTTGCCTGGAGAATCCTGTGGACTGAAGAGCCTGGTGGGCTACAGTCCATAGAGTCGCAAAGAGTTAGACATGACTGAATGACCGAGCATACACACATACTCATAGAAGTATGTGAAAATATATACGCATTTTCGTAAATAGGTATATTTATCTCTTTTCAGTAATTGACCCATAATGGTGATGATGATGATGAAAATAGATAACAATTACTAGGCACTTAGTTGTTGCCAAGGAGGGTGCTCAGTGTTTCACCTACCTTCTACCTTACAGAGTTTTTCACAACAACCCAACAAATTAGGGACTTTTATTATCTATCACCTCTATTTTAGAGAAGAGTGAAATTGAGGCTTGGAGAAATTAAGTAACTTATTCAATGAAATTTGGCAAAAGCAGGGACATGAATCCAGGTCTCTCTGATCTCAAAACTTTACTGCTATTTGCAGTCTCTAAGTGGCATTCTCTCTGGATCTAGATTGAGTCTTCTAGTGCAGACAAACCTCCCCACTCCACTACTCTGATAGCATCTTGGAGACAGTTTTTTTTGTTGTTGTTGTTATATCTGCATTTCCTGGAATGGTTAAGAACTCAGAGGGGGCTTAGCCCTTCTCCAACATGCAGAATTTGCCATTTTCTTTTGAATTCTCAGCCTGGGCAGGTGTGCCTCAGCCAGGACTCTAGGAAGTGGGTAGATCATAGGACCCTTTCTTTTTAAATTAATTTATTTATTATTTTAGTTTTGGCTGTGTACTAAACAGTTTATGGAAGTTTCCTTGTTTAATTCTCACAATATCCTGTGAGGTTGCTCCTATGAGCCTGAAGGGGCTTCATGATTTACTCAGACACAAGTCACAGAGCTGGGGGTGTGAACCATGATTTGCCATACATTCACGACCATTCTGCCTTCCTTTTTTTCATTTCTAATGATGGCTTTATTGTGGATTATAGTATGCCTCAAAAGTATGTGAAGGGCTTCCCAGGTGGTGCTAATGGTAAAGAATCCACCTGCCAAGTAGGAGACAAAAGTTCCATCCCTGGGTCTGGAAGATCCCCTGGAGGAGAGCATGATAACTCATTCAAGTATTCTTGCCTGGAGAATCCTGTGGACTGAAGAGCCTGGTGGGCTACAGTCCATAGAGTCGCAAAGAGTTAGACATGACTGAATGACCGAGCATACACACATACTCATAGAAGTATGTGAAAATATATACGCATTTTCGTAAATAGGTATATTTATCTCTTTTCAGTAATTGACCCATAATGGTGATGATGATGATGAAAATAGATAACAATTACTAGGCACTTAGTTGTTGCCAAGGAGGGTGCTCAGTGTTTCACCTACCTTCTACCTTACAGAGTTTTTCACAACAACCCAACAAATTAGGGACTTTTATTATCTATCACCTCTATTTTAGAGAAGAGTGAAATTGAGGCTTGGAGAAATTAAGTAACTTATTCAATGAAATTTGGCAAAAGCAGGGACATGAATCCAGGTCTCTCTGATCTCAAAACTTTACTGCTATTTGCAGTCTCTAAGTGGCATTCTCTCTGGATCTAGATTGAGTCTTCTAGTGCAGACAAACCTCCCCACTCCACTACTCTGATAGCATCTTGGAGACAGTTTTTTTTGTTGTTGTTGTTATATCTGCATTTCCTGGAATGGTTAAGAACTCAGAGGGGGCTTAGCCCTTCTCCAACATGCAGAATTTGCCATTTTCTTTTGAATTCTCAGCCTGGGCAGGTGTGCCTCAGCCAGGACTCTAGGAAGTGGGTAGATCATAGGACCCTTTCTTTTTAAATTAATTTATTTATTATTTTAGTTTTGGCTGTGCTGGGTCTTCATTGCTGCACAGGCTTTTCTCTAGTTTTGCTGAGGGGCGCTACTCTCTAGTTGTGGTGTGCAGGCTTCTCATTGTGTTGGCTTCTCTTGTTGTGGAGCAGATGCTCTAGGCACATGGGCTTCAGTAGCTGTGGCACATGGGCTCAGTATTTGCAGCTCCTGGGCTATAAATCACAGGTTCAATAATTGGGGTGTACAGGCTTAGTTGCTCCGCAGCATGAGGGATCTTCCCAGATCAGGGATCGAACCCAGGTCTCTTGTGTTGCAAGGCAGATTCATTACCACTGAGCCACCAGGGAAGCCCCACAGGACGCTTTTTTAGCCACAGCGCATCCCACAGGCCTAGCTGTTTCATGGAAATTCATTCACCTGTGGGCTGATACCTAGCTTGACTTTCTGGTTTGAGTTACAGCCAAGTTTAGGGCGGGTTATACTGACCCTCCATCTCTGATCATTCAGGAAGCTGTGTTGGCTTCAGTGTAGCCTGATTCTCCAAGTAGGAAATCATCTCTGCCTCAGTTCTCATACTGCCCCTTATCTGCATGGTCTATTAAAGCATCAGCCGGTCTGCTGAGCTTAGAGTAACTCCAGCACTTTCTCTCACTGAGCAACCCCACCTGGAGGCATGCTTCTTCTGGTCTTTAGTGAGTGGCGGGTGGTGGAAGGAAGATGAATAGATGCTATTTTCTGCTAAGAGTCTAAAGTCAAATGGCAGATGCAGGTACAGTTAGGTCAGATATAAAACTGACAAGCTGATGGTATCAGCTTTATGATATGATAATTCCTCTCATTTAAGAGCAACAGGGACCTTACAAATGAGAAGACTGTAAATCAGCAAGTGACATTCAACACATTAATGACACAGTTTCTCCCAAACCTTCTCGTCAATCAAAGTTGTCCAGGACCTGACAAGCAGGCAGCAAGTAAAACTGGATATCTGAGTAATAACTGTTGTGTGACCATGAGAAGGGTGACTGGTTGAACTTGCCTTTTATGCCACTGGATTGCATGGATCGATCTTCAAATGTCATCCAAGGAAACACAAACTTAAATGACAGTAAGAGTGGCACAGGAGAAAGAAAAAACTAGTAAGTTCTGAGTCAACCTGGTTTATTCTAGGTAGTTCTTGTTACTGATGAACTGGGTGACCTTGAGAGGCAAGTCATAGAACTTCTGATGAGGAAATGATAGTGAAGTTTATCTTCTCTAATCCACTCCTGATGCTTGAATGTATTTCATAATACCAGCCTCTACTGGCAACTTGGGAACGACAGGGAACTCACTTCAGATCAGAGCACTTTCTCCAATTCTTAATGAGCTCTCAATTTTACCTATCATGTTATTTAACAACCACTTACATTGTGCTTCATATATTGTCAGGTTCTGATTTAAGCAAATAACAAAATTTAAACTATTTAGTCTTGAAAACATCTTTATGATATAGGTAGGCACCGCAGGCAGCGCTAGTGGTAAAACAAAACAAAACACCTACAAATGCAGGAGACACGGGAGATGAGAGTTCGATCCCTGGGTGGGGAGGATCCCCTGGAGGAGGAAGTGACAACCCACCCAGTATTCTTTCCTGGAGAATTCCGTGGACAGAGGAGACTGGCAAGCTACAGTCCATAAGGTCACAAAGAGTCAGAAACAACTGACGCAATTTAGCACTGCATTGCATGATATAGGTAACATTATTATCCCGATATTACAAGTGAGGAAGCTGACTGTCAGAGAGGCTAAAATACTCATCGTCACATAGCTAGTAAGTGTCAGAGTCAGGATTCTGACCCAAGCAATGTGATTTCTCACTACGTATGCTCACCCGCAGCACTGTGAAAAGCTCTTTCATTGGGCTGAAACCTAACTCTGTCAGCCACTGGTTTGACTACTTACTTTTCCTGCAGACCCAAAGGCTATGTTAGATTTAACCTCAGAAAGGCCTTTTCTATGCTTGAGTGCAAGGCAGATTAGGATGCTGCTGCCATTGCTAAAAGAATGATGTGGGGCAGGGGGAAGCGGAGAGTGGGAGGAATTGAGAGATTGAGATTGACACACAGACACCATTGATACTATGCATAGAATAGGTAACTAACAAGAACCTACTATATAAGGAACGATCTTCAAATGTCATCCAAGGAAACACAAACTTAAATGACAGTAAGAGTGGCACAGGAGAAAGAAAAAACTAGTAAGTTCTGAGTCAACCTGGTTTATTCTAGGTAGTTCTTGTTACTGATGAACTGGGTGACCTTGAGAGGCAAGTCATAGAACTTCTGATGAGGAAATGATAGTGAAGTTTATCTTCTCTAATCCACTCCTGATGCTTGAATGTATTTCATAATACCAGCCTCTACTGGCAACTTGGGAACGACAGGGAACTCACTTCAGATCAGAGCACTTTCTCCAATTCTTAATGAGCTCTCAATTTTACCTATCATGTTATTTAACAACCACTTACATTGTGCTTCATATATTGTCAGGTTCTGATTTAAGCAAATAACAAAATTTAAACTATTTAGTCTTGAAAACATCTTTATGATATAGGTAGGCACCGCAGGCAGCGCTAGTGGTAAAACAAAACAAAACACCTACAAATGCAGGAGACACGGGAGATGAGAGTTCGATCCCTGGGTGGGGAGGATCCCCTGGAGGAGGAAGTGACAACCCACCCAGTATTCTTTCCTGGAGAATTCCGTGGACAGAGGAGACTGGCAAGCTACAGTCCATAAGGTCACAAAGAGTCAGAAACAACTGACGCAATTTAGCACTGCATTGCATGATATAGGTAACATTATTATCCCGATATTACAAGTGAGGAAGCTGACTGTCAGAGAGGCTAAAATACTCATCGTCACATAGCTAGTAAGTGTCAGAGTCAGGATTCTGACCCAAGCAATGTGATTTCTCACTACGTATGCTCACCCGCAGCACTGTGAAAAGCTCTTTCATTGGGCTGAAACCTAACTCTGTCAGCCACTGGTTTGACTACTTACTTTTCCTGCAGACCCAAAGGCTATGTTAGATTTAACCTCAGAAAGGCCTTTTCTATGCTTGAGTGCAAGGCAGATTAGGATGCTGCTGCCATTGCTAAAAGAATGATGTGGGGCAGGGGGAAGCGGGAGAGTGGGAGGAATTGAGAGATTGAGATTGACACACAGACACCATTGATACTATGCATAGAATAGGTAACTAACAAGAACCTACTATATAGCACAGGGAACTCTACTTAATGCACTGTGATGACCTGAATAGGAAGTGTGTCCAAAAGGGAAGGGATACATTAGTATGTATGGCTGATTTACTATGCTGTACAGTAGAAACTAACACAAAACTGTAAAGCAGCTATTCTCCAATAAAAATCAATTTTTAAAAAGAACAATGATGTTAGTGCCCCATTTCAGGTGGGCAGAGGATGGCGGAGCACTTTACTGTCAATGCACCATATCGACAAGTGAAAACAAACTCCTCTAAAGTCACAGAATGAGTTGATGATAGAGTTTGAACTTGAATCTATGTTTGAACTTCACGTTAATGCCCTTTATCCTCCAGTCCCTGAGGCTATGTCCATCCTTGCCCCCTGCCCGCACACATACATTATTATTATTGGTAATAATTTTAGCTACCATTCAATGGATGCTCATCTAACTGGTGCCTGATTCTCTGCATACCTTATCTCGTTTAACCCTGAGAAATACCTTTACACTGTGAGCACTGAAGAATTGATGGCTTTTTAAAAAAAATATTTATTATTTATTTATTGGGGGGTGGGTTGGGGAGGGAGGGGGTGGGCGGGCCACTTCTATTGGTCTTTCATTTATCTATTTTCATCCATCTTCGTTCTTTGGCCCGTGTGGGCCTCCCATCGCAGTGGCCTCTGTTGTCACAGAGCACCGACTCTGGGCGCACGCGCTCCAGAGCTCTGGCTCGGTAATTGGACACATCGGTCCAGCCGCTCAGCAGCACGTGGGATCTTCCTAGGCCAGGGATCAAACCGGCGCCCCTTGCACTGCAAGGCGGCGTCCTTACCCACCTGACCACCAGGGAAGCCCCGAATTGATGGCTTTGAACCGTGGTGCTGGAGAAGACTCTTGAGAGTCTGCCGGACTGCAAGGAGATCAAACCAGTCAATCCTAAAGGACATCAACTCTGAATATTCATTGAAAGGAAGGATGCTGAAGCTGAAGCTCCAATCATTTGGCCACCTGATGCAAAGAGATGATGACTCAGTGGAAAAGACTCTGGGAAAGACTGAAGGCAGAAGGAGAAGGGGATGACACAGGATGAGATGTTTAGATGGTATCACCGAGTCAATGGACATGAGTTTGACCAAGCTCTGGATGATGGTGAAGGACAGGAAGACTGGTGTCTTCCAGTATGTGGGGTCGCAAAGAGTTCAACACAACTGAGCGACTGAACCGATGAGACAGATACTACTATTATCTTCATTTTATAAATCAAAACACAGGGAGGTCAAGTAATTTGCCAACAGTAAAAACCTAGTAAGTTACAGGACTTGGATTTTTTAAAAATGGGGACCATTTGAAAGTCTTTATTGAATTTGTTAATATTGCTTTTGTTTTATGTTTTAGTTTTTTGGCCACAAGGCATGTAAGATCTTAGCTCCCTGACCAGGGATCAAATCCACACCCTCTGCATTGCAGGGCAAAATTTTAACTATTGGACCACCAGGGAAGTCCCCAGACCTTGGATTTGAAATCAGATCTTTTTGTCACCAGAGTCTGGGCTTTTCATCACTATGTTGCAGACCTCTCCATAATATTCACAGACACTGGGGCACCTTGTGAACCCCTTGTTGAAAGGGAGGTTATTAGTGTTAAAAGCCTACAAATACCTATGATATCCTGCTCCTTATATAATCAGAATTTTTTTATATAAGTTTGAGAGAAAAACAGAAAGATGGGATTTTGCCTCATAGCTGAGATAAGATATGAGAACATAACTGGTAAAATATGATTCTTGGCAGTGCAGAAAATTCATGCTTGTTTTAATTTTACAACAGAGGTTTTTTTTTCTCAGCACCTACTATGTTCCAGACACTGCATACTAGGAAGACAGTAGACCTGCGCTGTGTGCTACTTGACAGGCTCAGTTTTATTTCTTACCAGGGTAATACAGAGTCTCTATGACTAAGGGGAAGACAATATTCACTCTATTTCCTCTAAGAACTGAAATACTTGGTTATCCTTGAGGGATAAAAACCACAATACCAAGGAAAGATCCGTTTTTGAATAAAGAAGGGATGTGAGAAGATTTAAAAGCCATCCATACCATACAAACCCCAAATGTAAAGCCTCTCAATTTTAAAGCAGTGGCAGGGAATCAGCAAGCCTAAAATAAAATCAATACAAACATGACAGAAGGTTGATAGCCTTCATATATAAAGAGTTTCCAATTTGTCAAGAAAAATAGACCCTAATGAATGGTGAAATAGGCAAAAAACACAACTGTTTTACAAAGGAGGAACTATAAATGGTTAATAAATACGTGGAAAGTATTCCAACCTCACGTATGAATAAAATACATAAAATAAAGTAACAGAAGTAAATTTTGCCTATTAAATATATATCTATATCTATCTATCTAAGATAGATAGATAGATAGGTAGGTAGATAGATAGATAGATAGATAGATAGATAGATAGATAGATAGATACAGAGTATATAAAGCCTACAACACATTGAGCCCCATGGCATCTAATGGCTTGCCCGAGGTCTGTGTGAGAGGCAGCTACAGTCCAAAGATCTATCTACTTACTCAGTAGACACTCAGCATACTGCCTTCATTAGTCAAGCATAGCCATGTCATGGAACTTGGTGTCTCAACTAGAGCTTGGTCTGTGTCCAGTGCCACCTCCTTCAGCAAGCCCCTTGCACTGAGTACTTGTTCACGGAATCAATGCCTAGAGATGTATGAATTGATGGAAACAGTGATACACAGGGAGCCCAAGCTCCACATTTCAAATCATACAGATCATAAGCCTGAGTTCTGGCAGCAGCTGTCATTCATTGACTGTCCATTTGCCTTTGGGAAGTTTACTTCACTCCCTGTTTCAGTCTCCTGACTTGTACACTGGGGGGCACATCTTCAACCCTCAAGATGACTGTTGAGTGAGGCTCTGACACTTTTGATTTTGAGGGAGCTAATTCACCTGTCTCTGATTTTCTCATCTATTTAGTACTTCTCTCATAGGGGGCTGAAGTGTAGAAGAAATTGAAAGGGGTGAATAGGCAGAGATGGTAAGGAGGCTAGCAGATTCCCCAAACTGAAACGTACACAATTGCCTTACCTAAACTAACTTTTGGGGGTACTCTTCTATTCCCCTTCAAGTGTCTTTGCTGGAAGCTTTCCCTCTCCCTTTTTTCTTTAATAAAACTTTTGCTACACAAAGCTCTGAGTGACCAAAGCCAGGTCTTTGGATCCCAAAGTGAAATCTGACACCATTCACATAAGCTATCTCCGGTCATCTATCAGAATCAGATATTGCATGGAAAGAGCCCAAACAGAGTAAGAATAATAAAAAAATGAGGGGGTGGAGGCATAACCTCTTCTAGTTGCACAGTATTTAAAATTCTATTTGTAAAGCATTTTCTTTCTTTCTTTCTTTCTTTTTTCCTCTCTCTAGGAAAGCCTGAAAACCTCTAGCTAATAATTTCTCACAGCTATGACCACAATCTCTGCCTGCTGGCACTCCACACCACTCACCCCCACCCGCTGGCCCACTCAGGCCAGGCACCATTCAATCCCCAGCATGGCATCAGCTACCCACAGTAAAGAACAACTGGTGCTTTGGGAAAATTCAGCCAACTGCTTACAACTCCCTCTGGGCATCACAGTGGCTATTTAATGGGGAATAAACTGAGGTTTAGAGATTTGGGTGAGTCCCTGCAGACTGCAGCAGTTGAAACAAGAAGCAGAATCCTTGACCCTTTTTAACCACAGCTATGTCCATTAGCATATCACTGTCCGTGTTCAGGATGCTTTCCTGACATCTCCATTGAGCTGCCCAACAAGGCAGGCAATGCCTAGAGATGTATGAATTGATGGAAACAGTGATACACAGGGAGCCCAAGCTCCACATTTCAAATCATACAGATCATAAGCCTGAGTTCTGGCAGCAGCTGTCATTCATTGACTGTCCATTTGCCTTTGGGAAGTTTACTTCACTCCCTGTTTCAGTCTCCTGACTTGTACACTGGGGGGCACATCTTCAACCCTCAAGATGACTGTTGAGTGAGGCTCTGACACTTTTGATTTTGAGGGAGCTAATTCACCTGTCTCTGATTTTCTCATCTATTTAGTACTTCTCTCATAGGGGGCTGAAGTGTAGAAGAAATTGAAAGGGGTGAATAGGCAGAGATGGTAAGGAGGCTAGCAGATTCCCCAAACTGAAACGTACACAATTGCCTTACCTAAACTAACTTTTGGGGGTACTCTTCTATTCCCCTTCAAGTGTCTTTGCTGGAAGCTTTCCCTCTCCCTTTTTTCTTTAATAAAACTTTTGCTACACAAAGCTCTGAGTGACCAAAGCCAGGTCTTTGGATCCCAAAGTGAAATCTGACACCATTCACATAAGCTATCTCCGGTCATCTATCAGAATCAGATATTGCATGGAAAGAGCCCAAACAGAGTAAGAATAATAAAAAAATGAGGGGGTGGAGGCATAACCTCTTCTAGTTGCACAGTATTTAAAATTCTATTTGTAAAGCATTTTCTTTCTTTCTTTCTTTCTTTTTTCCTCTCTCTAGGAAAGCCTGAAAACCTCTAGCTAATAATTTCTCACAGCTATGACCACAATCTCTGCCTGCTGGCACTCCACACCACTCACCCCCACCCGCTGGCCCACTCAGGCCAGGCACCATTCAATCCCCAGCATGGCATCAGCTACCCACAGTAAAGAACAACTGGTGCTTTGGGAAAATTCAGCCAACTGCTTACAACTCCCTCTGGGCATCACAGTGGCTATTTAATGGGGAATAAACTGAGGTTTAGAGATTTGGGTGAGTCCCTGCAGACTGCAGCAGTTGAAACAAGAAGCAGAATCCTTGACCCTTTTTAACCACAGCTATGTCCATTAGCATATCACTGTCCGTGTTCAGGATGCTTTCCTGACATCTCCATTGAGCTGCCCAACAAGGCTATGAGGACAACAGGGCAGATATTATCATTGCCTTTGAAAACATGAGGAAGTAAGGCTCAGAGAAGGACAGCTTTGCGTAAG
Source organism: Tragulus kanchil (assembly GCA_022376925.1). NCBI lineage: Eukaryota > Metazoa > Chordata > Mammalia > Artiodactyla > Tragulidae > Tragulus > Tragulus kanchil. The sequence goes on along the minus strand of JAIOJX010000001.1, from coordinate 63,668,713 downwards.
ATTACACAGTTAGCTAGCAGAAGAGGTGACATTAACAGCCTAGATCTAGTCTACAGCATTTTCTACTACATCCACTACAGGCCTGGCACAGGTGTCAAGGTCAATTTCAAGGGAGGGCTCAGGCAGGATACTGAGGTTGTCTTGGGAAGCAAAGAGTAGATGACTGTTGATAACAAGCCCACCCTTTGGCCCCATAGAAATCTTGCCCTGACCTGGGAAATGACCAAAGGACTGAAACAGAAGCATCCATGGAGTACCACAGAGATTTTCTAAAAGATCAGATGAAGAAGCTTATGTAAAAATTAGATTTACACAGTGTTGGAAAGGGAGTGGAGAAGCAATGACAATGTGATCACTGAAGCATTCAGGCAATCTCTTGTTTATGGAAGATGACCTCCATTTGCTCTCAGGATAATTTTAAAAAATCTCCTCTGGGCATTTATCTGTCTCTCTTTCTTTCTCTGTCTCTCTCTGGAGATATAGATATACATATATATATATAGATAGATAGATGTATAGATATTTTCTCCATCTTTGGCCATTTTTAGCCCTCTGAGTAAGTAACTGTGAGCATCTCTCAGGAAATAATACACCCTTCAGTTTTACTCTCTGGCTATCATTCTCATGGAGTAAATAAACTACAGAAAAAATTAAGTATAGTAAGGGAAATTTAGAGTAGAATTGTGTGTATGCATCTATATGTCTGTGGGTGTATATGTGCCTGCATTCAGGGGCAGGAGTGAGAACTTGAAATTAAGGTGCTGACACTGAAATGTTTTAAGTCATGAGACTGGGGAGTTCTTTTAAAGAGTACATGAGTCATGCCCCATCATATAGCTACCACGTAGGTCAAAGCCAACTGCTTACAACTCCTCTGGGCATCACAGTGGCTATTTAATGGGGAATAAACTGAGGTTTAGAGATTTGGGTGAGTCCCTGCAGACTGCAGCAGTTGAAACAAGAAGCAGAATCCTTGACCCTTTTTAACCACAGCTATGTCCATTAGCATATCACTGTCCGTGTTCAGGATGCTTTCCTGACATCTCCATTGAGCTGCCCAACAAGGCTATGAGGACAACAGGGCAGATATTATCATTGCCTTTGAAAACATGAGGAAGTAAGGCTCAGAGAAGGACAGCTTTGCGTAAGATTACACAGTTAGCTAGCAGAAGAGGTGACATTAACAGCCTAGATCTAGTCTACAGCATTTTCTACTACATCCACTACAGGCCTGGCACAGGTGTCAAGGTCAATTTCAAGGGAGGGCTCAGGCAGGATACTGAGGTTGTCTTGGGAAGCAAAGAGTAGATGACTGTTGATAACAAGCCCACCCTTTGGCCCCATAGAAATCTTGCCCTGACCTGGGAAATGACCAAAGGACTGAAACAGAAGCATCCATGGAGTACCACAGAGATTTTCTAAAAGATCAGATGAAGAAGCTTATGTAAAAATTAGATTTACACAGTGTTGGAAAGGGAGTGGAGAAGCAATGACAATGTGATCACTGAAGCATTCAGGCAATCTCTTGTTTATGGAAGATGACCTCCATTTGCTCTCAGGATAATTTTAAAAAATCTCCTCTGGGCATTTATCTGTCTCTCTTTCTTTCTCTGTCTCTCTCTGGAGATATAGATATACATATATATATATAGATAGATAGATGTATAGATATTTTCTCCATCTTTGGCCATTTTTAGCCCTCTGAGTAAGTAACTGTGAGCATCTCTCAGGAAATAATACACCCTTCAGTTTTACTCTCTGGCTATCATTCTCATGGAGTAAATAAACTACAGAAAAAATTAAGTATAGTAAGGGAAATTTAGAGTAGAATTGTGTGTATGCATCTATATGTCTGTGGGTGTATATGTGCCTGCATTCAGGGGCAGGAGAAATGAGAACTTGAAATTAAGGTGCTGACACTGAAATGTTTTAAGTCATGAGACTGGGGAGTTCTTTTTAAAGAGTACATGAGATCATGCCCCATCATATGACTGCAAAATAATAACAATAATAATAATAAAATCGAGGTCACATTTATTAAGATCTTGTTGTTTTTGTTCAGTTACTTAGTCATGTCCAACTCTTCACAACCCATGGACTGTAGCATACCAGGCTTCCCTGTCCTTCACTGTCCCCAAGAGTTTGCTCAAGTTCAAGTCCATCAAGTCAGTGATGCTATCTAGCCGCCTCATCATCTGCTGCCCCATTTCTCCTTTTGCCTTCAATCTTTCCCAGTCCTTCTTTTATATTAGAATGAAAAACTGACCTTTTCTAGTTCTTGAGATCTTATTGTATACAATTACTCTGCTAAATGTTTTATAAACATTTTACTTATTCCTCACAACTCTTTGAGATAGGTGTCATCATCGCATTATACAGACAGAGAAACAATGCTTAGGGGGATTAAGTAACTAGACCAAGGTCACACTGTTAATGTCACAGATCAGACTGAGGCCAACCATCCATCGCCAGAGCCTATGACTCAAACATTACAGTCTATTGTTCTGCAGGAAGATGGACTTCCCTTCCCAACCCTAGTCCAAAATAAGACATAATACTTACGAAAAGTTCCTCAGAGTACTGTTGTACTTTTCACTTTGTTTCATCCTTAGAGCCGGTACTGTTTCATTCCCATCCTATAGTAAGGAATGTTAGGAAAGAAAGGAAGGGACATTTCTCAAGGTTCCAAGGCTAACTAATGGTAGAGCCAGAACAAGAAGACGGTAGGTCCTGACTCACAGTCCAATGCTCTTTCCAAAATAAGACCCATAATACTGTGAGCATCTCTCAGGAAATAATACACCCTTCAGTTTTACTCTCTGGCTATCATTCTCATGGAGTAAATAAACTACAGAAAAAATTAAGTATAGTAAGGGAAATTTAGAGTAGAATTGTGTGTATGCATCTATATGTCTGTGGGTGTATATGTGCCTGCATTCAGGGGCAGGAGAAATGAGAACTTGAAATTAAGGTGCTGACACTGAAATGTTTTAAGTCATGAGACTGGGGAGTTCTTTTTAAAGAGTACATGAGATCATGCCCCATCATATGACTGCAAAATAATAACAATAATAATAATAAAATCGAGGTCACATTTATTAAGATCTTGTTGTTTTTGTTCAGTTACTTAGTCATGTCCAACTCTTCACAACCCATGGACTGTAGCATACCAGGCTTCCCTGTCCTTCACTGTCCCCAAGAGTTTGCTCAAGTTCAAGTCCATCAAGTCAGTGATGCTATCTAGCCGCCTCATCATCTGCTGCCCCATTTCTCCTTTTGCCTTCAATCTTTCCCAGTCCTTCTTTTATATTAGAATGAAAAACTGACCTTTTCTAGTTCTTGAGATCTTATTGTATACAATTACTCTGCTAAATGTTTTATAAACATTTTACTTATTCCTCACAACTCTTTGAGATAGGTGTCATCATCGCATTATACAGACAGAGAAACAATGCTTAGGGGGATTAAGTAACTAGACCAAGGTCACACTGTTAATGTCACAGATCAGACTGAGGCCAACCATCCATCGCCAGAGCCTATGACTCAAACATTACAGTCTATTGTTCTGCAGGAAGATGGACTTCCCTTCCCAACCCTAGTCCAAAATAAGACATAATACTTACGAAAAGTTCCTCAGAGTACTGTTGTACTTTTCACTTTGTTTCATCCTTAGAGCCGGTACTGTTTCATTCCCATCCTATAGTAAGGAATGTTAGGAAAGAAAGGAAGGGACATTTCTCAAGGTTCCAAGGCTAACTAATGGTAGAGCCAGAACAAGAAGACGGTAGGTCCTGACTCACAGTCCAATGCTCTTTCCATAATGCTGTATCTGCTTCAGAGTTTCTTACATGGACCCCAATGCTCCCTCTGGAATTGACGGCCATGTAGGGTTGGCTAGACCTAGTGACTTGCTCCTAAGGGACATAATATAGCAAAAGGGATGGGAAGTCACTTCGTTGATTTGATTCCAAGAGGCTGTTAATCAGTCTTGCTGATGCTCTCCCTCCATTGCCTTTGTGGCTTAGCCACACTGACACGGTGAACTGTCACACAGGAGAGGCCATGTGCCCAGGAACTGAGGGTGGTCTTGGGACAGCAGCAAGACCCCATGTGACAACCCACAAGTAGCTGAATCCTCCCAACCACCACATGAGTGAACTTCAAAGTGGATCACTCCTCAGTTGAGCCTTGAGATGACTACAGTCCTGACCAGCATTGTGAGGCAGCCTTGTGAGAAAATCTGTTAAGCTGTGCCTGGACTCCTGACCCATAGAGCCTGAGAAATTATAAACATGTTTTGTGCAAATTCACTAAGTTTTGGGGTGATTGGTTACATAGCAATAGATAATTAACACAGTATGATTCCAGCAGATAGCTTCATTGATCTTCCAGTTATTCACAGCAAAACAAAACCATGGCACAGCCCTGGAGAGCGTTGAGAAAGAAAGATCTAGGAGAGCTTTTTAGCTACAGGGGAAAGCTGTGAATTGGAGGATTGCCTCCTGGCCTCCTTTGCCTTGGAGGTTCTTATGGCCATGTCCCAAGGTGGTGCAAGTAGACCTAGGGTGTCTCATCCCCTACTAGACAGAGTCCAGTTTCTCAGCACTTGACTTGCATTAAAACCAAGTGGCTGAAACACAAGGTCAGGTTGGGAAGCCCCTTAAGTGTCTCCCTTTAGGAGTCCCCGTAGGGTCCAAGCTCTCACACTAGGCTGCCTCCGTTCCAGCAACTGTAGCTGCTCCCCAGCCACTGGCCCAACCACAGAGCTATTTCGGAATTTCTGAGTGTAGGCTGCAGTAAGTGAAGGGTTTTGACAGACTCCCTAAAAGCAATTAGCCAAATGGGAATCACTTATGCTCAATTTTCAAATGGCTAATTTGGTGTCGGGGAATCTTCTTTAAAAGGCGTGGGTGGCAGACATCCCAGTGTATCCTGTAACTATTTCACTAGCTAGCTTAGCCAAGGGAGTTGCATTCTCACAAGCTAAGTCTCATTAAGGGGTCCACCCTAGTGCTTTCATTGCTTGCTCAGGCATCTCTAAAAGATGAGATAGGAGCCAGAGAGAGTGACTTTTCACCCCATCAGCAGATACTGGAAGGTGAGTGCAGGCAGATGTGGGGCTTTAGCAGAGCACTGCAGTGCCTGTAAGATAAGGGTCCTCCTCCCCTTCCAACTCTTAATCCCAGAGTGTCTCATGAATGCCTGTGTGTGTGCCTGGACAGGTAGCTATGGGGAAGGAGGAGGGAGGGGAAGGGCATGCCCGGTTGGAGAATGTGTACTCCCCTCAGACAGGAAGGCTTGAACAATCATCACCTCTCACAGATGTAGGTGATGGGTGTAAAGATTTGGCTGTTGACAGCTACATGTGACACCCATCTAGAGGGGCTGTGGCCATAAAGACCCTGTGTATGTGTGGAGGGAGGCTGTGAATGGGGGAGCTGGACTGAACTCTCACTATATAGAATTGGGGTGTTTCCAGGTCAGCGTTCCTAAATCTAGTGATAAAAAAATCAAGTCACAATGAGACTAAGTTATGTGTAGCACCTCTCAGATTCTAGTGTGAGTCATTCACTGATGTTCCTGTGTGAGTACACCTTCTTGTGTGTCAATAGCAAGGGGAAAAAAGTCTGTGAACATGACACTGACAAGGAGCCCTGTGAAGAACCCTTTAAGAAAAGAATAAGGAAGAAGATCTGGCTTTTAAAGTCCCTACCCCCAGGGAACTGAACCAAACCACTGCATTTCCTCAATCATTGATCCAATCCCTCCCTACCTCTACCTCCACTGCAGTCATCAAGAGAAAGGGAAATAGTGCAAATTTACCCCTCCCTCAGCTGAAATGTACATGACCTCCATGCCTCTTCCTTTCTTAACAAGTGTCTGTAAGTACCTGCCCAGCCAGGCTCAGCAGTGAGCAGTCTTCCCTTTGTTTTTCATTATCTTCACTTGAACTACAGGAGTCCATGGTTCACAGGTACATCCAGGGAAGAAGAACAGTTAAATGCAGTACTGTGAACCACACCTGTCTCAGTTTCTGACTGTTCCGGCTAATTACAGAAGAACTGGCTACCAGTAGAGCAATAAATGGATTATCTTGCACCCAGGTCTTGCACCCTGAAGAATTAAGCTTGGCTGAAAACCAGAGTTGCTCACATAATGTTTCTTTTCTGCTTGTAGTTACACAACCTGGGTTTAATGGTCCTCGAGAATATACATGTTTACAAGCTTGGGCAAGTTTCTGTATGAAAAAGGCCAACATGGTAGCCAAAAAGAAATATTACTGCCTACTTTATAGACCAAGCAATTTTGGCTAATGCAATAGTAAGCCTCTCAACCATGTTTGTGCTATGCACCCCCATGGCAGTCCAATGAAACCTATGGGTCTCTTTCTGAATAACATTTTTCAATGTACAGAGGATATAGGATTACTATGAAAATATTTAAATAAGCCCATTATTTTAAGATTTGTGATATAGTCACATAAACCTTTTTTTATTATCATATTAAAAAGGTTTCAGCAGAAGGTCTCATAACTATTGTAATTTCCAAGCACAAATGATATTTCAAGACATCGGCAATGGCTATAATGTAATAGGAAAGAAAAACATCTGTGATTTCAACTGGTGATAAAATTACAACTACTGCTAATACTACCGTGGTTTATTGCCAAATTTGTAACAGAAGCAAAAACTAAATTTAAGTTAGAGATTTGCAAAAATACAAGCACACTTTTTTTCTCATTCAAATTCAATAGACCCTCCTTGAATTCTATCCATAGATTCCTAAATCATTAAATTCTCTTGAAAGAAACAGAGACAGAAAGAGACAGAGAATACCTAATATGAAAATAAGATTGCAATGCTAAATCGCTTCAGTTGTACTACCCTGTGGACAGAAGCTGCCAGGCTCCTCTGCCCATGGGATTCTACAGGCAAGAATACTGGAGTGGATTGCCGTGCCCTCCTCTAGGAGATCTTCCCAACCCAGGGATTGAACCCACGTCTCCCTCACTGCAGACGGATTCTTTACCATCTGAGCCACCAGGGAGGCCAAATAGTAGCTCCTAAATAAGAGAATGTTCTGACCACCTGTCCACCACTGAAAAGTCAAAGGAGGTTGAGAATGACAAATACAGTGATTGTAATAGAGGCACAAAGAAACAAGGAGAAGTATACAAACAACAAACAAACAACAACAGTGGAAATGTTTGAAAATCAGAACTAATTCAGAGATTTACAGTCAGTGCAGTAACTGAGCTTGAAGATAAATGAGCACCAACCAGAAAGGGTTACAATGTATTTTGCTACTTTGTTCTCTGCTCAGAGAAGCCCTTTGACCACATCGCCTGTCCAATTTGCAATTTGCTTGGGACAGGGCTAAGAGTAGGTGCCATGGAGTTAGTTGTTTTGTTGTTGTTCAGTTACGGGGTCATATCCAACTCTTTGCAACCCAATGGACTGCAGCACTCCAGGCCTCCCTGTCCCTCATCTTCTCCCGGAGTTTGCCCAAGTTCACATCCATAGAGTTGGTGATGCTGTCCACCCAGCTCATCCTCTGATGCCCTGTTCTCCTTCTGCCCTCAATCTTTCTCAGCATCAAGGACTTTTCTAATGAGTTGTCCATTCATGTCAGGTGAACAAAATACTAGAGCTTCAGCATCAGTCCTTCCAATGAATATTCAAGGTTGATTTTGCTTAAGATTGACAGGTTTGATCTCCTTCCTGTTCAAGGGACTTTTAGGGGTATTCTCCAGCATCACAGTTTGAAGGCATCAATTCTTTGGCATTCTATCTTCTTTACAGTCCAGATTTCACAACCATATGTGACCACTGGGAAGATCATAGCTTTGAATATATGGACCTTAGTAGGCAGAGTAATGTCTCTGCTTTTCAGCACACTCTCTAGGTTTGTCATAGCTTTCCTGCCAAGAAGCAATTGGTCTTCTGAGGTAATGAATAGATTCAAGGGACAAAATCTAGTTAAAAGTGTGCCTGAGGAACTATGAACAGAGGTCTGTAATATTGTTCAGGAGGCAGCAAACAAAACCATCCCAAAGAAAAAGAAAAGCAAAGAGGCAAAGTAGTTACCTGAGGAGGCTTTATAAATAACTAAAGAATGAAAAAAAGTAAAAAGCATGGTAAAGAAGGAAAGATACATACAACTGAACTCAGAGTTCCAAAGTTGTCAAAAGTAAAGGACAGTGGAGAGTTCAGCCGATGATGAAATCACTTGCAATATAGCTTAAACTTTCACAATGAGAATTAATGTGGGACTTCTCTGGTGGTCTAGTGGCTGAGACTCCACACTCCCAATTCAGGGGACCAGGTTTAATCCTTGGTCAGGAAACTATATCTCACATGCCACAACTAAAAGAAACTGCATGCCACAGCAAAAATTGAAGATCCCACATGTCGCAACTAAGACCTGGCACAACCAAATAAATAAATATTTTTAAAAAGAGAGAATTAATGTCATTCAAATGTATTCAAACTAAGCTAAGATACAGCACTTACACCACTGTTGCACAGTTAAAGCCTAATTTAAAAAAAGGGAAATAACCAGGAAGTATTTCATGATGTCTTGAGGGCAGGCCTGCCTGAACTTCAAAAACAATCAAGAAACAAGCAGATCAACTTGATGCCTTTTTCCCCTTTGTCTCATTCCAGTTCTGGATCTGTCCACCCATCCATTCACCCATCGATCAGAAACCATCCAACATCTAGCCATCCATTCATCCCTGGCCTATCCGTACATCCAACAACCCTTCATCTATCCACCACCTTTCTATTTAATTAACATAACCAGGGAAGTTTAATGTTCTTGGAATCGTAAAGGCAAATGAAATCTACAGTTAACCTAGCTTTCAAATTGAATGTCACATGAAGATTATGGTAAGGAATATGGAAATCTGATATTTAACAACTGTTGGGTGAAACTAAGCATTCTCTCTCTTAAAAATCGTCCCAGATCTTTTCAGTTCTATCTTCACTCTCACTGCATATTCCAAATGATTCTCAAACATCCTCCTACACACATTTCTTCTCAGTGAACACTGCTAAGGATTGGGACAGAGGGAGGCATCCTCCTCAACACATGAAGGTGGAAGTTCTGCTGCAGTCTTTTGACAGATGTGGAGAAATGACAAGGAGGTTTTAGGCAGGATGTGACAAAGGGAACCACACCTTAAAACTCACCTCCTCCCTGAAAACTCCCTGAGGCTTCACTGGCTTCCAGTTCCTTGAGGAAGGTACCAAGGGACAACCAACAGATCAAGAATAATAAATATCTTAAATTTAGATGGGAGAGTGCCGCCCATTAAGCCAAGTTTCCTATGAAACTTTGCTGAAATTCCAAGCAAGGAAAACAGGCAGCATGAAGTGGCACTGTAACTCAGTCCCTCATTGGCATATGTCTGTGATTCCTGGGGGAAGTGAATCAATGCAGTCAAGTGTCAAGTAGGATACATTGCTGAGAGAGAGCTAGCAACCTTCCTCCCATCCCCAGGGAAGGCCCTTCACTGTCTAATCTACACATTCTTTTTTTTTTTTTTTTTGCCTCTTTTATTCATTATTTATTTATTTATTTTCATCCATCTTTATTCTTTGGCCTGTGTGGGCCTCCCATTGCAGTGGCCTCTCTCATTGCAGAGCACCAGCTCTGGGTGCATGCGCCTCAGAGTGCTGGCTTGCGATTGGACACACCAGTTCAGCCACTCTGCAGCATGTGGGATTTTTCCAGGCCAGGGATTGAACCAGTGCCCCTTGCATTGCAAGGTGGACTCTTTACCCACTGGACCACCAGGGAAGCCCCCATATATTCTTTGATTCAGTTCTTAGTTCCTTTCTGTGTACATTCTATAGTTGATTTGTGGTTACCATGGGGATTACATGCAATATCCTAAAGTTATGACAATCTGTCTTTAATTGATACCAACAACTTAAATTCAATCACATGAAAGTTCTACTCTTTTATAGCTCTACCCACTCACCACTTTATGCTATTGATGTCACAAATTACATCTTTATATGTTGTGTACCCATTAATATAGATTACATTTTAATGCATTTGTCTTTTAAATCCTTTAGAAAATACCAAATGTAGTTATAAGCCAAAGTGAAATGTTTTTTATATTTGTCCATATATTTACCTTTACTGGAGAACTTTCTATTTTCATATGGCTTCAAATTTCCATCTAGCATTCTTTCCTTTCAACTTAGACTTCCTTTAGCATTCCTTTCAGGATACATCTAATGGAATGAACCCCATCAACTTTTGTTTGTCTTGAGCATGTCTTAATATCTCCCTCATTTTTGAAGGACAATTTTTGCTGAACATAGAATTCTCAACTGGCAGTTTGCTTTTCATTCAGTGTGGCTTGCAAGGTTTCTGTTGAGAAATTTGATAATAGTCTTATGGGGGACTCCTATATATGTTCAAGTCATTTTTCTCTTGCTTCTTTCAAGGTTCTTCTTTGTCATTCTCTTTTGACTACTGGATTATAATGTCTTCATTGTTGTTGTTGTTGCTGTTTAGTTGCTCAGTCATATCTGACTCTTTGTGACTCCATGGACTGTTGCCTGCCAGGCTCCTCTGTCCATGGGATTTCCCAGGCAAGAATATTGGAGCAGGTTGCCATTTCCTTCTCCAGAGGATCATCCGAATCTAGGAGTCAAACCCACATCTTCCTTCAAGTCTCCTGCATTGTAGGCAGATTCTTTACCACTGAGGCACCACTCAGGTCTTTTGGAGTTTATCTTACTGGGATTTATTGAGTTTCTTGAATTTATATCTCTACCTCTTCCCTCAGATTTCAGAAGATTGTAGCCATTAATTGTTCAACAATCTCTCTGTCCCTTTTTCTCTTCCCCTGTTAGGATTCCAATAACGTGTGTAGTAGTCTGTTCAATAATATCTCATAAGTCCCTTAGGTTCTGGTCACTTTTATTGATTCTTTTCTCTTGTTTGCTTCTCAGACTTGATAACTTCATCTGTCTTCAACTTTGCTGATTCTTTCTTATACCTGTTTGAATCTGCCTTTGAAATCCTCTAATGAGTTTTGGAATTTATTTTCTTTTCAGCATCAACATTTTTCACGTCTTTTTCTTAATTTCTATATATTTACTGATATTCTCATTTTGTTCAGATATTGTTTTCTTGATGTTTTATCTCATGCTGCCATAATAAAATACAATGGATGCAGTTGCTTAAAAACAGAATTAATTTTCTTGCATTTCTGGAAGGTGGAAGTCTGAGTTTATGATGCCTAACATGATGGATTTTTGCTGAGAACTATCTTCTTGGCTTGCAGATGACTACCTTCTTGCTGTGTCCATACACGGCAGATAGGAAGAAAGCATGAGAAAAGCTGGGTGTTTCTTCTTATAAGAACACTAATTCCATCCTGAGAGCCCCACTCATATGACCTCATCTAAAACTAATTACCTAACAAAGGCCCCATCTCCAGATACCATTACAACAGGGATTAAGATTTCAATATATGAATGGGGATTGCAGGGAGGGGGACACAATTCAATGCATAGCACTTTATTTCCTTCGGGTCTTTGTATTTTACCTTAGCTCTTTAAGCATATTTAAAACAGCTGTTCGAGTGAACCCAACATGTGTGTTTCTTCAGGGACAGCTTCTGGAGATGTAGTTTGTTCTTTTTATCAGGCCAGTTTTCCCCATCTTTTTGTATAACTTTGGATAGGATCTTTTATTGAAAATTGGGCATTTGAAAAGACAACTATCTCTTTCAGTCTCTGCACACTAGAGTAAAGACCTTCACTAGTTAGCAGGTCCCAGAGCCTTGAGGGCAGTCTTGTTTTAAGTTCTTCTCAGGTATTTTTGGGAATACATCCTTTCTGGGCTCGAGTATCTATGATTTTATTATTTTGTATCTTCTAACTGTTTTTGTTTGTTTATTTATTTGAAGTATAGTTGATTTATCTTATCGTGTTAGTTTTAGGTGTACAACAAAGTGATTCAGTTATTTTTTTCAGACTCTTTTCCATTATAGGTTATTACAAGACATTGAAATATAGTTCCCTGTTCTATATAGTAAGTCCTTAGGGTTTACCTTATTTTATATATGTAGTATGTACCCGTTAATCCCATACTCATAATTTACCCCTTCTTCTTTCCCTTGGTAACCATAATTTGGTTTCTATGTCTGTGACCATATTTATGTTTTGTAAATAAACTAATTTCTATTATTTTTTAGATTTTACATATAAGTAATATAGAATGCTTGTCTTTATCTACCTGACTTAGTACGATATTCTCTAGTTCTATCCATGTTGCTGCAAATGGCCTTATTTCATTCTTTCCTATGGTGGAGAAATATTCCTGTGTGTGTGTGTGTGTGTGTGTGTGTGTGTGTGTGTACCACATCTGTATCCATTCATCTGGTGATGCACACTTAGGTAGCTTCCATGTCTTGGCTATTGTAAATAGTTCCCCCAGCTGCTTTTAAATGTTTTAATTTCCTAGAGTCTCACCCCTGATTCTTCTTGGGTACTTAGACATGCTGTTATATCCCATAATCTCTTGGTCCCAGTCAGCCATAGGTCTGCAGTACTCCTGCTATTTGCCTCCATAGCTTCCAGCCTAAAATTCAAACTAAGTCACTATTCCTCATCTGTGCTCTGAGTCATGTGATACACAAACCAGTTCCTCAGGTAGCCCACAAACAGGCCAGAATATTGCATACAAGTTGCATTCTGCATCTTCTGTCCCATGAGTAAAATGTCATGAAATGTCTGGCTATTTTTAATGTAGCTCTTACTTGACTAGGCACTTATTTGAATGCTACTGATTTTTAACTGATTTCTGAATCTCCTATAAAAGTTTTGTAGGAGTTAGTTGTTAATTTGATGTTTCCATGAGAACTTAGAGCCTCCTAGTCCACCATCTTTCTGACATCACCTGTTTGCATTTATTATTAACCATTGAATAAACAATGCATGGCACATAGGAAATGCTTAACAAATGTTTTCTGAATTGAAATTTAATCTGACTTGCATTATTCATTATTGCTTCAGGTATATTAGACTTGAGTCCTCACTTAGATTGTAAGCTCCCTAGGGTAGGGAATCATTCATAACTTCTGTTTCCACAGAATAGGTGCTTAACATCTACTTATTTTGCTCAAAGTAGGTGTTTAATAAATATTTATTGATTTTATATGGCTGAATTGGCTTTTACTTCTTATCCTCTCCTTGCTTCTGCCCAGAGTGAACAACACACTTTGGATCTCATTAGATGGTACATAAAAATAAATGGATTGGAGCTGTATAGTGCCCTCATCTCACTCTCAGGAGGTAAGAATAAATCTAGGTCTAGCCTCTACTATGCCTTTTGCCAAACTCACATTCATTTCTAGCCAAAAGCAGGGACTATGATCCTTGTTGAATTTTTACTATTTAGTACTGTGAGTCCCAAAGGAAGCATCAATTTTAGAATAAAAGTTATAGGTCAGAAACTCTTATTTGTCTCCAAGAGTCCCTGGAGAAAATGCTTTAATCATCATCTTATAATTATTCCTTCCTTTCTTCCTTCCTTCTTTCGTACCTTCCACAGCTGTATATTTAACAAAAACTATCCAGTCCATATCTAGAGAAGGAAATGGCAGCCCACTCCAGTCTTCTTGCTTGGAGGATCTCATGGACAGAGGAGTCTGGTGGGCTAAGGTCCATAGGGTTGCAAAGAGTCAGACATTACTGAAGTGAATAACACACACACACACACACACACACACACACACTGCACAATAACTGATGATGTACATATGAGGCAAGTAAGGCATGGACCTTGCCCCCAAGGATTCACTGAACAGTAATCATATCAGTGATCCTCCATTCTATCTGGAATGATGGCTACTCTTTGAAAGAATTCAAACAGCTAATTATCTCCCTGGGAACAAAACCCCTGGGGTGGGGGTAGATACATGTGTCCGCAAGGAAGAGCAGGAAGACCCTGAGCTCACCTACTACCATGGGCACATCAAAATTACAACTACTTACAGAGCAACTATCTATGAGAACAACCTGAAAACTAGCCAAAAATACTTCTCACAACTAAAGATATAAAAGGAGCCACTATAGGATGGGTAAGAAGAATTGCGACACAGTATACTGTCTCACCCCTGGGCAGCTGACTCACAAACAAGAGAATAATCACAATTGTAGAGGTATTCGCCAAGAAGTGAGGGGTGCAAGCCCCACACTGGGCACCCCAGCCTGGGGGGCCTACCAGCAAGACTAGCCACCAGAACATCTGGCTTTGAAGACCACCAGAGTTTGCACACAGTAGAGCCTGAGGTGTGTAGAAAGCAGAGACTCTGCTCTTTAACCGCTGGCACAAAATCTTCAAGTTCCAGTGCAAAGACAATAATTTGAAAGAAACCTCTGTCAAATGTGCTTGCTGATCCTGGAGAGGCACAAAGCAACTGGGACAGAGACACTGACGGTAGCCACTTTTTGTAGCTTGTTTTACCATGAGAACACTGGCAAGTGCCATTTTTGAGTACTCCCTCTAGCCTATTAGTGGAAGGGGCTTATCTGCCCACCAGCCAGCTGACATCAGTTCTAGGCCACAACCCTGCCCACCAACAGGCTGGGATAAGACCCAGGCCCCCTTGGCTTCCTGAATCAACCAACTCAAGACATGGACCCACCCACCAGTGAGTCAGCACCAGCCTCTGGATCCCTGCTGACACCAGAGTGAGCCAACCCAGGACCCAACTTGCCCACCAGCCAGCTGGCACCACCAGCCCTGGGACACTGCAAGCCATGCAGCTATCCATGCTGTGACCCAGGCCTGCCCAACAGTGGAGTAGCAGTCAGCCTGGGAGCCAACCCTGTGTACAAGTGTGCTCACAGTAGTCATCTGTGCCATAAAAGAAGGGCCTGTATAGCCAAAATGAGGGGACAACCCTAGAGAATATAGCTCTGGTGACCAGAGAGGAGTGTGCTGCTGGGCCCTATTGGATGTCTCCTACATCAGCCTACTTACCCAAGATCAGGAAATGTAATCAACCTATCTCATACTTAGAAATATACACAGGAAACTAGGCAAAATGAGGAAACATATAAATATGTTCCAAAGGAAGGAATAAAACAAAACCTCAGAAGAAGAGCTAAATGAAGTGGAGCTAGGCAATCTACTTGATAAAGAGTCATGGTGGTGATCATAAAAATGCTCAACAAACTCAAGAGAAGAACTGATGAACACATTGATGTTTAACAGAGTTAGAAAATATCAAGAAGAATCAAACAGGGTTGAAAAACACAATAACTGAAATTGACAGTACACAGGAAGGAATCAATAGTAGATTGGATGGCACAGAGGAATGAATTAGCAAATTGTAAGAGGAAGTAGTGGAAATAACCCAAGTTGAACAGAAAAAAGAGTTAACCAAATGAGGATAGTTTAAGAGCTCTTTAGCATGACATCAAGCATACCAACTTTGGAATTATAGGGGTACCAGAACGAGAAGAGAAAGAAAGGGACAGAGAACATAGCTGAAGAAATAGCAGCTTAAGACTTCCCTAACCTGGGACACAGAGAGTCCCAAACAAGATGAACCCGAAGAGGTCCCCACCTAGACACACTGTAATTAGATTGGCGAAAACGAATGAAAGAGAATCTTAAAAGCAGCAAAAGAAAAGCAAGTAATTATGTACGAGGGAATTCCCATAAGGCTGTCAGCTGACTTTTGAGGACAATTTTGCAGGTAAGAAAGGCATGGCATGATATATTCTAAGTAATGAAAGGAAAAAACCTACAACCAAGAATACTCTACACGGCAAGGCTATCATTCAGACTTGAAGGAGAGATAAAGAGTTTTATAGACAAACAAATTTAAAAGTGTTCAGCACCATTAAATTAGTTTTATAAGAAATGTTAAAGGGACTTGCCTGAGCAGAAAAGACCACAACTATGAATATAAAAGTTATAAAAGGAAAAAGTTCACTGGTAAAGGCACACGTACAGTAAAGATAGAAGACTAACCATTTATAAAACTTATAGAAAGGCTGAGAAAACAAAAGTAGTAAAAGCATCTATATCCACAATAAGTAGTTCAGTGAAACACAAAACAATTATATGTAAAATGTGATACCACAAACATTGAAGATGGGAGGGAGTGAAAATGGGAGGGTTGTTAGAATGAATCCAAACTTAAGAGATCATCAACTTAAAACAACTCAAATCACAACTGAAGAGATCAAAAGAAGAAAACAATGAACAAAATGGCAGCACCTATCAACAAGTACTTTAAATGTAATAGACCATATGCTCTAATCAAAAGACACAGAGTGGCTGAATGGATATAAAACACAAGACCCATATGTATGCTGTATATATTAATATATGGCACTTACTTCAGATCTAAAGGTACACACAGATCTGAATAAACGTTTTTCCAAAGAAGACATACAGATGACCAACTGGCACATGAAAAAAATGAAGCTCAAAACCACAATGGTATATCACCTCACACCTGTCAGAATGGCTGTTAGCAAAAAGACAAGAAATAATAAAAATTGGAGAGGATGTGGCTAGAAAGGAATCCTGGTGCACTGTGGGTGGGAATACAAACTGGTGCAGCCACTATGGAAACAATATGGAGAGTCCTCAAAGAATTAAAAACAGAACTAACATACAATCCAACAATTCAACCTCTGGGCATTTTTCCAAAGAAAATAAAAACACTAATTTGAAAAAATACATGCACCCCTATGTTCATTGGAGCATGATTCACAATAGCCAAGATATGGAAGCAATATGGGTTCAATGATAGATGAATGGATAAAGATGTACATATATACAATGGAATTTTACTCAGCTATAAAAAGAATGAAATCTTGCCATCTGCAACAACATACATGAACTTACAGGATATTATGCTAAGTGAAATAAATCAGACAGGATAAGACAACTATTACTTGTGAAATCTGATACACAAAGCAAATGAACAAAAATAACAAAAACAGAGAATTCCCTGGTGGTCCCCTGGTTAGGATTTTGCACTTTCACTGCCGAGGTTGGGGAACTAAGATCTGGCAAACTGAGTGGAATGAATGAGTAAATAAACAGATTAAAACACCTTGTTGGGCTTCCCCTGGTGGTTCAGTGGGTAAGGACACCGCCTTGCACTGCAAGGGGCGCCGGTTCCATCCCTGGCCTGGGAAGATCCCACGTGCTGCGGAGCGGCTGGACCGATGTGTCTAACTACCGAGTCGGAGCTCTGGAGCCCATGCGCCCAGAGCCGGCGCTCTGCAATGACAGACGCCACCTCAATGGGAGGCCCACAGGGGCCAAAGAACAAAGATGGATGAAAATAGAGAAATGAAAGACCAATAGAAGTGGCCCGCCCGCTCCCCTCCCTCCCCAACCCGACCCCCGCCCCAAAATAAATAAATAAATCTTTAAAAAAAAAAAAAAAAACAAACGAAAAAAACACCTTGTTTTTTAAAATTTTTTTTTTGAACGAACAGAAACAGAAAAGGTCTCAGAGATACAAAGAGCACAATGATAGTTGCCAGAGGGGAAAGGAGTGCGGGCGGGGGGCAGGATGGGTGAAATTGGTGAGTGTGATTAAGAGGTAAAGATTTCCCATACTGACATGTTTGAAATGGATAACCAACAAAAAACTATTGTATAGCACATGGAACTCTGCTTAATGTTATATACCAGCCTGGATGGGAAGGGGGTTGGGGAAAAATGGACTCATGTATATGTATGGCTGAGCCCCTTCACTGTTCACCTGAAATGATCACAGCATTGTTAACTGGCTATACCCCAATAAAAATGTTTTTGGTGTTAAAAAAAAAGAGGTACAGATTTCCAGTTCTAAAATAAATAAGTCATAGGGATGCATGACATAAGGAATACAGTCAATGATACTGTAATAACTTTGCATGGCGACAGATGGCACCTAGACGTACTGCGGTGATCATTTTGCAGTGTATGAAAATATCCAATCACCATGATGTACACTTGAAACTAATGTAATCTTGTTAAGTCAATTATACTTGAATAAAACAATTTGGATCTTGTGATCTCTCCCTGTGCACTCTAGGATACAGATACTTTTTAAAGTAGGCAAGCTATCAAAATTTCTCTTTTGGATTTACCATGTCCCTATTCAGTTATTCTGGCATTGTCTCTTCCTGCCCCCCAGGCAATTAGTGCATTTTTAACTCTACCAGCTAACATTTTAGAGAGTTTACTTTGTCTGGCACAATGCATCCACCTGTTCCCACATAGGCTCCTGTGCCTGACAGTGCCTATGCTCTCTTATCACCTCTCCAACATGTTGTGTCTTAGGACCCAATTACAAATGGCTATTCTCTTAGCTTCTAGTTGACTGGAAAAAAAAAGACTTTTGCTAAGGTAATTAAGGTTGATTGATTTCAGTATTGAGCACATGCTCAGAGAGAATACAGCCTTTCTGACAGCCACTTCTCAGGGCACCTCCTTCCTCTGATGGCACAGCAACCTGTTTCACTGTCCACTGGTTGTGTACTAGTCTGTTTATTTTGTGTGTGATGCATGCAAGGTTGCTTCAAGTTGTGTCCAACTCTTTGTAACCCTGTGGACCGTAGCCCACCAGCTTCCTCTGTCCATGGGATTCTCCAGGCAAGAATACTACAGTGGGCTGTCATTTCCTTCTCCAGGGGATCTTCCCAACCTAGGGATTAAACCTGTGTCTCCTGCATTGGCAGGCAGATTCTTTATCACAGAGCCACCAGAGAAGCCTTCTTTCACTAAGCATGCTGTTTTCAAGATTCATCCACGTTGTAACATGTATCAGTACATTTTTTTTTATTGCCTAATAATATTCTGATCTCTACTGGTTTCCAAGGCAAACCCTTCAATATCACAGTAATTGAAGTCTATGTCCCAACCACTAATGCTGAAGAAGCTAAAGTTGAATGGTTTTGTGAAGACCTACAAGATCCTCTAGAACTAACATCAAATGTAAAATGCAAAAGTAGGAAGTTAGGAGATACCTGAAGTAACAGGCAAGTTTGGCCTTGGAGTTCAAATGAAGCAGGGCAAAGGCTAACAGAGTTCTGCCAAGAGAATGCACTGGTCATAGCAAACACCCTCTTCCAACCACATAAGAGACGACTCTCCATATGGACATCACCAGATGGTCAATACTGAAATCACACTGATTATATTCTTTGCAGCCAAAGATAGAGAAGTTCTATACAGTCAGAAAAAAAAAAACAAGACAGAGAGCTGACTGTGGCTCAGATCATGAACTCTCTATTGCAAAATTCAGACTTAAATTGAAGAAAGTAGGGGAAATCACTAGGCCATTAAGGTATGACCTAAGTCAAATCCCTTATAATTATACAGTGGAAGAGACAAATTCAAGATAGATAGGGTTAGATTTGATAGAATGCCTGCAAAACTATGGATGGAGGTTTGCGGCATGATACAGGAGGCAGTGATCAAAACCAATCCCAAGAAAAAGAAATGCGAAAAGGCAAAATGGTTGTCTGAGGAGGCCTTACAAATAGCTGAGAAAAGAAGAAATGTGAATGATCCTTAAGGTCCCCTATGCTACCTCTGGACCCTAGCTATAAAATGGATCAAAGACCTCTGCTTAACCTTGGTTCTCCCTTGAGCCAGCCCACTGTTCTCACAGTGTCTCCCACTTCCTCCCTTAAGCCGGCCCACTGTACTGGCAGCGACTCTCCCTTCCCCCACTCTAATAAACTCTAATTTCCTCTCCAAAAAAAAAAAAAAAAAAAAAAACGATATGAAAGGCAAAGGAGAAAAGGAAAGTTATAACCATCTGAATGCAGAGTTCCAGAGAATAGCATGGAGAGATAAGAAAGCCTTCCTAAGTGAACAGTGCAAAAACAATAGAATGGGAAAGACAAGATCTTTTCAACAAAGTTAGAACCACCAAGGGAACATTTCACGCAAAGATGGTCACAATAAAGGATGGAAATGGTATGGACCTAACAGAAGTGAAAGGGGTGAATAGACAGACACAGTAAGCAGGTCAGAGGTTTCCAAGGGGTGGGGGAGGGAACAAACATTTTTAGCCAAGGTGCCTTCACCTTGATTGCCACGTCTATGACAATATTTTGCTTAAGACTTTCTTTAAGCCCAGAGCTAATGTTTATAACAACAATGTATCTTGCTGGAAGACATGTTTCTCTTTCTTAACTTGTACCTATGCTATCTAAAGATGTATGCTGTGGGTGTGGGTCTGGTAAGACCTTTACCACTTTAAGATATTCTTTTGATCTATTGTTAATAACCAACTGGAAAAGTACAAAATGCCTCGCCTAAACTAGCTTCTGGGAGTACTCTTCTATTCCCCCTTCCAGTTCCTTTAGCTGGAAGCTTTCTCTATTCCTTCTTTTCTTTAATAAACTTTTTTACTGCATGAAGCTCTGAGTGACCAACACCAAGTCTTTTTGATCCCAATGTGAAATTTTCTTTTTTGGAGATCAAGAATCCAACATCATTCACAGTAAGCTATCTACCATCATCTATCAGAAGGAGAAACTATTAAGAAGAGGTGGGTTTGCGGCATGATACAGGAGGCAGTGCTCAAGACCACACCCAAGAAAAAGAAATGCGAAAAGGCAAAATGGTTGTCTGAGGAGGCCTTACAAATAGCTGAGAAAAGAAGAAATGTGAATGATCCTTAAGGTCCCTATGCTACCTCTGGACCCTAGCTATAAAATGGATCAAAGACCTCTGCTTAACCTTGGTTCTCCCTTGAGCCAGCCCACTGTTCTCACAGTGTCTCCCACTTCCTCCCTTAAGCCGGCCCACTGTACTGGCAGCGACTCTCCCTTCCCCCACTCTAATAAACTCTAATTTCCTCTCCAAAAAAAAAAAAAAAAAAAAAACGATATGAAAGGCAAAGGAGAAAAGGAAAGTTATAACCATCTGAATGCAGAGTTCCAGAGAATAGCATGGAGAGATAAGAAAGCCTTCCTAAGTGAACAGTGCAAAAACAATAGAATGGGAAAGACAAGATCTTTTCAACAAAGTTAGAACCACCAAGGGAACATTTCACGCAAAGATGGTCACAATAAAGGATGGAAATGGTATGGACCTAACAGAAGTGAAAGGGGTGAATAGACAGACACAGTAAGCAGGTCAGAGGTTTCCAAGGGGTGGGGGAGGGAACAAACATTTTTAGCCAAGGTGCCTTCACCTTGATTGCCACGTCTATGACAATATTTTGCTTAAGACTTTCTTTAAGCCCAGAGCTAATGTTTATAACAACAATGTATCTTGCTGGAAGACATGTTTCTCTTTCTTAACTTGTACCTATGCTATCTAAAGATGTATGCTGTGGGTGTGGGTCTGGTAAGACCTTTACCACTTTAAGATATTCTTTTGATCTATTGTTAATAACCAACTGGAAAAGTACAAAATGCCTCGCCTAAACTAGCTTCTGGGAGTACTCTTCTATTCCCCCTTCCAGTTCCTTTAGCTGGAAGCTTTCTCTATTCCTTCTTTTCTTTAATAAACTTTTTTACTGCATGAAGCTCTGAGTGACCAACACCAAGTCTTTTTGATCCCAATGTGAAATTTTCTTTTTTGGAGATCAAGAATCCAACATCATTCACAGTAAGCTATCTACCATCATCTATCAGAAGGAGAAACTATTAAGAAGAGGTGGGAAAAATACACAGAAGAACTGTACAAAAACAATCTTAATAACCCAGATAACCACGATGGTGTGATCACTCACCTACAGCCAGACATCCTGGAGTGTGAAGTCAAGTGAGTCTTAGGAAGCAGCACTACGAACAGAGCTAGTAGAGGTGATGAATTCCAACTGAGCTATTTCAAACATTAAAAGATGACGCTTAAATATTAAAGTGCTATACTCAATATGCCAGCAAATTTGGAAACCTCAGCAGTGGTCACAAGACTGGAAAAGGTCAGTTTTCATTCCAATTTCAAAGAAGGGCAATGACAAAGAATGTTCAAACCACTGCACAATTGCACTGATTTCACACGCTAGCAATATCATGCTCAAAAGTCTCCAAGCTAGGCATCAACAGTATATGAACCAAGAATTTCCAGAGGTACAAGCTGGATTTAGAAAAAGGCAGAGGAGCCAGAGATCAAATTGAAAATATCTGTTGGATCATAGAAAAGGCAAGAGAATTCCAGAAAAACATTTACTTATGCGTCATTGACTATGCTAAAGCCTTTGACTGTATGAATCACAACAAACTGTTGAAAATTCTTAAAGAGATGGGAATACCAGACCGCTTTACCTGCCCCCTGAAAACCTGTATGCAGGTCAGGAAGCAACAGGTGGAACCTGACGTGGAACAACGGACTGGTTCCAAATTGGGAAAGGAGTACATCAAGGCTGTATATTGTCCCCTGCTTATTTAACCTATATGCAGAGTGTATCATGTGAAATTCTGGTCTGAATGAAGCACAAGTTGGAATCAGGATTGCTGGGAGAAATATCAATAACTTCAGGCGTGCAGATGACACCACCCTTATGGCAGAAAATGAAGAAAAACTAAAGAGTCTCTTGATGAAGATGAAAGAGGATAGTGAAAAAACTGGCTTAAAACTCAATAGTCAACAAACGAAGATCATGGCATCTGGTCCCATCACTTCATGGCAAGTAGGTGGGCAAACAGTGGAAACAGTGACAGGCTTTCTTTTCTTGGGCTCCAAAATCACTGTGGATGGTGGCTAAAACCCTTTTCAATTCATACCCTCTATTATGGGGCAATACATGGATTCTTGAGAAAGAAAATGAGATCCACATAACAGATGAAGGAAAAAACTTTTTGATAATAGAAGGAGAGAATCAGAATGCTATTTATGAAAAACAGCCAAGAAATCTTACCTCGGGTAAATTAAAGCCCTCTGACCCAGCAACCTCATCAGCCACCTTGGCAAATATGCTGAGATGAATGGGGATGGTGACCTTTGTCACCAGAATAACCACTGAGTTCTATGCAACTTGAGCACTCATCAGAAGATTAATGGCTGAATAAATCTTGGTAGAATCATGTTATGGACTATCATGTAGCTATTTGAAAGGATAAGCCAGATCTATGACCTACTAGTATTCTAGGAGGTCTGTGATGTTGTCTTGTTTTTGTCTTTGTTTAATTGGAGTATAATTGCTTTACAATCTTGTGTTAGTTTCTGCTGTACATAGAAGTGAATCAGCTATGTGTATACATATATCTCCTCCCTCTAGGACATCTCTCCCACCCTCCCCATCCCACTTATGTAGGTCATCACAGAGCACTGAGCTGAGCCCCCTGTCCTGTATAGCAGGCTCCCACTAGCTACCTAGTTCACAAGTAATAATGTGTCTATGTCAGTCCTACTCTCCCAATTCATCCCACTCTCCCCTCCTCCCCCATGATCACATGTCCATTCTCTACATATGCATCTCTATTCCTGCCCTGTAAATAGGTTCATCTGTACCATGTTTTTTTTGGTTCCACTAAAAATAGAACTACCATATGGCCTGGCAATCCTACAACTTAGCATATATGCCCTGAGAAAACCATAATTCAAAAAAATACACATAGATCCCAATGTTCACCGCAGCACTATTTGCAAAAGCCAGGACACAGTAGCAACCTAAATATATCAACCATATCCAATATGATAAAGAAGATATGGTACATATATATAATGGAATATTACTCAGCCATTAAAAGGAATGCTACTGGGTCCTTTGGATAGATCTGGATGGACCTCGAGTCTGTCATAGAGAATGAAGTAAGTCAGAAAGAGAAAAACAAATATCACATACTAATGCCTATATGTGATGTACACAAGTGCATAAGCCATGCTGCAGAGAAATGTGTGCCTCACAATCCTATTCTAGTATCAACACCAAAATCCCCAACCAGTGTGCTCTGTGCTGGCATGTCTTTGCATGTGCACAGAAAGGCAGTGGGAGGATTCAGACTCAGGCTGTTACTATTGATGGCTTATTCTATAGAGAGAAAAAGGAGAGGGAAGCGCATTGCTTATTTTGCTTCATATGCCTGTATACTGTTTCACTGATGGCACTAAAAATGTAGAACATCTGTAATTTCTGAAAAAGTTGAATTCAATCCTTACTAATTAAAAAAAAACCTTCAGAAATGGAAATTCGCTATATGACTCAAGGAACTCAAACAGGGGCTCTATAACAACCTAGAGGAGTGAGATGGGGAGGGAGGTGGGAGGAAGGTTCAAGAGGGAAGCGACATATGTATACCTATGATTGATTCATTTTGATGTTTGGCAGAAACCAATAACCTTCTGTAATACAATTAAAAATCAATTAATTAAAAAGACTGAGAAAAAGAGAAAACTTTGCATGGGACTTAAAAGACTGCTCCCCTCTACTGCATCCCTGGTCTCTCTGCTCCCTTGTCCTTCATGTTTACAGTGAGGGACAAGAAAACTTATTTCTCCCTCAGAGATTCTAGCCTCTTTTGCTGCTGAAACATTTGCATACCAGGAGAGGTGAGAGGTAAAGAGCGATGGAACAGGCAGAGCTTTATCTAGGCTTCATCCCCTTCTCCCTTGCCAACATTCCTGAGAAACAGAAAGAAGCTACATGGAAAGTCAGACACAGCCCAGTACATAAACAGCTCATGTATGAATAAGAAGCAACTGTGTCTGGGGGACTTCCCTTGTGGTGCAGTGGCTAAGATTCTCATGCTGCCAATGCAGAGGGCCAGGGGGTCGGGGAACTAGATCCCGCATGCTGTAACTAAGTGTTGGAATGCTGCATCTAAGATCCAGAGCATCCAAATAAATAATTTTTAAGAGAAGCAACTGAGTTTCAAAATCAAGCCTTCATTTCAAGGAATGGGGAATTGACAAGTTCTGTGGTCCAGGAGGCCCAACTGCCTGAACTATCTGCCCCGGCTGCTGCCTAGTGCAAGCATGCTGAGGAATGTGTCCCTACAATCCTATTCTAGTATCAACACCAAAACCCAACCAGTGTGCTCTGTGCTGGCATGTCTTTGCATGTGCACAGAAAGGCAGTGGGAGGATTCAGACTCAGGCTGTTACTATTGATGGCTTATTCTATAGAGAGAAAAAGGAGAGGGAAGCGCATTGCTTATTTTGCTTCATATGCCTGTATACTGTTTCACTGATGGCACTAAAAATGTAGAACATCTGTAATTTCTGAAAAAGTTGAATTCAATCCTTACTAATTAAAAAACCTTCAGAAATGGAAATTCGCTATATGACTCAAGGAACTCAAACAGGGGCTCTATAACAACCTAGAGGAGTGAGATGGGGAGGGAGGTGGGAGGAAGGTTCAAGAGGGAAGCGACATATGTATACCTATGATTGATTCATTTTGATGTTTGGCAGAAACCAATAACCTTCTGTAATACAATTAAAAATCAATTAATTAAAAAGACTGAGAAAAAGAGAAAACTTTGCATGGGACTTAAAAGACTGCTCCCCTCTACTGCATCCCTGGTCTCTCTGCTCCCTTGTCCTTCATGTTTACAGTGAGGGACAAGAAAACTTATTTCTCCCTCAGAGATTCTAGCCTCTTTTGCTGCTGAAACATTTGCATACCAGGAGAGGTGAGAGGTAAAGAGCGATGGAACAGGCAGAGCTTTATCTAGGCTTCATCCCCTTCTCCCTTGCCAACATTCCTGAGAAACAGAAAGAAGCTACATGGAAAGTCAGACACAGCCCAGTACATAAACAGCTCATGTATGAATAAGAAGCAACTGTGTCTGGGGGACTTCCCTTGTGGTGCAGTGGCTAAGATTCTCATGCTGCCAATGCAGAGGGCCAGGGGGTCGGGGAACTAGATCCCGCATGCTGTAACTAAGTGTTGGAATGCTGCATCTAAGATCCAGAGCATCCAAATAAATAATTTTTAAGAGAAGCAACTGAGTTTCAAAATCAAGCCTTCATTTCAAGGAATGGGGGAATTGACAAGTTCTGTGGTCCAGGAGGCCCAACTGCCTGAACTATCTGCCCCTGGCTGCTGCCTCCATCCCACTTTTGCATTCTGCCCTCCACCCAAGAAAAATAAGTCACAGAAAGAGTCACCATCTTTGGAGCGTATGCTATGAGGCCGGCACTGACACTATACACTGACAGTTTCAGCCATATTGTTTCAAGTTAATATGCACCACAACCTCTATGATAAATAGGCTGTGATTCTGCAAAAATGGAATAGGCTGAAGCCATCTTTGGAAGGCTTCCACTGAGTTTATCTAATCCTTTGATGTACCAAAGGCTGAGGATTCCTCTAGTAGTCTCCCAAGTACACTTGAGGAAAGATGCAGAAGGGAGTTCAGAGAAGCTCGCTGGTGCTTAAAAGATCACACAGCCTTGCAGAGCAGAAAATGGGAATGGCTTGTCTGGCATTCAATTGAGCCAGAGAAACTTGCCACTTCCCAGGGTTATTACGGAGCACCCAAGGAGCTCTAGTTACCAACTTGCAACAGTGTGCTCTTACACAATCCCAGGAAGACATTTCTTCGTGATAGCAGTTCCTGACATTGACATAGCCCTTTACATTTTGAGAAAACATTCCCTATATCACTATGTATCTTATACTCACAAATTTGATTGAGATGAGACAAGAAAATTATCCCAATTATATAGATAGATGAAGAAACGTTTTCAGAGGGGTTAGGTGACTCAGCCAAAGTCATAAAGCAGAGAAATTCATGATCCAGAGTTAAAATGTAGGAGGTAGTGAATGAAGGAAGCTACTGTATGTGGTTTCCACACATTTTTTTTCCTGTTCAGCCAACTAAGTAACATCTTTGCTGGGATTATGAAGGCACACTATTACTTAGTGGTGTAAAACATGGATTTTGTTACTTGTTCACCAGGTGACCTTGGATGAGTCACTGACCAGCTTGGTGCCTGAATTTCTTCATCTATAAATAATAGATATATAACACAACTGCCTACCTCCTAGAGTCATCATAAGGACTCTCCTATGAACTCATATAGAGTGGTTATGAGTTCAGGGCGTTTAGTGCAGTGCTTCCCACCCTGGAAGAATTGGGTACCTCTAAACTATTCTTCTATTTGAAGACACTCAAGATGTGGCTCTTGCTCACAAGTACAAAGGAGATCTTTGTGAGGCTGTAGAGCCTGCCAAGGTTATTTTGCAATAGATGCTTTGACACAGAGTTAGTTTATTTGTAAGGAAGGGGAGCCCAAAGATGGAAGACATGATAACAAAGAGGATGACAGTTCTCAGAGAGCATAGTTGGTAGGAGTTGCCTGTTGCCCCTGGGGCCACTAGAGGGTGAAGCGACAATGAGTTGTGCCTGCTTTCATCCACATCAAAAAGTGGCTTCACCAGCTCCAACCCACACTCTGCCAGTGCCACCACTCAGACCTGGCACCTTTCCAGTGGGTCAACACCCTCCTTCCCTCTCCCTAAATGTAGACATCAGCCAGAGACATATACTCTTTTTCCCAAAAGGCAGAAGGGTGGAGAGTGTTGGAATCATTGGAAAAATAGGGAGAGAGGAATCATTTGGGGAATGGGGATAGGTACAGAACAGACTAGGAAGAGTGACGAGATCAAATGAATGCTGCTTTCCTGTGGATACAGCCAGTTGAAAGGGGTGAGCAACTCTAGAGAACTCAGGGAGCAGGGATTGGCCAACACAGACTGTACTAAATGCCAATGAACTGTTTACTTTCAAATGGTGAATTGCAAGGACTTCCCTCTTGGTTAAGACTCCACACTCCCAATGCAGCAGGGCACGGATTCAATCTCTGGTTAGGGAACTAAGATCCCACATGTTGCCCAGCGTGGGTAAAAAATGGTTCATTGCATGTTATATGGATTTTACCTCAATATAAAAAAGAACCCAGGGGTGCATAGCACCACAGTTAAACAGAGATTGTTTTGCAGACACGGGCCCTGACTTGCAGTACAAAGAGCCCCGAATGGGCAATGCATGCCTATTTGTGTCTCTCTTGTAACCTGTCCTCTCTGGGCTGCTCACTCAGGTGATGGTAGTGTATCAATGTATATCACTATGTATGAGTCTATGTATGTGTGTGTATGAGTCTGTGTGTGTGTGTGTGTGATTTCTCAAAGCAGTTCCCTTGATTCTTGACTACGGGAATTTTCTCAAATAATAACACTTAATCCTTATTAAACTCCCATTCTGAGCTCATCTTTGAATCCTCATAACAATCCCCAGAGGTAGGTATTAAGATCATACCCATTTTGCAGATGAGAGAATGGAGCCCTAAGAAGGTTCAGGAGTTGCTACAAGCCACTCAGGTAGTGAAGTGTACAGGCTCAAACCCAAAGCCAGGCACTGAAGCTTTCCACTTCCTGCACTGAACACCTACACTCTGACAGGTGCAGAGCAGTATATAAGATATGTTTATACACATGGGGCTTCCCTGGTGGCTCAGACAGTGAAGAATCGGCCTGCAATGCAGGAGACGTGGGTTAATCCCTGGGTCAGGAAGATCCCCTGGAGAAGGAATTGGCAACCCACTCCAGTATTCTTGCCTGGAGAATCCCATGGACAGAGGAGTCTGGTGGGTACAGTCCATGGGGTCACAAAGAGTTGGGCACGGGTGAGTGGTTAACACTCACTAACATGTTCATACACAGAAGAAACTCAGTAAATCTACATCAGATGAATGCCTTTCTTCCATCTATGAAGCACCTGCTCAGCTCTCTGTCTCATTTGATGTTCACAGTGCTATGAATTTAGCACTGTTACCGGCCCTACTTTACAGATAAGGAACCTAAAGCTCAGTGATGTTAAGTAACTTGCCCAAGTTTACACAGCTCTTCGATGGCAACTCTGATCCAAATGCAGATCTGTCAGTTAGGTATTTCTCAACTGTCTTCCAGAAACTTCTGTGGGGTTGCCTGCTTAGTAAAGCCCAGCTGCCTCCTTCCCCGTGTCCGAAAATGGCCAATCTCTGATCCCCAGCAAAGGGAGATTTTACCTCATATAAAAGAACCCAGGGGTGCATAGCACCACAGTTAAACAGAGATTGTTTTGCAGACACGGGCCCTGACTTGCAGTACAAAGAGCCCGAATGGGCAATGCATGCCTATTTGTGTCTCTCTTGTAACCTGTCCTCTCTGGGCTGCTCACTCAGGTGATGGTAGTGTATCAATGTATATCACTATGTATGAGTCTATGTATGTGTGTGTATGAGTCTGTGTGTGTGTGTGTGTGATTTCTCAAAGCAGTTCCCTTGATTCTTGACTACGGGAATTTTCTCAAATAATAACACTTAATCCTTATTAAACTCCCATTCTGAGCTCATCTTTGAATCCTCATAACAATCCCCAGAGGTAGGTATTAAGATCATACCCATTTTGCAGATGAGAGAATGGAGCCCTAAGAAGGTTCAGGAGTTGCTACAAGCCACTCAGGTAGTGAAGTGTACAGGCTCAAACCCAAAGCCAGGCACTGAAGCTTTCCACTTCCTGCACTGAACACCTACACTCTGACAGGTGCAGAGCAGTATATAAGATATGTTTATACACATGGGGCTTCCCTGGTGGCTCAGACAGTGAAGAATCGGCCTGCAATGCAGGAGACGTGGGTTAATCCCTGGGTCAGGAAGATCCCCTGGAGAAGGAATTGGCAACCCACTCCAGTATTCTTGCCTGGAGAATCCCATGGACAGAGGAGTCTGGTGGGTACAGTCCATGGGGTCACAAAGAGTTGGGCACGGGTGAGTGGTTAACACTCACTAACATGTTCATACACAGAAGAAACTCAGTAAATCTACATCAGATGAATGCCTTTCTTCCATCTATGAAGCACCTGCTCAGCTCTCTGTCTCATTTGATGTTCACAGTGCTATGAATTTAGCACTGTTACCGGCCCTACTTTACAGATAAGGAACCTAAAGCTCAGTGATGTTAAGTAACTTGCCCAAGTTTACACAGCTCTTCGATGGCAACTCTGATCCAAATGCAGATCTGTCAGTTAGGTATTTCTCAACTGTCTTCCAGAAACTTCTGTGGGGTTGCCTGCTTAGTAAAGCCCAGCTGCCTCCTAGTGTGCACCCATGTCAGTCGGCCTTGATTTGGATGTAAATAAGGGAGGTACAAATAACAAGTCTGGCCTCTAATTCAGTGCATAGAAAACATGATCACAGCAGGCAGGCAGAAGGGAAGGGCGCTACCCTGGGGAAAGGTGGGAGGCAAGGCCTGGAAAATTCTGATGAAGGCAGGGGCTATTCTTCATCTGCTCCCACCAGGGGAGAGACATTTTGGCTCCTCTTACAGCAAAAGCAACAAACTTGAAGCATGCCACAATCAGCATGAAATGGGAATCTTCCTTGGAAATCTGCTTCTAATAAATGAGTCCCCATGCTGAAGGAGGCAGCCTGTACCCCAACACCTCATCAGAATTATGTTGCTCTCTACTGGAGCCGGAGTTGGTCTCCAACTGTCATCCTTCAGGAGGGGCTGAATTTCACCCCATGACCTGTATCCTGGACTCACTCTGGCTTCATGTCCCTTTCCATTTACTGCCAGCCCTTGTTTCAGCTTGTTCTGCTGGGCCCTCTTCTTTTCTGGGGATCAGAGTGACTCTGGCAAGGTCAAACCACATGGCTCACAGGGTGATGCCATAGTCCGGGGGTCAAGATAGATGGGCTGTCAATTCACAGAGCTCTGAAGGCCCACCCTACTTCACTTAGAGCAGTGTTCCCCAACCTTTTTGGCACCAGGGACCTGTTTCGTGGAAGACAATTTTTCCACGGACCAGGAGTTGGGGGGGGGGGTGGGGCCACAATTTCAGGATGATTCAAGCACATTAGATTTATGGTGCACTTTATTCTATTATTATTTCATCAGCTCCATTTCAGATCGTCAGGTGTGAGATTCCAAAGCTTGGGATTCTTCCGACAGTGCTGAGCCCAGAGGAGATGGTCCCAAAAGACGTGTTGATTGACGGGTGGCAGGCTAACTCAGTCCTAGAGCTTTACTATTCCAGGTGTGGCCCATGGACCAGAGGCATTGGCATCGCCAGAGAGTCTATTAAAAATGCAGACTCTTGGGCCCCAGCTCAGACTTTCTGAATCAGAAACAGTTTTAACCAGACCTCCAGGAGAGGAGATGCATATGACCGTTAAAGAGAGAGAAGAACTGGCATAGGATAGTGGCTCAGAGAGGGTGGCACTGCCCCTGCTGTGTAATAATCCTCATTCTCTCTATTTTTCTGAATCCAGTGGTCTTCCAATCAGGTGGTACATCATTTCATCTTGGGAACTGGGGGACTTTTTAGAATTTTTTATGTGGAAGTCATTTTAAACGGACAGACGTGTTCTAAGAATAGTACAAAGACCCCTTGTCAGCAGGGTAAGCCCTCACCCAGATTTCACCAAATGTTAGCATTTTGCCATATTTGCTATATTCCTCCTTCACTATGTTTCTACGTGGGTATTTTCCCTTTATTCCATTTGCCTAAATTGCAGACATCATGTTCCTCACTCCCAAATACTTTAGCATGTATTTCCTAAGAACAAGAACATCCTCTAATGTAACCACAATTTGTTATCAAGTTCAGAAATTTTAACATTGATACAGTAATATGATCTCATATACAGTTCATACACAAATGTGGAATATCGGCTCAATGACATCCTTTATGGTAATTCTGCTTTTCATTTGGAGACCAGTGCCATGGTCCTATTCCCACACCAATACAGAAAGATTCTGTGAGGGAGGGGCCCATGTCTATACATTTTTTTAATTGGAGTCCAATTGCTGTACCATATTGTATTAGTTTCTGCTGGACAATGAAGTGAACCAGCTGTACATACACATATATCCCCACCCTCTTGAGCCTTCCTCCTATCCCCCCGATCCCACCCATCTAGGTCATCACAGAGCACTGAGCTGAGTCCCTGTTATATACATTTTTGGGCTTTCCAAGAGACTGCCATGTTCAGCCAGGGCTAAGAACCTGTGGGCTGCGGGTTTTTCCGTGGTCCCTGTAGATCACAGGAATAGGGGACATGTCTAGGGTCCATGTTTTTTAATCTGAGTTCTGCCATCACTCATTGCCTATAAGGATCTTGGGCCTTTCTTCCCTGTCTTCTGATGCCACCTCTCTGATGGAAACAAAGCAGTCATCTTTCCACCCTGCTATTTCCCCTATAGCCACTTGCACAATCTTTCTTTCTTTATAAGAAATGCAGCCTTGAATGGTATCCATGCTGGGCTGTGTTCTCCACAAAGTGATGTCTAACAAGCTGACTACATCACCTGGAACTGCAGAAGACCAAAGGCAGATGGTGAAAAAGAATGCAGCAAATCAGCTAAGGAGAGGGCCAAGTTTCTCTTTGGGCTGGCCACAAAGTTTCTCCAGAGTTGGAAGACTGGTTGATTAGAACTAGAAGGTTCTCAAATTACCTTGGCTTGGAAAGCAAACTGATGAGGTGAAGCAGATACAGCAATCCAGGGTCAGAGTGGACACATAGGTGATGTACAGATAGGGAGCAATTGAAAAACTCCTGCTAACCCATGAGCCAGCAGGCTTTTGCATTTCCTGAAAGAATTTGGGTCATTCTACCTTGGCCATTTAATTGCTTCAATGGACCTCTTCTGTTTCCAGCCATTAGCAGATGAAGGGGCATGTCTGCGAGGGAGCTGACCAAGAGTTCATGATCTTTAGTCAGCTGGGTCACCCATTTGCCCAGCCCTGAAATAGCATCACCTCCGCCCCTCCTCCCACCCAACTATCTGTGTCTCTGCAGCCAAAGAAAGGCCACTTTAAGTCTCTAACAGAGGAGGCTGAGTCCAGATTTGTATGCACTGGTGAATATATTCTGGAAGAAAGGTGAAGATACAAAGCAGATCATTTGACTTCAAAGCAGCTTTGTCAATGCCTGACAAATCGACTCACTTTTAGGATGTATTGATATTCTTTAATATTCGAGAGAACTAGCCTACTCAGATGGATGGTTTTAACAGATGCACCTTTGCAGTTAGTCAATGACAAAATATTTGTGAGTGGTTAATGTCTTTCCTCTTTGCAGGAACTATTGAGTTCCTGCCAATGTGCCAAATGAGCTCATTCCCCCTGGCCCAGGACTCGAGAACATTGTGAATTGTGTTCATCCTGACTGGGAATTAAAGAAGACTCAAGGTACTGCCAGCATCCAAAGGGAGGGCACGTATTAGTAGACAACCATTAGAAAAATTCCTCCATTAGGATCTCATGCACACTCTCGTTGCCATTCTAACATCTCTCTCATCAGAGGACTCCTTGCTTTATTACAGATTTTGGTCCCTGCCAGTAAGACAGAATGTGCTTAAATTGATTAAGGATGTGTGAATTGCACATACCTCAAACTTCCGTACAAAAAGGCCAGCTTCAGGAAATGTTTTCAAAGAGTGTATTTCACATAGCTTAACTCAAGCTAACAAAGGGATTGTCTTGCACATTAGAACTGTTAAAAAACAGCTAATATTCTCTCCAATCACGAATTTTCATTTTTGGTTATTTAATATGCATATCAAATATAATACATATATTATATACATTTATATATTTTAAATATATACAATTAATATTATATATATAGTATATATGTTATATAAATAATTATATATGACTATACAATAATGCAATATATACCATAAATATATAAAATATTACATTATATATAAACAGAATATTGCATATATACACATCTACACATTTCAGGATCTCCTAACCTGACCTAAACTCAGGCTGATATATAACAGTGAAATATAGACATAACACTAACTGAAGTATCTCTGCCCTCCTGCCCAATCTTTTTCAGTTCTTTTGCCACTGCCCTAGTGGGCTTCCCTGGTGGCTCAGATGGTAAATAACCTACCTACAATGCAGGAGACTGGGGTTCAATCCTTGGGCTGGGAAAATCCCCTGGAGAAGAGAATGGCTACCCACTCCATTTTTCTTGCCTGGAGAATTCCATGGGCAGAGGAGCCTAGTGGGCTATATAGTCCATGGGCTTGCATAGAGTTGGACACGACTGAGCCATTAACATTAGTTAAGATCTAGGAACCTCTTAACTGTCTCTTATCATCCTATTTCAATCCATCCTCCAAGTCAACATATACCCTACCTTCAGAATAAAAGCCCCCAATCCTTTGTTTGGCATTCAAAGCACTCTCCACAACCCAATACCAAAGATTACTTCTTCTGCTTCCAATGCTATATCTGCACTTGAGGCAAACCATCTTACTGGTCATTATATATGAAGTAAGGTAGCCAAAAAGGTTTTAGGGTACTCACTGTATACAAGACCCTATGTGGGTTACTTCATACATTGTCATCCACTCCTTCCCACAATCCGATGAGTTGTTCTGTATTACTCTAATTTTCCCGGTGGGGAAATAGAGGCCAAGAGATGCTATATAACTTGCCCAAGGTCAGGCAGCTAGTGAGGCTTGCACTCAGGGTTTGAAGCCAAGCACTCTTACTCCACAGCCTGTCCTCTTTACCTGGGCTGCCTGAACATATTTTGTGGAGTCCTGTGCTTTGGTGCCTCCATATTTTTGCTCATGGAAATAGGGCAACAACTCTCCTTCCTGCTCCACCACCTCTGCATCCTGAAATCTTGCTCAGCTCAAACAGCATCTCCTCCGTGAAGCCTCCCCTGACTTCTCAGTGCTAAAATCTTTCCTCCTGGCTCTGTGTTCTCAAGAGCATTGGCGCTAGGTCTTATACTACTTTTTATTATTGCAGTTACCTGTGCATGTGTTTTTCTTTTTAATTTTTTAAATTTTTTGGCTGTGCTTGCTCTTCGTGACCATGCACAGACTTCCTCTAGTTGCGGCAAGGGGCCTATTCTCCAGTTTCAGTGCTCAGGCTTCTGATTGTGGTGGCTTCT
Organism: Tragulus kanchil; assembly: GCA_022376925.1. NCBI lineage: Eukaryota > Metazoa > Chordata > Mammalia > Artiodactyla > Tragulidae > Tragulus > Tragulus kanchil. Next base: position 63,633,841 of record JAIOJX010000001.1, on the reverse strand, counting down.
CTTGTTGCAGAAGACATGCTCTAGAGTGCAAGGGCTTCAGTAGTTGTGGTGCGTGGGCTTAGCTGCATGAGGAATCTTCCCAGACCAAGGATCGAATCCATGTCCTTTGCACTGACAGGTGGATTCTCAATCACTGGACTACCAGGGAAGTCCTACCTGTGTATCTTTCTCCTGTCCACCTCTGCTCTGTCATACAGGAAACCAAGTTCAAGATCACTGGTGGCCCTGTGATCCTGAAGCCAAAAGAGCACCAGCCAGGGGCCTCACCAGTGATGCAGCAGAGGGGGGCCATGGGTTCGGTCCTCTCTAAGCTCCCTCCCAGTGCAGAGGTTTTATGATCCTGCATGGCAGTTCCCCAGAGGGCAGGGATGCACCTTCCCTGGCAACAAGCAGCAGAACTGGCACGTCTCTGGGGAAATGCTGAGTTGGCAAAACTACATGATCTCTGATGCACATGTGAACGAGCAAGTACTAGCTACACTCTCCCACTTGTGTATGTCGCTCCATCCCCACCACGAGACTTTGAAGATGACCTGGCTCTGCTGGTGTGGCTTGAGAGCTGCAGACCTTTTCACAGTCCTTCCCTAGGAAGACAATCCTCCTTTGTGCTGTGTGAGTTGCTGATCCGAATGGATACTGATGGCTGCAGCCCTCCACGCTTTGCCTTTCAGTCTAGGCCAGTGGCTTTCAAACTTGAGTGTGTATCAGAGTCACCTAGAAGGCTTGCAAAGACCTGGACTCCCAGTCAGGACAAGGTGAGACCCGAAAACTGGCACCTCTGATGGGGTCTTGGGTGATGTGGATGCTGCAGGCCTCTGGGAAAGACTGAGAACCACCCTCCAGACCGACGCTTCCCTCACAAGGACATGGCTTCTCACTGACTGCCACGGACTGAATCTGAGGGGCCAATGGGGCTGAGGCAGGAAGAAGAGCACTGAACCTGGAGCCTGAAGACCAGGGTCCTACACCTCATCTACACTCTAGCAAGCTGTGTGACCCCAGGCACCTCTCAGCACCTCTCTATGCCTCTCGCTGCCTCACAGGCACAGGGCCACAATGAAGCTGGTGACTGCTACTCTACATGTTTCTGAAATTCACTCTTGGCCCCAGCCAATTCTTCCCAGTTGGGAAACCAGATACCCTCACAACAACCCTCTCCCCTAACATCCAAGTGACCCTTTCTGTCCACCATCACTCCCAACTGGAGTGGTCTACTTGCTTAGATTTAGATGGAGCCCAAAGAGCCAAACTGGCGCCTCCCTCTTAGAGATCCACATCTGCCATTTGGGGCTATTTCAAAAGCCTTTTAGCACAGACATAAGGACACAGAATCATAGAGCCAGTCTTCTGCAGGTAAATCCTGGTGCTAAGCACGTATTGTGTTACCTTGAGTAAGTTAGTTAACATCTCTGAGCCTCACTTACCTGATTTTAAAATGGAGAGAGAAACAGTACCTACTTCATGGGATTGTGGAGAAGGTTAAATGAGAGCAGGTATGCAAGGCCTTTACCATAGTGCACATAGGAAGCACTCAGTATGGTAGTTGCTGTTTCTAAAAACAGGGTAATGGCCCTGTCTATAACATTAGACATGCAGGGAACCTACAGGTGTTCTACTTTCTTTATACCTTCCATGGTACATAATAACAATAATATTAGTACATATAGTAACACCAGGGCTTCCCAGGTGGCACTATTGGCAACGACCTCACTTGCCAATGCAGGAGACTTAAGAGACACAAGTTCGATCCATGGGTCAGGAAGATCCCCTAGAGGAAGGCATGGCAACCCACTCCAGTATTCTTGCCTGGAGAATCCCAGGGACACAGAAGCCTGGCAGGATACAGTCCACAGGGTCGCAAAGAGTCAAACACAACTGAAGTGATTTAGCAAGCATGCATACTAATACCTTACACAAATGTAATGTTTCAGATTTTTGAGAATACTGTCTACTAAATCTTCTCGTTCCATTTTTCTGACAGTATAAGGACAAGGTCACCAGGCTTGTGTGGATCTCAGGATGCGTTAAGATGTTCTGAAAACACTGCTATCTATAAGCCTACCAAGCAGTGGGCTGGCTTTCCCTGTGTGGATTCCTGTTTCTGCATAGGTGAAGGAGGATGCATCCTGGGCCATGGCTGCCAGCTGAGGAGGCTCAGGGATCCCCCTGTCTGGTAACTCGGCTTATTTTTCTCAGGTACACATCAGGCCAGGGGGCTGCCTCCCATGTGGCCTTATTGCCTTCGGTCTGTTTACTGCATGCATTTCTAGGCCCCAACCATCCAAATGATGCTAATTACATGATTCAGGGAGTTTTGATACTACACATAAACGAGACCAGTAAGATGCTCTGGACTTGTCATCAATTCCACTTATTAAGGCAAGAAAAATCAGCCCATCCTTCTATGCTGCCAATTACACTTATTAAGCAAAATCATGAAGATGGCTCTGGCTGTGGTGTTACTGCCACACTCAGCATGAATCCGAGTTCACTGATCGGAGAGGAATCAAGCACAGGAGCTTCAGAAACTTGTTATGGAGCGTAATCATGATTTGTTTCCTCACCAGAAGTTGGATAAAGATTCTAGATTTCAGCCATTTCACTTCCCTGCACTTTTCTTTCCCTTCATGCTTCTGTCATCATTGATTCAGCTGGAAACAGAGGAAAATGGCAGGTCCTCTGTGGGTGTGCTCACTTGCTTCAGTTGACTCTTGGCGACCCCATGGGCTGTAGCCCACCAGGCTCCTCTGTCCATGGGATCTCTCTAGGCAAGAATACTGGTGGGGGTTGCCATGCCCTCCTCCAAGGAATCTTCCCAACCCAGGGATCAAACCCGTGAGTCTTCTGCATTGGCAGGTGGATTCTTTTTTTAAAAAAAAAAACTTTTATTTTACTTTTAACTTTTACAGAGTTTTGTTGTTTATAGATATGTATGTTCCCAGATTAGTCATATGTATATCACCCCTCCCACCCCTCCAGACCATCACACAGTGCCCGGCAGGTGGATTTTTTACCACAGAGTCACCTGGGAAGCCCTGTCTGATGTTACCTCAAGGTTAAATTAAGGTCGGGTATTTGAAGCAAGAAGAGAGCTGAAGTGAAGTTGTGCAGGGTGGGGTTTTTTGATTGTGTGTTCCCTGTGCTATCCCCAGTTGACTAGAAGAGGTCCTGACATAAGGGAGGTGTTTAGTACTCATGAAGACACAAAGGAATCAGACCCCTGGCCACTCACACTCCTTTCTGACCATGGGAAGATTACGTCCTGTGGAATATCACATTTGTTGGGAGCCTGTTATAACTTTGAGGAACGAGAAAGTAACAGAACTGGGGTGGGGAGAAGGTCCCTTACCACAAAGTTAAACAATGACAGCTGAAGGAACCTAAGTAGCATATGGCGCAGTGAGAGGAACAATGGTATAAGACTTAGATAAAATGATAGAAAAGTATGTTTCACTTGAAAAAATAATAATCACCTCCCACCTGCTATAGATCGAAGGTTTGTATTCCCTCAAAATTGACATGTTGAAATCTAATCCCCAGTGTGGCAGTATTTGAATGTGGGACTTTGGTAAGCGATTAGGTAATGAGGATGGAAACCTGATTAACAGGATTAGTGCCCTTAAAAGAAAGGGCCCAGAGAGCTTCTTCATCTTTCTCTGCCATGTGAGATTATAAAGAGAAGATGGTCATCTGCAACCAGGGAGAAGCCTCGCTAAATTTGTTGGTACCTTGATCTTGGTACTGCAAAAAATGTATTTCTGTTGTTTAGAAGCCACCTGGTCTAGGGTATTCTGTTAGAGCCACCAGAACAGATAGAGACATGCCCCTGAACAAAGCCTATTACCTTACATGTGAAAGTAAGTGGTTCAGTCTACAGGTTCTGAAGCCAGACTGCCTGGATTCACAATTTCGCTCTGACACGTACTAGCTAGGTAATGATGAACAAACCTCTTAAACCCCTCTGTGCCTCATTTTTCTAATCTGTTAAGTGGAGATACTATTAATAGTAATATAGTAGGTTTTTTCCTGAGGAATGATGGGAACCATAGGAGTGACAAGCTTACTGTGTACAGTTGCTTCAGTCCAACTCTGGGTGACCCCATGGACTGGAGCCCGCCAGGCTTCTCTGTCCAAGGCATGCTCCAGCAAGAATACTGGAGTGGGTTATCTTTTCCTGCTCCAGGGGATCTTCCAAACCCAGGGATCGAACCTGTGTCTCTCGCATCTCCTGCATTGGCAGGCAGGCTCTTTACCACTGTGCTACCTCAGAAGTCCTGCCCAATGCTCTCTCATGGTTAAATTAAGGTTAGGTATTTGGAGCAAGAAGCTTAGAGCAGTGTCTGAACCATAATAAGCACTCCATAGTAAATGTTTCTACTTTCCTGAACAGTATCCAGTAAGTCATTTAATTAGGTATTCAAAGCAATCTCTTAAGAGCAGAGGTTATTACTTTCATTGACCAATAAAGAAATTGAGAGTTAGAGAGTTCCCTGGAGGTCCAGTGGTTAGAATTCAGCACTTTCACTGTTGTGGCCCAGTGTTCAGTCCCTGGTTGGGGAACTACAATCTCATGAGCTTCATAGCACAGCCAAAAAAAAAAAAAAATATTGAGGCTTAGAAAAGTGAAAGGATTCATCTAAGGCCTCTTAAGTTACTGAACAAAAGAGCTGGAATAAGAAATGGGTCATAGAGTCTACCGTCATACCACTCTGAATGTGCCCGATCTCGTCTGATCTCAGAAGCTAAGCAGAGTCGAGTCTGGTTAATACTTGGATGGGAGAAATAGGTCATACATTATATAGTCCAGTCATGTTTCTGCACCCTGCCACACCCCCAGACACTCAGGAGAGCCTCACCAAATGCCAGCAGTGACAGAATGGGAACTTGGGGCTTAGATTTATCTCTTAGCATCACATTCTTCTTGGCACTGGAGAGGATATAGGATACTCTCAACCTTCTAGGATCTTCCAGCACAAGTGAAGGAGAGAGAGAGAGTGTACTAAGATAGCCCAGCAACTCTCCTTGGATCAATGGCTATGCTGACTACCACAGGCAGCTTGCAACCTATACCAACAGGGCTTCTGGATGGTTGTTTGAACCATGGGAAGTATATTCCAAGGCAAGTATCACTGTGAGCAGGGGTAGGCACCCAAGCCAGGCTACCAAATGTACTCATAGCAGAACACCGCTGCTGCCACTGAGCCTGGTGCACATATTTTTACAAGGGTGGGGGAAAGAGACAGAGGCTGTGGAGGCAGGTAAAGCCTGGGTTCTGCCAGGCCACGAAGGCCCAGGAAGAAAGTCAGATTTTGTTCTACATGTGATGGCAAACCACTGGAGGCTGTCAAGCCTAGGAATGATATTATCTGATTTACATGTTTAAAAGAGCACTTTGATGCCATAATAGAGAACCATGCAGAGCTTCATTCTGTCATGAGAGAGACCTGGGGCTGAATCTCAGTCCTTTTCTTTCATAGATTGACTCTTTTCTGTGTAAAAGAGACAATAATAGTGTTACAAGGATAGGATTAAGCTGTACACACTACTGTGTACAAAGTAAATAACCAATAAGGATCTACTTATAACACAGGTAACTAGACTCAATAATCTATGATAACCTACATGAAAAAGAATCTAAAAAAGAATGGATATATATATATATATATATATATATCTGTATAACTGATTCGCTTTACCATATACATGAAACCAACACAACATTGTAAACCAATTTAGACTTCAATTTTAGAAAACAGCATTCACTTCACAGGTCTGCCGTGAGGAGTACAATGGACAATGTATATAAAGTGCCTAGTTAAGTGACTGGCCCATAGCAGGTGCTCAATATTATTGCAATTATTATTGCTATTAGTGGTAGTAGTAGGTGTGTTGTTGCTGTTGAATTTATTATTATAGCAATAACTTTGAGAAAATACACAGGATGTCGTCTAGATCAAGCGTTATGTCCATGTGGGTTGAAATATACTTTTTGGACTCCTAAGACCTGACACGATGGTGGAGTCTTTGGGCGCAAGATGAAGAGACGGAAAAGGTCTGTCTGAGGATGTCAGCTGACCACTTCCTTTCTACCTAGCCCAGGACATGCTCGTGCCTGTCACTGTGTCCCTGTACAGGACTGTGTCTGGGCACTGAGCGAGATGACAGGGAAGGCGTCGAAAGGAAGTATTCTTTCCTCACCATTTGTATCGATTCCCAGAGTCCCTAAGGGTTCATTCATTCAAAGGTGTCTCCTACCCAGATGCTGGGCCATGCCATCTTTCCAGAAGCAGCTGAGTCACAGGCACCATGGGGAAGCCCCACTGGGCTCGCCATCACCTTACACTGTGGGGATTGCGCAATGCGGCAACTGAGAGGAGCTGGGTCCAAGGCTTCTGGTGGCTGCTTGGCCATGAGCTTCTCCTCCTTGGACTCTGGTTTAGCTATTCCTTGGCCTGAACCACGGGAGGTTAGTAACCACCCTCCAGCCAGTAGGGGCAGACTGGGATAGCACTGAAGCCCAAGTCTCACATGTGCCCTGTGCCACAGACAGCCCACACCCAGAGAATGGTGATGACGTTTTTCTTTTGGCATGCTCCTGAGCTCTGCTGTCCTAACTGGCCATGTCCAGTTCTTACAGTCCCAAAGCCTTGTTTGTCCCTTTGACAGATGACTGCAGGGACACAGCATGCCCTCTTGGTAAAGGGGGAGTGTGTCATGCCAACCCATGCCTAGGCTGGCTGGCTCTTGGGTATGCTTGGTGTGCCAGGAGTGTGGCAGGAATGACCAGGACTCATGTCAAGTTTTGACACAATTCACCTTCTGCTTTTTTTTTAATTTTTCTTTATTTAGCCACATTGGGTCTTAGTTGCAGCATTTGGGGTCTTCATTGCAGCATGTAGGATCTCGTTCCCTGACTAGGAATCAAACCACCTGCCTTGGGCCACCTTGGAAGTGCAGAGTCTTAGCCACTGGATCATCAGGGAAGTCCCTAGCTCCATTAATTCTTTCATTTGATCACTCACCTATTCAACAACATTTATTTTAATTGAAGTATACTTTTGGACTCCTAAGACCTGACACGATGGTGGAGTCTTTGGGCGCAAGATGAAGAGACGGAAAAGGTCTGTCTGAGGATGTCAGCTGACCACTTCCTTTCTACCTAGCCCAGGACATGCTCGTGCCTGTCACTGTGTCCCTGTACAGGACTGTGTCTGGGCACTGAGCGAGATGACAGGGAAGGCGTCGAAAGGAAGTATTCTTTCCTCACCATTTGTATCGATTCCCAGAGTCCCTAAGGGTTCATTCATTCAAAGGTGTCTCCTACCCAGATGCTGGGCCATGCCATCTTTCCAGAAGCAGCTGAGTCACAGGCACCATGGGGAAGCCCCACTGGGCTCGCCATCACCTTACACTGTGGGGATTGCGCAATGCGGCAACTGAGAGGAGCTGGGTCCAAGGCTTCTGGTGGCTGCTTGGCCATGAGCTTCTCCTCCTTGGACTCTGGTTTAGCTATTCCTTGGCCTGAACCACGGGAGGTTAGTAACCACCCTCCAGCCAGTAGGGGCAGACTGGGATAGCACTGAAGCCCAAGTCTCACATGTGCCCTGTGCCACAGACAGCCCACACCCAGAGAATGGTGATGACGTTTTTCTTTTGGCATGCTCCTGAGCTCTGCTGTCCTAACTGGCCATGTCCAGTTCTTACAGTCCCAAAGCCTTGTTTGTCCCTTTGACAGATGACTGCAGGGACACAGCATGCCCTCTTGGTAAAGGGGGAGTGTGTCATGCCAACCCATGCCTAGGCTGGCTGGCTCTTGGGTATGCTTGGTGTGCCAGGAGTGTGGCAGGAATGACCAGGACTCATGTCAAGTTTTGACACAATTCACCTTCTGCTTTTTTTTTTTTAATATTTCTTTATTTAGCCACATTGGGTCTTAGTTGCAGCATTTGGGGTCTTCATTGCAGCATGTAGGATCTCGTTCCCTGACTAGGAATCAAACCACCTGCCTTGGGCCACCTTGGAAGTGCAGAGTCTTAGCCACTGGATCATCAGGGAAGTCCCTAGCTCCATTAATTCTTTCATTTGATCACTCACCTATTCAACAACATTTATTTTAATTGAAGTATCTAGTTGATTTACAATGTTGTGTTTGTTTCTGATGTATAGCAAAGTGATTCAGTTACGTTGATGCTGTAATAGATGAAGTAACCTGGAAAGGAGAATCTTGAATAAAGAGGGAAAGAAATGAGAGTTCTTTTTTATTTTCCTTTCTGTTATGATTTATGACAGGATATTCAATACAGTTCCCTGTGCTATACAGTTAAGACCTTGCTCTTCATCCATCCTATATATAATTGTTTACATCTGCTAATCCCAAACTCCCAGTCCTTCCTTTCCTCCCTCCCTCCCCCTTGACAGCCACACATCTGTTCTCTGTGTCTCCCCAACATTTATGGAATGCCTCCTCTGTGTTAGGCACTGTGGGAGGTGATGGAGATGCAGAAGACAAAAATCCCTGTCCTGAAGGAACGTACATTCTGAGCTGGGAGACTGAATTATTCACATTATTTATTTCTCCCATCCAAAACAATTAATAAAATACTCTTTCAGCTCTAATCCCCTCTCCAGATGATGCTACTGCCCCATTGCTGCCCTCCACTTCATACTAAAACCTTTAAGCAATTGTTCATACTCATTGTCTCCAAGTCCTCTCCTTCCACTCGCTCTTGAAGTTACTCTAATCACTGTTCTGATCAACATCAGCAGTGACCTACCTGTTACAAAATCCAATGGTCATTTCTCTGTCCTATTCTTGTTTGAGGTCTCCACAGTGTTTAACACAGTGACCACTCTCTCTTTCTTGAACAATTCTCTTTCCTTGACTTCAGGAAACTACATTCTGTCGGTTTTCTTCCTTTTACTCTGATTATTCTCACGCCCCTTTCTTGTTTGCCCTTCAAGTCAAACTTTAGACTTTGGAATTCTTTAGGTCTCAGTCCTTGGACCTCTTTTCTTTCCTTTTTTTAAAAAAAATGTTGGCTTCCTTTATGGCTTTTTATTAATTTATTTTCATCCATCTTTAATCTCTGGCCTGTGTGGACCTCCCATTGCTGTGGCCTCCCTTGTTGCAGAGCACCAGCTCTGGGCGCATGCACTCCAGAGCTCTGGCTCGTAATTGGACACACCAGTCTAGCTGCTCCGTGGCACATGGGATCCTCCCAGGCCAGAGATTGAACAGGTGCCCCTTGCACTGAAAGGTGGACTCTTTACCCATGGGATCACCAGGGAAGCCCTGGACCTCTTTTCTATCTGAATCTACTCTTTAGATGATTTTGTCCAATCTCATAGCTCCCAAAGTTCTATCTTCTAGGACTGACCTCACCTACAAACTCCAGGTTTATATTTCCACCTCTTTACTTAAACATCCTTAGTTGAATGTCTAATAGGTGCTTAAAAATAAGCAACTTCAAAACTAAGCCCTTGATATTTTCCCCTTCCCATAGGCTCAGTGAAATGGCAGCTTTGATCTTCTAGATATTTAGGCCAAAAACCTAAACATTGTCTTTGACTATACACTGTCCAATGCACACCATAGTCAGCAAATTCTGTGTAGTTTAACTCTCAAAGTATGTATAGAGTTACACGATTGTCTCTCATATCTCTGGGCTTCCCAGGTGGCTCAGTGGTAAAGAATCCACCTGCAGTGCAGGAGATATGGGTTTGATTCCTGGGTTGGGGAGATCCCCTGAAGAAGCAAATGGTAACCCACTCCAGTATTCTTGCCATGGACAGAGGATCCTGGCAGGCTACAGTCCATGGGGCCACCAAGTCAGACACAACTAAGCGAAACCACAATCATAACAGATGCCACACCCTTCTCCAAGTTATGGTCATTTCTCTGTCCTATTCTTGTTTGAGGTCTCCACAGTGTTTAACACAGTGACCACTCTCTCTTTCTTGAACAATTCTCTTTCCTTGACTTCAGGAAACTACATTCTGTCGGTTTTCTTCCTTTTCCTCTGCTTCTTCTCAAGCCTTTCTTGTTTGCCCTTCAAGTCAAACTTTAGACTTTGGAATTCTTTAGGTCTCAGTCCTTGGACCTCTTTTCTTTCCTTTTTTTAAAAAAAATGTTGGCTTCCTTTATGGCTTTTTATTAATTTATTTTCATCCATCTTTAATCTCTGGCCTGTGTGGACCTCCCATTGCTGTGGCCTCCCTTGTTGCAGAGCACCAGCTCTGGGCGCATGCACTCCAGAGCTCTGGCTCGTAATTGGACACACCAGTCTAGCTGCTCCGTGGCACATGGGATCCTCCCAGGCCAGAGATTGAACAGGTGCCCCTTGCACTGAAAGGTGGACTCTTTACCCATGGGATCACCAGGGAAGCCCTGGACCTCTTTTCTATCTGAATCTACTCTTTAGATGATTTTGTCCAATCTCATAGCTCCCAAAGTTCTATCTTCTAGGACTGACCTCACCTACAAACTCCAGGTTTATATTTCCACCTCTTTACTTAAACATCCTTAGTTGAATGTCTAATAGGTGCTTAAAAATAAGCAACTTCAAAACTAAGCCCTTGATATTTTCCCCTTCCCATAGGCTCAGTGAAATGGCAGCTTTGATCTTCTAGATATTTAGGCCAAAAACCTAAACATTGTCTTTGACTATACACTGTCCAATGCACACCATAGTCAGCAAATTCTGTGTAGTTTAACTCTCAAAGTATGTATAGAGTTACACGATTGTCTCTCATATCTCTGGGCTTCCCAGGTGGCTCAGTGGTAAAGAATCCACCTGCAGTGCAGGAGATATGGGTTTGATTCCTGGGTTGGGGAGATCCCCTGAAGAAGCAAATGGTAACCCACTCCAGTATTCTTGCCATGGACAGAGGATCCTGGCAGGCTACAGTCCATGGGGCCACCAAGTCAGACACAACTAAGCGACTAAACAACAACAAATTCATAACACTGCCATTGCCACCACCCTTCTCCAAGTTACCATCATCTCTCAACTGGGTTACTGGTCCAGCCTCCTAGCTGGTCCTGCTGCTTCCACCTTTTAGCCCCTTCAGTTTATTCTCAACATGGCAGATAGAGTGAGCCTATTAAAATCTAAATCCAATTATGTTACCTCTCTGCTAGAGAGTTTTCAATGATACATATCACGTTTTATTCAGAGTAAAAGCCAACATTCTTACAATAACTTTTAAGTTTCCACATTATCTGTTCCCCATTACTTCTCTGAATTTATCTCTTACCACCCTGCCCATTGTTCTCAATCCTTCAGCTACATCGACTGCCTTATGTCAGTCAAACACACCAGGTCTGGTCCTTGGAGCTTTTGCACTTAATTTTTCTCTGCCTTGAGACAGTCGCCACCCTAGAGCTCTCATTTCCCTCCTTCTTTACTCAAGGTGCTCCCTTCTAGGCCACTCCACCTAAAACTTCTCTCTCTTCCTTCTAAAAAAGATTAGTGGCTTCCCTGGTGGCTCAGTGGGTAAAGAGTCCACCTTGCAATGCAAGGGGCACTGTTCGATCCCTGGCCCAAGAAGATTCCACATGCCCTGAGGTGGCTGGACTGGTGTGTCCAATTACAAGCCAGCGCTCTGGAGCACATGCACTCAGAGCCGGTGCTCTGCAACAAGAGAGGTCACAGCATTCGGAAGCCCACACAGGCCAAAGAACAAAGATGGATGAAAATAAATAGATAAAAAAACAATAAAAGAAGCCCCACACCATTATATCTCCATTGTATCCTGCATTTTTCTCCTTACCACTTACCATTATCTAACATACCATATGTCTAAGTCTGCTCAGGCTGCCATAACAAAATGCCATACACAGGGTGGCTTAAACAATAGAAATGTATTTCTCACAGTTCTGGGGGCTGGAAAATCCAAGATCAAGGTGACAGCAGGTAGGTTTCATTCTAAGACCTCTTCTCTTGCCTGGTAAGTGGCTGTTCTGTTCTCACAGGACTTCTCATGTGTGTATGGGAGAGGAGAAGGGAATGGGGGAGAGAGTAAGTTCTCTGGTGTCTCTTTTTATAAGGAAACTAATCTCGTGAGACCAGGGCCCCACCCTCACGACCTTATCCAATCCTAATTACTTCCCAAAAGTCTCATCTCTAAATATTATCCAAATAAAGGTTAGGGCTTCAGTATCTGAATTTTGGGGTTCACAAACATTCAGTCCATATATATGTATGTTTTTGGTGTGTGTGTGTGTGTGTGTGTGTATGTATATGAATACAAAAAGATCTTATTGTTTGTTTTCCATATTAGAATGGAAGTTTTGTAAAGGCTAGGATTTGTGTTTTTGGTGTTCATTATTTTAATCTCTGTGTTTCGAATGGTGCTGGTCACATGGTAAGGGCTCAATAAATATTTAGTGAGTACATGAATGGAAAAAGCACAATAATTACAGCTTGTGGTGAGTACTAAAGAGAAAATAGACAAGCTGATACATTAGAACAGCAGTTGCCAACCTTGGCTTCCCATTAAAATCACTAGAGGAACATTTAAAAATATAGATAATCTGGACCTCATCCATAGAGATTCTGATTTACTTGGTCTAGAAGAAGGCTTGCCAATTTTGAATGTTCTTTGAGTGACTTCTCGGGTTGCTCAGTGGTAAAGAATCTGCCTGCCAAATGCAGGAGATGCAGGTTCAATCCTTGGGTCAGGAAGACCCCCTGCAGGAAGAAATAGCAACCCACTCGAGTATTCTTCCCTGAGAAATCCTATGCACAGAGAAGCCAAGGAGTCAGAGACAACTTAGCAACTGAACATGCATAAACATGAATGACTTCTAATGTAAAATGACAGCGGAGAACTAACAAATCTGTGGCTAACAAGGAGACCATGAGCCAACAGGAACTTACTTGAGATAGGATATACAAGGAGGACCTCAATGAATGATACTATTCTGAAATAGAATCACTTAAGTGGAAACCTGAAGGACAAAAGTGAGCATGGGAAAGTTGGGGCATGGATGGGATTCCATTCCTGGTGGCAGGAAGAATGAGAACCAAGGTGCTGAAGCAGGAATGAGCTAGGTGTGTTCTCACACAAGAAAGCCAGTGTGGGTGGTGCAGAGGTGGCAAGGGGAAGAGTGAAACAAGATGACTTTGGAGAACTAAGCAGGGGCCAGATTATGCAGGGCCTCGTAGAGCATAGGAAGGAAATTGGATTTTGCACTACATGAGATGGGAGTCATTGAAAGGTTTGGGTTTTTTTTTTTTTTTTACTATTGAAAGGTTTTGAAGAGGGAAATGATATACTCTAATTCACTACTGTCCAAATATTGCTCTTGCTGCCATGGGGAGGGCATGAGTGAAGCAGAGAAACGACCTCGTGGGGGCCTAAAATAAGCTGGTACCTGATGTCCCTTTCCATTTAGACATAAGCCTGAGGGCAACATGTTAACCTATTCTGTCTCAGATAAACACACACTCAAGAACATTATTTTCTGGAAACCTTCCCAAAGCTGAAAGTCCATAGATTTCTAATTCTGTGATAAGTGGCTCAGTGGTTGGAATATGTATGCCATGCCCTACCCCAAGGACAAGGGCCCATTGATCAGTTCATAGGAAAGATGCTTTCTCACAAGAACACAATACAATGATAAAGAGTTTTTAAAATTTGATGGCAACATTCATTCATCTAAATTATAAAGAGCGCCAGTAATCCCCAGAACTGTGTCTTTTATGCTTTCTAGTTGGTAGAGGTGGTGGGGAGAGGGGAAGAAAGAGAGAGAATGGGAGAAGAGAGAACTCTGCTCTCAAGGGAGCTTATAAATAGAGGAGGAGATCAAGACATGAACACAAATAGAAGTCACACAAGATATAATGAGGTAAATATCCAAAGGGAGAAATAAATACAGTCAATAATTGTCGTTATTTACCACTCAATTTATGTGGAGCACTGGGTTGGGAGTTTTACCTGTGTTCTCATTTCATCTTCCTAAGTCTGTGGAAGAGGTAATGATCACCCATGATGGTAATAGCAGCTAACACTTATTAAGTGCTTCATATCAGTCAGGCATTGGGTTAAGTGTTCTGAAATATCTTATATAGCTTTCTCTATTCTATAGATGAGGATAAGGGGCATGGATGGGATTCCATTCCTGGTGGCAGGAAGAATGAGAACCAAGGTGCTGAAGCAGGAATGAGCTAGGTGTGTTCTCACACAAGAAAGCCAGTGTGGGTGGTGCAGAGGTGGCAAGGGGAAGAGTGAAACAAGATGACTTTGGAGAACTAAGCAGGGGCCAGATTATGCAGGGCCTCGTAGAGCATAGGAAGGAAATTGGATTTTGCACTACATGAGATGGGAGTCATTGAAAGGTTTGGGTTTTTTTTTTACTATTGAAAGGTTTTGAAGAGGGAAATGATATACTCTAATTCACTACTGTCCAAATATTGCTCTTGCTGCCATGGGGAGGGCATGAGTGAAGCAGAGAAACGACCTCGTGGGGGCCTAAAATAAGCTGGTACCTGATGTCCCTTTCCATTTAGACATAAGCCTGAGGGCAACATGTTAACCTATTCTGTCTCAGATAAACACACACTCAAGAACATTATTTTCTGGAAACCTTCCCAAAGCTGAAAGTCCATAGATTTCTAATTCTGTGATAAGTGGCTCAGTGGTTGGAATATGTATGCCATGCCCTACCCCAAGGACAAGGGCCCATTGATCAGTTCATAGGAAAGATGCTTTCTCACAAGAACACAATACAATGATAAAGAGTTTTTAAAATTTGATGGCAACATTCATTCATCTAAATTATAAAGAGCGCCAGTAATCCCCAGAACTGTGTCTTTTATGCTTTCTAGTTGGTAGAGGTGGTGGGGAGAGGGGAAGAAAGAGAGAGAATGGGAGAAGAGAGAACTCTGCTCTCAAGGGAGCTTATAAATAGAGGAGGAGATCAAGACATGAACACAAATAGAAGTCACACAAGATATAATGAGGTAAATATCCAAAGGGAGAAATAAATACAGTCAATAATTGTCGTTATTTACCACTCAATTTATGTGGAGCACTGGGTTGGGAGTTTTACCTGTGTTCTCATTTCATCTTCCTAAGTCTGTGGAAGAGGTAATGATCACCCATGATGGTAATAGCAGCTAACACTTATTAAGTGCTTCATATCAGTCAGGCATTGGGTTAAGTGTTCTGAAATATCTTATATAGCTTTCTCTCTATTCTATAGATGAGGATAATCAGGTCTTGAAAGGATCTTACATTAAGATCACAGAGCGGGGAAAGTACAGCTCTGATATTCAAATGCAGGTTTGGCTTTCAAGCTCATGCTTTTGAAGTGTTCTGGAAGTTCAGAACAGGTGGCCTCTATCTTAGTCCTGAAGGTACATATGTGTAGGGAGGAAGACCCCATGGCAGAGGAAAAGGGTGAAGATGAGAAAGAAAGGAGCTGTACAGGGCCTAGAAAGGGGCCTTGCCTAGCAGAGCTGAGGGTCTGTGACGGGGAAGGGTGACTCAAGGGCAAGGAGATTCTGTTTCTTCCTCCTATTCACCTTGCCTGTGCCAATCATGGGCTGAGTGTCCCAGAGAGCCAGTCTGGCACTCCGGACTTGATCTTGGGGCACCTTGGTTTTCCTAAAGCTCACGAAACTTGAGCTTTAACTCCACTTCAAGGGAGGACAAAGCTAGATTTTCAAACTCAAAATGTGATGACCGAGGAGTTGGCAGACCCCTCTTTAGTCTTTATTTCTTTGGTAGAAGCAGCCTCTGGCACCTAGAACATTGAAAACATGATCCCAAAAAGACAGGAAATAGAGAGGAGCCAAAAACCAATACCCAACACTGTCTCAAGCCAGTAAAGAAAGTTCATCATGCATCACTGCTTACAACAGCAAAAATTTGTCAATGAGCTAAATGTCCATCAATATGTGATTGATGAGCTAAGTTAGGATTCATCTACAGAAAAAAACACTATGTTGTTAAAAAGAATGAGATGCAACTGTGTATTCTGACAAGGAAAGACATATTCCAAAAGATTATAAGTGAAAAAAGCAGGTCATGCAAGAGTCTCTGTAGTATGATTCAATTTAAATCACAGATCTGTGTTTGCGAATGCACAGAACCATGAACCAGTTATCTGTAAGGTTGTCAGCCCAAAAAATTACAGAAGGGCTTCCTGATTTATATTACTTTTGTATGCTGCTGACCTTTACAAGCTTGTATTACTTTTTGTCATTGGAAAAAAGGATAATAGTTTCCATTTTACAAAACAAAAGAAGCCTTCTTAGATCATCTTCCATCCATCCTGCCTTTTGTAACTACAACACCCTTTGGGTTCAGCAGTGCATCTGAAATTGTCTCCTATAACTTTCCCAGGAATGAGTTAAGATAAACTAGCAACATATTAACCAGATTGTAGCACAAGTGAAATAGACTGGCAATTGATCAAAGAATTTTACACATAGAGGGCAACCAGGATAAAAGTCACTAGAGAAAGGCCACTGGGTGTTTCCACTTTTACTAATAAAATAGATCAGTGGTCCCCAACCTTTTTGGCACCAGGGACTGATTTCCTGGAAGATGATTTTTCCGTGGATTGGGGGCTGAGTGTATGGTTTCAGGATGAATCAAGGGCATTACATTTATCGTGCACTTTATTTCTAATGCAATCCTGCTGCTGCTACGACAGGAGGTACCAGTCTGTGGCCCAGAGGTTGGGGACCCCTGATTTAAATGACATAGAAAATGTACTTACCAGGTCTGACGATGACCCAAAGCTGGCAGGAATATCAAATTTGTGGAAGAACACACTTGAGATTCAAAATGAGCTCAGAAGGGCTGGAGCACTGGGCTAAAATTAAGAGAAATAATAAGGTGAAATTTATAAAAAAAAAAAATTCTCAAAAAAGTCTATTTTGTGAGGCCAGAATAAGGGAAACCTGGCTCAGCAGCAGGTCCTATAAAAGCAAACAGTTTAAAAGAGATCTATGGGTTTGAGTTGACCCATAGCTTAAAAATGAACCAAAAGTTTAATGTAGCTAAATTATTTAGTTGCTAAAAATGGAGCACATTTTAGGTTGCATTAATCAGAGTGTGTTTTCTAACCCCAGGATATAATTGTCACACTGCAATTTCACCTGTTCTCTCCTGGAGTCTCCTTTCCAGTCTACACTCTACATTTTAAGAGAATCATGAGAAAAGGAAACACCTCCAGAGAAGGGTCACAAAATTGACCAGCTGAAAACCATCCCATAGC
Source organism: Tragulus kanchil (assembly GCA_022376925.1). Lineage (NCBI taxonomy): Eukaryota > Metazoa > Chordata > Mammalia > Artiodactyla > Tragulidae > Tragulus > Tragulus kanchil. The sequence continues at coordinate 63,616,608 of JAIOJX010000001.1, read as the reverse complement.
AGGAGTGGCTCTTGAAGAGACCAGAGACATAGGGCCTGAAACAGAGGAAACATCTCATGTGGGGTACCCACCTGCTTTCAAGTCTCAGAAGTATTCCTATGGAAGATACGCACTTACTCTGGGTTGCTTGGAAACCGGAACTAAGACTACTGCCACCTAGTGGCAGTAGCAGATTTTCAGTAAACCTGTCAAGGCTTTCTGACCTTGAGAGGGTCCTGCCTGAGGCTGAGGAGGCTGGTGAGAGAGTGTTATTTTAAGCCAAGGATGGATGAACAGATGCCCAGTGGCAGAATCACATGAACCAGGTCCCTTTCAGCTCTAAGAAATTACATCTTTCTCCTATTCCCCATGTCCTCCTCTGGACCAATGAGCCCCCTCTCTGTGGTGATAAGAACAGCTGAACAAGAACTACTGAGGCCGCCCCATCTTGTTTACTGTTATCCAAAGCCTAAGTGGGTAAAAACCACTGCTTATCTTACATTTTTATTGTAGTTATTTATTTTTATTTTGTTTTTCTATCCTCCTCTGCTATAAGTATAAGCAGGGATGATGCATGTCCTGCTTTTGGCTGAATCTCAGCCCCTGGAATATCAGTAGCACACAGTTGGTGCTTAGGAAATATTTAACGAAATGACCACTGCATCCCAAATCAACACCATTTCTGAAGGCTCAATTTTCTCAACAAAAGACATTTCAGATGTAAGAACCAGATCTCAAAATAATAACAAGCAGTCATCTTAGTAAGATTTGGGATGATTTTGTTTCCGTTTCTCAATTTCCCCAATTTTTGTTATGCAATCATATTACATTACCTCACCATCATCATTGTAATAGCTAACATCTACTGAGTGCTTTCCATGTGCCCAGCATTGGGATAAGCACTTTACTTGGATTCATTCATTTAATCTCACAATAGGCCTTTTCAGTTGGTGCTAGTATTATTCCCATTTTAAAGACCAGAAAACTGAGAAACAGGGAGGTGAAATGACTTGCCTAAGGTAATGCAACTTATAGCAGGCAGACTTCAAAAGCCATATTATTACACCTGATATCAATGTAAGATGAAAAATGATTATGATGATGATGACAACCAACATTTCTTTAGTCCTAATCACGTATAAGGCACTGTGCTAAATGTTTCAAACACATCATTACCTTCTTCAATGCTCAAAACAGCCCCCTAAGGTGGGAACTACTGTTATGACCATCAAGCAGTACTAGGCCTTTCTGTAATGTAATCAGCCACACCCACTGCCCCACCTGGACTCTGCTTTGCGTTCATAAGAGGCATGCTTTTCTTGATTTTCTCTTCTGCGTTCCAGCCAAGTAAAGAAGTGATCATCTGCCAGTCACTACTTGAACCCCCTACTCCGTGGAGATTAGGCCTCCAACACAGAAAATGTCAGCCCTTCCTTGTGCTGTTGTCCCTTTCTAGAATGTCTTTTCCCTCTGTCAACACAATCTTGCCATTTTTTTTTTTTTTCCAAGCACAGCTCAAATGCAACTCCCTCCAGGAATCCTTCATTGATCAGCCCTGTCCACCGCAATCTCTCTTATTACACAGTCTATAAATTTCATTCAGCCTGGTCATCTCTGGCTTTGCAGTGCTGGTTCTCTTTCTACTTGCGTGTGTCGCATTTTCTCAGTTAGACTAGAGTTCGTGGGGGTGGCTAGACTTTGAGTTCCTTGGCATGACCTGTTAGCCTCGCCGTAGTAGATGCGCAATAATTATTTTGCTGATTTCATCATGATAATCTAACCTCACAGGTATAAAATGTTCTCTTTTCACATAGGTCTCATACATAGTATCTCACTTTTGCTTCATAGCAGCCTTGAGAGACAGGATCTTACTTTTCTCACTCTTACAGTTAAGTAAATGGAAGACCAGAGAGGTTAAGAAAACTGTCTCAGGTCACACATCTGAAAATTCAGTCCAGCCCTCTGGTCTTGAAGCCCCAGATTCCTTATTCTACACCACACAGATTCTACTGGCAGGTACGGCTGGCTGGAAGCAATGCTAATAACATTCCTATAAAGACCTTGCTTGATTCTATCGCTGGAGCCAAAGCAATAAAGCAAGCCAAGAGGCAATATCCATGGTTGAGATTGGGAAGGCAGGTAAATTCATACACTCTGTGCTGAGAAGTGCCTGGGGCTTATCAGATGGGCAGTGATGACTGTGTTATATCCCCTGTGAGGAGGGCACTCGGGACTAAACAAAATGTTGTTTTCCATACAGGCCAGTGTGGCTCAACCCTCAGCAGAACAGGGAGCAGTCCAGCAGGCGTGGGGTGAATGAGAGAGAGAGCTAGGAAGGAAGAAAGGTGGGTTCAAGATCCAGTACTGCTCCAATCTAGCTGTGTGACCACAGGGAAGGTACCTAACCTCTCTTGAGGCTGTTCTTCCTCACTAGAAGATGTTAAATGACAAGATCTCTTGTAGCCCCTACGTTCCACAAATCTGTGACATAGGCCACAAACTGGTGATCCACAGGCCAAATCTGGGCCAAGAACACTTTTTTTTTTTTTGACCCAAACACTGTTTAAAATTGTTTTGATCTAGTAAGCAAACAAAAATCAGATTTTACATAAGTATTCAGATTTCCAAGCACTCTAGAAAAATCAGAAGATCTAGCAACATTTAAAAAGTAGAAGACTTCAAATAAAATTCAATTTCCAATCTTTCTAGCAAACTAGAGCTGGGCATGTGCGATTTTATCATCTGCTTGTTACTTACAGTATAACATGTTAGGTGTCGATAAACAGCACAGGGAACATATGAAGGAGACAAGGAGTTCTGAAGTAGTAGGGAGAAGGGAATCCTGCAAGTTCTATATTTTACAGAAGGTGAGCTATTAGCAGGACCACAATTGGCTGGAGTCCAGGAGTGGCTGCTCCGAGAAAGGTTTAGGAGTGTGAATACCCTTAACATATCAAGTGGGGAGTGAAACAACATTGACGTTAGTTGATGTGAATTGAAACAGAGTTTTAAGTTTTTTCTTTGGTATCACAAAGACAACAAGAGTTTCAAATAGTAAAATAAGTATCAAAGCTGGAGAGCAGGAGATGAGCGAACTGTGTTTACAAAGTGTTCACTAATCAAGAGCAACTGAACACTGTCATCTGCCCAGATGCATTTTCTGTCTAATGGGAGTCAATGCAATTAGCCTGATACCTGTAGCAATGTCCTGCCTTGCCCTTACATCTCAGGGCAGGACCATTACAAGGTATTAGAACTCATTCTAATTAGAGAACAACCAACTTTGTCAACCCAAGCATAGCATGGGAGAGACAGAGAGAGGAGAAATGGATCCTGCTCCATTCTAGCTGTGTGACCACAGGGAAGGTACCTAACCTCTCTTGAGGCTGTTCTTCCTCACTAGAAGATGTTAAATGACAAGATCTCTTGTAGCCCCTACGTTCCACAAATCTGTGACATAGGCCACAAACTGGTGATCCACAGGCCAAATCTGGGCCAAGAACACTTTTTTTTGACCCAAACACTGTTTAAAATTGTTTTGATCTAGTAAGCAAAAAAAAATCAGATTTTACATAAGTATTCAGATTTCCAAGCACTCTAGAAAAATCAGAAGATCTAGCAACATTTAAAAAGTAGAAGACTTCAAATAAAATTCAATTTCCAATCTTTCTAGCAAACTAGAGCTGGGCATGTGCGATTTTATCATCTGCTTGTTACTTACAGTATAACATGTTAGGTGTCGATAAACAGCACAGGGAACATATGAAGGAGACAAGGAGTTCTGAAGTAGTAGGGAAAAGGGGAATCCTGCAAGTTCTATATTTTACAGAAGGTGAGCTATTAGCAGGACCACAATTGGCTGGAGTCCAGGAGTGGCTGCTCCGAGAAAGGTTTAGGAGTGTGAATACCCTTAACATATCAAGTGGGGAGTGAAACAACATTGACGTTAGTTGATGTGAATTGAAACAGAGTTTTAAGTTTTTTCTTTGGTATCACAAAGACAACAAGAGTTTCAAATAGTAAAATAAGTATCAAAGCTGGAGAGCAGGAGATGAGCGAACTGTGTTTACAAAGTGTTCACTAATCAAGAGCAACTGAACACTGTCATCTGCCCAGATGCATTTTCTGTCTAATGGGAGTCAATGCAATTAGCCTGATACCTGTAGCAATGTCCTGCCTTGCCCTTACATCTCAGGGCAGGACCATTACAAGGTATTAGAACTCATTCTAATTAGAGAACAACCAACTTTGTCAACCCAAGCATAGCATGGGAGAGACAGAGAGAGGAGAAATGGATCCTGCTCCATTCTCTTCTTGTCCATTTGTTGTCTGGGTTGGAACTTGAGAGATGATTTCTCTGTATACTAGTGTCTTCAAATGGAAGATAGTGTCCTTCAGTGCATTCCAATATTTAGCACCATGATCTACAGTATGAAATATGTTTGACATTCATATAGCACATAGTACTGAAATTGATATATAGAGAGATAGATGACAAACATATGAAGCAATTCTTACCCTTACTGTGTGTGTTGCATCTTGTTATTTTTCAGTTCATTCCTTTTTTGGGTGTTCTTTTTCTTTTCTTTTAAATTCTGATCACTACCCACTAAATTGATTTTCTGAGCAGTGGGTAATAATTGACAGCTTGAAAAACACTGCTTTAGACCAATGGAACCCAAATCTGGGTCCACATCAGAATCCTTTGGAGTCCTTGTTAAATACATATTCTTATGCTCCCTTCCAAACCTATGGAACCAGAATTTCTTCAGGATGAGGCCTAGGAAACTATATTTTCTTCTACCAGGGACCAGCCATGCACTGGCATTAAGGAGTCATAGTTCTCCTCAAGACTCTGAAGCAAATAATAGCAATAACAGTCATTACTATCAGACGCCTACCTCGTGCCAGTGCTGCTGGCATGAGGGCTTTCCATTTGTTGACCCAAGTCATTGTGCTGCGAGGTCCAAGCTCGCTCTGTTCGCCACACAACAGGCCAATGAATCTGAGAGAGGAGGTGTTGAGGCAAGGAAAACGACTTTATTTGGAAAGCAGATGACCGAGAAGACAGTAGGCTAGCGCCTCAAAATAAACCATTTTATTGGGGTTTGAATGCCATGTTATTTTATAGATCAAAGATAGGGGGAGGTGAGGAAGCAAAGTAAAAGGGCCATTAATCAGGCTTCCCTGGTAGCTCAGTAGTGAAGGGTTCACCTGCCAATGCAGGAGACATGGGTTCGATCTTGGATCCTGGAAGATCCCACGTGCTGCAGAGCAACGAAGCCTGTGAGCCACAACTATGGAGCCTGTGCTTTAGAACCTCGGTGCCACAACTGTTGAGCCCATGGGCCACAAGTACTGAAGCCCGTATGCCCTAGAGCCTGAGTTCCACAACAAGAGAAGTCACTGCAACAAGAAGCCTGCTCACCTCAACTAGAGAGTAGCCCCCACTCACTGCAGCTAGAAAAGAGCCTGTGGCAGCAGTGTAAACCCAGAACAGCCAATAAATACATAAATAAATAATGTTTTTAAAGGCCATTAATCTTGCAAACATCTAGAATCTCAGGCAGGGGAAGTGTTAATTTCTCTCTTCCTGCCATCTAGAGGTGGACAGGATTCTTGAACATAGGCATTTACTCTACAATCGGGCAGAGGGGCAGGATCTTAGAGGCAAGCTATTAAGTATGATTATAATTTTAAAAAAGCAAGTCAAAGAAACAGTTTGCAACATGGAGCCAGAACTGATTTTCTCCGTGCAACAATCACAGCAACTCCACTTTATGGATGAGGAAACTGAGGCTCTGAGAGCCTTTGAAAGACAGATTAAGGAAGTGGGGGGTCTGTGATTTTTATGGGGGCTCTGTTTCCACCGTTATTGACCCCTCCCATCCTCTCCCCTCTGTAGTTCCAGAGACCATGCATCTGTCTTAGATGTTCTATACCAATTCAAATTCAAGGTCGTACAGCAAGTTGGTCCAATCAACAGAAGCAAGGAGCAGACATAAAACAAAACAATAACAGCTTAAACTTAGATTTTAACTGTTTCCAAAGCACACGTGTGTCTATTTTCTCCACATTTATGCCTTTCAGATACCCTGTGAGGCAGAAAGTGTTAGTGATGGTGTCAGTCGCTCAGTCATGTCCGACTCTTTGTGACCCCAGGGACTACAGCATGCTAGGCTCCTCTGACCATGGAATTCTCCGGGCAAGACTACTGGAGTGGGTAGCCATTTCCCTTTTCCAAGGGATCCTCCCCATTCAGAGGTCCAGCCCAAGTCTCATGAATTGCAGGCAGATTCTTTACCATCTGAGCCACCAGGGAAATTGGCAGAAGAGGCAGACCAAGAAACCAAAAGAGCAAAACTAAAAGAGTGAGAGAGAGAGATAGTGACACACACACACAAAGAGGGGAAATGACTTATTCAAGGCCTCACAGCAAGTTCAAAGTAAAGCTATATTCTCTGACTTCCCCAGGCAGGGTCTACTACTACTCTTGGGCTGGCTTTCTCCACAGCTCCTAGCTCCACCCCGTGGCAAGTCTATTTCCCTTTAAGGCAGAAGAGGAAGAACTGCTCCTTTCTGCCTCCCTCCCTACAGGATTTACTAGCAACTTCTGAAATGAGCACACCCTGTATACATACTGCAGGAGGGACATGTTGCCCCGAACCTCCTCCACAGGGCTGTACTGAGAACTGGCTGCATTTCTATTTTTGCCATGCAATTTGGAAACAAAAAAGCTCTGCACTGTGCTTCAAAGAAAAATAATGGATTCAAGGATGAAAGGAAAAGGCATCATCCCTCCCACAGAGGTTAAATGCCACCAGCCAAGAGGTGAGACAGTGTTTGGAAGTCTCTGCCGCGCAGAATGTTGTGAGCCCATGGAAAACCTGGGCAGTGGACTGGACCAATTTTTGTGATGGCAGAAAGGGGCTGGAGGGATGAACGACACTCATTTAGCTTCCTTGGCTGAGACCCCCCTCTGTTGAGAACATCCCTTCTGTTTCTGCCACAGAGAGGGGTGTTGTTCGCAATGTGTATACGTTTGTGTGACACACAACTATTTATCAAACTCTGTATCAATTCTAACATTTTTCTTCACCCCTTCCCCTTCACAATGCAGGTTGTTCCGTCTTTTCCCTTAAGAGATTCCAAGGATTATCTAACACACACACACACACAGAGTTAAAGTAAAAGCAAGCCATCCTTCTATTGGCCTCAGTCTCTCCATCTATAAAGTAAATTATTGTTGTTGTTAAGCTGCTAAGTCATAGGCTCCTTTGTCCATGGGATTCTCCAGGCAAGAATATTGGAGTGAGTCGCCATTTTCTCCTCCAGGGGATCTTCCTGACCCAGAGATCAAACCTAAGTCTCCTGTGTCTCCTGCATTGGCAAGCAGCCTCTTTACCACTGTGCCACCTCAGAAGCCCACAGAAAGTCAACAAGTTAAACCAAATGGTTTGTGAGGTCCCTTCTCTAGTTCTAGATTCGGATAAAATAAGTGGGGAAAGTCCACAAGTTAATGTGATTCAGGGAAGGGCAAACTGATTTCAAACTGTGTTTTAAACACTGGTCTTTTTTGTTAAAGAGGGTCCCAAAAGTGAGATAAAGAAAAAAGAAACATTTCTAATAAGCCCATGATCAGGCTAACATCCTAACACTGGGATCACTCTGCGTTTTCCGTCTCTTGCTTTATTTTTTATTTTCTTTATGCGTGGTCAGGGCTGCAAAGCCTGCCCAGTCAACGAACTGCCTCACATCCCATGTAAAGCTGCCGGGTGCAGTCTATCCCTGTAATAGCTGAGGTTGCAGCCTTGTAGAACTTTAAGCTAATACCATTCTCACCTACACTTGATGTCAGAAAAATTGAAAGAGGTGTTAAATTTGCTGCGACTGCAACTCCCTTTTAGCTGGGTGAGGCTGACTTAGGATTTGACGGTTTTGTAGATTTCAATATCAAGAAAGTAAAAAAGATCTCAGTTTTTAAATTTACATTGTCAATCACCAAAGTGGCTCCTTCCCCAAGGGGATGCTAACTAGATCTGCACTTGCCTGGGCTTTGCCAACAGCATGGGCCCCTCTCCCACCTGCTTCCTGCTTCCCGGGGCTGAGTTCAAAATGATGAGATTACACAAGGGAAACACTCACAGGGTATTTCAAAAAAAACAGAGGAAATGAGGATATTCTCACTCTTCCACAGTACAGCAGACACACTCCATTCAAACCTCCAGTGTTTGAATCAAGATTCAGAATCTTCTGGGTCTCGGTTTGCTCACCATCAAAATTGAATAGTATTAATAATACCTCTGAAGGTTACTGTGGAGAGTAAATTGGTAAAGTGCCTAAAGCAATATCCCACCATGTGCTAATGCCTCAATAAACTGCCGATTATGCTGACCATTATTATCCCACCTGGCCAAACCGGTCATTCAGCTTCCTGATGTTTAAACAGCCTGCATTTTCTGGTCATCTCATTTCACCAGAGGATCTAAAAGCACACTAGCAATGAGGCTGAACTGAGGTGAATCTTGGAGCCATTTGGATGGGTTCAACAAGTTAAACCAAATGGTTTGTGAGGTCCCTTCTCTAGTTCTAGATTCGGATAAAATAAGTGGGGAAAGTCCACAAGTTAATGTGATTCAGGGAAGGGCAAACTGATTTCAAACTGTGTTTTAAACACTGGTCTTTTTTGTTAAAGAGGGTCCCAAAAGTGAGATAAAGAAAAAAGAAACATTTCTAATAAGCCCATGATCAGGCTAACATCCTAACACTGGGATCACTCTGCGTTTTCCGTCTCTTGCTTTATTTTTTATTTTCTTTATGCGTGGTCAGGGCTGCAAAGCCTGCCCAGTCAACGAACTGCCTCACATCCCATGTAAAGCTGCCGGGTGCAGTCTATCCCTGTAATAGCTGAGGTTGCAGCCTTGTAGAACTTTAAGCTAATACCATTCTCACCTACACTTGATGTCAGAAAAATTGAAAGAGGTGTTAAATTTGCTTTGCGACTGCAACTCCCTTTTAGCTGGGTGAGGCTGACTTAGGATTTGACGGTTTTGTAGATTTCAATATCAAGAAAGTAAAAAAGATCTCAGTTTTTAAATTTACATTGTCAATCACCAAAGTGGCTCCTTCCCCAAGGGGATGCTAACTAGATCTGCACTTGCCTGGGCTTTGCCAACAGCATGGGCCCCTCTCCCACCTGCTTCCTGCTTCCCGGGGCTGAGTTCAAAATGATGAGATTACACAAGGGAAACACTCACAGGGTATTTCAAAAAAAACAGAGGAAATGAGGATATTCTCACTCTTCCACAGTACAGCAGACACACTCCATTCAAACCTCCAGTGTTTGAATCAAGATTCAGAATCTTCTGGGTCTCGGTTTGCTCACCATCAAAATTGAATAGTATTAATAATACCTCTGAAGGTTACTGTGGAGAGTAAATTGGTAAAGTGCCTAAAGCAATATCCCACCATGTGCTAATGCCTCAATAAACTGCCGATTATGCTGACCATTATTATCCCACCTGGCCAAACCGGTCATTCAGCTTCCTGATGTTTAAACAGCCTGCATTTTCTGGTCATCTCATTTCACCAGAGGATCTAAAAGCACACTAGCAATGAGGCTGAACTGAGGTGAATCTTGGAGCCATTTGGATGGGTTGAAGCTGCCCATTTTCCTGCTCCTACCCTACTATTTATTCACTCAGCAAGTATTTATTAACCACTTATTATTACACAGCAGGCACTCTATTAGGTGATGACATACTAGTGAACCAGATAAAGTCCTTGCTTCATAGTGTTAACATTCTAAAAGGGGACAGAGGGGGTGCATGGTACATAGACAAGAAATACAATGAATGAGACAGGGATGAGCTTGCATGATCCAGGGACCTAAAGCCAGTATGGCTGGGGTGGGGGTGGGGCATGGACGAGGGTGGTGAGAGATGAGGCTGCAAGGAAGCCAGGGGTCAGATCTTTAGAGCCTTGAAAGTGTAAAAGTGAAGTGGTTCAGTCATGAAGCCATGGAATTCTCCAGGCAAGAACACTGGAGTGGGTAACCTTTCCCTCCTCTAGGGGACCTTCCTAAGATAGGAAATGAGCCCAGGTCTCCCACAGGGCAGGCAGATTCCTTACTGTCTGAACCACCAAGGAAGCCCTTACCTTACAGGCCAGGTAAGAAGTTTTATCTTCACCCTAAGAACACTGGGAAATAAATGGGAGGTTTTAAGTAAAGGATCGATATACCCAAATGTTGGCTTCAGTTCTTGCTGATCATTGCACAGCTTTGTGATTGTCAAGGGCAGGGCTGTCACTGTCTGATACAATGTCTTTGTGTGGGTTACAAAACAACCACCTCTTCTTCAAGTTAAAAACACAAAAATGAGACTGTAACTGCAACCACTATCAATTCTGCCCAAGGGAGTTTACCAGAGTCCCGGCAGGCAGCAGCCTGGGCTGTGTGCACCCACATTCCTCTTACTTATGCATTTTTTGTCAGGAGGAACATATCATCAAGAGCACTCTGCACCCTACTGTTCCACCGCCTCCCCCTGAGATGAGGCAACTGTGGGTGGCAGGGATGGAACTTTAGAAATTGAGAGCAATGGGTGATGAAGAAGAGAAGTGAACTCGGAACACCCAGGCCTTGAGCAGGACAGAGCCCACTTATGTGTGTCACTGAATGTGTGTGTGTGTGTGTGTGTGCACGCGCGTGGACATGTATGCTCTCTGGAGTCTGTACAAGACCATGTGTATAGGTTCATGTAGGTGCAGGCTCTCTTTCTCTGCTTTCAGACCTGAAGCCATGATGCCCAGAATGTCTGCACCCATCTGGTACCCTGTTATGTAAGTGTGTACACATCTATGATAAAAATGGTACACCCAGAACTATGGTGTGTCCTTGTGCAGGACACAACCTGAACAACCATGCATGAGAGTCCTTGGCAGCAAGTAGACTGCTTGGGAAACTATGGGAGTGGACCAGGAGAGAGATGACGCTGGCCTGCACTAGGTAAGACCTGAGGAGGCAATGAGCAGTGGGCAAATTCAGGATCTATTTTGAAGGTAGGTCAACAGGATTTTCTGATGGCTAGGACTTGATGCTGGCTTCCCAGATGGTGCTAGTGGTAAAGAATCCACCTACCAGTGCAGGAGACATAAGAAACATGGGTCCGATCCCTGGGTCGGGAAGATCCCCTGGAGAAGGGAATGGCTACCCACTCCAGTATTCTTGCCTGGAGAATCCCATGGACAGAGGAGCCTGGCAGGTTACTGTCCATAGGGTCATAAAGAATCAGACATGGCTGAAACGACTTAGCACAGGACTTTTTGCGTGAGGGAACAAGGTGAATTCAGAATAATGACCAGGAGTCTGACTTCAGCAACTGGGTAAATGTAGAGAGATTTACTATGTGTGATTGACAGGAAGAGGAATATTCTAGGGGGAAAATCCTTAGTCTTGCTTTGGACAGTGCGCATCGACTCTGGCTGCCCAGCTGAGCAGCTGATCTACCAGTTTCTGTGTCTTAAGTTCTTTTCCACCTAGGATGTCAAAGCACCATGAGAGGCCTCTGGAAAATTGATAATACTTGCTCCTTATTTCGGCTCAGTCTTTTTGGGTCTCCTTTGGCCAGAGATGAAATAATGATTTCAGTTTGTTCCTACCAGTTTTTCAAGATTACTCATTTATTTACAGGCTCCTGGTACCTCTCTCTCTCTCATGAACATATGTGCACACACACATACTCCCCCTCCCACACACACCCCCCTCATTTCCCAGTGTCCCTTTTTCTGATATCACTCTTTGTCATGACCTGAAAACCTTCCACTTTGGGGAGTGCACCTTCATTCCAGGACAAGGATTCTCCCTCTGCTGCTGCTAAGAAGCTGCCCAGAGCTCCACCATTTCATCCAAATCCTCTACCCAGGACAGGAAAAAGGTACTTGGAAGATGGAACAGAGCCAAGTGAGCTGAGAAAATGAGTCAAGCATTCAGAAATTAAAGAAAGCAGTGCGACAATAAAGAGCCTTGGCAGCAAGTAGACTGCTTGGGAAACTATGGGAGTGGACCAGGAGAGAGATGACGCTGGCCTGCACTAGGTAAGACCTGAGGAGGCAATGAGCAGTGGGCAAATTCAGGATCTATTTTGAAGGTAGGTCAACAGGATTTTCTGATGGCTAGGACTTGATGCTGGCTTCCCAGATGGTGCTAGTGGTAAAGAATCCACCTACCAGTGCAGGAGACATAAGAAACATGGGTCCGATCCCTGGGTCGGGAAGATCCCCTGGAGAAGGGAATGGCTACCCACTCCAGTATTCTTGCCTGGAGAATCCCATGGACAGAGGAGCCTGGCAGGTTACTGTCCATAGGGTCATAAAGAATCAGACATGGCTGAAACGACTTAGCACAGGACTTTTTGCGTGAGGGAACAAGGTGAATTCAGAATAATGACCAGGAGTCTGACTTCAGCAACTGGGTAAATGTAGAGAGATTTACTATGTGTGATTGACAGGAAGAGGAATATTCTAGGGGGAAAATCCTTAGTCTTGCTTTGGACAGTGCGCATCGACTCTGGCTGCCCAGCTGAGCAGCTGATCTACCAGTTTCTGTGTCTTAAGTTCTTTTCCACCTAGGATGTCAAAGCACCATGAGAGGCCTCTGGAAAATTGATAATACTTGCTCCTTATTTCGGCTCAGTCTTTTTGGGTCTCCTTTGGCCAGAGATGAAATAATGATTTCAGTTTGTTCCTACCAGTTTTTCAAGATTACTCATTTATTTACAGGCTCCTGGTACCTCTCTCTCTCTCATGAACATATGTGCACACACACATACTCCCCCTCCCACACACACCCCCCTCATTTCCCAGTGTCCCTTTTTCTGATATCACTCTTTGTCATGACCTGAAAACCTTCCACTTTGGGGAGTGCACCTTCATTCCAGGACAAGGATTCTCCCTCTGCTGCTGCTAAGAAGCTGCCCAGAGCTCCACCATTTCATCCAAATCCTCTACCCAGGACAGGAAAAAGGTACTTGGAAGATGGAACAGAGCCAAGTGAGCTGAGAAAATGAGTCAAGCATTCAGAAATTAAAGAAAGCAGTGCTGACTGGGGAAGGGGGAATTAATGAGGATATCTTAAGGTCACCGCAACTTCTCTCTCTCTTCTTTAATAACATTTATTTATTTATTTTTGGTTATTCTGGGTTTTCACTGCTGCCACAGGCTCTTCTCCAACTGCAGGGAGTGAGGGCTACTTTCTAGTTGAGGTGAGCAGGCTTCTTGTTGCAGTGATTTCTCTTGTTGTGGAACTTGGGCTTTAGGGCACATGGACTTCAGTAGTTGTGACTCACAGGTTTAGTTGCTCCACAGCATGTGGGATCTTCCCAGACCAGGGATCGAACCCGTGTCTCCTGCATTGGCAGGCAAACTCTTTACCACTGAGCTACAAGGGATGCCTCACTGTGATCTCTTTGAAGACTGTAGTTTGACTAGTGCTACAGCAGTGGGGAGAGGGAATGAGGCTGGAGGTGTAATAACCAGAGCTCCATCTTCCGTAGTCTTCAAGCTGGTGGCTCAGCTGGTAAAGAATCTGTCTGCTAATGCATTAGACATAAGAAATGCAGGTTCGATCCTTGGGTGGGGAAGATCCCCTGGAGAAGGAAATGGCAACCTACTCCAGTATTCTTGCCTCGAGAATTCCATGGACAGAGGATCCTGGCAGACTATAGTCTATGGGGTCAGCAAAGAGTTGGACATCTTCCCTAGGGAGAATTAATGCCAGTAGATGAAGCCATATCTCTTCATTCTGGGGCTATGCACCCTTTGAACCCGCTTCCTCCCTAGAAATGTATTTACAGGCTCCTGGTACCTCTCTCTCTCTCATGAACATATGTGCACACACACATACTCCCCCTCCCACACACACCCCCCTCATTTCCCAGTGTCCCTTTTTCTGATATCACTCTTTGTCATGACCTGAAAACCTTCCACTTTGGGGAGTGCACCTTCATTCCAGGACAAGGATTCTCCCTCTGCTGCTGCTAAGAAGCTGCCCAGAGCTCCACCATTTCATCCAAATCCTCTACCCAGGACAGGAAAAAGGTACTTGGAAGATGGAACAGAGCCAAGTGAGCTGAGAAAATGAGTCAAGCATTCAGAAATTAAAGAAAGCAGTGCTGACTGGGGAAGGGGGAATTAATGAGGATATCTTAAGGTCACCGCAACTTCTCTCTCTCTTTCTTTAATAACATTTATTTATTTATTTTTGGTTATTCTGGGTTTTCACTGCTGCCACAGGCTCTTCTCCAACTGCAGGGAGTGAGGGCTACTTTCTAGTTGAGGTGAGCAGGCTTCTTGTTGCAGTGATTTCTCTTGTTGTGGAACTTGGGCTTTAGGGCACATGGACTTCAGTAGTTGTGACTCACAGGTTTAGTTGCTCCACAGCATGTGGGATCTTCCCAGACCAGGGATCGAACCCGTGTCTCCTGCATTGGCAGGCAAACTCTTTACCACTGAGCTACAAGGGATGCCTCACTGTGATCTCTTTGAAGACTGTAGTTTGACTAGTGCTACAGCAGTGGGGAGAGGGAATGAGGCTGGAGGTGTAATAACCAGAGCTCCATCTTCCGTAGTCTTCAAGCTGGTGGCTCAGCTGGTAAAGAATCTGTCTGCTAATGCATTAGACATAAGAAATGCAGGTTCGATCCTTGGGTGGGGAAGATCCCCTGGAGAAGGAAATGGCAACCTACTCCAGTATTCTTGCCTCGAGAATTCCATGGACAGAGGATCCTGGCAGACTATAGTCTATGGGGTCAGCAAAGAGTTGGACATCTTCCCTAGGGAGAATTAATGCCAGTAGATGAAGCCATATCTCTTCATTCTGGGGCTATGCACACTCCCTTTGAACCCGCTTCCTCCCTAGAAATGTATCAGGTCATCTAGGTGCTAATTCCCTTTCATTAAATTGTCCCCTTGGACACTGTGTCCATCCTTCACACTCGGTCTTACTATCCCTTTCTTCCAAATATGCCTTTCTTTGGATGGCCTAGGGAAGGCTTCTGAAGAATTAATCACTCATGCTGAGCCAAGTATTGGGGTGGCCAAAAAGTTCATTGGGTTTTTCTATAACACCTTAAGGATAAGTCTTTGGGGCCTGCCCTTGCTCCGTCAGCTTGGACCCTTACTTCCTAGAATTCCTTGCACCTTTTTCTTAATTGGGTCCTATTGGCAGAAGAAAAAAAGAGTCCACCTTTCTCAGTGACTTGCCTTCCATAAGCAGAAGACGCCAGGCTGGGGTACCTTTGCCTCATTCCAGCCAGCAAAGCATGGTGACCTGATAGGAACTGTACAGGCCTTTGAGGAAGTTACTTAAAGTGGACAAGCACATGAAAGGAAATATCAATCAGTAACACTTGTAGCTCCTATTTCTCTAGTTCCAACCACGTGCCAAGAGTTCTACACTGGTTAGCTTGTGTAATCCTCACAGGAAGGCAGGTATGGTGCATATCACCATTTCATAGTTAAAAAATATGAAGCTCAGAGATATGAAGGAACTTGTTGGAGGGCCCACAGCTAGAAATGAGCAAAGGCAGGAGTTTAAACCCATACCTGTCCTGTCTGATATCAGAGCAAGTACTCAGAAAAGATTGAGTGTGCCATGCTGAATGTGGAAACATACCTCTGTTTTCAGCCTTTCTTTCCTTCACAAAAGGTGTATCCAGAACCTTTGTGATGACTCTCACATCTCTGACTCTAGCCTTGACCTCTCTATTCAATGTCAGTCTTAACCAACTCCTTTCTACTGGATACCTTCTTTCCACTCATGCCCCTTAATCACTCAGAGATTAACACACCAAAAACTTATTTTTTCTCCCAACCAGCTCCCATCTAGATTTTCCTCCTTCTATTAATTAACCCTCATTTCCAGGCTCCTACCTTCAGGACCTTCCCTTACTCCTCTCTCTGACCAAAGCTAGTCAGATACCAAATTGTGGTGACTTCCTATCCATAATGTCTCTTGACTCTACCTCTTCTTCCAGTTCAAATACTTCTTACACAAGTGTACATGCTCAGTTGCTAAGTCATGTCTGACTCTTTGTGACCCTATGGACTGTAGCCCACCAGGCTCCTCTGTCCATGGGATTCTCCAGGCAAGAATACTGGAGTGGGTTGTCATTCCCTCCACCAGGGGATCTTCCCAACCCAGGGATCAGACTTGCATCACGTGTGTCTCTGGCACTGACTAATGGATTCTTTACCATTGAGCCACCTGGAAAAACCCCTTTTGATCCAATTAAACACACACACATTTATAACCTTACAGTTCCCATGCCTGAGTTCAGACACAGTATGCTTGAGTCTTCTGCTCAGGGTATCTCTGGACTGAAAAAGTGTCAGCCAGCCTTGTGATTCTCATCTGAAGTTCTAGTAACATAACGTGTAAAAGTACAGTATAAAGAATTCCCATACTCTTCACTCAGATTCTTCAAATGTTAACATTTTCTAATATTTGCTTTTTTTTCTTTTCATGCATATTTACACTCACATAGTCTATTTTTTTTCTGAACCATTTGAGAGCTTATCTCAACAGATACAGAAAATGCACTTGGCAAAATTCAACACTTCTTCATCTTAAACACTCAACAAACTACAAACAGAAAGGAACTTCTTCAATCTAATAAAGAATATTTATGAAAAACCTACGGCAAATATCATACTTCATGGTGAAAGAGTAAAAACCATTCCCCCTGAGATAAGGAACAAATCAAGAATGTCTACCTTTGCCATTTCTATTCAACATTTTACTGGAGGTTCTAGTCAGAACAATTAGAACAATTAGAATCTAGTCATAACAATAAGAAAATAAAATAGAAAGCCTCCTGAATGGAAAGTAAATGATCATAGATGACATGATCTATACCTAGATCAGGCCTAAGGAATCCACTAAAGCCCAATTAAAACTAGTAAGTTCATCTGTTCAACATCATGTAACAATCTAAAAGGAAAAAGAATTTGAAAAAATAGACAATGTATATATTTAACTGAATCTCTTTGCTGTACATGTGAAACTATCACAACATTGTCAATCAACTGTGTTCCAATATATAATAAAAAGTTTAAAAGAGCAAGGTTGAAAGATAGATCAGTATACAAAATATAAATTTAATTTCCATATAAGAGCAATAGGAAAGCCAAAATTAAAATTAATAATTCAGTTTAATTTACAATAGCATCAAAAATAATAAAATACTGAGGAATTAATTTAGCAAAATAAATATAAAACTTATCACCTGTACTATACAAAACATGGTTGAAAGAAATTAAAGAAGACTTAAATGAATGAGAACTAACCTTAAGCTGATAGAAAGATATCCCACATTCATGGATTGGAAAATATACATATGCACATATACACATATATATGCACATATATGCTTCTAGAAAATTAGAATAGAGCTTAGAGTCCAAAAACAAACCCTCACATTTATGACCAATTGATTTTTGACATGCATGCCACCAGATTTCAATGCAGAAAGAAGTCTTCCCAGCAAATGGTACTCAGACAACTGTATACCCACATGCAAAATAATGAAGTTAGACTCTTCATTTCATATAAAACAATTAACTCAAATGGATCAAAAGTGTAAATGCAAGAGCAAAATCTATAAAATGCTAAGGAAAAAAAAATCTTTGTAATCTTGAATCACACAATGGTTTTTTAGATATAACAGTAAAAGCACAGGCAACAAAAGAAAAAAAATAGATAAACTGGACATCATTGCAATTAAAAACTTTTTTACTTTGAAGAATACCATAAAGTTAGTGAAAAGGCAACCCACTGAATGGAAGAAGATATTTACAAATCATATATCTCATTAGAGGCTTCTCTAGAGTATTTAAAGAAAAAGACAACCATGACAGACAAGAAGTAGAAACAACATAAATGTCCATCAACAAATGAATGAATAAACAAAATGTGATATGTATAAACAGTGCCATATTATTCAGCAATAGAAGTAAATGGAGTGCTGATCCATGCTACAACATGGATGAAATTGAAATTATGCTAAATGACAGAAGCCAATCTCAAAGACCACATATTGTATGCTTACAATTATATGAAATGTGCAGAATAGGCAAATCTATAAAGATAGAATGTAGACTGGTGACTGCCTTGGGCTAGAAGAGATGAAGGATTGAGTGGTGACAGCTAGGGGCAGGCTATGGTTTCTTCTGAGGGTAATGAAAATGTTCTAAAACTGATTGTGGAAATAGATACAAAGTTCTGTGAATATGTTATATAAAAAGCCACTGAATTGTACACTTTAAATGGGTGAACTGTATGGCATGTGAATTATATCTCAATAAAGCTGATAAATGGGGAAGGAAATGGCAACCCACTCCAGTATTCTTTCCTGGAAAATCTCATGGATGGAGAAGCCTAGTGAGCTATGGTCACTCATACACGGGATGACACATATATAGATACATAGATAGACATATAAAATAAAATACTGAGGAATGAATATATAGAGTTCCACTGGTGGCTCTGGCTCAGTGGTAAGGAATCTGCCTGCAATTCAGGGAACCAGGTTCTATCCCTCGTCAGGAAGATTCCCTGGAGGAGGAAATGGCAACCCACTCCAGTACTCTTGCCTGGAGAATTCCATGGACAGAGGAGCCTGATGGGCTGCAGTCCATGGGATCACACAGAGTCGAATGCGACTGAAGTGTCTAAGCAGCAGCAAAGCTGATAAAATATAGAGCTTCAACTAACATCATACATAATGAAGAAAGACTGAATGCTTTTCCCTAAGACTGGGGACAAGCTAGGGATTTCTATTCTCATCATTGGGATTCAATGGTGTAATAAGGCAAGAAAGCAAATAAAATGCTCACAGATCAGAAAAATAGAAAGAAAACTGTCTCTATTTGCAAATGCCATGATTGTCAACATAGAAAATATTAAAAAATCTATAAAGAAAATGCTCCTTCATCTAATGATGGAGTTTAGTCAGGGCACAGGATATAATACCATCATACAAAAATCAATTGTGTTTCTATATGCCAATAATGAACATTTGAAAACTGTAATTAAAAATACAATGCCATTTATAATCACTCAAAAAATTAAATACTTAGATTTAAATCTAACAAACCCTATACTTGTATGGACTGGTACGCTGAAAACTAAAATAACAATGATGAAAGAAATTCGAGCTCTAAATAAATGGACACATGCATTGCATTCATGCTGCGCAAGTGGTGCTAGTGGTAAAGCACCTGCCTGCCAATGCAGGAAATGTTAAGAGGCATGGGTTCAGTCTCTGGGTCAGGAAGATGCTCTGGAGAAAGAAATGGCAACACACTCCAGTAATCTTGCCTGGGAAATCCCATGGACAGAGGAGCTGTGTGGGTTATAATATAAAGGGTAGCAAAGAGTCAGACACAACTGAAGCAACTTATAATGCATGCATACTACATTCACAGTTTGGAAAAATCCATACAGACAGTGTCAATTCTCTCAAAATTGATTTAATGCAATTCTTATCAAAATCCCATCAAGATTTTAGTGGATTTAGGCAATATTATTCAACAATGTACTGGGAATGATAAATGACTTAGAGTAGGTAAACAATTTTGTAAAATAAAAGTGAGGGTAGTTGCTTTACCCAATGTTAAGGTTTACTCCATAACTTCAGTAATCAAGAGAGCACCTTATTGGCAGAAGGTAGACACAGAGATCAATGGAACAGAACAGAAAACTTGGAAATAGACCCACAGAAATATGCCCAACTGCTTTTTGACAAAGATGCAAAAACAATTAAGTGGAAGAAAAGTAGCCTAGTCAACAAATGATAATGGAGTAATATGACATCCATAGGCCAAAAAAAACCTTGACCCAAACTTCACATCCTATACAAAATTGGACTCAGAATAGGTCATAGATTCTGTATAGTGTTACAAACTATGCATAGTTTATAGAAGATGTTACTTTCATTTGAAGAAGTTTATTTTTTATAGAAGGTTTTTGATAGAAAAATAGGAAATCTTAGGGACCCAAGGCTTGGTGAGGAGTTTGTAAGCATGACACCAGAAGCGCAATCCATAAAAGAAAATCATTACATTGGACCTCATAAAAATTCAAAGTTTGCTCTGTGAAAGACATGGTTATAAAAGTGAAATGACAAGTCAAATACTGAGAGAAAATATTTTCAAACCACATATCTGACAAAAGACCAGTAACTAGAATATATAAAGAAGTCTCAATACTCAACAATAAAAAACACAAAACTATATTAGAAAATAGGCACAAGACATGAATGGGCATTTCACTGAGGAGGCTATTTAGATAGCTAATAAACACATTAAAAAGTTGTTCAATATTTTTAGCTACTGAGAAAAATGGAAATTTAAAAGATACCACTACACACCTGTGAGATTAGTGAAACTAAATAATTAGTGGAAACATCAAATGTTGGCAAGGATACAGAGAACTGAATTGCTATTACTCATGAGAATGTAAAATGGTAGTCACTCTGGAGAACAGTTTGGCAGATGAAAGACAGGTAAGTCTGGTGTGTTGCAGTCTATGGGGTTGCAAAGAGTTGGACACGACTGAGTGACTGAACTAAACTGAACTATGTTGTAAAACTAAACATGCACTTACTTTTGTTGTTTAGTTGCTTCAGTTGTGTCCAACTCTTTGTGACCCTATGGACTGTAGCCCGCCAGGCTCCTCTGTCCATGGAATTTTCCAGGCAAGAATACTGGAATGGGCTGCTATGCCTTCCTCCAGGGCATATTGCCGACCCAGAGTCTGGACCTGCATCTCCTGCATTGGCAGGAGGATTCTCTACCACTGAGTCAGCTGGGAAGCCTTTCTATATACATATAAATGCATCTTCTTCTTCATGTTCTTTTCTTTGCTAGTTTACTCCCAGATATGGAATAGAGTTCTCTGTGCTCCAAGGCAAGTGGATTCTTTACCACTAGTGCCACCTGATCCAGCAATTACCTCCTGGACATTCATCCAAGGGATGAAAACTTCTGTCTACAGTCTACACAAAAACCTATACACAATTGTTGATAGCAGCTTTATTTTTATAGAAGGTTTTTGATAGAAAAATAGGAAATCTTAGGGACCCAAGGCTTGGTGAGGAGTTTGTAAGCATGACACCAGAAGCGCAATCCATAAAAGAAAATCATTACATTGGACCTCATAAAAATTCAAAGTTTGCTCTGTGAAAGACATGGTTATAAAAGTGAAATGACAAGTCAAATACTGAGAGAAAATATTTTCAAACCACATATCTGACAAAAGACCAGTAACTAGAATATATAAAGAAGTCTCAATACTCAACAATAAAAAACACAAAACTATATTAGAAAATAGGCACAAGACATGAATGGGCATTTCACTGAGGAGGCTATTTAGATAGCTAATAAACACATTAAAAAGTTGTTCAATATTTTTAGCTACTGAGAAAAATGGAAATTTAAAAGATACCACTACACACCTGTGAGATTAGTGAAACTAAATAATTAGTGGAAACATCAAATGTTGGCAAGGATACAGAGAACTGAATTGCTATTACTCATGAGAATGTAAAATGGTAGTCACTCTGGAGAACAGTTTGGCAGATGAAAGACAGGTAAGTCTGGTGTGTTGCAGTCTATGGGGTTGCAAAGAGTTGGACACGACTGAGTGACTGAACTAAACTGAACTATGTTGTAAAACTAAACATGCACTTACTTTTGTTGTTTAGTTGCTTCAGTTGTGTCCAACTCTTTGTGACCCTATGGACTGTAGCCCGCCAGGCTCCTCTGTCCATGGAATTTTCCAGGCAAGAATACTGGAATGGGCTGCTATGCCTTCCTCCAGGGCATATTGCCGACCCAGAGTCTGGACCTGCATCTCCTGCATTGGCAGGAGGATTCTCTACCACTGAGTCAGCTGGGAAGCCTTTCTATATACATATAAATGCATCTTCTTCTTCATGTTCTTTTCTTTGCTAGTTTACTCCCAGATATGGAATAGAGTTCTCTGTGCTCCAAGGCAAGTGGATTCTTTACCACTAGTGCCACCTGATCCAGCAATTACCTCCTGGACATTCATCCAAGGGATGAAAACTTCTGTCTACAGTCTACACAAAAACCTATACACAATTGTTGATAGCAGCTTTATTTATAATAGTCAGAAACTGGAAACAGCAAAAATGTTCTTCAATAGAAGAATGATTAAACAAACTATGATCTATCCATAGCATGAAATACTACTCTGCATTAAAAAGGAATGAATTATTAATATACGCAACAACTTGAATGGGCCTTAGATGGGTCTCTGGGGTATCAGGCTGAGTAAAAAAAAAAGTCAGCCTCAAAAGGTTACATATTATTCCATTTATATAACATATTCGAATTGACAAAACTACAGAGATGGAGAATAGATTAGTAGTTGCTAAGGGTCAGCAGTGGTGGAGAGAGAAAAGTGGGTGTAGTGAATTAGAGGTGGCAAGAAGAAATCTTTGCTGTAATGGACTAATTTTGCATCTTACCTGTGGTGTTGGATACATAAAACCATGCGGGAGAGAAACTGACTTAGAACTATACACACACATTGTGTCAAAGCCCCTTTCATGGCTTGATACTGTACAATGGTCATAACCCTTGTGGGCAACTCAGTAGTGAGTACACAGGAAACCTCTATAACATCTTCCCAACTTCCTGTAAATCTATAAGTATTTAAAAATAAAAAATCTAGGGACTTCCCTGGAAGTGCAGTGGTTGAGACACTGTGTTTCCGCTGAAGGGGGGCATGGGCTGCATACCTGGCTGGGGAAAGGAACGGGGATCCAGCATGCATCACAGTGCCATCAAAAAAAAAAAAAATAGCAATTACTTTTTTTTTAAAGTCTAAAAATTGTGGACTGTATATGTATTTTGTTTGGACTTTTTTTTTTTTAAGTTGTTGACAGATTTTGTATAAATATCTAGATTTCTGTCTTTTCTTAAAAAGTCCCTTGCCCACACTGCCAGGCTTCCCACTGCTCTTTTATGTGGGAATTGCTCTCTCCAGCCATCACAGTCCTCACCCAGCTTCTGGTACTTGTTTAGGCTACAGCCTGGCCCCTAAAGGCATTTGAGCATGTGGCTTCTGGTCATGCCTTTGTCCCTAATCTTCTGCCTGCCTGAACTGTCCCTCATTTCTAACACGGCTGTGCCCCAAATCGGAACCCTGCATGAGAAGCTTCCAGTTCAGGAAAGATATCTCTAGGCCTCACCTTTCTGTTACCAGTTCTGAACGCTCTCACTCATTAATTCCCAATGTAGTCACTTTGGCTCTTCTCCCCCAATCCTGTTCAGGTTCTTGCCCAATAGAACAAACTTTTAGGATGTTAATTGTACCACTGGTTTCCTGAACCACAGTCAGGGAGAGAAGGTCTTGTAAGATCAGGACTCTCTTTCCATACCTACCTGTCTGAGCAGGAAGATGAGATACTTTTGGAAGTGAGAGCTAAGCATAAGTCTGAAAGCTCTCTGAGGCCCTATTGAGTGGTTTACCATTTCCTTGCACACAAGGAATGCTCTTTGGCAGCACATAAAGGACATAACAGGCTTCCCCCATAACTCAGCGATAAAGAATCCCTCTGCAATGCAGGAGACATAAGAGATGTGTGTTCTACCCCTCGGTCAGAAAGATCCCCTGGAGGAGGAAGGCAACCCACTCCAGTGTTCTTGCCTGGAGAATTCCATGGACAGAAGCGCCTGTTGGGCTACAGTCCATGGGGTCACAGAGACTCAGACACGACTGAAGTGACTGAGCATGCCCACAAAGGACATAAGCATTGCTTTCAAAGACAGGGCATTCTTGGGGACAGAATCCACCCCTGCAGACTATAAGACATACCTTGTCTCTACTTTTTTTCTTTTTTTTAGCTGTTGTTTTGATTACAAAAGTTACTCATATTCACATGGAATGCTGGTAATATTATAGAGAAAAATAAAAGGAGAACTATAATCTGCAACCTCACTGCCTACAGATAATTACTATTAACATATTGATGAATTTCTTTCCAGTCTTTGTTCCTGCATTTGTTTGCTGACACATTCCAAAAGGGTGCCACATTCATTATATTTTGTAGCCCACTTTTCTCAATCAGATATTATAAGCATGTTTCCTTGTCCGTAAAATTCTTATAAAACATTTACATTTGAATGGGATTGTTGATCCTATCTTTTCCTTCTCATTTTTCTAAACAGGGATCTTCTCTCCCCCAACTTCTGCCTGCCTGAACTGTCCCTCATTTCTAACAGTTCCCCAATGAACCCGCTTTTCCAGTTCAGGAAAGATATCTCTAGGCCTCACCTTTCTGTTACCAGTTCTGAACGCTCTCACTCATTAATTCCCAATGTAGTCACTTTGGCTCTTCTCCCCCAATCCTGTTCAGGTTCTTGCCCAATAGAACAAACTTTTAGGATGTTAATTGTACCACTGGTTTCCTGAACCACAGTCAGGGAGAGAAGGTCTTGTAAGATCAGGACTCTCTTTCCATACCTACCTGTCTGAGCAGGAAGATGAGATACTTTTGGAAGTGAGAGCTAAGCATAAGTCTGAAAGCTCTCTGAGGCCCTATTGAGTGGTTTACCATTTCCTTGCACACAAGGAATGCTCTTTGGCAGCACATAAAGGACATAACAGGCTTCCCCCATAACTCAGCGATAAAGAATCCCTCTGCAATGCAGGAGACATAAGAGATGTGTGTTCTACCCCTCGGTCAGAAAGATCCCCTGGAGGAGGAAGGCAACCCACTCCAGTGTTCTTGCCTGGAGAATTCCATGGACAGAAGCGCCTGTTGGGCTACAGTCCATGGGGTCACAGAGACTCAGACACGACTGAAGTGACTGAGCATGCCCACAAAGGACATAAGCATTGCTTTCAAAGACAGGGCATTCTTGGGGACAGAATCCACCCCTGCAGACTATAAGACATACCTTGTCTCTACTTTTTTTCTTTTTTTTAGCTGTTGTTTTGATTACAAAAGTTACTCATATTCACATGGAATGCTGGTAATATTATAGAGAAAAATAAAAGGAGAACTATAATCTGCAACCTCACTGCCTACAGATAATTACTATTAACATATTGATGAATTTCTTTCCAGTCTTTGTTCCTGCATTTGTTTGCTGACACATTCCAAAAGGGTGCCACATTCATTATATTTTGTAGCCCACTTTTCTCAATCAGATATTATAAGCATGTTTCCTTGTCCGTAAAATTCTTATAAAACATTTACATTTGAATGGGATTGTTGATCCTATCTTTTCCTTCTCATTTTTCTAAACAGGGAGTCCTTTCTCTCTCCCCGACTCCTTCTCTTTCTCACGTTTTCCTTCCCTCCTTCTTTTCTACTCTATTTCTCTTTCTTTGACATACTAAGTGAACCAAATTCACAAGGATAACGATACGGGCGGGGGAGCAATGGGCCTAATGAAGGTGTAGATTGAAGAGGAGACGGTTTGGTGGGTAGAGGTGAAAAGCTGTTCTGGGCATCAAAACTGGCCTGCTAAGCAAAGTGGCAAGATGAATTGTCCGACCCTCCTTTGTGTGTGAGTGAATGGAGCTGGAGCCCTGGGGTCAACAAAGACCACCATTCTTTCCATTATAGAGACACCAGCTGTGGAAACCCATTTTTCATATTAGAAAAATATATTGCTTTTCTAGGTGATACATATTTAGTCATTCATTGAAACAGAGGCTACATCAGATGAATGAATTACAACCACCCTGTCTACCCCAAATTTACACGTACCAGGCACTGTGCTCATCACTCTACATGGTTTCGGGCAGTAGAGGAAAGCACAGTGCTTAAGAGGCAGCCTCTGGAGTCTACTGCCTGAGTTTGATTCTCAGCTCTGCAGCTTACTTACTAGCTGTGTGACCTTGGGTAAGTTAACCCTTTTGATTCTCACGTTTTGCATCTATAAAACAGGGATAATCAGAGTACCTATTTCACAGGGCTATGATGATTCAGTGAATTACAGCATGTATTAGGTCTTAGAAGAGGGTCTGGTCCATAACAGGTGCTTCTCAGTGTTAGCTGTCACTGCCAGTGATAATAAATCTTCGCAGTAGCTCCATGATGGAGGTACTGCTATTTTCCTTCTGGGAGAGGTGATGAAACTTGGGCTTGGAGAAATCAAATGATTACCTAAGCTCATGCGGCTTAGTAAGGAGTCAAGATCTGGCTTTAGCCTGCCTCACTCTGGAACTGGGATTGTAAACCACAGGGCTATTGGTCTTCCCTCTTTCTGTGCATAGCAGCTAATTGTCTTGTTCCCAAAGCCTGGCACCGAGGCTGAGGAAGAGGAAGGGAACAAGGAGAGCCAATTGGCCTTCCCACTCCCTTGCCCACTTCAGCGGGATTGTTGATCCTTTTTCTCCCCGGAGTCCTTCCCTTTTCCCCTCTTTTTTCACGTTTTCCTTCCCTCCTTCTTTCTACTCTATTTCTCTTTCTTTGACATACTAAGTGAACCAAATTCACAAGGATAACGATACGGGCGGGGGAGCAATGGGCCTAATGAAGGTGTAGATTGAAGAGGAGACGGTTTGGTGGGTAGAGGTGAAAAGCTGTTCTGGGCATCAAAACTGGCCTGCTAAGCAAAGTGGCAAGATGAATTGTCCGACCCTCCTTTGTGTGTGAGTGAATGGAGCTGGAGCCCTGGGGTCAACAAAGACCACCATTCTTTCCATTATAGAGACACCAGCTGTGGAAACCCATTTTTCATATTAGAAAAATATATTGCTTTTCTAGGTGATACATATTTAGTCATTCATTGAAACAGAGGCTACATCAGATGAATGAATTACAACCACCCTGTCTACCCCAAATTTACACGTACCAGGCACTGTGCTCATCACTCTACATGGTTTCGGGCAGTAGAGGAAAGCACAGTGCTTAAGAGGCAGCCTCTGGAGTCTACTGCCTGAGTTTGATTCTCAGCTCTGCAGCTTACTTACTAGCTGTGTGACCTTGGGTAAGTTAACCCTTTTGATTCTCACGTTTTGCATCTATAAAACAGGGATAATCAGAGTACCTATTTCACAGGGCTATGATGATTCAGTGAATTACAGCATGTATTAGGTCTTAGAAGAGGGTCTGGTCCATAACAGGTGCTTCTCAGTGTTAGCTGTCACTGCCAGTGATAATAAATCTTCGCAGTAGCTCCATGATGGAGGTACTGCTATTTTCCTTCTGGGAGAGGTGATGAAACTTGGGCTTGGAGAAATCAAATGATTACCTAAGCTCATGCGGCTTAGTAAGGAGTCAAGATCTGGCTTTAGCCTGCCTCACTCTGGAACTGGGATTGTAAACCACAGGGCTATTGGTCTTCCCTCTTTCTGTGCATAGCAGCTAATTGTCTTGTTCCCAAAGCCTGGCACCGAGGCTGAGGAAGAGGAAGGGAACAAGGAGAGCCAATTGGCCTTCCCACTCCCTTGCCCACTTCAGCAGAGCTTAGGCTGTGGGGCTCAAAGCAGAAACTCCTAATCAGAGAAGCGATGCTTGAGGTTCACTTGGTTTTGATCTCCTGCTGGGAGACTGTGGGCTTAAGCTCCCAGCCTTCCCACTCTCCAACTCTTTGACCTGTCCCAGAAAAAATGCTATCTGGATTTTCTGATTTTCCTCTGTCCCATTTCCACTTCAGTCTAACCTCCTTGAAGCCCCCCGCATGGCCTTCAGGGCAGTCTGCTTCACGCTGGCTAGAAGAGACAGCTGGCTGGAGGCCGGCTTCTTTGTTCGAGAGAAGCTGGTCAATCAGCAGTAATCCCAGATTCACAGTGATAATCAGCCCCCTGTCTGGACAGTCAGGGCTGCACAAAATAACAAGTGGGGCCGCACCTGTTCTGGGGGTCTGGCACTCAGAAAACAAGCTGATATGAATGGCCCAAGTCCCCACGGAGCAGCAGCTGCAGCCTGGAATCAGCGCTTTGTTAGCATAAGAATAGAGCTGGCCAAGCCAGCCAGCCTGCAGTCAGTCAGCTTCCTTTTCTCCCTCCTTCCCTGCTTGCCTGGAACACCAAATGGGCCACCCTCATTGTAAGCAGACCTGCTTTGCGTTTCTTTTCTTAACTGGGCTGGTCAATTTTCATTTATGGGGGAAGGACCACTTTCATTTCTCGGACTGGGTCCTGGGGGATGAAGAGTCTGTTGTTCTGTTCACTTTTCCTCAGAGTCTCTCTCCAGGGTGGGGTTACCCCAATACAGGATGGCAGAAGACACACTGCACAGAGTAGAAAGCAAATGGTGCCCCCTGGAGTTGTGCAGGGGCACAGCCTATGTGGCCTGGCTCCAAGGGCACATGGAGCCCAGGGGCTTCCTCTAGAAAGACCTCTGCTGTGAGCTAAATTGCTTCAGTCATGTCTGTGCGACCCTAATGGACTGTAGCTCAGCAGGCTCCTCTCTCCATGGGATTCTCCTGGCAAGAACATTGGAGTGGGTTGCCATGCCCTTCCCCAGGGGATCTTCCCGACCCAGGGATCCAACCCAGGTCTCTTTTGTCTCCTCTATTGGCAGGCAGGTTCTTTACCACTAGCTCCACCTGGGAAGACCTAGAAAGGCCTGCAGCCCCTTGCTACTCAGTGGGGTTCAGGGATCCGCTACATCATATCATTTGGGCACATGTCAGAAACGTGGCACCTAAGGTCCTACCCTCAATCAGCAACCGGGTTTTAGCAAGATCTGGTGATTCAGCTGCATGTTAATGTGATTCAGTTGGACATTAATGTGTAAGACACATTGGGGTAGAGAATAAATTTCTACTTTTCACATATGAGAGTGCTCAAGCTTTTGAGTCAGAAAAAACATGGTTCCAATCTTAGCTCCATCAGTGACTAGGTGTGAGGCCTCAACCCAGTCACTTAACTTCCTAGAGCCTCAGTTTCCCCATCTGTAAAAGGGCAACAGTGGTAACAGTGATGATAGGGTTACTGTGAGAATGAATAAGAAAAATGTTTATGGAAGTCACCAGCATGCTGTTGGCATACGACGATGTCTCAATAAATAATAGCTTTTCTTCTTATTTTGCTCCTTGATAAACAGCACTATTCTGTCATCTGCAGATGAGTCAGATGCTGACTTGCCCAGCTGTCTATTCATCAGGAAGGCCACTTTATTTCTTATTCTGCTGGTGTGTTAACTTAAAGCAGTACATTTAATTAAGAACACCCCACATTTGATGTTTTCAAAGCACCCTTTACACTGTCTCCTTGCTTTGAAGACTCGAGATATCAGAACTGAAGGAAAGCCTAGAGACAATCTCAATCCAAAATCCTTCTAGCAATGACATTCATTGCTCAGTGACCTGCCAAAGGTCATACAGTGCATTGGGTGACACAATCAGCCTTCAAACCTGGCTGCCGGTTTTGTGCTTACACTATTCAGCAGTTTTAACTTGGCTTAGGGAGACATGACCCTAGAGGCTCGGGTCAAGCCAGGGTGTGGCTACAGATGACTCACCCATGAACATTCGCTGAACTAGACAGATGAGGATTATTTTACAACATGGAAATGGGAACCACCAGATTCGATGCCAAGATTCTCTTTTTCTAAGGGAGAATGTGCGTGTTCCCCTTTGCTGAAGGCAGATAAAAAGCCTCCAGCCTGAACTCAATTCCAGTTTGGAAGAGTGAATCAGGGCCACTGTCCATGAACTGCCTGAGAACTAAGCTCATGGGGAATAAGTTCTCACTGAGGCCACAGCTTGGAGCTGGGCAGGGTGTCTTAAGGTTCTCCTAGTTCTTAGAACATAAACATATAACAAGCGTTGATTCCGAGGACTCTTCTTGATCTTTTAAAAAGACTCTTTAATTATTTGGAAGGGCATGAGAGATGATGTCAAGGAGAAAAAAAGGCAAGTTATGAAATAGTACATAATTTAATATCTGAGGCTGACCAGGAATGGTGCCTGCATCAAGATCATGAGTGTTCCTCAGGCAGAGCCCAATGTTCATGTCTAGGACAGGCACCAGCAACCCCGAAGGGAAGAGGAAGGGCCTTAGAACAATCCCCAAAAGTCACATCAAGCTGTGAGAGCTCTCAGTCTGGGCCTTGGCAACCAACGATACACATCTGGAAGGGTCAAAGTTCCTGGATACAAGCTCTATGATGCTTTCATGCTCTTGATATAAGAGATACTCTTCTATTCCCAATAAACAGTGAACTTGTTCAAGTCTGTTGTGAACATCAAGGTCAATGGCATTCACATTTTTTTCTTTTGGCTACAGAATTTTCACTCTAAAGGAAAATGTTCTCAGTTGCCCAGAATAATACACACAAAGCACAGCTGCCCTAATCAAAGAATTCAGCATTGGTGAGTGGTCCACTCGGCCCACTGTCCCTCACCTTCACTCTAGAACATGCACAGGGATCCCTGAAGCATAAACTTGCAAACCACTGCTGTGAGTTCCTGGGAGTCATTGATGACATATGAGCAGAGCAGGGGCTCAATAAGTTTTCTGAGCTAGAATGATTATTCAGGTTCCAAAGACAGCATTAAGGAGTTTGCCATAGGGCCAGGCACTTCAGTTAGGAAAAAAATACTTTAAAAATGATCCAAAGGGGTGACAGCTAGATTCGCTGAACTAGACAGATGAGGATTATTTTACAACATGGAAATGGGAACCACCAGATTCGATGCCAAGATTCTCTTTTTCTAAGGGAGAATGTGCGTGTTCCCCTTTGCTGAAGGCAGATAAAAAGCCTCCAGCCTGAACTCAATTCCAGTTTGGAAGAGTGAATCAGGGCCACTGTCCATGAACTGCCTGAGAACTAAGCTCATGGGGAATAAGTTCTCACTGAGGCCACAGCTTGGAGCTGGGCAGGGTGTCTTAAGGTTCTCCTAGTTCTTAGAACATAAACATATAACAAGCGTTGATTCCGAGGACTCTTCTTGATCTTTTAAAAAGACTCTTTAATTATTTGGAAGGGCATGAGAGATGATGTCAAGGAGAAAAAAAGGCAAGTTATGAAATAGTACATAATTTAATATCTGAGGCTGACCAGGAATGGTGCCTGCATCAAGATCATGAGTGTTCCTCAGGCAGAGCCCAATGTTCATGTCTAGGACAGGCACCAGCAACCCCGAAGGGAAGAGGAAGGGCCTTAGAACAATCCCCAAAAGTCACATCAAGCTGTGAGAGCTCTCAGTCTGGGCCTTGGCAACCAACGATACACATCTGGAAGGGTCAAAGTTCCTGGATACAAGCTCTATGATGCTTTCATGCTCTTGATATAAGAGATACTCTTCTATTCCCAATAAACAGTGAACTTGTTCAAGTCTGTTGTGAACATCAAGGTCAATGGCATTCACATTTTTTTCTTTTGGCTACAGAATTTTCACTCTAAAGGAAAATGTTCTCAGTTGCCCAGAATAATACACACAAAGCACAGCTGCCCTAATCAAAGAATTCAGCATTGGTGAGTGGTCCACTCGGCCCACTGTCCCTCACCTTCACTCTAGAACATGCACAGGGATCCCTGAAGCATAAACTTGCAAACCACTGCTGTGAGTTCCTGGGAGTCATTGATGACATATGAGCAGAGCAGGGGCTCAATAAGTTTTCTGAGCTAGAATGATTATTCAGGTTCCAAAGACAGCATTAAGGAGTTTGCCATAGGGCCAGGCACTTCAGTTAGGAAAATACTAAATGATCCAGGTGACAGCTGATGGGAATTGAAAGAATGGGCAGTCAAGATGCAAAGGAGCAAACAGAGAAGAGATGGTTGGGAGATAGACTTGGGAGAAACTGGTTATTGTAGAAAATGAGGAAGATGAAAGAAGAATCCTGGATGACTCAGGTTTCTGATTTAGTAGAACCAGAGGATATAAAAGGTCAGGTTCAGTTTTGGACATGTTGAGTGGAATCTCTAGGCAAAGACAGTCCACAGGCAGTTTTATAAACAGATCTAAGGCTCAGGAGAGAGATTTGTGGTGAGAGTATACATTCACAAGTTATAAAATGTAAGTGATAGCCAAAGTTGCGGTCATGGATAAAATTTCCAAGAAAAAAAAAAATGTGAAGTAGTAGGAACAGAAAGAGAAAGAGCTTCCTGGGAACACTTATATTTTGGGTTTGGGAAAAGAAAGCAAAGCTCAAAGAGCAGCCAAAGAAGTAGGAGGTGAATTAAGAAAAAATAGTTTCATGGAATCCATTGGAGAAAAAATTTTCAGGAAGGCAGGCAGTAAAAATTAATGACTCAGAAACACCAAGTAAGTCAAAAGACTGAGAAATGTTCATTAGATTTGTCAGCTGGGGAATCACTGGTGTCCATGGTGAAAGATGTTTCAGGGGAGCGATGAGGACAGAAACCAGGTTCTAGTGAAGAAATAAATGGAAGCAGAGGGAACTGAGACAGGCTAAGCATATTTGTTGTTTAAGAAGTGGGGCTATGAAGGGAAGAAGAGACATGGGGCAGTAACTAGACCGTAAGGATAAGGGCTTGAAAAGAAGGTCTGATAAAAGACTGCAGATATTCTGGAGGTAGCCAATGGTAAGTAACATGTTGAAGATCTTTGAAATAGAGGAAAGTTTTGTTAGAAGGAGAGGAGACAACAGAATAAAAATGGAGAAGGGAGCAACAGAGAAAGAGACGGTTGGATGGCATCATTAATTCAATGGACATGAATTAAGCAAACTCTGGGAGACAATGCAGGGCAGGGAAGCATGGTGTGCTGCAGTCCACGGGGTCGCTCATGACTGAGCGACTGAACAACAAGAGGTGCATCTAGGTTTGAGGTAATAAGACAGGAATTTGAGGCCAGTGAAGCCTCTTATTTTCTCTATGAAATGGAACATGAAGCCATCTTCTTGGAGGCTGGGGGAAGCTAATTTACTCACTGAGAAGAATGCAAGATGTATATTATTAGGGTCACATTTTGTCAGATCTACCATAGTTTTATTTTTTTAATTTATTTATTTTTGGCTATTCTGGGTTTTCACTGCTGCTGCAGGCTCTTCCTTAGTTGCAGGGAGTGAGGGCTACTCTCTAGTTGAGGTGAGCAGGCTTCTTGTTGCAGTGACTTCTCTTGTTGTGGAACTCGTGCTTTAGGGCACACAGGCTTCAGTAGTTGTGGCACATGGGCTCAACAGTTGTGGCTCCGAGGTTCTAGAGCACAGGCTCAATAGTTGTGGCTCATGGGCTTAGTCGCTCCGCAGCATGTGGGATCTTCCCAGATCAGGGATCGAACCCATGTCTCCTGCATTGGCAGGCAAACTCTTCACCACTGGGCTACCAGGGGAGCCCAGGTCTACCATAGTTTTAGGAAACAACTGAGATTGGTTTGCTGCCCACGTGCAGAAAAGTTTAGGATGAGAAGAGGCAGTTATTTGACTAATCTGGTTGTTCATTAGAATCACTGACAGAGCTTAAAAAGACCAACACAGGGGGCTTCCTGTGTGGTCCAGTGGGTAAGATACCACCTTGCAGTGCAAGGGGTGCTGGTTTGATCCCTGGTCTGGGAAGATCCCACGTGCTGTGGAGCAGTTGGACTGGTGTGTGCAACTACTGAGCAAGCTCTCTGGAGTGCATGTGCCCAGAGCCGGTGCTCTGCAATGACAGAGGCCACTGCAATGGGAGGCCCACACAGGCCAAAGAACAAAGATGGAAATAAATGAAAGACCAATAGAAGTGGCAAATAAAAAAAAAAAGACCAACATAGGGGCCCTATTCTAGACCAATGAAATCAGGCATCAGCACATTTTAAATCATCCCAGGTAATTCTCATGTGAAGCCAGGACCAAGATCCACTGGAATGATCTATGGTTTGGGGTTTGCTGAACTAATAAAAATGCCAGAAAGTTGACACATAGTAATTGTTGGATAAGATGTACTGTGGGGTTTAGAAGGGAGAGGAAAACAAGAGAAGCCAGAAGGACTGATATCCATGAAGAACTAAGTAGTGACAAGAGATGAGAGACTTCGATAAAGTGAAAAACAAAGCATAATTAGAATGAAGGGGTTGGGTATATAAACTTTGCTATCATAATACTTGAGATTAAGATGTCAGAGGTGGAGTAGTTTGGGGCAATGAAAAAACACACGAACAGGCAATAGGGAAACATGTTCAAAGTATAGCAGTGATGAAGGTGAGTGGAGATGAGTGAAAACAAGAAAACTGAAAATATAAGTCACATTTTATCCCATTCTCTAGCCAGAGCCCTCCCTTCCAAAGGCACACCATCTCAATTCAGATAAAAGCCAGAGTCTAAACAGTTTCATACAAGGCCTAAGAAGACCTGGTCCCAAGTGGCTCCCTGATCTCATCTACTGCTCTCCCTTCACTGACTCAGCTTCAGTTATATTGTCACCTTCCCGGCCAGGTATGCTCCTGCCTCCAACTATTTGCACTCACTGTTCTCCCTGCCTGTAATGCTGTCCCACAAGATATTTACATAGTAGTGTCCCGCTTCCTCCGGGTCTTTGCTCAAATATCATCTGCTCAACAAAGGCTTGCTTGCTTAGTCACGCAATCGTATCCGACTCTTTGAGACCCCACGGACGGCAG
This sequence comes from Tragulus kanchil, assembly GCA_022376925.1. Lineage (NCBI taxonomy): Eukaryota > Metazoa > Chordata > Mammalia > Artiodactyla > Tragulidae > Tragulus > Tragulus kanchil. The sequence goes on along the minus strand of JAIOJX010000001.1, from coordinate 63,582,069 downwards.
CCCACCAGGCTCCTCTATCCATTGATTTCTCTAGGCAAGAATACTGGAGTAGGCTGCCACGTCCTCCTCCAAGGGATCCTTCTGTCATATATAAAAGTGATTCTTCACTCCCAGCATTTCCTACCTTGTCCCCCTGCTTCATTCTTTTCCATCTGTTCATCACCAACTGACATTCTACACATGATTATTTGTTTACTGATGATTTGATTGTCTCCCCTACTCTGTCCACCTGATGGTAAGGTTCTTGCTGGCAGGAATTTCTGTCCATTTGTTCATTGCTATATCCTTCACACCACACTTCTGACAATGCCCCGTACATAATTATTCATCAGAGGCACAAGTCATGAGTCCAGAATGCTGGATGGGTTGTTCACTGGGGCAGTAAAGGTTTCCAGGATAAGAGCGGGGCTCAGGTTCAAGAGGAAAGTAATAAACCAGGTATTAAAAGTCCAGGAAAACTGTGGGTGAATGAGGAGGAAGACTTGACAAAAAGAAGAGTGGGTAGTATGAGCAGCATGTGGCCCAAAGGAACGTTTATTTAATTTTATTTCATTTCATTTTTAAAACATCTATTTTTTAGACTCTGATGACCTACAGGGATGGAATGGGGGGATGGATGGGAGGGAGGTTCAAGGGGGAGTATAAATGTATATTTATAGCTGATTCAGGGCTTCCCCGGTAGCTCAGTGGTAAATAATCTGTCTGCCAACGCAGGAGACACAGGAGATGCAGGTTCGATCCCTGGGTTGGGGAGATTCCCTGGAAAAGCAAATGACAATGCACTCTGGTATTCTTGCCTGGGAAATTCCATGGACAGAGGAGCTTGGCAGGCTACAGCCCATGGGATCACAAAGAGTTGGATGCAACTGAGCAACTGAGAAAGACACACCCATAGTTGATTTAGTCACATTGCTGTACAGCAAAAACTGACACAACATTGTAAAGCAATTATCCTTCCATTAAAAATAAAAAATAAAAACAATCTACATTTTTAAAATAAACAATAAATTTAGTTGTTCTTTAATTCTGTTATCTGTTGACTTGTTTTCTTTTCTTTTTATTTTTTTACTTTTAGGATGGACAAAAAAGGCCTGAAAACAATGCCAGGGAATAGGAGCGAGCAGACATCACCCACCAGCTCTGTGGTGTGGGCAGCCCCAGAGAATGAGCAGCTTCGGGAGAATGGATGTGTCCCTTAAGTCAAGCAGGTGTCAGAGGTCTGTAAACCTGGCTGCACATCAGTGTCACCAGGGGTATGGTTCTTTAAAAAGTAGAGGCACCCAGGCCCCACTTCAGGCCAATTGAATCAGAATCTCCGGGGATGGACTCCAGGCTTCACTCCTTGTTAAAAAGTTCCCCAGGTGACACTAATGTGTAGCCAGCGCTGTGATGCCCAGAGGTAGGTGACACTGCAAGAGGGAAGGGCCAGGGGACTTTGAAGATGCGCAACATGAGTCTCAAAGGGCACATGTGAAAGCCTGGGAGACACGATGGGGGGTAAAAAGAAAGTACAAACATGTATTGGGATGAAATACCCCACGAGAGTGGAAAGGGGTTAGTGGCAGAGGATGGCATGAATGGAGAGGCTTTAAGAGGTCTCAAAATTCAGAGTTCACTCCTTTTGGAAGAAAATCACAGGGTAAAGTGGTCCCAGAGTTGGAACCGACTGGAGAGGTGCTGACTACCACCCAGGCCATTTCCAGGTTCGGAGAGTTCAGAAGGCACAGCCAGGCCCAAGGGGGGTAGAAGGTGGCCTTATCATTATATTCTGAAAGTTTCTCTTGATAGCTTTAGAAAATAGGAAGTGAACTGGACCCCTAGGTGTTCATTGCTATAGGTTGTGTGTTGTGCAAGTGATGACCAGGTCAGTCTTGGGTCTCCATCAGGAGAGATGGAAGACAGGGCAAGTGGGAACAGTGGTGGAGCTGCCTTGAGTTAGCCCCGTGGACAGTTGCAGGAAGGTGATTTCCTTGCTGTTCAGACTATAAGGGGTGCATGCAAAGCAAGTTTTGGTTAGGTAGGGAGCTAAGCTGGCTAGACCAGGATCAGGTCTCTGGAGTCAGGGAGCTTCTGCGTGCCCTTAATTCCACTGAGATGCTAAATCCATGCCCATCCCCTTCCAACACACTTGGTTATTTCTGGAGTGGGTTGCCATTCCCTTCTTTTAGGGGATTTTCCCGATTCAGGGATCAAACTCGGGTCTTCGGCATTGCCGACAGATTCTTTACTGTCTGAGCCATGAGGGAAGCCCATTAGAGTACAGACAAAGACCAATTCAATTCCTCAGTAAAGTTCCTTAAAAAGCAACTTTAACTGTCTGTGGGTACTAGCCAGGGAACTGTTTCTGCAAACCAACCCACCACCCAGCATCCCCTTGAGGCCTTCCTTAGAATGAACCTGTTTGTGCACATGTGTGCTCAGTCACGTCAGACTCTTTGCAACTCTGTGGACTATAACCTGTCAGACTTCTCTGTCCATGGGATTTGCCAGGCAAGAATACCAGAGTGGGTTGCCATTTCCTTCTCCGGGAGATTTTCCCAGCCTTGAGCCCACAGTCTCCTGCACTGAGGCAGGTTCTTTACCACTAATGCCACCTGTGAAGCCTATTCTGGATTCTGACCTTCTGGCCCTTCCTACTCTGGTGGTCAGAAGTGTTATGTCTATTTTTCTGTCACTTGTCTGGATGCCCATGCATGTCTACAACTATGTGTGTAGCTCCTGGAGCTCCTGAATGACTCTGGACCATCTCCTGAGGAGGGAGCAGGGATGTGCCAGGTTGTAACCGAGGAGCTAAGTGTACGCACTTTTGGTTTTAGGCTCGTCTCTGAAGCCAGGACATCCTAAAGTGTGATCCAGGGCTTACCTGCACCACCATTTCCCAGGATGCTTCTAAACATGCAGATTCCTGAGCTCCTACCTTAGAAGTACAGGGTCAGACAACTTCCTGGAGAACTTCAGCAAGAATCACATAAACACTGCACTAAGGCACCTCCTTCTTGTATTATCTCGTCTAGCCATGGCAACCCCACTATATTTTGTCTATTTTGTGACTGATTCTAAGACCTAGAACATGCTAACCATAGCCTGTGCTTACCCATGGCCACAAAAGCTCACACATGCCTGAGCAAGTGAGGCTTTTAGGTCACTTCTGGTCTTCCACGCTGCCCATGCTGAACTAGCTTGCACATTTCCATGAGGCCATGCTTCTGTGAACACAGAGCCTTTATTGCACTGCTGAAGGATGTTCTGAGGACCAAGGTTAGGTGCGCCCTGTGCATCATGCTGACACAGCAGCAATTGCTTAAAAGGGGATTAATGATTAAATGCAGTTCAAAGCCTGTATCCAGGCACAGGTTTTTTTCTTTTTTAAAGAAGAGCTTGACCCAGTCTTGTCTGATGCCTTAGTGAGAAGTGTAAAGTTGAAAAAGAAACAAGTTCCTTCCCTTATTTGATCAGTCTTCAATACATCATGTCTTGGGTACATTGGGGAATACAGATATGAATAAGACATAGTCACTCTCCTCAAAGAGTTTAAAACCTACCTGGGGAGACAACAAATATACTCCTGTTAGTTATCATCAAGACAAAATAGTATAGGATACATGCTACATATGCATTAGGGACCAAATATGGCAAAGGAGAGCTAAACTCTGAATTGGCTTCAGGCTACATTCCCATTGCTGGTCAGTGGTACTGCCATCCACCTTGCCCAAGGCAGACATATGGAAGTCTTTCATCACTCCTTTCCCTCCTCCAGCCTAGCCAGTCCTCTAGTAAGTCCATGGGGCTTCCCAGGTAGTGCTAGTGGTAAAGACGTTGCATGCCAAAGAAGAAGATGCAAAAGATGTGGATTTGATCCCTGGGTCCAGAAGATGCCCTGGAGGAGGAAATGGCAATCCACTCCAATATTCTTGCCTGGAAAATTCCATGGACAGAAGAGCCTGGCAGGCTATGGTCCATGTGGTCACAAAGATTTGGACACAGCTGAGTACTATTTGGAATTTGGAGTGAGTCCTTTTGGCTCTAGCTGTAGAATGTATCTTAAATCTGCTCAGTTCTCCCCATGGGCACTGCCGCCCCTTAGTCCAGGCCACCAGCATCTCTCTTCCTGAACTATTATCCCAACCACCTAAATCTTGACCTCTTTCTCTTCTTGCCTCTCTCCAGGCTAAGTCTGTGTAGCAACCAGGGTACCATTTTAAACGTATTAAATAATTATTTTGATCCCTCATTTAAACATGTTCATGACTGCCCTATACACTCAGCATAAAGAGGGCACTCATTTCCATGGCCTACAAGCCCCAGCCTGGTCTCCAGCCTCACTGAGCACCACTTCCTCCTTGGTTCACTGTCTCTTTGACTCAGTTAAATATGGCCAGCATCCACCTCAGGTGTCTCCCCATGTTGATCCCTAAGTATGGAATGCTCTTTATTATTACTTATTCATCTTTCCTATCTCAGGTTAGATGTCACTTCCCCAGAAAGCCCTTTCTTCATTCCCTCCCGTATAAATTGTCTCCCTTGTAACTGTCTCTCACACCACCCTTTCTTCACCTTCATAACACTTATTACAACTTACACAGTGGACCCTTGAACAACATGGGTCAGAGCTGCACAGATCCACTTATATGTAGATAGTAAACACCACAGTACTACATAATCGGTAGTTGAATCCATGTGTGGGAACTCCAGATAGGGTGGGACTGAATTTGTGGAGGGCCGACTAAAAGTTATACACATATTTTCAATGACATAGAGGTTAGTGCCCCAAATTTCATATTGTTTGAGATTAAACTGTAATTATATATGTCTCTGTTGGTTTGCTTAATATCTATTTCCTCCACTAGATTATGAGCTTCAGGAAGGTAAAATTTATGTCGGTTTTGTTTATAATCACATTCTAAGTGCCAAGCACAGCTAGTATATAACAGATGCCCAATGAGATCTTGAGATGAAAACATGAAAGAATAAAGGAGTAAAGAAGTGATATGGTCTCAGAAGGATTTGGGGGGAAGAGCCAGTAGGAGAGCACCATGAACGAAGGCATGGGAATGGGCATTTATGTGTAAGATATATTCTAAGGATAAGGGTAGCCTGGTATGGCTGGATTGTGGGGTCTGTGTTAAATAAACACTACTGGAAATGTATGTCATACTTATTTATATGCATATAGTGCATGTATGCTCAGTCATGTCCGACTCTTTGCGACTCCATAGACTGTAGCCCTCCAGGCTCCTCTGTCCATGGAATTCTCCAGGCAAGAATACTAGTAGAGTGGGTTTTCATTTCCTCCTCCAGGGGATCTTCCCGACCCAGGGATCGAACCCATGTTTCCTGTGTCTCCTGAATTACAAATGGATTCTTTATCACCGAGCCACCTAAGAAACCCATACAATACAAAGTCTAAACCCTTGGGCTAAGAAGCATTATGTTTGCTTGGTCATGTCCACTATATGGCTACCCTAGCCTGATCCCAACTAGTAGCAAGCAATTCAGGGTGGGCAGGATGCAGCGATCCTCCTGAGTTGCGAGCAGGAAGGGGCTGTATGGCTCCCATATCTCCAGATATGGCCAGGGACCCAGCAGGATTCCGAGTGAGTGATGTCTGCTGGACCCAAGTCAAAAAGTGTATATTGCTGTACCAGTGTTGGGCTTCCCAGCTGGCACTAGTGGTAAAGAATCTGCCTGCCAATGCAGGAGGCCCAAGAGATGTGTATTTCATCCCTGGGTTGGGAAGATCCCCTGGAGGAAGAAATGGCGACCCACTCCAGTATTCTTGCCTAGAGAATCCCATGGACAGAGGAGTCTGCCAGGCTACAGTCCATGGGATCACAAAGAGTCAGATGTGACTGAAGTGACTTAGAACACATGCTCACACATGCCAAGGTCTGCTATACTGGTGGAAAACAGAAGGAGAGGTGTAGAAGGGCTTGTTGGCAAAGTATGTTATTGAAAAACATGAATAAACTTTATGATTGACTCCAATATATTGAAAAGTCCTCTTGGGTTATGCAGTCCCTTCTGATATTTCACAGGTGTCTAAGATCCCATATGGACCCTTAATACTCCAGGCTGACTGATATCTCTAATAATAATAATACTGCCTGCATCAAAAGGTTATTATAAGGATGGAATAAGAAAATATGTATGAAGTACTTAGCATAGTGCCTCACACACAGTAAGCACTCAATACATGTTGGCTATTCTTACTGATATTAATAACTTCAACAGCAGCAACAGTATTAACTAGGTCAGGAAAGAAATAATAAGGGCTGCACTTAGGCAGAGCCATTGAGTAACCCAATGAGGTCAGCATATGCCTTAAATGGGTAGTCACCGTGGGGCCCCAGAGGTGCAGATAAATGTACAGAGAGAGGTCTCAAGGCTGGTACTCAGTCAGTGGTGGGCAGGGCAGGTTGCTTGGTCACCAGGCTGAGGTAGGTGATACTCTGGGAGGTGGCCCCACTCAAGGCAGGCCCTGTCACCAGGGTTTAATTCCCAGCTCTATCAATCAGGTAGGAATTGTCACTATAGCAGCATCTGCTTGCCTTCCTTCATGTGTCACTTAGGGAGGAGGTGCAGGGCCCTTTGGCCTGTTGTCTTGGAGGAATACCTGAAGGGAATACATGCCTGGCCAGGCTATCAAGGGAGGTGTGGGCGGGACAACTAAGAAAACTTTGTGCTGCCTAGGGTCAAGTTCCTTTAGGAACCGATAAGCAAGGTCTGTCTTGTCCTCATTTTTTGTCACTTTGTGAACCATTTGGGGGCCTGGGGCTCAGCTGCTGTGCAGAAGCAGCCTGTGTGACCTCGTGCAGGGTTTCTGCAGGAAGCCCTCTTAGTCTCAGGGAGGTCCCCATGCAGAAAGGCTGTCTCTTCTGCTTACCCCAAACAACAGGCATCGGAAACCTCTGCCGGGGTGGGAGCAAGGTTCAGAGGTGGCCCAGACATGGAGAAGCCAGGAACTAAAGGACTTACAGGGTCACTAAGTTGGCAACAGACTGCCAATAACAATACTTTCTTGAGCCCTTCTAGGGGCCAAGCAGTTTGCTGAGAACCTTGCAAGAATGAGCTTGTTTATACCTCAAAAAAAACCGATGATGTGACTATTACTGTTCCCATTATACAGGTGAAAAAACTGAAGTTTAAAGAGGCTAAGCAACTTACCCAAAGTGCCTGGACCAGGACTCAGGTGCTCATCATAAAAGAAATAGCTGGTCTTTGCTGAGCACTAACTATGGGGCTGACTCTTGCTATGTATTTTCTCTTTGATTCCTTACTATAATTTTATGAAGTAGGTTTAATTATTTCTCTTTCCATTTTACAGAGATAAAGTGATTAGGTGGTTAAGAAACTTTCCAATATCACATAGTTAGTAGAAGATAGAAGAGGAATTTTACTGTAAGTAAACGATTCCAGCTCTCAGACCTTCAACCTTCTACTACCTTCTCTTTCTTCCAAAACAATTACTAGGGAAAACCTGAAGACAACTACAATCAGCTATATTGGACAAATTTCTTTTTTCAATGATCTGCTTGCTCTACTATCCCCATGGAAACCAGAGAGTCAGAGTCATTACAGATGGGAGAACTGATGCCTAGGGAAACCAAGTGACACGTCAGGCAATAGACACAGAACAAGTGAATGAGGCCTTAAGAGACTTTGATGCCCACTGACTCTCGTGACTGGACATGACAATAAAGAGGACACACTGCAGAAAGTGGGTGGGGATCTTCATCTAGCATCTCCAGTTCAAAAGAGATTTTAGAGAAATTGTAGCCAACATAAGATCTTTCCAGGAATGAGCCAATTAAAAGAAAAAAATTGTTTATGTGTAGCAATGTTAAATTGCTCCATGCACTCTAGTCAAAGGGAAAACTTGGGCTGCTTCAAATGCGGTCTTAGGTTATCGTTCGAAGACAGCTTTGTTCCCACGGGTATATTCTGGAAATCTCTGGGTGTGGATTTGTTGTATTCTTGAGTTTGAGTCCCATCAATCTGAATTCAATGAATCTGTATTGGTGGATGCCAAGAATTTCTTGCCTCGTGTTGCAAGTTTGATAATGAGAATCAGACAAGTAGGACTTGGGTGAGCTGGAAACCCAAAAATCTAAGCCAACGAGACTGTTGTTCAGCCTATTCTGGACTCCTCCCCTGGCTATCTCCCCCTTTTCAGTCCCCTTTTTACTGAAAATATCTAGAAAGTCATTCTCTACCTCTGCTCTTGGCACTGGCTTCCAGAAGAGTGGGAGGAGGAAAACTAACAACTAGGTTTCACAGTCCCAGGATCTACGAAACTAACAATAGTCACAGGGGTCTCAGGAATGTACTTCTCAATGCCAATATTTACAGTTTTACTCAGTTTTCAGTTCTCAAGAATCAAAACCAGGTTCCCAGGCCCACCCCTACAAAGATACTTAATACCCCTCACAACATTCTTCTGCCATTAATACCAACTCCCCCTTTCTTCTTGGTATTTAAAGTTACTGAGGTTCTTCAGGGTTCAGACTCTCCACAGCCAATAAAATCTGTTGCTGCATACATTTGCCTTTGGTACAACCCAGCCTGATACACACCATGGGGAATCCTTAATAGTGGAATACTCTGTGTAACTATGCAAGCCTCAGGATCAGACAGATAGATCCACTTGGTTACTCACCAGCTGATTGAACTTGTGCAAGTCACTTAGTGGCTCTGAGCCTCAGTTTCCTCAACTGGGATATGAGAATGCTCTGAATGCCTATATGATGGAGTTCTGGAAGAGATTTAGTGAGATAATACATGCCAGGAGGGTGGTGCAGTATGTGGCACATGGCTCAGTAAATGGTAGCTACAGATCAAGAGGAGGACTTCCTGTCTCTGAAAGTTTGCCCTGAAGAAGCATTTCTTTAGCTCTGATTTCCCCTATAATGAAGTGAAGGGCTGAAGTCTGAGACCTAAGGGAAAAAAACGGGGCAAAGGGGTGTGTACTTTTTTTTTTTTTTTTGGTCGCACCGGGGGGTTTGCCTGATCTTAGGTCCCTGACCAGGGATTGAACCCGGCCTTGGCAGAGTGCTGAGTCCTAACCACTGGACTTCCAGGGAAGTCCTCAAAGAGGTGTATCTTGATTGAACTTTTCCTTTCGGCACTTAGAGAGCAGTTCAATATTGACAGAGGGCCTACGGTTGAAGGAAATAAAATCAGTAATGTGATGAAGTGAGGGCTAATGGGTGGGAAAAAGGTGTTTAAAGAGAGGTGGGGGTGGTGGAGACAAAGGGCTAAAAAGCTCAGAGGTTGAAATCCCACGAAACAAGTGAACCTACTGCAACACTGTGAGCTGAATGAAGGAAAGAGAAAGAAAAGTTTACAAAGTCAAAGAAGGGATAGAAGCTTCAAAAGGGATTTTTAAAAAATCACAGGAGGGCTTGGGCAGAAAGGGTCTGAATTCTGGAAAACGCTTTGTCCTTTCTCAGAAATGCTTGGGCTGGCGATTTTGTGCCAAAAGGCCTAAAATATGGTTATTACTGAATAACTACTCAGTTTGTTCACCCAGACTTGTTCTTATTAAAAGAATAACACTCATTGTTCACCCAGCTTCAGGGGGTTCAGACTCTCCACAGCCAATAAAATCTGTTGCTGCATACATTTGCCTTTGGTACAACCCAGCCTGATACACACCATGGGGAATCCTTAATAGTGGAATACTCTGTGTAACTATGCAAGCCTCAGGATCAGACAGATAGATCCACTTGGTTACTCACCAGCTGATTGAACTTGTGCAAGTCACTTAGTGGCTCTGAGCCTCAGTTTCCTCAACTGGGATATGAGAATGCTCTGAATGCCTATATGATGGAGTTCTGGAAGAGATTTAGTGAGATAATACATGCCAGGAGGGTGGTGCAGTATGTGGCACATGGCTCAGTAAATGGTAGCTACAGATCAAGAGGAGGACTTCCTGTCTCTGAAAGTTTGCCCTGAAGAAGCATTTCTTTAGCTCTGATTTCCCCTATAATGAAGTGAAGGGCTGAAGTCTGAGACCTAAGGGAAAAAAACGGGGCAAAGGGGTGTGTACTTTTTTTTTTTTTTTTTGGCCACACCGTGTAGTTTGCCAGATCTTAGGTCCCTGACCAGGGATTGAACCCGGCCTTGGCAGAGTGCTGAGTCCTAACCACTGGACTTCCAGGGAAGTCCTCAAAGAGGTGTATCTTGATTGAACTTTTCCTTTCGGCACTTAGAGAGCAGTTCAATATTGACAGAGGGCCTACGGTTGAAGGAAATAAAATCAGTAATGTGATGAAGTGAGGGCTAATGGGTGGGAAGAAGGTGTTTAAAGAGAGGTGGGGGTGGTGGAGACAAAGGGCTAAAAAGCTCAGAGGTTGAAATCCCACGAAACAAGTGAACCTACTGCAACACTGTGAGCTGAATGAAGGAAAGAGAAAGAAAAGTTTACAAAGTCAAAGAAGGGATAGAAGCTTCAAAAGGGATTTTTAAAAAATCACAGGAGGGCTTGGGCAGAAAGGGTCTGAATTCTGGAAAACGCTTTGTCCTTTCTCAGAAATGCTTGGGCTGGCGATTTTGTGCCAAAAGGCCTAAAATATGGTTATTACTGAATAACTACTCAGTTTGTTCACCCAGACTTGTTCTTATTAAAAAGAACAGTCTGCTCTCCGTTCACCTCTGAAGAACGCAGTCCCAGGGAATGAGGTCACAAACCAGTCTCCCCAAATGCGGTCTCATATCACAGGATTTGAAGGCAGAACTACAGGGAAACCTGGACTTTCCCACTTGGGAGAATGGCTTTCATTCCCTCAGGCTGGAAATCTCAGCTCTTGCCTCTTGAAAGTTACCACAGGAGGGATTACAGACTCTGAATCGTCAAAAGAGCTGGTTAACAGTTCAGACGGGCCCACTCTTGGCGTTTCTGATTCAATTAGTTGACATGGGGACTTCAACCTACTTTTTAAAATTCATTTATTTTAGCAACTGAAGTAAAATTGCCTTACAGAATTTTATTGTTTTCTGCCAAACATCAACACGAGTCAGCCATACATGTATACATATGTCCTCTCCCTCTTGAACTTCCCTCCCATCTCCTCCTCATCCCACACCTCCGGATTGTGACACAGCCCCTATTTGAGTTTGGTCGTCTACTTTATATATATTATTATATATATAACTATATTATATATTATTATTATATATATTTTACATATGATACTGTAAATTTCCATGTTACTCTCTCCATACATCTCACCCTCTCTTCCTGTTTCTCTAGTGCTGCCCTGCAAATAAATTCATCAGTACCATCTTTCTAGTATGGTAGAAAGGTAAATATTGTATACTAGCACATATATATTTATGTAAATCTATATTATGTACAACTTATCTATATTATAATTATATATATTATAAAATTATATTATGTATATTATATATTTATATTGTATATTGTTATATATAATACAAATATAACATACAGTATATATAATGTGTACATATATTATACATGTATATGTTATATAATCTTACATATTATATATTATATACATATTGAATATACATTATATAATATATAATACATATAATATATAAACAATATATAAGGATATATATAATTATATATACAATAGTATATAACATATATGTAATATATAAATACATATTAGTATACACATTATATATAATACATATAATGTATATAATATATAATATACATTTACATTATTAATATAAATTGATTATATTTATAATATATTATAGTATATTATATAATATATATTTTGATATATATTAATATATGCTATTAATATTTTCATTAATACAAATTTAGTATATTCATAATATAGTGTATATAATATGATATAGATTATAAAGTTATATATATCATTAGATATACATTTTATATTATATATTATATATAAATGCTATATTATTTATATTATAAATATATATGTATTAGTATACAATATTTACCTTTCTCTTTCTGACTTACTTCATTCTGTATAATAGGCTCTAGGTTCATCCACCTCATTAGAACTGACTCAAATGCATGGGTTTTATGGCTGAGTAATATTCCACTGCATATATGTACCACAGCTTCTTTATCCATTCATCTGCTGATGTACGTCTAGGTTGTTTCCATTTTCTAACTATTGTAAATTATGCTGCAATGGACATTGTATCTTTTTCAATTTTGGTTTCCTCGGGGTATATGCCTAATAGTGGGATTGCTGGGCTATATGGTAGTTTCATTCCTAGTTTTTTAAGAAATCTCCGTACTGTCTTCCACAGTGGCTATATCAATTTACATTCCCACCAACAGTGCAGAAGGGTTCCCTTTTCTTCACACTCTCTCCAGCAGTTATTGTTTGTAGACTTTTTGATGATGGCCATTCTGACGGGTGTGAGGTGATATATCATTGTAGTTTTGATTTACATTTCTCTAATAATGAATGATGTTGAGCATCTTCTCATGTGTTTATTGGTCATCTGTATGTCTTCTTTGGAGAAGTGTCTGATTAGGTCTTTTCCCCACTTTTTGATTGGGTTGTTTGTTTTTTCGGTGTTGAATTGTCTGAGCTGTTTGCATATTTTGGAAATTAACCCTTTGTCGATTGTTTCATTTGCTATTATTTTCTCTCATTCTGAAGACTGTCTTTTCACCTTGTTTATAGTTTCCTTTGCTGTGCAAAAGTTTTTAAGTTTAATTAGGTCCCACTGGTTCATTTTTTTTATTTCCATTACTCTAGGAGGTGGGTCATAGAAGATCCTGCTTTGATTTATGTCATCGAGTGTTCTGCCTATGTTTTTCTCTAAGAGTTTTACGGTTTCTGGTCTTACATTTTGGCTTAATCCATTTTTAGTTTGTCTTTGTGTATGGTGTTAGAAAGTGTTCTAAGTTCATTCTTTTATATGCAGCTGTCCAGTTTTTTTGTTGTTGTTGTTTTTTTTTTTTTTTTTTTTTTTTTAACCATCTGAGCCACCAGGAAAGCCCTAGCTGTCCAGTTTTTGTTTATTCTTGCCTCCTTTTTCAAAAATAAGGTACCCATAAGTGCGTGGGTTTATCTCTGGGCTCTCTATCATGTTCCATTAGTCTATATTTCTATTTTTCTGACAGTACTATACTCTCTTAATGATTGTAGCTTTGTAGTATAGTCTGAAGTCAGAAAGATTGATTCCTTCAACTCCATTCTTCTTTCTTAAAACTGCTTTGGCTATTCAGAGTGTTCTGTGTTTCCATATGAATTATGATATATTTTGTTATAAGTCTGTGAAAAATACCACTGGTAATTGAATAGGGATCAGATTGAATCTATAGATTACATTTGGTAATACAGTCATTTTCACAATATTGATTCTTCCAACACAGGAACATGGACTATCTCTCCATCTGTTTATGTCATCTTTGATTTCTTTCATCAGTGTCTTATAATTTTCTCTATATAATTCTTTTGTGTCCTTAGGTAGGTTTATTCCTACATATTTTATTCTTTTTGTTGCAATGATAAATGGGATTGCTTCCTTGATTTCTCTTTCTGGTTTTTCATTGTTAGTATATTAAGAATGCAAGTGATTTCTGTGTATTGATTTTGTATCCTGTGACCTTGCTAAATTCACTGATTGGCTCTAGTAAATTTCTGATAGTATCTTTAGGGTTTTCTATGTATAGTATCATGCCATCTGCCAACAGTGAGAGTTTTACTTCTTTTCCAATCTGAATTCCTTTTGTTTCTTTTTCTTCTCTGATTGCCATAGCTAGGGCTTCCAAAATTATGTTGAGTAATAGTGACAAGAATGGACACTCTTGTCTTGTTCCTGATCTTAGAGGGAATGCTGAACATATTTTTTTTTAAGTGCTCCCAAATGATTCTGTCACAAAGCAAGCTTTGACTTTGGAGACAAGTATGCTTTGCTTGGGGCTTCCCTGGTAGCTCAGCTGTTAAAGAATCTGCCTGAAATTCAGGAGACACGGGTTTGCTATCTGCGTTGAGAAGATCCCCTGGAGGAGGTCATGGAAACCCAATCTGGTATTCTTCCCTGGAAAATTCCATGGACAGAGAAGTCCGGTGGGCTATAATCCATGGGATCGCAAAGAGTCGAACACAACTGAGTGACTAAGCACAGCATGTGCTTTTCTTAGATGAAAGGCACTGTAGTATAATCTACTCCTAACATACAGTGAGGAATTTGAGGCTAAGAGACATTGAAGCACTTATTCAAGGTCACACAGGTAATTAGCAACAAAACTAGAACTGGAATTTGGGTCTCTGCCTCCCAATTCCCTGTAAGCTTCACTTACTGATTCTCTTTGCCTCTTAATGAGATTGTCCCTTCAAGTTTACATATGGGGACAGATATCCTCTCCTGATTCTAATCAGAGTTAAAGAGCAATGCTACCTTTGTAGAATTATTCATTAGAAAAGAAAAATGGCATTCCCTAGTTCTACAAAAAGCCACAAGCATAGTTTTAAATTAAAAAGAAAACATGGCCTTTTCCATTATGACCATCTGTAAGGAGAAATGTGGGCTTACCAGGTGGGGCTAGCTTTAAAGAACCCATCTGCCAGTGCAAGAGACCTTAGAGACACAGGTTCAATCCCTGGGTTGGGGAGATCCCTTGGAGAAAGAAATGGCTATCCACTCCAGTATTTTTGCCTATAGAATTCCATGGACAGAGGAGCCTAGCAGGTGACAGTCCATGGGGTCACAAAGAGCTGGACATAACTGAAGCAACTTAGCATGTACACAAGCAGAAATGTATCACATGATTTCTGTGTAGAGACCATATTTGTGGCTATAATGTTTCAGTTTTAAATTATTCAGCATTGGGGAGTTCCCTGGCCATCCAGTGGTTAGGACTCACTGCTTTCACAGCTGTGGCCCTGGGTTCAATCTCTGGCTGGGGAACTAAGACTTTGTAAGCCATGCAGAGCAGCCAAAATAAATAAACAGACAAATAAATAATTACCCATCAAAGAAAGAACACCCTAGCTCTAGGATGGGACATTTATTAACTTAAAAATCAAAGATTTTTTTTTTCAAGACAGCAAAGACCAATATTATATTAATGACCATCAGTTCCCATGTGAATGCTCCTTACTCTAGTCCAAATCTTTAAAAGAAAAAACCCACAAATATTAGATAAGTTCTGAAACCATTTTCCAAATACCAAGATTCTGAGGTAAATGGGAAACCACAAATAATAAATAGCAATAGTTTAAATAATCCAAATTATCCCTCTGGGGACAATAACCTACCCATCTTCTGACAGCTCAAAATCATCCTGGGGTTGGGTAAGTACCACAATAGGTAAGGGGTAAGTACAAGGGGCACTCTTAAATACCTCCAATGAGGAAGCTGAACTTCAAAGGCACCTATATTCATTCCTAGGCTTCCCAGGTGGCTTTAGGGGTAAAGAACCCACCTACCAAAGCAGGAGACATAAGAGACACAGGTTCAATCCCTGGGTCAGAAGGATCCCCTGGAGGAGGGCATGGCAGCCCACTCCAGCATTCTTGCCTGGAGGATTCCATGGACAGAGGAGCCTGGCAGCCTACAGTCCACAGGGTTGCAAATAGTCAGACACAACTGAAATGACTTAGCACGCACATAAAAATCCCCAGAGGAGAAAAGTTGCCAGATTTGAGCTAGCATGTGTTGGAGGTATGTCAGGAGCCTTTTCCAGCAATGTCCGTTTCTCCTTCCCAGATGTGTCTTCTCCATCTATACATCGGGTACCAACTATCACAGCTCTTTCATACCCTCCCCATGCTCAACCACCCTCAAAGGATTTAAAGCTTACTACTGTTGCTCTCACTCTTCAGATAAAAGATAGTTCTTTAGCCACACAAACGACTGCTCTGATGTCCATTTTCTCTTAATACATGGATCCTACCTGTGGCCTAAACAAAACACCAAAATTCCCTTGACCATACCTGGATGTTGGCAGGAAAGAGATACAAGGAGATGAAGCAAGCCCAAGCAGAGTGAGGAGAAAAGCTATACCTGCACCTGTTTGTCACTATTCCCTTTGCAGAGGGTGACATCACTGTTTATTTCTATTAGAATAACTCCTCATGGGAGGGAGGGCTGCAAACTTGTCCTCTTTGCGGGAAAGCAAGTTGGAGAAGCCAACTCCTACTCAGCCCTCAGCCTTTGGAAAATTCTGGAACCAATCTAGCTGACCACAGAGTTCAGGGACGATGCAGCAGTAGCTTTGTTCCAAGTGTCTTACAACATATACCTCTAAAGCTCATTTGCCATTGTCTGCTGCTGTGGTGGTTGCCAGCCGAAATGACCCTAAATAGCCATTCATTTCACAGTGAATTTAGAGGGACTTGACGTTAGAAAATGCTTTAGACACAGTTCTAGCTGGAAATGAATTAAAAAACATGTTTGCTTAAATAATTGAAGGTGAAATGTTCATTACATATGTTTCACATACAGTTAGGGTTTTCTGCCCCCAGCCTTTTGTGGTGCCAAATATGAGTTCCTGCCTAGCACTTGATTAAAGACACAAAACCTGAATTAGCAAAAGATCTCAAAAGAAGGAATAAAGTATATGTTTATACATTGCATTTAGAGGGTAAATTGGTTTTGAAAATTAGTTTAGAAGGCACTTTGGCCATATCTCGAAAAAAGAAAATACCTGAACAAGTCCAGTCCTTGTAGTTTACCTTAAGGAAGAAATGAGCCAAATGCATATAATAGAGTTCAAAGGCGTTCATTGTGGCATTGTTGAAGTGCTCATGAAGGAATAGAGTGACAATGATTGTTTTTAAAAACCATAAACATTTCTGTGCCAAGAAAGGCATCAAAATCAAAGTCAAAAGGGAAGACAACAGACTTGTTACTCTATTTGCAACATAGATCACAATCAAATCATTACCACTGAAAATACATAAAGAGATCCCAGTTATCACAATGAGATAGAACAACCTAATAAAAAAAAAGAGGCAAAGGATATGAAATGGCAACACGGAAGAAGAAATGCAGCAATGCCATACATATACTTCGGCTT
The DNA here is from genome assembly GCA_022376925.1 of Tragulus kanchil. Lineage (NCBI taxonomy): Eukaryota > Metazoa > Chordata > Mammalia > Artiodactyla > Tragulidae > Tragulus > Tragulus kanchil. The sequence continues at coordinate 63,565,073 of JAIOJX010000001.1, read as the reverse complement.
CACTAGCCCTCAAAAAGTATGCTAAAGAAAGGGAGACTTTTTCAGTGATCACGTTGTCAGAGTGAAAGTATCTACCAACCCAACTGAAATAGGTGAGGAAGAGCATGGAAAAATGGCCATTGCTGGTGGGGAAGGTAAGTCACCATCACCTTCTTGGAGGGCAATTGGGCATGAAATCACAGATGTCCAAACCAAACTCTTTGAACCAGCAATGTCACACCTGTGAATCTGAGTATGCGCTCAGTCGCTCAGTCATGTCTAACTCCTTTGTGATCCTACGGACTGTAGATGGCTGGTCTCCTCTGTCCATGGAATTTTCCAGGCAAGAGTACTAGAGTGGGTAGCCATTTTCTCTTCCAAGGCATCTTCCTGATCCTGGAATCGAACCTGTGTCTCCTGAGTCTACCATATTGGAGGTGGATTCTTTATCACTGAACCACCCAAGAAGCCCACTGTGTGAATTTACATTACAAAAATGCTGGTCACAGTAGGGAGAGATGCGTGTAGAAGGAGGTTAGCTGCACCACTATTTAATAATGTGTAAAAATTTGCAAGAATGTAAAATTGATCAGTAAAGCTTGGATTAAAAAAATTAGGTCACAACCAGATGATAGAGTACTATGCAACTGTTAAGAAGAGTGAACTAGCTAGATGGGTACTGGAGAGTAAAGACCTTCAGAGTGTCCCAGCACACTGTGGAGCAGTATATTACATCTTGGCCACATCTTTTATTTCTATTTTAGGCACATGAATACATATATAAATATTCATAGAAACACACACAAAATGATACATACCTAACTGTGAACATAGTGGGAGATCAGTGGTAGAGAGGCCAGGAACATTGTACTTCACACGCTTATTTTTACAAGCATGGGCATGTATTATTTTGATCATAAAAATGCTTTTTTAAAACAAGAAGTGAGGCAAACTGTACCACTCCCCCACAGAGTCCAGCTCCCACTCCCAGCCTCTAAAAATGTCCTCTTCAAGGACATGGTGTTCCAGCATCTAAGCCAATTTCTAATTCCCAAAGCCATGAGCTTTCACCTGTTAGAAGTTGAGAACGCCTGGAAAGAGGTGGAAAGGTTATTGCATTCTTTCAGAAGAGTTTTGTTTCATGCGATGGAGACATGATGGACACCCTTTCTAGAATGATCTGCCTCTCCCATCCTTCCAAGTCTCCCACCTTTCTTCAAGAAAGGAAAATAGCTACCTCATTTCAGCTCCTTTTTTATTTTTCCCTCAAGTCCAGGATTCAGCCCCATTGTTTTATCCTGAAGAAATTCCACTCTAACCTCTGTGCCACTGCAGTCTATTTGGAACAAGTCTCATCCCAGTACTTCCAATTCCCTCTGAGAATAAGACTGACAATTACAGCTGTGGGAATCTTCAGAATTTAGGGATCATCTGTAAGTGACCCTAGGCTGTGTATCAACACCAACAGTCAGTAGACCAGGAGTGTTAGACCTAGATGGCCCTGATATGACATGCCTGTGGTAGTGAATGTGGGCCCTTCTCTGGGGAGTGCATCAGTCATTTTCATCAGACTTTCAAGGGACTCCTTGGTCCACACCAAGGGACTCCTTGGTCCACACTATCTTGATCAAGATAGAGGGACTGGGATGATTTCATCACCCACTGGGTATCTTGGCAGAACACCCAGTCCTTAGGTTCCAGCTGGCTGCATGGTTTGGTGAATCAGACAACTGCACACTCAAGAGGAATAGAGATCTGGAGATACAAGGATGCAAGCCTTTGAGGGCTCCAAGAGACACCTACCCCTCTGCTATAGTCCAACAACTCAGACCTGGACACGACCTCCAAGTCCCACTGAATGAGCCAATCCACACTCACCTGAAATATACAAGACTGGGCCCGCCAGGCTCCTCTGTCCCTGGGATTTCCCAGGCAAGAATACTAGAGTCGGTTGCCACGCCCTCCTCCAGGGGATCTTCCCAACCCAGGGATTGAACATGTGTCTCCTGCATTGCAGACAAGTTCCTTATGGTCTGACCCACCAGAAAAGCCCCATACAAGAACACAGCTGGGTATAAAGCTTCAGAAAGAGCTCAAGGAGGGTGAAGTTCTGGGCTTTAGCTTTTAGGAGGACTTCTGTTCTGACATGTGGTAGCTGTGTGAGGTTAGGCAGCTTATGACTCTTCTCTGATCCTCATTTTCCTAATCCAAACACGTTTGCACCAGATGAAATTCATGAGGCATTTGCAGCTCTACCATGCCATGACCCTCTCCTCTAGGACAGGCATTTCCACTAAGCTCTCCAGAACAAAGAATGACTTCACTCTCACTTTCCAGTATCACATCTTAAAGTCACACGTTTCCTCTTGTGGCTAAACCAAAATCCTTTCTACTGTGATAGAAGCTTGCCCCTTGTATATGAGAAATGGCTGGTCTGTGTACAGAGCACTATAGACAGCTAACTCTACTGCCTTCCCATCCGTCTCTACCTCAAACCCAGTCTGCAGTGATTATTAGTAGTTAATCCTCCAGATCTCTATCCTTCTTTCAAGGCAGCTTGTAAAGAAAAGAGGAAATTAACGAAGAGTCAAAGGAATTGAAAAGGGTCAATAGTCACGAGAGTGTTTTTTCTTTTCCCTTTACATTTCCTTGAAGATGGTCGTGACTTCCTTCTGGCCAAGTGGCCCCTGGACACTGATTGAGAAACCTCTCCTATGAGCAGGACTGTGGCCTAGATGGGGCACCGGGGCCACTGGAGAGGAGCCCCGTAGCATTCAGCTTTCAAGATGGTCCTTTAGAACTGCTTCTGCAACACAATGAGTCTGAAGGAAAAAAGCAACTGTCCAACTACATTTACTTCCCGCCTCCAGGGTTCTCTGGTCAGCAGGGTGTGTTCAGAGTGATGGGATTTCCTTGAGGCTGTACTGATGATGTCTCTGGACCAGGAAATTAAAGGCCACACTGAAATTGTCAGCATGTGAAAGGAAGTTAAGTCCAGAGAACTGAGTCACCCAAGGTTGAATGAGGATAGGTCTTTGCAGTTGAAGCAGAGCAGAGAACTGAGGTAGTCTGCCCAAAACCTCAGCAGCAAAAAACAGGATAGGGGCCTGAACTGTCAAGATAATTGCTTTAATTCTTCACTTCCCTTTCATAATAACCTTGAGTTCATATAGAGGCTTTCTTCTAAGGAGCTCAAAATACTTACTGAGATATTATCTTAGTTGTCATCACACCATCACAGTCAGTGAGAGCAATGATCATGATCAGCTTCATTTTACACATGAGGGAAGGAAAGTCTATAGGGCTGCAGTGAGTCATCCACGTTTACCCAGCAAGACACTGACACCCTCCAAACTTAGCCCCCCAAATGCTGTTGCCCAGCCATTGCCCAAAGAATGTTCTTCTCCGCACCAGGCCAGCCAAATGCCAATTGGAATACCAGGATCTGTGGTCAAGCCTCTTACCCTGGAGAGGTACAATATACACTAGCCTTGTGAAGGCTTTTAGAAGCCCTGCTATAGACAAAACTGTTTCTGTTGAAGCAAGACTTTTGCCAAAACAATCACAAACATCTGTGAGAGAGAGAGAGAGTGTGTGTGTGTGTGTGTTTGTGTAACACCTACTCACATCCTATGGAACTAGTCTTTTTTGGATGTTTCTTACAGAGAAATACCCTCAGATACTGACAGCCAGTGAACAAAGGACCTTATGCACCCCAAGGATCTCAGGCCCTCATCTCCTCTGCAGCAGAGCACTGGCCAGATGAGAGGAAACCAACACAAGCTTGCTTACTTCTGCTGGCACACCTTTCACATAGAATCCAGGGCTATTTTTGGTCTTTATTTGAGGGAGGAGATGCTTGGAATGCTGGTCCAAGCCCTCAGACCCCACACTCTTCCGAAGCAGAATTTTGTGCGCACCAAGGCACTTCCAGTAGAAGTCACCCATCTCTTAGGTTCCTTTCCAGTGCCATTCATCAGCCCAAGAAATCAGTGCCAACACAACAGAACAGGAGACTCAGAATGTGCCCCTGTTCTGGCTTCATTGCATGAGCATTAGAGTAGTCCTTGTATATTCATTTCAGAACTGACATTCAGCACAGAAATCTTGTGCTATTATTAATTACCAGTGACACTACTAAAAGTACCTAAAATGTAAAATTCCCTGAAGACTCTGTCCTGATTACTTTGTATTTTACATACAATTTGGGGCTTCCCAGGTGGCACTAGTAGTAAAGAATCTGCCTGCCAATGCAGGAGACAAGAGACGCGGGTCTGATCCCTGGGTGGGGAAGATGCCCTGGAGGAGGATATGACAACCCACTCCAGTATTCTTGCCTGGAGAATCCTGGTGGACAGAGAAGCCTGGAAGGCTACAGTCCATAGAATCTCAGAGTCAGACATGACTGAAGCGACTTAGCCTGTACACAATAGAAGATCACAAAGGATTTAATATTTATTACTGCCATTTTCACATATTCTTTTAGTATTTATTAAATATCTACATCATGAGGGAAAAGGCCTCCATTGAAAATGGTAAATTTGTGTGTGAAAACTAAATGTAATATAAGTATACCTTTCTGTATCCATCTATTGATTATGCAAACAACTATGTACCAATGGAATTTTTTTAAAAAAATATTCACTGTAAAGGTCACAGGGGCACTGTTATTCAAGATGATCCGATTATGAATTCTTTGGTAAAGCAACAAATTCTGCACTGTGAATACTGTCCCCATCTAGTTCGTTTTTTTCTTGTTAATCCATACTTACACATATCAGATTTGCTTAAAGCAAAACATATTAATAAATGAGCTAGACATTTCTTGAGATGGGGATGTGTTCTGATCCTATCAGTGTGCAATACTGGCTGCGTTTTGAGTCACCATTAATCACCATCCCAGTCCAAGGAGATTCATCCTAAGTTTGTTGAGAATGTAACAGCAACCCATCCAAGGACTTTTCTGCCTTTATATATGCTGTCACGTCAACTTAGCCACTTGGTGAATCAATTTTTCAAGACTCACTCAAATGTCACTTCCCCCACAAAGCCTCTCGTGATCTTCCCCGACTCCTCCAACCAGGCCTCCTTCTTCCATGCTGCTCCTACAGTACCCTCCCCAGCCCTTGTCAGACTCTACTGTACTTATCTGTTTATACCTTCTCTCTATTGCACTCCCTGAGAGCTGAGATGATGTTTTATTCACTTACTCATTTCTTTTTGTTGTTGTTGTTCTTTTTTTTGGGGGGGGGGGATGGCGAGTTGAGGAGAGAGAGGGGCGGGTGGGCCACCTCTATTGGTCTTTCATTTATCTATTTTTCATTCATCTTTTTGTTCTTTGGCCCATGTGGGCCTCCCATCGCAGTGGCCTCTGCTGTCGCAGAGCACTGTCTCTGGGCACATGCGCTCCAGAGCTCCAGCTTGGTAATTAGACACATCGGTCCAGCCACTCCGCAGCAGGTGGGATCTTCCCAGGCCAGGGATCAAACCAGCGGCCCTTGCACTGCAAGGCGGTGTCCTTACCCACTGGACCACCAGGGAAGCCCTCATTTATTCACTTCTATACTTTAAATACTTAATGCCTTTGGCACATAGCACGTGTTTAGTAAATGTCAGTTGTTCGACTGAATGATCACTGTTCCTAACTGTACATTTTTTGACCCTGAAAAAACAATCTTTTTTAAAATCATAAATTAAAATATCAAAGAGAAGGTTTACCAGTTTTGTTAATTTTTATTGACCTCTCTTTGATTAAAAAAAAAAAGGCCATGCCAATTCACACCTTATGGATGAACCAACAAAAACCCCTCTAAACCAAATTCACAACTAATACATAGCACTTCTAGCATGTCTGTTTTCTCCAAACATACACACAGCTACATTCTTACGCCCGGTTAACATCACTGCAGTAAAAGACAGGAGGATTCACTAATTAAAAGGGGTGGGGTGAGGAAGTGGGGAGAGTTACTGCAGGGATCACTGTAAGAGCTTTGGATACTCATTGGCTGAAAGAGAGAAGCCTGCTAAGAAAGTTGGGCATCTTGGGGAACAATATGATGTCCAGTAGGACTTGGCCAATCTGGCTAGAGATTCCATATCCAGAATGTCCTAAGCAACAGCCCCAGCTGGGGGGATTTCCATCACTTTGAACCATCATTACCCTCCGATGTGGGCAGAACAGGTTGCACCTGATCCTCCTGAGTGTTACTGCAATCTGGCTCTGGCTTGGCACGGGATGATACCCAAGGACATGTAATGCCAGGAGTAGCCCAGCCCCATGGCGCAGACACACACACACACACACACACACACACGCACACACACAGCCCACTCCAACTCACACTCACTGAATCCCACACAAAACCTGCACCATCTTCCTCCCACATTCGCATTCCTGTGTGCCCAGTCACACGCAGGGAGTGTCCCTCACTTCCCCAAACTGCCCGACCCACACCCCACTCTACCGGCAGACTGTAGTGTAGCCTGGAACTAGAAGCTGGTAGGGGCTGGTTTTGTTGTAGGCAACAAAGCCGCATGCACCCAGGTGCCCCGCTGGATCAACTCCATCCATCTCTCCCCGCCCCCATCCATGAGCTCCCTTGGCAAGAGAAAGCTCAGCTCTGGGAAGTGGATGCAGGGAGTGGGGGCGCAAAGAAAGAGAGCTTAAGGGGTGGGCGAGGGCAGGCGTCCGGGCAGCTACCGAGCTCTCCCGCCATGAAGCGACAGGAACAGCGAAGCGGCAAAGGGATCGAACTGCCTTCCCACCCCATCTATTCATAGAAAAAGACCAAAAACTGAGAAATAATCTACCCTCCCGTCCGCCCCGCGCCCTCCTCAAAGCTCTTGGAGCCACTGGCGCTCCAACAGCCTGCAACAAAGCGCCCCCGACACAGACCTGTGCCAGCCTCTTCGTGGTCCGAGCGAAGGGGAGTAGCTGCCTAGGGCTCTGCCCTGTGCCGCGGCAGCAGGCGCCGAGGATGGGAGGAGGAGCAGGAACTGGGAGAGGAATGAAGACGAGAGGGTATGGGAGACACAGCAGCCGCGGCGGCGGCGGCCGTAGAAAGAGGAGGAAGAGGAGGAGGTGGACGAGGAGGAGGAGGAGGAGGCGGTGGCTTCTGTAGCAGCTGCTGAGGATGCTCTGGCGAGGGGCAGGGCTGGACGCGCGGGGCGTGTGCTCACGTGCGGCCCATGGCCTGGGGATGCGCGCGCGCCTGGGTGTGTAAGAGCATCTGGGTGTATTTTGACTGCGATTATTCCAATTCCGACCTAGGCTGGAATTTGTGGTTCCTGCAGCCAGGCGGAAGTGCAACCCTTTCAGTCTCCCAAGCCTGATGATGCTGGTCTGGGGATCACGGTTGGGGGTGAGGGAGCGAGAGTGGGGAGAAGGGGTTCAGTACCAGGGTGCCAGGCCTGCTGTTCATGAACACATTTCTATTTTCAGTCTTCTTTCTGGACACCAATAAATTTGATCCACACATTGCTTTGGAAAACCTATGGCTAAGGAGAATAGAAACCAAGATATCAAGGACAGTCACTGTCACATCATACTGAGTGAGCTGCTGGCTATGTTCAGCACTGTCTGGGCTACCCAGAAGGCATTTTCTGTTCTAACTTGGGATTTAATTTCACGAGTTGAGGCACCCATATCTTCATAGGGAACTGAGTTCTGCCTTTTCTCCTGCTACTCCATTGCAAAATTTCTGTGCTTGTAACCAAGGTGCAAGCACACTTGCATGCTAAGTCTCTTCAGTGTCTGACTCTTTGCAACCCTATGGATAGTAACCTGCCAGATTCCCATGTCCATGGGATTCTCCAGGCAAGAATACTGGAGTGGGTTGCCATGGCCTTCTCCAGGGGGTCTTCCCAACCCAGGGATTGAACCCACAGCTCTTTGGTCTCCTGCATTTAGGCAGGTAGGTTCTTGACTGCTAGCTCCACACAGAAAGTCCCATAATCAAGGTGGCATGCAGTCATTCTTTATTTTTTAGTCTGTGAATCTAGCCAGTATTATTCAAATCCTTGGTTTCACTGGTGTCAAAGGGTCACTTAATCCTCGTACCACTTTCCCTGTAAGACTGGGGCACTCAGTTTAGATGAGAACCAAGACTGGTTTCCTGCAAGTCAGAGGGCTATAGATTATCATAGCTCCAGCTGGATATTCAATTTGGATCTGCACCCCCTAGCACTAAGATAAAGGGAAACCACCCCCTAATGCTAAGATAAAGGTAAACCAATTGTGAGAGGCGCAATTTTTCTCCATGATCAAATGCTAGGTAAACCCCTTGCTTGGAGCCCTGCTGAAGGCTCCCACTCATGATCTTTTGAGCATTCCAATTTATGTTGCCTAGTGGCTTCTGCTTGTAGAGCACCTTGGCCTTGACCAAACACTTCCTAATAGTGAGATCCCTACCTTACCACCTCTGTGAATTAGACAAGGAAAATATCATTATTTGTATTTTACAGATGAGGAAACAGATTCAGCAAAATTATGTGGATTTGCCTAACATTACAGGCTTCCCTGGAGAATTCCATGGATAGAGGAGCCTGATGAGCTACAGTCCATGGGGTTGCAAAGAGTCAGCAACTAACACACACACACAGACACACACACACACACACACACACAGGCTTCCCAGGTAGTGCTAGTGGCACAGAACCTGCCTGTCAATGCAGGAGACTTAAGAGACATGGGTTTGATCCCTGCATTGGGAAGATCCCCTGGAGGAGGCCATGGTAACCCACTCCAGTATTCTTGCCCAGAGAATCCCATGGACAGAGGAACCTGGTAGGTTACAGTCCATGGGGTCACAAAGAGTCAGACATGGCTGAAGTGACTTAACATGCACACCCAGGCTAATAAGTGGCAGATCCAGAATTGGAACTCAGGTCTTCAGATTTCTAGGGAAAAGCTCCTTGTTTTCCTTTTCTTTGACTTTTTTCTGTGCCATGGGCCTCGTGGGATCTTAGTTTCCCCAAGACCAAGGATCAAACTCAGGCCCTGGTGGTGAAAGCATTGACTCCTAACCACTGGACCACCAGGCAATTCCCAAAGCTCCTTTTTAAATGACATCTTGGGAAGAAATTCCAAATCCATCTATTGATTTCCATGTTGAAAGATAATGGTTTAGTGCCTTGGCTAAATTGAAATTAACTAAAACAAGATTTTGAAGATGTGTTTCAGTTAGGTGTATACATTCAGGTGCAGCTCACAAGTTAGGAAGCAGAAAAGAGGTAACGACTTTTAAGTCTCAGTCTCCAACCAGTATACAAAAGTATTCCTTTGACTGTGCTACCAACATCTAAGGTAAGACTAATTTGATACACTAAGGGCAGTAGAAAGAGGGTCTATTTTAATTTCCTGGGGTGATAACTTTATGAATATTTCCCCCATGAGCTAGGTCTTTGTCTTCTAAGGCACAAGAATAAACCACTGTCGGTCACCAGGGAGGGAAACCTGTCTCACACACAGCAGCCTGGGCATTCCCAAGAGTGCGCAGATGGATATCAGGCAGAAGAGGCTGGCAGTGCAAGGGCCAAGAGCTGTGCTCTGGAGCCAGACAGCGCTAGCTGGAAAATCTTGGAGGATGATTCAATATCAATGGTCCACCTGTAAAGTAGGTGGAGAGGTGTAAGAACCCAATAGAATGATACTGTAACTGAGCAAGATGATCTGGGGCCTTCTCAGAAGTACCCAGATAATAGTATCTCAAGCGTATTTCCTGAGTTTTTCAGATGTTAAAACTACCACCTAATGGAAGAAACTAACTACTTGAGGATCAGGAGAGGCTCTCCACACACCCACCAACTGGTGCTTAAGGATTGATAATGTTAACTGCTCTGTAGCCTCCACATCAACCAATCAGAGAATTGTGCATGAGATAGCCACATTCCCTGAGACTCCCATCCCTCATCTGACTTGTAAAACTGCTTTGCTTGGGGACTTCCTTGGCTAGGACTTCCAGTGATTGGGACTCGGAGATTTCACTGCTGGGGTCTGGACTCAATCCCTGGTTGCGAAACTAAGATTCTGCATACCCTATGGCATGGCCAAACAAACAAACAAACAATTCTCCTAGGTGGTGCAGTGGTAAAGAATCTGCCTGCAAGGGGCTTCCCTGGTGGTCCAGTGAGTAAGGACACCGCCTTGCAGTGCAAGAATCTGTCTGCCAATGCAGGAGACGAAAGAGATGTGGGTTCGATCCCTGGGTTGGGAAAATCCCCTGAAGGGGGCCGGGCAACCCACTCCAGTATTCTTGCCTGGAGAATCCCATGGATAGAGGAGCCTGGTGGGCTACTGTCCATAGGGTAACAATGAGTTGAACACGACTGAAGTGACTTAGTATGCACGCACAAAACCCTTTGGGTGGTTCAGGGTTTTGGGGGGCATAAACACTTTCCCCTCACCCACTGGTTCTCCTTCCTTGGCTGTGCAATAAACCTTTATCTGCTCTAAACTCTGACCTTTCCATATTTGTTTGGCCTTGCAGTGCCTCAGGTACACAAACTTGCCTGAGACAATAAATGACAGGTGTTACTGTTTGTTTGGTTTTTTGAATATTTTTTTATTTTTTTAATTGAAGTATAATAGCTTTACAGAGTTGTGTTGTTTACTGCCAGACATCATCATGAGTCAGCCACAGGTATACATAGTGTTATTGTTAAGGGAGACAAAAGCAACAACTACATTAAGGGGTCTTTCTTGATTAAAAGCAGAAATCCTTTATCACTAGTGATACCTCAATATTGAGAGAATGCTAAGGAAGAGATTGTTTTCCTCCAGGACAGGAGAGATCACCAAGTGCTGGTGATAGGAGACAGGCCTGATAAACAGAGAGATGAGGAATTTTCTGCAACTATTGAGGACCAACAGGGAACTAAGAAGACAACAGGATTAGAATACAACGATCAAAAGAAGGCATCTAGGACTGGACATATATGCCAGTTAAGACTTTTGTAACAATGTACATGGTTTACTCAAAGGGGTGTTTTGGCTTTTCTAAACAAGTTCCTGTTTATCAAAAGACCTAGTGAAGATCTCCTTTCAGAATCTATCAGAAATACCTGAATCTGACATTTAGCCAGGGACTCCCTGTTCTGATTTGGGACCAAATAGAGATTATTCTTGCTTGAGCCTTGCCAAGCAGGGAGAGGTTGAGTCATAACAATACTCAGAGCCAGGTTGCAGAAAAATTGTGAAGGAGGTGAAATCTGTCTCTGACGCCCTTCTAGTCTCTCTGTGTTACACCCTTATCTTCCCACTTAAAATCTCTGGACATCAAAATCCCTGCCTTTCCCGAGCAGGAAAAAGTGACCTAGATTTAGAAAGAAGTGCCTATATATCTTTCTCAAAAGGAGGAGTAGCAGGGGGAAACAATGCTAAATGCAATGAAATGGATGACTGATGGTAGAAGATCAGGTTTTCAGGGTAGTAAAGAGACTCTGGGTGGCCTCACATCCTTTAGGTGTGAGATGCTCCATGAATATGACCAGACCTTGGAAAAGTAAATTCATGTCATAACAGAAACTCAGAACAAGAAGAGGCATTAGTTATTATTTCCAACCCAACCCTTTGGTTTCACAAGTATTGATTAAACCAAGACTCAGAAAGGTTAAGTGACTCTTTCACAATCACAGAGTTCCCAAGGAGAGTCAGGACTTGAATTCCGAGCACAGATCTCTTTCCACTACACTGTCCTACTCTATTAGCCAGGAATAAAACCAGGAATGATTGCTTAGAATTGATGACTGAGACTTTATTCTGGATACAAAAGGATGGCATGAAAATAACAACAGAGGATGAAAATGAAGGTGCAGTCCTCTTTCTGGCTTCCTTTACTTTGCTCCTCACAAGTAATTTTTCTGAGTAGCTATTTCAAACAAGACTGACATGTAGAATGCCTTACTCTGAAGTGATTTTAGAAGTATAAGTCTATATTGAGGATGGACAGAATCCTAAAAATTACTAGCATCAGCTGGAAAGCCCCCAAATTGTTAACTATAGACACAATGTACAACAGATCACTGGGATTTAGTCATCTTGATAACTGAAACTTTATACCTATTGAATAGGACCTCATCATTCTCACTCCTTCTAGTACTTGGCAACCACAATCCTACTCTCTAGATAATGGCACCCATTGAGATGCTGATGGGGATTGCATTGAATCTGTAGGCCACATCCTCTGTCCATTGATATGGACATTTTAACAATATTAAGTCTTTTAATCTATGAATACAAGATGTCTTCCAATTTACTTGTGTCTTTTTACATTTCTATCATCAGTGTTTTGAAGTTTTCAATGTACCTGTTTTGTCTTCTTTGGTTAAGTTTAATTCTGAAGCAATTTATTATTTTTGACATTATTGAAAATGTTATTGTTTCCTTAAATTTCTTTTTGAATAGTTTATTGTTAGCATATAGAAATGCAGCTGTTTTATGTATGCTGATTTTGTATCCAGCAACTTGATAGAATTCACTTAATAGTCTAACAGTTTTGGCAGGGATGTGGGGGAAGTCTTTGGGGTTTTCTACAAAGAGGATCATGTCATCTGCAAACAGAAATCATTTTACTGCTTCCTTTCACACTTGGATGCCTTATTGTTCCATCTAATTGCTCTGACTGGGACTGCCAGTACTATGTTGAATAAAAGTAGCAAGTGTTGGCATCCTTGCCATGTTCCTGATCTTAAAAGAAAAGTCTTTAGTTTTTCACCACTGAGTATGATGACAGAGTGCCTGAAGAACTATGGACAGAGGTTCATAACATTATACAGGAGGCAGTGATCAAAACCATCCCCAAGAGAAAGAAATGCAAAAAGGCAAAATGGTTGTTTAGGGAGACCTTAGAAATAGCTAAGAAGAAAAGCAAAAGGCAAAGCAGAAAAGGAAAGTTATAACCATCTGAAAGCAGAGTTCCAGAGAATAGCAAGGAGAGGTATGAAGGCATTCTTAAGTGAACAATGCAAAGAAATAGAGGGGAAAAAACAACAGAATGTGAAAGACTAGAGATCTCTACAAGAAAATCTGAGATACCAGGGGAACATTTCACGCAAAGATGGCCATAATAAAGGACAGAAATGGCAAGGACCTAACAAAAGCAGAAGATATTAAGAAGAGATGGAAAGAATACACAGAAGAGCTATACAAAAAAGATCTTAATGAGCCAGAGGACCACAATGGTGTGATTACTCACCTAGAGCCATACACCTTAGAGTGAAAAGTCAAGTGGGCCCTAGGAAGCATCACTACGAACAAAGCTAGAGGAGGTGATGAAATTCCAGCTGAGTAATTTCAAATATTAAAAACTAACACTGTTACAGTGCTGCACTCAATATGCCAGCAAATTTGGAACACTCAGTGGTGGCCTAAGGACAAGAGAAGGTCAGTCTTCATTCAAATAGCAAAGAAGGGCAATGCCAAAGATGTTCAAACTATCACACTGTAGCACTCATTTCACAGGCTACCAAAGTAATGCTCAAAATTCTTCAAGCTAGGCTTCAGCAGACCATGAACCAAGAACTTCCAGTTGTACAAGCTGGATTTAGAAAAGGCAAAGAAACCAGGAATCAAATTGCCAACATCTGCTGAGTCATAGAAAAACCAAGGAAATTCCAGAAAAACATCTACTTCTGCTTCATTGACTATGCTAAAGCCTTTGACCGTGTGGATCACAACAAACTGGAAAATTCTTAAAGAGATGGGAATATCAGACCACCTTACGAAACCTGTATGCAGGTCAAGAAGCAACCATTAGAACTGGATATGGAACAACAGACTGGTTCCAGATTTGGAGATGAGTACATCAAGTACGTCAAGGCTGTATATAGGTGGTCACCCTGCTTATTTAACTTATATGCAGAGTATATCATGCGAAATGCCAATCTGGATGAAGCACAAGCTGGAATGAAGATTGTCATATCATTAGCCTCACGTATACAGGTGACACCTCCCTTACAGCGGAAAGTGAAGAGGAACTAAAGAGTCTCTTGCTGAAGGTTAAAGAGGACAGTGTAAAATATGGCCTAAAACTCAACATCCAAAAAATGAAGATCATGGCATCCGGTCCCATCATATCATGGCAAATAGATTGGTAAACAATGGAAACAGTGACAGACTTTATTTTCTTGGGCTTCAAAATCACTGTAGATGGTGACTGCAGCCATGAAATTAAAAGATACTTGCTCCTTGGAAGAAAAGCTATGACAAACCTAGACAGTGTATTCAAAAGCAGGGGCATCACTTTCCTGGCAAAAGTCCGTATAGTGAAAGCTGTGGTTTTCCCAGTAGTCATGTAAGGATGTGAGAGTTGAACTGAGCCTAAAGAAGGCTGAGCACTGAAGAATTGATGCCTTTGAACTGTGGTGTTGGAAAAGACTACAGAGTCCCTTGGACTGTAAGGAGATCAAACCAGTTAATCCTAAATCAAACCTGAATATTCATTGGAAGGACTGATGCTGAAGCTAAAGCTCCAATACTTTGGCCACCTGATGCGAAGAGATGACTTGTTGGAAAATAACCTGATGTTGGGAAAAACAGAAGGCAGAAGGAGAAGGCAACAACAGAGGATGAGATGGTTGGATGCCATCACTGAGTCAGTGGACGTGAGTTTGATCAAGCTCTGGGAGATGGCGAAGGACAAGGAAGCCTGGCGTGCTGCAGTCCAAGTGCGGCAAAGAGTTGGACACAAGTGAGTGACTGAACTGAACTGATGGGAATTTCATATATGGCCTTTGTTATGTTGAGGTGATTACTTTCCTTTTTTCCAGTTTTATTAAGGTATAATCCACAAATTTAAATTGCATGTAATTAAGGTGTACAATATTTTGATATATGGTCCACTGTGAAATGACCACCACGATTAAGCTAATTAACACACCCATCACCTCACACAGTTACCTTTCTTTGTATGTGTGGAAGAACACTTAAGACCTACTGTGGCAAATTTCAGATATACGATACAGTATTATTTGTGGTCAGATTTCTGTACATTAGATCCTCAGAACTTATCCATCTTGCATAACTGAAACTTTGTATGCTTTAATCAAGGTACTTTCTTTCTATTCCTGGTATGTTGAGAGATTTTATTATAAATGGATGCTGAATTTTATTAAATGCTTTTTCTGCATCTAATGAGATGACCATGTTATTTCATACCTAACATGAATTGATATTTTTTTAAAAGATTTATTTATTTATTTATTTTGGGCGGGGGTTGGGTTGGGGTGGGGGCGGGCGGGCCACTTCTATTGGTCTTTCATTTCTCTATTTTCAGTCATCTTTGTTCTTTGGCTCCTGTAGGCCTCCCAGCGCGGTGGCGTCTGTTCTCCGTGGAACGTGGGATCTTCCCAGGCCAGGGATCGAACCGGCTTCCCTTGCACTGCAAGGCAGTGTCCTTATCCACTGGACCACCAGGGGAAGCCCTGAATTGATTTTGATATGTTGAACATTCTATACATTAGATCCCCAGAACTTATTCATCTTGCGTAACTGAAACTTTGTATGCTTTGACCAAGGGAATTTTCTTCTATTCCTGGTGTGTTGAGTTTTTATTATAAACGGATGTGGAATTTTATTAAATGCTTTTTCTGCATCTAATGAGATGATCCTGTATTGCATACCTAACATGAATTGATTTTTATATGTTGAACCATTTTTGTACCTTGAGAATATGGTACCCTGAGAATAAATTCCACTTTTTCATGGTGTGTGATCATTTTAGTATGCTGTTGATTCTGGTTTGCCAGTATTTTGCTGAGAATTCTTGCGTCTATGTTCATCATTGTCTTTAATTTCTTTGCCAGGCTGGTATCAGGGTAATGCTGGACTCATAAAATTAGTTTGAAAATTTTCCCTCTTCTTCAATTTTTTGGGAAGCATTTGAGAAGAATTGGCATCAATTTCCCTTTATATTTTTCATAGACTTCACCTGTAAAGCCATTAGTCCTGAGTTTTTCTTTGTTGACAGATTTTCAGTTACTGATTCAATCTTCTTACTAGTTAAGAATCTGTTTAGATTTTCAATTTCTTCATAATTCATCTTTGGTAGTTTGTGTGTTTCTAGAAATATATCCTTTTCTTCTAGGTTATCCAATTTATGGATGTAGAATTGTTCTCAGTAGTCTCTTACAATTGGTTTTATTCTTGTGGCATCAGTTGTTGTGTGTCACAATTCTGACCTTATTTTAGTTTTCCCTCTTTCTTTCTTAGTCTGCCTAAAAGTTTGTCAATTTTATCTTTAAAAAAAGTATTTTATTGATTTTTTTCTATCGTGTTTCTATTCTATTTATTGTCTATGCCTGCTCTTATCTTTACTATTACCTTTTTTCTGTGAATTTCAGGCTTAATTTATCTTTCTTTTTATAGTTCCTTGAGATGTAAAGTTAGGTTGCTTGAGTTCTTTTTTTTTAATGTGGGCACTCACTGCTAAAACTTTCCTTTTAATATGCGTTTACTTTATCTCAGAAGTTTTGACATGTTGCATTTCTCTTGATACATTCTCATTTCCCATTGATTTCTTCTTTGGAACATTAGTTGTTTAGGCATCATTCCATGAGTGTTGCATTTTTAGAATAAATCCCTTTTAGGAGCATATTATAATGAACCTCTACTTAGAGTACCAAGAAAGAACTATGTAGTGAAAGTTTCCAGTTTGTTGGGGTCCTGTTAATTAAAGTTCTATTGTAATTTAAAAATG
This sequence comes from Tragulus kanchil, assembly GCA_022376925.1. Classification (NCBI taxonomy): domain Eukaryota; kingdom Metazoa; phylum Chordata; class Mammalia; order Artiodactyla; family Tragulidae; genus Tragulus; species Tragulus kanchil. The sequence continues at coordinate 63,548,400 of JAIOJX010000001.1, read as the reverse complement.
CAGAAAGGATTTAAAAGAATCTGAGTTTTAAAAAAAATAAACATTAAACCTAACACTACTTAGTTTTGCTTTCCTCTGTTTTATTGCCATGTTTACTAGCTACTTGGGATGAAAAAGTTATCACAATATGTATACAGCTGATTCACTTTGTTGTATGGCAGCAATTAACATAATACTATAAATCCACTAAACTTCAATTAAAGTTTTTAAAGTTATCACAAAACTTATTAACTAGTCTCTCTAACTCCTATATATGTTTGAAATATTCTGCAGTACAAAAAAAGAAAAAAAAAAAGAAATGTTCCCTGTACTCTGAGAACTGGAAGGAACTCAACATTGGATTGATCATGGATTTCAATCACTACTATATATAAATTAGCATAATTTCTCTGGAGGGCAGGGTGCTAAATTGTATATCAAAATTTTTAAAAATTAAGTATAGCAATAAAATTTTCCCAGGCAATCTCCTGAATTCTATAATTGGAAAAATAGGAGGTGTGGCTGATGAGTTATTTCTATGGATAAGTTATTTGTTTCTGGACCCAATTTCTTGATCTCAAAACTGGTAATATTTTTTAATATATGTCCTTGCAAACTGGGAAAAATGGAAGGCTTATGGGGAGAGTACTATATAATCCATAGTTTTCAGATATTGATGCTGAAGGCAAAAGATGAAGATTATGGATAATGTGTATAGTGCTTTGAAAGTTAAATTATAAAGAAAAGGAAATCATTAATTGTAGACTATTGAAAGTATGCAGGTTAAAATGGCAAGAATGATCAGCAAAAATATAGACGTGAAATATGTAACTTTCAAATTGGTAGAGAGAAAACTGAAATAGAAAAAAGAAAGAAGTTTAGTTTAAAAGAGGCTTAAGGCAATTCCCTGGAGGTCAAGTGGTTAGGACACAATGCTTTTACTGCCATGGCCTGAGTTCAATCCCTGGTCAAGGAACTAAGATCTTGCAAGCCATTTGACATGGCCATAAATAAATAAATAAAGCCAAGAAAAGAGGAGGAAAATGAAATAGTAAAAAGGGCAAAAATATCAAATAATAAGGGGATAAGAATATATCCAAGTATATCATAGTAACTCTAAATATAATTGGGCTAAAGTACTCAATGAAAATATCAAGGATTGTCAGAATGAATAAATGAACAAAACCCAGTTATATACTCTTTATAAGACAAATAATTTATTTTAGAGTTCAGTGTAAGGACATGGAAGGAATATATGTCAGAGGATAGAAAAATATTAGTGGGTAAAAACTGATCAGAGAAAATGAAGTAGCTATTTTAATGTAGGATTTTTAAATATAGGGCAAAAATGTTATTAGAGGTGAAAGGAGTCACTTCATAGTAGAAGAAGAAAATTTAACTAGGGAGATAATAATATTTCTAAATGTGTAATTGCCTATTAACATGGGCAAAGATTTTTTTTTTTCAAAACAGTAATTGACAGATCTACAAGGGTAAATTGATAGGCCCACTATTACAATGGGAGATTTTAACACATCTTTTATAGTAACTGAGAGATCAAGTAAAAAAAGAAAAAAACCAGTAAAGATATACAAAGACTTAAACAGCATAATTAGCAAGCTGGATATGATAGATACATATACAGAAAATTTCAACAAACAGAGAGTATATATTACTTTCAAGTATATTTGAAGCACATATAAAAATTAATACTAGTTTCAATAACTTTCAAAGATTTTGTATAATGTCAGATCATCGTGTCTAATTACAATGTCACTAAGTTATAAATCAAGATTTTTAAGTGATTAGAAAAAAATTCATTTGTTTAGAAACTTGAAACACAATGTTAGACAACTTACAGTTGAAAGGAAAATTGTAATGAAAATTAGATTTGGAATACTTAGATGTGAAACATAATGAAAAAAATACTGCATATCAAAATTGTGAGATAATTCTGCTAAAATGATCTTATAAATGTGAAGAGACTTAGAAATTTTGACTCGTTAAAAAAGGAAGGCCCAGAACCAATCAGTTAAACACTTAATTTTAAAAATTAGAGAAATAATATCAGACTAATCCTCAGGAAAGCATAAGGAAGGAAATAATAAAGATATAAGCAAGTGTCAATGAACTATAAAACAAATATATAGAAGCATCAACAAAATCAAGAACTATTTCTTTGAAAAGACTAATAAAATACAAGAACCTCCAGAAAGATTCATCAAGGGGGAAAAAGACAGATGACGTACATATACATTTTAAAGTTTAAAAAGGGATACAGATGCTACAGAGATGAAACATAACAATAAGCTAATATGAAGAACTTCATACCAATACATTTGAAAACTTAAATTTAAATATGGGCTTACTCTTCGAAAAAGTACTATCATAAGTGAAGAAAATAGCTCTAGTCATTGCTCTGTGAGAAAAGGGGATCCTTCAGGGGTGCTGTGTGATGGTCGGGAGGGGTGGGAAGGGGGGGATATACATATGACTAATCTGGGAACATGCATATCTGTAAACAACAAAACTCTGTAAAAGTTAAAAGTAAAATAAAGTTTTTTTTAAAAAAAGTGAATCTAGAAATAGAGAATTCAAAAAGTCCTTAAAACCACTAAAGAAAATGAGTCAGTACATAAAATTGTACCCAGTCAAAAAAAAAAAAAATCAAAAACCCACTGAGCTCACAGTCTTCAACAGGCTTGTTCTACCAACCATTGAAGGAAAATATCATTCAATATTATCCAGTTTTTTTTCCAGAGAAAGAAAATTAGTACACTCCCAGAGTTATTTTGTTACCAAAACCTGACATAGGAATGCTACAAGCCACTATTACTCAGGGTTATAAGATGTAAAAATTATTTTAAAATTTAGCAAACTAAATTTATCAATGTATAAAAGGATAATGAATATTTACCAAGTTGGGTTTATACCAGGAATGCAAGGTTAGTTTAGAGAATTAACATAACTCATCATATTAACATATTAAAAAGGAAAAATCCAATATTATCACTTTACCAATATGGAAAATACATCTAATAATGTTTAACATTCATTAGTGATTTTAGAAGTCCCTTAGCTAACTAGGAATAGAAAGGCTCTTCCTAAATCTGATAAAGTGCCCTGTGCCGGTGAGTACAGCAGACATCATACTTGGGAAATGTCGAAAATATTTCCTTTAACATCAGAAACAAGACAAAGATGCCTTCTGGGAAAACCCTTGTTCAGCCAGTGGTGCTGAATACACAGCGAATGATTTTTTTTTCAGCGCATCTGCCACTATGAGGATTTTGTGACATTATAAAAAGGGAATATGCTAGAAATAGCTGACTGTGAGATGGTATCGCAGAGGTGTTTGAAGATCTTGCCTGGAGAATCCCATGGACAGAAGAGCCTAGCAGGCTACAGTCCATGTGGTTGTGCAGAGTCAGACATGACTGAAGTGACTTACTACATACACACCTGCTGTCAGTGGAACTTGCATGGGCCACAAGCATAGGGCTGGACCGGAATGCAGCCGGCAGAAGATAGAACAGAGGTGAGCCATCCAAGAGGCAACATTCTGTGGAAAAAGTGAAACCAAAGCCAGGCAAATCGTCAAATCTCAGTCCAAATAGGCTGGGTAGAAGAAGCTGTGATGTAGTTAACAGAGTAGCAGAATAGAGAGCGGGAAATAACTTAAGAGCCAAAGAGGGTTTGGTTATTACTCAGTTCCACTATAGACACGTTGAATGGCCTTGAGGATCTTAATTAGACTTGTTTTATATTCTGACTCAGTCACTTTCTTAGTTGTTGGCCTTGGACAAATTATCTTTCTATTCTACAGTTTTGTCATCTGTGAAAAGAGAGAGTAAAAAGGATACATAAGTCATATCATACTTGTGAGAACTAAATATAGAAATCTCTGCGAAGTACATGGTATATCTAATATCTGGCACACAGTAAGTTCTTAGTGAATGCTAGTTGTTGTTGAACAGATGGCAGAGAAAAAGCCTGGGAAAATTTCCTGAAAAACACACACGCAAACAAGTTTTCTAGGTAGCCTTTGACCACAGCATGAACAGAAGGAACCATAAAGGACATTGACTCAGATATAGTGTCCTCCCAGCTGTCCTGGATGTCTGATACATAGTGACAGTTGGTAACAGTTCAAAATGTTAACCATTAGATCCACAGTGGGCTTGCTAGATGGCTCCAGTGGTAAAGAACCCACATTCTGATGCTGGAGACATAAGAGATATGGGTTCAACCCCCAGGGTAGGAAGATCCCCTGGAGAAGGGCATGGCAACCCACTCAAGTACTCCTGCCTGGAAAATCCCATGGACAGAGGAGTCTGGTGGGCTACAGTCCATAGGGTCATACAGAGTCAGACATGATTGAAGCAACCTAGCATGCATGCATATCCACAATAGAGATATTGAATGGTTCAAAAAGATGACTGTCTTCATCTTTGAAAGCTGAGCTGCTGCTGGGTCTTTCTCCATTTCTCTAGCTGATTGCAGTCGATGGCTATCAGTCATGGGTATTGGATGCCCTTGAAGTAACATGTCTAGATTTCTAGGTTAGCCTTCATGGTCAGTACCCCTCATACATACACAAAGTTGGTGGAACACAGGCAGAGATATTTCTTTTCTAGAGAAGCAAGCACGTCGCAAAGAAACTGCCTGTCAATGCAAGAGGTACAGGTTTGATCTCTGGATTGGAAAGATCCCCTGGAGAAGGGCATGGCAACCCATTCCAGCATTCTTGCCTAGAGAAATGCATGGACAGAGGAGCCTGGCGATCTACAGTCCATGGGGAAGCAAAGAGTCAGACACCACCGAGTAACGGAGTGTGCACATGTGTGTGCACACACAAAATGACAGTGACACATCCAGGGTTCTCTTAAATTAGATAGGCATTGACTATTGTTTTTATGATATCAGTTTGGATGATATGGGACTATCTATGCCTAAGAGGCCATCATGAGATCAGAGGTGAGAAGTGGCTCCAACTGCTATAGAACTAGGGACATGATAAGAACCAGATCAACACTTTCCTCTTTTGAGAAGGTCAATCTAGAGGTCAGTGAGTGTCGTAAAATGGGATGGAGCACAGTGCAATTCTCTATCACCTTCAGATATCAGTTGATCACTTTGAATGACCTGAGGGTCCCAATCTGGTGGGGCTGGCACTTTGTCAGGCACTATGTAGATGATTGGAGTAGCCAGGATTTTATTTAAGAAAGTCACCTCTGGGCTTTTCAAGGTCTTCCCAGAGGTGCTACTTTATACGCCCCAGAACTGCCCAGATTTGAGATTCTTTTGAGGTCAGATCATGGGAATAAATTAGGATATCCTCCAGGTAGATAACAAACCTTTTGTCAATGAGGTTGTATAATATCCAAAGTCAGCAAACTATGCTCACAGGCCAAAATCAAGCCACTCTTTGGTTTTCTTTGGCCCATGAGCTAAGAACTGCACCTCCCCCCTGGTTTGGCCATGCCAGGTAGCTTGTAGGATCTTAGTTCCCCAACCAGGGATTGAACCTGGGCCCACAGCAGTGAAAGCATTGAGTCTTAACCACTGGACTGCCAGGGAATTCCCTAAAAATCATTTTTACAGACAAACACTCACAGCTGATTTAATGGCAGGCAATGCTAACTCAAAACCAAATTAAGTTATTCAAAAAAAAATTTCCAGTTTTCTTATTAGTGGGTTTATGTTATCAAAAATCATACCCAATTATTATTGCATTTGGATTTTTATTTTCAAAAAAATTGTAGGAATCATTTTACTTTCTCATGGTGTAACTACATACATAATAATATTCTTAAATTTGCTCTTGGTCTGCAACTTTAAAGTATTTACTACCTGGTCCTTCAGAAGAGAAAAGGTTTGTTCTCCCTTGGGCAAGATAATAAAAACAATAGTAAATAATGCTAGCTAATATTTGTTGAGTGCTTATTATATACTCAGACATCATTCTAAGAGGTTTACATGGATGATCACAATTATTCCTTCTAATTCCTCACATTCATTATAAATTTATTATTCCTCACATTTATTATAAATAAATTTCTCACATTTATTCACCACATTCCTATTTGCCATTATTCTGATTATGTTCATTTTACTGCTGTTACAATGGAAGCACAGGAAAATTATATAACTGCCCAACAATGCAAAGGCAGGAAGTGGCAGAGCTGGTTTTGAATCCATAGTCTACCTCTGGAACCAAACTGTCAATCATTGAGCCATATACACAGTGGATCAGGTATCACACAGGCCCAAAAGCTGAACAGAACATTCAGACTAGTCAAGGTTCTAGACTAGTGAAGGAAATTCACCTCCACCTCTTGCTCTTTCTGTCAAAGTCATAGACCTCTACAAGATCAGCCCCGTGCTCTGAGAGGTCAGCGATCAGAAGAGTAAGTGAATTACAGCAACAGGAATCCCGGCAGACATGACACATCCAGTTTCTTTCTCACAAGGAGCAGCAGAACTTTTCTGGGGATTTAGAGGCTGGGTGAACCCCTCCCACATGCTGGCTGTTGCAGGCATTCAGAAAGCCTGGGTATTGGGTTCTTAAGGGTTACATGCCTGGCAGACAAATGAGTCCTGAATACTGGGGTGATCTGCCATCACATTTATGAGAAGGCAGTAGTTGTTCTTCCTCTGTGCCCCCAAACACCTCTAGGCCCAGATAGTCAGGCAACAAATGAGTTAGGTCCCAGGGGGTACAAACAACTCTGGCAGCAGAATAGAGAAGTAGAGTGAAAAGTATGGACTTTCATAATGAAAGGAGATGAAATATGGTCTTCCAGGCAGCAGAAGTCAAGGGCCAAAGATAGTTCACTCTGAGAAGCTGAATTAGCAGAGTCTCAAAACCTCTGGCCTAAGAAATTTGAGCCTCTCAAGGCCCACTTTAGGTACTGAAAATAATCTAGTATACTTAGCAGGCCCAGAACTTTGAGGAATGGCCCCAGAGTACTTAGGATAAAAGAAGACTTTGGGTTCAAGAGATTTTAATATTGTGTCAGAGAGACACAAACTGAGGCTCAAGAGTCTACTCCAGCTGATCTCTGTGGCTCATTCAATGCCCCAAACACAACCTGCATGGCCTTTTTTTTTTTTTTTGTCCTTATTCCAAGGCAGCAGTCTTCAATATTTTCTTGCAACAACAACCGTGCACCACTAGGAGAGGATCTGCTGCCTTGTGTCACCGTTACCATGGACTTCAACTCTGACTTCCTTTCCTCTTAGGAGCACAGCACAACAACAATAATAAATAACGCAAATACTTGATATAGCACTTAGTATGTCCCATGCACTGTTTTAAGTAGTAGCTGTATATATGCGTGTATTGCAACACCATCACACAAAACTGGCTCGTTGCCTCTCTGTCTCAAGGGCCTACCTGGATCTCATACCGTCACTATTCATCCTGAGATCTTCTGTCTTCACAGGCTAACTTGAGTACAGATTTACAACCAGGCACAATTGTATTTGAGTTGGGGCTTTGCTCATTTAGTAGCTGTATGTGCTCAGACACTCAGTCATATCTGACTCTTTGTGACTCCTCTGTCCATGGGATTCTCTGGGCAAGAACACTGGAGTGTGTACCATTTCCTCCTCCAGGGCATTTTCCTGACCCAGGGATTGAACCCGCATGTTCTGCATTGGCAGGTGGATTCTCTCTCTTTTTTTAAGAGAAATATTTATTGCCATTGACAGTTGATTATAAAGAATACAGATGAACAGTCAGATGAAGAGGTACATAGGGCAAGGTCTGGAAGGGTCCCGAGGAGAAGAATTTCTATTCTCACGGAACTGGGGTGCAGGCAGGTGGATTCTTTATCACTAATGCCACCTGGGAAGCCCTAGTAACTGTATGTCTCTGGGCAACTTAATTAAGCTTTCTGTGCCTCAGTTTCCTTACTTGTAAAACAGGAATCTCTATAGTCCTGATTTCACAGGGCTGCTGCAAACAAGTAAATCTAGCTAAAGCACTCAGAACAGTTCTTTGTAAACTCTCAATACACATTAGCTCTTGTTATGACAGTGCATCAGATACTGTGCTAGATATAGATACCACATATCCACTCGAATGTCTTTCCTACTAGACTGTAGGCAATTGTGTGGCAATAAGCGCTTAACAATGAGCTCTCTTGGGAAAGAAAAAAAAAGGCCCTAATTGGTAGAGCTTAGTGATTTCTGTGGAATAAATCCTATGACCACAGCTGATTTTAGATGATCTATTAATACATGATGGCATTGAACCAGAGTCAAGAAGGAATGTTACTGTAAATGATCAGAAGGCAGGGCTCTGTTCTTAGCACTGAAAATTTTAGCACTCAATACCCCACATCTTGAGCAAACTGGGGTGGTTGATCACCCAAGGCTGATTTAAGTTATTCCAGTAATAGACCCAGTACCAGCACAGCATTTGGCATAGAGGAGCTGTTCAAGAAATACAAATGAGGTGAAAGATTGCTAGACATTTTATAAGATACAATGAAGCAGGTGCTCCTTGCTTTGGCTTCTGTCTAGTGGCCCAGTGTATGGATTTGGGCTCCAGACACTGACTCTGTCATTTAATATCTGCTTTGAGCCTTAATTTTGCCATCTGAAAAATCAGGATAAAAATACTCATCTTCTAGGAGCGCTGAGAAGGTTAAATAAGGTGAGGAATGAGAAAGTGCCAAGGGTGTTTCCTGTTTCATAGTATTCTGTTAGGAAATCCTAATTAACAAACAATGTCCACCCTGCCCTTCTCTTTCATCCTTTCAGGCCTTATGATTGGTGATTTATTTTATTCTTCTGGTTTCCTTGGACTTTGGGCTTGGATTTAAAAGGAAAAAATGAGGCGGAGCCAGGGATTGAAGCTGGAGGGCCCAGGATGATATTTGCTTTGGGAGTTTAAGCCTCACATGATTTTGTCTGAGTGGGCAACACCTAAGATCATCTGAGGGACCTCCCAGACCCAGGGGCAACCATTGGTGGGCACAATTTCTATCAGAGATTTCTCCTATCAGCTGCCAAGCTATTTGGGAAAACAGGTCATAAAGGGGCCATGTCTTAAAATATATAAGCCTGCATCTTAAGTTTAAAAAACATGTGAACAAAAATGGACTTGTGGGAATAAACCATGGGGTTCTGGAATGCAGGAGAGAGTAGAGAAATGGAAAGGGAGAATGAAAAGCAGCCACTGACACACTTCTCAACCAACTCTCAGCTTTGTTGAAAGCTGGTCTTATTGACACAAATACAGGCTTCCTTTTTTTTTTTTTTAAGCAAGAAATGCTCTTCTAAAGAGTGAAAAAAAAAATCCTCAACTTTCCAGAGTTAGATGACCATGCTGCTGAAATAAGATCCTCCGTGTGACTCATACCCAACCTAGGAGAACATCTGGAAATCAGCTTTCCACCCTTTCTTTGCTGGAGTAAATACCTATCAAATGAGGAGATCCCCACCAGAAAGAAAAAGAATGATGGTTCTGCAGGGTCAGCTGACCATCACACATCTCCTCATGTTGGAACAAGAATGCTGCAACTGAACCACCCCACCACCTGCCATATGGCCTGTGCTAACTGGAGTGAGAGAAAGTCCCATCTGAGAAGATGACAAAGAGAATTCTCCATAGCTTCTGTCCATCAGTTCTTGGGTTCCCCTGGGATGAAAATATGCCATCCATTACAAAAATGATGGTGTCTTATTGTGTAACATTAGAAGACATTGCAGGGAAATAATGATAGCTATTATTTATCAAGTGCTTACTACATGTGCCAAGGTTTTTGGGTAAATAAAAGGTGAGGAATGAGAAAGTGCCAAGGGTGTTTCATAGTATTCTGTTAGGAAATCCTAATGAACAAACAATGTCCACCCTGCCCTTCTCTTTCATCCTTTCAGGCCTTATGATTGGTGATTTATTTTATTCTTCTGGTTTCCTTGGACTTTGGGCTTGGATTTAAAAGGAAAAAATGAGGCGGAGCCAGGGATTGAAGCTGGAGGGCCCAGGATGATATTTGCTTTGGGAGTTTAAGCCTCACATGATTTTGTCTGAGTGGGCAACACCTAAGATCATCTGAGGGACCTCCCAGACCCAGGGGCAACCATTGGTGGGCACAATTTCTATCAGAGATTTCTCCTATCAGCTGCCAAGCTATTTGGGAAAACAGGTCATAAAGGGGCCATGTCTTAAAATATATAAGCCTGCATCTTAAGTTTAAAAAACATGTGAACAAAAATGGACTTGTGGGAATAAACCATGGGGTTCTGGAATGCAGGAGAGAGTAGAGAAATGGAAAGGGAGAATGAAAAGCAGCCACTGACACACTTCTCAACCAACTCTCAGCTTTGTTGAAAGCTGGTCTTATTGACACAAATACAGGCTTCCTTTTTTTTTTTTTTAAGCAAGAAATGCTCTTCTAAAGAGTGAAAAAAAAAATCCTCAACTTTCCAGAGTTAGATGACCATGCTGCTGAAATAAGATCCTCCGTGTGACTCATACCCAACCTAGGAGAACATCTGGAAATCAGCTTTCCACCCTTTCTTTGCTGGAGTAAATACCTATCAAATGAGGAGATCCCCACCAGAAAGAAAAAGAATGATGGTTCTGCAGGGTCAGCTGACCATCACACATCTCCTCATGTTGGAACAAGAATGCTGCAACTGAACCACCCCACCACCTGCCATATGGCCTGTGCTAACTGGAGTGAGAGAAAGTCCCATCTGAGAAGATGACAAAGAGAATTCTCCATAGCTTCTGTCCATCAGTTCTTGGGTTCCCCTGGGATGAAAATATGCCATCCATTACAAAAATGATGGTGTCTTATTGTGTAACATTAGAAGACATTGCAGGGAAATAATGATAGCTATTATTTATCAAGTGCTTACTACATGCCAGACATCTTATATGTTGTCTTACTGAGTCCTCACAACAACTCTTGGAAGAGAGTATACCCATTTTACAGAAGAGGAAAATGAGGCTTGGCAGAGAGAAAGTGGTAAAGCCTAAAGCTAGCAAGCAGTAGCTGTTGGATATGAACACTGGCCAGTCTGACTCTAAAATCTAGCCCATCACTATTATGCTGACCTTCCCCATCACATAATTCCAGAGAGCTCTTTTCTCCATGCTTCTCAAAGAGCCCAGTGGTGTCCTTCCTATCTGGTGCTAACAAGTACTCTACTGAGCATAGACCATAAAAATGAAAATCCCTCAGCCTCTTGCTGGGTTGTCTTAAATGGCTGGAAATAAGGCCAGGAAAGTCCTAGCAGCCACACTTTCAATTACAGGCTAGCCAGGGCCACTATGAATAGAGTGCACTTCCCTCATACTGCAAATGCATCCAGCCAAGTTGAAACGAGGCGGGGGTGGGGGGGGGTGGGGCACAAATCGGAACAGAAACTAAACCCTTGCCAACTTGTCAGTCTAATGGAAGGGGGATTTTCTGTAATTTGCTCACTTGGGGGCAAGTCTTTTGGTCACTGGCACAAAGTGGTGTCGTGGGGGGCTTGAAAGCAAGCACAACCTGTTGACATGCTGATATTCACTGTGTCAGAGTGAAGTGCTACTGGTGGAAGGGCTGTCTTTGTCAATGTAGAAGTCTTTCCTCCAATCCTCCTCCAGAGAGTAGTTTCCTGATTTGCCTAGTTCTAATTTTCTGCCCTGAGCAATGTCATCTTCTATCTCCAGGCCAGGGTCTCTACCAGCACATATGCCATCATGGAGTGAATTACAAAAATGTGGCCCTGCTAAGAGGACAAACTTGGGGAAAGGGGTGCCCCTTTCTCAGGGCTAATGTAGACCTAAGCCAGAGCAGAGAGCTTGGGAAATGAGGGTTGCAGTGTGGGTTTCGGGTCCCACTCCCCTTCCCTCCAGTGGCCTCGTGGAGGAGACATCTACTTAATCTACAGTGGCCTTGTTCTAAACCCATCACCTCCAATCCGCAAGGGTCTCCTCTCCTTATGACTTTGAAGAACACTTTGTGTATTGGAGTTTAGAAAATGATTTCCTTTGAAATCATCCTTGGATTTTCCCCCAAGTAGATAATAAGGCTATTGACAGCTACTTCCTCATAGGACCTAGCACTGGTCTCGGTGCCTAGGAACCAGTCAATAATAAATACGGAAAAAGACAGAAATGTGACCTGCAGACAGATCGAGAGAGGGCACACAAAAATGGAAATTGTCTGGGCCCAGAAATGATGCTGCATAAACATTCAGAAGCATTTGCCTATATACATTATCCACCCTATTCCGCCACACGCATTATGTAACACACTGGTGCTCAGGCTCAGCCTTCTTATACAACTTGAGTCTCCCCACTTCACAGGGAGAAAAAAACCCAAGCCTTATTTAAAGACAAATTCTCCTTGCAAACCACAGAGACTGTGATTGGCCCAACTCTGATCAAGTGGATTTGAGTGTCTTTTGTTGTTCTCTTTGAGCCCAGAGATAAGTGTTGGAGTGATCGGCATTTTGCTAATATCCACAGGAGCCTCCGCCCGCCTGCCAGGGCCTGTGTAACTCACCCACATTCTGTGTGTGTTCACTGTAGCAGGAAACACAGGCTCTGTCTATAAAACAGGAGAATACCTTAGGGAAATGAACACTCCTGAGAATGGCAAGGTTCATATCTTGAAACTACATTCACAAGCACTGAGGAAATCTATATTAATCAGTTGAAATGGAAGGCCATTTTATTTCAGAGTCAGACTGGAGTCAATAGCTGGGAGGATTTCCCAACAATAGATTCTATTAAGCACTGAATTAGGTACCCAAGTGCTAGAGGATGGTGGGGTAGAGTCCTGTGGGATGAAATGGACCTAAGAGTATTCTCGGGTGTCTAAAGAACCATCAAGGAAAATGGAAGAAAGCCCTAAACTCTTCCACTCCTTATCTATGTTGAAATTCTTCCTTCCTTGGGATTCTGAAAATTGAGCCTCCCTGGGAAATGAGGGTTGCAGTGTGGGTTTGGGTCCCACTCCCCTTCCCTCCAGTGGCCTCGTGGAGGAGACATCTACTTAATCTACAGTGGCCTTGTTCTAAACCCATCACCTCCAATCCGCAAGGGTCTCCTCTCCTTATGACTTTGAAGAACACTTTGTGTATTGGAGTTTAGAAAATGATTTCCTTTGAAATCATCCTTGGATTTTCCCCCAAGTAGATAATAAGGCTATTGACAGCTACTTCCTCATAGGACCTAGCACTGGTCTCGGTGCCTAGGAACCAGTCAATAATAAATACGGAAAAAGACAGAAATGTGACCTGCAGACAGATCGAGAGAGGGCACACAAAAATGGAAATTGTCTGGGCCCAGAAATGATGCTGCATAAACATTCAGAAGCATTTGCCTATATACATTATCCACCCTATTCCGCCACACGCATTATGTAACACACTGGTGCTCAGGCTCAGCCTTCTTATACAACTTGAGTCTCCCCACTTCACAGGGAGAAAAAAACCCAAGCCTTATTTAAAGACAAATTCTCCTTGCAAACCACAGAGACTGTGATTGGCCCAACTCTGATCAAGTGGATTTGAGTGTCTTTTGTTGTTCTCTTTGAGCCCAGAGATAAGTGTTGGAGTGATCGGCATTTTGCTAATATCCACAGGAGCCTCCGCCCGCCTGCCAGGGCCTGTGTAACTCACCCACATTCTGTGTGTGTTCACTGTAGCAGGAAACACAGGCTCTGTCTATAAAACAGGAGAATACCTTAGGGAAATGAACACTCCTGAGAATGGCAAGGTTCATATCTTGAAACTACATTCACAAGCACTGAGGAAATCTATATTAATCAGTTGAAATGGAAGGCCATTTTATTTCAGAGTCAGACTGGAGTCAATAGCTGGGAGGATTTCCCAACAATAGATTCTATTAAGCACTGAATTAGGTACCCAAGTGCTAGAGGATGGTGGGGTAGAGTCCTGTGGGATGAAATGGACCTAAGAGTATTCTCGGGTGTCTAAAGAACCATCAAGGAAAATGGAAGAAAGCCCTAAACTCTTCCACTCCTTATCTATGTTGAAATTCTTCCTTCCTTGGGATTCTGAAAAATTGGGATAACATATACACACAACATAGAATATTCCATCTTAACCAATTTTAGGTGTACAGTTCAGTAGGGTTAAGTGATCCCCATTAGTGTACAATCAATCTCTAGAGCCCTTCATCTTACAAAAGGGAAACTCTGTAGCTTCATTTCCTTCTTTCTGAGCCTCTGGCACCCACCATTCTTCCTGTGTCTATAACTTGACAACTCTAGGAACTTCAGAGAAGTGGAACAATGCACTTCCCTTGAGAGTTTTATAAACAAATCTAGTCCATTTCTGACAAACATTTCTGGTTATAGTGCTCACAGCTGAGTCACAAAAAGCCTCCCTTTGGCAAATCCCTTAACTGCTAATAGATTCTGTCTGTAAGAAACATTTCTTCTTTGGCCTCTTAAGTGTGACTGATTCTTCAACCTCTATCCCGGATCCTCCACTCTCCTCACTTGGGTCTATCTGAGCAATTTTATCCTCATGCTTTATGGCTTTAGCCTCCTGAATTTTGTATCTTAAGTCTCCCTCCTGTGCTCTACACCAATATAGTCAACTGACTACTGGGCACCTACACTTGGATGTGTCCTAGGTTCAACATGTCCAAAGTGAACCACATCACCCACTCCACCACAATCTGCTTCTCCATTTGTGTTCTCTAAACTAGAGAATGGCAATATCATCCACTTGGTTCTCTAAGCAAGAAACTTAGGACCATCCTTATCTCCTATCTCTTCACCAACCCTAGTATGCACTCAGCCATCAAGGCCTATGGATCCAGTCTTCTCTGTCTTTTGCAACATCTGAGAATAATGACACAAAGGAGAGCATAATTCACTGTGCACAGCAGGTAGGCAGAACAGGCCTCAGAGAGCAGATGCTCCAGTCAAGTACTGAAGAATGAGCAGAGATATGTCCAGCAAACAGGGGGCTGGATCACTGCAGGCTAAGTAACCAAAAGTACATAGAGAAGGAAGACCATTTGCAGAGAAAATCAGGTAGGTCAGTGTCCCTGGAGCATAGAATAAGAGTTGGGAAACATAAGTGGTTCATGGAGGACTTTGCACACTGGGTGTTGGAATCACATTTTGCAGTGGAGCAGCAGTAAAAACTGTGTCATGGATCACAGCCTTGTCATGGCAAAGGGCCTTGTATAATTCAGTGAAGCTAAGAAACATGCCACTCAGGGCCACCCAAGATGGATGAGTCATAGTGAAGAGTTCTGACAGAACATGGTCCACTGGAGGAGGAAACAGTAGACCACTCCAGTATTCTTGCCTTGAGAACCCCATGGACAGTAGGAAAAGGCAAAAAGATATGGTGCTGGATGATGAGCCCCGCAGTCAGAAGGTGTCCAATATGCTACTGGGGAAGAGCGAAGAAGTAGTTCCAGAAAGAATAAAGTGGAAATGATACTCAGTTGTAGATGTGTCTTGTGGTGAAAGTAAAGTCCAATACTGTAAAGAAAAGTCCTGCATAGGAACCTGGAAAGTTAGGTCCAAATAGACATGGTCAGGCAGGAGAACATTGACATTTTAGGCCAACTTGGGTCTATCTGAGCAATTTTATCCTCATGCTTTATGGCTTTAGCCTCCTGAATTTTGTATCTTAAGTCTCCCTCCTGTGCTCTACACCAATATAGTCAACTGACTACTGGGCACCTACACTTGGATGTGTCCTAGGTTCAACATGTCCAAAGTGAACCACATCACCCACTCCACCACAATCTGCTTCTCCATTTGTGTTCTCTAAACTAGAGAATGGCAATATCATCCACTTGGTTCTCTAAGCAAGAAACTTAGGACCATCCTTATCTCCTATCTCTTCACCAACCCTAGTATGCACTCAGCCATCAAGGCCTATGGATCCAGTCTTCTCTGTCTTTTGCAACATCTGAGAATAATGACACAAAGGAGAGCATAATTCACTGTGCACAGCAGGTAGGCAGAACAGGCCTCAGAGAGCAGATGCTCCAGTCAAGTACTGAAGAATGAGCAGAGATATGTCCAGCAAACAGGGGGCTGGATCACTGCAGGCTAAGTAACCAAAAGTACATAGAGAAGGAAGACCATTTGCAGAGAAAATCAGGTAGGTCAGTGTCCCTGGAGCATAGAATAAGAGTTGGGAAACATAAGTGGTTCATGGAGGACTTTGCACACTGGGTGTTGGAATCACATTTTGCAGTGGAGCAGCAGTAAAAACTGTGTCATGGATCACAGCCTTGTCATGGCAAAGGGCCTTGTATAATTCAGTGAAGCTAAGAAACATGCCACTCAGGGCCACCCAAGATGGATGAGTCATAGTGAAGAGTTCTGACAGAACATGGTCCACTGGAGGAGGAAACAGTAGACCACTCCAGTATTCTTGCCTTGAGAACCCCATGGACAGTAGGAAAAGGCAAAAAGATATGGTGCTGGATGATGAGCCCCGCAGTCAGAAGGTGTCCAATATGCTACTGGGGAAGAGCGAAGAAGTAGTTCCAGAAAGAATAAAGTGGAAATGATACTCAGTTGTAGATGTGTCTTGTGGTGAAAGTAAAGTCCAATACTGTAAAGAAAAGTCCTGCATAGGAACCTGGAAAGTTAGGTCCAAATAGACATGGTCAGGCAGGAGACAGCAAGAGTGAACATTGACATTTTAGGAATCAGTGAACTAAAATGGATGGTAATGGGTAAATTTAATTCAGATGACTATTCTATTTACTATTGTGGACAAGAATCCCTTAGAAAAAACTGAGTAGCCCTCATAGCAAGCAAAAGAGTCTGAAATGCAATACTGCCACAGCTCGTCAGCTGGGTGCATAGAGAATAGCAGATTTGATGAGACTTTAAGGAATACACACACAGACATAAGACTGAGAAAAAGAACAGGAACGTGGGGCTCAAGACCTCTTGGGTCAAGGCCCTGAACACATTCACCAGTCCTCTTTTATTGAGAGCTTAAGCATCCAGGTGTTTGCAGGGAATGATATTAGCACAGGCTGGGAGTCAGTCACAGCCTTGTTCAATAATTACCCTTGTGACTTTAAGTTGCCTTCATTATCTCTTTAATGGAAAGGGCACACTACAGCTGGGGGGCAACTAGACCAGCAAGAAGTTAAGGAGTCTGCACTTACCTGGCATTCCAAAGTCCATGGCAGATCTCCCACCTATTGCTGATCAGTATGACCCTAGCTAATGAGCCCATGTGAATTGAATTGACTTTTCTCTTAGTTCTTTTACTTCCAAGATGATTTTCTCCTGACTTGGCCAAAGATGCAAAAACCTCCACTGGTTTGTTTCTCCACACAATACTTGAATGCAATCTCAAAAACAACAGAATGATCTTGATTCATTTCCAGGGCAAACAATTCAACATCACAGTAATCCAAGTCTATGCCCCAACCACTAATGCCAAAGAAGACGAAGTTGACAGTCCTGTGAAGACCTATAACACTTTACAAACTAAGACCCCTTCCAAAAAAAAGATGACCTCTTCATCATAGGTGATTGGAATGCAAAAGTAGGGTGTCAAGAGATACCCAGAATAATAGGCAAGTTTGGCCTTGGCGTATAAAATGAAGCAGGGCAAAGGCTAACAGTTTTGTCAAGAGAACATGCTGATTATAGCAAACACCCTTTTCCAACAACACAAGAGATGACTCTACACATACGGGCATCACCAAATGGCCAATACCAAAATCAGATTGATTATGTTCTTTGCAGCCAAAGATGGAGAAGATCTATATAGTCAGCAAAAAACAGGACCTGGAGCTAACTGTGGCTCAGATCATGAGCTCCTTATTGCAAAACTCACAGTGTTCTACCTCAGATTGAGACTTAAACCCAAAACCCAGTTTGGGACTCAAACCCATGTGGCTGGGGCTTGAACACAGTCAACCCTGTTTGGAACTTGAACCCATGTGGTTGGGGCTTGAATCCAGCCAAAACCCTGTTTAGGGACTTGAACCCACAAAGTCAGGACTCAATCCAGCACTCACCCAACATCTGGACCCACCGAGGCTCAGGTTATTCATGCCTCAACACAGAAGGAATTCAGCGAGAGGCAGAGTGATAGGCAAGAAGAGGATTTATATAGGTTAGGACGCTTATAAGAGGTGCAAGCAGGCAGGTGGGAAAGCTCTGCTGCTCCCTCTAGTGGGTGGGCAGTGGCATATATATATATGAGGGTAGAAGACGGCCTTTTTCAAGTAGTTGTAGATGCAGAAGTAAGGCATACATCATTAACTCCTCTTTCCCCGGCTCTTCCTGCGTTATTGAATAAGGAGCAACTTTCTTGAGTTATTGTTAACTTACTGGCCTCCCAACTTTTCCCAGGTTTTACCCTTCTACCTATAGTTCCCTATTAGGACTTTATAATCACCTAACTATTCCACTCTGTCCATATCAAGTTGAAGAAAGTAGGGAAAACCACTTGACCATTCAGGTATGACCTAAATCAAATCCCTTATGATAATACAATGGAGGTGACGAATGCATTCCAGGAATTAGATCCAGTAGACAGAATGCCTGAAGAACTATGGATGGAGGTTCATAACATTGTACAGGAGGAAGTGACCAAAACCATCCCAAAGTAAAAAAAAAAAGTGCAAGAAGGCAAAGTGGTTGTCCAAGGAGGACTTACACATAGTTGAGCAAAAAAGAGAAGTGACAGGCAATGGAGAAAGGGAAAGATATACCCAACTGAATGCAAAGCTTCAGAGAATAGCAAGGAGAGATAAGAAAGCCTTCTTAAATGACTAATGCAAAGCAATAGAGGAAAATAATAGAATAGGAACGACTAGAGAGATCTTCAAGAAAATTGAAGCAATCAAGGGAATATTTCATGCAAAGATGTGCAAAGTAAAGGACTGAAATGCCAAGAAAAGATTAAGAAGAGGTGGCAAAAATATACAGAAAAACTACAAAAAAGGTCTTAATGACCCAGATAACCACGATGGTGTGGTCGCTCACCTAGAGCCAGATATCCTGGAGTGTGAAGCCAAGTGGGCCTTAGGAAGCATTACTATGAGCAAAGTTAGTGGAAGTGATGGAATTCCAGATGAGCTATGTTAAATCCTAAAAGATGATGCTGTTAAAGTTCTACACTCAATATGTCAGCATATTTGGAAAACTCAGCAATGGTCACAAGACCATGGGCGTTTTCATTCCAATCCCAAAAAAGGGCAATACCAAAGAATGTTCAAACTACCATACAATTATATGCTAGCAAGGCTATGCTCAAAATCCTTCAAGCTAGGCTTCAGCATTATGCGAACCAAGAATTTTCTGATGTATAAGCTAGGTTTTGAAGAGGCAATGGAACCAGAGATCAAACTGTCACCATTCACTGGGTCATATAAAAAGACAGAGAATTCCAGAAAAAACACCTACTTCTGTTGTATAGCCTATGCTGCTACCTTTGACTGTGTGGATCACAATCAACTGTGAAAAAATTTTAAAGTGTTGGAAATACCACACCACCTCACCTGTCTCCTGAGAAACCTGTATGTGAGTCAAGAAACAACAGAGATGCCTAGATAGCATGATTGACTCAATAGATACAAATCTGAGCAAATTCTGAGAGATAGTGAAGGACAGGGAAGCTTGGCAAACTGCAGTCCATCTGTTGCCAAGAGTTGAACATGACAGCGCCTGAACAATAACCACAAAATACCTGTGGTGTAAAGGAATGAATGGCCTTCCAAAAACGCTTATTTCAATTTGACAATAATGTGATGTGCTATGATCTTTGCAGTACCCCAGTCATTTTCCAATCCTTATGAATTACATTCTCTGTGACTTCTTAGAAAGAAAAACATTTCAATCTGGAAAACATCCATTCAGCTCTCTTAAACTGAATTCACGTGTACCCTTTAGTTCAACTGTGAAAGTGAAAGTATTAGTCATTCAGTCATGTCCAACTCTTTGTGACCCCATAGACTGTAGCCAACCAGACTCCTCTGTCCATGGAATTCTCCAGGCAAGAATACTGGAGTGAGTTGCCATTCTCTTCTCCAGGGGATCTTGCTGACCCAGGAACTGAAGACAGGTCTCTGGCATTGCAGGCAGATTTTTTTGCCATCTGAGCCACCAATTCAGCTAGTCCTACACTATTTGTTGCAGCACCATCCCTGGCCCAACTTTGAGAATTAAAAGTTATTAAGCACTATGGTTGAGTTTGTGGGGATCATGTTTCGCCCAGCCAAGGAATTCATGCAATGCTAGGCAAATTGTCAGTAGTCAATGAATGAGAGGTCTCACTCCAAGTCAAGCACCACAACTTTGGATTCTCCAGATACTACTAGCAACTATTTAGTCATAAGAAAATCCCAATTTATGATCTCTACCATCCATCTCTTGGTCCTCCAAGAAGAAGAATCCAGATTATATTAACTGGCCAATTTAGTCTTGAAGATACTACCTCAGAAAGGGGCCAGTTATTTCATAACAACACACTAGGAAGATTGAGCCTGGGACAGCACTCTCTGAGCTCTAGAAGCTTAGTTCCTGCAAAAACTGTAATAGATTCTTTTCCAGAAGACAGAGTGTCAAGGGGTTATAAAAGACAGCTCCATGCAAAAAAGTTATTTGGCCTGAGAATTTTGCAGTCATCTCAGCTCAGCTGGAGCCAACCAAGGTAGCATATGTGTGAGTAGCGGAAAGATGTTCTCCTTAAAATTCCCAAAGACTCAGAGATGGTGAGGGGAAGCCCTGAAAGAGAGCACAAAATGTTGAGGATCTGGGTCTACAAAGGTGGGCTACCATCCATCCTGACCAGAGAGGCTGACATCCCAAATCTTAATCTGTGCAATGGCACCTTCTAGGTTATCCAATATCTTAGTATTAGGTGACTTTATATGTGATACACCCTTCTGTCTGATCTCCAGGTAACCTTGTGATACAACCACCTGATGTTTCCAAGTTTCTTCATTTGTATGTGTACCAAACCCTACTGGTGGTGGTGAATACCCTCATAAAATACACTATATGATTCCAGTAATGGTCTCATCTAAGGAAGGCAATGCAGCCCATTTTAAAAAATCTGCTTTCACAGGCTAAAAACAACCCCTCATATCTCCCTTCATCCTTATTATGCTTTTGAGGACATTGTTCTTGGCCTTTCAATACCACATCCACCAACTATATGGCTTTACTCTCTAGGCCGTCCATACTTATTTTCAAACAAATCATATTCCGTTCAGTCACTTAGTCGTGTCTGACTCTTTGCAGCTCCACAGACTGCAGCATACCAGGTTTCCCTGTCCTACACCATCTCCCAGAGCCTGCTCAAACTCGTGTCCATATTCTCAGTGATGCCATCCAACCATCTCATCCTCTGTTGTCCCCTTCTCCTTTTGCCTTCTAATTTTCCCAACATCAGAGTCTTTTCCAATGAGTTGTCTCTTCACATCAGGTGGACAAAGTATTGGAGCTTCAGCTTCAGCATCAGTTCTTCCAAAGGATATTCAGAGTTGGTTTCCTTTAGGATTGACTGATTTGATCTACTTACAGCCCAAGGGACTCTCAAGAGTGTTCTCCAACACCACAGTTCAAAGCCATCAATTCTTCAGCACTCAGCATTCTTTATGGTCCAACTCTCACATCCATACATGAGTACTGAGAAAACCATATTAATCATATTAATTAGGTGTATTAATCAGAATCTAGCCAGGAAGAGGATAAACACTCGAGAATTTAAAGTTGAGAGGACTTTAAGGCACTAAATTTGTTACACGATAAGAGATCTGAAAATCCAGCAAGAAATAGTGAAGTAAGCCTAAGATCACAAATCAAGAACCTTTATCATTCCTAAACTGGAGGATATTGGGGAGAGGGAGTGGAGACAGGTTTACCAGTGTTCAAGGGCTGGGATCACAGAAAGGAAGCTGGAACCAAGGTGGTCTAGTCCAGTGGGACCTGAAACCTTGCAAGAGACATAAGCTGTTACTGTGTCTAGATGTTACTAGAAGCAGAAAGGACAGGAAAGAAATATTCTGCCTTTTCGGTCTTCAGGCTTCCAAGGCAGTGCTAGTGGTAAAGAATCTGCCTGCCCAGGCATGAGACTTAAGAGATGGAGGTTCGATACCTGGTTGGGAAGGAAGATCTCTTGGAGGAGGGCACAGCAACCCACTCCAGTATTCTTGCCTGGAGAATCTCATGGACAGAGGAGCCTGGTTGGATGACTCATATTTCAAACACTCTCCTTCACCATGGACCACTGCTGTGCCTAGTTGAGACTCCCTGACATGTCACCCCCTTCCAGAGCTGATGGGGATATGAGATGGGTAAATGGAGTCACTGTTTTGTGGTGATCTGAGAAAGTCACATACCTTGTCACATCTTGCACAAATGAACTGGCATGTTTCAATCTAGTTGAGTTACAGCCAGCATACCAGGTTTCCCTGTCCTACACCATCTCCCAGAGCCTGCTCAAACTCGTGTCCATATTCTCAGTGATGCCATCCAACCATCTCATCCTCTGTTGTCCCCTTCTCCTTTTGCCTTCTAATTTTCCCAACATCAGAGTCTTTTCCAATGAGTTGTCTCTTCACATCAGGTGGACAAAGTATTGGAGCTTCAGCTTCAGCATCAGTTCTTCCAAAGGATATTCAGAGTTGGTTTCCTTTAGGATTGACTGATTTGATCTACTTACAGCCCAAGGGACTCTCAAGAGTGTTCTCCAACACCACAGTTCAAAGCCATCAATTCTTCAGCACTCAGCATTCTTTATGGTCCAACTCTCACATCCATACATGAGTACTGAGAAAACCATATTAATCATATTAATTAGGTGTATTAATCAGAATCTAGCCAGGAAGAGGATAAACACTCGAGAATTTAAAGTTGAGAGGACTTTAAGGCACTAAATTTGTTACACGATAAGAGATCTGAAAATCCAGCAAGAAATAGTGAAGTAAGCCTAAGATCACAAATCAAGAACCTTTATCATTCCTAAACTGGAGGATATTGGGGAGAGGGAGTGGAGACAGGTTTACCAGTGTTCAAGGGCTGGGATCACAGAAAGGAAGCTGGAACCAAGGTGGTCTAGTCCAGTGGGACCTGAAACCTTGCAAGAGACATAAGCTGTTACTGTGTCTAGATGTTACTAGAAGCAGAAAGGACAGGAAAGAAATATTCTGCCTTTTCGGTCTTCAGGCTTCCAAGGCAGTGCTAGTGGTAAAGAATCTGCCTGCCCAGGCATGAGACTTAAGAGATGGAGGTTCGATACCTGGTTGGGAAGGAAGATCTCTTGGAGGAGGGCACAGCAACCCACTCCAGTATTCTTGCCTGGAGAATCTCATGGACAGAGGAGCCTGGTTGGATGACTCATATTTCAAACACTCTCCTTCACCATGGACCACTGCTGTGCCTAGTTGAGACTCCCTGACATGGCACCCCCTTCCAGAGCTGATGGGGGATATGAGATGGGTAAATGGAGTCACTGTTTTTGTGGTGATCTGAGAAAGTCACATACCTTGTCACATCTTGCACAGGAAGTGAAACAATGAGCCACTGCCCTCTTGCAATCTAGAAATGGACGGTTTGAGGAAGGATTAAAGGGATTTCCTCTAACCACAAAAGGCACGTGCATATTCTTCACCTCTTAAGAGTTTCAGCGCCATAATTTTCTGATTCAGCCTAGGGTGAATGAGAAGGTACTTTGAGTAGTCTGATATGTAAGTGAATTCTGCTTCATAAGCAGCTAAAAATAGCTCATAGAAGACCCAGTTCTAATAAGCTCTCAGTAGACTCCATGATGAATAGACCCAGGGCCCAAGTCTCTCAGTCTTTTGGGAATTCAGAGAGTTTTACATAGTGTAATTTTGTTACCCACCAACACTTCTAACCACAGTCACAGCACCTACTGAAACAGGGGACAAGGAATGGGCTAGTATATGAAACAGCTGGAGGACTGATGTTAACCTCTGGGATTGGTTGTGCCTAAGCCTTTACCATTCTTTCATCCTGCTCCACTCCTGTAGAGTCTTGAGCCATGGCACCTGCCTTTATGTCTGGGCCCCAGTAGGCTCTTGACTAAAGGACAGTTTTACATATGAAGCCTTGGTGTAGCTGACCACACAGCCCAGGCTGATCTTGAGCTGCCACTCATACCTCTTTGCTGTAGGAGCCAGTTTCTCATGAAACTTCAGTATCAAACTGGAATTAGAGAAGAATCCTAATAGTAAAGAGTATTATTGATGTGGCGTATCACTGCCTTTGCAATAGTACCTCAGCTGTATCAACTACTGCTACTGAAATCATCAAGGAAATTTTCTGTCTCCGAGGACTTGACATCAACCCAGTCTCTCCCTAGCAAGCTACGTTTGTATCCCTGCTTTGGAGGAGCCACCAAACCAGTATCTCACAAAACATTTGTACTTCATCAGACTTCTCTAACACCTATTAATAGTTTGTTATTGTTTGTATTTTCAGTTAGAAACAGGGCAGTGGGGGCACACACATTGCTGCATGTTAGGGCTTCTAAAGGTTTTAACTTAGCCCCAGTGTGTTGCATGGGTCCAGTGGTTAAAGCTTTTCATCTGCTGTATTCCAAGCAGCCAGAATTTCCAAGGTGAACCTAGAATCTAGAGTACTATGAGATGGGGAGGCAACTTCACATAAGGAAATTTAGGTAAAAGGAGATTTAGTGGTTTTTAAGACACAACCACAACTAGCCCTGGTGGCTTTACAGGGTCCACATGGAGTTGACTGTGTAGAGAAGCATCTCACTGAGTTTCATGGTCACTTATAGTTGACCTTAGGAAGTGAAGAGTACTCACTTCCTAACATTATTACCACTGTCCAGTTTTTTGTAGCTCATCCCAATCCTAAATACAGGGCCTATTCATATGACACTCCTCAGAATACCATAAATTCTGACACTTGAATCCAAGGTCAAATATAGGACCAAGCAACTCAAAGACCAATTCTTCCACTTCTGACACCAAATGCTTCTGGCACACCATCAAGTTCAAGTTCCTTCCCAAACTGGCCTTTTTCATAGCTACAAAGTCATCCTTGTGATGACAGTGGGTATCTTAACAACAAAAAAATTGTGTTATATCCTGACCCTGATTCCTGTCTATAGCTGTCATTCATTCATTCATTCAATAAATATGTGCTAAGTGCTTACCATTCTGGGTGTTGTGGAAACAGTATTGAAAAGGAACAGCAAGATCCTTGATCATATACATCTTACAGTCTGGGAAGGAGGAGAAAAGAAATGCATAAACAAATAGTTAAACACATAAATCAATCTGTATAAGTTGACAAATTCTAACAATAAAATTAATGGAGTGATGTGGCGTATCACTGCCTTTGCAATAGTACCTCAGCTGTATCAACTACTGCTACTGAAATCATCAAGGAAATTTTCTGTCTCCGAGGACTTGACATCAACCCAGTCTCTCCCTAGCAAGCTACGTTTGTATCCCTGCTTTGGAGGAGCCACCAAACCAGTATCTCACAAAACATTTGTACTTCATCAGACTTCTCTAACACCTATTAATAGTTTGTTATTGTTTGTATTTTCAGTTAGAAACAGGGCAGTGGGGGCACACACATTGCTGCATGTTAGGGCTTCTAAAGGTTTTAACTTAGCCCCAGTGTGTTGCATGGGTCCAGTGGTTAAAGCTTTTCATCTGCTGTATTCCAAGCAGCCAGAATTTCCAAGGTGAACCTAGAATCTAGAGTACTATGAGATGGGGAGGCAACTTCACATAAGGAAATTTAGGTAAAAGGAGATTTAGTGGTTTTTAAGACACAACCACAACTAGCCCTGGTGGCTTTACAGGGTCCACATGGAGTTGACTGTGTAGAGAAGCATCTCACTGAGTTTCATGGTCACTTATAGTTGACCTTAGGAAGTGAAGAGTACTCACTTCCTAACATTATTACCACTGTCCAGTTTTTTGTAGCTCATCCCAATCCTAAATACAGGGCCTATTCATATGACACTCCTCAGAATACCATAAATTCTGACACTTGAATCCAAGGTCAAATATAGGACCAAGCAACTCAAAGACCAATTCTTCCACTTCTGACACCAAATGCTTCTGGCACACCATCAAGTTCAAGTTCCTTCCCAAACTGGCCTTTTTCATAGCTACAAAGTCATCCTTGTGATGACAGTGGGTATCTTAACAACAAAAAAATTGTGTTATATCCTGACCCTGATTCCTGTCTATAGCTGTCATTCATTCATTCATTCAATAAATATGTGCTAAGTGCTTACCATTCTGGGTGTTGTGGAAACAGTATTGAAAAGGAACAGCAAGATCCTTGATCATATACATCTTACAGTCTGGGAAGGAGGAGAAAAGAAATGCATAAACAAATAGTTAAACACATAAATCAATCTGTATAAGTTGACAAATTCTAACAATAAAATTAATGGAGTGATGTGGAAAAACAAAGTCATTGGCACGAGTCAACTCTAGACAAAGTGATCAGAAAAGATTTAGGAGGTAAGACCTGAATAATGTAAGGGATCAGGCCATGCAGGGAATGTGCAAGTAGAGGCAGGAGGAGATGCAAAGGCCCAATGGCAAGAAAGCTCCTAGATTTCAGGAACAGAAAGAGGAGGCTGAAGTATGGTGAAATAAGTGGGAAATGAAGATGTAAAGGTGGGCAGAGGCTACCACCACTTTGTCTGTCTTACAAGATCCTTTGCCTCTCTGGACATTCTAGCCATCTGGCCCAGCTTCTTCCATCTGTATACTATCCACCTACAGACTGAGTCAGAGATTTTAATCAGTCCAGTGCTAGAGGAATTTCTCTGCTGCTATTCCGCCTACTAGCCACATGAGCCACCTACTTCACCACAGCAGAGCTGCCTATAACCTCTCCCTGTATTTCTGGTTTGGAAACACCCCCTTTCATAGCAACTCTAGTCCTAGCCTTCACTACATTTTTCATTTCTAATATCAAGGACAACCTGTAACCAGTTTGTGCCCTGGGGAGCTGTAAGATACCTAGAAAGGACACCTTTTGGTGGGTCAAAGACTAGTACAAAGATAGACCAACAGGTTCTGGGCATGAGAGGGTGACAATTGATAGGAAACTTGATATGCAAGACAATGTCTGGGTTGCCTTTAGGTATGTATGCACCATGGAAGTCAAGGATCCTTGCTTGTAAACTTTTAATAGTATCTATTAAGATTATCATATTTAGCAAAGTAAGTCAGAAAGAGAAAGACAAATACCATATGATACCACTTATATGAGGAATCTAAAAGATTGCACAAATGAACCTTCTATGACCTGCCTCCTAGAGTAATGGAAATAAAGACAAAAATAAACAAGTCAGACCTAGTTAAACTTAGAAGCTTACAGCAAAGGAAACTATAAACAAGGTGAAAAGACAACCTTCAGAATGGTAGAGAATAATAGCAAATGAAATAACTGACAAAGGATTAATTTCCAAAATACACAAGCTGTTCATATGACTCAACACCAAAAAAAAGGGAAAAAGACCTAAACAGACATCTCTCCATAGAAGGCATACAGATAGCCAACACATGAAAAGATACTCAACATTGCTCATTGTTAGAGAAAGGCAAATAAAAACTATGATGAGGAAATCAAAATTGAAAAAAACACATGTACCCCCATTGTTCATTGCAGCACTATTTACAGTAGGTAGAACATGGAAGCAACCTAAACATACATCAATAGATGAATGGATAAAGAAGCTGTGGTACATATATATAGTGTGGAATATTACTCAGTCATAAGAAGGAATGCATTTGAGTTAGTTCTAGTGAAGTGGATGAACCTGGAACCTATTATACCAAGCGAAGTAAGTCAGAAAGAGAAAGATAAATATTGTATACTAACACATATATAGGGAATCTAGAAAGATGGTACTGATAAATGTATGTGCAGAGCAGCAATGGAGAAACAGACATAGAGAACAGACTTGTGGGCATTGGGCGGAGGGAGTAATGGGTGAGTTAAGTATGGAAAGAGTAACTTGGAAATTTATATTACTATATGTAAAATAGATAACCAATGGGAATCTGCTGTAAGACTAAGGGAATTCAAACAAGGGCTCTGTATCAACCTAGAGGGGTGGAGTGGGGAGGGAGATGGGAGGGAAGTTCAAGATGGAGATGATATATGTATTGCCTATGGCTGATTCAGGTTGATGTGTGGCAGGTCTTTTCAATGTTTTTCAACCTGACACCTTTCTGAGAGGTATGTATGCACCATGGAAGTCAAGGATCCTTGCTTGTAAACTTTTAATAGTATCTATTAAGATTATCATATTTAGCAAAGTAAGTCAGAAAGAGAAAGACAAATACCATATGATACCACTTATATGAGGAATCTAAAAGATTGCACAAATGAACCTTCTATGACCTGCCTCCTAGAGTAATGGAAATAAAGACAAAAATAAACAAGTCAGACCTAGTTAAACTTAGAAGCTTACAGCAAAGGAAACTATAAACAAGGTGAAAAGACAACCTTCAGAATGGTAGAGAATAATAGCAAATGAAATAACTGACAAAGGATTAATTTCCAAAATACACAAGCTGTTCATATGACTCAACACCAAAAAAAAGGGAAAAAGACCTAAACAGACATCTCTCCATAGAAGGCATACAGATAGCCAACACATGAAAAGATACTCAACATTGCTCATTGTTAGAGAAAGGCAAATAAAAACTATGATGAGGAAATCAAAATTGAAAAAAACACATGTACCCCCATTGTTCATTGCAGCACTATTTACAGTAGGTAGAACATGGAAGCAACCTAAACATACATCAATAGATGAATGGATAAAGAAGCTGTGGTACATATATATAGTGTGGAATATTACTCAGTCATAAGAAGGAATGCATTTGAGTTAGTTCTAGTGAAGTGGATGAACCTGGAACCTATTATACCAAGCGAAGTAAGTCAGAAAGAGAAAGATAAATATTGTATACTAACACATATATAGGGAATCTAGAAAGATGGTACTGATAAATGTATGTGCAGAGCAGCAATGGAGAAACAGACATAGAGAACAGACTTGTGGGCATTGGGCGGAGGGAGTAATGGGTGAGTTAAGTATGGAAAGAGTAACTTGGAAATTTATATTACTATATGTAAAATAGATAACCAATGGGAATCTGCTGTAAGACTAAGGGAATTCAAACAAGGGCTCTGTATCAACCTAGAGGGGTGGAGTGGGGAGGGAGATGGGAGGGAAGTTCAAGATGGAGATGATATATGTATTGCCTATGGCTGATTCAGGTTGATGTGTGGCAGTAAACAACAAAGCTCTGTAAAAGAAATTTTTTCAAAAGACAATGAATATCTATTATCAACCCTGTAGCTCTCTGACACCTTTCTGACTTCCTGCCCTTTGGTGAGCATCAAAGCCTTCTGGACATGTTCCTGGCTACACCTGACCCACTAAGATATCATCTTCCATTTTGTACTCAGTGACTCTCCCAGATAATCTAGGAAGAAAATTATTAATATCTCTTGAAGAGAGATGTAGGGTTCTTGTTGATAGTATGGTTAGATCTATACCTGGCCTGATAAGAGTGGTTTCTGTGATTGTGCTTTTCGTTCTGTCTGCCCTCATCTGTATGGATGAGGTTAAGAGTCTTGTGGAAGCTTCCTGATGGTAGGAACTGGCAGTGGGGAAAACTGGATCGTGCTCTGGTAGGAAAGGCCCTATTCAGTAGATCTCTAATCCAGTTATCTGCTGATGGGTGGAGAAGGGGATGTCAGAGGATGAGGTGGTTGGATGGCATCAATGAGTCAATGGACATGAGTTTGAGCAAGCTCTGGGAGATGGTGAAGGACAAGGAAGCCTAATGTGCTGCAGTCCACAGAGTTGCAAAGAGTCAGACACAATTAAGCGACTGAACTGAACTGACTGATGGGAGGGTAACAACCAACGGCCAGGTCTTAGGATTCTACCTCACATCTCTGGTTAGCAACAGGTCAGAACTTATAAAACCCAATGCAGAAAAACCCTGGTATCTACCCCTTGTCAGAAAAAGTTTGAAAGAAACTAGGGCCTGCTCTGTGGTTGTCCAAAAGAACCATGATGGTGGTCATGGGATCTGATGAAAAGTCATCTGCATCCTTGTGTAGTCATTACTCCAGGCTTACTTCCCACCCCTTCTCTGTGTACAGAACCTCTTTGCTGATCTCCTTATATTTCCATCTCCCTCAAATTTGTACATTGATTATCCCTCTTTATTTTCACCTGTGTGGATTAGACACTTGAATTTGGACTGTCTTCATAACTCCAATCTGGATATTCCTTAGGACAATTTTTCAAGTAACTTCTCCTGACCTCCATTCTGTGCAATAATCATGATGAGGAAGGATAAAAGGAGAAAGAGGAAGAGAAAAGGAGGGGGTGGTTAGCATTCAATGAGTGAAGCATCAGGCATTGGGCTGAGCATTTCATTCTAGTTCTTTCATTCAGTCTTTTAAAATCCCTATGAAATACTTACTATCATTATTCTCATTTTATAGATGAGAAAAATGTGAGGCTCACTAAGGTTAAATGACTTATCAAAATCGTACTAGTAGACAGAAACACACAAAGTTAGGGTTTCAGCACAGATGCATTTGAATTCAGAACCCCTATTCTCAACCATATTGTGTCTCTGTCACATGCCCAGCCAGGTCTGTGGCAAAGAAAGGAAGTCAGACACACCACACCCACCTTTAATACTTCATTCCCTCCAAATGCAGTCAGTGTGATCATACCCAAGGTCATGGGCACTGCAGACAAGGCTGCTACTGAGTGAATGAAGGAAAATGCTTCTAAGTTTTCTCCCACCTCTGAAAACCTCCTGTCTTGACCCCTCTTCTGGCTTCTTTTGTATCTTGGCTTCTAGTTTTTATCCAAATCCATTTGTGTTCAGTAACCTTGTAGCACTAGATGTTATAACTTACAGGGACTTCCCTGGAAGTCCAAATGCTAAAACTCCATGCTGCCAACACAGAGGGTATGGGTTCAATCCCAGGTAGTGATCTTCTTGAGGCAGTGGTCAGCAGTGACGTGAAGTGAGAACTTAATTCTCTGCCTGGAAATTGAACCTGAGTAACCAGGATGAGAGTCAGGAATCCCAGCCATCAGACCAGCCAGGGCTAGAGGATAGAGCTATTTTTCTCCTGGATCTTTGCCCCCAGTGAAAAATGCTTTTATCAGGGAAGCATAAACTGTAAATTCAGGTGCAAAGTTTATTATTAGAGACATAGCACAACAAGTGGGCGAGCACCCAGAGAAATAGTTTGTGTAGATGAAATAGAAGCAAGGCAGACATGCACACCCAGAGAGAAAGGGTGTGGGCATTCTCCCTAGTGAGGAGGAGCACAGTAAAGAGGCAGTTAAGTCATTCATCTAGGGAAGTTCTGGGCATTTGTCTACCTTCAGGCCAATTGTCTGGTTTATTTTTCCACACCCAACCTACCCTGGGACAACCTCCTGGATGCGCATGCACCCCTCAGTCAAGATGGATCTTGAAGTGAAGACTTCTGAAAGAAGCAAGACTCATTATGGTCTGGCATTATTCCTTGACTTTTGACACACAAGGAGTCTTTTGACCCACAAGGAGTCATTCTGTGCATGTGCAGTGTCTTCCTTAGAAGAGAGTGGATCACCCTTAATCCTGTGCTCATACAAAGTTTTGCCCCTCTTTGTCCTTGGCATGACTATTGTCTTGACTATCGCCGTGACTGTTACCTTAAGGTGTTTACAAGAGAAAAACACTGGTTATTTGCCCTGTTTCTGTTGTTACTTCCATTTTGGAGGACAAACAAGAGGCTGATTGTAAATGCCTTAACTAGAGCCCACCAATCCCTTGTCTCAGGAAATACTAACAGTTGTAAGTATCCAGCCTGAAGCCCAGTTCTTCATGCTCCATGAAATGTAAACAGGAGGCCACTTGTAAATGTCTAACCTGGACCCCATCTATCTCCTACATTGATTGAGGAACTAAGATCCCATGTGCCATGCAGCATGGCCATAACAAAAAAAAGAAAGGAAAAGAAAACATTATTTCCAGTTGTTGGCCGTAGGCTAAGCCTCCTAACAACATAGATGAGAAACATTACTCCAGCATCTAGCCTAGGCATACAAGACAAATCTCAAAGTACATGTCATAGGGTGTGGGTATGATCATTTGCCCTGCAGAAACCACTGGAATAAGGCACCTTGTTTGGCTTCCTACTGGCAACCATGGAAGCTGGGTGTCTGTGCTTGTAGTACAGTTCGTCTCTTCATGTCTTCTGCAAGGACCTAGAGCATGGTTGCCACTTCTCCTGTCTTTAAGATAACAGTTTGCTCTTCCAACCGCCCTGGGAAGGCCCAGCAATGATACATCAACCCTGATGGCAATGCCTGTGAGCCACTGTTGCAGAAATTAAACTTTCAAAAAACCAAGCACCACACTTGGAGGGTTGAAGGTCTCAGGTTTATTATGCTGGCAGTCCCAGACGAGCTAATGCTCCAAAGTTCTGGGTGCCGAGTTCAGGATGAGCTCTTCTTTTATAGGATCAGCATATGCAGTTACAGTTGGCAGTTTCTGATTGGTCACTTTGAATATGAGCCATTACAGAGTGCAGGAGTTGCTACGGGTTACCGGCAGTTGCTATTACAGAGCCAGGGAGTTGCTATGGGTTACACACAGGGAATTTCCAAACAGTAACTTGCAGAAGCAAGTCGAGAGCATTCCATACATTCCATACTTATCGTTCCATACGTTCCATACTTATTTTGCGGCTACAGATGATTGCTGAGCCATCCTGTTCCTATATCGGTGCGGCAAGCATATTGTACAGAAGAATGAACATGAAGCTATTTCTAGCTGAGTGAAAATTTCAGTTTTCCCCTTCACCACAAGATGGCCATCTCAAGGTGAAAGTTGGGGAGCACATCAAGAAATTCTTTATGGCCAATATTTGTTAAATACAGTTCATCTTTTGATGAAACACAAACTCTACTTAATTCTTTCAATAGCTCACCCTTGCTTATGCAAAAATGTCCAAATGAGTTCATAAACTTCCAAGGCCCTGTATGATGCATGTGTACTCAGTCATTCACTTGAGTGGTCTGGTTTTCTTTAATTAGTGGTAATCTTTTGATGGACTGCCTAACTGGTTTTAGTTGCAAAAACTAAGTATCCCTGGTGCCCCCCTCACCTCTTTGGAGCAGTCTCAGAAGTTGCTTCCCAGGCTTGGTGTATTCAGAAAGTCTGTCAAATGAAACATAATTCTCAACTTTTAGGTTGTGTGTATTTTTTTTTTCCCAGTCGACAGTCTGGAACATGGGAAGTAATTTATCCATATGAAAGCAGATTTGCTTCTGGAGCCCGGGTTCCTATGAAAACCCATATCCCTCTCTTAACCAAAGACTTAGACTTCCCTTAAAAATGTGGACAACTGGTACTATATATGCTAATTAAACAGACATTTGGGGTCAATTAGACCAGAGCTTGAATCCTGGCTCTGCCTCTCATTTATTACATGACAATTTCTGCCTCAATTTCCCTCTGTAAAATGGGAATGATGATAATAGCTGTCCCTCTTTCATAATGGTGTTCTGAGAATTAAATGATCCAATGCCTATAAATCACTCAGGGTCTTACCAGTCACTTAGCTTGTTTCCCTAAGTGTTTGGCCTTCCCTGGTGGCTCAGGTGGTAAATAATCTTCCTGCAATACAAGAGGTGTGAGTTCGACTCTCAGTTGGAGCCGGGTTACCGGCAGTTGCTATTACAGAGCCAGGGAGTTGCTATGGGTTACACACAGGGAATTTCCAAACAGTAACTTGCAGAAGCAAGTCGAGAGCATTCCATACATTCCATACTTATCGTTCCATACGTTCCATACTTATTTTGCGGCTACAGATGATTGCTGAGCCATCCTGTTCCTATATCGGTGCGGCAAGCATATTGTACAGAAGAATGAACATGAAGCTATTTCTAGCTGAGTGAAAATTTCAGTTTTCCCCTTCACCACAAGATGGCCATCTCAAGGTGAAAGTTGGGGAGCACATCAAGAAATTCTTTATGGCCAATATTTGTTAAATACAGTTCATCTTTTGATGAAACACAAACTCTACTTAATTCTTTCAATAGCTCACCCTTGCTTATGCAAAAATGTCCAAATGAGTTCATAAACTTCCAAGGCCCTTTATGATGCATTTGTACTCAGTCATTCACTTGAGTGGTCTGGTTTTCTTTAATTAGTGGTAATTTTTTGATGGACTGCCTAACTGGTTTTAGTTGCAAAAACTAAGTATCCCTGGTGCCCCCCTCACCTCTTTGGAGCAGTCTCAGAAGTTGCTTCCCAGGCTTGGTGTATTCAGAAAGTCTGTCAAATGAAACATAATTCTCAACTTTTAGGTTGTGTGTATTTTTTTTTTCCCAGTCGACAGTCTGGAACATGGGAAGTAATTTATCCATATGAAAGCAGATTTGCTTCTGGAGCCCGGGTTCCTATGAAAACCCATATCCCTCTCTTAACCAAAGACTTAGACTTCCCTTAAAAATGTGGACAACTGGTACTATATATGCTAATTAAACAGACATTTGGGGTCAATTAGACCAGAGCTTGAATCCTGGCTCTGCCTCTCATTTATTACATGACAATTTCTGCCTCAATTTCCCTCTGTAAAATGGGAATGATGATAATAGCTGTCCCTCTTTCATAATGGTGTTCTGAGAATTAAATGATCCAATGCCTATAAATCACTCAGGGTCTTACCAGTCACTTAGCTTGTTTCCCTAAGTGTTTGGCCTTCCCTGGTGGCTCAGGTGGTAAATAATCTTCCTGCAATACAAGAGGTGTGAGTTCGACTCTCAGTTGGGAAAAACTGCTGGAGAAGGGAATGGCTACCCATGCCAGTATTCTTGCCTGGAGAATTCCATGGATAGAGGCGCCTAGTGGGCTACAGTTCATGAGGCCCCATAGGGTCAGACACAATTGAGTGACTAACACTTTCACTTACTTTATGATAATTCCATGTTTAATATTTTTAGAAATCAAACTATTTTCCACAATGGCTGTACCATTTTGATAGGGACAGAGTAGAACAGGTAGGTGGTTGTAGAGTCCTAGTAAGGGATGATAGGTAGAAGGGAGAAACATGAGAAAGGTTGGGAGGCCAGTGAGTTGATGATAAGTCAGAAGAGCTGCTCCTTGTTCAGTAAAGCAGGCTTGATTGGGTATAAACAGCTGATGAAGGAGGAGCTGGCGAAGAAGGAACTAATGATGTATGCCTTGCATCTGTGTCTACTTGACGGGGGTGGTCTTCTATTATCCTATATATATATTGCTGCCCACTCAATTAAAGAGGGAGCAGAGCAGAGCTTTCCTGCCTGTCTGCTTGCACCTCTCACAAGTACCCTATCCTAATAAATCCTCTTTTTGTCTATCACTCTGCTTCTTGCTGAATTCCTTCTGCGTTGAGGCATGAAGAACCTGAGCCTCGGTGGGTCCAGACATTGGGTGAGTGCTGAATTAAGTCCTGTCCACGTGGGTTCAAGTCCCAGACAAGATTTTGGCTGGGAGTGAGTCCTGAGGATGTGGGTTCAAGTCCCAGGCAGGGTTTTGGCTAGGGTTAAGCCTTAGCCACCTGGGTTCGAGTCCCAAACCAGGTTTTGGCTAGGTTCAAGCTCCATCCACGTGGGTTCAAGTCCCAAGCAGGGTTTGATCAGGTTGGGGCCCTGGGTTTAAGTCTCAAATCAAGGTAAAACCCTTTCAATTTTACACTCCTACCAGGAATGGGTGAGGGTTTCAATTTTTCCACACCCCCTGCCCCAGCACTTCTTGTTTTCTGCTTTTTGATTATAGTCACCTAGTAGATGTAAAGTGGTATCTTGTATTTGACCTGTAATTTTTGGCCTTCCTGGTGGCTCAGGTGGTAAATAATCTTCCTGCAATACAAGAGGTGTGAGTTCGACTCTCAGTTGGGAAAAACTGCTGGAGAAGGAATGGCTACCCATGCCAGTATTCTTGCCTGGAGAATTCCATGGATAGAGGCGCCTAGTGGGCTACAGTTCATGAGGCCCCATAGGGTCAGACACAATTGAGTGACTAACACTTTCACTTACTTTATGATAATTCCATGTTTAATATTTTTAGAAATCAAACTATTTTCCACAATGGCTGTACCATTTTGATAGGGACAGAGTAGAACAGGTAGGTGGTTGTAGAGTCCTAGTAAGGGATGATAGGTAGAAGGGAGAAACATGAGAAAGGTTGGGAGGCCAGTGAGTTGATGATAAGTCAGAAGAGCTGCTCCTTGTTCAGTAAAGCAGGCTTGATTGGGTATAAACAGCTGATGAAGGAGGAGCTGGCGAAGAAGGAACTAATGATGTATGCCTTGCATCTGTGTCTACTTGACGGGGGTGGTCTTCTATTATCCTATATATATATTGCTGCCCACTCAATTAAAGAGGGAGCAGAGCAGAGCTTTCCTGCCTGTCTGCTTGCACCTCTCACAAGTACCCTATCCTAATAAATCCTCTTTTTGTCTATCACTCTGCTTCTTGCTGAATTCCTTCTGCGTTGAGGCATGAAGAACCTGAGCCTCGGTGGGTCCAGACATTGGGTGAGTGCTGAATTAAGTCCTGTCCACGTGGGTTCAAGTCCCAGACAAGATTTTGGCTGGGAGTGAGTCCTGAGGATGTGGGTTCAAGTCCCAGGCAGGGTTTTGGCTAGGGTTAAGCCTTAGCCACCTGGGTTCGAGTCCCAAACCAGGTTTTGGCTAGGTTCAAGCTCCATCCACGTGGGTTCAAGTCCCAAGCAGGGTTTGATCAGGTTGGGGCCCTGGGTTTAAGTCTCAAATCAAGGTAAAACCCTTTCAATTTTACACTCCTACCAGGAATGGGTGAGGGTTTCAATTTTTCCACACCCCCTGCCCCAGCACTTCTTGTTTTCTGCTTTTTGATTATAGTCACCTAGTAGATGTAAAGTGGTATCTTGTATTTGAAGTTGCTAATAACCAGTGCTACTGAGCATCTTTTCACGTGTTTCTTGGCCATTTGTTTATCTTCTTTGGAGAAATGTTCATTTAAATCAGCACAATAGAGATGCACTCAGATCACCGCAGCCCATCCCTCAAAATACTGTCTTAGCAACCATGGTCTCCACTGCTAACATTGCATTTTCACTGCAGCTAAATGATTCTTGTAGAACTAGGGACTGCTCTTAAATAAAAAACAACCTTCACCTTGTAAAACATCGGTAGAGGAGAATGTCAACTAGCTACAAACTGCAAGGAAGGACATTTGAAAAGACCATGTGTGCTAAATCACTTCAGTCGTATCCAACTCTGCACAATCCTAAGGACAATAGCATGCCAGGCTCTTCTGTCCATGGGATTCTCCAGGTAAGAATATGGGAGTGGGTTGCCATTCCCTTCTCCAGGGGATCTTCTGACCCAGAGATGGAACCCATGTCTCTTACGTCTTCCTGCCTTGGTACTGTTCTTTACCACTAGCGCCACCTGGGAAGCCCCACAGATGGCAAATAAGCACATAAAAAGATGTCCAGCATTATTTGCCATTAGGGAAGTACAAATTAAAGCTATGATGATGTATCACTATACACCTATCAAAAGTTATAGTGTTAGTCACTCAGTCATATCCAACTCTTTGCGACCTCATGGTTGTAGCCCACCAGACTTCCCTGTCCATGAAATTTTCCAGGCTAGAATACTAGACTGGGTTGCCATTTCCTCCTGCAGGGGATTTTCCCAACCCAGGGACTGAACCCGGGTCTCCTGCATTACAGGCAGATTCCCCACTGTCTGAGCCACCAGGAAGGCCCATACACCTATGAGAATGGCTGAAATAAAAAGGACTGCCAGTACCAAGGGCTGGCCAGGATATGAATCAACTAGACTCCTCAAGCATTCCTGGTAGAAATGTAAAATGGTACAGTTACTTTGTAAAATTATTTGGTGACTTCACATATTAAACATATGTAGTCATCCCTCAGTATCTTCAGGGAGTTGGTTACAGAAACCCCATGGATGCTAAAATTCACAGACACTCAAGTCTGTGAATGTACCATACCCTATTCTTCGCTCAATCATTTTAGAATCTTGAGAGTTACCATTTGGGACTGAAGTGATAGAGGTTGTCAAGTCCAAGGTCTTTCAGCTCAAGCAGACCTCTTCTATGCATATCCAACTAGTCTTGCCTTGTTTCTAGCAAGTTGGCAAAGGGTTAACAATCTGAGTTGAGAAAGTCAAGTTTATTAAGCCAGTGGTGGCGGGTTCAGGAAAAGCTCTAGGAAAATGCTCAATGGTGCCCCCAGCCTTGTATTGTACACAGTATGCCTTTAAATTTGCCAAGGTACATGATAGTCTCTGGATCCCCCCAGACACGCTAGAACTTTACACCGGGCAAATTCTGAGGGAGCAATGGCTCATTCCACCTGCAGCAGAAGCCTATGAAAAAGGAGTGGTGTTCTCTATACATCAATCCCTTTAACTGCTCCCAGCATGCCTGTGCCAAAGGACCTGACAAGTGTCTCAATGCAAGTCAGTCCTTTTGGGTTTTATCCTGCTTTTCACCTGCAACAAAGCTTACACAATGGCCTCCCCTGGCCCTCCCTGTGTCTCCTGTCTCAGCCAGTGCCACTCTTTCTCTTTGATCATCGAACTCCAGCCACAATGGGCTTCTTTTTGTTCTTAAACATGCCAAGTTATTTTCTTGCCTCCAAGCCCTTGTACTAGCTAGCCTCTTCCTGAGACCCTCTTTCCACCCGTTGCAACACTTCTTACTCCTGTTCATCCTTAAGGGCTCAGTTTAAAGATTACTGCCTCAGAGAGCCCATCCCTGACCCAACAGCTGAAGTCGGGATTCTTTCCCTGTATCCTCGCTCCACTCTTCTCTCTCACAGCATCCTGGACTCCCCCCTGCAGCACTTATCACATTCATTCAGATTTTGTTTGTTTGTTTCCTGTCTCTTTAGCTAGCTTGATCTCCATGAGGGACGCGATGGTCTTGATATTTTTTTAATGGGAGGAAAATTGTTTTATAGTGTTTATTTGTTTCTGCAATATAACAATGTGAATCAGTCACAATTATATATATATATATCCTCCCTCTTAAGTCTCCATCCCTGCCTCCCACTTCAGCCCCTAGGCCAACACAGAGCACAAAGCTCATCTCTCTGTGTTATTTGTTCATAATTATGTTATATCCTTGGTGTCCAGAACAGTGTGTGACACATGATATATTCACCAAACATTTTTCAAATAAAGGAATGAGTACAAATTTCAAGCATCTTCCTTATGACACATAGATTAAATTAGCTTGAACATTTAATTTTGAAAAGATCAGCTGTCAGTCTGTACTTAATTGGATTCTCACACCTTTGCCATGGCTAATTTGATCTAAGGTGGTTAAACCTTCTGATGAAATACAAATTGGATCATGTCATTACCTCACTTAAAATCCTTTAAGAGGTTGCCATGGCCTACAGGAAAATGTCCAAACATGACAGCAAGGTTAACACATCCCTCTGTGACAGTGGATTTCAACCTTTTTTGACTGTGACCCACAGGACAAAGTAAATTTTACCTTGCAACCCAGTACCCACTGCTATAAATATGTATATAAATGACAAATTTCTTCTCAAAAGAATGTTTACCCTTACTGCGTGCAATGCATTATATTTTCTATTCTATTATAGTCCGTATCATTAAATAAGATGCTGTTCATGACCCACCAAATCAATCTCACAGCATAGGAATGGGTTATAAGCTTCAGTTCAAAAATGGTGCTGTGTGATTTGAAGTCCAGCTCCAGCCCTCAGATCCTGCTAAGCTCCTCACAGCTTTCTCATATGCCGTGCCATCTCACCTTTATTCATATTGCTTCGCCAGTGGTTCAGGTGGTAAAGAATCTGCTTGCAATGCAGGACACTCGGGTTTGATCCCTGGGTCAGGAAGATCCCCCTGGAGAAGGGAATGGCAACCCCCTCCAGTATTCTTGCCTGGAGAATTTGATGGACAGAGGAGCCTGGCAGACTACAGTCCATGGGGTCACAAAGAGTCGGCCACAGTTGAGTGACAAAGGATCATATTCGGTTTCACCTGTAGGACACTTATTTGTTTCTCACAACTCAGTTCAAGACTCAGTGAAGCTATCGTCTTCCCCAAGGAGAAGTGATGACTTCCTCCTTTGGTTCTACCTCATCCCATTCTTCAGTACCTTATATCAGCATTCTTTATCAAAATCCTTAACAAATAATGTGTTATTTGTGTTTACTTTTTTAGTTCCAAGAGATACAAGGTAGGAGTATAAATACACTGAATAATGGAAGGTTCTTGGTCCTTTTCTATCTAGCAAAGACATTCAGTGATCCTTGAACATCATTAGATACCCTCACTGTGGTTCCCATTTTTCAGTCCTCACCACCTTGCTAACAAACCACTCTAGAAAGGAACAGTCTTGATGTGTGCTCCAGTGGAAGAACTTAATGTGTTCCCATACATTGTTGGAATGAAAAGTGAGTTCTTATACTTTTTCTTCCACTGACTACATTGATCATTGGGTCTAATATTCTTCCCCAGATGATTAAGAGCTGGAGAGATGATGGGATAGAACCAAATGGTGGTGCCTGGGGGACTTGGGTTGGACATTATAGTTGGCTCAAGTTTACCACATCCACACCATTCTGAGTTTGGACACTCTTTCTTGGTTTGGATTCCATTCTTACCCTTTGTGATTAAAATCTATACTTGCTTTTCCTGGCTCGACTTCCTGCACCCCATAGATTTGACCCCTTTACTTTGGCCTTTTGTATTCCTGTCTCAGGGTGAAGGACAGAAGTGTGTTCTGCTTGTTATGACTCCAACTTTTACCTTGGTTTACTTGGCTAACACTCCCAGGGTGGGATCCCCCCACCCCTCAGCCAGTGGAAGTTTGCAGATATGAAAATGACCAAGACCCAGTCCCAGTCCTCAAGAAGCATATGCTTTAGAAAACATATTGAGTATCTGGAACTATCCTTAATCCAACATCCCTTTGGCCTTTTGATACTTCCTGTGCTCAGCTTTTAGAGAATGATGCTCCCCTTTGATTCTTGCCTGGAGAATTTGATGGACAGAGGAGCCTGGCAGACTACAGTCCATGGGGTCACAAAGAGTCGGCCACAGTTGAGTGACAAAGGATCATATTCGGTTTCACCTGTAGGACACTTATTTGTTTCTCACAACTCAGTTCAAGACTCAGTGAAGCTATCGTCTTCCCCAAGGAGAAGTGATGACTTCCTCCTTTGGTTCTACCTCATCCCATTCTTCAGTACCTTATATCAGCATTCTTTATCAAAATCCTTAACAAATAATGTGTTATTTGTGTTTACTTTTTTAGTTCCAAGAGATACAAGGTAGGAGTATAAATACACTGAATAATGGAAGGTTCTTGGTCCTTTTCTATCTAGCAAAGACATTCAGTGATCCTTGAACATCATTAGATACCCTCACTGTGGTTCCCATTTTTCAGTCCTCACCACCTTGCTAACAAACCACTCTAGAAAGGAACAGTCTTGATGTGTGCTCCAGTGGAAGAACTTAATGTGTTCCCATACATTGTTGGAATGAAAAGTGAGTTCTTATACTTTTTCTTCCACTGACTACATTGATCATTGGGTCTAATATTCTTCCCCAGATGATTAAGAGCTGGAGAGATGATGGGATAGAACCAAATGGTGGTGCCTGGGGGACTTGGGTTGGACATTATAGTTGGCTCAAGTTTACCACATCCACACCATTCTGAGTTTGGACACTCTTTCTTGGTTTGGATTCCATTCTTACCCTTTGTGATTAAAATCTATACTTGCTTTTCCTGGCTCGACTTCCTGCACCCCATAGATTTGACCCCTTTACTTTGGCCTTTTGTATTCCTGTCTCAGGGTGAAGGACAGAAGTGTGTTCTGCTTGTTATGACTCCAACTTTTACCTTGGTTTACTTGGCTAACACTCCCAGGGTGGGATCCCCCCACCCCTCAGCCAGTGGAAGTTTGCAGATATGAAAATGACCAAGACCCAGTCCCAGTCCTCAAGAAGCATATGCTTTAGAAAACATATTGAGTATCTGGAACTATCCTTAATCCAACATCTCTGCTTTTGGCAAATGGTCTTTCCTAGCTGTAAGTTCTTATCACTCAAGGCTACAGGACTTGTAGACCTTCAGCTTTTTGTTACAGATTGTGCACAGAAGTCACCCAAAGTGGTCACAGAATCCACCTAGCCAGGCAGTGCAACTCCCCAGGCATCTCTTTATAGCAGAGGTACTGAGCTCCTATAGCACTTCCTTCTGTCTGCAGATAAGATACTATATCCAGCCATTTTTCCCCCTAAGAAGTCACATGTATTTCTTTTTAAATGAACTTTTATTGGAATAGCGTTACTTTACAATGTTGTATGAGTTTCTACTGTACAGCAAAATAAATTAGTAATGCAGATACATAGATCCCCTCTTTGGGGATTTCTTTCCCACTTAGGTCATCACAG
Source organism: Tragulus kanchil (assembly GCA_022376925.1). Classification (NCBI taxonomy): domain Eukaryota; kingdom Metazoa; phylum Chordata; class Mammalia; order Artiodactyla; family Tragulidae; genus Tragulus; species Tragulus kanchil. The sequence continues at coordinate 63,505,918 of JAIOJX010000001.1, read as the reverse complement.
AGCATTGAGTAGAGTTCCCTGTGCTATACAAGAGGTTCTCATTAGTTACCTATTGTGTACATAGTAGTGTATATATGTTGATCCCAATCTCCTAATCCATTCCACCCCCTTCTCTTGGTATCAATACACTCATTATGTCTCTGTCTCTATTTCTGCTTTGCAAATACGTTCATCTGTACCATTTTTCTAGACTCCATATATATGTGTAAATATACTACATTTGTTTTTTTCTTTCTGACTTACTTCACTCTCTATGACAGTCTCTAGGTCCATCCATGTCTGTGTAAATGGCACAGTTTAGTTCCTTTTTATGGCTGAGTAGTATTCTCTTATATATACATACAACTTCTTTACCCATCCCTCTGTTGATGGACATCTAGGTTGCTTCCATGTCTTGGCTATTGTAAATAGTGTTTCTGTGAACACTGGGGTGCATGTATCTTTCTAATTCATGGTTTTACAGCTTTTCAAAGATAGTATAGCATCCAAGCAACCACAGACCTATGGTCTCTCAGTACCTGAAGTAAACCTATAAATGTGGCTCTCTAACGTACTCTCCCCAGGTCATAGCACTTTTTATGAAAAAGAAGAAAATAAAGCTCGGGGTGTATCAGAATGCTTCAGCCATCAAAACAGTGATAACAGAGGATCACAACCTTTTTTGCTCAGCCTCAGAATTTCAAATCAACTTAATGGGTTGGGTATTCATAATCCTGAATCTAGTGGGGATCACGTAACACCATTTAAAACAAAGACGAAATGAAAAAGGCAGTATTTCAGATTTTCCTAGGAGCAATTAAATTATTTGATGATTCCCTTTGAAATAGGCAACATCCCAATGATACATGCACTCCTTATGAATGGCATCATCCATGAAACTGAAATTGATTGACTTCTTCAGGAATGTACTGATAGAGTCCCAAGATCTGATCTCCATGAGACCCTGGTTTAGACAGTTCCTGAGTGACTTCAGAGTGACTACCAAATAAATGGGAGACAATATGGCATAATTACACTCATACTCTTGGTGCGATGATCTATTATATTGGTTTATAATTCCATTGTTATACTGTTGACTTTCAACTTTGTATTTTCAGCATGGACCTTTCCTGTCAACAACAGACTCATATCTCCAACTGCCTCCTCCACTCTTTACTTGGATGTCTAATAAGCATCTCAAACTTAACATGCCCAAAATAGAACTCCATCTCTCTCCCAAAGAACCTTCCCAATATCAATCCATAGCAACTTCACATTTTGAGTTGCCTACGTGAACCACAAACCTTGGTCTTATCTTTGATTCCTCTCCTCTTCACCCCTCATCCAGCATGTCAGCAAACCTTGTCTATTTTGCCTACAAAGCATATCCACCATTCAACTACTTTTCACAACCTCTCCTGTTATGATTCCTCCTTCACTTTTTTTTCTGAGTAGTATTCTCTTATATATACACACAACTTCTTTACCCATCCCTCTGTTGATGGACATCTAGGTTGCTTCCATGTCTTGGCTATTGTAAATAGTGTTTCTGTGAACACTGGGGTGCATGTATCTTTCTAATTCATGGTTTTACAGCTTTTCAAAGATAGTATAGCATCCAAGCAACCACAGACCTATGGTCTCTCAGTACCTGAAGTAAACCTATAAATGTGGCTCTCTAACGTACTCTCCCCAGGTCATAGCACTTTTTATGAAAAAGAAGAAAATAAAGCTCGGGGTGTATCAGAATGCTTCAGCCATCAAAACAGTGATAACAGAGGATCACAACCTTTTTTGCTCAGCCTCAGAATTTCAAATCAACTTAATGGGTTGGGTATTCATAATCCTGAATCTAGTGGGGATCACGTAACACCATTTAAAACAAAGACGAAATGAAAAAAGGCAGTATTTCAGATTTTCCTAGGAGCAATTAAATTATTTGATGATTCCCTTTGAAATAGGCAACATCCCAATGATACATGCACTCCTTATGAATGGCATCATCCATGAAACTGAAATTGATTGACTTCTTCAGGAATGTACTGATAGAGTCCCAAGATCTGATCTCCATGAGACCCTGGTTTAGACAGTTCCTGAGTGACTTCAGAGTGACTACCAAATAAATGGGAGACAATATGGCATAATTACACTCATACTCTTGGTGCGATGATCTATTATATTGGTTTATAATTCCATTGTTATACTGTTGACTTTCAACTTTGTATTTTCAGCATGGACCTTTCCTGTCAACAACAGACTCATATCTCCAACTGCCTCCTCCACTCTTTACTTGGATGTCTAATAAGCATCTCAAACTTAACATGCCCAAAATAGAACTCCATCTCTCTCCCAAAGAACCTTCCCAATATCAATCCATAGCAACTTCACATTTTGAGTTGCTTAAGTGAAAAAAAAACCTTGGTCTTATCTTTGATTCCTCTCCTCTTCACCCCTCATCCAGCATGTCAGCAAACCTTGTCTATTTTGCCTACAAAGCATATCCACCATTCAACTACTTTTCACAACCTCTCCTGTTTTCACCATGGCCCAAGCTTCCATCACCATTAAAAACAGCTTTATTGGGATACAATCCATCTATCATACGAATTGTCCATTTACATAATTGAATGTGTTTTAGTATGGTATACAGTGCTTCCTCAACATTACAAGCATCAATTCTAGAACATATTCACCAAGTCCCAAAGAAGCCCTTAGCTATCACCCACATATTTGCCTAGTTCTCCACTTCCTGCAGCTCCCACAACCACTAATCTATTTCTTGTCTCTAGAGATTTTCCCTTTTGGGCTTTTCATGTAGAGTTCTATACTATGTAATCTTTTGTGATTTGCTTCTTTCATTTAGCCAGATGTTTTCAAGAGTCTTCCATATTATAACATAAATCGATATTTAAGTTTATTTAATGCCTGAGGAATATTCCATTAGCTGGATAAACCACATTTTGTTTATCCAATCATCAGTTGACAATATTGGGGTTGTTTCTACTTTATAACTATTGTATATAATGCTGCTACAGACACTCATATATAAGTTTTTGTATGGACATATAATGTTTTCATGTCTCTTGAGCATATGCCTAGGAGTAGAATTGCTGGGTCATATGGTAAAACTGAGAAACTGTCTGACTGTTTTTCAACTCCATGTTCCTATGCCTGAATTATTTCAATAGCTTCCTAATTGTTCACCCTATTTCTGCCTATGGTCCTCTTCAATCTATTCTTATGTAGTAGCCAGTGTGATTCTCTTATAATTTAACTCAAATATCACTCTTTAGTCTCGCTTAGAGTAAGAGACAAAATCCTAGAAGCTCTATATGATCTGGGTCCTCAATGATCTCCCTGACTTCATCTCCTATTACAATCCTCTGAGTCATTTTGCTGAAGTCACAATGGCCACTTTTCTGTTCCTCTAATATATCGATTATTCCTGTGCCTCAGAATTTTTGTACGTGCTGTTCCTCTGCCTTAAATATCCTTCTCCCAGATATTTTCCTGTCTGTTCCATCACTTCCTTCTGGCCATTTCTTAAATGTCACCTTCTCAATGAGACCTTTCCTGACCACCTTATTTTTATCTCCCAACATGTAATATCACTACTCGTCTGCTTAATTTTTTTTCCTTTGGCACTTAGAATTATCTTACATACACTGTACGTTACTCACTTATCTAGTTTTCTGTCTGTATCTAGCACTAGATTGAGTATTCCATGAAAGCAGAGGTTTTTATATTTTGTTTATGTTCACTCTGCACACCTAATACCAAGACCATATCTGTCCCATAGTAGAGGTTCAACAAGTATGTGAAGGAATTTATGAATGAATGATTGAATAAATATTTAACAGCATAAGCCTTAAAATCAAACAAACTCATTCTCAAATCTCAGCTCTGTCACTTAGTCACAGTATGACCTTGGCTAAGTCGCCCTGAGCCTCAATTTCTTGCATGACTCACAGGACTGATGTAAGAATTTTGATGTGATAATCTGTGTAAAACCTTTAGCATAGTTCTTGCCATAGAGAGAGTAGAAGTAGCATATAAAGTGAATAATTATAAAATATTTTCTAAAATGCATATTTGAAAATAAACAGGATAAATTCCTGAGCCATGTCTGGTTGGGGATGAACATGGCATCTTCATAGGTAAAAACAGCAAGATTTCAGAATCAGCAAAGGAATGACAGATTCTTTGGGGCTATAACATATTTCCTATGGGACTTGGGGTCTTGTCCATTTTCAAGTTTAGACACCCTCCACATGATTTCTAGGAGAAGAGATGAGGCTTCCTTTGACTCAAGCTATGTCTGAAGCTATTCATTTCCACACATTCCTTGCACATCTTCACTCAGATTACCCATGACTCACTGCTGTTTTGACCATCCTGTCTCAGGAGAATCTCTGAGAGGGATCCTCCCAGAAAATTTCAGGAGTCTAACTTTGCTAGATTTCATCAGGAGGTAGAAATAACTGAGCACTATGCCCAGTGGCCAGGAAGCCCCCCTCCAATGGTTTCAGCAGTAAAGAATGTGAGTGTGATGCAGGAGACACAGGAGGTGTGGGTTCAAGCTGTGGGTAAGGAAGATCCCCTTGAGGAGGAAGGGGCAACCACTCCAGTATTCTTGCATGGAAAATCCTACAGACAGAGAAGCTTGATGGGTTACAGTGCATGGGGTTACAAAGAGTCAGATATGACTGAGCGACTGTGCACACACAGCACACGCCCAGTGGCCACTGGTGAAAGCTCAGAATCATGCTGTGGCCTTTAAGGGATGGGATGTGGAGGTGGTGACACCTCAGCACTGTGGCTCTCAACCTTGAGCTTCCATCAGAATCACACAGAAGTCTGACGAAAATACTAATTATTGATATACTCCAAAGTTTCTGATTCCATAGATCTGGTCTAAGACCCAAGAATGTGTATTTCTGACAAGTTCCTAGGTGATATGATGTGGCTAGGTAGTCAAGGGAGATACTTTGAGAACCACTGCTCTAGTCCAACCATATAATCATCCTTAAGCCCGAGAACTCGATTCAGTAGGTGTGGGGCCTAACCAGGAATCTCAGTTTAAAGCAAACACTCCTGGTGGTTCCAATCCAGGTGTTCTATGGACCAACCACACTTCACAATGACTGGTTTTTGTGATGTCCATGCCTTATCCCTGGAGATGCTGTTTGAGTAAGTTCTGAGTTGGAGCCCAAGGATCCATGTGTTGAACAAACCCTCAAGTGGTTCTGGTGCACAGTCAAGGTTGAAAGCCGTTGGTTTATCCTCTTATCAGTTAGCTGGACTGATGAACAGTTTTTACCTGTCTTTCTAAGGCACAACCAGCAGATATAAGAGAAGGGATTTCTGCATTAGTGAGTGAAAGCTTGCATGGAAAATGCCTTTGGGAGAGCTACTTTTGAGAATAAGGACCACTGTGTAGGTAGAGGTAGCAGGGAAGAGAATGTAAAGTAGCTTCAAGGCTCAAGCAAGGTCTGGAAAATTTTAGTCACTTGGGCAAGAACTGCTCTGATAGCAGCATAGGAAGGCCAACTCCTATTCATCCTTCAAGATTCTACTCTGAAGCATCTGTTGCCTGACACTGCCCTCAGAGGTTTCCCTAGGGCCAATTCAAAGTTGTCCTTTGGATGACCCCTCATAGATAGTTCTAAAAGCCAGGATGAGAGGAACCTCATACACCTAGCTTCCCCTCATAGTGTTTGGTATGTGGAGACTGAGGCCCAGAGAGGGAAATGGACTAGAGAGATAATAAAAGACCATATCCCTACGAGAAAAGGAGTCCCACAGATGATCTGCATATGCATTGGAAGGACTAATGTTAAAGCTGAAGCTCCAGTGCTTTGGCCACTGTATGTGAAGAGCTAACTAACAGGAAAAGACCCTGATGCTGGGAGAGATTGAGGGTAGAAGGGGAAGAAGGCAACAGAGGGAGGATGAGATGGTTGGATGGCATCACCAACTCAATGGACATAATTTTGAGAAAATTCCAGGAGATAGTGAAGGACAAGGAAGTCTGGCAAGCTACAGTCCATGAAGTCGCAAAGATCTGGACATGACTGAGTGACTGAACAACAACAGCACATGATCTAGTAATAGAAGTTGGGGATTGTGCTAAACATTTTATATACATCACCTCATGTAGTAATCACTAGAATCTCATTAACTAAGCACTATTGTTATGAGATTTTTGCACCTGTGTGTATGTCTGCACCTGAGTAAATTGCTACCAGGGCATGAGCTGGAGAAAGCAATAGTCAGGCAACCACTAACAGCCCCCTGACTGACCACAGCAGTGAGTTCCAGCCACGATAGCAACTGTGTTTGGTGAGGAGGATTGACAGTCATTTCATAACAGGGGCTTGGGGAAGAAAGAAAACAAAATGGCCACCCACACAACTACAGAATGAGAATGGGGCATCTCTTTACAGGGAGGAGGTTTCCTCTGCCCAGATGGGGGTTGGGGTGAGAGTTGGGGACATACATTTGGGGCAGAGCCACATAATAGAGGAGTTCTGGGGTGCAAGTGACAAGTTGGCAATGATTCATTTGAAAGGTGGGGGCTGCAACACAGCTCAGAAATAAATGAACTGGGGGTTGAGCTCAGCTCTGTCTAAAGCAAAATGTTTGCTCTTAACCTTAATACTGATTTACAGAGCTCTGATAGCAGCATGGAAGGCCAACTCCTATTCATCCTTCAAGATTCTACTCTGAAGCATCTGTTGCCTGACACTGCCCTCAGAGGTTTCCCTAGGGCCAATTCAAAGTTGTCCTTTGGATGACCCTCATAGATAGTTCTAAAGCCAGGATGAGAGGAACCTCATACACCTAGCTTCCCTCATAGTGTTTGGTATGTGGAGACTGAGGCCCAGAGAGGAAATGGACTAGAGAGATAATAAAGACCATATCCCTACGAGAAAAGGAGTCCCACAGATGATCTGCATATGCATTGGAAGGACTAATGTTAAAGCTGAAGCTCCAGTGCTTTGGCCACTGTATGTGAAGAGCTAACTAACAGGAAAAGACCCTGATGCTGGGAGAGATTGAGGGTAGAAGGGGAAGAAGGCAACAGAGGGAGGATGAGATGGTTGGATGGCATCACCAACTCAATGGACATAATTTTGAGAAAATTCCAGGAGATAGTGAAGGACAAGGAAGTCTGGCAAGCTACAGTCCATGAAGTCGCAAAGATCTGGACATGACTGAGTGACTGAACAACAACAGCACATGATCTAGTAATAGAAGTTGGGGATTGTGCTAAACATTTTATATACATCACCTCATGTAGTAATCACTAGAATCTCATTAACTAAGCACTATTGTTATGAGATTTTTGCACCTGTGTGTATGTCTGCACCTGAGTAAATTGCTACCAGGGCATGAGCTGGAGAAAGCAATAGTCAGGCAACCACTAACAGCCCCCTGACTGACCACAGCAGTGAGTTCCAGCCACGATAGCAACTGTGTTTGGTGAGGAGGATTGACAGTCATTTCATAACAGGGGCTTGGGGAAGAAAGAAAACAAAATGGCCACCCACACAACTACAGAATGAGAAAGGGGCATCTCTTTACAGGGAGGAGGTTTCCTCTGCCCAGATGGGGGTTGGGGTGAGAGTTGGGGACATACATTTGGGGCAGAGCCACATAATAGAGGAGTTCTGGGGTGCAAGTGACAAGTTGGCAATGATTCATTTGAAAGGTGGGGGCTGCAACACAGCTCAGAAATAAATGAACTGGGGGTTGAGCTCAGCTCTGTCTAAAGCAAAATGTTTGCTCTTAACCTTTAAATTAGTGGGTCTCATGATTTAGTGTGCCTCAGAATGGCCTGGAAGGCTAGTTTTAAATATAGGTCCCAGGGCCAAATCCACAGATGGTCAGATCCAAAGGGTCCCAAGTACAGTTCAACAACCCTCACCAGGGAATTTTTCAGCAGCTGGTCCATGGCTCTTGAGATTTACTGTCTTTGACATTCTAATGGATTAACACCATTCCCAGGCCACGAAACAGTGGTTATTGTGAACCTCTACACAAAGACTAGACACACCTTCCTTACACCATGATGTCTTCATCCTGGTCACCGCTACACTGTTTACTGGGAGAGGGTTGTGCCTCAAAGTTCAGAAACTAATGCTCCATCCATTCATCCATCTATTTCCTCTTTAAAAACTTGTTTTATTCTTGGCTGTGCTGGTTGTTGCTGCATGCAGGCTTTCTCTAGATGCAGTAAGTAGGGGCTACTCTTCCTTGCCGTGTGCATGCTTCTCATTGTAGTGGCTTTTCTTGTGGAGCGCAGGCACATGGGCTTAGTAGTTGTGACACATGGGCTTTGTTGCTCTGTGGCATATGGAATCTTCCTAGACCAAAGATTGAACCCATGTACCCTGCATTGGCAGGTGGATTTTTATCCACTGTACCACCAGGGATATCCCCTCTTTCTTAAAAATTTTATTGAATTATAGTTGATTTACAATGTTGTGCTAATTTATGCTGTACAGCAAGTGACTCAGTTACACATACAAATATGCATTTGCTTTCATATTCTTTTCCAATGGTTTATCACAGTGTATTGGACTTTTCCTTCTTAATACAAAAGTGTATTAACTGATCACAGATAGCCTATAATTACTGATAACCATATTTCTTGAATTTTGAAATTCACAAAATGGCCACCCACACAACTACAGAATGAGAAAGGGCATCTCTTTACAGGGAGGAGGTTTCCTCTGCCCAGATGGGGGTTGGGGTGAGAGTTGGGGACATACATTTGGGGCAGAGCCACATAATAGAGGAGTTCTGGGGTGCAAGTGACAAGTTGGCAATGATTCATTTGAAAGGTGGGGGCTGCAACACAGCTCAGAAATAAATGAACTGGGGGTTGAGCTCAGCTCTGTCTAAAGCAAAATGTTTGCTCTTAACCTTTAAATTAGTGGGTCTCATGATTTAGTGTGCCTCAGAATGGCCTGGAAGGCTAGTTTTAAATATAGGTCCCAGGGCCAAATCCACAGATGGTCAGATCCAAAGGGTCCCAAGTACAGTTCAACAACCCTCACCAGGGAATTTTGCAGCAGCTGGTCCATGGCTCTTGAGATTTACTGTCTTTGACATTCTAATGGATTAACACCATTCCCAGGCCACGAAACAGTGGTTATTGTGAACCTCTACACAAAGACTAGACACACCTTCCTTACACCATGATGTCTTCATCCTGGTCACCGCTACACTGTTTACTGGGAGAGGGTTGTGCCTCAAAGTTCAGAAACTAATGCTCCATCCATTCATCCATCTATTTCCTCTTTAAAAACTTGTTTTATTCTTGGCTGTGCTGGTTGTTGCTGCATGCAGGCTTTCTCTAGATGCAGTAAGTAGGGGCTACTCTTCCTTGCCGTGTGCATGCTTCTCATTGTAGTGGCTTTTCTTGTGGAGCGCAGGCACATGGGCTTAGTAGTTGTGACACATGGGCTTTGTTGCTCTGTGGCATATGGAATCTTCCTAGACCAAAGATTGAACCCATGTACCCTGCATTGGCAGGTGGATTTTTATCCACTGTACCACCAGGGATATCCCCTCTTTCTTAAAAATTTTATTGAATTATAGTTGATTTACAATGTTGTGCTAATTTATGCTGTACAGCGAAGTGACTCAGTTACACATACAAATATGCATTTGCTTTCATATTCTTTTCCAATGGTTTATCACAGTGTATTGGACTTTTCCTTCTTAATACAAAAGTGTATTAACTGATCACAGATAGCCTATAATTACTGATAACCATATTTCTTGAATTTTGAAATTCACAGATGGTAAAAAAAAAAAAAACAAGAACTTTAGAAGAGCAGAAAATTAATTGTGGAGACTTCTTTCTTACCTTCCACCCCTTACTCCTACTCATTCTCTCTAAAGGACACCACCATCAATAATATCCCATGTAGTCCTCCGATTTTTTTTCCTTATCAAGTACTTTTCCTTATCCTTTGGAGGACAGTCTTCAGATCTACCTGTTTGCTATCCACAAGTCAGTAATTAGAGTTACCACTGAGTGAGCTTCACCCATGTGCCAATCACTTTATCCATATTATCTCATTTAACTCTCACAACATCTCTGTGAGGGTGGGTAGGACTACTATTCCCATTTTACAGATAAGGACACTGAGGCCAAGAGAGAGAATAAATAATTTTATATTCTCAAAGTCACTCAGAAAACATGTGGCAGATCTGGGACTTAACTTTCTCTGAGTACAGGGCCTCCATGTTTTTAGCCACTGAGCTCTACTGCCTCTTGGCAGCACATAATCACAGCAGCTAATATGTATTAGATTTACAGCATGTGTCAGGCACTATCTCTATCACATTATCTGCACTGCTTAATTTTAATTCTGACCATAACCAGTGGAAATGAGTATTATTAATATATTTAATCCCCATTTTACAGATAAGAAAGCAGAGGCACAGAGGTTAACCAACTTGCCCAAGATCACACAGTTGGTAAACAAGCTAAGCTGGGTTATAAGGCTGGGCCATGTGGCTTCAGGGCTGGCATGTTTACATACTATACATGCAGCCTCTGGCAGATATGCTGTCATGCTGAGTCACTTCAGGTCGCATGTACCCTGCATTTTTTTATCACTGTACCACCAGGGATATCCTCTTTCTTAAAAATTTTATTGAATTATAGTTGATTTACAATGTTGTGCTAATTTATGCTGTACAGCAAGTGACTCAGTTACACATACAAATATGCATTTGCTTTCATATTCTTTTCCAATGGTTTATCACAGTGTATTGGACTTTTCCTTCTTAATACAAAAGTGTATTAACTGATCACAGATAGCCTATAATTACTGATAACCATATTTCTTGAATTTTGAAATTCACAGATGGTAAAAAAAAAAAAAACAAGAACTTTAGAAGAGCAGAAAATTAATTGTGGAGACTTCTTTCTTACCTTCCACCCCTTACTCCTACTCATTCTCTCTAAAGGACACCACCATCAATAATATCCCATGTAGTCCTCCGATTTTTTTTCCTTATCAAGTACTTTTCCTTATCCTTTGGAGGACAGTCTTCAGATCTACCTGTTTGCTATCCACAAGTCAGTAATTAGAGTTACCACTGAGTGAGCTTCACCCATGTGCCAATCACTTTATCCATATTATCTCATTTAACTCTCACAACATCTCTGTGAGGGTGGGTAGGACTACTATTCCCATTTTACAGATAAGGACACTGAGGCCAAGAGAGAGAATAAATAATTTTATATTCTCAAAGTCACTCAGAAAACATGTGGCAGATCTGGGACTTAACTTTCTCTGAGTACAGGGCCTCCATGTTTTTAGCCACTGAGCTCTACTGCCTCTTGGCAGCACATAATCACAGCAGCTAATATGTATTAGATTTACAGCATGTGTCAGGCACTATCTCTATCACATTATCTGCACTGCTTAATTTTAATTCTGACCATAACCAGTGGAAATGAGTATTATTAATATATTTAATCCCCATTTTACAGATAAGAAAGCAGAGGCACAGAGAGGTTAACCAACTTGCCCAAGATCACACAGTTGGTAAACAAGCTAAGCTGGGTTATAAGGCTGGGCCATGTGGCTTCAGGGCTGGCATGTTTACATACTATACATGCAGCCTCCCTGGCAGATATGCTGTCATGCTGAGTCACTTCAGTCATGTCTGACTATGACCCTATGGACTGTAGTCCATCAGGCTCCTCTGTCCTTCGGATTCCCCAGACAAGAATATTACAGTGGGTTGCCATGTCCTCCTCCAGGGGATCTTCCTGATCCAGGGATTGAACCTGTGTCTCTTATGTCTCCTATATTTGTGGCGGGTTCTTTACCACCAGTACCCAAGAAGCACATAAATAAAAGTCTTAAAGCTTCAGACCTCATAAATGCTGAATTCACACACAATCATTGGTGGTGCCTCCTGGCTAGAACCTCCTCTAGAGGTTCCAGAACAGCAACTTTGACACTCCCAAATGCTTTCCTGCATCCCCCAAATCTCGCATGCTAAACCTCTGAGACCAGCGAACAGGCCTGCTGATCCACAGTGGCAAGCCGCATGACCCAGATCCCTTCATGGGAATTACTTTTCTGATTGCTCTCCTCCAGCCTTGCCAGGCTACAGCCTTCTGGCAGTTCAATCCCTTGATTGGCTTCTTGTGCAACCTCTGGACCTTAAACTTGGGTTTGAGACTGAGCCTTTCTAGCATCTCACCTTTATTGTTCGCCAAAGGAACCCACCCTGGATGATCCTGCAGATTATGTGGCCCAGCTTGTCTTAGAAATGGCCACTCTCCCTCCAGTGCTGCAGAACCAAACCTCAACTCTGGCTGCTTTCCCCTCTTCCTGGGTGGGCCAGTCTCAGCCTCTAAACTCCATACAGCAGGGACTCACAAGTTGCCTCTAAGTCTGGGTGGCTTTGCAGAACTGTCACCTGCTATTTGAGGAGAGGGAAAAAAAAAAAAAAAAAGGCCGATTTCTCTTTGACAGGTGCTTCTTCTGGCAGCTAAATTGGCTGCAGATTGGCCAGAAGGGTTCCTCCTTAGGTGGTGATGCCTCAGGGTGCCGCAGCCAAGGGATCTCAGACCTGCCCCTACGCCACCCTCTGGAAAAAAGAGGAAGTGATCTCAGAAAAAAAAGACAAGCTGCAGCAATGTCTGGCCACCGGCCCCAGCTTTCCACTTTGTGCAGAAGCCTGGACACAGGGGATTAAGAAGCAGAGAAAGGGTGCGGCTCTAGTAACCAGTCAGCTCCCTTTTAGGGCATTCTGTAGATTTCTAGATCCTCCTCTTCTAAGAGGCTGCCTGAGGGGGCTTAGCCAGGGCTGCATTCTGCAGACCCCTGGCTCGGGGATGCTCTAATGCAGAGCTTCTTTATCTTATAATCTTAGTCTACTTATTTTTGGCTGTGCTGGGTCTTTGTTGCTGCATGAGCTTTTCTCTAGTTGCAGCAAGCAGGGTCTACTCTCTACTTGCATTGCATGGGCTTCTCGTTGCAGTGGTTTCTCTTGTCACAGAGCACAGGTTCTAGGGCACACAGGCTTCAGTAGTTGCAGCTTGTGGGCTCAGTAGTTGCAGCTCCCTGGCTCTAGATCACAGGCTCAATAATTGTGGCTCATGAGCTTAGCTGCTCTGTGGCATGTGGGATCCTCCCAGACCGGAGTTCGAACCTGTCTCTCTTGCATTGGAAGGTAGATTCTTTACTACTGGGCCATCAGAGAATCCCTCTGCCTGGCTTCTTAACATGGCCTCCACACATGGAATTCATCCACAGAGAGGATCTGAGAATTTGTATTCAGAAAACACATCTTGGTCATTACCAATCTCTAACTTCAGTTTCCATGAATTCAATGTAGCATTTCCTTCGATTATAAACATAAGCAACAATCCGTGGTGGTATCAGCAGTACCTGTGACTGTGTCACCAGTGGAAGTCACAGATGGTTGCATATTGCATTACAACAGCTGCAGATCTTGTCAAGTAATGTTTATGCTTATCACTGCTTCTAAGATATGATAGTATTTTAGACCTGCCACTAAATCTTGTTATTTAATGTATCATAAAGAAGCACATATATTGGTATATCACAAATTCATTTTTAATATTTTGTAACTGTATTTCAGTATCATTGATTTTTCTTTTTATTTCCACATATTTTGTTTCCATATATTTTGTCAAAACAAAATATAGTTTTTTGACAAAATATAATTTTGTCAAAACAAAATATATGGAACCACTTAAAACCCACTTAAACACCACTTACAAACATGGTTCTATCCTTCTACGTTGGTGGGAACGGAAATTGGTGCAGCCATTATGGAAAACAGTGTGGAAGTTCCTCACAAAACTAAAAATAGAGTTGCCATATGATCGTGCAATCCCACTCCTGGGCATATATGCTGACAAAATCATAATTCTAAAAGACCTATACACACCTATGTTCATCAGTTCAGTTTAGTCACTCGGTCTTGTCTGACTCTTTGTGATTCCGTGGACTACAGCACGCCAGGCTTTCCTGTTCTTCACCATCTCCCAGAACTTGCTCAAACTCATGTCCATTGAGTCAGTGATGTCATCCAACCATCTCATCCTCTGTCATCCCCTTCTCCTTTTGCCTTCTGTTTTTCCCAAATCAGAGTCTTTTCCTATGTTCATAGCAGCACTATTCATGGTAGCCAAGACATGAAAGCAACCTAGATATCCATCAATAGATGAATGGATAAAGAAGATGTGGTACATATACACAATGAAATATTACTCATCCATAAAAAAGAATGAAATAATGGCAACATGGACCTAGAATTATCATACCAAGTGAAATAAGTCAGAAAGAGAAAGACAAGCATCATATCATATCACTTATATATGGAATCTAAAATATGACGCAAGTGAACCTACCTATGAAACAGAAACGGACTCACAGACTAGAGAACAGACTGTGGTTGGCAGTGGGGAGGGAGAAGGGGCGAGGGATGGACTGGGAATTTCGGATTAGCAGAGGCAGAGTGTTATGTATAGAAGGGATAAACAACAGGTCCTACTGTACACCACAGGGAACTATACTCAATATCTTGTGATGAACCATAATGGAAAAGAATATTTAAAATGTGTGCGTGTGTGGCACCACCCACACATATGTCTGTGTGTAACTGAGTCCCTCTGCCATACAGCAGAAACTAACTCAACATTTTAAATCAACTATATTTCTATAAACTAAAACTTCAAAAAATGGTTCTAAACAGGGGATCTGTTGGCTTCTTAGGCCTACTAAAGGGCTCTGTGGCTGCCCAAAGTCAAGATCCCAACTCTTAGGGATTCTGTGTGGCTCCAAGGAACTGGATGGATTGCTAGTAGGCTCATGCTGAGAAGGTTGGGTGCTGGGATGCTATGAAAGGAAATATATGCTGGTTCTATCCTTCTACGTTGGTGGGAACGGAAATTGGTGCAGCCATTATGGAAAACAGTGTGGAAGTTCCTCACAAAACTAAAAATAGAGTTGCCATATGATCGTGCAATCCCACTCCTGGGCATATATGCTGACAAAATCATAATTCTAAAAGACCTATACACACCTATGTTCATCAGTTCAGTTTAGTCACTCGGTCTTGTCTGACTCTTTGTGATTCCGTGGACTACAGCACGCCAGGCTTTCCTGTTCTTCACCATCTCCCAGAACTTGCTCAAACTCATGTCCATTGAGTCAGTGATGTCATCCAACCATCTCATCCTCTGTCATCCCCTTCTCCTTTTGCCTTCTGTTTTTCCCAAATCAGAGTCTTTTCCTATGTTCATAGCAGCACTATTCATGGTAGCCAAGACATGAAAGCAACCTAGATATCCATCAATAGATGAATGGATAAAGAAGATGTGGTACATATACACAATGAAATATTACTCATCCATAAAAAAGAATGAAATAATGGCAACATGGACCTAGAATTATCATACCAAGTGAAATAAGTCAGAAAGAGAAAGACAAGCATCATATCATATCACTTATATATGGAATCTAAAATATGACGCAAGTGAACCTACCTATGAAACAGAAACGGACTCACAGACTAGAGAACAGACTGTGGTTGGCAGTGGGGAGGGAGAAGGGGCGAGGGATGGACTGGGAATTTCGGATTAGCAGAGGCAGAGTGTTATGTATAGAAGGGATAAACAACAGGTCCTACTGTACACCACAGGGAACTATACTCAATATCTTGTGATGAACCATAATGGAAAAGAATATTTAAAATGTGTGTGTGTGTGGATACACACACACATATGTGTGTGTGTAACTGAGTCACTCTGCCATACAGCAGAAACTAACTCAACATTTTAAATCAACTATATTTCTATAAAATAAAACTTCAAAAAATGGTTCTAAACAGGGGTTCTGTTGGCTTCTTAGGCCTACTAAAGGGCTCTGTGGCTGCCCAAAGTCAAGATCCCAACTCTTAGGGATTCTGTGTGGCTCCGGCCAAGGAACTGGATGGATGTGTCTATGGTTAGGGCTCATGCTGAGAAGGTTGGGTGCTGGGATGCTATGAAAGGAACAACTCTGGTGGCTAAAACTGCAGGCAGAAGAGCACAGAAACTGAGGTGCAGAGCTGAGCACCACACCACAAGGCCAGACCTCACCTCCTCAGTTGCCACAGAAGTGCATCCTCCCTCCACCAGGAGAGTGAAACGACGGTGCGGCAGGTTCAGATTCATCCCCCACAGCATGGCAACTGCTACCAGATGGCACCACTGTAGGAGCCTGTGGTCAGGAGGGGCTGCCCTGCCGAAGGGTCCCATAACTGTAATCCAGTCTAATACAGTCACTGTTCCCAAGCTGCTGGGGTCATTGACCAGACCCAGTTAGGACCCTCAGAGATGAAAAAGACTATGATGTCTACCTCATATGCAATTCAAAACAAAAGCAAAACTAAACTACAAATGATTTGGCTGAACTTCCAGCGACATTTCTAGATTTCCTGATTGTGAAATTCCAGTCTTTCAACTGAACTTTCCTGTGTCACTGATGTAGCAAGTTTGTTTATGAGGAAGCCTCTCTTGGCCTGTTGGCAAAGGAATAAGCAAGCCAAGTCTAGCTGTGGACGCCAACTGAGCCCTAGCACCCTGAGGCCACTGGCAAATTCCAGGACACATGATAACTATGTCCAGATTTCTGGTAGACTAAAGTATTTTGGGAAACACTGTGGCCTGTGCCCAGCCGATTCGCATGGCTTAAGCCAGCCCTAGCATGGTGAACCCCACTACTCTCTGATTCAAGAAAAGAATAACCACTGAGATATAGGAAAAAGGCCACACATGGCATTATGCAAACATTCTGGCCAGATATAATATCACTTGAAAACCTTATATCTCAGCTCCACCTTGCTTCATCATCGCTGGCCTCCTCAGACTATAAAGCCAAACTTCTACCATCCTTGGGGCAACTGCAAACCAGTACATCTCAGGATTTTGCTAGCATTTGCCTCCACAAACATTCCAGTGTGTTTTGCCAAACTTCATCAGATCCTCTACCTCCCTAGAAGTACCCTTTTAGAAAGAAAAATTGAGAACTCTGGTGGTTCAGTGGTAAATAACCTGACTGCCAATGTAGGAGACCTGGGTTTGATCCCTGGATCGGGAAAGACTCCCTGGAGAAGGGAATGACATCCCACTCCAGTATTCTTGCCTGGAGAATCCCATGGACAGAGGAGCCTGGCGGGCTACAGTCTATAGGGTCGCAAAGATTTGGACACCTTAGCACCTAACTCTTCCAGGAGTCTGCAGGGTCAGTTCTGTAACGATATGGAACCCTTCTCGATTTTGGTAATTCCCAGCTTCCCAGACAAAGCTCCGCAGGATCCAAGGGTATACAGAGCTAGACTTCCAGGTCATTGTCACCCCTGATCAAGTGTAGAAGAGTGCCCAAAACCTTCCACTATTTCAGACAGTTTCTGCATCCAATAAGAACCTGCAGCTTGTACAACAGCTTTTCAAACAGCTGATGAACCAGATCTCATGAGACCTTCTGTATCCGGGCTTCATCTTTACTGCTCTCTATGCTGTCAAGTCCTTGGCGCAGGCAGCCATGGACCTACTGTAGCAGTACATACACTGGTAAATGAACATTTGACAAATGGAGAGTTACTCGACCTCTTTCTGCCTGTCTAGGACAAAGTACAGTAAGAAAGAAATCCACTAATCTGCAGAGGGATTCCCTGAACCCTTAAGGGTATATGGGCAATTCCCACCTGCCATTGGGTACTATTTCAGTTTTCTACATGTGTTGTTACACTGCCATCAGGGACCAGTAAGCAATTTCTTTGGGATGAAGAGTGCCCAGGAGAGGATCATGGCCTTCTATCACATGAATCTGGAAAAGGCTGCTCCTGGGAGGGCTGAAGTCAGAAAGGGGTGGCAGGAATGGCATCTAGTCTATTGGAGCATGGAACCCTTAAGCCAGCTGGCAGCTCCTGCCCCACGTGGGCCACTGTCAGCAATGCCATCCCAGACCGACATTTTGCTAATAGCCTAGATGCCAATTACCTCCTTACAGCTCTGTGTCTAATCCTATCTTGTGAAAGTGATAGGCCTTCAGTCGTGTTTGACTCTTTGTGGCCCCATGGTCTGTAGCCCACAAGGCTCCTCTGTCCATGGGATTCTCCAGACAAGAATACTGGAGTGGGCTGCCATTCCCTTTTCAAGGGGATCTTCCTAACCCAGGGATCAAACCTGTGTCTTCTACATTGCCTGCAGATTCTATTTTTTTTTTTGGCCACTTCTATTGGTCTTTCATTTATCCATTTTCAGCCATCTTTGTTCTTTGGCCTGTGTGGGCCTCCCATCACAGTGGCCTCTGTCACTGCAGAGCACTGGCTCTGGGTGCATGCGCTCCAGAACTCCAGCTCGGTAGTTGGACACATCGGTCTAGTCGCTCTGCGGCACATGGGATCTTCCCAGGCCAGGGATCGAACTGGCGCCCCTTGCACTGCAAGGCAGTGTCCTTACCCACTGTACCACCAGGGAAGCCCTGCCCGCAGATTCTTTACTGTCTGAGCTACTAGGGAAGCCCTTACATTTTTTTAAAAAAATTTTGAAGTTTATTTTTGATTGTGCTAGATCTTCCTTCCTGCATGTAAGCTTTCTCTACTTACAAGGAGGGGCTACTCTTCATTGTGGTGCACAGGCTTTTCACTATAGTGGCCTCCCTTGTGGCAGCGCATAGGCTCTAGGCATGCGGGCTTCAGTAGTTGTGGCATATGGGCTCAATAGTTGCAGCTCACAGGCCTTAGAGTGCAGGTACAGCAGGTGCGGTGCACGGGCTTAGTTGCTCCATGGCATGTGGAATCTTCCCGAACCAGAGGTTGAACCCACGTCTCCTGCATTGGCAGGCAGATTCTTACCCACAGGACCATCAGAGATGTCCCTAAACATTTTAAATGTGTTAACATATACTTTTCATGATGACTATGTGTCAGGTACTGTGCTCAGTTCTTTACATATAATAAATCAATTTATCAGAACTGTCTAAAAGAGGTAATAGTTTAATTTCCATTTTAGAGATGAGGAAACTGAGGCACAGAGAGGTAAAGTAACTAACCTAAGGTTCAGCAACTAGGAAGAGGCAGAATCAGAATTCAGACCCAGGAAGTCTGGTTCCACAGTCTAAGGGATTATTCACCAACCTGTGTCAAGCCTCTGGGCTCACTGAATTCATTCCTTTCATATGCACCTCAGTTATCTGGGGCCAAATCCTGTCTCTTTGCTCACCTTGCTTCTTGCATTTCCCCAGCATCTCAGCAATCACCTTGGGGGCGGGCAGTTTTGGGTTACACTGGCTCACAGTTTTGGGAGCCCTCATTCACATTTGGAGGCCGAAATCACTGAATTGCACTTACTAAAGGGCCCAACACTGTTTCAAACTCTTTATATGTATATCTCACTCAATTCTCACAAAACCCTTTTTTTTGACTATTTGCACCTTCCAGAGCCACTGCTCTGGGCATGCCCCAGAACTCCAGCTCGGTAGTTGGACACATCGGTCTAGTCGCTCTGGGCACATGGGATCTTCCCAGGCCAGGGATCGAACTGGCGCCTTGCACTGCAAGGCGGTGTCCTACCCACTGTACCACCAGGGAAGCCCTGCCCGCAGATTCTTTACTGTCTGAGCTACTAGGGAAGCCCTTACATTTTTAAAAAAATTTTGAAGTTTATTTTTGATTGTGCTAGATCTTCCTTCCTGCATGTAAGCTTTCTCTACTTACAAGGAGGGGCTACTCTTCATTGTGGTGCACAGGCTTTTCACTATAGTGGCCTCCCTTGTGGCAGCGCATAGGCTCTAGGCATGCGGGCTTCAGTAGTTGTGGCATATGGGCTCAATAGTTGCAGCTCACAGGCCTTAGAGTGCAGGTACAGCAGGTGCGGTGCACGGGCTTAGTTGCTCCATGGCATGTGGAATCTTCCCGAACCAGAGGTTGAACCCACGTCTCCTGCATTGGCAGGCAGATTCTTACCCACAGGACCATCAGAGATGTCCCTAAACATTTTAAATGTGTTAACATATACTTTTCATGATGACTATGTGTCAGGTACTGTGCTCAGTTCTTTACATATAATAAATCAATTTATCAGAACTGTCTAAAAGAGGTAATAGTTTAATTTCCATTTTAGAGATGAGGAAACTGAGGCACAGAGAGGTAAAGTAACTAACCTAAGGTTCAGCAACTAGGAAGAGGCAGAATCAGAATTCAGACCCAGGAAGTCTGGTTCCACAGTCTAAGGGATTATTCACCAACCTGTGTCAAGCCTCTGGGCTCACTGAATTCATTCCTTTCATATGCACCTCAGTTATCTGGGGCCAAATCCTGTCTCTTTGCTCACCTTGCTTCTTGCATTTCCCCAGCATCTCAGCAATCACCTTGGGGGCGGGCAGTTTTGGGTTACACTGGCTCACAGTTTTGGGAGCCCTCATTCACATTTGGAGGCCCGAAATCACTGAATTGCACTTACTAAAGGGCCCAACACTGTTTCAAACTCTTTATATGTATATCTCACTCAATTCTCACAAAACCAAATGAGATGAGGCTTATTTTCACTTTTATTTTGCAGATGAAGAAACAGACACAGAAATGGAGTAATTTGCCAAGGTCACACAGCTAGTAGGTGATAGAGCAGCAACAGGAACCTAAATCTGTTTGACTTCAAATGCCATACGTGTTCAGTTGTTGAGTTTGTGGTAGATTAGCTATCATGCTTCTTATGAGTGTTAGAATGGACTCAGGATGATTCTAAGGGCAGTATATTCCCATATTCTTTGACCATTGCTAGAAAAAGCACTGGGAGCCTCAGGAGGATGGCAAATACTTGTGTATACATCTGGATATGTGTGCTTGGAGACTTCCCTCATAGCTCTGTGGTAAAGAATCCACCGGCCAATGCAGGAGGTGCAAGAAACACAGGTTCCATCCCTGGGTCAGGAAGATCCCCTACAGAAGGAAATGACATCCCACTCCAGTATTCTTGCCTGGGAAATCCCATGGACAGAGGAATTTGGCAGGCTATAGTCTGTGGGGTTGCAAAAGAGTCGGACGTGACTTAGTGACTAAAGAACAACACCAACAACATGTTTGCCTGCCACTCCTGTAGCTAGTGAAGTGATCTGACTTGAGTTGAACGGTGGCTTATTCCTTAATTGCTTCTTGTGTCCAATCAGATTGTATAAGGCCTGAGACTAGCTCTGTGCCAACTGCATTTTAGAGATGAGGAAACTGAGGCACAGAGAGGTAAAGTAACTAACCTAAGGTTCAGCAACTAGGAAGAGGCAGAATCAGAATTCAGACCCAGGAAGTCTGGTTCCACAGTCTAAGGGATTATTCACCAACCTGTGTCAAGCCTCTGGGCTCACTGAATTCATTCCTTTCATATGCACCTCAGTTATCTGGGGCCAAATCCTGTCTCTTTGCTCACCTTGCTTCTTGCATTTCCCCAGCATCTCAGCAATCACCTTGGGGGCGGGCAGTTTTGGGTTACACTGGCTCACAGTTTTGGGAGCCCTCATTCACATTTGGAGGCCGAAATCACTGAATTGCACTTACTAAAGGGCCCAACACTGTTTCAAACTCTTTATATGTATATCTCACTCAATTCTCACAAAACCAAATGAGATGAGGCTTATTTTCACTTTTATTTTGCAGATGAAGAAACAGACACAGAAATGGAGTAATTTGCCAAGGTCACACAGCTAGTAGGTGATAGAGCAGCAACAGGAACCTAAATCTGTTTGACTTCAAATGCCATACGTGTTCAGTTGTTGAGTTTGTGGTAGATTAGCTATCATGCTTCTTATGAGTGTTAGAATGGACTCAGGATGATTCTAAGGGCAGTATATTCCCATATTCTTTGACCATTGCTAGAAAAAGCACTGGGAGCCTCAGGAGGATGGCAAATACTTGTGTATACATCTGGATATGTGTGCTTGGAGACTTCCCTCATAGCTCTGTGGTAAAGAATCCACCGGCCAATGCAGGAGGTGCAAGAAACACAGGTTCCATCCCTGGGTCAGGAAGATCCCCTACAGAAGGAAATGACATCCCACTCCAGTATTCTTGCCTGGGAAATCCCATGGACAGAGGAATTTGGCAGGCTATAGTCTGTGGGGTTGCAAAAGAGTCGGACGTGACTTAGTGACTAAAGAACAACACCAACAACATGTTTGCCTGCCACTCCTGTAGCTAGTGAAGTGATCTGACTTGAGTTGAACGGTGGCTTATTCCTTAATTGCTTCTTGTGTCCAATCAGATTGTATAAGGCCTGAGACTAGCTCTGTGCCAACTGCACTTTCCATTTGAAAAAATAAGGTACAGTATCTGGCATTGAATGTGGCAATAGGACCAAAGAGGTCCCATCTGGAAATCTGTACCCCATCGACAAACAACGACCTTTATAGGACTTACTTGGTGACTTCTAAGTGAGATAGATATTCAAACATTCATTTTTCTTGATTAACAAGCTATATCGGGTGAAAATGCATGTCACACATCTGCCTTATTCAGAGGAACTGGCCATCCTTTGTGTAGTTGCAGCCTCCGTGGTTTTCTTCACAGCCCCGTGAATAACGACAAAGCTCATGCTCCAGCATCTCTGAAGTCCACCGCTAGATGGCAGCGTTCTCCAGGCTTTGAGTGGCAGAAAAGGTCAGGTTTGCTTAATACCAGTTTTTCTTGAGTCATAGGTCAAATGAACCATCTTTCCTGCCACCCCAAGAATGCCCAGATGTTTTCCATGCTGCGGTTTCAAGAACGGTAACTTGCTTTTGGCAACTTGTTGACATTTGAACAATAATCTGAAGCCTGCTCTGGTATAGCTGGGTCTCCTCTGGTTTAGTGGAAGTACTCATTGAGCACATACTATGTCACAAGTGCTTTCACTCCCTGGAGGCCTGGGTTTGATCCCTGGTTGGGGCACTATAATCCCACAAGCCACACGGTGCAATGGGGGAAAAAAGGGAAGAAAGGCATGGTCTAGTGGGGGAGACTGATGTCTGAACAAAAAGTTTATATGATAATATCGTAAGCACTGTGATGGAGTATGCAGAGATGGGGCACCCATCTCAATCTGGAGGCTCAGTGAAGTCCTTCTGGAACTGGTGACACTGAAAACTGAATCGTTAAGAATGGGTAGATATTAGCCAGGGAAGGATGTGGGAAAGGGGATTTGGGGCAGAGGAAACAGACTGAGCAGGGAGCTTGCAACAATATGGTGTGTCCTGAAGAAGCAGGTGGGAGCTAGTGAGCACAATAAAAGAACACGGAATGAGGTGCAGTGTAGGTAGAGGTGAAGCCTAGGAATGCAATGATAATATCACAACGAGGAACCAATATATAAAACCATCTGCTCCTCCTAACTCATTCCTGAGATACAAGCATCACAATCTTACCTTGAGAAGGAACAATCTCTTCAGATTTCACAATGCTATGCTGCAACTCAAAATAACTTTGGCAAATGTTTAAGCAGTCTACACTAAGTACTGAGCCCTGTGGTACGAACTGCTTCATGC
Source organism: Tragulus kanchil (assembly GCA_022376925.1). Classification (NCBI taxonomy): domain Eukaryota; kingdom Metazoa; phylum Chordata; class Mammalia; order Artiodactyla; family Tragulidae; genus Tragulus; species Tragulus kanchil. Next base: position 63,482,372 of record JAIOJX010000001.1, on the reverse strand, counting down.
ACTGCTTTCTTTCATATATGCACTAATCCTAAGAGGTGGATATCATGATGTTATCGTCCTAATTTTTTATAGAGGAGGAAACCTAGGTTCAGAGAAGTGAAGTGACTGTCTCAGGATCACACAGCCAGCAAGTGAGGGAGCAGGAATTTGAATCAAAGCATGTATTAAGTATAGAGGCAGTATGTCAGAGAGAGAATCACTAATAACATCAGTAGGCATGGGATGAGAGTGAAAAGGAAGACTTTCTGGCAGAGATAATACCTAAAGCTGGGGTTAGTAAGATGGGTAAAAATAATAGAGTAATGAAAACACTTCATATTTTTGAATATGTACAGGCTCTGCACTGAATGATTTATAAGCATTACCTCATTTAATCCTTACAATAGCCCTATCATTGTCCCCATTTACAGAGGAGGCCACTGAAGCACAGAAAAGGTAACCAAGTTGCTCGAGGTCATGTGGTTAGTAAATGGTAGAGTCAGGAGGCCTTGAGTGAGTTGGAGATATGACGAGGACATTTCAGAGGAAGCAACGGGGCATGAACTGCCATGGAAGGTTGGGAACCCAGAGCCACTTGAGATTGCTAGCAGTCAGGACTGTGAGTCTGCAGAAGCTGGTGGGAGCTATATTGTGAGGGGCTTTGAGGGATATCGTAAGCACTGTGATGGAGTATGCAGAGATGGGGCACCCATCTCATCTGGATATTTACTGGTGACACTGAAAACTGAATCGTTAAGAATGGGTAGATATTAGCCAGGGAAGGATGTGGGAAAGGGGATTTGGGGCAGAGGAAACAGACTGAGCAGGGAGCTTGCAACAATATGGTGTGTCCTGAAGAAGCAGGTGGGAGCTAGTGAGCACAATAAAAGAACACGGAATGAGGTGCAGTGTAGGTAGAGGTGAAGCCTAGGAATGCAATGATAATATCACAACGAGGAACCAATATATAAAACCATCTGCTCCTCCTAACTCATTCCTGAGATACAAGCATCACAATCTTACCTTGAGAAGGAACAATCTCTTCAGATTTCACAATGCTATGCTGCAACTCAAAATAACTTTGGCAAATGTTTAAGCAGTCTACACTAAGTACTGAGCCCTGTGGTACGAACTGCTTCATGCACTGCTTTCTTTCATATATGCACTAATCCTAAGAGGTGGATATCATGATGTTATCGTCCTAATTTTTTATAGAGGAGGAAACCTAGGTTCAGAGAAGTGAAGTGACTGTCTCAGGATCACACAGCCAGCAAGTGAGGGAGCAGGAATTTGAATCAAAGCATGTATTAAGTATAGAGGCAGTACAGAAGAGAGAGAATCACTAATAACATCAGTAGGCATGGGATGAGAGTGAAAAGGAAGACTTTCTGGCAGAGATAATACCTAAAGCTGGGGTTAGTAAGATGGGTAAAAATAATAGAGTAATGAAAACACTTCATATTTTTGAATATGTACAGGCTCTGCACTGAATGATTTATAAGCATTACCTCATTTAATCCTTACAATAGCCCTATCATTGTCCCCATTTACAGAGGAGGCCACTGAAGCACAGAAAAGGTAACCAAGTTGCTCGAGGTCATGTGGTTAGTAAATGGTAGAGTCAGGAGGCCTTGAGTGAGTTGGAGATATGAACGAGGACATTTCAGAGGAAGCAACGGGGGGCATGAACTGCCATGGAAGGTTGGGAACCCAGAGCCACTTGAGATTGCTAGCAGTCAGGACTGTGAGTCTGCAGAAGCTGGTGGGAGCTATATTGTGAGGGGCTTTGAGGGCAACTTGAGCTTGACATGCAAGGAACAGGAAGCCGGGAAACACAGGGAGACTTTTAAGGGTGGAGGGATCTACCTCAGCCGAGATTTTTCTTCCTTTCACCAGTATCTTCAGGTGACTCATGGGGCCACACAGACGTCCAGAGCTCATACTTTTTCTAAGTGTGCATGCTTATATTCGGACCGGCTGCATTTCCAGGTGTCAACTTTGACAGCTATGCTCTGAGACAGTGGTCCTCTCATGGAAGGCCCCAGCCCGGTGCCATCAACCCCAGTTGGAAGCTTGTTAGAAGCATGATTTCTCCAGCATGAACTGGAACCTACCGAGGCAGGAATTCCGGACACCAGGGTTGGCAACTTATGTTTCCACAAGCCTCCGGGTGATTGTGAGTCACATAAACACTTGAAAACTGCCATCTTATACTATTGCTTCAATGTTGTGCGTGTGTGTGATATATTTCCTCTCCCAACTCTGTGAGGTCAGGAGCCAGGTCTTTTTTTTTTGATCACTTGGCCTGCCACCCCTGCTTCCTGCCCCCGGCATGGAGCACCATGTACATCTTAGCTCAGGTGCTGACTCATTACGTGCAAGTCCCTAATTCTTTCCACACTCGAGTTTAATAATTTGTAAAATGGGACTGATGATAATGATAGTAATGATACCTGTTTCATTTGGTTGTTGAATCAAAAGAATTCATGCAGGTAAAGTTATTAGGACAGCTTTTCCTGACTCCTACGAAGTACTCAGTTTTGTATAATATAGTTGTACTTGGTGCCCAATCATTACTTCGAAATGGAGTAAATGAGAGTAGATTTGGGGGATTCCCTGGCAGTTCAGTGGTTAGGAGTACATGCTTTCAGTGTTGAGGTACCAGGTTCAATCCTTTGATTGGGGAACTAAGATCCTGCAAGTTGCGGTCCTAACAACAACAACAACAACAACAACAACAACAACAATAATGTAGGTTTAAACAGAGAGAAAACAAGAAAGGCACACCTGTTTCAGACAGACTCAGCTCTGTCCTAGGAGCCATCCTAGCAATTCTGGGAGCCTGACTTTGCAGGGAGTCCAAGAGAGAGAAGGGGAAAGAGGCAAAAGAGACCCAGTTTCATTACATGAAATATCCAGAATAGGCCCATCTGCAGAAACAAGATCACCAGAGCTGGCCAGTGAGTGGTTGGTGAGAGCGGAGTGTGACCACTGGTGGGTATGGGGCTTGCTTATGGGGTGGTGAAAGTGATCTGAACTTAGCGGTGATGTTTCCACAACGCCGTGAATATCCTCAAAAACACTGAACTGTACATTTTAAAAGGAGTCCATGTGACGATACGTGAATTTGACTTCATTTTTTAAAAAACTGTCAAAATTTCCACAACACTGTGAATATCCTCAAAACCACTGAATTGTACACTTTAAAAGGAGTTCATGTGACGATATGTGAATTTGATCTCATTTTTTAAAAAACTGTCAAAAGAAATCAAATAAGCCTGGTCAATCTGAAAAGAGAAGTCAGGACCTCAGCCTTTCTTTCTCATTAAGTCACAGGAAACCAGGCACTGAGCAGGTGCAAAACTGAGACCAGGAAAGAAAGAATCTCGTAGCTGTATTTTGTTCTAATTTATTTGTTTTGCCACATAGGGGCACCCAACTCATTTCCTGTGTCATTATTTCTAAACATAAAAAAGTCTGACGTTTTCATTAAGACCTACCATATCAATGGCATAAAATTAAATTGCTAGAGAAAGGCATAACCTGATTGTAATAAAAGTGCAGCCCCAGACTGGCATATAATGGGAAATCTCACAAACATGTGCGTCACATACTTGAGTTCAACGTGGGTGAAAATACTAACCTCTTTTTTATTTTTTCTCCATGGCCCTGGGCAGCATAACCTAGTCAAATAGTCCTGGAAGATCTAATTATAGCCCCAAAGGGCCCAAACCACTAATTTCCTCCCAGCTTTTAGCGTTTCCAAGAAAATCATTCAACAATTATTTTACTGAGTGGTAAAAGCAGCCTTATGCCTTTATAATACAGGATGGGAATTCAGACTTGGGTACGTTTGAGGCAAGCCCCTAACCTAAGTCAATAGTCCTGTTTCAGACAGACTCAGCTCTGTCCTAGGAGCCATCCTAGCAATTCTGGGAGCCTGACTTTGCAGGGAGTCCAAGAGAGAGAAGGGGAAAGAGGCAAAAGAGACCCAGTTTCATTACATGAAATATCCAGAATAGGCCCATCTGCAGAAACAAGATCACCAGAGCTGGCCAGTGAGTGGTTGGTGAGGCGAGTGTGACCACTGGTGGGTATGGGGCTTGCTTATGGGGTGGTGAAAGTGATCTGAACTTAGCGGTGATGTTTCCACAACGCCGTGAATATCCTCAAAAACACTGAACTGTACATTTTAAAAGGAGTCCATGTGACGATACGTGAATTTGACTTCATTTTTTAAAAAACTGTCAAAATTTCCACAACACTGTGAATATCCTCAAAACCACTGAATTGTACACTTTAAAAGGAGTTCATGTGACGATATGTGAATTTGATCTCATTTTTTAAAAAACTGTCAAAAGAAATCAAATAAGCCTGGTCAATCTGAAAAGAGAAGTCAGGACCTCAGCCTTTCTTTCTCATTAAGTCACAGGAAACCAGGCACTGAGCAGGTGCAAAACTGAGACCAGGAAAGAAAGAATCTCGTAGCTGTATTTTGTTCTAATTTATTTGTTTTGCCACATAGGGGCACCCAACTCATTTCCTGTGTCATTATTTCTAAACATAAAAAAGTCTGACGTTTTCATTAAGACCTACCATATCAATGGCATAAAATTAAATTGCTAGAGAAAGGCATAACCTGATTGTAATAAAAGTGCAGCCCCAGACTGGCATATAATGGGAAATCTCACAAACATGTGCGTCACATACTTGAGTTCAACGTGGGTGAAAATACTAACCTCTTTTTTATTTTTTCTCCATGGCCCTGGGCAGCATAACCTAGTCAAATAGTCCTGGAAGATCTAATTATAGCCCCAAAGGGCCCAAACCACTTAATTTCCCCTCCCAGCTTTTAGCGTTTCCAAGAAAATCATTCAACAATTATTTTACTGAGTGGTAAAAGCAGCCTTATGCCTTTATAATACAGGATGGATGAATTCAGACTTGGGTACGTTTGAGGTTTCAATATGTGCTCAACATTGTTCATTGTGGTGGGGGAGACCACTTTATTTTATTAAAGATAGTCTAAACATGTCTCCTTTATAGAACCTCTCTGTGATAAGATTGCCTACTGCCAAGAGAGTTCTACCAGGAAAATCTGAGACAAGAAGCAAACTGAATAAGCATGAAGCAATGGATGCTAGGAAGAGTAATTTAAATGAAGGCAAAGGCAAAGCAGGACAGCCAAACGGTTAGAGGAAAGGATGCCATGTGCCACAGACCTACTTTTATTAGGTTTCAATCCTAAACCAAACTCAAAAATATGAATCTGGGGACTTCCCCAGAGGTCCAGTGGTGAGGACTCTGCCTTCCAATGCAGAGGACAAGAGTTTGATCCCTGGTCAGGGATCTAGATCCCAAATGCTGTGGGGTGGGCCAAATTTTTAAAAAATAATAAAATGAAAATAAAACAAAAAATGAACCCAGGATTGAAAAAAATATGAATCTGTATAGTACACGAGCATGTTGATCCTAGAATTAGGCTGCCTGGGTTCAAAGATGGACTTGACAAGATTTCCTGAGTTGTCTAAGACATTATCTCTATATATTTCCTTCGGAGGCCTTTCTATAATCTTTTTTATTGTTATGACCTGACTCCCACTAAATGATAAATCCGATGGATAAGGCAAGGGGCCATGTTTGGCCCGGCATATGGTGGATGTGCTCAGTCACTCAGTTGTGTCTGACTCTTTGAGACCCCATGGACTGTAGCCTACCAGGCTCCTCTATCCATGGGATTCTCCAGGCTAGAATATTGGAGTGGGTTGCCATTTCCTTCTCCAGGGGATCTTCCAGAACTAGGAATCAAACCCTTGTCTCCTGTGTCTCCTGCATTTGGTAGGTGGATTTGTAGAATTGACTAGAATCCTTAACTTTGTGTCCTTGGTCAACCCACCTCTTAAATCTTGGGGTCTTTTTCTGTCTGTCAGTTGGGGATGATTGTCATACCTGCTTAATAGGGTTGTTGAGAGAAATCCATATAAAAGTACAGTAGTGGCATCTACCAAAGCCAAACTAATTTCCTCCCAGCTTTTAGCGTTTCCAAGAAAATCATTCAACAATTATTTTACTGAGTGGTAAAAGCAGCCTTATGCCTTTATAATACAGGATGGATGAATTCAGACTTGGGTACGTTTGAGGTTTCAATATGTGCTCAACATTGTTCATTGTGGTGGGGGAGACCACTTTATTTTATTAAAGATAGTCTAAACATGTCTCCTTTATAGAACCTCTCTGTGATAAGATTGCCTACTGCCAAGAGAGTTCTACCAGGAAAATCTGAGACAAGAAGCAAACTGAATAAGCATGAAGCAATGGATGCTAGGAAGAGTAATTTAAATGAAGGCAAAGGCAAAGCAGGACAGCCAAACGGTTAGAGGAAAGGATGCCATGTGCCACAGACCTACTTTTATTAGGTTTCAATCCTAAACCAAACTCAAAAATATGAATCTGGGGACTTCCCCAGAGGTCCAGTGGTGAGGACTCTGCCTTCCAATGCAGAGGACAAGAGTTTGATCCCTGGTCAGGGATCTAGATCCCAAATGCTGTGGGGTGGGCCAAATTTTTAAAAAATAATAAAATGAAAATAAAACAAAAAATGAACCCAGGATTGAAAAAAATATGAATCTGTATAGTACACGAGCATGTTGATCCTAGAATTAGGCTGCCTGGGTTCAAAGATGGACTTGACAAGATTTCCTGAGTTGTCTAAGACATTATCTCTATATATTTCCTTCGGAGGCCTTTCTATAATCTTTTTTATTGTTATGACCTGACTCCCACTAAATGATAAATCCGATGGATAAGGCAAGGGGCCATGTTTGGCCCGGCATATGGTGGATGTGCTCAGTCACTCAGTTGTGTCTGACTCTTTGAGACCCCATGGACTGTAGCCTACCAGGCTCCTCTATCCATGGGATTCTCCAGGCTAGAATATTGGAGTGGGTTGCCATTTCCTTCTCCAGGGGATCTTCCAGAACTAGGAATCAAACCCTTGTCTCCTGTGTCTCCTGCATTTGGTAGGTGGATTTGTAGAATTGACTAGAATCCTTAACTTTGTGTCCTTGGTCAACCCACCTCTTAAATCTTGGGGTCTTTTTCTGTCTGTCAGTTGGGGATGATTGTCATACCTGCTTAATAGGGTTGTTGAGAGAAATCCATATAAAAGTACAGTAGTGGCATCTAGCAGGAGCTCCCAAAATGTGCCACGTTATTATTATTGTTATTATTATTATTATAAAGGAGAATTCCCATATCAGCAGTCTACAGATACTGGAACAGGTGATGCAATATGCTGGAGTTCTTTCTTTAAAGATTTTTTTGATGAGAACCATGTTTTTAAAGTCTTTACTGAATTTGTTACAATATTGTTTCTGTCTTATGTTTTGGTTTTTTGGCTGTGAGGCATGTGGGATATTAGCTCCCTGACCAGGGATCAAACCCACACCCCCTGCACTGGAAGGTGAAGTCTTAACCACTAAAGCACCAGGGAAGTCCCTAGGATTTTTTCTGTAAAAGTGGTATTTTATTTGCTTTTTAAAAAGTTGTCTGAAAGAACCCTAGCAAGAACATTAATGCATAAATACTGGGTTTGATGTTTTGTTTTTTATATATTCTCTATATTTTAACATGTTTGGTAGCTTAAGGATATATAAATCTTTGACTCTTTTCCTGTAGATGAGAGGTGTCAGTCCCCTCTTGTACCATTTTTTGGGCTGTTGGTATTTTAAATTTGTGCCATCTGGTTATTTCCCCCAGCTTTACAGGGTTATAATTGACAAATAGCATTGTGCTATACATTTAGGTTGTGCAAGCTGATGATTTGATGTATGTACACATTGTGAAATGACTATCACAATCAAGTTAATTGGCACATCCTCACACATTTACCTCTGTGTGTCTGTGTGTGTGTGGTGAGAATGAGTAAGATCTGCTCTCTTAGCAAATGTATTTGTCTTTCCCTGTTTGGCTTATTTTACTCAGCATAATGTCCTCTAGTTTCATCCATGTAAATAGCATATTTTTATTTTTTATACCTGTATTCTATATACATATATATATATCTATAAAATGTGTAATTATATGTGTGTATATATATATACACACATATATATATACATATATATATATATATATATATATATATATATATATATAATGTGTGTATGCATTCTACAGTTTCTTTATCCATTCATCTGTTGACAGGTTGTTTCCATATCTTAGCTATCATGAATAATGCTGCAAGAAGCATGGGAGTGCAGGTATCTCTTTAAGATCTCTCCTTTTTCTTTTTTTAATTTTTATTGGAGTATCACTGATTTAAGATACTGATTTCTTTTCCTTCAGATAAATACCCAGAAGTCAGATTGCTGAATCATATGGCAATTCTATTTTTAACATTCTGGCAAAACTTCATACTGTTTTCCATAGTGGCTGCACCAATTTATATTCTCATCATAGATGCATGGGGTAGGGGATCTCTTTTCTCCATATCCTCATCAACTCTGTGTTTTTTTTTTTTTTTCTCAGTGTGAGGTGTGAGGGGATTGATTTGCATTTCTCTGATGATTAGTGATGTTGAGTATCCTTTTGTGTACCTGTAGGTCATTAGTATGTCTTCCCCGAAAAAATATCTATTTTGATCCCCTGCCCATTTTGTTAGATGATGATTTTGCTGTTGTGCTGTAGGAGTTCTTTATAACCTCTTATCAGATACACAGTTTGGAAATATTTTCTCCCATACACTGCTTTTTCACTCTGTTGATTGTTTCCTTCTGCTGTACAAAACCTTTTTAGTTTGATATAATCTCACTTGTCTATTTTTGGTTTTATTGCCTCTGCTTTGGTGTCATATCCAAAAAATGATTGCCAAAGCCATTCAAGGAGTTTTTCCCTTACATTTTCTTCTAGAAGTTTTGCAGTTTCAGGTCTTACATGTAAGTCTTTAATCCATTTCAAGTTAAATGTTGTGAGTGGTGTAAGTTAGGAGTCCAGTTTCATTATTTTCATGTGGCTATAAAGTTTTCCCAATACCATTTATTGCAGACACTATCCTTTCCCCATTGTGGGTTATTGAGCACTTTCTCAAAGATTTTGTTGCCATTGTTCAATCACTAAGTCATGTACAACTCTTTATGACCCCATGGACTGCAGCATGCCAGCCTTCCCTGTCCTTCACTATCTCCTGTAGTTTGCTCAAACTCATGCCCACTGAGTCCATGATGCCATCCAACAATCTCCACCTCTGTAGCCCCTTCTCCTCCTGCCCTCAGTCTTTCCCAACATCAGGGTCTTTTCTAATGAGTCAGCATGTCCCAAAGTATTGGAGCTTCAGCTTCAGAGATTAGTTGATTATATATATATATATATATATATATATATATATATATATATATATGCTTATTTCTGGGCTGTCCATTCTGTTCCATTGGTCTATGTGTCCGATTGGGTGCCAACACCATACTGTTTTGGTTACTGTGGCTTTGTATTATAGTTTGAAGACAGGATGTGTGATGCCTCTAACTCTGTTCTTTCTCAAGATCACTTAGGCTATTTGAGGTCTTTTTTGGTTCTATACAGATTTTAGGACTCGGATTCTTACAAGCTCATTGTACCCCATAGGATGTTGTGGGAGTGACTTTCTGTGAGTTCTGAGGCTAGATCAGAAATGTGAGTCCTAGAGGCTAGATCAAAAAAGGTGCTTTCATTTCCATTTTGCTTGCTGGAACACTTACTCTTGGAGTCCTGTGTCACCGTGGAAGAAGTCAGACAACCTTGAAGTCATTGTACAGTGTGGAAGTCAGTCATCTACCTGTGTCTGGACAGCACACAGGTGAGCTCTTTGGTTGGCACTTCTGATCTTTGAGTCCTCCCAGTCCAGGCACCAGGCATGTGAGTGAACAAGATTTTAAACGACTTCAGCCCCTGGCCATCAAGTTACTCCCAGTCTTCAAGTTTTCCTACATTGTAGAACAGAGAAAGATTTCCCCACTGTGCCCTTGCTAAACTCCTGGCCTGCTGATTCCATGAGCATAAAATTATGGTCGTTTATAGCTGCTAAACTGGTTGGTCATTTGTAACTGCATGTTTGACATATTTCGTTATTTTTTCCAGTCTGTATTTATTTTTAAATTGAGGTATAATTGACATAGAACATTATATTAGTTTCAGATGTGCAATATAATGATTTGATATTTGCATATATTGCAAAATGATCACCACAGCGAGTCTAGTTAGCACCCATCATCATACATAGTCACAAAAATTGTTTTCTTGTGGTAAGAAGTTTTTAAAATCTACTCTCTTAGCAACTTTCAAGTATACAATGCAGTATTATTATCTATACTCACCATACTGTACATTACATCCCCAGGACTTATTTATTTTAAACTGGAAGTTTGTTCTCTTTAATGTCATCTCTACCCATTTTGCCCACCCCTTACTTCTTGCCTCTGACAACCACCTGCATGTTCTCTGTATCTAAGATTTTTTTAAAAAAAACTATTATTATTTCATCTTTTAGAAGAAAGAATATTAAAAGGATCTGTCCCTCTATCATGCTGCCACCTCAGTTCTGATTTGGGCAAGAGGTAGGAACAGTGCTCATATTGTGATGTCATTTGAAGGGCGTTAAATCTCCAAAATCTATCACCCCATTCTAATGTCTAAAAGCCCCGATCAAGATATTTGGAGTCTTCTATTTCAAAAGTCCACTATTAACACATTAGTGACCAGGAATGTATTAATGCTACAGGCATTAGTTTCTGCAAAAGTCCCTAGTCAATAATGTGTTAAAAGTAAATAATTGCCAAAGGCATGGAGATGGGGGACAAGAAAGGAGGGCATTTAACCTGGGCAGTGTATTCATAAGAGGCTTCACCTTTAGATTTTTGAAGTTATCCCTGAGTTAATTAGTCCATATACAGCATAGTTACGTGACCAAAGAAGATATTCATCATGTAACTTTAAACTTGTGTCTCATCACACAGCCCACTACCTGTACTGTACTTTGAATTAATTTTTAAAATAAATCTGTAAATTATCTTGTGATTGACACAATATTATTGTAGAACATTGCCATCTGCCATGGAACATTTAAATTAGAATTGGATTATAGATTATGAATGATTCATGGTCATCAGCTAAGCCCCCTAATTGGTATAATAGTCACTATTATATTAAAAATCCTGTGAAATTATTTAGCTGCAAAGATTCCAGACTTTTGCATCAGTCAGAAGATACATTAATCATTAACTCTTAGTGAGCAGATAGAAACAAATTGGTGTGTATTCTTTAAGCTCAATGTATAATTGTGTGCTATGTAAACATTGAAAATACAGCCCAATTAAGTTGAGATCACCACGTCTAGTACAACACTGCATTTTTGCAACTTTCAAGTATACAATGCAGTATTATTATCTATACTCACCATACTGTACATTACATCCCCAGGACTTATTTATTTTAAACTGGAAGTTTGTTCTCTTTAATGTCATCTCTACCCATTTTGCCCACCCCTTACTTCTTGCCTCTGACAACCACCTGCATGTTCTCTGTATCTAAGATTTTTTAAAAAAAAACTATTATTATTTCATCTTTTAGAAGAAAGAATATTAAAAGGATCTGTCCCTCTATCATGCTGCCACCTCAGTTCTGATTTGGGCAAGAGGTAGGAACAGTGCTCATATTGTGATGTCATTTGAAGGGCGTTAAATCTCCAAAATCTATCACCCCATTCTAATGTCTAAAAGCCCCGATCAAGATATTTGGAGTCTTCTATTTCAAAAGTCCACTATTAACACATTAGTGACCAGGAATGTATTAATGCTACAGGCATTAGTTTCTGCAAAAGTCCCCTAGTCAATAATGTGTTAAAAAGTAAATAATTTCCAAAGGCATGGAGATGGGGGACAAGAAAGGAGGGCATTTAACCTGGGCAGTGTATTCATAAGAGGCTTCACCTTTAGATTTTTGAAGTTATCCCTGAGTTAATTAGTCCATATACAGCATAGTTACGTGACCAAAGAAGATATTCATCATGTAACTTTAAACTTGTGTCTCATCACACAGCCCACTACCTGTACTGTACTTTGAATTAATTTTTAAAATAAATCTGTAAATTATCTTGTGATTGGCACAATATTATTGTAGAACATTGCCATCTGCCATGGAACATTTAAATTAGAATTGGATTATAGATTATGAATGATTCATGGTCATCAGCTAAGCCCCCTAATTGGTATAATAGTCACTATTATATTAAAAATCCTGTGAAATTATTTAGCTGCAAAGATTCCAGACTTTTGCATCAGTCAGAAGATACATTAATCATTAACTCTTAGTGAGCAGATAGAAACAAATTGGTGTGTATTCTTTAAGCTCAATGTATAATTGTGTGCTATGTAAACATTGAAAATACAGCCCAATTTGAGCAACCTGTTTGGTATTTAGAATACGTTATGTATGAAGAGGGAACTTCCCAGGTGGTGCTAATGGTAAAGAATACACCTGCCATTGCAGGAGACAGGAGACGTGGATTCAATCCCTGGGTTGGGAAGATCCCCTGGAGAAGGGAATGGCACCCGATTCCAGTATTCTTTTATTATTATTATTATTCTTTATTTTAAAGGTTTTACAGAGTTTTGTTGTTCACAGACATGTATGTTCCCAGATCAGTCATATGCATATCCATGGTCCCCACCCGCTCAGTCCCCCCAATCCCACCCCTCCAGACCTTCGCCCCAAGCCATTGTAAGCACTCTTATTCCCTTGTTCACAGACATATATGTTCCCAGAACAGTCATATGCATATCCATGGTCCCCACCCCCCCAGTTCCCCCCATCCCACCCCTCCAGACCTTCGCCCTAAGCCATTGTATGCACTCCTATTCCCTTAGCACAATGACACTAGCTATCTTTTCCACACATAACAGTATAGGTTTCCATGTTACTCCCTCCATGCTTCCCCATCCCTATTTCTTCCCCACAATGTCCCTATGTCTATGCTCTGTCTGTTTTTCCATGAGTTCCCTGCGTGTGTTATCAAGACCATCCTACTAGATTCCATATATGTGTGTCAGTATACTGTATTTGTCTTTCTCTTTTTGACTTACTTCACTTTTTATGATAGGTTCTAGAGCTAGCCACTTCATTAGGACTGCGTCTTCTGCATTTCTTTTAACAGCTGAGTAGTATTCCATTGTATATATGTACCAGGGCTTCTGGATCCATTCATTCGTCGATGGACATCTAGGTTGCTTCCATGTTCTGCCTATTGTATAGACAGCTGCAACGAACATTGGGGTACAGGTGCCTCTTTCATTTTTGATTTCATCAGGATATAGGCCTAATAGTGGGATTGCTGGGTCCCACTAGCAATAGGGTGCTTCTATTTTTAGTTTTTTAAGAAATCTCCATATTGTCTTCCATAGAGGTTGTATCAATTTACAATCCCACCAGCAATGCAAGAGGGTTCCCTTTTCTCCGCACCCTCTCCAGCATTTGTTGTCTGTCGATTTGTTAATGATGGCCATTCTGACGGGTGTGAGGTGGTATCTCATTGTGGTTTTAATTTGCATTTCTCTAATAATAAGCAAGGTTGAGCATCGTTTCATGTGCTTTTGGGCCATCTGTATGTCTTCTCTGGAGAGGCATCTCTTTAGATCTTTTTCCCATTTTTTGATTGGGCTGCTCGTTTTCCCTGTGCTGAGTTGTCTGAGTTATTTGTAGATTTTGGAGATTAATTCCTTGTCTGTTGGTTCATTTGCTATGATTTTCTCCCACTCTGTGGGGTGTCTGTTCAGCTTTTTTGTAATTTCTTTTGCTGTACAAAAGCGTTTGAGTTTCATGAGGTCCCACATGTTCATTTTTCTTTTCAGTTCTGCTATTTTAGTTGGTGGGTCAGAGAAGATCTTGCTTTGATTGATGTCCTTGAGGGTTTTGCCTATATTCTCCTCTAAGAGTTTGATGGTTTCTGGTCTTACATTTAGGGCTTTAATCCATTTTGAGTTGATCTTAGTGTATGGTGTCAGGGAATATTCCAACTTCATTTTTTTGCATGTAGCTGTCCAATTCTCCCAGCACCACTTGTTGAAGAGGCTGTCTTTGTCCCATTTTATAGTTTCGCCTCCTTTGTCAAAAATAAGGTACCCATAGGTGTGTGGGTTTATCTCTGGGTTCTCGATCTTGTTCCATTGGTCTATAGTTCTGTTTTTGTGCCAGTACCATACTGTCTTGATGACTGTTGCTTTGTAGTAGAGTCTGAAGTTAGGGAGGCTGATCCCTCCAGCTCCGTTTTTCTTTCTCAGGATTGCTTTGGCTATTCGAGCTCTTTTGTGTTTCCATATGAACTGTGTGATTCTTTGGTCTGGTTCTGTGAAAAATGTCAATGGTAGTTGGATAGGTATTGCATTGAATCTGTAGATGGTATTTGGTAGTATGGTCATTTTCACAATATTGATTCTTCCGACCCAGGAACATGGAATATCTCTCCATCTGTTTAAGTCTTCTTTAATGTCTCTCATGAGTGTCTTGTAATTTTCTGTGTACAATTCTTTTGTTTCTTTGGATAGGTTTATTCCTAGATATTTGATTCTTTTGGTTGCAATGGTGAAGGGGATTGCCTCTTTGATTTCGTATTCTGATTTTTCATTGTTTGTGTATAGGAATGCCAGTGATTTCTGTGTGTTGACTTTGTATCCTATGACGTTGCTGAATTCCTTGATTAGCTCTAGTAGCTTTGTAATAGAGTCTTTGGGATTTTCTATGTATAATATCATGTCGTCTGCAAAAAGAGAGAGCTTGACTTCTTCCTAGCCAATCTGGATTCATTTGATCTCTTTCTCTTCTCTTATTGCTGTTGCTAGAACTTCCAGGACTATGTTGAATAGTAGTGGTGAAAGTGGACACCCCTGTCTTGTTCCTTATCTTAGAGGGAATGCTTTCAGTTTTTCACCGTTGAGGATAATGTTCGCTGTGGGCTTCTCATATGTGGCTTTCACTGTGTTGAGATAGGTTCCTTCTATGCCCATTTTCTGAAGCGTTTTGATCATAAATGGATGTTGTACTTTGTCAAAGGCTTTTTATGCATCTATTGAGACGATCATGTGATTTTTGTCTCTCAGTTTGTTGATATGGTGTATCACATTGATTGATTTGCAGATGTTGAAGAAGCCTTGCATGCCTGCGATGAACCCGACTTGATCATGATGTATGAGTTTTTTGATGTGTCGTTGAATTCTATTTGCTAGGATTTTGTTGAGGATCTTGGCATCTAAGTTCATCAGAGAAATTGGCCTGTAATTTTCCTTTTTTGTGTTGTCTTTGCCTGGTTTGGGTATCAGGGTGATGGTGGCCTCGTAGAATGTGTTTGGAAGTTTTCCTTCCTGTGTGATTTTTTGAAAGAGTTTTAGGACAGGTATTAGCTCTTCTTTAAATGTTTGGTAGAATTCGGCTGTGAAGCCATCTGGCCCTGGGCTTTTTTGGGGGGGTAGATTTTTAATCACAGATTCGATTTCTGAGATTGTGGTTGGGTTGTTCAAAGTTTCTGTTTCTTCCTGGCTCAGTCTTGGGAGATTAATCTTCTCCAAGAAACTGTCCATTTCTTCCAGGTTGTCCAGTTTGTTGCCATAGAGTTGCTCATAATAGTCTCTTAGAATCCTTTGGATTTCTGCATTATCTGTTGTAATGTCTCCTTTATCGTTTTTGATTTTGTTGATCTGGTTCTTCTCTCTCTTTCTCTTGATGAGTCTGGCCAGAGGCTTGTCAATTTTGTTTACCTTTTCAAAGAACCAGCTTTTTGTTTTATTTATCCATACTATAGCTTCTTTCATTTCTTTCTGATTTATTTCTGCTCTAGTCTTTATAATTTCTCATCTTCTGCTGGCTTTGGGATGTTTTTGTTCTTCTTTTTCCAGTTGTTTTAAGTGGAGGGTTAAGTCATCTGCTCCATATTTTCCTAGTTTCTTGAGGTGGGATTGTATTGCTATAAATTTTCCTCTTAGAACTGCTTTTGCGGTATCCCATAGGCTTTGCACGGTCGTATATTCATTGTCATTTTCTTCTAGGAATTTTAAAATTTCTCCTTTGATTTCCTCAGTAATCAGTTGGGTTTTTAGGTATGTGTTGTTTAATCGCCATGTGTTTGTATTTTAGTGTTTTTTTTCCTGTAGTTGATCTCTAGTCTCATTGCATTGTGGTCCGAGAAGATGGTTGATATAATTTCAGTTTTCTTGAATTGACTGAGGTTAGACTTGTGGCCCAAGATGTGGTCTATCCTGGAGAATGTTCCGTGAGCACTTGAGAAGAAAGTGTATTCTTCTGCTTTTGGATGGAACGTCCTAAAGATATCGATGAGGTCCATCTTTTCTAGTGTGGCATTTAAGGCTTGTGTTTCTTTATTAATTTTCTGTTTGGATGATCTATCCATTGGTGTGAGAGGAGTGTTAAAGTCTCCTACTATTATTGTGTTATTATTGATTTCTTCTTTTAAGTCTGAAAGTATCTGTCTTATGTATTGAGGTGCCCCTGTGTTGGGTGCGTAGATGTTCATGACTGTTATGTCTTCCTCTTGGATAGATCCCTTAATCATGATGTAGTGACCTGCCTTGTCTCTTAGAATCCTTTGGATTTCTGCATTATCTGTTGTAATCTCTCCTTTTTCGTTTTTGATTTTGTTGATCTGGTTCTTCTCTCTCTTTCTCTTGATGAGTCTGGCCAGAGGCTTGTCAATTTTGTTTACCTTTTCAAAGAACCAGCTTGTTGTTTTATTTATCCATACTATAGCTTCTTTCATTTCTTTCTGATTTATTTCTGCTCTAGTCTTTATAATTTCTCATCTTCTGCTGGCTTTGGGATGTTTTTGTTCTTCTTTTTCCAGTTGTTTTAAGTGGAGGGTTAAGTCATCTGCTCCATATTTTCCTAGTTTCTTGAGGTGGGATTGTATTGCTATAAATTTTCCTCTTAGAACTGCTTTTGCGGTATCCCATAGGCTTTGCACGGTCGTATATTCATTGTCATTTTCTTCTAGGAATTTTAAAATTTCTCCTTTGATTTCCTCAGTAATCAGTTGGGTTTTTAGGTATGTGTTGTTTAATCGCCATGTGTTTGTATTTTAGTGTTTTTTTTCCTGTAGTTGATCTCTAGTCTCATTGCATTGTGGTCCGAGAAGATGGTTGATATAATTTCAGTTTTCTTGAATTGACTGAGGTTAGACTTGTGGCCCAAGATGTGGTCTATCCTGGAGAATGTTCCGTGAGCACTTGAGAAGAAAGTGTATTCTTCTGCTTTTGGATGGAACGTCCTAAAGATATCGATGAGGTCCATCTTTTCTAGTGTGGCATTTAAGGCTTGTGTTTCTTTATTAATTTTCTGTTTGGATGATCTATCCATTGGTGTGAGAGGAGTGTTAAAGTCTCCTACTATTATTGTGTTATTATTGATTTCTTCTTTTAAGTCTGAAAGTATCTGTCTTATGTATTGAGGTGCCCCTGTGTTGGGTGCGTAGATGTTCATGACTGTTATGTCTTCCTCTTGGATAGATCCCTTAATCATGATGTAGTGACCTGCCTTGTCTCTTAGAATCTTCTTTACTTTAAAGTCTATTTTGTCTGATATGAGGATTGCTACCCCAGCTTTCCTTTGATTTCCATTTGCATGGAATATCTTTTTCTAGCCTCTCACTTTCAATCTTTGGGTGTCTCTAGGTCTGAAGTGGGTCTCTTGTAAACAGCATATATATGGGTCATGTTTCTTGATCCATTCAGCCAACCTGTGTCATTTGGTTGGAGCATTTAATCCATTTACATTCAAAGTAATTATTGATATGAATGTTCCTACTGTCATCTTCTTAGAAGTCTGGGGTTTGATTTGTAGGACTTCTACTCTTGTATTTCTTGGCAATATCAGGCCCTTTAACACTTGTTGTAGGGCTGGTTTTGTGGTACAGAATTCTTTTAGTTTTTGTCTGTCTGAGAAGCTTTTGACTTCTCCATCGATTCTGAATGAGATTCTTGCTGGGTAGAGAATTCTTGGTTGAAGGTTATTCTCTTTTAGCCATTTAAATGTGTCCTGCCATTCTCTTCTGGCCTGCAGGGTTTCTGTTGAGAGATCCGCAGTTAGACATATGAGGCTTCCTTTATATGTTATTTGTTGTTTGCTTCTAGCTGCTTTTAGTAATCTGTCTTTATATTTAGTCTGCGTTAATTTGATTAGAATGTGCCTTGGTGTGTTTCTTCTGGGGTTTCTCCTGTATGGAACTCTTTGTGCTTCTTGGACATGGTTGACTATTTCCTTTCCCATGCTGGGGAAGTTTTCAACTATAACCTCAAGAATTTTTTCATAACCTTTCTTTCCCTCTTCTTCCTCTGGAACTCCTATAATTCTAATGTTGGTGCGTTTGATATTGTCCCATAGGTCTCTGAGGCTATCCTCAGTTCTTTTCATTCTTTCGGCTTTGTTCTGTTCCTCACCGATTATTTCCACCAGTCTATCTTCCAGCACGCTTATCCGTTCTTCAGCCTCTGATACTCTACTGTTGAGGCCTTCTATCATATTTGAGTTCAGCATTGAGTTGGTGGTCTCTATTTGCTTATTTTCATTTCCTGCATGTCCTTGCTATTTTTATATTTTTGAGTTCGTATTGATGTCCTGATCCCTTAATCATGATGTAGTGACCTGCCTTGTCTCTTCGAATCTTCTTTACTTTAGAATCTATTTTGTCTGATATTAGGATTGCTACTCCAGCTTTCTTCTGATTTCCATTTGCATGGAATATCTTTTTCCAGCCTCTCACTTTCAGTCTCTGGGTGTCTCTAGGTCTGAAGTGGGTCTGTTGTAAACAGCATATATATGGGTCATGTTTCTTGATCCATTCAGCCAACCTGTGTCATTTGGTTGGAGCATTTAATCCATTTACATTCAAAGTAATTATTGATATGAATGTTCCTACTGTCATCTTCTTAGAAGTCTGGGGTTTGATTTGTAGGACTTCTACTCTTGTATTTCTTGGCAATATCAGGCCCTTTAACACTTGTTGTAGGGCTGGTTTTGTGGTACAGAATTCTTTTAGTTTTTGTCTGTCTGAGAAGCTTTTGACTTCTCCATCGATTCTGAATGAGATTCTTGCTGGGTAGAGAATTCTTGGTTGAAGGTTATTCTCTTTTAGCCATTTAAATGTGTCCTGCCATTCTCTTCTGGCCTGCAGGGTTTCTGTTGAGAGATCCGCAGTTAGACATATGAGGCTTCCTTTATATGTTATTTGTTGTTTGCTTCTAGCTGCTTTTAGTAATCTGTCTTTATATTTAGTCTGCGTTAATTTGATTAGAATGTGCCTTGGTGTGTTTCTTCTGGGGTTTCTCCTGTATGGAACTCTTTGTGCTTCTTGGACATGGTTGACTATTTCCTTTCCCATGCTGGGGAAGTTTTCAACTATAACCTCAAGAATTTTTTCATAACCTTTCTTTCCCTCTTCTTCCTCTGGAACTCCTATAATTCTAATGTTGGTGCGTTTGATATTGTCCCATAGGTCTCTGAGGCTATCCTCAGTTCTTTTCATTCTTTCGGCTTTGTTCTGTTCCTCACCGATTATTTCCACCAGTCTATCTTCCAGCACGCTTATCCGTTCTTCAGCCTCTGATACTCTACTGTTGAGGCCTTCTATCATATTTTTGAGTTCAGCTATTGAGTTGGTGGTCTCTATTTGCTTATTTTCCATTTCCTGCATGTCTTTTCTCCATGCACTAATTTCCTCTAATATTCTGTTTTCGGTGTTTTGCATCTTCATTAGTATAGTTTTTCTGAATTCGCTTTCAGATAATTTGTCTATCTCCTCCTCTGTCATTTGAAGCTGTAATTCTCTAGCTTGGTCCTTCATTTGTGCAGTGTTTTTCTGTCGTTTCATTATTAGGTTAATTTTTGTTTCTTTGTGGGTGTCTGTGTCTACGGAGTTCTTTTTCCCACCAGGCTTCTTGATTGAATTCTCCCTCCCTTTGGGTTTCTGTCCTTCTAGAAGGGTTCAATGGTTTGTATCTTGGGTGGTGTTAGGTCTTGTTTACAGGTGAACAATCTCTAGTGTTGTATGTTCTTTGATAGAGTGGGGTCTTGGAATCAGGGCTTCTACTCTGAGGATCCTTGGTCTGATGATTGGTCAGGGGGTGTAGGCTCTATGTCTGGTTTGCTATGGTGTTCCGTGATATTAGTTCAAATACTAGCATCTGAGGAGCAAGAGGTGTGTCCCTAATGGGTGACAGTCATAAAAGCATGCAGATGGTTTCTAACATAGTCATAAGATATACATACATACACAGCAATAACCACATCTAACCAGTCTTACAGTGACAAAGCATAGGAAATTTTTCTGGCAAACGACGCAATCAAAGATGGCACTTGCCTGTTGAGCTCTGAATTAATTAAAATAGTGCCTGGAAAAATAGATCTTGGGTAAGGTGCTGGCTTGGACTATTTCATTGAAAGCAATTTTTAACTAAGACATGTGGTGGGTGAGGAGGTGGAGTGTATGGGTAATGAGAAGGAATAGATTCGACTTGGAAGAAGGTTTTAGGAGTGTGGAGATATGCAGGAAGGTAGGAATCTTTCCTCTTCTTCCTCTGGAACTCCTATAATTCTAATGTTGGTGCGTTTGATATTGTCCCATAGGTCTCTGAGGCTATCCTCAGTTCTTTTCATTCTTGGCTTTGTTCTGTTCCTCACCGATTATTTCCACCAGTCTATCTTCCAGCACGCTTATCCGTTCTTCAGCCTCTGATACTCTACTGTTGAGGCCTTCTATCATATTTTTGAGTTCAGCTATTGAGTTGGTGGTCTCTATTTGCTTATTTTCCATTTCCTGCATGTCTTTTCTCCATGCACTAATTTCCTCTAATATTCTGTTTTCGGTGTTTTGCATCTTCATTAGTATAGTTTTTCTGAATTCGCTTTCAGATAATTTGTCTATCTCCTCCTCTGTCATTTGAAGCTGTAATTCTCTAGCTTGGTCCTTCATTTGTGCAGTGTTTTTCTGTCGTTTCATTATTAGGTTAATTTTTGTTTCTTTGTGGGTGTCTGTGTCTACGGAGTTCTTTTTCCCACCAGGCTTCTTGATTGAATTCTCCCTCCCTTTGGGTTTCTGTCCTTCTAGAAGGGTTCAATGGTTTGTATCTTGGGTGGTGTTAGGTCTTGTTTACAGGTGAACAATCTCTAGTGTTGTATGTTCTTTGATAGAGTGGGGTCTTGGAATCAGGGCTTCTACTCTGAGGATCCTTGGTCTGATGATTGGTCAGGGGGTGTAGGCTCTATGTCTGGTTTGCTATGGTGTTCCGTGATATTAGTTCAAATACTAGCATCTGAGGAGCAAGAGGTGTGTCCCTAATGGGTGACAGTCATAAAAGCATGCAGATGGTTTCTAACATAGTCATAAGATATACATACATACACAGCAATAACCACATCTAACCAGTCTTACAGTGACAAAGCATAGGAAATTTTTCTGGCAAACGACGCAATCAAAGATGGCACTTGCCTGTTGAGCTCTGAATTAATTAAAATAGTGCCTGGAAAAATAGATCTTGGGTAAGGTGCTGGCTTGGACTATTTCATTGAAAGCAATTTTTAACTAAGACATGTGTTGGGGGTGAGGAGGTGGAGAGTGTATGGGTAATGAGAAGGAATAGATTCGACTTGGAAGAATTTTATAGGGTTATGTAGCCCAGATTAGTGTGTTGTATTGTTTAGTGCAGCTGGAAGAGAATAGTGGCGACAGGAAGGTAGGAAATACTTATCTAGGGGGTAGTGGTATATAGGAGAAAGTTTTAGATTTAGAACATAGAGGGAGGACGGAGTGGGAAAGAGGAAAGAAAATTAGAAGTTCAAGAATTAAAATTTTTTTTAAAAATTAAGAATTAAAAATAATAAAAAAAAAGAAATTAAAAATTAGAAAAGGGGAGAGAAACTTAATAAGAAGAGACAAAAGAGAAAAAAAGGAAAAAAACACCCCCAAACCTGACCAATCAAATGAATAAATAGAACCATCCGCAACAGATAAGCAAAAAAGCTAAATACTGTCCCTGGTTTTTATCCTCTCATCTGTCTGGTGGAAGCCAGTCTGCTCTCGATGGTGTTGTCTTGATGATGCAGCCTTTCCCTTATGGCACCGGTCTGCAAGTTCAGGTGCCGGCCGGGACTGCTGGCTGATCCCAGTCCGTCGGGTGGGGGCGCGGGCTGATCCCAGTCCATCAGGCGGGGGACCGCGGCGCGAGCTCCGTCCCGGGGTGGGCGGGGGCGCGGGCAGATCCCAGTCCATCAGGCGGGGGACTGCGGCACGCGCTCTGTCCTGGCGTGGGCCGGGGTGCGGGCTGATCCCAGTCCGTCGGGCCGGGGGCCGCGGCACGCATGCAATCCCGTGTTGGGTGGGGGCGCCCTGTCTCTGTCGCGCACCTGCCGGTAGCCTCTGATACCTGCCCTTCTCCCGGCTTCCTCCGCTGCAGGTGTAGCTATGGGGGTGCACGGGCTGCTCCGCCACTGGCGCGCGCGCACTGCCGGTTACGCCTCCAAGTCCCAAAGGCAGGCACAAGCTTCCCCGTCTGGCTCGAGCCCGGTCCCTGGTCAGCAATCTGTGGGCGACTTCCCTTTCAGCCAGTCCCCGCTTAGGAGTGTTTGAACTCACCCGGTGCCAGGCAGAAAGTCGCGATTTTCGCCCGGCCGAGCGGCGCGATTTTCGCACTGGGTGCTCCCTCCCGTCTCCCGGTCGGTCACTAGGCAGGACTCCCCGCGTTCCGTCCAGCCTCAGATCGCTAGGCAGCAAGCACGTTCTGCTCGGCCCTGCTCTGGTATCCTATCTTCGCAGTTTCTTAATTTCTGCTGGCAATCTGGGCGGATTCTTGGAGTTTTCACGCTGAGCGCTGCCCTCTCTCCCCTGAGGCTCCGCTTAGGCCCCCTTTTAGGGCACTTGCTGGCACGCTCTCCGTCGGTGCAGTCCGGCTGGGGGGTTAGGATAGAGGATTCTTAGAACCCTAGCTCCGGGAAATTTCTGGCTATTCACTCTTCTACTCTCGCGGACCTATGGAATTCTTCTGTCGTCTAGCGGCTGGTTTGTTGGTGGTGGTTCTTTTCTTGATTAGTTCTGGTGATTCTGTTGGGGAGCTGGTGAAATCTTCCCCTCATTCCTCTGCCATCTTGGCTCCCCTCCTCATTCCAGTATTCTTGCCTGGAAAATTCCAAGGGCAGAGGAGCCTGATGGGCTATAGTCCATGGGGCTGCAAAGAGTCACACACGACTGAGAGACTGAGCACACACACATGCGTGAAGAGTTTTAGTGCCTGGAAATGGCCATTGTGAGTTTGGCTTGTTGAGAAGCCCCAAGTGATACTAAAACCTATCGTTTGGGGAAGTGTAAGGCATTAAGTTTAATGTTGGAGTTTGATGGAGGAATTATCTTTGAGATCCTTTCTAACCTTGAGGTCTAGTAAGTGTTTAATTCAATAAAGGCCCCTAGAGAAAAAATATGTGGCTCAGAAAGGGGAAGGACTAGAGATTGTAGAATCTCTTCTGTTCAATATTGCTCTCTCCATGTTTTGCCTGGGGCTTCCAGAGGGAGGAAGCCCAAGGTGCTGGAACAGATTGGATCCCTCTTTTCTGAATGTGGCTGTTCTGATGCAAAATTCAGCTCCCTTCTGTGAAACTAAACAGGGCAAGTGGCACACAGGGTTGCCATGGCTACAACTCTATTGCACAAACTCCCCACTGATGCCAGGAAAGGGTGTGTGCAGACTGTGGCCGCCCATTCCCTGTAGCTCTAGGCCAGCCTCAGCCATGGAAGTTCCCTAATGGCCTAAGCAGAGTCAACCAGCAGAGTGCACCCCCAGTCCCAGAGACCCTGAGGGTCTCACCCTCCGGGAGGGGAAACGATTGCTGCCTGAGAGGACAAACAGCTCCACCTTTAAATGGGAAAGAACAATCCCAAGAAATTCTTGGAGTTTTCACGCTGAGCGCTGCCCTCTCCCTGAGGCTCCGCTTAGGCCCCTTTTAGGGCACTTGCTGGCACGCTCTCCGTCGGTGCAGTCCGGCTGGGGGGTTAGGATAGAGGATTCTTAGAACCCTAGCTCCGGGAAATTTCTGGCTATTCACTCTTCTACTCTCGCGGACCTATGGAATTCTTCTGTCGTCTAGCGGCTGGTTTGTTGGTGGTGGTTCTTTTCTTGATTAGTTCTGGTGATTCTGTTGGGGAGCTGGTGAAATCTTCCCCTCATTCCTCTGCCATCTTGGCTCCCCTCCTCATTCCAGTATTCTTGCCTGGAAAATTCCAAGGGCAGAGGAGCCTGATGGGCTATAGTCCATGGGGCTGCAAAGAGTCACACACGACTGAGAGACTGAGCACACACACATGCGTGAAGAGTTTTAGTGCCTGGAAATGGCCATTGTGAGTTTGGCTTGTTGAGAAGCCCCAAGTGATACTAAAACCTATCGTTTGGGGAAGTGTAAGGCATTAAGTTTAATGTTGGAGTTTGATGGAGGAATTATCTTTGAGATCCTTTCTAACCTTGAGGTCTAGTAAGTGTTTAATTCAATAAAGGCCCCTAGAGAAAAAATATGTGGCTCAGAAAGGGGAAGGACTAGAGATTGTAGAATCTCTTCTGTTCAATATTGCTCTCTCCATGTTTTGCCTGGGGCTTCCAGAGGGAGGAAGCCCAAGGTGCTGGAACAGATTGGATCCCTCTTTTCTGAATGTGGCTGTTCTGATGCAAAATTCAGCTCCCTTCTGTGAAACTAAACAGGGCAAGTGGCACACAGGGTTGCCATGGCTACAACTCTATTGCACAAACTCCCCACTGATGCCAGGAAAGGGTGTGTGCAGACTGTGGCCGCCCATTCCCTGTAGCTCTAGGCCAGCCTCAGCCATGGAAGTTCCCTAATGGCCTAAGCAGAGTCAACCAGCAGAGTGCACCCCCAGTCCCAGAGACCCTGAGGGTCTCACCCTCCGGGAGGGGAAACGATTGCTGCCTGAGAGGACAAACAGCTCCACCTTTAAATGGGAAAGAACAATCCCAAGAAATGGAGTTGGCTCCTGTCTCCTGCCTCACCTCTCCCTGGCCACCAACTGGGTCCCCCCCCAAGGCTTGCTGGGTGAGGGCCACCCTCTTTGATGTGCCTGTCTTCTCTTCTCATCCCTGCACTTCCTTTTCTCTCTTCTGAGTTCTTTGCTTCTTTCTCTGCTAGCTTTCTGCTTCCTATCTACCACTTGGGCTTCCCATACCCCACCCCTCACTGTATTGTCCTTTCTTCATTTGATCCTTCACTCTTTTCTGACTTATTTTAGCCAACTACGTTGAAGGATCTAAGTTCCTCATCCAGGGATTGAACCCTGACCCTCCAGTAGTGAAAGCACCTGAGTCCTAACACTGGACAGCCAGAGAAGTCCTAATATCTTTTTTTTTCTTTTTATGTCTCCTTTCCTCTCTCTCTTGTTCTCTGAGTCTTTATTTCTCTCTTCTTCCTTTCTTTTTTATCTGCCATTCTTCATTCAGAGGTTGCAAACTGGTGACTGGTGAGCCAAACTCAGCCCATAATTGGGTTTTATTTGGCCCATGGGGTGGATTTTTTTTCTAATAATTTTTTTTTGCTAACATTAAACAATCATGAGATTTCCTTTTTAAAAAAAAATCTGGATTTTGAACTTTACTTGAAAAACAGTGTATCTGGTAAACCTGGCGCATATTTCTACAAGGCAGCCATCAGCTGGAGCTGAGTCTGGCTGCCTTTGACAAGGCAGACATTCTTCAGGGTACACAGGCCCAGGCAATCTCCTCCTGCACATCTGATCCTTGAAGGGCCCCTGTGCAAAAGAGAAGATTTCAGTTCCTTCCTCCAACATCTTTTCTTCTTCCTTCTCACGGCTTCTGTTGGGAGGTAGTAAACCTATTGATTAAGCTCCCAACCTTTGAGGTAACTCAGATTTGGGGTCAAACTGCATTTTATCAAACTATGTGACCTAAGGCAAATCTTTCAAGTTCTCTGAATCTCACTTTTCTCATCTGTACAATTTGAGCTTATTAAGGCCCATCTCATGGGTTTACTGGTGGAGGAGGAGGGTGGTCACATGAGAGAACACTTATTAAGAACTCAGCACAGTGTCTGGAACATGGTAGACCCTCAATGAGCAATACTGTCTTTCTGCTCTTATTCACATCTTCTTCACTGTTTTTCGGCCTCCCTTCTTTCCTTTTTCTTATACTATCTCTTGTTTTTCTCTCCTTTGCCTCTCTGTCCATTTGTGTGTGTGTGTGTGTTTCTAGACCTTATCCTTCTCCTTATTTTCTGCTTTTATTTCCTTTCATTCTCTTTATTCCCCTTCATCTCTGGAGCTTAATAAAGTATTTACTCTCCTTTCAGTCTTTCTTTCCTCCTTACTCTCTGCCTGACTCTGTACCCTGCCCCCTCCCTCCCAATATACACAGGACTCAATTCCTCATAAGCTTAGAGATATGAAGTTCCAGAATTTGGGAATTTGAGTATACATAATATTAAAATACTGCTCATTGCCAGACCTTGAAAGGGATTTAGGGTGGCCAAGAAGAAATAAAGACTATAAATTGAAAGATCCTTCCTTGTGAGTAAGTATGATACACCCCCACTTGCAGATTCTTCAGACTGTAATCACCATGCTGTATGCTGAGCTCCCCACTCTGTCTAAGACAGTGCAATTACTAAGACTCCTTTTATTAATTCTTTTAAAATTTTATTTATTTATTGGCCATGCCATACAGCATGTGGGATCTTAGTTCTCCGACCAGGAATCAAACCCGTGCCTCTTTCAGTGGAAGCAACCACTGTCCCACCAGGGAAGTCCCCAGTTTTTTTAAAATCTGCACTGTGAAATATTTAAGATGTACAAAAGGTAAGTGTACCGTTTTGTTTAACCACCAACCAGCTTAAGAAATCAAATATTGTCAATGTAGTTGGAACTCCCAGTGCACCTTCTTTAGATCACACTCCCTCCTGTTCCTCCAGAAGTTACTTCCATTCTCGGTTGGATGATCATTCCATGAATTTCTTTATTCTTTTACTACATATGTATATAGCCACAGGAGCTTTTTTAAGGGCTTTGCCACATCCCTAGTAGCAGTTACTCACTGTTTAGGCAGAGGTGACAGAAGGAGGAGGTCTTGATTCTTTAGGGTAGACAACTTTCAGCTTCACACACAGTCTAGACGCTGAAGACTGCCAGCAGTTAGCAGAGAGTGTGGTGGTCAAGAGCATGACACTGAAACCACACTGTCTGGGTCTGAATCTGAATGTTGTACTTCCTGGTTATAAAATCTTATAAAATCATCAGTACAGTATCTGGCACATAGTTCGTGATTATGCATTGATTAATAATAGTGATTACTATTATTAGTAATAGTAATAATGATTATGCTGTTGATTACTAATCGTGAAGGGCACTTGCTAGATAATGAAGGTGAAAGCCTTCTTATTTTGACATCAGCAAAGAAGCTTCAGCTAGAGATCCAGTGGTTTCTCAGACTCCAGATAGGAGAAGACATGTCATGGGTCTAGGTGAAATTGACCCCAAGTAGGAGTTGTTTGGGCTTCCCAGGTGGCACTAGTGGTAAAGAACCCACCTGCCAATGCAGGACAGGAGATGTAAGAGATGCTGGTTCAATTCATGGGTCAGGAAGATGCCCTGGAAGTGAGCATAGCAACCCACCCAATATTCTTGGAGGCGGGCATGGCAATCCACTCCAGAATCCCATGGACAGAGGAGAATGGCAGGCTACTGTTCATAGGGTCACACAGAGTTAGACATGACTGAAGCGACTTAGCATGCATGCTGCACAGGAGTTTTTTGGGACCTGCCTTACATCAACTGGTATCTTGTAAGGTGTTTTGATTTTCACAGTAGAATTTCTGGAGACTCCTTCATATTTACATAATAAGAGTGCATGCCTGATAAGGGCTTGGAGATAGTGCTGTAAAAAGAAGATGCTCTGATAATGTCTATACAGTGATAACAAAACAAGCTTCAATCCACCACCCCTCTCTCCTCTGGGGGAAAAAAAAGGCCAACCGCAAACAACAACTACAACAAAAGAGAAAGAAACAATGGATTCTTCCTAATTAGTCACTGTGGACTTTGAGGTTTGATTCTGGGATCCTGGAGGCTATAGTGGTATCACTAATACACATGTAGAAGTTGATGGGCTTAAAAGTGGTTATTCTTTTACTACATATGTATATAGCCACAGGAGCTTTTTTAAGGGCTTTGCCACATCCCTAGTAGCAGTTACTCACTGTTTAGGCAGAGGTGACAGAAGGAGGAGGTCTTGATTCTTTAGGGTAGACAACTTTCAGCTTCACACACAGTCTAGACGCTGAAGACTGCCAGCAGTTAGCAGAGAGTGTGGTGGTCAAGAGCATGACACTGAAACCACACTGTCTGGGTCTGAATCTGAATGTTGTACTTCCTGGTTATAAAATCTTATAAAATCATCAGTACAGTATCTGGCACATAGTTCGTGATTATGCATTGATTAATAATAGTGATTACTATTATTAGTAATAGTAATAATGATTATGCTGTTGATTACTAATCGTGAAGGGCACTTGCTAGATAATGAAGGTGAAAGCCTTCTTATTTTGACATCAGCAAAGAAGCTTCAGCTAGAGATCCAGTGGTTTCTCAGACTCCAGATAGGAGAAGACATGTCATGGGTCTAGGTGAAATTGACCCCAAGTAGGAGTTGTTTGGGCTTCCCAGGTGGCACTAGTGGAAAAGAACCCACCTGCCAATGCAGGACAGGAGATGTAAGAGATGCTGGTTCAATTCATGGGTCAGGAAGATGCCCTGAAGTGAGCATAGCAACCCACCCAATATTCTTGGGGCGGGCATGGCAATCCACTCCAGAATCCCATGGACAGAGGAGAATGGCAGGCTACTGTTCATAGGGTCACACAGAGTTAGACATGACTGAAGCGACTTAGCATGCATGCTGCACAGGAGTTTTTGGGACCTGCCTTACATCAACTGGTATCTTGTAAGGTGTTTTGATTTTCACAGTAGAATTTCTGGAGACTCCTTCATATTTACATAATAAGAGTGCATGCCTGATAAGGGCTTGGAGATAGTGCTGTAAAAAGAAGATGCTCTGATAATGTCTATACAGTGATAACAAAACAAGCTTCAATCCACCACCCCTCTCTCCTCTGGGGGAAAAAAAAGGCCAACCGCAAACAACAACTACAACAAAAGAGAAAGAAACAATGGATTCTTCCTAATTAGTCACTGTGGACTTTGAGGTTTGATTCTGGGATCCTGGAGGCTATAGTGGTATCACTAATACACATGTAGAAGTTGATGTGGGAGACAATTTAGAATGAAAGCTGCTTCTAAGTTTAAATACTTTGAGCTGAAGATGAAGATGGTGATGAATTATGTAAATGACAATGCTCTCTAAGCACCTCTGTAAAGTAGAAAACAATTACTCCACTTGCTAATTGAGCAAATAAAGGTTCAGGCAGACCAAGCCATTCGATTAAAATAAATAGCAGTGGCTCTTCCATGTTAATTTGTTTCCATTGGTTGTGACAGGGCTCAGGTGTCTGCATTTTAAATAGTATTTCAAGTATCTCTGCTAGAGGTGGTCTTTGTACAGGGCACACTTTGAAATTTTCAAATACATACTGTGAGGGGACTTTCATCTTGGGAAGAGGGTAAATTCCCAAGATTATGCAAAGGGAAGTGGATCAGAGACCAACCTGGCCAGCTCCTCACAAATGTTGACTGAAGAGCAGCCCAGGCCAACCAGACTTTTGGTTGATAACTGGGTCCAGTCCCTTCCTTCCATTTCAATTCAGTCTTCTTTAGTCTAACTGGGTAAATAGACCAAATGTTTCCTTGAACTGTTATATTATGGTCGCATCTTTGGTTGTTGGCGCCTGGCTTAGGGGACTATAGGGAATAGTCAATACCAGGGCAGTGTTTCGTGCATTGGTCTAGAGCAGTTGGAATGGAGATGGAGATGAGGGCTCTGGGTTTTGCACTGAACTTTCACAGTGAAACAGTCTCAAAGCTTTCCACTTTGAGAGATATTGGTCTCACTTGGGATGAGAGATCAATATTATAGATATACCTTTCAGAGATACTAGCACAGATAATAAGTCTTACCTCCACTACATGAAATGAAATGATTTGGCAACTACACTATTTGCCACTATAGACAAGTGATTTGGATCGTTCAGGCCATTCACAGTGATTGCATGCACTACATAATTGCCAACTCTCCATCTCACTTCAGACTGTTGTAAACATGGTTCCAGTTACCACTTGGGAACATTGCCTTGGGAAAGATCAAGTGAAAAGTGAAAAGATCCAGATAAAGTGAGCTGTGCTTGAAAAGCCATAGCACTGAGGATTGCAATGAGATTGTAAAATCAAAGGCACTCTTGGCCAAAAGAGGCATAGACTGCGGGAGGACAGCTTGAAGCTGTTTAAATTTCTGAAGGGACCAATAAAAACCAACTGACTTCTCCACTTCCCTATGATCCACAAACAAAGGGGTTGCTCAATGAAATGGATGGCAGATAAACATGGAACAAGTAAAATGGATTATGTTTTCCTGTAGTATGTCGCCCTCTGTGGAAGTCACTACTGCAAGAAGCTGTAAACAGAAGTGTTGGGACCATACTTTGAAAGCAGATGTGACAACTTCATAATCAACTCTATTAATATGTGCATCTTTGACCCCCGTTAGGGAGAATTCATCTCAAGGCTTCAAGTTCCAAGCCCATACTTTGGTGGTTTGTGGAAGGTGTGCAGCTTTAAGAAAGATTCATCTCTCCTAAGAAGAGCAATATACAAGTAGCATGCTCTCTGTGTTTTCTTCGCCTGGTTTGGGTCAGTGTACGGGAGGCTGGACCTGTTTGGCTCTCACTTCTCTTGGAGACATTTTTAGCTTTGCTGAATTCATGATTCATAGAATCATAATGCCACACAATTCAGAGTTGGAAGCATGTCTCAAGAGGACCCAATTCAACCCTGTCATTTTTCAGATAGGATTCCGAGTGAGGAAATGACTAGCTTAAGATCATAAGCCTAGGTTATATGTATGGACAAAGGTAGCAATGCAGTTGGACTAGTTATTTAGTGTGGTACAGATAAAAGATTCAGATGCTTGTCTGAACTGACCAGATCAGTGGTTCTCAACACTGGCTGCAGAAGTGGTATTCGAAATATTTAATAATGGGTACAGTACTGGGCACTGACTAATTAGAATGGAATCTGGCTAAATGCTGAAGCAGGATTCTGAAGGACTCTTGCTAGACAGGCATGAGCCATTTAATAACTGACTTTGGGGCTATCTGGGGGCTCTGGACTGGAAGACACGAGGTGTTCAGGGCACTCAGGTCTCAAGGCACTTACCAACTTCATTAAAAGTATTTCTCAATATCATCACAACTGGCATAGTTATGAATCCTGAATCCGGACTGGATAATCCAACTTGTTTGGCCTGTACACTAGAATCATTTTGGGACACTTTAAAAATATCAGTGTCCATGCAATTTTAATGTGGAGCCAAGGGTGAGACCCATTGGACTAGATGTTCTAACATCCAGTTCTGTAGGTTTTGGAGACATTTCTTTTTAAGCTTCACTCACAACTATCACTCAACAACTATCACTCAGGAACATAATTAAGATGAGAACCAGTGAGCAAGCCTTTCGGACTTTTAGGACTTCTGAACTTCATCCTGGTTCCTAAACAAATATATTATGGTTTCTTTGGGAGGGCCCTGCGGACACTGCCCGGGCCCCGTTTTCTGTACATTCCCTGCAATAAACTGAGGTCATCATGCTTGATCTGGATATAAGGGAAAACAAAAGCCCCACACAAAGCCACTTTCAGCTGCGCAAGCCAGGATGGACACCTTTGTGTGTCCTTTGCGATTTCCCCTGCAATGTGAGCTTGTATCTCTGCGAGCTAATCCATTTCAGTGGAAGTCAGGGAGGGGTTTTGGAGCCTGGACTGGGAGGTCCTATCAGATGGGGTAGGGCCCTTGGAAAGGTCTGGTACACAAGTGAATTGCATCACTCAATCGAGGATATTCTTTTTTATTTTTATTTTTGGCCAGGAACATCTCTTTTTATTTCTTAAATACTGTGAAGGAAGAGGAGGGGAGAACAGTCCCCTGATGATGGAGGGCCATGGAGCAAAGAGCTAGGGATCATCATCAAAGGCCCTGTGGGCCTTAGGGAAGTGCTGGGGGCTGTAGTTGGGGTCTTCCTTCAGTCACTTGTTTGCATATCAGTATGGAGCTGCTGCCTGTAGCTCTTCCGAATCTCTGGTGCTTCCGGGTCCTGGCTCAGACTCTCGCGGCTCATCAAGGGCTGAGCTCCGACTGCCTTAGCTGCCTGACTCACAGCCTCTGAGAGAAGCAGCTGGGGGCCCTCAACCTGCATCCTCTTGCGTCTCTTGGCAGGCCTACCACTGAGGCAGGCATCGCTCTGGGAGCTCTGCGGTTTCATCTTCCACTGGCACTGAATGTCCTGCTGAATAATAGGGACCCATTCTGGGGGAACTGCAGCTGCCCCGGGTTCTGCCTCAGTGGAAGCTCCATCCTGTTCGTCTCGAGAGCCCTTGTCAGGAGTAGGAGGTGGACTTCTGGACATGGCTTCGTCTACTGTTGTTTCAGGGGCTGGGGAATCATTCTCCTGCTGAGACTCGGGGGAAGGTCTCTCTGATCCCTGAACTTCTGTTGGCTCCTTAGGAACAGTCTGGGGAGGATCACCAACCCTGCGAACATATCTGAGGATGGCTTCAAGGCCTATGGGCATGTGCTGCAGGATCTCCAGCAGCTTCACTTCCTTCATAGTGGTCAGCCAGCTCACCAAGGACGGATTCATTTCACTACACATGCGATGAATTTGGCCACTGATGACAGCATCAAGCTCTCTCTGCTGTCCCCCCAAGCAATGCAGGTTCAGGGCCAGGCATTCATACAGGCCCTGGTTACACAGCTCCAGCAAATGGGCCCCAAATCTACTGTCTGTGCAGTGCATCACATGAGTAGCAATGCTATTAAATTTCTCCTGGAGAAACTGCAGGTTTGTCTGGATGATGTCCACACCTGGCTGAACCTGCACCAAAGAAAAACTTTCCCGCAGGTCCTCTTCAAGCCCTGTGATCAATGTGTGGGTTGCCATCTGGATGTTACCAGGTGTGGGCTCCTGACCACCCAAGTAGTGCTGGTGGAAGAAAGATCTCAGCTGGGGCTGGAGCCGCTGCAGTGGCTGGAAATGTCCATAGAGCAACATTACCACATCCACCATGGAAAAATTCCGGCACAGCAAAGAGAGCAGGGCGCTAAAGAATCCGAGAACCCTATCGGCCCCAGGCTCACAGATGTTGCTGGATCCACTGAGGCGCTGTATGAAAACATCGATAGTCTCGCTGGCACTAGCCTGTGCCTCCAGGGGGTCCATCAGGGAGCTCAGCACCTCCTGTATCACCAAGGTGTAATGCTCCTCTGGCAGGCTCTCAGGATCCGGGGTGCCAGGACTCCTGGTGCAATGAGAAGGGGACGCTGACGGGGATGCCATCTGTTGCTCTGGGGCCAGAGGGGGCGGTATGGGTGAAGGTGGTGGAGGAGAGAGAGTGGCCACTTGTGTTGCCTGCAAGAATTCAGTTGTGTCCTGGAGAAAGGTGGGGACACCAGGCATCCCCAGAGTAATGGTGGGAGAAGCCACACCATGCTCTCCAGCCCCTGGTCCGGAGGGCCCCAGAAGGTTCCCCAGGAGCTGAGGGGACTGAAGATCAGAGGCAGAGGCTTGAGAGGCTGGAGGCCAGGTGGGCCCCCCAGGGGCAGGGCCAGCTGTGGTAGCTGTGTTGCTGGCGTTGGTGCTGGCTGACGCAGTGGCATGGGCTGGAGGTGGAGCCATTCCTGGGGTCTGCTGAGCCACAAAGACAGGCTGCACAGGAAGCTGTCCCATGAGGCTGCTCACCATCTGGGCTACAGAGGCATTGGTACCCGGATCAATGCCTGACAAAGCCCCTGTGACTGGGGGCCCCCCGGGATGGGAAGGCCAAGCCTGTGGAGGGGTGGGATGGGCAATCCCCACCACAGGGGGAGCTGTTAGGAAGCCTGGTGCCTGCTGTCCTGCGGCTGCAGAGGCAACAGTTGCCATCATGCCCTGATGAATGATCTGGTGGGCAAAGGGGTACACAAGGGGCAGAAAAGGCAGCCGGATGAGGGTGGAGCCCAGGGTCTGGCCATGACCAGGAGGCCCTAGGGGCCCAGTGGGAGCATTCAGAACTCCACTGGGCTGTGTGCTAGAATCTTGCATGTTCATGTGCATCATGAACAAGGGTTCCATCCTCTGGTGGGAAATTCGATAAAGCAGGTTAGGAGAGAGCACAGGGGCCAGATTGCAATACAGGTCCGACAAGGCCATGAAGGTGTCGCCCAGCAGCTGCAGGCTCTCCCTCATCAAGTTGATCAAGCTCTGGTCCTCCTCATGGCCCTCTTGGTTGCTGTTGTAGTCCCTGCTGGCAGAGGCACCCAGAATTTCACAGCAGTACTGCAGAAAGGGCTGGAGGTAGCTTTCAAGCCTCTGATGCTCCTGAAGCACCCTGACGTACTCCGCAAGCAAAGAGTGGTTGGGTGCATTTGTCTCTGGGGCAGGCTCTGGGCCCGATGGTGCTGGGCCAGAAGGGGTGAGCTCTGGGCTCTGGGTAGGGCCACGCTCCTCCACTTCTGCTTCTATGGGCTCCTGAGGAGGCACTTCACTTTCAACTGGTTCTGATGTTTGAGAGGTCAAGGCCACAGGCTCTGGGGCCACAGCTGGTGTCGTGGGGGGCAGATGACTGTGCTGGGCGTGGGCTCCCCCTTGGTACTCTATCTGCGATGGTAAGGTCTGTATATCCCTGATCCTGTGCTGAGCCACTATCAGATGCACTAGGGTTTCACAATGAATCAGGACCTGTTCCATGTTGATGTGAGCATCTTCAGCAGAGCCATCATTAGAAAGATTGAAGTGTCCAGCCATGACATAGTTATTGGCATTCTGATCAGGAACAGAGGCCCCAGGCACCTGAGTATCATGCTGGGGTCCCCCACCATGGGTCGCTGAGGCAGGCCTTGTTCCAGAAAGTGCTCTAGAAGGGAGCTGAGTCTGAGGAAAAGCCTGTTCCACAAGGTGAATAACCTTTCCCCCAACATTGTATTCTTGGAGCTTCTTATCATCCTGAAGAACTCGTCCTTGGTAGATAAGCCGTTGTTTCTCAGAGGGGATACTGACAGTGGCAGCAATGTACTCCTTAAACTCCTTTACATTCATCTGAGCCTCCACAATGAAGGTCCGAGTCTGAGAGTCCAGGGTCTTCACCAGCACCTCCAAGAAGTCCGGTTCCTCCATAGTGGTACCGTTACTAACACTGAGTTCCATGGCAACAGCTCTCGCCACTTCCTGTCTCCGCCAACCTGTCACAAACACCTCTCGTCACTTCCTGTCTCCGCCAACCTATCACAAACACTTCTCACCACTTCCTGTTTCCGCCAACCTATCACAAACACCTCTCGTCGCTTCCTGTCTCCCTCAACCTGTCACTGATGCCCACTTCTGTTTCCCTCACAGTATTTGGGAATCTCGGGGGGGTACTTCCGGCTTCTGCCAGGTCTCCAAACTTTACATTTGTGGGGCCCTTCAAGAAAGTCAGAGATCCCAAACAGTGAGTTCCTAGGGGCGAGACGGGCTTGGGCCATCCTAGCTGGGAGGGAACAGAGCACCTGGAAAAGCTGCCACTGCCGCCATCACTCGGGAGACTTTTCCAGGATATTCTGAAATGGAGTTAGTGATGGAGATGGGAATTATGGGAAACATGGTAGAGGAGAGGTAAGAAGTGTGAGGGGACAAGATATAACCCAGGAACAAAACAAGAGGGGGCAATTCAGATCCTAAATATGGACAAGCATGAAGAAATCAGACACAGGAAGAGATGTGGGGAGATGTGGGCCACCTGGATAACTCACAACCACTATTATTTTTGTCTCCAATATTTTAATAATGTTTTTGAAAATACAAAGAAGTTGAAAGAATTTCATACTGAACACCTATATACCGAACACCTATATTCTACAGTTTGTATTATATTCACACACTTTGTTTCTTGATCCCTGTATCCATTTATCATCCTTATTATTTTGATGCATGTCAAAATAAATTGCAGATGACAATACACTTCTCCCTAAATACTTCAGCATGCCTGTCATGAGCTAGATTTCAGCATTGGTTTAGGGTATTTTTTTTTTAATTAAAGTTACATAAAAATGAGATCCATATATCTTCATTAAACCACTAGGGAGATATGAAAAATTAAGACACATGTAACCTGGACCCCTTGCAAGAACATCAGATAGTTCTTCATGCCCTTTCATGCCTTCAATCAGTCTCTCCCCTTGTCCTTGCCTCAGTCGACCACTGTTTGTTGTTTCTATTTTTTTGTTTTTTTTTAATCATAGATTAGCTTTGCCTATTCTAGTACTTTATGTTAATAGAATCATACAGTTTATACTCTTTTGTGTTAAGATTCTTCATTCAGCATAATATTCTAAAGTTTCATCCATGCTGTTATGTGTATCAGTAATTCAGTCCTTTTTATGCTGAGTAATATTCCATCATATGACTATACCACAGTTTTATGTTCATTTACCTATTACTGGACCCATGAGCTATTTCCAGTTTGGAGGTATTATGAATACAGATGCTATGACTATTCACATACAAGTTTTGTGTGGACTTATGAGTTCATTTATCTTGGAAAAATACTGACGAGTAGAATTTTGGGGTATTAGGGTTGCTGTACACTTAGTTTTATAAATAACTGCAAGATATTTTTTCCAAAGTGGTTCTACCATTTTACACTCCCACCAAAAATGTATGCAAGTTCCAGTGGCTCCACTTTCTTGACAACTTTTGGTGTTGTCACTCTGTTTAATTTTGGCCATTCTTGTGGATGTATAGTGGTATTGTGATTTTATTTTTTTCATTGTGGTTTTAGTTAACAATTTCCTAATGACTAATGATGTTGCTACATATTCATATGTTTACTGGCCATTCACATATCTTACTTTGTGAATGTTCTGTTCAAATATTTTACATGTTTTATTAGATTATTCATCTATATCTATCCCAGATGCCAGTCCTTTATCAAATACATACTTTGTGAATATTTTCTCCTAGTATGTGGTTTATAGGCTTCCTCAGTGGCTCAGTGGTAAAGAATCCACTTGCATTGCAGGAGCCACAGGAGCCATGGGCACAATCCCCAGGTCAGAATGATGATCCCCTGGGGGACGGCATGGCAGCCCATTCTAGTATTCTTGCCTGGAGAATCTCCATGGACGGAGGAGCCTGGATGGCTACAGTCCTTAGGGTCGCAAAGAGTCCAACACAACTGAAGCGACTCAGCATGCATGCATGAATGTGACTTATATGTTTATTTTCTTAATGGTGTCTTTTGACAAAACATGTTTTTAATTTTGATGAATTTTAACTTGCCAATTTTTAAATTAAGTCATAGAGATACACTGTGCTTTCTTCTGAAAGGTTTATGGATTAAGTTTTACATTAGGTGTATCAGTAATTCAGTCCTTTTTATGCTGAGTAATATTCCATCATATGACTATACCACAGTTTTATGTTCATTTACCTATTACTGGACCCATGAGCTATTTCCAGTTTGGAGGTATTATGAATACAGATGCTATGACTATTCACATACAAGTTTTGTGTGGACTTATGAGTTCATTTATCTTGGAAAAATACTGACGAGTAGAATTTTGGGGTATTAGGGTTGCTGTACACTTAGTTTTATAAATAACTGCAAGATATTTTTTCCAAAGTGGTTCTACCATTTTACACTCCCACCAAAAATGTATGCAAGTTCCAGTGGCTCCACTTTCTTGACAACTTTTGGTGTTGTCACTCTGTTTAATTTTGGCCATTCTTGTGGATGTATAGTGGTATTGTGATTTTATTTTTTTCATTGTGGTTTTAGTTAACAATTTCCTAATGACTAATGATGTTGCTACATATTCATATGTTTACTGGCCATTCACATATCTTACTTTGTGAATGTTCTGTTCAAATATTTTACATGTTTTATTAGATTATTCATCTATATCTATCCCAGATGCCAGTCCTTTATCAAATACATACTTTGTGAATATTTTCTCCTAGTATGTGGTTTATAGGCTTCCTCAGTGGCTCAGTGGTAAAGAATCCACTTGCATTGCAGGAGCCACAGGAGCCATGGGCACAATCCCCAGGTCAGAATGATGATCCCCTGGGGGACGGCATGGCAGCCCATTCTAGTATTCTTGCCTGGAGAATCTCCATGGACGGAGGAGCCTGGATGGCTACAGTCCTTAGGGTCGCAAAGAGTCCAACACAACTGAAGCGACTCAGCATGCATGCATGAATGTGACTTATATGTTTATTTTCTTAATGGTGTCTTTTGACAAAACATGTTTTTAATTTTGATGAATTTTAACTTGCCAATTTTTAAATTAAGTCATAGAGATACACTGTGCTTTCTTCTGAAAGGTTTATGGATTAAGTTTTTACATTAGGTGTACATACCTACTTATATTAATTTTTGTGTATGGCTTGAGATAGGGATGGAGGTCTACTTTTTTCTGTTTGTATATCCAGTTTTCCAGTACCATTTGTAGACAAGACCTTATTTTTTTCTTTTTTATTGTGTTGGCACCTTTGTCAAAAATCACATGACTATGTAAGTGTGGGACCATTTCTGGGCTCTATATTTTGTGTTCTATTGCTCTATTTTTTCAGTCCTTACATCGATACCATATGGTCTTGATTACAGTATTTTCAGTCAACATTGAAGTCGAGTGTAGCAAATTTTCTGACTTTGTTCTTTTAAAGATTGCTTTGGAAGTCTAGGTCCTTTGCATTTTGAAATAAATTTTAGAAATAGCATGTACATTTCTACAAAATGCCAGATGGGATTATGTTTGGCATGTCATTAAATAGTTCGTGTTTTTTTTTTTTTTTTTTTTTTAGAATTCTATTCTAAGTTAAAATCCTTTTATTAACATTTTCAGTTATACTTCAATGTATTATACTTTTAATGGTAGCTCTAGGGATTCCCTGGTGGCTCAGAAGGTAAGAATTTGCCTGCAGTGCAGGAGACGCAGATTCCATACCTGGGTCAGGAAGATCCCCTGGAGAAGGAAATGTCAAACCACTCCAGTATTCTTGACAGGAAATCCCACAGAAGAGCCTGGCAGGATACAATCCATGGGATCGCAAGGAGTCAGACATGACTGATCAAATAACACTTTCATTTTCACTAGAGATTACAGCCTACATCCTTAGCTTTTCATTGTCTACTTAGAGTTAATCTTTTGTTTTTTTCACATAAAATATAGAACTGTTTTCGCTATTTTAGTCAATCTACCTCAGTTTCCATCTGTGTGCTATAGTTGTCAAATACATTTATATCCCCATACATTTAAATGTTTTTAATTGAAGTATAGTTGATTTACAGTGTTGTACCAATCTCTGCTGTACAGCAAAATGACTTAGTTATACACATATAGACATTCTTTTTATCTCCATACATTTTACATCCAATGCAATAGTTTATAGTCTTTGCTTTAAACAGCTATATGTTTTTAAGAAACAAAGAGGGGAATCATTTTTACATTTACTAGATATTTACCATTTCTGAAATTTTTTCATTGCTTCCTGAAGATTCCAGCTTTCATCTGGTATCATGTCCCTCAGCCTGAAGAACTCCTTTTTATCAATTGTTGTAGTACAGATTTGCTGGACACAAAATCTCTTAGTTTTCTTCTGGGTAAAACTATTTTCACTTTACTTTCATTCTTGATGGATAATTTCTTTCGATATAGAATTCTAGGTTAGGAGGTTTTTTTTCCCTTTTAACATTTTAAACATATTATTCAACTGGTTTCAGCACTCCAGTTTTTTCCTGCTAATTTCAACATCTGGATCAAATCTAGATTATATGAATCACTGGTCCCCTATATACTGCATCATTTTCTTTGCCTGTTTTCAAAATTTTTCTTATCTTTGATCAATCAGTTTGACTATGATTTTCCTAGGCATGGCTTTCTTTGTATATATCTTTCTTGGGTTTACTGAAGTTTCTGAATCTGTAAGAGTTTATCTGTCACTAAATTTGAGATATTTTCAGCCCTTATTTCTTCAAATCAGCTTTTCCCCTGCATCACTCTCCCTCTCATTTCTTTCTGGAGCTCAAGTTACACAAAAGTTAGACCTTTTCATATTGCTCCACTGATTCCTGAGGTTACATATTAGTTTGTTTTCTTTCCCATTTTTTATTTTTGTCTTTAGAGTGGATAATTTCTATGGATCAGTCTTCAAGTTCACTGATTCTTTCCTTTATCATCTACACTCTACTCTTAAGTCCCTTTACTATTTAAAAAAATTTTTTTGATATTGTACTTTTCAGTTTTAAAAATTTCATTTATAGGTTGTTTCTCTGCTGAAATTCCCAATCTTGGCATTCATTTTAGGCTTGTTTTCCTTCATTGAGCATATTTACTATAGCTGCTTAAAATCCTTGCTTGCTAATTCCAACATGAGTCTTTTCAGAACTGGTCTTCATTGGAGGTTTTTTTCCTTGAGAGAATGGGTCATATTTTCCTGATACTGCATCTATTACATAGTTTTGCATTGCACATTGGGCTTCATGAATGTTAGATTGTGGTAACTTTGGCTAATGTCATATTTCCTTGAAGAATGTTGATACTTTTGTTCTAACAGGTGATTTTATTGGTTGGCCTTCAACAACAAACTGACTCCTGAGTGACAGCTTGATCTCAGATACATTCTTTATCCCGAGCTGAACTTGGAGTCCACTCTGCACCTCTAAACTTCAGAAGTCAACAGAAGAATTTATACACAGAATTTTCACCTTCTCTTTGCTGCTTTTCTTTCTGAGAGTTGTCCTACACTTTGTAGCAGCCGTGGTTGCCTGAAATTCTACCTTGTGGCTACTCATTTCTGGAAACCTTCCAGTTTTCTCTCAGAGCATTAGTTGGCTCAACATGGTAAGGATGAGGGCTTGCCCTCAGCAAGAAACTGTAAACAAGGAGACAGCCTTTGCCATTTTCTTTGACCAAATATTAACCCACTAGAATCTGCCTGCTTTCAGTTGCATTTTGGTCTCTTGATGGAGTCGTTTTTCAAATTTTGTCCAAAGTGTATATTTTTATCTTCAGGAAGGTTGGTCCAATAGGAATTTATTTGGTCTTATCAGGAGTAGACTCTTTTAGTTTCTACACAAAATGTTTTAAACTACAGAAATAATACCTGGCTATACTCTTTATTCTCCTTATTAAAACTTCAAATCATATAGACAAAGGGAATGTCCCTCTTAGCTTACCTCATCCCACTCCCATACTCCAAGGTAACCACCATTACCAGTTGGATACTATCCCTCCAAACCTTTCTCTATGAAGTATAGTACATATGTATATATACTAATATAAAAATTGGGGGGGGGGTTACTTGTGTAAATTATATAGATGGCATCATATGGAAATTAAAAACACAGGTTCTAGTGTCAAACTGCCCAAATTCAAATCCCTGTTTTAGCACTTGCCATTTATGTGTCATTAGATAATTTCCTGAAATATTCTGTGCCTCATTTCTATCATCTGTAAGGTGGGAGTAATGATACTGCCTACCTCATAGGCAGGGATGCAATGATGGTAAGAATTAATGCATATAAAGTACTTGGAACAACATGTAACATATATTCAGCCCTCAGTAAATTATAGTCATTATTATTATTCTGCTGAAGAAGGAAATGGCAACCCACTCCAGTATTCTTACCTAGAGAATCCCATGGACAGAGGAGCCTGGTGGGCTACAGTCCCTGGGATTGCAAAAGAGTTGGACATGACTGAGCGACTAACACATACACATTGTTATTCTGCAGCTCACTTTTCCCTCTTAATAATGCCCTGAATATTTTTATCCTGCAATATACTATTACATATTATGGCTACACCAAGATTTTTTTGCCTATTACCCTACTGATGGACATTTAGTTCATTTTCACTTTTTTTCCTTCTATTATGAAACAAATAGACCACAATGAATATGTTTATACATGCCTCTTTTACACACATAGAGGAGCTGTCCCCTAAGAATAAATACCTGGAAGTAGAATTTCTGGGCCAAAATATGTATACATTTCAGTTTTGAATGTAACATGGACCAAAGTAAATGAATATTTGAGTGATATTCCATTTGTATGAACACTGCTGTCCTTGACAACAAGGATACTCAGTGTGGGGAAATGGGGCTATTGATGTAAAATAGAATAGATTTAATAAAACCTTGTGTCATCTTAAGTATGAATTGGATGATCAGTGTAGACTCACATGGTATTTTAAACAAAAGGTATAATAACAGTCAAGTGTTAATAAGCATTTTTAGAGCTCTGAAAGTGGTCTCAAACTAATACTTTACTTGGAATATGGGACTTCTTGGAGTAAGACCTAATCAAAGTTCTTTTCAGTAGTTTACAAGGCCAAGCAGGATCTGGTCCCACTGTAGCCCATGTCCCCCACTACATTCCCCATCCCTCATTCTACTCTTAGCACATTTACCCTATTTAATAGTGTAAATTGCCCTTTGACCCTAGCCCTCCTGATCTCTCTTTTATTTCAACTTTTAATTTTTTCCCATGGCACATAGATAACATACCTATACACATATATGTATGTGTGTATATATGTGTGTGTATTCATATGTATATATGAAGGTTTTTTGAAGTTATATATATATATATATATATAAAACTTGCATCAGTCAAGTATTGCCAAATAATTGTTAACAAACCATCCCAACTCTCAGTCACTTAAACAACAATCATTTATCCTCAATTATGTGTTAAGATTTGTAGGTTGATTGTGCATTGGCTCCAAGCTGCAATTTGGGTCTAGTTCTTTGGACCATAAAGCTACCCAGGACTTACCTTTCTCAAGCTTATGGCAGAAGCACAAGAAAGTAAGTCCAACTGCACAAGCACATTTCAAGTCTTTGTTCATATCACCTCCACCAATATCCCAATGGCAAAAGTAAGTCTCATGTCAAAAATCAACATAAATGGGATAATATAAACCAATAGTATACGTGCCTGCTTAGTCACTTTA
Source organism: Tragulus kanchil (assembly GCA_022376925.1). Classification (NCBI taxonomy): domain Eukaryota; kingdom Metazoa; phylum Chordata; class Mammalia; order Artiodactyla; family Tragulidae; genus Tragulus; species Tragulus kanchil. The sequence goes on along the minus strand of JAIOJX010000001.1, from coordinate 63,439,170 downwards.
GTCATGTTTGACCTTTTGTGTCCCCATGGACTGTAGCCCACCAAGCTCCTCTGTCCATGGGATTCTCCAGGCAAGAATATTGGAGTGAGTTGCCATGCCCTCCTCCAGGGGATCTTCCTGACCCAGGGATTGAACCCACATCTCCTGCATTGCAGGTGGATTCTTCACCCACCAAGCCACCTGGGAAGCCCAACCAATAGTATACTTTGTATCTAATAAAATAAACTACAGAGTCACATGGCAAAGAGTATAGATAAAGAGGGCGAAAATTTGAAGACAGTAATTAAATTTACCACATGAATTGTGTTTATTATTTACTTTTATCTTCCTCAATTGGAATATAAGTTCTGCAAAATCATGTTTTCTTCACTGATTATTCTTAATGCCTAGAATGGTACCTAGCACCTAGTAGGTGCTTAGTCAAAGTTTCTTGAGTTAATATGTGAATGAAGTATTCCTGTCTGAATTAATGACTCCTTCCTCCTTGATTACGTAGCACCTGGGTTAGACCTCTCAGATGACGCGGTGTATTCGGCCTTGTATGTGGCTTCCCCTGGGGCCACTATGTGTATCTACTAGTACATCCACACTCCCAAGAGCAAGGGGGAAAGGGCAAAGACCTTAATCCTTGAGCCTCCTGTACTGAACTCTGAGAAGGCACTGTAGCTTGGGTGAGCATTACCTGCTGCTCTACCAACTATGTACTATTGTGCTTGCAGTGGTAAGTGAAAAATAAAAGGCATTTTTGACTCAAAAAGAACAATTATGCTCATAATTTGGAATCCAAAGAATGAGTAATGCAGAGTTTTTCTTTCTATCCCCAAATAGAACTTACCTGTGTTGTGTCATTCCTGCCAGATATTACACTAGTTGTCACACTGGCAAGGGTCTGGAACAGTTTGCACTAAGCTGTTAACATTGATAACAGCATATTATTTCCTTTGCTACTATACAGGACATTGCCTTAACCCTGAAGAGCTAGTGGATGGGAAAGAAGCGAGACAGTGGTAAATGGCTTTTCTAGAGCCCTTTGAATCATTTGACAGAGGGCCTAGCCACACACATTCACACACACACATACACACTAATTGCTAAGCCCCAACACCAGAGATTCTGATTTAATTGGTCTTGGCATTGGAGTTTTTAAAAGAAAAGCTCCCAGGTAATTCTGATACACAGCAAATCTTGCAAACCACTACACATGACTTGATACAATTCTCACAAACTAGTAAACACCTGATAAATGAGGACCCTAAGAAATTTCTCTACTGGATCTTTCCTAACAGCAAAAGACATGCTATTTCTCCCATCTTTGAACTAAAATACCTCTTCAGAACTCTACTTCTTCCTCCAGCTATGGCTCTGTTTTTCCCCCTTATAGAAAAACACTTTGGGAAAGGTTGTTCTCTATTCTCAGACTCTCATTTCCTTTCTCTTATTCTAATAAGGTATTGACTTCCACTACTCCTCTAAAAGTGCTCTGATCAAGGTGAGCCACTGATGATGTCACTCATCTATATTATTAAATCCAAGGATTAATTCCCATTTCTCACCTTGCTCGACCCCTCAGCACATTTTTCTCACAGTTGGTCACTCTTCCTTGAAATGCTTTTCTCACTTGGCTTCCAGGATGCTGTGCTCACTTCTTTATCCCCTTACTTCTGTGGCCACTGTGTCTCAGTGTTCTTTGTTGATTTCTCTCCATCTTCCTGTCCTCTAAATGTTGGAGTGCCCAGGGCTCAGTTGTGGTACCTCTTCTCTTCTCTGTCTACACTTGTTCCTTGGAGGGTCTCATTAAGGGTGTTAATTTTATATACCATCAATGCAGCTGTGACTCCAACTATCTAGTTGAATCTGTCTATCCACACTTACATGTCAGTTAAGCATTTTAAATTTAACATGTCTAAATGCATTTCCTGGTCTTTCCCCAAACCTGCCCCTACTGTAGTCTCTTTACATCTCAGTAAATGGCAACTCTTTATTTCTTTTGCTAAGGTCCAAAACCATGAGCGTTATCCCTAACATCTGATCTATCCAAAAATTATGTCAACTCTACCTTCAAAACTGATTGAGAATCTGACCACTTCTTACCATACTCTGTCAAGTCACCATCATATGTCTCATGGATTTTTTGGGGGCGGGGTTGGGGAGGGAGGGGAGCAGGCGGGCCACTTCTATTGGTCTTTCATTTTCTCTATTTTCATCCGTCTTTGTTCTTTGGCTCCTGTGGGCCTCCCCTCGCGGTGGCGTCTGTTGCTGCAGAGCGCCGGCTCTGGGCACATGCGCTCCAGAGCTCCGGCTTGGTAATTGGACACATCAGTCCAGCCACTCCACAGCACGTGGGATCTTCCCAGGCCAGGGATCGAACCATCGCCCCTTGCACTGCAAGGCGGTGTCCTTACCCACTGGACCACCAGGGGAAGCCCTCTCATGGATTATTACAATAGGCTTATAACTGATGTTCTTGCTTCAACCCTGCCCACCATAACTATAGCCTCAACATAGGAGTCATAGTGATCCTATGAGAACACAAATCAGATGACACTCCTCTGCTTAGAATCCTCCAACAGTTCATCATTGCCCTCATAGTTAAAATCAGCATTCCAATTATGACTTCCAAAGCCCTCCATGCTACTCCATCAATGTTAATCTCTCAATTCATCTCACCCTGTCCTTCCCCTATGTCCATAAGTCTGTTCTCTATGCCTGCATCTCCATTGGTACCCTGCAAAGAGGTTCAGCAGCAGCATTTCTAGATTCACACACACACACACACACACGTATATGTGTGAGTTAATATACAATATTTTTCTCTTTCTGACTCTTTCTATTTTTCTCTTTATTGACTCTGTATAATAGGCTCTAGGTTCATCCACCTCATTAGAACTGACTCAAATGCATTCTTTTTTACAGTTGGGGAAGGAGAGGATGGAACAAATTGAGCGAGTAGCATGGAAGCATATACTTTACCACATGTAAAAGAGATAGCCAATGGGAATTTGCTGTTTGACACGGGAAGCTCAGCTTGGTGCTCTGTGACAACCTATAAGGGTGGGATGGGGTGAGAGGTGGGAGGGACGTTCAAAAGGGAGGGGACATATGTATACTTATGGCTGATTCATGTGAATGTATGGCAGAAGCCAGTACAATATTGTAAAGCAATTATCTTCCAATTAAAAAATAAAGAGAAAAAATTCTTTTGAAAAAGGATAAAAAGCCACATGCAGCCAATGCACTTTTGAAGTTTTCTACTTTTGAATCAGTTTTAGTAACTTCTAATTTTCAAGAAAATCTTCCATTTCTCTAGATTGTCAAAGTACATTGCCACAGATGCCTGTATTGTATTCTCTCTTTATATAATTTTAAAATGTGCTTTCATGCGCTCCAGAGCTCCGGCTTGGTAATTGGACACATCAGTCCAGCCACTCCACAGCACGTGGGATCTTCCCAGGCCAGGGATCGAACCATCGCCCCTTGCACTGCAAGGCGGTGTCCTTACCCACTGGACCACCAGGGGAAGCCCTCTCATGGATTATTACAATAGGCTTATAACTGATGTTCTTGCTTCAACCCTGCCCACCATAACTATAGCCTCAACATAGGAGTCATAGTGATCCTATGAGAACACAAATCAGATGACACTCCTCTGCTTAGAATCCTCCAACAGTTCATCATTGCCCTCATAGTTAAAATCAGCATTCCAATTATGACTTCCAAAGCCCTCCATGCTACTCCATCAATGTTAATCTCTCAATTCATCTCACCCTGTCCTTCCCCTATGTCCATAAGTCTGTTCTCTATGCCTGCATCTCCATTGGTACCCTGCAAAGAGGTTCAGCAGCAGCATTTCTAGATTCACACACACACACACACCCCGTATATGTGTGAGTTAATATACAATATTTTTCTCTTTCTGACTCTTTCTATTTTTCTCTTTATTGACTCTGTATAATAGGCTCTAGGTTCATCCACCTCATTAGAACTGACTCAAATGCATTCTTTTTTACAGTTGGGGAAGGAGAGGATGGAACAAATTGAGCGAGTAGCATGGAAGCATATACTTTACCACATGTAAAAGAGATAGCCAATGGGAATTTGCTGTTTGACACGGGAAGCTCAGCTTGGTGCTCTGTGACAACCTATAAGGGTGGGATGGGGTGAGAGGTGGGAGGGACGTTCAAAAGGGAGGGGACATATGTATACTTATGGCTGATTCATGTGAATGTATGGCAGAAGCCAGTACAATATTGTAAAGCAATTATCTTCCAATTAAAAAATAAAGAGAAAAAATTCTTTTGAAAAAGGATAAAAAGCCACATGCAGCCAATGCACTTTTGAAGTTTTCTACTTTTGAATCAGTTTTAGTAACTTCTAATTTTCAAGAAAATCTTCCATTTCTCTAGATTGTCAAAGTACATTGCCACAGATGCCTGTATTGTATTCTCTCTTTATATAATTTTAAAATGTGCTTTTTTCTCTATATTTTTCTCTAATATTTAATCTTACATGTTTTCATTCTCTCTCTCTCTTTTGTTTTTACTTATCTTCAATCAGGTTCACGATGAGTTTTATCATCATCTGCTCTCTCATTCAGGCTGATCCCTCAGCATCAGTATCCATTGCTTCCAAGTAGGGACACCATAGCATACATAATGGAAGAAGGAAAAGAGTCGATACCTGGCTTTTAGAGTTCACATAGCAATGAACCAAAAGGCTGTCAATGTGAACCTGGACGAGTAAGCTATGACACCTTCACATGGTGGAACATTGTACAGCCATCAAAATAAATGATCTGTCATGCACATTAATGTTGACAAGGTTAACCATATATTAAATGAAAAAAAAAATGAAGTCCAAAAAGATTTTCACAAAACATTATAACTCTTTCATAGAATTAAAGCCAATCATGGTTTTAAAACTGAAACAGTACTTTCTATAACACATGTAAATGTATTAAAGTTAAGTCAACATGAAAGCAAAAGCATGATGAGCCTGGAATTCAGGATCATCGTTACATCAGGTGGAGCTGGTAAGGGGAAGCAGGGATATGATGTGGGGAGGAACACATGGATAGATGTAGGTTATCATTAAGGTTCTAAACTTACAAGTTTGTTTTGAGTGGGGGTGTTTGGAGCGTCTATTACAACTATTAAAACTAAGTAACTAGTACTTAGCAGCAGCAGGCTGTGGAGCACCCTTTCACAGGGCAGCTGCGTGGAGGGCAGAGACAGCAAGGTGCCAGAGTCGCCCCTGCGAGTTGACCTTTAACAGTTAAGCCAAGAGAAAGGAAGAAACCAATGAAAGAGTCTCTCTGTGAACTGGTTTTTCAAGACGCCAGCATTTTGCTTACTCATGAAAGGGCGCCAGTCGTCAGGTCAGAAGTCCTACCCAGGTCTCATTGGGCTAAAATTGAGGTGTCAGCAGGTCTGTGTTCCTTCTGCAAACTCTAGAGAAGACTCCATTTCCTCATCTTTTTCAGCTTCTGAAGGCCTCCCCACTCCTGGGATTGTGGCCCTCTTCGTCCATCTTCAAAGCCAGCAACAGCAGAAGTCAACAGTAAGGAGGAGCCGCAGGAATCTGGCGCCGCCCGCCGGTAAGTTCAGCCACTCCAACTGGAGGGCTTGCTGAACGGAGAGGGCAAGTCTCCCACGGGTTGCTGACCAGGGACCGGGCACGAGCTGGATGGGAAAGCTCGCGCCCGCCTTTGGGACTTAGACACAGTAACCAGCAGTGCGCGTGTGCCAGTGGCGGAGGAGCCTGCGCACCCTTAGAGCTGCAGCAGCAGTGGAGGAAGCCGGGGAAAGAGCAGGAATTGGAGACTACTGGCGGGTGCGCGGTTGAGCCGGGGCGCCCCCCTCCAACACGGGACTGTGTGCACCGCGGCCTCCGCCCGACTGACTGGGATCAGCCCACCGTCCCGGCCAGCACCCAGTATGGCAGCAAAGCCCTCATTTTGCTAAACACAAAAACAGAAACCATAGCAACCGGCTCTATAAGGGAAAGACTACGCCATCAAGATACCACCATCAAGAGCAGATTGGTTTCCAACAGGCAGATGAGAAGATAAAGACCAGGGACAGTATTTAACTTTTTTTTTTCTTTTTTCTTTTTCTTTTCTTCTGCTTGTTTATTTGTGGTGGACTATTTTGCTTATTCAATTGATTGGTCTGGTTTGGGGTTTATCAGTTTGTTTGTTTATTCTGTTTTTTTGTTTGTTTGTTTTTGATTTTTTTGCTGTTGTTTTCAATTGTTTGTTTTGTTTTTTGTGTTTTTTCTTTGTTTTTTGGTCTCATTAATTTTTTCTGTCTCTTTTAATTTTTAATTTCTTTTTTTGACTTTTATTTTATTGTATTTTTTTAAATTTTAATTTTAATTCTTGAAAACCTCTAATTCTCTTTCCTCTTTCCCACTGCTTTCTTCCTCTATGTTCTAAATGTAAAACATTTTCCTATCTACCAATATCCTCTAGATAAATTATTTCCTATCTTCCTGTCTCCACTATTCTCTTCAAACTACACCAAACAATACACACACTAATCTTGGCTACATAACCCTATAAAATCCTTCCAAGTCGAACCTTTTCCTTCTCATTACCCATACACTCTCCACCTCCTCACCCCCAACACATGTCCTAATTAAAAATTGCTCTCATTGTAATTATCCAAGCCAGGACCTTGTGCTGGATACATTTATTCAGGCACTAATTTAATTAACTCAAAGCTTAACGGGCAAGTACCATCTGTGATTCGTCATTTGCCAGAAAAATTTCCTGTGCCTTATCTCTGTAAAACTGGTCAATTGTGGGGATTGCTGTGATTTATCTTACGATTATGTTAGAAAACATCTGCATGCCCGGTGCGCGAGTTGGCGGCCGCCCTGCCAAGCAGTGGAGGAAGCCGGGAAAGAGCAGGAATTGGAGACTACTGGCGGGTGCGCGGTTGAGCCGGGCCCTCCAACACGGGACTGTGTGCACCGCGGCCTCCGCCCGACTGACTGGGATCAGCCCACCGTCCCGGCCAGCACCCAGTATGGCAGCAAAGCCCTCATTTTGCTAAACACAAAAACAGAAACCATAGCAACCGGCTCTATAAGGGAAAGACTACGCCATCAAGATACCACCATCAAGAGCAGATTGGTTTCCAACAGGCAGATGAGAAGATAAAGACCAGGGACAGTATTTAACTTTTTTTTTTCTTTTTTCTTTTTCTTTTCTTCTGCTAGTTTATTTGTGGTGGACTATTTTGCTTATTCAATTGATTGGTCTGGTTTGGGGTTTATTACTTTGTTTATTCTGGGTTTTTTGTTTGTTTTTTTTTGTTTCTTTTTTTTTGGTTGTTGTTTTCATTTGTTTGTTTTGTTTTTTGTGTTTTTTCTTTGTTTTTTGGTCTCATTAATTTTTTCTGCCCTTTTTAATTTTTAATTTCTTTTTTTTAAATTTTATTTTATTGTATTTTTTATTTTAATTTTAATTCTTGAAGACCTCTAATTCTCTTTCCTCTTTCCCACTGCTTTCTTCCTCTATGTTCTAAATGTAAAACATTTTCCTATCTACCAATATCCTCTAGATAAATTATTTCCTATCTTCCTGTCTCCACTATTCTCTTCAAACTACACCAAACAATACACACACTAATCTTGGCTACATAACCCTATAAAATCCTTCCAAGTCGAACCTTTTCCTTCTCATTACCCATACACTCTCCACCTCCTCACCCCCAACACATGTCCTAATTAAAAATTGCTCTCATTGTAATTATCCAAGCCAGGACCTTGTGCTGGATACATTTATTCAGGCACTAATTTAATTAACTCAAAGCTTAACGGGCAAGTACCATCTGTGATTGCGTCATTTGCCAGAAAAATTTCCTGTGCCTTATCTCTGTAAAACTGGTCAATTGTGGGGATTGCTGTGTATGTATGTATATCTTACGATTATGTTAGAAAACATCTGCATGCTTTTATGACTGTCACCCATCAGGGATGCACCTCTTGTTCCTCAGATGCTAGTATGTGAACTAATATCACAGAACACCATAGAAAACCAGACATAGAGCCTACACCCCTTGACCAGTCATCAAACCAAGGATCCTCGGAGCGGAAGCCCTGATTCCAAGACCCCACACTATCAAAGAACATACAACACTAGAGATTGTTCACCTGTAAACAAGACCTAACACCACCCAAGACACAAACCATTGAACCCTTCTAGAAGGACAGAAACCCAAAGGGAGGGAGAATTCAATCAAGAAGCCTGGTGGGAAAAAGAACTCCATACACACAGACACCCACAAAGAAACAAAAACTAACCTAATAATGAAATGACAGAGAAACACTGCACAAATGAAGGACCAAGCTAGAGAATCACAGCTTCAAATGACAGAGGAGGAGATAGACAAATTATCTGAAAGCGAATTCAGAAAAGCTATACTAATGAGGATGCAAAACACCGAAAACAGAATATTAGAGGAAATTAGTGCATTGAGAAGAGACATGCAAGAAATGAAAAATAAGCAAATGGAGACAACTAACTCAATTGCTGAACTCGAAAATATGATAGAAGGTCTCAACAGTAGAGTATCAGAGGCTGAAGAACGGATAAGTGAGCTGCAAGACAGAATGGTGGAAATAAGTGCTGAAGAACAGAACAAAGCCGAAAGAATGAAAAGAACTGAGGCTAGCATCAGAGACCTATGGGACAATATCAAACGCACCAACATTAGAATTATAGGAGTTCCAGAGGAAGAAGAGGGCAAGAAAGACTATGAAAAAATTCTTGAAGAGGTTATAGTTGAAAACTTCCCCAGCATGGGTAAAGAAATAGTCAACCAAGTCCAAGAAGCACAAAGAGTTCCATACAGGAGAAACCCCAGAAGAAACACACCAAGGCACATTCTAATCAAACTAATGCAGACTAAATATAAAGACAGATCATTAAAAGCAGCTAGGAGCAAACAACAAATAACATATAAAGGAAACCCCATACGTTTAACTGTGGATCTTTCAACAGAAACCCTGCAGGCCAGAAGAGAATGGCAAGACACATTTAAACAGCTAAAAGAGAATAACCTTCAACCAAGAATTCTCTACCCAGCAAGAATCTCATTCAGAATTGATGGTGAAGTCAAAAGCTTCACAGACAAGCAAAAACTAAAAGAATTCTGTACCACAAAACCAGTCCTACAACAAGTGTTAAAGGGCCTGATATAGTCAGTAAATAGAGTAGGATAAGCCTTACAAATCAAACCCCAAATTTCTAAGAAGATGACAATAGGAACATTCGTATCAATAATTACTTTGAACATAAATGGACTAAATGCTCCAACCAAACGACACAGGCTGGCTGAATGGATCCAGAAGCAAGACCCATATATATGCTGTTTACAAGAGACCCACTTCAGACCTAGAGACACTCATAGACTGAAAGTGAAAGGCTGGAAAAAATCTTCCATGCAAATGGAAATCAAAAGAAAGCTGGAGTAGCAATCCTTATATCAGACAAAATAGACTTTAAAGTAAAGAAGATTCTAAGAGACAAGGCAGGTCACTACACAATGATTAAAGGATCTATCCAAGAGGAAGACATAACAGTCATGAACATCTACACACCCAACACAGGGGCACCTCAATACATAAGACAGATACTTTCAGACTTAAAAGAAGAAATCAACAATAGCACAGTAATAGTAGGAGACTTTAACACTCCTCTCACTCCAATGGACAGATCATCAAAACAGAAAATTAATAAACACAAGCCTTAAATGCCACACTGGAAAAGATGGACCTCATCGATATCTTTAGGACATTCCATCCAAGAGCAGAAGAATATACTTTCTTCTCAAGTGCTCACAGAACATTCTCCAGGATAGACCACATCTTGGGCCACAAATCAAACCTTGGTCAGTTCAAGAAAACCGGAATTATATCAACCATCTTCTCGGACCACAATGCAATGATACTAGAGATCAACTACCAGAAAAAAAACCATAAAAACACAAACACATGGAGATTAAACAATACATAACTAAAAAACCAATTGATTACTGAGGAAATCAAAGGAGAAATTAAACAATTCCTAGAAGAAAACGACAATGAACACACGACAGTGCAAAACCTATGGGATACTGCAAAAGCAGTTCTAAGAGGGAAATTTATAGCAATACAATCCCACCTCAAGAAACTAGGAAAATATGAAGCAGATGACTTAACCCTCTGCTTAAAACAATTGGAGAAAGAAGAACAAAAACATCCCAAACCCACAGAAGACGAGAAATCATAAAGATCAGAGCAGAAATAAATGAGAAAGAAACAAAAGAAACAATAGTAAAGATAAATAAAGCAAAAAGCTGGTTCTTTGAAAAGGTAAACAAAATTGACAAGCCACTGGCCAGACTCATCAAGAGAAAGAGAGAGAAGAACCAGATCAACAAAATCAAAAACGAAAAAGGAGACATTACAACAGATAATGCAGAAATCCAAAGGATTCTAAGGGACTATTATGAACAGCTATATGGCAACAAACTGGACAACCTGGAAGAAATGGACAGTTTCTTGGAGAAGATTAATCTCCCAAGACTGAGCCAGGAAGAAACAGAAACTTTGAACAACCCAACCACAATCTCAGAAATCGAATCTGTGATTAAAAATCTACCCCCCCAAAAAAGCCCAGGGCCAGATGGCTTCACAGCCGAATTCTACCAAACATTTAAAGAAGAGCTAATACCTGTCCTTCTAAAACTCTTTCAAAAAATCACACAGGAAGGAAAACTTCCAAACACATTCTACAAGGCCACCATCACCCTGATACCCAAACCAGGCAAAGACAACACAAAAAAGGAAAACTATAGGCCAATTTCACTGATGAACTTAGATGTCAAGATCCTCAACAAAATCCTAGCAAACAGAATTCAATGACACGTCAAAAAACTATTACATTACGATCAAGTCGGGTTCATCCCAGGCATGCAAGGCTTCTTCAACATCCGCAAATCAATCAATGTGATACACCATATCAACAAATTGAAAGACAAAAACCACATGACCATCTCAATAGATGCAGAAAAAACCTTTGACAAAGTACAACATCCATTTATGATCAAAACTCTTCAGAAAATGGGCATAGAAGGAACCTATCTCAACACAGTGAAAGACATCTATGAGAAGCCTACAGCAAACATTATGGTTAATTGTGAAAAACTGAAAGCATTCCCTCTAAGATAAGGAACAAGACAGGGGTGCCCACTTTCACCACTACTGTTCAATATAGTCCTGGAAGTTCTAGCAACGGCAATAAGAAAAGAGAAAGAAATCAAAGGAATCCAGATTGGCTAGGAAGAAGTCAAGCTCTCTCTTTTTGCAGACGACATGATATTATACATAGAAAATCCCAAAGACTCTATTACAAAGCTACTAGAGCTAATCAAGGAATTCAGCAACGTCATAGGATACAAAGTCAACACACAGAAATCACTGGCATTCCTATACACAAACAATGAAAAATCAGAATATGAAATCAAAGAGGCAATCCCCTTCACCATTGCAACCAAAAGAATCAAATATCTAGGAATAAACCTATCCAAAGAAACAAAAGAATTGTACACAGAAAATTACAAGACACTCATGAGAGACATTAAAGAAGACTTAAACAGATGGAGAGATATTCCATGTTCCTGGGTCGGAAGAATCAATATTGTGAAAATGACCATACTACCAAATATCATCTACAGATTCAATGCAATACCTATCCAACTACCATTGACATTTTTCACAGAACCAGACCAAAGAATCACACAGTTCATATGGAAACACAAAAGACCTCGAATAGCCAAAGCAATCCTGAGAAAGAAAAACGGAGCTGGAGGGATCAGCCTCCCTAACTTCAGACTCTACTACAAAGCAACAGTCATCAAGACAGTATGGTACTGGCACAAAAACAGAACTATAGACCAATGGAACAAGATCGAGAACCCAGAGATAAACCCACGCACCTATGGGTACCTTATTTTTGATAAAGGAGGCGAAACTATAAAATGGGACAAAGACAGCCTCTTCAACAAGTGGTGCTGGGAGAATTGGACAGCTACATGCAAAAAAAATGAAGTTGGAATATTCCCTGACACCATACACTAAGATCAACTCAAAATGGATTAAAGCCCTAAATGTAAGACCAGAAACCATCAAACTCTTAGAGGAGAATATAGGCAAAACCCTCAAGGACATCAATCAAAGCAAGATCTTCTCTGACCCACCAACTAAAATAGCAGAAGTGAAAAGAAAAATGAACATGTGGGACCTCATGAAACTCAAACGCTTTTGTACAGCAAAAGAAATTACAAAAAAGCTGAACAGACACCCCACAGAGTGGGAGAAAATCATAGCAAATGAACCAACAGACAAGGAATTAATCTCCAAAATCTACAAGCAACACAGACAACTCAGCACAGGGAAAACGAACAACACAATCAAAAATTGGGAAAAAGACCTAAAGAGACGCCTCTCCAAAGAGGACATAGAGATGGCCCAAAAGCACATGAAACAATGCTCAACCTTGCTTATTATTAGAGAAATGCAAATTAAAACCACAATGAGATACCACCTCACACCAGTCAGAATGGCCATCATCAAAAAATCTGCAAACAATAAATGCTGGAGAGGGTGCGGAGAAAAGGGAACCCTCTTGCATTGCTGGTGGGAATGTAAACTGATACAGCCTCTATGGAAGACAGTATGGAGATTTTTTAAAAAACTAAAAATAGAAGCACCCTATGACCCAGCAATCCCACTATTAGGCTTATATCCTGATGAAATCAAAACTGAAAGAAGCACCTGTACCCCAATGTTCATTGCAGCTGTCTATACAATAGGCAGAACATGGAAGCAACCTAGATGTCCATCGACGAATGAATGGATCCAGAAGCTCTGGTACATATATACAATGGAATACTACTCAGCTGTTAAAAGAAAGAGGGATCAGCCTCCCTAACTTCAGACTCTACTACAAAGCAACAGTCATCAAGACAGTATGGTACTGGCACAAAAACAGAACTATAGACCAATGGAACAAGATCGAGAACCCAGAGATAAACCCACGCACCTATGGGTACCTTATTTTTGATAAAGGAGGCGAAACTATAAAATGGGACAAAGACAGCCTCTTCAACAAGTGGTGCTGGGAGAATTGGACAGCTACATGCAAAAAAAATGAAGTTGGAATATTCCCTGACACCATACACTAAGATCAACTCAAAATGGATTAAAGCCCTAAATGTAAGACCAGAAACCATCAAACTCTTAGAGGAGAATATAGGCAAAACCCTCAAGGACATCAATCAAAGCAAGATCTTCTCTGACCCACCAACTAAAATAGCAGAAGTGAAAAGAAAAATGAACATGTGGGACCTCATGAAACTCAAACGCTTTTGTACAGCAAAAGAAATTACAAAAAAGCTGAACAGACACCCCACAGAGTGGGAGAAAATCATAGCAAATGAACCAACAGACAAGGAATTAATCTCCAAAATCTACAAGCAACACAGACAACTCAGCACAGGGAAAACGAACAACACAATCAAAAATTGGGAAAAAGACCTAAAGAGACGCCTCTCCAAAGAGGACATAGAGATGGCCCAAAAGCACATGAAACAATGCTCAACCTTGCTTATTATTAGAGAAATGCAAATTAAAACCACAATGAGATACCACCTCACACCAGTCAGAATGGCCATCATCAAAAAATCTGCAAACAATAAATGCTGGAGAGGGTGCGGAGAAAAGGGAACCCTCTTGCATTGCTGGTGGGAATGTAAACTGATACAGCCTCTATGGAAGACAGTATGGAGATTTTTTAAAAAACTAAAAATAGAAGCACCCTATGACCCAGCAATCCCACTATTAGGCTTATATCCTGATGAAATCAAAACTGAAAGAAGCACCTGTACCCCAATGTTCATTGCAGCTGTCTATACAATAGGCAGAACATGGAAGCAACCTAGATGTCCATCGACGAATGAATGGATCCAGAAGCCCTGGTACATATATACAATGGAATACTACTCAGCTGTTAAAAGAAATGCAGAAGACTCAGTCCTAATGAGGTGGCTAGCTCTAGAACCTATCATAAAAAGTGAAGTAAATCAAAAAGAGAAAGACAAGTACAGTATACTAACTCATATATATGGGATCTAGTAAGATGGTCATGATAACACACGCAGTGAACTCATGAAAAAACAGAGAATAGACGTAAAGACATTGTGGAGACCGAACAGTGGGAGGGAGGCATGGAGAGAGTAACATGGAAACCTATACTGTCATGTGTGGAAAAGATAGCTATTGTCATTGTGCCAAGGGAATAGGAGTACCTACAACCACTTGGGGCGATGGTCTGGAGGGGTGGGAGCGGGGGAACTGGGTGGGGGGAGGGTCCAGGGATATGCATATGAATGATCTGGGAACATACATGTCTGTGAAGGACAAAACTCTGTCAAATCTTTAAAATAAAGGTAAAAAAAAAAAGTCAACAGTAACAACAACAACAAAAAAAAACTAAGTAACTAGTTAAGTCAAAGAGGACCACATGTGGAATGATGCTAAGGTGTCTCTTAAAGCAAGGATAATGATGAATACACTTCTGTGAACGTAAGAACTCATCAAAAATATTAAATAGCAACAAACTCACAGAAGAGATAATCATTTGAGAACAAAGGGCTTTTTTTTAACTTTTTTTTTTTTTTTAAAGATTTATTTATTTATTTATTTTGGGGCAGGGGTCGGGTTGGGGAGGGAGGGGAGCTTGCTCTTTCGTTTCTCTCTGTTCATCCGTCTTTGCCCCTTGGCTCCTGTGGGCCTCCCATCGCGGTGGCGTCTGTCGTTGCAGAGCGCTGGCCCTGGGCGCATGCGCTCCAGAGCTCTGGCTCGGTAATTGGACACATCAGTCCAGCCGCTCCGCGGCACGTGGGATCTTCCCAGGCCAGGGCTCGAACCGGCGCCCCTTGCACTGCAAGGCGGTGTCCTTACCCACTAGACCACCAGGGGAAGCCCTTAACTTTTTATTTTGTATTTGGGTATAGCCGATTAACAAGCAGCATCATGATAGTATCAGGTGAACAGCAAAAGTATTCAGCCAAAGAGTTGGACTGAGGGACTGAACTGAACTTACTGCAGGGAGAAAACCAATTCTGGCTCTAGGTTGCAAACTGTTTATTTGACTTGCTTTCTGTTGCCTTTATTATTATCATCACACTTAATGGCCTGCCTTGAGGACCCTGCCCCTCTGCCACATTCTTAAAGTAAAATGCCTTTGTTCAAGTATCCTGTCCACCTGTAGATGGCAGAAAGAGAGAAATGGACACATTCCCTTCCTGGGGCTTGACATTCTAGGAGATGTTTGCAAGGTTAATGGCCTTTTAACTTTGCTTCCTCACCTCCCTATGTCTGATCTATAAAATAACATGGCATCCAAACCCCAATAAGGTGGTTTATTTCAAGGCACTAACCTGCCATCTTCCTGGTCAGCTGCTTTCTGAATAAAGTCGTTTTCCTTGCCTCAACACCTGTTGCTCGGACTCATTGGCTTGTTATGTGGTGAGCAGAGTGAGCTTGGATTTGGTAACAAACTGATTCTCCCTCCAGCCCCCCTCCCATCCAGGCTGCTGTGTGCCATTGAGCAGAGTTCCCTGTGCTGCACAGTAGGTCCTTGTTGGTTATACAAAACAGTGTACATGAAACCCCCCACTGAAGTTTTTAAAGAACTTTATTTAGCAACAAACTCACAGAAGAGATAATCATTTGAGAACAAAGGGCTTTTTAACTTTTTTTTTAAAGATTTATTTATTTATTTATTTTGGGGCAGGGGTCGGGTTGGGGAGGGAGGGGAGCTTGCTCTTTCGTTTCTCTCTGTTCATCCGTCTTTGCCCCTTGGCTCCTGTGGGCCTCCCATCGCGGTGGCGTCTGTCGTTGCAGAGCGCTGGCCCTGGGCGCATGCGCTCCAGAGCTCTGGCTCGGTAATTGGACACATCAGTCCAGCCGCTCCGCGGCACGTGGGATCTTCCCAGGCCAGGGCTCGAACCGGCGCCCCTTGCACTGCAAGGCGGTGTCCTTACCCACTAGACCACCAGGGGAAGCCCTTAACTTTTTATTTTGTATTTGGGTATAGCCGATTAACAAGCAGCATCATGATAGTATCAGGTGAACAGCAAAAGTATTCAGCCAAAGAGTTGGACTGAGGGACTGAACTGAACTTACTGCAGGGAGAAAACCAATTCTGGCTCTAGGTTGCAAACTGTTTATTTGACTTGCTTTCTGTTGCCTTTATTATTATCATCACACTTAATGGCCTGCCTTGAGGACCCTGCCCCTCTGCCACATTCTTAAAGTAAAATGCCTTTGTTCAAGTATCCTGTCCACCTGTAGATGGCAGAAAGAGAGAAATGGACACATTCCCTTCCTGGGGCTTGACATTCTAGGAGATGTTTGCAAGATTAATGGCCTTTTAACTTTGCTTCCTCACCTCCCCCTATGTCTGATCTATAAAATAACATGGCATCCAAACCCCAATAAGGTGGTTTATTTCAAGGCACTAACCTGCCATCTTCCTGGTCAGCTGCTTTCTGAATAAAGTCGTTTTCCTTGCCTCAACACCTGTTGCTCGGACTCATTGGCTTGTTATGTGGTGAGCAGAGTGAGCTTGGATTTGGTAACAAACTGATTCTCCCTCCAGCCCCCCTCCCATCCAGGCTGCTGTGTGCCATTGAGCAGAGTTCCCTGTGCTGCACAGTAGGTCCTTGTTGGTTATACATTTTAAATATAGCAGTGTGTACATGACCTTCCCAAACTCCTTAACTATCCCCTTCTACCGTCCCTCTCCCTCCCCACTCCTCAAGTAACCATAAGCTCATTCTCTAAGTCTGTGAGTGAGAGCAACAGATTTTCAGTTTTTTCATCCCTTAGACTGAGTCTTTAGACACAGACTCTTCTGCACTCCCACGTCAATGTAAAGATCTTCCAAATGGGGGAGTCAGAGAGGCAGTGAGAAGATTGGCAGTGAGTTAGCATCACAAATCCTGAGTGAAGGTCCTATGTCTGACACTTCCCTGAGAAGGATCAGAAACTAGTCCTGCGAGCCTGGGAAGGGCATAAGAGTAGTTTGCCATAGTCCAGATTATGCGGAATTGGAAGAAATGTCTACAGATGGGTCTGAAGCATCCCCACTGAATTTCTTGCAGCTCCAAAGAGACAAGGGGAGACATCCTGTGTCCCCTTGGCCCAAGGGACATGGAAGTGGCAGAGAGAGAGCTGGACCTGGGGGAGCTCCATGGTGGAGAAGAAAGGCCAGTGCAAGGGTGGCTTCCTTGATGCACAGCCAAGAACCAGAGAGGATGCTGAATGTGTGAGGAGATGCTGGCACTTCCACCCCCACCCTCAGCCCACAAATCTCCCCAACCCCATTCTGGGCAAACTCCAATATTCCTCTGAACTTAGATATACCTCAGGAGAAAGAAGACTGAGTGTCTACTACCAGCCTGAAGGAAGACTCAATATAGAAATGAGGTTTCATTATGGAAAATTTAGGAGATGTTAAGAGATACCAGTTCGATCCCTAGGTTTTTTTGGAAAGACCCCCTGGAGGAAAGCATGGCAATCCACTTAAGTACTCTTGCCTGGAGAATCCCCATGGACAGAGGAGCCTGGTGGGCTCCATAGAGTCACACAGAGTCACACACAGCTGAAGCCACTTAGCATGCATGCACGCATGGAAGATTAAAAAAAATTACATTGCCTACACAATTGAGCTTGTGGCCTGAGATAAGAAATCCCTCTGCGCCACCAGGAAAGCCCTCTCTGGGTGTCAACCTCATTCATAAACTAGGCTCCATAGAAATTAATATTCATATTAATACTCATACTCCAATAAAAATTAATTTAAAACAAAATAAGGGTGATGGATAGAATGCAGGTAGAGGTCTGACCCTGCCAGTAACTCACTGTGTGGCTTTGAACATGTCTTTTTCCTTCTCTGGGTCTCTAGTTCCTCATCTGCATTATAAGGGAAAGAGGTGAAATCTATACATTCCTTTTAGCTCTAACCATCTAGAACTTAACTTTCATATGGGCATCTTTGGACTTTGAATGCACTAGATACAGCTAATAACTCCTGGCTTCACTAACTCTTAATATGAAGATAGCTCTCATTTTCTTTTAAGAAGCTGACAGCCAAATTGAGTTTGTGGAAGGTCATTTATCCAAATCTACAGCCTGTCACTCAGATGGCCAGAAACAGCTGAGATATTCATATTTAACCATGAATAACCAGCAGGATTCTGCTGCAGAGCTAAATACAGTCATTTTTTGTTATTTTTCTAAATATTATTGGCTTGGCTGTCTCTGCTTGAGAATGGTTTCTTGGGTCATGAATATAATCAGACAGCCCTTTTCTTCTAATCCAACCTCTAAAGAGAAAAGGTGGTTCTATTTATTTTCTTAGGAGTCAGTGTATAAGTTTTGGCTTCCTGCCTACTCTATTTATTTGCCTGTGAAACACCATGAAGATGGGGAGGTGGTGAGTGAGGACTCTAAAGAGAGGGGAGCCAGAGGATTCACTATCAGGGAGTGGAGGGGGGGAATGGAAAATAAGGCAGTGGTACAAATCAAGACTTACATAGACACATATCCTGCAGTCTTGGACACGTGGAGCCACAGTTGGGGGACCTTGAAAGGGTAGGAGCATGAGTCTTGGATTCAGTTTGAGTCCTGGTTGCTTTCCCTTACTATGTCTATGTGACCTTCCAGTTTTGTAAAAGATGGAATGACAACAGTAATACCTACCTCATAGGGCTGTTTTGAAGCCATTTAGAACATGAACCTAAGTGTGGCGGGGGCAAAGTCACTTCAGTTGTGTCTGACTCTTTGTGACCCCTTGAACTGTAGCCTGCCAGGCTCCTCTGTCCGTGGGATTCTCCAGGCAAGAATACTGGAGTGGGTTGACATGCCCTTCTCCAGGGGATCTTATGACCCAGGAATCAAACCCACATCTCTTATGTCTCCTTCGTTGACAGGTGGGTTCTTCAGCTCTGGCACCTCCTAGGAAACCCATGAATCCATGTAACATCATTTAAAATACATTTTGAATACATTCAAAAGAATACATGGAAAAATATTGGGTTGGCCAAAATACACATTTGGGTTTTTCCATAAGATGTTATGGAAATATTTAGCTAACCAATATTTAGCATCATGCCCAACACACAGTGAGTACCTAATAAATGGTAGGTAGTGTTCTGATTATTCATTATAATGATTATTCCATAGAAGTTCAAAGCTAGAAGGAATCCCAGAGATCACTTAACTCAGTCCTTTGGTGGTATAGATGAAGAAACGAAGACCCAGAGAGCTGAAGGGGCATGTCTGAAGGCAGACAGCTAATGAAAGCACCAGGACTAGTTTTGGTTTCCTGATGTCGGTCCCTAAGACTTTTTCCCCAAGGCACATATATAATTTGCCAGAATTGTCCTATAGGTCACTTAGATCCTTTGTGTCCTTCCACCCATTCTTTCCCCATTCTAGGCTCAATCAAAAGCCCAAGTGGTTCTTATCTGGGATAGATTTCAACCCCCCAGAGCAGACCTACATTTAAGAAGGATCATGACTGAGGAGAGTGGCAAGAGTAGCTTCTTCAGCAGCTGGAATTACCCGCTTCTGTACACGCTTCCTGCACACTCACTCCCAGCCAGCCCTTGTGCTAGATGCCACACTCTCTACCCAGCCCCTGTGCTAGATGCTACACTCTCTACCCAGGGAGCTGGGGGCAATGCCAGTGCTCGTGGCTTTCTGGCTGCCCCGAGGAATGAAACAGATTCTTGGTGTTTTTATCTTGAAGATCCTAGGGTGCTTTATTCAGTAAGTTTCTCCTCATCACCGCCAACAATGAAGGTATCGTTATGTGATGTGCTTAGGGTGATTTCCAAAATACTAACCCTCTGGTCCTGCTTGGGCAATAACCGACCAGAAAAGATGCCAGAGGACCATGGGTGCAGGGTACTGAAGTCCCGTTGTGCCAGCCATTCACCCTTTAGCTATGGATGGTGGAGAATGCTCAAGGGTTCCAAGGGAGGTGCAGGAGCAGTGGAGAATGCAGGAGATACTTGAGAAACCTGGGACAGCAGCACTTTACCCAGTAGCAAACAGGTATTTCAGTGCTTTAATGATGGTACAACCGCATAAGAGTCCACTGTTCAGTCAGCCTGTATGTACTCAGGGCAGGCTTTAGGCCTGGGGCTGACAAAGAGCACCAACTAGAGGTGGGCCTGGCACTCTGGAAGCTTATCTGTTAAACAGCTGTGTCCATGCCAGGACTCTAAGACAACTGGGAAGAAGTGCGAACTCCCTACCTGCTGACAACTGAGCACTTTACAAGCATGCCTCATTCCCAAGGTGGAGAAGCCTCCTTGCTGCCACTGCGTCTACTTCAAGGGCTTTGACTGGTAAACAGCTCAAGAGTCCTTAGACATTGTACTTAATACTTTTTGACAAGGAGTCCTTTTTAATTGGAGGAAAATTACTTTACAATGTTGTCTTGATTTCTGCTGTACAGCAACGAGTCAGTCATAACAATACAGACATAAATATATATATATATATATATATATATCCCCTCCCTCATGAACCTCCCTCCTACCTCCCATCCCATTGCCACCCCTACCCCCACCCCGACACTCTAGGCTGTCACAGAGCACCAGGCTGGGCTCCCTGTGCTATTAATATATAGCAGCTTCCCACTAGCTAGCTATCTGTTTTTACATTTGGTGATGTATATATGTCAACACTACTTTCTCAGTTTGTTCCACCCTCTCCTTGCCCTGTTGCGTCCACAAGTCTATTTTCTATGTCTGTCTCCATTCATTCTCTGAAGATAGGTTCATCAGTACCATTTTTCTAGATTCCATATACATATGTATTTGTTAATATATGCTATTTTTCTCTTTCTGACTTCACTCTGTATAACAGGCTGTAGGTTCGTCCACCTCACTACAACCGGCTCAAATTCATTTCTTTTTATGGCTGAATAATATCCCATTCTGTATACATACCATAAGTTCTTGGTCCATTCATTTGTCTATGGACATTTAGGTTGCTTCCGTGTTCTAGCTATTGTAAATAGTGCCGCAATGAACATTGGAGTACATGTGTCTGTCTGAATTATGGTTTTATCACTGTATATACCCAGTAGTGAGACTGCTGGATCATATGGTGGTTTAATTCTTAGATTTTTAAGGAATCGCCATACTGTTCTCCATAATGGTTATATCAATTTACATTCCCACCATGGACAAGGAGTCTTTTTATTTTTATTTTTTGAAGTATATAGTTGATTTACAATACTGTGTTAGTTTCTGGTGTACAGAAAAGTGATTCAGTTACATATACATTAATTATATATGTATATAGATTCAGATTCTTTTTCATTATACTTTATTTTTTAATATCTATTTATTTTTAATTGATTGATGATTGCTTTACAATATTGGTTTGATTTCTGTCATACATCAACATGAATTAACCATAGGTTAATTCTCCTGCCCATTCTCACCCCTCTAGGCTATTACAGAAGCCCAGTTTGAGTTCCCTGAGTCATACAGCAAATTCCCATTGGCTATCTATTTACATATGTTAGTGCATATTCATCCATGCTACTGTCTTCACTTTATCTCACCCTGTCCCTCTTCACCCCGTTATACTTTATCACAAGATATTGAATATAGTTCCCTGGGCTATACAGTAGGACATTGTTGTTTATCTATTTAATATATAATAGTTTGTATTTGCTAATGCCAAACTCTTAATTCATCCCTGACCACACCCCAGTAGATGAGGAGTGTTTTTTGTAGTGGATTGATCTGGCATACTTTTGAATAGGAACTAAGAAGAAAGGTACTGGTCTGTGGGGGACACCAATATCTTTTGTTTCAAAAAAAACAATGTATGTATGGGCTTCCCTGGTGGTCCAGTGGGTAAAGAGTCCACCTTGCTGTGCAAGGAGCACTAGTTCAATCCCTGGCCCTGGAAGATCCCACGTGCCACAGAGCAGCTGGACAGATGTGTCCAATTAGGAGCCAGCTCTGGGGCGCATGTGCCCAGAGTCAGTGCTCTGCAATGAGAGGGGCCACTGCAATGGGAGGCCCACACAGGCCAAAGAATAAAGATGGATGAAAATAAATAAATTAAAAAAAAATAAAAGAGGCCAAAATTAAAAATAAATCTATATATCTCTATCTTTATCTATCTAGCTGCACTAGGTCCTAGTTGTGGCATGGGTGATTCCTAGTTGCAGCATGCAGGATCTCTAGTTGTGGTATGAAAAGTCTTAGTTTTGGCATGTGGGATCTAGTTCCCTGACCAGGGATCGAACTGGGAGCCCCCCATTGGGAGCAGACAGTCTTGGCCACTGGACCACAAGGGAAGTTCCCAATACCAGTTTTGACCTGGATGATTTACCCTTGGGCCACCCCCCTTTTATATGGTAAGGTGTTCCAAGAAACCACAGGGCTCTCCGATGACTCTCCTTCCTTTTAATATGGTAATATTGGTTTGATTTGTCATACATCAACATGAATTAACCATAGGTTAATTCTCCTGCCCATTCTCACCCTCTAGGCTATTACAGAAGCCCAGTTTGAGTTCCCTGAGTCATACAGCAAATTCCCATTGGCTATCTATTTACATATGTTAGTGCATATTCATCCATGCTACTGTCTTCACTTTATCTCACCCTGTCCCTCTTCACCCCGTTATACTTTATCACAAGATATTGAATATAGTTCCCTGGGCTATACAGTAGGACATTGTTGTTTATCTATTTAATATATAATAGTTTGTATTTGCTAATGCCAAACTCTTAATTCATCCCTGACCACACCCCAGTAGATGAGGAGTGTTTTTTGTAGTGGATTGATCTGGCATACTTTTGAATAGGAACTAAGAAGAAAGGTACTGGTCTGTGGGGGACACCAATATCTTTTGTTTCAAAAAAAAAAACAATGTATGTATGGGCTTCCCTGGTGGTCCAGTGGGTAAAGAGTCCACCTTGCTGTGCAAGGAGCACTAGTTCAATCCCTGGCCCTGGAAGATCCCACGTGCCACAGAGCAGCTGGACAGATGTGTCCAATTAGGAGCCAGCTCTGGGGCGCATGTGCCCAGAGTCAGTGCTCTGCAATGAGAGGGGCCACTGCAATGGGAGGCCCACACAGGCCAAAGAATAAAGATGGATGAAAATAAATAAATTAAAAAAAAATAAAAGAGGCCAAAATTAAAAATAAATCTATATATCTCTATCTTTATCTATCTAGCTGCACTAGGTCCTAGTTGTGGCATGGGTGATTCCTAGTTGCAGCATGCAGGATCTCTAGTTGTGGTATGAAAAGTCTTAGTTTTGGCATGTGGGATCTAGTTCCCTGACCAGGGATCGAACTGGGAGCCCCACATTGGGAGCAGACAGTCTTGGCCACTGGACCACAAGGGAAGTTCCCAATACCAGTTTTGACCTGGATGATTTACCCTTGGGCCACTCTCCTCCTTTTATATGGTAAGGTGTTCCAAGAAACCACAGTAGCACTAGCTCTCTACGATGACTCTCCAAAGTCATACTTAGTCCCTGTTGTTTTGGAAAAAAAAAAAGAAAGAAAGAAAAGTCAAATTCGCCAAATGGTCAGTCTGAAGATGATTATTAAATTAAATGAAATTAATCCCTAATGACCATTATAGGATTGGCTGATGCTATAGGTAGCTAAGACGCACTATCTACCATTTTCCCTGCTGGACTCTACGACATTTTGGTTAGGGATGAAGAGGGAGTAAAAGCAGCACAACCCCGTGAGCAGAAGGAACTATTCTTTACGTGTCATGTAAATCAAGGGGCAGGACGGAGGCCCCGCCTGCGCTCTGGCCTCTGGCCTCCCCCCTGAATGCTCCTCACTGTGCTATGCCACAATTAATCAGGCTTTCTAGGTTTTAGTTAATTTCAGGACCCCAATAAATTGGTTTGTACTGGCATTCGTCCAGCCCTGATAATTTCACAGCCTTGTGCTTGGGAACTGTGGCAAGTTTGCACAGGACTTAGCAAGCACGGACTGGGGGTGGGTGAGGGGTTGGGGGGGAAAGGTATAAAAGGAACTCTTGTTTGGCTTATGTTCCATTAATATTGGGGAAAGCTGAACTCTAAGTGACAGAAAAGCATGGCTGAGCACGTGGGCTTTGCAGCTGGGAGGGGGTTTCTCTGTGTTTCTTTCCCCTCCAACTCAGGGTGGATTTGAAAACACTAAAATTAAATAAACCCAAACCTTCGTTTGACATTTCTCTTTGTCGGATTGTTCTCAAGTTTTTGTCTCTGATTTCACAAGAATCCCCTGAGGAATAACACTGGAGCCCATAATCTAGTAAAAGGTTCATTTGGGTTTAGGCTTTTTATTTTTAAAGATATGATTCTTGGAGCTTTGTTTTTTTTTTTTTTTTTTTTTGATTACAGGCTTTTATGACTGAGAGGTTACCAGGAAAATTCAAAGGCAGTGAGAGGAGGGGTCCATCATGAGCATAGACATTTGGGGCCCATCTTTGTAAATAAGCTGCTATGAAGAATAAGCCCAACAAGCAAGTTTTGCAGAATT
The DNA here is from genome assembly GCA_022376925.1 of Tragulus kanchil. Classification (NCBI taxonomy): domain Eukaryota; kingdom Metazoa; phylum Chordata; class Mammalia; order Artiodactyla; family Tragulidae; genus Tragulus; species Tragulus kanchil. The sequence goes on along the minus strand of JAIOJX010000001.1, from coordinate 63,414,523 downwards.
TCAGAGTCTCGGCTGTATCTCTGGCACTTGACTTCTAGAATGCTCTGTGACCTGATAAACACAGGTGGGAAGGGGCCAACAGGCCGAGTGACTGGGTGCCTGGAATACGATTTTACAATCAAAAGAGTTTGAAGAAACAGATGGGGAAACTGACGCCCAGAGGGAGGTCAGGACATGACTCCTCCAAAGTGCAAGTCAGGACCAGAGCCCAGAATCCTGATTCTTAGTTTGAGGATACATCCAGGTCTTCTGATGCTGCTTCTCTTGTAGCATGAACATATTTTCTCCAATATGAAAAAGGGGAAGGAAAAAAGAAGAAGAAGACTTGGACACTCGGTTATAGGGCCAATGTGAGAGTGACTGTTTAGATTTTCAGATTTTCTTGGCAAAACTCCCTGGACGTGCAGCTTCTCTGCTAGGTTTTAAAACCATGCAAACACAGGGAAAACTGGAGATGAGTGTTTGACTCTGTCTACATGATGCCTAAACAGACAGTTGATTCAGTCAAAAAATATTATTCATGTTGCTGGTCTGGCAACACCACCCACTCGTGGACTGAATCGTTCACTTTTTAACTCCTTGAGAGACAGTGAGTGGTAGAAAAAAACCCTGCCTGAGACTGGCTCTCAGAAAATCAGGGCTTCCAGACCCAGATGAGCCACTTAACCACATGCTGCCCCGTCCCTGGGCCTCGGTTTCTCCACATGTCAGTGAATCGGATTTGGACTACGGTGTCTTGAATGTGCTGTAGAGGTTTCACCCTCTAGCATACTCTTCCATACACACTCAGTGTATGGGGTGTGAGAAGAGGATGTCCCTACTTGTGGTCTGTGCATTTGAGGTCAGCAGCCCTGCAGTTGTGGTGTAAGGAGAGGTTTCTGGATGTAATTCACAGCCTATTTCCATTTCACTGCCAACTTGGCTTCTACATGGGCAGCTCACTGCTCTTCCTGGTCCCCTCCCTTCGTCTCCTCATAAGGAGAAAAGGAATGTAGTGTTCAGCTGACAGGAACGACTCAGCGGCACTGTCAGGCGGCCTGTACTTTGTCATCTGACCTCATCAAGCTAGTGCCAACCCTTCATCAGTCCACACCTCCCTTGCACATTACCCATGCCTCCAAACTGGATAATTGACCTGTGGGATTTTTAAAAAGAGGTAGTGAACAAGGCAGTAGTGTTGACTTAATGATGGGTTCCATGTCAGGTGCTGAATCTGACTTTTTCTGGTTGATTTCTGACTCTTAGCCTGTGAATAAGATCTCCTGGCTCACACCCTGACCAGCCCACTTATTTTGCTGAAGCTTTTTTGAGTGGATTCGAGCCAGTGGTGTTCTGGTGCCAGCTCTCATCAGTTTGGGAGGGGCGATTGAGCGCATCCCTTAACAGCTCTGTGTTAAGTGACAACACATTGGTAGTTTGAAATCGGCCATATTGGGGATATTTATATAACAGAAATTGGAAATTGCTACAAATAGGATTTTTTATCCCTAGAGAGTTACTTGTTAAACGGTTATCACTGTACACCATTTTTCAAATTCAAATGGCTCTTGGCCTTCCCTGGTGGCACAGTGGTTAAGAATCCACCTGCCAATGCAGGGGACATGGGTTCGATCCCTGGTCTGGGAAGATTCAAAATGCTGTGGAGCAAGTAACCCCGTGCACCATGACTACTCAAGCCCGCGTGCCCCAGAGCTCATGCTCCGCAACAAGAGAGAAGCCACTGCAATGAAGAGCCCTCACACCACAAAATGTAGCCCTCGGTCACTGCAACTAGAGAAAGCCCATGCAGCTATGAAGAGCCAATGCAGCCATAAGTAAATAAATAAAAATTTTAAAATTCAGACGGCTATAGAGGCTAGAAAAGTCATTTGAATTAATAAAGCAGGCCTGAAAGCAACAAAAGGGACACAATAGGGAGTGGTGGGGACCGCCATTGATGAGCACCTATGCTATGTAGAAACAGCAACCACTCCTCTGCTTCAGCCTGTGTTACTAGGCAGAGATATCAGCCCATTGTTGCCAGCAGTTCTAATTTTTTAAAAGGAAGTGGAGATCAAAGTCTGTGTGTGAAATATCCTAATAATAAACACTAAAGATTATTTGGAACCAATTCAAATTTTGAAAAAAAAAAAAAAATCCCTGTCAGGCGGCCTGTACTTTGTCATCTGACCTCATCAAGCTAGTGCCAACCCTTCATCAGTCCACACCTCCCTTGCACATTACCCATGCCTCCAAACTGGATAATTGACCTGTGGGATTTTTAAAAAGAGGTAGTGAACAAGGCAGTAGTGTTGACTTAATGATGGGTTCCATGTCAGGTGCTGAATCTGACTTTTTCTGGTTGATTTCTGACTCTTAGCCTGTGAATAAGATCTCCTGGCTCACACCCTGACCAGCCCACTTATTTTGCTGAAGCTTTTTTGAGTGGATTCGAGCCAGTGGTGTTCTGGTGCCAGCTCTCATCAGTTTGGGAGGGGCGATTGAGCGCATCCCTTAACAGCTCTGTGTTAAGTGACAACACATTGGTAGTTTGAAATCGGCCATATTGGGGATATTTATATAACAGAAATTGGAAATTGCTACAAATAGGATTTTTTATCCCTAGAGAGTTACTTGTTAAACGGTTATCACTGTACACCATTTTTCAAATTCAAATGGCTCTTGGCCTTCCCTGGTGGCACAGTGGTTAAGAATCCACCTGCCAATGCAGGGGACATGGGTTCGATCCCTGGTCTGGGAAGATTCAAAATGCTGTGGAGCAAGTAACCCCGTGCACCATGACTACTCAAGCCCGCGTGCCCCAGAGCTCATGCTCCGCAACAAGAGAGAAGCCACTGCAATGAAGAGCCCTCACACCACAAAATGTAGCCCTCGGTCACTGCAACTAGAGAAAGCCCATGCAGCTATGAAGAGCCAATGCAGCCATAAGTAAATAAATAAAAATTTTAAAATTCAGACGGCTATAGAGGCTAGAAAAGTCATTTGAATTAATAAAGCAGGCCTGAAAGCAACAAAAGGGACACAATAGGGAGTGGTGGGGACCGCCATTGATGAGCACCTATGCTATGTAGAAACAGCAACCACTCCTCTGCTTCAGCCTGTGTTACTAGGCAGAGATATCAGCCCATTGTTGCCAGCAGTTCTAATTTTTTAAAAGGAAGTGGAGATCAAAGTCTGTGTGTGAAATATCCTAATAATAAACACTAAAGATTATTTGGAACCAATTCAAATTTTGAAAAAAAAAAAAAAAATCCCTGTTCAGTCCAAGCAAAACATGTGTGCAGGCTCTCGTCAGCCTTTGGGTCAGCAATTTGCCATCTTTGCTCTCTAGATCCTCTGTTTCCTGCTCTTATTCCCTGGGTTATAACTCTGATGCTGAGTTGTTGGCATCATTTCCTAATGAGAAACAAACTTTCTTTCCTTGAGAACTGGAAGAACAAGGAATTTGGATGTGAGAATATCCAGGTGGTGTCTCATGATTCTACTCTGGCTTGTGTCTCATTTTCTAGTCCATGTGCCACAAAGCTGGAGAAAAGCATGTTAGGCCCAAATCTGCATCTAATATCTTATGATGTTCTCCCAGCACCAGGACCATACCTGATGCTGATGCACCTGTGTATGAAGACAGAGTGACTTCCATTTTGGCATCACTTTCTTGACTGCTCCACTTGAAGGCATGTTGGTACTCTACTCCCAACTCACTCCCTGCCTAGAAGAAGAGGGTGGAAAATTGGACTAATTATCGGTTTACTCTTCCTGCTTTTATCCCCCACTCTCTTCTAAAGACAACAAACTAAAACTTAAGTAGCTAATAAAGGACTTTACTGAGTGTAGAATAGCTCTCACATTTGGCCTAAGGAATGGGGGCAGGGAGGAAAAGTGTGGATGGAAAGAACTAACGGGCATCTACTATATGTCAAGCTAATTATGTCAGGCCCTCCACATACATTAGGCCACTGAATCTCCACAGTGGCACTATTATCACCCTCTGTTTTATATAGAAGGAAACAGACTCTGAAAAGTTATATGACTTGTTGGGGCTCAAACTCAGGAATGCTTGACTCTAAAACCATGTGAAGATCCCCTGGAGGAGGGCATGGCAACCAACTCCAGTATTCTTGCCTGGAGAATCCCCATGGACAGAGGAGCCTGGTGGACTACAGCCCATGGGGTTGCAAAGAATCAGAAGTGACTAAAGTAACTTAGCAGGCAGGGCACACAAGACAGAGCACACAAGAAACAGTAGCTTCTGTGGGTTCTGCTGAAGAATAATAGTGGACTGCTCTGCTCCCTAGGGACTTCCCTGGTGGCAGAGATGGTAAAGAATCTGCCTGCAATGCAGGAGACCTGAGTTCAATCCTTGGGTCAGGAAGATCTCCTGGAGAAGAGAATAGGAACTCACTCAGGTATTCTTGCCTGGAGAATCCCATGGACAGAGGAGCCTGGCGGGCTACTGTCTATGGGGTAGTAAAGAGTCAGACACGACTGAGTGACTGACACTTCTGCTCCCTAGATTTGGAATAAACACAAATACTGTGGGAGCTTCATGGTAGTTCTAAAGAACTTTGGGTACCTTGAGGTCCTATCATAAGCTATTTAAGCAAATGCAATTTAAAGTGATTAAATATTTTATAGTAATAGAGCTACTAGGGAGGAAATTTCTTTTTCTTTTAGGCAATTTTTATTCTAGCATATTGCATTTTCCTATAACACTTGACATACTAGATCTTCAGTTTGCTTTTATGATGTCACTAATTAACAAGGTTTATATACCTTTGTGAAACTGCTTGAAAATGTAGTTAAACTACATGAAAAATCCTCAATCAGAAGTGAATGTATTTTATGTTCTGCCCATTTGACTCATTCACGGTAATTGTGGGCATGCTATAATTTTTGTATCAAGAAATACATTCCCTTTTATCTTTTAGATAGTTACTATAATCCTGCACAGTATGATGAGTTTAACCTCAGTTTTTAAAATAAATATGTTCCTGAAATTTTCTATAAATCAAATCTTTCTCTTTCAGAGGCCTTTATGATAAATCTGGAGATGTGCTCCTTTGGGAAGAGAATCATATAAAATGCTCCCACAATTCTCTTAAAGTCAGTTAAAAGGAAAATCATTCTATAAAATACTATTCATATATAACCCAAAGCACAAATCAAAAATTCCTTGGGTTATTTTTGTTTAATATAGTAGCTGAAAGGCATAAATGGAAAATGACAGCTTCACTAAAAAGGACACACAGCACCAAAAAATAATGACTTCTATTAACTCTGTTTCCAAGCTTCTATAAGCTGCTCTGTTTATTTCTCTGGTTTTCACAAAGTTTGAGGAAGCAGAATTGTTTTTACTGGTGGTATCAGTCAGGATTGGGCAGATTATACTGCAAAAAGAAGCAACCTCTGAATCTCAGAAGCTGTGTTCCACAAAATTCCAGGTATCATTCACTTTGATTTCCAAAATAATTCTGTTGGAGGCTTTGCTCATCTTAGTCACTGAGGCACTCAGGCTTCATTTCAAAATATGCATTCATGACCCCTGTGGTAGTGGGAAGGGAAGGTGACAAATCATACACTAGTTTTTTCATTTCTACACACCACTTCTAAGATTTCAATGACCAAAGCAAGCTATGGTTTTTCCAGTAGTCATGTACAGATGTGACAGTCGGACCATAAAGAAGGCTGAACACCAAAGAATTGATGCTTTTGAACTGTGGTGCTGGAGAAGACTCTTGAGAGTCCCTTGAACAGCAAGGAGATCAAACCAGGCAATCCCTGAATATTCATTGGAAGGACTGATGATGAAGCTGAAGCTGAAGCTCCAACACTTTGGCCACCTGATGCAAAGAGCCAGCACACTGGAAAAGACCCTGATGTTGGGAAAGACTGAGGGAACAAGGAGAAGGGGCGACAGAGGATGAGATGGTGGGATGGCATTACTGACTCAATGGACATGAGTTTGAGCAAATTCCAGGAGAGAGTGAAGGACAGGGAAACCTGGCATGCTGCAGTCCATGGGGTCACAAAGTCACATGACTGAGCGACTGAACAACAACAAAGCAAATCATATGGTCATGCTTAGTCTCATAGCAGGAGGTGGGGGTAAAGTTATACATGAACTGCAAAGGAAGAAAGATGGAAATATTAGGTGAACCACACTATTGACAGCCAATTCTATGTTCTAGTACTCTGTAGAAATGACTAACAGGAAGAAAATATAACAAAGACAAAACCTCAGTAACAAACATGAATACATACAAGTGATAAAGGGGCTCATATTAAATGTAGCTTAAGGGTTCTCAAAGGTCAACGTCTAGACACTGAATCAAGTATTTAATTAATACAAACTTTAGGGTGGTCTGATTTTCTGTATAAAGAAGTAAACATATGCCATTATATGCTATGTGCTGTGTTCATTCACTCAGTTGTGTCTGACTCTTTGGGACCCGTTGGACTGTAGCCCACTAGGCTCTTCTGTCCATGATTTCCCAGGCAAGAATACTGGAGTGGGTTGCCAGCGGATCAAACCTACATCTCTTGTATCTCCTGCATTAGCAAGCAGATTCATTACTGTGCCACCTGGGAAGTCCCATGCATAATGTGTCCTGCTAGTGTTTGAAAGTTAATCAAATAACCAGAGTTTTCCAGGTTTAAACAGGATAAGAAGCATTTAAAATGCTGATATCCGTATTCTCAGAACACTGATCAGTATTAATCATTCTATCATGCTTCCATTTTCACATCCATTTCTACATAGATGGACTTTGAGGGCCTTTTGCTAAGTGAAATAAATCAGACAGAGAAAGACAAATACTGTATGGTATCTTTAAGGGAAAAACAAATCCAAGCTTTGGGACTTCCCTGGTGGTCCAGTGGCTAAGACTCTGTGCTGCCAATGGCCCAGGTTCAATCTCTGGTCAGGGAACTAGATCCTATGTGCTACAACAAAGATCCCGCATGAGGCAGTAAAGATCTCCAGTGCCACAACTAAGACATGGTACACCCAAATAAATTTTTTTATAAAGGCCAAACTTTGAAACAGCAAGTAGAATGGTGATTGCCAGGAGCTGGGGCATAAGGGAAATGGAGACATTTTGGTCAAAGGGTACAAACTTCCAGTTATAAGATAAATTCAGAGGATCTAACACACAGCACGATGACTACAGTTATCAAGTAGGTAAGTATATAACACTATATACTTATGATATTATGAACATTATATACTTAGAAGTTGCTAAGATCTTAAAAATGTTCTCATCACGGATGAAAACACTGTAATTATGTAAGGTGATGGACATGTTAACTAACATTATTGTGGTAATTATTTCACAATATATACATATGTCAGATCATGTCATACATCTTAAACTCACACAATGTTCTAGGTCAGTTCAATTGCGATAAAACTAGAAAAAAATAAGGTGATTATATGTTCTGCCACACGGTGTGTAACAAGATTAGCATACAATCAACTGCATTAATATATACTAGCAGTGAACTCTGGAAAGCGAAATTAAAACCACAATAACATTTGTAATTGTTCCAAAGAAAATGAAGTATGTAGGTATGAATCTAACAAAATGTGTACAAGATCTACATGCTGAAATCTAAAAAGCATTGATAGATGAAATCAAGGAAAGACCTATGGAAATGGAGAAATGTATTGTGTACATGGATTAGAAGACTCGGTGCATTAAAGCTGTCAATTCTTCCTAAACTGATCTATAGGTTTGATGCAATTCCTATCCAAATCTGAGAAGGGTTTTTTTTTGTAAACACAGATAAACTTATTCTAAAATTTATACAGAAAGGTATGTGACTCAGAATAGTTAAATTTGTCTTGAAAAGGAAGAATATAGTGGGGAAAATACTCTAATTGATATTAATCCTACTATTTGTCTGTAATAATAAAAACTGGTTTCTCTTGATAGAAGGATACACACAGAAATCCATGTAATAAAAGAGACAAACTAGAAATGGACCAATACAATATCCAATTGATGTTTGACCAAGGTGTAAGGGCAGTTCAATGGAGGAAAGATAGTTATTTAAAAATGATGCTGGAGCAATTGGACAATACATAGGCAAAAAGTGAACCTCAATCTAAATCTCACTATATAAAAATTAACTCGAATTGTATTTAAATGTAAACCTTAAAACTATAATGCTATAAAACATAGGAGAAAAATTTGGATCTAGGGCTAAGCAAAGCATTCTTAGACTTAATGTCAAAACAGAATCCATAAGTGAAAAACCTGATAAATTGGATCTCATGAAAATTAAAAACATTTACCCTAGAAAAGCTTAGGGGGTGAGGATGAAAAGACAAACTTCAATCTGGGGGAAAATATTTGCAAACCAGCTATGCAACGAAAGATTAGCACCTAATATAAAGAACTCCTAAAATTTGACTGTGGGAAAACTATTCAATTAGAAGATGTCAAGATATATGAAGAGACATTTCCCTGAAAAGGATATACAGATGTTAAATAGACACATGAAAAGATGGTAGGTGTCATTAAGCATTAAGGAAATGCAATTTAAAACCACAATGATATATAACTATACTCTTATCAGAATGGCTAAAACGAAAACTAAAGACAGCAACAAATGCTGACAAGGATGTAGACAAACTGGATTTCTCATTCGCTTCTGGTGGGACTATAAATAGTGTAGCCACTCTGAAAAAGCATATGGCAGTCCTTACAAAACTAAACATGCACTCACTATACAATTCAGGGACTACACTGTTGGACATTTATTTTATAGAAATGAAAGTCTAGGTTTATGCAAAACCTGAGATAAATGTTCATAAACCTTTATTTGTAACTGTCCAAATCCAGATGTCCTGCAGTAAATGAATAGTCAAATAAACTGTGATACATTCATACCATGGAACACTACTCAACAGTAAAAATAACAAATTCTTGATATTGGAACAGCTTGAATACATCTCCAGAGAGTTATGTTGAGTGAAAAAAGCCAACTTCTAAAGGTTACCTATGTATGATTCCATGTAATATTCCTAAATGACAAAATTCTAGAGATGAAGAACAATTTAGTGGTTGCCAGGGAGTAGGAAGAGGGGGAAAGAAGATGGGTAACACTGGAGACCCTTGTGGTGTAGGCACTGTTTGGTATCTTGACTGTGGTGGAGATCACATCAACCTACAAATGATAAAACTTCATAGAGCTAAGCACACAGGGAGACAGGTGTGTATAAAACTGGTGAAACTGGAATAAGGTGGTGGATAATACTGATATCAGTTTCCTGTTTGTAATATTGTACTATAGATATACTCTGTCAGGTGGCTGTGTAGTAAAGAATCTACCTGCCAATGCAGGAGATGCCAATTCAATCCTGGGTCAGGAAGATCCCTTGGAGGAAGACATGGCAACCCACTCCAGTATTCCTGCCTTGGAAGTCCTATGGACAAAGGAGCCTGGTGAGCTACAGTCCATAGGCTTGCAAAAGAATCAGACATGACTTAGTGACTAAACAACAACTCATATCTATATCATTGAGAGTGAAAGGTATTTTAGATCCCTCTGAATTGTTTCTTACAATTGCACATAAATCTATGATTATCTCAAAATAAAACATTTTAAGAATGACTATGAGATGATCTATGCTCTATTCCCCATTTAATAAGCAGAGGAAAACAAAGCATAGAGATAATCATCAGCTTAGCTTGAAAAAGACCTGGTAGGAAGCCTAGGTTAGGACCCACATTGGAGTTTCCAATTCAGAAATCAAGAATTGAACGAATATGAGGACCACCAGCATTTACATTCATGAAGAACCTTTCAGAGATTCCAGCACCTCCCTCATACAGTTGGAAAGTGTACAAGAGATCTTGAGCAAAAACTGCCCAGTTGAAAAGAACCATTTGATCATCATAAATCATTCTAAGCTTTTAAGCCATTAGGTTTGGGGATGGTTTGTTATGCAGGAATCAGAATACTACATCAAGCAAAGGGAGCTGGTGGTTGTAGCCAAATATATGAGCTTTTAAATCCCAGTGAGTCTATAGACTTTAAATGCTGGGATCTATGTTTGTCCTTATCTGTTCCCTGACACCCATTTTTCTGAATATTGTCTAAGCAGGTTGGGAGTGATGATGAGGGTTGGGGGATGTAGATACAAAGGAAATTGAACCATCCGTCCTTGGCCTTGAGGGACTCCGTGTAGTGAGACAAAACATCAGTGATTTGAACGGCAGGAGAATGCTTATAAGGAAACAAACCAGCAAGATCAAACTAATGTAGTACAGCACAAATTGAATGCATGTGGCAATCTATGGCTACCTAGGCAGCAGGATGGAACTAGACATTCTGGGCCCTGAAGGCAATATTTCAGAAAAGGCCAACATTTCTTTGTTAACAGTGGAATAACATCCCAGAAATTCAGGGCCAGTTGGATGATATTAATACTTGTGAAGGAAGACATGGCAACCCACTCCAGTATTCCTGCCTTGGAAGTCCTATGGACAAAGGAGCCTGGTGAGCTACAGTCCATAGGCTTGCAAAAGAATCAGACATGACTTAGTGACTAAACAACAACTCATATCTATATCATTGAGAGTGAAAGGTATTTTAGATCCCTCTGAATTGTTTCTTACAATTGCACATAAATCTATGATTATCTCAAAATAAAACATTTTAAGAATGACTATGAGATGATCTATGCTCTATTCCCCATTTAATAAGCAGAGGAAAACAAAGCATAGAGATAATCATCAGCTTAGCTTGAAAAAGACCTGGTAGGAAGCCTAGGTTAGGACCCACATTGGAGTTTCCAATTCAGAAATCAAGAATTGAACGAATATGAGGACCACCAGCATTTACATTCATGAAGAACCTTTCAGAGATTCCAGCACCTCCCTCATACAGTTGGAAAGTGTACAAGAGATCTTGAGCAAAACTGCCCAGTTGAAAAGAACCATTTGATCATCATAAATCATTCTAAGCTTTTAAGCCATTAGGTTTGGGGATGGTTTGTTATGCAGGAATCAGAATACTACATCAAGCAAAGGGAGCTGGTGGTTGTAGCCAAATATATGAGCTTTTAAATCCCAGTGAGTCTATAGACTTTAAATGCTGGGATCTATGTTTGTCCTTATCTGTTCCCTGACACCCATTTTTCTGAATATTGTCTAAGCAGGTTGGGAGTGATGATGAGGGTTGGGGGATGTAGATACAAAGGAAATTGAACCATCCGTCCTTGGCCTTGAGGGACTCCGTGTAGTGAGACAAAACATCAGTGATTTGAACGGCAGGAGAATGCTTATAAGGAAACAAACCAGCAAGATCAAACTAATGTAGTACAGCACAAATTGAATGCATGTGGCAATCTATGGCTACCTAGGCAGCAGGATGGAACTAGACATTCTGGGCCCTGAAGGCAATATTTCAGAAAAGGCCAACATTTCTTTGTTAACAGTGGAATAACATCCCCAGAAATTCAGGGGCCAGTTGGATGATATTAATACTTGTGAAGGAAGAAAGAAAAAAAGAGTGGCAACTTCTAGGGACAATTATTCTTGTTTTTATTCTCCTTTGTTGTCTCTTCGTGATATATGATTTTTTTTTTTCCGGCAAACCACAATTGCCATGAGCATCAGTTTCTTCATCTGTAGACTGGAGATAACAGCCAGAAATCAGTGAATTGAAAGTCAGGAAATCTTAACTGAAAGGGCAAGTCTATCATTGACCAGCGGCCCTGACCTTGGTTACTTCACCTCTCCAGCTCCCTCCTCCATCAATTTCTTCTTCTGTGACAGGAAGAGGTTGAGCTGAATGGTCCAGAAGGTCCCCACCAACTCTAACACCTGAGGCCACAATCAGATCCTTTCATTCGTTGAGTTTAAAAAGTAATAATGATGTATATAAAAGTACTCTGTCAATCATAAAGTGGCATGTTGATGTTAGGTGTATCAACATTAGGCTGAAAAACGTCTCGCAGCTGTCCTCTAAATTTAGGAGTTTAAAATATAAATGGGTACTGTCGGTTAAGGCATTGCTTCAGACCCTTAGAGGATTCTGATAATTCTTTGTAACTAAAACTCATCGAATAACACAAATTCGGACTAGTCTGTCTTGGGTTCACCAATGCTTAGCAGTACTATTGCCATTTCGATGGGTTCTGGGTGACCCACTTCGAGTTTTCTTCAAGACATCTAATCCTAATACTTACTGGAGACCCCATCCCTGGGGCTTAGGAGCCCTCTTGATGGGCGAAAGCAGATTTCTAAGTCTTCCCCAGTCCTTCTGTCCCTCCACATACACACTTATTTCCATCCTGCCTTCAAGGACACCATCGGTTTGTCACGTTACTATTCGCAATGTGGATTTGGGGTACGCCCTGAATTGATCAGCAGCCTGCTAAGGCATCATTTCCGAGGCCAACTCATCCCGCGTCCCGCCCACCGGCTGGGGACCAGACCAGGTGCACGCAGAGAGGCCATGAAGCCGGAAGAGATGGGGCTGCGGGTTTACAGCTGGGAAGTCAGAGGATAGCGGTCATCAGGCCGTGAAGCGAGCGGCTGGGAGCTCCTAGGCGCATCCAGCGCGGCTGGGGACCAGACCAGGGCATGATTCAAAATTGGGTTGATTTATTTCTTCTAGGGACAATTATTCTTGTTTTTATTCTCCTTTGTTGTCTCTTCGTGATATATGATTTTTTTTTTTCCGGCAAACCACAATTGCCATGAGCATCAGTTTCTTCATCTGTAGACTGGAGATAACAGCCAGAAATCAGTGAATTGAAAGTCAGGAAATCTTAACTGAAAGGGCAAGTCTATCATTGACCAGCGGCCCTGACCTTGGTTACTTCACCTCTCCAGCTCCCTCCTCCATCAATTTCTTCTTCTGTGACAGGAAGAGGTTGAGCTGAATGGTCCAGAAGGTCCCCACCAACTCTAACACCTGAGGCCACAATCAGATCCTTTCATTCGTTGAGTTTAAAAAGTAATAATGATGTATATAAAAGTACTCTGTCAATCATAAAGTGGCATGTTGATGTTAGGTGTATCAACATTAGGCTGAAAAACGTCTCGCAGCTGTCCTCTAAATTTAGGAGTTTAAAATATAAATGGGTACTGTCGGTTAAGGCATTGCTTCAGACCCTTAGAGGATTCTGATAATTCTTTGTAACTAAAACTCATCGAATAACACAAATTCGGACTAGTCTGTCTTGGGTTCACCAATGCTTAGCAGTACTATTGCCATTTCGATGGGTTCTGGGTGACCCACTTCGAGTTTTCTTCAAGACATCTAATCCTAATACTTACTGGAGACCCCATCCCTGGGGCTTAGGAGCCCTCTTGATGGGCGAAAGCAGATTTCTAAGTCTTCCCCAGTCCTTCTGTCCCTCCACATACACACTTATTTCCATCCTGCCTTCAAGGACACCATCGGTTTGTCACGTTACTATTCGCAATGTGGATTTGGGGTACGCCCTGAATTGATCAGCAGCCTGCTAAGGCATCATTTCCGAGGCCAACTCATCCCGCGTCCCGCCCACCGGCTGGGGACCAGACCAGGTGCACGCAGAGAGGCCATGAAGCCGGAAGAGATGGGGCTGCGGGTTTACAGCTGGGAAGTCAGAGGATAGCGGTCATCAGGCCGTGAAGCGAGCGGCTGGGAGCTCCTAGGCGCATCCAGCGCGGAAGGGGAGGAGGGGCCGGAGGAGATGTGCGGCCCCTTTAAGACCCCAACGCTTGCTTAGCCAGAGGAGGGGGGTGCCGTGGGGGCGCTGCGTGATGAGAAAGTCGCCGGCTGAGCCTCACACTTTCTCCCGATTTCTCAACTTTTGGGTCGGGGGAGCGGGGAGAAAGCGGCGGTGCCGGGGCTGCGAGGGGGTGCGGGCTTGCAGCGGCTGCGTGCTCGCGGACTTCCCGCCCGCGCCGAGCCGCGGGGCCTCTAGGGCCAAGTGGGGAGCGGGCGGCGGGCGGGCAGGTGGCCCCGGGCCGCTGCGCCCGCGCCTTGGCTCTGCCCCCAGGAGCCGAGCGAGCCACCGGTCCCTCGTGGTGTGAGGGCGGTGATGTTTTTCCTCCCACCCACTTTTGAGTCCCCCCTCCCCCCTCGCGCGCACTCTAGCTCTCGCCACAACCTGCGAGTCCCAGATCTCGGAGGAGCGCCCCCGGGAGCTCGGAGCGCTTGCACTCGTGGAAGACGGAGGAGGCCGGTGGCCAGGTCAGTGAGCAGTGCCCGGCGTCCGCTTCCCCTCCTTTGCTTTCCAGCCTTTGCACAGGTGGGCCGTCTACCCGCAAGGCGCCCCGAACTTCCCCGACCTGCCACCCCAGCCCGCTCGCTGCTCCAACTGCTTGCAGCCCCGGCTGAAGGTGGGGCCCAGGACGCCGGACCGAGGTAGGTCGGGGCGAGGTGGGGGGAGGGGATGTTCGGATTCGAACTCACCACTCGCCACTCCCGCTCGGCCTGCGTAGTTCCAGGCTCTGGAGCTGCGGGGAGGCCCCTGGCGTAGCTACCTAACGGGTTCTTCGGTCCCCTAAGTGATGGCGTGTGTTCGGAGCCCTTTTGCTGCCATGCTCAAGTGCCCTGGACCAGTAGGTGATTCGGACGTGCTCAAGTTAACGAAACACGGAGGACGGGGCCGGAGGCGCCTCCTGTTCTTCCTCTGGACATCTGCCTCATTTTCCACTCGGACCACTGGGGTCAGAGGTGGAGCACAACGGGGCTCGGGGGGGGAAGCTGGGAAGTCAGAGGATAGCGGTCATCAGGCCGTGAAGCGAGCGGCTGGGAGCTCCTAGGCGCATCCAGCGCGGAAGGGGAGGAGGGGCCGGAGGAGATGTGCGGCCCCTTTAAGACCCCAACGCTTGCTTAGCCAGAGGAGGGGGGTGCCGTGGGGGCGCTGCGTGATGAGAAAGTCGCCGGCTGAGCCTCACACTTTCTCCCGATTTCTCAACTTTTGGGTCGGGGGAGCGGGGAGAAAGCGGCGGTGCCGGGGCTGCGAGGGGGTGCGGGCTTGCAGCGGCTGCGTGCTCGCGGACTTCCCGCCCGCGCCGAGCCGCGGGGCCTCTAGGGCCAAGTGGGGAGCGGGCGGCGGGCGGGCAGGTGGCCCCGGGCCGCTGCGCCCGCGCCTTGGCTCTGCCCCCAGGAGCCGAGCGAGCCACCGGTCCCTCGTGGTGTGAGGGCGGTGATGTTTTTCCTCCCACCCACTTTTGAGTCCCCCCTCCCCCCTCGCGCGCACTCTAGCTCTCGCCACAACCTGCGAGTCCCAGATCTCGGAGGAGCGCCCCCGGGAGCTCGGAGCGCTTGCACTCGTGGAAGACGGAGGAGGCCGGTGGCCAGGTCAGTGAGCAGTGCCCGGCGTCCGCTTCCCCTCCTTTGCTTTCCAGCCTTTGCACAGGTGGGCCGTCTACCCGCAAGGCGCCCCGAACTTCCCCGACCTGCCACCCCAGCCCGCTCGCTGCTCCAACTGCTTGCAGCCCCGGCTGAAGGTGGGGCCCAGGACGCCGGACCGAGGTAGGTCGGGGCGAGGTGGGGGGAGGGGATGTTCGGATTCGAACTCACCACTCGCCACTCCCGCTCGGCCTGCGTAGTTCCAGGCTCTGGAGCTGCGGGGAGGCCCCTGGCGTAGCTACCTAACGGGTTCTTCGGTCCCCTAAGTGATGGCGTGTGTTCGGAGCCCTTTTGCTGCCATGCTCAAGTGCCCTGGACCAGTAGGTGATTCGGACGTGCTCAAGTTAACGAAACACGGAGGACGGGGCCGGAGGCGCCTCCTGTTCTTCCTCTGGACATCTGCCTCATTTTCCACTCGGACCACTGGGGTCAGAGGTGGAGCACAACGGGGCTCGGGGCACAACGCGGTACTGCCAGAACTCAGGGCCTAGAAAGCCTGGCTTCTAGTTCCTGCCTGCCCTGCTACTAACTTTATGAGAATGGGCAGTTGAGTTCTCTGGGCTCCAGGATGCCCATTTTGAAGATGGAGTTGTTGTAGGGAATAGAAATGAAATGATGATAGCAAGGTGTTTTGCCAGCCAGGTGCTGGATATTTGTCCATCATAGCGGCGACCAAGGCATCTAGACTCAGACCTGAGACACCCTGACCTGAAGCTGCCGTTTTTCAGGAGCAGCCCACCACCAGTGAATGGAGGTTTTCTTGTTGGGTGGTAGACTGGAGAGAGGATTTTAGCTGATGGACACGGGCCTGAGACTCCAGTGTCTTCTTGTTTGTGGGAAAAAGAATTGCTACCCCTGGGGGCTGTCCCACAGATGATAGTGAATGTGAGATTAGAAGGGCAGTGAAGCCTTTAGGGAGGATTAAAGAAACACCATGGGGCATGTAGAGCTGACTGACCTGCCCATCCCTTACCCTTCCTTTGGGAATGTCTCTAGTTCTGTTCTACCCAGGAGACTTCTGAGAAAAGACAGAGCCCTGACACTTGGCCATGCAGATCCCTTGCAGTCAGAGCCCAGCAATGAGCCCTTGGTCCCCTTGCATTTGATTGCTGATGAACTTGGTGAATGCTTGTTTCAGGGAGGCACCTTCATGAATCTATTTCTTTAGGTTCTGACATATTTCTTGGACTCCTATAAAACCCACTCACCCTCCCCCACCCTGTAGCGTTGGGTCCAGAATTTTTGTTTTCTTTGGTTGTTTTCTTGTTAGGGCCTGGATCCCCTCCAAATATGTCAATGGCAACATTTCTAAGTAACCTGTAAAAGAGCCAGTGCAAGTTCAATGGCACAACGGCCTGTGTGAAGCAGACAGAGAGTTAATGCTGAAATAACTCCAGTTAACTGGGTCAAAGTATAATTTGAAAAATTAAGGACAGTTTGGCTCTTTGCAAGTGTAAGAGTCGGCATGTTTGCTGAGCAGTGCTCACTTGTGTTTATTGCTGCAACCCCAACAAATGTCTTGAACTGTCCTCCTCCCCCCAAAAGAAAAAAATTAAAGGGATAAAGAGAAATTGAACGAAGACCTGGGGAGGGAACTCTTCTAGGTTTGTAGCTCTGCACAGAGCACAAAGGCAGGACTTCAGGATCTTGTAAATCAAAAGTGATTATTTATAAAGAGATTCATTTTCTGATGTTCTTCCTCCTAGCCAGGGAGGCCACACAGATGACAGGAACGCCAAAAGAGATTAATTGCTCTCCAGTTACCAACTTTTCTCTTTGCTCATACCATTAGTTGAGACCCAAGAAAAGCAAAAAAAAAAAAAAAAAAAAAAAAAAAAAAAAAAATCAAAGAGCCGTTTTCTTGCCAGCTTGAGTTATAAGACAATGCTACTGTTCACCAATTCACCCAACCATTGTACAAGAGAAGCAGTCCGGTTGGCTCTTGCATGGCGAGACCCAAAAACCACGGTTTCAGAAATCCCCCCTGAGATCCATATGTGATTGTGGTAAATTGGATTTCAGCAGTTAAAAAAGAAAATCGTTCTCCTTTGGAGGTTTGGGGGATAAGCTTATTAAAGAAGGCTCAGGAATAACCTCACTGGGGTGAATAGCTGTGTTAAACCATTCATGGAAATGATTTGCTTCGAGGGAATCTGGTAACTCTCTGAGGATAGAGATGGACATTCTGAATGACTGAAGGAGGACCAGAAGATCCCAGGAGGAATCAAAACATCAGAACCCAGGTCTTTGGAAGGCTAGGAACATGTCCCTGGAGAATTTAGTCCTTGTTTAAAGAGCAGGGAGGAGGAAGTAGAGAGGCAAACCAGTGCTGCAAATCGTGGCTGATGGCATAAATTATTCTCTATGACCAGTTCTTTGGTTGCATACTCTTAATTTGAAACAATGGACTTTACATTATCTGGACAACTTCATAGTATTTAAAATAAGAGCTGTGGTATTCACATCATGGCCCAAAGATAATTCAGTTCCCCAGAATGATCATTTTGCATTCCACCCAGCTCTCTATACTCAATATTTAGGTTGGACCCTCTGAAAAGATTGTTGAGCTCAGTTCCCATCCAATGTTAACCCTAGATTGAAATGTGGTATTTCTTGAATTATTTAAATATTTTCAAATCACCCATTGGAAGAGTTCTGCCAGCTCTAAAGTTGATGGAAATGACCTGTGACCAGATATAAGCTATAAGCAAACCTGTGTTCTAAGGGTCAAAAAGCTTTCCACTCCGGAGATTGGAAATGCAGGTCTCCTATTTTTGAATTGCTGGTGCTTTTTTGATGGTCCTTTGCATGGTGATACAATGTGAACACGTCACCTATTTAAGTTTGCCCAATATTCCTTAAAAATGGGTTATTTAAAATGTTCATTTCACAAAGGACTTCATATGAGAGGAATATGTCTGAAGCATTCAGATATTTAAATCACATCCATTTGCTAATTACATTTGTCTTTTCCAACATAAGTAGCCAAACTGAAAGTCCTGATAGATCTCATAACAGATACAGGAGAAGCACTGATCAACTCTTGCCTCATCACTGAAGGATTAATAATAATGGTAGTCTTGAAGCTAAGTTGACTTACATTTCAGAAATTGTTTGGGTCACTGCCTATTATTTTTTTCTTGTTTGCCAAAATGGCCGTTTTGCAAACCCCAGCTTCCCTTTTCTCCCAAAGAAAATCTCTTAAGAAATCAACTTTAATTCCCTTAGAAATGAGGATTTCAAAATTTATTTTTTCTTTCCTATGACTTTCCTGTAAGGATTTAGCCTTCGCGTTGGACAGGAATGTATATTTGTCCGCATGAATTTTCAGCCACAATCTTTGCAAGACAGGAGAGAGGAGAGGCAAGTTCTTTCTTCGTGAGAAAACAATGCTTACACTTAAGTAAATTCTCCAGCACTCCCCTTGCAAACCCCCCACCCCAGTAGGTTAGAAGCCTAACATCAGAGAACTCCATCAATTCCAGTGGATCTCTTCTAAGTCATTTTTTCTGCTTTCTTCCCAACAGCTTGAGTACACTGGGCCCTGAACGTTTCAAGTTGCCTTTTGCACTGGCTGGAATGAGAAAAAAGTGGGAGATGGGAGGCATGAGATACATCTTTTCCTTGTTGCTGATCTTTCTTTTCCTAGAAGGAAGCAAAGCAGAGCAAGTAAAACGTAAGTGTCTTGAGTTTAAAAAAACAAGATACTTTCTTGTCATTTCTTTGAAAATGTGCTTGTAATCTGAAGGGACTGCGAGTTAGCCCGAATGTGGTCCTGCCATTATTCTAAGAAAGTGAATGTTAACTGGTTTATGCATGAGTTGATAAAGTATGAGAGCTCTGAATCAGGCAAATAAATTGGGGGCTGCTTTTCTGATTATCCTATAGTTTTCATCTCATTGAACACATGACACATTAGCTTATTTTCCATTTTCCTGTTCTAAACTGTACAAATCTCATTCCATTTTACGTAATTCTAGAAATATCTGACAGATGAGCTGGAATTTTTCCCAAATTTCAGACTCTTCAGTAAAGGTTTTCACTTTCTGAGAAAGAATCACATAGAAAAGCAAAAGAAACAAAGCAAAGCAGGCTCTGCCTATTCCCTTCTGCTGAAAAATGAAGAAGGGGAAAAAACCTTCACATGAACTGGATTGAGATGAAAAATCTTTTGAGGAAATTGAGATTCCAGGGACTGTGAGCAAATTGGATGCCATTTATTGAACGGAACGTCCTCGCAAAGCCAGGGAATATTTCTAGAAGGTCAGCGATCCGTGTGATGGGCTGACACATTGTAGAAGGCAGAGTGACAGAAAAGGGGGATAATTAACCCTCTTTGCAGCCACCTTTGGGAGATTTATGTGTAACCATTGACATCTATGCTCTTGTTAGGAACTGTCTGCTTGCCTTTGCCCACCGTGAGCCTCACCTTCTTGGGGCCGTTTGCAGCCACCTCTGAGGTAGACTCTGACTCTGCATTTGAAGGAAAAGCCCTCTCTCTTGTTCCACTTTTTGGCTGCGTCAAAAGAAGCACAAAGGGGAACTGGTCCAAGAGGGGCATTCTCTGCTCCACTGAACTTATTCATGAGAAGGAACTGTGTAAATGTGCTCAGTAGGAGCTGAAATGGCATCTGAAGCCCATCACTTAAACATTTATTTCTTTTATCAGCTTAAGTTAAATATTTTGGGCATGAGGCTGGCTGTTTGGGAGGACAGTGCCGAGTCTGTTCCACTGTTACCTGTGGAACATTGTGACCCGTGTTTCTGCCCTACTATGATTTTCATAGTAAAGTCTCCTTCCTGGGAGAAATAGGGCTTTTGAGTAGGCTTTTAGACATGAGTGATCGGTGGTAGTTTCTAGTATGATTGAGACACAAAAGGAAAAGGACATTTAGCAGGACACAGTAGGAGCAAGGAAGTTTGAATCAGCCTCTTGTTGTCCTCAATCAGCCTTCTTTTCCTCCTGCTTCAATATGTAATCTACCTCAGAACCCTTGTCTTCCAGAAGTCCTCCTTGATTTAAACGGATGCAATAAAGAAGTTGTCCGTCCATTCTCAGCTAAGCTCACAGGCAGCTGGGCTTAAAAATCCTTCCTCTCTTAGGGAGAAACTTCCCTTATGGCCTTATGGCAGCATGGGGAAGCTTGACAACTCTTAGAAGACCATCTCCTCTGGGAAGCCTTCCATATTAATGAAGAATTGAGGAATATTGCCCACAGAAATAGATAATTGGAGCTTAATTGACAAACCGAAGAAACGTATGATTGAAAAATGATTGACAGACCCCAAACTATCACTTTCTAGCATTTTGTAGTGCCTATGAATGTGTCCCAAGCCTTAATTGGAATGTTCTAGTATCCGTGTGATGGGCTGACACATTGTAGAAGGCAGAGTGACAGAAAAGGGGGATAATTAACCCTCTTTGCAGCCACCTTTGGGAGATTTATGTGTAACCATTGACATCTATGCTCTTGTTAGGAACTGTCTGCTTGCCTTTGCCCACCGTGAGCCTCACCTTCTTGGGGCCGTTTGCAGCCACCTCTGAGGTAGACTCTGACTCTGCATTTGAAGGAAAAGCCCTCTCTCTTGTTCCACTTTTTGGCTGCGTCAAAAGAAGCACAAAGGGGAACTGGTCCAAGAGGGGCATTCTCTGCTCCACTGAACTTATTCATGAGAAGGAACTGTGTAAATGTGCTCAGTAGGAGCTGAAATGGCATCTGAAGCCCATCACTTAAACATTTATTTCTTTTATCAGCTTAAGTTAAATATTTTGGGCATGAGGCTGGCTGTTTGGGAGGACAGTGCCGAGTCTGTTCCACTGTTACCTGTGGAACATTGTGACCCGTGTTTCTGCCCTACTATGATTTTCATAGTAAAGTCTCCTTCCTGGGAGAAATAGGGCTTTTGAGTAGGCTTTTAGACATGAGTGATCGGTGGTAGTTTCTAGTATGATTGAGACACAAAAGGAAAAGGACATTTAGCAGGACACAGTAGGAGCAAGGAAGTTTGAATCAGCCTCTTGTTGTCCTCAATCAGCCTTCTTTTCCTCCTGCTTCAATATGTAATCTACCTCAGAACCCTTGTCTTCCAGAAGTCCTCCTTGATTTAAACGGATGCAATAAAGAAGTTGTCCGTCCATTCTCAGCTAAGCTCACAGGCAGCTGGGCTTAAAAATCCTTCCTCTCTTAGGGAGAAACTTCCCTTATGGCCTTATGGCAGCATGGGGAAGCTTGACAACTCTTAGAAGACCATCTCCTCTGGGAAGCCTTCCATATTAATGAAGAATTGAGGAATATTGCCCACAGAAATAGATAATTGGAGCTTAATTGACAAACCGAAGAAACGTATGATTGAAAAATGATTGACAGACCCCAAACTATCACTTTCTAGCATTTTGTAGTGCCTATGAATGTGTCCCAAGCCCTTTGGATATTCAACTGGTGTCAGAATGATTTTGTAACAGATGGCCTAAGGGACCAGTTCTGGTCCAGTGTTTCCAGCTTATAGTCAGATATTAAGTCTAAGGTCATGATCATTCCCTAAATAAGCCCTCAGCATCATTCTTTGTGGTCTGACCCAGGCTAACAGTTTCGAAGACATGTGCAAAATTGCCTTCCCTGAAAGGAAGCTCTCAAATAAATACCTTAGGTATGTTGCCTCGACTGACTCTCTCTCTCTCTTTCTCTCTCTCTCTCTCTCTCTCTCACACACACACACACACACATACACCCTGCATGCATAGAGATTTATATTGCAGCTCTACAAGAAGTTAGAAGCAATGAGGGGGAATGCTTACATAAATGATCCATGTAATGTACTCTCACACAACCATTCAAACACTCCTTATTGAAAATTTTACAGCTCTGAAAAATGCTTATATTAACTCATCCTAAATTTTCTTAAATTATAAAATGAATATTACTCATCATAAAAATGATATGCAAGTATCTGAGCTTCATAAAGAACCTGTATCTCTCAACACCCATTCCCATTTGTCAGGGATAACTGTTACTACTAATAAAGAGTTTTCTGTGTGTTTTCCCATACTATTTTTTTTGTTATAAAAGCATACATATCTATAGGGTTTTTTTCTTTTTAAAAAATTGGATATTATTTATGTATTTTTCCATATAGCTTATTTTATTCAGCAGTGTATCCAGGACATCCTTCCGTATCAGAACATTGTGGTGTAACAGCACCATATTCATTCTAATGCCTACATAGTACCCAGTTATATGAGTGTGCCATGGTTTGTTTAGCTAGTCCCTATTTGTAGATATTTAGATTGTTTTTATTTTTGAAATTTTTTACAGAGTTTTGTTGTTTATTGCCGCATATCAACGTGAATTAGCCATAGGTGTACATATGTCCCCTCCCTCTTGAACTTCCCTCCCACCTCCCTCCCTTGCTTCCAGTTTTTGTCATTGCTATAAGTAAGGCATTAATGAGCACCTGAAAGCACTGAAGCAAGTATTTGTGACTAATTCTTAGGTCACAGTGTATGTTCAGTTTTAATCTTGGCAAGAACTGTCAAATTATCCTTCCAAAAAAAAAAGTTGTATACTTCTGCCATATATGTATGTATGCCCATTTCTAATTCCTTCATTAAAAGTATTATTAATCTTCATATTCTAAGGCCAGTTTAATAGGGGAAATCATATTTCAGTTGTGCCGTGATGTTTTCCTATTACTGGAGTATATTTTCAATTGCTTTTAATTCAATTGTATTTCTCCAGTGAATTGACTATTTTTCAGTTGGGTTGCTTGTCTTATTGATTTGCAAAAGCTTATTTATTAACATGTTGTTATAGCAAATGTTGTTATTAACCTTTTGTATTTCATAGATTGCACTTGATTTAAACTTTGTGTAAGTTGTATTTTCCCATAGAGAAGTTTACAGTTTTTATGTAGTCAGATCTGTCATTCATTTCCTTTATGGCTTGTGGATTTCTTCTTATTCCTAGGAAGATCCTTCCTACTCCATATTCTTACATTTTTTTCTATGCCTTGCATAATTAGGGGTTTTACCCATAGGTCTCTGTTCTAGCTGAAATTTATATTCATGCATGGTGTGCAATGAGTCTTCCCAGGAGGCTCAATGGTAAAGAATCCACCTTCCAGTGAAGGAGATGAGGGTTCAGTCCTTGGGTCAGGAAGATGCCCTGGAGAAGGGAATGGCAGCCCCACTCCAGTATTCTTGCCGGGAGAATCCCTCAGACAGAGGAGGCTGGCAGGCGACAGTCCATGAGGTTGCAAAGAGTCAGATGTGACTGAGCACTCATGCATGCACACGGTATGCAAGAGGGAAGTAACTTTTTTATCTCTGTGTAGTATTTTCATGACTGTTATTTTTGTTCATTTTTATACTTCTGTTTATTCCAAAGATTTCACAATTGGCAAATATTACTTTTACAACAGGAAAGATTCCTTTGAAGTAAAATACCATCATGTTTCCCATATTCTGATGTTGAGTTCTAAAGAAGTGTAGGTAGGGGAATTAAAAAGGGAAAAGGTGGGAAAAAGAACTAGAAAAACTTCAGGAAATGTATATGTGTAAGGATCATGAAGCTTCACCTCTTGCCATGCTGCCTGATACCATTTTACCCAAGGAAGCCAGGGGTTTTACTCATTCATGGACTGGTTTGTATATAAGCTTGTAGGTCAAGACAGATGCTCTGTAGCCTGTTTGCTCTCCCATTTTAGACACCAGGATGGAATGAGGGAGGGGGGCATGTTGTTACGGTCAAAGATGCTCACTCAATTGGTATAGAATCTGAGGTGGTCTGGAGAAAATGCTTTCATAGCAGAAAGCTGTTTGCACAAGGAAAAGTAGAAGTGGGTGCTGTCACTTACTACCAGCTAATTAGCCAGAGTTACCTAGCTCTCACAGGAGGTAAAACTGGCTCAAGAATCCAAGACTTATGGACAGTGCCATCACAGTGGATGAATGAGCTATTTATGGCTTATATAAAAGTTTGTTACTGTCCAAAATCAGTAAGGTTTGAGGTCTTTAGTTGGGAAAATGTCTTTCTGTAACTCCTTTATGCTCTGTTGTTAAAGTTGTAGTCAAAAGAGGCCAGGAAGCTCTTTTGAAGTTCAAAGAAGTGTAACATTCAGTGCATAATATTCATGCAAATATAGGACAAAATGAGCTGAAAAGTTGGCCTCTTTTGGCAGATCTGACTTAGGTAATGAACTATTGATCAAAATGATATGGAAGAATTGAGTTGTTAAGAACATTCAATTATGTATTTTAAATGGACCAGCCTGTGCCAAGGCTGGCACAAGTCCTAAGGAGAGAAATGGTTGGTGTATTTCATGGCTTCCATGCCTGCTTTATAAGGTGGGTTAGCTGGATCTTCCAAGGTCTAGAATCTTACTCATTTTTCTCCTTAGGAGAAAAGTTTCTAACATTTGTATTTGGATAAAAATGGGCCTCTGAACTTCCCAGGAAGGGCAAGTCCACAAAAGATTGAAGAGAAGGAAGAAGATACTGAAAATTTGAGACATGGGAAGCATGGCCTTATGGAGCCTCTTTATTGTGAAAGTCAACCAGAAGGGCTTGAGTTCTCCACCTCCAAAGTCTCCCTTGAACATTAGAAGTAATTATTTGACAAGGCAAAGAAATGTATATGTGTAAGGATCATGAAGCTTCACCTCTTGCATGCTGCCTGATACCATTTTACCCAAGGAAGCCAGGGTTTTACTCATTCATGGACTGGTTTGTATATAAGCTTGTAGGTCAAGACAGATGCTCTGTAGCCTGTTTGCTCTCCATTTTAGACACCAGGATGGAATGAGGGAGGGGCATGTTGTTACGGTCAAAGATGCTCACTCAATTGGTATAGAATCTGAGGTGGTCTGGAGAAAATGCTTTCATAGCAGAAAGCTGTTTGCACAAGGAAAAGTAGAAGTGGGTGCTGTCACTTACTACCAGCTAATTAGCCAGAGTTACCTAGCTCTCACAGGAGGTAAAACTGGCTCAAGAATCCAAGACTTATGGACAGTGCCATCACAGTGGATGAATGAGCTATTTATGGCTTATATAAAAGTTTGTTACTGTCCAAAATCAGTAAGGTTTGAGGTCTTTAGTTGGGAAAATGTCTTTCTGTAACTCCTTTATGCTCTGTTGTTAAAGTTGTAGTCAAAAGAGGCCAGGAAGCTCTTTTGAAGTTCAAAGAAGTGTAACATTCAGTGCATAATATTCATGCAAATATAGGACAAAATGAGCTGAAAAGTTGGCCTCTTTTGGCAGATCTGACTTAGGTAATGAACTATTGATCAAAATGATATGGAAGAATTGAGTTGTTAAGAACATTCAATTATGTATTTTAAATGGACCAGCCTGTGCCAAGGCTGGCACAAGTCCTAAGGAGAGAAATGGTTGGTGTATTTCATGGCTTCCATGCCTGCTTTATAAGGTGGGTTAGCTGGATCTTCCAAGGTCTAGAATCTTACTCATTTTTCTCCTTAGGAGAAAAGTTTCTAACATTTGTATTTGGATAAAAATGGGCCTCTGAACTTCCCAGGAAGGGCAAGTCCACAAAAGATTGAAGAGAAGGAAGAAGATACTGAAAATTTGAGACATGGGAAGCATGGCCTTATGGAGCCTCTTTATTGTGAAAGTCAACCAGAAGGGCTTGAGTTCTCCACCTCCAAAGTCTCCCTTGAACATTAGAAGTAATTATTTGACAAGGCAAAGAAATGAGAAGAAGAATAGACCTATGCACATCTTAGAAATTTAAATAGGTAGAAGTAGAAAAAATGAGAATGCTTTTAAATTAAATAGCTTAATGCATTTCAAGGTATATTCTTAATTATGGTTTATGTTGGGGGGGCGGGGATGGGGAACCATGGAAGCTCTGACGCCCACTTCGATCCAAACCGAAGCTCCGTGAATTTCTTACTTACTATGGGAATGTTGCTTAATCTCTCCAAATTTAGTGCTGTTATCAGTACAGTGAGGGAAAGAATAGCGTATTGATCATCAACATGGTCATCTGAAGACTCGATGACATTGTAGACACAGGGGGCTTTGTGACAGTGGCTGGCACACAGTTTTTAATGAGTGGTAGCAATGAGTGTAACTGTCCTACAAGCAAAATGGTATTTTCCCCTTAATTTTCAGATGAGAATCTTAAAACCCAGTGAGGTCAAGTGACTTTCTACGAAGCCAGATAGCAAGTTCAGGGCAGCACCAGAATGAAAACACAGGTGTCCAAATTAGTTGTTCTGTGTACAACAGCAGTTTGTGTCTAGAAGTTCTCTGAGGAAGCCAGTGCCTTCTCTTGAATAGAAGCCCAGTGCTTTGCACATGTGGAAAAGGAAATGGCAACCTACTCCAGTATTCTTGCCTGGAGAATCCTATGAACAGAGCAGCCTGGTGGGTTACAGTTCACAGGGCCACATAGAGTCACACATGGCTGAAGCAATTTAGCACTGCACGTCTTTGCACATGGCAGCCACTTAACACGTGAGATGATCTGAGTAAATGAATAAAGAACTTTATAACCAGAATTGCAAAGATGGGTAGTATACTATTTGAGAGTTAAAAGACAATAGGGCTAAAGTTATTCTGGAATCTCAATAAGCTAAGCCAAAGGAAATTTGTGAGGAAGGTTAAAATATGTGCCTTTATGTCCATGCTTCTTAGATCTCCCTGACTTCTCAGTAGGATTTGGAATGTCCTCATAGTCTAATACAGAGCAAACTGTGCTCATAAGTCAGGAGACCTGGTGTCTGGTCATTTCTATTGCTTGCTGTGTGGTACTGGTTGAGTCATTCCTGCCCTCTGAACTAAGGATTCTCTACTCTCTGAGAGGAATTCTTGTTTTCTGGACAGCAAACTAAAGGATGCCAGGATAGGAGTTGGAGGGGGGACAGTGGCAAGAGAAATGAAGGTTCTCTCTTTACATATTTGGAACACGCCTAGGCTTTCATCATTGTCACAAGGTCAAAAAGTGTTTTATTCATTTAAAATTTATAGCCTGCCTACTTTTAAGAAGATTAGCTACAGGTTATATATGAAAAACTAGATAACTTTTTAAAAGATGAAACAAAAATAGAGGCCATCACAGGAAAGTACAAAGAGTAGAGGTTTTAAACACCTGGGTTTGGCATATTACTGGGCTTCCCAGGTGGTGTTACTAGTCAGGAACACACCTGAAACTGTGGACTACCAGTCCTCAGGGTTGCAGAGAGTCAGATACAACTAAGTGTCTGAGCATGCACAAACATTGGTACATTACAGTATTCACATTCTAGATTGGCTTATGCTTCCTGAAAAGATAGCAAAAGTTTCTGTTGGTTGCTAAGAGAAAATTACAGTCTCATCTACCTCCCACCTATTCAGACACTATTAATGATGGGATGTTTGTATAAAGCACATTTTGGGTGGTACAAAGACACCAATTGTAACATTAGCTTCACAAAAGAAAGAAGAATCATGTTTGGCATTTCTTTATTAACCTTCTGTAAAGGAAGAGGGCAAGCATTAAATTACATCTCAATAAAAATCTTTCCATAAGTGCTAAGGAAATGTGGTCCAGATATTCTAACTTTGAATGATATAAGTTCATTGAAGGCTGGAACATGGAAATGTTCTACAGATGCTTGTTTAATATTTCTAGTAGACTGGATTGTCAATTATCAGATGCCTTAAGCAAAGTTAACATCAATGTGATATTTTTCTATTTAAAAATAGATGAATGAATAAGTATTGAAAACAAATTATTGATAATCCTTCTTAGATCTCTGAGAGGAATTCTCATAGTCTAATACAGAGCAAACTGTGCTCATAAGTCAGGAGACCTGGTGTCTGGTCATTTCTATTGCTTGCTGTGTGGTACTGGTTGAGTCATTCCTGCCCTCTGAACTAAGGATTCTACTCTCTGAGAGGAATTCTTGTTTTCTGGACAGCAAACTAAAGGATGCCAGGATAGGAGTTGGAGGGGGGACAGTGGCAAGAGAAATGAAGGTTCTCTCTTTACATATTTGGAACACGCCTAGGCTTTCATCATTGTCACAAGGTCAAAAAGTGTTTTATTCATTTAAAATTTATAGCCTGCCTACTTTTAAGAAGATTAGCTACAGGTTATATATGAAAAACTAGATAACTTTTTAAAAGATGAAACAAAAATAGAGGCCATCACAGGAAAGTACAAAGAGTAGAGGTTTTAAACACCTGGGTTTGGCATATTACTGGGCTTCCCAGGTGGTGTTACTAGTCAGGAACACACCTGAAACTGTGGACTACCAGTCCTCAGGGTTGCAGAGAGTCAGATACAACTAAGTGTCTGAGCATGCACAAACATTGGTACATTACAGTATTCACATTCTAGATTGGCTTATGCTTCCTGAAAAGATAGCAAAAGTTTCTGTTGGTTGCTAAGAGAAAATTACAGTCTCATCTACCTCCCACCTATTCAGACACTATTAATGATGGGATGTTTGTATAAAGCACATTTTGGGTGGTACAAAGACACCAATTGTAACATTAGCTTCACAAAAGAAAGAAGAATCATGTTTGGCATTTCTTTATTAACCTTCTGTAAAGGAAGAGGGCAAGCATTAAATTACATCTCAATAAAAATCTTTCCATAAGTGCTAAGGAAATGTGGTCCAGATATTCTAACTTTGAATGATATAAGTTCATTGAAGGCTGGAACATGGAAATGTTCTACAGATGCTTGTTTAATATTTCTAGTAGACTGGATTGTCAATTATCAGATGCCTTAAGCAAAGTTAACATCAATGTGATATTTTTCTATTTAAAAATAGATGTTCTTTTTTAACATTCAGAAGAACATAAAAGTATTAGAGAAACAAAAGTTATTGATAATCTCAACATTTATGTTAATCATGGTTAGATTGGTATATTGATTTAAAGTTTTCTTTTCTACACAACTATATATATATATATATATATATATATACACATATATATTTGTATAAATATATTTATATGGGCTTCCCTAGTGGCTCAAACGTTAAGAATCTGCCTGCAATTAGGAAACCTGAGTTTGACCCCTGGGTTAGAAAGATCCCTTGGAGAAGGAAATAGCAACCCACTCCAGTTTTCTTGCCTGGGAAAGTCCATGGACAGAGGAGTCTGGTGGGCCACAGCCCATGGGGTCGCAAAAGAGTCAGACATGACTTAATGGTTAAACAACAACACATATATGTTATTTTATAAAAATGAAGCACTCAGGGTATACACCCAGTAGTGGTATTTCTGGGTCATATGATAGTTGTTTTCCTAGTTTTTTTTTTTTAAAGAATCTGCATTCTGTTCTCCATAGTGGCTCTTTCAATTTACATTCCCACCAACAGTGTACAAGAGGGTTCCATTTTCTGCACATCTTCTCAAGCATTTATTGTTTGTGATTTTTTGATAATGGCCATTTTGACCAGTGTGAGGGTGATACCTTACTGTAGTTTTGATTTGCATTTCTCTAATAATGAGCAGTGCTGAGCATTTTTTCATGTGTTTATTGGCCATCTAGATTTCTTCTTTGGAGAAATATCATGGTAGGTCTTCTGCCCAGTTTTTGATTGGGTTGTTTGTTTTTCTGATATTGAGCTGCATCAGCCATAATTCAAAAAGACATGTGTACCCCAGTGTTCACTACAGTACTATTTACAGTTGCTTGGACATGGAAGCAGCCTAGATGTCCATTGATAGATGAATGGATAAAGAAGCTGTGGTACATATACATAATGGAATATTAATCTGCCATAAAAAGGAACAAGTTTGAGTCAGTTCTGATGAGGTAGATGAACCTAGAGCTTGTTATACAGAGTGAAGTAAGTCAGAAAGAGAAAAACAAATATCATATATTAACACATATGTATGGAATCTAAAAAATGATACTGATTAACCTATTTACAGGACAGGAATAGAGACACAGACATAGAGGACAGACTTGTGGACACAGCAGGGGAAGGAGACCATGGAGTGCATTGAGAAAGTAGCATTGAAACATATACATTATCATATATAAAATAGATAGCTGGTCAGAAATTGGCGTATAACACAGTGACCTAAACTTGGTGGTCTGTGACAATGCACAGTGTGGGAGGGAGGTTCAAGAGGGAGAAGACCTATGTAGATTCATGGCTGATGCACATTGTTGTTTGGCAGAAACCAACACAACATTGTAAAACATATCCTCCAATTAAAAATAAAAAGAAATAAAGCACTGATTCATAACTGATTCTGTAAAATGTACCTGCAGTAGAGATTTATCCCATGTTGTCTGAAGTGAAAGCTAGATATTTTAGCTACCAGTTGAAGGGCACACAAAGTTACTTCTGTTGTGAAAAGTTCAAGAGCACAAGTTGAATTCTTGACCAAACAGAAAGTAAACCTCTTTTAGCACAGACTTGTGCAACTGAGGTGCTGATAGAAAGAACAATTAGTTTTTTCAAACAAGAGCTTTGATTTATTTTTGCCCAAAGTCCTATGCCAGATGACAAGTAAGAGATGATTTTAGCCAGAAAAAATATTCAGATCAGGTTTTGCCAGCTGAGCGGCCTTTCCATAAAAGGATCTCACATGGCCTTATAGTAAAGACTAACAAGAATACCATCAAGTCGAGTTATCCATGTTAATGGAAGGTAGAAGGGCACAATGAATAGAAATTTCATGGAAAATCTTCATTTCTCTACTTAGCCAATGGTGTTACCTTGCTCAACTCTCAAACCTCTTTGAAATATGGACCTTTTTCCTCTCATTGAGTTTGCCTGCCTGCTAGTAGAAAAGGCAGGTAGTGCAAAGGCCATGCTGTGCATAGGCCATTCGACATGTATTAAGTTGAATTAATTTTGGATAAATGATCCAACAAGAAGGAATTAGATATTTAACTCCCAGATAAAGAGAACTAAGCTGTATACTCAAAAGTGAAGAACTTGTTTTTCTCCTAGTTTTCCTTTTTTACTGACTTCCACAGACTGTAAATGAAGTCTTAAAACCCCAAGGAATTCTGACTGAGACTTCAATTCTAGAAACCTAATTACCAGAGATATAGGACTTTTTTCTTCTGTGGTGACTATTGCATCATGTCCTTCATTCTGATTCAAGTTTGATAAGTGACAGAAGAAGAGTACTGATGCTTTTAATTTTTCCTTCACTATTATAGTAACCTTAAAAAAAAAGAGTTAAAAAGGAATTTGTTTACTAGATTTGTCATCTCATATAATGAACAGCAAAGATTCATCTCTCCATTTTCACTGACTGTATGTGTGAAAATAAAATAAATATTGTAATATTTAGTATGATGATGTGTTTACAGTAATAGCTCTTATGGAAAACAGTTCTTTGGAATGTTTTATTGCCTTTAGACTGGTGATGAAGTTATTGACCTTTTGACCTGGTCCTGGGTGCTAGATAGTAATGATTGGGCAGAACATTGGTGTCATAGAGGCACATCTCTGTTGTTTACTTTTTGTCATCATTGTTAACAGGGGCCCTTAAAGTAGCAAGAATTACCACTTTTAATTAGGGCCGCCTGAACCATTTGAGAAATAGCTATGATGATGCAGGCTGAAGGTCCATCTCAGATGGTTATTGAAATTCCTTTGGGACCAAGTTCTACTCAACAAATGTCATGAGTCAGTGGTAAGTCATGAAGTCTCTGGGTTTCCCTGGTAGCTCAGATGGTAAAGAATGCACTTGCCAATGCAGGAGACACAGGTTCGATCCCTGGATCAGGAAGATCCCCTGGAGGAGGGCATGGCAACCCACTCCAGTATTCTTGCCTGGAGAATCCCAAGGACAGAGAGTCCTGGTATGTTATAGTCCATAGGGATGCAAAGAATCGGACATACTAAGCAAATAAGTATGTATGCATGTGAAGTCTCCAGATGATATCACTCAGATACTGGCAAGTGATAAGCTTACTTTTCTTCCCTGCATGTCATATAAGTTGGAGGTATCATTGTTTCAATAAAATCAGCTCCACTGAGCTTCTTGTCCAAAATGATATACTGGAACTTGAGGTGTGGTCAGTGTTGCTGTGTAACTCATGAAATATACTCCTGGGTAATCGCAAAAATGTTTTAAAAGTTCAGACTTTTTAAGTATGTGCTGACATGGACTTTATCATAGTTTCTGAAAATTGATCATTGCTCAATCTTGGACAACCATGGTAAAGCTATCTTAAAGATTATAGTGTTAAAAAAGAGATTATTGTGTTTACTTTTGCTATGTAATTGAAAAGAAATCAGTGGCAGTAATTGCAGAAATGTTGTTTTGTAGCACCAATGGCATTACTGTTTAGCTCTTCATCTCTGCCTTAAGTTCCTGAACTTCTTCCTTCCAGGAATCTGGATTTCTGTTTGGAGCATAATTGACCAAATCCCTTGTTGCTGAGGTACTTGAGGAAGACCATTATGTTTACATTTATGGTCAGGTTTTGATCTGAAGTTAGTTTTTGAGTAAGGTGTTTTCATCCTCAAGATGCCTAGTTTGTAAGACATTGGTATTATAATATAGATAAATGTCATGTATCATGAAGTAAGTACTGATGGATATAAAGAGAATGAAAAAGAGCTCTAGCTGGGGGTACTCTTGTCTTCCCAATTAGATTTCATAGCCCTTGACAGCATGGGCACTATTTCATACTTTATAATTTGTCATTGAGATAGATACCAAAAAGTGCAAGATGAAGTCTTCCAGCTATATCATTTCATATAGTTATTTGAGTATGACCTGTCTTCACTACATACAACTTATTCTTTAAAAAGTCAGCAAAGCTGTGTATCCAAGAGTGAGAAGGGTGGTTTGAGAAAAAGTTGGGAAAGAATGTATAGAAGCCCTTTATATTTTAAGTTCTGAAAGTGGGTGATATGCACCTTACAATCATGTAGCAACAGGCAAAATGCTATAGTGGTTCCAGTCCTTGGTTCTGAGGCCAGCTTACTTAGATCTGAATCCCAAGTCTATACCTTGACTAGTCATGTCAACTTAGGCAAGTTATCAGACATCCCTGTGCCTCAGATTCCTCATCTGTAAAATGGGGCTAATGATGGGATTGACCTTGTAGGGTTGTGGTCAGAATTTAGTGAATTCATGGATGTAAAACCCTTAGAACAGAGTCTGTCTCATAGGAGGTGTTGAGCAAATTTTGTTGTTGGTTTTCTTATTACTGTTACTATCATTCTCATCTGGATCATTTTGTTCAGGAGCTGGTTCTTTGACCCCTTGTTATATTTATCTTCTACCTCCTTAGCCTTTGAGCCATATTTGAAGCAGGAAAACTCAGATCAGTCAGTTTCACAAATTGCCTAGCAATACTCTTTAGAAGCTGAATTTGGGGCAATCAGAATCTCTGGCTGAAACAAGTTATTTGGATTATCTGTGGTTGTCATGAATAGTGTGAGCTAAGATATAATGAAAGGATCCAGTTAAGAGTGTCTATGAATAAATCTGTCTTAAAGATATTTTAGAGAAGTGATAGCAACTTGCTTAACAGCTATATATAAAGAATAACCTCCTTGTGGCGTCAGTGTATACTGTTCCTTTGGAAAGAGACTTTCCTTCAAGTTAAATCCTAACAATTTGGAAGTGAGCTTTAAAAATATGTAAATACTCATAAAACCACATTTTTATAGCTTGCCTTATTTCCATGTTTCTTAGTCTTTCAGGGATCCTTATCTTTCATCATCTTGTCTCTTCATCATCACTAAGGGAATAAATCACCCAATCATGTGGTCCTATTGCTAATAATGAAACCGTATCCAATTTCATATTTTAAGTAGGTAGATCTCATGTCATCCTCTGCATGAGCTATTTCAGACAAAATAATCCAGAATCAAACATACCACACAAGGTTCCATCTTACTTTGCAATGTGAATTTAAATCAACAAAGTAATTCCCTGCCTACTTCTATCCAAGTATTAGTGACTGAAGAATGATTCAACTAGAACACTGTATGCCAGCCTAATAATGCCACCTAAACAGCCTCCTTCATGCATTTACTTCTAAGTATATACTTAGATTCTTTCTGAAATGTCTAGATTAGTCGTATAAATGAAATACAAATATCTTAGATATTTTAAAGATAATGAATTTATTGTAGAGAAACATTCTCCTCTCAATATGTGAAAGTTCACAAAAGGTGCCACATTTGCACATTTATTTTGGGCAATTTGTGATTTGTCTCTTCTCAGTTAAACATGCAGGGATTGTTAAAAATATTTTCTGCTGCATTCTACAACACTGTGGAGCAGAGGTCTAATTTGTGTGTGTACCAAGACAATCATATTCCTGAAACTTGGCTGAAAAATATACACGTTCTGCCTACAGAATAATTTTGATTTTTCTGAGTTCTTTTAATAGATGGTATTGAGCACTTACATTTAGTCCAGAAATATAGCTTAATATAGTAATAATAATGATGATGATATCATAAAAGTTACTGATAAAGGAAAAAATATTGTTTCCATTTTCCCTCACCAAATTTGGGAAGTTTTAAGCAACTAGAATATCTGATGTTGGACATTTTCACACACTGCAAATGGAAAGTAAATTAGTGCAGCTTTTCTGGAAGGCAGCTTGACAATGTAGATCAGGAATTTAAAAGCCTTCAAAACCTTTGGCTTAATAAATCTGCTTCTAAGAATTTGTAGAAAATGACCAGTATTGCATACATTACTTTATATGCAAGGATGTTTATTTTTTATTTTTTGACGGCACCTAGAGGCATATGGGATCTTAGTTCCTTGACCATGGATTGAACCCGTACCTCCTGCAGTAGAAGCACATAGTCTTAAGCACTGGACAGCCAGGAAAGTTCCTATGTACAAGGATGTTTATCATGGAATTTTTTAAAAAGAAAAGGATACAATTTGATACTCTTAAATAAGGGATTGGTTAAATTATGGTTCAGCTGTGTTAATGGAAAGTCATGTCACTAGGCATGTGGTATAGGGAAAATATTTAATGGCACAGAAATGTCCACAATATATTAATTTTAGAACATGGATTATAAAGTATGTATTGTATATGTTCTTAATTTTATAAACAAAAAACTTTATACACCTTATGCACACGAAAGAAACTAGAAAGAGCTTATAGTTTCTGGTCTTGACATGTAAAGAGCTTAGAAGTTGTCACTCTCATTGTCACAAGCAAAAAAGCTTAAGGAAGTGAAAATCAACAACTCTTAAATCAATCAGAAAACTGAGGTCATAGGGCAAAGTGCCTGTGGTTTTTTATTTTAAAAACTGGAAAGACAGGCATATACAATCACCGCTGCTGGGTCCTGGTTGGAGTACTTCAACAGGTAATTGACTAATTGCTGGAGAAGGAGCATGTTCTAGCTTGAGAGAGAAAATCTCTTTTTTTGTGAGTTTTTACCTCCAGGATTCCCATCAGGTTCTCAGGTTTGATGAAAAATTTATAATTATTTCAGGCAGAGGAGGGGAATAAGTAGCCATTTTAAAATAAGCCCAGAGTTCTTTGTTCTTCTTAACTAAGGCCTGGCCTCAAAGGAAATGATTTTATCTGAGACTAACTGATTTGGGTTTTATCAGAGCCTAACCTACCTGAAACAAGGAATATATGCCCAGCTCCACTAGCTGTCCTGTCACACCTACATTAGTGGGGAGGAGCAAAGGTAATTAATGCTTTTGAAAGTCACAGCTCAGAGACACTGATCACTAAAAGACTGAGAGCTAATTATAGGACTATAGAATACTTCTCCTTCCTCCACAATTTACTATCATACCAATTTGGGGTCCTGTTTAATAACAGGAGATTGAAAGAACTACAAGCTGTAGACACCATTTAAAAAGGAGAGTCTAGGGGCTTCCCTGGTGGTCCGGTGGGTAAAAAGTCCGCCTTGCACTGCAAGGGGTTCCAGTTCTATCCCTGGCATGGGAAGAACCCACATGCCGTGGAGTGGCTGGACCGGTGTGTCCAATTATGAGCTTGAGCTCCTGGAGCGCATGTGCCCAGAGCCGGTGCTCTGCTACAACAGAGGCCACTGTGATGGGAGGCCCACACAGGCCAAAGAAAATATTTAATGGCACAGAAATGTCCACAATATATTAATTTTAGAACATGGATTATAAAGTATGTATTGTATATGTTCTTAATTTTATAAACAAAAAACTTTATACACCTTATGCACACGAAAGAAACTAGAAAGAGCTTATAGTTTCTGGTCTTGACATGTAAAGAGCTTAGAAGTTGTCACTCTCATTGTCACAAGCAAAAAAGCTTAAGGAAGTGAAAATCAACAACTCTTAAATCAATCAGAAAACTGAGGTCATAGGGCAAAGTGCCTGTGGTTTTTTATTTTAAAAACTGGAAAGACAGGCATATACAATCACCGCTGCTGGGTCCTGGTTGGAGTACTTCAACAGGTAATTGACTAATTGCTGGAGAAGGAGCATGTTCTAGCTTGAGAGAGAAAATCTCTTTTTTTGTGAGTTTTTACCTCCAGGATTCCCATCAGGTTCTCAGGTTTGATGAAAAATTTATAATTATTTCAGGCAGAGGAGGGGAATAAGTAGCCATTTTAAAATAAGCCCAGAGTTCTTTGTTCTTCTTAACTAAGGCCTGGCCTCAAAGGAAATGATTTTATCTGAGACTAACTGATTTGGGTTTTATCAGAGCCTAACCTACCTGAAACAAGGAATATATGCCCAGCTCCACTAGCTGTCCTGTCACACCTACATTAGTGGGGAGGAGCAAAGGTAATTAATGCTTTTGAAAGTCACAGCTCAGAGACACTGATCACTAAAAGACTGAGAGCTAATTATAGGACTATAGAATACTTCTCCTTCCTCCACAATTTACTATCATACCAATTTGGGGTCCTGTTTAATAACAGGAGATTGAAAGAACTACAAGCTGTAGACACCATTTAAAAAGGAGAGTCTAGGGGCTTCCCTGGTGGTCCAGTGGGTAAGGACACCCACCGCCTTGCAGTGCAAGGGGCGCCAGTTCGATCCCTGGCCTGGGAAGATCCCACATGCCGTGGAGTGGCTGGACCGATGTGTCCGATTACCGAGCCGGAGCTCTGGAGCGCATGTGCCCAGAGCCGGTGCTCTGCAACAACAGACGCCACAGTGATGGGAGGCCCACACAGGCCAAAGAACAAAGATGGATGAAACTAGACAAATGAAAGACCAATAGAATTGGCCCAAAAAAAGAAGAGTCTAGAGAAACCTGAAAACAATGGAGAGAATAAACAAAAACACTAGGCAAATTTAGCATCTGACACCATGAATACAAAAACAAAAAGCAACAGTAAAATTAGCCTAACTCCTAACTAAATTAACATAAAACCTGACACTAATGCTCATTTACCTCAGTTAGTTTTACTGAGGACATCATGTCTGACTTTCAACAAAAAGCTACAGGGCATACTAAAAGGCAAAAAAAAAAAAAAAAGATCAATCTGAAGAGACAAATCAGGTATTAGAACCAGGCTCAGATGTGGAAGATATTTTGAAATGATTAGACTTGGAATGTAAAATAAGATGAATGTTCTGAGACCTCTAATGAAAAAAGTAGGCAAAATTTTGTAAGAGTATATAGGCAATGTAACAGAGAGAGGTGCAAACTAAGAAAGAATCAAAAGGAAATGTGAGAAATCAAAAGCACTGACAAAAATAAATGATAAAATTCAATAGAATATTCAATACTGGTGGGGAAATTACCAAAGGTGTAATGTGTGTAACAGGAATGGCAGAAGGAGACAAGAGAAAGGAAGAAGACATAATGAATGAAGTAATAATGGCCGAGAATTTTCCAAAAACAATGATAAACACCAAAGCAAAATTCCAGGAAGCTCAGAGAACACAAAGCAGGATACCTGTGAGAAAACTTATACTTAGCACATCATGTTTAAACTACAGAAAATGAAAGACAAAGAGAACATCTTAAAAGATTCCAGAGAAAAAGCACATTACAAATAGAGAAACAAGGCTAAGAATTGTATTCAATTTCTCTTCAGAAATCATGCAAGCAGGAAGAGAATGGAATAAAACACATAAATTATTGAAAGAAAAAAAAATCCACCAATCTACAATTTTGTATATAGCAAAACTATACCTCAAAAGTGAATGAGGTAGGGCTTCCCTGGTGGTCCAGTGGGTAAGGACACCGCCTTGCAGCGCAAGGGGCGCTGGTTCGATCCCTGGCCTGGGAAGATCCCATGTGCCGCGGAGCGGCCAGACCGATGTGTCCAATTGCCGAGCCGGAGCTCTGGAGTGCATGCGCCCAGAGCCGGCGCTCTGTGACAACAGAGGCCACTGCGATGGGAGGCCCACATGGGCCAAAGAACAAAGAAGGACGAAAATAGATAAATGAAAGACCAAAAGAAGTGGCCTGCCTGCTCCCCTCCCTCCCCACCCCACCCCCACCAAAATAATAAATAAATAAATAAATCTTTAAAGAAAAAAAAAAGTGAATGAGGTATATTTTCTCAGAGAAACAGAAATTGAAGGAATTTTTCACTGTTTGACCTGCCTTGCAAGAAATGTTAAAAGAAATTCTTAGCAGGAAAAATGAAAATAATATACATCAGAACTCGGATCTATATAAAGATGGGAAGAGTGTTAAGGAATAAATGAAGGTAAAGTTAAGTATTTTATTTTTTTTATTCTTAATTGATCTAACAAAATAAAGTTTGTACGAAATAATAGTAGCAACAGTATATTGAATGATTATAGTTTATGGAAAAGTGAAGTAAAGGACAGTAAATCTATAAAGGATAGGAGAAAGGAATTGGGAATACTCTACTGCAAAGTAACTGCAGTACCTGTGAAGCAATATAGTGTTATTTGAAAGTGGATTTAGATTTGTATAAATGTGTATTGTAAACTCTATGACTACTACTAATTAAAAAAAATAAGTGTAACTGATAATCTAAGAAAGAGAGAAAATAGAATGATGGGAAATATTCAAATAAAGCCATAGAAAGCAGAAAAAGAGTGGAACACAGATACACACACACACACACAAGAAAAATATCAAGGGAAATGAATAGAATATAATTGTCAGTATTAATCCAGCTGTATCAATAATCACTTTAAATGTGAATGGTCTGTATATGCAAATTAAAAAGCAGACTATCAAAGTGAGTTATGAAAAAAGGAAAAACAAGATTATAGAAAAGAAAAACAAAGAAAAAAAAAATGTTATCTCAATTCAGTTCAGTTCAGTTCAGTTACTCAGTCGTGTCTGACTCTTTGCAACCCCATGGACTGCAGCGCGCCAGGCTTCCCTGTCCTTCACCATCTCCCAGAGTTTGCTCTAACTCATGTCCACTGAATTGGTGATGCCATCCAACCATCTCCTCTTCTTTTATCGCCTTCTACTCTGCCTTCTATTTTCCAAGCATCAAGGTCTTTTCCAATGAGTCATCTCTTCACATCAAGTAGCCAAAGTATTGGAGCTTTTGCTTCAGCATCAGTCCTTCCAATGAATAATCAAGGTGATTTCCCTTAGGATTGACTGGTTCGATGTCCTTGAAGTCCAAGGGACTCTCAAGAGCCTTCTCCAACACCACAGTTCAAAGGCATCAATTCTTTGGCGCTTAGCCTTCTTTATGATCCAACTCTCACATCCATACATGGCTACTGAGAAAACCATAGCTTTGATTACATGGACTTCGTCAGCAAAGTGATGTCTCTGCTTTTGAATATGTGTAAGTTTGTCATAGCCTTTCTTCCAAGGAGCAAGCATCTTTTAATATCATGGCTACAGTTACCATCCACAGTGACTTTGGAGCCCACGAAAATAAAATCTGTCACTGTTTCCATTGTTTCCCCATCTATTTTCCATGAAGTGATGGGACTGGATGCCATGATCTTCATTCTTTGAATGTTGAGTTTCAAACCAGCTTTTGCACTCTACCCTTTCACCTTTGGAATTTCCTTGTAGCTCAGCTGGTAAAGAATCCACCTGCAATGTAGGTGACCCTGGTTTGATTCCTGGGTTAAGGAGTTCCCCTGGAAAAGGGATAGGCTACCCACTCCAGTATTCTTGGGTTTCCCTTGTGACTCAGATGGTAAAAGAATTCACCTGCAATGCGGGAGACCTGGGTTTGGTCCCTGGGTTGGGAAAATCCTCTGGAGAAGAAAAAGGCAACCCACTCCAGTAGTCTTACCTGGAGAATTCCACAGCTTGTCCATGGGTTACAAAGTGTCGGGCACGACTGAATGACTTTCACTTTCGCCTCCATCAAGAGGCTGTTTAGTTTCTCTTCACTTTCTGCCATAAGGGTTGTGTTATCTGCATATCTGAGGTTATTGATATTTCTCCTGGCAGTCTTGATTCTGGCTTGTGCTTCATTCAGCCTGGAATTTTGCATGATGCATTCTGCATATAAGTTAAATAAAACAGGATGACAATATACAGCCTTAACGTACTCCTCTCCCAGTTTGGGACCAGTCCATTGTTCCATGTCTGGTTCTAACTGTTGCTTCTTGACCTGCATACAGGTTTCTCAGGAGACAGGTAAAGTGGTCTGGTATTCCAGTCTCTTTCAGAATTTTTCACAGTTTGTTGTGATCCACACAGCTAAAGGCTTTAGCAAAGTTAATGAAGCAGAAGTTGATTCTTTTCTGGAATTCTCTTGCTTTTTTTATGATCCAACGGATGTTGACAGTTTGATCTCTGGTTCCTCTGCTTTTTCTAAAACCAACTTATACATCTGGAAGTTCTCAGTTCACATAGTGTTGAAGCCTAGCTTGGAGGATCTTGAGCATGACCTTGCTAGTATATGAAATGAGTACAATTGTGTTTGTAGTTTGAATGTTTTTTTTTTTTTTTAAGATTTATTTATTTATTTATTTTGGGCGGGGGTCGGGTTGGGGAGGAAGGGGAGCGAGCAGGCCACTTCTGTTGGTCTTTCATTTCTCTATTTTCATCCGTCTTTGTTCTTTGGCTCCTGTGGGCCTCCCATCGCAGTGGCCTCTGTCGCTGCAGAGCACTGGCTCTGGGCGCATACGCTCCAGAACTCCAGCTCGGTAAATGGACACATCGGTCTGGCCGCTCCACGGCACATGGGATCTTCCCAGGCCAGGGATCTAACTGGCGCC
This sequence comes from Tragulus kanchil, assembly GCA_022376925.1. NCBI lineage: Eukaryota > Metazoa > Chordata > Mammalia > Artiodactyla > Tragulidae > Tragulus > Tragulus kanchil. The sequence goes on along the minus strand of JAIOJX010000001.1, from coordinate 63,373,098 downwards.
CCTTGCACTGCAAGGTGGTGTCCTTATCCACTGGACCACCAGGGGAAGCCCTGAATGTTTTTTTGACATTGCCTTCTTTGGAATTAGAATGAAAACTGACCTTTTCCAGTCCTGTGGCCACTGCTGAGTTTTCCAAATTTGCTAGCATATTGAGTATATCACTTTAATAACATCATCTTTTAGGATTTGAAATGGCTCAGCTGGAATTCCATCACCTCCACTAGCTTTGTTTGTAGTGATGCTATACATTTTAACACTTTAAATGTAAAGGTCCATGTAGATTAAAATAAAGGGATGTATCCTCAAATTAAAAATAAGTGAATGTTAAAATATCCTCCAATTAAAGAGAAACACATTTTAAAAAAATAAACAGATGGAAAAACAAATAGCATGCTAACACACTAATCAAATGAATGTGGGAGTCTCTATATTAATTTTAGACAAAGCAGACTTCAGAGCAAGGAAAATTATATGTATACCTAACAGAGTATCAAAATACATGATGTAAAAAGTGACAGAACTGCAAGAAGATACAGACCAATCCACTCTGATAATTAGATAATTTAAAATCCTTCTATTCATAGTCAACAGACCCAGCAGGTAAAAAGTTAGTAATGGTATAATTAAACTGAACTGCACCATCAATCAACTGAATCTAGTCATCATCTACAGAGTATTTCATCCAAAAACAGCAGAATACACATTCTTCTGCTCACATGGAATATTCACTAAGATGAACTACATTCATGGGTCATAAAGCACATCTAAACAGAATTTATAATAATATAAATTATATATAGTATGCCTTCAGAACATACTAGAATTAGGCTTAAAAAAATCAATAATAGAAAGATACCTGTAAAAACCTCAAAATATTTAGAGATTAAACAAGATACTTCCATATAGCACATAGGCCAAAAAGTCTCAAATGAAATTTAAACATATTTTGGATTCTATGAAAATAAAAATATAGTGAAAGCAGTTCTTACAGTGGAATTTATAGCATAGAATTAATATATTAGAAAAAAACCTTATGTCAGTAATCTCAGCTTCCATCTTAGGAAACTAGAAAAAGAAGAGCAAATCAAACCCAAAGTAAGCAGAAGAAAAGAAATTTTAAAAAAATTAACACAGAAATCAGTGAAAGTGAAACCAGGAAGACAATAGAGAAGAATCAGTGAAACCAAAAACTGGTTCTTTGAAAAGATCAATAAAATGGATAAATCTTTAGTCAGGTTAACTAATAAAAAAAGAAGGCACAAATTACTAATTTCAAAAAGGAAAGAAAGGCCATCACTAATACAAAAACATCATAAAAATATTATGAACAATTTCATGCCAACAATTTGATGTTAGGGAAAACCTTGCCAATACCTGGGAAGATACAACCAACCAAAACTCACACAAAATGAAATAGACAATCAGAATAGGCTTATATTTGTTAAAGAAATGAATACTCTTTCAAAACAGAAAGCACCATGCCCAGATGATGAGCTGGTGGATTCTACCGAGCGGAATACTTAAGAGCATCAACAAAGTTAGAGAAATGATACTACCCAAGACTTACCAGAAAGCTCTAGTAATTAAGACAATGTGATGTTTTTGAAAATATAGGCAAATGGAGCCGTGCAGCATAACAGAATGCCCAGAAATAGACCACACAAATATAGTGTACTGATCTTTGACAAAAAGAGCAAGGACAATTCATTGGGAAAAGGATAACCTTTTCACCAATTGGTGCTGGAAGAACCAGACATGCCTGGAAGAACTACACAAGCAGAATACACATTCTTCTGCTCACATGGAATATTCACTAAGATGAACTACATTCATGGGTCATAAAGCACATCTAAACAGAATTTATAATAATATAAATTATATATAGTATGCCTTCAGAACATACTAGAATTAGGCTTAAAAAAATCAATAATAGAAAGATACCTGTAAAAACCTCAAAATATTTAGAGATTAAACAAGATACTTCCATATAGCACATAGGCCAAAAAGTCTCAAATGAAATTTAAACATATTTTGGATTCTATGAAAATAAAAATATAGTGAAAGCAGTTCTTACAGTGGAATTTATAGCATAGAATTAATATATTAGAAAAAATCCTTATGTCAGTAATCTCAGCTTCCATCTTAGGAAACTAGAAAAAGAAGAGCAAATCAAACCCAAAGTAAGCAGAAGAAAAGAAATTTTAAAAAAATTAACACAGAAATCAGTGAAAGTGAAACCAGGAAGACAATAGAGAAGAATCAGTGAAACCAAAAACTGGTTCTTTGAAAAGATCAATAAAATGGATAAATCTTTAGTCAGGTTAACTAATAAAAAAAGAAGGCACAAATTACTAATTTCAAAAAGGAAAGAAAGGCCATCACTAATACAAAAACATCATAAAAATATTATGAACAATTTCATGCCAACAATTTGATGTTAGGGAAAACCTTGCCAATACCTGGGAAGATACAACCAACCAAAACTCACACAAAATGAAATAGACAATCAGAATAGGCTTATATTTGTTAAAGAAATGAATACTCTTTCAAAACAGAAAGCACCATGCCCAGATGATGAGCTGGTGGATTCTACCGAGCGGAATACTTAAGAGCATCAACAAAGTTAGAGAAATGATACTACCCAAGACTTACCAGAAAGCTCTAGTAATTAAGACAATGTGATGTTTTTGAAAATATAGGCAAATGGAGCCGTGCAGCATAACAGAATGCCCAGAAATAGACCACACAAATATAGTGTACTGATCTTTGACAAAAAGAGCAAGGACAATTCATTGGGAAAAGGATAACCTTTTCACCAATTGGTGCTGGAAGAACCAGACATCTGCATGCAAACAAATGACCATAAAGACTTACAACATGGATTACAGACCTAAATATAAAATGCAAAACAATAAAACTTCCAGAAAATAACAAAGGAGAAAATCTAGGTAACCTTGGGTTTGGTAATGCGTTTTCTGATACACCAGAAGTATGCCCCATGAAAGAAAATATTCAATGAGCTGAAATTCATTACAAGTAAAAAAATTCAGCTATGCAAAAGATATGTTAAGAGAGTGAAAAGACAAGCCACAGACTGAAGGAAAATATTTGCAAAATGCATGTCTGATAGAGGACTTGTATTGAAAATATAAAAATAACTCTTAAAGCTCAACAGTAAGAAAGTGAACAGCCCAATGAATAAATGGGCAAAAGAACTAAAGAGATATCACATCAAAGAACATACATGGATGGCAAATAAATATGTGAAAAGATGCTCAATATTAAATATCATTAGGGAATTGGAGATTAAAAGAACAAATGAGATGCCACTACACACCTGTTAGAATAGCTTATACCTAAAATACAAACACCAAAATACTGGTAGGAATGTGGAGCAATAGGAACTTATGTTCATTGCTGGTGGGACTGCAAGATAGTACAGTCCCTTTAGAAAACAGTTTGGTAGTTTCATAAAGAACTAGATAGAGTCTAACTCTAAAACCCAGCAAGCATACTCCCAGGTATTTTGCAAATGAATTGAAAACTTATGTTTCACAAAATCCTGCACACAAATGTTTTTAGCAGCTTTATTCACAATTTTCAAAAATTAGAAGCAACCAAGATGTTCTTCAGTAGGTGAGCTGATAAACAAGTTGTATATCCATACAGTTGAATATTATTCAGTGATCAATGAGCTGTCAAGCCATGAAAAGACTTCGAGGAATCTTAAATGCATATTGCTAAGTTAAAGAAGCCAGTCTAAAAAGTCTATTATTTTCTGCATACCCTATGATTCCAACTATATAACATCTTGGAAAAGACAAAACTATAGAGACAGTAAAAAGTCAGTGGTTTTCAGGAGTTGTGGGAATGGTGTGGGGGAGATGAATAGGCAGAGTACAGGGATATTTAGGTCAGTAAAACTATTCTGTATGATACTATAATGGTGGTTATATGTCATGTATACATTTATCATAACACACAGAACTATACAAAGAGTGCACCCTCATGTAAACTATGTACTTTAGTTAATATATCATGTATTGGTTCATTAGTTTTAACAAATGCACTACACTAATGCAAGATGTTAATGCCAGGAAAAAGTGGGGTGATATGAAGAGGAGAAGTATGAGAACTTTGTGTACTTTCTACTTAGCTTTTTCGTAAACCTAAAACTGTTCTAAGAAATAAAGTCTATTAATTTAAAAATAGGAAAATAAAGATTAAAGGTCTTTTAATATTTGCAAAACATTAAAAGTGGTTGTCTTGGGCTTCCCTGGTAGTTCAGTGGTAAAGAGTTCACCTGCCAATGCAGGAGACACAGTTTCTATTCCTGGTCCAGGAAAATCCCACATGCTGTGGAGCAACTAAGCCCGTGAGCCACAACTATGGTTCCTGTGTTCTAGAGCCTCAGAGCCGCAACCATGGAGCCCATGTGCTGCAACTGTTGAAGCCTGTGTGCCCTAGAGCTGAAGTTTCACAAGAGAAGTCACCACAACAAGAAGCCTGCTCACCACAACTAGAAAGTAGCCTCCACTCCCTGCAACTAGAGAAGAACCTGTGGTAGCAATGAAAACCAAGAATACTCTCAGGTATTTTGCAAATGAATTGAAAACTTTTGTTTCACAAAATCCTGCACACAAATGTTTTTAGCAGCTTTATTCACAATTTTCAAAAATTAGAAGCAACCAAGATGTTCTTCAGTAGGTGAGCTGATAAACAAGTTGTATATCCATACAGTTGAATATTATTCAGTGATCAATGAGCTGTCAAGCCATGAAAAGACTTCGAGGAATCTTAAATGCATATTGCTAAGTTAAAGAAGCCAGTCTAAAAAGTCTATTATTTTCTGCATACCCTATGATTCCAACTATATAACATCTTGGAAAAGACAAAACTATAGAGACAGTAAAAAGTCAGTGGTTTTCAGGAGTTGTGGGAATGGTGTGGGGGAGATGAATAGGCAGAGTACAGGGATATTTAGGTCAGTAAAACTATTCTGTATGATACTATAATGGTGGTTATATGTCATGTATACATTTATCATAACACACAGAACTATACAAAGAGTGCACCCTCATGTAAACTATGTACTTTAGTTAATATATCATGTATTGGTTCATTAGTTTTAACAAATGCACTACACTAATGCAAGATGTTAATGCCAGGAAAAAGTGGGGTGATATGAAGAGGAGAAGTATGAGAACTTTGTGTACTTTCTACTTAGCTTTTTCGTAAACCTAAAACTGTTCTAAGAAATAAAGTCTATTAATTTAAAAATAGGAAAATAAAGATTAAAGGTCTTTTAATATTTGCAAAACATTAAAAGTGGTTGTCTTGGGCTTCCCTGGTAGTTCAGTGGTAAAGAGTTCACCTGCCAATGCAGGAGACACAGTTTCTATTCCTGGTCCAGGAAAATCCCACATGCTGTGGAGCAACTAAGCCCGTGAGCCACAACTATGGTTCCTGTGTTCTAGAGCCTCAGAGCCGCAACCATGGAGCCCATGTGCTGCAACTGTTGAAGCCTGTGTGCCCTAGAGCTGAAGTTTCACAAGAGAAGTCACCACAACAAGAAGCCTGCTCACCACAACTAGAAAGTAGCCTCCACTCCCTGCAACTAGAGAAGAACCTGTGGTAGCAATGAAAACCAAGAATATCCATAAATAAATTAAAAAAAAAAAGTGGTTGTCTTGTGAGCTTTTCTGGTAGTCCAGTGGTTAAGAGTCCACCTTGCCATGCAGCAGACATGGGTTCGATCCCACATGCTGTGGGGCAACCAGGTCTGTATGCCATAACTACTGAGCCAGCACACTCTAGAGACATGCTCAGAAACAAGAGAGTAGCCCTTGCTTGTTGCAGTGGGAGAAAGACCATGCATAGCAGTGAAGACCCAATGCAGCCAAAAATAAAATGAATGAATAAGTAAATAAAGTTTTTTAAAAAGTGATTGTCATCTGGTGGTGGAATTATGTATGATTTTTCTTTCCCCTATATATTTCTTTTTTACCATCTTATTAAAGTATAATTCACATGCAGCAAAATCACCCTTTTAAATACACCTAAAACTAGTACAATGTTATGTATCAATTTTATGTCAATTGTAAGGTTAAAAAATAAATAAAATTTAAAAACTCACCTTTTTGAGAGTACAGTTTTATGAGTTTTGACTAATGGTACCACCATAATCAAGATATAAAATAGCTCCATCACCCCCCAAATTTGCTCTGTATCCCTTTGTAGTATAATCCTTCCTGAACCCCAGTCCATGGCAGCTACTGATCTTTTTTCTGTTCTTTTTCCAGAAGAAAAATAATTAATTGTAATCATACAGTCTGTAAACTTTGAATCTGGCTGTTTTTATCTAGCATAAAGCCTTTGAGAGCCATCCCTGTTTGTCCATATCAGTCTTTCATTTCTTTATATTGCTAATTAAAATCCTGTCATTTGCAGAATTTGTCATTTTTGCCTATCTTTTCTTTATTCTTTCAATTTTGGTCATCAGTGCCTACTTTCCTGGTCATTGTCAAATCAAATCAAGAAAGCATGCAAAACACTGTATGGTTCCTGTGTTCTAGAGCCTCAGAGCCGCAACCATGGAGCCCATGTGCTGCAACTGTTGAAGCCTGTGTGCCCTAGAGCTGAAGTTTCACAAGAGAAGTCACCACAACAAGAAGCCTGCTCACCACAACTAGAAAGTAGCCTCCACTCCCTGCAACTAGAGAAGAACCTGTGGTAGCAATGAAAACCAAGAATATCCATAAATAAATTAAAAAAAAAAAGTGGTTGTCTTGTGAGCTTTTCTGGTAGTCCAGTGGTTAAGAGTCCACCTTGCCATGCAGCAGACATGGGTTCGATCCCACATGCTGTGGGGCAACCAGGTCTGTATGCCATAACTACTGAGCCAGCACACTCTAGAGACATGCTCAGAAACAAGAGAGTAGCCCTTGCTTGTTGCAGTGGGAGAAAGACCATGCATAGCAGTGAAGACCCAATGCAGCCAAAAATAAAATGAATGAATAAGTAAATAAAGTTTTTTAAAAAGTGATTGTCATCTGGTGGTGGAATTATGTATGATTTTTCTTTCCCCTATATATTTCTTTTTTACCATCTTATTAAAGTATAATTCACATGCAGCAAAATCACCCTTTTAAATACACCTAAAACTAGTACAATGTTATGTATCAATTTTATGTCAATTGTAAGGTTAAAAAATAAATAAAATTTAAAAACTCACCTTTTTGAGAGTACAGTTTTATGAGTTTTGACTAATGGTACCACCATAATCAAGATATAAAATAGCTCCATCACCCCCCAAATTTGCTCTGTATCCCTTTGTAGTATAATCCTTCCTGAACCCCAGTCCATGGCAGCTACTGATCTTTTTTCTGTTCTTTTTCCAGAAGAAAAATAATTAATTGTAATCATACAGTCTGTAAACTTTGAATCTGGCTGTTTTTATCTAGCATAAAGCCTTTGAGAGCCATCCCTGTTTGTCCATATCAGTCTTTCATTTCTTTATATTGCTAATTAAAATCCTGTCATTTGCAGAATTTGTCATTTGTCTATCTGCCTATCTTTTCTTTATTCTTTCAATTTTGGTCATCAGTGCCTACTTTCCTGGTCATTGTCAAATCAAATCAAGAAAGCATGCAAAACACTGAGCCCACCATAGTGTTTCTATAAATACCCTTCAATAAATACCATCTTTCCTTGATGTACACTAACGTGGATGGAACCTGTGATTGCCTCTGGATTTTGTGATTGGTCCATGTTTTCTAACCAGCATATTCTCTATCTCCCTTCTCACAGATTCAGAGACATATTGTGTGTTTCAAGACAAGAAGTACAGAGTGGGTGAGAGATGGCATCCTTACCTGGAACCCTATGGGTTGGTTTACTGCGTGAACTGTATCTGCTCTGAGGTACAGTCCCTAATGGCATGTGATTTCTGCTTTGCTCCTCAGCATGCAGAGATGCTTTCAAGTTCTTAGATGGCCTGGGAGCATGAGTGATAAAAACCTAGAAGTTCGGAAGCGGATTGCAAGGAAAAATAGTTACCTCCTGTCATTCTCTTCCATTGCCTTTTGCCTTGATTATCATGGGATCTCACTGGGTATTTGCTGTAGACAGATATTTAGTGGTCTCTTAGCCAAATGATATAGGACATGGACAAAGCACAGTGCAAGAAAAAGCTCCATATAATGCCTAGATCATAAGACAACTTCATTTTTGAATATCATTTTCATGACTGGCCATTAGCTAAGAGATTAGTATAGATTAGAAATTGGTTCATTGGGGGAGTATTTTCTGTTATTTCAGTGAATGACTATAATTATTAATAGGACTGAAGTTGTGAGACTTTGACCTGTACCTCATGAGGATAGGAATCCTCTTGACTTGGCCTTGGCTCCTGGGCAGTCACTTAAAGAGACATATGGACAGCTTTGCAGTAGACAAAGCAGGTAGTCCCATGGCCCTGACCCAGGGGCCACAGGTATGGTCCATCTTTCTGAACAGGCCTTTACTGTCATATCCTAGAGCAGAGGCTCAGCCTCTGCACTCTTGACATTTGGGGACAGATAATTTCTTACTGTGGGTAGTTGTTCTATGTATTGTGGGATATTTAACAGCAGAATTTGTCATTTGTCTATCTGCCTATCTTTTCTTTATTCTTTCAATTTTGGTCATCAGTGCCTACTTTCCTGGTCATTGTCAAATCAAATCAAGAAAGCATGCAAAACACTGAGCCCACCATAGTGTTTCTATAAATACCCTTCAATAAATACCATCTTTCCTTGATGTACACTAACGTGGATGGAACCTGTGATTGCCTCTGGATTTTGTGATTGGTCCATGTTTTCTAACCAGCATATTCTCTATCTCCCTTCTCACAGATTCAGAGACATATTGTGTGTTTCAAGACAAGAAGTACAGAGTGGGTGAGAGATGGCATCCTTACCTGGAACCCTATGGGTTGGTTTACTGCGTGAACTGTATCTGCTCTGAGGTACAGTCCCTAATGGCATGTGATTTCTGCTTTGCTCCTCAGCATGCAGAGATGCTTTCAAGTTCTTAGATGGCCTGGGAGCATGAGTGATAAAAACCTAGAAGTTCGGAAGCGGATTGCAAGGAAAAATAGTTACCTCCTGTCATTCTCTTCCATTGCCTTTTGCCTTGATTATCATGGGATCTCACTGGGTATTTGCTGTAGACAGATATTTAGTGGTCTCTTAGCCAAATGATATAGGACATGGACAAAGCACAGTGCAAGAAAAAGCTCCATATAATGCCTAGATCATAAGACAACTTCATTTTTGAATATCATTTTCATGACTGGCCATTAGCTAAGAGATTAGTATAGATTAGAAATTGGTTCATTGGGGGAGTATTTTCTGTTATTTCAGTGAATGACTATAATTATTAATAGGACTGAAGTTGTGAGACTTTGACCTGTACCTCATGAGGATAGGAATCCTCTTGACTTGGCCTTGGCTCCTGGGCAGTCACTTAAAGAGACATATGGACAGCTTTGCAGTAGACAAAGCAGGTAGTCCCATGGCCCTGACCCAGGGGCCACAGGTATGGTCCATCTTTCTGAACAGGCCTTTACTGTCATATCCTAGAGCAGAGGCTCAGCCTCTGCACTCTTGACATTTGGGGACAGATAATTTCTTACTGTGGGTAGTTGTTCTATGTATTGTGGGATATTTAACAGCACCCCTGGCTAGATGCCAGTAGCACCCACCCTGACAACCAAAAATATCTCAGGGCATGCCCAAGGTTAGTTGAAGAGCAGAATGGCTTCTGGTGGAGGACCAATGCGTTAGGCCAACTGGGAAATGAGACCTTGTACTCGGCCTTGAGAATTCTGAACAAAAAGTATTTTCAAGACCTGCCTCTCACTTGAGACCTCATGAAAGAACTGCAGCTCCTTGCTAGTGCCCAGGACCCCTCACTTGCAAGCCTGATTCTTTTGCCATTTGAACAGAAAACTGGGCTCTCAGAATTTTGAGAATGTGGAAGCCTAATATTTAGGCAACATCAGGTGAACTTCAAGGCTCTAGAATCAAGACAGACCATGTTTCCAACCCTGGCTCTGCCACCTCTGAGCGATGTTATGTTGGGCAAGCTTTCTAACCTTTCTAAGATGTCTTTAGCTTCTTCTTTAAAAGGCTACCATGATATTATCTATTTCATAGGATTATGAAGTGACTGAAGTGTCTCAGTCACTTAAAACAGTGCTTGGTCCCAGTCAATATTTGAGAAATGCTAGCTGCTGTATTATTATGGGTATTGTTTTCATTGTCATTATTTTTGTAAATGTCTTAGCTTTAGAATAGAGACAATGTAAAGCATTAAGAAGGAATCAGTTTAGACATCAGCCATGTGGAGTAGTTTCTGATGTGCTCTGGTGATCTTTCTTCAAGATGATGCCACCTGGCTCTGAGAAATGTGACATCTAAGGAGGCTCCAAATGTAGTGCTCCCAAAATTTATTCTAGGAAATATACAAGAAAAGAAAAAGAGTTGTGATAAGGTGATTCAAATTTGGGTGTAAGAAGTCTGCCTCTTTAAATGTCTAGGACAGTTATTAAATTAAATATCCGGAGACTGAGTAACTGACTGGTATGGTATGATTGGGTCAGATTCTTGACCCAATGCATTGGAAATGGGCAACTAACCCTTTGCGACTGAGGCTTTGCTGTCTGCAGGGCAGTAAAATGTTAATATAATCCCAATGCCAATGACTCAAATGCTAGGGATCTTCTCTCTCCATCGTCTTTATCACCCTCTTCCACCACCAGAGCCTGACAAATTTAGGTAACCCTTGCTTCAAATGAATTATGGATGGAAAATGTTACTGTAAAATTGATTTCCAGAGTCTTCCTTTGTTCTAGCAATGGCTGAAAGCTGTCAGAGCTAGGAATTGTGTCCTTGTAAATCAAGCAGGGACCCAGTCACCCCCTCCCTCAGTCATACTAGCTAATCAGCTCAGATCTAAACTCTAGCTTGGTCTCAGAAAATTTTTCACTTACAAAAGAAGTGAGAAGAGGAAGCACTCAGCCTACTGGGCCAAGGCAGAGTTATGGAATCCAGGATCCACGTGCTAGGACTGTCTCTTCGGCCAGGGCTGGGGTTAACAGCTCAAGGGACCCATCGCTCATTATCCCTTCCTTCCGTGGAATTGGGCAGGTGATTATGAAATCAAACTAGACTCTGGGAAGAGATGCCCAGAGCTAGAGAATGGTAGAAACATCATGGAGCCAAGTCAGAAGCAGCCTCCCAGTAATTGCAGGAGGCTTTGCAAACTAGGGAAATAGTGATCCTTAGAGAAATATGCCAATAAACTTTATCAACCACCTCAGCAGAGGTGCTAGTAATTAGAAAAAGAAAAGATGCTGATTTCATTCAGTTTCTTGGCAATGTGTTACTCACTGTCTGGGTGAGTCCCTGCATGACTGTTTCCCAAACTGGCATGATCCCGGTGACCTTTGAAAGACATTTATTTTGTTATCATTGTTGCCTCTCTTTCAGAACGGGAATGTGCTTTGCAGCCGAGTCAGATGTCCGAGCCTTCATTGCCTCTCTCCCGTGCATGTTCCTCATCTTTGCTGCCCTCGCTGCCCAGGTAAACCGGTTCACCTCTTTCTTTCCCAGCTGTGGTTTTCCTTCCTCTTTCTTCTACCCAGCCCACCCCCTTCTCCCTTATTCCCCAGAAGGATAAACTTCCAGACAGGAATAACAATAGGACACTTTCAGGCAGCCTGCACCGGCCCTTAAATACTGTTTATAGCCCAATTGGGGCACATTCTAGGCTCTAATAAGTTATTAGGTAGGCAGTAACAGATTTTCATTGGGCTTTTAATCATTCGAAGGTGTATATCAATGGAGGGAAGTGAATTGTGGCCCAGAGGTTTCTCGGCGATAAACAGCCTCTTCCTGCCGTGGGCAGCAGACACCAGCGGAGTTGTAGCGTGGAGGCACGTGTCCTATGCAATTAGTGCTGGAATTGCATCTGAGCATAGCTGCTAAATGATGAGCGGCTGTTCATAAATCAAAGGAGCTGAACCAGTGAGGTTTATGACAGTATAAACATGCCTGGCTGCTAAATGGCCACCTCCTCCAGACTCTACAGTTATTATGTATGCATTGTTCAGAGCAGTGCTAAGGGGACGGCAGACAGATACTTTTTCACAAGGCTATTAGGACGTCTACTTTCATGGTTGGTGGCTAGGGTGTTCGTCTGAGGCAGGGGGTTCCTCAATAACACTTTGTTCACGTCTGACTCGGGCCAGGCTCCCACACCAGAAGTGTGCAAGCACAGAATGATTCAGAAAATGCCTGTGGGCCTGACAGCAATCCTAGGAAAAGCTAAGCGATCATCTTGGCATCTGGGCAGTAGAAGCTTTGTCATCCTGTAAGTTGATTTTGTTTTCCCTCAAGGACAGAGTTGGGGGCGATGGTGGATTTTGGAGGGTTAGCAAAGCTTTTACAATTGTTGGCAGTTTTTGGTGTAACAATCTATAATATATGTGTAAATTCCTTTAGAGACGATCTATAACTTTATTGGTGTTCCTAAAGGGGTATACATAATCCTAAAAACATGAAGTCTCTGGCATAAATGGTATTTTTTTGAGGCAGTGAGGAACTTCCAGAACTTTCAAGATAGAAATCAAAAGTGTCAGGGCAGAAATGGTAGGAATGAGGCCAGGAATGAGGTTCTGTGACAACTCAGTTAACTGAAACATTACAGCAACAGAGATTTTGTTGGATGGAGAAGAAACCCCATTTGTCACCACTTTTATAACTTACACCCCAGACAGGAATAACAATAGGACACTTTCAGGCAGCCTGCACCGGCCCTTAAATACTGTTTATAGCCCAATTGGGGCACATTCTAGGCTCTAATAAGTTATTAGGTAGGCAGTAACAGATTTTCATTGGGCTTTTAATCATTCGAAGGTGTATATCAATGGAGGGAAGTGAATTGTGGCCCAGAGGTTTCTCGGCGATAAACAGCCTCTTCCTGCCGTGGGCAGCAGACACCAGCGGAGTTGTAGCGTGGAGGCACGTGTCCTATGCAATTAGTGCTGGAATTGCATCTGAGCATAGCTGCTAAATGATGAGCGGCTGTTCATAAATCAAAGGAGCTGAACCAGTGAGGTTTATGACAGTATAAACATGCCTGGCTGCTAAATGGCCACCTCCTCCAGACTCTACAGTTATTATGTATGCATTGTTCAGAGCAGTGCAAAGGGGGACGGCAGACAGATACTTTTTCACAAGGCTATTAGGACGTCTACTTTCATGGTTGGTGGCTAGGGTGTTCGTCTGAGGCAGGGGGTTCCTCAATAACACTTTGTTCACGTCTGACTCGGGCCAGGCTCCCACACCAGAAGTGTGCAAGCACAGAATGATTCAGAAAATGCCTGTGGGCCTGACAGCAATCCTAGGAAAAGCTAAGCGATCATCTTGGCATCTGGGCAGTAGAAGCTTTGTCATCCTGTAAGTTGATTTTGTTTTCCCTCAAGGACAGAGTTGGGGGCGATGGTGGATTTTGGAGGGTTAGCAAAGCTTTTACAATTGTTGGCAGTTTTTGGTGTAACAATCTATAATATATGTGTAAATTCCTTTAGAGACGATCTATAACTTTATTGGTGTTCCTAAAGGGGTATACATAATCCTAAAAACATGAAGTCTCTGGCATAAATGGTATTTTTTTGAGGCAGTGAGGAACTTCCAGAACTTTCAAGATAGAAATCAAAAGTGTCAGGGCAGAAATGGTAGGAATGAGGCCAGGAATGAGGTTCTGTGACAACTCAGTTAACTGAAACATTACAGCAACAGAGATTTTGTTGGATGGAGAAGAAACCCCATTTGTCACCACTTTTATAACTTACACTTTCTTACATTGGGAAATACACTCTGATGACCCTCTGAGATTCTTACCCAGATGGCAGAAGATCATGTCATGTCACAGGTTTATCATTATTAGTATTGGTGATGATAGTATGTGCTTCAAGATATGAGAGATGGAAATTGTTTTTTGAAATAGATCCCTAAATGAGTTTTATTATTTTTGCATTTCAAGCTTTAGTTTATTTGCTTCTTCAAGCTTCCCACATGGCTCAGTGGTAAAGAATCTGCCTGCCAGTGTAGGAGACACATGTTCAATCCCTGGGTTGGGAAGGTCCCCTGGAGAAGGAAATGGCAGCCCACTCCAGCATTCTTGCCTGGGAAATCCCATGGACAGAGGAGCCTGGTGAGCTACAGTCCATGGTGTCACAAAGAGTCAGACATGACTGAGTGACTAAACAACAGCCATAACATTTGCTGCTTCTGTTTAAACTGAATTACAAGGGTGGAGCATGGGAGGATTCCGTTTTTGTTTTTGTTTTTTTTAATCTGCTATAGGTTGTCTGTCAGTCTTATAAAAGCTTCTTATCGCAGAAGATTCTAAAAGTGGTCTCATGTCATAGGAAGTTATCTAAATGGCTGTGTAGAAATTTTTCTTCCTTGGAAGGAGGTTGGGGCAGGGCCCAGACACAGGGCATAGGGTAGAAGTGCATGGAGCGGAAGGTGGCTGCCATCTACCCCAGCTGCATTTCTTTTGGGAGAAAAAGAAAGTATTGAAAGAATTAAGGTCCTAAGTCCCAGAAACGAGAACATGGAGAGAAACTTTCAAAAGTACATTTTATGGAGAATAGAAATAGCTATTCATTTCCTTGGTCTTCTTGTTCTTGTAGGTCATTTCCTTCTGAGTTCATTTTTCTTGTTAACTTTTAACAGTTCCTTCTGTGGGTAGTGGTTTTGAGGCAGTGAGGAACTTCCAGAACTTTCAAGATAGAAATCAAAAGTGTCAGGGCAGAAATGGTAGGAATGAGGCCAGGAATGAGGTTCTGTGACAACTCAGTTAACTGAAACATTACAGCAACAGAGATTTTGTTGGATGGAGAAGAAACCCCATTTGTCACCACTTTTATAACTTACACTTTCTTACATTGGGAAATACACTCTGATGACCCTCTGAGATTCTTACCCAGATGGCAGAAGATCATGTCATGTCACAGGTTTATCATTATTAGTATTGGTGATGATAGTATGTGCTTCAAGATATGAGAGATGGAAATTGTTTTTTGAAATAGATCCCTAAATGAGTTTTATTATTTTTGCATTTCAAGCTTTAGTTTATTTGCTTCTTCAAGCTTCCCACATGGCTCAGTGGTAAAGAATCTGCCTGCCAGTGTAGGAGACACATGTTCAATCCCTGGGTTGGGAAGGTCCCCTGGAGAAGGAAATGGCAGCCCACTCCAGCATTCTTGCCTGGGAAATCCCATGGACAGAGGAGCCTGGTGAGCTACAGTCCATGGTGTCACAAAGAGTCAGACATGACTGAGTGACTAAACAACAGCCATAACATTTGCTGCTTCTGTTTAAACTGAATTACAAGGGTGGAGCATGGGAGGATTCCGTTTTTGTTTTTGTTTTTTTTAATCTGCTATAGGTTGTCTGTCAGTCTTATAAAAGCTTCTTATCGCAGAAGATTCTAAAAGTGGTCTCATGTCATAGGAAGTTATCTAAATGGCTGTGTAGAAATTTTTCTTCCTTGGAAGGAGGTTGGGGCAGGGCCCAGACACAGGGCATAGGGTAGAAGTGCATGGAGCGGAAGGTGGCTGCCATCTACCCCAGCTGCATTTCTTTTGGGAGAAAAAGAAAGTATTGAAAGAATTAAGGTCCTAAGTCCCAGAAACGAGAACATGGAGAGAAACTTTCAAAAGTACATTTTATGGAGAATAGAAATAGCTATTCATTTCCTTGGTCTTCTTGTTCTTGTAGGTCATTTCCTTCTGAGTTCATTTTTCTTGTTAACTTTTAACAGTTCCTTCTGTGGGTAGTGGTCCTAAAGTTTCCTAATTCTTATGTGCAAAAATGTCTTTATTTTGCCCTCATTCTTGAATGATAATTTTGCTGGGTGTAAAATTATAGATGCATGTTTATTTTCCCTCAGCACTTTAAAGATATTAATGGTTCCTTGACTTCCTTTGTTTTGGGATAAGAAGTCTGCTCTTTGAGTATAGTTCTTTCATACATAATCTGTCTCCTTCTAGCTTTTAAGATTTTCTCTTTTTCTTTGATGCATACAATGAGGTTTGTCAATGTATGATTTATTTTTATTTTGTCTACTCAGCATGTGATTTTTTTTCAGCCCAAATTTCTCAGACTCAAATTTCTCTTCAATTTCAAGTCACTATTTCTGTGAAAATGACCTTTTATTCTGTCTTTTTTTTCTCATTCTTAACCTTGTCTTTGGTGTATGTCATTGCAGCTCATTTAATTACACTCAATGCTTCTTAATGTCACCTTTATTTTTCTCCCTAAGGATATATTGGTATACTCCCTATAATGATATATAACTTCAACTTGACCTTCCAATTGATGAATTGTTTCTCCAGCTTTTTCATGCCTACCATTTAGTCTATCTGTTGGGTTTTATTTGTTGTTTTATTTTTAAGAATTGTATTTCCCCCAATTTTGTGAATTATATGTAAGAAATATCTACATATGGCCATTTTGTAAACCCCTGTTATTATTTATTGTGGTCTTCTTCTCTTATTTATTTCTTTAAGGTATTTAAATATTTATGTAATGTCCATTTCTGATTGCTTAAATACACATTTTTTTTCAGGTGTGAATTCTCACTTTTGTTGGATTTCTTGACAGTTTGTGTAGGTTCCAAATTTCCCCTTGTTTTCTAAAATTTTGTCTAAAAGCTCATCATCCATGGGTTTCTCTTGTGTAAGTACTTCCTTTCTTGTGGTAACATTATTTCAGGCCTTGTAGTTTACTTAGCACTAAACGAGTGTTAAGTAATAGCACTCGTTGAATGATAATAGCTAAGTAATAGTATATATTGGTGTCGCACCTTGGACTCCTTCATGTCTTGATGGTTTATTTCTGCCTCTCTTTCCTTGTGCAGGACTAGTCCCTGATAATGATCTTGGATTGGGACTTAAGCTGCAGCTGCCTGTCTTGGGCAGTCTGACCATGTGAGGGAATGACCTTGGGTGGGCAAAGCTATGTCAGCCCCTGTTTACATGTGGGAATCTTTTATTTTCCTCAGCACTTTAAAGATATTAATGGTTCCTTGATTTCTTTTTTTCTCCTTGAGTATAGTTCTTTCATACATAATCTGTCTCCTTCTAGCTTTTAAGATTTTCTCTTTTTCTTTGATGCATACAATGAGGTTTGTCAATGTATGATTTATTTTTATTTTGTCTACTCAGCATGTGATTTTTTTTCAGCCCAAATTTCTCAGACTCAAATTTCTCTTCAATTTCAAGTCACTATTTCTGTGAAAATGACCTTTTATTCTGTCTTTTTTTTCTCATTCTTAACCTTGTCTTTGGTGTATGTCATTGCAGCTCATTTAATTACACTCAATGCTTCTTAATGTCACCTTTATTTTTCTCCCTAAGGATATATTGGTATACTCCCTATAATGATATATAACTTCAACTTGACCTTCCAATTGATGAATTGTTTCTCCAGCTTTTTCATGCCTACCATTTAGTCTATCTGTTGGGTTTTATTTGTTGTTTTATTTTTAAGAATTGTATTTCCCCCAATTTTGTGAATTATATGTAAGAAATATCTACATATGGCCATTTTGTAAACCCCTGTTATTATTTATTGTGGTCTTCTTCTCTTATTTATTTCTTTAAGGTATTTAAATATTTATGTAATGTCCATTTCTGATTGCTTAAATACACATTTTTTTTCAGGTGTGAATTCTCACTTTTGTTGGATTTCTTGACAGTTTGTGTAGGTTCCAAATTTCCCCTTGTTTTCTAAAATTTTGTCTAAAAGCTCATCATCCATGGGTTTTCTCTTGTGTAAGTACTTCCTTTCTTGTGGTAACATTATTTCAGGCCTTGTAGTTTACTTAGCACTAAACGAGTGTTAAGTAATAGCACTCGTTGAATGATAATAGCTAAGTAATAGTATATATTGGTGTCGCACCTTGGACTCCTTCATGTCTTGATGGTTTATTTCTGCCTCTCTTTCCTTGTGCAGGACTAGTCCCTGATAATGATCTTGGATTGGGACTTAAGCTGCAGCTGCCTGTCTTGGGCAGTCTGACCATGTGAGGGAATGACCTTGGGTGGGCAAAGCTATGTCAGCCCCTGTTTACATGTGGGAACTGTGACTCTAGTCCCCAAATTTACATAGAAAGCGACGCATAGGGCATAGTTCTTGCTCAGGCCATAGTTCTTGCTCAGCTGTCTGGATATAACTCTCTCCTCTCTGACCCGAGCTGGCAGTGGATCACATTGCTTTGACCCTCATTTATTGCTGTACTTTCCTTTCACCTGTGCTTTATTTCATAGAGTCCCTTTTGTTTCTGAGGATGACTTTGCAGTTTTAAAGTTTTATTTACTTATTTTTACTTTTATATTTCATCAGTCACTCTTCTTTGTTTGGAAACTAGCAGGGCATTTTCTCATGTGCTCTCTCAGCCATATTGAACTGGAATGCAAATCAACAATCCTTTCTTTCTGTTGAAGATAAAACAAGAATAAACAGGTTTAAACCATAGCAGATAAGAATGGAGTTTGATAAAAGAAAGAACATTTGGACACAGTGGTTGTTAAATCCTAGAATAAATGGCTAAGGAGAATTTTAGTCTCTTTACTGCATATTGCTGGAAATAAAAAGGTACCCACCCATCTGGGATAGAATTGGCACAGTTTTGCTTTGAGACAGGGCAATGGATGTGATGACTTCTCTGTATTCCTTCCATCCCAATGATTATTAGGCATGAGGAACTCATGCCTTCAGAGCCACAGGAATGTTTGGTCAAAGGAAGGGACTCCAGTTTTCTGTCTTAACCCAATGGAAAATACTGTGAGGAAAACATCCTCACTGAAAAATAGAGTACTTAAAGCCAAGATGATGAACATGCTCTGTATCAAAAAGAAAAATCAAATAAAGGAGCCATATATCCAAGGTTTTACCTACTATCTCACAATAGTATCAACCTCAGGGACTGTTTACTGGGTAGTGATGAACTTGGTGGGAAGGTCCTACCTGCCATGCCTAGAGCCCATCTTCCATTGGAGGACACAGAGGAGACTTCACCTCCTAACTGTTTCTGTGTGTCCCATGGCTCTTGCTTTCTAAACTTCTTACCCCTTGAAACTTCCAAAGTTCTCACCTACATTTGAACTTGTCTCCTGTGGAACCGTATTGGGACTTAAGCTGCAGCTGCCTGTCTTGGGCAGTCTGACCATGTGAGGGAATGACCTTGGGTGGGCAAAGCTATGTCAGCCCCTGTTTACATGTGGGAACTGTGACTCTAGTCCCCAAATTTACATAGAAAGCGACGCATAGGGCATAGTTCTTGCTCAGGCCATAGTTCTTGCTCAGCTGTCTGGATATAACTCTCTCCTCTCTGACCCGAGCTGGCAGTGGATCACATTGCTTTGACCCTCATTTATTGCTGTACTTTCCTTTCACCTGTGCTTTATTTCATAGAGTCCCTTTTGTTTCTGAGGATGACTTTGCAGTTTTAAAGTTTTATTTACTTATTTTTACTTTTATATTTCATCAGTCACTCTTCTTTGTTTGGAAACTAGCAGGGCATTTTCTCATGTGCTCTCTCAGCCATATTGAACTGGAATGCAAATCAACAATCCTTTCTTTCTGTTGAAGATAAAACAAGAATAAACAGGTTTAAACCATAGCAGATAAGAATGGAGTTTGATAAAAGAAAGAACATTTGGACACAGTGGTTGTTAAATCCTAGAATAAATGGCTAAGGAGAATTTTAGTCTCTTTACTGCATATTGCTGGAAATAAAAAGGTACCCACCCATCTGGGATAGAATTGGCACAGTTTTGCTTTGAGACAGGGCAATGGATGTGATGACTTCTCTGTATTCCTTCCATCCCAATGATTATTAGGCATGAGGAACTCATGCCTTCAGGGCCACAGGAATGTTTGGTCAAAGGAAGGGACTCCAGTTTTCTGTCTTAACCCAATGGAAAATACTGTGAGGAAAACATCCTCACTGAAAAATAGAGTACTTAAAGCCAAGATGATGAACATGCTCTGTATCAAAAAGAAAAATCAAATAAAGGAGCCATATATCCAAGGTTTTACCTACTATCTCACAATAGTATCAACCTCAGGGACTGTTTACTGGGTAGTGATGAACTTGGTGGGAAGGTCCTACCTGCCATGCCTAGAGCCCATCTTCCATTGGAGGACACAGAGGAGACTTCACCTCCTAACTGTTTCTGTGTGTCCCATGGCTCTTGCTTTCTAAACTTCTTACCCCTTGAAACTTCCAAAGTTCTCACCTACATTTGAACTTGTCTCCTGTGGAACCGTGGAAATCTGAGTACACAGACTGCTTTTCCAGAATTACCAGAGAGAAATCTATACCAGTTCTCATCAAGAGCAAGTGAAAACTTTTTCTGCAGCACTTCTCTAGGTCTCCATGGTAGAGGTCAAGTCTCAATCACGTGCCACAGGACTCTACGGGGACTAAAGTAGCTGGTGTTACATGAAGGGTAGAACATCCTTAATGAGAAAGCCAAGACTGTACTGGAGTCAGAAAGGTCATTAAATTCATCCCAGTCTCTAAGATGGGCTCAATCCATTATCCCTGATGAGAGATTTGTAGGAATGGAATTCCATATCTTTTCTTTTGGAGGGAGTTGAATGGTAAAGGGGAAAGGGCGAGAGAAAGAATATGGCTTGTTTCCCTCTGTTCTTCATGTGTAATTTTTTTCACCAAAAGATGACTTTTATAGTGACTAGAAGCTTAAATCATGAGATTATGTAACCGTTTTCTTAATCGACCATTCCATTAAGAATTTGCTACTGAGAATGGATAAACTCAGGTTCCATTAGAAGTATTACAGAATTCTCAGGTTATTAAGGAGCTGCTATAAATTTGCCAAAATATTTGATTTGATCTGTTACCAGAGACTTAATCTAGTGTTTCCTTTCGGCTGGGTGTGAAGAGAAATAGTTTTTGATAGAGAGACTGGCAGTGTAGTTTTAGCAAGAGAGGCACTCCTCACCCCAGTCTTTTAGATTCCAGGCAGGTTAAGGAAACACCCTTTCCACAAATGCCATATAATCTATGTCCTCCCATAAGGAGACACTGGGAGTCCTATGCCATTTTTCTCTCAATAGAAGTTGGGTAGGGAGCTAGCTAGCGAATACAGGCATTTCTGCTATAATGCAATATATGCCTTTCTGAAAATCCTCCCATTCTGTAAAATTGTACACTGAAAAATAACAGGACTTAAGGAAAAAACAGGATTGGAGCAGACAACTCTAAATTTATGCAACTTTGTAACTAGAGTACTAACAAAACAACTATACTAATAAAATATAGCATGGTTTAAAAGGCTTCTTAAATTTCTAATAAAAAAGAGTATTACAGGAAGTAGAGACTTCATCCTTTAAAATGGTGACTTCAGCTTGAAGAATAAGGAAGGTTTTAGGCCACTGAGTTATAGAGATGAGAGAAAAATGCCCAAGATCAGAAAGAATCACATGATGAGCATTTGGAAGACCAAGCATATGTCCAAAACGAGCCAACAGGAAGAATGTTTGGTGAGTGGCGATAGGATAGAATACTGTGTCCTTTCATGATTTGCAGGATTTCAGTTGTGTTAGTTTATACTTGGGCTTCCCTGGTGGCTTGATGGTAAAGACTCCGCCTGCAATGTGGGAGACGTGGGTTCAATCCCTGGGTTGGGTAGATCCCCGGAGGAGGGCATGACAACCCACTGCAGTATTCTTGCCTGGAGAATCCCCATGGACAGAAGAGCCTGGTGGGCTATAGTCCATGGGATCGCAAAGAGTTGGACATAACCAAGTGACTAAACACAGCACAGCACAGTGTATCCTTGGCATTTGGTTGCTGTCTCTTAATGGTACAAAATATGAATTTGCTAAGAAAAATCATGTCTGAACCAATGCAGTTTCTTTTTTCTTTTTTTTCATATAAATTTTATTTTTTATTATTATTATATTTCTTGCACGGTTTTGTAGTTTACTGCCACACATCGACCCAGATCCACCATTGGTATAACATATGTTGCCCCCTTCCCGAACCTACCCCATTCCCCTCCCCATCCCATTTCTGTTTTATATCAACATCATTCTCTTATCTGCCACTCACATATGAACATGTGTGGGTTACACAAATCTGTGCTATAACAAAAACAGACTGTGTAAGAAAGGAGGTAGCTGTAAGGCCCACGGTTTAGTGTGAGGGCTGCAAATCACTCAACCACTCTGAATCTGCCTTTTGGTCTGTAATCTCTGGCCTACCTGCATGTTGTGTTCCTGTACATTTGTATAAAAGAGGGTCTAGTTCTCCGACTATGTCTGTCTCCATGTCTGTAATTTCCAGTGCTTCAGGAATCAAGTAAGACAAGTCTTTTTAGTTCCCTTCAGTTTTTTTCTTTTTAAGGGCAAAAATTCAAGAGGGAGATTTATCTATTTTTTGTTGTGGTAAAGTACACATAAAATTTATGACTTTAAAGTATACAATTCAGTGGCATTAAGAATATTCACAATGTTGCACAATCATCACCACTAACCTAGTTCCTGAATTTTTTTACCACCCCACGAGAAAACTCTTGTGCCCATTAAACAGTCACTCCCTATTACCCCTCCTGCCTCAGTCCCTGGTAACCACTAATTTGCTTTCTGTTTCCATGGATTTATTCTGGACATTGCATATAAATGAAACCATAAACTGTGTGACCTTTTGCATCTGGCTTGTTTCACATAGCATAGTATTTTTAAGATTTATCCATGTTGTAGCATATATCAGTAATTTATTCCTCTTAATGATTGGATAATATTTCATTGTATGGATATACCACATTTTGCTTATATATTCATCAGCTGGTGGGCATTTGAGTTGTTTCTACCTTCTGGCTATTGTTAACAGTCCTGTGAACATTCAGGTACAAGTTTTTGTGTGGCATATGTTTTCAGTTATTTTGAGTATATAACTAGGAGTGGAATTTCTGAGTCATAGGGTAGTTCCATGTTTAACCTCTTGAGGAATTGCTTCCCAAATTTGGAACCATCTCATCTTTTTTTGATTCATCTCTGCTGCCACCCTCAAGGTTGGTGCTGATTGCTGCTATTGCCATCATCCATGTCTGAAGACCATTGCACTCTGCTTGCTCCTCTGAATTCTTTTCTTGCATCCTGAAGTCTTTTCTTGCCTCCTGGGTTTGATTGAAAAATATCAATGATTTTTACATAGTAACTTAGTATATTATTTTCCTTTAGTAAGGTAACTACAAAAGCCATGGTATACAAGATGATCAATCAAGGATTTCTTTTCCTACAAAAGACTGGTTTGTTGTTTGGCTTTGAAAGGGAATCTTAGTTCCCTGACCAGGGATTGAACCCAGACCCTTGGCAGTGAAAGGACTGAGTCCTCACCACTGGACTGCCAGGAAATTCTCAGAATATTGGTATATTAAAAAACAAAAAAAGCAAAAACCTCTTTCTGAATACAGAACTATCTAAAAGCCTGAGAGTTCTGGAATGTTGGTCTCTGCTACAGTCCAGTGTGCTAGCAGAGGTTTTACTGTATTATTATTATCACTGTTAGCATTCTTATGCTGGTTGTTGAGAAGTGGCCACAGAGATGTTTGCTGTTGATCAGTAAACCCTCCATGTCTATACTGACTGCCTTCTCACCTTTTAGATGTCTTTCACTGTCTTTGATGCTTTGTTTCCTTTGTTTCCATTGTTTTCTTTATACATTTGGTCCTTGATCACTGCAGAATTTAAAGGGTTAAAGCTTCTCCAAGAAAGGGACACTAAGCTTGCCTTCTGCCAGGTGAGGTGATCTTTGTTTCTGGTAAACCCTGGGGATTTAGTTGCCTTTTTAAAAAGATTATTGTTTTTTATTAATATTCTACGAGCCCTTATGCCATACAAGGACAAGACATTTAGGACAACTGCGGCTTTCTGTCAATCTAGAGCATAACTCCTCTGTTTCTTTCTATGGACATTAATCGAAGTGGTGAAGAGGTCAAGAAAGTGGCATATTGTTGAGGAATACTGAAAAGCCCCATTTGTCTGAAATAAAATCTTCCACGTGCTTGCTATATTTTTAAAATCCTCCACCATTACAGTCACTCTTCTGGGTTAAGATATTATTTCCCGAAGTTTGCGGCAAGAAACATAATTTTATGCAATAATGATAGGGTTAACTAGAGAAAACATTTATATAGACAAATAAACTTAAGAGTTTTTGCATTAGAGAAAGATAGGTTTTTTTTTTCTTTTTTTTTAAAAAACGGTTTGTTTTAATGCAGGACTTCTCAGAGCCTTTAATATATATATATATATATATATATATATATATATATTATATATACCGAGTGTATGGGATACAGTATTTTCCGAATGTATTCAGCCATAGAACTTTTTTGGGGGGTGGGAGGTGGGACACTTGGCTTGTGGGATCTTAGTCCCCTGACCAGGGATTGAACCTGCACCACCACAGTAAAAGCACTGAATCCTAACCAGTGAACCTCCCCGGAATTCCTGGGACCTATTTTTTGTAGAGCATTTTGTAGGATTAGTGTTTTTTAGTATACATTTTAGGCAGTCTTGGATTATGCCATTCAAATTCTAGAAGTTATTTATATTATAGCAACAATCAGTTTGGTAAATATAGTATCTTAGTTTGGAGTTCACTCAAGTGGCCAGTTGTTTTAGATCAGGACCTCAAATTTGTGTTACTCAAATTTAGTGTGCTTAAAGGGATTTGATAAAATGCGGACTACTGGGCCCTCCACTAAAATGTCTGATTCAGTTGGACTGTAGTGGTTATTCTACATTTTAAACAAGTACCTCAAGTAATTCTGTTGTCCTTGGATGGTGGACAGCATAGGGTAGTAGGGCCCAGGGGAGAGCTTGATAAAGGAGATCAAGAGCACTGCCTGCAGAGAGCAGTCCTGGGCAAGATCTTGAAGTAGAGGCCCCTGTACATCTGCAGAGGACCATGGGCAACTTGTAAACATTGTTTTTCTGATAACGGGGAGCTCAAGCACCCCAGAAACGTGCTCTGCCTGTGTGACTCTCCTCCAGGGTCAACCCTGCAGTGACATGTACTCACCATTCCCTCCGGCTAAGCCTCCCTGGGTTCCCTCCGCTCCCACCCAGCGCCTTTCTCTTCTGCCATTGTCCTCATTGAGAGCCCCTGGCTGTCAGGTCCAGAAAGAAGGACCCTCCAGGGGGAGCTCACCCCTCTACCCCACCCATTGTTCATGACTTGCTGTTGGCGAGAAATGAATGGCATTTCTCGGAATTAGCCCAGGAATTTCTGCTGATAAACAAATGAAACTCTCAAAGGGAAAAGTAATCAACATAGTTTGAAATAAAATCAGTGTTTTCAGCTTAGTCTGTTTTCAACTTAGTTTGAAATAAGAGTCACATCTAGGGTATTTTAAGGAAAGGATTAGTAAAATGGCCTTTAGGGAGCTTTCTTCCTAGTTGCAGGGCTGATCCAGAGACCAGGGCCTGCTTTCTGAGTAAGCAGAGCAGGAAATGATACCTGTGTTTCCCATTACCTGTACAGCCAGCATTTTGTCAGGCTCCCCATCTCCCACCCTACTTCCCTGCTAAGTTACCTGGTACCTGAAATTCCTGATAAACTTGTCTCTCTTGGGAGGTGATAACTCTTATTAATCATTTTGAAGAGCTTTATATTTTTGTATTGGGCTATAGCCAGTTAACAAGATTGTGATAGTTTCAGGTGAATGGTAAAGGGACTCAGCCATCCATACACATGGATCCATTCTCCCCCAGACTCCTTCCCATCCAGGCTGCCATAGAACATTGAGCAGAGTTCTCTGTACTATACAGCAGGTCCTTGTTGGTTATCCATTTTAAATATAGCAGTGTGTACATGTGCATCCCAAACTCCCTAACTATCCCGTCCCCTCGGCAACCATAATTTCATTCTGTAAGTCTGTGAGTGTTACTAATCGTATTTCATGTAACCAGCACACAGGATCTAAAAAGCAAAGAATCTGAGGGTAGTCAGTGGGAGTGGGTGAGTGTCGGAGATGCTTAAACCACTAACCTGAGTACCTGAAAGAGTTAAGCAGGGGCAGGGGCTACGGGGCAGAGTTGGAGGGTGGGGAAAGTGTGAAGGAATGAGCCTTGACCTTTCCCATAGTCCTGTGGAGACCAGGCCTCTCTGTATTGTCAAGGATACAGTCTTTCTTCGTGGCAGAATACACAGTGATTTCTAGGTTGAGTTGCCAGGTCTCAAGTTTTTCATTTTGGCAGTATCAATTTAAAACCAATACGTTTCAGAAGTAACCAAATATCCTTGCTATCTATTGCCTAGAGCCAAAGGGTTTCACTTCAGGGTTTTGGATGCAAAATAACTGTAACCCAAAAGGTTTACCAGATTATTTGCAGCCACTAAGATAAATAGCAGTATTTATTAGAGTGATTTTCCTCTGATTTTTATATCTAGATTTTTACACCATCAGCTATTCCTTAAAAATGATTTTAGAAGTTGGCAGACTGAGGGTGTCAGTTACTGAAATCTGTTCCAAAATCTGCCCCCTCACAGGACTCCGTTTTGGGGGGCCATAAAAGTAGTCTATTTTAGAAATATCTCAATGTGTTGTCTCTTGTCTTCACCACATACACACTAAGACCCAGAGAATGGGAAGCGGTCCAGCAATAGATGTGTCTGGCTGGTGAAACAGGCTTATCTTTTTAGGGCCGTATTCCCTGAATTGGAGAGAGATTATGAAGTATATGTACTGTATCTGTAAGGAAATGGATAAATCAAAGATGTCTGCAGGAGGGGGAGGAAGAAGGTTGGTTGGATTTTTTTTAATTGAATACAAAGAGAAAGACATCAAATTTGGCAGTAGAGGTTACTTGTAAAACACAGAGATAAGAAAGTGTCTCTGCAAGCTCAGTTTTCTTTCCTTTAGCAAATTCATGCAGCTTTGATGTCTTCCCATTTGTGAGATTGTGCCCTCAGGGATCTAAGGTCAAGCCAGACACCACACTCACCACCCTACCTTGTATAAGCTGTATTCCTTCATGATTTTCAAAGGAGAGAAATGAGGGTTAGGGTGAGGGAACAGAAAGAGTCAGGGAATATGGCTTGCTTTCTTCCTCACTTTGTTTCTCTATTTTCCTTCCTCCCTCTCCCCTCTCTCTCTA
Source organism: Tragulus kanchil (assembly GCA_022376925.1). NCBI lineage: Eukaryota > Metazoa > Chordata > Mammalia > Artiodactyla > Tragulidae > Tragulus > Tragulus kanchil. Next base: position 63,345,841 of record JAIOJX010000001.1, on the reverse strand, counting down.
AAAAAAAAGAGAACTCTTTGTTTTTCAAAAACTTTTATGATAATAAAGTATAACAAAAGTTCCCATTTGAATCACTTTCAATTGTACAGTTTTGTGCCATTAAATACACTTAGTTGTTGGGCAGCCCTCATCACCATCTATCTTGGGAATTTTTTCATCTTCTCCAACTGAAAGTCTATTCTTATAAACCACTCCCCATCCTCCCCCCCCTCCAGCTGCTGGCCACCACCATTCCACTCTCATTCTCTGTGAATTTGACTCCTCTAGGCACCTCATATAAGTGGAATTATACAATATATTTCCTTTTGTGCCTGGCTCATTTAAAACCCGACAGTGTGTCTCTTTAAAGAGAAGTATTTATTAGAGTGATTTTCCTCTGATTTTTATATCTAGATTTTTACACCATCAGCTATTCCTTAAAAATGATTTTAGAAGTTGGCAGACTGAGGGTGTCAGTTACTGAAATCTGTTCCAAAATCTGCCCCCTCACAGGACTCCGTTTTGGGGGGCCATAAAAGTAGTCTATTTTAGAAATATCTCAATGTGTTGTCTCTTGTCTTCACCACATACACACTAAGACCCAGAGAATGGGAAGCGGTCCAGCAATAGATGTGTCTGGCTGGTGAAACAGGCTTATCTTTTTAGGGCCGTATTCCCTGAATTGGAGAGAGATTATGAAGTATATGTACTGTATCTGTAAGGAAATGGATAAATCAAAGATGTCTGCAGGAGGGGGAGGAAGAAGGTTGGTTGGATTTTTTTTAATTGAATACAAAGAGAAAGACATCAAATTTGGCAGTAGAGGTTACTTGTAAAACACAGAGATAAGAAAGTGTCTCTGCAAGCTCAGTTTTCTTTCCTTTAGCAAATTCATGCAGCTTTGATGTCTTCCCATTTGTGAGATTGTGCCCTCAGGGATCTAAGGTCAAGCCAGACACCACACTCACCACCCTACCTTGTATAAGCTGTATTCCTTCATGATTTTCAAAGGAGAGAAATGAGGGTTAGGGTGAGGGAACAGAAAGAGTCAGGGAATATGGCTTGCTTTCTTCCTCACTTTGTTTCTCTATTTTCCTTCCTCCCTCTCCCCTCTCTCTCTCTCTAAAAAAAAAGAGAACTCTTTGTTTTTCAAAAACTTTTATGATAATAAAGTATAACAAAAGTTCCCATTTGAATCACTTTCAATTGTACAGTTTTGTGCCATTAAATACACTTAGTTGTTGGGCAGCCCTCATCACCATCTATCTTGGGAATTTTTTCATCTTCTCCAACTGAAAGTCTATTCTTATAAACCACTCCCCATCCTCCCCCCCCTCCAGCTGCTGGCCACCACCATTCCACTCTCATTCTCTGTGAATTTGACTCCTCTAGGCACCTCATATAAGTGGAATTATACAATATATTTCCTTTTGTGCCTGGCTCATTTCACTTAGCAGAATGTCTTCCAGGCTCTTCCACGTTGTAGTGTGTCTCTTTTTAAAATGAGAATGAAAAGGAAATGTGCAAAGAGGCGGGGAGGAGAAAGCAAAGTGAGAAGATAACCAAGAGGTCTTAGAAGAATCTAGCAAACGTTGGTTTTCTGAGCATATTTTTCATAGGATGAGGAAGACTACAGAGACCACATCATGCTTCCCAGTTACAGACCTGACAAGCAGTAAGTCCCAGTAATGACTATGTGAAATGCTAGGTTTTCAAAGACAGACATATTCCTTATTAACTTCAGAGAGCATCACATTTTAGGAGCAGATTACCAGCAGGTTTTGTAATCTCTTGAATAAGTCTTTGGGGATAGAACTATATCCCTGTTTCCCTTAACCCAGGGAAAGGGAAAGGGCATCCTCTAAGATTGCTTTCTGAGGGCAATCATGTCTGGAGCTATTTGGTATGGTTTTAATAGGAAGATTACTTTGGGGTTAGAGTATCAAACCTATGAGGCTATGTTGAAGGGAAAGTGTAATTACTCAACCTGGTGAAACAAAGACTGAAGGGACTTCAACAAACTTCAGAAAGATAAATGAGTCTTGGAGGATGCTGATCAGCTTTCTCCTTCCATATTCAAAGGGAGAAAGTGGGCAAAAATGAGCTTCAGCAAAAAAAGTTAAGTACAAGGAAGGACTTCCAGGCACAAATAAGGTGAGCAGAAATCATTTTATATTTGTTAATCTCCAGTTGGAGGATAATTGCTTTACAATGTTGTGTTGGCTTCTGCCATACATCAACATGAGTCAACCATAGGCATACATATGTCCCCTTCCTCTTGAACCTCCCTCCCACGTCTCACCCTATCTGACCCCTGTAGGTTGTCACAGAGCACTAGCTTGAGTGGAGCAGAAGTCTTTTGAAAGTCAGTATATTATAGCTCAAGCCTCCTTCCGAGTAAGAGGAACATGCATGAATGCATATAATGTGATTCAGTTAACATGAGATTCGAAATAGGCAAAACTAAACTATATTGTCAAGGGAGGCACAGAAATGTAATACAACTATAATGAAAAGCAAGGCAATGATTGTCCCAAAAGTCAGGATTGTGGTTACCTCCAGTGGGGAAGGATGGAGACTTCTGGGGTGTGGGCAATGCTGTCATTCTTGACCTGTGTGGTAGTTATAGAGATGTTTGCTTTATAGTCATCAATTCAACTGTACATTTATGTTTTAAGTATGTTGGTTGTATTTCCCAGCATAACATATTTTTTAATGACACTACATTTTCAGTTGTTTTGGGTAGTTACATTTGTGTGTTAAGTCACTTCAGTCCTATCTGACTCTTTGCAACCACATGAACTGTAGCCCGCCAGGCTCCTCTTGCCATAAGATTCTCCAGGCAAGAATACTGGAGTGGGTTGCCTTGTACTCCTCCAAGGGATCTTCCTGGCCCAGGGATCGAATTCACATCTCCGGCATTGCAGGAGGATTTTTTACTGCTGAGCCACCATGGACAGAGGAGCCTGATGTGCCACAGACCATGGGCTCACAAAGATAGACTATTTTTGTTTATTTGTTGATGTTATGTTGGGTTTCCCAAGTGGCACTAGTGGCAAAGAATCAGGAGATATGGGTTTGATCCCTGGGTTAGGAAGATCCCCATGGAGAAGGAAATGGCAACCCACTCCACTATTCTTGCTTAGATAATCCCATGGACAGATGCGCCTGGAAGACTACAGTCCATGGGGTCACACAGAGTTGGACATGACTAAAGTGACTTAGCATGCATGCATGCATGATATTATTTTAGCCTTCTGGGTATTTGATTTGGCCTGGTCTGGGTTTTGTTTGCTTGCTTTTACACAAAGCAGAGTAGTACCAAAGCCTGGAGAAGGGTATCGTCTCTGTCCTCCAGGTGTGCTCTTGGAAGTAGTAAGAAGGCATTTGAGGTCATTGGGATCTTTGACTTCCCAGTTGCAGAGTGCACTGGTGTATTGGCATCTGTATCACTGACCAGAAGGCCCATTTGGCATCCAGAATCAGGACCATATTTGGGATAGAGAGAGAGCTTCAGTCCTATGGGTATGCATTCTCTCCCCCAGGTGAGGCTGAATTGTGTTCCCAAGACAGTGTGGTGGTAAGGAAGCCACAGAGCAAGAAAAGACATGGGGTTTAACCCTTCTTTCTCTCCAGTTCCCTGTGGGACTTTTACAGAGCTGGCTAGTGTCTTTGTGCCTGTTTTCTCACTTGTAAAATACGCATGATAATTCTTACCTTCTCTGAGTGTTTTCATTGACCACAAAGACCAAGCTGATGGGGAAATTGCTTTGAAAAGTATAAAAAGGTGTACGTATGTATGTATGTGTGGACACACAGACACACAGACACATACCTACAAGGCAGGAGAGAAAGAACATAAATCCCAAGTCCCCAGATTGCATCACTAAGAGAAAATGTGGGCAAAGCCTGAAATTTAGTACTTGTTCCCATAGAACCCTGGGACAGCAGCCCCATTCCCAGGCAAGGATTATATGTGTTCAGCCTCAAGGAAAAGTTGTAGGGGGGTGGTCTAAAGGAAACAGGTGACAGGTTTAATGCATGTAAGGCAGAAGGATAAAATAAATAGCATCAACGCTGCATTTCTTTTCTAGTTCTTTCTGATTAGATTTTCAGAGGTGCCCTGAATGAGAGTGATGTCCAGTCATGCTGATGTTTTCAAAGCAGAATGAGCTTTTTGGCAGAAGCATGGGCGTAATGCTGAGAATTCCGTCAGAGACAAGGTCGTAATCTGCCTTGAAAACTTCCGCCAAGGTCATAAGGCTGCCTTGAAAACTTCAAGGGGACTTTTTTGGGCTAGGCCTGACTCGTTCCACTGCCCCCAGTCATACAAATGTTGAGCAGGATTCTTTGTTCTGTACCTCTATTTAATGGTTAGGCTGCCACAGTTCCTGTTAGCAGGCTTCACTCCCAACTTTCTTACTAATTCACATGCTGGCTGGAAGCTGTCCTTCAGACACCTCAGGCAGGAAAAAAGCATGACCCTCCTGCAGGGGTGTCTCAGATCACTGGAATCAGGGACAGAAACCATGACTATAGTGCTGTTTCCCAACAGGAGAGGACCACCTCCCTACCACCTCTCCCAGGGCTTTGGAAATGCTGGGGAACTGTTTGGGCCATTGCAGTAATTGGGGAATGTTCTTGTCATTTAGTGTACAGGAACCAGGGATGCTCAATGTTTCACAGTGAGTGGGAATGCAATGCAGTGAAGAGGTGTCCCATGCCAAAGTCCAGTGGTGACCCTTCTGAGAAATATTGGACTGCCTCACTTAAAGAAACCCAGTAAAGGGAGTCTCCTCCCAGCCAGAGTTGATGGCACATGTCCACTTATTCATTCATTCATTTACCGTCTTTCATTTATTTCAAAAATATTCATTGAGTACAAGCTTGCAGCCAGGTCCCATGTATGGTGCTGAGGTTTCAGAGTCTACCTCAAGGCACTCAAGCCTAGCCGGACAGGCATACTGAGGCCACAACATCATAATGTGATGAGTACCCTAGTAGAGGTGTGGACAAGGACTCAGCAGACAGAGATGGGAGAGCGACACTCTATAAGAGCCAGGCACCTCAGAGAGGAGGCTACATCTGACATCAGGATGGATTCTCAGAGACAAACAGGACTTGGCCAGGTGGAGGGGCGGAAGGGGAGGGCATGCTCAGGACCATGGGGTTTGGCGTGACTGGAGTGAGTGGACCATGCAGGAGAGAAGAGGGTGAAAAGGTCAAGTTGATAGAGACGTAGTCTCAAACAATCTCATATGCCTGAGAGTTTGACATTACTCTGTGCACCTGGCCCACTGCAAACATTGGGAGGAGGTGACGTTTGTGTTTACCCCTAGACATCTTTGTGCACTCCTTTCCTCTCTCTCAGATTCCACAACCTCCCCTCTCTCCGAGCCTCTCAGCTCTCCCATTGTCATTGTCACCTGATGGTAAGAAAACTGGGTTACCTTTTCCAAGGGGCGTCTCTCTTTATCAACAGATAAGGTGAATGCTTAACAACCGATGGGATTCTAAATGTCAGTGGAGAGACTTTGGGGAGGAGACTTTGAAGAACTGAGTGGTGACAACACAGCATGAAGGCTTCATTCAGTGGACAGAAACCATGACTATAGTGCTGTTTCCCAACAGGAGAGGACCACCTCCCTACCACCTCTCCCAGGGCTTTGGAAATGCTGGGGAACTGTTTGGGCCATTGCAGTAATTGGGGAATGTTCTTGTCATTTAGTGTACAGGAACCAGGGATGCTCAATGTTTCACAGTGAGTGGGAATGCAATGCAGTGAAGAGGTGTCCCATGCCAAAGTCCAGTGGTGACCCTTCTGAGAAATATTGGACTGCCTCACTTAAAGAAACCCAGTAAAGGGAGTCTCCTCCCAGCCAGAGTTGATGGCACATGTCCACTTATTCATTCATTCATTTACCGTCTTTCATTTATTTCAAAAATATTCATTGAGTACAAGCTTGCAGCCAGGTCCCATGTATGGTGCTGAGGTTTCAGAGTCTACCTCAAGGCACTCAAGCCTAGCCGGACAGGCATACTGAGGCCACAACATCATAATGTGATGAGTACCCTAGTAGAGGTGTGGACAAGGACTCAGCAGACAGAGATGGGAGAGCGACACTCTATAAGAGCCAGGCACCTCAGAGAGGAGGCTACATCTGACATCAGGATGGATTCTCAGAGACAAACAGGACTTGGCCAGGTGGAGGGGGGGAAAGGGGGAGGGCATGCTCAGGACCATGGGGTTTGGCGTGACTGGAGTGAGTGGACCATGCAGGAGAGAAGAGGGTGAAAAGGTCAAGTTGATAGAGACGTAGTCTCAAACAATCTCATATGCCTGAGAGTTTGACATTACTCTGTGCACCTGGCCCACTGCAAACATTGGGAGGAGGTGACGTTTGTGTTTACCCCTAGACATCTTTGTGCACTCCTTTCCTCTCTCTCAGATTCCACAACCTCCCCTCTCTCCGAGCCTCTCAGCTCTCCCATTGTCATTGTCACCTGATGGTAAGAAAACTGGGTTACCTTTTCCAAGGGGCGTCTCTCTTTATCAACAGATAAGGTGAATGCTTAACAACCGATGGGATTCTAAATGTCAGTGGAGAGACTTTGGGGAGGAGACTTTGAAGAACTGAGTGGTGACAACACAGCATGAAGGCTTCATTCAGTGGACACACACTCAGTTCCAGTGTGATATATACAGAACAGACTTGTGGACACAGTGTGGGAGGGAAAAGGTGGGACAAACTGGGGGAGTAGCATGGAAACATATACATTACCACGTTTAAAATAGCCGATGGGACTTTGCTGTATGTTCCAGGGAGCTCAACCCAGTGCTCTGTGACAACCTAGAAGGGTGGGATGGGGTGGAAGGTGGGAGGGAGGTTCAAGAGAGAGGGGACAAATGTATACCTTTGGCTGATTCATGTTGATGTTTGGTAGAAAACAGCACTATTGTAAATCAAATATCTTGTAATGCCAGTGTGAGCGTGTGTGAGGTGCATGTCTAAGTGGGTGAGATTGTGTCTGTGAGCAGGTAGATGAGGGAATAATAATAGTTCCTCCCTCAAGGACTATTGTGAGAATGAAATTAATTAGTACATGTAAGGTGCTTACCGTAGGGCCCAGCCCTGAGTAAGCCCTCTGTAAATGCAAGCTGTCATTATTATTTTGGACTTCCCTGGTAGCTGAGATGATAAAGAATCTGCCTGCAATGCCGGAGACCCAGGTTTGATCCCTGAGTCAGGAAGATCCCTTGGAGAAGAGAATGACTACCCATTCTAGTAGTGTTGCCGGGAGAATCCCATGGACAGAGGAGCCTGGAGGGCTACAGTCCATGAGGTCGCAAAGAGTCAAACATAACTAAGCGACTAATGCTTTCATCATTCTTTTAGAATCCAGAGCCAGGGTTCAGTCTGGGAAGTTGGAACCTGTTGGCCAGGATGGAGACTAGGATTTTATGCTAAGACTTAGTGACTGTTTTGGCTAGTTTCAAGTATGTGCCTAGGCTACATCCTAAGCCTAGAACAATGGAATTTTTCAGCATACGGCTTATCAAAATGTGAAATTTAGCAAGTGGAGCCATAATTTGGTGTCCGTAAGAAAACTGGGTTACCTTTTCCAAGGCGCTCTTTATCAACAGATAAGGTGAATGCTTAACAACCGATGGGATTCTAAATGTCAGTGGAGAGACTTTGGGGAGGAGACTTTGAAGAACTGAGTGGTGACAACACAGCATGAAGGCTTCATTCAGTGGACACACACTCAGTTCCAGTGTGATATATACAGAACAGACTTGTGGACACAGTGTGGGAGGGAAAAGGTGGGACAAACTGGGGGAGTAGCATGGAAACATATACATTACCACGTTTAAAATAGCCGATGGGACTTTGCTGTATGTTCCAGGGAGCTCAACCCAGTGCTCTGTGACAACCTAGAAGGGTGGGATGGGGTGGAAGGTGGGAGGGAGGTTCAAGAGAGAGGGGACAAATGTATACCTTTGGCTGATTCATGTTGATGTTTGGTAGAAAACAGCACTATTGTAAATCAAATATCTTGTAATGCCAGTGTGAGCGTGTGTGAGGTGCATGTCTAAGTGGGTGAGATTGTGTCTGTGAGCAGGTAGATGAGGGAATAATAATAGTTCCTCCCTCAAGGACTATTGTGAGAATGAAATTAATTAGTACATGTAAGGTGCTTACCGTAGGGCCCAGCCCTGAGTAAGCCCTCTGTAAATGCAAGCTGTCATTATTATTTTGGACTTCCCTGGTAGCTGAGATGATAAAGAATCTGCCTGCAATGCCGGAGACCCAGGTTTGATCCCTGAGTCAGGAAGATCCCTTGGAGAAGAGAATGACTACCCATTCTAGTAGTGTTGCCGGGAGAATCCCATGGACAGAGGAGCCTGGAGGGCTACAGTCCATGAGGTCGCAAAGAGTCAAACATAACTAAGCGACTAATGCTTTCATCATTCTTTTAGAATCCAGAGCCAGGGTTCAGTCTGGGGAAGTTGGAACCTGTTGGCCAGGATGGAGACTAGGATTTTATGCTAAGACTTAGTGACTGTTTTGGCTAGTTTCAAGTATGTGCCTAGGCTACATCCTAAGCCTAGAACAATGGAATTTTTCAGCATACGGCTTATCAAAATGTGAAATTTAGCAAGTGGAGCCATAATTTGGTGTCCATTTGGGTTTGCTTTCTCAGTCTCCACTCAGGGGCACGTGGTAGGTGGGAAGCTGCTGTTGTATAGACGGGGCAGGTGTTCCTCATGTGTCAGAACATGAAAGAAGCAGCACAGCACTGAGAGCCAGAGCCAGGGAGATGCATTAGAGAGAAGTGATCTTGGAAGGGACTGCGTGAGGGAACATAAGTCTTAGCTGGAGAAGGAAGGAGTAAAAGGGGGAGGAAAAAAAACTGGAAAGTACAAAATCCAAAAGATCATCCAACTGCCCCCAAACTGAACTTCCAATGTTTTCTGTGTTCTTTTCCCCCCCAAACTGAACTTCCAGTGTTTTTTGTGTTCTTTTTGGAAGAGGTGGGTGGTTTGTCCAGCATTCAATGGAAACTTGTTGATTGACACCTAGAGTTGGGCATACTTTCAGTGTGAGTGTGCCTTTAGCTATTTATTTGATTTTTTTAAATTGCACCCTTTGCAGTTAAGACTGTTTAGTTTCTCCTGGCGCCCTGGGGCAGTGAGTTTGGATTGTTAAAATAGCAGCCATTAACACTCTCTGTGTTATGACACTGTCCTCCCCACCCCCTTTCAGAGGAATTGGGCATGAGGTTGTTGGACACAAATGAAATTCTCTCCCTGCTGAGAGAAGCAAGCGGGAGAATCCTCTGAGTCAGACCACAACAGCCTGGCCCGCACCACCTGCCCCCCAGCAAGCCTCCCTCCCCTCCCCACCAGCCCCACTCACACCCCCGTGACCCTCACGCACGCACTCCACCACACTCGCTCACTCACATCTGCACCCATCCCACGAACCGGAGCCACCCTGGGGAGCCCGCGTGCCTGTCTCACTGTTCTTTTGTTTTCTTTCCTTTATTTGCTTTGTTTTGATTGGAAATCAGTCTTTGGGATTAAATTGGATAATTTTTTTTCAGGTTATTAATAGTGCTGTAGAGGGAGGATGTAAGGCCTTTTCGGGGCTGGCTTTGCTTGCCTCTCCAAACTCATAAATACAAAACTGACTTTCACCAATCAATCAGCCTGGTCTCTGTCAGGTTTCTCATACCATACCTCTTGGGCAAAGAGCCCAGGGTGCTCTAAAAGATGCATGCATTGCTGGATTATCTAGATTATTCATAGGTCTGTTTAAAAGGAATTTTTCATGAGATGGACCTTCCCCAAAGGGTCAAGTGGAGGCGGGCCATGTGTCAGAACATGAAAGAAGCAGCACAGCACTGAGAGCCAGAGCCAGGGAGATGCATTAGAGAGAAGTGATCTTGGAAGGGACTGCGTGAGGGAACATAAGTCTTAGCTGGAGAAGGAAGGAGTAAAAGGGGGAGGAAAAAAAACTGGAAAGTACAAAATCCAAAAGATCATCCAACTGCCCCCAAACTGAACTTCCAATGTTTTCTGTGTTCTTTTCCCCCCCAAACTGAACTTCCAGTGTTTTTTGTGTTCTTTTTGGAAGAGGTGGGTGGTTTGTCCAGCATTCAATGGAAACTTGTTGATTGACACCTAGAGTTGGGCATACTTTCAGTGTGAGTGTGCCTTTAGCTATTTATTTGATTTTTTTAAATTGCACCCTTTGCAGTTAAGACTGTTTAGTTTCTCCTGGCGCCCTGGGGCAGTGAGTTTGGATTGTTAAAATAGCAGCCATTAACACTCTCTGTGTTATGACACTGTCCTCCCCACCCCCTTTCAGAGGAATTGGGCATGAGGTTGTTGGACACAAATGAAATTCTCTCCCTGCTGAGAGAAGCAAGCGGGAGAATCCTCTGAGTCAGACCACAACAGCCTGGCCCGCACCACCTGCCCCCCAGCAAGCCTCCCTCCCCTCCCCACCAGCCCCACTCACACCCCCGTGACCCTCACGCACGCACTCCACCACACTCGCTCACTCACATCTGCACCCATCCCACGAACCGGAGCCACCCTGGGGAGCCCGCGTGCCTGTCTCACTGTTCTTTTGTTTTCTTTCCTTTATTTGCTTTGTTTTGATTGGAAATCAGTCTTTGGGATTAAATTGGATAATTTTTTTTCAGGTTATTAATAGTGCTGTAGAGGGAGGATGTAAGGCCTTTTCGGGGCTGGCTTTGCTTGCCTCTCCAAACTCATAAATACAAAACTGACTTTCACCAATCAATCAGCCTGGTCTCTGTCAGGTTTCTCATACCATACCTCTTGGGCAAAGAGCCCAGGGTGCTCTAAAAGATGCATGCATTGCTGGATTATCTAGATTATTCATAGGTCTGTTTAAAAGGGAATTTTTCATGAGAGGACTGGGAAGCAATGACTTTCCCAAAGGCCCTAGAGAAAGATCAAAGGAGCAGTCAGTGGAGGAGGTGTGTAGTGGTTGAGCTCTCTGAGCCGGGCATTAATGGTGGTCAAAGCAGATTCCCACCATCTGGAAAGGTCAGCACTGGTCACAGCTGGACAGCTGTGAGGAGCCCAGGCCTAGGGGGCATGGAGGAGAACCTCTGTGTTCTGTCTCTAGGGCATCCTTGGGGCACGTTGCCTATACCAGTACTGTTCAATAGAACTTTTTGCCCATGATGGTAGTATTCTACATATGCACTTCCCAGTAGGGCAGCCACTGGTGCATTTGGTTGTTGGACACTTGAAATGTGACTGGTATGACTAAGGAAGTGCCTTTTACATTTTATTTAATGTCACTGAGTTAAATGTCAGTAGACAGGTGTGACCAGTGGCTTCTGTAGTAGATGGCATGACTCTGGACCATTTACTGGTCACTTTTCTGCTGCATTGAATTTAAGTTTGTGCCTTCTGTCTGTTCAGTGTCTTGCAGTTAAATCTCTTGAGGACAGGAATCATATTCTAAGACCACAGAAAATTACATCTTGAAGAGTTTTTATGTCCATCTCCCTCCCTTTGCAGCCAACAAATTGGGACACTGAGAGAGACTCTATAACTTACCTGAACCCACAGCGTTCATTATAATTAGGGGTGCCTGGAAGCCAGGTCTCCCTGCTGCTTGAACTGGGTTTCTGCCCCATCTCCCTTGCAGAGAAGTTTCAAAAGAACAAAAATCCTCTTCCTTTCCACTCTCTTCACTGTTTATAACTAGGTGAATCCCCTGACTTTTGAAAATAATCCAGAGCATCTTAATCTCATTTGCCAAAGCACAGTGTAGACTCTGGACAAATGTTTGTGGAATGAATTAATCTCTAAGTCTCTCCTATTATGTATTGTCTTTTACGTTATATTTTCCAAGAAAATCTGTTGGTCTCGGTAAATGCATTTGAGTTAGCCCATACGCACGCTGTCTCAGCTGAGGGAGAAGGGGCCTCTGCTCTATGGCTGTGACCCTGGCCTGTGCAGGTGTTTGGGTGTAGACTAGAGAACCTCACAGAGCTGCCTGGCAGGCTGATGACAGTGCCTTAGCTCTTGCATTTCATACCCCATCTGCATTCAGAATTCTCTAGATTTCATGGTAACCAGGAACCTCAGGCATGACTCCCCCACTTCTCCACCTTTCTTCTGGCCACAAACATTCACCTAAGAACTAAAGGTACAAGTAGTACCTGGACCTCATAGCTTACTGGTCACATTAGAAATGGAGAGAAGACATCCTGTTCAGACTACAGAATCAAGTGCTGACAAGATGATTCAACTCATAGGTTCAAGCACAATATCCATTCATCTCCCTTCTCTCCCTATTTCCCAGCCTAGGACTTTGCCCCTAACCCACAGCTACCAATGGTAACTCAGCATTAGCTGAATTGAGGCAAAGCCTGTTTATAGCCAGCCAGAGCTGAGCTTCAACCAAGCAGCTGGCTCCTCTAGTCAGCCTTGCCAAGAGCCAGGCCAAGGAAGGGAGCAAATGGCCCACGTCCCATCTGCAATGGAATGACCAGCTCTTTTGCTAGTACCACCTAAAGAAGGAGTGATCCAGTGCTGAGATAGGAGGCGTCCAGGGACCCGCCCAGCCCTAAACTCTTAAGCCCAAGTATAGTCATTGGATGCCAAGGACACTGGAGAAAGTTTTTGGAGCATGTGGAACACCAAGCCAGTTGGAGTGCCTGCTAAGCCAGCCCAGAATTCCTAGCATTCCAGCCACACCATATACACCCCCACCTCCAGAGGGCAGTCAGTGGCAGTAGCGGAGGCTGTATCCTCCTGTCTCCGACCCTCATCAGCCCCTCTAAGAGCCTGCTCCTTCACTTACGGCCAGCCTGCTTGCCCTGTGCTGGTTTCAGGGAGGTGGACAAACCGTACTGCCCAGTTTAGCTAAGAATCTCACTTGCCATGGAATCTCCAGGCAGTGAGTCATTTTGGGCCAGCACTTAAGCAACTTTCCACTAGTCATCCTGACGACTTAGTTTATCCTGACATAAGATCTGTTGGTCTCGTAAATGCATTTGAGTTAGCCCATACGCACGCTGTCTCAGCTGAGGGAGAAGGGCCTCTGCTCTATGGCTGTGACCCTGGCCTGTGCAGGTGTTTGGGTGTAGACTAGAGAACCTCACAGAGCTGCCTGGCAGGCTGATGACAGTGCCTTAGCTCTTGCATTTCATACCCCATCTGCATTCAGAATTCTCTAGATTTCATGGTAACCAGGAACCTCAGGCATGACTCCCCCACTTCTCCACCTTTCTTCTGGCCACAAACATTCACCTAAGAACTAAAGGTACAAGTAGTACCTGGACCTCATAGCTTACTGGTCACATTAGAAATGGAGAGAAGACATCCTGTTCAGACTACAGAATCAAGTGCTGACAAGATGATTCAACTCATAGGTTCAAGCACAATATCCATTCATCTCCCTTCTCTCCCTATTTCCCAGCCTAGGACTTTGCCCCTAACCCACAGCTACCAATGGTAACTCAGCATTAGCTGAATTGAGGCAAAGCCTGTTTATAGCCAGCCAGAGCTGAGCTTCAACCAAGCAGCTGGCTCCTCTAGTCAGCCTTGCCAAGAGCCAGGCCAAGGAAGGGAGCAAATGGCCCACGTCCCATCTGCAATGGAATGACCAGCTCTTTTGCTAGTACCACCTAAAGAAGGAGTGATCCAGTGCTGAGATAGGAGGCGTCCAGGGACCCGCCCAGCCCTAAACTCTTAAGCCCAAGTATAGTCATTGGATGCCAAGGACACTGGAGAAAGTTTTTGGAGCATGTGGAACACCAAGCCAGTTGGAGTGCCTGCTAAGCCAGCCCAGAATTCCTAGCATTCCAGCCACACCATATACACCCCCACCTCCAGAGGGCAGTCAGTGGCAGTAGCGGAGGCTGTATCCTCCTGTCTCCGACCCTCATCAGCCCCTCTAAGAGCCTGCTCCTTCACTTACGGCCAGCCTGCTTGCCCTGTGCTGGTTTCAGGGAGGTGGACAAACCGTACTGCCCAGTTTAGCCTAAGAATCTCACTTGCCATGGAATCTCCAGGCAGTGAGTCATTTTGGGCCAGCACTTAAGCAACTTTCCACTGAGTCATCCTGACGACTGTCAGGTTCACTAATCCTGACATATACTGTGTATATCCTTTGTTCTGATCCTGTCCCCGTCCCGATGCTGAGGGAGAGGGGATGCTAAGCAACAGAGTTGTCAAGATGTGCTTATTGGAAGTCATTTGTTATCAGGGCTCCTTTTGCTTCCCTATCTCTAAAAAGGCCTGAAACGGTCATTAAAATCACACCAGAACCAGCTCTTGATCTGTGTACACTCTCGGCTACGTCACTACCAAGAGTATATATTCTTTGTGTTGGATGTCTTTTTTAGACCCTCAATGGATCCATTTCCATTTGACATCTTCTAAACCAGAAGTCAGGATTTTTTCCTTCTGTAAAGGGCCAGATAATAAATATTTCAGTCTTTGCAGACCTACAGTCTCTGTTGCAATAACTGTTCTACTATAGTGTGAAAACAGCCACAAGCAATATGTAGATGAATGGGCATGGTCCACTAAAAGTTTATTTATAAGACAGATTGCAGGTCAGATTTGACCCACGACCCCTACTCTAGACACAATAGACTAAGTTTAATTAGTTTGGGAGACTTGGTTTCAGCTGTTCAGTGGACGTTGAAGTAGCACTTTGAGGAAGGGGCCACTATTTTATCCTCAATTCTTTGGAGTAAGAGATTTTTTTAAAAAAGAGTATTTTTCATCTTTCCCAGTTTGAAAATGAAAATCTGTTCTTGGTCAAATGTTAGATACCCTATAACAAACAGAATAGGCTAAATTATGATGCAGTCACAACCTACAAATCTCAGTGGCTTGAGCCAACAAAGGTTTATTCATACTCACACTACATGTCTGTCTCAGCCTCAGCACATATCATTCTCTTCTGAGGGCCCTGACTGACAGAACCTTGCCGTCTGGAGATTAGTTACAGTGGCATGGGAAGGAACAGAGCAGTCTCCGACCCTTACCCCTCTAAGACCCCACTTACGGCCAGCCTGCTTGCCCTGTGCTGGTTTCAGGGAGGTGGACAAACCGTACTGCCCAGTTTAGTTTAAGAATCTCACTTGCCATGGAATCTCCAGGCAGTGAGTCATTTTGGGCCAGCACTTAAGCAACTTTCCACTGAGTCATCCTGACGACTGTCAGGTTCACTAATCCTGACATATACTGTGTATATCCTTTGTTCTGATCCTGTCCCCGTCCCGATGCTGAGGGAGAGGGGATGCTAAGCAACAGAGTTGTCAAGATGTGCTTATTGGAAGTCATTTGTTATCAGGGCTCCTTTTGCTTCCCTATCTCTAAAAAGGCCTGAAACGGTCATTAAAATCACACCAGAACCAGCTCTTGATCTGTGTACACTCTCGGCTACGTCACTACCAAGAGTATATATTCTTTGTGTTGGATGTCTTTTTTAGACCCTCAATGGATCCATTTCCATTTGACATCTTCTAAACCAGAAGTCAGGATTTTTTCCTTCTGTAAAGGGCCAGATAATAAATATTTCAGTCTTTGCAGACCTACAGTCTCTGTTGCAATAACTGTTCTACTATAGTGTGAAAACAGCCACAAGCAATATGTAGATGAATGGGCATGGTCCACTAAAAGTTTATTTATAAGACAGATTGCAGGTCAGATTTGACCCACGACCCCTACTCTAGACACAATAGACTAAGTTTAATTAGTTTGGGAGACTTGGTTTCAGCTGTTCAGTGGACGTTGAAGTAGCACTTTGAGGAAGGGGCCACTATTTTATCCTCAATTCTTTGGAGTAAGAGATTTTTTTAAAAAAGAGTATTTTTCATCTTTCCCAGTTTGAAAATGAAAATCTGTTCTTGGTCAAATGTTAGATACCCTATAACAAACAGAATAGGCTAAATTATGATGCAGTCACAACCTACAAATCTCAGTGGCTTGAGCCAACAAAGGTTTATTCATACTCACACTACATGTCTGTCTCAGCCTCAGCACATATCATTCTCTTCTGAGGGCCCTGACTGACAGAACCTTGCCGTCTGGAGATTAGTTCCAGTGGCATGGGAAGGGAACAGAGCAGTTTGTGTTCTGTCTCTTACGTATTTCTGCCCAGAAGTGACACAGATTTCTTCTCCTCATGTGTCATTGGCTGGAGCAAGTTACACTTTGACTTCTAGGGGACAGGGAAGTACAGCAATGCCTTGTGCCTGACAGGAGGAGAGGTAGAATATTGATGACCATCCCTAATGTCTACCATACACTCCAGGAACTCCTTCCCAAGTTTCTTCTTCACATCCTTCCTTGCCTAGCCCTTGATGTGGCCTAAGGTCTGTTTTGCCCAGTCCTGCCTGGACAGTCCTGCTGGTCACTGGTGTTGACACATGGGGAGACAGCTTAGGAACTAAAGGACTAGGACAGTGATCATTCTTTAAAATACTGTGGAAACCAGCCATGAAGCATGAAGTCAGACCTCCTGGCCAGGTTCTTCAGGCCATTGGATCTAAGGATTGATTATCCTTGGGCAGCTGGCCTGAGAACAGTTGGGCCTCACATTCCTCTGGGTTTGAGTTTACTCCATTTTGCTTTGAATGGGAATTTGAATCCAATAGGAGGTTTTCTGCATATTGACTGCAGGCAGTTCCTGCCCTTCGGGCTATGAAGAAGAGTTGTCAAGATAGAAGAGGGAGAATGAATGGTAGGAAATGGGCTTTTCCTGATGGCTCAGCTGGTAAAGAATTTGCCTGCAGTGCACAAGATGGTGGGTTCAATTCCTGGATTGGAAAGATCACCTGGAGTAGGACATGGCAACCCATTCTAGTGTTCTTGCCTGGAAAATCCTCATGGACAGAGGAGCCTGGTGGTCTGCAGTCCACGGGGTCACAATAGACTTGAAGACAACTGAGCAGCCAGACACTAATGTATTATTGTGGTCTAACATGAAACTTAGGGGACAGAGAAAAGACAAAAGAATCAGGGTAAGTTAATTGCTCTCATAGTCTGGACATCTTAGTGGCTAAGCACAATGTGGGGGATGCTGTGGAGAGGGAGGAGTCTGCTCCATGCTAGACCACCCACCCCAACTCATTACAGTGAAAAATGTCTCCCAACATTGCCAAACATCTCCGGGAGGCAGGGGAGCGGGAGTGTGGGTAGCGATGGGGAATTAACTTTAGTTGAGAACCACAGCTTTAATCCCGAAGTATTTGTGATTTTGCATACATACCCTCGTTTCCCAGGATCCTGGTCTTTAATTATATGTATTTTACCATTTCTTATAGGCATGGGTGTTGCAGACAAAGGTTATAGCTGCAGGGAACACAGTTATAGAATTGCTTGTGTTTGTACCTCCATGAGGCATACATTGATGAAGCATAGAACTGAAACTGTCCACACACAATGAGAACTGAAGTAAAATGCCCTTTCAATACTCGTTAACATTGAAAAGCCAACTCAGTTCTAGCAGCTTCTGAGGAAATGAGCTCTACAACCAGAAACCCTATAGCGGTGGTGTCTCTGAAACTTGAATGGACACACAGATCCCTGGGAACTTGCAGATGCTGACTCAGGAGGTCTGGATTGCAGGGGAAAGGGGAGTCTGATATTCTGCATTTCTAACTAGTGTTCTCAGGTGACACCAATGCTACTGGTTTCTGTGCCACATCTGAGTAGAAGTTTGATGGTCTGTGAGAAGAGGAGCAGGCCATTCAATACCCTTTGCATTCTGTACAGGGAATGGTTCTATTCCAAGATGATTTCATTGGCCCAGTAACTAATAAGGAAACGTGCACTATTTAAACATCTCCTCCCTCTCTTATTCTAAGAAGGCACAACCCAGCGTTCTAGCTTCCTCACTGACTCTTTCACTCTCCAAGGCTGTTTGAGGGTAACATGAGTTGAACTAGTTGGGTACTTCTTTTTGATCAGCTACCTTCTATTTCTTTTTTTAAATTTTCCCACCTGATCCAAAGAGCCAACTCATTGGAAAAGATCCTGATTCAGTGAAAGATTGAGGGAAGGGGGCAACAGAAGATGAGATGGTTGGATGGTATCATCGATTCAATAGACATGAGTTTGAGCAAACTATGGGAGATGGTGAAGGACAGGGAAGCCTGGCATGCTGCAGTCCACAGGGTGGCAAAGAGTCAGACACGACTGAGTGACAACAACAGTTTTTTTAGGCCTTCTCTGTGCCTGTGTGTGTGATGGAGAGAGACTGGTGTCCTTTTCAGAAGCAACAGTGAGAAGAACTTAGAAAAGCTATTAGAATGACAAAAAAGATTTAGTTAGTGTTGGGGGCTATTGTATGTGTCCCAGCTGTAGTTTCACATAATGCAGCCTAGATCTTGGGAGCAGTGCCCTGTACCTCCATGTCTTGGACCTGAGACCACGTCTCCATTTCTGGTTTGATCACTGCCTAACCTTGGTTTCCTCATCTGTAAAGGGAGATAATAACAATCTCTACCTCACAGGGTGGCTGTAGGATGAGGAAAGAGCTAATGAACAGTGTAAGCAACTGTATACAGTGTATACAAGAGCCAGTGTAAGCAAGAGCCAGTAATGATCAGTTGCTAGTGTTATTCATGCTACTACTGCAGTTATTGAAACTGTGGCTCTCAATTCTTTTCTGCTTTGAAATTGTCTGCCTGTGCCTTATTCCCATCAATGACGCCTCTCACCCTGTTCAGTGATTCCCAGTCTAAGGTGGGCCAATGGCAGGAACTGCTCCCACCAGAGATCATGGTCCACCTGAGAACTAAGGTTCCATTTTGAGAATTACTGGTCCAAAGCTGTGATTGAGCCTCATACTGCTTTTCTAGCCTTGGTAAGTCTGAAGATGGTAACAAACCTTATTTACTTACTTAATGTCTGACTCCTTTGATCACCTTCCCCTCTAATAACTTTATGATGAGGAAAGGGGCCACCTGGCTGCTAAAAGGAGAATCCCACTTTCAGACTAGAAATATGCATGAATCCTTGACTATCTTTACTATTCATGCTTTGGTTTCCTGAGGGACTGTTACCACCCCATGCAATCAGTGATAGAGTCCTTTAAAATCTAGATTTCCGAACACGTCCTTTCTGTTCTCTGTATTGTGTATATTTACCTATGTTCCTCTTTCCCCAGCGGGAACTTTGGCTTCAGTTTTTAAAGGATTTCCTAGGAGGAGAAACATGATACTTTCTCCTCTTGTCTCTCTAGTAGTTTGGTGACATGGCAGAACAGCTGCCACCTCTGGTCTCCAGGAGGAGGTGGACTGCCTCTTCCCAACAGCACTCGGCTGTTCCAACAGCCCTGAGGCTTCATCTGCCACCGCCTTCCCTGCAGCCTCTGCCAATGGCCTCTAGGGACCACTTTCTAAAGCCTGCTGCTAACACTTTTCCAAACACAACAAAAAGCATGTTTGGGGAGAAGTTTTCTCAATTAATCCTCAAGTACTGAATGCCCCTTTTCATCCTTTAGTCTGAAATGTGATAGCAATAGGCTCTTTCACTAGCCTCCTGACAGGTCCTCCTTCCAAGCCCACAGCCTCTCCTCCAGTCACCCCAGCACAGCCTTTCAGAAATGTAAATCTCCATCGAATCACTGCACTGCTCAGATCACTTCACTGGCTTTTCGTCGTGTACAGGAATAATCCAATCTCCACATTTGGACTTCTTTATCCAGTACCTAGTGATATTGGACTGTAGTTGCAAGGGCTACACTGTATGTTTCAACCTAGTAGCACTCTATGAGAGTTCGTAGGGGGCGTATTCTCTTACTTTGCAGAGTTTGCACATGAAAGAAAGAAAGAAAAGATTCAGGAGAGGTTATGCAGCCGGGTAGGAGAAACATTCAGCTAGGTCTCAGCTGAAGGTGGAGTGACCGGAAGTGGGAGCCAGGTCCGAATTCAGCACTTTAGGTTTCCATGAGATGGCAAACATCAGATCCTCAAAATATCCAGCTACTCGATGTGGTGTAGGACAGGGCTTCCCAAAGGGTGTTCCTAGGATGTTCATAGCTATAAAACAGATGAGAGGGCCTTTCCAGCTGGCTTTGTAATAAAGTATCCGCCTGCAGTGCAGGAGATGCAGGAGCCGTGGGTTTGATCCCTGGGTCAGGAAGATCCTCTGAAGAAGGGAATGTCAACCCACTCCAGTATTCTTGCTTCTATAATCCCATGGACAGATGAGCCTGGAGGGCTACAGTCCATGAGGTCGCCAGGAGTTGAACACGACTTAGCAACTAAACAGCAATGAACAGATGAGAAAAAGAGAGGTGTGGTGGCTCAGGAAAGTCAGTTGGAGAAAATCCTGGGTGGTAGTAAAGCGTGTTTCTTTACTATGGGATTTCTGAGATTACTTTTAACACACCGAGAGGGATGTTGTGAGCAGAGACTATGGATCTTTTCCCAACTTTATCTGAAACACAGATTTTGTTTTCACAGAGCTTCTTGTGGACTAGTAGCGCTCTGCAGAGCGGACTTGGGAAATGCTGGTGTAGGCAATACAAAGGAATGCTTGACCGCACTCCCCACTGTCTCAGCCAGATGCCTCACATTGTTTCTGTAAATGCTGCTTGAGGGTAGTGACTAATTTGTCCATTTCAAAGGGTCATTGACCTTCAAAAAAAAAAGCCTGGTCCCCAAAGGATTAGAACGAACCAAGTAATAGTAGAACTCATTCTTAATTTACTTAGGGAGAAGAGGAAGGCAGTGTGTGACACACATGTTACCACAAAACCTGTCATTAAAAGTTAGGCATCATGTAGAAGAGTTGATTTAACATTTTCATCTTGACTGCAAGTCCATTTATGACAGCATGGGATAATTTTAAAATTTTAAAAATCATACTGTAGTCAAAGAAAAAGAAGAACCTATCAGATCCACTGCTGAAGAGCTTCTTTGTGTTGAGTTACACACCCAAGTTCAGATGAACATTCGAG
Organism: Tragulus kanchil; assembly: GCA_022376925.1. NCBI lineage: Eukaryota > Metazoa > Chordata > Mammalia > Artiodactyla > Tragulidae > Tragulus > Tragulus kanchil. The sequence goes on along the minus strand of JAIOJX010000001.1, from coordinate 63,324,878 downwards.
ATTCAGGAATTACTCCCTGAAAACAAAGGGATTTGTGTTTTATTTTCTTCCTCAATTGTTGGGACTATTTTAGCAGGCTTCTTTTGCTCTCTGGTTTTGTGACTTTGTGTAAAATTAGGAGACCAAAGTTTGAATCCTGGCTTTGGCACTAAAAAGGGGTGTCCCCTTGAAAGCTCTCTGCCTCATTTCCATTTCTCAGGAGAGAAGGCCATTTCCAGTTTCCTCTTGGAGATGTATATGGGAAACCCTAGAAGGCTTATGTAATGAGATTGGAATGGTCCATGAGCTGAATAATGGAGCTGATGATAATGCTGTTCAGTAAAGTGGAAGAAGACATTTTGACAGGAAAGAACATAGAGGTTCCCTCTAAAGATTCGATTATGGGACACTTCCACCAGTAACAGTTCTCTGCACACAGAAAGGTGAAAATGAGTATGCCTAGCCCTTGAGCCCTAGAAACTGGACTGAGCTGCCTGCAAAGATCTGGTGCTGAAATCCACGGGCTCCTTGCTTTGTATTAAAATAGGAGGAGTCACCTCTTTTGGGTCAAGGAACGCTTTGAGTATCTAATGGTACCCACGGGCTGTTTTTCCTGAAAACAGCATGTACCTTCCAATGCTCAAAACTCACTTCAGAATCACTTTCCATAGTCCTGTTTATCTCCATCTCTCTAAGACTTAAGTGAAGAACCACCTTACCCCTGGAGGGGATCACTTGCGTGCTTAGTCACTCAGTTGTGTCCTACTCTTTTCAACTCCATGGACTGAATCAATTGTCCGCAGGGTAGCTCCTCTGTTCGTGGAATTTTCCAGGCAAGAATTCTGGAGTGGGTTGCCATTTCCTCCTCCAAACAAAATTAGTAATAGACCTTCAACATTCAAGCCTATGACAGTATTTGGATGTTTGTCCCTTTGTTCCAGTGCTAAAGCCAGGAGGAGATAGAGAGGTCAAGAGAGATGTCCCACCTCCTTTGCACTTGGTCATCACTCAGCAAGCAGTCCACATGTTAGCAGGTGCTAGGCTATAGGGTACAGACAGACAGACCCTTGGCATTGCTGTCAGAAACCAGAGTATGCTTGATGGTTGGTAAGGCTAGGTAGGATGTGAGGAGGCAGAGGGTAGTCGGTGGTGGTGTTTGGATCTAGCATGAGTCAGGGTAGAGCTGGCAAGGAACATGGGAGGTTAGGACCAGCTGGGCCGAAGTAAAGGGTTCTTTAGCCAAGGAGAAGCATCTATGAGATGTGTTCCAGCACTGTGGCTGGGCCATGCCTTGATGCTGCTCTATATCCAGGTTTAGCTCTGAGCACTGTCTCACAGGCAGGTAACTGACACAGCCAGGCTAGAAGCCCTTCCTGAAAGGCAGCAAATCACAAGCTGAGGGTCTTTCCTAAGTTGGTAGAACCCTCACAGGATGTTGAAGCTCTGGACACCACAGTGCTGGAGTGGACTCAGTTATTCATCTGTTTTTGCCTTCAAACAGACTGCCCGTGGTAAGCTGGAAATAATCAGAATTAATTGTCCACATCGTATGTAGCTTCTTTTCTCCCTAGGTCTTTTCAAAAAGTAAAATGTGGTTTGCTCCCTCTCTGAAGCTGTGAAGTAGAAGCAAATGAAATGATTACCCCCAACCAACACACACACACATACTCACAAATACAGAAAGTTCTTTAGGAACTGAGGCCCAGAGATGCAAATTGACACTGATCCCATCACACAGCCAGTCAGTGGCCCAACCCAACCAAGAATACCTGTGCGCCTCTTCTCTCCCAGATCGAATGCCCAGCCTGCTGGCACCCCCTCCCCACTTGCCTCACAGAGGCATGCTCACCTCTTGCACAAAGCCTGTCCTCAAACCATCTTCTCTGCCTCTGTCTGACAAGGTAGAATTTTCAGGCAGGGTCAGCTACTGACTGACAGCAGCCGAAATGTGAATGGCAGTGGGATGGAAAACAGCCAGCAGATGGGATCTGGATGAGAAGAGGGAATGGCTGGGTTCACACCGGGGACCAGCAGATGACTGTTTCCTCTCACTCGGCACCTTCTTGATTGGGACAGATTGTTGTGTCTGTCTGTTTAGCTGCAGAGAGATCTACCGAGTCTCCTGCAGGAATTTCCTAGCCCACTGAGGGCAGGGCTAGGTGTCAGAGTAGGGAGACCACTAGTCATGCCAAAGAGTCCCCTTGAAGATTCCACATGGGAAAGCCTTCCCCACATTGACCCCCTGCTATCTGACAGACCTACTGCATCTCCCAAAGCAGATACCCCATGGACAAAATTATGACCGGGGATCTACCCTCTTGATCCCTTTTCTTTTTCATTTATTTTTCTGTTCTTGACTTGCTTCCCTGTCACTAGGTTATACCGCACCTTCATTTTGTCCAGGCTTGCCCCGTGCTAATGCTCAGCCTTTGTGTCTTCATTGTAGGATGTTATTCGTTTAGGGTTTTAGGTAACAACTTTATTTGAGATATAATTCACATCCTATTTATCCTTTTAAAGAGTACAATTAAGTTGATTTTAGTGTATTTGCAAGATATTGCAACCACCACTACTCTCTAATTCCAGAATATTTTCATCATCCCAAAAAGGAAGTCCCATACCCACTAGCTGTCAGCTCCTCACTTTCCCCTCCCCTCAGCTCCTGGCATGCACGGAGCTACTTTCCATCTCTGTGGACTTGTCTATTGTGGATACTCCATAAATATGGAATCGTACGGTATGTGACCTTTTGTGTCTGGCTTCTTTCACTGAGCATAATGTTATCAAAGTTCATCCATTCTAACTGAACTATATTGCATTGTATGATATATCACATTTTGTTTATCAGTTCATCCCTGAATGGACACTGGGTGGTTTCCACCTTTTGACTATTGTGAATAATGCTGCTCTAAACATTCGTGTACAGCAATCTGAGTCCCTCCTTTCAGTTCTCTTCAGTTTATACCTCGAAGTGGGATTACTGGTTCATATGGTAACTCTAGGTTTAGCTTTGGAGAAACTGCCAAGCTTTTTGACACAGCAGCTGGACGACTTGACATTTTTACATTCCCACCCATAGTACAAGGGTTTCGTCTTCTCCACATCATTGCCAACAATTTATTATTTTCTTTTTTATTGTACACATGTGTAGTGATGTCTCACTGTGGGTTTTGTTCTCCCACCACCACCACCTTGCTCTTTATTGGTTGTTTCAATATTTGGTATTCATTGCCATGAACTTATTAAGCCTCTAGGAAAGGCAGGCCCCCTCTCTAACTAGTGCTTGAAGTTGGGCCATGTCAGGCACTCTGGCAGAAGAAGAAGAGAGGTTAGGGACAGAGTGAACTTGCCACCTTTGGAATCTTTACCATAGCAGGAGCAGTCTACTCTACCAATCCTTTTCCTTTCCTCCAAAGAGACCTTTGAGTGCAGAAGTATTAGTAATAGTTGCACAAGGCTTCCCTGAAGGCGTGAGACTAGAGCTGAGCCATGGAGGGTGGACAGAAGTAAAACAGATGAAGGTTGGAAGGGAAGAGGCATTCTAAACTGAAAAGTATGAACTGTTTTCCAAAGAATGGCTCAGGTACTGAACCAAAACAAAGATGAAACTCAAACCAGTCAACAGTGGCTTTTGTTTAGCAACTCTAGAAAGCATGTAGCAGGAAAGGAGGCTGGAAATGCTGGCCCAAATACATTGGGAGAGTTGGCTTCTTTGCCGTTTAGGATCACTCAATCACACGCATACTGGTGACCCTTCTGACCCATAATCCACCTCTCTGGGACCCTCAGGAAGTCCAAAGCAAAGCCTACAGGTTTGATAGATGGCTCTGGTAAGAACTCAGCTACTCACCTAAAGATATCTCTCCTGGTGGGCTCTCACTGACATGGGCAGATAGGGCACATGGGGTTGTCTGGAAGCTGAGAGATAATAAGGATTCTTAAGGAATGTGATGACAGAAGTGACTCTAGTCAACGCACAGAATCTGAAAATGTTTGAGAAGTTCTACAGGGCCGTGAAAGGCAGTTGTCTTAGTTTGGGCTGCTATAATAAAAATATCAGAGACTAATGACTTAAACAACAAAGTCAAGGTGCCAGCAGATCTGTTGAGAGACCGCTTCCTGGCTGAGAGAGAGTCATCTTTATCCTGTGTTCTTATATATTTGAGGGAAGACATCATCTTCCCATTGTCTCTTCTGATAAGGGCGTAATCCTATTCATGAAGGCCCCAACTCCCAAAGACCCCACCTGGGGATTAGGTTTTCAACATAGGATTTGGTGAGGGGGGCACAAACATTCAGTGTATAACAGGCACTGTAAGGACTAGGCAGCCCCATATAGTTTTCCTTTCCAACCTGTTTTCTGCTTTCCAAAAACTCTATCATTACAGCTAATAGTAATAAAATAAGAACAGCATCCAGTGAGCACTAAAATGCACATTATGTGCATATTGTGAAGATCATTTGACCTTCACAACAACCTAAGAGATAGGTACTATTGTCAGCCCCATTTTATAGACGGGTGAACTGAGACCGAAGAATGTTAGATGATTTTCACAGCTGATATGTGGCAACTAGTAGTGGAGGTGGGATTTGAACACAGTTTGGACACCAGACAGCTTCCTTTGATGCTTTATTTATAATGAGGCTGTAGAGGACAGGGCAAGTAGTGTGAAACATTCCAGTGAGCACCCCACATTGAGCCTTAAATTATAGACTGTTTCACACTACTTGCATCAAAGGCCTAAGGTACAATTTGCTTATCTTTGAAAAAGAACCTATTTTTGGGATTTTCCTGGCAGTCCAGTTACAACCCTCTGTTTCCACTGCAGGGGGCATGGGTTCAATCCCTGGTTGAGGAACTAACATCCTGTATGCCACACGGCCATAAAAAAGAACCTGTTTCCTATTTTCTAACATTGCCTTCCATTGGCACCATGGTATGAATTACTCAAAATGCTAAGCTTCCCTCACCCCTAGAAAGGCCTCAATGTGATGGGACACAAAACAGTTAAGTTTTTATGGAGGAGGAGAGTTTGGGGAAGATCTGAAAATCATAGTTCTCTGCCTAAGGACAACAGGTCTAGATAAGTCAACACTTTGAGCAACCCAGGGCAAAAAGAAGTAGCAATGTTTGGAGTGCTGAAAGGATGAAATCTAAATGGCAGGCTTTAGCTGATGGACCCATCTGAAGCAATACCTTTGATTTCAGTGAGCTTCCCACCTGAACCCACATGGCCTCTGAGGGTGAGCAAGTTTCTTTTTGGAAGAGAACTATAGACACCCACTGTTTGGTATGCCTTAATTATGCAAGAAGTGTCGTATCTCTGCTGTAGGCTCTGACCTAGCCTAACCAGGATGAGGGCTGAGCTGTTCTTACCTCCACTACAGTGAGGCTCCATGGAGGAGCACAGGTTTCCCATCAGCACTCTTATTTAAAACAGTTTGGTTCAGAAAGCAATGTAATAGCCCTCCACACTTCCCAGAGGGGCTAAATAGTGTCCATAGGAGACAGCCATTTCATTGTAGTCGCACTGGGAACATGGACTCTGAGCTAAGGTCTGTCCCAGTAGTAGGAAAAGAACTGGGATTCTGTGAACAGGTCTGTAGGATTGATTTTCTGTTGTTTTTCTTCTTTTTAATTTTTTGCATAGGATCTCTTGCTTTTATTTATTTTTTAAGAAAATTTTACTGGAGTTTAGTTGCTTTACAGTGTTGTGCTAGCTTGTACTGTACAGCAAAGTGAATCTGCCATACGTTTGCATATATCACCTCTCTTTTTGGATTTCCTTCCCATTTAGGTCACTGCAGAACAGAGTAGAGTTTCCTATGCTTTATAGTAGGTTCTTATTTGTTACCTATTTTATACATAGTGGTATATATATGTCAGTCTCAATCTCTCAGTTCATCCGACCACCCTCATCCCCCCTCCCCTTGATATCCCCACATTTGTTCTCTACATTGGAAGGAACCCAAAATGGCCATCAAGTCTAGCCCCTGGCCTTGAATTAGAAATTTTTGTATGTAAACTCTTCAGATTTAATTTTTCAATTGGAAATACATTTGTATCATTCAAGAATATAAATGTTTATGTGTGTATATGATTATATATATATATTTATGTTCATAGAGGTATATGTAAAAGTATGCAGTAAGATGTCTAATTTATCCCTGTCCCTCAGTTCATCCAATTCTTACCCTTCCCCTCAAAATGTAACAACCCCCTTGTAACTTTTAGTATTTTACTATATATCTTTCCAGATTTTCTTTATGAAAATATAAGCAAACATGAATGTATACTTTTAAAAATATTTTTTCTTTACATAAAAGACACTGTATCGTCTGAATAATTTTTCACTTTGTGAACTTTTCCATTTAATAATCTATTTTTCTGAATTAGTGCATGGAGACACTTACTCATTCTTTTATATAGCTACATACTATTTCATTGTATTAATCAGCCATCACATATTTAAGCAGATGTCTGTTGATGGACAGAGAAGTTGTTTCCAATCTTTTGCCATCACAAACAATGGTGCAGTGAATAACTTTTCAATAACACATGAATAATTCACACGTGTGCAAGTATGTCTGTAGTGTGAATTCTTAAAAGTAGGATTTCTGGGTCAAAAAAACATATATTTTAAAATTGAAAATTGAATGATATTGCTAAATTGCCACCATAGAGTTTACTAATCAAACTTTTGGATATTTTGCAAATCTGATAAGAAAAATGATTATCTTGGTATATTTTTAATTGACATATTATATTTGTTTCAAGTGTGCAAGATTCAATATCTGTTTATATTGCAGAAGCAATCAACTCAGTAAGTCTGGTTAACATCTATCCCCATATGTAGTTATAATTTTTTTTCTGATGAGGACTTACAAGATTTATTCTCTTAACAACTTTAAAATGTGCAGTATGGTATTAACTATACTCACCATGATGTGCATTAAATCCACATAAATTATTTATTTTATAACTCCTTTGGACCTCCTTTACCCATTTCACCCCCCAATTTCCTGTCTTTGGCGACTACCAGTGTGTTCTCTGTATCTGCAGGCTTGTTTCTCTTTTTTTTCTCTTAGATTCCATGTATAAATGAGATCATACAGTATTTGTCCTTCTCTGTCTGACTTGTTTCACTTAGCATAATGTCCATTCATGTTGCTGCAAATGGTAAGATTTCATTCCTTTTTTATGGCTGAACAGAATTCCATTGTGTGTGTTTGTGTGTGTGTCTCAAAGGAATTAAAGGGAACAAAACATTTCAAGTGCTTTACCTTCATCTCCATATTCGCCTTCCTAACCACCTCCAGAATGGCCTGTGGATGTGCTGGGACAACACCACTAAAATGAGAGAGAACCAGACTAGAAAGACCGCCTTCAGGATCAGTTGTCAAAAATAAAATAGAAACCTAAGTAACAATAGCAATGGCAAAAGAAGGGAGGGCTTGGAATCAAGGAGATTAGCAACCGTGGCTGGGAGCTCTGGAGCGGTTTGCGTTTGTCTCATAAACAATGAGAATTGATTTATCTCCTGACATACAAGTGGCCTTTCTGACTAGCCAAGAACTGGCCTGCTAAGGAAGTAGAAATTGGAGGGTGGTGAGAGTGGAGAAGAGAGCCACCAGCATGAGGACGTTGGGTTTCAGAGGATGGGAAGATGAACAGTGCTGGGGGGTGGTGGGTGGGCAGAGATGGAGAAGATTTATTTTTTGAAAATTGAATGATATTGCTAAATTGCCACCATAGAGTTTACTAATCAAACTTTTGGATATTTTGCAAATCTGATAAGAAAAATGATTATCTTGGTATATTTTTAATTGACATATTATATTTGTTTCAAGTGTGCAAGATTCAATATCTGTTTATATTGTAGAAGCAATCAACTCAGTAAGTCTGGTTAACATCTATCCCCATATGTAGTTATAATTTTTTTTCTGATGAGGACTTACAAGATTTATTCTCTTAACAACTTTAAAATGTGCAGTATGGTATTAACTATACTCACCATGATGTGCATTAAATCCACATAAATTATTTATTTTATAACTCCTTTGGACCTCCTTTACCCATTTCACCCCCCAATTTCCTGTCTTTGGCGACTACCAGTGTGTTCTCTGTATCTGCAGGCTTGTTTCTCTTTTTTTTCTCTTAGATTCCATGTATAAATGAGATCATACAGTATTTGTCCTTCTCTGTCTGACTTGTTTCACTTAGCATAATGTCCATTCATGTTGCTGCAAATGGTAAGATTTCATTCCTTTTTTATGGCTGAACAGAATTCCATTGTGTGTGTTTGTGTGTGTGTCTCAAAGGAATTAAAGGGAACAAAACATTTCAAGTGCTTTACCTTCATCTCCATATTCGCCTTCCTAACCACCTCCAGAATGGCCTGTGGATGTGCTGGGACAACACCACTAAAATGAGAGAGAACCAGACTAGAAAGACCGCCTTCAGGATCAGTTGTCAAAAATAAAATAGAAACCTAAGTAACAATAGCAATGGCAAAAGAAGGGAGGGCTTGGAATCAAGGAGATTAGCAACCGTGGCTGGGAGCTCTGGAGCGGTTTGCGTTTGTCTCATAAACAATGAGAATTGATTTATCTCCTGACATACAAGTGGCCTTTCTGACTAGCCAAGAACTGGCCTGCTAAGGAAGTAGAAATTGGAGGGTGGTGAGAGTGGAGAAGAGAGCCACCAGCATGAGGACGTTGGGTTTCAGAGGATGGGAAGATGAACAGTGCTGAGAGAGGAGAGAATGGTGCACGAGAGGAAGTGGGAAAGGACCACAGACTTTTATTGGTAAAACTTACCAGTCACTCTGAAAGGGGTTAAAAAAAAAAACTGTCAAAAGATTAGTCACACTAAGATGTTACTATAATGTGTATCCACTCAGAGAAGTTTGGGGACTATATCTGATTGCCAATAGATAGGGTTTCCCAGATGATGCTAGTGGTAAAGAATTCACCTGCCCAAAGCAGGAGCTGTAGGAGACATGGGTTTGATTCCTGGGTTCAGAAGATCCCTTGAAGGAGGGCATGGCAACCCGCTCCAGTACTCTTGTATGGAGAATCTCATGGACAGAGGAGCCTGGTGAGCTATGGTACATAGGGTCCAAAGAATTGGACATGACTGAAGCGAGTTAGCATGCATGCACGCATGCCAATAAACAATCATTTAATTCAAAAGAATGGACTTCTAATAATGGCATTTTAGGCATCGGTGAGAAAAGGTGGTAGGAAACATTTAGGATAAGGGGGTATTTTCAGATTACCCCAGAAGTCAGGATGCTGCTTCCATGTAAGATTATCCCTCACCAGGTGACAAGGAACAGTTTGTTTTTACAACACAGAAGTAGTCAGATGGTTACAGAATGCTTGTCTGATTACCTGCCAGTATCCTTCCTCCACTCCTCCTGAGAGTGCTGTGTGCAGTTTGACCAGAAATGGGAGGCTAGAAGCCATGCCACCTGGTCACTTCCATTGGAGCATTCCCCTGAGGGGCCCTGAAGCCAGTCTTGCTTCAGACTGATTATCTGCCAGTTTTGGGCCAGGAACATGGAATGTGTTCCAAGGATCATTGGGTAGAAGGCCAACCACCTTGGAAAATATGAAAAGGGAGAATGTAGAGTCAAAGATCGTTGTCCTTGCCTCGCATGCTGTGTTAGCCTCCAGAGATTCCAGAGGAGATTTGAGTTCCATATTTTTAGATAGAAAAGTTGAGGCCCAGAGAGGTAAAGTGGCTTGTGCAAGGCTATGGAAAGTGGGTGCCCAATGTGGCATTACGACTCAGTGATCCTGCTACCTCTGCCCCCAGGTTTTCAAAAATTTCTGTAGTAAAAATATATATATATTAAGGTTACAGCATGCTGATTTGATAGATTGAAATGATTACCACAGTTAAGTGAATTAATATCGTTTCCTCATATAGTTACCATTTATTTTGTGGTGAGAACACCTGAAATCTACTCTTAACAAAGTTCCAATATATAATACAGTATTATCAGTTATAGCCATGGTGCTATACTTTGATGGGCTAGACTTACTCATCCTATATAAACTTCAGTTTTGTACCCTATGACCAGTATCTCATTTCTCATACCTCCCTTCCCTTGGTAACCACCATTCTAATCTCTGCTTCTATTTACTTTTAAGACTTCACATATAAGTGAGATTGTGTCATTTTTTTCTTTCTGTAACTGGCTTACTTAGAATAATGTCCTCCAGGCTCAATCGTGTGGTTGCAAATGACAGGACCTCCTTTTTAAATTTTTAAAAAATTTTTCGGCCTTTTTTTATTGTTTATTTATTTATTTATTTTCATCCATCTTTGTTCTTTGGCATGCGTGGGCCTCCAATTGCAGTGGCCTGTCTCATTGCAGAGCCCCAGCTCTGGGCGCATGTGCTCCAGAGTGCTGACTCATAACCATACACACCAGTCCAGCCGCTCCTCAGCATGTGGGATCTTCCCGGGCTGGGGATTGAACCAGTGCCCCTTGCACTACAAGGAGGACTCTTTACCCACTGGACCACCAGGGAAGCCCCAGGACCACCTTTTTAAGACTGAATAATATCCCATTGTGTGTGTATACAAACATACATAACTATACGTATGTTTATATATGTATGAAGTCTTCTCAGGTAGAGCTAGTGGTAAAGAACCCACCTGCCAATGCAGGGGACATAAGAGATGTGGGTTTGATTCCTGGATCAGGAAGATCCCTTGAAGGAGGACATGGCAACCCACCCCAGTATTCTTGCCTGGAAAATCCCATGGTCAGAGGAACCTGGTGGGCTACAGACCATAGGGTTGCACAAAGTCAGACAAGACTGAAGTGACTTAGCACACACACAGACACACACACACAAACACACAAAACTACAATTTCTTTAACCACTCATCCCAGGATATAGGATGGACACCATTTAGGCTGCCTCCATACCTTGGCTATTATGAACTATGCTACAATAAACATAGAAATGTAGGTATCTTTTCCAGGGACTGATTTCATTTCCTTTCTTTACCCCCATTTCAACATCCACTTGTGAAAAGAACACAAATTCAAGGCACAAAAACTATATTTCCTAGTTTGCTCTTCTGTTAATAGCAGTGGGACATGGGCCAAATCTTTTGAGGTATCAGTAGCCTCATTTTTATGATTCTCACTCCCCTATTCCATTAGGGATATGAGAAGAATGAAATAATAAGTGGGAAGATATTAAGGTAAATTTATTGTGTAAAACTAGCATTAAGTATCACCACAATTGGTTTCTTTTTCTTTGATTCTATTTTGTCTTCCTCTTTTTTGCATTCTCCTCATCTCCTGTTGAGTACGTTAATAGACTCCATGCCAGATTACTCTGAAGACTGTTAAAAAAAAAAAGAGTCTCAAGGTCAAAGTTCACTGGAAAACCTCACCCTATAGGTGCCTCTTCATTGATCCCTTGGTGGAAAACACAATTCCAAACTTGTTCCACATTCTTCTGAGGCAACAAATAACATCCTAAACCTTTTTATTCTTTCAGTGTTCCAAAGACTCACCAGTTTCTGCAAGTCATGGCAAATATTATTTTGTAGGTCATCCTAGTTTTCCTTCACCAAAAAATACAGAGATTTGGTATAATTAGGGCCCAAAGAGCAAATGCTTTCCAGGTGATCCTATTGGTAAAGAATCTACTTGCCCAATGCAGGAGATGCAGGAGACACAGGTTCAATCCCAGGGTTGGGAAGATCCCCTGGAGAAGGAAATGGTAATCCACTTCAGTGTTCTTGCCTAAAGAATTCCATGAACAGAGAAACCTGGTGGGCTAAAGTCCTTGGGGTCCGAAGAATCGGACAGGACTGAAGTGATTTAGCACATATTTTCTCCATTGGGTTTCACTCATGTACATCAATTGCAGCTGTTTGGTTGTATGTACTTTGGGCAGGAATGGGGAGTCAGCCCAGACCAAAGGGCCAATGTATAAGCTAAATTCTCAGAGTTAAAATTTTTTCTTTTGAAGCAAGATCAAGGAACTTCCATTATATCCTGTAAGGGATCTTGCTGTACTCAACTGCTTCATTCATGTCCAACTCTTTGCAAGTAGCCACCAGGCTCCTCTGTCCATGGGATTTTCCAGGCAAGAATATTGGAGTGGATTGCCATGCCCTCCTCCAGGGGATCTTCTCAACCCAGGGATCAAACCTGCATCTCCTGTGTCTCCTGCATTTCAAGCAGAATCTTTACCACTGAGCTATCAGGGAATTACTGTAAGAAGAGATTTATTCAGAAACTGTAGCTATATCAGCTTATGTAGCAAAGTATAGAATTGAGTTAGCTACTCCAACCACTGAAGCCAAAGAAAGTGTGATGTCAATTTTCTAGGTATTTGAGGTCATAGTCTCTACAGGGACTACACAGCCTTCATGTTTTGTTGGTTTTGGTTCTAAATTAAATGGTGCTTTCCTTATAACAGATTTGATTGGCACTCTAGTGTGGAAAATTCTTGATTCAGTCAGATTCAGGTGTTACCATTAACAAGTTATGTGACCTTGGGAAAGTCAATTAATTTCTTAGGCCTTAGTTTCCTCCTCAGCAAAATGGGCATACTTTAATATTTACATCAAAATATTATTAGTAAGAGCCAATGGGATAATGCCTAGCATGTTATCTGGGGTTCAATAAGTGTAACTCTTATTTTATGATGATGCTGGATATTATTATTAGCCTTTATGATTTTTACCTACATTCTGAGAACAATTTTATTCTGTTTTTTTAAAAAAACAGTTATATTGAGGTATGATTTACCCACCATAAAATGGACTCATTTTCATTATAGTTTTGAGTGATGGGAAAGAATCATCTCTTTTAAAAAATTATTGAATTATGATTGATTTACAGTATTGTGTTATTTCAGGTATATAGAATATTGATTCAGTTATATACAGGTATTTTCAGTTTGTTTTCCATTATAGGTCATTACAAGACATTAAACATAGTTCCTTATATCTATAGTAAATCCCTGTTGCTTATCTACTTTATGTCTACTAGTTTGTATCTGTTAACCTCTTACTCCTAATTTATCCCTTCCTGCTTCTCCCTTTTCTCTTTGGTAACCATGTTTGTTTTCTTTGTCTATGAGTCTGTTTCTGTTTTGTATATAGATTCATTTATATATATATATATATATATATATATATTTTATATTTCACATATATGTGATAGCATATAGTGTCTGTTTTTCTCTTCCTGACTTTTTCACTTAGTAAGGTTAATCTTTAGGCCCACCCATGTTCCTGCAACTGGCAATATTTCATTCTTTGATTATGGAAGAGTAGTATTCCATTATATATTGGGTTGGCCAAAAAGTTTTTTCAGTTAGTTAATACTTGTTCAGTGAAGTTTTTAGTAAAAATTAAAACGTATCTTTTATTTTTACTTAAAACCAAGTGAACTTTTTGGCCAACTCAATACCACATCTTATTTATCCATTCCTCTGTTTATGGACATTTATGTTACTTCCATGTCTTGGCTATTATAAATAGTGCTGCTATGAATATTGGAATACAATGTTCTTTTTGAATTATAGTTTTATCTGGATATATGCCCAGGAGTGGGATTTCTGGATCATATGACAACTCTATTTTTAGTTTTTTAAGGAACCTCTATACTGTTCTCCACAGTGGCTGTACCAATTTACATTCCCACCAACAGTGTGGGACAGTTTCCCAGGATGGTCTAACTCTCTAAGCCTCTCTGTAATGAAATATAAAATTCTCCTGATTTCTCTTCTCCTGCTATCCCACAGCAAGTACTTTGCAAGCTCTGCTTGTGTCTGTTGTTAATCTGGGCACTTGTTCAATAAAGGGGAACCTTTGCTTAGCCTTCAAAATCAGACAGGACTTCAATAGGTGGAAAAGAGCAGGAGGAAGAGTTGTGTCTTGGTGGAGGGACTAAAATCAAGCAAAAGCTCCGGAGACTGGAACAAGTCTACAAGCATATACCAAGTATTATAAAACATGAGAGGGGGCAGAGTTACCAGAGTAGTTATAATAGGTGGCTCTTCATTTGAAAGGACTTCCTTTCTTCCAGACAAGTGCATACCTTCTTCATTTAAGACTGTTTGCTCCATCAAGGCAAGGGCCTTGTCTTTCTTCACTGATCTCTGTCTCTCTCTCACTCTTGTGCCTATCACAGTGGTTCATACATAGTACGTGCTCAATAAATGCCAAACAAGTGAAGGAATGGATGGATGGTCATTTCAGTTGTTATTCCTGTCTGAATGTATTAATATTATCGAAGTCATCAACCACTTAATCTGGGACTGCTTTTAACTCTCTGTGTGTGGTAGAGCCCCAACTGCTGTTGGTATTTGTGAAATTCTTTGCAATGATGCCAATCCTTGGTGCACTTTTTTTTCTCCACCTTGTCCCAGAAGACTCCTTACCCCCAGCGAACAATAAGGTGACCAGCAAGTCGTGTGAGTACAATGGGACCACTTACCAACACGGTGAGCTGTTCATGGCTGAAGGGCTCTTTCAGAACCGGCAACCCAACCAATGCACTCAGTGCAGCTGCTCGGTAAGACCCTGTATCTTAATGTTCTCTACTTAAGTAAGAGCACTTCCATACTCATACCTTTAGTTTGAGCCTACACTATAGGGTACTTGATGGGAAGATGAATCTCATCTAAAGCATAAGCCTCCCTGATCTTCATCAACCCTGATCAACTCTCTTGAAGAGATCAGATGCAGTCATAGCCTCGTCTTAAAACTTTAGGACAAAGATGAGCTGATGATCTTGATCTATACTTCCATTCACAATCATTATACCACCAGAGCCTTCATCCGAAAAACCTAGTTATTTGACACCTCAGAACTGCTATGAGTGGAAAGGCCACTGGCACCATCTAGCAATATCAGTTCAATTTACAAGAAAATGAGCGTGTCCCTTGGTTCCCATCTCAGAAATATTCTATTAAACAGTTCGGTGCCCTGCAAAGAGAAAAGTCTCTCAAAAACTGCTTGATCATAATGCTGCCTGTGACATTACTTGTCAAAAGAATTATATGGTTCATGAATAAGGAATACTGATTACTGATCTAAACGTGTGACCCAGAGAATGTAATACATAGAACCAGAAAAAAATGGAGTGAAATGTGTGTTTAAGCTGAAGTATGAGAGGATGAAGCTAGATATAGAAACAACTGTTTTACTTATAAACACTGACTTGACAAGGGATGCTAAAGAATCTCTTTGCTTAAGGATTTTTAGTGAAAGTATAGCATCTAAGTAGTTTGGGAGGATTTGGTTGTAGCCATGATTTTGAGGAAACTCCAGAAGATAGTGAAAGACAGGGAAGCCTGGTATGCTGCAGTTCATGGGGTCACAAAGAGTCAGACACGAATGAGCAACTGAACAACAGTGCTTCCCTATTGACCTTCCAGGAACTGTTCCAGCTCCAGAACGTTACATATCTAAGAACTAAGAGCAAGTTTTAAGGGATGATGTTTGGAACATAGAATTTTAGGGAATGCACATTATGCAGGGACAAACATAACGAGAAAATGCTTTTGGTCCTCTCCCTTGCCTTGTGCTAAGCTGAGCTGTCCCTTCAGATGATCTCATATAGTTTTCTATCACCCCAATGGGCTTGTCTACTTGGTTTGGAAGGGAGACTGTACTGAGTGTTACAAAAGGCAGCTGTCGTGCAAATCTGCATTCCCGCCAAAACCTCAACATCTAGCTAAGGCACTGTGGGGATCAGAATGGACAGAGGAGAGATGGGCAAGACTATATTTGGTGGTTTGGAGGCTCTCGGCACCCCTCACACTGATACTTTGTTCCATCTTAGACCAGGATGCCTGATGAGGATCGCCGTCTCATCTGTGACTTAGTCTATAGTATGGAGAAATAATAAATAGAATTTTAAAAAAATGTCGTAAAATTTAAGAAGTACCTAGAACTGACTATGGAAGAACAGAGGGAAAGGCTATGTTATGTTTGAATCCTTACTCATCCCAGGTACTGAGCTCAACTCCTTCTGACCTTACTTCTGTTTCTCCCTGGCAGGAAGGCAATGTGTACTGTGGTCTCAAGACTTGCCCCAAGTTAACCTGTGCTTTCCCAGTGTCTGTTCCAGATTCCTGCTGCCGGGTGTGCAGAGGTAGGTATCCTGTATTCCAAGACCCCAAGTGCTGTCATCCTGAGTAGCAGGATTTAGAAGAGGGAAATACCTGTGCAGTGTTCTAGTGAAAGGGAATTTTCTATGCTAGCCTTATATTTTAAGGGTGCTTTCAATCACAGAAGGGAAAACTAAAAGCATTGCTTTTGAGGGTCACTGCCTGAAAGAAACCGTGCTGTGGCACAGCAGAGAGAGAGGGGTGAGAGTCATCTAATGTGAAAGTGAGTATCTTTCCCTCTGCTTCGTTAATCCCTTCTAGCTTGGCTCCTCCATTATTGTATTGTAAAACACAGGGCTTTTCCATACACAGCCTTAACAGAAAGACTGGGCCTCCCAAAGCACTGATGAGACCATTTTGAAGATTATGCTAGGCCAAGGTAGGGGTATTTTTAAAATCCCACAGTAAAATGGTGGCAAACTCAGTAACAGCAAGATGGAAGGCATCATATTTTCAAATTATATCCAAAATGGAATTGGTCATCTTTTCAAAGCCAGCTTTTTTTGTCTCCTTTGGGTTTCATTTCTTTGATGATGATACCCTTTTTATTTTTTAGGTTTGCCAGATCAAACAGCATTACCTTTCATTTCTCCTTTATTGCCTCTTCTCAAATTACCAAATTTATCAGCAGTTCTTGATATCCACCCTCTTCCCACTTTCCCTTCTAATTTTGTCTTCCTCCCTTCTATACAGTCAGTGGCTTTCCATTCAATACTCATTGAATGTCCACTGTATTCTTGACATCATGCTAGAAGCTGGATACATCATGGTAGATATAGCAGGACTGTATGGTGTCTTCATTGTGAATTATAGAAATGGTCCCCTTACTTAAGATACTTGGCTTGCCATTTGCCAGAAAATCCTTATGAATATACCTCCTTACCTGAGGCACCCTTATGGAGGATACAATCTATACAACCATATGTGGCATATACAGCACCCAGGATATGTTCTTTGTTCTTGTGGAACCTACATTTTACTGGAGAAGACAAATGATACACAAACAAGCAAGCAAATACCTAAATATTAACATTGCATGCACGGTAAAGGAAATAGACAAAGGGCAGAGATAGAAAATAAGAGGTGAAGGCATTTAGTTAAGTTGTTGGAGAGCCTTCTCTGATATATTTTGCCTCAAACTTGAAAGATGAAAAGAAGTCATCCAGGCATAAAGTACTGGAGGGAAAACATACCAGGCAGAAAGAAAAGAAAGTTCAAAGGACCGGGCAAAGAAGAACTTAGAGCATTCAAGGAGCTTGGGGACCAGAGTGGTAGGAATATAGTGATTGTAGTCATAACTGGCATGTGGTGAGACTGGAGAGGTGAACAGGACCATGAAGGACCTTGGCGTTTGCATTGTATTCCCAACTTATAAAACTTAGATATTATAAGTTATCTAGAGATGATTTAAAGTATATGGGAGGATGTGTGTACGCTATATGCAAATACTGTGCAACTTAATATAAAGGACTTGAGCACCCTTGAATTTTGGTATCTGTGAGGGTCCTTTGTGACCAATTCCCTGAAGATACTAAGGGATGACTATATATTTAAAGCATTGGTTCTTGGCCATGGGTGCATATCAGGATTACCTTGGTCAAGTTATTTCCATGTGAGGGGTTGGAGGATGAGGGAGGTGGGTCCAGTGTGCAGCCAAGGTTGAGAGCCACTGAAATCAAGAGAAAAGATAATAGCATTTGCTGGTAGCAAATGAGTAGTTGACTCCCATACATCACTGCCAGCTAAATCTTCCAAAGAGATAGCCTTAACTATGCTACACACCTACTTGGAAGACTTTATGCTGACACACATTGTACTTACTCTGTGCCAGTTGCAATTCTGTGCTCTTTACAGATGTCAACTCATTTAATCTCATGACCATCCCCTGGTGGGGAGAGAGGTATGATTATTAACCTCATTTTACAGATGATGAAACTGAGACAGAAAGAGGCTGAGATCCTTATTCAAGGTCATATAGCTAGTAAGTCAAAGAGCTAAGATCTGAACTGTACAAGTCTGGCCCCAGACTCTAGGTTTCTAACCACTCCACTCTGCCACTGAAAGGACTGGCTCGCTGGTTGCCAGCAGAATACCTGTGCACCCCTGACTCTGACAGTGAAGGCCTTCCGAGTTGCCTCTACAGTCCCCATTTTTGCATTCTTGCACCTCAGGTTCTTCCCACGTTGTTCTTGTGTTCTCTCACTTTTGTGCCTTTGCTCTCTCCTCTGCCCCTTAGTATCTTTCAAACTTTAGTAGCTTAGAATCACTTGGAGAACTTGTTGAAATTCACCTCTCTGGACCACAGCCACAGAGATTATGTTTCAGTGGCCTTGGGCAGGGACCCTGGGGTGTGGATTTAAACTGGCCCCATCATCCATTCTGAAGCAGGTGAACCATAGACTTTGACTTTGAGAAACCATTCCTACAACCACATAGATGACTGGGGGTGGCCTGAAATGATAGCAGTGGCATTATTTTAATCCTCTTTATTGCCAAGTAATATTCCTTTGTATATATATACCATATCTTCTTTAGCCATTCCTCTATTGATAGACATTTAGATTGAGTCCATGTCTTGGCTATTATAAAGAGTGCTGCTATGAACATTGGTGTGTATATATCTTTTCAAAATAGAGCTTTTCTCTTTTCTGGATGTATAGCCAGGCATGGGACTGCTGAATCATATGGTAGCTCTACTTTGAATTTTTTAAGGAACCTCCGTAATGTTCTCCACAGTGGCTGTATCAATTTATATTCCCAGCAACAGTGTAAGGGTGTTCCCTTTTCTCCACACCCTCTCCAGCATTTATTAGGCTTTTTGGTGATGGCCATTCTGATCGGTGTGAGGTTATACTTCATTATGGTTTAGATTTGGATAAATACTAGTGGGAGGGCCTTTCTTCTTTGCCTTCCCATCTTCATTCCAGTTTCTCCACCGCTAAATCCTGCTTCTTCTTCAGAGGCTGGCTCAAATGCTACTTCCTCCATGAAGATTTTTTTCTTAATCCTGTAAATTAGGATTAAACTCCCTCCTCTCTAGGACTTTTCAGAACCTCACCTGTGCTTCTCCAGTAGTGTTTATCACCTTGGCACATTTTATCTTTTATTATATGTGCCCGTGTCTTATCATCCCTACTACTGTGTAAGCTCCTCAAGGCAGTGACTATTTTGGGTTCACCTTTTTTCCCCCACAGTGCTAGGCACAGAGTAAGCATTATTTGAATGAATGTATGCTACCTTTGAAATATTGCCAGAAAGTTAGTCATAATTTGAATTAGATGCTACTGAAATAGGATATTGGTCTTTCCTGGTGGATCAGTGGCAAAGAATCTGCCTGTCAATGCAGGAGATGTGGATTCCATCCCTGGGTCTGGAAGATCCTCTAGAGAAGGAAGTCACAACCCACTCTAGTATTCTTCGGGACCTGGCAGGAGCTTTTAAACTGGCCCCATCATCCATTCTGAAGCAGGTGAACCATAGACTTTGACTTTGAGAAACCATTCCTACAACCACATAGATGACTGGGGGTGGCCTGAAATGATAGCAGTGGCATTATTTTAATCCTCTTTATTGCCAAGTAATATTCCTTTGTATATATATACCATATCTTCTTTAGCCATTCCTCTATTGATAGACATTTAGATTGAGTCCATGTCTTGGCTATTATAAAGAGTGCTGCTATGAACATTGGTGTGTATATATCTTTTCAAAATAGAGCTTTTCTCTTTTCTGGATGTATAGCCAGGCATGGGACTGCTGAATCATATGGTAGCTCTACTTTGAATTTTTTAAGGAACCTCCGTAATGTTCTCCACAGTGGCTGTATCAATTTATATTCCCAGCAACAGTGTAAGGGTGTTCCCTTTTCTCCACACCCTCTCCAGCATTTATTAGGCTTTTTGGTGATGGCCATTCTGATCGGTGTGAGGTTATACTTCATTATGGTTTAGATTTGGATAAATACTAGTGGGAGGGCCTTTCTTCTTTGCCTTCCCATCTTCATTCCAGTTTCTCCACCGCTAAATCCTGCTTCTTCTTCAGAGGCTGGCTCAAATGCTACTTCCTCCATGAAGATTTTTTTCTTAATCCTGTAAATTAGGATTAAACTCCCTCCTCTCTAGGACTTTTCAGAACCTCACCTGTGCTTCTCCAGTAGTGTTTATCACCTTGGCACATTTTATCTTTTATTATATGTGCCCGTGTCTTATCATCCCTACTACTGTGTAAGCTCCTCAAGGCAGTGACTATTTTGGGTTCACCTTTTTTCCCCCACAGTGCTAGGCACAGAGTAAGCATTATTTGAATGAATGTATGCTACCTTTGAAATATTGCCAGAAAGTTAGTCATAATTTGAATTAGATGCTACTGAAATAGGATATTGGTCTTTCCTGGTGGATCAGTGGCAAAGAATCTGCCTGTCAATGCAGGAGATGTGGATTCCATCCCTGGGTCTGGAAGATCCTCTAGAGAAGGAAGTCACAACCCACTCTAGTATTCTTGCCTGGAGAACTCCATGGACAGAGGAGCATAGTGGGTTGCAGTTCAGGGTGTCACAGAGAGTCAGACATGACTTAGCAACTAAACAGCAACAACAAAAATATGCTATTATTTTTGTTTTTTCTTCCTCTGAATTATTGATTGACTGTGGTGATGGTACTGGCCTTATATTTGTTCATGATTAATACGAAATTATCTGGTCCCTCACAACATTGTTTTTTATTCCCTGCCTTACTTTAGTACACTATAATTAACATTTCTATTAGAAAGAAATGACCTTATTCTTAATATCTATACATGCTTGGCCACTTCTGTTGGTCTTTCATTTATTTATCTTTGTTCTTTGGCCTGTGTGTGCCTCCCATCACAGTGGCCTCTGTTGTCGCAGAGCACCGGCTCTGGGCACACGTGCTCCAGAGCTCTGGTTCGGTAGTTGGACACATCGGTCCAGCCACTCTGCAGCACATGGGATCCTCCCAGGCCAGGGATCAAACCGGTGCCCCTTGCAGTGCAAGGCGTTGTCCTTACTCACTGGACCACCAGGGAAGCCCCATGCTCATCTTTTTTACTATGCTCTTTGTACCAGCGTTTACAAGTCAGTGTGAATTTAGTTGCAGCTTAATTTAATTTATGGTTCAGTAAGGCACTGGATCTTTCCTTATTTGTTTCTTACAATGTGTGTGGTGTCCTTCAGTAAAGCTATGACATTTCAGCCAGGAAAGACCATTTTGTTCCTCACTTCCTTTCCCATCTTTGCCTCAGCTTGAGTTCACTCCAAAGAGAACAGGGTCCATTTGAAAAAATTGAAGTACAGTTTATTTACAATATTGTGTTAGTTTCAAGTATACAATAAAGTGATTATATATATATATATATATATATATATATAATATTTATATATATATATATATATATATATATATATAATGTGTATATATATACACATTATATATATATGTGTGTGTGTGTGTGTGTGTAATTTTTAGATTATTTTCCATTATAGGTTGGCATTAAAGATACTGAATATAGTTTCCTGTGCTATGTAGCAAATCCTTGTTTCTTATCTACTCTTTGTATACTAGTTTGTATGTATTCATCCCATACTTCTAATTTATCCCTTCCCCACCCCTTTTCCTTTTTGTAACCATAAGTTTGTTTTTTATGTCTTTGAGTCTGTTTCTATTTTGTGTATAGGTTCATTTGTGTTTTTTTAGATTTCACACATAAGTGATACTATTTGTCTTTCTCTGACTTAACTTCACTTAATATGATAATCTCTGGGTCCATCTATGTTGCTGCAAATGGAAATATTTTATTCCTTTTTATGACTGAGTAATATTCTTAAACCAATAATCTGTCAGTGGGCACTTGGGTTGCTTCCATGTCTTGGCTATTATAAATACTGCTTCTGTGTACATTGGGGTGTATGCATCTTTTCAAATTAAGAGTTTTCCTCTTTTCTGAATGTATGCCTGGGAGTGAGATTTCTGGATCTATTTTTAGATTTATAAGAAACCTCCCTACTGTTTTCCATAGGGGCTGTACCAATTTACATTCCCTCCACAGTATACGAGGGTTCCCTTTTCTACACACCCAAGAGAGTTCCTTCATAGCAGAGCTGTATAAGAAAAACCTCCCTTTTGGCTAAGGTTATTTTGTTTGGGGAAAAGTAATGTGAAATCTCCAAAAAAAGGGCTGCTCATCTGGACCACCAGGGAAGCCCCATGCTCATCTTTTTTACTATGCTCTTTGTACCAGCGTTTACAAGTCAGTGTGAATTTAGTTGCAGCTTAATTTAATTTATGGTTCAGTAAGGCACTGGATCTTTCCTTATTTGTTTCTTACAATGTGTGTGGTGTCCTTCAGTAAAGCTATGACATTTCAGCCAGGAAAGACCATTTTGTTCCTCACTTCCTTTCCCATCTTTGCCTCAGCTTGAGTTCACTCCAAAGAGAACAGGGTCCATTTGAAAAAATTGAAGTACAGTTTATTTACAATATTGTGTTAGTTTCAAGTATACAATAAAGTGATTATATATATATATATATATATATATATAATGTGTATATATATACACATTATATATATATATATATAATGTGTATATATATACACATTATATATATATGTGTGTGTGTGTGTGTGTGTAATTTTTAGATTATTTTCCATTATAGGTTGGCATTAAAGATACTGAATATAGTTTCCTGTGCTATGTAGCAAATCCTTGTTTCTTATCTACTCTTTGTATACTAGTTTGTATGTATTCATCCCATACTTCTAATTTATCCCTTCCCCACCCCTTTTCCTTTTTGTAACCATAAGTTTGTTTTTTATGTCTTTGAGTCTGTTTCTATTTTGTGTATAGGTTCATTTGTGTTTTTTTAGATTTCACACATAAGTGATACTATTTGTCTTTCTCTGACTTAACTTCACTTAATATGATAATCTCTGGGTCCATCTATGTTGCTGCAAATGGAAATATTTTATTCCTTTTTATGACTGAGTAATATTCTTAAACCAATAATCTGTCAGTGGGCACTTGGGTTGCTTCCATGTCTTGGCTATTATAAATACTGCTTCTGTGTACATTGGGGTGTATGCATCTTTTCAAATTAAGAGTTTTCCTCTTTTCTGAATGTATGCCTGGGAGTGAGATTTCTGGATCTATTTTTAGATTTATAAGAAACCTCCCTACTGTTTTCCATAGGGGCTGTACCAATTTACATTCCCTCCACAGTATACGAGGGTTCCCTTTTCTCCACACCCAAGAGAGTTCCTTCATAGCAGAGCTGTATATGTAGTTTCTGATACAACCAGCTAATCTCTATCATCCAGTTGTTAGGCTAAGGTTATTTTGTTTGGGGAAAAGTAATGTGAAATCTCAACTAAAGAACAGTTAATAAAAGAAAGGAGGGCTTTACTGGTGGCCCAGTGGGTAAAGAGTCCATCTTGCAGTGCAAGGGGCACTGGTTCGACCCCTGGCCCAGGAAGACCCCACGTGTGGTGGAGCAGCTAGATCAGTGTGTCCAATTGCAAGCCATTGCTCTGGAGTGCATGTGCCCCAAACTGGTGCTCTGCACCGAGAGAGGCCACTGCAATGGGAGGCCCACGCAGGCCTAAGAATAAAGATGGATGAAAAATAAACGAATGGAAAACCAATAAAAGAGGCCAAAATTTAAAAAAAAAAAGACAAGAAAGTACAAAAAGATGTATTATTGCATCTAAGTGGAAATATAGTATAAAGCAGATAGGCCCTGAAGCCAGAAGGGCATCTGTTTGACCTGGCTACAGTCAACTACTAGTATTACCTTGGGCAAGAGACCACCATTCAAGACCTTGACTTTCTTATCTGTGAAAGTGCTAATTATAATATCTACAATGAACTAAAACCTTATAAGAATTAACTGAGATGACATATAAGGCTAGGAGAAAGTCCAGTGTAGAGTTATTGCTTAATAAATTGATGTGTGTATGTGTATAATGACTATATTTATTATCCTGAGGTTAAGTAGAATTGCACCTTAGCTATCTCTGATAGTCTTGCCTTTTTATATACTGAATTTCCATATACAGAACTTTATTTCTAGTCCTTCTCATGGCAGCAGATCCTGGGACTAACCATATTCTCAACAGTTCTCTTGTCATGATTGAAATTTCTTTTCTTTTGGTTATGTCCTCAGAAGCAACAGATAAAAGCTAGTTGTTACTGATCACGTATTACCCCTTCACATACTTGACAATTTATGAAGTTCTCTCTCAGTCATCTCTTCTCCAGCCTAAATAAACCATTCTCTTTCATCTTCCACTCTCAAGACTAAATCTTACACTTTCATAAAATTGATGCTTTTCCCCCCCTCTGTCTTTAATTTCTTGACAGTTGTATATAATGTGATTGAATCTCCTTTGAAGTTCTCATTTTTGAAGCACCTAGCTTTTTTTCTGCTGAAATGATGTTTTTACAAAGGTGTACCTTGTATAAGCATATTACTCATACCGCAGGGAGCCCAGACACATTTCTCCTCAATGCTGGCCGCCCTAATTGCAGGCAAAATACTGCAGAAGAAATAACCTCTTGAGTGCTGAACTTGCAAACCTTAATATAAAGGCCCCCATTGAAACAGGCTCTCTGCACTGTCACCAAACACTAATGTGTGCCTTTCTTCCTGGGTCAGACAGCAATCTTAGCCACAGATTGAATCTCAACCCCAGCCTCAGTTGTTTAGACTTGTCTTGGAGGCTAGGATGGTTGGGATAGTGTTGGCAGGGTGTGTGCCATTGCTGGCATTTCAGCAAACCTCATCTGGACTGGAAGCACAGTACACACAGCCACTGGAACCTTAAGGGAAGCTTTATCAGAAGAAAAAAAAAATCTTTTCAGAGATTGTACTACAGCCACATTTTGGGCAGGCAGGCCTCAAACCCAAACCCAGTCCCAGCTTCTTTCCACCGTTTTATCATTTTTGTTTCCTGTCTTCTGACTATCTTGCCAAAGAAAAGGGGAAAGCTATGTTCTTGGACTTTAGGCAAGGAAGACATATTTGGGGTAAGCTATTGGCTGTATTGAGAGCCAAGCCTGCATTTGGTAGATGGTGTACATATGTAGCACTTGTGTGCATGCCTGCTCAGTGGCTTCAGTTATGTCTGACTTTGTGATCTTATGGACTATAGCCCTCCAGGCTCCTCTGTCCATGGGATTCTCCAGGCGACAATACTGGAGTAGGTTGACATGCCCTCCTCCTGGAGATCTTACTGACTCAGGGACCAAACCCACATCTCTTATGTCTCCTGCATTGGCAGGTGGGTTCTTTGTTACTCATGTCACCTGGGAAGCCCAAGTAGCAATTACTCTGTGTCAAGCAATGGTCTAAGCACTTAGTATGTAACAGCTCATTTGATCCTCACAATAAACTGGAAACTATTATTACCCCATTTTACAAATGAGGAAACTGAGGCAGAGAAGTTAAGTGATTTGCCCAAGGATACCTGGTATTAAGTGTCAAAGCTAGAATTTAATATTGTTGACCTGGTTCTAGAGCCCCATGTTCTTATGCTGTCTGATGAGAGCCCTCCAGAGGAGTGTGACAAGAGCCTCTCCTACTGTAGGGGAGTAAAGGGAAAGAGAGAACATGCACAGCACATTGGTATAGACAGATAATCCCACCACAGTAACCACACTGGCCATCTTTTCCCATCAAGGTCTCAACCTACTGACATCTAACCAGAGGGGAACACCCTCTCCCTTTCTAGGCTTAGAGAGGCCTAAGTGTAAATTATGGATTTTCTTTCATTCAGCAAACATTTGTTGAGTAACCACTAACTACCTGGTAGTGTATTGGTACTGGAGATACAATGGTGAACAACATAGACATGGAACCAGCCCTCACAGAATTCAGTGGGGAAGATAGACATTTATCAAATATTGAGACAAATAAATATAAACTCATAATTGTGCCACATGCTACAAAGGAAAGGTGTCATAAATACCAATAATTGACAGAGGCTGATCTACTCAGGGAGGTGAAGGAAGACTCTTAGGACCATCTCTCTGGCCTCAGCTCACGCCATTTTACTCTTCACTGTCTGCAACCTAGGGTGTGGGAGCATGGGTGCTAAGTCACCTCAGCCGTGTCCAACTCTTTGTGACCCTATGGACGGTAGCCCATCAGGCCCCTCTGTCCATGGGATTCTCCAGGCAAGAATACTGGAGTGGGTCGCCATCTCCTTCTCCAGGGGATCTTCCTGATCCATGGATCGAACTCGCATCTCTTACATCTCCTCCATTGGCAGGCAGGTTCTTTACCACTAGTGCCATCTGGGAAGTGTGGGAGAATTACACCAAAAATTAGGGGGATACCTGGCAGCAATCCTGTCCTCTTAGAATCCATGACTTCTGATCTCACCATGAAACCAGCCACCCTATTTTATAGGAGTATCTATACTGTCCTTCTTGCATTGTACCTACTGCATATACTCAGGTTCAGACTTTGCTTCTTAAGGAACTACTTGATGATATTGTTCAGTGTCTACTATGTCTTACCATATTATCCAGTCTTAGTTCTGCAGCTTGTCTTTAACAGTCCTCTCGGACTTCCCTGGTGGATCAGCTGGTAAAGAATTCACCTGCAGTGCGGGAGACCTAGGTTCAGTCCCTGGGTTAGGAAAATCCCCTGGAGAAGGGAAGGGCTACCCACTCCAGTATTCTTGCCTGGAGAATCCCATGGCTTGTCTATGGGGTCGCAAAGAGTTGGACAACCTGAGCAACTTTGACATTCTTTCACTTTCAGTTATCAAACAATCAGACTCTTCCTTAGCCCACTCCCCACCCTCATTTCTCAGATACTAACACACATATCCTCTCTCCTCTAGGCTGGCAGTTCATTTTCTAATATGCCATGTTCTTCTCCACTTTCTGCCCTGATATATAACTCTTTTTTATATGCAATGTTATATTTTTTAAAGTACACAACATAGCAATTCAACATTTATGTACATTATGCATTGATCACCACAACATGTCTAGTAACCATCTGCCACCATGCAAAGTTATTGCAGTATTACTGACCATATCCCCTATGTGGTACATTAAATCTCCATGACATACTCTATAACTAGAAGTTTGTACCCCTTCATACCCTTTGCCCATTTCATTCATACCCTACCTCCCTCCATTCTCATGACCGCTAGTTGGTTCTCTGTCTCTGTGGGTCAGCTTCTGTTTTGTTTTGTTTGTTCTGTGTTTTAAATTTCACATAGAAGAGATCATATGGCCTTTGTCTTTGTATGGCTTGTTTCACTTAGCACAGTGCCCTCAAGGTCCATCTGTGTTGTCAAAACTGACAAGATTTCATTTTTTTATGGCTGAATAATATTCTATTGTGTATATATATCATATTTTCATTATGTCTTCATCTGTCAATGGACATTTGAGTTGTTCCATATCTTTCTATTGTAAATAATGCTGTAATGAACTTAAGGGTGAATTATCTTTTCTAATGTTTTCATTTTCTTCTGATAAAGACACAAATGAAGTTGCAGGATTGTATGGTAGCTCTATTTTTAATTTTGGAGGAACCTCCATATCATTTTCCATAGCAGCTGCACAGATTTATGTTCCCACCCACAGTGCCCAAGGGTTTCCTTTTCTCCACAGCCTTGTTGACTGACATACTCTGTTCCTGGTCTTCTTAATGATCGCTAGTCTGACAGATGTGACATAATCTCTCATTGTGGTTTGATTTGAATTTCCCTGATGATTTGTGATATTGAGCATCTTTTTCATGTGTCCATTGGCCCTCTGCGTGTCCTCCTTGGAAAAACGTCTGTTCAGGCCCCTTGCTCATTTCTTAATCAGATTATTTTTTGATATTGAGATATAGAAGTGCTTTATGTATTTTGGATATTAAATCCTTATCAGAAATATCATTTGCAAATATCTTCTCCCATTCAGTAGGTGGCTTTTCCTTTTGTTGATGGTTCCCTTCACTAGGCAAAAGCTTTTTTAGCTCTGTGTAGTTCCATTTGTTTATTTTTGATTTTGTTGCCCTTGGCTGATGAAACTGATTCAAAAAATATTGCCAAGACTGATGTCAGACAGCATACTGCCTGTTTTCTTCTAAAAGTTTTATGGTATCAGATCTTACATTTAAGTCTTTAAATTCATTTTGAGTGTAGTGCTGCGGGTGCACTGGTGCATAGGGCAGGCCCCAGGCATGGCTGGCGGTGTGACCCAGTGGCTCATGACTGCTATGGGCGCATTGGTGGGCTGGGCAGTCCGCAGTGGTAATAGGCTAGAGGGAGGATTTCAGAATGGTGCCTACCAGTGCCAGTGTCAGCTCAGTGGAATGAGCTTACAAAAATGTCTGCCACCATCATCTGTATCCCCAGGGGAGTCCCAGCTGCCTCTTGCCTCTCTGCTAGTACTCAGAGTGAATGAGTTTTTAAACATGCCTTCAGCCCTCCAGCCCCACTGGTTTCCAAAACCAGATGCTTTGCTCTTCTTCTTGGTGCAGAACTTGTGGGCTGAAGAGTCCACTGTGGAGCTTGGACCCCTAGCTCCTTGAGGACAACATTCATGTTTGTATCCCTCCCAATTATGAGTTACCTTGCCAGGAGTGTGGGTCCTGACTAGACTACAGTCTCCATCCCCCCTGCGCCCAACCTGTCGCATTGTGGTTCCTCGTTTATATCTTTAGTTGTGGAAAATCTCTTCTGCTAGTCCTCAGGTCACTCTCAGAGGTGGTGGCTCTGTAAATAGCTGAAATTTTGGTATGCCCGTGGGAGGTGAGTTCAGGATATTCCTCTGCTGCCATCTTGATCCTACCTCCTATTACATGCTCTCTTAACTGTAACTCCCCACAAGCTTGGAATAGTTTCCCACTCCTTTTACCACTTAGGATCCTACCCATCTTTCAAAACCCCCAGCTGAAGTTGCTTCTCTTTTATTATTATTTTAATTTAAATTTTTACAATGTTGTGTTGGTTTCTGCCGTACAGCAATGTGAATCAACCATAACTATACATATATCCCCTCCCTCATTAGCCTCCCTCCTCTCCCCACCATCTCACCCCTCTCAATCATCACAGAGCGCCAGGTGGGGCTCCCTGTCTTATACAGCAACTTCTCACCACCTATTTTATACACTATAGTGTGTATATATATATTTATGATACTTTCTCAATTTGTCCCCCTCATTCCCCCAGTGTGTCCACGGTCTCTTTTCTATGTCTGCATCTCCATTCCTTCCCTGCAAATAGGTTCATCAATACCATTTTTCTAGATTCCATATGTATTTATTAATATATGATTTCGTTTTTCTCTAACTTACTTTACTCTGTATAATAGGCTCTCAGTTCATCCATTTCACTAGAACTGACTAAAATTCATTCATTTTTATGGCCAAGTAATATTCCATTGTATATATGTACCACACCTTTATCCATTCATCTGTAGATAGACGTCTAGGTTGCTTCCATGTCCTGGCTATAATAAATAGTGCTGCATGCATCTCTTTTAATTAGCCTTACCTGATCCCTCTAGCCTCATTTGTCTCCTTCTTTAAACACTTCCAGGGCTTCATTTGGTTGTAGAATACAGCATTTAAAATCTTTTATTTATTCTTCACTGTTTTATGGATCTTGTCTCCTCAACTGGAAAGCTCTATAAGGCAAGGACCATCTTCTTCCTCTTTTGCCCTAGCATCATACTAAGCATATAGCTTGTGATGGATTTGCTAAAAGGAAAGAGAGCCACAGTCATGAAAAGCTTTTGATGAGCACTCAAAGTGCAGTCCTGGCTAGGGAGACAGAATTGGCTGCCCTCACAGCTTATTCAACCCAAGCTTATTTATCCAATACATTTTCAATGAGCCCAGGTGAAAATTGAATCTCTTTTTATTAAACGGAGATATTTTTCCTAATTCCTTCAAATTGAAACTGGAAGCAGATATTTAAAAGTGATTTTGTCAGTGTTGAAGACTACTGCCATTTTACCTAAGACTCTTGATTTCTCTTTCCAAAAAGCGAAAAAATTACACCTCAGATACCATCTTAGTTGGAACCCAGAGATCTCGAGGGAAGTGGTAGGTGAGATATTTCCTTTTTTGAACATCACAAAAATCCACCAAAATTTTCAAGTTTTCAAAATCAAAGGAAACTAGAGAAAATAACAGTCCCAAATATAGATCCATACATATCAGTCTAGAGCTCATTTTGGTTTTTGCCTACATTTTCTGCAGAAACACTACCATCTCCTGGCCATAATGATAGGAAGGAAATATTGCTAATGAGAAACACTACTTTTAAAAAAATTAACTGAATAATTTTTGAGATTGTATGTTCTCACCTAAACTTCAAATTGTATTGAAACACTCGATCTTTTCATAGCTGTAGAAGAGTTAGACCACCACTAGTAATTCCTTTTCCAAGGTGAATCATTTATGTTCATGAAAAGGGGACTCTCTTAGGGATTTTCTATCCTTGTCTACCACTCTCCTCTTCTTCTAAAGCCAACTGGAAGCTTTCTTCCTCCATGGAAACTTTCAGGTGGTTTTTGTTCTCTCTCCATCCGTTGTGCTCAGAATTCATCTTCATATGCATTGCTGCCAATCCCAGGACTCTCACCACTCTGAGGTCATCATGTTCCTTTTTGGCATGTCTTTTATGTCTAGAATGTTTCTCTTAGAAAGCCTTCAGACAGTGGATAGGACAGAACTGACTTTCATATTGAGTTTAACAAATTAATAGTAATGATTCCTAATTGGCCATCTGGGATAGTCTGTCAAGGTCAATAAGCCCCTATCCTGTTGCTGGGCTGGAGGGTTTTTCATGTGTATATGAATCTGGTTCTACAATAAAAATAAGAAATTCCCAGTGAAGCATTTCAGAGCAATTATTTCTTCATGGGTGGTTAAAGCCACTCTTCTTTCAGCCTTGTCCTTCTAACTCCTTCAAGGGATACCGTGACTGCTCAGAAACACCACTGGATATGCCCATTACTCTCATCAAAATCTTCATGAACAACCACTTGGGATATTTCCCATAAAAAAACTCTTTAAAGGGATTTTTCAGTGTTGAAGACTACTGCCATTTTACCTAAGACTCTTGATTTCTCTTCCAAAAGCGAAAAATTACACCTCAGATACCATCTTAGTTGGAACCCAGAGATCTCGAGGGAAGTGGTAGGTGAGATATTTCCTTTTTTGAACATCACAAAAATCCACCAAAATTTTCAAGTTTTCAAAATCAAAGGAAACTAGAGAAAATAACAGTCCCAAATATAGATCCATACATATCAGTCTAGAGCTCATTTTGGTTTTTGCCTACATTTTCTGCAGAAACACTACCATCTCCTGGCCATAATGATAGGAAGGAAATATTGCTAATGAGAAACACTACTTTTAAAAAAATTAACTGAATAATTTTTGAGATTGTATGTTCTCACCTAAACTTCAAATTGTATTGAAACACTCGATCTTTTCATAGCTGTAGAAGAGTTAGACCACCACTAGTAATTCCTTTTCCAAGGTGAATCATTTATGTTCATGAAAAGGGGACTCTCTTAGGGATTTTCTATCCTTGTCTACCACTCTCCTCTTCTTCTAAAGCCAACTGGAAGCTTTCTTCCTCCATGGAAACTTTCAGGTGGTTTTTGTTCTCTCTCCATCCGTTGTGCTCAGAATTCATCTTCATATGCATTGCTGCCAATCCCAGGACTCTCACCACTCTGAGGTCATCATGTTCCTTTTTGGCATGTCTTTTATGTCTAGAATGTTTCTCTTAGAAAGCCTTCAGACAGTGGATAGGACAGAACTGACTTTCATATTGAGTTTAACAAATTAATAGTAATGATTCCTAATTGGCCATCTGGGATAGTCTGTCAAGGTCAATAAGCCCCTATCCTGTTGCTGGGCTGGAGGGTTTTTCATGTGTATATGAATCTGGTTCTACAATAAAAATAAGAAATTCCCAGTGAAGCATTTCAGAGCAATTATTTCTTCATGGGTGGTTAAAGCCACTCTTCTTTCAGCCTTGTCCTTCTAACTCCTTCAAGGGATACCGTGACTGCTCAGAAACACCACTGGATATGCCCATTACTCTCATCAGAATAGTCTTCATGAACATAGACGCCAGCATTGGTGGAAGTTAATATGATATGTTGACTGACAGTATAAACAGTGGAAAAAGAAACATGAGAAAGAAGAGTAATGTTAGGCAGAGGAATCATATTTGAATACTACCTACACTATAACTGTAAGAACTTAAAGTCCAGGTCTCCATCACCCAAGCCAGGTGAGCAATTGATATAGTTATCTAGTGGGTTTTAGCAAATTGTTGGAGTGACTCTACCTGCTTTTCCCCTGTCTTTGGCTATTAAAATCAGACCCACATCTCCCGGTCCCACCAAGTAGTCCAGTCCTCTTTGGATGGGACATGAAGCCAAAGTGGTATCCATGGAAAGAAGAAGGACCTTAAACTGATGGCTTTTCATTTCCAGGTTGACCATGCAGTAAACACTGGTAGATCACTGAGTTTCCCTTTTCCATCCTGCTTGTTATTTTCCATTTATGAGGGTGGTAGCCCAGACTCTGCATTATTTAGGTATTTGAGTTTTGACCACTCCACTTTATGACTGTGTAAATTGCACTCCCCCAAAGAAGCAGATAGCTGTCCTCTCATGCATTATTTCAAGCAAAGAGAGAAAAAGAGGTTTAATTAAAATGCAAATTCCTTTTCTAAATAAAGATGAAAAGGGGGACAGGGGGAAGTACAAGCATAATGATGAGAGACTCTGATCATCAGAAGGAATGAGCTGAAGAAATCTCTCTGCAGCCATTTTTATTTCGGGAAATCTCCAGGACCCTAGCTTTAGAAGTGAAATCATTCCCCTTCTGATCATCAGAGGAATGCTTCATATTGAGTTTAACAAATTAATAGTAATGATTCCTAATTGGCCATCTGGGATAGTCTGTCAAGGTCAATAAGCCCCTATCCTGTTGCTGGGCTGGAGGGTTTTTCATGTGTATATGAATCTGGTTCTACAATAAAAATAAGAAATTCCCAGTGAAGCATTTCAGAGCAATTATTTCTTCATGGGTGGTTAAAGCCACTCTTCTTTCAGCCTTGTCCTTCTAACTCCTTCAAGGGATACCGTGACTGCTCAGAAACACCACTGGATATGCCCATTACTCTCATCAGAATAGTCTTCATGAACATAGACGCCAGCATTGGTGGAAGTTAATATGATATGTTGACTGACAGTATAAACAGTGGAAAAAGAAACATGAGAAAGAAGAGTAATGTTAGGCAGAGGAATCATATTTGAATACTACCTACACTATAACTGTAAGAACTTAAAGTCCAGGTCTCCATCACCCAAGCCAGGTGAGCAATTGATATAGTTATCTAGTGGGTTTTAGCAAATTGTTGGAGTGACTCTACCTGCTTTTCCCCTGTCTTTGGCTATTAAAATCAGACCCACATCTCCCGGTCCCACCAAGTAGTCCAGTCCTCTTTGGATGGGACATGAAGCCAAAGTGGTATCCATGGAAAGAAGAAGGACCTTAAACTGATGGCTTTTCATTTCCAGGTTGACCATGCAGTAAACACTGGTAGATCACTGAGTTTCCCTTTTCCATCCTGCTTGTTATTTTCCATTTATGAGGGTGGTAGCCCAGACTCTGCATTATTTAGGTATTTGAGTTTTGACCACTCCACTTTATGACTGTGTAAATTGCACTCCCCCAAAGAAGCAGATAGCTGTCCTCTCATGCATTATTTCAAGCAAAGAGAGAAAAAGAGGTTTAATTAAAATGCAAATTCCTTTTCTAAATAAAGATGAAAAGGGGGACAGGGGGAAGTACAAGCATAATGATGAGAGACTCTGATCATCAGAAGGAATGAGCTGAAGAAATCTCTCTGCAGCCATTTTTATTTCGGGAAATCTCCAGGACCCTAGCTTTAGAAGTGAAATCATTCCCCTTCTATATGTGGGCATAAATTTTCTCTTTCTGTTAGACTTCATTTTTTGTTGTTGTTGTTATTTCCTTTGTTAAATGCACTGCATACTTATGCGTGTGTGCTTAGTTGCTCAGTTGTCTGACTCTGTGATTCCATGGATTGGAGCCCAGCAGGCTCCTCTGTCCATGGGATTCTCCAGGCAAGAATACTGGAGTGGGTTGCCATTTCCTACTCCAAGGGATCCTCCTGACCCAGGGATCAAACCCACATCTTCTGCATTGCAGGCAGATTCTTTACCATCTGAACCATTGGGGAGCACACTTGTGAAGGTTTCTGAAGTTGAGTTTTCCCCATGTATGAGCTACTCTTGAAAGAAAGAAAGAAGAAATGGAGGCAAAGGGTGGGTAGAAGAGGAAAGGGGAATAAGAGCTAACACATATAACACAGTGTGCTAGCCACTGTCCTAAGCTCTTTGCATATACTGGTTAATTTCATCCTCACAATGCTATGGGTAGGTATTACTGTCTCCATTTTAGAAAGAAGGAAACTGAAGCACAGATAGGCTCATTCTTGTGCCCAAAGTCACACAGGTGAGAAGGGGCTGAGTTGTGATTTGGACCCAGGCAATCTGGCTCCAGGCTGCTTTCTTTGCCATTCTTACTATGCTGCCTCTCGGGTTGGTGACGTGAAGCAGCTTTAGCGACTCTTAAGTCTGAGGCTCCTGGGAGAACCAGACTGTGATTTTTTCTGCACCCAATGGCCAGATATACTAACACTTCCAGAAGTTTCTCTGGGACTACTCTGAGATGTAATGACCCCATTTCTAACCATAAACTTGGATCTGTTCACCACATTGCCATTGAAAGAGCAGAATGCGAGTCGTGGGCCACATCTAAGTTTCTTTATTCCCTCTTCCATGATGCCTTCCTACAAACATATGCACACTCACAATGCACTTTTTAAAAAACACACATTTCTGATTTTTCTGGATACATACTTTTGCACTCCTCTTCTGATTTGACTTGCCACTGGTGGCAGCAGATCCCTTCTTGTCTGTGTCTTAGTATTTTTTGAGCAGCTATTTTGTTTACAGTGCTAAGAGCTTGTATTGACTGCCCAAGCAATAAATTGCTTTATTTGGCAGCTAGGTATTTTCTTTAAAAAATGACTGTCCAAGAGGAATGCATAAATAAGATGTAGTACATATATACAATGGAACATTACTCAGCCATAAAAAAGACCAAAATAATGCCATTTGCAGCAACAGTGATGGACCTGCAGACTGTCAGACTGAGTAAAGTAAGTCAGAGAAAGACAAATATATGACATCCTTTATATGTGGAGTCTAAAAATAAATGATACAAATGAACTCATTTACAAAATGGAAACAGACTCATAGACTGAGAATGAACTTACACTTTCCATGGGGAGAGGTTGGGGGAAAGGGATAATTAGGGAGTTTGGGATAGACTTGTACACACTGCTATATTTAAAATGTATAACCAACAAGATCCTACTGTATAGCACATGGAACTCTGTTCAGTGTTACACAGCAGCTTGGATAGGAGAGGAGTTTGGGGAGAGAATGGATACATGTATATGTATGGCTGAGTCCCTTTGCTCTTCACCTGAAACTATCGCAGCATTGTTTGTTCATGGGCTATACCCCAGTACAAAATAAAAGGCTAAAAACGAATGTCCACTTTATGAGACACTGGAGGGCCTCTTGTGATACTGTAAATCATTTTTTGAATTTCCCATGTCTACTAATGATGAATTATGTCAGCGTTCTTTAAAGCGTCCCTCAAAATTCAGCACACTTGTTCCCTCTCTACTGAATTTGTAGAATTATATGTTTGAGAACCCCACCCACACACCCTCCGCTGCACAGCAAAACCATCCCATTTCTAACCATAAACTTGGATCTGTTCACCACATTGCCATTGAAAGAGCAGAATGCGAGTCGTGGGCCACATCTAAGTTTCTTTATTCCCTCTTCCATGATGCCTTCCTACAAACATATGCACACTCACAATGCACTTTTTAAAAAACACACATTTCTGATTTTTCTGGATACATACTTTTGCACTCCTCTTCTGATTTGACTTGCCACTGGTGGCAGCAGATCCCTTCTTGTCTGTGTCTTAGTATTTTTTGAGCAGCTATTTTGTTTACAGTGCTAAGAGCTTGTATTGACTGCCCAAGCAATAAATTGCTTTATTTGGCAGCTAGGTATTTTCTTTAAAAAATGACTGTCCAAGAGGAATGGATAAAGAAGATGTAGTACATATATATAATGGAATATTACTCAGCCATTAAAAAGAATGAAATAAGGCCATTTGCTGCAACATCAGTGGAGTTAGAAGTTGTCATACTGAGTAAAGTAAGTCAGAGAAAGACAAATATATGACATCCTTTATATGTGGAGTCTAAAAATAAATGATACAAATGAACTCATTTACAAAATGGAAACAGACTCATAGACTGAGAATGAACTTACACTTTCCATGGGGAGAGGTTGGGGGAAAGGGATAATTAGGGAGTTTGGGATAGACTTGTACACACTGCTATATTTAAAATGTATAACCAACAAGATCCTACTGTATAGCACATGGAACTCTGTTCAGTGTTACACAGCAGCTTGGATAGGAGAGGAGTTTGGGGAGAGAATGGATACATGTATATGTATGGCTGAGTCCCTTTGCTCTTCACCTGAAACTATCGCAGCATTGTTTGTTCATGGGCTATACCCCAGTACAAAATAAAAGGCTAAAAACGAATGTCCACTTTATGAGACACTGGAGGGCCTCTTGTGATACTGTAAATCATTTTTTGAATTTCCCATGTCTACTAATGATGAATTATGTCAGCGTTCTTTAAAGCGTCCCTCAAAATTCAGCACACTTGTTCCCTCTCTACTGAATTTGTAGAATTATATGTTTGAGAACCCCACCCACACACCCTCCGCTGCACAGCAAAATCATCTGCTTCCATTCTCTTTTTCATCTCCAGCTTGGTATTGAGTACTGGCTATAGTCCACTAGGGAATTTGGAGATT
Source organism: Tragulus kanchil (assembly GCA_022376925.1). NCBI lineage: Eukaryota > Metazoa > Chordata > Mammalia > Artiodactyla > Tragulidae > Tragulus > Tragulus kanchil. Next base: position 63,287,722 of record JAIOJX010000001.1, on the reverse strand, counting down.
TCACGATCAGTTTCTCCTTCTCTGCCCTCTCCCACTTTCCCTCAAAAACCCTTAGCTATTTGCCTTGATTCTGCTGATTTCAACGTGTTCCTCTGAAAATACAGAGATCAGTTTCCCTTGCCACAGAAATCACTTCCCCCTGTCTTGGGAATTCATTTAAAATTTCTATTTGCCTTATGATTAGAGTAACCATGCCATTTATCATCCGAACTGAGACACTTTTGAAAGTGAGAGAAGCAATCTTAACAGTTATGCCTGCCAGCAAAACAGGCATAAAACTGAGCTGTCCCAGATAAATCATAATCTATGGGTACCCTATTTATGATGTGTGTGGTTCAGGAGTGGCCACATGCTGGCGTAGTTTTGCTGTCTGAGGTTTATCTTCATGGGTATCTCATAATCTCATTGTACACTGAGTCCTTTTGAGAAGACAACGTTTATTTCTGTGACCTGCTCTGGCCAATCAGAGATTAATAGGAGCAATGGGAGTTATAAACAGTCTCAGTTTTAGCCTAGCTCTTAACCATTTTTCAAATGCTTGTTCTCCATTTCTCTCATTACCAGAAAGTCAAGCCATTCCATCTCCATAGGGTACCACTCAGAGTATAATTGAGGTTTGAATAAACAACACATGTGGCTTTTAAGGTTAAATGAATATTGTTTGACATACGGTACACTAGAGTTGTTTTTCATTTTGGTTTTAAAAATTGGTTAAAATTACATCTTGTTGCTTCTCGGAATTAACTAGGATCCATCTGTCTCCATTAGAATCACTGTTTCTTTTTTTTTCCAAAAGCCTTGGCTGAAAAAAAGAAGCTTCCTCTCACTCAAGATAATTTCTCCAGTGAATTAGGGGCAATGGTAAAGCAATAGGTTTTTTAGCGCTTTGGTGTCTACTTTTTTCTTTTATGTTCTATTCTCTTAGATATACCTATTTTCAGCTCTCTAGATAGACCCCCCAGTCTAAAAAAACACTAATGTGAACAACATCTAAGACAATTCAAGTTTAATTATGGTTTATATAGAGAGTAACTAAAATGTTGAAATGTTTAGCGGCTACTTATAGAACATTCTGGCCTTCCCAGGTGACTCTGTGGTAAAGGATCCACCTGCCAAGGGGGAGATGCAGGTTTGACCCCTGGGTTGGGAGGATTCCCTGGAGAAGGAAATGGCAACCCAGTATTCTTGCATGGAGAACCCCATGGACAGAAGAGCCTGGCAGCTATAGTCCATAAGATCGCACAAGAGTTGGACATGACTGAGCAACTAAATGACCACAGTAGAACCTTCTAGCTTAGAAAATGACATTTTGAAGATTTTGAAAGCTCAAAGGTAACAAAAATACTAGTAGTTTGTGGTTGCTACTTGAGAATATGCAATCGCACATAGAAGTAATGGCTCCAGTACTTTTAAATGAAGTGAAATAGTTCAAATTCAGGTACACATAACTGCAAATGCTTAGGTGGTTATGACACAGTCATCTGAACTTGTATTACAGCATATTTAATAGTCTGCATGATAACTGACTTGCCTCATTGGTTTGCCATCTTGCCTCTCTGCTCATTTAACAGGGGCTGTGTGATTCTATATTGCTTTAAGATTCTGTCTGAATTATTAAGTATTTAAAGACACTCTTTAAAAGCCGTTTTAAGACTCTAGGGTCTAAATGCAATAACTTAAACTTCTTAGAAGGTCATGCTGAATAAACATTTCATGTCAATACCAATGAAAATAAATCATGAAGAAGGAGGCAGTCTCATGTAAATTTCCATCGGGAAAACATACGGTACACTAGAGTTGTTTTTCATTTTGGTTTTAAAAATTGGTTAAAATTACATCTTGTTGCTTCTCGGAATTAACTAGGATCCATCTGTCTCCATTAGAATGACTGTTTCTTTTTTTCCAAAAGCCTTGGCTGAAAAAAAGAAGCTTCCTCTCACTCAAGATAATTTCTCCAGTGAATTAGGGGCAATGGTAAAGCAATAGGTTTTTTAGCGCTTTGGTGTCTACTTTTTTCTTTTATGTTCTATTCTCTTAGATATACCTATTTTCAGCTCTCTAGATAGACCCCCCAGTCTAAAAAAACACTAATGTGAACAACATCTAAGACAATTCAAGTTTAATTATGGTTTATATAGAGAGTAACTAAAATGTTGAAATGTTTAGCGGCTACTTATAGAACATTCTGGCCTTCCCAGGTGACTCTGTGGTAAAGGATCCACCTGCCAAGGGGGAGATGCAGGTTTGACCCCTGGGTTGGGAGGATTCCCTGGAGAAGGAAATGGCAACCCAGTATTCTTGCATGGAGAACCCCATGGACAGAAGAGCCTGGCAGCTATAGTCCATAAGATCGCACAAGAGTTGGACATGACTGAGCAACTAAATGACCACAGTAGAACCTTCTAGCTTAGAAAATGACATTTTGAAGATTTTGAAAGCTCAAAGGTAACAAAAATACTAGTAGTTTGTGGTTGCTACTTGAGAATATGCAATCGCACATAGAAGTAATGGCTCCAGTACTTTTAAATGAAGTGAAATAGTTCAAATTCAGGTACACATAACTGCAAATGCTTAGGTGGTTATGACACAGTCATCTGAACTTGTATTACAGCATATTTAATAGTCTGCATGATAACTGACTTGCCTCATTGGTTTGCCATCTTGCCTCTCTGCTCATTTAACAGGGGCTGTGTGATTCTATATTGCTTTAAGATTCTGTCTGAATTATTAAGTATTTAAAGACACTCTTTAAAAGCCGTTTTAAGACTCTAGGGTCTAAATGCAATAACTTAAACTTCTTAGAAGGTCATGCTGAATAAACATTTCATGTCAATACCAATGATTAAATCTACATTTCAAAAGGGCATACGATGAAGAGAGCTAGTCTCATTTTTCTTTTGTAATTTGTTCTCTTTTGGCTTCTTCAGTCAGGCTTGAAACCACGTATTATAGAATTTACATTTTGTTTTGCCATTTTTCTGGCAAATCTTTTCTGGTTTCCAATCTTTTCTCTGGTCCCATATTTTCATTTGGCTCAGGATATAACATTGATCCACCACTGCTAGCGAAAACGGAACAAGTTAATCCAAGTTCATCCCCACTCAGTTACTGTCAAGGGCAGCATCATAGCGTGTCAGGATGGCCATGTGGTCTAAGGCGCCAGACTCAAGGCCAGCACCATATCCTAGCTCTCCAGAGTTCCAACCCTAGAGTCATTTAATACTTTCTCCTTTGCCTTCCTCTTTCTGTTATTAAATCTTCGATTGGGGTCTTATCATTTACTTGTCATCTGCAGTGGTCTCATTCACCCCTTCTTTGCTGTTTTCTCAGTTCTCATGGCCTATCATGTATTACTACAGCAGCCTCCTGGGTGGCTTTCCAGATTCTAAGTGCTCCCCAACCAGTCAACACGCCCTTGCCAGGATAAGCTTCCACACATATTACTTTCACCATAGACACCTCTACATAAAAATTGGTAACATGATTAAATGTGAATTCTTTAGTCTCTTTTTGAAGTTTGTACAAGAATTATTTACCACCCTCAACAAGCCATTCCCCCCTCCCTCCCTTTCTCTCTCTCTCCACCAGCCCCATTTCTCTTGTTTCACTTCTGAAGTTTCCCTTCAAGCCACACCTTGCTTGCTGTGTCCACTATGTGATTTGCCATTTCCAAAACTCAAGTCCTTTGCAAATGCCATTTCCTCCAGTTGGTGATACCTTCTGTGCATGTGACTGTCTGTTTACACCCTGCTTTGCTTGTTATTACATTTAAGTCTGCATGATAACTGACTTGCCTCATTGGTTTGCCATCTTGCCTCTCTGCTCATTTAACAGGGGCTGTGTGATTCTATATTGCTTTAAGATTCTGTCTGAATTATTAAGTATTTAAAGACACTCTTTAAAAGCCGTTTTAAGACTCTAGGGTCTAAATGCAATAACTTAAACTTCTTAGAAGGTCATGCTGAATAAACATTTCATGTCAATACCAATGATTAAATCTACATTTCAAAAGGGCATACGATGAAGAGAGCTAGTCTCATTTTTCTTTTGTAATTTGTTCTCTTTTGGCTTCTTCAGTCAGGCTTGAAACCACGTATTATAGAATTTACATTTTGTTTTGCCATTTTTCTGGCAAATCTTTTCTGGTTTCCAATCTTTTCTCTGGTCCCATATTTTCATTTGGCTCAGGATATAACATTGATCCACCACTGCTAGCGAAAACGGAACAAGTTAATCCAAGTTCATCCCCACTCAGTTACTGTCAAGGGCAGCATCATAGCGTGTCAGGATGGCCATGTGGTCTAAGGCGCCAGACTCAAGGCCAGCACCATATCCTAGCTCTCCAGAGTTCCAACCCTAGAGTCATTTAATACTTTCTCCTTTGCCTTCCTCTTTCTGTTATTAAATCTTCGATTGGGGTCTTATCATTTACTTGTCATCTGCAGTGGTCTCATTCACCCCTTCTTTGCTGTTTTCTCAGTTCTCATGGCCTATCATGTATTACTACAGCAGCCTCCTGGGTGGCTTTCCAGATTCTAAGTGCTCCCCAACCAGTCAACACGCCCTTGCCAGGATAAGCTTCCACACATATTACTTTCACCATAGACACCTCTACATAAAAATTGGTAACATGATTAAATGTGAATTCTTTAGTCTCTTTTTGAAGTTTGTACAAGAATTATTTACCACCCTCAACAAGCCATTCCCCCCTCCCTCCCTTTCTCTCTCTCTCCACCAGCCCCATTTCTCTTGTTTCACTTCTGAAGTTTCCCTTCAAGCCACACCTTGCTTGCTGTGTCCACTATGTGATTTGCCATTTCCAAAACTCAAGTCCTTTGCAAATGCCATTTCCTCCAGTTGGTGATACCTTCTGTGCATGTGACTGTCTGTTTACACCCTGCAGTTGTTGTGCTTAGTCACTCAGTTATGTCCGACTCTTTTGTGACCCCATGGACTGTAGCCCACCATGCTCCTCTGTCCATGGGATTTCCCAGGCAAGAATACTAGAGTGAGTTGCCATTTCCTTCTCCAGGGGATCTTCCCAACCCAGGGATCAAACCCTGCATTACAGGTGAATTCTTTACTACTAAGCCACCAGGAAACCCCTTGTACCCTTCTGAAAGTATCTACTTCTGAAAACATGACTTAACAATTCTTTGAGGATGCTTTCTGTGATTACATCTGACTGCTCACTCCACACATTCAGTATCTCCTAAGCACATACATTCAATTTGTCTTTCCAGTTGCTACTCTGTGTGTGTGTGATCAAGCTCATTTCCATATTGATTACCTGTCACCTCCAAACAGATTGTAAACATCTTGAGGGAAGGGCCAATTTCCCTTCTCCTTCTGACTTAGTATCAGGTTTTCTACCCAAGAAGCATTCGATGTATGTTAACTGACTTTGGGGAGTTATTTATTTTTTCTTCTTTACAAAAGCTTATTAAAGTATAGTTGATTTAAAATGTTGTGTTAATTTCTTCTATACAGCAAAGTGACTCAGTTATAGATATAGATACATATATACAGATGTATTCTTTTTCACATGCTCTTCATGGTTTATCATAGGATATTGGATATAGTTCCCCATGATATACAGTAGAACTTTGTTGTTAATCCATCCTATATATACTGTTTTGTACCTGCTAATCCCAAACTCCCAATCTTTCCCTCCCCCAGGCCCCTCCCTATTGGCAACCACAAGTCTGTTCTCTGTCTATGAATCTATTTATGTGTCATAAATATGTTCATTTGTGTTGTATTTTAGATTCTACATGTAAGTGACATCATATTCCCTCCCTCCCTTTCTCTCTCTCTCCACCAGCCCCATTTCTCTTGTTTCACTTCTGAAGTTTCCCTTCAAGCCACACCTTGCTTGCTGTGTCCACTATGTGATTTGCCATTTCCAAAACTCAAGTCCTTTGCAAATGCCATTTCCTCCAGTTGGTGATACCTTCTGTGCATGTGACTGTCTGTTTACACCCTGCAGTTGTTGTGCTTAGTCACTCAGTTATGTCCGACTCTTTTGTGACCCCATGGACTGTAGCCCACCATGCTCCTCTGTCCATGGGATTTCCCAGGCAAGAATACTAGAGTGAGTTGCCATTTCCTTCTCCAGGGGATCTTCCCAACCCAGGGATCAAACCCTGCATTACAGGTGAATTCTTTACTACTAAGCCACCAGGAAACCCCTTGTACCCTTCTGAAAGTATCTACTTCTGAAAACATGACTTAACAATTCTTTGAGGATGCTTTCTGTGATTACATCTGACTGCTCACTCCACACATTCAGTATCTCCTAAGCACATACATTCAATTTGTCTTTCCAGTTGCTACTCTGTGTGTGTGTGATCAAGCTCATTTCCATATTGATTACCTGTCACCTCCAAACAGATTGTAAACATCTTGAGGGAAGGGCCAATTTCCCTTCTCCTTCTGACTTAGTATCAGGTTTTCTACCCAAGAAGCATTCGATGTATGTTAACTGACTTTGGGGAGTTATTTATTTTTTCTTCTTTACAAAAGCTTATTAAAGTATAGTTGATTTAAAATGTTGTGTTAATTTCTTCTATACAGCAAAGTGACTCAGTTATAGATATAGATACATATATACAGATGTATTCTTTTTCACATGCTCTTCATGGTTTATCATAGGATATTGGATATAGTTCCCCATGATATACAGTAGAACTTTGTTGTTAATCCATCCTATATATACTGTTTTGTACCTGCTAATCCCAAACTCCCAATCTTTCCCTCCCCCAGGCCCCTCCCTATTGGCAACCACAAGTCTGTTCTCTGTCTATGAATCTATTTATGTGTCATAAATATGTTCATTTGTGTTGTATTTTAGATTCTACATGTAAGTGACATCATATGGTATTTGTCTTTCTCTTTCCGACTTACTTTGCTCAGTATGATAATCTCTAGATTCATCCATGTTGCCATAAATGGCATGATGGCATTCTTCTTTTATGGCTGAGTAATATTCCATTGTATTTATTTACCACAGCTTCTTTATCCATTTATCAATGGACATCTAGCTTGTTTCCATGTTTGGCTATTGTAAATAGTGCTGCTATGAACATAGGGGTTCATGTGTCTTCTCAGATTATAGTTTTGTCTGGACAAAGGCCCAGAAATGAGATTGCTGGATCATATGGCAACTGTATTTTTAGTTTTTTGATGAACCTCCATACAGTTTTCTGTAGTGGTTCCACCAATTTACATTCCCATCAATAGTATAAGAGGGTTTCCTTTTCTCCACATCCTGTCCAATGTTTAATATTTGTAGACTTTTTAATGAGGGCCATTATGACTTTGGCATTATTTTTTGATATAAACAAAGGTGTAAGCATCTTTGCTCTCGCAAGGTTAGTTAGGGTTTGCAGAGAGTCTGCATGTAGTCTTTATCTGCCATCTTTACTCAGACATCGAATAAACCAGGAAGAGGTAAGTATCCTGTTGGCTAAGCACTTAATTCTGTACTTTTTATTGAAGTTCAATTCACTACATATACTAAGCATCTGATGTGTATCAGATCACTGACCCCAGTCCCAGAGCTTCTGAGTTACTAGGTATGGGCTGGGGTTCAAAATACTGCATTTCTAACAAGTTCCCAGTTTATTAAAGTATAGTTGATTTAAAATGTTGTGTTAATTTCTTCTATACAGCAAAGTGACTCAGTTATAGATATAGATACATATATACAGATGTATTCTTTTTCACATGCTCTTCATGGTTTATCATAGGATATTGGATATAGTTCCCCATGATATACAGTAGAACTTTGTTGTTAATCCATCCTATATATACTGTTTTGTACCTGCTAATCCCAAACTCCCAATCTTTCCCTCCCCCAGGCCCCTCCCTATTGGCAACCACAAGTCTGTTCTCTGTCTATGAATCTATTTATGTGTCATAAATATGTTCATTTGTGTTGTATTTTAGATTCTACATGTAAGTGACATCATATGGTATTTGTCTTTCTCTTTCCGACTTACTTTGCTCAGTATGATAATCTCTAGATTCATCCATGTTGCCATAAATGGCATGATGGCATTCTTCTTTTATGGCTGAGTAATATTCCATTGTATTTATTTACCACAGCTTCTTTATCCATTTATCAATGGACATCTAGCTTGTTTCCATGTTTGGCTATTGTAAATAGTGCTGCTATGAACATAGGGGTTCATGTGTCTTCTCAGATTATAGTTTTGTCTGGACAAAGGCCCAGAAATGAGATTGCTGGATCATATGGCAACTGTATTTTTAGTTTTTTGATGAACCTCCATACAGTTTTCTGTAGTGGTTCCACCAATTTACATTCCCATCAATAGTATAAGAGGGTTTCCTTTTCTCCACATCCTGTCCAATGTTTAATATTTGTAGACTTTTTAATGAGGGCCATTATGACTTTGGCATTATTTTTTGATATAAACAAAGGTGTAAGCATCTTTGCTCTCGCAAGGTTAGTTAGGGTTTGCAGAGAGTCTGCATGTAGTCTTTATCTGCCATCTTTACTCAGACATCGAATAAACCAGGAAGAGGTAAGTATCCTGTTGGCTAAGCACTTAATTCTGTACTTTTTATTGAAGTTCAATTCACTACATATACTAAGCATCTGATGTGTATCAGATCACTGACCCCAGTCCCAGAGCTTCTGAGTTACTAGGTATGGGCTGGGGTTCAAAATACTGCATTTCTAACAAGTTCCCAGTTTATGCTAATGTTGCTAGTCTGGAGACCATACTTTGAGAACACCAGAGGGAGGTCTAAGACATGGCCTCTTTAGGGATATACAGTCTCTTGAGGGAGATGAGGTAGACTCAGGAAACATTTAACAGCAGAAAATAATGTGAAGTGTTTTAGAATTCATTCATTTAAGAAATTTGAGTAAGTACTAACTACATGCCCAACCCTGGTCTAGGTTCTGGGCTTGTGTTTGTGAACATGATAGACAAAAATCCTTGTTCTCATTGGGGAATTCTAATGGGAGAAAGCACATAAGTAATGTATAAACCAGAAAATACTGTTGAGTCTTAAGATGAAAAATCAAAGCAGGGGGGATAAGAAGTATCAGAAGGTATTTGAAATTTTAGATAGGTAGTCAGAGAAGACCTCCCACTTCCATCATTTAATGAGTATTTATTGAGTGACTATTGTGTATCAGGTACTGCTATCGATAATAGTGATACAGGCAGGAATAGCACAAATAATAAACCCTGAGCTTATAGAATTAATACATTTGGAAGCAAGGAAATCTGAAATATGGTCTGTTAGCTCTCATCAAATGATTATGTCAGTGAATGGCTTGTTGCCCTCTCTGAGCCTTGGTTTCTCCACCTGTTAAATGAAACAATTAAACAGAATTATGCCTGAAAGTCCTATACACCTCTAAGGCTACAGGATGCTAAGTCATGTCTGACTGTTTGTGGCTGCATGGAGTACAGCATGCCAGATTTCCCTGTCCTCCACTGTCTCCTGGAGTTTGCACAAATTGATGTGCATTGAGTTGGTAATGCTATCTAACCTTCTTATCCTCTGCCACCCTCTTCTCCTTTTGCCTTCAATCTTTCCCAGGATCTATGTCTTTCCCAATGAGTTGGATCTTTGCATCAAGTAGTCAGAGTGTTGGAGCTTTGGTTTTCGCATCAGTATTTCCAGTGAATTCAGGGTTGATTTCCTTTAGGATTGACTGGTTTGATTGCCTCACCATCCAAAGGACTCTCAAGAGGCTTCTCCAGCACCACAATTCGAAAATATCAATTCTTCAGTGCTTAGCTTTCTTTATGGTCTAACTCTCATAGCCATACATGACTACTGGAAAAACCATAGCTTTGACTATAAGGACCTACGTCTTTTAGGCAATAAGAAATATGTAAGAGTACTTTTTAGAAGAGGAAAAACTGAATGTTTTTCATAGTCATACAGGAGCTAACGATGTGTGGGAAATAAGAAGGCGATTTCAGAAGAAGAATATGAGCAGGGACATGGAAGCAAGAATGGGAGCCACAAGTTCAACGAAGAGTAAGGAGGTCAAAGTGATCCCATTGTAGAGTAGCTAAGATAATTGGATAGGAGGCAGGTGCTCAGTAAAGATGAGGTGGGGGGGCTGAGTATAGAGAGTCTTACGTGGAAACCTACTGAGGATTTTTTTGATCAGGAAATGATACAATTATATAATCAAAGTGGTGTTTTAGGAAAATTAATCTAGCAATCATAGTTAAGTCTTCAAAATTCATGATTTTTTCCATAAGATGGTCTTCAAATCATGGAGGGTTAAGGCCATGCTTTGTTTTATGTCGCTTCCCAATGATAATATTGTTATCAGATGAATTTTGAGACCATTTTCCAGCCCTAAACCAGTAATAATACTTGAACCAGTAATATGTTACTAGTTAGAGTTATGTTTTGAAAGCTTTGGAAATGAATTATAATAGAAAATTCTTAATGTTTACACATTTTTTGTATTTCTTGTTATCCCATGAGATATATGATTGAATAGATATTGGGTTTATCTTAAACCAGGTACACACACACAAATAGTACTCATTTAGAGTGATGCAAATATATTTTAAGACCTAGCTCTTCCCATCTGCTTGTTTGACCATAGATAACACAAGGCAGTAATTTTGGAGAGTATTCTCTTATTGTTTATCTTTAATAAGTGAGGAATATCCATATCTGTTGTGTGATTGCCCTTCTCAGGGCTGAAAGTTGAACCTTCATCCTAAAAGCAATTAATCTGAAAGGGACCAGTGATAGGGGTTTGCTGTTCAAAAAGTGGGTCGTGGGGACCCAGAGAAAGATGTGTCCGGCAAAAATAGAAGCTATGGATTATATAAACACTTCAACCACATCAAGTTTTACCTTAACTTTCAGATCAAGTTATAATTTCTCAGAGACATAATGGTGAATTTAACAAATCACAACAGACCAAATTCACAAAACTCTCATTCTTTAAGCATAGTTTAAACACAAGTTAAATATGACCTGTAAAATACTTAACTGTCTTTGGAATAAAACAAACAGAAGTGACCATGATGGCTATATTATAGTGGAAAGTGATTATTTTCCCTTTCATTTTCCAAATTCTGTATAATATTGCTTAATGGTCTAGTTTAGAAAGTGGCACCATTCTTTGAAGTTGTCTTGAAAAATGAGGCACACCTGGGGAGAAGACTTTCCGTGTTGAAGTTTGAAGGACAGCCACAATGGCTATAAGGTCTAAAGAACTTTGGCATCATAGAACCCAAAAAGTTCTGTGATCTGGGTCTCAAGGGTGATATTTTTCCCTTTGTATGTATGTATGATTATTTCTTTTTAATAAACAGGGGATGGAGAATTATCATGGGAACATTCTGATGGTGATATCTTCAGACAACCTGCCAACAGAGAAGCAGTAAGTATGAATAGCTCAAATAATGCAAGACTTCACAGCATCAGGCCAGACTTTTCTCCCTCCATGGCTACTGTCCCAGCAACTCTATGAAAGGGCCATCTCTAACACCATTTTCTGTCACTTTCCTCAGAAGTGTGAATGCCATCATTACCACCCTGGAACCACTTAAATGCATTGTGTAATGGGTAACCGAGGCCAGACATGAAGAAATTATAGCCTAGCCCTCAGGCACCTTTCATCTAGATTAGGATAACTTGCCAAATCTTTGTCTTCTGTAAGAAAGGCAAATCACTGCCCCAACTCAACAGTGAGGAGTTTCTGTAGGATTGTAAGGTAGGTCAGCCCATCCTTTGGGCATAGGTTCCTTGGACATGGCTTCCCAGGTGGCGCTAGTGGTAAAAAAAAAAAAAAAAAGAAAAACCCTGCAGGGGGTGGGGGGATGATATATACATATGACTGATATGGGATTATACATATCTGTAAACAACAAAACTCTGTAGAAGGGCTTCCCCTGGTGGTCCAGTGGGTAAGGACACTGCCTTGCAGTGCGAGGGGCACCGGTTGGATCCCAGGCTTGGGAAGGTCCCGCGTGCTGCGGAGCGGCTGGACCAATGTGTCCAATTACCGAGCCGGAGCTCTGGGGCGCATGCGCCCAGAGCTGGTGCTCTGCGACAACAGAGGCCACCGTGATGGGAGGCCCACAGGAGCCAAAGAACAAAGACGGATGAAAATAGAGAAATGAAAGACCAATAGAAGTGGCCCGCCTGTCTCCCTCCCTCCCCACCCCACCCCCTAAAAAAGATAAATAAATAAAATGTTTTTTAAAAAAAATTAAAAAAAAAAAAAACTCTGTAGAAACAAAAAGGCAAAATTAAAAAATGGCAAAAAAAGAACGCCCCTGCCAATGCAGGAGATGTGGGTAAAATCCCTGAGTTGGGAAGATCCCCTGGAGGAGGACATGGTAACCCACTTCAGTATTCCTGCCCAGAGAATCCCATGGACAGAGGAGCTTGGCATCTACAGTCCATGGGTTCAGAGTCAGACATGACTGAAGTGACTTAGCATGCTTGCACCTTGGACATGTCCATATAAACGCTCCCCTAAGTCTTCAGCTCTCAGTCATACAGCTGGAAGAGAGGAGGGGGTTGCAGCCAGATCTCCTTCCTTTACCTGCAGTATCTTCTCATTTCCTCTTGGTTGCTAATCTCAGAATAACCCTTTTGAGTGGACATCTCTCTCTCTGTATAGTAGTAGCATCTCTTATTCCTTTTTATTTTGAAGTCATGAACAAGAAATAAACCCTCCAATAAATATATGTCTGATTAGAGCAACCCTTCAAATCTCTAAAAATCAGAAAAGGAGATGTTCCGGTTCAAATGATCTATTAAGGAACTTTATAGCAGTCCCACATGGGATTATATGAAATCATGTGTGTTCAACTTTTGAAAATGGTGTTTAAAGACAGAATTTAACGAATCTTTAATTCAATTAAAACTGCACAAAATAAACCAAGGCATTCATTGCACATAAATGGCATTCATCATACCCTCGTCACGATAGAAGTGTGTGTGCTCAGTCACTCAATTGTGTCCCATACTTTGCTGCCCCAGAGACTGTATCCTACCAGACCCCTCTGTCCATGGCATTTCCCAGACAAGAAGAGTGGAGTAGGTTGTTATTTCCTCCTCCGGGGAATTTTCCCTACCCAAGGGTTGAACCCACTTCTATTGTGTCTCCTGCATCTCATGTGGCTAAGGCAATCACATGTGCGCATGCGCCCAGAGCTGGTGCTCTTTGACGACAGAGGCCACCACGATGGGAGGCTCACAGGAGCCAAAGAACAAAGACGGATGAAAATAGATAAATGAAAGACCAATAGAAGTGGCCCGCCTGTCTCCCTCCTTCCCCACTCCATCCCCCAAAAGATAAATAAATAAAATGTTTTTTAAAAAAAAAAAAACTCTGTAGAAACAAAAAGGCAAAATTAAAAAATGGCAAAAAAAGAACGCCCCTGCCAATGCAGGAGATGTGGGTAAAATCCCTGAGTTGGGAAGATCCCCTGGAGGAGGACATGGTAACCCACTTCAGTATTCCTGCCCAGAGAATCCCATGGACAGAGGAGCTTGGCATCTACAGTCCATGGGTTCAGAGTCAGACATGACTGAAGTGACTTAGCATGCTTGCACCTTGGACATGTCCATATAAACGCTCCCCTAAGTCTTCAGCTCTCAGTCATACAGCTGGAAGAGAGGAGGGGGTTGCAGCCAGATCTCCTTCCTTTACCTGCAGTATCTTCTCATTTCCCCTCTTGGTTGCTAATCTCAGAATAACCCTTTTGAGTGGACATCTCTCTCTCTGTATAGTAGTAGCATCTCTTATTCCTTTTTATTTTGAAGTCATGAACAAGAAATAAACCCTCCAATAAATATATGTCTGATTAGAGCAACCCTTCAAATCTCTAAAAATCAGAAAAGGAGATGTTCCGGTTCAAATGATCTATTAAGGAACTTTATAGCAGTCCCACATGGGATTATATGAAATCATGTGTGTTCAACTTTTGAAAATGGTGTTTAAAGACAGAATTTAACGAATCTTTAATTCAATTAAAACTGCACAAAATAAACCAAGGCATTCATTGCACATAAATGGCATTCATCATACCCTCGTACGATAGAAGTGTGTGTGCTCAGTCACTCAATTGTGTCCCATACTTTGCTGCCCCAGAGACTGTATCCTACCAGACCCCTCTGTCCATGGCATTTCCCAGACAAGAAGAGTGGAGTAGGTTGTTATTTCCTCCTCCGGGGAATTTTCCCTACCCAAGGGTTGAACCCACTTCTATTGTGTCTCCTGCATCTCATGTGGCTAAGGCAATCACATGTGCCACTTCTCACTTCATGTCCCAAGCTTGCCAACACCTCAGCAGTGAGATGAAAGTACTTGCATTTGTTTTATAGTCTAGTCCTATTCTTTTTAAGATATTCCTGTTTCTGAATGAGTGGAGAAGGATTTGTGGGTGGAGTGGAGAATAATACTCTAGATGTCTCCAAAAACCAGCACTCCTGCAAGAAAGACCAGGCTTTCCAGTTTGCGGGTTAATACAGACCCCAAGGAAAGGGGTCTCCATCCAGCTGTATATCTGCTTTATACCAAGTGAGATTACTTTCAGATCCTGATGTGAGAGGATGTCAACCTCCCTGTTCTGTGTTGTGAATTTCCTCTCTTTCTCAGCCTCCATTTTTTTTTTTATCATGGCAGGAATTTGAGAGTGGCTACATTAGTTGTTGCCAACCAGATGCCATTCTAAGACAAACTTAGGTCTCAGGCACCCTAAGCTGGGTGCCTTAGCCCCCAACAGCAAGCGCTGTAGCCCCCTCAGTGGTCTTGCTGGTGATGCCATTAATTAGCCTTTCTTCCTGACTTTGTCACACACTGCCCGCACCTCCATCATTGTATTTCAGCCTCATTTCATTGTTCTTCTTAAATTGCTGGTCGCAGAACTGGACTTAATCCGATACTTCCCATAGCAAAAGAAGTCAGATATAGAAGGCAGGACCTTGAAAGAGTTATAGAATTTTCAAAGGAGGTCAAGACCTATCTTTAGAAACAAACATTTGAGCCTAGTTGGCCAGAATGTCCAGATGGTTCCACTTTATTGTAAATAAATATTTTCCTTTGTTTTCTTTGCTCGACAAGGGATAGATACTGTGAGATATGATTTAAATGATAAATAGCATCTGTAGTAACAGGAAAGTATGTACCTGGCACATATTAGGCACCCAATAAATATGTGTTGAATGAATGGGCATGGAAGGTGGAGTGAAACGTGTGTGTGTGTGTGTGTGTGTGTGTGTTATGAAGGTGGAGGGCAGGCTTTTCCTTAATGTTAATTCATAGGACTTTGTCCCAAATCAGAGGAATTCTTCAAATGTATTAGAAGGTAAGAGAATCCCTTCTGAACAGCCTTTGCAGATCCAGGTTTCCACATGGGAGGAAAGAAGGACAGCCCTAACAACACATTTCCTTCTTTGTGTATTGGGGTTTTTTTGGCATCACATTGTGTGGCTTGTGGGATCTTGGTTTCCTGACAAGGGATGGAACCCATGTCCCTTGCATTTGTAGCTCAGGGTCCTAACTACTGGACCATCAGGGAAGTCCCAACAACACATTTCTGATTTAGTAGATGGTACTCTTCAGAAGACTGTTCCTATTCCCAGGGAACCATCACAACCTTGGGTCAACAGAAACAGAGCTGATGGGTTTATTTTGTCAAGTGGGCTGAAAACCCTCAGTTTACCAAGTTTAACAAAATGCACAAGAAGGAGAACCTATGATTCAATGATGACTCCTTTGTAAAAACCTAAAAGGGTTTCTGTTTGATTTCCAGCTCATAACTTCATATAAACTGGTCCTTGTCCAATCAGGGGAAGTAAATGTGTGTGGGGGGAGGGGGTTGGGGGGGGTATGTGAGGAGAACAGTCATAGGGTGGAAAGCCAAAACATGAAAGCAAGCATAATTTTGTTTTGGACAACAGCCAAACTATGGTTTTGCCCCCAATAGATTACTCAGAGACTTACCATTAAAAAAGTGGAAGAATTTGAAGCACATAAAAATCCATGTCTCATTCACTTCATCAGAACAATGCTCTGGATAGGAAACCGACCAAAGTGTCTCCCAGACAAGGGTAGTCCTAAGCTACTCGTGACTAAGATGTCATGTGCTCATGACTATGGGCATTAGAGCACATTCTGAAACATTTTTTAAATTAAACGTTTTCTTCTATGATGAAATGGAGACTCACTTACAGCCATAAGAGATCATGCAGAGAGATGTTGTGTACCCTTTACCAGTTTCCCCAATGACGCATGCACACACTACATGCATCCTCAGTCGTGTTTGACTCTGTGGCCCCATGTAGTCTGCCAGGCTCCTCTGTCTATGTGATTCTGTAGGCAAGAACACTGGAATGGGTTGCCAGGCCCTCCTCTAGGGGATCTTCCTGAACCAGGGATCAAATCCATGTCTCCTGCATCTCCTGCTTTGGCAGGTGGATTCTTTAGCACACACACTGCACTTGCAAAACTGTAGCACAGACTCAGAAGCAGGAAGGCACTTCCGAGGCCATTTCTAGACC
The DNA here is from genome assembly GCA_022376925.1 of Tragulus kanchil. NCBI lineage: Eukaryota > Metazoa > Chordata > Mammalia > Artiodactyla > Tragulidae > Tragulus > Tragulus kanchil. Next base: position 63,271,183 of record JAIOJX010000001.1, on the reverse strand, counting down.
TTCATGTTTCCTGTCTTTCCCCCCCAAAAAGCCCATTTATCTTAGACATTGGAGCAAGTCAAGAAGCCATTTCTGGGTAGCTTCTGCCATGGTGGGCGATTTTCCAACACCAGGAAAAGAACTGTGCAACAGCCAACCCAGAAGCCCAAGATATTTGTCAGCCCTGCAAGTCAGTAAATCAAATAATACCAAACTATTGAGCAGGAGAAAACAAAGCCTCGCTGTATGATCATTTCTGCCTAACTGGTTTTGACCTGCTTCCTCAAGCAGCCTGTTACTCACCGCTGGTTTTAAAGATGAGCTGCCAAAGAGCAGCCCTAAGGAGGTGACTGGAGCTAGATCCTATCATAAAAAGTGAAGTCAAAAAGAGAAAGACAAATACAACATGCTAACACGTATATGTGAAATCTAGTAGGACGATAATGACAACACACACAGTGAAGCGATGGAAAAACAGACATGGACAGTAGACATATGGACATTGTGGGGAATAAACAGTGGGTGGGAGTCGTAAAGGAAGTAGCATGAAAACCTATACTATCATATGTGAAAAAAATAGCAATTGTCATTGTGCTGTGAGAAAAGGGGATCCTGCAGGGGTGCTGTGTGACGGCCTGGAGGGGTGGGATAGGGGGATATACATATGACTAATCTGGGATCATACATATCTGTAAACAACAAAACTCTGTAAAAGTAAAAAGTAAAATAAAAACTGGAAAAAAAAAAAGAGAAAGACAAGTACAGTATACTAACACATATATATGGAATCCAGTAAGAGGGTAATGGTAACACACACGGTGAAGCAATGGAAAAACAGACATACAGAACTGACGTATGGACGTTGTGGGGAATGAACAGTGGGTGGGAGGCATATCTCCCATCTCCTGCTTTGGCAGGTGGATTCTGTAGGCAAGAACACTGGAATGGGTTGCCAGGCCCTCCTCTAGGGGATCTTCCTGAACCAGGGATCAAATCCATGTCTCCTGCATCTCCTGCTTTGGCAGGTGGATGCTTTAGCACACACTGCACTTGCAAAACTGTAGCACAGACTCAGAAGCAGGAAGGCACTTCCGAGGCCATTTCTAGACCTTCATGTTTCCTGTCTTTCCCCCCCAAAAAGCCCATTTATCTTAGACATTGGAGCAAGTCAAGAAGCCATTTCTGGGTAGCTTCTGCCATGGTGGGCGATTTTCCAACACCAGGAAAAGAACTGTGCAACAGCCAACCCAGAAGCCCAAGATATTTGTCAGCCCTGCAAGTCAGTAAATCAAATAATACCAAACTATTGAGCAGGAGAAAACAAAGCCTCGCTGTATGATCATTTCTGCCTAACTGGTTTTGACCTGCTTCCTCAAGCAGCCTGTTACTCACCGCTGGTTTTAAAGATGAGCTGCCAAAGAGCAGCCCTAAGGAGGTGACTGGAGCTAGATCCTATCATAAAAAGTGAAGTCAAAAAGAGAAAGACAAATACAACATGCTAACACGTATATGTGAAATCTAGTAGGACGATAATGACAACACACACAGTGAAGCGATGGAAAAACAGACATGGACAGTAGACATATGGACATTGTGGGGAATAAACAGTGGGTGGGAGTCGTAAAGGAAGTAGCATGAAAACCTATACTATCATATGTGAAAAAAATAGCAATTGTCATTGTGCTGTGAGAAAAGGGGATCCTGCAGGGGTGCTGTGTGACGGCCTGGAGGGGTGGGATAGGGGGATATACATATGACTAATCTGGGATCATACATATCTGTAAACAACAAAACTCTGTAAAAGTAAAAAGTAAAATAAAAACTGGAAAAAAAAAAAGAGAAAGACAAGTACAGTATACTAACACATATATATGGAATCCAGTAAGAGGGTAATGGTAACACACACGGTGAAGCAATGGAAAAACAGACATACAGAACTGACGTATGGACGTTGTGGGGAATGAACAGTGGGTGGGAGGCATAGAGGGAGTAACATGGGAACCTATACTATCATATGTGAAAAAGATAGCTATTGCCATTGCACTGCGGGAATAGGAGATCCTGCAGGGGCAGGGTGTGATGGCTTAGAGGGGTGGGATGGGGGGAACTGGGCGGGGGGGGGGGTGCCAGGGATATGCATATGACTGATCTGGAAACATACATGTCTGTGAACAACAAAACTCTGTAAAAATTTTTTAAAAATAAAATAATTTAAAAAAAAAAAGAAAGGTAAGCTTCAATTTCACTTACAACTCCAAGGCATTAATGCCTCTTTCTCTTTTGTAGTAAGGTGGTAAGTTCCAAGGTCAGAACAGCCCCTGGTAGCCTTTTGTTTGTTCAGGGGAACAACTCTTTTTTATTTTTTAATTAAATTTTTATTTTACTGTTTACTTTTACAGAGTTTTGTTGTTTACAGATATGTATGATCCCAGATTAGTCATATGTATATCCCCCACCCATCCCACCCCTTGAGGCCATTGCACAGCACCCCAGGGGAACAACTCTTAAAGAGCCATTACTCCTAAATCAAAATCACACATCGCTACCTTTACCTGGGGGCCAAAACAGAAGATACTTATGTCAGTGATTCTCAACCTTGGCTTCACATTAGGGTCCCCCAAGGAGTGTCTAAAAATCCCAATGCCCAGGCCTCACCCCAGACCAGTTCAATTGGAATTGCTCAGGGTGGGATCAGTATTTTAAGGCTTCCCAGCTGATTCTGTGTGCAGCCAATGTGGAGACCAGTGGTATATGTGGTTGTGAGTGCTGTAGCAGACTTCTACATGGGAGAGAACTTTTCTCTGGGGCAGCATTGAAGCAAAAGTTTGTGGACTCCTGAGCTTAACCAGATACGATCTCTCTGAGGTCCTCCTCCTGCTCTGCTCTACTCCCCTGCTGTCTCCCAGGACCCAGCCTTCACCCTCACTCCAAATTAAATCCCTCTTCTTCTTGGCCTCAGTTTCTCTGTAAAACAAGAGTCTTAAATGAGATGAGGTTTGGGGAGGACTGGGCTGGCTTCTGATCAAACTCTTGAGGTGTGTGTGTGTGTGTGTGTGTGTGTGTGTGTGTGTGTGTGTGTGTGTGTGTCTCACATTTTTCTACCCTTATCATATGTTCAGGGTCTGAGACCCTGGCACTGAAGAACAACTTTTCATTTTGTGTTCACCCATGTGAATCAGAGGACTCCTTGTATTTGCAGCTTATCCTGGGCCAGCAACCTTCTGTCAAAATTCTAGCCCCATCGAACTCCCTCCTTTCAGCATCAGTAGGGTGCCCACCAGCCAATCTGTCCTCTGTATTCCTTTGCAAATTGCAAACTGCAGAAAAGACATGAATCAAAATGCAACCCTGGTAAGCTCCAATTTCACTTACAACTCCAAGGCATTAATGCCTCTTTCTCTTTGTAGTAAGGTGGTAAGTTCCAAGGTCAGAACAGCCCTGGTAGCCTTTTGTTTGTTCAGGGAACAACTCTTTTTATTTTTAATTAAATTTTTATTTTACTGTTTACTTTTACAGAGTTTTGTTGTTTACAGATATGTATGTTCCCAGATCATTCATATGCATATCCCTGGACCCATCCCACCCCTTGAGGCCATTGCACAGCACCCCAGGGGAACAACTCTTAAAGAGCCATTACTCCTAAATCAAAATCACACATCGCTACCTTTACCTGGGGGCCAAAACAGAAGATACTTATGTCAGTGATTCTCAACCTTGGCTTCACATTAGGGTCCCCCAAGGAGTGTCTAAAAATCCCAATGCCCAGGCCTCACCCCAGACCAGTTCAATTGGAATTGCTCAGGGTGGGATCAGTATTTTAAGGCTTCCCAGCTGATTCTGTGTGCAGCCAATGTGGAGACCAGTGGTATATGTGGTTGTGAGTGCTGTAGCAGACTTCTACATGGGAGAGAACTTTTCTCTGGGGCAGCATTGAAGCAAAAGTTTGTGGACCCCTGAGCTTAACCAGATACGATCTCTCTGAGGTCCTCCTCCTGCTCTGCTCTACTCCCCTGCTGTCTCCCAGGACCCAGCCTTCACCCTCACTCCAAATTAAATCCCTCTTCTTCTTGGCCTCAGTTTCTCTGTAAAACAAGAGTCTTAAATGAGATGAGGTTTGGGGAGGACTGGGCTGGCTTCTGATCAAACTCTTGAGGTGTGTGTGTGTGTGTGTGTGTGTGTGTGTGTGTGTGTGTGTGTGTGTGTGTCTCACATTTTTCTACCCTTATCATATGTTCAGGGTCTGAGACCCTGGCACTGAAGAACAACTTTTCATTTTGTGTTCACCCATGTGAATCAGAGGACTCCTTGTATTTGCAGCTTATCCTGGGCCAGCAACCTTCTGTCAAAATTCTAGCCCCATCGAACTCCCTCCTTTCAGCATCAGTAGGGTGCCCACCAGCCAATCTGTCCTCTGTATTCCTTTGGCAAAAGTTTGCCAAACTGCAGAAAAGACAGAACAATCTGTAATGGCCTTTGTGGAATGTGAGTTGATTGTGGCAGAAAAAGACATATGAGCCATTGTGGGAATGAAAAATATTTGCTCTGAGAATCCTGTTTGTGTGCATGATAATAAACTGATGCAAAGTCTTATTGTGTGTGAGTTCTTATAGCAATGTACCAGTACGGGCTCTTCTTAGAGGATTAATGTTCTTGTTCTCTTACTCCAGCTCCTGTGCACTCTGCCTTTCTCCCACCAAGACCTCCCCACCCCCTAACCAGGAGAGTAATAATAACTCCCAAAGCTAAATTTGCTACATATGTGTCTATGGAGCATAACTGTAATAAATGTTTTATGGGATGGTGGGGTCAAGAGACACCATAACTACCATCTCCGTGTTCTCTGCTATTTCTATCAATGAATATAAGTATCTTCCTTTTTAATTGCCTGGTTCTTTCATGGGACACCCCCTTTCTCTTACCCTTGACAGTCACCCCTAAAACACACTGTTATTTGGCTTTAAGCCTTAAGATTCTAGTCTCTGTGCATTCCATTCTCCTCTATCCCCATTCTACCTCATCTCCTGAGTGAGGGGCCAGTAACAGAATAGTGGACTCATCATGTGTCTTGAACCCTTGCTGAAAGAGCAATGACAGAGTCATTTGTACTACAAGGATTGAAAGCTTTCACGAGGGACCTCAGCTTTCCTTGATCCTTTCAACAAGGCTGTGAGGAGCACCTTCTAGATGCTGGGCACTAGATAAGGCACTGGAGATACAGCAGCAAATAGACTAATGTCCTCGCCTCTGCAGAGCCCACATTCTAGTACATCTTACACAGTCCATTCTTCAGTCCATGAAACATCTGGTCTATTTGTGCCCTGCTCTGTGACCTCATACCATTGCCAGTCTTTCCTTGTGTCTCAGTACTGCTTATCCAGATGAGACTTGCCTCTCACCTCTTCCTTGTATCCAGTTCACCCTACACATTATCATTGAAATGTTTTGAAACAGTTTTGAATAAAATCCCTGAAAGGCTTCTACACCCTCACCTCTATTGTCTACCAAATAAAGTCCTTGCCCCCTCACCTGTCATTTCAAGTCCTCCATGATCTGGCTCTAACCCACTTCTGGAATGTTATCCTTCAACTGTTCCCTTTTATGGACTCTACATCTTCTCAACTTGGAAATCTCTGCCTGGAATATTCCTCATCAAGTCTGCCTGTAAAAGGTCTACTCACCCTTCATGGTCCAGGCCACAAACCATTCCCAACTAGAAGCTCTCTGTCTCTGTCCTAGTTTGCACAGCATTCTGTCCTCCTCCTGTGGCCTCTGTCACACTCTGCCTTGCATTGCAGGCAGCAATCTAAATTCTTAAACTTGAAGGTGAAACTCTTGGGAACAGGAAAGATACTTTTACTCTCAGGGGCTATTTTTCCCTCGACAGTTTGTCTCTGAATCTAGTCAGTGACCTACCAGAAGACGGAGACATCTGGCCAGCTGCCAGCACTGTTCATCCTCTATATCCCAGTTTCTCTATTGGGTTTGGGTGGACATGCAGTTGAGATCAGAGCTCATCACTGAAAATCATCAAACAGCTTCTAAGGTAGCTAGCCATCTCAGTCTTCTCATCGGCAGATTCGGAGAGGGCTGAATTTGTCCCTTTGTCATTTCACAGAGGCATTCTTACCACCGCTCACACTATGATCCTCCACCAAGTCGACAGACTGGAGGCCTGCCCCGCTTTCCTGGGGCCAGAAGTCACCGGGGAGCACTCATGGATTCGCAGCAAGCCTCGGGGACCATTGTACAGATCGTCATCAACAACAAACACAAGCATGGACAAGGTAAGGGATTGGCTTCTTTGGTACCACATCTAGTCGGGGCTTCAGCAGCCCAGTCTTTGGAGGGCTAGAGCTGGGAAAGAACCCTTTCTCCTTTGTGCATCAAACATTCCCACATGGATCACTGACAGTCCAGTCTACCATGCCACTGTAGACAAGTGACTCTAGGGGATGGTTAGCCCAAAGACCATAGTTTATATTTCAGGCATATCTGCCCTTACTTAAAGACTAAAGGCGAGAAAGCAGTGAATCTGATGCACCCTCCAACATTTTCTCCATTGCCCCTGGTGGTTGAAAGTCATTTTGGAAAGGTCATCAGGGCTTTAACAGAAGGAAAGATTGTTTTTCAGCTGAGGACACCCAGTCTTCAAAGGTACTAAGCTCTAAACACTTCTAAAGCTCTCATCCAAACCTTAGGAGTAAGCCATTATCTTTTTTGACTCTACATCTTCTCAACTTGGAAATCTCTGCCTGGAATATTCCTCATCAAGTCTGCCTGTAAAAGGTCTACTCACCCTTCATGGTCCAGGCCACAAACCATTCCCAACTAGAAGCTCTCTGTCTCTGTCCTAGTTTGCACAGCATTCTGTCCTCCTCCTGTGGCCTCTGTCACACTCTGCCTTGCATTGCAGGCAGCAATCTAAATTCTTAAACTTGAAGGTGAAACTCTTGGGAACAGGAAAGATACTTTTACTCTCAGGGGCTATTTTTCCCTCGACAGTTTGTCTCTGAATCTAGTCAGTGACCTACCAGAAGACGGAGACATCTGGCCAGCTGCCAGCACTGTTCATCCTCTATATCCCAGTTTCTCTATTGGGTTTGGGTGGACATGCAGTTGAGATCAGAGCTCATCACTGAAAATCATCAAACAGCTTCTAAGGTAGCTAGCCATCTCAGTCTTCTCATCGGCAGATTCGGAGAGGGCTGAATTTGTCCCTTTGTCATTTCACAGAGGCATTCTTACCACCGCTCACACTATGATCCTCCACCAAGTCGACAGACTGGAGGCCTGCCCCGCTTTCCTGGGGCCAGAAGTCACCGGGGAGCACTCATGGATTCGCAGCAAGCCTCGGGGACCATTGTACAGATCGTCATCAACAACAAACACAAGCATGGACAAGGTAAGGGATTGGCTTCTTTGGTACCACATCTAGTCGGGGCTTCAGCAGCCCAGTCTTTGGAGGGCTAGAGCTGGGAAAGAACCCTTTCTCCTTTGTGCATCAAACATTCCCACATGGATCACTGACAGTCCAGTCTACCATGCCACTGTAGACAAGTGACTCTAGGGGATGGTTAGCCCAAAGACCATAGTTTATATTTCAGGCATATCTGCCCTTACTTAAAGACTAAAGGCGAGAAAGCAGTGAATCTGATGCACCCTCCAACATTTTCTCCATTGCCCCTGGTGGTTGAAAGTCATTTTGGAAAGGTCATCAGGGCTTTAACAGAAGGAAAGATTGTTTTTCAGCTGAGGACACCCAGTCTTCAAAGGTACTAAGCTCTAAACACTTCTAAAGCTCTCATCCAAACCTTAGGAGTAGTAATTCTTACCTCCTCATTGCCCAAGCTTCTCCTGAGACTCTTGTTAAAGGTATTGATTTCAGACTCCGCAGTCAGGTATTCTAATTGACAGGAGAAGATTATACTTAGAAATGAGTAATCCAGTGAGAAATCCAGAAACCTCCTGGCTGAGCCACAGACAGATTGATCAGGTTAATACCACCGTGAAGCCCACTGGAACGACCAGCTGACTATAACAAGCACCCACACACATCTAAGGCCCCATTCCTTCCTGCCCAGAGTTTGCCATTGCAACCCTGCACCCTACCTCTATACCCCACCAGTAGGGCCAGGGGAAGGAGAAATTCAGACAATTGACTGCTTCTTACTTTTTTAGGCATCCTGTCAACCAGCATGTCAGAGCAAAAGCTCAGCTGGTTCCTTTTTATGAAACCACAAACATGTTGTGTTTCCTTTAAAGGAAAAACAAATCAAAGGCAGTTCTCTGAATGGGTTAAACATAATAAATTATTAAACCAAATGATTGAATAACATGGGTGAAAAACAATCCGTTACAAAGAACTCCTACTATAAATCTCAACAAAGCTGGTCCAGCCAAAGCTAGTTGATCACATCTGTTATGAGTTAGATGTAAATTTCAGATTACAGATACAAAAAATTAAATTGCTTTTGAAACTAACAGGCTTAAAAGAAGAACGTTCAAAATAAAACTCAATAAAAAAATGGTGATGTATTAGAAGAATTAGAAATATTTACTATTGATCTGGTTTTGATTTGAAATTTATTATTTTGAAATTCCAAGACATTCTGATGTGAATTTATGAAATGAGGAGTTAGATAAAGAGGCAGTTTGATTTTCAATCCTAAATTGTCTCCAATAGATTCCATTTGCTCTGAAAGAATATCAGAGCCTTAAAAAAAAAAAAAAGTGAGGAAATGGACTTTGAAAAATCCTAAATCCCATAATTTCCACAGGCCTCTTCATTTTCAAGGCAGAGACTCATCCCTTCATTTCTCCATGTCCTACAAAAGTCCCAGCTGGTTTACATTTATTCATTGCCCCCATTGATTTGGATGCAGCTGTGGTCTCCTGACCTTTTCCTATTATAGTTCATTGGAGAGTCGCTTGTCCCCACCTCCAACTCCCAACACCCCAGCTGGATGACTCAAAATCATCTTGAGAATTTATTGGTGAGAAGACTGCATTTCCCCTTAGAGAATTGATCTCACCATATTGCCCTTCAGAGTGTAGACTCTGACCACATCTGGATGATTTCCCCTAGTCCAAATGTATAGGGGAGAGGGAACCTGGTTCTCTAACACTGGGGGTCCTGCCTGCCCTGCTCCTAGCCCTCCTGCTGCCAATGTGTTCCTCTGAGATACATCTACTCTGTCCCTTGCTAGAGCCCAAGAGGAGGAGCAATAGGGCCTCATCATTCTTGAGTCCAGCCTAAATTGTCCTGAAGCAATCTGAACCCCTCTGATCACATTGTCCAGAAGGGAGTGCCAACTGTCTGGGAAGGAGAGAGAAGGGAGAGCAGGAGAGAGAACAACACATTTGGTCCATCTCATCCTGTGATTCCATTCTCACTTTAGATGTCAGGCGTTTATTCTATCTTACTGTAATATTCAGAGCCACTCTGGTTTCGGTTCTTGGAAATCTTTACATGGATTGACCTGTTAGAGTATCTAGTACTCTAGCAGCTCTTGCAGAGGACAGGAAAAGGCAGCCAACATCATCCATATTTCCAAATGTGACCCAGTAGACTTGGTGAGAAAGAAATAGGCCAGTGATTCATCCTTCTGAGGCCATTGTCTTGCAGCCAAATCAGTCAGTTCCTAGAAACGCCCCAAGTGGGGCTCCTTCTCCCACTCTCGCCCCACCTTAAGTGATATGACCCACCCTAGAGATGTGGTTGATTGCAATGCCAACAGGTCTCCTGGGGTATGATGAGGTGATGGGAATAATGAGAAACACACCCAGTCCCCCTCATGACTGGAAATCTCCAGAATGTCTCAGCACTTTCAAAAAGGAGCAAACTCATTCTCAGACCTCCCTATTTGCAGCCTGGGCAGGTCTTATACCAGAGCCTAGCTCCATGCCTTATGGTAGCAGCCAGATACATTGGTTGGTTTGCACTGAAGGACCCCTTCCCTTCATAGGCCCCTCAACCTGCAGCCCAGATGCTTACCCTTGTAAGCCTCACCCCCAGAAGACATGGAGCCGGTGACTTCCACTCAACAAATGTGCGACTACCGAAGGATCTCTGGAGGACAGGCAGTGATTCCCTGTAGCCAAATCTCTACAGCCACTATGAGGAGACAGGATACTGTCTGAAGATTAGAGGCAGAGAAGGCTACCTTCCACCATTTACCTGGGAGGGCTGGCTCCTTTCCCTCTCAATCTTGTCTCAGCACCTTCTTTCCCATGCCAGAGAGTAAGCCAGCACCATTAAGCTCCATATTCACCTGCATTAACTGGATCAGATTCTCATAGCATTTGACCTTCTGAATGGATTTGCTTTAGGATCTGGAAAAACTTGGCACTTGGAGAAGAGCAGTAGTTTTTGGCTCTAGCTTCCCTGGGCAGCAAACCTTCCTGGGAGATCTTCATGCCTAGGAGCACATCCACATGGGCCATCCCAGTCCTCTATGGAACTGCAGGTCTTTATCGATGGTCCACTCTGTGCCGGACCCTTGTGGGTCCAGGCGTTTATTCTATCTTACTGTAATATTCAGAGCCACTCTGGTTTCGGTTCTTGGAGAGTATCTAGTACTCTAGCAGCTCTTGCAGAGGACAGGAAAAGGCAGCCAACATCATCCATATTTCCAAATGTGACCCAGTAGACTTGGTGAGAAAGAAATAGGCCAGTGATTCATCCTTCTGAGGCCATTGTCTTGCAGCCAAATCAGTCAGTTCCTAGAAACGCCCCAAGTGGGGCTCCTTCTCCCACTCTCGCCCCACCTTAAGTGATATGACCCACCCTAGAGATGTGGTTGATTGCAATGCCAACAGGTCTCCTGGGGTATGATGAGGTGATGGGAATAATGAGAAACACACCCAGTCCCCCTCATGACTGGAAATCTCCAGAATGTCTCAGCACTTTCAAAAAGGAGCAAACTCATTCTCAGACCTCCCTATTTGCAGCCTGGGCAGGTCTTATACCAGAGCCTAGCTCCATGCCTTATGGTAGCAGCCAGATACATTGGTTGGTTTGCACTGAAGGACCCCTTCCCTTCATAGGCCCCTCAACCTGCAGCCCAGATGCTTACCCTTGTAAGCCTCACCCCCAGAAGACATGGAGCCGGTGACTTCCACTCAACAAATGTGCGACTACCGAAGGATCTCTGGAGGACAGGCAGTGATTCCCTGTAGCCAAATCTCTACAGCCACTATGAGGAGACAGGATACTGTCTGAAGATTAGAGGCAGAGAAGGCTACCTTCCACCATTTACCTGGGAGGGCTGGCTCCTTTCCCTCTCAATCTTGTCTCAGCACCTTCTTTCCCATGCCAGAGAGTAAGCCAGCACCATTAAGCTCCATATTCACCTGCATTAACTGGATCAGATTCTCATAGCATTTGACCTTCTGAATGGATTTGCTTTAGGATCTGGAAAAACTTGGCACTTGGAGAAGAGCAGTAGTTTTTGGCTCTAGCTTCCCTGGGCAGCAAACCTTCCTGGGAGATCTTCATGCCTAGGAGCACATCCACATGGGCCATCCCAGTCCTCTATGGAACTGCAGGTCTTTATCGATGGTCCACTCTGTGCCGGACCCTTGTGGGCATCCAGAGACATCAGTTGAAGATCTGGAATAGTTACTGACAGTAGAACAAGGTCCACACTGATTTTGGTTACAGAGGCTGCTCTGTGAACCTGTCTCCATGGCCACAACAAGAATGAAGAATGCTTGATGTCTCAAGGGGATCAGGGTTTGGGCTCTGAGCACAGGGGCACATTTCAGCTCCCTAGCCTTTAATTTCCAGTCCTGCGTTCTCTTCCAGTGTGTGTTTCCAATGGAAAGACCTATTCCCATGGCGAGTCCTGGCACCCAAACCTCCGGGCATTTGGCATCGTGGAGTGTGTGCTGTGCACTTGTAATGTCACCAAGCAAGAGTGCAAGAAAATCCACTGCCCCAATCGATATCCCTGCAAGTATCCTCAAAAAATAGACGGAAAGTGCTGCAAGGTGTGTCCAGGTAAAAAGGCAAAAGGTGCGTTGGTTGGAAGCCCTGCCTTTGGTTGACTGAGATCCCCACATAGTCATTCTCAATGTTCTTTGAGCATTAAAAACCTGCCATGTAATTGTAATGGTAATAGTTCTCCTAATAGCTAATACGGAGCTACATTCACTGCCCTTTTGAAGGAAGGGCTTATAAGATGGTTACATGAAAGACACTGACTTACCAGAAATAGGCTGGGGATTTGCTTGTGTCTACCACAGTTCTGACCCTATGTAGCCCTAAGGGCCAAGCTTAGGCCTTGCTTTTCTAAATCCTAGAGAAATCAGGTTATTGTGACTATTACTTACGAAGGACAGTAGCACCCTTTGTTTATATCACCATCTAACTTGTCAAAGCACAATTACCTCCATATTCTCTTGCAGACAGGACTAGAAATGGGTGAGGTACAGTGGAAGGAGAGGGTCTTCTGGTCCTAAGTTGCTGTGTGACCTTGGAAATGTGCCAGATCTGTTCTAGGCTAAAATCAGTGTCATCTGCACAATGAAAAGTTTGGAACAGTTGATATCCAAGCTTCCTTCCAACACTAAAATCCTATGATATTATCATTTCTCTATTAAAGACAAGAAAACTAAGGTCTATAAAGTAAAGTGACTTCCCCAGAGTCACAGAAATAGATAACAAAACAAAGGCTTAAGGCTTCCCCTGGTGGTCCAGTGGGTAAGGACATCGCCTTGCAGTGCAAGGGATGCCGGTTTGATCCCTGGCCTGGGAAGATCCCATGAGCCACGAAACAGCTAGACCTATGTGTCCAACTACCGAGCTGGAGCTCTGGAGTGCAAGTTCCCAGAGCCAGTGCTCTGACAGAGGTTACTGCAGTGGGAGGCCCACACAGGCCAAAGAACAAAGATGGAAATAAATGAAAGACCAATAGAAGTGGCCAAAAAAAAAAAAAAAAAAACAAGGCTTAGAACCAAGGTCACTTTCAACCCTTTGTTTTTTCCAGGTCAGTAGGAAAGGTTGACTTTTTTTTCATTAAGGCACATCAGTTAGTCACATAGTGGTTTTGACACACAAGCTAGAGAAAAATACAGTCCATAGTTTGATGGGGTTTGACAGAGTACTGGAATGGTTATCAAGCACTAGTTTCCTTTGTGACCTAGAACAAGTCATTCACCTCTCTGACCCTCAGTTTCCTCCTCTGCAAAACAAGAGGGTTAGAGTAAGATTTATTAGGGCTTTTCCAGCTCTAATATTCTAGGACTGAATGAATCAGGCACTTCCAGGCACATCAAATTACCGTTTCTTATGCTTACCTGAAAAACCTTGTTGTAAACATAGATAAAAAACTAATGTTTTAAAATGTAGGCAGGTATTTAAATCATTTATTCAGTTCAGGCAGTTCTTCATGAGTAGCAGGCAAACATGAACGTAATCAATGTATACATGTATTTTGAGCATCTTCGTGTGGGCCAATGGTTCCCAAATTCTCTGTGCATTGAAATCCCCCAGAAAGCTTCTGAAAATACCTGTGTCTCATCCCCGGTGATTATGACTTAAATCATTTGAGGTGTGGCCTGGGGCTTGGAATTTTAGAAGACCCTCAGGCAATAGTAATTTGCAGACAACTTTGGGAACCACAGCTGGAGACCCAGGGTGGTTTATGGTCTTGTTAATCAAAGTATAGTTTCTAGACCAGCAGCACCCAGGAGCTAGTTAGAGAGGCAGACCCTCAGGTCTCACCCCAGACCAACTGTATCAGAATCTGGATTTTAACGAGGTCCCCCAGGTGATTCCAATGCACATTAAAGTTTAAGAACCACTGATATATGGCACAAACAAAATCTTTCCTAATATAAGAAGTTTCACCTTCCAGAATAAAGAGGGCTAGCGTGTAGATGGGAAGGACAGGCGCTGTCTGATATGGAGTGGAGAATTGGGGCATTAAAACTAATGAGGAGGGCTCTGCTGGTGGTCCAGTGGGTAAGGACACCGCCTTGCAGTACAAAGAGCGCCAGTTCAATCCCTGGCCTGGGAAGATCCCACATGCCGTGGAGCGGCTGGACCGATGTGTCCAAGTACCGAGCCGGAGCTCTGGAGCACATGCGCCCAGAGCCAGTGCTCTGCAGCAACAGAGGCCACCGTGATGGGAGGCCCACACGGGCCAAAAGAACAAAGATGGAAATAAATGAAAGACCAATAGAAGTGGCCAAAAAAAGAGAGAAAAACTAATGAGGAAATATACTTAACAGAGGCAGGGAGAGAGCAGAATCTGAGGATGGAATGGTGGCCCTCCAGCCATGATAACCTATTATAACCTCCCAGTCTGCAATCTCACTGGAACTCCAAGCCTTTTAGTGTCACTTAGAAGTTGGTCCACCAAGAGAGTGTTCTCTCCTGTCAAGGATCTAATGCCTATAGTTATAGAAGTAATACAACAAGATAATTTCCGACACAAACTAATAGTTACTTAAACTACCCAGGTAAGATGGGCTTCCCAGGTAGCGCAGTGGTAAAGAATGCACCTACTAAACAAGAGACTCAGATTCGATTCCTGGGTTGGGAAGGTCCCCTGGAGAAGGAAATGGCAACCCACTCCAGTATTCTTGCCTGGAGAATCCCATGGACAGAAAAGCCTGGTGGACTGTAGAGTCCATGGGGTCGCAAATGAGTCAGACACGGCTTAGCAACTAAACAACAACCTAGGTAAGATAAACCCTCCCACTATATAATATTCCAGTTTGAATCTCACACCTTCAGACTAAATCCCATTCCTTTGTGTGGTTAGGATTGTATTGGTATAGATGATTCAAATAAGAGGGAAGGAATCCAAAGGGTGTGAGTGCAGGACACTGAACAGGTGTTGCCTTTCAGGTTAGTGGCATTTATTCAAACCTTTATGTTCATACTCTTTGGCTAAGCCGTCCCTACTCCTAGAAATCCAAAGAAAGTGATCAGAGACAGAGATATACAAACAAGGATTTTTGCTGCAGTGCTATTTACCATAGTGAAATATTGGAAACAAACTGAAAGTCCACCAGTATGGAAATGAATAAATAAATTATGGTACATTTTATAGCCACTAAAAGTCACTATAAAACAAGATTGGCACAGAAGCATGTTTGCAGTACTTCTGTTAAGTACAAAGAGCAAGCTACAAAACAATATGTACTTATGATCCCACTACTTATGTTTAAAAAATAGCATTGATAGGGCTTCCCTGGTGGTCCAGTGGGTAAGGGCACTGCCTTGCAGTGCAAGGGGCACCAGTTCGATCCCTGGCCTGGGGGGATCCCAAGTGCTGGACCCATGTGTCCAACTACCAAGCAGGAACTCAGAGCCGGTGCTCTGCAGCCAGCAAGGCTACTGCAATGGGAGGCCCACACAGGCCAAAGAACAAAGGTGGATGAAAATAAATAAATGAAAGACCAATAGAAGTGGCTATATATATATATATATATATATATATATGTATATATATATATATCACTGGTAATATGCCTAGACCAAAAAAAAAAAAGAAACAGAAACCAGTAAGGTAATTTTCAGTGGTGCCGAATACAGGGAAGAAAAAAAAAAAAACAGAGAAGATCAGGTGTATGGGACAGGCAGGGTGGAATGTTTTCAAAAGACTGGTAAGGGTCAGCTTCTCTGAAGAACGATGTTTGAGTAGAGTCCTGAATGACACAATGGGGTGGGAAAGGGAATATCATGACATTCTAGACCTCTCAGAAAATGACACGGGACACAGAGGAAAAGGAATAAAGAAGTGAAGAGGGAAGAGACTGAGAGAAGAACAGTTATTCATATTGAGAACAGAAAAGAGATAAAATTCGCTAATGATTCAGCCAAAAATTTCATTAGAACAAATGATAGCAGGCCCCTCTAGTAATGAACCAAAGTGAGGGTCTGAGTTTAACCTCTCTCTCGATTTTGTTCTGCTGGAGGCTGACCTCGCGTGTATCAGTGGCCATCTGCAGGCTCGTCTAGATCTACTCCTGAAAGTACTCCAACAGGATTTGGGGCTAAGCAAGGGGGTTGTTGCCTTTCAGGTTAGTGGCATTTATTCAAACCTTTATGTTCATACTCTTTGGCTAAGTCCCTACTCCTAGAAATCCAAAGAAAGTGATCAGAGACAGAGATATACAAACAAGGATTTTGCTGCAGTGCTATTTACCATAGTGAAATATTGGAAACAAACTGAAAGTCCACCAGTATGGAAATGAATAAATAAATTATGGTACATTTTATAGCCACTAAAAGTCACTATAAAACAAGATTGGCACAGAAGCATGTTTGCAGTACTTCTGTTAAGTACAAAGAGCAAGCTACAAAACAATATGTACTTATGATCCCACTACTTATGTTTAAAAATAGCATTGATAGGGCTTCCCTGGTGGTCCAGTGGGTAAGGGCACTGCCTTGCAGTGCAAGGGGCACCAGTTCGATCCCTGGCCTGGGGGGATCCCAAGTGCTGGACCCATGTGTCCAACTACCAAGCAGGAACTCAGAGCCGGTGCTCTGCAGCCAGCAAGGCTACTGCAATGGGAGGCCCACACAGGCCAAAGAACAAAGGTGGATGAAAATAAATAAATGAAAGACCAATAGAAGTGGCTATATATATATATATATATATATATATATATATATATATATATCACTGGTAATATGCCTAGACCAAAAAAAAAAAAGAAACAGAAACCAGTAAGGTAATTTTCAGTGGTGCCGAATACAGGGAAGAAAAAAAAAAAAACAGAGAAGATCAGGTGTATGGGACAGGCAGGGTGGAATGTTTTCAAAAGACTGGTAAGGGTCAGCTTCTCTGAAGAACGATGTTTGAGTAGAGTCCTGAATGACACAATGGGGTGGGAAAGGGAATATCATGACATTCTAGACCTCTCAGAAAATGACACGGGACACAGAGGAAAAGGAATAAAGAAGTGAAGAGGGAAGAGACTGAGAGAAGAACAGTTATTCATATTGAGAACAGAAAAGAGATAAAATTCGCTAATGATTCAGCCAAAAATTTCATTAGAACAAATGATAGCAGGCCCCTCTAGTAATGAACCAAAGTGAGGGTCTGAGTTTAACCTCTCTCTCGATTTTGTTCTGCTGGAGGCTGACCTCGCTTCGTGTATCAGTGGCCATCTGCAGGCTCGTCTAGGACTTCTACTCCCTGAAAGTACTCCAACTCACTTCTCCAACCCCACCATTCCACCCCAATATGTGGCATTCCCATGGAGACACACTCCTTTTGGGTTACAGCAGAAAAAATCTAAAACTTCCAGTTTGTTTTCTCGGCTGGGATAAAACTGATACATCTCCTGCATCAGTCATGCCCACTTCTGTAAGGAGTCGTTCCTCAGTTTCTTAGTTCTGGAGGGTTCAGGACAGGAACATTCTCGTGGAAAGTGGGAATGGACAGAAATTACTTCAGGCATGTCATGCCTCCCTGGAAGGAAGTGATAGTAGGTGAACACACAGTGATCATGAAAGACCTTGAATTGAAGGGTGTGGAATGAAGAGGTTGCCAAGCAGGTAGTTCAAAAGGCATGTTCTATTTATTTACTGTTAATATTTTCACGTGCCAGCTGGGGTTGAGTCACTAATGGATTTTGTTGTTTGTAAATCCCTGCTGGTGAGGAAATTAAGCTCTTGGAGGAGGGATGGTAGGACAGGCTGACTTTTCAGGACCCTGGGAGAAATTTTAGCATATTATAGGTACTTGCAGTGCCATCATGGATTTCTTAGGGCAGTTACAGCTATAGCTAGTACTAAGCTAGTGAGCAAGGTTTAACACATGAACTCAGGTCTCATCCTGAAGGTGGTAATGAATACACAGAGGTTCCTGTATAATCCATGACTTCCTTCCTACTCCACCCATTTGGAAAGTGCTAGCACACATCCCTTAATCACCTAACATTTCACCGGAAGGGTCAGCTTCTCTGAAGAACGATGTTTGAGTAGAGTCCTGAATGACACAATGGGGTGGGAAAGGGAATATCATGACATTCTAGACCTCTCAGAAAATGACACGGGACACAGAGGAAAAGGAATAAAGAAGTGAAGAGGGAAGAGACTGAGAGAAGAACAGTTATTCATATTGAGAACAGAAAAGAGATAAAATTCGCTAATGATTCAGCCAAAAATTTCATTAGAACAAATGATAGCAGGCCCCTCTAGTAATGAACCAAAGTGAGGGTCTGAGTTTAACCTCTCTCTCGATTTTGTTCTGCTGGAGGCTGACCTCGCTTCGTGTATCAGTGGCCATCTGCAGGCTCGTCTAGGACTTCTACTCCCTGAAAGTACTCCAACTCACTTCTCCAACCCCACCATTCCACCCCAATATGTGGCATTCCCATGGAGACACACTCCTTTTGGGTTACAGCAGAAAAAGTCTAAAACTTCCAGTTTGTTTTCTCGGCTGGGATAAAACTGATACATCTCCTGCATCAGTCATGCCCACTTCTGTAAGGAGTCGTTCCTCAGTTTCTTAGTTCTGGAGGGTTCAGGACAGGAACATTCTCGTGGAAAGTGGGAATGGACAGAAATTACTTCAGGCATGTCATGCCTCCCTGGAAGGAAGTGATAGTAGGTGAACACACAGTGATCATGAAAGACCTTGAATTGAAGGGTGTGGAATGAAGAGGTTGCCAAGCAGGTAGTTCAAAAGGCATGTTCTATTTATTTACTGTTAATATTTTCACGTGCCAGCTGGGGTTGAGTCACTAATGGATTTTGTTGTTTGTAAATCCCTGCTGGTGAGGAAATTAAGCTCTTGGAGGGGAGGGATGGTAGGACAGGCTGACTTTTCAGGACCCTGGGAGAAATTTTAGCATATTATAGGTACTTGCAGTGCCATCATGGATTTCTTAGGGCAGTTACAGCTATAGCTAGTACTAAGCTAGTGAGCAAGGTTTAACACATGAACTCAGGTCTCATCCTGAAGGTGGTAATGAATACACAGAGGTTCCTGTATAATCCATGACTTCCTTCCTACTCCACCCATTTGGAAAGTGCTAGCACACATCCCTTAATCACCTAACATTTCACCAAAAATGACCAGCCCACCAAGTAATTAAATTACTAAAAAGAAAGAGAAGGAGAGAGTAAGCTTGACTCTAGGATAATCTACAAATTGTGTCATACAATCTGGAATCATCCAGGGAAGACTACGATTTTGACCTTATAGTGCCAAAATGGTGGTGGTGATGGGAATGTTAATCAGGTCAGTAAGAGACAGGCAATAGCAATTTGATGACAAACTTTAGTCCAAATGCATCTGATTGGGTAACAGTGGATCCCCCTAATTAGAGTCATGGGTCCAAAGCACTTAACACCCAACGCTTTCATCAGATGTCCTTACACATGGCTTCTACACATATTCATAGGTTTTTAGGGTGTCCTCAGCTCTTGTTATTCTTTATTGGAGTGTTACATTTTAAATACACAGCCGAAGAGGGTGCTCATTATGAGGTCAGTAAGAACTTAACTCAGTGATAACCAAGGGCATCTTCTTTCAGTAGAGGGGCTAAGAGGAGGGGAGAGCAGAATGAGGGGTAAGAGAGGGCTGGTACCTCTATGCCTGGAAGCTGAAATCCAACAATTTAGTTTATACTTTAAATGATCCATAGTTGAGGGATTTGACCAATTTTGTGTATGTGTGTCTTCCAACCGTTCATTTGGCATAGCATACATATGACTAATCTGACATCTAGGTTTTGGCACTAGTGTTGATCCAGTATTAGCATTCCCCTTGCAAACAAATCAAACAGTGTTCAGAAATGTCAAACCAATTTGGATAGCTCCTTTGGGCAAGTATATGCACATAAATGAGTGTCATAAATGTTTTCTAAGTATACCTAAATGACGTAAGGGAAGTTATGTGAGGCCTTCCATTAGCCCATTCCTTGGGTCTCTGTTGGGAACAATGAGCTACCCCAACCATGATCCTGACCCAGCATGGAAAATCCTCCATTGTTTTACGTGCCCAGCACATGTGTACCTCATCATATTTTTGCTCTTCTGAAGGCTCACTTCTGATGCCAGTGTTCTATCAGCATGTGGACTTCAAGGTCATGTGCTTCTTTATGATCTGGTGGCTGTTAGGGGCAGACTTAGTGAATACTGGTGGGATTTCTTTCTCTGTGGAAATGTCCGTGTAGATTGCCCACTTCTGATGCTTGTGGAGTGCTATGAACACTGAGATAACATAAATGCAGTTTGCTTCTACTTTTGGAAAACCCTGACAAATCTCTACTTGCTTCCTGATTCCAGAAGAACTTCCGGGCCAAAGCTTTGACAGCAAAGGCTACTTTTGTGGAGAAGAAACAATGCCTGTGTACGAGTCTGTGTTCATGGAGGATGGGGAGACCACCAGAAAAATAGCACTGGAGACAGAGAGACCACCTCAGGTAGAAGTCCACGTTTGGACCATTCGAAAGGGTGAGCCAGATGACATTGATCTCTTGTTACCTTTATTTGTAAGGGGGACATGGGGAAGGAAGGGAAGACTCACCTTCATTTGACTTCAGCCCATTCCTCTTTTTGGGTCAGAAGATTTCTCGATTGCTTAGAAATGAACACATGACACACAGTTGCTATTGTGGCCTTTAAGTGTGACCTGGGCTAAAAAGTAAGTATTGACTGTAGGGGGTTGTTGTCTTTCTCACACAACCAAGGCTGGAGGAGTTGTTCTTAACCCTGGCTGCACAGTAGACTCATCTGGGAAGGTTTTCTATACCAATTTCCTGATCCTACCCACAGACAATCTGATTAATTGGCCAGGAGCAGGGCTTGGACTTAAGGGTTAGTTTGGAACACTCCACAAGTGATACTCATGTATAGCTGAGATTGTAAACTCCCAAACTGTAGTCTACCATGGTTTCCAAGAGGAAGCTCAATGAACATGAAAATGCATTTCATTCAGTGCTCAAGCTGAGTCTCAAATCATGCTGGGACCTCTCCCCTCAAAAAGATTGTTGTCCACTGGAGGAACAATCCCAGGCATGTGGTTCTATTCCTTTCTTGATTACTCACATTGACAACAACAGCAAGCCATGTTCTGTTCATTGTGAACCCACATCTATTCAAACCATCCCATAGCTATGAGCCTAGGGCCGATCTAATCTGGTCAAGGTTTCTAGGCATCCAAGTGTAGAAATGACTTTTCAATTGGGAAATAACACACATCCTTTCTCAACTGGATCCCACCCAAGGCTCTAGTTTTGGCATCACATAGGGAGCTGGAATAAAACATGGTTACCTGACCCCATCCAAGAAATGCAAATGCAGTCAGCCTCAGGGAGTGTCTAAACATTTGTGTTTCTAACAAACAGCCAGGTGATGCCGCTACAGGTGGTACCTGGACCCATCCTTTGAGGAACAACTGCTCTAGTATTTTGTGGCCTTCTTTCTCTCCCTTCTTTCTCAAAAGAACAGGAACTTCTCTCTAGTCCTTTAAAAACATGCTAGAACACATAAGGTTCAGCCCTGTTTATTTTTGCTCTTGACCTAGGAATGTTGGTTTGCCATCTGTAACTCCCTGGCTCCTTAGTCACCAGGACTCAGCACTATTGTGCTGACTTCCCTACTGGTGTCCACACTGTGTAGACATTGCCCCATAGAGGTGTGTGGATGCTCTTCAGCTGACTAGTGTCACCTCTAAGGAACCTGTTGTTCACAGCACTGGTAATCAAAGATCTGTGCATGATGGACAGGGTAAAATCTAGGTTCCACGTCCATTGCTCCCTGTAGACCTCTTAAGGATTATTTAAGTGGGCTGGTAACATTGCTTCTTATCAGCAAGTCAGTTTTCCACTGTTTGCATGTTATTCTGATAAAAGCTATCTGGGTAAAGTTGAGACTGTGGCAGCCCGCTTATTTTGACTTTACCCATTTTTATAAGGGAAAGGGAAAGGAGCTGTGACTGCTTCCCAAAGGAAAATATGCTTTCTGGTGAGCTTAAGAATTGGGATGGCTTCTCCATTTACACAAATGACCTGTCTGCAAAGCCCACTTCGAGTTCTCACCGCCAAGCCGAGAGGGTAGCTCAGTGGTTTGGCAGGGACAGAGTCTACCCAGACTGAGGGCAAGGGCAGAATGTCTAATACTGCCTTTGGCTGCAGAAACTCCAACCAGAACCCGTGCTTGATTCCCTGTGGCTTTCCCCAACAGCAGGTCCCATAGTTAGCAACTCTGTCTCCCTTATCTCCATCCTCTAGAGAATCAGGGGGAAGGTCAGTGAGCCAAGAAAACAAACGGAATCAATTATAACCCTGAGCCGTCCAAGTTCCTGGTTAAGCACATTACACAGCCCAGCTCGAGACTCCTAAGCCCCAATAATGAGATGATATGCTTAGCTCAAGCAGAAAACAGTGTTGCCGGTTTCAGATAGAGAGCACCTGACTACCCACCCCACTTTTTGCTTGACCCCAGGCATCCTCCAGCACTTCCATATTGAGAAGATCTCCAAGAGGATGTTTGAGGAGCTCCATCACTTCAAGCTGGTGACTAGGACAACCCTGAGTAAGTAGTGACTCTCTTCATCCCTCCCTGGAAAACACATCTAGTTTTCAATGTTTCATAGCCCCAACTGAAGTGCCAGCTGTGTTCTCACAGAGCAGTAGCAATGTTCCATATCAGCTTTAGAGAATATTCTATCCTATGGTTGACAAAGACCAGAGTCTCAAGAGTGTCAGAGGTCTGGCGTGGAGACCTCACGTCTGGAAAGCTATGGTCTCAGTGGTGGGGCTGAGGGAGACAGAGAGATGACCGTATATAAATTCTTGGGTTGTCTCAAAGCACACTTTGACTCCTTGTAATGGCCTTGAGTGGTCGTGTTACTTTAAAAGCACATGAGCCTACTTGGGAGTCTTCCACATTCTATGCTAGGTGGAGCCTACGACTGTATCCTGCTAGGCACTGCGGGAGGGGAGGGGAGAGTACTTCTGAGGGTATAAAAAAGCACAGAATTTTTATCCACTGGGAATTCTAGTGGGCGAGACAGAACATGAAAATGCGGTTTATTATGAATTAGTATACTTCTGAGAGAGTTAAATACCTAAGTGCTCAGGGGAATCTGCAGAGAACAATGAGATGAGAGCCAGGTGGGCTTAGTTGGGGAGGAGGTGGGTTTTGAAAAAGAAGGGTGTGACTGGGCAACGGGTCAGGAAATCAGTCCAGGGAGAGGGTGCAGCCAAACAGAAGACTCAGACAGGAGCAAACAAGAAATGTGGATGGGGGGTGGGTGGGGATGGGTGAGGGAGAATCACAAAGGCCACATAGGGTGCGTAGAGAGATGAGAAGAGTTGGTGGTAGAAGTAGTTAGAAGGCCTGGAAGAAACGAGTGAGAAGTTGAGCTAGCAAGCAAGGAGCATGGGTAGTTGCTGCAAACTTAGCCACAGTGTATCAAGTGGATGAAGGTGGTGCCTTGGAAAGAAGTCTCTTGGCTCTCATATGCATTGATTGGGCATGTAGGACTTTGAGTAGCCATATTCTAAAGAAGCTAGCATGCCACACTAAAAAGTTGGATTTGATCTCCAGACCAGAGAACTCCAATGGGAGTTTTAAGCAGGTGAACAATGCATTCATATCTGGTTTTTTTTTTAACGTGGTACTTACATTGTTCACCAGCATAAAAAACTGGGGACCCCTCCTCCCTGTCTAACTGACTTAATACAGTGTAACAGCTTCCTACAGATGATCACTAGCTCTCTCATTAAAAGCCCACCCTCTACAGAGAGACTGTGAAGGACTGAAGTTAAACCATCAAAATCAGGAGCAAAGAGAGGAATGAATTTAGGATGGCTCCAGTATTAACAACTTCTTAGACTGAGTAAAGAGTAATACCCTTCACCAGTGAGGAGCTATGGAGCTTGAGCAGGTATTGGTTAAAAAAATGAGTTTGACTTGGACCATGTTTAAATTAAGATGTGTGAAGGTCATCTGAGCAGAGTTATACAATAGGCACCTGGACATAGGGTTGATAGATTCAAGTGTTTATTCTGTAGGAATGGGTAGACAATTAACAGGATAGTAGAATTCAAACAGAAGAGTTGGCAGTTCTTGTGATTCAGGAATAAAGGAGCCAGAGTCAAAGATCCCACTATCAATAATGTGACTTTTGAAGACTATCAGTTAATTTCAAAGAACATGTTTTTATTCATACCGTAAGTCTCCATCCTTCCCTGCATTACCATTTTTCTAGAGTCCATCTATATGCTTTAACATACTATATTTGTTTTCTCTTTCTGACTTACTTCACTCTGTATAACAGGCTGTAGGTTCATCTGCCTCACTGGAAATGAGAAGGGAGAGTTTTTAACCAAGAGTGGCAGAAATAGAGAAACGAACAGGAAATAATCAAGTAACACAAACTAATATTCAGGCCTCATAGAGTAAGCCAAGCCCCAGGAATGCACCAGGTACTGGTCCCCAAAGTGTCTTATTTGACCTGCTGCCACCTAATAGGTAATGACCTGATAGTGAAACAAGTCGAAAATGCTACGTAGACTGTAAAAATCCCAAGAATAATACTTAGAATTTACTCTTGAAGAGGAAGTTCTGTATTTTTTCTTGGGATTCTGACAAATGCCATGCCTTGAAACAAAGACTCTGTGACGCATGTTCCATATCTGTCATCAGAAAAGTATTTCAGGGGCTGTTTGGCTGAAAGCACGTGACACTTGTCTTCAAGCTCCCCTGGCAGGTCCCTGAACATGTGGAAAAGGCTGGGGTATGTTGGATTCTGCTCCTCATTGGCTCTGCCCTCCTCTCACATCTCCAGGCCACTTGTGTTTGCCTTTTAGGCCAGTGGAAGATCTTCACTGAAGGAGAAGCCCAGATCAGCCAGATGTGTTCAAGCCGTGTGTGCCGAACGGAGCTTGAAGATTTGGTCAAAGTTTTGTACCTGGAAAGGTCTGAAAAGGGCCACTGTTAGACGAGACAGTATTGGATAGAGTAAAGCAAGAAAACTCAAGCTGCAGCTGGACTGCAGGCTTACTTTGCTTAAGTCAACAGTGCCCTAAAACCCCAAACTCAAATGCAGTCAGTTATTCACACTGTGCACAGCATAACTTGCTCCTTTATTGGAGTGGTATGTCAGCCTTTAAACATCTCCTCCAAAGAGACTAGAAGAGTCTTGAATTCTCTGTGGGAGGAAGAGGGCTAGGACGCCACAACACTGCTCTAGTTTCTGAGAGAATCACATTTCTTTGCAGGTTAAAGAGTAAACAAAACCCCTGGGTTTCTCTCTAGAAAGTTATTCCAGTGAAAGAAAGCGAAGGGAATTGCTTAGTAGGAGCTCTTTAGGACAGAGAAATTATGTGCATGAAATTCTTCTCTTCAAATTTTAGAATACATACACACACACACACACACACACACACACACACACACACACACACACACACACACAATGAACTACAGCCGTCATTCTGAGGCAAGACTAGTGTAGACTCTCCCCATCTTTCCCTTACCTGACTCCCAAGTAGCTTGGAGGCAGTTGGTACCCAAGGAGGATGAATAAGGATTGTGAGCAGAAGGCTCTGCCCTTGGGTGTGTGCTGTGGTTGTTGACAGCGCCCACTCTGGGATAGACTAAGAACACCATTTCATGGCCACCTTCACTTTGTGGTGGGAACGGACTTTTCCCGAATGACACCACTTCTCTTTTCTCTCTAAACCTATGGGGCCTCCATAAAGAAGTTAGAATAAAGAAGTTAGAATTGGGTAAAACCTTTAGAAACTGTCCCCATAAAATAATTATTTAAGAAAGGAGTTGCTAGAAGTCACCAAGTCCAGCCATGTGTTTTCAAGTCACCAAAACTCACCGGTTAACAGCTCAATCCTCACTTATTGTCTTGAGGTCATAATTCTCTAGTCCAAAAGTGTGGGTTAAATGATAAATTTCTAGAAGTATCTTAAAAGGGTGGTTTCTCTTCTCCAATTACAGGGGTTAGTTTTTACTTGGCAAAGGGACTCCATCCTCCCAAGCTTCACTTAGAATTATTGCTCACTGGGGGAAATGGGGATTCAGATAATAATCTTTATCATAAACCTTCCTACTATTCTCCTCTCATGCACCAAGCATGAATCTGAATCATGGATCCCAGGGAGGACTGCTCCAAAAATGTCCCTTTGCAGCCTAATAGCAGAGCCCAGACAGTCCATTCTGAGGCCTGGCTTTAGAAATCATCTTTGTGGGAAAACTGTAAATTCTTCACAGCAGGGACCTCAAGCCTGCCTTCTAGATTTATCTCCTCAGAGGGGGCCTAGATGAACTCTAGTGAATACTTAAATATTAAGGACCAAGAAATCCCATATTTCCTACTCTGTGCCCATAGGTAAAAGGAACATTTTTTTTCATTATTGAGTACCAGTAGGGAAAAATGTAAAAGGTCCATCTTTATGGCAACCTGGCATAAAGGAGTCTGTTCTCATAAAAGAGACACAGGCCTTGTGGGCCTTCCGGGGACTAGCCTCTCAGACACATTCTCCTGGGCAGAGGGGAGGCAGTAAGGAAGGAGGACATCCAAGATTGAAAACCCACAGAGCATCAGTGCTCGGGGTTGTGGGGCTTGAATGTTAAGCAGCTGCTGTCTCCTCCCAGAGGTGGCCGATTTCCATAGTGTAGAAACAAGTCACCGGTCCGGAGGCAAGGTGGTGATTCCCCTTCTAAATGACTCAGCCCAAAGCCTTCACACCCAGGTGTTCTCTGAAAGCTCAGCATGAAGGGAACACCAAGGAGCTTCCCTAGATAGACTCCTGTCCCCGGGCACCGGGACACACCTTGGCCAAGCACGGTGTGAAGCAGGAGTTGGGGTGCTGGGCGAGGTCAGCGAGAAACCCTCCAGTGTTCAGTGTTGTGGAGGGAGAAGGAGAGAGAGAAGAGGCTGAGCCACCTACACTTAGTAGAGAGGAATGGATGTGGGTCTTCTTGTGTATTTATTTGTATCATAAACACTTGGAACAACAAAGCCCATAAGCACCACTTAGCAGCTGTAGCCATTTTCTAGTTAACTCATGTAAACAAGTAAGAATAACATAACAGTATTACCCTTTCACTCTTCTCACAGGACATGTACCTAAATATGGTACTTATTTATGTAGTCACTGTATTTCTTTATTTTTAAATTAATAAAAAAGTTAATTTGGAAAAATCTTGTGCAGGAATGTCCTGTGACTCTGGGCAGCGCTGACGTTGGGCTGAGTAACAGGTAATCGGCGGGGCCCGCTTTTGCATACCTAGCTTGACACCCTCTCACACTACAGTCTTATGGTGAAGAGTGAGAACTTTGCAATCAGATGACCTGGAGTTTTATATCAGTGTCACAGCAGGGACTCAAGCCTGCCTTCTAGATTTATCTCCTCAGAGGGGGCCTCGATGAACTATAGTGAAAACTTAAATATCAAGGACCAAGAACTCCCATATTTCCTACACTGTGCCCATAGGTAAAAGGAACATATTTTTCAATTATTGAGTACCAGTAGGGAAAAATGTAAAAGGTCCATCTTTATGGCAACCTGGCATAAAGGAGTCTGTTCTCATAAAAGAGACACAGGCCTTGTGGGCCTTCCGGGGACTAGCCTCTCAGACACATTCTCCTGGGCAGAGGGGAGGCAGTAAGGAAGGAGGACATCCAAGATTGAAAACCCACAGAGCATCAGTGCTCGGGGTTGTGGGGCTTGAATGTTAAGCAGCTGCTGTCTCCCTCCCAGAGGTGGCCGTATTTCCATAGTGTAGAAACAAGTCACCGGTCCGGAGGCAAGGTGGTGATTCCCCTTCTAAATGACTCAGCCCAAAGCCTTCACACCCAGGTGTTCTCTGAAAGCTCAGCATGAAGGGAACACCAAGGAGCTTCCCTAGATAGACTCCTGTCCCCGGGCACCGGGACACACCTTGGCCAAGCACGGTGTGAAGCAGGAGTTGGGGTGCTGGGCGAGGTCAGCGTAGAAACCCTCCAGTGTTCAGTGTTGTGGAGGGAGAAGGAGAGAGAGAAGAGGCTGAGCCACCTACACTTAGTAGAGAGGAATGGATGTGGGTCTTCTTGTGTATTTATTTGTATCATAAACACTTGGAACAACAAAGCCCATAAGCACCACTTAGCAGCTGTAGCCATTTTCTAGTTAACTCATGTAAACAAGTAAGAATAACATAACAGTATTACCCTTTCACTCTTCTCACAGGACATGTACCTAAATATGGTACTTATTTATGTAGTCACTGTATTTCTTTATTTTTAAATTAATAAAAAAGTTAATTTGGAAAAATCTTGTGCAGGAATGTCCTGTGACTCTGGGCAGCGCTGACGTTGGGCTGAGTAACAGGTAATGGGCGGGGCCCGCTTTTGCATACCTAGCTTGACACCCCTCTCACACTACAGTCTTATGGTGAAGAGTGAGAACTTTGCAATCAGATGACCTGGAGTTTTAATCGCAGCCCTGTACTTCTCAGCTGTGTCAGTCTCCCTAGCTATAAAATGGGATAATAGTGGTACCAGTGCCCTTTACCTGCAATCTCCCAGTGAGATTTAATTCCATCAGTTCATGTTAGGTGATTAGGCTGGTGTATAGTAAGCATTCACTCATGGCCATGGATGTTCAAAAATGGCATGGCACTGAAAATAGCCATTGATTTTTGGCTTCTGTTTATGCCAAGGGAAACCTGGCATGCTGCAGTCCATGGGGGTCACAAAAAGTCAGACACAATTTAGTGACTCAACAACAACAACACAAAAGGACATATTGGTGTTAGCAACACAGAAGTCAGTGGTTTGAAATACTGATGAAGTGATAGAAGCAGAGGCCAGAAGTTAGAGGGGAGATGAGCTACTGGAGACAGCAGCTTGAGGCAATCCTTTGTGTACTATGTTTAGTTGCTCAGTTCTGTCCGACTCCTTCCAAATCCATGGACTGTAGTCTACCAGGCTCCTCTGTCCAAGGGATTTCCCAGGCAAGAATCCTGGAGTGAGTTGCCATTTCCTTCTCCAGGGGATCTTCCCATCCTAGGGATTAAACCCACCTTTCTGTGTCTCCTGCACTGCAGGCAGATTTTTCACTTGCTGAGCCATGAGAAGGTAAAAGAAGTAGCAGAAGGATATGAGGTCAAGGGAAAGTTTTTCTCTTAAATATGGGAGATGTTGGGCCATGTCTGAATACTGAAGGAGAGATTCTACAAAAAAAAGGGGAGAAAAGCAG
This sequence comes from Tragulus kanchil, assembly GCA_022376925.1. NCBI lineage: Eukaryota > Metazoa > Chordata > Mammalia > Artiodactyla > Tragulidae > Tragulus > Tragulus kanchil. The sequence continues at coordinate 63,242,023 of JAIOJX010000001.1, read as the reverse complement.
CTGTAGCCATTTTCTATTACTCATGTAAACAAGTAAGAATAACATAACAGTATTACCCTTTCACTCTTCTCACAGGACATGTACCTAAATATGGTACTTATTTATGTAGTCACTGTATTTCTTTATTTTTAAATTAATAAAAAAGTTAATTTGGAAAAATCTTGTGCAGGAATGTCCTGTGACTCTGGGCAGCGCTGACGTTGGGCTGAGTAACAGGTAATGGGCGGGGCCCGCTTTTGCATACCTAGCTTGACACCCCTCTCACACTACAGTCTTATGGTGAAGAGTGAGAACTTTGCAATCAGATGACCTGGAGTTTTAATCGCAGCCCTGTACTTCTCAGCTGTGTCAGTCTCCCTAGCTATAAAATGGGATAATAGTGGTACCAGTGCCCTTTACCTGCAATCTCCCAGTGAGATTTAATTCCATCAGTTCATGTTAGGTGATTAGGCTGGTGTATAGTAAGCATTCACTCATGGCCATGGATGTTCAAAAATGGCATGGCACTGAAAATAGCCATTGATTTTTGGCTTCTGTTTATGCCAAGGGAAACCTGGCATGCTGCAGTCCATGGGGGTCACAAAAAGTCAGACACAATTTAGTGACTCAACAACAACAACACAAAAGGACATATTGGTGTTAGCAACACAGAAGTCAGTGGTTTGAAATACTGATGAAGTGATAGAAGCAGAGGCCAGAAGTTAGAGGGGAGATGAGCTACTGGAGACAGCAGCTTGAGGCAATCCTTTGTGTACTATGTTTAGTTGCTCAGTTCTGTCCGACTCCTTCCAAATCCATGGACTGTAGTCTACCAGGCTCCTCTGTCCAAGGGATTTCCCAGGCAAGAATCCTGGAGTGAGTTGCCATTTCCTTCTCCAGGGGATCTTCCCATCCTAGGGATTAAACCCACCTTTCTGTGTCTCCTGCACTGCAGGCAGATTTTTCACTTGCTGAGCCATGAGAAGGTAAAAGAAGTAGCAGAAGGATATGAGGTCAAGGGAAAGTTTTTCTCTTAAATATGGGAGATGTTGGGCCATGTCTGAATACTGAAGGGAGAGATTCTACAGAGAGGAAAAGATGGAAGGTGATGAGAAAAGCAGGTTAGCCTGCTGTCTGGGTTGCATGAGAAGCCACACCCCCACACAGAACCCTTGAAACTCGATTCCTGACCCACAACCTGGAGAGATTTTTGGCCTTTGGTCGCCAGCCCCTTACTGTGAATTAGCTACACCTAGTTCGCATCATCTCTGTTAGCTTGGTCCCTCTTCATACCTGATATACTTTCTTCTGGAATGATAGGCTGTAAATCCCAATGTTTGCTCCACCTCCATTGGGAGAGCCACACATAAACCAGACACTTTGGCTCCACCTGGCCCGCTATCCTTTCCCTGATCACCCACATCCCAATTTGACCAAGTCCTGCCCCCATTTGGTCTCCTAAATATAGCCGATATTTGTTGCTTTTTGCCCTTATCTTCCTCTTTCAGGATCTTTTCTTCCCTATAGTTTCTCCTCGTCCTCACCCCCCCAACCCCTGTCAAGGGATTCCCAGGTAGCTCCCAAGATCTTTTCATACGGGCTCAAGGATAGTCCCGCCAGCTACCATATTACCACTCTATTAGTTCTTTCTTGCTTTGACACTCATTTGTGAGAGGCACAGTGGGAAAAAATGGCCATCCACTGTCTCCATCAGCACATCTGTCCTGACAGTCATCACGGCCACCAGCCACGACACTGCAGGTGGGTGTGCCTTCTGCTGGACCAGAGGTGCCACCGTATTGGTGGTGCTCTGGAGCCCTCAGTGTTCCACAGTGGCACCGTATCTCGTGCACAAGTGGAACGAAGGCCCTCCTCCCTCCTCCTCAACTGTTTCACCTTGCCACCTGACACTGAAGCACTTAACATGGAATTGATGCATATGTATTATGTGGACCAAAGCACAGTCTGCTTGTGCTTGAATCTCCTGGAATTTTTAAGGAAACAAGCTTTTAACAAGCCTTTTAGGCTCTTCTTTCAGCTCTTTTCAGGTCTCAGTTGCCACTATGGGGATGATCTGCTAAACAGAGGCATGCTTGTTCTGTTGCACTCCAAGGTTCTGAAGTATTTCATAAATTTAAAGGTTTGTGGCCACCATGCTTCAAGCATGTCTCTCAGTGTCATTTTTCCAACAGCATTTGCTCATGTCTTTGTGTCACATTTTGCAGACTGCTGCAGTATTTCAAGCCTTTTCATTATTATTATATTTGTGATGGTGATCTGTGATCAGTAATCTTTCATGTTACAATTGTAAAGATTGCATGCGTGTGTGCTCACTCATGTCCAACTCTTGTGCAACCCCATGGACTATAGCTCACCAGGCTCCTCTGTCCAAAGGATTTCTCTGGCAAGAATACTGGAGTGGATTGCCATTTCCTTCTCCAGGGGATCTTCTTGACCCAGGGATCAAACCCGCTTCTCTTGCATCTCCTGTAGTGGCAGGCAGATTCTTTACCACTGAGCCACCTGGAAAGCCCATGGAAAAAAAGGCTAGAACTTACTTAAGGCTCAGATGATTGTTTGCATTTTTTAGCAATAAGGCTTTTTTTTAAAAAATTGGGCTTCCCTGGTGGTCCAGTGAGTAAGGACACCACCTTGCAGAGCAAGGGGCGCCGATTTGATCCCTGGCCTGGGAAGATCCCACATGCCACGGAGTGGCTGGACCAATGTGTCCAACTACCGAGCCAGAGCTCTGGAGCACATGTGTCCAGAGCCTGTGCTCTGCAGCGACAGAGGCCACTGCAATGGGAGGCCCACACAGGGCGAAAGAACAAAGATGGATGAAAATAGATAAATGAAAGGCCAATAGAAGTGCCCCCCCCCCAAAAATTATGGTATGCACATTGTTTTTTTACACAGAATGCTGTTGCACACTTAACAGAGTACAGTGGACTGTAAACATGACTTTCATATGTGCTAGGGAGCCAAAAATTTCTGTGCTTCACTTTATTGTCTTATTTGCTTTATTGGGGTAATCTGGAACCAAACCCATGATATCTCTGAGGTCTGCCTGTATAAGCCTGTAAGACAGATGTGAATCTCTTCCCCTCATCTCTCTTTTCCTTTTCCTCATTCCTCTTTCCAGTGCACATGTACTGCTTTTGTTTCCCAATGAGTTCCTCATGCAGAATGACCACAGGGGGGTCCACTCCCCCCCCCGCAATTTGCCAAACAACATCAGATACCTCTGAAATCTCCAAGCATAGAAGTCCTTGATTGCAGAGCCCCAGCCATAGTGTGCAGTCCCCTAAACAGTTCATACACATTTACCACTTTGTACCTTCGTGTATGTTTTCCCACCACTAGCACATTCTTCCCTCTTTGTCTGGTAAACTCCTACTCGACCATCAAAACCCAGTCCAAATGTCACCTCCTCTCTGGAGCCTTGTCTGGCCCCAGTAGTTTGCCACTATTTTCCATTCCTCCCTATGTACACTATCTTCCAACATGCCAAACCATTTGCCAGGTGCTTCCTGCATCCTTACTACTTCTGCACCTTTGCACACAACTCCATTTGCCTGGAACATTCATCCTTTGACACACTACTTTACAAACACCTACTTCTTTTTTAAAACTCACATTGCTCGTCTCCATCCTTGTCTACTTCTTTCAGGCACAGATGATTGTTCCTCTAGAAAATAACAACCCAAACACTTGCCAGCCACTGCAGTTACCAACTGACATTGCATGTTTTCCCAGTTAATCCTCAGCACAGCCTTAAATGATAGTTCCTATTACTGGCCCTATTTTAGAAATGAGGACTTTGAATGCATTCACCTTTTTACATGCCTTCATGTGTTAAAATATGAAGCTTCTGCCTAGCCACAGTCTTCCTGATAAGTCTGGAGAACTCCAAGAGGGCACGGACCCATTGCCCAGCACTTCCAGTCAATAAACCTTTGCCCAAGTGACAAGTCACTGTGATGAGATTCTTTCTCCAGTTCGGAAAGAAAGCAGTCCAATGATTACTTAAATATCCAGTACGGAGGCTAGCCTTTAGGACATTTTGTCTGTACCTAAGGAAAACAAAATCTAGGTTAATAAATATAAATGAAGAAGTATTTGCCTTGCAAAATGATTTGCCAGAGGTGCCTTTCATTTTATTTTATTAGTATGTATATTTTTATTAAAGCATAGTTGATTTACAATGTTGTGCCAATTTCTACAGTACAGTAAAGTGATTCAATTATACACACACAGACATATATTCTTTTGTAGTATTCTTTTCCATTATGGTATAAGGTTTCTTTTAAAATCACTCATAAATATTAAATGTACACATAGATTTTTTTAGGGCCTAAAGCAAGATGTCCCTGCATTTGTGGTATCAGTCTCACAGCTCTGAAGGATTCTCGCTTAGACTTTGTAGATGATAAATGGTATATTTCTATATATACTACCTATATTGTAATGCAAGATTTAGAATAACTATAGTAAATATTACAAAACATATTTCTTTGTGTGTGAATAATTAGACTCCCACATGGTATATATGAAGCCTTCACAAAATGGACAGTCCATGAGACCCAAGGCCTGGCTTCAAATTGATGTAGACAAGAGGAGTTCCGAGTCACCTCCAATCAACTATAAGCAGTCCCCAATCTAGCAATGAAATATTGACCCCAAATTTAGAATTCAGCATACATTTTCTCATAGAAACACCATTCTATTTGATGCTCAGATCTCCAGGTCAGTTCACACAAGCCTTTTGAACCTTAAACAGAGCCAAATTATATAGAACACTAATTACTACCTGCTTAAGGTAGGTCCTAGAGGCAAGGGCAGTTGGAAGGAGAGAGGAGCAAGCTGGGAGTTCCCTTTCACTCTTTTGAGGTGGGGCGGGTGAGAAAGGGGTGAAGAGCAGACTCCAGGCAAAGTCTCAAGGCAACGCTGGTGCTTGCCAGCCTCCTCTCTCCATTTCATCACACATGCTCTCTGGGTCCCCTGTGCTGCCATCCTATCTTCATATCCCACCTTTCTGTCCCAGACCTGCCTAACTGCCTAACTCTTCAAGGAACCTTGGGCTCTGCCATTATAGACTGTGCTTGACAAACAGAACCTGAGTTCCATCAGGGAAGGTGTCTAGGCCTTTGGAAGGAAGCAGGTTCAGTGAAGGGAAGGAGAATCGCTTAAACCTCAGACACCTTTTCACTTGTAAAGGCTTTATTGTTCTCGATTACCTTCAAAATGAATTCCTCCATTACAAAATGACAGGCTAGGGTGACTGGAGTAACAGGCTGGGGTAACTGAAAACCTTTGGCCAAGGAAGGCCATAGGTATGTGTGTTGCGTGTGGGGGCTCATATTTGAGGGGGCTGGAAGAAGTAGGCAGCACCAAGTAAGCAAATCACTCCTACCTTTCCAATCCAAGTGTCTGCCTGAGAAAACACTGCAGCAGGACCTTAGCCATTTTCAGTCCTATGGTCAAGATATTCACCTCTTTCCAAAGACTCAGAAAAATGAAAACTAACATCAGATAAGAAGTTTGGGAGCAGACCTTTCAGGAAGTGCACCCCAATCAGGAAACCGGAGACAAGGAGCTAACACATGCAAACAATTCACATTTCTTTCCTTTTCTCCCTGCTTCCTACACTTCTTACTCACAGTTTCTTTGTCTGTACAGAAAGGAAAAAAATAATCCTACCTCACAGGGTTGTGGTCAGACTTGCCTGAGGTCACATAACATGCTCATGATAGTGACTAGCACATAACAAGCTTTTTAAATTTCCAGGGTTTTTAAAATTAGGTGAACTGTGTCAACTACAAATTGGCATTTACCAATTACATTGCCAATGACTGAACAGCAAGGACATTTCCCATCTGCCTTTGCAGAGATTGAACCCTGTGCTGTGGCAGCAGCTGACCTTCAGGGTGAGTTAGTTCAGGGTGAAGTGAGGCACTCTGTCCTCCAAGGAATCTGGTGGGACAGGTCTTATAGATAGGTGGATGTTTTTAGGAACAGATTTTATGATACTTAAAAACCCACTAAATTCCTTCATGGTGACATCAGATCCTGGTGACTAACTGAAACCCCTTTGTAAAATGAATGTTTAATGGCATTGAAACCCCCCTTCATCAAAACCTTATATATTGACTTTCCTTCTGCTGCCTCTTCGGAGCAGTCTCTCAGAGCTATCTCAGATGCTTCCTGCTGGGCTGCTGTCCTCATGTTGCCCCAAATGACTTGACCCACAACCCTCAAGTGGTTCATCTTTTTTAGTTAACAACTGTTTGTTGTTCAACTTTACTAGTTCAGAGAAAAGGGAAAGCAGTATAGGCTTGGGTTATTCCAGGCAGAAAGTGGAATTGGAGCCTAGTTTTGAAGAAACTGCCAACCTAGGATAGCTAAAAGGATGTCCTGGTATAGACAAGGAAAAGGAATGTCCCCATAGCACTTTAGCCAGGATTTAGTAAGAGCAGGAACCCGATTTTAATGCCAAGGAGAGGAAGAATAAATTTACCCACTAGAAACTGTGAGCTGGGGCTGCTAACATTTAGTTTTAAAATGTCATCACATGACTACAAGGTAAGAAAACCTGGTTGACCGTATTTTTGGTTCTGAAAAATAATCTGGAGGTTGTTGTTGACCGTAGCATCAATGAAAGCCACAGTGTGACATATGGCTTGGCCATTCATGATGTTCATTTACTCAGAGACTATAGTAACAGGAAGGCTTCCTTCACTCATCTGCTCTTTATAGAAGACCAGCTAGTATGTTTGTTTCTGGGGTTTCAACAGAGAACAAGAGAAACCTTGCATTTGCATGCACTGAGGTTGCGGTCTACCAGACAATACAGGCACTGAACATGTAATTGCAAGTGTGATGAGTGGAATGAAAGATCAGTCCAAGGCGCCATGAAGGTATAGGCCATGGCGGCATGTCCTTCCTTATGGAGGAGCGAAGACTTCCCTGAGGAAACGGCATTAAAGAATAGGCTTAAGGAAGACTTAGGAGTTGGGTTTACACAACCATTTTTGTTTGCAAACAAGGTTTTACTTCTTTAAAAGAATTTGTACAAGCGTTGGACTTAAGCATTGATTCTTCTGGTGACCCCTGTTACAGTGCTCCTGAGAGGGAGAGTGGGGTAGCCACTGCAAGTCCTCTCCTATAAAGAAATTCCACCAAGGAACATAGATAGCAGAGCCCTAGAAGGATGGAACACAAGACAGAGAAATTTTGAAAGAAATAGTTGTGAATCTGAAGCAGTACCTGGAAAGTCAGCAGAAAGTATACCTCTCCATAGGGGGAGGAGGGAACAGCTTAGTTGCTAGAGTGGGGGCAGCAATGTAACAAAGTAAGCAGCATTTTATCCTTGACATTATTTAAGATTGTTGGAGTATTGTCATAACAAGTCTGACTAATTTTTAGTCGATTCTATGATTATTTTCAAATTCTCCAGACAACACACCCATTTATTGACTGCACCCCACGGACCACTCCCATACACACACACACACACACACACGCACGCACACACGCACGCACACACAAGCACACACACCGGCTTCATATGCCATGCCACTAGGTGGCAGTCAGACAGAGGTTGGAATAAGGCAAACACAAAATTTTCAATCCAGTTCTCAGGAACCTTTTTATCTGCAATTCTAAGAAATTAAGTTCTCTGGAGTACCTCTTGGGATATGGCCTCTTCTCAAACAACTAAAATCATTGTACACTCGCCTTGTTAGTACCAACAAAAGTACCACTGATGGCCCCGAGGTCATTGATATAAAAGGAGAATTGAGGCAATCAGTTGGCTGTCAGGCAACCCCCAAAACCCTTTCTTCAGGGACTGGCCAACTGTTTCCCCAATTGTCTCTTTTGCTTTGGCTAGTGAAGACCCAGTCTGAGTATGATTACTCTCCTGGATCTGAAACAAAGGCATAATCACATGGGGTGGGACTGGAAAGGACCAGATATTAACCCCAAGCCACAGGCAGGGGGATGCCTGGAGCACAACAACAGGCTTGAGGAAGCTCTGATGCAATGTGATGGGGAAGGAGGAGGATGTTTGGTTGAAAGGAAAAGGTCAGTGTGCATTTTAAGTCAGAGCTGTGGCCTATGGGACGCTCTGAAGTTTTGGAAAACCGAGGACACGCTCCAAGAATATTGAGACATTCTGGCAATGTTGAAGAGGGAACCCCTCCAGAAAAACACAAGACAATCTGAGCTGATTAAACAACTTTGGATAGAAAGTGGGACTCTGGATGGGATGAGAAAGGTTTGCAAGCAAGTATAGGGAAGGAGATTCTGGGAAAGCAAATGGACAAAAGCTCAAAAGAAGTCTCAGGTAACCTGCAAAAGTTTCAGGGCAGACACTACTCTCTCCTTGCCCTGCCAACAAACTAAGTGGGGAGATTTGATCTTCGTCACGTATTTAGTGGCTCCCTCCTCCCTTTTAACATCCACTCTTGGTGCTCAGCATTCTCTTGTTTCCCCTGTGTGTCTTCCAACATTGGAAAAAACCGGAGAACAATTGGAGTTATACCAGCCAAACAACAATCCATCAAAATTACTGTCATAAGCACAAAAAGAACCAATTTCCCCAAGCACACATGGCACCCCCAAAGCTGACCTCTTTAGCCCACTAGAACTGCTTGGGGCCATTTTTGATCCCCACTCTGCTTTTAGGGTAGAATTGTTCAGTTGCCTACACTGAAGCAATGCAATAAATTTAGACTATTGTATTAATGGCTGGATAAGTTGATGTTCTACTAAGTGAAAACTTTGTATCCACTGAAGTAGGATCATTATTTAACTTAGCAATTCCTCAATTCTTTTGAGTTTGCATGACTTCTTCTGGGGCTTCTTCCAGGTGGCCCTAGTGGTAAAGAACCCACCTGCCAATGCAGGAGACATAAGAGACATGGGTCTGATCCCTGGGTGGGAAGATCCCCTGGAGGAGAGCATGGCAACCCACTCCAGTATTCTTGCCTGGAGACTCCCATGGACAAAGGAACCTGGCAGACTACAGTCCATAGAGTTGCAGAGTCAGACACGACTGAAGCAACTTAGCCTGCATACATACACGCATGCAAGACTTCTTTTGTGACTCAAAAATCTCTGATTACTCCATGATGGTAGTTGTGCTTTCATATCCGCTGATTGAGAAACTATATAATGAATAGTTACTAGGAATTGCAGCTACATGTTAGGAAAGTTTTGTGCTTGAATAAATCACAACAGCAAACACGTATGGCTTATAAATAAGTAGTAAATACATATGTAAGACATATTTTTTTTTTAAAGATTTATTTATTTATTTATTTTGGGCGGGGGTTGGGGAGGGAGGGGAGCGGGCGGGCCACTTCTATTGGTCTTTCATTTCTCCATTTTCATCTGTCTTTGTTCTTTGGCTCCTGTGGGCCTCCCATCGCGGTGGCGTCTGTTGCAGAGCGCCGGCTCTGGGCGTATGCGCTCCAGAGCTCCGGCTCGGTGATTGGACACATCGGTCCAGCCGCTCCGCGGCACGTGGGATCTTCCCAGGCCAGGGATCGAACTGGCGCCCCTTGCACTGCAAGGCGGTGTCCTTATCCACTGGACCACCAGGGGAAGCCCCATATGTAAGACATATTTATCCAAAACAAAGATAATCCTTCATTCACAGGTAGATTTCCAGGTTCCTCTTGATAAGTCCCTGGTTCAGTTAAGGGTTATGACCTCAGATAAAAACTGGTGTCTGAACCAGAAGAAATTATTGAAATAGAATCCCTTTAAAAGTTTCATACCTAAAATACTTTTGTGCCAAGAAGGTAGGGTGGACATCCTACCTTCTTGATATAGTTGTGTGTGAGGTACATCTACCTCACAGGTGTATTTTCTGTAGGAGGTCTGGGTAGGATTAGTGAATAGCTTACAAAAGAATAAAAATAATGCTCATATTTCAGGGAGTCTCCCTAAATGCTTGGTTGGATGATTTCCACAAAGACCAATGCTGGTGTAAGTCAGTGGAACACTCAGGGTTTGACTTTGGGGAGCAGAGATGGCCAAACAATAGAATATCAATCAAAGTTTGACTAGGAAAGGGGTGAATAGGCAGACTTGGTAAGGAGGCCAGCGGTTTCCAATGATGGGGGGGGGGGGAAGACAAACATTTTCTAGCCTAAAATGTTTGCCATGATAAAGATCTACTCTGAAACTAACTTCGTTGTCTTATGAATGCAAATTACTTTGCATTTGAATATCTCATCTAGTCTAGATGGCCAGAGACCATCCTCTGGCTAATCTTGGGTTAATGTTGTGGGAATGGATCTAGTAAGACCTTTACAGCCTTAAACTATTCTTTTAATGTATTGTTAAATAACCAACTGGAAAAATACAAAATTCCTTGCCTAAACTAACTTCTAGGGGGTACTTTTCTATCTCTCTTCCAGTTCCTTCAGCTGGAAGCTTTCTCTATCCCATTCTTTAAAAAAACTCTTGCTGCATGAAACTGAGTAACCAAAGCCGAGTCTTTTGATCTCAAAGTGAAATTTTCTCCTTTGCAGGTCACAAATCCAACACCATTCACCATAAGCTATCTACCATTATCTATCAACTACTGTCACAAACACAAAAGTATTAAAACTCCCCAAAACAGAGATAATAGAGAAATGCTGCCCAACTCAGGATATAGAAAGTATTTAATTGTATACTTTAAAAGGGTAAATTTTATGGTATGTAAATTATGTCTCAACAAAGGTGTTATCTGGAAAAATAAATCTCAACCACAAGTGTCATTAGGAGTATTGAGGTCAATACAGTTGCCATATTAACCTTCTCATATCTGAACCTCTTGTGTCTCTAATACCCAGAGCCTATAAGTTTAAACTCTCCTCAGATCTATAGAAGGCTGACTTCTATTGACATCAATTATCTGATTCTGTAAATTCTTGAAAGATGATGATTAAAAATATCAGGTGGTGAAATGGAATAGCTTACAAAAGAATAAAAATAATGCTCATATTTCAGGGAGTCTCCCTAAATGCTTGGTTGGATGATTTCCACAAAGACCAATGCTGGTGTAAGTCAGTGGAACACTCAGGGTTTGACTTTGGGGAGCAGAGATGGCCAAACAATAGAATATCAATCAAAGTTTGACTAGGAAAGGGGTGAATAGGCAGACTTGGTAAGGAGGCCAGCGGTTTCCAATGATGGGGGGGGGGGGAAGACAAACATTTTCTAGCCTAAAATGTTTGCCATGATAAAGATCTACTCTGAAACTAACTTCGTTGTCTTATGAATGCAAATTACTTTGCATTTGAATATCTCATCTAGTCTAGATGGCCAGAGACCATCCTCTGGCTAATCTTGGGTTAATGTTGTGGGAATGGATCTAGTAAGACCTTTACAGCCTTAAACTATTCTTTTAATGTATTGTTAAATAACCAACTGGAAAAATACAAAATTCCTTGCCTAAACTAACTTCTAGGGGGTACTTTTCTATCTCTCTTCCAGTTCCTTCAGCTGGAAGCTTTCTCTATCCCATTCTTTAAAAAAACTCTTGCTGCATGAAACTGAGTAACCAAAGCCGAGTCTTTTGATCTCAAAGTGAAATTTTCTCCTTTGCAGGTCACAAATCCAACACCATTCACCATAAGCTATCTACCATTATCTATCAACTACTGTCACAAACACAAAAGTATTAAAACTCCCCAAAACAGAGATAATAGAGAAATGCTGCCCAACTCAGGATATAGAAAGTATTTAATTGTATACTTTAAAAGGGTAAATTTTATGGTATGTAAATTATGTCTCAACAAAGGTGTTATCTGGAAAAATAAATCTCAACCACAAGTGTCATTAGGAGTATTGAGGTCAATACAGTTGCCATATTAACCTTCTCATATCTGAACCTCTTGTGTCTCTAATACCCAGAGCCTATAAGTTTAAACTCTCCTCAGATCTATAGAAGGCTGACTTCTATTGACATCAATTATCTGATTCTGTAAATTCTTGAAAGATGATGATTAAAAATATCAGGTGGTGAAATGGAATGAAGTGCTTAAAATGCCAGCACTAAAATCAGACGGCCTTGTCCCTGGCCTTGCTTGGGTAAGTCATTTCATCTTCTGAATCTCATCTTATTGTTTCATCATATTACTTCCTTCTGTCTCCTAACATTGCTTTGAGAAATAAATGAGTTAATGAACACAAAATGGCTAGCATATTACCTAGCTGATGTAGAGTGATCTACATCGCTTGGTAATACACAGTTAGCATTTGGTAAATAATAGTTAGCCATAGTTACGATGGCTGGCAAAGAAGTTTGAAGCAGGGAAGTCAAATTACTCCTCTACACTCTCCATACTAGATTATAATAAAACAAAGTCCTGGATAAACCTCTGCCTCATAAAGACATTATTTATTAGCACACTAATAAAGACATCATTAGCACACTATGCACAACGCATCGTGAAACCTGTTCCATAAACTTGATGAATCCCCAGATCTCTGTCCTTTTAAGTACTCTGAGAACAGCCTTATGAAAGAAAGAGCACATAGCCTCTAGCTGACATCATGCAGGCAGAAATCCTCCTCAACTAATGGCTGAGCACAGGACTCATTTGCAATCAAGTCATTCATGTCAGCCTATGGAGGTTTTAATTGGGTAAAAGCAGTGGTGGATTCTTATAATCTGTTTGTGCAAAGATAGGGAGTGTCCTCAATTTACTATAGCTAATCCACATATGTTGAATACCTTTCACTCTACAAAGAAGAGCCCATTTCTAACATTTATTAAACTAAGACATTATTTTCATCAGGATAAAAGGTTTAACAGGAAAATGTCAGTTCTTGAGTGAGATATCAATAACAGAAGGACTTAAAGAATCGCCACCTCTGTAGAGTAATTCTTTCTTATAAATTATCTATGGACACCCTAGTCTATTCACTCTTAACTGTATACTCAATTATGTAATGCATATAGAACCCATCAGGATCCATTCTCTATAAATCACAGAATTGTGGGCCGAGAGTTCCTTGAGGTATTCCTTTATTTTCTTTCTCATGACTGTGGATTCTGTAGTGATATCCACTCTTTCTTTACTGATACTGGTAATTTACATCTTCTTTGGTAGTGGTTGGTCTGTACAGAGTTTTGTCAATCTGACTGATCTTTTAAAACAACTAGCTTTTGGCTTCACTGATTTTTCTTTTGCTTTTCTGGTTTTAGTTTCACTGACTTCTGTTCTTGTTTTTATTATTTCTTTCTTCTGCTTGTTTTAATTTGGTCTTCTTTCTCTAGCTTCACAAAGAAGAAATTTAGTTACTGAATTTAGATCTATTTCTAATATAAGCATTAATTGATATACATTTCCTTATAAACCTTGCTCTAATTGTATCCCACAACGTTTTATTTTCATTCATTCAGTTCAGAGTATTTTTTAAGAATTTCCTTTGAAATTTCCTCTTTGGTCCATGGGCTATGTAGAAATATGTTTTCTTATTTCCAAACATTTGAAGATTTTCTAGATATCTTTGTGTTAAATTTTAGATTGGTCCCGTTTGGCTCACTACATTATTTCTACTCTTTTTCTTAATTTCTTAAAGTTTGTGTTGTAGCCCAGAATATGCTCTCTTTGGGTGTATGTTCCTTATGCATTTGAAAAGAAGGTTTATTCTCCTGTTGTTGGGTGAAGTGTTTTATAAATGGGAATTAGATCGAGTTGTTGATAATGTTATTCCAATCTTCTGTGCCCATAATTAGCTTCTATATACTTGTTCTACTGCTGAGAGAAGAGTGTTGAAGTCTCCAATAGTAATTGTTGATTTATCTTTTCCTCATTACTTCTATCAATTTTTGCTCAAATATTTGAAGCAATGTTGTTAGATGCATACGTATTTTTAAATTTTAGATATATTTAAGGACAATTGACTGCTTTTAATTATGGAATGGTTTTCAGTATCTCTGGTAATATTCCTTGCTCAGAAGTCTACTTTATTTGATATTAATATAGCTTTTCCAGCTTTATTTTGTTTAGTGTTTTCATGGCACATCATTTTCAATCCTTTAACTCTTTAACCTATGTGTGCTTTTATACTTAAAGTGGGTTTCATATAGACAGCATATAGTTGATGTATTAGTCAGGCTTGTCTAGAGAAATAGAACCAATAAGATAGAGAGACGATAGCTGTAGATAGGCACTCCATTTAATATACATATTAAATATATATTGCATATATTATATATAAAATAATATATATTTATTAGAAGTAATTGGGCTTCCTTGGTACCTCAGAAGGTAAAGAATTTGCCTGCAATGCAGGAGACCCAGGTTCAATCCCTGGGTCAGGAAGATCCCCTGGAATTGGCTCATGAAATTATAAGGCTTATGAAGTTATTGACTCATGAAATTATGGAGACTGAGAAATCCCACTATCTGCATCTGCAAACTGGAAACCTAGGAGAGCTGGTGGTATAATTCAGTCTGATCTTGAAGGCCAGAGAGCCAGGGTAGCAGATAATATACAACCTGGTCAAAGGGCCAGAGAAGATGAGATGAAATGACCCAGTTCCAACAGTGAGGCAAGAGAAAGGGGCAAATTCCTCCTTCCTTCACCTTTTGTCTTATTCAGACCTTCTCTGGATTGGATGATTCCCTTTTGCATTAGGAAGGGTGATTTACTGAGTCCACTGATTCAAATACTGATCACAAGTGGAAACACCCTCACAGACACACCCAGAAATAATGTTTCATCTGAGCATCCATGGCCAGTCAAGTCAATGCATAAAATTAACCATCACAAATCTACCCTTTGTCAATCTGGTATCCCTTTGCATCTCCTTAAACCATACTGAATCTCCAAATAAAGACAATAACAAAATAATAATTTGACCCAACATGAAACAACCATCCTGCACCCAACCAAAGTTGTATTAATTCCTTCCCCAGAAGAGGAGGTAAAGTTCTTCAGTGATGTTGGCTTTTCTTAATATAAGGAGGAAATACTCATGACAGTTACAGTCCTTCTTTCTGTAACTGCTCACAGGATCCTAGCTGATACTTATAGCTACCCATTCTGTATCTTTGCTTTTAGCAAGCACCTCAGTTGGTCGAGGCAACCCATGACACTTCACTCCTGAAGTGTCCAGGCCACTAGTAGTCCTGTCTGGGCTGAGTTGTAATTTTCCATTGACCTTAATCACAATGCATGGTGATACTAAGAGACACCCTAAGGGATCTCCTATTTTCCATACATACTCTTCCTTACCTCCATTGTGGAACAGTAGTCCACTTCCCCTAGTAGTCAGAATCAGTCACCTCAGTCAACACCAGAGGCATGAGGAAGCCTAAGTGTCAGGGCAGCAGATTTCATTTCCCTTTCAATGGGCTCATTGTTGTGTCTCCTGGTGGAAACGTTCTTCCACTGGGGCTATGTCCTCTAGGCTAGCGGAACATACAATTTGGGGAACAGGAGGCAACAATTTTGCTAGTGGGTCATTATGGGTAATACACAGTAAGTGGTGCCATTCTCATTCTCCCCACCCTGATTTCTGAACTTGTGAGTCTTGGTTATCAGAAAAACAGCACCACATATTGGATGCTGATTCAGTGCATATACAGCCTTCTTGACAACCTTGTCACAGCCCTGCAAGATATCATCACCTAGCTGACACTGTATCTGAGTCTACTGTGGCCATTCTATCTACTGTGGCTGTTCTATCCAGTTAAATTCTTCAGGATAGGGTAGGGGCTACATGGTAAGACCAGTGAATTTCATGAGTATGGCCCCATTGCTGCACTTCCCTTGCTGTGAAGTGAGTTCCTGGATCAGAAGCAATGCTGTGTGCCATACCATGATGGTACATAAAACACTTTCTAGAGAGCTCCAGTGGTGCAATTGGTTAGCACACAGTACTTATATAAAGCACTCTCTAAGTCTACAAATGGTAGTCTTGGTGGAAGCATTGCATGCAAGAAAAGCAAATCTGTATCCAGAGTAAGTGTCTATTCCTTCCACAATGGAAGCAGTCCAGTGTAATCAACCTGCCACCAGGTACTGATTGCCCCAGTGCCATATTGGGGTTTCAGGGTAGATCTCTGCTGCTGGCAGATTGGTCACTCAGCTGTGGTCATAACCAGATCAGTCTTGGTGTGTGAGCCCATGCATGACTTCTATCCCTGCTACCATGGCCATTTCGTTCTTCAGCCCAAATGGCAATAGCAGAAGTAGCTGGGGAAAGAAGCTGACCAGTGTCCACAGAACAGGTCATTCTATTTACTTGATTACTAAAATCCTTCTCTGCTGAGATCCCTGGTGAGAATTCACATGAGACACAAATATCTTCATGGTTTTTTGCCCATTCAGAGTAATCTATCCATATACCTCTACCCCAAATTTCTTTCTCATTAATTTTCTGATCATATTCTTTCCAAGTCCCTGACTATCCAGATAAACCCTTGACAATAGCATTTTAATCAGTATATAATTGCATATCTGGCCATTTCTCCTTCCAGGCAAAGAGAACAATCAGGTTCACTGCTTAACGTTCTTCCCACTGGGTGAGTTTCTCTTTGCCACTGTCCTTCAGGGATGTCCCAGAGAGGGACGGTATACCTACATCTGTCCACTTTTAGGTGGTACCTGCAAATCATATGGAGCAATCTGTAAACCTAACCCAAGTCTTCTTTTTCCCGTGAGATCATAGGTGGAGACTAGGAAGAAAAGACAGAGCAACAGCAGTGAGGACAATCAGCATTTGGGCATTTCTTTGTGTAATTTACTTGAACCTGATCATGCATGTATCACTTCTATCTGAAGTGCTGCTATACATGCCAGACCTTATGGCTTGGTGGGTCAGATAACACCTAATTCATGGTGGGCAGCTCAGATCACATGGGAACTTGGTGGCTCATGGTTAAGCATTAGATCTCTATGAAAGCCTAGTAGCAGGCCAAGAGCTGTATCTCAGAAGAGTAGTTATTTGAAAGATGGAAGGGTTTTCCTTCAAAGTCCTAAGAGCCTGCACTGCCATTCACATATAGGGACCTGTCAAAAGCACCAGACAGCATCCCAACCTACCACTGTGCCTGCAAGTACCCCTGGATCTGCTGGATCATATGGCCCAAGTGGCAGAGCAGTGTGCACAGCACTTTGGAACTGTTACAGAGCCTTCTCTTATTCTGGGCCCCCACACTCAAAGCTACCAACCTTTGGGGCAAGTGGGACAGAGTCATCTGTTAATAAGTTTCTTTGAAAATCAGAAAAGGACTAGGTCTTATTTCTCTTTCTTGGTTGTAGGATGGGCCACATATAACAACTTATCCTTCATTTTAGAAGGAATATCTCAAAATGCTCCCCACGACGGGGCCCATAGAAGTTTCACTGAGACAGAAGTCTCTGGATTTTAATCAATTTATTTCCCACACTCTGACATTCAAATGTCTTATCAATGAGACTAAATAGTTGCTGCTTCTTGCTCATTTGATACAGTCAGCATCCTGGCATCAATGTAATGAACCAACGAGATATCTCATGGAAATTGATCGAGATTCCTATGCATTAAATTATTAAATAGGGATGAAGATTTGATTTACCCCCAGGGTAGGACAGTGAAGATATATTTTTGGTCTTGCCAGCAGAAATAAAATTGCTTCTTGTGGTTCTTATTGACAGTGGTGGAGAAAAAGACATTTTTCAGTCAATAGCTACATACCAGGCACCAGAGGATGTGCTTATTTACTCAAGCAAAGAAACCACGTCTGGCACGGCAGGTATAATTGGAGTCACCATCTGGTTAAGTCTACAGTAATCCACTGTCATTCTTAAAGACCTATCCATCATCTTTATAAGTCACATAGGAGAGCTGAATGGGGATGTGGTGGGAACCACCACCACTGCATCTTTCAAGTCCTTGATGGTGGCACTAATTTCTGCAATTCCTCCAGGAATGGGATGTTGATTCTGATTGATTCATTTTCTAAAACTGTCTATAGGCCATTCTAGTGACTTCTACTTGGACTTTCCTACCATAATAGCCTTCAGGAAACCAATGGGGGAGATTCTGCCAGCTGCTTAGAATGTCTACTCCAATTATGCATTCTGGAATGAGGGAACTAACCATAGGATGGGCTCAGGGACACACTAGACTCACTGTGAGATGTACTAGAGTTAAAACTCCTTGGACCACCTGACTTCCATAAACCTCTACTCTGACTGGTTGACCACACTGATATTTTGTGTCTCCTGGAATCAGTTTAGAACCAGTATCCAGTAATCCGCCAAAGTCTAATTATTTCCTTTCCTCAATGTATAGTTACCCTGGTAAAAAGTCATAGACACCTTTGGGGAAAGTTGGGAGAAAATTAACAGCAAATATTTTCAGTAGTTTACTGAGGTTCTTCCTCAACGGGTGCTGAATCTATAAACAGAGGTATAATGTATGATCCATGTGAAGATGCACTATACTCCCAAAAAACTACTTGAGTCAATGGACATAAGTTTGAGCAGACTCCAGGAAATGGTAAAAGACAGGGATACCTGATGTGCTGCAGTCCATGGAGCTGCAAAGAGTTGGACGTGAGCAAGCAACTGAACCAAACTGAACTGAATTTGTTAGACAGATATCTGAGGACCATCTGTGGAAATGGATAGTATGAATATAGGACACTACATTCTTTTCTCTATTCCCAGTTTTCCAAATACATTTATGTTAGACCTTTTAGGTATTACTCTACAGTTCCCTGAAACTCTGTAGAGATTTTTTCAATTTTATTTGCCTCTTTCCTTAAGATTAATTCTTATTCTTCTATCTTCAAATTCACAGATTGTTTCCCCTATCATCTCCATTCTGCTATTAAGCCCCTTCAATGAATTTTTATTTCATATATTGTATTCCTTGATTCTAGAATTTCTATTTTGTTCATTTAAAAATGATCATATCAATTTCCTGCTGGTATTTTGTAACATTTCTTTGACTGGAAGCATATTTGTCTTCACTTCCTTAAGCATGGTTGTAGTTGCTGTTTTGTAATCTTTGTGCAATATTCCCAATACTGGGGTCATCTCTGGCTTGGCTTCCATTGTTGTCTTTTTTTTTTTTGAGTTTGAGTTTGAGTCATATTTTCTTCATGTGTCAAGCAGTTTTCTGTCATAACCTTAATATTCTGAATGCTAAATTATGGAGGCTCTGAGATTCTGATATATTCATTCCCCCAGAGAGTATTAATTAACTGCCAACTCTGATTATATAGCTGGGTTGTTTCTTCACATGTCTTACACATGGCCGCTTCATGGGTAAGTCAGAAACTTAGGCAAAATTTAACCCTCTTACTCTCTGGTTCTATCCTTTCTGGAATTTCTCCCTCAATTTCTAATGGCTGTGGTTGCTCAGAATTCTGTCTTCCAGTTGTTCAGACCTGCTATTGTTGTGCTGGCCTTCTATTAGAGTGTTAACTTACTCACAATCCCATCTTTGGACCACACTCAGGTTAAAAGGAATGAAAAAACTAAAAAACATGCCCCTTACTTTCTAGTGCTTTCCTCTCATTACTTGTTGTATTTTTTTTTTCCAGAGCAGGTAATGGCAAAATTTTTTTGTATAAAGGGCCAGTTAATAAATATTTTAAGCCTTGTGGGTCATACAGCCTATCACAACAAATCAGTTCTGCCATTACAGCATGAATTCAGAAATAGAAAAAATATATAAACCAATGATGTGGCTGTGTTCCAATAAAACTACATCCACAAAGACAAGTGGTAGACTGGATTTGACCTATGGGCCATAGTTTGCCAAACACAAGTCTGTTATTTGTAAGAGGGTCAAGTGTAACAGAAGCTTACTTGACTCTACCAGTAGTTGAAACTTCTTAGCATTTTCTGTTTTAGTTCATTAATTTTTGGATACTCCGTGTTAACTGCCTAAATAGAAAAATGCAAATTAATAACATTTAAGGAAGAAAAAATTTCAAAAAACCTAAAAGAATGTCAAAAAATAAAAAAGAGGGCTATATCATCTTGTTATAAGTGAAATGTAAGCTTAACATACGTGAGTTCTATATCAACATGGGATTATTATGCTAATTTTAGGGGCTGCCTGACTTAAGGTTATAAAGGACAAGATCCATTGATTCAGCCAACAAATGTTTACTGAGCATATATGATTTGGGCATTGGACTAAGTACTGGAGATGAGCAAAATGGCTAGAGCATAATGATTAACATTGACTAAGGAATCAGCCTCCCTGGGGTTGAATCCCGGCTCTGTGATTTCTTAGTTTTGTGAGCTTGGGCAAGCTACGCTTCTTCTCTGGGTCTCAGTGTCCTCCATATGTGTAACAATAATAATTTTTCATGAAGTTAATATGAGAATTAAATAAATTAATATATGTAAACTATTGATAAAATTGCCTGACACATAGCAAAAGTTGCATAAGTGCTTTTTAAACAACAAAGACTTAGACCATCTCTGCCTTAACAAACTTAGAATCTAGTGAGAGAGATTGGCTTTTTAAAAAGCAAAGGTGAAAACAAGTAAATACAAAATGTGTGATCAGTACAACAAAGGAGATTTAGACTGAGCTATGAGAGCCTGTATTACAGGAATTTGACCAGAGAAAGCATCTTTGAGGAATTGATATTTGAGCTGAGGATAATTAGGAGTAAATTAGGCACACACAAAAAAATCTGTTTTTGGAAGGAGCATGAGTGACTCTGTGTTTCCTGTCCTGCTAACTAAGCACTCTGATGAATGGCATGACCCATGTATCAAACTTATTTACTCTCCATCATGCCCAGTAAGCATAATAGGCCTTCTGGACAAGTCTAATGATACATGTGACAAGCAAGAGCTACCATTCTGGAGGTTTGTTCTCGTTTCCTGCCTGAAAAAAACTGTATGAAGAATGCTTGGGGGTGTTAAAAGTCCACTGTCTAGAAGGCAAACCACTGAAGGAAAGCAGGAGCTTGAATGATGAATGGAACACTCTTTGTTAGCATTTTGGCTGCTGTATCATTTTAAAAGCATTTGCTCCACAGACTCAGCCTTGAGAATTTTAAGGAAGCTAGGTTTGCTTTTCACAGATGTCAAAAAAATCTTGTTATAAGTGAAATGTAAGCTTAACATACGTGAGTTCTATATCAACATGGGATTATTATGCTAATTTTAGGGGCTGCCTGACTTAAGGTTATAAAGGACAAGATCCATTGATTCAGCCAACAAATGTTTACTGAGCATATATGATTTGGGCATTGGACTAAGTACTGGAGATGAGCAAAATGGCTAGAGCATAATGATTAACATTGACTAAGGAATCAGCCTCCCTGGGGTTGAATCCCGGCTCTGTGATTTCTTAGTTTTGTGAGCTTGGGCAAGCTACGCTTCTTCTCTGGGTCTCAGTGTCCTCCATATGTGTAACAATAATAATTTTTCATGAAGTTAATATGAGAATTAAATAAATTAATATATGTAAACTATTGATAAAATTGCCTGACACATAGCAAAAGTTGCATAAGTGCTTTTTAAACAACAAAGACTTAGACCATCTCTGCCTTAACAAACTTAGAATCTAGTGAGAGAGATTGGCTTTTTAAAAAGCAAAGGTGAAAACAAGTAAATACAAAATGTGTGATCAGTACAACAAAGGAGATTTAGACTGAGCTATGAGAGCCTGTATTACAGGAATTTGACCAGAGAAAGCATCTTTGAGGAATTGATATTTGAGCTGAGGATAATTAGGAGTAAATTAGGCACACACAAAAAAATCTGTTTTTGGAAGGAGCATGAGTGACTCTGTGTTTCCTGTCCTGCTAACTAAGCACTCTGATGAATGGCATGACCCATGTATCAAACTTATTTACTCTCCATCATGCCCAGTAAGCATAATAGGCCTTCTGGACAAGTCTAATGATACATGTGACAAGCAAGAGCTACCATTCTGGAGGTTTGTTCTCGTTTCCTGCCTGAAAAAAACTGTATGAAGAATGCTTGGGGGTGTTAAAAGTCCACTGTCTAGAAGGCAAACCACTGAAGGAAAGCAGGAGCTTGAATGATGAATGGAACACTCTTTGTTAGCATTTTGGCTGCTGTATCATTTTAAAAGCATTTGCTCCACAGACTCAGCCTTGAGAATCTAAGAAGCTGTGCTGAGCAGAGGACATTCTGGACTGAGGCTCCTCGTGCTCCCTTGTGGAGTTCAATTCTGAAGCCCACGATCCTCTAGAGGAACATTCTTTACAAACCAAGGTCTCCATTTCATCACATGTGGCAAAAGGATTGGAATCATCAGGCACCTGCAACAATTTTATTTCCAGGATTCTTTCTCTAGTCATCTACAGATCAGGAAACAAATGTATGAAAGCAGATATCTTTTCTCCTCATTCAAAGGAGGAGCAGCTGACATCATTTGCAAGTGTGGAACTGCTGAAAACCTTAAACAATCCATTTCAGGGCACTTTCTGGAGAACATTTCCATCTGGTGTAGACATATGTAACAATCCAATCTCAGGAACCATCCATATCCATTTTCCCTTGTGCTTTGCAATATTTTAAGAAGTTTCCTGTTCAAGATGCTACTTCCAGAGCCACATACTATCCCACTGATGTCAAACAAGGAAGATACCCAGTATTCCCAGTCGAAGTCTAGAGATTTGATTGGATTTCAATAGCTTTGGTCAAATGCCCATCCTAAATCAATCACTATGACCAGAGGATGGAATGAGCGACTGCTTATCCTAAGCCATGTGTTCCACCTGGGAATAGAGTCAACTGCCTCATAACTACATATATTCCTAAATAGAAATCAGAACTGGTGGGAAGGGACAAAGTAGAAATGCATGGTAGGAAAGCAAACAACAAATGTTCATTCTGTGCAACGATGATTATTGTTTGTGTCAGGTAAGTGCATTCACTTGAAACTTCTTGAAGTCCCTTCCTGTCCATTAGCAAACTAGTTTTGTGACAAACCCAGAAGGCAACTTAGACTGAAAGTACTGTTCCCATATAGCTGAGGAAATGAAAGCTCAGATGAGGCAAATGAATTGGATACCTGACTCTCAGACTGCAGAAACATGGGTTTTCTAAACACTAAATCAATGTATTGAGTTGTGTTCATTTTATCTTATTTTTAAATCCTATAGCCCATTCCCATTCCCCTTTTCTCCTCATCCCCATAGCTATTCTAACATGTTTAACATGTAGCTTTTTTGTTTGAATGTGTTCTTTCAAACTGTGTATTGTGTGATTCTGAATCTACACATCTGAATCTACCTCCCTGGAGGAGGGCATAGCAAGCCACTCCAGTATTCTTGCCTGGAGAATCCCATGGACAGAGGAGCCTAGTGGGTTACAATCCATAGTGTCACAAAAAATTGGACACAACTGAAGTGACTTAGCACACATGCATGCATGCATGTTGCCATGTGTGTATTTATCCTGTTACTTAAACTGTTGCCTAATACTCCATGGTATGCCTCCACTATATTTTATCTATCCACTATCTCAGTCAAGATCTCCCACTAGGATTCTGTTAATCTTCCAGCACCACAAATAACACTTCCACAAACATCTTCGTATTACCCCCTTATGGGTTTGTATAGGGATATTCATATATATATATATATATATATATATATATATATATATATATATATATATATAGATGTAGAATTGTTGGGTCATACAATATGTGTATATTTAATATGACTAAGTTAGCTATACGATCCCTCAAGTCAGTGGGGCCTTTCTTGGCCGCTTTTTCTTCAATTTCAATCCCCATGTAGCATTTCATATCCCTCTTTCCTGTTTTAACTTCTCTACTCAACATTTGCAACTATCTAATAAATAGCATCTGTATTATTTTATTATAATAAATGGTATCATAAACTTTTAATATATTTTTGTCTGTTTTGTTCACTGCTTATGTCCCAAGCACCTGGAACAGCACTCGACACATGGATGGTGCTCAAAAAATATTCACTGAGTGAGTGGAGTAGTGCCAAGTTGTTCTCCAGAATAGCCAAATCAATCTACACCATGCAGAATGTAAAGGTTCTTATATCCCCATACTTTTATCAATACATTATCACCTTTTAAATTTCTGCCAGCCTGAGAGTGGCTTAGTTAAACTTGTACTTTTCTAATAACTAATGAACTTGAGCACTTCAAAGATTTTCTTTTATCTAAGTGCTGCCCTTGGAGGTGAGCTCTTTGTTCCTAAAGAAGCTGATTAAGTTCTAGTTAAGATTTTCAAACAAATGACCTGAGCTCTACATGCATATACCTAGCTAAGTACAAGTCCAATCAGGATATCTAATGTCTAATTTGCAAAGAAAACTCTAAAACCCCAAACAAGGGTTCATAACATCCGCTTCAACTCTATCTCCCAAATCATGTATCATTTGGCTGCTAGAAACTCCTTACTAGAGTCTGTTGTGGAAGAAGTCTAAATTCCATGCCACTCTTCACTTCGTGAACATAAAATGCATGCATGTTGCCATGTGTGTATTTATCCTGTTACTTAAACTGTTGCCTAATACTCCATGGTATGCCTCCACTATATTTTATCTATCCACTATCTCAGTCAAGATCTCCCACTAGGATTCTGTTAATCTTCCAGCACCACAAATAACACTTCCACAAACATCTTCGTATTACCCCCTTATGGGTTTGTATAGGGATATTCATATATATATATATATATATATATATATATATATATATATATATATATATTAGAAGTAGAATTGTTGGGTCATACAATATGTGTATATTTAATATGACTAAGTTAGCTATACGATCCCTCAAGTCAGTGGGGCCTTTCTTGGCCGCTTTTTCTTCAATTTCAATCCCCATGTAGCATTTCATATCCCTCTTTCCTGTTTTAACTTCTCTACTCAACATTTGCAACTATCTAATAAATAGCATCTGTATTATTTTATTATAATAAATGGTATCATAAACTTTTAATATATTTTTGTCTGTTTTGTTCACTGCTTATGTCCCAAGCACCTGGAACAGCACTCGACACATGGATGGTGCTCAAAAAATATTCACTGAGTGAGTGGAGTAGTGCCAAGTTGTTCTCCAGAATAGCCAAATCAATCTACACCATGCAGAATGTAAAGGTTCTTATATCCCCATACTTTTATCAATACATTATCACCTTTTAAATTTCTGCCAGCCTGAGAGTGGCTTAGTTAAACTTGTACTTTTCTAATAACTAATGAACTTGAGCACTTCAAAGATTTTCTTTTATCTAAGTGCTGCCCTTGGAGGTGAGCTCTTTGTTCCTAAAGAAGCTGATTAAGTTCTAGTTAAGATTTTCAAACAAATGACCTGAGCTCTACATGCATATACCTAGCTAAGTACAAGTCCAATCAGGATATCTAATGTCTAATTTGCAAAGAAAACTCTAAAACCCCAAACAAGGGTTCATAACATCCGCTTCAACTCTATCTCCCAAATCATGTATCATTTGGCTGCTAGAAACTCCTTACTAGAGTCTGTTGTGGAAGAAGTCTAAATTCCATGCCACTCTTCACTTCGTGAACATAAAATTGTCTGCATAGCCACTTTTTCCTCATTAACCCCAGTTAACACACCCAAGAAAGTATGCGTCCCAGGATTAGCTCATAAATGAAGCTCAAGTTTCAAATGACATACTCTTTCTTTCTAGGCCTGTTCCAGACCCTCTCAACTCACAGTGGAAAGAAGTTTCCAGCTTCATCTCCTCCTCTGATCCAGGCAGCTTGGCGTGCCAAATGGACAATGGCTTGGGACCGAGGAGATAAAGCTCTAAACATTCATTCATTCCACCTTTATTGAAAACCTACAATGTGCCAGAATTACTCTAGGCACTGGGGATTAACAGTCCTTGACACTAGGCAATACACAATCTTGTGGGTAAAGGCACATATTATAAGCACTCACATTCAGAAAATGTGATAAAATTTATGCTGGAAGGAAATAAGGAGTGTTGGAGAGCACAACCAAAGCGCCCTTGACCTGGACTGGGAAGGGAGAAACAGAAGCAGATAAGACAGAAAGATGACTCTCCAGAGGCATATTGCTTCAACTGAAACTACAAATCAAGTAGAATCTTCCCAGAAGGATTGAGGGAGGAGGTCAAAAAGAACAGCATGTGCACATTCTAAAAACAAATTATCCCACTATGACTTAAAATAAGAATATGAAGATGTGATAGACATTGCTGCTTTTTTGCAGAAATAATACAGTTGTATCCTACCCTATTGTCATGAGTACATGATAAGACAGCACTTCCTAGTCCCCTTTGTGTCCAAGGATGGCCATTGAATTGTGAGTAGAAGTGATGCCTGCCATTTTCCAGGCTGAGCATTTAATTACCAGAGCAAGAGCTGCCAGATTATCACCCTCTTCCATGGTGACAGGCAACACTCCAGGTGGTTGAGTCTTCAGTAGCCTTTGTCCCAGAATAAAGATGAAGTGGAACAGAGTCCCTGATGACTTACAACAGAAGAGTAGCATGAGTGAGAAGAGAAACTTTTGCTATTTTATACCACTAAGATTTGGTGTTGGCGAAAGTTTGCTCTGGTACTCTAATGAATTGCAAAGAGGCAAGAAGCTCATTTAGGAAGCTATGGCAGGAGTCCAGACGAGAGAAGGTGGTAAATTGGACTACGAAGGTGTCAGTGGAGTTGGAAGGAGAGTGAATATATTTTTTAAAATTATTTAGGAGATAGATTCACAGACTTGGGGCAAACTGGCCATAGGAGTAAGGCAGATATCAGTGATGACACCAAGGTTTTTGCCTTGGTGAAGGCAGAATGATGGTGCCATTCACTAAAATGGGAAGCACAGAAGGAGAAGCAGGTTGGAGGAGGAGCTGATGAGCTCAGTTTTGACCATGTTGCCACAGGCTTGTGAGATAGTCGAAGAGGGAAGAGTCTCATGAGAGGAGTCTGAGTTTAAGAAGTCCCAGTTCTACCTCTTAGTACCTATGAGAATTTGAACAAGTCAAGATGGATTTATCAAATGCAAGAGTTTATGTGAGAAGGTACAATGTAAGTTTTAAAATGCCGAATAAAGAGTAATAACGAATGTTTTCATGGGGAACAAAATGGATGTAGGGAGGAGGGGTGATTTGTCCAGGGACATTGAGGACTTATTTGGCCTGCAGAGGAGCTACAGAACTCTGATTCACAGTGGCATCACGAGGGACATTCCAATCTCTGGGAAACTTAGCCCAACAAAGAAATTATTTCCAGTGTGTTTGTGTCATGGTGATTTAGCTGATTTGGGCCAGGGGTGGGGGATTTGAAGGAAGACTGCTTAATCCTGGGCAGTGGGAAATTGGGATGAGGCCAATGTAAATGTGGCAGGCTGGGAAACATTTCTGTAGACAGAAAGCATTTTTAAATTTGTTTTTAATTGTAGTAAAAATGTATATACAACATAAAATTTACCATTTAAAACATTTTAAGTGCACAGTTAAGTAACATTAAGTACATTCACATTGCTATGCAACTAATTACCAATAGCCATCTCCAGAAATGCTTCATCATCCTAAACTGAAACTGTATCCGTTAAACAACAACTCCTCATTACCCCACCCCCTAGTCCCTGGCACCCACTATTCTACTTTCTGTCTTTATGAATTTGACTAATCTAGGTATCTTATATAAGTGGAATCATACTTGCACTTTGGTGTTTGACTTATTTCATTTTACATAATATCTTCAAGGTTCATCCACGTTATAGCATTATCAGACTTTTGTCCCTTTTTAAGGTTGAATAACACTTCATTATATTGTATATACTACAGTTTTTTAGCCATTCATCTATTGATGGACGTCGAGGTGGCTTCCACCTTTTGGCTATTGGGAATAATGCTGCTAAGAACATTAATGTACAGATATCTCTTTGAGACTTTGCTTTCAATTATTTTAGGTGTGTACTGAAGTGTGGAATCATATAGTAATTCTAGATTTAATTTTCTGAAACACCACTATAGTATTTTCCACAATGACTGTACCATTTTGCATCCCTATCAGCAAGGCACAATGGTTCCAATTTCTATGCATACTTGCCAATACCTGTTTTGTTCTATTTTTCTTTTTATTTTTAAGAGCCATTCCAATGAATGTGGCATGGAAACTCATTATTTAGTTTCCATTACTGTAATAATTAGGGATGTTGAGCACCTTTTCATGTATGCATTGGCCATTTTTATAACCTCCTTAGAGAAAAATCTATTGTAGTTCTTTTCTGTTTTTGAATTTTTTGTTGTCGTTAAGTTGTAGCAGTTCTTTATATATTCTGAACCTGCAGAGAAAATATTTGATTTACAAAAACTTTCTCTTATTTCATGGGTTGCTCTTTCACATGTTCTTTGTAGTAAAAAAAAAAAATTAATTTTTGATGAAGTCAAATTCATTGTTTCCTTTTGTTGTCTCTGCTTTTGCTGTTATACTTAAGAAAACATTGCAAACCCAATGTCACAAGGCTTTTCTCTTATGTTTTCTTCCAAGAGTTTTATATTTTTAGCTCTTATGTTAGGTCTTTGATGTATTTTAAATTAATTTTTGTATATTGTGTACAGTAAAGACTCCATCTGCATTCTTTTGCATGTGAATATCTAGTCTTCCTAGCACCATTAAAGAGATTGTCTTTTTTCCATTAAATGGTCTTAGTGCCCTAGTCAAATATCATTTGATCATAAATGCTAGGACTTATTTTGGGGCTTTCTATAATATGACATTAGTTTATATATCTTTTTCTGTGCCAGTACCACACTATTTTGTAGCAAACTTTGAAATCAGGAAGTATGCAGCATCCAAACATGTTCTTCTTTTACAAGATTATTTTGACTAAATGGGGTCTCTTGACACTCCATTGAATTTTAGGATGAATTATTCTATTTCCACCAAAAAAAACCCCATATTGTTGGGATTGCATTGAATCTGTAGGTTTATTTGGGAGGAAGCATTTTTTAAAAACATCATTTTCATAGGTGATTTTATATTGTTAAACTCTTGTGTTTTATGTGATTTTCATAAAAAGCAAACTCTTGAGTAAAGAATTCAGAGGAGGCAAAGATAATGATAATGATAAAAATCTAAAGAACAATGTTCTGGTTAGAGTGAGAGATCTTGGGCTCTGTGGAGAAAAAGAACCCTGTACAGTGTTGGTGGGAATGTAAATTGGTGTAGCTATTATGGAAAAACAGTTTGAGGTTTCTTCAAAAATTTAGAAATAGAACTACCATATGATCCATCAATTCTACTTCTGGGTATATATCAGAGGGCAATAAAATCACAGTCTCAAATTGATGCTGCATTCCCATGTTCATTGCAGCATTATTTATTAAAGGTAGGGCATGAAAACAACCTACATGTCTATCAATAAATGAATGGATAAAGAAAATATATCCATCTACCTCTAACTATCTAGCCTATATATGTAATATATATAATATAATAATATTTGGCCATTAAAAGGGTGAAATTTTGCCTTTTATGATATAATAAATAAACCCTGAGGGAATTATGCCAAGTGAAGTAAGTCAGAGAAAGACAAGTATTATATGATCTGACTTCCATGCAGAATCTAAAGAAATTGAACTCATAGAAGCAGGCAGCAGATTGATGGTTACCAGAGTGGCAGGTAAAGGGTAAGGGAAATGAGTGAATGTGGTCAAACATTACAAACTTCTAGTTATAAGATAAGTACATTCTGGGGATGCAATATGTAGCATGGTGACTATAGTTAACACTATTCTATATTTGAAGATTTCTAAGTGAATAAATGTTAAAAGTTCTCATCACAAGAACAATTATGACTGTGTAAGGTTATGGATGTTAACTAAACCTATTGTGGTAATCATCTTGCAACATGTTCAAATATCAAATCATGGCACTGTATACCTTAAACTCATACAATATTATATCAATTACATCTCAGTAAAACTGGCGGGGGGGAAGAAATAAATGTTAAATTGCATTGGAAAGAAAGATGTCTCCATGCTTGGAAGTAGCTACACTTGACTTTGTTAGAGAAGAGTGAGCAGCAGCACTGTCAGCCTTACCTAATTGGCTTGAAATCCTTCTTCTTGGATGGGAACTCCAATTTGATTCTCAACACCAGGGTACAGCAAGCTGTACAGTCAGTATTGCCAAAATAGTTTTGTTTTCTTAATTTTACTAAATAGTAGAAATTCTTACCCATCTGTCTCACCTTAATCTAGAAGCAGGGGAATGGCCAGCATGGGATCTTGGTGTTTTCTCTGGTTCACAGGGTTCAAAGATATTAGTCTCCCCAACCAATCTTTTAGGTAAGTGGGAGGATGAGCTCAGGACTAGAAAACTTCCACTAGAAAGAGACCAATGCCTTGAGCATCTCCTGAGTAGAGCCTCTAACATGGGAAATCAATTTCTCCTGAAAAGCAAGACCACATCTGAGGTGGAAAGGAATGAGAAGATCCTTCATCCCATCTGGCCTACTCATTCTCCAAGGAGCCCTCTAAAGAAAGGAAAGAGGGAAAGGGCCCAATCATCACAGCATAATTTTCCAGGCTGATAAGAGAAACAAAGAGACCACTGTTGGTGGGGTTGGCAACCAACCACTGGGGGCCTGGAACTGGATCTGCTCCAGTATCCCAGGGCTGCTGAAAGATTGGATCGTTAAGAGTTTATGGCCTCACGGAGCTATTTTAAAGTCTGTTCCATTGCTTGATGCTGGCCTTGACTTCCGCCACAGATTCTTTAATCCCTCAGGAACTGTGGTTTGGGCTAAGGAATGAGTAAATGTGGTCAAACATTACAAACTTCTAGTTATAAGATAAGTACATTCTGGGGATGCAATATGTAGCATGGTGACTATAGTTAACACTATTCTATATTTGAAGATTTCTAAGTGAATAAATGTTAAAAGTTCTCATCACAAGAACAATTATGACTGTGTAAGGTTATGGATGTTAACTAAACCTATTGTGGTAATCATCTTGCAACATGTTCAAATATCAAATCATGGCACTGTATACCTTAAACTCATACAATATTATATCAATTACATCTCAGTAAAACTGGCGGGGGGGAAGAAATAAATGTTAAATTGCATTGGAAAGAAAGATGTCTCCATGCTTGGAAGTAGCTACACTTGACTTTGTTAGAGAAGAGTGAGCAGCAGCACTGTCAGCCTTACCTAATTGGCTTGAAATCCTTCTTCTTGGATGGGAACTCCAATTTGATTCTCAACACCAGGGTACAGCAAGCTGTACAGTCAGTATTGCCAAAATAGTTTTGTTTTCTTAATTTTACTAAATAGTAGA
Source organism: Tragulus kanchil (assembly GCA_022376925.1). NCBI lineage: Eukaryota > Metazoa > Chordata > Mammalia > Artiodactyla > Tragulidae > Tragulus > Tragulus kanchil. The sequence goes on along the minus strand of JAIOJX010000001.1, from coordinate 63,210,762 downwards.
AATTCTTACCCATCTGTCTCACCTTAATCTAGAAGCAGGGGAATGGCCAGCATGGGATCTTGGTGTTTTCTCTGGTTCACAGGGTTCAAAGATATTAGTCTCCCCAACCAATCTTTTAGGTAAGTGGGGAGGATGAGCTCAGGACTAGAAAACTTCCACTAGAAAGAGACCAATGCCTTGAGCATCTCCTGAGTAGAGCCTCTAACATGGGAAATCAATTTCTCCTGAAAAGCAAGACCACATCTGAGGTGGAAAGGAATGAGAAGATCCTTCATCCCATCTGGCCTACTCATTCTCCAAGGAGCCCTCTAAAGAAAGGAAAGAGGGAAAGGGCCCAATCATCACAGCATAATTTTCCAGGCTGATAAGAGAAACAAAGAGACCACTGTTGGTGGGGTTGGCAACCAACCACTGGGGGCCTGGAACTGGATCTGCTCCAGTATCCCAGGGCTGCTGAAAGATTGGATCGTTAAGAGTTTATGGCCTCACGGAGCTATTTTAAAGTCTGTTCCATTGCTTGATGCTGGCCTTGACTTCACGCTGCCACAGATTCTTTAATCCCTCAGGAACTGTGGTTTGGGCTGAACAAAAGAGAGGCTGCTCCTTTGGAGGGAGGAGGGCCTGGAGCTGAAAGATGGGGTTGCAAGGGAAAGGGTTTGTTGGACCTAATGAGCTGCCTGTGGTGCTGCTGTCACTGACATTGCCACCACAGATGCTCATATGGTGTTCCTGTTTGCAGGCAGCTGACTTGATGGGGCACGCTCACGTGGAATCAAAAAGAAAGCAACTGGTCCACAAGGCAGAGTGGTACCAAGTAAGAAAACCAAGTTCTAACCTCTCTGGTTGGAGAGAAGGAAAATAGAGAATAAGGATGATAGGATCCCCTAAAAGCTAATTAATCATTCCAAAAGCAAGGCAAAGTGTCACATTTGATCAGAATTATCTAATACCAAAAGTCTACCATGCCTTACACCCAGAAACCTAAAGTCCTGGGCATTTCTTCATGGATGCTCCCTTTTAGAAGTGTGTGGGGCTGGCAACTAATTTGGAAAAAACATAGTAATTAATGTTAACAAAGATTCTCAGAGATTTTCAGGGCCCATGGATCCCTACTAGATTTCAGGGCCCATGGATCCCTACTAGATTTCAGGGCCCATGGATCCCTACTAGAAACTAGTTCCCAGTAATTCATTCAACCAAAAAAAATGTTTCTGAATGCCTATTATATACCTGGAACTTTCCTAGGCCAACTGAATGTAACCATAAACAAAGCAAACAAACATCTCTCCCCTCATGGAGCTTAAACCCAAATAGGGGGTGACAGACCACAAACAAGATACCTTATTAAATAAATACTGTGCCAAATGACAACAAAAGCTATGAAGAAAAGCAAAACAGTTTGGAAGTATGGGGAAAACCAGGGTCGGTACTGGGGGTTCACCACTTGAGCAGAGACTTGAAGGAAGGGAATCACTTTGCCGTACACCAGAAACTAGCACAACATCGTAAATCTACTATAATTCAATAAAAGATAATAATAAAATTCTGGCTGCTACTCAGAGAATAGATTCTAAGGAAGTGAGCGAGGAAATGGGAAGACCATTAAGAAGAGACTGTAGCGATTCAGGCAAGGAGAGGAAGGTGAGTGGGGCCACTAAGTACTAGTAGAAAGTTGAGAAGTGGTAAAAATTTTGATACCTCCTCAAAAGCAGAGCTGAATGAATTTGCTGGTGGATTGGATGTGGATGGTGGAAAGAAAGAATGATGGAAAGGCTTGGCCAAAGAAGCTAGCAGGATCAAATTGCAAACCCTGAAATGGGAAAGACAACTTGAAGAGCAGATCTGGGAGGTGGAAAGACATCAGAGTTTGATAATTATTGACTTTTCATTGGCCCAGGTCTGGAGACACTATGAGACCAGGTAGGCACTGGTGACCACACTAGATGAGTCATGAGGAAAATGGATCAGAACAACCTCAGTGCAGCCACAGATAGAACTGGTTGGCAGTGGTTTGGGGAAATGGACCCAGCTAGTCCTGAGCTACCTTTTCACCACCTCTCTCTCCTCCTGCCTGCAACCCAGTGCTTCTGCAGTCCCACTCAACTCTCTTGCTTGGCCAGTTTCTAGATGTCTAGTCTAGTTGATAAGTTTCCTATAAAGAGTCAGATCATAAATATCTTAGACTTTGTGGGCCAGTTGGTCTCTGTTGCAGCTACTCAACTCACCATTGTAGTGCAAAAGCAGTCATAGACAATACAGAAATTAATGAGCATACCTGTGTTCCAATAAAATTCTTTTCAAAAGAGATCAGACAAGCATTATATACCTGGAACTTTCCTAGGCCAACTGAATGTAACCATAAACAAAGCAAACAAACATCTCTCCCCTCATGGAGCTTAAACCCAAATAGGGGGTGACAGACCACAAACAAGATACCTTATTAAATAAATACTGTGCCAAATGACAACAAAAGCTATGAAGAAAAGCAAAACAGTTTGGAAGTATGGGGAAAACCAGGGTCGGTACTGGGGGTTCACCACTTGAGCAGAGACTTGAAGGAAGGGAATCACTTTGCCGTACACCAGAAACTAGCACAACATCGTAAATCTACTATAATTCAATAAAAGATAATAATAAAATTCTGGCTGCTACTCAGAGAATAGATTCTAAGGAAGTGAGCGAGGAAATGGGAAGACCATTAAGAAGAGACTGTAGCGATTCAGGCAAGGAGAGGAAGGTGAGTGGGGCCACTAAGTACTAGTAGAAAGTTGAGAAGTGGTAAAAATTTTGATACCTCCTCAAAAGCAGAGCTGAATGAATTTGCTGGTGGATTGGATGTGGATGGTGGAAAGAAAGAATGATGGAAAGGCTTGGCCAAAGAAGCTAGCAGGATCAAATTGCAAACCCTGAAATGGGAAAGACAACTTGAAGAGCAGATCTGGGAGGTGGAAAGACATCAGAGTTTGATAATTATTGACTTTTCATTGGCCCAGGTCTGGAGACACTATGAGACCAGGTAGGCACTGGTGACCACACTAGATGAGTCATGAGGAAAATGGATCAGAACAACCTCAGTGCAGCCACAGATAGAACTGGTTGGCAGTGGTTTGGGGAAATGGACCCAGCTAGTCCTGAGCTACCTTTTCACCACCTCTCTCTCCTCCTGCCTGCAACCCAGTGCTTCTGCAGTCCCACTCAACTCTCTTGCTTGGCCAGTTTCTAGATGTCTAGTCTAGTTGATAAGTTTCCTATAAAGAGTCAGATCATAAATATCTTAGACTTTGTGGGCCAGTTGGTCTCTGTTGCAGCTACTCAACTCACCATTGTAGTGCAAAAGCAGTCATAGACAATACAGAAATTAATGAGCATACCTGTGTTCCAATAAAATTCTTTTCAAAAGGTGATGCAGACATACAGAACAGACTTACAGACAAGGCCAGTGTGGGAAGGGGGAAGGAGAGCGTGAGAGGAATGGAGAGTGTATATAGAAGCATATACACTACCATATGTAAAATAGATAGCCAATAAAAACTTGTTATATGACTTGGGAAACACAAACTCGGGCTCTGTAACAACCTAGACAGGTGGGAAAGGGTGGGAGGTGGGAGGGAACATATGTACACCTATGGCTAATTCATGTTGATATATGGCAGAAATCAAATGAACATTGTAAAGAAATTATCCTTTCATTAAAAATAAATTAATAAATAAATAAGCAAACCATGACTTGATTTAGCCTATGAACTGATATTTGTCATATCCTGCTCTAGACTTCTGATAAGCTACCCACAGAAGCACAGGCCTCACACAGCCAGCCAACCTTGTAACACACAATCCAATTGCAAGGTGAAACATTAGAAAGGAATCTAAGGGTAGTTATTCCTCAATATGGCTGGATACTAATGTTCTAGTGGCACAGCCAGTGGTCTCACTGGCATTGTTTTACTCTACAAAAGTGGATAATTCAAGTCAGACTCAATAAAGCTCTTCTTGTTTCAAATAAGAGGAAACAAAGATGGCCCATAACATTTTGATTTTTCCTGAATTTATTCTCATTTCTTTTTTAAAAGTTACTGGCCACTACTTTAGAACTGTGTCTTCTCCAAGCCAACCAACATGTCTCATGTCTTAACCCCTTCAGGGCTGTGCCAGATGTCTAGTCTGTGTCAACAGTCTCCACCTCCCAGAAACTTACAACCCAAAGCCCACTTTTGAAGAAGCAGCACCAAATGGCCTGTCTTTTCTGCGACTGGCACAAATTTGTTGGTACAATTTTCCAGCTCTAAGTACATAGAACAGTTCAGCTCACATGAGTGATTCTTAGAACCTCATGGAACTCTCAGATGTGCTGTTGCAACGAGCATATTTGAAAAAATGGTTATATATGAAAACAGATATAATTTTAAAAGTAGAGCAAATGTAATGAATACCCTATTTATTCACAACCTAGCTTAATAAACAAAATATTATTAATCTATTCAAAGTCCTCTATATACTCTTCCTGGATCTGATTTTCTTCCCAGAAGTAACCTCTATCTCGAAGATGATTGTGTTCTTTCTTTGTACTTTTACGACATGTGAATGTATTTATATGAACATATTCCTAAACAATATATAGTCTTGCTTTGCATGCTGATATTCTTTCTATCAATGATATGATACTATAAATTCTTTTCAACTTGGATCCATAGTTGACACACATACTATACGTTCATTCATTTGTACTATTTATATTCTTCCATTAGGCTTCCTGGTGACTCAAAAGAGGGTAAAGAATAAATTAATAAATAAATAAGCAAACCATGACTTGATTTAGCCTATGAACTGATATTTGTCATATCCTGCTCTAGACTTCTGATAAGCTACCCACAGAAGCACAGGCCTCACACAGCCAGCCAACCTTGTAACACACAATCCAATTGCAAGGTGAAACATTAGAAAGGAATCTAAGGGTAGTTATTCCTCAATATGGCTGGATACTAATGTTCTAGTGGCACAGCCAGTGGTCTCACTGGCATTGTTTTACTCTACAAAAGTGGATAATTCAAGTCAGACTCAATAAAGCTCTTCTTGTTTCAAATAAGAGGAAACAAAGATGGCCCATAACATTTTGATTTTTCCTGAATTTATTCTCATTTCTTTTTAAATGTTACTGGCCACTACTTTAGAACTGTGTCTTCTCCAAGCCAACCAACATGTCTCATGTCTTAACCCCTTCAGGGCTGTGCCAGATGTCTAGTCTGTGTCAACAGTCTCCACCTCCCAGAAACTTACAACCCAAAGCCCACTTTTGAAGAAGCAGCACCAAATGGCCTGTCTTTTCTGCGACTGGCACAAATTTGTTGGTACAATTTTCCAGCTCTAAGTACATAGAACAGTTCAGCTCACATGAGTGATTCTTAGAACCTCATGGAACTCTCAGATGTGCTGTTGCAACGAGCATATTTGAAAAAATGGTTATATATGAAAACAGATATAATTTTAAAAGTAGAGCAAATGTAATGAATACCCTATTTATTCACAACCTAGCTTAATAAACAAAATATTATTAATCTATTCAAAGTCCTCTATATACTCTTCCTGGATCTGATTTTCTTCCCAGAAGTAACCTCTATCTCGAAGATGATTGTGTTCTTTCTTTGTACTTTTACGACATGTGAATGTATTTATATGAACATATTCCTAAACAATATATAGTCTTGCTTTGCATGCTGATATTCTTTCTATCAATGATATGATACTATAAATTCTTTTCAACTTGGATCCATAGTTGACACACATACTATACGTTCATTCATTTGTACTATTTATATTCTTCCATTAGGCTTCCCTGGTGACTCAGAGGGTAAAGAATCTGCCTGCAATGCGGAAGCCCCAGTTTCAATCCCTGGGCCAGGAAGATCCCCTGAAGAAATGAATTGCTACCCACTCTAGTGTTCTTGCCTAGAGAATTCCATGGACAGAGGAGCCTAGCAGGCTACAGTTCATGGGAGTCTAAAAGAGTCGGGCATGACTGGTGACTAACACTTTCACTTCATTATAAGAATATACCACACTTTATTTATCCATTCACTAATAAATGATTTTGTAGGCTGACTCCAATTTTACACTATTTCAAACAGTAGGGGTTCAGTCTCCTGGTGCCATTTGTGAGAGATTGAATCCTGCTACTTCACTGAGCTTCTAGGCCAACGTTCATGGACCTCTACTCTGCATAAGAACAGCACATGTAGAAAAGCAAAGTACCCTCCTAGAAGACCCAGTGACCAAAACACTAAAAGGTTGTATGTCATTCCATCAAGTATTACATGTGGCAAGAGACTTCCAGATGGTGGAGTCAAAGCCAGGCTGTCTTACAGTGCAAAGGCAGAAGGTAATCAAAAAGCCAGCCAGCCCATGGATTTCCAAGTTGTTCTCCAGGTGTTTCCTGCTGTTGCTCTGTTGTAGAGCTGGACAAAAGAGCATCTGATCTTTAATGAGTTTCTACTGAGGAGGACTCGGGCTCTAAGTCAGTGTGAAACTTGCCAGTTTGGACATTAATGTGGACTGTTTTGTTTGTTTTCATTTTCTCTCAAAACATTTCCCAAAGATTCTCTGTTGCTCAGTGTATTCACATTTTCTTTCTTTATAGAACTACCCTTAGAGACTGTCAATGGTCACGATTCAAAGCAGGTGAAAAAAAAATTCTTGAAACATTAGTGCATATCATCACTGAAGTAAATTTATAATAGAGATATTTTCTACTTTTGGCCTCTATCCATTCTATCCTCTATTTCAAAAGTATCTGATGCTACTGTCCTTAAAAACCCAAGAAACCAATGCAACTCTTTTATCTACAGATGGCATCCTTACATTGTGGTTAGTCTGAAAAAAAAAAAAAAGATAGAGTCTGAATTCTTACAGACATGTTTACTTTCTTAGATTAAGTCTTTTACTGCTACCACATACTTTGTACGTGAATTCCTTTTGGGTGTGTAGTCTAAGCCTTAGTAGGCATTCCTTCTGTTACCCTAACAATTCTCATGCCCCATTCCACACACAAAATCTGTTTCCCTGGTTCTTTTTACACTCTGGTGAAAACTAGTTCTACACTCTGGTTCTTTCTCAGGAAAATTTTGAATGAAATGTAACATAAGTTGTTTCTATGTGATAGTAAATCAAAATGTAAATCAGAGTAATTATTTTTAGTTTAATTAATTCAGTATTATTATTTTTAATTATCACAAAATCATATTAAAAAAGCAGTCAAAAATTGTTTTTGATTGTAGTCAATATTTCTGCAAGTGTAGTATTTATTGCGAATCACAAATGCAACATGAAAGCTGGTAAACAGACTCAGGTTTTTTTTTCAAATTTGTGTATTTATTCTTATCTATGTTTGAAAAATATAAATATTATATCAAAATCATTATTTCAGAAATATTATTGATTAGGATGTGGCCATGCTTTTTTAAAAAGTAAGTCATTTTAATGAGAGATAGTAAGTGCATCGAAGGATGGGTGGTTTATGGATATAGCAAAAATAATGAAGGTGGTATATAATTGGTGGCCAAAGAGTTCATTTGGGCTTTTCTGCAAAATGGGATGGAAAAACCCCTAATGAACTTTTTGGCCAACCCAATAAATGAGTGATGCTTGGAAAATACTGATGTATTAATAGGTAAGTATTTTTGACTCCTAGGATTCTGAAGAAATAATCCAGAAATTTTAAAATCAGTCTGAATACCACTTAAAGCTATTTGTGAACAGCTTAAAATTAAAAAACTGTAACTAAAAACAATGTACTCATTTAAAAATGTGTATGTCCTAAATTTTAAGACACTGAAGACCAGTAGTACATTACCTTGAGCTGCTTGGTAGATTTGTTTTTGTGCAGAGCTCAAAACAGACTTCATTTATCGTCCAGTTTAATCAAAGAGTGTAATTTCATAGCATGCTGTTGAATGAGGGACTACAAACTGCCATATGCAAATATGTATCTTAATGGGTCAGAATATTATTACTACTGTACAACCAAAACAAATTCACTTGTACAAATGAATTGATACAATTACATCATAATTTCATATTTGAAATGTTTGTGTTTACCAAAACAGTCATATTTATTACTTTTTTTTTTATAAGTATGTATTTGGATTACCGGGCTTTCCAGGTTGCGCTAGTGGTAAAGAACCCTCCTGCCAATGCAGGAGACGTAACAGACGCAGGTTCAATGCCTGAGTCAGGAAGACCTCCTGGAAGAGCACGTGGCAACTCACACCAGTATTTTCGTCTGGTGAATTTCATGGGCAGAGGAGCCTGGTGGGCTACAGTCCATGGGGTCACAAACAGTTGGACACGACTGAAGTGACTTAGCACATTTGGGTTATCAAATTTATATTAATAAACTACTGCTTTTATCTGTTCTGAAGTCCTATATAAAACTTTATTTGAAAAGGGGACTTCATTAATATATAGAAAACTACTGCTGGAGATAAAGCAACCAGTTGAATTACTAAATTTTTCACTATCATGATGTATTGGGATTTCATGTAAAATAAGAAAGAGAGAAATTCTGCTTACTAAGAAGAATTAACATTTACTTGGCACTTGTTGTCTCAGTCAGAATAGGCGAGGTTAACATTCAAAGTTGGTCAAATCAAGTTGCATGGCCATGCCGGAGTTAAACAATGCAGGTATGAGTACTGAAACAGCGATACTCACTGGGCAGACTCTGACTAAAGGAGAACCGTAAACCTTAGGGTCAGAAGCTCCCTGTTCTTGAGAAAAATACCACTAATGATGTAGCTTCTGGGTGGAGCCAGGATCTGGGTATTTGTATAGACATGATGGTCCTGAGGATCAAAATCAGTTAGTTGAATTAGTTGTTTATTACAACTAACTATGCTGGAATTTCATCAGTTCAGAAAGCAGCTGAAGTTGTGAACTTTAGGCAGTAAGTCCCGGGCTACAATCTGACCACATTCATAGGTTGACACCTAGAGGCAAACCCTTCCAGCGAAATTCTATAGTCATAGTAACAAACTCTGGACCTCTCCTGCCTCATTTCCTCATATTCATGTTTTTTCCTGGAATACTTATTAACACAAACTTTTTTTTAAAAAGATTTATTTATTTATTTATTTTGGGCAGGGGTCGGATTGGGGAGGGAAGGGAGCAGGTGGGCCACTTCTATTGGTCTTTGATTTCTCTATTTTCATCCGTCTTTGTTCTTTGGCTCCTGTGGGCCTCCCATCGCGGTGGCGTCTGTCGTTGCTGAGCGCCGGCTCTGGGCACATGCGCTCCAGAGCTCCGGCTCAGTAATTGGACACATCGGTCCAGCCACTCTGCGGCACGTGGGATCTTCCCAGGCCAGGGATCAGACCGGCGCCCCTTGCACTGCAAGGCGGTGTCCTTACCCACTGGACCACCAGGGGAAGCCCCAGTTGGACACGACTGAAGTGACTTAGCACATTTGGGTTATCAAATTTATATTAATAAACTACTGCTTTTATCTGTTCTGAAGTCCTATATAAAACTTTATTTGAAAAGGGGACTTCATTAATATATAGAAAACTACTGCTGGAGATAAAGCAACCAGTTGAATTACTAAATTTTTCACTATCATGATGTATTGGGATTTCATGTAAAATAAGAAAGAGAGAAATTCTGCTTACTAAGAAGAATTAACATTTACTTGGCACTTGTTGTCTCAGTCAGAATAGGCGAGGTTAACATTCAAAGTTGGTCAAATCAAGTTGCATGGCCATGCCGGAGTTAAACAATGCAGGTATGAGTACTGAAACAGCGATACTCACTGGGCAGACTCTGACTAAAGGAGAACCGTAAACCTTAGGGTCAGAAGCTCCCTGTTCTTGAGAAAAATACCACTAATGATGTAGCTTCTGGGTGGAGCCAGGATCTGGGTATTTGTATAGACATGATGGTCCTGAGGATCAAAATCAGTTAGTTGAATTAGTTGTTTATTACAACTAACTATGCTGGAATTTCATCAGTTCAGAAAGCAGCTGAAGTTGTGAACTTTAGGCAGTAAGTCCCGGGCTACAATCTGACCACATTCATAGGTTGACACCTAGAGGCAAACCCTTCCAGCGAAATTCTATAGTCATAGTAACAAACTCTGGACCTCTCCTGCCTCATTTCCTCATATTCATGTTTTTTCCTGGAATACTTATTAACACAAACTTTTTTTTAAAAAGATTTATTTATTTATTTATTTTGGGCAGGGGTCGGATTGGGGAGGGAAGGGAGCAGGTGGGCCACTTCTATTGGTCTTTGATTTCTCTATTTTCATCCGTCTTTGTTCTTTGGCTCCTGTGGGCCTCCCATCGCGGTGGCGTCTGTCGTTGCTGAGCGCCGGCTCTGGGCACATGCGCTCCAGAGCTCCGGCTCAGTAATTGGACACATCGGTCCAGCCACTCTGCGGCACGTGGGATCTTCCCAGGCCAGGGATCAGACCGGCGCCCCTTGCACTGCAAGGCGGTGTCCTTACCCACTGGACCACCAGGGGAAGCCCTAACATAAACTTTTAAGCAGATAAGTGAGTAGCAAAAATCTATTATTCATATAAAATCTATAAAATATTTCAGTTGAGCATACTTGGGCTTTAATTCACTAAGTCCTTGTTAACAACCCTATGAGGGGTTACAGAGTTTTGATAACTTCTCCATACTGCAAGATGGCAGACCGTGCCTGTGTCTTTGTATTTCTAGCACCTCACACAATACCTGATCATAACTGATTCTCAAGAAATAGTGGAATGAATAAATGAACAAATGAATGAGCATTCTTTTCCTACTATATGCCAACCATTGTTGACAACCATTGTGCCAACCATTGTGTCTCACTCCTATCATATCCTTACCCATCTTATCAGTCACCACTCAGACTGGGCCGTCATCACTGTTTGACTTTTTCCAAGGCTTAGGGTGAGACAGTGGTGGGAGGAGACAGTTGCTTCACCAATCAAATTCAGATTCTTTGTTTCCACTTTTGCCCTTAAGAGCAAAGGGAGTAATGCAGCTCTTGGAGAAGTTTTCCCAACACGTGCCTCATATGTTTCCAAACACAGTCTCCAAATGCCCCATTTTGTACTCCCCATCTAAACAAAGACAGTCTCAAAATGGCACCATTCTGTATTAAAAGTTTTTGTCTTGACTTCCAGCCATCCATGGAATTAACTGCATTTTGGCCTTGGTGAGGTTGCATTCCTGATTCTCTCCACCATCTCACTTGTAAAGGCAGAGAAGGGAAGGGGGTGCCAGGAAGAAGGCACTAGCTTGGTGTCTGTGGCATGACCACTCTGGAAATTCCATTCTCTGCAAAATCCACATCTCCTTCCTGTAGGTCCTGGGGCTGGAGCCCACAACTAGGGACAGCGGCCCCACAGCTGTTCTCCCTTTAGCTCCTTCGCCTACACTTATCAAAGGCAGAAAGGCTCTGATGCCCAGATATACAAGGGGACAGGGACTTTGTCTTCTAGAATCTCCTTCCCTGAAGACTTTTAGGACAAGAGGAACTTTTCTTTGTTTGGGGTAAATTCTGAACACCACAAGCTCTTCCTTTATCATTTCCAGAAGGTGCTTTCTCAGAGGTTGAGCTTCAAGTCTCTGCTAGTTGCTAGGGTCTTCCACTAGGGCAGTGGTTTTCAAGTATCTCTTGGGTACGAAACTCTTTGTAAAAATGGAACTCGATATATGAAATAAACAAAAAGTGTAGCTACTCTGGATGAAGTAGGGAAAAGGCCCTAGACTTTGGATAGCTTTGTCTCCCAATATCTTCTGAAGACACTCCATGAACCCAAGAAAGTGTTCCCACAGAACACAACTGAAAGGTCTCTGCCCTTGATTGTAAACTCTAAGATGGAAGAATCTGAACCATGTCTGGCTTATTTGCTTCTGTATCCTCAGCTCTGTGTTCTGAGCTTGGCATACAGTAAGAGCATCCTAAGTGTTTACTGAATGAGTAGGAAGTCCCAGTGTTTTGTGGTAGTTAGCCTTGGTTAAGTGACTCATCCTCCTGTGCTGTGTGCATGCTCTTGTGTATGTGTATTGAAGGGAAGAGGGGCTAAAAGCTGAAGGCTGGATTGCGTTGGAGTTGAGATGAGAGAGCAAGACTTTGATAGTGAGCTTGCAATGGTTGGAGTGTGAAAAAGAGCTGAATGGTGAGTAATGAATGGCTCTGCAGGTTGCTAGATCATGCTGATTCACTGGCAAAGCTGGTTTGTTTGTTCATTCATATGTTAGACAGTTATTGATCTCCTGCTATATGGCAGGCTAGCTTCTAAGAGACAAAGATGACTAAAACACAATCCTGCCTCTCAAGGACTAGTGTCTTGTCTAATGAAGGAGACAGACAAGAAAACAAATCAGAGCTGATAAATAATGTAATGGCTATAATCACTTTGAAACTATTATATGAATGGATCTTTAATTTCCTGTAAGTTTTGATGCCCTGGGGTTCACCAAAACTGTAGGTTTCCACTCTTTGGGAGAAAGTCGATGCAGCTACAATAGTACTGGAAGTCATTGCTGACCTTTGGCTGTCAGATTAGATTTTGGTTTTTGATTGTTTTTTTTAGCCTGTATATGAGCTGTGTGCGTGTGTGTTTTAAAAAAAAAAAACATAAGATTTACAGTTAAGAAAAGTACACAAAGGAATTGACTTTCACTTATCTCTAAATCAAAATCAGCATTTACTGTCATTTTGACTGTAGGCAAAAAACCACAATAATTTTAGCCACATTTATGACTTTGTCATCAACAGAAATCACATTTTCATATCAAATTAATAATGCTGTAGCTATCTCAAAGTATCATTTCCCCTCATCCTGACTTCAAAATTGTGGTGGTTTCTATCTACAGTATCATATGTAATAGAGATAAATCAATGTGATTAAGCTGTAAGACTAAAGGAACCTACATGGGGACTAAGCATAAATCTGAGGGGGGCAGTGGAAAGGGGGAAAAGAGAGGGAGGGCTCAGGCGAGAGGGGTCAGGGATATACCCATGACTGTATGGGGATTATGTATTCCTGTAAACAAGAAAACTCTGTAAAAACGTATAACACTAACTTTGTTGTACACTTGTAGCTAATGCAACATTGTAAAACAAATATACCCCAATTTAAAAAATTGTGGTGGTTTCTAGACCTGCAATTAGATCTTATCATTTAATGTATTGATAAAAAAGCACAACTATAATTCTATCATGATTTTCTAATATTTTATAACCACATTTCAACGTAATTGGTTTCCTTGATAATCCAATGTGCTTTATTTAACCCACTGAAGCATACTATTCTGAGAAGGGAACCCACAGGCACCATCAGATTGCTACAGAAGGCCACCATGTGAAATATGGTTAAGAATACTTTATAGACAACAGTCTTCTTTACAACCCAAATGTCCATAGACAGAGGAGTGGATCAAAAAATGTGGTACATATATAATATGAAATATTACCCAGCCATAAAAATGAATGAAATAGTACTATTTGGAGCAAAATGGATGGCTTGTCTAATGAAGGAGACAGACAAGAAAACAAATCAGAGCTGATAAATAATGTAATGGCTATAATCACTTTGAAACTATTATATGAATGGATCTTTAATTTCCTGTAAGTTTTGATGCCCTGGGGTTCACCAAAACTGTAGGTTTCCACTCTTTGGGAGAAAGTCGATGCAGCTACAATAGTACTGGAAGTCATTGCTGACCTTTGGCTGTCAGATTAGATTTTGGTTTTTGATTGTTTTTAGCCTGTATATGAGCTGTGTGCGTGTGTGTTTTAAAAAACATAAGATTTACAGTTAAGAAAAGTACACAAAGGAATTGACTTTCACTTATCTCTAAATCAAAATCAGCATTTACTGTCATTTTGACTGTAGGCAAAAAACCACAATAATTTTAGCCACATTTATGACTTTGTCATCAACAGAAATCACATTTTCATATCAAATTAATAATGCTGTAGCTATCTCAAAGTATCATTTCCCCTCATCCTGACTTCAAAATTGTGGTGGTTTCTATCTACAGTATCATATGTAATAGAGATAAATCAATGTGATTAAGCTGTAAGACTAAAGGAACCTACATGGGGACTAAGCATAAATCTGAGGGGGGCAGTGGAAAGGGGGAAAAGAGAGGGAGGGCTCAGGCGAGAGGGGTCAGGGATATACCCATGACTGTATGGGGATTATGTATTCCTGTAAACAAGAAAACTCTGTAAAAACGTATAACACTAACTTTGTTGTACACTTGTAGCTAATGCAACATTGTAAAACAAATATACCCCAATTTAAAAAATTGTGGTGGTTTCTAGACCTGCAATTAGATCTTATCATTTAATGTATTGATAAAAAAGCACAACTATAATTCTATCATGATTTTCTAATATTTTATAACCACATTTCAACGTAATTGGTTTCCTTGATAATCCAATGTGCTTTATTTAACCCACTGAAGCATACTATTCTGAGAAGGGAACCCACAGGCACCATCAGATTGCTACAGAAGGCCACCATGTGAAATATGGTTAAGAATACTTTATAGACAACAGTCTTCTTTACAACCCAAATGTCCATAGACAGAGGAGTGGATCAAAAAATGTGGTACATATATAATATGAAATATTACCCAGCCATAAAAATGAATGAAATAGTACTATTTGGAGCAAAATGGATGGACCTAGAGATTATCATACTAAATGAAGTCAGACAAAGACAAATAAAATCAAATATCATTTAAATGTGGAATCTAGAAAAAATGCTACAACTGAATTTGTTTATAAAACAGACTTTGCAAACAAACTTTGGGTTACCAAATGGAAAAGATAGGGGGGAGGGGCAATTTAGGAGTTTAGGATGAACATATAAACACTCTATAATATATAAAACAGATGATCAATGATAGATGACAGTAGATAACTTACGGTGAACAGTGTTGGATTCATGACCTCCAAAGGAGAAAATTTCACTTCGAGATCAAAAGGCTTGGCTTTGGTCACTCAGAGCTTCATGCAGCAAAAATTTTATTAAAGGAAAAAGGGATAGAGAAAGCTTCTAGCTAAAGAACTGGAAGAGGTATAGAAGAATACCCCCAGCAGACAGTTTAGGTGAGATATTTTATACTTTTTCAGTTGGTTATTAACAATAAATCAAAAGAATATTTTAAGGCTGTAAAGGTCTCACTAAATCCACTTACTCAATATTAGCATAAGATTAGCCGACTTCAAGACTAGATGAGACATTCCAATGCAAAATAGTTTGCCTCCATAAGACAATAAAAGTTTCAGAGTAGATCTTTATCATGGCAAACATTTAGGCTAGAAAATGTTTGTTCTCCCTTCTCCTTCTCCTCCTTGTAAACTGCTGGCCTCCTTACCAAGTCTGCCTATTCAACCTTTCATCTATAAGGACTTACTGTATAGCATAGAGAACCCTATTCAATAGTCTATAATAGCCTATATGGGAAAAGAATTTGAAAAATAATGGATATATGTATATATGTGTGTGTATATATATATATATATATCACTGAATTACTTTGTTATACATCTGAAACTAACATAATATTGTGAATCGAGTATACTCCAATGTAAAATAAAAATCACATTAAAAAAAATAAAAGAAGTCACGAAAAATAAGGCTTCATCAAGGGAAAAAGAATTTTCAAACACCAGAATCTCCTTTTATATATTCAAAGCAAAGCATGGGGTTTTACAAAGGGCTATAAAGAGAACTCAGTCTAGGATATAAAATAAAATTCCCACTAAGGACAGAAGCAAGTGGACAGATACCAAAGAAGCCTGGTAGACACCACCAAAGCAGTGAGGGCTGTTGCTCACCTGGAACAGAATGGGAAGATATGAAACACCCTTGGAGAAAACTTGCATTCACCTTGTTGCTGGAACAATCTGACATCCAGGTGATAGGGGAGGGATGTCTCACATTTTATGAACCTGATGTAGCACTTCTATGTCTTCACAACCTGCCACCAGCATGCAGAAAATCTAAAATGAAAGATGTAGAGAGGACCAGTGGGCCACCAGAGGCCTGTGTTTGGAATGAAGAGGATATATAATCAGGGGGATTTTCCAAACAGGAAAAAAAAAAAAAAAAAAAAAGCTAGGACGATGGCTCCCAACAACAGGTGCAACCAATGAGGTCCTTAAAAAACCAGAAGGGACCCTCTGCACTTCAGTATCCATAAACGTAGGAGTGGAGGGATTATTCCAGACCAGTCACTCCTTAGCAGAAAATAGTGAGCACTCAGGAGAATGAGCACAATACAAGGCTCTGTTGTCCAGAAGGTGACAGTTCCAAGACAAGGAAGGGCAGTGGAAATGAAGTTAAAAGTTTAAGAGTAGATCTTTATCATGGCAAACATTTAGGCTAGAAAATGTTTGTTCTCCCTTCTCCTTCTCCTCCTTGTAAACTGCTGGCCTCCTTACCAAGTCTGCCTATTCAACCTTTCATCTATAAGGACTTACTGTATAGCATAGAGAACCCTATTCAATAGTCTATAATAGCCTATATGGGAAAAGAATTTGAAAAATAATGGATATATGTATATATGTGTGTGTATATATATATATATATATCACTGAATTACTTTGTTATACATCTGAAACTAACATAATATTGTGAATCGAGTATACTCCAATGTAAAATAAAAATCACATTAAAAAAAATAAAAGAAGTCACGAAAAATAAGGCTTCATCAAGGGAAAAAGAATTTTCAAACACCAGAATCTCCTTTTATATATTCAAAGCAAAGCATGGGGTTTTACAAAGGGCTATAAAGAGAACTCAGTCTAGGATATAAAAAAAAAAATTCCCACTAAGGACAGAAGCAAGTGGACAGATACCAAAGAAGCCTGGTAGACACCACCAAAGCAGTGAGGGCTGTTGCTCACCTGGAACAGAATGGGAAGATATGAAACACCCTTGGAGAAAACTTGCATTCACCTTGTTGCTGGAACAATCTGACATCCAGGTGATAGGGGAGGGATGTCTCACATTTTATGAACCTGATGTAGCACTTCTATGTCTTCACAACCTGCCACCAGCATGCAGAAAATCTAAAATGAAAGATGTAGAGAGGACCAGTGGGCCACCAGAGGCCTGTGTTTGGAATGAAGAGGATATATAATCAGGGGGATTTTCCAAACAGGAAAAAAAAAAAAAAAAAAAGCTAGGACGATGGCTCCCAACAACAGGTGCAACCAATGAGGTCCTTAAAAAACCAGAAGGGACCCTCTGCACTTCAGTATCCATAAACGTAGGAGTGGAGGGATTATTCCAGACCAGTCACTCCTTAGCAGAAAATAGTGAGCACTCAGGAGAATGAGCACAATACAAGGCTCTGTTGTCCAGAAGGTGACAGTTCCAAGACAAGGAAGGGCAGTGGAAATGAAGTTAAAATATGCAAGACTCTTTCAAGCGGCACAATGAATTGTATGTCTGCACTTCCTCTGTGACTACCCAGCAGAATGGGAAGTCCCTGGGGGGTAGTTTAGCTCAATTCTAGAGAACATTTTTGCACATCTGAGTTACTGGGTATACATTCCAACCCTGCTGTATGTGTTTTGCCAACATGATATATAAGTCAGAGTTGAGAAAAGGACAAAGGGAGAAGTGTTCAGGTCCATGAAGGTGTTCAACTCCATGGTGGGTCATGATGGATCAGGAAAGGTTGTGCTGAGAAGAGAGTGCTTGAGCTGTGCCTTAAAAGATGAGCCATCAGGCACTTCACTTGAGAAATCAACTTTGTTGGTCAAGAAAGTAACAGTATACATGGTATGATTTGTAGGATGCCAGGAAGGACTTCTCACGGCCCGCAAAATAGCTCCCAGAATACCACCACTTAAAGATCAGTTCTTTTGGTCTTGAATGTCTTTTGGATCAGTGCTTCTCAAGCTGTAATGCACATATGAATCACCAGCAGATCTTGTGAAGCAGCAGATTCTGTGCTGTCAGTCTTCAGTGGGGCCTGAGATTCTGCATTTCTAGCATGCTCCCAGAAGAGCTGATCGTGTTGATCCATGGGCCACACTTTGAGTAGCAAAGCTCTAGGACACCTCAATAAATGTAGCTAAAAATTGTTAACATTTACCATTCTCTTAGGATGTGGCATTTGTGCAAAACCCTTCATACACTATCTCTATTTGATCCTTAGGATGAGACTAAGAATTTCCAGTAATTTGAGAATGACAAAATTTGGGGTTGAATGCAGGTTGCCTTAACATGGACCTTAACTTTTTTTTTTTTTAATCTTTTTGGTGGGTGGGGGGGGGAGGGAGGGGGATGGGCGGGCCACTTCTATTGGTCCTTCATTTCTCTATTTTCATCTATCTTTGTTCTTTGGCTCCTGTGGGCCTCCTATCACGGTGGCCTCTGTTGTCGCAGAGCACCAGCTCTGGGCACATGCGCTCCAGAGCTCCGGCTCGATGGTTGGACACATCAGTTCAGTCGCTCCACGGCACATGGGATCTTCCCAGACCAGGGATCGAACCGGCGCCTCTTGCACTGCAAGGTGCTGTCCTTACCCACTGGACCACCAGGGGAAGCCCGGACCTTAACTTTTAACTATTAGACTCTACTCACCTCCCAGAAGAAGAAACACCTTAAGGTAACAGCTTCAGTTTTGATTTGGGGGTTATTTAAAAAAAGAATTTGGACCTTTAAATAGCAGCCAGTGTGTACAGCAGATACAAATAACTGTTTTGGGACTGAGGGTCTCAAAGCCTAAGTGCTCAGCCAATCCCTGCTCATTTCCTATAGTGGCCCCCAAAGCACTACCTCAGAACCCTGGGGACCTGGGATACTTAGCTTATAACCTAGTGCTTGTGACCCTGTTCCCAAGAACAGAAATGGACTTCTGGTTTGCTTTTCCCAGGTTCTCAGTTAAATGCTGCTGGACACTGTGACAACCAGGTTTGTTCCTTCCAGGGGCAGGCCTTCAGCGTATCTACACTTGTGGGTTTTTTAATTTTTAAATGTTTTTCAGTGTTCTGAAGTTTTCATCTTTATGTAAAAATAGTTTTTATTTAATTTTTATTTTATATGGAAATCCAGTTGATGAACAGTGTGTTACTTTCAGGTCCACAGAAAATTGATACAGTGATACATATACATGTATCAATTCTTTTTCAAATTCTTTTCCCATTTAGTTATTACAGAATATTGAGCGAGTTGCCTCTGCTATATAGGAGGTCCTGGTTGGTTACCTGTTTTAAACATAGCACTGTGCACATGTCCATCTGAGTGATTTTAAGACTGCTCTGTGGAACCAGGAGCTCCTCCAGCACTTTCAGTTACCCTACTGGATGTGTAGGGTGAGAGTACAGAGGAAGAGTAGAGGGGGTTAGCAGGCACCAGTGACTTATTCATCATAAAAATAGAGAGCCTGAGAACCTAAGCAGCTGACCATTCCAACTACCGATTTCTGTTCCTGATGGGCCTTCTGAATCGTCTTCTACAAACTATGGCCTGATTAAGGCTACAACTCCTGGATTCTGATACAGACTGTAGAATGCTTCCTACTGCATGCCTGAACCTGGTCATCTCTTATTCTGGAGTCAGGGGAAACTTTCTGCCCCAAGTCTCAACATATTCTGGCAACAGACACTAGATAACTATTTAACACAGATTTCAACCCTAGGAATACCTTTGATCATGTTCTAGTCTCTTCCATTCAGCTATCGGCTAGAAGGTCACCTCACTAGAGCAGCCTTTCCTGACCAACCCATCTAAAACAGCACTCCCATATCCTACTTAGATTTCTTCATAGCACTTATAGTTGCCTGACTTTGTACTGTTTATTTATTGCCTCTTTCCACTAGAATGTAAGTTGAAGCTCACTATCATTACCTGAAAAAACTAGACCATTGCCTGGGATGTAATGGATGCTCAATAAACCATTGTTCAATGGATGGAGAGAAGGATGGATGAATGGATCTAATTCACACTGAACCACAGACTTATTCATGAAATCTGTGGAGCTTCTCTTTTCACGGGAAGGCACATAACATGAGCTTGCACATTCCCTGAAACATGGTAGTGACTCAATAATGAATGCAAGAGAGAGATGGCTACGGAGAGGGAGGCTTGGCTTAGATCAATGATTCTTGCTATGCATGAGGGCACTGTGGACAAGCCCGCTTTTTCCTGATCCTGGGTAAAATATCAAAATCAGAACATTTTAAAAAGCCCTTTTATCATTGCAAATATGCAGTTCAAGTTTAAAAATTATTTACAAATTTTTAAAAATTACAAAGATAAAATATTTTAAAAAGAAAGATTGCTTTCATGATACAAAATACAAAAAGAACATGAGTTTTTTTGTTTCTTGTAAGGTCAGCATTGACTTACATGGTTGCAAGCAGCACTGGACAGACAATCCCTAGGGTACCACTCTTGAAAATTCTATGATTCTAAGCCCACGCACAACCCATGGCTTGTGATCCAGCTGTACAAGATCTCTTCCCTAAGGAGTGCCTCTCATGAAAGAAAATGCTGTTCAAATTGTTTTTGCCATCATAAAAAAAAAAAAGAATTACCAAACCACAACTGAGTTGTGGCTAAAACAGTCTTGAATGAGTGTTAACAAGAAGATGGTGCCATGAAACAAAGGCAAATTTTCCCTTTCCTTTCCTCCCCCATGCTGATCACGTTCCATTTTTCAAGAGGAAGGCAGCTATTGAGCGGGTGTTTAATTTATGTAAATCCATAGCAGCTACTAGGTGGAACTGACACAGCAAGGGACCACAGAAGTCAGACCTTGATGTTCTAATTGAGATTCTGTCCCTGATGGCTGTGCAGAATGTAAAGTAACTCCTGTACAGCCCGGGCTGCATCTATTAACTGTCCAAACCCACAGCTGGGTGAGGAGGATAAGACACTGCAGGTTTCCACTTTTTTTTTTCCCCTTGAAAGCTGTTACTTTCTTTCTTTGGGGGGTTGAGGAGATTTTTTTAAAAATATTTTTATTTTGCCTTTACAGAGTTTAGTTGCTTACAGCTATATATAATCCCAAATGTGTCATAGGTATATCTTCGACCCCCTCTCATCTGAGCCCTCCTCCCACTCCACCCCCCTCCCAGACTTCCACTTTTTAAGATGACTGTTTAAAATTACAAAATACCTTTACAGGTATTTGATTTTAAAAGAAATCAGTAAAGTATGCATGGCCAGGAAGACACAAAAATGGCCAGCCACCCAGGGAAAACTACTGTTTAATATATTAATATTCCAAACCTTTCTCCAATCAAGTGTGTATATGTATTTTTCAAAATAAAGAATTATAATGTATTATTTTGGCCTTATTTTTTTTTCACCTAGCAATATGTTGTAAAGATCATTCCTTGTTAAAGCATGAAGGTCTACATTATTAGTAGATGGTTTCCAATTTTCCATTATGTAAACATGCTTCTGGTGAATATACTTGTTTTAAATATATATATATATTGTATTGGGGCATAGCCAATTAACAATGTTGTGATAGTTTCAAATGAACAGTGAAGGAACTTGGCCATACATACACATGTATCCATTCTCCCCAAACTGCCTTCCGATCCAGGCTAAGGAGTGCCTCTCATGAAAGAAAATGCTGTTCAAATTGTTTTTGCCATCATAAAAAAAAGAATTACCAAACCACAACTGAGTTGTGGCTAAAACAGTCTTGAATGAGTGTTAACAAGAAGATGGTGCCATGAAACAAAGGCAAATTTTCCCTTTCCTTTCCTCCCCCATGCTGATCACGTTCCATTTTTCAAGAGGAAGGCAGCTATTGAGCGGGTGTTTAATTTATGTAAATCCATAGCAGCTACTAGGTGGAACTGACACAGCAAGGGACCACAGAAGTCAGACCTTGATGTTCTAATTGAGATTCTGTCCCTGATGGCTGTGCAGAATGTAAAGTAACTCCTGTACAGCCCGGGCTGCATCTATTAACTGTCCAAACCCACAGCTGGGTGAGGAGGATAAGACACTGCAGGTTTCCACTTTTTTTTTTCCCCTTGAAAGCTGTTACTTTCTTTCTTTGGGGGGTTGAGGAGATTTTTATAAAAATATTTTTAGTATGCATTTACAGAGTTTAGTTGCTTACAGCTATATATAATCCCAAATGTGTCATAGGTATATCTTCGACCCCCTCTCATCTGAGCCCTCCTCCCACTCCACCCCCCTCCCAGACTTCCACTTTTTAAGATGACTGTTTAAAATTACAAAATACCTTTACAGGTATTTGATTTTAAAAGAAATCAGTAAAGTATGCATGGCCAGGAAGACACAAAAATGGCCAGCCACCCAGGGAAAACTACTGTTTAATATATTAATATTCCAAACCTTTCTCCAATCAAGTGTGTATATGTATTTTTCAAAATAAAGAATTATAATGTATTATTTTGGCCTTATTTTTTTTTCACCTAGCAATATGTTGTAAAGATCATTCCTTGTTAAAGCATGAAGGTCTACATTATTAGTAGATGGTTTCCAATTTTCCATTATGTAAACATGCTTCTGGTGAATATACTTGTTTTAAATATATATATATATTGTATTGGGGCATAGCCAATTAACAATGTTGTGATAGTTTCAAATGAACAGTGAAGGAACTTGGCCATACATACACATGTATCCATTCTCCCCAAACTGCCTTCCCATCCAGGCTAGTACAGAACATTGAGCGGAGTTCCATGTGCTACACAATAGATTTTTCTTTCATTACCAGTTTTAAATATAGCAGTGTGTACATGACTTTCCCAATGTCCTTAACTATCCCCTCAACCTTGCAACCATGAGTTTGTTTTCTAAGTCTGTGAGTCTCTTTCTGTTTTGTTAATAAGTTCATTTGTATAATTTCTTTTTAGAATCCACATAAAAGGGATGTCATATGATATTTCTCCTCTGACTCACTTCATTCAGTATGACACTCTCTAGGTCCATCCGTATTGCTGCAAAATGGCCTTTTTCATTCTTTTCAATGGCTGAGTAGTGTTCCATTGTGTGGAATATACCACATCTTCTTTATCCATTCTTATCGATGGACATACAGTGAACATATTTGTAATTGATTATGTTATTATTTATTTAGGATAATCCTCTAAAACTGAGATCTCAGGGTATTTACATTTTAAGGTTTATGATATTACCCCTTCTTTTTTTTTTAATTGGTTTTATTTTCATACAGCTTTGTTATTTGGCCTGTGTGGGCCTCTCATTGCAGTGGCCTCTCCTATAGCAGAGCACCAGCTCTGGGCACATGTGCTCCAGAGCCCTGGCTTGCAATTGGACGCACCAGTCCAGACGCTCCTTGGCATGTGGGATCTTCCCAGGCCAGGGATCTAACGAGCACCCCTTGCAGTGCAAGGCAAACTCTTTACCCGCTGGACCACCAGGGAAAACCAATATTGCCTCTTCTTGACAATATACAACAACTATAATTATTATTATTGCTACTATTATATAAGCAGTAAACACAATGTAGAGAAGGCAATGGCAACCCACTCCAATATTCTTGCCTAGGAAATCCCAATGACAGAGTTGCCTGGCGGACTATAGTCCATGGGGTTGCAAAAGAGTCAGACACGACTTAGCAATTAAAAAGAAAGCAAAAAACACTTAATGAGATCTTACTGTATGCCTGAAATTATTCTAAGCATTTTACATGTAATATTACATTAAGTACCCACTTAATCCTCCTCGTAATTCTGTGTGATAGGTGTGACGATGCCCATTTCACAGATGGGGAAACCAAGGTAGAGAAAAGTTAAGTAATATGATTAAAGTTACATGTGAGTCAAGTGGCAGAATCCAAAATAGAACTCAGAAAGACAGTAGCCTATAATCCCACCACCACACAGCCTTTGTCAATTCTATAAAGCAAACAGTCAACCTTACTTTGACTTTTAAATTCTAGCTCATAGATGAAGTTATAGGTATTTCCCAGTATTTTCCAAGTTTTTCCTCACCAAGACATCCCCCATCTTTCATTTATCAAAGCAAGTACCTTATCTAAGAAGTCTGCCACTGATTTCTTACCTGGAAAGACAAGATACTAAATGTATTTTTTAAAGAAAAGTGCAATTGAAAGCCATTCTGAAAGATAGCTAGTCCTCCTTTATCACCAGTGATAACTGCTCATGACAATCCAGTGGAAATGTATTCTTTTTTTTTTTAAAGGTTTCTTTTTTTTTTCTTTTTTTTTGTGGGTGGGGGGAGGTTGGATACGGAGAGGGGTGGGTGGATCACTTCTATTGGTCTTTCATTTATCTGTTTTCATCCATCTTTGTTCTTTGGCCCGTGTGGGCCTCCCATCACAGTGGCCTCTGTTGTCGCAGAGCACCGGCTCTGGGTGCATGCGCTCCAGAGCTCTGGCTCGGTAATTGGACACATTGGCCCAGCCGCTCCGAGGCACGTGGGATCTTCCCAGGTCAGGGCTCGAACCGGCGCCCCTTGCACTGCAAGGCAGTGTCCTTACCCACTGGACCATCAGGGAAGCCCGGAAATGCATTCTTATTCGGACAATGTTCTACTTCTTTACCCCAAATGGTCCCCATGTCACAGAGTTTGAACCTCTCAATTAATTTTCCATTCACTTTTTAGTTGCAAATATTTGCAAACAGGTGTCACTGAAAATTCAATAGCGTTGAAGTGATTTTGTGTCTTACAGCTTTTACGCCTAAGAGTGGGACCTGCTGGTAAGTACTGTTTTCCCTTCCACTTTCATCACTGAAGCTGTTTGAGCAGAAGAGCTAAATATGCCTGACCTGGGTTTGCATCTTAGTTTCACAAATACAAGCCATGTGACCTTGAGTAAGTTACTTAACCTCTCTATGATGCAGACACTTCACGTATAAGATGGTGGTGATACAACAGCGTTTTGTGAGATGAGATGAGAAAATGGGTGTAAAACACTTGGAATGCCAGCTATTTTCATTAGGGAAACAATGTTACCTATTTGCCAAAAGCACAAATTTTAAAGTCAGACTTTCTAAATTCAAATCTTAGCCCTGAAACTTCTCAGTTTTGTGAACTTGGGCAACTTAACACTGAATCAAGTTTTCTCTGTGCCTCATCTGAAGAAATAGTGCCTATATTATAAGGTTTTTCTGAAGATTCAAATGAGTTAATTTATGTAAAGTGCTTAGAAAAGTACCTGACACAAAATAAGTGTTGGCTATTAAGATTGTTGCTACTATTAATATTAATGATTTTATTAATATTAAGGTGCTACATGGTCTGCTTTAAAGAGGTTTTTAAAACACTGGCAAGGGTGTGGAGAAACAGGACATTTCATACATTGTTGATGGAAATGTAAAATGATGCAGCCTCTGCTAAAAAGTTTTGTTAGTTCCTCAATATTTTAAGCACTAAAAATTACCATGCATGCTCAGTTGCTTCAGTCATGACCAACTCTTTGTGCACCAATAGACTGTAGCTCACCAGGCCCCTCTGTCCATGGGATTTTCCAGGCAAGAATACTGGAGTGGGTTGCCATTTCCTACTCTGAGGGATCTTCCCCACCCAGAGATCAAACCAACATCTCCTGCATTATAGGCAGATTCTTCATGGCTGAGTCACTGGGGAGGCCCCCAAATTACCATAGAACTCAGCAATTCCACTCCTAATTTATATTCCAAAGAACTGAAAATGGATGCCTAAGCAAAACTTGTACACAAATGTTGACAGCAGCATTATTCTAAATAGTTGTAAACAACCAAATGTCAATCGACTAAAGGATGGATAAATAAAATATAGTATACCCAAACAATCATATCTTATTTGCCCATAAAACAGAATGAAGTACTGATACAGCTAAAACATGGATAAACCTTGAAAGTATTATGCTAAGTCAAAGACTCAGGTCACAAAGCATCATATATTACATGATTCCATTTATGTAAAATGTCCAAAATAGGAAAATCCATAGAGACAGTAAGTAGATAAGTGGTTTCCTGAGGCTGGAGCAGAGAGGGAGGGACAGCAGAAATGAGGAATGACTGCTAGTGCTTACGTGGTTTTTTTGTTGTTGTTGTTGAGGTGATTAAAGTGTTCTAAAATTAGATTGTGGTGATGGCTGGGCAATTCTGTAAATACACTAAAAACCATTGGATTATATACTTAAAATGGGTGAATTTTATGGGATATATATATACATTGGGTTTTTTTTTCAGAGGCTTATATACATAAGAAGGATTAAGTTCACCTCATACCACTTGACATCTATTTTGGTCAAACGTGATGTGGTGTTTGGGGTTCTAATAAAAGCATGATCAGATCAAAGTTGGTCCCTCTTCTGACCAGTGTTGGCTCTCTAGAATCTTTGCAGTCAAGTCATCTGTTTTGAATCTTTCTGCAGTCATAGGGACGTTCATTGTCCTTTGCCCTGCTGTATTCAAGATAATTTCACAGTGTAAACGAACCCTGATGGAGAGCAAGGACCTTGTCTTATTCTCTACTGAATTCACAGTGCCTATCTGGCACATAGTAGATACTCAATAAATATATGATAAATGAATAAACTGATGAGTTGTGGAAAGAACTTGAAACCAGGACTTGGATTCAAATCTCACCTCCACTAATCACTACATATGCAACATTGAACAAGTTGATTAAATTCTCTCAAACTCAAACTTCTTATAAAATGGGTGAAATAGAACGTTCTTCATAGCCAGTAAGTTTCAACTGAGATAATACACGTTATGTGATAACTCAATAAATGTTAGTTTCCATCTCCTTTCTCCCTTATTAGAAAAGCTGTGGGACTCTGGAGAGTTCTCTGCTATGGATAGCTTTGTGTTAAGTCCTGTTGTAGCAATAAACATGAGCATTGACACTTTCTAAAGCACAAACTTAATGTCATGTGATATCTGCTCTCAGTCATGGTAGGTGACGATGAAATTTGAGCCCATAAAGTGCCAGAATTGGGAGGGCTCTTAGCAATAGATCATCTAGTCCAAGTCCTATAACCTGACAGAAAATCCTCAAATGCCACAACATTAGTGACTCATTTGGAGACCCTGACTTAATTTTGAAAAGACATAACTGGCAAGGTGGATGGCAGACATCTGGGGGACAATCAGTGAGAAATTCCGGGAGTGATTCATTGTCCTCACCCCTGAAAAAGTCCCCTATCATATCTGACAGCTTAATCACCCTGTGTATTTATACTGGGTGAGGCAAAGGTCACTGTACAAGAGAGAACTACTGGAGGAACAGGTGTTGATCTTCAGTCTTCTAAATATATTAGTCAAAGCAGAATGTCTGCTATGGGAAGAAGCAGTCAGCATACCTATGTAAGATTCTGATTACACTTCAGTTCCAAGAAACAATTTTTAGTTTATTCATTAAACTTTAGTGCTTACTTTCATAAGAAGGGACTATCTGAATTTGGTCCCCTCATGTCCAGTGAAATGTGGTATAAAATGAAAATACGCTAATAATGTTTTCATTCATCAAGGTCTTGAGTCAAAGCTAAACTGTTAACTAATGAAGAAAATCATTGGTTCATGTAGAAAGCAAATGAAGTATAATTAACCTGCTAGCTTGTTTTCCATACTTGATAACCTCAAATGTAATAGATGTCTATTTATATTGTATAGAGAAAGTGCATGTCACAAATTCTGTCTCCTTATTTATACAATGCACAGAAGCATCAAGGATTATATTGGAAGCCTAAGGGGAAAAGCAACACTGGGAGGCAGTAGAGCCTAGTGGTTAAAACATGGGCTTGTTTTTAGCCAAGATCAAAGCCTAGGCTAATGTAGGAAGCAATCCAGCATCTCACCAGCATACACACATACAAACACACACACACACACACACACACCCCACCACCACCACCACAAACTCATACATTCCAGATATGTAGGCTTGATCTTGAAAGGAAGATCCCAAAATGGTGAGTAGGATTTGAAGATTTGTGGCTCAAAGGGATAAGGGAAACATATATAGTTCTTAGAATCTGGAATCTTAAGAGAATTAGAGTCAGGGCTATAAGTTTCATGTATGGCAGAGAGTTAAAACTGATATACCTGGTGGCGGAGAAAAACAGAGAAATGAAAAGGCTGTCTTCTTTGAAAATAATCTAATTGATGGACTGAGGACAGCAAGTCATAGGCAAGTCTTGAGGCAAGTCCTGCCTAAAGTCATAGGTGGAAAAAAAAAAAGCCACTCTGAAAAAAATCAATGCCCCTAAACTCTGGGACATGACAAGAAAATAAACAAAAAATAATAATTTATCAAAAATTATAATAATGTATCAATAGTCACAATAAATGTAAGCAGATTAGAAACACCTATTTGAAGACAGAGACACTCAGATTAAATATTAAAAATTCAGTTATATGCCACCTATGAAAAACATACGTAAGATATGCATGGAAACATTTAAAAGGAAACTGGGATGGAAAAAGACAGAACAAGCAAAATGGAATTTAAGGTCAAAAGCATTAATAAAGACAAAGAGACACATTACAATGATTAATCTTTTAGT
The DNA here is from genome assembly GCA_022376925.1 of Tragulus kanchil. Lineage (NCBI taxonomy): Eukaryota > Metazoa > Chordata > Mammalia > Artiodactyla > Tragulidae > Tragulus > Tragulus kanchil. Next base: position 63,182,266 of record JAIOJX010000001.1, on the reverse strand, counting down.
TTATTCTTAAACTTAGTGCTTACTTTCATAAGAAGGGACTATCTGAATTTGGTCCCCTCATGTCCAGTGAAATGTGGTATAAAATGAAAATACGCTAATAATGTTTTCATTCATCAAGGTCTTGAGTCAAAGCTAAACTGTTAACTAATGAAGAAAATCATTGGTTCATGTAGAAAGCAAATGAAGTATAATTAACCTGCTAGCTTGTTTTCCATACTTGATAACCTCAAATGTAATAGATGTCTATTTATATTGTATAGAGAAAGTGCATGTCACAAATTCTGTCTCCTTATTTATACAATGCACAGAAGCATCAAGGATTATATTGGAAGCCTAAGGGGAAAAGCAACACTGGGAGGCAGTAGAGCCTAGTGGTTAAAACATGGGCTTGTTTTTAGCCAAGATCAAAGCCTAGGCTAATGTAGGAAGCAATCCAGCATCTCACCAGCATACACACATACAAACACACACACACACACACACACACCCCACCACCACCACCACAAACTCATACATTCCAGATATGTAGGCTTGATCTTGAAAGGAAGATCCCAAAATGGTGAGTAGGATTTGAAGATTTGTGGCTCAAAGGGATAAGGGAAACATATATAGTTCTTAGAATCTGGAATCTTAAGAGAATTAGAGTCAGGGCTATAAGTTTCATGTATGGCAGAGAGTTAAAACTGATATACCTGGTGGCGGAGAAAAACAGAGAAATGAAAAGGCTGTCTTCTTTGAAAATAATCTAATTGATGGACTGAGGACAGCAAGTCATAGGCAAGTCTTGAGGCAAGTCCTGCCTAAAGTCATAGGTGGAAAAAAAAAAAGCCACTCTGAAAAAAATCAATGCCCCTAAACTCTGGGACATGACAAGAAAATAAACAAAAAATAATAATTTATCAAAAATTATAATAATGTATCAATAGTCACAATAAATGTAAGCAGATTAGAAACACCTATTTGAAGACAGAGACACTCAGATTAAATATTAAAAATTCAGTTATATGCCACCTATGAAAAACATACGTAAGATATGCATGGAAACATTTAAAAGGAAACTGGGATGGAAAAAGACAGAACAAGCAAAATGGAATTTAAGGTCAAAAGCATTAATAAAGACAAAGAGACACATTACAATGATTAATAAATGGACATCTACTTAAAAATTCTATGTGTTTATATATATGGAAACTAGAAAGATGGTACTGATGAATTTATATGCAGGGCAGTAGTCAAGAAACAGATATAGAGAACAGACTTATGGACACTGCGGGGAGAGAGGAGTGGGTGAGATGTATGGAAAGAGTAGCATGGAAACATATGGCAAAGTAAAATAAATAACCAATGGGAATTTGCTATAAGACTAAGGGAACTCAAACAGGGGCTCAAACAGGGATGGGGAAAGGGGAGGGAAGTTCAAGAGGGAGGGAGCATATATATACTTATGGCTGATTCATGTTGATATTTGGCAGTAAATAACAAAACTCTGTAAAGCTATTATCCTTCATTAAAAAAGTCTATGTGTTCACTAATAAAAGAAATAAAAGGAGACTTAAACAGATGGAGAGATATTCCATGTTCCTGGGTCAGAAGAATCAATATTGTGAAAGTGACCATACTACCAAATATCATCTACAGATTCAAAGCAATCCCTATCAAGCTACCAATGACATTCTTCACAGAACTAGACCAAAAAATAACACAGTTCATATGGAAACACAAAAGACCTCGAATAGCCAAAGCAATCCTGAGAAAGAAGAATAGAGCTAGGGGAATCAGTCTCCCTAACTTCAGACTATACTACAAAGCAACAGTCATCAAGACAGTATGGTACTGGCACAAAAGCAGAAATATAGACCAATGGAACAAGATCGAGAACCCAGAGATAAACTCACACATATATGGGTACCTTATTTTTGACAAAGGAGGCAAAAATATACAATGGGACAAAGACAGCCTCTTCAACAAATTGTGCTGGGAAAATTGGACAGCTACATGCAAAAAATGAAGCTGATTAGAAACACCTATTTGAAGACAGAGACACTCAGATTAAATATTAAAAATTCAGTTATATGCCACCTATGAAAACATACGTAAGATATGCATGGAAACATTTAAAAGGAAACTGGGATGGAAAAAGACAGAACAAGCAAAATGGAATTTAAGGTCAAAAGCATTAATAAAGACAAAGAGACACATTACAATGATTAATAAATGGACATCTACTTAAAAATTCTATGTGTTTATATATATGGAAACTAGAAAGATGGTACTGATGAATTTATATGCAGGGCAGTAGTCAAGAAACAGATATAGAGAACAGACTTATGGACACTGCGGGGAGAGAGGAGTGGGTGAGATGTATGGAAAGAGTAGCATGGAAACATATGGCAAAGTAAAATAAATAACCAATGGGAATTTGCTATAAGACTAAGGGAACTCAAACAGGGGCTCAAACAGGGATGGGGAAAGGGGAGGGAAGTTCAAGAGGGAGGGAGCATATATATACTTATGGCTGATTCATGTTGATATTTGGCAGTAAATAACAAAACTCTGTAAAGCTATTATCCTTCATTAAAAAAAGTCTATGTGTTCACTAATAAAAGAAATAAAAGGAGACTTAAACAGATGGAGAGATATTCCATGTTCCTGGGTCAGAAGAATCAATATTGTGAAAGTGACCATACTACCAAATATCATCTACAGATTCAAAGCAATCCCTATCAAGCTACCAATGACATTCTTCACAGAACTAGACCAAAAAATAACACAGTTCATATGGAAACACAAAAGACCTCGAATAGCCAAAGCAATCCTGAGAAAGAAGAATAGAGCTAGGGGAATCAGTCTCCCTAACTTCAGACTATACTACAAAGCAACAGTCATCAAGACAGTATGGTACTGGCACAAAAGCAGAAATATAGACCAATGGAACAAGATCGAGAACCCAGAGATAAACTCACACATATATGGGTACCTTATTTTTGACAAAGGAGGCAAAAATATACAATGGGACAAAGACAGCCTCTTCAACAAATTGTGCTGGGAAAATTGGACAGCTACATGCAAAAAAATGAAGCTGCAACATTCCCTGACACCATCCACAAAGATAAACTCAAAATGGATTTAAGACCTAAATGTAACACCATAAACCATAAAAATCTTAGAGAAGAATATAGGCAAAACACTCAAAGACATAAATCAAAGCAAGATCTTCCATGACCCACCTACTAAAATAGCGGAACTAAAAACAAAAATTAACATGTGGGACCTAATGAAACTTAAAAGCTTTTGTACAGCAAAAGAAACTACAAAAAAAGATGAACAGACAACTCACAGAGTGGGAGAAAACAATAGCAAATGAAACAACAAAGAATTAATCCCCAAAATCTACAAGCAACTCAGACAACTCAGCACCGAAAAAATGAGCAACCCAAACAAAAAATGGGAAAGGAACCTTAAGAGACATCTCTCCAAAGAGGCCATACAGATGGCCAAAAAACACATGAAACGATGCTCAACCTCGCTTATTATTAGAGAAATGCAAATCAAAACTACAATGAGATATCACCTTGCACCAGTCAGAATGGCCACCATCCAAAAATCCACAGACAATAAATGCTGGAGAGAGTGTGGAGAAAAGGAAACACTCTTGCATTGCTGGTAGGAATGTAATTTATACAGTCGCTATGGAAGACAGTATGGAGATTCCTTAAAAAACTAAAACTAGAAGCACCATATGACCCAGCAATCCTATTAGGCATATACTCTGATGAAATCAAAACTGAAAGAAGCACCTGTACCCCAATATTCACTGCAACTCTTTATCAAGCACATGACATTCAGAACTAGACCAAAAAATAACACAGTTCATATGGAAACACAAAAGACCTCGAATAGCCAAAGCAATCCTGAGAAAGAAGAATAGAGCTAGGGGAATCAGTCTCCCTAACTTCAGACTATACTACAAAGCAACAGTCATCAAGACAGTATGGTACTGGCACAAAAGCAGAAATATAGACCAATGGAACAAGATCGAGAACCCAGAGATAAACTCACACATATATGGGTACCTTATTTTTGACAAAGGAGGCAAAAATATACAATGGGACAAAGACAGCCTCTTCAACAAATTGTGCTGGGAAAATTGGACAGCTACATGCAAAAAAATGAAGCTGCAACATTCCCTGACACCATCCACAAAGATAAACTCAAAATGGATTTAAGACCTAAATGTAACACCATAAACCATAAAAATCTTAGAGAAGAATATAGGCAAAACACTCAAAGACATAAATCAAAGCAAGATCTTCCATGACCCACCTACTAAAATAGCGGAACTAAAAACAAAAATTAACATGTGGGACCTAATGAAACTTAAAAGCTTTTGTACAGCAAAAGAAACTACAAAAAAAGATGAACAGACAACTCACAGAGTGGGAGAAAACAATAGCAAATGAAACAACAAAGAATTAATCCCCAAAATCTACAAGCAACTCAGACAACTCAGCACCGAAAAAATGAGCAACCCAAACAAAAAATGGGAAAGGAACCTTAAGAGACATCTCTCCAAAGAGGCCATACAGATGGCCAAAAAACACATGAAACGATGCTCAACCTCGCTTATTATTAGAGAAATGCAAATCAAAACTACAATGAGATATCACCTTGCACCAGTCAGAATGGCCACCATCCAAAAATCCACAGACAATAAATGCTGGAGAGAGTGTGGAGAAAAGGAAACACTCTTGCATTGCTGGTAGGAATGTAATTTATACAGTCGCTATGGAAGACAGTATGGAGATTCCTTAAAAAACTAAAACTAGAAGCACCATATGACCCAGCAATCCTATTAGGCATATACTCTGATGAAATCAAAACTGAAAGAAGCACCTGTACCCCAATATTCACTGCAACTCTTTATACAATAGCTAGAACATGGAAGCAACCTGGATGTCCATTGACAAATGAAGGGATAAAAAAGCTCTGGTGCATATATATACAATGGAGTATTACTCAACTGTAAAAAGGAATGTAGAAGAATCAGTCCTAATGAGGTGGATGGATCTAGAACCTATTATAAAAAGTGAAGTAAGTCAAAAAGAGAAAGACAAGTAAGGTATACTAACACATATATATGGAATCTAGTAAGATGGTAATGATAACACATGCCGTGAAGCGTTGGAAAAACAGACATAGAGAACAGACTTGTGGACATTGTGGGGAATGAATAGAGGGTGAGAGGTGTAAAGGGAGCAACACAGAAAACTATAGTATCATATGTGAAAAAGACAGTTATTGTCATTGTGCTGTGGGAATAGGGGATTCTGCAGGGGTGCTGTGAGATGGCCTGAAGGGATGGGACAGGTGGGGGGGCGGGAGAATGGGAGGCAGGTGGAGGAGGGATGGGAGCCAGGGATATACATATGACTAACCTGGGACTATACATATCTATAAAGAACAGAACACTGTAAAAGTAAAAAGTTAAATAAAAATTTAAAAATTCTATGTGTTTAAAAATACTGCTTCAAATGTGTATAAAGTGAATGATGACAGAGTTAAAATGAAAGATAACCTAATCCATAAGCATAGTGAGATATTTTAACTCATTTCACCAAGCTTCTGTATCCATGGATTTTTCCAGGCAAGAAGGCTGGAGTAGGTTGCCATTTCCTTCTCTAAAAGAACTTCTGTAGTCAGCAGGATTCAAACCTGCAAAGGGAGAACTCAATGGATTTCTAATCCAACAGCTTAACCACTTGGCCATGACTACATCTATAATCCCCAAAAATCCACAGACAATAAATGCTGGAGAGAGTGTGGAAAAGGAAACACTCTTGCATTGCTGGTAGGAATGTAATTTATACAGTCGCTATGGAAGACAGTATGGAGATTCCTTAAAAAACTAAAACTAGAAGCACCATATGACCCAGCAATCCTATTAGGCATATACTCTGATGAAATCAAAACTGAAAGAAGCACCTGTACCCCAATATTCACTGCAACTCTTTATACAATAGCTAGAACATGGAAGCAACCTGGATGTCCATTGACAAATGAAGGGATAAAAAAGCTCTGGTGCATATATATACAATGGAGTATTACTCAACTGTAAAAAGGAATGTAGAAGAATCAGTCCTAATGAGGTGGATGGATCTAGAACCTATTATAAAAAGTGAAGTAAGTCAAAAAGAGAAAGACAAGTAAGGTATACTAACACATATATATGGAATCTAGTAAGATGGTAATGATAACACATGCCGTGAAGCGTTGGAAAAACAGACATAGAGAACAGACTTGTGGACATTGTGGGGAATGAATAGAGGGTGAGAGGTGTAAAGGGAGCAACACAGAAAACTATAGTATCATATGTGAAAAAGACAGTTATTGTCATTGTGCTGTGGGAATAGGGGATTCTGCAGGGGTGCTGTGAGATGGCCTGAAGGGATGGGACAGGTGGGGGGGCGGGAGAATGGGAGGCAGGTGGAGGAGGGATGGGAGCCAGGGATATACATATGACTAACCTGGGACTATACATATCTATAAAGAACAGAACACTGTAAAAGTAAAAAGTTAAATAAAAATTTAAAAATTCTATGTGTTTAAAAATACTGCTTCAAATGTGTATAAAGTGAATGATGACAGAGTTAAAATGAAAGATAACCTAATCCATAAGCATAGTGAGATATTTTAACTCATTTCACCAAGCTTCTGTATCCATGGATTTTTCCAGGCAAGAAGGCTGGAGTAGGTTGCCATTTCCTTCTCTAAAAGAACTTCTGTAGTCAGCAGGATTCAAACCTGCAAAGGGAGAACTCAATGGATTTCTAATCCAACAGCTTAACCACTTGGCCATGACTACATCTAGTCTTCTTGGTTTCTCTTTTAATCTTTAACATTTCCTTCCTTCTGCTACCTTTGAGATTAGTTCACTCTTTTCTAGTTTTTTAAGATGCAAAGCTAGGGTATTGATTTGGGATCTTTATTATTCTTACTCTTTTTAAAATATATACACTTACAGGTATAAATTTCCCTCTAAGCATGGTTTTCACCACATCAAGTTAGTTTTGGCATGTTTCATTTTTGTTTTCATTCATCTTAAGTACTTCCTAATTTCACTTGTAATCTCTTCAGTTTACTTACTGTGTTGGGAGCGACTCTACAACGTTTGTGTCGGTGGCAGCCACATCTGGCTGAGTTAGGCTCCCTCTTCCTCTGACCCCTGGCTCAGCAATGCCCGCCTCCTCTGCGGGCACTCTGCATCTTCCCTTCCACCTTCCCTTCCCCTTCTCCTTTTTTTGTTCCTCCTACTCCTTCTCTGCCACTAAGGACCACGAGCCCAGATGGCCCCAGGCAGCAGCCAGGAGTTTCCCAACCACATAACCTCTCAGACATTATTGCCAGAGCACTTGTATTTAAGTTCTTTCTAACATGGCACACCCCAAAGAGAGAAACCCATTGTGTCTTGTGAATGAGTTAGCCCGTTTCAACAAGATTCAGTCTGAGTATAAGCTTTTGTGTGAGCAAAGTCCAGCTCATTGTAAGACAGCATAACCCCTATTGTAGAGCTAAATGCCCTGTGCATGAAACGTGGAAGAAAACAATGTATAAGTCTATTGACCCTTATTCTCGGATGCAGTCCACCTATAACTACAACATGAAAGGTAGTGCCTATCCCCCAAGGTATTTTTACCCATTTCCAGTACCAACTGAAATTTCTGTGGGAGAACAGCAATTTAATGGGAAAGGAAAGACGAGACAGGCTGTGAAGCACGATGCTGCTGCAAAAGCTCTGAGGATCTTACAGAACGAATCCCCTTCTGAGAAGCTGGAGGTGAACTGAAGAGAATCAGAAGAGAATCTTCATAAATCTGAAATAAGTCAAGTGTTTGAGATGGCAGTTACTCAATGGATTTCTAATCCAACAGCTTAACCACTTGGCCATGACTACATCTAGTCTTCTTGGTTTCTCTTTTAATCTTTAACATTTCCTTCCTTCTGCTACCTTTGAGATTAGTTCACTCTTTTCTAGTTTTTTAAGATGCAAAGCTAGGGTATTGATTTGGGATCTTTATTATTCTTACTCTTTTTAAAATATATACACTTACAGGTATAAATTTCCCTCTAAGCATGGTTTTCACCACATCAAGTTAGTTTTGGCATGTTTCATTTTTGTTTTCATTCATCTTAAGTACTTCCTAATTTCACTTGTAATCTCTTCAGTTTACTTACTGTGTTGGGAGCGACTCTACAACGTTTGTGTCGGTGGCAGCCACATCTGGCTGAGTTAGGCTCCCTCTTCCTCTGACCCCTGGCTCAGCAATGCCCGCCTCCTCTGCGGGCACTCTGCATCTTCCCTTCCACCTTCCCTTCCCCTTCTCCTTTTTTTGTTCCTCCTACTCCTTCTCTGCCACTAAGGACCACGAGCCCAGATGGCCCCAGGCAGCAGCCAGGAGTTTCCCAACCACATAACCTCTCAGACATTATTGCCAGAGCACTTGTATTTAAGTTCTTTCTAACATGGCACACCCCAAAGAGAGAAACCCATTGTGTCTTGTGAATGAGTTAGCCCGTTTCAACAAGATTCAGTCTGAGTATAAGCTTTTGTGTGAGCAAAGTCCAGCTCATTGTAAGACAGCATAACCCCTATTGTAGAGCTAAATGCCCTGTGCATGAAACGTGGGAAGAAAACAATGTATAAGTCTATTGACCCTTATTCTCGGATGCAGTCCACCTATAACTACAACATGAAAGGTAGTGCCTATCCCCCAAGGTATTTTTACCCATTTCCAGTACCAACTGAAATTTCTGTGGGAGAACAGCAATTTAATGGGAAAGGAAAGACGAGACAGGCTGTGAAGCACGATGCTGCTGCAAAAGCTCTGAGGATCTTACAGAACGAATCCCCTTCTGAGAAGCTGGAGGTGAACTGAAGAGAATCAGAAGAGAATCTTCATAAATCTGAAATAAGTCAAGTGTTTGAGATGGCAGTTAAGTGGAACTAGCCTGTGAATCCTGAGGTTGGTTGGAGAGCGGCCCACCCCACATGAAGAGCTTCTTGACCAGGGCATTGGTTGGGGAGTTTGTAGGGGAAGGTGAAGGGGAGAGCAAGAAGATTTCAAAGGAAAACACTGTGTAGCTGCTCTCAAGGAACTGAAGAAGTTACTGACCCTGCCTGCAGTGGAGACAGTGAAGCCCAGAATCAAAAAGAAAACAAAATCCATAGTTAGGCTACAAAGCCAACTTGGTTTCAATAGTATACAAATACTCTGTTCCTTTACATCTAAACTGGGAGAGTCTGTAATTGACAGTCCTGCCCTACAAGAAATTCTAAAGGGGATACTTCAGATTGAAATGAAAGGGCACTAGACAGTATCTTGTAGCTATATGAAGAAATAAAAAGCAACAGCAAAGTAGCCACATAGGTACATATAAAGGCCATTATTGTTATATTTTTGGTTTATAGCTTTTATTTTCCTACAGAATTTACAGTGCAAGTTCTGCTAAAATTTATACTAACCAATTTTGCTAGCTCATGTGTTTTGTTTTGTTTTGGAGTGGAATGGATAGAGTTCAAGAGTTCTCTTCTGCCATTTTGGACTATTTAACCTCTACAACAAAAATTTAAATCCACAAAATAATATTACATATTATTTATGGATACAAGTACATTGTAGTACATGTATAAAATTAGACTATAAGGATATACATCAGAGCTATGATACTGGTTTCATTTAGAAAAGGATAATATCACAAAGAAAATAGGAAAAATGTAACATTAACTTTTAGAGTAATATTTGCTTAATATATATCAAGATATAACAGAAATATGACACAAAGAATAGCATTTGTAAATTCTGCATGGTATACACATAAACATTATATTACTCTATATACTATTCTGAAGTTTTCCTTTTTTCCCACCTCTAAAAATTATAAGTTTAGGCAAATGAGAAGACAAGCCACAGACTTGGAGAAAATATTGCCAGAATACCTGTCTGATAAAGGACTGTTATCCAAAATATACAAAGAACTCCTAAAACAATAAGAAAACAACAACGCAATTTAAAAATGGACAAAGATCTAAACAGACATCTCACCAAAAAAGACAGTGATGACAAATAAGTATATGAAAAGATGCTCATCATCATTTGTCAATATATAATTGCAAATTAAAACAGCAGAGATACAATGAGATTTTGGCCTATTAGAATGGCCAGAATACAAAACACTGACAGCACTAAATGCTAGCAACAACGTAGATTAAGGAACTTGTTGCTGGTAGAAATAGAGCTACTTTAAAAGACAGTCGGACAGATTCTTATAAAGGTAAACATACTCTTACCATACGATCCAGCAGTTACTCTACTTGATATTTACCCAAATGAATTCAAAGCTCATGTTCACACAAAAACCTACTCGCAGATACTTAGAACATCTTCATTCATAATGACCTAAATCTGGAAACAACCAAGATGTCCTTCAGTAGATGAGTAGATAAACTGGGGTGCATCCCAGACAATGGAACACTATTTAGCACTAAAAAGAGACACGCTGTCAAGCCATAAAACGACATGGATGAACTTCAAATGCATATTAATAAGTGAAAGAAGCCAATCTGAAATGGCTACATACTGTATGATTGCAACTATATGACATTCTGAAAAAGGCAAAACTCTGGAAACAATAAAAGGACCAAAGGTTTCCAGTGGTTAAGAAAGGGGCAAATGAATAAATGGAGCACAGAGTACTTTTAAGGCAGTGAAACTACTCTACAAAATATTTTAATAGTGGGTTCAGGTCATTATACATTTGTCCAAACCTACAGAATGTTCAACACAGATCAAACCTTAATATAAACTATGGGACTTTGAGCAATAATGAAGTGTCACCGTAGGGTCATCAATTATAACAAATGTACCACTGTGGTGAAAGATGTTGATAGTGGGAGACAGAGTGTGTATGTGTGGGGGAAAGGAGTACCACATTGTGGTTTTAAAATATCAAAGATTTTCTTTCCCTCAAAAATTATATTTTGGAAAATGAAGACAAGCCACAGACTTGGAGAAAATATTGCCAGAATACCTGTCTGATAAAGGACTGTTATCCAAAATATACAAAGAACTCCTAAAACAATAAGAAAACAACAACGCAATTTAAAAATGGACAAAGATCTAAACAGACATCTCACCAAAAAAGACAGTGATGACAAATAAGTATATGAAAAGATGCTCATCATCATTTGTCAATATATAATTGCAAATTAAAACAGCAGAGATACAATGAGATTTTGGCCTATTAGAATGGCCAGAATACAAAACACTGACAGCACTAAATGCTAGCAACAACGTAGATTAAGGAACTTGTTGCTGGTAGAAATAGAGCTACTTTAAAAGACAGTCGGACAGATTCTTATAAAGGTAAACATACTCTTACCATACGATCCAGCAGTTACTCTACTTGATATTTACCCAAATGAATTCAAAGCTCATGTTCACACAAAAACCTACTCGCAGATACTTAGAACATCTTCATTCATAATGACCTAAATCTGGAAACAACCAAGATGTCCTTCAGTAGATGAGTAGATAAACTGGGGTGCATCCCAGACAATGGAACACTATTTAGCACTAAAAAGAGACACGCTGTCAAGCCATAAAACGACATGGATGAACTTCAAATGCATATTAATAAGTGAAAGAAGCCAATCTGAAATGGCTACATACTGTATGATTGCAACTATATGACATTCTGAAAAAGGCAAAACTCTGGAAACAATAAAAGGACCAAAGGTTTCCAGTGGTTAAGAAAGGGGCAAATGAATAAATGGAGCACAGAGTACTTTTAAGGCAGTGAAACTACTCTACAAAATATTTTAATAGTGGGTTCAGGTCATTATACATTTGTCCAAACCTACAGAATGTTCAACACAGATCAAACCTTAATATAAACTATGGGACTTTGAGCAATAATGAAGTGTCACCGTAGGGTCATCAATTATAACAAATGTACCACTGTGGTGAAAGATGTTGATAGTGGGAGACAGAGTGTGTATGTGTGGGGGAAAGGAGTAAATGGGGACTCTCTATTTAACATTCAATTTTGCTGTGTACCTAAAACTGCTCTAAAAAAATAAAGCTTATTTGTTTAAAAAAAATCTTTTCAGGGCTTCTCTGGTGGTCCAGTGGGTAAGGACACCGCCTTGCAGTGCAAAGGGCACTGGTTCGATCCCTGGCCTGGGAAGATCCCACGTGCCGTGGAGCGGCTGGACCGATGTGTCCAATTACCAAGCTGGAGCTCTGGAGCGCATGCGCCCAGAGCCGGTGCTCTGCGACAACAGAGGCCGCTGCGATGGGAGGCCCACAGGAGCCAAAGAACAAAGATGGATGAAAATGGACAAATGAAAGACCAATAGAAGTGGCCCACCTGCTCCCCTCCCTCCCCACTCCACCCCAACCAAAATAAATAAATAAATAGATCTTTTTTTAAAAAAAGGGAAAAAAATCTTTTTAAAATACAGAGAAAAGAATTAAAGGCTTTAAGAATCTCATGGGCCTAGAATTCCATTTCAGCTAAATTCTAGCTATGTGATCTTTATCAATTAGCTTATCTTCTTCGAGCCTCAATTTTCTTACTTCATAAATGAAGTCATCTCATAGGGTTGCTATGACAATTAAATAAGTTAGTACCTACACAGTGCCTGGCACATAGTATAATAGTTCAGTTCAGTTGCTCAGTCATATCCAACTCTGCGACCCCATGGACTGAAGTACACCAGGCTTCCCTGTCCTTCACTCTCTCCCGAAGCCTGCTCAAACTCATGTCCATTGAGTCAGTGATGCCATCCAACCATCTCATCCTCTGTCGTTCCCTTCTCCTTTTGCATTCTATTTTTCCCAACCTCAGGGTCTTTTCAAATGAGTTATCTCTTCACATCAGGTGGCCAAAGTATGCTATTGTTATTATCAGAGACTGATGGAGCTGAACAGGTTCTCAAATTTTTCAAGAATCTACAACTACAATCTCTCCTAATAGCTTAATCCAGTATCTAGTTTGTCAACCAATTTAATGCCTCTCTTTGCAATAGTGAAGCTTATTTACTCTAGTTTGGGCCAAGTTTATCATTCTCACATTAAAACACTTCAAGATCATCAGATTGGGTAGAAGTCCAGGCTCTAGTCATATCTCCACAACCACATAACAGAAGGCCTTTTAGTACATTATTTTGTGCCTTCCATAAGAGGATAACTCCTAGCCTACCCTCACCCACCTCCCAAGGTTGTTGTGAAGACTGTATAATGTGCTTGATGTTGCTGGTATAAAGGGCTGTATAAATGTAAGGAATTAATAATTACCTGAAGAAATATATGAAATTATCTCTTAAACATCTTTAAGACTAATCTCTAATCTTCTTCATAGTCCTCCGAAAATATAGAGATAAGTAAAATATTATTTCATTCATTCATTCATTTCAAAGATATATATTTAAGGGCCTACTTTGTGTCAAGCATACTATTAGGTACTGAGGGAACAAAGATTAATAAAGCATTGTCCTTGTCACCAGGAAGCTTAAAGTCTAATACAGAGAAAAACATGAAAAATAAATGTTATAATTTGTTAAGTGTTTAGGGACAGATATAGATATGCCATGGCAATATAGATGAATATAAGATTTATTCTAATAGACACCATGAAAGACTTCACAGAGAAGGTGACATTACTGCTGGATTTTGAAGGATAAATAGGACATTTCCAGATGGGGAAATGGAGAGCATTTTAGGCGGAGGGAACAGCACAAGTAAATTCATGGAGGCATAGAATCACATGGCATGTATGCTAAGGGTGCTATTTATGCATGGATGAGAGATAAAGCAAATGAAGCTAGCTAGGTAGTGAATTATATTTGAAAAACTTTGACTTTAAGATGCTGATGGAACTTGCATTTGGATGTTATAAACCAATGGGAGTATAGATATGGAGAGATCTGGAAATTAGCAGTATATAAGTATTGGGGAGAAAGAGTGATCTTGAATAACATTTGTGTTTCTTGTTTGTACACCTTGGTGAATAATGGTATAAAGAACATATAGGAAGAGGAGCATAAGGGATAAGAGATTATATGGTCCTTTGGACGTATACCCATGGGACATCCAAATGAAGATGTTCAGTAGCATCTGAATATATAGACATGATGTTCTAGAAAGAGAATTTGGTTGGTAATATAAGGATGGCTGCTGAAGCAAAGAAAATGAGTGACATTGCTCAGGAATAGTGTTTCGTATAAGAATAGGTGCTAAGATAGAGCCATGCTAAGATACTGACATTTAATGACTAGGCAGAAGTAGAGGTTCAGCAAAAGAGATCAAGGAGAACCTAGAAAGATATAGTGAGGACCAGAAGTGTCATAGAAGCCAAAAGAAGAGGCTATTTAAAAGGGGAGACGTCAACTGTGTGAAATGCTGAAGACCGAGATCAAGTAATAAAAGAAGACAAGTGTCCATTGAATAGTTATTGAATATCTGATTATCACTTGCAGTTTTCTGGATACAAAGGATTCTAAAAGAATCAAATTTGAAAGCTAGAAAAATACTGGAAGTCAGTGCCTTGTTTTCCGCCCATCTAGTCACTAATACACCTTCCCCAAGTTCGCCAATTACTCTGTGTGCTCTAACACCTTGGTTTCTCCCTTTCCTCTAAGTTGCCCAGACAAGGAAATCACTTGGCTACTTGTTGGAACACTTGTAATCAATTCAAGCAAAGTTTATAAAAAATAATAAAAAAAAAAAGCTTAGCCCCCTAATGGTACTGATCACACAGCCCTCCCCAGGGTGCAGAGGTTTATGTGCCATGGCTGGACTATGTTAAGAAAATTAAAACTGGATTCGTACAAAAAAAAAGCCACAGTGTCAAATCATTAAAAGCAGAAAATTCCACTTGCAACACAGATGCCCACTCTCACACTGGTTTATGATGAGAGAAAGTGAAGATTTATAATATACTTTCCATAAAGTAGTGACAGCCATTGAACTGGGACCTCTGGGACTGCTCAGAGTTTCTACCTCATTATGCAGGG
The DNA here is from genome assembly GCA_022376925.1 of Tragulus kanchil. Classification (NCBI taxonomy): domain Eukaryota; kingdom Metazoa; phylum Chordata; class Mammalia; order Artiodactyla; family Tragulidae; genus Tragulus; species Tragulus kanchil. The sequence goes on along the minus strand of JAIOJX010000001.1, from coordinate 63,167,193 downwards.
AGAGAGGGCAAAGTGCTAAGTCACAGAACAGGCTTTGTCTTTAAGAGGGCCACCTCTCACACCTGGACTTTTTCAATTTTAAAGTAAAATTGTAGCAAGAAGTTGGCTCTTCAGTCCAAGCTTAAGCAGTATTTGGCATGTACCAACTGCAAATGACTTGTTTATATTCAATCTTCTGACGTTGGTTCTCGTATAAGCTAGGTAGCATCTGAATATATAGACATGATGAAAGAATTTGGTTGGTAATATAAGGATGGCTGCTGAAGCAAAGAAAATGAGTGACATTGCTCAGGAATAGTGTTTCGATAAGAATAGGTGCTAAGATAGAGCCATGCTAAGATACTGACATTTAATGACTAGGCAGAAGTAGAGGTTCAGCAAAAGAGATCAAGGAGAACCTAGAAAGATATAGTGAGGACCAGAAGTGTCATAGAAGCCAAAAGAAGAGGCTATTTAAAAGGGGAGACGTCAACTGTGTGAAATGCTGAAGACCGAGATCAAGTAATAAAAGAAGACAAGTGTCCATTGAATAGTTATTGAATATCTGATTATCACTTGCAGTTTTCTGGATACAAAGGATTCTAAAAGAATCAAATTTGAAAGCTAGAAAAATACTGGAAGTCAGTGCCTTGTTTTCCGCCCATCTAGTCACTAATACACCTTCCCCAAGTTCGCCAATTACTCTGTGTGCTCTAACACCTTGGTTTCTCCCTTTCCTCTAAGTTGCCCAGACAAGGAAATCACTTGGCTACTTGTTGGAACACTTGTAATCAATTCAAGCAAAGTTTATAAAAAATAATAAAAAAAGCTTAGCCCCCTAATGGTACTGATCACACAGCCCTCCCCAGGGTGCAGAGGTTTATGTGCCATGGCTGGACTATGTTAAGAAAATTAAAACTGGATTCGTACAAAAAAAAAGCCACAGTGTCAAATCATTAAAAGCAGAAAATTCCACTTGCAACACAGATGCCCACTCTCACACTGGTTTATGATGAGAGAAAGTGAAGATTTATAATATACTTTCCATAAAGTAGTGACAGCCATTGAACTGGGACCTCTGGGACTGCTCAGAGTTTCTACCTCATTATGCAGGGAGAGAGGGCAAAGTGCTAAGTCACAGAACAGGCTTTGTCTTTAAGAGGGCCACCTCTCACACCTGGACTTTTTCAATTTTAAAGTAAAATTGTAGCAAGAAGTTGGCTCTTCAGTCCAAGCTTAAGCAGTATTTGGCATGTACCAACTGCAAATGACTTGTTTATATTCAATCTTCTGACGTCCTTGGATATTATACAACTTCGTATAAGCTAGGTTATGCTGCAATAAGGAGTGATCTCAAAATTCTAGTGACTTATAGTAAACATTTATTTCTTCTTCATATTATATGTTCAAAATAGATTGGTGACAGGACAGTGGGGAGAGCTCTGTTCTTATGTAGATATTAGTTGTCTGCACTTTGGGATCCTGGCTAATAGGGAAGGAGTCATGTGGGATGTTAGATAACACATCGTATGGAAAAGGGAAAGTAGAAAAGCAAGCACTGGTTATTTCAGCTTCCACCTAGAAGCAACACATGTCATTTCTATTCCTATTTCATTGGCCAAAGCATGTCATATGTCACAGCCTGATTTTAGAAAGATAGAAAATTATCATCTTTCTGTAGAGACAGTATGGGGAGGGACACGAAATATGACTGAAAAATATACATTCTACCAGAGAAGACATAAAAATATGCGTTAAATCTTGAACAGATTACATAATAGGTACTCTCTGAAAACAAAGATCTAGGTAGCGGTTGTGAAAATATCCACCGCCAACTAGCTACTGTTTCAGAATCCACCATTGAAGATTCACACCATGGAGTTAAAAAAAACAAAGGCAACCAGAAGTCATTGGTTGCCAAAGAGAAAATGCCTGGGGTGGGACAGCACTCTAAACTATACTAAATTAGCATAGTGTTCACATTAGTTGTCTTATAATAGGCTAATATTATCAGAATAATTCTGAGGTATTTTATTTACTACCTAGGTACTATGTTAGGTTCTTTTACATAATATATAGCACTTTCTCCTTGTGTCAGTTGCAGTTCAAAGATAATACAAAAGGTTGTAAGTTGCCCATGGTCACTGGAAGTCATAATGAATGCCAGAAAGAAGTCCGGCACTTAAGGTAACAACTGGAGAAAGCAATAAAGAGAGACAGCAAGACACCAGGTACTTGGGGTGAGAGAATGGTTTTCATCCTATGAGGCAGAAGAAATCTACCCAAAGAGGAATTGCCAACATGTTTGGCCTACAGCACAGTTATGCCCACAGTCAACTTGTTCTTAAGCAGTATTTGGCATGTACCAACTGCAAATGACTTGATATTCTTTTGACGTCCTTGGATATTATACAATTTATAAGCTAGGTTATGCTGCAATAAGGAGTGATCTCAAAATTCTAGTGACTTATAGTAAACATTTATTTCTTCTTCATATTATATGTTCAAAATAGATTGGTGACAGGACAGTGGGGAGAGCTCTGTTCTTATGTAGATATTAGTTGTCTGCACTTTGGGATCCTGGCTAATAGGGAAGGAGTCATGTGGGATGTTAGATAACACATCGTATGGAAAAGGGAAAGTAGAAAAGCAAGCACTGGTTATTTCAGCTTCCACCTAGAAGCAACACATGTCATTTCTATTCCTATTTCATTGGCCAAAGCATGTCATATGTCACAGCCTGATTTTAGAAAGATAGAAAATTATCATCTTTCTGTAGAGACAGTATGGGGAGGGACACGAAATATGACTGAAAAATATACATTCTACCAGAGAAGACATAAAAATATGCGTTAAATCTTGAACAGATTACATAATAGGTACTCTCTGAAAACAAAGATCTAGGTAGCGGTTGTGAAAATATCCACCGCCAACTAGCTACTGTTTCAGAATCCACCATTGAAGATTCACACCATGGAGTTAAAAAAAACAAAGGCAACCAGAAGTCATTGGTTGCCAAAGAGAAAATGCCTGGGGTGGGACAGCACTCTAAACTATACTAAATTAGCATAGTGTTCACATTAGTTGTCTTATAATAGGCTAATATTATCAGAATAATTCTGAGGTATTTTATTTACTACCTAGGTACTATGTTAGGTTCTTTTACATAATATATAGCACTTTCTCCTTGTGTCAGTTGCAGTTCAAAGATAATACAAAAGGTTGTAAGTTGCCCATGGTCACTGGAAGTCATAATGAATGCCAGAAAGAAGTCCGGCACTTAAGGTAACAACTGGAGAAAGCAATAAAGAGAGACAGCAAGACACCAGGTACTTGGGGTGAGAGAATGGTTTTCATCCTATGAGGCAGAAGAAATCTACCCAAAGAGGAATTGCCAACATGTTTGGCCTACAGCACAGTTATGCCCACAGTCAACTTGTTCTTGGGATTGGATGATTTTCTTTTAGATGAGGGAGAGAACCAATCTTCCCCAGTCATTTCCAAGAACCTGGAGATTCTAGAAGACCCTCATTAGTGGAATCTGACCTGCTAGTCAATCAGTCTTCTGCCTATGGCTAGTGGTATCCTTGTTTGATTGTGAGAAAGATAGGTATTAACTCTTCTTTAAATGTTTGATAGAATTCACCTGTAACGTCACCTGGCCCTGGCCTTTTGGTTGTTTGATTCAGTTTTATTACTAGTAAGTGGTACTCAGATTTGTTGGGTTTTTTTCATGATTCAGTCTTAGAAGATTGTGTGTTTCTAGGAATTTATCTATTTCTTATATATTTTCTAATATGGTAGCATACAATTGTTGACAGTATCCTCCTAAAATCCTTTGTATTCCTGTGGTGTTGGTTGTAATTTCACTTCTTTCATTTCTGATTTTATTAATCTGGGCTTTCTCTTTTTTTTATAAGTCTGGTTAAGGTTTTTCCATTTTTTTATCTTTTCAAAGTAGCAGTTCTTAATTTCATTGATCTTTCTGTCTCTATTTTAGTCTCTAGTTTATCTATTTCCACACTGATCTTTATTATTTCCCTCCGACTAATTTTGGGCTTTGCTTCTTCTTCTTCTATTTTCTTTAAATGTTCATTTAGATTAGTTATTTGAGATTGTTCTTATTTCTTGACGAAGGCCTGTATCAACATGAACTGCTTTTGCTGCATTACATAGGTTTTGCTACATTGTATTTCCATGTTCATCTGCCTCAGGGTATTTTTTATTTTCTCTTTCTTTGTTGACCCGTTATTTGCTTAGTAACATTTTGTTTAGTCTCCACATATTTGTGTTTTTTTCAATTTTCTTCTTCCAAGTTTCATACCATTTCAGTTGTAAAAGATGCTTAATATAATTTCAATCTTCTTAAATTTCTTGAGACTTGTTTTGCTGTTTTATATGTAATCTGTCTTGGAGAAAGTTCCATGAACACTTGAAAATATGTATTCTGCTGCTTTGGGGTGCAATGTTATATATATATGTATATGAAACATCAGTTCATCTGTTCTAATATGTCAATCAATGCCACTATTTCCTTATTGATTTTCTGTCTAAATAATCTATTTTCTATCTAAATAATATATATAAGTGGAGTCTTAACGTGCCCTGCTATTATTGCAATACTATTTATTTCTCCCTTTTGTCTGTTCATATTTGCTTTACATATTTAGGTGGTCTTACATTGGGTGCATAATTGTTTACAATTATTACATTCTCTTATTGGATTGATCCCTTTATCATATAATAATTTCCTTTGCCTTTTGTTACAGTCTTCATTTTAAAGTCCATTCTGTCCATTATGTGCATTGCTACCCCAACTTTCTTTTCTTTTGTACTTACATGGAATATCACTTCCATCTCTTCACTTTCAGTCTATGTGTGTCTTTAGATCTGTGGAGAGTCTCTTGTAGGCAGCATATAGATAAGCCTTGTTTATTTATCATTCTCCACTCTATGTCTTTTGACTAGAACATTTAATACATGTGCATTTAAAGTAATTGTTGATAGGTATATACTCTTGCCATTTTGTCAGTTGTTTTCTGATTGTTTTTGTAGTTCTTCTCTGTCCCTGCTTTTGTCTCTTGGCTTTTTTCCCTTGTGGTTTGATGGATTCCTTTAGTGTTGTATTTGGATTCCTTTCTCTTTATTTTGTATATCCATTAGAGATTTACTTTTATTTTTTTAATTGAAGAATAATAGCTTTGCAGAGTTGTGCTATTTACTGCCAAACATCAACCTGAATCAGCCATAGGTATACATATGTTCCCTCCCTCCTGAACTTCCCTCTCATCTCCCTCCCCATCCCACTCCTCTAGGTTCTTATATAGCCTCTATTTGAATTCCCTTTGTCTTACAGCAGATTCCCATTGCTTATCTGTTTTACATATGGTAAAGTAAGCTTCCATGTTACTCTTTCTGTACATCTCACCCACTCTTCCCTTCCCTCAATGTCCATAAGTCTGCTCTCTATGTCTTTTCTCCATTGCTGCCCTTCATACAAATTCATCAGTACCATCTTTCTAGATTCCATAAATATATGTTAGTATACAATATTTATCTTTCTCTTTCTGACTTACTTCATTCTGTACAATAGGCTCTAGGTTCATCCATCTCATTAGAACTGGCTCAGAGGCACTCCTTTTTATGCCTGAGTAATATGCCATTGTACATATGTACCACAACTTCTTCACCCATTCGTCTGTTGATGGACATCTAGTTGCTTCCATGTTCTAACTACTGTATATGGTGCTGCAACGAACAAGGAGGTACATGTATCTTTTTCCATTTTGATTTCTTCACAATTCATATGGAAACACAAAATACCCCCGATAGCCAAAACAGTATTGAGCAAGAAGAAAGGAGCTGAAGGAGTCAACCTTCCTGACTTCAGACTTCCTGACTTCAAGAGAGTATGGCTGGGGGGCTTCTCTGGTAACTCAGTGATGAAGAGTTTACCTGCCAATGCAGGAGACATGAGTTTCATCCCTGATCCAGGAAGATCCCACATGCTGTGAAGCAACTAAGGCCGTGAGCCACAACTACTGAGCCTGTGCTCTAGAGCCTCAGAGCCGCAAAGATTGAAGCCCATGTACCCTGGAGTACAGGTTTTGCAAGAAAAGTCACAGCAACAAGAAGCCTGCTCAGCTTAACTAGAAAGTAGCCTCCACTCCCTGCAACTAGAGAAGAGCCTGCAGCAGCAGTGAAAATCCAGAATCACCAAAAATAAATAAATAAATAAAAAGTTTATCAAAAAGACAGTATGGTACCGTCACAAAAACAGAACTATAAACCAAGGAAACAAAAGAGACAGCCCAGAGATAAATCCACGCAATTACAGGTACCTTATTTTTGACAAAGGAGGCAAGAATATACAATAGGGCAGAGACAGCCTCTTCAATAAATGGTGCTGAGAAAACTGGATAACTACATGTAAAAGATGAAATTAGAACACTTCCTAATACCATACACAAAGATGAACTAAAAGTGGATTAAAGACCTAAATGTAAGACCAGAAACTATAAAACTTTTAGAGGAAAACATAGGCAGAACACTTGATGACATATATCAAAGCAAGATCTTCTATGATCCACCTCTTACAGTAATGGAAATAAAAACAAAAATAGGGATTCCCTGGTGGTCCAGTGGGTAAAGAGTCCACCTTGCAGTGCAAGGGGCACTAGTTCAATCTAAGGCCTGGGAAGATCCCATGTGTTGTGGAGCAGCTGGACTGGTGTGTCCAATTACGAGGTAGCACTCTTTAACACATGTGCCCAGAGCCAGTGTTCTGCAGTGAGAGAGGCCACTGCAATGAGAGGCCCACATATGCCAAAGAATAAAATGATGGATAAAAATAAATATAAATAACAGAGGCATGATGGGGAAAAGAAAAAAACAAAAATAAACAAATCGGACCTAATTAAACTTACAAACTTTTACACACCAAAAGAAACTAGAAACAAGGTGAAAAGAGAACCCTCAGAAATGGAAAAAATAATAGCAAATTAAACAGCTAACAAAGAATTAATTTCCAAAATATACAAGCAGTTCGTACAACTCAATACCAAAAATAAAACAAACAACCCAATCAAGAAGTGGGAAAAAGATCTAAACAGACATTTCTTCAAAGAAGACAAACAGATATCCAACAAACATATGAAAAGATGTTCAACATCCCTCATTATTAAAGCAATGCAAATCAAAACTGCAATGAGATATCACCTCATGCCAGTCAGAATGGCCATCATCAAAAAGGTCTACAAACAAATACTGGGGGTGGGGGTTGTGGAGAAAAGGTAAACCCTCTTGTACTATTGGTGGGAATGTAAAATGATACAGCCACTTTGGAAGGCAGTGTGGAGATTCCTTTAAAAACTGGGAACAGAACCACCATATAACCCAGCAATCCCACTACTAGGCATATATCCATTAGAGGTTTTTGGTTGTGGTTACCATAAGGTTCATACATACTTATCTCTGTGTATAAACATATATTTAACCTGATAGTCACTTCAGTTTGAAGGCATTCTAAATTCACTGTGTTTTTACTCCCTCCATCCAATTTTTTTATTTTTTGACATAATGTTTACATCTTTTTTTTTTTTTTGGCCACTTCTATTGGTCTTTCATTCATTCACTTTCATTCATCCTTGTTCTTTGGCCTGTGTGGGCCTCCCATCGCAGTGGCCTCTCTCGCTGCAGAGCACCGGCTCTGGGCACATGCACTCCAGACACAGCTGGACACATCAGTCCAGCCACTTCACAGCATGTGGGATCTTCCCAGGCCAGGGATCGAACCAGCACCCCCTGTGCTGCAAGGAGGTGTCCTTACCCACTGGACCACCAGGGAAGCCCAATATTTTACATCTTTTTATTTTGTGTATCATACTTATCATATCATACTTTTGTACATACCATAGCTATGGTTGATCATACTACTTTGGAAGTAGCTTTGTACACTAGCATTTAAGTGACTGATTGTCTTTATTATATATCAGTCTTTACCAGTGGGATTTTCCTTCATATATTTTCTTACTTCTAGTTGTGGCCTTTTCTTTTCCATTTAACTACCCTTTGACATTTCTTGCAAGGCCAGTTGAATGGTGAAATAGCTGAGAAAAGAAGAGAATTGGAAGGCAAATGACAAAAGGAAAGATATACCCATCTGAATGCAGAGCTTCAGAGAATAGCAAAAAGAGATAAAAAGCCTTTTCAAGTGAACAATGCAAAGAAATAGAGGAAAACAATATAATGGGAAAGAACAGAGATTCCTCAATAAAACTGGAGGTAACAAGGGAATATTTCATGCAAAATGGGCACATTTAAGGACAGAAATGGTATGGACTTAACAGAAACTATTAAGAAGAGGTGACCAGAGTACACAGAGAACTATACAAAATAGATCTTTCAAGTCTTTTTTTTTTTTTTTTTGTCACTTCTATTGGTCTTTTTTTTTGTTTAAAGATTTATTTATTTATTTATTTATTTATTTGAGGAGGGTGGGGTAGGGAGGGAGGGGAGCAGGAGGGCCACTTCTATTGGTCTTTCATTTCTTTATTTTCTTCCGTCTTTGTTCCTTGGCTCCTGTGGACCTCCCATCATGGTGGCCGCTGTTGTTGCAGAGCGCCGGCTCTGGGCACATGCACCCCAGAGCTCTGGCTCGGTAATTGGACACATCAGTCCAGCCGCTCCGCAGCACATGGGATCTTCCCAGGCCAGAGCTCGAACCGGCATCCCTTGCACTGCAAGGCGGTGTCCTTACCCACTGGACCACCAGGGAAGCCCAATATTTTACATCTTTTTATTTTGTGTATCATACTTATCATATCATACTTTTGTACATACCATAGCTATGGTTGATCATACTACTTTGGAAGTAGCTTTGTACACTAGCATTTAAGTGACTGATTGTCTTTATTATATATCAGTCTTTACCAGTGGGATTTTCCTTCATATATTTTCTTACTTCTAGTTGTGGCCTTTTCTTTTCCATTTAACTACCCTTTGACATTTCTTGCAAGGCCAGTTGAATGGTGAAATAGCTGAGAAAAGAAGAGAATTGGAAGGCAAATGACAAAAGGAAAGATATACCCATCTGAATGCAGAGCTTCAGAGAATAGCAAAAAGAGATAAAAAGCCTTTTCAAGTGAACAATGCAAAGAAATAGAGGAAAACAATATAATGGGAAAGAACAGAGATTCCTCAATAAAACTGGAGGTAACAAGGGAATATTTCATGCAAAATGGGCACATTTAAGGACAGAAATGGTATGGACTTAACAGAAACTATTAAGAAGAGGTGACCAGAGTACACAGAGAACTATACAAAATAGATCTTTCAAGTCTTTTTTTTTTTTTTTTTGTCACTTCTATTGGTCTTTTTTTTTGTTTAAAGATTTATTTATTTATTTATTTATTTATTTGAGGAGGGTGGGGTAGGGAGGGAGGGGAGCAGGAGGGCCACTTCTATTGGTCTTTCATTTCTTTATTTTCTTCCGTCTTTGTTCCTTGGCTCCTGTGGACCTCCCATCATGGTGGCCGCTGTTGTTGCAGAGCGCCGGCTCTGGGCACATGCACCCCAGAGCTCTGGCTCGGTAATTGGACACATCAGTCCAGCCGCTCCGCAGCACATGGGATCTTCCCAGGCCAGAGCTCGAACCGGCATCCCTTGCACTGCAAGGCGGTGTCCTTACCCACTGGACCACCAGGGAAGCCCTCTATTGGTCTTTCATTTTATTTCCATCTTTGTTCTTTGGCCTGTGTGGGCCTCCCATTGCAGTGGCCTCTCTTGCTGCAGAGCACCAGCTCTGGGCGCATGTGCTCTAGAGCACTGGCTCGGTAGTTGGACACATCGGTCCAGCTGCTCCACAGCACATAGGATCTTCCCAGGCCAGGGATCAAACCAGCGCCCCTTGCACTGCAAGGTGGTGTCTTTACCCACTGGACCACCAGGGAAGCCTCCAAAATCTTAATGACGCAGATAACCACAATGGTGTGATCACTGACCTACAGCCAGACATCCTGGAGTTTGAAGTCAAGTGGATCTTAGGAAGCATCACTACAAACAAAGCTAGTGGAGGTGATGGAATTCCAGCATGAGAAAAACAACTGATCACATATAAGAAAAACCCCATAAGACAATAGGCTGATTTTTTTTTTTTTCAGCAGAAACTTTGCAAGCCAGAAGGGAGTGGCATGATATATACAAAGGGCTGAAAGGGAAAAAATTTTACAACCCATAATACTTTACCTATCAAGGTTATCATTCAGTATTGAAAAAGAGATAAAGATTTTTCCAGGTAAGAATAATTTAAGGAGTTTGCTGTTGCTCTTCAGTTGCTCAGTCATGTCCAACTCTCTGCAACCCCACAGACTACAGCACACCAGTCTTCCCTGTCCTTTACCATCTCCCAGAGCTTGCTCAAACTCATGTCCGCTGACTCAATGGTGCCATCCAACCATTTCCTCCTCTGTCATCCCCATCTCCTTCTCCTTTCTATTTTTCCCAACATTAGGGTCTTTTCCAATGAGTCGTCTCTTCACATCAGGTAGCCAAAGTATTGCAGCTTCACCTTCAGCATTGGTCCTTCCAATATTTCTTTTTCTTTTACTTTCAGCTTCTTTTCTATGAATTAGGTGTTAACAACTACCTTTCCTGGTTTTTCGGTAGAGTAACCTTTGTGGAAATTCTATTGGTCTTTCATTTATTTATTTTCTTCCGTCTTTGTTCCTTGGCTCCTGTGGACCTCCCATCATGGTGGCCGCTGTTGTTGCAGAGCGCCGGCTCTGGGCACATGCACCCCAGAGCTCTGGCTCGGTAATGGGAGCCGCCCCAGCACATGGGATCTTCCCAGGCCAGAGCTCGAACCGCATCCCTTGCACTGCAAGGCGGTGTCCTTACCCACTGGACCACCAGGGAAGCCCTCTATTGGTCTTTCATTTTATTTCCATCTTTGTTCTTTGGCCTGTGTGGGCCTCCCATTGCAGTGGCCTCTCTTGCTGCAGAGCACCAGCTCTGGGCGCATGTGCTCTAGAGCACTGGCTCGGTAGTTGGACACATCGGTCCAGCTGCTCCACAGCACATAGGATCTTCCCAGGCCAGGGATCAAACCAGCGCCCCTTGCACTGCAAGGTGGTGTCTTTACCCACTGGACCACCAGGGAAGCCTCCAAAATCTTAATGACGCAGATAACCACAATGGTGTGATCACTGACCTACAGCCAGACATCCTGGAGTTTGAAGTCAAGTGGATCTTAGGAAGCATCACTACAAACAAAGCTAGTGGAGGTGATGGAATTCCAGCATGAGAAAAACAACTGATCACATATAAGAAAAACCCCATAAGACAATAGGCTGATTTTTTTTTTTTTCAGCAGAAACTTTGCAAGCCAGAAGGGAGTGGCATGATATATACAAAGGGCTGAAAGGGAAAAAATTTTACAACCCATAATACTTTACCTATCAAGGTTATCATTCAGTATTGAAAAAGAGATAAAGATTTTTCCAGGTAAGAATAATTTAAGGAGTTTGCTGTTGCTCTTCAGTTGCTCAGTCATGTCCAACTCTCTGCAACCCCACAGACTACAGCACACCAGTCTTCCCTGTCCTTTACCATCTCCCAGAGCTTGCTCAAACTCATGTCCGCTGACTCAATGGTGCCATCCAACCATTTCCTCCTCTGTCATCCCCATCTCCTTCTCCTTTCTATTTTTCCCAACATTAGGGTCTTTTCCAATGAGTCGTCTCTTCACATCAGGTAGCCAAAGTATTGCAGCTTCACCTTCAGCATTGGTCCTTCCAATATTTCTTTTTCTTTTACTTTCAGCTTCTTTTCTATGAATTAGGTGTTAACAACTACCTTTCCTGGTTTTTCGGTAGAGTAACCTTTTGTGGAAATATTTCCTGTATAGACTGCTTACACTTGGTGTCTTTGGCAAGCTGGCTAAAGCTGAAATGGATTTAGGCCAGAGGAAGTCCTTGGGAAACACTGCACCTTAGGTCACTTTACTGGAATGGCTGGAGGTGGAGCAAGCAAGGTCCAGGGGGGAGGGGGCAGGGTGCCTCCAATCTTGGTGAGAACTCCAAAAGTTCTCTGTCCATTTGGCACAAGCTCTAGCATTAGTAAATGGATTTCCTTCCTGTATAATATAGGTACCCTTTAAATTGCTGGGGTTTTTATTGCTGTGTCCCAGGAAAGCCAAGTCTGCACTCAGACCCCTCAACAGTATCTGTTCTTATTGCAGGTCACTGAGTCAGGAGTAGAGTTTCCATGGATACCGTGTCTCTGTCTTTCCTACTCATTTCTATATGGTCCTCCTATGTACAGCAGCTATTCAACTATATCTTCTTTAGGAGAAATTATTCTATATGTAAGTGTAGATTCAATGTGTCCATAGAAAAAAGTGAGCTTAGAGACTTCCTATGCTGCCGTTTTGGATCCCTCTCTGTATTTACGTTCTTAAAAGATGTTCTATCATAAAGAGAAAAAAGAAACACTAGCTTTTTGAAAGAATCGTAGGTTACCTTTTTCCCACCCAAGAATCACAGATGCTTCTAAACGAATAGTATACAGAAGATATAAAAGGGAGTTCAGCTATTAAGACCACAAAACATCTTAATGGCAACTATTTTTATACAGGTAAGTAATACATCTTAACTGTCAAGAACATTCCTTATGGATTTTCTCAATCTTAGCCTCTTATTACCTATACTTTTTTGGGCTTTGCAATCTGAAACACTACAATATTAGAAAATAATGATCAAGTTGTAATTGGAATTTGAAACAATAACAACAAAAGGCACTGAGCAAAGTATTAGTTGACTTGTTCAGAGGCTACTAATGTTCAAGGCGAGATAGAGATTGGTGACAGGGGTTAGGGTGGAGATAAGAGAGATGGAGACGTAGAGTAGGAAAGCAAGAAATTTGAGAGCAATTTTGAATATGTCTGTTGTGCACCTAAATATGTTCCCTTTCCTGCAGAGCAACCAAGAAGTTTGATAGCATCTGAGGAGAGGGAGGTTGGGTTGAGTGGGGCCAGGATCTCTTTAAAAGCCCTCTTTCTTTCTCTCACCCTAATATATTTCTAGTATATATCTCATCTGGTTTGAAAGAGGGAAATAATCATTTTGGCTGGATTGCAGGCCTGGACGGGGCTAAAAAGAAGGAGAAACTAGTAGACAGTACTCATGAAGTACTTTGTTGTCTACTAATGTGTCTAATTATTTGCTGTAATTTGGGAATGTCACCTGAGGTTGACTATATCTGCAATGAATACATTAGCTCAATAATATAATGAGTCTCTAAAATGCATATGGCAAATAGTTTTCCCTTTGCCCTCCTCTTATATTTGACAGGGTGCCAGGGTTTGTGTCAGGCTTACATGAAATTATCCCTTCATCCCCATGTACGATCCTAGTGAAATTCAGCCCATGCAAATAGATCTCTGAGTATTGGGTTGAATGTCCATTTGCTCTGGCACCATTTATTGAAAAGATTATCCTTCTTCCATTGAATTGCTTTTGAACATTTGTAAACAGTCTGTTGAGCATAATTGTGTTGGTTGCCTATTGTGTTCCATTTATCTATATTCCACCTATCTATATATCAACGCTATACTGTTTTGATTACTATAGCCATATAGAAGGCCTTAGTATTGGTTAGAGTAATTCCTCCCATTTTATTGTTTTTTTTTTTCAAAATTGTTTTAACTATTCTAGGGTCTTTGCCTTTCCATATAAATTTTAAGATAAGTTTATCTATGTCTACAAAAAAAATCATGGTGAAATTTTGATAAAATTGTATGAATCTCTACACAAATTAGAGTTTTGACATTTTTACTTTGTTGTCTTCTTACCCACGAACACAGACTCTCTCCATTTATTTAGGCTTTCTTCTTTTTCTTTCATCAGTGCCTTATACTTTTATATATTTTTCTTAAATTTTTACAGAGTTTTGTTGTTCACAGACATTTATGTTCCCGAATCAGTCATATGAATGCCTTATAATTTTAACATAAAAATCCCATGCATGTTTTGATAAACTTATACCTTATTTCATTTTTTGTGCAATGATAGTAAATAGTCTGTACTTTTAATTTCATTTTCTGAGTGTTCATTTGTTAGTATTAACATATAGAAATGCAGTTGGTTTGTGGGTGTTTATGTTCTGCAATCTTGCCAAATTCACTTATTAGTTCTAATGAGTCTTTTGTAGATTACTTGGAATTTTTTATATAGACAGTTCTGTCATCTGTAAACCAGGACAATTTTGTTTCTTTCCAATATGTATGCCTGGAGCTGGAGGGATCAGCCTCCCTAACTTCAGACTCTACTACAAAGCAACAGTCATCAAGACAGTATGGTACTGGCACAAAAACAGAACTATAGACCAATGGAACAAGATCGAGAACCCAGAGATAAACCCACGCACCTATGGGTACCTTATTTTTGACAAAGGAGGCGAACATATAAAATGGGACAAAGACAGCCTCTTCAACAAGTGGTGCTGGGAAAATTGGACAGCTACATGCAAAAAAATGAAATTGGAACATTCCCTGACACCATACACTAAGATCAACTCAAAATGGATTAAAGACCTAAATGTAAGACCAGAAACCATCAAACTCTTAGAGAATATAGGCAAAACCCTCAAAGACATCAATCAAAGCAAGATCTTCTCTGACCCACCAACTAAAATAGAGGAACTGAAAAGAAAAATGAACATGTGGGACCTCATGAAACTTAAAAGCTTTTGTACAGCTAAAGAAATTACAAAAAAGCTCAACAGACACCCCAATATGTATGCCTTTTATTTCTTTTTTATTGTTTTATTGCAGTAGCTAGAACTTCTACTATGATGGTAAATAAGAGTTATGGCTGTAAAAACCTTTGTTCAAAATCTTAGGGGAAAAACATTCAGTTTTTCACTATTAATTATGATGTTAGCTGGAGTTTTGGGGATTTGTTGTTGTTGTTTTTTATAGATGCTTCTTACCAGTTTGAGGCAGCTCTCTTTTATTCCTAACTTGCTGAGAGCTTTTACCAAGAATTAGGGTTGGATTTTTGTCAAATGCTTTTTCAGCATTGATATGATTATATAATGTTCTTCTTTACTTTGCTGACATGATGATTTATATAGATTGATTTTTGAATGTAGCTATTTTATAATTATCATACCTGATAGCTAATGAACGCTTATATTCCTTTCTCACTTAATTCTTGCAAAATCCAGATTAAATGTGCACTATTATTACCAGGTTTATTGTACAAATGAAAACAACAAGCTCAGAGAGTTTAAGTGACTTGCCTGAGGTCACACAGTCTGTATGGGGCAAATCTGAGAATTGAACCCAGGACTGATTCACACCATTTCTCATGTCTTTTCATTCTGTTACCCTCCTTTTAAGTGCTGACCAGAAATTCCTTAAGATATGAGCTTCTATTTTTGTATAAATAATAGGGGAACTTGACTGTAACAAGTAGGCTTTTAACAAAGATTAGGATTCTGTCTCTTTCGGCCTTGTACTTGAATAAGAATCGCTATCTTGGGATCTCAAACAGAGGCTCTGTGGGAAATTGGAGGGGTGGGATGGGAAGGGAGATGGTGGGGAGGTCCAGGAGAGGGCGGGACATATGTATACCTATGGCGGATTCAGGTGGACGTGTGGCAGTAAACAACAAAACCCTGTAAAAAATAATAAACAATAAAAAAAGAAATGAAATTCAAGATTGAACCCCATGCAGGAAGATGGTAGAATGTTTTAGCAATATGTCCAGAACAAAAACCCAGTCTCTAGAGAAGAGGAGAGGATTAGGCAAAAGGCAGAGTAGAGGGAAAATTGCAGGACCTCATGAAACTTAAAAGCTTTTGTACAGCTAAAGAAATTACAAAAAAGCTCAACAGACACCCCAATATGTATGCCTTTTATTTCTTTTTTATTGTTTTATTGCAGTAGCTAGAACTTCTACTATGATGGTAAATAAGAGTTATGGCTGTAAAAACCTTTGTTCAAAATCTTAGGGGAAAAACATTCAGTTTTTCACTATTAATTATGATGTTAGCTGGAGTTTTGGGGATTTGTTGTTGTTGTTTTTTATAGATGCTTCTTACCAGTTTGAGGCAGCTCTCTTTTATTCCTAACTTGCTGAGAGCTTTTACCAAGAATTAGGGTTGGATTTTTGTCAAATGCTTTTTCAGCATTGATATGATTATATAATGTTCTTCTTTACTTTGCTGACATGATGATTTATATAGATTGATTTTTGAATGTAGCTATTTTATAATTATCATACCTGATAGCTAATGAACGCTTATATTCCTTTCTCACTTAATTCTTGCAAAATCCAGATTAAATGTGCACTATTATTACCAGGTTTATTGTACAAATGAAAACAACAAGCTCAGAGAGTTTAAGTGACTTGCCTGAGGTCACACAGTCTGTATGGGGCAAATCTGAGAATTGAACCCAGGACTGATTCACACCATTTCTCATGTCTTTTCATTCTGTTACCCTCCTTTTAAGTGCTGACCAGAAATTCCTTAAGATATGAGCTTCTATTTTTGTATAAATAATAGGGGAACTTGACTGTAACAAGTAGGCTTTTAACAAAGATTAGGATTCTGTCTCTTTCGGCCTTGTACTTGAATAAGAATCGCTATCTTGGGATCTCAAACAGAGGCTCTGTGGGAAATTGGAGGGGTGGGATGGGAAGGGAGATGGTGGGGAGGTCCAGGAGAGGGCGGGACATATGTATACCTATGGCGGATTCAGGTGGACGTGTGGCAGTAAACAACAAAACCCTGTAAAAAATAATAAACAATAAAAAAAGAAATGAAATTCAAGATTGAACCCCATGCAGGAAGATGGTAGAATGTTTTAGCAATATGTCCAGAACAAAAACCCAGTCTCTCTAGAGAAGAGGAGAGAATTAGGCAAAAGGCAGAGTAGAGGGAAACAAAGTTGACATTCAGTATTTAGAGGTTTGTTTTTAACCCACATTTCCAAACCTTAGTTCCAGTACCAAAAAGTAAATCATCTAAATTCCTTGGCATGGACATAAGAGTAGGGGAAACAATCTTACAAGACCTAAGAGACAGTCAAGCAGTGAGTTCACGTGAGAAAATTTTATCACCTTCCTAGCTTATAGGTGAATAGTTGGGGAAAATGTTTCTAGGCATTAGACACAATTGCAGGATTTTAAGCATAGTGACAATTTAAACGACGCATTAAAATTCTTAAACATTCATATACGTTATTTCACTCAGGGAAAAGTAGAATAGGCGAAGCAGTGTTGTGAAAAATTCACGCTGGTAGAACTTAACAAAATCTAATACAAAAAGCAGGGGATACATTAGGACACCATTACTTAAAACACAATTTAAAAAAAAAAAAAAGAACAATTTGAAGGACGTTATCTGGTACACTTCAGAGAAATTAAGAAATTTAAGCTTACCTTCAGAAGTGGAGCAAAAGTTCAGCCAAATTGAGAAGCGTGGTGGACTTAACGTGGACTTTCTGAGGACGGGATCAGTATGCACCTCCTGCTTAGCTTTCCGCTGATCCTGAAGATAAAAATATGAAGAAATTCCAAGATTCAGAAGCAGCTACCTTCAGGAGGAGAAAATGGATGCTTCAAGCCAAACATGCAAAGCTACTCTATCAGCATCACCTGAGAACTGTTAGCTATTCAAATCACTGGGCTGTTTGCGTCATCCACTTAACCACTCATTCCTGAGGTAGAGGCCTGGTTTAACAAGCTCTCCAGGTGAGCCTGATATGCACTCAAGTTTAAGCTCCAGGGGTATAGCTAGTGTTACACAAGGAATAGAAATAAACAACAAAGCTCTGTAAAAGTAAAATAAAATAATTTTTTAAAAAAATCTAACAACAACAACAAAAAGTCCCTATCTTGAAGTCATCAAAACTGATTGTTGAATCAGGGCCAAAACTCTTGAAAACCTTAAAGAAACAACATTTGGTAATAGAATCTAATATGTCCAGAACAAAACCCAGTCTCTAGAGAAGAGGAGAGAATTAGGCAAAAGGCAGAGTAGAGGGAAACAAAGTTGACATTCAGTATTTAGAGGTTTGTTTTTAACCCACATTTCCAAACCTTAGTTCCAGTACCAAAAAGTAAATCATCTAAATTCCTTGGCATGGACATAAGAGTAGGGGAAACAATCTTACAAGACCTAAGAGACAGTCAAGCAGTGAGTTCACGTGAGAAAATTTTATCACCTTCCTAGCTTATAGGTGAATAGTTGGGGAAAATGTTTCTAGGCATTAGACACAATTGCAGGATTTTAAGCATAGTGACAATTTAAACGACGCATTAAAATTCTTAAACATTCATATACGTTATTTCACTCAGGGAAAAGTAGAATAGGCGAAGCAGTGTTGTGAAAAATTCACGCTGGTAGAACTTAACAAAATCTAATACAAAAAGCAGGGGATACATTAGGACACCATTACTTAAAACACAATTTAAAAAAAAAAAAAAGAACAATTTGAAGGACGTTATCTGGTACACTTCAGAGAAATTAAGAAATTTAAGCTTACCTTCAGAAGTGGAGCAAAAGTTCAGCCAAATTGAGAAGCGTGGTGGACTTAACGTGGACTTTCTGAGGACGGGATCAGTATGCACCTCCTGCTTAGCTTTCCGCTGATCCTGAAGATAAAAATATGAAGAAATTCCAAGATTCAGAAGCAGCTACCTTCAGGAGGAGAAAATGGATGCTTCAAGCCAAACATGCAAAGCTACTCTATCAGCATCACCTGAGAACTGTTAGCTATTCAAATCACTGGGCTGTTTGCGTCATCCACTTAACCACTCATTCCTGAGGTAGAGGCCTGGTTTAACAAGCTCTCCAGGTGAGCCTGATATGCACTCAAGTTTAAGCTCCAGGGGTATAGCTAGTGTTACACAAGGAATAGAAATAAACAACAAAGCTCTGTAAAAGTAAAATAAAATAATTTTTTAAAAAAATCTAACAACAACAACAAAAAGAATCCCTATCTTGGAAGTCATCAAAACTGATTGTTGAATCAGGGCCAAAACTCTTGAAAATGCCTTAGAACCATGGTGTGGGTAGAGGTAGAAGAAGGTATAATGATCAGTCCCTTTTATTCTAAGTTCTAAGATCAACATCCTAAGGGTGGCTGTCAGAGCCTACTGTCCTAGCAATGGTACTGCCCATAAAGCTGCCCTTAAAAGGATTCATGTGTGTAAAATCCACTTGATATTCTCCTTTAGTAACACACTGGAATCATGGACTCGCTGGTGACTCAGAAGGGGTTTTCACAGCAGAGTAAGGAAACATACTTCATGCAGTTGTTTTCCGCAAATGATTCAATATCTTTCCCTGTTGTTGAGATTCTTTTTCACTTTTTAAAATAAACAGTCCCAGGACTTCTTTCTCTCCAGTCTCCTTATTACTATACCACAGACAAGAAAGTCGTTTGGCATGAACACTTTGGGTGTAGAATTTACAGTGTTTATTACATTTCCCTTTGTTTTCTTCGTTAATCCAAATAAATATTTCCCTCCTCTTTTAAAGGCAAAAAGTACATTTTTTGAAGGAAAAAAAGTACCTTCTGCAGATTCCCCCCCTCTCTCTCTCCTCCCAAACCCTTGATCCTTGCCTCCTGCATTTACTTCATGGTATCTCTTCCTCCACAAGCTCCCCTAACTCAGTGCTGTTTTTGTTTTTATTTTTACTTTCAAATAGAAATTTCAAGCATAGGCATATATACACTATCATGTTTAAAACAGACAGCTAATAGGAAGCTGCTGTATAACACAGGGAGTTCAGCTTGGTGCTTTGTGATGACCTAGAGGGGTTTGAAGGGGTGTGAGAGGGAGGCTCAAGAGGGAAGGAATATATGTATACTTACAGCTGATTCATATTGTTGCACAGGAGAAATTAATATAACATCTCAAACAATTATCCTCTAATTAAAACAAGTAAATGAATAAACAAAAATTTCGAGGAAAGGCACATATTCCAGTTTCTCTATTTTTCATTTCTCCAAAACTGGCTCCACTGACTATACCTTGTGCTGTCTTTCTCAGAAGACCCAAGGTTTGTATTTATCTCTGTTCCCCTAAAACCTATGACCACAGCCTCCCACTAATCTATAGCAGTATGTGGGTGTTTCCTCATTAAGGTATTAGAGAAGGGGGTCATTTCTTGGCTTTTTCCTCCAACAAACGCAAAACCTGAGATATTTCCTTTATTTGGTTTCCTGGAATCTCTTGAGCTATCTCCTCAATTTGCATTCACCTCTGTATTTGAGAGCCTGGGTCAGTAGAATACACACTCACACATTTCTCTAAAGCAGAAGTAAGAAAAAATAAATAAATTGGAGTCCTATATCTAGTTGTCTGTGATCCAGATCTGTGGAAGTGAAGGGACTCCTTTCTGGAAAAATAATTGGGTCAGGCCAGAGCTGCCATACAGTGAATAACTGCCTTCCAAGCACTAATAACCACTTCCTCTACTTACTCAGATGTTTATATCCTTTTCTTTCCCAATTTGGTGGCTCAGATGGTAAAGAATCTGCCTGAAATGCGGAAGACCTGGGTTTGATCCCTGGGTCAGGAAAATCCCCTGGCGGAGGGCATGGCAACCCATTCCAGTATTCTTGCCTGGAAAATCCCATGGACAGAGGAGCCTGGCAGACTACAGTCTATGGGGCCATAAAGAGTCAGACAGGACTGAGCAACCAACACTTTCACTTTTCTTTCTTTCCCAATTGCAAGGTCTTGACAAGGAGACTATGGGGAAAGGGGGAGGTATATATCATTTTATACATGTTAGTCTGTATGTGTCTACTGTACTTTTCCTAGGGTTGAAATAACCTGAGTAGATGAGGCCAAGGGTAGCAGGGGAGAGTGCCTAGGGGTACAGGGCTCTGGGTTCCTGTAAGGAGTGGGTGAAGGTTGAGGCCTCTGAGAGACTCCTGTGGCTATATTACAAAATTGCTCCAGGATCACTGTAGGTAGGCTCTAATCCCAAATCCTGTGCCCTTCTTGGCCAAAAAGTTATCTCTGTCATATCCAGGTGTTTCTACATGCCTGTTGATAAGTACTGACAAATACAGAAAAGAGGTCCCTAAGGAACAGCAGAACATGTGGCTGAGTAGACCTTTAGCTGGTAGGACATTCTTCAAGACAAGAAAACATTTCCCAGTCACCATTAGTCTATGTCTTCTTTATGGCTCTAGAAACATATCTTCAAGTAACAAAATATGCTTATTGGCTAAACCATGGTAACTAGCCTGGTCTGAGATGGACTAGACTAGCCTAAAGTAGAGGCAAGCTTTATGAGCTATTCATGACACTAGGGTTCAGCATCTCCTCCATCCCATTCACCTCAATCCCTCCAATTATGAAAATACTGGAAGTAGGAAGTAGCTAAATACACTTGCAGCTGGAAAAGAAAAAGCTAAGATTGCAGAAATGGAGTGCATGTTTGTGGGAAAGCAGAGGTAGAGAGAGTAATAAGACAGGTCATCATATAGAAATGGGCTTAAGGCTTCAGAAACTGTCTCTTGCTAGACAAGAATTGACATCCAAGTTCCAAGAAGTCTGAGGAACAGAGAAATCTGATGATTGGAGAAATCTGGGTTAAAGACCAATAGCACAAGAGCCATCTGATCAGGAACTATCCCCTAGAGAATGAGTTGTCCTTAGGAAGTGAGTTACCCCAAAAGTTCGTCTTAAAGCCCCTGGATACAATTCCAATAATGACCAGTCAACATTTAATAAGCTTCTATTATGTGTACACGCTTGATTGGAGTACTAAGATATTAGATCATGAGGTCACAACCCAGTGGTGGAATCTCAATCACAGTCCATTATAATAACCACCTCCTAGTCACTGTGCTCAGTCCTAGGTATTCTGCAGTGAATAAAGCATTATGGTCTCTAGAAACAGCTATGTGTTTACCAAAATCATTTCCCTCCTCTTCACATTTACATAACTAGAATACATTTCTCAACCATCCCTTTCAGTCAGATGTGGTTATGTTCCTGAGTTCCATCAAATAAAAAGGGAACAGAAGTGATCTGTGACATGTAACAGACCTGTATCATACACAGGTTAGGTGTATGATATTCTCTCTCCTTTCCCATTAATGAACTGGATGTGGCATCTCAAGAGAACATTAGGAGCCACATGTTAAAGATGCTGGCACCTCCATCCAAATGACTGACTTCATGGGACAAAATACATAACACTAGCAACCAACTTGCCATCACTAACAAAAATAAAATTATTTTTCATACAGAAAAGAGGTCCCTAAGGAACAGCAGAACATGTGGCTAGAACCATGGTAACATTCTTCAAGACAAGAAAACATTTCCCAGTCACCATTAGTCTATGTCTTCTTTATGGCTCTAGAAACATATCTTCAAGTAACAAAATATGCTTATTGGCTAAACCATGGTAACTAGCCTGGTCTGAGATGGACTAGACTAGCCTAAAGTAGAGGCAAGCTTTATGAGCTATTCATGACACTAGGGTTCAGCATCTCCTCCATCCCATTCACCTCAATCCCTCCAATTATGAAAATACTGGAAGTAGGAAGTAGCTAAATACACTTGCAGCTGGAAAAGAAAAAGCTAAGATTGCAGAAATGGAGTGCATGTTTGTGGGAAAGCAGAGGTAGAGAGAGTAATAAGACAGGTCATCATATAGAAATGGGCTTAAGGCTTCAGAAACTGTCTCTTGCTAGACAAGAATTGACATCCAAGTTCCAAGAAGTCTGAGGAACAGAGAAATCTGATGATTGGAGAAATCTGGGTTAAAGACCAATAGCACAAGAGCCATCTGATCAGGAACTATCCCCTAGAGAATGAGTTGTCCTTAGGAAGTGAGTTACCCCAAAAGTTCGTCTTAAAGCCCCTGGATACAATTCCAATAATGACCAGTCAACATTTAATAAGCTTCTATTATGTGTACACGCTTGATTGGAGTACTAAGATATTAGATCATGAGGTCACAACCCAGTGGTGGAATCTCAATCACAGTCCATTATAATAACCACCTCCTAGTCACTGTGCTCAGTCCTAGGTATTCTGCAGTGAATAAAGCATTATGGTCTCTAGAAACAGCTATGTGTTTACCAAAATCATTTCCCTCCTCTTCACATTTACATAACTAGAATACATTTCTCAACCATCCCTTTCAGTCAGATGTGGTTATGTTCCTGAGTTCCATCAAATAAAAAGGGAACAGAAGTGATCTGTGACATGTAACAGACCTGTATCATACACAGGTTAGGTGTATGATATTCTCTCTCCTTTCCCATTAATGAACTGGATGTGGCATCTCAAGAGAACATTAGGAGCCACATGTTAAAGATGCTGGCACCTCCATCAGCCAACATCCTGACTGATTTCATGGGACAGAATACATAACACTAGCAACCAACTTGCCATCACTAACAGATTTTAAAGGAGTGAGAAGTAACTTCTAGTTTGTTGTGCCATTTATACTAAGATGTGTGGCTTTATCTCTAATTGAAGTTTGCATTAAATCAATACCAAAAATCAGAGGTCCATAAGCTTTCAGTTCAGTGTGAATACAGTAGAGAAATGTCTAGGATCCTATCAAACATAGAGGATGGTATGACCAACTTGGTTAAGGGCAATAGCAGAAGACTTCATAGACTGTAACACTTGAGATGAATCTTAAGGGGGATTCCCCCAAAAGACAGTGAGTCAAGTTGAGAGTAGCATATGCTAAGGTTCCCACAATGAGAGAACTCAGCTTGAGTATGGCTAAGAGTAGAAGGCAACGGGGTGGAGGAAGGTCCGTGGGGATTCAAGCACTGATGAGAAATGAAAAAACTGCCAAGCTACTCTGTGTCTATGTGATCTCAGGCATCAGTATATTTGGAAACATATGGAGGTTTGGGATGGATTAGCGTGAGAGAGTCTTTCCTTCATGATGTCAATCCAAACCAGTTCCCAGACAAGACTGGGGGCCAAAAAAAATTAAGACGGTGACCTGAATTCTTGCTGTTGGTAAGTCTGGATTCTCTGACTCGTGTCTTGTACCCCAGCCCTCAACATCCTCACCCCTATCCACTGGAGGATACAAAGCCCAATGAGTGGTCTTGTCGTCACCACCATCACCCCCATTCTCAGAAGTTACTCTTTTGGGCAATAATCCACAGTCTGTGCTCTGCAGCTGCAGCCTGGGAACACCTTCCAGGAGGCAAGATCCCAGGAGCCAAGAGTCAAAGGGGAAGAGCAACCACCTGCATGTTTTGTTGTATCTGATTAATTTCAAATCAATATTACAATGTTTCATGTGTTCTTGGACAGCTTTCTAACATCCTGCAATTATCCTTAAATGGATATGTTCCACACAGAAAGAGGGAATGAAGGTGACTCTGATCTGAGGGTGTAGAAAAACAAGTAAAGCTACAGACTGAACTGGAAGAGAATTTCAAGATCACCCAGTTCAAATGCCTTGTGCAACAGATAAGAAAACAGGTTCAAGAAGGGGTCATGGTTTGCCTTACATCACAGAGTGAGTCAGTAGCACAGACAGGACTTCTAGGTCTCAACTCCCAGTTCAGTGTTCTTACAACTATACTCATCAAGCATCTAGACCAGTTGGAAGAAGCATGCTGAAGGTTACTGATGAAGGAAATAGTGGATAGTTCCATGGCAGTGAAGCTTAACATCTGGACAAAATGTTACAGACAAGGGTTACTATCACACGCTTTCCTTTGTATGGTCTTTCTGTTGGGGTACACTATCTGGAACAATAGACAGAGGAAACATGAATCTGAGCCTGGTCCACTTTGTAGAAGAAGGACACAGTCACCAGAGTGATGTGGTCTGAGGAGTGCTGGAGAAGCTCTCTAACCCTCGAAGATCTTCCCATCATCTTGCTCTTCCAAGGAAGTCGTACATTTCTTGAAGGGTGCCTTTCAAAGACCCTTGGAGAGAAAACACTGAAGACTGGTTCCAACTGCTAGCATCTTAGTATTTGGCCACAAAAAAATTTTCTGCCATACACACCCTCTGTATAGCTCACAGAATTACCTCTCATAGAATCGATTTGGGGAATGTATTGGGTTGGCCAAAAAATTCGTTTGGGTTTTTCTAAAAGTTGTTATGGAAAAACCAGCACCAACATTTTGGCCAGCCCAATAGTTCCCTCCTTCACCAACCTCTTGTGGTTTGGGGTTTTTTTTTTTTTGGCTGCCCTAAGTCTTCCTTGCACAGTGGACTCTTCCCTAGGTCTAGGGTTCTCCAGTCGTAGGCTTCTCTTGTTGTGGAGCATGGGCTCTAGAGCACGCAGGCTCAGTGGTTGCAGCATGCGGGCATGGTTGCACCCCCTCACCCCAGCATGTGGGATCTTACTTTCCTGACCAAGCATTGAACCTACATCCCGTGCACTGGAAGGCGAATTCTTAACCACTGGACCACCAATGTCTTAACAATATACTTGCCTTGTTCTCACTGCTTTGTCTCTCAACACCCAGAATCACTCAGAACAATGGTTACTTTTGACCTCTGAGCAAAGAATTTACATGCTGGTAGATAAGACATATTTGGCCACAGGGAGACAGAGAACAGCGTAAGGAACATCAGCACTGTGTCAGAAACACAACCAGAAAAATGAGACATCACCAACTACACGGGCCTGTTTCACACTTTTGCTCTATACACTCAGACATAGAATCAGAACAGAATTGTCAGTTGCATCAATCAAACTTGTCTTCTCTCTACCCAACGGGGCAGCTGGAGAGATATATATCTACTGTGCGGCTGCTGCTGATTGAAACACCAGGTAAATGGACCAAATTGGGTCAGTTTAACTGAAAGCAGCATTTGAACACTAGGTAGTAGTTCTGCCACTGGGCAGGCATGCACACACATGAGTACACACACAGCTGTACCATGCCAAAAAGACTGACTAATGAGGTCAATTCAATCAAACAACCAGTCACTTTAATGGAGAGGGAGAAAAAAAAGTAAGTTAAAGGAGGTGCTCAACTAAACTGATCATTGCAATCTAGTCACTTGGTCCATAGAAAAGCTCCAACAGACACAACTTGGTTGTCTTAGGAGATGTTGAGAACAATAGTGAGGTCCAGTACCCAGGAAAAGAGAGGTGAATCGCAACAGAAAGAATTTAGGCTAAATGTCAGGAAAAGTTTTTTTGACAATAAAGGGATGTCTAAACAGCTCCTTTGAAAGGAATTTCACAAGTGAAAAAAGAATGGAAAATTTTCAGTTGAGAAACAAAGCAGGAGGAAACATTTACAACAGTAAGACAGATTAAGAGTTGATATTCCTCATATTTTTAAAGGCTTTTACAATTTAATATGAAAAAAGACAACCAATGCGATAGAAAAACAGTGAAGATGATGAGCAAGTGAATCATTGCAGAAAATCTCTACCTGCTAGCTCAGAATCACAGCAGAGTGTCTCAGAATCCAAATGGCAAAACCATATATGATAATATGAAATACTCAAGCTTACTAGTTGTCAGAATAATGAACATTAATATAACAAGGAAATACTTTTTACCCTTCAGATTGCAAAAATTTAAAAAAAAAAGTATTTGATATTGGTGAGCACCTTCTTACACAGCTGATGAGAATGTGAATTATTTCAGCTATTTTCTGTTCTGGCAGTAGTTATATAAGTCTTAAAGACACATACACTTTGATCCAGAATTATCATTTCAAGGATCATATCCTGTAGAATCAAAAGTGCAAGTATATATTGAATGTAGAATGGAATGTGTATATCTAATAGACAAAAAAATCAAAACAACACAATATCCATCAATAAGGTGATGGTAGACTAAATCAAGGTACATTCATTTAACAGAATATTCTTCAGATATTTTTTAATCAATTAGATCCATAATACTAACCTGGAGGAACGTCCATGGAATATTGATAAGAAAAAATAGATTATAGAATAATATCTATTACATACTACTATATATAAAATAGATAAAAAATGGGGACCTATTGTATAGCACAGGGAACTATACTCAATAATTTATATGTATCATATGTATTAATATATACAATATTATACATATATACTATATATAACTGAATCACTTCTGTACAACTGAAACTAACACAACATTGTAAGTCAATTAAGCTTCAATTTTAAAATTTTTTAATAAAATTCAATTTACAAAAGAATAATGTATAATATGCATAGTGTACTTTCATTTTTGCAAACCACAAAAAGGGGAGAAGCCTACGATTATGTATGCCTTACATATAGAACAGTATGGAAATACACATTAAATTGACAATATGTATTTCCTTAGTAATATAGAATTGGAGAAGGAAAAGGGCAAAAACTATTTTTTTCCTTATACAGTACTTCACTTTTTTGTTACAATGGAATATGTTACATTTTTGAAGTAGAAAATATTAGCATTCATGTTTCATGTGGAATAAATATCACGTTTTTTAGTTAGCAAAATTGAAAGTGAAAATACTTAGGGCATTTTTGACTTGTAAGTTACCTGATCCCAATACTCGAAGATCCAGTAGGAAACAACAGATGACACTTTCCCACTCCTAGAACCATTCCGTGAAAATCCAAGAGAAAGAATCCTTTCTCCCCACTGATTAGAAGGTCTGTCACAGTGGAAGCTGCGCTCTTGGGAAACTATGTTGTGGGATAAGAGCCAGAGGCCAGTGACAACGCCCGATGTCAGACGACAGTGTATGCTCGTTGCACAGGGTGTGTAACTGCAACTGAAATATGGAAAACCTGGTTTCTTACATATCTCATACACCAGTTCTAAAGGCATTTCCTCCAAAAGACATCCAAAATATTTCAGCACCAGTAGCCGCTCTGGTGCAAGCATAGTCCCCCAAGGTTGCTATTTGGAAGGACAGCACTCAACCACTTCAAAGTGACTCTCACCTGTTAGTGTAAAATGTTCTGGTCTGTTGAGATAAAAAATACAAAAGGGCAGTCTTGCTTAATGGCTCCACCAATTCTGGTAACTACCTAACCCTGGATATTTGCACCACTTAATTCCACCTTTGTGGGAATTGCTTCATTAGTTTCACATGACTTCTTGCCAAGCTATTCTACTGTCATGCCCCCTAGGATCCTGAACCCTGCATAATGAAAGCCTACTTCAACTGGAAAGCCCAAAGGGTGCAATGGTTACTACTTCTAAAACAACCACTGTTGAGAGAGGCTACCACATTTCTAAGAGAGAGAATTATTCTTTAATTACATAGCATGAATCCCTTATTAGATGATCCTTTAAAAGCTAAAAGAATATTCTTTCATCTTTATTTGGGAGGAAGAGTGTAAAATTTGAGAATCTACCATTTTCAAGTGCCTATTTACCATGCTACAGGCACTGTGTCAGCGGCAAAGAAATTGAGTCACCAAGGGGTTAAACAATGTACCTAAACCCACACAGCTAGTATAATTTGAAGCTAGAGAATGAAATCAGTCCGATTCAAAAGCCCCTTGGTCTTATCTTCTTTGCTATATGCCTTAAAGGGCCACAGTGGTTCTCCAGCCTCAGCTTTTACTCCTATTCAGTCATTCATTTACAGAATAATTCTACCAAATTTACTGAGCACCTACTGTATGTGAGCCATTGTGCTGGGGATACAGAGAAAAGTAAAAGACCATTTCTACTCTTGTGAAACTTACATTCTGGTGTAGGATATAAACAAGTGGCCATAGTATAATGTAGTATGGCAATGTAATATACACCAGGAACCTGAAGTGCTTGGGAGCATGTATGAGAAGCTCCCATTCCTGCCTGGGGAAGACAACTGCTTCAGGTTCAGAGAAGACTTAATTGGAAGAGATCACTTCAACATGTATAAAGGTCAGTTCATGGATCCTGACTTTAGTCTTTCTGTTAAAATCTAAAAAGTATAAGATATAAGAAAACATCTAAAAAGGAAAAGGTAGGAAGAGCCATGTGTAAACAATACAATCTTCCCTTTAAAAAAAAGTTGAGAAACACTGAAGAACTGGAAATTAGTATGCTGTGGTTACTCATTACTCCCACTAACACAGTTAGAAACAAAGACAAAGCACATTTTTTTAAATTTTTACAGTGTTTTATTGTTTACTGCCACACATAAACCCAAATCAGCCATAGGTACACACATGTCCACTCCCACTTGAACCCCCTCCCGTCTCCCTCCCCATCCCACCCCTCCAGGCTGTCACAGAGCCCCTGCGTAAGTTCCCTTAGTCTTTCAGCAGATTCACATTGGCTGTCTATTTTACGTATGGTAGAGTAAGTTTCCATGTTACTTTTGCCGTATATCTCGCCCATTCCTTCCCCTCAATGTCCATAAGTCTGTTCTCTATGTCTATTCCTCCAAAGGCAAAGCACTTGATGAGTTGCAAGCAGAGCAAAGCTATTGAAGTGTGGAAGTTGCTTGAACTGCTTTAAAGACACTAAAAGGTAACTGTAGGTCAGCTTTCTGACATCTGATGTGTGTAAGAAAGATTCTCTACGAGAATAAGTACTATCTGAGGTAGATTATTTGAAGTTATTCTGAGAAAATCAACTAAGTACATCTCAGAATTTATGAAATAGATTTTTTTTTTCTAACGTATTTGAAAGTTTTCAGTCCGATTCAAAAGCCCCTTGGTCTTATCTTCTTTGCTATATGCAAGGCCTTTCCAGCCTCAGCTTTTACTCCTATTCAGTCATTCATTTACAGAATAATTCTACCAAATTTACTGAGCACCTACTGTATGTGAGCCATTGTGCTGGGGATACAGAGAAAAGTAAAAGACCATTTCTACTCTTGTGAAACTTACATTCTGGTGTAGGATATAAACAAGTGGCCATAGTATAATGTAGTATGGCAATGTAATATACACCAGGAACCTGAAGTGCTTGGGAGCATGTATGAGAAGCTCCCATTCCTGCCTGGGAAGACAACTGCTTCAGGTTCAGAGAAGACTTAATTGGAAGAGATCACTTCAACATGTATAAAGGTCAGTTCATGGATCCTGACTTTAGTCTTTCTGTTAAAATCTAAAAAGTATAAGATATAAGAAAACATCTAAAAAGGAAAAGGTAGGAAGAGCCATGTGTAAACAATACAATCTTCCCTTTAAAAAAAAGTTGAGAAACACTGAAGAACTGGAAATTAGTATGCTGTGGTTACTCATTACTCCCACTAACACAGTTAGAAACAAAGACAAAGCACATTTTTTTAAATTTTTACAGTGTTTTATTGTTTACTGCCACACATAAACCCAAATCAGCCATAGGTACACACATGTCCACTCCCACTTGAACCCCCTCCCGTCTCCCTCCCCATCCCACCCCTCCAGGCTGTCACAGAGCCCCTGCGTAAGTTCCCTTAGTCTTTCAGCAGATTCACATTGGCTGTCTATTTTACGTATGGTAGAGTAAGTTTCCATGTTACTTTTGCCGTATATCTCGCCCATTCCTTCCCCTCAATGTCCATAAGTCTGTTCTCTATGTCTATTCCTCCAAAGGCAAAGCACTTGATGAGTTGCAAGCAGAGCAAAGCTATTGAAGTGTGGAAGTTGCTTGAACTGCTTTAAAGACACTAAAAGGTAACTGTAGGTCAGCTTTCTGACATCTGATGTGTGTAAGAAAGATTCTCTACGAGAATAAGTACTATCTGAGGTAGATTATTTGAAGTTATTCTGAGAAAATCAACTAAGTACATCTCAGAATTTATGTTTTTAAAAATTACTTTCTGTTAGCTTTTTCTTAAGAAGAATATTTAAAAATAATAATTGATGCTGTTATTTTAATAAGAGCTTTTTTTCCCTTAGGATAAAAAGGTATTGGTTTCTGTTAATCTAGTTTTTCTTAGTTTCACATTAGAAATATCCTTGGAGTCGGCAGACAAGACCCAAATGTTCACCTCAGCCAAAAAATCTTGTCATTACCACAATCTAAGCAGACAAAGGGGTAAAGTTTGTTCAGGAGGCTAACGAGTGCTGTGGAGGAGACCAAGGGTGTGAGTATAGGCTCATTAGATTGAGCCATGCATGGAAGAAGCAGAAAAAGGAGCCAGTTATATTTCTGCCAGCAATAAGTCAGTGAACACTGACTGTGTGAAGAGCATACCATCAACCTCTAGCATAGTGACTAGGAACAAGCAATGACTTGGAATCCATAGCTCATGTGGAAAACTTTCTGTTCATCCACTGAATCAGGACACCTTCTTTCAAGAAATCAGTAACTTGATTGGACTTGCAGTTCAGTTCCTTCCGGGTGATTTCTGTCCAAAGAGAGAAAATGTTGGAAATAGCCAACACATAGCAATTATCTATTTCTGTGTAACAAATCACCCCTCAAACTTGATGATTTAAAACAACAATTACTTATTTGGCTCATTGCTTTTTTAGTCGCCTGGGTGGTTCATTGTGCTGACACTAGAGGGAAGCAAGGGAAATGCCTAGGGCACAGCATTTAAGGAGATACCCACTTACAAGGTCATTCAATTGTCAACTCTGTACTTGCGTCATCCTGAGAGTAAGTGTCTCCTTAAAATCTGTGCTCTAGGCACTTCACTTGTGCCAGTGTCTGACCCTGATGATTCCTTTCATCTAAGCCAGTTGGAGTGATCTCTACTGGGTTCTTTTATGCTATGGAATAGTGGTCAAGTTGTGAGTCAGTTAACCGCTAGGTGATCTAAAATAGCTTCACTCACATGTCTGGCATTTGGTAGGCTATTACCACTGAGGAAAGTGGCAATATTTCTTTTCTCATGTGACTAGAGGCAGATTTGGAGAGTGGTTGAGTTTTAAAAATTACTTTCTGTTAGCTTCTTCTTAAGAAGAATATTTAAAAATAATAATTGATGCTGTTATTTTAATAAGAGCTTTTTTTCCCTTAGGATAAAAAGGTATTGGTTTCTGTTAATCTAGTTTTTCTTAGTTTCACATTAGAAATATCCTTGGAGTCGGCAGACAAGACCCAAATGTTCACCTCAGCCAAAAAATCTTGTCATTACCACAATCTAAGCAGACAAAGGGGTAAAGTTTGTTCAGGAGGCTAACGAGTGCTGTGGAGGAGACCAAGGGTGTGAGTATAGGCTCATTAGATTGAGCCATGCATGGAAGAAGCAGAAAAAGGAGCCAGTTATATTTCTGCCAGCAATAAGTCAGTGAACACTGACTGTGTGAAGAGCATACCATCAACCTCTAGCATAGTGACTAGGAACAAGCAATGACTTGGAATCCATAGCTCATGTGGAAAACTTTCTGTTCATCCACTGAATCAGGACACCTTCTTTCAAGAAATCAGTAACTTGATTGGACTTGCAGTTCATTTCCCTTTCCCGGGGTGATTTCTGTCCAAAGAGAGAAAATGTTGGAAATAGCCAACACATAGCAATTATCTATTTCTGTGTAACAAATCACCCCTCAAACTTGATGATTTAAAACAACAATTACTTATTTGGCTCATTGCTTTTTTAGTCGCCTGGGTGGTTCATTGTGCTGACACTAGAGGGAAGCAAGGGAAATGCCTAGGGCACAGCATTTAAGGAGATACCCACTTACAAGGTCATTCAATTGTCAACTCTGTACTTGCGTCATCCTGAGAGTAAGTGTCTCCTTAAAATCTGTGCTCTAGGCACTTCACTTGTGCCAGTGTCTGACCCTGATGATTCCTTTCATCTAAGCCAGTTGGAGTGATCTCTACTGGGTTCTTTTATGCTATGGAATAGTGGTCAAGTTGTGAGTCAGTTAACCGCTAGGTGATCTAAAATAGCTTCACTCACATGTCTGGCATTTGGTAGGCTATTACCACTGAGGAAAGTGGCAATATTTCTTTTCTCATGTGACTAGAGGCAGATTTGGAGAGTGGTTGAGTTTTAAACAGAAGTAGGGCTTACCTCCAATGGCACAATGATGTTTATGTATTTAGAGATAGGAATCAAGGTTACTTTTCCTCTAAGGATTGGGGCATTGGCATTGGGGCAATAAGGGTAACTGGGCCCATATATCTCCCCATTCAGTAGGCTAACAAGCACTCACTTCTTCACCTGCTGTCCTTTACAGATTCCTGTAAGCAGTGAAGGAGAGCAGGTCTCTATGTGCGAGCAACTTTCAAGTCTCTGCTTGCATTGCATATGCTACTTGTTCCAATGGCCAAAACAAGTCACACAATCAACCCCAGAATGAGTGTGGAAGGAGACTCTACAAGGGCATGGAACAGGGAAATCTGAACAAATTGGGACCACTACTATACCACAATGTCCAACAGTAAATTACAGAAATGGGAGAGAATGACTGTGACGAATGCATCACCTGAAGAGATAACCAATTTGTAATCAGGAGAGCACTAGAGAAGGATTCTCTCTAGACTGCATCAACCAGTTGGGAAGGAACTTCCTCAGGGAAGAAGTGAGATTTCATTAATGTCCCATCTGCACTCGTCAGAGTTTCAAACATATGCTCTCCAAGGACCTGTCCCATGTGTGACATGTTCCCTAAATCTCTACCTGGTGAGAACCCTGAGCACAACATCTCCAACACTCCTACAGGACACACACCACAAGATAAATCAAGGTTTCTAGCCACAGCAATTCCTCCTCTGGGAGAGGTGGAGAATCCTTATTTTAGAGGAAAAGCAACCCTAATTACTATCCCTAAATACATAAACACCATTTTGCCATTGGAGGTAAACCCTACTTCTGTTTAAAACTCAACTACTCTCCAAATCTGCCTCTCAGTTCAGTTCAGTTCAGTTCAGTCGATCAATGGTGTCTGACTCTGCAACCTCTTGGACTGAAGCACACCAGGCTTCCCTGTCCATTGCCATCTCCCGCAGTTAGCTCGAACTCATGCCCATTGACTCAGTAGTGCCATTCAACCGTCTTATCCTCTGTTGTTCCCTTCTCCTTCTGCTTTCTATTTTTCCCAACATTAGGGTCTTTTTCAATGAGTCGTCTCTTCGCATCAGGTGACCAAAGTATTGGAGCTTCAGCTTCAGCATCAGTCCTTCTAATGAATACTCAGGTTTGATTTCCTTTAGGATTGACTGGTTTTATCTTCTTGCAATCCAAGGGACTCTCAAGAATCTTCTCCAACACCACAGTTCAAAGGCATCAAAATGTGCCTCTAGTTATATGAAAAAAAATGTTGCCATTTTCCTCATTGGTAATGATAGAATTTTTTCAAATGAACCAATAAAAATATCTGGACCTTTACTACTGCTTTTAACCTCATCTCCTATTTAGTTAACTCACTCCAGTCCTATAAGGTATTGGGACCTTGACAGAGCCTACCACAAGGCCCCAAATCTGTCTTGTAGCCACTCTGTGGCCATTTTGACAATGAGAAGAGATCCTTTGTTTTTGTCTTGGAAATGCTGAAGAGAAGAATTCTGAAAAGCATACTCCTTGCCTGATAGGAATTTCCAGACACCAACAACATTGACATGTATAAACAGGAAGATGAGGCAACAATGGCTGAATGACTGTGACTTTAGATGGTATACAAGCCTTTCCCCAAACAAGCCACTTGGAGCAACTGTCAAAGATACTAAGGTTTGTTCTGCAAAGTATCAGCAGTCTCACTCATCCTTCCCTGGAAATCATTCCAGACAAAAAGGGATCTGAGAGGCTCATTTTCACTTGGTGGAACCAGAGAACACATTATTCACTGGTGCTGACTGTATCTTATCCATTGACAATTATTCCCCAGGCAGAGCATCAAAATGCAGCTGTTGGGGTCATTACAGGAAATATATTCCAAATACACGTGAGACGGGTCATCTTCAGATGAAAGACCAGGCAACTGACTTGAGGCCTCTTTGTGAATACATTGTTCACAGAAAACTCCCAAAATGTTGGCTCAATGAAGAATCTGAAGCACTAACAGGAGCACCGGGGTAAAGAATGTTTCAGACCTCACACCGCACACAGCTTGCCCAAGAGGTAGATCAATTCCATTAAGAGCCAGCTCATTCTCTAAAACATTAGGTATTTTCCTGCTGTTATTTAGGAACAACTTTTCCCTTTCACCGAATCTTGACTGTAAATGAGAAAGATAAATAGGCCCTTTCGAAACTGAAGTCAATTCATTCCAGCATCCAACATTTCCAAAACCACTTCCATGACCTTCCCTGTGATCCCTAACAACATTTCTCATTCTAGGACAAAACATTCATTTAAGGAGCAGTGTTCAACATCTGCTTTTTGGATGCTCACCCTGATTTAATAGGCTTTGGTGGAGTTACCTCTTAATTTTTGAAATGCAATGGGTTTTGGTCCCAGTTGGGTGTGGAGGAAGGTGCCACCACCAAGACATTAGATTTTATTAGGATAATGATCCTCTAGCCTGTCCTTTGGAAAGAGGAAAAGTCACTGGATTGTAGCATGATTACACATGGGCAGATAATGTTAAGTTTGAATACTAAGTAGGGGGAGTTTAGGCTGAATTTATCCCTCCCAGAGACACTCTTTACTTCACCTATACTGATTATGTCATTGTCATCCTAACTTCTGTGTTTATCACTCCTATATCTCCTATGCTATTTCTCTACTTGGAAATACTTTTGTCTGTTTACTTTGTCTATTAAAATCTTAATAGGTGTTTTGAAGCCTAAATCAAGTCCCATATCTTCTGAAAAGTCTTCCTTGATGTTCTCAGTCTAAGGACCTCTCTCCCTTTTCATAATCAGTAATACCTACTCTGGCACTTGGCTATGTACATTTTGTATTATATTGTTCTGTGCCTGTTTCATAAGTATTAGCCCTTTCTCCCTAAAACCCTAAAAGCAGGAACCACATATGCTATGTTGCTCATGAAATGCTTTTTATACACACACAGTGTCTATAAGAACATCTTGTATGAAGCAAACACTAAGTGTTGGTTAATTATCTGTGTGTCAGTGGGAGATCAATAAAGAGACTGAATTATGTCGTATTTTATTTTATTTTTTTTGGTTTGGGGTTTTTTTTTGGCCACTTTTATTGGTTTTTCATTATCCATCTTTGTTCGTTTTTTTTTTTTTTGGCCTGTGTGGGTCTTGCATTGCAGTGGCCTCTCATTGCAGAGCACCAGCTCTGGAGGCATACACTCCAGAGTGCTGGCTCAGTAACTGGACACATCAGTCCAGCCGCTCCGTGGCACGCAGAATCTTCCCAGGCCAGGGGTTGAACTGGCACCCCTTGCACTGCAAAACTGTGTCTTTACCCACTGGACCACCAGGGAACCCCCTGAGTTATGTCTTAATGAAAGCGAAGTCCTCAGAATGGTTCTGAGGCAAGCTTAAAGAAACAAACCATATCAGATTGCTTCCCTGGCTGATAAATCATAGCCCAACACAATTAATGAAATTGATTCACCCTACATGGAGAATTTATGGAGGAGTGGATACTTGGGGGGAGAGTGACCACTTCTGTTTTTCTACATGTCCATTAGTCATTTTGGTTGAATAATGAATTAAGTGGTTGGGGTTTGGGAATTATCATTTTCTACTTTTCAATCCGTGGTTAAAATGTCAGATAGATAGGACCTCAATGGTGAGACAGCCATAGAGCCAAGCTAGCCCAGTGAGAACGAACAATGTCACCACCACCAGGATGGCAGCTTGGGGAAATCCAAAGAAACCTGTACCAGGGAAATAGAAAAGTCAAGTTAGAGTTTAGTCCCAAGCCTAGCTGGGTGATTTATGGATCTGTCTTTTACCTCTTTGAGTCTGAGTTTCCTCATCTGTAAAAAAACAACAAATAGCTGCAAAAGACTGTAAGAAGATCGAATTACTCATCTTAAAACTGGCTGAGATAAGGTCTGAACAGGCAACAGGCCATTTTCTTTAGCAGTTCTTGGCTGCACCACAGTTACAGTCCACTAGACATGGGGAACAGTCTGCTGCTGTACAGTTCATCCATCTGACAATGTCAGGCCTACTGTGCCTTATGAACCCAAGCTGTGTTGAAACCCAAGCCAGTGCTTAACTTCTCACTGTCTTGGTTCACCCACATGTCATCCAAGTTGCTCATGGAAGGGAATCTTCTTTTCCAGCAAGAAAATTCACTGAATGTCATAAATATAAGCTGTTATACCTCCTCAAACTTCTCAGGCTTGGTGTTGCTTACAACACTTCTCTTCTAGGGAGAAGTCCAAATGTTCTTCAATTACACAGGCTGTGTTTTATCATTGTTCGTTTATTGAGGGAACAGAGTGTTGGTTGGACAAGAGTATGAGGCAAAAAAAGACACTGCTGACAACCTACAGATAATGTTAACAGAATGAATACATTAAACTGGCATTTAAAAAATTCACGCAGTTATTCATTTAATGAACACTTTCATGAGTAGATACTCTGTCAGGAATTGTGTTACTTGCTGCTTCAGGAAAAGACAAAGTAGGGTTCCCCTTCTACACCCAGAATTCTGTCTCCCATTCTATCTGCCTCTCCTGGATGCCGTGATTAAGATGCTGGCAGGATTAGTGTTGTAGTTTGAGTCCTTTGAGCCACTAAGTCAAAACCCCACAGCTCACACCAGGGTAAGTCATACTAGAGGTTAAGCTATCCCAGAAGGTAAACCTTCACACTGAAGTCTTCATCAGATTTCCTAACCATTAGAGGTAAGGTGCAGAAATATTAAAATGAGACATATTGAAAAGAAAGCAAGAAAAGCAAGCAAAAATGATACTAAGAATGTAAATGGGGAAACAAAAAATAGCCATGAAAATCAGATCAGTCAGTTTTCAGAAGGTCAGATGAGTCAAATTTTCCATGGACTTTCATAGACTATATGATACTGCTTTCCTCAGCCAAGGCTGGTATTCTTGGGCCTCCAAGGCTCTAATCCATTGTGGGACGGCCCAGGAGTCACCATTAAGGGAGCTGGAAAACCCTAAATTGAATCAATGTTAATCTCTAAGAACAGGAGAAGGAATCTTCTGTAGGGACTAAGTAATCACTTGTGTAAGGGCCCAGTAATAGGCACTGGGGGGTCTAAAATGAGATCATGGGTGCCCCATAGCTGGAAAGAATATTAAAACTTTTATCCAGAGGTGGGTCTTCTCAGATGACACTAGTGGTAAAGAACCTTCCTGTCAATGCTAGAGACATAAGAGTCATGGTTTCGATCCCTGGGTCGGGAAGATCCTCTAGAGGAGGGCAAGGCAACCCACTCCAGTATTCTTGCCTGGAGAATCTCATGAACAGAGGAGCCTGGTAGGCTATGGTCCATGGGGTCAATAAGAGTCAAACACAACTGAAGGGACTTAGCATGCACGCACTTGCTGGAGGTGAGTAACACTTGGAAATCCACA
Source organism: Tragulus kanchil (assembly GCA_022376925.1). Taxonomy (NCBI): domain Eukaryota; kingdom Metazoa; phylum Chordata; class Mammalia; order Artiodactyla; family Tragulidae; genus Tragulus; species Tragulus kanchil. The sequence goes on along the minus strand of JAIOJX010000001.1, from coordinate 63,128,935 downwards.
TAGAAAACCAACATCCAGGAAATTTGTTGGGTCCCAACTGGGTTAGGGGTTTCTGACAGGATTCCTGTTCCAAGAGCACATAGAGTAGAACTGGAGGTACTAGATAAACAAGACAAAATGAGTAATCAGGAAATAAGGCTGCAGAGCAGTTAGAGCTGGAACACAGAATCAAGTCTTGCCTAAAACAGTTAACCTAATGCCCTTTCCCAGAGTACCAGACCAGGAGGCTGTTAATCCTTCTTGACCAAGGCTGGGCTTGGTCCTTGAGAATAGTTGGAGCCAAAGTCTACAAGAGGAAATCAAGTAGCCCCCAGCTCTTGGAAAAGGAGAATATAAAGTCTCCAAAGAAGGGCACATTTGATACTCAAAGTCCTTCCATCTGGTAGGAAGCTAATAAAAAGAATCCAACCAAAGTTTTATTGGCTAACTGTGTCATCCTTTTCCAGAGTACATTTATATTTTAATCCAAGATAAGACATAAGTTCGTGTGCCCATGTAAATATATTTCTAGATGAACGTGGTGGTAAAGAGTACAGCATACAGGAAGAAACCTAGAGTACCTAATGTCACATGGTCTAAGTGTCCCAAAGATATAAATTGCCTATTTTATATAAGGAGACATCTGAATTTTTTGCCTGGATTGCATCTTGAGACTGTATGCTGAGAAGATAGACCTTTATAGAATTGAATCCACTTGCCCATCCCTACATCCAAGAGAAACAGAAGGCATGGAGCCAAGGGTAAGGCCCACCCACAGAATTGAAAGCAACCACCTGAAGTCCCACTTGGGTTTCATTTTAGGAGTCAGAAAGAGTTGATCAGAAACTATTACATAAGAACTTGTAAATTTTACAACTTGGCTCCATTTTTTTTGGGATGGAAAGAAAACTTTTATCCAGAGGTGGGTCTTCTCAGATGACACTAGTGGTAAAGAACCTTCCTGTCAATGCTAGAGACATAAGAGTCATGGTTTCGATCCCTGGGTCGGGAAGATCCTCTAGAGGAGGGCAAGGCAACCCACTCCAGTATTCTTGCCTGGAGAATCTCATGAACAGAGGAGCCTGGTAGGCTATGGTCCATGGGGTCAATAAGAGTCAAACACAACTGAAGGGACTTAGCATGCACGCACTTGCTGGAGGTGAGTAACACTTGGAAATCCACATAGAAAACCAACATCCAGGAAATTTGTTGGGTCCCAACTGGGTTAGGGGTTTCTGACAGGATTCCTGTTCCAAGAGCACATAGAGTAGAACTGGAGGTACTAGATAAACAAGACAAAATGAGTAATCAGGAAATAAGGCTGCAGAGCAGTTAGAGCTGGAACACAGAATCAAGTCTTGCCTAAAACAGTTAACCTAATGCCCTTTCCCAGAGTACCAGACCAGGAGGCTGTTAATCCTTCTTGACCAAGGCTGGGCTTGGTCCTTGAGAATAGTTGGAGCCAAAGTCTACAAGAGGAAATCAAGTAGCCCCCAGCTCTTGGAAAAGGAGAATATAAAGTCTCCAAAGAAGGGCACATTTGATACTCAAAGTCCTTCCATCTGGTAGGAAGCTAATAAAAAGAATCCAACCAAAGTTTTATTGGCTAACTGTGTCATCCTTTTCCAGAGTACATTTATATTTTAATCCAAGATAAGACATAAGTTCGTGTGCCCATGTAAATATATTTCTAGATGAACGTGGTGGTAAAGAGTACAGCATACAGGAAGAAACCTAGAGTACCTAATGTCACATGGTCTAAGTGTCCCAAAGATATAAATTGCCTATTTTATATAAGGAGACATCTGAATTTTTTGCCTGGATTGCATCTTGAGACTGTATGCTGAGAAGATAGACCTTTATAGAATTGAATCCACTTGCCCATCCCTACATCCAAGAGAAACAGAAGGCATGGAGCCAAGGGTAAGGCCCACCCACAGAATTGAAAGCAACCACCTGAAGTCCATCTGGACTTGGGTTTTCCATTTTAGGAGTCAGAAAGAGTTGATCAGAAACTATTACATAAGAACTTGTAAATTTTACAACTTGGCTCCATGTTTTCTATTTGTGTTTGTTCTCCTGTAGTCATTAGCCTTCAGACCTGTCAAGCAGCAAACTTTTTCTGTAAATTATCAGATAGTAAATATCTCAGGACTTGTGGGTCACATGTCGTCTCTTGTCACAGCTTCTCACCTCTGTCATTGTAGTGCACAGCCATAGCCAATATGTAAACCAATGGGCGTGGTTGTGTTCCAATAAAACTTTACAGAAAAACTTTATTTACAGAATGCTCAGATTTAGACAAGTGACTATACTTGTCATTCACAGCTCTAGACCCTCAACTGGCCTGTGGGCTTATTGTTAGAAGCATCAGCAGAGGTGAGTGGCCAGGGTGATTGACATCAACTCTGCAACTAGGTTTATGGACAAACAGTCCAAGATGGGCAGCTATAGAAGAAAGGGAAATAAACAGAGACTTTGGGTCCTACTGCTACAAGGAAAGGAAGGATTTCAGGTCTGATTATTAAGAGAGACACTGAATTTGAGCATTGGAAATTTTTGCAAGGTGCTCTCTTGGCATCTCTGAAGTCACAGCACACAGCTATCTCCTCTATTTGTCCACGTGGCCAATTCTGGAATGGACAAAATGTAGGTGAAAGAAAAGCAAAGGAGGAAAACAAACTCAAGGGAGCTTGGGAATAAATAAGTCTGACTTCTTCTTCTTCTTCTTGAAACAACTTGGGCAAGAAAATGTCTGCGAGTGCCTAGGACCCTGGCATAGGGCCGTAAGATGTGTGGGGAGATTTGAAAATTCAGGTCATAGTCACAGCAGTTAAAGGAAGAACTAGCAGTCAGTCTTCTTGAGGTCTGAATTGGACTGTTGGGGTTTTCTTGTACACTCACCACTTTGAGTGTACAAATGTTACACTTTGCCCTCCTGGGCTCCCTGGAACTAATAAGTGTGCAAACCAACTCCAAACTACATTTTAAAGGCAAAATAGATTTACTTGGGTGAAGCAACATGTACATATGCTTCGAGATAGCTTATTAGAACATTTTTCTCAATCGTGCCCTGCAAATAACAACTGGATCCTAGACACATAGCCAAATTTTGTAGAATCCAACAATAGCCCCATGGGAACAAAAACTTCTGTTTCACACTGTCTTCTGACATCTCAACAGACACTCAAAAGTGAAGACACTTAGGAGACAAAAGATTTGTTATCCCAAGGACAAAGGGTTACAGTGGCATAACAGCCCCAACTTTAGCCTGCTCCAGGTCAAAACGATCTGATCCTGCTTCTTCTGAATGCTCTCCAGAAAGAGAAAGGCACACCCAAGAGGACGGTTCCAACTTAGTCACAACTATGGGGTAAGCCAACTAAGTAACTTAGGAGGATGGGGAAGGAAGGTTTACAAAAACACACCCTCAAGCATGTGCGTTCACTCTGGAGCCAAAATGAATCTGAAGAAGAAACAACTCTTCATTTTCCACTTAGTTCTCATTAGGTTTTCTTTCTTTTGTTGTGTGAGCAGAAGACAGTCTCCTTGGTGAATAAGAAAGGCTTTAAACAGAATCTAGACAGAGCTTATGAATCAGACACGATGGAAAATCAGTGACTTCAATTCATTAACCCAGGACAGTGACCCCTCAATGGCAGAGAACTAGAAATTCTACTCACTTGGTTTATAGGCCATCAGAATAAGCTGGGACAGCTTAGAAACACTGAGCCTTTTCAAATACCCTCAGCTCAATCATGTGTCTGTCTGTAGATCTGGCCTGAGTCAAAAGAGACTCCATCTACTGCAAACTTCTTTGAATAATTAGAGGCATGCTGTATATGTTACGGACCAGATTTCAAATATAGCTCTCCTTATACCAAGACCATATCCACAAAATCATTGACTATTTTGATTGAATTGACCAGAAACAATTTAGATGTGTCCTACCTGATAGTTGAGACTGAACTAGTAGTACTGTTTCCACATATAATTGACCTAAATGAAAAAGTATTCAATGAAAATAAATATCAACAATTTACCATAGGATCTACATCTTAAACCAAAACACACGTTCTTTCCTTCTTCTTCTTCCTCTTCTTCTCCCTGTCCAAAAAAAAAAAAAAAAAAAACCAAACTACTAACAAACTTGAATGGTTAAGCAGTTATTAGTGGAAAGTATGTTAATAGCTGTGATTTCACTTTGTCAGATTGGCTTAGAGTCAGGATTAGGCATTACCTGTAACACATAGGTAGAAAAAATAGACAAATGTTGATCTCTTGGTTGATACATGTCTTGACTCCTCAAATCACAGCTGGTGTCCTGGCTTCCCCAAGAAGGTTCAAACCTTTAGTGACCTGTGTCTGTCTTTTGAAATGACCGGTCAGGAGCAATTTGTGCATCATTATCTGTTTGATAGCCATCCTCAGAGATGTGCTGGTGACTGATTCTATGGCAGTCTCCACTTGGCTTTGACCCTTTTACTGACTTTGGATTCTCATGACCCCTGACTGGGCAGGCCCTTTGGACAGATTTCTCCTGAAAACTTTATTGGGTATCCTAATTTTTAAATTTGAACTATGGCTCTGAAATTGGCTCGCACATATCTGCCTTGTTCCTGATATCTTCATTTGGGAAAAAGATTGATCTTCTGATGTTTAGCATGAGAAAAGTTAGATTCTATGTAGAACTGTGATCAATATATTAATTTCACACTTTCTTAAGCAGAGAAAAAAAAAGAATGCTTTTCAACTTCCATGAAAATTTTAAGGTGTTATAAAGTGTTATTCTAGAAGAGAAAGTAAATGTAGTTTGTGGCAAGAGCAATTTAGTCTTGACAACAAAAATTCCTCCTGCTATAGTCTGGAGTTCTCAGCTATAAAATGGGTATAGTAATGCCTATTTTGCTTGGTTGTGATGAGGATTAATGAGACCATTGTATAGATTGAGGCTGAACACCTGTTTCAATCCAAACAATGTTTATTAAAAGCCTACCATGTGCCAGCTACTGAGTTACAAAGATGTAGAGAACTCTTGGGTTAGTGGGTGAAGTGCCCACATATACAACGATATATACAACTCTGTTTACAGAGTGCTGTGAGAGCCCAGAGGAGAAAGAGCAACTGGCTGCCTGGGAAAGTTTTCCAACAATTTAAAACACAAAAAAAACACACGTTCTTTCATTCTTCTTCTTCCTCTTCTTCTCCCTGTCAAAAAAAAAAAAAAAAAAAAACCAAACTACTAACAAACTTGAATGGTTAAGCAGTTATTAGTGGAAAGTATGTTAATAGCTGTGATTTCACTTTGTCAGATTGGCTTAGAGTCAGGATTAGGCATTACCTGTAACACATAGGTAGAAAAAATAGACAAATGTTGATCTCTTGGTTGATACATGTCTTGACTCCTCAAATCACAGCTGGTGTCCTGGCTTCCCCAAGAAGGTTCAAACCTTTAGTGACCTGTGTCTGTCTTTTGAAATGACCGGTCAGGAGCAATTTGTGCATCATTATCTGTTTGATAGCCATCCTCAGAGATGTGCTGGTGACTGATTCTATGGCAGTCTCCACTTGGCTTTGACCCTTTTACTGACTTTGGATTCTCATGACACCTGACTGGGCAGGCCCTTTGGACAGATTTCTCCTGAAAACTTTATTGGGTATCCTAATTTTTAAATTTGAACTATGGCTCTGAAATTGGCTCGCACATATCTGCCTTGTTCCTGATATCTTCATTTGGGAAAAAGATTGATCTTCTGATGTTTAGCATGAGAAAAGTTAGATTCTATGTAGAACTGTGATCAATATATTAATTTCACACTTTCTTAAGCAGAGAAAAAAAAAGAATGCTTTTCAACTTCCATGAAAATTTTAAGGTGTTATAAAGTGTTATTCTAGAAGAGAAAGTAAATGTAGTTTGTGGCAAGAGCAATTTAGTCTTGACAACAAAAATTCCTCCTGCTATAGTCTGGAGTTCTCAGCTATAAAATGGGTATAGTAATGCCTATTTTGCTTGGTTGTGATGAGGATTAATGAGACCATTGTATAGATTGAGGCTGAACACCTGTTTCAATCCAAACAATGTTTATTAAAAGCCTACCATGTGCCAGCTACTGAGTTACAAAGATGTAGAGAACTCTTGGGTTAGTGGGTGAAGTGCCCACATATACAACGTATATATACAACTCTGTTTACAGAGTGTTGTGAGAGCCCAGAGGAGAAAGAGCAACTGGCTGCCTGGGAAAGTTTGAGATAAGCTTTGAGGCATATGGGGCTTCCCAAGTGGTTCAATGTAAAGAGCCTGCCTACCAATACAGGAGACAAAAGAGATGCAGGTTCGATCCCTGGGTCAGGAAGATCCCCTGGAGGAAGGCATGGCAACCCACTCCAGTATTCTTGGCTGGAGAATCCCCAATGAACAGAGGAGCCTGGTGGGCTATAGTTCATAGCGTCACAAAGAGTCAGACATGACTGAAACAACTTAGCACTCACGCATGCATGATGAATATAATTTTGCCAGGGGAAGAGGAAGGAAGTAGGGTGTGGTAGCCTAGGGAGTATATTGCAAACACAAGAAACAATTCAAAGCAAGAAAAGATTGGATTCGAATCTTTAATAACACTAAGCACTTGAAAGACATTAGTGCCTCCTTCTATATGCCATTCAAAATAAACATTCTGTATAAGGAAATATAATTGTGTTCTGAATTTTCCTAAGAAGTAATAAACACTTCAGTGGTTATTAGTGTGTCCCAGGCACTGTTGTAAGCATTTTTCAATTTGTTAATGCAAGGATAGAGAAGCCTGGCAGGCTACAGTCCATGGGGTCACAAGAGTCAGACACTACTTAGCAACTAAACCACCACCACCAGTAGCTGCTATGGCTACTATTATAGGGGGAAATGAGAAGCCCTTCTTAAAGTATACATACTCAGAATTTGAAGAGACTGGTGGATTCAATGAGCCCCATTCATATTGATTAACGAAGACTGTCTTGTGAGCATCTAATTCTGCTTCCCTGTACCAACTTCCCTGTACCAACTTGGGGGGTAGGTCTCAACAAGAAACAGATGATATATACAAAATAGGAGAATTTGAGAAATGTTGAATAAGGGGCTATTGTTTCCTCCAATTTCACTAAGACATAACTGACACATAAAAGGGTCTATTTGTATAAAAGTGGATGAGATATAGGGAATATGTCATAGGCAATGCAGATCTAGTAGCAGCAAAGCTATTACCAGCCCTAAGCCTAAAGGTACAAGGTGAAGGATGGTTGCTGGAAGGCAGAGGAGAGAGTAATGTGGAGAAGGCTCCCTTGAGAAGAGTAGTGGCCTTTGGTTGAGAGACACAGCCACCTCTAAGAAACCTTACATCGTGAGAGCCAAGGCAATCTGACCTCCCTCTCCTTCTTCCCTCTGACCTCCCTCTCCTTCTTCCCTCTGACCTCCCGTGGGAGGTTCCTATTAGCCAAACTCAGCCAGAGGCCAGAGGGCAAAAGAGCTGGTTGATGTAATCCATACAGTTCAGATTACAGAGGGCAGTGCAGGTTCGATCCCTGGGTCACCTCAAAAGTATTCTTGCCTAGAGAATCCCCAATGAACAGAGGAGCCTGGTGGGCTATAGTTCATAGCGTCACAAAGAGTCAGACATGACTGAAACAACTTAGCACTCACGCATGCATGATGAATATAATTTTGCCAGGGGAAGAGGAAGGAAGTAGGGTGTGGTAGCCTAGGGAGTATATTGCAAACACAAGAAACAATTCAAAGCAAGAAAAGATTGGATTCGAATCTTTAATAACACTAAGCACTTGAAAGACATTAGTGCCTCCTTCTATATGCCATTCAAAATAAACATTCTGTATAAGGAAATATAATTGTGTTCTGAATTTTCCTAAGAAGTAATAAACACTTCAGTGGTTATTAGTGTGTCCCAGGCACTGTTGTAAGCATTTTTCAATTTGTTAATGCAAGGATAGAGAAGCCTGGCAGGCTACAGTCCATGGGGTCACAAGAGTCAGACACTACTTAGCAACTAAACCACCACCACCAGTAGCTGCTATGGCTACTATTATAGGGGGAAATGAGAAGCCCTTCTTAAAGTATACATACTCAGAATTTGAAGAGACTGGTGGATTCAATGAGCCCCATTCATATTGATTAACGAAGACTGTCTTGTGAGCATCTAATTCTGCTTCCCTGTACCAACTTCCCTGTACCAACTTGGGGGGTAGGTCTCAACAAGAAACAGATGATATATACAAAATAGGAGAATTTGAGAAATGTTGAATAAGGGGCTATTGTTTCCTCCAATTTCACTAAGACATAACTGACACATAAAAGGGTCTATTTGTATAAAAGTGGATGAGATATAGGGAATATGTCATAGGCAATGCAGATCTAGTAGCAGCAAAGCTATTACCAGCCCTAAGCCTAAAGGTACAAGGTGAAGGATGGTTGCTGGAAGGCAGAGGAGAGAGTAATGTGGAGAAGGCTCCCTTGAGAAGAGTAGTGGCCTTTGGTTGAGAGACACAGCCACCTCTAAGAAACCTTACATCGTGAGAGCCAAGGCAATCTGACCTCCCTCTCCTTCTTCCCTCTGACCTCCCTCTCCTTCTTCCCTCTGACCTCCCGTGGGAGGTTCCTATTAGCCAAACTCAGCCAGAGGCCAGAGGGCAAAAGAGCTGGTTGATGTAATCCATACAGTTCAGATTACAGAGGGCAGAGATCAGGGAAGAAAGGGGTGGAGAGGAGATTTGGAAGGGGCAAATAGAAGACATCCCACACATTTCCCTTGTGACAGAGCTGTGGCAATGGCAACCTACAAAAATGTCCTGTTACTCCTTTCTACTGATACCACAAAGTCCCAATAGACATGACCTCCAAGAGGTTGTTCTAGTACTTAGATACTAAAATTCACAGTGTATGAATTAAGATATTGCTAGCTGCTCTAATGTCAATATGTAAACTCCAAATTATCAATGACATAATACAATAAAAGTAGTCCCCAGTCTAATGTGAGTGTTCCTAATTTTGGAGGGTTCACATGGACATCAAAAACCCAGATCCTTACAACTCATCCTTCTGACCACCCCTGGGACGTTAGAGTTCTCTCCATTACTCAGGTAGATAAGGAGATGGACTAAACTCACTGCTTCTTAGCTACTTTGACCTAAAAATGGACACAAAGCAATTCCTCTAAAATTCAGTTAAGCATGACATGTCCTCTAGCTGTGAGATGGGGCTAGGAAATGAAATTCACAGTCATATGGTCCATCTAGATGTGACAGAATCTGCAAATGTGGTCCTAGCCCATTGAAAAGTGAAAGTGTTAGTTGTTCAGTCGTGCCCGACTCTTTGTGACCCCATGAAATGTAGCCCACCAGTCTCCTCTATCCATGAGATTCTCCAGGCAAGATTACTGGAATAGGTTGCCACTCCCTTCTCCAAGGGATCTTCCTGACCCAGAGATTAAACGCAGGTCTCCTGCACCACTACCCAATAGCAACCCTACAGCATGGAATGGAAGTAGGAAGCTTTTGTAATCACTTCGACATTCATACAGACTGACAAATATCCTATCAACCATTTAACCAAGCAGTTATTTCAGGCTGTCCTATGGTAGGCACTATGTGGGAGTAAGGGGGAGTATCAGGAATGGTACCTAACCTTAAACAACTTCAACTTAAAGATTTTGCAGAAGCATCCAGATAACAAAGCTAAAGCTGAATAAATTATTCTTCTTCCTCTGACCTCCCGTGGGAGGTTCCTATTAGCCAAACTCAGCCAGAGGCCAGAGGGCAAAAGAGCTGGTTGATGTAATCCATACAGTTCAGATTACAGAGGGCAGAGATCAGGGAAGAAAGGGGTGGAGAGGAGATTTGGAAGGGGCAAATAGAAGACATCCCACACATTTCCCTTGTGACAGAGCTGTGGCAATGGCAACCTACAAAAATGTCCTGTTACTCCTTTCTACTGATACCACAAAGTCCCAATAGACATGACCTCCAAGAGGTTGTTCTAGTACTTAGATACTAAAATTCACAGTGTATGAATTAAGATATTGCTAGCTGCTCTAATGTCAATATGTAAACTCCAAATTATCAATGACATAATACAATAAAAGTAGTCCCCAGTCTAATGTGAGTGTTCCTAATTTTGGAGGGTTCACATGGACATCAAAAACCCAGATCCTTACAACTCATCCTTCTGACCACCCCTGGGACGTTAGAGTTCTCTCCATTACTCAGGTAGATAAGGAGATGGACTAAACTCACTGCTTCTTAGCTACTTTGACCTAAAAATGGACACAAAGCAATTCCTCTAAAATTCAGTTAAGCATGACATGTCCTCTAGCTGTGAGATGGGGCTAGGAAATGAAATTCACAGTCATATGGTCCATCTAGATGTGACAGAATCTGCAAATGTGGTCCTAGCCCATTGAAAAGTGAAAGTGTTAGTTGTTCAGTCGTGCCCGACTCTTTGTGACCCCATGAAATGTAGCCCACCAGTCTCCTCTATCCATGAGATTCTCCAGGCAAGATTACTGGAATAGGTTGCCACTCCCTTCTCCAAGGGATCTTCCTGACCCAGAGATTAAACGCAGGTCTCCTGCACCACTACCCAATAGCAACCCTACAGCATGGAATGGAAGTAGGAAGCTTTTGTAATCACTTCGACATTCATACAGACTGACAAATATCCTATCAACCATTTAACCAAGCAGTTATTTCAGGCTGTCCTATGGTAGGCACTATGTGGGAGTAAGGGGGAGTATCAGGAATGGTACCTAACCTTAAACAACTTCAACTTAAAGATTTTGCAGAAGCATCCAGATAACAAAGCTAAAGCTGAATAAATTATTCAACTGGTCTCCCATTCCTTGTGCTTGCTACTGTGGAAGTCTAAACATACGAATGATGGATTAAAGTTATTCCTCTTTTTCATCTAGATATTTGCAATCTCTCCACACAGACTCAAATAAATCTATCACTCTGATTAAAACTGGTCCATCAGTTTTGTTAAACTATCAGTAAAGTATTTGGTTATTCAGAAAATATAGTCACATTTTGTCTGTAGCTGGAGTAAGAGCCTTAGGCCTCTTAATCACTACAAACTCTAACCACCTCATCCCCCCGCAGGATCCTCAGGCCATTCATTTAATCCCAAGGAATACTTATTAAGGTCCTTAATTTTATTATCTCATGAAAAGAAAAGAATTCCAATTAGTTACGTGTAATTTTACCCCAAGGTTCCAACCTCTTATTCAATTTCTATTGATTTAGGCTTTTCTTTTTTTCCATCCATACATCCTTTCAGGGTATCTTCTTTATTTTATTCTTTGAGATTGAATTTTGTTAAAAAGGGCAGTGACACACAGGTCAGGTTTGTTTTGTAAAAGTCAAAAACCGCCTGGCAGAACAATTACCAAGGGGACTGTGAGAAAGGCTGGAATCCACAGATATAGACAAACATCTGCATTCCTGACATGCCAATCTTGTGTTTTGCTGGGGGGAAAAAGTTACACTTCTAATGATGTGAATTTTTCTTTCTCCTTTAGATCAAGAAAAAGCTGTAATAGGATTTCAAATAAATAAAGCACCAGCTACTGCCTGGCCTGCCAATGAAGACATGGAGAAGTCTACATAAAGAGCATAGGCAATTGAAATTCACAGTTATTTTAAAATCTTAAAAAATTACCCTGCCAAATTTTCAAACTCCTTGTTTACCCAGTCAAGAGCTGCTCACCGAAATCAAGACTAAACCCTTCAAATTTCACCTTCTGTTCCTAGCTTTTCAGGTATGAATTTATGATAGAAAGAAGGAGAGCTTGGAGTTGACTATAAGCCTTAGATTATGGAGACACAACATTGTTAGAGCCTGTAGGGAAAGAGCAATTTAGCCAAGATTGCGTATTCAGGCTCTCTCATTCTGTAAATAATGATTATGTAACAGTTAAGATCACTTATAGCACTGTGCATGCACGCACAAGATACTAGTTTGGCTTGGTTACGAGGCACTTGCTTGGTCACAGGCTGTTTTGTGCAGTATAAGCACCATCTGAGAAGGCCATGCATTGTTATGTATGAGCTTCACCGTGAAAGCCCTGGCTACTGCTGCATTGGGGCTACATTGGAGGAGCATCAGGAATAACTTCAAGCATGGTTATGTCACATTTTGCAGCATCCGCCAAAAAAAAGGATCCTCAGGCCATTCATTTAATCCCAAGGAATACTTATTAAGGTCCTTAATTTTATTATCTCATGAAAAGAAAAGAATTCCAATTAGTTACGTGTAATTTTACCCCAAGGTTCCAACCTCTTATTCAATTTCTATTGATTTAGGCTTTTCTTTTTTTCCATCCATACATCCTTTCAGGGTATCTTCTTTATTTTATTCTTTGAGATTGAATTTTGTTAAAAAGGGCAGTGACACACAGGTCAGGTTTGTTTTGTAAAAGTCAAAAACCGCCTGGCAGAACAATTACCAAGGGGACTGTGAGAAAGGCTGGAATCCACAGATATAGACAAACATCTGCATTCCTGACATGCCAATCTTGTGTTTTGCTGGGGGGAAAAAGTTACACTTCTAATGATGTGAATTTTTCTTTCTCCTTTAGATCAAGAAAAAGCTGTAATAGGATTTCAAATAAATAAAGCACCAGCTACTGCCTGGCCTGCCAATGAAGACATGGAGAAGTCTACATAAAGAGCATAGGCAATTGAAATTCACAGTTATTTTAAAATCTTAAAAAATTACCCTGCCAAATTTTCAAACTCCTTGTTTACCCAGTCAAGAGCTGCTCACCGAAATCAAGACTAAACCCTTCAAATTTCACCTTCTGTTCCTAGCTTTTCAGGTATGAATTTATGATAGAAAGAAGGAGAGCTTGGAGTTGACTATAAGCCTTAGATTATGGAGACACAACATTGTTAGAGCCTGTAGGGAAAGAGCAATTTAGCCAAGATTGCGTATTCAGGCTCTCTCATTCTGTAAATAATGATTATGTAACAGTTAAGATCACTTATAGCACTGTGCATGCACGTCACAAGATACTAGTTTGGCTTGGTTACGAGGCACTTGCTTGGTCACAGGCTGTTTTGTGCAGTATAAGCACCATCTGAGAAGGCCATGCATTGTTATGTATGAGCTTCACCGTGAAAGCCCTGGCTACTGCTGCATTGGGGCTACATTGGAGGAGCATCAGGAATAACTTCAAGCATGGTTATGTTATATTAGGTTATGTTATGGCTACATTATGGTTATGTTATGGCTGCTGCTACAATGCTGTGTCAGCCAGGAGAGAGCTATGTTATGGCTATCATGCCAGCCAGAAGAGAATAAATGTGTCTGCAGTTCCTAGGGCTCCTTGAGCTTTCTTCCAGCCTCACAGCTTGTGCCATGCTTACCAAACAGTGTGAACAGCAAGACAATTGGTATCTCGAACTGCACGAAGAGCGATACACAGCCATATAGTACTGATCACATAGAATCAAAATAAAATGTCTTATAGAATTCACTGAACATGGTTCTGTGACATGGCTCTTCCTCTAGTCCAGCCTTAAGCTACCATGTGGTGGGGAAGAAGGGATTCACATCAGTCCAACAGCCAATCTTGTGCTTGTGTAGAACCTATGGCCATTTATGGAATGTTCTTTCAATATTCCAGGAAGGTCCTTTTGCCCAAACTAACTATTCTTCCTTATTTCTGTGCTTAAAATTCTCTGAACAAAGACAAGTTCTTCCTTTCCCAGAAAGATAGAAGTAAAATGAAAATACTAACCTCATGACAGAGCCAAAACACCAGATCTCTGAATGAAGAAATTAAAGCAAAAGAAGACCTGGAAGTTCAAATACTATGCTCTTCAGATTTGCCCTACAAGCTCATAAGTCTGTCTGAGGAGAGAAGCAGAAAAGAAGATTCAGGTAGTGAGAAAGGCAACCTAGACAAGAACCAGCAGGAGTTTAAGATCCTAAAGGGTTGCTAAGGCCAACACTGATGTTTTCAAATTTCCTATATGGCTGAGAATGGAAATTTTTTTTAGCCAAGATTGCGTATTCAGGCTCTCTCATTCTGTAAATAATGATTATGTAACAGTTAAGATCACTTATAGCACTGTGCATGCACGTCACAAGATACTAGTTTGGCTTGGTTACGAGGCACTTGCTTGGTCACAGGCTGTTTTGTGCAGTATAAGCACCATCTGAGAAGGCCATGCATTGTTATGTATGAGCTTCACCGTGAAAGCCCTGGCTACTGCTGCATTGGGGCTACATTGGAGGAGCATCAGGAATAACTTCAAGCATGGTTATGTTATATTAGGTTATGTTATGGCTACATTATGGTTATGTTATGGCTGCTGCTACAATGCTGTGTCAGCCAGGAGAGAGCTATGTTATGGCTATCATGCCAGCCAGAAGAGAATAAATGTGTCTGCAGTTCCTAGGGCTCCTTGAGCTTTCTTCCAGCCTCACAGCTTGTGCCATGCTTACCAAACAGTGTGAACAGCAAGACAATTGGTATCTCGAACTGCACGAAGAGCGATACACAGCCATATAGTACTGATCACATAGAATCAAAATAAAATGTCTTATAGAATTCACTGAACATGGTTCTGTGACATGGCTCTTCCTCTAGTCCAGCCTTAAGCTACCATGTGGTGGGGAAGAAGGGATTCACATCAGTCCAACAGCCAATCTTGTGCTTGTGTAGAACCTATGGCCATTTATGGAATGTTCTTTCAATATTCCAGGAAGGTCCTTTTGCCCAAACTAACTATTCTTCCTTATTTCTGTGCTTAAAATTCTCTGAACAAAGACAAGTTCTTCCTTTCCCAGAAAGATAGAAGTAAAATGAAAATACTAACCTCATGACAGAGCCAAAACACCAGATCTCTGAATGAAGAAATTAAAGCAAAAGAAGACCTGGAAGTTCAAATACTATGCTCTTCAGATTTGCCCTACAAGCTCATAAGTCTGTCTGAGGAGAGAAGCAGAAAAGAAGATTCAGGTAGTGAGAAAGGCAACCTAGACAAGAACCAGCAGGAGTTTAAGATCCTAAAGGGTTGCTAAGGCCAACACTGATGTTTTCAAATTTCCTATATGGCTGAGAATGGATTCATTTATATTCTTCCTGCTTGGGTTTCAGTGGGAATTTTCACTTCTGTCTCTGTGTAATTCTGGAAAATTCTCAGCCATTAAAATCATACCTCTTCATTTGTGATTAACACATACATATTACTACATAGTATATTAAAGAGACAATAAGGACCTACTGTGTAGCGCAGGGAACTATATTCAGTATCTTGTAGTATAACCTATAATGGAAACAAAACCTGAAAAAGAACATATATGGATCACTTTACTGTACACCGAAACTAACACAACATTATAAAGCAACTATACTTCGATTTAAACAATAATAAAATAAAATAAAATAAAATCAGGCCTCCTCATTATCCCTATTTTTTCTTCCTGGAACTCCTCTTAGGTAAGTGCTATAACTTCTCTTTCTATCCTTCATATCTTTTCATATTTTCTCTTTCATTAGCTCTCTGTCCTGCATTCTTTGTTATTTACTCATCAAGAGATCTCATTGAACGGAATCTCTCATTCAATTCAGTAATTCTCCCTTCTATGATGTCTAGTCTATTGCTATATGTATCTACTAAGGTCTTGTGTTTAATAATATATTTTTTTAATTATTTATTTGTTTGGTTGCACTGGGTCATAGCTGGTCTGGATGAAGCACAAGCTAGAGTCAAGATTGCAGGGAGGAATATCTGTAACCTCAAGTATGCAGCTTATACCACCATTATGCCAGAAAGTGAAGAGGGACTAAAGAGCCTCTTGATGAAAGTGAAAGAGGAAATTGAAAAAGTTGGATTAAAGCTCAATATTCAAAACAAAAAGATCATGAAGTGGTTCCATCACTTCATGGCAAATAGATGGGCAAAAATGAAAACAGTGACAGACTTTATTTTCTTGGGCTCCAAAATTACTGCAGATGGTTCTGTAGGCATGTAATTAAAAGACACTTGCTCTTTGGAAGAAAAGCTATGACAAACCTAGACAGCATATTAAAAAGCATAAACATCACTTTGCCGAAAAGTTCATATAGTCAAAGCTATGGTTTTCAGGTAGTGAGAAAGGCAACCTAGACAAGAACCAGCAGGAGTTTAAGATCCTGGCTGAATGGTTTTCAAATTTCCTATATGGCTGAGAATGGATTCATTTATATTCTTCCTGCTTGGGTTTCAGTGGGAATTTTCACTTCTGTCTCTGTGTAATTCTGGAAAATTCTCAGCCATTAAAATCATACCTCTTCATTTGTGATTAACACATACATATTACTACATAGTATATTAAAGAGACAATAAGGACCTACTGTGTAGCGCAGGGAACTATATTCAGTATCTTGTAGTATAACCTATAATGGAAACAAAACCTGAAAAAGAACATATATGGATCACTTTACTGTACACCGAAACTAACACAACATTATAAAGCAACTATACTTCGATTTAAACAATAATAAAATAAAATAAAATAAAATCAGGCCTCCTCATTATCCCTATTTTTTCTTCCTGGAACTCCTCTTAGGTAAGTGCTATAACTTCTCTTTCTATCCTTCATATCTTTTCATATTTTCTCTTTCATTAGCTCTCTGTCCTGCATTCTTTGTTATTTACTCATCAAGAGATCTCATTGAACGGAATCTCTCATTCAATTCAGTAATTCTCCCTTCTATGATGTCTAGTCTATTGCTATATGTATCTACTAAGGTCTTGTGTTTAATAATATATTTTTTTAATTATTTATTTGTTTGGTTGCACTGGGTCATAGCTGGTCTGGATGAAGCACAAGCTAGAGTCAAGATTGCAGGGAGGAATATCTGTAACCTCAAGTATGCAGCTTATACCACCATTATGCCAGAAAGTGAAGAGGGACTAAAGAGCCTCTTGATGAAAGTGAAAGAGGAAATTGAAAAAGTTGGATTAAAGCTCAATATTCAAAACAAAAAGATCATGAAGTGGTTCCATCACTTCATGGCAAATAGATGGGCAAAAATGAAAACAGTGACAGACTTTATTTTCTTGGGCTCCAAAATTACTGCAGATGGTTCTGTAGGCATGTAATTAAAAGACACTTGCTCTTTGGAAGAAAAGCTATGACAAACCTAGACAGCATATTAAAAAGCATAAACATCACTTTGCCGACAAAAGTTCATATAGTCAAAGCTATGGTTTTCCCAGTAGTCATGTATGGATGTGAGAGCTGGACCATAAAGAAGGCTGAGGGCCGAAGAATTGATGCCTTTGAACTATGGTGTTGGAGAAGACTCTTGAGAGTCCCTTGTATTGCAAGAAGATCCAACCAGTCAATTCTAAAGGAAATCAACCCTAAATATTCATTGGAAGGACTGATGCTGAAGCTGAAGCTCCAAATAATTTGGCCACCTGATGCAAAGAGACCACTCATTGGAAAAGACCCAGATGTTGGGAAAAATAGAAGGCAGAAGGAGAAAGGGATGACAGAGGATGAAATGGTTGGATGGCATTAAGTCAATGAACATGAGTTTGAGCAAGTTTTGGGAGATAATGAAAAACAGGGAAGCCTGGTATGCTCTAGTCCATGGGATTACAAGGAATCAGATATGACTGAGGAACTGAACTGAGTTTGCCCAGGACTTTCTGATTTTAGCACTATAATTTGCTTGGGAAAGTCCCAAGCAAATCCAGATGAGTGTCCCCAGTTTCTGTGGCAATAATTTGCTAGTCCAACTTTATGGTTTTTGCCTTCGAAAAAGTAAGTGATGGTATAAAAGAACATTCGCTTGATCTATGATATTACCTGAGAACATCCCCACTACCTTTAAGTAAAACCATCTGCTATAACCCATCTAAAAAATGGTGCAATCTCCAGATGCTGGAAGGACTGGTTATTGGGCTTCCTGGGTGGCAGTAGTAGTAAAGAGCCCACCTGCCAATGCTGGAGACATGAGATGCAGGTTCGATCCCTAGATTGGGAAGATCCCTTGGAGAAGTAAATGGCAACCCACTCCAGTATTTTCACCTGGAGAATCCCATGAACAGAGGAGCCTGGTGGGGGTACGGTCCACGGGGTCACAAAGAGTCCAACATGACTGAAGCAACTTAGCTTACACAGCACATACAGCATGTTTGAGAAAAACTTTCTTTCACCATAAGTAAAGACATAGGCCCAATCTTCTCCATCTCTGTTATTCCTGAAGATCACAACAAAATAGGCTACTGCTATATTCCCTTGAGGCCCTATTAATTGGAAGAAAAGCTATGACAAACCTAGACAGCATTGAAAAAGAATTGGTTTTCCCAGTAGTCATGTATGGATGTGAGAGCTGGACCATAAAGAAGGCTGAGGGCCGAAGAATTGATGCCTTTGAACTATGGTGTTGGAGAAGACTCTTGAGAGTCCCTTGTATTGCAAGAAGATCCAACCAGTCAATTCTAAAGGAAATCAACCCTAAATATTCATTGGAAGGACTGATGCTGAAGCTGAAGCTCCAAATAATTTGGCCACCTGATGCAAAGAGACCACTCATTGGAAAAGACCCAGATGTTGGGAAAAATAGAAGGCAGAAGGAGAAAGGGATGACAGAGGATGAAATGGTTGGATGGCATTAAGTCAATGAACATGAGTTTGAGCAAGTTTTGGGAGATAATGAAAAACAGGGAAGCCTGGTATGCTCTAGTCCATGGGATTACAAGGAATCAGATATGACTGAGGAACTGAACTGAGTTTGCCCAGGACTTTCTGATTTTAGCACTATAATTTGCTTGGGAAAGTCCCAAGCAAATCCAGATGAGTGTCCCCAGTTTCTGTGGCAATAATTTGCTAGTCCAACTTTATGGTTTTTGCCTTCGAAAAAGTAAGTGATGGTATAAAAGAACATTCGCTTGATCTATGATATTACCTGAGAACATCCCCACTACCTTTAAGTAAAACCATCTGCTATAACCCATCTAAAAAATGGTGCAATCTCCAGATGCTGGAAGGACTGGTTATTGGGCTTCCTGGGTGGCAGTAGTAGTAAAGAGCCCACCTGCCAATGCTGGAGACATGAGATGCAGGTTCGATCCCTAGATTGGGAAGATCCCTTGGAGAAGTAAATGGCAACCCACTCCAGTATTTTCACCTGGAGAATCCCATGAACAGAGGAGCCTGGTGGGGGTACGGTCCACGGGGTCACAAAGAGTCCAACATGACTGAAGCAACTTAGCTTACACAGCACATACAGCATGTTTGAGAAAAACTTTCTTTCACCATAAGTAAAGACATAGGCCCAATCTTCTCCATCTCTGTTATTCCTGAAGATCACAACAAAATAGGCTACTGCTATATTCCCTTGAGGCCCTATTAATTGGAACCCACTGACTAGATTTCACTTTGTGCAAGGGCTCCTCCAATTGAGAGATCATAAAAATGTCCTCTAGTCTATTTTGATGAGTGTAGGCAATCAACTCAGATAGACTGATACATCCAAATGGATTTTAAGAGGCCAAAGATATTGCTTTGCTTGTCTTCGCATTAGACACTCACAAACTCAGCAGGCTAATTGCAAGTCATCCTTCAGTGCTGATCAGGCCCAAGTCTAATGACGTTTCTCATAACTCTGTCAGACCCTTAGCTCCTAAAACCCAAAAAAGAATATTTGAGTTTGGGGAATGGAAGCAAAAGTGGCACTTTGTTCAAAAAGTACTCACCTGAATTGATTAAACATATACCTGAAACTTGTCTTGTAGGAATTAAATGAGCTGCATTTCTCTCCAGCTGTGCAATAAATTGTCCCCAGTAGCCAGACCCTATGCTTTTATTTTCTGGTATATCAAACTTTCTACAAAAGAGGCACTCAGGAAAATCAAAGCCCAGCATTTCCTGAGACTTCACAAACTATGTCTTATATAAAGATGCTCTTTGAGTATACTTTTTTGTGGGGGAGGGGAGAGCGGGGAGGAAGAGGGGCAGGTGGGCCACTTCTATTGGTCTTCTATTTATCAATTTTCATCCATCTTTGTTCTTTGGCCCATGTGGGCTCCCATCACGGTGGCCTCTGTTGTCACAGAGCACCAGCTCTGGGTGCATGCGCTCAAGAGCTCCGGCTCGGTAATTGGACACATCGGTCCAGCTGCTCCTCCGCACATGGGATCTTCCCAGGCCAGGGATCGAACCAGTGCCCCTTGCACTGCAAGGTGGTGTCCTTACCTCCTGGACCACCAGGGAAGCTTTATGAGTATACTCTTAAACACTAACTGCTTCTGCAAAGTCCCAAACATACTTACAATTTTGCCTGTCATTCCTCTTGACTAAAAGATTACATTAAATGCATTATCATAAAATTGTCTTGAATGAAAAGATGCTCAATGTCACTTATTATTAGATAAATGCAAATCAAAGCTACAATGAGATATCACCTCACATCAGTCAGAGTAGCCATCATCAAAAAATATACAGATAATTAATGCTGCAGAAGGTGCGGAGAAAAGGGAACACTTCTGCATTGTTGGTAGAAATGCAAATTGATACAACCACTATGGAAGACAGTATGGAGATTCCTCAAAAAGTTAAGAATAGAAGCACCATTTGACCCAGCAATCCCACTATTAGGCTTATATCCTGATGAAATCAAAATTGAAAGAGACACCTGTACCCCAATGTTCATTGCAGCACTCTATACAATAGCTAGATCATGGAAGCAACCTAGATGTCCATCAATGAATGAATGGATAAAGAAGCTCTGATACATATATACAATGGAATATTTCTCAGACGCTAAAAGAAATGCAGAAGATTCAGTCCTAATGAGATGGATGAATCTAGAACCTATCATACAAAGTGAAGTACGTCAAAAAGAGAACAAGTGTAATATACTAACACATATATATGGAATCTAGTAAATTCGTACTGATAAATACACATGCAGAGCATCGATGGAAAAACAGTCATAGAGAACGAACTTATGGGCATTGGGGAGTGGGAAAAATGGGTGAGAGATACGGAAAGAGCAACACAGAACCCTATACTATCTTATGTAAAAGAGATAACAATTGTAAATGTGCTGTGGGACTGAGGGATCATACATGGGGGCTATGTGATGGCCTAGAGGGGTGGGATGGAGGGGGATATACATATGACTAATCTGGAATTATACATACCTGCAAACAATAAAACTCTTAAAGTCAAAAAAGCAAAATAAAAAACTTGTGATTGTAAAAAAAATAAAATAAAATTGTCTTGATATCCAACGGTCAAGTATTTTATTTGGCTCTCTGGGTTTCTGCTAATTCACTTTTGTTGCTCAGAATTTCAGTAGCCTCAAAAATACAGTATAATTGAACTTACTCGGATTTCTCTCCTTGGTTGCATTTGGTTGTCTGGAAAACCAGGTCTTTTCCAAAACTAAGGTCTAAAAGATGATCACTTATTATTAGATAAATGCAAATCAAAGCTACAATGAGATATCACCTCACATCAGTCAGAGTAGCCATCATCAAAAAATATACAGATAATTAATGCTGCAGAAGGTGCGGAGAAAAGGGAAAACTCCTGCATTGTTGGTAGGAATATAAATTGATACATCCTCTGTGGAAGACAGTATGGAGGTTCCTCAAAAAGTTAAGAATAGAAGCACCATTTGACCCAGCAGTCCCACTATTAGGCTTATACCCTGTTGAAATAAACATTGAAAGAGACACCGGTACCCCAGTGTTCATTGCAGCACTCTATACAATAGATAGATCATGGAAGCCACTAGATGTCCGTCGACAAATGAATGGACAAAGAAGCTCTGGTGCGTATATACAATGCAATATTTCATAGTCACTAAAAGAAATGCAGAAGATTCAGTCCTAATGAGATGGATGAATCTAGAACCTATCATACAAAGTGAAGTACGTCAAAAAGAGAACAAGTGTAATATACTAACACATATATATGGAATCTAGTAAATTCGTACTGATAAATACACATGCAGAGCATCGATGGAAAAACAGTCATAGAGAACGAACTTATGGGCATTGGGGAGTGGGAAAAATGGGTGAGAGATACGGAAAGAGCAACACAGAACCCTATACTATCTTATGTAAAAGAGATAACAATTGTAAATGTGCTGTGGGACTGAGGGATCATACATGGGGGCTATGTGATGGCCTAGAGGGGTGGGATGGAGGGGGATATACATATGACTAATCTGGAATTATACATACCTGCAAACAATAAAACTCTTAAAGTCAAAAAAGCAAAATAAAAAACTTGTGATTGTAAAAAAAATAAAATAAAATTGTCTTGATATCCAACGGTCAAGTATTTTATTTGGCTCTCTGGGTTTCTGCTAATTCACTTTTGTTGCTCAGAATTTCAGTAGCCTCAAAAATACAGTATAATTGAACTTACTCGGATTTCTCTCCTTGGTTGCATTTGGTTGTCTGGAAAACCAGGTCTTTTCCAAAACTAAGGTCTAAAAGTATCTTTCTATTCTATTATCATAAAACCAGAACATGGTGGGATTTTTGAGAAGTCATGTAAATAATTGAACTTATTTTAAATTGTATCTGAAGAAGCAAACGTAGGCTTCTTTTTTCATTTTCATTTTGAAATTTATTCCACCTGTTCGAATTTTTATTAAATTAATATTTAATATGAAATTGATGCTGTTCCCCAAGTTACAACATAAGGAAGATCTTGCCCATTTCCTTCCCACAGTATAGATCCTTCAGATTTGGCTCTGTCCTCTCCCCAACTTGATCCACAGCAACATGACAACTATCTTCTTTTGGTGGTCCTGTCTCAGTGTCTTTTCTGGGTTCGATATAAGCATTCTTGTTATCTAGACTATATAACCAAAACATTTGAAAGAAAAGAGTGGAGAAAAACTAAACACAAAATGCTAATGTTAAGATTATATATAATGGTGGGTCATGTGTATGGTTGGAGGAGCAGGAATTGGGAACACTGTGTTGGGAAATGGGACTGGGAACTAGTGTGAAAGATGAGGTGTCAGGAGGCAGGTGTGCAAATACATACCACAGGCTAGTGTATAGAAGCTGTCTTAGTCCTTTTGAGTGTCTATAACAAAGTGTCAGAGACTGAAGAGCTTATAAAAAACAGAAATTTGTTTTTCATAATTCTAGCATCCAAGACCAGGGTGTCAGCATCGGTGAGTGAGGACCTTCTTCCAGGTTACAGACTTCTCGATGGACCTTCAAATGGTGCAAATGGATATAGAGCTCTCATGGGGCATTTTTATAAGGGCACTAATCTCATTCATAAAGCCTCCACCCTCATGACCTGAACACCTCCCAAAGGTTTCACTTCCTAATGTAATCATAGTGGGCCTTAGGATTTCAACATATGAATTTTGAGGGTACAAGCATTCAGATCATAGCAGAAGCTGTATAAAGTTTAGACATCATTCACAAACTGTTTATTTACTATGTGCAAAGGAATATTATAAGTGCCTGGGATATAGCAGTAAACAAGACAGACAGAAAGCTCCTAATGGTTTGGAGCTATGCTCTAGTGATACAGTATAATTGAACTTACTCGAACTAACCAGGTCTTTTCCAAAACTAAGGTCTTATCTTTCTATTCTATTATCATAAAACCAGAACATGGTGGGATTTTTGAGAAGTCATGTAAATAATTGAACTTATTTTAAATTGTATCTGAAGAAGCAAACGTAGGCTTCTTTTTTCATTTTCATTTTGAAATTTATTCCACCTGTTCGAATTTTTATTAAATTAATATTTAATATGAAATTGATGCTGTTCCCCAAGTTACAACATAAGGAAGATCTTGCCCATTTCCTTCCCACAGTATAGATCCTTCAGATTTGGCTCTGTCCTCTCCCCAACTTGATCCACAGCAACATGACAACTATCTTCTTTTGGTGGTCCTGTCTCAGTGTCTTTTCTGGGTTCGATATAAGCATTCTTGTTATCTAGACTATATAACCAAAACATTTGAAAGAAAAGAGTGGAGAAAAACTAAACACAAAATGCTAATGTTAAGATTATATATAATGGTGGGTCATGTGTATGGTTGGAGGAGCAGGAATTGGGAACACTGTGTTGGGAAATGGGACTGGGAACTAGTGTGAAAGATGAGGTGTCAGGAGGCAGGTGTGCAAATACATACCACAGGCTAGTGTATAGAAGCTGTCTTAGTCCTTTTGAGTGTCTATAACAAAGTGTCAGAGACTGAAGAGCTTATAAAAAACAGAAATTTGTTTTTCATAATTCTAGCATCCAAGACCAGGGTGTCAGCATCGGTGAGTGAGGACCTTCTTCCAGGTTACAGACTTCTCGATGGACCTTCAAATGGTGCAAATGGATATAGAGCTCTCATGGGGCATTTTTATAAGGGCACTAATCTCATTCATAAAGCCTCCACCCTCATGACCTGAACACCTCCCAAAGGTTTCACTTCCTAATGTAATCATAGTGGGCCTTAGGATTTCAACATATGAATTTTGAGGGTACAAGCATTCAGATCATAGCAGAAGCTGTATAAAGTTTAGACATCATTCACAAACTGTTTATTTACTATGTGCAAAGGAATATTATAAGTGCCTGGGATATAGCAGTAAACAAGACAGACAGAAAGCTCCTAATGGTTTGGAGCTTGCGTTCTAGTGCCAATCAGATAGCATTTTATCATTTAAATGCTTTTGCTTTGTCCTTTCATGTCTACTCCCACTGTGCTAGTCTAGTTCCAAATTCCCATGTGCCCAGAGAGGAGCAACTATCTTTTAACTAGTTTCCTTGTCTCTGGGTTAACGTCCTTGAACCCTCCTTATTACAAACAAATTAATCTTTCTAAGCCTGTTCTTTACTCAAACTTTTAGTAATTTCCCAGAGTTTGGAATTCACTCTGTAACTTTTTAGCCTAGGGTTTAAAACCATTCACAAATGACCCCAATTTGCCTTTCTAGACTCACTTACTTCCACTGCCTTAACATTTCAGCCACTCTACTTTCTCAACTCCATGCCTTTGCCTACCCTAGTCCCTATGACTTGAATTCCTTTCTTGCTACGAACAATTTCACATGTCTACATCATACCTTCAAGGTCTAGCTGGCGCTAAATTGGATAATCACAGATTACCTTTATACTCTCCTCCAGCCACTCTTGTTTTTTTTTAGCTTTCTCCCCAGGATCAAATCCTAGTCCAGAAGCTGGGGCCTCCACTCCTACCGCATGTGCACTGTACTCCATGATGATCTAGCTGACTTTCAAGTACCATCTTCCATGGATAGTTGCACTATCTTAGTGAACAGACTCGGTCCTGGATTCATACTCCCTCTCCTTCTTTGTCTGCCATATGTGGTCGCCAAGAAACTTCATATCTTGTGTACCTGAAACTAAACATGATGGCCTTGATTTCATATACCAACTCCACCATTTTCCTTCCCTATGTCTTGTTTGATTGATGAGTTGCTAAAACAGCTAAGGATAGGGAATTACACTTAGGCACTTGGCATTTGTCTATATAAAAATGTAGTACCAGTATATGTACAGAGATGACCACCAGTGTCAAAACTCTAAAACTTTAGATAGCCTGCCTTCCCCTACCCAAATCTTGCCATTGCCCTAGACTATCCAGAATCTAGGAAGCTCTCCAGAACCCACTGCATCCTGTAGTTACTGGTATCAGCACTTAGATGATGATTCATGCTTGCTGCCCTGTGGATAAACTAACTCTCATAACAGTTTACACACACCGAAAATTTTTAACCTTAGCTCTTGGGTTGGTGTCTCCCTAAAAGCCACAACAGTTTTGACTTGTAAGATACTCGTAATAAAAAACAATATGAGGAGACTCTTAAAATGATGATGATGATGATAATCATAATAGGTAACATTCATTGAGAGTTTATTACATGCCAGGCATTATGCCAAGCACTTTGCCTGTGTTATCTCAATTCTTACAGCAACCCTGTGAGGCAGGAGCTGCACTATTTTTGTCCCCTTTTTACAAATGAGGAAACTGAAACACATTGAAATATGGTATTGGGTCGGCCAGTATGTTCATTCGGATTTTTCCATAGAAAGTAATGGAAAAGTCTGAAAAAAGCTTTTTGGCCAGCCCAATAATTTGGGGGAAAAAAATCACATGGCTAATAAACAGCAGAAAACTTAACATCTGTAGATTATGTTCCTACGGTTATCACTCCCTAAGGCATTAACTCCAAATGTCTTTATCTAGCTAGCTTTTAGGACTCTTGGCTAACTATACTCTTCCTCTCATTCTAATTTCTGATGACTGTTGAACAAGAGCTCTCCCCTTTACCCAACCTAATGATCCCCATCTGGAAAATAATACAACTTCAATTTGGGAGGTCTTTCTTTTATTATCCACCATTCTTTGGCCTTAAATCTTTTAAAAACACACTTTCAAATTCACGTTTCTAGGAAGTCTTACCTGAACTACTCCAGCTCCACCACTTAGCCCAAAAAATCTATAAAGAAACTCAGAAGTCTCAAAACATCAGTAACCAGTACACAATATTATTCAAAGAACTGTCCTTGTAGAGGCTAAGGAGTATTGAAAGATTTTTTTCAACCAAAAAATATGTACTAGGAGCCTACTATATATGAGATACAGTTTTAGGTTTTGGGGATATCCTAGCGAGCAAGTCTTGCCTCTGGAAGGCTAACATCATGGGTAAGGAGACAATGAACAAAATAAACAGGTTGATAATGATATTATGCTAGATGGCAGTGAGTGTTATGGAGAATAAAGCAGGGAAAAAGAATAGGGAGTATTCAGGGTCAGAGAACATTGCAGTTATTAATAGAGTGGGCAAGGGAGACCTCACTGAGAAGATGATGTTTTGACGTGATTCTGATAAAGACCTGAATCAACTCGCCTGACATTCACCTATAGATACCTGTTAATTGATTAGCAAAGGGGATCAAATAAAAGCTTTCAGGCCGGGCTTCCCCTGGTGGTCCAGTGGGTAAGGACACCACCTTGCAGTGCAAGGGGCGTCGGTTCGATCCCTGGCCTGGGAAGATCCCACGTGCCGCGAAGCGGCTGGACTGATGTGTCCAATCACTGAGCTGGAGCTCTGGAGCGCATGTGCCCAGAGCCGGCGCTCTGTGACGACAGATGCCACCGCGGTGGGAGGCCCACATGGGCCAAAGAACAAAGACGGATGAAAATAGAGAAATGAAAGACCAATAGAAGTGGCCCGCCCGCTCCCCTCCCTCCCCAACCCGACCCCCACCCAAAAAAAAAAAGCAAAAAAAAGCTTACAGGCCAGCTCGACTCTTTTAATGTCAATCACAATCAGAGAAAATATATAGGATGTCTTCATTACAGTCTCCACTGCATTTTCTCCTTTTCAAAACTATTTGGTCTGTCTGTAGCACAGCCTCTCTTTGAGAGGTAATATAACATGGACCTTGCAGTTAGGCCAAACATGTGTTCCTGTCTCAGCTCTGCCACTTGCTGTGTGACTTGGAGGCAAATCACTTAAATCAGCATCTTCTGCAAAATGGAGATATAATAGTCATCTCAGAGGATTGTTGGGGTGATTCAAGAGGAAAAGGCATGTGATACATTTCACGTGGTGCTCATAGAAGTTGGGTGGCTGGGAGAGTTGTTGCTGTTGGGCTTTGACAGGAACATATAAATGTATTGGTGACCACAAAACCATAAAACAGACATTAGTTTCTCAGCCTCCACCAGGAAAATTAGTTCAGACGTGGTTCCATGTTGAAAGCAGATTTTATAATGGTTGTTAGGTTCAACTGTATTTGCCAGGAGCAAACAATTGTAGAACAAATAATCAACCAAATAGCTGAGGGGAAAACAAAAACATTAGTGCAACTGAGAAATAGTTACTTCAGTGAATGTCTAGTGATGTGGACCGAGATTCTCTTTAGAAGGAAGGCCTTCAATAAAGCTGGAAAGTGAGAGTTATTTTGGTATGTGACTCAATGCCAGAAATATTTGAATTAATAAGGATGCATTGCTTGCTTAACTTGAGTGGGTATTTTTTTATTTTGATGACAATTATTTGTGGGTGGAAAATACATCAAAAAATATGTGTTTGATCTAGGGAAAATGAGTCTTGATTTCAAATATCTAAACAAACTTGTTTTGAATCTCAGTGAAAACAAATTTGTTCTGGAGTCGACACCTAATATGTTATATTACACCCTCTAGTCTAGTTTTTTAGGCAAATAATAAGCCTGTTAAGCAGAAGTAGAGGATAGAAACATTGACACACTCTTCACTTCACATTGAGCAAGTACATGATCCAAAATTAGTGCTATTTGAGTTCTGAGTTTTCATAAATCTTTTACATATTTTCAAAGATGCTGAAATGTTTTCCAAGAGAATTTTAAAAATAAAGTGAATAAGAGAGAAAAATAAAGAGATCTAGGAATTAGACCTCTGTTCCAGCCAACTTGGCTGCTCTTTACCAAAGACATGTATATGAAAATACATCATATTACATCTTAATTGCTGCATTCTACTAGTGAATAAGTAGAAAAAAAACAGTAAAAAGACTTGTCCTTTAAAATTTCCTTCATGGGGCCTAATCATTTCGTTTTTTTTCTTGTACCATTTGGTTCTTTTCTTCTGAGATGCTTGTGGTAATGTGTCTTCCAGCAGAATCTCAATTTCTCTTGCCATGCTTCAGACTCAGGCACCCACAAAAGAATGACTGGAGGGCATTTATACTCTGAAGGGAAAGAATGTACTCTTTATGTTTTGGTGGATTTGTTTCTTTGATAGGCTCTTGTGGTGCTTCTTTACCCACAATCTTTTCCCCAGTCTTCTTCAAGAAGCTCATTTCTCAACTTTCTATCACCTTATCATGGCCCTCCTCAGCCCCAGGCTTTTCTTCTCTCCATATTCACCCAAGCACATGACTCCCAACTCTGGCTTTAGCAAAAATCTCCCTGGAACAACAGTCTTCTTTCTCTAATCACCAACTCTACATCACCCATGTCAGCGGTCTTCAGTTATCTCAAAATCAAGCTTATTTCAATTTTAACCTAATATCATTTCCTCCAATCTACACCCTTTTTTCCTACTATCTCCCCAGTGGTCCAACTTGAAATACTAGAATAAGTCACTTTTTACTCTTACCTTCACCTTATTGTGCCATAGTCAACCAGTATTCAAGTCCTCTAACCTTATTTCTTATCTCTGATCATTTAGCTTAAAAGACCTACCTTCTCTCCCTTCCCCCATGCCTCATTTATAAAAATCCATCCCTATAATCTCATTTAGCTTCACCTGTTGATGCTGTTGATGCCTCTGATATGCACCTTGTATTCACTTTATATTCCTTATGCAAACACAGTAGTCAAGACTTTTATAACCTTAAGACAATGTGGTCACTTTGTGGAGATAGTTGTGCACCAAGTTAGAGACATTAACTGCTCACTGTCTCTGAGATTGAGTTGGAATGACTGTTCAGTTAATACAGTGATGCTTCATTTTAATTCTTATAACCAAATACTAAAGACTACAGGGAAATGCTACAACTTTATTTACATGAGAGAATGATGAATATGATATAATGGTGATAAGACATAAAATACTTAACAGACATTTTAACCATAATGAAATAAATCAGAGACTGTCAAAACAAAGGCAAAGGAAAACAAAAAATAAGGAATGTCATCAGTTTTATAACTGAACTTGAACTATTGACTCATCTCATTCTCACTTGTCATTTACAACTTTTTTTAAAATGGTTATATTTTATTTACAATACTTTGTTGATTTTGACTTTCTACCCAATTCTTATTTCATTGTGAGCTGTATATCTTGATTTCAGAACAGCAATTACCACTTAATGAAATGGGTCAAAAGTAGACTCAATGCACTCATTCACTTAGGTGGCTCTTCCAGATGTAACAGGTCTTCCTTTGAAAAACTTTAAACTATAACAAGAAAGCCCTCTTACTTTCTCTCAGAAATAAATCTCTTTAAACCGTCTCTTTTTCTTTATATCTATAAAAAGGACTTGAGGGTAGAAAGGGAGCAGAGTGACCCCTGGTTTTAGCATAGTTGCCCCAAACTCCTCAAAGTGAAACTAAAGAATAATTTTACATTAAGTTTGTTTTCTAAAAGGCCAAGTCAGACCTGAATTACACAAAAGTAGTCAAAGCATGTACACCAATACAGAGACCACTCGAATTAGAATAAAAAGCTTTTTTTTTTAAGTTTTTGGAAAAAATTAATATTGAATTTTTTAAAAATGACTCAAAGTAGTTATCATGGAGGGAAAACAAAACTTTGTTGAATTTTGTTGCGTTCATTTTATAATTCAGAGATGCTTTGTTAGTTTAAATTATTTATGGGAGGGTTGGGCTTCCTGGGTGGCTCAAGACAGTGCAGGAGACTGGGGTTCAATCCCTGGGTCAAGAAGATCCCCTGGAAAAGGTAATGGCAACCCACTCCAGTATTTTTGTTTAGAGAATTCCATGGACAGAGGAGCCCAGCAGACTATAGCCCATAGAGTCACAAACAGTCAATCATGACTGAGTGACTAACAAGCACATGAGAGGGTGAGTGCTATCTTTTGGGCACTCTACTTAAAGCCTTATAAGGTCTTCATCTGGCCTTGGGACAGATTTTTTTTTAACAAAAAACCAATTTGGGGCTTCCCCTGGTGGTCCAGTGGGTAAGGACACTGCCTTGCAGTGCAAGGGGTGCCGGTTTCATCTGGCCTGGGAAGATCCCACTGTCAAAACAAAGGCAAAGGAAAACAAAAAATAAGGAATGTCATCAGTTTTATAACTGAACTTGAACTATTGACTCATCTCATTCTCACTTGTCATTTACAACTTTTTTTAAAATGGTTATATTTTATTTACAATACTTTGTTGATTTTGACTTTCTACCCAATTCTTATTTCATTGTGAGCTGTATATCTTGATTTCAGAACAGCAATTACCACTTAATGAAATGGGTCAAAAGTAGACTCAATGCACTCATTCACTTAGGTGGCTCTTCCAGATGTAACAGGTCTTCCTTTGAAAAACTTTAAACTATAACAAGAAAGCCCTCTTACTTTCTCTCAGAAATAAATCTCTTTAAACCGTCTCTTTTTCTTTATATCTATAAAAAGGACTTGAGGGTAGAAAGGGAGCAGAGTGACCCCTGGTTTTAGCATAGTTGCCCCAAACTCCTCAAAGTGAAACTAAAGAATAATTTTACATTAAGTTTGTTTTCTAAAAGGCCAAGTCAGACCTGAATTACACAAAAGTAGTCAAAGCATGTACACCAATACAGAGACCACTCGAATTAGAATAAAAAGCTTTTTTTTTTAAGTTTTTGGAAAAAATTAATATTGAATTTTTTAAAAATGACTCAAAGTAGTTATCATGGAGGGAAAACAAAACTTTGTTGAATTTTGTTGCGTTCATTTTATAATTCAGAGATGCTTTGTTAGTTTAAATTATTTATGGGAGGGTTGGGCTTCCTGGGTGGCTCAAGACAGTGCAGGAGACTGGGGTTCAATCCCTGGGTCAAGAAGATCCCCTGGAAAAGGTAATGGCAACCCACTCCAGTATTTTTGTTTAGAGAATTCCATGGACAGAGGAGCCCAGCAGACTATAGCCCATAGAGTCACAAACAGTCAATCATGACTGAGTGACTAACAAGCACATGAGAGGGTGAGTGCTATCTTTTGGGCACTCTACTTAAAGCCTTATAAGGTCTTCATCTGGCCTTGGGACAGATTTTTTTTTAACAAAAAACCAATTTGGGGCTTCCCCTGGTGGTCCAGTGGGTAAGGACACTGCCTTGCAGTGCAAGGGGTGCCGGTTTCATCTGGCCTGGGAAGATCCCACGTGCTGCGGAGCGGCTGGACTGATGTGTCCAATTACCGAGCCGGAGCTCTGGAGTGCATGTGCCCAGAGCCAGCGCTCTGCAGTGACAGACACCACCGCGATGGGAGGCCCACAGGAGCCAAAGAACAAAGACGGATGAAAATAGAGAAATGAAAGACCAATAGAAGTGGCCTGCCCGCTCCCCTCCCTCCCCAACCCAATCCCCGCCCAAAAATAAATAACAAAATAAATAAATCTTAAAAAAAAAAAAATTGTGTTATACAAAATTTAATCATTTATTGTAACAATCTAAAATATATTTCTGCAACTTTAGGGTATTATATGTAAATCCCACGAAGAGCATATCTATTGAATACAAGCAAAAGAAAATGAGAATAGAATCAAAATGTGCCCTTACAAAGAAATAACAAAGCACAAAAGAATGCAGTAAGGAATGAGGACCAAAAAAAAGGCATAAGACAGACAACAAGAAAATGACAAAAGTAAGTTCTTACTATCAGTAACTACTTTAAATGGCTAGAATGATAAATAAAAATTATATTATGTATATTTTACCACAATTTTTAAAAATTGAGGGGAAAAAGAATCACATCTAACTGAGGGATTAACTGAACCAAAGTCAATCAGTACAGGAGTTGCAGGAATCAAAGTTTATGAAATAGCACCAGAAATTAATAGACCACAAAATCAGATTGGTAGAGGTAACTGGAGAACAGGGGAGGAATTTGAACTTTTATTACAGGTAAATAGAAATCAAATAGAAGTTTTTCATGCAATGAAATAATCTAATGGAGTTGGTGTTTTAGGAACATGGAGATACTGTGGTGTAGCAAGGGCCTGGTAAGTATGCTGTAGTGATGGCAGTTGAGTCATGAGAGCAGATGAACCCTTGAATAATTAAAGGCAGAGAGAGAAAGACTGGGATCAAGATATTTTCTACTCCTGAAAGAAACAAAACACGATTCTACTTCACAGTCTTTGTACTTGCTATTACCACCGGCATAAAAGTATCTTCTTCCATTACTTCACGTGGATGACTGCACAAATGTCACCTTATAAATGAAGACATCCATGAACACCCCACCAAACATATCATTTGTCTTAGTTCCAGAACTCTCGATCACCACTGAGATTTTCTAATGCCCAAGGGAAAAGATTGTTCACATGGAGTGAGCCCCGAGTCAGGTTAAATAAAGTCAAGCTCTGTATGGGGGAAATTTCCAGGAAGCTATCAGGCAGTTCAAATAATAATTATAATTCTCAAAAAATAGTCCTTTATGGGGAATTTTTAAACTTATTTTGCCTCCTCCAATGGCTGCCAGATTTCTGGTTTTCACAACTACCTTAATTGTGAAGCTATTAGTTTTTAAAACTACCACTGAGCTGGGAAGAGGAGGATGTGAAGAGAGCAAGTTAAAAATACCATAAAGTTCATGGTGCTTACTGAGATTCAGCCATTTTTCTTGAATGAATAGTTCTTGGACTGTTGAAAGTCTTTGGTTAATTTCCAGTTCTGAAAAATGTTGATTTTGAATATTTTTCTTGTGTTCTTGTTACTTGTAAGGAGGATTAGATTTGTGGAAAATTTTGCTCTACCAATCCAAAAGTGCTCTTATAGTTGTTTTAATCCTAAACTATTTGTCATTCAAAACAAGGACCATGTATCACCAAACCCATAACACATATATACCACTCAAAACCACATATATCACACAAATAGCGTTTTCACTTCCTTCTACCAATAGTCAGTGGATTGGGGTAAAAAAGAGAGGTATTTGAAAATTTAACTGATTTCCTACCTGGGAATACCTTGAACATCCCATGCAAGTGATAACTATCCAAACCATGAAAAAAACAACATTGGCTCATGTGCCTTGGGGCTTAAAGATCATGATTGACTTAAATGAAAATAGATCACAGACTAAAGAGAGTCATGAGAAGCTGCTAAAAAATTCAATATACTAAAATTCCTCTCTATTTTTTTCATGTTTATTTTTTCATAACTGCTATGTCCAACATGACTCTATAGAACATAATTTCAAGTAATGCAAACACATAACTACTCTTTCACTGTCTTAGAATTGTTTCTGCTTATGGCAGAAAGCAAAGAGGAATTAAAGAGCTTCTTGATGAAGGTAAAAATGGAGAGTAAAAACGCTGGTTTAAAACTCAACATTCAGGGCTTCCCTGGTAGTTCAGTGGTAAAGAGTTCACCTGCCCTGCCAGTGCAAGAGACATGGATGGGTTTGATCTCTGATCTGAGAAGATCCACATGCTGTGGAGTAACTAAGCCCATAAGCTATTGAGCCTGTTCTCTAGAGTTTCCGAGTCACAACTATTGAGCCCATGTGCCACAGCTACTGAAGCCTGTGTGCTCTAGAGCCTGAGTTCCTCAACAAGAGAAGTCACCGCAACAAGAAGTCTGCTCACCTCAACTGGAGAGTAGTCCCCACTCCCTGCAACTAGAGAAGAGCCTGCAGCAGCAGTGAAAACCCAGAATTGCCAAAAATAAATAAATAAAAAAATTTTAAAACTTCAATATTCAAAAAACAAAGATCATGGCATGTGGCCCCATCACTTCATGGCAAATAGATGCGCAAACAATGGAAACAGTGACAGACTTTATTCTCTTGGGCTCCAAAATCACTGTGGATGGGGACTGCAGCCATGAAATTAAAGACAATTGCTCCTTGGAAGAAAAGCTATGACAAGCCTAGACAGTGTATTCAAAAGCATAGACATCACTTTAGTGACAAAGGTCTGTACAGTTGAAGCTATGGTTTTTCCAGTAGTCATGTATGGATGTGACAGTTGGACCATAAAAAAAATCTGAGTGACAAAGAATTGATACCTTCACAGTGTGGTGTTGGAGAAGACTCTTAAGAGTCCCTTGGTTTGATCTCCCAAGGAGATCAAGCAAGTCAATCCCAAAGGAAATCAATCCTAAATATTCATTGGAAGGACTGATGCTGAAGCTCCAATACTTCAACTACCTGATGTGAAGAGAAGACCCAGATGCTGGGGAAAATAGAAGGCAGAAGGAGAAGGGGACAACAGAGGATGAGGTGTTTGGATGGCATCACTGACTCAATGGACATGCGTTTGAGCAAGTTCCAGTGAAAGGGTTTTACCTTGATTTGAGACCTAAACCCAGGGCCCAGACCTGATCGAACCCTGCTTGGGACTTGAACCCATGTGACTGGAGCTTGAATGCCAGCCAAAACCCTGTTTGGGACTTGAACCCATGTCCTCAGGACTTCCTGGTAGTTCAGGGTAAAGAGTTCACCTGCCCTGCCAGTGCAAGAGACATGGATGGGTTTGATCTCTGATCTGAGAAGATCCACATGCTGTGGAGTAACTAAGCCCATAAGCTATTGAGCCTGTTCTCTAGAGTTTCCGAGTCACAACTATTGAGCCCATGTGCCACAGCTACTGAAGCCTGTGTGCTCTAGAGCCTGAGTTCCTCAACAAGAGAAGTCACCGCAACAAGAAGTCTGCTCACCTCAACTGGAGAGTAGTCCCCACTCCCTGCAACTAGAGAAGAGCCTGCAGCAGCAGTGAAAACCCAGAATTGCCAAAAATAAATAAATAAAAAAATTTTAAAACTTCAATATTCAAAAAACAAAGATCATGGCATGTGGCCCCATCACTTCATGGCAAATAGATGCGCAAACAATGGAAACAGTGACAGACTTTATTCTCTTGGGCTCCAAAATCACTGTGGATGGGGACTGCAGCCATGAAATTAAAGACAATTGCTCCTTGGAAGAAAAGCTATGACAAGCCTAGACAGTGTATTCAAAAGCATAGACATCACTTTAGTGACAAAGGTCTGTACAGTTGAAGCTATGGTTTTTCCAGTAGTCATGTATGGATGTGACAGTTGGACCATAAAAAAAATCTGAGTGACAAAGAATTGATACCTTCACAGTGTGGTGTTGGAGAAGACTCTTAAGAGTCCCTTGGTTTGATCTCCCAAGGAGATCAAGCAAGTCAATCCCAAAGGAAATCAATCCTAAATATTCATTGGAAGGACTGATGCTGAAGCTCCAATACTTCAACTACCTGATGTGAAGAGAAGACCCAGATGCTGGGGAAAATAGAAGGCAGAAGGAGAAGGGGACAACAGAGGATGAGGTGTTTGGATGGCATCACTGACTCAATGGACATGCGTTTGAGCAAGTTCCAGTGAAAGGGTTTTACCTTGATTTGAGACCTAAACCCAGGGCCCAGACCTGATCGAACCCTGCTTGGGACTTGAACCCATGTGACTGGAGCTTGAATGCCAGCCAAAACCCTGTTTGGGACTTGAACCCATGTCCTCAGGACTCACTCCCAGCCAAAACCCTGTCTGGGACTTGAACCCCTGTGTCCGGGACTTAATCCAGCACTCACCCAACGTCTGGACCCACTGAGGCTCAGGTTCTTCGTGCCTCAACACAGAAGGAATTCAGCGAGAAGCAGAATGATAGACAAGAAGAGGATTTATTAGGATAGGGTACTTGTAAGAGGTGCAAGCGGGCAGGCAGGAAAGCTCTGCTCTGCTCTCCTTCAGTTGCGTGGGCAGCAATATATATAGGCTGATAGAAGACCACCCCCCTCAAGTAGACACAGATGCAAGGCATACATCATTAGTTCCTTCTTCGCCAGCTGCTCCTTCATCAGCTGTTTATACCCAGTCAAGCCTGCTTTACTGAACAAGGAGCAGCTCTCCTGAGTTATCATCAAATCACCGGCCTCCCAACCTTTCTCAGGTTTCACCCTTCTGCCTACCAACCCCTGCTAGGACTCTACAATCACCTACCTATTCTACTCTGTCCCTATCACCAGGAGATGGTGAAGGACAGGGAAGCTTGACGAGCTGCAGTTCATGGGGTCACAAAAAGTCGGACACGATTGAGCAATTTAATTGAACTGAACTGAGACTGGGAATAAGACCCACCCCGTCTATAGAGTTTTTGGCTATATTCAAGAGAAGCAACTTTTGTAAGAAATGGTTCTTTAAATATAGATTGTTAGTCTTCCCTAGTGATCCAGTGGGTAAAGAGTCTGCCTTACAGTGCAAGGGGCACCAGTTCAGTCCCTAGCCCAAGAGGATCCAGCAAGCTGTGGAGCAGTTGGACCAGTGTGTCCAATAATGCACCAGGGCTCTGGAGCGCATGTGCCCAGAGCCGGTGTTCTGCAACGAGAGGTCACTGCAATGGAATGCCCACACAGGCTGAAGAATAAAGATGGATGAAAATAAATAAATAGAAAACAAATAAAAGAGCCCCCAAATTAAATATATATATATATAGAGAGAGAGACAGAGTGTGTTAATTTAGAATTTGGACCACCTAGTAGTCAGATTGTTTTTTAATGTACATCCCAAAGCAACACTTGACTGCCTCCACATTCCCAGGAACATGTTACATGGGATCAGTCAGTGCTAGAGGCTACTCACTTAGCCTAACAATGGGTGCTACTGTAATAAACACTTTTGGAATATTTCTTGGAAATACAATAAAACTACTATCCTTGCTTTACATTCATGCATCTTTTTTAAACAGACTTAGTATCACCCAGTTTAAGCATGCATCTTACTTACTAGACCTGACGCTTCGCGATTTCCTTCCAAAATCAAATCTACCTTCAAAGAAAGATGAGTTTTTGCTGGATGTGTCTTCACAAATAAGGCAGTTTTAAAGGAAGTGCTGTCCCCACTGTTCTTTGCAGTTTAGTCCAACCGCTAAAATTATGCTTTGCATTTTAAAGGACCCTCACAATGTTTTTTTTCTTGAGCATCATCAATGATCATGGTAAGTAGGGTTCAGACTAGTCCAAATTCAGAGATGTGCACATGGAGTTCCAGAGAAGCTCAGTGACTTAGGCCTGGTAACACGTCTGATGAGCAGAACCTGGATGTAATTGAAACCTTGTTACTTTAAAATAACTGTGTATCTTCCCAAATGCATATCTTGGAACAAAACATCATATGATTGTATATGATGCTTACTCAAAGGTCATTTGCCAGCAGCAGTCTCAACCCAGCTGAAATAATGGTGACTGGGGACCTTAAGGAGGGAGAAAAGTGGTTAGAGGCAGAATCAATAGAATTGATCTAGGTAAGACAGTTGGTTCTTTAAATATAGATTGTTAGTCCCTAGTGATCCAGTGGGTAAAGAGTCTGCCTTACAGTGCAAGGCACCAGTTCAGTCCCTAGCCCAAGAGGATCCAGCAAGCTGTGGAGCAGTTGGACCAGTGTGTCCAATAATGCACCAGGGCTCTGGAGCGCATGTGCCCAGAGCCGGTGTTCTGCAACGAGAGGTCACTGCAATGGAATGCCCACACAGGCTGAAGAATAAAGATGGATGAAAATAAATAAATAGAAAACAAATAAAAGAGCCCCCAAATTAAATATATATATATATATAGAGAGAGACAGA
Organism: Tragulus kanchil; assembly: GCA_022376925.1. Classification (NCBI taxonomy): domain Eukaryota; kingdom Metazoa; phylum Chordata; class Mammalia; order Artiodactyla; family Tragulidae; genus Tragulus; species Tragulus kanchil. The sequence goes on along the minus strand of JAIOJX010000001.1, from coordinate 63,090,671 downwards.
GTGTGTTAATTTAGAATTTGGACCACCTAGTAGTCAGATTGTTTTTTAATGTACATCCCAAAGCAACACTTGACTGCCTCCACATTCCCAGGAACATGTTACATGGGATCAGTCAGTGCTAGAGGCTACTCACTTAGCCTAACAATGGGTGCTACTGTAATAAACACTTTTGGAATATTTCTTGGAAATACAATAAAACTACTATCCTTGCTTTACATTCATGCATCTTTTTTAAACAGACTTAGTATCACCCAGTTTAAGCATGCATCTTACTTACTAGACCTGACGCTTCGCGATTTCCTTCCAAAATCAAATCTACCTTCAAAGAAAGATGAGTTTTTGCTGGATGTGTCTTCACAAATAAGGCAGTTTTAAAGGAAGTGCTGTCCCCACTGTTCTTTGCAGTTTAGTCCAACCGCTAAAATTATGCTTTGCATTTTAAAGGACCCTCACAATGTTTTTTTTCTTGAGCATCATCAATGATCATGGTAAGTAGGGTTCAGACTAGTCCAAATTCAGAGATGTGCACATGGAGTTCCAGAGAAGCTCAGTGACTTAGGCCTGGTAACACGTCTGATGAGCAGAACCTGGATGTAATTGAAACCTTGTTACTTTAAAATAACTGTGTATCTTCCCAAATGCATATCTTGGAACAAAACATCATATGATTGTATATGATGCTTACTCAAAGGTCATTTGCCAGCAGCAGTCTCAACCCAGCTGAAATAATGGTGACTGAACTAAGAGAAGGATACCTTAAGGAGGGAGAAAAGTGGTTAGAGGCAGAATCAATAGAACTTGCTACATAATTGACTATGAGAACTGGAGGATTTTTATTAAAAAGGCATTTAAAATGATCCCAGATTGGAGGATATCTATTCCTTTCTTGATCCAGTAGCTCCCTCACTGCTTCTGAGAATTGTCTCTCTGGTTACCCCAAATTTGTGCTCCATCTGGAGCTGCTGTGTTGTCACATGACTCTCCCCCTCAGACTCCATAGGAATGTGCTAGGGGTGGGCCTCTACTCCACACCAGTAAGTTCCCTTTATCTCTTGTTTTGTGCTTTGTTCAAAGAGAATTCAATCACTCCCCGAGTAGCTATATAAGTTGCAATGCTGTAAAGCAGAGTTGTCCAGTAAAAATATAGTGTGAGCCAAGTATGTAATTTTCTATGTTCTAATTTCCACATTAAGAGAGGAAACAGGTGGAATTAATTTTCATAACATTTTATTGAACACAATAAATCCAGTATTTTATCATTTAAACATGAAATCAATGTTTTTTAAATTAATACAATATTTTACATTCTTTTCTTTTTCTAGTTCTTGGTCTTCAAAATCCAGTGTGCGTTTTACACTTACAAGACAGCACATCTAAATTTAGACTAGCCACACTTCCAGTGCTAAATAGACACGTGATCAGTACCTGCCCTATTGGACAGAATAGCTCTAGAGGCCCAGATCACCCACTGTGTGGAGAAAGATAGCCTATAGAGAAGAACGAAGTAAGTCAGTATGCAGAGAGAGGCAGACATGAAAAACAAAGACAAAAACCAAGAATACTTGTGACAGTCAACTCCTTGATTCTAAGAGTTTTTGAGAATCAGTTACACCCTCCCAACCAGGACAAGCCATAGCCTGGATATTTTTGATAGTCCAGTTCCCCTTTCAATAATATCCTCTGTCCATGAGATTTCCCAAGCAAGAATACTGGAGTGTGTTGGCTTTCCCTTCTCCAGGGGATCTTCCTGACACAGGGATCAAACCTGGGTCTCCTGCATTGCAGGCAAATTCTTTACCATCTAAGTCACCAGGAAAGCCCACTAATATGCTACTTTGCTATTAAAAATATTCTTTTCCTTGTTATTAAGAATAAAGAGAAGTCATTTACATGAATTACCTTAAGGAGGGCAATTTCCTCAATTTATATACCCACACCCCTGCTCTTAGCAGATACTACTAATGAATTGCTCAGTTGTCCTTTTTCTTACGAATTCCAAATGTGAGTGGGAAGGAGGTTCAAGAGGGAGGGGACTTACATATCTCTGTGGTTGATGCATATTGATATGTAGCAGAAACCAACACAACAGTGTAAAGCAACTATCCTCCAATTAAAAATAAGTAGCTTATAAAAATGAAACTAATGAACCAATGCATAGAACCTACTGACTAAGCAATGTACAAGCCAAATGACTCTGATAATTATGATTGTGTCAATAAAAAAGCAATGTCTAAATTTAAGAAAAAGAATCTTTCTGAACAATGCTCTAAGTAGTTACTATCAAATAATTGTTCTAATCATGTAAGTGTAAAAGCATGTACCACCACTGCTACAGAGTTGCAATTTGTCCATTTTATTCTTTCCCTTAATGAATGATGAGAATGCTATACGAGCACATCACACATGAGACAATTCCTGATGCTCCTAGACAAAAGTGTGTGTGCCTATTGAAGTTAGGGGAGGAACATGACCTCATGGAGAACTGAAGAAACTACAATAGCTGAAGGAGACAGAGCTAGAAATACATGGGGGTTTTTTTGTCTTTTTTGTTTTCTTTAGAAATACATGGTTTGAACAGTTACTGCAACCATATAGTTTTTGCCTCAGACAGATAGTTTGGGATGCCACCTAGACATTCAGAAACTTAGCCCCTGTGAAATATAGCAATCCATCAAAAGATTTAGTGGAGAAATTGTGGATGATTCTTTATAACAAATCCATATCCAAAGTATTCCATTTTGAGGTTGTGGTAAATATCAGCCAAGGAGGAAGGAGCTGCCCTGTAAGATGTCCTACTAAGAAATTCTGTCACTGAATCCATGGATCAAACCACTGGAAGAAGTTTCAAATAAATCTGAACACTTCCCTTGTAGTGCTGGTGAAACCTTCGAAAAGGAAAAGATATTTGTGCAACTATATCTAAATGAGACCAAAAGTAAACAGGTTTAATCAAAAGTTAAAATGCACAATCTTTCATTTGTTTTGACAAGAGAACTTGCAGTAAGTCAGCCATATTCTTCTCTCTCTGGTTTCTCTTCAGATTTCCAGAAATTTGCCTCCTTTTGTCAGAATGCCATTTCTGGAAAAGGAAAAGACTACATTTTTGGATTAAAGAATTCTGAGGCGACCACACCTCAGCCAGTGTCATTAGAATAATTGCTGATACAATACTGCCCTCTAGCAATGGCTCAGACTGGGCTTCTACCTCAGCAGTCCTGTCCCCAAGCCATTGAAACACCTTCCTACTTCCAGAGCACATCCAAACAGGAAGGGAGTTATCATCTTATCTGGTCCCTAATGAGAACTGGACAGCCACAAAGATGAAGTTATTGAGGCCCAGAATGATCAAGTGACTCGCCCAGGGACACACAGTTTATTGTCACTGACTGGCACGGTTGGAATTGCTATGCAGATTTGCATTTGGTTTTGTTCTCTCTCTCTATCTTCTTCTCTCCCTTTTTCAAGGGGTAGAGTATGGTAACTTTGGTGATTGGGTTATGGAGAAACTCTGAGTGGTGTCAGAGTAAGAGAGTCTTGACCGCAACAATTATTTGTTTGGATTATTTTACTTTGGGGTTGATAGAGGAAAAATCACAGCAAAGAGGCCACATTTCTCTGAGAATTTTCTTTTGAGCCAGGGCTTCCGGGCCTTGAGAAAAACCCAAAATACAAGCCCATACTCACCTTTGTTCTGAGGCAATCTTGGTTATGGAAGGCAGCAGTCAAAAGAAAGCTAATATGGACATGGTAAGGATCATGAGAATTTGCCTTTCTAATCACCCCCTAAAATCCTGAAAATGTTTGGGGAAATTGCATACTTAGGGTGAACAGGAGAGCAAGGATAGCAATAGCTTGTCACAGAATACTCTTGCAAAGTGAAGTCTCTAACAGTACTTATGGTATTATGCCACAACATAGTTGAATTTGTAATAAAAATATGATAGAGGGAAACTCAGTACCTTTAGCAATCAGGAAAATACAGTTCCAAGCAGAGTGAGATACCCACTAGAATGGCTATAATCAGAATAGGTAATAACAAGTGTTGGTGAAGACACGGAGAACTCAGATCTCTCATATACTGCTGATAGGGATGCAAAATGGTGCAGCCACTTTGGAAAACAGTTTGGCTTTCCTCAAATGGTTAAGCATAGAATTATCATATTCTCCAGCAATTTTAAGCCTGTGTATCTACCCAACAGAAATGAAAATGTATGTTCACACAAAAATGTGCACAAGATCGTTCATAGCAGCAGTATTCATAATAGCCCAAAGGTGAAAACAACTAAATTGCCCATCAACTGAAGAACGTATATGCAAACTGTTGTATATCCATACAGTGGAATATTATTCAGCTAGAAAAAACGTAAGTACTGACACATGTGACAACATGGATGAACCTTGAAAACATTATGCTAAATGAAAGAAGCCAGACACAATAGTGCACATGTGATATGTGATCTCATTTGTATAAAAAGTCCACAATAGGTAAAACTGTAGAGATAGAAAGTAGATTAGTGGTTTCCAGCAGCTGTGGGGCAGGGAGAACAGGGAGTAACTGCTTAATGGATACAGGGTTTGTTTTTGAGGTGATGAAAATGTTCTTAAATTAGATTGTGGTAAAGAAGTAAAATTAGATTGTGGTTATGGTTGCACAACTCTCTGAATGCACTGGAAAAAATTGAATGGTACACTTTAAATGGGTGAATTATATGGTATGTGAATTATAGCTCAATAAAGTTTAGACCAAAAAATAAATAATATAAAGGATACTAGAGGATATTGTAGGAAAGCCACAGTTAGTTTGTCCAGTGCCCATTTATACATTAGTGCTTATACCAGTAAAATTCTCAGCAAAGGTTGTCAAGGGGTAGGAGTTCTGTTCTTTTAAAAATTTGCCAGCTTTCCCAGCACCTATGGGCAGCATCTTTCATATGAACGATGAATTGACTCACTTTTTGTTGGAAAATGTCTACATTTCATACTGACTCTTGAGTGATAGTCGAGCAGTGCATAGAACTAGAAGTTCACAGTCTTGCTGCTCAAGCTACCATCAGCTAGCCTGTATCTCTTCTGGCTCCTCCACATCAACAGTGAGGGCTCAAGAGCTAATGGGTCTGCCATTAAAATCCCTCTTTGCTAATTGCTCCTGGGGATTTTCCTTTCTTTATTCCAGACCCAGCTGTAAGTTCCCACCCCACACACTATATACAGCATTTCTTTGAGTTTACGATGGGAGAAGCCACTCAAATTATCAAGTTGCTTAAACCAGAAGTATCCAGTACCTTTTTTAACATGAATACTTTCTTTTTTATTAGCAATGCCTCTAGAATACTTTAAATGTATTGATGCATACAATCATCAAAAACCCTTTTTTAAATTGAGATAAAATATAACATTATATAAGTTTCAAGTGTACAATATTACATGTTTCAGTTGTACAACACTATAACTTAACATCTGTATACACTGTAAATGAGAGCACCACCAAAGGTCTAGTTACAATCCGTCACCATACAACTGACCCCCTTCACCCACTAGGGAAGGGGGTTGAGGTGTGGATGAAATGGTGCCTTTTATGTGTGCACTCACCCCTACATCAGAACTATTAAAAGGATCACTTTCCAAGGTGGGGGTGGGAGAGGGCAGAAGAGCATGGCATTGGAAAACAGGGATATAGAGAATCTAAATGATCGATCATCTTCCTTCCTTATCAATTCCTCCCCACCTTCCTTGAGAAAGGAGTGACAAAGAGGGGAAAATAAGTGCTAAGAAAGAAAAGCCAGATACTGCTATAACCACAAAATTCCCTTCCCACTTTCAGAATCCTATACACTTCCACAGATGCTTAGATCTAAGATGCATTTCCTTGAGAAAGGAGTTTTCCTTTAACCCGAATAGAGGCTGTTCTACTTTGGGGCTGTAGCTAGATCCTGAGCAGAACCTCCTGATTTCAGTGCCCATTTATACATTAATGCTTATACCAGTAAAATTCTCAGCAAAGGTTGTCAAGGGGTAGGAGTTCTGTTCTTTTAAAAATTTGCCAGCTTTCCCAGCACCTATGGGCAGCATCTTTCATATGAACGATGAATTGACTCACTTTTTGTTGGAAAATGTCTACATTTCATACTGACTCTTGAGTGATAGTCGAGCAGTGCATAGAACTAGAAGTTCACAGTCTTGCTGCTCAAGCTACCATCAGCTAGCCTGTATCTCTTCTGGCTCCTCCACATCAACAGTGAGGGCTCAAGAGCTAATGGGTCTGCCATTAAAATCCCTCTTTGCTAATTGCTCCTGGGGATTTTCCTTTCTTTATTCCAGACCCAGCTGTAAGTTCCCACCCCACACACTATATACAGCATTTCTTTGAGTTTACGATGGGAGAAGCCACTCAAATTATCAAGTTGCTTAAACCAGAAGTATCCAGTACCTTTTTTAACATGAATACTTTCTTTTTTATTAGCAATGCCTCTAGAATACTTTAAATGTATTGATGCATACAATCATCAAAAACCCTTTTTTAAATTGAGATAAAATATAACATTATATAAGTTTCAAGTGTACAATATTACATGTTTCAGTTGTACAACACTATAACTTAACATCTGTATACACTGTAAATGAGAGCACCACCAAAGGTCTAGTTACAATCCGTCACCATACAACTGACCCCCTTCACCCACTAGGGAAGGGGGTTGAGGTGTGGATGAAATGGTGCCTTTTATGTGTGCACTCACCCCTACATCAGAACTATTAAAAGGATCACTTTCCAAGGTGGGGGTGGGAGAGGGCAGAAGAGCATGGCATTGGAAAACAGGGATATAGAGAATCTAAATGATCGATCATCTTCCTTCCTTATCAATTCCTCCCCACCTTCCTTGAGAAAGGAGTGACAAAGAGGGGAAAATAAGTGCTAAGAAAGAAAAGCCAGATACTGCTATAACCACAAAATTCCCTTCCCACTTTCAGAATCCTATACACTTCCACAGATGCTTAGATCTAAGATGCATTTCTTTTTCTATATGAGAAGATGCCCAGGGGAGAATCTTACTTTCCTTCTCTGACCAGAGCCCAGAATAGAGGCTGTTCTACTTTGGGGCTGTAGCTAGATCCTGAGCAGAACCTCCTGATTTCAGTAGCACCCCACAATGATTGATTCTTTGCCTTAAATATGAAAGACTTCTCCCAAATACTGAGGATTTACATCTGGATCTAAGATGGGGAAGGGGGAAAGCAGGGCCACTTTTGCTCAGGCCTCAGGCTTTATGAGCTTCAAATATTGACTGTTGTTGGGTGGCAAATTTGTCCCGGGTGACAGGGTAAGTCTTAACAGTGACCATCTGGCTCTAAATAATGAAGCCGTGTGTATATAGTGGAGTTGTTGCATATGTGGCTCTGGAGTCAGACTGCATGTGTTCAAAACTCAGTGATGTTCCTTTGTAGCCTGGGGCCACTTGTTCAACCTCTTTGTGCCAGAGATTCTTGGTAAAATAATAAAATAAATAGGAGCAATGAGAGCACCTACTTCACATGGTTGTTTTGGAGACTACATAGGATAATCCCAATAAAGCAGCGAATCCAGAATTTGGACCCCTATAAATGCTCCACAGATGTCAATATTATACTGTGGCTTATGCCAGTCTTCAGTCAAGGATTTAATTTTAGATCTTACCCCATAATTCAGATAGTATCCCTGAAAAGACTAGATGCTGACTATGTCCTAACTCACCCTATCGTATTCACTTGCCAATCCCCTCAGGGCTGAATTTAGGTATGAGGTTAATACAAAGGTTCTACATCTGTATGTCTTGCATTTGATTTTTCCAAACATTTTCACAACCTTCATTGCATGATGCTGTGAGGTTAGCAGGATGGTGATGATTAACTCCATTTTGGAGGAGAGGAAATAGAGGCTCTGTGAGGTAACGAGGCCTGTCTAGAACTACCTAGCTTGTTAGAGAGAGAGAGAGACAGAGGTACTCAAAGTCAAGTCTCCTTCTCCAAAGGTTAATTCGGTGTCCTACTATACAATGCCTATTTTCCTATAAATCCCCCACTAGATCACAAAGGACTGAGCTGACTACTTACCTATCTCATCTGTTCAAGATGCACAGAGCTTTCAGACTAGGTGAAAAAGGAAAGAAACACATGCCTAGAAGAAAAGTCTTCTCTATAACTCTGTGGTACAGCTAGTTATTTTACCTGTAATATACTGGTTGGAGAATAAGTTTGCAAATGCCTCAAGGTCTCAAGCCTATTGGAAAGAGTGAGGAGAAGACATTCTATATCTGATCTGAGCAAACCTAGTCCAGTGTCATCGGATCTCAGGAGTTCCCAATATTTATTTTTCGAAATGTTTGAAACTTGTCTGAAGCATTAGCCATTAAATGGCAGCCCAAGTCTATACTTTCATGGAGGAAATTATTCAAGAGAAGGTTCTATATATTACTGGTCCCTGAGAGGCAGAGACAGAGACCAGGTGGGGGGGGGGGGCGGGACAGGATGGCAGAAGGGAAGAGGACCAGGCCAATGTGACATTTGCTCTCTACCTGGGCCTCAGATGTGGGAATTAGAAGACAGTCCCTAGCATTTATCCACCTAGAGGATAATGGTTTTGAAGAGATCTGTGGACTTGGCTTACAATGAGGGGCAGGGCTAGAGATAAGAAAACAGGGGCTGAAAGTTTCCTCCAAATAGAGGACTTGATGGGTTTTGTTCTGCAGACAAAGGAACTGAGTCTGAAAGTCTGAGCCAGGGCTTCGCAGGTGGGGGCAACACGAGAAAGTTTGCTGCAGGTAAAACTGGAAGGCCTCACTGGGGTACAGGGTAGAAGCAATGTGTTTTCGGTATCCAGGTGACAAATTGTGGCAAGGCTTGGAGAGGAATTACCACCCCAACCCTCCACTCCGGGCTGAATTTAGGTATGAGGTTAATACAAAGGTTCTATCTGTATGTCTTGCTTTAAAATTTTAAAGCAGGCTACATGGTGATGATTAACTCCATTTTGGAGGAGAGGAAATAGAGGCTCTGTGAGGTAACGAGGCCTGTCTAGAACTACCTAGCTTGTTAGAGAGAGAGAGAGACAGAGGTACTCAAAGTCAAGTCTCCTTCTCCAAAGGTTAATTCGGTGTCCTACTATACAATGCCTATTTTCCTATAAATCCCCCACTAGATCACAAAGGACTGAGCTGACTACTTACCTATCTCATCTGTTCAAGATGCACAGAGCTTTCAGACTAGGTGAAAAAGGAAAGAAACACATGCCTAGAAGAAAAAAGTCTTCTCTATAACTCTGTGGTACAGCTAGTTATTTTACCTGTAATATACTGGTTGGAGAATAAGTTTGCAAATGCCTCAAGGTCTCAAGCCTATTGGAAAGAGTGAGGAGAAGACATTCTATATCTGATCTGAGCAAACCTAGTCCAGTGTCATCGGATCTCAGGAGTTCCCAATATTTATTTTTCGAAATGTTTGAAACTTGTCTGAAGCATTAGCCATTAAATGGCAGCCCAAGTCTATACTTTCATGGAGGAAATTATTCAAGAGAAGGTTCTATATATTACTGGTCCCTGAGAGGCAGAGACAGAGACCAGGTGGGGGCGGGACAGGATGGCAGAAGGGAAGAGGACCAGGCCAATGTGACATTTGCTCTCTACCTGGGCCTCAGATGTGGGAATTAGAAGACAGTCCCTAGCATTTATCCACCTAGAGGATAATGGTTTTGAAGAGATCTGTGGACTTGGCTTACAATGAGGGGCAGGGCTAGAGATAAGAAAACAGGGGCTGAAAGTTTCCTCCAAATAGAGGACTTGATGGGTTTTGTTCTGCAGACAAAGGAACTGAGTCTGAAAGTCTGAGCCAGGGCTTCGCAGGTGGGGGCAACAAGAGAAAGTTTGCTGCAGGTAAAAACTGAAGGCCCACTTCCCACAGGAGCCTCACTGGGGTACAGGGTAGAAGCAATGTGTTTTCGGTATCCAGGTGACAAATTGTGGCAAGGCTTGGAGAGAGGAATTACCACCCCAACCCTCCACTCCATGAATCCATCAGTGGCTTCAAAAGCTGAAAGGAAGGCAATGCCCTTTAGGCCCTTTGTGGATTTGAAAAGGCCACGCCCCACCCCTTCAGGAGCCTCCGTATTCTCATAGCCAGAGGCTCCCTCCCTCCAGCAGTTGAGGTGAAGTAGAGTTGCTGCCCTCCTGTAGCCATGTGGGCAGTGGATGTCCTCGAGGTAGGTTAGGAATGGAAGAACAGGAGAGGGCTATCAGAATATGAGAACACTGCCGGGGCCTTCCACAAATAAGAGGAGGAAACCTTCAAGGGATTGAGGTACTGTAACATACAGGTGGGCACAGGGGTCAGTGACATCTGAGATATACTGCTGTACGCAATGGCTCAGTCGTGTCTGACTCTTTGTGACCCGATGGACTGTAGCCCTCCAGGCTCCTCTGTCTTTGGGATTCTCCAGGCAAGAATACTGGGGTGGGTTGCCATGCCCTCCTCCAGGGGATCTTCCCTAACCAGGCATCGAACTCATATCTCCTGAATTGACAGGCAGATTGTTTACCACTGAACCACCAGGGAAGCTCTTTATTGCTTGTGGGACCTTAAAGCAGAGGGCCAGCAGTGCCTGGAGAAACTTAAACCACCATTTTACAGCAGAGGAAACTCTCTTAAGTACTTGGGCATATGATAGCCCACTCCATGTAAATGCTGAGTGGCTCTTGAAAGCTTTTTACATTTAACTTTGAGGTGGGTAGAGAAGCAGGGCGAGTGGGCTCTCACAGGATTGAGCTTCATTTATTCCACTTATCTCTACTGACATTAGCTTAAAGGACAGGAGAGGTGAAAGCCAAGAACGACTGGGGTGAAAAATAAAGCAAAGACCTGCGATTGTTCTCCATTATCATGGCTATCAGAAAATCAGTTTCATTTTGTAAGACATTTGCCTTCCCCTATATAGTTTCCAGACATGAATTATGATTCTGCATCATCAACTTCTTTTTCAGTAAAGTCAACAACTCTTTTCCTGATCTAAGAGCAATCTGAAGGCCCACTTCCCACAGGAGCCTCACTGGGGTACAGGGTAGAAGCAATGTGTTTTCGGTATCCAGGTGACAAATTGTGGCAAGGCTTGGAGAGAGGAATTACCACCCCAACCCTCCACTCCATGAATCCATCAGTGGCTTCAAAAGCTGAAAGGAAGGCAATGCCCTTTAGGCCCTTTGTGGATTTGAAAAGGCCACGCCCCACCCCTTCAGGAGCCTCCGTATTCTCATAGCCAGAGGCTCCCTCCCTCCAGCAGTTGAGGTGAAGTAGAGTGGCTGCCCTCCTGTAGCCATGAGGGCAGTGGATGTCCTCGAGGTAGGTTAGGAATGGAAGAACAGGAGAGGGCTATCAGAATATGAGAACACTGCCGGGGCCTTCCACAAATAAGAGGAGGAAACCTTCAAGGGATTGAGGTACTGTAACATACAGGTGGGCACAGGGGTCAGTGACATCTGAGATATACTGCTGTACGCAATGGCTCAGTCGTGTCTGACTCTTTGTGACCCGATGGACTGTAGCCCTCCAGGCTCCTCTGTCTTTGGGATTCTCCAGGCAAGAATACTGGGGTGGGTTGCCATGCCCTCCTCCAGGGGATCTTCCCTAACCAGGCATCGAACTCATATCTCCTGAATTGACAGGCAGATTGTTTACCACTGAACCACCAGGGAAGCTCTTTTATTGCTTGTGGGACCTTAAAGCAGAGGGCCAGCAGTGCCTGGAGAAACTTAAACCACCATTTTACAGCAGAGGAAACTCTCTTAAGTACTTGGGCATATGATAGCCCACTCCATGTAAATGCTGAGTGGCTCTTGAAAGCTTTTTACATTTAACTTTGAGGTGGGTAGAGAAGCAGGGCGAGTGGGCTCTCACAGGATTGAGCTTCATTTATTCCACTTATCTCTACTGACATTAGCTTAAAGGACAGGAGAGGTGAAAGCCAAGAACGACTGGGGTGAAAAATAAAGCAAAGACCTGCGATTGTTCTCCATTATCATGGCTATCAGAAAATCAGTTTCATTTTGTAAGACATTTGCCTTCCCCTATATAGTTTCCAGACATGAATTATGATTCTGCATCATCAACTTCTTTTTCAGTAAAGTCAACAACTCTTTTCCTGATCTAAGAGCAATCTGGCTCAACATGGAGATCTAAAATCCACTCAGGCTTGGACTGGACCAGGTGTGAGCCAACCGGGTCAGATAAGAGGGGAAAACTTGGTCCCCCGAGTCTCAGTACCTAGAATTTGGGTTTCCCAACCAATCGCACCCTCTTTTACCCTGAGGCAATAGCACTGGTGATTGATGCATCCTTAGGCATCCCACAGAGCCAGATTCTTATCTCTTTATCACCATAAGGCTGCCAATTTGTCTGCTAATCTTTGTTTTTTTCTGAGAATCATTTTCCTCTTCCTGGAATCAGACCCAATGTTTAGGGTAATGGGGCAGCAGACTTGAACCCTCAGAGATTTGGTCTCTGTCCCTCTTTCACTCCCACTGCCCTGGCCCTAGACTGAGTCATCTGATGAGTTAATCACCTGTACTATTGCAGTGTATACCTCTGTGCTCAGGCACTCCTCAGTCATGTCAGACTCTTTGCAACCCCATGGACTATACCCACCAGGCTCCTCTGTTCAAGTTAGCTTTCTAAAATGTGTTTCTAATCATGTCACCCCTACTGTTTTTAAAAGATCTTTTAGTAACCCAACTACATAGACTATTATTGAATAAATAAATTGGCTCTGTTAGTATCAAATTCCCCATTATCCTTATTTCTTGTTTTTACAGTCTTCACCATGATTTCAACCTTACTTATGTGTTTTCTTCCTTATTGTCTTATTTTCTCTTCCATTAGAATGAAGTTTTCATTTGATCAAGGTTCTTATCTGTGTCCCCAAAACAGTGGCTGGCACACGTTAGACAACAAATATTGGTTGAATGAAGGACTCAATAAGTCAAATGCTGTTAGACACAGTTAATTCTTTTTTTCGTAAATGAATTTTATTTACTTTTACGATTACAAAGGTAATACATGCTTACCGTAGAGAATCTGGAAAGTACAGAGAAGTAGAAAGAAGAACATTAAAACAGCCATAATCCCACCATATTAAGGCAAACACTGCTCACATTATGTTCTAACTATCTATGCCTATTTAAAGACCAAGATCTTTTCCTGATCTAAGAGCAATCTGGCTCAACATGGAGATCTAAAATCCACTCAGGCTTGGACTGGACCAGGTGTGAGCCAACCGGGTCAGATAAGAGGGGAAAACTTGGTCCCCCGAGTCTCAGTACCTAGAATTTGGGTTTCCCAACCAATCGCACCCTCTTTTACCCTGAGGCAATAGCACTGGTGATTGATGCATCCTTAGGCATCCCACAGAGCCAGATTCTTATCTCTTTATCACCATAAGGCTGCCAATTTGTCTGCTAATCTTTGTTTTTTTCTGAGAATCATTTTCCTCTTCCTGGAATCAGACCCAATGTTTAGGGTAATGGGGCAGCAGACTTGAACCCTCAGAGATTTGGTCTCTGTCCCTCTTTCACTCCCACTGCCCTGGCCCTAGACTGAGTCATCTGATGAGTTAATCACCTGTACTATTGCAGTGTATACCTCTGTGCTCAGGCACTCCTCAGTCATGTCAGACTCTTTGCAACCCCATGGACTATACCCACCAGGCTCCTCTGTTCAAGTTAGCTTTCTAAAATGTGTTTCTAATCATGTCACCCCTACTGTTTTTAAAAGATCTTTTAGTAACCCAACTACATAGACTATTATTGAATAAATAAATTGGCTCTGTTAGTATCAAATTCCCCATTATCCTTATTTCTTGTTTTTACAGTCTTCACCATGATTTCAACCTTACTTATGTGTTTTCTTCCTTATTGTCTTATTTCTCTCTTCCATTAGAATGAAGTTTTCATTTGATCAAGGTTCTTATCTGTGTCCCCAAAACAGTGGCTGGCACACGTTAGACAACAAATATTGGTTGAATGAAGGACTCAATAAGTCAAATGCTGTTAGACACAGTTAATTCTTTTTTTCGTAAATGAATTTTATTTACTTTTACGATTACAAAGGTAATACATGCTTACCGTAGAGAATCTGGAAAGTACAGAGAAGTAGAAAGAAGAACATTAAAACAGCCATAATCCCACCATATTAAGGCAAACACTGCTCACATTATGTTCTAACTATCTATGCCTATTTAAAGACCAAGATCTTTATCAAGAGTGCTGGCCACGAAGCACAATAGCCAAGGGAAGTGAGGGCAATTAACAACTGAGTGAGGGTCACCCAAAGGTCAGAGCTAGAAATTTCACACTGACGGACAAGACAACCAATGGCCACTTGACGATAGGTCAAGACTTCAGAAGTTAACAACACAAGAACAAGTTGGGTTATGGTAAGAATGTAGTGAGATGATGCTTGTCAAGAGTTTAGCCCACTGCCTGTCACATGGTACATAAACAATATTAGCCATTACTTAGATTATTTCCACAGATCAAAATGAATAGTTCAGGATAAAGACTATAAACAGAACAAAGGCCTTGGAGACCATTTAGATACTGTGAGTTGGAGCATACAGGAACAAGTTTACTGGATGAAAAGGGTGGTATTGGAGTGGGCATCACTCTCCTTATGGGCTTCCCTACCAGGTGAAATGGACCAGGGCTTCCTCAAGTTTGCCTGATAACATGTGGCAAGACATTCTAAGGTGTTTCTGAGGTAGGACATAGTTTCTCCCACCTAGACTCTGCCCTGGAGCAGGAACTAGGACTGGCCTCGATGGCAATGTAGGTTCAGAACCTCATACACCAAACACTCTTGAAGTCCACGTTCTGATTGTTGGGGCAGGTCAAAGGCATGTGAGGTGAAAAAGAAGGTCAAGTCAGCCAAGTGGGCAACAGGGTGGGATGCACCTGGAGCATGGTGCTGAAGGGGGAAGGCCACAAGTTTTAACGATGTAATTGCATGGAATGGGTCTAGGAACCAGTCCTCAAGTTAGCAGCCAAGTTGGATATCACAGCAGAAGAGTCCAGGTAGCATTACTTAGTGGGGGCCTTCTGATGGCCTATGCTCTTTTGAAGGTGGTTGTGCAGACCCTCCTGAGGGTCTTCATGCTCTTTCAGGTAGTAACAGCGTTTGGGAACATGCTGGTGCTGGGAGTGAGAAAAAAAAAAAAGAAAAACAGCAAAGGTAAGAGCCATGCTCACTATGACAAGTGAGATTCTGCCTGGATAATCTCAGTCACTTAGCATGTCAAGGAACTTGCTGATGTACTTTATTTGTATACAAAGTGTGACCAAAGACTAAACTGGCCAAATTCCCTAGTGACCTGGGTCTATGACACATGTGGCTGTAGGTTGGATCCAGCCTCCAAAACAAGACCTCTCTTTTAGAATTGTACTTAGAATCAGCAGAGAGTTGAGACCAAGCCCAATCAGTTCCCCCAGAAGACTTAGACCTTTAACCACCCCACACCCTCAGTATCTTGGGTAGGGCATGGCTCCTCAGAGTGGTTAATAAACCCAAAATACATGCCTAGGTAGGCTCACTGATGAAATTCCAGGTTGGGGGTTATGGTCTAGGAGCTCAATGCCTCCCCCAGCCTTTTCCTTAAGTCTACACAAAGGAGCAGGGTGCCTTCCATTTCCTATCAAAAAACTTGGGTGTATTTCCCCATCATTACCTCCTCGGTCTGCTGCTGAGGATTCAGTTCATTCTCCATTGCTTCCTCACTATGCCGCTTGCAGGCTGATGTCAGAACCTGGCTGGAGCTGCCCCGGGAATGCTTCTCTCCAGCCAGCTGGCACTCGGTATAGAGAGACCTATCTATCAGCTCCTTTAGGCTGCCGGCCACCTTCAGGAAGATCCGGCCCATTTTAGTGGCAATAGCTTCCGAGAGTCCTTCCAGGAACCTGGTCCGCAGAATGGCATCGGACCAAGACAAATGTCGGGCCAGCAGAAGGAAGTCAGTGGCATACTGCCTGACTGACTTCTGGCCCTGTTTGGGATGGCAGAGAACAGCACTGAGGATGTCTATTTCAGATAGGGAGTCATATAAGCCCTGGGATCTTCTCAGGAAACATTTATCTTCACTGGTGAGGGGGTTTCCTACCTCCATCTGCAAGATGGACCACCTCTCAGCTGCCCCCAGATGAAGAGACACCAGAAAGGCCATTTTCTCTGAATCATTCAAAAATCCCTTTATTTGCTTCTCCTCATCAACTTCCCCCTCCTCTGCCACAGGGCAGGAACCCCGTGCTGCTTCCTGTTCTTCTAAGAGGTAACAGAGTGCTGGGGTCAGCATGCCTAGAGATGGGGCTTCCTCTGGGGGTGGTTTCACTGTTTTTTGTGGAGTGGTAGTCGCGTGTGGTGTGGACTTTGATCCAGAGGCTGTGACACTGATGCAAGAGGCAGGTGTTTCCCCAGAGTCTGTGGCTTTCATTCCCAGATTGGACACCATTCCAGGGGCTGTGGCAACCATGTGTGGTATGGACATGGCTCCTGGGACTGAGGCCCTCATTAGTGGCATGGACACTCCCCCAGAGGCTGTGGGTCTCAGAAGTGGCATGGACATCATTCCAGAAGCCGAGGCTCTCATAAGTGGTGTGGATGTTGTTCCAGGAGCTGAGGCTCTCATTGGCAGTGTGGACATCTCTCCTGAGGTTGTGTATGTCATTTGTGGCAAGGACATTGATCCAGAACTCACAACTCTTGTTTGCAGTGTAGACGTTGCCCCAGGTGGCATGTTTTTCATTAGTGGCATGGACATCTCTCCAGAAGCCATGGTGGACATCAATGGCATGGGCATTGTTCCAGAGGCCACGACTCTCATGAATGGCTTTGACATCCCTCCAGAGGCCATAGCTGTGGTTTGTGCAGTGGCCATCTTTCCAGAGGCTGGAGCTCTCATAAATTCTGCAGACACAGCTTCAGAGACAGAGGGTCTCCTTGGTGGTGTGGACCTAATTCCAGAGACTGGAGCCCTTAATAATGGTGGGGACATCACTCCAAAGCTGGGGGCTGGCATGGATAGCATGCACATCTCTCCAGATGTTGTAGGTGTCATCTGCAGTGTAGATGTTGCTCCAGACGCTGGGGCTCTTAATGGTGGCATGGACATAACTCCAGAAGCCATGGTGGACATCAATGGCATGGGCATTGTTCCAGAGGCCACGACTCTCATGAATGGCTTTGACATCCCTCCAGAGGCCATAGCTGTGGTTTGTGCAGTGGCCATCTTTCCAGAGGCTGGAGCTCTCATAAATTCTGCAGACACAGCTTCAGAGACAGAGGGTCTCCTTGGTGGTGTGGACCTAATTCCAGAGACTGGAGCCCTTAATAATGGTGGGGACATCACTCCAAAGCTGGGGGCTGGCATGGATAGCATGCACATCTCTCCAGATGTTGTAGGTGTCATCTGCAGTGTAGATGTTGCTCCAGACGCTGGGGCTCTCAATGGTGGCATGGACATAACTCCAGAAGACAGGGCTGTCATTTGCGGCGTGGACATCACTCCAGAGCTCGTAGATCGCATGAGTGATGTTGACATCACCCCAGAGACTGGAGCCCTCATCTGTGGCTTGGACATTGTTCCAGAAGCTGTTGCTGTTCTTTGCAGAGTAGACACTGTTCCATAAGCTGGGACTTTCAGAGGGGTGGCTATCTCTCCAGAAGTCAGGGGCCTCATTAGTGCTGGGGACATCTCTCCAGAGGACAAAGCTCTTGTGAGCAGTGCGGACATCTCTCCAGGGTCTGAGGCTCTCATCAGGGGTGTGGACACCGCCCCAAAGTTTGGAGCTCTGATTTTTGGTGTGGATATCATTTCAGAGTCTGGGGCTTGCATCTGCAGGGTGGCCATCCCTCCAGAGGTCATGGATCTTTTGAGTGACATGGACATCCCCCCGAAGTCTTGGGTGCTCACTGGCTGACTGGGCATCTTTGCAGAGGCAGTGGATCTCATTAGCACTGTGGGCATGGCTCCAGGGCCCGGGGCTCTCATTAGAGGCATACACATAGTTCCAGAGACTGCGGCTGTCATTTGTGGTGCAGACATGTCTGCAGAGGCTGGGGCTCTCATTAGTAGTGTGGACATCCCGGAAGGGGCAAGGTCTGTCATCTGCGTCATGGACACAGCTCCAGAAGCTATGTCTGTCATTAGCATTGTGGAGATCTCTCCAGAAGCTGTGGTTGTCATTTTCTGCATGAACATTGCTTCTGATGCTTTGGCTGTTGTCAGTGGCTTGGACAATGCTCCCGAGGCTGTAGCTCTCATCTGTGGCATGGTCATCACTCCTGGGGTTGTGTCACTCACTAACAGTGTAGACATGGATCCAGAGGCTTTGGCTGTCATCCGTGGGGTGGACATGGCTCCAGAGGCTCTCATTTGTGGTCCGGCTGTCACTCTCGAGGCTGTGGCTCTCCTTTGTGACCTAGACGTTGTTCCAGAGACAGGCGCTCTCATTTGCAGTGTGGACACTGACCCAGTGGCTGGAACAGTCATTTGTAGCATAGACACAGTTTCAGAGATGGGGGTTGTGCTGGGTGGTGTGCACATTGCTCCTGAGGCTGGGGCTCGCATTTGTGGTGCAGACGTTGCCCCATTGGCTAGGACTTGCACAAAGCCCATGGATGTGGCTCCAGAAGTTTGAGCCATTGTTAACTGTGTGGACATCGCTCTAGAGGCTGCAGTTGGCATTTTCTGCATGAACATTGCTTCTGATGCTTTGGCTGTTGTCAGTGGCTTGGACAATGCTCCCGAGGCTGTAGCTCTCATCTGTGGCATGGTCATCACTCCTGGGGTTGTGTCACTCACTAACAGTGTAGACATGGATCCAGAGGCTTTGGCTGTCATCCGTGGGGTGGACATGGCTCCAGAGGCTCTCATTTGTGGTCCGGCTGTCACTCTCGAGGCTGTGGCTCTCCTTTGTGACCTAGACGTTGTTCCAGAGACAGGCGCTCTCATTTGCAGTGTGGACACTGACCCAGTGGCTGGAACAGTCATTTGTAGCATAGACACAGTTTCAGAGATGGGGGTTGTGCTGGGTGGTGTGCACATTGCTCCTGAGGCTGGGGCTCGCATTTGTGGTGCAGACGTTGCCCCATTGGCTAGGACTTGCACAAAGCCCATGGATGTGGCTCCAGAAGTTTGAGCCATTGTTAACTGTGTGGACATCGCTCTAGAGGCTGCAGTTGGCATTTCCTCTGCAGACATTGCTCCAGAAGTTGTAGCTGTCATCAGCGGGATGGACATCGCTGTAGAGTCTGGGACTGCCTTTAGCTGCATGGACACATTTCCAGAGGCTGAAGCTCTCGTTCGCAGTGTTGCTCTTGCTCCAGGGTCTGAGGCTCTTGCTGGTGATGTGGATGTCTCCCCAGAGGCTGTTGCTCTCATTGGTGGAGTAGACAATATCGGAGAATCTAGATTTTGTGTTAACTGTGAGGACACCACTCCAGAGCCTTGGGCTGACATCAGCTGGGTGGGCATCCCTCCAGAGGCTAGAGCCATCATTAGCAGTGGGGACACTGGCTCAGCGTCTGGGGCTGGCTGTGGCAATGTGGGCATTTCGCCAGCCTCGGGGACTGACAGGAGTGGTGAGGACATTGCTCCAGAGCCCGGAGCTGTCATTAGTGGTAAAGACTCAGGTCTGGAGTCTGTGCCTGACATTAGTTGGGTGGACATTTCCCCAGAATCTTGGGTGCTCGTTAGCTGGGTGGATGTTGCTTCAGAAGTTAGGGCTGACATTATCAGTGAGGAGATCGCTTCAGAGTCTGTGCCTGACATGAGCAGTGAAGAGATCTCTCCAGAGACCAGGGCAGTCATTAGCACTTTGGACATTGCCTCAGTGTCTTCATCTGTAATTTGCAATGGTGACATTCCTTCAAAGCTTGGAGCTGGCCCTGGCTGTGTGGACATCTCTCCAGGGTTTATATCTGGCATGAGGAGTGGGGAGAGCTCTTCAGGATCTGGGGCTGGCATCAATGGTGTGGACATGGCTTCAGAAGATGAGACTGACATTGCCAACGGTGATATCTCTTCAGCATCTGGTGTAGCCATTAGTGCTGAGGACATTGTTCCAAAGTCAGGAATCGCCATCAGCCCTGGGGACATTAATCCGTAGTCTGAAGAGGACAGCAATGGAGACAATGTTCCAGAATCTGAGGTTGGCATTAGCAATGGGGACAGTGTCCCAGAGTCTGAGGTTGGCATTAATAATGGGGACAGTGCCTCTGAATCTGAAGTCGGCATTAACAATGGGGACAGTGTCCCAGAGTCTGACATGAGCGGTGAGGACAGAGCTCCAGAGTTTGCTGCTCCCACTAGAGGTGCAGCCATGATGTCAAAGGCTGGGGACATCATCAGCTGTGTGGACATTTCTCCAGGGTCTGCTGCTGAAGTTGAGTCTATAGGCTGGACGCTAGAAGGCAGAATTTGGCCCTCTGCTTGGTTCTCTATCGTTGGTCCAGAGACGATCATCTCCGTATTTGGGGGGTCGCCATTTTCCTCCCTTTGCACATTGTTGAACTGCAGTGAATTTAAGGGTACTGATGTATCTGCCATGGCCAAAGGGTAGTGTGGAGAGGACCTCTAAAGTAATTTTATCAGGGGTCCTGATGAAGCCCAAACGGCAAGAAAATCTGTGAACAGGAAACAAGTTTAGCAGTCAAAAGCCAGTATCAAGAAGATGGGTAAATTGACAAATGATTCACGAGGGAAACCTTTTTTAGGTGTTGCTGGCTTTGTGACATCAGAGACGGACCTATCAGGTTAAGGAAATTGCATAAAATTAAACCAGTTTGAAGGTGGAGCAAATATCCTTTTCAAACAAACCTACTCAGTCATACAGCACACCCTCTCAGTTTGTAAAAGCTGTGAACACCAGCAAGTGCCCTGGAGGCCCTGGTTCAAATGAAACAGCAGCAGCACCACCTTCTGTAAGCTGTGAGAAGTGCAGGGTTTTGAGCTACACTCTCCCACCACAGCACTAGCAAGCCAGTCAAGGTACCGGCAGACCTGGATGAGAACACCCTTTGGCCCAGGATAACCATTAGTTCCTAGGGTTCATTGAGTCCTGCCAGTGATTTAGTCCCCTTTTACGACTCTAATGGTCCTGAATGTCTTTCACAGGAAAAGGAAGGCATTTAACTCATCAATGACGGTCGCATTCTGCAAACTGAAAATCCTGTTTATTATCATTTTGCTTGTTAATAACAAAAATCACCACTATTACTACCACTTATTGCTCACCTAGTGTGTTCCAGGCAGTACTTTAGGCAACTGTACACAACTTTAAAGTGTCTATAGTGTACAGGGATGTACATGCATTACCCTTTGGAATCTTCCCATAGTAATAGTATTTCCATCTTAACATCATTCTCAGATTAGCTGGGGTTGGGATTTGAATAAGAGCATGTAAACATTAGAAATTATTTGTCTTTGACTATCACTTACTCCTTGGGGTTGCTTAGCCTTTGGCATGTGTAAGACCCCATTCAGTTACCTCTTTGATGTCCTAGATCATGGCTTACTTGAAGCCCAGTCTACAGCAGATACAAACTTCAAGTCTCTCTGACGACTGAGTAAGAGTAGGTGGGTAAGCCCAAGCCCCGCCCACTCCCATAAGCAGCCCCCAAAGGGGAGTGAATTTAAGGGTACTGATGTATCTGCCATGGCCAAAGGGTAGTGTGGAGAGGACCTCTAAAGTAATTTTATCAGGGGTCCTGATGAAGCCCAAACGGCAAGAAAATCTGTGAACAGGAAACAAGTTTAGCAGTCAAAAGCCAGTATCAAGAAGATGGGTAAATTGACAAATGATTCACGAGGGAAACCTTTTTTAGGTGTTGCTGGCTTTGTGACATCAGAGACGGACCTATCAGGTTAAGGAAATTGCATAAAATTAAACCAGTTTGAAGGTGGAGCAAATATCCTTTTCAAACAAACCTACTCAGTCATACAGCACACCCTCTCAGTTTGTAAAAGCTGTGAACACCAGCAAGTGCCCTGGAGGCCCTGGTTCAAATGAAACAGCAGCAGCACCACCTTCTGTAAGCTGTGAGAAGTGCAGGGTTTTGAGCTACACTCTCCCACCACAGCACTAGCAAGCCAGTCAAGGTACCGGCAGACCTGGATGAGAACACCCTTTGGCCCAGGATAACCATTAGTTCCTAGGGTTCATTGAGTCCTGCCAGTGATTTAGTCCCCTTTTACGACTCTAATGGTCCTGAATGTCTTTCACAGGAAAAGGAAGGCATTTAACTCATCAATGACGGTCGCATTCTGCAAACTGAAAATCCTGTTTATTATCATTTTGCTTGTTAATAACAAAAATCACCACTATTACTACCACTTATTGCTCACCTAGTGTGTTCCAGGCAGTACTTTAGGCAACTGTACACAACTTTAAAGTGTCTATAGTGTACAGGGATGTACATGCATTACCCTTTGGAATCTTCCCATAGTAATAGTATTTCCATCTTAACATCATTCTCAGATTAGCTGGGGTTGGGATTTGAATAAGAGCATGTAAACATTAGAAATTATTTGTCTTTGACTATCACTTACTCCTTGGGGTTGCTTAGCCTTTGGCATGTGTAAGACCCCATTCAGTTACCTCTTTGATGTCCTAGATCATGGCTTACTTGAAGCCCAGTCTACAGCAGATACAAACTTCAAGTCTCTCTGACGACTGAGTAAGAGTAGGTGGGTAAGCCCAGAGCCTTATCCCTCTAGCCCACTCCCATAAGCAGCCCCCAAAGGGGCTTCTTGGCAGAGAACTTGGAAACCAACATGTACATTACACAATGTTAACACAACCCCACAGCTTGCTCATACGCCCAGTGGAACACTTGCTCACTTGGGACAATGTCACGAAAGTCATCAGTCTGGTGCAGTGGGCTTCCATAACAATATTGAGACTACTAGCAACAGAAGTGCCACTAGTCAACATTTCTTGAGCATGCGCTGACCAGCAAGCACCCTTCTGGGCACTTGACATGCAGTGTCTCATTTGGTCCCCACGGAAACACTGAGAGATTTGGGTTGCCCCCTATCCTCATCTTACAAAGGAGAAAACTTAAGGTCCAGACAGGCTTAATAATCTGCCTGCAGTCACTTGGATTCCTGGGTCCTCCCAACTCCAGAGGCTCCTACTCTTCTCCACTGTGCTATAATGATCCACCTTATCTGAAATACTGGCCCCGCGCTAGGACCGTGGTCACTCTAATAATTGGTGCAATGGGAAAGACGAGTCACAAGGGCAGTCCTCGATGACCACCGCCCTCCCCTCATCTTCAGAAAACTCCCTGAACACACCACAGTTTCCCACCAGACCAAACCAGGAAAGATCTTACCTTGCCAGTTAGGGAGAAGAGAGGGAGTGTGTCCTTTGCGCCCCTAGCTCTTTTGGTCTGGCCAATTTACTTATGCCTCATGCCCAGCCAGTTCATTAAAGTAAGACCCAATACCAGCAGCTGTTCTCTGCAATCTCCCTTAGCTATCCTCTGCCACGCCCCCCTCCTGCCCGCCAGCCAGCCAGCCTGCCCGCCCGCTCACCCGCCCCACTGCTCCTGACTTGCTAGTGCTTGCTCTGTCTCTCTGGTCCCAGATTCCTGCCTCTATATAGGCTCTGACATTTGCCTCTGGCCGCCTTTCACTTGACAGCCCTCCAGAAGCTCCACTTTAGCACTTGGCCTATGCAACTCCACCCTTCTTCCCCTCGCCCCCAATAGCTCACACCAGCCTGCTCTGCCCGCCTCTGGTCATCCCAAATGAAAGAGTAAAGTCACACAATTAAAGAGATGAGACCTAAGGGGTCCTGACTCAGGAAATGGGATGTTCTTCTCTGAGGCTGAGCAGACGCCAGTGTCCTGGGAGCCAGGTGCTGCCACCAGTGGGCAGTGGAAGAGTAGTCAGGGGCTAGAGGGAACAGGACTGGAGGCTGAGTGGAGCAGTGAAGAGGAGTGGGCTCAGGTGCAGGGAAACCAGGGTTTGGAAGAATGGGCCATGGACTTAAGAGAACCCAGCAGTGGTGACAATTAAAAAGCCATGTGCCGGGGCTTCCCTGGTGGTCCAGTGGGTAAAGACACCGCCTTGCAGTGCAAGGGGCGCCGGTTCCATCCCTGGCCTGGGAAGATCCCACGTGCCGCGGAGTGGCTGGACCGATGTGTCCAATTACCGAGCCGGAGCTCTGGAGCGCATGCAGAGGCCACCGCGATGGGAGGCCCACAAGAGCCAAAGAACAAAGACGGATGAAAATAGACAAATGAAAGACCAATAGAAGTGGCCCGCCTGCTCCCCTCCCTCCCCAACCCACCCCCAAAAATATATAAATAAATAAATGTTTAAAAAAAAAAGCCATATGCCCCAAGTGTCAGAGACTCAAAAATCTGGCAACCAGTGACCCTGCCACAGGGCTAGAATTCAACAGCGAGGCTCCAGGGCATCCAAAGTGCTGGTGAGGAAACCATGCCAACCTTAAGCATACCAGGTGAGGGCTTGCTCATAGAAGCAGGACTTCAGCCTGCTTTCTAGAACTGGGGCACAAGGAATTAACATGAAGGTACGCCAGAGCCTTCTGAATCAGGAGCCCTCTAATACCTATACTAAGGATAGAATTGGTCCCTGAGTCCTGAATAGGGCAACGCCTTTAGGTAGAGTTGAAGGGACTCAGCGTCTAGGGGATGGGGGAGGCATTCAGCTCATTACAAACCTCCCCATGCTCCAACTACCAAAAACAATTAGCACCCAAGAATACCTGGGCACTCAGGCTAAGCACTGCACTTGCTTTATATCCTTCACACCTCATGGCCACACCTGCAAGGTCACGATGCCATTCCCATTTCTTGTTTTTGCTTTAGAAATTTTTCTTCATCCAGCCTGCCCGCCTCTGGTCATCCCAAATGAAAGAGTAAAGTCACACAATTAAAGAGATGAGACCTAAGGGGTCCTGACTCAGGAAATGGGATGTTCTTCTCTGAGGCTGAGCAGACGCCAGTGTCCTGGGAGCCAGGTGCTGCCACCAGTGGGCAGTGGAAGAGTAGTCAGGGGCTAGAGGGAACAGGACTGGAGGCTGAGTGGAGCAGTGAAGAGGAGTGGGCTCAGGTGCAGGGAAACCAGGGTTTGGAAGAATGGGCCATGGACTTAAGAGAACCCAGCAGTGGTGACAATTAAAAAGCCATGTGCCGGGGCTTCCCTGGTGGTCCAGTGGGTAAAGACACCGCCTTGCAGTGCAAGGGGCGCCGGTTCCATCCCTGGCCTGGGAAGATCCCACGTGCCGCGGAGTGGCTGGACCGATGTGTCCAATTACCGAGCCGGAGCTCTGGAGCGCATGCAGAGGCCACCGCGATGGGAGGCCCACAAGAGCCAAAGAACAAAGACGGATGAAAATAGACAAATGAAAGACCAATAGAAGTGGCCCGCCCACCCCCTCCCCCCCCACCCCACCCCCCAAAAAATAAATAAATAAATGTTTAAAAAAAAAAAAAAAAGCCATATGCCCCAAGTGTCAGAGACTCAAAAATCTGGCAACCAGTGACCCTGCCACAGGGCTAGAATTCAACAGCGAGGCTCCAGGGCATCCAAAGTGCTGGTGAGGAAACCATGCCAACCTTAAGCATACCAGGTGAGGGCTTGCTCATAGAAGCAGGACTTCAGCCTGCTTTCTAGAACTGGGGCACAAGGAATTAACATGAAGGTACGCCAGAGCCTTCTGAATCAGGAGCCCTCTAATACCTATACTAAGGATAGAATTGGTCCCTGAGTCCTGAATAGGGCAACGCCTTTAGGTAGAGTTGAAGGGACTCAGCGTCTAGGGGATGGGGGAGGCATTCAGCTCATTACAAACCTCCCCATGCTCCAACTACCAAAAACAATTAGCACCCAAGAATACCTGGGCACTCAGGCTAAGCACTGCACTTGCTTTATATCCTTCACACCTCATGGCCACACCTGCAAGGTAGGCACTGATGCCATTCCCATTTCTTGTTTTTTGCTTTAGAAATTTTTTCCTTCATTTTTTTTCAATTTTATTTCTTACTGAAGTAATAATTGGTTTGGGCTTCCCAGGTAGCACTAGTGGTAAAGAACTCACCTGCCAGTGCAAGAGACGTAAGAGATACAAGTTTGATCCCTGAGTGGGGAAGATTCCCTGTAGGAGGGCATGGCTACCCATTCCAGTACTCTTGCTGGAGAATCCCATGGACAGAGGAGCCTGGCAGGCTACAGTCCATAGCATCACACAGAGTCAGACACAACTGAAGCGACTTAGGGTGAACACACACACAAAATTGGTCTACAATGCTGTGTTAATTTCAGGTATACAGCAGTGATTCAGTTCTGTATGTCTGTGTGCGTGTGTGTGTGTCTGTGTGAGTGTATGGAAAAAGTGGATATATACGTACATATATATTCTTTTACAAATAGGGACAGGGACTTGGAGTTGTAATCAAGCTCATAGACCTAGCATCATAGGAAAGCCCAGACTTGAGCCAGAGTCCATCTGAATCTAAAATCATTTCCTCTCTTTGTAAACAGACAAATGGTTAGAAACACTGCAAGTGCCATAGCGCTCTTCCCAACCCCACTAATGGCTGAACTGTCATACTGATAATAATAATAATAATAATAGTAATAATACAAATACCAACTGAGTTGGAACTCTTCCCATATGCCAAGGACTACACTGAGGGTTTTACAAGCATTCTCTCACTTAATCCTAATAGCTACACTGTGAGCAAGGTGTTTTTAATTCTCAGCTTACATGTAAGTAAACTGAGTCTTGGTGAAGTAAGGATTTGGCCAAAATCACACAGCTCTGTTTGATTGCAGAAATCACTATATTATACTACTCAAAAAGAAAATTCCAGTCACTCTCCCCCTCCCCTAAACCAAAAAGTACTCACAGGGAACCAAACAACAGCAATTATTATTATTATTATTATCATTATCATTATTATTGTTATTATTATTATACTTAATAACAGCTAACATTTATTGTGCCATGCACTGTGCTAAGCACTTTACATGCAAGATCTTATTTGCTGCTCACAAGAGCCATATGAGGAGGGTATTATTATCACTTTCATTTTCAGATGAAGCACCAGAGGCACAGAGAGGTTAGCTAGCTTTCCCAAGGTCACACAGCTAGAAAGCACTGTAGTTTATGATCATAGAATTATCTAAATGCCAATTCCCATTTCTTGTTTTTGCTTTAAACCATGAAGTAATAATTGGTTTGGGCTCCACCTGGCCAGTGCAAGAGACGTAAGAGATACAAGTTTGATCCCTGAGTGGGAAGATTCCCTGTAGGAGGGCATGGCAACCCATTCCAGTACTCTTGCTGGAGAATCCCATGGACAGACGAGCCTGGCAGGCTACAGTCCATAGCATCACACAGAGTCAGACACAACTGAAGCGACTTAGGGTGAACACACACAAAAATTGGTCTACAATGCTGTGTTAATTTCAGGTATACAGCAGTGATTCAGTTCTGTATGTCTGTGTGCGTGTGTGTGTCTGTGTGAGTGTATGGAAAAAGTGGATATATACGTACATATATATTCTTTTACAAATAGGGACAGGGACTTGGAGTTGTAATCAAGCTCATAGACCTAGCATCATAGGAAAGCCCAGACTTGAGCCAGAGTCCATCTGAATCTAAAATCATTTCCTCTCTTTGTAAACAGACAAATGGTTAGAAACACTGCAAGTGCCATAGCGCTCTTCCCAACCCCACTAATGGCTGAACTGTCATACTGATAATAATAATAATAATAATAGTAATAATACAAATACCAACTGAGTTGGAACTCTTCCCATATGCCAAGGACTACACTGAGGGTTTTACAAGCATTCTCTCACTTAATCCTAATAGCTACACTGTGAGCAAGGTGTTTTTAATTCTCAGCTTACATGTAAGTAAACTGAGTCTTGGTGAAGTAAGGATTTGGCCAAAATCACACAGCTCTGTTTGATTGCAGAAATCACTATATTATACTACTCAAAAAGAAAATTCCAGTCACTCTCCCCCTCCCCTAAACCAAAAAGTACTCACAGGGAACCAAACAACAGCAATTATTATTATTATTATTATCATTATCATTATTATTGTTATTATTATTATACTTAATAACAGCTAACATTTATTGTGCCATGCACTGTGCTAAGCACTTTACATGCAAGATCTTATTTGCTGCTCACAAGAGCCATATGAGGAGGGTATTATTATCACTTTCATTTTCAGATGAAGCACCAGAGGCACAGAGAGGTTAGCTAGCTTTCCCAAGGTCACACAGCTAGAAAGCACTGTAGTTTATGATCATAGAATTATCTAAATGCCAATGTTAGAACTCAATCCACTTAATGATTAAACAAATCATGGTACATCTGCAGTGTCCAGTAAAAATGATTATCTGATTTTTATAGAACAAATATGCATATTTTTCCATAGGAAAAAAAAATGCAGTTTGGAAAGATGTACACCAAAACGGCACCAGTGACCACACCTGAGTGATGCAAAGAGGATTTTTACTTTTGTTTTTCTTAGCTGTATGTTCTCATTTGTCCATATAAATATCATCATATTAGAAGAAAAAACACTTCTCTTTCTCTTAAAAGATGTGTTCCTCTGGAAGCCTATCTCTAGCCCTCTCCTCTCCTGCCTCTAAGGATCCACAGCATTCCCCGACCCAAGTAACCTTTCCTCTCCAATAGGTTTAATGCTTGTACCACTGAGATCCTCGATCAGTAGTGATCTCTGATAACTCTCTTTAATGGCTAACTTTTGCTTTTTAAATTATTATTTTAAAAACCAGTTTCGTATTTTTCTATTTTTAATTATGGCTAAGAATGACTCCAGTAATCTAGGAATATAGTCTCAGGATAAAAACTTGAAATCCTACCTACAGATAAAGCCAGTCTTGCACCTACCCCACCCACCCATCCTCTCATGTCCCATTCCTCCGTCTGTTCACAGCTGGGTGTGTCTCCTTCCAAACGTTTTCTAGCTGCAATGGCATTCGGAGTTCACATCATGCAATTGCTTGCAAAATCTAGGGTGTGCAAAGAGGTCCAGTTAGAAAACCACTCTGGGGCTTCCCTGGTGGTCCAGTGGGTAAGGGCACCACCTTGCAGTGCAAGGGGCGCTGGTTCGATCCCTGGCCTGGGAAGATCCCACGTGCCGCGGAGCGGCTGGACCGATGTGTCCAATCACCGAGCCGGAGCTCTGGAGCGCATGCGCCCAGAGCCGGCGTTCAGCAACGACAGACGCCACCGCGGTGGGAGGCCCACAGGAGCCAAGGAACAAAGACGGATGAAAATAGACAAATGAAAGACCAATAGAAGTGGCCCGCCTGCTCCCCTCCCTCCCCAACTCGCCCCAACCCCCACTCCACAAAAAAAGAAAACCACTCTGACACTGGGCCCTCTAGGAGTTCAAGTTCTGGTTCATTGTGACCATTGATCATCAGCCATCTTCTGAGGAGGCTACCAAGTGAGAGTGCCTGCATGCTCAGGCCTTTTGGGTCCCAGACTCCTGTTTTATCTGTGCCAGTGTCTCCAGAAACACACAGGGTGGCCTACTAAGGAAGGGAAAGCCCAGAAACTTCTGTTTAAGGTCTCAGATCTCTCACGTCTGGCCCAGTCTGCGCTGATCAATACAGCTAGTAGGAGGCATCATGTGCCTGCCACCTCACAAAAGGTAATTGAGTTTGGGGGACTGCATGGCTAGCTGCTCAGGGAAACAAAAATAAACAGATAGTTCAATATGTCAACAAATAGCTCTCCAGCTCTTGAAAATAAACTTTACCTCAGATTCTGCATGATAGTTTCTCCCCCAGCACTAGCAAGCTGGCACCCAGATCACAGAAAAGAGACCACCTCAGGATAAAGAGAGACCTACTTGGGGGTCCACCACCTTCCTCACCCCCCTCCACCAATAGCCCTGCTGCTTAAAGGGCCACCCAGCTCTTTACACATCGCAGGAGGGAGAGCTAGCATGCATGGAGTCCTCACCCTGCCAGGCACTGTATGAAGCTCTTTACATACATCTCATCATTTATCACACAATAAACCAACGAGGTGGGGGTTTTACCCTTGTTTTACCAATCAGCTCTTAAAAAAAAAAAAGAAAGTGTAGAGAAAATAAAATCAGGTAGCTCACCTGGGCTCCCACGGCTGACAGGGAGTGTAGCTGGGCTTGTCACTCCTGTCCGACTCAGCTGGTGCTCTTAACTCAAGGAGAGGCTCACCAGTCACTGGTTGTCACCTGAAGATCCCACGTGCCGCGGAGCGCTGGACCGATGTGTCCAATCACCGAGCCGGAGCTCTGGAGCGCATGCGCCCAGAGCCGGCGTTCAGCAACGACAGACGCCACCGCGGTGGGAGGCCCACAGGAGCCAAGGAACAAAGACGGATGAAAATAGACAAATGAAAGACCAATAGAAGTGGCCCGCCTGCTCCCCTCCCTCCCCAACTCGCCCCAACCCCCACTCCACAAAAAAAGAAAACCACTCTGACACTGGGCCCTCTAGGAGTTCAAGTTCTGGTTCATTGTGACCATTGATCATCAGCCATCTTCTGAGGAGGCTACCAAGTGAGAGTGCCTGCATGCTCAGGCCTTTTGGGTCCCAGACTCCTGTTTTATCTGTGCCAGTGTCTCCAGAAACACACAGGGTGGCCTACAAAGGGAAAGGGGAAAGCCCAGAAACTTCTGTTTAAGGTCTCAGATCTCTCACGTCTGGCCCAGTCTGCGCTGATCAATACAGCTAGTAGGAGGCATCATGTGCCTGCCACCTCACAAAAGGTAATTGAGTTTGGGGGACTGCATGGCTAGCTGCTCAGGGAAACAAAAATAAACAGATAGTTCAATATGTCAACAAATAGCTCTCCAGCTCTTGAAAATAAACTTTACCTCAGATTCTGCATGATAGTTTCTCCCCCAGCACTAGCAAGCTGGCACCCAGATCACAGAAAAGAGACCACCTCAGGATAAAGAGAGACCTACTTGGGGGTCCACCACCTTCCTCACCCCCCTCCACCAATAGCCCTGCTGCTTAAAGGGCCACCCAGCTCTTTACACATCGCAGGAGGGAGAGCTAGCATGCATGGAGTCCTCACCCTGCCAGGCACTGTATGAAGCTCTTTACATACATCTCATCATTTATCACACAATAAACCAACGAGGTGGGGGTTTTACCCTTGTTTTACCAATCAGCTCTTAAAAAAAAAAAAGAAAGTGTAGAGAAAATAAAATCAGGTAGCTCACCTGGGCTCCCACGGCTGACAGGGAGTGTAGCTGGGCTTGTCACTCCTGTCCGACTCAGCTGGTGCTCTTAACTCAAAGGAGAGTCACACACTGTCTTCAAGACTCTGAAGGACTGTCATAGGGAAGAGAGGGTACGTGTGTTCTGGGTAGCTCCAAAGAGAAAGATGTGACTGTTAGTTGGGAATTACGGTTTCATTGGATGTGCAGCCAATTTCCCAAACCACATGGATAGGCATCTCCAACTCTATAAGGAATAGAACATTATAAGAAGAGCAAACAGAACTGCCTTGAAGTAGGTGCTGTCCTGGAGAATCTGTTGAACTGGAAAGAACAGGAGAGATATCAAAAGACTGCACAGGGCAGTGTCCCAATTTTCTTATAAGGAAATTACAGACCAGTATACCATAAACTCCAGAGCAGAAAGCTTGATGTCAATCCTCGGAGACATTCCGTCACAGATTATGAAGCAGGTAATTTATAAGCACTTCGGACGTAAGTGGTGATGAGAGGTACCTTGAGGTTCTAGCAGAACTGAAGCAGCTCCCCAAGACTGGCAGCTATCAGAAATCAAAAACCTGGGAGGACTGACAATGGGTTGCCAGATTTTTATTTTTTCAAGTAATGGAACCAGCAAGAGAAAACAACCTCAAATGATCATTTCCCTTAAAAGAAAAAAAAAAAAAAAAGGTAGGTTGGGGGGCAGTATTTAAACACCAAAAGAGAAGGAACCAATCTCAAAATACAGGAAAGTCCTTTCAATGAAATAGATTTCATTTTACAAAACACTGGCTACATCATCCTCAGGCTTTCTCATTGCACCAGTGCAGTGCTGTAATTTTCCTGGAGGATGGGCACTCATCCAAGGACCTTCTTTAGGGAATTGCTCACAGTGAAAATATCAACACAGATAAGATCAAATACCTGTAATACCGGACGTCTTTTTGGCCAAGAAAGTGGGGGGAACAGAGTTTGACCTTAGCCTAAGTGAGGACATTAACATAGGTAAAGAAAGTATCCACGGGAAGGAGAGTGAAATAGAACTTGCCAAGTGCAAATTCAAGTCCTGCTGGGGCAGGACTTGGCCAGAGCATTTGACCTTTGCCATCCCTTGGACCACACGACTGTCTTGTAGGAATATTTGTCTGATGCCATTTAAGCATTTGGCTCACAAACCAGTTTCTGACTTGAGACGCTCCAAGCAGCCTTCAGACTATTACTTTGTCTCTCCCCAAGGAGAGTTCCTAAAGGCAGATGATTTCTCAACTGGCTCAATATCACGGCCAGATTGGGGTTCTACAACAATCTAGAAGGCAGCTTCTAGCCGTGGTCCCATCCATGGGCTAAAGAAGCACACAGATGGAATTTTCACATAACTAGTCTAGAACTGTGAAGTATCTCTATGTTCAGCCCAGGAAACAGGTTTATATTTTTAAATTCCACGGTTTACAACCCATGTCTCTGCCTTTGGGCATTTTCTCTCCTGTTCTTTGCCGCCAGTTCAGTAAGTCCCGGCAGTGTGTGCTCTTTGTGGAAAACACTCAGTGACTGTATGGCTGTTATAAACTCTGCCTGCTAAAGAACGGATAGACTTTTCTCTGTAAAGTGTTGAGCAGTCATCTCGGGCCTGTTATCTTCCCTCGGGTAACAGGTGTCAGTGAATACTTCTGGAATTAGAAAAGAAGACAGACTGATGCCCTCTTATTTGTAGAACTGACCCCATTTCCAAAAGAGTGGCAACTGGGGTTTGACCTCATTTGTTGACCCTGACCTTGTTACCCTAGATGAAGGTGCAGTGCCTGCCATACTCTCTCAAACTGCCTTTCTCTCAAAGGGTGGCAGGAGCCCTTTGCATCAGCTGCCCCCTGCAAGGACTGTTAAAATGCAGGTGCAGAGTTTGGGAGGTGGAGACTCCACATTCAGAGAGTCAGATTCATTAGGTCTGGGGTGAGGTTGAGGAATCTGCATTTTGACCCCAGTGTTTTTGAAACCCTCTAGAGTTTAAGGACAGCTGGCTTAGAGGTCTGGACACTCTGGCTTCCTTTTTTAGTATTTATTTATTTATTTTAATAGGAAGATAGTTCCTTTACAATATTAGGATGGTTTTTTGCCATACATCAGTATGAATCAGGCATGGGTATACATGTGTCCCCTCCATCCTGAATTTCATATCAAACAAATCAGGATTCCAACTCCCACCACTGGCCTCTGTTGCCTTGTCTGTGAACCAGGAATAATAAAAGTACCTACTTCACAGGGTATTTGAATGTTTTAAACACAAAACATGTGCCAAGTGTCTGGCACCTAGTTGAAGCTCCTAAACCTGCTTTTCGTGGACCCTGCCACTTGCCTTCTGCTCCTGGTGCTAACCGCTCACTTTTTCTAGGTCTGGTATTCAAGCTCCCCAAGTGAGAGACTCTCATTGGTCCAAATTTAGTCACCGCTGCACTTGTTGGACCAAGTTGTCATCCCACGTTCCCTCCTAGGCAACTAGCCAGCCTATGGAGTGACTTCTCTTGGATCCGATACCCTCTCCTGGCTCAGTCAGCTATTGGCAGGCGGAAACAGGGTCACGTGGGTACCAAACATAGCCACCTATTCATAAGAAACTGCTCCTTCTCTCTGCTAGGGTCTGCGGATGGAAATTCTTTAGAAGAGGCCCATGGGTGTGGCAGGAATTCTGAGGCTTAGCCCATCCAGTACACCTAGGCTTCTCATTTATCCAGCCTGCCAAAGGAATGAAGCATTCAAGTTCACTAAAGTCTCTATTTAATTCCGACTTTTCATCTTCATCAGGCCAGGAATACCAGTTTTCAAAAAACTAGACACAGTGAAAGGAAAACATCCAAAAAAAAAAAAAAAAAACCACCCTTAACCCTAAGAATGAGACTGTCTGTGTCTAGAACATGTTCTTAAGTTTTCAAAGCTCTCTCACATCTATTTCCTCATTGCAGAGTTTGTAAACTGGCAGCCATAGGCTGGATTCAGACTGCAGACAGATTTTATGTGACCCCTACAATGTTTTTGCCATTTTTAAAAGTATCTGCTAACATTTGAAAGTCAGGAGATTTTGCCTATAAAGTGAAGTTTCTGGTTTCTCCAGAAAAAAAAAAAAAAAAAACAGAAAGAGTCAGATCCTGGTTTTGAGATGGGAACAGTCAGGTGGAGCTGGGTCAGCTGCTCTCTATAGATGGGGCAGTGGCTCACCATTTTGCCTCAGTATTCACCAGCCACTCTGACTTTTTCACAATGAATGCTTGGCCCCTGTGGGCCTGTGAAGCGTCATTTTACCCTGTGGAGTTGGTAGAGGAAATGGTTAAGAGCACACATTCTGAGACTCAACTGAGTTAGAAACCCAGCTCTGCCCCTCAACTGACTTTGGGACTCTGCAGAGGTGATATGCTTTTGGTGAGTCTCAGTTTCTTCATCTGTAAAATGGGGATGATGGTGGTAATAATAACGCCTACCTCATAGGGTTATTGGCCCAACTAAATCAGTTAATGCATATAAATTAATTAGAACCATATTCACATATGACACACACTAAAGAAACATTGTTAATTAGTTGTTAAGTGGTGTCCAAATCTTTTGCGACCCCATGGACTGTAGCCCTTCAGGCTCCTATGTCCATGGGATTTCCCAGGCAAGAATACTGGAGTGGGCTGCCATTTCCTCCTCCAGGGGATCTTCCCCACCCAGGTATCCAACCTGGGTGTCCTGCACTGGCAGGTAGATTCTTTATCATTGAGTCACCAGGGATGACTCCTTTCACACAGCATGCTATTTTAAGATTCATCCATGTTGTAACATGTATCAGTACATTCTTTTGTATTGCCTAATAATATTCTATTTTAAGGGCCATATGCATTTTAAGGAAAACACTTTCAATTTATATTAGTTATACTAATGCTATAAAAGAGCTAGAAAAAGAATCATCAGTTTCCAGGAAAGATACTGGGGTCCTAAGTATACCAGAGCGTAATCACATCAACAATGGTGGGGAAAAAACCTATTTTTGATTAAAAAATAGAGCAGAAATCAAAGCAACACTTGTGCAACTCTGTGAATATAATAAAAGCTGCTGAACTGCAAATTTACATTGGAGAACTGTACAATCTATGGATTACATCTCTATAAAGCTGTTTTTGTTAAGATATAATGGATGAAAATCTGTTCACCACAAAGGGAAAGCAAAGACATAACAAGAGCAGTAAGCCAAAGCCACAGCCCTATGTGAAAAAAACAGAAAGAGTCAGATCCTGGTTTTGAGAGGGAACAGCAGTGGAGCTGGTCAGGTTAGTTGGTAGCCTCAGTATTCACCAGCCACTCTGACTTTTCACAATGAATGCTTGGCCCCTGTGGGCCTGTGAGCCATTTTACCCTGTGGAGTTGGTAGAGGAAATGGTTAAGAGCACACATTCTGAGACTCAACTGAGTTAGAAACCCAGCTCTGCCCCTCAACTGACTTTGGGACTCTGCAGAGGTGATATGCTTTTGGTGAGTCTCAGTTTCTTCATCTGTAAAATGGGGATGATGGTGGTAATAATAACGCCTACCTCATAGGGTTATTGGCCCAACTAAATCAGTTAATGCATATAAATTAATTAGAACCATATTCACATATGACACACACTAAAGAAACATTGTTAATTAGTTGTTAAGTGGTGTCCAAATCTTTTGCGACCCCATGGACTGTAGCCCTTCAGGCTCCTATGTCCATGGGATTTCCCAGGCAAGAATACTGGAGTGGGCTGCCATTTCCTCCTCCAGGGGATCTTCCCCACCCAGGTATCCAACCTGGGTGTCCTGCACTGGCAGGTAGATTCTTTATCATTGAGTCACCAGGGATGACTCCTTTCACACAGCATGCTATTTTAAGATTCATCCATGTTGTAACATGTATCAGTACATTCTTTTGTATTGCCTAATAATATTCTATTTTAAGGGCCATATGCATTTTAAGGAAAACACTTTCAATTTATATTAGTTATACTAATGCTATAAAAGAGCTAGAAAAAGAATCATCAGTTTCCAGGAAAGATACTGGGGTCCTAAGTATACCAGAGCGTAATCACATCAACAATGGTGGGGAAAAAACCTATTTTTGATTAAAAAATAGAGCAGAAATCAAAGCAACACTTGTGCAACTCTGTGAATATAATAAAAGCTGCTGAACTGCAAATTTACATTGGAGAACTGTACAATCTATGGATTACATCTCTATAAAGCTGTTTTTGTTAAGATATAATGGATGAAAATCTGTTCACCACAAAGGGAAAGCAAAGACATAACAAAGAGCAGTAAGCCAAAGCCACAGCCCTATGTGAATTGCTCTTAGGTATTCTACTACACATATGACACCCCTTAGGAATTCTATTAACCATATTTAATGTAGAGAGTCACAGGAATTAAGACTATAAAATATCCTTAGGGATTTCCCTGGTGGTCCAGTGGTTAAGATTTGCTTTGCAACGCAGAGGCCATGGGTTTGATCCCTGGTCAGAAATCTAAGCTCCCACATGTCGTGGAGCAACTAAACCTGCATGCCACAACTGAAGCTCCCCCACACCACAACTGCTGAAGCTTGTGCATGCTGTAGCCTATTTGCTGCCATCTACTGAGTTTGCACACCATGAGTAAATGGACTGTGGGTCACAACAAAAGATCCTGCATGCCCCAACTAAGACGTGATGCAGGCAAATAAATAAATAAATATTTTTTAAAGATATCCTTAAACAATAAGAAAAAAACTTCTCTGTTCATCTTAACTTTTGTATACTCAATAAAGATTACTTTACTGTCCATTATATACCAGGCACTATTCTAGGAACCAGGGATCAATACTGGGCATGGATGACCATGGTATATGTATATATATGTATATATATATATATATAGACATACACATATATGGGCTTCCCTGATGGCTCAGATGGTAAAGAATCTGCCTCCAGTGGAAGAGACTCAAGTTCGACTCCTGGTGGAGAAGGG
This sequence comes from Tragulus kanchil, assembly GCA_022376925.1. Lineage (NCBI taxonomy): Eukaryota > Metazoa > Chordata > Mammalia > Artiodactyla > Tragulidae > Tragulus > Tragulus kanchil. The sequence goes on along the minus strand of JAIOJX010000001.1, from coordinate 63,053,376 downwards.
AATGGCTCCCCACTCCAGCATTCTTGCCTGGAGAACTCCACAGAGGAGTCTGGTGGGCTACGGTCCATGGGTATCACTTTCCTATATAGCAGAAATTAACACAGCATTACAAATCAACTATACTTCAATAAAACAATTTTTTTAAATAAAAGACTTTTTTTACTTTTACAGAGTTTTGTGGTTTACAAATAAAAGACTATGTTTGAAGACAGGAAATCTTACTGAAATTAACCATTCTTACATATCAGTGGGTCACCTGTTGACTTTACCCATCAAGGTTATCTCCACCTTTCACAGTCTTCAAATTCTCTTGTAATTCTAAGTTCCAGAAAACTGAGACCATTGCAACTGATGTTTCTGTATACACATGAATTTTGTCCAGAGGAGAGACCATTGATTTCCCTTTCCCTGTGGAAAGAGCCAGGTTTGAATCTATTTGAAAATTCAGTTCATAAGCTATTTCTGTTCTTAAATTTGCCTTGAACCAATAACATCTTTCTGGCTCTTTCATTAGTTAATCAAATCATTGACATAGTGTTCATTTTATATTTAAACGACAGTCATGATTTTTACCTTTTAAAGAGGATTGTTTAACACTATCTTTTAAATTCCAAAGAATATCTTAAAATGATAGTTTGGGCAATGATATTATTCAACCACAGCATAGGATTTCTATGCATGTCATCAGCCAGTTTTTGCAATGCTGATGATCTGTTTAGCAACAAGTATTTTGCTACTTCCTTGCTCAATATATTTAAAAACTGCCTACTCCTTTAAAAATTTTTTGAATCATGTATGCTTGAAGTGAAAATCACGTTTGTGCAGTGATGACTGCATTAAAACCTCTAATGCAGGCTTTCCAGAAATCAGGGTATTTGGTCCCCTAACTAAGATTCTGTACCCTTACTTCTAACATCTGGATAATGGCAAGAAAATGGTAATTCTCTTTCACAATTCATTATTTCAAATGTGCTTCAGTAATCAATCTTTAAGAGAAGTCTTTTCTGATTCAATAATTGCACTTACAAGTTTGGTGTGCAAAATCTGGCTATTTTTTAATTTTTTAATATGGAGGCATTGTTGGCGTTTGTGAGTCAACCCCTCCTCCAGACACCCTTCTCAGCATTCTGATGGATATAGTGGCCTGATTTTTCTCTCACAAGGTCATCCCCCAAGAATGTCCGGGGCAAGAATCCCTCTAATTCCAGGTGGTCCAGGGATGATCTTGATTCAGTTGAGAATCGCAGGTACAGAGTGTAAATTGGTGATCAGTTGGTTAGGAGCAGGAACCAGTTCCCGCAGGGTAGGAGAGCCCCGGCTATAGACGGTATGTGCTCCATTCTTGGGGTGGTGATCTCAGGTTCAGGCTCTGGGGGTGGGCCAGAAGATAGGACTGAGGTGGGAAGGGGTTCCGAGGCACATTTTAGGACCCCAGATGGGACCAGGGTTGGAATTGAGGCCAGAGTTGAGATCGGGACCAGGGTTGGAAATGGATGCAAGTCCTGCATCGTAGAAGAGCCCCGGATTTCATATGGTACTCGGATCAGTGTCAGCATCCCACTGGACCCAAACAGAGGAGTCCAAACAGTAGTCGAGGACCAGATTGGTGTTGGTGTCTGGACGGCAGTTGTGGTCCCAATGGACCTGAGCTGTGGTCCTGTCAGGACTTTGACAGGAGTTGGAGACCAGATTGATGTTGGGGTCCTTGATCTTGATGGTTTGGGCAATGATATTATTCAACCACAGCATAGGATTTCTATGCATGTCATCAGCCAGTTTTTGCAATGCTGATGATCTGTTTAGCAACAAGTATTTTGCTACTTCCTTGCTCAATATATTTAAAAACTGCCTACTCCTTTAAAAATTTTTTGAATCATGTATGCTTGAAGTGAAAATCACGTTTGTGCAGTGATGACTGCATTAAAACCTCTAATGCAGGCTTTCCAGAAATCAGGGTATTTGGTCCCCTAACTAAGATTCTGTACCCTTACTTCTAACATCTGGATAATGGCAAGAAAATGGTAATTCTCTTTCACAATTCATTATTTCAAATGTGCTTCAGTAATCAATCTTTAAGAGAAGTCTTTTCTGATTCAATAATTGCACTTACAAGTTTGGTGTGCAAAATCTGGCTATTTTTTAATTTTTTAATATGGAGGCATTGTTGGCGTTTGTGAGTCAACCCCTCCTCCAGACACCCTTCTCAGCATTCTGATGGATATAGTGGCCTGATTTTTCTCTCACAAGGTCATCCCCCAAGAATGTCCGGGGCAAGAATCCCTCTAATTCCAGGTGGTCCAGGGATGATCTTGATTCAGTTGAGAATCGCAGGTACAGAGTGTAAATTGGTGATCAGTTGGTTAGGAGCAGGAACCAGTTCCCGCAGGGTAGGAGAGCCCCCGGCTATAGACGGTATGTGCTCCATTCTTGGGGTGGTGATCTCAGGTTCAGGCTCTGGGGGTGGGCCAGAAGATAGGACTGAGGTGGGAAGGGGTTCCGAGGCACATTTTAGGACCCCAGATGGGACCAGGGTTGGAATTGAGGCCAGAGTTGAGATCGGGACCAGGGTTGGAAATGGATGCAAGTCCTGCATCGTAGAAGAGCCCCGGATTTCATATGGTACTCGGATCAGTGTCAGCATCCCACTGGACCCAAACAGAGGAGTCCAAACAGTAGTCGAGGACCAGATTGGTGTTGGTGTCTGGACGGCAGTTGTGGTCCCAATGGACCTGAGCTGTGGTCCTGTCAGGACTTTGACAGGAGTTGGAGACCAGATTGATGTTGGGGTCCTTGATCTTGATGGAAGTTGGGGTCCTGATTGGTGGCCCTATGAGACCCCTTGTCGGGCCTGCAGCTGCCTCCTTCACCTGAGTTGGGATTCACACAGGAGTTCGGGTCTGGATAGGGGTCAGGGTCAGGATGAGAGTCGCCATCCCTACCATAGTCAGGGTTCTGCCAGGACTCTGGCTCCAGATCTGTGTCTGGGGACAGATGACACTCCTCGCCCCTCTCCTTGTCAGGGTCCCCTTTGATGGTGACAGTGGGACCATAACTCCCTGGCTGGACTGCAGTTGCCCACTGGACCTGAGTTGGGATTCACATAGAAGTTGGGGTCTGGGTAGGGAGTCAAGGTCTGGATAGGGGTCAGGGTCAGGATGAGAGTCATTGTCCCTACCCAAGTAGGTGTCCTGCTGAGACTCTGTGCTCTGAGTTGTGTCGTGGGATGGACGACAGTCAGCATCCGATCCAGAGTCAGTGTCCTGATCAAGCCTGATGACAGAACATGAGTTGGAGGTCCAGCTTTGGTCATGGTCCTCTGTGGGGTCAAATCCCTCGCAGGAGCTGACGCCTGGGCTGGGGTAGGGGCTGGGGTTCACTGGTGATGGTTCATCATAGATGGAATAGTGATCCCAATCAACCCTCCTGCCTCATTCTGGGAAAGCCTCTTCCGCACTGGTCCCTAACTGTCACAATGGGGCACCATCACAGGTGGCTTCATATGGTGTACAGGTTCACAAATCACACACAGTTCCCATGGTGAGTGGGATAAGGGGCAGGGATCTCTGGATCCCCCCTGAGAACTCCCATCCCCTGAATCCCTACTTTCAGATTGCCAATGTCCTTAATGTTCAGGCATTCACTATCTGTTTACTGAGTGCCTGCACTGTGCACTGTCCTCTGCTGGGTGACTCTGTGGACAAAGCAGTCAGGAAAGCCCTGGTTGCTCCCATAATCAGTTTCCTTCTCCAGGAGGGGAGACATGTTTCTGTGCTGGGTCTCTAAGTTGTGTCCCATAGACTGTAGTGACCTTATAGACTAGCCCACCAGGCTCCTCTGTCCACGGGATTCTCCAGGCAAGAATACTGGAGGGGGTTGCCATGCCCTCCTCCAGCAGATCTTCCTAACCCAGGGATCTAATCCAGGTCTCCCACATGGCAGGCGGGTTATTTACTGTCTGAACCACAGGAAAACCCAAAGAAACATTAGCTGCTTTCATTGCCCACAATTTCTTACCTGGCTTTTTAACAGCCAAAAGATTCTGAAAACTGAAGTTTTGTGGCAAGCTCATTTGGTAGCCAAACTGGCCCTGAATTGACATGAGGCTAATGGCAGTCAGCCACTACCTGCATTTTCTTAAGCTCCGTGAGGAATGGCTACTGGACAAGACCAAAAGGGGCCAGGACTTGGGTGTTGATCTGTGGCAGTAGGTAGCGCAGGCCATTCGGGAGAGAGAGAATACCCAGGTAACCAGGCTGTGTGGTCTGCTTGTGGCAGGGAGGCAGTTGGGGTGGGGGAGAAAAGGACAAGGTAGGGCAAGGCCCATGACCGGGCTGGCGGTGGGGCCCTGCACATGCACATGCCTTTCCTCCCTGGCCACACATGGGTGGGACCCTCTTAACACCCTGAGAAACTGCAAAGAGTGGTGACCTTACCTTCTCCTCGGTACTTTCACCTGGCTGCACTTTGGAGGTTCATAAGAAGCTTCATGAGAATGCCAAACAACGTTCAAACTATCGCACCATTGCACTCATTTCACACACTCTCAAAGTAATGCTTAAATCCTTCAAGCTAGGGTTCAACAGTACCAGAACCAAACCAACACTTTCTCAAGTATGCTAAATGGTGAGTGGGATAAGGGGCAGGGATCTCTGGATCCCCCCTGAGAACTCCCATCCCCTGAATCCCTACTTTCAGATTGCCAATGTCCTTAATGTTCAGGCATTCACTATCTGTTTACTGAGTGCCTGCACTGTGCACTGTCCTCTGCTGGGTGACTCTGTGGACAAAGCAGTCAGGAAAGCCCTGGTTGCTCCCATAATCAGTTTCCTTCTCCAGGAGGGGAGACATGTTTCTGTGCTGGGTCTCTAAGTTGTGTCCCATAGACTGTAGTGACCTTATAGACTAGCCCACCAGGCTCCTCTGTCCACGGGATTCTCCAGGCAAGAATACTGGAGGGGGTTGCCATGCCCTCCTCCAGCAGATCTTCCTAACCCAGGGATCTAATCCAGGTCTCCCACATGGCAGGCGGGTTATTTACTGTCTGAACCACAGGAAAACCCAAAGAAACATTAGCTGCTTTCATTGCCCACAATTTCTTACCTGGCTTTTTAACAGCCAAAAGATTCTGAAAACTGAAGTTTTGTGGCAAGCTCATTTGGTAGCCAAACTGGCCCTGAATTGACATGAGGCTAATGGCAGTCAGCCACTACCTGCATTTTCTTAAGCTCCGTGAGGAATGGCTACTGGACAAGACCAAAAGGGGCCAGGACTTGGGTGTTGATCTGTGGCAGTAGGTAGCGCAGGCCATTCGGGAGAGAGAATACCCAGGTAACCAGGCTGTGTGGTCTGCTTGTGGCAGGGAGGCAGTTGGGGTGGGGGAGAAAAGGACAAGGTAGGGCAAGGCCCATGACCGGGCTGGCGGTGGGGCCCTGCACATGCACATGCCTTTCCTCCCTGGCCACACATGGGTGGGACCCTCTTAACACCCTGAGAAACTGCAAAGAGTGGTGACCTTACCTTCTCCTCGGTACTTTCACCTGGCTGCACTTTGGAGGTTCATAAGAAGCTTCATGAGAATGCCAAACAACGTTCAAACTATCGCACCATTGCACTCATTTCACACACTCTCAAAGTAATGCTTAAATCCTTCAAGCTAGGGTTCAACAGTACCAGAACCAAAAACTTCCAGATGTACATGCTGGATTTAGAAAAGGCAGAGGAACCAGGAATCAAATTGCCAACATCCATTGGATCATAGAAAGAGCAAGGGAATTCCAGAAAATCATCTACTTCTGCTTCATTGAGTATGCTAAAGCCTTTGACTGTGTGGATCACAGCAAACTGTGGAAAATTGTGAAAGAGATGGGAATACCAGATCACCTTACCTGCCTCCTGCGAAACCTGTATGCAGGACAAGAAGCAACAGTTAGAACTTGACATGGAAGAACAGACTGGTTGCAAATTGGGAAAGGAGTACATCAAGGCTGTATATTGTCACCCTGCTTGTTTAACTTATATGCAGAGTACATCACGTGAAATGCTGGGCTGGATGAAGCACAAGCTGGAATCAAGATTTCTGGGAGAAATACCAATAAACTCAAGTATGCAGATGACACCACCATTATGGCAGAAAGTGAAGAGGAACTAAAGAGCCTCTTGATGAAGATGAAAGAAAAGAGTGAAAAGGCGGGCCTAAACTCAATATTCAAAAAGCAAAGATCATGGCATACAATCCCATCACTTCATGGCAAATAGATGGGCAAACAATAGAAACAGTGACAGACTTTATTTTCTTGGGCTCCAAAATCACAGCAGATGGTGACTGCAGCCATGAAATTAAAAGACACTTGCTCCTTGGAAGAAAAGCTATGACAAACCTAGACAGTGTATTAAAAAGCATAGACATTACTTTGCTGACAAAAGTCTGTATAGTCAAAGCTATGGTTTTCCCAGTAGTCATGTACGGATGTGAGAGCTGAACCATAAAAAGGCTGACGGCCAAAGAATTGATGCCTTTGAACTGTGATGTTGGAGAAGACTCTTGAGAATCCCTTGGACTTTAAGGAGATCAAACCAGTCAATCCTAAAGGAAATCAACCCTGAATATTCATTGGAAGGACTGATGCTGAAGCTGAAGCTCCAATAGTTTGGCCACCTGATGCAAAAAGACAGTTCATTGGAAAAGAGCCTGATGCTGGGAAAAATAGAAGGCAGGAGGAGAAGAGGATGACAGAGGAAGAGATGGTTGGATGGCATCACTGACTCAATGAACATGAGTTTGAGCAAGCTCCAGGAGATGGTGAAGGACAGGGAAGCCTGGTGTGCTGCAAATCATGGGGTCGCAAAGAGTCAGACACGACTGAGAAACTGAACTGAACTGAATAAGCTTTTTAAAATTCTAGAGCCTGCGACCACTCAACCTAATTGAATCATAATCTCTAGAGGTGAGACCTCGGCTCTTTTTTCAAAGCTCTCAATGATTAAGGTGCAGCCAGGGTTGAGTCCCATGACACCAATCATAGGTGGTGACAGTCATAGGCTTATGTTCCCCTGACACAATGCCATTATCTCAAAGTGTTACTCAGTTTTGGGGCTGATGTCCGAGGCCCTCTTCATGACTCCTGCTAAGTCTTGGTGTCTTTCCTGGCCCCCTATAACCCGTGTGGCAGGTTTGAATCCCAATGTTCTTGCTCTCCTCCAGGTTGGTGTTTCAGCTCTCGAAGTTATTCATTCATAGAGCACATACTATAGGTGGCTCCAATGGTAAAGAATCTGGCTGCAATGCAGGAGACCAGGTTTAACCCCTGGGTCAGGAAGATCCCCCTGGAGGAGGGCACAGCAACCCACTCTAGTATTCTTGCCTGGAGAATCCCATGGACAGAGGAGCCTGGCAGGCTACAGTCCATAGGGTCACAGAGAGTCAGACATGACTGAGCAATTAACACTTTTTTCATTTATCCTATTGAGAAATAGTAGTGTGTTTGATGACAGAACACTTGCCCCAGATTCCACAAGGGATGTTACATGTGTTACATGTACCACATTGCTTTTCTAAAATCTAAAAAAAAAAAGTCTGAAGTCCAAAACACATCTAGTTCTGATTGTATTCGAAATATGATTAGACCTGTATTATTATTAATTTGTATACCCACTCGACAGATAAGAAAACTGAACTCCCGGGCACTAAGCAACTGCTGAAAATCCTATGGCTTGTATTTGGACATAACATTGACCCTTACTCATGAAGCCCTTAGTGCCTAGGGCTGTGGTATGCACTACGCTCACTGCAGGCACGTTAATACAGGACTACCAGTCAAGGTTCCCTGAGGAAATGAAGTCTGCCTTCAAATACTGAGAGTGACAAGCCCTCCTGCTAGTAGCATTCTTGCTTCCCTTTGCATTAATCTTCACTGCTGATACCACTGGGGCTTCCCAGGTGAGGCTAGTGGTAAAGAATATATCTGCCACTGCAGGTGACACAGGAGAGCCCGTGGAGGAGGGCATGGCAACCCACTCCAATATTCTTGCCTGGAGAATTCCATGGACAGAGAAGCCTGGCAGGCTACAGTCCATGGGGTTGCAAAGAGTCAGACACCATTGGGTTACGATTAGAATGGAGATGATTGTCTTCCTGTTACAGAACAGGAACCTGAGGTTCAGGGAAATGACTTGCCCCAAATCACACAACAGAATATAGGCAGAGTTAGCACTAGAAACCAGATGCTCTACTTTTTCTTCTTAAACCCCAAGGCCGATCCAAGGGAGACATGTTGAAATTTTCACACACTCACCCACACTCTGCAGACGAACCCAAAATTTTCAACATACCTGATGAAAGGAGAATGTCCCCAGATCTCACAAGTATAAAAATGAGACAGTGTGTCTGAGTGGACCTCATCCTTCTCAGGACCATAGACAGCAATGTACACATACCATCCAGTCAGAAGTCAGGGAGGAGAGATTTCTCAAATCCCAAGAAAATCACAGAGACCCTACTGTTTGCTCTTCTTTGTTGATTTTTTTAGGAGCTGACATTTACTTTGCCAAAGGTCAAAAGAAATGAAAAATCTACTGGAAAGGGAATTTCATTGGTTATGGAGAAATATCTTAAAGAAACCTTTGCACAGTGTCAGTTCCCTTATTGGAAATGCAAAAAATAGAGCACCGCTATTTCATATTGTCAGTGCATCAGAGACCTAGGAATGAGAGCAGAATCCCCAGGAACTCCTGCCAGCCCCCTGACGCTGCACAGGGGAGCTTTCTGACACCAGCAGTCACTTAGCCAAGTTGGAAGAGAGAAGGCAGGCCATGCCCCAGCTGACCTCGTGTCTCTCCTAAGCTCATGGCTTGAGTTCCTCCTACCAACAAATCCGCACTTTGATCACACACCCACAGCGACCCAGATCTTTGAATTCAGCGATTCTTTCTCAGGTTTCAGCAAGGCATTGGCAGCCTGAGCTATTTTGGGACACTTTCTCTGCTGTGGATGCCACTTTTGGAATACGCCAGAAACATGCTCAGCACTAGGAGCTCTCCATCCTGGACCTGTTTTCGGGTTTGCCTGCTCTCTCGCTCTCTCTTGCGCGCACGCTCTCTCTGGGCTGAACGTTTGGAGGACAGTCATTCTTGCCAGCCTAATCCCAGGAGCCTGACTACCTTGCCGGGCCATGGGCTCCAAGAGCCAGTGTGGCTGCCAGCCCCCTCACGGGAAGGGGCATGGAGGAGCCAGGCAACCAGGAAGGACAGATGTTCTGGGAAGGCGTGGATGCTTTGAGTTTGGATATGGACTCAAAAAACAAGGGGAGGCGTCAAGATTTTTCAAACATCTTATTCTTACAATCATCACTTCCTAAGCTGATGCAACTGACTCAGCAGGCGTTCAGGAGCCTGCCGTCTCCATTTTCCTGTCTGAAAATCCTCTGCACCTGTAAGTACCAGGGCTTGTTGTCATTCATACTGTCTTTTGGGGAGGGGGAAAGGAGGGCAGGGCCTGGGGTAGGTCATTAGTATCTGATTCAGGTGTAGGCAGACCCATGTCGTTGGAAGAATTCCTGACACCCCAACCCCTCCTACTCCCCAAAGTGTTTCTTAGTTTGGAAAATGAAAATACCTTTTTGTTCTTTCCCAAACCCCCAGTATACCAGAAATGCCACCTGGCCTTTGGGGTCTTCTGTTGAGCAGTGCTATGCACACCTGGCAGCTCGTGTAGGACTTAATGGGAGAAGCACGCCCTGGGCATATGAATTTCTCAAATGCGACCACAGCTACTGTTGTGGGTGCAGCCACTGCTGGCTTCTCCATCTTTTATGCAGCAATTTACCTAAATGGGGAAAGATGTAAGCCAGAGGATGGAAATTGAATTTAGCAACTCCTCCATGTTGGGAAGGGCAGTGGGGCTCAGGCTGATTCTCAGCCCAGTTAGAAACGCAGCCACCATGCTGCATGCTCCTTGCTCTGCTGTGAGATGGCCCCTTTCAGTGTCTTCCCAGTTTGATGGAAAGAGAGGCCAAAATAGCTACAGGCTCCCCAGGAAAGGAGCATTTCTAATAATTTTATTTATCACTTTCCTGAGAGACTGGACATTGTCTCTGGCCAGTTCGTCAGTCCCTGAAGCAGCTCAAATGAGTGAATCCAAAGAGTCTCGGATGACAGAGTCCGGCCCTGTGCCCTGTTTACCTACCCCAACACCAAGGCCAAATCATCCTTAGGGGACAGGATATGCTTGGAGGCAAGGGTGAGGGATGCCTTTGATAGGAAATCATCTGGATAAACCTGCCAGGATCCATACTAGAAAGAGTGTCCCTCTGGGCTTTCGTAATAACCTCCTAGGTCATAAATAAGAACAGAATGAGGTCAGAAGGTCTTGACCTGTTTTCCCCATACAGGACCATAGAAGCAACAGTCTTTAGCCGAGAAAAAAGCAAGACTGGCTACCTTCAATTTCTCAGACTAGTAAAATCAGCAACGTCTTATTTGTATTCTGCTGTGAGTGCCGGATCTGAGGAAGGTTGGAGGAGAAAAGTGCTCATATCAGTGTCGGAGAAATGAGAAGAGGAAATTCACCTTGTTTCAGGGAAAGATTGAATTCATTCTCAGGTTATAGAAACAAACTAGTCTTGGGAAGAATTTGCCTTTGCTTTCCCTACTACTGCCTGTTGGTGTGGTCTTTGGTAACTCACGAAGCTTCTCTGTCCTCCTCCTTCCAAAACCCCAGTATACCAGAAATGCCACCTGGCCTTTGGGGTCTTCTGTTGAGCAGTGCTATGCACACCTGGCAGCTCGTGTAGGACTTAATGGGAGAAGCACGCCCTGGGCATATGAATTTCTCAAATGCGACCACAGCTACTGTTGTGGGTGCAGCCACTGCTGGCTTCTCCATCTTTTATGCAGCAATTTACCTAAATGGGGAAAGATGTAAGCCAGAGGATGGAAATTGAATTTAGCAACTCCTCCATGTTGGGAAGGGCAGTGGGGCTCAGGCTGATTCTCAGCCCAGTTAGAAACGCAGCCACCATGCTGCATGCTCCTTGCTCTGCTGTGAGATGGCCCCTTTCAGTGTCTTCCCAGTTTGATGGAAAGAGAGGCCAAAATAGCTACAGGCTCCCCAGGAAAGGAGCATTTCTAATAATTTTATTTATCACTTTCCTGAGAGACTGGACATTGTCTCTGGCCAGTTCGTCAGTCCCTGAAGCAGCTCAAATGAGTGAATCCAAAGAGTCTCGGATGACAGAGTCCGGCCCTGTGCCCTGTTTACCTACCCCAACACCAAGGCCAAATCATCCTTAGGGGACAGGATATGCTTGGAGGCAAGGGTGAGGGATGCCTTTGATAGGAAATCATCTGGATAAACCTGCCAGGATCCATACTAGAAAGAGTGTCCCTCTGGGCTTTCGTAATAACCTCCTAGGTCATAAATAAGAACAGAATGAGGTCAGAAGGTCTTGACCTGTTTTCCCCATACAGGACCATAGAAGCAACAGTCTTTAGCCGAGAAAAAAGCAAGACTGGCTACCTTCAATTTCTCAGACTAGTAAAATCAGCAACGTCTTATTTGTATTCTGCTGTGAGTGCCGGATCTGAGGAAGGTTGGAGGAGAAAAGTGCTCATATCAGTGTCGGAGAAATGAGAAGAGGAAATTCACCTTGTTTCAGGGAAAGATTGAATTCATTCTCAGGTTATAGAAACAAACTAGTCTTGGGAAGAATTTGCCTTTGCTTTCCCTACTACTGCCTGTTGGTGTGGTCTTTGGTAACTCACGAAGCTTCTCTGTCCTCCTCCTTCCAAAAAGCTCTGAAAAAATGATGCTTGCATCATAGAAACTTATTATCTGGAAGACTTTTTAGGCAAAACCTTGAGTGGTTGGTGGGAGGAGGGAGACCGTTCTATGTGATGGATTCTAACAAAATAATTCAATTTGTTGCTTGGCGGTAGCCTGAATCTGATGTCTACTTCATGGCATTCCAGCAGTATTAAGAACATTTCTTTCCCTTCCAAATCTCTCCCTATTCCCTCCCAAGGGCTTGAAAATTCTTAAGTACATAATTTCTTTGATGTAGGGCTTTAACATCAGTTAAAATTCCAACTTCTTGAGAGGGTCAATCTGTTAAGCCTCACCTGGATGCATCCCACCCTGACGGCAACTCTGATAGAGGGGAGAAGAGAGTGGACAAACATGAGATCATTGTAGGTACAAAGCTTCAGAGCTGGAATCTGAAAGCAGGACCTGGGTCAAGGCAAAAAGTACTAAGAAAGTCCATTGACAAAAAGGGACAGTGTTCTCATGAAAGTGAAGTACAAGACAACTTACAAAGGCGAGACTTGGGTTTTGCGTAATAGGACAAAGACCCACTTGATGAAACGGGGAACAGGCAAGAGAGAAAAGCCCATCTGCTAGAGTGGGACAGGAGATAGGAGAGTCCCCAGCCTGGGCACCTTTGGGCTCGAATACCTGGGCCACTGAACTAGGGCTTCTCAAAAACATGAAGAGGCCTCAGTACAAAGAATCGAACAGATCAAATACTCTCAGACCCCTCAGCCCTGGTATTTCTCCAGCCCAGAAGGGTGGGTCAAAGGAGTTGACTGCATAGGGACTTGCAATCAAGTCCCTATGCAATCAACTGTGCAAGAGACTTGGAGCCTCTGCCCGACCTGTTCCTTTGACTGGGGCCACTGTTAAACTCATACTCAAGGGAATTCATGATAGCTACAGTCACTCACCTTGTTCACCAGAAGCCGTCAGGTGCAAAGAGAAAATTGCCCATGCAGAACCATAGGCACAGGGGGAGGCATCTCCATATCCCTACACCCTTTCTCAAGCCTAGTAAACAGGGTTGGGGAGGAAGACAAACTGGGTTGAAATCCTGGCTCTGCCACTCACTAGCTATGTGGCCTTGGACAAGTCATATAACCTCTCTTCAGAGGTTATATGATATTAGTAGGGCACGATATTAGTAGGATCTATCAGAGAGTGTTGTGCAATCAGGTACTACATGTAAAGACCAGCACAGTGCCCAGTACAAAGTCATTACTTAACAAAAATCAGCCACAATTTAGATTTCCAGCTGTCTGCTGTATGAACCATCATCTGAGAATGGGTTAGAGCAGCAGATAACCCTGTTCAAAGCAGACCTAACACCTTCAGGGTTTCAGGGCACTTACCATTTCCTTAACGTAGCCCTCTTTTCCTTTGCCTCCCAGTTCCACCAAATGAGAGCGTTTCCAAGCCTTTCCTCTCACTAATTTAACATCCACTCCATTCCCCAACTAGCTAACTAGACAGATTAACCACTAGCTACCCATGCAATCTTTTTCTCAGCTTTCCCCAACTGCGGACAGAGCTTTGCTACCCCTTCTCTAGTGGTGAGATGGAGTTATTTCTGGGAGGGCAGGGGCCAGAAGGGTGCAGTTCCCCAGAGAGTGCAGAGTGTTAGTTGTGTTCAACTCTTTGCGACCCCATGGACTATATTCCTCCAGGCTCCTCTGTCCATGGAAATCTCCAGGCAAGAATACTGGAGTGGGTTGCCATTCCCTCCTCCAGGGAATCCTCCTAACCCAGGTTTTGAACCCAGTTCTCCCACATTGCAGGCACATTCTTTACCATCCAAGCCACCCCAAGCTCTCAACAAATGGAAAGGAGTCCTACCGAAAATTTTGCACCTTTGGTTCCTGTAAAGCTCACTGAAACTGTGGCATCAATACCTAGCCATGGCCACTCCGGCTGTGGCTTTCTGATCCTCGCGTTGCTGACCCACCAGTGTGCTCCCCTGATACCCCATCTCCCATCGTCCCCCCCACACCTTAGGACATCCCTTTGGCCCCTGCGGTGCTTCACTTCAAGAGGCTTTCCTTCACTTCCTCTCTTCTCCATATCCCTACACCCTTTCTCAAGCCTAGTAAACAGGGTTGGGGAGGAAGACAAACTGGGTTGAAATCCTGGCTCTGCCACTCACTAGCTATGTGGCCTTGGACAAGTCATATAACCTCTCTTCAGAGGTTATATGATATTAGTAGGGCACGATATTAGTAGGATCTATCAGAGAGTGTTGTGCAATCAGGTACTACATGTAAAGACCAGCACAGTGCCCAGTACAAAGTCATTACTTAACAAAAATCAGCCACAATTTAGATTTCCAGCTGTCTGCTGTATGAACCATCATCTGAGAATGGGTTAGAGCAGCAGATAACCCTGTTCAAAGCAGACCTAACACCTTCAGGGTTTCAGGGCACTTACCATTTCCTTAACGTAGCCCTCTTTTCCTTTGCCTCCCAGTTCCACCAAATGAGAGCGTTTCCAAGCCTTTCCTCTCACTAATTTAACATCCACTCCATTCCCCAACTAGCTAACTAGACAGATTAACCACTAGCTACCCACGCAATCTTTTTCTCAGCTTTCCCCAACTGCGGACAGAGCTTTGCTACCCCTTCTCTAGTGGTGAGATGGAGTTATTTCTGGGAGGGCAGGGGCCAGAAGGGTGCAGTTCCCCAGAGAGTGCAGAGTGTTAGTTGTGTTCAACTCTTTGCGACCCCATGGACTATATTCCTCCAGGCTCCTCTGTCCATGGAAATCTCCAGGCAAGAATACTGGAGTGGGTTGCCATTCCCTCCTCCAGGGAATCCTCCTAACCCAGGTTTTGAACCCAGTTCTCCCACATTGCAGGCACATTCTTTACCATCCAAGCCACCCCAAGCTCTCAACAAATGGAAAGGAGTCCTACCGAAAATTTTGCACCTTTGGTTCCTGTAAAGCTCACTGAAACTGTGGCATCAATACCTAGCCATGGCCACTCCGGCTGTGGCTTTCTGATCCTCGCGTTGCTGACCCACCAGTGTGCTCCCCTGATACCCCATCTCCCATCGTCCCCCCCACACCTTAGGACATCCCTTTGGCCCCTGCGGTGCTTCACTTCAAGAGGCTTTCCTTCACTTCCTCTCTTCTCCCTCCCCACCCTCTCCTGAAGATACAGGAGGCACTGTCTTTCAAGGGGTGTGAGTTCCACTTTCCGTGCAGGCATGCCCTCAGCCTTCTCTCTGCATTTGAACCCTCCCTGACTCTGCTTGGCAAGGGGGAGGGAGAGGAAGCCCCCCAAGGCACACCCTGGGTACCTCTAGAATCAGAAGACAGGCCTCCATCATCTCAGAGACTTAAGTGACAATGGTTGTGGAACTACATCAGTCCAGGAGTTTGCTCAAACACATATTCCAGCTATGATCTCCATAGAAATACATAGTGTCTGGACTTGGGGTTCATCCCTGGAATCTGCATCTTTTAAAAAGCGTTCCTTGGGGGATGCCGTAAGAAAGATGGCCCTCCATCTTGTGGAAGGAGGGCATGGGGTGGGAAGGGAGATCACTGGGCTCTTGATTCCTCTAACTAGCCCGACTCTTTAACCCTGGAGCGTGGGTAGATGGCTTCTGAGTCCTGACTTCTCATTCAGGCTCCTAGGGGGTTCTGGGGGTTTTGTTCTTTTTTTTTTCAAAAAGACCTGGAGCAGTTTTAAATACTTGAACTGCAGGCCTCAAACAGTGATGCAACTAATCTGCAATGCTAAATGGACAAATAACCCTTAACTAGAGGTGTTCTGAGCTATTGAGAGCTGTAAAAGGCCTGGGGGCTTCCCAAGTGGCGCTAGTAGTACAGAATGCCTGCAATGCAGGAGACATGGGGTCCGATCCCTGGATCCCCTGGAAGACAGCACAGCACCCCACTCCAGTATTCTTGCCTGGAGAATCCCATGGACAGAGAAGCCTGGAGGGCTACACTCCACAAGGTCGTAAAGAGTCGGACACATCTGCAGCAGCTTAGCACGCACGCGTACATGCATAAGGTTTGGGTGTTTTATAGCATGCTGAAGCCATATTGACAAGACTTTGACTCAAAACACAGGCCTTCTATGAGCTGTGTGACCTTAAGCAACGTAATCTCTCTGTGATTTGTTTCTTTACCTGTAAAATGGAGATATTAATAACATCCCCCCTCCATAGTACTGTGCATGTGAAATTAGGAGTTATTTCATCTAATGTGTTTAGAATTATGTCTGGCCTACATTATGTTCTCAGGAAACATGATCTGCTATGATTGTTACTATTAATAGTATATAGATAGATAGATATGTGTGTATATATATATATATGTGTGTGTGTGTGTATATATATATAAATACATATATATATATATATATATATATACATATATATATATATATATGTATATATATATATATAGGCTTCCCCGGTAGCTTAGACAGTAAAGAATCAACCTGCAATGCAAAAGATGTGGGTTCAATCTGTGGGTCAGAACCCATGGAAAAAGAAATGCCAACCCACTCCAGTGTTCTTGCCTGGTGAATTCCATGGACAGAGGAGCCTGATGGGCTACAGTCCATGGGGTCACAAAGAGTCAGACACAACAGAGCAATATGTGAGTTCATGTGAATAAAGTGATCAGAACCACTATTGGTGTTGTCCCAGGAATTTATCAATAAATCAATAGCTGTCCTCAGGGTTTCACAGGAGATCCAGGCCAAGCTGCATAACAGTTCTAGGGGAGGAGTTGGTCAGAGGCTCAGAGAGCTGGTAGCTTGGGGTCTCTTACATTCAGAGTGTAGCTGAAACTGTCCTGCCTAATAACTTGTTCTACATTTATGGGATTATGGGATTTGGTTACGGGACCCGTTAGTCTCACTGAAGTTTTAGGGCTCCTAGGAGACCCACGGTGGTTCACACAGACTGGATCTTTAACAATGCCCTCGTGAATGTGCTTCTGCCTTTGCGGCACTGGAGACTCAACTGTCTACACTGAATGCTCCAGCAGTTACCATGGAGTCCTTGCCCTTTCTATCTCAATTCCCCCGCAGTCCATTTATTGAATTTCATCAGAAGGCAGGCCCCCACTAAAGTACACAAAAGCGGAAGTGATTGTCCTTTCTGTAGCTCGTGGCCTCAGTGTGACTTGAGTTTCACACACAGAGCACCTCCCTTCACTGGTGGGAGCGCAGCCCCGGACAAGAGACACTCCATCAGGTCCCTCAAGGTCAACTGATGCCACTTGGACCCTGGTGGCTTCTTGGCTCTTGCCCATCACCCCGCTTCCTGCTGGACGTGTCCACTGGCAAGTCCCACTGGCATCCCACACCCTACAGGTCCTGCTGAACTTGTCACCTTTCCCCAGTCATGCCCCTGCCGACGAATAGTCCTGTGCTCCTTGTCTCTGTTAACAGCATCACCAGGGACCCAAGCTGGAAGCTCAGGGTCATTGTCAGCTTTTCTCTCTCCTTGACCCTCCATGACACCAGCCCTGGGGTTTCTGTCTGTGGACGTGTCCCTGGGATGGTCCCCTGTTCTCTGCTGTCACTGCACCGTCCTGGGCCAGAGCACCTGCCACTTCTTGCCTTGAGATGGCCTCCTGATCATCTACCCGCTTTGAGAAGTGTCTTCCTAGCCTGTCGCTCCTCTGACTTCATAAAACCTTTCAGGAGCGCCTTACTGCTCACAGAACAAGGTGCAAAACTCTCAGACTGGCCAACAACGCCTAGAATACGCTGTTCCCAACCACATTTCCACCCCCTCTGCAGCTCCCACCCCCAACCATCCTCCTGCCCTCCAGAACAGGCTCTTTCATGCAAATACAGCTCCCTCAGTCCAATGTTCTTACCCTCCCTCTACCTCTCCTCCAGGCAAAATGCTCCACCCTCAAAATTCAGTTCAAAAGTCCTGCATCTGAGAACCCCACCTAACTTCTCGGTACCACAAGTACCAGGTCACTTACCATCAGTGCCCCCGTGACGCTGTTCTGTTCGACCACAGCACCGCTGGACCACAAGTATTTCTGTGCACCCAGTTAGTCCCTTGAGAGGGATAGGTTCCCAAAGGCTACCAATACAAAGGTATCGGGTTTTCATTTGCATTTTCAGCTCGCCTCAGGGTTGAAGACTATAAACTCTTGGCTTCCTCCTTTGTAAATGGAGCATGAAAAGAATAGCTGCGACCTCTCAGAGTTAGAAAGATTAAATAAGATAATGCACATAACAATAAAGAAGAGGACAGTGATAAGGAAGAAGAATTAGCATCCGCTTGGTGGTTTCCATTAACACCTGCCAGACACTGTCTTAAACTCTTCATATGGATGACAGTCAGGTTAGGTACATCTGTATCTGCATATAAAATATAGATGTCATTTAGATGGCATTTATATTATATATAGATGACATCTATATTATATACATATATATATACATATATACATATATATATATATCAGGCACACTGTGCCTGACACCTAGCAGAAACTAATTTTTCCTTTCTACCCCACCTTCTCTATCCTTCACCCTTAGCCCTTGCTACCCATCATTCCACAGGGCTGGGGCAGGAGAGACGTGAGTGCAGAAGGGGTCTCTGCCTCATGGCTCCTGGTAACAGACTAGTTAGCAGAAAAGAGGAAAGTCCTTGGTATTACCTTTGGACTTGGTGTCTAAGCTTAGTCTTTAGATCCAGATTGTCATCCTTTTAAATGCAGGGGTTATGCTGGACCCCCATTTGAGGCCCCCATAAGTACCAGCTCAAAGGAGGGCACAGGGCAGGCTCTAGATAAACTGAGTCTGGGCTCAGCCTCAGAAGTCCTAGTTTTCATCAACTGCTGAGGCAGGTCTTGGAGTCACGGTTCCCAGAGTCTCAGGAGAATGGAGAGCAGGAGCCAGAGCCATCGGGTAGCAGCCCTCTAGACAGCGCCCTGCTATGGACGGGGCTCCGGCATCCTGGACACAGCTCTGCCACCAACTGACCAGGTGACCCTGCACCTATCTCTCTGCTTGCCTGGGCCTCGGAGGTCCTCACCTGTTGAGTCCTGCCCCTTGGGCTGTCTGAGGAGGCACAGCCTGACAGCTGTGAAAGCTCTTTGCCAGAAGGCTGCGCAGAAGTAAGGTGTTCTTAATTTCAAGCGCTGGGCTTCAGTCCGTAGGAAACATTCAGGAAGGGGGGGTGGAGGGAGAGAGCAGGGGCGCAGTGTAGCCAGGCCATATGGGGGCCTATATTTGTTGTCCTTCTACTTAGCAGCGTTAGTGATTCAAGCTGGTGCTGCCTGTGGAACACTGCGTCCTTTGGGAACCTCAGGGACAGGAGAGGTTGCAGAGCTGCGAGACTGAAGCCAGCGCGCAGGACGGTGAAAAATAGAGTGATAGCAATGAAGAGCCACGCACGCAGGTTCATCCGCATGCATTCACACTCCCAACGCCCCCAGCGCTGCCGCGCAGCAGCAGCTGGAGCTAATTACAGACAGACAGACAGCTCCTTCTCCAACTGGCTCTTTTTCTCAAAACTGTCAACCCTCCCCGCACCGCCCCCACCAACCCGCCCCTGGGGATTGCCTGAGCTCTCAGGAGGGGTGTTGCTGGCGCCACAGTGAAGTGCCTAGATAGAACGTGGAAGGGGGTCCAGGGGAGTAGGAAGTCGCCATGTGACTCCTTGTCTTGTGGGGGTGGGCAGACAGGAGGCGGGGGCGGGGGTGCAAGCTGGGGTGCAGATGCAGCTTTGTGTTAACAGATGTGCTATCCAGGCAGGAGGGATCCCAGGCACTCAGCCCCTCCCTTATCCTTCATCTGAAACCACCCAGGGATCCCCTCTTAACCCTTCTCCCTCTTAAATCCCCAACTTCCTCTTCCATTTTGGTATCTGGCACAAAGCTCAGTAAATCTTGACTGAATGGATGGATGGATGAATACACGAATGAACGCTCTTCAAACTTTTGACTCCTAAGCCCCGTCCCCACCTCACAGACTCTAATCAGCCTGCAAGCCCTTTCCTCTGCTTTTCTTTCTATCTACTCCCTTTGGGTGATTTCAGCTCTCACCTTTATACTCCTAACTTCCACATCTGTTTCCAGCCCAGACCTCACCAGCTACCTGAATGTTCCTCATGGTCCTCAAACCCAACAGGCCCTATATTACATTCTTTGGCAATGATGTCCCCAGGGGTTTTCTAGCAGTGAGTCCTGCTCTGTGCAGGGAGTGGAGGAGGGAACAATTTACTCTGTGCCTACTAGCAGGATAGCGGCTATGACTATATCAGCACAGTCATGGGGCAAACTGCTATTCCCACAGCCTCTCTTCACCCTCTTCATCATCACCACCGCCCCCTACACACACCCCCATAGGGAAAGTCAAGCTGGGAACCTAGGCGGCTAACTACCCCAATCTGAACTTCTAGTATTGGGATCAGGCAAGTTGTTTCAGCAAGCGGAAGTCCTGGGAAGGGACCCAGTATGTACTAAGGACCCCACTCTCACTGCCTTGCAACCTGGTACTGCCCACCTCACCCCTGCCATTCCTCACCCAGCACACACACATGCGCGCGTGCAGACACACGCACCTCCCTTCACTCCTCAACTCCATTCCTCTTTATTCTGGAACTCTGTCCCCAGGCTCACTGCAAACGCCCAGGTAAATATTGAACCAACATTGGTAGAGACTGGGAATTTCATTCCATCAGACCGGTGCTGGAGGGAAGACCCAGAATGTTTACTGACAGTCCACATTTAAATTCTTTCCTGGCCTTGCCAAGGACAAGAGCAAATAAAGCACCCCTTTCCCTCAGGCCCTCCTAGATTTGAACAGCGGCCAAAGGGATGGGTTACAAATACAGTAGCCTTTGGTTCCTGACAGTCTCAGGGCCAATGAAGGCAGAATCCAAGTTTCTTCCTTCTTTCCCAAGGGCTCCTAAGTGCCATACACTGAGACAAATGCAAGGTGTGACTGTACCCAACTGTATTATGGTCACATCTGGGCATTTTGAGGTTTTAAAGTAAAGTGAATCCTTTACTGCCAGTTTAAGTCTAATATGTAACATGTGATATTCTTTCTTTCAATATCTTACTTATTTATATTTTTATTTGGCTGTGCTGGGTCTTGGTTGTGGCATGCGGGATCTAGCTCCCTGACGAGGACTCGAACCCAGGTCCCTTGCATTGGGAGTGTGGAGTCCCAGCCACTGGACCACCAGGGAAGTCTCTATGTGACATTCTTTATTCAAAGCATTCTTGTGTTTTCTCTCAAGTTTTAAATTCATTTGTTCATTCAGCAAACACATATGTAACATTTTAATGAACTGCAAACCATGGCTCCTGCCTTCAAACTACTCCTGTTCTAGTTGGGGCGAGGGAGCCCACATACAAGGGTTAAATGATGATACAAGACCATGCTATGTGCCCCTTCATGCCTGGTGTGGCCTGGGTGACTCCTGAAGTCCTTCCTGCCAGCAGTATGGAAATTCTCTGCTCTTACTACTGCTGTCATGACTATTGCTCTCTCCCCCAATATACCATGGTGGTTAAGTGTACCTTTAGGGTCAGGTGTATCTCTGGGTTCATATCAGAGTTCCACCGTTCACTAGCTGTGTGACCTTGGCCAAGTTACTCAGCCTGTCTGAGGCTGGTGCCTCCTCTGTAAAATGAAGACAGCATTAGTACCTACCTCACAGAGTTACAACAAGGATCAAATGAATTCATACACACAGTGAACTGAGAATGATACCGGCACATAAAAAGTACTCAATAAATGTTAGTAATAATTATTTTCCTAGTGTACCTACTGTCCTTTGTTATCACTAGAGGTTACAGTTCTTATTGGGCTTCCAAAAAAAGCTCATGAAGGTCTTATTCATTCATGTATTGATTCAATAAACAAATCCACATTGAGCATGTACAAGCTAGGCTGGGATCATATAGACAAATAAGGCACTTCTCTTGTGTTTGGGAATAAACAATTCAGTCAAAATAATGCTGGTTAACACCTGGAAGAAGCAAACACAAATTCCTACTGGAGGAACACATGCTCCATTGATACCGGATTCCCATCAATAGAGTCTGGCTGAACATGAACCCATAATCCAAAATCACAAAGCACACTGTGAAGTGAGAAACAGCAGAACCAGAATCAGATCCTCCAAGATTCAGATACTGCAATTATGTGATATAAAATACATACTTTAAAAAAACTTAGGTGGATTAAAAAACAAGTGGATATTGAAAACACTAACAGACAACAAGATACTAGGGGGAGGGCTTCCCTGGTGGTCCAGCGGGTAAGGACACTGCCTTGCAGTGCAAGCGCCGCCGGTTCGATCCCTGGCCTGGGAAGATCCCAAGTGCCGCGGGGCAGCTGGACCGATGTGTCCAATTACCAAGCTGGAGCTCTGGAGCGCATGCGCCCAGAGCCAGTGCTCTGCGACGACAGACGCCACCGTGATGCGAGGCCCACAGGAGCCAAAGAACAAAGACGGATGAAAATAGAGAAAGACCAATAGAAGTGGTCCACCCGCTCCCCCCTCAACCCGACCCCCACCAAAATAAATAAATAAATAAATCTTTTAAAAAAAAGAAGATACTAGGGGGAAAGAATTAGAGAAAGTATCATCTTTTGTAGATGGCGAGGCTAGGGCTCCTAGAAGGAAGTGACGCCTTCAGTGTTACATAACCAGTCATGAAGGGCTCAAGTCAGAATTTCAGTGTCTGATGTTTCTTTCGCAGACTCAGTTATTGGAGCTAGGCCATATTTCCCCTGATTCAGTCAATGACTGAGATGAGTACGAAGCACTGTGTCAAATCTGTAGAAACTACCAAGATGAACACAGAGTATCTCTGCCCCCCAAGTAGCTTAAACGTTAGTCCAGAGACATGACTACCTACAGAAAAATAGCCATGGCTCTCCGGCTGTGTGGTAGAAACTACTGTGGTCTGAAATGGTAGGTGGTCCCCAAAGGATAGGGAGGAGGGAGATCTGTGAGGAAGAGGAACTTTGGAGTGGTGACAGCAGTAGAGAAAGTTGCAAACAGCCTGATCAACATCGTGGAGAAAATGAGCCCACACAGCAGTTCAGGGAAGAGCGACTTCATTTGGCTAGCACACTGGCCGTGTGCAGGAGTAGACCTATGTCTGAGCTCAAGACCCTACACTCACAAGGGACCCACGCTTTGTTGAATGTGCTGCTGTTGCTGTCTTGAATATTTTAATAATTTTTTACAATGGGGCTCTATGTTTTTATTTTGCCCCAGACCCCACCCACAAACGATATGTGTGCTAAGCCGCCTCAGTTGTGTCCAACTCTTTGCACCCCATGGACCATAGCCCCCCTGGCACCTCTGTCCAAGGGATTCTCCAGGCAAGAATACTGGAGTGGGTTGTCATTCCACATTTCTTATGTCTCCTGCATTGGCAGGTGGGTTCTTTACCACTAGCGCCACCTGTCCTGTATCAGAGGGAAAAACAGGGGCACTGTTGGGAAGGGTCTTGAATGTCCCTCTGATATCTGCTCTGCAGACCATGAGACATCACTGAAAGTGACGAGTCCAAAAGGGATGCGGTGACTGTGGTTTCAGAAAGCCACATGCGGAGTGGGGGAAGGGAGGCTGCAAGGGTAACAGATGGACTGGAGAAAGAAGAGACGGGGATTCGCTGGGGGGTGGTTGCAATAAAGCAATGGTGGTCCAGACAGGAATAGTGGCAGCAGACACGGAGAAGGAAAGGGTCTTCACTTTACTCAGTTATTCATTCTTCAGATATTTACTGAGCAGGTGAGACAGGTGCTAGGGGCTGAGACTTGGTGATGTGCATGGCCCCACTCCCACCTCAAGTTACCCCCAGTGAGGAGACAGATAAGTAAATAGACTAGGACAACCCCGCATGCCAAGGGACAGGATCCACTTAAGCTGAGAGTGTTGTGGGAGTCCAGAGGAAGGGTGTCTCACCCAGACAGGGGATTCAGAGATTTCTGCCAAGATGCGGTAT
This sequence comes from Tragulus kanchil, assembly GCA_022376925.1. Lineage (NCBI taxonomy): Eukaryota > Metazoa > Chordata > Mammalia > Artiodactyla > Tragulidae > Tragulus > Tragulus kanchil. The sequence continues at coordinate 63,029,606 of JAIOJX010000001.1, read as the reverse complement.
CTGAGCTGTATGTTGAAGGTAGAGTAGAAATTCACTCCATGAAAAAGGCACAGGCAGGCAACCCAGGAAGAAGGCACCTGGTATGCCGTCTTTGCTGGGTGTTTTGTTAAGTAAACAAGTTCCGGAGACCAAAAGCATAGGTCAGTGAAGTGGACAGTCAGCTGGCAGATGAATTTAATACCGAACAGTAGGGCAAACGCCTCAGGGGAAAACAATGAAAGAGACCACGGGGAAAGCGCTGTGATAAGGATGCTAGGGGAGAGGCATCTCGCCCAGACTGGGGGTGTGTGTCAGGGAAGGCTCTTCTGTAGAGGTGTCTTCTGAGCTCTGTGCTATAGACAGGGGGGCAAGACGGTGGAGGGGAGGGGTGAAATGTGTGTGGATGCTAAGAGGCAAAAGACTCTGGCCTCAGAGAACTGTACATGATTCCCTATGATTCAAGAAGAATAGGAGGAACATGGGGAGACAGAACCAGAATTAGGACTTCACCCTGAAGAACAGAAATCCTCAGCCGCAACTGCATCCTGAAATCATCCTGGGGAACTGTTAAAATGCCCGGATTGACTAGCTCCCACCCCCAGGGCCTCGGATTTAATAAACCCGTGGGGGAGACGCTGAAATGTTTAAAAGCTCCCCCAATTTATTCTAAGATGCAAGCAGAACTGAGAACCAGGGCGTTTGTGTGGGAGGTCTCAAATCTGAGCGCTCATCAGAATCACCTGGAGGGCTTGTTGGACGCAAATGGGACGTGCTATACTCCGGGTTTCTGATTCAGTAGCTCTCTAAAAAATACCTACCTACTCTAACAAGTTTTCAGAGATCCTGGGGCGGCTGGCCTCCCCGCACCCCCATCACACTTTGAGAGCTTCTGGCCTCACATATTGTAAAGTGAGTTACACTTCAGTGGAGGAGGGGGTGGGAAACAACAGTCTGATCTGCCTCTTGGAAAGATGGCTCGGGCCACTTCAAGGAGGATGGTCACCGAGGAGAAAATGAGAGGTGAGCAAACAGGAAGCCACTGATGGGGATGAAGGCAAGAGAAGACTGTGAGAGAGTCCTGAACTAAAGCACTGGCAAGAGAAGAAAATGGGTCACATTTGAGGAATGCTTAGGAAGCAGGCTTGGCAGGGCTTAGTGACTGGCTGAAAGTGAGAAATAAGGATATGGCAAAAACAACTCTTGGCTTTCTGCCTTGGGCAACTGGCGAGTCTGACTGTACTGGGCATGATGGTTGCTGCCGTCCAAAGTTAAAGGTATTACCAGACTCGGGGTGGGCTTTGGCGGAGGCGGGGGGCATTTCTGCCTTCAAATCTCATAGTCATTGTTTCAGAGAATTTAACCAGCGTGTCGCACTGTCCACTTAACCCTGCTTTCAGCTTCATGCGTCATCACCTGGACCCTAATCAACTTGGGCTTCTCTTCACAGTGCCCGGAAAGGAAAAGGAAGATGGTGACCACCCGCCCCGACACCATGGCCTAGCTGCCCGAGCCCCAGGTACAGGGCGTGCGCCTCTGCTACTACCTCAGGTGTGTTTCATTCGTTCGTGATTTTAATATTTATAGGGCTGCTGCCTAGAGGGATTTTGAAATATTCACAGAGGCCACATTTCACGTACAGGTTAAAGAATTCATAACCTGCTCTTCTATAACCAAGGAAACAAATGTAGCTTAAAGGGCAGCCTGCAAAAACATTCATTCTGTGTGGATTTGAAATGTGTAAAAGTGAGCAATTTTCCAGTGCATCATCGGTCGTGACTACTTATAACTCTCTTCTGTGGGCAAGTAGAGTGCCAGCAATCATCAGGACCAGGAGTGTGATGGATGACTTAATTGTCCATTAGAGGACAGATCATTTTGGTACCGTGGGAGGGCTCGACAGCATATAGTCCTGATAGATGGAAGAAGAGTTAGCTAATGTGATGGGAGTTGTAGCTCCATTTCTAGTGGTAACCATTCTCTGGCTGAGTTGATGATTAATCAAAGACACTTTCTCATTTGAAACTCTTTGCTCACCGGTGCACAACCCCTGCTTTGGGTTAAATTTAATAGCATCATTAAAAACTGCTGTTCAAGAAACTCAAATTACTTTTCCCCAGAAGAAATCATGCCACATTAGAGAGTACTTTGTGAGCTCATGGGCAGGGGCCACAGAGAGGGGGGCGCCTGGGTTGAAATGTTTAACATCAGAATCCTCCATGCTCAGCAAAGGGACTGACACAGAGCACTCAATAAATGTTTGTTAAAGTAAAGTGAAATGAATTAATACGTTTGTCCATTCATTCATCTGTTTATTCCTTTAACAGACATTCATTAAATACAGGAATTAAGAGCTCTGGCCTGAGAACCAGATGCTCCAGCCTTCAAATTCTAGCTCCCACCAGCTGTATGAACTTGAGCAAGTTACTTAGCCTCTCTGAGCCTGATGCCTCCTATGGAAAATGGGTGAAAGCATCACGCTTGCTCTCCTAGGGCTATTCAAGGGTTAAATGAGTTAGTGTCTGAAGTATTCAGCAAGGGCCTAGCCCATAGTAAATGCTCACTAAAGGGCAACTGTTATAGCATCATTCTTGTTGTTATATATACGATGGCGGGGCCTTTCTCAAGTAACTAGATCCACAGAAGAGGCCCAGAATATCTTAAGAAATGAAAGGGCTCTTGGCCAAAGCTGGCTTTCATTAAAGTGGTTATTTATGGTTTCCAGCCCAGAGCCCAACTGCCCTAGGCCTGCCAATCCTGGCCTGGTGCCCTCCTGCGGTGGCTCCAGCTGTCCCTAGGTGGGGTGTGCTCTCTAGAGAAACCTGGGAAATTGCAGAGCAGGAAGGTGACAAAGGAAGGTAAGGGCTGGCGGGGAACCAGTTAATCATCAACGTGCAACTGCCGCCGAACCCCCAGCATTGTTAACTCCCTTGGGTGTCTTTCTGTGCTTTTGTATAGCTCTTCCTGGCAACATTTCTACCTACTAATTGCTATTTCGAATGTTTATCCTCTTGGCTCAGTTGAACAAGACTCCTTGATTTTAGTTTTCATTTAAAGGCAACGGAGTAGAGAACACTTGCCTTGGAGATCAGTCAGGAGGTAAGGGAGGTGATGCAACTTAGTGGCCTGAGACGATTCTAGAGATAGACACGACTGGCCACTGAAGAGCTGTGTGACCTAAGGCATTTTGCCTACGGTCTCTGAGCCTGAGCTCCAGAGAAGGGAGTGTGAGAAAAATGGTCTTCAAGACTACATGGAAACCACTTAGGACTGTTTCTGGTGTGCAGTAAAGTACCTAATACATGGTAGCTATTTTAGGACCCTGGCTGGGGAAACGGAAGCCCAGCAAGGTTAAGGGCACAGCACCCAGGTAGCTAGTTAGCTGTGGAGTCTTCTTGCTCCTTATTTTTACTATCAAACAAGCCCAGCCTCTTTCAAACCCCTTTACAGTCTGCATTTACACATACTCTAGCATACGAAGCACAAGTCATCCTTGTTTTTTTCTACAGCAGGTAAATTTAATACATTTAAATGAGTGTTTCCCATATCTGTCTACTTAGAAGGTCTTATGAGCAACTCAAGGGCAAGAGCTATATATCGTTCATTTGACATGTGCTCAGTAACCGTTGGGTGAATGCTGGTAGTTGAACCAGCCATCAGTAACCTACCTGAGTAGTGTCTGTCTTGCATCTTCTGCGTGCTATTCCAAGCAATGCAAAAAGGTGGAATGGCGGGCACTTCTCTGGCGATCCAATGGTTAAGAATCCACCTTCCAATGCGGGGGATGCAGGTTCAGTCCTTGGTTGGGGAACTAAGATCCCACATGCAGCGGGGCAACTAAGCCCACACGCTGCAACAACTGAGCCCACGTGGCACAACTAGAAAGCCTGAGTGCTGCAGCGAAGGTCTTGTATGCCACAACTAAGACCCGACGCGGTCAAATACATAATTTTAAAAGAATGGGATGGGGGCACTGGACTCCTATAAGCCTAGGCTTGAACTCTGCAACTGGCAGCTAGGTATAAAGAATGTGGCTGTGCTTGGAAAATGATAATCGCACCAGTAACCATAGCAGCGGTGGCAGTGGTAATAGCGGGAGTGATTGTAATGAGTAGCAGACTGTGGAAGAGGGCATTTTTGTGCAGGATTCATTTTGTTCTCAAGGGCTGTCAAGGGCCTGAAATACGCTATGTGGAGGCAGTATAGTGTCATTGAATCTGATAAGCCTGGATTTGAATCCCACCTCCCCACATATGGATTGTGGGATCTTGCATTATGTTCCCTGAGCCTGTCTCTTTGTAAAATGATGATGATGCCAGTACTTCCCTTTACCACTCTGTGGTGAGGATGAAGTAAGATACGGTGTATAAAACATAGCATACAACAGGACCTCACACAGAATAACGACTCAAAAAATCTATTTAAATCTGTGAATTTTCAATAAAACAGCATGAAAGCAACTCTGAACACCTTTAAGCATCTACACAAGATCTGAAGGAGGAAGAGAGATTCCCCGTAAGAGCTGGTGAGACACTTAACCACCTGTCTCTCCTGATGTAATACTTCATGTTGGAAACAGTGTGAAAGGAACATTATCAGAACAAACCATTCCCAGCGAATGCAGAGAAAGAAGCTGCTGCTTCATAGCATAACATTGCAGTTGCTCTGAGGTTCTCTGAGAATGTGATCAAGTGTTGAAAAGGACAAATTTGACACCTACAAACATGATAGTTGCTCAGTAACCGTTGGGTGAATGCTGGTAGTTGAACCAGCCATCAGTAACCTACCTGAGTAGTGTCTGTCTTGCATCTTCTGCGTGCTATTCCAAGCAATGCAAAAAGGTGGAATGGCGGGCACTTCTCTGGCGATCCAATGGTTAAGAATCCACCTTCCAATGCGGGGGATGCAGGTTCAGTCCTTGGTTGGGGAACTAAGATCCCACATGCAGCGGGGCAACTAAGCCCACACGCTGCAACAACTGAGCCCACGTGGCACAACTAGAAAGCCTGAGTGCTGCAGCGAAGGTCTTGTATGCCACAACTAAGACCCGACGCGGTCAAATACATAATTTTAAAAGAATGGGATGGGGGCACTGGACTCCTATAAGCCTAGGCTTGAACTCTGCAACTGGCAGCTAGGTATAAAGAATGTGGCTGTGCTTGGAAAATGATAATCGCACCAGTAACCATAGCAGCGGTGGCAGTGGTAATAGCGGGAGTGATTGTAATGAGTAGCAGACTGTGGAAGAGGGCATTTTTGTGCAGGATTCATTTTGTTCTCAAGGGCTGTCAAGGGCCTGAAATACGCTATGTGGAGGCAGTATAGTGTCATTGAATCTGATAAGCCTGGATTTGAATCCCACCTCCCCACATATGGATTGTGGGATCTTGCATTATGTTCCCTGAGCCTGTCTCTTTGTAAAATGATGATGATGCCAGTACTTCCCTTTACCACTCTGTGGTGAGGATGAAGTAAGATACGGTGTATAAAACATAGCATACAACAGGACCTCACACAGAATAACGACTCAAAAAATCTATTTAAATCTGTGAATTTTCAATAAAACAGCATGAAAGCAACTCTGAACACCTTTAAGCATCTACACAAGATCTGAAGGAGGAAGAGAGATTCCCCGTAAGAGCTGGTGAGACACTTAACCACCTGTCTCTCCTGATGTAATACTTCATGTTGGAAACAGTGTGAAAGGAACATTATCAGAACAAACCATTCCCAGCGAATGCAGAGAAAGAAGCTGCTGCTTCATAGCATAACATTGCAGTTGCTCTGAGGTTCTCTGAGAATGTGATCAAGTGTTGAAAAGGACAAATTTGACACCTACAAACATGATAGTTTGTGCCCGCCCCTCCCAAATGGGTAGAAGCAAATACACCAATAACCACTGAAACCAAAGCAGGAAAAAAAAAGAAAGAAAAGCAGTTGAAAGGCTATCATGGCTGGACCTTTTACTCTTGGCCCTGAGGTGACCTGCCACGCTGGAAAACCCCTCCTGCTGAGCGGCTGACTCTAGCAGGGAAGTCGGCTGCCATGATGTCACCAGGTGTCCTCTCTCCTCTGTATGAGTCTAGAAGAGACCGGACATGATGGGGTGGGAGGGTGGGGATAAGCTCCCAGTCTAGGATGCAAAAACTACCTATTCTCCACTTTCCGTGGTGCCCCCACCCCCAGCCCTGTTCTTGTTTGGGCTTGCACCAAGAATGGGATTTAGGAGTCCTGCATTCTCTGACTCTTTTTTAGTGTTTGGATTGGCTGTTCGCCATGGCAACTGCAGAACGTTTTCAAAAGCAGGTGAGTTTGGGGGAAAATCATCTATCTTCTCCTATATTTTAACTCCCTGCCAATTACAGCAGTCAGGAATTCCTTTGGAAAGAGTGTTAAGCGCTCCCAGAACTTCCCAGTGAAAAATTCTACAAGATGCCCAATAAGGTGGTCATTTTCAAGGGAAAAGTACCCAGGTGTGGTAGCTGGTTTAAGAAATTTGGGAAGTGACACGCAGGTTACAGTTCTGATGGTGAAAACTCCTCTGTGTTCCATGTAAGCAACCGTTCGGGTGGCACTGCTGTCACGGTCGTGAAACACCTGGTTGAAACTAGAATGTGGGTGACTGGCTCACAGTCGGGGAAGGCAAGGAAATATGGCTTGGCCTCCTGGCCTGTATCTGGCCCTGTGGTGCAAATTCCTATCTGGAAATTGATTCTTCCCTGCATGAATTCAACAGGTTAATGTCAGCAGCTGGCAGAGGTCTACCCATGGTTATACCAAGTGCCACACGGCAACAGGTAAAGGATGACAGAAAGGGCCAGAACAAACCATCCGAATGCAGAAATGTGCTTCATAGCATAACATTGCAGTTGCTCTGAGGTTCTCTGAGAATGTGATCAAGTGTTGAAAAGGACAAATTTGACACCTACAAACATGATAGTTTGTGCCCGCCCCTCCCAAATGGGTAGAAGCAAATACACCAATAACCACTGAAACCAAAGCAGGAAAAAAAAAGAAAGAAAAGCAGTTGAAAGGCTATCATGGCTGGACCTTTTACTCTTGGCCCTGAGGTGACCTGCCACGCTGGAAAACCCCTCCTGCTGAGCGGCTGACTCTAGCAGGGAAGTCGGCTGCCATGATGTCACCAGGTGTCCTCTCTCCTCTGTATGAGTCTAGAAGAGACCGGACATGATGGGGTGGGAGGGTGGGGATAAGCTCCCAGTCTAGGATGCAAAAACTACCTATTCTCCACTTTCCGTGGTGCCCCCACCCCCAGCCCTGTTCTTGTTTGGGCTTGCACCAAGAATGGGATTTAGGAGTCCTGCATTCTCTGACTCTTTTTTAGTGTTTGGATTGGCTGTTCGCCAAGGCAACTGAAGAACGTTTTCAAAAAGCAGGTGAGTTTGGGGAAGATCATCTATCTTCTCCTATATTTTAACTCCCTGCCAATTACAGCAGTCAGGAATTCCTTTGGAAAGAGTGTTAAGCGCTCCCAGAACTTCCCAGTGAAAAATTCTACAAGATGCCCAATAAGGTGGTCATTTTCAAGGGAAAAGTACCCAGGTGTGGTAGCTGGTTTAAGAAATTTGGGAAGTGACACGCAGGTTACAGTTCTGATGGTGAAAACTCCTCTGTGTTCCATGTAAGCAACCGTTCGGGTGGCACTGCTGTCACGGTCGTGAAACACCTGGTTGAAACTAGAATGTGGGTGACTGGCTCACAGTCGGGGAAGGCAAGGAAATATGGCTTGGCCTCCTGGCCTGTATCTGGCCCTGTGGTGCAAATTCCTATCTGGAAATTGATTCTTCCCTGCATGAATTCAACAGGTTAATGTCAGCAGCTGGCAGAGGTCTACCCATGGTTATACCAAGTGCCACACGGCAACAGGTAAAGGATGACAGAAAGGGCCAGAAAAGGGAGCTTGGATTGTATGAAGGATAGGGGACCTGGCTTGCCAGTCAGGGGATTGAACGGGCCCTGATCCAGGGCTGATATCAGAGGTACAGTGAAGAAAACCAGAAGATGCCAGGACAGAGAAAAGGAGATGCCAAGTATTATTGCTTGAGCAATTACTGTCTTCCCATCAGGCACTGTGCCAGCTCTAGGTAACTTCTCTCAGTTGATCCCAGAAAGAGCCCCATTTTACAGAAAGGAAAACTAAGATCAAAAGCAGAAACCAGGAACAGCACAAATACCAAAGCACCCAGATGCACCTGGAATCAGCTGCCAAGAACAATTGAGGAACCTGAGTTCTTTATAGTTGTAGCAATGGGAATTAGGAGGTTTGCATGTGAGCCACTGCGTCTCTTTGGGTGACTCCCTTATTGGGCTACCTGTGCCTCTCACACCTTGAGGTGGCTGGGAAGGGCTGGCTTGGCAAGGACAGGGACCAGAAGAGGTGTCGGCGGGGATATATTCCTTTGAAGAGTACATTAATGGCCATCACACCATAAAACTCCAGCTGGAACACGAGTGGGGAAAAAAGATCAATTGGGGCTCTGTTTATACTTCTATAATCAGTGTTCATGATTTCCTTGTTTGCAACTGAGATGCTCTGCCATGATTAATATCTGTTGATAAGTGCAAATAGGCTTGAATTTCACTCACAGAGACCGAGCTTAAGAACACTGACAACTGCAAGCAAAGCACACGTCCTACCAAAAGGAACACCCAACAGAAGTCACCACAAAACTGACTCATAAATTGTCAAAATAGTCCTCCCCCAAAGACAACGTTAGCCCTCGTTTGTTCTCCAGCCAAAACTATCCTTGGCTCTGATCAGCAGTCTGTGAACAAATGACACTGTATTACAGCATCCCGCCGCTAGAGTGGACACCTCCACGTGCAGGAAAAGCAGGCATCTCTCACCTTCAGCCCGCTGCACCTACAAGCGGAAAAGTCCAAGTGCATGAAAAGAGTTAGAGCTTGCTCGGTCTTTTGAAAGCAGTGGTTATACCAAGTGCCACACGGCAACAGGTAAAGGATGACAGAAAGGGCCAGAAAGGGAGCTTGGATTGTATGAAGGATAGGGGACCTGGCTTGCCAGTCAGGGGATTGAACGGGCCCTGATCCAGGGCTGATATCAGAGGTACAGTGAAGAGAACCAGAAGATGCCAGGACAGAGAAAGGAGATGCCAAGTATTATTGCTTGAGCAATTACTGTCTTCCCATCAGGCACTGTGCCAGCTCTAGGTAACTTCTCTCAGTTGATCCCAGAAAGAGCCCCATTTTACAGAAAGGAAAACTAAGATCAAAAGCAGAAACCAGGAACAGCACAAATACCAAAGCACCCAGATGCACCTGGAATCAGCTGCCAAGAACAATTGAGGAACCTGAGTTCTTTATAGTTGTAGCAATGGGAATTAGGAGGTTTGCATGTGAGCCACTGCGTCTCTTTGGGTGACTCCCTTATTGGGCTACCTGTGCCTCTCACACCTTGAGGTGGCTGGGAAGGGCTGGCTTGGCAAGGACAGGGACCAGAAGAGGTGTCGGCGGGGATATATTCCTTTGAAGAGTACATTAATGGCCATCACACCATAAAACTCCAGCTGGAACACGAGGGGGGAAAAAAAGATCAATTGGGGCTCTGTTTATACTTCTATAATCAGTGTTCATGATTTCCTTGTTTGCAACTGAGATGCTCTGCCATGATTAATATCTGTTGATAAGTGCAAATAGGCTTGAATTTCACTCACAGAGACCGAGCTTAAGAACACTGACAACTGCAAGCAAAGCACACGTCCTACCAAAAGGAACACCCAACAGAAGTCACCACAAAACTGACTCATAAATTGTCAAAATAGTCCTCCCCCAAAGACAACGTTAGCCCTCGTTTGTTCTCCAGCCAAAACTATCCTTGGCTCTGATCAGCAGTCTGTGAACAAATGACACTGTATTACAGCATCCCGCCGCTAGAGTGGACACCTCCACGTGCAGGAAAAGCAGGCATCTCTCACCTTCAGCCCGCTGCACCTACAAGCGGAAAAGTCCAAGTGCATGAAAAGAGTTAGAGCTTGCTCGGTCTTTTGAAGGGCTAGAAAACCCCTGGAAGGGGACAGACATCAGAGCGATCCCTTTCCACTTGTTGGGCTGTGACACAAAGTCAGAGGGGTTGGATGAGAAGCTCATACAATGGCCACAGAGTTGCATTCCCAGCTGTGTGAAATGACCAGCATATCATGATTGCCTTTTCACGCAAATGTCAATGACATAATCCTAACAGGCTCGCAGCTCTTTCACTGGTGTAATAAAACAATGACCCAATTATTTTGGAGGGCTGAAGCAGCAGATGTGACGGCTGAGTAGGCTGTGCAGGGCACTGCATGTGATGGACGGGACACAGTAGGGCAGCAAACTGTGTGCCGAGGATTTGAAATTTGCCTCCCAAGCCAAAACTCCTACCATTCATCTGGTCAGAAAAAAAAAAAAATAAAGCCATTCAGTATGAAAGTTCCCACTTGTTCTCATGACAGAGGCCAGTTGGGAAAATGTGGCGCTGCGGTGATTGAAGCAAATTCTGTTTAAAAATCCAGCCGGTTTGTGGGTATTTGTTTATTTATAACTCTCCCCTCCTCCTCCCCTCTCACTCTGCCTCCTTCTGCAAAGGATTTGGGATCGGATTGGAACACTGAAGGTTTGTTTAAATCCTAAACAGGTCCAGCTACTTTTTAGATGGACGACAAAACGAAACGCTTAGAATCAAGTGCCTCACTCTAGAGACGCTGCCAAGGTTTCTCGGTCAGAGCCCATCCCCGCTGCCTCCCATGGGGAGAGGGACCTCTTGCATCAGAACACACCTTGTCGCCAGTGCTACATTTTAATGTAAACCAGGGAAATAAACAGGAGTCCATAAACCCGAGCCTGAGAAAATAAAGAAACAGGGATTCACTCTCTCCCTCCCTCCCTCATTCATTTACTCAGCAAATACTGATTGGAACTTGTTTTGGAACAGGCTCTATTCTAGGCACAGGGGAAGCAAAAATGAAGATAGAGACCTTGAACTGGAGAAACTTGTGGTCTAGTGGGAACGCTAGCTGATCAGAGCTATGGCAGGGTAGCTTGGGGGTTGCAGGGGGCATGCATGATTCAGTTCACAGCCTCGGACTATCTTAGGTTCAATTTTTGGTTCTGTTTCTCGCTAGCTGCATGACCTTGGGCATATTGCTTAATATCTCAGAGTCTCAACTCCCTCATCTGTAAAATGGGGCTAATAATAGAATTGATGCTATTGGATTATTATGACGATTAAGTGAGATAATCTCTGTAAAATATTTAGAACAGTTCCTGGCACATAGTAAGCACCCAGTAAAAAAGTTAGCTTCCTATGCTTTTAATTCCTTTTGTTTGACTCTCATAAGACTGTGTCTGGTGATGAGACTCCAAGGACTGGTTTCTAAAACAAAACTGCTTTCAACAAACTCCTCCCTTTAGCCTGACTTTTTTTCATTTGGAATGACATAGTTCTGTCATGATTTTTTCCCTCAGCAACCATATGTCTGGCAAAAACCTCAGGGAGAAAATATTTCTCAGATGGTTTTGTTTATGTTAGCCTACTATGTGCCAAGCATCCGTCTAGATGAGAACACATTGCCAAGTGATAAAGACAAGGTCCCTGTCCTCCTGGCGTTTACCTTCCAATGGGAACGACAGACTCTAAATTGATATATAGAAACAAAATTACCCAAAGAGGTAAGTGGGATTAAGGAACTATGGCCAATAAAAGGAATATTAGGACATAATTAACTGGAGGTGGAGAAGGCGTACATTAGGAGGTGACACTTTAGCTGAGACAGAAAGGTTAAGAAGAAGCCTCCGAGTCAAAAGTAAGAACAAGGCAGTCCACACAGAAGGAACATCATGCACAAAGGCCCTGGGGCAGGAAAAGACCTTGGAAATATGCCAGAAATCAAAAGGACAACATGACTGAAACATGCAGCCCTGGTAGGGAGGTAAAGCACGCAGGATGAGTCTATGCATTTTGAATGAGGACATGGAAAGCCCAGAGAGAGATTAATGGACTTACCCACAATGCCTTGCACACAGTAGGCACTCCATATGTTGTAGAATTGTCAGTCTGCTGGGCGGGGCTGAGGCCCACTGCCTTCCAAAATCGGGCCGAGATTTCCCACCACAACTAGGAATCAGCTACCCAGAAAGACTGAAACATATAGTCTTTTTCGTTGGTGAGTCATAGGCAACACGCATTAGAGTGTAGGGTCGAGTGGCCCCAGCTGCCGCCTGAGTGTAAGGGGCGGGGGTGGGCTCAGGCCGCGGCTGAAGCTTTTTAGCATGTTTATGATGAGCTGAAAGCACTCGCTGCTTAATTTAAAATACCGCTCACACATACACACACAATTCAGCAGCTGGGGGAGCTGCCAGGAATTGAGGCTAAGTGTAGAAAATTGGAGGATCAGAAATATCGGGTACCCGGCCTGTTTCCCAGCCCCCACGGGCTGTCTCCAACCTGATACAGTCCCATCTTCCCTAATAAACTCCTGGAGATCAAGACAGGGATGGGGGCAGACACAGTTTGGGGAAGGGAGACCTACACAGAGCCGTCCGTGCCAGCAACACTCGTAGTTCTACCTGGTCTTAAGCTTACCAGCCTTCCTCTTCACCCAGTCTATTAAGATACCCCCTCAAAGCCCAAACCCACTCTCCTGGTGAAGCCTCCCTTAGGGGCCACCCCCTTCTCAATTTCACTACCCCCCTCAACCCCAGCAACTTCATGTTCTTAGAAATTGGACAGTTGGGCAAACCCATTTGCCCCTGATGACACATCGCCTGGGCTGGCTGCTGCTTTCTCTGGTGTGCGTATCAGGTCTCTCCAACCACATGGGGGCCCTCAGCATACACTGGAGGAACCAAGTGGCTTTCTTCAGTCTTCTTCCCCGCTCTCAGCCCAGGAGTATGTACACAGTGAGAGCCCTCTGTGCCTTTGCTCATGGGTTACATGATACTATCCTTTGCAAAGGCTTTTGGATGGACGAGGTGCTCTTAATTAAAAAACAAGAACTTCAATTTGACAAAATGGGAACACCTTCCAGGGTATCCAGTTTCCTTCCCATTGCTCCCCTACACCCAGGGTACCCTGCCCACAAACTGGATAAACCTGCAGGCTTCATGATCAAAATGCCCCACAGTCCATCTCTTGGTTCTTAATATCCCTTCTGACCAGGAGGAGCTCTCTCCCAACCCTGCCTTTCAAAATCCCAACTCACCCTTCAAGGTCAAATCCAAATGCCCTGTCACCCCTGAACCCTCATGGTCCCGTGTCTACCTCTTTTTAGTCTACAGGTTGGTGGGCTGTAATAACCTAAGTTCAGAGCCCAACTCGATCACTTCCCTAAGCAACCTCCGTTTTCTCTTGCGGAAAACTGCCTCAATGGTATTCTGCAGAATGCCAAGACAATAATAATCTCCGCAGTCAACTGTGTACAAAACTTGGTCAAGGGACCTTAGTGAGGGTTACTTATCATCATCAGGGTGAAGTCATGGTTAAGAGTGTTTGGGAACCAAACTCATCTAAGTTCCAGGCCTGGTTCCATCACTTCCTAACTGTGACCTTACACCGGTCACTTCCTCTCTCAGGACCAGTTTCCTTATGTGTGAAATGAAGTAATCACAGTTTCCCTGCCCCACCAAAGAATCTGTTGGGAAGTTTCAAAGACAGACTGTACGCAGGTAAACCCATCAGCACAGGACCCATCGCATAAGCATGACTCATTCAGGTCTATGCTCTGTTATAACCTAGAAAACTCCTTTAAGGGCACAGATCATATTTGACATATCTGTGCATCTCTCCCTGCCTAGCCTAGCCCAGAACCTCTGCAGCTGGCAGGCCCACAATAAATCATTGTTGAATTGAATTGAAAACCCAAACCAGATGTGCCTCCTCCCCTGTCAAATGAAGCTTTCAAGCTGGTGGGTTGGGCCTGCTGCCCCTTCGAGTCCCCCTCCCTCCGAGCTGAGCCGCCGCCATTGTCTCGGGGGACTCAGGGGATGGAAGCAAGGTGGCAGGAGGGATGGGAAGTGGGGCGAGCCTGGCAGGACAAGCCAGATGGGGAAAAGCCCACCGTCTGCTCTCTGAGCAAATGGCTCTCCTGGAAGAGCAGAGGTGGCTTGGAGTCCTGAAGGAAATCCAAAGCCCCAGGGTCTAAGAGTTGAGGAAACCCACCTCGTCCCCTACCAGATACCAAAACATGAATGGAAGTAAAGGTGTCATGAGAAATGTCCTTTCCCCATCAGCAGACATGGGGAAACTGAGATTCAGAGAGGTTTGACTCTGAAATCACAAGAGGAGGCTTCAAAGAAGAGGTGAGCTGGTGCCACGGAAACACTCTAACCACTTTGCTACCCGGCCACTAGAGCAGTCTTGCTCCAAAAGGACAGAGGTATGCATTTATCACCCTCACCCCCTACCTCCGCAAGACCCCTGAGAAAAAAACATAGCTTTACTGAGTAAAGACACTGAAAAAAAAATTACAAATCTGTTTTCAAACTACAAAAAGAGGCCTATGTCTTAAGAGCTTCTGAGTCAAAACTCTGTAGACAGGGCAGAGGGAAGAGTGTGCTGCCCAGCACAGGGTCAAAGGGAAACCAGAACATGGCTGTCTGGGTCTGTGACTCCGAGGCTGTCGCATGTTAGTCTGCCTGATCCCAGGCAAGTGATTTAGCCTCCCTGTGTTTCTGTTTTCTCATCTGTCTCAAGGTGCCAGTAATACTACCTCTTCACAGAGCTGTCTCCAAGAATCAAACAAGCTAATCTTCGTTAAGTTGTGTTAGTCGCTCAGTCATGGCCAATTTTTTGCGACCCCATGGGCCATAGCCCTCCAGAGTTCTTTGTCTGTGGGATTCTCCAGGCAAGAATACCGGAGTGGATTGCCATTTCCTCCTCCAGGGGATCTTCCCAACCCAGTCCTGCACTGCAGGCATTGTAGGCAGATTCTTTACCATCTGAGCCATCAGGGACGCCCAGTCTTTGTAAAGCACTTACCATGTGCCTGGTGTATGGAAATACCGTATGACTATCTGTTAAATAAAAATAAATATGTACCTCTGTACCTCTGTAGCAAGATCAGCCTAGAGGTAGGGTTGTCAAATTCTTAGAGCCTACCTGCCAAACCCAGCTTCCAAGCCCAGTCTCATGAATTCAGATCTAAATCTCCATGAACCTGAGTCTCACCATGTTAAATGTGAGGATCCTCACAGTTCCCACGCCAGAGGCCATTTTGACTTTTAAATGAGATAGTGCCAGACCCAACAAAGGCAGAGCGCGCATCCTCTGAATCTTAGAGAATGCTATTTCCCAATTATTTTTGCCTCTTCTGGGTTAACACACACTGTGTAGTTTTGGAAATCCTGCCGCAGATTCAGAGGGACTCTGAAATCACAAGAGGAGGCTTCAAAGAAGAGGTGCTGGCCCCTCTAACCACTTTGCTACCCGGCCACTAGAGCAGTCTTGCTCCAAAAGGACAGAGGTATGCATTTATCACCCTCACCCCCTACCTCCGCAAGACCCCTGAGAAAAAAACATAGCTTTACTGAGTAAAGACACTGAAAAAAAAATTACAAATCTGTTTTCAAACTACAAAAAGAGGCCTATGTCTTAAGAGCTTCTGAGTCAAAACTCTGTAGACAGGGCAGAGGGAAGAGTGTGCTGCCCAGCACAGGGTCAAAGGGAAACCAGAACATGGCTGTCTGGGTCTGTGACTCCGAGGCTGTCGCATGTTAGTCTGCCTGATCCCAGGCAAGTGATTTAGCCTCCCTGTGTTTCTGTTTTCTCATCTGTCTCAAGGTGCCAGTAATACTACCTCTTCACAGAGCTGTCTCCAAGAATCAAACAAGCTAATCTTCGTTAAGTTGTGTTAGTCGCTCAGTCATGGCCAATTTTTTGCGACCCCATGGGCCATAGCCCTCCAGAGTTCTTTGTCTGTGGGATTCTCCAGGCAAGAATACCGGAGTGGATTGCCATTTCCTCCTCCAGGGGATCTTCCCAACCCAGTCCTGCACTGCAGGCATTGTAGGCAGATTCTTTACCATCTGAGCCATCAGGGACGCCCAGTCTTTGTAAAGCACTTACCATGTGCCTGGTGTATGGAAATACCGTATGACTATCTGTTAAATAAAAATAAATATGTACCTCTGTACCTCTGTAGCAAGATCAGCCTAGAGGTAGGGTTGTCAAATTCTTAGAGCCTACCTGCCAAACCCAGCTTCCAAGCCCAGTCTCATGAATTCAGATCTAAATCTCCATGAACCTGAGTCTCACCATGTTAAATGTGAGGATCCTCACAGTTCCCACGCCAGAGGCCATTTTGACTTTTAAATGAGATAGTGCCAGACCCAACAAAGGCAGAGCGCGCATCCTCTGAATCTTAGAGAATGCTATTTCCCAATTATTTTTGCCTCTTCTGGGTTAACACACACTGTGTAGTTTTGGAAATCCTGCCGCAGTAAAGAAACAATTTCATCGTTTTGCCAGTGAAATTCCTAAACAATTTATTTCAAGAGCCAGAGAAAGGAAACATTTTAGGTCATTTCCAAACCACGTGAACACGGGCAATTCATTTCCCGACTCAGTAAACCTGACCCCTCCCCCACCACCAAAGTTGCAGAAGTCACTGTGCAGGACAAAAATACAAATTGAAGGAGTGAGTCTTTTACTCGCAAACAAAAGCCATCTTTGTTTGCTGCCCGGCTTTGGGAGAAAAACTACCTTAACCCAGGAGCTTGGAAAATTCTTGAAAGTTCTCATTTTATTCCAACCAAATGTCAAGACTCCTAGCCGTGTGGACCTGAATCAGAACAATCGCCTCTACCCAGCATCCTCCCCGACAGCACCCAGAACCCAATAGGGTACCCTGGGCGTCAATCCGCAGGGGTTGTGGACTCCTCCATGGGAGTCCCAGATTCCATTGCTACAATGTCTCCAACATTGCCAAAGCTCTCCGAAAGCAGCACTAAAGAACATTTTGAAGACAGAAAAAAAAAAAAAAAAAAAAAAGCATCCATCAACTCACCCTCTAACACAACTCTTAATTTTGTGTGGAAAGTTCTCTTCCGGTCTTTATCCACGTGCAGACATATTTTTACAGCACTGTAGTCATAGGGAAAAACTGCAGCAGCTTCAGCCAAGAACCAGATACCATACAGCTCATGTCACTAAACTTTCCAAGTGAGGGCTTCTGCTTCCCTCATTCACTCCATTCATTCACTCAGTCAGCCATTTGACAAACCTGGACTGAACCAGGCTCTGGTGCGACGCCCTGGGGAGTGCAGAGACAGGGATGACTAAGTCACAGTCCCAGCCCTCAAGCAGCTCCCAGTTTAGCGGAAGAAACAGACAAGTCAGCAGGAAATTAGAGCGCACCGTGATCAATGCATACATGCTGTGAACTGCACAGAAGAGACGCGTTAAAGGTGGGCGAGAAGGGGAGGGAGAGTGGGGATGGGGTGGGAGGGGGACCAGGCAGAACACACACAAAGACATGAAGTTAGGAGAAAACAAGGTGTCATCAGGTAGCCAAAAATAGTTCAGAATGACTGGATCCTAGGCAGATGACAGTGGACGCGAGAAAGAAAAGAGCAGGGCTAAAGGTTTCGGTTTCATTGTGAAAACTGTGGGGGAGCTTGGGAAAGACTGCATTTAAGCAGGGTAGTAGCACAGTCAGATACACATCCGAGGAAGACTGTCCCAGCAGTAGAATGGAGGCTCGATGGGAGCCTATGAGCTAAGGAACAGGGGGACTGCTTAGCAGGCTGTCATCATTCAAGAGAAGGAGGATCTAGACCACTGAGAGGGCTTCTCCACTTACATGCTGTGTCAGCTTTAACAGGTGACTTAAC
The DNA here is from genome assembly GCA_022376925.1 of Tragulus kanchil. Lineage (NCBI taxonomy): Eukaryota > Metazoa > Chordata > Mammalia > Artiodactyla > Tragulidae > Tragulus > Tragulus kanchil. The sequence goes on along the minus strand of JAIOJX010000001.1, from coordinate 63,011,783 downwards.
CTCTCTGTGCCTAGTCTCTTTTGTAAAGCAAGGATAAACATCGTATCTCTCTTGGGGAGCTTCTGGGAGGACTAGATGAGATGATGCATGCAAAGTGCCTGGCACAGTGGCTTGGACCCGGAAGACACTCGAGACATGTCGCTTCCCCTTCCCCTCATTCCCTTGTCTTCCACCTCACCCTTCCTTAAAGGCTGGCACCGGATGGAGCATGGAACTGGCCGAGGCAGGATTCTAACCCAGACAGTCTGACTCCAGAGGGCCGTGGAGAAAGTTTTGAAAGTGCTGTTGTCGGGACAGTTACTTATAAAGATTGTTTAGCTGAGTCGAGGGCCCAGCTGAGGTTGGAAACTATGACTTCTGAGTGGGACTAATCAACAAAGTGATGGGATTTTCTCCAGCAGTGTTCCTCCATCTGGAGGTAAGCACAGAGGAGGAGGCTGTCAGTTAAATTGATCCCGGCTTGGGGTTTTGCCTAGTGAATGTGTCAGAAAGACACAGGGTGAAGGAATTCAGGATATAGGCAAGATCCTGAAGGCTACCTTCCAGGAGTTAGGCAAACAGACCTGGCTTCAAGTCTCATCTCTGCCCTGGACTAGCTGTGGGACTTTGGGTAAGTCCCTCAACCTCTCTGAGCCCCAGTCACCTCCTTAACATAAAAGAAAAAGGACAACAGTCCCTGGCTCACAAAGTTACTGCGAGAATTACACGAGGTTCTCGAAGGGCTGCTGAAAGGTGCCTAGCATGTGCCTGCCACATACATATACAATTATTATTTTTTAACATCATCATTTTCAAGGATGGAGAGGGAAGGAAGGTAGGAAAGCAGGAAAGGCTAATGCAGTGGGGGAGTGAAGTGGACTCAAGAACCTGGCGATCCTTTGGAGATGAAAGGATGAGCTTTGAGGTCGGTGGGCTGTCTGTGAATGGTGGGGGTGCTGAGATGGAGCGATCCTGTCGGCGCATGAAGGATGAAGCATGGTATGGCTAGAATGGAGGTGTGTCCTGCACATGGAACATGAATGTCAACTCACCCAGGATGAGGTCAGGACTTGGGGTGGAGAAGAACACAGTGAGCCAGAGGTCCAACTCTTCCTTGAATGGGTGAGGGGGAGGGGTGGCTACAAAAGAAGAGTCGATGAGGAGAGGAGAAGAGAGAAGAGGGCGCTGTAGCCAGATGGCTTCAGAAGGAGGAGTTCTTGGCTGAAGCGGAGGAGTAACGATCTGGACGCAAACAGGGGAAGCTAGACCCCACCTCCCAGCCCTAGGGTGTCTGTGGTAGAGGCGTGTGCCAAGTGGCCACCAGAGGGCGCTGCAGGCAAAGCCGTGAGCCCCTTCGTGGAGACTCGGGTTTTAGCACTTGCAAGCGCCGAGGTTGAAAACAGTGTTCTGCGAAGCTAATCAACAGTGAAGGGGGAGTTGTTGCCCGTGAGGTGGGCTTTCCAGAGGCTACGAAGAAAAGCGGGAAAGGGCAGTAGTGGGGAGATGGAGGAGTCGGGGTGGCGGGGAACGGGAGCACAGAGCAGAATGGGAACGGGGTAGGAGAGGACAGATGATGGGCAGGGAGACACGTTTGGGCTGTAGCCAAGGACTGGGGGACGTGAGGCTACCTTCCAGGAGTTAGGCAAACAGACCTGGCTTCAAGTCTCATCTCTGCCCTGGACTAGCTGTGGGACTTTGGGTAGGTGCCTCAACCTCTCTGGGCCGCAGGCACCTCCTTAACATAAAAGAAAAAGGACAACAGTCCCTGGCTCACAAAGTTACTGCGAGAATTACACGAGGTTCTCGAAGGGCTGCTGAAAGGTGCCTAGCATGTGCCTGCCACATACATATACAATTATTATTTTTTAACATCATCATTTTCAAGGATGGAGAGGGAAGGAAGGTAGGAAAGCAGGAAAGGCTAATGCAGTGGGGGAGTGAAGTGGACTCAAGAACCTGGCGATCCTTTGGAGATGAAAGGATGAGCTTTGAGGTCGGTGGGCTGTCTGTGAATGGTGGGGGTGCTGAGATGGAGCGATCCTGTCGGCGCATGAAGGATGAAGCATGGTATGGCTAGAATGGAGGTGTGTCCTGCACATGGAACATGAATGTCAACTCACCCAGGATGAGGTCAGGACTTGGGGTGGAGAAGAACACAGTGAGCCAGAGGTCCAACTCTTCCTTGAATGGGTGAGGGGGAGGGGTGGCTACAAAAGAAGAGTCGATGAGGAGAGGAGAAGAGAGAAGAGGGCGCTGTAGCCAGATGGCTTCAGAAGGAGGAGTTCTTGGCTGAAGCGGAGGAGTAACGATCTGGACGCAAACAGGGGAAGCTAGACCCCACCTCCCAGCCCTAGGGTGTCTGTGGTAGAGGCGTGTGCCAAGTGGCCACCAGAGGGCGCTGCAGGCAAAGCCGTGAGCCCCTTCGTGGAGACTCGGGTTTTAGCACTTGCAAGCGCCGAGGTTGAAAACAGTGTTCTGCGAAGCTAATCAACAGTGAAGGGGGAGTTGTTGCCCGTGAGGTGGGCTTTCCAGAGGCTACGAAGAAAAGCGGGAAAGGGCAGTAGTGGGGAGATGGAGGAGTCGGGGTGGCGGGGAACGGGAGCACAGAGCAGAATGGGAACGGGGTAGGAGAGGACAGATGATGGGCAGGGAGACACGTTTGGGCTGTAGCCAAGGACTGGGGGACGTGAGGCTGGGTGGGATTAACTGTCCTCAGACTTCCAAATGAAGCTTTTCTTCCCTTTACATCTTTTGTTTATTATAAAAATCACACATGCTTGTTTCAGACAATTCTAATCATTACCGAAGTGAAAATCCACCTCCCCCCTCCCTTTCCCCAGAGGTAACCACTGTTAACAATCTGCCTATCCTTCCAGATTTCTTTCCTATGAATAACAAATAATATCCTTAACGAAAATCAGATCCTAGTATATTAATTCTCCTGCAGCTTCCTTCTATCACAATATTATATTGCAGACATCAATCAGTATATAAATTATATCCATACATACAGATCTAGCTATGGATATCAGTATACACGCATCTCACTTGCCCTTGTTTATGACTGCATGGTTACTCTCATCATTACAGTAGTAGAAGAGATAATAACAGGTGACAATTACTGAATGCTCTCAGCCAGGTACTAAGTATTTCATATGCCATAGGGACTATCTCATTTACTCTTCACAACTTTATGAAGGAGGTATTATTATTATTATTACTATTATTATAGATGAGACCATTGAAGCACAGAGAAGTTTAGGAACTTGGGCAAGTTCATACAGCTCACAAGGGCGAGAGGAGGAAGTCAGACCTAGGCAGTCTGACCACAGAGCCCAAATTCTTACTCATTAGCACAATGAAGCTTACTCTGCCATCATTTGGATATACTGTAAATCATTTATAAGTGATAAATTATGACACCAGTCCTCCACTGACATCATTTAGGTTATCTCCAAATTTTCACTATTTACAATAATGTTTAAATGAAGACCCTTATTCATTGGAGTATTTCAAATGGCTCAACTCTTAAAAGAACCCTTACTGGGTCCAATAATACTCATTTAGACACACACCAAGAATGACAACGTGAACCCATTTCACCGTATCCCCACAAACACTGGGGTTTAGCAGTCCTTAAAACTTCTACCAATCTAAAAGGTGAGAAACAACATTTCAGCTGTCTCCACACTGTTCTAATTTGCATTATTATTACTTAGTTATTGCTGAGGTTGTGAACTTTTATACTGTATAAACCCTTTGTGTCTCCTCTGTGGATTGCCTGTTCATTATTCTTTGACTATTTTTCTAGTGGACTGCTCATCATGTTCTCACTGATCTATAGAAGCTCCCTCATTCATTCTTTCAACAAGTATTTATCGAGCACCTTCCGTGTGTCAGGCACTAGGACTAGGAAGACAGCAGTAATAAGCAAAGGCTCTAGCTTTCATGAAGCAAACTCGTAGATAGAGAAGCAAATCATTAAATAATGTAATCGCAGGTCATAGAGAGTGCTGTAAAGCAGAGTGCACGTCCTATAATGGAGCTCTTGAAATATTATGAATAATAAACCTCCGCCTGCCTTTGACTTTATCCCAGTTTCTCCTTTGTCTTTCAATGTTGCATATCTTTTGCCGTAGCAAAGGTGTTCAGTTTTTGTTTCCTCCACGGGCAAATCTGTTATCCTTTTTCTTTATAGCTCCTAGGGCTTTGTTGTTGTTGTTGTTGATGTTGTTACTTTGCAAAGACTTTCCACCTCCATTTAAAACAACAAAAAAAATTCTCCTATGCTTTCTTCCAATCTGTCAATGGTTTCTCTTTAGAAAATCGACATCTTTGACTAAGCTGAGATCTATTTAGAAATAGAGAGGCAGAGATTCAGCTTGATTTTTCCCAGTGGCAACCCACTTATCTTCCCTAGAGAGGGTCCAGTGCAGTCCACAGAAAGGAAGAGCCTTTGCTCAGGGTCACTTAGCACATTAGTGTGCCAGAATCGAGCAGAACTGTAAGGTCCTAGGGATGGCTGACTCCCAGGGCAGCTATATCGGACGGAGCTCGCTACAGCATCATGATCTCAAAATTTTAAATTTACTTTGCCATTTGAGTATTTCAAATGGCTCAACTCTTAAAAGAACCCTTACTGGGTCCAATAATACTCATTTAGACACACACCAAGAATGACAACGTGAACCCATTTCACCGTATCCCCACAAACACTGGGGTTTAGCAGTCCTTAAAACTTCTACCAATCTAAAAGGTGAGAAACAACATTTCAGCTGTCTCCACACTGTTCTAATTTGCATTATTATTACTTAGTTATTGCTGAGGTTGTGAACTTTTATACTGTATAAACCCTTTGTGTCTCCTCTGTGGATTGCCTGTTCATTATTCTTTGACTATTTTTCTAGTGGACTGCTCATCATGTTCTCACTGATCTATAGAAGCTCCCTCATTCATTCTTTCAACAAGTATTTATCGAGCACCTTCCGTGTGTCAGGCACTAGGACTAGGAAGACAGCAGTAATAAGCAAAGGCTCTAGCTTTCATGAAGCAAACTCGTAGATAGAGAAGCAAATCATTAAATAATGTAATCGCAGGTCATAGAGAGTGCTGTAAAGCAGAGTGCACGTCCTATAATGGAGCTCTTGAAATATTATGAATAATAAACCTCCGCCTGCCTTTGACTTTATCCCAGTTTCTCCTTTGTCTTTCAATGTTGCATATCTTTTGCCGTAGCAAAGGTGTTCAGTTTTTGTTTCCTCCACGGGCAAATCTGTTATCCTTTTTCTTTATAGCTCCTAGGGCTTTGTTGTTGTTGTTGTTGATGTTGTTACTTTGCAAAGACTTTCCACCTCCATTTAAAACAACAAAAAAAATTCTCCTATGCTTTCTTCCAATCTGTCAATGGTTTCTCTTTAGAAAATCGACATCTTTGACTAAGCTGAGATCTATTTAGAAATAGAGAGGCAGAGATTCAGCTTGATTTTTCCCAGTGGCAACCCACTTATCTTCCCTAGAGAGGGTCCAGTGCAGTCCACAGAAAGGAAGAGCCTTTGCTCAGGGTCACTTAGCACATTAGTGTGCCAGAATCGAGCAGAACTGTAAGGTCCTAGGGATGGCTGACTCCCAGGGCAGCTATATCGGACGGAGCTCGCTACAGCTCCATCGATCATGGCACTGGCATCGCCCTCCCAGACCCGTGCCAAGATTCACTGTCTGTGGCCACGGGCTCTTTCCCTTTCTGGTAAGACCCCTGCCCCCTGGCTCAGAGAGAGGCATGCAGCAGCGATCTGCAGCAACTCTGCTATGTATCAACAGGTAAACCACTTGCTGATCTGTGCTCAGCTACCTGACATGAAGCAATTTAGGCTGCAGAGGACTAGGGGCAGAGGGCAGAGAGATTTGCCACTGTAGAATCAAATAGGAGGTGTCTATTCTAAATAAAGCAATCTGGCTTTGTTTCCATTCAGTGGCTGACAGAACAGCTACCATCCCGGGAGCCTTCTAAGGGGGCTGCCCTCAAATGAGGCTGAAGCTGTAAGATGGTGGTTTGGAGATTTCTGGGACTTGTTCTAAGGCCCCAGCTAGAACAGCCCTAGAATCTAAAAGATCATCTTCAAAGGACAAGGGTCTACACCACCTCTACTGCACTTGGCCTAATATTCCATTTCACAGGGTGCCTCGTATACATAGAAAAATAGCAGGCAGGAGGAGAAGGGGATGACAGAGGACGAGATGGCTGGATGGCATCACTGAGTCAATGGACATGAATTTGAGCAAGCTCCGGGAGACGGTGAAGGACAGAGAATGCTGCAGTCTGTGGGGTCGCAGAGTCGGACACAACTGAGCGACTGAACTGAGCTGAACTATACAAGGCTCCCCCTCTCCATTCACATTTCCCACAGCTGTGGACATTGCCTCACACGGAGAAGACAGGCATGCAGAAAGAGGTCTCCAGAAAACCAGAAATGTGAAGCGGGAGTTAAGTCATTCCGGCTACATGAGGCAACATTTTTTTTAAATCGTATTTTCCCTTAGTTACCAGGAGATTTTCGGTCAAAGTGTTCGAACAAAATAGGGTGGATAATTGTCCCCATTATTTCACTCGGCTTTCCGTGGAGACACAGCTGAACACGTGATCACGTTGTTATCGCCGTACTAACCTTGATGGCTATTTTGTTGCTTCTCTCCTAAACCCAGCAGTACATTTACTGCCTGTAATAAGATAAAACAACCGGGTGGCATCCACTCTCTCCCCTATCTACAGGCAGAGTGGGCAGCCAGCCTCGGCAGTGAGATTTAAGGTCATTCTTCCCACGCCAAGGACCTCTCCAACCCATCACAATGATTCAGATACTCCCACTGCCAGCACAGGGGAAGGAGACCTGAGTCCTAGCTCCAACTCTGCCATGGCGTGCTGTGTGACCTGGGGCAAGTCACTGTCCCTCTCTGGTACTCAGGGTCAATCTGAGTGGACTCCCTCACCAAGCTCCTCATTGAAATCCCCAGTGCTACTTACTGATAGGCAGATTTCAAGCCCCAATTCCGATGTCCTGAATCAGACTATCTCCATTTCAGAGGTCCCTGTATCTGAATGTCCACAGAACCCCCGGTGATGCCACTGGGCAGGCAGGTTTCTGATCCAGTGCACCCGATGACCTCAAGGCCACTTCCACCTCTGACGTTAGCTGGTTTGTACCTCCCTCAGCATTTCTGTATTTTATCTCTAAGAGGTATGTTCCCCATTCACCTCCCCAACATGTAAAGTTGGGGGAGGACACTTTCTCATCTGTCAGACGTCAAGCACAGGACCCAGGAGGAGGGCACACACTTGATTGTTGGGGAAGGGGGCTAGGAGAAAGAAAAACAACAGTAGCAACAACAGGAAAATGGGTGACTAGATCTGCCTGAAGTTCAAGGCAGCCTGAGACCCCCATTGAGGACATAGAGGGTATTAATGTATTTTAGGGACCACACTCATGTTCCCTCAGTCCTTTTCACCTCAGCCCAGGTCACACAGTGCAGAGAGGTACAGCCATACTAGGAAATTGCCTCCTTTTAGCTGCTGAGGTCGTACAGCTTCCAAGGCTGGTCCCAGCAAGTAAGGGCATAAACAAATCTCTCTCCTCTCCGCCACTGGGACCAGCTGATCTCAGTTCCTGGACCCAATTCAAGCCAAGAAACCTGTAAGAAGCACTGGATTGTGTGTGCGTGGCAACTTCGGAGCCTGTGTTCTCAAGTACAACGGAACCCGTGCACCACAGCCTAACCTTGATGGCTATTTTGTTGCTTCTCTAAACCCAGCAGTACATTTACTGCCTGTAATAAGATAAAACAACCGGGTGGCATCCACTCTCTCCCCTATCTACAGGCAGAGTGGGCAGCCAGCCTCGGCAGTGAGATTTAAGGTCATTCTTCCCACGCCAAGGACCTCTCCAACCCATCACAATGATTCAGATACTCCCACTGCCAGCACAGGGGAAGGAGACCTGAGTCCTAGCTCCAACTCTGCCATGGCGTGCTGTGTGACCTGGGGCAAGTCACTGTCCCTCTCTGGTACTCAGGGTCAATCTGAGTGGACTCCCTCACCAAGCTCCTCATTGAAATCCCCAGTGCTACTTACTGATAGGCAGATTTCAAGCCCCAATTCCGATGTCCTGAATCAGACTATCTCCATTTCAGAGGTCCCTGTATCTGAATGTCCACAGAACCCCCGGTGATGCCACTGGGCAGGCAGGTTTCTGATCCAGTGCACCCGATGACCTCAAGGCCACTTCCACCTCTGACGTTAGCTGGTTTGTACCTCCCTCAGCATTTCTGTATTTTATCTCTAAGAGGTATGTTCCCCATTCACCTCCCCAACATGTAAAGTTGGGGGAGGACACTTTCTCATCTGTCAGACGTCAAGCACAGGACCCAGGAGGAGGGGGCACACACTTGATTGTTGGGGAAGGGGGCTAGGAGAAAGAAAAACAACAGTAGCAACAACAGGAAAATGGGTGACTAGATCTGCCTGAAGTTCAAGGCAGCCTGAGACCCCCATTGAGGACATAGAGGGTATTAATGTATTTTAGGGACCACACTCATGTTCCCTCAGTCCTTTTCACCTCAGCCCAGGTCACACAGTGCAGAGAGGTACAGCCATACTAGGAAATTGCCTCCTTTTAGCTGCTGAGGTCGTACAGCTTCCAAGGCTGGTCCCAGCAAGTAAGGGCATAAACAAATCTCTCTCCTCTCCGCCACTGGGACCAGCTGATCTCAGTTCCTGGACCCAATTCAAGCCAAGAAACCTGTAAGAAGCACTGGATTGTGTGTGCGTGGCAACTGCGGAGCCTGTGTTCTCAAGTCACAACTACGGAAGCCCGTGCACCTACAGCCTCTGGTCCGCAACCAGAGAAGCCACTGCAATGAGAAGCCCACACACTGCAACTAAAGAAACGCCCGTGCAGCAGTGACGACCCAGCACAGCCAAAAATAAACAAATAAAATGAAAACAAGCACTGTTCCTTAGCATCAGGACACTCTAGCTTTGGGGAAAGCTCTGAATTAGGGTCCTTCTTTCATAGTGGACACCGTGCCCTCCTTCAACGATCAAGAGCCGCCCCCCCTCCACTGCCAGTTTCGTCTCCCCACTGTGCTGCTCGAGACCCCGACTCTCTGGGTCTGGAGGCTGGAGTCCACATTCGTTATTTATTCTCCACTTGCCCGTAATTTACTAAGCACCTACTCTGACCCTGGCACTGGGTTAATTACACCAAATGGAAGCAAAACAGACATGGTCCTGGCCCCTATGAAGCCAAGAGGCTAGCACGGTAATGTTCAATCTCATCAGAATCAACGCTGCTTTAAAAAAAGAAAGAAAGAAAAGAAAAAAATCATGTTCCTCGTTGTATCCCTTTATGCTGTGCTCAGTTGCTTCAGTCCCATCCAACTCTGTGCAATCCCATGAACTGTAGCCTGCCAGGCTCCTCTGTCCATGGAATTCTCTGGGCAAGAAGACTGGAGTGGGTTGCCGTGCCCTCCCCCGGGGGATCTGCCCCACTCAGGGACGGAACCCAGTCTCCTGCATTGTAGGCAGACCCTTTACCTGCTGAGCCACCAGGGAAGCCTGTCGTACCCCTTTATTATCCTGAAATGAAACTCATAGTAACCTGCATACATAAATAAATTCAAAAAGATCAAGAAATGTCCTGCCACACAAAAAGTAAATAAAAGTACTCCAAATAATCAACCACAATTTATTTAAATTTGTGAATACTTACGCAGGATGACACTGAAAGACCAAATGAAGCAGGCAGAGACTTGCACCTTCATCTAGAAGCCCCACGAAGGCAACAGCTCCAGGCACAAACTGATAAGAAATGTTGCAGAGAAGATTCTAATTCCAAACGCAACATCAGTACTATTGCCACGTGATTTTTGAAATGGTGAACGACTCTGGATGAAACTCCTGGAGAAGAAAACAAAGTTCCACGTTCCCTCTCTTTACACAAGATTCATTAAAACGGTGTGTGGAGGTGGGGAAGCAAAACCTTTGGTGCATATATGTAAAATATTTATAATATATGTACTGATCATTATAAGAAGAGTTTCCACCTCCGTGGAAGTCCAACAGAACATTGGAAAATCACTGGGATCTTGGACTGTCCTTCATTTTTCAAGACTGTTCTGGGTAAAGAATCTGCCTGCCAAGGCGGAAGATGTAAGAGACGCAGGTTTGATCCCTGGGTCGGGAAGATCTGCCTGAGCAGGAAATGGCAACCTACTCCGATATTTTTGCCTGGAAAATCCCAGGGACAGAGGAACCTGGCGGGCTACAGTCCATGGGGTCGCAAGGAGTCGAACACGACTTAGCGACTGAGCACAGCACGGCACAGCAGCTGGGCAATGCAGGAAATCAAGAATCTACATTTCTTGTCCACGAAATGACCTCGCACATTTCTCCAAAGTCCCCTAGGGGGCAGTATTGGCTCAGTTTCGAGTCATCAGTCTTTCAGTGTCTCCGTTTCCAAAGAACTGGAGCTTTGTCTGGCTCTCCCCACATTCTCATCCCCTTCCCCCTTGCCCCCACGGAATGGAGTCCCATCCTTGCTTCCACTGTCTGATGGGACCCATAAGACTCACCCTATCTTGATGAGGTCAGCTAGGTTGCCTCCACCAAAGGCAACTGTCTGGATTACAACCTGTTGTCGCCACTCCTTTTGGGTGCCCCCGCTGAACCCATCGCCCGCAGCAGAGTTTCCTATGCCATGCCAAGGACGCCACTCCTTGCAGATGGCCGCCCTTCAGCTCTGCAGCTGAGCCCCGGCCCCCCTCCGTCCTCCCCTCCATCCCCTCCATCCCGACTCTGGGCGACTCTTGAGTTTCACTTAAACCCTCTGAGCGGCAGTTGGTTCACTTGGAGAAAGGGCAATAATAATAGTACCTACCTCCACAGCGTCCTTGAACGATGAAATGAATGCCTATAAGATGTTTAGGAGCCTGCCTGGCACACAGCAATCCACCCGAAAACGATAGTTATTGTTCCTACTCTGGGAGTCACGTGGGGTGCCCTGAACACTGGCTTCTGTTGACTCTACTTCTCCAATTCTGCATGTATCCACTTTATCTTCCAGACCAAGTTACAAGTTTATAGGAGGCTGAGCAGGATGGGTCTGCATTTGGCTTGAAGTTCCAGCTGCTGAGAAAGAGTAAGCTGGGAAAATCTTCAACACTGTCTTTACCCAGGCCAAAAGAATGCGTTTTAAGTTTTTTTTTTTTTTTCTATCCTGTTTCATCTCACAAACACTATCTGAAAAGAAGTCATTGATGAGACCAGAACTGGGGAACAGGATTAATTAGGAACTAGAGTTAAAATACGGCACCTACTTTCTCGTCTGGATTGGTGTCTGGTGAAGTTGGCTGCATGGTTCAGCACCTAAGCCGTGTCTGCCCAGTGCCAGAGTTTTTGGAGGAAAGGGGGGAAAACACAATCAATCATACATGTGTCAGAGAGAGCATTTGGATCCTGTGCAGAAAGGATACTAAAAAGTCATCTCAGTACAAGCAGCTGGGTCAAGGCAACAGACACTCTGAAAGGTCTAACCTGTTGGCTTAGCATTAACAAAGAATCTTGAACAACCCAGAAACCATTGCAGGAAATGTCCAGACATTCGTTTATCGATCAATATTTATTGAGCACATACTGTGTGTGTGACACTGTGCAGGCTATAGAAAGCAGAAGAATCAGTCTAGAACCTTCCCTGATGGTTGCTCTCCAATTGGAGAGTGGTGGTAGTATGGGGAGAACCAGTCTCTGAACAAAGCAATAGAAAATCCATCAGCTAGATCTTTCAGAGTAGGTGAACATCCTTTAGCTGCTGTAATCACTGTTTAGTTGTGTCTGACTCTTTGTGATTCCCTGGACGGCAGCCTGCTAGGCTCCTCTGTCCATGGGATTCTCCAGGCAAGAATACTGCAGTGGGTGGCCATGCCCTTCTCCGGGGATCTTCCCGACCCAGGATCAAGCCCAGATCTCCTGCTTGGCAGGCAGACTCTTTACCACTGAGCCATCCGACAAGCCAGTTACTGTAATTACAGTCTCACAAGATTCAGCAAGCCAGATGTTATTCCAGTTGGTGAAAGAAAACAAAGCGCACTTATTGACTAATCCTGCATGGCTTGACTCTACTTCCAATTCTGCATGTATCCACTTTATCTTCCAGACCAAGTTACAAGTTTATAGGAGGCTGAGCAGGATGGGTCTGCATTTGGCTTGAAGTTCCAGCTGCTGAGAAAGAGTAAGCTGGGAAAATCTTCAACACTGTCTTTACCCAGGCCAAAAGAATGCGTTTTAAGTTTTTTTTTTTTTTTCTATCCTGTTTCATCTCACAAACACTATCTGAAAAGAAGTCATTGATGAGACCAGAACTGGGGAACAGGATTAATTAGGAACTAGAGTTAAAATACGGCACCTACTTTCTCGTCTGGATTGGTGTCTGGTGAAGTTGGCTGCATGGTTCAGCACCTAAGCCGTGTCTGCCCAGTGCCAGAGTTTTTGGAGGAAAGGGGGGAAAACACAATCAATCATACATGTGTCAGAGAGAGCATTTGGATCCTGTGCAGAAAGGATACTAAAAAGTCATCTCAGTACAAGCAGCTGGGTCAAGGCAACAGACACTCTGAAAGGTCTAACCTGTTGGCTTAGCATTAACAAAGAATCTTGAACAACCCAGAAACCATTGCAGGAAATGTCCAGACATTCGTTTATCGATCAATATTTATTGAGCACATACTGTGTGTGTGACACTGTGCAGGCTATAGAAAGCAGAAGAATCAGTCTAGAACCTTCCCTGATGGTTGCTCTCCAATTGGAGAGTGGTGGTAGTATGGGGAGAACCAGTCTCTGAACAAAGCAATAGAAAATCCATCAGCTAGATCTTTCAGAGTAGGTGAACATCCTTTAGCTGCTGTAATCACTGTTTAGTTGTGTCTGACTCTTTGTGATTCCCTGGACGGCAGCCTGCTAGGCTCCTCTGTCCATGGGATTCTCCAGGCAAGAATACTGCAGTGGGTGGCCATGCCCTTCTCCGGGGATCTTCCCGACCCAGGGATCAAGCCCAGATCTCCTGCTTGGCAGGCAGACTCTTTACCACTGAGCCATCCGACAAGCCAGTTACTGTAATTACAGTCTCACAAGATTCAGCAAGCCAGATGTTATTCCAGTTGGTGAAAGAAAACAAAGCGCACTTATTGAGGTGGCTGCTTGACTGACAAAGTCTTAGAATGGTTCAGGACTAGATCTGGTGTCCAGCAGATCTGGGTTTAAGATCTGGCTCTGCCACTTTACAAGCTGTGTGACCTTGCCCCAGTTGCCTAACCTCTCTGAGCCACTTTCCCTCTGTGGAAATTGAAGGTAACGACAGTGCCTTCTTTGAAAGAGTATTGTGAGGGTAAAAAGATATACCTTAGATAAAGCACTTGACATAGAGTCTTCATCATAGTTAATGTTCCTGAGAAAGACAGCTTACTGTAATCATTAAAAGAGAGAAAATGGTCATCACTAGTATTGGCCCAAGACATCCAGAAACTCTGGGGAAAAAATTCCACTGTCTCCAGTTAGCAATGAGGACACGTTCTCCTCTCCTCCTTGGAGCACTAGGGATGAGTCAGCCAGGCCTGGTAAGATGGGGAGGTAGAGGAAACACACCAGTAACAGCGCCTCCTCCGCCCCCAAGCTAATCTGGCTTTTATGCTGCCACCTACTGGCCCACAAGGAGCTCCCTTCTCCTATGGAGGCCCCTGTCTGAGAGGCCTCTTGGTCATCCAATTTCAATATTCCTCTCTACAATTTCCCTTTGCAATTTGGCATCCTACATCTCCTTCCCTGAGGTATAACAACAGGAGAAAGGATAGAAACATTGCAGCGTGACCTTTTAAGAAAGAATGACCTGTATGTAAAATCCATCAGTGCCTCTTAAAAAATGCATATGCACAAAAGCCCACAAAAGGCTCTGACTCGTTCTTGGGAGCAACAGCGGGCACACCTGAATAGGTTTTTCTACTTTGACTGGCAAAAAATACGTATTTATCTCTGAATCTCTCATCACAGTATGGAGTTTCTACCCCCTCCCCCCTCCCCGCAACAAAAAACCACTTTGCGTTATTAGGAGAAATCCTAACGGCTGCTCCAACAGAATGTGGATGACAAGAGTCCACTTCCGAAAATGCTACCATGTGGAGTATTTTGTTGTTTCTTTCCTGCTTATTAATACAATACATTTTGCCTCTGAGTCAAATGTTTTTACTTCTGCCAAGAAAAATCGTGAGTTACAGGAAATCTAACAGGCTTAATTAGTGAGGAGTTTAACTTAAGCCAGTTGTTTTGCAATCACTCCAGCCCAAGTCAGGCTCACTCCCTGCATTTAATGGGAAGTAAGAGTGGTAGGAAACGGCCTTCAGCAGCCTTGTGAAAGAAAAGGCACTCATACTAGCAAGGCTGGTTCTCCCAAGGTAAAAATGGCAGGTTGAAAAAAAAATGGCAGGTTGAGGTCACTGTAATTATCAACAGTGCTTTTTGCATGCATGTTCCTGTTACATATGTCACCTGTTGCTTTCAACTTTCTGTAATTACAGTTTCTTCTGGTGAGACTGTGCTGCTTTCCCTGCCTTTTACCAACCAGCACACTTGGGAGAAAATCATTCATGGCCCCTTGAGTTTGCCCTGTAAGTGTATTTTAAAAGGCAAAGCTTCTTAGCCCAGCCAAATGAAACTGATTGGAAATGTTCACCATAGAAACGGGAGACCTATTACGTATAATAGCCGAGCTCTTTGCAGCCAGGTCCTCAGCACTAGGCCACAATTTCAGAATGAAAGAACCTGTAAAGGCTTCAGAAGATAGCTATGAAGATGATTAAGGGATTGGAAAAGAGGATCTAGGGGAAAAGGTGAAAGGTATTAGGATTAAAAGGACGATTTAGTCTGAGAGGAAAAAAAAAAATGAAGGAGCTGACCAGCTGTTTCTTCCTTGCTATTGATGGCACAGACTCCATGAGCAGCAGCATGAGATACTTTAGGTTAGATGTAAGAAAGAACTTCCCAACAATGCCTCAACAAAAGGCCATTTACTCTTCACTCATAAAACATTGGTAGAGTCCAAAGCACATGTTGGACCGTGTGCTGGGTGCTGGAGAAATTCACAGGCTAATGTTGTTGTTGAGGCACAGCAAATAAATCATTACAAGACAGAGGGATTCGTTCTATAATAGAAAGAATTTGGAATGCTTTGGATCTGAAGAAGGTCAGAGGGGGTTATAGCATAATATTCTATGTCACCTCCAATGGGGTCTGAGATGGTACCCAGTAATCAAGTACATTGATATTTCGGGAGCAAAAACACATGAATATTCACACAGGGTGTGATAGAGAAAGACTATAAATAGCCTCACACCAGCTCAGGTTTGGCTGCCAAATGAGTTTGCCGTAAACTTACAAAAGGCCCTCAGTTTTCAGAACTTTGGGACTTGGGAAGCACGGATATGGGTGTGTGGATCTGTGTGCAAGGAGTCAGGTCCAACAAGAGGTCTTGGGAAAGACAGGGCACTTTTGGATGCACGCAGAGCATATGCTCTGTGGCCTCCAGACCATGCACACGTTTTTGAAGCAGATGGCTGTGTATGGCTGTGTGTGTGTGTTCATATGTGTGTGTGTGTGTCAAGCAGAGGGAAACCTCATTACCCACTTTCAGGGCCTATATATACATAAAGCAGTCCCGGGTAATGCATCCAGAACAGTCGATGGTTTTTGTTTTGGTTATGATGATTTCACATAGTTGGCCCCTTGGTCCCTATGGGCAAGGCCACAAAATTTGAGAATCAGCATCCTCCTGTGGGGTCAGAGATGTGTGGTAGAACCCTCAAAGGGGGTTGAGGGGACCTCACTGATGTTCCTTTTTAAGCTGTGCTCAGTGAAAAGCAGGGGCAGGAAGACACTGCCTACGCCCTCACACCTGCTGCGGTGGCTGGCGGCGCTTGTCGAGAGACAAAGTGAAGAGCCTACAGCGAGGGGCACGGGAGCACCTGCTTCTGTGGACTGAGAAACACCCAGTTACCCTCTACCAGCCAAGCGGCTCCACTTAGGGGGCTACCTCCCTCGAGGGGGAACACCCAGCGAACCCTGCCACACCCGCAGAAGTTGTTTGCTTTCTCAAGCAAATGGGGCGATCCCTGAGCTCGGTCTCCTGTTAGGAGACACCCCCCTTCGGGGGCCATTTTCTATTACGACCTACCTACCCACAAATGTCACTGACACATAAAGCTTAAAGACACCAAGACTCTCTGTCTTCAGATGCAGCCCTCCCCCCTCACCAAAGTCTGGCCTCCTCCCTGGTCGTCCTCTCTGGCCTCTGGGAATCCAAGGCCACATCATTTCAGGATGAGCTCAGCCTCCAACCGCTCCCTCTGAAGCCCGGCTTCCCAACCTTGGTGATTCCAAAGTTCACATCTGTTGCAACACACAGGGCCCACCCTAGGCAAAACTGAACCGGAGACACAGCCTTCCGTCGGCTGAGTTCCCACACCCCCACGCCCTACCCCTGCCTGTGTGGCTTTCCTCTTCCCTGGGGAGTCAGCTCCCGCTACCCCTTCCCTCCCCTCCTCCGACAGGAAAGGCTCTGATCAAGAAATCTGCACTCAGACACACAAAACAACCCTGCCTGGCCGAGCCGTCCCCACCAGACCACCCAGGGCAGTTGGACTCAAAAGTATGTCCACTGATGGTAGAGATGGTGGCATTACTCACAGGCCAGAGGGAGGTCTCTGGGGGCAGGGGGGCCCTTCTCAGCACCCATCAGATTACGAAGTGGGGCCATCAAGTCAGCCTTCATCGTTCGCATGTAAGATGGACTGCGGTTTGCACTCCTCGCAGGAATGGACTCTGCTTTCTGAATTCAAATCAGCTCGTGCACTCAGACAGCGGGAGAGAATATCCAGAAGCAGGAGCAGCCTCAGGAAGTCTGACGGGTAGCTGTTCCAAAGGTTGAGGGTGCCGGAGGGAGGCACTGGGAAAGGAAGGGGAGAGTCTGCAAAAGGAGACCTATTGGTGAGGCAAGGAAAGAAGCCACGGGAGAAGAGAAACCAGTGGCCATGGTGGGGGAGCCAGTAGAAACAGATGTCAGGGACAAAGTCACATTTCAGGAGTGCTTATTTTGTATTAAGGGCTTCCCACGTGGCTCAGTGCTAAAGAATTGCCTATAGCTCAGGAGACAAGCGTTCGATCCCTGGGTGAGGACGATCCCCTGGAGGAGGGCATGGCAACCCACTCCAGTATTCTTGCCTGGAGAATCCCATGGACAGAGGAGCCTGGCGGGCATGGGGGCAAACCCACTCCAGTATTCATTGCCCTGGGAGATCCATACACCAAAGACTGACACATAAAGCTTAAAGACACCAAGACTCTCTGTCTTCAGATGCAGCCCTCCCCCCTCACCAAAGTCTGGCCTCCTCCCTGGTCGTCCTCTCTGGCCTCTGGGAATCCAAGGCCACATCATTTCAGGATGAGCTCAGCCTCCAACCGCTCCCTCTGAAGCCCGGCTTCCCAACCTTGGTGATTCCAAAGTTCACATCTGTTGCAACACACAGGGCCCACCCTAGGCAAAACTGAACCGGAGACACAGCCTTCCGTCGGCTGAGTTCCCACACCCCCACGCCCTACCCCTGCCTGTGTGGCTTTCCTCTTCCCTGGGGAGTCAGCTCCCGCTACCCCTTCCCTCCCCTCCTCCGACAGGAAAGGCTCTGATCAAGAAATCTGCACTCAGACACACAAAACAACCCTGCCTGGCCGAGCCGTCCCCACCAGACCACCCAGGGCAGTTGGACTCAAAAGTATGTCCACTGATGGTAGAGATGGTGGCATTACTCACAGGCCAGAGGGAGGTCTCTGGGGGCAGGGGGGCCCTTCTCAGCACCCATCAGATTACGAAGTGGGGCCATCAAGTCAGCCTTCATCGTTCGCATGTAAGATGGACTGCGGTTTGCACTCCTCGCAGGAATGGACTCTGCTTTCTGAATTCAAATCAGCTCGTGCACTCAGACAGCGGGAGAGAATATCCAGAAGCAGGAGCAGCCTCAGGAAGTCTGACGGGTAGCTGTTCCAAAGGTTGAGGGTGCCGGAGGGAGGCACTGGGAAAGGAAGGGGAGAGTCTGCAAAAGGAGACCTATTGGTGAGGCAAGGAAAGAAGCCACGGGAGAAGAGAAACCAGTGGCCATGGTGGGGGAGCCAGTAGAAACAGATGTCAGGGACAAAGTCACATTTCAGGAGTGCTTATTTTGTATTAAGGGCTTCCCACGTGGCTCAGTGCTAAAGAATTGCCTATAGCTCAGGAGACAAGCGTTCGATCCCTGGGTGAGGACGATCCCCTGGAGGAGGGCATGGCAACCCACTCCAGTATTCTTGCCTGGAGAATCCCATGGACAGAGGAGCCTGGCGGGCTACAGTACACGGGGCGGCAAAAGAGTCAGACACGAAGGAACGACTAAACAACAACGATATTTTGTACCACACACAGCTGCTGTGTTGTCTCATATCATCCTCACAGCCACCCTAGGAGATGAGAAGTCTTTTGAGATCCATTTGACAGAGGGACAAATCGGAGACTCGCTGAGGGTGTGTAATTCGTGGCAAATCACAGAATTCCTCCTGGAATAGTAGAGCCGAATTTAAACACACCAGAGCCCTTAGCCCCCCGAGGGAGAGGCCAAGCACCTCGGGAATGTGGGTCCCCACAGTGTCTGTTGAAAGAGGTGCCTAGCCAACGTGTACCCCGCCTCACCATAGCATAGAGGCACCCACACAGCTTACACAGGGGCCACCCACTCCTGGGTTAAACATTGCATTCAGGGACCTCACCATTAACATGTAAACATGTGCTCTGAAAAAGGTCAGCACAGCCCAGAAGTCAAAGTCTCAGAGGAGTTGGAAAAGACAAAGCTCCCAACAGGATACGCTACCTTGCAGGCCCCATAGCTTGGGCTACAGTGGTGGGTGACACTGTGGCACTGAGGCCCTGCGACACACTGAAGACATCAAAGACCAGCTTGGCTAACATCATGGTCACCGTATTGCCCAGAAGTGGCCCCACCCTCCATACACACAAAGGAGAGAAGGTACTGGAGACCCATAGCTTTAGGTTCAAATCATGACTTTGCAACCGCCCAGCAACATGACCCTGGGCAAGTCACCACTCTGAATTTCCATTTCTTCACAGTGCAGGACAGGGAAGACCAGCATACTGCGGTCCATGGGGTCACAAGTGTCAGACGTGACTTAGGGACTGAGCAACAACAACATTTGTAAACTACAGGTGGACATAACATCGCCTTCAGACATGGGACCGTGCATGTGAAATGTTCAGTGCAACACCTGGGACTTAGTAGAAACTCGTTAAATATCAAATCCATCTGGCCTGTTCTCACTACCTCTTGGCGAAAAGGGAAACCCAATTTGAAAGCCCTGGAAATAGCCTCTGACGATAACTGTTGAACTGGGACTTCCATTCATTCATTCCACCCAAAGACCTGAATCCCTCTTTCTATCCTGGAAAAAATGGGACATGAAAAAAACCTAACAAACCAATCCTTGTTCTCAACAGGCTCACGCTCTAGTGGGCGAAGATCCAACATACTCCAGTTATTTGATGGGACACATTATAATAGAGGTAGACCCAGGAGGGCTGGGGGGCGTTCTGAGAGTGCAAGGGTCCATGTTTCCCATAGAAGACAGCTGAGCTAGAACTTGAAGGACAAGTAGCAAATACTAGGCTGGCCAGTAAAGAAACCAGATTCCAAGGCAAGAGAATAATATATGCTGAGTAACAGGGCATGTTGAGATGGAGCTGGAATGGTGAGGATTATTGAGAAATGACCCTGGAAGGAGGAGTCAGATGAGGTAGAGGACTCTTGAGTGACGCCTCTGAGCCAAGAGAGATGATATTCAAGATCTATAATCATCAGTGTGGTCTAGGCATGAAACACTTAGAAAAGACCCCGTGGCTATAAATAATGAGAGGCCACAATGGGGCCTCTCAGGAAGGGATTCTTCATATTTAGAATAGTTTGGGCCACTGAAGTGGATACAGGTGGATAATTCACACATTCACAATTCCAGAGATTTCCATGCTATTTGACTATTTGGCCTGACATTGACAGGAATATCTGGCATACAAGATACGTGTGCAGCAGTACGTAATACTGTTTTACAGAAGCCATTTGCTAACTTGCATCCGTATCTGTAGAGGAGAAATTCTCCACTATCCTGCTAAAACTTGGGTGTCTATTTGACAGTCAGAGAGGAAGCAGGATTCTCATAGCTGCCGTAAGTGTATAGGCCAGAGCCACCGTCCTTGGTCCCTAATCAATGTTGAGTTACTATAAACCTAGTCAGTTGAATTGAATGGCTTCTCTTTGAAATTTGATTCCTGTGCATTTTTTTTCAAATTTCTTAGCTAATCATTTGAATGAACCCACCTCTTCCCCTTCTCTTATTCATTGCTTTTACTATATAATACTGTCAGATAGGCTTAGGTTAGAGAAGAAATATTTTTAGAAACTTCTCTTTGGACTCCATAGAGCTCCTTCTGTTAATTACCTTCGGAATCCCCCTGACTCCTTCATGGCCATCCCACACAGTCGTCTGACACTAGCATGGATTTTATTGTCTGATCTGTTGTTTTTCTAAGCCTCCCAAGTGAGAGAATCAGTAATGCTGTCTCGCTGCACAATGAGGTTATATTAATCATTTATTTGCAAGGGAACCAGGTCACCTTTCACGTCAGCTCTCCTAACATGTCAATTTTTAACACATCTAACATGAAATGCCCCAAACAAATCAGTTCCATCTAGGTAAGGGCCTGCAAGCAAATACTAGGCTGGCCAGTAAAGAAACCAGATTCCAAGGCAAGAGAATAATATATGCTGAGTAACAGGGCATGTTGAGATGGAGCTGGAATGGTGAGGATTATTGAGAAATGACCCTGGAAGGAGGAGTCAGATGAGGTAGAGGACTCTTGAGTGACGCCTCTGAGCCAAGAGAGATGATATTCAAGATCTATAATCATCAGTGTGGTCTAGGCATGAAACACTTAGAAAAGACCCCGTGGCTATAAATAATGAGAGGCCACAATGGGGCCTCTCAGGAAGGGATTCTTCATATTTAGAATAGTTTGGGCCACTGAAGTGGATACAGGTGGATAATTCACACATTCACAATTCCAGAGATTTCCATGCTATTTGACTATTTGGCCTGACATTGACAGGAATATCTGGCATACAAGATACGTGTGCAGCAGTACGTAATACTGTTTTACAGAAGCCATTTGCTAACTTGCATCCGTATCTGTAGAGGAGAAATTCTCCACTATCCTGCTAAAACTTGGGTGTCTATTTGACAGTCAGAGAGGAAGCAGGATTCTCATAGCTGCCGTAAGTGTATAGGCCAGAGCCACCGTCCTTGGTCCCTAATCAATGTTGAGTTACTATAAACCTAGTCAGTTGAATTGAATGGCTTCTCTTTGAAATTTGATTCCTGTGCATTTTTTTTCAAATTTCTTAGCTAATCATTTGAATGAACCCACCTCTTCCCCTTCTCTTATTCATTGCTTTTACTATATAATACTGTCAGATAGGCTTAGGTTAGAGAAGAAATATTTTTAGAAACTTCTCTTTGGACTCCATAGAGCTCCTTCTGTTAATTACCTTCGGAATCCCCCTGACTCCTTCATGGCCATCCCACACAGTCGTCTGACACTAGCATGGATTTTATTGTCTGATCTGTTGTTTTTCTAAGCCTCCCAAGTGAGAGAATCAGTAATGCTGTCTCGCTGCACAATGAGGTTATATTAATCATTTATTTGCAAGGGAACCAGGTCACCTTTCACGTCAGCTCTCCTAACATGTCAATTTTTAACACATCTAACATGAAATGCCCCAAACAAATCAGTTCCATCTAGGTAAGGGCCTGCAAGCAAATGTGTTTAGAAAATTAGTAGGAACAAAAAATTATGTTTTTTTTTCTATAGTTTAGTCCTGACCAAGTCACCGTGACCAGAGTCATCTCCACCTGCTATAGGTTGTGAGGGCAAATTTAGCATTTGTCTGTAGGAAGTGAGAACCAAGGCTTTAGGCTTTTGGAGCCAGACTGGCCCAAAAAGCAAGACTGTTTTACATTTCAGCTTTACTACTTGCTTGCTGTGGGCCTTAGGCAAGTTTTTTTTTTTAACTTCACCAAGTCTAGGTACTTGGAAGATAAAAATACCGCCCTCACAGGTTAGTCGTGAGGCTTGAAGGTAAAGGATGGAACATGGAAGGTCTTTACCATGGTGCCTGCCAGTGAGTAGACACTCATCAAGCGGTAGTTTTTATTATAGTTACTGTGTGCCCAGGGTACAACAGAAAGAACCCAAGATGGTGAGTCAGGAGCCTGGGTTCTGTTCTGAGTTGCACCACTAATGAGGCAAAGCCGCTGTCTCCTCTCTTGACCTCAGACACTGTACAATAAGGAGATTTTCTGAAGGGTGCCTAGCACGTCACATGAGTTCCTCCATTCTCATCAACATTCAAGACAGGCATCAATAATCAATCACAACACTCATTCCTGAGGAGCAAACGGAATCATTCTCAACACCAGATCCCTAATAGCCTCTACAGCTCAATTAAAGTTGGCAAGTGAAATGAACCTTATTTGCCTTCCCTGCATTAAATGGCCTCAGACATAGGTTTTAGTGCTACCGTTTCTGTCAGATAGGCTTAGGTTAGAGAAGAAATATTTTAGAACCTACTCTTTGGTCTCCATAGAGCTCCTTCTGTTAATTACCTTCGGAATCCTGCTGACTACTTCATGGCCATCCCACGCAGTCGTCTGACACTAGCATGGATTTTATTGTCTGATCTGTTGTTTTTCTAAGCCTCCCAAGTGAGAGAATCAGTAATGCTGTCTCGCTGCACAATGAGGTTATATTAATCATTTATTTGCAAGGGAACCAGGTCACCTTTCACGTCAGCTCTCCTAACATGTCAATTTTTAACACATCTAACATGAAATGCCCCAAACAAATCAGTTCCATCTAGGTAAGGGCCTGCAAGCAAATGTGTTTAGAAAATTAGTAGGAACAAAAAATTATGTTTTTTTTTTACTATAGTTTAGTCCTGACCAAGTCACCGTGACCAGAGTCATCTCCACCTGCTATAGGTTGTGAGGGCAAATTTAGCATTTGTCTGTAGGAAGTGAGAACCAAGGCTTTAGGCTTTTGGAGCCAGACTGGCCCAAAAAGCAAGACTGTTTTACATTTCAGCTTTACTACTTGCTTGCTGTGGGCCTTAGGCAAGTTTTTTTTTTTAACTTCACCAAGTCTAGGTACTTGGAAGATAAAAATACCGCCCTCACAGGTTAGTCGTGAGGCTTGAAGGTAAAGGATGGAACATGGAAGGTCTTTACCATGGTGCCTGCCAGTGAGTAGACACTCATCAAGCGGTAGTTTTTATTATAGTTACTGTGTGCCCAGGGTACAACAGAAAGAACCCAAGATGGTGAGTCAGGAGCCTGGGTTCTGTTCTGAGTTGCACCACTAATGAGGCAAAGCCGCTGTCTCCTCTCTTGACCTCAGACACTGTACAATAAGGAGATTTTCTGAAGGGTGCCTAGCACGTCACATGAGTTCCTCCATTCTCATCAACATTCAAGACAGGCATCAATAATCAATCACAACACTCATTCCTGAGGAGCAAACGGAATCATTCTCAACACCAGATCCCTAATAGCCTCTACAGCTCAATTAAAGTTGGCAAGTGAAATGAACCTTATTTGCCTTCCCTGCATTAAATGGCCTCAGACATAGGTTTTAGTGCTACCGTTTCTGTGGCTCTGCGGAAGAAGTGCTTTCTGATAAAGTTGGTGAGCCAACTTCAAGGTGAAGTGAAGGGCTCCAGGTTCAGAGAGGAACCTAATGAGATGGAAACAAATAATTCAACCCAAAGGTGTAATGCAATAATAGTGACCTGGATTTATGTTTGTTTCTTCTGCTGTGTCCTTGCTGTGTGACCTTGGGCAAATCACTTAACCTCTCTGAGCCCCCCACTTCCTCATTTGTCAAAACAGACCTGAGATGGTTATGTAAGGTGCTAATGAACATCAGGGGAAATTGGGTTGTCCTTGCAACTGTTCCATAAATCTGGAATTATTCCAAAGTCTAAAATGTTTTCTTAAAAAAAAAAAAAAAATAGGAGGGCAATTTCCCTTGAGAGGCTGTGAAGATGAAATGAGATCAAGTGTGGAAAGCATGTAGTTTCGTGCTTTTCTTTTTTCCCTCCCAGGCATTGCCCTTCACCTACACATTCGAACTTGCTGAACACTTGAGGAATCAGGAGGTATGTTTTCTGGACTGTGATGCCAGCAGGTTCACCGGCCTGACAGCATTGTAATTCAGAGCCTTGTTGCCAAGCCGAAACCCTGCGGGCAAGAAGGTTGGGTTTACATGGTCCTAGGATCCAATGAATGTGTCCCACGTTGCCAGAACGCAAAGTGGCCTATCTTTGTTGAACTCTGAATGTGTGTGAGGGCAGAGGGGTGCATGCAGGGGGAGGTGAAATAAGAGAACGAGGGAGAATCTGGATAAGACTTGCAGGTAGCTGGTCAAGGAAGCAGGTTCACGCTCCACCCTCTCCCTCCTACTTACAATTCTTTGTCTTGTTGGCTTTGGATAAAAGCACTTTTTCCAGATAGACCCTGTTAGATCCAAATACATTGGAGGTGCGGGGTAGAAGGATCAGCAGATACTCAGTCATTAGGCTCTTGCAGGTCCAGGGCCTGTTTTCTTACAATCCATCCTTTTTCTTCCTTTCTCTGCTCATCCTGTAGCAGGAGAAGGACAGGGACGGAGGGAGATAAGTGGACCCCTGCATGCTGTTTTCCAGGCTCCCTAATAGCCTCTACAGCTCAATTAAAGTTGGCAAGTGAAATGAACCTTATTTGCCTTCCCTGCATTAAATGGCCTCAGACATAGGTTTTAGTGCTACCGTTTCTGTGGCTCTGCGGAAGAAGTGCTTTCTGATAAAGTTGGTGAGCCAACTTCAAGGTGAAGTGAAGGGCTCCAGGTTCAGAGAGGAACCTAATGAGATGGAAACAAATAATTCAACCCAAAGGTGTAATGCAATAATAGTGACCTGGATTTATGTTTGTTTCTTCTGCTGTGTCCTTGCTGTGTGACCTTGGGCAAATCACTTAACCTCTCTGAGCCCCCCACTTCCTCATTTGTCAAAACAGACCTGAGATGGTTATGTAAGGTGCTAATGAACATCAGGGGAAATTGGGTTGTCCTTGCAACTGTTCCATAAATCTGGAATTATTCCAAAGTCTAAAATGTTTTCTTAAAAAAAAAAAAAAATAGGAGGGCAATTTCCCTTGAGAGGCTGTGAAGATGAAATGAGATCAAGTGTGGAAAGCATGTAGTTTCGTGCTTTTCTTTTTTCCCTCCCAGGCATTGCCCTTCACCTACACATTCGAACTTGCTGAACACTTGAGGAATCAGGAGGTATGTTTTCTGGACTGTGATGCCAGCAGGTTCACCGGCCTGACAGCATTGTAATTCAGAGCCTTGTTGCCAAGCCGAAACCCTGCGGGCAAGAAGGTTGGGTTTACATGGTCCTAGGATCCAATGAATGTGTCCCACGTTGCCAGAACGCAAAGTGGCCTATCTTTGTTGAACTCTGAATGTGTGTGAGGGCAGAGGGGTGCATGCAGGGGGAGGTGAAATAAGAGAACGAGGGAGAATCTGGATAAGACTTGCAGGTAGCTGGTCAAGGAAGCAGGTTCACGCTCCACCCTCTCCCTCCTACTTACAATTCTTTGTCTTGTTGGCTTTGGATAAAAGCACTTTTTCCAGATAGACCCTGTTAGATCCAAATACATTGGAGGTGCGGGGTAGAAGGATCAGCAGATACTCAGTCATTAGGCTCTTGCAGGTCCAGGGCCTGTTTTCTTACAATCCATCCCTTTTTCTTCCTTTCTCTGCTCATCCTGTAGCAGGAGAAGGACAGGGACGGGAGGGAGATAAGTGGACCCCTGCATGCTGTTTTCCAGGCTCCAGCTGGTTTGGACAATGGAAAGCATTGAGAGAGACAGAGCAATTGGAAAGCAGGAAGGAGAGAGAATCTAGGGTATTTCTCTCCTTGCCTCTCTGCCTCATGTGCCTCATGTGATGTCCCCTGCAGTGACTGTGTGTCTATCATGGTTCCAGTTTCCACCAAGCGACCCAGCCCCTCGCTTGAAGTGTAGAATCTCCTCTCTGTGGTTAACCTCTGGTAGCCTCATGGTCCTTGGCTTGGCACTGAAGCTCTCTCAACAGCAGAGTAACCAAGTCCCTGCATTGAATTCCTTCTCCCATAAATACTCCGTGATCCCTGTGGTCCCCGTTGGACCAGACTGATCCATCTCCCACCAGCCCACAGCCAGGATTCTTACTCTCCACTAGTCAGTTTCCATTTTAGAATGCAATGCTCTGAGAGACTTATCTGGAAAATCTGGGTGGAAAATTAAGGAGAGTGGAAGAAGTCTGGGGAATTAGAAATGGAGGTCAAGCTCAGGAGAGCCCAGGCACCTAAGTAAAGTCTCTAAAACCAGGAGGGAGCAAGAACAGAAAAGCAGCAGAACTACTTTTACTGCTTCTCAAATTTGCCCTGTCTTGAGCCGGAGTGCTTAGAGTCTGTTTCGGCAGAGAACAAGTCAAAGCCTAGAAAGAGAAGAGAGATGAGCACCTCGCCCTCCCTGCACCAAGTCAGCTCTAGAACAAGAAAAGAAAAGGAGAGAAGCTCCAGGTTGTGGCTGGCTGCCTGTAGGCTGCAGCTGCAAATCCATTCGGTTGGAGGCGAACAGCCCTAAGAGTCCCATGGAGCCCCTCAATCAGGAAGTCCCAATAGGTCATGATCAAACTGTCTCAGGGAAAGAAAGGGCTTGCTTGAGGCTGAGTGGCAGGATTTCAACAGCAACAGAAACCACACAGGACTGTCCCCAGGACTGAGGTCCCTTCACTTCATTTCCTTGCAAACTGTGTTTGGGGCTGTATAGACCCAGCTGCAGTGGTTGAATCTCATTCATCAGCTACTAATTGACTGCTTGACCTTGGAGAAAACAGAGAGAGGGCAGTTAGGCCCCCTGCTTACCTAAAAGGACACACTGTGAGTACCCAATACACATCAAACTGTAATTCCAGCTAGGAGGAGGACCAAGAGCAAATGCAGGAGAAATGCTTCCTGCTGGGACCCAGGGAAGAAAGCAGAATGGAGGAACTACCCTGTAGTGCTCAAGAACATGGTTTTAAAGAAGTTATTGTTAGTTTGGTTAGGGACAATAATAATATTGTCACTGAATATGAAAATACGCCTAATTTTTCGAGCTGTGTCATGAAGTATATAGAGGTAAATGATATAACACCTGGAATTCCTTTCCACAGATTGAGGCAAGGCCTTAAAGAAAAAGAAAGGGAGATAAATAAAGCTAACATGAAAAAACTTCTTGATAGCTGTTGAATCTCGTAATAGGTACATAGGGCATTGATACTGTTCTATTTCTTTACTTTCTACAATTTTTTAAATTGAAGTAGCTTCCCTGGTGGCTCAGCAGTGAAGAATCCACCTACAGTGCAGGAGACATAGGTTCAATCCCTGGGTTGAGATGATCCCCTGGAGAAGAGAATGACTACCCACTCCAGTATTCTTGCCTGGGAAATCCCATGGACAGAGGAGCCTGGCGGGCTACAGCCCATGGGATTGCAAAAGAGTCGGACGCAACTGAATAACTAAACAATAACAAAGAGTTCATTTACAATGTTGTGTTAGTTTCAAGTGTTCAGAAAAGTGATTCAGCTACACATACATATTTTTTCAGATTCTTCTCCATTATTGGATATTAGAAGATATTGAATAGAATTCCCTGTGCTGTGCAGTAGGTCCTTGTTGTTTACCTATTTTATATATAGTAGCATTGTACTATTCTAGTTTTGTGTCTGTGAAAATTTCCATAATGATATTTTTTTGAGGTTTTTGTCAATACAAACTTTACTGTTTTTTTTTTAATTTTTTAAAAAAATTTAGAGTTTCCATAATGATATTTTAAAGCATGTGTTTTAGAGTCAGACCCCATTCATTCAGGCAATACATGTGTAATGGAGTAATACTGGCTACCAGGCTGTGTTTTGACTCAGCAGTGATGGGTGCAAGAGGCACAAAACAGACAAGGTCAGGACTCCCAAATGGAGGAAAGACTTTCAATATTAGGTGGCCAGAAAAAAGGGGAAAATGTCCACCTCATCTACCTAGGCTCTTTCTAATCTGCCTCTGATGTTTCTGAAGCAACGCTCTGCTTGAAAGGCCAGAGTGCTTTCTGATGAATTCTCCCATGACCCCTAAAAGGGCCCTGGAGCTCTCTTTTATGACCTTACTGCTGTAGCCAATGTCTGGGCGAGAAGGAAGGCCTCCCTAGGGAGGACCACTGCAGTTTAGGGTGGGCTGTATTTCCAGTCCTCCAAGCAACTCACAAAAGCCCACCTAATCCTCACTCCCAGGAGACTCTGGTGCTTCTATGGGACACTCTGGAGTCATAAGCAAGGGGCCTTTTCCCTCCATCTCCTGTCTCTCTCCCTCATGCATGCCCAGGATTGCGTAATTGAAATCACATGAGCAATGCTGCTGCTGCTCCATAGTCACTTCAGTCCGTCTCTTTGCGACCCTTTGGGCTGTAGCCCGCCAGGCTCCTGCATCCAAGGGATTCTCCAGGCAAGAATACTGGAGTGGGTTGCCATGCCCTCCTCCAGGGGATCTTCCCAACCCAGGGACAGAACCTGGTCTCCTGCATTGCAGGCAGATTCCTCCCCACTGAGCCATCATGAAAACCCCATAGAGAGAGCGCGTGAGCAAGAGAGGAAAGAGTTTATTCTCTGCTTGGGTGGGAGGTGGGGAGGGGGAACAGGAGTCGTAGTATCTCTGAGTCACAGCTTGGTCATCTACCCCTCAGGGCTCCCCTTAAACGAGGGCTCTGGGGCAAAAGACTGGGCACATCTCTTCACTAGGGAGAATCCAGAGGCCCTAGATGAGGTGGAAACCCTCTGGCCTGAGGGGTGCACTAAGATTT
Organism: Tragulus kanchil; assembly: GCA_022376925.1. NCBI lineage: Eukaryota > Metazoa > Chordata > Mammalia > Artiodactyla > Tragulidae > Tragulus > Tragulus kanchil. The sequence continues at coordinate 62,982,655 of JAIOJX010000001.1, read as the reverse complement.
TCCAGGAGACCCAAGAAGGAAACCCAGTTCTGAGCTCACACCAAAGGTTTCAGGCTAATTCCAACAAAGCACCCCTGAAGCAGCCCACACACAGTCCCTGCTTTTGAGACCACATACTTTGCCCTGATTCCAACAGTTATCTAGAAGTTGTGCTTGAATGGAGCAGTTTCTTTGGTCCTGCACTGTTATAGATCCAGAAACCCCAGCCAATAACTCAGCATCTGGGACTAATGAACCTGAGATAGAAGGCCCCAGCTGCTCAGTATATGCTGACTGTGGACATATTGAGGGATGGTCTGCTCTCCCTGAATGCCAAGTAAAATGTCCCAGCGGCAACCTTGACCTACAGTTTTCAGATTCCACTTTCCAGGTGAAGGGACAGAAGCTTGGAGAGCTTAAGTATATTGCCCGCTGTGGTTCAACTCACAGGCAAGAGCTGGCCTGCAGGTCTCCCCATCCTCCAACCAGCAATTCTCACCCTTGACTCCCGCTGTCTCCAAGGGCAGCTTTGTGGCAAAACCCTCTCAGGTCAGGGTAGGCCACTGGCCAGATGAGGAGGGAACAGGGACAATTCCTAGAAGAATCCCCTTGTGTCCAAAGACAGCTCTGTGGCAAATCCCTCTCAGGCTAGGGTAGGCCACTGGCCAGATGAGGAGGGAATAGGAATGATTCCTCCCCCTTTTCAAGAGCTGTATGACTTGCCCCTGGTTTGTCTGTATTGATTTTTTTTTTTTTTGACCACCATGTGACTTGTGGGCTTTTAGTTCCCTAACTAGGAATCAAACTTTGGTCCTCAGCAGTGAAAGCACAGAGTCCAATAAACTCATGTTAAAGGTCTGGTTTAAATCATTCATGAGGAAACCGGAAACATATAACTGGTACAAAGGAGAACTCAAAATAACACACATTTAGAGTCAGGGAAGGAATGCTAAAATGAATTTACAAATGGATGTAAAACAGGAAAAAGCGGTCAATGTTCACGGTGAAATTTAATCAATTGTCCCCAAAGCCTCCAGAATTACACTGAGAAGGTATCCAGTCATTTCCTCCGTGAAACCCTTACAGTTTTTCCCAAAGCTCTCAGGAATGAGGTGGAAACCCTCTGGCCTGAGGGGTGCACTAAGATTTTCCAGGAGACCCAAGAAGGAAACCCAGTTCTGAGCTCACACCAAAGGTTTCAGGCTAATTCCAACAAAGCACCCCTGAAGCAGCCCACACACAGTCCCTGCTTTTGAGACCACATACTTTGCCCTGATTCCAACAGTTATCTAGAAGTTGTGCTTGAATGGAGCAGTTTCTTTGGTCCTGCACTGTTATAGATCCAGAAACCCCAGCCAATAACTCAGCATCTGGGACTAATGAACCTGAGATAGAAGGCCCCAGCTGCTCAGTATATGCTGACTGTGGACATATTGAGGGATGGTCTGCTCTCCCTGAATGCCAAGTAAAATGTCCCAGCGGCAACCTTGACCTACAGTTTTCAGATTCCACTTTCCAGGTGAAGGGACAGAAGCTTGGAGAGCTTAAGTATATTGCCCGCTGTGGTTCAACTCACAGGCAAGAGCTGGCCTGCAGGTCTCCCCATCCTCCAACCAGCAATTCTCACCCTTGACTCCCGCTGTCTCCAAGGGCAGCTTTGTGGCAAAACCCTCTCAGGTCAGGGTAGGCCACTGGCCAGATGAGGAGGGAACAGGGACAATTCCTAGAAGAATCCCCTTGTGTCCAAAGACAGCTCTGTGGCAAATCCCTCTCAGGCTAGGGTAGGCCACTGGCCAGATGAGGAGGGAATAGGAATGATTCCTCCCCCTTTTCAAGAGCTGTATGACTTGCCCCTGGTTTGTCTGTATTGATTTTTTTTTTTTTTGACCACCATGTGACTTGTGGGCTTTTAGTTCCCTAACTAGGAATCAAACTTTGGTCCTCAGCAGTGAAAGCACAGAGTCCAATAAACTCATGTTAAAGGTCTGGTTTAAATCATTCATGAGGAAACCGGAAACATATAACTGGTACAAAGGAGAACTCAAAATAACACACATTTAGAGTCAGGGAAGGAATGCTAAAATGAATTTACAAATGGATGTAAAACAGGAAAAAGCGGTCAATGTTCACGGTGATAATCAATTGTACTCCACCTAACACTGGACCTTTACAGTCCCCAAAGCCTCCAGAATTACACTGAGAAGGTATCCAGTCATTTCCTCCGTGCTTTTCAAACTCTTCTACAGTTTTCACTATACCTGCAAACTGCGGAGATACTGGAGAGGTCTTGAGGCTAGTGCTTTTCATGAGGCAGAGTAACCTTTAGAAGTGTGAGGCAGTGGTCATAGTGGGAAGAACATAGGCTCTGGGAATAAGTGAGGGAGGGGTCTGAAGGCCGGTTTCTGTTCTTCCTAGTGGTGTGGCCTTGGGAGGGTGGGAGGACTTTATCTCCCTGAGCTTCAGCCTCCTCACCTGCAAAATGGAAATAAAGGCTGGTAGTTATCTGCCTCATTTAGTGGTTGTAGGACTTGAGGATGAAGATAAAGCACCTAGTACATAGTCATTGGTTACGATAGCCAACAGCAAATGGGAGCCTGCCCTAGACCAGGCACTGGAATGAGCCGTTTACATGCCTTTATTCATTTATGCCTCACAACTATGAGATAAGTACTGTTTTTAGCCCTTTTTATAGGCAAGGAAAGTAAGGTTCAAGTGAGTCAAACTGGCCTGAGATGATCCAGCTAGTTAGTGATGGTACCACTGTTGGAACCCAAGTGGTGAACTTCCCAGCCAAGCTCTTAGGTTCTCTACTGCCTCCCTATTTCCATAGGAGATGTGGTGTCTGGTCAGAGGCAGCCCCAGAAACAGAGGGACAATGCGCAGATAGCGCAAATGTGGTCCTCATCCAGGAAGCAATTTTCCTGTGAACACAGACCCCCATAAAGGAGCTACAGAGGGGAGAGCAAAGCACAGGCTCTCTAATGGACCCACTGCCCCCACCCAGCTCTCACACACACACACGTGTACACACATCACATCAAACCTGTTGGTCGATCCCACTCATTGCTTCCCAGCCTTTTTAATTTCATGGAAAATATAAGAAACTATGTTTTTAAGGCACAAGGGTTGTCAGGCTCCTCCCAAAGGTTGAAGAAATCGAAAGCATGGTACACTGATTGGGTCGCTTTGCTGTGTGACCCACAGGCACCTTCTAGCTACTCTTTAACAAATGATAACGGTTGGAATCAATTGTACTCCACCTAACACTGGACCTTTACAGTCCCCAAAGCCTCCAGAATTACACTGAGAAGGTATCCAGTCATTTCCTCCGTGCTTTTCAAACTCTTCTACAGTTTTCACTATACCTGCAAACTGCGGAGATACTGGAGAGGTCTTGAGGCTAGTGCTTTTCATGAGGCAGAGTAACCTTTAGAAGTGTGAGGCAGTGGTCATAGTGGGAAGAACATAGGCTCTGGGAATAAGTGAGGGAGGGGTCTGAAGGCCGGTTTCTGTTCTTCCTAGTGGTGTGGCCTTGGGAGGGTGGGAGGACTTTATCTCCCTGAGCTTCAGCCTCCTCACCTGCAAAATGGAAATAAAGGCTGGTAGTTATCTGCCTCATTTAGTGGTTGTAGGACTTGAGGATGAAGATAAAGCACCTAGTACATAGTCATTGGTTACGATAGCCAACAGCAAATGGGAGCCTGCCCTAGACCAGGCACTGGAATGAGCCGTTTACATGCCTTTATTCATTTATGCCTCACAACTATGAGATAAGTACTGTTTTTAGCCCTTTTTATAGGCAAGGAAAGTAAGGTTCAAGTGAGTCAAACTGGCCTGAGATGATCCAGCTAGTTAGTGATGGTACCACTGTTGGAACCCAAGTGGTGAACTTCCCAGCCAAGCTCTTAGGTTCTCTACTGCCTCCCTATTTCCATAGGAGATGTGGTGTCTGGTCAGAGGCAGCCCCAGAAACAGAGGGACAATGCGCAGATAGCGCAAATGTGGTCCTCATCCAGGAAGCAATTTTCCTGTGAACACAGACCCCCATAAAGGAGCTACAGAGGGGAGAGCAAAGCACAGGCTCTCTAATGGACCCACTGCCCCCACCCAGCTCTCACACACACACACGTGTACACACATCACATCAAACCTGTTGGTCGATCCCACTCATTGCTTCCCAGCCTTTTTAATTTCATGGAAAATATAAGAAACTATGTTTTTAAGGCACAAGGGTTGTCAGGCTCCTCCCAAAGGTTGAAGAAATCGAAAGCATGGTACACTGATTGGGTCGCTTTGCTGTGTGACCCACAGGCACCTTTTATCTACTCTAAGCAAAATAATCTGCCTATATATTTCCAATCAAATACAGGCTAGGGTTTCCCCTGGTGGTCCAGTGGGTAAGGACACCACCTTGCAGTGCAAGGGGCGTCGGTTTGATCCCTGGCCTGGGAAGATCCCACGTGCCGTGGAGCGGCTGGACTGATGTGTCTAATTACCGAGCCGGAGCTCTGGGGCGCATGCGCCCAGAGACGGCGCTCTGTGACGACAGACGCCACCGCGATGGGAGGCCCACAGGAGCCAAAGAACAAAGATGGATGAAAATAGAGAAATGAAAGACCAATCGAAGCGGCCTGCCCACTCCCCTCCCTCCCCACCCCACCCCCAAAAAATAAATAAATAAATAAATCTTTTTAAAAAAAATACAGGCTAAAACATTTGTGAAAATCTGAACATTAAAATCCTCCACCACAATTTTAGGCTTTAGCCCCCACTTTCTTCCACTCCCATTCAGAGTTTGTAGATGAATAACTGCCTGATATTTAATCTGACAATGTACTATTTTAGACATGTTATTTTAAATGAATAATCAATATGAATTCACTTGTCATTCTTTTCTACAAGCGTGGATCATAACAAACATCTGTGATTCACAAGAATGAAAAAGCATACTCCCATGGGAATGTCATCTTCATTCAGTATTATAGGTCTTTCTAAGTGAAACGTTATCTATCGCTCTTCTGAACAAAGAGGTCACGGATAATTGTCCATCAGAGGAGAAGCATAATATTTTTCATATTTTTTCAGTCTTTGACAAAATCACGGGTAAAAGCTGGCTGGGTATGCACGCTGTCAACAGATCTGGATGAATAAAACTGGGGAGGGGGGGCTTCCCTGGTGGTCCAGTGGGTAAGGACACCGCCTTGCAGTGCAAGGGGCGCCGGTTCGATCCCTGGCCTGGGAAGATCCCACGTGCCGCGGAGCAGCTGGACCGATGTGTCCAATTACCGAGCCGGAGCTCTGGAGCGCATGCGCCCAGAGCCGGTGCTCTGCGACAACAGAGGCCGCCGCGATGGGAGGCCCACACAGGCCAAGGAACAAAGATGGATGAAAATAGATAAATGAAAGACCAAAAGAAGTGGCCCGCCTGCTCCCCTCCCTCCGCACCCCACCCCCCAAAAATAAACAAATAAATAAATCTTTAAAAAAAAAAAACTGGGGAGGGGTGATATTTTTCCATAATAAGCTATTTGGTCCGTGTACTACTTGCCGACATCTGGGTGTTTGGCATGAGGGGTTCAGAGCATTTCCTTTACATTCTATGGCTTTGTGTATATAGATGGCTTCTCCCTGAACAATTTGGATGCCTCTATTATGAAGTAATATATGGAAACTGTGAAGCTGAAAAGGGAAGGGGTAAGACAAAGAGGAAACTGTGGCAGAAGACATTCCTAAAACGGTTCTACCACTGCCATGGAGCCCAAACTGCCATGATGATGTAGGAAAATGTGGTTAGTATAACACGAGACATCAAAGGAGGAGGAGAAATCATCCATATTACACCACTTATCAGAAAAGCGTTGCATCTAAGTCAGCGCTGATTAATCTATGTTCGCCATAGACTGAGGGGGTGCCCTTGAACATGGTGGTTTGAGAAACAGTGACTTGTCCATGAATTCAGCAGTCCACGGCCCATGGGGTAGTCACATGGATTCTTAATACAGTATTCAATTGTAGCTCTGAATTGAGTTAGTGGACATTGACAGCCTCAGTGTGGATGTGCAGAAAACCAAACAAGGGGATTTCATTCTACAAAAGCAAGTCCAGAAAAGCTCGGCAGAAGCACTGAAAAGTAGCCCAGCAGAGCAGAGCTTTTAGCACACACATTGCAACTGCAGATCAATAAAAAGTAACTTAAAATTGTAGAAGGCAAGAGGAGAACAGAAAGAGCTTCATGGGGATTCTCTGCACTTCCCACTCAAGAGTGAACCCATCTCCTTTTGAAGCTGAGACTACTCGGAATAACTCAGTTCCAGCTGACACACGTGGGAAGAGGAGAGTGGCGGCCAGCTGCTGTTTGCCACTGAGGGTGGCCAAGAGTAAATAACTTTCACCAGCCATGGGAAAGACAGACCCGGGCAGAAAGGGTTTATAAGAGAGACTCAACAGAGGCCGCCGCGATGGGAGGCCCACACAGGCCAAGGAACAAAGATGGATGAAAATAGATAAATGAAAGACCAAAAGAAGTGGCCCGCCTGCTCCCCTCCCTCCGCACCCCACCCCCCCAAAATAAACAAATAAATAAATCTTTAAAAAAAAAAAACTGGGGAGGGGTGATATTTTTCCATAATAAGCTATTTGGTCCGTGTACTACTTGCCGACATCTGGGTGTTTGGCATGAGGGGTTCAGAGCATTTCCTTTACATTCTATGGCTTTGTGTATATAGATGGCTTCTCCCTGAACAATTTGGATGCCTCTATTATGAAGTAATATATGGAAACTGTGAAGCTGAAAAGGGAAGGGGTAAGACAAAGAGGAAACTGTGGCAGAAGACATTCCTAAAACGGTTCTACCACTGCCATGGAGCCCAAACTGCCATGATGATGTAGGAAAATGTGGTTAGTATAACACGAGACATCAAAGGAGGAGGAGAAATCATCCATATTACACCACTTATCAGAAAAGCGTTGCATCTAAGTCAGCGCTGATTAATCTATGTTCGCCATAGACTGAGGGGGTGCCCTTGAACATGGTGGTTTGAGAAACAGTGACTTGTCCATGAATTCAGCAGTCCACGGCCCATGGGGTAGTCACATGGATTCTTAATACAGTATTCAATTGTAGCTCTGAATTGAGTTAGTGGACATTGACAGCCTCAGTGTGGATGTGCAGAAAACCAAACAAGGGGATTTCATTCTACAAAAGCAAGTCCAGAAAAGCTCGGCAGAAGCACTGAAAAGTAGCCCAGCAGAGCAGAGCTTTTAGCACACACATTGCAACTGCAGATCAATAAAAAGTAACTTAAAATTGTAGAAGGCAAGAGGAGAACAGAAAGAGCTTCATGGGGATTCTCTGCACTTCCCACTCAAGAGTGAACCCATCTCCTTTTGAAGCTGAGACTACTCGGAATAACTCAGTTCCAGCTGACACACGTGGGAAGAGGAGAGTGGCGGCCAGCTGCTGTTTGCCACTGAGGGTGGCCAAGAGTAAATAACTTTCACCAGCCATGGGAAAGACAGACCCGGGGCAGAAAGGGTTTATAAGAGAGACTCAGGAAGGCTCTTCCTTAAAAGCCTGTAAGGGAAAAATCTAGATGAAACACCAAGTCCATCTTTCTTTTTTAAATGTATTTATTTTTAATTGAAGGATAATTGCTTTAGAAAATTGTGTTGGTTTCTGCCATACATCAGCATGCATCAGCCATAGGTCAAGTTCACCTTTCTTGCCTTGATTGGTAAGGTAGTTTGACTGAATTCATTAGTTGCTTGGCTAAAGGGACCAGACAATTTAGTCCATACAGCTCAACCCTCCAGAATCTAGACAATGATCCAAGAACTCAACCGAGACACCTCCATTGGGCTACTTCTTTTCAGCCCTGTGCTTTTGGGTTCCACAGCAGCAAGGAGTCTCCTGAGACCTTTGGGGCATGTTCAGTTCACCCAGTTTCAAGATATACAGGAGATCCAATTTTAAGAAAAAAGATTTATAGGTTACTTCTGAGTAGTTACTTCTCAAATACTTTAATTAAAAAGATTGCTGATATTTTTCTTGTCATTCTTCTATGCAATCAAATAGGTCATCATATATTAGAATATCTATTTTTCATGCTATGAAGTGTTATTTGCACTTTGAAATAAAAATACAACAGAAAGCCTATAAACATTTTATTTTTTAACCTGAATTGACCCAGGGGTTTTAAAAGAAATTTTCACAGAGACATATAGGGGACCCCATGTTGCCTATATTTATGCACCTTGTATTAGTCGAATCTTAGATCCCATCCTTTTCAAATGATTGTTTAACATGGGCAACAATCTATACATCAATACATCAGTGTGAAAATGTGGTAGCATCCTGCCACATCCAACTTGCAGTGTTTCTCCATTGGGTCAAGTTTGTGTTTTGTTCAAGTGGGGAAAAAAACAGCAACAAGGAAGGATTAACTGGGGGACAGACACACTTCCAATGCTCTATAGTAAACAAAAAGCTGACTTGGTGTCCTTGGTGAAACAAAACTTTCTCTAAGAGCCAGGAATCAAATACACACAGGATATGCCTATGTTTCTCAGACCGTTCATTCCAGTTGGGATCGTGGTCTGCAATGGCCTGTTTCTTCCTTCCTTCTTTCCTTCCTTCCTATCAAACTCTCAGCATAAGGCGTCTTACCCGTCTGGCTTTGAAGATTGAATCCTCTTGAGGGCATGTTGAATTCCAGATAAAAAAAAAAAATGTGTGTGCATGTGTGTATGCGTGCATATTTGTCTGTTCCAGCTGGGGCCCCTGGCTGCTCCATTTGCAAGGGAATGATAAATTTCAGTCACACCCATCATCGTGGGAACAAGTCAACTTGTGGCAGAGCGAAGTGGCAGAAACAGGGCAAAATCCCAGACATTTTGACTCCCAGTCCAGCTCTATGTTCATTGTTACAAGCAGCCTCATCCGTTGATAAGATGTTTTGGCATTTGAATGTAAACCATTGAATGGTTCTCAAGCCATATTCTACAGAAAAACAACCAGGCATTAGTAAAGAATCTTTAGTTTATGAAGTCTGAGAGATGCTGCATACTCTATCTTCCTTGGAGATGTGCAGTGCATCTAAGCATTTGAAAGGCTCTGAGAGGACTTGCAGTAGAAAAACACTGTTCAATTTTATTTAACTCAACAATTTCCAACCTTGTTTGACTATGGATCTTTTTGATCCCATTGAATGCCTATTAACATCTTGTAGGGCTCCATAGTGTGCAATTTGAAAAACATTTGTCAAATAAATCAGAAACATGTAAATTCAATTGTACTTACTATGTTTGGACACTGCTTAAGAAAGCATCACTGGTATTACAAGCCAGCTCTTCTGGTCTCCTGGCCAATTCATACTCTCCCCACTGCACGCATCACACACTTTCCCCATGGTCTTTCTTCTTTTTCTTTCTGGTTGTTACTTGATTTCTCTAATGAGCTGCTCTCTTGAGACAATTACTTTGTTAATCTAAGGCAATGATTCTTAAAATGGGGGCCCTGGGTCAGTGGCATCACTGTCCCCCGGGAACTTGTCAGAAATGCAAATTCTTGGGCCGCCCTCACAGAACTATTGAATCACACACTGGGAGGCAGGCACAATGATCTGTGTGTTAACAAGCCCTCCAGGGGATTCTGAGACCCCACTGATCTTCCAAGGCAAGGCTGTAAACCACTTCCCTACATCTGCTATTATTTTATTTTTCCTCTTGTCACTCAGAAAACAGCCAAGACAGAATAAGATATATCCCAGGAACATGTGCCTACATAACAGCACCCCCTCCACCTCCCCCTGATCAAAAGATAGTTCCTTTGACATACAAATATTTCATTTCTTCCTTCAATATTAAATATATTCAGGTTAGGAGGAAAAGCTTTGTGTGAAATATGAAAAGATTACCTGAGCAGACTATCCATGCCAAGTAGCTTGCCCCACAAAGTCATCACAACGCTGAAACTTCTTAAAAGTACAGCTGTATTCATCGCTAAACAATCAGCACATTTGAACACACCCAAGTTTGAAGGAAGGTTACTCGGTGAGTTCTTCACAATCCTGTCAATAAGTCAACAAATTTCTTATTGTTGTTTCTCTAAGTCACACCTGACTCTCTGTAACCCCATGGACTGTATGTAGCCTTCCAGACTTCTCTGACCATGGAATTTCCTAGACAAGAATACTGGAGTGGGTTGCTATTTCCTTCTCCAGGGGATCTTCCTGAGCCAGGGATTGAACCCGTGTCTCTTGCTTCTCCAGCATTGGCAGGAAGATTCTTTACCACTGAGCCAACTTTCTAGGTGGCGCTAGTGGTAAAGAACGTGCCTGCCAATGCCAAAGACATAAGAGACAAATATCTACTGAGTGCCTATTAAATGTGGAGCCATGATCCACGCTTTGGGCTTTCATAGAACATAATGTGAGCCCCTTGCGCTCTGCAATTTTACAGTGTAGTTTAAGAGAGACATTTGTCATATCAAAAACTGTCCAACAGAACAAAGTAGTGATCAGGAAGTCCCTGAAGACTGCAACTAAGTAATAGGCATTTAGACTGGAAAAGATATGTCATTGCAAGAACACTGAAAATACATACGAGTTGAACGTCCAAAGAGCAGAAAATGTGGGCTTTGGGTCTTACACTTAATAGTTTAGACTGGAAGATCGCCTCACAGAACTATTGAATCACACACTGGGAGGCAGGCACAATGATCTGTGTGTTAACAAGCCCTCCAGGGGATTCTGAGACCCCACTGATCTTCCAAGGCAAGGCTGTAAACCACTTCCCTACATCTGCTATTATTTTATTTTTCCTCTTGTCACTCAGAAAACAGCCAAGACAGAATAAGATATATCCCAGGAACATGTGCCTACATAACAGCACCCCCTCCACCTCCCCCTGATCAAAAGATAGTTCCTTTGACATACAAATATTTCATTTCTTCCTTCAATATTAAATATATTCAGGTTAGGAGGAAAAGCTTTGTGTGAAATATGAAAAGATTACCTGAGCAGACTATCCATGCCAAGTAGCTTGCCCCACAAAGTCATCACAACGCTGAAACTTCTTAAAAGTACAGCTGTATTCATCGCTAAACAATCAGCACATTTGAACACACCCAAGTTTGAAGGAAGGTTACTCGGTGAGTTCTTCACAATCCTGTCAATAAGTCAACAAATTTCTTATTGTTGTTTCTCTAAGTCACACCTGACTCTCTGTAACCCCATGGACTGTATGTAGCCTTCCAGACTTCTCTGACCATGGAATTTCCTAGACAAGAATACTGGAGTGGGTTGCTATTTCCTTCTCCAGGGGATCTTCCTGAGCCAGGGATTGAACCCGTGTCTCTTGCTTCTCCAGCATTGGCAGGAAGATTCTTTACCACTGAGCCAACTTTCTAGGTGGCGCTAGTGGTAAAGAACGTGCCTGCCAATGCCAAAGACATAAGAGACAAATATCTACTGAGTGCCTATTAAATGTGGAGCCATGATCCACGCTTTGGGCTTTCATAGAACATAATGTGAGCCCCTTGCGCTCTGCAATTTTACAGTGTAGTTTAAGAGAGACATTTGTCATATCAAAAACTGTCCAACAGAACAAAGTAGTGATCAGGAAGTCCCTGAAGACTGCAACTAAGTAATAGGCATTTAGACTGGAAAAGATATGTCATTGCAAGAACACTGAAAATACATACGAGTTGAACGTCCAAAGAGCAGAAAATGTGGGCTGTGGCTCTCGCTCTTACACTTAATAGTTCTGTGACCTTCGGCAAGTTTCAACCTCTATGGGGTTTAATTGACATTCCGTAAACTAAGGGTAATGGTACCATACATGCCCAAAGGCAGGGAACAAAAAAAGACGCTGTCTTAAGATCACTTTCAATCTAGGTCCGCTGACTCCAGGAGCTCTCAAACTGAAAAGTCCGCAGGTGCGCACAGAAGTGAAATTAACCATGTTCTTAGAGCATACATGCTCCAATCCAGGGTTGCCAGGTCTTCTGGTTTTTCTAGACAAATAGAAATCCATACTTTCTGTGAAATTTACCCATGACAATTTTTGCAGCTAATTCTACAGTTTTTAAATTGGACCAAACAAGATGTATCTGTGAGTCAGATGCAGCTTGTTATATTGCTAATTGGTAACCTCAGGACTAGACAGAGGCCACCTAAGTCTTCATAGGGAAGGTGAAACTGGAGAATTTTGCTGAGGTTGAAATGAAATGGTGATATCAGTGTAATCATTAAGATGCCTCACTTCAAACAGAGTCTTTTTTTTTTTTTTCCTCTCTCTCCTAATCTTTGTTTAGTGTTACGCAGGCCTGGCTGCAGTCAATTACAGAGCACTTACATCTCTCTCCCCAAGTGCGCTCTCTCCCTCTCTCTCTCGTTCCCATAGCAATTATTTTCCATGCAACTCATTTGGCAATTAATCACACAGTGCCTTGTGGCATCTTTTTTTTTTTTTGGGGGGGGTCTAGAACTGCTATTTAAACATGTTATAATTATTTAAGTTTCCACATGTTTGCATCTTCTCTTCCCTCTAAGTTAGTGAGCTCTTTGAGAGTATAGTCCAGATCTTACACCTTACAAGTGCCTGGAACAGACTAGAAGATTAATCTGCTCTTACTTTAATTTCAAAGGGGCATAGTAGAGAAGGGCAGTGTCCCTAACAGCATCTCTCAGTTGGTTTTTAGATCTCATCTTCGCCTCTACAGTCTGTGTTCTTTATCATATGTGAACTTGTAAATTTCTATTTAATAGCAATAACTTCAGGAAAGTGAAAAGACGATATACTTTTCACTTTTTTGAGAGAAAATGCATACAAACCTACATATGACAAGGGACTTGTATATAAAGAACTATTAAAACTCAATAAGGAGGGAGGTGATGTATATATAATTATGACTGAATTCTGTGGTTGCATAGCAGAAACCAACATAACATTGTAAAGCAATTTTCTTCCAATTAAAGAATAGATTTTAAAAAATAAATTAAAAAATAAGAAGCCAACTTAATCTTAAATGTGCAAAGGATTTGAATAGACATTTCTCCAAAGAAGATGCAAGAATGCCAAATGGAAACTAAAATTTTGATGGTGAGCATGCTGTAGTATATACAGAAACAAAAATATATAATATTGTACACATGAAACTTAAATGACTTTGTAAGCCAACAACAAGTGTATTTTTACAAGTAATGGCCAATAAGCAACTGAAAAGATAATATAATTAGCCATCAGGGAACTGAAAATCAAAATCACAGTGAGATGCTACTTCCCATCTTCTAGAATGGCTTTAATAAATAAGACAGGTAATAGCAAGTGGTGATGAAGATGTGGAGACATTGGAACCCTCATTCCCACCACTAGCTGGAATGTGAAATGGTGCAGCTGCTATGGAAAACAGTTTGACAGTTCCTCAAACCGTATGACCCACTCCTAGGCCTACAGCCAAGAGAACTGAAGACGTATTATCACACAAAGACTTGTAAATGAGGGTTCATAGCAACATTAGTCATAACTGCAAAAAAGTGGAAAACAATTGAAATGTCAATCAACTCATGCGTGTGGATAAACAAAATACGGTATATCCATCCAATGGAATATTATTTGGCTAAAAACCAATGAAGTACTGATACATGCTACAACATAGGTGAACACCCAAAACCTTATGCTAAGTGAGGGAAACTGGCCACAAAAGGCCACCTATTATATGAGCCCATTTATATGAAATGTCTAGAAGAGGCAAATCTGCAGAAAGTAGACTCATGATTGCCTGGGGCTGATGAAGGGAGTTGGATGAGAATGACTGCTAATGGGTACAGGATTCCCTTTGGGGCTAATGAAAATGTTACAAAGTTAGATCATGGTGCTTGTTACACAATTCTGTAACTATATGAAAATCACAGAATTGTACACTTTAAATGGGTGAATTTATGGTTTTATAATAGGTGAAATTTTTTCTCAAAGTTGTTAAAATCATAAAAATCGCTTATATTTATACAGCACCTACTGTGTGGCACTCCTAGTGTCCTAGATGTGTAAACTTTCAAAAGTGGGGTTTTTTTTGCTTCCATACTGTAGTTTAAAAAAAAAAAAAAAAGGCCAACTTAATCTTAAATGTGCAAAGGATTTGAATAGACATTTCTCCAAAGAAGATGCAAGAATGCCAAATGGAAACTAAAATTTTGATGGTGAGCATGCTGTAGTATATACAGAAACAAAAATATATAATATTGTACACATGAAACTTAAATGACTTTGTAAGCCAACAACAAGTGTATTTTTACAAGTAATGGCCAATAAGCAACTGAAAAGATAATATAATTAGCCATCAGGGAACTGAAAATCAAAATCACAGTGAGATGCTACTTCCCATCTTCTAGAATGGCTTTAATAAATAAGACAGGTAATAGCAAGTGGTGATGAAGATGTGGAGACATTGGAACCCTCATTCCCACCACTAGCTGGAATGTGAAATGGTGCAGCTGCTATGGAAAACAGTTTGACAGTTCCTCAAACCGTATGACCCACTCCTAGGCCTACAGCCAAGAGAACTGAAGACGTATTATCACACAAAGACTTGTAAATGAGGGTTCATAGCAACATTAGTCATAACTGCAAAAAAGTGGAAAACAATTGAAATGTCAATCAACTCATGCGTGTGGATAAACAAAATACGGTATATCCATCCAATGGAATATTATTTGGCTAAAAACCAATGAAGTACTGATACATGCTACAACATAGGTGAACACCCAAAACCTTATGCTAAGTGAGGGAAACTGGCCACAAAAGGCCACCTATTATATGAGCCCATTTATATGAAATGTCTAGAAGAGGCAAATCTGCAGAAAGTAGACTCATGATTGCCTGGGGCTGATGAAGGGAGTTGGATGAGAATGACTGCTAATGGGTACAGGATTCCCTTTGGGGCTAATGAAAATGTTACAAAGTTAGATCATGGTGCTTGTTACACAATTCTGTAACTATATGAAAATCACAGAATTGTACACTTTAAATGGGTGAATTTATGGTTTTATAATAGGTGAAATTTTTTCTCAAAGTTGTTAAAATCATAAAAATCGCTTATATTTATACAGCACCTACTGTGTGGCACTCCTCTAAGTGTCCTAGATGTGTAAACTCATTTCAAACCCACAAGACGCTAGGAGGAAGGTATTTTCATTGTCTCTATTTGACAGATGGGGACAAGAAGTTACACAAATAGTAAGTGATTAGCCTGAGGTCCCACACTAAGTGGTAGAGGTAGCTTTCTGATTCAGGCCATCTCAGTCTAGAGAAAGTCTTGCATGCTTCAGTGCTGTGCTATATTGGACCCAGATCATCCATGCTTGTCATCTCTCCATTTATTCTGCTGGAGCCATGGTGAAGAGAGTCTGCACAGACATGGGCTATACTGGAAGAGAGTGGAGGGAAAGTTCATTAGCAAATAAAAGGAAAAAGGCTGCGGAAAATGAAAGAAGAATGGATTTATAGATCATCTGGCTCTACTATGATTTTTAACTCTTTCTTCAGCCCCTCACAAGAAGCATATGTACCCTGGACCTAGTATGGGAGAGACTGTGTCCAATGAGGGCAGAGGGAGTGTGTTAGGGTAACCTTACAGGAAGGATTTTACCGTGATTCAGCTGGCCATGTCTGTTGCTGTCTGGGTGATGGTCCCCTCGTTAAAATTGACCCATGAAGCAGAGTGGAGATGACTCACGTCTTCCTCTTGATTCCTATGAGTATAGAGATTAATCCTATCTGGAAGATAGCTAGGTCCATTTATCAAGCACAAGTTTTTATTAAGCTAAATGCAAGGGAACTCTGCTCAATGTTTTGTAACAGCCTGGATAAGAAAGGCATTTGGGAGAGAGTGGATACATGTATATGTGACTGAGTCCCTTTGTTCACCTGAAATTATCACGGTGTTCATTGGCTCTACTCCAACATAAAATCGCAGAAAGTAGACTCATGATTGCCTGGGGCTGATGAAGGGAGTTGGATGAGAATGACTGCTAATGGGTACAGGATTCCCTTTGGGGCTAATGAAAATGTTACAAAGTTAGATCATGGTGCTTGTTACACAATTCTGTAACTATATGAAAATCACAGAATTGTACACTTTAAATGGGTGAATTTATGGTTTTATAATAGGTGAAATTTTTTCTCAAAGTTGTTAAAATCATAAAAATCGCTTATATTTATACAGCACCTACTGTGTGGCACTCCTCTAAGTGTCCTAGATGTGTAAACTCATTTCAAACCCACAAGACGCTAGGAGGAAGGTATTTTCATTGTCTCTATTTGACAGATGGGGACAAGAAGTTACACAAATAGTAAGTGATTAGCCTGAGGTCCCACACTAAGTGGTAGAGGTAGCTTTCTGATTCAGGCCATCTCAGTCTAGAGAAAGTCTTGCATGCTTCAGTGCTGTGCTATATTGGACCCAGATCATCCATGCTTGTCATCTCTCCATTTATTCTGCTGGAGCCATGGTGAAGAGAGTCTGCACAGACATGGGCTATACTGGAAGAGAGTGGAGGGAAAGTTCATTAGCAAATAAAAGGAAAAAGGCTGCGGAAAATGAAAGAAGAATGGATTTATAGATCATCTGGCTCTACTATGATTTTTAACTCTTTCTTCAGCCCCTCACAAGAAGCATATGTACCCTGGACCTAGTATGGGAGAGACTGTGTCCAATGAGGGCAGAGGGAGTGTGTTAGGGTAACCTTACAGGAAGGATTTTACCGTGATTCAGCTGGCCATGTCTGTTGCTGTCTGGGTGATGGTCCCCTCGTTAAAATTGACCCATGAAGCAGAGTGGAGATGACTCACGTCTTCCTCTTGATTCCTATGAGTATAGAGATTAATCCTATCTGGAAGATAGCTAGGTCCATTTATCAAGCACAAGTTTTTATTAAGCTAAATGCAAGGGAACTCTGCTCAATGTTTTGTAACAGCCTGGATAAGAAAGGCATTTGGGAGAGAGTGGATACATGTATATGTGTGACTGAGTCCCTTTGCTGTTCACCTGAAATTATCACGGTGTTCATTGGCTCTACTCCAACATAAAATCAAAGTTTCAAAAAATAAATGCAAAGGACTACAAAGTTGATAATAACAACCATTTAGTGAATGCTTTCCACGTGCTGTTTTTCGGACAGTGATTTATTGAAGCCTTAAATCATCTCTATGGGGTGGGGTGGAGGGCTTCCCTGGTGGCTCAGTAGTGGAAAATTCACCTGTCAATGCAAGAGACATGGTTCAATCCTTGGGTCAGGAAGGTCCCCTGGAGAGGGAAACAGCAACTCACTCTAGTATTCTTGCCTGGGAAATCCTATGGATAGAGGAGTCTGGAGAGCTACGGTTAGTGAGGTCCTAAAAGAGTGGGACCCAACTCAGCAACTCAACAACAATGGAGTAAGTACTCTTATTATCATCCTCATTTTACAGATGAGGAAAACTGAGGCTCAGCGAGATTGAGATCATACAGTGACTAAGAACAGAGTCAAGATTCTAGTGCTTTTCCCACTATAATATACTACCTCCCACAAGAAATATTTAACAGGCTCATACTTATACAAGGCACTATGAGGGAAGAAGATAATACAAGTCTCCTCTCCTCAAAATACTTATAAACTGCTTGAGTGTCAAGATATAAACACAGTAAAAGGTTTTTAAAATTTTATTTATTTATTTGGCTACTCTGGGTTTTCACTGCTGCTGCAGACTCTTCTCTAGTTGCAGGGACTAGGGGCTACTTACTCTCTAGTTGAGGTGAGGGCTATCTACTCTCCAGATGAGGTGAGCAAGCTTCTTGTTGTGATGACTTCACTTGTTGTGGAACTCAGGCTCTAGGGCACACGGGTTTCAATAGTTGCAGCACATGGGCTCAATAGTTGCAGCTCTGAGGTTCTGGAGCACAGGCTCCATAATTGTGGCTCATGGGCTTAGTTGCTCTCCAGTGTGTGGAATCTTCTCGGATCAGGGATTGAACCCATGTCCCCTACATTAGCAGGCGAACTGTTCACCACTGAGCTACCAAGGAAGCCCAGTAAAAATTTTAAAATGCTATAAGAATACTAGAATAATAATACAACATTAGAAGAGATTATGATGTCAGCTGGGGTTTCCCAGGTGGTCCTAGTGGTAAAGACTTTGCCTGACAATGCAGAAGACCTAAGAAACGAGGGTTCTAACCCTGGGTCAGTAAGATCCCCTGGAGGAGGGCATGGCAGCCCACTTCATATTCTTGCCTGGGAAATCCCATGGACAGAGGAGCCTGGTGGGTTATATAGTCCATAGGATTGCAAAGAGTCAGATATGACTGAAGCAACTTAGCACACATATAATGTCAACTACTTACATTTACAATTTGACAGGCTCTGTCCTAAAGCCTTTACAAGTATGATCTCTTTTATTCCAGTTTATAGGTAAGGAAACTGAGGGAAATGGAGGCGAAGTAATTGGCCCAACATCACACAGCATTGTAAGTAGCAATGCCAGGACTCAAAATCTAGGGAGTATGCCTCCAGAAGCCTAGCCTTCTACTTATTACATTATATTTCCATGATAAGTTTGGTGCTACAAGGGTTTGAGAAAATGCTATGGAAACCCAAAGGTCATGAATTCTATCTGTTCAGGGTCTTAAAGGAGGGTAAGGATTTGCTGGCGAGATAAAAGGAGTAAGGGTGTTAGGGGCAGAGGGAACAGAATGTGTATGAACTTCGGTGAAGGCCTAGTTTATCTGAGGAATGTTGAAAATTTTGGCATGGGCGGCGTCTAGAATATATCAGGAATGCGAAAGGGTAGGAGCAACAGTGAAAGTGGAAGATGAGACTGGAGAAGCAAGCTAAGTCCCCAGAGTGGGAAGGGCCTTGTGCACAGTAGAACTAATTTGAAAAATGAGCTCCAGGGCTTCCCTGGTGGTCCAGTGGGTAAAGAGTCCGCCTTGCAGTGCAAGGGACACTGGTTCTATCCCCGGCCCGGGAAGACCCCACATGCCGCGGAGCGGCTGGACCAGTGTGTCCAATTAGGAGCCAGTGCTCTGGAGCGCATGTGCCCAGAGCCGGTACTCAGCAATGAGAGAGGCCACTGCAATGGGAGGCCCACACAGGCCAAAGAATAAAGATGGGTGAAAATAAATAAATTAAAAAAAAAACCAATAAAAGAGGCCAAAATTTAAAAAAAAAAAAAAAAAAAGAGCTCCAACATGATGTCTACTGGGAGAATTTCCCCCCCCCCCCCCCACGCCTTTGAATTTTCCCTGATGTTTTAAAGGGTCCCTTTGCTTTCTCCAAGCTTGGGAAATAAGTTTTGCTAAGCAGGGATAAGAGTTCTTTTGGTGAGCAGGGGTGTGGGGTGAGGGTTGGGAGGAGAGTTGGGAGTATGTACTCTTTGGAAAGGAGATGGGCTCTGGTGGAAAAGAAGATTGTAATGAGGAAATCTGCTGGGAGGGACAGCCTCATATTCAATAGAGAGAGACAGAAAGAGAGAGCCTTCTTCACCAACCATTATACTGAGTGCAAACAGAAGTTACTAAACACCCATTCACTGCCGCCCCTCCCCCCCCGCCCCACCCCCGCCGCAAACACATACAGACTGGGAAGAAAGATGATCTGAGATCTGCAGAGAAAAGCTACTAGTTGGCTTGTTTCAAGAGGTGCTCATCCCAGACATAATTCCTTCGTTGTCCCTCCATCTAGGGGTCTGGGGAAATGCTTTGGTTCTTTGCCAGGTCATTGTACACAACTGAGGGAATTCTACAGTGTGCCCGAAGAAATGGTCCACCAAAAGATTGATAAGCAGGAAAGTATTATAAGGCTCAGTCTTCAGACAGATTGAAACCTGAACTAGAGGGAAGAAGAGACAAATGGCCCAGATCAGAGAGGATATGGAATTTAATTAACACAGTGGTCCTGTCAGTAGGAGTCAGGAGAAGGGCCTTGCATCAGGACAGCCTTCCAAGATAGACATATAGCACCTTGGTGACCAATTGAACATACAGGAGACAGGACTCTCGGAGGGAGCTAACTAATTTGACAAACGAATTACCAACAGATTTGGTTACAACACTTGTCTACTTTCAATATGGCGTTCTAATGCCACTGAGCTTGCCTTGGTTGTCTGGCTGGGTTGACCCACCAAACTAGCTGTTGGTTACATGCTTCCTTCTTATTTCTTTCCTTTTTCCTCATGTAGTCTAGTGCTCAGCTCTATGGTTCACCCCTGCCTCCTTTGTCGTTCCTTTTCTGCTCTTTGAAGAAAAGGAATCAGAAAATCTAAATGTGCCATTTCTGCCACCCTCAACCATGTCTCGCAGACCCTGGAGGCCTTTGTTTCTCGTTGTCAGTGGTGGTGTTTTGGTTGCTGTTTCTTTCCTGTATGATTGGTACACTGCTTACTCACTCTGTGTTCAATAAAGTTCATCATGACCCACTGTGCTTTTTCTTCCGAGACCTGTGCATAATTATCTTGTGTTTGCGTGTGCTTTGTTTCTTCTGTTTTTTCCACACAGCCTTCTGAATTTTGGCTACAGTATTCAAAAACAAAGAGAGAATTCTGGCCAAAGTCTAGGCATGGAATATGTAAATCTTAGCAAAGAGTTTTTTTTTTCAATACTATCAATAGCATAGAAGAGACATGAATTCAGATCTGAATCAGATTAATCTTCCTATAGCACCTTTCTGACCATACTGTTGTCTGACTCCAAAATCTGTCCTTGTTCCATAAGGTTAGTCAAAAGAAGTTCAAATTTCTAAAGCTTGTATGTTCTGTCCCCAGTATCATCTGACAACCTTACCTCTTACTACTCTCATACACAGAACTACACTTTCCCATGTTTGTATCAATATTACTGGTCATATTATTCATTCTAGCTTTCTCACCCTACCCCAGTCTCATCTGTTGAAACACCAGCAGCTCCTTTGTGCCTGGAAGCTGATGATGATAAGGAATCAGATCTGACTTTTCAACTCAGAGTTACAGCTTACAAATAGCATGATCTTGGTGCCTTCTCTTTTTTTTCTGTCCCTTGGCCACATGGCATGTGGGATCTTAGTTCTCAGACCAGAGATCAAACCCACGCCCCTTGCATTGGGAGCGCGGAGTCTTAACCCCTGGATCACCAGGGAAGTCTGATTGCATGATCGTGGGCCAGTCATTTTCCCTCATTGAGACTAAGATCTTTACCAGTAAATGTGGATCATAATAATCTATTCTCAGACTTACAGTGAGGAATATATTATATATGTTTAGCTACATCTACCACAGTGTCCGTCATATAGTAGATGCTCAATAAATTATCAAATCGATACATTTCAGGGACTTCACAGACCACCCAAAGACCATCCTTCCATTTCTCATTAGAAATCCTTGAATTTTAATTCATCAGTATTGGGCAGCCTATTTAAATGAAAAATAATATGTCAAGAGCGTGTTTGTGTGCATCCATGTGCAAACATGGGCACATGCATGTGTGTGACAGAGAGAGAATGTATGTGTTGTGGGACTGTGGGGTGGACCAGGTATTTACTTCAGCAATTACATTTCAGTGGGAGCTGAGGAAACAAGACTTGTTTTCAAAATAAGTCAAACGGGATGCCAGGGAAGTTGGGTCACCCTAAGGAAGGTCCAGAGTGGACCCAGAGGAGAAATAGGGGACTGTGCAGAAAGCCCTGATAGGCTACAGCGTTCTCTAGCTCTCAAGTCACAGGCTATCCCCTGAGGGAAAGTGAAGAATCTCTTGACAGGAAGGCAGCAACCTGACAGAAGACTTCTGTGACTTATAATTTAAAAGAACATCTGAAAGCAGATCCTTTTTTTTCTTTGTCTCTCCCTGAGAATGAATATCAGATGAAAATCAGAATCTAACTAAACCATTTACTAAGAAAGTAGACCATGGAAAGTCTCTCCCTGAAAGCTATCAGAGAAATGGAAAAGCCATCAAGAATGGAACACTAGAGAACAATTCAAAGGTGCGGTGAAAAGGGGATGGGGGTGGTATGATACAGACTATCATGAAAGAGCAGGCCTATTGTTAAGAGAAAACCAGTGAGGGGCCTCAAAATGTCCTCTGAGTGGTTAGCAAAGTGACGGGAACAGAAAGCCAGAGTGAGCAGGGGACGCAAAGAAGCTGTGCTTGCTGTTAAGAAAAGTGATGCTTTGGCAGATCGGCAGAGCCAGCCGTGGGGGGCAGCTAGCTGCCATGTCAGTGTCTCTAAGGACCACTCCAATGTGTCTTCTCAGGAAATAATTCACAGAAAGGAATCGGGCAGCCTCACGGGCACACCCGATGGGCAGCTGAGGGCACCTTGTGGACTCTCTCCACCATGTGGGTCTTCATAAGCAGTTATTATTAATGGAAATGAAATTGCTCTAATCAGTACTACTATTCAATTCAATACTACCATTGAATACTATTCAATTCAATTCAGTACTACTATTCAAATTCAGCATGATATTGAGCCACCTGGTATACATTCTGTACTGTGCCAACTCAGACAGAACTATCCATTCATTTATTAAGCACTTACTATGGACCAGGCCTGGTTGTGAGCTCTGGGATTATAGCAGTGACCAAAACAGACAAAAATCTCTGCCTTCCTGGAGGTTACATGCTAGTGAGATCAAAAGAATAAAGTAAGCTAGCTACTACTGAGTATCTTTTACGTATTAGGTGCTTTCTGTACATTATCACATTTAATCCATAAACAACAACCTGTGAGCAAGGTTATTATCGCCGTTTTACAGAAGACAAAACTGAAGTTCAAATAGATTAAAAACCAGACTAAGATAATACATACAGCTAGGCAGTGAGATGTCTGTCTCATTCCAAAGTGCATGGGTTTCTCCTCTAACTTTCTGACCTTGCACTGACACTCACTCAGTTTCGGCACCCTCAAGATTTAACTTTAGGCACTGCTATCCAGCAGCCATTCATAAATGTCAGGATTACTCAAAGTTCAGTGGGTCAGAATCAGATCTTGGGAATATAGTTATGAAAACACATTACCTTTGGCCTGACTCCTGCACTCAGTAGCAGTCTGGCAAAGTGCCTAAGAGCTCAGGTGCTGAGGAAAGGCTAAGTGACTTCAAATCCCAGTTCTGTCTCTTCCTGTTACTACCTGCATAACTGTGGGCAAATTATTTAACTTTTCTGTGCCTTGGTTTTCCCACCTGTAAAATGGGAATAATAATACCTACCTCATTGGTGGAGGAGGGGGGGATTGTGAGGATCAGGAAGATAATAATAGCAAACACTTATATACTGCTTATTATGTGCCAGGCAAAATATCATGTCAGTGTCTCTAAGGACCACTCCAATGTGTCTTCTCAGGAAATAATTCACAGAAAGGAATCGGGCAGCCTCACGGGCACACCCGATGGGCAGCTGAGGGCACCTTGTGGACTCTCTCCACCATGTGGGTCTTCATAAGCAGTTATTATTAATGGAAATGAAATTGCTCTAATCAGTACTACTATTCAATTCAATACTACCATTGAATACTATTCAATTCAATTCAGTACTACTATTCAAATTCAGCATGATATTGAGCCACCTGGTATACATTCTGTACTGTGCCAACTCAGACAGAACTATCCATTCATTTATTAAGCACTTACTATGGACCAGGCCTGGTTGTGAGCTCTGGGATTATAGCAGTGACCAAAACAGACAAAAATCTCTGCCTTCCTGGAGGTTACATGCTAGTGAGATCAAAAGAATAAAGTAAGCTAGCTACTACTGAGTATCTTTTACGTATTAGGTGCTTTCTGTACATTATCACATTTAATCCATAAACAACAACCTGTGAGCAAGGTTATTATCGCCGTTTTACAGAAGACAAAACTGAAGTTCAAATAGATTAAAAACCAGACTAAGATAATACATACAGCTAGGCAGTGAGATGTCTGTCTCATTCCAAAGTGCATGGGTTTCTCCTCTAACTTTCTGACCTTGCACTGACACTCACTCAGTTTCGGCACCCTCAAGATTTAACTTTAGGCACTGCTATCCAGCAGCCATTCATAAATGTCAGGATTACTCAAAGTTCAGTGGGTCAGAATCAGATCTTGGGAATATAGTTATGAAAACACATTACCTTTGGCCTGACTCCTGCACTCAGTAGCAGTCTGGCAAAGTGCCTAAGAGCTCAGGTGCTGAGGAAAGGCTAAGTGACTTCAAATCCCAGTTCTGTCTCTTCCTGTTACTACCTGCATAACTGTGGGCAAATTATTTAACTTTTCTGTGCCTTGGTTTTCCCACCTGTAAAATGGGAATAATAATACCTACCTCATTGGTGGAGGAGGGGGGGATTGTGAGGATCAGGAAGATAATAATAGCAAACACTTATATACTGCTTATTATGTGCCAGGCACTATTCTAACCACTTCATATATGTTAACTCTTTAATGACAATGAGCAGTTCTCAATGCATAGGTCAGGAACTCCTGGAGATCTGTGAGGTCAAAACTATTTTCATAAAAATACTTAGTCCTATTTTACTTTTGGCATTCTCATCGTCTCACAAGTGTACAATGGAGTTTTCCAGAGACTACGTGATGTGTTATATAATTGGTTGATAGAATAAAAAAGAAGATATGAGAATCTAGCTAGCTTCTGTTGATCCAGGTGTTTAAAAGATTAATAATGCTATTCTTCTCACTACATTTTTTTTGTTTTTGGAAAATGTAGTCATTTCTCATTAAAAAGATATGTATATTAACATAAGCAATGAGTTTAATATTGTTATTTTAATACATTGATGAGCAATTTTTAAAAAATCTCAGTTTCAATTTCTAATGAGGTAAATATTGACAATATAAGCCAAATAAACACTCTTTGAAGTCCTCAATAATTGTTAACCACCTAAAGATCCTACAGCCAAAAACAATTGAGAACCTGTAATACAAATAATGGACTTCCCAGGTGGCTCAGCGTAAAAGATTCCACCTGCCAATGCAGGAGACACATGTTCGATCCCTGGGTTGGGAAGATCCCCTGGAGAAGGAAATGGCAACCCACTCCAATATCCTTCCCTGGGAAATTCCATGGACAGAGGGGCCTGGCAGGCTATAGTTCATGAGGTTGCAAAGAGTTGGACACAACTTAGCAGCTGAACAACAACAGTGTATATAATACCTAAAATATAATATTTACAGTGTCTTGCACATAGCAAACACTCAAAAATGCTAAGTAATTATTATAACACTTATAACTATAATAGGCATGATATGATGAGTGTCTTAAAAAGAAATCCTAAGTGCTGTGGAAGTCCACAGAAAAGAAAGCTCACATCCAGCTGAAGGATCCTGGGAAGGCTTCATGAAGTGGGAGGCATTCGACATGGGCAGGAAAGAATGAATAGGTTCGTGAATGGAGAATTTGGTGGAGGAAAGTTGATTCCAGGTGGGAGAAACACTGAAGTAGGAGAGCAGAGGGTGTGCTCTGGAAGTAGGAAGTGGTCAGGCCTGGCTGAAACCAAAGTTGTGTGCAAAAGAGTAATGGCAGAGAAGGCTGGAAGGGAAGATTGCTGAGCACACATTCTGTGGAGAGCCTTGAATGCCAGGATGAGGAGTTTACACATTACCCAGTAGGTAAAGGGGCAGCCACTAAACATCATTAGCCAAGGGCCGAGGTTTAGAGAGATGACTGGCAGCTACATTTAGGATCATTTGAAGAGGGAGAAGGTGGATATGGAGGAACTGGTTAGAAGGTTATAACCACCATCCAGGAGGAAGGGAAAAAGCAACGGGAGGCAGGGGAGGGACATGAAAGAGTAGGACCATCAGTTAAATAAACATTCAGTGAACTTACAGGACCTGCTCTGCTTCTTCTCTTCAACATTAAGGACTTCCCCACCACCTCCCTCCCTCCAAAGATAAGTCATGATAGACATATTTATGGCCACTGAACTGTGCCACACTGTGGCCGAAGAAACTGAACAGAATAATTATATCAGATTTCAAAATGAACGTCCACAAGGAAACCAGGCTCCTGAAGTAAAGGACAGAGGTGGAGACCCTTAATCCCCTTGGAGATGAGGGCAGACATTAAAAGCCAGACACCCTGTACAAATGGAAATGGGGGAAGATGTATGGTTTATGCAATCTAGTGGAAAGGGAAGTTATCAGATGAGCCCCAGGCCACATGAAAAGTATTTCTTTCAAACCAAAACAAAAAGAAATATTCCACCCGCCCTGAGTAAGAAAATACTCTGTAGCACATGGACATAGCAGGACGGGAATAAGTACATAATAGTTCCAGCTTTTTGCCCAGTTAATGAATGGTTTGCTTTTGGGTGCTATTTAGAAAAGAAAGAAAGAGAGAGAGAAAGAAGCCAAGCTGTTCAGTGACTTACTGCAGTGTTCCCTTAGTTCTCACACCATTCTTTCTGTGCTGCGTAAGGCACAGTGAAGTTCCTAGAAAACTCTAGGCGTCTGTGCACTGCTATGCCGGCTGTTTCACAGAATGATGAAGAGATGGCCAGAGGTCTTATAGGCAAATAGGTATTAAGGTTCTTCCTCTCCCAAGTGGTTAACACGTAGAGCTTTGCTTGGAAGGAGTGAATTTTCTTCTTACTGATTCTGTGAAAAGTCAACGTAAGTAAAACATTCTCCTGGCAGGATTTCAAGATAGGATTTAAATAGCCCTCTTCTGTGAGGGAATGTCTTCCGGGTGAAAAAGCCTTGAGTCTTACTTTGAAGTTGCATTATTATTCTCCACTAGCAGTTCTGTTCCACCACGTTCACCCGCAGCCCACTGCCCATATCGTGTTGTGATTAGGAAGACCCAAGTGGGAAGGGCTTTCTGTGTGGGTCTGGCAGACTTGTCTACTGAGCTACAAAGTGCTCAAGGAAAGCCAATGACCAAAGGTCATATCTCCCCCTCCCCTAGTAACTGAGAGAAAACAATGGCTAATATTTATTGAGGACTTACCAAGTGCCAGATGCACTTGAGTTGAATCATCTCAATGGAATTTCACCCAACCCAGCAAGGGAGGCACTAGGGTCATATTGTAGGTGAGAGAACAGGGATAGGGTTTCCAGTGAACATTGAAAAGCACACGCTAGCTAGAAAGAGGCAGAGCCAGGATTCGAACCCACATCTGACTCTTTCTATGAGGTCTCACCACCACTAAAAAAGGTTTGTTTTCAATCGAAACATTGTTGATATGCAATACAATGTTAGTTTCAGGTGTACAACACAGTGATTTGATGTCTGCATACATTTTGAAATGATGGCCACAATAAGTCTAGTAACCACCTGTCTCCGTACAAGTTATTGCAACATTATTGACTATATTCCTTATGCTGTATGATTCATCCCCAGGGCTTATTTGTTTTGTGACTGCAGGTTTGTGCCTCTTAATCCCGTTAAAGAGGTTCTGTATTGTCATAATAGTTCCACCCCAGTTAATGATGCAGAAAAGAAAGAAGAGAGAGAAGCCAAGCTGTTCAGTGACTTACTGCAGTGTTCCCTTAGTTCTCACACCATTCTTTCTGTGCTGCGTAAGGCACAGTGAAGTTCCTAGAAAACTCTAGGCGTCTGTGCACTGCTATGCCGGCTGTTTCACAGAATGATGAAGAGATGGCCAGAGGTCTTATAGGCAAATAGGTATTAAGGTTCTTCCTCTCCCAAGTGGTTAACACGTAGAGCTTTGCTTGGAAGGAGTGAATTTTCTTCTTACTGATTCTGTGAAAAGTCAACGTAAGTAAAACATTCTCCTGGCAGGATTTCAAGATAGGATTTAAATAGCCCTCTTCTGTGAGGGAATGTCTTCCGGGTGAAAAAGCCTTGAGTCTTACTTTGAAGTTGCATTATTATTCTCCACTAGCAGTTCTGTTCCACCACGTTCACCCGCAGCCCACTGCCCATATCGTGTTGTGATTAGGAAGACCCAAGTGGGAAGGGCTTTCTGTGTGGGTCTGGCAGACTTGTCTACTGAGCTACAAAGTGCTCAAGGAAAGCCAATGACCAAAGGTCATATCTCCCCCTCCCCTAGTAACTGAGAGAAAACAATGGCTAATATTTATTGAGGACTTACCAAGTGCCAGATGCACTTGAGTTGAATCATCTCAATGGAATTTCACCCAACCCAGCAAGGGAGGCACTAGGGTCATATTGTAGGTGAGAGAACAGGGATAGGGTTTCCAGTGAACATTGAAAAGCACACGCTAGCTAGAAAGAGGCAGAGCCAGGATTCGAACCCACATCTGACTCTTTCTATGAGGTCTCACCACCACTAAAAAAGGTTTGTTTTCAATCGAAACATTGTTGATATGCAATACAATGTTAGTTTCAGGTGTACAACACAGTGATTTGATGTCTGCATACATTTTGAAATGATGGCCACAATAAGTCTAGTAACCACCTGTCTCCGTACAAGTTATTGCAACATTATTGACTATATTCCTTATGCTGTATGATTCATCCCCAGGGCTTATTTGTTTTGTGACTGCAGGTTTGTGCCTCTTAATCCCGTTAAAGAGGTTCTGTATTGTTTTCTCCTGAATGCTCACGCTGCCTGACAGGTCAGGGCAGGTTTTTGGTGCCCAGATGATCAGAGGACCATGGGTCTCTGTGCCACCCTGTAAGAATTCTCCCTCATCTCAAGGCCTTTGAAGTATCATATCAGCCACCTCAGGAAGCTATCCTAACCCATTTGGGAAAACAGAATCTCAGATTAAGGTCATCTGGTCCAATGCCTCAGCTCATGTCAACTCCTCTCTAACATCCCTTTCTAGAGGCTGTCTCACTCATGCTTGAAGACTTTCGGCCAGAGCCGGCTTCATGGGCATATGGCTATTTCATTTTGTGCTGAGTCCTGCAAATTAGCTGCTGATCTCCTTCCAGGGAAGAGAAACTCATTAGCTCAGGAGGCAGCCCATTCCATCGTTGGACTGCTCTGTCTCGTAGCGAGGACATCCTTATGGTGTGAAGAAATCTGTTTACCCGCAGTTTCTTCTTACTGGCTTCAGCAACAAACAGACTTGAGATAAAATTTCTCGCTCTGCAGCCCCCTCATTCTGGCTGTAAGCAAGTCATTTAACCTTTCTGAACCCATTTCCTCATCTCTAAAATGGGGAGAGGGAGGGAGATGGATGAAATAGGTGAAGGAGATTAAGGGGTACAACCTACCAGTGATTAAAAAAAAATATGTCACAAGGAGGTAATGAACAACACAGGGAATATATTATATTCTAATATAATATACTTGAATATTATTATAACTTTGTCAACAATATTATAACTTTGTATGGTATATGATCTATAGAATATCAAATTGCTATGTGGTACACTTGAACTTAATATAATATTGTAAGTCAACTGTACTTCAATAAAAATGTATAAGATCAAAATATTATTATTAGAACTTTGGTACCACCCTAATACCTTCCTTGTAGGGTTTTTTTCAAGGACAGGCAAGGACATAGCACACTGTATATGGTCAATGAATGTTAACTATAATTAACGCCATTATTATCCCTAGCATGAGCACATTAAGTGCAAAGGACAGAACACAGTATAGAACACAGATCTGGATGTGTTCTTCACCTAAATGGAGAAAATCTCTAGAAGCGTCTTACATTTTCACTATTCTTCTTACTTTCCATGCTAAGAGAACCTGATATCTTTAGCCTACTGATCAGTTTACCTTTTAAGTACTCTAATGGGTCGTCTAATTGGATAAAAAAATATACTTCTCAGTAATAGCTGTAGTATTTTATCATAGAATTGTTTGGTGTTTTTTAATTTCATGTAATAATTTCCCATCCCTGATTCTCACCTGAATCTTACAGTAACTCTATGAAGCAGGCAGGGCAGGTATTCATTCATTCATTTGTTCATTCATTCATCTCTTCAGCCACTATTTACTGAGGCTCTACTATCTGCCAGGCTCTATACTAGGAGCTAGGGATACCAAAACAGAACTAGTTATAACTCTCTAGAGGCTAGAGTTTATATTCTAGTAGATATGCAGATGAGGGAACTGGCCTCAGTGTTTAATCTGCACAAGGTCATGTGGAGAGCAGGAGGTGGAGCCGGGACTAGAATAAGGGTTTCTAATAAGGTCTATTCTCATGCATATGCCGTTCTCCACTTCTGTCTCTTGCTCCCCTGCAACCAGCTCAAAAGCATCTTGAGTTTGCTATTAAGACTGCTCTTTCCAAACACCACTTTCAGCCTTGCCCTTAGTTTGATTACACATAGTTTCCACTAGTCCAACATCATCACCTCAGCTGAGCTTGACTGCTTGTCTGGATAACCTGTTAGCGACTCAGAAACAAGAGAACTAAGGGCTTATATGACTTCACCCAGTCTTCTTGCTTCTTCCAGGATGAGTTCACATTTCTGGCTGTGCCAGATAACATGATTTCCTTTCTACAAGGTGGAAGTGGCTCCCAATTGTCGATGAATATCAAGTCCAAATGCTCTGCCTGGCTTGCCATCCTGTCTTTGAACTCTGCTTCCCAGCCTTTTCACACATCCACCTCAAGCTCATTGCCTTGCCTATGGCTTATTCATGCACCTCATCACTCTTGTTAGCACCACCCCACAAACCTAGAAGTTCTCTTGTATCCCTTTTATCTAAAATAAATCCTGTTTATGGGACTTCTATGGTGGCCCAGTGGCTAACACCCCATGTTCCCAAAGCAGGTAGCCCTGAGTTCCATCTCTGGTCAGAAATCTAGATCCCACACGCTACAACTTCAGATCTCATTTGCTGCAACCAAGACCTGGCACAGCCAAATAAATCAATAAATGAAAATAAAATAACTCCAGCTCAGCTTAAGTCTTACTTTCTTTACAGGTCGTCTAATTGGATAAAAAATATACTTCTATGCATAGAATTGTTTGGTGTTTTTTAATTTCATGTAATAATTTCCCATCCCTGATTCTCACCTGAATCTTACAGTAACTCTATGAAGCAGGCAGGGCAGGTATTCATTCATTCATTTGTTCATTCATTCATCTCTTCAGCCACTATTTACTGAGGCTCTACTATCTGCCAGGCTCTATACTAGGAGCTAGGGATACCAAAACAGAACTAGTTATAACTCTCTAGAGGCTAGAGTTTATATTCTAGTAGATATGCAGATGAGGGAACTGGCCTCAGTGTTTAATCTGCACAAGGTCATGTGGAGAGCAGGAGGTGGAGCCGGGACTAGAATAAGGGTTTCTAATAAGGTCTATTCTCATGCATATGCCGTTCTCCACTTCTGTCTCTTGCTCCCCTGCAACCAGCTCAAAAGCATCTTGAGTTTGCTATTAAGACTGCTCTTTCCAAACACCACTTTCAGCCTTGCCCTTAGTTTGATTACACATAGTTTCCACTAGTCCAACATCATCACCTCAGCTGAGCTTGACTGCTTGTCTGGATAACCTGTTAGCGACTCAGAAACAAGAGAACTAAGGGCTTATATGACTTCACCCAGTCTTCTTGCTTCTTCCAGGATGAGTTCACATTTCTGGCTGTGCCAGATAACATGATTTCCTTTCTACAAGGTGGAAGTGGCTCCCAATTGTCGATGAATATCAAGTCCAAATGCTCTGCCTGGCTTGCCATCCTGTCTTTGAACTCTGCTTCCCAGCCTTTTCACACATCCACCTCAAGCTCATTGCCTTGCCTATGGCTTATTCATGCACCTCATCACTCTTGTTAGCACCACCCCACAAACCTAGAAGTTCTCTTGTATCCCTTTTATCTAAAATAAATCCTGTTTATGGGACTTCTATGGTGGCCCAGTGGCTAACACCCCATGTTCCCAAAGCAGGTAGCCCTGAGTTCCATCTCTGGTCAGAAATCTAGATCCCACACGCTACAACTTCAGATCTCATTTGCTGCAACCAAGACCTGGCACAGCCAAATAAATCAATAAATGAAAATAAAATAACTCCAGCTCAGCTTAAGTCTTACTTTCTTTAGGAAGCCTACTTTAATAGCTCCATCTCTCGATGATCTCACCAGTAATCAAATAGTTCTACATCCGAGTTTTAAAAATTAATTGACTAAGTACATGCTAGAAAAGGCCTCATTTGACAGACCTTCATTTGAAAAAGTCCTGGGGAGTTTAATTGGCCTCCTGCTCAATAAGAATCAATAGTGGTAATGCAGTTGCAAATGTATAAATAAACAGATAGCTGGGCAATACAATCTCAGGCTATACTAAAGTTTCCTTTAGTATTATAGCACACCCAGATTGAGAGAAATAATGCCTCCACTGGCTCATTAATTCACTCACTCATTCATTTAAAACACATCCATCTCCTTGTAACGTGTGTATCCTCTGTTCGAGAAATTCCACATTTAAGAATTTATCCCACAGAAATACTGTGCAGCATTATTTGTCTCAAGTAAGTTTTGAGATTCTCCTTTTATCCCTGATGCCCTGAAGTTCCATCATGATGCACCTAGAAGTCGTCAACTTGTCTTCATTTATTTTGTCTAGGATTAGGGACAGAATATTAACCCGAGGACTCGCGTCTTATGAGTTCTGGGAAATTCACAGCTGTTTCTCTTCAAACATTACTTCTTCCTGTTTTTTTTCTCCTCTGAAATTTCTGCTAGATGCATGTGAAGTTTCTTGTTCTATTAGCTATATTCTCTAATTTCTCTTTTGTATTTAGCATTTTTATAGTATTGTGCTATATTCTGTGAATATCTCAGCTTTATTCATTTCACTAATCCTTCCTTCACTCATGCCTTATTTGTAGCTTAACCTGTCAGTTGATTTTGTAATGTTTCAATGTGACTACAACTAATATCTTCTAGTGATCATCCTTTATTTTCGATTTCTTCATTTCTAGAACTTCGTGTGTGTGTGTGTGTGTGTGTGTATTTCAACCCAGGGATTGAACCCAGGTCTCCCTCATTGCAGGCAGATTCCTTACCATCTGAGCCACCCATATATAACATATACCACATTACATACCATATGTATACATATATATATGTATTCTGGGTTTTTTCCTCTTCAAGCACTTAAATATACAACACTTTAAAGTCTTTTGGATTGTTGTATTGTCTGTAATTGCTTCGAACTGAATTCTCTTATTTCTTGTGTGTGTTGACTAACTCTTATTGTAATGGGTTTCTTCATGTACTTTGTAATTTTCTGTTAGCTAATCTTCTGTAGGAGCTATATTCTCTGAGAATTTCACTCTGAGTTGAAGAGGTGGCCCTGTGGGCACTTTTTAATTTGACCTTACCAGAATTCTATGGCATTCCTAGTTCTGAACACGTTTTTATGTAAAGTTCTAAGCTCAGAATTCTAAAGTGAGTGCTATGATTTGGGGGCTCATACCAGTGTGTAGATCAGGTTTAGATTTTTAAAAATTCTTAGAGGTGAGTTTATTTTCACTTCATCCTAGGGAAGATGGCTTATGTCTTGTTTGTAGTGACATAGTATAGCATAAATAGACTACGGACCCTTGAGTCAGGATACTTGGATCTGAATCTTTTACCTACTACTTCCTAGCAGTGTGACCTTAAGCAAGGTATTAATGCATTTTGTCCCCTATTTGTAAAATGAGGGTTATAACAGTACCTATCACAATGGGATTTTTTGAAGAATAGATAAATTAATACATGCAAAATATATAGAACCTGGCACATTGTATATACTGACCAAGATTTGTTATTATTGTGCCTCTGGCTTTTTGATAAACATGGGTTCAATTCATAGATGAGGCCAGTCTCTGGTGCTCCTTGTTTTGTGTGGGAAGCACAGTTTTAAGTCAATTCCAAGTCCTTTGTAAGACCCCAAACCTCATCCTCCAAGGTATTTCTCTGGTTTCATTATCTCTGTGAGCTATGATACTTCAGCTTGTGCTCATCACAAGGATTTTAAGTTCCATTTTTGCTTCTGGAAAGAAGAGCCAGCCATGACTTAAAGAGTCAGCCACAAGTAAGCAATTGAAGTGAACTTTGCTTCTGGTGTCTGGAGGTTTTCCTTTCTTGCTTCTTGAGTTTCAGCTATATATTTTTGTGGTTAAATTTTATCCAGTGTGTCCCTGTGTTTTGAGCTACATTGCTTCTAAAAGGGACCAGTATTAAATAACTGATAATAGGAGATTTGTTAAAGTAATTATGGTACATTTTTAAAATGGAATACAAATCAGCTATAGAAAATAATGAAATAGATCTGCATACCTCTATAAGATGATATGGAATACAGACTGTCACATTGTTCAGTGAAAAAAGGAAGAAGCAGAGATGGGTGTCTATATTGTATATATGTAAATATGTGTATTGCTTGTACACAGAAAAGTATTGGGAGAAATCCCACACAAACCATTACTATGGTTATTTCTAACATGGATATGAGGGATAGACTTTTACTTAACCCATTTTCCTTTAGTTCCAATTTAAAAAATAATAGGTAGGCAGTTCTTGTAAAACACACACACACACACACATAATTTGAATAAAGAGAACAAGCACTTTCTTTCCAAAAGAAAAGATAACCAACATGTACCAAGTATGTGCTTGGCCAGGAACTGAGACAATAATGATGAATAAGCTTCATTCCCTGCCATAAGAAGCTCAAGATCTAATGGGAGAGACATGCATAAATAATCAGAGTGTGTTAAGAAATGTTCTCAAGGAGGTAAATCTAACTTTCTCAGAGGGAAGGGCACTCAGGGAAACCTCATGGGGTGGCTGAGACTTGAACAATGTGGAGTTCACCAAGTAGACATGAGAGGGAAGGGCATGGTAGCAGTCAAGGGGCTCATAGGAAACAGACAGCACACTCAAACAGGAAATGTGAAGGGAGTTTAATGATGGGACTGTTTACAACCATGTGAGCAGAGTTAAGGAAAACCAAGAAAGGATGGTGAGGCCCTCTGGGAGTTGGCTTGGCATGTCTGAGAAACAGCAAGGGGGCCATATGGCTAGAGCTGAGTAATCAAGGGAGAGAATGGTAGGAGTTGAGTTCAGTGAGGTAACAGGGAAGAAGCCAGTTCCTGGAGAATCTTCTAAGTGATTGTAAAGACTTTGGCTTTTACCATGAACAATATAAAAAGTCAGGGACAAGCTTTGAGCAAAAGCATGACCTGATCTGATTCACATATTTAATGGATTTTTGCAATGATCTAAACAAGAAATAATGCTGGCTTGGACTAAGTAACAGTGGAACTAGCAAAAAGTGATCAGGCTCTTGGACTTCCTAGTAGTGGTAAAAAATAGGTGGTACTAGTGGTGAAGACCATGCCCACCAATGCAGGACTTAAGAGACATGGGTTTGATCCCTGGATCCCCTGGAGAAGGGCATGGCAACCCAATCCAGTATTCTTGCCTGGAGAATCTCATGGACAGAGGAGCAGAGACCTCAAAGAATCAGACACAACTGAAGGGACTTTGCACACACGTATTCACAATCAAGTTTTAAATATCTTTGGACAGGTTTTAAATATGTTTTGAAAGACTAAGCCCACAATACCACTGATAGATTCCACGTGAGCTGTGAGAAAAAAGGAGGAGTCGAGGAAGACTCCAAGTTAGGCCTGTAATTCTAGAAACATGGAAAAAGAAGACTGTGGGACTATCATGTCTAAGGAAAATAGTCATTTTGATTTTGGAGAATTTTGAGTTGAGAAGCCAATTAGATAGCCTAAGTGTGAGAAAGATGAGGAAAACTCAATAAAGGATACTAAGAAGGAGTAGCTAGTGAAGTAGGAGGAGAACCAATAATCTGTGGTGTCTCAGAAGCCAAGTGAACAAATTGTTTCAAGAAGGGAGTGATCAGCTGTGTCAAATGCCACTGCTGGGTCAAATAAAATGAGAACAGAAAAATGATCACTGGATGTAAGACTGAGAAGATACTATTGACCTTGACATGAATCGTTTTGGTGGAGTGCTGGGGGCAAAACCTTGATTGAAGAGGGTTCAAGAGAGACTAGGAGAACTTTCTTTCTTTTTTTTTTTTTTTCTTTGAGGGGAGATTTTAAAAATGGGGCTGGATCTGAGGCAGAGAGAAGTTTTGTTTTTTAACATTGGAGATGTTGGTTTGGTGAGAGAAAAATTGCTGATGTCATGGAGGGAGGGGAAAATGACTAGAGCCATGACTGTGGTAAGTTCAAAAGGGGTAAGGTCTAGAACAAGTGGAGGAGTCAGAAATAGGTGGAACTACAGACAGTTTGTTCTGACTCAGAAGCAAGAAGGCAGGGTATGTTGACACAGATCCAAGTAGGTTTGCAGATAACCATGGTGAGAACACCCACTTGTTGTTTTCTGATGTCTTTTCTCTGTGAAATAAGAAGCAGAGTCAGCAGCTAAGAGCGAAGATGGAAGAAGGGATCTGGGACAAGGATAGGGAAGTTGTAAATCAGCCATTGGGCTTCTCTGGTGGATCAGTGGTATCCACCTGCCAATGCAGGAGATGCAAGAAGCACAGGTTTAATCCCTGGGTCAGGAAAATCCCCTGGAGTAGGAAATGGCAAACCTCTCCAGTATTTTTGCCTGGAAAATTCCATGGACTGAGGAGCCTGGTGGGCTACAATCTATGGGGTCACAAAGAGTCAGACACAACTTAGCGACTGAACGTCCATACACACACACAAAACAGCCATCAGAGAGAGTTCAAGAATGGTTGGATGACGAAAATGTAGGGAAACTGGAGGGTAGTACGAAGGGCCTACTTGAGGTTAATGGTCATGAATTGAAAGTGAGACTAGTTAACATGGTTTTAAGTTTTTTCTAATCTTGTTCAGCTTCTGGGGCAGGTTTGGAATAAACAGAGTTGGATTTAACCAGGATTAGGTGACTTTTGCTCAGTTGTGATGGGGGCAGAGAGAGGCAAGGGAGACTAGGATGTGTGCAAAAGAGAGAACATAATGGTGCACATAGGATCTAAGCTATAGAGAGAAGACAATGATGACACTAGAGGACTGAGAACAGTTCAGCACATAATTGTTATCTTGTGACTTTTGTCACATAAGGGCTAAAAAACGTCCTTTCCTGTTAGCAAGTAGGAGGGCACCAATGGCCTTGAGCAGTGTTCTCACAATTGTATTCCTCAAAACTGCCAGACTCTCGGAGGCTTCCCTGGTAGCTCAGTGGTGAAGAGTTTGCCTGCCAATGCAGGAGACATGAGTTCGATCCCTGATCCAGGAAGATTCCACATGCTGTGAAGTAACTAAGCCTCTGAGCCACAACCATGGAGCCCATATGCCTCAACTACTGAAGCCTGTGTGCCCTAGAGCCCGAGTTCCACAACCAGAGAAGTCACCGCAACAAGAAGCCTGCTCACCTCAACTAGAGAGTAGCCCCCACTCCCTGCAACTAGAGAAGAGCCCGTGGCAGCAGTGAAAACCCAGGATAGCCAATAAATAATAAATCAATAAAACCACCAGACTCTCATTATCACCGCGGTGAGTGAAGTCACAAAACTTTTAAAGCCCTGTGTCCCCCATCCTTCTCACAGGGACTCACCTTGTCTGTTAACATATATAAGGCACATTCTTGTAGTTGGGAAATGCCGTTTGACTAATCCAGCAGTTCACAACTTTGCCTGTTCGTAGGGCTCTTTCTTATATAATGTTATTATTCACAGATGAATATGAATGGACACTGAGACCTCCATCCTCAGGGACGAATAGTCCATGGAACAACTTTGAGAAATACTAATTTATGAAGCGTGTTGGGGACTAGAAGCTGAGTTTTAGGCCAAAACCTCACTCACAGAAGCCTTTCTCCTAGGTGATATGTGCAGCAGGAACTCACGCCCTCCCCAAGTCATCTCACTATGCTGCAGCTGAGCCTGCCCTTGGAGACAGGGGTTCTAGCCAGTTCTCCTACGGCCAAAAAAAAAAAACCCTGACATTTTTGATAGTGCTGATTCCCTAGTTTTCATTCAGCTTGGAAGGGACTTTTGCTCAGTTGTGATGGGGGCAGAGAGGCAAGGGAGACTAGGATGTGTGCAAAGAGAGAACATAATGGTGCACATAGGATCTAAGCTATAGAGAGAAGACAATGATGACACTAGAGGACTGAGAACAGTTCAGCACATAATTGTTATCTTGTGACTTTTGTCACATAAGGGCTAAAAAACGTCCTTTCCTGTTAGCAAGTAGGAGGGCACCAATGGCCTTGAGCAGTGTTCTCACAATTGTATTCCTCAAAACTGCCAGACTCTCGGAGGCTTACCTGGTAGCTCAGTGGTGAAGAGTTTGCCTGCCAATGCAGGAGACATGAGTTCGATCCCTGATCCAGGAAGATTCCACATGCTGTGAAGTAACTAAGCCTCTGAGCCACAACCATGGAGCCCATATGCCTCAACTACTGAAGCCTGTGTGCCCTAGAGCCCGAGTTCCACAACCAGAGAAGTCACCGCAACAAGAAGCCTGCTCACCTCAACTAGAGAGTAGCCCCCACTCCCTGCAACTAGAGAAGAGCCCGTGGCAGCAGTGAAAACCCAGGATAGCCAATAAATAATAAATCAATAAAACCACCAGACTCTCATTATCACCGCGGTGAGTGAAGTCACAAAACTTTTAAAGCCCTGTGTCCCCCATCCTTCTCACAGGGACTCACCTTGTCTGTTAACATATATAAGGCACATTCTTGTAGTTGGGAAATGCCGTTTGACTAATCCAGCAGTTCACAACTTTGCCTGTTCGTAGGGCTCTTTCTTATATAATGTTATTATTCACAGATGAATATGAATGGACACTGAGACCTCCATCCTCAGGGACGAATAGTCCATGGAACAACTTTGAGAAATACTAATTTATGAAGCGTGTTGGGGACTAGAAGCTGAGTTTTAGGCCAAAACCTCACTCACAGAAGCCTTTCTCCTAGGTGATATGTGCAGCAGGAACTCACGCCCTCCCCAAGTCATCTCACTATGCTGCAGCTGAGCCTGCCCTTGGAGACAGGGGTTCTAGCCAGTTCTCCTACGGCCAAAAAAAAAAAAACCCTGACATTTTTGATAGTGCTGATTCCCTAGTTTTCATTCAGCTGCAGCTCTGTCTTCAATAATTTAAGACTTATTATTGTGTCAATGCTTGGGAAGTAAGTGACATGAACATTTATTAACCACTTCCTTGTGTTAGGCACTCTGCCTGGCATTTCACATATATTGTCTCACTCAGTCTTCACAATAACATGGTGAGAAGATAGATGTTATTTTTAAAAAAATTTCAGGAAAATCACCAACAAGCAGTGCTCGTCAGAAATTTGTTGCTTGGAAGAAAGGAAATAGGTTTAGTCAGTTACAAATGATGTGTTTGTGACAAACAGATTTGAAGCCCTAGGAACTTCATAGGATTGAATGCTGGAGCTAAAAGGGACCTTTTAGAGGTCAGTTTAAGATGTTAGAGGGAGTTTATTGCATTCTGCTCAAAAGTTATTACATAAATTGTGTCAGGAGAGCAGGAGTAAGAAATTTTGCCATAGCTGCTTTGATTTAAATCAAGCCAGGGCTTCCCCTGGTGGTCCAGTGGGTAAGGACACTGCCTTGCAGTGCAAGGGGCGCCGGTTCAATCCCTGGCCTGGGAAGATCCCACGTGCCATGGAGCGGCTGGACTGATGTGTCCAATTACCGAGCCGGAGCTCTGGGGTGCATGCGCCCAGAGCTGGCGCTCTGCGACAACAGAGGCCACCACGATGGGAGGCCCACAGGAGCCAAAGAACAAAGACGGATGAAAATAGAGAAATGAGAGACCAATAGAAGTGGCCCACCCATCCTCCTCCCTCCCCATCCCACCACCCCAAAAGATAAATAAATAAAATAAATGTTTAAAAAAATAATAAATCAAGCCATATACAATGATACTGTCACACAAACTAAAGCCTACAGGTCACGCAGCAAGAATGTAATATTATAATTGGCTATTGGCTGGAATTGCAAATGAATATTTAGAGTTCAATCTGTGTTTCATTGTTGTGGAAGCCTGTTTTCACCAGAATGCACTGGTCCTTAAACTTGAGTGGGTCTCAGAATTATTCTAGGCACCTGTTTTAAAAGGCAGGTTCCTGAACCCTATCATCAACAATACTAATTCAGTACTCCTAGTATGTGTGTGTGTTAGTTGCTTAGTCGTGTCTGACCTTTCACCACCCCACAGCCCATCAGGCTAATCTGTCCATGGAATTTTCCAGGCAAGAATACTAGAGTGGATATCCATTCCCTTCCCCAGGGCATCTTCCCGATGCAGGGATTGAACCCAGGTCTCTGGCATTGCAAGCAGATTCTTTACCATCTGAGTCACCATGGCCAGGAAATTGGCACTTTTAACAAGCTACATTGGTTATACTCCATGGTCCATCACTATGGGTGGTCCACAGACTTAATACAATCTGAAAAACACATTCCAAAGGATTGTTGTTCAGTCGCTTAGTCATGTCCGACTCTTTGCCACCCCATGGACAGCAACACAGGTTTCCCTGTCCTTCCCCATCTCCCAGAGCTTGGTCGAATTCATGTCTATTGAATTGGTGATGCCATCCAACCATCTCATCCTCTGTCGCCCCCTTCTTCTCATACCCTCAATCTTTCCCAGCATCAGGGTTTTTCCCAGTGAGTCAGCTCTTCACATCAGGTGGTCAAAGTATTGGAGCTTCAGCTTCAGCATCAGTCCTTCCAATGAATATTCAGGGTCAATTTCCTTTAGGATTGACTGGTTTGATCTCCTCTCAAAAATCATCTCCAGCACCACAGTTTGAAAGCATCAATTCTTCTAAAGAGTATTTTCTCCCCAATCAAGGTGTTAGAGGCCAGTGTCAACCAGTTAGCTGGGAGTGAGGTAGAAGATAGACTGGCTCCACATTAGACATTTACAGTCAGCCAGCCTCCTATTTGCATTCCCTGAGATAAGAAATAGGTGGGCTCCAGGGGGCTTCCCTGGTGGTCCAGTGGGTAAGGACACCACCTTGCAGTGCAAGGGGCGCCGGTTCGATCCCTGGCCTGGGAAGATCCCATGTGCCACGGAGTGGCTGGACCAATGTGTCCAATTACCTAGCCGGAGCTCTGGAGCACATGCGCCCAGAACCGGTGCTCTGCAACAACAGAGGCCACCACAATGGGAGGCCCACAAAAGCCAAAAGAACAAAGATGGATGAAAATGGACAAATGAAAGACCAATAGAAGTGGCCCGCCTGCTCCCTCCCACCCCACCCACCAAAATAAATAAATTAATTTAAAAAAAACCCCACAGCCCATCAGGCTAATCTGTCCATGGAATTTTCCAGGCAAGAATACTAGAGTGGATATCCATTCCCTTCCCAGGGCATCTTCCCGATGCAGGATTGAACCCAGGTCTCTGGCATTGCAAGCAGATTCTTTACCATCTGAGTCACCATGGCCAGGAAATTGGCACTTTTAACAAGCTACATTGGTTATACTCCATGGTCCATCACTATGGGTGGTCCACAGACTTAATACAATCTGAAAAACACATTCCAAAGGATTGTTGTTCAGTCGCTTAGTCATGTCCGACTCTTTGCCACCCCATGGACAGCAACACAGGTTTCCCTGTCCTTCCCCATCTCCCAGAGCTTGGTCGAATTCATGTCTATTGAATTGGTGATGCCATCCAACCATCTCATCCTCTGTCGCCCCCTTCTTCTCATACCCTCAATCTTTCCCAGCATCAGGGTTTTTCCCAGTGAGTCAGCTCTTCACATCAGGTGGTCAAAGTATTGGAGCTTCAGCTTCAGCATCAGTCCTTCCAATGAATATTCAGGGTCAATTTCCTTTAGGATTGACTGGTTTGATCTCCTCTCAAAAATCATCTCCAGCACCACAGTTTGAAAGCATCAATTCTTCTAAAGAGTATTTTCTCCCTAATCAAGGTGTTAGAGGCCAGTGTCAACCAGTTAGCTGGGAGTGAGGTAGAAGATAGACTGGCTCCACATTAGACATTTACAGTCAGCCAGCCTCCTATTTGCATTCCCTGAGATAAGAAATAGGTGGGCTCCAGGGGGCTTCCCTGGTGGTCCAGTGGGTAAGGACACCACCTTGCAGTGCAAGGGGCGCCGGTTCGATCCCTGGCCTGGGAAGATCCCATGTGCCACGGAGTGGCTGGACCAATGTGTCCAATTACCTAGCCGGAGCTCTGGAGCACATGCGCCCAGAACCGGTGCTCTGCAACAACAGAGGCCACCACAATGGGAGGCCCACAAAAGCCAAAAGAACAAAGATGGATGAAAATGGACAAATGAAAGACCAATAGAAGTGGTCCGCCTGCTCCCCTCCCTCCCCACCCCACCCCCACCAAAATAAATAAATTAATTTAAAAAAAAAAAGAAATAGGTGGGCTCCAGTTGAGGAATTTACAACCAGCCTCCATTTGCATTTACGTTGGGAAAGTGAAAATGAAAGTCACTCAGTCATGTCCAACTCTTTGCCACCCCATGGACAAGCCATGGCAAGAATACTGGAGTCAGTAGCCTATCTCTTCTCCAGAGGATC
This sequence comes from Tragulus kanchil, assembly GCA_022376925.1. Taxonomy (NCBI): domain Eukaryota; kingdom Metazoa; phylum Chordata; class Mammalia; order Artiodactyla; family Tragulidae; genus Tragulus; species Tragulus kanchil. The sequence continues at coordinate 62,940,241 of JAIOJX010000001.1, read as the reverse complement.
TTCTCAGCTCAAGGAAGGATCGAACTGAGTTCTTCTGCATTACAGGCAGATTCTTTACCAACTGAGCTACCAGGGAAATCAAAGTAAAAACAGAGTAAATAGCCAGTCTTTATCACTTGTTAATACCTCAAGGGAATAATCATAGCAAGGCCAAAGTGAGGGGAAAACCTTGTCTGAGTAAAAGATGAAGGAGACTTTATACATGCACACAAAGGTTCCTTGGAGTTGAAAGTCAGAGGATAACTCCAGGCCATAAGGAGTCTTGCTCCTCCCAGAAGCCTTCACTTTGAGATCCTTGGCTAAGGTGTGAACACCTGAGGAGAGGGTCCTGAGACAAATTAGCCAGAGGGGAACAAAGCAAGGTGATTGGCCTGAGGGAGGACAAAGACTCACAGGACTGCCCCTTATAAAGGATTTAAACTTCCCAAAGCCGTGACTCTCCCTCTGAGCCCACCCATGCACCTTTCCCAGTGTACTTTTCTTTTCAATGAACTTTTTACTTTACTCCTTCTGCCTCCTCATCTGAATTCATTCTTGACTAGGCAGACAAGACTAGGGACCTTAGCCCTAAGTACTGGTGCCCGTAGTTCAGTGGTTAGGACTCCAGGTCTGGGAAACTAAGATCCTGCTTCCAGTTACTGCTTGCTGCAAGCTGTCATTTAACTGTTGCGCCCCTCTGAAATCAGGGGCAGTTTTTCTGCAGAGATGAAGAAACGGTTTCTATGTTTCCACTGTCAGCATAGCCCTTCTCCATCATCCCTGTGAGTGAAGTCATAAAATTTTGAAATCCCTGTGCCCCTCATCCGTCTCTTGGGGATCCACATTGCCTGTTAACTTAGCAAAGACTCTGAATATTCCTGTATTTGGGCAACCACATTTGACTAATCCAGTTGGTTTGCAACTTGCTTGTTCCTGGGGCTCTTTCTTATGTAATCCTATCAATCTCCATCCCCGGGGACTAATAATCCATGGAACACACTTTGAGAAATACTAGTTTAGGAATCATGTTGGGGATTCAAAGATGAGTTTCTACTCTTTGTGGATCCCCATTTTTCTAGAGAATTTCATCTTAGTGTAATAACAAACTCTTAAAGGCATCTCTTTCCTTATGTCTGGATGATGGGGGCCAAGACTCGGGAGCAAGCATAGTAGGTGCTTAGGAGGAACCTTTCTGGGAGATGACAGTGAGGTAGAATCAGAATTCCTCCTATAAACTCTTAAGTGATTAGAAATTCTTCTGTATACTCAGAAATTTGTGGCATTTCATTACCGTGTGGTTACTTACATAGTAAAGAAATGGGCATGAACTGTAGGCTGTGGAATACTTCTACCCTGAAGGGATCCTGCCAACGTACAATCCTCAGTTTCACAGGTTCCAAAACTCAATTTTGTCAGTTTTAACCAGGGAGTGATTGGGCTCTGGGGGACACAGTTCACACTATCTAAACTCACAAGGCAATGTTTTGGAAACCAAAACGTCAATTTATTAATTCACGTTGATAATTAACTACAAAGCAAATCTATGTCAACAAGTGCATCCTCCTCCCAGTAGGAAATCTACTTAGGAAACCAAATAAAAGGCAAAGCAAATGGCTGTTTGGTGGAGGCAGCCTGGTTTAGTGAAAGGAGCCAAGATTTTGGAATCAGACAGATCTAGGTTAGAATCTCAGTTAGGCTTCTTGTTGTGAGTTGAATGGTGTTGTACCAAAAGATACGTCCAACTGGAACCTTGGAATATGTGACAGTAATTGGGATAATGGTCTTTGCAGATATAATTAAGGTAAGGCCCTCAATACAAGGTCATCCTGGATTAGGGTGGGCTCTAAATTCAATGAATGTCCTTAAAAACAGAGAAGACTGAGGGTCCAGTGGGTGAATGTACCTTCAGTGAAGTCATAAAATTTTGAAATCCCTGTGCCCCTCATCCGTCTCTTGGGGATCCACATTGCCTGTTAACTTAGCAAAGACTCTGAATATTCCTGTATTTGGGCAACCACATTTGACTAATCCAGTTGGTTTGCAACTTGCTTGTTCCTGGGGCTCTTTCTTATGTAATCCTATCAATCTCCATCCCCGGGGACTAATAATCCATGGAACACACTTTGAGAAATACTAGTTTAGGAATCATGTTGGGGATTCAAAGATGAGTTTCTACTCTTTGTGGATCCCCATTTTTCTAGAGAATTTCATCTTAGTGTAATAACAAACTCTTAAAGGCATCTCTTTCCTTATGTCTGGATGATGGGGCCAAGACTCGGGAGGAAGCATAGTAGGTGCTTAGGAGGAACCTTTCTGGGAGATGACAGTGAGGTAGAATCAGAATTCCTCCTATAAACTCTTAAGTGATTAGAAATTCTTCTGTATACTCAGAAATTTGTGGCATTTCATTACCGTGTGGTTACTTACATAGTAAAGAAATGGGCATGAACTGTAGGCTGTGGAATACTTCTACCCTGAAGGGATCCTGCCAACGTACAATCCTCAGTTTCACAGGTTCCAAAACTCAATTTTGTCAGTTTTAACCAGGGAGTGATTGGGCTCTGGGGGACACAGTTCACACTATCTAAACTCACAAGGCAATGTTTTGGAAACCAAAACGTCAATTTATTAATTCACGTTGATAATTAACTACAAAGCAAATCTATGTCAACAAGTGCATCCTCCTCCCAGTAGGAAATCTACTTAGGAAACCAAATAAAAGGCAAAGCAAATGGCTGTTTGGTGGAGGCAGCCTGGTTTAGTGAAAGGAGCCAAGATTTTGGAATCAGACAGATCTAGGTTAGAATCTCAGTTAGGCTTCTTGTTGTGAGTTGAATGGTGTTGTACCAAAAGATACGTCCAACTGGAACCTTGGAATATGTGACAGTAATTGGGATAATGGTCTTTGCAGATATAATTAAGGTAAGGCCCTCAATACAAGGTCATCCTGGATTAGGGTGGGCTCTAAATTCAATGAATGTCCTTAAAAACAGAGAAGACTGAGGGTCCAGTGGGTACAGAGTCCGCCTTGCACTGTAGGGGGCACCGGTTCAATCCCTGCCCCAGGAAGATCCTGCACATGCTGCAGAGCAGCTGGACCGGTTTGTCCAATTGCAAGCCAGCGCTCTAAAACGTTCGTGCCCAGAGACAGTGCTCTGCAACGAGAGAGGTCACTGCAATGGGAGGCCCACATGGGCTGAAGAATGAAGATGGATGAAAAATAAATTAAAAAAATCAATACAAAGAGGCCACAATTTAAAAAAATAGAGAAGACTGAGACATAGGGGAGACAGCCATGGGAAGATAAAGCCAGAGAAAGGAGTAATGCAGCCAGTAAGTCAAGCAAAATCTGCAGTCACCAAAAGCTAAGAAGAAAGAAGGAATGGAATCTCCCCTAGAGACTGGAGGGAGCATGGCCCTGCCAACAACTTGATTTGAGATTTTTGACCTCCAGAACTGTGAGGCAATACATTTCTGTTGTTTCAAACCACTAAATTTGTGATAATTTATACAGCATCCATGGGAAACGAGTATCACTCATTTAGTTTTACGGACTTGCCTCAGTCATATTACCTCTCTGAGCATCCGTTTCCTCATCTGAAAACAGGGCTAACTAGAGAACCCTATGAGGTCAGAAGGTTACTGTGGGGGAAATCAGTTCATTTATATAAGGTGCTGGGTTTAGAGTAGGTGCTTATTATTTAATATATGGCAACTGTTGTTACTGGTGAGTGAAGAGGCTTGTTAGAGGGTATGGGATCTTCTGAAAAGGTGGAGTCATGTAGTTTATACAGTCTGACGCCAACATCCATCCCCTATCAGAGAGATGGTACATCAACAGGTCAAACATGGCATGAGAGAAACCACTTCTTTCTAATTATTTTTATTTTGTTTTTATAACGGTTAAGTGGCTTGCTTAGCCATATCATATCATAAATCCCTTCTTAGCTTTGATGGGCTTTCTAGTCATAGCATTTACAAGGCTACAGAAGGGTTTTTCCACTGTTTGTATTTTAGCGCATTGCCTCTTGATGACGTATAAGAGGTCACTTATCTAATCAGTACATGTTTTTTGTGAGCAACCAATCCCATTTCTGCAGTGGTTAACTTTCCTATCAGCTTAACTCATCCAGAGTGATATATGCCTATCTTATTTGTTGTCTAGAGCTCTAGAGTAAGGGGGCCCTCTTCCCTTTCAGTTTGTATCCCTCTGTCTCTATTTTTCAGAACCCTTGAATTCATAGAGCTATGTCTACTTTCTCACCAACCTATTCATAAACAGAAAATTCTTTCATCTCTGTATCTGATATCCTCCATTCCCACCCACACAGCCCCAACCAGCGTTATCCCTGAGAGGCCAAGTAGATTCTGCCCTATTCATCTTTATAGATTCTGTCTTGTATACTGCATGGCATATGGTAGACAGGCTGTCCAGGTGAAACACTGGTGAAGAATTCACCTGCCAATCCAGGAGATGCAAGAGACATGGGTTTGATCGCTGAGTCCGGAAGATCCCCTGGAGAAGGAAATGGCAATGCACTACAGCATTCTTGCCTGGAGAATTCCATGGACAGAGGAACCTGGAGGGCTATATAGTACTTGCGGTTAGAACTGACACTGAAACTGAAGCTCCAATACTTTGGCACCTGATGTGAAGAGAAAACTCATTGGAAAAGATCCAATGATGCTGGGAAAGTTTCAGAGTAGGAGGACAATGGGGCCACAGAGAATGAGATGGTTGGATAGCGTCACTTGAAAGTGTTCTACCTCGGATTCAGACTTAAACCTAGGGCCCAGACCTGATCAAACCCCGCTTGGGACTCAAATCCACATGACTGGGACTTGAACCCAGCCAAAACCCTGTTTAGGACTTGAACCTACATGGCTTGGGCTCAGACCCAGCCAAAACCCTGTTTGGGACTCAAACTCACATGGCTGGGGCTTGAACCCAGCCATAACCCAGTCTGGGACTTGAGCCTCCATAGTCAGGACTCAATCTCTGTCAAAAACTCTGTCTAGGACTTGAACCCAGGTGGCCGGGACTTAATCCAGCACTCACCCAACATCTGGACACACTGAGGCTCAGGTTCTTTGTGCCTAAATGCAGAAGGAATTCAACAAGAGGCAGAATGATAGGCAAGAAGAGGATTTATTAGGTTAGGACGCTTGTAAGAGGTGCACGCAGGCAGGTGGGAAAGCTCTGCTCTGCCCTCTTGATCGGGTGGGCAGCAACATATATATAGGAGGATAGAAGACCACCTCCCATTTCTGCAGTGGTTAACTTTCCTATCAGCTTAACTCATCCAGAGTGATATATGCCTATCTTATTTGTTGTCTAGAGCTCTAGAGTAAGGGGGCCCTCTTCCCTTTCAGTTTGTATCCCTCTGTCTCTATTTTTCAGAACCCTTGAATTCATAGAGCTATGTCTACTTTCTCACCAACCTATTCATAAACAGAAAATTCTTTCATCTCTGTATCTGATATCCTCCATTCCCACCCACACAGCCCCAACCAGCGTTATCCCTGAGAGGCCAAGTAGATTCTGCCCTATTCATCTTTATAGATTCTGTCTTGTATACTGCATGGCATATGGTAGACAGGCTGTCCAGGTGAAACACTGGTGAAGAATTCACCTGCCAATCCAGGAGATGCAAGAGACATGGGTTTGATCGCTGAGTCCGGAAGATCCCCTGGAGAAGGAAATGGCAATGCACTACAGCATTCTTGCCTGGAGAATTCCATGGACAGAGGAACCTGGAGGGCTATATAGTACTTGCGGTTAGAACTGACACTGAAACTGAAGCTCCAATACTTTGGCACCTGATGTGAAGAGAAACTCATTGGAAAAGATCCAATGATGCTGGGAAAGTTTCAGAGTAGGAGGACAATGGGGCCACAGAGAATGAGATGGTTGGATAGCGTCACTTGAAAGTGTTCTACCTCGGATTCAGACTTAAACCTAGGGCCCAGACCTGATCAAACCCCGCTTGGGACTCAAATCCACATGACTGGGACTTGAACCCAGCCAAAACCCTGTTTAGGACTTGAACCTACATGGCTTGGGCTCAGACCCAGCCAAAACCCTGTTTGGGACTCAAACTCACATGGCTGGGGCTTGAACCCAGCCATAACCCAGTCTGGGACTTGAGCCTCCATAGTCAGGACTCAATCTCTGTCAAAAACTCTGTCTAGGACTTGAACCCAGGTGGCCGGGACTTAATCCAGCACTCACCCAACATCTGGACACACTGAGGCTCAGGTTCTTTGTGCCTAAATGCAGAAGGAATTCAACAAGAGGCAGAATGATAGGCAAGAAGAGGATTTATTAGGTTAGGACGCTTGTAAGAGGTGCACGCAGGCAGGTGGGAAAGCTCTGCTCTGCCCTCTTGATCGGGTGGGCAGCAACATATATATAGGAGGATAGAAGACCACCTTCTTCAAGTAGACATAGATACAGACATAAGGCATACATCATTAGCTCCTCCTTCCCCAGTTCTTTCTGCTTTATTGAATAAGGAGCAACTTTCTTGAGATGTCGTTAACTTACTGGCCTCCCAACTTTTCCCAGGTTTTACCCTTCTACCTATAGTCCTCTACTAGGACTTTACAACCACCTAACTATTCTACTCTGTCCCTATCAATGGACATGAAGTTCAGCAAACTCCAGGAGATAGTGAAAGACAGGGAAGCCTGGTGTGCTGCAGTCCATGGGGTTTCAAAGTCTGACATGACTTAGCAACTGAACAACAACAACAACAAAACATATGGAAAGTTAATAAATAAATCTTGGCCCTGGAGTCAGGCAGACCTAGGTTAAAACCCTAGCTCCCATTTTTGCTAGCTGTAGGGCCTTGAGCAAATTACTGCACCTTTGGGGATCTCAATTCCCTCATCTATAAAATGATGCTAATAATGGTACCTAGCTCCTAGATGTTTTATCAGGATTAAATGAATTAATATAAATAAGGACCTTAGGACAGTACCATATACATAGTGAATGCCCAGTAAATGTTCACAATGCCTGAAGGACTATACGAAATAATAAATGAGGGAATATAGATTTTCAATAGGAAGACTTATAACCCCAGGAAATCTTTAGTGCCTATAAGAGATCCAGGGAAGGATGGGAGAAGAGTCAGTAAGGATGGGTGAATACTTCATTTACCATAACTCTTATCATGTGATTCCTACTGCTTGAGTACTTGAATGCTGAAGTTTATCAGAACAAGCCAGGCACACTGAATGCATGGATGGGAAATAACATTTCATATCATCACAGTAACAGTTGCTCAACTTCATAGAGTACTCCAAAATATGATGAAATGTTGAAAAGTGTAGCATTGTCAATAGAAGCTACTGCTAGAAGTTGTCTTAAATTAATTAAAAATACCGATTCCAGCGTTCTGGTTTTAGTGCAGAGTGCTTGAGTTATTATCGTCATTAGAGAGCGTCTGAGGCAGGAGGATTGCATAGACAAATGACAACATTAAAGGAAGTCAGATGAAATTTCACACATCAGGAGTGTTGCAGAGGCATTGATGCAACTTTTACTTCATATGACATTCTTTAAGTAGCAGAGGAGGGATGACAGGGAAGGGAGGAAGGAGAATTGATATGCTGGAAACTTAGCCAGAATCAGCTCTTGCTAAACATTCTGCAGCATCAATGGAGCTATTATAGCGATCCCAATCCCCCACTCCTCCCGTCTCCCACTGATTCATTCCTTCAACGAAAATATATTGGCTGTCTATGACATACCAGGCACTGTTCTGGGTGTTGGGAATATAGCAGTAAAACAAAAATCTTTGTCTCTCTGGAACTTACATTCTAGGCGGGGTCAGCACAGTATGGTTCATGGACAAATACTGGCCCATCACCAATTCTGGTAAACAGCATTACTGAGACACAGCCACATCCCCCTTTTTGGATCACCTATGATTGTTTCTGTGTTACAATAGAGTTGGGTAGTTGTGTTGGAAACTCACTGGCCCATAAAACCTAAAATATTTACGATATTGGCCCTTGAGAGAAAAATTTTGCTGGCCGTTATTCTAGCAGAAGGAGAGGGATAATTTTTTATAGATAAATATATAATGTCAAGTAGTCTTCAACATATAAAGAAAAATCCAGAAAGGAAAATAGAGAATGGGGAGGGGGAACTTACAACTTTAAACAGGGCTGTCAAAGAAGATGTCACCAAGTAGGGGCCATGTGATCCAACACTTGAAGGAGGTGAGTGAGTGAGTTCTGTTGATATTTGCATTATATAGAGCACTGTGGGGTCATTGTAATGAGTTTTGCTGTTACTATGTGTGAGATGTGACATCACTGGTGTTTTAAAGAGCAGAGGAGTGACACCATCTGACTTTCATGTTAATTAGTCTGGCCCTCAAATCAATAAGGAAATAATAAACTTGGATGAGGGTGGCAAGGCCAGGAGCAGGGAGAAGAGTTGGGAGGTTAAGAAACTAGAATTCAGGACACAGATCATTGTCACTTAAACCGGGTGATGAAAAGTAATTAGACTCTAGGTCTGTTTTAGAGATGGACCAACAAGATATGATGGTAGAATAAATGTAGGATGTGAAAGAAAGAAAAGAATCAAGAATGATTCCAAGGTCTTCTGCCTGAGGGACTGGAAGAATGAAGTTATCATTTACCCATGAGATGGGGAAGACAGCAAGGAGCAGAGCTGCTAAGTGGAGCAGGTTTGGGTGGCAGTGTCCAGGGTAGGGGTGGAGGCAGGTTGAATTAAAGAGTTGCTTTGGATGCGTTGAGTTTAAGATGTCTACTAGGCATCCAAGGTGATATGTCAAGCAGGCAGTTGGGTATAAAAGTAGGAGGGTCCAGGCTGGAGATTTACATTTGGGAGTCATCAGCTTATAGACAGTATTTTAAGTCATGAGAAATGGAAGCATCACCAAGGAGAGAGAAAAGATCTAAGGCTTCAAGCCTTCAACTCTTCAAGCTTTCAACTCTATCTTTCAACTCTAGATTTAATGCATGTCAATTCTTCATGCACTTAATTCTTCCTTTACTAAATTCTTCCTATGAATTCTTCCTTCAGGTTTCTCAACTCAATATTTTCTTTCTGTTCCCACTGCTACTGTCCTAACCCCGGATCTCATTCTATCTCACTTGGCCTTTTACAATAGCCACTTAACTGGTGTCCTTGCCTCTAAAGGTCAACTTGAAACTCATCATCTTATCTGTCCCTCTCCTCCAAAAAAAATTCCCTCTATTTCACCTGGGCTTGCCATCAAAAAGAATAACATCACCATTCACACTTATTTGTTCAATTTATAACCTGTATCTCCTCCATTTTCCTATTTTCCATATGCAAGCTCTGCAATTTTTACCTCCAAAATATAACTCAATTTCCCCCTTTTTCTCTATCTCTATTACCACTATAATCCTCCATGTAAACAACTTTAATAGTCTCCTAACTCCTTTCCTTTCCTCCTGATATCAGTGGGATATTTTTGAAACATTAAGTGCAGTTTGCTTAGGAAATAATAAACTTGGATGAGGGTGGCAAGGCCAGGAGCAGGGAGAAGAGTTGGGAGGTTAAGAAACTAGAATTCAGGACAAGATCATGATAACCGGGTGATGAAAAGTAATTAGACTCTAGGTCTGTTTTAGAGATGGACCAACAAGATATGATGGTAGAATAAATGTAGGATGTGAAAGAAAGAAAAGAATCAAGAATGATTCCAAGGTCTTCTGCCTGAGGGACTGGAAGAATGAAGTTATCATTTACCCATGAGATGGGGAAGACAGCAAGGAGCAGAGCTGCTAAGTGGAGCAGGTTTGGGTGGCAGTGTCCAGGGTAGGGGTGGAGGCAGGTTGAATTAAAGAGTTGCTTTGGATGCGTTGAGTTTAAGATGTCTACTAGGCATCCAAGGTGATATGTCAAGCAGGCAGTTGGGTATAAAAGTAGGAGGGTCCAGGCTGGAGATTTACATTTGGGAGTCATCAGCTTATAGACAGTATTTTAAGTCATGAGAAATGGAAGCATCACCAAGGAGAGAGAAAAGATCTAAGGCTTCAAGCCTTCAACTCTTCAAGCTTTCAACTCTATCTTTCAACTCTAGATTTAATGCATGTCAATTCTTCATGCACTTAATTCTTCCTTTACTAAATTCTTCCTATGAATTCTTCCTTCAGGTTTCTCAACTCAATATTTTCTTTCTGTTCCCACTGCTACTGTCCTAACCCCGGATCTCATTCTATCTCACTTGGCCTTTTACAATAGCCACTTAACTGGTGTCCTTGCCTCTAAAGGTCAACTTGAAACTCATCATCTTATCTGTCCCTCTCCTCCAAAAAAAATCCCTCTATTTCACCTGGGCTTGCCATCAAAAAGAATAACATCACCATTCACACTTATTTGTTCAATTTATAACCTGTATCTCCTCCATTTTCCTATTTTCCATATGCAAGCTCTGCAATTTTTACCTCCAAAATATAACTCAATTTCCCCCTTTTTCTCTATCTCTATTACCACTATAATCCTCCATGTAAACAACTTTAATAGTCTCCTAACTCCTTTCCTTTCCTCCTGATATCAGTGGGATATTTTTGAAACATTAAGTGCAGTTTGCTTACCTCTTTTGTAGGTCCACAGAATAAAATTCAAAGACCTTTCATCACTTGTCACAACTTTCTCTCCAATGATATCTGTCATGGTTCTTCTGGAAATTCCCTCCATTTTAGCCCTCTGGCCTTGTCAACAGTCTTTATACCCACCATGACCATAGCATGCCCCAATAACTTAGTATAGACCTCCCAATAACATTACAAGTGTCTCAGGTAAGGACAGTATAGTTGAAACTCCTAGGCCACCTACCTCTGGGCTGAAACTATTTCCTCCATTCATTCTATTCATGCGTTTATTAGCCATCTGTAGGTTAAGAGCAAGGATTTTTATACCTACCTTCCTTCCCACTTAGGGCCTTAGTATACAGTAGGTCCTTAATTCATTCTTAGAATATGAATAAGTGAAGGAATAGACAGAATAGATGAATAAATGAATGGATTTGTGAAACCTATCTGATGGTACAAAAGAAAAGATCACTGGCTTAAGAGTCAGAGAACAGGGATTCTAGTTTTCTTTGCCACTAGATGGTTGTATGAGACATTAGGCAAGTTGCTTTCCTTGGTTCTGTCATTCTCAGAACAACACTTTCCATCCTCACTTCCAAGATGAACTGGGAGCATTAATGAAAAAATTATTTGTTGGGTGACAAGAGCATGTTGAAGAATAATGCCAAAGGAGGCAGTGTAAAAGGTGAAAAAGGACACTGCAGACAGTCATGGTTAATGGAAAAGCCAGTGGGGCAAGGGAAATTCGCCAGCAAAGTAGGCTTGCCCAGGAGTTGTTGAAAAAAGAGGTCAAGTACAGAGGCAGAAAAATCTAATATTTCTACTGAGAGACAATATAACATAACCATTAGATCTAGACTGCCTAGGTTCAAAGCCTGGCACTTACCAGCTGTGTGATTTTGGACAAGTTACTCAATGTAAACTTGTAAACTGAAGTTCAATTAGTTACTCAATAATGTAAATTGTAAATTGAACAGTTTACTCATCTATTATATGAGGACAATAATAATAATACTAGTTTCCAGGAAGTTGTTGTAAGACTTAAGTGGGTTCATGTTTTGAAACATTAAGTGCAGTTTGCTTACCTCTTTGTAGGTCCACAGAATAAAATTCAAAGACCTTTCATCACTTGTCACAACTTTCTCTCCAATGATATCTGTCATGGTTCTTCTGGAAATTCCCTCCATTTTAGCCCTCTGGCCTTGTCAACAGTCTTTATACCCACCATGACCATAGCATGCCCCAATAACTTAGTATAGACCTCCCAATAACATTACAAGTGTCTCAGGTAAGGACAGTATAGTTGAAACTCCTAGGCCACCTACCTCTGGGCTGAAACTATTTCCTCCATTCATTCTATTCATGCGTTTATTAGCCATCTGTAGGTTAAGAGCAAGGATTTTTATACCTACCTTCCTTCCCACTTAGGGCCTTAGTATACAGTAGGTCCTTAATTCATTCTTAGAATATGAATAAGTGAAGGAATAGACAGAATAGATGAATAAATGAATGGATTTGTGAAACCTATCTGATGGTACAAAAGAAAAGATCACTGGCTTAAGAGTCAGAGAACAGGGATTCTAGTTTTCTTTGCCACTAGATGGTTGTATGAGACATTAGGCAAGTTGCTTTCCTTGGTTCTGTCATTCTCAGAACAACACTTTCCATCCTCACTTCCAAGATGAACTGGGAGCATTAATGAAAAAATTATTTGTTGGGTGACAAGAGCATGTTGAAGAATAATGCCAAAGGAGGCAGTGTAAAAGGTGAAAAAGGACACTGCAGACAGTCATGGTTAATGGAAAAGCCAGTGGGGCAAGGGAAATTCGCCAGCAAAGTAGGCTTGCCCAGGAGTTGTTGAAAAAAGAGGTCAAGTACAGAGGCAGAAAAATCTAATATTTCTACTGAGAGACAATATAACATAACCATTAGATCTAGACTGCCTAGGTTCAAAGCCTGGCACTTACCAGCTGTGTGATTTTGGACAAGTTACTCAATGTAAACTTGTAAACTGAAGTTCGAATTAGTTACTCAATAATGTAAATTGTAAATTGAACAGTTTACTCATCTATTATATGAGGACAATAATAATAATACTAGTTTCCAGGAAGTTGTTGTAAGACTTAAGTGGGTTCATGTTTATGAAGTACTTAGAGCAATGGAGACCAGTGACTGGCATATAAAGCATAACTAAAGAAGAGTGTATTGATAAAATAACGGCCTTGCCCATGGTTGGGACTTCCTCCTTGGACCTAAAGCAGAGAGGCTCAGAGAGGCTCAGAGTTGTTCCCCAGTGGGCACATCTTCTTTCCAGTTTCCAGAGCCCTGTCCCACGAGCTTGGTCTATCTCACTGCTTATAGGTTGCTGGCCACTTTACTAGGTTTCCAGTCCACAAGGTTTCTTCCCAATTCTTCAGTCTCTTTCAAAGCCCCATGAGAGTTTATTATGAGGACAGATTGGAATGGGCTCCATGAGATTCCTAAAGTAAATCGAGTTAGAAGAGCCAAGTCTTTAAGAATAATAGCTTTGCAATTAAGCAAAAGTGAGTATGAATCTGGTGCTCTACAAATGACTAGATAATCTTGAATAGATCAATCTCTCTGAGCCTCAGTTTGCTCATCTGTCAAATGAGTTCTTATAGGTGGTTTTCAGGATCAAAGGAGAAAATGGACATGAAGACTTCAGTACAGGGCTTGACCCATGGTAAACACTCAACAAGTGTTGATTCTTATCATTAATACTCTTAGGATTATCGGTCTTGATTTTAGAATGTAATTTAACACCATTATGGCCTCCATTCACTATTCTCTGCAGTCTAATGTGCCCCTTCCAAACCAAAAAGTGCAAAAAAAAAAAAAAAGTTATAGATGCCAATAAATTGAAAATACTCCATTTTGGGTTTTTGCTGAATTCAAAGTAATTACAGAGATGGACTTCCTTGGTGGTCCAGTGGTTAAGAGTCTGCACTTCCAATGTAGAGGGCTTGGGTTCGATCCCTGGTCAGGGACCCAAGATCTCTCGTGCCTCGTGACATGGCCAGAAAAATTAAAAAGAGAGAATCACCAAAGAATTACAGAGAAATAACAAGTGACTCTAAGTACACCAGATTTCTATACACTTGTGAATACTCTCAGTCCCCATAAAATCAACAATCTTATTTTTCATTAAACATATTCTTCTTATAAAATGGAAAATATTTTTTCCGGGAAGTTGTTGTAAGACTTAAGTGGGTTCATGTTTATGAAGTACTTAGAGCAATGGAGACCAGTGACTGGCATATAAAGCATAACTAAAGAAGAGTGTATTGATAAAATAACGGCCTTGCCCATGGTTGGGACTTCCTCCTTGGACCTAAAGCAGAGAGGCTCAGAGAGGCTCAGAGTTGTTCCCAGTGGGCACATCTTCTTTCCAGTTTCCAGAGCCCTGTCCCACGAGCTTGGTCTATCTCACTGCTTATAGGTTGCTGGCCACTTTACTAGGTTTCCAGTCCACAAGGTTTCTTCCCAATTCTTCAGTCTCTTTCAAAGCCCCATGAGAGTTTATTATGAGGACAGATTGGAATGGGCTCCATGAGATTCCTAAAGTAAATCGAGTTAGAAGAGCCAAGTCTTTAAGAATAATAGCTTTGCAATTAAGCAAAAGTGAGTATGAATCTGGTGCTCTACAAATGACTAGATAATCTTGAATAGATCAATCTCTCTGAGCCTCAGTTTGCTCATCTGTCAAATGAGTTCTTATAGGTGGTTTTCAGGATCAAAGGAGAAAATGGACATGAAGACTTCAGTACAGGGCTTGACCCATGGTAAACACTCAACAAGTGTTGATTCTTATCATTAATACTCTTAGGATTATCGGTCTTGATTTTAGAATGTAATTTAACACCATTATGGCCTCCATTCACTATTCTCTGCAGTCTAATGTGCCCCTTCCAAACCAAAAAGTGCAAAAAAAAAAAAAAAGTTATAGATGCCAATAAATTGAAAATACTCCATTTTGGGTTTTTGCTGAATTCAAAGTAATTACAGAGATGGACTTCCTTGGTGGTCCAGTGGTTAAGAGTCTGCACTTCCAATGTAGAGGGCTTGGGTTCGATCCCTGGTCAGGGACCCAAGATCTCTCGTGCCTCGTGACATGGCCAGAAAAATTAAAAAGAGAGAGAATCACCAAAGAATTACAGAGAAATAACAAGTGACTCTAAGTACACCAGATTTCTATACACTTGTGAATACTCTCAGTCCCCATAAAATCAACAATCTTATTTTTCATTAAACATATTCTTCTTATAAAATGGAAAATAGTTTTGTCAATGCTCACACTTGAATTTAACCTAGAAACACTTCTCCTGTTGAACGAAATCTCCAGTGAGGACACAAGTGGCCTGGTAACTATGTTTTAAGATTGTCCAGGTGACTCTGGGAAGCACTTAAGTTGCAGGGAGAAAATTAGGACTCCATGTTGAAAACTGACTCTCTGACTTGCCTTCCATTGCTATTATTATTATAATCATACTTAATGGCTTGCCTCGAGGACCCTGCCCCTCTGCCTGATTGTTAAATAAAATGCCTTTGATCAGAACTCAGTCCACCTGTAGATGGCTGGAAGGGAGAAGTTAACCCATCCTCTGCCTGAGGCTTGCCATTCTAGGAGGTGTTTGCAAGATTAATGACCTTTTTGCTTTGCTGTCTAACCTCCCCCCATCTCTGATCTATAAAATAACCTGGCATCCAAACCCCAATAAGATGGTTTATTTCGAGGTGCTAGCCTGCCATCTTCTTGGTCAGCTGCTTTCCGAATGCAGTCATTTTCCTTGCCTCAACTTGGATTCATTGGCCTGTTGTGCGGCAAGCAGAGCGAGCTTGGACTATGCTGAGTGAAGGGCTGAAAAGTGAGTTTGGGGGAAGAGGTCAGGGCCTCTCTTTGAGAAGAAATTCAAGAAGGGCAAAGATAAGCACTCTGCCTCCCACACGAAGTGGGTGTGTAGAAACATGTCCTACACCACTGAGAGAGAGCACCATGTTTTGTCCTTAATGCATTAATCATGGAGGAATTCCTTCTTATAGTTATCCAAGCATTATCCACGCCAACTGGAGAACTGTACTCAGTGAGAATACAAAATTCATCCCATGCTTCAAAAATGCAACTCTATTTAATGACTGCATTAAATACACGCTATGTCTAAAGATCAAATACTATTTAATATCTAAAGCAAAGAATGATTACCAAACAATATAATTATTTGGGGTTTACACAACTGTTCCCAAAGCTAATTGTTTGCTGGCAAAAACTGGCCTTGGCTATGAACATTAGTAAGTGTATTTGCATTTCAAATCAAGGAATCAGCCTCTCAAATGGCTTTAATCAAATCAAATAAAAACAATTCTCAAAATAAAGGCATAAAACAAAAGAGTTAAAAAATTATAATTGATACAGTTGTTGTTTTTATTCCCTTATATACATATATATAAACAACTTCATAAGTTGTGATTTGTAGTTCAAAATATTATTGATTTTTAAAAAAATATTTTATATTTTAGAGCAGTTTTAAGTTTGCTGTCTAGTAATTTTATAGAAATTCTTTATGTATATTATATAAATATATATTATACTGGAGCTTCCCAGGTGGCACAGTGGTATATGACATACAAATATATACATTACATACATGCACATATAAACATATTTTATATAATATTAATATATAACATATCTAACATATATATATATATATTAGATGCACCTATGTTACTTTGGAAGTCCACCAAAAGTTTAGATATTTCCTATAAAATATCTGAACATTTTGAAGTAAATTTTCATTTAAATTTTTCAAAAATAAATAGAATGTCAAATTTCATATATGTATGTGATCTATAGTAACATATCTATATATGGTTCTCATTTTTCTAGTACCAAAATTCTCAGTAATGAATGACACTTGACCCTCCATATCCTCAAATTCAGCTGCAGATCATGTAGCACTGTTGTATTTACTACTGAAAAAAAACTTCGCTTGTAAGTAGATCCGTGCAATTCAAACTCGTGTTGTTCAAGGGTCAATTGCATCGTCAAAGAAATAAAGACTTTTGAAAAATAACACTTCAAGAAGAAATGCAAATTCATTGAGCTGTAGGTGTCAATATTTCAATACAAGAATGCAAAATTTATAATGTACTTAGGCATAAAACTCAAAAACCAAGTAAAACTGATTCTCATTTCCTGATCTCTTGCTAACTACGTGATCTTGGGCAAGTTACTTTACTTTGCTGAGCTTCAGTTTTCTTATCCACAAAGTAAGGATAATAATAGTGCCTATGTCAGCAGGTTGATGGGAAAATTAAGTAAGCTAATTCATATACAAAATTTTTAAACTATCTGGCATGTGGTAGGTGTTTAATGACTGTTTTGCAATTTTGTTATTATTACTCTAGAATTTAAATGGCAGTTTCCTTCTCATTGTCTTCTCTGTTGGATTCCCAGTGCCTAACATAGGGAGTGCTCAATAAATATTTGTTGAGTGGATTAATTTATGTGACAACCATCTGAAGGTCTAGGGGAGCTGTTTATTGATTGTGCTGCTGCTTCTACTCACACTTGGCATGAATCTTGATTTTGTAGTTAACCCCAAACCTTTTATATTTTAGAGCAGTTTTAAGTTTGCTGTCTAGTAATTTTATAGAAATTCTTTATGTATATTATATAAATATATATTATACTGGAGCTTCCCAGGTGGCACAGTGGTATATGACATACAAATATATACATTACATACATGCACATATAAACATATTTTATATAATATTAATATATAACATATCTAACATATATATATATATATTAGATGCACCTATGTTACTTTGGAAGTCCACCAAAAGTTTAGATATTTCCTATAAAATATCTGAACATTTTGAAGTAAATTTTCATTTAAATTTTTCAAAAATAAATAGAATGTCAAATTTCATATATGTATGTGATCTATAGTAACATATCTATATATGGTTCTCATTTTTCTAGTACCAAAATTCTCAGTAATGAATGACACTTGACCCTCCATATCCTCAAATTCAGCTGCAGATCATGTAGCACTGTTGTATTTACTACTGAAAAAAAACTTCGCTTGTAAGTAGATCCGTGCAATTCAAACTCGTGTTGTTCAAGGGTCAATTGCATCGTCAAAGAAATAAAGACTTTTGAAAAATAACACTTCAAGAAGAAATGCAAATTCATTGAGCTGTAGGTGTCAATATTTCAATACAAGAATGCAAAATTTATAATGTACTTAGGCATAAAACTCAAAAACCAAGTAAAACTGATTCTCATTTCCTGATCTCTTGCTAACTACGTGATCTTGGGCAAGTTACTTTACTTTGCTGAGCTTCAGTTTTCTTATCCACAAAGTAAGGATAATAATAGTGCCTATGTCAGCAGGTTGATGGGAAAATTAAGTAAGCTAATTCATATACAAAATTTTTAAACTATCTGGCATGTGGTAGGTGTTTAATGACTGTTTTGCAATTTTGTTATTATTACTCTAGAATTTAAATGGCAGTTTCCTTCTCATTGTCTTCTCTGTTGGATTCCCAGTGCCTAACATAGGGAGTGCTCAATAAATATTTGTTGAGTGGATTAATTTATGTGACAACCATCTGAAGGTCTAGGGGAGCTGTTTATTGATTGTGCTGCTGCTTCTAATCACACTTGGCAGCTGCACAAGTAACTCAAGGTGAATTTTTTTTGACAGCTTTATTGAGTTATAATCCCCCCATTTACAGTGTGTCATTAAGTAGTTTTTAGTATATTCATAGAGATGAGCAACCGTCACACAGTCAATTTCAGAACATTATGACTCCGAAAAGAAACTCCATACTTATTAAGTCACTCCCCATTAACTCACAACCCTTTCCACCACTACTCCACACCCAGCCTGAAGGTACCACCAATCTACTTTCTGCTTTTATGAATTTGCCTGTTCTGGATATTTCTTAAAAATAAACTCATACGACAAGGCAGCCCTTGATGACTGGCTTCTCTCATTTAGCACAATGTATTTTCAATGTTCACCCATGTTGTAGCATGTATCAATGCCTCATTAATTCTCATGACCTAATGATATTCTGTCGTGTGGATATGCCATGTTTTTATTTATCCATTCAGTAGTTTGTGCACATTGTGGTTGTTTCTACTTTTTGGCTATTGTGAATAATGCTGTTATGAACAATCACATACAAGTTTTTGTGTGGACATATGTTTTTATTTCTCTTGGGTACCTACCCAGGAGTGGAACTGCTGGGTCATATGGTAATTCTATGTTTAACTTTTTGAGGAAATGCCATACTACTTTCTACAGCAGCTGCAGCATTTTACATTCCACTGGCAGTGTTATGAGGGTTCCAATTTCTCCACATCGTTGCCAACATATGTTATTATTATCTGTCTTTTGATTATAGCCATCCTAATGGAAGTGGTGTCTCACTGTGGTTTTGAATTGCATTTCCCTAATGACTAATTATGTTGACCATCTTTTTATGTGCTTATTTTCCATTTGTATACCTTCTTTGTAAAAATGTGCATTCATATCTTTTGCCCTGTCCATTTTTAATTGGGTTAGTCGTCTATTTATTATTGAGTTGTAAGAGTTGTTTAGACATTCAGGATACAAGTCCCTTATCAGACATATGGTATGCAAGCATTTCCTCCTACTCCATTCTGTGAGTTGTCTTTTCATGTCCTTTGATTCACAAAAACTTGTAATTTTGATGTAGTCAACTTACTAATTTTTGCCTTTGGTTGTTTGTATATTTAGTGTTATATTTAAGAAATATTGGGACTTCTCTAGCGGTCCAATGGCTAAGACTCCAGGCTTCCAATGCAGGGGGCCTGGGTTCGATCTGTGGTCAGGGAGCTAGATCTCACATAATGCAACTAAGACACAGCACAGCCAAATAAACAAATAAATACTTTTTTTTTTAAAGCAATATTGTCTGATTCAACATCATGAAGATGTACATCTACATTTCCTAAGAGTTCTATAGATCAGCTCTTATGAATTTGCCTGTTCTGGATATTTCTTAAAAATAAACTCATACGACAAGGCAGCCCTTGATGACTGGCTTCTCTCATTTAGCACAATGTATTTTCAATGTTCACCCATGTTGTAGCATGTATCAATGCCTCATTAATTCTCATGACCTAATGATATTCTGTCGTGTGGATATGCCATGTTTTTATTTATCCATTCAGTAGTTTGTGCACATTGTGGTTGTTTCTACTTTTTGGCTATTGTGAATAATGCTGTTATGAACAATCACATACAAGTTTTTGTGTGGACATATGTTTTTATTTCTCTTGGGTACCTACCCAGGAGTGGAACTGCTGGGTCATATGGTAATTCTATGTTTAACTTTTTGAGGAAATGCCATACTACTTTCTACAGCAGCTGCAGCATTTTACATTCCACTGGCAGTGTTATGAGGGTTCCAATTTCTCCACATCGTTGCCAACATATGTTATTATTATCTGTCTTTTGATTATAGCCATCCTAATGGAAGTGGTGTCTCACTGTGGTTTTGAATTGCATTTCCCTAATGACTAATTATGTTGACCATCTTTTTATGTGCTTATTTTCCATTTGTATACCTTCTTTGTAAAAATGTGCATTCATATCTTTTGCCCTGTCCATTTTTAATTGGGTTAGTCGTCTATTTATTATTGAGTTGTAAGAGTTGTTTAGACATTCAGGATACAAGTCCCTTATCAGACATATGGTATGCAAGCATTTCCTCCTACTCCATTCTGTGAGTTGTCTTTTCATGTCCTTTGATTCACAAAAACTTGTAATTTTGATGTAGTCAACTTACTAATTTTTGCCTTTGGTTGTTTGTATATTTAGTGTTATATTTAAGAAATATTGGGACTTCTCTAGCGGTCCAATGGCTAAGACTCCAGGCTTCCAATGCAGGGGGCCTGGGTTCGATCTGTGGTCAGGGAGCTAGATCTCACATAATGCAACTAAGACACAGCACAGCCAAATAAACAAATAAATACTTTTTTTTTTAAAGCAATATTGTCTGATTCAACATCATGAAGATGTACATCTACATTTCCTAAGAGTTCTATAGATCAGCTCTTAAATTTGGGTCTTTGATTTCTCTCTCTATCTCTCTTTTTTTTGGCTGCACGACACAGCATGCTTGACCAGGGATTGAGCCTGTACCCCCTGCAGTGGAAGCATGGAGCCCTAACCACTGGACCACCAGAGAATTCCCATCTTTGATCTATTTTCAGTTAATTTTATATATAGTGTGAGGTAGAGGTCCCAATTCATTCTTTTACATGTGGACAGCCAATTGTTTGAGCACCATTTGTTGAAAATACTCTTCCTTCTTCATTGAAATTTCTTGGCACTGTCAACTACAAATAGACAACAAGGGCATTTACCATCTGCCTCTGCAGAGATTGAAGGCTGTGCTGTTGGGAGTTGCTGACTTTCAACACACCCCTGAAGGAGATCAGGGTGGGGCGAGGCACACTGTGCTCTAAGGAATCCAGTGGGCCAGGTCTTTAGATAGGTAAATGTTTTTAGGAACAGATTTTTACCATCTTAATCCTTGCATCTCCTCACACCAAGGAAAGCGCTAAATTCCTTCATGAAGACATCAGATCATCATGACTGACCCAAAACCATTTGTAAAATAAATCCTTTGTTTAATGGCATTTGAACCAAAATCCTTATATTGATTTTCCTCCGCTGCCTCTTTGGAGCAGGCTCTCAGTCATCTGAGATGCTGCCTCCCAGTTTGCAATCCTAATTATGGCCCAAATATAAAACTCAACCCACAACTCTCGTTATCTTTTTTTAGTCAACAGCACATTTATTGAAAATCAGTCAAACATAAATGTTTTATTTTTATGTTCTGAATTCTATTCCACTGATGCATATGTCTACACTCAGGCTAATACCACACTGATCACTATAGCTTTGTAATAAGCTTTTATTTTTTGGGCGGGGGGGAGGGGAGATGAGGGTTGGGGAGGGAGTAGGGCGGGCAGGCCACTTCTATTGGTCTTTCATTTATCTATTTTCATCCATCTTTGTTCCTTGGCCCATGTGGGCCTCCCATCGCGGCGCCTTCTGTTGTTGCAGAGCACCGGCTCTGGGTGCATGCGCTGCAGAGCTCCGGCTCGGTAATTGGACGCATCGGTCCAGCCGCTCCGCGGCACGTGGGATCTTCCCAGGCCAGGGATCGAACCGGCGCCCCTTGCACTGCAAGGCGGTGTCCTTACTCACTGGACCACCAGGGAAGCCCCTGTAATAAGTTTTTAAATTGAGGAGTGTGCATCCTCTGTGTTCTTTTTCAAGATTTAAAAAAAAATTTTTTTATTGAGTTATAATTTACATACCATACAACTCACTTACTTTACTTGTACAATTCAGTGATTTTTGGCAATTTACAGTTGTATAACTATCACCACTGGCATGGAATTTTTTGTTTTGTTTTGTTTTAGGCCACACAGCATGTAGGATCTTAGTTCCACAGCCAGGGATCGAACCCACACCCCCTACATTGGAAACACAGAGTCTCAGCCATAGGACTACCAGGGAAGTCTCTCAAGATTACTTTCACAGGCTTCCCTGGTGGTCCAGTGGGTAAGGACACTGCCTTGCAGTGCAAGGGGCGCTGGTTCAATCCCTGGCCTGGGAAGATCCCACGTGCCGCGGAGCGGCTGGACCGATGTGTCCAATTACCCAGCCGGAGCTCTGCAGCGCATGCACCCAGAGCCGGTGCTCTGCAACAACAGAGGCCGCCGCGATGGGAGGCCCACAAGGGCCAAGGAACAAAGATGGATGAAAATAGACAAATGAAAGACCAAAAGAGTTGGCCTGCCTGTCCCTCCTCCCTCAACAGCACATTTATTGAAAATCAGTCAAACATAAATGTTATCTTTTAGTCAACAGCACATTTATTGAAAATCAGTCAAACATAAATGTTTTATTTTTATGTTCTGAATTCTATTCCACTGATGCATATGTCTACACTCAGGCTAATACCACACTGATCACTATAGCTTTGTAATAAGCTTTTATTTTTGGGCGGGGAGGGGAGATGAGGGTTGGGGAGGGAGTAGGGCGGGCAGGCCACTTCTATTGGTCTTTCATTTATCTATTTTCATCCATCTTTGTTCCTTGGCCCATGTGGGCCTCCCATCGCGGCGCCTTCTGTTGTTGCAGAGCACCGGCTCTGGGTGCATGCGCTGCAGAGCTCCGGCTCGGTAATTGGACGCATCGGTCCAGCCGCTCCGCGGCACGTGGGATCTTCCCAGGCCAGGGATCGAACCGGCGCCCCTTGCACTGCAAGGCGGTGTCCTTACTCACTGGACCACCAGGGAAGCCCCTGTAATAAGTTTTTAAATTGAGGAGTGTGCATCCTCTGTGTTCTTTTTCAAGATTTAAAAAAAATTTTTTTTATTGAGTTATAATTTACATACCATACAACTCACTTACTTTACTTGTACAATTCAGTGATTTTTGGCAATTTACAGTTGTATAACTATCACCACTGGCATGGAATTTTTTGTTTTGTTTTGTTTTAGGCCACACAGCATGTAGGATCTTAGTTCCACAGCCAGGGATCGAACCCACACCCCCTACATTGGAAACACAGAGTCTCAGCCATAGGACTACCAGGGAAGTCTCTCAAGATTACTTTCACAGGCTTCCCTGGTGGTCCAGTGGGTAAGGACACTGCCTTGCAGTGCAAGGGGCGCTGGTTCAATCCCTGGCCTGGGAAGATCCCACGTGCCGCGGAGCGGCTGGACCGATGTGTCCAATTACCCAGCCGGAGCTCTGCAGCGCATGCACCCAGAGCCGGTGCTCTGCAACAACAGAGGCCGCCGCGATGGGAGGCCCACAAGGGCCAAGGAACAAAGATGGATGAAAATAGACAAATGAAAGACCAAAAGAAGTGGCCTGCCTGCTCCCCTCCCTCCCCACCCCACCTCCCCCATAAATAAATAAATAAATCTTAAAAAAAAAGATTAACTATTCTGAGTCTCTTGCAGTTCCATATGAATTGTAGGATCACAATGTCAATTTCCCAAAAGAAGCCAGCTAGGATTTTGCTGGAAATTATGCTGAATCTGTAGATCAGTTAGAGTATCACTGCTATATTAACAATATTGTCTTCTGAGTCGTCAATATGGAATTTCTTTCCATTTACTTATGTTTTCTTTGATTTCTTTTAGTAAGGTTTTCAGTGTGCAAGTCATCTATACCTTTCATTAATTTTATTCCTAACTATTCTTTCTGATGGCAGTGGGACCAATGGAATTATTTTGTTAATTTCTTTTTTTAGATTGCTGATTGCTAGTATATTCAAACATATGTTGGTCAGGCAACTTTGCTAAAATCCTTTCCTCACTCTAATCGTTATTTTATACATTCTTTAGGGCTTTCTGTATACAAGGTCGAGCCATATGCAAATAAAATTTTACTTCTTTTCCAACCTGGATGCCTTTTATTTCTTTTTCTTTCCTAATTGGCCTGGCAAGACCTTCTAGAAAGATGTTGAATAGGAGTGGTGCAAGCAGACATCTTTGACCTTACCCTGATTTTAAGTGGAAAGCTTTCAGTATTTCACTATCAAGTATGAAGTTAGCTATAGAGTTTTTGTAGATGCTGTTTATCAGGTTGAGAGATAAGGTGAAATGTACTTGAAACTGGAAGACCATCACCAATAATGGAACTCTCAGGCCCAGCTGTATTTTCTCTCTTCTAGTTTGGCACAGTTCTTCTGTTTCATACTCTCTAAACAGGGAAAATGCCCTACAGGACAGGCCTATACCTTATTTGGGGTTTCAAGTTGGGAATGTTTCATTTCAGAGAATTCTACAGATACTTAATAATTAATTTCTGAAACATAAGATAGGCAGGCTTTGTTTGAGCTATGACTTTATCTATTAATAGTTTGGTGAAGTTTGGGTTCTGCCAGTACCTCTTTTCCTTAATCTCCTTGATGGGAGCATAAGAATGAGATAAGAGCATGGAGGACTCTCTGATATATGATATCCAGAAAAGTAGTGGTATGTGTGACAGAGCTTCCTGGGTTCAAATCCTTGCTCTTCCACTTGTACATTTGGCAAGTTATGTGATCTGTGTGTGTGTCAGTTTTCTCATTAGAGAAAAATGGGGAAAAAGAAAAAAGAAAAAAATGGGGATGATCAAAACAGTGATGATGATGATAATAATAGTAAAACCTACCTTATATAGTTGTTGTGAGGAATAAATGAGTTACTGTGTATAACTGCACTCAGAGCAGTTTCTGGAATTATAGTGAACTCTGTTTATGTACTTGCCATTAGGCCGTGGTATTCAGAAACAACAACATAGGTTTAAAAGCCAGATAAATCTAAGTTGAAATCCTCACTCAACCACTTTTGCCAACTATGTGACCTCTGACAAATTATGTCATCTCTCGGAGCCTGGGTTTTCTCATTCTGGATAGGAAACAGAGCTTACTTTACAGGGTTATTAAAAGGAACAAATTAGATAATTCCTGGGAAATACCTAGCACCAAATAATTGTTGAATAAATGGCAACAAATATGGCTTTTTTTTTGATTATAAATGCGTTAAATGGCCTGGCAAGACCTTCTAGAAAGATGTTGAATAGGAGTGGTGCAAGCAGACATCTTTGACCTTACCCTGATTTTAAGTGGAAAGCTTTCAGTATTTCACTATCAAGTATGAAGTTAGCTATAGAGTTTTGTAGATGCTGTTTATCAGGTTGAGAGATAAGGTGAAATGTACTTGAAACTGGAAGACCATCACCAATAATGGAACTCTCAGGCCCAGCTGTATTTTCTCTCTTCTAGTTTGGCACAGTTCTTCTGTTTCATACTCTCTAAACAGGGAAAATGCCCTACAGGACAGGCCTATACCTTATTTGGGGTTTCAAGTTGGGAATGTTTCATTTCAGAGAATTCTACAGATACTTAATAATTAATTTCTGAAACATAAGATAGGCAGGCTTTGTTTGAGCTATGACTTTATCTATTAATAGTTTGGTGAAGTTTGGGTTCTGCCAGTACCTCTTTTCCTTAATCTCCTTGATGGGAGCATAAGAATGAGATAAGAGCATGGAGGACTCTCTGATATATGATATCCAGAAAAGTAGTGGTATGTGTGACAGAGCTTCCTGGGTTCAAATCCTTGCTCTTCCACTTGTACATTTGGCAAGTTATGTGATCTGTGTGTGTGTCAGTTTTCTCATTAGAGAAAAATGGGGAAAAAGAAAAAAGAAAAAAATGGGGATGATCAAAACAGTGATGATGATGATAATAATAGTAAAACCTACCTTATATAGTTGTTGTGAGGAATAAATGAGTTACTGTGTATAACTGCACTCAGAGCAGTTTCTGGAATTATAGTGAACTCTGTTTATGTACTTGCCATTAGGCCGTGGTATTCAGAAACAACAACATAGGTTTAAAAGCCAGATAAATCTAAGTTGAAATCCTCACTCAACCACTTTTGCCAACTATGTGACCTCTGACAAATTATGTCATCTCTCGGAGCCTGGGTTTTCTCATTCTGGATAGGAAACAGAGCTTACTTTACAGGGTTATTAAAAGGAACAAATTAGATAATTCCTGGGAAATACCTAGCACCAAATAATTGTTGAATAAATGGCAACAAATATGCTGCTTTACTTATCTTTTCTTATTTGAAGGCCAGTGAGGTCCTGTCACTCAATTTCTCATGCTTATTTAATATTTCAGGCACAGGAATGGCAAAAGCACATAGATGGCTTTAGTTTAAAAAAATGTGTTTCTAAAATTACAAAAGTAACAGATATTTGTAAAAAAAAAATCAAACTTTCAAAAGTATATAGTGAAAAGTAAAAAGCTGTTTTTCTACCCATTCCCCACCCACTTCACTTCCCCTCTCTAAGATGACAATACCAATAGTTTGGTGGCTATCCATCCAGACCTTCTTCTATGTGTATACATACATATGAACGTATACATAAGAACACATACATGCACATGTATATATATTTCTACATAATTTATAACTTATTGTGTATATATATTCTGTGACTTTCTAATTTTACTATGCCTTGGACATCTTTCCATTTGAGTGCATAAAGATCTACCTCATTCTTTTTAATAGCTATTCAGTCATCTATAAAATGGATGTACCCATGGTTTACTATCCTCAGTCACTGATCTCAGGATAGCATCATGAATATCCAATTGCATTGCATTTTTTTTTCTCAAACCCTGTACTCAAGTAGTGTGTAGTGTGCAAATGTGCAGTTTAAGGCAAATTCATAGTTTTGCCTAGATGACAAATGTCTTGTTGAATTCTCAGCTGTAGGGACAGAACGGAACGCTAAATGGGCAGATAGGGATTTCTTTAGTCAAGTCAGAAGGAAAAACAAGTCACTCAAACTACTACCAGCTTTTGCAATTTTTTTCCTGTGTGGGTTCCAATATTGAAAGACTAAATGAAAAAGAAGACTGGAGTGGAAAATCAGTAAGTTCAGAAAAAGACCTTGAGACGCTTATTAAATACAAAAGTAACTGTTGATCTGGTGTGTAAAACATTGAAATAACTATAATAATTAACCTTGTGTATTGAGAAGTTACGATAATAATTAATCTTCTGGATAAGAACTGAGCCCAAATAATTGAGAAATGCCAAAACATGAAAGTCACATATTCAAAATAATTACATTTACATAAATAAACCCATGAAGGAGAAATTCAAATGAATGCTTCCAGAATAAGCAAAATACATTGTGTCAATTTCCAACAGCCCCCATCTGTCTATGTGCTACTGATGGAGGTATCAGAATTCTAGGCAAGCATTCATAAAGCTCAAAAGTGTCATAACAGTGAAGCAATGTGGTTATAAGAGAAGAATATGTGTATAGATGGAATCATGGAAATGTCACTCACTGTAATAACTGAGCAGGAGGTTTCAATCAAATCAGTTAGCAATTAGAAAGTCCAAGGCCCTAACTCCCACAGAGTTTTTGGTACAAGCAGCTCTGACAGCACACAGAACTGTTGAAGATACTTAGGGAGAAAGTTTTGTCAGTGGTAATGCCTGCCTTAATGACATCTGGAAATCACTGTTTTTTCTCCCAGACAGCAATATGCCTAAGCCTGCCAAAAAGAGATAATAAGGTGCTTACCTATCATTAACAAAATTATACTTTCTTTATCGACAGAAAAGATCTGTTCACGTTGTGAGAAGAGTATGTTACAGAGCTAGTAAAACGCTACAGAAAAGTGTTATACAGATGGTTGCAAAGCAGTGATCCCCAGTCCTAAATGTATCACCCTCTAGGGTGTCTACAATGATCCCAAGGATCATCGTGAGCCTGCAGCAGATGTCTCAAAACAAAATTAAATATGAGGTGCTTTTAAAAATGATATGCCATACAGCATTTTCAGGAAAAGGGGTAGATGGTATAAAGTCAAGCTAACAATAGCAGTGTGTTATAAAAGCCAATGATGGCAAGATTGGTATATTATATAGACTCAGTGGTAGTTGTTTTGAGTTCAGAACATTGTATTAAGGCACACCATCAAAACAGTTATTAGCAAATGCATGAGTTTTCTATGTTTTTCACATAAATAGTAATCCATGAATTCTCTCATAGTTTTGGACAATTTTTGTACTTAAGCATTTCCTGAATGTCTAAAAACATATTGCAGTGTTAGCAACAAAATCACTCATTTGTTAAAAAAATGTTTATTGAAAGCACGCTACAGTCCAGGTACTGATACACACATTACTTGACAGAAAGTTTGTATCAGTCATGTACAGGTGTGTCTGTTTTCTAAAACTCGGGATTGCATGGGCTTCTCCTGTAGCTCAGATGGTAAAGAATCTGCCTACAATGCAGGAGATCTTGGGTTCAATCCCAGGGTTGGGAAAATCCCCTGGAGAAGGGAAAGGCTATCCACTCCAGTATTCTTGCCTGGAGAATTCCATGGCTTGGCCAGGGGTCACAAGGAGTCGAACACGACTGAGTGACTTTCACTTGGGAAAGCATATTAGAAAATGTCTTTAGTAATAGATGAGTAAAAAATAGTATCTCACTGTCATTTACCATTTCTGTGAATATCAGTAAGATTGGATACTTCCATTTGACCATTTGTATGGCCATTTGACATTTTGAACAATCTGCTCACATCCTATACCCACTCTTTTACTGGTCTTTTCTTAATTCTTTTTTAACTTATTTTTTAATTGGAGGAAAATTGCTTAAGAATGTTGCATTGGTTTCTGCCATACACCATTGCAAATCAGCCATAAGCTTGCACGTACGTCCTCTGCCTTTTCCCCTCAGCTCACCTCTCCAGGTCATCACAGAGCACCAGGCTGGGTTCCCTGTGTTATACAGCAACTTCTCACCAGCTGTTTTACACATGGCAATGTATGTGTACCAATGCTGCTTTCTCCATTCATCCCACTCTCTCCTTCCCCAACTGTGGCCCCAAGTCCATTGTCTACATCTGCATTTCCACTGCTTCCCTGTAGATAGGTTCATCAGTACCATTTGTAAAGGCTCTTTATATATGACCATGCCATCGATCTGACCTTATTGTCTTTGAGTAGGAGCTTCCAGAGACAGCCAAATTGGCTCCTTAACTGTCAGAGTTGAAGTCAGCTAATGTCAATTTTTAAAATAAGGTCTCTGAGTATCCTGGAGTCATTGTGATTCTGTTCACTTCTCCTGTTTCTGTATGTAATCTAATTTCATGTACACTAAACCAGGTTATGCCATAGCTAAATGGATTCCAGGAGTGTCCAACAGGTAATATTGTTCAATAGTCAATAAAGAAGAAATTGGACTATAACCTTGTCAGTGATTTAAAACAAAACAAAACAAAAAGCTAAAAGATGTTACTAGGGTTGCCATTATCAGCTTGCTCGTCATTCTTGAAGTTGGCGTTAATGGCAGTATCTTTGGAATATTTCAACATACTTTTAGTACTGTGTATATTTAGAAAGGACTTCATCACCATCTAAGGCACACTCTATCACCCTGCTTTAAAAAATCTTAGCAGGCATACACAATTAGGTCCTGGAAATTTGTCGATTTGAGAGCAATACTGACCTTTTCACCAGAAACAGCAGAAGCTAATTTAAGGTGATGTCCTCAATGACAGATACATATTAAAATTTCCATAAAGTTCTTGTCTCTCTGTGATTCAGACTCAATCAACATTTGCTGAGTCTTAATAGGTGCCAGAGGCTTTTACATACAATCTTTCTTCTGCGTCTCCCCACCTACCTACTATTAATGTCTCAACATCCTCATTTTCATATAAGGAAATTGTAACTCAGAGAGGTTACATGATTTGGTCATGGTCATACCATAGCTATTAAATGGCAGAGATGGAACCTGAAGCCAGGTTTTCTACTCTTCTGATGGTGTCACAACTGCCCTTCTCAGCAACACTGGCAGGGGCATGTAGCAATAAATGCCCCAGGCAGGATTATGTTCTGGTAGCTCTTCAGTATTTTAAAAAGATGTGTCGAACATTTATCTTATGAGAGTCAGGAGGGACTGAGATCCTCTGAAGGAAAGCGTATACCTTTTTCAGTACATCCAAAATAAAGAATTTAAGGCAGATACTACAGTAACAGCTGCCATTGATTCAGCGCTTACCATGTGTCAAGCATGAACCTCTTCACATGGACTATCTCCGTGAATCCTAAGAGACTGGCATCATCATCACCATCATCATGATCAGTATCATCCCCATTCAGAATGTGAGGCCAGGTTTTAAGTCACTTAGCCAAGGTCATACATTTAGTAGGGAAGCCAGGATTTAAGCTCAAGGCAATCTGACACCTGAGCCTATGAGTTAACTGCTGCGTTTTACCGACTTCAATTACGGTAAAAATCCTATGTTAGCATTTTAACCTACTCATTTCTTAGTTTCATTTGTTTTGTTTTGCCACTCAAAACTGAGTACAATAGAGGTAATTTACATGGATATAGTTATAAAATTGAAAAGATTTTAGGATCCCCCACCACTCTTTTGTTCATTTGTTCTCTTGATAACAAACCATTTTCTATTTTCCTTTAGTTTTTGTTTTGTCTTTAGTTTCCTTTTGCAATTTTTCAACCAGGCAACTTTCAGAGAGGTGTATTAGAGGATTTAAAACTCAGATAAGAAAATAAACCCCTCATTCCTGATAGACAACACAATGACATGCGTTATGATATTTCACAATCTCAGCTCATGGTGGAGCATTGCCCACTTTAAGCAACTCCCAGCTTGCCAAATCTCGCAGTTGGTGGCACACCCTCTAACCTGCATGTGCTCATCACAAACATTGTATGATTGGCACCAGTGAGGATGGCTGACTTTTTTTTTTTTTTTTTTGCTATTGACTTTTTTTTTTTTACTCAAGAGCCGCAACATCCTCAGCAAGAGAGGTGGCCAATTTTCATCTCACAAATTACTTGGAAAGCACTGGCAGAAACCCAAAGCAGTCAGTACCATATTTATGATTTATCCTGGAGATTTTCTAACACCCCTTTCAAATTGGCAACCTAGGCAGTTGTCTGGCTGGCCCATTGCTTAATCATCATTCCTGCCTCTGGAAGCTGTAAAGGAATTCAGGGGTTCAATCAAATTTTCATGATTACACAAAACCCAAGAGTTGAAGAAGAAGGAAAGCATGGTTGGGGTACATGCATATTGATTCATATATTAAAAGACAATTTCCTATAAGTTTTGGCTGACCTTAATGGGCATATAGACTCCAGAGCAAACCCCATTTGGTGGGTTTCCTCACCCTGCTATTTATAAACAGGTAAAACCTGATTATAATGAATGTCAGAGGGCAGCTGTAGCCCGCAGCTTGAATACTGATACTGACAGCTGTGTAATTACAATGCAGTTTTATCACAAGGCATTGCATACGTATAATTATAATGAAGTTTGGATGATTTAGAAAAATGACAGATCGGGAGCAATGTCAGGCCATCTACCATCTGAACTTACCCTTTGTGTTAGAGCAAAACCTTCAAGCGGAACTGGAAATGCAGTGTCACACCTGACGGAAAGACTCCCCTGGCCTGGCTTCTCATTTGTCCTGTCATTGTGTGCACTTCTAGGGAAAGCTAAAGACTTTACCGACTGTGAGTACTTTCGGGTTCAAAATCATGTCTCTCCCCCCGCCCCCACACCTGCCCCACCCGGCCAATTTTTCATGGGCGTGAGTCTGCTCTGGATCTTAATTAGATGTCTCTGACTAGAACTGAGGGTTTTCAAATCAAGTGTAGGGAGTTGGAGGCAGTTTTATGTCTTAGTGCCTGAGAAAACAAAGCCTCCCTCCTATGCTGACGAGAAATGCACAGTGATCACATTTTGGAATTTCAAACGAGAACACATAGTCTGAAAATGGAACAGAGTATCTGAAATCAGAACTGCCCCAGAAAACTGGAATAATTATAGCTCTTGTGTATTTTGAGTACTTACTATGTGCCAGGCACTGAGAAGAGTCATTCCCAGACATATTATCTCATTTAATTCTTTCAACAAATCCAAAGAAGTAGGCCCTAGAATCCCCATCTCTGCATATGAGGGAACTAAGGCATCATGAGGTTTAGACCTCTTGCCCAGGGTCAAATAGCAATCCCATGGCAGAACTGAGATTTGAATCTAATTCTAACTGCCAAGGTATTTCTCGTGACTACCAAGAGACCCTGACAGTCTCTGAGATGTTTAGGGTCTAAATAATTTCTTGGCAGAAAGGATTCAAGGTAGGAGTCAAATCACTATTTCCATCTGTGTATAACCTGCACAGTTCTGGCCACATCCAAAGTCAAATTCACTATTTCCATCCCTGAGGGTGGGAGTGGCAGCCTTCCCACCATAGCCACATCCTGCCCCACATTTTCCACATTTCCAAAAATGTCAGGTAAAACCTGATTATAATGAATGTCAGAGGGCAGCTGTAGCCCAGCTTGAATACTGATACTGACAGCTGTGTAATTACAATGCAGTTTTATCACAAGGCATTGCATACGTATAATTATAATGAAGTTTGGATGATTTAGAAAAATGACAGATCGGGAGCAATGTCAGGCCATCTACCATCTGAACTTACCCTTTGTGTTAGAGCAAAACCTTCAAGCGGAACTGGAAATGCAGTGTCACACCTGACGGAAAGACTCCCCTGGCCTGGCTTCTCATTTGTCCTGTCATTGTGTGCACTTCTAGGGAAAGCTAAAGACTTTACCGACTGTGAGTACTTTCGGGTTCAAAATCATGTCTCTCCCCCCGCCCCCACACCTGCCCCACCCGGCCAATTTTTCATGGGCGTGAGTCTGCTCTGGATCTTAATTAGATGTCTCTGACTAGAACTGAGGGTTTTCAAATCAAGTGTAGGGAGTTGGAGGCAGTTTTATGTCTTAGTGCCTGAGAAAACAAAGCCTCCCTCCTATGCTGACGAGAAATGCACAGTGATCACATTTTGGAATTTCAAACGAGAACACATAGTCTGAAAATGGAACAGAGTATCTGAAATCAGAACTGCCCCAGAAAACTGGAATAATTATAGCTCTTGTGTATTTTGAGTACTTACTATGTGCCAGGCACTGAGAAGAGTCATTCCCAGACATATTATCTCATTTAATTCTTTCAACAAATCCAAAGAAGTAGGCCCTAGAATCCCCATCTCTGCATATGAGGGAACTAAGGCATCATGAGGTTTAGACCTCTTGCCCAGGGTCAAATAGCAATCCCATGGCAGAACTGAGATTTGAATCTAATTCTAACTGCCAAGGTATTTCTCGTGACTACCAAGAGACCCTGACAGTCTCTGAGATGTTTAGGGTCTAAATAATTTCTTGGCAGAAAGGATTCAAGGTAGGAGTCAAATCACTATTTCCATCTGTGTATAACCTGCACAGTTCTGGCCACATCCAAAGACAACATACATTACAGGCAGGGTGTTCAGGCATGCTATGCTCTCTCTCATCCCCTGAGGGTGGGAGTGGCAGCCTTCCCCACCATAGCCACATCCCCATAAGCCTACCCAGGATCAGTTCTTGGCCAGCCAGGTTGGTCTCTGAAAAGTGAACTGCCATGGTTCAACCTCCTTTAATCTCCTCTTAAGCAGTAAGAATTATGAGCCCATGGATTAGATGTACAAGATATACTTTTTAATGCACATCAACATACGTAATTTTCATCTGTAATCACCCCAAATCATCTCATGCACCACCAGGGAGACGTTTAATTACATACAGGACAGCACAGATCTGGGTGATCTCGAAGTGACCTTCTAACCTTGACATACAATGAAACAACTTCTAAAAATAGTTCAAAAAGGATGAGAAAATTTGAGTAAGATGGCAATTTGCCAATCCTTGCTCATTTTCCTCTCTTAAAATCTCCAGTTTCGGTCGGTTCTCTTTGGGCCGACCCGCTGTTCTAGCAGCGTCTTCCGTGCTGATTCTCCCTTAAACCGGCCCGCTGTACTGGCAGCAACTCTCCCTTCCCCCATTCTAATAAACTTTACTTTCCTCTCACACACACAAAAAATCTCCAGTCTCTGCTTAACTGTCCTCCGTTTGCTGAGAATCTTTCTTCATAGCTTTTCAGAAGGAGCTGAGCACTTACCAGGGAGCAAGCTGCTTCTGTTTCCCCAACCTCTAGCTAAGGTTTCATAGCCTTAAAGAAGCTTTCTCTGACCATTCAATCTGAAGTAATCCCGTATAATGTTACTCTGTCTTATTTTTCCCTTAGTGCTCTTCACTGTTTGGAACTATCTTGCTAGTTTGTCTCCTACTAAATAATAAGTTCCAGGGGGGCGGTCCCCGACTTTTAGCATAATGTCTGGCATGTAGTAAGGGGTCAAGGGGTATTTGCCAGATGAATGAAGTAGGGAATCTAGAATTAGGATAGGGCTGTGGAACTGGAGAAACAGAGAGAACATAAGGAAAACTGAATTTGGGTGATATAATTTATCCAACAAGGTAAAATGGGCAATGACTTGCAAAGGGATAAAACTATCTCAGGTACTTACAGCACTTTTTGCATCTTGAGTGCTTCCTTCTATTTGTGCTCTCAGGTGATTGTGCTAGCTGTTCCCTGTGAATTGACTACAGCTAAGCCCTGGGGCCTATGCCATAGATAAGTCCCAGTTGCATTCTGTAACTCATGTTTATTGAGTAACTACTACATGTCAAGCACTGTTCTATGCTAGGCTACAGCAATAAGGAGGACAAAATACCAGCCTTCTAGTGAGGGTCAAATTAAGATCAGGCATGCATCTTTATGGGGCTTCCCTAGTGGCTCAGTGCTTAAGAACATCCCTGCAATGCAGGAGACTCAGGTTCAATCCCTGGCTTGAGAAGATTCCCTGGATGAGGGCATGGAGCCTCACTCCAGTATTCTTGCCTGGAGAATTGCATGGACAGAGCAGCCTGGCAGGCTACAGTCCATAGGGTTGCACAGAGTCAGACACGACTGAAGCAACTAAGCAACAGCTGTGGCATGCATCTTTATATAGTTCTTTTCCCTAGATGGTATTCCTAACGATCTTTTACCTTTCTAGCAAAATCAGATCTTTGTTCTCAAGCTGGTTTCATCAGTCCTAACCCTCTTAATACTGTTAACAGCTTCCATCCTTTATTGAGGATGCATTACATGTCAGGCACTATGTTGCGAGCTTTATATGTATCGTTATATGTATTAATCTTTTCCAATAATCCCATGAAAAAGGTACTATTACTACCCCCATTTTGCAGAGTAGGGAAGCAATGCTCACTGAGATTAGATGACTTGCCGAATGTGATGTCGTTGTTATACAGTGGAATGGATTCAAAGCTAGGCAGGGCGCCC
Source organism: Tragulus kanchil (assembly GCA_022376925.1). Lineage (NCBI taxonomy): Eukaryota > Metazoa > Chordata > Mammalia > Artiodactyla > Tragulidae > Tragulus > Tragulus kanchil. The sequence continues at coordinate 62,904,775 of JAIOJX010000001.1, read as the reverse complement.
CCAAGTCATGGTTCTAAACCATGACTATGCCTCTTATGTTACGTATGGCCTTCCTTCCCTTTGGAAATCTAACTCTGAAGATTCTAGCAATTCAGACACTCACAGATATTCCTGGGAGAGCTGGCAATGAGGTAGGCAGAAATGTTTCAAGATCTGCCTGTGTGGTCCAGAACATGAGGCATATATACATGGAACAGTTGCCATGGTTCATTACACCCTAGGAATAGCACTGTCTCAGGAAAGATCAAATTACTGAAGATATCATTCAAGAGGAAAACATATATATGTCTGGATTTCTTTCATGTGAAAATGATTAAACACAAAGCAATTAACTAAATGCTGAGGAAAACAGCCAGCACATTTGTAGAGAAAATATTAAAACCATATCTCAATATAGGCAAGTCAGATTAAGATAATAAACATAGTTGTGCTATCAGTTTCATCATAGCATATCCTTTAAGTTCAATACCGAACTAAAACCCATAAAATAGGTTTTGTGTTTATCCCGATTCTGCATTTTACTCAAATATATACATTTGTTCAGTGCTTTTTCAAAGCAATTTTTCTTACCTGATTTCATTTTGGTCTCATAACAACTTCGTAAGATAGAAGAGGAAAGGTACTGTCTTTGTTTTATGAAAAAGTATAAATTTAAAATACAAAGTGGACACATAAGTTACCAAGAACGCTAAATTAGAACAGAGGAAGTGAAGTTTGGTCCATATCACTGGGGTGCAAAAATACCACATTTCTTTCTATCCTGACAACAAATGAAGTTTGCTCTGAGCCTTCCACTTCCTCAGCTAGCTAAAAATGCTATCTCGCTCATGGTTTTGAGAGACCCTCCCTCAGACAAGGTTGTTGAAAGCCCTAGCAAATCATACACAGACCAGAAATTTCAGGACAAGCCCTCTGCCTGTCATCCATGCTGATATGTTTATCATGCAAATGCACAAGGCTCCATGTAGGTAGAGGTGTCAGCTGCTTCTGCGCCATCCTTGGACACTAGTGGGGGAGGGCTGGCCTCCCTGAACTGTACCATGTAGTCACTCTCCTTTGAGCCCTTGCCCCCTCTTTGAGGCACTAGAAGGAAGCTAGGGGAGTCCTTGCTGCTCAAGGAATCTGCCGTTTCTTCCATCCACTCTCTAATCTGGGACTTCTAGAACTTTTAGATCAGACAGCTTCTGCCACCTCTACTCAAAAGTGCTCACTTCTTAACCCTCTGAGACAAACCAACATAACTTCCCTCAATGAACCGTAGGCTTTCAAAATCAAAAGCTCTAGATTCAGGTGATGATCTGGGTGCCTGGCAATTTCTGCCTTTGACCTTGCAAAACAACATTGTACAAGTTGGATTTAGAAAAGGCAGAGGAAGCAGAGATCAAATTGCCAACATCCGATGGATCATAGAAAGAGCAAGGAATTCCAGAAAAACATTTACTTCGGCTTCATTGACTGAGCTGAAGGCTTTGACTGTGTGGATCACAGCAAACTGTGGAAAATTCTCAAAGAGATGGAATACTAGACCACCTTACCTGCCTCCTGCGAAACCTATATGCAGGACAAGAAGCAACAGAACTGGACATGGAACAATGGACTGGTTCCAAATTGGGAAAGGAGCACATCAAGGCTGTATATTGTCACCCTGCTTATTTAATTTCTATTACCAAGTACATCATGAAGGCAGACTGATGCAGTTACTTCTCTCTTTTGTTGATTAATCAGTTAGTTTATTTTGTATTTTGGCTCTGCCATGTAGCACGTGGGATCTTAGTTCCCTGACCAGAGATAGAAATTGTGTCCCCTGCACAGGAAGTGTGGAGTTTTAACCCTTGGACCACTAAGGAAGTCCCAAAGTTACTTCTTTGAAAACATTTGCTGAATTTAATTTAAGCTTGAAGGAACAAGCCATAAGTGATAGTAAAAACCAAAACCAAAAGCCGACCCAAGGTGGGGATTGTAATCAGGTTCCTCCCCAGATAAAACTGGAATGCCAAGGAGCTAAAGCAGTGAACCAGAAATAAGCCTCTACACACACACACACACACACACACACAAACACACATGTAATAGGCCATTGAGGAAAGCAGCCTTGGCATTAAGTGGAAGGGAAGGCATCTGTCCTGAGAGGTTGCAAACACAATCTTGTCTAATAAAGATTTGCCACACAAATTCACATCACACAGATGCTGCAAAATATCTCAAGCTCTGAATTTAAAATAGATCCAGACTGGTAGTGCCACCAAGCAACTGGCAGAATGCAAATCCTCTCTACAGGAGCCCATCCTCATCCTAAACCTCAAAATACTCCCACAAATGATTTTCCAAAGAAATGAGGGAATCTTAACTAAAAATCACTAAGCGCAACAAAACAAGGCATCATCCATAAGATAAATAGGAAGTTCAAATGAGAGATTATAATTAAAATATATAAGCAATTTTATTTAAATACAAATGGAATAAATGCTTGTGTTAAAAGAAACTAAATTTCTGGGCTTCCCTGTGGTCCAGTGGGTGAGGGCTCCGCCTTGCAGTGCAAGGGGCGCCGGTTCGATCCCAGGCTTGGGAAGATCCCACGTGCCGCGGAGCAGCTGGACCAATGTGTCCAATTACTGAGCCGGCGCTCTGGAGTGTCTGTGCCCAGAGCTGGTGCTCTGCAACAGGAGAGGCCACTGTGATGGGAGGCCCACACAGGCCAAAGAACAAAGATAGATGAAAATGAATAGATGAAAGACCAATAGAAGTGGCAAAAAAAAAAGAAACTAAATTAAAAAAAATCCAACCTATGCTTTTTATAAAAGCTACATTAAAACCTAAAGTTACAGAAAGATTGACAGTAAAAGGATGGAAAAAGACATTTTACACAAATACTAACAAAAAGAAAGTTGCTACTGCTATATCAATATCAGACAAAAGTAGATTTTAAAGCAAGAAAGCACTACTAAAGGTATAGAGGGTCATTTTTATAAAAATACAATCCAAGAGGAAGATATATAAATGTTGACTTTTCATGAACCTAATAATATCCTTAAAATAAACAAAGAAAAAATTTACAAAGTTACATGGAGACATAGACAAGTTCACAATCATAACCAGAGCTTTTAACACACCTCTCTCAGCATAGAACAAATAGAACAAGAGGGAGGGGACATATGTACACCTATGGCTGATTCATGTTGATGTTTAGCAGTAAACAACAAAACTCTGTAATGCTATTATCCTTCAACTAAATTTTTTTAAAAAAGTGAAAAAAATAACATAAAAAATTAAAAAATCAATAAGCATGCAGTAGATTTCAATAACACAATTCACAAAACTGATCTAACAGTGCATAGAACACTGAACCTAACAATTGCAGAATACATTTTCTCTTCAGACCCACATAGAAGACTCACCAAAATTGATCATATACTGGGTCACAAAGCAAGTGATTAAAATAGTACAAATGACATTCAATGATTACAGTGCAATTAAGCCAGCAATCAACAATAAAATATGAACTAGAAAAACCACACATATTTGAAAAATTTAAATCATACTTTTAAATAAACCATTTGTCATAGAAGAAATCATATTAAAAATTATAAAATATTTTGATCTCAACTAAAATGAAAACACTACCTAGTAAAGCTTGTGGGATGCAGCTAAAGCAATACTTAGAGGGAAAGCTATAGCCTGAAATGTATATATTTGAGAAGATATAAAGGCTGATAAATGAAAGAACTAGACATCCATTTGAAAAGGCTAGAAAAAGTAACAAAATAAACACAAAGTAGAAGGAAAGAAAAATATATCATGAAGTTAATCCAAGATTAGAGATTGGCAGAGCACATGTGATTGAAGGTAATAAGTAGGAGAGAATTGAAGAAGCTAGTGAATGTGTGGGCAGAAAAACGGATGAAGTGAAAGTGGTCAAGGAGTGTATATCAGGAACATTGGAGAAGACGGATGGGTCTAGGGACCTGAGGTCACAAAGACATGAGATCACGGAGCAATTTAATGGGAGTAAGGGAGTTAGTTAGAGGTGGATACATAGGAGTTTTTGATTAATGTGGAATTTTAAAGTTAAAGGTTTCATATGTAAAACAGTTCTAAATGAAGGAAATATGTTGCATGTGGCCATGTGTAAGTGGGTTGCTGAAATGAGGTGGAGTACTCTTAATTATCTGTTTAGAAGTCTTTCTCTGACTCTGCCTTGGATTGTAAGACCTCACAGGATTAGAAACACCTTATTCATTTCTACATCCCTGTTATGGGATCTGTTACAGAGTAGATTCTCAACAAATGCTTTCCTACCTTAATATAGGCACTATGCTAAGCCCTTTACACACATTTTTTATTTAATCCTTACAGCAATTCTATGAGGTACCTACTAACTAACACCCAGTTTAAGATGGAAGGAAAGTGAGGTTAAGAAACTTGCTCAAGGGGCTTCCCTGGTGGTCCGGTGGGTGGGGACACCGCCTTGCAGTGCAAGGGGCACCAGTTTGATCCCTGGCCTGGGAGGATCCTACATGCCACGGAGTGGCTGGACCGATGTGTCTATCCAGTTACCAAGCCGGAGCTCTGCAGCGCATGCGCCCAGAGCCAGTGCTCTGCGACAACAGAGGCCACCGCGATGGGAGGCCCACACAGGCCAAGGAACAAAGATGGATGAAAATAGATAATGAAAGACCAACAGAGGTGGCCCGCCTGCCCACCTCTCTCCTCAACCCGCCATCCCCCCAAAAATTGTTAATTGGCTCTACTCCAAAACAAAAATGTTTAAAAATTAAAAAAAAAGAAACTTGCTCAAAGCTACAATGAATGAAAGTGTACTGTGCTAAAGGCCTGAAAGCAGATGCTTACTACGGCCCCAGACAAGCTATGACCAAAGCAATCACTAGGCCCTGTTATGATTCTGAAGAGCAAAATTTTGCTGAGGCAGTAAAAACATCATGCCATCAACATTTTCACTGGAACCCCCCAGTTGGTTTATAAAATGTATATCCTTCCTCTTCACCTCTCAACTGTCTACTTCTCTTACCCCGTCACAGCTCAACCACTACTGAAATCCAATTACATGCTTTCCTCCTGTGTTCATCATTTCCATCCAGCTCAATCCTCCTTCTTTCCTGACTATCTTATCCATCTCCCTATTTATGAAACTAAAATAAGAATGCTTTGAGATTTCAGTACTTGTGCTGTTCAGGAGAGAAGTGTTTCAGAATTCAATCATCTGTCCAAAAATTGCTTGTAGGGGCTTTCTCGGTGATTCAGATGGTAAACAACCCTCCTGCAATGCGGGAGACCTGGGTTCTATCCCTGGGTTGGGAAGATCCCCTGGAGGAGAACATGGCAACCTACTCTAGTAGTCTTGCCTGGTGAATCCCCACGGAAAGAGGAGCCTGGAGGGCTACAATCCATGGTGTCGCAGAGTCATACAAGCTGAGCGACTAAGCACATGCATAATTCACTGAAAACATTGTCATGATGTCAAGAAAAATAGTGCCTATAATGATAATAGCAACAACTACTTATAAGAACCCTAGAAACTGTCCATAATTAAAGAAAAGCTCTCTTACAACTCAGTATTCCTCGCTATCTATTCCCTCATTTCTCTGCTCTTTTTTAGAGCCAAATATTTCAACAGAGTTATCTGTACACACACTATCACAAGTGCCTTGCCTCGCTATTCACTTTTCAACCCATTCTAATCTGGCTTCAGGCCTCTCCACTCCAATGAAACCACTGCTGTTGTTGCAACAACCCACCGCAATCTTGCCAAATATAATAGAGACTTTATCCTTATCTTACTTGAACTCCTTGCAACATTTGACATAGTTAATGAATGGCTCTACTCCAAAACAAAAATGTTTAAAAATAAAAAAAAAAGAAACTTGCTCAAAGCTACAATGAATGAAAGTGTACTGTGCTAAAGGCCTGAAAGCAGATGCTTACTACGGCCCCAGACAAGCTATGACCAAAGCAATCACTAGGCCCTGTTATGATTCTGAAGAGCAAAATTTTGCTGAGGCAGTAAAAACATCATGCCATCAACATTTTCACTGGAACCCCCCAGTTGGTTTATAAAATGTATATCCTTCCTCTTCACCTCTCAACTGTCTACTTCTCTTACCCCGTCACAGCTCAACCACTACTGAAATCCAATTACATGCTTTCCTCCTGTGTTCATCATTTCCATCCAGCTCAATCCTCCTTCTTTCCTGACTATCTTATCCATCTCCCTATTTATGAAACTAAAATAAGAATGCTTTGAGATTTCAGTACTTGTGCTGTTCAGGAGAGAAGTGTTTCAGAATTCAATCATCTGTCCAAAAATTGCTTGTAGGGGCTTTCTCGGTGATTCAGATGGTAAACAACCCTCCTGCAATGCGGGAGACCTGGGTTCTATCCTGGGTTGGGAAGATCCCCTGGAGGAGAACATGGCAACCTACTCTAGTAGTCTTGCCTGGTGAATCCCCACGGAAAGAGGAGCCTGGAGGGCTACAATCCATGGTGTCGCAGAGTCATACAAGCTGAGCGACTAAGCACATGCATAATTCACTGAAAACATTGTCATGATGTCAAGAAAAATAGTGCCTATAATGATAATAGCAACAACTACTTATAAGAACCCTAGAAACTGTCCATAATTAAAGAAAAGCTCTCTTACAACTCAGTATTCCTCGCTATCTATTCCCTCATTTCTCTGCTCTTTTTTAGAGCCAAATATTTCAACAGAGTTATCTGTACACACACTATCACAAGTGCCTTGCCTCGCTATTCACTTTTCAACCCATTCTAATCTGGCTTCAGGCCTCTCCACTCCAATGAAACCACTGCTGTTGTTGCAACAACCCACCGCAATCTTGCCAAATATAATAGAGACTTTATCCTTATCTTACTTGAACTCCTTGCAACATTTGACATAGTTAACTTTTCCCTCCAAGTTGAAATAGTTTCTTCTTTGGCTATTGTGACACAACACTGCTGACTTTCCCCCTACCTCACTGGATGCTCTTCTTTAGTGTCCTTTGCAGATTTCTCCTAACATTGTGGTCAGGACCGATTGTTGAGTTTTCTTCTCTATTTATTTTATACAAGTCGACCCGTGGTATGCACAGGGGATTGGTTCTAGCAGGACCTGCACATACCAAAATCTGCAAATGTGGAAACCCCTGATATAAAATGGTGTAGGACAGGAATACAGCCAGTCCTCCTTCTCTGAGGGCTTCACATCTGCGGATTCAACCAGTTGAGGATCCAAATTTGAGGTCGATTGAATCTCCAGATGTAAAACCCATGGATACAGAGGGTCACTGTATTCCTTCTCTATGTTATCTCATCCAGATCATGGCTTCAAATACCATGAGCATGCTGGTAACTCTCAAGTTTATCTCAAGACTCTACTCTGAGAGCATAATATGTATATTTGACTATCTACTTGACATCTCCATTTGGATATCTGGAAAATACCTTAAACTTATTATATCAAGAACTTCTGCTATTTCTCCCAGCTCCTGTTCCTATCTTCTCCATCTCAGTATGTCACCACTGCTTATCCAGTTATTTAAAGAAAAAAATCTAGACACTAGCCTTAATTGCTTCTTTTTCCTCAACTCAACAACATATCTATATGTAAGTCTTGTTGATTTTATCTACAAAATTTATGGAGAATATATCCCTTCATTTCATCATCACTTCTACCACCTAGGTCCAGGCCTACCCTAGATTATGGAAGTTTCCTGCCTGGTCTCATTTTCCCCTCCAGTGCAATTCTCCACATAGCAGCAAAATTGATCTTATTGAACCCTTCAATGACTTCCCATTTAAATCTTTGAAGAAAAGCCGAAACTATTTTTATGGTTATATTTGAGCCACTCTTGCTCTTTAATAAGTAAATAGAAGACTTGGACAACACTGTACACCAACTAAACCTAAACATACACCTACAGAGCATTCTACCCAATAACAGTAGAATATGCTTCTCAAATGAACATGGAATATTCTTCCAAATAGACTATATGGTAGGCCATACAATAAGTTTCAAAACATTTAAAATGATTGAAATCATACAAGAATCATCGCTACCACAAAGGAATAAAAGTACAACTAAATAACAGAGATTTGGGAAATTCACAAATAAGTGAAAATTAAATAAAGCACTCCTAAATAACTACTGTGTCAAAGAAAAAAAATCACAAGAGAAATTAGAAAATAGTTAGAGATATTTAAAAATGCAAAACTCCAATATACCAAAGCTTATGAGAGATAGAGCCAAAGTAGTGCTTAGGGGGGAATTTATAGTTGTAAGACCTTTATTTAAAAAGCAGAAATAGCTCAAATCAATACCCTTGCATCTCACTTAAAGAAACAAGAACAAAAGGTAAAGTATACACAAGGCAAACATAGGGAAGGAGATAATAAAGATTAGAACAGAGACAGATGAAATGGAGAGTAGAAAAGCAATAGAGGAAATTAGTGAAATAAGAGGTAGTTTGAGAAGAACAGCAAAACCAACAAGCCTCAATGGACATGAGCTTGAGCAAACTCCAGGAGACAGTGAAGGACAGGGAAGCCTGGCGTGCTGTAGTCCATGGGGTCACAAAGAGTTGAACATGACTTAGTGACTGAACGACAGTGATCAGGAGCAAGGTAGGTGTGTCTTTCCTTACCAGTTTTATTCAACATTGTACTGGAGGTTTTAGACGAAGAAATTGGGCAAGAAAAAGAAATAAAAGGCATTAAGATTGGAAAGGAAGAAGTAAAAATATCTATTTGCAGAGGACATGATCTTGTATACAGAAAATACTAAGAAATCAATATTACTATAACTAATAAATAGTTCAGCTGGGTTTTAGGAGATAAGACCAATATATAAAAATCCATTATGTTTCTATACAGTGTACAATTGAAAACTAAAATTAATAAAACAATTCCAACTATAGTAACTTCAAAAAGGATAAAATACTTAGAAATAAAGTTAGCAAAAGAAATGCAACATTATACTATGAAAACTACAAAGCGTTGCTGAAGGAAGTTTCTCTCCTTAATAAATGGAGAGCATGTGGGATATACATATGACTAATCTGGAATTATGCGTATCTGTAAACAACAAAATTCTGTAAAATCAAAAAAGCAAAATAAAAACTTGTGATTGTGGAAAAAAAGCCACTAATCCAAATACAAACTTTCTCTTATGGCACACAAGCCAGGATAAAAAAATAAAATAAATTTTACAACAACAAAAACTAAAAAATAAATGGAGAGCAATCCCATGTTCGGGGACTTGAAGACCAAATATTGTTAAGATGTCAATACACCTCAAAGTGATCTCCATTCAATGCAACCCCTATCAAAATTCCAAATGGCTGCATTTCAGAAATTGATAAGATGATTAAGAAATTAATATGGAAATGCAAGGGTCCCAGAAGAGCCAAAACAATCCTGAAAAGAAACTAACAAATTTACAAGATTCACAGTTCTTCTTTTCAAAACTTACTACAAAGTTACAGTAATTAAGATAGTGTAGTGCTGATCCAAGGACAGACATGTACATCAATGGAACAGAATACTGAGGGTCCAGAAATAAACCTGATATGTTATTTTTGATAGGTTTTCAATATAAAAAGAATATATAAAGAATTCTTACAACCTGGAATATATAAAGAATTCTACAATCTAATAAGACAAATGTGCTGTGCTTAGTCACTCAGTCATGTCCAACTGTTTGCAACCCCATGGACTGTAGCCTGCCAGGCTTGTCTATCCATGGGATTCTCTAGGCAAGAATACTGGAGTGGGTTGCCATGCCCTTCTTTTTTTTTTATTATTATTAAATATTTATTTATTTGACTGTGCTGGGTCTTAGTTGCAGTACGTGGGATCTAGCTCCTGAGCAGGGCTCAAACCCAGGCCTCCTGCATTGGAAGCCAGGAGTCTTAGCCACTGGGCCACCAGAGAAGTCCCACCATGCCCTGCAGCATTATTTATAATAACAAAAAGTGGAAACAATTCCAACTATAGTAACTTCAAAAAGGATAAAATACTTAGAAATAAAGTTAGCAAAAGAAATGCAACATTATACTATGAAAACTACAAAGCGTTGCTGAAGGAAGTTTCTCTCCTTAATAAATGGAGAGCATGTGGGATATACATATGACTAATCTGGAATTATGCGTATCTGTAAACAACAAAATTCTGTAAAATCAAAAAAGCAAAATAAAAACTTGTGATTGTGGAAAAAAAGCCACTAATCCAAATACAAACTTTCTCTTATGGCACACAAGCCAGGATAAAAAAATAAAATAAATTTTACAACAACAAAAACTAAAAAATAAATGGAGAGCAATCCCATGTTCGGGGACTTGAAGACCAAATATTGTTAAGATGTCAATACACCTCAAAGTGATCTCCATTCAATGCAACCCCTATCAAAATTCCAAATGGCTGCATTTCAGAAATTGATAAGATGATTAAGAAATTAATATGGAAATGCAAGGGTCCCAGAAGAGCCAAAACAATCCTGAAAAGAAACTAACAAATTTACAAGATTCACAGTTCTTCTTTTCAAAACTTACTACAAAGTTACAGTAATTAAGATAGTGTAGTGCTGATCCAAGGACAGACATGTACATCAATGGAACAGAATACTGAGGGTCCAGAAATAAACCTGATATGTTATTTTTGATAGGTTTTCAATATAAAAAGAATATATAAAGAATTCTTACAACCTGGAATATATAAAGAATTCTACAATCTAATAAGACAAATGTGCTGTGCTTAGTCACTCAGTCATGTCCAACTGTTTGCAACCCCATGGACTGTAGCCTGCCAGGCTTGTCTATCCATGGGATTCTCTAGGCAAGAATACTGGAGTGGGTTGCCATGCCCTTCTTTTTTTTTTATTATTATTAAATATTTATTTATTTGACTGTGCTGGGTCTTAGTTGCAGTACGTGGGATCTAGCTCCCTGAGCAGGGCTCAAACCCAGGCCTCCTGCATTGGAAGCCAGGAGTCTTAGCCACTGGGCCACCAGAGAAGTCCCACCATGCCCTGCAGCATTATTTATAATAACAAAAAAGTGGAAACAATCCAAATGTCAACCAACTGATGAATGGATAAACTGTAGTATAGCCATATAATGGAATACTATTCTGCCATAAAAAAAATAAAGTGCTGATAGATGCTAAACCATGGAGGAACCTTGAAAACATGATGCTAAGTGAAATAAGGCAAACACCAAAGGACTAGCATATTCCATGTATATGAAATGTCCAGAATAGGCAAATCCATTGAAACAAAAAGTAGATTATTGGTTGCCAGGGGCTTGGGGATGGGTGGCAGTGGGAGAGAATGGAGAGTGAATGCTAATAAGTATGGAACTCCTTTGGGGGATTAGGAAAGTGCTCCAAAATTAAGTTTCTGATTGCATAACTCCATGAATATATGAAAAATCATTGAATTTAAATGGATGGAGTGCATACTTTGTGAATTATATCCCAATACTAAAAAAGAAAGAATTAGAGATGTTTGGGGGACTCATAGAACAGGTGTAATGGGAAATTTCAAGCCCCTTAGAAAAGCAATAGCCAGCAAGAAGCATCTGCAGTAGAAATGGCTGCCTGGGGATGGGGCTGGGGGGAGGGCCAGTTAGAGAGAAGCCTGTCAAACGTATGGAAGAAATCCAGAATTCTTTGTGGAGACCTGTGGAGGATGCTGAAGGCAGCTGAGAATTAAGAGGCAGCATACTTGCCAGGCAGTTGCTGTGGCATGAATGAACAGCCCTAAAATCAGGGACTGAGTGGAAAATATCATTGAAGCTTAGAGAGCTAGCAGACCACTGGATGCTGAGGTAGGAATCCTGGCAGTCGTAAAGTAAGGAGAGATGGCTGAGCTTCCTGACCAAATCTGTGTGCACTGGCAATAGTGATAGACTAAGCCATCAATTATGGGCATTTAAACAGTAAAGAGGGTGAGGCAAAATGAGCTATACTTCAACTAGGATCCAGCAGAGATTATGGGACTCCTTCACTGCTATGAACTTTAAATCAAATGTTGGCACAAAAGAGAGTTTTAATTCAGAGCACATTTTTATATTTTAATTGACAACCTTAATCTGTGCCACCTGTGCTCAACCTGTGCCTCCAGGCAACTGGAGTAGGTGCTCCAGAACATGGTGAGATTAATTATAGGAAAACGACTATATGTTTAAATTAAATTTAGAGGTACGGCACACTTGCAATATATACATTTTCTCATCCCATTAAATGCATAGAGGATAGCAAATGAAGTCTTTAAGGAAAAGAGGAAAATAGTCAAGATTCTCCAAAATTATAGTAAACACCTTTGAATTCTGGTTGTTCACAACTCCAGTAACTGCCCAAAAAGCATTCATGTTGATCATCTCTTCCCTAAAAACTTTCCTTGCCAATCCACAACTAGCTAGTTTTGTGAATTCTTCCACATTCAGTATAGATATATTCACATACCTAAATCTTATTAAAGGTCAGATAATAACTTTGTCTCAAGGAATAGGTAACAAAACAACATTCAATGAGCTTGCTTAACAATAGAAGATATAAAAGAAACAACTAGGAAAAAGTCAGAAGTAGACCATGGTCCTTTGTCTCATTAAGTGTTCATTAGATAAAGGCAGGTTTCAGGAGGGAAGGATCTGATTTGTAACCAATAAATCAAAAGCTGATTTATCCATTTGAGTTGAAAAGAAGGTAAAGAATTTCAGTATTTATTCATATATTCATTCAACTATAAAAGGGAACAGATCACCACCTCCGCCACCACAACCATGTGTCATATGTGTACAAGGTTAGATCAAAGTGGTAGCTAATAATATTGCATTCTGCAGTTGTTCAAGGATGACAGTTGAGAAAGTTTGATGACAGAGGATAAAAATAACACTTGTTTGGGCATAAATGGAAGTTTTTTCATTGAACTATGTGAATGTTCCTCGTGTCACCCACACTGCCAGAAACCTAAGAAAATAATTTTGCAACGTAAAAGTGGTCACTACTCATTAAATTACAATTCTTTTTTTTGTCCTGAAATGAAAAATAACTATATTGTAAACATGAGAATAAATTGAGGTAATGAAAAAATAATCAGGAACTATTAGGCATAATTCAATTTCCAGTTTTACTGTGTAGTTAATAATGTGCATAACCTTTGTTCAAGTAGTTTGTCACGGTTGTGTAACAAAGCATTTGACAAGAGTTCATTAATAGTAATTTCGAGGCAGATGTAGAAGCAGAAATGCTTACAGTTTGAATGTGCTTTGTTGACAAAGAAACTAGGGCCTATTTACTTTTTTTTTTAACTTATTTAAAAGAAACATGGAATCTTTTGCTCCCAGCTTGGCAGTCAGTTACAAAAAGCAGAAGGCACCTCAGCGTTTCCTCTGGAGCATATTATCACTGCAGTCCAGTATCAGCAGTGGGGAGAAACACATGTGCTTCATCATACTTTGACCTTTACACTTCGAGTCAAGAGAGTCCTGAGCAAGGCCAGTTTCCTCGTCCAGTGTACACTTAGCATAGATGTGAAAAAAAAAGCTTTTTTCCCACAGTATTTAGTCTGTGGACTCTATTTATGTTTGAATGAAATATGTTTCTTTCTATGGTGGTGACTTTGCAAGAAAACAAGGGCAGGAGAAGTATTTCCTCAAAGGCTAAAAGGAGGCATTACCACCACCACCACCACTTGCCAAGGGATTTGCAAAGCATCTTGAGGCTCAAGGATAGTATGGGAGACGAGCCAGACTCAAGAGAAGTGAGCACAGAGAAAAAGGTTTGAGTGCTTTTCCCCCCCTTTAGCCAGCCAATTCAACAAAGTCCTTCAGAGAGTAACGCCTAGTGGTCAGATAATGATGTCTTTTCTGCAACGATTGTGTTTGGATTTGTCTATTTCCTTTATGTTTGTGAGGTTTGGGGTTGGCATTTAAAATCCTTGTGGGGAAAGCTATTTTTATAACTCAACTGGGATGTCCTTGTCTTAGGGTTTCCCATTGCATCAGGCCCCTAGCCTAGTACGATAGCCATGATAGTGCTTTGTCTTTCAGACGAAATGCAGAACTAAGGACATGACTACTGGTGCTTATTAAAGATTCCTTGCTATTTTCACAAGAGTAGGGGCGTTAGACTCCTGTCTACTGGCCAAATTCTAAATCGGGAGATTACATTCTGCTTTCCTGAATTCCCCTAGTAGAAGCAGCCATCCATGGTATCCTACTTTGCTTTCTGTGCTACACTGTTGTGTGATATCATTAATTGGCACTGCTATGCTACTCTAGAAGTGACCACTTCTTAGTGGAGTGGGGAATAAATGGGCACCTATTGTCTGATATTGTATTTGACCTAGTTTCAAACAAATTAAAAGGTAGGCTCTGATAGTTAGGATAAAGAACAGAATGGAACAAAGCACTCTAACGGTGTACCAGTTGTTGCGATACATTTTTAGAAAATCAGCTTTCTCTTCTGCAACACATACAAATTGCTTTTTAAGAAACTACACTAGTGTTGACAATGAATTGTTATTAAAGCAGGAGGATCATCCTAACAACAATGATGAGGTCTGAGAGAATGTGATCGCATATCACAAACCACTTAAAGCATCTCTTTTGTCTTTAGGTTGCATCTAACTATCCTAGACAATTGATCTGTCCATTTCATACAATTTCTCTTTTAGGAGAGTCTTCATCTTTCCTTTGTAACATATTTCAGTGTTTCTCAATCTTTCCATAAACACTATGTTATTGTGATTTAACCCCCATTCCCCTATTGTAGCTTAATGTCACCATCTTTTATGCGTACACTGTAGTCTTTTATACATACATACATGTAGCCTTCTGAATAGATTGGTATTGAGAGGCAGTGTACTACAACAACATGGTTTTGGGAGTCAGACATGCCTGCTTTAAAATCCATAACTTTCTAGGTGTATCATATTGGGCAAGTTACTACTGAGATTCAATTTCCTCATCTGTAAAGGAACAATCTCAGAGGGCTACTGCAACGATTAAATGACATATTATGTTTGTCGGGTTATAGGGTAAAGATGAGGCATGGTTCTTGGCACCCAAAAAGTGCTCAGTAAATAGTAGCTATTTATTTGATGAGGTGCACAGATCTGACTCAATGCATAACTTTGAGAGTGGGAAGCATACTTCCTGGATTTCAACACAAGTTCCTTGGTGGCTCAGTGGTAAAGGAATCTTTTTTCCTTTTGGTAGGCGTTAGACTCCTGTCTACTGGCCAAATTCTAAATCGGAGATTACATTCTGCTTTCCTGAATTCCCCTAGTAGAAGCAGCCATCCATGGTATCCTACTTTGCTTTCTGTGCTACACTGTTGTGTGATATCATTAATTGGCACTGCTATGCTACTCTAGAAGTGACCACTTCTTAGTGGAGTGGGGAATAAATGGGCACCTATTGTCTGATATTGTATTTGACCTAGTTTCAAACAAATTAAAAGGTAGGCTCTGATAGTTAGGATAAAGAACAGAATGGAACAAAGCACTCTAACGGTGTACCAGTTGTTGCGATACATTTTTAGAAAATCAGCTTTCTCTTCTGCAACACATACAAATTGCTTTTTAAGAAACTACACTAGTGTTGACAATGAATTGTTATTAAAGCAGGAGGATCATCCTAACAACAATGATGAGGTCTGAGAGAATGTGATCGCATATCACAAACCACTTAAAGCATCTCTTTTGTCTTTAGGTTGCATCTAACTATCCTAGACAATTGATCTGTCCATTTCATACAATTTCTCTTTTAGGAGAGTCTTCATCTTTCCTTTGTAACATATTTCAGTGTTTCTCAATCTTTCCATAAACACTATGTTATTGTGATTTAACCCCCATTCCCCTATTGTAGCTTAATGTCACCATCTTTTATGCGTACACTGTAGTCTTTTATACATACATACATGTAGCCTTCTGAATAGATTGGTATTGAGAGGCAGTGTACTACAACAACATGGTTTTGGGAGTCAGACATGCCTGCTTTAAAATCCATAACTTTCTAGGTGTATCATATTGGGCAAGTTACTACTGAGATTCAATTTCCTCATCTGTAAAGGAACAATCTCAGAGGGCTACTGCAACGATTAAATGACATATTATGTTTGTCGGGTTATAGGGTAAAGATGAGGCATGGTTCTTGGCACCCAAAAAGTGCTCAGTAAATAGTAGCTATTTATTTGATGAGGTGCACAGATCTGACTCAATGCATAACTTTGAGAGTGGGAAGCATACTTCCTGGATTTCAACACAAGTTCCTTGGTGGCTCAGTGGTAAAGGAACTGCCTGCCAATGCAGGAGAATGCAGGAGACCCAGGAGACATGGATTCGATCCCTGGTTGGGAAGATCCCCTGGAGAAGGAAATGGCACCCCACTCCAGTATTCTTGCCTGGGAAATCCCATGGACAGAGGAGCCTGGGGGGCTACAGTCTGTGGGGTCACAAAACGGTTGGACACAACTTAGAAACTAAATAGTAACAGTGTCATGCACATACTATGGTACAGTGGCTCAATAATTGTTGACTTATTTTCCCCCACTCCCCCTACCCAGAGTGGAAAGAATAGCCCTCACCTATTTGCAAGATCGCACACATTTAGCCCAAAGGTGACAAAAATCCATCAATCCCCTGATGCCTCCAAATATGCAGATAGATACTTCGCTTTGTCTAGATGTTTTGTCACGGCACAAACACAACACAAAAAACTTTGAGTTTCTGTTTCTATGAGGTTCATTTCTATGAATTTTTTTGCATTTGATTATTGTCTTGGGTACCCACAATGAGACTGACGCAATCAAATGCCTCCTCATCCATCCAAGCATTCTTTGAGGAAGTTTTAAATGAATACTAACGACTGTCTAATTACATACTTAAACAAAATCTTTCAACTTGCGACTAAGCTCACCACCTGCCCTATTTACCTGTAAGATCTGTGCTGAGTACAAATATATTTCTAATCTGCTTTGTTCTCAAGCCAGCCGCCTCTCCCAATAACCCACCGCCGCAAGTTCCAGGGCAAAACGAACATTTGTGAACCAGTGAGGTGTTGGTTAGAACTTTATTTTTTGCTATTAAACCTCTTTACGGGGCTAGGAGCGAAGGCTGAGGAACACGCGGGGGACAGAGAGGTCCAGTCGGGCTGGAATGTTTGTCACTAAGGAAAGAGTATTGCTCTTTTACATTCATCTTGGAAAAACATTCTGGTGCATATTCAGATGGAGCCACTGCAATGTGGCCCTTTCCCCCATTGATTTGTACAGACTTCAGAGGGGTGATCTCAGGTGTGGACTCTGAGCACCTGCTTGCTCACACTTCAGCAGTTCCTTGGTGGCTCAGTGGTAAAGGAACTGCCTGCCAATGCAGGAGAATGCAGGAGACCCAGGAGACATGGATTCGATCCCTGGTTGGGAAGATCCCCTGGAGAAGGAAATGGCACCCCACTCCAGTATTCTTGCCTGGGAAATCCCATGGACAGAGGAGCCTGGGGGGCTACAGTCTGTGGGGTCACAAAACGGTTGGACACAACTTAGAAACTAAATAGTAACAGTGTCATGCACATACTATGGTACAGTGGCTCAATAATTGTTGACTTATTTTCCCCCACTCCCCCTACCCAGAGTGGAAAGAATAGCCCTCACCTATTTGCAAGATCGCACACATTTAGCCCAAAGGTGACAAAAATCCATCAATCCCCTGATGCCTCCAAATATGCAGATAGATACTTCGCTTTGTCTAGATGTTTTGTCACGGCACAAACACAACACAAAAAACTTTGAGTTTCTGTTTCTATGAGGTTCATTTCTATGAATTTTTTTGCATTTGATTATTGTCTTGGGTACCCACAATGAGACTGACGCAATCAAATGCCTCCTCATCCATCCAAGCATTCTTTGAGGAAGTTTTAAATGAATACTAACGACTGTCTAATTACATACTTAAACAAAATCTTTCAACTTGCGACTAAGCTCACCACCTGCCCTATTTACCTGTAAGATCTGTGCTGAGTACAAATATATTTCTAATCTGCTTTGTTCTCAAGCCAGCCGCCTCTCCCAATAACCCACCGCCGCAAGTTCCAGGGCAAAACGAACATTTGTGAACCAGTGAGGTGTTGGTTAGAACTTTATTTTTTGCTATTAAACCTCTTTACGGGGCTAGGAGCGAAGGCTGAGGAACACGCGGGGGACAGAGAGGTCCAGTCGGGCTGGAATGTTTGTCACTAAGGAAAGAGTATTGCTCTTTTACATTCATCTTGGAAAAACATTCTGGTGCATATTCAGATGGAGCCACTGCAATGTGGCCCTTTCCCCCATTGATTTGTACAGACTTCAGAGGGGTGATCTCAGGTGTGGACTCTGAGCACCTGCTTGCTCACACTTCAGCAGTTCAGAACCCAGCCTATTTGAGGCCGGTGTAGCTCAAATTCCACGTAACTCGTTTCAGGTGTCACCAGCACTATGCGCAGCGCCGGTCATCGAGTTGTGCTTTGGGACTTGGCTACTTATTTCGGACTTTCATGCCCCCCTCCCTCAACTAGTTTCCCTTTCCCTCCTCCGTCCCCGGGGGTGCACACTTCCTCCTTTAGCTCCCACTCTCCGCTTTCTTCTCCTCTCCTTTTCCTTCCTCCCCTCTGGGTTTCCCCTCTCTCATCCTTGGAGGGCCGCGGGGCGCGAGGCTGAGGCTCGGCTCGGAGGAGGAGGAGGCGCGAGGCCGGCGGGACAGGCGCTAGGTGCCGAGCCGCCGAAGCGCAGGGCGCGCGCCGGGGCGGGCGCGCGTGCAGGCTGGCTGCGTGGCCGGGCCGCTGGGCCGGGGAGCGGCGCGCGCGCGCGTGGCCCGCGAGCCCCTGGCGCGCCCCCGGCGGCCGGGGCCGCAGCGTGCTCGCCCCCGCCGCCAGCTCGCCTCACTTATGGGTCGGAAGCGCTGCGTGGGGGAGACTGTTCCAAGATGGCGGCGGGTTGCTGCGGGGTGAAGAAGCAGAAACTGTCCAGTTCGCCCCCCTCTGGCTCGGGTGGCGGTGGTGGCGCCTCCTCCTCCTCCCACTGCAGCGGAGAGAGCCAGTGCCGAGCCGGGGAGCTGGGACTAGGAGGCGCCGGTACGCGGCTCAACGGGCTAGGAGGTCTAGCCGGAGGAGGTAGCGGCAGCGGCTGTGCCCTCTCTCCCCCCCAGGGCTGCGGCGGCGGCGGCGGGGGGATCTCCCTGTCGCCCCCTCCGAGCTGCGGAGTGGGGACCCTACTTTCTACCCCGGCCGCCGCCACCTCTCCCTCGCCCTCCTTGTCGTCCGCCGCCTCGTCTACATCGCCCGGCTCCCGGAAGATGGTGGTGTCAGCGGAGATGTGCTGCTTTTGCTTCGATGTGCTCTACTGTCACCTGTATGGATACCAGCAGCCCCGGACCCCCCGGTTCACCAACGAGCCCTAGTGAGTACCGTACCCTCCGCCGCCCTCTCCCTTGCGCTCGGGATGGGGCTCAGAGTTGAGGCAAAGTACGAGCCCGCTTCCCCGCCGGCCGTTGCCCCTGCCCCTCTGGGCTGCCCCGGGTCCCCGGAGCCACTTGCCCAGAGTAAGGGCACCCCGCGCTTTCTGCCCTCCAAGGCATGCGCCCCACACTTGGAGCGGGGTGCTGCTGCGAGAGATGGCTCGTTCACTCCCAGAGGTGTTCGCTTTCTGTTTGAGCTAACTTCGAGGAGTTTTGACCCTCTCCTTCGCCACCCCGGGTCCCCATCTGCCGGGTTGGGGAGCTCTGGATCTCTCACGGTGTTGACCTCCCTGGATTGGGTTTCCTTGACCCCCAGTGAAAGCCCCGCCGGTGTTCCCGCCCCCCCCCCGCCCCGCCGTACCACGCACATGGAGAGTTACTATCCCATTGCAACGTGAAAAATAGCAACTATCCAACTTCTGTTCTGCTAGTGATGGAACTTAGCTCCAGAGCCTATGAGCTTACCCATCTTTTGCCTTTGGGTTTACTTGTGTCCCGGGGAGGGAAGAGGTTTTTGTCAAAACACGTTTTCCCTTAGTACCTATTTTTATCTGAACTTACCCATGAAAATGTGTTTCTAGTGAAGCGCACCGCCGGCTCTCTCACATTTAAAGAGTGAGACCTTTTTTTTTCCTTTTCATTCCACTGTCTGGGTAATAGCTCATTCAAAGAGAGCTGTCCCCGTAGAGCCGATGTCAGTTTGTACATTACGCGTGCATTCGCTTTTGTGTCGACTTCACTTTTTAAGAAACCCATGTTAGGCTTGACGATTCGGGAAATAGTTAAACAGTAAGCGTGCAGGAATTTTTATGGTTTCCTCCGGTTTTGTACTTTTATTTTACCCTTCAAGTGTGTGGTTGAAATTGTTTAAAATAACACTGTTACAGCTAAAAGCCAGGTTAATTCTAGTCCCTGTCTGTTTGGATGTGTGGGAGATGGGGCATATGTTGTTTTTTTTTTTAGTGTGTAAACTGAGTGTAAACTGACTTTTTGAGTTAAATGCTCAAGACGAAATGTAAAGCCCAAGGAAGGGCAGAATGACAAAGAGGGTGATTGTCTTTATTATGAGTACTTAGTATCAACAAGAAAAATAATAGAGAAAAATTTCAGTGAAACTTACACTGAAAAGCATCAACCCTTTTTCTGGCTAAGACAAGTGCCCCTTGTCCCCGTATCATAAATACCTGAATTGATGTTCTTTTTAAACTGCTTCTTTTCATTTTGTGAGATTAGGGGATTAGACTGCGACTGGTATAAACACTCTGCCTAGTCTAAAAATATTCAATTAATATGTAAAGTGGAAATTGCAATAAAGTACCCTGGAAATTATACATTTGTTTTGTTTGTTTTCTTTGGCTTTGATACTTTAAATGTATCTCTCTTTTTTGGGAAATGGATCCTGAAATGCATTCATTTTGTATTGTTGCCCCTTTTCTGTGGTCTGTGCATTTTCTTTCAGACTTGGTTCCTCTTTGGGCATTGATTCATAAGAAATGCACGAAAGAGCATAGAGACTGACACTTTGTCAAATAACATATCTTGATAAGTTTCATAGTTTTAATTCTAGAAACTTAAATCCTAAACCACACTGATACTTAACCAATTTGTTTTTGGTTAAGAAGTAGAATTCACTTTGAAAATGACTGCCATGTAAAAAAAAAATCTATGAAATATTTATTAGGTTGAGTCACTTATTTGTGACTTTTCTGCCTTCTCTTGGATATCTATGATGTATTAAAGCCAGTCCGGGGATGATACATAGGTTGGCTCAGCAAAGTCATGGGATTGCACAAATTCACTCCTGTTTAGTTATACGAGTTTGGCAAAGGCTGTTTTACTATTCACGCCCCATTGCTCCAAAGCATGCAAACACACTTTCAGGAGGTGCTATTTTCACACATTTTAAAGTGAGTTTGGGTGAACTGAGTGACTGTAACAAGAATTTTCAAAGGAAAGTGAGCTTGACCAGCTCATACAGAAAATCCTTTTGAAAACTTCATGTAACAGTGGCTACTTTGCACACAAATTTAGGTATTGTTTCTCCTCTAATACCCCACCCACTGGATTTATTTTTCATGGAATTCAACAAAAAAAAAAAAAAAAAAAAGACACCACTTTCACCACTGTGGATATGTTGCAACAATGGTGAGAGAATAATACCTTTTATCATTTAGCAGGCCTTGACTGTGTCATGTATTCCACCAAACAACAAATTTAGAAGAGACACTGACCATGACCAAGGGGAGAATGGAAGTTTGCTTAACTGGAAAGTGCGTCTTTATTTTCATTTATCTTAAAGTCATTTTTGAGGTGGACTGTGGAAACTTTTTGGAACATTTCGTCAAAGCAGGGTTTGATCATGGGAGTGAAATAGAGTCCCTTGACAGTGCCTTAGTAAGCAACACCTATTTGCTTTCTGTTTTACATATTTAATAGCATCGTGTATATATTAGTGTGGCTTGGTGCTGGGGACCATAAGACATAGACACATTGCCTTTTTTACCCCCCCAGAGTTATTAGTATCATGGTGTCATGAGCTCTGTCCACCGGAAGATGTGCTTTGGACAGTGGCACATTCTCCTGTGGGAAAGCATACCGTTTTCATCCCTTCCCAGGATCTTTCTGTCAAAATGTCTCTCACTGGTGAAGTCTGCCTTTTATGGGCCTAGAAGTTCTGACTTCATCCGTGACCCTTCCACTCTGGTAGGTTATTAGAAATTTCCAGTGATCAGGTTTGGTGGGAAGATGTCCCTATAGGAACAGGCTGTGTGGATACAAAGTCGTGCCCGGTGCTGCTGTGTCCTTGGAGTACCTCCCTCATTGCAAAGAGGTAGCAGTAGCTGGGGCCTGGGAGGAGAGTGGAAATCTGTTTAGCAGAAGACAGGTAACGTTTGTGTTCAAAATGAGGAATGAATGACTGAACCCTTGGTCTCAGTTGTACAGCCACATTTGCCCACAGAACTAAGGTTCACGACATGACTTTAGGTGCATTTTATGATTCAGAGTCAGAGCTCTTGGATTTACAGATGGGAAAGTGAGCTTGACCAGCTCATACAGAAAATCCTTTTGAAAACTTCATGTAACAGTGGCTACTTTGCACACAAATTTAGGTATTGTTTCTCCTCTAATACCCCACCCACTGGATTTATTTTTCATGGAATTCAACAGAAAAAAAAAAAAAAAAAAGACACCACTTTCACCACTGTGGATATGTTGCAACAATGGTGAGAGAATAATACCTTTTATCATTTAGCAGGCCTTGACTGTGTCATGTATTCCACCAAACAACAAATTTAGAAGAGACACTGACCATGACCAAGGGGAGAATGGAAGTTTGCTTAACTGGAAAGTGCGTCTTTATTTTCATTTATCTTAAAGTCATTTTTGAGGTGGACTGTGGAAACTTTTTGGAACATTTCGTCAAAGCAGGGTTTGATCATGGGAGTGAAATAGAGTCCCTTGACAGTGCCTTAGTAAGCAACACCTATTTGCTTTCTGTTTTACATATTTAATAGCATCGTGTATATATTAGTGTGGCTTGGTGCTGGGGACCATAAGACATAGACACATTGCCTTTTTTACCCCCCCAGAGTTATTAGTATCATGGTGTCATGAGCTCTGTCCACCGGAAGATGTGCTTTGGACAGTGGCACATTCTCCTGTGGGAAAGCATACCGTTTTCATCCCTTCCCAGGATCTTTCTGTCAAAATGTCTCTCACTGGTGAAGTCTGCCTTTTATGGGCCTAGAAGTTCTGACTTCATCCGTGACCCTTCCACTCTGGTAGGTTATTAGAAATTTCCAGTGATCAGGTTTGGTGGGAAGATGTCCCTATAGGAACAGGCTGTGTGGATACAAAGTCGTGCCCGGTGCTGCTGTGTCCTTGGAGTACCTCCCTCATTGCAAAGAGGTAGCAGTAGCTGGGGCCTGGGAGGAGAGTGGAAATCTGTTTAGCAGAAGACAGGTAACGTTTGTGTTCAAAATGAGGAATGAATGACTGAACCCTTGGTCTCAGTTGTACAGCCACATTTGCCCACAGAACTAAGGTTCACGACATGACTTTAGGTGCATTTTATGATTCAGAGTCAGAGCTCTTGGATTTACAGATGGGAACACAGATAGCCAGGCTATAGGAAACCATTTGCTACCATAAAAGGAACCACTGTGCCAGGCGTTGGGGCCAGTCGACTCCAGAACCATCCTTCTCAACTTTGGCTGCACATTTGAATCATTGAAGAATTATGAAAAATATGGATGTCTGGGTCCCAACCCCAGAAATTCTGATGCAATTGGTCTTGGATGGACCTGGGCATCAGGACTTCTGGAAGCTTTCCAGGTGAATTTTTGACATGCAGCTGAGGTGGAGAACCAGTGGTTATATTCAACTAGACCTTTCTCCTGAGACTGTGAGTCATTTGGTATGGGGTGGTTCCTGGGTACTTGGATTTTATAAGCAACCTGGGTGATTTTTGGTAAACAGCCCATTTGGAAACAACTTGCAGTGTGGTCTGCAGACACATCACCTGGAACGTGTTCCAAATGTAGGCTCACACACCCCACCTCAGTCCGGCTGAATCTGAATCTGCATTTTCACAAGCTGCCCCAGGTGACTCTTAGGCACTTGGAAGTTTGGGGAGGAGTGGTTCTCAAACTTTACTTCTTAAGCTCCTGTAGTGCTTGTTAAAACACAAATTGCTGGGCCCCATTCCCAGAGTTTCTGATTCAGTAGGTCTCGGGTGGGGCCGTGAATTTGCATTTCTAACAAGCTCCTTGGTGATGCTGCTGCTGCAGTTCCCAGGACCACATGTTGAGCCCCACTAGGTTAGAGAGCCGGCAGGGCCTGGAGAAAGTACTTGAGCAACTGTCAGGGAAGGGCACTTTCCACGGTCAGTTTCCAATATAAAACTTCCTGCTTCCATGTCAATATCCTTTATCATGTTCTTTCTAACATAGCACCAGGGAGATTGAATGCTGCCGAGATCATAAGAAGATTCTTGGGATGGTTTCAGTTCAAGGTGGGGGTGTGGAGGGGAGGGGAGGAGACCCCTACCTGGAAACCTGCAGTATGATTTTAGGTCTTTGTTCAGAAATTGTTCCATGTGAGGAGCACATTTTAGGAATTAAAAGCAGCTCAGATATGATATCTTTTAGCGAGTTATATTGATTTTAGTAAGTAGAGCCCCCTTCTATTCCCATAAAAAAATGCTTTGATGATTAACTCACTAAATAACATGTTGTGATAAGATTTTAAAAGCTTTTTACTTACACTTATGCTTGCTGGATTGCATTTTAAGAATTTCCCTCATTAAGAAAGAAATATAAAAGGATCCTGCTAAGGCACTGGGATTGTTCAGTCTTCTATCTTTAATGCCGTGTTGCATGTCACATCCCATGAACTTTTTATTTTAATCTTCTTACCACCTTTGAAGTTAATGCAGTACTACATTTTGTATAAACCAGAGCACATTAAAGATACTTTACTATTAAACATCAGTAAGCGTGTTTTCCCCCATTGCAGCAAACCGAATATATGTGTTAAAAAGATCCACTCCTCGACATGAAGATTTTGAGAGACCCTGATCAGACATTTGAACAATTACCTTTTTCTTGTCTTGTCACGGTAGTCAAATTACTGTTTGTCCATGTGCTTGGGAGGAATTGGGTTTCTCTAGGGAGGTGAGAGGTAGGCACTTTGTTTCATCAGAACATTAACAGTCCTATCACACATTAGATGATTTGATAATGCAACTCAGGGCAAAGTGATATTAAAAAAGCATTTTAAACACAAACGATTATATTTCTATGATGTGTTTTGGAGATGATGACTGACCAGAATAGCTGCAAGGTGTATGTGTTTCTCCTAGATGATGCGACTAAGCCATTACAGATTTCCTTACATGTAATGATCCTGATGTATAGTTCTTTTTTGTTTTGTTTTTTTTTTTTAAATAATTGTCTGAAAAACTGTTGAGCATTTTTGGAGGTATTTTATGGGTTGTTTTTCAACAATGTCAAGTTCCATTGGAAGGCAATCTGTTGTCCTGTCTTATGATAGAAAAGAAAGCAGGCATGCCCCTCCCCCCCATTGTCATTTATGCTGTAAAAATCTTCAGTGACTGAAATGGTATGATATCGAAAGCTGCCGAGAATGTTTAAAAGCCCCTACCTGGAAACCTGCAGTATGATTTTAGGTCTTTGTTCAGAAATTGTTCCATGTGAGGAGCACATTTTAGAATTAAAAGCAGCTCAGATATGATATCTTTTAGCGAGTTATATTGATTTTAGTAAGTAGAGCCCCCTTCTATTCCCATAAAAAAATGCTTTGATGATTAACTCACTAAATAACATGTTGTGATAAGATTTTAAAAGCTTTTTACTTACACTTATGCTTGCTGGATTGCATTTTAAGAATTTCCCTCATTAAGAAAGAAATATAAAAGGATCCTGCTAAGGCACTGGGATTGTTCAGTCTTCTATCTTTAATGCCGTGTTGCATGTCACATCCCATGAACTTTTTATTTTAATCTTCTTACCACCTTTGAAGTTAATGCAGTACTACATTTTGTATAAACCAGAGCACATTAAAGATACTTTACTATTAAACATCAGTAAGCGTGTTTTCCCCCATTGCAGCAAACCGAATATATGTGTTAAAAAGATCCACTCCTCGACATGAAGATTTTGAGAGACCCTGATCAGACATTTGAACAATTACCTTTTTCTTGTCTTGTCACGGTAGTCAAATTACTGTTTGTCCATGTGCTTGGGAGGAATTGGGTTTCTCTAGGGAGGTGAGAGGTAGGCACTTTGTTTCATCAGAACATTAACAGTCCTATCACACATTAGATGATTTGATAATGCAACTCAGGGCAAAGTGATATTAAAAAAGCATTTTAAACACAAACGATTATATTTCTATGATGTGTTTTGGAGATGATGACTGACCAGAATAGCTGCAAGGTGTATGTGTTTCTCCTAGATGATGCGACTAAGCCATTACAGATTTCCTTACATGTAATGATCCTGATGTATAGTTCTTTTTTGTTTTGTTTTTTTTTTTTAAATAATTGTCTGAAAAACTGTTGAGCATTTTTGGAGGTATTTTATGGGTTGTTTTTCAACAATGTCAAGTTCCATTGGAAGGCAATCTGTTGTCCTGTCTTATGATAGAAAAGAAAGCAGGCATGCCCCTCCCCCCCATTGTCATTTATGCTGTAAAAATCTTCAGTGACTGAAATGGTATGATATCGAAATACAGATTACAAAATTATTTTTATATCTGTGCCTAAAGGTGTATGTAGGGCGAGGTATATTTAGTTACAAAGGAAAACTCGATGCTTATTTTACCTTCTCCCCATATAGCCAAAGGGAGTGATAACCTAGCTCATCATTTTTCTTGCTTATGAATTGTGTTTGTGCTGTATTCAGGTCCCTGTTAGTGGGTTGCAACCAAGAAGGAATTTCTTCTGGGATTTCTAACTCCAGTGGGAAGAAAGACCACTACTGAGAAAGAGAAAACTGCTCTGTTAGCCCATGCCTATGTTTTTTCTTTTTTTCCTAAGTATGTGTTTCTCAGAAACAGAGTAACATTCACATTGTTGTCTTTTAAAAGACTGTACACTTTTTGAAATTGTGTTAAAACACTATACCCTATTACTGCAATTTATTATAATTTTGAAGTCATTGTGTGTCCCATTAACAGACCATCTTTTTTGAGAATGTATGTGTGTGTAACACTAAAACTTGTGCAATGAGATTAGTCAGAGTTCCGTATTTCAATAGGCGTTTTTCTGTTCTCTCTGTGTCACACATGCTTGCCTGTTTTAAAGCAGCACAATGACCAGGGCTTTTACATTTAAATTTTCTTAAATAGTCTTTTTTTCCCCCCAACTTGTGTAATAATGTCTCTTTTTGATACTGTTCTGAATCAATTAAGCTAAGTGAGTGAGGACCAGCAGTAAAACCCAGGGGCTGCCAAGAATGGACCTTCAGTGTGTAAGCTGTCTTTCCACAATCAGTAATTGGGCAGTTGCTCACAGGACACTGGAGACAGTGTGGGAAGCCAGTGGTTGTGTAGGTGGGAAGGGTAGATTCCCAACAGTAAACTTATTTAGAGTTGAGCTTCTGTAGTTACAGTGTTGCTAAGAGCAAAAATGAGCCACAGGCTTCTGTAGTAGAAAGAAAAGTGCCCAAAGGAAAAAGTATGGTGTAATGACATAGTTTGGTGGGTGGGGCATGTTTTACGTTGGGTCCAACTATAAGTGGCATCTTTTCTATCAAGTGTGGGTGTATTTTCTACAGCTCATAATGTATCATACTTTCAAGCTTGCTTGACCTGAAAAATGTTAGTGTTGAATAACTGAGTGGAAAATATATGTCACTGGTGGCGGGGTAGGGCTTATTTGTTACAAAGGAAAACTCGATGCTTATTTTACCTTCTCCCATATAGCCAAAGGGAGTGATAACCTAGCTCATCATTTTCTTGCTTATGAATTGTGTTTGTGCTGTATTCAGGTCCCTGTTAGTGGGTTGCAACCAAGAAGGAATTTCTTCTGGGATTTCTAACTCCAGTGGGAAGAAAGACCACTACTGAGAAAGAGAAAACTGCTCTGTTAGCCCATGCCTATGTTTTTTCTTTTTTTCCTAAGTATGTGTTTCTCAGAAACAGAGTAACATTCACATTGTTGTCTTTTAAAAGACTGTACACTTTTTGAAATTGTGTTAAAACACTATACCCTATTACTGCAATTTATTATAATTTTGAAGTCATTGTGTGTCCCATTAACAGACCATCTTTTTTGAGAATGTATGTGTGTGTAACACTAAAACTTGTGCAATGAGATTAGTCAGAGTTCCGTATTTCAATAGGCGTTTTTCTGTTCTCTCTGTGTCACACATGCTTGCCTGTTTTAAAGCAGCACAATGACCAGGGCTTTTACATTTAAATTTTCTTAAATAGTCTTTTTTTCCCCCCAACTTGTGTAATAATGTCTCTTTTTGATACTGTTCTGAATCAATTAAGCTAAGTGAGTGAGGACCAGCAGTAAAACCCAGGGGCTGCCAAGAATGGACCTTCAGTGTGTAAGCTGTCTTTCCACAATCAGTAATTGGGCAGTTGCTCACAGGACACTGGAGACAGTGTGGGAAGCCAGTGGTTGTGTAGGTGGGAAGGGTAGATTCCCAACAGTAAACTTATTTAGAGTTGAGCTTCTGTAGTTACAGTGTTGCTAAGAGCAAAAATGAGCCACAGGCTTCTGTAGTAGAAAGAAAAGTGCCCAAAGGAAAAAGTATGGTGTAATGACATAGTTTGGTGGGTGGGGCATGTTTTACGTTGGGTCCAACTATAAGTGGCATCTTTTCTATCAAGTGTGGGTGTATTTTCTACAGCTCATAATGTATCATACTTTCAAGCTTGCTTGACCTGAAAAATGTTAGTGTTGAATAACTGAGTGGAAAATTATATGTCACTGGTGGCGGGGGGAATCTTTTTTTTTCTTTCTTTTTAGCATATACATTTTGCTGAGTTCTGTGGTTGGAACCTAGAGAAATAGAAGAAATTGTTCTATCCTCACAGAGCTCACAGTCTCGTTTAAGATACGATACTTAACTTGCTTACAGAGCAATTTATACATGATTATAGGTGCATCAGATACATAGAAAGTACTGTGCATAAGCATGGGAATGACATAGGATAAAGGAGTGGCCAAGAAGGCTTTTAGGAGAGGACAGCTTTTGAGCCAAGGTTTTCCCATCCAGGTACTAACTAGGCCCAACCCTGCTTAGCTTCTGAGATCGGGTGCAGCACGTGCAGGGTGGTATGGCTGTAGACCTGAGCCAGGTTTTTAAACGGCAGAAGTACGGAGATTATGGGTAAGAGTCTGTATGACCAGCAGATCTAGAAGTCTTACTTGATTGTTCTCAAACTGGTTGCTGTCACCACCACACCCCTTGCCACAACACTTGGGGATTCCCAGCAGCTGTCTTTAGTCAGCAACTTGCACACTCAGCGTTCGCCATACCACTCCCCTTGTTCTGGTCTCTAAGATCATAAAGCTTCAAGGAAATGGAAAGTAGCCTTTTAGGCTTGGGAGCCTCTGGGAATGCTGCATAAGAAGTATTGGATCTGATTAGTTTTTTGTATGAGGAAGGGAACAGAACTTGTTGACGAGCCCTCTAGAATACAGGCTGAATTGGAAGGAGAAGAATCTCAAGGTAGGGGAGAACAGTGAGACTTAAGGTGATGAGGGCAGAAGGACTGGACCCCAGGGAGAGAGTTTGTGAATCTAGGAAGGTTCAAGAATCAACAAGTGGAAGAAATTATCAGCGTATGCAGGGACTTGCACTCTAGGCCCAGGTTTTGTGTAGGAGTGGAAAGATTGTAGCTCACCTGTTTTTTGGCTTCCGTCAGTGCCTCTTCTTTTCTTGGCCCTGAGCCTAGCTATTCTTGTGCTCAGGAAAAGTTTGTTCAACAGCTCTGTTGGAATGGCTATGAAATTTGATCACAAGTGTAAGGACCTCCACCTCTCACCTATTGCCCACTGTATCTAATCTGAGAGAAAGGAGTAGAAGATGTGTTGGCTTGATTGATTTTGGATCAAGTATGGAGATAGCTGAGATAGCTTTTGAATGAGGCCCTGGAATGAGGTGATTACATGTGAGTAAAGAGGCATTGTGTGTGTGTTGGGGGGGTGGGGGGTGGGTATCTACCAAATTCCCATTGCTGGGCTAAGTGAACATGAAAGAGGCTTTGAACATAATTCAGAGTTCATAAGTCTGAGGAATCAGGAGAATGGTGGTGCCACTTTAAAAAACGTGGTAGGAAAGAGGTTGGGAAGAAATAATTGGTCAGGTGAAATCTGAGACTTTTTAATACGTATATTTCAAGTGTTGTCAGTTATCAAATGACATTTCTTTTTAAATGAACAGACCTGTAGAGCAGCAAAGAGCTATTGTGATGATTTGGTTTGTCTCTTGGGATCTCGCCAGCCTCCCTTTCTTCCCCGTTGTGGCTTTGAACTGCTGAAATAGGTAGAGATCAGTGATAGTTTTTAGCTTTTTCTTGCTAGTAAAAATATTGACAGAATGTTGGATCTCCCTAATGTAGGTCTGTACATTTTCTCAGTTATCAGTTTGAAAGCAGTCAGTGATTTTTATATTTCCTTATGTATATATCATAGCATAGGTTTCAACAAAATAGAGCCTCATGGAAGACTCTCTTAGGAACTTATAGTTTCAGGTCTTGGATGAAAGGAAATTTCTGAAGGATGGAAAGTGCGATCTGGTACTAAATTCTAGGTCCTATGTCCTCAGACTTAGAAAGTTAAGAATCAAGCTGGATCTGTTTTGCATCCTTGCTCATTGATCAGAGAGAGTTTTTTTATCATTTGAAAGGATCAGCCATATTGCTTTGTGATCTTTGCGATCTTCCGTGAATGGGCAAATAATGCAAAAAATTCTGCTTGAGTACAGGCCTACTAATATTAGTTTTTAAAATAAGGTCTGTGATAGTTTGATGATTCTTGCCTTTCCTCTATCTGTTTCATTTTACAGATAATCCACACTGTGACCCAAAGCTACATGCAATGCTGGGAGAGCACAGTTGACTGTATTATGCAATATCCTGCCAGAAGATGCTGACCAGCTCTCTAGTAATGGAAAGTAGTGAGATTGACCTAACTGCCTATGTAGCTCGCCTTGCCATTCCATATACTTTGTGTAAGCATATGACACACAATTCTAGTAACATATCTTACAGTGAGATCTGGGATTGCTTCAAGGTGGTGACACTGGATTCCCTGCTTTGCTTCAGGCCCTGGTGAATCTTTGAATCATTCTCATAGTATGGAATTTATGAAAAATCAGCTTTGGTGTTGTCAGCCAGAAGACCACCAGCACTATATCTGCCTCAAAGAAATGCTCACGTGCTAGTCACATTGAGGTACTTCTCTGTGACAGTATTATTGCTTATGTAGCCTAAAAACCACATGGTTAACTCTGGGTAGTATGGGGTGCAAATAAGTTATACAGCTGGTAAAACTTGGACCTCAGTACAAACCTTATGGTAGTAAGACAAATACCCTCTGTGTCCTGATTTTGAAAACAGTGAGGTAAGTGTTTAGATGATGGGTGCTTTGTTCACTTTTTTTTAAAAGATGGTGTGTGGAAGACGACATTGGTGATTCATTCACAAAAGGAGAATTTCATGAAGTCTTTTGGCCTTTTTTCCATGTTAGATGATTGCTCTCCATGCATTTCATGAAGTTCCCCATGATTAAAACAAATAGAAAATCTCATGCTTCTTTTGTATCAAAAACAAAGTCTTCCCTGTCACTTGGTCAGGTCCTTGAGTTTGTGGAATGGTAGGGATAGGGGGCCGGGCAGTCAGTGGTTAAAATTTTTGTTCAGTTCCTGGATCCGTCTGCCTCACACCCTTGTCAATTCACCCCCGCCACCCCCTGCCATGAGAACAAATGGGAATGATACTGCTTCTATTTCTTTGACGCTAATGAGGTGATATGTGGTTTGTGGTATATTTTACTCCACGAAGTCTAACCATTGCCCTGTTTGGCAAGTTGTTTTGCAGAAATCCATCCTTTTACACTAAAAGCATGGCTCTGTGTAGAAAGAGACTCACACAGAGCTGGAGGCAGGAGTAGGGGGCATGTGGGAATCAGGGAAGGAGAAAAATGAGATTGTTGTCAAATGAGGTGACCCTGGATTCAGGGTAGATAAAGAGACTGAGTGCTGAGTCTGGAGCAGGACTGTTACAAGAGGCGGATTTTACATCATACAAAACCTAGGTGTCCCTTCTTTAGGACCAAGAATCGTGGCACTCTGGTTAAAAAGAAATTATTCCTATCAGCCACAGATGCACAGCATGACATTTAATAACAAAAGAGGACTTCTGTATGGGTCCCCTGAGGGCTTCCTAGAGATCACACTGAAAATCATTCACATTGTGTCTTCAGAATGAAGCTTCTGGGTGAGTTTGGGAGCTGTAGGACAAGTAGTTTAAGCATAGCCCAAGTGGATAAATGTACCCACTCTCTGGTCATTCATCCTTTTGTGTTTTTTTTTCCCCTTGATTTGTTTATGAACATAGTCAGAAATCCTCAAGTATTCTAATGTCTCTTATTTTTTGGCTTGTGTCTTTGGTTTTAATTGCCTCTCCTTAGATGTATGAAGTTTCTTTTATATAGCTTGCTCACAGTTATTCTCCATCACAAAAATTATGGAACAGAAACTATGAAAGAAGACAGCCAGCTGTAATTGCTGATTGTAAATGCAGTCATACGGAGGCCTCCTACTGAACATACTCAACTCTTGTCTCCAGTGTCTCTTTAACAGGACCCACTCTGATAGGTTTGGTTCATACAGTACATTCTCAGAGATAACTGAAGCACCAGCTATTTGGGGTTAATGATTTTCTCTTCTGTCATATAGAAGAGAATATACCATTGGTATATATCATTGCCAATTTTTAGCAAGTTTATTTTTATTGTGATAAAAAGACACATAACATGTCATGGACCCTGTTAACACGTTCTTAAGTGCACAGTACTGTTGGCTGTAGCCACCATATTTAGCTCATTTTTTAAAGGCATGTAATAGTGGCTCTACCTCAAGCAACTAAGTTTTCGTAGGAATGTTGGGAAACTTTTACAAAGTAATCTTACCAACCCATGGTAGAAATGCATGAAGCCTATATATAGGAGAGCCTAATTTAGGCTTTGAGGTGTTATTTATTTTTCCAAACTCATTTAAAATTGTGAATAAACTAGATTAAAGGCATTAGAGGCAGAAACAACTGTTAAAAAAAAAAAAAAAAAAAAAAAAAAAACAAAAACTAGTAGCATTTTGGTTAGTGTTTGACCTAGCATTTATTATTTGCCTTATTAGTGTACTTAATATTGACTCCCTGTATTTGAACAGAGCTTTCCTTTTAGGTTATATCTGATCCTCTGTTTTTCTTTTTTTAGGGATTTCGAATGAATTTGCTAATAATATTATAAGGAAACATCTGTAACAAGAGTTTCTCCCTTGTTCGCCCACGTTTATAGGTGGAGGGAAGGACCAAGGCATTAAAGGACAACATTAGTTTTGACAGTTAATCCTGATGTTTCTGAGAAAATGTGTTTTCTAGAGAGACTGAAAATTGGAAGCCACCTTGCCTCATAGATATTATAAGCAAGGCCTTTCAGTCCATATGTTTGTGTATAAACTAGTTAAACACTTGTTTCTACTGAAAGCTCACATCTAAATGTGCTAATAGCCTTTGTGAAATCATAGATATGGTCAAGTCAGGGGTCATGAAAGGTACTTATTTGCTCTGTTGTCTGCACAACCATATGAAGTTCTTTATCATTAGCAGAGGTGCAGACCTTTTTAAAATAGCATCACTGAATTATCATGCATTAATTTGGATTTTGGAGCAGTTTTTAGCTTATTTTACTAGAGATGCCTTTGTACTTCTAAAGGAGAAAATAGAATTTCCACCATGGTTATCCCTTTGCTTATAGACATTTAAAAATGAATATTTGTTCAAGCTTCAAGATTTATTTGCCAGCATTATCTTAAGACAGGTTGTTTTACATCAAAGCCTAGCTCTTAATTCTAAGCTAGTACTGCCTTTTGTAACTTTGTTCCGTTCAAAACAAGTGATATGGGTGGAACACTGTGGTAGGCTCCTTTTCAGATAGTGGCTCTACCTCAAGCAACTAAGTTTTCAGGAATGTTGGGAAACTTTACAAAGTAATCTTACCAACCCATGGTAGAAATGCATGAAGCCTATATATAGGAGAGCCTAATTTAGGCTTTGAGGTGTTATTTATTTTTCCAAACTCATTTAAAATTGTGAATAAACTAGATTAAAGGCATTAGAGGCAGAAACAACTGTTAAAAAAAAAAAAAAAAAAAACAAAAACTAGTAGCATTTTGGTTAGTGTTTGACCTAGCATTTATTATTTGCCTTATTAGTGTACTTAATATTGACTCCCTGTATTTGAACAGAGCTTTCCTTTTAGGTTATATCTGATCCTCTGTTTTTCTTTTTTTAGGGATTTCGAATGAATTTGCTAATAATATTATAAGGAAACATCTGTAACAAGAGTTTCTCCCTTGTTCGCCCACGTTTATAGGTGGAGGGAAGGACCAAGGCATTAAAGGACAACATTAGTTTTGACAGTTAATCCTGATGTTTCTGAGAAAATGTGTTTTCTAGAGAGACTGAAAATTGGAAGCCACCTTGCCTCATAGATATTATAAGCAAGGCCTTTCAGTCCATATGTTTGTGTATAAACTAGTTAAACACTTGTTTCTACTGAAAGCTCACATCTAAATGTGCTAATAGCCTTTGTGAAATCATAGATATGGTCAAGTCAGGGGTCATGAAAGGTACTTATTTGCTCTGTTGTCTGCACAACCATATGAAGTTCTTTATCATTAGCAGAGGTGCAGACCTTTTTAAAATAGCATCACTGAATTATCATGCATTAATTTGGATTTTGGAGCAGTTTTTAGCTTATTTTACTAGAGATGCCTTTGTACTTCTAAAGGAGAAAATAGAATTTCCACCATGGTTATCCCTTTGCTTATAGACATTTAAAAATGAATATTTGTTCAAGCTTCAAGATTTATTTGCCAGCATTATCTTAAGACAGGTTGTTTTACATCAAAGCCTAGCTCTTAATTCTAAGCTAGTACTGCTCTTCATATTATGGTTAATTCTAATAGTTCCGTTCAAAACAAGTGATATGGGTGGAACACTGTGGTAGGCTCCTTTTCAGATATGGGTGACTGATCTATAAAATAGGCATAAGCCATACTTCCTCTGTAAAGAGCTTGCAGTCATATTGAGGAGACAAGATTCAGGAAGCAAATAATGAGGTCACATATGACTTAATGGCTAAGTGAGTGATGCAAACAGTGAGGTCTGGAGGAGTTTGGACAAAGACGAATGTGACCTGGGGTTATGTAGGGGGGATTTGTGGACAAAGTAGGATTAGGGCTGGGTGGACATTTTTCACAGGTAGATCAAGCTGTCTAGACAGGGAAACAACTTAAA
The DNA here is from genome assembly GCA_022376925.1 of Tragulus kanchil. Classification (NCBI taxonomy): domain Eukaryota; kingdom Metazoa; phylum Chordata; class Mammalia; order Artiodactyla; family Tragulidae; genus Tragulus; species Tragulus kanchil. The sequence continues at coordinate 62,869,212 of JAIOJX010000001.1, read as the reverse complement.
GATACAGAGGTCAAAATGAGTACTAGACAGCAGTCAATGGATGCTGCAATGGTAGATTGAAGTGGGGGAGATCCTAGCAAGAAAGGGGGGGTCCATCAGGAGACTGTTGCTATAAGTCAAGCACTGGGAAATGAAGGTCTGCCAGTTAACGATTTTAAACTATTAATGGCTTGTGAATTGCCTCTTTCTCGGTTAAGTTTCCCTTTCGTCCAGTTAATTATACCTCAGCAGTTTGGTTAATCTCTTGAATATTATGAAGCCTGGATAAGAGACTAAGAAATAACACGAGTAGGAGTCTGCTGTGTAGACAAAGTGCTTTCATTCATCAATAGACATTCAGCATAAATCAGTTAGATTAACATTGGTTATATCAGTCTTTGACCGAGTGTATTCTATGTTCAGTATTCTTTTTTTTCTTTTAAACTTCAGTGTCAGACATGAAGCTGAGAAAATTGAATAGCTACAAATATTATGCAATTGAAAAAATAAACTACCCTAATTATTCTAGAATTAAATGGCTGGAAGCCACTTTTTTTCCTCCCTAAATTAATGAAGAAACTTTACTTGGATGTTGCAAATGTAACCCACATAAGGTAGGTACTGGGAATTATAATAATTATAGAGGGATTTTGTACTAACTCTTGAATGATGTCATTTGTTAAATTAGCTTTAGATTAGTCTAGTGGGTGTATTCCTTGTGGTTTTTAACATGCCCTATTCATGAATGGTATAACTATTAGGACACAAACTGTATAAGCAAAATCTTAAAGGTTTTATAGTATTACTTTAAAAAAAAAGTGCTAAAATAGTTTCCTGAATTACAATAGAACAATAGAATAGAATAGAATATTTTTATTTTATGCTGAAGAATTGCCCTTTCATGACAAAAGAGCAAAATTCTCAGTCTTCTGTTGATAATTTGTCTTTAATTAGATTAAGTTATAAGTTTGGAACCCTGAAATTCTTCTTCAGTGATCACTGTAACATTTTATTTTAGTAACTCACTTTTTAAAAATTCTCTAGAATGTATTTCAGCATATAAGGAAATTATTTTGTGACTATGAGCCCAATCTCTGACAGGTTTTAGCCGCGTAAGCATGAACGTTGTGTGCCAGCGTACTCAGGAAGTGAAAAACAACACGAGTACAATGCTCATGAGCAGTGTTCTCTATGAAGTCAGTTTATAAGTAAATGAGCTCTCCCTGATGTCATCGCCTTAAATTATGGATAATCTGTAACTTGAATTATCTGTTACTACAGCGAGGTGAAGAAAGACTGGAGGTAAAAGAAAATAGTGGTGGTAAAATATTTTTGAACTGATGTTTTTGAGGAAGAGATGAATTTTGGCCTATGTAGGTGACCATAAACCCCCGCCACACAGTAGGGTAGGAGGCCAAATGGAGCCAGTGATTTCTTTGGACAGACCACGCAAAGGTCCTTGATCACTCTCAGTATGCTTAACATTTTTATTAACAAAGGTGCATGCCCTTGTCAGGGGAAGGAGAGGTAATTTTGTTTATACAGGGCTAAACTGCTCAGATGCCAATTTCATTTTTCACAGGCTTCAAACAATGGGAATGTGCAAGAGGCAGTGACCTCCGTGGTGTAGAGCACAGCCAAGGCAAAAACGTCACTGGTGTTCTATTTTGCCTGTGGCAAGAGAACAAGCAGATCTTATTTTAAAGTGAAAAAAATGGGTGTAGGTCCAAAAGGTTCTGGTTCTTGTATCCAGTGCGTTGTTCTTAGAAATTCAGGTCAGTTTTTACAGAAAGGAGGCCTTTTAGTCTTGAAGCTTTCTTTCACTTTCATGAAGAGTTATCAGTATTCACCATCCCATACTAACCATTCATTAACCCTGTATTAACTTAAATAACTTGCACCAACCCAGCAAGGCCACTGGTGCTTTCCTGTTCTCAGAAATCTGAATGCTTTTGGGTCCCAGTCTTTCCTACCCCAAAACTGAAGCACAAATCCAGGAAGCTCCTTCTTATCCCCCTCCTCAATAGTTTTTCTGTGGAGCTTCATTGTTTTTGAAAGCAGTAATCTTGAATATTGGAAGGCTTGGTAGCAGCTCTGTAATACAATTCTGACCACTTATATCCTAGCAGTGCTGAACCACTTTGCATTATCTAGAAGGATATTTACTGGTCCTGCTAGTTTCGCAATTTGGGGAGGTGCTGGAGTAATGGTGCTATATCGGTTGTGAATTTATGACTTTGAGGTCTTTTCAAACAGAAGATTTAAATATCTAAAGGTGTACTTCCCTAATGCTGGGAAAAATAGAAGGCAGGAGAAGGGAATGACAGACACAAGATGGTTGGATGGCATCACTGAGTCAATGGACGTGAGTTTGAGCAAGCTGTGGGATGATGGACAGGGAAGCCTGGCGTACTGCCGTCCATGGGGTCACAAAGAGTCGAACACGATTGAGTGACTGAGCCGACTGACTTAAACATGAAATGACTGATGAATTCTGAGCAGTACTAGATCTCAAGGATTTCTAGGTTTTCTAGGCAGTTTAAAAGCAGAGAATAAGTGAGATGTTCCATTGTGCACCTTTCTGTGCTTTACCTGAAAGTGGCTATCTTTTTCTTTCTGTGTATAACTGACTCCGTAAGATCTTTGTGGTTTTATTTGATATTGTTTGTTATTTGGGAACTGACCTGGCTACGTGTAGCTGTACCCGGGAGGGTAAGAACATGTATTTATGGTTCTCAAGGAGGTATGGCACAGGATTCCATTCTCAGAAGAATGGAATAAGGGAAAAATAGTAAATGGGATGGATTGAATCATAGGTCCAAAAGGTTCTGGTTCTTGTATCCAGTGCGTTGTTCTTAGAAATTCAGGTCAGTTTTTACAGAAAGGAGGCCTTTTAGTCTTGAAGCTTTCTTTCACTTTCATGAAGAGTTATCAGTATTCACCATCCCATACTAACCATTCATTAACCCTGTATTAACTTAAATAACTTGCACCAACCCAGCAAGGCCACTGGTGCTTTCCTGTTCTCAGAAATCTGAATGCTTTTGGGTCCCAGTCTTTCCTACCCCAAAACTGAAGCACAAATCCAGGAAGCTCCTTCTTATCCCCCTCCTCAATAGTTTTTCTGTGGAGCTTCATTGTTTTTGAAAGCAGTAATCTTGAATATTGGAAGGCTTGGTAGCAGCTCTGTAATACAATTCTGACCACTTATATCCTAGCAGTGCTGAACCACTTTGCATTATCTAGAAGGATATTTACTGGTCCTGCTAGTTTCGCAATTTGGGGAGGTGCTGGAGTAATGGTGCTATATCGGTTGTGAATTTATGACTTTGAGGTCTTTTCAAACAGAAGATTTAAATATCTAAAGGTGTACTTCCCTAATGCTGGGAAAAATAGAAGGCAGGAGAAGGGAATGACAGACACAAGATGGTTGGATGGCATCACTGAGTCAATGGACGTGAGTTTGAGCAAGCTGTGGGATGATGGACAGGGAAGCCTGGCGTACTGCCGTCCATGGGGTCACAAAGAGTCGAACACGATTGAGTGACTGAGCCGACTGACTTAAACATGAAATGACTGATGAATTCTGAGCAGTACTAGATCTCAAGGATTTCTAGGTTTTCTAGGCAGTTTAAAAGCAGAGAATAAGTGAGATGTTCCATTGTGCACCTTTCTGTGCTTTACCTGAAAGTGGCTATCTTTTTCTTTCTGTGTATAACTGACTCCGTAAGATCTTTGTGGTTTTATTTGATATTGTTTGTTATTTGGGAACTGACCTGGCTACGTGTAGCTGTACCCGGGAGGGTAAGAACATGTATTTATGGTTCTCAAGGAGGTATGGCACAGGCTTTAATCACTTCTTTATCTTTTACTTTATGATTCCATTCTCAGAAGAATGGAATAAGGGGAAAAATAGTAAATGGGATGGATTGGGAAATTGAGATTGACATATGTACACTACTGATACTATGTATAAAAGATAACTAATGAGAACCCACTATGTATCACAGGGAACTCTACTCAAGGCTCTGTGGTGACTTAAATGTGAAGGAAATCCAAAAATAAGGGGGATATATTTATACATATAGGAGAATTGCAGTAGAAACACAACATTATAAAGTGATTATACTCCAGTAAAAATTTTTAAAAAATGAATATGAAAATTAAAAAAAAAAAAGATTGGAGTGCTTGGAAGGCTGTTTGGTACTAGTTACTTATTTTTTATACTGTCTTGTTTTAAACTCTAAGTTCCCATGTGTTTAGATAAATGCATCTTTCTTTCCTTGTATTTCTGCAGTCAGGAATGTTTAATCTATTGCCTAAGAATATATTTTGAGAGGTCAGGAAACACATTGAACATCTTACATTTGATGAACCAAAGGAATACCTTTATTTGTTTTTATGGAAACTCTTGATGTTTGTGTTCTCACATTAATATGATTTAGATGAAGAGAGGCAGATTTGAAGAAGCCTGACCCAAGGGATTATGAATTATCCTGAAAGCACAAATAATATTTTAGCATGTAATTTCCCTCATAAAATGTTTTATGGCAGACTTGTTTATGTCACAGATCTGAGTCAAAGCTGAAGTCAAGACATTAGTCTTTAACTTATCCAAAATTAATATCTTCTGGCTGCCCCTTTAGAAAAAAAATTAAAATTGTTGAATTCTGAGCAGTACTAGATCTCAAGGATTTCTAGGTTTTCTAGGCAGTTTAAAAGCAGAGAATAAGTGAGATGTTCCATTGTGCACCTTTCTGTGCTTTACCTGAAAGTGGCTATCTTTTTCTTTCTGTGTATAACTGACTCCGTAAGATCTTTGTGGTTTTATTTGATATTGTTTGTTATTTGGGAACTGACCTGGCTACGTGTAGCTGTACCCGGGAGGGTAAGAACATGTATTTATGGTTCTCAAGGAGGTATGGCACAGGCTTTAATCACTTCTTTATCTTTTACTTTATGATTCCATTCTCAGAAGAATGGAATAAGGGGAAAAATAGTAAATGGGATGGATTGGGAAATTGAGATTGACATATGTACACTACTGATACTATGTATAAAAGATAACTAATGAGAACCCACTATGTATCACAGGGAACTCTACTCAAGGCTCTGTGGTGACTTAAATGTGAAGGAAATCCAAAAATAAGGGGGATATATTTATACATATAGGAGAATTGCAGTAGAAACACAACATTATAAAGTGATTATACTCCAGTAAAAATTTTTAAAAAATGAATATGAAAATTAAAAAAAAAAAAGATTGGAGTGCTTGGAAGGCTGTTTGGTACTAGTTACTTATTTTTTATACTGTCTTGTTTTAAACTCTAAGTTCCCATGTGTTTAGATAAATGCATCTTTCTTTCCTTGTATTTCTGCAGTCAGGAATGTTTAATCTATTGCCTAAGAATATATTTTGAGAGGTCAGGAAACACATTGAACATCTTACATTTGATGAACCAAAGGAATACCTTTATTTGTTTTTATGGAAACTCTTGATGTTTGTGTTCTCACATTAATATGATTTAGATGAAGAGAGGCAGATTTGAAGAAGCCTGACCCAAGGGATTATGAATTATCCTGAAAGCACAAATAATATTTTAGCATGTAATTTCCCTCATAAAATGTTTTATGGCAGACTTGTTTATGTCACAGATCTGAGTCAAAGCTGAAGTCAAGACATTAGTCTTTAACTTATCCAAAATTAATATCTTCTGGCTAAGAACCAACACTGCTTTATGACTCTTAAACCATTAACTTATATTTATCATCAGCAGTAGAAATTTGCTTTATTTCGGGGGCCATGTTTTTTTCAAAAACAACTTTTTATCACTTCCTGATTTTTTGTGTAGTTACAATGCAAAGAAAACATCCAAAATACAATTGGATAATAGGATAGACTTACTAACTTAGCAACTCATTCACACATATTAGCCTTAAAGTATACAAGATTCAAATTCTTTAATGTGTCAGCAAAATGAAAAATTATTTCATCAAGGACTGTAACGGTTGCTCATACATTCCTAAAGTTATGTATTCTAAGTCCATGAATTCTGACGATACATAGGGAAAACTACCATGTTACGTACCTTTGTCATATGTTCATGCTGGCTTTTAAAAATATGTATAGTCTAGAGGAGTGAAACTGATAGCATCATAAATAGCACTGAGCCTACTTATCATTGTTGATTTTTATGAGTGAATTCCTCTATAGTGAGGATTTGGTCAATTTCAATTGTTTTCCTCAGAGAAGATTTTAATAACTTTGTGAATCACTCTTACTGTGTTTCAAACATTAAGTCAGTGATACTCAACATTTTTCTTCCATCTCTGCCCTTACAGCATGAGCCTCAAATGCTGAGTCTCATGTGTAATACTGGCTCCCACTTTAAGAGGGGCAAGGAAGTCTGTGGAAAGCTTTACATGTTCATTCTCATTTTCCGCACCATACGCCCCCTCAACATATACACGCAAGGGTATGCGCAGGTTGTTTTCATGTCATACCTGCAACTAAACTTATTCAGGACCCCCAGAGCTTCCAAAATGAAGAATCACTTATAATGTTTGCCATATCCTAATTTAGTTCAGTCACTCAGTCGTGTCTGACTCTGTGAGCCCATGGTCTGTCATCCACCATGGAATTCTCCAGGCAAGAATGCTAGAGTGGGTAGCCATTCCATTCTCCAGGGGATCTTCCCAACCCAGGGATTGAACTCAGGTCTCCTAGATTGCAGGCAGATTCTTTACTGTCTGAGCCACCAGGAAAGCCCATGGACAAAGGCCCATGGGGTCACAAAAGTGTTGGACATGACTTAGTGACTCAACAGCAACAACCACATAGTATAAGGATAAAGTTATTAAACTCTTAAATTAGTTGTAATTTGGTTTGATGACATTATAATGAATAATCAGTTATCAGTTGTACATGATGAAATAGTAAACATTCTGTTAAAATGAGTTTTTAAAGTGTTTATGATTCTTCATAAAAGTCAAAATTAAGAGCTTATAATCACTATCTTCCTCATTTCATATAAGAAATACATTGAGGGGCTTCCCTGGTTGTCCAGTGGGTAAGGACACTGCCTTTCAGTGCAGGGGGCGCCAGTTCGATCCCTGGCCTGGGAAGATCCCACGTGCCGCAGAGCGGCTGGACCAATGTGTCCAATTACCGAGCCGGAGCTCTGGAGCACATGCGCCCAGAGCCGGTGCTCTGGAGCAAGAGAGGCCACTGCGATGGGAGGCCCACACAGGCCAAAGAACAAAGATAAATAAATGAAAGCTCAATAGAAGTGGCCAAAAAAAAAAAAAATACATTGAGACCTTTTGTTTTATTTCTTATGAAAAAATACTTGCTTTTACTCTCTATAAAGCCACTGGGATGTTTTCTGCTTTATTGCCCTCTGTTCTTTCTGTTCTCATATCATTTTATTAACAACAAAAATACTAATCATAACTGTATGTGTTAGTCACGTAGTGATGGGCAACTCTTTGTGACCCCATGGACTGTTGTAGTCTGCCAGGCTCCTCTGTCCATGGGATTCTGAAGACAAGAATACTGGAGTGGGTTGTCATTTCCTTCTCCAGAGACCTTAGTAACCTTTCATCCATTATAACTCTAGGCATTGAATTAGATACTATGCCTTTAGTCCTACCATGACTTGTATACGTGATAGTCTCTCATGTTCTATTATGTAAAATTAAAATTTGTGAATCTTTAAAAAAGAGCAATATTTTAAAAATACTTGAATATACCAAGTGTTGATAACAGTAAATGCTATTTTTTTCATATCTGCTATCAAAAAAACATATTTCCTTGTAGTCTCCAGAGGTAAAATGGAGTAAATCTAGGTTGATCATATTTTCTCTCTTCTAATTGTATAGATGTTCATGAATACTTTAACCTAGAAATGTATGTGTAGATATCACTAGGTATCCCATATGCTTTGTTGAGCATTTTAGGAGCTGAAAGTTACAGTCTTTTGGGCAAAGACCAGTTCCAGAAAGATTCTTAAAGTCAAGAAAGGGTTTCAGAATGCTGGAGTAAGGACCGCATAAAATCTGCTCATCTGAAAAGCAACATGAACACTGGCAAAAATTAATTTCATTTTTTTAAAGAAATACATTGAGGGGCTTCCTGGTTGTCCAGTGGGTAAGGACACTGCCTTTCAGTGCAGGGGGCGCCAGTTCGATCCCTGGCCTGGGAAGATCCCACGTGCCGCAGAGCGGCTGGACCAATGTGTCCAATTACCGAGCCGGAGCTCTGGAGCACATGCGCCCAGAGCCGGTGCTCTGGAGCAAGAGAGGCCACTGCGATGGGAGGCCCACACAGGCCAAAGAACAAAGATAAATAAATGAAAGCTCAATAGAAGTGGCCAAAAAAAAAAAAAATACATTGAGACCTTTTGTTTTATTTCTTATGAAAAAATACTTGCTTTTACTCTCTATAAAGCCACTGGGATGTTTTCTGCTTTATTGCCCTCTGTTCTTTCTGTTCTCATATCATTTTATTAACAACAAAAATACTAATCATAACTGTATGTGTTAGTCACGTAGTGATGGGCAACTCTTTGTGACCCCATGGACTGTTGTAGTCTGCCAGGCTCCTCTGTCCATGGGATTCTGAAGACAAGAATACTGGAGTGGGTTGTCATTTCCTTCTCCAGAGACCTTAGTAACCTTTCATCCATTATAACTCTAGGCATTGAATTAGATACTATGCCTTTAGTCCTACCATGACTTGTATACGTGATAGTCTCTCATGTTCTATTATGTAAAATTAAAATTTGTGAATCTTTAAAAAAGAGCAATATTTTAAAAATACTTGAATATACCAAGTGTTGATAACAGTAAATGCTATTTTTTTCATATCTGCTATCAAAAAAACATATTTCCTTGTAGTCTCCAGAGGTAAAATGGAGTAAATCTAGGTTGATCATATTTTCTCTCTTCTAATTGTATAGATGTTCATGAATACTTTAACCTAGAAATGTATGTGTAGATATCACTAGGTATCCCATATGCTTTGTTGAGCATTTTAGGAGCTGAAAGTTACAGTCTTTTGGGCAAAGACCAGTTCCAGAAAGATTTTTAAAGTCGAAGAAAGGGTTTCAGAATGCTGGAGTAAGGACCGCATAAAATCTGCTCATCTGAAAAAGCAACATGAACACTGGCAAAAATTTTCAAAAATCAACTTTTTCTGGAGTTCTGGAAATTAACCAGTGGCTCTAACAAGCTGAAGAGCATTTATTTATTCATTAAAGATAGCTGATTTTCAGCAAGAACAGTGAACCTTTATTATTTAACTTGCCCTAATCCTATTTCACTTTCCCCAGTTCTAGAAGGAAACCAGCAATCTTTCAAACACAGTAGCAGTGCAAACCAGCAGCCACTGGAGGGGTCAAGCTCCCCAAATATCCCTATCCCCATAGAACTATAACTGAAAGGCTCCACGGAAAGGTCCCTTTCACAAGGCTTGTCTTGACATGACCTGACTCGCCCTTGTTCAGTGGAAAAGTCTTATCCTCCGGGCATTTGTTTAAAACACTCAGGGGTAATTGTTTTACCATTGCATCTGCCTGAGATAATGATACAGGAGGCAGAAAGAAGGGGCTCAAAGAATGATCTAGAGATGATATAGGAAGCTTTAAAAAAAATATCTCCCAATATATTCCTGGGTATCTACATGGCTTTACACATGTGCAGGGCTGGGTGCATGCCCAGAAAATACATGAGGCCTTGTTTGCTTGCTTCTGGCTGACCTTGAAAATCTGCAGAAGCAGAAAATGAAGACTAAGGCAGAGTTGCAAACTGCCGGAGCATTGAAGGCCTGTCCCAGCACATGCATGGGGTCCCTTTGCAAAGGGTGAAAGATCTATTGTTCAAGGCATTTTAGAAGAATCTCTGTCAAATCATAAGCTGACCCCTAAGCTATTAAGCACTGAGCAGAGACTTCAGGTGGCTACAGACAGGGAACACAGACTTTACAGAATTCTTCCAGGAATGTCACTGAACAAACAAATAGTAGCAATAACAACAAAACCAAACAAAACCTTGGGGGGAATCAGATTTCTCAAGTTATTATATTATTTAAAATGTCCAATTTTCAACAGAGAAACCGGAAAGTATGGCACATATACAGGGAGATAGCACTTGATAGAAATTGTCCCTGAAGAGGCCCAGATGTTTTGCTTGTAAACAAGCAAAACTTTAAATGAACGACTATAGATATATTCAAAGGAGAGCATATCTAAACAAAGGGAAGTTGTGAATGTCTTGCCAAATAAAAAATACCAGTGAAGAGACAGAAATCATTTTTAAAAGAGCCAAATGGAAAATCTGTAGTTGAAACTTTCAATAACTGATATTTTAAAATTTACCAAAGACTTTCAACAGCAGATGGGAAATGGCACAATTAAGAGTCAGCAAACTTGAAGATTAGACTAATTGAGATTATACTATTCGATAAAAACAAAAGGATGAAAAAAAATGAGCAGATTCTGATGTCTGTGGGACACCATCAGGTGTACCAACATGCATATACTACAGTTCCCGAAATGAGAAGTGGGGGAGCAGAAAGAGTAGGAACAATGGCTCAAAACTTCCCAAATTTGATGAAAATATTAATCTACAATATCCAAGAGGCACAGTGAACACAAAGTAAGATGAACTTAAAGTAGGATAAATTAAGAAGGATCCCCACCTAGACACGTGATAGTTAAATTGTTACTAGAAACTAAGAGAATCTTAGAAGCAGCAAGAACTAAGGAACATATCCCAGACAAGAGAACCTCAATAGGATTAATGACTGATTTATCATCAGAAACCATGGTGGCCAGAGGGAGTGTGGTCAAGTGTTTTAAAATGCTGAAAGAAATGGATTGTCCGCCAAGAATCCTATATCTAGGAAAACTATCCAACATAAATGAAGGAAAAATTAGGATACTCCCAGATAGATAAAAACAGAATTTGTTGCTATAAGTCTGCTTTTCAAGAAATACTAAAAGGAATCCTTCAGGCTGAAATGAAGACACTAGATAGTAAGCTGAATGCATATAAAGAAACAGAGTAGTGCTTCCCTGGTGGTCCAGTGGGTAGGGACACCGCCTTGCAGTGCAAGGTGCACCGGTTCGATCCCTGGCCTGGGAGGATCCCAAGTGGTGCGGAGTGGCTGGACCAATGTGTCCAACTACAGAGCCAGAGCTCTGGAGCGCGTGTGCCCAGAGCCGGTGCTCTGCAGCGGGAGAGGCCACTGTGATGGGAGGCCCACACAGGCCAAAAGAACAAAGACAGATGAAAATGCCAAAAAAAAAAAAAAAAGAAAGAAACAGAGTTTTGGTAAAGGTAACCATAATTCTTCTATTTGATTTAAAAGAACTGTATAAAGCAATAATTCTAAAACTGTTGATGGCTTTGTATAAAGAGGTAATTTGAATAACAGTAATAGCTTAATGGAGAGGGGGAGGGACAGAGATTTTTGTATACCGTTGACATTGGTTGGTATTAACGGAACTAGATTTTTAAAAGTTAAGATGTTAAAACAGTCCCAGGATAGCCATTAAGAAAATGACTCAAACTGGAGCAAAGAATTGATAGTTTCAGAAATCTCAGTACTTTGACATGCAGTCTAGATGATAGGAGTGAAATTACAGATTATTTTCAAAGTTAAGTTGTATTTGAGAATTTCTTCTGTATTCTGTAAGCAAGTACAAGTATTGTCTATGTAGAATATTTTGGGTTCTTTCTAGATATACCATAATAAAATGCTAATAAAAAAAGGCTCATACTCATCAATTCTCAGAATATTCCCATGAATTAGGGGTTCGTTCTTATTCAAGTTTCTAAAATGAGAAAACTATACCATCGTATTTAAGCTTTGCCTATTTCTTCTATGTATGATTTTTAACATTGTGAGAACTGTAATACTCAAGCATTGGTGTTTTTAAAAATTTTTTTTTTTAATTTTGGCCTCTTTTTTATTGGTATTTTATTTATTTATTTTCATCCATCTTTATTTTTTGGCCTGTGTGGGCCTCCCATTGCAGTGGCCTCTCATTGCAGAGCACCGGTTCTGGGCCATGCGCTCCAGAGCTCCGGCTCGGTAGTTGGACACATTGGTCCAGCCGCTCCACGGCATGTGAGATCTTCCTGGGCCAAGGACCGAATCAGTGCCCCTTGCACTGCAAGGCGGACTCTACCCACTGGACCACCAGGGAAGCCCAAGCATTGGTTTTATAACATATCCCTCCTCTCTTCTAAAATGCTTGCTAAGTTGCTTAAGCCATGTCTGACTGTTTGCAAACCTATAGCCTGTAGCCCAGCAGGCTCCTCTTTCTGTGGGATCCTCCAGGCAAGAATAGTGGAAACCCATGCCCTTCTCCAGAGAATCTAGAGACTGAACCTCCATCTCTTATGTCTCCTGCATTGGCAGGTGGGTTCTTTACCACTAGCGCCACCTGGGAAACCAAGTTAAAAGTGATTAGTGATATATTTATTTTTTAATATTAAAATGAATATGTTTAATAATTTTATGACACCCCACAGGGAACTGAATACAATTAAGAATCTCTCTCTGAATTTGCTTACCTCTCTTCTAGAGCTAATTCCCAGAGACCTACAGTGTGATGTGCTGTATCTGTCACAAAATGTGTATACCTGTTGCCCAGAAAGTTGTTTTTAGCTCAGGTAGAGTCTCTTAAGCCATTTGAGAAAAATTCCTTTTTTCTTAAATAAGAATGGCACATCAATAAAAATGTTGAATCATTTCTAATAGAAATGTCTGAATTTTAGAAGCGAATAGTTGAATCATTTTTAATAGAAATGTCTGAATTTTAGAAGTGAATTACCCGTCAATGAGTAGATTCAATGCATCCTTGAAAAAGTGAATTCAAATAAACATTTCTTAAGAATTTACAATGTCCAAGGCACGGTGGGAGATTCAAAGATAGGCAAAATGTAGTTCCTGCCCTCATCAAGGCTTACTAGTAAGGACAAATGTGAAGGATTGTAATATGATTTTTTAAAGTTGCCTTTTATATTAATGCTTGCTTTAAAAATAAAAATAAGAATGACAGTAGAGTTTTAGTGTAGCCTAACCTTTTGGAACTTAAATAGCATCAATCACCTAGTGAACTACAGAACAGACTAACAAAGCTGCACTTCATAATATCCGTTAGAACTACAGTATTGGCGGTTCGTTCCCATGGGGAGAAAATCAGCTCTAATGTTTTTTTTATCAGCTCTAATTTTGACTTAACTTTCAGTTCTCTATTTGAGGAAGAGGTAATGTGGCAGACAAAATGACTAAAGGCTTTGAGCAGTTTTGCATGGATCTTGACCCGGCTGCAAGTAGCAGGAAACAAGGACTGCACTGCTTCTGGGGGCTGACTGGCGGGATCAGGCATGTCCAGCAGGCAAAGCAGGATTCCTTGTGGAAGCTCGTGAATGGGTGCTCTCAGAAGGGAGTACCGTCTTCTTCTCTTTTCCCCTAGGGATCTTGGTCTCCTTATTTAGCATTTGTTTACCAAGTTTAAAGAGCCAGTAGCTTAGCAATTTTGTAGTTATATTTCAGCTTAAAAGCAAGCTATACATGGTTGAGGAAAGGAGAATGGGTACAGTTCTAGTACACAGATCAAGATGCTGGTGTCACCCCCATGAAGTCAGAACAACATTCTCAAGGATGTTACAACCTTGTAAAAATCTTTTATTTGTCCTCACAACAAGCACACTGTACTATTTTAAGCGAATTTATTCAGACTAAGAAAGCTGCACTTCATAATATCCGTTAGAACATTAAATAATATTTTTAAGTCATTTAATTTTTAACTTTTGAAATGTTAATTAAATGAACTGTCTTCAAAGATGACTGACCTTAGTTACTGTGGGAATAATGAGGTTGATAAGGCTTCCCTGCCCTCAAGAAGTTTATACTCTGGTAAGAGAGCTAAGTTATGCGCTGAGGTAACTGTACTACACATAAGGCTTACTTTATAGAGGGACAAATAAAACCTATAGAAGTTAGGGGGTGGTGAGCCTGAATGGCAGATTTCAGTTGAGATGACTAGAGTCATCTTGTTCTTAGACATATAGATATGATGATATAAATGAAATTTATAAATCACCCATGTTTCCATGAAGACTCTTGCCTCCACTGGAATAAGCCTGCGTCTTTTTCAAGCATTTGCTGTCAACAGTTGTTGACCTGGGAATGACTTATGCTAATGAGAAATCAATTTTTTAAGCTTCATTCCTGGGGCAGAATCAGTGGTAAAGAATCCTTCTAGGTCTGGGTTTGAAGAGTAGGTCAAAAGGAAGGGCCGGAATAAAAGATCAGATTAGTTCAAGAAAATCTGTGCAAGATAAGCCAGACATCGTGCCAGAAATGGCTGATACAGTCCTTTGCCCTGGAGGGGCTAGCTCACAGCATAGCTCCAGGAGGCAGGGTGCTAGGTCAATGGAAGAACCTACCCTAAAACTGCACTGCTTCTGGGGCTGACTGGCGGGATCAGGCATGTCCAGCAGGCAAAGCAGGATTCCTTGTGGAAGCTCGTGAATGGGTGCTCTCAGAAGGGAGTACCGTCTTCTTCTCTTTTCCCCTAGGGATCTTGGTCTCCTTATTTAGCATTTGTTTACCAAGTTTAAAGAGCCAGTAGCTTAGCAATTTTGTAGTTATATTTCAGCTTAAAAGCAAGCTATACATGGTTGAGGAAAGGAGAATGGGTACAGTTCTAGTACACAGATCAAGATGCTGGTGTCACCCCCATGAAGTCAGAACAACATTCTCAAGGATGTTACAACCTTGTAAAAATCTTTTATTTGTCCTCACAACAAGCACACTGTACTATTTTAAGCGAATTTATTCAGACTAAGAAAGCTGCACTTCATAATATCCGTTAGAACATTAAATAATATTTTTAAGTCATTTAATTTTTAACTTTTGAAATGTTAATTAAATGAACTGTCTTCAAAGATGACTGACCTTAGTTACTGTGGGAATAATGAGGTTGATAAGGTTTCCCCTGCCCTCAAGAAGTTTATACTCTGGTAAGAGAGCTAAGTTATGCGCTGAGGTAACTGTACTACACATAAGGCTTACTTTATAGAGGGACAAATAAAACCTATAGAAGTTAGGGGGTGGTGAGCCTGAATGGCAGATTTCAGTTGAGATGACTAGAGTCATCTTGTTCTTAGACATATAGATATGATGATATAAATGAAATTTATAAATCACCCATGTTTCCATGAAGACTCTTGCCTCCACTGGAATAAGCCTGCGTCTTTTTCAAGCATTTGCTGTCAACAGTTGTTGACCTGGGAATGACTTATGCTAATGAGAAATCAATTTTTTAAGCTTCATTCCTGGGGCAGAATCAGTGGTAAAGAATCCTTCTAGGTCTGGGTTTGAAGAGTAGGTCAAAAGGAAGGGCCGGAATAAAAGATCAGATTAGTTCAAGAAAATCTGTGCAAGATAAGCCAGACATCGTGCCAGAAATGGCTGATACAGTCCTTTGCCCTGGAGGGGCTAGCTCACAGCATAGCTCCAGGAGGCAGGGTGCTAGGTCAATGGAAGAACCTACCCCTAAATCCCATCCCTAAAAACCCAAGACCTTCTACACTGAGCAAAGGGGAATACATCAGATGAAAGAGAGTACTTTAAAGCCTTGTGGCAGGAAAACTGCCCCTGGAATGAACTTTTTTTGAAGAGATAGTCTGTGCACCCCTACTGTGGTGGGGCTTCCCTGTTTGTTCAGTGTTAAAGAATCCACCTGCCAATGCAGGAGATGCAGATTCTAGGTCAGGAAGATCCCCTCAAGGAAGAAATGGCAACTCACTACAGTGTTCTTGCCTGGGAAATTCCATGGACAGAGGAGCCTGACAGGAGTTGCATCGAGTCAGATACAACTGAGCACACGTGCACTTCATGTGTACATGGTATGAAATTAAAACATACCAAGAGGACAATACAATGTAGATCTGCCTCCCACCCTAGTCTCTCAGCTACTCAGTTCCCCTCCCCCAACCATCAGTTTCTTTTGTATCTTTCCAGAGATAGTCTGTGCATATATTAGCATTTGTGTATATATACATACCTTTTTTTTTTTTTTGGCACAAAGAGTAGCATACTATACTTACTCTTCTACACCTTTTTTTTTTTTTCTTTGCAGTTAAGAGTCAATCTTGGGGATACTTCTATATCAGCACACTGAGAAATGCCTAGTTCTCTTTTTTTATTTTAGCTTTCTATTTTGAAATAATGATAGACTCACAGGATGTTCCCAAAATAGTACAGAGAGATCCCATGCACCCATCACCCAGCTTCTCCCAAAGGTGATATCTTCCATAACTACAGTGTATTATTAACACCAAGAAACTGAGTGCCCTAATATAATTAACTAGACTCCCAGTGCCTGTTTTGTTTAATGCCTGCAAGATATCCTGTTGCATGGATGTAGTTTATTTAACTAGTCCTTTATCGATGAACGTTCAAATTGAAGCATTACTGGCAGAGGGAAAGACGGGAGGCAAAACTATCCATATATGCAGGGCCACTGCTAGCAATACATCGTCTCTGTGTGAATTTGAAAAAAGTGCCCTCTCTGGGTAGATTCAGGACTCCTAGGTGCATGGTGTGGAAAGCAAAATACAACCTGGGTAATCGTATTTGGCATCGCTGCATGTGTATGTCTTTGTGCATAAGGGGGAATCCATATGTAAGATAAAAGAGAGTAATTTAAAATCTACAGAATGGCATCAGTGTTCTGATTTTAAACTTTGAGACTCTCTTCTTTCTGACTTGGCACATCCCCACACTCCTCCCAAATGCCTCAATCACTGAATATTTTCTACCGTGTATATGCATATCCTTCTCCCACATTGGACAGTAAGCTCATTTGGTAGACATCGTGTCTTCATCTTTGTATCTTCTTTCCTTTCCTCTCCCCACTCCAGTATTACCTATATAGATAGAATATTGTGTTAAATAAAGGGGTTGAATAAATTTTGTTTAAATTTTTTCCTTAGGCAAAGAATTGGGTTATTAAAACATACCAAGAGGACAATACAATGTAGATCTGCCTCCCACCCTAGTCTCTCAGCTACTCAGTTCCCCTCCCCCAACCATCAGTTTCTTTTGTATCTTTCCAGAGATAGTCTGTGCATATATTAGCATTTGTGTATATATACATACCTTTTTTTTTTTTTGGCACAAAGAGTAGCATACTATACTTACTCTTCTACACCTTTTTTTTTTTTTCTTTGCAGTTAAGAGTCAATCTTGGGGATACTTCTATATCAGCACACTGAGAAATGCCTAGTTCTCTTTTTTTATTTTAGCTTTCTATTTTGAAATAATGATAGACTCACAGGATGTTCCCAAAATAGTACAGAGAGATCCCATGCACCCATCACCCAGCTTCTCCCAAAGGTGATATCTTCCATAACTACAGTGTATTATTAACACCAAGAAACTGAGTGCCCTAATATAATTAACTAGACTCCCAGTGCCTGTTTTGTTTAATGCCTGCAAGATATCCTGTTGCATGGATGTAGTTTATTTAACTAGTCCTTTATCGATGAACGTTCAAATTGAAGCATTACTGGCAGAGGGAAAGACGGGAGGCAAAACTATCCATATATGCAGGGCCACTGCTAGCAATACATCGTCTCTGTGTGAATTTGAAAAAAGTGCCCTCTCTGGGTAGATTCAGGACTCCTAGGTGCATGGTGTGGAAAGCAAAATACAACCTGGGTAATCGTATTTGGCATCGCTGCATGTGTATGTCTTTGTGCATAAGGGGGAATCCATATGTAAGATAAAAGAGAGTAATTTAAAATCTACAGAATGGCATCAGTGTTCTGATTTTAAACTTTGAGACTCTCTTCTTTCTGACTTGGCACATCCCCACACTCCTCCCAAATGCCTCAATCACTGAATATTTTCTACCGTGTATATGCATATCCTTCTCCCACATTGGACAGTAAGCTCATTTGGTAGACATCGTGTCTTCATCTTTGTATCTTCTTTCCTTTCCTCTCCCCACTCCAGTATTACCTATATAGATAGAATATTGTGTTAAATAAAGGGGTTGAATAAATTTTGTTTAAATTTTTTCCTTAGGCAAAGAAGTTAAGGACGAGTTTTAAATCTGCCTCTCGAGTCTTCAAGAGATGTCATGAAGTTTTAAAATCAAAATTATTTTGAATGAAAATACACATACCATATATATAGGTGAGAAAAAGAGTGTGTCATGAAGTCAATCAACTAATAATAGGGTGCTGAAATTTCAAAAATATTAAGCATTAAAGGACTGAAAGGAAGAAAATTGAGTAGCTGAACTCCTTGTAAAATTGTCAGCAGGTTATTGCGTTTTGGTTCCACTGAATATTGAAATGTCAGAATAAGAATAGTTCTTCATAAGGGCATTTTAAGAACTCATAATGTATACTAAAGAAATATATACTGTTACAGATAAAACGATTTTAAAGCTCTATCCACAAAGAACCTGAAGTATTATATATATATTATATGCTTATGTTCATATGTACAATTCTGAGAAATTGAGTAAACCTTGTGCCCTAAAAATACCCAGTTTCATCGGGTTTTAACTTTATATGCCATTGATTTAGGATGAAAATTGTCCATTTTTACCACTGGTCTTTTTGTTATTCTTAAGCACTAGAAATGTTTTATGAATTTTTTTTAAAATTTTGGCCTCTTTTTCTTGATTGATTGATTGATTGATTTTTCATCCATCTTTATTCTTTGGCCTGTGTGGGCCTCCCATTGCAGTGGCCTCTCTCGTTGCAGAGCACCTGCTCTGGGTGCGTGAGCTCCAGAGCACTGGCTCGTGATTAGACACACTGGCCCAGCTGCTCTGCACCATGTGGGATCTTCCCAGGCCAGGGATCGAACTGGCGCCCCTTGCACTGCAAGGCAGACACCATACCCAGTGGACCACCAGAGAAGCCCTGTTTTATGAAATTTTAATTACATTAAGTGTTTAATTAAAACACATCATTAGAATTATATGTGGTACATATCAGTACTGTTATAAACACACAAATAAGAATGGAAATATATTTTTAAGCTGTCTTCTATTGTGTAGAAGATACATTTATATTCCCAATGTATTAATACCTAAATACAGGTTAGCAGAGTAACCAGTCTAATTGGCATAAATCTTATACAAGTAACAAGTTAAAATAGATAATAGTAGTTGCAGAATAACTTGATTTTTTTTTAAACAACTTTAATTTATTTATTTTTGGCTGTGCTGGGTCTTTGTTGATGTGTGGGTTTAGGTGCTCTGCGGTATGTGGGATCTTCCCGGATCAGGGCTCAAACCTGTGTCTCCTGCATTGGCAGACGGGTTCCCATCCACTGAGCCACAAGGGAAGCCCTAACTTGATTTTTGTTGTTGTTGTTCAGGGAAGGAATACAGTTTTATTTGGAAAGTGAAGTGATCAAGAAGGTGGCAGACTAATGTCTTAAAGTAACCATCTTGTCAGGGTCTGGATACCAGGTTCTTTTATAGAATCAGAGAAGCAATGAGGAACTAAAGTCAAAAGGCAGAATAGAGAGGGAGAGGCAGTGGGGAAGTAAAGCAAAAAATGGTCTTCAGTCTTGTAAAATATCTTTCAGAAGGGCCAGCTTTTGGAAGAGGTGTGTTAATCTCTCTCTCTCTCTCTTTTTTTTTTTGGGTAGCCATTCACAGGTGGGCAGGGTCAGATTGTTTCTCTGTGAGCAGAATAACTGGATTTTGAAGATTAAGCCCATAGCATAGGCAGTGAATGGATTTGAGATCTGTTTTAGGTAGTCCTGTACACTTGGCATGATATTTAGGGAGTTAAGGGTTGAGAAAGTTGTACTGGATAAAATTGGGGGGAAATGTTCACAGTGAATTAACAAGTGAGAATTGCTTTGCCAGCAGCACCTAAATATTTTTTCATTATAAGGAATGACTGTTACTACGAGAAAATTGAAGAAAACATTTGTCTTCCTTGATTATTTGCTGTAAATAATTTTTTGTACCAAATCAACAAACTACTGTGGGTTCATTTTGAGACCGAACATTGTTATCTTGAGGCTTTGTCATCTTGGTGTTAACTGTAATGAGTTTTTACCTGTATTCCAGGAAATAAAATAAGTTGGATTGATTCCAGTAGGTTTTAGTTTTCAGCTTTCGTGCTAAAATCAGATTGTGTGCAACTGTGAATCATGGTTCTATAAATTCTTGGCTATACTAAGTAAATTACAGTATATCTTCCAGTACACTTATAAGAATGCTGTAACATGCAGGATCCTTTTCTAGAGTGTTTTTATGATTAAAGATTCATTTCCTCCTGAACTTGGCTGGATAGGTTTTCATTCAGCTAGTATTGAAGAGCACTGCCAACTACCACTTTAATGCCCTCTATGTACTTGACAGTTTACTGTGGACAAATAGGAGTTTAAAGAATGGTTTGGCAAGCTCTCATATAGGGATGAACAGGATGGACATGTTTACTTCATAAGTATGTGTGTTTACGCACACACACATTTCATGTTAGTCTATAGACTTCCAGTATACAGCTGATAGAATAATTTACCAACTTGCTCTTCCACTGGAACATAAGTAAACATTTTTTCCATTTAAGCAAGTGGCTGTTTCTATGACTATGATGTATGTCTTAAATTATAACTTGATGTAATAGAATTTTACATATATATATATATGTAATCACCTCTCATTATCCCTGCCTCTGTAAGGGACCCTAAGGCAAAGAGTGCAAAACAGTCATTTCCTTGACTCCTTTTCTTGACGTTTTCCCTCATTCTGTGAGCTCTTGCCTTACCATGCTCCAGTGCCTTCCCTGGAGTGGCTATACCGCAGGCCAGTGACTGAAAGAGGAGAAATAGCAACTCATGGGTGATGGGGAGTTGAGTATTCATGATTATACATGAAAATGGGGGAGGCATACCAGTCATGTTGACGTTAATGGACTTATTTGCTGGAGAAGCGTTCATGGGAGATTTTGAATTATGTTTCAAATTATAAGAATTTAGAATTTGATTTGGGGAGAGGACATCAGACATTCCAACCAGTGAGGATCACAGAGTTGATTTAGTTTTATTCAGGGAACTATCAGGAAATGAGGATATTTGAGAAATCTAGAATCAGGAGAGGAAAGAGTGGAAAAGCTTGAAACTAAAGCATTTGTTCATTTTGTCTTGATTTTCTGACCTGTTGGGAAATACTGGTGTAGGAGTTATATGGTGAGTGAGGGATTGTTCATATTTAAAACAGAGTCATTGTTGAAGAGAAAATTGAAATAGTTTAACCCAGAGAGGACTCTGGTCTGCTTAAGGATTAGCTGTGAAGTTAGCTTTTAGAGGTAAGACTATGTACAGGGCTTCCCTGGTGGCTCAGCTGTAAAGAATCTGCCTGTACTGCAGGAGACACAGGAGATGCTGGTTCGATCCCTGGGTTGGGACGATCCCCTGGAGGAGGTCATGGCAACCCATTCCAGTATTCTAGCCTGGAGAATCCTCATGGACATAAGAACCTGATGGGTCAGGACTCTGTGGGTCCATAGAGTCACAGAGTCAGACACGACTAAAATGACTGAGCATGCATGCACACAATAGGTACAAATAATAGTACAGGAAAAAATGGTATAATTTGGCATTTTGCTGAATGATATGGGTGGTGATCTAGAGGTTCACGCTACGCTTCCACTATTCACCCAAAGGAGAAGGGCTGTGCCATTTCCCGGTGGATTTTGGAGAGCCCTGTGTTGGCCATACACTGATGAAACTCTGCAGAGTAATGTCTGTATTTTTGCCTCTTAAGTATACTTTGGTGATCTGATTTTTTTATTCCTCTCAATTTCTGAGTACAAAATCTAACTCCTAAAATTCTGGTAGAATTTGTGAGGAGAAGTCAAGAGCAATAATGTTTGCCAAGAACTTATGTGTCATGCACTCTTTTGGGTGTTTGACACACTTGCACCCCCACCCCATCCCCATTTCTCTTTCAAATCAAATTTTCTGTAAGGGTATATATGCAAGTGGGTGAGAAGGCGTTGTGCTGAGAGAGAATTCTCCATTATGCCAAAGCCTCTGTACCATAATAAAAGGTCCAAAAATGACGGTGCTCCTTCAGCTCTTTGGAGACTTTCTAGCCTTTCCCTTCCTTTTGTTCTACCTTCAATTTATGCTGTCTGGTGACTCCAAGCCACAGATCTTGAGCTAAAGTACTTTCCCCAGTCAGATCGTCTCCTTTCTTGGTTCCCTGAGTTCCCACAGTAAGTGTCCTTTCTTCTGCCCCCCTACTCCTCGTTCACAGCCATTTTTGTATCATTTATTGTTTGATGTTAAATTGTATTTATGGGGTTTCTTCACTTACTAGGTGATGAACACCTCATGAGGAGGGATGAGCTTTGTAATTTCTGATTACTAGTGCACAGCACAGAGTAGAGAAGGTGCTTCACAATAGTTTGCTGTCCTAAATTGATCCTATCACATGCAGTTTAGTTTCTCATCTTATTTATCCTTGCGGGGTGATGACTCTCTAACCCACTCTCTCTGTTGAGAAAGAATGAGACCAGGACCACCTCTTAGCTTTCTTCATAGTCTCTCTTACTCCAGAGAACTGCAGTACCCTCCAGATGATAGAGTGAGTCCTCCAACAGCCAAGCATTCCCCACTCTAACCCATTCTGCATGGTGCCACGTAGACTAGTAACTTAGAAGATTGAGGTCTGAGAAATGGTTGAGGTGAAAAATTTTGAGCACTAGTTATACCCAGGAATTCTAGAGGTTCACGCCCCACTATTCACCCAAAGGAGAAGGGCTGTGCCATTTCCCGGTGGATTTTGGAGAGCCCTGTGTTGGCCATACACTGATGAAACTCTGCAGAGTAATGTCTGTATTTTTGCCTCTTAAGTATACTTTGGTGATCTGATTTTTTTATTCCTCTCAATTTCTGAGTACAAAATCTAACTCCTAAAATTCTGGTAGAATTTGTGAGGAGAAGTCAAGAGCAATAATGTTTGCCAAGAACTTATGTGTCATGCACTCTTTTGGGTGTTTGACACACTTGCACCCCCACCCCATCCCCATTTCTCTTTCAAATCAAATTTTCTGTAAGGGTATATATGCAAGTGGGTGAGAAGGCGTTGTGCTGAGAGAGAATTCTCCATTATGCCAAAGCCTCTGTACCATAATAAAAGGTCCAAAAATGACGGTGCTCCTTCAGCTCTTTGGAGACTTTCTAGCCTTTCCCTTCCTTTTGTTCTACCTTCAATTTATGCTGTCTGGTGACTCCAAGCCACAGATCTTGAGCTAAAGTACTTTCCCCAGTCAGATCGTCTCCTTTCTTGGTTCCCTGAGTTCCCACAGTAAGTGTCCTTTCTTCTGCCCCCCTACTCCTCGTTCACAGCCATTTTTGTATCATTTATTGTTTGATGTTAAATTGTATTTATGGGGTTTCTTCACTTACTAGGTGATGAACACCTCATGAGGAGGGATGAGCTTTGTAATTTCTGATTACTAGTGCACAGCACAGAGTAGAGAAGGTGCTTCACAATAGTTTGCTGTCCTAAATTGATCCTATCACATGCAGTTTAGTTTCTCATCTTATTTATCCTTGCGGGGTGATGACTCTCTAACCCACTCTCTCTGTTGAGAAAGAATGAGACCAGGACCACCTCTTAGCTTTCTTCATAGTCTCTCTTACTCCAGAGAACTGCAGTACCCTCCAGATGATAGAGTGAGTCCTCCAACAGCCAAGCATTCCCCACTCTAACCCATTCTGCATGGTGCCACGTAGACTAGTAACTTAGAAGATTGAGGTCTGAGAAATGGTTGAGGTGAAAAATTTTGAGCACTAGTTATACCCAGGAATTTCCTCCCAAGAATGATGATACCCTGGAAAACAGGGAATGAAAGGTTAACCAAAGGAGTTATCAGCCACTCCAAATTGAGATTACATCAAGTCATGCTCATTGCTCTAACTCTTGACTGATCAGATATTTTCTCTCCAAGTAAAATGACAAGGTGGCCTCTCTTTTCGGGGGTTGGAAAGGAAACCAGAACAGTTTGAAAGTTGTTACTCAACTTGGTCTGGAGGGCCAGCCATTTCCGTAAAATGGAAGATCCTCTGAAAAACAAAGCCTGCTCAGTCTTAGTTATACTAGATGACCTCATTAGTCAGTGTCTCTGCATTTTGATGTCTCTTTGGGAAAAGCATCTTGGGAAGGAAGATTGACACAATAGTCATAAGAGGTGGTTTATCCTTCATCCCTCTCTTTTTTAAAAAAAAATATTATTTTGGGCTATTTTGGGTTTTCACAGATGCCACAGGCTCTTCTCTAGTTGCACAGAGTAGGGGCTACTCTCTAGTTGAGGTGAACAGGCTTATTGTTGTGGTGACTTCTCTTGTTGTGGAACTCGGGCTCTAGGGCTCACAGGCTTCAATAGTTGCAGCACATGGGCTCAATAGTTGTGGCTCCGAGGCTCTAGAGCACAGGCTCCATAGTTGTGGCTCACGGGTTTAGTTACTTCACAGCGTGTGGGATCTTCCTGGATCAGGGATCGAACCTGTGTCTCCTGCATTGACAGGCAAACTCTTCACCACTGAGCTACCAGGGAAGCCTCTTCATCCCTCTGTTTTGATATCCTACTCTTAAATTCTAGTAGGTAGAATTATTTTCTCTTAAACCTCTACTTTCACAGGAAGGTGAATTGTTCAGACTCAAAGTATGTGTGACTGACTTTGAGAGTAATTGGTCTCATAATTGACAAAATCACTGGCAGTAAGGCCATTAATTCTCTAACCAGTCCAATTTTTATAACCAGTGGTTATAAAATTCTGCCTATCTATTGGATCTCAAAAAGACTATGAATTCCTGAGCATGATTTAGTATTGAAGGGCCTTTTGTCCCTTCTTACCATCCAGAGCAGCAAATAGTCCAAAAGTACCCTTGAGCTGGTATTAAAAAAAAATTAGTAGCTAATGTGGGATATTTGGGATAAGCCTGATGATCTTTTACTAAGGTCTCCAGATACTGTGGTCAGTGAATTTCTAAAACCCAAACGGTCTGGTGGAAAGGGAAGAAAGAGAAGATGGCCCTAAGTAACTTTTCATAAATGCTCTAAGTTTTTAGGGGTCATGTGCGCATACAGCCTTCATTACTCAGGGTGAGTCATAGCCAGAGCCTGTGTGGAGGTATTGTGAAACCTCTGTGCCGTTCTTTAGCCATACTGGTGTTGATTTCTTTTAAAAATAGACCATTTCCAGACACTAACCATATATTCTGAAATTCCCAGGACAGCCCTGGTTTCAGTTTGTCCCATTGTGCCCCTAAGTATACTCATATTCATCCGACACTGTACCAAAATTTGGTTTGGAAAATATAGACACCAGACATATAAGGACTTCCTCCTTGCTCTCTGAGAAGAGTCCATCACGACCTCGCCTTACTCTTCCAACCTGCTGTTTTCACTGCCAGCACTCTCTCACCCATGACAAGAAACCTCTGTTCCGTTCCCATCTTGCTTCCTCTCTTTAACCCTTCATGAGTTAACTTCTCTTTTTTCTTTGGCATCTCTTTGGCTCAGGAGTCTAGCCAGCCGTGTATCTTTATACTCTTACAAAGCTACTTCTTTCCTAGCATGTAGGTGATACCCTTTTGAAAAATAGCATACTTTCTTTCTTCCCAGGGCATTCTTGGGGGTTGAGAACTGTACCTGATGACAGCCTCATCTTCACCGGCCTCCAGAACAGAGTCACTAAGAAGAGGCTGCTGCTATCATTTATTGTTTCCTGTGTTTTAAATTACTTTAAAAACCTCATTCCATCCTTACAAACCATGAAGTTGGATATTCCTTCACAGGTAAGGAAACATGCAGAATTTCAAAGACTGATGTTACGTATTTAAATTGGCCTTTTGTCCAATTTTTATAACCAGTGGTTATAAAATTCTGCCTATCTATTGGATCTCAAAAAGACTATGAATTCCTGAGCATGATTTAGTATTGAAGGGCCTTTTGTCCCTTCTTACCATCCAGAGCAGCAAATAGTCCAAAAGTACCCTTGAGCTGGTATTAAAAAAAAATTAGTAGCTAATGTGGGATATTTGGGATAAGCCTGATGATCTTTTACTAAGGTCTCCAGATACTGTGGTCAGTGAATTTCTAAAACCCAAACGGTCTGGTGGAAAGGGAAGAAAGAGAAGATGGCCCTAAGTAACTTTTCATAAATGCTCTAAGTTTTTAGGGGTCATGTGCGCATACAGCCTTCATTACTCAGGGTGAGTCATAGCCAGAGCCTGTGTGGAGGTATTGTGAAACCTCTGTGCCGTTCTTTAGCCATACTGGTGTTGATTTCTTTTAAAAATAGACCATTTCCAGACACTAACCATATATTCTGAAATTCCCAGGACAGCCCTGGTTTCAGTTTGTCCCATTGTGCCCCTAAGTATACTCATATTCATCCGACACTGTACCAAAATTTGGTTTGGAAAATATAGACACCAGACATATAAGGACTTCCTCCTTGCTCTCTGAGAAGAGTCCATCACGACCTCGCCTTACTCTTCCAACCTGCTGTTTTCACTGCCAGCACTCTCTCACCCATGACAAGAAACCTCTGTTCCGTTCCCATCTTGCTTCCTCTCTTTAACCCTTCATGAGTTAACTTCTCTTTTTTCTTTGGCATCTCTTTGGCTCAGGAGTCTAGCCAGCCGTGTATCTTTATACTCTTACAAAGCTACTTCTTTCCTAGCATGTAGGTGATACCCTTTTGAAAAATAGCATACTTTCTTTCTTCCCAGGGCATTCTTGGGGGTTGAGAACTGTACCTGATGACAGCCTCATCTTCACCGGCCTCCAGAACAGAGTCACTAAGAAGAGGCTGCTGCTATCATTTATTGTTTCCTGTGTTTTAAATTACTTTAAAAACCTCATTCCATCCTTACAAACCATGAAGTTGGTATTATTCCCTTCTCACAGGTAAGGAAACATGCTTAGAGAGGTTATGTAAGTTGTTCATGATCCCTCCTGAGTACCTTCCATTTGCAAATCCTTCCTCCATTCCAGGTAAAATGTTAGTTGTGTGTATACCAGGCTCAGAATCGTGGGTGACACCAAGCGTTCCAACACATATTAGAAAAGAACCTTTATATTTCCCCCTACCAAGAAGTGTATATTGCTGTACTCTTGTTATATACCAGCGGTCCTCGAACTTGAGCATGTGTGAAAATCCTTTGGAGGGCTTGTGAAAATGCAGGTGACTGGTCCCACTCCCAAAGTGTCTGATTCAGTAGGTCTGCAGTGGGACCTGAGAATTGAATTTCTAACAAGTTTTCAGATGGTCCCAATGCTGCTTGGCCAGGGACCACACTTTGAGGATCGTTGTTATAACAGATTATTATTCAGCATTTGCTGTGTTCTGGGGCCAGTGCTAAGCACTGGGGATGTAAGAGTGAAAAGGGCAGGCAGGGTCTTTGTTCTTCTAGAGCTTATAGTCTAGTGGGAGAAATGAACAACTGGACTAATTTTATTTGTGTTAAGTAAACAGTGTCAACATGGAGTATAGCAGAGTTGTTGTCCTCGACTTTGGGCTTTCCAGGTGGCTCAGTGCTAAAGACTCCGTCTGCCAATGCAGGAGACATGGGCTTGATCCCTGGGTCGGGAAGATCCCCTGGAGGAGGGCATGGCAACCCACTCCAGTATTCTTGCCTGGAGAATCTCATGGACAGAGGAGCCTTGTAGGCTGCAGTCCATGTGATTGCAAAGGGTTGAACACCACTGAGTGACTGAACAACAACAACAGCATCCTCTACATAGGTTGAGAGAAAGTCTCTTTGAGGAGGTGCTATTTAGTCTAAGACTTAAAGAATGTGAAGAGCTCATTAAGGCTTTCAGCATCGGCCTTGTTCAGTTCCAACTTCTGTTTCCGTCACTGGCGATGACTACCTTGGGAGGACTCCATGGATTTCATAGTGACCTCTGCACAGTTCATTCCTTGGCACTTTCTGTGGCCTTGGCCAAGCTTGATTACATACTTCCTCTGAGACTGTTCCCCCCCCCCCCCACTTAACCACTCCCCACTGCCCTCCCTGCAATTTAGCTACAGGGGTCAGACGAATTTGAAGGTAGGCTAATTTTGTCTTCTGGCTTCATCTAGGTCATATTCCTTGGTATCTGATGGCTTAGGAAGAATATATTCTAAGGATTGGGCCTGTGAACTTACCATTCATGACCACTGCCCTCACTTCATAGCTGTTTATCAGTGACATCTTAAAATTCTGTTTTATTTGCCAGTTGGCAAATTTGCCCAGAAAGTGTTGTCAGTATAGGAATCCACATGATTCCCTAGCTACCCTGATGTTGGATGTCTTTAAAGAAGATTCTCAGATTCTTGTGCTCTTAAGAGGATGCTTTCTGCTTTCCAAAAGTCCATCAGAGCAACGCAAACCAAACCTGGCTTCTAGTTGTGTTGACCAAACCTGGAGAAAATTCTAGGCATTTGAAGATGCCTTTGGTCCCATCTGCACTTATCTCTAGCCCTCAGATTTTTAGCTCTGATTTTAACTCAGATTTTTAGTTTGATAACTTATTCTTTTTTTCCTCTGGATCTACCCTGCCCTGACTTAACTAACATTTGCTTGGAACCCTTCCACCTCTAGAATCATTTCCTTGATGTTCACTTTTATTGTGTTTTGATGAAACATTTCCTCTGGTATTCTGTTCCTGTAGAGGTAAAGGGACTCTTACTAGATATTTCTCTGGGTGTTTGTAGGCAGAGCATTTCTTTTGACCTAGGTATACTTTTTTTTTTTGAGATAATGGACTTCCTTAGTTACCTCTCTATAAATCCCTGAACCCCAGGATGTTTATCACATGGGAAATACTGGAAACTGACTTTCTGGTTGCCAAGGATATCCTGAGTTTACTTAAGAAGTCTTTTAAACAGTCATCCAGTGCACGCTTCATGGGCCCTGATGTCTCTTCTGACAACCTAGGAGGCATATTTAACTACTTCACCCAGATTGAAAATCGCCCTTTCCCTATGGATTCAGAATCTTCTCACTGTTAATCTGGTTCCTGATGGTATAGAGTGGATCAGCAACTTTTGTTGACCCATATATCAACCACAAGAATGACTGAAATAACAAAAAAG
This sequence comes from Tragulus kanchil, assembly GCA_022376925.1. NCBI lineage: Eukaryota > Metazoa > Chordata > Mammalia > Artiodactyla > Tragulidae > Tragulus > Tragulus kanchil. The sequence continues at coordinate 62,840,072 of JAIOJX010000001.1, read as the reverse complement.
GAAATGGGGGGATGGTGTGCAAGCTCACTCATGTCTGGAGATGATAAATTTTTTGTGTGGCTTTGGAATTAGATAGGCATGGGTGATAATGTCAGGTCTTCCTCATACTAGTAACCAACCTCTCAGCCTGAATTTTCTTATCTGTAAATGGGGATAATAACACCTTTTTAAAAATAGAGCTACTGTGGAGAGTAAAATGCATATGAAAACCCCTAGTCATATTTGATTCCTTAGTATGCTCTCATGGAGGGTTTCCCCAGTGGCACCAGTGGTTAAAAAAAACCCAAAAAACAAAAACCCACCTGCCAATGCCAATGCATGAGGCATAAGAGATGGATAGTCCCTGGATAGAGAAGATCCTCTGGAGAAGGGCATGGCAACCCACTCTGGTATTCTTGCCTAGAGAACCCCGTGGGCAGAGGAGCCTGGCAGGCTACAGTCCATAGGGTTGCAGACAGTTGGACACGACTGAAGTGACTTAGCACACATGCTCTCACTGAATATTAATACTCACTTTCCTCCTTAATGTTCTTAAAGTCCTGAACCACTTGATTGAGCAAGGCACAGTCTCTGATGGTGCACCTATCAGCATGAGAATCTTACATTTCCCCAGACATGGAATCCATTCAAGAACCACCTGTGAAATTATAATACTTATTATGAGAAATTATAATACTCAATTATAATACTCAAGTATCCCTACTTCTCCCAGGTATCCCAGGAAGGAAATCGATAGTTATTGAGGGGCTACTTATCAGATGTTTCATTGGCCAAAAATTATGGTAACATTAATAATTATACCCTTACTGATATGGCATTAGAAAAGTTGGCAGTTTCAGAAGTCTCTTAATGGCTGGTGGCCTTGGATCCTTAGAGCAGCCTATTGAGCAGACGGTGCACTTGCCCACATCTTGCATATCCATCTTTGAAGATGAAGGGAATTGAATGACTCCTTCATGGTCTTCTGACTTGGATGGTGGGGTTGAGCCTTGGGCCTTTGTCTTCAGATGTCTGATCGTGATTTCTGTTCCCTTCCCACTCGACCCCAGCACTCTTATCCTACTGTACCACACTGATTTGAACTCTGAGGTTCTGATACATGATTGACTTAATCACTAGAAGTCCAAGAACAAAACATCTCTTAAGTTTCCCTCTGATTTTATCCCTGAGACATTTATCTCCCTAATGGAAATTTCTAAAGTGTGCAGGTTTTGTACTTGGACTTCACAGTGGCTCAAACAGTAAAGAATCCACCTCCAGTGCAGGAGACCTGGGTTCCATCCTGGGTGGGAAGATCCCGTGGAGAAGGGAAAGGCTACCCACTCCAGTATTCTTGCCTGGAGAATTCCATGGACTGAGGAGCCTGGTAGGCTATAGTCCATGGGGTTGCACAGAGTTGGACACGATGGAGTGACTTTCACTTTCACTTTTGGGGCATGAGAAAGCTGTCTTATGCTTTTGATATAAATTGTCTGCCAAGGTTAGACATCCACCACACATTCAAAAGTAGTATTTCTTGGGCCTAGGTCCATAACAAAACTCTTTTAGTGGGATTCTCAGTCTGTGAGATTCAATTATTTTATTCATTGAACAAACAGGTACTTAACCCTTACTGTGTGCCCAGGGCTAGGAATACAGTGATGCAGAATGCATGTATGCTCTTGGAGCTTACAGTCTGGTGGGTAGACAATCAACAGATAGGTAGTGATATGTGCTATGAGGAAAATAAAGCACTTAACATTTTTTTTTTTTTTGCTTAAACCATGAGATTACTAAATTGCAATTGCTGTCAGTGACCCCTCTTAAGACTTTATAAAAGAGTTAGTTATGGAGAAGATGGCCTCAGAAAAGGAACATTGCCTTGGATAGCCCTTAGCAATTCCTGCCTTCCTTTCCATTCGTTGGACTAAAATTTTGCTTTCTTACATGGTTGTGAGAAACCGTGGTAGAATTGGATTGTAAGGACATAGCCAAGCCCTTACAGACAGACTGAAGAGGAGAAATAAAATCTTGCAGCAAACACATTTAGAGTTGTGTTTATCTTTTATTCTTTAAGTGTAATGCCTTGCTTTATAGTGTGTTATGTGAAGAACATTGAAAATAGACGGATTTTAGAGTATTGATTCAACTATGCTATGTGTAACAAAACACAACATTAAAAAAGCAGTGTCCTCAGAGGCTTCTAGTTTTATGATATAAGCCTGTGGAAGTTCTTTTTGACATAAGTGCTTTAAAAGTTTTGAAGAACAAGGAGTCTACAAGTTGGAAAGACACCATTCTTACCATGAGGCAAATATACTTGAGTTTAATTTTTAAACTATAACTGCCGTTTGACCTTAAATTAAGACAGTCTGTTTCCATTGTGGTGTTTTACTGGTTTAACAATAAGAACATTTAAAGCAGCTGCCACCAATTAAAGTGATTCAGAAATGCTGGTTGTAAATAAATATTCTTGAAGTTTTAACTCAATGAAGTCAGTCTTTTTTCTTTCTTTCTTTCTTTTTTCTTTTACTTTAGTGGTACTGTGTCTTTCTGGAATGCAATATTGTAAAACGCATCAAGAGCTCAAAAAATGTTCATGCACTTTGAACTGGTAATTATGTTTCTAAAAAAAAATCTATCCTTAGAAAATAAGTCTGAGCTCTGATAAACTTAAATGCATGGAGAAGATGTTCCCCTACAGTTTTAATAAGAAAGAAATGATTACGTCAACTATGGTACACCCATATGATGGAATATCATAGAGCCATTAAAATATTTTTGAAGAATCTTAACCATGTAGGAAAATGTTTATGCAATTTAGTTGAAAAACAAACTATGCAAAACCATGCAGTATGATCTTAACCATGTGAAATATTTTCATAGAAAAAGGCTGTCAGGAAACACTGTAAGTTTTAATTTTCTTTGGGTTGTGAGATTATGTGTGATTTTTATTTTCTTCTTCCTCCTTTTCTGTATTTTATTAAAGATTTTTTTTTACAGTGAACATGCATTACATTTATAGTGAAACAAAATATTATGTGTTTTGCTTCTTTCTTTTAATTAGATGCTTTTTATTAATACCCAGTCCATTTATGTTATTATGACATAATTTTTTTCCAGATGTTCATCTGTAGAGCATTTCTTCTTTCTAGTGAAATTTTGTGTTCTTAATATTCTGTTTAATTTATTATGATATACATAGTGTCAACAATTTTATGTTTGCTCTGATTTCCAGGGGTTCTTCATTAAAGCCAGTAATTCAGTTCTACATTGAAACACTAATTTTTAGGTCGTTTATATGAAAAACGCACATATATTCATGCTGCATGCGTGCTTAGTCACTCATTCCTGTCTGACTCTTTGCTACCCCATGGACTGTAGCCCACCAGGCTCCCCTGTCCACGGGATTCTCCCAAGGCAAGAATATTGAAGTGTGTTGCCATTTCCTCCTCCAGAGAATTTTCCTGACCCAGGGATTAAACCCACGTCTCCTGCAGCTTCTGCACTGGCTGGTGATTCTTTACTACTGAGCCACTTCGGAAGCCCCACATACGTTCATGGTATGTGGTAAAGAAAGTTGGCCTGAAGCCACAATGCCTGGGTCCAAATCCTGGTCCTACCACTTAGTAGCTCTGCCACTACCGACAGGTTAATTGTTCTCTCTGCTTCTCAGTTCTCAGTTTCATTATCAGTAAAATGGGGGATAATAATGATACCTACCTCATAAGGTTGTGGTAGGAATTTAGAGTAATTACATGTAAACTGAGTACATGTAAACTTGAGAAAGGCCTGGCAGATAGGAAACAGTAAAAATTAGTTGTTTTTAGTAGTATATATACACGAATATAAATATTGTCTGATCATTTGCAAAATGCTCTTTTCAAATCTGTCTTATTCTTTTATACAGTTGGTGATTGGTCAGTTTTCCTATCATGCTTTGAAATTATTTTTTAAAGTTGCCATATCTTCATCAGTAGAAACCTTATTGATTTGTTTTCCAATCATATTTTCTTTTTGAAGTGATCATCATTCCTGTGGGCTAGAATGATGGAGGTTGGTTTTGTTTTAGGTATAAAATAACTTCTGTTTACATACCAGATAGTTAATGTATTCATTACTAGTTATTCTCATCTGTTAAACTATTTGTTTATTATAAAGTGAAAGAAGTGCTACTTAGTAGAGAAGGAAGGGAATGAACAGGTAAATGAGAGTGTACCTGCTAGTAATAAAACTGCACTTATCTCATTTTAAACTCTATAATTCAGACTTCTCTAATTCAAACTGATCTTCCTAGACAGATTTGGGGTGAAAAGAGAGCTACCTTTTAGGGAATCATGCTTACATATATAGGTATATGTAACATACATAATAATGTGTATAATATATAAAAATACATTATAGTATGTTATATGTAGTGCATATTGGGCTTCCTTGGTGGCTCAGATGGTAAAGAGTCTGCCCACAACTTGTAAGATCTGGGTTTGATCTCAGTCGAGAAGATCCCCTGGAGAAGGGAATGGCAGCCCACTCCAGTTATGCCTGCCTGGAGAATTCCATGGACATAAGAGCCTAACAAGCTATAGTCCATGGGGTTGTAAAAGAGTTGGATATGACTGAGTGACTCACACACACTTATACATTACATATATGTTACATTTACATATTTACACATATTATGTAATTTGTGAGTCCACACGAGAAGTACTAAAAGTAAAATAGTCATTTGCCAATTCTTCTGTCTTATATTACAGAATATGTTCTTCTGGAAAACAATTTGGATTTAACTGATTAACTGTTCTTTAGAGCTAATAATTTTGCTATTGCTCAGTTTCACTTCCTTGAAGAAGAGGTGCTTTCGTGGTATGTTTTACCTTGTCAGAATGAGGAAGGACACTGGGCAAGTTTGAAAGCATGAAGCTGGTCCCTGAAAGACCCTAAAAATTTTTTTCATCAGTATAGCAACATACAGCTGAGACCAATAGAGTCCAGACATCCACATCTTTAACTAGAAATCTGTATAGTGTTTAAGCCAAGAAAATGTGGGAGAGGTAGGCCCAATGAGAAATTACAGTTCCCCTGGTCTTTGGTTTGGCCTGTATAGAAACCCTGGACTGAGTATAAGGTTCCATATGTGCCATTTCAGATCTGGAAGTAGGGTACTCTCTGTGTGTGTGTGTCTGTGTATGTGTGTGTGTTGACTCATGTCCAACTCTGTGCCACTTCATGGACTGTAGCCCATGGGACTCTCCCGGCAAGAATACTGGCATGGGTTGCCATGCCTTCCAGGAGATCTTCCCATCCCAGAAATCAAACCCTTGTCTCTCCTATCTCCTACATTGGCATGTGGATTCTTTACCATTGCGCCACCTGGTTTAGAATAAAGTATCCCCCCCCCCCATCATGGTTCTTTTTTATTTTTATATTTATTTTCGTCTATCTTTTATTCTTTGGCATGTGTGGGCCTCCCATTGCAGTGGCCTCTCTCGATGCAGAGCACCGGCTCTGGGTGCATCCGCTCCAGAGCTCTGGCTCGTAATTGGGCACACCAGTCCAGCTCCTCAGCAGCACGTGGGATCTTCCTGGGCCAGGGATCAAACTCGTGCCCCCTGCCTTCCAAGGCAGACTACCCACTGGCCCATGAGGGAAGCCCTATTTTTTTTATCTGCGGGATTTATCTAAAAAGCAAAGATTTGGGGACTGTTCTTGCTGGTTTTAAAGAAGAGGACTAAGTGGACTTTAGGGGAAGAAATTAGCTTTCAGGGACGAGCGTATTCAATAGCTTGGGTGGCAAAGCTCGCTCTCTTGTTGTATTAGTGTGATGAAGCTGAGTAGGTCACTCTCATTTCCAGACCCTATACACCGCTGTTGGCTGATTTGTAGTTGTCTGTGTACCTCGCAGTTCAGCTGGAGGCTTTTTAAACCAGAGCCTTTAAATATACAGAGGAAGTTGTTGTGCTGGTGCCTGTTGGTAAGGCTGCTGTGTTCTTTCTTATCTTCCCAGGGAGTTTGATCCCTTTGTTTAGCTTCTGTTTCATTTGTTTACAAAGTTATAGGCTTTGAAGTAGGTAGTTATATAGAACTGCCTAAAGAGAAGTAAGTGTACAGCAAGAGGGTGAGCCTTTATCCTTCTCGCTGCACTGCCTCATTGCTTCAGGTTCTCAGTCAGTGTCATTCAGGGATTTGGCTTTTTTCTCCTAGGTTCTGCTCTGGCTTACTTCCTGCTGTCTTTTAGGTTGTTCTGTGCCTCCCAGGATTGTGGTCCCATTTACTTCCTGAACATGGAACTTTCATGGTGCTGCCTGATATGTTGGTGGGAAATTTTGAAAAATAATTTTGGATATAGTTCACATGTCACAGAAGTTTTTCTGGTTTGTTCCGTCATGAGAGACTTTTTGCGTATCTGATTTCCTTAATGTGGAGTTCCTATCTTTAGGAGACCGCCCTTCTGTAGATGTGGTATTGCGATTGCAAGATTTATACAAAGACTGATAACCTCCGCTTTATCTTGTAGAGTGGTGAGGTAGATAGCTGAGCCCAAAGATTGTTTAAGTCGTCATAGCTGAAAAAAACAGCCCTTTGAAAATAGTAATAACAAAACATACATATATCAAACATCATTCATAATTATTAATGACTTCCTCAAGATTTTTTTAAGTGTTGTAAATAAGGTTGTCTGGACTGCATTTTTTTGTTCTTGTTGTTTTAACTTGTATGGAGGGAGAATAAGAGAGGAGAGCTATTTTTGGCATGGGCTTAAAGAAGGAAATATCAGAGTGACTGGTAACTGACGCTTTTGTCAAGTTCAGTTTATACTTGACCGCTTTGATTTTTTTTTTATTTCAGTACTTTGGATTTTAGAGTTCTTGAGTTGATATTTTTAAGAGTGACATCTCTAACCTTTTGGTTCTGAGCAGTGCGTTGCCCCTGAAATTGGTTGAGTCACTTCATATTCTTCTAAAAGTGCACCAGCTGTCAAAGCTGAAGAGATGTGTCCCTTTTGCTTTCTGCTTCCTGAGCCATTTTCCTGCTTACTGTAGTTGTCTACCTTTTGTGCTGGGCTTTTTCCACATTTAGTATGTGAAACCTACCACAGAGTTTGACTCTTAAAGTGACTCAGTGTTAAAAGGCTTTGAGACGTCCACTGTGGTCCACGAAGGAGTAACTGGTATAACGGGGTCCCTTCTGCCTCATATTACCCCATTAACAACTTGAAACTGAACAGAAATATATGAAACAGTGTTTTCAGACATTGGGCAACAGGTAATACAGGACTGAGAAAAAGGGAACAAACAAAATGAGCCCCGCAGTCACCCTGGCTTTCTGTCTGTAGGCAGTTTCTGGACCATAGCATTGTGAGAGGAAACCCAAGCAGAGCCTGCAGTCTTGCTGTACTGATGAGACCTAATAAGGAACTCAGGGACCTCTACCTAGGTGGCAGGAATTTGTAGAGCAGAGTACTGGAAGGGAAGGAGAGCTAGTCAGAGAAATAGCTCCAGAAATCTACATAAATGTCCTCTTTATCTTTGGCTGAGTTATGAATCTGTGAACGTATTGAGGGAAAGCGCCATGGGTCTGGCAAAAAACTATTGCTCAGGAACTGTAAGCTGAAAATGTCCCAGAGGACTGAGAGATTTCAGTTCCTACGGCAAGAACTGAGAGACCTTATTGAATACCGAGAGCATTCAGTAGAGACCCCAGAATAGTCATTCCTTAGTAGTAGTGCTAATGTACTCCTAGAACAAAGCACACCTTGAACCCTAACTAACAAAACGTAAAATGAAGCCTAGAAAAATAATTATCCACAGAAAATTTCAGTGCACCACAAAACAAACTTCAGTAATCTTTAAAGGAAGACAGTAAAATAAAGTGCTTCCCTGGTGGCTCAGAAATAAAGCACTCAAGAATACAATGATTATAATAGCTGATATCCAAAAACTTACTTGACATTCTAAGAGGCACTAAAATGTGACCCATAAGCAGTAAGTCAGTCAGTTGAAACTGAATGAGAAATAACAGTTCTAGAGTTAGCAGACAAGGACTTTAAAGGAGCTGTGATACTGTGTTGAACAATTGAAAGATAAACGTGGATATAACAAGGAAGTAAACTGAAGACAGAAAGAAGCAAATAGAACTTCTGAGCTCAAAAGTACACTATATGAAGTGACAAATTCACTGGATGAGATTAACAGCAAATTTGACTGCAGAATAGCAAATTAGACTTTAGATCCTAAAGGAAATCAACCTTGAACATTCATTGGAAGAAATGATGCTGAACCTGAAGCTCCAATACTTTGGCCACCTGATGTGAAAAGATGACTCATTGGAAAAGAGCCTGATGTTGGGAAAAGTAGAAGGCAAATGAGAAGGGGACAAGAGAGGAGGAGATGGTTGGATGGCATCACTGAGTCATTGGACACAAGTTTGAGCAAGCTCCAGGAGATGGTGAAGGAAAGGGAAGGCTGGTATGCTACAGTCCATGGCGTTGCAAAGAGTCAGACACTACTGAGCAACTGAACTGAACTGAACTGAGACTTCAGAAGAAAGGTTTAATGCATTTGAAGACACAGTACAAAAATATCTGATATGAAACAGAGAATGTAAAAAACACTGCAGAAAGAGAACAGTGAGGAGTGGGGCAGTAACAAGCAGAGTGACACGCATGTAATTGGAGTCCCCAAAGCAAAGGAGAGACAGGAATAGGCAGAAGAATAGTTGAAAAAATAATGACAAAAATTCCAATTATTATAGAAAATAGAAATTAAATCCAAGAAACTCAATGAACCCTAAGTAGGATAACCCCAAAGAAAACCACTCTAAAACAATCAAATTGCTAAAAACCAGCGGTAGAGGGAGTGTTGAAAAGAAGCTAGAGGGGAAAAAATGAAACATTACATATGGAAGAACAAAGATAAGAAATAATATACATCTGATCAGAAACAGTGCAAGTCAGAAGACAATGGCATGACATCTTTAAAGTGCTAAAGGAAAAAAAAGTACTGTCAACATCAGATCCTGTCTCCAGTGAAAATCTCTTTAAAAAGATGAAAGCCAAAATAAATGAAGGTGAAATATATATTTTTTCAGGCAAAAAATTGTCACCAGCAGGCCTGAACTATAATATTAAAAATGTCTTCAGGCCAAAGGAAAATGATACCAGATGGATACTTGAATCTCTAAAGGTAATGAAGAGTTCAGATAAGTATGGTAAGTGGGAGATGAATCATAAAGAAAAAATTTCTTTTATGATGCACTATATGAAAATCCTGAGAATTAACAGCAAAGTTGACTGCAGAATAGCAAATTAGACTTTAGATCCTAAAGGAAATCAACCTTGAACATTCATTGGAAGAAATGATGCTGAACCTGAAGCTCCAATACTTTGGCCACCTGATGTGAAAAGATGACTCATTGGAAAAGAGCCTGATGTTGGGAAAAGTAGAAGGCAAATGAGAAGGGGACAAGAGAGGAGGAGATGGTTGGATGGCATCACTGAGTCATTGGACACAAGTTTGAGCAAGCTCCAGGAGATGGTGAAGGAAAGGGAAGGCTGGTATGCTACAGTCCATGGCGTTGCAAAGAGTCAGACACTACTGAGCAACTGAACTGAACTGAACTGAGACTTCAGAAGAAAGGTTTAATGCATTTGAAGACACAGTACAAAAATATCTGATATGAAACAGAGAATGTAAAAAACACTGCAGAAAGAGAACAGTGAGGAGTGGGGCAGTAACAAGCAGAGTGACACGCATGTAATTGGAGTCCCCAAAGCAAAGGAGAGACAGGAATAGGCAGAAGAATAGTTGAAAAAATAATGACAAAAATTCCAATTATTATAGAAAATAGAAATTAAATCCAAGAAACTCAATGAACCCTAAGTAGGATAACCCCAAAGAAAACCACTCTAAAACAATCAAATTGCTAAAAACCAGCGGTAGAGGGAGTGTTGAAAAGAAGCTAGAGGGGAAAAAATGAAACATTACATATGGAAGAACAAAGATAAGAAATAATATACATCTGATCAGAAACAGTGCAAGTCAGAAGACAATGGCATGACATCTTTAAAGTGCTAAAGGAAAAAAAAGTACTGTCAACATCAGATCCTGTCTCCAGTGAAAATCTCTTTAAAAAGATGAAAGCCAAAATAAATGAAGGTGAAATATATATTTTTTCAGGCAAAAAATTGTCACCAGCAGGCCTGAACTATAATATTAAAAATGTCTTCAGGCCAAAGGAAAATGATACCAGATGGATACTTGAATCTCTAAAGGTAATGAAGAGTTCCAGATAAGTATGGTAAGTGGGAGATGAATCATAAAGACTTTTTCTTCATTTAAAAAATTTTAAAAATTGTTTAAAGCAAAATTAATAATCTATTTATAGACTATAATATGTATTTATAATGTATGTAGATGTAAAAGGTATGACAGTAACCCCAAGGCATGGAAGGAGTGAAATGGAAGTATGCTGCTAAGTTCCTTATATGTATAGCGATGTAATATTGCTTGAAACTTGTTAACAATAAGTTAAAGATGCATGATTTGCAACCTAGAATAACCACCAAAAAGTATAGTAAGTTATAATGGCAATAAAAATTAATATTAAGCTGTACTCATTTAATCCAAAAGAAGACAGAAAAAGAGGAGCAGAGAATGGATGGGAAACAAAATCAATATCAAACATAAAGAACACAACAATATCAAGGTTACATTAAATATAAGGAGTCTATTCCGATTAAAAGACTGCATTAAAAAGATCCAGTTGTGTACTACAGTCTATAAGAAACTCACATTAAGAATAAAGACACAGGTTAAAAATAAAAAGGTGGAAAAAGATATATCATGCAAGAACTTATCATAAGAAAGCTGGAGTATCTGTGTTAATATAAGAGAAATTACACTTCAGGATGGGGACACATTTCATAATGAAGTGGTCAATTTATTAAGAAAGCAACAATTTGGGTTTCCCTGGTGGTCCAGTGGGTGAGGACACCGCCTTGCAGTGCAAGGGGCGCCGGTTCGATCCCTGGCCTGGGAAGATCCCATGTGCCACGGAGTGGCTGGACCGATGTGTCCAATTACGGAGCCAGAGCTCTGGAGCGCATGCGCCCAGAGCCGGTGCTCTGCGACAACAGAGGCCACCGCGATGGGGGGCCCACACGGGCCAAAGAACAAAGATGGATGAAAAATAGACAAAGGAAAGACCAATAGAAGCGGCCCACCCGCCTCCCCTCCCTCCCCACCCCACCCCCCAAAATATAAATAAATAAATGTTTAAAAAAAAAAAAAGCAATTCTAAAAGGGTATGGTTCTATCAGAGCCTCAAAATACATGGAAAAAATCAAAACAGATACAACTGAGTGGATAAATAGATAAAACCACGATTAGAATTGGATATTTCAACACTCTTAACTCAGTAACTGATAGAATAAGTAGACAAAAAAGTCAATGAGGAGATAGAAAGTCTGACCAACACTACCAACCAACTACTATTATTATTACTGGTATTTATAAAACAACGGAAAGTAACACTACCAGAATATATTATCTTCCTTATAAAGTCACATGATACATTCACTAAGACTGCATTCTGGGCCATAAAACAATTCTGAATATATTAAAAATAATGGAAATAATACAAAGTATGTTCTCTGATCAAAATGGAATTAAATTAGAAATCAATAACAGCTATCTGGAAAATTCTCAAATATTAGGAAATTACATAGTATACCTCTAAATAAACTATAGTCAAAGAAGAAGTTATAGGGGAAGTTAGAAAATATTTGAACTGAATGGTAATGAAAACACAACATATTAAAACCTATAGGATGCAACAGGGCTTAGAGTGAAGTTCATAGCCTTAAAATACGGAAGACTTAAGAATCAGTAATATAAAATTCTGACATAACCAGCAAGAAAATAAATGTTAGAAGAGTAGAAATCAATAAAATAGAAAACTAACAATAGAGAAAAATCAGTGAAACCAATAGCCAGCTCCTTGAAAAGATCAGTAAAATTGGTAAACTGATAGTTGGACTGATAAAGACAAAAAAGAGAGAAAAGATATACATTAATGCAAATTACCAATATCAGGAAAGAAAGAATGGGAATCACTACAGATCCTAGAGACATGAAAAAGATAAGGGAACATTAAGAATAACTTTTATGCCCATAAATTCTGCAACTTAAATGAAATGGAAGAATTCCTTGAAGGCCACAAATTACCAAAATTGACTCAAAAAGAACTTTAAAAAAAAGTCTGAATAGCTTTATATCTGTTACAGTAATTGCAATTGTAATTCAAAATTATCCCATAATTAAAATTTAGGCACTTGTGACTTTAATGATGTTTTTCTTTATCAAATACTTAAGGAACAAATAAACCAAACTTGTAGGCCAAAAATGAAAACAGATACAACTGAGTGGATAAATAGATAAAACCACGATTAGAATTGGATATTTCAACACTCTTAACTCAGTAACTGATAGAATAAGTAGACAAAAAAGTCAATGAGGAGATAGAAAGTCTGACCAACACTACCAACCAACTACTATTATTATTACTGGTATTTATAAAACAACGGAAAGTAACACTACCAGAATATATTATCTTCCTTATAAAGTCACATGATACATTCACTAAGACTGCATTCTGGGCCATAAAACAATTCTGAATATATTAAAAATAATGGAAATAATACAAAGTATGTTCTCTGATCAAAATGGAATTAAATTAGAAATCAATAACAGCTATCTGGAAAATTCTCAAATATTAGGAAATTACATAGTATACCTCTAAATAAACTATAGTCAAAGAAGAAGTTATAGGGGAAGTTAGAAAATATTTGAACTGAATGGTAATGAAAACACAACATATTAAAACCTATAGGATGCAACAGGGCTTAGAGTGAAGTTCATAGCCTTAAAATACGGAAGACTTAAGAATCAGTAATATAAAATTCTGACATAACCAGCAAGAAAATAAATGTTAGAAGAGTAGAAATCAATAAAATAGAAAACTAACAATAGAGAAAAATCAGTGAAACCAATAGCCAGCTCCTTGAAAAGATCAGTAAAATTGGTAAACTGATAGTTGGACTGATAAAGACAAAAAAGAGAGAAAAGATATACATTAATGCAAATTACCAATATCAGGAAAGAAAGAATGGGAATCACTACAGATCCTAGAGACATGAAAAAGATAAGGGAACATTAAGAATAACTTTTATGCCCATAAATTCTGCAACTTAAATGAAATGGAAGAATTCCTTGAAGGCCACAAATTACCAAAATTGACTCAAAAAGAACTTTAAAAAAAAGTCTGAATAGCTTTATATCTGTTACAGTAATTGCAATTGTAATTCAAAATTATCCCATAATTAAAATTTAGGCACTTGTGACTTTAATGATGTTTTTCTTTATCAAATACTTAAGGAACAAATAAACCAAACTTGTAGGAAAGAGAGGATAATATTCATCCCAGTTCATTCTGTGAAACTGGCATCACCATGGTATCCAAAACCAACAGATGTTAGAATAGGAAACCACAGACCCATGTTCTTTATGCACATAGACAGAAAAGTGCATCTTCAAAGTAAAAAATAAACTTCAATCTTCACCTTACAGTATATACAAAAAATAACTCATAATGGATTATAAGCCTAAATGTAGAAGCTAAAATTAGGAAACTCCTGGAAGACAACAGGAGAAAATGATCATGACTGTTGGGTAAAGATTTCTTTTCTTGAACACAAAAATATAAGCCAGAAGAGAAAAAATGATAAATTTCATCCGAATTAAGAACCTATACTCTTCTAAAGATGCTATTAAGAAAATGAAAATGCAAGCCACCAACTAGAAAATTATATTTGCAATACATATATGTGATATAGATTGGTTTCCAGAATATATTTTTAAAGCCTACAACTCAATAAAAAAAAAAAAAAAACAATCCAATTAAAAATGAGTTGAACAAGCACTTTCCAAGAGAAGATAAATGAATGAATATTAAGCACTTGAAGAGTTGCTCAATATCCTTAGTTATCAGAGAACTTCAACTTAAAACCACAGTGAGATATTCCTACACATTATTAAAAATATTTTTTTAAAAGACAATACCAAGTATTGGTGAGTCTGTGGAGCCACTGCTCACTCATACAAAACCAGTAGGAAGGTAACAACCACTGGAATTTGGTACAGCCAATTGGAAAACAGTTTGGCAGTTTCTTATAAAGTTAAGCACATAACTCCTCATGCTCAGCAGTAAGAAAGCTGGAGTATATGTGATAATACGTTATCTTTGTAGGTAGTTACCTAAGAGGACTGGAAAGTTAGGTTCATACAGAAACGTAAATGCAAATATTATCATAGCAGCTTTATTTATAATAGCCTGAAACTGGCCCAAATATCTATCAGCAAATGAGTAAATAAACAAAACCACTCAGTGGATTATTATTCAGAAAGGGCCAAACAACACAAATGCACATTAAGTGCATTGTTCTAAGTGAAAGAAGGTGCACATGAAAGACCACATACTGGATGATTACATTGACATGAAATTCTAGCAAGGGTAAAGTTGTAGTGACCGAAAGCAGGTCAGTGTTTGCCAAGGTCCCAGAGTGTGGGGAGGACACTGACTGCAAAGAGACACAAAGGAACTCTTTGGGGTGATGGAAATGTTCTATACCTTGATTGTGATTTAGTTTACCTAAATATACACGTTTGTCAAAATTCTTTAAATTTTCCACTTAAAATAACTGCTTTTATTATATGTAAAATATACTTTAGTAAAGTTGATTTCTTAAAAGAAGCACTTTGGAGGTGAAGATGTAAAATCATAATCCCTTGCCTGTTTATAGAGGTTCTTAAAAGGTTGAAGTGTTTTCTCAAAGTTAAAGAGAAAGGAGAAGAAAGAAAGCAAAGCCAATGTAAGTTGCCCTGATACAAAATATGGTCTTAGTTGAGTACTTTATCACTAGACCCTGCCTTTCTTTATTTTTAGATGCTCCCCCTAAAATGAGAAAGGCTTGCCTAATTCCTGCGTTTCTCCCAAAGGAGCAAGTAATCCAGTACAAGGACCTTAAAATCAACAGTTACCTCTCTCAACTCAGAAAACATGTGAAAAACAAATACATCACAGTTTTATTGCTGGTCTTACTTACTAAGCTGGGCTTCCCAGATGGCTCAGTCGTCAAGAATCCGCCTGCTGATGCAAGAAATTCAGGAAACGTAGGTTCAGGAAATGCGGGTTCAATCCCTGAGTGGGGAAGATCTCCTGGAGGAGGAAATGGCGACCCAGTCTGGTGTTCTTGCCTGGAAAATCCCATGGACAGAGGAGCCTGGTGGGCTACAGTCCATGGGGTCGCAGAGAGTCAGACACGACTGAGTGGCTGAGCACACTTACAAAGCTGGTATATTACATGAGACCTCCTTGGAATGGGAAACAAGATAAAAATCTAGAATGAAGAAGCTGAATAACTTTCCAGCTTTTTTTACACTAGTGTTTAAATCAGTCAGCATATTTATTTCCTATGACAGGGTTGTAGAACATAGGTCATTAACTGGGGAGGTAAGATATAGGGACAGACCTAAATCAAACTAAACCGGAACAACAACAACAAAAAACCCCTTAGTTGTTTTCATGGTTTTAAGTGTTAATGAATTCCCTGAGCATCTAGTATATATAGTTCTATAGAAGTTTTTAAATGGCATTAAGAAAAGGAAAAGTTTACTGTATCAATCAGTATTCATTCTAAGACCCCTGTAGCCTGGAGGGGTGGGATGGGGGGGATATACATATGACTAATCTGGAATTATACATATCTGTAAACAACAAAATTCTATAAAAGTAAAAAGTAAAATAAAAATTAAAAAAAAAATTCACAGATATTCATAGACCTGTTGTCTTAAAAAAAAAAAAAAGAAAATAAGACTCCTGATCTAGTTCTCATAATTCTATTAGTTTTAACTTATATTGGGTTTAGAAATCTTAAGACTTCAGTAGTTGCTTTTTTTTTTTGGCTGGGTCTGTTTTATATTAAAATAATTAATTCTTTTCATAGTTAAGGCTGAGTCTCAAACCTTAAAGTTCTTTGAACAAATCGTTTCAGAAAAGGAATTCCAAACAGAAATGATTTTATTTTTATAACCTATAGCAATTTGTCAGTTAAAATTTACGAGTTAACGTTTTCAGATAGTAAAAATTTATGAGTTGTTCCTGTTATCAGAAAAAATACAAGCTATTTTCATCCTTCAGATGCTACCATATATTAAATTTAGTTCCCACTGCAGTGTAAACTAGTAAGAGAAAACACGTGCAAATGTAGTATTGTTTTCCAATGCAGGAAGCATTCTTACTTAATTTGGAACTTTAAAAATGAAAATAATAATGAGACTATCTCAGTTTATCAAGCCAGAGACTACATTTTCTTTTAAGTTTACAGAAAACTGTTGATTTTTTGGAACTCTTCAAGCTAATCCTTCGAATGGGAAACAAGATAAAAATCTAGAATGAAGAAGCTGAATAACTTTCCAGCTTTTACACTAGTGTTTAAATCAGTCAGCATATTTATTTCCTATGACAGGGTTGTAGAACATAGGTCATTAACTGGGGAGGTAAGATATAGGGACAGACCTAAATCAAACTAAACCGGAACAACAACAACAAAAAACCCCTTAGTTGTTTTCATGGTTTTAAGTGTTAATGAATTCCCTGAGCATCTAGTATATATAGTTCTATAGAAGTTTTTAAATGGCATTAAGAAAAGGAAAAGTTTACTGTATCAATCAGTATTCATTCTAAGACCCCTGTAGCCTGGAGGGGTGGGATGGGGGGGATATACATATGACTAATCTGGAATTATACATATCTGTAAACAACAAAATTCTATAAAAGTAAAAAGTAAAATAAAAATTAAAAAAAAAATTCACAGATATTCATAGACCTGTTGTCTTAAAAAAAAAAAAAGAAAATAAGACTCCTGATCTAGTTCTCATAATTCTATTAGTTTTAACTTATATTGGGTTTAGAAATCTTAAGACTTCAGTAGTTGCTTTTTTTTTTTGGCTGGGTCTGTTTTATATTAAAATAATTAATTCTTTTCATAGTTAAGGCTGAGTCTCAAACCTTAAAGTTCTTTGAACAAATCGTTTCAGAAAAGGAATTCCAAACAGAAATGATTTTATTTTTATAACCTATAGCAATTTGTCAGTTAAAATTTACGAGTTAACGTTTTCAGATAGTAAAAATTTATGAGTTGTTCCTGTTATCAGAAAAAATACAAGCTATTTTCATCCTTCAGATGCTACCATATATTAAATTTAGTTCCCACTGCAGTGTAAACTAGTAAGAGAAAACACGTGCAAATGTAGTATTGTTTTCCAATGCAGGAAGCATTCTTACTTAATTTGGAACTTTAAAAATGAAAATAATAATGAGACTATCTCAGTTTATCAAGCCAGAGACTACATTTTCTTTTAAGTTTACAGAAAACTGTTGATTTGTTCTTGCTAGAAGGGAGAAATGGTTCTTTCAGTTCAACAATTGGCTGAATCAAGCTAATCCTTTCGAGCATGCTTGTGATTGAGCTGGTTGTGTGTCAATGGTGATTACCCTTGATTTATAAGACACACACACACACACACACACACACACACATGCATACTCAACCTTCCCAATCATCTGTAAGGCTTTTAGAGTGCCTCTGCCCCTCTGCCATCTGGCAGTTAAATTAGCATTGTGAATATAATGAGGCTATGATAGAATTTCTGGGAACACTAAGCAGAGAAAAGTAATGAAAGATTGGTCATTCCTGATTCCCACTTTTATGTGTTTGGGGATCTTCTATATTATCCTGTGCCATCTAAGCAGTGTCTCCTTATTTTCCTAAGCCCTATGGGATACAGGCTAGATACAAAGGTTGGAGGGAGGAGTGTGGTATTTATAAGGCTGTAATGGTGATTTAGTGTATTTTCCTTTTCTGTGGTAAAGTAGATGAGAAAGTATAAAAAGCTTTAGAAGCTTATCTTCTCTCCATATCTATTCCCCAACCATATACCTCCTCCTATTCCTCTTCCTTCAGGGCTTCGTATCAATTTGAATTTCAAATTACCTGAAAGAGTGAAGCTTTCATTCACTCATTAATGAATCATTCATTCACTCAGAAGTGAATAATATGAATTACTTAAACAATCAGATCAGCCCCTAACTAAACAATTGTTAACCAGTGGTAAATGGGGATTTTGATTTGGTGGAAATCTGTAGATATTAGATAGAACACCTGAGTTTGATGAAGGCTGGCTAGGCTATAAGAAAAAAAATGAAGGTTTCAAGGGGGTGAGAAAGACTGTTGGGAGGCCATCAAAGGTAACATGATAGATTTTGTTATGCGCTTCTAATAGGAAGAGTATAGAAGCTTACAAACTGGGTCCAGTGTTTCTAGCTTGATCCAGCATTTCCAGTTTGTCTTGCTATCTTCTCAGCTAATTTCTCTTTGATCTCCTGAGAGGAGGTGGGGGGAGGATATCTGTCCTTATGTTCACCTGAGTGGTACTGTGTTAGTATTCTTCGGGTTTCCCTACTCTCTCATAATTTAGAAAACAGCTAGGTTTGCTACTCACAATTTTTAAAAAGTAAATCAGTAGTAAGAAAATTTGCAGAAGTAGCCTGGTTCTGACCCTACATTATGCCTAGATAGCTTTTTGGTTTTCACCTATAAAATGAAGAGGAAATAGATCATCTCTTAAAAGCTCTTTCACCTAATAACTTTAGGTAACTTATTACCTAAACTTTGAAATATGTGCTGAAGTTTCTGTTAGCGATTTGCTATGGACTGAATTGTGGCCCCACAAAATCCATATGTGGAAACCCAACCCCCGATGTGACTGTATTTGGAGATGGGGCCTATCAGAGATACTTGGGGTTAAATGAGATTATAAGGATGGACTGTGATACAATAGGATTAGTGTCCTTTTAAGAGATACTAGAGAGTTCATGTGGATGCTCACCTTTTGAAGTTCAGAGGAAAGGCATGTGAAGTCTAAGCAACCATCTACAAGCCATCAGGAGAGATCTCAGAAACAAAACCCTTCAGGAACCTTTATCTTGGACTTCCAATCCTCCAGAACTGTGAGGAAATTAATTTCTGTTTTTTAAACCACTCCGTTTATGGTATTTTGTATGGTGGCTCCAGCAGACTAATAGAAGATTTAACAATAATTGAGTATATTTTTACAAATTGAATCTATTGTTTATATAGTTTGGAAAAGAGATATATAGCTTCTGTGTGTTGAAATAGGATTTTGGTATTTTTGCGGGTGGAGGGGGCACTTCTGTTGGTCTTTCATTTGTCCATTTTCATCCATCTTTGTTCTTTGGCCTGTGTGGGCCTCCCATCGCGGTGGCCTCTGTTGTCACAGAGCACTGGCTCTGGGCGCATGTGCTCCAGAGCTGCGGCTCGGTAATTGGACACATTGGTGCAGCCACTCCGCGGCACATGGGATCTTCCCAGGCCAGGGATTGAACTGGTGCCCCTTGCACTGCAAGGCGGTGTCCTTACCCAGTGGACCACCAGGGAAGCCCTGTGTGTTGAAATAGGATATGAAAGTTTAAATATGGTTGTGGAAGGAAGACTGCCATTTCTGTGGTTCTCTGAGTTTCTAGGTACTGTGGAATTATGGTGTTGAGTTGAATATTATGAGTAAATACAGTGTACTGAGTTTGGGAGAAGCTTGAGTTCAGCTGAAAAGCAATCATTGTTTGATGGCATACTACTCACAATTTTAAAGTAAATCAGTAGTAAGAAAATTTGCAGAAGTAGCCTGGTTCTGACCCTACATTATGCCTAGATAGCTTTTTGGTTTTCACCTATAAAATGAAGAGGAAATAGATCATCTCTTAAAAGCTCTTTCACCTAATAACTTTAGGTAACTTATTACCTAAACTTTGAAATATGTGCTGAAGTTTCTGTTAGCGATTTGCTATGGACTGAATTGTGGCCCCACAAAATCCATATGTGGAAACCCAACCCCCGATGTGACTGTATTTGGAGATGGGGCCTATCAGAGATACTTGGGGTTAAATGAGATTATAAGGATGGACTGTGATACAATAGGATTAGTGTCCTTTTAAGAGATACTAGAGAGTTCATGTGGATGCTCACCTTTTGAAGTTCAGAGGAAAGGCATGTGAAGTCTAAGCAACCATCTACAAGCCATCAGGAGAGATCTCAGAAACAAAACCCTTCAGGAACCTTTATCTTGGACTTCCAATCCTCCAGAACTGTGAGGAAATTAATTTCTGTTTTTTAAACCACTCCGTTTATGGTATTTTGTATGGTGGCTCCAGCAGACTAATAGAAGATTTAACAATAATTGAGTATATTTTTACAAATTGAATCTATTGTTTATATAGTTTGGAAAAGAGATATATAGCTTCTGTGTGTTGAAATAGGATTTTGGTATTTTTGCGGGTGGAGGGGGCACTTCTGTTGGTCTTTCATTTGTCCATTTTCATCCATCTTTGTTCTTTGGCCTGTGTGGGCCTCCCATCGCGGTGGCCTCTGTTGTCACAGAGCACTGGCTCTGGGCGCATGTGCTCCAGAGCTGCGGCTCGGTAATTGGACACATTGGTGCAGCCACTCCGCGGCACATGGGATCTTCCCAGGCCAGGGATTGAACTGGTGCCCCTTGCACTGCAAGGCGGTGTCCTTACCCAGTGGACCACCAGGGAAGCCCTGTGTGTTGAAATAGGATATGAAAGTTTAAATATGGTTGTGGAAGGAAGACTGCCATTTCTGTGGTTCTCTGAGTTTCTAGGTACTGTGGAATTATGGTGTTGAGTTGAATATTATGAGTAAATACAGTGTACTGAGTTTGGGAGAAGCTTGAGTTCAGCTGAAAAGCAATCATTGTTTGATGGCAGAAGAAAAGAATCAAGCTAGAGGAACTTCTGTCTTCCTGTAGCTACCTACAATATAAATAACTTTGTTGAATACCCCTATTCTAGTAATTAGTATAGTCCTAGGGATTGACGTATTGTTAATGTTTCTACCTACAAAACTCATTCTAAAGAAGAGCAAATTGCTAGAGTAGGGGCTTGCTAATATCCAAGGCTATTTTTAACCATTGTTTTTGCCTTGGTATGGCATGGACAATATTGTGGTAAAAGTATTAAGTAAATACGCCTTTTTCATGGTTGTACCCCTCTCCCACAAATATATTTCTAGTCTGTCCCCATCTACATCAATAGAATAGTCTCAGAAGAGAGGCATAGGAAGTGGCATGCAACTTGGACTGGTGAGTATCCTGCTCAGATTTACATGGTTTTTCTGGACCTCTGCTGATTTCACACAACTACATTTCCCCTAAGAGCTACTATGACCTGATAGTATTGCCTGGCAATTGGCAGGGAAGATTTACCTAGATGAGGTGGTTACTCCTGTCTCCAGACTTGGAAAAATGGAGAGGGTTTACTTTCCCCCAAACATTTTTCAGAACATAGTGGCACAAACTGTTCATTAAGTGGGAAAATTCCTTAAAACACTGTCTGGTTACCTTCAGATAAACATTTCCATTAACACTTCATTTCATTTTGAGCCCCTTTCTAGTTTGTAGCATTTTTTCAGTGTATGTAGGTGGCCTCAAAACATACAGTCAAAGTATTTTCCAGCAAAAGCATTCACTCTTTGTCTTACTATGGCTATGAACTGTTTTTCTTACTTCCTTGTCATTGAGGAAGCAGCTCCTCTCAACAGGCTCAAATCCCCTTTTCTGCTTTGATCTGTCTGACTATGCAATGTCTTATATCCTTTTGGAATATATGTTTTATTTTATGTGTTTTAATAAGACATTTCAGAATGAAATCACCTATTTCTTCGCTCTGTGTGCTGGGAAGAAAAACTTCTGTTGCTATTTTTAGGTGATATGCATTGAATGTTCCCATAGTCATTGCCCTGTACAAAATAGTTATCACATACAAGATACAATCTCTTGAGCTCCATGGTGTTTATTCTGTTTCAGTCTACTTTAAAATGCTTAACTCCCCAAATTCCTTTCCTCAATAAATAGTGCTTTTAGATATTTGGGGTTTTACAAATTCCACATGCATGTTCTTTAGAAAAGACTTTGGATGAACATTTGCAAATGAGAAATTCAAGTCCCGGATTTTGAAGGAATAGTTGCATTCTGTTAACTGAAGGTCTGATTTCTTCCATCTTCAGGCATCTGTCCTAAACACAGTGGGGTTGTCAAGTAGCACTGCCTTCCATCTTTGCCACAGATACTTCCCTGCAATACCAACCCCCCAAAGAGGATGTTGCCTAGTGCAGGCAAGGAACAGGGAGAGTACAGGCGAGCACATCTGCTTGCTCTCTCTCTCTCAGGACTCTTGAGAACATAGACTCATCGGTGCCTGAAGTTCATAGAGTGTTAGATCTGAAAGCCACCATAATGAGTTATCAAGACTGTCGGACTAGTTTTTGGTCCCTGAAAGTGTTTTATACTTTTGCCTCTCCATGTCGCTGCTTATTGTGGAGAACCTATTCTCCCAGGTCAGGAGTGCCTGGCAAAATGCAGCTTATCCTCTAGCACCCTACCTTCTGAGTGAATCATGCCTTCATTGGTCATAGCATAGCCTAATAAGAAACTGCATATAACTTCCCATAATGTGTCTGAATGCCCTCCAACATATTTCACAATAGAGTGTTTAATGGTGTTCTATTTTAATTTACTCTTCAAATTTTGAATGTTTGCTTGACTAGACAGGATTATAGTAAAAATGGTGTGCATATCTATTTTAGTGGGCTAAATGAGAGGATTGAAGGTAAAGTACTTTTTAATGACTTTCCTGTTTTTGATAGCAAATGAATTCATTCATACTTTTAGGTTTCCTACTCAAGTCACTGAGGAAGAGAATATACAACTTGGTTCTGTGTTATTGAGAAGCCACCATGGTATTTTAAAAACATTATATATGGTACAGTATGCTGGGAAGAAAAACTTCTGTTGCTATTTTTAGGTGATATGCATTGAATGTTCCCATAGTCATTGCCCTGTACAAAATAGTTATCACATACAAGATACAATCTCTTGAGCTCCATGGTGTTTATTCTGTTTCAGTCTACTTTAAAATGCTTAACTCCCCAAATTCCTTTCCTCAATAAATAGTGCTTTTAGATATTTGGGGTTTTACAAATTCCACATGCATGTTCTTTAGAAAAGACTTTGGATGAACATTTGCAAATGAGAAATTCAAGTCCCGGATTTTGAAGGAATAGTTGCATTCTGTTAACTGAAGGTCTGATTTCTTCCATCTTCAGGCATCTGTCCTAAACACAGTGGGGTTGTCAAGTAGCACTGCCTTCCATCTTTGCCACAGATACTTCCCTGCAATACCAACCCCCCAAAGAGGATGTTGCCTAGTGCAGGCAAGGAACAGGGAGAGTACAGGCGAGCACATCTGCTTGCTCTCTCTCTCTCAGGACTCTTGAGAACATAGACTCATCGGTGCCTGAAGTTCATAGAGTGTTAGATCTGAAAGCCACCATAATGAGTTATCAAGACTGTCGGACTAGTTTTTGGTCCCTGAAAGTGTTTTATACTTTTGCCTCTCCATGTCGCTGCTTATTGTGGAGAACCTATTCTCCCAGGTCAGGAGTGCCTGGCAAAATGCAGCTTATCCTCTAGCACCCTACCTTCTGAGTGAATCATGCCTTCATTGGTCATAGCATAGCCTAATAAGAAACTGCATATAACTTCCCATAATGTGTCTGAATGCCCTCCAACATATTTCACAATAGAGTGTTTAATGGTGTTCTATTTTAATTTACTCTTCAAATTTTGAATGTTTGCTTGACTAGACAGGATTATAGTAAAAATGGTGTGCATATCTATTTTAGTGGGCTAAATGAGAGGATTGAAGGTAAAGTACTTTTTAATGACTTTCCTGTTTTTGATAGCAAATGAATTCATTCATACTTTTAGGTTTCCTACTCAAGTCACTGAGGAAGAGAATATACAACTTGGTTCTGTGTTATTGAGAAGCCACCATGGTATTTTAAAAACATTATATATGGTACAGTATGATTCACTCTGTTCTGAATCTACCAAGGGACCTTACATACAGATCTTTTGTATAGGCATTGTTATGGGAGAGGATTGATGTCTTACTGTCCATTTAATGGTTCCTGACCTTGACTCTGCCAAACTAGAAGGTGAAAATGAAGAGGTAAAATTCATCTTTAAAGACAATATGTGTGAATTTTAGGATACTGGTATTTGTTGAGTAATAGAAGAATTGGTGAGAAAGTGATTCCCATCTAATACTTATCTTCATGATTAACTGGCAATCAAGAACGACTAGAGAAAAATTTCAACTGGAGCACTAGAATCCTATCTCAAGTTATAAGATGGTACATGTGATGCAGAGAGCAAAAAAAAAGCAAAAAACCTGGAATTTACCTTTTGCTTTTTATTTTAGTATCTTTAGTGTAGGTCATCCAGTATGTGAACAGTAACATTGATAAAACTTGGTCTTACAGTTTGTCATCTTTTTCAGTGCCTCTGGGCACTTGGCTCTTGGAAGGAGGTAACTCTTAGTACTGCTCTCTGGTTTGCATTATTTATTTGGGAACCTGTCTGCCATTGTGGTTACTTGTTGGAACACAGCATGACTTAAATGTTTGAGGTGGGGTGGGGTAGGGAGGGAGATGGGAGGAAGGGGAGATATGTATACCTAAAAGAAAAAAAAAATGAGCTGGGTGACTAAAGTGCTTGAATAGAATACCTTTTCCCCCAACTGCTGATGACTGATTAGAGAGTACTTTAAATAAAGATTGTGTTATACAATAGACTAATATATAATTATGAATATATATATATATTTCATATTTAATAAATACACAGTATATCCCCATAAAATTTTAATTATTAGAAAGCAGAAATATATACTAAATTCTATGAACACTCATTAACAGGGACCATCCCCAGCTGTAGAGTATTAATCTTTTTATAAAATGTTCTAAAATGTTTGAACTAATTTATTTCATAACAACTGTCAAAGTTGCTTCTGTTTGGAAACGAGTTGTTTTTAAAATTAACCATTAATTGAGATTCTCATTGCTTTGCTGCAGAATTCAAATGTTGATGGTAGAAACTAACACGACATTGTAAGGCAATTATCCTTTAATTAAAAATAAATAAATTTTAAAAAAGAATATATACAAAAATTACGTCTGGAGGCTGTAAACTCAAAACAACAACAGAAAGACTGTATTACCCTTCTTAAAACAATAGTCCAAACAACTAAATTGTTTTCTTGTTGCTATTTATTATGATTGACATTTTCATATTTGATGCTTGAAAAATTCTGTTTATTGGCAATAATTTTATCTAAAAACTAAAATAAAATTTTCTGGTTTCAGAGTATTACTTCGTTAATATTTGCTGTTGTCCTTCACCTCTCCAAACTCTGCCCATTCTTCTAGGCCAAGCTGAAGATGATCAAACTTAATGAAATTTTCTCCTATCCCAGTAGTTTAATTTATGGCAGTTTGGACAGGGTTTTAAAGCACTTACTTCCTTTTGCCTTGTGTTAGTTAGCTGTGAATGAGCCCTCCCCCTTTCCTGGCTCTCAGACCAGCAAAGACTATGTCTTAGGCAACTATGTGTCTCAAATAGCATCCTTCACAGGGCTTTGCACCCCTCCTCCCCACATACATACATTCAATAAGTATTTAATGAATCTGTTGGGGTTTCTCCCCTGATTTTCTAGACTAGATTTAGGAATCAGTCAGTGACTTGAGGTTTAAATGAGAAATCAGGCAGTAAGGGTTCTGTAGTCAAGATTGGCCAGGTTTGAATTCTTACTTCATGATGTATTAACTGTGGGACTGCTTCATCTGTAAAATTGGAAATATTAGTAATAGTATCAGGCCCCTAGAGTTATTGATGAGGATTGACAGAGATAATCTGTTAAAACCACTTATTGAGCTTTCTAACATAATAGATCTTCCCTGGTGGCTCAACGGTAAAGAATTCACCTGCAGTGCTGGAGATGCAGGTTCAGGTTCGATCCCTGAGTCAAGAAGATCCCCTGGAGGAGGAAATGACAACTCACTCCAGTATTCTTGCCTGGGACAAGAATACTTGCGCTTGGACAAAGGAGCCTGGTGGGCTGTAGTCCCTGGAGTCTCTAAAGTGTGAGACACAACTTAGTGACTAAACCACTACCAACGTATAGAATACATTTAATCCAGTGTAGCTATAATTGTTTCTAAATGCAGCTAAGTGCCTCAGGGCCAGTCATCTTTGTGTTTCAGGCACCTAACCTAGTAAATATTCAACAGATATTTCTTTGAATTGAATTAATTTACCCTATTTTTATCTTCCATTACAGCCCACTGTTTGTAACATGGAAGATTGGTCGAGACAAAAGATTGCGTGGATGCATAGGTACTTTTTCTGCCATGAATTTGCATTCAGGACTCAGGGAGTACACACTTACCAGGTGAAGACCAATTTTTGTTACCTCTGCTTCTACATTAAAAAAAGAAAAAACCTTATGAAACTTAAACCTGATACTTTAACTCCTTTTGCTTTCCTAAATTGTCAACATTCTTGACTCCTTTCATGTCAGACTTTTTTCTTCTTCTTGACCATTTGCCTTATCTCTGGTAAAGTGTTATTGATATATATTATCATAATATAAAATT
Organism: Tragulus kanchil; assembly: GCA_022376925.1. NCBI lineage: Eukaryota > Metazoa > Chordata > Mammalia > Artiodactyla > Tragulidae > Tragulus > Tragulus kanchil. Next base: position 62,813,386 of record JAIOJX010000001.1, on the reverse strand, counting down.
CTGTGATTACATATATTCTGCCATAGATATCTTAAAGTGCTTTCAATGATCAGCTTGTTTTGTATAACTTAAAATCTATGACCAGATATCCATGGATTACTTACATGTATTATTTCCATAATAACAGTCATTGTGTCTTCTTTGTTAGGCTTTTAAAAAATTGTTGATGTCTATTCCGCCTCACCCATTCTGTTACACTTTTATGTACTTCTGGAATTGAAGGGAGAACCTAAGAAGAAAGTGATGCAACAGCCTGGCAGTGTAATCATCCTCACAATTTTCCCAAATTTAGCACTTGTTTATCTAACACAAGGTTTGAATTCTTTCTTCATGATGTATTAACTGTGGGACTGCTTCATCTGTAAAATTGGAAATATTAGTAATAGTATCAGGCCCCTAGAGTTATTGATGAGGATTGACAGAGATAATCTGTTAAAACCACTTATTGAGCTTTCTAACATAATAGATCTTCCCTGGTGGCTCAACGGTAAAGAATTCACCTGCAGTGCTGGAGATGCAGGTTCAGGTTCGATCCCTGAGTCAAGAAGATCCCCTGGAGGAGGAAATGACAACTCACTCCAGTATTCTTGCCTGGGACAAGAATACTTGCGCTTGGACAAAGGAGCCTGGTGGGCTGTAGTCCCTGGAGTCTCTAAAGTGTGAGACACAACTTAGTGACTAAACCACTACCAACGTATAGAATACATTTAATCCAGTGTAGCTATAATTGTTTCTAAATGCAGCTAAGTGCCTCAGGGCCAGTCATCTTTGTGTTTCAGGCACCTAACCTAGTAAATATTCAACAGATATTTCTTTGAATTGAATTAATTTACCCTATTTTTATCTTCCATTACAGCCCACTGTTTGTAACATGGAAGATTGGTCGAGACAAAAGATTGCGTGGATGCATAGGTACTTTTTCTGCCATGAATTTGCATTCAGGACTCAGGGAGTACACACTTACCAGGTGAAGACCAATTTTTGTTACCTCTGCTTCTACATTAAAAAAAGAAAAAACCTTATGAAACTTAAACCTGATACTTTAACTCCTTTTGCTTTCCTAAATTGTCAACATTCTTGACTCCTTTCATGTCAGACTTTTTTCTTCTTCTTGACCATTTGCCTTATCTCTGGTAAAGTGTTATTGATATATATTATCATAATATAAAATTCTGTGATTACATATATTCTGCCATAGATATCTTAAAGTGCTTTCAATGATCAGCTTGTTTTGTATAACTTAAAAATCTATGACCAAATATCCATGGGTTACTTAAATGTATTATTTCCATAATAACAGTCATTGTGTCTTCTGTTATGCTTTTAAAAAATTATTGATGTCTGTTCCACCTCACACATTTTATTACACTTTTTATGTACTTCTGGAATTGAAGGGAGAACCTAAGAAGAAAGTGATGCAACAGCCTGGCAGTGTAATCATTCACGTTCACAATTTTCCCAGAATTAATTGTAGCTTACTTGTTTCATCTAACACAAGGACAAAGTAATGAATGCCTCATTACAGTTGTTAAGAGTTTGTTCTTCTAAATTTCAGAACTAATAAAAAGCTATCTAGCATGCCATCGAATTTTTTGGTTCAAGTTTAGGTTTCTAGCAAATTGTGTTCCAAAGTTATTTCAAAGAAGAAAATTCCTTAAATAATAAGCTATTAGTAAAGGAATTTCCTGTTTTGTTCACATTTCAGGGTGATTATCTGATGCAGTTTCTATAGCTGTAATATGCACAGTGTCTGTCCAACAAGAAATTGGTCCCTGTTGACTCTTGGTACTTGGGGCAAGTTGCTCAATCTCCAATAGATAAAATAGTAATTACAGTACTTAATATACTTAGTAGGAATATTAGGGAGATGTCAGCAGAATGAAGTATCCATAATAATCAGTCACTATGTTGCTTCAGGATTAATATTGTGGAAGATTCCATATTTTACTATAAAATTGCATCAGTGCAGCTCATAGCACCAGTTATTAAAATGCTGGTAATTGAGTTTAGTGTTCTTGTATTTGAAGATGTAGTTCACAGCTACAGGGTTGTCAGCTTACACTGAAGCCCAGAAAGAAAAGGAAAGCCTTGGAAGGTCATGTTCATTCTTAAAATTATTCTTGAAAATTAGTATTACAAACGGAGTGTTCGGGTTTGATTAAATAATAAACAGGCAGAAAAGGGGTTGAAACACACAGTCTGGAAAAAACAACAAATTACTAAAGATAATACAAATATAAGTCTAGGCATGTTAGATTTTCTTCCCTGACATGAAATACCATGATTTCTTCCCTGACATCTTTTTCATAATATAAAATTCTGTGATTACATATATCCCATAGATATCTTAAAGTGCTTTCAATGATCAGCTTGTTTTGTATAACTTAAAATCTATGACCAAATATCCATGGGTTACTTAAATGTATTATTTCCATAATAACAGTCATTGTGTCTTCTGTTATGCTTTTAAAAAATTATTGATGTCTGTTCCACCTCACACATTTTATTACACTTTTTATGTACTTCTGGAATTGAAGGGAGAACCTAAGAAGAAAGTGATGCAACAGCCTGGCAGTGTAATCATTCACGTTCACAATTTTCCCAGAATTAATTGTAGCTTACTTGTTTCATCTAACACAAGGACAAAGTAATGAATGCCTCATTACAGTTGTTAAGAGTTTGTTCTTCTAAATTTCAGAACTAATAAAAAGCTATCTAGCATGCCATCGAATTTTTTGGTTCAAGTTTAGGTTTCTAGCAAATTGTGTTCCAAAGTTATTTCAAAAGAAGAAAATTCCTTAAATAATAAGCTATTAGTAAAGGAATTTCCTGTTTTTGTTCACATTTCAGGGTGATTATCTGATGCAGTTTCTATAGCTGTAATATGCACAGTGTCTGTCCAACAAGAAATTGGTCCCTGTTGACTCTTGGTACTTGGGGCAAGTTGCTCAATCTCCAATAGATAAAATAGTAATTACAGTACTTAATATACTTAGTAGGAATATTAGGGAGATGTCAGCAGAATGAAGTATCCATAATAATCAGTCACTATGTTGCTTCAGGATTAATATTGTGGAAGATTCCATATTTTACTATAAAATTGCATCAGTGCAGCTCATAGCACCAGTTATTAAAATGCTGGTAATTGAGTTTAGTGTTCTTGTATTTGAAGATGTAGTTCACAGCTACAGGGTTGTCAGCTTACACTGAAGCCCAGAAAGAAAAGGAAAGCCTTGGAAGGTCATGTTCATTCTTAAAATTATTCTTGAAAATTAGTATTACAAACGGAGTGTTCGGGTTTGATTAAATAATAAACAGGCAGAAAAGGGGTTGAAACACACAGTCTGGAAAAAACAACAAATTACTAAAGATAATACAAATATAAGTCTAGGCATGTTAGATTTTCTTCCCTGACATGAAATACCATGGACTCTTTCTGGGACTTTGGCAAATTCTGCCAGTGACTATCTTTTGGGGACAGGTGCATAACATTGCTTTTTAAATAGCTAATCAAAGTCTATTTATTATACATTTCCTAAAATAAGTTGTTATGAGGAACACTGGTTCCTTGGTACTGCTTGCAGAAAGAATTCTATGGTGAAGGAAATTTTGGGAACACTAGTTAAACGACTCTAAACAGCTCTGCTCACTGCAGGATTTCTCAGAACCTTTTATGTTAATAGTGTGGTGAATCTCTTTAGAGACAGAAGCAGCATTTCCCAGACTTTTTTGACTGCAGAACCCTTTTATCCTCCCACTCTCTTATCTTATGCCATTAGTGCTCCAAGAAACACATTTTCAGAAACAGAAGTATGTTATAAAATTTCCATTTTTCTCTATAGTCAGGGACTCCAAGTTGATACTATAGAAAACCTTTGTACTTTCACATGAAACTGTGGCAGAAATCCCAATATCAAATATTATATACTTTAGAAATCCCAATAGCAGTAACTGCAGTAGTGGTTTATTTTTACTTAAAGAAAATGTGAAATGCTTTTGCCTGCATTGATAAAAAGGGATGAAAATATCCAATCTTTCTGGACTTGTTGGATCTGTCTCCTAGGGCAATTACCAGAAGAATTACAGCATATTTTTTTCTGACAATAACATGGTTCTGAATGAATCATCCAGATAGTTTCACTTAAAAATTTGCCTGCATTTGTATTTGTACTTATACAAATGCAGTCTATGGCTCTTCCTGTTTACTTTTGAACTCTTTCCCGATGTTACTGTACAACTTTCTGAAATCGTATATCACACATTAGAGAGAGATGTATCTTAGTGTGTGTGTATACACACATACGTACCTGGTCTTCTCATTTTTGTTTGGCTTAATTTCTTTTTCTTAATATGATAATAAGAATGAAATTATTTGGAAGAGATAAACCAAAAAAAGAAAACAGATCTTAAAATACAGAGTTGGCTCTCTTTCCTGGATTCATTTTAGAGTGAAAACTGTATTGTCATTTTGAAAAGTTGCAGTATAATGCTTTTCAGTGTCATGGGGCACTTTTCATTTCTACATGCTCTTGTTATTAGTGGTATTAATAGCTGCTGTTCATGAAGAACTTACCACATGTCAGATATTGTAGAGGAACTTTATATGCATGGTCCTCACAACAACTCTTAGGTATTAATATACACATTTTAAAGACAGAGAAGCTGAGATTTGGAGAATTTAAATAATGCACCCATTCACACATCTAGTTAAGTGGTAGGAACAGGATTCAAGCCAAGGCTATCTGACTGGAAAGTCCAAACCCTTAACGACTACATTTCAGATTAAGAGGAAACAAAATTTTCTGACAATGTATGTTTTGCAGCTTTATCGTGAAAAATAATGAACTTGAGAGTGGGTTCCTATAAATTGTTTAATCATGGGTCAATAATTCTTCAAAAATTCTAGTTAGCAGTTAAGACTAGTTAAGACTGAAATTTAGAACATTATTTTAAATTTCAGAAAAATCCATAGATGTGATTATAAAAGGGTTGCATAGACTAGTCAGGAGAAAATTGACTTGGATTAATATTGTAGAAAAGGATAATGCTTTTTACAAAAATATACTACCATATGAAATGACATTGTATTCTTTGGGTACATGTAAATTATGGATTAGATTCCAAGAAGAATACGATTCTTCTGAACATAACAGTTATTGATTCTTGGGGGCCTGGTCTTTCAGTCTTAAAACCTATAAATCGTAAACCTTACAAATGGAATCAAATGAACTTAGGGGGTTTGGAATAAAAGAAGGAGAGAACAAAACCAAAAATAAACAGTGAAATTAAAGATTCATCAGGTATAGGTGTCTTTTTAAAAAAAAAAAATTTAGGATATCTGGTTAGTCACTGTTTTCGTCTGTGACTACATATTATTAATCAGTTTTCATAGAGTTACTCAGCTATACTCTATTTTTATTGTTAAATATACATAGCATAAAATTTAATTACCACTGTAACAAATTTTAAGTGCCTAGTTCTATGGCCAATAGCATACAACCATCCGCCATTGAAGACAGATCATAAAATACAGAGTTGGCTCTCTTTCCTGGATTCATTTTAGAGTGAAAACTGTATTGTCATTTTGAAAAGTTGCAGTATAATGCTTTTCAGTGTCATGGGGCACTTTTCATTTCTACATGCTCTTGTTATTAGTGGTATTAATAGCTGCTGTTCATGAAGAACTTACCACATGTCAGATATTGTAGAGGAACTTTATATGCATGGTCCTCACAACAACTCTTAGGTATTAATATACACATTTTAAAGACAGAGAAGCTGAGATTTGGAGAATTTAAATAATGCACCCATTCACACATCTAGTTAAGTGGTAGGAACAGGATTCAAGCCAAGGCTATCTGACTGGAAAGTCCAAACCCTTAACGACTACATTTCAGATTAAGAGGAAACAAAATTTTCTGACAATGTATGTTTTGCAGCTTTATCGTGAAAAATAATGAACTTGAGAGTGGGTTCCTATAAATTGTTTAATCATGGGTCAATAATTCTTCAAAAATTCTAGTTAGCAGTTAAGACTAGTTAAGACTGAAATTTAGAACATTATTTTAAATTTCAGAAAAATCCATAGATGTGATTATAAAAGGGTTGCATAGACTAGTCAGGAGAAAATTGACTTGGATTAATATTGTAGAAAAGGATAATGCTTTTTACAAAAATATACTACCATATGAAATGACATTGTATTCTTTGGGTACATGTAAATTATGGATTAGATTCCAAGAAGAATACGATTCTTCTGAACATAACAGTTATTGATTCTTGGGGGCCTGGTCTTTCAGTCTTAAAACCTATAAATCGTAAACCTTACAAATGGAATCAAATGAACTTAGGGGGTTTGGAATAAAAGAAGGAGAGAACAAAACCAAAAATAAACAGTGAAATTAAAGATTCATCAGGTATAGGTGTCTTTTTAAAAAAAAAAAATTTAGGATATCTGGTTAGTCACTGTTTTCGTCTGTGACTACATATTATTAATCAGTTTTCATAGAGTTACTCAGCTATACTCTATTTTTATTGTTAAATATACATAGCATAAAATTTAATTACCACTGTAACAAATTTTAAGTGCCTAGTTCTATGGCCTTAAGTACGTTCACAGTGGCATACAACCATCCGCCATTCATCTTCAGAACTTTTTCATCTTCCCCAACTGAAATTCTGTACCCACTCAGCTCTAACTCCCCATTTCCCCCTCCCACTGACAACCATCCTTCTAATACTTCCTGTTTCTATGAATTTGACTCCTCTAGGTACCTTACATAAGTGGAAACATACCATGTTTGTCTTTTTTGTGATTGGGTAATTTCATTTGGCATAATGTCTTCGAGTTTCACCCTGGTTGTAGTATGTGTTAGAATTTCCTTCCTAAATAATATTCCCATTATATGTATCTTCCACATTTTGTTTGTCCATTCATCCATGCATGAAAACCTGGGTGGGCTGCCACTTTTTGACTATTCCACTTAATGCTGTTGTGAACATGGACATGCACAAATCCCATGAGTACACTTTCCTCTTTTAAAAAACTAACCATTTTATAGAAGATAATGATCTAGTTTGTTTGTGGTCCCTTAAGCTTTAAAACCTAAGTGTAAAAAAAAAAAAAATGACCAGGTACTTTGTGAATGAAATGCCTACCCTGCATTCAGTTTCTATGTATAAATATACTGTTTTAAAATTAAAATACTTCTCATAGCCAAGGTTTAGGTTCTCCTAATTAAAATTGTGATTTATAGTAGACTGAATAAGACCTTATAAATAGGTCAAGGATTTCTCCCAATTTTAAAAATACATAAGTGTTCCTTTTTCCCTGAATTAAAATAGTTTCTTCTGAACATAACGAGATTCTTGGCCTGACTTAAAACCTATAAATCGTAAACCTTACAAATGGAATCAAATGAACTTAGGGGGTTTGGAATAAAAGAAGGAGAGAACAAAACCAAAAATAAACAGTGAAATTAAAGATTCATCAGGTATAGGTGTCTTTTTAAAAAAAAAAAATTTAGGATATCTGGTTAGTCACTGTTTTCGTCTGTGACTACATATTATTAATCAGTTTTCATAGAGTTACTCAGCTATACTCTATTTTTATTGTTAAATATACATAGCATAAAATTTAATTACCACTGTAACAAATTTTAAGTGCCTAGTTCTATGGCCTTAAGTACGTTCACAGTGGCATACAACCATCCGCCATTCATCTTCAGAACTTTTTCATCTTCCCCAACTGAAATTCTGTACCCACTCAGCTCTAACTCCCCATTTCCCCCTCCCACTGACAACCATCCTTCTAATACTTCCTGTTTCTATGAATTTGACTCCTCTAGGTACCTTACATAAGTGGAAACATACCATGTTTGTCTTTTTTGTGATTGGGTAATTTCATTTGGCATAATGTCTTCGAGTTTCACCCTGGTTGTAGTATGTGTTAGAATTTCCTTCCTAAATAATATTCCCATTATATGTATCTTCCACATTTTGTTTGTCCATTCATCCATGCATGAAAACCTGGGTGGGCTGCCACTTTTTGACTATTCCACTTAATGCTGTTGTGAACATGGACATGCACAAATCCCATGAGTACACTTTCCTCTTTTAAAAAACTAACCATTTTATAGAAGATAATGATCTAGTTTGTTTGTGGTCCCTTAAGCTTTAAAACCTAAGTGTAAAAAAAAAAAAAATGACCAGGTACTTTGTGAATGAAATGCCTACCCTGCATTCAGTTTCTATGTATAAATATACTGTTTTAAAATTAAAATACTTCTCATAGCCAAGGTTTAGGTTCTCCTAATTAAAATTGTGATTTATAGTAGACTGAATAAGACCTTATAAATAGGTCAAGGATTTCTCCCAATTTTAAAAATACATAATTTCTGTGTAGGTAGCAGGAAAACTTTGTGAGAATTACAACGTAGAACTATTAAGTAGACTATTGTTTCCTTGACCTGAGTAAAAGCAGGAAAGATTATAGCAAATAAGTAGCAGGATGGAGAGCTCAGAATTATTGATAGAAGTTTGTCCATGGTGAAATTAAAGTTCACAAATTAGTATATTTATTAGTGGTTGAAACTTCAAGGTAGAAATATTCTTTGTCCCTGTTGAAAAAGAATAATTTCTAGCATTTATCAAGTTGGTTGCATTAGTGGCTTTTACATGTTAGAAAGCAAAGACAAATTTATTTCCTCTTTTTTACCACTTAGATGATAAAGTTTTGTGGAAAGGAGAATTACGATTAATATAGATGAACATAAACATCTTAGTCGAAGAAAATTCCTTAAGATCTTGGTTAATAAGTTGCCCAGCAAAGTGTAGGTCTATTTCTTTATGTAAATTCAAGGTGACAGTAATTTTTATAGAATATAAGTGATTAATAGATATGTTCTTATTTCGTGAAACAGGAATATAACCTATTTATTATGCTTAAAAGACTGACTTTCTTTTCTTGTTTACTTGGTTGTACTTAGATGACTTGGCAATGAAATAATTATGCAGGTACAGGCAGTGTCTGGAAGTTGAATCAAAACTACACAACTTTGTTGCACTGCTTAATTCTGAGAAAATAGCAAGGGAGGTTTATTCTTCCTAGGTAATAGGATAACCACATGAAAGGTGATGTGTTTTGCTTTGTGTGAGAGGTGTGTGTGTGTGTATATGTGTCCCATGAGTACACTTTCCTCTTTTAAAAAACTAACCATTTTATAGAAGATAATGATCTAGTTTGTTTGTGGTCCCTTAAGCTTTAAAACCTAAGTGTAAAAAAAAAAAAAATGACCAGGTACTTTGTGAATGAAATGCCTACCCTGCATTCAGTTTCTATGTATAAATATACTGTTTTAAAATTAAAATACTTCTCATAGCCAAGGTTTAGGTTCTCCTAATTAAAATTGTGATTTATAGTAGACTGAATAAGACCTTATAAATAGGTCAAGGATTTCTCCCAATTTTAAAAATACATAATTTCTGTGTAGGTAGCAGGAAAACTTTGTGAGAATTACAACGTAGAACTATTAAGTAGACTATTGTTTCCTTGACCTGAGTAAAAGCAGGAAAGATTATAGCAAATAAGTAGCAGGATGGAGAGCTCAGAATTATTGATAGAAGTTTGTCCATGGTGAAATTAAAGTTCACAAATTAGTATATTTATTAGTGGTTGAAACTTCAAGGTAGAAATATTCTTTGTCCCTGTTGAAAAAGAATAATTTCTAGCATTTATCAAGTTGGTTGCATTAGTGGCTTTTACATGTTAGAAAGCAAAGACAAATTTATTTCCTCTTTTTTACCACTTAGATGATAAAGTTTTGTGGAAAGGAGAATTACGATTAATATAGATGAACATAAACATCTTAGTCGAAGAAAATTCCTTAAGATCTTGGTTAATAAGTTGCCCAGCAAAGTGTAGGTCTATTTCTTTATGTAAATTCAAGGTGACAGTAATTTTTATAGAATATAAGTGATTAATAGATATGTTCTTATTTCGTGAAACAGGAATATAACCTATTTATTATGCTTAAAAGACTGACTTTCTTTTCTTGTTTACTTGGTTGTACTTAGATGACTTGGCAATGAAATAATTATGCAGGTACAGGCAGTGTCTGGAAGTTGAATCAAAACTACACAACTTTGTTGCACTGCTTAATTCTGAGAAAATAGCAAGGGAGGTTTATTCTTCCTAGGTAATAGGATAACCACATGAAAGGTGATGTGTTTTGCTTTGTGTGAGAGGTGTGTGTGTGTGTATATGTGTAAGGGGGATGAGAGAGAGAGGATACTTTTTTGTTTACATGTCATAAATGTTCACTAACTATTGGGCTTTTTAAGATACAGCAAATAGCTAACAGACCTACTATATTACTTTCAAACGGCCTGGCTAAATTGGGTATTTTGGGGACAGTCGATTCATTGAAAACCAAATTTGTTTCTATATCTTGGTGTTGTAATCTGGCATTTTTCTAAAGCAGAGCTTAAAACCATTGTAAGCAGCATAATTCTATTTTCCCCCTCTGGGCAGAGTCTTTTGTGATCATTCTTATCTTTGATTCTTTTAGGTAACTTGGCTCATTGTGCATAATTAGTTTAAACAAGCACCCCAAATCTTCATGGTAATATCACCCAGATTGATTTTTCTTATAAAAAATAAAGTTGTTCATGATTCACTTCTGACTGCGCACTGTTGTCAGGGAAGCTCATTCTGGAGATGTTAAGGCCAGACTGTTTTGGGCAAGTGTCTGTGGCAAGGCTCCTGGCTAAAATATGCTTTTTGGAGAGAGAAATAAGATCTATCAAAAACACAATGCAAAATTAATTATATTAATTTATGATCTACATTTTGTTGCCTTTTACAAAAGATAGCATGGCTTCAGTCCTAAAACTCATGCCTGATTTGTTAGTTTCAGTGTCTAAATGACCAAATGAGAAATTGTTTGTCAGATTTTATAAGCATTTAATTTGAGGTGTAGGTTGCTGTATGCCCTTTACTCAAAATTATCCATAGAATAGCACAGCTAAATATAGTCTGTTGAAATCTGGAATCTTCATTTTAGCTACTTGTTTAATGCACTTCTTCATTTATTATGCTTAAAAGATATAACCTATTTATTATGCTTAAAAGACTGACTTTCTTTTCTTGTTTACTTGGTTGTACTTAGATGACTTGGCAATGAAATAATTATGCAGGTACAGGCAGTGTCTGGAAGTTGAATCAAAACTACACAACTTTGTTGCACTGCTTAATTCTGAGAAAATAGCAAGGGAGGTTTATTCTTCCTAGGTAATAGGATAACCACATGAAAGGTGATGTGTTTTGCTTTGTGTGAGAGGTGTGTGTGTGTGTATATGTGTAAGGGGGATGAGAGAGAGAGGATACTTTTTTGTTTACATGTCATAAATGTTCACTAACTATTGGGCTTTTTAAGATACAGCAAATAGCTAACAGACCTACTATATTACTTTCAAACGGCCTGGCTAAATTGGGTATTTTGGGGACAGTCGATTCATTGAAAACCAAATTTGTTTCTATATCTTGGTGTTGTAATCTGGCATTTTTCTAAAGCAGAGCTTAAAACCATTGTAAGCAGCATAATTCTATTTTCCCCCTCTGGGCAGAGTCTTTTGTGATCATTCTTATCTTTGATTCTTTTAGGTAACTTGGCTCATTGTGCATAATTAGTTTAAACAAGCACCCCAAATCTTCATGGTAATATCACCCAGATTGATTTTTCTTATAAAAAATAAAGTTGTTCATGATTCACTTCTGACTGCGCACTGTTGTCAGGGAAGCTCATTCTGGAGATGTTAAGGCCAGACTGTTTTGGGCAAGTGTCTGTGGCAAGGCTCCTGGCTAAAATATGCTTTTGGAGAGAAATAAGATCTATCAAAAACACAATGCAAAATTAATTATATTAATTTATGATCTACATTTTGTTGCCTTTTACAAAAGATAGCATGGCTTCAGTCCTAAAACTCATGCCTGATTTGTTAGTTTCAGTGTCTAAATGACCAAATGAGAAATTGTTTGTCAGATTTTATAAGCATTTAATTTGAGGTGTAGGTTGCTGTATGCCCTTTACTCAAAATTATCCATAGAATAGCACAGCTAAATATAGTCTGTTGAAATCTGGAATCTTCATTTTAGCTACTTGTTTAATGCACTTCTTCATTGTCCCATGGTTGTGCTAATGGGCAGAGATGAGGCCAAAAACTGGCCAAGAGAAAGTGGCAGGAGAAACCAAAGAGCAAGAACCATTCCCAGTAATGAGTGATGACTTCTGAGTTCTAGAGACTTGTCCTAGTTCATATAGTCACAGAAATTAACTGTCTCAAGTCTGTCAGAGTCTAGTTCCTTATCACATCTTGTAGATCTTCAGAATCTCCAGTCAGAATCTCTGCTGATTTGAGGCGCAGGCACAGTGCCTTTGGGTAGAAAATCAGTAAGAAGGTGAAGGTGTGAGAGAAGCTGAAAATGGGGAAAGCTGTAGGAAATTGACCCTAACCTTACATCTGTCTATTACATCTTTACCCTTTTGCTCTTAGGAGGTTGCTCTTTCTCCCTTTAATCATGTTTAAACAGTTCATCCTATAAATCTAGTCTAAATTTTGCCTTAGGAGTTTATAATATAGTAGGAGAGATAAATTATATAAATAATTACAGCCCTAGGTACAAAGTGATTTTTGCAAGAGAGTCAGAGGATACTGACTTTTGCCAGATGCTGAACAGATATGCTATATCTGTAATAAGAGCAAAAATGTATTTAAAGCAATTTATGAAATTATTTGGTCCACCTAGTTCACTGTGAATAAAAGCAAAACACTGTACCACTTTTGGTTTTAATCCTATGTGGACAAAAAAAAGTACAGGGATGTGTGTAAATTGTTATTATCAAAATGGGTTAAGGCCAGACTGTTTTGGGTAAGTGTCTGTGGCAAGGCTCCTGGCTAAAATATGCTTTTTGGAGAGAGAAATAAGATCTATCAAAAACACAATGCAAAATTAATTATATTAATTTATGATCTACATTTTGTTGCCTTTTACAAAAGATAGCATGGCTTCAGTCCTAAAACTCATGCCTGATTTGTTAGTTTCAGTGTCTAAATGACCAAATGAGAAATTGTTTGTCAGATTTTATAAGCATTTAATTTGAGGTGTAGGTTGCTGTATGCCCTTTACTCAAAATTATCCATAGAATAGCACAGCTAAATATAGTCTGTTGAAATCTGGAATCTTCATTTTAGCTACTTGTTTAATGCACTTCTTCATTGTCCCATGGTTGTGCTAATGGGCAGAGATGAGGCCAAAAACTGGCCAAGAGAAAGTGGCAGGAGAAACCAAAGAGCAAGAACCATTCCCAGTAATGAGTGATGACTTCTGAGTTCTAGAGACTTGTCCTAGTTCATATAGTCACAGAAATTAACTGTCTCAAGTCTGTCAGAGTCTAGTTCCTTATCACATCTTGTAGATCTTCAGAATCTCCAGTCAGAATCTCTGCTGATTTGAGGCGCAGGCACAGTGCCTTTGGGTAGAAAATCAGTAAGAAGGTGAAGGTGTGAGAGAAGCTGAAAATGGGGAAAGCTGTAGGAAATTGACCCTAACCTTACATCTGTCTATTACATCTTTACCCTTTTGCTCTTAGGAGGTTGCTCTTTCTCCCTTTAATCATGTTTAAACAGTTCATCCTATAAATCTAGTCTAAATTTTGCCTTAGGAGTTTATAATATAGTAGGAGAGATAAATTATATAAATAATTACAGCCCTAGGTACAAAGTGATTTTTGCAAGAGAGTCAGAGGATACTGACTTTTGCCAGATGCTGAACAGATATGCTATATCTGTAATAAGAGCAAAAATGTATTTAAAGCAATTTATGAAATTATTTGGTCCACCCCTAGTTCACTGTGAATAAAAGCAAAACACTGTACCACTTTTTGGTTTTTAATCCTATGTGGACAAAAAAAAAGTACAGGGATGTGTGTAAATTGTTATTATCAAAGCAACCACATACAAGGTATTGGGTATTCTGAGAGATTTAACTAACATATTTTGAAGGGAGGGGGAATGAACTTGCTATAGAAAAAAATAGACTACACACAGACACACACACATGTGCTTCACCAAAGAGTGTCTAGAACCAGTTGGAATATAGCCCGATGCTTGGCAAATGAAGAAAACTAAAAGTTAATAGTTTAGATTCTACTTTCCTTTTGTCCCATTAAGATAAGTATCTATTTTGTTTCAGTTCAGCAAACTAATATCTTCCTCCTTTCCTGAGAATCATTGCTTGAGATATTCTTCATTTTTTTTTCCAGAGGAAAGACTGAAGTGGTAAAGAAGTTAGAAGACAAATATTGTAAGAAATTAGTATCATATTAGATGTGTTCTAAAATCATACCATAGGCATTTAACAATATAATTACTTTTGTCTGAACATTTAAAAAATAACCATTGGGTCTACTGATAAATGTCTGAAGTATCTGAGTCATTGGGGCCTGAATGAACAAGAGAATGGGTCTGTATCCTAGTGTTCTGGAAGAATAAGATGCTAACACCAGTGTATGGTTAAGGTGATGATTCGTGTCTAGAATATTATGCAAATAATATACACTTACCACTCCAAGGAACAATGTTGCTACTCACTTGAGTACTCAAGAATAATTGAATGTTGACATTTTGGGGCAGTATTTAAATATTAAATTTTTAGGGGCTTCCCTGGTGGTCCAGTGGGTAAGGACACCACCTTGCAGTGCAAGGGACGCCAGTTCGATCCCTGGCCTGGGAAGATCCCACGTGCCGCGGAGCGGCTGGACTGATGTGTCCAGTTACCGAGCCGGAGCTCTGGAGCGCATGCGCCCAGAGCCGGTGGTCTGTGACAAGAGAGGCCACCGCGATGGGAGGCCCACACGGGCCAAAGAACAAAGATGGATGAAAAAATAGGTAAATGAAAGACCAATAAAAAAGTGGCCCGCCTACTCCCCTCCCTCCCCACCCCACCCCCGCCTAAATAAATAAATAAATATTAAAAAAAAATTTTTTTCAGCTATTATTTTATGAGCATGACCAAATGCTTTTTAAAAAGTTTCCTTAAAAGACAAAAGAAACAGACCTCGTCTGTGATTTCTGCCCTTCCCCCAAACTTTCAGCTACCTCAAACGAGGGTATCCGAAGTAGTAGCCTCAGGAAAACATTTTCCTTTTCATTACTGATAACAAATTTGGTGTTCATTAACACCCAGACACGTACTGTTAACCCTTTATCTTGCATCTTACAGGCAATTTCCAGAATTTTTTTACATTCGCTCTCATATTTTAAACAAAGAGCAAACATTCAGTATATCTTATTCTAAAGAGCTACATTTTCTGAGCTTCTTGTTAATGAAATTAATTAAAACATCCATAGTATATACCAAATAATATACACATGGACAAAAGATAACTTGGAAAATTTTACCAGAATAAGAATTTCGTAGGTGTCAAGGATTTTTAAAGGTAAAAACTAGTATTTATTTAATAACTTCTATTGAGAATGTACCTCTAAAATTAATATCAAATGTACCTTTTCAATATGCTTAAAATGAAAAGTGTAGAAAATATATTAGATTCATAAAGTATAGATTTTACAGTTGGTCTCATGTTCAGAAAACTTTTAAATTATAGCCCATGAAACTATCTCGTAAATACATGTATCAAAACTATAGGCTTCATCATTCAAATTAGGTTAGCAGGTTATGTCCTGTTTTTAAACCTCATTTTTAAAATTTATACATTGAAGTGCCAATTCCTGTGTTGTTTCTAGTGGTGAAAGAGAAGATTAGAAAAGCCAGAAAATAAATCCTTCAGAAACCTTAATTAAAGGGATTGCCCAGAACTCAACTTCCTGTTCCTATACTCAACTACTTTTAGGACAGCTTTGTATGTTCCATAAAGCTGATTTAAAAGGTTGCCACTTCACTAAGGATGGGAGGGAAGAGAATCTCCTTTGAATTCTCCAGGCTGCTTTAAATCTAAGCCTCTCTTATAAGATGGCCTTCTGCTGCTCCCTGGCTGAGGGGGATGGATGGATTTGTTTATCTAGGTAGGAAGAAAGCTGCTACGCCTTGGAAATGAGTGGAGTTGCATTGCAATATTACGAAGAGCCATAAATAACCATACACTGTGGTTACACTTAACACTGCTAATGAGGTCACAGGTTCAATCCCCATTTAGGCCACTTTGCTTTGTTTTCCTCTGATTCACAGCCTGCACCTTAGATCCTGAGCAGTGGATTACAAGAGGCCTCAGACAACAGCATGCGGGTGATTCAGTACCACACCCCATACCTCAGCATTGTCTGAGCATATGAAACACTCCACATCTGGAGTACCCCAAACTGAGCTGTCTCAGAAATAGGTAATGCTGAGTCCATTAATAATCACGGTCTCTTTGACTCTTGAAGAAACAAAAGAGAATGTTCAAAATGTTAGTTTTTTTTCAAAAGCCCTTTGAAGAGAGCCAATGTGACATTGGAAAAGAGAGGTCTGGGGAGTAGCAGTGGGACTGAGAACACAGTTTGTGTTTCAGCAGGCCTGAAAACACTGAGGGCAAAGAGGGGAGATCTCTGGTTGGATCCCTGGCCTCAGAGAAGCCTGTAGAAATTGTGTGTTCGTTTCTCTTTCCTCAATTTCCACCTGTAAAAATCGAGTAGTGGCTAGGGATGGGAGCCATCTCAGATAATAGTGGATTTCGGGGTAAGCAACTCTTAAGGTTTTCAGTGGTGAAAGGATAACTATGTTAAATTCACAAGGTTATAAAGACATGTTATAAAACGTAATTGCTCTTTTTAAAAGACATTTTTTGAAAAGGCTGCCTTTTAAAGTTGTCATCTCTGGTGTATTAAGATGTTTTCGTGTCTCACGTATCCACTTCCTAAGATACATGTCTGCTCTCTATGCATCTGTGGCCTCCCATGCTGTTGCATCATCTTCGTCATAACTTTTGTTATTGCTCAGAGCAGCCCTCTTTATCCATCACCCAGAATGGGCACAGACTTGCCCACTGGCATGACTAAACTCTCCCTGCTTATTCTTGGTGGTTCAGATGGTAAAGAATCCACCTGCAGTGCAGGAGACATGGGTTCAGCCCCTGGGTCGGGAAGATCCCCTGGAGAAGGGAATGGCTACTCACTCCAGTATTCTTGCCTGGAGAATCCCATGGACAGGGGAGCCTGGTAGGCTATTGTCCCTGGGGTCGCAAAGAGTCAGACATGACTGAACGACTAACACACACTATGCCCGAGACATAAAGACCCGCTCTGGCTACCCATCTTGTCTAGAGTAAAAGCAGAGTCATTCGAAAGCCTGTATTTCACTCAAAATGAAGTTAATGTTCTAAAGTGCCACCACCCTTTGTCTGCCCCTGCCTCGCCCCCAGCTCCTATTCCCGTCTTTCTTCAGAAGCACAGTATCTGAGACCTTAACCTCACACTCCAGCCATGCAGTTATTCACACTTCCTAAACGTAGTCTTTCATGTCTCTGTGGCTTTTGAACATTTTGTTTTCTCTGCCAACCACACCTCTCTCCATTTCCAGCCAGTCAACTCCTACTTATCCTTCAAGACTCAGCTTGCTCATGACTTCCTCTGTGAGATTTCCTAGACACTCCCTAGCAAAGTTGTTCTTGTAGTACTTTGTTCAGGCCTCTATTTAGAACATTGAACATGTTGGCTTGTAGTGATTAGCTTTACATGTTTGTCTCTCCCTTTTGAAATTGCTCTCAACAGTAGTTTACCAAGCCACATCAAAGCAGATCAACTGAAACCAGGCTCATAACTTTGGAGCAACTTCCCTTGATCCTAAGAACCATTTTTACTCTCTTGCCTTTCTGTCTGCTTCTGTTAGCTTAGGTTTGTCACCTTCTCTTGCTGCTAGTGTACTTGAGCTGACAGGAGTTGCTGACACCGATTGGTAGTGAGAGGAATAGTTTACGGCCACTTGGAGCTAGACCGAGCCAGAGGACTGGGATCCTTACCCAGTACACTTTAGAAAGCAGGTTAACGTAAGTTCAGTTTCTTGCTGTAAGTGCTAAAAGTGACTGAATTGATGCTCACCATGGAACCATAGAATGGGAAGGCATCCTTAGAAGTCATCTAGTCCAACCCCCATCAGGTACTTTAATCTGTCTTAAAGCCTCCCAAGAAATGGGCGTCTAGCTTCTAAGTGAATCTCTCTGTTGACTTGGAGCTCACTCCCAGTTAAGTAGTCATTTCATTCTCAAACACCTCTAAACCCACCACCACAGCTCCAGTTACCACATAGCTTTAGTTGCAGTGCCAGAAGTCAAAGGATTGCCTATATTTAGCATTTTATCCTTTATAGAAAGCCACATTAACCAGCAGTGGTTAAACTTGCCCTCTGAGTAATGGCTGAGTCTTTAGAAGTTGAGGAGTGGTTAAGATACACAGCTTTACAACTGATTCCCATCCACCCACTCACAACAATTTTCACTGGCCCCTTATTGAAACCTTTGAAGCTGCTGCCACTGCATCGTCTCTCACTGCCTACGTTAGACTTCTGGAATTGGCTGGCCCAGACAGTCCACAGATTCCAAGATAGAACTGGCACTAGAAGTTTTAGTATCCCCAACACGTTATCACACAAAATTCTGTCACAGAACACAAGTCTTTTGACATCATCAGAGACTGTCACTACAGTTTCCACATTAGAAGGTGTCCATAAAAGATAGTAAATTTATTTTAGTTTTATGTTAAGCATATGGTCTCAAGGCACCCTGTTATAAAATCATCATTTTGTAATGTAACTTCTCACTGCCAAGTTATCTGCCTTGGGTCAAGATTTTGGTATGTTTCCAAAAAAGGAAGAATGCCCTTGGAACGACTCAACCAAAACTACAACTGTGATAGGACATCGAGAAGCCTGGCGCAACACACACACACACGCGCGCGCACGCGTGCGAAGTTTACTCTTAGATTTCCCTTTTCGTTCAAACATGACTCCAACATACAACTAGTTATATTTCCTAAACACAATAATAATTTCTGTGTTTTTTTGTGGCTGTGCTAAACCTGTCCTAAGTATTTTATATAAATTACCTTATTTAATCTTTTCAACAACAGCATGAAGTTAAAGGTTTTTCATTTGTATTACAGTTAGGACTTTAGAGAGGTTGAGTGACTGGCTGAATGACAGCTACTACCTGAACTTGAACCTGATTCTGCCAAAGTCTGTGTTCCCAACCACTTTGCTATACTGCTCCGCTCTAGGAACACCATTCCCTCTTCTCCCAGGAAAGCTTCCTAGAGCTATTTGTTCTGCAAACTCAACTGGTATCCCCTGGTCTCAGCTCACGGGAAAAATAAGCACTGAATAACTTTTCATTTGGGGACTCAGTTTCTTAGGTCATTATTCCACAAATCTCCCTCACACCCTCAGCCTGTTGGTTGCAGCCTTACTCGACTTCTCTTGCATTCTCTTTCCTTTCAGAATCCTGCAGTACAATGTCTCCCTCATGTGCTCTTTTTCTTCACAACCATCTTTTCAGTCCAGTTTGGTGTTCTGAACTGTTAGAGTCCCATCAGAAATGGATCACTCTCTCAGGGATACACACTTCCCAAGCATTGATTTCTCTCTGTGCAGTATTTGCATTTAACATCAGCCAGTTTGCATGGAACGCTAGTTTAGCCTGCAGGGTTCTAGCCAGCCATAACCCTCTGGAATCTACTGTGACTTTTGAAGGGCTGGGGAAGGCTTCACATCAGGGACTGTAGATAAAAGCCCTGGCTCTTCTCATCTCCACAGTGTGTCAAAAGGGAGAGATTTTGGAGGAAAGAAATGAGTCTGTTCCTTGGAAATTATAATTAAGGAAATGAATTCCAAATTTCTAGGTGATTCAGGCCAAATTTATTGCCGTAGTTTTTATTTTTACAATTCAGAGTTCCTTAGGGCAACTTATAAAACAAGAAACAGCTATATAAGCGGAAGACAAATCTATCCATGACTGACATTTTTCTAATGGCAATTAAAAAGGAATTTCAAGAAGGAATTGAATGTATTTGGTCATGGACTCTGTCAGTTTTAGCAGTCTTAGATTTCTTATGATCCTACGGTTTAAAAAGATAAAGTGATCTAGATTGTGTCTCTTTCTTATCACAGCTGCATTTGGGGATCTGAGTATTGGGAAGACAGGGAAACTTTTTTCATGTATCTTAAAAATTGTATGCAAGTATTTTATGGGTGCATTGCCTTTTAAAGCTTTTGAGGTAAATGGTAATAAAAGCTTGAGAGCCATAGGCTTTGAGAATGTCCTCTGTTTTTGCCCCAATCCATTTAAAAAGTTTTCTTTTTCTGAAACAAATAATACATTGTTAGAAATCTGTTTTCAGGAGAGGTTTTTTTTTAATCTAAAAATTTTTCTTCTAAAAAAGAAGATACCTTTCAAAATTTCTATTCATATGCTGCCTGTTAATTATTACAAGCTTACTAGCAGTGTTTGTTGTTACATTGTCCATGTCACATGTTTCTTAATAGGCTTTCAAGAATTTTGCCAGTATAAGAAGTTGTCCGTTCACATCTTCAAGGCCCCACATACCAGAGACTCTTCATGGCAACCTGGCAAGTGAATGATACAGTAGAAGAGAAACCAGCAAATGTCTTGGAGATGGTAGGGCAGAAATTAGTAATGTATTTCATCTTTGGGATGTCAGTGAGGCTAAACAAGGCACTTAAGTGTCATTTGTAGGCTTACATCATAGGCCGAAGAGATGAGAGGAAAGGCCAGTGGCAGCAGGGAGCAGGTGGGTTGCTGATAGAGCAGAAATTTCTGCGGAATTGTTTAATGTCAGAGTTGACAGCGGCTGTTCTGTCTCTTGCCTAATGTGTGTATCTCATTTTAAGTTCAAGACTAAGAAAGCCTTTCAGAAAGAAAATCGAAACATTTCAAAGCCAATAAATTAGTAAACGCTCAGGGCTCTCCAGTTTCCTGTGGCAGATTCTGTCTTGTTTCCTGAAGGATTCACCTAGGGTCTTTCCTACCCCCACTCCTCCACCCCAAGTTATTGCTGCTGCTTTTGTGCTCTCATTACAAACTGCTTGGTGCCTCTGTTATAGCATTGCTTTATCTTGCCTTGCAGTGTCCTTAGTTTCTTGCATGATTGTCTTCCCT
Organism: Tragulus kanchil; assembly: GCA_022376925.1. Taxonomy (NCBI): domain Eukaryota; kingdom Metazoa; phylum Chordata; class Mammalia; order Artiodactyla; family Tragulidae; genus Tragulus; species Tragulus kanchil. Next base: position 62,792,222 of record JAIOJX010000001.1, on the reverse strand, counting down.
ACCTAGATGGGTAGTCCCTTGAGGATGTGGGCTAAATTTTTCACATCTTTGCATCCCTTAAGTAGCTGTAGGGGATTAGGCATAGATCAAAATAAATATTTGAATAAGAGTGTTCAAGTCCCTTAGTATACTGAAGTAATTGTTTACTTAGGTAGATAAGGTAATTAAAGAAAATGTTAGAAGCCCATGCAAGGGAATTAAGAAATGAGGATTAAAGCATCTCTGAACAAGTAAACCATAGGACAATAAAATTATTTTGTAAAAGCAATTTACTTTCATGTTTAGGAACCTAGATACAACCTAAGGTGAGGCATATCTGTATTTTGTTTTCTATCTATAATTTTACATCAAGGAGTTTTCTTTATACATTATTTGCTTTATAATTGCATCGGTTGTCATTTCATAAAGGATGGGAACACAGTTCTTCTGGGAGGCCTTTTCTTATAGGAGGTTGACACAGTATTTTGATATTCTAGGTGTAGCTATTAAGTTTTGCTATCATAAAGTGAAACAACTGAAATGAGAAGTTTAAAATGTGCTCCCATGGCAAAACCTATATATACTAACTCTACAAATGAGATGACTGAGAAAAGGAAATAGCCTGAAGAAAGGAAATGGGAGTGATATTTATCATCCTATATATTACCTATAGAGCACAATTGCAATTTACAAGCGGTTGGTGCCACAGTGCTGCTTATTAGAATTGTTTCATGAGGGACATTTTATTTACAGTGACATTGCTGTCCTTGTATTTATTAAGACTCCTCAGAGATGGCCATTTCTGTGAAGCTTTACTTGTAGTTTCTAGTCATAAAAAGGTTTGGGCGAGCTAGTGAGGGTTTGTCAGAAATGATCTTTCTGTAACAGCCGGACACCTTAGCAGGATCAAAGTTTGAGGTGAGCAATCCCAATGTCATGTCTTCACATTGTGTCATTTATTAGTCTCTAGTTATACTTGAATCTGTTAAAGGGTGAAATGACACAGAAAGGCTGTGTTGACTTAGAAATAAAACTTGAATTCAACAAATAAAACAGTATCTTACCCCCTCTTTCCCAAAGAAGAAGACTTGGGCTAGGGATTGCGATAACATTCTGATCATGGTGTTCAGCAAGTTTCAAAGAGTCCTCTTGAGAAGTTCGGCCTCTGAGGGCTTCCATCTGTGATGATCTGTGGGAATATTTGCTCTGGAGTGGATCCCACCCTACTGTGAACCCAACTTGCCTTGTCATTCCCCCTGCAATAAATACTAGCAATATTTCTCTGTATAACAGATAAACAGTTTGGGGATTAGATAGAATGCAGTGAGAGAAAAAAAGAAGTCCTTTTGACATGCATTTGATAGGAATGTGTTAATTTCAACAAAACATCTGGTAAAAAAAAAAAAAAGTTGCGAATACAGGACATTTGAGAGGGTTATGGAAGGAGAAGGGATTTACTGTGCTTAACAATTGCCAATAGTCATACCATTTCCAAGTTGTGATTTTGTCAGACTTGGAAATTAAGTGGGATCAAATCTACTCAGCCCTTCAGTGGGAGAAGTTCCAAATCCAGCTGCAGCAAGAACCAGTTACTGATTAAGAACTCGGCCTCTCCCCACTGTCTCCTTGCTAGTTTTCATTAATATGCTTCATATTGCCCTTTTTATATTCTGGGGGGAAAAAAAAAGACTGCCTTTGTGGTTTACTAGTTGAACTTGTACAGCTGAATCTACAGTAAAAAGTCTCTTCATTGGCATTATTTTACTACAGATTTCAGTGTTCTTACTGTTCTCCTTATTTTCTTAATAAGGTAATTCAAACTTAGACTAATCACTATAGTTTCAACATTTGATTGAAAGATGCATTCAGTATGTTCTCTAAATAAGCAGCAGTTATAACAGCAGAGCTGTAGTTGAAGATAGAATTTATTATAAATCCTGATAGTCTTGCTTCTCAATTACATCAGGCTAAAAGAAGGTTTATTCAGTTCAATTCCACATTTACTGAGCACTTAACTCAGCATGATACTGTAGCAGGTACTGTGGGGCTACAAAGGTGAACAGTACATGATAACTATCCGCCATGAGCTTGTAGTCTTATAAGATGAACAGGTACACAAAAAATCAGGAAGAAAGTATAAGTGCTATTTAAATGTATAAACAACATTACTGGAAGTAAGAGGAATTAGCTATGGTTGGATAGACTGGAAAAGGTTTTCCAGAAAAACTGCCATTTAAGCTGAACCTCTGTGGACATTTAAGACTCCATTTCAACATTCAAGAGTGAAGATGTGAAGAAGGTATGCATTATGTGTCCAAAAAAACTTCCTGAGCCAAATACAAGAAGGCAGAACACTGTGTATGTTGTTTAGTGGAGAACAGTAAGTAACCCTGTGTGGCTCAAGCTCCAGTGAGGACAGTGGGAGAGCAAGTGATAGACCAGGGCTGGAATTTTTTTTTTTTTCTAAAGGCATTCAATTGCCATTGAAAGGTTTTCAGCAGAGTAAGAGAGTCATTAGGAATGACACAGCTGCTTGTGCATGGGATGGAGTGAAAAGGATAGAGATGAGAGACAGAACAGCGCAGAGGCTAATTTTAAATATTCCAAATGAGAGATGCTACAGGTTTGAATTAGATTATGTAAAGAGACACACAACAGAGACATGGTAGTCCTATAACAAGATGAGACTGTATGTGGGGAGAAGGGTGAAGGGAAGAGTTGACGATGACTGCAAAGATTCTTTCTTATATGCTGGGGAGATGGCGTAATGATAAGTAGTAGGCTGTATAGGAAAAGGTACACACTGGACACACTGCTTATAGAAAAGGTATTTTTCATGTCAACAAAATTTTGACTTTAATCTCAGGTTATCTTTTTTTTTTTCAATTTGAGCATTGAAGACTTTTCTAATTAAACTTTTATTGAAAATTACTTCAAGATATGGTAGTGAGAAAAGAGTATACTATTTAATATATTATGATGGAAACTATTGTCTTATTTCATTCTTTTTTTCTTCTGGTTTCACCAACATATAATTGCCATACAGCACTTTTTAAGTTTAAGGTGTACAGCATCATGACTTGACTTACATACATACATCATGAAATGATGGCCACAGTAAGTTTAGTAAGCATCCATCATCTCATATGGAAGCCAAAAGAAAAGAAAAAAATTTTTCCTTGTGATAAAAACTCTTAGGATTTATTTTCTTAACAACTTTCAGAAGTATGAATTATCATGTTGCACATTACATCCCTGGTCCTAAAAAATGTTTTTAAACATTTTTCCCCCATCATGCCTCTTTTATTTTTATGTTTATTTTCACCCATCTTTTATTATTATTATTACTATTCTTTGTCATGTATGGGTCTCCTATTGTAGTGGCCTCTCTCGTTGCAGAGCACCGGCTCTGGGCTCATGTGCTCCAGAGCACTGGCTCACAATTGGACACACCAGTCCGGCTGCTCCGCAGCATGTGGGATCTTCCCAGGCCAGGGATTGAACTGGTGCCCTTTGCACTGCAAGGCATACTCTCTACCCACTGGATCACCAGGGAAGCCCCCCTGGTCCTTATCTATCTTATAACTAGAAGCTTATGTCTTTGACTGCCTTCATTCCCCCACTTGCCCCTCATCTCTGGCAGTCACAAACCTCATCTCCTTTGCTATGAGTTTTTCTGAAGTATAGTTGTCCTACAACAGTATGTTAGTTTCAGCTGTACAACATAGTGATTCGATTTCTGTACACTTCAAAATGATCACCACAGTAAGTCTAGTTCCTGTCTTTTGCCATACAAAGATATTACGTAATATATTTCCTACACTGTACATTTTATTCCCATGAGTCATTTATTTTGGTCTACAGCCATACCACCCTGAACGTGCCCAATCTCATCTGATCTGGGAAGCTAAGCAGGGTCGGGCCTGGTTAGTACTTGGATGGGAGTTTTTGCAACTGGAAGTTTATACTTCATCTCTTCAATTTAAAAATATATGCATATTATATTAGATAGTATTATGATTTAATATTTTATGTAAAGGCATAATAAAGAAAATAGAGGAACAGGGTCCTTGATAACATTATTTTCTTTTGGCTCTTGCCACAAGGTGAAGCTTAGCAAATAAAAGATAATTTTTATAGGCTACACTTGCTTGAAAAAACATTGATGTTGTAACACTTGTTAAAGTACAGCTAAATCCTCAAAATTCCTTTTCTAACCAAATATACATTTTGTGGATGAGAAATCTATAAAGAAATAAATGTTTGTAAACACTGAATGGTTGTTATGGAATTTAAATATCTGTACTTATTACCTAAGAATGTCTGGGTTTCAAGGCTGAATTAAAACGGATTCCAGGCTTCTTTAAAGGTAAACAGCATATTGTTGATTTGTCCAGGACAATGGAAACTGACTGAATTTTGTGCTGTGATAAAAGTCAGCATCTTCTCTTCCATCTATTTAGCAATACTTCTGGGTAATCTTTTCTCCTTTGGGGAACTTTCCAGATGTTTTGTGAATATGTGCTCCAGAGCACTGGCTCACAATTGGACACACCAGTCCGGCTGCTCCGCAGCATGTGGGATCTTCCCAGGCCAGGGATTGAACTGGTGCCCTTTGCACTGCAAGGCATACTCTCTACCCACTGGATCACCAGGGAAGCCCCCCTGGTCCTTATCTATCTTATAACTAGAAGCTTATGTCTTTGACTGCCTTCATTCCCCCACTTGCCCCTCATCTCTGGCAGTCACAAACCTCATCTCCTTTGCTATGAGTTTTTCTGAAGTATAGTTGTCCTACAACAGTATGTTAGTTTCAGCTGTACAACATAGTGATTCGATTTCTGTACACTTCAAAATGATCACCACAGTAAGTCTAGTTCCTGTCTTTTGCCATACAAAGATATTACGTAATATATTTCCTACACTGTACATTTTATTCCCATGAGTCATTTATTTTGGTCTACAGCCATACCACCCTGAACGTGCCCAATCTCATCTGATCTGGGAAGCTAAGCAGGGTCGGGCCTGGTTAGTACTTGGATGGGAGTTTTTGCAACTGGAAGTTTATACTTCATCTCTTCAATTTAAAAATATATGCATATTATATTAGATAGTATTATGATTTAATATTTTATGTAAAGGCATAATAAAGAAAATAGAGGAACAGGGTCCTTGATAACATTATTTTCTTTTGGCTCTTGCCACAAGGTGAAGCTTAGCAAATAAAAGATAATTTTTATAGGCTACACTTGCTTGAAAAAACATTGATGTTGTAACACTTGTTAAAGTACAGCTAAATCCTCAAAATTCCTTTTCTAACCAAATATACATTTTGTGGATGAGAAATCTATAAAGAAATAAATGTTTGTAAACACTGAATGGTTGTTATGGAATTTAAATATCTGTACTTATTACCTAAGAATGTCTGGGTTTCAAGGCTGAATTAAAACGGATTCCAGGCTTCTTTAAAGGTAAACAGCATATTGTTGATTTGTCCAGGACAATGGAAACTGACTGAATTTTGTGCTGTGATAAAAGTCAGCATCTTCTCTTCCATCTATTTAGCAATACTTCTGGGTAATCTTTTCTCCTTTGGGGAACTTTCCAGATGTTTTGTGAATATGATTCTAATTTAGAAGAATTGTTTTTATATTGTAGCTGACTGATGTCCTAACTCTGAAACTTGTTGACTAGTGTAACTCTATCCGAGGGGTCTTCTGCAATGTGTGTAGGAGTGCTCTGTGACACTGTGGCTTCCTCGACTGGCCAAGATACTCAAAGCTGCCTGTGGGGGCAGTTTCCTGGAGTCAGTGAATCCAGCCCTGATTGCAGTAATTTCCATTAACAAATAAAATAACATTTCCAGGTATCTGGGGTCACTAAGTTTTGAACAGTGTTCATACAGTGCAGTAAAAATGAACAGCTAGTCCCACAAGATTATTTACATGATCCCTTAGGTAGAAATGTCGACCTGTACTTTCCGAAAGGAAAATGAATGTAGTGAAAATGACAGGGTAGTTGCTGTTGTACACGTTGTTCAAAGAACCATTTTCAAATAAAAGACTGCAAATATTGTAATGCATTAGCATTACGTAGTGAGACAACCTTAAACAAGTGTCCAATCTGTATTATGACTACATTTATTTCTTAATATTTCTTTAGAAAATTAGTCACCAGTGCTTAGTTTTATCTGGGTATGGATTATGCCTTTTATGATCTTCCATGGAAAACCCCTCCCAAACCGGAACTCTCAGCTACCTTACTCGGCCTAGTGGTTGACTTGTGTCTTGTGTTTGCCGACCACCTTAAATATTTGCCTATACCAGGCATGATTTAAAAAGTAAAATTCTCATTTAAAAAGAGTCACAAGCTTATGGTGTCCAGTTGTAGATGATTTTGAGACGGTGCATCCTCTTGTTCCTCTCAGTTTTAACACTGATACAGAGATCGATACAGATGATCAACTCAGTAGATAAGGAGACCTATGTTTTTTTGTTTTCTAATTGAAATCTAGTTAATTTACAATGTTGTATTAGTTTCTGGCGTACAGCAGAGTGTTTCATATATGTGTGTGTGTGTCTATATATAGATATATATAGACACATACACACACACACACACACATATATATATATGCATATTCTTATCTATTGTGGCTTATTACAGGGTATTGAATGTGGCTCCCTATGCTGTACAGTAGGACATTGTTATTTATTTACAATTCCACATATAAGTGATATCATCTTCCTCTGTCTAACTTCTCTTAGTATGATGATCTCTAGGTCCCATCCATGTCACCGCAAATGGCATTATATCATTCTTTTTAATGGCAGAGTAGTAGTCCATTGTGTACGTATATATACACACACACATATACACATATGTATATGTATATATGTATATACATACCAAATCTTCTCTTTCCTTTCATCTGTCGATGGACATTTAGGTTGCTTCCATGTCCTTGCTATTGTAAATAATGTTTCTGTGAACATTGGGGTGCAGGTGGCTTTTTAAATTACAGTTCTCTCTGGATATACACCTGGTATCATATGGCAATTCTATTTTTAGCTCTTAAAGTAACCTCTATACTGTTCTTCATAGTAGGTGTACCAATTTGCATTCCCACCAACAGTGTAGGAGGGTTCTCTTTTCTTCACACCCTCTCTAGCATGTGTTATTTGTAGACTTTTTAATGGTGGTTATTCTGACTAGAGTGAGTGATACTTCATTGTAGTTTTGATTTGCACTGAGACCTGTGTCTTAAAAGAGATTATATAAATTAGGAGTTTGGGATTAATATATACAGACTACTATATACAAAATTGTAGAGCACAGGGAACTGTAATCAGTACATCATAATAACCTATATGGGAAAAGAATCTGAAAAAGAATGGACACAAGTATACGTATAACTGAATCACTTTGCTCTACACCCAAATCAACTATACTCCAATAGAAAATAAAAATTTTAAAAATAGAGTATAGACGTTCTTGCCCCAAACCATTTCAGAGAATCTTTTTCCCTGTAAAATGTACTGTCTAGTATCCACTTTTGTTGGCACATTGACCTATGATTATTGTATTCAGTATTCTTGTCGGACACCTATCAACTTTAGTGTCCCAAATTTTCTTAAGGGAACACATTTCATGGTTCTCGTATTTTCAAAGTTTCTATAGAAACTAGAAATTTGAGAACCTTTTTTTAAATCCTAGAGTTCTGATTTACAGTTCTGTATCTGAGAAGAGGAGGTCTTATTTCCTCAACCCAAGTGAAATTAGTAGACTACCCCATGATGTGCTAGTTCTGCATCTCTTGTGCTTAAGGGAAAGCAGTGGGAATCTGGGAGCTTACAGCATTATTATAGTGGTTAGACCTAAACTTGTAACAAGGTAACCGGGCCTCTCAGGCAGTGAGCCATGCTCAGCGAGGTTGCTGGAAGGCTGCCCTGAGCTAGTGAAGTGAGAGCCAGTATGGAGGTGTGAGGAGCAACAGCCTTAGGAGTATTTCCTTTGGACAGTGATGCTCTGTTGTTGGGCTTTCATTTGATACTTGCTTCACAGTGACTGAATACTTAGGTTTCCCCAGGACTTTGTTGTTTTGCCTTTGATTTTGTTTGTTCTGGTGCATAGGTCTCCAACCTAAGGGATATAAGCTTTCTTTTTGTTGTTGTTCTCTCTCCCCATGTTTTACAGCTAGATGTAACCCAAGGTATTAAATGTTTCTGACTTCTTTAGGTCAAACAGTAAGTGATAAGAACTGTTGGGAGACTTAGGCCATATTTCTGACTCAGTTAATAGTGATCTCCCATAGGACTTGTACTCAGAGGTCTTTGAGCGTGACTATGATTGTAGGCGAGTAGCCTAGCAACACCAAAGTGGAAGTCAAAGCTCCTGAATTCAGAATAATTGCAGGAAGTCCAGCATAATCAATAAAGAATGAATACAATATTTCTTTTAAAACAGTTTTGCTTGTTTTAATGACACAGGTAAAAATTCCAAATGCGCTGAGTTTTAGTAAATAAAGGTCTTCATGAGATCTGCTTTTTCATATATACAAAACATGTGTAATTATGATGTTACAGGGTATGTAGATGGTTAATTCTACATTCTGAAAATAGTTTCTCTTTCAGCAAGTGCAGTACTTCTTTTCCAACCTTAATTACAAAGTTGATTTGCTCAGCAGAGCAGACCCTTCTTTTCCTGTCAGCCTAGGTCTGTTTGAATTAGCGTAGATTTTTGAATTAGTGGAGCTCAAATTAATGACGTTTTATTCTGTTACGAAGAGTTTGTTTTCCATCACTGATAATTATTTCCAGGAAAGTTAAGTCCACAGAAAATATTCTCTCAGTTTCGTTCATGTTGTTTACCAAAGTCTCTGCAGTGGCTTTTAGTTACATGGGGGAGGGAGAAGCTGCGGCAGTAGCAAGGGAAAAAGAGGTGCTACAACCCGGTCTCTCAGATTTGTGGGGCAGGCTCTGAACAGCATTCTAAGGCAAAATTATTTCTTGTAAAAGGCAAACCAGACGTGGGAATGTGAAAGTCTAGTGTCGTTGAGGGAATGCATGCTGGGACACAGTAACTCTGTAACCCTCATCAGCCGGGCAGGTTGTTAGAACGGTTGATGAGCATTTGGATGGCCCCACCGGCAGGGCATCGGAGGCTTAGCCATCTTCTCCAGAGTCAGCTCCTCTCCCCCTAGATCATTCTCTTTACCTGTGAGAGTTGATTTCCTGCAAGTCCCCTTGCCCCCTTAGACACTTACTCACCTGAGGTCCCATGGAGAACCGGAAGAATAGGCAGAGGATTTTTTTTCTTTTTTTGTGTGTGTGTGAACTGACGTCTGATTCCTTTTAGACCCTTGTTCTCTCTTTTAGAGAGTCTGTTATCTTGTGCTTCTTTTTTCTATGCCTGCCCTGGCTGACGTGTGATTCATCCAACTCATAAGATGTTCCTTTATAAGAAGGTGTGAAAAGCCTAGAAAAAGATGAGTAATATGGTCCCCTATATGTTCCCAACTTCAGAAAAATAGTAGTGATAATCACCTCACAACCTAGGAGGCCATTGAGCTCCTCAAGATTGCAAAGCATCTGTGTTTCCCTCCGGGCAGGAAGAGGCCACTGAGATCAAAGCAACTCTGTAACTCTATCATGGAAGTAGATTATTATCTATTTATAGTAGTCTATGAGTTTTAGATCGAAAAATGTTGCCAAACTGTGCTGCACTGTGAATGCACAGTAATGTAACTAAAGACTCAAAACACCAGTTACCACCTTCTAAATGAACAGGTTTTAATAGATTTAATAAACAAAGGAAAACACACTTCAGTGGACAGTTTTTAAGTTGATGGGTAAAAGGCTATTTAGACTATAGGGGAATGTTGACAGTTTAATAAAGCACAATAAGTAGGGCCATTTAATATTTATTATACTGCCAATAAATGTTTATTAAATATAGAGTGATACAAGACTACCTTCCTATATTCTTTCTTTCACTATTATTGACTCACTAGCTACTGAATGCTAGGCACTGGATATACAGTGGTGAGCCGAAGTGGGCACAGTCACCACACTTGAGGAGCTGATGGTGCAATGAAATTAGCCATAGAACACATGCGTAGGTGTAAATAGTCAGAAACCTAGTTTTAAATATGAGTTTCTATAGAGTTTTGCTTGGACTTCCCAGGTGGTGCTCGTGGTAAAGAACTCTCCTGCCAATGCAGGAGATATAACAGAGGCAGGTTCAATTCCCGGGCCAAGAAGATCCCATTGAGAAAGGCATGACAACCTGCAGTATTCTGGCCTGAAAAGTCCCGTGGACAGGGAAGCCTGGAAGGCTGTAGTCCATAGGGTCACAAAGAGTTGGACATGACTGAAGTGACTTAGCACACATGCATGCAGGGTTTTGGTTAGCCTTGTATATTTTCTTGACATAGCCTAGTATCCATAAAGTGAAAAGTAGTAAGGCCCTATGAGTTTAAATGCCTCTCTCTCTCTCTCTTTTTTGTTTTCTTTGCCACTTCTATTGGTCTTTCATTTATCTATTTTCATCCATCTTTGTTCTTTGGCCTGTATGGGCCTCCCATTGCAGTGGCCTCTCTTGCTGCAGAGTACCGGCTCTGGGCACATGCGCTCCAGAGCTCCAGCTCAGTAGTTGGACAGACCGGTCCAGCTGCTCTGCGACACGTGGGATCTTCCCAGGCCAGGGATCGAACCAGCACCCCCTGCACTGTAAGATGGTGTCCTTACCCATTGGACCACCAGGGAAGCCCTCTCTCTTTTTTTATTGTTTCTACAATATGACTGAGTTTGAAACTTGTCCTTATCATTAGGTACTCTGAGTTGCTCATATAAGCACCAGTTGTACCATAGTGAAACTTAGATGAAGCAGGGTGTTCCACAGGACTGCAGTTGAACATCCTATGCCCTTCTATGTAGACTTGTACTCAGCACATAGCAAGTGTTCAGTAAAGATATGCTGTATTAATTAGTTCATGGTCATAGATATCTCTTCCATCAGTAATCATTAGGACCGCCACTTACTCATGGCAAGTTTTGCTGCTCTGGGAGACAGAGCTCTTGTCACATGACAGTAATTTAAATTGCATGGCTTTTATCCATTGCATTTTTTCCATCCCTAAATGCTGCAGTTCCTTTTAGTATCTGTTGTGGTTTTCCTAATATGTACTGCAGTACAGAATCAGCAATTGTTATTTCAGCAGCATGTTGCAGAGCTTTTCCAACATATTTCATTACCCCATGTGGTTGTCTCATGGAAACAAAATCAAAGTGGGACCTTTTCAATGGGAGAATTAAGTAATTTTTAATGGTAATAGAATGGGAAACTATACAAGTAAAATTTCTCTTAGCCTTTGAAAATTAGATATATCAAGATAACCAAACAAGAGATGAAGAGTTAAAATGCCATTTCTGTTTGATCAGGCCCACTTTAAACATATTTGTTGAAAGGAATAAAATGAAATCTGTTCCAAGTTAAGACACTGGAAGGTAGGTTGAATTAAAGTCCAAGAGCTTTAGCAGTACATGAAGAGCCACATATTTTTCCTGTGCTGGATCCACGCAAGGTGTTGTGCTATTCACTGGAAAATGGGTGTTGAGGTTATCTTGCCCTGACCAGCTTGTAGTCTGACATATTTATATACACACAACCAGAACACAGTGTGGCATTTCCAAAGACAGATTCTCTGGTTGTGAGAGTTTGAGAAAAGAGAATGAAATACCTTGTTTTAAAAATGTATAACTTTGTAAAATCTTTAAAATAAAGGGAAAAAAAAGTGTAACTTTTCTATTGAGCAATCCTTCTATGTAGCTCAGCAGCTAGAGAGAAGTAACGGGCCGAAATGGATGGCCTGGACTGCAAGGGAGGAGAGAACACAGGAAAAAAAGCACACCTACTGGGACTGAATGAGAATAAGGAGAGGTGAGGAGAGTGAAGTGGAAATGCAGAGGAAGGCAGTGGTGAGACTGCTCACTGCCCTCAGTGGCTGTGCTCTGCTGCTCCCCAGCCCTTATCTGCTCAGTTTCTAGACTCTGAGTGACTTCAGCATGCTGACTAGTCCCAGGGGCCTGGCAGTTGGAAAGCTCACTGCTTTATTGTTGGAGCTATTCTCCAGTGCTTTTGGCAGCATTTTCTTCCTCCTCCTCCCATACACACCCCTGATGGAGTATTAGTTGATTAGGACAGAGCTGGTCAACAAATATGTGAAAGAATACTGGAAAGATGAATGGATGGGGGACAAAAGAAGTCGGGAGATGCAGTGGGGTAAGCCCCGACTCCACTACTCAGTAGCCGTGTGACTTTGGGCACATTACTTTCTGCTCCAGTTCCCCCAGATGTCAAGTGAAGGGTGTGGACTAGACAGTCTCTAAGTGCTTGTGGCTCTGACATTTCGTGCCTCTGTGACTACAGGGGATCCTGTTCTCGGAGGAACACCTATTGTGGTTTCTAATGTAGCATTAGCTTGTCAACTTCATGAGGTTCTTCTGAGTGTCATTTAGGATAAAAAGATGTGAAGACTCTTTGGAAATTCTATGAAGAATCGTAGAAAACAAAGATGGTACAAATGATTTAAAGGAAACTTTCCTCCAAAGATATCGCATAGTGATAAAAATGAAAACAAGTTCCATTTAAATAAGTGTAAAGAAAGTTATAGAGGCCTTAAAAACAGGTGTGTAGTTATGCTTCATTGCTGAGATATATGCCATGGGAAGGTATGCAAATCAAAGCAAGTCATTCTGTAACTATTGCGCAGTTAAGCAGGTAGGCTGCTGGGGTTGACGCCTTTGACCTTTCTTCCCAACCCCCACCCGTTGGCATGCACAGATGCTCAGTCAGGTCTGACTCTTTGCCACCCCATGGACTGTAGCCCGCCAGGCTCCTCTGTCAGTGGGATTCTCTAGGCAAGAATACTGGAGTGGGTTGTCATTTCCTTCTCCAGGGGCTCTTCCCCTCCCAGAGATTGAACATGGGTCTCCTGCATCACAGGCAGATTCTTTACCAACTGAGCCCCCAGGGAAGCAAGGGGTCCCCTCGAAACCCCAGACAGAAAGAGGCAGGGGATTATGTGCCTTTCTCTGTCACTGTCACCCGTCTACTCCCCAAAGGCTGAAACAAAACATTAAAACCAGTACAGAAGGGACAGGGTCGTCCTGACCCAGTGGCCGCTGCCTTGCATGCCGGCCTGTACTCTTGTCCAGTGGAAGCAGCAGCTGTATGTGTTGTCTTCATGTTCTCATCTCTCCTTCCACTCCTGTTCTGCTCTTTCATCTCCTTCTTGGGACATTTTACAATTCTTCCTTCCTTTCCTTAGTACAGTAAGAAGAGGAAGAAGAAGAGGAAAATATCCAGAAGGTGGGAGAGGGTAAGAAGAGAAGGAAACGAAAAATGAAAAACCTCTCTCTAAAAGCAGTGGATAGGGCTGGAATTCTTTGCTCCCTCTTCCTCAGCAGGACCGAGTTGCTAAATTGATTTTGTACCTCATTTTCAAGACTGACTTAACTCTTTTTTCCTTTGTTACCTTTTGTCCCCTGTCAGTGACATCTGAGAAAATCATAGACAGGCCACACAATAAGAACCAGCATGCTGACTCGTGGCAGGGCTGCACCAGCTGGCACTGATAAGAGTTTAAGAAGGGACAGTAAACCCATGGGTAAGACCAAACCATCCTCCCATGGCACGTCAGTGAGAGTGACACCCTATGTTTTGCAGTTTACAGAGTTCAACTTATAGATTTGATTACCATGGAAAGAAGGAAGAGAAAAAAAATTGCATGACTCTTGTGGTGAGTATGAGAGAACTTATTCATTCACATTGGAAAAGCAGTTAAAAATCAGAAACAGGCCTGCCAGACTAGATATGTCCAAGACTAGTAGTTTGGTAACACTATTATGACTTCCAGCAGATTAAATTTCAAATTGTGGAAAGGCTTCAGAATAAGGGAAGGCTTAGTGTCCCACTAATAGGCCTTATTAAATTTAGATAAAACAGATGTTTTTCAATGACAGCAGCTCTGAATCACTAAGATCAAAATGAAGAAAGTGCAAAAACAAGCCAGAACTTTCACTAGGAACCTGCCCACACTTATAACCTACAGCATCCAGTTAAAATCCCGAGAGAAGCATCATTAATTGGGGAAAAATTCCTTAGAACTGACTGAATGTACATATACCAAAGCTGATTGCTAACATTCTGGAGGTGCTGCTGTGAAAAGAGAAGAGGGTCGTAGAGGCAGGCAGCCCAGAATTCAAATGTCAGCTCTTACTTGTTTTCAGGACCTTGGGCCAGTTGCTTCATCTCCCTGAACTCAGTGAACCTCAGTTTCCTTATCTACACAGTGGGGCTGTTTTGAGGACTCAACAAGACCATACATGTCTAGCACCTGGCACACAGCAGGCGCTCCATAGATACTTGCTCTTTTGTATTTAAAGCTCTTTTTGCTCATAGTGTCATGTCTTACCAGGACTAACTTCTTAGAACTTGATTAAGAACTTTAGCAGCCTTCTAAGAGCAGTCCAACCAGGCGATCCACTGTGGAGTGGGAAGAAAAGATTAGAAATTCTATTTATGATCTTCATTACCTAAAATATAAGAAAGTACTGACAGTCCACTCATATTTTATGTGTGGGTTGACCCTGGTGCTCTCATTTGGTCTGTGTCGATGGGTCACTGTCACATACTCTCAACAAGGGATCCTGAGGAAAGCGTGAAAACCACAATTTGCTGGGAGTTGGTGGTGGCACATTCCTTCTTTCAGCATATTGCAGCATATTTCAGTTTATGGGCCTGGTTAAGTAGGTTCTTAGAATTATCTTCACCTTGTGGTTCCTTTGCAGGAATCACATTGGACTGCTGTGCATAGGTTAGCTAGGTAAATCCACTCAGGATGGACAAATGGCTTAAGAAAATTCCTGCAAAGGGACAATGGTGTGATGGTACTAGTCATAATACAAGCGGAAGGCAAGGACAAGAAAAAGTGGAGCTAGCTGTTACCTTGTAACTTGGTTGGCCAAGTCATCAAGTGAAAATGAAGATAATCTAATCAGATCTGATGAGATGTCAGCCCCCGAATAAGAAGGAAATGATCAAGAACATTACTTGAAATATGTATTCATACCCATGGTTTTAAATAGCAAACTTATTCTAGGTCCATACTGTGCTTTGGATGTATTTGCTGTACGTGACTGTGGTCCATGTCCCTACTTTGTAAGTAAATATACATATGGAGGATGCATGCTCAGACTTCTTTTACTGATAAGAATGCTCAATCAAAACAGTTTGGAGACTACTGGGTGAAATGAGAAAAGCATGGAGCTTCTCATCTCTCATCCTGTGTCTGCTGCTTAGAGAGTGTTTACATTTTTCTCGTAAGGATTTTGCTGGGGCATAACCAGTAAGATAGAGAATAACATATCTAAATCCGTTGAAGATAAATTGAGCACAGTTCAGCGAACTGCATCTCTTGGTAAACATTTTTTTTCTATGAAAGTAAAAAGCCAATCCCTGCCCTGGAGACTTTTTTGAAACCTAGCTCAGGAACACTGAGTTACATTACAAAGCAACATATGAATGCGTGACTGCAGTATAATGGAAATGCTTGATGAAGAAGTACCTCACTTGATGTAGTAGATTTCATACTAGAAAACAAAAATGTGTGTACATCTAATTTCTGTAAATTTACATGCAATTCTGGGTCATTTGGTAACCAGTAAACCAGTAGCAGAGTGTAAAACAGATCCTTCCAGAACAAGACACTAACCTTGTCTGACCATTCCTCTCAGCTTTTCTATCAAACTCTTTTACATGTATTCATGTATTATTTTGTAATCCACTATTCTTAAATCCTCTATGGCTTTTTACATAATAAAAGGCATACCACATATGGTTAATAAATATTTTGAAAATGAAAGAAAATTAAGGCGTCTTAAAAACACCAGAACCTGAAAGGTTAGCCATTATCCTCTTTAAATGATCAGTCAGTTCCGAAAGCAGATGATTTGCATTGATCTTCTCAGAAGGTTGAAGGGTCAATCTTAGTCCAGAAGCTCTGTTCCTCTCACCAGAACCCTAACATGGAGGCAGCCCTGTGGGCATAAGTTTAACAGATATGCTGATGATCAAAGTTCTTTGACAGGCACTACTTACTAAGCCTCTGCTGTATGTAAAGCACTTATGCAGGTATCATTTTGTTCACTTGTCACAGTAGTTCTGTGAGGTAGGTGCTATTCAGTTCAGTTCAGTCACTCATTCGTGTCCAACCCTTTGTAACCCCATGGACTGTAGCACACCAGGCTTCCCTGTCCTTCACCATCTCCCAGAGCTTGCTCAAACTCCTGTCTATTTTGAGTTGGTGCTGCCATCCAATCATCTCATCCTCTGTCATCCCCTTCTCCTGTGCCTTCTATTTTTTGCAATATTAGGCTCTTTTCCAATGAGTCGTCTCTTTGCATCAGGTGGCCAAAGTATTGGAGCATCAGTTTCAGCATCAGTCTTTCCAATGAATATTCAGGGTTGATTTCCTTTAGGATTGACTGGTTGGATCTCCTTGTAGTCCAAGGCACTCTCAAGAGTCGTCTCCAACACCACAGTTCAAAGGCATCAGTTCATCACTTAGCCTTCTTTATGGTCCAGCTCTCACATCCATACATGACTACTGAGAAAACCATAGCTTTGATTATATAGAGTTTTGTTGGCAAAGTGATGTCTCTGCTTTTTAATACACTGTCTAGGTTTGTCAAAGCTTTTCTTCCAAGGAATGTCTTTTAATTTCATGACTGCAGTCACCATCCACAGAGATTTTGGAGCCCCCAAAAATAAAGTCTGTCACTGTTTCCATTGTTTTCCCATTGATTTGTCACGAAGTGAGGGAACCCCATGCCACAATCTTCATTTTTTGAATGTTGAGTTTTAATCCAGCTTTTTCACTCTGCTCTTTCACCCTCATCAAGTGTCTCTTTAGCTCCTCTTAGCTTTCTGCCATAAGGGCAGTGTCATCTGCATACCTGAGGTTATTGACATTTCTCCCAGCAATCTTGATTCCAGCATGTGCTTCATCCAGACCAGCTTTTTGCATGATGTAAACATATAAGTAAGCAGGGTGACAATATACAGCCTTGATGTACTGTTTTCTCAGTTTGGAACCAGTCGTTTCATGACCAGTTTTAACTGTTGCTGCCTGACCTACATGCAGGTTTCTCAGGAGGAAGGTAAGGTGGTCTGGTATTCCCATATCTTAGAATTTTCCATAGTTTGTTGTGATCCACACAGTCAGAGGCTTTAGCACAGTCAATGAAACAGAAGTAGGTGTTTTTCTGGAATTCTCTTGCTTTTTCTGTGATCCAATGGATGTTGACAATTTGATCTCTGGTTCCTCTGGCTTTTCTAAATCCAGCTTGTACATCTGGAAGTTCTCAGTTCATGTACTGTTGAAGCCTAGCTTGGAGGATTTTGAGCATTACTTTGTTAGCATGTGAAATGAGTGCAATTGTGTGGTAGTTTGAACATTTTTTGGCATTGCCCTTCTTTGGGACTGTAATGAAAACTGAGCTTTTCCAGTCCTGTGGCCACTGCTAAGTTCCTATTTTATCTCCATTTTACAGATGAGGAAATGGAGACTGGCACAGGTTAAGAGACTTGCCCAGATGTCACACAGCTAGGGTGTTGTGGAGCCATAATCCAAATATAGGCGTACTGAACTCCAAAATCTAAGCTCTTTAAGATTCTCCTACTGCTGTATTCTATAGGAGTATGAAATAGGGCTCATGTATTACTGATGACTTCAATTTTATATTTTTAGGAGTTCAGTTTTTGGTGGTAAGTAACGTGGAATTGTTATTACACCTTGGAGGAATGCTTCTGATGACCCTGGGGAACTAATACTTGTTCAGGGTTGTAGAGTTTTTTTTAGCTTCTCCGAGAAAGACAATAAAATTGACATTTAATTCAACTTGAGAGGTTGTTAAGTTGTATCCTAACTTAGAGAACACAGGCATGAGATCCTTTAAAACTTTGAAAGTCTGTATCAGGTTATTTTTGTCTCACATTCTCTGAAAAGTAGAGATAATCTCATGTTTTCAAATTTCCCAAGATGGAATTTGGTGGTGGTCATACTGTAATCTGTTTTCCAGACCCACAGACTTTTTTATTGCCAAGACTATATTAAGAACACTGTTTCAGTACTGTATAGTAATGAATGACTCAAGTCATATTGAATCTTAAAGATGAACCTGAGACATAAAGAGAAAATTAAATTATGTCCATTGTACTCTGGTAGAATATATTTGAAAAGATTTCTGTCAGAAAAATAATTAAAACAAAAAACAATTTCTAGCAGTTCATTTCTAAAAACAGGATCAAGTAAACCCTGAAACTCTGCAAGGAGAGCATCATATGGACACTACGTGGAGAGAGATGAGGAATACCCACCAACCATCTGTTTCTTCATATATGTTGTATTGACATTTTCCAGTTGTAGTTCTGCTCCACTAAATCGAATTCACAACCTCATCTCCTAATTTTGAGGTGAGGAACTTGTGGCTAGGAGGCAGATTCATGACAGTATTGCTCTGATCTTCATAGCATGCAGCCAAGAGAGTATTTTTCAGTCCTTGTGGCCATCAGAGAGTACAGGCTTTTAAGAATTTGACATTAGAGCAATTTAAGGACTTTAGGCCAATCAGAGGGCAGAAGGGGATAACAGTCTAATGCCTAAGTGAATCCTATAGGATAGGAGCCAAATAACTTATATAAAAACCTGCGGCACCCACCACACTGGATCTCCCTCTCCCTCCTACCCTTCCATTCTTCCTTCCTGTGTTCTCTCTCTGCCCCTTTGTGTATGTCTCTTTTTAACATTCTTTGCTTCCCACTTCCTTTTCCTGCTTCTACTTTTATCTTCCCTTCCATTTCTATTTCTTTGCATATATTTTCTTTTTCTTGTCCTCCTTCCTCCTTTCTCTTCCTTTTGTTCCATGCCTTAGTTTTTTCCTCTCCTCCCTGCTAATTACCCATTCTAAGATGCTTAAAAACATATATTACAGTTAATAAGTTGTAGTGTTAATACTCATCAATTAGGTTGTACTCATTTCTCTAAAGGGAAAAAGCATTTTCCAATTAAGTAACATTTTACATGTGGCTTCCAATTGAAGATTTCCTTTTTATGGGTCTCAGCTCTCACCAAAATGTTCCCTTCCTCTCTCCTTAACCATGACTATATCCTTTGTTGCTCTTCTTTACCCTTAGGTTTGATGAATAGTCACTTTTTTGTATTCCACTTTGTGTCTATTATTTTTTTTTAGCAACGGGAAGCTAAAATTGCTGCTCAATGTGAAAGAGACAATATATATAAGTTTTCAGATTTGGGTTTAGTATTCTACTTCTAAGCTCCTGGAGTTCATACATGTCACATGTGCATTCTGTTTTAGGAGTTCTGATGAAGAGTGGCAGACTTTCCATATAATTGACACCCCTCATTGGAAAAGCTACTTCATTTTTTTTTTCATATTAATGTATACTTGATTGACTTTTTTTCACCTATCCAAACAAGAATTTTTAGTTTTGGTTATGATTACTTCATTGTCCTAAAAAAAGAATGCCTATAATATGAAGTTTCCAGTTTGGTATCTTTCCAACGGGTCTTCAGGAGGCAGATTCATGACAGTATTGCTCTGATCTTCATAGCATGCAGCCAAGAGAGTATTTTTCAGTCCTTGTGGCCATCAGAGTACAGGCTTTTAAGAATTTGACATTAGAGCAATTTAAGGACTTTAGGCCAATCAGAGGGCAGAAGGGGATAACAGTCTAATGCCTAAGTGAATCCTATAGGATAGGAGCCAAATAACTTATATAAAAACCTGCGGCACCCACCACACTGGATCTCCCTCTCCCTCCTACCCTTCCATTCTTCCTTCCTGTGTTCTCTCTCTGCCCCTTTGTGTATGTCTCTTTTTAACATTCTTTGCTTCCCACTTCCTTTTCCTGCTTCTACTTTTATCTTCCCTTCCATTTCTATTTCTTTGCATATATTTTCTTTTTCTTGTCCTCCTTCCTCCTTTCTCTTCCTTTTGTTCCATGCCTTAGTTTTTTCCTCTCCTCCCTGCTAATTACCCATTCTAAGATGCTTAAAAACATATATTACAGTTAATAAGTTGTAGTGTTAATACTCATCAATTAGGTTGTACTCATTTCTCTAAAGGGAAAAAGCATTTTCCAATTAAGTAACATTTTACATGTGGCTTCCAATTGAAGATTTCCTTTTTATGGGTCTCAGCTCTCACCAAAATGTTCCCTTCCTCTCTCCTTAACCATGACTATATCCTTTGTTGCTCTTCTTTACCCTTAGGTTTGATGAATAGTCACTTTTTTGTATTCCACTTTGTGTCTATTATTTTTTTTTAGCAACGGGAAGCTAAAATTGCTGCTCAATGTGAAAGAGACAATATATATAAGTTTTCAGATTTGGGTTTAGTATTCTACTTCTAAGCTCCTGGAGTTCATACATGTCACATGTGCATTCTGTTTTAGGAGTTCTGATGAAGAGTGGCAGACTTTCCATATAATTGACACCCCTCATTGGAAAAGCTACTTCATTTTTTTTTTCATATTAATGTATACTTGATTGACTTTTTTTCACCTATCCAAACAAGAATTTTTAGTTTTGGTTATGATTACTTCATTGTCCTAAAAAAAGAATGCCTATAATATGAAGCCCTTTCCAGTTTGGTATCTTTCCAACTGGTTAACTGATTACGGTCATTAGTGTTTTAGAAAGCAAAAGAATGAATGAGCGAGTAAATGGCTAGCTAGCTAGACTCACTTAAATAATTTCTGTTGCACGCTCTATTGTTTGTAGTGAGCCTTGCCATGTCTAACGCATTGTCTCTTTTCAGCTGTTTTTTTTTAACCCCCTCATTTTCCAGGTACTGTCACAAACCCTTTGATTCTTTGATAGCTAGACTCCTTATTACTTTTTTAAATATTCATTTTCATAAAAGTGCTATTTAACATTAGATATTAACTTTGACAGATGCTAATGCTGCTTCTCAATTAGGTGAAATATATTCCTGGGAAGATGACAATTTGAATTGAATATATTTGAATTTGGTATTGAATGAAACTGTTGTTTAAACCTTAGCCATCCATCATATGGGTGATGAGCAGCCAGCAGGTTTTCGTACATAAGTTTTTTTTTTTTTTTTTTAACCTAGCCATATGGAAACATTAGAAAATGGCTTCCTATTATAGCAAAGAGAACTTTATATGAATTTACTACAAAATCTTTTTCTTTGTCAGTTCCTTAGTCTGCCTAGAATTTAAATTGGCAGATACTACTTTGGTATAAAATGCTTTCCATGGACGGTATTAATATTTTAAAATCCTTTTTGTTCCTGCAGATTTCCAGTAGACAGGACGTCTAGCTCTATTTACCCTTTGGCTACTAATAAATGCTATTAAATGATTATTTATCTTCTTTAGGCAGAGGCACTGCAGGTATGAGATCAGAATTGCCTAGTAAGGCAAGCATATCATTTTAAAATTAAAAAAAAAAAAAACCTCATAATCCACTCAAAGGTGGCAACTAAGGAGCAGATACTAGAAAGAATTGTGGACTTGAATCAGAGAATCTGGGTTGTTCTCCTACCTGTGTCACTAAGTAGCTGGGTCACCTCAAGCAAGTCGCTGCCTGACTTCCTGTAGTGTATCCTCTCTAAAGTCTCAGCTTCCATATCACATATTCTATATACAAAAGAGAGTGGGGCTAAGGGAAGCCGAATCCTCTTGTTTATCAGCCATTCACCCTAGCCTAGCAGCTCTGAGGTCAGTTCTCCAGCCGCATTTTTTCATCTTTTTTTTTTTTTTATAATCCCTTAAATCCTTGCTAGGCTGTCATTGCTAGTTCTTTTCCCCAGGAATTTGCATTTAGAGATACTGAGGGCTTCCTGCCTTTTGGAATTTGTCTCTGCGCATGAATTTAATGAAAAGTTACTGATGAAAAATGCAATAATGAAAAGTCATGTTTGAATGTGTTTCTGTAAAATCAGACTGTTTCCATCATGATCCATGTACCTTCATTATTTCGGCGTTTTGAAGCTAATACGTTTCAGTGTTGTATAGTGATGCATGATTGTTATTTCATCTTATTAGCCATGCTAGCTTTCTCCCACTCACTCTTTGATTGAAACATTTTTTTAAAGTCCCAAAAGAGTGAGCCATAGTCTCCATATCACGAGCAAATCTTCCTGGCCTGGTCCCCAGTTGCACTTTAGGCACTTGAAAAGTTTGTTGATTTGAAATAGTTTGAATTGCACTGAGATAAAATATACCTTTCACTGGTTTGCTAGGAAATAAAATAATTTGCCTCAGAGGGTTGAGAAATTAACCATATGGCAACTTCAACATGTGTATTTTTTTAAATATAAAAGCTGGACTAGATACAAAAATCTTTTCATTAAAGGAGGCCTAGTACTATAATGGGGCTTCCCTAGTAGGTCAGACTGTAAAGAATCTGCCTGCAATGCAGGGAGACCTGAGTTCAATTCATGGGTTGAGAAGGTCCCCTGGAGGAGGAAATGGCAATGTACTCCAGTATTCTTGCCTGGAGAATCTCATGGACATAAGAGCCTGGCAGGCTACAGTCCATGGGGTCACCAAGAGTTGGACACAACTGAGAAACTAAGCACAGCCCAGTGCTATGATGAAAAAGGCAGACAATAACAAGTGTTGGCAAGGATGTAGGGATATCGGAACCCTTGAACTGCTGATGGGAATGTAGGATGGTACAGCCACTGTGGGAAACTATTTGTTGATTCCTCAAAAAGCTAAACAGACAATTAACACGTGGCCCAGCAATTCCACTCCCAAGAGAAATGAAAACATTACTGTTCACAAAAGTACTCATACACGAATGTTCATAGAAACCTTATAAATAGAGGCCCCAAAGTAGAAATAATCCAAATAACTTCAACAGATAAATGGAAAATGAAAATGTGATCAGTCCATAGGCTTGAATATGATCGGGCAATTAAGAAGATGAGGTACTTTCACAAAAGATAATGTTGAATAGAAAGAAAAATAAACTTAAAAAATGATGAAGTACTGATACATGCTACAACATGGATAAAACCTCAAAAACATTATCCTGAGGAAAAGAAGCCAGACACAAATGGCCATATATTGTATGATTCCAATTATATCAAATGTCCAGAACAGGCAGAGACAGAGAGTGGATTAGTGCTTGTCAAGAGCTGGGCGGGGTGGGAGAATAGGACTGATGCCTCATGGGTATAGGGTCTCTTTGTGGTGTGATGAAATATTTTAATATTGAATGGGGTGAGCAAATCTTCCTGGCCTGGTCCCCAGTTGCACTTTAGGCACTTGAAAAGTTTGTTGATTTGAAATAGTTTGAATTGCACTGAGATAAAATATACCTTTCACTGGTTTGCTAGGAAATAAAATAATTTGCCTCAGAGGGTTGAGAAATTAACCATATGGCAACTTCAACATGTGTATTTTTTTAAATATAAAAGCTGGACTAGATACAAAAATCTTTTCATTAAAGGAGGCCTAGTACTATAATGGGGCTTCCCTAGTAGGTCAGACTGTAAAGAATCTGCCTGCAATGCAGGGAGACCTGAGTTCAATTCATGGGTTGAGAAGGTCCCCTGGAGGAGGAAATGGCAATGTACTCCAGTATTCTTGCCTGGAGAATCTCATGGACATAAGAGCCTGGCAGGCTACAGTCCATGGGGTCACCAAGAGTTGGACACAACTGAGAAACTAAGCACAGCCCAGTGCTATGATGAAAAAGGCAGACAATAACAAGTGTTGGCAAGGATGTAGGGATATCGGAACCCTTGAACTGCTGATGGGAATGTAGGATGGTACAGCCACTGTGGGAAACTATTTGTTGATTCCTCAAAAAGCTAAACAGACAATTAACACGTGGCCCAGCAATTCCACTCCCAAGAGAAATGAAAACATTACTGTTCACAAAAGTACTCATACACGAATGTTCATAGAAACCTTATAAATAGAGGCCCCAAAGTAGAAATAATCCAAATAACTTCAACAGATAAATGGAAAATGAAAATGTGATCAGTCCATAGGCTTGAATATGATCGGGCAATTAAGAAGATGAGGTACTTTCACAAAAGATAATGTTGAATAGAAAGAAAAATAAACTTAAAAAATGATGAAGTACTGATACATGCTACAACATGGATAAAACCTCAAAAACATTATCCTGAGGAAAAGAAGCCAGACACAAATGGCCATATATTGTATGATTCCAATTATATCAAATGTCCAGAACAGGCAGAGACAGAGAGTGGATTAGTGCTTGTCAAGAGCTGGGCGGGGGTGGGAGAATAGGGACTGATGCCTCATGGGTATAGGGTCTCTTTGTGGTGTGATGAAATATTTTAATATTGAATGGGGTAATGATTGTACAATTCTGAACATACTAAAAGCCATTGACTTGTGTACTTTAAAAGGGTGAATTTTATGGTATGTGAATTATATATGTCAATCAAGCTGTTATATATGAAAAACATTAGCGACTAGATTAGTAAAATTATTTGAAATGATCAAAAGAGCATTTAAATTACACTTTTTCCAGGGCTTGGAGGCGGGAGGAATGGGGAGTTAGTGTTTATTAGGTACCTTGTTTCAGCTGGGCAAGACAGAAAAAGTTCTGGAGATGGAGACATTGATGGTGGTGGTGGTTGTACAACAATATGAATGTATTTAATGCCAGAGAAATATATACTTTAAATTGATTAAAATGTTATGTGCATTTCACCAAAATAAAAAATCTATAACCCTAAAAATTATACCTTATATTATTCTAACGTATAAGGCCTTTTCCCCTCTCTTTTTTCTTTTCACAAGGAAAGTGCTATTGGCCTTTGGGTTTATATGCATGAGACTCTTCTGTTTTTTACAACTTTTCTCCTAGGGTGGGAGGTGGGGAGGGGGTAGCATTATACACACATCATATATGTCTTTATCTTGGCTTTGAATGAGAACACGAAAATATTTTTTAAAACTTCATTTGCCAGTTGGAAAATAAAAGATGCCAAACCATAGGAAATCCATGTTGTTAAATTATAAACTAGTGAAATGCATTATCACAGGTTTTCTGATTTTCTTGGTCAATCTTGGCTCCTTGAATGGGAAAAAAACAGGCATGCTGTCTATATAACAACTCTGTCTTTCTGTGAGCATTTTCCTTTCTGTATGGCAGGAGAGAATGAGCGCCTAAATGGATTGAAAAGACTTCACAAACATAGGGGTATATTTGTACAATAGATTGAGTTTCTTCAGAAAGGAAGAGATGGAAGAGATGCAAAGGAAGGGATGGAAAAAGGAAAATCATAAAAAGTGAAGTCAGTCAGAAAGAGAAGGAGAAATACAATATATTAACGCATATGTATGGACTCTAGTAGGATGGTGATGATGGCACATGAGTGAAGCGACGGAAAGACAGACATGGACAGTGGACATATGGCCGTTGTGGGGAAGGAACAGAAGGTGGGAGGCGTAAAGGAAGTAGCATGAAGGCCTGTACTATCATAAGTGAAGAAAATAGCTATAGTCATTGCTCTGTGAGTAAAGGGGATCCTTCAGGGGTGCTGTGTGATGGTTGGGAGGGGTGGGAAGGCGGGGATATACATGTGACTAATCTGGGAACATACATATCTGTAAACAACAAGACTCTGTAAAAGTTAAAAGCAAAATAAAGGGTTTTTGTTTTTTTTTTTTTAAATCCACCTAAAAATAAAAACTTCAAGGAAGAGTTCCCCCCCCCCAAAAAAAAGAAAGAAAAAGGAAAATCCAGCAATGAGGAAGTCACTCAGAAAGTAATTAAATTATTTTCAAAGGTCATGGAACTTTGTTATGACCCAAGCAGTGTGTAGGCTCTAAGTGTGTAACCTCCAAGGATTAATCTGTGAAAACATTTTCTAAGCCTGGCTCTGCTGTACAGAACCTTTGAAGATCGACAGTGCAAATGCCAGCAGTGCCATTAATACAGTGTGTAACCAGAGGTGTGTTTGTTTTCTTGACCAGGAAGTGGTTTCTTTTAAAAGTACAAGGAACATACAGTGCCTGTGTGTGTGTGTTGTGTGTGTGTCTTTGTATTTTCTGTCTTTTCTACTGTTACAGGAAGAATTATGATCTGCCAACATTTTTGTCCCTTACAGTGAGGTCCTTCTAGAATTTGGCACTGTGGTACTCTACCCTTGATTACAGGATTGAATCAGAGTTGATACAGAAATCTGTTGATGTGATTAACGGTCTCCTAATCATAATTCTATTTCCTAAGAATAGTCCTATTTTCTAAAGTTTCATGAATTTTGAATCATGTATTGAATTAGCCTTTATAGGGGATCTGAAATCTTTGTACTTTTAGTCCATAATTTGCATGATTATTTTCGTTTTCTTTGATTTCTTTTACTTGAAGAAAATAAAATTTTTATCTTTTTGGGAAACTTTTTATATGATGGTCCATGGTAACTGGCCAACCTAGTATGAACCTTTTTTTTTTAAAAAAGATGAAATATATATATTTTTTCCACCACCGCTAGATCCAGAAGTCTTCCCACAAGTTTCCACTGCTCTGGTTTTTATTCTCTTCAAAAGTAAAGCAAAACATTGTCAAATTCTACAAGTAACAGGGAAGTATACAAGGAAATGACTATACAGGAAATGTAATTGATCATTCACTCTTTACAACTGAATCAGTCACAGGATTGGCCAATAAACACAATCTACTGAATGAATAAAAATAATGAATTCCAAAATGTTTGGCACTCTTGAATACACTTAAAGATTTTGGCATTTTTCTCACTTTACTGATTTTTCTTAAATTCTTATCTTTTTTCAAATGATTATCTGCATTTGAAACTCAAAACTCCCATATCTAGTGACTGCTTTACTCTTTGCTTTGTTTTCAACAGTGCCCTTAAAGATAGCCGTTTTCCCCCAATGACAAGGGATGAGCTACCACGGCTGTTCTGCTCAGTGTCTCTGCTCACTAACTTTGAAGACGTCTGTGATTATTTGGACTGGGAGGTAAGACTAATAGAGAATATTTTAAAGAAAAATGAAGGTAACTCCTGAGTAGTTGTTTGAAAATTAGGCCCAGAAAATAACTCTTTCAGTCCATTCTCTGTTGTCATAGAGGTGGAGGGTAACGTGGATAAATAAACCTCACAGTTGATCAAGGAGATGTGAACGAAGGATTTTTTTTTTTCTTTTAAAGGCAAAGTACCTTATGTTGTTTTAATACCCCAAACTGGATTTGCTCTTCCTTTTTATCCTATTAATTCACTACAGCACCTCATAAAAGCTGTTAACAAGTAGCATGGAAGACTGATGAGAATGTATTTCTCCTTTTATTTTCGTTGTAATACATTCTGGTATGACTGCTACCAAGTAATTAGGGGGGTCAGAGGTACATCACAGAAAGAAGGAGCAAAAGGCTTAGGATAATATACCAGTTGGGGAAATCAGCTCATGGATATTAAGAGGGTGTTGGTTAACTATAGGTAAATCATGCTAATTCATTTTTGGTTACTTTAATCTATGTATTTGCACACACACTAACAAGTAAGAGTATATCTAGGGTACCTGTTTGCATTGCAATTGTAGCCTGTATTGATCACCTTTGTGTTCTTCTTTAGTATGTGGGGTTGATTTGTTAAAGAAGGTCAAAGATTCTCACCATGATTTGTTTTGGTGGTTGGGTGGTGTTGAGTGTTTATCTATGAACTTTTACACGCAGACATACCCATGTTACCTGACTGCTTACTGTGTTCAAGGCATGTGCTACATGTATAGAAGTGCTAAGATTTGGTCCCTATCATGAACATCTTTTAGACTAATAGCAGAGAAAAGAGGTATACATAGGCACAAAGAAATAAGTCCTCTAAGAATGAAACAATGTGTAAACGAATGATGCACACAGCATTCTTGTAATCATACATACTCATAAATGACATGAATGCACATGTTTCATTCTACTGCCTTTTTAGAATGACTCCCCCATGGTAACTGAAATATTTTGCTGTGTGAAGAGTCCACTTTCTTGACAGGTAATTTTATTTTTGGCTTCCCCTTCACTCCTTATGATACTTTGGACAACTTGCTCCACTGTGATTCAGTTTTTCCACATACAGAAAAAGACACTTATGCTGTTCTTAATCTTCACTGAAAAAAATCTCTGTGATATAAATATTATTGTTATGCCAGAGCTATTTAAAAAATTCTGCAGAGAGTAGGATGAAAGAGTTCCTTTCTGGGTTTTGTGGTAGGGTTTCTTTGAGCATTATTAGAATAGGAAAACATCTTAAGATTTTTTTCTAAAGGAAAAAGTAAAATTTGTTGATCGTGTTGTTCCTGGCAATGTTGGAACATGTAAAACCTTTTCTAGAGTTAACATTTTCTAGTTGGTTCTTTTCTCTAAGTTTTATCGTTCCTATTTGAATTTTTCTTAAAGAGATGTCTACCGGTATTATAGCAATATTCCCAGTACTTGATTCTTAAGTGATCCCAAATATCCCTTATTTATTAACAAATATCACAGCTTTGGTGGTTCTTTGACTGTTTTTTTTTTTTTTTTTTTAAGATTTATTTATTTTATTTTTGGGCGGGGGTCGGGTTGGGGAGGGAGGGGAGCGGGCGGGCCACTTCTGTTGGCCTTTCATTTCTCTATTTTCATCCGTCTTTGTTCTTTGGCCCATGTGGGCCTCCCATCGCGGTGGCGTCTGTCGCTGCAGAGCGCCGGCTCTGGGCGCATGCGCTCCAGAGCTCTGGCTCGGCGATTGGACACATCAGTCCAGCCGCTCCGTGGCACGTGGGATCTTCCCAGGCCAGGGATCGAACCGGCGCCCCTTGCACTGCAAGGCGGTGTCCTTACCCACTGGACCACCAGGGGAAGCCCTCTTTGACCGTTTTAAGGGGGCGGGTTCCTTTTCTCTAGCTAGAATTTTATTTCTGCTTTTGGAATTGCAGGGTGCTGTGTGTGTATTGGTGGGGATGGCAGGGATAATAGCAGAAAAAGCCCGAGATCTAGGGGATGACTGGGCTATGGAAACACTCCTCCCTCTACTTGCAGCCACAGAGTTGGAAGTACAGTTCCAAAGGGGTGCATTTGCGTGTGCGTAAGTGTGCACGTGTGGCATGTGCATGAATGCTTATTACATAGACATGTGTGCATGTATTCTTGGGGAAGTTAAACTGGGGGAAGCCAATAGTTGCTAAATAGGTAGGGGCAAGCACACCATCATCTTCTTTAGCGTACATCAAGTATTGTCTATAGCTCAAATGAAACTTGATCTTATTGGGCTTTTATGTTCATGAGACATACCTTTTTGTTGGGAGGGTGGGAGGTAAAGCACTTAAGAATTGGTCCTGTGTACTCTTTTAGGGTATATTTATCCTCTCTGATCACCATCTGCCAGTTTGAATTTCCAGAAGATTCTGTATGCTTCTACTTGGCCTTGTATATTTAATACATCCCTTAAGGTTTCAATATTGATGTCTATTTAGTAATGCTTTTCTGTAAACATACATGTATTTTTGTATTTTTATATGTATATATGCATTTGAAAGTGATTTAAGTACTGCTAGAATGGCTGTGCTAGGAGGAAAAGCCTGTTCTTTTTCAGTTCATCCGTCATAGTTTAAAGCATTTAGCGTAAGAGAAATTTGTTCCCAAAGAATAAGGATGAAAATTACATTTTAAAAAAGTGTGATTTGGCCTTTAAAAAAAGTACCATAATGAATGTTGAAAGTGCAGTGATATTGTAAGAATATTATAAGAGTCATCCTTAACAATTTTGAAAAAGCATTGCTACTTTAAACACAGAATGCCAAAGTAGAATTAAAGACATTTTTTTTAAAAAAAGCATATGTCAATAACATTCCTCTCCTAGGTATATACCCCAAAGAAATGAAAAAAGATGTTGAAACAAAAACTTATACATGAATGTTCATAGCAGCATTATTCACAATAGCCAAAAGGTGGAAACAACCCAAATGTCTATCAACAGATGACTGGATAAACAAAATACATTATAGCCATACAACTGAACATTATTCAGCCATAAAAAGAAATGAAGGACTGACGCATGCTACAACAGGAGAGAGCCTTGAAAACATTATGCTAAGTGAAAAGAGCCAGACACAAAGGCCACATACTGTATGATTCTACTTATATGAAATATCCAAAACGGGCAAATCAAGTAAGATAGCAGGTTAGTGGTTGCCAGGGGTGATGGGGGAGGGGGTGAATGGGAAGTAACTGCTCATTGGGTAAAGGGTTTCCATTGGAGGTAATGAAAAAGTTCTGGAATTGGATAATAGTAATGGCTGTATCACATTGTGAACGTACTTAGTGCCACTAAATTGTACGCTTTTAAGTGGTTAAATGATAGATTTGATGTTATATGTATTTTACTACAATAAAAAGGTACCTGTGCATATGCATATATATATATTTGACTACTGTCTATAATAATATAGTAATTCAAGAAGAAGAAAACTTTAAAAATTCAAAAATATAAAAAGATGCAGCTTATTTGCAATTACACCATTCTGAGATAACTTAATATTTTGGAATTCTTTCTATTAATTCTTATTCTGTGTTTTTGTAACAATAAAACTGCATATTTTTGTATGTAAGTGAGATCATAACAGTCACTATTAAAAAGAGGATTCTAGGGAAATCTTTGTTTATGGTTTATCTTTGTATATATGTTAATTATTTATACTGTGGAGTTCTTTATGAGGAGTCAGTCTATATTAGGAGGGTATACCTTTCACTTTAAGACATTTCACACTGTCTAATATTTTAATGTTTTCTAATTAATTCTATGGGAATGCTATGTACCAAAAGTACCATAATGAATGTTGAAAGTGCAGTGATATTGTAAGAATATTATAAGAGTCATCCTTAACAATTTTGAAAAAGCATTGCTACTTTAAACACAGAATGCCAAAGTAGAATTAAAGACATTTTTTTTAAAAAAAGCATATGTCAATAACATTCCTCTCCTAGGTATATACCCCAAAGAAATGAAAAAAGATGTTGAAACAAAAACTTATACATGAATGTTCATAGCAGCATTATTCACAATAGCCAAAAGGTGGAAACAACCCAAATGTCTATCAACAGATGACTGGATAAACAAAATACATTATAGCCATACAACTGAACATTATTCAGCCATAAAAAGAAATGAAGGACTGACGCATGCTACAACAGGAGAGAGCCTTGAAAACATTATGCTAAGTGAAAAGAGCCAGACACAAAGGCCACATACTGTATGATTCTACTTATATGAAATATCCAAAACGGGCAAATCAAGTAAGATAGCAGGTTAGTGGTTGCCAGGGGTGATGGGGGAGGGGGTGAATGGGAAGTAACTGCTCATTGGGTAAAGGGTTTCCATTGGAGGTAATGAAAAAGTTCTGGAATTGGATAATAGTAATGGCTGTATCACATTGTGAACGTACTTAGTGCCACTAAATTGTACGCTTTTAAGTGGTTAAATGATAGATTTGATGTTATATGTATTTTACTACAATAAAAAGGTACCTGTGCATATGCATATATATATATTTGACTACTGTCTATAATAATATAGTAATTCAAGAAGAAGAAAACTTTAAAAATTCAAAAATATAAAAAGATGCAGCTTATTTGCAATTACACCATTCTGAGATAACTTAATATTTTGGAATTCTTTCTATTAATTCTTATTCTGTGTTTTTGTAACAATAAAACTGCATATTTTTGTATGTAAGTGAGATCATAACAGTCACTATTAAAAAGAGGATTCTAGGGAAATCTTTGTTTATGGTTTATCTTTGTATATATGTTAATTATTTATACTGTGGAGTTCTTTATGAGGAGTCAGTCTATATTAGGAGGGTATACCTTTCACTTTAAGACATTTCACACTGTCAAATAAGTACTTTTTTTCCAAGAATGAAATATCCTATTCACCATAAGTATTTAATTTTAACCTGAAGTGGGAAATGCTATGTATGTTTATGCCAGAGGGTGAAACAGGAGATGATTACAGAGTTTCAATGGAGCATTTTTGAGTCAGGGATCAGTAATGAATGTGTTTTATATAAGCAGAAGCCTCTAACAGAGCCCTTCTGGTGGAAGTACAGTTTGAGAGTTGACCCCCACTGGTGAAGCATGCTACTGCAGTAGAATTAATAATTAAAGGGATGAAAATGCCCAGATCAAAGCCAGGGAGAGGGCAAAGTCTAGAAGTCTTCAAGGGTAGAGTTAGGTAACTTCAGCAACAAGAAAGATATCCCTGTGGTCATGAGGATGAGGGACATGACCAGTAGTAATAGACACCTAATTTTCAAATGACTAGGAAACATGTGAACTGTCACAGCGCTGGCTGTTACTCTCTTCTTCAACCAAGATTTTTAACTCAGCCTATTTGGGAACTCCCTTTTGGTTACATGTCTCTAATTTTATGATGGCAGCAAGTAGGAAAACAGGGTTTACATCAGACTTTGTTTCAGAGGTTAGAATGCTTCTTTTTGATAATATGAAGAATGTGTGATAAATGGCTTTACAAGTGGATGTAATTCATTTCAAGTCACTGTTGACTGAGTGATAAGTAATGATTTCATATGTTATATTTGCTCAACGTAGTAATTATGCTATTTAAATTAAAATAAGTGTCTATAGGTAGCCTCTCAAGGTATCTGAATAGTCATTAAAAACAACAAAACCAGTCACAAAAGGATGTAAACACAAACTGGAATAGTGGGTCCTCCATTCTGAGAATTGCCGGTCACTCCCTGCATCATGATAGCTATGAGAATTGCCTTGATAGATGTGAGAAGAATGAGGAGTGAGTGATTTGGGGGGGTGAGAATCATTATTGGATAAGTTGAACTGTCTACCTACAAAGCTACAATGGTTGTTCAGTGAAGAAAATTGTTCCCCTATGGGAGACACCTGAAGTGATCTACCTTGTGTTTGAACACAAAAACTTAGCATCATTGTGCTGTGTTCTTCAGTTGACAACACTTTTAATTCTGAGTGGCAGGATGGCTGACAGATAGAGCATTTTAGGGAAAAAAAAGTTCATGCAGTATGTCAAAGTCCTCTAAAATGATGTGGAGCCTTGAACTTGTACAGTGACATTACTTGGAAGCCATGTTTTCTTTTAAAGATCTGAAACAAGATAAAACCAGTGACATCACACTGGAGTTTGACTTGAGGGGTGACTCTAGATGTGTCATCGACTAGCTGCTCATTTTCAGGACAATATAAATGAATAAGCTTTTTGTTTGTAGAACTTGTATAGCAAATATGCTACCAGTGATCCTGTGGGGAACTGATGTAACAATTTGCTGACAGATACCAATATACTGTATACATTGTAGTCGGGCATCTTTTATCTCTGCTTTAGAGACAGGATCGTTTTGAAGGCAAGAGGAAGAAATATTTCCTGTATTCTGAAGAAGACCTGTAGATCACATTTCAGTAGATTACTGACATTGTCACCAACCATAAGTACTTTATGCTCTATGTAACTTCCTGAAGCACCAAGATCTCTCCTGTGTATACAGCTGTCACTTGTGGTCCTAAGGCAGACTGCATACATGGAATCAACCATCCTGGGTGGGGCTGGCCAGCATGATTCTTATGTGGTGCCAAAACTCTGTCCCCAGGACTATAAAGCTAGATCTAAAGCCCGTAGTCTCACTCTATGCTCAAAGCACCCAAGCTTGCTGAACTCCTGACACCCAGAGCACTGCACTTCACTCTAAAAGGTAAGCTCCAAAGCACCCACAGCAATCATAAACAACAAAACCAGTCACAAAAGGATGTAAACACAAACTGGAATAGTGGGTCCTCCATTCTGAGAATTGCCGGTCACTCCCTGCATCATGATAGCTATGAGAATTGCCTTGATAGATGTGAGAAGAATGAGGAGTGAGTGATTTGGGGGGGTGAGAATCATTATTGGATAAGTTGAACTGTCTACCTACAAAGCTACAATGGTTGTTCAGTGAAGAAAATTGTTCCCCTATGGGAGACACCTGAAGTGATCTACCTTGTGTTTGAACACAAAAACTTAGCATCATTGTGCTGTGTTCTTCAGTTGACAACACTTTTAATTCTGAGTGGCAGGATGGCTGACAGATAGAGCATTTTAGGGAAAAAAAAGTTCATGCAGTATGTCAAAGTCCTCTAAAATGATGTGGAGCCTTGAACTTGTACAGTGACATTACTTGGAAGCCATGTTTTCTTTTAAAGATCTGAAACAAGATAAAACCAGTGACATCACACTGGAGTTTGACTTGAGGGGTGACTCTAGATGTGTCATCGACTAGCTGCTCATTTTCAGGACAATATAAATGAATAAGCTTTTTGTTTGTAGAACTTGTATAGCAAATATGCTACCAGTGATCCTGTGGGGAACTGATGTAACAATTTGCTGACAGATACCAATATACTGTATACATTGTAGTCGGGCATCTTTTATCTCTGCTTTAGAGACAGGATCGTTTTGAAGGCAAGAGGAAGAAATATTTCCTGTATTCTGAAGAAGACCTGTAGATCACATTTCAGTAGATTACTGACATTGTCACCAACCATAAGTACTTTATGCTCTATGTAACTTCCTGAAGCACCAAGATCTCTCCTGTGTATACAGCTGTCACTTGTGGTCCTAAGGCAGACTGCATACATGGAATCAACCATCCTGGGTGGGGCTGGCCAGCATGATTCTTATGTGGTGCCAAAACTCTGTCCCCAGGACTATAAAGCTAGATCTAAAGCCCGTAGTCTCACTCTATGCTCAAAGCACCCAAGCTTGCTGAACTCCTGACACCCAGAGCACTGCACTTCACTCTAAAAGGTAAGCTCCAAAGCACACCTCTTAAATGATCACAGCTCCATTTCTGACATGCTCAGTCACAGTTGATAATAGGGTACTTTTATAGCAGCCTTCATGAGAGTAAACAGATGAGATGAATACCTCAGCTACCATCATTATCTGGTACACACACACACACACACACGCACACACACATATAGTTTTGGAAGTTCATGTTCTTTTTACCCTGTCTCCCCACTTTTACATTTTTCTGGCTTCTAGAAACGTTCCACTGAAAACAGTGTTCCCATTCATACACAGATGATTAGCATGATTCACCAAGTCACCAAGTGAAGTGACTTCTAGTGGTATATGTTCTGTCAACCCCAGACCCTTGGTTATTTTTCCCAACTATGATATAGACTGGGTTTTGCTTCTCTTCTAACCTCAGATTTCTTATAAAAAAAATAGGCTTCATATATTTAGGAAAATGTTTTTCACAGTATTTTCTCAGGGACCTTGAGGTAACTGTTGTAGAATATGTCACTCTGGTTAGGATAATTTAGTCTTCGTCCTGATGCTCGGCTTTGAATGTTTTCAAATGTTGTGGAACATTGGGAAAGGAATGCTTCACACTTCCTGGCCATCTAGACAGAATTTGCTGTGAGTCAACAAGTCAATGTATCAGAAGCCTAGCGGGGCAGCAAACCAAACAAAGTAACCTCTAGAAGGTGATTTAATGCTTAAAAATTTCCATTACCTATTGATACTCTTAGTGAGGATGGGCCGCTGTAGTCCATTGTCAGGCCCCCATTTACTTCCTGCTTCCCTTCCAAGGTGTTGTTCGGTGGGGGGGACTCTTCCTACTTCTTCCCCCAAATCCACAAACTCTTCTAGGCCTTTTACTAAGTAGTTCCATTCCAGTCTACTTTTTCCTGTACAGTTTAACTCTGTGTGTATGTCCCCAACATTCGATAAAAACAGTGCTGAACTGTGGGAATGAGGGGGCTCAGGTTCTCTTCCTAACTGCCACTGCCCAGCTTGGTGACCTTTCAGGATCTCTGTTTCCTCACCAGGAAGCTAGAAAAGCAGGACTAGATACTTCCTAAGGTTTCTCTGGATGCTGACAGAGTATGACGCTGTGACACCCATTTTAAAAATGGATTCTTTAATTTTTTTTTTTTAGCTTGTTTTCATTTTACATCCAGGGAATGAATCACTACTAGCTATTCAGAAGTCCTAAGAGGTCCCTAACTTAAAATGCCCATTGCCAACTTAAATGTAGGCAACAAAGTGAAAGATGGTCCAGTTTCTAAAATTTTGCATTCTAGATTTCTTTTTCACAAAGAATTCTAAAAATACTAAATTCTAATCATTAATGCTTTATTTTATTACTGCATCCATCCTCAAAGTCAGCCTTATAGGTATAAACCTAAATTAAGCAAATAGGGAGTGATTATTCACTTTACAAATAGATATTTTCTTTTGCAGAAGGACACCCTAGGGCTTCCCTGGTGGTCCAGTGGGTAAGGACACTGCCTTGCAGTGTACTGCAGTGTCCCTTGCAGTACAGGGGTGCCAGTTCGATCCCTGGCCTTGGAGAATCCTGCATGCCATGGAGCAGCTGGACCAATGTGTCCAACTTACCAAGCCAGAGCTCTGGAGCGCATGCACCCAGAGCCGGTGCTCTGCAGTGAAAGAGGCCACTGCAATGGGAGGCCCACACAGGCCAAAGAACAAAGATGGATGAAAATGAATAAATGAAACACCAACAGAAGTGGCCAGAAAAAAAATATTAAAAAAAAAAGGACATCCTATCGGGTTTCTTTACAGTCTTCCTCATGCCTTTAAGATGTAACTTTTTAAGAACAAATCTCTTTTGTAGACTGAGTAAAATCACATTGAGTCAGATACTCAATGGACAGTTCTAATGTGTGTTAAATTTTTTTTCAGTTTCTTATCAAGCAGACAACATTTTTATATTGGTTACATTTTCAAGAGGGGTTTTACCCCCAAGCCTTTGAAAAGCCAACTAAATCAGATATCTAGATGTTAAGAAAATTTTATAACTTTAGTTTCCTTGGCTGTAAATTCACTCCCTTTCTCAGTCTCTTTTTAAAAATGGTAGGAATGGGGCTTCCCCTGGTGGTCCAGTGGGTAAGGACACCGCCT
Source organism: Tragulus kanchil (assembly GCA_022376925.1). Lineage (NCBI taxonomy): Eukaryota > Metazoa > Chordata > Mammalia > Artiodactyla > Tragulidae > Tragulus > Tragulus kanchil. The sequence continues at coordinate 62,755,191 of JAIOJX010000001.1, read as the reverse complement.
TGCAGTGCAAGGGGCGCCGGTTTGATCCCTGGCCTGGGAAGATCCCATGTGCCGCGGAGCGGCTGGACCTATGTGTCCAATTACCAAGCCGGAGCTCTGGAGCGCACGTGCCCAGAGCCGGTGCTCTGCGACAACAGACGCCACTGCGATGGGAGGCCCACAGGAGCCAAGGAACAAAGACAGATGAAAACAGACAAATGAAAGATCAATAGAAGTGGCCCACCTGCTCCCCTCCCTCCACAACCCGACCCCCGCCCAAAGTAAATAAATAAATAAATCTTTAAAAAAAAAATGGTAGGAATGCATTTTTCTAACTTTTTACAAAAAGCAGGCTTTTTATTTAAAGGTCACCTGTGTTGCCTGAACTTACCTCAGAAAGCTTCAGGATGTTCAGTTTTTAAGGAATGCTTATTATAATTAATCATTACAGAGAATGGGTTTTTCCCCCTTAATTGCACTCTGAGCTGTCACTTGTCCCCTGCAAAACCTGAGAGTAAGAACAGTGTCTTTCATTGCAAATGATGCATAAACATGTTTGGCTTCATAGCTTTTCAGAGCACCTCTTCAATAGCTATGCTGTATTTTAAAATCTTAACTAATTATTTAAAAGTTCATGGAGATGATCATTAGCTAGTCCTGGTATTTTAGAGCTATGCGTTTGCTATTTGTTTGCCATTAGTTACACTAAATGCTATCAGATTGTTGTTCCATGGCCTTTGTGAAATAAGTTGACAGCTTTATGTTCCTGATAGACAGGATGTCTAGGTCTTCTCCATGAATCAAAATTGGCAGTAATTGGGATTTTGGTAAGCTCTGAAGAAGCCAAGAATTGGTCCATGTAGACTGAACTAAAAGTGTTTAATTTGCAGGAATTTTAGAAAAGAGCAATACATATATGTCTTGGTCAAGGAGACCAACTTTGCAGGTATTTTGACAAAATAACAACAGAGGGAAAGAAAACCACCTCAAACTGAGGTGGAGGGTGAAGTAGACTTTGTACAATAGAATATACTAAAATGTTGCTTGTACCTAACTGATGGCTTTGCAATCCGTTACCCTTTTTGATTTATTTTTGTAGTATTTTTTCTGCTATTAAAAGCTTCCAAAAGGAGATTTGAAAGCAAGGACAACTACAGGGACTGGTCAGATAATGGATAAAAACAGCCTAATAATACAGTCCTTGATGACATCTTGATGACATCTCAGTTGATTTAGGAGAAGGTTATTTTGTAAGTCACATGAAGGCAAGAGCTATCCCTAGGTAGTACAAGAATTACACATCATCTTTAGTTTCTCCTATATAATTTTCCAAAGGGATGACTTTGGTAATATGCCACATACTATTCTTGTAAATGACAAAATCCATGTTTATAATTTTTAAAGTTCATAGAAGTAAAAATTACTGAGGCAAAAACCCTGAATTGCGATAACAGTTTTTAGAAGTTATTATTTGGCCAGATTCTGAAGTGTTTACTATTAACCACTGTTAAGTGTTAACTGTCAATCAGATGGGCACCTTCAAAACTTTAAGACTTGCTTCTGAAATTGATTGGTAAAGTGATCAGGAATCACAACTTTGAGAATTTTATGGGCAGATCTGAACAATATGTAGTTGACGTGTTTTCTAGTCGACATTATCAGGATTGGGGGAAGTGATTCATTAGGCTCTGTACAAACTGTCATCAGCCCTTATGATGGAAATGCTCCTTTTTCTTGCCCAAATAAGAATTATTCTTTTTTTTTTAAGATTTATTTATTTATTTTGGAGGTGGGCGGTGTGGGGAGGGAGGGGAGCAGGCGGGCCACTTCTATTGGTCTTTCATTTACCTATTTTCATCCATCTTTGTTCTTTGACTCCTGCGGGCCTCCCATTGCGGCAGTCTCTGTTGTTACAGAGCACCGGCTCCGGGCGCATGCGCTCCAGAGCTCCGGCTGGGTAGTTGGACACATGGGTCCAGCCGCTCCACGGCACGTGGGATCTTCCCAGGCCAGGGATCGAACCGGCGCCCCTTGCACTGCAAGGCGGTGTCCTTACCCACTGGACCACCAGGGAAGCCTCCCCAAATAAGAATTATTCTTGGTGGATGCCCAAGTTTGGAGTATTTTCCTCTTTTATGTGGAATTGGCTTTCATTAGGGAGAGGAAGAGTTAGTCTGCAGAAGGCTGAGCTGGGGATGGGGCAAAAGGTACTGTGGGGCTATGAGTGAATGAGCTGAAGGTGCTGCGTTGTGGGTCTTGTGCTTTCAAGCAAAATCTCACTTGTGGCTTTATCCTTTTAAATAACAGAAATGCCAGACTCTGGGTCCCACCCATGGGTTGTTCAATGCCATGTTTGTTTCTGTCCATACTGCCATGGGCTGCTCCGTGAGAGAGCATGTGTGTCACCTGTGATGCCAGCCTCTAAAGGTTAGGGGATGTGCCAGACATCCTGAGCTTCTCTCATCAGGAACAGTCCTTTCATTCAATTCAGTGGAACTGGCACACTGAGCCTGGCAGATCAGTCTTATGCGAATGACCAGCGACTGGCTGCTTTGTTCATTGCAGAGTCTATTTTGCCAAATGATAATTGGCAACAAAGCCATGTCAGACAACCTCTGAGTCTTTGACCTCCTGATATATTTTTTTTTATTCAAGGTGAACCCACTGAAAATCAGTGGAGTGAGCTATGGCCAATACCGTTCATTAGAGGGAGAACCCAACATTTGGTTCTGAAAATGGGGAAGAATGGGACTAACGGTTGCATTTGCTAAGACAGGATGACCCTGAGGAAGTAAGTTGGTTTTGTTGGCTGGGATATGATCAGGGGCAGATTTAGCTTTGAGGATCAGGACTGTGTAGGTAATTCTGGACCCTTATGAGGATGGTCATTTATTTAAATTTTTTTATTTTGGAGGTGGGCGGTGTGGGGAGGGAGGGGAGCAGGCGGGCCACTTCTATTGGTCTTTCATTTACCTATTTTCATCCATCTTTGTTCTTTGACTCCTGCGGGCCTCCCATTGCGGCAGTCTCTGTTGTTACAGAGCACCGGCTCCGGGCGCATGCGCTCCAGAGCTCCGGCTGGGTAGTTGGACACATGGGTCCAGCCGCTCCACGGCACGTGGGATCTTCCCAGGCCAGGGATCGAACCGGCGCCCCTTGCACTGCAAGGCGGTGTCCTTACCCACTGGACCACCAGGGAAGCCTCCCCAAATAAGAATTATTCTTGGTGGATGCCCAAGTTTGGAGTATTTTCCTCTTTTATGTGGAATTGGCTTTCATTAGGGAGAGGAAGAGTTAGTCTGCAGAAGGCTGAGCTGGGGATGGGGCAAAAGGTACTGTGGGGCTATGAGTGAATGAGCTGAAGGTGCTGCGTTGTGGGTCTTGTGCTTTCAAGCAAAATCTCACTTGTGGCTTTATCCTTTTAAATAACAGAAATGCCAGACTCTGGGTCCCACCCATGGGTTGTTCAATGCCATGTTTGTTTCTGTCCATACTGCCATGGGCTGCTCCGTGAGAGAGCATGTGTGTCACCTGTGATGCCAGCCTCTAAAGGTTAGGGGATGTGCCAGACATCCTGAGCTTCTCTCATCAGGAACAGTCCTTTCATTCAATTCAGTGGAACTGGCACACTGAGCCTGGCAGATCAGTCTTATGCGAATGACCAGCGACTGGCTGCTTTGTTCATTGCAGAGTCTATTTTGCCAAATGATAATTGGCAACAAAGCCATGTCAGACAACCTCTGAGTCTTTGACCTCCTGATATATTTTTTTTTATTCAAGGTGAACCCACTGAAAATCAGTGGAGTGAGCTATGGCCAATACCGTTCATTAGAGGGAGAACCCAACATTTGGTTCTGAAAATGGGGAAGAATGGGACTAACGGTTGCATTTGCTAAGACAGGATGACCCTGAGGAAGTAAGTTGGTTTTGTTGGCTGGGATATGATCAGGGGCAGATTTAGCTTTGAGGATCAGGACTGTGTAGGTAATTCTGGACCCAAATGGTCCAAGGCTTGCATGGAGCCTACTCCACTTAGCCAGAGCACATTTTATATTCACTGATGCTTTTAGCCAGATGACTTTTTTTTTTTTTTCATGTTTCAGCGTATCCGGATTGTTGGCTTGCTGATTAGGCTCACAAGTACAAGCGAGACCCTTTTGTAGTGCTGCTAGTAGATTATAGGACTAACACTTATCTTACAGACAGACGAGAGAATTTTAAACTTTGGCTATGCAATTGTACAGAGCATAATATAAACCATGTATTATAATGAGGAGGGGAGAGGGAGCTTTTTTTTTTAATGCTCCTGTGTTGAGAGTCACTGCATTAGAGGGTAATAGTTTTAAATGAAGCCACATTTCTAACAAGGGATGAGATAACGAGGATAAATGAAATCTGCAGACAGTCTAGAAGCTTCATTTTAGCCATTATTTATAATCTCTTCTCCTACCAAACCATTCTACTATGTTGCAAAATTGATTAATTTGCATGTATCTCTTTTCCCTGTGCCCACATGCTCTCTGAAAGAGGAGTGAACAAATAGAGAAATAGACAAGAGAGGAAAGAGGATGAGGCTGAAGCCAAGGGGAGTTGGATGCATAATCCCCACACTGAATAATCAACTCCAGAATAATCAAGATAGATTTTAGGGTCTGAACATTAATCTCGATATGTAATCATTCTGGGCGATATTAAAAACAAAAAATGGCATAATAGTATTAATAAAAATCACTTGCTGCGGAAAGGTTCGGAATAAATATGGCTTTCTTTTTAACATGAAATAGGAATCTGTTGGACCGCTCTTAATGTTCTCTCAGAGCACACACGGATACAGCTCTGTTTAATTCCATATCCTCTTATCTATAAGTCCTACATTTCATTTACTACCATTCGAGTTGATTTATAGCTTTGCTTAGCAAAAGTACAGTCTTGATTAAAAGGATATTATCACAGCTGATGGGCCTTGAAAGCATTTTTCTCCCCAGACCTTCTAATAATTTTGAAAATGACCTCAAGACACCAATAAGGCTAGATTCTGCACATCTCCAGTTTTTACTCACCTGGCCGTGCTTTGGGCAGTGGTGGTTAGGAGTGTTTGGTGACATAGTTTTCCCATATACTAACTCCTTATCCATCCTAAGAAATGGAACGTTACTGCACTAGCGTTTTTGAGGAAGTTTGCTTCAAGGACTCCCAGGCCCCTGGTTGGCTTGCTGATTAGGCTCACAAGTACAAGCGAGACCCTTTTGTAGTGCTGCTAGTAGATTATAGGACTAACACTTATCTTACAGACAGACGAGAGAATTTTAAACTTTGGCTATGCAATTGTACAGAGCATAATATAAACCATGTATTATAATGAGGAGGGGAGAGGGAGCTTTTTTTTTTAATGCTCCTGTGTTGAGAGTCACTGCATTAGAGGGTAATAGTTTTAAATGAAGCCACATTTCTAACAAGGGATGAGATAACGAGGATAAATGAAATCTGCAGACAGTCTAGAAGCTTCATTTTAGCCATTATTTATAATCTCTTCTCCTACCAAACCATTCTACTATGTTGCAAAATTGATTAATTTGCATGTATCTCTTTTCCCTGTGCCCACATGCTCTCTGAAAGAGGAGTGAACAAATAGAGAAATAGACAAGAGAGGAAAGAGGATGAGGCTGAAGCCAAGGGGAGTTGGATGCATAATCCCCACACTGAATAATCAACTCCAGAATAATCAAGATAGATTTTAGGGTCTGAACATTAATCTCGATATGTAATCATTCTGGGCGATATTAAAAACAAAAAATGGCATAATAGTATTAATAAAAATCACTTGCTGCGGAAAGGTTCGGAATAAATATGGCTTTCTTTTTAACATGAAATAGGAATCTGTTGGACCGCTCTTAATGTTCTCTCAGAGCACACACGGATACAGCTCTGTTTAATTCCATATCCTCTTATCTATAAGTCCTACATTTCATTTACTACCATTCGAGTTGATTTATAGCTTTGCTTAGCAAAAGTACAGTCTTGATTAAAAGGATATTATCACAGCTGATGGGCCTTGAAAGCATTTTTCTCCCCAGACCTTCTAATAATTTTGAAAATGACCTCAAGACACCAATAAGGCTAGATTCTGCACATCTCCAGTTTTTACTCACCTGGCCGTGCTTTGGGCAGTGGTGGTTAGGAGTGTTTGGTGACATAGTTTTCCCATATACTAACTCCTTATCCATCCTAAGAAATGGAACGTTACTGCACTAGCGTTTTTGAGGAAGTTTGCTTCAAGGACTCCCAGGCCCCTGGTTAGCTGCCCTCTTATCTAACTGATGACTGCAACTACAGCCTTTGTCTCTTGGTATGCTGCCAGACCTGAAGGAGTCTCCAGTGTGTCGAAGGGAGGGAGAATTCAATGATTAGACATGAGGGTTACATTTTGGAGTTACAGCTGTGATAGATGCCTGCCTCCAAGAATACAGAATTCGTTTGGGTGCTCATTTCAGTGGAGGTGACATAATTTGCAAGGCCAGTGATTGCACGGGTTCACTAGATTCGGTCATTCTCCACAGCAGGCCATTTTCCACTCTCCTGTTTTGATTGCGCAGTATGACTATCGGTGGCATCTGTGGTTCTGGGAACAAGGAAAGTGTTATTGCTCAACAGGTGACAAAAGGCTATTATACCTTGATTGTATTCAGAGCATTATCAGCATTCTGCTGATTCTCCTAGTTGGGGGAAAAAAAATGAGTCACCCTGGCTTTGGCTTTATATCTCTGTGGAGTATATTGTTTTGACATACAAAATAAGTTATTTCTCCCAGACGAATCACTTCAAAATCACCATACCCACAGTACAATTTCCAGGGGCTTTCCATTGTTCAGAATCACAGGAACACAAAAAGAGTTAAAAATTGTACATGGGGCATTAATTCAAAATGGGAGAATTTTTGTTAAATTTTTTTTATATCCAGTTTGAAGCCTTCTCAAAATATAAAACTAAATTCATTTTATCCATGAATAATTTTTATTTTGCTCAACATGTCCTCCCAGTTTGGTCTTAATGTCTTCATATCTTTATTAAGATATTATTCGCATGCCATACAATTGGTCTTACCTCTTTTCATTGTTAAATTACTAGGTTTCAAAATCTCTGTAATTTTTGTTGGAAAGCACAGAATGTACTCCTATGAAGAAAGGATCTACCTGTAAATCACCTCCAATTTACCTGAATAATTTTTGCTTTTCAAAACTTAGCCACAGTTTGTCGGCGCTAGACTGATTATTAGAGGTTATCTAGTTAATGTGGAATAAAAATCACCTGGGGACTTACTCTCTTTTATAAACTGTACTTGCCGAAGTACCAGCCCACCTGAAATTCTGATAAACTTTGCAGCCTAAACCCCCACCCCTACCCCAGGCCAATGAAATATAGCACTGATTGAGTCTATCATTCTCATCTCACAAATTGGGAGACATTCTTCCTCTCACAGTTTTGATGAGACACCTTAATAAACACCGAAATTCTTTTCAATTTTAACATGACAGGGTTTTGATAAATTGAGTTGAAGAGGCAGAATTTACTTCAGTGCATGATGGGAGCATAAATTATTTATGCCGTATATTTTTAAAAACAAATTATGAAGGATCTGATATTGTTGAAGGGAAAAATTTCAAAGTCACTGATCAGAAAGTCAGTATACAGAAGCTATTGCAAATTTGTCATTGTCTCTATATTGTGTCAGGCACTGGGGAGATTAGAAGATGTCCTTTATCCTGGAAATGCCTGATAGCTAAGCACTCATATGTCTTCTCAGCTGTCCATGGTCATTTCCCACAGGGTATGGGAGGCCTTACTGTGTTAGTTTTTAAACAACTGCCTTGATTGCATTTTCGACAGAAGGATATTCATAAGAATACTGATATTACATAGAAAAAATAGCCACAGAGATAGGCTGTAATAAAAAAACATAAACTGCTCAGAAGATCTGACAGGCTCTAATGGATGGATGTGTGAAGACCTGGGGAAAAAATTAAATGGATTTTCCAGGGGCTTCTTATTCCTGGAAAACTGAGAAAGTTCAGGCTTAGTGCAGAAGCAGCAAAAGGCCTTTACATCCATACAGATGAATGGATGTCACCAGCTGCTCTGCAAAGAAGCCTATTTCTCTAGTAAAAATATTACCTAGTCTTAACATCTTCCTTCCTGGACCCTGGACAACCTTAAACTCCACCTGGGAACCCTTGATCTAGAGCAAGCATAGATTTGGGAGAGTAGAATGGAGTCTGTTATGCTTTTTTTTAAAAAATTGTCCTCTCTTATTGGTTTTTTATTTATTGATTTTCATCCATCTTTATTCTTTGGCCTGTGTGAACCTCCCCTTGCAGTGGCCTCTCACGTTGCAGAGCACTGGCTCTGGGCACGTGCGCTGCACAGCGCTGGCTTGCAACTGGACACACCAGTCCAGCTGTTCTGCAGCACGTGGGATCCTCCCCAACCAGGGATGGAACCAGTGCCCCCTGCACTTGCAAGGTGGACTCTTTACCCACAGGACCACCAGGGAAGCCCGAGTTTGTTATACTTTTGAAAGGTCATTTTTATTATCAATGTATAGAAAGAATATAAGAACTCTGTATGATCTTTAGTTCTATACCCTATTCTATGTGAGATGTAACCAGAATGGACAGATTCCTTTTGACTGAATGCTAATTAAACAAAAAGTATGTAACTTTCTTAAAATGTTAGCAGGAAATTGCCCGTTACTTTAGGCTATCATCAAAAGTTTGCCTGTTTCACATAATAAAGTTATAATGGTCTCTGGGTTAGTTTAGCATATAACAAACTGTTTAAAAATACCCTCCCTCACACTCTTGCACTGTTAGTGAGAATGTAAACTGATGCAACCACTATGGAAGACAGTATGGAGATTCCTCAAAAAACTAAAAAGAGAAGCACCATATGACCCAGCAATCCCACTATTAGGCATATACCTAGAGGAAATCAAAATTGAAAGAGACACCTGTACTCCAATGTTCATTGCAGCACTCTATACAATAGCTAGAACATGGAAGCAACCTAGATGTCCATCAACAAATGAATGGATAAAGCAGCTCTGGTACCTATATACAATGGAATACTTCTCAGTTGCAAAAAGAAATGCAGGGGCTTCCCTGGTGGTCCAGTGGATAAGGACACCGCCTTGCAGTGCAAGGGGCGCTGGTTCGATCCCTGGCCTGGGAAGATCCCATGTGCCATGGAGCAGCTGGACCGATGTGTCCAATTACCAAGCCGGAGCTCTGGAGCGCATGCGCCCAGAGCCGGTGCTCTGCGACAACAGAGGCCACTGCGATGGGAGGCCAAGGCGGGCCAAAGAACAAAGATGGATGAAAATAGATAAATGAAAGACCAATAGAAGTGGCCCACCCGTCCCTCTCCCTCCCCAACCACCCCCCCTCAAAATAAAAGAAATGCAGAAGATTCAGTCCTAATGAGATGGATGAATCTAGAACCTATATACAAAGTGAAGTGAGTCAAAAAGAGTAGGACAGACACAGTATACTAACAGTTAATATGTATGGAATCTAGTAATTTCGTACTAATAAATACACATGCAGAGCATCGATTGAAAAACATTGGGGAGAGGGGAAAAAGGGTGAGAGATATGGAAAGAGCAACACAGACCCTTACACTATCTTATGTAAAAGAGAGAACTATTGTCAATGCGCTGTGGGATGAAGGGATCGTGCATGGGGGCTATGCAGTGACCTGGAGGGGTGGGGTGGGGGGGAATGGGATATACATATGGCTAATCTGGAATTATACATATCTGTAAACAACAAAACTCTGTAAAATCAAGAAGGCAAAATAAAAACACTTGTGATTGTGGGGAAAAGAATGAAAAAAAAATACCCTCCCTCCCTCAAGATAATGTTAAATCTTATTGCCCTTAGATTTGGCAGCAGTGCTGTAAAGAGATGGCGAGGGGTTGCCATGGGCCCACTTTAAGCCATGATACATTTGTTTTAGACATGGTGGATGACGATGCAGGATCTGGTTGGTAGATTTTTTTTTTTTTTTCAGTCTTAACCTGTGTTTGTTTATCTACATCTAATTCAAGGTTTCAAAGAGACTAGACAGTTTTGGAAGGGAGTCAGCCATCCAAGACGTTCTGGAGCTCAGTATGAAATGGTGATTCCCCTGAAAGCAGGATGGTTGTTTGCTGTCTCTCTGAAGTCGGTTCCCTTGGTCTAGTTCCTTATTGGCATGAGCTACAGTTTGGGGGTGGGGGCAGGACTCTTGCCATCAATTGTCTCATTCTACACACAACCCCCGAATGGTGGTCATGGTTCCAAAGAGAATGGCATAGCCCGGTGCATGTTGGGCACATGCAAATCAACGTTTTCAGTCTCCATGGCCATCATAATGGCCTTCAATCTCCAAAGTCAGTGTTTTAAAAAGAAAAAAAAAGATATGATGCCCTTCCAAAAGCAAGAAGGGAAAGAAAGAACTGTATTCTCTGAAAGTTAAATTCTTTTTTTTCTGTTTCTATGAAGAAGACTGTACTAATAAAACTGCCAATTTCTTTCAGGTGGGTGTACATGGCATTAGAATAGAATTCATCAATGAAAAAGGATCAAAACGGACTGCCACCTACCTACCAGAGGTTGCAAAGGAACAAGGTCATTGTTGTACTTTATTTCATATGATCCGGTGAAGAATTTAAACAAATATACAGATTGAAATGTGCTATCTGACCTTGCAGTTATAACTGATAATTGATCACTGTCAGAGGATAAATGATTTCTTCCATCACTGCCACTGCAATGTCTGTCCAAAATTGGTGAATTACACAGAAGTTGAATCTCTGCACTAAATTTTGACAGCAAAAACATAAAATAAATACTTCCAGCATAAAGATTTGTAAAAGTTGGGCTCTGAGGCGATAGTTTGCTGTGAATTTGAAGTGCCGTTTCCCTGTATTGCACTGTATTATAGCCTCGTGGCACAAACAAGCCTTTTGTTTGACGGTCAGCTACACAGTTCATTGTCAGGATCAAATGTTTCCTTCTTAGGTGGTTGCTGTTACTCATTCTGCTATTATTAAGTTGCCCATGAAGATTAGGAGCATTGAGGATATGTGAACTATTACAAGGTTTTCTGTGTTCCTAATCCGCAAACGTTTTTTGACTGTACAGATGTAGCACAAACATTTCTGAACTACTAGTGTAACACAAAATAATGTTCCACTCTGTAGTATCTTGCCCTTTCTAGCCACTACTAAATTTTAGTTTCATATTAGTTGAAATGATTATCTCTTGCTTATCTCATGGAGCTTTTCTTCTCATCAGAAAGCACTGGTAATTTGGTTTTCTCATATCTATTTCATATAAATGTGGTATATAACTGCTAAATTTAATATCATTAAACCCCCAAATGAGAGAGTTATTAGTCTTTAAAACAGCTATCTGAAGACTTATTTGGGTTAGTTTCAAAAATTTCTTAATTCTCTAGTTTCATTGACTCTGTAAAGCATACATGAGCTCGCAGCCCTGGGTTGTGAGTGTGCATCCGGTGTCAGAACCCATAAAAATGCCTTTCAATGCTGCACGCAGATGCACTTGATTGCCTACAGGAACTACCATTAGAAATGGTGATCACCGTGAGTTTACTGTGGGAGTCCTACATACTACTGATTTGGCTCAATGAGGGTTTTCCCTCCCTTTTAATGATGTCCCCGTTAAAGGAGAGGATGATGTTTATGGTTTGTCACTGACACAGGCCTGAGCAGTTCGTGCCAGCCTCTTAGGCTCCATGCCTTCAAAGGTGGTTGAGATAAAGAAGCCAGTATGGCTAGCCAGCAGGGATAACTAACATGTAAAATGGGGTGTGGTATACCTGCTTCTGTACAGGATGAAATCTTTGCTCTTCCGTGTGACCGTTTTTAGGACCAAAGGGGCTGATGGCAGTTGGTGACAATGATAGCTGACCTCTACAAAGTCATTTTGTATTTACCCAAATGCGCTTATTACATGTGCTTGACTGGTGTTTTATCTGGTCTACTCTCCACAGGATGGGACCATATTCAGACCATAGACTCCTTACTGAGAAAAGGAGGATACAAAGCTCCGATTACTAATGAATTCAGGAAAACCATAAAACTGACCAGGTACAGAAAGCACTTCCTAGTGTAAGGCTGACTGGTACATTTTGATGTGCATACTTGGAATCTTTTGATTTCTTTTGTCTCTCTAACTATACTTCTTTTTCTGAAACAGAGTGGAAATGAATGGCAGGGCCATACTGAGGGTGGATACAATGGAACTCTGCTTGGCAATAAAGCCTAGATCATGTACGAGCCCATCCTTCCCATCTTAGCTCTGTATGATTACTCTGGCTTTGTTAAATCAAGCCCTCTAAGCCTTTAGAATACGTTATTGAAGAAAGTTACCTGAATTAACTATTGGCCAGCTTTTGACATGGCTTAGCAGGACCCCAGGATCCTGATAAGCAGCCCTCAAATTTGAATTTCACCTTAGAGTTTTGCCAGTGATAGAAAGATTGCTGAGGGCTTCCCTGGTGGTCCAGTGGGTAAGGACACTGCCTTGCAGTGCAAGGGGCGTCGGTTCGATCCCTGGCCTGGGAAGATCCCATGTGCTGCGGTGCGGCTGGATCCATGTGTCCAATTACCGAGCCGGAGCTCTGGAGCGCATGCGCCCAGAGCCGGCGCTCTGCAACAACAGAGGCCACCGCGATGGGAGGCCCACAGGAGCCAAAGAACAAAGACGGATGAAAATAGAGAAATGAAAGACCAATAGAAGTGGCCCGCCCGCTCCCCTCCCTCCCTCCCTCCCCAACTGGACTCCTGCCCAAAATAAATAAATAAATAAATCTTTAAAAAAAAAAAGAAAGAAAGATTGCTGAAAAACACAATTGAGCTAGACTCACAGATGCTGAATGAATTTCTGCATGGGCTCATAGGGGTACTTACTCAAAAAGTATCGAACATTTTAGGAAAATGGGTTGGTGTTTCCTTTAATTCCACAGAACCACACTGAATGCCTGCAGTCCAAAGATGGGCTATTCTAAGCACCAAGGAGTTACAAATTTGAAAATGTCTCTGTCCCTGCTGTCTGTGAGTTCACATTCTAGGAGAATAGAAGGGCATGTACAAAAATAATTATTAATAGAAGGCAAAATATGACGGATGGTATGAGATCATAGAGTAGGGAAAGAGGAATTCCAGGAAAGGGTTGAGGATAACAAGAAATTTCAAAGAGGAAGTAGATTGGAGGCTGGGCTTTACAGAAGAATTAGTTGAATATTTGACAGGTGGAGAGTAGGGAAGGAAAGGGGTCAACCTAAAGAGAACTTTGTGAGGGGGCTTACCAAGTGGCTTAGTGGTAAAGAACCTGCCTGCCAATACAGGAGATGTACTATATGTGGGTTCGATCTCTGGGTTGAGAAGATCCCCTGGAGGAGGAAATGGCAACCCACTCCAGTATTCTTGCCTGAAGAATCTCATGGACAGAGGAGCCTGGTGGGCTACAGTTCATGGGGTCCAAGAATAAGATGTAATTGAAGCAACATCAGTGTACATGGAGAAAGTGAGAAGGTGGTCACCTTCTCACTTCTATCTTCTGAGCCAAGGAAGATATGGCTCAGAAGATAGAGAGTAAGAAGTTTTAACTTGACTCTATAGGCAGTAGTAGCCACTGAAGGGTTTTGAACAGATGAATTTGGAGAAGTGTAAAATTAGAATTGGATACAGGAAAATTAGGAGACATTTTTATTATCTAAGGATCTATGGCAGCAATCTAAAGAAGGTAAAATGGGAGCCTTAACAAGAGTTATGGCTGTGGGATGGCATGAAAGGAAGGAAGAGAAAATATTGTGGAGAAAATGAAAGGACTTAGTCATCATTCAGAAGTAGGGAAGAAGAGCAAGTCAAGGCTTTTATCTAAATAAAAGGGATCAAGGCAGTCCCTTTGACCAAGACAGGGACTACCTTGAAGAGAGTTACATTTATGCATTGATTCTGGATTTGAAGTGCTTCCTAGGATATCTGTACACATGCATGCCTGCTAAGTCACTTTAGTCATGTCCAACTCTTTGCGGCCCTCTGGACTGGAGCCCAGCAGGCTCCTCTGTCCATGGCATTCTCTTATGTCTCCTGCATTGGCAGGCAGGTTCTTTACTACTAGCGCCACCCAGGAAGCCCAGGATATCTGCATAGAAATGTCCAGTAGGTCACTGAAAAAGTATGTGAGTAGAGCTCATGGCTAGAGATGGTGATTTGGGATCATCTGTAAAGAGGACATAGCCGAAGGTACAGAGGTACAGCTAGGACAGAGCATAGGGATAAAGGAACTGGAGGGAGAAACGTAGGAAACTCCTACAAGGCACACAGGTAGGATGAGTAGTGAGAGAGATAAGCACTCCGAGAGGTAAGGGGAGAACCAGGGGAGTGTGGAGTTGTAGGACGCAAGGCACAGAGAACTTTCCAAAGGGAGTGGTGAACCCTAATGAAGAGTACAGGCAGGGTGAGGGGTGGCTTCTGAAAGGGCAGTTTCTGTGGAAGAGCGGCAGCAGAAGCTAAAGGCACTGGGCCAAGGAGCAGTGTGAGATGAGGGATGGAAGGTAGAAAATACATGTGACTCTACTGAGAAGTGTGACAATGAAAAGAAAAAAAAGCAAACCTGGAGGTGGAGGGGAAGGAAGACTGAAATACCACGAACAAGACAAGTTTTGTGTCGCTGCTGTTTTCCCTTAATGGCTAGACCTGAGACCTGTGGACAGAAAGAAAGGAATGGTAAAAGGAAACTGATGGAAGATCCCAGAAGAAAAAGTAGTCAGGTGTATGCATTGCATACATGACCATGACAGACTGGCTTTCCTCAGTTCTTCCTCTTAGCAAACCGGAGCTGAGAAGGCAATCCAATTTCTAGAACAATTTAAACAAGGAGTAGTAGAATGCAAACAGTCCTGGACTCAGAGTCTGGATTCCTGGGTTCTGATCTGAGCTTCGCTACTTACTAGCTGTGTAACAGTAGGCAACTCACTTCTTCTCTCTAGGTCTCTGTTTGCTAATCTAGAAAATTATCTCTAAGGATCCCTCCTAGCTCTGACATTCACATGTCAGCTATTCCATGATGTTAACTTTGTCTCTTCCCTGACTTTCTTTCAGGTACCGTAGTGAAAAGATGACCTTGAGCTATGCTGAATACCTTGCTCATCGCCAGCACCATCATTTCCAAAATGGCATTGGGCATCCCCTTCCGCCATACAACCATTATTCCTGACACTGAGCCGCACCACCAGTCACTGGGCCTCTCTGCAGACCTCTTCCCAGGAGACCCTACCCCTTCTTGGTCTAGCTATCTCTTTTATTGTACCATTTTATGATGATAGTTTCCGTTGCCATGGTGAAGCTACGACATCGTCAATTAAGATCATCATGGTAACGGGTAGGAAAGTGGCATTTATTAAGAAGATCCTGTTTTATTATTTTAGATCATTGATTTTTTTTGCAGCATATATGAACTTTGGGGTTTTCTTTCCTTACAATATTATATAGAATTTTGCTTTGCTATTTCAGTCAGGTTGGTCTTTCTGTCCTTCTTGCCTTCCTTCCCATCTCTTCTCTTTCTCCTCTTCCTTCCTTCTTTTGACTGTGGATGGAAGAAATTGTGCAGTTTTTAAGGATTTCACTTAGGTTTTTCTTTCATTTTCTTTAGTAAGATAGATAATTTTTGATAGCCGTGTTTGGGAGTACTTCATATCAGATTCAGGTATTTGTATATTACTCTTGAATTTGTCTCAGATTCCTTTTGCTACAAGAGCTTAGTATGTGGGTCTTTGCTGTTATATGTTTTTCCCATGGTTAAAATATATGAACTTTCGTTGTAGTGTAGAATATTCGAAGGTCCATGATAGGACTTGTCACACAGTGAGAAATCATTTTTGCCTATTGTGTTGGTTATCACAGGAAAAACTGCCTCATCACTTTACAGAACCAACTTACAAACTGAAACACTGTTTTAAAAAAGTACAAGCTACCTTTGAAATATGCTACAGAAATCATTTTGAAAAGCAGCATATATCAGGAAGAGAGCAGATACAGAATTTAGTGCCTTTGAGAAGCATATAATGAAATGGAATTAAGAGGGGTTAGAAAAAAAGGCAATTTAGAGAAATATTCTTATAAAATTTTATTGTTTCTATATGTGAAACACAGATGAGACAAATTGCTTACTCTTGAGTATTTTTTTAAGCTGAAAAATTTATTTTGAGCAAGTAACCAAAAAAAGAGACATGTGTCTATTATATATTAATTTAAATTTGTTAGCTTTAGGTTTCAATAAGTCATGATTGGCCAGAGACAATTTTAGCTACCATTGAAAGAAATGGTAAAGATAATCTAGTGAGACAAAAAAGTTCATACGTGTCATGATTTCAAACATGTTTATCATGGGGACAATACTGGAGTTTTAGAAATACCATAAAATTGCTTGAATCTCTTTCTGCACTACATACTTCTGATAGAAACACATTTATTATATTGAGAAGATATTATGTTACCCGTGTTAAAATGGAGTTGGCATTGAGATACAAAATAGTTGCTAGAGCCCAGGTCGTTTGCAGGGCTAGTTTTCCCATTTTTTGCCTATTTCAGTCAGGTTGGTCTTTCTGTCCTTCTTGCCTTCCTCCCATCTCTTCTCTTTCTCCTCTTCCTTCCTTCTTTTGACTGTGGATGGAAGAAATTGTGCAGTTTTTAAGGATTTCACTTAGGTTTTTCTTTCATTTTCTTTAGTAAGATAGATAATTTTTGATAGCCGTGTTTGGGAGTACTTCATATCAGATTCAGGTATTTGTATATTACTCTTGAATTTGTCTCAGATTCCTTTTGCTACAAGAGCTTAGTATGTGGGTCTTTGCTGTTATATGTTTTTCCCATGGTTAAAATATATGAACTTTCGTTGTAGTGTAGAATATTCGAAGGTCCATGATAGGACTTGTCACACAGTGAGAAATCATTTTTGCCTATTGTGTTGGTTATCACAGGAAAAACTGCCTCATCACTTTACAGAACCAACTTACAAACTGAAACACTGTTTTAAAAAAGTACAAGCTACCTTTGAAATATGCTACAGAAATCATTTTGAAAAGCAGCATATATCAGGAAGAGAGCAGATACAGAATTTAGTGCCTTTGAGAAGCATATAATGAAATGGAATTAAGAGGGGTTAGAAAAAAAGGCAATTTAGAGAAATATTCTTATAAAATTTTATTGTTTCTATATGTGAAACACAGATGAGACAAATTGCTTACTCTTGAGTATTTTTTTAAGCTGAAAAATTTATTTTGAGCAAGTAACCAAAAAAAGAGACATGTGTCTATTATATATTAATTTAAATTTGTTAGCTTTAGGTTTCAATAAGTCATGATTGGCCAGAGACAATTTTAGCTACCATTGAAAGAAATGGTAAAGATAATCTAGTGAGACAAAAAAGTTCATACGTGTCATGATTTCAAACATGTTTATCATGGGGACAATACTGGAGTTTTAGAAATACCATAAAATTGCTTGAATCTCTTTCTGCACTACATACTTCTGATAGAAACACATTTATTATATTGAGAAGATATTATGTTACCCGTGTTAAAATGGAGTTGGCATTGAGATACAAAATAGTTGCTAGAGCCCAGGTCGTTTGCAGGGCTAGTTTTCCCATGATCCATACACAGAGAACTTCCTCATGTTGACAGGAGGTCCATATATATATATATCCCCAGGAAAAATGACAGATGACTCTGGAGAAAGATTATCTTCATTTTTTGGTAGTAAGTATATATAAATATGTATGTATGTATATGTGTGTGTGTGTGTGTGTGTGTGTGTATAAATTTTTTTTTTCAAATAGGAAACAAAGATTTGAAGTGATGAATATAAGTATGGTGCAGAACATATAGTCTAAAACTATGTCACTGAATATCAAGATGCCAGAGCTTATACGTGTAGTTGCTGTGACAAGTGACGGACTTCTAGTTCAGAGTTTGAAAACCCTTTTCTAGTTTGTGAGGTGAATTGACTTCATTCCTTCTGCTGGCCCTTGCGGCAAAGCAAACTGCTTTTGTTTTTGATGAGAGTTCTCAGAAAGGTGTTGGTAATTCCTTCATCCACAGCATCCATTGTTGAAATAACCATTTTCAGTTGCGATGCCTTAACTAAGAAGCCAATTGTTAGCCTGAAATGGAACCTTGGTAGCCAGTTCCATTGAATCTAGAGATTAGTTAGAGAAAGCTAGCTGTTGGCCTTTAGAAAGGGATTTTGAGTCCTTTCATTTCTACTTGGGAGCATTTTGGAGCAGATTAGTCTTTCAGTATAAAAACAAGTGGCTACCTGATGGAATTTTTTTCTTGCCCTTATAGGGAAACTGAGCACAAGCTGAATGATATTGTCTGCTGCAAAAAAAAAAAAAAGGTAAATAAAACAAGCAAACTGAAGAGAGACAAAATAGACCAATAGTGATCCATCTTATCTGTCATCTCATCAGTTCAACAGGCTCCTCATCCTGGGTGAGCTCATGGTTAGAGTCTTTTTTAAAGAAAAGATCTATTACATACATATGTGTGTGTGTATACTTACAATACATACATATGTGTGTGTGTTTATGTATTTAACGGTGCTAATCAGTCTTGAGCAGGTCACGTGACTGGTCATGCGGACTCTAAAATCATATCAGATTTTTTTAAATTCTTGATATATGCAGATGTTATACAGATTTTCTTACCAGTGTAATAATGTTATACTGAAGAAATAACCATCCTGCAGGCTTCAGAGGACGAGGTCAGCAATATTTCCCACCATGGCTTGGGGGAAAAGGATAGTTTTGTCTCCTTTTGTATTCAAATTAATGCACAGTGCATTTTTTGTGTCTAAGTAGCTGTTGACTAAAAGATTTTGTAGTGCAAAAGGTGTTATACAAACTCGTAATGGTGTGCTTCAAACAAATGCTAGACCCTTTCACCTTTGTCATATATTACAACGCTGTTAAATATGTGTTTTGAATTAACTTGGAACATGTCGAAATATGTAGCATGTGTTTTTTAACTCAGATGAAGATTCTAATTGCACAGGTTGTGTTCTAGCCAGTTGTGGTTTATTTGTTCAGAAACACAAATGTGAATTGCACTTATCACCGGAATATTGTCTAAGTTCAGTGATCTCTAAACAGCTCAGAAGTAATACTTGAACTTCCTTTGAGTAGCACAAAGTTTACATAAGCCCCCCTTTTAAATGTTAATGGGTTCCATTTATGTTTTCTGTTTTTCAAATGCAACTAGGTATTTTTTTTTTTCCTCTTGGAAAATAGTACATATTTTACTTTGGTGTGTAGCAAAAGGCTTCCATTTCTGGAAGGGTTTTCTTGTTCTTAAACAAGGTTAGCCAGGTACCAGATTCTACAAGAACAATTGCCCGCCCCCCCCCCCCCATTAAGTGGCCTTCTGACTGCAGGAGAATGTGCTACTGCCCTGCCCGCTCCAGTCTCCCCAAATCCTGAGAGGCCGGTGTGATTGATGGAGGAAGTGCAAGGCTTGCTCTGCACCCACCCCACCCCTGCCGCTCTTAAAGCAGTTGTAAGATTTTCAGTCCACTGCATACAGCCCCATTGCTCAGCACACCGGAAGTTTGTATACTGGCCTCTTTTCATGTCTTTCAAATGTGCAGGATACTCGAAACTGTCACCTGGAATAGGTTCCATCTCTTCTGTGTGTTAGATCAAACCAAAGAAGCCCCCAGCCATGCCCAAATGCTGCTCCAAAAGCCTGCCTTCCAGTCCTTACAAAAACCTTGCAGGATTAAATGTGTTAACTTTTTTATTTTTGTACAGTTTCTAAGTGATTTTTGCTAGTGATGTTAAATTGAATTGTTTATTTGAGGGGTGTGAGCACCTCCTCCATTGAAATAACTGGTGACTTTCCTTTTATTTTTTAAGAGCGGAAACCCGTTGTGTGCCTCTCGATTTAAGGGTTTCTGATTACATTATTCTTAAGACCAGCATTGATCCTTTATATACAAAGATATGTTTTCCTTGTTTTTTATTACTGTTTCGGAAGAAAATAAAACCTTTTATTTGCTCTGGACCCAGTAACCGCGCTGGTACATAGACGCACTGAGAAAACAAACTTTTGTAACCACCTCTGACTGTTTTTGTATATGAAAGTTGATTACTTTTGAAATATTTGGATCTAGTTTCTAAGTTATTTTA
The DNA here is from genome assembly GCA_022376925.1 of Tragulus kanchil. NCBI lineage: Eukaryota > Metazoa > Chordata > Mammalia > Artiodactyla > Tragulidae > Tragulus > Tragulus kanchil. Next base: position 62,734,957 of record JAIOJX010000001.1, on the reverse strand, counting down.
GTGTTTTATATGTTCCCCAAAATTACTTTGAATCGGTCACCAGCATAATGAGTTCTTGGTGATGCAGTGGTGAGACTTGTAATGAGCAAAGCTACCTGGAGTAGCTCTCTTGTCCTTTCTTAGTACCCTGGTTTTTGATTACAGTAAGACATCACCGATTATCTGCAACCCCTTTGAGTATAACTAGACCCTCCTCCTTCCACATTTAATTGTTTAATAGTTTGAAGAAACTATTGGAAATGGGCATTTTATATGATATATATGGCTTTAAAATATTACAAATGAAGAAAAAGAAAAACGAGAAGGTTTATGTCGGTCTGTAAGGTATGGCTGTGGAAAGATATTGTAGTAGTTTTGACACTATTGTTATTACCTTTAAAATCATTTACCCAATAAAATGTTAAAACTGAATAATCATTTGTGGTTTCTTTCTTTAACCTGTCTCACCAGAGGATTGGGGGCTCCTGGGTCCTTCTTACTAAAACCTAACACTTGAAGGCTCTGAAATAACAGGTGTGCATGCTCAGTTGCTGAGTCGCGTCTGACTGTGACCCCATGGACCCCGTAGTTTTCCAGGGCCTCTAGGATCCTGGATGCATGCTGCATGATAAAGAAGCCCCCAGCCATGCCCAAATGCTGCTCCAAAAGCCTGCCTTCCAGTCCTTACAAAAACCTTGCAGGATTAAATGTGTTAACTTTTTTATTTTTGTACAGTTTCTAAGTGATTTTTGCTAGTGATGTTAAATTGAATTGTTTATTTGAGGGGTGTGAGCACCTCCTCCATTGAAATAACTGGTGACTTTCCTTTTATTTTTTAAGAGCGGAAACCCGTTGTGTGCCTCTCGATTTAAGGGTTTCTGATTACATTATTCTTAAGACCAGCATTGATCCTTTATATACAAAGATATGTTTTCCTTGTTTTTTATTACTGTTTCGGAAGAAAATAAAACCTTTTATTTGCTCTGGACCCAGTAACCGCGCTGGTACATAGACGCACTGAGAAAACAAACTTTTGTAACCACCTCTGACTGTTTTTGTATATGAAAGTTGATTACTTTTGAAATATTTGGATCTAGTTTCTAAGTTATTTTAGTGTTTTATATGTTCCCCAAAATTACTTTGAATCGGTCACCAGCATAATGAGTTCTTGGTGATGCAGTGGTGAGACTTGTAATGAGCAAAGCTACCTGGAGTAGCTCTCTTGTCCTTTCTTAGTACCCTGGTTTTTGATTACAGTAAGACATCACCGATTATCTGCAACCCCTTTGAGTATAACTAGACCCTCCTCCTTCCACATTTAATTGTTTAATAGTTTGAAGAAACTATTGGAAATGGGCATTTTATATGATATATATGGCTTTAAAATATTACAAATGAAGAAAAAGAAAAACGAGAAGGTTTATGTCGGTCTGTAAGGTATGGCTGTGGAAAGATATTGTAGTAGTTTTGACACTATTGTTATTACCTTTAAAATCATTTACCCAATAAAATGTTAAAACTGAATAATCATTTGTGGTTTCTTTCTTTAACCTGTCTCACCAGAGGATTGGGGGCTCCTGGGTCCTTCTTACTAAAACCTAACACTTGAAGGCTCTGAAATAACAGGTGTGCATGCTCAGTTGCTGAGTCGCGTCTGACTGTGACCCCATGGACTGTAGTCTGCCAGGCTCCTCTGTCCATGGAATTCTCTCAGCAAGAATACTAGAGCGGGTTGCAGTTTCCTCCTCCAGGGGATCTGCCCAATTCAGGGATCGAACCCATGTCTCTTGCATCTCCTGCATTGGCAGGTGGATTCTTTACCACTCCACTACCTGGGAAATAATAGACTAAGGAACTAATACGGATTGCTTTCCAAACTGACACTTGAGAAACCTCATCTCCTTAGAGCTCCTTACTCCCTTACCATATGATTTACCTATGTCATTCTTGTACCCAGCCCTGAATCCTGGCCTGCTAATACAGTCTAGCCTTTATTGGGCAGTCAACCCTGGCCACGGATCTGAGGCAAGCATTAGAATTGAATTCCAGTGGCAGCATGGCTATCTTTAAGCCCGTTCCCAGTTTCCTCCTGATGAGTGTATCACTGGGTGTTTCCCTTCGGGCGCTGGTAGGGCGCAGTAGCAGTGCCATCAGACACAATAGTCAGGGCACATCGCATATGTAAACGTAATACTAGTTTTCTAGTTTTAGAATGATATGAGATGAACCCTACTTGCCACTTGAGCTTGGGGAAAACATCTGCACATCAAGCAAGGCTCCTAGTGCCGCTGCCTTCCAAGGGTCACTAGGAGCCCACATCAAGCAAGGGATCTCTCGCTGTGCAATCTCTTATCAGCTGTTGCCTTATCTCTTTCTCTGCAGAAAAGGCCATCAAGGACATTGCTGAAATACCTCTGGCTCTTTCTAAATCATTTGCTGTCTCAGTTTCATAATGCATGTTTCAGGATTAATTGCTAATGAATATATGCAGGACAATCATCTGTTACATTGCCCCAAAGCCCCACTCCCCGAGTGAATTTGATGACACGTGCTCACGTCAGTCACAGTGGCTAAAAACAGCCCTTGTGGCTCTAGAGGACTATTGTGGTTTGGAATGGTGCTCCATTAAGACAGCCATCTGCTCAGAGCCAGTTTCATCATTTATGTTTAATGGTACACAGGATTTTTTTAATGATTGAGACTATATTAATAGGTTCAGGTAGAATGAAGTAACTTAATGAGCCCACAGCATTCTTTTTTTATAGCGTTAGTGGTTAACTCAGTGGTCTGGATGGATTTCAGCTTCAGTCATCACATTCCACCTACCGAAATTCTTCCCACAGTTTCGGCATTTCCTCTTTAGACTTCATGGCCCACTGGGCACCTTTTAAATTGCTCGACTGCTTCAGAGGAAGTGTGTATGGAATGCAGCAGCTCCTCTCTATTGATGGAAATGCTATCATATCCAGGGGGTCCCATCACTGTGAGCTGGGAGGAAAGTCTGCTGTGGGGAAATCACAACTGAGCTGCCACTCAGAAGAGCCCAGTGCATGACTGCCATTCAGAGCATGGCCTTGCCCACTTTCTACAGTTTTGACCACATGAGCCGAGACAAGTATGGGTTTGGACCAAACTGATGGCTTCTCATCTGCCCAAGCTTTATGCCCTGGCAGAGAATTAGCTGAATGGAAGGATGCAACTGAGGCAGGCCCTAGGTGCACTGCTTGTGGCTGCTACCTTCAGAGGCTTTCCCTGAGCCCTTTTACCCTTGATACAATCCTCTCTTCCAACCCCCAAACCTGTTGGAAGAAGTCTTTTCAAGAATCAGGAAAAAAAAAAAAAAAAAACTGCCTTAGGACCCAAGCCAGTCTACCTAGTCATCCCGAGAACTTGCTTATGACAATGATTTAAAATGTTCCAAGTACATGGACTATGGATCTCAAATGGTTTCAATGGACCCACCCAGAGTGCTGGTGGAGGGCATGCACTTTATATAAATGAACACTGACCTGCACTTGCAGATTTCCACCATGACGGATGATCACATTAGCTCGACAGAGGTTAGATGTAGGAGGCGCTAAGGCAGGAGCGTGCTGGGCGGTGGTTGCACTACGGGCCTCTGTGCTCCCAAGTGCCCTGGTGTCCTTGAGCGACTGCTCCCACTCTAAAAGGACGCAGCCAAGTCACAAGGGCTGGTAATTTGTTCAGCCTTTAGTCTCCCTCCATGCTGGACGAACATCTTTGCTTTAATCAGAATTTTTCCCCTTAGTATTTCATTATTATAAAGTACAAATGTATACCAGTTACTTAATGAGCCCACAGCATTCTTTTTTTATAGCGTTAGTGGTTAACTCAGTGGTCTGGATGGATTTCAGCTTCAGTCATCACATTCCACCTACCGAAATTCTTCCCACAGTTTCGGCATTTCCTCTTTAGACTTCATGGCCCACTGGGCACCTTTTAAATTGCTCGACTGCTTCAGAGGAAGTGTGTATGGAATGCAGCAGCTCCTCTCTATTGATGGAAATGCTATCATATCCAGGGGGTCCCATCACTGTGAGCTGGGAGGAAAGTCTGCTGTGGGGAAATCACAACTGAGCTGCCACTCAGAAGAGCCCAGTGCATGACTGCCATTCAGAGCATGGCCTTGCCCACTTTCTACAGTTTTGACCACATGAGCCGAGACAAGTATGGGTTTGGACCAAACTGATGGCTTCTCATCTGCCCAAGCTTTATGCCCTGGCAGAGAATTAGCTGAATGGAAGGATGCAACTGAGGCAGGCCCTAGGTGCACTGCTTGTGGCTGCTACCTTCAGAGGCTTTCCCTGAGCCCTTTTACCCTTGATACAATCCTCTCTTCCAACCCCCAAACCTGTTGGAAGAAGTCTTTTCAAGAATCAGGAAAAAAAAAAAAAAACTGCCTTAGGACCCAAGCCAGTCTACCTAGTCATCCCGAGAACTTGCTTATGACAATGATTTAAAATGTTCCAAGTACATGGACTATGGATCTCAAATGGTTTCAATGGACCCACCCAGAGTGCTGGTGGAGGGCATGCACTTTATATAAATGAACACTGACCTGCACTTGCAGATTTCCACCATGACGGATGATCACATTAGCTCGACAGAGGTTAGATGTAGGAGGCGCTAAGGCAGGAGCGTGCTGGGCGGTGGTTGCACTACGGGCCTCTGTGCTCCCAAGTGCCCTGGTGTCCTTGAGCGACTGCTCCCACTCTAAAAGGACGCAGCCAAGTCACAAGGGGCTGGTAATTTGTTCAGCCTTTAGTCTCCCTCCATGCTGGACGAACATCTTTGCTTTTTAATCAGAATCTTAGCTGGCACCTCATTAAGTTACGAGTATGAGATTAAAAACAGTATTTCATTATTATAAAGTACAAATGTATACCAGTTACTTAGAAAGTTAATGAGAATGATGACTGTTTGGGTGACTGTAAAAATTTGTAACTGCTGTGACAGATGACAGAGTCTCAGCGCTCCATTGATTTCTGTATTGTTTTGGCTGTACAAGCAACAAGGTCTTGATGTGCAAAGGGAAGAGCTAGTATCATGTACAGTTTTATGAAAGTGAATATATATTGACCTGAATTATAAAACTCCAGTGGCATCACAGCCTTCTGAACCAGGCCTGACAAGAATGTCTGCAAGAAGTTTGGGCAGCAGACGCATCTTGCCAGAGGTATGAACAGAAAATGTCAACTTGATGGTTCCCACTGACCCACTGTTGGTCTTCAATTGCCATTCTGAATGTAACACACTAGATGTTTTAGTTACGTGTTTTTTCTTTTTTTCTGTTTTTATTACAGTGCCTCAATATTATACATTTAAACACACATACTTTTTTTTGGCATCAAATGTTTATGGAAACGTTGATCAGTTCCAACAGAATGCCAGGTCCCACGGGACAATCTGAAAACCACTGCTGCTGTCCCAACATGTCCAGTTATTTTGAGAGCCTTTGGCAAAGCGTCATTTCATCTCCTTTTCCATTTTGGCCTTTTCCTCCCAAATGTCAGGCTAGATGTGATCCATCAATATTTGCTGAGTGCCTGTCCCCCCAGAGGCAGGTCACCGTGCTTGGTTTCAGAATGAAGATAGTATCATTTTGTAAGACAAATTAACAGTCCACTCTGAGCTAAGGGTTGTGACCAGCATATAAATCTGCTCCAGCTGCCAAAAGTCATTTAGACTAGGGCCCTGGTGACATGAGGCTGGCTTTATAGGGTGTCCCGAAATGGCTCCCACCTTAGTGTAGTGTTAGAGCAGAGTTGTAGCAGCCTTGGTGGAAAATGGCATATCTTTGGCCCTGCAATATGTCAGCAGTAGAAGCCACCTAGAAACCAGGCACAGTCATGGTTCTCTGAGTGGAGGACATGGTTTGTTCTCACAGTGGGGCTGTCTTGCTTCCTAGCAGGAGTGCCAAAGTGGTTGGACAAGAAATCACATGACTGTATAAGAAGCAGGTCTGTGTACATGCAGAATGGCATTTGGTGGCTCATTGGTTTTTTGTTTGTATGTATGTTTGTTTGTTTTTTGTTTTTACTGCAAAGCTGTCCTCTGGAAGGCATCAGGCCCTTCCTACGACCAGGAGAGAGAAAGAGAGAGAGAACAGCACAGAGACGAGGTTGTTTGCTCTATGAGGCTGCCTTGAGGCCTGAAGAAAGTTCACAGTATGCCAACTAATGGAAAAATCCATTCATGGGGCAGGAGGGGAGATAAGACAATGAGGGAAATCCACCCAGAGAGGGAAATCAGTCACTTTCTGAATCACTCACTGCGCAGAAAGGGCAGGAAGGCAGTATTAAATCTGGATACTGTAAAACAGGAAACACAACTGGTACACAATAGAATGCTTAAATCACATTTTAACTGACAGGAAGCTACAGAGAGTCACAGCCATTGCAGGAACACCAAGCAGATTTGAAACTAGAAGTTGCTATTGTCACTTTTCATCCAACTAGCATTTCCATCTCAATATTCTGGAATGATCCAAGGTTAGCATATGTGTTAATATATGTAAATGGATTTATGCATAGCAGCATAGGACACAGAAGCTGGCCAGACAGTTAGCTGGGCCAATCAGATTCCCGCAGCCTGGCAGAGCCAGAAAGGGGATCTTGGATTGGAAAGAGTAGGAACCCCCCATCTTGTTGGAACAATACTAGTGTGCCTAACTCAAAACATTTCACTCTTCTTTCTCTACTTCAGTCAAATGAATTCTAGGCATTCTGCATGAAGACAATGCCACCCTACTCACATAGGGCTCAGCAATGGCCCCTTTCCCAGAAATGTGGTTGGGGACAGTGGTGGGTGGCACAGAGACCTCTGTTCATGAAGCCATGACCCTCGGTGACTTGGTTCTTGTTTACCTTGCCTAACCTATGTGGTCCATGGTGCTAAATGACCCTCGTGAGTTGGTGAAACCAGGCACAGTCATGGTTCTCTGAGTGGAGGACATGGTTTGTTCTCACAGTGGGGCTGTCTTGCTTCCTAGCAGGAGTGCCAAAGTGGTTGGACAAGAAATCACATGACTGTATAAGAAGCAGGTCTGTGTACATGCAGAATGGCATTTGGTGGCTCATTGGTTTTTTGTTTGTATGTATGTTTGTTTGTTTTTTGTTTTTACTGCAAAGCTGTCCTCTGGAAGGCATCAGGCCCTTCCTACGACCAGGAGAGAGAAAGAGAGAGAGAACAGCACAGAGACGAGGTTGTTTGCTCTATGAGGCTGCCTTGAGGCCTGAAGAAAGTTCACAGTATGCCAACTAATGGAAAAATCCATTCATGGGGCAGGAGGAGAGATAAGACAATGAGGGAAATCCACCCAGAGAGGGAAATCAGTCACTTTCTGAATCACTCACTGCGCAGAAAGGGCAGGAAGGCAGTATTAAATCTGGATACTGTAAAACAGGAAACACAACTGGTACACAATAGAATGCTTAAATCACATTTTAACTGACAGGAAGCTACAGAGAGTCACAGCCATTGCAGGAACACCAAGCAGATTTGAAACTAGAAGTTGCTATTGTCACTTTTCATCCAACTAGCATTTCCATCTCAATATTCTGGAATGATCCAAGGTTAGCATATGTGTTAATATATGTAAATGGATTTATGCATAGCAGCATAGGACACAGAAGCTGGCCAGACAGTTAGCTGGGCCAATCAGATTCCCGCAGCCTGGCAGAGCCAGAAAGGGGATCTTGGATTGGAAAGAGTAGGAACCCCCCATCTTGTTGGAACAATACTAGTGTGCCTAACTCAAAACATTTCACTCTTCTTTCTCTACTTCAGTCAAATGAATTCTAGGCATTCTGCATGAAGACAATGCCACCCTACTCACATAGGGCTCAGCAATGGCCCCTTTCCCAGAAATGTGGTTGGGGACAGTGGTGGGTGGCCACAGAGACCTCTGTTCATGAAGCCATGACCCTCGGTGACTTGGTTCTTGTTTACCTTGCCTAACCTATGTGGTCCATGGTGCTTGTGAATGATGGAGTTGAAAACGGGAACACCAGGCTAATCCAGTCATTCAAATAGGTTGGGATTGCCCCTGTGAGGTATATGGGCTTCACCGGGTTCCTCCTTCCCCATTTGGGTTTGTACCATTCCAGAAGACTCTGTGGCCTTGGAGAAGGTCAAATAGAAATTGCTAATGGTCAGCCCTAGGCTGGCAAAGTGCAGGCGATTCATTTGCTCTTGGGAAGGTTATCCAGTAAGTCCTGTGAGCAGGATGCACTGGGCACTTGAGAGTTTAAAGAAATTTCATTCTTTTCCTTTTGTTGGCTTTTTAAAAGTAAAGTGAAATCCACAAAACACAATGAAACACTTGAAAGTGTATATATAGTGCAGTGGTTTTAGTGTATCTGCAATGTTGTGCCATCACCAGCTCTCTCTGGTTTTAAAATTTTTTCATAACTCCATAAAACACTCCATCTCTATTAAGCGGTCACTTCCCTTTCTCCCTTGGCCATCACTTCAGTAACCTCTAATCTTATGTCTCTCTGAATTTGCTTATTTTGGACATATCATCTAAATGGAGTCATTCAACATGTGACCTTCTGTCATTGGCTTCTTTTACTTAGCATAATGTTTTCAAAGTTCATTCAGGTAGCTGCATGTTTCATTCCTTTTGATGGCTGAATACTATCTCATTGTATGTATAGACAACAATTTGTCCATCTGTCCACTGATGGACATTTGGGCTATTTCAATCATTTGGTACTTAAATAGGTTGCTACAAACGTGTGTCTTTTCTGTGTGGATATACTTAAGGATAGAATTGCTGGGTAATGTGGTAATTCTATATTTAACTTCTTGAGAAACAAACTGTACCATTTTACATTCACACCAGTATATGACATTTCCAGTTTCTCCAAATCCTCACCAATACTTGTTATTATCTTTTTGGTAGCCACTCTAGTGTGCATGAAGTAGTATCTCATTGTGAGTCTTTTTTTTGAAATCATTGTGGGTTTGACTGGCATTTCCTTAATGACCAGTGATGTTGAACACCTCTTCATGTGTTTATTGGGCATTCGTATATCTTGTGTGAAGAAATGTCTACTTGAGTCCTTTGCCCAATGGTTTTTTTGGTAAGTTTTAAGAGTCTGTCATATATTCAGGATATTAAACCCTTATCAGACATATTTGATGATATTTTCTCCCATTTGGTAGCTTGTCTTTTTCACATTCTTAATAATGCTCTTTGATAGATAAAAATGTTTTAATTCTTGAAACAATTTTTAATGGTCAGCCCTAGGCTGGCAAAGTGCAGGCGATTCATTTGCTCTTGGGAAGACAGTGTGAATGCACTGGGCACTTGAGAGTTTAAAGAAATTTCATTCTTTTCCTTTTGTTGGCTTTTTAAAAGTAAAGTGAAATCCACAAAACACAATGAAACACTTGAAAGTGTATATATAGTGCAGTGGTTTTAGTGTATCTGCAATGTTGTGCCATCACCAGCTCTCTCTGGTTTTAAAATTTTTTCATAACTCCATAAAACACTCCATCTCTATTAAGCGGTCACTTCCCTTTCTCCCTTGGCCATCACTTCAGTAACCTCTAATCTTATGTCTCTCTGAATTTGCTTATTTTGGACATATCATCTAAATGGAGTCATTCAACATGTGACCTTCTGTCATTGGCTTCTTTTACTTAGCATAATGTTTTCAAAGTTCATTCAGGTAGCTGCATGTTTCATTCCTTTTGATGGCTGAATACTATCTCATTGTATGTATAGACAACAATTTGTCCATCTGTCCACTGATGGACATTTGGGCTATTTCAATCATTTGGTACTTAAATAGGTTGCTACAAACGTGTGTCTTTTCTGTGTGGATATACTTAAGGATAGAATTGCTGGGTAATGTGGTAATTCTATATTTAACTTCTGAGAAACAAACTGTACCATTTTACATTCACACCAGTATATGACATTTCCAGTTTCTCCAAATCCTCACCAATACTTGTTATTATCTTTTTGGTAGCCACTCTAGTGTGCATGAAGTAGTATCTCATTGTGAGTCTTTTTTTTGAAATCATTGTGGGTTTGACTGGCATTTCCTTAATGACCAGTGATGTTGAACACCTCTTCATGTGTTTATTGGGCATTCGTATATCTTGTGTGAAGAAATGTCTACTTGAGTCCTTTGCCCAATGGTTTTTTTGGTAAGTTTTAAGAGTCTGTCATATATTCAGGATATTAAACCCTTATCAGACATATTTGATGATATTTTCTCCCATTTGGTAGCTTGTCTTTTTCACATTCTTAATAATGCTCTTTGATAGATAAAAATGTTTTAATTCTTGAAACAATTTTTAATTCTTTAAAAATTTAATTTTGGGGGGTAAAAATTTAATTTTTAAATTCTTAAAAATTTTAAATTATGAACTCTAATTTATCTCTTTTTAATTTTGTTGCTTATGTTTTTGGTGACAAATCTAAGAAGCCATGGCCAAATCCTTGGTCATGAAAAGTTACCCTTGTTTTCTTCCAACAGTTTTAGCCCTTATTTTTAGGTTGCTGGCCTATGCTGAGTTAATTTTCTTACATGGTGGTGTATTGCCATTGTTGATTTTCTTAGGTTGAACCACTCTTGAATTCCTGGGTAAATTTCATTTGGTCATGGTATATGATCCTCTCAATGTGTTGGATTTGGTTTGCTGGTATTTTGTTGAGGATTTTTTGTATCTATATTCATAAGAATACTGGTCTGTGATTTTCTTGTGGTATCTTTATCTTGCTTTGGTATCACGGTAATGTTGGCCTTACAGAATATGTTAGGAAGTACTTCTTCCCCTTGTATTTTTTGAAGGAATTTGAATAAGATTAATGTTAAAATCTTAAGTGTTTGGTAGAATTTATTAATGGAGGCTGGGTTTTGGTAGGAAAGTTTTTTATTACTGATTCAGTCTCTTTACTTATTCTAGATCTGTTCGTGTTTTATATTTCTTTTTGAGTCAGTTTTGGTAATCTCCATGTTTCTAGGAACTTTTCCATTTCATCAAGGCTAATTTGTTAGCATACAACAGTTTATAGTATAAATAATCCTTTTAATTTTTGTAAGGTTAGTAGTAACATCCCAGCTTTCATTTCCAATTTTCTCCTATTGCTTTCAATCTTTTCCAGTACGAAGGTCTTTTCCAATGAGTCGGCTCATTGCCACTTCAGCAGAACTCCCTGGACAGCATATAGTTACATCATGTCTTTTCAAAATTCCCTTTGCCAATACCTGTCACTTAACTGATGAGTTTAATCCATTTACATTTAAAGTGAATACTTATAATGAATAACTTTTTTCCTGCAATTGTACTATTTGTTTTCTACATATCATATCTCCTTTTTCCCCCCTCAATTCCTCTAATACAGCCTTCATTTGTACACCATATAAGTTTGATGGACTTTTTTCTAGTGTATAATGCTGATTCCCTCTTCATTTCCTTTTCTGTATCTTTTATTTTCTTAGTGGTTACCATGGGGATAGGGTTAACACCCTAAATTTATAGCAATCTAGCTTGATCAACTCTTTCTTTTCCTTTTAAATTGACTACAATTTTCAGAGCAGTTTTAGGTTCACAGCAAAGTGCAGCAGAAACTACACTGAACTCCCAGATATTGCCTGCCCAGCCTCCTCCACCTCATATATGCACAGCCTCTCCTACTATCAACATCCCGCGCCAGAGTGCCACAATTGTTGCAACTGACAAACCTACATTGATACCAAAGTCCAGAGTTTACATTAGGATTCACTCTTGATGTTGTATATTCTATGGGTTTTGACAAATATCTAATGCCATGTATCTACCATCACACTATCATGCACAGTAGTTTCATTGTCCTAGAAATCCAATGTTTTGCATTTTCATCCTTCCCCTCAACTCCTGGTAACCACTGACCTTGATCAGCCTCCTTTCAATAATTATAATAACCAATATTTATGCAGTGCTTACCGTGCAAAAAGGACTATGTTATACACTTTTCAACAACCTCATGAATCTGCCATTTTACAGAATCTAGATTAAAGACGTGATCAGTTATTCAAGGCCATCTAGCTACAAAGTGGCAGAGCCAGGATTCCAACTGAATTTGTTAGGCTCCAGAGACAGCTTTTTATCATTCACTCAGCTGTCCTGATGAAGATGAAGATGATGGTGACAATGGGGGTGGCAGTCGTGGTGGCAATGGTAGCAATGATGGCACCTAACGTTTATGGAAGTGGTGCTTACAATGCACCAGATGCTGTGCCAAGAATCTTGTCTATTCAATGTTCACACCTGCTCTAGGAAATAGTTATTCCTATTATTACGATTTTACAGATGAGCAAACTGAGGCGCAGGTTAAATAACAATCTCCCTCAAATGCACAGAACCTACCAAGTAGAGGCTAGTCTTCACTCTGACTATTCACCATCTCTCGAGGGCTAAAGATGGCAAAAACATACAAGTTCTTTGCATGAAAACTGGCTGGCTTGGTTTTTGAAGTTCAAAAGCCAAGGACTTGACATTATTGGACTCCTTCTTTTCCAAGAACACATGAGGTCTGACAGCACTGCTCTCCCAAGGGCAGGGCAGACTCTGCCCTTGGCTTTCCAGCCTTAGTTATTGTCTTCCTTGTCATAGGAGGACTGCCCCCAGGCTTCTGGGTACACAACTAGGGCTCAGAAATAACCCCCTAATCGGCCTCATCAGCTTTGAAGGAGGCCACTGCAGGAGGGGCCTAAGTAGGCCAACACTTTAACCCAGTTACATGAGGGCAGCTGTAATCCGGGCTGATCATGTCTTGCTAAGCTTTCTCTGGGGGTGGGGGAAATATCCAAAAACTGCTTCCTGTGGCCAAGTATCCCTGGATCTCACTGCGGACACTCCTTCCCTCTTCTGGAAGAGCTTGGCCTCAAGATGACAAGAGCCAAGCTTAATTAGAGTGGCTGCCAGGACTGAGGAAGGCTGGTGGTAATTTCCACTGCAAAAGTCCATAGCTTAAGCTACCCTAAGTAGGTGCCAAGGTGCCCTTAGCCTCCTTTCAATAATTATAATAACCAATATTTATGCAGTGCTTACCGTGCAAAAGGACTATGTTATATTTTTGAATCTGCCATTTTACAGAATCTAGATTAAAGGCGTGATCAGTTATTCAAGGCCATCTAGCTACAAAGTGGCAGAGCCAGGATTCCAACTGAATTTGTTAGGCTCCAGAGACAGCTTTTATCATTCACTCAGCTGTCCTGATGAAGATGAAGATGATGGTGACAATGGGGGTGGCAGTCGTGGTGGCAATGGTAGCAATGATGGCACCTAACGTTTATGGAAGTGGTGCTTACAATGCACCAGATGCTGTGCCAAGAATCTTGTCTATTCAATGTTCACACCTGCTCTAGGAAATAGTTATTCCTATTATTACGATTTTACAGATGAGCAAACTGAGGCGCAGGTTAAATAACAATCTCCCTCAAATGCACAGAACCTACCAAGTAGAGGCTAGTCTTCACTCTGACTATTCACCATCTCTCGAGGGCTAAAGATGGCAAAAACATACAAGTTCTTTGCATGAAAACTGGCTGGCTTGGTTTTTGAAGTTCAAAAGCCAAGGACTTGACATTATTGGACTCCTTTTTTTCCAAGAACACATGAGGTCTGACAGCACTGCTCTCCCAAGGGCAGGGCAGACTCTGCCCTTGGCTTTCCAGCCTTAGTTATTGTCTTCCTTGTCATAGGAGGACTGCCCCCAGGCTTCTGGGTACACAACTAGGGCTCAGAAATAACCCCCTAATCGGCCTCATCAGCTTTGAAGGAGGCCACTGCAGGAGGGGCCTAAGTAGGCCAACACTTTAACCCAGTTACATGAGGGCAGCTGTAATCCGGGCTGATCATGTCTTGCTAAGCTTTCTCTGGGGGTGGGGGAAATATCCAAAAACTGCTTCCTGTGGCCAAGTATCCCTGGATCTCACTGCGGACACTCCTTCCCTCTTCTGGAAGAGCTTGGCCTCAAGATGACAAGAGCCAAGCTTAATTAGAGTGGCTGCCAGGACTGAGGAAGGCTGGTGGTAATTTCCCACTGCAATGAATGTCCATAGCTTAAGCTACCCTAAGTAGGTGCCAAGGTGCTGCTTTTCCTTGAAAGTCTACCACCTAACCCTTCTTCCACCTTGCTGGAGGAGGTGTGGGAGTTCCTGTCTTCCTCTGTGTGGACCAGACAACTGCTTGCGTCAACCCAGAAAGTTCAGGACAGGCTACACTCCTTTCCCCTGCCCCCCGCCCTCTCCCCGCTCAGCTCATCTCTGGCAATGAGCAGCCCCGGGAGGTCCCTGGGGAAGCAGGCTGAGCCTTCTGGCCAGGCTCTGGTTGGGAAATAGAGAAACCAGAGCTGTTGGAGGGGGATGGCCTGGTTTGCCTGGCTCCCTCCCTGTCAGTTGGCACGGTGGGCTTCCATATGCAGGTGCACTCGGTCTCCGTGCTCTCACATCCCATGAAACATCTGCCCGAAGAGACAGCTCAACAAAGGGGGCTCCCTCTGGTCAGGAAGCTGAAAGCTTGCCTGGCCTGGGTGGATACTGGCAGGGATGACAGGATGGAGTGTCAGAAGGAGACTATACGCTAAAAGTTTAGAAGTTTTTCCAAATGGCTTTTCTCTACCAGGAGGGTGACTCTCATGAGAAGAGGAAGAAGGGACAAAGTTAACAATGACAGCATTTCAGTGACTCTGAAATACCTCAGGTTGAAACATGGCCACAACTTTATCTACCACTGAGAAAGAAAAAAAAAAAAAAAAGTTGCCGATGAAACTGTCATGCCATTGACTGTAAAGTGCATCTCAAATTTGGAGATACTCAAATATTTTTTTTTTTAGAAAGTGTCTTAGAGTCAATGAAACACAGAGAAACAAAAGTGTCTTCAAACTGAGGTTATCCTAGCTCTTACAATTCTCCACAGACTCCAACCACACAGGGCACAAGAAAGCACTTTGGGTGAGTAGAGTCAAAACCCCAACCAACTCCGTGCTCTGAGAACAAGCCTAGCAACCACACTGCCTGGAAACAGGACTGCCTTACATTGGATGAGATGCTGCCGTTTATAAAGCCCTCCCACAGTCATTCACCTCACGGGATGTCTCCCAGCTGTCCTGGAGTTCAGAGAGACCTGACTGTGCCAAGGGCACCTGGGACCTAAGAGTGGACAGAGAGTCGGGGACATAGGCGCCATCTGCTGAGCCCCCCTACAAGGCTTTCCCGATGACTGGAGGATGACCACTACCTCAGAGAGGGTAGACTGGTGAGGGTGTAATGAAGTGACTTTTAAACCCTTTTCTCAATGAAAACCGCATTGGGAAACCTCATTATAGAACCTCAATGTACAAAGCAGAATACACATGGGGCTGTTTGGGGCTGAACCAAGGGGAAAGGCCAGAACCTATCCCACTCTGCCTTCACCCAGCCCTCGTTTTGAAATGGCCCCTCAGATACCTCCCCAGAGTCCCTGAAGCTCTGAGGAACAATCTCGAAACCTCTGGCATAAGGGGGATTCAACTCTCTTTTTCAAAGCTGGATTTAGAAATTGTTCTTCATACCTTCTGATACATCTTAAAGTTTTCATCAAAAACTGGCACTGGTATAGATGTGCAAGTCAAAGTTGACTCACAACCCAGAAGCTTAAAGTCAGAACGAAACCAAACCAAAGTTTGCTTTGAATTCTGACCTGGGGTGAGCCTGGGTTTTGAGTTTCTTTGTAAAGCTCTGTAGGTGATTGTAATATACAGGAAAATTTAGAAACCCCTCTGCATTTCAGTGACTCTGAAATACCTCAGGTTGAAACATGGCCACAACTTTATCTACCACTGAGAAAAAGAGGTGACCATGAAAAAGAGACAGTTAAAATGCATTAGTGTGAAATCCATCAAATGAAACTATATTCATGCCATTGACTGTAAAGTGCATCTCAAATTTGGAGATACTCAAATATTTTTTTTTTTAGAAAGTGTCTTAGAGTCAATGAAACACAGAGAAACAAAAGTGTCTTCAAACTGAGGTTATCCTAGCTCTTACAATTCTCCACAGACTCCAACCACACAGGGCACAAGAAAGCACTTTGGGTGAGTAGAGTCAAAACCCCAACCAACTCCGTGCTCTGAGAACAAGCCTAGCAACCACACTGCCTGGAAACAGGACTGCCTTACATTGGATGAGATGCTGCCGTTTATAAAGCCCTCCCACAGTCATTCACCTCACGGGATGTCTCCCAGCTGTCCTGGAGTTCAGAGAGACCTGACTGTGCCAAGGGCACCTGGGACCTAAGAGTGGACAGAGAGTCGGGGACATAGGCGCCATCTGCTGAGCCCCCCTACAAGGCTTTCCCGATGACTGGAGGATGACCACTACCTCAGAGAGGGTAGACTGGTGAGGGTGTAATGAAGTGACTTTTAAACCCTTTTCTCAATGAAAACCGCATTGGGAAACCTCATTATAGAACCTCAATGTACAAAGCAGAATACACATGGGGCTGTTTGGGGCTGAACCAAGGGGAAAGGCCAGAACCTATCCCACTCTGCCTTCACCCAGCCCTCGTTTTGAAATGGCCCCTCAGATACCTCCCCAGAGTCCCTGAAGCTCTGAGGAACAATCTCGAAACCTCTGGCATAAGGGGGATTCAACTCTCTTTTTCAAAGCTGGATTTAGAAATTGTTCTTCATACCTTCTGATACATCTTAAAGTTTTCATCAAAAACTGGCACTGGTATAGATGTGCAAGTCAAAGGATTGACTCACAACCCAGAAGCTTAAAGTCAGAACGAAACCAAACCAAAAGTTTGCTTTGAATTCTGACCTGGGGTGAGGCCTGGGTTTTGAGTTTCTTTGTAAAGCTCTGTAGGTGATTGTAATATACAGGAAAATTTAGAAACCCCTCTATCAGCAGCACCGTGTCAGCTCCAGCACTCTGCAAATCCGGGGCTGTGTCCTGGAACACACACACAGGAGGACTCTCAGGGGCAGAATACTGGATAGTCCCGGGTCTTCCTAAAAACCTAAGGAGACGGCACTCCTGGCAACTGCGGAAGGACCAGCTGAAGGGACAGTAAAGCAGGCAGCACCTCTTGCAGGCCCTGCGATGGAGAGAGAAGGGGAGCGGGGAAAGGCAGCAAAGACCAGGGAGAACCAATGGAGCCGCGGCACAGCTGGGAATGGTTTGTTGGAAGGAGAAAATCAACACAGCCCAGGCGATCGGCCCTGTCGCCTATAAGGAAGTGTCTACTTTTTCCTGGGGCGTCCCCAGGTGACTCAGTAGTAAGGAATCCACCTGCCAATGGAGGAAATGCAGAAGACATGGGTTTGACTCTTGGGTCGGGAAGCTCCTCTAGAGAACAGCACAGCACCCCGCTCCAGTATTCTTGCCTGGAGAATTCCATGGACAGAGGAGCCTGGTAGGCTACAGTCCATGGGGTCGCACAGAGTCAGACACGACTGAGCACCTGAGACTCCGAGGCCTTTGCCTGGCCATGATGCTGGGGGAGCTGCACGGAAGCTCAGAGGCCAGGTGTGAAGTGCAGAGCCCGTTGGGTCACCCATCAGCAAAAGGAACAGTCTTCCCCACCGCTTCCCTAAGAGGCACTACAACCCGTCTACCAGGCAGCTCGGACACCCCAGATGCGCAGTCTGGAGGCTGGGCAGATGCTGACGGCAAGAGAAGAGGGTACAGGCAGTAAGAGAGAGTCCTTGACTTTGGACTAGTCCAGCCTGACCGGTTGCCAACGTTAACAAACCACATATCCTTTGAGTCCACCCCTGCATTTGTCAGCCTGACACCTGTGGGTCTCTGTCGCTCCGCTGGCCGTGGCGAACCATGACACGGGGAAAACTCGTTGGGAGATCAGGTTGTAACCATCCGAGCTGTTCCCTACTCCTCAGAGGGGTAGGTGACACATTCCATGGACTGATGGGGCTTTTGCCATGTAAACACTAGCTCTGTCTATGTGCCCTGGGGAGTGAAAGGGGGACCCTGGAGGGATTGAACAGCTGCCACAGATGCAGAAAAGCAGTTGCTACCTCACCTACCCCCTGCCCAGGGGTCTAGGGAGGGGTCAGGCGAAACACATGTTGTCTCTGTTCTCTTTCCTCACAACACCGCCTCCTCATCCTGAATCCCGGCTACCCAGGACCCCTTAAGAGGAGCAGGATGGAGCGCCCCCACCCCCCCGCCCCTACTGGAGCTTAAAGGGCCCAGGCCAAAGGCACACAGCCCTATGCAGGAGAAGTTGGGATGGGTGATAGCTTGTGTGGCCAAGGTTTCTTACCAGAGTAACCATGGTGCCTCCCACCATTTTGCAAAGCTCTGGGATAAGAGCAAGGTTCACTGAACACCTTCAAGGAACCAGGTCCTGGTCCAGGGGCTGGAGGAAGAATCAGACCTCCTCTGCCCTCAAGGAGCTTAACATCTATAGAGAGAGCGCCCTGATGAATTCCAAAACAGGACACAATGGGCACCTGGGGTGAGCACCGGGGGCTGCGGGAGCTGAGTGTGTAGAGGGGTACCTCATACATACTTGGGGTCAGAGAAGACGGCCTGCAGCAGCTGACACTGGAGCTAAGACATCTGGACAAGTAAGGAGGCGGCCATGATGCTGGGGAGCTGCAGGCTCAGAGGCCAGGTGTGAAGTGCAGAGCCCGTTGGGTCACCCATCAGCAAAAGGAACAGTCTTCCCACCGCTTCCTAAGAGGCACTACAACCCGTCTACCAGGCAGCTCGGACACCCCAGATGCGCAGTCTGGAGGCTGGGCAGATGCTGACGGCAAGAGAAGAGGGTACAGGCAGTAAGAGAGAGTCCTTGACTTTGGACTAGTCCAGCCTGACCGGTTGCCAACGTTAACAAACCACATATCCTTTGAGTCCACCCCTGCATTTGTCAGCCTGACACCTGTGGGTCTCTGTCGCTCCGCTGGCCGTGGCGAACCATGACACGGGGAAAACTCGTTGGGAGATCAGGTTGTAACCATCCGAGCTGTTCCCTACTCCTCAGAGGGGTAGGTGACACATTCCATGGACTGATGGGGCTTTTGCCATGTAAACACTAGCTCTGTCTATGTGCCCTGGGGAGTGAAAGGGGGACCCTGGAGGGATTGAACAGCTGCCACAGATGCAGAAAAGCAGTTGCTACCTCACCTACCCCCTGCCCAGGGGTCTAGGGAGGGGTCAGGCGAAACACATGTTGTCTCTGTTCTCTTTCCTCACAACACCGCCTCCTCATCCTGAATCCCGGCTACCCAGGACCCCTTAAGAGAAGCAGGATGGAGCCCCCCCACCCCCCCGCCCCTACTGGAGCTTAAAGTGCCCAGGCCAAAGGCACACAGCCCTATGCAGGAGAAGTTGGGATGGGTGATAGCTTGTGTGGCCAAGGTTTCTTACCAGAGTAACCATGGTGCCTCCCACCATTTTGCAAAGCTCTGGGATAAGAGCAAGGTTCACTGAACACCTTCAAGGAACCAGGTCCTGGTCCAGGGGCTGGAGGAAGAATCAGACCTCCTCTGCCCTCAAGGAGCTTAACATCTATAGAGAGAGCGCCCTGATGAATTCCAAAACAGGACACAATGGGCACCTGGGGTGAGCACCGGGGGCTGCGGGAGCTGAGTGTGTAGAGGGGTACCTCATACATACTTGGGGTCAGAGAAGACGGCCTGCAGCAGCTGACACTGGAGCTAAGACATCTGGACAAGTAAGGAGAGGCGAGTAGCTGAGAAAACAATGTGAAGAACAAGGCAAAGCAGTGGGAAATGACGGGGGAGGTCAACATGGCTGGAGCAAAGGATCTCCTATGGATGGGTCTTCGTGGGACATGGGGGTGAGCCAAGGGGGTTACAAGGCGCTGGGGAAATGATGCAGTCAGATCTCCACTGCAAACTTGCTGGCAGTAGCGGGGGTAAGACTGGAGTAGAGATCTTCCGTGGGGGCAGACGCACGAGTCCCAGGGACAGGTGGCCGTGGCCTAGGTCATGGTAATTCTTTCTAAAATGGGGAGACACACAGAAAGGCCACAGGACCAAGTCTCCTCACCTCCCCCCAGCAGCCTCTGCCCCTGGCCTGGCCCCATACAGTGCCATCTTGTTTACTTACAGGCCTTTCAGCTCTGTTCTGTGGCTCGCCAGGGTCAGATCTGCTGGCCACAGAGGAAAAGATGGGCCTGATTCCCCTGCTGCGGCAGTCATGGGGGTCCACCTTTTGCAACACTGCCCAGTTACCCTCCCATTCCTCTTGGGCCCGGGCACCCTGGGCAAGGGGCTTCTCAGTTACCCCAACAACCCAGATGGGCAGCAGAGTCAGAGGGGTAGGGAGTGCCGAGCACCTAGGCTCTGGAGCCTCACCACACTGGCGTCCCAGGCCAGCTCCATCCCATCAATGAGCTCTGAGCCCCAGCTTTCACAGCATCTGCCTGTGCCACAGAACAGTAGAACAGTCCACTCGCCGTGGTTTTGAGGGGGCTGCAGCCTCAAATCCATGGGGAGGGTCTTCATGCCATGTGTGGCACACCGGTGTGGCAGAGCTTTACGGACAGAGAACCTGGGGTTGCAAACAAGTGACTTGCCCAAGATGGTGGTTTTGGGGCCCAGGATGGCAGGACCCAGCCTCGCCGATAGCCAAGGCATCCGACTACTGGCCAATGAGAAAGCCCACTTGCCCTGGGGGCCACTGGCAAAAGTCCAAATAGGGCATCTCTCCGGTAGGAAGGCGGGCGCAGCTCATCGGGGTCAGAGAAGACGGCCTGCAGCAGCTGACACTGGAGCTAAGACATCTGGACAAGTAAGGAGAGGCGAGTAGCTGAGAAAACAATGTGAAGAACAAGGCAAAGCAGTGGGAAATGACGGGGGAGGTCAACATGGCTGGAGCAAAGGATCTCCTATGGATGGGTCTTCGTGGGACATGGGGGTGAGCCAAGGGGGTTACAAGGCGCTGGGGAAATGATGCAGTCAGATCTCCACTGCAAACTTGCTGGCAGTAGCGGGGGTAAGACTGGAGTAGAGATCTTCCGTGGGGGCAGACGCACGAGTCCCAGGGACAGGTGGCCGTGGCCTAGGTCATGGTAATTCTTTCTAAAATGGGGAGACACACAGAAAGGCCACAGGACCAAGTCTCCTCACCTCCCCCCAGCAGCCTCTGCCCCTGGCCTGGCCCCATACAGTGCCATCTTGTTTACTTACAGGCCTTTCAGCTCTGTTCTGTGGCTCGCCAGGGTCAGATCTGCTGGCCACAGAGGAAAAGATGGGCCTGATTCCCCTGCTGCGGCAGTCATGGGGGTCCACCTTTTGCAACACTGCCCAGTTACCCTCCCATTCCTCTTGGGCCCGGGCACCCTGGGCAAGGGGCTTCTCAGTTACCCCAACAACCCAGATGGGCAGCAGAGTCAGAGGGGTAGGGAGTGCCGAGCACCTAGGCTCTGGAGCCTCACCACACTGGCGTCCCAGGCCAGCTCCATCCCATCAATGAGCTCTGAGCCCCAGCTTTCACAGCATCTGCCTGTGCCACAGAACAGTAGAACAGTCCACTCGCCGTGGTTTTGAGGGGGCTGCAGCCTCAAATCCATGGGGAGGGTCTTCATGCCATGTGTGGCACACCGGTGTGGCAGAGCTTTACGGACAGAGAACCTGGGGTTGCAAACAAGTGACTTGCCCAAGATGGTGGTTTTGGGGCCCAGGATGGCAGGACCCAGCCTCGCCGATAGCCAAGGCATCCGACTACTGGCCAATGAGAAAGCCCACTTGCCCTGGGGGCCACTGGCAAAAGTCCAAATAGGGCATCTCTCCGGTAGGAAGGCGGGCGCAGCTCATCGGGGTCACCACGGGATGCTCCAGTGGGGAGCCCTGGACAGCCAGGTCCGACTGTTCCTCAGGGGCAGGATGACCTCCACACAGGATGGTCTGACCTGTGTCAACCTCGGCCCTGTGATGGACGGAGCCAGCCCCTGAGAAGCGTGGGGTGAGGGAGTCTGACTGCATCCGGTTTTAGAGCTGCCGCCTCTAGTTCAGTCCGACAGTGCACGTGGGGTCCCCAAGGCCAGCAGACATCCCCATCCGACAAGCTCTGCGAAAAGCACAAGGCCTGCTGGTTCCGTGGTAGCCTTGGTGGCAGCAGGTGGGGTAGGGGAGTTCAAGGCCACACGATGAGCCATGCAGCTGCAGGGACAGAGCTGTGCTGAGCACACCAGCTGCCCTGCGGTGCTCCTCCACGGTTTGGATGGACTACTTCTCAAAGCAGGAGCCCTTCTGAGAGGCTGCTGGGAAGCAAGGCCAAGACTCTTGGGTTCTCAGAAATCTTTTAATAACAGTAAATGAAGGAAACATTTAACAGGAAGTGCCACGGTGAGGGTTCCTCTTCATTCAGGGATCTTCAACAATAGAAACACCTCAGCCTAAAGTCCAGAGTGCTAAGTACACAAATTAATGACCATTTATTTGCAAAGGTGACTGCAGAAATCATTTCCGTACAATCGAAAGGATTTTACAAAACAGGAAAAACGTTACAAAATACCCCAAGAGGTGAGCAAATTGGCAGGGGCACAGAGCACCCAAGAACCAGCATGGCAAAAGTACGCATCTTGCAGCTGTTTAAGGGGATGACAAAGACTGGTTCTAAAGGGAGCAACCGTGGGAGGGGTGCACATCTCACCTTGGGAATGAGGAAGGACTGTGGCAGGGGTGGGGGCGACAGCAGAGGCAGCGCGACTGCCTGGCAGAAAGAATTTTAAGCCGGACTGTCTTATTCTCTCTACCACAATAACACCAATAGAAACGACGAATTCATCCAAATAGAACACAGAAACGACACCCAAAGAAAGCAGGTTTCCAAAATGACAGTGTGGCTTGAAATGACTTGTTTGTGTTTCGTGCCACGAGGAGCAAGCCAGTGTACCAAATGTCACAAGCGCGACAACAAGCGACTAGGTTTTCCTGAGCACTGGTGACTCGCTGTATGTACAGAAGAGGAAGGCTGGTTCCCTCTCATGGACCCTCCCAACCCCCAGGGGGCAGGGCGGGCTGTGCGGTGAGCACACCCCTTCCCGCAGTCCTTGTTCCCCCCAGAATACCATCTCTGAGGCCGGCTCCCCACTTATCAAAACCAGCACTGGGGTCTTGTCTTCCAGGAGCCACACTGGCCCTTCTCCCCTCGCCCGCCTCCCCGTCTCCGCTTCAGATGACCAACATCTACAAATCCAAGGAAGCCTTTGTGGCCAAGGGAAGGGGGCGGGGAATGGTTTTCCACCAGATCCCCCCACCCAACACTAGCGTGTGGAGCCAGAGCCGTGCTGACAACTTGCTCTCCATGTGGCCCATAAATCAATGAAGTATCAATGAGCACAGACCCCCAAAACCCTGAGGGAGGCTGCAACCAAAGGGGTGGTCCGAGAGCTGGACTTGAGGTACTTGGGGGCAAAGGGCCCCGATCCCCCACCTGACATCCTGATGGCCCTGCCTGCCGCTTCTGCAAAGACTGAGAAGTCAGTCCCAAGAGAGAAAAGGTTGACTGGAGGAAACTAAGTTTGTAGCTTCTCTCACAAGCTGACAGATGAACGCGTGACTGGGCCTCCAGGAAGATGGGCCAAATCATCTTTGGTCTACAGAACCAAATGCAGAGGCTCAGGGAGGGGTGGGGGCTACAAGTAGGCGGGAGCGTTGTGAACCTGAGCTTATGCTCAGCCTACTGAACAGACTGCGCTCATTGGCCCAGATCCTCAACTGAGGCTACCCAGAGGCTGGAGGGAACACTCCTTTCTCTTGCCAGGACTGCTGTAAAAGAAATTGTCCACTTCTACAAACACCCTCACAGACACACACAGGCTTCCCACACGCTGGCAGATGGCATATGGAAACCTGGCCAGGCAGGCTGGGGAAGCTCCTTGGCACTGACAGGAGAGCTCTGGGGAGGAGTGGGGAAGCCCAGGCCCACTGCTGCAGGGGCCACCCTCCGAGGCAGGTTGCCAGGGGTTGGGCCAGGTCACCGCTCCATGTGGGCCTGGCCCAAGGGCAAACTCAGGTACAGGCCAATTTAGACGCCTGCTGCTGCTCAGCACCTCAAACGCAGGCCATGACTCCCTGTGGATGGGGCTCACTCTGTTCCTTCCCCTTACCTATTTCTGGGCCCACCTGGCCCCCCAGAAGCCCTGCATCCTCCCCGCTGGATAGGTGCACCTGCCTCTCGCCTGGCCAAGCCAGGCACATGGCTTCCACTTTCTTCTTTCCTTCCAAGCAACAGCTATGTGCCAGCCAGCCTGGGGCACTGAGCCATAGCCAGAGCAAAGATGAACTTTCAGAGGCAGGACAACCCAAGGCAAGCTCAGGCTGACTGGAACCCCGCGCCAGGCCCAGAGACAAGGAGGAAGAGAGCGCTCTGCCGCTGTGCCCTCGGTGGCGCAGTGTCTGTGCCACCCAGGCTGCTGGCCTCCAGCTGAGGCGGAGACTCTTGAGTTCTAGCAGGGATGGGCCAGGCCCCCAGGGGCTTCCCCTGTGATCTCCTTCCGACCTTTCCTTTCGAAAGAGGCCAAGAGGCACTGAGACCTGGCCTCCTCAGCCACGCCCAAACACAGCCTGCCGGTAGGTGGGGCGAAGCCAGCCAGTCAAGAGGTGCCTCTTCTGGAAGCAAACCAAGGAAGAGAGGCACAAGGAAAAATTCAGCCGAACTCTCAAAAGATGGCAGAAAATGAAGGTGACACGTCATGAGGAGCTCATCGGGAGCCAGAGCGGAGCATTTGCCCCTCCTACAAGCCCACACCCTGGGGACTAACAGCATCAGTGCTGGCATCTCTCTGCGTCCCTGGGCCTCACCCCGCGAGAAGAGACTCTCCTCCATTCTGCTGCCTCCAGTAAGTCCACTTGCTAAAATCCTGACTACTGAGTCACTGAAACTCAATCTAGGTCCAAAACAGTAACAGCTGCAATACTGAATGGGCCCAGGGAAAGCGGGTTGCCTAGAACGGGAGACTGGGGGCGGGGGGCGCGCGCGCCTATCAGAGGAGGGCATGGAACTAACTTTTCTTACTTAGAGCCGAGAAGGAGGCAGCAGACGCCACCACCTCCCTGCCTGAGGTCCGGGCATGACTGAGGCATCTCGCAGCAAAAGGTCTTCTATTTCGAGCACTTGAACCTCCCCACAAGGGGACTTGCCTTTTTAGTACCTGCCTTTCAACCTAGACATGGGCTGTGGGGTGGGGAGCACATGACAGGCCCCAAGAATTCAGCTCTGACAATGATGACCAAGTGCAGGGATGACGCTTGGTCCTAGAGAAATAACGCTGCAGGATCTGTATCTTCCCAAACTGAAGATGCTAACATATTCTGTAAAAGCACGAAATGGATCAACAGGTGTCCTCCAGAGGCAGGCCTTAATGCAAAGATTCCCTGAACTCACACATCCCAAAACAAGAACAAAGAGACAGGCTTCCTTCCTTGGTGGATCAGATAGTCAAGAACAAAGAGACAAAACCCCCAAAGCCAAAAAAGTCCAAGTCTAGCTCATCTTTCCCTGAAACTGCCTTTAAAGAGAAACAATGTTTAAGAGGCGCTCAGTATTAAAAATGTCATCTGTTACCAACATTAAACTAAAAGCAAACCTATGATTCGAATCACAGTTTTCTCGAAGTTACCACTTCTATTGATTAATTTCTATGCTCACCTCTGACTGGGATATGGGTCAGCTCTCAAGCAGATTTCTCCCCAAGCTCCTGCCTAGTATTAGCTGTGGAAATTTCAATCTAGTTCACTTAGGATTTGCCATTGCAACAGTGCTCATGGCCCTCGGTGGAATCTAGCCCCTGGGGTGGGTAGTGCTTCCACCTCCCACCACTGGCAGTATCTGGAGGGAGTGACTGGTTGGCTGCTTGCTTTGAGTCATGAGACACCAGTGCGGAGAATCTGGCCAGTTCTATTTTGGCCGTGAGCTGGGAAATCCCTCGGCTCTTGGCTTGCTGCTGGTATAGAAACAAGGCCTCGGTCCCCTTACAGTGGGGGGCTGTGCTGGACACAAAAGGGGACCCCAGCATAAGCCTGGAAATCCCTGGCAGTGGAGAAATGAAACACAACCTCATCTCATCACTTCGATGCCCAAAGAACTACTGCTTGTTGTTCCCTTTCTCCTCAACCAGCTGTGGTTAAAGCACCAACAAGCAGAGTGAAAGCCGCGGACTACCATCTTGCCACGTAAGGCCACCAGGAGCAGGGAGAGAGCGCCAAAGGGGAGGAGGAAAGGAGGAGCCGTCCTGGGGGGAGAGTCGGGGCAGGAAAAGAGGTGGAAGAAAGGGGCAGAGAAGAGGGAAAAAGGAAATATAGTGAACATCCTATTGCCCTCTCCCATGATTTCATCAAGAACTGGGTGTCCTCCAAGTCAAGTCAGAACTTGTTTCCTCAGGGGGAAAAAAACAAAACAAAACCAAACCCCAAACAAAACAAAACCACCAAAAAAAGAAAAGAAAAAGAAAAAGAAAATCCACAAGCACCTTCAGTCTATTTTCTTGGCTGGAAGCCGGAGCAAATCCAGCAGATATCTACACAAGGGCCCAGCCATGTATGAGAACAGGATGACCAGCTTCCCGTGTGTCATGGTCATGAGAGTCTGGTGTCCCGAGGCCCAGATGCGGTACCAGGGGCCGTAGAATGGGTCTGAGATGGCCGGACACAGCATGTTGTTCAAATTCACTTCGGTGACCTGCAGGGACAAGGGAGGTAGAGTGAGCGTTCACCATCCTGAGGCTTTCTCTGGCTTCTGCCAGTTCAGCCTTGTCTACCTACGGGGGACTAGCCAAGGAGGGGGATTGACAAATCCCCACCTGTTCATAGAGGGATCTTTCTCCCCTAAGTTTGGATCATGGCTAAGCCTTTTGGAGGTGATGTGGGAGGCTGTCCAGGGGTAAAGCTGGTCTTGCCTTTTGGTTGGGCCCAGAGCCCATTGCCATTCCTTAGCATTTACTACGTATGCCTAGATCTGGAGAGGTATTATGGGATAAAAGAGCTGTCAGCTGCATGGTCCCTGCCTCCACATAACTAGCAACCAATCAAATTGGAATGATTAGTCTACCACAGCTGACCTCAGACCAGACATTCCTCACTGGCTCTTGCCCACCATGAGATCTGAGGAGTGAACAAAAAAGGGGCTGAGTCCTCAGAGACGATCTCATGAGGGAAGTCACACCTGAATGGCTTCATGAAGGATGGATGGGAGTCATGATGAGGAATGGAGTGAACAGAGCCTTCCATGTAGGAGGCATAGCGCGAGCCAGGTGTGGAGGTGAGACTGAGCGGGGTATGTACGGTGACATGGAGACACTGAGTCCTGTGGAGCCAAGGATCGCAGTGGAGACAAGTGTGAAAGTTAAGGGCATGACAGTCATACTGCTTCCTTCCGAGAGCACAGGAAGCATTCATGCTATTGGCAAGGAGCTCAAACTACCCCCAGGCCAACTGGAGCAGAGCAACACGCCAGGGTGGGGAAGAGAACACGACCACTTCGACAAAGGCGCTGGTGACTTCAGTTACGTGCCCTGGTCCGGCCAGGCCCCACGAGGCTCCGCGTGGCTAACGGTACATTGCTGCTCGCACACCAAACAAGACACGCCACTCCTGCGCTGAGGACGGCCACCACAGCTGCTTTCCAAAGCCCTTCAAGCCCGTTCTCCTACAAAGCAAGTTCTCACCACCTTTCAGAGAGGTGGAGGGTTTGTGACATGACTCACCTAGAGCAGTGGCAAAGCCAGGACTTGAACTTGGGTCTCCTGACCCCAGCCCCAGCCTCTTGATACTCATTTTGCCACCAACAGACACACCACCAGGGCACTCAGCAATTCTGGGCTTTGGATGACTCAAGTACTGAGTCCAGACATCGGCCACACTCCAGGCAGGTCTGATCATCCCAGAATGCCGCAGGAGCCACCCAACACCATACGTCCAACTTGCCCCACAGCTCACGGCCTAGTAGGAGGCCCAGAATGGACCCAAGGTCAGAAGCCTCCCCAGGGGCAGGGTTAGGGTCCTGCCTCCCATGGAGGCCACAGTAAACCAGTCACCCGTGCAGTTCACTATTTCCGAGTCAAGCGGCCATGGTGAAAGGCCTCCTTGCTTCCCAGGGATGAAAGAAGCAGTCATTACTGAAGGATTCAGAAAGCTCTTTGGAGAGGCCAAAGCTGTGGATCGTAAATCAGCAACCCAGACACAACAATCTGACAGTGTGGCCTTTGGCATCTTCTATTTTGAAAACAAAACGATACACCAGCACCAACCAGGATTATCAAGATTACACCTGAATGGCTTCATGAAGGATGGATGGGAGTCATGATGAGGAATGGAGTGAACAGAGCCTTCCATGTAGGAGGCATAGCGCGAGCCAGGTGTGGAGGTGAGACTGAGCGGGGTATGTACGGTGACATGGAGACACTGAGTCCTGTGGAGCCAAGGATCGCAGTGGAGACAAGTGTGAAAGTTAAGGGCATGACAGTCATACTGCTTCCTTCCGAGAGCACAGGAAGCATTCATGCTATTGGCAAGGAGCTCAAACTACCCCCAGGCCAACTGGAGCAGAGCAACACGCCAGGGTGGGGAAGAGAACACGACCACTTCGACAAAGGCGCTGGTGACTTCAGTTACGTGCCCTGGTCCGGCCAGGCCCCACGAGGCTCCGCGTGGCTAACGGTACATTGCTGCTCGCACACCAAACAAGACACGCCACTCCTGCGCTGAGGACGGCCACCACAGCTGCTTTCCAAAGCCCTTCAAGCCCGTTCTCCTACAAAGCAAGTTCTCACCACCTTTCAGAGAGGTGGAGGGTTTGTGACATGACTCACCTAGAGCAGTGGCAAAGCCAGGACTTGAACTTGGGTCTCCTGACCCCAGCCCCAGCCTCTTGATACTCATTTTGCCACCAACAGACACACCACCAGGGCACTCAGCAATTCTGGGCTTTGGATGACTCAAGTACTGAGTCCAGACATCGGCCACACTCCAGGCAGGTCTGATCATCCCAGAATGCCGCAGGAGCCACCCAACACCATACGTCCAACTTGCCCCACAGCTCACGGCCTAGTAGGAGGCCCAGAATGGACCCAAGGTCAGAAGCCTCCCCAGGGGCAGGGTTAGGGTCCTGCCTCCCATGGAGGCCACAGTAAACCAGTCACCCGTGCAGTTCACTATTTCCGAGTCAAGCGGCCATGAGTGAAAGGCCTCCTTGCTTCCCCAGGGATGAAAGAAGCAGTCATTACTGAAGGATTCAGAAAGCTCTTTGGAGAGGCCAAAGCTGTGGATCGTAAATCAGCAACCCAGACACAACAATCTGACAGTGTGGCCTTTGGCATCTTCTATTTTGAAAACAAAACGATACACCAGCACCAACCAGGATTATCAAGATTTATGAAGAACTCCAAACAGAAGGGATAGAAGGGGAGAGAAGCAAACTTACCAGGCCCAGGATCTGCAAGATGCTGAAGTGATAGAAGAACATGAGGCCAGTTGAGAGAAGGGCCCACCGGAAACTGCTGAGGGGCTCTGGGGTGTAAGCACCTGCAGAAAAAGGGGAGATGGTGAGAGAAAGGAGGTGGTGACCCACTTCTCCGCCCTCACCTGACCAGGGTGCAGGGGCTGAGGCCACAGCCGCCATCTGCTGTTTAACCCGCTTCCACTGCCCAGGGATGGCCGCCCGAGAGAGAGCTCCACTGATTAGCTGGGTGCTTCGCTCACCCCTTCCCAACCTCTGTTCTGCCACGTAATGCTGGGGCCATGAGAGAGAGGATTTTGTTTTAAAACACTGTTGTTATAGTAGTAACATGGTTGGCCCTTTGTATCTGTAGAGTCCACGTCTGATGGTTTCCATCAACTGGATGGGTCCATGGTTGGTTGAACTTGTGGATGTGGACCCTGAAGGTGCAGACAGTCGAGTGCACAGCAGCAGTTTATGAGGAGCTTGAGCATCCTCACATTTTGGTACCTGCAGGGATCCTGGAACCAGTCCCCCTCAGAGACTGAGGGAGGGACGACTGCACATGCTCACTAAAGGAAATTTAGAAAATATTTAAAAAGTAGAAATGAGATGGAAGAAAAAGAAACATCCCCTCCCCACGGCAATGCTCTACTTGCTGAATGTGATCACTGCTAGAGGGCGGTGTGTCTCCTTGGCTCTTTATGCCTTGGGAGTTTCTTTTCTTCTTTTTTATTTTTGGCCTCTTATGTTTTGTTATTTATTTATTTTCATCCAGCTCCAATCCTTAACCTGTGGGGCCCTTCCATTGCTGTAGCCTCTTTCGTTGCACAGCACTGGCTCTGGGCACATGCAGTCCAGAGTGCTGGCTCGTAACTGGACACACCGGTCCAGCCGCTCCACGTGGGATCTTCCTGGGTCAGGGATCGAACCGGTGCCCTTCGCAGTGCAAGCTGGACTCTTTACCCACTGGACCACCAGGGAGGCCCTCTTTCTTCTTTTGATTACTGATTGGAATCTTCCTATATATAGAATTGCATAGCCTCCATTCCCACCTTTATTTTAAGCAGTCCCCCAAGAGGAGCATCACTGAGGAAGGGTGGTGTGGTGGTTGAGCATGTCAACTTGGATGTCACACAGATTTGGTTTCAAACCTGACTGTGTTTGACCTTGGAAATGTTATTTTTAACTCCCTAGACCTCAGTGTATTTGTCTGTAAAATGGGACTACTCCCAAGAGCTGGCGTGAAGCGTAAAGGAAAGAATATGTTGAGAGTCCTCAGTGTGGAATCTGTTGCGATAAAAATGCTCAATGCATGTCAGGTACTGTCATGACCACGTTGCTGTTATCATTTGGATACCAATTAACATGCCATTTCCCGACATTCAGCCAGCTCTCTCCCCCTGGAACAGCAGGAATGATGTATCTGTCCTCTGTTGTCACTCAACAGGTTTGATGTACGCTAGACCTTACAGGGCAGAGGTATGGCTAATAGGATGCTCTGGGTGCACACATTCTGTAATGCAACCCTCCACCTCAAGAAGGCAGCAACAGGAAGAGGAGGAGTATTTTCCCAAGTCAGTCTTTCACAGATTCATCCACCAGTTATCAGGCACCCATTGTGTGCCAAGCGCTGAGGATAGGAACATAAGGGAGACAGGCTTCCTGCCGCTTCAGACTCATGATCCAGCTGAGAAGACAGATAAGCTCCCCAACAGGGAGAACCTGGGACGATGTCCCAGGTCTGTGTCAAACATTATGGGGGGACAGCACTCAGCTTGGTGGAGGGGGCACACAGCAAAACTCCTGAGGGGCAAGCGTGACTCAAAGAGGGACCTAGGCATTCTGGAGCAGCAGCTAGACAGGAAAGCAGACATTTGTGGGAGCAAGCCAATTCACAGAACGATGGGGAAGCGTGGAGACTACAGTGGCCAGCGTGATGGGGGCAGTGAGTAGGAACAGGGCTCAGAGGTTGGCATGGCTAGACTGTTCCAAGCTGGGCTATGTAGGACCTTAGGAGTCATGCTGAGGGTTTTTGGCTTCATCTTGTGCTGCAGGGTCATGACACTAAATGCCTCAAGCTTCAGACAGGGGAGTGACCAGGGACAATGAGACATCAGGGACCCTGGAGACCGGCCAACTGGAAAACGCAGGCCCCCCTCCCGAAGAGGGCAGTCAGCACTCAGCACCAGGCAATCACTGCTCTATGGAGAACTGAACCCTGAGCTGACAGTGTTTCCACTTTTGTTAACAAAAGCCAGGAATGGGGAGCTTTCATACAGATTACTAATTTTTAAATGTTGGCAAATAATTCAAAATGTTTTAAGAATGCTCAATGGAGCAAACAAAACATGTCTTCTTGGATGGTTTTCAGACCAGGGGTGGCCAGTTTCGAGCTCTGCTGCTGAGCCACAGAAAGCAGCAGAGTGTCTGAAGCAGGAAAGTGACGTTGATCCTATGTGTGCTTGAAAAAGACCACCCTGGCCAGGCTGTGAGGGATGGGCTAGAATAGAGTCCAGGTGGGAAGGAGACCACGAAGGAGACAGCTTCAGGAGCCCCAAGACAGAGGAGGATGGATGGCTTCTGGTTGGGCGTCACTGGTTTGAAGGTGCCACTTACTGTGATGGAGAAGACAGGAAAAGGCAGAGTTGGGAGAGAAGGTGGCGAAATGAGGCTGATTTTAGACATGTCGGAGGCTGAGGTGCCCATGAAATATTCCAGTGGAAGTGTCTCTTGGGCTGTGTGCACCCTGGGAAATACAGCGTGACGGGGAGGGTGTGGGCCCTGGAGCTGTGCAGACATGGGTTCTCAAATCCTGGCTCTGGCTGCTGAGTGATCTCAGGGCTGTAGGCCAGCGTGGTTTCACTCATCTACAAAATGCGGTGCCACGGCCTACTTTACAGGGTAGATAAGATCATGTAAGCAATGACTGCAGTGCCATGTCTGGGATTTAATAAATACTGATTATCTTCATTATGGTATGAATTGTCAACTCAGTGGAGCAAGCCAATTCACAGAACGATGGGGAAGCGTGGAGACTACAGTGGCCAGCGTGATGGGGGCAGTGAGTAGGAACAGGGCTCAGAGGTTGGCATGGCTAGACTGTTCCAAGCTGGGCTATGTAGGACCTTAGGAGTCATGCTGAGGGTTTTTGGCTTCATCTTGTGCTGCAGGGTCATGACACTAAATGCCTCAAGCTTCAGACAGGGGAGTGACCAGGGACAATGAGACATCAGGGACCCTGGAGACCGGCCAACTGGAAAACGCAGGCCCCCCTCCCGAAGAGGGCAGTCAGCACTCAGCACCAGGCAATCACTGCTCTATGGAGAACTGAACCCTGAGCTGACAGTGTTTCCACTTTTGTTAACAAAAGCCAGGAATGGGGAGCTTTCATACAGATTACTAATTTTTAAATGTTGGCAAATAATTCAAAATGTTTTAAGAATGCTCAATGGAGCAAACAAAACATGTCTTCTTGGATGGTTTTCAGACCAGGGGTGGCCAGTTTCGAGCTCTGCTGCTGAGCCACAGAAAGCAGCAGAGTGTCTGAAGCAGGAAAGTGACGTTGATCCTATGTGTGCTTGAAAAAGACCACCCTGGCCAGGCTGTGAGGGATGGGCTAGAATAGAGTCCAGGTGGGAAGGAGACCACGAAGGAGACAGCTTCAGGAGCCCCAAGACAGAGGAGGATGGATGGCTTCTGGTTGGGCGTCACTGGTTTGAAGGTGCCACTTACTGTGATGGAGAAGACAGGAAAAGGCAGAGTTGGGAGAGAAGGTGGCGAAATGAGGCTGATTTTAGACATGTCGGAGGCTGAGGTGCCCATGAAATATTCCAGTGGAAGTGTCTCTTGGGCTGTGTGCACCCTGGGAAATACAGCGTGACGGGGAGGGTGTGGGCCCTGGAGCTGTGCAGACATGGGTTCTCAAATCCTGGCTCTGGCTGCTGAGTGATCTCAGGGCTGTAGGCCAGCGTGGTTTCACTCATCTACAAAATGCGGTGCCACGGCCTACTTTACAGGGTAGATAAGATCATGTAAGCAATGACTGCAGTGCCATGTCTGGGATTTAATAAATACTGATTATCTTCATTATGGTATGAATTGTCAACTCAGTGGAAAGGACGGGACTGAGCATCCAGATACAAGTGCTGTGAACTGAGCGAGGAAGGCAGTGCAAGGCAAAGCACCATGGGGGGAGGAGGAGGAGGAGGAGAGCAGACGGGGTGACCGAAGCCTGCTGGGTCTTCTGGGAAAGAAGCTCAGGCTTGCTCCGAGCACAAGAGGCAGACTCACCACACACCTGAGGCAGAAAGCCTTTTGCGGGCATCGGACTCATCTGTCCACTTTGTAGATGGACAAACTGAGGCCAAGAGATGGGCAGCACAAGCCAAAGTCAGCAGCACAGTAGCGGGCTCTCAGAGAACGCCAAGGGACTCGAGGCCCTCACTGCCACTTCTGCAGACCTCCATCACACCACACTGTACCAGCTCTTTGTCTACCATCTAGATGAGGGCTGCGGATCGAGGACCAAATGGGATTCATTTCTGAGTTCCTAGCATCTAGGAATTGAGCACTGCGTTGTCATCCTGGTTGCTGAGGACATACAAGAGAAGAGGCGACCTGGAGGATCTACAGGTGCTTGGAACCCAGAACAGGTTTTCCTAGCTGTGTCCCTTCCCTCCAGCCTCTGCTTGGCTCCCCTTGGTGGCATCTGGGCAGTAGTGACAACCCCATGGGTAGTGGCTGGGGGCAGGAAGGAAGAGCCTCAGGCAGGCTTTATCAGTGCACCCGGTCCTCCCTGGAAGCCCCCGTCCCCTGTCCTGCCCTAGGATACAGGGGAAAGTAGCGCTCAGTGCTCTCACCGCCTCTAGTCCAGACCCTGACTCGAGTACCATTCCTCCTGTCTTCCATCACCCATCCCATGTCAGACCATCAGATCCCTGAGGGGAGAGCAGTTTCAGAGTGCCCTCTTCACCTCCAGCACCAGGCATACAGTAGGCACTCAAAAAAAATCATTGCTTT
Organism: Tragulus kanchil; assembly: GCA_022376925.1. Taxonomy (NCBI): domain Eukaryota; kingdom Metazoa; phylum Chordata; class Mammalia; order Artiodactyla; family Tragulidae; genus Tragulus; species Tragulus kanchil. The sequence continues at coordinate 62,700,518 of JAIOJX010000001.1, read as the reverse complement.
TGGGGAACAGAATGAAACCTATAGCCTTTGGCTTGACAATGCTACTTTGAGGCCTGCCATCGAACCGCCTGAACACCTGGCAAACGGCCCTGACTTACACAAAGACATTTACACCTGTGCTACTGTATTGGGACCCTGGAAACAGACCGATAGAGCAGATAACTAAACTCTAGGGCCTCAGTATTATGAACAGACCACCGCCATTCAAATAACAACCGAACTATATACTGTGCAGAGAAGTCCCTGGCTTGTGATGCCAAGTGTAAGTGATGGAACGAAGCAGTGCATCAGTGATGGGGAAACGTGGATTAGTGTGTAACACAAAGGTCTTGGGTCAGACAGCCTTGGGTGTGAGTCCTGCCTCTGCCACTGCCTAGAAGGGGTGACCTTGGGAAAGTCAAGCCACCCCCTGAAGCCTGTTTCCTGTAGTAACATGGATCTCTTGGGGCTGCTGAGTAGAATAAGAGATATAAAAAAGTAAACACAGCAGCTAGCCTGCCACACAGATGGCAGCTGCTATTTTTATCATGGCAACCACAGCCATCCAAAATCTCATAAAAGACTGGAAAACAAGAAATCTTGTAAAGAGGTGAGCTTTTTCTATGAAGGGGGACTCTGGCTGTGGTTTCCTCTACCTTTTCACTACTGTTAGCTTTTTCCATTGCAAAGCCGATCAAATACTCAATTTCCTCCCCCCACCCAACAAAAGTACCATGAGAATAGATGACCCAGTCTACATAGACATATGCAAATTGTAGGCAAAGGCACATCACTCTTTTTTTATACACCTGGATGTGGCCCCTGAGAAAATCTCAGTGTAAAACCAGTTTCTTTTAAGGAAAAATAGAAATTTAAGCACTTTCAGAAAAATTAAACACATAAAACTTTTTTTTTTACCTCTAAGAAAAAATAAATGTGACATTTGCTGCTGGCACCTTCTATCCCAGGAGGATAGAAGCATTTCAGCTCTAAAGGTAGGGGGAAACCGAGATAATAGCTTTTTCTGAAATTTATTTCTGTCAGAAGGAAGCTTTGAGTGCTGGGAGAGATGTCTATGCACCCCAGCAGCCACAACTGATACCCAGAGGCCTCTCCCAAGGGCCCTTTCTCTAATCCTCTAATCCCAGAGGGAAAGGGCTTACACCAAGGGGACGAGAAAGGGCAGGGAGGCATCCTATTCTCTAACCTTCTTCCCTCTCCAATCAAGTCATTCACTTTGACATGTTTCCCATTCATTCAACATGGACTGAGCGCATATTGGTAGACTCCACGCTAGGTAGTACAGATATGAAGCCTCGACAGGCCTGTGAGCAATGAGATGGTGGTGTGACAAGGTGTACCTCGTGTGTGTGTGTGTGCTCAGTTGTGTCCAACTCCTTGCAGCCCACAGGTTCCTCTGTACATGGAACTTTCCAGGCAAGAATAATGGAGTGGGTTGCCATTTCCTCCTCTAGGGGATCTTTCCAACCCAGGAATCTAACCTGCGTCTCTTGCGTGGGCTGGTGGATTCTTTACCATCTAGCACCACAGGGGAAGCCAGATAAGGTAAGCACCACTAAGTAATGGGGGACACCAAGAAAGGGGAGCTAGAGAGGATGAGAGTTGGGGTGAGTCCTGAAGAACAAGATGGAGATGAAGGCGGGAGCCTATGTGAAGGAAAGAACATGCCAGGCAGTGGGTACAACCTGGAGAAAGGCGGGGAGGCCTGGAACAGCACCCTGTTTGCACGGAATCCCTAGCAGGTCTGAGTTACTGGAGTATCAAGCGGGAAAGGATCATGTGCCAAGAGATGAAGCTGGAAAGATAGGCAAGTGGGCTCAGGTCAAGAAGAGCCGTCTGCTTGGCCTTTATCCTCTACATGAGAAGAAGCCACTGAGAGGTTGGCAGGAGGGAACTTCCAGATCAGATTTCTGTTTCAGCTAGCTAGCTGGCTCTGGCAGCAGTGTGGATGATGGGTGAGAGAGGGACAAGACTGAAGACCAGTCTGGATGCTGCTTTAGCGACAGATGACTTTGCAATTCACTGGACACAGAGGAGGCATCTAGGGTGATCCCTATGTCACTGAGTTCAGTAACTGAGAGGAGTTAACTTAGGGGAGAGGAGAGCTAAGGTTGATGGCATGATGACATCCCTGAATGCCTATAGGGTATCCCGGGTCTAGAGCTCAGGAGAGGAAGATGGCCTGGAAACAGAGCTTGGGGTATGGAAAAGATGAACAAGTTGTTCACAGAATGAGATTGAGCAATGAAGAATAGGACCTGGAAAACACTAATAGCTGCCAGGAGAAAGAAGATCCACGAGAAGACAGGACTGAAGATAAGATTAAAGATTGTCACAGGCCATACCTGGCAATTTTCATTTAAAAGGATTAAGATGAAATAAAATTGGAAGTCTGGGTCCTCAGCAGCACGAGGCACATTTCAAGTACTTGATAACCATACATGGCTAGTGGCTACCATACTGGACAGGACAGGCACAGAACATTCCCATCATCACAGAAAACTCTTCTGGGAGCACACTTCTCTACAGAGTGCAAAGAATACAACTGTTTCCACTGAGTTTGGCATGCTGGTCACTGGAAAGTTTTGCTGGAGCAATTTCGCAAAATTGGTGAGGGAGGTGAAATGAAAGTTGCTCAGTTGTGTCTGACTCTTTGTAACCCCAAAGACTGCAGCCACCCAGGCTCCTCTGTCCATGGGATTCTCCAGGCAAGAATACTGGAGTGGTGCCCATTCCCCTTTTCCAGAGATCCTCCCAACCCAGGGATTGAACCTGAGACTCCTGCATGGCAGGCAGATTCTTTACCGTCTGAGCCACTAGGGAAGAGGCAGGAGCTGGGTGGTAAGAGATGGAAGAAAAGCTTTCCACATGCATAATGTAAGAAAGAGAATGCCAGGAAAAGGGAACAGGATATGCAAAGTCAGAGAAATCATGAGCTACATTCCCAGGGTTTCAATCACTCCTCTTAATAAACCATTTACATCCTTTTGTCATTCCCTGACTTACCTCTTGCCACAAGAAGCCTGTTTCATCTCTAGCATTCAGAGTAATCACTGGTTTTTCTCCTTGCGCCGTACAGGAAGAGTGTTTGCGTGCGTGCTAAGTTGCTTCAATTATGTCTCTTTGCGACCCTATGGACTGTAAGCCTTCCTGGCATCTCTGTCCATGGGATTCTCCAGGCAAGAATACTGGAGTGGGTTGCCATGGCCTCCTCCGGAGGATCTTCCCGACCCAGGGATGGATTCTGCGTCTCTTCTGTCTCCTGCATTGGCAGGAGTAGGTAACCTCTTTCTTTGCATTGCTGTTTCCAGACCACAGGCTTTCCTTTCTCCCCAAAACCCCACAACCACCATATGGTACCACACACCAACTACTCTTTCCTTTTACAACTGTCTATAGACGTATGGGTCATGGCCCTCAATATTCCTTAAGGGTATTAGTATCTGGCTCAGTACGCCTCTAAGAACATTCCTGTCACAGCTCTCGAAAATTTCATCAACCCTCTAGTAACCCAGCCTCTCAGTTCCCCTCCTCAATGATTCTGCCCCCATCTCACCTCAGCCAGTCGTTCTCAAGGTCATGGCTGAGATCTTATAATTATGAATATCTGGAGCCCCTCATTAAGTCAAGTATTTCCTCTCTAACCACCACTTCTATCTTTCCAGCTGACCACCTCTAACCCTGACCCCAACACTTCTTTGACCCCACTGGAATCTGTGATCCATTGGTCCTACCACCTTTTTTGCTGTCCCTCACGGTCCCTTCTCGCCTGCAATACCATGGCCCATTACTTGAGTGAACCCTGCCCTACTCCTTTGACTCCATGGCATCTCTCATTATGCCTGTATTCATCTTGAAAACAAACAAACAAACAAACAAACGCAGCCCCAGTTAAGTCCCAACCTCCTCTCCCTCCTTGCTTGCACCTACACAGTTGAGTGTGGCTGGAGAAAAACAACAGTGCTGGCTCTTCTCACTTCAGATTCATGATCACACACCTGAAGTGCATCATGTTGCCAGGCAATCATACTCTACTTCCCCAGCCTGTTCCCTCTCTCAGGTCACAGTTTAATACTGTCTCCTCTCTTTTCAGAGCTTCAACACCTGTATCTCAGTCCTCACTCTCAGAAGAGGACCCTGATTCCTACTTCACTGAGAAAAAAGAAATCAGACAAAAATGACCATAATCTCTCACGATAACATCTAAGCACATGTCCACAGCGGTGCCGTGCCCAATGTCCTCTCCTTGCACCCTGTTCCCACGGATGAACTACCCAGCATCCTGCCCAGTGTGGGCCTTCCCTTTTGTATCCCAATCCGATCCGCTCTTGCCTCCTTGATCTCTCTCCAGAAACTCTTTCCTCTTTCTCTTACATTGAGTTCCTCTTCTCTACTGAATTATTCCTATTTGCATATAAACTAAACATACTGTATCAGCTCCCATTCTAAAACACACACACACCCTCCCTTCACCCCCACAAACATCTCGTTCCTCTGCTCATATTTACAGCAAAACTCCTTGAGAGAAATCTCTACACCTGCCCTGTCTAACATGGGAGCCACTGCCACGAGCAGCTATTTAACATCTGAGACTTGGCTGGTTTGAACCAAGATGCGTTATTAGCATAAACTATATTACCAGATTTCTAAGGGTGTAAAATATCCCAGTAATAACTTTGTATTGATTATTTGGGAAGGATAATATTTTAGATATAGTGGGTTAAATATCAGCTACATTATTAAGGTTAATTTCACCCATCTCTTTTACCTTTTTTGGGGGGGGTGGGGAGGGAGAGGGGCGGGCAGGCCACTTCTCTTGGTCTTTCATTTATCTATTTTTCATCCATCTTTGTTCTTTGGCTCCTGTGGGCCTCCCATCGCGGTGGCCTCTGTTGTTGCAGAGCGCCGGCTCTGGGTGCATGCACTCCAGAGCTCCGGCTCAGTAATTGGACACATCAGTCCAGCCGCTCCGCAGCACGTGGGATCTTCCCAGGCCAGGGATGGAACCGGCACCCCTTGCACTGCAAGGCAGTGTCCTTACCCACTGGACCACTAGAGGAAGCCCTCTTTTACCTTTTTTTTCGGTGTGACTATGAGGACATTTGAAATGAAGTATGTTGCTACCGTGCTTGACTGGACAGCACTTGTCAATAATGCCTTGTCTATAATTCCTCTCTTCCCATTCTCTCTCAACCCAAGCTAATCAGCCTTCTGCACCTACCTCCCCATTCCCACCCACCCCACCCCTCCACTAAAACAGCTCCCGTCAAGATCACAAATAACCTTTCTTTTGCTAAATCCAATGGCCAGTTCTCAGGCCTCGTTGCAGGCACCCTCTGTGTCTTGCAACACTCTCCCCTGGGCTTCTGAGACGCTGCTGTCTTAGCCCCCTCGTGCCGCACAGCCTGCTTCCTCTTGATCTCCTTACTGCATCTTCCTCATCTCCTTGACCTCTACATGACAGAGAGAAACAGGCTGCGGAACTCAGAGCTTTTCTCTTCTCTACAAACTTTCATTCGCTAAGCGATTTCAACCAATCACATAGCTTTACTATCTACTGATGACTCCAACATTTTTATCTCAGCCTGGACCTCTGCCTTGAACTCCAGGTTCACACAGCTCACAGTCTACTCCCTATCTGCACTTGGGTATCTAAGTGGGCGTCTCTTTCTTAAACCCAGTCTTTGATTTTTGGTTCCTATGGTAGATCATTACATGGTGGTTTCTAGTATTCACACCCTTATGAATTCCTTTCCCACACTGATTTGGCCATATGGCCCATCTGGCTAAGCCAGGCAACTTGCTTTGATCAATGGGTCTTCAAAGAGATGGGATCAGGGGCTTGATAAGTTCTCATGCATTGGGGCTTGCCCTCTCGGAATGCTGCCCTGAGGCCCCCATGCCATGAAACGCCTTGTGGATAGAGAGGTCCAGCCATTCCAACTATACCAGGTGAGTCCAGGCAGGACCAGTAAGTGGAAAAAAATGTCTTAGCTCAGGCAGCTATAGCAAAATACCAAAAATGGGTGTCTCATACTTCTGAAGACTGGGAAGTCCAAGATTAAGACTTGGTGTTTGGTGAGAATTCACCTCTTTGTCCACAGATATCTTTTGGCTGTGCCCTCCATGGTAGAAGGGGCTAGGGAAGTCTATGGCCTCTTCTCATGAGGGCACTAATCCTAATTGTGAAAGCCCCACTCCCGTGACCGTATCCAACCCTCATTATGTTCCAAAGACTCCACCTCCAAACACCATCACATTGGGGGGTCAGGACTTAAACATACAAATTTCAGGGCAGGACATATGCATTCAGTCCATGACAAAGAATGACCCCGTCAACCTACACCACTGTGAAAACTAATAAGTCATTGTTTCAAGCAGCTAAGTTTGAGGGATGTTATACAACACTCTGTGTCTTGCAACACTCTCCCCTGGGCTTCTGAGACGCTGCTGTCTTAGCCCCCTCGTGCCGCACAGCCTGCTTCCTCTTGATCTCCTTACTGCATCTTCCTCATCTCCTTGACCTCTACATGACAGAGAGAAACAGGCTGCGGAACTCAGAGCTTTTCTCTTCTCTACAAACTTTCATTCGCTAAGCGATTTCAACCAATCACATAGCTTTACTATCTACTGATGACTCCAACATTTTTATCTCAGCCTGGACCTCTGCCTTGAACTCCAGGTTCACACAGCTCACAGTCTACTCCCTATCTGCACTTGGGTATCTAAGTGGGCGTCTCTTTCTTAAACCCAGTCTTTGATTTTTGGTTCCTATGGTAGATCATTACATGGTGGTTTCTAGTATTCACACCCTTATGAATTCCTTTCCCACACTGATTTGGCCATATGGCCCATCTGGCTAAGCCAGGCAACTTGCTTTGATCAATGGGTCTTCAAAGAGATGGGATCAGGGGCTTGATAAGTTCTCATGCATTGGGGCTTGCCCTCTCGGAATGCTGCCCTGAGGCCCCCATGCCATGAAACGCCTTGTGGATAGAGAGGTCCAGCCATTCCAACTATACCAGGTGAGTCCAGGCAGGACCAGTAAGTGGAAAAAAATGTCTTAGCTCAGGCAGCTATAGCAAAATACCAAAAATGGGTGTCTCATACTTCTGAAGACTGGGAAGTCCAAGATTAAGACTTGGTGTTTGGTGAGAATTCACCTCTTTGTCCACAGATATCTTTTGGCTGTGCCCTCCATGGTAGAAGGGGCTAGGGAAGTCTATGGCCTCTTCTCATGAGGGCACTAATCCTAATTGTGAAAGCCCCACTCCCGTGACCGTATCCAACCCTCATTATGTTCCAAAGACTCCACCTCCAAACACCATCACATTGGGGGGTCAGGACTTAAACATACAAATTTCAGGGCAGGACATATGCATTCAGTCCATGACAAAGAATGACCCCGTCAACCTACACCACTGTGAAAACTAATAAGTCATTGTTTCAAGCAGCTAAGTTTGAGGGATGTTATACAACACTAGGTCACTGAAAGAGCCTTCCAACCCTCTCCAAAAGAGCAATAACCAAGCACAGAATCCCTTCTAGTCTTATCTTCACAAATGGTAATCCATTAAGGTAACTCAAGTCAAAAACCAGAGTTATCTGTGAGTCCTCTCTCTCACATCCCACATCTGATCCATTAGCAAATCCTGCTGGCTCTACCTTCAGTATGTATCTGGAATCCAATGACTTTTCTCTGCCCCTAAAGCTGGTGCCCAAGCCCTAACCACTGGCATCTCCTTCCTCTTATTACAGACCTTACTTACAGGTCTCCCTACTTCGTATCCTGTGCCCTTGCAATCAAAGTTCAGCATAACAACTGGGTGAGCCCTGGAAAGACGAAGTCAGATCATGTCAGTCCTCTGCTCAAAACTCTCCCAATGGCTTCCCATTTCCTTAAGAAGAAAGTGGCAAGTTCTTATAATGGTTTATGAGGCCCTATATATGATCTGCCCCTCACTTGTATCAACTCTCTGACCTCTTCTCCTGCCACTTTTCCATTCCATCACACAGCTCTAGACACAATGGCAAACTTGCTACCACTAGAATGTTCTAGAAAGACCCCTGTCCCTGGGTCTTTACACTCATTATTTTCTCAACTTGGCATACTCTTCCAGATATCCAGAATCCTGCAAGCCTTTGCTCAAATGTCACATTCTCAGCATAGCCTTTCTTCACTCTCTCCACCCACTGAGCAGCACTATGCCCCTTAACTGCCGGAGTTCTTCCTCTACACACTTAGCATCATCTGACTTGCTATATATTTTATTTATTGCTATTTACTTATTTCTTTACTGTCTCCCTCCACAAAAGAATGTAAACTCCATGAAAGTAAGAACATGTATTCCTTTTACTCACTGCTTTATCCCCAGCAAGTGCCTGACACAAGGTAGAGGGTTCAATTCCTACCTGCTGAAAGAATGAAGCAAGCAGACCAGTGTGTTTGTGAACTTACACAGCTGAGTCTCAATGGACTATTCAAGTAGGAGAAAGAGCTAAATAGGAGATGAAGTCCAGTTCTTTAAGAATTCTTTTTTGCAATTAGACATTTTGAACTTTACAAATCACCCTGAAATTCAGTTAAAAGATGGGCTCTGGGCTTCCCCTGGTGGTCCAGTGGGTAAGGACACCGCCTTGCAGTGCAAGGGGCGCCAGTTCGAGCCCTGGCCTGGGAAGATCCCACGTACCGCGGAGCGGCTGGACCGATGTGTCCAATTACCGAGCCGGAGCTCTGGAGTGCATGCGCCCAGAGCCGGCGATCTGCAACGACAGACGCCACCGCGATGGGAGGCCCACAGGAGCCAAAGAACAAAGACAGATGAACATAGAGAAATGAAAGACCAAAAGAAGTGGCCCGCCTGCTCCCTGACCTCCCCAATCCGACCACCGCCCAAAATAAATAAATAAATAAATCCTTAAAAAACAAAAAATGGGCTCTGATGCAACAGGTCTTGGGTGGGGGGCAGAGACTCTGAATTTCTAACTGGTTCCCAGGTGATGCCAGTCCTCAGACTACACTTTACATGGAAACAGAATAGGGCTCCCCATTTTGCTGCTGATTGAAATATGGCAAGATGAAAGCCAGGGAGACCAGTATTGAGGCTCCAAGTCAGGGATGATCAGATCTGAATGCAATAAAATAGGAGTCATGCTACGTGCTAAGTCACGTCAATCGTGTCCAACTCTTTGTGACCCCATGGACTGCAGCCCTCCAAGCTCCTCTGGCCATGGGATTCTCCAGGCAAGAATACTGGAGTGGGTTGCCATGTCCTCCTCCAGGGGGTCTTCCCAACCCAGGGATCGAACCTAAGTCTCTTACATCTCATGCATTGCCAGGCACATTCTCTACCACTAGTGCCACCTAGGAAGCCCAAAATAGGAGCAGTAAGAATGAATTTGAGAAATGATCAGGATATCAAATTGGATGCAATGGGGGTTCTGAAAGGCCAGTGATTAGATTTCTGGCCTGGGTAATGAGTCGGTGGTGGTACCACTCAGTGCAATGTGGAACACCAGAGAAGGTGCAGCTTTGTGAATTTAAAGCTGAGTCTCAATGGACTATTCAAGTAGGAGAAAAGCTAAATAGGAGATGAAGTCCAGTTCTTTAAGAATTCTTTTTTGCAATTAGACATTTTGAACTTTACAAATCACCCTGAAATTCAGTTAAAAGATGGGCTCTGGGCTTCCCCTGGTGGTCCAGTGGGTAAGGACACCGCCTTGCAGTGCAAGGGGCGCCAGTTCGAGCCCTGGCCTGGGAAGATCCCACGTACCGCGGAGCGGCTGGACCGATGTGTCCAATTACCGAGCCGGAGCTCTGGAGTGCATGCGCCCAGAGCCGGCGATCTGCAACGACAGACGCCACCGCGATGGGAGGCCCACAGGAGCCAAAGAACAAAGACAGATGAACATAGAGAAATGAAAGACCAAAAGAAGTGGCCCGCCTGCTCCCTGACCTCCCCAATCCGACCACCGCCCAAAATAAATAAATAAATAAATCCTTAAAAAACAAAAAATGGGCTCTGATGCAACAGGTCTTGGGTGGGGGGCAGAGACTCTGAATTTCTAACTGGTTCCCAGGTGATGCCAGTCCTCAGACTACACTTTACATGGAAACAGAATAGGGCTCCCCATTTTGCTGCTGATTGAAATATGGCAAGATGAAAGCCAGGGAGACCAGTATTGAGGCTCCAAGTCAGGGATGATCAGATCTGAATGCAATAAAATAGGAGTCATGCTACGTGCTAAGTCACGTCAATCGTGTCCAACTCTTTGTGACCCCATGGACTGCAGCCCTCCAAGCTCCTCTGGCCATGGGATTCTCCAGGCAAGAATACTGGAGTGGGTTGCCATGTCCTCCTCCAGGGGGTCTTCCCAACCCAGGGATCGAACCTAAGTCTCTTACATCTCATGCATTGCCAGGCACATTCTCTACCACTAGTGCCACCTAGGAAGCCCAAAATAGGAGCAGTAAGAATGAATTTGAGAAATGATCAGGATATCAAATTGGATGCAATGGGGGTTCTGAAAGGCCAGTGATTAGATTTCTGGCCTGGGTAATGAGTCGGTGGTGGTACCACTCAGTGCAATGTGGAACACCAGAGAAGGTGCAGCTTTGAAGATATGGGAGAGAATGACAAGTCTAGTTCCTGACAACAATGCCATCCCATCTTTGGTGCCCTCTAAATGAGAACCCTTCATTTCTTTGTTTTTCTATTTTTGCCTGCACTGTACAGCATGTGGGATCTTTGTTCCCCAACAAGGGACTGAACCCATGGCCCCTGCATTGGAAGCATGCAGTCTTAAACACTGGATGACCAGGGAATTCCCAGAACCTTCACGTCTGGCTGCTGCTAGCCGTAGTTACCCAGAAGACAGAGCTCTGGGTGGCGCAACCCCAAGATGATCATAGATGTGTGATTTCCCATTCTCCACTACTGAGTGAAGGCTCAAGTCAGGACTCCCTCTAGACTGCTTAATGTACAAGGAGGTAGACGCTGTCCCAAGTTGGGGGTGCATGAGGAATGTTCACCTGGTTAACCTTTTACGCTGAAGGGCTAAAGAACCCACTCAGGCCAGATTTCCCCCTCAAAGGGCCACCCAGCCAATGGGAAAGGCAACAAAAGACCCACCTTCAGAGGATCAAAGAACCAGCCCTCTGGCAAAAGCACAGAGTGAGGACCCTGAGCTGGTGAAGAGTTCAACAGGGGGACTGGGCCTAGCAAACAAGCACTGGCGTCCAGAACCCAGGTCCCAGTTGCTGTTCTTCCCAAGTTGCTGGGTAACCCCTCTGTGTGGATCAAAACCCCTCTAAGCCTCTGAGGCCTGATGGGGGAAATCTCGGGCTCTCTGTGGGGGTAGAAAAGCTAAAGGATCACAGAGATCCTTTAGGGGAGAAGGACTATTTAAACATAAGCTCCACTGTGCCTCATAGGCATTCTACAGTTAGTATCTGCTGGGTCTCTGGTGAGCTTTCAGCAAGGGGGAGCCTCAGATCATTTGAGGCAGTGTGGCTACACCTTCCGTCTGTATCAGTGTCCCCTGGGGGTGGCTCTCAATGGATGCTGGCATCAGAACCCCTGGAGGGCTTGTGAAAGAGCAGCTTTGCTAGGTTCTACCCAGGACTTTCATAATCAATAATAGGTCTGAAGTATGGCCTAAAATCTGGAATCTGAGAATCAGTACTTCTAACAGGTACCCTGATTAGGCTCCTAGTTCGAGGACCACACTTGTCCTAGGAATCCTTGTCCTAGAGAACCCATGGAAAAGGTAGGTTCCTGGGCTTTATACCATAGACTAGAATCCAGGAGATGTGGGTAGGCCCTGGAATTTCCATCCTAGTAACAAGCACCTCACTTCCGAGGTGGCTCAGTGGATAAAGAACCCGTCTGTCTGCAATGCAGGAGATGCAGGTTCAATCCCTGGGTCAGGAAGATCCCCTGGAGAAGTGAATGGCAACCCACTCCAGTATTCTTGCCTGGATAATCCAATAGACAGAGGAGCCTGGAGGGCTACATGGGGTCACAAAGAGTCAGATACGACTCAGTGACTACACTACAAGCACCTCAGGTGATTCTGATGTTAGGTCTTCCAATCATACTGCCTTAGGAAAAATTCTGGAGCTTGAAGAGATATCAACAGGTCTAGAGAAAGATACCAGTGGTCTGGCCAGTTGTGATCAGCAGCTGTGACAAGAAAGCCTATGACAAACCTAGACAGCGTATTCAAAAGTACAGACATCACTCTGCCGACAAAAGCCCACGCAGTCAAACCTATGGCTTTCCCAGCAGTCATGTATGGATGTAAGAGATGGACCATAAAGAAGGCTGAATGCAGATCTGATGCTTTTGAACTGTGGTGCTGGAGGAGACTCTTGAGGGTCCCTTGGACTACAAGGAGATCCAACCAGTCAATCCTAAAGGAAATCAACCCTGAATATTCATTGGAAGGACTGATGCTGGAGCCAAATACTTTGTCCACCTGATGCAAAGAGATGACTCATCGGAAAAGAGCCTAATGAAGGGAAAAATAGAAGGCAAAAGGAGAAGGGGACGACAGAGGATGAGATGGTTGGATGACATCCATGAGTCAATGGACATGAGTATGAGCAGGCTCCGGGAGATGGTGAAGGACAGGGAAGCCTGGGCTGCTGCAGTCCATGGGGTTGCAAAGAGCTGGACACGACTGAGCGACTGAACTGAAGAGCAGTGCCCTGGACGGTGATAAAATTAAGGCAGGAAATACTTGACTTAATCCACTGCTCCCACAAACAACTCCTGAGCCCCAAATACCTCTTGTTCAGCAGGAAAAGTCTCAGTCTTCAGAAACTCACCTACCCACCCTCCTGCACAAGGCTCGGCCGGGGGCCAACTCCCCAGCTCTCCCCTCTCCCTTCAACCCCCTTAGGAGCCTTCAGAATCCACGCAAGTCCCTTAGCCTGACCAGCTAAGTGAAACTGAGAAGGCAGTGAAAGAGAACTTTCGCAGTACCCTAAAGACAGACAGACAAGCAGGGTAGTGGGTTAGCCTGGGGTGAGGGAGAGACAGGGGTCACCCCCTGGAACTGAGGTTGGTGGGAAAACTTGAGGACATGACAGGCCAAAGTGCTCTTCCTTTAACTGTCCTAGACGCTAGCATGGGGCCTTTATCCCAACCCTTATCTTGGAGGAGGTAACTGTAGTAAGGTCCAGATCAAACAGCATGAGGGTTCTGACACCCGTTTCCTGCATGTGCGTGCTCAGTTGTGTCCAACTCTTTGCGGCCCTATGGACTGTAGCCTGTCAGGCTCTTGTGTTCATGGGCATTCTCCAGGCAGGAACACTGGAGTGGGCTGCTGAAAGAGGTGACTAGGCAGACTTGGTAACAGGCAGACTTTCCAAAGAGGACGAGGGGGAACAAATCTTTTCTAGCCTAAATGTTTTCCATGATAAAAATCTACTCTGAAACTAACTTTATTATTTTATGGATGCAAACTATTTTACACTGAAATGTCTCATCTAGTCTTGATTTCTGCACACCATCCTCTGGCTAATCTTATGCTAATGTTGTGGGAATGAGTCTACTAAGACTTTGATAACCTTGACAATCTTGCTAATAACCAACTGAAAACGTACAAAATGCCTTGCCTAAACTAGCCCCTCAGGGTACTCTTCTACCCACTTCCAGTTCCAAACTTTCTCTATCCCTTTTTTCTTTAATAAAACTTGCTGCATGGAGCTCTGAGTGACCAAAGTGAAATTCACTTGATCCCGAAATGGGGTTGCAAAGAGCTGGACACGACTGAGCGACTGAACTGAAGAGCAGTGCCCTGGACGGTGATAAAATTAAGGCAGGAAATACTTGACTTAATCCACTGCTCCCACAAACAACTCCTGAGCCCCAAATACCTCTTGTTCAGCAGGAAAAGTCTCAGTCTTCAGAAACTCACCTACCCACCCTCCTGCACAAGGCTCGGCCGGGGGCCAACTCCCCAGCTCTCCCCTCTCCCTTCAACCCCCTTAGGAGCCTTCAGAATCCACGCAAGTCCCTTAGCCTGACCAGCTAAGTGAAACTGAGAAGGCAGTGAAAGAGAACTTTCGCAGTACCCTAAAGACAGACAGACAAGCAGGGTAGTGGGTTAGCCTGGGGTGAGGGAGAGACAGGGGTCACCCCCTGGAACTGAGGTTGGTGGGAAAACTTGAGGACATGACAGGCCAAAGTGCTCTTCCTTTAACTGTCCTAGACGCTAGCATGGGGCCTTTATCCCAACCCTTATCTTGGAGGAGGTAACTGTAGTAAGGTCCAGATCAAACAGCATGAGGGTTCTGACACCCGTTTCCTGCATGTGCGTGCTCAGTTGTGTCCAACTCTTTGCGGCCCTATGGACTGTAGCCTGTCAGGCTCTTGTGTTCATGGGCATTCTCCAGGCAGGAACACTGGAGTGGGCTGCTGAAAGAGGTGACTAGGCAGACTTGGTAACAGGCAGACTTTCCAAAGAGGACGAGGGGGAACAAATCTTTTCTAGCCTAAATGTTTTCCATGATAAAAATCTACTCTGAAACTAACTTTATTATTTTATGGATGCAAACTATTTTACACTGAAATGTCTCATCTAGTCTTGATTTCTGCACACCATCCTCTGGCTAATCTTATGCTAATGTTGTGGGAATGAGTCTACTAAGACTTTGATAACCTTGACAATCTTGCTAATAACCAACTGAAAACGTACAAAATGCCTTGCCTAAACTAGCCCCTCAGGGTACTCTTCTACCCACTTCCAGTTCCAAACTTTCTCTATCCCTTTTTTCTTTAATAAAACTTGCTGCATGGAGCTCTGAGTGACCAAAGTGAAATTCACTTGATCCCGAAATAAAATTTTCCCCTTTGAAGGTCACAAATCCAAACATCATTCACCAGAGGCTATTTACCATCATCTATCATTGCTGTGCCCTCCTCCAGGGGATTTTTCCAACCCAGGGACTGAACCGGCATCTCTTCCATCTCCTGCATTTGAAGCACCTGGGAAACTCCCGGAAAGCCGGAGATGTCCCCAAACAACACAGGCATAGGATTTGCTTGGACTTCAAAACAACCCTGTCACCTGACTTCAAGCCTGAGTCCACTCTTTCAAGTCTGAAACAAGAGCGCCCTCTAGCGAAACATAAAGGGGGTTCCCAAGAGCCTGGAGGCGGGGATTGTTAGTTTTCCTGTGCCTGGCTTGGGTATACATGAGCGCACTGATGAATCCCTTCTCAGAAGTGTTTCACATGAATAAAATAAAAGGCAGAGGGTTACAAAAGAAGCCAATGACATTAAAATACGGTTATAAAAATATTTAAACAGATTCGTAGTATAGTACTTCGTTTTCTTCACTAATATGTTTAATAATAAGAGCTAGCAGCTACCATAATTTCAAAGCAGTGATGAGCATAAACAGCACTCTGAGCTGTCCGCCACGACTGTAACATGATAGGAAGCCATCTGCGATTGCTATTGACAACAAAGCCGCAGGCAGAGCTCATCCCTACATTCATGTGCTATGTTTCTGCTAGAGGTTAGAAAGATGTGATTATTTTTCTCATCCAAGTTAATGGATCCCTTAATTCCTACTTGTGAACCCCAGGTTAAGAAGCCATGCTTCAATGCAAACCAACCAAAGAACCCCCACAGGGATGGAGGGGAGGGCGCTTCATCTCTGTGGGTGAAGCGGGGAGCCAAGCCACCAGTTCTGCAGGTCCTCCCGTTGGCTGTCATCCAAGCCAGCCCACTAGAGATCCATGGAAACTCAAGACAGTGGCCCCACCGGCCTCAACACCCTCCGTACCTGCCACCTGCCGGGCCTTCTACCCACTTCCAGTTCCAAACTTTCTCTATCCCTTTTTTCTTTAATAAAACTTGCTGCATGGAGCTCTGAGTGACCAAAGTGAAATTCACTTGATCCCGAAATAAAATTTTCCCCTTTGAAGGTCACAAATCCAAACATCATTCACCAGAGGCTATTTACCATCATCTATCATTGCTGTGCCCTCCTCCAGGGGATTTTTCCAACCCAGGGACTGAACCGGCATCTCTTCCATCTCCTGCATTTGAAGCACCTGGGAAACTCCCGGAAAGCCGGAGATGTCCCCAAACAACACAGGCATAGGATTTGCTTGGACTTCAAAACAACCCTGTCACCTGACTTCAAGCCTGAGTCCACTCTTTCAAGTCTGAAACAAGAGCGCCCTCTAGCGAAACATAAAGGGGGTTCCCAAGAGCCTGGAGGCGGGGATTGTTAGTTTTCCTGTGCCTGGCTTGGGTATACATGAGCGCACTGATGAATCCCTTCTCAGAAGTGTTTCACATGAATAAAATAAAAGGCAGAGGGTTACAAAAGAAGCCAATGACATTAAAATACGGTTATAAAAATATTTAAACAGATTCGTAGTATAGTACTTCGTTTTCTTCACTAATATGTTTAATAATAAGAGCTAGCAGCTACCATAATTTCAAAGCAGTGATGAGCATAAACAGCACTCTGAGCTGTCCGCCACGACTGTAACATGATAGGAAGCCATCTGCGATTGCTATTGACAACAAAGCCGCAGGCAGAGCTCATCCCTACATTCATGTGCTATGTTTCTGCTAGAGGTTAGAAAGATGTGATTATTTTTCTCATCCAAGTTAATGGATCCCTTAATTCCTACTTGTGAACCCCAGGTTAAGAAGCCATGCTTCAATGCAAACCAACCAAAGAACCCCCACAGGGATGGAGGGGAGGGCGCTTCATCTCTGTGGGTGAAGCGGGGAGCCAAGCCACCAGTTCTGCAGGTCCTCCCGTTGGCTGTCATCCAAGCCAGCCCACTAGAGATCCATGGAAACTCAAGACAGTGGCCCCACCGGCCTCAACACCCTCCGTACCTGCCACCTGAGCACAGAATGGCCCTTCTACCTCCCCACCCCAAGAAGACCTGGCTCTTCAGATCCAGAGCAGGAAGCCTGTTCCAGGCGTCAAGACCAAAGTGGCCCGTTCTAGCCCAGCCCTGCCTGCACTGAGATGCTGGGCATCTGCTCAGCTGACAGTCGAGTGGCTCATTCTTACTGTTCCTTGGATGATCCATCTCTCAAACCAGATGCTCTGCTCCTGCACTCAGGCTGCTGGATCCTCCTGGAGAAAATGGGGTAACCAGACAGACCAGTACTGGGAGAATGCAAGGAAATGTTTTGGGGTGGGGAGGTCCCCTCAGGGCTAGCCACCAACCAGAAGGGTGAAGAAGAGGTATATTGTCCAACATAGTAGCAGCTGCTGCCATTGCAATTCAAGTTCGTTAGACATAAATTTGAAATACCCCAGCCCTAGTTCATCGGCTGCGCTAGGCAGAATGTCATCTGCTCCAGAGACACCTGGAGCTAGTGGCTGCCATGATGAACAGGGTGGATATAAAATATCTCTGTCAGCACAGAACATTCCACTGAAAAGCACTGAACAGTCTAGACTCATCTCCTTCTCCCGTTTCCCGCAGCAGTTCCTCCCCTTGTCATTACCCTTCTCAGTCTACCACCAAGCCCTTTCATTCTCAGCAACTGTCGTCACCGTGGAAGCCATCGACTCCTCTTTCCCTTGGTGCCTGCAACGTGCCCTCTCACAACCAGCCTTTATCTCACCACCCAAAAGCGCCCAGCCTCAGGCAGAGAAAAAGGAAAGGAGGGGAAAGCAGGGGAGACAAGCCCCTTCCTTGGCTCCACAAGTCCCCAAATGTTTCCTGGACAGCTCAATCTGGAGAGCCTAGAAGTACCTTAAACTCAAGCAAAATGATTTTCCTCCTTAAAATATGCTCCTTCTTTCTATGTTCCCTCCCCACTAGGGGTATCCAATTTCTCCCCGGGCACCCCACCATGGCTACCCAGACCAATATCCTGGGGCCTCAGACTTCACGGTCTCCCTCACTCCTACAGCATCTTAAGTTATAATAAACACTATCAATTTAATCATCATTAATTTAAATCCTAATAAAACAGGATCTTAATTATAGAGCGTCCTCTCCTCAAATGCTGACAAGACTGCCACCTAGCGGTGAAACTCAGACAAGCAATTAAACCCGGAATATTAAAAGTACAAGGAACTTGCAAGAAAATGTGCCTTAGCGGGGCTTCCCTGGTGGTCCAGTGGGTAAGGACACCGCCTTGCAGTGCAAGGGGCGCCAGTTCGATCCCTGGCCTGGAAAGATCCCACGTGCCGCGGAGCGGCTGGACCCATGTGTTCAATTACCGAGCTGGAGCTCTGGAGCGCGTGCGCCCAAAGCCGTGCTCTGCGACAACAGAGGCCACCGCAATAGCAGGCCCACACGGGCCAAAGAACAAAGATGGATGAAAATAGACAAATGAAAGACCAATAGAAGTAGCCCGCCTGACCCCCTCCCTCCCAAACTCGCCCCCCACCAAAAATAAATAAATAAATAAATATTAAAAAAAAAATGTGCCTCAGGATGCTTAGGAAAGTCAGACATTGATACAGAGAGGAGTTAGCACCTTTGTAGGGGAGCACACTGTCAGTTCCAGGCCCAAGTAGAGAATCTGGTGTGTGTGTGTGTGTGTGTATGGATGTGGGTGAGGAGAAGGGAGTGGGGGAGGAAGCAGGGGGTACTTTGAAGGGAAAGAAACAAGGAGCTGAAGTCTAAGTGTTGGGAAATGAGGTTAAAGAGACAGACACCAGTCAGATGGTGAACAGCCTGGAATGCCACATATGGAAGTTTGGTCTTCATCCTGTATGAGAATCTTAAGTAGTAGGGCAGATTCTGATCAGATGTGCTTTCTTTTTTTTTCTTTTTAAAGATTTATTTTTATTTATTTGTTTTGGGTGGGGGTCGGGTTGGGGAGGGAGGGGAGCAGGCGGGCCACTTCTATTGGTCTTTCATTTCTCCATTTTCATCCGTCTTTGTTCTTTGGCTCCTGTGGGCCTCCCATCGCGGTGGCCTCTGTTGTCGCAGAGCGCCGGCTCTGGGCGCATGCGCTCCAGAGCTCCGGCTCGGTAATTGGACACATCGGTCCAGCCGCTCCGCGGCACGTGGGATCTTCCCAGGCCAGGGATGGAACCGGCGCCCCTTGCACTGCAAGGTGGTGTCCTTACCCACTAGACCACCAGGGGAAGCCCTGGATGTGCTTTCTTTAGAAAGGTATTCTGGAGACTGGATGGAGGAGATGACGTGGGAGGTAGGGGTAATCTGGGGGCAATGAGAAGAGACAAGAAAGGACTAGTCCCAGCACTGGAGGCGGACAGCCTGGATGAGGACAAGGGCTGTGGGGACAGAGCAGAAGGTCCAATTGGCATGCATTTTGAGAATTTGGACCCTCCGAACTTCTGAACTGCTTGGTACAGCGGGGTGAAGCAGAGGAGGAGATCCAGGAAGGCGGCAGGGATTGGGCGTTGGCACTGGATGAGTAGTAGAGCCACTAAGAAAAGAAACAGAGGAGGAGGCAGAAAAGCAGGTTGGAAGGAGGAGCATGGAATTGACGGTAGATGTTTCCTCTGTGGTCCTTCTTGGGCCTACAGCTGGGGAATGGCAGGATCTTGGGCCAGGGCAGGGCAAAGGAGCCCAAGGAGAAACAGCCCGAGAAGGAGAAGAACCAGGAGACAGGGGTCTCCTGGGGTCTCCTGATGGGACTCTAAAGAGAAACAGGAGGCGTGTCAGCAAAGGCAAGCCCAAAGACACATTGCGTGTGCAAGCCTGCAGCTTCTGAACTCAGCAAGGCACAACCTGACTCCAAGAACCCACAGCCTGGCTGGAAGATAGGTTCGAAAGTAATGAGAGGCAGTGAAGTAGTTAAAAAGAATAATGACTGCAACAATAATACTAGAAAAACAGAATACAGTGCTTACCAGGCATCAGGCCCTGTATATTGCATACGTGAGCTCACAGACCCCTCACAAAACACCCCCTAATCCTCGTTTTACAAATGAGAAGCCACGCAGACACGTGAAGGCACTAGCCCAAGTGCCAAAACTAGGATTTGAACCCAGAGTCTGTTGAAACCTAGCAACTAGCTGTAGTGGTTTCAAACGCTAGTTTCAAGTCTAGTGCATGGGATCCCCTGGTAGCTCAGATGGTAAAGAATCCACCGGCAATGCAGGAGACCCGAGTTCGATCCCTGGGTTGGGAAGATCCCCTGGAGGAGGGCATGGCAACCGATTTGAGTGGGTATTCTTGCCTGGAGAATTCTACAGACAGGCTACAGTCCATGGGGTTGCACAGAGTCAGACACGAATGAACGACCTAGCATGCATACAAGGGTGCCAACTTCTGTGGTGTCACAGAACCTTGCGGCAGTTTGGGGCACTGACTCAAAATAAAGCTTTTAAGTATATAAAAGTCATGGGCTCATAAAAGAGAAGAAAATAATATCAAAATCAGTTATTAAAATATTTCTAAAAGCTGTTTTTACATGTGGAGGTAATGATGCAGTGCAAATGATTCTTCAAGATATTGCGCAGCTGAAACAAGCAGAAAATATTTGTGATTTCTGTGAACGACATGCCAAGGACTAAAAATGCAACTGCGGGTTGCCACCTGTGATTCAGCACTGAAGGGAACACAACATTTCAGTTGGCGTTAATAGAACCAAAGATGTGATTTCCCCCACCCCCACTCCCCGCCTCCAATACCACAGGCCCCATAAGTCTAGTGAACTTTGTGCAGATTCAACGAACCTCTTATGAAACTCTTGCCCGGTGCCTAGTCCGTGAAACGTGCACAATAAATGTTAGCTTGTAAGATGTCGAACAGAATATGTTCAATGTGCATGTGTGGATACACAGTCGTTCGTTCAGTCCCGAAATGTGAAGAACAAAAGAAAGATTCCTGTCCTTGGGGTGACAGGCATGTAAACAGACACTTAAACCAAGCGATTAACACAGCAGATGAAAATAAGGGATGTATTTCTTTATGACCTAGGAGTAGGGAAAGGCTTTCTAGTCCTGATTCAAAATTCAGAAGCCATAAAATAAGATACATTACATAGAAACGTAAACATCCTACATGGCAAAAATAAATCATGGGCAAAGCTGCCCTGGTGGCTCAGATGGTAAAGAATCCATCTGCCAATTGAGATTCGAGTTTGATCCTCTGGAGGAGGGCATGGCAACCCACTCCGGCATTCTTGCTTGGAGAATCCCATGGACAGAGGAGCCTGACAGGCTACAGTGCACGGGGTCGCACAGAGTCGGACACGCCTGAGAGACTAATGCTTTCACTTTAAACTCACAAAACGAATGACAAAAGTGGGGGAAGTATCTGCACAACATATTATAAAAGGCTAAAGAGCTCTCAGGATGCAATTTTGTACTAAAAAAAAAATAGAACAACAACAAGAGATGAGTACATGAGAGGCACACATAATTCAAGGACAAGGAAATCGAACGCCAATTTAAACATGTAAAAAGAAGCTCAACTCGACTCGAAGTAAGAGAAATTAAAATTAAAACTGGATCAATATACCATTAGTTTCACCCATCAGACGGGCAAAAAAGTGGAAAGGTTTGAAATACACTCTTTAGGTGAGGCTGTGTGGAAACAGACACTCTTCCCCGTTGCTAAGCAACATTTAAAGTGGTAGAACTTGTCTTGGCTTAGAACTATCCATCACATTTACAAATGAATATACTTCTGATTCACCAGTTCCACTTAGGGGGAATTGATCCTTTCAATACCCTTGCACCCCTGCAAAATGGCACAGGTTCAAGGTCATTCAGGGCAGTGATATTTACATTAGCCAGAGGTGGGAAACAAATCAAATGTCTATCAAGAGGAGATGGGATAAATAAATTACAGAAGTTTGTCTAAAAGCCATGTGAGTGAGTTCAAATCCTGGGTTGGCTACTTACTCTCTGAACACCAGTTTCGCGCCCTGCAAAAGAGAGCTAACAGCAGCACCGCCTGAAGGGCAGTGGCTGGGATTCAATCACTTAAGGTATGTGAAGAGCCTGATACCATGTCAAGCCCCTGTGACAGAGCTCAGTGAGAGAGGCACTGAAAAGGTGGACTGAAAAGGGTCAAAGAACCTTTTCTTTTTTACTTTTGTTAAAGAGCTGATTTACAATATCACATGAGTTTCAGGTGAACAACATCAGAGTTCAGTGTCCTACATGGCAAAATAAATCATGGGCAAAGCTGCCCTGGTGGCTCAGATGGTAAAGAATCCATCTGCCAATTGAGATTCGAGTTTGATCCTCTGGAGGAGGGCATGGCAACCCACTCCGGCATTCTTGCTTGGAGAATCCCATGGACAGAGGAGCCTGACAGGCTACAGTGCACGGGGTCGCACAGAGTCGGACACGCCTGAGAGACTAATGCTTTCACTTTAAACTCACAAAACGAATGACAAAAGTGGGAAGTATCTGCACAACATATTATAAAAGGCTAAAGAGCTCTCAGGATGCAATTTTGTACTAAAAAAAAAATAGAACAACAACAAGAGATGAGTACATGAGAGGCACACATAATTCAAGGACAAGGAAATCGAACGCCAATTTAAACATGTAAAAAGAAGCTCAACTCGACTCAAGTAAGAGAAATTAAAATTAAAACTGGATCAATATACCATTAGTTTCACCCATCAGACGGGCAAAAAAGTGGAAAGGTTTGAAATACACTCTTTAGGTGAGGCTGTGTGGAAACAGACACTCTTCCCCGTTGCTAAGCAACATTTAAAGTGGTAGAACTTGTCTTGGCTTAGAACTATCCATCACATTTACAAATGAATATACTTCTGATTCACCAGTTCCACTTAGGGGGAATTGATCCTTTCAATACCCTTGCACCCCTGCAAAATGGCACAGGTTCAAGGTCATTCAGGGCAGTGATATTTACATTAGCCAGAGGTGGGAAACAAATCAAATGTCTATCAAGAGGAGATGGGATAAATAAATTACAGAAGTTTGTCTAAAAGCCATGTGAGTGAGTTCAAATCCTGGGTTGGCTACTTACTCTCTGAACACCAGTTTCGCGCCCTGCAAAAGAGAGCTAACAGCAGCACCCGCCTGAAGGGCAGTGGCTGGGATTCAATCACTTAAGGTATGTGAAGAGCCTGATACCATGTCAAGCCCCTGTGACAGAGCTCAGTGAGAGAGGCACTGAAAAGGTGGACTGAAAAGGGTCAAAGAACCTTTTCTTTTTTTTACTTTTTGTTAAAGAGCTGATTTACAATATCACATGAGTTTCAGGTGAACAACACGTGTGTGTGTTTGGTCGCTCAGACATGTCCGACTCCATGAGACGCTACGGAATATAGCTCGCCAGGCTCCTCTATCCATGGGCTTCTCCAGGCAAGAATCAGGCTCTCATAAAACTTTGCTCCTTTGCTTCAGAGTACTGACCTCAGTTCTAACTAAACGTTCACCTGTGTGATGATTCAATTCCCACCTGGCTCCTCTCACGACATTATGAATTCTATGAAGGAAAGGGTAGGGTCTGATGTCCACTTATCAGGGCATCCCAATGGCCAGCACAGAGCGTGGCAGACAGAAGGCACATATAAAATATATCTGTATGGTTTGAATATGTGTCACCGAAAATTCACATGCTAAAATTCCAACTCCCCAACGTTAAAGTATTGGGAAGAGGGGCCTTTGGGAGCTGCTTAGACCAGGTGTGTGGAGCCCTCATGAGTAGGAGCAGTGTGCTTACAAAAGACACACCAATGGGACCCCTCACCCCATCCACCACATAAGGCCACAAAAAGAAGGGGCCAGCTGTGATCCAGGAAGAGGGGCCTCACAAGGTGACCATGCTGGTGACCTGATCTCAAACTTTGCAGCCTCCAGAATTGTGAGCAGTAAGTTTCTTTTGTCTGTAAGCTACCCAGTCTGTACTATTTGCTTATAGCGGTCCAAACGGATGAAGACCTAAGTGTTAGATGAATGGATGAAGCAGATTTGGGGGTAGAAATGATTCCCAGGTTCTAGCCTGAGTGTTTGGGTGGTGCCATCTGTCAAAATCACAGGAAGGGACTTCCCTGGTGGTCCAGTGGTTAAGATTCTGTGTTGCCAATGTAGGGGGCCTGGGTTCGATCCTGGTCAGGGAACTATATCCCACATGCTGCAACTAAGATCCAGTGGAGCCAAATATATAAATAATTAAAAAAAAAAAAAAACACACAGGAAGAGAAGCGGGGCTGGTGGGAAGAGAATGAGTGGGCACAGGCAGGCGGAGCTGGGGTGTGCCTGATAGGAAGAGAGGCTGCGGTGAACTACATGGCAAGGCATCTCCTAAGATTCCAGGCTGCTGAGGGTGATGTGGTGGTCACCGATGCCCGAACTGGTGGCTAAAGTGTGTCATCACGTGAGACCACACCAGGAGCAGCAGAGTGAGAGGTGAGCCCAAAACAGAACCCTGGAGAAACCGACATCTCAGGGGAGAGAGGAAAGAGAACTCCTGAAGGAGGAGACGCGGGAAGGTATGGGTGGTGATGTGGGAAGGCTGGTGGCGGGGTGGGGATGGGGGGTGGATACTGGAAGCCCTGAGAGTAGAACATTCCAAAAGGCACTGATCAACAATGCCGGATGGAGCAAAGAGTGCGGGCACGATAAAGCCTGAGAGATGGTCACTACTTTTGGTCACCATGGTTGTGGGCAGTCTTTAGAAGAGGGGTTTCCGTGAAGAGGTAGGTGGCGAGGCTGATGGCCACGTGCTGATGAATGAAATGTAACCAAGAAGAGGGCTCACCAGACACTGACAAGTGTCACTCAAAGTTATGTCCTATTCAGGAGGTGATTTCAAGTGGTAAAGAGACATTCATTTCATGTTTAATTTACAAGTTACATATTTAAAGTGTATTGAAACAGGGCTTTCCTAGAGGTTCAGTGGTATACGAATCCACCTGCCCACGCAGGGGACATGTTTTCAATCCCTGGTCTGGGAAGATTCCACACGCTGTGGAACAACTAAGCCTATGAACCACAACTACAGACCCCACACTCGAGCGCCTGTGAGCTGCTAATACTGAGCCCGCGGGACAAGTACTGAAGCCTGTGCACCCTAGAGCCTGTGCCCCGCAACCAGAGAAGCCAGCTCAATGCGAAGCCTGCACACCGCAACTCGAGAAAGCCCAGGCATAGCAACAAAGACCCACCACAGCTAAAATGAAGGAAATAAAATGTTAAAAGTGTTATTAAAATAGACTTTTAAAATCTAGGATTTCACATAAGATTATTAAGCTTCTTTTAAAAACAAATATATCTTAGGGAAAAAAAAACCAACCCAATAGGCTTAATATTACATATAATATAGGTGAATACATGGATCAGGCAAAAAATATTGTGTCCAAAGAACTAAAAGTTGGGAAATACTGTTTGGATTTTTTCATAGGAAGAGAGGCTGCGGTGAACTACATGGCAAGGCATCTCCTAAGATTCCAGGCTGCTGAGGGTGATGTGGTGGTCACCGATGCCCGAACTGGTGGCTAAAGTGTGTCATCACGTGAGACCACACCAGGAGCAGCAGAGTGAGAGGTGAGCCCAAAACAGAACCCTGGAGAAACCGACATCTCAGGGGAGAGAGGAAAGAGAACTCCTGAAGGAGGAGACGCGGGAAGGTATGGGTGGTGATGTGGGAAGGCTGGTGGCGGGGTGGGGATGGGGGGTGGATACTGGAAGCCCTGAGAGTAGAACATTCCAAAAGGCACTGATCAACAATGCCGGATGGAGCAAAGAGTGCGGGCACGATAAAGCCTGAGAGATGGTCACTACTTTTGGTCACCATGGTTGTGGGCAGTCTTTAGAAGAGGGGTTTCCGTGAAGAGGTAGGTGGCGAGGCTGATGGCCACGTGCTGATGAATGAAATGTAACCAAGAAGAGGGCTCACCAGACACTGACAAGTGTCACTCAAAGTTATGTCCTATTCAGGAGGTGATTTCAAGTGGTAAAGAGACATTCATTTCATGTTTAATTTACAAGTTACATATTTAAAGTGTATTGAAACAGGGCTTTCCTAGAGGTTCAGTGGTATACGAATCCACCTGCCCACGCAGGGGACATGTTTTCAATCCCTGGTCTGGGAAGATTCCACACGCTGTGGAACAACTAAGCCTATGAACCACAACTACAGACCCCACACTCGAGCGCCTGTGAGCTGCTAATACTGAGCCCGCGGGACAAGTACTGAAGCCTGTGCACCCTAGAGCCTGTGCCCCGCAACCAGAGAAGCCAGCTCAATGCGAAGCCTGCACACCGCAACTCGAGAAAGCCCAGGCATAGCAACAAAGACCCACCACAGCTAAAATGAAGGAAATAAAATGTTAAAAGTGTTATTAAAATAGACTTTTAAAATCTAGGATTTCACATAAGATTATTAAGCTTCTTTTAAAAACAAATATATCTTAGGGAAAAAAAAACCAACCCAATAGGCTTAATATTACATATAATATAGGTGAATACATGGATCAGGCAAAAAATATTGTGTCCAAAGAACTAAAAGTTGGGAAATACTGTTTGGACTATTTTTTTCTGATGTTAGGAGAGGATAAAAGATACAGCTGTGAGGAGGTCAAGTTTTCCAGACTAGGGAAGACTTCAGCATCCTGAAAAGCCAGTCATGAAGCACTAAAACTCCAATAAACAAGTGACTCATTCAGGGATTGAGGTTCCAGAGGAGGCAGGAGCACAACAGGTGCAGGAGGAAACCACTTCCTCCAAGAGGAAGGAACGTAAGGATGAGTGTGTGTGTAGAGTGGAGAGAGATGGCTGAGGGCATTCTCACCTGGAATTCTCTTATTTTCCCACTCATTTGCCAGGCGAACATCTATGGAGAGTGGAGAGGACTAGAAGTTTGGATACACTGGACAGGAAGTCTGCGGAGGGAGGTAAAGCTTTGCCACCTGACTCTTGAGGACAGTGTGTAGAGGCACAGGCGAAAGACACGGATGGAGCGAGCGAGCGACGGCGCTGCCTGCACAAGTGCAATTGATCTGAACCCTCTGAGACATTTTCTCAGGACGCAAGGACTACGCACTGAGAGTGAACACTAATCCGAGTGTAAGGGATAAGGGAGTGAGACTCACTCAGGAGCTGGTGAAGGGGAAGTTCCAGTAGTTGGTCATGATGGTACAAGCTGATGTGGAGAAAAGGAGGTGGATGTTGAAAGAAGTAGAGGTTTGGCTCAAAGAAAGGACATAAACCACATATGACCTTGGAAAGTTCGAAGGGAAAGCAAGGTCCAGGTGGTTGAAGGGGACCCAGGAGTCACTGCAATTAAGAAGCCCACATGCTGGGAGGGGAGGACAGAAGGGAGGGGACAGGGATATACATAGGACTTATCTGGGATTATACTTATCTGTAAACAATGAAACTATGCAAAAACAAAAAGCAAAATAAAAACAATATAGTAAAAAAAAAAAAAAGAAGCCCACACACCTTGAGAAGGTGGGGGTGGTGGGATGAGGTGTCCCCATCAGAAGGTTCTCAGGATGCTGGCTGTACTGAAAACAGCGGGAGACCCGTGGGCCAAAGGCACCTAGAAACGTACCAAAGGGCCCAATGGAAATAAAGGAAAAAAGGAAATAAAGGGGAAACTGTTTGGACTATTTTTTCTGATGTTAGGAGAGGATAAAAGATACAGCTGTGAGGAGGTCAAGTTTTCCAGACTAGGGAAGACTTCAGCATCCTGAAAAGCCAGTCATGAAGCACTAAAACTCCAATAAACAAGTGACTCATTCAGGGATTGAGGTTCCAGAGGAGGCAGGAGCACAACAGGTGCAGGAGGAAACCACTTCCTCCAAGAGGAAGGAACGTAAGGATGAGTGTGTGTGTAGAGTGGAGAGAGATGGCTGAGGGCATTCTCACCTGGAATTCTCTTATTTTCCCACTCATTTGCCAGGCGAACATCTATGGAGAGTGGAGAGGACTAGAAGTTTGGATACACTGGACAGGAAGTCTGCGGAGGGAGGTAAAGCTTTGCCACCTGACTCTTGAGGACAGTGTGTAGAGGCACAGGCGAAAGACACGGATGGAGCGAGCGAGCGACGGCGCTGCCTGCACAAGTGCAATTGATCTGAACCCTCTGAGACATTTTCTCAGGACGCAAGGACTACGCACTGAGAGTGAACACTAATCCGAGTGTAAGGGATAAGGGAGTGAGACTCACTCAGGAGCTGGTGAAGGGGAAGTTCCAGTAGTTGGTCATGATGGTACAAGCTGATGTGGAGAAAAGGAGGTGGATGTTGAAAGAAGTAGAGGTTTGGCTCAAAGAAAGGACATAAACCACATATGACCTTGGAAAGTTCGAAGGGAAAGCAAGGTCCAGGTGGTTGAAGGGGACCCAGGAGTCACTGCAATTAAGAAGCCCACATGCTGGGAGGGGAGGACAGAAGGGAGGGGACAGGGATATACATAGGACTTATCTGGGATTATACTTATCTGTAAACAATGAAACTATGCAAAAACAAAAAGCAAAATAAAAACAATATAGTAAAAAAAAAAAAAAGAAGCCCACACACCTTGAGAAGGTGGGGGTGGTGGGATGAGGTGTCCCCATCAGAAGGTTCTCAGGATGCTGGCTGTACTGAAAACAGCGGGAGACCCGTGGGCCAAAGGCACCTAGAAACGTAGCCAAAGGGCCCAACAGGTTGGGCAGGGGGGTGGGGTGGGGTGGGGTGGTAATGAAAAGAAAAAAGGTGAAGAAAACAGTAAAGAGAAAAGCACCCACAGAGACAGGGACAGAGACAAAATGATGGTCTGGAAGAGACAGTGGAGAGCCAGGCGGCGTATAGGGCTGAAGAGAGGGAGTAGACTCAGTTAGAGGGTTTCAGGCAAGAGATGGCAAGACGCCGTGTTTTGTGAAGACCTGTGGATGTGGGTAGAGTTATAAAAAAACATAGCTCCACAGAGCCAGAGTCAGAGCTGGCAGGAAATGAAACAGAATCAAAGAGCCTGGCTGGAGGAAGAAAAAGAACTCTGTGGACAGGGGAGGTCACGTTCACGAAGGTGGTGCCAAATGGCTGCAGGAACAGGGCGGGATGGGGGGGGTTGGGGTGGGGGGTGATGGGATTCCCACAAAGAACCATGCACCCAAACCCCAGGAGAAGCAGGAAGATGCCTTTCAGGGACACCGGGGTCCTTGGCATGGGACGTACTGGAAAGGAGAGCTGTCTGGTCTTTGGTAAAAACTTTTGGAACCAGTTATTTATAGAAAATTGCAAGACTTCTATTAGGGAAGAGAAGCCTCAAACTCTCAGCTTTTTGGTTTCCAGGAAATACTCTTCCCTGTGTTCACTCCAGTGCCGCGGCCCCTCTGCAAGGCCTACATCTAAGGCTCATGGGAAGGTGAAACAACCTCAGGAAACCCAGATGTCTGGGGGATATGCTCACAATTTCCCCCAAGTGAACAACAGATGGCAGCAAAGAGCCAGAAAGGAAGCCGAGAGCACACAGAACCCAGATGTGGAAATTTTGCAGGGAAGGTGAAAAAGGCTTCAGAAATCCGATGACACTCTCACTTGTGCATGTCACACTGTTACACCTGTCTGTCCTCTCTCTCAGACAGGTACTCCCTGTGGAAGGACGGGGTCTGTCTGCTTCGCCTTTGATTCCTTGGCACAAATCCTGGGCACACAGCAGCTGCCGAACAAATCCAGGCATACCCTAGAGAGCTAAGAGCAGGTTTGGTTCCACACCATTGCCATAAAGCAAGTCATATGGACTTTTCAGTTTCTCAACACATATAAAGGTTACGTTTACACTATACTGTAGTCTGCTAAGCATACAATAGCATTATGGCTAAAAAAAAAAAAAAAAAATCAACGTATATACCTTCATTAGAAAATACCTTATTTTAAAAAAATGCTAAACATCCTCTGACAATTCAGGGTTCAAAAAAAAATCAGAATGTGATAAAATGAGGTATGCTGTCTGTGTTGAGTGAGTGACTGACACAGGGGGTGGTGGAGGGGAGACTCCCCAGCCCATGCTGTCAGAAGATAGACATCTGTCTTTTAGAACAACATGGAGAATCAAGGCCAGGCTTTGAATTCAAGCTGTGAAAAAGGTAGGTACCCAGCCTTTCTGACCCTCTATTCTGTTTCCTCGGCAGGACGAGGATTTTTCATGTAGTTGTGATGGGAGAATACACAAAACATGCCTAGCACAGGATCCTGCACAGAGAAAACACTCAGTAAGAGAGCTGCACTGTGGCCGCTGTTACTGTCATTTGTGCAATTATTCAGTCCCACCTGGCTCCTGCCAACACATTATGAATTCTACGAGGGAAGGGGTGGGGTCTGAGTTCAGGGTCAGGCACCAGAGGAGGGGGGAAAGACTTAGGGAGAGAGAGTGAGTGTGTTTGTGTAAATTGGAATGCCTATTTTTTTAGCTCAGTTCCTGCAAA
This sequence comes from Tragulus kanchil, assembly GCA_022376925.1. NCBI lineage: Eukaryota > Metazoa > Chordata > Mammalia > Artiodactyla > Tragulidae > Tragulus > Tragulus kanchil. Next base: position 62,670,193 of record JAIOJX010000001.1, on the reverse strand, counting down.
CAGTATAGCAACAGATTCAACAGAAGGCTGCACTGGAGTCCACCACTTCTAGAAAGTATAGCTTCTCAGATGGTGGGACTTTTTTTTTTTTTGTAGAGGTGAGGGAGATAAAGGCTCCTGGGTATTTTCCATGTCCGATCTTTCGGGCTCAGCCAACTGACAGACATGTATGGAGCCTCAGAATACACATAGGTTTAACGAATATCCGTGCACATTTGGTCAGAACTTGCATCCGACACCTCAGGAACTCCGAGGGGAGGGGGTGGGTCTTGAAACCTGGGACAGCTTCCTGCCTGGTTCCCTTCAGAATGAGTGTTATCTCTGAGACTTCCATATTCATAGGAAGCTGTTTCCTGAGAAATGGCATAGGTCACCGGGACACTGGAACGTCAGACTTCTCTTAAAAGCTCATTCCGGGAAAAAGAGTGTGTTTAAAGCAAGTTAAAAAGAAGTACTTTTTGGTAATGTGAGCCCCCACGTGGTGGTACGGGGTAACAACAGCCTCCAAGAATATTTAGAGCCAGAAGAGTCCTAATTGACAGAAAGCAGGGAGTCCTGACTCCAGGGAAAGCAACCATTCCCCTCAGTCCACATGACCCCTGGCTGACTGGTTCTTGAGGCTCCCTTCTTCTGAGAGTTCTTAAAATGTGCTAGAACTCCTGAGTTAGAGGAAGCACAACTTCCAAACCATCTCCCAGTAGGCTTTAGGGTCCAAATGGCCTCATAGCAATTTATTTTTTATTACTTTACTTTTTACTTTTACAGGGTTTAGTTGTTTACAGATGTGTATAATCCCAGATAGGTCATATGTATATCCCTGACCTCCATCCCTCTTCCACCCTCCTCCCAGCCCTCCCCCGTCCCACCCCTCCAGGCCATCTCACAGCGCCCCTGCAGGATCCCCTATTCCCACAGGGCAATGACAATATCACATATGATAGTATAGGTTTCCAGGTTGCTCCCTCTATGCCTCCCACCCAGTTCGTTCCCCACAATGTCCATACATCAGTTCTCCATGTCTGTTTTTCCATTGTTTCACTGCATGTGTTATCATTACCATCTCTCATAGCATTTTTAATGTGACAAGAAATGAAAAGCCTGGCCATCCTGGCTGAGGCTGGTCTCCCAGCAAAGTCTAGGTAACCGATATAGACAGGCTGGTAGCTCAGACTTGAAGACGGTGACTTCCTGGTATGGAGCCTTTCGGGAAGGTCAGAACATTAAGGGGTGAGGGTCCTCACGACTAGTGTGGAAATAATAGAACTCCCCTGACCTTCACAACAGGGGGCAGGGACCTTTCAGGGTCCTTGTGAGGTCACAAACAGATCCGCTTCCTGAGCAGGTTGTTGGTCTCTCTCTTTGACCAGATGAAGGTTTTTCTATGGTCTGTTTTACAGGAAAGTCGCTGCTCCTTCACCTGCTTCTTTAATCCTATAACTCCAAGTTCCTGGACGTCTTGCCCCTTTCCGTATCTTTCTTGGTTCTGAGAGGACGGATATAATGAGCAAAAGCACAAGGTCCTTCTACCCTCTGCTGCACGCACCAAGGCAGGGAGAAGGCATGAACAGAAGCAAGTGGCAGAGTTGGGGCCGGGCGGGGCAGAGCTCCGTGCAAACCTAAGGCCGCCATGGACAAACAGCCTGAGGCCTCCGCCCTGGGATGGGCCGTCAGTGGCCCCGCGCTCAGCCTCCCAAAGACTGAGAAGTCACCAGGCTCTTGGCAGACTTCATCTGTGCCCTTTTCCCCACTGGTTGGTGTCTAGCATAAAACATGCTACAGAGACTCAGCCCGGGAGCACCTCAGGATTCTGATAGACATCCAAGAGGTGGTGACCACCTCCCCCCGCCAAAACAAATGCAGAAGAGAGTAGGTGTGCAGTGGCACAGGGGCGAGTTTTGGTGGCCTTACCTCCTTTCCAAAGCAGGTAGATGGGCACCACGTAGAGCATGACATGCTGAATGTAGTAAATCTCCAATTCAAAGGGGAGCTGGAAGGACAGGAGGGAGAGGTGTTAAGACAGCAGGAAGCACTCATTCCAACAGACTCTCAAGTTGAATGCCTGTCTTCTCAAGGATCCACATCTTAGCAATTCCATGTACTTCAACCAGTTGAACTCCCTTCACAGTTAGAGATGAATGAATGAAATGAGTAATACCTAGAACCTAGGCTGGTGTCTTCCAAAGTTATTTTGCAGAGCTAGTACTTGAAAAATGCTCCGCTGAGAAAGTGCGCTTAAAAATTTAAGAAAAGTTACATACCATCTACCTGGTTCCCTCCTGGAGATTACTCATGCACATTAGTGGTAGATTAAGGACCTGTGTGGTCTCTGCAACTAACAAGGCGGTGTAACATTATTTATTTGGCATTTCCTAACCTTGTTTAGCTAGTGTCTGTGTAAAACAGGAAAAAAACAAAAGCACAAACAGATCCGCTTCCTGAGCAGGTTGTTGGTCTCTCTCTTTGACCAGATGAAGGTTTTTCTATGGTCTGTTTTACAGGAAAGTCGCTGCTCCTTCACCTGCTTCTTTAATCCTATAACTCCAAGTTCCTGGACGTCTTGCCCTTTCCGTATCTTTCTTGGTTCTGAGAGGACGGATATAATGAGCAAAAGCACAAGGTCCTTCTACCCTCTGCTGCACGCACCAAGGCAGGGAGAAGGCATGAACAGAAGCAAGTGGCAGAGTTGGGGCCGGGCGGGGCAGAGCTCCGTGCAAACCTAAGGCCGCCATGGACAAACAGCCTGAGGCCTCCGCCCTGGGATGGGCCGTCAGTGGCCCCGCGCTCAGCCTCCCAAAGACTGAGAAGTCACCAGGCTCTTGGCAGACTTCATCTGTGCCCTTTTCCCCACTGGTTGGTGTCTAGCATAAAACATGCTACAGAGACTCAGCCCGGGAGCACCTCAGGATTCTGATAGACATCCAAGAGGTGGTGACCACCTCCCCCCGCCAAAACAAATGCAGAAGAGAGTAGGTGTGCAGTGGCACAGGGGCGAGTTTTGGTGGCCTTACCTCCTTTCCAAAGCAGGTAGATGGGCACCACGTAGAGCATGACATGCTGAATGTAGTAAATCTCCAATTCAAAGGGGAGCTGGAAGGACAGGAGGGAGAGGTGTTAAGACAGCAGGAAGCACTCATTCCAACAGACTCTCAAGTTGAATGCCTGTCTTCTCAAGGATCCACATCTTAGCAATTCCATGTACTTCAACCAGTTGAACTCCCTTCACAGTTAGAGATGAATGAATGAAATGAGTAATACCTAGAACCTAGGCTGGTGTCTTCCAAAGTTATTTTGCAGAGCTAGTACTTGAAAAATGCTCCGCTGAGAAAGTGCGCTTAAAAATTTAAGAAAAGTTACATACCATCTACCTGGTTCCCTCCTGGAGATTACTCATGCACATTAGTGGTAGATTAAGGACCTGTGTGGTCTCTGCAACTAACAAGGCGGTGTAACATTATTTATTTGGCATTTCCTAACCTTGTTTAGCTAGTGTCTGTGTAAAACAGGAAAAAAACAAAACAAAAGCACTTAATGCTTTGCAGAATATACTTTGAAAAAACAGACCCTTACATCACTTCCTCCTGCTCCTGGTGAGCAGTTTATGTCTCATTGGACATGAAAGAAGAACATACAGGGTAGGATTTATTATTCCCACTTTCCAGATTTAAAAGCACTGATTGCCAAGTCTGGTTAAGTCTCAATCCAAGAATAAAGAGTTTCTCCACTGGATACTTGGGTTCAGTTCAGGGCTAGCCCTAATTTCGGGCAAAGACGAAGCAGCTGGGCCAGTTCTGGCATGGCTTGAAAAAAAGAATATCCCCACCCTCCTTCCAACCAGCACGCCCATTCATTCACTCCCGTTTCTCATCTCGCTCAAAATGGAAGCTCTAAATTACCAAAGCAGAGTGCGCTTTCAACCTGGCACAGGGACTGTGCTGCAGCACTTGGCAGCGGGCGGAGAGTGGAAACAGCTGGGCAGTTAACTCAATTCCAGGAAAAGAACTGTGGCCGCTGGCAAGAGGCCTAGCCTCCAGGGCTTACACAGGCCTACACACAGACACACGCACACCCATACACACACATACCCATACACCCTCCCCCCGTCAACACCCCCGCCACCACCAAGGGTAAGCAAAAAAAACAAGGACACCCAGGGCAACGCCAGTTGCCTTCCTACAAGCGAGCACAGAACCAAGCCTTTGAGCGAATGCAAGAACCCAGTTCTGGCTCCCCACGCCTGGGAACCCAAGGCCTTGTGCCAAGGAGTGAAACCAAAAGATGGCAGAGCTCCCAGAATGGGAGCTAGGGTGACCGTGCACCCTGGCTCCTGCTCTTGAAAAATAAAAACCCACACAGAAGGGAAGTTTCCCATGGACTCGGATGATTATTTTATGCTCACAGAAGGAAACATAAAATCCAAGAAAAAAAAAAAGAGGTTCCCAGTGAGTGGGCACCACCCACAGGTAACTTGGGAGGCATGAGAGGTCCACGGGGGGCGGGGGGACCCTCACAGCAATGTGGTCTGGGATCCCTCTACTATCTATAAATTAACTGACCTGACTGCGGTCCCACAAAAAGTGGGCAAAAGTTTCAGCAAGGCTCTGCTCTCAGGCTGTAAGCTGAATCTTCAGGTACCTAAGGCACTACTAGACCTCTTCCTAAAACGGGGTCTGGGAACCCAGGCTGCTCGCCCACCGCAGGGAGACGGGCCCGGGTCCCAACCAGGCCTCCATGCGGGACCACAGCTGAACTCTCAAGACGTCAGCACTATTTACCCACCTACGTTGACGGGGCTTCCCCTCCCTCACATCTCTCCTAGAGAAGGCAGCTCAGTGCTGCAGCCGTAAGCACGGAGTTTGGAGTCCTTCAAATCCCTATTTTAGATGTGATTCTGTGCTTAATAGCCCCATGCCCTCGGGCGAGTCACTTAACCTCTCCCCTTATTTTTGGCACTGGTAAAATGAAAATGAGTGTTGTAAAGAGAAATTAAGTTGTTGGTTTTTTTTTTTACTGTAACAAACATATGTAGAGTCCTTATTGTGTATCAGGAACCATTAAGCAATTTAACCACCAATTCACCCCTGCTGTTCCCATTAGCTCCATTTTAGAGAAGAGAAACTGAGGCACAGACAAGTTAGACAACTTACCCAAGGGGACACAACTTGATAAAGCCCAGATTCCAATGCAGGCGGGCTGGCTCTAGAGTTTTCCGTCTTGGCTTGTAGACTCTGCTTCCCCACACCCCACTTCATCCCTCCCACAAAATACTGACACCTGGGAGCTGCGCAGTGGAGCTGCGCGAGGGGCATGCGCATGCGCAAAGGGGCCACCTTTTTAAAAAAAATTTTATTTTTAGCTATTCTGGGTTTTCATTGCTGCTGCAGGCTCTTCTCTAGTTGCAGGGACTGGGAGCAACTCTCTAGTTGAGGTGAGCAGGCTTCTTGTTGTGGTGACTTCTCTTGTTGTGGAACTCGGGCTCTAGGGCGCATGGGCTTCACTAGCTGTGGCACAAGGACTCCATAGTTGTGGCTCAGAGGCTCTAGAGCACAGGCTCCATAGTTGTGGCTCACAGGCTTATTTGCTCCGCAGCGTGTGGGATCTTCCTGGATCAAGGATCAAACCCGTGTCTCCTGCATTGGTAGGAGAACGCTTCACCACTGAGCTACCAGGGAAGCCAGGGAGCCTGTGTTAACAAGGGGAATGCTAACAGAAGCACATTAGAACAGCAGGATCAGCAATTGTCCTTCACCTGGGGACTAGGCCCAGTTCCTCTCTGCTCACAGGATCCCCATCCTCACAGCCTGCTCTGCCCCACTGTGGCCACGGGCCACACATCACACAACGGCCAAGCTTGGCCTCCAATACAGGCCTTCCAGCTCCCACTGGGGCTCTGGAGGCACATCAGTCTCAGCTGGGCTGCCCAGGAGACTTGCCCCCGTTAGCAGTGGGGCATCCGCTCTCTTCCCCCAGTCCAAGAGTTCTCTACTTCAGAAGGCCACAGAGAGTGTTCAGCTAGGTGTGGGCACCACTCACAGCCAAGCCCAGGGAGAGGACTGGACAGGAATGGAAGAACAGGAGGGCAACATAAGAAAACCGCCCAAGTGGCAGGAAGAAGAGAACTGAACACAAGCAGGGAGCTTCCAGTGGTCACTTAATAACAAAAAATATTTAGAAAATACTTGTGTTAAATGCTTAACATGTATTATCTCACTTAATTTTCTCAATTATTACAAGGCTCCTGTGAAGCAGGGCCTATGATCATTCTCATTTGACAGATATGGAAACTAAGGCACAGAGCTGTTAAATAACATCCAAAGAAGCAGAGACAGGGCAGTGATGGGGTAAAGGATATCCAGGCATTGAGCAGAAAAAAGCAGCTTGCTTTCAGGAGCACTGAATCTGAGCCCAGGAACGTCCCCATGGAGCCTCCTCGCTCTGCTTTCTCTGTTTTATAAACACTATCTGTAAAATGCCATACTATCCCCAGAAGTTCCCCTTGGCAAATCCATCTCTGCCCTCCAGAACAGACATCTGCAAGTGCACTCGAATGTACATATCTGGGCTCCTTTTCAGCTGAGGGATTCCCGAGTCTTTAGTCCTACATCACTGCAGTTGAAAGCCAAAGGCAAGAAAAACATTTCCAGCTACATAGGTCACAACTTCCTTGTCATTTTCAAGTCAACATCTTTCTCTTAAGACTCAAAAGAGCAGACGGGTAAAGCTCCCCAGGCCTCTGTAGTCAAACTGCCTGAAGCATGAAGCACATGGGTTCCATCCATGTAGAGAGCTGCAAACTCATTCCTTCCAACCCTCTGTCCTGACAGCCACACACTCACGCTCTGCTGTGGAGACGGCCTGTCCCAGTGTGCCCTATGTCCCTGGTTACTTCTGCCACCATAAAAGGCCCAAGACTCCCAGGTCACCAGCCAACACCTGAACTCTAATCCCCACATGGCTTTCTATAAGCCCGAACTGGAGAGCACCTCCCACTGCTCCCCAAGGCCTGAAATCCTTCCCCTCTGTCCTCTGGAACACACTAACTAATATTTGCAAAATACCCTCTATCTTCTCTGAGCAGTTGGTCCCTTTACCTTCCGACTTTGGTGAAAACCTGGTCCCCTCTCTGAGAACATGGCTATTCCTATAGCCACCCTTCAAGTGGTGGGTGTTTTCCCTCCCATGTCACCTTGTACCCCTTGGCCAGGAGCAGTCCTGTCTACTCCCAGACCGTTCTCTCTACCTCCTTCCTAACCACTCCCTCAATCTGAACTTCATGTCGTCGCTCTTCCACTCTCTACTGTTTGTTCCTATACTCATCCTATGGACCCTTGCTCTGACTACTTTCCAACCTGCCTTTGTCAAAATTCCTGAGTTTTTGATATTCGGCATACACTAGTCTGCAATGCATCCACCTCCATTCCCCTTGAGGGCTCCCCTAAGCCCTTTATTCCCATGGTCATCATACTTGTCGCTCCCAACACCCGCAACCCTTCTATAAACTGTCACGAACTCTACTCTCCAACCACCACCACCACCTATCGACCCAACTCACTCAACGCCCGCTCACATCGTCTAGCTTCACTGGGACCTACAGCTACTGATTCTACCACTGTTTCACTGGCCCTCACCTCTCTACTTGCCTATCGCTCCCTTCCATAATGTTCTCAACCCTTTTCTGTATTTGCTTTGAAAAACCATATTCCTGGTTAAATTGAACTCTCTGCCTTCGCATTCCTCTGCCATAAGTAAGTATGGCTGAAGAAAAATATAAAGCTATGCTGTTAATCCTTAAAATTCACAACCGCTAATTTTGAGTGGGCCCTTGATGCAACCTTATAATCTGACTACATTCCCAAGGCCATTCACTTGTGTCTCTCCTAGATGATTCCTAACCTTATTTCACAACTTCTGCATTCCTCAAACTTTCCCCCAACCTTGCTCTCAGCTAGTGGCATGGCTTTCTATTTCACTGGGGAAAAGAGAGCCGTGAACATCAACAAGTTCCCAGCTTCACATTGCCCTCCTCCTGTACCATCCCCATCGCTGCCTCCACTGCCACTGCTCGAAGGAACCAGCTGTTATTGGCTAAGGCTAGTCCCCTTTCCCAAACCAGATCCTATCCTCTCTTGCTGACTCAAGGACACACCCGTAATTGCCCCCGTTTTCATGAGATCATTTTCCACTCAGAAAACAAACTATAACATCTTTCAAATAAAGAGGCAAACGCTCTGGATTTCACTGCCTCCTCCAGCTGTCACCCCGTATCTCTGCTTCCCTTGATTGCAAAACTCCTCAAATGGTTTGTTTCATCACCGCTATCATTTCCTCTCTGAATTATTAACCTTCTATCCACTCCAATCAGATGTTCACATTCACCACTCCCCTGAAATTTCCAATTGAGGTTAGCAATGGCCTCTATGTTCCTGAGTCCTCTACATACTGAAGGAGTCCTGAAACACATCCTTGGCTCTCTCTCTCCTTTTTTTTTTTTTTTTTTACCTACTCGCACTTATTGGATAATCTTATCCAGATTCTTGCCGCTAAACACCATCTCTATACCGATGACTCTCAAATGAGTATCTCCAGCCTAGAGTCAGGCTGTTAAGACTGAAATTCTAGGACTTCCTTGGTGGTTCAGAGGCTAAGACTCCATGCTCCCCATGCAGGGGGTCCAGGTTTAATCTTTAGTTAGGGAACTAGATCCCACATGCCCCAACTAAACATCCTGTATGCTACAACTAAGACCTGGCACAGCCAAATAAATAAGTAAATAAAAATATATTTTAGGGCTTCCCTGGTGGTCCAGTGGGTAAGGACACCGCCTTGCAGTGCAAGGGGCGATGGTTGGATCCCTGGCCTGGGAAGATCCCACGTGCCGCAGAGCGGCTGGACGGATATGTCCAACCACCGAGCTGGAGTTCTGGAGTGCATGCGCCCAGAGCCGGTGCTCTGTGGCGAGAGAGGCCACTGTGATGGGAGGCCCACACAGGCCAAAAGAACAAAGACAGATTATAAATGAAAGACCCATAAAAGTGGCCCCCCCCAATATATATATATATTTTTTCAAAACGACAAATTCTAGCTTCATCATTTAGTTGCTATGCACCTTTGTAAAATGTGAATGATAATAGCACCTACCTCATCAAGTTGTGATAAAACTCGGTGAAATAATGCATGGAGAGCTCCTGGCCCAGTGCTAGCAGATAATATATACTTGATACATGCTGGCTATTGCTATCATCATCCTCTTCAACAGCAGTGCAGCCAGTGAGTGGTGAAGGCAGGATTTTAACTCCAGCTTACAACACTAATGCCAGCAGGTTTCTCGGGGTCAAAAGTTGGAGCTCATTTCATCCCATTATTCCACCCTGGCCTCCAGCAAGAGATGGTGACCCACCTGGGCCGGCCCACAGTCGTAAGTCACAAATCACTGTTTCATTCGATAATGGCTAGGATAACTTTCGCTTCCCAGCTCAATCCATGTTTTAGTCCACTTCTAACAGAGCTTGTCCTGGAGACTTCTTTATTTTCCAAAGAAACATCAACATTGCTCTCCCCTTCTCACCCATGACAGTTCCATTCTTATATTCAGTCAACCAATTAATAATAATAATTTAAAAAAAAAAGGCAAACCTTACTGTGACACGCCTAGGTGGCAAGTTCTAGGGATGTAGCCATGATGAACACACAGTCCCTGCCCTATAAGAGCTCACAGTCTAGTGGAGAAAGCTGACAGATAAAGGGATACGGTCAGCATGGCAAAAGAGCATGAAGTGACCTGTATATGAAGCATTGGATTTCATTTGATTTGTCTTTAAAAGTAAGAGATGGTCCTGTACCATGTGCAGTTGTGCAGATCTCCCTCTGGTGACTGTGTGCAAGGGATGCTGGGAGAGGCAGGAAGACCAATTAGGGGCTGGCAATAGCAATGTCTGAATCAAGCTTGAGGGACTTGCCTGCTGAGCCAGTGGTTAAGACTCTGCCTTGCAATGCAGGGTAGTGGGTTCGATCTCTGCTTGGGGAACTAAGATCCCACATACCTCGGAGCGACTAAGCCCGTGTGTCACAACTACTGAAGCCTACGCCTACGTGCCACAACTGCACACTACTGTACACAGTCTGTGTACTGCAATCAAGGTCCCATGGGCCACAACTAAGACCCAATGTGGCCAAATAAATAAATAAATAAATAGCTTTTTAAAAAAATCAAACTTGGAGGCAGAGGCAGTGAGAGAAGAGAGGATAGGCAGGTCTGAGAGAAGGTAAGGAAGCTGAATCATCAGGACTAAGTAACTGATATGGACAAGGGCAGCCTAGGTGGCTGGTGGGATGGCAGGGCGTCTCCTAAACAGGAGATTACAATTAAGGAAGCAGATTGGAGGAGAGGGGGCATAAAAAGAAGCTGGGACCAGACTGAGTCTGTGAACCCAGTGGGAGAACCTGGCAGAGATGCCCATCCATCAGTGGGAATGTGGGTCTGGATCTCAAGGAGGATGGGGAAGATGAGAAGAATTCAAAGACAAATGACAGACAGGTATGTAAAATGCAAACACAGTAAAGTAGACGAATGAAATTCTCAAAGGCAGTAGAAATGCCGATATTCTGTTTACACACCCCAATACAGCACCTTATGCAGCCAATTCTGCAGAAACCTTGTCCATAGTATTCTTTCAACAATGAATGGGCAACAATAAGTGGAAGTCATAACTCCAGGGGAATACTGATAGAATTAGGAGAGACTTACACAGAGTTACAGATGGCGGGAAGGAGCCAGTGGGGAGAGGAATGCTGAAGAAACAAGAAGAGCAGGAGGTGTTGGATTTCATTTGATTTTTCTTTAAAAGGGAGGGTCCTGTAGCATGTGCAGGTGTACAGATCTCCTGCTGGAGGCTGTATGCAAGGGATGCAGCCCCTGACTGCAGCCTTGCCAAAAAAATCAGGGGATCAAAAGAGATCTCTGTATGGTCTGAATGCCCCTCAAATTCATGTCTAATGCGATGATATTAGGAGGTGGAGCCTTGAGCAGGAGATTAGAAGCCAAGAGCTCTCTTAACCCCTCCCGCCCTGTGACCCAGAAGAGGGTCTTTACTTGACCCTGATGATATGCTGATCTGAGATTTCCAGCCTCCAGAACTGTGAGAAATAGAACTCTGAGGTTTAGAACCCAAAGAGTTCACAGTATTTTGTTATAGGAACCCGAACAGACAAACAATCATCTGTATCCCTTCAAGGGAAAAGCCTGTGCCTTTGGTAATGTTCCTGCCAACCAAGTCGGGCTTTGGAACACCTTACTTGACCACAGGCTTTGACTGTGATTATTGGCAATGCAAACTCCTTGAGACTAAATACCACTCGGAGCCACAAAAAGAGCGCCCGCAACCAAAAATCAACCACAATGTATTCACAGAACAGAATACCACGCTGCCATGAAAAACAACAAGGCGCCATGACAAACACTCAGACAAATCCAAATCTGAAATATTCTGCAAAACAACTAGCCCAGATTCATCAAAATGTCAATGCTTGGAAGAAGAGGGTGAGGAGACTGTTCCTTGATTTTCAAAAATGAATAAACAAAACCTGACAAGATAGAACAATCAAAAACAATCATGAAAGTCAACTTGATCCTGATTTTAAAAAGAAAAGTCAAAAAAAACATCCCTATGACAAGCTGGGGGAGATCTGAATATAAACAGATCATTAGATACAGCAGATAGTCCTACAGAATATTTTATGATTTTGTTGAGTGTGATTATGGTATTGTGGATATACAAGACAATGTTGTTTTCCTTGAGAGCTACAGGCTGAAGAATTTAGAAATGAAGTGTCAAATTCTCTGCAATCTGGGGCGAAATGATTCCGTGAACTTACAGAAAGAGAAAAACACAGAAAGAGAAAGTGAATACAGAAAGCCACCCACTGCTGAATCTAGCTTAGTTACTGTTCACTATATTCTTGTATATTATTCTTCAGGATGTTTGAAAATTTTTATAATAACAAAGTTGGGAATTTCTAAAAATGTAAATAAATTTAAAGGAGGTAAATATATATGAACTACTATGGTAAAGTCCTAAAGTATATTACCTGGAAGAAAAAAACAAAGTGCAGTCATTTTAAAGAACAATTTGTCAGTATTCATAAAAAGTGTTAAATACCATTCACTTTGACTCACTTATTTCACTTCTATAAATTTATACAAACAAAAAAAATTGCATAGGGCTTCCCTGGTAGTCCAGTGGGTAAAGACTCCGCCTTGCAGTGCAAGGGGTACCTGTTCAGTCTCTGGCCTGGGAAGATCCCATGTGCTGGGGAGTGGCTGGACCGGTATGTTCAATTACGAGCCAGCTCTCTAGAGCGCATGTGTCTAGAGCTGGTGCTCTGCGGTGGGAGAGGCCACTGCAATGGGAGGCCCACACAGGCCAAAGAATAAAGATGGATGAAAATAAATAAATAAAAAACCAATAAAAGGGGCCAACATTAAAAAAAAAAAAAAAACACTAGCATATATGAATAAAGCTGTAAAGATGTTCACCACAACATTATTTGTAACAAGAAATATCTAATTTAAAAAAAAAAGGTAACTGAATGCTCATTGGCAGGAGTAAGTCGCTCAGTTGTGTCTTACTTTTTGCACTGCATGGAATGTAGCCCACCAGGTTCCTCTGTCCATAGGATTTTCCAGGCAAGAATCCAGGAATGGGTAGCCATTTCCTTCTCCAAGGGATCCTCCTGACCCAGGGATTGAACCCAGGTCTCCTGTATGGTGGGCAGATTCTTTACCATCTGAGTCACCAGGGAACCCCAGGATTTTATTGGCAGGAAATTCTCAAAAAAAAAAGGAAGACTAACCCTGCAACCATTTACAAAAAAAGGAGGTACAACCATTTATAGGTAAAACTGAACAAATCTATATTGAACAAAGCACAATCCCTTTTGTAGAAGATTATGCTTTAATCAGTCTTTGTACTTTTATGATTTTTTTTGATGTGGATCATTTTTTAAAACTTTATTGAATCTGTTACAATTTTGCTTCTGGTTTTTTTACGTTTTGGTTTTTTGACAGTGAGGCAAGTGGGATCTTGGCTCTTCGAGCAGGGATCAAATCTGTGCTCTGTACATTAGAAGGCAAAGACTCAGCCCCGGACCAACAGCCAGGGAAGTCCCAATCTTCGTACTTTCAGATGTCTGTCCATGCGTAGAAAAAAGACTGGGATGTCAAAGCATAGAAAAAGGACTTTCCAAACTGAGCAGGGGAACGGGACTGGCGAGGACAGGCTTGCATAGGGAAGGGGAGAGTTAGACTTGGATTCTATATATTTGTACAGTTGNATTTTTCTGTATTCACTTATTAATTATGTACTTAAAAGTTTAAAAGTCAAAGAAAGAAAACATCAAAAGAGGAATGTACCTCTTAGCAGCAATTTCCTCTGGGGAGTAGGCGGGGAGAACTTTCGTGTTATATTCTTATCTCTGTATTGCAGGAATCCTTAACCAAGAGGTTGCATTAAGCTATAAAAGATAATTAGTATGATTTTTCTAGTGTTTAAGAACCCGCTCTCTTAAAGAGGATCTGAACACATTCTAGACCTCTTCATAAATCTCTTGTGACCCAACTCCACACCCAGTGCAGACAAAATACTCACAGTCCTACAAGGCACACAGAATTCCATTTGACACTCAAGGCCTGATGTGGACCATAAAGAAGGTTGAGTACTGAAGAACTGATACTTTTGAATTGTGGTGCTGGAAAAGACTCTCAGAGTCCCTTGGACACCAAGGAGATCAAACCAGTCCATCCTAAAGGAAATCAACGCTGAATATTCACTGGAAGGACTGATTCTGAAGCTGAAGCTCCAACACTTTGGCCACCTGATTTGAAGAGCCAACTCATTGGAAAAGTCCCTGACACTGGGAAAGATTGAGGGCAGGGGAGAAGAGGGCATCAGAGGATGATGCATCGCCAATGCAATGGACATGAACTTGGGCAAATCTATATTGAACAAAGCACAATCCCTTTTGTAGAAGATTATGCTTTAATCAGTCTTTGTACTTTTATGATTTGCTTTGATGTGGATCATTTTTTAAAACTTTATTGAATCTGTTACAATTTTGCTTCTGGTTTTTTTACGTTTTGGTTTTTTGACAGTGAGGCAAGTGGGATCTTGGCTCTTCGAGCAGGGATCAAATCTGTGCTCTGTACATTAGAAGGCAAAGACTCAGCCCCGGACCAACAGCCAGGGAAGTCCCAATCTTCGTACTTTCAGATGTCTGTCCATGCGTAGAAAAAAGACTGGGATGTCAAAGCATAGAAAAAGGACTTTCCAAACTGAGCAGGGGAACGGGACTGGCGAGGACAGGCTTGCATAGGGAAGGGGAGAGTTAGACTTGGATTCTATATATTTGTACAGTTGGATTTTTATGTATTCACTTATTAATTATGTACTTAAAAGTTTAAAAGTCAAAGAAAGAAAACATCAAAAGAGGAATGTACCTCTTAGCAGCAATTTCCTCTGGGGAGTAGGCGGGGAGAACTTTCGTGTTATATTCTTATCTCTGTATTGCAGGAATCCTTAACCAAGAGGTTGCATTAAGCTATAAAAGATAATTAGTATGATTTTTTTCTAGTGTTTAAGAACCCGCTCTCTTAAAGAGGATCTGAACACATTCTAGACCTCTTCATAAATCTCTTGTGACCCAACTCCACACCCAGTGCAGACAAAATACTCACAGTCCTACAAGGCACACAGAATTCCATTTGACACTCAAGGCCTGATGTGGACCATAAAGAAGGTTGAGTACTGAAGAACTGATACTTTTGAATTGTGGTGCTGGAAAAGACTCTCAGAGTCCCTTGGACACCAAGGAGATCAAACCAGTCCATCCTAAAGGAAATCAACGCTGAATATTCACTGGAAGGACTGATTCTGAAGCTGAAGCTCCAACACTTTGGCCACCTGATTTGAAGAGCCAACTCATTGGAAAAGTCCCTGACACTGGGAAAGATTGAGGGCAGGGGGAGAAGAGGGCATCAGAGGATGAGATGGCTGGATGGCATCGCCAATGCAATGGACATGAACTTGGGCAAACTTTGGGAGATGATGAGGGACAAGGAGGCCTGGTGTGCTGCCGTCCATGGGGTTGCAAAGAGTCGGACGTGAACAGATGACTGAACAACTGCTTTTTAATGGTGTGTTGGCTTCTGCTGTACAACAACATGAATCAGCCATAGGTATACATATGTCCCCTCTCTCTTGAACCTCCCACCTCATCCACACCTCTAGGTTGTCACAGAACACTGGGTTGAGCTGCTTGCATGCGTGTGTGTGTGTGTCTGTGTGTGTGTCTGTGTGGGTGCGTGTGTGTGTGTGTACACTCAGTTGCTTCAATTGTACTGACCCTATGGGCTATAGCCCACGAGGCTCCTCTGTCTGTGGGACTCTCCAGGCAAGAATACTGAAGTGGGCTGCCATGCCCTCCTCCAGGGCATCTTCTGGACCCAGGGATTGAAAACCCCAACTCCTGCATTGCAGGTGGATTCTTTACCCACTCGGCCACCTGGTGAGACCCTTATGTCATGCAGCAAATCCCCACTGGCTAACTATTTTACATATAGTAATATACATGTTTCAGTGCTACTCTCTCAGTTCCTCTCATCCTTTCCTTCTCCCTCTGTGTCCACAAGTCTGTTCTGTCGCCCTAAGAGCTAACTTTTGAGTATTCCTAGTGGCTATGTCAAGACTAAGTCTTGTTGCATTTTCCTGATCTGTAAAGATGAGCAGGATTAAGATAATGATGGCCATGATAACTTATACTTATTGACTGTTACAGGATGAGTTCTGTCTCCCCAAAATCCTTTTACTGCACTCTATCCAAATACCAATACCTAATAATATGACTCTTTGGAGACCCTTCACAGAAGTAATTAAGATAAAATAAGGTTATATGGGTGGACCCTAATCCAATCTGACTGGTCTTTATAAGAAGAGGAGATTTAGAATCCAGAGAGACATAGAAGAAAGACCTTATGAAGACACTGTTAGAAGACAACCATCTATATGCCAAAGAGAGAGGCCCACAAAAGAAACTAACACTGATAAAACTTTGGCATTAGACTTCTAGTCTCCACAACCATGAAGACATGTTTCTGTTTTTTGAGCTTCCCATTCTGTGGTACTGCTGATGGCAGTTTAAGGAAACAAATACAATGGCCAACCATACACTCTGAGCCTGGCCCTACTCTACACACTTCACAAGTATTAACGCCTTTCATCTTCATCACATACTCATGAAGTAGCTCCTATTTTTATGCACCAACTTTAAGATGAGGAAATCGACGCATCAAAAGGTTACTTATAATAGCAAAATACTGGCGACATCCAAATGTTCATTTCAAAGGAAATGGAGAAAGACACTGTGGTATGTCTCTATGATGGAATGTTACACCACAATGAAAATGTAACTACAGTTATACTCAATAATAGGGATGCATCTTAGAAATATAATGTCATATAGGCAAATCCCAGTAGTCCAAGAAGACTACATACAACATAATACCTCCTTTATAAAGACCAAAAAACAACATTCAATGAAGCAGTATCTTATTTAGGATTATTATTTTTTAAAATTTTGGCCTCTTTTATTTGTCCTTCATTTATTTATTTTCATCTGTCCTAATTCTTTGGCCTGTGTGGGCTTCCCATTGCAGTGACCTCTCTCATTGCAGAGCACCAACTCTGGGTGCATGTGCTCCAGAGCGCTGGCTCGTAATTGGACACACCAGCCCAGCCACTCCACAGCATATGGGATCTTCTTGTGCCAGGTATCGAACCTGCGCCCCTTGCACCGCAAAGCAGACTCTTTACCTACTGGACCACCAGGAAGGCCCAGGATTATTTTATATATATAAAAAATTTAACCATTAATAATGTATATTAACTATATTTTTTCTATATATGAGAGATAAGATTACTTTTTTCTCTTTTTTGATTGCAGTATAATTGCTTTACAGTGTTATGTTAGTTTCTGATGTACAATTAAGTGAATCAGTACACATATATCCCCTCCCTCTTTTTTTATTTAAAAAATTTTTATTATAGTTGACTTATAATGTGTTTATTCTCCATTTCTAGCCACACCCTGTAGCATGTGGGATTCTAGTTCCCCAACGAGGGATTGTATCCACACCTCCTACACTGGAAGATGGACTCTTAACAACTGGACCACCAGGGAAGTCCCATATATCCCCTCCCCTTGAGCCTTCCTCCTGTCCCACCTCCCATGAGATTACTTCTAAAAAGAAGAATGAGAGCCAGTATTTAGGCTAGCGGTTTACACTGGTGGCTAAGGAGATAAGGAGCAGTATGGGGAAAGCACATAGGCTTGTGCCTCTAAGTTACTATCAATGTGGCTAGTTCTTAGGTTGGGTTCACAGTTGTCTGTAATATTCTCCATGAATAAACAAAGGTACTTGTGAATAAAACTAAAGCATACTATGTATAGACCAAGGTTAAAATTTGTTACAAATTAAGAATTATAAATATGATTTATAATTTAGACAGAACTTTGGGCTTCCCTG
This sequence comes from Tragulus kanchil, assembly GCA_022376925.1. Taxonomy (NCBI): domain Eukaryota; kingdom Metazoa; phylum Chordata; class Mammalia; order Artiodactyla; family Tragulidae; genus Tragulus; species Tragulus kanchil. Next base: position 62,652,621 of record JAIOJX010000001.1, on the reverse strand, counting down.
GTGGCTCAGATGGTAAAGAATCTGCCTGCAATGTATGAGACCTGGGTTTGATCCCTGGGTAGGGAGGATTCCCTGGAGAAGGGATAGGCTATCCACTCCAGTATTCTTTCCTGGAGAATTCCATAGTTCATCCACGGGGTCACAAGAGTCAGACATGACTGAGCAATTTGACTTTTACTTTGGTACAAAGGTCTGTTTAAAAAGAAAAAAGCAGTAGGGACTTCATTAAATAACTTGCCCAAGGTCTCAAAGCTGAACCAGAATGTGAACCCAGGCAACTTGGCTCCAAAAACCAAATTTGTAACAAATTTCAACCTTGGGCCGTACATAGTATGTCATATGTCTGCTTGAGGCATGAGCCTTGAGAAGAGGCCAAGAGGTGGTACTTGACCACCTCCTGACATGAGTAGACTCTGCTCACTTCTCTTTCTACTTCTCTTCTCTTCTGTTGGACTCTCCCATTCTTGATTTCTTCTCAGGCTCCAAGCCTACCTCTAGGCTTTCTATCAGCACTGCAGAGTGATAAACTTAAGACTCGAAATAGCTCCTCGCTAATCAACACTCAGAGAATGTTCAGAATCTTCATTTTCATCACAGATTTTTAGAAAAAGAATCCTTTCGACCCACTGGGATAAGGGCCTAGTTGACTTATAATGTGTTATTCTTCAGCCACACCCTGTAGCATGTGGGATTCTAGTTCCCAACGAGGGATTGTATCCACACCTCCTACACTGGAAGATGGACTCTTAACAACTGGACCACCAGGGAAGTCCCATATATCCCCTCCCCTTGAGCCTTCCTCCTGTCCCACCTCCCATGAGATTACTTCTAAAAAGAAGAATGAGAGCCAGTATTTAGGTTAGCGGTTTACACTGGTGGCTAAGGAGATAAGGAGCAGTATGGGGAAAGCACATAGGCTTGTGCCTCTAAGTTACTATCAATGTGGCTAGTTCTTAGGTTGGGTTCACAGTTGTCTGTAATATTCTCCATGAATAAACAAAGGTACTTGTGAATAAAACTAAAGCATACTATGTATAGACCAAGGTTAAAATTTGTTACAAATTAAGAATTATAAATATGATTTATAATTTAGACAGAACTTTGGGCTTCCCTGGTGGCTCAGATGGTAAAGAATCTGCCTGCAATGTATGAGACCTGGGTTTGATCCCTGGGTAGGGAGGATTCCCTGGAGAAGGGATAGGCTATCCACTCCAGTATTCTTTCCTGGAGAATTCCATAGTTCATCCACGGGGTCACAAGAGTCAGACATGACTGAGCAATTTGACTTTTACTTTGGTACAAAGGTCTGTTTAAAAAGAAAAAAGCAGTAGGGACTTCATTAAATAACTTGCCCAAGGTCTCAAAGCTGAACCAGAATGTGAACCCAGGCAACTTGGCTCCAAAAACCAAATTTGTAACAAATTTCAACCTTGGGCCGTACATAGTATGTCATATGTCTGCTTGAGGCATGAGCCTTGAGAAGAGGCCAAGAGGTGGTACTTGACCACCTCCTGACATGAGTAGACTCTGCTCACTTCTCTTTCTACTTCTCTTCTCTTCTGTTGGACTCTCCCATTCTTGATTTCTTCTCAGGCTCCAAGCCTACCTCTAGGCTTTCTATCAGCACTGCAGAGTGATAAACTTAAGACTCGAAATAGCTCCTCGCTAATCAACACTCAGAGAATGTTCAGAATCTTCATTTTCATCACAGATTTTTAGAAAAAGAATCCTTTCGACCCACTGGGATAAGGGCCAGCATTCCATATTTTAAGGAGAATCCCTAAGGTAATGTGGATATAGAAGTGCTTAACTTACTTACTCTTAGAGAAATACTACAGTAGGTCAGCCTCTGAAATGGCAGGTGTAAAATGAAAATATTTTCTTCCAGAAAAGACAGGCAGTTCCCAGGAAAATGAATGATAAGGATAATGAGGTGACTAATGTTCAAAACAACAATAAAGATAATAATAACAATAATCATCCTTAATAATGGCTGGTACAGAGCACCTCTCTACTAGGCATTGTCCTATGTACTTGTATTAACTGACATAACAACTCTACAAGTGTTACAATCTCCTTTTTTTTGCATGAAGGAATTAAGATACAGAGAGATCAAGTAACTGACCCAAGGCTAGTTACAGAGCCTGGATGTAAGCCAGACAATCTGACTCCAGAGTCCATATTCTTTTTTTATAAATTTTTTTGGGGGTGCGGGGTAGGGGGGTGCGGAGGTAGGGAGGGGGGCAGGCAGGCCACTTCTACTGGTCTTTCATTTCTCTGTTTTCATTCATCTTTGTTCTTTGGCCTGCATGGGCCTCCCATTGCAGTGGCCTCTGTTGTCACAGAGCACCGGCTCTGGGTGCATGCGCTCCAGAGCTCCGGCTTGGTAACTGGACACATCAGTCCAGCTGCTCCGCAGCACGTGGGATCTTCCCAGGCCAGGGACCGAACCGGCGCCCCTTGCACAGCAAGGCGGTGTCCTTACCCACTGGACCACCAGGGAAGCCCCAGAGTCCATATTCTTAGTCACTGATCTACATTACCCTGATGTGTGCTGAGACTCTTTATATGACAGAAGAAACCCTTGATTTACAAATGGCTCAAATCCAGGATGACTCGATCCCTTGCTACTGAAATACTATCCTCTCTCTTCCACCCCACCATCTGAACCCAGACATGGAATGTCCTAATTATTCTGCCACGGGAACTAATCAGCACTGCAGAGTGATAAACTTAAGACTCGAAATAGCTCCTCGCTAATCAACACTCAGAGAATGTTCAGAATCTTCATTTCATCACAGATTTTTAGAAAAGAATCCTTTCGACCCACTGGGATAAGGGCCAGCATTCCATATTTTAAGGAGAATCCCTAAGGTAATGTGGATATAGAAGTGCTTAACTTACTTACTCTTAGAGAAATACTACAGTAGGTCAGCCTCTGAAATGGCAGGTGTAAAATGAAAATATTTTCTTCCAGAAAAGACAGGCAGTTCCCAGGAAAATGAATGATAAGGATAATGAGGTGACTAATGTTCAAAACAACAATAAAGATAATAATAACAATAATCATCCTTAATAATGGCTGGTACAGAGCACCTCTCTACTAGGCATTGTCCTATGTACTTGTATTAACTGACATAACAACTCTACAAGTGTTACAATCTCCTTTTTTTTGCATGAAGGAATTAAGATACAGAGAGATCAAGTAACTGACCCAAGGCTAGTTACAGAGCCTGGATGTAAGCCAGACAATCTGACTCCAGAGTCCATATTCTTTTTATAAATTTTTGGGGGTGCGGGGTAGGGGGGTGCGGAGGTAGGGAGGGGGGCAGGCAGGCCACTTCTACTGGTCTTTCATTTCTCTGTTTTCATTCATCTTTGTTCTTTGGCCTGCATGGGCCTCCCATTGCAGTGGCCTCTGTTGTCACAGAGCACCGGCTCTGGGCGCATGCGCTCCAGAGCTCCGGCTCGGTGATTGGACACATCAGTCCAGCTGCTCCGCAGCACGTGGGATCTTCCCAGGCCAGGGATCGAACCGGCGCCCCTTGCACAGCAAGGCGGTGTCCTTACCCACTGGACTACCAGGGGAAGCCCCAGAGTCCATATTCTTAGTCACTGATCTACATTACCCTGATGTGTGCTGAGACTCTTTATATGACAGAAGAAACCCTTGATTTACAAATGGCTCAAATCCAGGATGACTCGATCCCTTGCTACTGAAATACTATCCTCTCTCTTCCACCCCACCATCTGAACCCAGACATGGAATGTCCTAATTATTCTGCCACGGGAACTAATCAACACGCGAATTTATCTCCATGATTTCCCAAGGCACCAACGTATTCATTCATTCACTCATTCAATCAACAAATACATACTAAATACCTATTATGTGTCAACACTTATGAACAAGATACAGATGGTCTCTGCCTTGATGCATTTAAACCCCTCACTCCAAATAGCTAGCGTTTAGAAGGGCTCCTGGCCATTAACATTTTGTTAGCTACACAATGAGTTAAATAGTTACCAGATACCTCACAGAACTTAGGACAAGAGTACACAGACATATAGTAGGTATTTATTGACTTATATAAAGGCATATAAGATTTTCTCCTTATAATATCACAGATTGAAACAATTAATTGTGATATGCTTCATTTATTACTTATTATTATATAAAAAATGACCTCCCAAACTCAGGGGCTAAAAAAAAAAATCATTTATTATCTCATGATTAACTGTTCTTGCCTGCATCTGTATCTCAGAGTCAACTGACCACCAAAATACAACCAGGTTGTTGGCTGATGTCACAGTCATCTCAACGTTCTGGTGGGCCAAGTTCTGATTCCAAGATCGCTTAGTAATTCTTGGCAGGATTCATACCCTTGTGGGTTGTTAGGCTGAGGACTTCAGTTCCTCACTGGTTGTTGGTCAGAAGACACCCTCAGTTCCTTGCCATATGGGCATCTCTACAGGACAGGTCATGTGATTTCATCAATGTAAGCAAGGGCATACCAGCAAGATGGTTGTTTCAAGTAAAGTAATCCTTCCTATTTCCAAATATAAAAGTGCCATATAATAATACACAGGAAGAAAATCTGAGAAAAGTGACACAAAGTCATAACACCTTAGAAAAAATTACAGTTTTGTTTCCATTTCTTTAACTTGTCTCAGCTTTCTGGTTTAGACATTTTATAAAAGTAATGAATAATTAATAAATAATAAATACAAATGATGACCATAGGTACCCCTACATCTAATTTCAAAGGAATGTTTTTAAAAATTCAACCTTAAGCATGACATTTTGCATTAAGGGCAAAATTATTAGCCCATGAACGATTATATTGACCCAGACAATGGAATGTCCTAATTATTCTGCCACGGGAACTAATCAACACGCGAATTTATCTCCATGATTTCCCAAGGCACCAACGTATTCATTCATTCACTCATTCAATCAACAAATACATACTAAATACCTATTATGTGTCAACACTTATGAACAAGATACAGATGGTCTCTGCCTTGATGCATTTAAACCCCTCACTCCAAATAGCTAGCGTTTAGAAGGGCTCCTGGCCATTAACATTTTGTTAGCTACACAATGAGTTAAATAGTTACCAGATACCTCACAGAACTTAGGACAAGAGTACACAGACATATAGTAGGTATTTATTGACTTATATAAAGGCATATAAGATTTTCTCCTTATAATATCACAGATTGAAACAATTAATTGTGATATGCTTCATTTATTACTTATTATTATATAAAAAATGACCTCCCAAACTCAGGGGCTAAAAAAAAAAATCATTTATTATCTCATGATTAACTGTTCTTGCCTGCATCTGTATCTCAGAGTCAACTGACCACCAAAATACAACCAGGTTGTTGGCTGATGTCACAGTCATCTCAACGTTCTGGTGGGCCAAGTTCTGATTCCAAGATCGCTTAGTAATTCTTGGCAGGATTCATACCCTTGTGGGTTGTTAGGCTGAGGACTTCAGTTCCTCACTGGTTGTTGGTCAGAAGACACCCTCAGTTCCTTGCCATATGGGCATCTCTACAGGACAGGTCATGTGATTTCATCAATGTAAGCAAGGGCATACCAGCAAGATGGTTGTTTCAAGTAAAGTAATCCTTCCTATTTCCAAATATAAAAGTGCCATATAATAATACACAGGAAGAAAATCTGAGAAAAGTGACACAAAGTCATAACACCTTAGAAAAAATTACAGTTTTGTTTCCATTTCTTTAACTTGTCTCAGCTTTCTGGTTTAGATATTTTATAAAAGTAATGAATAATTAATAAATAATAAATACAAATGATGACCATAGGTACCCCTACATCTAATTTCAAAGGAATGTTTTTAAAAATTCAACCTTAAGCATGACATTTTGCATTAAGGGCATTTTAAAATCTTATTTAGCAAATTAATCTCCTATGATTAATTTGCTGTTTGTTTTTATTATGAATATATGTTAAATTTTTATCAAATGCTTTTCCTGTATCTACTGAGATGTATTAATGTAGTGAATTACACTAAGATTTTCTAACCTATTATTGCTAAAGAATTCTCACAGAGGAACCTAAAGTTTATTTTCATAGCATTTCTGAAATAAGCTCTTTTATCTCTGAAATAAATCCATCTGGATGAACTGTGTTTTCAAATATTGCCAGAATAAATTTTTAAATATGTTTACTAAAATTTTGTAGCTATATTCATGAGTGAATTTGACATCTAATTCTCCCTCATACATTTTCATTCCCTGGTTTTGTATCATAGTTATATACTCATCTGATAAAATAATTTAGGACTTTTTCTTCTTTTATTCTCCCCTAAAATATTTTCTGTAAGATGGTAAAACTAACTGGGTCTGGTGTTTTCCTTATTGGGAGATTTTCAAATACTACGTAAGTTTCCTGAATGCTATCATAGTTAATTAAGGTATTTCTTTTGTTTTATAGAGTCCCCTTTGATAATTTATATTTTCTAGAAATCTCTTCATTTCCTCTAAATCTTCAACAATATTATCACAAAGTACTTTAGCATATTCTTACTACTCTGTTATATCTCTAACTCTAGTTAAGCTCCTTGCTTTATTCCTAATATTGTACAGTCAATTTGGTTTTTATACAAAAAATAATTTTATTTTTGTAGTCATGTTCCAATTGGCTGTCTTAATATTAAAGTTAAATTATGGAATTATAATAACAAGTTCAATGGGCCAAAACAGGTATGAAAACAAATACCATCCTGTCTGGACTCATATTTCTCAACTTGTGGCAACAACAGTATTCTGACTTAATAAAGAAGATATGGCACATATATAATAATGGAACATTACTCAGCCATAAAAAGGAACAAATTTGAGTTGGTTGTGGTGAGGTAGATGAACCTAGAGCCTGTTATATAGGGTGAGGTCAGAAAGAAGAAACACGTATCATATATTAACACATATATATGGAATCTAGAAACACAGTGTTGATGAACCTATTCAGAGAAGAAATGAAGGTGCAGACATAGGGAAGTATCTCTAGATGTATTAATGTAGTGAAATTTAAAAACTAAAGGATTATGAATATATGTTAAATTTTATCAAATGCTTTTCCTGTATCTACTGAGATGTATTAATGTAGTGAATTACACTAAGATTTTCTAACCTATTATTGCTAAAGAATTCTCACAGAGGAACCTAAAGTTTATTTTCATAGCATTTCTGAAATAAGCTCTTTTATCTCTGAAATAAATCCATCTGGATGAACTGTGTTTTCAAATATTGCCAGAATAAATTTTTAAATATGTTTACTAAAATTTTGTAGCTATATTCATGAGTGAATTTGACATCTAATTCTCCCTCATACATTTTCATTCCCTGGTTTTGTATCATAGTTATATACTCATCTGATAAAATAATTTAGGACTTTTTCTTCTTTTATTCTCCCCTAAAATATTTTCTGTAAGATGGTAAAACTAACTGGGTCTGGTGTTTTCCTTATTGGGAGATTTTCAAATACTACGTAAGTTTCCTGAATGCTATCATAGTTAATTAAGGTATTTCTTTTGTTTTATAGAGTCCCCTTTGATAATTTATATTTTCTAGAAATCTCTTCATTTCCTCTAAATCTTCAACAATATTATCACAAAGTACTTTAGCATATTCTTACTACTCTGTTATATCTCTAACTCTAGTTAAGCTCCTTGCTTTATTCCTAATATTGTACAGTCAATTTGGTTTTTATACAAAAAATAATTTTATTTTTGTAGTCATGTTCCAATTGGCTGTCTTAATATTAAAGTTAAATTATGGAATTATAATAACAAGTTCAATGGGCCAAAACAGGTATGAAAACAAATACCATCCTGTCTGGACTCATATTTCTCAACTTGTGGCAACAACAGTATTCTGACTTAATAAAGAAGATATGGCACATATATAATAATGGAACATTACTCAGCCATAAAAAGGAACAAATTTGAGTTGGTTGTGGTGAGGTAGATGAACCTAGAGCCTGTTATATAGGGTGAGGTCAGAAAGAAGAAACACGTATCATATATTAACACATATATATGGAATCTAGAAACACAGTGTTGATGAACCTATTCAGAGAAGAAATGAAGGTGCAGACATAGGGAAGAGACTTGTGGACACAATTGGGGACAGAGAGGGTAGGACAAGTTGAGAAAGTAGCCATCAACATATATATACTACTAGGTGTCAAATAACTAGCAGGAAGCCACTGTGTAACACAAGGAGCCCAGCCTGGTGCTCGGTTGATGACATGGATGGAATTGAGGGATGCAGGCTAAAGAGGGAGGGCATATGAATGTATGTATGTATGTGTGTGTGTATGTGTATACACACACAGAGACACATATGCACGTCTGCCTAAAAATAATTCATATTACCAGAATAAAATATCTGTGCAAAGATTGCATTTGGACAGCCATAGCCCTTTCACAAAGAAGATCAAAATCTTCATTTGGCCCATAAATAGGGACTGGTAACTGTCATCCTAAAACTGAATTTAGCACCATCTTGGGACTTGTATAAACATAATTCAAGGAAGCTAACTTAACAAGAAGGAAGGAGAAATGCTGTGAAAACATCTTACATTAACTCATTACTTTAGAGATATAAACTATGTCAGAGGCTGGCCAGTAACATGAGTGACATAAGAAGGTATATATTTGGTCTCTTCCCCCTGTTTCTGAAACAGAACTCCTGAAACTGACTTTTTTTGTGGGTTCCCAGATAGCTTTGGAATGAGGACTGATCATTAGAAAGACTAAGCCAAAATTAGAAACATGGAACTTGTAGTTCCATCCTCATCCTATTGGGAGGGGAGAGGGTGTACAGATTAAGTTAATAGTTCATCATGCCTATATGGTGAAGCCTTCATAAACATCTCTAAACTATGGGGTGTAGAGAGCTTCCAGGTTGGTGAACACATCCTTGTGCCAAGACAGTGGTAAACTCCCCTGGAGACAGAAGCTCCTGCACTCAGAACCCTTCTAGACCTTGGCCTACATATCTCCTCATCACACTATCCATCTGCATCCTCTATCATCAACCAGTAAATGTAAATCAACATTTCCCTTAGTTTTGTTCATCAAATCAGAGGAGGGTTGTGTGAGAACCCCCGACGTTGTAGCCAAGTCAAACAGAAATGTGGGTATCCTTAAGGACCTACATTAGTTGCCAATGCCATGTGGGTATCCTTACAGGACACTAATCAAAAGTAGCACAGACACAATTGGGGACAGAGAGGGTAGGACAAGTTGAGAAAGTAGCCATCAACATATATATACTACTAGGTGTCAAATAACTAGCAGGAAGCCACTGTGTAACACAAGGAGCCCAGCCTGGTGCTCGGTTGATGACATGGATGGAATTGAGGGATGCAGGCTAAAGAGGGAGGGCATATGAATGTATGTATGTATGTGTGTGTGTATGTGTATACACACACAGAGACACATATGCACGTCTGCCTAAAAATAATTCATATTACCAGAATAAAATATCTGTGCAAAGATTGCATTTGGACAGCCATAGCCCTTTCACAAAGAAGATCAAAATCTTCATTTGGCCCATAAATAGGGACTGGTAACTGTCATCCTAAAACTGAATTTAGCACCATCTTGGGACTTGTATAAACATAATTCAAGGAAGCTAACTTAACAAGAAGGAAGGAGAAATGCTGTGAAAACATCTTACATTAACTCATTACTTTAGAGATATAAACTATGTCAGAGGCTGGCCAGTAACATGAGTGACATAAGAAGGTATATATTTGGTCTCTTCCCCCTGTTTCTGAAACAGAACTCCTGAAACTGACTTTTTTTGTGGGTTCCCAGATAGCTTTGGAATGAGGACTGATCATTAGAAAGACTAAGCCAAAATTAGAAACATGGAACTTGTAGTTCCATCCTCATCCTATTGGGAGGGGAGAGGGTGTACAGATTAAGTTAATAGTTCATCATGCCTATATGGTGAAGCCTTCATAAACATCTCTAAACTATGGGGTGTAGAGAGCTTCCAGGTTGGTGAACACATCCTTGTGCCAAGACAGTGGTAAACTCCCCTGGAGACAGAAGCTCCTGCACTCAGAACCCTTCTAGACCTTGGCCTACATATCTCCTCATCACACTATCCATCTGCATCCTCTATCATCAACCAGTAAATGTAAATCAACATTTCCCTTAGTTTTGTTCATCAAATCAGAGGAGGGTTGTGTGAGAACCCCCGACGTTGTAGCCAAGTCAAACAGAAATGTGGGTATCCTTAAGGACCTACATTAGTTGCCAATGCCATGTGAAGTGAGGACATTCTTGTGGAACTGAACTCAAATATATGCAGTCTGACACTAACTCAAAACTGTAGCACAGACTCAGAATCAGGAAGGCACTTTTGAGGCCATCTGTAAATCTTCATGCTTCCTGTCTCTGCCCCCCAAAAAGCCCATATATCTTAGACATTGGAACAAGTCAAGAAGAAATTTCTGGGTAGCTTCTGCCATGGCGGGGGATTTTCCAACACCAGGAAAAGAACTGTGCAACAGCCAACCCAGAAGCCCAAGATATTTGTCAGTCCTGCAAGTCAGTAAATCAAGTAATACCATAACTATTGAGCAGGAGAAAACAAAGCCTCGCTGTATGATCGTTTCTGCCTAACTGGTTTTGACCCGCTTCCTCAAGCAGCCTGTTATTCACTGCTGGTTTTAAAGATGAGCTGCTAAAGAGCAGCCCTAAGGAGGTGGCTGGAGCTAGATCCTATCGTAAAAAGTGAAGTTAGTCAAAAAGGGAAAGACAAGTACAATATACTAACACATATATATGGAATCTAGTTGGATGGTAATGATAACACACACAGTGAAGCAATGGAAAAACAGACACGGACAGTAGACATATGGACATTGTGGGAATAAACAGTGGGTGGGAGGCGTAAAGGAAGTAGCATGAAAACCTATACTACCATATGTGAAAAAAATAGCTATTGTCATTGCTCTGTGAGAAAAGCGGATCCTGCAGGGGCGCTGTGCGACAGCCTGGAGGGGTGGGATGGGGCAGATATACATATGACTAATCTGGGATCATACATATCTGTAAACAACAAAACTCTGTAAAAGTAAAAGGTAAAATAAAAATTTTAAAAAAATAATCAGAAAAGACAAAAATAGAAAAAAAATATTATTAGAGGAAGTTTTCTAAATATCCTGTTGTTTTGATTTTATTTATTTATATTGGGTTTTAACCTAGGCACACTGAGTTGTAATCAGAGAGCAAGCGATTATAGCCTAAGTCAGGAGGGTTGTGTGAGAACCCCCGACGTTGTAGCCAAGTCAAACAGAAATGTGGGTATCCTTAAGGACCTACATTAGTTGCCAATGCCATGTGAAGTGAGGACATTCTTGTGGAACTGAACTCAAATATATGCAGTCTGACACTAACTCAAAACTGTAGCACAGACTCAGAATCAGGAAGGCACTTTTGAGGCCATCTGTAAATCTTCATGCTTCCTGTCTCTGCCCCCCAAAAAGCCCATATATCTTAGACATTGGAACAAGTCAAGAAGAAATTTCTGGGTAGCTTCTGCCATGGCGGGCGATTTTCCAACACCAGGAAAAGAACTGTGCAACAGCCAACCCAGAAGCCCAAGATATTTGTCAGTCCTGCAAGTCAGTAAATCAAGTAATACCATAACTATTGAGCAGGAGAAAACAAAGCCTCGCTGTATGATCGTTTCTGCCTAACTGGTTTTGACCCGCTTCCTCAAGCAGCCTGTTATTCACTGCTGGTTTTAAAGATGAGCTGCTAAAGAGCAGCCCTAAGGAGGTGGCTGGAGCTAGATCCTATCGTAAAAAGTGAAGTTAGTCAAAAAGGGAAAGACAAGTACAATATACTAACACATATATATGGAATCTAGTTGGATGGTAATGATAACACACACAGTGAAGCAATGGAAAAACAGACACGGACAGTAGACATATGGACATTGTGGGGAATAAACAGTGGGTGGGAGGCGTAAAGGAAGTAGCATGAAAACCTATACTACCATATGTGAAAAAAATAGCTATTGTCATTGCTCTGTGAGAAAAGCGGATCCTGCAGGGGCGCTGTGCGACAGCCTGGAGGGGTGGGATGGGGCAGATATACATATGACTAATCTGGGATCATACATATCTGTAAACAACAAAACTCTGTAAAAGTAAAAGGTAAAATAAAAATTTTAAAAAAATAATCAGAAAAGACAAAAATAGAAAAAAAATATTATTAGAGGAAGTTTTCTAAATATCCTGTTGTTTTGATTTTATTTATTTATATTGGGTTTTAACCTAGGCACACTGAGTTGTAATCAGAGAGCAAGCGATTATAGCCTAAGTCACCCTTGTTTTTCTAATACATTAAGGTCTCTTTTTTGATCTGAAAAGTGAAAATATTTTTTGTAAATGTTTCATGAGTATGCAGTGAAAATATGCGTTCTGTGGAGGACACAAAGTTGTACATACAGATACATGTATAGATTTACCCTTATTAGTCGTATTATTTAATTTGTTGGTTCTCTGGCTATTTGATCTGTAATAGACTAAGACAGTTACAGTGCAGGCTGCTGTTTGCCACCCAACATTCATTTCTTCCTTCCTTCTTGGTAGCAGAGGCCTGCCTGACCTAGCTAGGGGTCTTGAAACTCAGGGGCTTCCTAGATAGTGTTAGTGGTAAACAATCTGCCCACAATGCGGGAGACCCCAGATTAATCCCTGGACGGAAGATTCCCAGAGGAGGGCACAGCAAAGCCCTCCAGTAATCTAGCCTGGAGAATCCCATGGATAGAGGAGCCTGGTAGGCTACAGTCCATGGGGTCGTAAAGAGTCTGACACAACTTAGAGACCAAGTACACGCACACGTCTCCCCTACTGGACAGGGAGCCTGATCACAGGACCGACCAGGGCTTTCCTAACTGTTCTGCCCACAGAGTCACCCAGCACAGAACGGTGCACACTGCAGGCACTCAGTAAACATACAGTGAATGTCTGAATGTGAAGGACATTGGCAATCTAGAGGTAGGGATTCAGGGGACGGGAGTATTCAGGGGGGTTCCAGAGGTCCCTGCCCCATCTCCCACTTGCCACAGGAACCATGTGTGACATGTGAACCCATGCACTGCATGAAACCACCTGCGATGGTGCCCCATTGTGACGGCTGACCCAGTGTGTTTTCAACAACAAGGCAGGAGGGTCTAGTAAATCGCTAGTCCATCTAAGACGAGCCATCAGTTGGGGATCCCTGGCCCAGGCCTCCACGCCTGTGCGGGGTTTGACCCCTCAGAAGACCAGGACAGAAGCAGGACCTCCACCTCATTATTCTGGCCTCAGGCTCGATCAGGACGCCGACTCTGGGTTGGATGCCAACTGTTATCCATCCCACCACTTGTTTTTTTTCTAATGAGTTGTAATCAGAGCAAGATTATAGCCTAAGTCACCCTTGTTTTCTAATACATTAAGGTCTCTTTGATCTGAAAAGTGAAAATATTTTTTGTAAATGTTTCATGAGTATGCAGTGAAAATATGCGTTCTGTGGAGGACACAAAGTTGTACATACAGATACATGTATAGATTTACCCTTATTAGTCGTATTATTTAATTTGTTGGTTCTCTGGCTATTTGATCTGTAATAGACTAAGACAGTTACAGTGCAGGCTGCTGTTTGCCACCCAACATTCATTTCTTCCTTCCTTCTTGGTAGCAGAGGCCTGCCTGACCTAGCTAGGGGTCTTGAAACTCAGGGGCTTCCTAGATAGTGTTAGTGGTAAACAATCTGCCCACAATGCGGGAGACCCCAGATTAATCCCTGGAACGGGAAGATTCCCAGAGGAGGGCACAGCAAAGCCCTCCAGTAATCTAGCCTGGAGAATCCCATGGATAGAGGAGCCTGGTAGGCTACAGTCCATGGGGTCGTAAAGAGTCTGACACAACTTAGAGACCAAGTACACGCACACGTCTCCCCTACTGGACAGGGAGCCTGATCACAGGACCGACCAGGGCTTTCCTAACTGTTCTGCCCACAGAGTCACCCAGCACAGAACGGTGCACACTGCAGGCACTCAGTAAACATACAGTGAATGTCTGAATGTGAAGGACATTGGCAATCTAGAGGTAGGGATTCAGGGGACGGGAGTATTCAGGGGGGGTTCCAGAGGTCCCTGCCCCATCTCCCACTTGCCACAGGAACCATGTGTGACATGTGAACCCATGCACTGCATGAAACCACCTGCGATGGTGCCCCATTGTGACGGCTGACCCAGTGTGTTTTCAACAACAAGGCAGGAGGGTCTAGTAAATCACTAGTCCATCTAAGACGAGCCATCAGTTGGGGATCCCTGGCCCAGGCCTCCACGCCTGTGCGGGGTTTGACCCCTCAGAAGACCAGGACAGAAGCAGGACCTCCACCTCATTATTCTGGCCTCAGGCTCGATCAGGACGCCGACTCTGGGTTGGATGCCAACTGTTATCCATCCCACGACACTACACGGAGCACTGAAACCAGCAGACACCTACTCGGGTAGGGACAGCAACTCTCATCCTGACCCTATCCAGAACCTGATCCCTATCCAGACCCCAACTCCTATGCAAACCCCAGCTCAGGTGAAGGAGGCAACAGCAGGCCCGAAAGGGAGTCTCATACGGCCACTCAGCGGGATCTCCACTTCCATCAAGACGCCAACATCAATCCAGCGCATGACTTCCATCAAGGTCACGACTCCAGTGTGGGTCCCAACACCCAGTGGGAGGCTGACACTGATCTGCGTCCTGAGTGCCATCCAGCCCTGAGCCCAACCCCGGTCCCATCTAGGATACTGAAACGTGCCTCGGAACCATCCCCACCTCAGTCCTATCTTCCCGGCCTGCTCTCCGAACCTGAACCCAAGATCACCACCCCCAGAGTGGAGTACATACCATCTGGAGCCCGGGACTCTGCTTCCCCCCAGGAGCCCATTCCTGCCACCGATCTACACTCTCTACCCTGTGACTTCCAATGGAAACAAGATCATCCCTTCACCACCAGGAAGTAGAGGGGTTTTTGCCTCAGACATAACAACCTTGTGAGAGGAAAATCAGGCCACTGTATCCATCAGGATGCCAGAAGAATGCCTGGGGGGTGGAGGGTAGACTGACATACACCAACAATGCCGCCAGTGAAAATACAAAACTTGTGAGTGCACACCAGAGTTGTAAGTGCAATTATTAAATCAGAAAAGACTTCTCTTAGAGACTGATTACAGAAGCACATTTGAAATAATTAACCATGAAAGAGAATTACCATCTTCTTGTCATTATCCGGATGTTAGAAGGGTACAGAATCTTAGTTAGGGGACCAAATACACTGATTTCTGGAAAGCCTGCTTTAGAGGTTTTAATGCAGTCATCACTATACAAGCATAAATTTCACTTCAAGCATACATGATTCAAAAATTTTAAAAAGGAGTAGGCAAATCAAACAAGGAAGTAGCAAAATACTTGTCACTAAACAGATCATCAGCACTGAAAAAACTGGCTGATGACATGCACAGAAATCCTATTCTGTGGTTAAATAATATCATTGCCCAAACTAGCATTTTAAGATATTCTTTGGAATTTAAAAGATATTGTCAAACAATCCTCTTTAAAAATCATGACTGTTGGGGTTCCCTGCTAGTCCAGTTGGTAGAAAGTCCGCCTTCCAGTGCAAGGGGCACCAGTTCAATCCCTGGCCTGGGAAGATCCCACGTGCCGCAGAGTGGCTGGGCTGGTGTGTCCAATTACCAAGCTGCAGCTCTGGAGCACATGTGCCCAGAGCTGGTGCTCTGCAATGAGAGAGGCCACTGCAATGGAAGGCCTACACACGCCAAAGAATAAAAAAGATGGATAAAAGTAAATATAAAAATAAAAAAGCCATGTTGGGGGAAACCATGACTGTCATTTAAATATAAAATGAACATTATGTCAATGATTTGATTAACTAATGAAAGAGCCAGAAAGATGTTAGTGGTTCAAGGCAAATTCAAGAACAGAAATAGCTTACAAACTGAATTTTCAAACAGATTCAAACCTGGCTCTTTCCATAGGGAAAGGGAAATCAATTCTCTCTCCTCTGGATAGGATTCATTTGTATATAGAAACATCAGTTGCAGTGGTCTCAGTTTTCTAGAATTTAGAAGCATAAGAGAATTCGAAGACAGTGAAAGGCGGAGATAGCCTTGGTAGGTAAAGGTCCAACAGGTTTTGCCTCAGACATAACAACCTTGTGAGAGGAAAATCAGGCCACTGTATCCATCAGGATGCCAGAAGAATGCCTGGGGGGTGGAGGGTAGACTGACATACACCAACAATGCCGCCAGTGAAAATACAAAACTTGTGAGTGCACACCAGAGTTGTAAGTGCAATTATTAAATCAGAAAAGACTTCTCTTAGAGACTGATTACAGAAGCACATTTGAAATAATTAACCATGAAAGAGAATTACCATCTTCTTGTCATTATCCGGATGTTAGAAGGGTACAGAATCTTAGTTAGGGGACCAAATACACTGATTTCTGGAAAGCCTGCTTTAGAGGTTTTAATGCAGTCATCACTATACAAGCATAAATTTCACTTCAAGCATACATGATTCAAAAATTTTAAAAAGGAGTAGGCAAATCAAACAAGGAAGTAGCAAAATACTTGTCACTAAACAGATCATCAGCACTGAAAAAACTGGCTGATGACATGCACAGAAATCCTATTCTGTGGTTAAATAATATCATTGCCCAAACTAGCATTTTAAGATATTCTTTGGAATTTAAAAGATATTGTCAAACAATCCTCTTTAAAAATCATGACTGTTGGGGTTCCCTGCTAGTCCAGTTGGTAGAAAGTCCGCCTTCCAGTGCAAGGGGCACCAGTTCAATCCCTGGCCTGGGAAGATCCCACGTGCCGCAGAGTGGCTGGGCTGGTGTGTCCAATTACCAAGCTGCAGCTCTGGAGCACATGTGCCCAGAGCTGGTGCTCTGCAATGAGAGAGGCCACTGCAATGGAAGGCCTACACACGCCAAAGAATAAAAAAGATGGATAAAAGTAAATATAAAAATAAAAAAGCCATGTTGGGGGAAACCATGACTGTCATTTAAATATAAAATGAACATTATGTCAATGATTTGATTAACTAATGAAAGAGCCAGAAAGATGTTAGTGGTTCAAGGCAAATTCAAGAACAGAAATAGCTTACAAACTGAATTTTCAAACAGATTCAAACCTGGCTCTTTCCATAGGGAAAGGGAAATCAATTCTCTCTCCTCTGGATAGGATTCATTTGTATATAGAAACATCAGTTGCAGTGGTCTCAGTTTTCTAGAATTTAGAAGCATAAGAGAATTCGAAGACAGTGAAAGGCGGAGATAGCCTTGGTAGGTAAAGTCAACAGGTGATCCGCTAATACATTTTTGCCCATTTTGATATGTTTTGTCCATTTTCATAATTTTCCCTGACAATATAATCTATATATGCAAGAAATGGTTAATTCCATTAAGATTTCCTATTTTCAAACATAGTTTATCTTTAAATGTTTTAGTGAAGTATAGTCGATTTGCAATGCTGCATTAATTTCTGCTATATAGGAAAGTGATTCAGTTATATGTCTGATTCTGTGACCCCATGGACGGTAGTCCGCCAGGCTCCCCTGCCCATGGAATTCACCAGGCATGAATACTGGAGTAGGTAGCCATTCCCTTCTGGAGGGGAACTTCTCGACTCAGGCTCTCCCGCATTGCAGGTAGATTCTTTACCATCTGAGCCATCAGGGAAGCCAACACACACACACACACATACGTATGTCTGTGTATATAAATTATAATATATATACATATCATCCATGCCCAGTATTGATCCCTGGTTCCTAGAATAGTGCCTGGTACATACTGGATAGTAAGATAATGTTTATTGAGTATAGAAAATTTAAGATGAACAGATACATATTTCTTATTGTTTAAGGATATCTTTTTAAAAATATTCATTTATTCATTTGGGTGCATCAAGTCTTAGGATCTTTGTTGTGACGCACAGTCTGTCTAGCTGTGGTATGCAGGCTCAGTAGCTGGCAGCAAATGGGTTTCATAGTGCACGAGCTTCCGCAGTTGTAGCATGGAGGATCATTAGTTGTGGCATGTGGGCTTGGTTGTTCCAGGGCATGTGGGATCTTAGTTCCCTAACCAGGGATCAAACTGCTCTTGTTAAAGTCCATTTATTGCTAAATTCCTATGGCCTTTTTCCCTTTTCCCTGTTTTCCTGCTTCTTTTTCTCTTATTTATTTAGTTACATATTTTTAATTTATTTTATGGAAATATACTTAATATATAATATAAATTACAGGTGTACAGTATAGCAATTCATAAATTTTAAAGGTTATACCCATTTATAGTTTAAAGCTTATATTCCCATTTTATATGAAATCGTGCAGTCTCTTTTAGAATTTAGAAGCATAAGAGATTTGCAGTGAAAGGCGGAGATAGCCTTGGTAGTAAAGTCAACAGGTGATCCGCTAATACATTTTTGCCCATTTTGATATGTTTTGTCCATTTTCATAATTTTCCCTGACAATATAATCTATATATGCAAGAAATGGTTAATTCCATTAAGATTTCCTATTTTCAAACATAGTTTATCTTTAAATGTTTTAGTGAAGTATAGTCGATTTGCAATGCTGCATTAATTTCTGCTATATAGGAAAGTGATTCAGTTATATGTCTGATTCTGTGACCCCATGGACGGTAGTCCGCCAGGCTCCCCTGCCCATGGAATTCACCAGGCATGAATACTGGAGTAGGTAGCCATTCCCTTCTGGAGGGGAACTTCTCGACTCAGGCTCTCCCGCATTGCAGGTAGATTCTTTACCATCTGAG
The DNA here is from genome assembly GCA_022376925.1 of Tragulus kanchil. Lineage (NCBI taxonomy): Eukaryota > Metazoa > Chordata > Mammalia > Artiodactyla > Tragulidae > Tragulus > Tragulus kanchil. The sequence continues at coordinate 62,633,710 of JAIOJX010000001.1, read as the reverse complement.
CCATCAGGGAAGCCAACACACACACACACACATACGTATGTCTGTGTATATAAATTATAATATATATACATATCATCCATGCCCAGTATTGATCCCTGGTTCCTAGAATAGTGCCTGGTACATACTGGATAGTAAGATAATGTTTATTGAGTATAGAAAATTTAAGATGAACAGATACATATTTCTTATTGTTTAAGGATATCTTTTTAAAAATATTCATTTATTCATTTGGGTGCATCAAGTCTTAGGATCTTTGTTGTGACGCACAGTCTGTCTAGCTGTGGTATGCAGGCTCAGTAGCTGGCAGCAAATGGGTTTCATAGTGCACGAGCTTCCGCAGTTGTAGCATGGAGGATCATTAGTTGTGGCATGTGGGCTTGGTTGTTCCAGGGCATGTGGGATCTTAGTTCCCTAACCAGGGATCAAACTGCTCTTGTTAAAGTCCATTTATTGCTAAATTCCTATGGCCTTTTTCCCTTTTCCCTGTTTTCCTGCTTCTTTTTCTCTTATTTATTTAGTTACATATTTTTAATTTATTTTATGGAAATATACTTAATATATAATATAAATTACAGGTGTACAGTATAGCAATTCATAAATTTTAAAGGTTATACCCATTTATAGTTATTACAAAATGCTGGTTATATTCCCCATATTGAACAATATCCTTATAGCTTATTTTATACTAGTTTGTACCTCTTAATCCCCTACCCCTATATGCTCCTCCCTCCCTTCCCGTTTCCCACGTAGAACCACTAGTTCTCTATATCTGTGAGTCTGCCTCTTTTTTACTATATTCACTAGTTTGATGCTTTCTTTAGATTTTCTATAGCCTATTGTCCATCTTCCATAATTTATCTTTTTAGGAACTTGCACACTCTTGTTTTTCAGTATAGTATTTTCTTCTTGAAGTCCAGAGCCGAATTTCTGACTACCTAGTTGAATGCCATGCGACCATCTAAAAACTAGTCTTATCCTCTCTTAAACCTGCTTCCTTTAGTACACCACCTCATTATGGTTAATAGGTAAAAGAAAGCTACATGTGTGTGCATGCTAAGTCTCTTCAGTCGTGTCCAACTCGTTGAGACCCTAGGGACCACAGCCCATCAGGCTCCTCTGTCCATGGGATTTTCCAGGCAAAAATACTGGGGTGGCTTGCCATGCCCTCCTCCAGGGGATTTCAGAATCAAGTCACTTAGTCTCCTGCATTGGTAGGCGGGCTCTTTAAGACAACCTTAAAATAAAGATCCTTTACTCTTCCTTCTGTCTCACTTTATATTTCCAATTAGTTATCAAATCCTGCAAACCCATGTGAGGGCTGGCTTGTGGTTCCAAGATTTTAGTGGAACTAAATTCTTCCTCTATTACTCTAGTTCATCATTAAGATTTGAGACTGAATTTTTTTTTTTTACCATTCTAGGCGTGGGGTAATTTGTATTTCCAGTGTACTTTTAAACTGATTTGTGGCTATTGGGGACCACAGATCCTTTTAAGTACTAACTAGCATTTGTTATTATCAGACATGAAAGTCTGGGTCTTGCTTTCCAACCCTCTTTTGTCTGTGTCCTTCCTATTGGGGCAGTCAGGAGATGTTCTCATTCTATTCACTGGTTTGGCCATCAACCTATTCTCATCAGGAAGGAAACAGATATAAGAGAGTTGGAAAACAAGACCCAGGAAAGGATCCATCTCAAATCTTAATGGGTTTGTAGCCTAAATTTATACAACATGGGTAATCCAAAAATGTCAGGTTCAGAGTTTTATTTACCATAATTCCAGACTGATAGCCCTCCAGCACCTGGCAAGAGCAAAGGCAAATCTTTTCTAGAGAAATCCAGGACTAAAGAAAAAAAATTCCCACAAATAAAATTTTAAAGAAAATAAGTGGTGTACAATAGAGAACAATAGTAAACAACAGTAATATTTAAAACAAAGCCAAAACACACAAGTAAAGAAGTCAAGAACCAGTAAAAACAGAGCTTTATGGATCTCAGACTAGTTACAGATGGTGTTTAATATGTTTGGAGAAAGAAAAAATAATTGAAATTTAAAATCCTATTGATTGCAACAAATCCTACTAAAACTTGCAGGACACCAAACACAGAAGAGCCTAAAACAAACCAGAAAGAAAAAAGCAACGAGTGAAAGACTGACCAATAACTTTTCAAGGCAACACTGGAAGACAGAATACAGTGAAATTATGTTTTCACTGTGATGGGAGAAAAATAACTATGAACCAAGAATTTTATATCCAGTGCAAATATTTTTCAAGAATGAAGATGGAATACAAATATTTTTAGACAAAGAAAATCCAAGGGTTTCTCATCAACAGATAATCTCTAAAATGGAATTCTAAAGGATATAATTCCAGCAGAGGCAAAGTAGTGTCAAATAGAAGACCTGAGATACATTTAAGAACAAAGCACACAGAGTGGTAATTATGTAGGTAAATCTGAATGAACATTTTTCCCATAATATACGGTCCTATAGTATTTTTTAAAAAGCTAAAATAATACAAAATTAACATACATGACAACATAACCACATAAGTTGAGGGTAATGAATAGATCTTAAATATTGATAGGTCCACATACAAAATAATAAAGTTGCAACCCTATTTCATAGCATATATGCGCCTATGGATATACCCTAAACAACAACCCAAAGAAACGACCCAAAAAAAAAAGGTCTACAAAGTTATACATGCATTTTCCTAACATCATTATTCACAGCAGCTATAAAGTGGAAACAATCCAAATGTCTATCAACAGGAGAATGAATAAAAATAATATGGTCTATCCATATGATCAGATTTTATTAGCTAATATTAAGAAATGGAATATTAATAGATGCTACAACATGGATGAATCTCAAAACGTCATGCTAAGTGAAAGAAGCCAGAAACAGAAGAACAAATATTTTCTGATTCCATTAATATGAAATGTGCAGAACAGACCACTCTATAGAGATAGATATTAGATCAGTTGTTACTTAGCAGTGGGTATGGAGGGGGTGGTGGATGAAAGTGGACAGAGAGACGATAGCTAAATAGTAGCTTCTTTTGGGGGTTGGTAAAAATGTTCAAAAAGTTCATTATGTTGGCTGTACAATTCTGTGACCATACTTAAAAAACTTTTAATTCTACACTTTCAATGAGTGAATAAACTCAATAAGACTATGACCAAAACTAAGAGCTTTGTATTATTTGAGAGAAAAGGTCTGACTAAGTCTAGATCAGATCTAGATATTTATGTTAACATTGGTGGGATAGACATTACAAAAACCTGACATAGTGTGTATAACTTCTAAATCACTAAAGGGTAAAATGGATGATAAGAAAATATCCAATAAATGTCCCCAAAAGGATAGACTTGAGAAAAGAAAAAAAAGACAAAATGCTCCAACCTGGGTTTACCACTTGTATCAAATAGTGGAAGACCAAGTGACATGCAGCAGTAATGTCTGCAATAAGCAGCAGGCTCTTCTGTGTGTGTTTGCGTTTCAGAGGAGTGGACGCTCATGCTCTACCTAACCCCCTTCATTAAAAGGGTCCCTAGAGAAACAAACTGGTTATTGAAAGCTTGCGTCCACCAAGGAAATATCACCTTGGGATAAAACATCTCCTTTTGGTCACCAGGGATGAAAGCTATTCCTCCAATTAGTTGAGGCTTATAGGTCTTAGGTTCTAAAGGAAAATAAGTAACTCTGTGCTAAGAGTTTTTACACACAAGCTAGTCTGAATTATTAAGAGTGTAATGGGTAGATAACTTGTACACGTAGGGCTCAGCCCAGGAATGCCTGGCTGCTTCATTAAGAAGTGCACTTTGTATATACACACCATGACAGACAGGGTCCCTGTATCTCTCTCTAGGGCAACCTGTTGCCATAGGGTATGTATTTGTGCTGTGGTTGTCCCATGTATTAGAGCTGATGGATGGGAACCCTGTCCAGGGGAGGTGGGGACTCCCCCAGCTCGGGCTGGAGAGGAGGTACCCCAGCTCCGTCCCTACCCTTATCTCACTGGTCCTTTTTCCCTCCTGTGCTGGCACAGCAGGATAGGGAAAGTAAAACTGAAACATATCTAGAATGACTCTCCTTGTCTAAAGGCCTACTCGGTTAAAGGACAAGGAATTTTTTTCTGGTCCTACCTTTGGAACTAAGAGTTTAGTCTTTCACCATATGAAAACACCCTGCCATAAGAAAAAAGTTCCAGATGATATTTTCTCACGGACAGCTCTGGCCCTGCATGTACCAATAATAAACCCCCTGGCCCATGCTCAGCAGGGCAAGTCACCATCCCTTTGCTCAAGACCGGAAACAGAACAGGGGTCATCCCTTTGGCTCAAATGGCAGCTGACCTCTGGTCTAGTTTGAAGAGTAGGAAATAGCACTTACCTACAGTGAATATGGTATGAGACCCAAAGGGGAGTGGCTCAATTCGCTTGACACTTTCTAGATCACCTAAATTTGGACTTCTTTCTCATCAGCCATTATCCTGAACACCCACTTCCTATAGAACTGTATGTCTTCATACTCCTCCAGTATACATGTGCATGGCCACACACACATGCACACGCACACACACCCTTAAATTCCTGTCTATCAATTCCTGTTTCCATTGGTCGTGCTTTAGTGCATGTTAAGTCTATTCAGTTGTGTCCGACTCTCTGCGACCCCATGAACTGTCCATGGAATCATCTAGGCAAGAACACTGGAGTGGGTTGCCATTCACTTCTCCAGGGGATCTTCCTGACCCAGGGATTGAACCCGCATCTCCTGCATTGGCTTTATCCACTGAGGCACCTCACTTGTTACTAGGGATCGGACACAAGCTAGTCTGAATTATTAAGAGTGTAATGGGTAGATAACTTGTACACGTAGGGCTCAGCCCAGGAATGCCTGGCTGCTTCATTAAGAAGTGCACTTTGTATATACACACCATGACAGACAGGGTCCCTGTATCTCTCTCTAGGGCAACCTGTTGCCATAGGGTATGTATTTGTGCTGTGGTTGTCCCATGTATTAGAGCTGATGGATGGGAACCCTGTCCAGGGGAGGGGGGGACTCCCCCAGCTCGGGCTGGAGGAGGTACCCCAGCTCCGTCCCTACCCTTATCTCACTGGTCCTTTTTCCCTCCTGTGCTGGCACAGCAGGATAGGGAAAGTAAAACTGAAACATATCTAGAATGACTCTCCTTGTCTAAAGGCCTACTCGGTTAAAGGACAAGGAATTTTTTTCTGGTCCTACCTTTGGAACTAAGAGTTTAGTCTTTCGCCATATGAAAACACCCTGCCATAAGAAAAAAGTTCCAGATGATATTTTCTCACGGACAGCTCTGGCCCTGCATGTACCAATAATAAACCCCCTGGCCCATGCTCAGCAGGGCAAGTCACCATCCCTTTGCTCAAGACCGGAAACAGAACAGGGGTCATCCCTTTGGCTCAAATGGCAGCTGACCTCTGGTCTAGTTTGAAGAGTAGGAAATAGCACTTACCTACAGTGAATATGGTATGAGACCCAAAGGGGAGTGGCTCAATTCGCTTGACACTTTCTAGATCACCTAAATTTGGACTTCTTTCTCATCAGCCATTATCCTGAACACCCACTTCCTATAGAACTGTATGTCTTCATACTCCTCCAGTATACATGTGCATGGCCACACACACATGCACACGCACACACACCCTTAAATTCCTGTCTATCAATTCCTGTTTCCATTGGTCGTGCTTTAGTGCATGTTAAGTCTATTCAGTTGTGTCCGACTCTCTGCGACCCCATGAACTGTCCATGGGATTATCCAGGCAAGAATACTGGAGTGGGTTGCCATTCACTTCTCCAGGGGATCTTCCTGACCCAGGGATTGAACCCGCATCTCCTGCATTGGCTTTATCCACTGAGGCACCTCAGAAGTGAGGTGCTTGTTACTAGGATGGAAATTCCAGGGCCTACCCACATCTCCTGAATTCTAGTCTACGGTACAAAGCCCAGGAACCTACTTTTTCCACAGGTTCTCTAGGACAAGAGTTCTCAAAGTATGGTCCTCGGACTGTCATGCCCTTCTCCAGAGGCTCTTCCCAACCCAGGGATCAAACCTGCAACTCTTATATCTCCTGCACTGGCTGGCGGGTTCTTTACCACTAGAACCACCTGCAAAGCCCTGTGTTTCAGTGTGCCTTCATAAAATGGAAGTGGAGAGCAGTAGTTAATGTCTACTTGGAAATGAATTCTGGAAATCTGAAAGCCATGAAGAAGTCTCTTTCCTGGCCAAGGATGTACTGATCGCTTGTGGGGCAAACAGTATGCACGTGTTACAAGGCAGGGGCTGCTGCAAATCCTACAGTGGTGGGATTCCCCTGCATTAAGACTCTGTTGCCTTGGAGGAGGGGAGAAGTGGGTCCTGGATCAGCAGGGGAAGGGACACAGCATTCTCCTCATCCTGTCAGCCTGACCTCTGCCCCCATGGAACGCCACCCCCCACTGCCCCTCCCCAGAAGGCAGTTGAGAAGGGCAGAAGCAGGGAGGAACCAGGCAGCTTCTGCAATATCAGTGATCTTTTCTTCCTCTCCATTTACCCTCCCAATAGTCATTTCTAAGTGGGTGTCATCTTAGAAAATCATACTTTCTGGTCTATATGGACATGTTCTGCTTCTTTAGAGCCCAGTCTGCATCCTGCCACCCCGAGTTCTGCCTATTTGGAGCTGACATAATTTACAATTTCCAGAAATGCCTGAGAAGTAACGTATGCACTTCTGATGCCAAGCCTGACCGGTTTTACAGATTTTCATTTAGCAGGTGTCTGTTGCTAAATCAGGAGCAGCTGCTAATTGCTTTTCCTCCCTCTAACCTTCAGACAGAATGAAACATCTGGTATTCTCTCACTTTGGGTTAAAATCAGATACTTTCCCGCCCCTCCTTTGGGCTCAATTGTTATTAAAAAAAAAAAAAAGCTGTCAGCCAATGCCTGGAATAGGAAACAGAGAGCCAGGCTGCCCCAGAAGAAGAGAAATGATTCTAATGGCTCCTGGCCCCATACCTCAGACACAGACGTGGAACTGCTCGGGCACCAGTCCCCACAAGGTGGAGCTTTAAGTCCATGACAGACCAAGTTAATTTGGAGCTTCATTTCTTTTTCTCCTTTTCTAGCCTTTTTTTTTTTGGCCACTTCTATTGATCTTATATTTATCTTTTGTTCTTTGGCCCGTGTGGGCCTCCCATCAGTGGCCTCTCTCTACGCAGAGCTCTGGCTTCGTAGTTGGACACATGGGTCCAGCTCCTCTGCGGCACGTGGGATCTTCCCAGGCCAGGGATGGAACCAGCGCCCCTTGCACTGCAAGGCCGTGTCCTTACCCACTGGACCACCAGGGAAGCCCGTGCAGCTTCATTTCTTGAGCGAGGACTCTGAGGACTTGCTTCCCCCTGCCTTGTGGGCAGTGGCCCCCTGCCCTGAATCTGTTCCAGAGCTGATACCCTATGCCCCAGCTCTCTCTCCTCTCTTCCAGGGGAGAAGGGTGGCTATTCAATGGGCACATGCTTCTACCACCATGAACTGGAAGCTCAAGGGTAATATATTATACAAAATGGTGGAAACTATAAGGACCCTATAATTTCTAGCTTCAATTTATAGTGTTGCTCTTTTGTAGCTTTTTCAGTCACCTTTTGTTTTGGCATTTTGCCCCTCACCCAAAAATCCGTTGGCTGGGCCCCAAATCTGCTTCTTGATTCTACAGCCAAAACCATTCTTAAAGGTGTCTTAATAGCAACTCAAATATTTTCCATTATTAATAAAAAATAATCTTATCTAATTCGTCCATCAGGCATGGAGGTAAGAACTTTACAGGCATTACTTTATTGAAGATTTAGAAATGATTATGACCATCCTCACCTTACAGTGTGAAACAGGCTCAGAGAAGGGCTATTGATGTTGTAGAAGCAAGACTGGAACTGCGATTAGGCTGGATAAGAAACCTGTGCTCTGCTGACTGGGTGTTTGATGACATTAAGGAATTACTGATAATGATTACAGATGCAATAATTTTTACATATATATGTATACATATGGAGTCCTTATATTTTAAAGATGGATAATGAAATATCTACAGTTAAAATTCTATGAAATTTCCTTCAAAATCATCCAGGTACGACAGTGAGTGAGTGCAGAGTGACAGAGAGAGAGACAAAGACAGAGAGAGAGAGAGGGGGAGGGTGAGAGAGCTGGAAATGTGTGAGAGAGAGATAGCATGTGTGTCTGTGTGTTTGTGGAAGGCGGGGAGGCAGTTTGAGATAAAATTAAGGTATACTGATTAAAACAACATTAGCCATGAGTTGAATGTTGTTCAAACTGGGTAATGGCTGCATTTGAGTAGTTTTTTTTTTTTTTTAATTTTATATACTTTCCATTTTCTTTAATAGAAAAATATGCATATATAAAATTATACACATACTGTACACTATATTCTGGAACCTCCCTGGTGTACGATCTTCCCTGCCCCTAACTTCTTTGCTGGGTCAGCTCCTATCATCAAACTTTCCTCAACTGGGACCCATGCAGAGGGTCCCAGCTGGAGTTACTAAACCCTCCCCTTGGAGTTACTAAACCCTCAGTTTGTCTTGAAGTCTCCAGTCGCGTTACTCAAGGTCCTCGGTGTGTGCGACAGAAATGGAGGCTACGAGGCCAGCTGTTGAGACAAGAGCAGGGCTTCTTGAGGACTCTATTTCTCCATTCATTATATGCAACAGAAAACAGCATTCATCTTTTCAGTGACCATCTGACAAAGGAGTACTTGAGGGAAAGCTTAAATAACTATGTGGTGGGTAACCTTATTATTCCTATTTTACAGATGAGGAAACTAAGCCCTCAAGTCCCTTCCTAAGAACAGCTGCTACCCAGGGGCATCTGTGGTATAATAAGAAATAGATTTGGTATTTGTCCCCATTCTAGGCAGAAAACTCGGGGCATTTCCAAAGTGACAGGAGTATCTTTTGTCACTCCCAAGGAACTCCTTTTGAGCGTACCCAAATTTATGTTAATGACCATCCTCACCTTACAGTGTGAAACAGGCTCAGAGAAGGGCTATTGATGTTGTAGAAGCAAGACTGGAACTGCGATTAGGCTGGATAAGAAACCTGTGCTCTGCTGACTGGGTGTTTGATGACATTAAGGAATTACTGATAATGATTACAGATGCAATAATTTTTACATATATATGTATACATATGGAGTCCTTATATTTTAAAGATGGATAATGAAATATCTACAGTTAAAATTCTATGAAATTTCCTTCAAAATCATCCAGGTACGACAGTGAGTGAGTGACAGAGTGACAGAGAGAGAGAGACAAAGACAGAGAGAGAGAGAGAGAGAGAGTGAGAGAGAGGGAAATGTGTGAGAGAGAGATAGCATGTGTGTCTGTGTGTTTGTGGAAGGCGGGGAGGCAGTTTGAGATAAAATTAAGGTATACTGATTAAAACAACATTAGCCATGAGTTGAATGTTGTTCAAACTGGGTAATGGCTGCATTTGAGTAGTTTTTTTTTTTTTTTAATTTTATATACTTTCCATTTTCTTTAATAGAAAAATATGCATATATAAAATTATACACATACTGTACACTATATTCTGGAACCTCCCTGGTGTACGATCTTCCCTGCCCCTAACTTCTTTGCTGGGTCAGCTCCTATCATCAAACTTTCCTCAACTGGGACCCATGCAGAGGGTCCCAGCTGGAGTTACTAAACCCTCCCCTTGGAGTTACTAAACCCTCAGTTTGTCTTGAAGTCTCCAGTCGCGTTACTCAAGGTCCTCGGTGTGTGCGACAGAAATGGAGGCTACGAGGCCAGCTGTTGAGACAAGAGCAGGGCTTCTTGAGGACTCTATTTCTCCATTCATTATATGCAACAGAAAACAGCATTCATCTTTTCAGTGACCATCTGACAAAGGAGTACTTGAGGGAAAGCTTAAATAACTATGTGGTGGGTAACCTTATTATTCCTATTTTACAGATGAGGAAACTAAGCCCTCAAGTCCCTTCCTAAGAACAGCTGCTACCCAGGGGCATCTGTGGTATAATAAGAAATAGATTTGGTATTTGTCCCCATTCTAGGCAGAAAACTCGGGGCATTTCCAAAGTGACAGGAGTATCTTTTGTCACTCCCAAGGAACTCCTTTTGAGCGTACCCAAATTTATGTTAATGAGATCACTTAGGGAAGTACCCCTAGAGAGCCACAGGATGGGGCTGGTCCCCAGGAAGTGATAAGGAGGGTGGGAATCTTTAGCTGTACCCACTGATCTCTGAGAAAGGGTGGCTACGGACTAAACCCTATAAAAACTCTTGAATAGTAAGAGTTGATAAAATCTGTATGCCAGGAGGGGTGGTACACCCGAGCTCCATGGAAACAGAAGCATCTATGCTCAGGACTCTTCTGAATTCCATGCTCTGTACCTATTCATCTGGCTGTTCATCTGTTTCCTTTAAAATATACTTTCTAGAGGAGGCAAGAGAAAAAAAGAAAAAACAAAATAATAAAATATACTTTCTAAAAGAACTGGCTGCTGTTGTTCAGTGGATAAGGCAAGTCCACTTCTTTCCAACCCCAAGGACTATAGCCCACCAGGCTCCTCTGTCCATGGAATTCTCTAGGCAACAACACTGAAGTGGGTTGCCATTTCCTCCTTAGGGGATATTCCTGACCCAGGGACTGAACCTGAGTCTCCTGCAATGCAGGCAGATTCCTTACTGACTGAGCCACCAGAGAAGCCCCTAAATAACTGGTAAACAAAAAGCAAATAATTCTCTTGAGCTCAGTGAGCAGATCTTGTAACTTAATGGAACCTGAGGAAAGAGCACATGGAAATTTCAATTTATAGCACATCAGTCAGAAGCAAAGGCAGGGCTTCCCCTGGTAGTCCAGTGGGTAAGGACACCGCCTTGCAGTGCAAGGGGCACCGGTTCGATCCCTGGCCTGGGAAGATCCCATGTGCCGCGGAGCGACTGGACCGATGTGTCCAATCACCGAGCCGGAGTTCTGGAGCGCATGCGCCCAGAGCCGGCGCTCTGCAGCGACAGACGCCACCGCGATGGGAGGCCCACAGGAGCCAAAGAACAAAGGCAGATGAAAATGGAGAAATGAAAGACCAATAGAAGTGGCCCGCCCGCTCCCCTCCCCTAGAAGTACCCTTTGGTATAATAAGAAATAGATTTGGTATTTGCCCCACGGGAAAATGGGGCTTGGAAATCTTTGTCACTCCCAAGGAACTCCTTTTGAGCGTACCCAAATTTATGTTAATGAGATCACTTAGGAAGTACCCTAGAGAGCCACAGGATGGGGCTGGTCCCAGGAAGTGATAAGGAGGGTGGGAATCTTTAGCTGTACCCACTGATCTCTGAGAAAGGGTGGCTACGGACTAAACCCTATAAAAACTCTTGAATAGTAAGAGTTGATAAAATCTGTATGCCAGGAGGGGTGGTACACCCGAGCTCCATGGAAACAGAAGCATCTATGCTCAGGACTCTTCTGAATTCCATGCTCTGTACCTATTCATCTGGCTGTTCATCTGTTTCCTTTAAAATATACTTTCTAGAGGAGGCAAGAGAAAAAAAGAAAAAACAAAATAATAAAATATACTTTCTAAAAGAACTGGCTGCTGTTGTTCAGTGGATAAGGCAAGTCCACTTCTTTCCAACCCCAAGGACTATAGCCCACCAGGCTCCTCTGTCCATGGAATTCTCTAGGCAACAACACTGAAGTGGGTTGCCATTTCCTCCTTAGGGGATATTCCTGACCCAGGGACTGAACCTGAGTCTCCTGCAATGCAGGCAGATTCCTTACTGACTGAGCCACCAGAGAAGCCCCTAAATAACTGGTAAACAAAAAGCAAATAATTCTCTTGAGCTCAGTGAGCAGATCTTGTAACTTAATGGAACCTGAGGAAAGAGCACATGGAAATTTCAATTTATAGCACATCAGTCAGAAGCAAAGGCAGGGCTTCCCCTGGTAGTCCAGTGGGTAAGGACACCGCCTTGCAGTGCAAGGGGCACCGGTTCGATCCCTGGCCTGGGAAGATCCCATGTGCCGCGGAGCGACTGGACCGATGTGTCCAATCACCGAGCCGGAGTTCTGGAGCGCATGCGCCCAGAGCCGGCGCTCTGCAGCGACAGACGCCACCGCGATGGGAGGCCCACAGGAGCCAAAGAACAAAGGCAGATGAAAATGGAGAAATGAAAGACCAATAGAAGTGGCCCGCCCGCTCCCCTCCCTCCCCAACCCAACCCCCGCCCAAAATAAATAAATAAATAAATCTTAAAAAAAAAAAAAATTCTCCATGTTATATATAAAAAAAAAAAAGAAGCAAAGGCAACAACCTCTACTTGCCACAGACACCTGAAGTAGCGACAGTCTTGTAGGACTGAGCCCTTAACCATTGGGATCTAATGTTATCTGCCAATAGTGCCACAAGGATTTAAACTGAAGGCCACCCATCTGGTGCTAAGAAATTGTTTGGTGTGGGAAGTCCCTTAAGCCCACACAGAAGATCCCATTTAGTATTTATGCAACAGAGGAGGTGGAAAGAGCACTGCTGTGGGAGTCAGGGACAAGAGGGGTGTTCCTAGAGCTGCCACTCACTGGCCCTATGACCGAAGGCTGGTCATTCGCCCTTTCTGGGCTTTATCGTTGGTGTAATGACACAAGTGGACATGAATTTCTGAAGTCGACCAGAGCACTAAAGTTCTAGGATCTGGTTGGCTTTTTTAATTCAAGTTTTTTTCAGCTTTACCTTTACTTCGATCAAATGTCCTCTCTGTTCCACTGATGCTATCTTTCAGGACCTTTGCAAATGCTGAAATGCTACCCAACATAGCTTTGCTTCTGAACTTTGGGACACAAGCAAATCTGATACTTCAGTCTGTCATCTGCGCTTTAATGTAAATTAGTTCAACAAACCACTAGCCAGTTAAATATATTCCTCATTACCAAATCCTTAGGTCTCTTATCTTGTCGTGAGCAACTTGGTCAAATAACTCATTACAAAAATCCAGAAACGCTCTAGCTTTCTGTATTTAACATTTGATTAATCCTACCAAAATTACTTATGGAGAATTTCACAGTGTATTGGGAGAAGAGGGTGGTCTATGTGAGCTCATTATACTGCTCGACATGGCCAGAGACCATTCTGTTCATACTGTTCCTTACTATGGCTTGAGGCTGTTCTGGATGCACATAACATGGATCTAGAACTCCGAGAATTTGAACTTCGCTTCTTTACAAAAATCAAAATAGCTATTCAACCTGATGTGGGGCCCCTCACCTATTTATGCTCTGTGTTCAGTGGTTCAGTCGTGTCCAACTCTTTGCAATCTCATGAACTATATAGCCTGCCAGGCTCCTCTGTCCATGGGATCTCCCCGGCAAGAATACCGAAGTGGGTTGCCATTTCTTCCTCCTGGAGATCTTCCCGACCTAGAGATCAGACCTGTGTCTCCTGCATGGGCAGGAGACGGGTTCTTTACCACTGAGCCCCCTTATGCTCTATGAATTTTCAAATTCACCTGGATTTCAGGTCCTAATATTATCTTTCTTTTTTAATTGAAATCTAACTCACATATGAGGGCTTCCCTGGTGGCTCAGATCGTAAAGAATCTACCTGCCAATACAGGAGACTTGGGTTTGATCCCTGGATTAGGAAGATAGGCTGGAGAAGCAAAACAACCCACTCTAGTATCCTTGCTTGGAGAACCCATGGACAGATGAGTCTGGCGGGCTACAGCCCATGGGGTCACACAGAGTCGGACATGACTGATACTAACACATTTATCTTACATAAAGTGCCAAATGTCCTAACTTTCATCAAGCCTTACAGTGTAGGCCTCATTTAGAATAGTTGAACGCCTGGCTAGGAAGACCTGTCTTTATCAGGTACTGTAGCAACCATGGAGAAGGAAATGGCAAACCATTCCAGTATTCTTGCCTGGAGAATTCCGTGGACAGGGGAGCCTGACTGGTTGCAGACTATCGGGTTACACAGAATCGGACATGACTGAAGTGACTATGCAGCAGTACTGATTCCAGCTATGCCTGTTCAAAGACAGGTCTCCTTAAAGGAAAGAACAGAAGCAGAAAAAAAACTGATCAGTTCTGAATTCCCTTTTCTCCTTTCTATACTGGATACTGATTATTTTGCTTCCTCTCAGTCTTGATTCCCAGGCCTTTTCCAATGGTCATGTGAACACCAATCCCAAGAGATCTTGTTAAAATGCAGACTTTTACTTGGTTAAGTCTGGAATGAGGCCCAAGGTTATGAATTTCTAACAAGTTCCCAAGGGGAGGCTAATTCTGATGGTTTGTGGACCGCATTTTGAGTTGCAAGGACTCAGGGCACAGAGAGGAAGGTGGAGTCCAGGAATGGAGTGCTCTTTGGAACAGAAACCTAGCTTCTGATTTGCAACTTTGCCACTCACAGGCTCATCTGTCCATGGGATCTCCCGGCAAGAATACAAGTGGGTTGCCATTTCTTCCTCCTGGAGATCTTCCCGACCTAGAGATCAGACCTGTGTCTCCTGCATGGGCAGGAGACGGGTTCTTTACCACTGAGCCCCCTTATGCTCTATGAATTTTCAAATTCACCTGGATTTCAGGTCCTAATATTATCTTTCTTTTTTAATTGAAATCTAACTCACATATGAGGGCTTCCTGGTGGCTCAGATCGTAAAGAATCTACCTGCCAATACAGGAGACTTGGGTTTGATCCTGGATTAGGAAGATAGGCTGGAGAAGCAAAACAACCCACTCTAGTATCCTTGCTTGGAGAACCCATGGACAGATGAGTCTGGCGGGCTACAGCCCATGGGGTCACACAGAGTCGGACATGACTGATACTAACACATTTATCTTACATAAAGTGCCAAATGTCCTAACTTTCATCAAGCCTTACAGTGTAGGCCTCATTTAGAATAGTTGACGCCTGGCTAGGAAGACCTGTCTTTATCAGGTACTGTAGCAACCATGGAGAAGGAAATGGCAAACCATTCCAGTATTCTTGCCTGGAGAATTCCGTGGACAGGGGAGCCTGACTGGTTGCAGACTATCGGGTTACACAGAATCGGACATGACTGAAGTGACTATGCAGCAGTACTGATTCCAGCTATGCCTGTTCAAAGACAGGTCTCCTTAAAGGAAAGAACAGAAGCAGAAAAAAAACTGATCAGTTCTGAATTCCCTTTTCTCCTTTCTATACTGGATACTGATTATTTTGCTTCCTCTCAGTCTTGATTCCCAGGCCTTTTCCAATGGTCATGTGAACACCAATCCCAAGAGATCTTGTTAAAATGCAGACTTTTACTTGGTTAAGTCTGGAATGAGGCCCAAGGTTATGAATTTCTAACAAGTTCCCAAGGGGAGGCTAATTCTGATGGTTTGTGGACCGCATTTTGAGTTGCAAGGACTCAGGGCACAGAGAGGAAGGTGGAGTCCAGGAATGGAGAGTGCTCTTTGGAAACAGAAACCTAGCTTCTGATTTGCAACTTTTGCCACTCACAGGCTCATTGCCTTTGGATGGATTGCTGAACCTCTGCATCTCCGTTTACTCATATAAATGAGTAACTCCACTTCAGGGTGGCTGTGAGGACTAACTGAGATGAGGGAGGTAATGAATTCAGCACTGTTCTGGGGCATATATGTGCTTCTGCTCAGTTGTGCCTGACTCTGCAGCCCCATGGTCTATAGCCCTCTAAGCTCCTCTGTCTATGGGATTCTCCAGGCAACAATACTGGAGTGGGTTGTCATTTCCTTCTCCAGGGGATCTTCCTGACCCAGGGATTGAACTTGTGTCTCTTGCATTTCCTGCACTGGCAGGTGGATTCTTTACCACTAGCCCCACGAAATGTTAGCTGTTATCATAAATGCCTAACTATGCCTGCCATTCTCTACTGCTGCTGTTATGAATCCTAAAATCTCAGATTTGCTCATGCTATACCTGGTGTATATAGTATTTTAACCAACTGCTCTGCATGTTTGTGTTCCTACCCCACTAAATTCACATGATGGTGCTCTAACCACCAACATGGATGGTATTCAGAGGTGGGTTCCTCCTGATGGGACATTGGCGAGATTTCTAAGATAATGCTTGGAGTAGTAGTAACCCACCTACAGATAAAAAAAATGAGGTCACAGAAGTCTGTAACTTACTCGAGATCACATGGATAAAGGCAGAGGAACCAGCCATGAAAACGAGAACCTGTTCACTGCAGGGTCAGCAACTTGAACAATACATTATACTAACTCCACACAGACAAGATGATTCTGAGAATACGCTGCAAGCAATATGAACACTACTTCATGATTTCTGTCCTATTTGGGTATTTTTCTTTATTTTCGATTATGAAGATATTACTTTTGTAAAAGGAACCATTTATACAATTGCAAGGACAGAGGCCCAAAAGTCTCATGCTTTTTGGTATTTTTGCTTTTTTAAAATATGTTGAAAAATAACCACTTTTGCATTGATGGTACTTGTTTATTTCTGGTTTTCTGTATTTCATAAATTTTCATCAGGAAATTTGTCTTTTGCTGTCATCAGGGAAACAGCATTATTTTAAGTGGTTTTAAAAAATAATTCACCTGGGGGCTTCCACTGTAGCTCAGTGGTAAAGAATCCACCTACCAATGCAGAAGACATAGGTTTGAACCCTGATCCGGGAAGATCCCACATGCTGCGGCGCAAGTAAAGTCCAGGAGCCACAGCTACTGAGCCCACAAGCTGCAACTCCTGAAGCTCCTGTGCCTGAGAGCCCACGCTGTGCAACAAGAGAAGCCACTACAATGAGAAGCCTGCTCACTGCAACTAGAGAAAAGCCCTTATGCAGCAATGAACACCCCCAAATTAAAAAATACATAAATAAATAAAATGATTTTTAAAAAAAATCACCTGGGAAAAATTTCTCTCTCATCCCTCTGGCATCACTCTTAGGACATCATCCTGAACATATGTGCTAAAGATCCCTGGAATTTCTCTGCAATATAGAGGCTCGGGTTGATTGATTCATTCATTTATTCTATCTATGGATACCCACCCTGTGCTTGGTGTGCTGCAGAGGGCAGATACCACAAAAGACACTATCCTTGCTCACAGACACGAGTTATGATGCAGAGCTGGGAGCATGGTGACAGGCTGATTATACACTCCAACCAAACTATGGAGTGCGAAGCAGCTGTTGGAAAACAATGAGCTACATCCATACCTAAAGAGATTACAGATTATTCCATAGTTAGCTTAAAGGAAAATACACTGGAGGAAGGTTTATAGTGCAAGGCCAATTGCGCAAGAAACCTACATCCAAACAAAGCAACAATGCTAGAAATGTAAACCTCTTTACCTGCATTTATGGGCAAAAGAAAAATTTTGAAACAGATACAGTTAGTACAACTTACCCTTGGGAGACAGGATTGAAAGTTGATGAGGTTAAGATTGGCCTTTAGCTGATTAAATGGTTTTCAAGGAGAGTATTTTTGCTTTTTTAAAATATGTTGAAAAATAACCACTTTTGCATTGATGGTACTTGTTTATTTCTGGTTTTCTGTATTTCATAAATTTTCATCAGGAAATTTGTCTTTTGCTGTCATCAGGGAAACAGCATTATTTTAAGTGGTTTTAAAAAATAATTCACCTGGGGGCTTCCACTGTAGCTCAGTGGTAAAGAATCCACCTACCAATGCAGAAGACATAGGTTTGAACCCTGATCCGGGAAGATCCCACATGCTGCGGCGCAAGTAAAGTCCAGGAGCCACAGCTACTGAGCCCACAAGCTGCAACTCCTGAAGCTCCTGTGCCTGAGAGCCCACGCTGTGCAACAAGAGAAGCCACTACAATGAGAAGCCTGCTCACTGCAACTAGAGAAAAGCCCTTATGCAGCAATGAACACCCCCAAATTAAAAAATACATAAATAAATAAAATGATTTTTAAAAAATCACCTGGGAAAAATTTCTCTCTCATCCCTCTGGCATCACTCTTAGGACATCATCCTGAACATATGTGCTAAAGATCCCTGGAATTTCTCTGCAATATAGAGGCTCGGGTTGATTGATTCATTCATTTATTCTATCTATGGATACCCACCCTGTGCTTGGTGTGCTGCAGAGGGCAGATACCACAAAAGACACTATCCTTGCTCACAGACACGAGTTATGATGCAGAGCTGGGAGCATGGTGACAGGCTGATTATACACTCCAACCAAACTATGGAGTGCGAAGCAGCTGTTGGAAAACAATGAGCTACATCCATACCTAAAGAGATTACAGATTATTCCATAGTTAGCTTAAAGGAAAATACACTGGAGGAAGGTTTATAGTGCAAGGCCAATTGCGCAAGAAACCTACATCCAAACAAAGCAACAATGCTAGAAATGTAAACCTCTTTACCTGCATTTATGGGCAAAAGAAAAATTTTGAAACAGATACAGTTAGTACAACTTACCCTTGGGGAGACAGGATTGAAAGTTGATGAGGTTAAAAGATTGGCTTTCTCTTTATACTTGTCTGATTAAATGGTTTTTCAAGGAGAGTATTTTTTTTTTTTAAATCCTGGAAGTATAATCAGTCATCTAAATATCTAATGGACAATGTATAAAATTTATACAGAAACTTGACAGCTTAATACTTGAAAATCAATTGAAATAATTAGGAACGAGGTGGAAGGAAACCCATGAGCTTTGGTATCAGAAGTCCTCAGGTCAGTTCTGTCAGTTCTTGCGTGCCCCCGAGCAAGTTCTGTAAACTTTCTAACGTTTAATCTGTAAAATGGTCATGCTAACCAGGTGGCTCATTGGTAAAGAATCTGCCTGCTAATGCAGGCAACCCAGGTTCTATCCCTAGCTCAGGAAGATCCCCGGGAGAAGGAAACAGCAACCCACTCCAGTATTCTTGCCTGGGAAATCTTTTGGACAGAGGAGCCTGGCGGGCTACAGTCCATAGGCGGAATCAGACACGATTCAGCGACCAAACAACAACAGACGAAACCAAAGGCAGTCATCAGCTAGATTCCTTAAACCATAACTTGCTTAATAAATAACATGCTATAACCTGCCTTCACTGACTTGAGCTCTTAATTGTCGTTGCACCTTGTATACCCTCCACGCTGCATGTAGCTTAGACAATATAGCACAAGATTCCTTTAGCCACTCCCTACAGACAACACCTCTGATATTATAGGAACAGTTGCTTAAGTCGTTTCTCAGGAACATGGAGCTAGTCTTGCTGAGTTCAAACTGGTCGAGATCACCAACCATTCAGCTGGAACTGATAGCATCTGATGGATTACCTTTTGATGTCAGAGGGCCAAACACTCCACCCTCAGACCATGCTAAGGTCACCATTTTTCTGAACATGCATCCCATGAAGAAGAACGTTAACTCAGCTACACTTGCACACAACATTGATCGCGTCACCTTTTTCTTAACCTCTGACCATCTTTCCCCAGGCCTCAGATCCCCTTGTTTCCTTTCCCCATAAATATCCTAAGCCCCTCACCTTGAGGAGGTGGATTTGCGATTGGCTGCCTTGTAAATAAATTTCTCTTTGCTGTAAACCAAATCATCTCAGCATTTGGCTTCTGGCCTAGCAGCAAGACTATTGGGGTTTAAAAATTACCCTTGGGGAGACAGGATTGAAAGTTGGAAAAAGTGGATACTTGTCTGATTAAATGGTTTTCAAGGAGAGTATTTTTTTTTAAATCCTGGAAGTATAATCAGTCATCTAAATATCTAATGGACAATGTATAAAATTTATACAGAAACTTGACAGCTTAATACTTGAAAATCAATTGAAATAATTAGGAACGAGGTGGAAGGAAACCCATGAGCTTTGGTATCAGAAGTCCTCAGGTCAGTTCTGTCAGTTCTTGCGTGCCCCCGAGCAAGTTCTGTAAACTTTCTAACGTTTAATCTGTAAAATGGTCATGCTAACCAGGTGGCTCATTGGTAAAGAATCTGCCTGCTAATGCAGGCAACCCAGGTTCTATCCCTAGCTCAGGAAGATCCCCGGGAGAAGGAAACAGCAACCCACTCCAGTATTCTTGCCTGGGAAATCTTTTGGACAGAGGAGCCTGGCGGGCTACAGTCCATAGGCGGAATCAGACACGATTCAGCGACCAAACAACAACAGACGAAACCAAAGGCAGTCATCAGCTAGATTCCTTAAACCATAACTTGCTTAATAAATAACATGCTATAACCTGCCTTCACTGACTTGAGCTCTTAATTGTCGTTGCACCTTGTATACCCTCCACGCTGCATGTAGCTTAGACAATATAGCACAAGATTCCTTTAGCCACTCCCTACAGACAACACCTCTGATATTATAGGAACAGTTGCTTAAGTCGTTTCTCAGGAACATGGAGCTAGTCTTGCTGAGTTCAAACTGGTCGAGATCACCAACCATTCAGCTGGAACTGATAGCATCTGATGGATTACCTTTTGATGTCAGAGGGCCAAACACTCCACCCTCAGACCATGCTAAGGTCACCATTTTTCTGAACATGCATCCCATGAAGAAGAACGTTAACTCAGCTACACTTGCACACAACATTGATCGCGTCACCTTTTTCTTAACCTCTGACCATCTTTCCCCAGGCCTCAGATCCCCTTGTTTCCTTTCCCCATAAATATCCTAAGCCCCTCACCTTGAGGGAGGTGGATTTGCGATTGGCTGCCTTGTAAATAAATTTCTCTTTGCTGTAAACCAAATCATCTCAGCATTTGGCTTCCTGTGCACTGGGCATACAAACCTGGTACAGAAACACTAGTACCCATCTTCCCAGGGCTTCTGTGAAGAGCAAAGACTAATCATTAACAACAAATGCTGATTCACGGCTTCCTATCTACCAGGTGCTGCTGTGCCACTTGCTTTACACATATTAACTGATGTAACCCTCAGAGCAGCTTTAGGAGGAAGGCACTAGTACCACGTTCAGACCACAGCTGAGAGCATGGCAGCCCATTTAAGCTAAATCACTTGGCCATGTTCCCTTCCCCAAACTCTCCCTCTCAAACACACAAACACACAAACACAGACACACACACATACACCCCACAGTCAGGGTATGAACCTGAAGAATCTGATCACAGTTCATACTCGTAAGAACTACACTGCTGCTGCTCAGTCACTTCAGTCGTGTCTGACTCTGTGTGACCCCATGGACTGCAGCCCACCAGGCTCCTCTTTCCATGGGATTCTCCAGGCAAGAACACTGGAGCAGATTGCAAGTCCTCCTCCAGAGGGGTCTTCCCAACCCAGGAATGGAACCCAGGTCTCCTGCATTGCAGGCTGGCTCCTTACCACTGAGCCATCAGGGAAGTCATCTATATCTATATATCTATGTATCTATATATCTGTATCTATATCTATATGAAACACCATGGACTGTAGCTCACCAGGATTCTCCATCTATGGAATTTTCCAGGCAAGAATACTGCAGAAGGGGCTTCCCTGGTGGTCCAGTGGGTAGAGAGTCCGCCTTGCAGTGCAAGGGGCGCCAGTTCGATCCATGGCCCAGAAAGATCCCACATGCCACGGAACGGCTCAACCACTGTGTCCAATTATGACCCAGTGCTCTGGAGCACATGCACCCAGAGCTGGTGCTCTGCGACAGAGAGGCCACTGTGATGGGAGGCCCACACGGGCCGAAGAATAAAGATGGATGAAAAAAAAAAAAAAAATCAATGGATTAAAAAAAAAAAAAAAGAATACTAGAGAAGAACTACCCTAGGGTGGCCTATTTGTATTTGTGAAAGATTTTATGGCTGCAAAGCTCCATCTCCCTGTAAGGAATTCTTAGTGGTTGTAGAAAAGGTAAGAAGCACACATAGTCTTGAGAAGGAAATGGCAACCCACTCCAGGAGGAGGAGGAGGAGCCTGGTGGGCTGGAACCATTGGATCACACAGAGTTGGACACAACTGAAGTGACTAAGCAGCAGCACACATAAAATCTAAACACTGCGAGGGCTAAAAGACACGGGAGAACCAGTGCCACGGGATGTCTTCCAGTGACTGGCAAATCAACAGCAAAGTCTGTATACACAGACTGGAGTTCATGACTCTCCATCCTGCCTTTCAGCCTCTCAAATAGAGTCTACTGTTTCCTACCTCCATCCTTTTGGTCCAGATATTCCCTCAGTTGAACTGCCTCCTTTCTCTGTAATATGCACGTACATTTAACTAGCCCTTCAAGGCTTGGTTCAGGCTTTACTTCTGCAGGAAACCTTTCTGGACCACTTCATCCAATGACCTCTTCAAGAAGAAATTCATTAGAGCTCAAAGTCTTCGGGTTTAGTTTTAGTACCTACCAACCATGTAACTCTGAGCACGTCATTGAGCTTCTCTGAACCTTAGTTTCCTCACAGGTAAAATCAGGTTCTCGTGAGAATTAAGAAAGAACATCCATAAATTACCTGGTACACATTCACACTACGTGTTGAATAAATGCTGATATTTAATCCTTTTCTCATTTCTGTAGAAATTAGAATAACTGCAACTTAGCAATTAAGCCCAAATTGCCTGGCAATTTTCCTTTTTTGAGATTTTGCCTCTAACATCGTCATCCTTTCTACGGCATTTTGGTCTTAGTCTTCTAATTAAACTGCAAGTTCTGGGGACTTCCCTGGTGGTCCAGTGACTAAGACTCTGTGCTCCCAATGCAGGGGGCCTGCGTTCGATCCCTGGTGAGAGAACTACGGCCCACATACTACAACTGAGACCCAATGCAGCCAAACAAATATAAATAAAATATTTTTTAAAAATCCTTATAAACTGCAAGTTCCATGAGGGCTGGGAATGTCCTCTGGTTGCTTCTGCATCTCCTGCTGCATACAACACAATATTTAACACAGAAATGTGCTCAATAAAAATTCTGTATTGACTGATATGACTGGGATTGGCTCTCAAGGATTAATTTTAAAATACAGGCAGTAATTAGACATATTCTAGGGTAGTCCATAGACTTTCCTGGAAGCCCATACTTTCTCTGTAGCCCCATATCCTGACACACTTTGAATTTATCTGATCAGAAATACACTAGCCTTTGTAAAAGGCTGAGGCTCAATTTTCCCAGAAGCAATTTTTCAGAAAGCTAAGGCCTCTTTTGAAAACAAGCTTTTTCTATTTTAAGTGGTCTCAAGAAAGCAAAGGGACATTCTGACCCTAGTTCAAGTCTAATACCCAAACTATAACTTTTTTAAAATAGCTCAATTTGCCACTCACAGAAATAACTTTTCTAGGTTAATTAGCATGTTTCAATGTGCCAATTAGCAAGGAGTGAGATTCTCAAGCCGATTTGCATTCGTGACAGCAAAGTGTTCCCAGCAGCACACAGGGGTACAAGGTGTGCCAGCGGCAGTTACATCCTAAGAACATTGAGTTAATCACGGTGGATGGGGAGCAGCCGCCCCAGGAAAAAACCATTACTAACCTTTTCCACTCAGTCTGAGACTTAGGAACATTCAAGAGAATCATCTAAAGGAGAACAGGAACTAAGTAAAAGGGGAGGAGTGGTAAAGGAAGAAAACAGGATCTAATGTAACCGATCAATGTGGCTATGCAATAATGGGCAATTTTAATAATGAGATAGTAATATACTAGAGGCTTTGAGCATTGATGAAGAAAGGAGCTTAATGAAAAGAATTATTATCATTCTTCTCCTTATTATTCTAGTATTAGACAGAATATGGCTGTAAACATAAATATAGACCAGGCTACAGTCTTTGGTCAGAGAACGGGGCTGAAATAGTGACTTCAGTTTCTTTTCTCCCTTGCTCAGAATACCTTGTATTCATAAGAAACTGTTATGGGCATTTGACGGCAAAAGGCACAGGCTAGGGAGGCAGCTTCAGTCCAGTGGCTCTTCCTGATGCATACAACACAATATTTAACACAGAAATGTGCTCAATAAAAATTCTGTATTGACTGATATGACTGGGATTGGCTCTCAAGGATTAATTTTAAAATACAGGCAGTAATTAGACATATTCTAGGGTAGTCCATAGACTTTCCTGGAAGCCCATACTTTCTCTGTAGCCCCATATCCTGACACACTTTGAATTTATCTGATCAGAAATACACTAGCCTTTGTAAAAGGCTGAGGCTCAATTTTCCCAGAAGCAATTTTTCAGAAAGCTAAGGCCTCTTTTGAAAACAAGCTTTTTCTATTTTAAGTGGTCTCAAGAAAGCAAAGGGACATTCTGACCCTAGTTCAAGTCTAATACCCAAACTATAACTTTTTAAAATAGCTCAATTTGCCACTCACAGAAATAACTTTTCTAGGTTAATTAGCATGTTTCAATGTGCCAATTAGCAAGGAGTGAGATTCTCAAGCCGATTTGCATTCGTGACAGCAAAGTGTTCCCAGCAGCACACAGGGGTACAAGGTGTGCCAGCGGCAGTTACATCCTAAGAACATTGAGTTAATCACGGTGGATGGGGAGCAGCCGCCCCAGGAAAAAACCATTACTAACCTTTTCCACTCAGTCTGAGACTTAGGAACATTCAAGAGAATCATCTAAAGGAGAACAGGAACTAAGTAAAAGGGGAGGAGTGGTAAAGGAAGAAAACAGGATCTAATGTAACCGATCAATGTGGCTATGCAATAATGGGCAATTTTAATAATGAGATAGTAATATACTAGAGGCTTTGAGCATTGATGAAGAAAGGAGCTTAATGAAAAGAATTATTATCATTCTTCTCCTTATTATTCTAGTATTAGACAGAATATGGCTGTAAACATAAATATAGACCAGGCTACAGTCTTTGGTCAGAGAACGGGGCTGAAATAGTGACTTCAGTTTCTTTTCTCCCTTGCTCAGAATACCTTGTATTCATAAGAAACTGTTATGGGCATTTGACGGCAAAAGGCACAGGCTAGGGAGGCAGCTTCAGTCCAGTGGCTCTTCCTGATGACCAGACCAACAACCTTGCAAGGTAAGAGCTGTAACTGAAAAGCTAATATGTACCCAAGTTCCATGAGCACCCTACATAGCTCCCACCTCTTAGCTTACTTTCCAGGAGGCAGTTTAGCCTCAAATGGTTGATATTCTTTGAAAAGTCAGGGGAATATATAAGGAACACCATCACCATCAGACCAAAAACAAAAAAAGCCACTGGCTATCACAAGGAGATGCTAGGCAATTCATCTATTCTTCAAGTCATGAACTACTTACTGACAGCTTGGGCTGGGGGAACTCAACAAAGCATCCATGGATGGACTTGTAGGAGAAAGAGGCAAGAGGTGGCAGTCTGTGTCCCTCCTGAGACTGCATCCAAACTTTACTTTGTGCATCTGGGAAGAGGCTCTAGAGTCCTCATCAACGTGTCAAAGAAGCCTATGACCTAACTCTTCTGCTTAGAGAGAAGTAAAGCACCATCTCCAGCATCTTGACTCATGACATGCATATTCAAACTCACCCTGAATGTCAATCAAAGGAAAAGGCCTCTGAAGTCTGAGTTAGGAGACCTGGGTTCTAGGGGCATCCACCCTGGTTTCTTACGCAGGTCGCTTATCCATATAAGCTCTCCCTGTATTAGATTAGATCAGACAAGCTTTTTAGCTCTCAGCTAGCCTAATAATAGTTCCATGATACATTTCCCCTCCTTCCCTGCAAGAAACAAAAATGAAATTGCTCTTAAGATACTTCATCTCCAGTCAGAAAGAGACCTACTCTGACATCCTGATGGCAAAGAATACTTACTTGTAATATGGGCGACTGGAATACATTTTCCTTCTTCTAAGGTGTCAGCTTCTAAGATGAAGAGCCAGGAGAAACCTGGAACTAGGCATTCTCTAGTTGATCTGCAAGCCCCAGTGCCAGTGAGGCCCAGGGTAGAGGACCACAACACATGGAAATTCACTGATGCTCCATATCCTTCGGTTACTGTGGAAATTTCCTCTAACTCCTTCACTGTCTTTATATGAGTGCATGCATGTCTCTATTACTGATATACACACCAATTAGTTCATCTTATTTTCCTTGTTTCCTCATTATAGCTAGTGAGGAAAAGGATTAAAAAGATCAAGGATCAAGAAGGAAGGAAGGGCAAAAAAGAAAGTCAAAAACTGACTTCCTGCCTAATTAGATCATCAGGCTGAAAGAGCTGCCTACCTTCGTGTGCCTTATTTTGTCAATCTGAGCTCAAAACAGGGGTTACAAAGTAAAAAGTCCTGAAGGGGTAGCCTCGTAGGGGTCCTAACCATTTCAAATAATCAGACTAAAGCCAATTGTCAAGACATATGCAAATAGAGCCACCATCACGAGCTTTTATCAGCTTCATTTTAGAAAAAGAGTGCCAAGATGATTTACCAGAGGGACGGGAGTCACTAGTTAAGACAGAGCTCACCAAGGAAGTTTCAGTGTTAAGGAAAGTTACATGGACATTCTTGATAAGCAGGCTGGCTAGGTAGCTTGAGACTTATTTAGAAAGTATTGGGTGTCATAACAAATAGAATAGCAACTCAGCTATTAGAGAGAGGAAGAAGGGAAGAGGAGGAAGGACAAAGCAAGGAGGGAGGGAGGGAAGGTCGAAGGAAGGAAGGCATTTCTACTGATGGACTCCCTGAACGTCAGCTTCTTCCTCTATAACAAGAGGCCGTAATACTTTCCCTGACACAACTTAATACCTGCCTCACAAGTGTAAAATGATCTTGGAAACTATGAAATGCTGTCCAACGACAAAGGATTATCATTTTTAGATTCAAACTGTGATCTTAATGCAAGGGGCGAAGTTAAGTCATGAAAACAGAAAGCAGTAGGAACGATTACACAGGTGATTTCTTGCCCTGAGCTTTCTCAGCCAGCCTGCTAATACCCTTGCACCCAATATACAGGAGTCTGCGGACACGGCCCAGCCACCCCAGCCCTAATGTTTCTGCTCCTCTCTGCAATGACTTAGTACCCACCACCTGCCACAGTGGGGTTCTCCCTGCTAGCCAGTGGGGGAATGCGTGGGTCAGATTGCCCTACAGGTTTGTGGGAGCAGGGAACTCCTTCACTGTCTTTATATGAGTGCATGCATGTCTCTATTACTGATATACACACCAATTAGTTCATCTTATTTTCCTTGTTTCCTCATTATAGCTAGTGAGGAAAAGGATTAAAAAGATCAAGGATCAAGAAGGAAGGAAGGGCAAAAAAGAAAGTCAAAAACTGACTTCCTGCCTAATTAGATCATCAGGCTGAAAGAGCTGCCTACCTTCGTGTGCCTTATTTTGTCAATCTGAGCTCAAAACAGGGGTTACAAAGTAGAAAGTCCTGAAGGGGTAGCCTCGTAGGGGTCCTAACCATTTCAAATAATCAGACTAAAGCCAATTGTCAAGACATATGCAAATAGAGCCACCATCACGAGCTTTTATCAGCTTCATTTTAGAAAAAGAGTGCCAAGATGATTTACCAGAGGGACGGGAGTCACTAGTTAAGACAGAGCTCACCAAGGAAGTTTCAGTGTTAAGGAAAGTTACATGGACATTCTTGATAAGCAGGCTGGCTAGGTAGCTTGAGACTTATTTAGAAAGTATTGGGTGTCATAACAAATAGAATAGCAACTCAGCTATTAGAGAGAGGAAGAAGGGAAGAGGAGGAAGGACAAAGCAAGGAGGGAGGGAGGGAAGGTCGAAGGAAGGAAGGCATTTCTACTGATGGACTCCCTGAACGTCAGCTTCTTCCTCTATAACAAGAGGCCGTAATACTTTCCCTGACACAACTTAATACCTGCCTCACAAGTGTAAAATGATCTTGGAAACGATGAAATGCTGTCCAACAACAAAAGATTATCTTTTTTAGATTCAAACTGTGATCTTAATGCAAGGGGCGAAGTTAAGTCATGAAAACAGAAAGCAGTAGGAACGATTACACAGGTGATTTCTTGCCCTGAGCTTTCTCAGCCAGCCTGCTAATACCCTTGCACCCAATATACAGGAGTCTGCGGACACGGCCCAGCCACCCCAGCCCTAATGTTTCTGCTCCTCTCTGCAATGACTTAGTACCCACCACCTGCCACAGTGGGGTTCTCCCTGCTAGCCAGTGGGGGAATGCGTGGGTCAGATTGCCCTACAGGTTTGTGGGAGCAGGGAAGAAATCTAATTCTTGCACAGAGGTGTCTCTGGCAAAGCAGACTGGCTTTGAGGCTCCCCAGTAGCTTATTCTGGACCAACATAGCTAAGTCCACACCAGAGGCCCATAGATCACCTGGAAACCTCGGTTGATAGGGTAGGCCTCCTTTCCCTTCACCATACCCCTCCAAGAGTTTCTGTAGGCCTTTCTGGTCTGTTCTGGTTCCGGCCTAAACCCTTATTAAAGCTCCAGAGTTCCACGCCATACTCTCACCCTCAACAAGCTTCACTATATCCAAATAGGGTTGCCTCAAATCTCAACACTGCATGTGTAGATACTTAAAAGCTTATATGGAGGACTAAAGGATAGAAACTATCACATATAAAATAAATAAGCTATAAGGATACACTGCGCGGCACAGAGAATACAGTCAGTATTTTTTTTTTTTTTAAACTTTATTTACTTTTGGCTGTGCTAGGTCTTTGTTGATGTGTGGGTTTAGCTGCTCTGTGGTATGTGGGATCTTCCTGGATCAGGGCTCGAACCTTTGTCTCCTGCATTGGCAGACGGGTTCTTATCCACTGAGCCACAAGGGAAGCCCCAGTCAGTATTTCATAATAAGTTTAAACGGAGTTTAACCTATAAAAATAGTGAATCACTACGTTATACCTCTGAAACTAATACTGCAAATCAACTGTACTTTCATAAAAAAGATTAAAAAAAACCTCACATGGGCACATGAGCCTAAGGATGAGGACAAGCACTGGATAACTTATGAGCAAGCAAGCATCGTTTTGTATGTTGCTGGTATGTTTCTAGAAGGAGCTACTTACCAGCCGTGTATTTACCACAGGAAACAGCAGGGCTAGAAGAGCTCCATTCAACATGTGCATCTGTAGCCTGGAGAGGAAAAAAGATACAGTGCAGGTCACACTCTGACTGTGATGCAGAGGCAGACAAAAATGTGTCAGGCTATGCCATGCCAGATGGGAGAACGTGTAAACAAGAGGCTCTGTGTGTAAAATGGCACGCTGGAGTTGGCACACATGCACAATCAATTAAAAGCAACACATTTTGCATGAACTGAAATGTTCTGAAGAGCACCGCCTGCTGCCTCAACATCCCCCAAATGCTTCGTGAACAGGCTCTGGTTACAACACTTCATTGTATAATGAGCTTTAGGCTCCCTAAACATTCAGTCAGTCCCAGTCTTAGCTGGGACTGCTGTGGCTCAGGCAGCCTCACAGAGGGGATCCACAGGAGTGTCGCACGACTGTGGTATTACAGTAGAGACCTGTTTCTTAGAGCCAGGTGGCTTATTTACACAGCCAGGTCCAATCCTTCTCCCCAGACAGAGACCTAAACAGAAAAAGGCTGGGAAATACAACCCAGGGAGTCAACTGCAGTGTTTGGCAAATGGGCTCCTTAACTTTCTTAGAAATACTTGCAGCAGAAGTGGCAGCCTTCCAAGCTTTCTTTGATCTGTTTTACATACTGGGTTTTGACTTAAAAGCAAAGGAAAAAGGAAAAAAAGAGAGAGAAGAAGAAGAAAACTACTGATCTCTAGCATCGGGTAGTGATCTTCTTTCCCAAATCCAGTTGTTAAAACACACGCGAGGAACCCTTTATAAGTCAAGAAGAAGCAACGTAGGGGAACAAACTCTGCCTGTGCAAGCTGTAGGGATAGATTGGAGCAGATTCCTTCATCATTCAAGGCAAGTGGCCCCTGCCTACTGAGGGAGAAGCAAAGAATGACAGTCTGTCCCTTCTGGAGAAAAGCTAATTTGATGGGTCAAATATAACCACCACTGAGTCAAAGTATTGCACTCTTGCTCACTCACTTGCTCACTCTCTCTCTCTCTCACACACACACACACACACATACACACACTCGACAGTCTCAAGATACCAGGATCTCTCTTATGTTCTGACTGGGACCTACAAGAATGTGAGCTCCTCTCTGGGAGCTCACAGACCTGTGCTTAAGACTAACAGACCACGTTGTAAGGAGCGCAAAAGAATGTCACAGAAGCGCTGAGGCTGTTTTTTCATTTGTTTGTTCCCCCCAGTCTGATTCTTTCAGCTGCATATTGTTGGCAATGCTATGATGATGGGGATGATCTGCCCTTAAGATATTCCAGGCCAGTATCAAATTAACTGCTTTAGGTAAACTCTCTCACCGAATTTGTACAGCAGTCTTATGAGATGGGTACAATTATTTTTCACATTTTGTGGATGAGGAAACTGGGATCAGAAAGGTGAAGGACTTCATCAACACCATAAGATAGGAGGGTCACAATGCAAGCCCAGGTTTATTTGACTTCGAACGCTTATGTACCTCTTGCTGTCTTGTATCAGAGCCTGCCTCCCTTCCTCCATTGCAAATACAACCTCAGGAGAGGCAGGGATGCTTCATTTTCCTTCTTTTTTGTGTCAGGGGTCTCTCTTGCCACCGGCACATCCTCTAACTACCACTTCCTTAATGAGCTTTCAGGGGATGGCTGTTAGGAGCCTGCTCTTAGACCACGCCAGACCAGCAGTCCTAGAGTTTAATAGGGCTTACCTCGGTCCATAAAAGGGAGGGGGCACCCCAATGCAATGTCACTCCTGCCTCCCTGGGTTGGCCCAGCTACCATATTTTTACAACAAGGTCGTTGTAAGAGGCAGCTAATACACTCAGTAACTGACTGATCAAAAACTCTGGCTCAAGCCTCAACACCTGAAGCAGGGGGTCCTTAACAGTCATCCCTGGGCTGGGAACAAGTAACGCATGGCCTAACTCTGCCCCCGGAACACACCTAAGTGACACACATAGCATGAACATTCACACTGGGAGAGAAAAAATCTCACTGATAATACAGGTAAAAATGAACTCTAGTGTCAGGCTTTGGCATTGGCCTTAAAAGAATGGCATTTGCACAGGGTCAAGTAGACACTTGGGCACCAAAAGTTAAATCTTAAGGATAACAGAACTCAAAGGCCCAAAGGCCCATGGAATCCCAAAGATAAAGAAGATAAAAGCTAACACCAAGATTCAAATTAACCAATAAATTCCTAGGTAAAGACGAGCAGACAAATCTTGTTCTGGGGTCTCAGAATTCATTTCCACAAGTTACATACAGGCTGAAGGATAAATTATCCTTAATACAGAAAAAGATCTTGCATACCACAAATGATAAAATATATCTGCTGCATATTGTTGGCAATGCTATGATGATGGGGATGATCTGCCCTTAAGATATTCCAGGCCAGTATCAAATTAACTGCTTTAGGTAAACTCTCTCACCGAATTTGTACAGCAGTCTTATGAGATGGGTACAATTATTTTTCACATTTTGTGGATGAGGAAACTGGGATCAGAAAGGTGAAGGACTTCATCAACACCATAAGATAGGAGGGTCACAATGCAAGCCCAGGTTTATTTGACTTCGAACGCTTATGTACCTCTTGCTGTCTTGTATCAGAGCCTGCCTCCCTTCCTCCATTGCAAATACAACCTCAGGAGAGGCAGGGATGCTTCATTTTCCTTCTTTTTTGTGTCAGGGGTCTCTCTTGCCACCGGCACATCCTCTAACTACCACTTCCTTAATGAGCTTTCAGGGGATGGCTGTTAGGAGCCTGCTCTTAGACCACGCCAGACCAGCAGTCCTAGAGTTTAATAGGGCTTACCTCGGTCCATAAAAGGGAGGGGGCACCCCAATGCAATGTCACTCCTGCCTCCCTGGGTTGGCCCAGCTACCATATTTTTACAACAAGGTCGTTGTAAGAGGCAGCTAATACACTCAGTAACTGACTGATCAAAAACTCTGGCTCAAGCCTCAACACCTGAAGCAGGGGGTCCTTAACAGTCATCCCTGGGCTGGGAACAAGTAACGCATGGCCTAACTCTGCCCCCGGAACACACCTAAGTGACACACATAGCATGAACATTCACACTGGGAGAGAAAAAATCTCACTGATAATACAGGTAAAAATGAACTCTAGTGTCAGGCTTTGGCATTGGCCTTAAAAGAATGGCATTTGCACAGGGTCAAGTAGACACTTGGGCACCAAAAGTTAAATCTTAAGGATAACAGAACTCAAAGGCCCAAAGGCCCATGGAATCCCAAAGATAAAGAAGATAAAAGCTAACACCAAGATTCAAATTAACCAATAAATTCCTAGGTAAAGACGAGCAGACAAATCTTGTTCTGGGGTCTCAGAATTCATTTCCACAAGTTACATACAGGCTGAAGGATAAATTATCCTTAATACAGAAAAAGATCTTGCATACCACTAATGATAAAAATATATCTAATGTACTGATATACTGAGCAATTTCATGCACCAATCACTGGACTATATATTCAAAAGCATCAGCTCATTCAGTCTTCATGGGTTATATTATAATCAGTATAATTTTCAACTTCATAGCCAAGAAAGGCAAAGCACTAAGTGATTAAGTGATTTGCCCAAGATTAAACAGATAATCAGTGGCAGAGCACACTCAGATTTCATCAAGTTCCAAGCCTGTGTTTCTGCTGCTGTATCCTGCACTTCAAATCCATGATATGAACCTTACATACGGGGGGTGGGGGGTGGGTGTGTGTGTGTGTGTGTGTGTGTGTGTGTGTGTGTCAGACAAGATGGGAAAACAAGCTTTTGGGCAGGCTTCCCGTGGTGGTCCAGTGGGTAAGGACACCGCTTTGCAGTGCAAGGGGCGCCAGTTCGATCCCTGGCCTGGGAAGATCCCACGTGCCGCGGAGCGGCTGGACCGATGTGTCCAATTACCGAGCCAGAGCTCTGGAGCGCATGCGCCCAGAGCCGGCGCTCTGCGATGACAGAGGCCACCGCAATGACAGAGGCCACCGCGATGGGAGGCCCACAGGAGCCAAGGAACAAAGACGGATGAAAATAGAGAAATGAAAGACCAATAGAAGTGGCCCGCCCGCTCCCCTCCCTCCCCAACCCGACCCCCACCCAAAAATTTTAAAAATTTAAAAAAAAAGCTTCTGGGCTCCCATGGGACAGGGAAAAGCATTCCTAAGAGCAATGGAAGCTCTTGTGTGTTCTGTGGCAAAATTGTCCCAATTACACAGCTGCGATGCCTACCACAGACCCAGGGCACAAGCCGACAGGCAAATGATTGACCACAGCAGAGGCAAAGGCTTTCGTTTTTGCTTTATACCACCTCCAGCCTGCCACTCAAATTTCTATTGGATAATGGAAATGGAAAATGAACCACTATAGAAGCTTCCCTTATCTATACAATGGGAATAACAATAATAGTACCAACTCACAAAATTATTATAAATAGTTGATTATATAAAGTACATTTAAAAAGTACATGGCAATTTAAGACTCAGATACGTATTTCTTATGTAAATGGTGGAGGCTGGTTTAGTTGCTAAGTCGAGTCTGACTCTTGTGACCCATGGACTGCAGCCCGCCAAGCTCCTCTGTCCATGGGATTCTCCAGGCAAGAAGACTGGACTGGGTTACCATATCCTCCACAAAGGGATCTTCCTGACCCAAGGAACAAACCCATGTATCCTGCATTGGCAGACGGATTCTTTACCACTGAGTCACCTGGAAAGATATTGGAGCAGGTTGCCATTTCCCTCTCCAAATGGTGAAGTGTTCACCTTAAAGCCTCGAGATTAAAAGGGGAGAGGGATAATGAACCACAGGGGAAAGCTGAACTGTTCTAAAAATTCAAAGGGGAAGAAAAAGGCCAAGACAGAGCAAAAGGACAGAGTGAAGGCCAGAACCAAAGAGTAGGGATTGGAGATGGACCCCAGGTCAGTCACACTTACATACCTTCTTGCTGGATCGTACACTTGGCCATTACCATTATCACAATTATTTTCTCAGCTCTTCTTGTTTCTGGGTAGGATACTGAGCTAAGTTACCTATGCTCTAAGAACCTGAGGTAATATAGCAAGTGTTATGGGTCTGATTCTCTTTCAGGTCAGTTAATTTCACTGCATTATGTCTACAGACATTAATCTGCTAGTGTGTATCTAATATAATTCCAGGTGCTACATAGAAATGTGCTTAGTTGCTCAGTCGTGTCTGACTCTTTGCAACCCCGTGGACTGTAGCCCACCAGGCTCACTCGTCTGTCCATGAGATTTCCCACGCAATTGTACTGGAGGGGGTAGCTCTTCCCTTCTCCATGGGAACTTCCTGACACAGAGACTGAACCTTGGTCTCCTGCATTGCAGGCTGATTCTTCACTGTCAAGCCACCAGGGAAACCCAGATAAAAGGAGATCAATATAATGAAGGTCTATTATTTGTGCTTGCAAGAAAGCTGACAATTTTATTAAGAAGCCAAGAAACTGAAAAAACTAGAAGAAATGCGGTATAATGGTTAAGAGTTTGGTTTGGAATCAAACCTATGTTCAAATTCCAGCTCTACTACTTAATGGCTGAATGACACTGGACAAGTCACTTAAGACTCAGGCACTTCCCTGGTAGAACAGTGGTTAAGATGCTGTGCTTCCACTGCAGGGGATACAGGTCTGACCCCTTGTAGAGAAACTAAGATCCCACATACAAAGAAAAAATATGTAATTCAGTTTCATAAGTAATAAAATGGGGCTAATAAAAGTACCAACTAAAAGAGTTGTTGATAGAATTTAATGTGGTAAGACTATATAAAGTGACCAACACAGGACCTTGGCCACAGTAGGCACTCAATACATGATACTATTATAACTATTATAATCCGGTAAATGAGTATCATTATGAAAATGAAGTTATTAAAAAACCCTCATGGGATGATGTGTATTTGAATTTAGCACTTGATTACAACTAAAAATCAAAAGATAAGGAAAAGATAAAAGTTCTCTTAAGTGCTTAGAAGGGAAAATTCACAGAAAGGAATTCTCAAATGAAATTATAAAATATTTTGAACTGCACAAAAATTAAAATACATTAAAATACAATGTGCCAAAATGTGTGAGATGCTTAAAACATAAAATTCTAAATTTAAAAAAAAAAAATTTTAAAAAGGGGCTTCCCCTGGTGGTCCAGTGGGTAAAGACACTGCCCTGCAGTGCAAGGGGCGCCGGTTCGATCCCTGGCCTGAGAAGATCCCACGTGCCACGGAGCGGCTGGACCGATGTGTCCAATGACAGAGCCGGAGCTCTGGAATGCATGCGCCCAGAGCCGGTGCTCTGCGACGACAGTGGCCACCAGGATGGGAGTTTCACAGGAGCCAAAGAACAAAGAGGGATGAAAATGGAGAAATGAAAGACCAGTGGAAGTGGCCCGCCCATCTCCCTTCCTCCCCACCCCACCCTCCAAAAGATAAATAAATAAAATTAAAAAAAAAAAAAACACCATAAATTTCTGATTTTAGGAAAAAGTATGATCTAAAAGCAGTATCCCAATATTCTTATGCACATAATTCGACAACTTAGATAAAATGGGAGAATTGCCTCTAAAGCCACAAACACTTAAACTCACCAAAGATCAAATAGGTAGCCTGGATAGTCCTATTAAAGAAACTATATATATATATATATATTCCCAGGTAGCTCCGCGGTTAAAAAAAAGAAAGAAAGAAAGAAAAAAATCTGCTTGCCAATGCATGAGATGCATCCCTTGGTCGGGAAGATCATCTGAAGAAGAAAATGGCAACCCGCTCAAGTATTCTTGCCTGGAAAATCCCATGGGCAGAGGAGCCTTACAGGGTACAGTCCATGGGGGTGCAAAGAGTAGGACATGACTGAGCATTGTCTAAATATATATAAATACTATTCAGCCACAAAAAAGGAAACCTGGCTATTTGTGACCACATGTATGGACCTTGAGGGCATCACAGCAAGGGAGATAAGTCACAAAGAGAAAGACAAATGATCTCACTTACATGAAGAATCTAAAAACAAAATAATAAACTCGAAGATCTGGAGAACAGACTGATGGTTGCCAGAGGCTGGGAGAGGGGGGATGGACACAATGGGTGAAGGAGATCAAAAGGTACAAACTTCCAGTTACAAAATAAATTAGTCATGGTGATGCAATATATAGCATGCTGACTATGATTACTGAACTGTATATGTGAAAGTTGCTTAAAAGGACAGATCTTAAAAATTCAAATTACAAGACACTCATGAGAGACATTAAAGAAGAGTTAAACAGATGGAGAAATATTCCGTGTTCCTGGGTCGGGAGAATCAATATTGTGAAAATGACCATACTACCAAATGTCATCTATAGATTCAATGCGATCCCTATCAAACTTCCAATAACATTCTTCACAGAACTAGACCAACGAATAACACAGTCCATATGGAAATACAAAAGACCTCGAATAGCCAAAGCAATCCTCAGGAAGAAGAATGGAGCTGGGGGGATCAGCCTCCCCAACTTCAGACTCTACTACAAAGCAACAGTCATCAAGACAGCATGGTACTGGCACAAAAACAGAAATATCGACCAATGGAACAAGATTGAGAACCCAGAGATAAAGCCACGCACCTATGGGTACCTTATTTTTGACAAAGGAGGTGAAACTATAAAATGGGACAAAGACAGCCTCTTCAACAAGTGGTGCTGGGAAAATTGGACAGCCACATGCAAGAAAATGAAGTTGGAACATACTCTGACACCATACACAAAGATCAACTCAAAATGGATTAAAGACTTAAATGTAAGGCCAGAAACCATCAAACTCTTAGAGGAGAATATAGGCAAAACCCTCAAGGACATCAATCAAAGCAAGATCTTCTCTGACCCACCTACTAGAATCGTGGAACTAAAAAGACAAACGAACATGTGGGACCTAATGAAACTTAAAAGCTTTTGCACAGCTAAAGAAATTACAAAAAAGCTGAACAGACAGCCCACAGAGTGGGAGAAAATCATAGCAAATGAAACAACAGACAAAGAATTAATCTCCAAAATCTACAAGCAACTCAGACAACTCAGCACTGGAAAAACGAACAACCCAATCAAAAAATGGGAAAAGGACCTAAACAGACACCTCTCCAACGATGACATACAGATGGCCCAAAAACACACGAAACGATGCTCAACTTCACTAATAATTAGAGAAATGCAAATCAAAACTACAATGAGATATCACCTCACACCCGTCAGAATGGCCATCATCCACAAATCGACAGACAATAAATGCTGGAGAGGCTGTGGAGAAAAGGGAACACTCCTGCATTGCTGGTGGGAGTGTAATTTGATACAGCCTCTATGGAAGACAGTCTGGAGATTTCTTAAAAAACTAAAAATAGAAGCACCATATGACCCAGCAATCCCACTCTTAGGCTTATACCCTGACGAAATCAAAACTGAAAGAAGCACCTGTACCCCAATGTTCATTGCAGCTCTCTATACAATAGCTAGAACATGGAAGGAACCTAGATGCCCATCGACGAACGAATGGATACAAAAGCTCTGGTACATATATACAATGGAATACTACACAGCTGTAAAGAGAAATGCAGAAGAATCAACCCTAATGAGGTGGCTGGATCTAGAACGTATCATCAAAAGTGAAGTCAGTCAGAACGAGAAGGACAAATACAGTATATTAACACATATATATGGAATCTAGTAGGATGGTGATGATGGCACATGCAGTGAAGCGACAGAAAGACAGACATGGACAGTGGACATATGGACATTGTGGGGAAGGAACAGTGGGTGAGAGTCGTAAAGGAAGTAGCATGAAGGCCTGTACTATCATAAGTGAAGAAAATAGCTCTAGTCATTGCTCTGTGAGAAAAGGGGATCCTTCAGGGGTGCTGTGTGATGGTCGGGAGGGGAGGGAAGGGGGGATATACATGTGACTAATCTGAGAACATGCATGTCTGTGAACAACAAAACTTTGTAAAAGTTAAAAGTAAAATAAAGGTTTAAAAAAAAAAAAAAAAATTCTCATCACGGGCTTGCCTGGTGGTCCAGTGGGTAAGGACACCGCTTTGCAGTGCAAGGGGCACCAGTTCGATCCCTGACCTGGGAAGATCCCACGTGCCAGGGAGCGGCTGGACTGATGTGTCCAGTTACCAAGCCGGAGCTCTAGAGTGCCTGTGCCCAGAGCTGGTGCTCTGCGACGACAGAGGCCACTGTGATGCAAGGCCCACACGGGCCAAAGAACAAAGATGGATAAATGAGAGATCAATAGAGGTGGCCAAAAAAAGAAAAATTCTGAAAAAGACCCAGATGATTTCAGTAACCAAATCTACCAAATATTTAGGTAACCTGGCCCAGAATATCAAAAAGGAGTAAGCATGTCTCAACTCGTTTTATGGGGTTATTATTACCCAGATACCAAAACTAGTGTTGAGGAACTGAGACTTTCAAATTATGGTGCAGGAGAAGACTCTTGAGAGTGCCTTGGACTGCAAGGAGATTCAACCAGTCAATCCTAAAGGAAATCAACCTAGAATATTCATTGGAAGGACTGATGCTCAAGCTGAAGCTCGAATACTTTGGCCACCTGATAAGAGCCTACTCATTGGAAAAGACCCTAATGTTGGG
This sequence comes from Tragulus kanchil, assembly GCA_022376925.1. NCBI lineage: Eukaryota > Metazoa > Chordata > Mammalia > Artiodactyla > Tragulidae > Tragulus > Tragulus kanchil. Next base: position 62,595,148 of record JAIOJX010000001.1, on the reverse strand, counting down.
AAAAATCAAAGGTAAAAGGAGAAGGGGACGGCACAAGATGAGATGGTGAGATAGCATCACTGACTCAATAGACATGAATGTGAGCTAACTCCAGGAGATAGAGAACACGGGAGCCTGGTGTTCCACAGTCCATGGGAGTCAGACAGAACTTGGTGACTAAACAACAAAAACCAAAACTAGAGAGAAGAGAGGGTGATGGAGGGTGGAAGAGTTGAGACGGAGGAGTGGGAAGAGGAGGAAGAAGAGAAAAATTAAAAATAAACTAATATCTGAAATAAATAAGTAAACTAACATCCCTCATGAACACAAACACTAATATCCTCAATAAAATGTTAGTAAATCTAACACAGCAGTATAAAAGGAAGACTACTCCACAACCAAGTAGGATTTCTCCTGGTACTGACTGCAAGGTTGATTTAACATCTGAAATTCAATTAATGAATTCCACCAAATTAACAGTGTAAAGAACAAAAAGCATATGATCATTTCAATTGATACTAAAAAGGCATGTGTCAAAATTCAACATTTATTTGTGATTTAAAAAAAAATACCAACAAATTAGCAATAAGAAGCAAGTTCTTCAACCTGATGATTTCCCAGGTGGCTCAGTGGTAAAAGAATCCAACTGCCAATGCAGGAGATTGGGGAGATATGGGCCCAATTCCTGGGTCAGGAAGATCCCCTTGAGAAGGGAATGGCAACCCACTCCAGTATTCGTGCCTGGAGAATCCCATGGACAGAGGAGCCTGGCGGGCTACAGTCCATGGGGTCGCAAAGAGTTGAACATGGACTGAGCATGCATGCACCCCTCACCCTGATAAAGGACATCTAAAAATTATTAAGCCCAAGTATAGTAAATGATGAAAGATCAAATGCTCCCCCTATTAACAACAGGATCAGGACAAGGATGCTCACTCTTAGCATTCCAGTGCAATAAGGTGGCAAAAATAATAGAGACTGGAAAGGAAGGATACTGTCTCTGTTTGGAAAGAATTAGTATATGTGTAGAAAAATCCAAAAGATCAACCAAAATATTCATAAAACTAACATGTGATTAGCAAGGCTGGAGAATTGCAAGGTCAACACACAAACATAAATACCATTTATATATAATAGCAGCACAAAACTAGAAAGCAAAAATTTTAAAATATATATACTATTTATATTATCTCCTCCAAAAATGAAATACTTAGTTATAAATCTGACAATACATGTACATTATCTATACGCTCAGAACTACAAAAGGATGATTAAAGAAATCAGAAATCAAAATAAATAGACATACTGCACTGAAGGATTGAAAGGCTCACGACAGAAAAGATGTCAATTCTCACCAAAACTATCTATAGATTCAGTACAATTCTGATCAAAAGCTCAGCCGGATATTCAAAATAGAGAAATTAAGACATTTCCAGGCGCTTCCCTAATAGCTCAGTGGTAAAGAGTTCATCTGCCAATGCAGGAGACATGAGTTCAATTCCTGATACAAGAAAATCCCACATGCTGTGGAGCAACTAAGCCCGTGAGCCACAACTATGGAGCCTGTGCTCTAGAGCCTCAGAGCCACAACCATGGAGCCCATGTGCCGCAACTACTGAAGCCCGTGTGCCCTAGAGCCCGAGTTCCACAACAAGAAGTCTGCTCACCTCAACTAGAGAGTAGCCCCCACTCCCTGCAACTAAAGAAGAGCCTGTGGCAGCAGTGAAAACTCAGAAGCGCCAAAAAGAAAGAAAGAAAGAAAGAATCAATAGTTAAAAAAAAAAAAAAAAGAAGACAAGGGCTCCCTGGTGGTCCAGTGGGTAAAGACTCCAACCTTGCAGTGCAAGGGGCACCAGTTCGATCCCTGACCCAGGAAGATCCCACAAGCCGAGGAGTGGCTAGACCAGTGTGTCCAATTACAAGCCAGCGCTCTGGAGTGCATGTGCCCTGAGCCGGTGCTCTGCAACAAGAGAGGCCACTGCGATGGGAGGCCCACACAGGCCAAAGAGTAAAGAGGGCAAAAATAAATGGATAAAAAACAAATAAAAGCGGCCAAAATTTAAAAAAAAAAAAAAAAGACATTTCCAGAAAAGCAAAAACTGAGGAACTTTGTTGTGAGTTGACCTGACCTGCAAGAAATGCTAAAGGGAGTCCTATATGTTGAAATGAAGAAAAGGTAGACATGGGCAACAATAAAAGCTAGTAGTAGTGTAACAACAATTTGAGAGAATAATTTTTTCTACATCACTTAAGAGGTTAATACATTTTTAAAAACACATTAGTCTAGTGTGACTGCAACTTTGGTTTGTAATTTCACATTTTGCTTTCTATTTAAGAGACTAATGCATGTAAAATGATAAAGTTTGGGAGCATATTTGTATAAAGTTGTAATCTTGAGACCTCTCTAACTTAAAGAGGTGGGGATAAAACTGTAAAGGAGAACAGTTTTGTATATTACTGAAATTAAGCTAATATTAATTCAGTGTAAGCAGTTACGATTTCAGAATGTTAAATATAATCCTCATGATAACCACAAAGAAAATATTGGGTTCACCAAAAAATGTGTTCAGGTTTCTTTCTAACAGTTTATGGGAAAAACCCAATTGAACCTTATGGCCAACACAACAGTTACAAGATACGTGTAAAAAGAAATGATTAGGGTACTAAATCCTTATATTACCAAAAACAAATCAACTAAACACAAAAGGGGACCGTAATAGAAGAAATGAGTGACAAAAGTTTATAAAGCATATAGAAAACAGATAGCGAAGTGACAGAATTCCCTGCTTATCAATATTAACTTTAAATATAAATGAATTAAACTTTTCAATCAAAAGAGAGATTGGCAGAATGAATTAAAAAAATATTATCCAACTATATGCTATCTACAAGAGACTTACTTTAGATCCAAAGACAGAAATAGGTTGAGAGTAAAAGGATAGAAAAAGATATTCCATGCAAATGATAACCAAGAGAGTAGAGGTAGCTATATTGATATCAGAAAAAATAAACTATAAATCAAAAAAGTTTCTAAGAAATGAAAAAAGAATATTATTTAGTAGTAAATCTTTCAATATAGCAAAGAGATATGACAATTATAAATACTTTCATGCCTGATAAAAGACCATCAAAATATATGAAGCAAAAGCTTACCCGATTGAGAGGAGGAACAAGATATTCTACAATAGTAGTTGTAGACTTCAACACTCCACTCTCAAAAACGGACAGAACAATAAACAGAAGAAATGCAAGAAATAAGAGGACTTGAACAACACAATACACCAACTGGATCTAATAAACACATGAAGAACACTTTACCCAACAACAACAAAAATTATATTCTTCTGAAGTGCAGGCGGGACATTTCCCAGGATAGACCATAGTTTAGGTGGCAAATTAGGTTTCAATAGATGTTAAAAGACAGATATTACACAAAATATCTTCCCTAACCATAACAGGATGGAGTTTGAAATCAGTAGAAGTAGAGTTGAGCCTTTAACAACATGGGTTGGGGTGGGGTTAGGAGCACCAACACCCCGAGCAGTGGAAATCTGCATATAACCTTATAGTTGGTCCTCTGTATCCAAAGTTTAATTGTCCACAGACTTAATCAACTGCAAATTGAGTCATCTGTAAAATCAGAAAATTTGCACATTTATGAAAATGAAATATATTCTTATAGATCAAAGAAGAAATCACATGGGAAAGCAGAAAATGAAATGCAGATCAAAATAATAAGAGTCTATCTCACACCATCAGAATGGCTACTAGTAAAAACAGAAAATAAGAAATGTTAGCAAAGATATGGACAAATTGGAACTCTTACATACTGTTAGTGGGACTGTAAAATGGTACAGCTAATGTGTAAAAGAGCATGGCAGTTCTTCAAAAAATAAGATAGAATTACTATATGATCCAGCAGTTTCAATTCTGGTCATATACTCAAAAGAATTGAAAGCATAGGTCCTATGGGATATTTGTACACTCATGTTCATAGCAGCATTATTTACAATAGCTAAAGCACGAACACAACCCAAGCATCCATCAAGTTAATGGATACATAAAATGTGGTATATACGTACAAAAAAAATACCATTCCGTCTTATAAATTATGACACATGCTACAACATGGATGAACCTTGAGGACATTATGGTCATGTAAAATAAATAAAATAAGCCAGTCACAAAAGAAGAATAGAGCTTCAGTTTAACCCAAACGAAGAGTTCTGGACATGAATGGTGATGCACTTAATGCCACTGAACTGTATACTGAAAAATGCTTAAGACGTTACATTTTATGTTAAGTTCATAATAAAATGAAAAGAAAAAAGATCTCACAGAACTGTACACCAAAAAGTCAACCCTACTGTATGATAATTCAATTCAAAAATATATGCGAAGCAAAGCACTGAACACTCCCAGCCTTGGCGTTAACAACTACAAAGTAAATGATCCAAGATTCTAAGCCTCTTAAACAGTGCTTTTTCACTCTAATTTTAACACTAAAATCGTCTATCATACAGAAAGGTATAAGTATAATAAGAACCTCTATGCCAGCATTCCACTTTAATAAATTTGAACATTCCTGATTTGGTTCAAGTCCCATGTAACCTTCCTAAATGGCATTTATCTCCTCCATTCCCTAACCAGATGGAGCCTTTATTTCGAAGGTGTTGGGAGTTCTTATGCTTTTATACATTATTACACGTGTATGTATGCACAAACCATATATTGTTTTTTGTTTAGTCCATTAAATAAATAATAAATGATACAGTATGTGTGTCTGTGTATCCCCTTCTGGAAATTACATTTCATTTAACAGGGCTTCTTCTAATTATCTATGTTGACTTATCTAGTCTGCATTTCACTGCTGTAAATTATTCAATTGTATGACTATATCCGAAGCTATTTATAGACTGTCGTGGTTATTGGACGTCTGGATCTACGTTTTTCCCTTCAGCCAGGAACTATGTTGAGATTTGCAATCTATAATTTGTATTATAAAAACAACAGACAGATTTCCATCATCTCAGAGCCTAGAGTCATTACACTCTGATCTTCTGTTTTCCTAAGCCCTTGGTCTGACAGTCCATATGTTTTACCCAACGAGGCCCCACAGCACAAGCCTGTCATGTTCCAGGGAAATGTAGTTAGGATCTTGTGTAACTCAGAAAGCATGACAAAAACCACTGAATGAATCTAGGTGGAGGCCATACCCATGTTGGGTAAACTACCCTGTTCAGCTTGCTGTATGTTTGAAAATTTTCAGAATAAAAGCTGGAAAATAAAAACCAAGTAAAGGAAAACAAACAAGTATAATAGGAAGGTTTAACTAGCTTAGACTGTGGGCACAAAGATTGGAACCTTTCTTCCTGTGAATTTTAGCAGGTCTGCCAAAGGCCCCATCTGTAAGATGCTCAACTCATAAAAGGGATTGCTTAATCTAAGGCAGTTTTCATTCTGAAATTCTGTTTATCTGAGTGAAGGCAATTGTCAATCCTTGAGATTATAATTCTAACAGTGAAATAAGTATACAGATGGTTAAACATCAGGACAAGGATAATGTTATGTATTATTAACACCTATTGATTCCTTAGTCTATGCTAGGTTTCATTTTAAGAGATTAACATGGATCAGCTCTCATCTAATTGTCACCAACATTGTCACTATTCATAGCCTTCTTTGACAAATGAGGAAATAGATGCTAAGACTTGAAGCCTTGGTCAGAAGGCTTAAGAAGTAGCAGAACTACAATCATAACCTAAAGCCATCCACTTTCACTGCTCTCTTCAAGACTTCACCAAATCTTATCTAACCAACAAAACAAATATGAAATAACAGGGCACAGTTTAAATACATCATACTATGTCCATCACTTTATGGCAAATAGATGGGGAAATGATGGAAACAGTGACAGACTTTATTTTCTTGGGCTCCAACATCACTGCAGATGGTGATTGCAGTCATGAAATTAAAAGATGCTTGCTCCTTGCAAGAAAAGCTATGACAAACCTAGACAGTGTATTAAAAAGCAGAGATAGGGCTTCCCTGGTGGTCCAGTGCATAAAGACACCGCCCTGTAGTGCAAGGGGCACCTGGGAAGATCCCATGTGCCGTGGAGCGGCTGGATCAGCGTGTCCAACTACCGAGCCAGAGCTCTGGAGCACATGTGCCTAGAGCTGGTGCTCTACGACGAGAGAGGCCACTGCAATGGGAGGCCCACACAGGCCAAAGAGCAAAAATGGATGAAAAAGAATGAATGAAAGACCAATAGAAGTGGGCAAAAGAAAAAGTTAAAATAAAAAGCAGAGACATAACTTTGCCAACAAAGTTCCATATAGTCAAAGCTATGGTCTTCCCAGTAGTCATGTATGGATGAGAGATTTGGACCATAAATAAGATTGAGTGCCCAAGAAATAATACCTTTGAACTGAGGTGTTGGAGAAGACTTGAAAGTCCCTTGGACTGCAAGGAGATCATACCAGTCAACCTTAAAGGAAATCAATCCTGAATATTCATTGGAAGGACTGAAGTTGAAGCTGAAGCACCAGTACTTTGGCTACCTGAGCTGCCTCACTAGAGAAGACCCTGATGCTGGGAAAGATGGAGGGCAAGGGAGAGGCGGCAACAAAGAATCAGATAGTTGGATGTCATCACCGACTCAATGGACAGGAGTTTGAGCAAGTTCCAGAAGATGGTTAAAGACAGAGTTGCCTGGTATGCTGCAGTCCATGGGGCTGCAAAGACTTAGACACAACTGAGTGACTGAACAACTCCCTTGCCAAGAACAGAGTCTTAAGAAAGTTGCTCAAATCAGAGGCAGTTTCCCAAACACCCTTTTCAGAAATGAGTCCAAAGCTAGAACAAAAAAAGCTAGACCTCTGAGGTGAAGACACCAAAAGGCTGCTCCTTTAGGGGTTCCAGAGAAGTTGGTCTGTTGAGCACTGGGAAAGAGGGTGCTGACATGATAAAACCAGCACGATACAACAGTTTCCACCTAAGCCCATCTCATTAACTCAGGACCATCCTAGAGATATGAGTCTCTTGGGGGAGAATCCTGCTGTTTTAGAGAGTATAATAAATGGGATCTAGAAAAAGAGAGGGTCATGAGGCTACATGGGTTGCAATCATGGGCTGCAAGGCCAACAGGGCATCAATGTTGCAATGCCAAGATCACATGTGCCGTGGAGCGGCTGGATCAGCGTGTCCAACTACCGAGCCAGAGCTCTGGAGCACATGTGCCTAGAGCTGGTGCTCTACGACGAGAGAGGCCACTGCAATGGGAGGCCCACACAGGCCAAAGAGCAAAAATGGATGAAAAAGAATGAATGAAAGACCAATAGAAGTGGGCAAAAGAAAAAGTTAAAATAAAAAGCAGAGACATAACTTTGCCAACAAAGTTCCATATAGTCAAAGCTATGGTCTTCCCAGTAGTCATGTATGGATGAGAGATTTGGACCATAAATAAGATTGAGTGCCCAAGAAATAATACCTTTGAACTGAGGTGTTGGAGAAGACTTGAAAGTCCCTTGGACTGCAAGGAGATCATACCAGTCAACCTTAAAGGAAATCAATCCTGAATATTCATTGGAAGGACTGAAGTTGAAGCTGAAGCACCAGTACTTTGGCTACCTGAGCTGCCTCACTAGAGAAGACCCTGATGCTGGGAAAGATGGAGGGCAAGGGAGAGGCGGCAACAAAGAATCAGATAGTTGGATGTCATCACCGACTCAATGGACAGGAGTTTGAGCAAGTTCCAGAAGATGGTTAAAGACAGAGTTGCCTGGTATGCTGCAGTCCATGGGGCTGCAAAGACTTAGACACAACTGAGTGACTGAACAACTCCCTTGCCAAGAACAGAGTCTTAAGAAAGTTGCTCAAATCAGAGGCAGTTTCCCAAACACCCTTTTCAGAAATGAGTCCAAAGCTAGAACAAAAAAAGCTAGACCTCTGAGGTGAAGACACCAAAAGGCTGCTCCTTTAGGGGTTCCAGAGAAGTTGGTCTGTTGAGCACTGGGAAAGAGGGTGCTGACATGATAAAACCAGCACGATACAACAGTTTCCACCTAAGCCCATCTCATTAACTCAGGACCATCCTAGAGATATGAGTCTCTTGGGGGAGAATCCTGCTGTTTTAGAGAGTATAATAAATGGGATCTAGAAAAAGAGAGGGTCATGAGGGAACATGGGTTGCAATCATGGGCTGCAAGGCCAACAGGGCATCAATGTTGCAATGCCAAGATCACATGTCAGATTGTCCTAACTGCCCTCCCCCACTCCCATGCTTCCCTCACCTATCTTAGCTCACACCCAGTCCTCTCTCCATCCAGCAAGGCATCCCCTGCTCTCTGCAGCAGGGCTGAAATTTCATCTCAGCTTCTTTAAAAGCCTCTCCAGGCTGAGTCAGCAGACACTCATGACCAAACCCTTCTGCCCGGAACAAAGATCGACTCTCCTCCACATGTACATGAAAATGAGCAAATTGAAGAGGTTCAGCATTGGGGGTGGGGGTCCCTATACCACTACACTTCCTGAGGCACGGGATGGCTATGCACTTGTCTCGTCTGGGGTGGGAGGGTAGGGGAAGAGTTCTCTGCCGTTTCAACTGTACTTATGGAGTGACTCTCTTCATAAGTAACCTCCACCCCCGTGAGCTCACACTCAGATAACCCCAGGCACTTTAGGCAGTGGGTATTCACAAGGCAGCTAAGCGAAATGATCACAACCCAAAGACAGTCAGTTCCCTTTTCTTTCATCTACTCTTTCAAAATACCTCAGCTCAGAGACAGGAGTGACCCAAAAGTCTGGCTTCTCTAGGAGACTCCTCATCTGTCTCTCTGCCTATGCTTGTTCAGCTATATCTGACTCTTTGCGACCCCACAGACTGCAGCCCAACAGGCTTCCTCTGTCCACGGAATTCTCCAGGCAAGAATACTGCTCCTCCAGGGGATCTTCCGGACCCAGGGATCGAACCCGCATCTCCCACGTCTTCTGCACTGCAGGCGGATTCTTCACCAATGAGCCACCAGGCTCCTAGCCCCTTGTGAAACCAAGAATTCCATCTGTTTCTAAAAACAGCAGCCAGGATGCTGAGTAGCAAGCTGAAAACTAACAGGCCAGGATCCATGGAGACTAGGCAGGGGGAGAGAGCACTTGTTACCCAGAGATGACGACACCTTCCTTCAGCCTGGTGAGCAGATTCCAACAGATACCAGAAAACTCCAAATCACCCAGCAGCAGCGCCACCTAAGGATGCTCCTGGTCACACCGGTGCTTCATGTGACTGACGGCCCTTCAGCACCAGCCCCACCAACTCAACTTCCATGGAGACCTCTTAGACTTCCCTCAGTGTCACCTTCAGATGGGGTAGGATTGCATAAATGGATGTGGGTATGCTAACTCTGCTCCAAGAACAGCATTAGGCACACCTGCTTCCCCCGTGGAGCTGGGAGGCCATGCATAGTTGGACATTAGTCTCATTCCTGCTGTTAGAAAACCTGAGGGCTGCCAAAGTGAGAGCTGGGAAGGAAGAGTAGCCTTGCCACACCAATGAGAGACATGCGTCTTGGGATCCTGAGAGGAGCACTATTTCCAGAGTCGAAGGGCTCTGGTCTCCAGCTGATGAATAAATCCCACTAGCACAAGAATCTTGGCAAAGAGGTGCTGCAGCAGCTGTTCAGACTAGTGGCTTCTTTTTCTCCAGTGAGCCTGTTGTGGTTAATAACTGAAAAACTAGGGCTCTCTCTCTCTCTCTCTCTCTCTCTCTCTATATATATATATATATATATATATATATATATATAAAATAAATTTGAGATCTCATGGACTGTAGCTTGCTAGGCTACTCTGCCTGTGGTTTTACCGAGGCACGAATACTGGAATGGGTTGCCATTTCCTTCTCCACTCTGTGTCTTTAACAAAGACTAGATCAATCTTCCTTCAATATGCATCAACACACACCACAGACAGTATGCTTCCTATGAAAACCTCTAGCAGCAGAAGGGAAATGCTTATGATTCGAAGACTTGGAGGTAGCACAAAAGCCTACATTTAGTGTCAGAACTGGGCTTCCCAGGTGGTACTAGTGGTAAAGAACTTGCCTACCAATGCAGGAGATGTAAGGCAAGGGTTCGATCTCTGAGTCAGGAAGATCCCCTAGTGAAGCGTATGGCAACCCACTCCAGTATTCTTGCCTGGAAGATTCCATGGACAGAGGAGCCTGGGTGGTTACAGTCTATGAGGTTGCAAAGAGTTCAACACGACTGAAGCGGCTGAGTACACTCACACGGTGTCAGAACCAGAAGAAATATTTTAGAAAATTGCATCATCAAGAGAATACAAGAAAACATGGACTATATGAAACACATATACAAAGCCATTGGAATAAAACATATTGAGAATGAAAGATAGCAAACTGGAGTGAAAAGAGAGTTCAGCAAACCAAGGAAGAATTACAAAGAAATATTGTAGCAGCAGAAGTAAATTTCATGTGGGAGATGACAAAGATTAAAATCTTTAAAATTCACAGTATGGAGGCCAAATCTGAATTTCTCCCAAATATGTAGAGGGAAAGCAAAGTCGACCTTAGAAATCAAATAAAGGTTGTTATTAGAAAATCTATTAATGTAACAGACTAACTGGCGAGGTCAAAGGAGAAAGACCAAATGAACCTCTCAACAGATTCTCAGAAAGCAAATTAGCTAAATTCAACAACCATTCCTGATTTTAAAGGGGGCTGTGGTGATTTAAGAATAAGATAATTCATTAACATTATAAAGGATGTCTAATCTTAATCAATAACCAATATCAGAGTCAATAGTAAAAAACACTAGGAATGTTTCCATTAAAATCAGATACAAAGCAAGAATTCCTGCCAATACTGCTATTATTTAACATTACCCAAGAAGTTCTAGCTAATACAGTCAGGCTTGAAAAAAAACTTTGCTCTTTAAAAGAAGATAAAGTTGTTGTTATACAACTGGTACTATTCATTTCCAAAATAATCCAAGAGAAGCAAATGAAAAATTCCGAAAAGAGTTAAGCAGGATGGTCAAATACAAAATAAACATATAAAATCAAAATCTTTTTTATGTACCAGTAATAATCAGTTTGAAAGTATAATAATTAAATCACATCATATAGTACAAACTCTCCAGGAATGACGTTAATGAGAAATCTGCATGATAAACAATTTATATGCCTCCTCAAGAACATATAAGAAAACATGAATAAGAAATCTACCTTGTCTTTTCGTAGAGACTCACTATGGTAATGACATTACTGAACTTTTAGAATAGGATTTGGGGGAAGAGTCTGACAAAAACATTTTTAAGTTCATTTGAAAGGAAAAAATGGGTCAGACGAGCTGTGAAAAAAGTGTGAGTAAAGTAATAGTCTGGGAAGAATGGTGAAAAGAAATCTGGCCTGCTAGTTATTGCAAATACAAGAGTCTGAAATTGGTGGTAACCCCAACAGAGACACTGACAGGATAGTATAACAAGTCACCCAAACAAACCTCAGTGTCAGGGAGGAAGAAATTTTCCTCTGCTCTTCTGGGTTCTTCCGGTTAGTCTATGAATTCAACTGATGTGAGACCAACTAAGAGGAGAAAATCACACAAAAGTTTAATGACGTGTAGGTGACTTGGACAGTACAGAATCCACCTGCAATTTGGGAGACACCACATCAATTCCTGGGTTAGGAAAATCCCCTGGAGAAGGTCATGGCAACCCACTCCAGTATACTTGCCTGAGAAATCCCACGGACAGAGGAGCCTGGTGGGCTACAGTCCATGGGGTCACGAAGAGTCAGTACCGACTGAGTGACTAAGCACTTCCATGGGAGAGACCCAGGAAAACCGAGTAACTTGCCAAAATGTCTGAAACTCTCAGCTTAAATGCCATCTTCGAGAACAGGTATGTGAACACAGCAAGGAAAGGAGAGGATGAGATGAACTGAGTAGCACTAACATATATACACTACCATATATAAAACGGATAGCTCATGAGAAACAGCTATATAACACAAGATCAGCTCGGTGCTCTGTGATGACCCAGAGGGGCGGGATGGGGGCAGGGAAGGAGGCTCAAGAGGGAGAAGGTATATGTCTACTCACACCTGATTCACTTCATCATACAGCAGAAACTAACACAACATTGGAAACCATTTATTCCCCAATTTTATGAATACTCTATGATAAATGATGGAAAAGAATACTAAAAACAGAATGTATGCATACACACACACACACAAACACAGAGAGAGAGTGAGCAAGGGAACCAAATCACTTTGCTGTACAACGGGAATTAACAACACTGTAAATCAACTATACTTCAATAAAAACAAAGACAAAGGAAGATGTTAGGGGTAGGGATTTGGGACTTCAGAAGGGAAGAAGGCAAGTCACATGGAGATGGGAAAGCAAATGTTTGGTAAACAAACATTTGCTGGGCCGTGAAGAGAATGAGAGAGAGAGAACTCTGACATCTAGGGTCTCTCTCTAGAGTTCCCCTACCACACCTAACTCATATTCTGCAGACATCTCTAGTGAGAGTAATGTCAAAAATAATCCCTTTATCTAAAGAGGGAGGTATAAAGAAAGATTTCCTGAGTCTTCTGTTAACCTTAAAAATAAAAAAAACACACAAATTAATCCTCATGCAAAAGAGACACATTGTGGGGTGGTAAATTTTGCTCCCTTATGCTAGCATATATGAGCATTATGCATGATAAAATGCAACAGCAATAGCCATGGGGAAAAAGTCAATCAACAAAAAGTGCTCAAATAAGTGACAACCTGGGGGGAACATATGCTATATCCTACCTCATATTATGCACAAAATGAATTCTAGATGAACTGGCAGTCAAACATTTAAAAACAGATTAAAAGACTAGATTGTCTGTCAGATAAAAAGTCTTTAAGAATAAAAACACTGGAAGAAAACAGCACGGTTTGAAGATGGTGCAGAAACCAATCAATGTGACCAAAAAAAACATCAAATATACATCAAAAACATCATCAACAAGTCAGAAGGCAGTCTGAGGAAAACATTTACTCCAAAGGTGATAAAAGATTTACATATACGAACAACTCATTCAGATCAACAAGAGGAGAAACACTTTAATACTAAAAAGAAAACACAAAAAACCACAAAAATGACAATTCACAAATTCAAATATGTAATAAGCACAGATATGGAATATTCTAGAATGAAATTTGAAGCAGGGGGGAAAAAATGAGAAAAAGGGCAAGGTGAAAAAGAAAAGATAGCTATAGGATATGGGAGGAGCTGAGGTAAGGAAAGGGCAAGGAGAAAAAGAAAAGATAGCAATAGGATACGGGAGGAGCTGAGAAGTACCTGTTTTCTTTCCTTTTCTTTGGGCTGCAAAAGGGAATCCTATTTATTAAGAATCTTAAAGGCAGTCTGATTCATATTATGCAACAGGGTATTGTCCCTAAAGCTAACAGTGATAGGGACCTTTTTTGGAAGTAAGTAGCAGGACAGGAAGCCCCGAATGGCCTCTGAGGGTATATTACTCAAATCATAGAGAGAAAGAATTCTGTGGCATGGATATTGAAGACGATAGATAGCCCCTCAGATGAGAACCCCTCAAAAGCAGCCAAATGAATAAAAAGAAAATGGCTGAGGCTCAGAGACACAGAACACTGCCTGTACAGACACAACACTAAAAGCATTCACAGTGTGGAAGAGTTGGGAACAGGATAGGGGACAGGAGACTAAGTGCTGCCAGGGCAAAAGACACCGTTGCTGCATTGTGGGTGGTAAATTTTGCTCCCTTATGCTAGCATATATGAGCATTATGCATGATAAAATGCAACAGCAATAGCCATGGGGAAAAAGTCAATCAACAAAAGTGCTCAAATAAGTGACAACCTGGGGAACATATGCTATATCCTACCTCATATTATGCACAAAATGAATTCTAGATGAACTGGCAGTCAAACATTTAAAACAGATTAAAAGACTAGATTGTCTGTCAGATAAAAAGTCTTTAAGAATAAAAACACTGGAAGAAAACAGCACGGTTTGAAGATGGTGCAGAAACCAATCAATGTGACCAAAAAAAACATCAAATATACATCAAAAACATCATCAACAAGTCAGAAGGCAGTCTGAGGAAAACATTTACTCCAAAGGTGATAAAAGATTTACATATACGAACAACTCATTCAGATCAACAAGAGGAGAAACACTTTAATACTAAAAAGAAAACACAAAAAACCACAAAAATGACAATTCACAAATTCAAATATGTAATAAGCACAGATATGGAATATTCTAGAATGAAATTTGAAGCAGGGGGGAAAAAATGAGAAAAAGGGCAAGGTGAAAAAGAAAAGATAGCTATAGGATATGGGAGGAGCTGAGGTAAGGAAAGGGCAAGGAGAAAAAGAAAAGATAGCAATAGGATACGGGAGGAGCTGAGAAGTACCTGTTTTCTTTCCTTTTCTTTGGGCTGCAAAAGGGAATCCTATTTATTAAGAATCTTAAAGGCAGTCTGATTCATATTATGCAACAGGGTATTGTCCCTAAAGCTAACAGTGATAGGGACCTTTTTTGGAAGTAAGTAGCAGGACAGGAAGCCCCGAATGGCCTCTGAGGGTATATTACTCAAATCATAGAGAGAAAGAATTCTGTGGCATGGATATTGAAGACGATAGATAGCCCCTCAGATGAGAACCCCTCAAAAGCAGCCAAATGAATAAAAAGAAAATGGCTGAGGCTCAGAGACACAGAACACTGCCTGTACAGACACAACACTAAAAGCATTCACAGTGTGGAAGAGTTGGGAACAGGATAGGGGACAGGAGACTAAGTGCTGCCAGGGCAGAATTCTAGGGGTTGGAAGTCAACCATGCCCAAGGTTGCTGCAGTGGAGGCTCCACATTCTAGAGGTGCTTTTCCCTTGGGCAGCAAGTTACAGCAGCTGACTAAGCACATCACATGTCAACCATGAGGAACATAAAGGAAGCACTCTGGGACCCATCCAGAACATCAGGAAACCATCACTCCCTCTTATCAAATGGACCGTGGGAACCCTGTGGAGAGTCCCACCCCTTCCCCACACTAAAGAGAATTGCCAGCCCACATCCAGCACGGTGCCTGCTGGGCACACCATACCCCTTTTCCTGTAGAGACTGGGCATACCTCCATGAAGAGTGTGCCCGCCCTAGCAAATGGCCAATAAAAGAACCTGAGGTGGGTAGTCAATGCACCCAAAGGAGTGCCTGCCTGGGTACAAATTGGATGCAATCATGAGCTTTCAATAGTATAAGAAGAAGGGAAAGTTTTCACTTAAGCAGTGTAAGGCAGTGATGAAGGGCATTGGTTCTGCAGTCAGAGAGATATTGGATCGAATCCCACGTACTCCACTTACACGCCATATAAATCACATAAACTTTCAGAACCTATTGTCTCTGATCTGAGAATACTATTTGTACCTCCCACACAGGTATGTTGGAAGGATGAAATGACATATCCATGTTAAATTTCTTCCACCTTGACTAGAAACAATAAACTTGATTATAAGCATTAGGAGCAAGAAGAAGAAAGGGAATCCTCACTCTGCCACTATGTAATCTTAGCCAAGTTATTTAAAATCTCTTGGACCCAACTGCTTTCTTTGTCGTGGGGATAAAAGGCACTCTCATAACATTATTTGAAGGATTAAATAAGACCATAAAAAAAGAACAGTAAACAGCATTGTGCTATTATAACATGGAGTAATTATTTAAAAGCTATCTACTTTCTAAGTGAGTGACTTTCAACTTCACACTGACAGCCTCAAGAACCCAAGCAGCCAAATGAATAAAAAGAAAATGGCTGAGGCTCAGAGACACAGAACACTGCCTGTACAGACACAACACTAAAAGCATTCACAGTGTGGAAGAGTTGGGAACAGGATAGGGGACAGGAGACTAAGTGCTGCCAGGGCAGAATTCTAGGGGTTGGAAGTCAACCATGCCCAAGGTTGCTGCAGTGGAGGCTCCACATTCTAGAGGTGCTTTTCCCTTGGGCAGCAAGTTACAGCAGCTGACTAAGCACATCACATGTCAACCATGAGGAACATAAAGGAAGCACTCTGGGACCCATCCAGAACATCAGGAAACCATCACTCCCTCTTATCAAATGGACCGTGGGAACCCTGTGGAGAGTCCCACCCCTTCCCCACACTAAAGAGAATTGCCAGCCCACATCCAGCACGGTGCCTGCTGGGCACACCATACCCCTTTTCCTGTAGAGACTGGGCATACCTCCATGAAGAGTGTGCCCGCCCTAGCAAATGGCCAATAAAAGAACCTGAGGTGGGTAGTCAATGCACCCAAAGGAGTGCCTGCCTGGGTACAAATTGGATGCAATCATGAGCTTTCAATAGTATAAGAAGAAGGGAAAGTTTTCACTTAAGCAGTGTAAGGCAGTGATGAAGGGCATTGGTTCTGCAGTCAGAGAGATATTGGATCGAATCCCACGTACTCCACTTACACGCCATATAAATCACATAAACTTTCAGAACCTATTGTCTCTGATCTGAGAATACTATTTGTACCTCCCACACAGGTATGTTGGAAGGATGAAATGACATATCCATGTTAAATTTCTTCCACCTTGACTAGAAACAATAAACTTGATTATAAGCATTAGGAGCAAGAAGAAGAAAGGGAATCCTCACTCTGCCACTATGTAATCTTAGCCAAGTTATTTAAAATCTCTTGGACCCAACTGCTTTCTTTGTCGTGGGGATAAAAGGCACTCTCATAACATTATTTGAAGGATTAAATAAGACCATATAAGACAAAGTCATTTGAGAACAGTAAACAGCATTGTGCTATTATAACATGGAGTAATTATTTAAAAAGCTATCTACTTTCTAAGTGAGTGACTTTCAACTTCACACTGCACGTGGTATTTTCACAGTGGAGTAATATGCACCCATGAAAAATGATGCATATGATAAAACATTGAATGGATCTCCAAGGAATTATGCTAAGTTGTTTTTTTTTTTTTCTTTTTTAAAAACTAACCCCAAAGGTGACATAACTGCATGACTGTACCATTGTATGAACATTTTTGTAATGACAAACTTAAAGATATGGAGAAGAGATGAGTTGTCAGGGGTCATCGACAAGGTACAAGTAGCAGGCTTTAAAAGGGCAACGCAAGGGATCCTAATGGTGATGACACTATTCTTTGTCTTGACTGTGTGATTGTCATTGCAATAGGTAACAATGGGAAGAAACTAACCAAAGGATATATGGGATCATTCTGTATTTTTCTTATAACTGCTTCTACATTACAGAAACATTTATTACATTATTCTTAAGTAGTTATCTTAAAATATAAAATTTAATTTAAAATGATGTGGGGCTTCCCTGGTGGCTCAGTGGTAAAGAGTTAGCCTGCCAATGCAAGAGACACGGGTTTGATAACTGATCTGGGAAGATCCCACATGCTGCAGAGCAACTAAGCCCGTGAGCCACAACTATGGAACCCATATGCTGCAACTACTGAAGCCCGTGTGCCCTACAGCCCGAGTTCCACAACAAGAAGCCTGCTCACCTCAACTAAAGAGTAGCCCGCACACCCTGCAACTAGAGAAGAGCCTGTGGCAGCAGTGAAAACCCAGAAGTGCCAAAAATAAATAAATAAATAAATCGTGTGAACAATGTAAGTATAAGATAAAATGGGGAAAAACCTGTAATACCATCAAGTGAAAAAAAGAAAGTATGAATAAAGAAGACAAAGCACAATTAAAGAACACAAAAAATAAAGAAATCGTGAGAGGTTAGGAAAAAAACAGAAAAAAATGAAGATTGAAAAGTTGAAAATTAAGTAAATATATTTATATAAACAAAATACATACAAAACCAGGCTCTATAAAGCAACAAAAAATAGATAAAAGTGCTTGCTAACCTGACTAAAATATAAAATGTAAGAGAGAGAATACAGAGCCAGACAAGATTAAGCCCAAGAAATAAAATATGACTACAATGAAGAAATAGTTCTTTTAATTATAACGCAAACGAATTTAGCTCAACTAAATTCATGGCAACATTTTTGAAAACTTAGAGATAATTCCTAGAAAATTACAAATGATCAGAATGGACTCAAAATGATTTGAACATATCAATTGCCATATAAAACACTATAAAGGTCTACCAATTAAGGGTCTACCAACTGAAAGAGGCACTAAGACTTCATATTTGGACTTTATAGTTCAATTTTATCTGACCTCCAGAAAAAACAAAAACAACAATTTCTAAGAGTAGTTTAAATATTCCAGGCCAGAGGAAAAGAAGGAAAATTCTGCAGTTCATTTTATGTAACCAACATAATTTTAAACTATAAACCTGAAGAAAAGAATTCAATAAGAAAAATGACTCCAATCTCACTTATGAAACCTTAAACTAGATTCTAAATAAAAGATTGACAAATAGAATCCAGCAATGTATTGAAATATTAATATCGATTACATTATTTTACAAATGTAAGAGTTGTTCAAAATCAGAGATCTAATGACATTAATTCACTGTATCAAAAACTTAAAGAAAATCAGAAAGCATTGAAAAAGCATTTGATAAAATACAGAACCATTCTCTTTTAAAATATTTCAAAGTAAATGTGGAAACGAAAAAAATCAACAGCCAATATGGAGAAACAGAGAAAACATTTCTATTTAAAACTGGTTATAGACAAAGCGGCCCACCAGCATCATGTTTACTTAACGCTGTCTTTGAGCATCTAGAAAAACAGAAGAAAATTAAATGATTGGAATAACCATTGGAAAGAAAAGATAAAACTAACATAAAAGCTACTGGTGCTAACAAGATAGCTAGATAAGAGAACTATTTTTTTAATTAATAATTTCTTTCTATTTTAGCAAGAGGCATTTGGGAATAGAAAGGAGTCCAATATTCCACTCATAATGAACAAAAAAGCTCTTAATTCTTTAGGAATAAATGAATCAAGAAAGGCAGGGGCTTCCCCTGGTGGTCCAGTGGGTAAGGACACCGTCTTGCAGTGCAAGGGGCGCCGGTTCGATCCCTGGCCTAGGAAGATTAAGCCCAAGAAATAAAATATGACTACAATGAAGAAATAGTTCTTTTAATTATAACGCAAACGAATTTAGCTCAACTAAATTCATGGCAACATTTTTGAAAACTTAGAGATAATTCCTAGAAAATTACAAATGATCAGAATGGACTCAAAATGATTTGAACATATCAATTGCCATATAAAACACTATAAAGGTCTACCAATTAAGGGTCTACCAACTGAAAGAGGCACTAAGACTTCATATTTGGACTTTATAGTTCAATTTTATCTGACCTCCAGAAAAAACAAAAACAACAATTTCTAAGAGTAGTTTAAATATTCCAGGCCAGAGGAAAAGAAGGAAAATTCTGCAGTTCATTTTATGTAACCAACATAATTTTAAACTATAAACCTGAAGAAAAGAATTCAATAAGAAAAATGACTCCAATCTCACTTATGAAACCTTAAACTAGATTCTAAATAAAAGATTGACAAATAGAATCCAGCAATGTATTGAAATATTAATATACGATTACATTATTTTACAAATGTAAGAGTTGTTCAAAATCAGAGATCTAATGACATTAATTCACTGTATCAAAAACTTAAAGAAAATCAGAAAGCATTGAAAAAGCATTTGATAAAATACAGAACCATTCTCTTTTAAAATATTTCAAAGTAAATGTGGAAACGAAAAATATCAACAGCCAATATGGAGAAACAGAGAAAACATTTCTATTTAAAACTGGTTATAGACAAAGCGGCCCACCAGCATCATTTTTACTTAACGCTGTCTTTGAGCATCTAGAAAAACAGAAGAAAATTAAATGATTGGAATAACCATTGGAAAGAAAAGATAAAACTAACATAAAAGCTACTGGTGCTAACAAGATAGCTAGATAAGAGAACTATTTTTTTAATTAATAATTTCTTTCTATTTTAGCAAGAGGCATTTGGGAATAGAAAGGAGTCCAATATTCCACTCATAATGAACAAAAAAGCTCTTAATTCTTTAGGAATAAATGAATCAAGAAAGGCAGGGGCTTCCCCTGGTGGTCCAGTGGGTAAGGACACCGTCTTGCAGTGCAAGGGGCGCCGGTTCGATCCCTGGCCTAGGAAGATCCCACGTGCCACAGAGCGGCTGGACCCATGTGTCCAATTACCGAGCCGGAGCTCTGGGGCGCATGCGCCCAGAGCTGGTGCTCTGCGACGACAGAGGCGACGCGATGGGAGGCCCACAGGAGCCAAAGAACAGAGACGGATGAAAATGGAGAAATGAAAGACCAATAGAAGTGGCCCGCCTGCTCCCCTCCCTCCCCAACCCGACCCCCGCCCAAAATAAATAAATAAATAAATCTACAATTTTTAAAAAAAAGGCATAAAATAACATCTGTACAGAAAGAAATAACCATTTCTTAGACAAAAAGAGCTATAGATTAAAAAAAATTCTTACAAAATTGAAATATAAATTTAATACAGTTCTAATCAGAATCCCAATAGGGTGGGGTTAGTGGACTGAAGTGATATTAAAATGTATATATACGAAAAAATGCCACAAGTAATGAAGAAAAATATCCTTAAGCTAATTTTATCAACACGATTTAGGTAAACAAGTAGAAACAGAAAGAACAGAGAATCCATAAATGGATGATGGTATATAAAAAGTTTGATGACAAAGATAGCAGTTCAGTTCACAAGAGAAAGTAGGAATTATTTAACATAGTATGTCAGTACCACTGATTATCCATCTTTGAGAAAACAGTCTTAACAAAGACTGGGAACCCAGAAGCTATAAGAAAATAATCATATTTGGATATGAAAAAAATTATATGGAAAAAAGTTATATGGCAAAATATATCATCTGTAAAATCAATACATACAGATTTGGGGAGTATTTATAGTAAAAGATGGTAGATTGAGGGCCAATAGGTAAAATACACAAAGAGGCCTTACAAGGTAAGAAAAATATAGACAACCCCTAAGAAATAGGTAGGTAATATGAGTAGACAATTCAAAGGGTAGATCCAATTGGACATTAATAAAAAAAAGAGAGAGGGCTTCCCTGGCAGTTTGTTGGTGAAGAGTTCACCTGCCAATGCAGGAGATGTTGGTTCGATCCCTGATCCAGGGAGGTCCCACATGCTGCGGAGCAACTAAGCCCATGAGCCACAACTATGGAGCCTGTGCTCTAGAGCCTCAGAGCCACAACTAACTGAGCCCATGTGCTGCAACTACTGAAGCCCATGAGCCCTAGAGCCCGAGCTCCACAACAAGAGAAGTCACCACAACAAGAGGCCTGCTCATCTCAACTGGAGAGTAGCCCCCACTCCCTGCAACTAGAGAAGAGCCTGTGGCAGCAGTGAAAACCCAGAATAGCCAGAAATAAATAAATACTAAATAATTAAATTTTTAAAAAAAGAAAGAATACTGAACTGTATTAGTAGCCAAAGAAATACATCCATTGAGTTGTCAAAATTATAAAAGAACCATAAAACCTTATGTACTATATACAAAAGGGAAAAGTGAATTATTAATTTTTATTATTTTTATTGTCAATATGGTAACAAATATTTATTTACATACAAACATTTGTGTGCATTGTATATGTGTGTGTGAACTGAAAGAGCTCATATATAAGGGCATAAACACGATGATGTTTAATTCGGCATTGACTGTAGTGGCTGAAATCTGCAAAGTAGGTAAATGTTCATTAACAGAGAAATCGCTAAATAAACTGTACATACATAAAATATTTTCTAGCCTTTTAAAAGGCTAAGAGCTATATCAAGAGGCTTTGATAGATTTTCACGGGATACTGTTGAGTGAGAAAGAGTAAGATGTATATATGATTCTATCTTTGAAAACCAATGAACAAAAACAACAAAACATTCCAAAACTCATTTGTGTGTGTGTGTGTGTGTGTGTGTGTGTGTATACCTATAAGCAATGAAGAAAAATAAGGAAAGGTTTGGCAATACACAGGGACAAAGTAGAAAGACAGAGGCAAGGGACAAACGAAACAAGCAAAAGGGTGGAGGGGACTACTAAAAAAATAAACAAGTCCAGCAATCGTATTTATGTATTTTATATGTACAAATGCATGTAAATTGAATTAACTTTAGAAAAGACACAGTAAGAGGGAAAATAAAAAGAAATATGGTCTCTGTTTGTTTAAAAAGAAAAAGGAAGGCAATAACCAAAATAATCTCTTGGTAGGATTAGTGATGGTGTTTTATTTTCTTTTATGTGTTTGTTTTTGCTCTTTCTATAATGAGAATTGTTACTCTCATAATAATGAAATAAAACCAATAAATGTTACTTTTACACTGAAAAATGGAGCCCATTTTGGGAAATCTAGGGAGGGAAACAGGGTTAAATACCCCTTCTGCATAGGAGCTGTCCAAGTAAGAGATTTAGAAAATCAGGACCCATTACCCCTCATCCAGCAGAAAGTTACTCACCTAAGGCTAGGGACTAAGTGGCTATTCCAAGGAGCTATTTGAAGCAGCAAATAGGGCATATTTTCCCCTACCTCACATTTTAATGACTTAAGTAAATCAGAAAGCCATTTACAGCACTCTCAATTAGCCAAGGATCTGCTGGGCAATCTACTTTTTGCACCCTTCCTCTGGCTTGCAGCCATTTCTCTGCTCAGAAACGGCTCCAACATAGGGGCCGGATAAGCGGGAAAGAGATGAAATTAATTGGGTAAATTTAGCTTCTCATTAGCAACTCTAATAAAAGGTTTGGTAAGTGAAATGGTCACAATTTCTGGTTCACATGAGGCCTCCAGAACTCTTGAGATAAGCAAACTTGCCTTCAGACAAACGCAATCTGCCTGTAATATACTTTAATGGATTTCTGGATGCTTGTTACTTTAAAGAAAGTCAGGACTTGTATGGAATAAGGTGATATTTTTCTCTCCTCATTTTAATTTGCACTTTAACAACAACAGGAGCAATAAAACATAAAAACACCAGAAAACAGGCCTTCAAAGTATCCTCAGTGGAACAGCAGAGCTACAGGACAAAGATTCGTGAGGGGAGGGGAGCTCTCTGGCACCCCAGCAGGCTCTCAAGAGCAGCTTTAGGAGGGTGTCAACCTTCCAAGGGAGCATGTCTTAGCCATAAACCACGACTGCAAGGAACTGCTAAAAGCGATTTGCCAGAACTTGCCAAAAGCACAAAGGCCAAATCTCCACCTCCAGTCTCTCCCTGCTTCACTGGAGTCTTGAAGACGTTTATCTCTCGGGAAGCCAAGACACAAAGCACAGCAGGTTCAAGGCCTTCACCATCTTTTTAGTGATGGTGTTTTATTTTCTTTTATGTGTTTGTTTTTGCTCTTTCTATAATGAGAATTGTTACTCTCATAATAATGAAATAAAACCAATAAATGTTACTTTTACACTGAAAAATGGAGCCCATTTTGGGAAATCTAGGGAGGGAAACAGGGTTAAATACCCCTTCTGCATAGGAGCTGTCCAAGTAAGAGATTTAGAAAATCAGGACCCATTACCCCTCATCCAGCAGAAAGTTACTCACCTAAGGCTAGGGACTAAGTGGCTATTCCAAGGAGCTATTTGAAGCAGCAAATAGGGCATATTTTCCCCTACCTCACATTTTAATGACTTAAGTAAATCAGAAAGCCATTTACAGCACTCTCAATTAGCCAAGGATCTGCTGGGCAATCTACTTTTTGCACCCTTCCTCTGGCTTGCAGCCATTTCTCTGCTCAGAAACGGCTCCAACATAGGGGCCGGATAAGCGGGAAAGAGATGAAATTAATTGGGTAAATTTAGCTTCTCATTAGCAACTCTAATAAAAGGTTTGGTAAGTGAAATGGTCACAATTTCTGGTTCACATGAGGCCTCCAGAACTCTTGAGATAAGCAAACTTGCCTTCAGACAAACGCAATCTGCCTGTAATATACTTTAATGGATTTCTGGATGCTTGTTACTTTAAAGAAAGTCAGGACTTGTATGGAATAAGGTGATATTTTTCTCTCCTCATTTTAATTTGCACTTTAACAACAACAGGAGCAATAAAACATAAAAACACCAGAAAACAGGCCTTCAAAGTATCCTCAGTGGAACAGCAGAGCTACAGGACAAAGATTCGTGAGGGGAGGGGAGCTCTCTGGCACCCCAGCAGGCTCTCAAGAGCAGCTTTAGGAGGGTGTCAACCTTCCAAGGGAGCATGTCTTAGCCATAAACCACGACTGCAAGGAACTGCTAAAAGCGATTTGCCAGAACTTGCCAAAAGCACAAAGGCCAAATCTCCACCTCCAGTCTCTCCCTGCTTCACTGGAGTCTTGAAGACGTTTATCTCTCGGGAAGCCAAGACACAAAGCACAGCAGGTTCAAGGCCTTCACCATCTTTTTTTACCATACAGACAAAGCAGTTGGACAGCAACAACAGAAAAACAATTTGCCCTTACTTGAAGACGACAATAGCTCCTGGACATGGAGGGCAGGCCAGGAGAAAGATCTGCAATGGAAAAAAAAGAACATTAAGTATGGTTATCAAGATAAATGCTGGACACAGTGAGACAGTGTTACTTTAATAATACGAATTCTACTAATAATAAAATAATCAAACTCTTTACACAGAAAGATGTAAGATAAAACACTTTAAAAGACAAGCAAGTGGTTTTCTAAACACGTTTGTGTTCGCACATGCATCTACGGGTGCCTGTCCTGGCTATATGTGTGTGTGGTGGGGACGGTGGGGGAAAGGGAAAGAGATGGATGGAGAATGGAAGCAGTAATTGTTTGGGGAGTAGGAGATGGGGAGAGCTTTTCTTAAGCCATTTCAGCCCCTCTTCCTCTTAAGCTCTACAAGACTCAAGTTTTCAGTACTTCAACTTCAGTGAAATGCAAGTAGCCAGGCTTTTAACCAGGGAAGTGGAAATGGATTCTGAACATAAGAGAAGTACACGAATGCCCTCTGGTCTTGCCTCCCACAGGAGGAAGGTGGGTTGTAATCAATATCTAGCTTTGCCAGATGAAGCAAATAAAAATACAGGACACCAAGTTAAATTTGAATTTCAGATAAACAATGAATGCTGTTTTAGTATTAGTATATCCTGAAGAGCGCATGGACCATACATGTGCTAAAACATTATTCATTATCGCAAATTCAAAGTTCACTGGACAGCCTGTATTTTTATCTGACAATCCTATCGATTTTGCCACCCCCAGTTTCTTAAGCTCTCTTTTGATTTTGAAGGGGAGCTGAGTTTGCTCATCCAATGTTTGCTTCTTTGGCATAAGGATTATTTTAGGCTGTTTTTAAAAAACAAAAGACATAGGAAAAGCTCTGAAAACTGTAGAAGTTACCTTTCTGTAAAATATAGTCACACATAAGGAAAATCTCCGTTTGTTCCGGTGTCTCCCTTGAGGAAAAGAAGGATGACTAAAAATCTCTAGAAACTCTCAACAAGGCAGAAGGCAAGGACCTAAATCTGCTTAACAATCTTACCCTTGTTTACTGCATCCTTCCTGTTCACCTCCAGGAACTGGCATTCTCCTCAGTCCCTACCCACCCCCCCAACCAACACCCAACATGTTTATCTTTAGCTGGAGACAGTATTTAAGCTGGAGGCTTGGGCCCTTTCAGGGAGTTCATTTGCCTGGGTCTCTCCCCTGTATACAGGAGGTATACATGCTATTAAACTTCTGTAGTTTTTCTCCTGTTACTCTTTTACTGTGAAGGAGGGCTGTGTCTCAGCTAGGAACCTAGAAAAATAGAGGGAAAATTATTTTTCTTCCCCCACATTTGATGGGTTTATTTTAAAGCATGACTAGGGGGTTCCTCTTCTATTCTCCCTGCTCACACTAAACAAAAAGAATCTAATGCTTCTAAGGGACCATCAGCTCCATGCTCCTGGGTTTCAACTAGGCTTGGCTTATTAGAGCCTTTAGAAATTCACAGTGGTGGCAGTTTCACTGGTTCTTGGGAGAGGGACAGAGAAAGCCCTGTAAACATCTGCCAACTCATGGGCCCCTCCTATGAGGAATGCTGATTTCAGAAGTCTGGGGGTTCCAGGAACCTGTGCATTTTAACAAATGCCCTAGGAAATTCAACTATTATAAGCAGCCAGGTATGCTGAAGGTTTGATCAAAGGCATTCAGCAAGCCTGACCAAAGAATGAAACTCATGTTTATGGAGTTACTTCACTTACAGTGACTGAATGGTGCGGATTTACAAAACCATTGCTGTGTGTTCCTCACTTGTGGTGAGCATTTATGAATAGACATTATCGGCATTATGGGCTGGTTTTGGCTTGGTCCCCTGTATATTCTTTATATTCTGTTCTTCAGTTCTCTCAGAATCTACATTTTAAAAGGAAAATTACCATAAGTAGAGACACCTGAATCCCTGACTCCAATAAGAGAAAGAATGGGGGGGAAAGCAGTCCTAAAAGGAACAAGGCCAGGAATCCATAACTCACACAATACCTCATCAAAGAATCCCGCCAAGAAAAGAGCCCTGCCCCTGTGGATCAGTTTGATTAAAAGTCCAAGGCCAATGACAATTACAGGTCCACTATCTGCAATCGCCAAATCCAAAAAGCTCTAAAAAACCAAAAGTCAGGTTTAGTTTTTCTTTAAAAATAAATAAATAATTAATTTAGTAGCAGACATGATTTGAACTGAGCTGAGACTCTTCACAGAATATTTTTATTCCCTTTATGGTGAGTATTCATATGTTTTCAACAAAAGCAATGCATTTTGATTATGGGGTGCTGTCACAGACTCCACTGGGAGGATCTATAAAACACTCAACACTCTCTGTACCAGCTTTCTAAAATCCAAAAAAATTCAGACCTCTGAAATACATCTGACCTTCAAGGTTTGGGATAAGGATTGTCAACTTGGAATTTCAATCATCCCAATGCGAACTTAAGCCCACTCCCCCACCCTACCTTTCTTGGAAAAGTCCAAGAAAGAAAGAAACCAAGTTTACCACTGACCCACAAATAAAGGTACTCACCTTAGGCAAGGGACCAAGTTGGAGGCTGTACATAGATACCCAGCATCAGGCCATCAAAGGCTACACTCAGAAGCTACAGTATACAGAAAGCAGAGAGGAACCCCCAATCACCTTGCAAAGAAAACTTCTGGAGTCCCCTAAGAGTTATGCTGGCAATCTTCCTGAGCTTTTAGAATAACCTAGATACTTCAAACACACTAAAACAGAGAACCCAACACAGGATCCCACCATTAACACTTACTTTTCTATACACACAGTCAAGAAGAGGTAAGCAGATTCTTCGGGGAGAGAAGAGTGACTTCCCCGTTTGGCTGGTTCTGATCCCCAACAGGGCTACGCCAGAAGCCCTGAAACCTACTGAAGAAAGCAAGCCTCTGGTCCCAACTCAGTCACGGATCTGATTTCTCAGCTCACCTAATCTTGACTCTAAGTGACTTTTCCAACAGTTACTTGCCTGTGGTCATGTCATTTCCAAAGGAAAATTACCATAAGTAGAACACCTGAATCCCTGACTCCAATAAGAGAAAGAATGGGGGGGAAAGCAGTCCTAAAAGGAACAAGGCCAGGAATCCATAACTCACACAATACCTCATCAAAGAATCCCGCCAAGAAAAGAGCCCTGCCCCTGTGGATCAGTTTGATTAAAAGTCCAAGGCCAATGACAATTACAGGTCCACTATCTGCAATCGCCAAATCCAAAAAGCTCTAAAAAACCAAAAGTCAGGTTTAGTTTTTCTTTAAAAATAAATAAATAATTAATTTAGTAGCAGACATGATTTGAACTGAGCTGAGACTCTTCACAGAATATTTTTATTCCCTTTATGGTGAGTATTCATATGTTTTCAACAAAAGCAATGCATTTTGATTATGGGGTGCTGTCACAGACTCCACTGGGAGGATCTATAAAACACTCAACACTCTCTGTACCAGCTTTCTAAAATCCAAAAAAATTCAGACCTCTGAAATACATCTGACCTTCAAGGTTTGGGATAAGGATTGTCAACTTGGAATTTCAATCATCCCAATGCGAACTTAAGCCCACTCCCCCACCCTACCTTTCTTGGAAAAGTCCAAGAAAGAAAGAAACCAAGTTTACCACTGACCCACAAATAAAGGTACTCACCTTAGGCAAGGGACCAAGTTGGAGGCTGTACATAGATACCCAGCATCAGGCCATCAAAGGCTACACTCAGAAGCTACAGTATACAGAAAGCAGAGAGGAACCCCCAATCACCTTGCAAAGAAAACTTCTGGAGTCCCCTAAGAGTTATGCTGGCAATCTTCCTGAGCTTTTAGAATAACCTAGATACTTCAAACACACTAAAACAGAGAACCCAACACAGGATCCCACCATTAACACTTACTTTTCTATACACACAGTCAAGAAGAGGTAAGCAGATTCTTCGGGGAGAGAAGAGTGACTTCCCCGTTTGGCTGGTTCTGATCCCCAACAGGGCTACGCCAGAAGCCCTGAAACCTACTGAAGAAAGCAAGCCTCTGGTCCCAACTCAGTCACGGATCTGATTTCTCAGCTCACCTAATCTTGACTCTAAGTGACTTTTCCAACAGTTACTTGCCTGTGGTCATGTCATTTCCAACCAGGATACTGGCCTTCCTCAACTTGCCTATCTACCCGAGACCAGGATAGAGGGTACCTGTTTCAAACAATCGTTAAATCAGATACATGAACACATATCCAAAAAGTGAGGTTCGAAAAGAACCCCAACTCCATCCTATTTCTTTCCCAGTAAACTCATGGTCTCCTCTGAAAACTTCCTAGATTTATGACAATGAACCTCTCTACTTTGTCATGCTGGTGCCGCATCCATAATCACCATTAACCAAAGGAATGTGGTGAAGATATGATGTTAATTCAGAGGCCCAAGGGTCCCCAGCCTTGGCCTGAACATCCTTGATCTCTTCTTTGGTTGGCTGCCAACAGTCTCCAAATTTTGTTGGCATATGTTCTAGCCTAGCATATTCAAAAGCAAAGACGTCACTTTGTCAACAAAAGTCCATCTAGTCAAAGCTATGTTTTTCCCAGTAATCACGTATGGATGTGAGAGTTGGACCATAAAGAAAGCTGAGAGCCAAAGAATTGATGCCTTTGAACTGTGGTGTTGGAGAAGGCTCTTGAGAGTTCCTTGGACAGCAAGGAGATCAAACCAGTCAATCCTAAAGGAAATCAACCCTGAATATTCAACTGGAAGGACTGATGCTGAAGCTGAAGCGCCAATACTTTGGCCACCTGACATGGTCCTAGCCTCATGTTGGCTTCTCTTTAGACTCTAGTGCTGCCCCTCGACCGCTGCAGTACACAAGGAGTCACCGCAGAGGCCTCACACCTGTATCACCGCACAGCTGCCCTTACAAGCTAAGACATCTCAAAACATAAACCTGCCTGGGCAGGAAACTGTATTTGCACTGATGGGTTTCAGAGTCCAGCATTCCCTAAAGACAGGCTCACCTGCTTCATTCGCCAATCTATCAGGTGCTGACAATTCTTGAATCCTTACAGAACTGAAGTCTTTGGGGGCTGGTTTTTCCTGGAAAAATCTGCAGGTTCTATTCAAAAACCACACTCTCTCAGCTTCCCCAGGAGAGAATGGCTCTCTGATATCTTGCCCAGAAACTCAAAAATTCTGTTTTTTCCTAAGCACTCAATCTCATACCAGCAGCTGTACCAGTTCATCCTGTACCTCTGAACCACTCTGATTTCAGGTTTCCAACTTCTCTCCCCATGCTCTCAGCCTCACTTGTGTCCCACTTCCTGTTCTTGTTTCTGTTCCACAATCCTATTAGCCCCAAATTCACTGGCATCCATACCGAGCCCCCTGTTGAATTCTGCTCAACCCCTAACATCAGACTCATTAAACCATCATAGTCATAACACAGAGAGAAGGTCATTTTTTTTTGAGGGGCGGGGGAGTGGGTTGGGGAGGGAGTGGGGCGGGCAGGCCACTTCTACTGGTCTTTCATTTCTCTATTTTCATCCGTCTTTGTTCTTTGGCTCCTGTGGGCCTCCCATCGCGGTGGCCTCTGTCGTCGCTGAGCACCAGCTCTGGGCGCGCACGCACCAGAGCTCCAACTCGGTAATTGGACACATCGGTCCAGTCGCTCCACGGCACGTGGGATTTTCCCAGGCCAGGGATCGAACTGGCGCCCCTTGCACTGCAAGGCGGTGTCCTTACCCACTGCCCCACCAGGGAAGCCCCCAGAGAAGGTCATTTCTATTCACAGGAAGTGTTAATACTATGAGAAAGGTGGGTGGGAAGGACAGCAGGTCGCCAAGACCATCCTAATTGAGGGGCGAGCCAGGTTAAAAGGATGGGAAAACTAAAGAAAAGGGAAAGAGAGTGAGAGAGGGACAGGAGAGTGGTGTTTGGCCTTCAATACAATCTTGTGAGGCCCAACCCTGCAGCTTATGTTCTCTTAGTTCCACTGCCTAGGAGAGTCCCCAACTATTTGGGGTTTCTGAAAGGAATGCCTACAAACATGACCCACCATAGCCAAGATCCATTCCTCGGGTTAACCAATGTCTGTCCTGGGTTCTATTCACTAATGTTAATACTGTGGGGTCCTCATCTTCTCTCTCCCTGAACCACTGCAATAATTTCCACTGGCCTCTTGCCTCCAGACACACTGCAGCAAGGGGGATGTCTCTAACATGCACCTGTCACCTTTCCTTTAGAATCCTTTAATGGCTGGCCAGTAACTATAGGAAAAGCCCAGGCTCCTTAGCACAGCAGGCAAGGTTTCTTCTCCTGCCCCTGCCCATCTCTCCAGCCTTCTGCCTCATGCATTGTCCGAAACTAATGAGCCTGTTCATCGTAGACCTTTAAACCATCCATAGTCCCACTTCCTGGTCTTGTGTCTGTTCCACAATCCTATTAGCCCCAAATTCACTGGCATCCATACCGAGCCCCCTGTTGAATTCTGCTCAACCCCTAACATCAGACTCATTAAACCATCATAGTCATAACACAGAGAGAAGGTCATTTTTTTGAGGCGGGGAGTGGGTTGGGGAGGGAGTGGGGCGGGCAGGCCACTTCTACTGGTCTTTCATTTCTCTATTTTCATCCGTCTTTGTTCTTTGGCTCCTGTGGGCCTCCCATCGCGGTGGCCTCTGTCGTCGCTGAGCACCAGCTCTGGGCGCGCACGCACCAGAGCTCCAACTCGGTAATTGGACACATCGGTCCAGTCGCTCCACGGCACGTGGGATTTTCCCAGGCCAGGGATCGAACTGGCGCCCCTTGCACTGCAAGGCGGTGTCCTTACCCACTGCCCCACCAGGGAAGCCCCCAGAGAAGGTCATTTCTATTCACAGGAAGTGTTAATACTATGAGAAAGGTGGGTGGGAAGGACAGCAGGTCGCCAAGACCATCCTAATTGAGGGGCGAGCCAGGTTAAAAGGATGGGAAAACTAAAGAAAAGGGAAAGAGAGTGAGAGAGGGACAGGAGAGTGGTGTTTGGCCTTCAATACAATCTTGTGAGGCCCAACCCTGCAGCTTATGTTCTCTTAGTTCCACTGCCTAGGAGAGTCCCCAACTATTTGGGGTTTCTGAAAGGAATGCCTACAAACATGACCCACCATAGCCAAGATCCATTCCTCGGGTTAACCAATGTCTGTCCTGGGTTCTATTCACTAATGTTAATACTGTGGGGTCCTCATCTTCTCTCTCCCTGAACCACTGCAATAATTTCCACTGGCCTCTTGCCTCCAGACACACTGCAGCAAGGGGGATGTCTCTAACATGCACCTGTCACCTTTCCTTTAGAATCCTTTAATGGCTGGCCAGTAACTATAGGAAAAGCCCAGGCTCCTTAGCACAGCAGGCAAGGTTTTCTCTTCTCCTGCCCCTGCCCATCTCTCCAGCCTTCTGCCTCATGCATTGTCCGAAACTATATCCTGAGCATATTCCACGTCATAAACATGCTTCTATTATCTCATTTTCTAATAGCTTCATTTTATTCAACTATATGGATAGGCAACAATTTACTCAACCCATCTTCTCCTCTCACACATGTAAGTTATGTCTAAATTTTCAGGCCCTTAACTATTTAGTCTACATTTAGTTGGCAACCCACTCCAGTCAGCATTCTTGCTATGGGGTTGCAAGAGTCGGACACGACTGAGCGACTAAACAACATTTAACAATAGTCTACATTTAGTACTTGGTCTCCTTAGTAGAATGAGCATTTCTAAATCTTCAAAGGGAATATCGATTTTAAGGCTTTTAACCTATAATTCTAAACTGCCTTCCAGAAAATGTCCTGGAATCTGTACTCCTGCCAGCAAGGTTACAAGACATGTATTTCTGCTACAGCCCAGCCGATAGGTCATCATCACTTTTCAAAGGCAAGCCACTGAAAGGGAGCAGAATTTGCCACCCCCAAGTATGTCTCTTTGTCATAAAGATAATTTTGAGTTTGTTTAAAACAACAAAAAAAAATAGAAGATACAGGAGAAGTCCTGAAAATTGAGTAGCAACAGACTCCTTTTGTAAGAGATATTTGCATTTATAAAGAAAATCTCCATTTGTAAGGGTGTGAATTTCCCCCTGAATTTGCCTCTGAATTTGTAAGGATGACTCTGAATTTCTAGAAACTTTAATGAGTAGAAAAGGCAGCAACTTAGATTTGCATACTCTTGTTTTCCCTTGTTTACGGTGCCTTTCCAAAGGTCACCTCCAGGAACTGCCTCCCTCCACCCCATGTCTTAAGCTGAAGATGGTATTTAAGGTCCTGGCTTAGGCCCTTCCAGGGAGCTAACTCAGTTTTCCTGGGTCTCTCCCACCCACACAGGAGGTATACCAGTTATTAAACGTCTGTTTGTTTTTCTCATGTAATTCTGTCTTTTATTACAGGGGGATCTCAGACGAGAATTTAGAAGGGCAGAGTGAAAATTAATTTTAGTCCCCTACAATACACACACCAACACACACACTTCTTTGCTTTAATGTGAATGTCTCAGACTACCAGCAATATTAAACTATTTTCTAACACGATTTGGGCCAGCCGAATGTCTTCTTTTGGGATGTGATCATATGTGGCCTTGCCTGTTTTCAACTGGTATGTTATTTTTCTTATTGGGTTATAAGAAGCTTTTTAGGCTGTAATGCCATTTGATAACAGACTACTTGACATTTATTACAAATATTTTTCTCATGTGGCCATTGTTATAGCTCTGGTTATAGTTGTTTTGTATGGAGGTTTTTATATCTCTATGTAATCAGGTAATACTTAGTATTTCTTTCATAGTTTCTGCCTTTGATGCCATGCTTTGAAAGTCTTTTAAAGCCCTGAGATTAAAAAAAGAGTCAATAATTGTTTTCATAATATTTTAAAATTTTAAATCTCCAAAAAATTGCATCATTGCTAATTCTACTCACTCTTTCAGGCTGGCCTTCTCATCTTTCCTCTTCTGACTACCTCTTATTTACCATTCAAATAACAAAAAAAGCATCATTTCCTGAGTGAAAGCTTAGCTACTCAGTCATGCCCAACTCTTTGTGACCTCATGAACTACAGTCCACCAGGTTCCTCTGTCCATCGAATTTCCTAGGCAAGAATACTACAGTGGAGGGCTTCCCTGGTGGTCCAGTGGGTAAAGACACTGCCTTGCGGTGCAAGGGGCGCTGATTTGATCCCTGGCCTGGGAAGACCCCGCATGCTGTGAAGCGGCTGGATCAACGTGTTCAATTACTGAGCCAGAGCTCTGGAGCACATGCGCCCAGAGCTGGTGCTCTGCGACAAGAGAGGCCACAGCGACGGGGGGCCAAAGAGCAAAAATGGATGAAAATAAATAAATGAGAGACAAATAGAAGTGGCCAAAAAAAAAAAAATGCATTAAAAAAAAAAAGAATACTACAGTGGCTAGCCAATTTCCTCCTTCAGGGGACCTTGTCAACCCGGGGATCAAACCAAGTGCCTCCTATCTCCTGCACTGGCAGGAGGATTCTTTACCAAAGAGCCAAGTGGGAAACCCATGATTTCTTTTATCCTCCCATGAATTCTTTCTGCTTATGTCTTTCTGAGACATTAACATTTTTCTCAGTATAAGGAACTGACAAAGAGCTTTCTCTCAAGAATTTAAACAAAAAGGAAATTAGAGTACCTACTGACAAACTCCTGGGCTTCAAAACCAAGTTATGACGGATTTAAAAGATTGAAAACGCATTTTAAAGCCAGAAGGTTCTCAGACTTCAAAGACCAGATGCTAACCTGTTTGAATCATCCCCAAGGAAAGAAAGAGGTTGGCCAACCACTAAGGTACAGAACAAAGAGAGTTACAAAGGCATATATATTTGGCCGATTCCTAGCACTAGGCAGGGACCAGGCAATCTTAGCTTTTAAATAGCAAGTTTTCTGGTCCCATTGCCAAATTCATCCCTATTAAAAGAATGTAAGTGAGCTAGGGATCACTGCTAAGTGGTGAATATTATGGGCTTGAGAGTTAAGACAGAGTTGGGTCCACATGCTCGGTCAACCACTTACCAGCACTGTAATCTTGGATGAGAGACTGGAAGAATTTTTATCTCTAAAATAGGGACAGAAACAGCACCTATGTCTCATGAGGTTTTGGAGAGGATCAAACGGCACAGAGTAAGCGAAACACTTGGCACAGTGTCTAGCACTCAATACACAGTAGCTATCATTATTTTGATCTCTGTAGAAAATCCATCCCTGTGAGCTACCTTGGCAAGAGCTTCTATTAAACTTCCAATTGATATAACTTCACCTGTTCTATTTCCATGGTTGTAGAATAATGTGCCCATCTATTATTTGGCTTCCCTGTCCAGCTGCCTACAAGGAGAAAATACTTAAATGCTCAAGGTGCAGCTTCCTCATCTGTCAAATGGGAGACGGCATCAGTACTATCTCACAGGGTGATGTTTGAAGCACTTATTCCAGTGCCTGACACACTGTAAGGAATAAAGTAAGTATGAGTTCCTGATTGCCTCATCCATCTTGGATGCCCTTTCTGTTTTTGTCCACTCACTACCAATTCCACCCAGTCCCACTGTAAATTCTACTTCCCCCACAAAGCCTTCTCCAATAACTGCATGGAACACCTCTTTCTTTCCAATGTCCTGGACAACTCATTAGGTACTCTGATTTTATTTAATTTGGGCTATTAAATGGCTCCCTATGGTTGCACAAAATGCTGTAATAGATTGAGAGCTTGGATCTGATTATCAATTGTTCCCTCCTGACAAATTTTAAATCAGCCTTGGTGAGTCACGGAAAACCAAGTTATGACGGATTTAAAAGATTGAAAACGCATTTTAAAGCCAGAAGGTTCTCAGACTTCAAAGACCAGATGCTAACCTGTTTGAATCATCCCCAAGGAAAGAAAGAGGTTGGCCAACCACTAAGGTACAGAACAAAGAGAGTTACAAAGGCATATATATTTGGCCGATTCCTAGCACTAGGCAGGGACCAGGCAATCTTAGCTTTTAAATAGCAAGTTTTCTGGTCCCATTGCCAAATTCATCCCTATTAAAAGAATGTAAGTGAGCTAGGGATCACTGCTAAGTGGTGAATATTATGGGCTTGAGAGTTAAGACAGAGTTGGGTCCACATGCTCGGTCAACCACTTACCAGCACTGTAATCTTGGATGAGAGACTGGAAGAATTTTTATCTCTAAAATAGGGACAGAAACAGCACCTATGTCTCATGAGGTTTTGGAGAGGATCAAACGGCACAGAGTAAGCGAAACACTTGGCACAGTGTCTAGCACTCAATACACAGTAGCTATCATTATTTTGATCTCTGTAGAAAATCCATCCCTGTGAGCTACCTTGGCAAGAGCTTCTATTAAACTTCCAATTGATATAACTTCACCTGTTCTATTTCCATGGTTGTAGAATAATGTGCCCATCTATTATTTGGCTTCCCTGTCCAGCTGCCTACAAGGAGAAAATACTTAAATGCTCAAGGTGCAGCTTCCTCATCTGTCAAATGGGAGACGGCATCAGTACTATCTCACAGGGTGATGTTTGAAGCACTTATTCCAGTGCCTGACACACTGTAAGGAATAAAGTAAGTATGAGTTCCTGATTGCCTCATCCATCTTGGATGCCCTTTCTGTTTTTGTCCACTCACTACCAATTCCACCCAGTCCCACTGTAAATTCTACTTCCCCCACAAAGCCTTCTCCAATAACTGCATGGAACACCTCTTTCTTTCCAATGTCCTGGACAACTCATTAGGTACTCTGATTTTATTTAATTTGGGCTATTAAATGGCTCCCTATGGTTGCACAAAATGCTGTAATAGATTGAGAGCTTGGATCTGATTATCAATTGTTCCCTCCTGACAAATTTTAAATCAGCCTTGGTGAGTCACGGAACAAAGTTCAAACTCATTTGCTGGGGGATCATGGCTCTCAACAATGTGGTCCTCGGCTGCCTTGCCAGTTTTATTTCCCACTATGACTCAGTTTTTCACCCTGAACCTCAGTTTCTACATTCTAAAATAGAATGGAGTAACAGTGTTTGACCCCAAAATCTTAAGCTTGACTGTTGTTTGAGGCAGATAACAAATGCTTTCTGGATACCTCCATCTGGATGGCAGACAGGTATCTCATGCCTACCTTGCCTAAATCTGAACTTGCCATCTTCTTTTCCTAATCTCTTTCCTCGCTATATGCTCCATCAAAAAGTGGGAGATCAGGGACAGCTCTTCAGACATTAGAATTCCAACTGATTTGACAAGGCGGAAGGCATGAGGGAAACAAAATTAACATTAGGCAAACAATGCAGCAGTAAGAGTAGACATGAACCATTGATAGGTGCTGCTGCTGCTGCTTAGTCACTTCAGTCAGGTCCGACTCAGTGTGACCCCATGGACTGTGGCTCCTCTGTCCATGGGATTCTCCAGGCAAGAATACCAGAGTGGGTTGCCATGCCTTTCTCCAGGGGATCTTCCCAACCCAGGGATGGAACCCAGGTCTCCTGCATTGCAGGCAGATTCCTCACCACTGAGCCATTAGGGAAGCCCTATATATATATATATATATATATATATATATATATATACACACACACATATACACATATACATATATATACTTTGAGACCCCAGGCTTCTCTGTCCATGGAATTTTCCAGGCAAAAATACTGGAGTGAGTTTGCTATTTTCTTCTCCCAAGAGAGGCTGATGGACAAGTAATGAAAGATCATCATTTTTGCATGGAAAGTACTTATTAATTACAAAGGGTAGTACCATTGTGGTGGAAAATTCTGACAAGAGATCAAGGTTAACATCACCAGTAACAACACATGTCACCATGATCCCCCTGATATGATGCACCAACAAGGGGACATCATTTCTGTGATATTTTCCCCAATTATTTATATCTAATCAACACCAAAAAAATCATGTAAGTCCAAATAAAGAACACTTTACAAAGTAACTGATCAGTCCTCTTCAATACCAACAAGGCTATAAAAGATGGAGACTGAGGAATTGTCATGGATGGAGGAGACTAAGAAGACCTAACAACCAAATGGAATGTGGGATCCCCGATTCCATCCTGAAACAGACAAAAGCGTTTGTGGAAAACTGGTGAAACAGGAATAAAGTCTAATGGCTTAGTCGTAACAATGCCTTAGAATGGTTATATAGATAACAAATGCTTTCTGGATACCTCCATCTGGATGGCAGACAGGTATCTCATGCCTACCTTGCCTAAATCTGAACTTGCCATCTTCTTTTCCTAATCTCTTTCCTCGCTATATGCTCCATCAAAAAGTGGGAGATCAGGGACAGCTCTTCAGACATTAGAATTCCAACTGATTTGACAAGGCGGAAGGCATGAGGGAAACAAAATTAACATTAGGCAAACAATGCAGCAGTAAGAGTAGACATGAACCATTGATAGGTGCTGCTGCTGCTGCTTAGTCACTTCAGTCAGGTCCGACTCAGTGTGACCCCATGGACTGTGGCTCCTCTGTCCATGGGATTCTCCAGGCAAGAATACCAGAGTGGGTTGCCATGCCTTTCTCCAGGGGATCTTCCTAAGGGATCGAACCCAGGTCTCCTGCATTGCAGGCAGATTCCTCACCACTTAGCCATTAAGGAAGCCCTATATATATATATATATATATATATATATATATATATTACACACACATATACACATATACATATATATACTTTGAGACCCCAGGCTTCTCTGTCCATGGAATTTTCCAGGCAAAAATACTGGAGTGAGTTTGCTATTTTCTTCTCCCAAGAGAGGCTGATGGACAAGTAATGAAAGATCATCATTTTTGCATGGAAAGTACTTATTAATTACAAAGGGTAGTACCATTGTGGTGGAAAATTCTGACAAGAGATCAAGGTTAACATCACCAGTAACAACACATGTCACCATGATCCCCCTGATATGATGCACCAAAAAGGGGACATCATTTCTGTGATATTTTCCCCAATTATTTATATCTAATCAACACCAAAAAAATCATGTAAGTCCAAATAAAGAACACTTTACAAAGTAACTGATCAGTCCTCTTCAATACCAACAAGGCTATAAAAGATGGAGACTGAGGAATTGTCATGGATGGAGGAGACTAAGAAGACCTAACAACCAAATGGAATGTGGGATCCCCGATTCCATCCTGAAACAGACAAAAGACGTTTGTGGGAAAACTGGTGAAACAGGAATAAAGTCTAATGGCTTAGTTCAAGTAACAATGCTAATTTTTCAGTTTTAAGGATTTTACCATGGTTATATAAGATATTAACATTAGGGGGAAAAAAAAAATTAGGCGAAGTTGATAGAAGGGTATACAGAACTTCTCTGTAGTATCTTTATGTCTCTTCTGTAAATTGAAAATAATGTTTAATATAAAGTTTTTACACCCTACTACATGTAAAATCAACAAGGTTCTACTGTATAGCGCAGGGAACTATATTCGATATCTTGTAATAACCTATAAGGGCTTCCCTGGTGGCTCAGTGGCAAAGCATTCACCTCCCAACATGAGTTTGATCCCTGGCTTGGGAAGATTTCCTAGAGAAGGTAATGACAACCCTCTCCAATATTCTTTCCTGGAGAATTTCATGCAGAGAGGAGCCTGCCAGGATAAAGTCCATGGGGTTCCAAGGAGTTGGACATGACTTAGCAACTAAAAAACAACGAAAATAACCTATAAAGGAAAAAAACCCTAAATAGATAGATAGATATACACACATATATACCTGAATCACTTTGCTGTACAGTAGAAACTAACACAACATTGTAAATCGATTACACTTCAATAAAAAATTTAAAGAAAATAGAATACAAAGTTTAAAAAAAAAAAACAGTACTGTTATCCAATCAATTAGCCTGTCTTCCAACCCCAGAGCTATCTTTAATGCTGCCCCTCTTTCTCTGGCCCCATATGCAGTCACTCCCCAAGTCCTTGTCACCTTGACACATTAACCTTTTCCATATCTCAAATCCATCCTCGGTATCTTTTCCTAGTTCAGTTCCTACTCATTTTCTTCAGCTACGATACAGTTTCCCATCTGATCTCAAGGCCTCCAGTGCCTCCCCGGCTTCACTCCAGCTCATACAGTATTTCCATGTCCCTCTTCTTAAAACAGATCCCTGCAACTTCTCTGGTGGTCTAGTGGTTAAGAATCTGCCTGTTGGGGTCATGGGTTTGATCCCTGGGCTAGGAACGAAGATCCCACATGCCACAGGGTAGCTAAGTCCACATGCCACCTAAGCCCATGCGACACAACTGCTGACTGTGAACACCTTACAGTCCATGCTCCGTAACAAGACAACCCACCACCACAAGAGAAGCCACTGCAATAAGGAGCCCATGCACCACGATCAGAAGCAGCGCCTTCTCTCTGTAACCAGAGAAAAGCCGAGGCACAGCAAGAAAGAGCCTGGGCACTACAAAAAAGACTTAGTGTAGCCAAAAATAAACTAAAAAAAAAAAAAATTTTTTTTTCAGACGATAGAATCAACACAATCTCTATCAGAATCTCAACTGACAACCTATACAATCTGACAAGCTCATTCTAAAGTTCATATGGAATTGCAAGGTATCCCAAACACCTAGAACAATCTTGAAAAGGAGAACAAGCAGGATTTCAAAACTTACTACAAACTAAGAATAATAAAGACATGGTGATGCTGTCCTATGGATAGATGTATAGGCTAATGGAAAGAATTTAAGTTCCAAAATAAACTCAAGTACCCCAAATAAATCACAAGTATTCATGATGACACAGAGCAATTGAAAACCTCATACACTCCAAGCCAGGATGTAACATGGAGCTACAATGTGGGAAAACAGTTTGGCAGGTCCTCAAAAAGTAGTTCTCATTCGACCCAATAATTCTATACCTATGTATATACCCAAGAGAAATGTTCACACAAACACTTATACATGGGAACTTCCCTGGCAGTTGTGTCTAAGACTCTGTGCTCCAAACGCAGGGGGCACAGGTTCAATTCCTGCTTAGGGAACTAGATTTCACATGCCATAACTAAGACCCAATGCAGCCAAATACATTGAAAAAAGAAAAAAAAACTTCTACATAGATACATGGATGTTCACAGCAACATTATTCATAATAGCCATAAGGCAGAAACCACCCAAATACTCATCAATGGACAAACAGATAAACAAAAGGTGGTATACCTACATAATAGAATATTATTGGGCCATAGAAACGAACGAAGTTCTTACACATGCTCTGACATGAATGAACCTTAAAAACACTACACTAAGTAAAAGACAGTCACAGCAGACTATATATCATATGACTCCATCTCTGAAATGCCCAAAATACGCAATTCTATAGAAACAGATAGCAGAGCAGAAGGAATGGGGGAAGAACAGGTAGGGGAGTGATAGCTAAATGGCAAGGAGCTTCCGCTTGAGGTGATGAAAATGCTCTAAACGGCCTGTGGTTATGGTTCCACATACCTGTGACTGTACTAAAAATCACTGATTCGGGGCTTCCCCTGGTGGTCCAGTGGGTAAGGACACCACCTTGCAGTGCAAGGGGTGCCGGTTCGATCCCTGGCCTGGGAAGATCCCACGTGCCACAGAGTGGCTGGACTGAATGTGTCCAATGACTGAGCCAGAGCTCTGGAGCGCATGCGCCCAGAGCCGGCGCTCTGCAACGACAGACGCCACCGTGATGGGAGGCCCACAGGAGCCAAAGAACAAAGATGGATGAAAATAGATAAATTAAAGACCAATAGAAGTGGCCCGCCTGCTCCCCTCCCTCCCCAACCAGACCCCCGCCCAAAAATAAATAAATAAATCTTTTAACAAAAAAAAAAATCACTGATTCAACACTTTCAGTAGATGAATTATATGGTAATGAAAGATATCTCAATCAACTATTTTTAAAAACTGTCAGATGGCTCCTTATTTCTTATTAAATAAAGTCCAAACTCCTTAATCTGGGATACCCCCCTTCCCCCATCATCACTTGACCCACACACACCAGCTTTATTGCTCACTATCCTTTTTCATGTGCCTTTTTATCAAACTAAACCGAAGTATTTACCACTACCCATTATACCCCATACAGTTTCCTATCTTTGTATTTCCCTCTGCTAGTCTTTTTCTCTGGAACTCTCTCTTCAAAATTCTTAGTCATAAATACTTATATTCAATATACTTGATACAAGGTCCTGTTCAAATGCTCCTTCCTTATGCAAATCCCTCCCCCAACCTTCAAGCTGATACCGTGGGTCTTCCAAAGTTTATTTACTACGAGAATGAAGGTAAACTTCCTTCCACAGGATGGTTCCCACTGTCAGAACTGCTTCTCTCTTCCCTTCCTAGTTAAAGCAGCAGCTCACAACTTCAAGCCCCCTTTACTAAGTTTCTAAGAATGGTTCCAAACGGCTCGTCTTTACTTCTCCCCCAAACCTGCTTGAGAGGAAGAAAGCTGATGTTACGTTATGCCAGGGCCGCCGAGTACAGCTGTGTAGGTTGTACACTGCACAACCCTAGTGGCGCCATTCAATTATAGTCTATGTGAATGGCACCCTCTCCTAGGGTTGTGCAGTGCATAGCCATTCGTGGCGGCCCTGCTTGGCAACATCCAGAATTTGCAAAAAAAGCCAAAAAGAGCACTCTGTGAGAATAAATTGCCCTAACTATATGGCTGGTGAGAAGTGGGTATTTTCCAAATCTTATGAAGATGAAAAAGAAACTCAGGAGGATCACATGATCTTACCACACACAGTGTTTGCATGAAATAAGAAAACAGAAACATCCAAGAGAAAAACTATCATTGATGTTTTTTTTTCCAGCAACAGAAAGAGAAAAGGACCCATCTTCCTGTCAATGCAGAAGTGTGATGTACCTATATAGTTTCTCTCATAAGACCCTTCGATTCTATTAGGTTCCAATTTTA
The DNA here is from genome assembly GCA_022376925.1 of Tragulus kanchil. Taxonomy (NCBI): domain Eukaryota; kingdom Metazoa; phylum Chordata; class Mammalia; order Artiodactyla; family Tragulidae; genus Tragulus; species Tragulus kanchil. The sequence continues at coordinate 62,552,726 of JAIOJX010000001.1, read as the reverse complement.
GATTATTAAATAAGCCCCGGGTTAATTTGGCTTCAGGAATCTTGCTCTCAGGAGAGGTATGACCAGGCTGAGAGACACAAGCATTATGTGTCTATACAGATCTCTTCCCTATCATTGATCTATTCATCCACCTCGCGGTTAATCAAGCAGTCCTTTGTAAGGTTGAGTGTGAAACCAATATCCCTAGGCAAGCTGATAAAATTACTGTGCTTTATCAAACTAAACGTATTTACCACTACCCATTATACCCCATACAGTTTCCTATCTTTGTATTTCCCTCTGCTAGTCTTTTTCTCTGGAACTCTCTCTTCAAAATTCTTAGTCATAAATACTTATATTCAATATACTTGATACAAGGTCCTGTTCAAATGCTCCTTCCTTATGCAAATCCCTCCCCCAACCTTCAAGCTGATACCGTGGGTCTTCCAAAGTTTATTTACTACGAGAATGAAGGTAAACTTCCTTCCACAGGATGGTTCCCACTGTCAGAACTGCTTCTCTCTTCCCTTCCTAGTTAAAGCAGCAGCTCACAACTTCAAGCCCCCTTTACTAAGTTTCTAAGAATGGTTCCAAACGGCTCGTCTTTACTTCTCCCCCAAACCTGCTTGAGAGGAAGAAAGCTGATGTTACGTTATGCCAGGGCCGCCGAGTACAGCTGTGTAGGTTGTACACTGCACAACCCTAGTGGCGCCATTCAATTATAGTCTATGTGAATGGCACCCTCTCCTAGGGTTGTGCAGTGCATAGCCATTCGTGGCGGCCCTGCTTGGCAACATCCAGAATTTGCAAAAAAAGCCAAAAAGAGCACTCTGTGAGAATAAATTGCCCTAACTATATGGCTGGTGAGAAGTGGGTATTTTCCAAATCTTATGAAGATGAAAAAGAAACTCAGGAGGATCACATGATCTTACCACACACAGTGTTTGCATGAAATAAGAAAACAGAAACATCCAAGAGAAAACTATCATTGATGTTTTTTTTTCCAGCAACAGAAAGAGAAAAGGACCCATCTTCCTGTCAATGCAGAAGTGTGATGTACCTATATAGTTTCTCTCATAAGACCCTTCGATTCTATTAGGTTCCAATTTTAGATTATTAAATAAGCCCCGGGTTAATTTGGCTTCAGGAATCTTGCTCTCAGGAGAGGTATGACCAGGCTGAGAGACACAAGCATTATGTGTCTATACAGATCTCTTCCCTATCATTGATCTATTCATCCACCTCGCGGTTAATCAAGCAGTCCTTTGTAAGGTTGCGGAGTGTGAAACCAATATCCCTAGGCAAGCTGATAAAAATTAGGCTTTGAACCCACCAACCAGGTTGTAGACTTATTTATCAACTGTGCCACAATGGCAGGCACCTTCTAAGTCCCAGCCAGAGCCACCAGCAACAAGTCCCGTTCTACCACCTCTAAGCCCACAAGCAGTAATACAGGACTCCTACAGGGAGCCCTAAAGGGCCAGATAGATGGGTCATGAAAACAGGTGAGCTACTAGCAGAGTCCAAGTGTGCCAAACACTGGGTATGTTCCTTGGTTTTGTCCCCATTCCAGTTTAGTTCAGCCTTGCACTCTCATATCTGTTCTACCTGGCATATTTCATTCCACTTCTACCTCCTCCAGAGAGCTCCTGGATAACACTCCCCCAGCCGATCATTCGTTTTCTGAACACCATTTGCACACATTGGTACTATACACTTATCACTCCTTACTGTTGTAATTAACGGTAGTAGTAGCGACGATGATGATCACACCTGACTGGTGTAATAACAGTAGTACTAGTGATGTTGATGACAAGGATATTAATAATAATAATGGCAGCAATTATTCTTTATTGAGTGCTTCACTAGCTGCCTAACACTATATTCACCTGCATGTGTGTGTGTGTGCGCACGCGCGCGTGCACATGGGCACTCAGTCAGCCAAGTCGTGTCCAACTCTTGCAATCCTTATGGACTGCAGCCCACCAGGCTTCTCAGTCTGTGGGATTTTCCAGGCAAGAAAGAGTGGGTTACCATTTCCTTCTCCAGGGGTCTTCCCAACCCAGGGATGAAACCTGCATCTCCTGCATAGGCAACTGGAATCTTTACCACTGAGTCACCTGGAAAGCCCCAGATTCCTGTATTCCTCATAGCAGTCCTGAGGTAAGTGCCATTCCTCACTCCACCTCAATTGTTTACATGTGAAAAAACTGAGCTAAGGCAAGGTTAAGTAATTTGCCTAATAGTCAGACCTTGAACCCAGAACTGTCAGATTCCAAAGATGTGTTTGTAGTCAATACTACCTCTTATCTTCCCCTTATGTCTTTTGAGGGGCTTCCTCTGCCTCTACTCCCCGTAGTGCCTAACACAGCATCAGACACAGAAATTCTCCCCCCAAAAACGTGTGCAAAGGTGACTCTGCTCCCTTGGCCAGAGCCCAGCTCAAGACACAAGCCAGAAGAGGACGGAAGAGGGCAGTGAGCGCAGAGACATGACCTTTGTGGGAGCCATGAGAGTCCTCCTGCTCTGACCCACTTAGGACAGGATCATGCTGCTACTTTGACCTCAATCCCAGAAAAATATTTAGAATGGCATAAATAACCTGGTTGTCTTAAAACTCATCCAGACGACTCTGAAGGGACAGAGTCTAGGCCAACCTGTGGGAAGGATGGAGGTCATCCAGTTCCCTGCAAGAAGGAACCAGCTGTGCCAGGGTCATAGCCACATGGGCCAGCAAAGGTTTGCAGAGCTCTGTCACCAAGAAGTTATGGGATTATGGTCATGGATTTTGGTGGGGAGAGGGGGAATAGGAGTATTTTTAAAGAAAGGAGCTTTACACTCACACTCACACACAACACACACACACCTCATTAAGCCTCCGTTTTCTCATCTTCAAAAGTGGGGATAAGAATACCTACACTTGGGGCTTCCCTGGTGGTCCAGTGGGTAAGGACACCGCCTTGCAGTGCAAGGGGCGCCGGTTCGATCCCTGGCCTGGGAAGATCCCACGTGCCGCAGAGCGGCTGGACTGATGTGTCCAATCACCGAGCCGGAGCTCTGGCGCACATGTGCCCAGAGCCGGCGCTCTACGACAACAGAGGCCACCGCGACGGGAGGCCCACACGGGCCAAAGGACAAAGATGGATGAAAATGGACAAATGAAAGACCAATAGAAGTGGTCTGCCTGCTCCCCTCCCTCCCCACATCACCCCCACCAAAATAAATAAATAAATAAATCTTAAAAAAAAAAAAAAAAAAAAAACAGCCCTACACTTGAAGTGCTGCTATGGTATAAAATGAGACTGTAATAAAAGGACCTACCGCCTAGTGCCAGCATTAGTTTGTCCTTGCTGAGGATCTGGGCACACACAGAGATACAAAGCATAGTTCCTATCTGCAAGCAGTTCAGTCTCTCTGACAAAAGTCTGATCTACCATCCTGCCAGTCCTCTGTCAACCAAGTATAAAGCTGGCTGGTAAGATTACCCCAACTCTCAGCAGGCAACTTTGTCAGATGAAAATTCTGGCAGGAAAGGAGAAAACTGTTGGCAAGAATAATGGTTGCAGTTTATGTCTTTGCCTCCTGTCTCACATCCACACCTCCATGTCAGAAAATTTGGGAAGGAAACTCTACCAACCACTGTTTTGGAAGGGACATGTGTAAACTGTTCTTTTCTTTCACAACATTCATCATAGTGGGGACACGCATGCTCAGTTGCTAAGTCGGGTCCAACTCTTTGAGACCCCATGGACTGTAGCCCATCAGGCTCCTCTGTCCATGGGATTCTCCAGGCAAGAATACTGGAGTGGGTTACCATACCCTCCTCCAGCGGATCTTCCTGACCCAGGGATTGAACCTGAATCTCCTATATTGACAGGTGGATTCTTTACAGCTGAGCCATTGGGGAAGCCCACTTTTATGGGGTCACAGAGTTGGACACAACTGAGACCAAACAGAAATTTTGTGTTAGAAAAACACTGTTAAAAAGGAAATTTCAAAGAATAACAATATTAGGTCCAATTCTGCTAACTTTCTGGAGTATGAGAAGCGGGTCAGCTAGAAGCAGATTCAAAAACCCGGAAAGCTCTGTCCACAGTGCACTGGGGAAAGCGAAATCACTGTGCCTGTTCACAGATACACTCCTTCCTCAAGCAACTAGAAAGATTTATTTTAATCCCCGAGACTGCCTCAAGCCACTGTTAAGGCCCAGACACCAAGCCAGCTGGGTAATTGGATATTTTTTTTTTGAAGAGAAGGTGCCACTCTTTTGTATGTGACAGTAATGACAAGGCAGTCACAGTGAGACTCTTTAGCTCCTCAAGCTTTACTGATCGCTCTCATAGGCAGAAAAACAAAAGTACAGAAAAGTTGATCATATTCTCCTCACCTGTCTCAAACAGCCTGAAACCAGACTGTTTGGCTTTGCTGTTAAAACTAAATGGGTCTAATGATACAAATTATCTTATTTACAAAATATAAATAGATGCACAGATGTAGAAAACAAACTTACGGTTACCAAGGAGGAATAAGCGAGGCAGAAACAAATTAGAAATTTGGGATTAAAATACACACACTACTATATATAAAACAGATAACAAACAATGCTCTACTGTATAGCACAAGGAACTAAATTCAATATCTTATAATAGCCTATAATGGAGAAGAATCTGGAAAATACATGTATCTGCATAACAATCACTTTGCTGTATATCTGAAACATTGGAATTAACTATACTTCAATTAAAAAAAAAAAACTCAATGGTTCTAAATGCTGAATCACCATTAGAATCACCTCCCCAGTTAATAATAAAAAAAAGAAATCCCAATTCCTTGGGCCCGCTTCCTCAAATCTTGACTCAGGGGTGGAGCCTGCGGCCGAGCAGCAGTGTTTCAGAGCATTCCAGGGAAAGTACAACCAGGTTTGCAAACCCCAGTTCTACCCACAGCTAAATACCCCAGTCTCTTTCAAGAAAGAGCCCTCAAGTTGCTATTTTTAAAACTCTTCTTTAAGCAGTATATTCCCCTGGGGGGGAAAAAATGTCAGGCCAAAGAAGTCTGTAACCAAGACAACAAGCTGGGAGCACAGAGACAGGTCTTCTGTGATTTGCAACCAAAGGAAGCATAAGAGGAAAAGTAGACACTGAAGAATGGACAGGAAACTAGAGAACAAAAGGCATGGTGTCTGAGCTGGTACCCAAACAGGCAGCACATCCAACTCCTGCTGTATCTTCTGAGCTGGGTACCTTGACGCACAAGCCATCAAGATGGGAAGCAGCCCTGGATTAGCCAATGAAACCCTTAAGAACACGCTTTCTGGGCTTCCCTGGTGGTCCACTGGGTAGAGTCCACCTTGCAGTATAGGGGCGCCAGTTCGATCCCTGGCCTGGGAAGATCCCATGTGCCACGGAGTGGCTGGACGGGTGTGTCCAATTATGAGCCAGTGCTCTGGAGTGCATGCGCCCAGAGCCAGTGCTCTTCAGCGAGAGGGGCCACAGCCATGGGAGGCCCACACAAGCCAAAGAATAAAGACGGATGAAAATAAATAAATAAAAAACCAATAAAAGAAGTCAAAAATTAAAAAAAAAAAAAGAATACGCTTTCTTCTTTTCTGAATTTCTGACCCCCAACATGGGTATGTCTGCTTTGATGGAGGCTGCAAACCCATTTTTTTTTTTTCCTCCAAGCCCCTTCTCGCTTCCCTACTCGCACCTGACCCTATATTGCAAATTCGTGTGACAATGGAACACAAAAACCGCATGGGCTTCGAGTTAGACAAATTGCTCTTTCCCCTGTATGTGCTCTGACCCTGGAGCTCAGGTTTTGTTCCCAACTAGGGGAGCACTGAGATGGATGAAAGGGCTGGGATGCTGCAAATTGAAAGCCAAGGAGTTGGTCTTTTGTTCCCTTTTTTGCAGTCAGGGGCTATTCTGGAAAGCAGACATCAAAAGGAAAATTCAGCCTGTGATGAGCTGAAATTGGACAAAATGTGATGAGGCATAAATGAAAAAAAAAAAAAGGCAAGAAAGAAAGAAAAGAGAAAAAAAAAAAAGGAAAAGGAGTCTTTCTTTACCAGACGAGACTCTTTTCTGAACACTGCCTCAAATTACAACATTTTCCACATTTGGGTCACTCCAGGAAGCTTTGTATTGTTACCTAAAATCAAAACGCTTTTTGTCATGTTACAGGGAGAAACTGAGGCAGATGCAAACGGCCCAGAATCTGGTGGTGCATGGCATCACGAATGGCCCTTCTAGGCTCTCAATCCAGACAGACAGACAGATGGACCAGAGTTTATTCAGTGATGGTAAAGAAGAGGCTTGGAAACAGAACAGTGATGGAACAGACTATTGGCAGTTTAAAGGACTCCAAAACCATACACTGCCTTTTCTAACAGTGGCACAGGTACCGGTAGTCCTTTCCTTTCTTATTTATTATGCTATGGGCCTGCCAGTCTCTGAAGACTTTGGGTGGACTAGCATTAGGAGGTTTAACTTCTCGTAAGCCTTTGAAGCTGACTCTGGAGCTTATGATCTTTTCAATTAACCACGGGTTAGCTGTCTTCTTCACCCAGGGAGAAACACCCAGCCTGACGAGAGACTCCAGGAGGATGTCCTACGGGAAGGCAGGTGGGAAATGAGCTCTGCAGCCCTCTCCAGCCAGCCATGTATCTTCTACAAGAATCCAACCTGGGATCACAGGCTTACACCTGGAAAAGCCCTTCTTCCCCTTCCTCTCCAGGGACCAACAGATGGGAAAACTAAAATCTCTTTGAACTTTACTTACGTGAAATTTACTTTGTATGACCCTTAGGCTGCTTCCTTTCATTCAGTCCTATGGAAAAGTCTAATCTGAGCAGAAGAAACACACAAAAATCACAGCCAGAAGTACAAATAGCATTAAGGTCCCTATGTAACTTTTAATAGCCGACACAGGGCCCCAAACCAAATGGCCGAAAGGCTCCTTCTAGCTCTATAGAGATTCTTACAAAAAGTAATCAGGTTTTGTTCCCAACTAGGAGCACTGAGATGGATGAAAGGGCTGGGATGCTGCAAATTGAAAGCCAAGGAGTTGGTCTTTTGTTCCCTTTTTTGCAGTCAGGGGCTATTCTGGAAAGCAGACATCAAAAGGAAAATTCAGCCTGTGATGAGCTGAAATTGGACAAAATGTGATGAGGCATAAATGAAAAAAAAAAAAAGGCAAGAAAGAAAGAAAAAAAAAAAAAAGGAAAAGGAGTCTTTCTTTACCAGACGAGACTCTTTTCTGAACACTGCCTCAAATTACAACATTTTCCACATTTGGGTCACTCCAGGAAGCTTTGTATTGTTACCTAAAATCAAAACGCTTTTTGTCATGTTACAGGGAGAAACTGAGGCAGATGCAAACGGCCCAGAATCTGGTGGTGCATGGCATCACGAATGGCCCTTCTAGGCTCTCAATCCAGACAGACAGACAGATGGACCAGAGTTTATTCAGTGATGGTAAAGAAGAGGCTTGGAAACAGAACAGTGATGGAACAGACTATTGGCAGTTTAAAGGACTCCAAAACCATACACTGCCTTTTCTAACAGTGGCACAGGTACCGGTAGTCCTTTCCTTTCTTATTTATTATGCTATGGGCCTGCCAGTCTCTGAAGACTTTGGGTGGACTAGCATTAGGAGGTTTAACTTCTCGTAAGCCTTTGAAGCTGACTCTGGAGCTTATGATCTTTTCAATTAACCACGGGTTAGCTGTCTTCTTCACCCAGGGAGAAACACCCAGCCTGACGAGAGACTCCAGGAGGATGTCCTACGGGAAGGCAGGTGGGAAATGAGCTCTGCAGCCCTCTCCAGCCAGCCATGTATCTTCTACAAGAATCCAACCTGGGATCACAGGCTTACACCTGGAAAAGCCCTTCTTCCCCTTCCTCTCCAGGGACCAACAGATGGGAAAACTAAAATCTCTTTGAACTTTACTTACGTGAAATTTACTTTGTATGACCCTTAGGCTGCTTCCTTTCATTCAGTCCTATGGAAAAGTCTAATCTGAGCAGAAGAAACACACAAAAATCACAGCCAGAAGTACAAATAGCATTAAGGTCCCTATGTAACTTTTAATAGCCGACACAGGGCCCCAAACCAAATGGCCGAAAGGCTCCTTCTAGCTCTATAGAGATTCTTACAAGTAATAATAGTAATCACCACCACCACCACCTATCAAACTACATGCTTACCAATTAAATGCTCAATGGTATAAAGATTTCTAAATGGTATTATCATCACACCAGCAGAGTGATTTCAGTAAATCGCATAATCAAGAAATACCCACTGAGCATTCAGTCATGTTCTACGCTCTGTGCAGATGTGCAATCCTAGCATAATGAAGAGCCATCTGTTAAGTCTCAATTGTATAAGCAGTGCCTTGGGTAAGCTGGACTCCCTGCACACTAATGAACCAAACTGAAATTAGAGAACCTACTTCTTGCATTCCTTCACCCTCCTGTTTCCCTTAGTCTATCACCAGTAGTGACCCTGGTCAAGGGATTTGAGACTGCCTCAAATATCCACAGAATGATAACTGTTTCGATGCCTGCAGAGTTTATTTATAGAACAAGTACCTCTGCAAGAAGAAACAATGGCCTGGGAGTCAAAAGCCTTACATTTTATTCCCAGAACAGCTGCTAACTAAAGACTGGCCCTTTCTCAATCTCAAAGCCCACAGTGGCACTGGACCAGATCTGTGCTTCTCAGAACCATGAAGCAGCCCATGGGTATATCTCATCAGGCAGACAGAGGTAAGGCAAATGATTTATGATGAACACTACTTAGAGTACTAAAGTCTGCAAATGATTTAAGCATCTATTCATTTGTATCTTATCCCTCCTATACTCCTATAGCTCAGTCTTTCTAACTTGCAAAACGCTTTTTGCCACATGATATGAGGAGGAATTGAAGCAGACATAGATACTTTCCTATGCTTTCTTGAGCCGGAGGGCAGAGCCGAGTTACAGATACAGCACTAGTGAAGTCTACACAACCAAAATAATAATCTTCTTATTGACTCAGCTCTCAGTTTAGCCCATTGAGCCCATGAAGATCATCATGGGTATAGCCATTACAGAAAGACTGAGAATGTCTAGGCTAAATCACTCAATCACTTGCTTTATTCAGAAGAACCTACCTCCTACCAGATCCCAGGCTAAATGCTAAGGAGACAACAGCGAGTGAACTCACACATGGTTTTGGCTTTCATGGAACATTTTGTCTGGCAAGGGGGAAAAGAAGTGCCATAAAACATGCAAATCACAGCATAGGAAAACCTATGATCAGAGTTTTGAGAGTCTGTAACAGAGCCACCAATTGGGCAGCAGGTGAGGGAAGGAGGTTGCAGAGGTTACAAAGACACATTCAGTGAACCCAAAGCAGCTCCTTTTGCCTAGAAAATATAGTGTTAGGGGAAACCCATGAGAAACCATGCTGGAGAGGTAAGCAGAGGCCAGATCGCACAAGGTCTGGGAAGCCATGTGAAAAACTTTGAACTGTTCCCTCCAACAAGTCCCTGTGATTCTGCTTAGAGAGTGAAATTCAGATGTGTGCTGAGGATCACAGGTCTGACACTCTGATGTTGTTTTCCATAAAAACACTGTTAGGGAGACATGCCTGGTGGTCCAATAGATAAGAGTCCATCTGCCAATGCAGAGGACATGGGCTTGATCCCTGCTCTGGGAGGATTCCACATGCTGTGGAGGAACTAATCCCGTGAGCCACAACTAGAGCCCTTGAGTTGCAAATACTGAGCCCGCATGCTGCAACTACTGAAGCCTAGAGCCTGTGCTCCGCAACAAGAGAAGCCACTGCAATGAGAAACCCATTCATTGCAAGGAAGAGCAGCCCCTGCTCACCACAACCAGAGAAAGCCCGCACACAGCAACTAAGACCCAGCACAACCCAAAGTAAATAATAAAAAACATTGTTAGGAATCCTGCTGAGGGGCTAAGGGACTCTACTTCCATTCCATTCCAGATTAAATAGGCTTTGGCCAGCTGGTCTGAGAACCAGACCCTCAAGAATATTGTGTCCATGGGAAGACGCAATCTGAATTCTAAACAGAGTTCCAAAGAAACTTTTGGAACAAAACCTATTCAAATGTTGTTGGGGAATGCTTGGAAAGCAATGAAACACAGGACCTTGCTTTCCTCTACGGAGCCAGTCGTTGAAAAAAAAAAAAAAATCTGAACACTATAACCACTGTCTTAAAATAAACACAATATCCTCACTTTGATTAGTAGGGTTATATACTTAGAGACATCCATTGAGTGGTACCATGTAGTATCTATGCATATACTAAAATTACCACAAAACCCAAATATGTGACATATGACTAGCTACTTTCACTCCAAATAAAGACAATGCAGAATTGGAGAAGAGGTGGTCTCTTTAGAAAGAAACACGGATGCACACCAACTCAGTAACTTCTACACAACATTCCTGTGTCCGTGCCCAATCACCTCTCAGTTATTAAGGTAAGAATTCAACAAATACTTGGATACTAAGGGCCCTCTAATTCTGCATGGTTGGTGCCTCCATTTTTCTTTAGTTAGCTTTCAGTAGAGAATCCTTACCTACTTGCACCCAGAAAAATCCCCTCTGACACACCAAGGAAGCCCCATTTTCCCCACCCACTCATTTAGTCTACTAACAGTGAAGGAAATGGAAGTGGTGGTCATTTCCCAGAACCGCCCTCCAAATCCCCTCAGGTTATTTTACAGGGCAGTCAGTCTCAAAGGTCAGGGCCCATAACAATTATTACCTAGAGAGGAGTGGGTGAAAAGCCATATTTCCGGGTCAGCTCCCCTCCCCCTTACCTGGACTCAGTAGGCTGGGGTAGGATGCGGGAATCAACGTTTTTAATAGGCATCCAAGGTAACTCTGAGACAAAAGGCTCAAAAACCAAACCTTGAGAAATTCCACTATGGAAATTCTAGCCCGCTGAGCCCCCAGCCTTGAACTGAGAATACCAGTTATCAACCAGAAAGCTGGGTGATCTGACGTGAGACACCGACAGAGGGCAAAATGGACACAAGAGAATTAAAACAGCATCCCAGTCAACCTACCCCCAAATGTTCTTTAGTTAAAAAAAAAAAATCCCCTATTTTTACTTTAATCCAAGCAGATGGTGTTGCCTTTCCAGCAATCTCCTCCTGGCACCAGAAAAGGAACTCAACAGAGACCATTTAGAAGGAAGGTATGGAAGTGGGAGAAGAAACAGCGTTAATTTGCTTGGCCCTACCCCAACTTTTTCAGCTTCCTTACCTCTCCTCATGGTTGGTTTCCATTTCTGGAACTCTGTGCTGCTGTGGCAGAGAAGACAGGCCAAGGTAGGACGGTCTTCTCTGACTCACATGAACATTTTCCTCTATGACACGAATAATCAAGAGTTGACTGGAAAGAGGAATAAATGAAAGCCAAATAGTCTATCGAGAGGTTAAATAGGATAAAGAAGGCCCCCTGTTGGTTGAGCGCTGTGAGGTGATAAATGAGCAGTCAAAAACCCTGCCTCTGTTCATTCTCACTGTTTGCCAAGAACACAGATTTAAAACCCATAACGTCAGCACAGAGCCTGAGAGAAATAATCAGGTATCTGTTTTTTTCCACTGTTCCCCATAATACCCAGAGGAGTCTCCAGTAGTTCCTGTTAACCCTAAATGTTAACCAGCTCTGGTCAATTCAGCCCTGAAGTCTACAACTGTGGACCTAGCTCTAGTCTCTTTATTGTGGTAAGAACTTTTAACATGATATCTATTCTCTTAACAAAATTTAAATATACGATATAACACTGTTAACTACAAGTACAATGTCATACCGTGGGGCTCCAGAACTTGTTCATCTTGTATAATGGAAACTTTATGTGCTTGATTGGCAATCTCCCAGAAACCCCCTACCGGAGGGGAAAAGCCATATTTCGGGTCAGCTCCTCCCCTTACCTGGACTCAGTAGGCTGGGGTAGGATGCGGGAATCAACGTTTTTAATAGGCATCCAAGGTAACTCTGAGACAAAAGGCTCAAAAACCAAACCTTGAGAAATTCCACTATGGAAATTCTAGCCCGCTGAGCCCCCAGCCTTGAACTGAGAATACCAGTTATCAACCAGAAAGCTGGGTGATCTGACGTGAGACACCGACAGAGGGCAAAATGGACACAAGAGAATTAAAACAGCATCCCAGTCAACCTACCCCCAAATGTTCTTTAGTTAAAAAAAAAAAATCCCCTATTTTTACTTTAATCCAAGCAGATGGTGTTGCCTTTCCAGCAATCTCCTCCTGGCACCAGAAAAGGAACTCAACAGAGACCATTTAGAAGGAAGGTATGGAAGTGGGAGAAGAAACAGCGTTAATTTGCTTGGCCCTACCCCAACTTTTTCAGCTTCCTTACCTCTCCTCATGGTTGGTTTCCATTTCTGGAACTCTGTGCTGCTGTGGCAGAGAAGACAGGCCAAGGTAGGACGGTCTTCTCTGACTCACATGAACATTTTCCTCTATGACACGAATAATCAAGAGTTGACTGGAAAGAGGAATAAATGAAAGCCAAATAGTCTATCGAGAGGTTAAATAGGATAAAGAAGGCCCCCTGTTGGTTGAGCGCTGTGAGGTGATAAATGAGCAGTCAAAAACCCTGCCTCTGTTCATTCTCACTGTTTGCCAAGAACACAGATTTAAAACCCATAACGTCAGCACAGAGCCTGAGAGAAATAATCAGGTATCTGTTTTTTTCCACTGTTCCCCATAATACCCAGAGGAGTCTCCAGTAGTTCCTGTTAACCCTAAATGTTAACCAGCTCTGGTCAATTCAGCCCTGAAGTCTACAACTGTGGACCTAGCTCTAGTCTCTTTATTGTGGTAAGAACTTTTAACATGATATCTATTCTCTTAACAAAATTTAAATATACGATATAACACTGTTAACTACAAGTACAATGTCATACCGTGGGGCTCCAGAACTTGTTCATCTTGTATAATGGAAACTTTATGTGCTTGATTGGCAATCTCCCAGACCCTGGTAACAACCTTTCCTTCCCAGCTTCTAGTAACACTCATTCTACTCTCTGATTCTATGAAGTTGACTAAACACCTCATGTAAGTGGAATCATGCAGTATTTGTCCTTCTTTGACTGATTTATTCCACTTACCATCATATCCTCAAGACTCATCCGTTTGTCATGGTATATGATAGGATTTCCTCCTTCTTAAGACTGAATAGTTCCATTGTGCATACATATATTTTCTTCATCCATCCATTCATTGTTAGATGGCATCTGGGTTGTTATTACATCTTGGCCACTGTGAAAAGGGCTATAAGAACACTGGAGGGCTAGCACCTCTTCAAAATTCTGGTTTCAATTCTTTCAGTTAAATACCCTGAAGTGATAAGTAATTACTGGCCCACATGGTAGTTCTATTTTTGAGGAATCTCCATACTATTTTCCATAGCAGATGCACCACTTTGCATTCCTACCAACAGTGTACAATGGTTTCAATTTCTCAACACCTTCACCAACACTCATCTTTTTTTTTCTTGCTATTATCACGAAATAGAAAGACAACTGTTGGTCTGCCCATTTTTATTGAAAGAAAACAGTCCTCCTCAAGCTGGCTCCACAAAAGGGAGGGTTTGGGTAAGAAAACAGGTATTCTATGAGAATCCTAGTGCCAGATAAAGTTCAGCCTGAGGAGCTCTGGTTCTAATCCAGGTGTTAGAAATACCGCTCAGAGATCAGTAAAACTTTTTTCCAAAAAGTTAAAACCCGTCAGCACAGAGCCTGAGAGAAATAATCAGGTATCTGTTTTTTTCCACTGTTCCCCATAATACCCAGAGGAGTCTCCAGTAGTTCCTGTTAACCCTAAATGTTAACCAGCTCTGGTCAATTCAGCCCTGAAGTCTACAACTGTGGACCTAGCTCTAGTCTCTTTATTGTGGTAAGAACTTTTAACATGATATCTATTCTCTTAACAAAATTTAAATATACGATATAACACTGTTAACTACAAGTACAATGTCATACCGTGGGGCTCCAGAACTTGTTCATCTTGTATAATGGAAACTTTATGTGCTTGATTGGCAATCTCCCAGACCCTGGTAACAACCTTTCCTTCCCAGCTTCTAGTAACACTCATTCTACTCTCTGATTCTATGAAGTTGACTAAACACCTCATGTAAGTGGAATCATGCAGTATTTGTCCTTCTTTGACTGATTTATTCCACTTACCATCATATCCTCAAGACTCATCCGTTTGTCATGGTATATGATAGGATTTCCTCCTTCTTAAGACTGAATAGTTCCATTGTGCATACATATATTTTCTTCATCCATCCATTCATTGTTAGATGGCATCTGGGTTGTTATTACATCTTGGCCACTGTGAAAAGGGCTATAAGAACACTGGAGGGCTAGCACCTCTTCAAAATTCTGGTTTCAATTCTTTCAGTTAAATACCCTGAAGTGATAAGTAATTACTGGCCCACATGGTAGTTCTATTTTTGAGGAATCTCCATACTATTTTCCATAGCAGATGCACCACTTTGCATTCCTACCAACAGTGTACAATGGTTTCAATTTCTCAACACCTTCACCAACACTCATCTTTTTTTTTCTTGCTATTATCACGAAATAGAAAGACAACTGTTGGTCTGCCCATTTTTATTGAAAGAAAACAGTCCTCCTCAAGCTGGCTCCACAAAAAGGGAGGGTTTGGGTAAGAAAACAGGTATTCTATGAGAATCCTAGTGCCAGATAAAGTTCAGCCTGAGGAGCTCTGGTTCTAGATCCAGGGTGGTTGTGAGAAAGAGCTACCCTGTCTCTCAGAGCATCTCTCCTCCTCTCCTACCGGCTTCTTTGTTTTTCCCCATGGCTTCTCTCTCCTCACAGCACCAGACTGGACTTGGCTTGACATGCCTGCTCCCCTCCCTGTCATCTTTTGGCTCTCCTCCCAGCTGCAAACTGTCTTATTTAGTCTCTCAGCTTCCCAATTCTAATTTCCTAGTAGAGGAAACAATGGCTCAGCTCATCTTATCAAGCCCATACTGCTCACCAGGTGATCCACTGGCTGTTTGGGGGACAAGTGGCCACTCCCAGTCCAGTCAGCCTAAGCCAGGGAGGCAGTTTCTGGCACAGTTCATGGCTACTGCCCTCCCAAGCAAGGCCAGCACGGAGTGGTTTGCCTCTGAAGGGGAGATGGACCAGAAGGCACAGTAAAATATGTATGCCCAAGCCTGAGGCTTCATATGTAATTCAAAAGTCAATAACATGTCCATTCAGGAGCTTCCAACACCATATTTTTACCTTCATAATTAGGAGAAAAGATAGTCTCTGACCCCAACAGAGACCTCTTAGCCCTCCGTGCCTATTAAACTAACTTCTTTAAACTGGTAGAAAGAATGCAAATGTAATATCAAAGGGAAAAGCACTGTGCCGACAGCTAGCTCCCTAAGATACAGTGGAAAGGAAAAGAAAGCGTGAGACAGACAAATCCTGATAAATGGATACCACTGGCCTTTCAGCCCATCTCTCTTGACAGGCCTTCAGTCAGCTTCCTTTACAGCCTATGATCCTCTTATCTCCCTCGAAGTTTCTCCAAGTAGCATGTGAGGTCAGCGTTCAGTGTTAACTAGAACAAGCGAGCAGCATCACAAACCAACAGATGGCAATTGAGAGCTTATCATTCTTGGATTATTTCATTCCCTGGAGTGATACACGCTGGAGAGTAAAGCATTCTATTTTGACAGCCACCTAATAATGGCTGTCAGACTCTTCAACTACTTCCAGGCTAAAACCTTCCCCTCCATAACCTCCTTTCCTCCGATCAATTCCCAGATGCAAAAAAAAGATCATAAATGCCATGCCTGCTAAAGTCGACAGGAGCTTTGTTAGTGACAAGTGCCTGGACCAAGGAGAACACAAAAACACTGATAGCCACAGAGAGCATCAGAGAACCAACAGGTCAGAACAGCCACAACAACAAAATCTGGAGGTGGCCATCCTGTAAAATGAGCAAGACATGATGAGAGATTAAAACGTTGTCTTGCTTTGAAAACAAGATTTCTCAGGCTTACCTGGTGGTCCAGTGGGTAAGAGTTCGCCTTGCAGTGCAAGGGGCGCTGGTTCAAACCCTGGCCCGAGAAGACCCCACGTGCCATGGAGTGGCTGGACTGGTGTGTCCGATGACAAGCCAGCACTCTGAAGCACATGCGCTCAGAGCCAGTGCTCTGCAAGGAAAGAGGCCACTGCAATGGGAGGCCCACACCGGCTGAAGAATAAAGATGGATGAAAATAAATAAACAAAAAATCGATAAAAGAGGCCACAATTGGCGGGGGGGAGTTTTTCAAATTCAGAATAGGTCCTACTGGAATTAAAGAGATTCCAAATAGGGTTTCAAAGACCAGAACTGCAAAGTCCTAAGACCTGTGAAAGATATTTAGTCTTATCTCATAATTATCTCAGAGTAGCTTAGTTTATTGAAGAGTATTCCTGCAAATCTTTCCAACATTAATTAAGTTGCACCTGATCACTCCAGTGTGTTGTGGTAGCTCTGGAGGAGGGAGTGGAAAGAAGGGCGCTCTGTTTCGGGTGGTTATCTTTTCATCCACGTATCACCCTTCTTCAAAATAACCCCTCAGTCAGAAAGAGAAAAACAAACATTGAATACTAACTCATATATGTGGAATCCATAAAACTGATATATATGGCCTTATTTGTAAAACAGAAATAGAAACACAGACACAGAGAATGAAAGAATGGATACCAAAGGGAAAGAAAGGGGCAGGGTGAGAAGAAGCGGGAGGCTGGCACTGACACACATACACTACTGATCCTATGTATAAAATAGACACCACGATGGGGACATGTGTATGACCCAGGTAAGTCTACTTAATGCACTGTGGTGACCTAAACGGGAAGGAAGTGCAGAAGGGAGGGGATATATGTATATGTTGGAGAAGGATCAATTCCCAGATGAAAAAAAAGATCATAAATGCCATGCCTGCTAAAGTCGACAGGAGCTTTGTTAGTGACAAGTGCCTGGACCAAGGAGAACACAAAACACTGATAGCCACAGAGAGCATCAGAGAACCAACAGGTCAGAACAGCCACAACAACAAAATCTGGAGGTGGCCATCCTGTAAAATGAGCAAGACATGATGAGAGATTAAACGTTGTCTTGCTTTGAAAACAAGATTTCTCAGGCTTACCTGGTGGTCCAGTGGGTAAGAGTTCGCCTTGCAGTGCAAGGGGCGCTGGTTCAAACCCTGGCCCGAGAAGACCCCACGTGCCATGGAGTGGCTGGACTGGTGTGTCCGATGACAAGCCAGCACTCTGAAGCACATGCGCTCAGAGCCAGTGCTCTGCAAGGAAAGAGGCCACTGCAATGGGAGGCCCACACCGGCTGAAGAATAAAGATGGATGAAAATAAATAAACAAAAAATCGATAAAAGAGGCCACAATTGGCGGGGGGGAGTTTTTCAAATTCAGAATAGGTCCTACTGGAATTAAAGAGATTCCAAATAGGGTTTCAAAGACCAGAACTGCAAAGTCCTAAGACCTGTGAAAGATATTTAGTCTTATCTCATAATTATCTCAGAGTAGCTTAGTTTATTGAAGAGTATTCCTGCAAATCTTTCCAACATTAATTAAGTTGCACCTGATCACTCCAGTGTGTTGTGGTAGCTCTGGAGGAGGGAGTGGAAAGAATGGCGCTCTGTTTCGGGTGGTTATCTTTTCATCCACGTATCACCCTTCTTCAAAATAACCCCTCAGTCAGAAAGAGAAAAACAAACATTGAATACTAACTCATATATGTGGAATCCATAAAACTGATATATATGGCCTTATTTGTAAAACAGAAATAGAAACACAGACACAGAGAATGAAAGAATGGATACCAAAGGGAAAGAAAGGGGCAGGGTGAGAAGAAGCGGGAGGCTGGCACTGACACACATACACTACTGATCCTATGTATAAAATAGACACCACGATGGGGACATGTGTATGACCCAGGTAAGTCTACTTAATGCACTGTGGTGACCTAAACGGGAAGGAAGTGCAGAAGGGAGGGGATATATGTATATGTTGGAGAAGGCCATGGCAACCCACTCTAGTATTCTTGCCTGGAGAATCTCATGGACAGAGGAGCCAGTCCCATGGGCTACAGTCCATGGGGTCACAAATGTCAGACATGACTCAGTGATGAAACAACATATGTATATGTATGGCTGATTCATTTTGTTATGCAGTAGAAGGTAACACAACATTGGAAAGCAACTATACGCCAGTAAGAGAAAAATAGCCCTTCAAAATTCCTTACGCTTCTTTATCACCAGAGATCCTATAAAGCAATTAAAAAGGATGAAGTCATGCTACATGCCCTGCAACTCTACTGTCCAGTGAGACAAGTTTCAGATTGTAAGGCATCAAACCACCGATTTGTTACAAAAAAAAAAAAAAAGAGTAAATAAAAAGATAAGAAATCTGAAAGAATGAATGCAAGTTGTTAATAATGATTATCTCTGGTAGACAGGATTATGGAGGATTTTCACTTTCTTTTTTTTGCCATTTTTCTTACAAAACATGGGCTTGTTTTTTCTGTCTGGTGTATGGGTGTTTTTTGTTTTGCAATCAAGAAAAGGTTATTTCTAACCCTCTGTAGTTCATTGGTAGGTAGTACCAACATGGCGCTGCTTTGCACCTCTATTTTGCAGGTTTTGGAGCAGCTGGAGGGAAAACAGTACCACAGAAGGGTCCCGGAGCTTACAAGAAAGCCATTCACTGTTTATGGGAGTCAACACTCAGCAAGTGCATCCTGTGAATGGAACAGAAGGTAGTGTACACAGAGGTCAAACACAGTAGCTCTGGAGTCCAGGTTCAGGTCTCAGAGTACTCAAACTTGTTTTAAGCCTCCTTCTCTGTGGACTGATGAGACTGTATCAAACACTTGGAACATGGCAAGCATGTGATGTGCTTAACAAATGGTAAAACAGAAATAGAAACACAGACACAGAGAATGAAAGAATGGATACCAAAGGGAAAGAAAGGGGCAGGGTGAGAAGAAGCGGGAGGCTGGCACTGACACACATACACTACTGATCCTATGTATAAAATAGACACCACGATGGGGACATGTGTATGACCCAGGTAAGTCTACTTAATGCACTGTGGTGACCTAAACGGGAAGGAAGTGCAGAAGGGAGGGGATATATGTATATGTTGGAGAAGGCCATGGCAACCCACTCTAGTATTCTTGCCTGGAGAATCTCATGGACAGAGGAGCCAGTCCCATGGGCTACAGTCCATGGGGTCACAAATGTCAGACATGACTCAGTGATGAAACAACATATGTATATGTATGGCTGATTCATTTTGTTATGCAGTAGAAGGTAACACAACATTGGAAAGCAACTATACGCCAGTAAGAGAAAAATAGCCCTTCAAAATTCCTTACGCTTCTTTATCACCAGAGATCCTATAAAGCAATTAAAAAGGATGAAGTCATGCTACATGCCCTGCAACTCTACTGTCCAGTGAGACAAGTTTCAGATTGTAAGGCATCAAACCACCGATTTGTTACAAAAAAAAAAAAAAAAAGTAAATAAAAAGATAAGAAATCTGAAAGAATGAATGCAAGTTGTTAATAATGATTATCTCTGGTAGACAGGATTATGGAGGATTTTCACTTTCTTTTTTTTGCCATTTTTCTTACAAAACATGGGCTTGTTTTTTCTGTCTGGTGTATGGGTGTTTTTTGTTTTGCAATCAAGAAAAGGTTATTTCTAACCCTCTGTAGTTCATTGGTAGGTAGTACCAACATGGCGCTGCTTTGCACCTCTATTTTGCAGGTTTTGGAGCAGCTGGAGGGAAAACAGTACCACAGAAGGGTCCCGGAGCTTACAAGAAAGCCATTCACTGTTTATGGGAGTCAACACTCAGCAAGTGCATCCTGTGAATGGAACAGAAGGTAGTGTACACAGAGGTCAAACACAGTAGCTCTGGAGTCCAGGTTCAGGTCTCAGAGTACTCAAACTTGTTTTAAGCCTCCTTCTCTGTGGACTGATGAGACTGTATCAAACACTTGGAACATGGCAAGCATGTGATGTGCTTAACAAATGGTAGCTATTCTTAAAGAGCTGTAATTGAAAATCATTTTCATTTCATTTCAGTTATAATGTTTGCAATTTAATTTAAAAGACTTTCAGCATAGACACTGTGATATGTGTATGTATATTAGTTTTCTACACTGTAGGACAGTTAATTAACATGTAGTGCTGTGCTGGAAACTCAATACCACTGGCTAGCAAGAGCTGATTCTGTGCATCCCTTCCCAGCTCCTTCTGTTACTTTAGTGAGGGCAGACTGGTAACTTGAGATGGACCATGCAAATCAGCAAATGCTATAAATCGGATTGTAAATGTTTAACCAGTACACCACTGTCAGCATCTGAAAAACCCTAACTGAGAATACATATTCTAGGGATGAGGAACAACATTTCAGGGATATTTCAAAGAAAGGATAATAGGTGGCACATGGGACAAATAGGTTGATAACTGCTGTTGGGCACCCAAAACAGAGCACCATTCTGTCTGCTCCCTGTTCCAGCGCTACCATAACTTACCTGGAGTGATAAAGTGCAAATCAATGAATGCTGTTCTGTCCACAACTGAGATTCCTACAATCAAAGCCCACAATCAAGAACTCTAACGACAGGGCTTCCCTGGTGGTCCAGTGGGTTAAGGGCACCGCTTTGCACTGCAGGGGGCGCCGGTTCGATCCCTGGCCTGGGAGGAGCCCACGTGCCGCGGGGCGGCTGGACTGATGTGTCCAATTACCGAGCCAGAGCTCTGGAGCGCATGCGCCCAGAGCCAGCGCTCTGCAATGACAGAGGCCACCGCGATGACAGAGGCCACCGCGATGACAGAGGCCCACAGGAGCCAAGGAACAAAGACGGATGAAAATAAACAAACAAATGAAAGACCAATAGAAGTGGCCCGCCCGCTCCCCTCCCTCCCCAACCCAACCCCCGCCCAAAAATAAATAATAAAAAATAAATAAATCTTTAAAAAAAAAAAAAAAACTTGCAGAACTTTATCCTAAAAAGGGTAAATCTTACTGTATGTAAAATAGACCTTAATATTTTTTAATGGATAAAAAACTCTATTCAAATGCTCCTGCTATGAAATCCTTCAAAAACTTCGTGAATTAGAGCAATGAATGCTAGAAATGGTATTTTATTGGGGAACTTGGTGTTCAAGACAAGTGGACCAGCTAGAACTATCCAGGTACAGCCACCCTTGCAAAAGCTAGATAGAAGACTCAGGCAGCCCAATAACCTTCACCTCTTGGGAATGACACATCAGGCTCAGGTGTCCCAACAAATCTTATGTACAGACACTTAATGGAGGACTTGGATGTACCCTTTAGTAAGAGAAGGTAAGCTGACTCCGAGAGCTAGAATATTGTCATGTCTATCTCCAGTGGACCTTTCTCACAAGATGGTGGTTGGCAACAAGAGATGGAATGTCTCTGGGCAAACAGTTCAGGCTGTCTGACTGTTTTGCACCTGATGATTAATAAATGTTTGTGTGGTAGAATTTGATCTGAATTGCTTTCACTGTAATATCCTGGCTACAGGAAGAAAACCTCACCAATTTCTAACTGTTGAAGATCAATGCCACCCACCAAAATAGAATTGAGCAACTGTGGACAACCAGATTGGCCTCTCAGACATGAATTTGCAACAACTATTTTGGGGACTTCTGTACAATCAGGGGTGTATCTGATCTTGATCATTTCCTTCGAGTAAAATCAAAACTGAAGATATAAACACATCGACTTTCCCATTCAGGCTATATGGCTAGCAGGGGTGCGGGCATAGAAGCTATTTATGTTTGTTACTTATTTACAAGGTAATCCTACCGTTTTTTAAAAATGAAGTACAATCAACTTACAATATTATGTTCAATTCAGTCGACAACATAGTGATCCAATATTTTGATATATTACAAAATGATCAGCAGGATAAATCTAGTTACCATCTGTCATACAAGGTAATACTATTAGAAGAATTCATTTCATGGAAAGATTTCCCACTTAATCTGCTGCTCTCCTAGGTGTTTTATCCAAAGGGTCAAACCTTACCATATGGATCCGGGGGGGGGGGGGGGGGGGGGGGGTGGAGGATAACATCTAGCAGTAGCCTCTCTTTAAACTAAGCTGAAAGTTAAGACCCAAAGATCAGTCTGGGGGGCATGTGAGAGGCAATGTGGATATGAGCCCAAGCAGTAGGTAATCTCAGAGAAACGTGGAGGGAGGGAGGTTCAGTGAAACAAGAGAAGGCAAAGACCAGCAGAAGAAAGTGAAGGCTTTATTCCCTTCTCCTTCTCTTTTTTTTCCATTACCCTGCATTGTGTCAGCATGAAGTGAGTCTATACAATCCCTTAAAATACAGATAGATACAGTCTGCTGGGAACTCACATTCTAACAGAACTAACACAGCTTTGCAGTTGTAAATCACTCACAACCTAGCTCAAGGGAGACCATGACATGGTTCCATTTCCCTGAGTAGTTTATATAGCGGACATACCATTTCACTAAAAGGGGGCTGGATCTTGAGAACAATGACAGCCAATTATTAGGCCCATGTGCTGAAGTCAAGATGGAGTTATAAAAATATAGGCACTGTGATAAGGGACACAGTGGGGAGGGAAAGGAGCAGATAGAAGGAACCTCATTGAAAAGTGGGATGAGGAGAAAGTAATAAAGAGATTAAAAATCTTCTAATGAAGAACATGAGAAATCTTTCACTGGTCCTTCAAGGAAGTGGGCCAGTGGGAACAGAACGGGTGGGCACCCCGGCTGCCTAAGAAAGCTCAGGCAGCCATCAAGACAAACCTTTCAAGGCGCCAGGACCACAGAGGGCTCTCGGGCGTGGAGACCAAGCAACTGGTCTCCCATTACATAGGCGGCCTTTCTCTCCCACCTCCCAACTCTGAGCCTTGGAAGCTGGCATGGATATGAGCCACAGGAAGGCACACAATAACTGGAAGCTAATGCAGAAATAAATCATTTGTGTTTTCTGACAGGGCTGGATTTGATGGAGCTGGTGAATCACTACAGCACAGTTCTACTCAATACAGGAAGAACCCATTACTCACATCCTCTCCCAAACGTTTTCACCCCCCTGGCAAAAATGACCTTGTGACACCACTCTCTCTCATCTCTCTTCTTCTCATGAATTGTTAATAGTTCCCTATTACTGACCATATCAAGTTCACGTGTCTCCTCTGGATATTTCAGCTTGCCACACTCTGCCTCCGCCTGGCCTCTACTCTACCATCTCCCTCCTCATCCAACCCAGATCTCCCAGTGGAAGCCGTTTCCATTTTGAACCAAACTCAGTTTCTTCTCTCTCCACAGTTCTACCAGGATCTGGGCTACCTTATGAAAGTCCAGGCAGCCACAATATCAAGGTAACTGGAGATTATTATAAATACTGAGTTTCTCTTAGCCATACAAAGAAAAAAAAGGGGGGGGGGGGACTGTACCTTTAAATACTCTGTGTGATCCTGCAATGTCCAGTACAGAACAGTAGCCACTACTACCCATGGCTATTTCCATGTAAAGTATTTAAAATTAAATGAGAAAATCAGTGCCTCACATGGCTAGTGGCTACTGCACTGGAGAGTACACATTATAGAGTACTAGTATAAAACATTTCCATCACCACAGAGACTTCGACTGGCTCGGGCACCATAAATGCAAAAAAAAAAGGTGTACCCTACCATGTGCTAAAGCTGTTGCTTACCACCACGAGGATCCAAATTTAACAAAAAGGAACACATAGGACTCAGAGATACAGCCCATCTTAAGTAACCAAGAAAGCATTCTTATCGTGAATCCCAAATAGCGCTATAAATATCACAGGGAATTATCACATCCCTTTAAAAAAAAAAAAAAAGAAAAGAAACCAAGTCTTAAGGCACCAGATGTCAGACACTTTCCAAGCCCTTCCAGAAAGCATTCACAGAGTAGTCACGCCTCTGCATACTAAGCTCCTTGGTAGGCTCTGGGAGCTGGTATGGAGAGCATGACCCAGGCCCTGCCCTGGGAAGAAAGTCTATATACAGAAAACTAGAGGAGGCAGAACGGAAAAAAGGCTGTAAGAGAGGGACCTCAGGACAGACAGATGGAATGAATGGGAGGAACAAGGGAGGAGTGCGTGGACAGGGAGATGACTACAGATCTGGGTCAAGCCCTAAAGGATGAGCAGAATTCTGAAAAGGAATTCGGAGGATGAAAGGGGAAAACCATGTAAGCAAAAGGAGGAACGAGGGCCCAGGGTGCATTTATGGCCAAGTGAGCCAAGGAAGAACTATGACAACTAACCAACAGTCCTATGAAAATGTCCCCAAGCACTCTAATAAGCAAAGAATACATTAACTTAGATGCCATTTTCACAAAGATTTTGCTTTAGTGAAAATCTGTTGGCAAGGACGAGATAGAATGGGCTCTCTTCAATGCTGCTAGTGGGAATTAAATGAGTACTACTTTTTGGAAAAACCTTATTAAAGCTCCTGAAAAACATTCCTACTCCCTGACAAGTCCACTTCAAGGAACAAGGCCTACACAAAATAATCTAAATTATAGGGATTTATGAACAAAGGAGGGCTTTTTTTTTTTTTGCCATGCTATTTATAACTGAGAAAATAACAGGAAATGACTAGGTAAATTACAATCTACTTGTAGAATGGAGTATTATATAGCTGTTAAGAATTATACCTCTGACAAATTTTAAATGACAGTGGAAAATGTTTACGAGAATGTTATACAAAAAAAAAATCAGGGTATAAGTTTGGTAGTATACAATATATAGTCACAACCATGTAAAATAATATGAATAGAAAAAGGAAAGTTAAGCAAAAATGTTAACATTCTGATAAGAAGATTATGGGTGGTTTTCATTCTCCATACCAGGACTCAGCAAATTACGACCCACAAACCAAATCTTGACCCACTGACTGATTTGTATACAAACTTTCATTGGAATACAAACACACATGCTCATTTCTATACTGTTAGTATCCATGGCTGATTCTGTGCTAATTGCAGAATAATTGCAGAACTGAATAGCAATGACAAAGACAGAATTATTTACCATCTGGCCCTTTACATGAAAAGGTTTCCAAACCTTACATCTTCCAGATTTTCTATGAGTAGCTGTTACATTTATTTGCAATAGTTTTCAAAAAGGTCTACTGCTACTTCCCTGGTGGCCCAGCAATAAAGAATCCATCTGCCAATGCTGGAGACGGCAGGTTTGATCCCTGGATCAGAAAGATCCCCTGGAGAAGGAAATAGCAACCCACTCCAGTATTCTTCGCCGGAGGATTCCATGGACAGAGGAGCCTTGTACAGTAACAGTCCATGACACTGCAAAGAGTCAGACACAATGGAGCAACGAACACACACACACACACACACACACACACACAGGAACAGGCTAACAGGCTAACAACTTCAGAATTTATGCTGCAAGTAACCGGAGGCTCTAGAAGCTTCTGAGGAAGACAGGACATGATCTGACAAGGTGTCTGCTAGTAAAATACAAAACACCAGATCACATAAGAGGATGGGATTTAAACTGAATGCCAGGTGGCGTCTGTGATTCCTACTCCCTGACAAGTCCACTTCAAGGAACAAGGCCTACACAAAATAATCTAAATTATAGGATTTATGAACAAAGGAGGGCTTTTTTTTTGCCATGCTATTTATAACTGAGAAAATAACAGGAAATGACTAGGTAAATTACAATCTACTTGTAGAATGGAGTATTATATAGCTGTTAAGAATTATACCTCTGACAAATTTTAAATGACAGTGGAAAATGTTTACGAGAATGTTATACAAAAAAAAAATCAGGGTATAAGTTTGGTAGTATACAATATATAGTCACAACCATGTAAAATAATATGAATAGAAAAAGGAAAGTTAAGCAAAAATGTTAACATTCTGATAAGAAGATTATGGGTGGTTTTCATTCTCCATACCAGGACTCAGCAAATTACGACCCACAAACCAAATCTTGACCCACTGACTGATTTGTATACAAACTTTCATTGGAATACAAACACACATGCTCATTTCTATACTGTTAGTATCCATGGCTGATTCTGTGCTAATTGCAGAATAATTGCAGAACTGAATAGCAATGACAAAGACAGAATTATTTACCATCTGGCCCTTTACATGAAAAGGTTTCCAAACCTTACATCTTCCAGATTTTCTATGAGTAGCTGTTACATTTATTTGCAATAGTTTTCAAAAAGGTCTACTGCTACTTCCCTGGTGGCCCAGCAATAAAGAATCCATCTGCCAATGCTGGAGACGGCAGGTTTGATCCCTGGATCAGAAAGATCCCCTGGAGAAGGAAATAGCAACCCACTCCAGTATTCTTCGCCGGAGGATTCCATGGACAGAGGAGCCTTGTACAGTAACAGTCCATGACACTGCAAAGAGTCAGACACAATGGAGCAACGAACACACACACACACACACACACACACACAGGAACAGGCTAACAGGCTAACAACTTCAGAATTTATGCTGCAAGTAACCGGAGGCTCTAGAAGCTTCTGAGGAAGACAGGACATGATCTGACAAGGTGTCTGCTAGTAAAATACAAAACACCAGATCACATAAGAGGATGGGATTTAAACTGAATGCCAGGTGGCGTCTGTGATTCAGCAGCAGCTGTGACTCTGGGCCACTCCTTATTTAAAGCGAAAGATTAACTTAAGACGTGGCTTGTTATTGTTTTCAAACTTCCTCCTCTGAATAAACCCTATGAAACAGCCTCCTCCCTGTAGAAATGACCATAAAATTTGTTCCTCCAAAGTAAAGGGGAGGCCATGTGCACATTTGTGACTTTTGCCTGGAGAGAGATTTTGAAAGTTCAGGGTGGTAATCCTATAATTCACTAAGTTAGTCCCCTCCCTATCTTCCAAGTCTTCCTGTTTCCAAGTTTTCTTTTCTATCCTAGAAGGACACAAGGAGATGATACTGGATAAAGGGCAGGAAGGGGCAGAGAAAGGCACAAAAAGAAAGAATAAAAAGTTTTAGAAGCTTCTGTGTCAAGGGCCTTTAAGGAGTCCTTACATCTACCCATCCTTAGAATCTGGTCAAGGTCCAAAATCCTATCTCCAAGGAATTTGGTCCTTCTGGCTTTATCTTTAGAAAGAGGAAAGACCGAAGCCTCCTGTCCACAGGCTTTCTGCAGGTTCTCTACCCCCTCACCACCTGCCTCCCCAGGCACACTGCAATAACCATTATTTACTCATTCTCTCAGGAATGAACCCAGTGAAAGGATGGAAATGGTCTGAAGATTAGTTTCCTTTCAAATAAACACACTACAAAACACAAAAAATATCAATCATCTACAGAATGAGAAACTCCATAAACTACCCTAATCTCAGGTTATGCAATAAAAACACATAAACATCTCTGGGTATTGGAGACCGTTTGATCCCTGGATCAGAAAGATCCCCTGGAGAAGGAAATAGCAACCCACTCCAGTATTCTTCGCCGGAGGATTCCATGGACAGAGGAGCCTTGTACAGTAACAGTCCATGACACTGCAAAGAGTCAGACACAATGGAGCAACGAACACACACACACACACACACACACACACAGGAACAGGCTAACAGGCTAACAACTTCAGAATTTATGCTGCAAGTAACCGGAGGCTCTAGAAGCTTCTGAGGAAGACAGGACATGATCTGACAAGGTGTCTGCTAGTAAAATACAAAACACCAGATCACATAAGAGGATGGGATTTAAACTGAATGCCAGGTGGCGTCTGTGATTCAGCAGCAGCTGTGACTCTGGGCCACTCCTTATTTAAAGCGAAAGATTAACTTAAGACGTGGCTTGTTATTGTTTTCAAACTTCCTCCTCTGAATAAACCCTATGAAACAGCCTCCTCCCTGTAGAAATGACCATAAAATTTGTTCCTCCAAAGTAAAGGGGAGGCCATGTGCACATTTGTGACTTTTGCCTGGAGAAAATTTTGAAAGTTCAGGGTGGTAATCCTATAATTCACTAAGTTAGTCCCCTCCCTATCTTCCAAGTCTTCCTGTTTCCAAGTTTTCTTTTCTATCCTAGAAGGACACAAGGAGATGATACTGGATAAAGGGCAGGAAGGGGCAGAGAAAGGCACAAAAAGAAAGAATAAAAAGTTTTAGAAGCTTCTGTGTCAAGGGCCTTTAAGGAGTCCTTACATCTACCCATCCTTAGAATCTGGTCAAGGTCCAAAATCCTATCTCCAAGGAATTTGGTCCTTCTGGCTTTATCTTTAGAAAGAGGAAAGACCGAAGCCTCCTGTCCACAGGCTTTCTGCAGGTTCTCTACCCCCTCACCACCTGCCTCCCCAGGCACACTGCAATAACCATTATTTACTCATTCTCTCAGGAATGAACCCAGTGAAAGGATGGAAATGGTCTGAAGATTAGTTTCCTTTCAAATAAACACACTACAAAACACAAAAAATATCAATCATCTACAGAATGAGAAACTCCATAAACTACCCTAATCTCAGGTCTGGATGCAATAAAAAACACAGTAAATCAGTCTCTGGGTATTGGCTGTTTTTTGCTTTTTTCCCTTTTAAACACATCATATTTGGGGGGATTCCAGCAAAATAAAGGTGGGAATTTCATTTAGAGCACAATGTAAATAACAGAACAATATACATGTAACTCTGCTAGCTGTTTTTTAAAAGTTGATTTATGTTGTATTTTTACTGGTTCACAAGACAGATAGGAAACAGAATGCACTGAGGTGCTACATTATTTAACAGATCATACTTAACATTCTATATTTTAACATATACCCAGGGCCAATGATTGTTCTCACGAGCTTTCTAAACTATTAAGCTGCGCTCCTCTCCTTCTTCTAAATCAAATATAAGTAATTTGTTGTCATAGCAATGCTTCTTTCCACTCCCAAATAGTTCAATACAGGCTTTGTTTCTGCAGACAACTATCTGTCTACTGAAAATTGGTCATTATCTGCCATCTTCTTGACAAATGTCTTATTACATTTAGCTGCCTGGCTTTTACAGTCATCCGGAGACTGCATTTCTGTTGCACTTTCTAGCACCTGTACAGGAAAGGGGTTTATAAAAGCCCCGTGGAATTGCCTGGAAGAATATCACTGTTAAGTCACTGGGTGACAGCCAATCTCCCCAGTCATGAGGACAGCGATCCTTTGCATTATTACCCGGCTTAACAGTTTAGAGAGGGCTGTCACTCACTTTTTTGAATTGAAGGCAGTACTAGCTGATGCTTTCTTACATGCCTCTTCAACTCCCTATAGTGGGTTATTTAACTGTGCAACATCAGTAGTAAGTTACACTTGTTCTGACCTTTGCCTTCTAAGGCCAAGTTCTGCTCCTCTACCCTATTGATGTGGTTCTAGTAAGCTGCTGAAGGCAATCAAATAAGCTTTAGAACTGCAAATGAAACATCTGAGACACAGGATACCATTTGGCCAGTTGCTTGTACAGTGGCCCACTGACAGATATTAACTATTGAGATAAACACACAAGACCGCCCCCCAGACTCAGCAACAACATCCATGCTAATTGCCTATTTGTAGAGCTTGTTAGTTTACAAAGCAGTTTCGCCAAAATGGTCTTATTTCAACTGTATCTCTTGTCCACCCATTCCCTTAACTCATGCGAACACAGCTGGATCAGGATGTGGGTACCTAAACTCCTATTCCCTGACTTACAGTTTAGCCTTTTTCAATAAGGATGAAGAATTAGTATTTTCAAGCTGTGACCTTCATTTCATGCAGTCATATTCTATAGACGTTAGACCTTCCCCACAACCACCACCATGACCATTAGGTTGGAATTTCTTTCATATAAAAATAAAAGCAAATCAGAAGGACAAAAAAAACAGAGGTTTGGGAGAAGAGATTCTTTGACATCAGCCACAGTCTTTAAAAATAAAAAATGAGGTTGAGGAGATGGATTCCCAGGAAGTTTCCCCCTTTCTTTATATATTTCAATATTTTAAAGGGTTTTTTTTTCCCTATGATCATATGCTATTTCTATTATCAAAAGATAATACTGGGGCTTCCCTGATGATCCAGCGGGTAAAGAGTCCGCCTTGCAATGCAAGGGGCATCGGTTCAACCCCTGGCCCAGGAAGATCCCACGTGCCACAGAACGGCTGGACTGGTGTATCTAATTAGGAGCCGGTGCTCTGAAGCGCATGCGCCCAGTGCTGGTGCTGTGCAACGGGAGAGGCCACTGCAATGGGAGGCCCACACAGGCCAAAGACTAAAGACGGATGAAAGTAAATAAATAAAAAAAACAATAAAAGAGGCCAAAAATTTTAAAAAGAAAAAAAAAGATAATACTAATGACAGTTGGTCCTAACTGGCTCACCTGCTCCCCCTTCTTTGCCATTCTCTGAGCGGGAAGAGGACATTAGTGAAGAGGACCGGCTCAGAGTGCTTATTTCAGAAATACAATCAGAATCAGGGCTGCCCTAACAAAGCCTGAAAATGGGATTTCACAGAACCACTCCGGCTCAAGAGCTGGAGCTGAAAAGTTCTATTCCCACCACAATGTGATCAAATGTAATTTGTCTCTCTGTATGACTTCCAGCTTCATGTGGTCTGATACTATCCGAGGATCTAATAAAAAGGTGTAGTCATTGCCATTATTTCTGTTGCTTGGTCCTCCTGAGTGCTTGTCTCCCACAGACTTGATTTTCTTTCTGCAGAGTGAGCAAAGGAGCTGATTAATTATTTAGAATCCCTATGCAACTATTACCTCAATTTCTGCACACCTCACCCCTGTCAGGTGGAAGGGGAATGAGTACTACCCACATAATTACAGCCATTGAAACTAAAAGGCAGAAAGGTAACGGGATTTGAGCCAGGTTCCACAGAAACATAAAGCAGGCAGGGAAAGGTAACATATTCTATAGACGTTAGACCTTCCCACAACCACCACCATGACCATTAGGTTGGAATTTCTTTCATATAAAAATAAAAGCAAATCAGAAGGACAAAAAAAACAGAGGTTTGGGAGAAGAGATTCTTTGACATCAGCCACAGTCTTTAAAAATAAAAAATGAGGTTGAGGAGATGGATTCCCAGGAAGTTTCCCCCTTTCTTTATATATTTCAATATTTTAAAGGGTTTTTTTTTCCCTATGATCATATGCTATTTCTATTATCAAAAGATAATACTGGGGCTTCCCTGATGATCCAGCGGGTAAAGAGTCCGCCTTGCAATGCAAGGGGCATCGGTTCAACCCCTGGCCCAGGAAGATCCCACGTGCCACAGAACGGCTGGACTGGTGTATCTAATTAGGAGCCGGTGCTCTGAAGCGCATGCGCCCAGTGCTGGTGCTGTGCAACGGGAGAGGCCACTGCAATGGGAGGCCCACACAGGCCAAAGACTAAAGACGGATGAAAGTAAATAAATAAAAAAAACAATAAAAGAGGCCAAAAATTTTAAAAAGAAAAAAAAAGATAATACTAATGACAGTTGGTCCTAACTGGCTCACCTGCTCCCCCTTCTTTGCCATTCTCTGAGCGGGAAGAGGACATTAGTGAAGAGGACCGGCTCAGAGTGCTTATTTCAGAAATACAATCAGAATCAGGGCTGCCCTAACAAAGCCTGAAAATGGGATTTCACAGAACCACTCCGGCTCAAGAGCTGGAGCTGAAAAGTTCTATTCCCACCACAATGTGATCAAATGTAATTTGTCTCTCTGTATGACTTCCAGCTTCATGTGGTCTGATACTATCCGAGGATCTAATAAAAAGGTGTAGTCATTGCCATTATTTCTGTTGCTTGGTCCTCCTGAGTGCTTGTCTCCCACAGACTTGATTTTCTTTCTGCAGAGTGAGCAAAGGAGCTGATTAATTATTTAGAATCCCTATGCAACTATTACCTCAATTTCTGCACACCTCACCCCTGTCAGGTGGAAGGGGAATGAGTACTACCCACATAATTACAGCCATTGAAACTAAAAGGCAGAAAGGTAACGGGATTTGAGCCAGGTTCCACAGAAAATGCTAGGCAATAAGAAGCAGAGTGCCTGAGGGTCTGAAACCTGTCTGACCAACCAACAGTAATGTCTATGAGGCCCAAGAGAAATAAAGCTCTCCTTCCCAACCTCCTGCCCAACCCAAAAGGCACACAGCTTTCAAAACTGTTTTAACATGACAAAAAAGCCTCTGGCGCTTGAGTATATGAGGGTGTTAATTTTGTTTGGCAAAGTCAAATTACTTTAAGAATTTAATTCTATAACTGGGAAGGTGCAATTCTGATTTTAAATGCCTTTCTTCCCTGGAGCTCAAAATCCAATTTACCCAGCCCACCTAGAAGACTGTTTTTGCTTTCACCAAGCCACCCTTACTAAACTATCTACAGGCTACATTGCAAAGGGAACGCCTATCATGAACATTTGATTAACGAACCTAACAAAGAAAGGAAAAAAGTAACTTACTACCCCTAACAACATAGGATTAAAATACATAAAGGCTGACAGAACCCAAAGAAGAACTAGATAAATCCACCTTTGTAGTGGTAACTTTTAACAACAATTGATAGAGCAAGCAGATGAAAAATTGGGTAAGCCTGTCCAACAGCAGCAAAATTAACACAGTTGATCTAGTGGACACTGTCCTTGTGCCAGACCACAAAGCATCCAATTTCAAAGAATAAGACCACATTCCCTCATCACACTGTTATTAACTTAGAAATCAACAACAAATTAACTTTTAAAAATGTTTTGCGGGCTTCCCCTGGTGGTCCAGTGGGTAAGGACACCGCCTTGCAGTGCAAGGGGCGCCAGTTCAAGCCCTGGCCTGGGAAGATCCCACGTGCCGTGGAGCGGCTGGAAGGATGTGTCCAATCACCAAGCCAGAGCTCTGGAGCACATGCGCCCAGGGCCGGCGCTCTGTGACAATAGAGGCCACTGCGATGGGAGGCCCACATGGGCCAAAGAACAAAGACGGATGAAAATAGAGAAATGAAAGACCAATAGAAGCGGCCCGCCCGCTCCCCTCCCTCCCCAACCCGACCCCCGCCCCAAAATAAAATAAATAAATAAAATCTTTAAAAAAAAAAAATGTTTTGCAATTTTCCAAAAAAAAGAAAAAATCCTTCTCAACATCCCACAGGTTAAGAAATCACCATGGAAATTATAAAAATCCTTGGAACTAACATAACAAAATACTACATACCAGAGTCTGTGGGATCCTGCTAAAGCAGTAGGTGGCTCAATATTATTAGCCTTTAATACTTTTCGTCAAATAAAGTCTGAAAATAAATGAGTTAATAAGCATTCAACTTAAGTCTGAAAAACAAGGGATAAAGCTCAAAGAAAGCAAAGTATTTTAAATTGGTTTAAAAAACAATTTTTAAACTAGCATAAATAAGACTCACATACAATAGAGAGGATTAATAAAGCCCAAATTTTTTCCTACAAAAGATAATAAATAAAAGTTAAACATTTCTGCTGAGATTGCCTTTTTTTTGGTTTTTTTAAGAAAAAAAAATTTTTTTTGGCCACTTCTATTGATCTTTCATTTATTTATCTGTGTTCTTTGGCCTGTGTGGGCCTCCCATCACAGTGGCCTCTCTCGCTGCAGATCACTGGCTCTGGGCACATGCGCTCCAGAGTTCAGGTTCGGTAGTTGGACACATCAGTCCAGCTGCTCCGCAGCACGTGGGATCCTCTCAGGCCTGGAACTGAACCGGTGCCCCTTGCACTGCAAGGCAGTGTCCTTACCCACTGGACCACCAGGGAAGCCCCTGAAACTGCTTTTTAAAATAATATTATGAACAAAAAGGGAGCTGTCTTTTTTTATATCTGTTTCTATAGTTAAGAGGCTATTACAAATTTTAAACCAGTAAGTATGAACATTTAGGCAAAATGGTCACACTCTTAGAAAATCAAACTACTAATACTAATTAAAGAAGCAACAGAATACATGAAAATTCCTATCATCATGAAAGAAATTGAAGCCATAGTCCAAAATCTTTCCACAGGAAGATACCAAAGCCCTGATAGTTTTACTAGCAAGTTCTAGCAAGCACTCAAGAAACAACTCCCATCTCCCGTGAACTATTCCACAGTTTAGAAAAGGAGGAAGCACTATCTAAATACCAAAACTTTACAGGGACATATGAGAAAGGAAAATGAGTGCCAGATTCATTCCTAAACATAGTTGTAAAAACAACAAATCAAAGACTTGCAAGTCATATCCACGAACAAGAAAGAGATCAAGGTCATTTGATTTCAGGAATGCAAACTTGGTTTAATATTAGAAAATCAACATGATTTACCACATTGAAAGATTACAGAACAAAAGCAATACAATCACCTCAACAGATGAAGAAAGCTTTTGACAAGAAGCAACATTCATTCATGATGAACAGGAAACAACTTGGAAAACTCAGCATAGAAGGGAAGTTCTACAGTCTGATAATAAAAACACCAACAAAAACATTTACAGCTAACACCCTGGTGGCTCAGATGGTAAAGAATCTGCCTGCAATGCAGGAGACCTGGGTTCGATCCCTGGGTGAGGACGATCCCCTGGGGGAGGGCATGGCAACCCCCTCCA
Source organism: Tragulus kanchil (assembly GCA_022376925.1). Lineage (NCBI taxonomy): Eukaryota > Metazoa > Chordata > Mammalia > Artiodactyla > Tragulidae > Tragulus > Tragulus kanchil. The sequence continues at coordinate 62,518,072 of JAIOJX010000001.1, read as the reverse complement.
GTATTCTGGCCTGGAGAATCACATGGACAGAGGAGCTGGGTGGGCTACAGTCCATGGGGTCACAAAGAATCGGACATAACTGAGCAACTAACACTTTCACTTTTCACTTTCAACACCATACTTAATGGTGAAACATTTCAGTGTTTCCATGGCGCTAGTGGTAAAGAACCCGTCTGCCAATGCAGATAGACGTTAAGAGACCCAGGTTTGATACCTGGGTTGGGAAGATCCCCTGGAGGAGGGCACTGCAACCCACTCCAATTCTTGCCTAGAGAATCCCATGGACTCGGAAGCTTGGCGGGCTACAGTCCATGGGGTCGCAAAGACTCAGACACAACTTAGCATGCATGCGCACACACCATTTAAGAGAGAAAAAGACAAGGGTATCTACTGTTGCCACTTCTGTTAAATTTTAAACACTGTAGCAGAGGTCTTAACCAGAACATTAAGGCAAGAAAATAATATTAAGGTAAAAAAAAGAAAATGACTGCAAAGAGACAAAGGTCTCACATGCTGTACATTATGACTACCAACATAGAGAACACAAAAGAATCCTCAAATAAAGTAATTATAATTAATTTAAAAGCATCTAGAAATATTGCTGAGTACAAAAAAAATGAACAAAAAGAAATTTCATTTCTGGACACCAGCAATTAACCATACAATGTGTAATTTAAAAAGAAAAAAAAAAAAGGCTAGTGAGACTTTACAGGAGAGCCTGTGAAGTCCCTGATTTAGTGTCAGACTACCTAGTGTCTAAAGCCAGCTTCACCACCAGCTGTGAGATTTTGGTAGCTGTTTCGTGCCTTACCTTTGAAAATTCTTGTGAGGATTAAAAGAGTTAATATACATAAAGCACTTAGACCAGTGTCTGGAACAAAGTAAGAGCTGAATAAACCGGAGTTGTTATTATCCCTGTGAAGAAGTAGTTAAGAGGCCTATTATCAAGAGCCCTGAGGTTCAAACTATTGGACTCCAAGACTTCTCAAGGGTAAGTAATTCAGGGAGCCACCTGTCACAGGAGCCAATAAAACTCAGTCATTTTGTCCCTTAGGCTAGGCCCTGAACTCCCACACCCAACAGACAGCTCATTACTCATACACCCTGCTGTCTGCAACATAATTAGCCAAAGCACACACCTTTTCTCTGGAGATTTCCACCCCATCTTCCCAACTCTTTTAACTGACAGTGAAAGTCAACAACCTCAAGCTTCCTGTGAGGATGAAATCCAGAATTCTTGACAGTTACTCTTCATCATCAAAAGACAAGGCAAACCTCACTCCCTTAGGACAGACTAATGCCAGGAGAGTTTCTAGAATATGCAAAGAACTGTCAGATTGGAAGCCTGGGGCAACCCACTCCAATTCTTGCCTAGAGAATCCCATGGACTCGGAAGCTTGGCGGGCTACAGTCCATGGGGTCGCAAAGACTCAGACACAACTTAGCATGCATGCGCACACACCATTTAAGAGAGAAAAAGACAAGGGTATCTACTGTTGCCACTTCTGTTAAATTTTAAACACTGTAGCAGAGGTCTTAACCAGAACATTAAGGCAAGAAAATAATATTAAGGTAAAAAAAAGAAAATGACTGCAAAGAGACAAAGGTCTCACATGCTGTACATTATGACTACCAACATAGAGAACACAAAAGAATCCTCAAATAAAGTAATTATAATTAATTTAAAAGCATCTAGAAATATTGCTGAGTACAAAAAAAATGAACAAAAAGAAATTTCATTTCTGGACACCAGCAATTAACCATACAATGTGTAATTTAAAAAGAAAAAAAAAAAAGGCTAGTGAGACTTTACAGGAGAGCCTGTGAAGTCCCTGATTTAGTGTCAGACTACCTAGTGTCTAAAGCCAGCTTCACCACCAGCTGTGAGATTTTGGTAGCTGTTTCGTGCCTTACCTTTGAAAATTCTTGTGAGGATTAAAAGAGTTAATATACATAAAGCACTTAGACCAGTGTCTGGAACAAAGTAAGAGCTGAATAAACCGGAGTTGTTATTATCCCTGTGAAGAAGTAGTTAAGAGGCCTATTATCAAGAGCCCTGAGGTTCAAACTATTGGACTCCAAGACTTCTCAAGGGTAAGTAATTCAGGGAGCCACCTGTCACAGGAGCCAATAAAACTCAGTCATTTTGTCCCTTAGGCTAGGCCCTGAACTCCCACACCCAACAGACAGCTCATTACTCATACACCCTGCTGTCTGCAACATAATTAGCCAAAGCACACACCTTTTCTCTGGAGATTTCCACCCCATCTTCCCAACTCTTTTAACTGACAGTGAAAGTCAACAACCTCAAGCTTCCTGTGAGGATGAAATCCAGAATTCTTGACAGTTACTCTTCATCATCAAAAGACAAGGCAAACCTCACTCCCTTAGGACAGACTAATGCCAGGAGAGTTTCTAGAATATGCAAAGAAAGGCTGTCATTTGCTATTGCCTCTACTCTCTTGAAGGGAAGGGGATAGACAGTAACTAATATTTTTTTGAGCACCTACTATATTCCACGCGCTTTTCTCAGGGTTTCACCAATATTAACTCATTTAAATTCTTTCTGGAACCTAATGAGATAAGATAGAATTCTTAGTCCCATTCTACAAATGAGACAGTGATTAGGTGACTTAAAGCACAGAGCTCCTGAGTGCCAGAAATTAGCTTCAAATCCAGATCTGTCTGCAAAGTGCTGCACCAAGCTAGATGAGAAAGACATAAAGGTGGGGGAAGGAGCAGGTAGCCGGGTAGAATGGTACTGCCATGTTGTGGTGTGACTGAGCATTATATTTTTAAAATCCACAGACATACTGCCCCCTGTGTGGCCTCATTTCACCCTCTTTCTCTGAAAACCAAGATTGTCATGGCCAGAACATACACCCCTAGGAGTGTACACAGACCCATGCGATCATGAATAAGGTTAAAATCAGGTGCAGCTTGAGTTTTGTTTGATGCCACCTGATTTTTAACCCCTTCTGCATCGCAGCGTTGCCAGGCTAACTGACCTGATGGCTCACAAGTGATGAATATCCCAGGGGCTCTGACCTGGGATCCACGTTAGCAAAGGCTAACATGTGTACCACACTATTTGCCAAGCTCCACTAACACCATAAACCACCTGTCAGGGCTTCCCTCTCCTGTTCCCCAGTAAGTGATTTTGCTTCTCCTAGTGACAGTACCTAATCTGAAATGGACAGAAGAGGTGACATGAGCGTGGCTTTGAAGGCAGCTCCTCAGAACCCTTCCTGATGCAAGCTGATTGATACACGTATGATCCAAAATAAGAGCCTACAGTTTCAACAATACCCACACCCTTATATCCCAACAATAACATAAAAATACTATTTAAGATCCAAGCTACCATGCTAACAGCAGCATCACATAGCTTTTACATGTTATTAACCTTAAGTGTTCTTAAATACAAGATGATTTTTTGATGACAAAGCACATCAAGGGAAGGTCAATTACACTAGACCTAGCTATGGATCAACCTGCTCTTAAACTCTGAAGGGAGATAAAAGTTGCACAAACACCTGCTGTTTAGATTGCTTCTCTTCTAGAAAACACTATCTCCCCAAGTCCTCTTGCAAAACATAAATTCTAGTCATTCTAACCCAGAGCACTAAAATATGAGCACCCCCTATTTAAGTGCCCTGTTACCCTTTCAGTCTTTGTTTGATCTTTAGAAATACATAGTACCACAGGGGCTTCCCTTGTAGCTCAGGTGGCAAAGAATCGGCCTGCAATGCAGGAGACCCTGGTTCGATTCCTGGGTCAGGAGAAGGGGTAGGCTACCCACTCCAGTATTCTTGAGCTTCCCTGGTGGTTCAGATGGCAAAGAATTTGCCCACAGTGCGGGAGACCTGGGTTTGATCCCTGGGTTGGGACAATCCCCTGGAGAAGGGAAAGGCTATCCACTCCAGTATTCTTACCTGGAGAATTCCATGGTTTATCCATGGGATCACAAGAGTCAAACATGACTGAGTGACTTGACTTTTACTTTGGTGCAAAGGTCTGTTTAAAAAGAAATGTGACCTTGGGCATGTTACTTAACCTATCTGAACATTATTGTCTTCATTTGTAAAGTAGAAATGCCGATCATCATATTGATCCCACAAGGGAGTCAATAAATACTAGCTGTAACTATTACCAGGGCTTCTCAGCTGGTACTAGTGGTGAAGAACCCACCTGCCAATGCAGGAGACCCAGGTTCAATCACCGGGTTGGGAAGATCCCCTGGAGAAGGAAATGGCAACCCATTCCAGTATTCTTTTTTTTTTTTTAAGGGTTTTGTTTTTTCTTTTTTTTGGCCACTTCTATTGGTCTTTCATCTATTTATTTTCATCCATCTTTGTTATTTGGCCTGTGTGGGCCTCCCATTGCAGAGGCCTCTCTCGTCTCAGAGCACCGGCTCTGGGTGTGTGCGCTCCAGAGCTCCGGGTCAGTCAGTAGTTAGACACATCAGTCCAGCCGCTCCGCAGCACGTGGGATCTTCCCAGGCCAGGGATCGAACCAGCACCCCTTGCACTGCAAGGCAGTGTCCTTATCCACTGGACTACCAGGGAAGCCCCACTCCAGTATTCTTATCTGGAGAATCCCATGGACCAGAGAGAGCCTAGTGGGCTACAGTCCCTAGGGTCGCAAAGCATTGAACAAGACCAAAGCAAGGGCCTGCAACCATGTGAGTATTACCACAATCGAGAACAGTGGAAGGCAGAGCTGTCAGCTCCCTAAGCCCTGTCTGTGCAGGGAAGGGGCTCAGGAAAGAGCAACCCAGAATCTTGACCCTGAATTACACCTGACTGTTTAGAGAAAGCCACAGGCTTGGAACTGAATTTTGGACTTAGGAACTGGCAGGGAACAGGGCTAAAAGAAAGTCTGCTACTGACACCACTAGGAACGCACCCCATTGCCCTCATTCTCAGGCCTATACAGAACACCAGGCCACCTTCTTCCTCTAAGGTAAGCTTTACAAAAGCTTAACAGAAAAAAAAAAAAAAGAAAAAAAAGGAGTGACTGAGTCAGAAAAGTCATAAGCCCATTAAGTTTGAGAAGCCCATTAGAAAGTGTAGGAAAAGTACCATAATTAGAGACAGAGGCGTTGAGTCAGTGGCTGTTTAAATAAAGGGAAAATACTCATCTTTAGGTCTCCGGCTGCTGTTGCTTAGTCTTTAAGTAATGTCCTCCTCTTTGCGACCCCATAGACTGTAGCCTACCAGCTTCCTCTCTTCATGGGATTCTCCAGGCAAGAATACTGGAGTGGGTTTCCATGCCCTTCTCCAGTGAATGTTCTTGACCCAGGGTTTGAACCTGCACCTGCCATGTCTCCTTCATTGGCTGGCAGGTTCTTTACAGTGCACTGAGCCACTTGGAAAACCCCTAGGCCTCTTGCGCCTGAGTTATAATTCTAGTAGTAACCAGTACTGGCCCTCCCCAGGCAAGGTTTTTAAAAAGACTAAAATGCAAACACTCCTCCCTCAATTATAAGGAAACAAGAGCATTAGGAATTCTCGTTAAAGTTTTAACATGGGACATTGGGTTCACTTGTCCTTCAACTGATCAACAGAACAGTGCACTAAGACCTCAGAGGGAGGCAGTCCCACACATGCCAGCCCTGGTTTTGCCATTCCCAAGTGGGGTGACTTTAGGCAATTAACTTCCCACTGTACAGTGAAGGGTTTCAACTATAGGAACTGCGAAGGCCCTCTGACCTCTAGCATTCTCCTGTTGCAAGTTCTCCATATTAAAAAAAAAAATGCAGTAAATCAGTTATAAACAAGCCTTGATAATATGCTCCCTGGGAAGCAGAAACCATATCTGATATTTCCTGGTTATCTCGCAGTCCTGAGTATGATGCTTGGCTTAGAGTAATTGCATAATAAATGCTGAGTGATACAGGTCCTGGCATAGTGCTTGGGATATCAAATGCTTTCCACATGCCAGGCAGTTCCCAAGCCTCTCTCCCAGAAGACTCTGAATATGTCAGGTTTTAACCATTCCTGGGTGTTTAATAAAAAGCAGCATTGCACAAGAAAACAAAGCTCCTAGTCACTTTAAGTAACAATGATTAAATACCAAGGTGCCAGGCAGAGTTCTGCTCTGTAAGGGCAAAAGAGCAGATCTGGACCTAGTGTCAGGACCTGTCCTACAAACTGTATGAATCAGAGTAAGAGGCAGTTAACCTGGCCCAACTACTATTATAATATATTATGCAATAATATATTATAATATATAATAATATATTATTAATATCTATTAATAATATAAATTGATGATATATATTATTAATATATAATGTTAATAATATATAATAAAATAATGTCATATATATTATAATAGAGTACAGCTACTATTCTTGAGGCACTCCAGAATTTTACATCATAGACCTTAGATCACCTCTGACGGGGGAGCAACAAACTGGCACAGAGTGGGATGCACACTTCACTAGTGATGCACCCACAGGCTTTGGGAATACACAGGATGAAACAGGAGTATTAAAATAGTGTTAAATAAACACAAACACACATAAGCTTTAGAACCAGTACAGGCTCAGAACACATTTAATCCAGTCTTTCCCACTAGAAGTTTCTAATCCCAGTTGCATATTAGAATTACTTGAGGACACCATACGACCCAGCAATCCCACTCTTAGGCTTATGCCCTGATGAAATCAAATCTGAAAGAAGCACCTGTACCCCAAGGTTCACTGCAGCTCTTTATACAATAGCTAGAACATGGAAGCAACCTAGATGCCCATCGACGAACGAATGGATACAAAAGCCCTGGTACATATATACAATGGAATACTACACAGCTGTAAAGAGAAATGCAGAAGAATCAGCCCTAATGAGGTGGCTGGATCTAGAACATATCATAAAAAGTGAAGTCAGTCAGAAAGAGAAGGACAAATACAATATATTAACGCATATGTATGGAATCTAGTAGGATGGTGATGATGGCACGTGCAGTGAAGCGACGGAAAGACAGACATGGACAGTGGACATATGGACATCGTGGGGAAGGAACAGAGGGTGGGAGGCGTAAAGGAAGTAGCATGAAGGTCTGTACTATCATAAGTGAAGAAAACAGCTCTAGTCATTGCTCTGTGAGAAAAGGAGATCCTTCAGGGGTGCTGTGTGATGGTCGGGAGGGGTGGGAAGGGGGGGATATACATATGACTAATCTGGGAACATATATATCTGTAAACAACAAAACTCTGTAAAAGTTAAAAGTAAAATAAAATTTAAACAACAACAAGAAAAGAATTACTTGAGGAACCTGCAAAAAATGTTCATGGTCAGGTCCCCCCAGTCCAGACAATTAGATAAGAATGGGGTGGGAAAACAGGTACTGGGATTTTTTAATGCCTCCTTAATGATTGTAGGTGTGGGATTGATTCCTTTGTAGCTCAGCTGGTAAAGAATCCGCCTGCAATACCAGGAGATTCCGGTTCGATCCCTAGGTTGGGAAGATCCCCTGGAAAAGGGAAGGGCTACCCACTCCAATATTCTTGCCTGGAGAATCCCATGGTTTGTCCATGGGTCGCAAAGAATCAGACATGACTGAGTGACTTCATTTTCACTTTTAGTGACTGCAGATGAAGCCCGGGTTGTGGATTCCTGACTGCCACCTTCTCCATCTCTGCCTCTAGTCTCAAACTTAGTGACAGGTCCAGCAGACACCTCAAAGGCCTGTAAAGCCACAGAAACTTCATTTCGGTCACTCACCAGACTATTCTCTGAGCCATTAAGGTAACTTTGCCACTGCCAAAACATTTTTGGCCACCAAAACTTAAACAAAGAGGGGCTTTCTTAACCCTCAGTCAGAGAGGGCAATTAGCTAGACAAGCCTCTGCCCCAGCCACTCCATGGTAGGCCTACTTGGCCTGAGGTCTCATCCTTTCAGGGGAAACTTCTCTACTAATAAAACTGAGGCTTTATTTGTCCCTTCTCAACTGCGCTACTCTTTGCCGCATCTGGAAGTTTCGTTGACACTCTGAGTGTTCTCTGCTCCCTCTGCAGCTGGGCTCCCAACCAGTCGCTCCCACAACCCCAGCCTCTCTTGCTCTGCTCATATGCACATGGCCACTTTGGTTTGTTCTTTTAATTCTCTTAATCAGCCGCTGCCTGCCTCTAGGCCAGGACATGTGGGTGGAGGCGAAAGGTCATGAAGGTCTGTACTATCATAAGTGAAGAAACAGCGCTAGTCATTGCTCTGTGAGAAAAGGAGATCCTTCAGGGGTGCTGTGTGATGGTCGGGAGGGGTGGGAAGGGGGGGATATACATATGACTAATCTGGGAACATATATATCTGTAAACAACAAAACTCTGTAAAAGTTAAAAGTAAAATAAAATTTAAACAACAACAAGAAAAGAATTACTTGAGGAACCTGCAAAAAATGTTCATGGTCAGGTCCCCCCAGTCCAGACAATTAGATAAGAATGGGGTGGGAAAACAGGTACTGGGATTTTTTAATGCCTCCTTAATGATTGTAGGTGTGGGATTGATTCCTTTGTAGCTCAGCTGGTAAAGAATCCGCCTGCAATACCAGGAGATTCCGGTTCGATCCCTAGGTTGGGAAGATCCCCTGGAAAAGGGAAGGGCTACCCACTCCAATATTCTTGCCTGGAGAATCCCATGGTTTGTCCATGGGTCGCAAAGAATCAGACATGACTGAGTGACTTCATTTTCACTTTTAGTGACTGCAGATGAAGCCCGGGTTGTGGATTCCTGACTGCCACCTTCTCCATCTCTGCCTCTAGTCTCAAACTTAGTGACAGGTCCAGCAGACACCTCAAAGGCCTGTAAAGCCACAGAAACTTCATTTCGGTCACTCACCAGACTATTCTCTGAGCCATTAAGGTAACTTTGCCACTGCCAAAACATTTTTGGCCACCAAAACTTAAACAAAGAGGGGCTTTCTTAACCCTCAGTCAGAGAGGGCAATTAGCTAGACAAGCCTCTGCCCCAGCCACTCCATGGTAGGCCTACTTGGCCTGAGGTCTCATCCTTTCAGGGGAAACTTCTCTACTAATAAAACTGAGGCTTTATTTGTCCCTTCTCAACTGCGCTACTCTTTGCCGCATCTGGAAGTTTCGTTGACACTCTGAGTGTTCTCTGCTCCCTCTGCAGCTGGGCTCCCAACCAGTCGCTCCCCACAACCCCAGCCTCTCTTGCTCTGCTCATATATGCACATGGCCACTTTGGTTTGTTCTTTTAATTTCTTCTTAATCAGCCGCTGCCTGCCTCTAGGCCACCTTGCTACTATTCTACTTAATCCCTTCCTTCCAGCTGGATCCCCTGGCCATGCAGTCACTGCCTCATTCTAGCAGCCATAGCTCTGCGCCCTCTGCCTCACCCCCACCAGCTAGACAGGCGGCGAAGGCTCTGTGGACACAGCCTCTCACACACATGATGTTTTCTCAGTCGCCAGATCCTCTCTCGTGAGTTGGCTTCCTTCATCCACTCATTTTCTTCCACTGAAACTGTTCTCCCAGGCTGCTTCTCTTTCTTTACAAACATATGCCGTCTTAATTACCCAAGAAATGTGTACTTTCACCAAATTTCAACAACACAGAAATGTGTTAAGTACCGAGTAAGGTGTCTCCCCCTCTCCCTAATCACTCAGAAGTCAACACAACTGGGTACACATTCTTCTGGACCTTTACAAGGTACTTGTAAACACGCAATATAAAAGGCCTTGTTGGTTTGTTCTCTTAAGAAATGGGTTCCTGTCACACATACTGTTCTGCAGTCTGTCTTTTGTTTTTTAATTTTAGCAATATACTGCGAACATCTTTCAAAGAGAATACAGAGATCAGCCTCCCTCCTTTTCAAAAAAATCCGTACAATATCCCACTGGTGGGATCTGCCATTCAGCCACTGGCGGGCTGTCTCTCAGTCTTCTCTGATGCCATGACACCCCTGCACACAACTCTTCACACATGAGTATTTCTAGGACTACTCTTTGGAAGTGGGTGGGTGGCTGGTCACAAGGCCAGCCTGTGCTCACCAACGCCAAGGGCCTTTTCTCAAGTCCTCCTTGGTCTCAACCTCTTTGCCTCACATGACACAGAGGACCTACTTCCTGAATGTCCTTCCACCCCGTCCTGCCTTTTACAGAAACTTCTCTACTATAAACTGAGGCTTTATTTGTCCCTTCTCAACTGCGCTACTCTTGCGCATCTGGAAGTTTCGTTGACACTCTGAGTGTTCTCTGCTCCCTCTGCAGCTGGGCTCCCAACCAGTCGCTCCCCACAACCCCAGCCTCTCTTGCTCTGCTCATATATGCACATGGCCACTTTGGTTTGTTCTTTTAATTTCTTCTTAATCAGCCGCTGCCTGCCTCTAGGCCACCTTGCTACTATTCTACTTAATCCCTTCCTTCCAGCTGGATCCCCTGGCCATGCAGTCACTGCCTCATTCTAGCAGCCATAGCTCTGCGCCCTCTGCCTCACCCCCACCAGCTAGACAGGCGGCGAAGGCTCTGTGGACACAGCCTCTCACACACATGATGTTTTCTCAGTCGCCAGATCCTCTCTCGTGAGTTGGCTTCCTTCATCCACTCATTTTCTTCCACTGAAACTGTTCTCCCAGGCTGCTTCTCTTTCTTTACAAACATATGCCGTCTTAATTACCCAAGAAATGTGTACTTTCACCAAATTTCAACAACACAGAAATGTGTTAAGTACCGAGTAAGGTGTCTCCCCCTCTCCCTAATCACTCAGAAGTCAACACAACTGGGTACACATTCTTCTGGACCTTTACAAGGTACTTGTAAACACGTACATATAAAAGGCCTTGTTGGTTTGTTCTCTTAAGAAATGGGTTCCTGTCACACATACTGTTCTGCAGTCTGTCTTTTGTTTTTTAATTTTAGCAATATACTGCGAACATCTTTCAAAGAGAATACAGAGATCAGCCTCCCTCCTTTTCAAAAAAATCCGTACAATATCCCACTGGTGGGATCTGCCATTCAGCCACTGGCGGGCTGTCTCTCAGTCTTCTCTGATGCCATGACACCCCTGCACACAACTCTTCACACATGAGTATTTCTAGGACTACTCTTTGGAAGTGGGTGGGTGGCTGGTCACAAGGCCAGCCTGTGCTCACCAACGCCAAGGGCCTTTTCTCAAGTCCTCCTTGGTCTCAACCTCTTTGCCTCACATGACACAGAGGACCTACTTCCTGAATGTCCTTCCACGTCTGCTTCATTGAATCTTTTCTTCCGCCTACAAAAGTAGGCATCTCACAGAATGCTTTTCTTCTTTCTCTTCCCTAGCTTTGCATCATGTTTGCGTCTTCTCCCCTACCATCTTCTCTAAATGAATGCCTCCGAAATCACGCTGCCAACCCAATCACATCTTGACTACCTGCTGTTCACTCCAGCATCAACATTTCAAATACCTGACTCAGCAAATTCCCAAATGAACACCTGACCTTTTCCTCTAAACCTTGGTTTCCTCATCCGAAAAACAAAGGTAACGGACTAAACTCAAGTCTTTAAAAAAAAAAAAAAAAAAATTAGGAAACTAGCATGTACTAGATGCTGTGCAGGAAAAGAAAAAAAAAAATCAGTAAAACACAGATCTTGCATTCAGGGAACACACAAACTAGGAAATGAGGGACCAACATAAAGGATTATGTAATACAAGGCAGAATAAAATGCTAAAATAGACAAGATTGGCTAAATCTGGCACAAAGGCTTGAAGAAAGCTTCACAAAGAGTATTTAGGCTGAGCCTTGAATGACTGACAACTCAACGGGAAGAGAAAGTGAAGTATTCTGGTACAACATCAACAAGGTATAAACTCAGAGAAACAAGTTCATGGTCAATGTGCTAGACTACAGTACATATGGAAGAACATACAAGAGGATGAAGCTGGGTAAAGGCTGAAACCAAGATCACAGAAGATTCCAAATCCTATTGTAAGGAGGAGTTCCGGCCTTCTCTAAAGGGTTTATCTATCTGCCACTCTCTGGCTGAGTAACAGTCACTGTCTAAAACAGTATGCTAAAGATGATTCTGAATACATGCAGACACATGCTGGGAAAGCATGCTCATATTTGGATCAGCAAGGTTGGCCATAAGGTGCGTGTACCCAGCTGTCTGTTCTCCATTGAAGGCAACAGGGGAGCTATTGAAGGCTTTTGAGCAAGGGAATGGAAGATCTCAACAAGAATGCTCCTTCTATCATTTCTGGCAGAGGTACAAATGATGGACAGAGTAGAAAAGAGCCCGGGAGAAGGGAAGATCAGTCAGGAGGCTGCTGGTAATAAGCCAGATGGTGGTGATGATGATGATAAACATCCAGATGAATTAGGGCAGAGGAATCAAAGAAGAAGGGGAAGAGACAGATGGGAGAAATAATGAAAGACAAAACCAAAATGACTCAGAGACTATGATGATGGAAGACAGGAGTGGAAATGTGTCAAGGTTTCAAGGGACTTAACCTGGGTCACTGATGGACTACAGTGCCATTATCTAAGACAGGGGCCCTGAGGGAAAAGTATCATAATCCTTGCTTTTCACTCCAAATCCTCCAACCACTTCACTTGGCTTTTAAGCATCCGTAAGTACACCAGGAGGGAAAAAAGCAGAACATGCACTGCTTGATGGACCCAGTGTTTATATAACCCTACACATAAAACCTACTGTTCTTCCTTTTGCCAGATTGTCAAGAAAGTATCATGTTGAATTGGTTCATAGTGCCTTTCAGGTCTACTATATCCTTCTACTTCTCCGTATATTCATTCTATTAATTTTTGAGAGTTAAATTTTAATTTGTCTACTTAAAAAATTGTAATATAGGGCTTCCCCTGGTGGTCCAGTGGATAAGGACACCGCCTTGCAGTGCAAGGGGCACCGGTTTGATCCCTGGCCTGGGAAGATCCCGGTAACAAACAAGGTTCTGAAATGGTCAATGTGCTCGACTACCGTACATATGGAAGAACATACAAGAGGATGAAGCTGGGTAAAGGCTGAAACCAAGATCACAGAAGATTCCAAATCCTATTGTAAGGAGGAGTTCCGGCCTTCTCTAAAGGGTTTATCTATCTGCCACTCTCTGGCTGAGTAACAGTCACTGTCTAAAACAGTATGCTAAAGATGATTCTGAATACATGCAGACACATGCTGGGAAAGCATGCTCATATTTGGATCAGCAAGGTTGGCCATAAGGTGCGTGTACCCAGCTGTCTGTTCTCCATTGAAGGCAACAGGGGAGCTATTGAAGGCTTTTGAGCAAGGGAATGGAAGATCTCAACAAGAATGCTCCTTCTATCATTTCTGGCAGAGGTACAAATGATGGACAGAGTAGAAAAGAGCCCGGGAGAAGGGAAGATCAGTCAGGAGGCTGCTGGTAATAAGCCAGATGGTGGTGATGATGATGATAAACATCCAGATGAATTAGGGCAGAGGAATCAAAGAAGAAGGGGAAGAGACAGATGGGAGAAATAATGAAAGACAAAACCAAAATGACTCAGAGACTATGATGATGGAAGACAGGAGTGGAAATGTGTCAAGGTTTCAAGGGACTTAACCTGGGTCACTGATGGACTACAGTGCCATTATCTAAGACAGGGGCCCTGAGGGAAAAGTATCATAATCCTTGCTTTTCACTCCAAATCCTCCAACCACTTCACTTGGCTTTTAAGCATCCGTAAGTACACCAGGAGGGAAAAAAGCAGAACATGCACTGCTTGATGGACCCAGTGTTTATATAACCCTACACATAAAACCTACTGTTCTTCCTTTTGCCAGATTGTCAAGAAAGTATCATGTTGAATTGGTTCATAGTGCCTTTCAGGTCTACTATATCCTTCTACTTCTCCGTATATTCATTCTATTAATTTTTGAGAGTTAAATTTTAATTTGTCTACTTAAAAAATTGTAATATAGGGCTTCCCCTGGTGGTCCAGTGGATAAGGACACCGCCTTGCAGTGCAAGGGGCACCGGTTTGATCCCTGGCCTGGGAAGATCCCATGTGCTGCGGAGCGGCTGGACTGATGTGTCCAATTACCGAGCCAGAGCTCTGGAGCGCATGCACCCAGAGCTGGCGCTCTGCGACGACAACAGAGGCCACCGCGATGGGAGGCCCACAAGAGCCAAAGAACAAAGACGGATGAAAATAGAGAAATGAAAGACCAATAGAAGTGGCCCGCCCATCCCCCTCCCTCCCCACCCCACGATAAATGAATAAAGTTAAAAAAAAAAATTGTAATATATAGTGGAACAATATGTAGCCTTGTTCTGTATTTTCCAAGTTTCCTGCATATGTGCTTAAAAAAATTAAAATAAATGTCCATCACTATCTGATCCTAAAAACAATGGGGTAAGAGTCTTTTGAATGTTCAAGCTCTCAAAAATGATTTTTCCTATTCAGATAGTGCTTTACAGTTATAAGACACACTCACCTATCTTATTTTACTTGATGGTCATGTTTACCCTGTAAAGTTATGAAGCACAGAGAGCATTCCTATCTTACAGATAACATATTTAGTCTGTGCTTGCTATACACTAGACATTGATCTAAATACTTTACATGTAGCTATGCACTGAATTCCTGTAATATAAACAACAAAGTAGATACTATTATCCCCATTTTACAGAGAAGAACACATACTCAGAGATGTCAATTAACTTACCCAAAGCATCACAGCTAGAAAGCAGCAGAGCTGGGATTTGAACCTGGGCAGTCTGACTTCAGAGCCTTGACTCTTAACAACCACACTTTATATAAAATTAGGCACAGAGAGGCAACCTGACTAGCCAAAACGACTAGGTTCTGCCAACCAGTTAAAGAGGAAATCTACAGCCAAAGCCCAGACTGGCTAATACTTAATCCCATGTTCTTTCTCTTTTCTGTAAATTTATTTTTTTAATTGAAGAATAACAGCTTTACAGAGTTGTGCTGCTTACTGCCAAACATCAACATGAATCAGCCATAGGTACACGTGTGCTCCCCCCCTACCCCAACCATGTGCTTTCTATTACTCTACACTGTTCACCAAGATGAACGGACGTCTCCCCATGGGCTGGTAGATTATTTTCTCTTTGACCTTTGTCACTTCTGCAAGACAGAGATTCTGAAATTGCTCACCTGCTGTGGAGGCTCATACAGCTGTTCATTAGGGATAAGATGCAGGTCTCTACTTAGAGGACCTCAGTTACAGCCCCAACTGAATGGGTCCCATTCCCGAACAATCAATATCTCACAGCAGATGACGCTGACTTGCCACACAGGCTCACTAAGCATATACAACTCCTTGCACTACCTACCCAGGACAAGCAGCAAGCCCCGTGGTGGCACTGCAGCCTTGCTCCTCTGTGGAGGAGAAGCAAAGGCAGAAAAACACGTTGGAAAAGTAGTTGCTACAGTAGTTAAAAAATTGTAATAAAAAATTTGGGGTATTTTCCAAGTTTCCTGCATATGTGCTTAAAAAATTAAAATAAATGTCCATCACTATCTGATCCTAAAACAATGGGGTAAGAGTCTTTGAATGTTCAAGCTCTCAAAAATGATTTTCCCTATTCAGACAGTGCTTTACAGTTATAAGACACACACACCTATCTTATTTTACTTGATGGTCATGTTTACCCTGTAAAGTTATGAAGCACAGAGAGCATTCCTATCTTACAGATAACATATTTAGTCTGTGCTTGCTATACACTAGACATTGATCTAAATACTTTACATGTAGCTATGCACTGAATTCCTGTAATATAAACAACAAAGTAGATACTATTATCCCCATTTTACAGAGAAGAACACATACTCAGAGATGTCAATTAACTTACCCAAAGCATCACAGCTAGAAAGCAGCAGAGCTGGGATTTGAACCTGGGCAGTCTGACTTCAGAGCCTTGACTCTTAACAACCACACTTTATATAAAATTAGGCACAGAGAGGCAACCTGACTAGCCAAAACGACTAGGTTCTGCCAACCAGTTAAAGAGGAAATCTACAGCCAAAGCCCAGACTGGCTAATACTTAATCCCATGTTCTTTCTCTTTTCTGTAAATTTATTTTTTTAATTGAAGAATAACAGCTTTACAGAGTTGTGCTGCTTACTGCCAAACATCAACATGAATCAGCCATAGGTACACGTGTGCTCCCTCCCTACCCCAACCATGTGCTTTCTATTACTCTACACTGTTCACCAAGATGAACGGACGTCTCCCCATGGGCTGGTAGATTATTTTCTCTTTGACCTTTGTCACTTCTGCAAGACAGAGATTCTGAAATTGCTCACCTGCTGTGGAGGCTCATACAGCTGTTCATTAGGGATAAGATGCAGGTCTCTACTTAGAGGACCTCAGTTACAGCCCCAACTGAATGGGTCCCATTCCCGAACAATCAATATCTCACAGCAGATGACGCTGACTTGCCACACAGGCTCACTAAGCATATACAACTCCTTGCACTACCTACCCAGGACAAGCAGCAAGCCCCGTGGTGGCACTGCAGCCTTGCTCCTCTGTGGAGGAGAAGCAAAGGCAGAAAAACACGTTGGAAAAGTAGTTGCTACAGTAGTCAAGTAGAAAGGTGGCCTGCGGCCATGAAATCCTGCTTTCGAGGCTGTCATAGACAATGATGATCAAAAACAAACAAACACAAGATTTCTGTTTCTCTACTAAATGAGCAACAGCAACAGTCCAGATCCTTTTACGCTGGAAGGGGGTGGACGGAGGCCATGTATGGTACTAGAGGAAGACAGTGAATCAGGAGATTCACCTTTGCGTCCATTGAGTTGTGTGACTTTGGGTAAGTCACTGCACCTCTCTGGGTCTAGGTTTACTCATCTGGAAAAATGACGGAGATAATCTCTGAGGTGTCTTTCTCCCGCCACCCACCCAGCCGCCCCCAGGTCTGACTTGACATCATTTGACCATTTCAACCCAGAAAAGTGCTGCTCGAATATTTTCTCCAGTATCTGTAAGTCAACCAAAGGAGAAATGGGCTAGAACCGAGGGAAAGAAGAACGCATGCTTAGTTGCTCAGTTGTGTCTGACGCTTCTGTGACCCCTTTGGAGGACTGTAGCTACTCTGTCCGTGGGATTCTCCAGGCAAGAATACTGGAGTGGGTTGCCATTTCCTTCTCCATAAAAAGAATTAGATAAAATAAAAGTGACCTTTGTGGAAGGCTGCAAATTAGGTGATATATAGGCATGGAACCTGGACCATGATACACACTCAAAATGTTACAAGTATTATTATCACTATTCCTAACTTACAGAGTGTACAAAGAAAACCAAAATTTATGAGCTCTTTCTGCTAAATTTAACTCCTTTGTGTCCAACTAACCCTATTTCAGGTTTACGGAATTTAAGAGGTCTAGGGTGCAGGGACCCTAAATGCGCAGTGACACCAACTATTCTTAATATTGATGGACAGTTATGACTGGAGAGTGAGAAGCCAACCCCAAGGGAAACTAAAAAAATAAAATAAAAGTGGCAGGAGCCAGGATGAATCTTCAGTTCACTGCAAACCCGCTGTGGAAAGGGGATTAAAAAAATTTTTTTTTAAATGGTGAGGACCACAGTGTACTCTGTAAATTGTTTTTCAGTTCAGACCCAAAGCAGGGAGTAAGAAACTTGGGAAGATGATCCGAGCCTGGATTCCACATGTGTCCACCTGAGTAAACACAGCCCCAGCTGTGAGGTATGGCTGAGAAACCCTCAGCCAGTCAGGAGACCCCGTGACCCCACGAGTCAAAGGCCTCCCCTGCCTTCCCAGGCCCAATGCAGCACTCCCACTGCTCAACCCCACCAAGAGCCTTGCCCGGGAAGGACAGGCACAGGGCTGGGGGGATCACCCAGTTCTCTTTGCTCACTGGCCAGGAACCCCGCTAGCAAACTGGGAAATCTGGCCTTGGCTTGCTGCTAGCTTGCAAGGATATTCTGAGGACAGCTGAACTGCAAAGTCCAGTGTGCAGCTACGTGAGTAAGCAACAAAAGCCAAAGGTAAAACCAGCCTCTTTCCTCAGGGGCCCAGGGAGAAAGGCCCACAAGAAGCAGCAGCCAGCCAGAAAAGCGCTGTAGATAATAAAGTACTTCTGCACATGACCCTCAGCAACGTTCCTGCAGGGTGCAGGAAATAAAGTGTAGCAACTGGCATGCCCAGGCTCTCAAGTACCTGGGACTTAAAAAAGGAAACTCTTGATAAATACAAAGTGACAAGGAACAAGTGGTGATACAAAGGAGAACCTTTGCTACAGTCTCCCCTAATTTCTCAGGCAACTAGGACTGTTATAGAAAAGACGACCTGACCCTAAGGAACTGCCTATTTACCCACAACGCTTATGAAAAAAGCCTGGAGGCCTTCCAATGACCTTGCTGGGGTGGGGCGCCCCAACCCCAAGGCTGTGAAACTACATGACCAAGGTGTTGATCCCGGAAGGCTGCAATGAATTAAAGGGGACCCTTCCTTTAGTGACTGGTGGCTGAGGACCCAGTTCTGAGAGCAGCTAGTCTTGAAAATAAGAGGTCTGCCATACCTGGGAGACACCGGAAGAACTGTGTTTTTCATTTGTTTGGTTTTTTGTCCATTTGCTGACCTGTCAGGCAAGGCACTGGTCTACTCTTAACCTGCCTTCCTCCTCTGAAAATTTCTTAACCCTGGGAACAGGCAGCACTTGAGAGAGCTGCACCCTCTCAAGTCAAAAGAAATTAATGAAAAAGTAAAAAGTCAATCCTCGCACCTGTCTCTATCCACCCCCAGACCACCCCTTTCATGCTTCTGTCAAGTACTCACTGGTTTCCTAGGCTACTGATCTCAAGATAGCTGGCGCCAGAGAGCCAGCCCATTGATGAAGAATAGCAATAATTAAGCCCTGAAGTCCCTGGAAAGCCAAGCTTCCCACCAATGGCAGCCATCCTCCAAATGCTTCAGAAAAGACTGGGTGATTTATGGTAACTTCTGCATTTCCCACAAAGCTATCCTTAGGCCTCGGGCAATCAAGCGACCCTTTCCTACAGAGACTATGTGGGTGCCAACTGCATGGAACCAGTATGTTTGCCTACCATATGAAGAAGCCAGGGCAGCTTCTCTGGGGTGAGACTCTTAGAGCTACCTTCCTGTATCCAATCGGTCACCTTACCCCGGCATCAGGCATCCATAGCTCACAGCAGCAACAGCCATAGTAAGCATAATGAAGCTCATTATCATCATCACATATCACATCACGGGTCGGGGGGCGGGGACTTATTGACTGTTTACTATCTTAAGTGCTTTATTACTCTTGTCTCATTTTTCCTCATTACATTCTTACAACAGACCTACAGAGTAAGTTTCATTGTTATTCCACTTTACAAATATGGTAATTAGGGGGTAAAAAAGGTTATGCAACTTGCCCAGGGCTACACAGCCAGTGGCAAGATCTGAACCCAGGCCCTAACCAACCTAGCACTGACTTTTGTGTGTATGTGTCTGTATATGTATATGTGTGTGCTCCGTGATGTCCAACTCTCTGTGACCCCGTGGACTGCTGCCTGCCAGGCTCCTCTGTCCATGGGATTCTCCAGGCAAGAATATTGGGGTGGGCTCCCATGCCCTCCTCCAGGGCATCTTCCTGACCCAGGACCCACATCTCTGGCCTCCAGCAGTGGCAGCAGGTTCTTTACCACTAGTGCCACCTGGGAAGCCCCCGTATACTGCTACGGTTGTCCTTTGTTATCCATGGAATTGGTTCCATTCCCCCCCCTCCCCCCAAGGACACCAAAACCTGCTCAAGTCCCTCACATAAAATGTAATTGCTCTGTAAATAGTTGGAACTACAATGTAAAACACAGTATAATCCAGCTCCTGGTGCAAGTTTTGTGTCCAAACTTTCTGAAAATTTTCCCTAAAATTTTCAGTCCACAACTGGTTATATCTGCAAAGTGGAATCCACATTTCCAGAGGGCTGACTGTACTATGAAAAGCTGCTAACATTTATTGAGTACTGGAGAGCCAGAGCTTCTGCCAAATGCTTGATTTAAATTATTTCATTTAATCCTCACAGCAGCCCTACTAGGTAGGTACTGTGATTATTCCAGTTTTACAGATGAGTGAAGTTGACAGCAGTGAAGTAGCATCCCTAAGGTCACATGATTTGCTGTTTAGTTGCTCAGTCGTGTCCACCTCTCTGAGACCCCATGGACTGTAGCCTGCCAGGCTCCTCTGCCCATGGGATCCTCCAGCTAAGAATACTGGAGTGAGTTGCCATTTCCTCCTCCAGGGATCTTCCCCACCTGGGGATCAAACACGCATCCCCAGCATTGGCAGGCGAATTCTTTACCACTACCCACACCCAAGGTCACAGGATGATGGAGCTCGAATACAAAGCCAGGAAATACAGTTCAAAAGCTCAATACACTCAGCTGAACTTGCATTAGGAAAAGGAGGCATTTCTAATGCCCTGATTAACATAGCCAGGCTTGTTGCTGTGTCCCAATCCAAGCCTACTTGGTCCCAGTGAGAATTTCCCAAGTAAATGCCAAAGAGGAAACCTGTCTAGTCCTTCCGTGTACACGCCAGCAGCTCAGATCTGACACATCCAGGAAAAGAGGACCAAGACTTTTTCTAGAAATCTCTCCCAGCCAAGTTCCCTCAACCTGATTTCTGAAGAAAGCACCTCGTGTCCAGCAGCCTCAGCTAATACTCTACCCAGAACATCTAATAAGTATTTACCCAGGGTTCCCAGAGCCATAGTTAAGGGCCTTAATGTGCAATCTGGCTCTGCGCCTTATTTAATCAGCACCTGAATGAAATGTCTCTTTGCTAGCAACAGCCTGAGCACAGAGTCTTTCTGCAAACACAGCTGGTCGATTGGCAAAGGCGATTCAATTCACAGGCAAAATACACCCTAAGTTTATACCACCACTGATGTGTGCTAGAGACAGGGAGACTGAAGGAATCAAGATGAAATTAGAACGGGCTCAGGCTTCCTTTGGGCTTCCCGGGTAGCACGAGTGGTAAAGAACCCGCCTACCAATGCAGGAGACACAAGAGACATGGTTTCGATCCCTGGGTCAGGAAGATCCCCTGGAGGAGGGTATGGCAACCCACTCCAGTATCCCTGCAGGGAAAATCCCACGAGCAGAAAAGTCAGGGTCACAAAGCATGGGGCATAACTGAGTAACTACATATGCATGCCTGCTTCTTCTTTCAGATGATCTGTCTCCTATGCACTTAAACACCTGCCTGAACTGTGTCTTAAACTGTGAACTTGAACATGGCTTGAACTGTGTCTGTCCAACAAACTAATCCTCTCTAAGGACCATCTTAGACAAGACCGTCTCCTGCCATCTATTCCCTTTCCTCAGAGCCACTAGGATCACACTTAACCCACCCTGTCTCTCTGGCATTGGCTCCAGCAGCTACTGTTAAGGGAACGCAGCAGATGCAATGATCCCGCCAGCCCTACCCTTCAGGATCTCGAACTCACAACAGGTCACCATCCCTTGACACATCACACATTGACAGACGTGCAGGCTATATCCTGTTTAGCTGGCAGCTCTTTCCCTGGGAACGAGCTGACAAACAGAGGGGACCATGCCCAGAAGAGGAGCCCTCCCCCAGCCTTCAGATTTCACTGTTGTACCCAAGAGTACCTTGGAGGGAGGTTTAACCTAGGGGTTCAGCAGGTAGGGTAGCAAGACACTGATAAGCCCAGTTCTCAGGGTGGGGGAGATGGGAGGTGTGGAGCGAGAGGGAGGCCAAACACTGGGCAAGGAGCCTGGGAAAGGCCACCTGCTCAGAAACACTGGGGCACACCCCACCAATTAAAGATCAAGGAAGGATTCGAGGCCCTTTAAAAAATTCCCGCCCTCCCCCACCCCAGTTGAGTTGGAACTGTTCATGCTGTAGTATGAACCTCCTACATGAAGCGATCTCTTCCTGATTTCCTTGGCAATACGACCTCCTCTGATGAAACGGGACATTTTGCTAAGAGGCGAACTTGGATGGAGTGAGCTGGGACGTGGTGAAGGGTGGGGAGAGACTGGGAAGCAGAGGAAAAGAAACAGAAGAAAAAAGCAGGAGAGCATCAAAACATTTCATCAATTCGACCTTCGTAGGGGCAGTAACTATCTCGTGAGCCACTAAAAATCACCCTCTGTTCCGAAGTGGAATGCCTGCTATCTCATTTCCTGTATTTAATGTCTGCTCACTCTCCTCTGTATTGTGTGTCTGTCCTTGACCACGTGGGCTCTCCTTGGAACAGCAGAGAAAACACAACGCTCTATCTCATAAGCCCCCTATCAACGAGCCATGGGCAACTGCAGCTGTCTTATCAACAGGCAAGAAATGACAGACATTCTAAGTTTTATACGGTTTGCCAAGGAGAAATGCGAGAACAGTATCAGCAATCTCCTACTCATGCAGTCACACATGTTTACTGAGCACCTACTATGAGGCAGGCCCTGTGAGAGACACTAGAATAGAAAACAAATAACACAAGGACCCCTGCTCTCAAGGAGCTAAGATGTCTCTGTGATGAGTCAAATGTTATCTCCTCCAGTCTCCTTTCCTTAATTGCACCAAGTTGGCGGGGCGGGCGGGGATCTCGAACTACAAAAAAAAGAGGGACTATATCCTGTTTAGCTGGCAGCTCTTTCCTGGGAACGAGCTGACAAACAGAGGACCATGCCCAGAAGAGGAGCCCTCCCCCAGCCTTCAGATTTCACTGTTGTACCCAAGAGTACCTTGGAGGGAGGTTTAACCTAGGGGTTCAGCAGGTAGGGTAGCAAGACACTGATAAGCCCAGTTCTCAGGGTGGGGGAGATGGGAGGTGTGGAGCGAGAGGGAGGCCAAACACTGGGCAAGGAGCCTGGGAAAGGCCACCTGCTCAGAAACACTGGGGCACACCCCACCAATTAAAGATCAAGGAAGGATTCGAGGCCCTTTAAAAAATTCCCGCCCTCCCCCACCCCAGTTGAGTTGGAACTGTTCATGCTGTAGTATGAACCTCCTACATGAAGCGATCTCTTCCTGATTTCCTTGGCAATACGACCTCCTCTGATGAAACGGGACATTTTGCTAAGAGGCGAACTTGGATGGAGTGAGCGGGGACGTGGTGAAGGGTGGGGAGAGACTGGGAAGCAGAGGAAAAGAAACAGAAGAAAAAAGCAGGAGAGCATCAAAACATTTCATCAATTCGACCTTCGTAGGGGCAGTAACTATCTCGTGAGCCACTAAAAATCACCCTCTGTTCCGAAGTGGAATGCCTGCTATCTCATTTCCTGTATTTAATGTCTGCTCACTCTCCTCTGTATTGTGTGTCTGTCCTTGACCACGTGGGCTCTCCTTGGAACAGCAGAGAAAACACAACGCTCTATCTCATAAGCCCCCTATCAACGAGCCATGGGCAACTGCAGCTGTCTTATCAACAGGCAAGAAATGACAGACATTCTAAGTTTTATACGGTTTGCCAAGGGAGAAGTACGAGAACAGTATCAGCAATCTCCTACTCATGCAGTCACACATGTTTACTGAGCACCTACTATGAGGCAGGCCCTGTGAGAGACACTAGAATAGAAAACAAATAACACAAGGACCCCTGCTCTCAAGGAGCTAAGATGTCTCTGTGATGAGTCAAATGTTATCTCCTCCAGTCTCCTTTCCTTAATTGCACCAAGTTGGCCGGGGGCGGGGCGGGGGGTGGTAGGTGGGGAGACCCTCTGTCCTTCATGCTTGGTTCAAACCTGTTATCGTACATGTCTTGCTGTAATTGATCTTTTTTTTTCTTGCCTGTCTCATCGCAACTCTGAGCAACCTGAAGGCAAAGAATGCTTCTTATTTCTCTTTGAATCTCCAGTGCCTGGCACAATGTTTGGCACACAACAGGCACTGGATAAAATGTTTGCCGAATAAATGCAAGAAGGAATCCATTTCTTTGAGCATTTAAAAGTAAAATCCTGCAAATATTGAATTATCCTGCGATAATTCTGTATCAGGATATCGTCTTGTTAGTTCCCAAAGATCTCCAATGCTGGAAGGATGGTATCGGAGTGTAGCAGGATTGGAAAGTGACAAAAGAGGCCTGGCTGAAATCCTCCGTTGACATAAGCCATAAGCACCCAACAAGCCACAGGAACTCTAAAGTCATCCTAAAATTCACCTCACAGTAACTTGAGCCTTCGACCTCTCGTTTCAGCCACGTTATTTCATATGCACATAAATCCTGAGGTACTACCAGAAGACCAAATGCCTGCCCCCAGGTCACAAGAATCATACCAGTCAGGAAAGGCATTTGAGGCCACATTCCACCTCATACTTTCTCCATTAGATGATGTCTCTTGACATGGGATCCAATGCTCACCAGCATCAGAATCACTGGGGAGCTTGTAATAAATGCAGATTCCCACCCTCACCCTGAAGGTCCTAGGCTCACTTCGAGTGGAGTGAGAGTAGAGAACCAGCCATCTGCATTAGAATAAGGCTACACATAAGGCAATTATTCACAAAGAAGGTTCTAGAAGCACTATACTCCACTTTCGGTCCACTCAGTCAGTTACTAGCAGAAGATATTCTCAATTTAACAGAAGATAGGAAAGACCACAGATGGGTGAATGAACTCAGGAGGTGGGGAATCCTTTCATAATGCAGGCATAATCCAATCATGGTGTTATCCACTTTAAATATCTTACAATTTTCTTTGTCAATTATACCTCACAGAGCTGAACAAAAATAAAGTTTGAAAAAAAAAAGATATGAAAGACCAGAAGTTGAGAAGCCTGGCTCTTCTCGTGGAAGGCTATTTCCATGAGGCATGATGATGGTGAACTATCTATTGAAAAATATAAAAGGGGAGAAAGAGATGAAAAGTGAGTCACCAGTTTAATAAGTTTTCTTAACACCTGATATTAAAGGAGGAAAAGAAAGTAGGCATTTCCAGATGTCAAACCAAGGGATTGAAGACCAAGATCCAACAACATAATCTCCTCATTGCAATGAAAGAGAGCAGAAACCTGGGGCCGAGAGTGGGCTGCAGTTCCTAATAACCAGCTCTTTGTGATGGAAATTCAACCAAAAGATGTGTGTGAGCTGGAGGCGAAACTACCTTTCTCTGGCCATTTCAAAAAAAAAACCAGAGAGGAGATTCTCTTGATAGGCACAGGAGACACAGGAACTGTGCCCATCACAGAAGGGAAAAAGAAAAAAGAGAAGAAAGCCAGTTCTGTCAGTCAGTCAGCCAGCATTATGCAGGCACACATTAACCAATTAATGTGCATATACGGTATTGTATTAAGCTCCACAGGGTGTTACAGAGGGAAAAAAATCCACTACTCCTTTCCCTAAATAAAAGTGTGCACGCTAATGGTAGAGAATGAACAAACATGTAAAATTAAGGAACCCCAGTTGAACACTTACCTAATTACCTACTTGTATACAAAGGCGGGGGCTTCCCTGGTGGCTCAGACAGTTAAAGATTCTCCCTGTAATTCAGGAGATACAGCGTTCGATCCCTGGATCAGGAAGATCCCCTGGAGGAGGGCGTGACAACCCACTCCAGTATTCCTGCCTGGAGAATCCCATGAAGGGAGGAGCCTAGAGGGCTACGGTCCATGTGGTCACATGGAGTCAGACAAGACTGACTAAGACTCACTTTTTTCATACAAAGGTGTATGTTAAAGAGGAAAATGGTCTGAGGACTATTCAGTAGGTTGGGAAAGGAGGGCAAATGGTGTTGGTGCAATAAGTAGGGTAACTGGGGAATCAAGGTCAACTGCGAAGTTTCCCAGAGTCTCCTCTGATAATCTTGAGGATTATCTACAGATGGGAAAAATTCATGACAGATCCCACGAAGACAGTGGTGAAGGAGGCACTTCTATGAAGAGACAAAAATCCAGGGAGCCTGTAGATCATCCCAAGTAGGAGCCAGCAGCATACTGTTACTTAATATCGAGCTCCATGGTGGGTTGTAATTAACAGGTGCATTAACAAGGAAAGGCCGAGAAGGAAATCTTTCCTCTGGTCACAGCATCCAGTTTTATAGACTGTTCACGAGAAGGGTATGCAGCACGGGCAAGGCTCCAAAGAAAAACAGAACTAATTAAGAGGAATGGATTCTAAGAGCTATCAAGAAAGGTGAAAAGAAAAGAAAGTTAAATAATTAAAAAAAAAAAAAAAATATATATATATATATAGGTGAAAAGGAGTTTAGGCTTGTCAGTTTCTGAGTCAGACGAAAATTTCTATGGGTCACCTGCCAGCTCTGATCAGCTGTACCTGGTGTCTGTTCAAGTGACCCCAGAGTTATTCAGAGGATTGAAATGCTTTGTTTCCATGTGCCCTGTCTGAGGAAGAAGATGGGGACAGGAAAAGGTTAAATAATTTGCTCGGGTTCCCCTAGAAAGCCACAGGCAAAACTAGCATCATGATTTTAAATCCCAGGGCCGTCTGTGGGTTGTTTAATCCACCAATCCACACCACTTCCCTTTATAATGGACGCCCACCCCCACCTCACCCCCAAGACTGTTAACAATGAAAGATGGAAAAATTCTCTCCACATTTCCTTGGGGGAAGAAATTCTCTGCACATTTCCTTGAAGGGAAATATAAAACAAACTAAAGAGAAATGGCATGCCTCACTCCTGAGGCCCATAAGCATCACTCCCTTGTGTCCCCCTGGAGTGATGACACAAGACACAGTCCATCTGATAAACTGTCAGCAGATGGCTGGATCCCTCATTGTACCCGTTACCCACCGACGTCGATTGCAAGCAGGAACAGTTATTAGGGCTCCAGACAACAGATGGAGATGAGGAGGTGTGGCTGGTCTGAAGTCAAGGAGGCAGGGGGCAAAAACCACCTAGTTCTCAAATCTATCAGGTTTTCTCTAAACAAACAGAAGATACCCGGGTATATGCAGTGAGTTCCAAACGGTGTCACAAAGAGATCGGGACCATTTTGAGGATGTGCCATTCCATGTTTTCAGCAAAGAGGGAAGTAGGAAAATACATGGTGAGCCCCAAGCAGGTTAGCCATATTTAGTGGAACTCAGCCTTCTGATATATCGTAAAGACAGGAAAATACAATAGCAATGGCAACACTAAGATGAGGCTCACTCTGTACTAGAGACTCAAAACCAGAGGCTTGGTGCTCAGGAGTCAAGAGCAGCAATTATTATTTGGCAAATGTCCAACTGAGATCCAGCCGGCCGTATGCACAGAGACACGGAGGGTTAAACGGCACATGTTATGCCCCACTAAGTTCAGCACCCAACCAGAAAACACTGACACAGACACACACAGAAGCAACCGGAAATGGACAATTAGACAAGACATCCAAAATTCGATATCCGTGTTAAGTTCCTGAGATAGAGACAACCTAACTGGATGCAAAGGAGATAAAGGGTCACAAGTCTTTATGGACACCATCAAACTGTTTGGCATTTTAACCCTTCTACTAAGAAACTGCAGATTTCAGGACTTTAATAAGCTATGAGAATCTCTTCCTGCTAAAGCCCCAATTCCCACTGTCGGCAGCTCAGTTCTAAAGCCCCACGTCACTACCTTGCTGTGTGATTTTTTTTTCTGGTAAACAGCATAATCAGTCAGTAAATTCATTCCCTGTCACCTCTATCTGCCAAAATATTAGGCACAAGGAGACTAGCCACACTTGAAGAAATACTTATTGGTGTAATGGGTAAATACCACTGATATTCAGTAAGGGGTTTAACAACGGTGCGTTAATCCTGGTGCTTGCTGATTCTGAGAATCCTCAGGCATCACCGGCTTAAGTTAGATGTGAGAAGGTTCTGCTTTAATCCTACAAACCTCTACCAGTGCCTGGTTCCAGGGCCCTTGAGATAATAGACAAGGCCAAAAAGAAACCCAACAGCAGGAATATTAATCAAGAACAGAATTCAGACACAAGAATTGCTCTGCCCTATGCTTCTAAAGCTGGCAGTCACCCAAAGGCAGCATAGCTAGGATGCGGGTCTGTGGAACAAGGCCTTGGGAGCAAATATTTCACAGACTGAAAAAATGGGAGGTAAGGAGACTAACCACTCTCCTTCCAAGGCTCCCATTTTCTGGCCTAAAGCAATACTGCCCTTGTCACAAAGTTTCACTGACCCTGTGGAACAAGGCCTTCTATAAAGCCAAAATTGAGTCTTCCTACTGAGAGACACACATCAGAAGCATCTCTGCTAAGTTCTGGCTTTCAATTCATCTAGTCTCCCTTTCCTTATTAGGACCTCTGAAGTCCATAGAATTTACTGCCATGATATAGCCTAACTCAGCTAATTGACTGGCCAAAGCATTTCTTCCTACTCAATACCTCCCCTCTGGGATACACACAGTCACAGGATACATTTTAGCATCTCTGTCCAGGCTCAAGCAGATCCAGCACGACACTAAAGAGGATAGTGCATGTGAAAGGGTCTTAAAACAGTTAAGAGCTAGATAAATATAAATTATCTAGTAAGTATTATTAATATCAACCATTAATACTAACCCCATGGACTGCAGCCCACCAGGCTCCTCTGTTCATGGGATTTCCCTACAGGCAAGAATACTGGAGTGGGCTGCCATTTCCTACTCCAGAGGATCTTCCCAACCCAGGGATCAAATCCACGCCTCCTGCATTGCAGGTGGATTCTTTACCAAGTCTCAGCCACCAGGAAAGCCCAAAGATTAACCATACTTACTATCATTAGCCATTGCTGTAACCAAGTTAGAAAACTGTCTCCAGCCATCTGCTGTGAAATTTCTTTTAAAGATTCACATTCACTCTTAAAAATCCCTATGTCCCTGCTGTCCACAAAAATACATAGGTAAGGTGTGGAATGTTGGATTCATCACAGGCCCCTAGGTAAAACCAACGGGGCAGGAATTTTGATTAATCAACGAAAACTGCTTTAATCCTACAAACCTCTACCAGTGCCTGGTTCCAGGGCCCTTGAGATAATAGACAAGGCCAAAAAGAAACCCAACAGCAGGAATATTAATCAAGAACAGAATTCAGACACAAGAATTGCTCTGCCCTATGCTTCTAAAGCTGGCAGTCACCCAAAGGCAGCATAGCTAGGATGCGGGTCTGTGGAACAAGGCCTTGGGAGCAAATATTTCACAGACTGAAAAAATGGGAGGTAAGGAGACTAACCACTCTCCTTCCAAGGCTCCCATTTTCTGGCCTAAAGCAATACTGCCCTTGTCACAAAGTTTCACTGACCCTGTGGAACAAGGCCTTCTATAAAGCCAAAATTGAGTCTTCCTACTGAGAGACACACATCAGAAGCATCTCTGCTAAGTTCTGGCTTTCAATTCATCTAGTCTCCCTTTCCTTATTAGGACCTCTGAAGTCCATAGAATTTACTGCCATGATATAGCCTAACTCAGCTAATTGACTGGCCAAAGCATTTCTTCCTACTCAATACCTCCCCTCTGGGATACACACAGTCACAGGATACATTTTAGCATCTCTGTCCAGGCTCAAGCAGATCCAGCACGACACTAAAGAGGATAGTGCATGTGAAAGGGTCTTAAAACAGTTAAGAGCTAGATAAATATAAATTATCTAGTAAGTATTATTAATATCAACCATTAATACTAACCCCATGGACTGCAGCCCACCAGGCTCCTCTGTTCATGGGATTTCCCTACAGGCAAGAATACTGGAGTGGGCTGCCATTTCCTACTCCAGAGGATCTTCCCAACCCAGGGATCAAATCCACGCCTCCTGCATTGCAGGTGGATTCTTTACCAAGTCTCAGCCACCAGGAAAGCCCAAAGATTAACCATACTTACTATCATTAGCCATTGCTGTAACCAAGTTAGAAAACTGTCTCCAGCCATCTGCTGTGAAATTTCTTTTAAAGATTCACATTCACTCTTAAAAATCCCTATGTCCCTGCTGTCCACAAAAATACATAGGTAAGGTGTGGAATGTTGGATTCATCACAGGCTAGGACTCCCAGTAGGGAGTAAAGGGCAAAGCAGTACAATTCTCCTCAGGCTCAAGGATTCCTCAGCCTGACTCTGTTCTTTGCCCCCACTAGCTAAGCACAGGTCAGCAGCAAAAGCACAGGTGACAGGAATCAGTCCACAGTTCCCCAAACATCCACCTCTCTGCAGTAGTCGGTCCCTGAGCGCCAACAGCATCTCTGTGTACCCCTAATGGTGGCCTGGTCAGGTTGATTTTTACAGGGAAGATACAGGAAGCAAAAGATGAATGAGGATGAGGAATATGAACAAGGACTACCTGAGATCGGCAAGAAAGCCAAAAGCCATTTCTAGATTAGGTAGACCTCTGTGGCACCCCGAGCCACTGTTTATAGAGCAAGAATTATAGCACATAGACTGTCAAGGCCTAGAAATGCAACTCTGCCTCGTTTTGCAGCTGGGCAAACTGAGACCCAGGACAAGCACTTTTCCCAAAGTCACACAACGAATTAATGCCAGAACGAAGTCTCCAGAGTCTTCTAAAAGCCTCTAAAAACCTTTCCACTCAAAACCATGGGGCTGCCAGGTTTGACGTCATCACCCCAGCAGCAGCCCCAGTCGGGCTGAATTTAGTCCTTTGTTGACCTTCTAGATATGTGGCTGTCAGAGCCCTCAAGACCCCTTTGTTAAAGAGGCACCCTCTGACCCTCACCACCTGCCATCCAAAAAAAGCACTCCTGTCCGGAGAGCCTCACATAGCAGTGGCTGAGATGCGTTGTTTCCTTTCATTAACAAAAAGCCCTTTCATTTTAAAAAAAAGAGGACAGGCTCAAATTTACACAGAAGGTCTAGCTGGGAGAGCCCTGGGTTTCCTGTGAATGGCATCCCTTCCCAAGAAGCCCTCTTTAAAAAATGCCACCCACTTCAATCCTGCCGGATGCTTACAGCCGCGCCATCAAATAAGAGTTGCTTTATTCCAAATCTGTCTATACCTCCTTACCACACCTGCCAGACTGGAAGGGGTTTGTGGCCATCCACCACACTTTCCAGATTTGGCAACTGAGGCCAGGAACCTGCAATCCAAAGAGTTCCTAGAACACAGGGCTAGCAAGCATCCGAGCCACAAGTAGGCAGCACCGTGCTGATCAGCATCAGCCTCCCCATGCTCTGCCATTCCGCAGCCCCAGAAAGCTAATTCATCTTTCAGTTGCAGGAGAGCATCTGGCCTCCTAACCCTGCCCTCTCCCAAGCTTGTTCTCGACCTCCTGCCCCACACAAGGGTGTCACAAGTCTCCTAAGAATAACTTTCTACAAATATAAAAGCAATAAAGATGCTAATGACAGGTTGCACAACTGTCCCTGAATAAAACACACCAGGTTTTTCACAGCCTGAAATGTAAAAAAGACACTCCCCGCCCACCCCACCCCATCCTCCTCCATGATATAGTTTAAGATCATCTCTCCACACAGACTAAGTACAGAAAGACACTCTCGCTCCTCACCAAGATTATTTTTATGTATCTGATAACTTTTCTTGTCAATCTCATTTCTTTTTCTTAGCGCCGCTCATGCGAGGTAAAGAAATCAGCTTACTGGGCACCCCTGGACCGTGACCTCAGGAGAGAGAATGAAATGGTAAGGACAAAAGTTCATGGACAAGTTCACAAGTCTGCCTGGGGTCTGCTTCAGAGGACAGTAAGGAGGAACTCAGTGACACCTCAGTTCTCAAAGGCAGACTTCGCCCTAAGAATGTCAATTCCCAAAGGAGCCATTAAAAGAAAGCCGTGAAAGCATTTCCCCCAAATATGACAGCGGGGACAGGGAATCTTATGTGACCATCTCTAGGAAAGAATGTCACCAGGCCTCTGGGAAATTAACTGTGGCAGAGGGAATGGGGGAGTTGGGCCCTCTTGTTGATCCAGAAAGGGCACCCGCCTGGGGCTGGACTTCTGCTTGCCGAAGGCCAGAGCAGGTCTGGGAAGGGAGGGGCTGCAGGCTTGAGAGCTAGTCTTTCCCAGGGCTCACCTCCACCGAGGGCCTGACACATTGTGCAAAGGTGGAAGAAAGCCAGATCTGAAATCCGCACCACAACAGCCACTGGTTGGAAAACCATTTTTAAGGGTCCCACTGCCCGCAAACATGAGGTGCTCTACACAGTCAAGGGTCCTGAGCACACACATGACTGCTGCCTGAGGTTGCCCAGAGTGGGGGGAAAAAGCCAACAGACTCACATGCATCATGGTGACCAGGTGACAGGGGTTGAGCAGGTAGATGACGGTCTTGGTGGCGAACTTAAAGCCCACCTCCACCCCGAAGGTCAGGCACAGGGCTACTAAGAGCAGATTCTTGCTCAGGCTCTCTTTGCCTTCCTCTGGCCGCTGGGTCACCTGCTCTGGCTGGCAGCCACGGCCACCCCTACCGTCCTCCTTCGTCTGCCTCAGGATGTGCCGCAGGGCCACCAGGATCTCCAACAGGGCCAGGGTGAGGACCACCACACTTTCCAGCAGCCGCTGCTGCCAAGAGAGGAAGGCAGCACAGTCGGGGCCCCCATTGCCGGCAAAGCTGGGGTCCACGCCCCCATAGAGCCAGTCCAGGAGACTTTGGTAGCTATACCGGGACATGATGCCAAGCGGCTCCCCTCGACCACCGTGCAGGAAGCAAGAGCGAGATGGAACACAAGCCCCGAGGGTGGCCCGGGTGCTGGGACATGTAAGGAGGGCACACCCCTGCACCCGCACCCCTCTCCGGACACCAGGGCACCTAGAGCAGGGGAACGGGAAGCTACACGCGAGGGCCGGGGCAAAGTGCTGGCTCTAACTTGTCCCCACGGCTGTCTGGGGAGCCCCCCGCGCTTCTCCAGTGGCCACCAACGAGGCAGGGTGGAAACGAGCCGTTGGCCAAAAGGAAGGAGAGGAAAAAAAAAAGTCTCAAAGAGGCAATTGCATCGGGAAAAAAAAGGAGAGGAAAGGACCAGGCCTGCGGCAGAGGGAATGGGGAGTTGGGCCCTCTTGTTGATCCAGAAAGGGCACCCGCCTGGGCTGGACTTCTGCTTGCCGAAGGCCAGAGCAGGTCTGGGAAGGGAGGGGCTGCAGGCTTGAGAGCTAGTCTTTCCCAGGGCTCACCTCCACCGAGGGCCTGACACATTGTGCAAAGGTGGAAGAAAGCCAGATCTGAAATCCGCACCACAACAGCCACTGGTTGGAAAACCATTTTTAAGGGTCCCACTGCCCGCAAACATGAGGTGCTCTACACAGTCAAGGGTCCTGAGCACACATGACTGCTGCCTGAGGTTGCCCAGAGTGGGGGGAAAAAGCCAACAGACTCACATGCATCATGGTGACCAGGTGACAGGGGTTGAGCAGGTAGATGACGGTCTTGGTGGCGAACTTAAAGCCCACCTCCACCCCGAAGGTCAGGCACAGGGCTACTAAGAGCAGATTCTTGCTCAGGCTCTCTTTGCCTTCCTCTGGCCGCTGGGTCACCTGCTCTGGCTGGCAGCCACGGCCACCCCTACCGTCCTCCTTCGTCTGCCTCAGGATGTGCCGCAGGGCCACCAGGATCTCCAACAGGGCCAGGGTGAGGACCACCACACTTTCCAGCAGCCGCTGCTGCCAAGAGAGGAAGGCAGCACAGTCGGGGCCCCCATTGCCGGCAAAGCTGGGGTCCACGCCCCCATAGAGCCAGTCCAGGAGACTTTGGTAGCTATACCGGGACATGATGCCAAGCGGCTCCCCTCGACCACCGTGCAGGAAGCAAGAGCGAGATGGAACACAAGCCCCGAGGGTGGCCCGGGTGCTGGGACATGTAAGGAGGGCACACCCCTGCACCCGCACCCCTCTCCGGACACCAGGGCACCTAGAGCAGGGGAACGGGAAGCTACACGCGAGGGCCGGGGCAAAGTGCTGGCTCTAACTTGTCCCCACGGCTGTCTGGGGAGCCCCCCGCGCTTCTCCAGTGGCCACCAACGAGGCAGGGTGGAAACGAGCCGTTGGCCAATCTAAAAGGAAGGAGAGGAAAAAAAAAAAAAGGTCTCAAAGAGGCAATTGCATCGGGAATTACCAAGCGGGGAAGGGTAACTAGCGAGGGAAGAAATGGGGAACAGGGGCATTGGAGAAGCAAGCAGGGGTCAGGGGAAGTCGGGGGCCGGGAAGGTCAGAGCGAGGGCCAAGGGGACCCGGCAGAGCGGCAGGAGCGAGCCGGGGGAGACGGCGAGGGGACACGCGGAGGCCAGGAGGGGAGCTGGCGGGGCCGGGCCGGCGGGGAGGGCGACGGGGCTGGCGGGGACGCCGGACTCCTCGTCTCACGCACTCGCCACAGGGGGATCGCTTACTCCTGTAACCGCGTGGCCGTCTCTGCTCTCGGCGAGCAACTTCGCCGCCGACGGGCCCCTCCGAGCCAATTTAGAGCCGTCCCGGTCCAGCCTCCCGCCCCCGGGTACACCCTCGAGCCCCCAGCTCCACCCCCGGCCCCAGACGCCCGCCCTCCGGGCAGCACCTCCCCCAACCCGCGGCCCGCCCGGGTCCTGCCCCCCTGGCGCGGGCAGCGGCGGGAGGAAGCCGGGAGGGAGGGAGGGAGGGAGGAAAGGAAGGCGGGCGGGAGGCCGGGCCAGCCGGGGGTTGGGCTCCGACCGGCCCCCTCCCTCCGCCCCGGCGCCGCAGCTTCCCGCGTCTCCCGCCCGGCCCCCGGGACGGGCCGCCGCGCCCTTCGGGGCTCCACTCACCGGCAGTCGGCCCGCAGCCCCGGCTGGGCGCCCGATCGGCTCCCCGAGCCCCGGCGCTCGGCTCCCCCGGCGGCCGCCGCGGCCGCCGCGCACGGCTCCTCCTCTCCGCCTTCCTCCCCCTACAGCAGGCGCGCTCGCTTCCTCCTTCTTCCCCTCCCTCTCTCCTCCCCCTCGCCGCTGCCGCCTGCCCCCTCCCGCCCGTCTCGGCCCCTCACCCCCCACCCCAGCGCCCTCGGGCCGCGGC
This sequence comes from Tragulus kanchil, assembly GCA_022376925.1. Classification (NCBI taxonomy): domain Eukaryota; kingdom Metazoa; phylum Chordata; class Mammalia; order Artiodactyla; family Tragulidae; genus Tragulus; species Tragulus kanchil. The sequence goes on along the minus strand of JAIOJX010000001.1, from coordinate 62,483,233 downwards.
CACCCCGCCTCGCCGACCCCCCTCTCCGGCCTCCCCTGCTCCCCGGCCGCCCCCACCCTTCACACCTCCCACCCTCCCTCTTGGCGCCTCGGCCTCCCCTACTTCCCCCGGGCTCAATCCCCGCCTCCTTCCCCTCCTCCCCCGCCTGCCTCGCGTTCTGCGCTCGCCCAGCTCGCACGCGTGCACAGCCAGCCTCCTGCACCGCCGTCTACGGCATTCGCTCCTCAGAGAAGCCTTTTGGACCGACTCCGCCTCTTGCGACCCGCTTCTCCGGGGCACTTCCTTGGACACCCGGCACCTAGTAGGCGCTTCGCCGGCCCTCGTTGAGTTCTTAGGGAATGGACGAACCTGCCTAGTGATGAGCCCCTAGGTTTTGGGGAGGTCCGCTGGGTGTGACTTTCTACTCTTCGTCTCTCTTCCAGTCCGCCCTGAAATAGCAGACTCGCTAGAGCCAAAAAGGCGTCTTCTCCACCTTTCTAGCCACAGCCTTACTCTCCACTTGGCGTCCTAGGACGAAGCTTCTTTCCCTACTTTGCCGGGCCCTTCCCCTCCTGCTTTACTGTGGTGTTTCTCCATCTACCCTCCGGCCACACACAGCACACCCCGGCCACTCCCTTTCCAGGCCCTCCGTCTCCCTCCCGCCACGCCTTCGAGCTCCGTCGTACTGGAGCTGGAGGAAAAGCTTCCCCTGACCTCTTTCCGTCCTCCCACCCTGCGACGGAGCAGCTGTTTCCCAACCTGCACTTGGCCGAGAGTCTTGCCACAGAAAGGCCTTCCGGGGTATGGAGGGGCCCAAGAATTGGACGAGGGCTGAGGGTTGAAATAGGACCCCTCTTCCCTCCTGCTTCCTACGCATGGACTTGGGTTTGTTTTTCTTTGGGCATGGAAACAGAAAAGATCTTTTCCAGAATCTACCTTGTGTATGGAAGACTCACAAAGAGGAAGATATCCAGAAAAACAGGCAGGTTTTCCCCAGCTATCCTCTGAGCCAGGTGGCTTTTCTCAGCATCAACCTCGGGGCCTGACGCTTTTCAAGTGTTAATTAGTAAAGGACTACAAACAAGGATGCAGTTGGCAGCTCTTTCATTCTCTCTAGGTGTTTTGTTAAATCCTCTGCACCATAACATAGGATAAGGCTGTAGAGGTCCTGCCTTTGACTGCAGCCAGAGACCTCGGAGTCCCAGTCATCATGGAAGTAAGAATGAGGTGATAGCACTCAATAAAAAGCTTCATTAATCCTTACAGAACTTCCTCTAGAGTTCAGCCTAGCGGGTCCCATTAACTATTTAGCGACAGGAACCAGGCCCGCTTCCTCCTGAGGCCCACATTCTTCTCTTTCAAAGGTAGAAAGGCCATAAGAAAAAACAAACAAAAATAAATAAATAAAAAACAAAGGTAGAACGGCCAAGTGTTTCAAGGACTGCAAGAGGCTAATTCTAATACCATTGATTTGCTGTATCACCTTGGGCAATTTACCTTTCTCTGCCTCAATTGCTGTCTCTTAAACCAAGGATTATCGGTGATCTATTGTCTAATTCCTAGGATTATGCACAGTTCAGTTCAGATCAATCGCTCAGTCCTATCTGACTTTCTTCTTTGACCCCATGGGCAGCAGCACGCCAGGCTTCCCTGTCCCTTCCTTCATCTCCCGGAATTTGTTCAGACTCATGTCCCTTGAGTTGCTGATGCCATCCAACCATCTCATCTTCTATCGGGAACTTCATGCACGTTTCCTTGAGTTGAATTCTGTAGCCCCTTAGGAAGAATCTGGTGCGTAGAAAGTGCTCGATGAATGCCATCCCTTTTTCCCCCATGCAGTTCTGCACCTATGCAAACTCACATTCCGTGCCCTCCTCTACATGTGTATAAACCTAGCCTGCCTTCAGAGCCCAGGTAAAATACACTCCCCCCCCCACCACATCTTCCCTCCTGCTTCCTACGCATGGACTTGGGTTTGTTTTTCTTTGGGCATGGAAACAGAAAAGATCTTTTCCAGAATCTACCTTGTGTATGGAAGACTCACAAAGAGGAAGATATCCAGAAAAACAGGCAGGTTTTCCCCAGCTATCCTCTGAGCCAGGTGGCTTTTCTCAGCATCAACCTCGGGGCCTGACGCTTTTCAAGTGTTAATTAGTAAAGGACTACAAACAAGGATGCAGTTGGCAGCTCTTTCATTCTCTCTAGGTGTTTTGTTAAATCCTCTGCACCATAACATAGGATAAGGCTGTAGAGGTCCTGCCTTTGACTGCAGCCAGAGACCTCGGAGTCCCAGTCATCATGGAAGTAAGAATGAGGTGATAGCACTCAATAAAAAGCTTCATTAATCCTTACAGAACTTCCTCTAGAGTTCAGCCTAGCGGGTCCCATTAACTATTTAGCGACAGGAACCAGGCCCGCTTCCTCCTGAGGCCCACATTCTTCTCTTTCAAAGGTAGAAAGGCCATAAGAAAAAACAAACAAAAATAAATAAATAAAAAACAAAGGTAGAACGGCCAAGTGTTTCAAGGACTGCAAGAGGCTAATTCTAATACCATTGATTTGCTGTATCACCTTGGGCAATTTACCTTTCTCTGCCTCAATTGCTGTCTCTTAAACCAAGGATTATCGGTGATCTATTGTCTAATTCCTAGGATTATGCACAGTTCAGTTCAGATCAATCGCTCAGTCCTATCTGACTTTCTTCTTTGACCCCATGGGCAGCAGCACGCCAGGCTTCCCTGTCCCTTCCTTCATCTCCCGGAATTTGTTCAGACTCATGTCCCTTGAGTTGCTGATGCCATCCAACCATCTCATCTTCTATCGGGAACTTCATGCACGTTTCCTTGAGTTGAATTCTGTAGCCCCTTAGGAAGAATCTGGTGCGTAGAAAGTGCTCGATGAATGCCATCCCTTTTTCCCCCATGCAGTTCTGCACCTATGCAAACTCACATTCCGTGCCCTCCTCTACATGTGTATAAACCTAGCCTGCCTTCAGAGCCCAGGTAAAATACACTCTCCCCAACCTCCACCACCTACTTTCTAGAGTGCTCTCCCTCCTGTGAACTTGCACAGCAGTTACTGCCTGCGCTACTCATTTTATTCTGAATCACATACTGCCTTCCATTGTTCTCTCATTGTTAGTTCTCTTTCCCACACCCAGATCTTAGACAGCAGGGATAGGTCTTCATCTTTTCTAAGCCCTCATCAGCAGCTAGCAGAGTGGCAAACATAGTAGGCACTAGGCAGACACTAGGGGAGTGTTGTCCCCTTTGTTGCTGTTGTTTAGTCACTCGGTCCTCTCCGATTCTTTTGCAGAACCCGCCAGGCCCCTTTGTCCATGGGATTTCCCAGGCAGGAATGCCCTACCAGAGTAAGTTACCGTTTCTTCCTCCAGGGGATTTTCCAGACCCAGGGGTCAAACCCACATCTCCTGCATTGGCAGGCGGATTTTCTACCACCTAGCCACCAGGAAGGCCTGTTGTCCCCATAGATAAAAGGTAAACAATAATTGAGCTGAAATGGTGGGTGACATTTTGGAAACTTAAAAAGCATCCAACAAATGCCCTGATCATTTCCTTGCTGGGACACAGGCCACTGGCTTCTTGTCTCCAAACAGTAACAAGAGCAAACAAACTTGTTTTTGTTTGTTTGTTTGTTTACATAGAACCTTGAGATGCAGTGAAAAGGAAACCTGGACCTCAAGAAAAGCTGTCTGTGCTTCCATGTACTCAGGTAAGGGGCGGGGTTGGGGGGAGAGTGAACTAGAATGGCTTCTTTAAAAAAAAAAACTATTTTGGCTGCTCTGAGTCTTCGTTGCTGCACAGGTGCTTTCTCTAGTTTCAGGTGTGACTTGTCATGGTGCACGGGCTTCTCATTATGGTGGTTTCTCTTGTTGCAGAGCACAGGCTCTAGGCACACAAGCTTCAATAGCTGCAACACCTGGGCTCAGTAGCTGTGGCACACAGGCTTTAGTTGCTCAGTGGCATGTGGAATTGTTACCGAGTCCAAGCTCGCTCTGCTCACTGCACAACAGGCCAGTGAATCCGAGAGACAAAGGGTTGAGGCAAGGAGAACGACTTTATTCAGAAAGTAGGTGACCGAAAAGATGGCAGTCTAGCACCTCAGAAATAACCTTCTTGTCAGGGTCTGGATGCCAGGTTCTTTAATAGATCAAAGGGAAGGAAGCAATGAGGAACTAAAGTCAAAAGACAGAATAAAGAGGAAGAGGCAGTGGAAAAGTAAAGTGAAAGGGTCTTTAGTCTTGCAAAACATCTCCAGGGAAATGGTCACCCTTTGGAAGGAGTGCGTTAATCTCTTCTATTCACAGGTGGGCAGGGGCAGATTATCTCTCTACTAACTGAACAATGGCTCTTTAGTCTACAGTCCAGCAGAGGGGCAGCATCCTCGAGGCGAGTCATTAAGTATGATTATAATAATAAAAGCAATGGAAGGCTAATCAAGGAAACAGTTTTTCACAGTAGGTCAGAATTGGTTTCCTCCCTGCAACAGAATCTTCCCAGACCAGGGATCAAACCAAGTCTCCTGCATTGGCAAGCGGATTTCCATCCACTATGCCACCAGGGAAGTCCTAGAATGGTTTCTAAAATGCCCGCTGGCTCAAAGATTCTGTGATTCTAGGAACTCAGCCTTGCTGCCTTTCATCTAACTCATGTTTGAATCTTAAGTCAGAAACCTCATCTAACTAGCTTGGCGATCCTAGCCGCCTAGCCTGTTGAGATAGTACCCTAAATTCTTTTGTCCGAAGTACATTCCCAGCAATGAACTCAGCTGAGCTCCTATGGAATGCAAAGAGTCAAATTATCACCTCTTTCATACAACTGACTAGCAGCTCAGTGATGATGACTTGCCTAAAAATCACACAAGTTCATGGCAAAGTGAGGGCTAGAATTTGGGGTTCAATAGTACACCCAGACCAAGCTTGCTCATCAACTTGACCATCTGACTATTTGTCCTCCTCCACTTCATATTCTTTGAACCCACTTCTGTCCTTCTGCTCACAATCTAACCTGAAGGTCAAATGTATGCGTAATTGCCCACAAGCAAAAAACAATGCACAATCCCAATATTATACAGTGTTATCAGTAAAAAATAAACTGTATGAGTATGGGGGAGAATGACAAGAGAAGACTTTGTCTTTATCTGACTATCTGCTTATTGCTTCTTTTTTCCCTCATTCATTTAACATTTATTCTACAAATGTTTACTGACTTTCTATTACAATATTATATATTGTATAGGAATATCCTAGACTTGTGGCCAATGTCTGCCTTCAAAGAGCTTAAAATCTACCTAAGGAGATAGGACAAACAGGGAAGGTTAGATAACGATTCAGGAGGAGGTATAAATACAAACCAAGCAGGTAAGAGCTTGTTGCCACCAGAGTGAATCTTGCATATGTCAAGTGAGGTGCACTGGTAACTATTCACAGGTGGGCAGGGGCAGATTATCTCTACTAACTGAACAATGGCTCTTTAGTCTACAGTCCAGCAGAGGGCAGCATCCTCGAGGCGAGTCATTAAGTATGATTATAATAATAAAAGCAATGGAAGGCTAATCAAGGAAACAGTTTTTCACAGTAGGTCAGAATTGGTTTCCTCCCTGCAACAGAATCTTCCCAGACCAGGGATCAAACCAAGTCTCCTGCATTGGCAAGCGGATTTCCATCCACTATGCCACCAGGGAAGTCCTAGAATGGTTTCTAAAATGCCCGCTGGCTCAAAGATTCTGTGATTCTAGGAACTCAGCCTTGCTGCCTTTCATCTAACTCATGTTTGAATCTTAAGTCAGAAACCTCATCTAACTAGCTTGGCGATCCTAGCCGCCTAGCCTGTTGAGATAGTACCCTAAATTTTTTTGTCCAAGTACATTCCCAGCAATGAACTCAGCTGAGCTCCTATGGAATGCAAAGAGTCAAATTATCACCTCTTTCATACAACTGACTAGCAGCTCAGTGATGATGACTTGCCTAAAAATCACACAAGTTCATGGCAAAGTGAGGGCTAGAATTTGGGGTTCAATAGTACACCCAGACCAAGCTTGCTCATCAACTTGACCATCTGACTATTTGTCCTCCTCCACTTCATATTCTTTGAACCCACTTCTGTCCTTCTGCTCACAATCTAACCTGAAGGTCAAATGTATGCGTAATTGCCCACAAGCAAAAAACAATGCACAATCCCAATATTATACAGTGTTATCAGTAAAAAATAAACTGTATGAGTATGGGGGAGAATGACAAGAGAAGACTTTGTCTTTATCTGACTATCTGCTTATTGCTTCTTTTTTCCCTCATTCATTTAACATTTATTCTACAAATGTTTACTGACTTTCTATTACAATATTATATATTGTATAGGAATATCCTAGACTTGTGGCCAATGTCTGCCTTCAAAGAGCTTAAAATCTACCTAAGGAGATAGGACAAACAGGGAAGGTTAGATAACGATTCAGGAGGGAGGTATAAATACAAACCAAGCAGGTAAGAGCTTGTTGCCACCAGAGTGAATCTTGCATATGTCAAGTGAGGTGCACTGGCAGTAAGGGCACGAAGAATTCAGTAGCTCAAGGCAGAACTCATCTGTGGGGAGAAAAGTCAGCATGGCAGTGAAGGGGAACAGAATCTGTCACCCCAAAATAGGCCTTGTTGGCATAAGGATTATTTTAGTCTGATTATTATTTATTTTTTTTTTTTGAGAGGAAAGTAAAGTTTATTAGAGTGGGGGAAGGAAGAGTCGCTGCCAGTATAGTAGGCCGGCTTAAGGGAGAAAGTGGGAGACACTGTGAGAGCAGCAGGCCTCACAGCAGGCTGGATCAAGGGAGAGCCAACCAGATTAGTTTTAAGAAACAGCAGACCTAGGAGATCTTATGCTTTTGTAAGAGATATTTACATTTATAAGGGAAACTTCCATTTGTTAGGGTGTCTCCCTCTCTGTACAAGGAAAAGAATGGTGACTCCAAATCTTGAGAAACTTATCAATGGAGAAGTGCATGTGGGCATGCTTAGTTGCTCAGTTGTATCCAACTCTTTGTGACCCTATGGACTGTAGCCCATGAGGCTCCTCTGTTCATGGGATTTTTTCAGACAAGAATACTGGAGCGGGTTACCATTTCCTCCTCCAGGGGATCTTCCCAACCCAGGAATTGAACTTGTGTCTCCCACATTGAAGACGCATTCTTTACCTAAATACAGAATAAAAAAAAAAGAATAAAGATGTATTCTTTATCTGAGAAGCCCCCATCAATGGAGAAGGCTACAAGTTACATCCGCAGAGCAAGCTTATCCTTGTTTACTGTGGTTTTCTTGGTCACCTTGAATAACTGGATCCCTCCCCCTTCAACATCGTCTTTATAACATAATAGTTAAGGTGGTAGCATGGCCCGTTTCAGGGAGTTCCTCAGTTTTCATGGCTCTCGTGTACTGAGTACAAAATCAAGTCTCCCCGAAACCAAGTTTCCATGCTGAGTTTATGATTATCCTCCCTATCCAAAACGTAATTCCCTTTCTTGTCCTGCCTCTGCTCCCCTCAGAGTTGAGGAATATAAAAGAAATGGGATTGAACTGAGCGGGACCCTGTGGGGCCTTCCCCAATACAAAAGCCCCTCAGCATCCTTATTCTTTGTTTCTAGAAAAAGGCTTTCTTTAGTCTCCTAGGCCTTCCCCGAATCCCAAAAAGCAGACTCAAATAGTTACTAACAAGTCCCTGTGCCTAGCACACAGTGCGGCCAGACAAACTGAAATTTCAGAGTCTAGAGCAGAGAAATGTATGTTGTAGGGCCAAGCAAGGAAAACAGGTGGCTTATGCTCAAAACACCCAAATTCCTTGATGATTTTTAGGGAGTTTTTAGAGGCAAAATTTGGGGTGAGCGCTACAGGTGTGCAGCTCTCTTCTGATTGGTTGGTGGTGAAGTATCGGGGCTCTGCTCCAGGAGTCTTGTAGTCAACCTGAAGTTACCATCCTCCACAGATTGGGGTCTTAGTTTCTGCAGAAGAACTCAAAAGAATTCAAAGATAGTTTTATACATGCATACATATAAATATATATGTATATATTTTTTATATATGATATTGTTATATATGTTCCTTGAGAAGGAGCCAGGACCTTCCACTATTATTTCTTGCTTGCTCCTCCTTTGTGCACTCCCTTACTTTCTTCTCTTTTTTTTTACGTTTTTTTTTTTAACTTTCTTCTTCTTTTTGTTCTTAATAATTATTTTTATTTGACTTTTTACTTTTACAGAGTTTTGTTGTTTACAGATATGTATAATCCCAGATTAGTCATATGTATATAAAAATATGGAATGCTTCACAAATTTGTGTGTCATCCTTGCGCAGGGGCCATGGTAATCTCGGTATCGTTCTAATTTTAGTATAGGCGCTGCCCGAGCACATCCCTTACTTTCTTGATTAGCAATTGTTTGAACCTACCCTTATGATCTCAGAGATGATCTAGAGGCTGAAGCCTTTTTCCAAGGAACAAGAAAAGGCCATAGGGGAAAAAATCTGTTCCCTGGAGGGCCTCAAAGTTTCAATGAGGGAATGCAGCAACAAAGGAAAAGCAGTTAAACAAGAAAACTGATGGCAATAGTTCAGCCATAAAACAGTCCTACTTCCTCCTCAAGGGTATACATAACAAGCTAACGTATATCTTTGAGCTTTCTGCAGAAACTAAGACACACGCCCCCACCCAAGTGAAGGACGGTGACTACTTGTTAAGTATAAGCTTGTAGACACCAGATTGGTTGGAACCAAAAGATTGATGATTAAGATTCCAGAAACAAGAAAAATAAAATAAAATAATAATAATAACAATAAAAGATTCCAGAAACATCACTCAGTTATCTCACCACCAACCAATCAGAAGAAAGTCATGCACCCTGCAGCCCTCCCCTCCAATGTGGCCTTTGAGGCAACTGTTCCCTTCAGAGCCCTTCCCTGAAAGCCTTAGGAAAATTCAGGTCTTTTGAGCATGAAACACCCATACTCCTTGCTTGTTCCCTGCAGTAAAAGTTGTACTATCCTTCATCACAACCCTGTGTCGGTCAATTGGCTTTGCTGTGTGTTGGGAGAGCAGATCCAGAAACATATATGGGGGGTATACATGTGAGTAAACATCCATTTGTTTTCCTGCTGTTAATCTCTTTCATTACAGGGGAGTCTCAGCTGAAAACCTAGAAGGGTAGAGGGAGCATTATTTTTCCTCTCCTATAGCAGTTACTCTTGAGGGTCACTGAGATGAAAGGTGAAGGAAGTTTTCCAGAGTGCACACAATGCTTGTATCTTGATCTGGGTGCTGTTACATGGGTGCACATATATGTGAACATTCACAGACCCCCCACACTTGCAAATTTTGCACTTTACCACATATGAGTATGCCTCAATATTTAGTTGGAGATGTGAATGAATCTTGGCCAGTGGTTGTCACCTCTGGCTAAGAAACCAAGTGGGGCTCTCCAGGGTTCAGCAGCCTCTCTGTGTCCCATTTCTTGTTTGCAGGAAAAAGGTTTTGGCTTCCTAGGCCTTCATGTATGCCAAAAGGTAAACAGATAGATTCAAATATTTGCTAATCGGGAGAGGGAGGGAATGCAGAAATGAAAGAGGAATAATCAAGAAACTGTAGGGAAGAGTTCTGGTTCCTTCCCAAGAGATATATATAGCAGTATCTTTGAGCTCTTCTGTAGGAACTAAGGTCCCCACCCAGGTGGAGGATGGTAAATTGAGACGGAGCACAAGATTCCTAGAGCAGTGCCCTGTTACCTCACTACTCACCAGTCAGAAGAAAGTCACTTACTGTGCAGCCCTCATCCCAAATTTTGCCTATAAAAACTTTTCACCAAAAACCACTGAGGAGTTTGTTTTGGGTGTTTTTTTTTGGTTTGTGTTTTTTTTTTTTTTTGCATGAGCCAGCCATTATCCTTGCTTGGCCCTGCAACAAACTTTTCTCTGCTCAAACCCCAATGTTGTATTTCGTTTGGCCTAGGCACATGAACTTGAGATCAGTTACTGCTACACTTTAGAATAAACTGAGTAGCTTTCTGATTGTGATGGTTGGGGCCCAACCCAGACCAACAAAATTAGATGCTCTGAAAGTAGGTTCCTAGTATGGGTTAGTTTTTTTTATAATCAGAATTGAGACTACTATGGGTCTGGTCACTATAGCAAGAATATCTAAAGTTGATCAAACACCAGTAAATGGTACATGGTTGTTTAGTCGCTTCAATCTCGTCTGACTCTTTGCAATCCCATGGACTGTAGCCCACCAAACCTTGGGGTTCTCCAAGCAAGAATACTGGAGTAGGTTGACATTCTCTTCTCCAGTAAATAGTACATAGTATCTCATGGACATGAATTTGAGCCAACTCTAAACAGGACAGTGGAGCGGTCTATAGGGTAATATTTGCAGTGGAACATTCACAGACCCCCACACTTGCAAATTTTGCACTTTACCACATATGAGTATGCCTCAATATTTAGTTGGAGATGTGAATGAATCTTGGCCAGTGGTTGTCACCTCTGGCTAAGAAACCAAGTGGGGCTCTCCAGGGTTCAGCAGCCTCTCTGTGTCCCATTTCTTGTTTGCAGGAAAAAGGTTTTGGCTTCCTAGGCCTTCATGTATGCCAAAAGGTAAACAGATAGATTCAAATATTTGCTAATCGGGAGAGGGAGGGAATGCAGAAATGAAAGAGGAATAATCAAGAAACTGTAGGGAAGAGTTCTGGTTCCTTCCCAAGAGATATATATAGCAGTATCTTTGAGCTCTTCTGTAGGAACTAAGGTCCCCACCCAGGTGGAGGATGGTAAATTGAGACGGAGCACAAGATTCCTAGAGCAGTGCCCTGTTACCTCACTACTCACCAGTCAGAAGAAAGTCACTTACTGTGCAGCCCTCATCCCAAATTTTGCCTATAAAAACTTTTCACCAAAAACCACTGAGGAGTTTGTTTTGGGTGTTTTTTTTTGGTTTGTGTTTTTTTTTTTTTTTGCATGAGCCAGCCATTATCCTTGCTTGGCCCTGCAACAAACTTTTCTCTGCTCAAACCCCAATGTTGTATTTCGTTTGGCCTAGGCACATGAACTTGAGATCAGTTACTGCTACACTTTAGAATAAACTGAGTAGCTTTCTGATTGTGATGGTTGGGGCCCAACCCAGACCAACAAAATTAGATGCTCTGAAAGTAGGTTCCTAGTATGGGTTAGTTTTTTTTATAATCAGAATTGAGACTACTATGGGTCTGGTCACTATAGCAAGAATATCTAAAGTTGATCAAACACCAGTAAATGGTACATGGTTGTTTAGTCGCTTCAATCTCGTCTGACTCTTTGCAATCCCATGGACTGTAGCCCACCAAACCTTGGGGTTCTCCAAGCAAGAATACTGGAGTAGGTTGACATTCTCTTCTCCAGTAAATAGTACATAGTATCTCATGGACATGAATTTGAGCCAACTTCAGGAGATAGTAAAGGACAGGGAAGCCTAAGTGTGCAGCGGTCTATAGGGTCCCAAAGAATCTGACATGACTAAGTGACTGAACAATGGTCTCGTTTAAGGCTCCTAATAGACAGCCCTGGGAGATGGGTACTCTTTTTATGATCCTCATCTTACTTACAGATCAGGAAACAGAGGCTCAGGTCATGCTGACTATAAGTGTCGCAGCTGAATTTCACCCTAGATCTATTCACCCTAAAGCCTCAACCAATACACAATATCGTTTGGCAGCCAGTCCTGTCACTGGGGAAGTATAGGCAGATTCTCTTGATAGATGAGCTTCATGTCTTTTTCTGTGAAGACGTTGCTTTTTAAATGTTCTCTCTTTTTTTGAGTTAACTTACATACACTAAGATGCATTATTAGTCTTAAGCTTTGACAAATGTATATACCTCTGTAATCACCAGTCAGATCTTGACACCCTGCCCCCCAGTCAATCTCCACCCTCAGAGGCAGCCATTGTTCTGATTTTTATCACCAGAGATTAATTTTGCTTAAATTTGAATGCTATTTACGTGGAATCATAAGCTTGTACTTTATTGTATCTCTCTTATTTTGCTTAACCCTTCTGTCTGTGAGGTTCATCAGATCACTTCTGATGTCAGGAAATAAAAGAGTAAGAGGAAATGCTAAACCAAATCACACATGGAACCCACCAGAGCTCAGAGCTTTCATTGTGCAACTGGGAACTGTTGAAAACTCAAAGCCCTTCTCCACCATTGTCCCTCTAGTTCTCAGCCATGCTCCCACTGCTGATATTGGCGGTGGGGCCCCCATGTTGTATTTCTACTGAATTGTTCAAAACACATTAACCTCATAGAATCTGGGAAGCAACAGAAGCCAGCTTTGTGGCGTCAGAAAGAGGTGTGTGCTGCAATGAAATTGACCTCTAGGCTCCAGGAGCCCCAGGAAGAATTCTGGTCCTCCCACTTCTGAGAAGATCTCAAAGAACATAATTAATATTTGGTGGGAGGTGGGGAGGGCATTTCTGATGCAACCCCATGTTAGGAAAGTTCAGTAAAGTTCTTGTATTCCCTTCTACTCCCTTTCATGGAATGAATTTGAGCCAACTTCAGGAGATATTAAAGGACAGGGAAGCCTAAGTGTGCAGCGGTCTATAGGGTCCCAAAGAATCTGACATGACTAAGTGACTGAACAATGGTCTCGTTTAAGGCTCCTAATAGACAGCCCTGGGAGATGGGTACTCTTTTTATGATCCTCATCTTACTTACAGATCAGGAAACAGAGGCTCAGGTCATGCTGACTATAAGTGTCGCAGCTGAATTTCACCCTAGATCTATTCACCCTAAAGCCTCAACCAATACACAATATCGTTTGGCAGCCAGTCCTGTCACTGGGGAAGTATAGGCAGATTCTCTTGATAGATGAGCTTCATGTCTTTTTCTGTGAAGACGTTGCTTTTTAAATGTTCTCTCTTTTTTTGAGTTAACTTACATACACTAAGATGCATTATTAGTCTTAAGCTTTGACAAATGTATATACCTCTGTAATCACCAGTCAGATCTTGACACCCTGCCCCCCAGTCAATCTCCACCCTCAGAGGCAGCCATTGTTCTGATTTTTATCACCAGAGATTAATTTTGCTTAAATTTGAATGCTATTTACGTGGAATCATAAGCTTGTACTTTATTGTATCTCTCTTATTTTGCTTAACCCTTCTGTCTGTGAGGTTCATCAGATCACTTCTGATGTCAGGAAATAAAAGAGTAAGAGGAAATGCTAAACCAAATCACACATGGAACCCACCAGAGCTCAGAGCTTTCATTGTGCAACTGGGAACTGTTGAAAACTCAGAAGCCCTTCTCCACCATTGTCCCTCTAGTTCTCAGCCATGCTCCCACTGCTGATATTGGCGGTGGGGCCCCCATGTTGTATTTCTACTGAATTGTTCAAAACACATTAACCTCATAGAATCTGGGAAGCAACAGAAGCCAGCTTTGTGGCGTCAGAAAGAGGTGTGTGCTGCAATGAAATTGACCTCTAGGCTCCAGGAGCCCCAGGAAGAATTCTGGTCCTCCCACTTCTGAGAAGATCTCAAAGAACATAATTAATATTTGGTGGGAGGTGGGGAGGGCATTTCTGATGCAACCCCATGTTAGGAAAGTTCAGTAAAGTTCTTGTATTCCCTTCTACTCCCCTTTAGAACTGGGCCCAGAATGCCATGGCTGATCCCCAAATAACACAAATTGGACACAGCTACTCTCCCTTTCCTTCCTTCATCTTTCCACTCCAAGCTAGTGCCAGCCTCTTGTGTTCAGGTACTTTATTTTTGTAGAATTCCAAATTTCCAGATATTCTAAGTCTGTTGCTATCTGCTAACTCTTCATCTCATGGTAGAAACAATTACAACTATTTTGAATGGGTTTAGTCACAGGGACACAGCTTTACTCTCCATTCGAGTCTCCAGCATGAGGCAGCAATAACTCCAACTTTCACAAGGTGCAGATTTCTTTCAACAGGGATGTGAGAGGTAGAGTCACAATCCTTGCATTCTATTTCCTGGCTTTATTTTATGGGTTTCCTTTCTACAACCTTGAACTTTGACCTTTGGACTCTATGTGTAAGTCTCCTGGAGTCTCCAGACATCAGGCTGAATTTTTCAGATGGTTCCTTAGTATCTGATGGATTTTTTTGTTTGTTTTTTTTTGGCCTGTGTGGGCCTCCCATCGCAGTGGCCCCTCTCGCTGCAGAGCACCAGCTCCAGGCGCATGCGCTCCAGAGCGTTGGTGCGGTAATTGGACACATCGGTCCAGCCCACTCTGCAGCATGTGGGATCTTCCCAGGCCAGGGCTCGAACCAGTACCCCTTGCACTGCAAGGCGGTATCTTTACCCACTGGACCACCAGGGAAGCCCTGATGGATTTTTTTTGTTTCTTTGTTTGCTTTGTTGTTGACTCCATAACTTCTCACCTACTTTGATCCATCTAGCAGCAATTCTCACTTGCTCTCTACTGAATCGCTTGATAAGAAACCTGACTGACTAGTTGAGAAAAACACTGTGTTCAGAGACAGAAAGCCGTCCAGGTTCTAGCATCAGATCCTGGACTTGTTACCTAACCATACTTCACCTTTTGACTTCCTCATATTTGACAGAAAGGTACAATTTCCAACCTCTCCTTGTTTCACAAGTATATGTTCAGGACAAATAAGGATGTCCACCCGAGGGCACTTCACACCTGAGGGCATTGGACACTTCGGGTCCAGTGCCAGAGACTCTGCTTCCACTCTCTGCAGGGAGTACGAGTTTGATCCATGTTCGGGGAACTGAGATCCCACATGGCACAAGGAGAAGCCTAAAAATAATAATAATAAATTTAAAAAAATAAGAAAAGGATATATACCAGAGGCTCTCTGCATTCTGGCTAATCTATAAATTCAAAAGATTATTAGCATGATTAAATCTTAAATAATGGGAAAGCCATGCTTTCATAAGGAAGCCACTTAGAAGTACATATATCAGGCTCTCTGCATGTAGAAACAATTACAACTATTTTGAATGGGTTTAGTCACAGGGACACAGCTTTACTCTCCATTCGAGTCTCCAGCATGAGGCAGCAATAACTCCAACTTTCACAAGGTGCAGATTTCTTTCAACAGGGATGTGAGAGGTAGAGTCACAATCCTTGCATTCTATTTCCTGGCTTTATTTTATGGGTTTCCTTTCTACAACCTTGAACTTTGACCTTTGGACTCTATGTGTAAGTCTCCTGGAGTCTCCAGACATCAGGCTGAATTTTTCAGATGGTTCCTTAGTATCTGATGGATTTTTTTGTTTGTTTTTTTTTGGCCTGTGTGGGCCTCCCATCGCAGTGGCCCCTCTCGCTGCAGAGCACCAGCTCCAGGCGCATGCGCTCCAGAGCGTTGGTGCGGTAATTGGACACATCGGTCCAGCCCACTCTGCAGCATGTGGGATCTTCCCAGGCCAGGGCTCGAACCAGTACCCCTTGCACTGCAAGGCGGTATCTTTACCCACTGGACCACCAGGGAAGCCCTGATGGATTTTTTTTGTTTCTTTGTTTGCTTTGTTGTTGACTCCATAACTTCTCACCTACTTTGATCCATCTAGCAGCAATTCTCACTTGCTCTCTACTGAATCGCTTGATAAGAAACCTGACTGACTAGTTGAGAAAAACACTGTGTTCAGAGACAGAAAGCCGTCCAGGTTCTAGCATCAGATCCTGGACTTGTTACCTAACCATACTTCACCTTTTGACTTCCTCATATTTGACAGAAAGGTACAATTTCCAACCTCTCCTTGTTTCACAAGTATATGTTCAGGACAAATAAGGATGTCCACCCGAGGGCACTTCACACCTGAGGGCATTGGACACTTCGGGTCCAGTGCCAGAGACTCTGCTTCCACTCTCTGCAGGGAGTACGAGTTTGATCCATGTTCGGGGAACTGAGATCCCACATGGCACAAGGAGAAGCCTAAAAATAATAATAATAAATTTAAAAAAATAAGAAAAGGATATATACCAGAGGCTCTCTGCATTCTGGCTAATCTATAAATTCAAAAGATTATTAGCATGATTAAATCTTAAATAATGGGAAAGCCATGCTTTCATAAGGGAAGCCACTTAGAAGTACATATATCAGGTATATACCAAGAAAAGAAATAAAATTTTCAGGGAGAGTACACATGAAAAAATGTCTTTGGGGTAAATTAACTGAACAGAACTGATATTATTAAACTTGTTATTTATCATCTAGAAAGCCCACGCCAAGTTGAAGGAAAAGTTCAAGATTTGATCACTCAAGCTTCCAAATTTAAACTTTCCTTTAATTCCATTAATTGGCTATCAGTGGAGAAATGTTTTCTTGGCTTAAAATTCTAAGTTACCACTTACTCTGTCATGAGAAATTCAACTGGGCATTATTTGGCTTTTTAAATTATGAAGCAGTCAGGTGTTTTTTTTTTTTCTTTTTTCATGGGTTCTAAGAAACGTCTGTGACTAAATGTCACAGGCTCAGGCAGAGCCAAAAACTTACTGTGGCATACTGAGCAGAACAGGGAACTCTTCAGGACTTGGGCTGCTCAACTGGCCCTTGACACAATCTGGAAAAGCCTGACTTGGGCGAAATGTCATACAGTGGAAAGCACAGGAGTGAAACGGCAGCCAGGACACCTGGGTTGAATCTAATTTACTTGGGCTAGTCACTCCCTTTCTTGGGACCTCTACTTTCTCTTTTGGAATCCAAAAGGATTTCAGTCACTCACTCCTAAATTCCCTTCTAGCTTTAATAGTCCTTGAAAAACAATCATCAGGAATGTTGCTGTGAAAAAACAGGCCTTACAAATGTGGGTTGCAGTTTGGAATCCTGGCTGTCCAGCTCATTTGTTTCTTTCTATACCTTGCTGCAGGCTTCCCAGGTGACACTAGTGGTATAGAGCCTGCCTGCCAGTGCAGGAGATGAAAGAGACACAGGTTCGAGTCCTGGGTTGGGAAGATCTCCTGGAGGAGGGCATGGCCACCCACTCCAGTATTCTTGCCTAGAGAATCCCACGGTCACAAGAGCCTGGTGGGCTACAGTCCATAGGTTCGCACAAGAGTCAGACACGACTGAAGCGACTTAGTACTTATGTGCTCATACTGTGATGTGGTAATGAAGAAATTGCTCAATTGAATAGACTAGATTGGGCGCATTCAGAGTGGAATGGCTATAGACGCCATTAAATAGAGACATGAGCTGATTCATTTCAGGTTAAGCTAGTCCCAGTAGAAATGAGCCACCCTCAGGAAATTTCATCACAGCCTTTGGTATTCTTTTCAGTAAACGTTTTGAGAGCCACTGTGTCAGGTAGTATGTACAAACAGGCATTTTATAGGTAAAATTTCACAGACAATGTATATTTCAGGCATTAGTATGCATAAATGCATCTCCCTTATTTTGCAGAAGCCGACTAGTGAAAGAAATATTTTAAGTCCCTGATGATGAAAATAACATGAGTCAACTTTATTTCATGAATCAATATTTTGAATAATCAAGTAAACAAATTGGACCTGAAATCCAAGACACAGGTTCAATTCCTTGCCGGTGATGAGCTTTTGCAACTCCTGGCAAGTGACTTAACCTCCCAGAGTCTTTTTCCTCATCTGTGTTATGCTATTCAAAATATCCACCTTGCAGGGTGGTTGTGAGGATCAGTGAGCTAGTATGTATGGAAAGTAGCTAGCACCCTGTCTGGCAGGTAAGCCACACAATAACTATTTGCTTTAGGGATTCTCCCCCTTTCAACTCCAGATATTCATGTTTAAATCCTAAAGCAGAAATCAAATCTACCCCAAGTGGGTCAAATGAGCCGATTTTCTGTGGACTAGAATACCCTTTTACTTCTGTAGCCTCAGGTGAAACTGACATCCTGTCCAGCCACAACATTGCAGTAGTGTTATTAGAAACCACACACTTTCCTGCAGGGGAGGAAGAAGAAAAGAAAGAAAACCAAGCATCTGGTACATGTGCAATTGATTTGGAGATGTGGGCAAGCTGGCAGTTTGTAGTTGCTCTTTTCCTGAAGTGCAGCGCTGTCAGAAATCAATATGCTAAAAGCAGTTTTGGAAAGCTAGCTGGGGAACCCCTGGGGGATTCTGAGATCTGTTGCTGCATCCATCCTAGCTCTGTGCAAGTCCCCTACCCGGTACTCTGCAAGATAAGCAGTCAGGGCGCTCTTTCTTCCCTCCCTGTTACAGAGAAGATAAAGCTATTCCATCCCTCGTGGGCAGACCCAAGAGCTTTGAGTCATTGTTCCAGCAGTGGAGTCAGATTGAGGATAGGAGATTGATTTCATTTGACTTGAAATTGCTAAGGGATACTGATAATAACACCCCCTCTTGGAGCAGGTTAAACAGTGTCCAGGGCCAGGTAAATTTGCATCTCTTCTGAGAATTCTTGAGGGGAAGCGTGGTAGGAGCAATCAACTTCCAAATTTACACTTAGATCTCAATCTACACCTGAGAATTATAACATTATTGGCAATAATAAAAATAATAACAGCTATGATTTATTGAGTAGTTATGTACTAAACTATCTCAACCCTGTGGGAAAACCACGGCTTAGAGAGAGGAGGATAAGTAATTGGCTTAAGGTTCCACTGGTAATAAGGAGGAAATGGGAAGGGCAAGTTTCCAAACCAGATCTGTCTAAATGCAGATCCTAACCCACTCCGTTCCGCACCACCCTGCCTCTTGCCCAGAGTTTTATAGGTCTCGTGGCTTATTCCTGAAAAATGATTGTCTATGTTTGGAGTACTCATTTGTTGACAGGGGCACAGTCTCTACTGTTTGTAACTGAGGCAGCAAGAAGCAAATGAGCCACAGAGGGTTTGAGCCCAGGACCTCAGCCTCATGATCACAATATTTGAAACTTCTGAGCAGTTGGTTCTGCCTCCTATCATTAAATATGGGTAAGCTTTTTCACTTGCTGCTTCAAATCAGGAAGTGATTTAGCTTTGTCAAGGACTCATTTGGCATAGCTGGCATCTGCTTTCAAAACACTTGGGGATTGAATATCTTCAGAGCAATTCCTTCTTGGATAGGGTTCTCTGGATATTGATGGATTTGTTTCTAAGGGAACAGAGATAGAAAGAACAAAGGAATAAGAGACAGGAGGTCCCACTTTGCCCTTGGATTGGCCCCTAGCATGCTAATCGCTTATCTACACCAGGAGTTCCAAAAATGGATGTTTTACATTCAGATTTTTAGTTTATCTCCATGTATCCCAGTCTCTTTCCGTTGCTTCCCGCATTTGGCAGTAAATTTTGTGGCAGAACCTTACCTTCAGGGCCACCTCCTGCTCCTTTTTTCCCATCTTTTCTCTTCATCAACCCTCCACTTATTCTTTTGTTAATTTTATTTTTATTTATTTTTGGCTATTCTGGGTTTTCACTGCTGCCACAGGTTCTTCTCTAGTTGCAGGGAGTGGGGGCTACTCTCCAGTTGAGATGAGCAGGCTTCTTGTTGCGGTGACTTCTTTTGTTGTGGAACTCGGGTTCTAGGGCTCATGGGCTTCAGTAGTTGCAGCACATGGGCTCAGTTAGTTGTGGCTCTGAGGCTCTAGAGCACAGGCTCCATAGTTGTGGCTTATGGGCTTAGTTGCTCTGCCGTATGTGGGATCTTCCTGGATCAGGCATCCAGCCCATGTCTCCTGCATTGGCAAGTGAACTCTTCACCATTGAGCTACCAGGGAACTCCAACCCTCCACCTATTGTTTCATCCAGATTTCATCTCCAGATGCCCTCCTTCCCCCTCTAAGGGATACTCAGCATGACATGCGTGTGACCGGTACAGCTCTTGATATACTGTTAGTCCACAGCCCAATTATGGATTCCATTCCTTTCCACATTTGAAATTTCCTTTACTCTGGCTTAGAAATGTGCAGGAACCATATGTAGGGAAAGTTCTAAGATGGAAGCTTTCTGTTTTCCTTTTGGAATGAGCCATCTCTGACTTGGCATTTCCTGGTTTTTCAGAGATATGTAGAGCACAATGTTACATGAATGTTTTAAGGCTTTTATATTTATTTTTGGCTGTGCTGGGGCTTTATTTCTGCGCTCGGGTTTTCTCTGGTTGCGATGGCAAGCTTCTCATTGTGGTGGTTTCTCTTGTTATGGAGCATGCACAGGCTCTCGGGCACGGGAACTTCAGTAGCTATAGCTCCCAGAAGCTAGAGCATTGGCTTAACAGTTGTGGTGCGTGGACTTAGTTGCTCTGTGGCAAGTGGGATCCTCCTGAATCAAGGATAGAATCCATGTCGCCTCCACTGGCAGGCGTATTCTTTATCATGGAGTCACCAGGGACACCAGAATGTCATATGAACTTAATCATGTGGATGAAGAGTGACGAGATCTACTAGAGGAAAATCTAATTGAACTTTAGAAAGCAAATATAATGCAGCATAGTGCCTACAGTTGGACTTCCTTAGTAGCTTGGATAGTAAGGAATCCACCTGCAATGCAGAAGACTTGGGTTTGATCCCTGGGTTGGAAAGATCCTCTGGAGGAGGGAAAGGCTACCCACTCCACTTTCTTGTCTGGAGAATTCCACAGACAGAGGAGCCTGGCAGGTTACAGTTCATGGGGTCACAAACAGTTGAACACAACTGAGCAACTTCCAGTGTTGCTAGTGCTTAGAGTTAATTACAGTTAATACACAATGCCAGTATTGTATACTTGAGCATTTGCTAAAAGGATATATCTTGTGTTGTGTTATTCTCCCCAAAATAAATAAATCAAGAAGGTAGGAGGAAGCTTTGGGAGGTGATGGATATATTTATGGCATTGATTATGGTTATGATTTCACAAGTGTATGTTTATCTCCAAACCCATCAAGTTGTACACATTAAATATGTACAGTTTTTTTGTATGTCAATCAAAGCACAATAAAGTTGCTGGAAAAAAAAGGAAAACATAACTGGGTAGAGGGTACCCAGGCTCTCTCTGTATCATTTCTTACAGCCACATGCGAATCTACAATTATCTCAAAATAAACTGTAGCTTTTCCAGAAAGGGGCCTGAGGTGACCTCTAAAAATGGTGCGCTATTCACTTGACCCAGAAAACCCCACAAAATCATGCAAATCAAGACGTTCGAATCTTCGTGTTCACTTTAAGAACACTCGTGAAACTGCCCGGGCCATAAAGGGTATGCATATCCGAAAAGCCACCAAGTATCTGAAGGATGTCACTTTGAAGAAGCAGTGTGTGCCGTTCCGCCGTTACAATGGTGGAGTTGGTAGGTGTGCACAGGCCAAACAGTGGGCTGGCGCAAGGTCGGTGGCCCAAAAAGTGCTGAATCAAGGATAGAATCCATGTCGCCTCCACTGGCAGGCGTATTCTTTATCATGGAGTCACCAGGGACACCAGAATGTCATATGAACTTAATCATGTGGATGAAGAGTGACGAGATCTACTAGAGGAAAATCTAATTGAACTTTAGAAAGCAAATATAATGCAGCATAGTGCCTACAGTTGGACTTCCTTAGTAGCTTGGATAGTAAGGAATCCACCTGCAATGCAGAAGACTTGGGTTTGATCCCTGGGTTGGAAAGATCCTCTGGAGGAGGGAAAGGCTACCCACTCCACTTTCTTGTCTGGAGAATTCCACAGACAGAGGAGCCTGGCAGGTTACAGTTCATGGGGTCACAAACAGTTGAACACAACTGAGCAACTTCCAGTGTTGCTAGTGCTTAGAGTTAATTACAGTTAATACACAATGCCAGTATTGTATACTTGAGCATTTGCTAAAAGGATATATCTTGTGTTGTGTTATTCTCCCCAAAATAAATAAATCAAGAAGGTAGGAGGAAGCTTTGGGAGGTGATGGATATATTTATGGCATTGATTATGGTTATGATTTCACAAGTGTATGTTTATCTCCAAACCCATCAAGTTGTACACATTAAATATGTACAGTTTTTTTGTATGTCAATCAAAGCACAATAAAGTTGCTGGAAAAAAAAGGAAAACATAACTGGGTAGAGGGTACCCAGGCTCTCTCTGTATCATTTCTTACAGCCACATGCGAATCTACAATTATCTCAAAATAAACTGTAGCTTTTCCAGAAAGGGGCCTGAGGTGACCTCTAAAAATGGTGCGCTATTCACTTGACCCAGAAAACCCCACAAAATCATGCAAATCAAGACGTTCGAATCTTCGTGTTCACTTTAAGAACACTCGTGAAACTGCCCGGGCCATAAAGGGTATGCATATCCGAAAAGCCACCAAGTATCTGAAGGATGTCACTTTGAAGAAGCAGTGTGTGCCGTTCCGCCGTTACAATGGTGGAGTTGGTAGGTGTGCACAGGCCAAACAGTGGGGCTGGACGCAAGGTCGGTGGCCCAAAAAGAGTGCTGAATTTTTACTGCACATGCTCAAAAATGCAGAGAGTAATGCTGAACTTAAGGGCTTAGATGTTGACTCTCTGGTCATTGAGCACATCCAGGTGAACAAAGCCCCCAAGATGCGGCACAGGACTTACAGAGCTCATGGTCGGATCAACCCATACATGCGCTCTCCTTGCCACATCGAGATGATCCTCACTGAGAAAGAACAGATTGTTCCTAAACCAGAAGAGGAGGTTGCACAGAAGAAAAAGATTATCCCAGGAGAAACTGAAGAAACAAAAACTTATGGCCCGGAAATAAATGCTGAAAAAGTAAATGTTGAAAAAATAAATGCAGAGGAAAGTAAAATAATAAATAAATAAAAATAAACTGTAATTTTTAAAAAGTAAATGAAGCTCTCATAAGATTTAGGCTGGAATTCCTAAGAGAAAGAGATCCATGGATAATTGGATCCAAAGACTTCTGTTTCCTTCAAAGGTCAAAGGTCCGATTCTGAGTGCAGAAACCATGACCTTATGAAAATTCAATTAAAAAAAAAAAAAACTTTTATTTGACTTTTAACTTTTACAGAGTTGAACATTCAATTGATTAAAGGTGAAAGAAGAAAAACGAAAACAAAAATACAGAGAGAAGAATGAGATTGTTTCTCATGATGCTGTTTATTCTCTTTTTGGATCCTCAGCATGATGTTCTCTCCCTTAGTTGAGTCCACTGCTGTGAGTGAAGCAGCCACATCATCTGATTAGGATGTTCAGGTTAACGCTAAACAGAAGGATAACCCCCAAATGGTGATTCTTAAAAAAAAACATTTATCAGTCTTCCAGGGCCATTTGCATCCTGTGGGCCTCTCCCAGCCCCTTTGGCCTCTCTCTTTCTACCTCTAAAAATCGTGCCCTAATCACTTGCCCCAGAACACCCCACAAAATCATGCAAATCAAGACGTTCGAATCTTCGTGTTCACTTTAAGAACACTCGTGAAACTGCCCGGGCCATAAAGGGTATGCATATCCGAAAAGCCACCAAGTATCTGAAGGATGTCACTTTGAAGAAGCAGTGTGTGCCGTTCCGCCGTTACAATGGTGGAGTTGGTAGGTGTGCACAGGCCAAACAGTGGGGCTGGACGCAAGGTCGGTGGCCCAAAAAGAGTGCTGAATTTTTACTGCACATGCTCAAAAATGCAGAGAGTAATGCTGAACTTAAGGGCTTAGATGTTGACTCTCTGGTCATTGAGCACATCCAGGTGAACAAAGCCCCCAAGATGCGGCACAGGACTTACAGAGCTCATGGTCGGATCAACCCATACATGCGCTCTCCTTGCCACATCGAGATGATCCTCACTGAGAAAGAACAGATTGTTCCTAAACCAGAAGAGGAGGTTGCACAGAAGAAAAAGATTATCCCAGGAGAAACTGAAGAAACAAAAACTTATGGCCCGGAAATAAATGCTGAAAAAGTAAATGTTGAAAAAATAAATGCAGAGGAAAGTAAAATAATAAATAAATAAAAATAAACTGTAATTTTTAAAAAGTAAATGAAGCTCTCATAAGATTTAGGCTGGAATTCCTAAGAGAAAGAGATCCATGGATAATTGGATCCAAAGACTTCTGTTTCCTTCAAAGGTCAAAGGTCCGATTCTGAGTGCAGAAACCATGACCTTATGAAAATTCAATTAAAAAAAAAAAAAACTTTTATTTGACTTTTAACTTTTACAGAGTTGAACATTCAATTGATTAAAGGTGAAAGAAGAAAAACGAAAACAAAAATACAGAGAGAAGAATGAGATTGTTTCTCATGATGCTGTTTATTCTCTTTTTGGATCCTCAGCATGATGTTCTCTCCCTTAGTTGAGTCCACTGCTGTGAGTGAAGCAGCCACATCATCTGATTAGGATGTTCAGGTTAACGCTAAACAGAAGGGATAACCCCCAAATGGTGATTCTTAAAAAAAAACATTTATCAGTCTTCCAGGGCCATTTGCATCCTGTGGGCCTCTCCCAGCCCCTTTGGCCTCTCTCTTTCTGTTTCCATCCCCATCACCTCATCCAAAGATTGGATTTCATCCTCTTTTCTATAGAAGACAGACCAGGCTTGCCTGGAAAGAACACATCCCTGGAGAGATTAGACTCTGACTAATTCTCATTTCCAGCATCTAAAGGCAGAGGATTAGATTAAAAAAAAATAAATAACATAATACTGTGCTCCAATTGCACTACACAAGCTCCCTAATATATGGCATTTTTAATGGCGACTGGCCAAGGTGGTGCTTACAAGCAGATGGTCAGTACTATATTGGTCAGAAAGCCCTGCACACCTAGGAAAAGAACAAGAGAAATAACTTAGATGTAAAGCAGGAAAATGACTTCTGATTTTTCTTCCTGTTCTGGTGTAAACAAAGTCATACACTTCACATTAAAGTGTGTGTTTGTGCAAGGTGGGAGGAGGGGAGAGGGCAAAAATGCTGTTTTGTTATAGCTGGCATCTGAGGCTAAAGAGTCCAGTAACTACCATTAAGCAGGACAAGCCTGGGTTTTCACCTCCTATTCCTCCTGATGCCCCTCCAAAGGCTTTCATTGTTCCTCCCTTCTTACATTTATTTTTTTAATATAGCAGTACACACTGCCATTTTTTTTTTTTTTTAGTTTTATTTATTTTTGGCTATTCTGGGTTTTCACTGCTGTTGCAGGCTCTTCTCTAGTTGCAGGGAGTGGGGGCTACTCTAGTTGAGGTGAGCAAGGCTTCTTGCTGTAGTGACTTCTCTTGATGTGGAACTTGGGTTCTAGGGCTCACGGGCTTCAGTAGTTGCGGCTCATGGGCTCAATAGTTGCGGCTCTGAGGCTCTAGAGCACAGGCTCAACAGTTTTGGCTCATGGACTTAGCTGCTCTGTCGTATGTGGGATCTTCCCAGATCAGGGATCGAACCCGTGTCTCCTACATTGGCAGGCGAACTCTTTACCACTGAGCTACCAGGGAAACCCTTACATTTAAAATATATATATTTATTTGCATTTTATTTATTGGCTGCACTGGGATCTAGTTGCGGCACATGGGATCTTCAGTCTTCATTGTGGCATGCAGGAACCAATTCCCTGACCTTGAATGGAACCTATGCCCCCTGCAGTGGGAGCAGAGTCTTAGCCACTGGACCACCAGGGAAGTCCCCCTCCCCTCTAACTTTGATCTTCTTTATCTTCCTAACCCTGTCTCCTGTTTTTCCTTTTCCATTGGCCCAGAAAATCACACTTACTTTCAAACTCGGCCTAAAAATATTCAAATAGTGCCACCTGACTGGGAAACTGGATGGGAATCATTATCCATCTCTCATCTTTGTCCCCTCTTGCTCTAGATTGGCTTCCATCTATGGAGTGAGACCTCCGAGCCACCCAAATAGCCCATGGAGGAACGCATCTGAATCTGGCTGCCTTATGGCCAATGAAGGGAAGATGGGGAAAATGGCTCGCCTGTGCAAAGGGGACTTCCTTGGCTATTGTCCAATCCTAAGAGAAGCACAGTTGCTATAAGGTAACTCTGGCATTTCCCTGCTTCCCACCCTCCTTATGTCCATCTGCCAGGATTCTTACTGAGTCCTCTGGGCAGGTGAAAAAAACACCTGCAAAAAGGACTATTGCTGCTTAGAGTGTTATAACCACCTACGAGAACAACATTTAAGGTCTGGAGAGGATGAGAGAGGAACAATGGAAGGGAGAAAAGTGATTCTTCTCTGCCTATTTGGCCAGTGTTACACAGAAGGCTTCCTTTTTGGAGTCCTTTTCCTTCCTGTAGTGACAAACGAAATCAGAAGGGGGAAGGGAGGGCTTTTAGGCAATCAGAAGAGAAGCTCAAATCATGTTTCAGAGATTTAATTCTTTCCCTAATCAAAGGTAAGTCGACATGGTGGCTTGAATCCCAAGTAAGGCAGTTGCCTAAGCATGTGGTAAGAAGAATTGAGCCAAGTGCCTGGCCCTACCCAATGGTTGTTGTCTGGGCAGCACTGTCGTGTGATAGTTGAGAGTAAGAGGCTCTGAGATAAGGGGCAACTGCTTCAAATCCTGGCTCCTTCCCTTACTAGCTCCACTTATCCCCTTAATCTCATCTCTCATCCCTTCCAGGAATTCTCATCTCTCTTTTTGCATCAGTAATTTCTTCCTCTCTGCATGCTGCAAGATCTGTCAACTAAAGTTGGTTGTCTATTCACCCCACATCCCTCTCCAGCTTCTGTTCTGCCTCTCTTCTCTGTTACAACAAAATTCCTTAAAAGAGCTGCCTATATTCACTGTCTCTAATTCTTCTTTGTTTCTTTCTCAAATCATCTTCAATTAGATGTTTATCTCTATCATTCCATCAAAATAGCTCCTCTCAAGGTCATATGAACCTCCCTCTTGTCAAATCAAATGATCAGTTCTCAGTCCTCATCTTGCTTGAATTTTCATCAGCTTTCTAAACAGTTGAACCCTCTTTCCTCCTTGGAACAGTCTCCCCATGGCTTCCAGGAACTGTTCTCTCACCAGCTACCTCACTGGCTACTCCAATCTAGAGCCCTTTGATTTCTCCTCTCAGTTCTGACCTGGAACCATTGGAGTAACCCAGAATTCAGACCTCAGGCAATCTCTCTTCTCTATGCTCCACCCCTAGGTAATCCCATCCCACCTCACCCCATGGCTTTAACTATCATAGATACATTGAAGATTTCCAAATGTGTACTTCAGTTTAGACTTCTCTCAACTCCAAATGCATCTATCCAACTCTATCCAACTCTCTACTCAAGAGAGTAGAGATCGAGAGATCGAATAGGCATCTTAAGTGTAACATGTTCCAACAGAAACCCTGATTCCTCCTCCACAAACCTGGTTCTTCTCCAATCTTGTCCCTTTCTGTCGATGGCAAGCTCCAACCTTCCAGTTGCTGAAGTCAAAACCTTAGGGTCATCCTTGACTCCTCCTTCTCCTCCCACATTCCATACCCAAGACATCAGCAAAACATATCAGATCTCTCTTCAAAATATGACTGGGTCTCCCCATCTCCATCAGTACCACCCCCCAATCCTGGCCACCATCATCCCTCACATGAACTATTGCAACTGCCTCCCAGCTCATCTTGTTTCTGCCTTTGGCCTCCTAAAGTCTGTTCTCACTCAACACCACAGCTTGAGTGACTCATTTAAAATTTAAGTTAGATCACATCGTTCCTTGTGGAATATTCTTCCATGACTCCCATTCTCACTCAGAGTAAAAACTAAAGGTCATATAATGCCCTGGAAAGCCCTACATGATTCAGCACCCCTCTCCCATGAACCCATCATTCTTGTTATTTTCCAACTTTGTTCCCATCACACTGGTCTCCTTGCTGCTCCTTAAACATCCTACATGTGTTCCCACTTTGGGACCATTGGACTGATTGTCCGTCTGCCTGGAAAACTCTCCCCAGACATCTTCATGGAACACCCCCTTGCTTCCTGCATGTCTCTGCTCAAATATTATCTCTTCAGAGAAGCCCAGAGGGGGAAATTTAATATTGATTATTGGCCAGAGATAATGAAAACAAAACAAAAAAAGATCCAACACTGATTTCTCGTCTATCTGTCAGGATAGATAGCCCTTGTATGTGAAGCATATTAAACTAATATTGGGAAGGAAGAGATAGCAGGGGGCTCTGTTGAGAGGGAACTGATGGGAGAGACTGAGAAAAGAGGACAAAGGGAATCTGGTCTTTAGACAACTGTGCCCTTGCTGAGATAAGAGGAAATGCAAGAGGAACCCTGGGAAACCAGAACCTAACACTGCAAATGTCACACCATTGTGTGTGCCCCAAGTGAACTTGGCAAAGAAGGGTGACTAACCCCAGCTTCATGGAAACTCAGGGAGCCAGTGGCCAGCAGAGTCTGCCATTCCTCCTTCAAAAGGAGGCCGAAAGGCAGTGTAGCCCCACTGACTCAGAGCTGGATACTGGGAACAGTACTGATTATGAATATGGCTTTTAGAGCCAAACAAGCCTGGGTCCAAATGCCTGCTATGCTACTTCACTTCTTTGGGTTCTCAGTTTCCTCATTAGTAAATAGGGATGATAATAAAATCATCTACATCATAGAACTATGATGAGAAGTCACTTACTTGATGCACAGAAAGGATTTAGAATGGTGCCTGGCACATTGTAAGTGTCTGGTAGCAGTTAGTTGTTACTGTTGTCACAACAACGAAGAACTGGAAGGAACATGAGAGTCCAACACCCTCTCTGGCTAGGAAAGGTACTTGAGGTCCAGATAGAAGCAGGCGGTTGCTCCAGCTCACCAGCAAGCTCAGAGCAGGGCTCAGAACAAAAACTGGATATTCTGAGCACTATACTTTTCCCACCACACAACAATGACTTTTCAGAGGAGTTGCTCCCCACCTTATTAAATCACAAATACATTTTACACTGTAATACACACACACACACACACACACACACACTGACACACACACACACTGACACAGACTTTGCATGAAACAATACTTCGACATTCTACATTCAGTCACTCTTATTATTTCCTATTCTATTCTTTGAACAACAATAATAACAATTAAGCTCCAATACTTTGGTCACCTGATGCAAAGAGCCGACTGATTGGAAAAGCCCCTTATGCTGGGAAAGATTGAAGGCAGGAGGAGAAGGGAACAACAGAGGATGAGATGGTTGGATGGCATCACTGACTCAGTGGATATGAGTTTGAGCAAAGTCCAGGAGATGGTGAAGGATAGAGAAGCCTGGAGTATTGCAGTCCATGAGGTCGCAAAGAGTGGACATGACTGAGCAACTGAACAACAGTAACAATTAGGAGAAAAAGGAAAACCACCAGGGTCAGGAGCCATTATATCAGTGAAGGATATAGTAGCCACTTGGAGGAATGAAGCCAGATGACAGATATACTTGTGAGGGATGAGACACATAGAATCCATGAGAGACACTTGGATGCCTATCAGACAGAGCATAGAAGAGGCCAAATCTGTCCTATTAACACTAAATCACCATATCCTTTTCTTCTAATCACCACATCACACTACCCCTACTCTGGAGAAATCAGAAGCATTAGGGCAGAAGAAATAAAAGAAAGACAGAGTTCAGATCCCTCTGGCCACCAAATATGCCTGAGCTGAGGCACACAGGAATTCAAAATGGGATTGAAGAGAGTAAGTAGGACAAGACTGGACTCAACATATGATATAAAATTGGCTAGAACACCAGTGATAGTGCCCACATGGTATCGTTTAAGGGAAGGGAAGGAGAATTGAGCTAATCTAAAACATTAATTGGGCTTCCCAGATGGGTCAGTGGTAAAGAATCCTCCTACCAATGCAGGAGACACTGGTTTGATCCCAGATAGGGAAGATCCCCTGGAGAAGGAAATGGCTACCCACTCCAGTATTTTTGTCTGGGGAATCCCATGCACAGGGGAGCCTGGCAGGCTTCAGTCCGTGGGGTCGCAGTGATTCAGACACAACTGAGCACACAGCATAGCACAAGACATTAATTGTAGAGGGAAACATTTCAGGTTGGCCCCTCTGTGTTCAGACTGACTAATAATTTTCTTTACATTTATAGAGGTACACACAAATATATATTCACTGTATATTCACACACAGAGAGAAACTGTCCTTAATAGAGAATTAATTATACAAATTACCATAAAGTTGGATAATGGATAGCCTTGTCACAGTTGAAAAGTGGGAATTATATCAGTAATGCTGATGGGAAATCTCAAACATGTATATTTTTCTTGACAAATTAAAAATAAAGAGGTGTGTCTATGGATTTGGCTATTCTGGACATTTCATATGAATTGAACCATACAATATGTGATATATTATGTTAATAAGACATAATATATCACATATTTCATTTAACATAATATTTTTCTTGGTTCACCTGTGTTGTAGTGTGAATCAGCACTTCATTTCTTTTTATGGCCAAATAATACTCTGTTGTATGGATATGTCACATTTTGTTTGTCCACTAATAAATTGATGCAAATCTGAGTTATTTCTAAGTTTTGGCAATTTTGAATACTACTGATACAAACATTAATTAATTAGTTTTTGTGTAGACATATATTTTCAGTTCTTTTGGGTACATACCTAGGAGTGGACTAGTTGGTAACTCTGGATTTAACTCTTTGAGGAATTGCCAAACAATTATGAAAATTGACTGCACATTCCCTCCAGCAAAGTATGAAGATTCCAGTTTCTCTACATCCTCATCCAAACTTGTTATCTGGCTTTTAAGTGATAACTATTTTAGTGGATATGAAGAGGTATCTTATTATGGATTTGATTTGTATCTCCCAGATGATTAGTGATGTTGAGAACCTTTTCATGTGTTTATTTACCACTGATGTATCTTCTTTGGAGAAATATTTATTCAAAATGTTTTTGTTCATTTAAAATTATTTCTTTACTTTCGGCTGTGCTGGATCCTCATCACCGCACGCAGGCTTTCTCTAGTTGCAGCAAGCAGGGGTTACTCTCTAGTCATGGTACACAGGTTTCTCATCACAGCGGCTTGTTTTGCAGAGCATGGGCTTTAGGGCAGACATACTTCAGTGATTGCAGTGAGTGGGCTCAGTATTTGTGGCATGAGGGCTCCAGAGGGCTCAGTAACTCTGGTGCACAAGCTTAGTTGCCCTGCAGCAAGTGGAATCTGCTTAGACCAGCAATCGAACCTATGGCTCCTACATTGGCAGGTGGATTCTTAACCACTGGGTGCCTGGGAAGTCCCTTTTCTGCTCATTTTAAACATTGAATTACACACATTTGAGATGGCAAAATAGAAATATATTAATAAAGTCTTACCTTGTGGGGAAAATGTTATGTAATATGAGCCTCAAATTAAAAATGGTCAAGAATGACAGTTTTAAAGATGTGGGTAAAGGGAATTTCAAACTGTACTTAACCATCACCTCGTAATTTTTGACTCTATCTGGTAAACTGAGATTGCTACTAGACTTTCTCAGAATATTCTTGAATTATTGGAACTTTGAATGTTGCAAAATCTTCATGATGACTCTGGAATAGAATACATCTACCTTCCAAAAACAGAACATGCTTCTGAAAGGAAGCACAATGGTTGCCCTTTTAAAATTATTTTTATGATATCTGATGTATACATTAAAGCACATCAAATGTCCTAATCATGAGTGAACAGCGCGATGACTTTTTATGCATCTATATACTTGTGTAACACTGCCTGGATTAAGACATGGAACACTTGCATCATTCCTCCGGCCCCTTCCCAGCCCACACTCCTCCTCAGAGGTAACACTGTTCTGACTTTATCGCCATTATGGTGATATCCTTAATCTCCATTTAAATGGAATCAAGCCACCTGAATTCTTTTATATCTGACTTGTTTTGTTCAATTTAATGTTTGCGAGATCCATCCACATTGTTATGTGTGGGATGGGAAGGGAATCTGTACTGGAAGCAATGGTGATAGCAGAGACGTGTTAGGTTACATACAGGAAGATTAAAGATAAAAGGAGTAAGGTTTCTCACAAAGAAGGGAGTTACAAGTAAGAGAAAGGATAAGATTAGGATGAATCTTGTGCCACTGGATTGGATTTAGACATGCTGATATGAACTTGTGTTGCATTCATTTCCTGCTATAACAAGTTGCTATAAAATGAATGACTTAAAGCAGCATGGATCTATTCTCTTATAGTTCTGGATGTCAGAAGTCTGAAATCAGGGTGTAATTGGGGCTGCATTCGTTGGAGAAGCTTCAGGAGCAAATCTATTTCGTTGGTTTTTTCAACTTCTAGAGGCTGCCTACATTCATTCCTTGATGTTTGGTCTCTTTCTTCCATGTTCACAGTTCATCACCCTGACCTCTGGTTCCATAATCAGATCTCCTTTTTCTTTAGTCAAATCTCCCTCGCTCATCCTCTTGTAAGAACATTTGTGTTTACTTTGGGTCTACCCGAAAAATCCAAGAAATACCCTTATCTCAAGATCCTTAACTCAATGAAATCACCAGCTTACCTTGTACAATGTAAAGGAACATATTCACAATAGTTGGGGTAAATATTCAACCTACCACACATAATGTAACTATATACATTACTAGGTACAGAAATGGGCTCCCCAGGTGGCTCAGTGGTAAAGAACCGGCCTGCCAATACAGGAGATATCGGTTTGATCCTTGGGTGGAGAAGATCCCCTGGAGAGGGAAATGGCAACTCACTCCAGTATTCTTGCCTGGGAAATCCCATGGACAGAGGAGCCTGGCGGGTTACAATTCCCTGGGTTGCAAAATGAGTCAGACACAACTTAGTGACTAAACAGCAACAGGTACAGAAATAAATATAGAAATAAGTGTGTGTGTGTGTGTGTGCGCACATATAGATCTTGGCTTCTGAATGCTATTGTCCAGTAAAATAGTTGGGTCTCCTTCAAAAAAAATAATGCTTTGCTGAGGTAGAAGGACATGCACTCATCTTCTCCTGCCAGAGCACCAAATTTCAACTAGCTGTTGAACAACCAGTGACAAGGAGACACTGAAACCCACCAAAAGGAAAAAAAAAAAAAAATATATATATATATATATATATATCTCTATATCTCCAAAGACAAAGGAGAAGCCACAAAAGAAATAGTAGGAGGGCAACAATTATGATCAAATCAAATCCTATGCCTTCAGGGAAGGTGACTCATAGGCTGGAGAATAATATTACCAAAGAAGTTCTCACACAGTTGTGAAAGGTCTAGCCCCCTACCCTGAGGCCCCCCCTACCCTGACCAGGCCCCCTGAGGGATTTGGTCAAAGGACTGGGAATCCCCAGGGAATCTGACTTTCAAGGTCAACAGAATTTGATTCCAGAGCTTCCATGGGACTGGGGAAAACAGAGACTCCTGGAGGGCACAAACAAAATCCTTTGCACCTCAGGACCAAGGGGAAAGGAGCAGTGACCCCACAGGAGACTGAACCAGACCTACCTATGAGCATTTGAGGGTCTCCTGCAGAGGTGTGAGAACAAGTCTGTTCTCTCGGTCTGTGTGTCTGGTTCTGTTTCATAGATAAGTTCACCTGAGTCGTATTTTAGATTCCACATATAAGTGATATTATATGATATTTGTCTTTCCCTTTATGACTTACTTCACTTAGTATGATAATCTCTAGGTCGATCCATGTTTCTGCAAAAGGCATTACTTCATTCTTATTTATGGTCATGTACCATTCCATTGTGTATAGGTACCACCTTTTCTTTATCCATTCATGTGTCGATGGACTTTTAGGTTGCTTCCATGTCTTCAGTCTCGATCTTCTCATCTGAGAGATGCAGATCATATCCCTTGCCTCACTTGGTAATTGCAAGGATTATATGTGCAATGGTAATGCACAAAGCTCTTAGCGCAGAGGCTGGCATAGAGTATGCTCAGTAAACAAATTCTGCCATTGTCATGGTATCCATGCATAATTACTGAAACACTGAAACCTGTTTGAGCAGAAGGAGTAGGAACCCCTACACAAGGGTAGTAGGGCAACAGTTGTTGTCTTTGATGGTAGCATAGATTTTCCCAGTAAATGTGAAGAAAATGCAGATGCCTGGGTCCTACTGCCAGAGATTCTGATTCGGTGGTCTGAGATGAAGCTTTTCCTTTTTTTAACTAGATTACTTGTTTATTATTTAAAAAAAGAATGTAACTTAGAAACAGTCAGAGGGAAGAGATGCATAGGGTGAGGTATGGTGAAAGGGCTTTCACCAGATCTCCACATGTTCACCAACCCAGAAACCCCTGAGGTAAAGCCTTTTTTTCACAAGCTTTCCAGATGATTCTCATAGATGTGTTCTAAGAACTGTACTTTGAGAAAGAGAGGCCTAGGTCTCACAATGCCTCTAATCGGACCTGGGAGGAGGCTGTCGAATGATTTCAACAGTTGAGCAGGTCTTGGCTCAACACTGTGAGACTGACATTTCCCTAGTTCACCCTCTTGCTTGGAAATGGTGAGTGAAGGTCTACAAGCTCTGGGCTCTCTTGGTCCCCATAGGTCATTGATGTTTCAGAGTTGAAAAACTGGCAATTGAATTTTCTTCAGCTGCTTTTACCTGGTGCTTCCTGTAGGCTCTCTATCCCACTTCCCTCTCTCAGGAGACACAAGTGATTGCTGGCCAGATAAAAGGGAGGCTGTTAGAGCTATGGTTCATTAAGCTGTTGAGTGAGGAGCACTCCACTTAACAATTGTCTTGTTCTCATTGAAATTAGGACTGGAGAGTGGCTGATAATGGGATAAATAATGCATCGTCTCTGACTGGTGCCCACAGTCCCTGCAGTTCAAAATCCCAGGCTCCCAAATGCCTGTCTGAACTCTTCAACTAGAATACTTGCTCCTTTAATGTTGAAATCAGACCTAAGGACAACAGACACAGTGTCCTGCTACTCTGTGCAAGACCCCACAAAATATTTAGCCTAGTTTTAAACACACATGTTCACACACAGGTCCCCTTTAATTGGCTAAGATAGAAAAAGCTTGCAGTTTCTTCAAAAGAATCTGTAAAGCTTTAAGATTAACAAGGTTTTCTTTTCTTTTTTTTTTTTCTTTTTTTGCCAAACCACACATCTCGTGGGATCTTAGTTCCCCAAACTGGGATGGAACCCTTGGCAGTGAAAGTGCTGAGTCCTAACCACTGGACCATCAGGGAATTCCCAACATGGCCAACACTGACAGCATTCTACCTTGCCTCGGTGATGAATGCGAGGTGACAGAGATGACAAGCATCTCATAGAGGCCATAACTGGAAAATAGAAATCTCTAAGGTTAGCCAGGAGATTCCAGGGTAGGAGGGCTTTGAGAGGTCACTTGTTGCTTCTAGAAGGCCTTGGTTGGGCTTCCCTGGTGGCTCTGTGGTAAAGACTCTGCCTGCTAATGCAGGAGACATAGGTTTGATCCCTGATCTGAGGAGATCCCATATGCTTTGGGGCAATTAATCCAGTGCACCTCAACTATTGTGCACTAGAGCCTGAGAAACACTATTACTGAAGCCTGAGTGAGCTAGAGCCGTGCTCAGCAACCAGAGATGGCATGCACTGTAACTAGAAAGTAGCCCCGGATCACCATACCTAGAGAAAAGCCAGCACAGCAGCGAAGAGCCAGCACAGCCAAAAATAAACAAATAAAGTTAAAAGAAGTTTAGAAGACTTTGCTTTTTCTCAATGAGCCTTTTTATAGGTTATAAAATGGATCTACAGAATAAGAATGGCACCTCCACTGAGACTTGTCAGCCCCAAATCATGTCCCCAGGAGTTTAGTCTTCGATAACAAGTCAAGGATTTAAGCCCCTAACAGAAATTCAGAGGTTTTACTTTATCCAGAATGTGGACTCAATTAGATGCGCAGAGAACCATTGGCCTTTCTCCATTTTGTGGAAAGAGGTCCATGGCTCACACTACTTTATAGAATGCTTTGTTCAATGCTCATGTTGTCTGAAAGTCTGCCATTTGAAGACTGCAGAGATCTGGTATTTCACACCAGCTACGATACAGTATCTTTCCCATGTGTGTCCTATCTGCTCCAGCTAGAGACTGAACACTGGGCACTGCACGTTTGCATGCTGATGACAGGTCGCAGGCCACCTGATGCAAAGAACTGACTCATGGAAAAGACCCTGATGCTGGGAAGGATTGAGGGTAGGAGAAGGGGGTGACAGAGGATGAGATGGTTGGATGGCATCATTGATTCAATGGACATGAACTTGGGCAAACTCCGAGAGATGGTGAGGGACAGGGAAGCCTGGCTTGGTGCAGTCCATGGGTTCCCAAAGAGTAGGACATGACTGACTGACCGAACAACAACAAAGTATAACACTGGCCTATGGGCTTCTTTGGTGGCTCAGTAGTAAAGAATCTGCCTGCCAATGCAGGAGACATGGGTTCGATCCTTGATGTGGGAAGATCCCACATACCGTGGAGCAACTAAGCCCATGAACCACAACTATGGAGCCTGTGCTCCAGAGGAGGAGCTGCAATGACTGTGCCCCCACACTACTGAACCCATGCATCCTAGAGCCAGTGCTCAGCAACAAGAGGAGCCACTGCACTGAGAAGCCCTCTGACCAAAATGGAAAGTAGCCCCCGCTCACTACAACTAGAGAAAGTCTGCATGTAGCAATGAAGACCCAGCACAGCCAAAATTAAATACGTAAATAAAATTATTAAAAAAAAAAAAAAAAAGAACACTGGCCTATGAGTGGGGAGACCCGCATTCCTGTTTCAGCTCTGGTACCATCATGCTGTATAACCCTGAGAACATTCCTTCCCTGAGAATCAATTTCCTCATCTGTAAAATGAGGAAGAAGGCATTTAAGAGTCCCTCCAGCTCTGCCATTCTATGAGTTTTATGAAACTCATTCTATGAGTTTTAACATAAAGGCTTAATCAAATATAAGTTAGTCCTATCACATCAACAACCCTTAAGCCAGTGGTTCCTAAATTCCATTGTGCATCAGAATCAGCCAGGGAAGCAACTTATCCTACATCTGAAAATGATGCATGTATGAGGTAATTCCTTACAGCTGTTGGTTTTATTAGTTTGCAGAGGATTGGAAACAACCCCAATGTTCATCAAAAAGTGACTGGTGAAATAAAGTCTTGTCCATCCATATAGCGGAATAGTATACAGTTGTGAAAACTACTAAGGAAGTCAGATGTGGAAAGATCTTTAAGTTATGTGTGTATTTGATTTTATTGTTTAAGTACAGTTGGTTTGCAATGTTATGTTAATTTCTGGTATACAGAGAAGTGAGTCATATATACATATTTATATAGATACACGTATGTATATGAATATATGGGGCTTCCCTGGTAGCTCAGTGGTAAAGAACCTTCTTCCCATGCAGGAAATGTGGGTTTGATCCCTGAGTTGGGTAGATCCCCTGAAGAAGGAAATGACAACCCACTCCAGTAGTCTTGCTGGGAAATCCCATGAACAGAGGAGCCTGGAGGACTACTGTCCATGGGATTACAGAGTTGGACACAATTTAGCGAATAAACAGCAACATGAATATATATATTCTTTTTCAGATTCTTTCTATCATAGATTATTATAAGATACTGAATATAGTTCCCTGTGCTATACCGTAGGACCTTATTGTTTATCTATATGTATTTTTAAAGATAAAGAACAGTGTGTAAAGAATGCTAACTTGTTGGGGGCAAGTGAAAATATATATTTGTTTTGCTTGGTACCTGATAAAACATCTGATGAAGAACCTCTGAAAGGATTCTTAAGATAATGGCAGTGGCAGGTTGGGGTGGGGCAACTGATGACAAGACTGAGAGAGACACTTCCACTGTATACACTTTTTATGTTTTTAAAGTTTTGTGCTATGTGAATATTTCGCCTGTTCAAAAATTACATAATAGAATAACAATCCACTTGAAAACTAGTTTAAAATGCTGAGCTTCATGAGCCAGAACTCCAGGGGTTCAGAATCTGCATTTTTAGCTGGTTCCCCTGCTGTGGAGTCTGATGTAAGTGGTGAAGGAAATACACTTTAAAAAACACTGGCCTAAACACTTTGCAAAACCGGAAGGATGGCAAAGATGTCTGCCTGCAGTGTAACCAAGGGCCTTCCCCTTAATAATTTCTCGACCCAATCCATGTCTTAACCTTTCTACTTTCCTACATCTTCCAGTGATGTGACCAAACCTTCTTTGGGAAATCCTGATATTTCTTGACAGTGGAGAACATAAAGTCTCTGTAACCTTTGTTTACGGGGCTGGTAGGACCTGCTAAGCTGGAGGGGTTAGTGGGAAAGAGAAAATCCCCTCCATAAGATGAGATCAAAGAGTGATTTCACTTGCCCTGCCCTCTGCTGCTAGCTGGCCTGCCCAGCAGTGCCCTTGACAGAGCCAGCCCTAGGAGCAGCAGCAGTAGGGCAACCCCTGCCTCCTATCAAGGACACCTGCTTGTTGATTTTGAGTCAGCGGACCGGTATTACGTAGGTTTTGCCTGGAGCTGATTTGCAATGATGTCTTGTCTGAGCCAAAGCAATGTACTTTAAAACATTATATATATATATATATATATATATGTATGTATGTATGTATGTATGTATATACACATATCTTTAAATTGGGGCCTTTTTAAATTTTTTTGTGTATTTATTTTCATCCTTCTTTATTCTTCGGCCTGTGTGGGCCTCCTATTGCAGTGGCCTCTCTCGTTGCAGAGCACCAGCCCTGGGTGCATGCACTCTAGAGTGCTGGCTCATAATTGGACACACCGGTCCAGCCACTCCTTGGTATGTGGGATCTTCCCAGGTCAGGGATCGAACTGGAGCCCCCTGCATTGCAAG
The DNA here is from genome assembly GCA_022376925.1 of Tragulus kanchil. Classification (NCBI taxonomy): domain Eukaryota; kingdom Metazoa; phylum Chordata; class Mammalia; order Artiodactyla; family Tragulidae; genus Tragulus; species Tragulus kanchil. The sequence continues at coordinate 62,444,567 of JAIOJX010000001.1, read as the reverse complement.
ACAGACTCCTTATCTACTGGACCACCATGGAAGCCATAAAACAATAATTTTTTTTATTTTTTAAATTGCATTTGGGATTTATTTTTAACTGATGACAAGACTGAGAGAGACACTTCCACTGTATACACTTTTTATGTTTTTAAAGTTTTGTGCTATGTGAATATTTCGCCTGTTCAAAAATTACATAATAGAATAACAATCCACTTGAAAACTAGTTTAAAATGCTGAGCTTCATGAGCCAGAACTCCAGGGGTTCAGAATCTGCATTTTTAGCTGGTTCCCCTGCTGTGGAGTCTGATGTAAGTGGTGAAGGAAATACACTTTAAAAAACACTGGCCTAAACACTTTGCAAAACCGGAAGGATGGCAAAGATGTCTGCCTGCAGTGTAACCAAGGGCCTTCCCCTTAATAATTTCTCGACCCAATCCATGTCTTAACCTTTCTACTTTCCTACATCTTCCAGTGATGTGACCAAACCTTCTTTGGGAAATCCTGATATTTCTTGACAGTGGAGAACATAAAGTCTCTGTAACCTTTGTTTACGGGGCTGGTAGGACCTGCTAAGCTGGAGGGGTTAGTGGGAAAGAGAAAATCCCCTCCATAAGATGAGATCAAAGAGTGATTTCACTTGCCCTGCCCTCTGCTGCTAGCTGGCCTGCCCAGCAGTGCCCTTGACAGAGCCAGCCCTAGGAGCAGCAGCAGTAGGGCAACCCCTGCCTCCTATCAAGGACACCTGCTTGTTGATTTTGAGTCAGCGGACCGGTATTACGTAGGTTTTGCCTGGAGCTGATTTGCAATGATGTCTTGTCTGAGCCAAAGCAATGTACTTTAAAACATTATATATATATATATATATATATATGTATGTGTGTATGTATGTATATACACATATCTTTAAATTGGGGCCTTTTTAAATTTTTTTGTGTATTTATTTTCATCCTTCTTTATTCTTCGGCCTGTGTGGGCCTCCTATTGCAGTGGCCTCTCTCGTTGCAGAGCACCAGCCCTGGGTGCATGCACTCTAGAGTGCTGGCTCATAATTGGACACACCGGTCCAGCCACTCCTTGGTATGTGGGATCTTCCCAGGTCAGGGATCGAACTGGAGCCCCCTGCATTGCAAGACAGACTCCTTATCTACTGGACCACCATGGAAGCCATAAAACATAATATATTTTTTTAAATGTTTATTTATTTGGCTGCACTAGTTCTTAGTTGTAGCATTTGGGATCTCTGATCTTCCTTTTGGCATGAAGGATCTTTAGTTGCAGCATGTGGGTTCTAGGTTTCTGAACAGGGATTGAACCTGGGCCCCCTGCATTAGGAGTGAGAAATCTTAACCACAGGACTACCAGGGAAGTTCCTATAATTATATATATATATAATTATATAAATATATTTGCTATATATTTTTAAGTTGTGGCCAAGTCTTTGCGACCCCCTGCACTATAGCCCACCAGTTTCCTCTGTCTATGGAACTTTCCAGGTTAGTACACTAGAGTGGGTAGCCATGCCCTCTTCCGGGGGATCTTCAAGACCCAGGGATTGAACCTGTACCTTCTGCATTGGCAGACAGATTCTTTACCACTGAGCCACCTGGAAAGCCCCCAAATATCCTTAAGCAACATTTATTGCTCACGTGTGTTAAGCATTTACTGTGGTATCTTACTTAGTTTTCAGTCCTGCTAAGAAAGTGTCTTTATCTCCATTTCACAGATATGGAAGGCAAGACTGGAGTAGGTAAAGTGACAAGCCACAGGCCTCATAGCTAATAGGCAGCACAGTTGAGATCTACACTCAGGCAGTCTGATGCTAGAGTGTGCTGCTAACCACTGGATTATACAGCCTCTCTTTGCTGGTGGTAGGAGAGTCATCCCTACTCAAACCCAGCAAGTTTCTGTAAAGCTGTCCCAAGAGCTCAGGGAAGGACCATAGGCCCTGCCTTTGACTCTCTGCCCCAATCCCTCTTGCTCTGGTCTACTGTGCCTGGTTTTCTCAGTAACCTTGAAGAGCACAGATTCTCTCCCTTTGGTTTGCCCACTTGGATTGATTCTTCAGTTGGGCTGTGCAGTGGGATTTAATGTTTACCTGTTCCCTTGATCACTGGCTTTCAAATCACCTTTGGCTTCAAGCTGTGATGCCCCCAGATGGGTTGAATGCAAACTCAACCCTGGTTCTCAGCCCAGGCCCCCAGCATGGATGTAGAATCCTGGCATCTTGTTTGTCCTACCAGGAAGAGAAGAACAAACTTTTCATGGCTTCTCAGACTGTTTTTTCTTAACTAGCTGCATCTGCTGACTCCTCACCCTCAGCCACATGAAGCAAGTTCTCCCAAGCCTTGTCAACAACTTGACTTCCTTCAGCAAACCACAAAGAAGTCAAGCCATCAGCAATGACTAATTGGTGGCACAGCATTGTACTTTAGAGCTATAACTTCATTTGATGGCATTTGCTACCCGCTCTTCCTAACAACTGGCATACAGCCCAGGCAGTGTGGAGACAGGAAGAGGAAATGTTTCATGCAACAACCATATAGTTCACTCACTTTCTGTTTTTTCAGAAGTGGGGATGAATTTGCACCAAACCAAGCATTTGTTATTGCCTTGTTCTATGGTGGTATGCATTGGAAGACAGTTGGCTACAATGGAAGAGAGGTAGAGTGTTTGGACATGTGATAAAATAAAACAAACTGGTCCAGCTTCAGAGTGCTCTAAAAGCTTTAATCAGTGGTGTTAACTAATCCCAGATAGGGTGATAATAACACCAGGGCATTTTTAGAGAATGTCTGCTTGGTTCTGTTAGCCATGGTGAGAGCCAAAGGACGTTTTGCTAATTTGTCCTTTTTAGCATGTCCTTGTCATCAACCAAGTCTTAACAGCTATGTGGAGTGTAACCACTTTATCTCCTTTTGCTGCTTTGACCACATCCTTCCCCTTCTTAAAACCATTCAGCAGTTTTCTCATCAGAACACCAGAAAAACTAGATCCCACCCATGGCTGGTTAACATGGTGTGCATAGCCTGGGCTTGGGAGCCTGGAAGCCTGAATTTTGAATCCTAGCCAAGCTACCTACAAGCTATTAGAAGCAAGATACTGAACCTCTCTGTTTCGCAGTATTTTCCTTCATAAAACAGGAATAATGATGCCACGTATCTTATTGGGCTATTATGAGAAATGCTGCTTCTGCTTAGTCACTTCAGCCTAACTCTGTATAACCCCATGGACTATGTGCCACCCTGGTTCTCAGCCCAGGCCCCAGCTTTTCCTGGCATCTTGTTTGTCCTACCAGGAAGAGAAGAACAAACTTTTCATGGCTTCTCAGACTGTTTTTTCTTAACTAGCTGCATCTGCTGACTCCTCACCCTCAGCCACATGAAGCAAGTTCTCCCAAGCCTTGTCAACAACTTGACTTCCTTCAGCAAACCACAAAGAAGTCAAGCCATCAGCAATGACTAATTGGTGGCACAGCATTGTACTTTAGAGCTATAACTTCATTTGATGGCATTTGCTACCCGCTCTTCCTAACAACTGGCATACAGCCCAGGCAGTGTGGAGACAGGAAGAGGAAATGTTTCATGCAACAACCATATAGTTCACTCACTTTCTGTTTTTTCAGAAGTGGGGATGAATTTGCACCAAACCAAGCATTTGTTATTGCCTTGTTCTATGGTGGTATGCATTGGAAGACAGTTGGCTACAATGGAAGAGAGGTAGAGTGTTTGGACATGTGATAAAATAAAACAAACTGGTCCAGCTTCAGAGTGCTCTAAAAGCTTTAATCAGTGGTGTTAACTAATCCCAGATAGGGTGATAATAACACCAGGGCATTTTTAGAGAATGTCTGCTTGGTTCTGTTAGCCATGGTGAGAGCCAAAGGACGTTTTGCTAATTTGTCCTTTTTAGCATGTCCTTGTCATCAACCAAGTCTTAACAGCTATGTGGAGTGTAACCACTTTATCTCCTTTTGCTGCTTTGACCACATCCTTCCCCTTCTTAAAACCATTCAGCAGTTTTCTCATCAGAACACCAGAAAAACTAGATCCCACCCATGGCTGGTTAACATGGTGTGCATAGCCTGGGCTTGGGAGCCTGGAAGCCTGAATTTTGAATCCTAGCCAAGCTACCTACAAGCTATTAGAAGCAAGATACTGAACCTCTCTGTTTCGCAGTATTTTCCTTCATAAAACAGGAATAATGATGCCACGTATCTTATTGGGCTATTATGAGAAATGCTGCTTCTGCTTAGTCACTTCAGTCACGTCTAACTCTGTATAACCCCCATGGACTATTGCCTGCCAGGCTCCTCTGTCCATGGGATTCTCCAGGCAAGAGTACACTGGAGTGGTTGCCATTCCCTTCTCTAGGGGATCTTCCTAACCCAGAGATGGAACCTGGGTCTCCTGCATTGCAGGCAGATTCTTTATCATCTGAGCCACCAGGAAAACCATGTTTGTTAAATAAATAAGTACAGCCATCCATTAAACAGATATCTGTTAAGTATCCATGAGCTAGCCAGGGAATGGTAAATTTTGCTGTAGAAGGCCACATATTAATTTTTTTGTAGGCTTTCAGGCCAGATGCTCTCTTGCAACTATTCTGCCATTTTAGTGCAAAAGATATCATAGATGATAGGTGAATGGTGTGACTGTGTGCCAGTTTCAGTCTATTAAAGAAAGTTAGACTTTGGGCTAGATCTGGCCCACAGGCCATAGGTTGATGACCCTACGCTAGGTGACGGGGATACAATCATATGCAAAATAGACCCACTTGCTCATTCTGTCTAGTGTGGGAGACAGATATGAAAAAATTATTACATACCTTATCTATTGTGATAAGAATGGGGAAGGAGTAGGATGGGGGATGCTCACATGCTCTGGAGGATCATCCAGAGCCTCTGAGGCAGTGGCTTCCATCTGAGATCAAGGTCAGACTTTAATGGGTAAATAAAATGGCAGTGTGTGGAGGGGCATGTGTGAGATGCCCTTCGTGGACCTCAGCCTCCAAGACTCAGGATGTCCTAAACACCCCTGTCATTACCCTTCCTCTAGTCTATGGAGAAATACTTGAAATTTTTACCCCGTTCTTTTCTGAAGCTGTTTTTAACTTCATCATATCTAATCTCTTGTGAGAACAGCACAACTGGTAAAAACACAGCCTGTTTTCACCAGACTACCTGGCCCCACACTGTAGTTGTGTAACCTTGGGCAAGTTTCTTAAACTCTCTGTGTCAAAGTTTGCTCCATCTGTCAGATGAAGATGACAGTGGTGGTAGCATCTACCACATGGGGTGCTTACCTGGAGTAAATGAGCCAGTGTAGGTAACCTACTTGGAATAATGTCTGACTCACAGTAAGTGTGAATATGTCTTAGCTCTTGCTATTGTTGGTGATTATGTATTTGATACTTTTTGTAGGGTTCACTAGGGTGTCCTTTTGTTCCTACTAACATTGTCCTCTTCCTACTCTGAGGAGCACCACTCTACTGCATTCTCTTATGTAAAGAGTTAGTTCATAAGACAGTCGGCACTTGGACTTCCGTGGTGGCACAGTGGATGGGAGTCTGCCTGCCAATGCAGGAGACATCAGTTAGATCCCTGATCCAGGAAGATTCCACATGTCTCAGAGCAACACAGCCCATGCACCACAACAACTGAGCCCATGCTCTAGAGTCCATGAACTGCAACCACCAAGCCCATGTACTGCAAGTACTGAAGCCTACACGCCTAGAGCCTTCTCATTGCTGTAATGAGAAGCCAGTGTTTTGCGTTGAAGACTAGCCCCGACTCACCACACCTAGAGACAGTCTGAACAAGACAACAAAGACCCAGTGCAGCCAAGAATAAATAAATAAATAGACAAAAAAAAATTTTAAAGAAAAAAACCCAGAAGATAATAGGCACTTATGTGCCAGATTCACTGCTAAACTGTTTATGGACAAACTTCACTTAATCCTGAAATTCAAAGTTTTAATAGCCCATTTAAATTGAGAAAACAGATGCTCAGAGAAGTTAGCTGATGAGAGACAAAATATACAGATGAACAATGTCCATACCATGTATAAAACTCTGATCCATAACCTACAACAAATGCCCAGGAAACCAATTTCTCATCTTTCATAACCAGCCCAGGAAGGCAGCCTGCTATAAATCAGACTTGTACATAGTCAGACCTCTATCTCTGTTAACAATCCAGCAAGCCAAACATGGACCCCTGTAATAGTCAGCCCCAAATGGCCAGGACCTGATTAGTAATTGACAGCTCCTCTAATTTTTGTTCCTGCTTCCAACTTGGGACCAACCAAAAAAAAAAAAAAAAAAGCCAAACGTGCGCCTCTAATCAATCACATAGGATATCCTGCTTCTAGTTAGCCTGCCTGCAAGGTTCCCATGCCATGAGCCTCCAATGAGGGCAGATACTCAAACCCTTTCCTCTCTTCACTCTAAAACTTTCTCCTCTGCCTGCCTTTGAGTGCCTGCCTCAGCCTAAGCAACAGTGACTGACTCTTGTAGCAAGTTCAGTATAAATAGCCTTGACTTGTTCTTGATTGTTTGGTCTCCATTTTTTTTCACACTGACATCCTAAGGGTCACAAAGCTAGTAAGTGGCAGAGCTAGGATTGAAACCCTGGTCTGCCAGTCTGCAAAGTCCCTTAACCTATACACAGCTACACTCCTCCCATACTTACTTTTTAGGATATTCTAGAATTATACATTTTGATGGCATCCTCTTCACCTTTCCCACTGAAAAGAGGTAATTTGTTTAGGATTCCCTTATGCAACAGCCCCCGCTTCCAAGATAATTGGAGGCTCCCTCTTTGTACCTTCTCTAGCTCACGGCACAATTGGAGGTGCAACCTACATATCAAAATTACAGGGCTGACAGCACCTAGCATAAAATATGTGGGTTTTTTTTTTTCAGGGCTGGTACTATGAGTAGGCAGTGTAATCAAGATAAAGATCTAATAGTTGTTGAGTTCTTATGATGTGCCAAGCACTGTGCTAAATACTTTATACACATTCATTATCTCATTTAGTCCTCAAAATAACACTAGGAAGCAAATGATGCTGTACTGCCCATGATAGGAATGATGAGTCAGAAGCAGAAAGAGCTTCAGCAAGCTTGCTGTGACTTTAGGGGATGAAGAAAATGTCTTCCTTCCTCAGAACACTTCTGGGTAGCTCCTACTTGAATTGCTATTATTAAGAACTGTTGGTTTTAGCAAAATGCAAATCCCCCTGGAAGAGGTAATACATCCAGCCTTCCAAACCCTTTACACTTCAGCTGGTATGAACATAATCTCAGTCTCATTTCTGATAGCTGGATTTGACAGGCAGAAAAACAGAGCAAGGAAAAACTCAGTGAGGGTGCAGATTTTGAGACATTTACTGTCATATAATGTGATCAAGGGCCAGAGAACTGGCCCTAGGTTCTGTTGCATTTCAGGTATTCCTAAGAACACTGTCAGACCTTCCCATTCCTATTCTCAAAGCTTTCTTTAAGGGCTTCCCCTGGTGGTCCAGTGGGTAAGGACACCGCCTTGCAGTGCAAGGGGCGCCGGTTCAATCCGTGGTCTGGAAAGATCCCACGTGCCGCAGAGCGGCTGGACGGATGTGTCCAATTACCGAGCTGGAGCTCTGGGGCACATGTGCCAAGAGCCGGCGCTCTGCGATGACAGAGGCCACCGGGATGGGAGGCCCACAGGAGCCAAAGAACAAAGACGGGTGAAAATAGATAAATGAAAGACCAATAGAAGTGGCCCGCCCATACCCCTCCCCCCCCCCCCCACCCCCCAAAAGATAAATAAATAAAATAAATGTTAAGCCAACATTTAAAAAAAAAAAGCTTTCTTTGAGCTCTAAACCAGACCATTTCTTCCCCTTAGTATCTTTTTCTGCCTCATGAAAATCAGGTTATCAAACCTTTCCCTTAAAACTCCTTTATATCATCATTTCCTCCAAACAGCCTTCTTTGATAAAGGTTAGATCTGTTTTCCTGAAGAACTAGAGCGAACAATTGTGAAAGTGTCCATTTCAGTCTAACCATTCGATGGTTATCAGCCTAGGAATGCTGCTTGTTCCAATCTGTGTATTAATGAACTTTCACAAAGCCTACACGATGATTGGATAGATCTTTTTTAAAAATTGAAGTGTATTTACTATGTTGTGTTACTTTCTGGTGTAGAGCAAAGTGATTCAGTGATACATATATACAGATTCTTTTTCATTATGGTTCATTACAAGATACTGAACATAGTTCCCTGTGCTACAATAGCAGGTTCTTGTTTATTCTCTGTACAGTAGTGTGTATCTGCTGATCTCAGACTCCTAGTTTATTCCTCCTCCTTTCCCCTTTGATTATCATAAATTCATTTTCTATGTTTATAAGTCTATTTCTGTTTTGTAAATAAGCTCATTTGTGTTATATTTTAGGTTCCAGAACTGGCCCTCAGTGAGGGTGCAGATTTTGAGACATTTACTGTCATATAATGTGATCAAGGGCCAGAGAACTGGCCCTAGGTTCTGTTGCATTTCAGGTATTCCTAAGAACACTGTCAGACCTTCCCATTCCTATTCTCAAAGCTTTCTTTAAGGGCTTCCCCTGGTGGTCCAGTGGGTAAGGACACCGCCTTGCAGTGCAAGGGGCGCCGGTTCAATCCGTGGTCTGGAAAGATCCCACGTGCCGCAGAGCGGCTGGACGGATGTGTCCAATTACCGAGCTGGAGCTCTGGGGCACATGTGCCAAGAGCCGGCGCTCTGCGATGACAGAGGCCACCGGGATGGGAGGCCCACAGGAGCCAAAGAACAAAGACGGGTGAAAATAGATAAATGAAAGACCAATAGAAGTGGCCCGCCCATCCCCCTCCCTCCCCACCTCACCCCCCAAAAGATAAATAAATAAAATAAATGTTAAGCCAACATTTAAAAAAAAAAAGCTTTCTTTGAGCTCTAAACCAGACCATTTCTTCCCCTTAGTATCTTTTTCTGCCTCATGAAAATCAGGTTATCAAACCTTTCCCTTAAAACTCCTTTATATCATCATTTCCTCCAAACAGCCTTCTTTGATAAAGGTTAGATCTGTTTTCCTGAAGAACTAGAGCGAACAATTGTGAAAGTGTCCATTTCAGTCTAACCATTCGATGGTTATCAGCCTAGGAATGCTGCTTGTTCCAATCTGTGTATTAATGAACTTTCACAAAGCCTACACGATGATTGGATAGATCTTTTTTAAAAATTGAAGTGTATTTACTATGTTGTGTTACTTTCTGGTGTAGAGCAAAGTGATTCAGTGATACATATATACAGATTCTTTTTCATTATGGTTCATTACAAGATACTGAACATAGTTCCCTGTGCTACAATAGCAGGTTCTTGTTTATTCTCTGTACAGTAGTGTGTATCTGCTGATCTCAGACTCCTAGTTTATTCCTCCTCCTTTCCCCTTTGATTATCATAAATTCATTTTCTATGTTTATAAGTCTATTTCTGTTTTGTAAATAAGCTCATTTGTGTTATATTTTAGGTTCCACATGTAAATGGTATTATATGGTATTCATGGATAGATCTGTTTTTAATATAATCTGGTTGTCCTATGTAGTCAAGAGTGTAAATCACCACCCTATCTTCACCACCTCAGACCATTCCATTCCTCTTTTTAGGAAGTTTCCGATTTGGTGATTGGGACAAATCAGCCATTACCCACTCAGAACAATGGAAAGTGAAAGTGAAGTTGCTCAGTTGTGTCCAACGCTTCTGACCCATGGACAAGCCATGGAATTCTCCAGGCAAGAATACTGGAGTAGGTAGCCTTTCCCTTCTCCAGGGGATCTTTCCAACCCAGGGATTGAATCCAGGTCTCCCACATTGCAGGCAGATTCTTAGCTCTGAGCCACTAGAGAATAGAGGAAAAACTGACAAATCAGTCTTCTGTGTCCACTATAAGCTAGGCTTTTGATCTATGGTCCAGAAATCATGCCTGCATTAATGTTTTCATAGTAGCTGCCTCCCCAACATTGCTGCCTGAACTAGCTGAGAGAAAGAGAGAGGGGAGGCTAGAAAGAAAGGAAAGTGAAGAGAAGAAATGTCTAAAGAAATTCTGCCTGTATGTCCCATCCTGCACTATCCTTATCCCAAACTCCAGCCACTGAGAATGGAGCTACACAGTTAAAGCTGGCTCCGGGTTGAAAGCGAACAGGTTCCCAGTTCAGCCTGAGATGTAGTAACATTTTTGTAGACCACACACCCTCTCTTACTTGGGCACAAGAACACCATTTCCAACAATGCTTTCTCACTTTGATTTTATCCCTCCACCCTGCAAATATACACACAAGTGTTCACAGTTCTCTGGCTCTGTGTTCTGTGTAGAGATGGCTAGGCTTATGAAGAGCATTTAGGTCTGCTTACCCTCACTTCTGCTCCTTTTTTCCCAGTTAGTACTGGCTTCCCCTCAGCAGAGTGTGTGTGTGTGTGTGTGTGTGTGTGTATCTGAAGCAGTCAGTGGAGGGAAGGGACGAGAAGAAAAAAGAAGGGAGGAGGAAGTGTCCCTCACTAGTTTACAATCAGCTCCAAGATTAGTCTAAGCCAGGGTTTGCACCCTTTTTCTATAAATGATCAGATAGCAAATATTTTCGGTTTTGTGAGCCATACAGTCTCTGTCACAGCTCTCCAACTCTGTCATTGTAGAGTGAGTGCAGCCAAAAAGACAATAGTAAGTTTTTAAAGACCATTCCATTCCTCTTAGGAAGTTTCCGATTTGGTGATTGGGACAAATCAGCCATTACCCACTCAGAACAATGGAAAGTGAAAGTGAAGTTGCTCAGTTGTGTCCAACGCTTCTGACCCATGGACAAGCCATGGAATTCTCCAGGCAAGAATACTGGAGTAGGTAGCCTTTCCCTTCTCCAGGGGATCTTTCCAACCCAGGGATTGAATCCAGGTCTCCCACATTGCAGGCAGATTCTTAGCTCTGAGCCACTAGAGAATAGAGGAAAAACTGACAAATCAGTCTTCTGTGTCCACTATAAGCTAGGCTTTTGATCTATGGTCCAGAAATCATGCCTGCATTAATGTTTTCATAGTAGCTGCCTCCCCAACATTGCTGCCTGAACTAGCTGAGAGAAAGAGAGAGGGGAGGCTAGAAAGAAAGGAAAGTGAAGAGAAGAAATGTCTAAAGAAATTCTGCCTGTATGTCCCATCCTGCACTATCCTTATCCCAAACTCCAGCCACTGAGAATGGAGCTACACAGTTAAAGCTGGCTCGGGTTGAAAGCGAACAGGTTCCCAGTTCAGCCTGAGATGTAGTAACATTTTTGTAGACCACACACCCTCTCTTACTTGGGCACAAGAACACCATTTCCAACAATGCTTTCTCACTTTGATTTTATCCCTCCACCCTGCAAATATACACACAAGTGTTCACAGTTCTCTGGCTCTGTGTTCTGTGTAGAGATGGCTAGGCTTATGAAGAGCATTTAGGTCTGCTTACCCTCACTTCTGCTCCTTTTTTCCCAGTTAGTACTGGCTTCCCCTCAGCAGAGTGTGTGTGTGTGTGTGTGTGTGTGTGTATCTGAAGCAGTCAGTGGAGGGAAGGGACGAGAAGAAAAAAGAAGGGAGGAGGAAGTGTCCCTCACTAGTTTACAATCAGCTCCAAGATTAGTCTAAGCCAGGGTTTGCACCCTTTTTCTATAAATGATCAGATAGCAAATATTTTCGGTTTTGTGAGCCATACAGTCTCTGTCACAGCTCTCCAACTCTGTCATTGTAGAGTGAGTGCAGCCATAGACAATATGTAAGTGAACAAGCAAGGATACATTCCAATAAAACTTTATTTATAAAAACAGGTGGTGAGCTGGGTTTGGCATTTGAGCTGAAGTTTTCAGACTCCTGATCTAAACTAGTGGAACAGCTGGAAATCATGAATGGACAACCACTGCCTAAGCCTCTGGGGGGTTGAGTGTCTTGCAGTTTCACAGGGCATAGTTGTTAACACCCCTGGTTACTATCCAGATGTGGAAGTGGAAATTATGCTGGAGATGAATGTGGGGAATTAAACCTAGTGTGGTCTGAATGCAAGACAGGTTTAATTAATTTTATTTTTTTAATTTATTTTTTTGGCTGCATTGTGTGACTTGTAGGATGTTAGTTCCCTGACCAGGATTTGAACCTGGGCCCTTGCCAGTCAAAATATGGAGTCTTAACCACTGGACCGCCAAGGAATTCCCTGGTAGATCTGTTCTAAAACAGGAATCCTGATAGGAGCTTGCTTCATTTCTATTTCTTCTATTTCCTAAAATAATACAGTTTTCTAGGGGAGGGGAGAATAGAAGAAAGGAGGAAGATAGGGAAGTTTCCAGTGACTTGAGGGTCTGATGAACTGCATTTTAGTTAACTGAGATCTGTCTGCCACCACATTAGCAGCAGAGCAAGCTCTCTCTCCTATCAGGGCTTAGCGCTGCCAGGGCCGGTGGACATATCTATCAGTGTTCAAGGTTCACAAATGGCTTGATTGTAACATTTGCAGACCTGGAATATGGCTGGGTCTCCATGTCCCTGGGAGAGCTCTGTGACATGCTGGCAGGACACTGTGCCCTAGAAGGTATGAATGTGCTCAGGGCCTCGGATGGCAAATAGGTTTTGCTTTGCGTGCCAATCCTAGCTGTGGTAATTTGAAAGGGATATTGAGGCCACATCTGGAGACAATGGAAAAGGGAGTGTGCTTGATTAATGAGGACGGCTGTGGGCATGGGAGGAACAAGGGGACATATTAAGGGCACCAACTCTGCTGCAGGTCTGGCAAACTGAAAAGGCTATCTAGAAATGCAGACTATTTGCTGAGTCCTATCTGTTAGTGCTTGGCTGGCTGGTGAAAAACATTCCTTCAAACATCTGAGTCAATCAGGTGACTCACTGGGAAAACAGCCCGGTCAAGGCTTATTTTTGTGGCCATTATCACCCAGCATGCCTATGTGTCCTGGGCGTCCTGTAAGAAGGGTTGCATTTCCTCTACTATTGTTGTTGTTTAGTTTAGTCGCTAAGTCGTGTCTGGAGTGGGTTGCCATGCCCTCCTCCAGGGGATCTTCCCCCCCAAGGGTTGAACTCATGTCTCCTGCATTGCAGGCAGGGAAACCCTCCCTTTTTACTTTGGATTGTCTACATTCATTGTGCCCTCACTGAATGGTACAGACAGAGATGGGGAAGAGAGAGTCTTAGCCACTAAGGTTAAGACTGCCATGCAGGGACTTCCCTGGTGGTCCAGTGGTTAAGACTCTGTGCTTCTAATGCAGGGGGCCTGGGTTTGATCCCTGGTCAGGGAACTAGATCCCACATGCCACAACTAAGACCCAGTGCAGCCAAATTAAGATAAAGCAATAATTAAAAAAAAAAAAAGACTGGCATGCAAATTAGTATCTAAACCATAAAGCAGATTGAAGTACATTGTAGAAGAGCCAGATTTAGGAAAATACTTTTGGAACACAGAGGAAAGAAATGAGCTTTAACCAACAGAAGATGGTGTTAGGGTCTCAGAGACGGAGACTGTGGAAGTCCTTTTGGAGGATTAGCCTATGAGCCTGGTCTTGAAGGTAAAGTAGATTTTGAGGTGTAGACAAGATGTTGAGGAACTACGTTCTTTTTAATTTCGTTATTTATAAATTAATTTTTACCGGACTATGGCTGTTTTACAATGCTGTGTTAGTTTCTACTGTACAACAAAGTAAAACAGCTATATGTATACACTTTGTATACAAAGCAGTTGTATCCAACTCCTGTGACCCTATGTACTGTAACCCACCAGGATCCTCTGTCCATGGTATTCTCCAGACAAAAATACTAGAATGGATTGCTGTGCTCTCCTCCAGGGAATCTTCCTGACCCAGGGATTGAACCTATTTCTCCTGCATCTCCTGCATTGCAGGTGAATTCTTCACCCACTGAGCCACCTGGGAAACCTTATCTATTTTGTACACAGAATCAATAGTGTATATATGTCAATCCCAATCTCCCAATTTACCCCAACCCTCATTCCCCTCTTGGCGGATGCCAAATGGTGGATGCCATTTATTCTCTATGTCTCTGTCTATATTTCTGCTTTGCAAATAAAATCATCTATACTGTCTTTCTAGATTCCACATATATGTGTTAATATGTGATATTTGTCTTTCCCTTTCTGACTCTGTCGTGTTGATTACCCCATGGTCTCCTGCATTGCAGGCAGGGAAACCCTCCCTTTTTACTTTGGATTGTCTACATTCATTGTGCCCTCACTGAATGGTACAGACAGAGATGGGGAAGAGAGAGTCTTAGCCACTAAGGTTAAGACTGCCATGCAGGGACTTCCCTGGTGGTCCAGTGGTTAAGACTCTGTGCTTCTAATGCAGGGGGCCTGGGTTTGATCCCTGGTCAGGGAACTAGATCCCACATGCCACAACTAAGACCCAGTGCAGCCAAATTAAGATAAAGCAATAATTAAAAAAAAAAAAAGACTGGCATGCAAATTAGTATCTAAACCATAAAGCAGATTGAAGTACATTGTAGAAGAGCCAGATTTAGGAAAATACTTTTGGAACACAGAGGAAAGAAATGAGCTTTAACCAACAGAAGATGGTGTTAGGGTCTCAGAGACGGAGACTGTGGAAGTCCTTTTGGAGGATTAGCCTATGAGCCTGGTCTTGAAGGTAAAGTAGATTTTGAGGTGTAGACAAGATGTTGAGGAACTACGTTCTTTTTAATTTCGTTATTTATAAATTAATTTTTACCGGACTATGGCTGTTTTACAATGCTGTGTTAGTTTCTACTGTACAACAAAGTAAAACAGCTATATGTATACACTTTGTATACAAAGCAGTTGTATCCAACTCCTGTGACCCTATGTACTGTAACCCACCAGGATCCTCTGTCCATGGTATTCTCCAGACAAAAATACTAGAATGGATTGCTGTGCTCTCCTCCGGGGAATCTTCCTGACCCAGGGATTGAACCTATTTCTCCTGCATCTCCTGCATTGCAGGTGAATTCTTCACCCACTGAGCCACCTGGGAAACCTTATCTATTTTGTACACAGAATCAATAGTGTATATATGTCAATCCCAATCTCCCAATTTACCCCAACCCTCATTCCCCTCTTGGCGGATGCCAAATGGTGGATGCCATTTATTCTCTATGTCTCTGTCTATATTTCTGCTTTGCAAATAAAATCATCTATACTGTCTTTCTAGATTCCACATATATGTGTTAATATGTGATATTTGTCTTTCCCTTTCTGACTTTGCTCTGTATGACACTCTCTAGGTCCATGCCAGTTTCTACAAATGACCTAATTTTATGGCTGAATAATATCCCATTGTATATACGTACCACAGCTTCTTTATTAATTCCTCTGTTGATAGACATTTATATATATATATATGTGTGTGTGTATAATATAATATATATTCTATATATAATGTGTATATCATATATATTTTATTATGTATTATATATTATTATATTGTTATATTTATATTATATTATTTTTATATTATATTTATTTATGTTATTATTATTTATATTATATTATTAATGTATTATAATATAATAATATAATATAATATACTTTCATGTGTATCAAGACATTATAATAATATAATAATAATAATATATTATTATTGCATATTATGTGTATATTATATATATTTTATTATGTATTATATATTATTATATTGTTATATTTATATTATATTATTTTTATATTATATTTATTTATGTTATTATTATTTATATTATATTATTAATGTATTATAATATAATAATATAATATAATATACTTTCATGTGTATCAAGACATTATAATAATATAATAATAATAATATATTATTATTGCATATTATGTGTATATTATATGTCATATATACATAATATATGTATAATATATAATATACATGCACACATTATGTATATATCATATACATAAAATATATAATATATGATTATAATACATAATATATATAGTATAATACATATTATGTGTATATATTATGTATTACATATAATATATTATGTATATATAATGTATATGTATGTATAATATATAAAAATATAAAGTATATAGCATAATTATAATATGTAATATATGTAATATAATGCATATTATGTTTTTATATATTACATATATTATAGGTATTATAGATATATTATATTATTATATATTTTCTTATACTATTATTTATGTATTGTTGTTATATATTATATATATATATTTTATATTATGTATATGTATTTATATTATATATACATAATATAGATTATATTATGTTATATATTATATATACTGCATAATATATATGTGATATATATATAGGTATGTAAGTTACATATTATATCTATATACTTATATAATATGCATATTATATAATATGTATATATTATATACATAATGTAACTATATATTATATTGTATAAGATTTTTGCATATAATATATTGTAGATAATATATATTATAGTTATTATAATATGTCATTATTGTAAAGAATATATTATAATAATATATGGTATATGATATATATGATTAGTATAAATAATTGTATATATTATATATAATTATTATATGTTATTATATCTTACCCCTATGTTATAGATCCTATTATTGTTATTCTTTGCTAAAATATTTTCTGTTTAGTTATTATCTGCCTTTTCAATTCAGGAAATCTTTCCAAATCTGATTAAAGATCTGTACCCAATGCTGAGAAATATACTCACATATAACATTCACAACCTTGTATTTACCTTGAGGAAGTTCAAAGTACTTCTAAAATTTAGTGTTTCTTGAAGTGTTGCCTAAGGACAGCATGTATCACAATCTCTTGAGAGCCTTGTTTAAAATACAGACTCCTGAGCACCTCTCTAGGGTGAAGGAACCAGATTCTTTGCAGATGGGGACAAGGAATTTTCATGAAAAAACATTCTGATAAGTTTTGATACACACAAAAGTATCCCATAACCAAGGACATCCATAGATCCAGGTTGAGAACCACTGTTGATCTTCTGTCCACATTCAACCAAATGCAGATGGAAAATATTTGGAAAGAATATCCAGGAATTTCCAAAAAGAAAAACTTAATTTGCTGTGTGCTGGCAACTATTTACACAGCATTTACATTGTATGTGGTATTTTAAATAATCTAGAGATAATTTGATGTATACTGGAGGATATGCATAGTTTTCATTGACAACAACATATATGCAAACACTATGCAATTTTAAATAAGGTACTTGAAAATCTGAAAATGTTGCTATCCATAGGAGTGCTGGGACCAAGCTCCTTCACATAATAAGGGAAAACTGTATTTGAATTCTGATGTGTGTGTGTGTGTGTGTGTGTGTACAGTTCAGTTCAGTCACTTGGTTGTGTCCGACTCTTTGTAACCCCATGGAATGCAACGTGCCAGGCTTTCCTGTCCTTCACCATCTCCCGGAGCTTGCTCAAACTCATGTCCATTGACTCAGTGATACCATCCAACCATCCCCGATCCTCTTTGTTTAACCTTTTCCATGAATTTGGGTGCCAGCTTATTATAGTTATTATAATATGTCATTATTGTAAAGAATATATTATAATAATATATGGTATATGATATATATGATTAGTATAAATAATTGTATATATTATATATAATTATTATATGTTATTATATCTTACCCCTATGTTATAGATCCTATTATTGTTATTCTTTGCTAAAATATTTTCTGTTTAGTTATTATCTGCCTTTTCAATTCAGGAAATCTTTCCAAATCTGATTAAAGATCTGTACCCAATGCTGAGAAATATACTCACATATAACATTCACAACCTTGTATTTACCTTGAGGAAGTTCAAAGTACTTCTAAAATTTAGTGTTTCTTGAAGTGTTGCCTAAGGACAGCATGTATCACAATCTCTTGAGAGCCTTGTTTAAAATACAGACTCCTGAGCACCTCTCTAGGGTGAAGGAACCAGATTCTTTGCAGATGGGGACAAGGAATTTTCATGAAAAAACATTCTGATAAGTTTTGATACACACAAAAGTATCCCATAACCAAGGACATCCATAGATCCAGGTTGAGAACCACTGTTGATCTTCTGTCCACATTCAACCAAATGCAGATGGAAAATATTTGGAAAGAATATCCAGGAATTTCCAAAAAGAAAAACTTAATTTGCTGTGTGCTGGCAACTATTTACACAGCATTTACATTGTATGTGGTATTTTAAATAATCTAGAGATAATTTGATGTATACTGGAGGATATGCATAGTTTTCATTGACAACAACATATATGCAAACACTATGCAATTTTAAATAAGGTACTTGAAAATCTGAAAATGTTGCTATCCATAGGAGTGCTGGGACCAAGCTCCTTCACATAATAAGGGAAAACTGTATTTGAATTCTGATGTGTGTGTGTGTGTGTGTGTGTGTACAGTTCAGTTCAGTCACTTGGTTGTGTCCGACTCTTTGTAACCCCATGGAATGCAACGTGCCAGGCTTTCCTGTCCTTCACCATCTCCCGGAGCTTGCTCAAACTCATGTCCATTGACTCAGTGATACCATCCAACCATCTCATCCTCTGTCATCCCTTTCTCCTTCTGTCTTCTATTTTTCCCAGCAGCAGAATATTTTCCAATGAGTCATCTCTGCATCAGGTGGCAAGTGATATAGCTTCAGTTTCAGCATCAGACCTTCCAATGAATATTCAAGGTTGATTTCCTTTAGGATAGACTGGTTTGATCTCCTTGCAGTCCAAGGGACTCTCAAGTGTCTTCTCCAAAACATCAGTTCAAAGGCATCTATTCTTCAGTGCTCAGCCTCCTTTCTGGTCCAACTCTCACATCCATACATGACTACTGGGAAACCATAGCTTTGACTCTGTGGACTTTTGTCAGCACAGTGATGTCTCTGCTTTTTAATACGCTAAGTTTGTCATAGCTTTTCTTCCAAGGAGCAAGCATTTTTTAATTTCATGTCTGCAGTCACCATCCACACTGATTTTGGAGCCCAAGAAAATAAAGTCGGTCACTGTTTCCATTGTTTGCCCATCTCTTTGCCATGAAGTGATGGGACCTGATGCCATGATCTTAGTGTTCTGAATGTTGAGTTTTAGGCCAGATTTTTCCCTTTCTCTTTTACCTTCCTCAAGAGGCTCTTTACTTCCTCTTCATTTTCTGCCATAAGGGTGGTATCATCTGCATACCTGAGGTTATTAATATTTCTTCCGGCAATCTTGATTCCAGCTTGTGCTTTATCCAGCCCAGCATTTCACATGGTGTACTCTGCATATAAGTACATCTGCATACGTAGGATGATAAGATACTTGACATACTTCTTTTCCAATTTGGAACCAGTCCATTGTTCCATGTCTCGTTCTAACTGTTGCTTCTTGACCTGCATACAGGTTTTGAAAAAGGCAGGTAAGGTGACCTGGTATTCCCATCTCTTTCAGAATTTTCCAGAGTTTGTTGTGATCCACACAGTCAAAGGGTTTAGCATGGTCAATGAAGCAGAAGTAGGTGTTTCTTTTGCAAAGAGTAAGGAATTCTCTTACTCTTTCTATGATCTAATGGATATTAGCAGTTTGACCTCTGATTCTTCTACCTTTTCTAAATCCAGCTTGTATGTCTGGAGATTCTCGGTTCACGTACTGTTGAAGCCTAGTTTGGAGGAGTTTGAGCATTTACTTTGCTAGCAGTGATACCATCCAACCATACCTCTGTCATCCCTTTCTCCTTCTGTCTTCTATTTTTCCCAGCAGCAGAATATTTTCCAATGAGTCATCTCTGCATCAGGTGGCAAGTGATATAGCTTCAGTTTCAGCATCAGACCTTCCAATGAATATTCAAGGTTGATTTCCTTTAGGATAGACTGGTTTGATCTCCTTGCAGTCCAAGGGACTCTCAAGTGTCTTCTCCAAAACATCAGTTCAAAGGCATCTATTCTTCAGTGCTCAGCCTCCTTTCTGGTCCAACTCTCACATCCATACATGACTACTGGGAAACCATAGCTTTGACTCTGTGGACTTTTGTCAGCACAGTGATGTCTCTGCTTTTTAATACGCTAAGTTTGTCATAGCTTTTCTTCCAAGGAGCAAGCATTTTTTAATTTCATGTCTGCAGTCACCATCCACACTGATTTTGGAGCCCAAGAAAATAAAGTCGGTCACTGTTTCCATTGTTTGCCCATCTCTTTGCCATGAAGTGATGGGACCTGATGCCATGATCTTAGTGTTCTGAATGTTGAGTTTTAGGCCAGATTTTTCCCTTTCTCTTTTACCTTCCTCAAGAGGCTCTTTACTTCCTCTTCATTTTCTGCCATAAGGGTGGTATCATCTGCATACCTGAGGTTATTAATATTTCTTCCGGCAATCTTGATTCCAGCTTGTGCTTTATCCAGCCCAGCATTTCACATGGTGTACTCTGCATATAAGTACATCTGCATACGTAGGATGATAAGATACTTGACATACTTCTTTTCCAATTTGGAACCAGTCCATTGTTCCATGTCTCGTTCTAACTGTTGCTTCTTGACCTGCATACAGGTTTTGAAAAAGGCAGGTAAGGTGACCTGGTATTCCCATCTCTTTCAGAATTTTCCAGAGTTTGTTGTGATCCACACAGTCAAAGGGTTTAGCATGGTCAATGAAGCAGAAGTAGGTGTTTCTTTTGCAAAGAGTAAGGAATTCTCTTACTCTTTCTATGATCTAATGGATATTAGCAGTTTGACCTCTGATTCTTCTACCTTTTCTAAATCCAGCTTGTATGTCTGGAGATTCTCGGTTCACGTACTGTTGAAGCCTAGTTTGGAGGATTTTGAGCATTTACTTTGCTAGCATGTGAAATAAGTCCCATAGTGCTGTAGTTTGAAACATTTTTTGACATTGCCCTTCTTTAGGATTGGAATGAAGACTAACCTTTTCCAGTTCTGAAGCCACTGCTGAGTTTTCCAAATGTGCTGGCATATTGAGTGTAGCACTTTAACAGCCTCATATTTTAGGATTTGAAATAACTCAACTGGAATTTCATCACTTCCACTAGCTTTGTTCATAGTATTGCTTCCTAGGGCCCACTTGACTTCACACTCTAAGATGTTTGACTCTAGGTGAGTGATCACACCATCATGATAATCTGGCTCATTAATATCTTTTTCGTATAGTTATTCTGTCTGTTCCTTCCACCTCTTAATATCTTCTGCTTCTGTTAGTTCCATATCATTTCTGTCCTTTATTGTACTTGTCTTTGCATGAAGTGTTCCCTTGGTATCTCTAATTTTCTTGTAGAGATCTCTAGTCTTTGCCACACTATTGTTTTCCTCTATTTCTTTGCATTGTTCACATAAGAAGGCTTTCTTATCTCTCCTTGCTATTATTGGAACTATGTATTCAGATGAGTATATCTTTCCACTTCACCTTTGAGTTATTCTTTTCTTCTTTTCTTAGTTATTTGTAAAGCCTTCTCAGAAAACCATTTTGCCTTTTTGCATTTCTTTTTCTTGTGGATGGTTTTGGTCACTGCCTCTTGTGCAATGTTAGGAACCTTTGTCCACAGTTCTTCAGGTACTCTGTCATATCTAATCTCTTGATCTATTTGTAATTTCTACTGTGTCATTGTGAGGGATTTAACCTAGGCAGGGGGGCAGAGAATTACACTTGGAGCTCTTTATCTTTTTTGATGTGTAGATAACAAATAACCTTTTCAATACATCTCCCTCTTTTCTCCCTCTTCTCCTCCCCTTTCTTTCTCTGTTCTTTTACTAAAGCACAAAGCACAAGCTCACTCTAAGAGAAGAGGTGCTGGTGAAGGGGAAGTGCTTGTGTGAAAAGCAGGGCTTGAGTGGCTGAGTTTTGCTGGCCCAAGACCTTCTGATTCTTCTACCTTTTCTAAATCCAGCTTGTATGTCTGGAGATTCTCGGTTCACGTACTGTTGAAGCCTAGTTTGGAGGATTTTGAGCATTTACTTTGCTAGCATGTGAAATAAGTCCCATAGTGCTGTAGTTTGAAACATTTTTTGACATTGCCCTTCTTTAGGATTGGAATGAAGACTAACCTTTTCCAGTTCTGAAGCCACTGCTGAGTTTTCCAAATGTGCTGGCATATTGAGTGTAGCACTTTAACAGCCTCATATTTTAGGATTTGAAATAACTCAACTGGAATTTCATCACTTCCACTAGCTTTGTTCATAGTATTGCTTCCTAGGGCCCACTTGACTTCACACTCTAAGATGTTTGACTCTAGGTGAGTGATCACACCATCATGATAATCTGGCTCATTAATATCTTTTTCGTATAGTTATTCTGTCTGTTCCTTCCACCTCTTAATATCTTCTGCTTCTGTTAGTTCCATATCATTTCTGTCCTTTATTGTACTTGTCTTTGCATGAAGTGTTCCCTTGGTATCTCTAATTTTCTTGTAGAGATCTCTAGTCTTTGCCACACTATTGTTTTCCTCTATTTCTTTGCATTGTTCACATAAGAAGGCTTTCTTATCTCTCCTTGCTATTATTGGAACTATGTATTCAGATGAGTATATCTTTCCACTTCACCTTTGAGTTATTCTTTTCTTCTTTTCTTAGTTATTTGTAAAGCCTTCTCAGAAAACCATTTTGCCTTTTTGCATTTCTTTTTCTTGTGGATGGTTTTGGTCACTGCCTCTTGTGCAATGTTAGGAACCTTTGTCCACAGTTCTTCAGGTACTCTGTCATATCTAATCTCTTGATCTATTTGTAATTTCTACTGTGTCATTGTGAGGGATTTAACCTAGGCAGGGGGGCAGAGAATTACACTTGGAGCTCTTTATCTTTTTTGATGTGTAGATAACAAATAACCTTTTCAATACATCTCCCTCTTTTCTCCCTCTTCTCCTCCCCTTTCTTTCTCTGTTCTTTTACTAAAGCACAAAGCACAAGCTCACTCTAAGAGAAGAGGGTGCTGGTGAAGGGGGAAGTGCTTCGTGTGAAAAGCAGGGCTTGAGTAGAGGCCTGAGTTTTGCTGCAACAGGCCACAGGTAAGGGTGATCTGAGTAGCATTTAATTTTTTCACGGAAGAATGTTCTAAGAACAAACAGTCACTTGGTTGTCAAGACTCAGCCCTTGGTCTCTAGGGGCCAGAGGGGTACTCTCTTGATACTTTCTCCTTGTATAGGCAACCTCCCCCTGGGGACCCAGTGGCCTCCTTTGTTGATCAATGTCTGCTTCTTGTCATGAAGCACATTGTATGCCCTGACTACTTTCTTAGAGCAGTGTCTTTTCATTGTGTGGGCCTCTATCTGGATGAGGGCTTCCCAGGTGGTGCTAATGGTAAAGAACCTGCCTGCCAATACAGGAGATGTAAGAGATGCGGGTTTGATCCCTGGGTCAGGAAGATCCCCTGGAGGAGGAAGGCAACCCACTCCAGTATTCTTGCCTGGAAAATCCCCATGGACAGAGGAGCCTAATGGACTCCATAGGGTCTCAAAGAGTTGGACAAGACTGAAGCAACTTAGATTATGTGGGTGAAAGCACCAAATACACAATGTGCATAGAGTGCTAGGGGTCCAGGAAGTTCCTAAAGCCCATCCAAGAGCTCCCAAAGCTCTACTTCCCAAACTCCAGCCCTGGACTGCTGCACCTCTGGCTGACTCAGGGAGCTTGTTAGAACTCCCAGGGCCTGTGCCTCACTCCAGACCTACCAAGCCAGAAAGTCTGGGGCCTCTGCCTGGACCAGTTCTCCAGCTGGTTCTGTTACTAAAATGTAAGATCCACTGGGTCAGAGTTAAGAAAACTGCTGGAAGATTCTTTTTTTTTTTTTTTTTTTTGGAAGATTCTTTCCTGTGTTGACTGGTGTGTTGTGGCGGGAGTGTCCTTTAATTCACATGGGAGTCTTCTACGAGGGAAACCAGTGAGCTCAGGGGAATGCAAGACACTGGAGGCTGTCATATGGGGCTCACACACAAGTCTCCAAGAAATGAGGCAAGCACACTGCTTTTGTTTTCTTCCCAGATCAGACTGTATTGGGGACCATGGCCAGGTCTGCTTCAGAGGTGAGAAAATAGAACAGGCTGGCCTAAGGGCTCTTCAGTGATTCTCTTTATATAGTCTATCTGTGTAAACATAGGCTTGGAAATTAAGGTGGACACTGCTGCTGCTCAGCGGGGAGAGGAGGCTCAGGTGAATTGAATGAAGCTTGGGTAATAACAGCATTTGACCTTGGCAGCCTGCCTGGCTTCTGGCACTCTGAGAGGGGCAGAGGGCAGGAGTCAGGAGTCACCTTCTCCTCCTGGCCCTGGTGCCCAGGCACAGTCTCCCAGCTCCCTCAATGCAACTCAGAGAGAGGCTGCTCTTTGGGGAGCTGTCTAAATCTCCAGGGCAGCCTCCCCTCCCCACCCCACCCCTCGCTGCTACCTTCCAGCTAATCAGCAGTCTTTAAGGAGCTGGGGAAAGCAGCCCTCCTGGAGGGATGCACATGCTCCTCCCAGGCAGATGACTGGAAGAACCACAGCAGGGAGGAGGGAGGCAGGGATGCAGTGACTGCTTAGAATACACACGGAAAATGGAAGATTCCACCAAACAGCCATTGCTGGGCCTTGCTGCAAGAAAGGCCTGTAGATGTTTGTTTCCTGGAACAATGAAGTATTTCCCGGGGGGTTTTCTTTGATGTGGGGTTTACGCTGCTGTCCTGGAACCCAACTCAGCTTTCAGTCCCAAGAAGAAGCATCAGATTCCAATAGACCCAACTAAGAATAAATAAACAAGCACAAAAGATTGATTCCTAAACTCACCTCTGATTTATGAAGTGTGAGTGACAGTTCTGTGTGCAGCAGCCTTATATTCCTTGCTTGATGTGACTTGGGGTGGGAGAAGCTAACTCTAAAGTGTCTCACAATGGGCTCTTCCCTTCTGTCTAAACTCTTCACCGTCAGAGGTGCTTCTTTGCATTAGGAGATGCATTCTCACCAGGAGTGATTATCAACCCCCCCGGACAGTGCCCTGCCAGGCTCCTCTGTCCATGGGATTTCCCAGGCAAGAATACTGGAGGGTTTGCCATTTCCTTCTGCAGGGATCTTCCTGACCCATATCTCCTGCATGAGTTTTTTTAGATCATGTATTGGGGACCATGGCCAGGTCTGCTTCAGAGGTGAGAAAATAGAACAGGCTGGCCTAAGGGCTCTTCAGTGATTCTCTTTATATAGTCTATCTGTGTAAACATAGGCTTGGAAATTAAGGTGGACACTGCTGCTGCTCAGCGGGGAGAGGAGGCTCAGGTGAATTGAATGAAGCTTGGGTAATAACAGCATTTGACCTTGGCAGCCTGCCTGGCTTCTGGCACTCTGAGAGGGGCAGAGGGCAGGAGTCAGGAGTCACCTTCTCCTCCTGGCCCTGGTGCCCAGGCACAGTCTCCCAGCTCCCTCAATGCAACTCAGAGAGAGGCTGCTCTTTGGGGAGCTGTCTAAATCTCCAGGGCAGCCTCCCCTCCCCACCCCACCCCTCGCTGCTACCTTCCAGCTAATCAGCAGTCTTTAAGGAGCTGGGGAAAGCAGCCCTCCTGGAGGGATGCACATGCTCCTCCCAGGCAGATGACTGGAAGAACCACAGCAGGGAGGAGGGAGGCAGGGATGCAGTGACTGCTTAGAATACACACGGAAAATGGAAGATTCCACCAAACAGCCATTGCTGGGCCTTGCTGCAAGAAAGGCCTGTAGATGTTTGTTTCCTGGAACAATGAAGTATTTCCCGGGGGGTTTTCTTTGATGTGGGGTTTACGCTGCTGTCCTGGAACCCAACTCAGCTTTCAGTCCCAAGAAGAAGCATCAGATTCCAATAGACCCAACTAAGAATAAATAAACAAGCACAAAAGATTGATTCCTAAACTCACCTCTGATTTATGAAGTGTGAGTGACAGTTCTGTGTGCAGCAGCCTTATATTCCTTGCTTGATGTGACTTGGGGTGGGAGAAGCTAACTCTAAAGTGTCTCACAATGGGCTCTTCCCTTCTGTCTAAACTCTTCACCGTCAGAGGTGCTTCTTTGCATTAGGAGATGCATTCTCACCAGGAGTGATTATCAACCCCCCCGGACAGTGCCCTGCCAGGCTCCTCTGTCCATGGGATTTCCCAGGCAAGAATACTGGAGGGTTTGCCATTTCCTTCTGCAGGGGATCTTCCTGACCCATATCTCCTGCATTGGTAGGTGGTTTCTTTACTCTGAGCCACCAGGGAAGCCCAGGCTTATCACCCCTGAGATGGGGGAGTGGGAATTGGGTCTTAGAAGTGGATGTTACAGTGGTGTGTGACCCTCCAAAATGCAGTAGTGTAGAAACAGATATACTTCATGTGTGGTATTCAAATTTCATGGGGAGAAAGAGATTAGGAAAGAGATGTCTTAAAGGCTCCTTAGTGAAGCAATAATACAAAAAAAAAAAAAAAAAAGTTGAGAAACAGTGGTCCAGGGGAAAGGTAAAGAACTTCCAAGTCCAGGGCCAGATCTGGTGTTGGCCTGTTTGTTTGCACCTTAACCTGCTGTTTCTCTTGACACTGCTGTAGGAGACCAGGGAATAATGTTTTCCTAGGCAGACCGCCCTAGTTCAGTCATCTAGAGGAAAGCAGTAGGTTGCAGGATGAAGACCAGTTGAAGATTTGTGACAAATAGCCAATTGGAATTTCAAAGCCTGAAGCCTAAAGGCTAAATGAATTTCAAAAAGTAGCTTATCTTGCTTACCCTCACCTCAGAATTCTCAGAATTTATAGCATCTCTTTCTGTCTCAAATTAGATGAAATAAAGTGAAACTTGTTCGTCACTCAGTTGTGTTCGTCACTCTTCTGCAAACCCGTGGCTTTGGTCTGCCTTGTTCAGTGCTGTATCTCTAGCACTTAGATTAGTGCCCTGTGCAGAGTAGGCATGGGAACCACCTCTAAGATGGTTCCTGTGATCCCCTCTTCCTCTTATTCATACCCTTATGTAATCTTCTCCCCTTGAGTGTAGGTTCAACTCTAACTCCCTTCCCGCAGCAGAGGTGATGGATGTCACATCAGAGATTAGTTTAGCAAAGACTCTGGCTTCTGTCTCAAACACCCTGTCTTACTCGTCTGCTCACTTACTCTGAAGGAAGCCAGCAGCCATGTTGGGAGCTGCTCTATGGAAAGGCCCACATAGCAAGGAGTGGATACCTCTGGTCCACCACCTGAGAGGCCCCTGAGGTCTTTCAGCAATCACGTGAGTGAGCTTGGAGGGAAATTAAAAGTAGATTCTTCCTCAGTCAAGCCTTGAGATATATCCCCAGTCAACATATTGATTGTAGCCTGGTGAGAGATGCTGACACAGAGACAATGAACTAAACCACATTCAGATTCCTGATCCACAGATACTGTGAGATAAGACATGTTTGCTGTTTGAAGTCTCTAGATTTGGGAGTAATCTATTGCACACAAATAAATAGCTAATACAGTCAGTCCTCAATAAACTGCTTCTTGATGTAGTGAATTCTTGGTGATGTCCACATCCATGTGACTCCCACGTCCTCAGTGAGCCTGCCTTTCATTTCACTCTAGCCACTCACTCTCTTGGCCACACCTGTGTCCTTGACCCCATGTAGAGTTGCTCCACCTCTGAGATCAGAAGATATTTCACCCTGTGACCACACTCTTATTTCCACCTCAGTTGCTGTCAGTACACTAGTCCTTCAACCTCACAAGGAACTCAGTCCACAGACACCAGATCACAGGTTGGTTCCTGAGGAAGGAAATTGATGAAGAAGTAGTGTCCTTGGGATTAACACCTATAGAAAGGAAGAGAAAGCAGCAGACTTTGGAATATGATACAGACTCAGCGACAGTCTTGATCAATGCCATAGGGGAGTTCTAAAGCTACAGTAATCCTTAAGTGTTGTTCTGAGTTCAGCCAAGATGGCCAGGACTTTATATTCATGTCAGTCATGGAATGTGGGCCACTGGGGAGTGGTGTGACTCCTTTGTGTAAAGCAGCTCTCTCTGTGTGGCTATGAAGCAATCCCTGAGGCAATAAGTCCTTCATTAAAAGGTGATCTGGGTGGGATATTACAGTGTGTATCACACTCTTCAATCTATCAACCTCCTTCCTGTCCTTGTTTTCTTCCCTACTCAACTTATATGCCATGGTTTATCACTTCAACTATACTCAAGTAAGTGTTTTTTTCACCCAAACTCTTTTTAACCATCATCATTTAGCCACAGGAGGTGTTGGGAGCTGCTCTATGGAAAGGCCCACATAGCAGGGTGGTCCCACCACCTGAGAGGCCCCTGAGGTCTTTCAGCAATCACGTGAGTGAGCTTGGAGGAAATTAAAGTAGATTCTTCCTCAGTCAAGCCTTGAGATATATCCCCAGTCAACATATTGATTGTAGCCTGGTGAGAGATGCTGACACAGAGACAATGAACTAAACCACATTCAGATTCCTGATCCACAGATACTGTGAGATAAGACATGTTTGCTGTTTGAAGTCTCTAGATTTGGGAGTAATCTATTGCACACAAATAAATAGCTAATACAGTCAGTCCTCAATAAACTGCTTCTTGATGTAGTGAATTCTTGGTGATGTCCACATCCATGTGACTCCCACGTCCTCAGTGAGCCTGCCTTTCATTTCACTCTAGCCACTCACTCTCTTGGCCACACCTGTGTCCTTGACCCCATGTAGAGTTGCTCCACCTCTGAGATCAGAAGATATTTCACCCTGTGACCACACTCTTATTTCCACCTCAGTTGCTGTCAGTACACTAGTCCTTCAACCTCACAAGGAACTCAGTCCACAGACACCAGATCACAGGTTGGTTCCTGAGGAAGGAAATTGATGAAGAAGTAGTGTCCTTGGGATTAACACCTATAGAAAGGAAGAGAAAGCAGCAGACTTTGGAATATGATACAGACTCAGCGACAGTCTTGATCAATGCCATAGGGGAGTTCTAAAGCTACAGTAATCCTTAAGTGTTGTTCTGAGTTCAGCCAAGATGGCCAGGACTTTATATTCATGTCAGTCATGGAATGTGGGCCACTGGGGAGTGGTGTGACTCCTTTGTGTAAAGCAGCTCTCTCTGTGTGGCTATGAAGCAATCCCTGAGGCAATAAGTCCTTCATTAAAAGGTGATCTGGGTGGGATATTACAGTGTGTATCACACTCTTCAATCTATCAACCTCCTTCCTGTCCTTGTTTTCTTCCCTACTCAACTTATATGCCATGGTTTATCACTTCAACTATACTCAAGTAAGAACCCTCAAATGCTTATTCTATTGTCTTTCTGTGTTACCTGCTCAGTTAAAGCCTCCAGTGTTAAGTGAATTCAAGTAACCTTCTGCATTCTTGCACTTGAGCTGCTGAACATAGATGGAGAAAACCAAGAAATTGTGCACATTGGTGTTTCCATAAATCCATAGTCTCTAAACTCAACTGGGTCCTCAATGCTGTCTCTCTACCAATATCAGCACTCTACCACTCACAACTCCAGCTATTTCAAAACTTCTCCATGTCCTTCAGGGCCCACACCCTCCGAATAGATAGCCTAACATCCTCTTCAAGGAGAAGATCTTTACCAGAAGAAAATGCCTGCAACTTCTTTCCAAAAAACCTTGAGGTAGACAAGATCTATTGATTCTACCTCTCCAATAACTTTCAGATTTATTCGCTTCTTACAAAGGTCTACTGCCACTTCCCCATTTCAAGTCACAATCCTTCTACATTTGAATGGCTGCAGGTGTCTTCTAACTGATCTTCTTGGGTTTATACTTTTCTTCACTCCCATTGGAGTAAAACATCATGCTTACCTTCTCCTCTTTAACTTCACACGTATGTTTCTCTGTGCTGAGAATAGATTTCCTTTTACGTCAACTCCTATTTCCTGATGAATTCTTCCTTTTTGTTGAGGACTCAGCTTAACTCATCCCTCAGTAAGAACTTATTTGACTCTTTAACTTGATTAAGATCCTGTGCTATATGTTTTCATAGCTCCCTTTATTTCCTGTTTCATAGCATTCACACACCTTGTATTAGTTATCTATTGCTGTGTAACAAATTACCCTAAAACTTAGAGGCTTGAAAACAATAAGCATTTATTATTTCTCAGGTTCTGTGGCTCAGGAGTGGCTTAGTTGAGTGGTTCTGACTCAGGATCTCACATGAGGTTGTAAACATAATGTTGACTGTCCCATAGTCATTTGAAAACTTGACTTGGGGTGGAAGATCTGCTTAGAAGAATGCTCATTCACATGGTACAGGAGGCCTCAGTTGTACAGGGCTTCTTGAGTGTCATCACTATATGGCAATGACTCCTCCAAGAGCAAGTGATCCAAGAATGGGAGAAAGAAGGAAACTGAGTGCCCCTATGACCAAGTCTTGGAAGTCACACATCATTCCTTCTGCTACATTCTATTTGTTAGACACTGAATCCAACCCACCCCTAAGAGGAGGGGAATTAAATTCCACCTCTTGAAAAGAAGAGCATAAAAGAATTTGTGGACCTATTTTAAAACCACCATATACTACTTCATAATTGTATATTTGCTAGTTTATCTTCACTAGATGGTAAGCTCCATTGGTGCAGGTGCCATGTCTATCTACTTTACACCTGTGTCTCCAACATCGAGTACAGTATCCAGAGCATAATGGAAGTTCAGTAAGAGTATGCCAATAAAGAAGTAATTAATTGAGAGATCTTATGAGAATGATGGAGGAGATACTATAAAAAGCGAAGTTTCAAAATAAGAGTTATGCCAATAAAGGAAAAAAGAACAAAGGTCTACTGCCACTTCCCCATTTCAAGTCACAATCCTTCTACATTTGAATGGCTGCAGGTGTCTTCTAACTGATCTTCTTGGGTTTATACTTTTCTTCACTCCCATTGGAGTAAAACATCATGCTTACCTTCTCCTCTTTAACTTCACACGTATGTTTCTCTGTGCTGAGAATAGATTTCCTTTTACGTCAACTCCTATTTCCTGATGAATTCTTCCTTTTTGTTGAGGACTCAGCTTAACTCATCCCTCAGTAAGAACTTATTTGACTCTTTAACTTGATTAAGATCCTGTGCTATATGTTTTCATAGCTCCCTTTATTTCCTGTTTCATAGCATTCACACACCTTGTATTAGTTATCTATTGCTGTGTAACAAATTACCCTAAAACTTAGAGGCTTGAAAACAATAAGCATTTATTATTTCTCAGGTTCTGTGGCTCAGGAGTGGCTTAGTTGAGTGGTTCTGACTCAGGATCTCACATGAGGTTGTAAACATAATGTTGACTGTCCCATAGTCATTTGAAAACTTGACTTGGGGTGGAAGATCTGCTTAGAAGAATGCTCATTCACATGGTACAGGAGGCCTCAGTTGTACAGGGCTTCTTGAGTGTCATCACTATATGGCAATGACTCCTCCAAGAGCAAGTGATCCAAGAATGGGAGAAAGAAGGAAACTGAGTGCCCCTATGACCAAGTCTTGGAAGTCACACATCATTCCTTCTGCTACATTCTATTTGTTAGACACTGAATCCAACCCACCCCTAAGAGGAGGGGAATTAAATTCCACCTCTTGAAAAGAAGAGCATAAAAGAATTTGTGGACCTATTTTAAAACCACCATATACTACTTCATAATTGTATATTTGCTAGTTTATCTTCACTAGATGGTAAGCTCCATTGGTGCAGGTGCCATGTCTATCTACTTTACACCTGTGTCTCCAACATCGAGTACAGTATCCAGAGCATAATGGAAGTTCAGTAAGAGTATGCCAATAAAGGAAAGAAGTAATTAATTGAGAGATCTTATGAGAATGATGGAGGAGATACTATACAACAATGCTTTATGAATTGCTAACCTCTTAGATCAAATTAGTATATCAGATGAGTTTTGGAGAGACTAGGATCCAACTGGTGTAGAGTTATGTGCAAGAATAAAAACCCTGATGGAGGCATTGCTAGCTAGCCCTGCATCTGATACTATGAAGGTGTTTTCTGAAGATACTGAACCTTGGAAATAGTTCTTTAAGAACTAGGGGAATGTGCGGCTCTTTTTGACCCACCTTCTGGTAAGGAGATAAATGAAAGAACCAAGATTTTGACTTTCATCCTCATCCTGACAAACTTTTCTAGAATTGATGTATTCTGATTCATTAAGTCACGATGAGATGGGATTGTCAGGGCACTGAGACAAAATACAGTCTGTTAAACAGTCTCTAAATAGTACCAGCACAGCTTCTAGGCCTGTCTGAAAGTGGGGAATCACAAGGAATCTCAAACAGTACAAACTATGGCAGCTAGTGCTTGCAGTTGTTGATGATGGTGATTTCCTCACCAAGATAGGTCCATTGTGTGGTTTTGAATATTATTCTTGAATTTTTCTTCAAGCCTTGCTGTCCATTCCTCCCAGTTACTCTGCAAACTACCATAATTAACCCATTTTCCGCTTAAATCAACTAGGGCCAGCTTCTATTGCTTACAACTAAGAACCTGACTGGGGCTTCCCTGGTGATCCAGTGGGTAAACACACTGCCTTGCTGTGCAAGGGGCGCCGGTTCAATGCCTGGCCTGGGAAGATCCCAGTGCTCTGCAATGAGAGAGGCCACTGTGGTGGGAGGCCACTGCGGTAGGAGGCCCACACAGGCCAAACAACAAAGATGAATGAAAACAAATAAATGGAAGACCAGTAGAAGTGACCAAAAAAAAAAAAAATATCCCGACTAATATAGAGAAGCCAAATGACTTGCCCAAAGTCATTCAGTCAGTGAACAGTGAAAATTTCCTTTAAATGTGAATGTCTGACTCCAAGGTCTAGACTCCTATCCTTCTCACCCATCCTTCCTTCCTGGGCAAGGCTTTCTCTACAAACAGCAAATCTCCACACCCTGTCAGGCAAGCTCAGAGTTCAACTACTACCCTAACATCACCGTATCATACAACAGTCTGACAAAAATTATGGAGTTCCTAGTCCACAAAAAAAAGTCTAGGATCTTGGGTTGAGGATGGAAGGTCACACAGATATGAAAGGGGTACTAGTCCTTCTTTCCAAAGAGCAAGTATACACTCATATTTAAAAAACCAAGTAGTCTAAAACTCAGTGCTTTTAAAGGGTTAGAAATTGCTGTGGGGAGCAGAGTTCCTAGAAGGAAGAAATGATATCCAACTGGGAAATCAGAAAAAGCCCAAGAGGATGTCATTAATTCAAATTATGGAAAACTCTACAGGATAAACTACTTGTTTTCTTCAACAAATTAGAAAGAGAGAGATCAGTAGATACTTAAGAACCTTATTAAAGATGCTTAATATCCCTCATCATCAGGGAAATACAAATCAAAACCACTACGAGACATCACCATACACCTGTTTGAATGGTTATTATCAAGAAGACAAGAAAAAACAAGTGTTAACTGGGGTGTGGAGAAAGGGAAACCCTAGCACACTGTTGGTAGGAATGTAAAATTAGTTCAGCCACTATGAAAAACAGTATGGAGTCTCCTCAAAAACGTACCATATGATCCAGCAATCCTACTTTTAGGTATACATCAAAATAAAATGAAGTCTGGGGGTGGAGGGGTTGGGGGAATATACATATGACTAATCTGAGAACATACATATCTGTAAAGAACAAAATTCTGTAAAAGTTAAAAGTAAAATAAAAGTTTTAAAAAATGAAATAAAATCACTATCTCAGAGAGATATTCATACCTCCATGTTCATTGCAGCATTATTCACAGTAGTCAAGACATGGAAATAACCGAAGTGAATGGATGACTGGATAAAGAAAATATGGTGCATTATATACAAAGGAGTATTATTGGGCCATAAAAAGAAAGGGAATCCTGCCTTTTGTGACCATGGTTGGGCTTTGAGGGCATTAGGCTAAAGTGAAATAAATCAGACAGAAATAGATGAATACTATATGATCTCATTTTCTACAATTTGTTGTGATCCACACAAAGGCTTTAACATAGTCAATAAATCAGAAGTAGATGTTTTTCTGGAATTCTCGTGCTTTTTCTATGATCTATTGGATGTTGGCAATTTGATCTCTGGTTCCTCTCCCTTTTCTAAATCCATCTTGTAAATCTGGAAGTTCTTGATTCATGTAGTACTGAAGCATAGCTTGTAGGATTTTGAGCATGACCTTGCTAGTGTGTGAAATGAGTGCAGTGGTGTGGTAGTTTGAACATTTTCTGGGATTGGAATGAAAACTGACCTTTTCCAGTCCTGTGGCCACTGCTGAGTTTTCCAAATGTGCTGACATATTGAGTGTAGCACTTTAAGGGCATCATCTTTTAGGATTTGAAAGAGCTCAGCTAGAATGTCATCAGCTCTACAAAGCTCTAGCTTTGTTTGTAGTGATGCTTCCTAATGCCCAGTTGATTTAGCATATGTCTGGCTCTAGGTGAGTGGCCA
The DNA here is from genome assembly GCA_022376925.1 of Tragulus kanchil. Classification (NCBI taxonomy): domain Eukaryota; kingdom Metazoa; phylum Chordata; class Mammalia; order Artiodactyla; family Tragulidae; genus Tragulus; species Tragulus kanchil. The sequence goes on along the minus strand of JAIOJX010000001.1, from coordinate 62,410,211 downwards.
CACTATCATGGTTATCCCGGTCATTAAGATCTTTTAGTATAATTCTTTTATGATTTTGCCACCTCTTCTTAATATCTTCTGCTTCTGTTAGTTCCATACCATTTCTGTCCTTTATTGTGCTCATATTTGCATGAAATATTCCCTTGGTATCTCTAGTTTTCTTGAAGAGATCTGTAATCTTTCCCATTCGTTTTCCCTACAATTTAATGTAAAAACAGTATGGAGTCTCCTCAAAATATGATCCAGCAATCCTACTTTTAGGTATAAAAAAAAGTCTGGGGTGGAGGGGTTGGGGGAATATACATATGACTAATCTGAGAACATACATATCTGTAAAGAACAAAATTCTGTAAAAGTTAAAAGTAAAATAAAAGTTTTAAAAAATGAAATAAAATCACTATCTCAGAGAGATATTCATACCTCCATGTTCATTGCAGCATTATTCACAGTAGTCAAGACATGGAAATAACCGAAGTGAATGGATGACTGGATAAAGAAAATATGGTGCATTATATACAAAGGAGTATTATTGGGCCATAAAAAGAAAGGGAATCCTGCCTTTTGTGACCATGGTTGGGCTTTGAGGGCATTAGGCTAAAGTGAAATAAATCAGACAGAAATAGATGAATACTATATGATCTCATTTTCTACAATTTGTTGTGATCCACACAAAGGCTTTAACATAGTCAATAAATCAGAAGTAGATGTTTTTCTGGAATTCTCGTGCTTTTTCTATGATCTATTGGATGTTGGCAATTTGATCTCTGGTTCCTCTCCCTTTTCTAAATCCATCTTGTAAATCTGGAAGTTCTTGATTCATGTAGTACTGAAGCATAGCTTGTAGGATTTTGAGCATGACCTTGCTAGTGTGTGAAATGAGTGCAGTGGTGTGGTAGTTTGAACATTTTCTGGGATTGGAATGAAAACTGACCTTTTCCAGTCCTGTGGCCACTGCTGAGTTTTCCAAATGTGCTGACATATTGAGTGTAGCACTTTAAGGGCATCATCTTTTAGGATTTGAAAGAGCTCAGCTAGAATGTCATCAGCTCTACAAAGCTCTAGCTTTGTTTGTAGTGATGCTTCCTAATGCCCAGTTGATTTAGCATATGTCTGGCTCTAGGTGAGTGGCCACACTATCATGGTTATCCCGGTCATTAAGATCTTTTTAGTATAATTCTTTTATGATTTTTGCCACCTCTTCTTAATATCTTCTGCTTCTGTTAGTTCCATACCATTTCTGTCCTTTATTGTGCTCATATTTGCATGAAATATTCCCTTGGTATCTCTAGTTTTCTTGAAGAGATCTGTAATCTTTCCCATTCTATTGTTTTCCTTTATTTCTTGGCATTGTTCACTTAATAAGACTTTCTTATCTCTCACTGCTATTCTCTGGAACTCTGCATTCAAATGAGCATATCTTTCCTTTTCTACTTTGCCTTTTGCTTCTCTTCTTTTCTCAGCTATTTGTAAGGCCTCCTTAAACAACCATTTTGCCTTTTTGCATTTCTTTTTCTTGGGGATAGTTTTAATCACTGCTTCCTATGGAAAATTCTTAAAGAAATGGGAATACCAGACCACCTTATCTGCCTCCCAAGAAACTTTGCAAATCAAGAAACAACAGAACCAGACATGGAACAGTGGTCTGGGTCGAAATTGGGGAAGGAGTACATCAAGGCTGTATCTTACCACCCTGGGTATTTAACTTATATGCAGAGTACATCATGTGAAATGTTGGGCTGGATAAAGCACAAGCTGGAATCAAGATTGCCGGAAGAAATATCAATAACCTCAGGATGCAGATGACACCACCCTTATGGCAGAAAGTGAAGAGGAACTAAAGAGTCCCTTGAGGAAGGTGAAAGAGAAAGGGGAAAATCTGGCCTAAAACTCAACATTCAGAAAACTAAGATCATGGCATCAGGTCCCATCACTTCATGGCAAAGAGATGGGCAAACAATGGAAACAGTGACAGACTTTATTTTCTTGGGCTCCAGAATCAGTGTGCTTAATGTTGTGTACCAGCCTGGATGAGGGGGCAGGGGACGGGGAGAGAAAGGAAAAAAAAAAAGAGATGCTCCTTGGAAGAAAAGAAAAGCAATGACAAACCTAGACAGCATACTAAAAAGCAGAGACATCACTTTGCCAACAAAAGTCCATATGGTCAAAGTCACGGTTTTCCCCATAGTTGTGTATGGATGTGAGAATTGGACCATAAAGATGGCTGAGCACCAAAGAATTGATGCCTTCAAACTGTTAGTTCCATCCCCAAAGTATAATTCTTTTATGATTTTGCCACCTCTTCTTAATATCTTCTGCTTCTGTTAGTTCCATACCATTTCTGTCCTTTATTGTGCTCATATTTGCATGAAATATTCCCTTGGTATCTCTAGTTTTCTTGAAGAGATCTGTAATCTTTCCCATTCTATTGTTTTCCTTTATTTCTTGGCATTGTTCACTTAATAAGACTTTCTTATCTCTCACTGCTATTCTCTGGAACTCTGCATTCAAATGAGCATATCTTTCCTTTTCTACTTTGCCTTTTGCTTCTCTTCTTTTCTCAGCTATTTGTAAGGCCTCCTTAAACAACCATTTTGCCTTTTTGCATTTCTTTTTCTTGGGGATAGTTTTAATCACTGCTTCCTATGGAAAATTCTTAAAGAAATGGGAATACCAGACCACCTTATCTGCCTCCCAAGAAACTTTGCAAATCAAGAAACAACAGAACCAGACATGGAACAGTGGTCTGGGTCGAAATTGGGGAAGGAGTACATCAAGGCTGTATCTTACCACCCTGGGTATTTAACTTATATGCAGAGTACATCATGTGAAATGTTGGGCTGGATAAAGCACAAGCTGGAATCAAGATTGCCGGAAGAAATATCAATAACCTCAGGATGCAGATGACACCACCCTTATGGCAGAAAGTGAAGAGGAACTAAAGAGTCCCTTGAGGAAGGTGAAAGAGAAAGGGGAAAATCTGGCCTAAAACTCAACATTCAGAAAACTAAGATCATGGCATCAGGTCCCATCACTTCATGGCAAAGAGATGGGCAAACAATGGAAACAGTGACAGACTTTATTTTCTTGGGCTCCAGAATCAGTGTGCTTAATGTTGTGTACCAGCCTGGATGAGGGGGCAGGGGACGGGGAGAGAAAGGAAAAAAAAAAAGAGATGCTCCTTGGAAGAAAAGAAAAGCAATGACAAACCTAGACAGCATACTAAAAAGCAGAGACATCACTTTGCCAACAAAAGTCCATATGGTCAAAGTCACGGTTTTCCCCATAGTTGTGTATGGATGTGAGAATTGGACCATAAAGATGGCTGAGCACCAAAGAATTGATGCCTTCAAACTGTAGTATTGGTGAAGACTCTTGAGAGTGCCTTGGACTACAAGGAGATCATTGGAAGGACTGATGCGGAAACTGAAGCTCCAGTACTTTGGCCACCTGATGCAAAGAGATGACTCAGTAGAAAAGACTTTGGGAAAGATAGAAGGCAGAAGGAGAAGGGGACAACCGAGGGCAAGATGGTTGGATGGCATCACTGACTTAATGGACATGAGTTTGAGCAAACTCTGGGAGATGGTGAAGAAAAGGGAAGCCTGACATGCTATAGTCCATGGAATCACAAAGAGTCAGATGCAACTGAGCTGAACTGAACTGATATGATCTCATTTATATGTGAAATCTAAGAAACGAAACAAAGCTCAAATTCATAGAAATGAAACATAGAATGGTAGATGCCAAGGATTAAGGGGTATGGGGTAAAAGGGAATATAGCCATCAAAAGGTGCAAACACCCACTTAAGAAATAAATAAGCTCAGGTGATCTAACACACAGCATGGTAACTATAGTTAAGAACACTATTATACACTTGAAAGTTGCCAAGAAAGTATGGGTGTGTTAGCTAACTTCATTGTGCTAATCATTTCACAACATATATGTGTCAAATCATCACGTGGTACACTTTAAGTTTACAAATGTTTTTGGTTTTTTTTTTTTTTTTTTTTTAGATTCCACATGTAACTGATCATATGCTACTTAATATAGTACCTCATGGTCCATCAGTGTTGTCACAAATGGGAAGATTTCATTCTTTTTATGGCCAAATTCCGTTATGGCAAAGAGATGGGCAAACAATGGAAACAGTGACAGACTTTATTTTCTTGGGCTCCAGAATCAGTGTGCTTAATGTTGTGTACCAGCCTGGATGAGGGGGCAGGGGACGGGGAGAGAAAGGAAAAAAAAAAAGAGATGCTCCTTGGAAGAAAAGAAAAGCAATGACAAACCTAGACAGCATACTAAAAAGCAGAGACATCACTTTGCCAACAAAAGTCCATATGGTCAAAGTCACGGTTTTCCCCATAGTTGTGTATGGATGTGAGAATTGGACCATAAAGATGGCTGAGCACCAAAGAATTGATGCCTTCAAACTGTAGTATTGGTGAAGACTCTTGAGAGTGCCTTGGACTACAAGGAGATCATTGGAAGGACTGATGCGGAAACTGAAGCTCCAGTACTTTGGCCACCTGATGCAAAGAGATGACTCAGTAGAAAAGACTTTGGGAAAGATAGAAGGCAGAAGGAGAAGGGGACAACCGAGGGCAAGATGGTTGGATGGCATCACTGACTTAATGGACATGAGTTTGAGCAAACTCTGGGAGATGGTGAAGAAAAGGGAAGCCTGACATGCTATAGTCCATGGAATCACAAAGAGTCAGATGCAACTGAGCTGAACTGAACTGATATGATCTCATTTATATGTGAAATCTAAGAAACGAAACAAAGCTCAAATTCATAGAAATGAAACATAGAATGGTAGATGCCAAGGATTAAGGGGTATGGGGTAAAAGGGAATATAGCCATCAAAAGGTGCAAACACCCACTTAAGAAATAAATAAGCTCAGGTGATCTAACACACAGCATGGTAACTATAGTTAAGAACACTATTATACACTTGAAAGTTGCCAAGAAAGTATGGGTGTGTTAGCTAACTTCATTGTGCTAATCATTTCACAACATATATGTGTCAAATCATCACGTGGTACACTTTAAGTTTACAAATGTTTTTGGTTTTTTTTTTTTTTTTTTTTAGATTCCACATGTAACTGATCATATGCTACTTAATATAGTACCTCATGGTCCATCAGTGTTGTCACAAATGGGAAGATTTCATTCTTTTTTTTATGGCCAAATTCCGTTATGTATGTGTGTGTGTTTATATGTGTATATTAAGATATATAATCAAATATGTGTCATATATATATATAATGAAAGTATAATATACATATATATATATCAAATATCATCTGTCAATGGGCATTCGGGTTATTGTCATATATTCACGATTTTAAATAATGCTGCAATTAGTGCAAGGTTGCACATATCTTTTCTTTTTTTTTTTTTTCTTTAAAGATTTATTTATTTATTTATTTTGGGCGGGGGTCAGGTTGGGGAGGGAGGGGAGCGGGCGGGCCACTTCTATTGTTCTTTCATTTCTCTGTTTTCTTCCGTCTTTGTTCCTTGGCTCCTGTGGGCCTCCCATCGTGGTGGGGTTTGTCGCTGCAGAGCGCCAGCTCTGGGCTCATGCACTCCAGAGCTTCCGCTCGGTAATTGGACACATCAGTCCAGCCGCTCCGCGGCACATGGGATCTTCCCAGACCAGGGATCGAACCGGCACCCCTTGCACTGCAAGGCGGGGTCCTTACCCACTGGACCACCAGAGGAAGCCCTAATTTTTTAATTGAAGGATAATTGCTTTACAGAATTTTGTTGGTTTCTGCCTCACATCAACATGAATCAGCCATAGGTATACATATGTCCCCTCCCTCTTGTACCCCCCTCCCACATCCCTCCCCATCCCACCCCTCTAGGTTGTTACCAAGCTCCTGTTTCAGTTCCTGGAGTCATACAGCAAATTTCCGTTAGATATCTATTTTGCATATTGTAATATAAGTTTCCATGTTATCGTAGTTCTATTTTTAATGTTTTAAGAAACCTCCACACTGTTTTCCATAAAGGCTGCACCAATTTAGATTCTAATCACCTGTGCATGAGAGTACCCTTTTCTCCATATCGTCACCAACACTTATTTCTTATGTTTTTCATAATAGCCATCCTGACAGATGTGAGGTGATATCTCATTGTGGTTTTGATTTTCATTTCCCTGATAATTAGTGATGATAAGCACCTTTTCATGTACATGCTGGCCATCTGTATGTCTTCTCTGGAAAAATGTCTATTCATTTCCTCTGTCAATTTTTTAATCAAAAATGTTTATTGCTATTGAGATCTTTATATATTTGAGATAATAACTCCTCTTTAGACATACAATTTTTGAATATTTTCTCCCATTGCATAAGTTGACTCTTTTTTCCTCATAAGTTGCCTTTTAATTTTGTTGATGTACACAAATTTATATATCAATTATGTCTCAATAAAGCTGGGGAAAAAAGAAGCTTGGAAAATGTTTTTAAAAAGAGAGAGAAAAAAGTAAAGAAAAAAAATAATAAAAAGAGAAAGAAAGAGACTTAATGAATTGCAATGTTCAGATCTTATTTTTCTTGATTCAAAAAATTATTTTAAAAATGAAATGAGTAATATGTATACTAGATATTTAATATTAAGGAATTTCTGTTTATGTTTTTAGGGAGATGGTAGTACAGCTATTTTTTAAAGAGTTCTTTCATTATAGGGATGCACAGTAAAATGATAATAGATGAAATGATATAGTGACTTGGCATTTGCTTCAAAATATTAGCAGAGGAGTGGCACTATAAAGGAAAAGAGATTGGCCATGAATTGATAATGTCTTAATCTGAATGATGGGTAAATTGGGTTCATTGTACTAGTCTTTCAACTTCTGTTTGAAATAGTCCATAGAAAAAGTTACAAAAGTAGGAGAAGGAGGAGGAGGCATTACACTAGAAGTTCAGAGTGTGAGCTCTGGAGTCACATGGACTGACTTTATATTTTTTCTCTGTTTTTAACAGCTATGTGCCTTGAGGCAGGTGAATAGTCAGGATAGAAGATAGAAGGAACTTTGGCTGATGGAGGGTCCACCATCTTGTAATACCACCATGTCCACATATGGCCTCTGAAGGTGCTGCAGAAGGGTAAGAAAAAACAGGAGGGATTGATGAGATGTTTTTATGAGCCAGGCCAAGAAATGGCTTACATCTTTTCTGTGTATATTATGTTAGTCAGAAGTCAGTCACATGGTCTTAGCCTACTTGTGAGAGAAGATGGGAGAATGTGTCCCCAGGAAAAGGAAGACGAAATTGCTTTGATGAAACATGCTTGGTGCCATAAAGTTACTTAACTTCCTGGGTTTTAAGTTTGCTCTTCTTTAGAATGGGGATGATAATGATAACATGTATCTCACAGGCTTATTATAAATGTTAAATGAGTTAGTATACATAAATCTTTCAGACTAAGGCCTAACCTAGGGTAAGTGCTTAATTTTTTGTATCCATGTATTGATCTAAAAATGGGCCTTGACATATTGGAACAATTATTATCAGCCAAAGACAGGAGTTGGTGAAGCAGTTTTCATGGGGTCATGATCAAAAGCATGTACACAAATTTATATATCAATTATGTCTCAATAAAGCTGGGGAAAAAAGAAGCTTGGAAAATGTTTTTAAAAAGAGAGAGAAAAAAGTAAAGAAAAAAAATAATAAAAAGAGAAAGAAAGAGACTTAATGAATTGCAATGTTCAGATCTTATTTTTCTTGATTCAAAAAATTATTTTAAAAATGAAATGAGTAATATGTATACTAGATATTTAATATTAAGGAATTTCTGTTTATGTTTTTAGGGAGATGGTAGTACAGCTATTTTTTAAAGAGTTCTTTCATTATAGGGATGCACAGTAAAATGATAATAGATGAAATGATATAGTGACTTGGCATTTGCTTCAAAATATTAGCAGAGGAGTGGCACTATAAAGGAAAAGAGATTGGCCATGAATTGATAATGTCTTAATCTGAATGATGGGTAAATTGGGTTCATTGTACTAGTCTTTCAACTTCTGTTTGAAATAGTCCATAGAAAAGTTACAAAAGTAGGAGAAGGAGGAGGAGGCATTACACTAGAAGTTCAGAGTGTGAGCTCTGGAGTCACATGGACTGACTTTATATTTTTTCTCTGTTTTTAACAGCTATGTGCCTTGAGGCAGGTGAATAGTCAGGATAGAAGATAGAAGGAACTTTGGCTGATGGAGGGTCCACCATCTTGTAATACCACCATGTCCACATATGGCCTCTGAAGGTGCTGCAGAAGGGTAAGAAAAAACAGGAGGGATTGATGAGATGTTTTTATGAGCCAGGCCAAGAAATGGCTTACATCTTTTCTGTGTATATTATGTTAGTCAGAAGTCAGTCACATGGTCTTAGCCTACTTGTGAGAGAAGATGGGAGAATGTGTCCCCAGGAAAAGGAAGACGAAATTGCTTTGATGAAACATGCTTGGTGCCATAAAGTTACTTAACTTCCTGGGTTTTAAGTTTGCTCTTCTTTAGAATGGGGATGATAATGATAACATGTATCTCACAGGCTTATTATAAATGTTAAATGAGTTAGTATACATAAATCTTTCAGACTAAGGCCTAACCTAGGGTAAGTGCTTAATTTTTTGTATCCATGTATTGATCTAAAAATGGGCCTTGACATATTGGAACAATTATTATCAGCCAAAGACAGGAGTTGGTGAAGCAGTCTATTTTACAAACATGGGGGATGGCATGAGTCAAAAAGCAAAAGGAAAGTGTGGGATGTGTTCAGGAAATAATGAGTATGTGGTGCATAAAGGAGAATGGGGGACATATCTTTAATAATTGGTTGGAAATTGATCATAGAGGGCCTCAAATACCTACATTTAGCATTGAAAAAAAATGGTGGCAGTGAGATGACAAAATGCAGAATCATATAGAATTATAATGCTGGAAGGATTACTGGGTAACATATAGTCCAATCTTCTTATTTTATAGTGAATGTAATTAAGACAAAGATGATTAGATGACTTATTCAATGGGACACAGCTTCCTGATAGCATGGCTGAAATGAGTTCAGCCTTCTTAACTCCCCAGCCTCTGATTTTCCATCATACTTTGCTCCTCTTCATGATTGTTGAGAGACTTTAGGAAGATGAGTTTGTCCGGTTCTAATCTCCAGTTACAATGGGCAAGTGATTTCAACAGTGGATCACAAAAAGTTACAAAAGTTCATCCTGTATCATAGTTTCCTTTGTGTAAAATGTGAGTTGTGCATTTACACAAAATCAAGAATGCCTCACTTCTAGCTCTAAAATCAGATTTACATTAGAAATGAGAAAGTTTGGAACTAGTTCGTTTTGATATTCTAAGACAGAGATTGATTAATAATATGACTAAGTTCTGGCCAGTGGGCTATAAGCTATGTTTTGATAATATATACAACTTCTAGGAAGTATTCTTCAGAGGGAATACTTCTCTCTTTCCTTCCTTTCCCCTCCTGGCAGGATTTTTTTTGTTAGTCAGAAGTCAGTCACATGGTCTTAGCCTACTTGTGAGAGAAGATGGGAGAATGTGTCCCCAGGAAAAGGAAGACGAAATTGCTTTGATGAAACATGCTTGGTGCCATAAAGTTACTTAACTTCCTGGGTTTTAAGTTTGCTCTTCTTTAGAATGGGGATGATAATGATAACATGTATCTCACAGGCTTATTATAAATGTTAAATGAGTTAGTATACATAAATCTTTCAGACTAAGGCCTAACCTAGGGTAAGTGCTTAATTTTTTGTATCCATGTATTGATCTAAAAATGGGCCTTGACATATTGGAACAATTATTATCAGCCAAAGACAGGAGTTGGTGAAGCAGTCTATTTTACAAACATGGGGGATGGCATGAGTCAAAAAGCAAAAGGAAAGTGTGGGATGTGTTCAGGAAATAATGAGTATGTGGTGCATAAAGGAGAATGGGGGACATATCTTTAATAATTGGTTGGAAATTGATCATAGAGGGCCTCAAATACCTACATTTAGCATTGAAAAAAAATGGTGGCAGTGAGATGACAAAATGCAGAATCATATAGAATTATAATGCTGGAAGGATTACTGGGTAACATATAGTCCAATCTTCTTATTTTATAGTGAATGTAATTAAGACAAAGATGATTAGATGACTTATTCAATGGGACACAGCTTCCTGATAGCATGGCTGAAATGAGTTCAGCCTTCTTAACTCCCCAGCCTCTGATTTTCCATCATACTTTGCTCCTCTTCATGATTGTTGAGAGACTTTAGGAAGATGAGTTTGTCCGGTTCTAATCTCCAGTTACAATGGGCAAGTGATTTCAACAGTGGATCACAAAAAGTTACAAAAGTTCATCCTGTATCATAGTTTCCTTTGTGTAAAATGTGAGTTGTGCATTTACACAAAATCAAGAATGCCTCACTTCTAGCTCTAAAATCAGATTTACATTAGAAATGAGAAAGTTTGGAACTAGTTCGTTTTGATATTCTAAGACAGAGATTGATTAATAATATGACTAAGTTCTGGCCAGTGGGCTATAAGCTATGTTTTGATAATATATACAACTTCTAGGAAGTATTCTTCAGAGGGGAATACTTCTCTCTTTCCTTCTTCCTCCTGGCAGGAATGCAGACATGATGGCTGGAGATGAAGCAACTATCTTGAATCATGATGTGACATTGGTCCGCCCATGGATGCTGTGTGTTGAGAAATGCAGAACAACAAGGTGAAAGAACTCTGGATACCAATACTTATGGAGACTTCACTAACCCTGGACTTCCTATGTTTACATTTACAAGAAATACACATGTACCTTGTTTAACCCATTGTCATTTTGGGTATTGTGTTATTTGCAACTGAACCTATATCATAACTGATACAGGAGATAACAGGGCTTCCCTTGTAGTGCAATCAGTAAAGAATCTGCCTGCAGTGCAGGAGACCTGAGTTCAATTCCTGCGTCAGGAAGATCCCCTCGAGAAAGAAATGACAACCCACTCCAGTATTCTTGCCTGGAGAATCTCATGGACAGAGGAGCCTGGAAGGCTACAGTCCGTGGAGTCACAAGAGTCAGGCACAACTTAGCAACTAAACGACCACCACAGGAGATAACTGATGCATCAGCACCTGGTTCTAAGTGAATTCAAAACCAATCTCTTTGGAACCACTAGGGCACAAACTCTCAGATGGCCCTTAATAATCCCTATCTTTTGGTATATCCCTGTCTAATTCCCTCCTCTTGGGTGTAGACAGACTTAAAAACTTGCTTCTAAACCATGGAATATGCAAAAGGTGATGGGAAGTCATACCTGTGATTATGTTACATAATTTTTTTTGTTTGGCCACTTCTATTGGTCTTTCATCATCCATCTTTGTTCTTTTGGCCTGTGTAGGCCTCCCATCACAGTGGCCCCTCTCGCTACAGAGCGCCGGCTCTGGGCACATGCACTCCAGAGTGCTGTCTCGGTAGTTGGACACATCGGTCCAGCCACTCCTCAGCACATGGGATTTTCCCCGGCCAGGGATCAAACCGGCGGTGTCTTTGCCCACTGGACCACCAGGGAAGCAAATGTTACATAAATTTTTAACTCTGCCTTGCTGACTGATTCTTTCTAGCGCCATCGTTGTTTGCATACTTTCATGAAGCAAGTCATTTGTTGGAGAGACCCACCTGGTGGAGAACTGAGGGAGACCTCTAATCAACAGTGAGAAGGGACCTGAGGCTCTCAACCCAACAACTCATGAAGAACTGAACCACACCAACCACCAGGTGAACTTAGAACTAGACTCTTCCCCAGTCACATCCTTCCGTGAGACCCCAGCCCTGGCTGACACTTTGATAGCAGTGTTGTGAAAGACCTGGAAACAAATAACCTGTTTAAGCTATACCCACGTTCCTGAGTCACAGAAACTACAAGCTAGTAATTGTGTGCTGCTTTTATCCAAGTTTATGGTAATTTTGTCTGCAGTGACTGATATAGTATTTCCTCCATTCACCTCATCTTTCCTTAGGCTCCTCGCTCCTCTACCCCAAAATCTCCACCATGTGTATCAACTTATGCAAATGTTAATATATGTCTTCAGAGATCACCAGCCCACTGACTGCAATCATACAGTTTTGGCATAGTATTTTGGACTACAACCTTGACAGATAAATAATCAAATGTAAGGGTTTATCATTCCCTTACTTGTTTATACAGCACAGCTTACTTTAACTCTAGATTCACTTTCTGGCTTCTCATATTTTTTCAGAGCTCTATGTGTTCGATTTCTCCCAAAGCTATCCTGGGTTCTGCAGTTCCGTGCATGCATGTATGCTTAGTCACTCAGTCACATTCAGCTCTTTGTGATCCCATGGACTGCGACCCACCAGTCCCCTCTGTCCATGAGATTTTGCAGGCAAGAATACTGGAGTGGGCTGCCATTTCCTACTCCAGGGGATCTTCCCAACCCAAAGGTAGAACTCACATCTCTTGCATCTCCTTCATTAGTGGACACATTCTTTACCATTGTGCTACTTGGAAAGCCCTCTAAGGCTCCACAGAGAGTCAATTATGAAGTTTCTAGCTGCTCACAGATGCATCTCTCAGAGCCTCAGCTGGTTTATTCAGTTGGCTTTAGTTCATAAAGCTACTTAGGTTTTACTTTTAATTTTCCAGCTTCCAGGAAAGAGGATTTCAATCTAGGTCTTTCAGACTATCCATGCATCCATTCTTCCTCCGGGCTGTTTTCCCATTCTGAAGGTATTCTATGTTCTGCCCAAGTCTACCTCCATTTCTGATTCACCCTTTTATTTTCATGTGCTTTAGCAACCTATAATTTTGTCAACTCGTCAGCCTGAAATGGAGGCACATGTACTGTTCCATGAGAAATAATTTTAGGGGCTTCCTTGCTGACTCAGTGGTAAAGAATCTAGCTGGTAATGCAGGAGACTCAGGTTGGATCTCTGATCTAGGAAGATCCCACACGTTGCAAAGCAACTAAGCCCATATGTCACAACTATTAAGCCTGTACCCTAGGGCCCACAGGCAGCAACTACTTTGCCCACGTGCCCCCACTACTGAAGCCCACATGCCCTGGAGCCCGTGTTCTGCAACAAGAAGAGCCATCACAATGAGAAGTCTGTGCACTGCAACTAGAGAGTAGCCTCATCTTTCTGAAACTAGAAAAAGTCCGTGTGCAGCAACAAAGACCCAGCGCAGCCAAGAATAAAAATAAATTTTAAAAAATTTTAAGAGAAGGGGCTATGGGAGCATACTGGTCAAAATGAATAGTGTCCCTAGTTGGGAGGCAGAAATTTAATCTAGAAGCTGGCTTTTGAGATGAAGCCTGAGTAGCATTTTTGATGTGGAGAAAGACAATAGTGCATTCTAGGCAGAGATGACATAATATTATGCATGTTCAGGAAGATATTTATTGAAAACTGCTTTGAAATAAAGCTTAACAGATCTTAACATTGATTTCAAGTAGTTTCATTATGCCCTCTCCTAATGTTTCAGAGCTACTTCAAATGATGGAAAAAATTCTTGGGATTTGAAGTAGATGGTGAGTATACTTTTCAACCCCCAGATTAGGACACATGATCTGAAAAAAATACAACTGTAATTTGGGGAACAATAGATCCAAGTGCTTGAATTTGGATTTTGGAAATCTGGGAGTAGATTCAGCTGGTTTATTCAGTTGGCTTTAGTTCATAAAGCTACTTAGGTTTTACTTTTAATTTTCCAGCTTCCAGGAAAGAGGATTTCAATCTAGGTCTTTCAGACTATCCATGCATCCATTCTTCCTCCGGGCTGTTTTCCCATTCTGAAGGTATTCTATGTTCTGCCCAAGTCTACCTCCATTTCTGATTCACCCTTTTATTTTCATGTGCTTTAGCAACCTATAATTTTGTCAACTCGTCAGCCTGAAATGGAGGCACATGTACTGTTCCATGAGAAATAATTTTAGGGGCTTCCTTGCTGACTCAGTGGTAAAGAATCTAGCTGGTAATGCAGGAGACTCAGGTTGGATCTCTGATCTAGGAAGATCCCACACGTTGCAAAGCAACTAAGCCCATATGTCACAACTATTAAGCCTGTACCCTAGGGCCCACAGGCAGCAACTACTTTGCCCACGCGCCCCCACTACTGAAGCCCACATGCCCTGGAGCCCGTGTTCTGCAACAAGAAGAGCCATCACAATGAGAAGTCTGTGCACTGCAACTAGAGCGTAGCCTCATCTTTCTGAAACTAGAAAAGTCCGTGTGCAGCAACAAAGACCCAGCGCAGCCAAGAATAAAAAAAAATTTTTAAAAAAATTTTAAGAGAAGGGGCTATGGGAGCATACTGGTCAAAATGAATAGTGTCCCTAGTTGGGAGGCAGAAATTTAATCTAGAAGCTGGCTTTTGAGATGAAGCCTGAGTAGCATTTTTGATGTGGAGAAAGACAATAGTGCATTCTAGGCAGAGATGACATAATATTATGCATGTTCAGGAAGATATTTATTGAAAACTGCTTTGAAATAAAGCTTAACAGATCTTAACATTGATTTCAAGTAGTTTCATTATGCCCTCTCCTAATGTTTCAGAGCTACTTCAAATGATGGAAAAAATTCTTGGGATTTGAAGTAGATGGTGAGTATACTTTTCAACCCCCAGATTAGGACACATGATCTGAAAAAAATACAACTGTAATTTGGGGAACAATAGAACCAAGTGCTTGAATTTGGATCTGTCTGGGAAAATCAGGTCAGGGCATATGTTCTCTTAGCTTCTAGTATATAGAAATTACAGGTAGAGAAATTCATGATTATAACCCTTGGCAATCAGACAATTCAATCAGAATGTCTGAAGAATGCTTCATGGAATTTCTGGCTCTTTGGAACCAGTTATATTAGAGGCTCTACCATGGGAGTCCAGCCATTTTGATAGTCTTTCTTTTAACTGCATGTAGCAGACATTCCAGGTAGCTCGGAGGAGTATGAAATGTTGAATGGAATGCCTCGTGGAATTCTGGGGTATCTCATAGAACCAGCAGTAGAGTGAAGTAGTCAAGGCTCAGGAAGAGTAGGAACTAAGGCACACCAGTAGCATGTGCTTGAGAAGCAAGGCTCACAAACTCCGGTGGTCCTGCAGGCTTGAAGTAAGGCTATAGTGATCTGGGGCAGTTGTTTCTTTCCTCTACCCAACAGTTGCCGTATAAAAATTTGGCCCAGTGCCACCAGACTCAGTAAAGTCAGAATTGTGGATTGTTACTTCACATTCCCTGGTTTTAAAACATTCAGTAGTAATCCACATGAAAACAGACATTGGAAGGGCCTAGAAAAGCACATGTTTTCAGTGTCTCCTCCAAAGTGCTGCTGTTAGACATAGAGAATGGACTTATGAACAGAGTGGGAAAATAGAGGGCAGGACAAATTGAGGTAGTAGCGTTAACATATATACACTACCAGGTCTGAAATAGATAGCTAGTGGGAAGCTGCTGTATAATATAGGAGCTCAACTTGGTGCTTACATTGTACTGTCCAGTGATCTAAGTATTTAATGTGCATTATTTCATTTAAGCCTCACAACAAACAAATTAAGGGCATTCTCATCCCCATATTACAGATGACATAATATTATGCATGTTCAGGAAGATATTTATTGAAAACTGCTTTGAAATAAAGCTTAACAGATCTAACATTGATTTCAAGTAGTTTCATTATGCCCTCTCTAATGTTTCAGAGCTACTTCAAATGATGGAAAAAATTCTTGGGATTTGAAGTAGATGGTGAGTATACTTTTCAACCCCCAGATTAGGACACATGATCTGAAAAAAATACAACTGTAATTTGGGGAACAATAGAACCAAGTGCTTGAATTTGGATCTGTCTGGGAAAATCAGGTCAGGGCATATGTTCTCTTAGCTTCTAGTATATAGAAATTACAGGTAGAGAAATTCATGATTATAACCCTTGGCAATCAGACAATTCAATCAGAATGTCTGAAGAATGCTTCATGGAATTTCTGGCTCTTTGGAACCAGTTATATTAGAGGCTCTACCATGGGAGTCCAGCCATTTTGATAGTCTTTCTTTTAACTGCATGTAGCAGACATTCCAGGTAGCTCGGAGGAGTATGAAATGTTGAATGGAATGCCTCGTGGAATTCTGGGGTATCTCATAGAACCAGCAGTAGAGTGAAGTAGTCAAGGCTCAGGAAGAGTAGGAACTAAGGCACACCAGTAGCATGTGCTTGAGAAGCAAGGCTCACAAACTCCGGTGGTCCTGCAGGCTTGAAGTAAGGCTATAGTGATCTGGGGCAGTTGTTTCTTTCCTCTACCCAACAGTTGCCGTATAAAAATTTGGCCCAGTGCCACCAGACTCAGTAAAGTCAGAATTGTGGATTGTTACTTCACATTCCCTGGTTTTAAAACATTCAGTAGTAATCCACATGAAAACAGACATTGGAAGGGCCTAGAAAAGCACATGTTTTCAGTGTCTCCTCCAAAGTGCTGCTGTTAGACATAGAGAATGGACTTATGAACAGAGTGGGAAAAAGAGAGGGCAGGACAAATTGAGGTAGTAGCGTTAACATATATACACTACCAGGTCTGAAATAGATAGCTAGTGGGAAGCTGCTGTATAATATAGGGAGCTCAACTTGGTGCTTACATTGTACTGTCCAGTGATCTAAGTATTTAATGTGCATTATTTCATTTAAGCCTCACAACAAACAAATTAAGGGGCATTCTCATCCCCATATTACAGATAAGGAAACTGAGGCTCATAGAGTTATAAACAATTTGCTGGAAGTCAACACTGCTAGGGGTGGCGAAGCTGGGCACTACTCCCTGATCCCGTGCTCTTAACCACTTTACCAAGATGCCTCCCTACCAGAAAGGGGATTGTGAATTAGGCAGCCATCCCACTTGCTTGACTGGGTAAGAAATTTCAGGAAGGACATGGATGACAGAGATGAAGGAACCATTGGTCTGCCAATGGTCTGTCTTCCTTCTGACATCCAGGAAACTGAATCTCAGGATGAAAAAGTGGCTTGTCCAAGGTAACACAGTCCATGGTAGGCTAGGGGGTCCCCCAAACCCTCGCCTTTTGTATGATATCCTCCCCTGCTCAGCCAATCAGCCTCAGTATTCACACTCCCTAAGACTTAATTTACACTTTGTTTACATTGGGCTTCCTTTGTAGCTCAGCTGGCAAAGACTCCCCCTGTAATGCAGGAGATCTTAGTTCCCCTGGAGAAGGACTAGGTTACCCACTCTAGTACTCTTGGGCTTCCCTGGTGTCTCAGATGGTAAAGAATCTGCTTGCAATGTCGGAGACCTGGATTCAGTTCCTGGGTTGGGAAGATCCTCTGGAGAAGGGAAAGGCTACCCACTCCAGTATTCTTGCCTGGAGAATTCCATGGCTCATCCATGGGTCTCAAAGAGTCAGACCCAACTAAGCAACTTTCACTTACATTACATCTACTCCCTAACACCTAATTTACATGGGGTCCCCTGAAAGCAATCCATTTTTTTCATTCAGTTCAGCCTTTCATCTGCAATTCTGTATATCCAACCTTTTATCCCAGATCTGTGTGGAGGCTTGCCAGGTGGTGCTAGTGGTAAAGGATCCACCTGCCAATGCATGAGATGCAAGAGACTCAGGTTCGAGCCTTGCGTTGGGAAGATCCCCTGGACTAGGAAATGGCACTCCAGTGTTCTTGCCTAGAGAATTCCATGGACAGAGGAGCCTGGCGGGCTACAGTCCATGGGGCTGCAAAGAGTCGGACATGACTGAGCACACACACACACATACACACACACACACACACACACCCTGCCTGTTTTATGAAAATCGACGGAAACCCTAGAATGCTTTCCGGAAAGCACGTTTCCTACAGATCTTGAAAATGAAAAGTACGGGTTCAGGGAAAGTGCTGACACTTGGGCCAGCATTGACAACTGGTCTGGAACTTCACAACATGTGGCAAATGTCAGGTCCAGTGGTCCATCCTTCATGCTTTGGGGAGCTGCCCTTGGGCATCAGGTCCTTTGAGAGAAGACTGTAGTGAGGAAAGAACCTGAGCATGGGTCAGACAGTGGAAAGCAAAGAATAGAAGAAAGGCAGAATTGAAGTTAGACAACCTTTCTAGTCAGTTACTTTTGCCTGCAATTCTCATGTTACCTTCTTTCTTAAAATCTCCAGAATGAATCTGTTATACCCATTCCCGCTGATAGCTGCTCACCCTTCCCAGGGGGATTGATGTTCTCATCAGCCATTGTCACTTGTAACTCTTGTACCTTCTAGACAGGTGGTGCATGAATGGACTTTAGAAAATTCAAGAATCTTTGTGAAATTGTATTTAAAATGCTGTGAGTGTGGGCATTTTTCTAAGGAAGGCAGTCATAATTCTAATCAGATAGTTAATGGGTCCATGATATGGTGTTTTTTGGCTGTGCTGGCTCTTAGTTGTGGCATGTGGGATCTAGTTCCCTGGCCAGGGATGGAACCTGGGCCCTCTGCATTAGAAGCTTAGAGTCTTAACCACTGAACCACCAGGGAAATCCCAGTCCATGATCTTTAAAAAAAAAAAATACAAACAACTTGGCCTAGGAGCTTTAATATGAAGGAATGTACTACGAATTGTGTTGTTTCAGGAGTAATGGGCTAGGGTAAGGGGTCAGGGATTGCTCCCAAAGTCCTTAAAACCCCCCCATGGAATTCACGAATAAAGTCACAGAGAGTTGTTCTGGGAGAGGCAAGTTGTCTTGAGACAGACCCATGGAAACTGGAGTGGAAGGCAGCCACAGAGGCAGCAGAAATGTTGGGGGACTTGGCGGGGGCGGAGGGTGAGGGTGGAATCGCATCCAAGCCAGACAGTTTGAAATAACTGAAGCAGAGGAGCCAATCTGAAAGTGCTCTGCCGAGCTCAACTGAATGAAAGAGAAGGGATCTGAATGGCTGGGAGCAGAAGCCGTCTTGAAGATTTGTGTTTAACTTGATGTTTAATATTCCTTTGTAAGGCAAAACCGTAGCAATCAATGTGAAAGTAAGGGAGCAGCTGCTGCTTCCCAAATACTGTCAACAAGACAGAAAATGTGTGAGGTGTTGTGAATAATGGCTGTAATTAAAGCAGTGCAGCAATTCTGGTAGGATAAGCAGGGCTCCCAGGGTTATGATTATCAAGTTCAGTCTCCAAAGCGCTGCCTCTGTGTGTGTGTGTGCAAGTGCACGTGAGTCTACACATATGGGCCCATATATTTATGCACAGAAATGTAAA
Source organism: Tragulus kanchil (assembly GCA_022376925.1). Lineage (NCBI taxonomy): Eukaryota > Metazoa > Chordata > Mammalia > Artiodactyla > Tragulidae > Tragulus > Tragulus kanchil. Next base: position 62,390,951 of record JAIOJX010000001.1, on the reverse strand, counting down.
GAGTTGAAAGAAAAGAATCTGGAGAAAGTATCATGGAGAGGAAGGTGAGATGCATGAGACTTGATGTGAAGGAATGATAGGAGAAGAGGAAAGGGAGAAGATGGAGAAGAGAGAAAGAGAGAGGAAGAGTTGGTTTCATGTGCTGTGGATCAAGGGTCAGCAACCTACCTTACCTGACCGCCTGTATAAAGTAGGTCTACACACACACACACACTGATAGTCATTTTCACTACATACAATTTCTTGCCATAATTCCCATCCTCCATCTCTTACTTGTTTCCTGCTTTCTTTATTGATTTGTACATCCCATGAGGGCAATGACCACATCTGTCCCATTTACATCTTGGTAGCAGTCAGTTTAGGCTAAGTTATACTTCAGTCACAAATGGTTTCCCCAAACAAAGATTTATTTCTGGTTCGTATTTATTATCTGTTGGCCAAGAGTTGGTAAGGGCTGTGCTCCATGTGTTGTGTCTTCACTCTGGAACCCAGGTTCACAGAGTGGCCCCTATTTGGCATATCAATCTTCCCATAGCAAAGAGAAGATGGCATAGTGTTATCACATTATGGCTCTGGAAGCTTCTGCTTGGAAGAGGCATAGTCATTTCACACTTCATTGGCCAAAAGCAAGTCTCATGGCCATAGTAGTACGGAGGGTGAGGGTGGAATCGCATCCAAGCCAGACAGTTTGAAATAACTGAAGCAGAGGAGCCAATCTGAAAGTGCTCTGCCGAGCTCAACTGAATGAAAGAGAAGGGATCTGAATGGCTGGGAGCAGAAGCCGTCTTGAAGATTTGTGTTTAACTTGATGTTTAATATTCCTTTGTAAGGCAAAACCGTAGCAATCAATGTGAAAGTAAGGGAGCAGCTGCTGCTTCCCAAATACTGTCAACAAGACAGAAAATGTGTGAGGTGTTGTGAATAATGGCTGTAATTAAAGCAGTGCAGCAATTCTGGTAGGATAAGCAGGGCTCCCAGGGTTATGATTATCAAGTTCAGTCTCCAAAGCGCTGCCTCTGTGTGTGTGTGTGCAAGTGCACGTGAGTCTACACATATGGGCCCATATATTTATGCACAGAAATGTAAAGAGTTGAAAGAAAAGAATCTGGAGAAAGTATCATGGAGAGGAAGGTGAGATGCATGAGACTTGATGTGAAGGAATGATAGGAGAAGAGGAAAGGGAGAAGATGGAGAAGAGAGAAAGAGAGAGGAAGAGTTGGTTTCATGTGCTGTGGATCAAGGGTCAGCAACCTACCTTACCTGACCGCCTGTATAAAGTAGGTCTACACACACACACACACTGATAGTCATTTTCACTACATACAATTTCTTGCCATAATTCCCATCCTCCATCTCTTACTTGTTTCCTGCTTTCTTTATTGATTTGTACATCCCATGAGGGCAATGACCACATCTGTCCCATTTACATCTTGGTAGCAGTCAGTTTAGGCTAAGTTATACTTCAGTCACAAATGGTTTCCCCAAACAAAGATTTATTTCTGGTTCGTATTTATTATCTGTTGGCCAAGAGTTGGTAAGGGCTGTGCTCCATGTGTTGTGTCTTCACTCTGGAACCCAGGTTCACAGAGTGGCCCCTATTTGGCATATCAATCTTCCCATAGCAAAGAGAAGATGGCATAGTGTTATCACATTATGGCTCTGGAAGCTTCTGCTTGGAAGAGGCATAGTCATTTCACACTTCATTGGCCAAAAGCAAGTCTCATGGATACTCCTGAGTTGAACAAGATAGGCAAGTATAGTGTACCCTCAGCCATGGGTGACAAGAAATTTAAACAGTAATACAATCTGGTGCGTCACTGCATTCTTGGCACCTAGCACAGTTCTTGCTCAGTGTATTATCCAATCATTGGTGCTCTATGGGCCTTGGCTATTGGGAGGTTTCATTCTCATGTGTGATGTGAGACTGGCCATAAGAACCTTCTGCCAGTTTGTATTATGTGATATAGAAAAGTGATATTTTCTCAAGCTTATGTAATGTATAAACAAAAGCATCTTTAGAAAAAAAAAATTGCTCTTTTTACTGCTTTGTAGCATACAAGCCAAGTGAAAACCATGTGCTTTTTATGCAAAGGCAGCTTCAAGAAGAGTCCCCTCACTCTCTTTTAAACAGATTGCTTTCTTCAAACTTCTTCAATGCAAACATTTCAAAACCACCACTAGGTAGGGAAATGGAGTGAAGGGCCAGTGGAGTGGGGCATTGGAGCTTTCCAAACAATTCAGGGAGATAGGAATATCGTTATTCTTTCAAAGTCTAAAACTTAAAAGAGTCCATGGGGAAACACTGGACTATGCATTATCTGCTAGGCATACAAGCTCATCATGTCTAAAGCCAAGTGTCTGATAGTCCTCCTCCCCACTCAAATCTTCTCTACCTTAAGCCTTTCCCATTTTTTAAAATGATAACTCTTTCCTTCCAGTTGCTCAAGCCAGATTGTTTGGACTTGTCCTTGAATACTCTCTCTGTCACTGTCTCTTTCATACCCCACATCCAATTCATCAGCAAATGCTACCAGTTCTGTCTGTAAAATATATCCAGAATCTGATCATTTTCTATCATCTCCACTGCTATCACCTTGATCTAAATCATCATCATCTCTTAGCTGAATTATTGCACAACCTCCTCTATCTGTCAGCTGTTGCTATGATGATATTGCCAAACAATCCCCAAATGTTAATTGCTTACAACATTTATTTTACTTGCTCATGGGTCTGTGGGTTGGCTGGGATGGCTCTACTGCAGGCTGAGAGTCAAGTTTATAACCTCTCCATGAATCTCTTTTTTCTAGGACCAGCAGCCAGCTGGACCATGTTCTCCTCACAGCAGATGGCAGGTGCACAAGAGGCCAAGCTAAATCAGGCAAGCACATTTAGAATTTCTGCTAGCATCATATCCATTGATGTTCCACTGGACATCGTAAGTCATGTGGTCATGTTCACTGACAATGTGGTGGTGAAATATAGTTGACTTGCTCTAGAAGGAAGTGCTGCAAAGTCACATGATGAGGGGATGCAAAAACATTCTGTAATAGAAAGGGAGGGGAAAATGAAGAATGCTAATTGAATCTGCCGTGCTTCCTAGCTATTCTCTTTGCTTCTGTCTTTTACTTCCTAGAGTCTATTTTCCATGTAACTCTCTTCTTCACCTCTCTCTGGTGTTTGCTCAGATGTCACTTTCTCAGAGAGGCCTTGCTTATGCACACTGTTTAAAATTGTCATCCCCCACCAAACCATGTTGGCATCTTTACCTGCCTTTCCTGTTTCATTTTTCTCCAGTAGCACTCAACACGTAACCTGTTGTCCCTTTTGCTTATTTTGTTTGTTGTCGATTTCATGTCAATAGAACATAGGCTCCCTGAGGGCAGGTATTTTGGTCTGACGTGTTCACTGCTGTATCTTGGGAGCCTAGAGCAATGCCTAGCAGTCATTTCACTTGTATCTGACTCTGTACAACCCTATGGACTGTAGCCCCTTGGCCAGGCTTCTCTGTCCATGGGATTCTCCAAGCAAGAATGCTGGAATGGGTTGCAATTCCAAAATTCTTCCCGACCGAAGGATCAAACTCTTGTCTCTGGCATCTGCCTGCATTGGCACATGGGTTCTTTACCACTAGCCCCACCTGGGAAGCCCACCTGGCACATAATAACACTCAACAAATATTGAGTGAATGAGTGAACTATAGGTGGAAGGAACAAGAAGAGTGGGAAGTGGTTGGGTATGGCAGTGGAGCGTGACACTTTATGCCAAGGAGTTTTGATGAGGAGAAAGGAAAAAAGGGGGAGTTAACAACATTGTTAATTGCTTACAACATTTATTTTACTTGCTCATGGGTCTGTGGGTTGGCTGGGATGGCTCTACTGCAGGCTGAGAGTCAAGTTTATAACCTCTCCATGAATCTCTTTTTTCTAGGACCAGCAGCCAGCTGGACCATGTTCTCCTCACAGCAGATGGCAGGTGCACAAGAGGCCAAGCTAAATCAGGCAAGCACATTTAGAATTTCTGCTAGCATCATATCCATTGATGTTCCACTGGACATCGTAAGTCATGTGGTCATGTTCACTGACAATGTGGTGGTGAAATATAGTTGACTTGCTCTAGAAGGAAGTGCTGCAAAGTCACATGATGAGGGGATGCAAAAACATTCTGTAATAGAAAGGGAGGGGAAAATGAAGAATGCTAATTGAATCTGCCGTGCTTCCTAGCTATTCTCTTTGCTTCTGTCTTTTACTTCCTAGAGTCTATTTTCCATGTAACTCTCTTCTTCACCTCTCTCTGGTGTTTGCTCAGATGTCACTTTCTCAGAGAGGCCTTGCTTATGCACACTGTTTAAAATTGTCATCCCCCACCAAACCATGTTGGCATCTTTACCTGCCTTTCCTGTTTCATTTTTCTCCAGTAGCACTCAACACGTAACCTGTTGTCCCTTTTGCTTATTTTGTTTGTTGTCGATTTCATGTCAATAGAACATAGGCTCCCTGAGGGCAGGTATTTTGGTCTGACGTGTTCACTGCTGTATCTTGGGAGCCTAGAGCAATGCCTAGCAGTCATTTCACTTGTATCTGACTCTGTACAACCCTATGGACTGTAGCCCCTTGGCCAGGCTTCTCTGTCCATGGGATTCTCCAAGCAAGAATGCTGGAATGGGTTGCAATTCCAAAATTCTTCCCGACCGAAGGATCAAACTCTTGTCTCTGGCATCTGCCTGCATTGGCACATGGGTTCTTTACCACTAGCCCCACCTGGGAAGCCCACCTGGCACATAATAACACTCAACAAATATTGAGTGAATGAGTGAACTATAGGTGGAAGGAACAAGAAGAGTGGGAAGTGGTTGGGTATGGCAGTGGAGCGTGACACTTTATGCCAAAGGCCCTGTCAGTTTTGATGAGGAGAAAGGAGATAACAAAAGCACCTCTGGAGGATGGGAGGTAATAAAGTATCACTTTATTCATAGCCATCTGGGGGCTCTAGGGGGTGAGGTGGCATGGTAAGTCACAAATACCTTCCATACCCTTCGGCTATCTCCTTCTCAGCTCCCTACTCCCCTGCAGAGAAGCAGAACCAAGATGACTCATGTTTCCTGAGTTCCTCTCATCCATTCTCTTCCCTTGGCATCACTCAGCAAGGAATCTTGAATGGCTGAAGCTTCACTTATAGCAATGAGGTCTGTCAGGCTGGCTGATTTTCCCTTTGTGAGTCCCAGTGAGTTACTGCCTTGGGATAGAACTGCATCTGAGAAGCTCCCTTTCTGTCTTAGAAGGAACAAGTGATTCCATGCAGGTAGGACCCAGGGTCAGAATCATGGTCCTCTAAGTCACTGGGGTCTGGGAGAGCTGGCTGAACTACTGGAAAAGGCATTAAAACCCTTGATTGGATCCAAGCCTGGGAATGAATTCCAACACTCACTAAGCACCTTGAAGTAGGGCCAATCATTGCCGAGTATTGGTTAGAGTATCTGCAGTTTTTGGCTTTTTTAATCAAGTTTTTGTGTGTATCTATGTAACCATATGAGGTCACAAATTAGCTTGTCTATAGAAAACATAAATAGCATGTATATCAATGGTGCGGTAGTCACTAAATATTGTCACTATAATTACTTCTTTCTGTGTGCCAGCACACCACTTCAGTCAAAGTGAAGGTGGTCTTGAAGGTGATCTAATTTCATGTCTTATTTGTAATGGGATTCTCCAAGCAAGAATGCTGGATTTCAATTCCAAAATTCTTCCCGACCGAAGGATCAAACTCTTGTCTCTGGCATCTGCCTGCATTGGCACATGGGTTCTTTACCACTAGCCCCACCTGGGAAGCCCACCTGGCACATAATAACACTCAACAAATATTGAGTGAATGAGTGAACTATAGGTGGAAGGAACAAGAAGAGTGGGAAGTGGTTGGGTATGGCAGTGGAGCGTGACACTTTATGCCAAAGGCCCTGTCAGTTTTGATGAGGAGAAAGGAGATAACAAAAGCACCTCTGGAGGATGGGAGGTAATAAAGTATCACTTTATTCATAGCCATCTGGGGGCTCTAGGGGGTGAGGTGGCATGGTAAGTCACAAATACCTTCCATACCCTTCGGCTATCTCCTTCTCAGCTCCCTACTCCCCTGCAGAGAAGCAGAACCAAGATGACTCATGTTTCCTGAGTTCCTCTCATCCATTCTCTTCCCTTGGCATCACTCAGCAAGGAATCTTGAATGGCTGAAGCTTCACTTATAGCAATGAGGTCTGTCAGGCTGGCTGATTTTCCCTTTGTGAGTCCCAGTGAGTTACTGCCTTGGGATAGAACTGCATCTGAGAAGCTCCCTTTCTGTCTTAGAAGGAACAAGTGATTCCATGCAGGTAGGACCCAGGGTCAGAATCATGGTCCTCTAAGTCACTGGGGTCTGGGAGAGCTGGCTGAACTACTGGAAAAGGCATTAAAACCCTTGATTGGATCCAAGCCTGGGAATGAATTCCAACACTCACTAAGCACCTTGAAGTAGGGCCAATCATTGCCGAGTATTGGTTAGAGTATCTGCAGTTTTTGGCTTTTTTAATCAAGTTTTTGTGTGTATACATGTAACCATATGAGGTAACAAATTAACTTGTATATAGAAAACATAAATAGAATGTATATAAATGATGCGGTAGTCACTAAATATTGTCACTATAATTACTTCTTTCTGTGTGCCAGCACACCACTTCAGTCGTCAAAGTGAAGGTGGTCTTGAAGGTGATCTAATTTCATGTCTTATTTGACTAATAGAATGTGGTCTAAGGAACACTATACCCGGTTCTAGGTCCAGCATTTTCAAAGGCATGAAGGCATCTGCATTTTCTCAGGGATAGCCAACTCCCATGTGAAAGCGAATGGGTTAGTAGCTCAGTTGTGTCTGACTCTTTGTGATCCCAGGGATTGTAGCCCGCCAGGCTCTTCTGTCCATGGACTTTTCTAGGCAAGAATACTGGAGTGGGTTGGCATTTTCTACTCCAGAGGATCTTCCCAACCCAGGGATCATCCCTGGGTCTCCTGAACTGCAGGTGGATTCTTTACTGTCTGAGGCACCAGGGAAGCCCCAGCTACCATATAAGAAGTCTGACTATCCAAAGACCACCATGCTGTGAGGAAGCCCAAACTGGTCACAAGGAAAGGCCATGTAGAGGAGAATCCAGGAACCCAGTAGGCAGTGAGAACCGAGGCCACTAGATATAGGAGCCCAGTCAAGCCATCCTGACCAGTTGCCAGCTGTTTGAGCCATGCTAGCTGAGGTTATGGGGCAAAGACAACTCACCCATACTGTGTTGAGATTCCTGATCCCCAGAATAACAAGCAAGGGAAGTGATGGTTGTTTTAAGTTTGAGGGTGATTCTGTATCGATGGAAAAGAGAAACAACAGAATATGTGCGGTGACAGGGACCGTGTAGTGTCAAGCCTATAGAGCCTAGATAAAGGCTGCCTGGGTACCAGTTGCATGACCTTAGACATGTCACTGAACCTCTCTTTGCTTCAGTTTCTTTTACTCTAAAACAAGGTGAATAATATCTCAATTCAGAGTTGTGATGATTGAGTTCACTCAGGCAAAACTCTTTGAACTGTCCCTGACACGTAATGTGTTAGCTGGTGGCTCAGATGGTAAAGAATCTGCCTGCAGTGCTGGAGACTCAGGCTCGATCCCCAGGTCAGGAAGATCCCCTGGAGAAGGGCATGGCAACCCCCTCCAGTATTCTTGCCTGGAGAATTCCATGGACAGAGAAGCCTGTCGGGCTATACTCCATGGGGTTGCAAAAGAGTTGGACGTGCCTTAGCAACTAAATAACAAGTGTTAGCTGTCTTTTGATGATGATGTATAATTTGCCATATTGGTCAACCTGTTTCATTCATATTTAACTGTCTTGCATCCCTGGGACCCCTGAGAAACAAAAAGAAGCCACATAGGACAAATAAAGGTACCATCTCTAGCTACCAGCATAAGGCTTTTGCACATAGTGTGCAGTTGAAATTTGGGGATTTAATTGAAGGCCTCAAATCACTTCTGGCATTTTCTACTCAGAGGATCTTCCCAACCCAGGGATCATCCTGGGTCTCCTGAACTGCAGGTGGATTCTTTACTGTCTGAGGCACCAGGGAAGCCCCAGCTACCATATAAGAAGTCTGACTATCCAAAGACCACCATGCTGTGAGGAAGCCCAAACTGGTCACAAGGAAAGGCCATGTAGAGGAGAATCCAGGAACCCAGTAGGCAGTGAGAACCGAGGCCACTAGATATAGGAGCCCAGTCAAGCCATCCTGACCAGTTGCCAGCTGTTTGAGCCATGCTAGCTGAGGTTATGGGGCAAAGACAACTCACCCATACTGTGTTGAGATTCCTGATCCCCAGAATAACAAGCAAGGGAAGTGATGGTTGTTTTAAGTTTGAGGGTGATTCTGTATCGATGGAAAAGAGAAACAACAGAATATGTGCGGTGACAGGGACCGTGTAGTGTCAAGCCTATAGAGCCTAGATAAAGGCTGCCTGGGTACCAGTTGCATGACCTTAGACATGTCACTGAACCTCTCTTTGCTTCAGTTTCTTTTACTCTAAAACAAGGTGAATAATATCTCAATTCAGAGTTGTGATGATTGAGTTCACTCAGGCAAAACTCTTTGAACTGTCCCTGACACGTAATGTGTTAGCTGGTGGCTCAGATGGTAAAGAATCTGCCTGCAGTGCTGGAGACTCAGGCTCGATCCCCAGGTCAGGAAGATCCCCTGGAGAAGGGCATGGCAACCCCCTCCAGTATTCTTGCCTGGAGAATTCCATGGACAGAGAAGCCTGTCGGGCTATACTCCATGGGGTTGCAAAAGAGTTGGACGTGCCTTAGCAACTAAATAACAAGTGTTAGCTGTCTTTGTGATGATGATGTATAATTTGCCATATTGGTCAACCTGTTTCATTCATATTTAACTGTCTTGCATCCCTGGGACCCCTGAGAAACAAAAAGAAGCCACATAGGACAAATAAAGGTACCATCTCTAGCTACCAGCATAAGGCTTTTGCACATAGTGTGCAGTTGAAATTTGGGGATTTAATTGAAGGCCTCAAATCACTTCTGGCTGACACAGGAAAGAATCAGAGGATTGTGTGCACCCCCTTTCCAATTTTCTTCTGCATTTCCATTTTGCATAGGCAAATGTTCAACTTTGCATTCCTTAAGCACACATCCACAGGCTGTCATGGGAGTAGGGGGAAAACATCTCAGAAACTGGCTAGGAGGCAGGGGAAAAACCAGCTCAGAGACAGGCATTATCTTCAGATGATCCACCACGTGGATAAATCACAGGAGGAATCAAGGGCTGACTTTGGTAAATGACCACTTCCCAAGCTCTCTCAGTGGCCTAAAAAGTTCATGCGTCATCTCCAGGTACCCACCACTATTGAAGAGGAATAGTGTGGGCCCTGCGACGATTGGCTTCAATATAAAATAAAGTAGATAATAAGTATTTCTACCCTTCTTGTCACTCTCATGGAAATGTAAGCTGCCAAGGCTGAGGGGAGGTGGGTGTTAAGTGTTCATCTGACTAATCTGTAAATCAGCATGATGCAGCCTGGGCGCGGGTAGTAGGAGGCAAGTTGGAGGAAAGAGCTCGGCCCTAGAACAATGCGGTGCAAGCGGAGGTTGGGGGTGGTTCTCCAAGAGGTACATAGGATATGGCCAGAGCTGGAGGACAGTCAGAGGAGGAGAGAGGACGTAAAATGTTAAGGTTGGCCAAGTCCTTCCGCTGACTCTTCTGTCCCCTCTTACCCCCTGCATCTGTTCCCCACATTGTTCCCCACTGCCTCCCTATTTGCAATACAGATTGCACAGACCTCTGGTTGCTGTTCCTCAAACACTAAAATAATGACCCCCTCTCAATGTGGGTCATTCCCCTCCCCATGTATTGAAAACTGCCATTTCCGTGAGTTGCAGAGCCCCTTCTAGGGCTTCCCTTGTAGCTCAGCTGGTAAAGAATCCCCCTGCAATGCAGGAGACTCCAGTTCAATTCCTTGCTCAGAAGGATTCCCTGGAGAAGAAATAGGCTACCCACTCCAATGTTCTTGGACTCCCCTAGTGGCTCAGATGGTAAAGAGTCCACCTGCAATGTGGGACACCTGAGTTCGATCCCTGGGTGGGGAAGATCCCCTGGAGAAGGGAAAGGCTAATCACTCCAGTATTCTTGCCTGGAGAATTCCATGGCTCATCCATGGGTTGCAAAGAGTTGAACAAGACTGAGCGACTTTCACTTCACTTCACTTCTTTTTTTTTTTTTTTTTTTTTAAAGATTCATTTATTTATTTGCTTTGGGTGGGGGTCAGGTTGGGGAGGGAGGGGAGCAGGCGGGCCACTTCTATTGGTCTTTCGTTTCTCTATGTTCATCCGTCTTTGTTCTTTGGCTCCTGTGGGCCTCCCATAGCGGTGGCGTCTGTCGTTGCAGAGCGCCGGTTCTGGTTGCATGCGCTCCAGAGCTCCAGCTTGGTGATTGGACACATCAGTCCAGCCGCTCCGCGGCACGTGGGATCTTCCCAGGCCAGGGCTCGAACCGGCGCCCCTTGCACTGCAAGGCGGTGTCCTTACCCACTTGGCCACCAGGGGAAACCCTTCACTTCACTTCTAATTGAAGTCCTGAGAGCAAAGCCAGGTCAGGGAAGCAATAAAGGGACCTTCCTGGTGGTCCAGTGATTAAGAATCCATGTTTCTGTTGCAAGGGGTATGGATTCAATCCCTGATTGGGAAACTAAAATCCCACATGCTGGGAGGTGCAGTCAAAAAGAGAGAGAGACGGCTTCCCCTGGTGGTCCAGTGGATAGGGACACCACCTTGCAGTGCAAGGGGCGCTGGTTCGATCCCTGGCCTCGGAAGATCCCACGTGCCGCAGAGCGGCTGGACTGATGTGTCCAATCGCTGAGCTGGAGCTCTGGAGCGCATGCGCCCAGAGCCGGCGCTCTGCAACAACAGAGGCCACCGCGATGGGAGGCCCACAGGAGCCAAAGAACAAAGACGGATGAAAGTGGAGAAATGAAAGACCAATAGAAGTGGCCTGCCCGCTCCGCTCCCTCCCCAACCCAACCCCCGCCCAAAATAAATAAATAAATAAATCTTAAAAAAAAAAAAAAGAGAGAGAGAGAGAGAGAGAGAGAGGCAAGAAAGAGCTGCCTCTGAGTGAGGCCTGTGAAAGAGGAGAGGCCATGGAAGCAGGAGGGACCTGGAACGCAGCTGGTATCTAGACAGGCAAGGTGGGGAGCAGTGGACAGGATAGTTTGGGAAGCTCCTGAGCTACTGGTTCCCACCCAGCTTTCCACAGACCGCTCAGGGCTCCAGGGAGCTGGGTTGCTGCTAGTAGATGCCAGGCTTACAAGATGGGAAGGGTGAAGGGGCAGTGCAAGGTGTGCTGGGACAGAAAAAAACAACAGAAACCCTCTCCCTAGCGGAGCTGCCAATTGCTGTGTCGTTTGACTCTGCTTTCCAACAGGGGCACTGTCTGCCCGGCTATGTTCATCCGTCTTGTTCTTGGTCCGGGCCCATAGCGGTGGCGTCTGTCGTTGCAGGCGCGGTTCTGGTTGCATGCGCTCCAGAGCTCCGGCTCGGTAATTGGACACATCAGTCCAGCCGCTCCGCGGCACGTGGGATCTTCCCAGGCCAGGGCTCAAACCGGCGCCCCTTGCACTGCAAGGCGGTGTCCTTACCCACTTGGCCACCAGGGAAACCCTTCACTTCACTTCTAATTGAAGTCCTGAGAGCAAAGCCAGGTCAGGGAAGCAATAAAGGGACCTTCCTGGTGGTCCAGTGATTAAGAATCCATGTTTCTGTTGCAAGGGGTATGGATTCAATCCCTGATTGGGAAACTAAAATCCCACATGCTGGGAGGTGCAGTCAAAAAGAGAGAGAGACGGCTTCCCCTGGTGGTCCAGTGGATAGGGACACCACCTTGCAGTGCAAGGGGCGCTGGTTCGATCCCTGGCCTCGGAAGATCACGTGCCGCAGGCGGCTGGACTGATGTGTCCAATCGCTGAGCTGGAGCTCTGGAGCGCATGCGCCCAGAGCCGGCGCTCTGCAACAACAGAGGCCACCGCGATGGGAGGCCCACAGGAGCCAAAGAACAAAGACGGATGAAAGTGGAGAAATGAAAGACCAATAGAAGTGGCCTGCCCGCTCCGCTCCCTCCCCAACCCAACCCCCGCCCAAAATAAATAAATAAATAAATCTTAAAAAAAAAAGAGAGAGAGAGAGAGAGGCAAGAAAGAGCTGCCTCTGAGTGAGGCCTGTGAAAGAGGAGAGGCCATGGAAGCAGGAGGGACCTGGAACGCAGCTGGTATCTAGACAGGCAAGGTGGGGAGCAGTGGACAGGATAGTTTGGGAAGCTCCTGAGCTACTGGTTCCCACCCAGCTTTCCACAGACCGCTCAGGGCTCCAGGGAGCTGGGTTGCTGCTAGTAGATGCCAGGCTTACAAGATGGGAAGGGTGAAGGGGCAGTGCAAGGTGTGCTGGGACAGAAAAAAACAACAGAAACCCTCTCCCTAGCGGAGCTGCCAATTGCTGTGTCGTTTGACTCTGCTTTCCAACAGGGGCACTGTCTGCCCGGCATATGATGTTGCAAGGATCAAAAATAGCCTCTGGTAACTGCAAGAGGATCTGTTTATAGAGCTCCAGCCTTCATACCACCTGTGAGTTACAGCCAGCCCAGCCATCTTTCCTAAAGAACAAATTCGCTCTTTCTCCATTGGACCCACTGGCCACACAAGGCAGATGCTTTCCTGCACTCTTATCCCTGTACCACCCACAGGGCCACCAGCCCCTGCCCATGCTCGGGGTGCCCTCAGGCTCCACTGAACACTTCTTGGCCTCCCTTCAGCATAGTTTACTTATTCTGCACCTTATCCTTTCCCGTGCTGTCTCTCTTTTTCAGGAGACTAAGTGACTTGAACAATGTTAGCAATCCTAAACCCCTTCCCATGTCTTTCTTCTGCACACCCTCTCCCCTTCCTGTTCCTGGAAACCAGTGGAATGGGCTGCCCCTCCCAACTTAACATGTTTTCAGTTTGAAAGGGGAAGGCTATATTCTTTAACCTAAGAAGTGAGTGATAATGTGAATTTCAGGCAGGCAGGCAGGCCCTCAGAAAGCTATTTTTGAGGCATAAGGGCTTTCTATTGGCAACCTGTCTCACCAGCTGGTGCTGGCAGCTACAAACCCTGCCCATGTCTAAGACCAGCCTTGTGCCCTTAGGGCAGAGACACAGACCTAGTGACTGCAAAAGCCAGGTCGGCAACTGAAATGAATCTAGTGGGTGTGGTGCACTAGTCTTTGTGGAAAACTAGGGAGCACATACCCATCTGAATTATGAAATAGCAGTGCAAAGGGAGATAATAAACTGCAAACGACAGCCTGCCTCTGTGCCTGGGGGAGAAGAGGAAGTGATAGGTCAGAGGTGAATGAGAGAGGAGGCGCGTGCTCTGTTCCCACAGGGCAGCCACTCTCCAGCTCCAGCCCCGTGTGCCTACAGGTCAGACTGTGTGTCTAGAGTTGGCAAAGCTTCCACATTTTCAAGAGAAACTAAAAGAGCTGGTGTTTTAAAATGCCAAATCTCCTTTTTTTGTTTTTTTTAATAAATATTTTTAAATTGCCAAAAAATGATCCTGAAATATTCAGCATGCTGAGCAAAAACACATCTTCGGGATGCATGCAGCCTGCCGGCCACCTCTCCTGGAGGCTGTCCCAGTATAGGACGCCAGGCATTGAATAAGTCCAGAATATTTAAGTTTGGGTGACCTGTGACCTGAGGCAGGAAGCGGATAGAACCCAAGGACAGGACACAGTATAAACTGCTGAGAGCCAACTAGGTCCAAGATGGTGGGCAAATGGACTTCCATTAGACCTGGAACCTCAGTTCATTGTAACACAGCAGCAACCTACAGTTTCAAGGTCAACCATAAAGGACAAAAAGTCAACAGTGGCCCCATTCCTGGAAATTCCCACCCCTTTTCCAAAATAGCTGGAATACTTTTCCCACTTATTAGCCTATGAAATTACCCATCCTTATAAAAACTGACAACCCCATACCCAGGTGTCTCTCTTGCCTTCTGAGCTGGCCCACACTCTGTGGTGAATGCTGTCTCCTTGAATAAATCTTATTTCTCTTTACTGTGGCTCACTCTTGAATTCCTTCCTGCACGAAACCGTGAACCCACCCTTGGTGGCCATGCCAGGAACTCACCCAAGACCTGGGATGTGACCAGCCTCTCACACTCCACTTTCTTTCCTGCAACAAGCGTGGCACTGACTATATGTTCATGAATAAGGAGAGAGAGGGGACTTCCCTGGTGATCCAGTTGCTAAGACTCTGAGCTCCCAGTGCAGGATGCCTGGGTTCAAGCCTTGGTCGGGGAACTAGATCCCACATGCTGCAACTAAGACCCAGTGCAAACAAATAAAAATAATAAATATATATTTTTTAAAAAAGAGAAAAATAACCTAACCTAGAGATAACTTTATCTCTTAAAAAAAAAATCTCGCAAAATGTGTTTAGGTCAGGCTTCTGAATGAAAGTCTTAAAATTTAGCTGGTCACTTGAGTTCAGTCACTATCCAATTATCATCCATGGGAGGATCTCCTGCTCTAGCAATTAGTCCTGGGAAGTTTGAAGCTTGTGCCCGTTTCCTGTGACACTCAGTGACATCCCTGGGCACTGCCTCCCATGTCCCACAACAATTAGGAAAGCAAATCTGTTGATAATGATAATCCCAAAATCCACCGCCGCCCAATTCCACACTCTTGTGAATCTCTAGCAAAAGAGATAAGAGAGAATCCACTGCAGGGTCTAGCTTCATCTAATTAGTAGAAGTTGGAAAGAGAAATTTGCTTTGGGCTATCTGTACAAATTTCTTGCCTGAAGTCTTCTCAAGGAATCCATAAACACAAAGAGTATCCATGGGACAAAAATTCCTTCCTTTCCCCCATTTACTTCCTTTCTTCATTTTTGTTCCTGTCATCTTTAGACATTATGTATTGAATAAGGTCTATGCTCTGGGAACTATGCTTGTCACTGAATATAGAAAACTAGACAGCTACAACCACTGTCCTCTGGAGCTAGTGACAGCTTATGAAAATGGGGGAGAAGGGAACTTACCTGTGATACATGCCTGGGCCTATGGAAGCTTCTCAGCACATACTTGTGGTGATCTCACCACATTCTGAAGCCATAGCCCCGTATTATGCTATGTAGAGAAACACAAGGGTCTTGGAATCTAACAAGCTTCTCTTTAAAACTTGGCTCTGCCTCTTCCTACATATACCATCTTGATCAAGTTATTTATCATCTTTATGCTTCAGTTGTTTCATCTGTAAAATGGAGGTAATAGTGGTACTTACTCTACATTGTGTACTTAGCAGAGGGACTAGCTCATCGTCCTCAGAAAATACTAGATTTGGTCCCTTGTAATTTGAAAGTAATTTCACTAGTCCTCCATCCAGGATATGCACTTCTGGACAATTTTTCAGTGGTGGAGATGGGTAATGCTGATCGACTTATCCTTGTTTTAATTTTTCTTTGCCATCCTTCATACTGGTCTTGGTTGCATTTAGTAAAACTCCAAGAATCCTGGTCAGTGATGTACAGAAGTCAACTTGTACCAGCTCATAACAGTGGTTTGGGCATGTGTCCCCACTCTGTGTTCAAAGACATCTTGTTGATAGCTAGAAATGGGCTATGTGGGAATATTTACACCACAGGAATCGACAAAAGTTATAAATCACAGTTCACTCCACAAAGAGCTGGTTGGTAAGCATTTATCATCATTCTACTGCCCAGGACTAGATGGAACCCTGCCAGCTCATCTGGTCCACACCCTGCTTTCAGGACTGGTACTGGGGTTAGCAAGCAAGGTGCCTGGGCTGAAACTATAAGGTGTCACATTCTTAAGGTTATGAAAAGTCAGGCTCATTGTACTCTCCTGAAAGTGAGCACTTTCTTAAATATGCCCTGAGCACCTCACTTGCCTCCTCCTAGTCCTCACCCTGCTTTGCTTTCATACAGCTATGCTTTCATTCAATATTTTATTGATCATCTCAGTGAGTGGTAGTTGCTCAGTTGTTTCTTACTCGTTGTGACCCCATGGACTATAGCCTGCCAGGCTCTTCTGTCCCTGGGATTCTCCAGGCATGAATATTGGAGTGGGTAGCCATTCCCTTCTCCTGACCCAGGAATTGAATCCAGGTCTCCTGCATTGCAGACAGATTCTCTACCGTCTAAGCCACCAGGGAAGCCCATACTATTTGCTAGGTTCTTGTCTAGAAACAAACAGCATCACTGGCTTTATGGAGCTTCCATTCTAGTAGGGCAGGGTGGGAATAAACATGATAAATAAACATAAAGTATGCTAGACAGTCTGAAGTGCTAAGGCAAAAAATAAATAAGAAGAAGCAGAGAAGGGGATGTAAGAAATGTTTTGAGGTGAGTTGTAATTTTAGATAGCAGGGTTAGGGTAGAACCTCACTTAAAAGTAACCTTTGAATACAGAGTTCTACTAAAGAGAGTAAGCAAATTAAAACTAATAGCTTTCTTCTGTAGTTTGCGAGCTCTCCAGACAAAGAGAATCTATAAGCTTGCACATTGATGCATTTATCCAACACATTGATTGAATGTCTGGTGCCCAGCATTGTATATAATAGCTAACACTTATCTGTGTGCTCACCCTGGGTACTCTTCTATGTGTCTTATACACATTAACTCGTTTCCTCATCGTAACAGCTCTAGGACGTAAGTACCATTAGTATCTCCATTTTCAGATAAGGAAATTGAGGCACAGCCATGGGGGTAACCAAAACAGGCTACCTATTCCCCCAAAGCTCTCACTCTGATGAAGAATATAGATGTTTAAATAAGTACAATGTTGTTTGATTGAAGGAAGAACAACATGCTATGAGAACATAGAAAGGCCCTACTTCAGCCTTAAGAAGTTGGCAGTGGTGACCAAGAAAGATTTCTCGGAGGAAGCCGTTGTTTTGCAATGAGAGATATTAATAAAATAAGCAGTTTCCTATCAAATTCATCGTAGGCGTATTGTGGAGAATTCCATCCAATTCATCTTACAGTGTCTCTCTCTCTCTCTCTCTCTCTCTCTCTCTGTGTGTCTCTCTTTTTTTTTTGAAAGTCCTTGGAGGATATTTCTCTCAAATCCCAGGGTGGGGAGAGGGGAAGAGACTGAGCTTCATTTTAAAATGAAGGGGGCAGGTTTTTTTTTAAAATTTATGGAAACCAGGAGTCCTGTAACTAATCAGGTTTCTATCCTTGCCTTTGCTGCTAGCAAGCTTAGAAATAAATTTGTACCCTACATCTTCCATCAAAACAGAAGACTCTCTTAGCTAGCATTTTTTCTAGGTGAATCTTGCCTCCCTGGGGTTTTGATTCCTTTGGAAATTCTGATTTTCTTTTGGCTTTGATGTTAGCATGTCTTTGTTTTTCTTCCAATTTTATGCACTCTGAAAGCCATCTCAAATAATTTTCAGAATAAAGGGGAATATAAAAAGAGTAATCATAAGAGACAATGACATGAAGTGTGTCTTAAAGGGGGCGCTTACAGGATGGACAGAGAGAAAAGGAGGGCTGGCAGCAGGAACAGAGGAACCAAGGCATGAGAATGAATGATATGCATTCAGGAGCATGAAATAGGCAAGAGAGTGACTCCAAGCAGAACTACTGGAGTCAAACTTGGGTTGGAGTCTCAACACTACTTCTTAGTTTTATTTAATGTAGCTGAGCCTTGGTTTCTTTTTTTTAAATTTTGACCTCTTTTATTGGTTTTTTATTTATTTATTTTCATCCGTCTTTATTCTTTGGCCCATGTGGGCCTCCCATCGTAGTGGCCTCTCTCGTTGCAGAACACTGGCTCTGGGCGCATGTGCTCCAGAGTGCTGGTTCATAATTGAATACACCAGTCCAGCTGCTCCACGGCGTGTGGGAATCTTCCCAGGCCAGGGATCGAACCAGTGCCCCTTGCAGTGCAAGGCAGACTCTTTACCCACTGGACTACCAGGGAAGCCTTGAGCCTTGGTTTCTTATCTATAAAATGAGGATAACATGCATCTGATAGAATTATTGTTAGAGCTAGATTTATCCAGGCATCAAAAAATATGTATTGAGCCCTGCCCCATGTGCCAGGCACTGGGCTGGACAGTATGGGTACAGGGGGAAATCAATGACAATGGTGGCCTTACTCTTCAAGGAGCTGACAGTCGACTGCGATTAAAGCATATGCTTCGCATATGGTAAGTGCTCAACAAATAATCTGAATAATCATATAAATAACAATAACAGTATAGATAGTGTTGCATGTTTAGGGCTTGAGAAATAGGGGAGTTCTTGTCTGAGCTGCAGTGTAGAGGAAGGGGGCAGGAAGATGATGATGCTCAAAAAAATATAAAGAGGACATAGATCTTAAAAGGCTTTGTATACCATGCTAAGGAGTTTGGAGTCATATACAGTTAGAGTTTTTAAGTGTGCGTATGTGTTTTGTGGGTGGTAGGAGTGGAAGGAGGAATGAAATGATCTCTTTTTTTGTAATTTAGAGTCACTCTATAGAAAACAAACTTATGGTTACCAAAGGGGAAACTCAGAGGGTATGGATAAATTAGGGATTTGGGATTAACAGGTACACGCTACTATATACAATATAGATAAACAACAATGATTTACTGTATAGCAACAGGGAACTATATTCTCTATCTTGTAATAACCTATAATGGATAATAATCTTAAAAAGAATATCTATGTATATATGTATAACCTGAATCACTTTGCTGTATACCGGAAACTGTAAATCAACTATACTTCAGTAAAAAAATTTTAAGTCATGCGCTTCCCTGGTAGCTCAGTGGTAAAGAGTTTGTCTGCCAATGTAGGAGACATGGGTTTGATCCCTGGTCCAGGAAGATCCCACATGCTGCAGAGCAAATGGGCCCATGAAGCACAACTACTGAGCCTGTGCTCTAGAGCCTCAGAGCTGCAACTATTGAGCCCATGTGCTGCAACTTCTGAAGCCTGTTTTCCCTAGAGCTCGAGTTCCACAACAAGAGAAGTCATTGCAACAAGAAGCCTGCTCATCTCAACTAGAGAGTAGCCCCCACTCCCTGCAACTAGAGAAGGGCCTGTGGCAGCAATGAAACCCCCCCAAAAAAGCCAAAATTTAAAAAAAAATTAAGTTACTAAATTCTCATGTCTGAGTCAAATCTCTCTTCCTGCAGTTTTTTTTTTTTTTTTGTCCACTTCTATTGGTCTTTAATTTATCTATTTTCATCCATCTTTGTTCTTTGGCCTGTGTGGCCTCCATCACAGTGGCCTCTTGTGCTGCAGAGCACTGGCTCTGGGCACACGCGCTCCAGAGCTCGTGCTCGATAGTTGGACACATTGGTCCAGCCGCTCCACGGCACATGGGATCTTCCCAAACCAGGGATCGAACCGGCGCCCCTTGCACTGCAAAGCGGTTTCTTTACCCACTGGACCACCAAGGAAGCCCTTCCTGTAGTTTTTATGTACATTTCTTTCTTTTTTATGGGAGGGTGGGGAGGGACGGGGCGGGCGGGCCACTTCTATTGGTCTTTCATTTATCTATTTTCATCCATCTTTGTTCTTTGGCCCATGTGGGCCACCCATCACAGTGGCCTCTGTTGTCGCAGAGCACTGGCTCCGGGCACATGTACTCCAGAGCTCTGGCTCGGTCATTGGACACATTGGTCCAGCTGCTCCGCGGCACGTGGGATCTTCCCAGGCCAGGGATCGAACTGGCACCCCTTGTACTGCAAGGCAGACTCTTTAGCCACTGGACCACCAGGGGAAGCCCTTCCTGTAGTTTTTATGTACATTTCTTTCTTTTGTAGGGGAGGGTGGGGAGGGACGGGCGGCGGGCGACTTCTATTGGTCTTTCATTTATCTATTTTCATCCATCTTTGTTCTTTGGCCCATGTGGGCCACCCATCACAGTGGCCTCTGTTGTCGCAGAGCACTGGCTCCGGGCACATGTACTCCAGAGCTCTGGCTCGGTCATTGGACACATTGGTCCAGCTGCTCCGCGGCACGTGGGATCTTCCCAGGCCAGGGATCGAACTGGCACCCCTTGTACTGCAAGGCAGTGTCCTTACCCACTGGACCACCAGGGGAAGCCCTTTATGTACATTTCTGTCCTCTTCCTCCTTCTGTTCCTGGTCTTCCATCCTTTACTGTTCCTCCCATTAATACTGATGCTCATTTCTTGAATGATTACTATGTCAGACACTGTGCTATATTTTAACCTGTGTTTAATGGTACATTAAAGTAATGGTACAAATGAACTTTCAAGTTGTGAACTTTCAAAGATGTGAATGTGCGTTCACATGTCTAATCACGTTAGTTCATATGTCTGGTGTACATTGTCACACACCTGCATCCTCTATAATTGATTGTGCTTTTGCGTACTTTACTATCCAGTACTGTAATAGAGTACAATATCTTTATTTCAAGCCCAGGATGTCTGAAAGCAAGCATAAAACCAGTGGTGATTTAACTGGTACTGCTAAGAAGTGCCAAGGGATAATAAATGGAAACAAGTGCAAATAATTGAGAGTGAAGTGAAAAGATGGAATTAGAAGAGAAGAGAGAAAGAATGAAGAGAGACAAGAGGAAGAAATAACTGAAGAACCGAACAGGTTCATGGCGCAGGAAATGGCAAGGGGATTTTCTTTATCTGAAGAGGCACTGTTCGTTTTTTGAGTCTCGGGACCCAAACATAGAATGGTCCATGAAGTTTGCAGTAGCTGTTCAGAATGCAATCCAGTGCCACTGTGTCACCGATGATGAGAAAGAAAAAGCAGCTACCCAGACATCACTGGATTGTTTTTCCAAAAGTGTAGACAGAATTGAATCCAGCAAAGAACCAAAACCTGTGCCGTGGATGTCAAGCACAAATGAAACTGCAGCCTGCCCTCTGTCCGAAGCTGCTGATGATCCTCCAAGCCTACCATCTCCCACCGCCTCCCTCCTCCACTTAGTAACTCTTCTTGCCTGTCCACTCCATGTCAGCCCCTATAGGCCTGCTGTTGTACTACAAGGTACTATACTATAAGATTAAAAATATTCTTTATGTTTTTGTTTTTTTTTATTATTTGTATGAAAAGTATTATAAACCCATCTAGTTGAGTACCTAAGCTAACTGTCTCACTTAGGAACAAACTGAACTAATGATCACACTCTCAGAATGGAACTCATTTGCATGTAGGGGACTTACTGCAGTTACTCATTTGGCCAGTGAAGATTATTATCTCCATTTTAGAGATATGAAAACTGAAGTTTAGAGAGGCTAGGGAACTTGCCGAAGGCCACATGGTTAATAAATGGTGCGGTTAACTTCTAAACCCTGGGTATCTGCCTTAACGGCAGATAATGCATAACTTTATCTCATTTCATTCTCACAACCACCTTGTTAGATGATATTATCTTCATCTTATAGATAGAGTCTCAGAGAGGTTAAGCAACTTTTCTAAAGTCACACAGCTTATATGTAGTTTAACTCTATATGCAAATTTTGGCTGATGTTACTATTTAAATGGACAGAGTTACAACATTTATACTTAAATTCTAGGTGCAGTCAGCTTTATGGACTTCCCAGGTAGTTCAGTGATAAAGAATCTGCCTTCCAATGGAGGAGATGTTAGAGACATGAGTTCGATCCCTAGGTCAGAAAGATCCCCTGGAGGAGGGCATGGCAACCCACTCCAGTATTCTTGCCTGGAGAATCCCATGGACAGAGGAGCCTGGCAGGCTATAGCCCATAGGGTCACAGAGAGTAGGACACAATTGAACATGCTTGCTATGGCTTTCATGTTTTGAGTCAGTAAACAGATCAACTGAGCAGTTGTTCTTATTGTAAATGGGCCACCTTTTCCATGTGTGCCCTGGGAAAGAGCTAGAAGCAACTCTTGAACTCAACCTCCCATTGAAACAGCTTTATAGCATTTCCTGGGGCTTCTGCCTTTTAACAGAGGTTGGAAATCAGAGCTCATATACCAGTTAGCCTTGTTCCCTGCCCTTCATACCCACATGCTACCGTCTCCCACAAAGCTTGATGCCACAAAAGCCACTGGAGAAGTGGGGGGCGGTATGTGCACAAGGAGACTTGGCCTGTCTACTGAAGAAGCCAACATAAGGTAATGAATCTGGGCATGACAGGTCTCTTTCTGCAAAAAAAAAAAAAAAATCATTATAAAATGTCGCTGTCTCTTGAAACCCCTCAGCATGGCTCTTGATTCATGGGAAATAAGCTTAGAGTTGCAAGCCTGGCACCTTATTACCACACAAAACGTTAATCTTCTGGGTTTTTTTCACCCTCCTGACAGCACTGAGTAATCAGACAGAATTACAGCTCTGAGACATTCATGATCGTAGGGTTTGTGCCAAATAAACTGCCCAGGTTTTGATATCAGTGTCTGGTTATAGCTTTTTCTTTTCCTTTTTTTTTTTTTTCCTGTTTCTGGAAGTCAAGGGCATCCTTCTACATTTCTATTCCGCATCTATTTCTTCAAAAAGCGTTGATTCTCCATTAGCAAAAGAAATTCACTTATGGTACCCAAAGCTAGCCTTTGCAGATATACAACCAGGGTCTGGTATTAGCCCTGGATTCTAGGCTCTGTTTCTTGAGTGTGTGGGCAGAGTGTAGAGCCAGGAATGAGAACACTTAGGAAAGGTAAGATCTGTGTAAAGTCACAATAGGGGATAGGATTGAGGGGTGGGATATTCCTCCTTCCCCTCTTCCTCAGTGGAAGGCTTCTGCTGCTTGAAATTTCAGCACGCATGTTTAATTTCTTTGGCTTCAGGTTTGCGTCCCAGTGTGAAGGCACAGGTCTTTGGGAGAAGCCCATGAATGTATTTCAGGGATTGAGTTTGTCTTTTGAAATGTGTAACTAGCTGAAAGTCAGGCTGCTTTTCAGGTAATTGGATGCTTTCATATAGGTAGCACATTTCCCTTGATTCAAAATTGAAAACTATTTAA
This sequence comes from Tragulus kanchil, assembly GCA_022376925.1. Classification (NCBI taxonomy): domain Eukaryota; kingdom Metazoa; phylum Chordata; class Mammalia; order Artiodactyla; family Tragulidae; genus Tragulus; species Tragulus kanchil. The sequence continues at coordinate 62,367,925 of JAIOJX010000001.1, read as the reverse complement.
AAGGGAGGCATTGGGACCTCCCTGGTGGTCCAGTGGTTAAGACTGTGCTTCCAGTGCAGGGGACCTGGGTTCGATCCCTGTTCAGGGAGCTAGATCCCACATGCTGCAACTAAGACCCAGCAGAGCCAAATAATTACCCCAGTCTTTGCCTAGTCCTCTTCCCATTTTAAGCAACTTCTTGGTTTTTTTTAAACCTTTTATTTATTTATTTTTGGCTGTGTTGGGTCTTTGTTGATGTGTGGGTTTAGCTGTTCTGCAGTATGTGGGATCTTCCTGGATCAGGGATCGAACCTGTGTCTCTTGCATTGGCAGACGAGTTCTTATCCACTGAGCCACAAGGGAAGCCCCGCAACTTCTTGTTTGACCTTTAATATTTGGGCAAATATGTGTGCATGTTTCATCTTTTTCTACTTTCTTCCATGAAGGTAGCATACTATATAGCCTTCGCTGTTCTGGGCTTTCTTTGCTGTAGTATGTCCCATAAAGACACAGTATGTTCCTTGGTATTCACAGGGAATGGGTTCTATGATACCACTCAGATACCAAAATGTGAGGATGCTAACGTCCCTTATATAAAATAATGTAGTACAGTCAGTCTCCATAGCTAAGAGTTCTGCGTCCACAGATATGGAAGGCCAACTATGCTTCAGTATCAGTACAGAGACAGCTTCCCCAATCATCTTTTTTAAAAAATATATTTGTTTATTTGGCTGTGTCGGATCTTAGTGGCAGCACAGGGGATCTTCACTGTGGCACTTGCGCTTCTCTCTAGTTGTGGTGTGTGGACTCAGTAGTTGCAGAGTGTGGTCTTAGTTGCCCCGTGGCACATGAGATCTTAGCTCTCTGACCAGGGACCACGTCCCATGTATTATAAGGTGGATTCTTTTTTTCTCTTTTTGTAAGGTGGATTCTTAACCACTGGACCATCAGGGAAGTTCCTCAATCATCTTTTTAAACAAGTGCATGATACTACACTGTCCAGATGAACCACAGTTTATCCAGTTCCCTGTGAACATTTGAGTTATTTCTAACCTTTCACCTTTCTAAACAAGGAATAACTCTGTACATGAGTTGTTTCATAAGTGTGACATTCTACTTGTAAGATAAATACCCAGAAGAGTAAATATTCTTAAATGTTGATAGACTTTGCCCAACTGGCCTCTCTGGAAGTTGGACCATTTTGCAGTCCCAATAGCAATGCATGAGAGTGTTCATTTCTCTGCTGCTTTACAATGGAGTGTTACCAAGCATTCAGATGTTGGCAAATTGAATAAGAAAGAGTTTGCGACTTTAGTTTTAATTTACACTTACTAGGTGTGGGCTGAAGGACCTTTTCATTAGCTGTAGGCTTGTATGCCCTTTTTTTTAAATCGAACCTGTGTCTCTTGCATTGGCAGACGAGTTCTTATCCACTGAGCCACAAGGGAAGCCCCGCAACTTCTTGTTTGACCTTTAATATTTGGGCAAATATGTGTGCATGTTTCATCTTTTTCTACTTTCTTCCATGAAGGTAGCATACTATATAGCCTTCGCTGTTCTGGGCTTTCTTTGCTGTAGTATGTCCCATAAAGACACAGTATGTTCCTTGGTATTCACAGGGAATGGGTTCTATGATACCACTCAGATACCAAAATGTGAGGATGCTAACGTCCCTTATATAAAATAATGTAGTACAGTCAGTCTCCATAGCTAAGAGTTCTGCGTCCACAGATATGGAAGGCCAACTATGCTTCAGTATCAGTACAGAGACAGCTTCCCCAATCATCTTTTTTAAAAAATATATTTGTTTATTTGGCTGTGTCGGATCTTAGTGGCAGCACAGGGGATCTTCACTGTGGCACTTGCGCTTCTCTCTAGTTGTGGTGTGTGGACTCAGTAGTTGCAGAGTGTGGTCTTAGTTGCCCCGTGGCACATGAGATCTTAGCTCTCTGACCAGGGACCACGTCCCATGTATTATAAGGTGGATTCTTTTTTTCTCTTTTTGTAAGGTGGATTCTTAACCACTGGACCATCAGGGAAGTTCCTCAATCATCTTTTTAAACAAGTGCATGATACTACACTGTCCAGATGAACCACAGTTTATCCAGTTCCCTGTGAACATTTGAGTTATTTCTAACCTTTCACCTTTCTAAACAAGGAATAACTCTGTACATGAGTTGTTTCATAAGTGTGACATTCTACTTGTAAGATAAATACCCAGAAGAGTAAATATTCTTAAATGTTGATAGACTTTGCCCAACTGGCCTCTCTGGAAGTTGGACCATTTTGCAGTCCCAATAGCAATGCATGAGAGTGTTCATTTCTCTGCTGCTTTACAATGGAGTGTTACCAAGCATTCAGATGTTGGCAAATTGAATAAGAAAGAGTTTGCGACTTTAGTTTTAATTTACACTTACTAGGTGTGGGCTGAAGGACCTTTTCATATGATACAGGTCTGTAGGCTTTGTATGCATTTATTTCTTCATTAAACCTTCTGCAACATTCAGCAGATACTTGTTGAGCTCTGACTATGTAGCATTTGGGATATATCAGTAAACAAGAAGACAAAGATCCCTGCCTTCCCTAGAACTTACATTCATTTACTCATTGGTTCATTCGTTCTGTTGCTGGTGAATTTGGAGACCAAGTGCTAGGTAAGAAGGGATGGGGACTTCTAGGAATTGGACCACAGCCCACAGCCCACTTTTTAGCCTTTTATGGTTAGCCCGAAAACTGTCATGGCACCTGTGAGTGTGTCATTTAGCATGCTAATGTATTACAAAGGTCTACTGGAAGTGGACTCTGCTGCCATCTTGAACATAGTTGGTTCTAACCAGCTCATGTCACATCCTCAATCTATATTATTCTTCTAGAGGCTGTCCACTTCCTTCCTTCCTGTTTCAATTCTACAAACCCTCAAGCAGGTAGTGGGGATGTGCAGAGGAGTAAGGCATAGTTTCTCCCTCAAGTTTCAGTTTGGTTGGACAAAGAAAGGGTCTATTATACTATGGGGAAATGATTGCTGTGAGAGAGGTATTTACAGAATATTAACAGAGCACAAAAAGGAAGCATGTAACTCAGACTGAGAACAATACAGCAATCCAACTTTGAGGAAGACTGGTAGATAGATAAGCTGAAAAGGAAACAAAGGATAGCTTGGGCAGCACAAAAGCACCAAAACATGAAAACTCCCAGAGATAAAGGTAGAGCAACATGGAAAAAAGAAGTAGTTTTCATATTTGGTACTCATTATGTAGATATTGGTTGTTTGGTTGAATGAAGGAGTGAATAGTTTGAGGTCATACACTAGAATGATAAATGAATTATGTATCACTGTGCAACAAACTTCCCTCAAACTTGGAAGTTTAAAACAAGCACTGGGCTTCCCTGGTGGTCCAGTGGGTGAGGAGTCCGCCTTGCAGTGCAGGGGGCACGGTTCGATCCCTGGCCTGGGAAGATACCACATGCTGCAGAGCAGCTGGACCGGTGTGTCCGATTATGAGCCAGTGCTCTGGAGGTGAGAGATGACAGTGGCCTGGATTAGGGTGGTGCTAATGAAAACAAAGAGCAATGGATTCAAGCAGGATACATTCTAGAAGTAGAACTATGGTTCTACTATAGGTGTATCTGATGACAGAGAGGGAGCTAGAAAACCTAGGAGGAGGAGCAAGGTTCTTCATGGAGGTGAGGTGAGGACGGTGAGTTTAACTAGGACCACACAGAGTTTGAGGTGCTGGTAAGACATCCATAAGAAAATGTTCAGTTGGCAGGTGGATATATAGGTGGAGCTCAAAAGAGGGATCTGGGCTAGAGATTTAAGAGTCATCTGCATATGGGTCACTGAAGCAGGGGTGTGCATAAGATTACACAAGGAAAATATGTTTAGTGACGAAAGAAGGCTGACTAGGGAAGAACCCTGATGGTCATCAGCAGTGAACAGATGTCTGGAGGAAGAAGTATCTGAAAAGGAGAAACAGAAGGAGTGGCCAGAAAGAGGAAAACCTGGAGCATTTAAACCAACACATCTCACAGAAAGGAGGAAAGCTCAACAGTACCAATGTTGCCCGCTGAAAGACAAGGTCACAGAAGATAAGGGATGAAAGTGATCCATTGAATTGAGCAAGAAAGATGTCATTGGTGATCTTCATGACAATTATGTCACTGGAATGGGGTCAGGGTGGAGGTGCCCAGCCTTCTTCTCTAGGCTATGAATGCATCATCATGGGATTTCTAGACCTTGGAGCTGAGTACCAGTTCCTCTTCACAAACAGAACCTTTGATGTCAACATCTTAGACTTGTAGATCCGTGGGTGGAATTTACTGGAACTTGAGTACTCCTTGACCAGGATAGTAGTAATAAATAATAGGATCTAACATTTATTGAATACTAACACTTTGCATGGATAATCTGACTTACAAACTCTATAAGGTGGGTACACGGCTACATATGTTAACTTCCTTTATGGTCCTCAGGTAAGGATCTGGTGGCCCACATCACAGTGTAGACCTGGGCTAAGCTGAGGTTGGCTAGGATCAAGGAAGACAGAAACCAAGATCTTCAGTCATTAGAGAACTTCTGCATCCCCTGGACTTCAGGAAGTCTGAGGAATGTAGCATTATGAGGGCATTTTCTCATGTGAATTATTGGAGCAGAACTGTCTGGAGCACAGGCTGTCTGATCAGGGACTGTTTTAGAATATTATCCAGGAGACCATGATAAATTCCCCCGGGCCATCTAAAATGATATTTAGTAAGCCCTGGGAAGCCTTTAGCTATGGTCTTCCATTGTTCTGATTCTTGGGTACAAAGGAAGCTCTGGGAATGTCAGAAATCTAATTTCATGAAGACCCAAGTCCCCAAGGGAGCAGAGAGAACAGATTGCCATTTTAGATGGTAGCAGTGTGGGGACTGTGGTAGTCCCAGCTCCTCTGTTAAGATTTCCAGGCGTGCACGGAAGTCCATATGCCAGACAGAGGGCACATCTGCTTGGAGATTTCATTGCCCTTAGCACCTCTCCTGTGGCACTCGGCACATTAAGCCCCAAGAAGATGGGAGTAGCTCACCTCTCCCATCAGACCATGAATTTCTCAATCTTGTAGAGGAAATGCAGTTTTTGTGCTGCCTCCCTTGACTTTTTAGCCTCACACAGTGCTAGGTTCAAGAGTGATACTCAATAAGTGTTTGTTGAATTATTGAGTGAAAAAATTAATGGACTTATCCTAGGGCTGGCCCTTATTCCAGCTTACTTCTTATTTGTATTCAAAACCAGACTAACCTCCCCAACCAGCAGAGCGTCTATTACTTTCTCTAAGGATAACGAACACTAGACTGAGAGGGCTAGGTCAAGTTGGTTCAATTCAATGAGTGTCAGTAAGCCTGCTATGAACCTAGTACTGTGTTGCGTGCCTTCTCAGAATAGACACAAGCCCACATGATGCAAAGGTTTTAAAAGTTAATCATTCATTTAAAAATTGTGAATCACTATGTTGTATACCTGAAACTTAAATAAATCTACTTCAATTTTTCCCCTCTTAAGTAACTGTTTATTGGCAGTAGGCTGGAAATGGTGGAGTGGGCACGCACAGAAAGCCCCAGGCACCCGTGTCACAAGGAGGCAAGAGTGACATGAAAGGGCAGCCTGGAGCCCCAGGTGAGGCCCCCGCTCTTCAAGAGTGAGGGCAGGGGCCTAGAGTGCTGAGGGTGCAGCCTTACAATACGTCAGCTTAGTAGGCATAGTTGGAGATGAAGAGGGCCTCACTGGCGGCAGCCCCCACTTCACCACATGGGGTGTACTTTCCTTGGCAGGCAAGGTTGTTGGTCAGGACTTGCTTGACATATTCTTCCTGGGCAGCCTTGAGGTTCTCCTTCTTTCTACCCCAGGCCTTCAGGGCAGAGACATGCAGGGCTCAGTCATAAGAGAAGGTCAGGGCCCATGGCTTCAGCAGGGGACACGGAAAATTCCACCAGTGTCTAATTTAAATGTACTACCATCAGAGAAAAGATGGTATGATACCAATTGTTGAAAGTTAAGGTTTACTTTACTAAAATGTTATTTGGATTAAAGTCTACTTTTGCACCTCCCAAAATTAATATTTCAGACATACAAGAAGGTATAAATGAATATGACAAACACAGAGGTACCCATGCGCAGCTTCAAAATTAAGACATAGGCAGTTTGCACAGTAAAAGGCTCTAAAAGTCAAGAGATTTTTTTGCTTCTTTTTTTTAAGTTTGGCATCAAAATTCTTCTGATCACAGAACCTAACCTGGACTGACCTAAGGCTATTTCATAATTTTCATCTATCCTACTGTGTGACCAGCCATGCATTTTACTGCAGAAATAGTAATGTTTGATTATGAGGTGTTGTCCCAGACCACTCTGTATTACTTTTCTAAAATCCAAACAATTCTGAATTCCCAAACACACATGGCATTTGCAAGTTTGTGGTCTATTGGGCCACAGTTTGGGGCTTGGTTACTGAACAGTGTTTCTTAATGTTCCCCCAAAGGAAGGAGGAAGGGAGGAGGATGGAAACCAGGTAGACAGCCCAGAGTGTCGGGTCCACCTCCTTGTGTTCCTCAACCCCATCTCCATACCTCTTCCTTAGGGTCCACCTCTTGGCCTCTGGCTTTCCTAACTTAGCGGCAGCCTCATCTTATATAAATTTCTTTTACCAACTTTTCTGTATTTGTCTCAACTCCTCCTTACCCCCTAGGTTCTATACTTTCTCGTCCTATCTCTTGCCCAGCTTTTCCCCTCTCAGTTTTTTTTTTTTTTTTAATTATAACTCCCTGTCTCTCATATGTGCATGTTCAGTCGCTCAGTCTCGTCTGACTCTTTACAACCCTGTAGATTCTCCAGGCGAGAATACTGGACTGGGTTGCCATGACCTCCTCCAGGGGATCTTTCTGATCCAGGAATCAAACGTGTGTATCCTACATTGGCAGGCAGATTCTTTACCATTGTGCCACCTGGGAAGCCTCTCATATACGCACTCCTTATTCTATTTGGGGTGGCGTCGGGCGGGAGGGGTGGGGGCACTTTCTTGTTGTGGTGCTTGGCTTCTCATTGCAGTGACTGCCTTTGTTATGGAGCGTGGGCTCCAGGATGCCCGGGCTTCAGCAGTTGCAGCACGCGGGCTCCAGAGCACAGGCTCAGCAACTGTGGTACATGGGCCCAGCTGCTCTGCAGCATGTGGGATCCTCCTGGCTCAGGGTTCAAACCCACATCCCCCGCATTGGCAGGTGGATTCTTTACCACTGAGCCACCAGGGAAGCCCCTGCCTCTCAGTTTTGAAATTCCTTTTTTCTCACCTTCCCCCGCCCATCTCTCTGCTCTCTATTGATCTGAACCCCTTGAGCCCTGGATCTTCAGGATATCCCTTCCTATTAATATCTGGTGTAGCTTTCTCTCTGGGGTCATTGTGGTTTTCATCTATATATGCGTCTCTCTTTTTTCTACCCCTCATCTTCCAATTTACTTATAGGCATATTTAGATTAAAAATTAGGTTAATTCAAAGAAAAGCATTTTAAAAGTATATAGTAGTTTTTTGATTTCACATATAAGCAGTATCATATTATACTTGTCTTTATACAAAACAGATGATTCACAAACTTAGAGAATGAATTTATGGTTCATTATGGTTCAGGAAAGGTGGGGTGGGGGAGGAATAGACTAGGAATTTGGCGTTGACATACACACACTGCTATATTTAAAATGGATAACCAAAAAAGACTATTGTATAACACAGGAAACTGCTCAATATTCTGTAATCACCTAAATGGGAAAAGAGTTTGAGTAAGAATAGATTCATGTATAGGTGAATCCCTTTGCTGTACACTGAACACACACGTTAATTATAATTCAATATAAAATTAAAAAAATTTTTAAAGTACATAGTAGTATGCTGTGATATGGCTCAAATTCACAATGGTGGTACTCAAATGATGATGGGAAACTTGTTCAATAAACTTTTTTTCCGAATGAAGGGGTAATTTTTTTATTTGAATGATGGGCCATCTAGTGGTGAATGCAGGATGACAATTGTAGTCTGAGAAAATACAGGATCTTTGAAAGAAAAGCCAGTTTCCACTGTCAACCACCCTAATAGGTTCAAATCACTGTCCTATGAAAATATGTGTACAGCAAAGGTTAAGTCCCATCTGCAACATGCCACCTGTAACATAGCTGCATGTGATATGTGACTTTAGCTAGGCATCGTTGAGGTACGTAATAAGTATAATATGTATATGTTCACATATATGTATATATTTACTTTTACATATGTCCATCTCAGGTGACAGCCAAATTCAGAAATTCCACAAATCCTTTTCATAGGCATCCCATGGACATTTTGACTAGGGCAGTGTATGTCACTGCCTTGTGTGTGCGTGCATGCTAAGTCGCTTCAGTTCCGTCCGACTCTTTGTGATCCTATGGGCTACAGCCTGCTGGCCTCCTCTGTCCATGGAATTGTCCAGGCAAGAATACTGGAGTCGATTCCTATGCCTTTCTCCAGGGTATCCGCGTCTCTATGTCCGCGTCTCTTAACGTCTCCTGCCTTGGCAGGTGGGTTCTTTACCACTAGCGTCACATGGGAAGCCAGGTGACTGGCTTGTATCAAATGCTTATTCTGGAAGGACACATTAAGAGAGAATTACTGCTGTGCAAGGGAGAAAATTGCTGTTTGAGAAGGGGATGACTTTCAAATTGTATCTCCTAATTTCATGAATCAAGTCTCTAAAACACCCAAGTCAAGACGTTTTGATTGGTAGTCAGTTATTCATCCAGCTAACATTTATTGAGCTACCACAAGAGCATTGTGGGGCTTCCCAGGTGGTGCTAGTGGTAAAGAACCTGCCCGCCAATGCAGGGTCAGGATGATCCCCTGGAGGAGGACATAGCAACCCACTCCAGTATGCTTGCCTGGAGAATCCCATGGACAGAGGAGCCTGGCAGACTACAGCAAAGAGCACTGTAGGACTACTCCTAGTCCTGTTAACACACATCTAGGGACTTCCCTGGTGGTCCAGTGGTTAAGAATTTACCTTCCAATGCAGGGGACACGAGTTTAATCTCTGGTGGGAAACCTAAGAGCTCACATGCTCAGGGCAACTAAGCGGGAGTCGTCTAGAACTTGTGATGCAACAAAGACCCAGTGCAGCCAAATAAAATAACAAACAAACAAACAAAAAACCCACGCGTATTCTTGTTTACAAAAAGAAGTTATAATCTGGTCAAGAAATACATACAGTAGGGGCTTGCCTGGTGGTCCAGTGGGTAAGGACACCGCCTTGCAGTGCAAGGGGCGCCGGTTCAATCCCTGGCCTGGGAAGATCCCACGTGCCGCAGAGCGGCTGGACCTATGTGTCCAATTACGGAGCTGGAGCTCTGGAGCACATGCGTCCAGAGCCGGTGCTCAGTGACAACAGAGGTCACTGCAATGGGAGGCCCACAAGAGCCAAAGAACAAAGACAGATGAAAATAGATAAATGAAAGACCAATAGAAGTGGCCCGCCTGCCCCCCTCCCTCCCCAACCCACCCCCCCCTCAAAAAAAAGAAGGTGTGGTATATAAATAAAATGAAATATTAAAAAAAAAAAAAAGAAGTACATACAGTAGAGCTGGGCACGTTCCAGATACAGGAAATTCCAGGGAGCCCAGAAAAGTGTTTCCCCCATGCACTTCTCTCCAAGTTGCTCAAGTTAGAAATTTTAACTAGAATAGTTTACTATATATCAATTGATATATAGTCAAAGCTATGGTTTTTCCAGTAGTCATGTATGGATGTGATAGTTGGACCACAGAAAAAAAGCATTTTTCCAAGTGTGATTTTTCATCTGATTTTTTCATTTGATGCTGAATCACTCTTCGTGCTTACTTAAAAAAAGAAATAATGTGGAAACTTGAATTCTAACTCAGATCCACTAAATCAGAATGTCTAGGGATCTACACCTAATTTGACAAGTGACCAGGTTGATCTAGGTGTCTGGTCATTTGAGAAATGCTGGGCTAGAATATTTTGAAGAGAAGAGCCAAGATTCAAGTTTACCTCGTCTACTCACAGACTTAGAGAATGAACTTATGGTTTCAGGGGTGGGGGGAAGGAGAGGGGAAGGGATAGTTAGAGAGTTTTGGATGGACATGTACATGTTACTATATTTAAAATGGATAACCAGCAAGGACCTACTGTGTAGCACAGGGAACTCTACAAATTGTTCTGTGGCAGCCTGGATGGGAAGGGAGTCTGGGGAAGAATGGGTACATGTGTAGGTATGGCTGAGTCCCTTTGCTGTCCACCTGAAACTATCACAACATTGTTCACTAATTGGCCATACCGCAACACAACATAAAAAGTTTTCCTAAAAAGTAACAACAAAATAAGTTGATTCATCCATTTTCTCCATTCTTGTATTCTCCCATCCTGCCTGATGTGGACGCACCGCAGGTTCCATAACTCAGTCCTCTGTCTGGCCTTCTCTCTCTCTCCACTCTGCCAGAGGCCTTACCTCTGCCTAGTGCATTCTATGAGGGTCCCAGCTCCATTCTACCGTTAGTCTTATGAGACTGAACAGATCGGTGTTCCTCCCTGGAAGACAGCTTTCTCACCTGTAAAAATCACATCCAAATCGTATGATACCTGATTCTCATGCAAAGGCCTCTCCAGGCTTAAAGTTTATGATCTATGTTATCATTCTCTAGGTGTGGTATGTGGTTCAGCTGTAACAATCACTCAAGGTGTTTATTAGAAAAGGGCATATATTGACAGATAAGTAGATAAAGAAAATGTGGTTTATTCATGCAATGGAATATTAGTCAGCATTACAAAGGAAGGAAATCTTGTCCTATCTACAACATGGATGAAACTTGAGGACATTATGCCAAATGAAATAATGTTACAAAAGGACAAATGTGTGATCCCGCTCACAAGAAGTATCTAAAGTAGTCAGAATTATAAAAACAGAAAATAGAAAGATGGTGGCCCAGGGCTAGAAATGAGCAGAGGGGAAATTCATATTGAAAGGGTGTCAAGTTACAGTTTTGTGAGATGAAAAATTCATGAGATCTATTGCACAACAACGTGAATATATTCAACACTACTGAAGTGTGCACATAAAAGTGGTTAAGATGGTAAATTTAATGCTCTGTATTTTAAATAGCTTTTTTTTTTTAATTAAGTATCTTTTATTTTTTGGTCATGCCATGTGACATGCGAGATCTTAGTTGCCTGGCCATGGATCAAACCGGCAACCCCCTTCATTGGAAGCATGGACTCTTAACCACTGGAGAGCCAGGGAAGTCCCTTATTTATTTTATCACAATAAATAAGAAAGAAAAGTATAGTTCTGAGTCCCACCCCAGAGCTACTGAATCAATCCATCAAGGTGTAGGGCTGTGACTATGCTCTTTTTCAACAAGTTCCCTGTGTGATTTTTTTTTTAATTATTTATTTATTTGGCTGCTCTGGGTCTTAGTTGTGGCATGTGGGATCTGGTTCTCTGACCAGGGCTCAAACCCGGGCCCCATTGCACTGGGAACACAGAGTCTTAACCACTGGACCACCAGGGAAGTCCCCCCTGTGTGATTTTGTATCTTCTCTCAGCTTTGAGAAATCAATCCTGAATATTCATTGGAAGGACTGATGCTGAAGCTTCAGTACTTGGGCCACCTGATGCAAACAGCTGACTCATCGGAAAAAACCCTGATGCTGGGAAAGACTGAGGGCAGCAGGAGAAGAGGGCAACAGAAGATGAGGTAGTTGGATGGCATCACCTACTCAACAGACCTGAGTCTGAGCAAACTCCAGAAGATTGTGAAGGACAGAGAAGCCTGGGGTGCTACAGTCCATGCACTCGCAAAGAGCTGGACATGACTTGGTGACTGAACAACCACAAACTTTGAGAAGCACTGAAAAAGTGAACAGTAAATCCTCTCTTCATTGCAATCAAGTTGATGTCATGATCTCAGCTTCCCCCTTTCCTCAGGGATATTCATGTGTACTTTTACTTGCTGCCAGCTAGTGTGCTTAGAGAATGTAAATTTCTTTTATGATTAGCCAAAGCAGAAAATCATCCAAAAGGCAGAGTGCTGTAGAAGAAGGGCATCCAGTCTATTTCCAAGCCAAACAGGGATGGCTTTAGGTCTGACACAGTCTTGGATTATACCTGACTCTGATCTTGTTCATTAGAGTGAGTAATTGAAAGCTGGCTCTGTGTATGCTTACAGAAATTATTTTAAATTGTTCACATTACATAAATCTCAGCCTCTGACACTGTAAGGAAAGGTGGGAAGAATATTAATGAGCACCTCCCCTAGAATGAGATTTTGTAACTTCTAAGCAACCATGAAGGCTCCTGTTTTCACTGTCACTAATTAGGGAGCTCTTAAGAAGGGTCTGGTGTTATTCATGATCAGAGTCAAGCAAGGGATAAGATAATTAGTTCATATTGATTGAGCACTTACCATATGCTGCGTGTCAGTCCATGGGGTCACAAAAAGCTGGACATGACTGAGCGATTGAATTTAAAATTACCATGTGCTGGGCACTGGGCTCAATTCTTTCTGTAGGAGATCTTATTCTATCCTTACCCTAGGTGTTATTATTATCTTCTTCTTCTTTACAGAAATGGGGGCTCAGAGAACTTCAGCAATTTGTTGAAGATCACACAGCATATGAGCTTTCTGGCTCCAGAAAGTGAAAGTGAAGTCACTCAGCCATGTCCAACTTTTTTTTTTTTTTTTACAATTTTTTTTTTTTTTAATTTTTAACATGTATGTTCCCAGATCATTCTGTCCAACTTTTTTTAATCCATGGACGAGCCATGGCACTCTTCAGGCAAGAATACTGGAGTGGGTAGCCCTTCCCTTCTCCAGAGGATCTTCCCAACCCAGGGATTGAACCCAGGTCTCCTGCATTGCAGGCAAAGTCTTTACCATCTGAACCACCAGGGAAGCCCAAGAATACTGAGGTGGGTAGCCTATCCTTTCTCCAGGGGATCTTCCTAACCCAGGAATCAAACCAGGGTCTCCTGCATTGCAGGCGGATTCTTTACCAGCTGAGCTACAAGGGAATCCCTTCTGGCTCCAGAGCCTATCCTTATAACCCTTATCAATATGGTCCTGCTTACACAGTCTTCCTCTTTCCACACTTCCTACCTATTTACAGCTTCTTTCCCAGACCAGTAGTGCTGTTGGATGAGAGGCATTGGATCAGAAGCTTGAGTTAGCTGCTTAGAGGCTAACTTTTCGCCTTGTCTCCAGTATCTGGGCTTTGTTCCTATGATATGTACTCTTTGAAAGTCAGACCTGATACCTGGATCCCTCTCTTATTACGTAGCTTGTCCTGCACCTCAACTCCTAAGTAAGACTAGAAGCCTGTCTTTCTCTTGCTTTTCAATTTCCCTCCTTTCTTGGATGTTCCTTTTCACCTGTTTCAACATGCCTAGATTCCTTGCTGCTGCTCTGCTCATGGGGTGGATGCCTTATTACCTCAACTGGACCTTTCTGCTTCATAGACTCTGAAATTTAAGAACCATGGTCTGTTCACTTTTAAGGCTCTAATCTTTCATGATCAGAGTCAAGCAAGGGATAAGATAATTAGTTCATATTGATTGAGCACTTACCATATGCTGCGTGTCAGTCCATGGGGTCACAAAAAGCTGGACATGACTGAGCGATTGAATTTAAAATTACCATGTGCTGGGCACTGGGCTCAATTCTTTCTGTAGGAGATCTTATTCTATCCTTACCCTAGGTGTTATTATTATCTTCTTCTTCTTTACAGAAATGGGGGCTCAGAGAACTTCAGCAATTTGTTGAAGATCACACAGCATATGAGCTTTCTGGCTCCAGAAAGTGAAAGTGAAGTCACTCAGCCATGTCCAACTTTTTTTTTTTTTTTTACAATTTTTTTTTTTAATTTTTAACATGTATGTTCCCAGATCATTCTGTCCAACTTTTTTTAATCCATGGACGAGCCATGGCACTCTTCAGGCAAGAATACTGGAGTGGGTAGCCCTTCCCTTCTCCAGAGGATCTTCCCAACCCAGGGATTGAACCCAGGTCTCCTGCATTGCAGGCAAAGTCTTTACCATCTGAACCACCAGGGAAGCCCAAGAATACTGAGGTGGGTAGCCTATCCTTTCTCCAGGGGATCTTCCTAACCCAGGAATCAAACCAGGGTCTCCTGCATTGCAGGCATTCTTTACCAGCTGAGCTACAAGGGAATCCCTTCTGGCTCCAGAGCCTATCCTTATAACCCTTATCAATATGGTCCTGCTTACACAGTCTTCCTCTTTCCACACTTCCTACCTATTTACAGCTTCTTTCCCAGACCAGTAGTGCTGTTGGATGAGAGGCATTGGATCAGAAGCTTGAGTTAGCTGCTTAGAGGCTAACTTTTCGCCTTGTCTCCAGTATCTGGGCTTTGTTCCTATGATATGTACTCTTTGAAAGTCAGACCTGATACCTGGATCCCTCTCTTATTACGTAGCTTGTCCTGCACCTCAACTCCTAAGTAAGACTAGAAGCCTGTCTTTCTCTTGCTTTTCAATTTCCCTCCTTTCTTGGATGTTCCTTTTCACCTGTTTCAACATGCCTAGATTCCTTGCTGCTGCTCTGCTCATGGGGTGGATGCCTTATTACCTCAACTGGACCTTTCTGATGCTGACTTCATAGACTCTGAAATTTAAACTACCATTGGAATCACAACCCACAATAGTATTCTAGGACCTGTGTGCTAAACCTAAACAGGGTAATTGCCTGACAAACTTGAAGATTTACATAGGCTCTAGAGTCTCCTAGGGGATTTCCAGGTGGCTCGGTGGTAAAGAATCCACTGGCAATGCAGGAGACATGAGTGCAGTCCCTGAGTTGGGAAGATCCCCTGGAGAAGGGAATGGCAATCCACTCCAATATTCTTGCCTGAAAAATTCCATGGACAAGGGAGGCTGCAGCTACAGTCTATGGGGTCACAAAGAGTCAGACATGACTGAGCAACTAAGAACACACACAGTATAACAGGCAAAATATTCAGATGCCACTGAAAATCAGCCATCATACCAAGAACAAAAACAAACCTTGAATTAGAAAGACAAGTAACTGACAACGATATTGAAAATAATCAGATGTTGGAATTATCTGACCAAGATTTGAAAGCACCATCATAACAATACTTCAACAAAGTTAATCCTCTTGAAACAAATGAAAAAAAAAAAAAAGAAACTTGTAGGAAAGAGGCAGATGTTCAAATGGAAATGATAGAACTGAAAAGTACATAGCAACAGTGAAAATTTCACTGGATGCGCTTCTCTGGTGGCTCAGATGGGAAGAATCTGCCTGCAGTGCGGGATGCCCTGGTTCAGTCCCTGGGTTGGGAAGATCCCCTGAGAAATCCATGCCAACACATCACAATTGAACTTCTGAAACTAAAGACATAGTAGAAATCTTGAGAGCAACCAGAAAAAACCTAATCCATTACCTATAGGAGAAAGCCAGTTCAAATTATATCAGATGTCTTATCAGAAACCAATTTGTTCCTATGATGCTCTTTGAAAGTCAGACCTGATACCTGGATCCCTCTCTTACGTAGCTTGTCCTGCACCTCAACTCCTAAGTAAGACTAGAAGCCTGTCTTTCTCTTGCTTTTCAATTTCCCTCCTTTCTTGGATGTTCCTTTTCACCTGTTTCAACATGCCTAGATTCCTTGCTGCTGCTCTGCTCATGGGGTGGATGCCTTATTACCTCAACTGGACCTTTCTGATGCTGACTTCATAGACTCTGAAATTTAAACTACCATTGGAATCACAACCCACAATAGTATTCTAGGACCTGTGTGCTAAACCTAAACAGGGTAATTGCCTGACAAACTTGAAGATTTACATAGGCTCTAGAGTCTCCTAGGGGATTTCCAGGTGGCTCGGTGGTAAAGAATCCACTGGCAATGCAGGAGACATGAGTGCAGTCCCTGAGTTGGGAAGATCCCCTGGAGAAGGGAATGGCAATCCACTCCAATATTCTTGCCTGAAAAATTCCATGGACAAGGGAGGCTGCAGCTACAGTCTATGGGGTCACAAAGAGTCAGACATGACTGAGCAACTAAGAACACACACAGTATAACAGGCAAAATATTCAGATGCCACTGAAAATCAGCCATCATACCAAGAACAAAAACAAACCTTGAATTAGAAAGACAAGTAACTGACAACGATATTGAAAATAATCAGATGTTGGAATTATCTGACCAAGATTTGAAAGCACCATCATAACAATACTTCAACAAAGTTAATCCTCTTGAAACAAATGAAAAAAAAAAAAAAGAAACTTGTAGGAAAGAGGCAGATGTTCAAATGGAAATGATAGAACTGAAAAGTACATAGCAACAGTGAAAATTTCACTGGATGCGCTTCTCTGGTGGCTCAGATGGGAAGAATCTGCCTGCAGTGCGGGATGCCCTGGTTCAGTCCCTGGGTTGGGAAGATCCCCTGAGAAATCCATGCCAACACATCACAATTGAACTTCTGAAACTAAAGACATAGTAGAAATCTTGAGAGCAACCAGAAAAAACCTAATCCATTACCTATAGGAGAAAGCCAGTTCAAATTATATCAGATGTCTTATCAGAAACCACAAAGACAGGAATGAAGTGATGCATTTTTCAAGTGCTGGCAGAGAATAGTGTCAACTGCAAATCCTACACCTGCAGAAATATCCTTCAGAAATGAGGAAGAAGTGAAATCAACTTTAGACGAAGGATAACCAAAATAATTGTTCGCTAGCGAACCCACTCCTGAATAATGGCTAAAGGAAGTGTTTTAAGTAGTAAGATAACTGTAAAAGGAGGAATGCTGGAGCATCAGGAAAGAAGGCAATACAACAGCTAGAGCAGAAATATGGGCACATACAATAGATTATCACTTTCCTCATGAGTTTTATAAATCACATTTTATAGTTAAAACAAAAAGTATAACACAATCTGACACACAGGACCAAGATAATTGAAAGAATGGAAGGTGAAGGAACTTATTTATATGTGCAGAGACTGCTCATCAAAATCTATTCCTCCACCTCTAGGATAATAGATCTGACACTGGGACGTGGCTGCCTAACTAGTAATTTTCTTTCCTAGTCCTTAGCCCTTTTGCGGTTAGAGTGGCGGTATGGCTAAGTTTTCGCCAATGATGTATAAGAGGAAGTGATGTGTGCTACTTCCAGACCTGAGCTAAGCAGAGGCCAGATCATCTAGGATCTAATAATCCATGGAAAGAGTTGTGATTTTATTATATCCCTGGTGGGAATATAAAATGGAATAGTCACTCTGGAAAACAATTTGGCAATTTCTCTAAAAATTAAACATGTCAAAAAAATTAAACATGTCCTTACAATAAGACATAGCAATTATACCTTTGACCATTTATTCCAGAGAAATGGAAACTTATATTTACATAGGACCTATATGTGAATGTTTGGGAGCAACACAAATGCCCTTCATGGGTGAATGGTTAAATTGAGGCACATCCATATCGTGGCATACAGCTCAGCAATGAAAAGGAATAAATTATGGTTGCACGTAGCAGTCTAGATGAGTCTCCAGAAAATCATGCTTTGAGGTAATGGTATTGTTCAGTATCTTGACTGTGATGGTGGATACATGAGCATTCACAGGTAGCTAACATACACATACACACACAAGTAGAAGTAAAGTTGGGAAAATCCTAATACTATTAGTGGATTGTATTAGTGCCAATATGCTGGTTATGATATTATAGTTCTGCAAAATGTTACCATTGGGGTAATAATTGGGCTGAGTGTAAACGGTACGTATTATTTTTACCACACATGTAATTTTGCAGTGACGTCAATCAAAAATTCAATTTTTAAAAAGGCCAGTATTTCTGGAGCTTAGTGGGTGAACCCTTCTTGGAAGCCATTGGAGAGGAGTCACATGAACTGGTTTATTTTCTAACAAATCATTGTGGTTGTTGTGCAGAGGCACGCATGGGAGCAATTAGATCAGTTAGGTGACATGTATTTCTCTCTTTATTGTGACCATTGTGCCAGAAATTCTGGTAGCTTGGTTTGGAATTGAGTCAAGATGGAGAGAAGTTGATGGACTTGGAATATTTTTGGAGATAGGGCTGAGAGAAGCTTATAGCTGGATGGATGACTGTGAAGTTCCCAGTCCAGAGGATTTTCCAGAATGCGCCCAATTTAACTGTCTCTCTGACTTTCATTTTTCAGCTAGAGAGTCTTCTTGGTAGCTTGGTTTTCTTACTATGTATGGGATAGAAAGATGAAACTGCTTGAAGGTGATCCACCTCTTCTTGCATGGGCTCAGTTTTAGGATCTTCCTTGGCTTTCCTAAGACGGGGAGATATAAAGACAGAGGGTGCTGGGCTCCTGCTGGCTGTGCTCCTGAACCTCAATGGGAGAATTGATCACTTATGGCTCTCATGTCCACACTGGTACCAACTTCCTGGAGTTAGGCAGAAAGGTGACAGTTGGAATACCTGAATCGTCTTTGGGCAGGATGCACATCTCTATTATGCTTTGGTTTTGAGCATATAGATCTGGCTGGGTTAGGATTCACCAAGATTGCAGTATGAGTAGACTTTTTGGAGGCTAGAATACGGTAACAGGGCACCAGACACATAGCTTTCCTCTTCTAACATGAATTATTTCTCTGGGTGAGAAACAGAGCATGAATCATTGGGATAGTTTCTGGAAAACTAAGAATTACCACACAACATTAATCATCCTGGAGGCCTCCAAGCCTAGAACCTTGTTTGGCATTATGCTTGTCATTTAAGAAATCTCACTTGAGCATTTTTGCCCCAAATGGCTCAAAAGTGGTTCTGTCGGTTAGTCCAGGTTAATTTGAGGCTAGATTGACTAATACCCTCCAAAATGGTGGTCTAGGTGGATGACTACTTCTCTGTTCAGTAATTCATACAAAAAGCCTTTCATTGATTGCTTTGTTAATTAGGATAAGTCTTGACTGCTGTAACAAAAGGATTCAACAATAGTTCTGTGGCTTAAAGAAATGTCTGTCTTTCTCAGATAATGATGAGAGTGAGTAATTCAAATACACAGGGGTATTCTTCTCCACATGGTCATTCAGGGACCCAGGTTCAATCTATTTCAATTCTCCATCTCTCTTGAGCTTTGACCT
Source organism: Tragulus kanchil (assembly GCA_022376925.1). Classification (NCBI taxonomy): domain Eukaryota; kingdom Metazoa; phylum Chordata; class Mammalia; order Artiodactyla; family Tragulidae; genus Tragulus; species Tragulus kanchil. Next base: position 62,348,776 of record JAIOJX010000001.1, on the reverse strand, counting down.
CAGTAGGATAGTTGCAGCCAGATCAGGTGCACCTGTGTGTATCAGCTTATGGGAGGGGAAAAACCACAGAGAAGCACTTGCATGCTTATGCTGAGTTGTTCAGTCATGTCCAGCTGTTTACAACCCTATGAACTGTAGGCCTCCAGGCTCCTCTGTCCATGGGATTCTCCAGGCAAGAATACTGGAGTGGGTTACCATGCCCTCCTCCAGGGGATCTTCCCAACTCAGGGATCAAACCTGCATCTCCTGCATCACTGAGCCACCAGGGAAGCCCTAGAGAAGCACTTGGCAAGGTTTTATAGGCCAGATCTGGAAGCAAGACACATCCATTCATATGCCATTGCTGAAAATTTAGTCATACCATCTCTCTAATTGCAAAAAAAAGTTTAGGATTAGGAACAAGAATTCCTAACTGGGTGGAGATAAACCCACACATATATGGGTACCTTATTTTTGACAAAGGAGGCAAAAATATACAATGGGGTAAAGACAGCCTCTTCAATAAATGGTGCTGGAAAAATTGGACAGCTACTTTTAAAAATTGAAGGTGGAACACTCCCAGCACCTTACACAAAGATCAACTCAAAATAGATTAAAGACCTAAATGTAAGACCAGAAACCATAAAACTCTTAGAGGAAAACATAGGTAAAACACTTGACATAAATCAAAGCAGGATCTTCTGCAACCCGCCCTCTAGAGTAATGGTAACAAACACAAAAATAAACAAGTGAGACCTAATTAAACTTAAAGGCTTTTGCACAGCAAAAGAAACTATAAAAAAAGTGAAAAGACCACTCTCAAAATGGGAGAAAATAATAGCGAATGAAACAACCGACAATTAATCTCCAGAATATGCAAGCAGCTCATACAACTCAACACTGAAAAAAGCAACCCAATCAAAAAATGGGAAAAAGACCTAGACAGACATCTCTCCAAATAAGACATACAGATGACCAACACATGAAAAGATGCTCAACATAGCTCATTATTAGAGAAATGCAAATCAAAACTATAACGCTATATCACCTCACACCAGTCAGGCCGTGGAGATTTCTAAAATCTGTGGGGTTTTTCATCCCAGCATTATTCTTCTCCACATGGTCATTCAGGGACCCAGGTTCAATCTATTTCAATTCTCCATCTCTCTTGAGCTTTGACCTCAGTAGGATAGTTGCAGCCAGATCAGGTGCACCTGTGTGTATCAGCTTATGGGAGGGGAAAAACCACAGAGAAGCACTTGCATGCTTATGCTGAGTTGTTCAGTCATGTCCAGCTGTTTACAACCCTATGAACTGTAGGCCTCCAGGCTCCTCTGTCCATGGGATTCTCCAGGCAAGAATACTGGAGTGGGTTCCCATGCCCTCCTCCCGGGGATCTTCCCAACTCAGGGATCAAACCTGCATCTCCTGCATCACTGAGCCACCAGGGAAGCCCTAGAGAAGCACTTGGCAAGGTTTTATAGGCCAGATCTGGAAGCAAGACACATCCATTCATATGCCATTGCTGAAAATTTAGTCATACCATCTCTCTAATTGCAAAAAAAAGTTTAGGATTAGGAACAAGAATTCCTAACTGGGTGGAGATAAACCCACACATATATGGGTACCTTATTTTTGACAAAGGAGGCAAAAATATACAATGGGGTAAAGACAGCCTCTTCAATAAATGGTGCTGGAAAAATTGGACAGCTACTTTTAAAAATTGAAGGTGGAACACTCCCAGCACCTTACACAAAGATCAACTCAAAATAGATTAAAGACCTAAATGTAAGACCAGAAACCATAAAACTCTTAGAGGAAAACATAGGTAAAACACTTGACATAAATCAAAGCAGGATCTTCTGCAACCCGCCCTCTAGAGTAATGGTAACAAACACAAAAATAAACAAGTGAGACCTAATTAAACTTAAAGGCTTTTGCACAGCAAAAGAAACTATAAAAAAAGTGAAAAGACCACTCTCAAAATGGGAGAAAATAATAGCGAATGAAACAACCGACAATTAATCTCCAGAATATGCAAGCAGCTCATACAACTCAACACTGAAAAAAGCAACCCAATCAAAAAATGGGAAAAAGACCTAGACAGACATCTCTCCAAATAAGACATACAGATGACCAACACATGAAAAGATGCTCAACATAGCTCATTATTAGAGAAATGCAAATCAAAACTATAACGCTATATCACCTCACACCAGTCAGGCGACGTGGAGATTTCTAAATAAGAGTTACTAAAAAAATGAACCCTGTGGGCTGACAAATTAGAGAAAGGGCAGCCTCTTGGTAGAAGGAACCCTGTGGATTGAGGAGAGAACAGGCTTCTGAATTTTAGGCTCGTATCACCTTAACCTGGCACCGGTATGCCCTGCTGCCATTCCTATCAAAAACTTAGCTGCTCTGCTTGCTGTCGATGCTGCTCTGTGGACACTAGGGGGCAGCCAACTACATAAATTGTGTCTTCCCCTGGGCCCTCATGGGAGAATCTGTTGTGCCCAGGAGATGTGAACCGTCTTCACGTTCAGTTAAAATTTGTTAGCTCCTAAGGGCTCCCAGGCTCAGCTGATCTAGGCCATTCGTTGCATATTGATCCTTCGAGACCTTGAAGAATTGGGTGGCCAGTTCATTTCACTCCACCTGTGGCACCTATTGCTTCAGGAAGCAAAATTAACCTGGTTTCCTACAGACTTGATTATATGTTAGCAGGTGGGGCCATGGAATGTTTCTTAAAGCAGTTTGGAAATCTGGAAAATTCTAGTATAGCCCACATGATTCCAACAACATTCCAATCTATTCCTGTTTGCAAATAATCCCACAGTCTGACCTTTCTGCCAACAAGGAAACAAGGAATATGGTTTATGCACTGTTTCCTTAGGAGTCATAGGACACAGTGTTTCCAGTCATAAGTGTATCTGCTACCTCAGAGATGCACCTTTGTTCATCTCTGGAGTGGCAGCACCAATGGTCTTGAGGGGGCAGGTCAAGGTGATTGTAAGAATAGTTCCACAATCTCCTTGATTGACACTGAAGCACAAGGCACTGGTAGTAATGCTCTTGTGCGGATAAAAGGTGGTTTCTGGTGTCCCCAGCCTGAGGGAGCATTCAGCTCAGTCTAAGGGGATGGGCAGAAGGTGAGTATGTGAGGCTGTGGGGAAACTAAGAGGATTTGAGAGAGCTTGAGGTCCAGATGGAAGGACCCACGAAAATGGGGCATAGAAACAGAGAGAGACTGGGGGCTGGGGGAAATATTAGGAGCCCACGTGCTGAGTCAATTGATTAGGTTCCAGAGAACCAAGGTGCTTGCAAGTTAGATTGGTGAAGTGGAGCTGAAAGAGGCAAATAAGAACCCGGGCACCCAATGTCGCTGGCTTGTTACATGCTTGGATTCCTCTGGACAGATTGGACGTAGTTAATGGGGCCAGGATGGGGAAAGAAGAACCAGACGTCCTGTACTTGTCCTTTAGGCTGTAATAGGACTCTCTGTCCTGTGTAGAGGGGGTAATGGAGCTGCTGTGCGTTGTGGCTTGGTGTTCTGCACGTCTTCCCCTCAGGATAAGTGCACTTCACTTGGCAACCTGACACTCTGAATTGTTCTTATTAAGAACATGTGTCGTGGGCTTCAAACCATTAACCGACAAAAGTTTTCTAGAAGCCAACTCTGGCTATGCAGTCTCTGCGGAGGCTGACTTTTCCAACAGAGGGCCACATCGGCTGGTCGTATTTCTCTATCCTGGAAAGCTTTAGAGAAATGTAGGGTGTGGAGGCTGTGGTCTGGCAAATGAGAAGGAGGATGAATTTCCTCTTGTGTCATCTCTTTGTACAGCATCATGGTGTGTTTGGGGACTCAGCTGATTATTGAATACCTCTTCTTTCCATTGAGTATGTGCCAAGCCCTAGAGGGACCCAAAAGGTTGAAGAGGACTTGGGTTTTCTTTCCAAAGAAGCTTGGATAAAAATAAGTGGTCACTACTGCAGGAGAAGTAGCTACCAGCACTGCCCGTAGTATTGGTTGGTTTCCTCCAGCATGTGAAAACACTGGCTTTATCTAGATTTACTGTCCTGACCAAATGATCTATCTTAGTATGAACTCATCTTCCTTCCCCTTTCCAAGGAGGTCCTCTCAAGTTCCCCTCTCAGTAGCTGTCTCACTTCCCTTTAGAAATTCCCACCCAGTCGTGGTCACATTTTACTTTGGTGAAAGAAGTAAGCAAGAATGGGTAAACTGGCTCAAACCTTAATTACCCTCCACATCGGGGTTCAAAGCTGACTGGTCCCCTCTCTTCCCAAAGTCAGTCAGCAGCGTAACTGTAGACCTGTACGTTTTCAACTGCTGGGAACTCTTGCTGAGGGGTTTCCCCAGAACTCGGTTCCCCTTTCCGCTCAAGAACTCAGACAAGTCTTAGTCACTCGCTGATAACACAATGAGTAAGAAGCAGATGTGGTTGTGAACAGAGGTCTTTTGACTGAAAATCTAGTGCTTGTTCTATGACATTGGAGGGCCTTATGAACAATAGACACTGAATTAATGTTCATTGAGAGGCGATATATATAACACAGTGGTTAAGAACCCAGCTTCTGACAGCTGTTTTCTTTTTTTTCAATCTGTGGTAAAATATGCATTTAAAAAGTTTATAATTATTGCCATTTGTAAGTGTACAATTCAGTTTGTTAAGCATATTCACAATGCTATGCCTCCATCACAACTATCCCTTTCCAGAACTTTCTCATCATCCCAGCAGAAACTCTATATTGACAACTGGTTTTGAATTTAGGTTCTTCCACTTGATAAGCTATGTAAACTTGCACCAGTTCCATAGGGGACCTCAATTTCCTCGTTTATAAGATGAGGATAATAATATGTCTTCATAGCCTTGTGTGTGTGAACACCATTGTGATAGTAATGAATATGAATTAATAATTAGTCAATTAACTGGTTACCTGGCTCATGTTTATTTCGTATGTATTGAGCCCTTACTCTGTGTCAAGCACTGTGCTTGAGTCACTAAATGGCAGGGCTGTCTCAGACTTGGATTGGTTTGACTTCGGGGCTTATATCTGTAACGCTTATATTGGGAGGTTAGGGGCTGCCACGTAGCATTCCCTCAGCAAATGCTACCTATTTTATTGTTATGAGTACTGTTACCAAATTGAGTTTGGAACTCATGCCTCCTTAGTGTGCAGGGTGATGGTAGGCTGCTCTCTTTTACTGCACAGGGAATTTTGCTTTACAGGTAAGTAGAAGAAAGAGGCAGGGAGCCTCTCTGATGTGTGTGTATGTCTAATGACAAACACCTGCCACTTAGGAACCGCCACCCTGGAGGAGGTCCACTCCCCCCTCCATTTGTCCTTCATGGCAGACCTGGGGCCTAGAGCCTGGCCCCAGCAGTGATGAAGACCAGCTTTCAATAGGTGAAGAAGAATGAAAGGGAAGTCCCTCTCAACCACTGCCTCCTAGGGCTCTCAACTCTCCCCTTCCAGCAGTAGATGGCAGTGTCAAGGGGCAGAAAGAGAGGAGAGAGAAACCTATTCTACTCTGCCAGTGTTGCTCTCACTGAAGTTTCCCCCGCCACCCTCTGGCTTCAGTTCCAGTCACAGGGGCTGGCCAGGGTTGAAGGAGAGGACAAAGGGGAAGCAAGGAAGCGTGGGAGAAAGTGGGACACCTCTGGCCTCAGTGTCCTACTTCTTGCTCATGTGCTAGCCCTCGCTCAGGGCTTGGCCTCCAAATCCACAAGCCTATTCTTTATCCCTGAGTCCTTTCTCCAGCTCCTCCTAACCTCCTACCTGCTGGACTCCCCATCCTTATCCCCTCACCCCACCTTTCCTGAACTAGAGGAATCGTCCTCCAACTCCAAAGGTGGTGGGAGAAGGAGGTCATCCCTGTTCCTGCTGTCAAGGAGAACCTAGGATCCTCAAGTGCATATCTGAATTCTCCCCTCATACTTTGGCCTGACAGGAGGGATTATTTGCCATTTCTAGGCCACATCTTGCATATGCCTGTTTCCATGCCTTTGTCTCTGTTGTTCCTACTCCTTGAAATATTCTACCCTCTTTACTACCATTATTTGTCTCAAATTCCAATGCTGCATTAAAGCCTTCTCTGGTTTTTCCTCCCCAGGTGTCATAGCTTCCTCTCTTTTAGCTTCGCTTTTCTCTGTGTGTATCTGTCCAACCAACACTTCTAAGAGTCTTTCTCTTAAAGTTACTGGTGTTAATGTCTTTTCTCCCCTTACAAGATAACTGATCTGTGAGGCAAGGACTCTGAATCACATTGGTAGCCCCGCGGTGTTTCGCACATAGGAGACAACTTGGTGAACACTAGATCCTAGTGGAAGGCACTTTCCATAGAAAACATGAGTAGGCTTTGATTACTTTATGGATTAGGGGGGATGACGGTGGTTGCTCGACCACTATGTGAAACAGAGCTTTTGTTTATAGGAAAATACAGGCAAGCTATAAACAACAGATTTCAACATGCACACTGTTTATAAACTGCATATGGCCTCAATTGATAGCAGGAAAATTGAATCTTTCACCAGCTGAGGGCAGCATCCAAGTTGAAACAACTGTGAACCCAAGTTCCTTTCCCAGCTTGGTTATCCTTTCTGTCAGTGGAGGAGACAGGGAATTATCCGGCAACAGGCAACAGGCAACAGAACCCCCTATCAGCTAGGTGGGAATTCAGAGTTGAGCTCGGAGGTACTCGCAGAAGAAAAAGGGAAGGATTGACTTCATGTGCCTTAAATTCCCTCTCGTTGAATCGATAGGAGAGCTAAATTTGTCACCCTAAAATATGTCTTTTTGGCATAAGGATTATCTTTAAGAAACAGCAGACACGGGAGAAGCTCTGAAAACCAAGAACTTTCCCTCTGTAAAAGATATTTACAGTCATCAGGGAAATCTCCATTTGTAAGTATCTCCCCTATGTACTAGGAAGAAGGAGATGACAGTGTCTAGAAACTCTTATTGTTATATAGAAGGCAACAACTCAGATTTGCATAACAACCATACACTTGTTTACTGCACTGTGCTTTTCCTGGTAACTGCCCATGACCAACTCCCTATTTCTAATATCTTCTTTGATCTTTTGCTGAAGATAGTATGTAAAGTGATGGTTTCTCCCATTTGTGAGAGTTATTCAGTTTTCCTGGGTCTCCTCTGTATGTGTGTGCTGTGTGCTATGCTAAGTCACTTCAGTCATGTCTGACTCTTTGCGACTCTATGGACTGTATAGCCCGCCAAGTTCCTCTGTCTGTGGGGATTCTCCAGGCAAAAATACTGGAGTGGGTTGCCATTCCCATCTCCACAAGAACTTCCAACCCAGGGATCGAACCTGGGTTCCCACATTGCGAGTGAATTCTTTACTATCTGAGCCACCAAGGAAGCCCAAGAATACTGGAGTGGGTAGCCTATCCCTTTTCCATGGGATCTTCCTGACCCAGGAATCGAACCAGGGTTTCCTGCATTGCAGGCAGGTGTTTTTGTGTTGTTGTTTTTTTTTAACCAGCTGAGCTACCAAGGAAGCCCCATTTTCTCCTGTTAATCTGTCTTAGGTCAACTTAATTATCAGGCCAGCCAAAGAACCTGGAAGAGGAGAAGGAAAAATTTTCCTCCACTACAGTTGGTGTAGCTGGCAGGATATTTCACTGGATGAACTCTACCCACTCCAAGGCTGACATGACAAAAAGTTTGCAGAAGGTAGGATTTCTTGCTGCATCAGTCTCCCACATCTTTACCTGCAGGGTCTAATTAAAGTGAGAATGGCAAGAATCCTTTTCCCTCCTCAAATTTAGGTTAGTAAGAGAAAAATACTTGTAGAACTAGTTCCTTAGACACAGTGACTCCGGTAAAAATTTGGTAAATGAAGTACTCTTGGTTTTTATTGATCCTTTTCCTATCAGAGGAGATTACTGTTTTTCATTGTCTTTTTCCCACTGTTGTATCATTTGTCTTGCTCTGTGTCTTGAAAGCTTGTTTTTATGACCAGCAAGAATATTCTTTCTGGTCTCTGCCAACCAGGGGACGCATGTACTGGCATGTATTTGGCAGGCAACCCAATAAGCTGTGTATCCCATAAGCACTGTTGCTTGTCCAAATGTGCCAGCTCTCAGAGGAGTTTGTTATAATGGGATCCCAGTCCATACGGGAACTTTGTTTTCTCAACCTCTGTCTCTTTAGTTCCAGAGATGTCCCATTCCAGCAGCAGCTGGCTGGTGTCACAGTTTAGCGAGTCTATGACTGGAGGTGTTTCATGTTCTCATGGGAAACAAGAGACACTGTTTGCACTACATTATTCTTACTGCCTGCAACAATGCAGGGTCTTTGCTTTCAGTTATTGCTTTCTTGTTTGGCTCACTTTGTGTCCTGAGAACTTGACTTGGCAGCCATCAGGTTGGAGACCCCAGATTTGACCAGACAGAAACAATGAGTTGTACCCCATTTGCAGCTAGATAAGTCTTTCTTTTGTTTGGTTTTCTTTGAGAGCTGAGACAAAAATAGCTCAGTCTTATAGGTCTTACATATACTAATTGGAATATTAGGTTTAATATTAGGTTTATTAATAAGAGAATGGGAAGAGACTAAGGAGAGGGTCATGGGACTCTTGCCAGCAGGGCATCCTTAGATGGTTATTAAGAAATGGAATGAATGAAACAGACATTGATGGGGTTAAAGCAAAGGTTTTAATACACAGCTATCAGCGCCAAAGAGACTTCCTGCTTGTCCTGCAACGTTTAAGGGCCCCAAACAAGTCTACTCTATTTACCCCTATTTGGAAAAATTTTAAAAGCCAGGAAGGGAATTTAGCAGAAGCACCTGAGATGAGTGATAAGATTTTGCTGTCTCTTAAAACTCCTACATCCTAGGGCTCTGTAATCAGGCTCTGTCAAATTCAGGCCTTAATATGCAATACCCTTTGTGGATATGTCCTGAACCTCCACCCAAAGAATTTGTGTCCTCTGGACAGAAGCAGCTGTTTTATGGGTGGGGCTGCAACCCAATTCTTTGAGGAATTGGAAGCAAAGATCTTTGTCTTGCAAATCTCTGCAAGGCTAGAGGCGTAGCCCTAAGGACAATTCAAAGAGCTCAAGCCCCAAACCTCCCCTATTTATCTCAAAATGATTTTAGGTATTGGGATATGGGAAACAAAATTGTCTAGCACTTAAGAAAAAGAAAAAACAAGCCATTCCAAATTGGCCTAGATCTCTGATCATTGGCAAATATGTTCCCAAGATTCTATCTTATAGAATACTTGGACACTTTCTCTGTGCTTCTGTGTGGTAGATTTCCTACCCATCCATTTTCTCTAAGAGTCATGAGCCATTCTTTAAACTGCAATCTTTAGGGAGATCAAAAGAAAAAAAAAGTATTTAGAAAATATGCAAGTGAAAAATCTTAAGTGTGTGTATGTGTGTCTATATATTATTGACTGTGTAGATACTTGATATATTTTTGTACCCTTGAATGGTGTTACCAAAATTAATTTGTAAAAGAACTCTCGTTAGTTAGCTTGAAGAAGCGAGTGCTTGTAAGAATTGGGTATTCTGAACCTCTCAGAAATACAGAAACTATCTTGAATGCTTTTTCAGGTTCACGTGATCTAGTATAATTTTGGTAAATATAAGCTAGTTTCACCTTGTTGGTTTAATTAAAATGGATATGTCTTTAGAGATACCAACACAGAACGTCATGCAGACATGCAACTTTTTATTCCTTTTGGGTTTATTCATCAAAGAAGTTTATATTGTCTATTACAAATCGGTTAGCAAGAAAATTAGTTCAAGATGACTGCTGACTTTGTCTAATGTCTCATGAAGTTTTTGTGAGTAGTCTAAACATAATTGTTGGTACCAAATTATTTAGAGAGATGTAAGTGGGATAAAAGTTTTTAGGCATAAAAAACATAAAACCTAAAAATTATGTTTTTATAGTGTATATACTTAAAAAATGAGCTTTAATATTAGTAATATACTTATATAAATCTAAAACTTAATTTTCTTTCATCTGCTAAAGAGACATTTTTCTGTACTATTACTCAGTTCTTGATAATAAGACACTATGAAAGGTTTTTTCTTTTCCTTTTAAGTAATATCTGCAAATATTTTGTGTTTCATGAAAATAATTTCTTGTGATTTCTGAGATCTTTGATTGGTTTTTCTCACCATTATACATGGTGTATACCTTATATATTTGCCTTTGAAATCTTTTACTGTTACTTTGGTTAAATAGATAACTGAGTGTTATTTCATAATCTGTGATTCTATTGTTTTTTAATTTTTTGTTTATTTATTTATTTTTGGCTACTCTGGGTTTTCACTGCTGCCACAGGCTCTTCTCTAGTTGCAGGGAGTAGGGGCTACTCTGTAGTTGAGATGAGCAGGCTTCTTGTTGTGGTGACTTCTCTTGATGTGGAACTTGGGCTCTAGGGCAAACAGGCTTCAATAGTTGCCGCACATGGGCTCAATAGTTGCAGCTCTGAGGCTCTAGAGCACAAGCTCAATAGTTGTGGCTCACGGGCTTAGTTGCTCTGCAGCATATGGGATCTTCCCAGATCAGGGATTGAATCCGTGTCTCTTGCATTGGCAGGCTAACTCTTTACCACTGAGCTACCAGGGAAGCCCTCTGTGATCCTATTTAGTCAAATGTCCAAACTTATGGATATATTTGCCAGGCTTCCTAAAATCAAATTATACATGAAGTGCCTTTGACCTTTAGTTAACTTTGAATTTTTCAGAGGGCCCCTCAAATATCTTAAAGATAGATGCATATATTCAACTAATTCAGCTTATTTGGTATGTTAAATTTCATGGGAAGCATTGTCAAATAAATGATCTTTGATTATATTTGTGTAGGTGTATATTATCGGCTCAGTAGTAAAGAATCCACCTGCCAGTGCAGGAGATGCAAGTTCGTCCCTGGGTTGGGAAGATCCTCTGGAGAAGGAAATGGCAACCCTCTCCAGTATTCTTGCCTGGAAAACCCCATGGACAGAGGAACCTGGTGGGCTACAGTTCATGGGGTCACAAAGAATTGGACACAACTGAGCAACTAAGCACAGGTATATGTTATTAGTAGAAATGTTCTAGAAATTGTATGAAATTCCTAAAGTCTAGTATGTCCTGGTGTAATGTTATCATTTGTAATTCTAGTTATCATCTTAATTGTTACATATTATGGAAAAAACAAATTTCCTTTTCAATTACATTGTAACAAAGTCTAATCAATTCTTGTGATTTCTGAGATCTTTGATTGGTTTTTCTCACCATTATACATGGTGTATACCTTATATATTTGCCTTTGAAATCTTTTACTGTTACTTTGGTTAAATAGATAACTGAGTGTTATTTCATAATCTGTGATTCTATTGTTTTTTAATTTTTTGTTTATTTATTTATTTTTGGCTACTCTGGGTTTTCACTGCTGCCACAGGCTCTTCTCTAGTTGCAGGGAGTAGGGGCTACTCTGTAGTTGAGATGAGCAGGCTTCTTGTTGTGGTGACTTCTCTTGATGTGGAACTTGGGCTCTAGGGCAAACAGGCTTCAATAGTTGCCGCACATGGGCTCAATAGTTGCAGCTCTGAGGCTCTAGAGCACAAGCTCAATAGTTGTGGCTCACGGGCTTAGTTGCTCTGCAGCATATGGGATCTTCCCAGATCAGGGATTGAATCCGTGTCTCTTGCATTGGCAGGCTAACTCTTTACCACTGAGCTACCAGGGAAGCCCTCTGTGATCCTATTTAGTCAAATGTCCAAACTTATGGATATATTTGCCAGGCTTCCTAAAATCAAATTATACATGAAGTGCCTTTGACCTTTAGTTAACTTTGAATTTTTCAGAGGGCCCCTCAAATATCTTAAAGATAGATGCATATATTCAACTAATTCAGCTTATTTGGTATGTTAAATTTCATGGGAAGCATTGTCAAATAAATGATCTTTGATTATATTTGTGTAGGTGTATATTATCGGCTCAGTAGTAAAGAATCCACCTGCCAGTGCAGGAGATGCAAGTTCGTCCCTGGGTTGGGAAGATCCTCTGGAGAAGGAAATGGCAACCCTCTCCAGTATTCTTGCCTGGAAAACCCCATGGACAGAGGAACCTGGTGGGCTACAGTTCATGGGGTCACAAAGAATTGGACACAACTGAGCAACTAAGCACAGGTATATGTTATTAGTAGAAATGTTCTAGAAATTGTATGAAATTCCTAAAGTCTAGTATGTCCTGGTGTAATGTTATCATTTGTAATTCTAGTTATCATCTTAATTGTTACATATTATGGAAAAAACAAATTTCCTTTTCAATTACATTGTAACAAAGTCTAATCAATTCTTTAACCATTGTCATGTTTAAGTCTTTCATCATTTACAGTTGTTGCTTTACTCTGGTGCTTTTATAAAAGTGCTTCATCTTGAACAAGATTAATAGAAAGGATTCCGAACATATATTTCTTTTTTTTTTTTTAATTTATCTTTTTGGGGGGTGGGGTAGGAGGGAGGGGGATGGGCGGGCCACTTCTATTGGTCTTTCATTTCTCTATTTTCATCCGTCTTTGTTCTTTGGCTCTTGTGGGCCTCCCATCACGGTGGCCTCTGTCGGTGGCCTCTGTCGTCGCAGAGCACCAGCTCTGTGCGCACACGCACCAGAGCTCCAGCTCGGTAATTGGACACATTGGTCCAGCCGCTCCGCGGCACGTGGGATCTTCCCAGGCCAGGGCTCGAACCGGCGCCCCTTGCACTGCAAGGCGGTGTCCTTACCCACTGGACCACCAGGGGAAGCCCCCGAACATATATTTCTGACAAATGTTCCAAGAATTTACAGAACTGTAATGGGGAAATTGATAGCTTCATAAAACTTCTAACAAAGTATCAAAATCAATAGAAATTGATTACATGGGACTGAGTGAACTGAGGAGGATGAGCATAATTTTTTTAATAACTTTTTGTTTGAAATATAGTTGGTTCTTTAAGTTTTTGTTTTCCAGATATAAGAAAAACTTTCCTCTTAAGATAACTATGTTGTGTGTGTGTGTGTGTGTGGTCAGTCCTATCCAGCTCTGTGACCTCATGGACTGTCACCTGCCAGGCTCTTCTGTCCATGCAATTCTCCAGGCAAGAAGACTGGAGTGGGTTGCCACTTCCTTCCCCTGTGGAACTTTACAACCCAGGGACTGCACCCGTATCTCTTATGTCTGCTGCATTGCAGGCAGATTCTTTACCCACTGAGCCATCAGGAAACTTAACAAAGATTTACAGCCATTTGGTAAATTACACTTTTGTAAGCAGAATTAAAACATTTATCTTTTCCTCCAGACCTGATCCTTCCAGAATTCAGAAACTCATAGTGAGTATTCTTATTTTCATGGAAATATAGTTATTTGTGTAAGTTCACTAAGCAGGAACCTGCCAGGAAGTGAGTTTTGCTCACCTGATTAGACTATTGGGAGCCCTATAAGCAAGGTATCAGGCCAATATTTCCAAGAGGCTTTATTGTCTCCATAAAGTCAAATTTTGTTTCTTTAAGCTGTCTGGTTATATCTGAGTCTATGTAAGTCTCTCTCAAATATGACATTATAGTCAAACCTTGGTAATATAATCAGTTTCCAGTTGTATCCTGTTACAGGAGAGCAGATGTTCATTGCTTCTGGCTGGTCTAAGAATTAAATTGACATAGGGACTTCCTTGGTGGTCTAGTGATGAAGAATCTACCTTGCAATGCAGGCACTCGGGTTTGATCCCTGGTCGGAGAATTAAGATTCCACATGCTTCAGGGCAGCTAAGCCTGAACGCTGCAGCTTTGGAGCCCTTGCACTCTGGAACTCATGTGCCACAACTACAGAGCCTATGCATTCTGGAGCCTGCATGCCACAACTAGAGAGAGAAGCTCACATGCCACCACTAAAACCTGATGCAGCCAAAAATAAAAACATATTTTTTGAAAAGAATTACATTGACATGAGACAGATTAACACGAGAAAGCCAAACTGAAGTTTAGTAACAGGTATAAAAAGAGAGATACCCAGGAAAACTGAGGAACTCACCAAAATGAAACCCTCACTGTAAATATCATATTGAGTTAAAAACAAAAGAGGACGTTGAGAATGGAGGTTTGGGAACTCAAAGGGGAAGAAGGAAATTGATATGGAGATGGAAAAACAAATATTTGGTTAAAAAAAAATAGTTTGCTGGACCATGCAAACACAATGGGACACAGAATGGATCCTAATCTCTAGGCCCACCGTATCTAGCCCATATTCTTTGCAGATAATCTCTGGAGGTAGCTCTATTCTTAGAACATGACTTTTACCTAAAGTTTTTAGGCAGCTAAGAGGGAGGTAAAAGAAAAGACTTCATTGGTCTTCTGTTTCTTAAAAATAATCAGCCTAAATGATCCTCATGCCAAAGAACATTTTGAGGTGGCAAATTTTGCAGAATTCCTCCAGACCTGATCCTTCCAGAATTCAGAAACTCATAGTGAGTATTCTTATTTTCATGGAAATATAGTTATTTGTGTAAGTTCACTAAGCAGGAACCTGCCAGGAAGTGAGTTTTGCTCACCTGATTAGACTATTGGGAGCCCTATAAGCAAGGTATCAGGCCAATATTTCCAAGAGGCTTTATTGTCTCCATAAAGTCAAATTTTGTTTCTTTAAGCTGTCTGGTTATATCTGAGTCTATGTAAGTCTCTCTCAAATATGACATTATAGTCAAACCTTGGTAATATAATCAGTTTCCAGTTGTATCCTGTTACAGGAGAGCAGATGTTCATTGCTTCTGGCTGGTCTAAGAATTAAATTGACATAGGGACTTCCTTGGTGGTCTAGTGATGAAGAATCTACCTTGCAATGCAGGCACTCGGGTTTGATCCCTGGTCGGAGAATTAAGATTCCACATGCTTCAGGGCAGCTAAGCCTGAACGCTGCAGCTTTGGAGCCCTTGCACTCTGGAACTCATGTGCCACAACTACAGAGCCTATGCATTCTGGAGCCTGCATGCCACAACTAGAGAGAGAAGCTCACATGCCACCACTAAAACCTGATGCAGCCAAAAATAAAAACATATTTTTTGAAAAGAATTACATTGACATGAGACAGATTAACACGAGAAAGCCAAACTGAAGTTTAGTAACAGGTATAAAAAGAGAGATACCCAGGAAAACTGAGGAACTCACCAAAATGAAACCCTCACTGTAAATATCATATTGAGTTAAAAACAAAAGAGGACGTTGAGAATGGAGGTTTGGGAACTCAAAGGGGAAGAAGGAAATTGATATGGAGATGGAAAAACAAATATTTGGTTAAAAAAAAATAGTTTGCTGGACCATGCAAACACAATGGGACACAGAATGGATCCTAATCTCTAGGCCCACCGTATCTAGCCCATATTCTTTGCAGATAATCTCTGGAGGTAGCTCTATTCTTAGAACATGACTTTTACCTAAAGTTTTTAGGCAGCTAAGAGGGAGGTAAAAGAAAAGACTTCATTGGTCTTCTGTTTCTTAAAAATAATCAGCCTAAATGATCCTCATGCCAAAGAACATTTTGAGGTGGCAAATTTTGCTTTGAGACAAATACTAGAAATCATCTTGACTAGCAACTCGCAGGACTTAGGCACTAGGTTTATAATTTGCTCCAACCATTAACTTTTGGTTTTCTTTTGTTTTCACAGAAATGCCTTATTAAATCACCTGATTTCTTGTACAGTATAGGCCTAATTTTAGGAGCCCAGTTGTATCAGCCACTTTCTGAAATAAAATACAACTGTTTCATTGAATTGACCTGAAACAGGAGGGAAGGGGGCAGGGTACAACCTTCAAAAGAATACTGTTGAGGACACTGCATAAACTGGTTAGAATTAAGTAGATCCAAGAATAATAAGGGGATAATAGAGGATGAGATGGTTGGATGGCATCACCAATTCAATGGACATTAGTTTGAGCAAGCTCCAGGAGATAGTGAAGGACAGGGAAGCCTGGCGAGCTGCAGTCCATGGGGTCACAAAGAGTTGGACACGACTGAACAACTGAACTGAGAGATGGTGGGAGATACAACTTCCAATGAACCTTGAGCCTCATTATATGTTCATCATAATATATTAGCATCTAAATGACATACCCACCAGCACCATGACAGTTCTGAGACTAACCATGAAAGGCCAAAAAGTGTGCAGTAGCCCAATTCCTGGAAATGCACACCTCTTTCCCAAAAAAGTTGGAATAATCCTCTCACTCATTAGCCTATAAAATCACCCAGCCCATAAAAATCAGCCACCCCAAATTTCAGGGTTTTTTGCCTTCTGAGATGGCCCACACTTTGTCTGCATTGTGTGTTTCTCTATATATAAATCCACTTCTTAACTATCACTTTGTCCCTTACTGAATTCTTTCTGCCAGGTGACATCAAGAACCTGAGCTTCTGGGAGGGGTCAAAGATATACCTGTGACAGATTTGGGATTATATAGAGCTGTAAACAACAAAACTCTGTAAAAGCGAAAAAAAAAAAAAAAAAAGAACCTGAGCTTCATTAAGTCCTGAGACCAGGTGTGTGATCTCAATTAAAAGACAGTAGGTTTAAGTCCCATCTGAATTGTGTTGTGCAGTTTCAGTTTTAGTATATGTGCTGCAGAAGCAAGCACTAAGGTTTCAGACCTATTTTCAGGTCTGAGATTGGTTCAATGAAATGGAGCAATTTAACTTCTGGACTGTGAAATTTCTTGGGGAATTTTTAAAGGTGGGACTATACGGAAGCAGAATTTGTCACCCCAAAATATGTCTCTTGACATTAGGGTTATTTTAGTCTGATTATTTTTAAGAAACAGCAGACATGGAAGAAGCTCTGAAGATCAACTTAAGCTACCCTTTGTAAAAGACATTTTGCACTTGTAAGGGAAATGTCCACTTGTAAGGGTATCTCCCTGCTGTGCCAGGAAGGGAAAGGTGACTCAGTGTCAATAAATCCTCATCAATGCAGAGGGCAAGAACTTAAATTTGCCTAACAACCTTACACTAGTTATGGTACTCTGATAACTGCCCAGAACTGACTTCCTATTTCCAATACTTTTTGTCTTTAGCTGAAATGGTATTTAAGGTGATGGTTTCCACAATTTCAGAGTTGCTCAGCCATCCTAGACCTCTCCCATTTTGCTTGTGTTTTTCTCCTGTTAATCTGTCAACTTAATTATTAATGTCAACTTTATTATTAGGCTAGCCAAAGAACCTAAAAGGGGAGAAAGAAAATGTTTCCCTCCTTACAGATCCAATGGTTAAAGAGAAAAACCACAGGTGTAAAATGGTATCCCTTATTAAAGCCCATGATACCAATCTGAAGATTTAATACCTAATCTAATTACAGTTTGGATCTTCCCTAGAAATGTAATCTTAATCAACTAGCCTGGAATTTTCTGGTCAGCATTAATGAGGTCATCTGCCACGTGGGTCCTCTACATCCTCCTCCACCTAGAGGAAGAAGATCCTATCTGCATGATAAAACCCTTGAGGTTTCCTTTCCTCCTCAGGGATGTCCTGACAGAGAAATAATCTTTTCTTTGCTAATAGCTCCCTTGTCCCATGCTTCTTCCTATAAGAACTTTCCATTTTAGACAACCACTCAAAGCCCTTTTCTAATTAATAAGTCAGATGCCACCCAGTTCGTGAATTGCCTAATAAAGCCAGATCTTCAAACTTACCCTGTGGAATTTCTATAATATATTTTACATTTTGATATTATCATACACATTAAAATGGCATGAAATGACAAATGACCTAACTTAGGTCAGTTATGGTTTTCAACTCATTTTGCCCTAAGATCCTATTTTGATTGGCTTTCCATAGGTTTTTATAACTGGAAGGAGATTTAAAGGATTAGTAGTCTAACTACTTGAGGCCCTTGAGGAGTTAAAAGAAAAACCTTTAAATCAAATATTTTGGCATATAGAAAGTAGAAATGATATAACCAACACTCACCCACCACTGAGCTTAAGTATCAGAACTGCATATACAGAGCTAGTTACACAGATATGCTCACTTCACTTTGTGAACGTTTATTGAGCTGTACTGAGATAGGAGGGAAGATGGCAGAAAACAACCATTAAAAGAATGACAGGGCTTCCCTGGTGGTCCAGTGGGTGAAGAGTCTGCCTTGCAGTGCAAGGGGCACCGGTTTTATCCCTGGCCCTGGAAGATCCCACATGCTGCAGAGCGACTGGACCAGTGTGTCCAGTTGTGGGCCAGTGCCCTGGAGTGCATGCGCCCAGAGCTGGTGCTCTGCACCAAGAGAGGCCACTGCAGTGGAAACCCATGCAGACCAGAGAATAAAGGTGGGTGAAAATAAATAAATAAAAACCAATAAAAGAGGCCAAAATTAAAAAAAAAAAATAGAATGACATAACCATTGAGGATATGACATAAACTGCATTAAGGATATGATATCAACTAGGCCCAAGACAACAGAAAATTTGACTTCCATTAGAACTTGAACCTTATTATATGCTCATTGTAATATATTAGCATGCTAAATGACACACCCATCAGTGTCATGACAGTCCTGAGACTGACTATAAATGACCAAAAAAATAGGAGGTGGCCCAAATCCTGGAAGTCCCTGCCCCATCCCCCAGATAGTTAGAATAGTCTGTCTCCTCTCCATTAGCCTGTGAAATTACCCAGTCCATAAAAACTAACCACCTCTGCACCCTAAGGCCACTCTCATCTTTTGAGAAGGACCGCATTCTGCCCATGGAATGTGTATCTCTGATACCACTTTACTATGACTATCTCCTGAATTGTTTCCTGTGCAAAGCCAAGGACAACCTGTCCCTGGGACTCGACTGACACCAGGGAGCTGATCATTCTCTTTTTTCCCTGCAACCTCTTTACAAAGGATATTAATAAATCTGCTTCTAAGCTATTACTTTGCCTCTTGCTGAATTCCTTCCCCTGCCATAGGTTTTATAACTGGAAGGAGATTTAAAGGATTAGTAGTCTAACTACTTGAGGCCCTTGAGGAGTTAAAAGAAAAACCTTTAAATCAAATATTTTGGCATATAGAAAGTAGAAATGATATAACCAACACTCACCCACCACTGAGCTTAAGTATCAGAACTGCATATACAGAGCTAGTTACACAGATATGCTCACTTCACTTTGTGAACGTTTATTGAGCTGTACTGAGATAGGAGGGAAGATGGCAGAAAACAACCATTAAAAGAATGACAGGGCTTCCCTGGTGGTCCAGTGGGTGAAGAGTCTGCCTTGCAGTGCAAGGGGCACCGGTTTTATCCCTGGCCCTGGAAGATCCCACATGCTGCAGAGCGACTGGACCAGTGTGTCCAGTTGTGGGCCAGTGCCCTGGAGTGCATGCGCCCAGAGCTGGTGCTCTGCACCAAGAGAGGCCACTGCAGTGGAAACCCATGCAGACCAGAGAATAAAGGTGGGTGAAAATAAATAAATAAAAACCAATAAAAGAGGCCAAAATTAAAAAAAAAAAATAGAATGACATAACCATTGAGGATATGACATAAACTGCATTAAGGATATGATATCAACTAGGCCCAAGACAACAGAAAATTTGACTTCCATTAGAACTTGAACCTTATTATATGCTCATTGTAATATATTAGCATGCTAAATGACACACCCATCAGTGTCATGACAGTCCTGAGACTGACTATAAATGACCAAAAAAATAGGAGGTGGCCCAAATCCTGGAAGTCCCTGCCCCATCCCCCAGATAGTTAGAATAGTCTGTCTCCTCTCCATTAGCCTGTGAAATTACCCAGTCCATAAAAACTAACCACCTCTGCACCCTAAGGCCACTCTCATCTTTTGAGAAGGACCGCATTCTGCCCATGGAATGTGTATCTCTGATACCACTTTACTATGACTATCTCCTGAATTGTTTCCTGTGCAAAGCCAAGGACAACCTGTCCCTGGGACTCGACTGACACCAGGGAGCTGATCATTCTCTTTTTTCCCTGCAACCTCTTTACAAAGGATATTAATAAATCTGCTTCTAAGCTATTACTTTGCCTCTTGCTGAATTCCTTCTGCCCCAAGACATAAAGAACCTGAGCTTCATTAAGTCCTGTGACCAGGTGTATTGGTTTCGGCTAGAAACCAGCCTATGCTTCCCCTGCCAGGCCCCTAGTCTCCACCCAAGGTTGTACCTAAAACTTGCTTGTTCAAGGATTAAAATTATTCAGCCAGAAATTTCAAACAACAAACACTTCCTAAAAGGCATCTTTTAACATTTCTGAAACGCAAAGTTGTGTGGAAAGGTATCGGCATGCTTATGAAAATGTTACGCAGGTAACTCTGATTCCTTTAAAATGTTAATAATTTATTTATCATCTTGAAATTTACACCTGTTTGGTTCTGCGTCTCAATTTTTTCAGAGTTTGCACTCTCAGACAGGGGCACAGGAGGGCAAATTGAAACAAGTGAGGGAAACATTTTGCCTACAAATCTTGATCTCATTTTCCTATTAAGAGCGAAGAGAAAAGAAAACCCCTCAGATAATATTCTCTCTCTCCTTCTCCTCAACACTTGTGCCATTTATTTTCTGCAAATGACTGATTAAGGTCAAACCAGGTTATCACACAAGTTCTCTGTCATTCCCCAGATAAAGATGTAACAGACTAATGCTGTTTTGTTTTTTTTTTTAACGAAGATCTCCAGTTTAGAAACATGTGAATAGTACAGAACACGTTTTAATTTTTACCTAAGGATTGGAAGTCCAAGTATTTTGCAGAGTACCTTATTTCAGAGGAGAAATCCTCAGTTTACAGTTCTGCAACTTTGGGCATCCCACTTATTTTACTCACCAGGGTTGTCTTTGTTGCAACATGCCTGTTTACTGCAATCTAAAGGAGTTGTCACTAAGGATATATGGCTTTGGTTCCACCACTTTGAGGGCAAGGGTAAGGGGTCAGGTAGGAGGCACACATCTAGGTCAAATTATCCACATGTTCTTTGCTTTTGCAACTTATTTCTATAATTTAAATGGGTGTTTTTACTTTTCCTAAAGAAGAGTTAAGGGAATAGGAAAACACTAGTCATATTAGCAGATTTATGGATAGGCCCTGTGTGTGTGCTGGGGGGAAACTCCAATGTTTCTGACATGGATTCATTCATGTAGTCAATAAATACTTTTGGAGTTTCCACTATATGCTGATCATGGTCTTAGGTGCTGAGGGAACAGCAGTGAGAAAGACTGACAAGGTCCCTCTCCCTACAGAGTTGATGTGGAAAGAGACAGATGGCAAATAAGTACACTAATTAACAATATGTCTTTAGACAGTGGTAAGGGCTTGTAGAAAACAAAATGGGATAAAGCGATGGAGAACTATGATGGTGGTAGAGCGATTATTTTAGATGGAGTGGTCAGGGAAGATCAACCCAACATGGAGTTGCTATATGACTAGGCAATGTAGCTCCTCTGTATATAGAAATGAAAACTTGTGTCTTCCTAAAAACTCATACACAGATATTCACAGCAGCATTATTCTTGACAGCCAAAAAGTGGAAAGTATCCTTCAGCTGATGAATGGATAAACAAAAGGTGGTCCTTTCCTACAGTGAAATAATATCTAACCACTAAAAAGATCAAAGCACTCTTATAAGATGAATAAACTCTGAAACTTTTATGCTTATTGAAGAGACCCAGTGAGAAAAGGCCATGTGTCATATTCACATTCCATTTATATGAAATGTTCAGAATAGGCAAATTTATGGAGACAGCAAATTAATAGTTCTTTGGGCTGGGGAGGAGATGGTAGGTGGGATTTAATAGCTAAAGACTCTCTTTATAGGGTGATGAAAATGGTATAAAATTAATGATGATGGTTGTAAAACTCTGTGAATATACTACAAACCATGGAATTGCACACTTTAGAATGGGGTGAATTTTACGGTTTGTAAACTATAGCTGAATTTTTTAAAAAGAAAAGAACTGTACCATGAATGCTTGAAAAACAATAGTTTGCTACTCATTTCAAAGTGAGAGTAAAACATTTTAAAAGAAAAAAAGAAAGAGTGACTAAGTCAGTCCTATTGCTTGTGAGGAAAAGGGGTTTCAGGCAAACAGAATGTCAGGGGCAGAGGTTCTAAGAATGGGGAAAGCTTGTTGTATTTGAGGAACAGAAAACAGACCATGTGGCTGCCATTTAACAGTGGAGGAAGAGAGTGATGAGAGATAAAGTGGAGAAGTAGGTCAAGACTAGATAACATAGTTCCCCTCCACCCTGGCCATTGTAATGAATTTGGATTCTTTTCTAAACACAATGAGAAAGCATTAGAAGGTTTTAGGCAAGGAAATGACACAATCTGGTTGGAATTTTGCAAAGATTCCTTTGGCTGCCAGATATAGAATAGTTGGTGAACTGAGCTATGAGTAGAGGCAGGGAGACAAGTTGGAAGACCACTGCAGGAGCCCAAGCGAGACATGATTGTGGCCTGCCTGGACCAAGAGAAGATGGAGAGAAGTGAGTAGAGTCAGAACGTATTTTGTAAGAAGAACTATCAGGATATACTAATTCAGTAAGTGTAGAGAGTAAGTGAAAATGAGAAATCAGATATAACTGCTAGATTTTTCTAAAATATTAATTTATTTTAAAAAGTTTGTATTGGGTATAGCCAATTAACAGACTTTTAAGTCAAGGTAGAAGAGTAAGTGGGTAATATCTAACCACTGTCAAAGCACTCTTATAAGATGAATAAACTCTGAAACTTTTATGCTTATTGAAGAGACCCAGTGAGAAAAGGCCATGTGTCATATTCACATTCCATTTATATGAAATGTTCAGAATAGGCAAATTTATGGAGACAGCAAATTAATAGTTCTTTGGGCTGGGGAGGAGATGGTAGGTGGGATTTAATAGCTAAAGACTCTCTTTATAGGGTGATGAAAATGGTATAAAATTAATGATGATGGTTGTAAAACTCTGTGAATATACTACAAACCATGGAATTGCACACTTTAGAATGGGGTGAATTTTACGGTTTGTAAACTATAGCTGAATTTTTTAAAAAGAAAAGAACTGTACCATGAATGCTTGAAAAACAATAGTTTGCTACTCATTTCAAAGTGAGAGTAAAACATTTTAAAAGAAAAAAAGAAAGAGTGACTAAGTCAGTCCTATTGCTTGTGAGGAAAAGGGGTTTCAGGCAAACAGAATGTCAGGGGCAGAGGTTCTAAGAATGGGGAAAGCTTGTTGTATTTGAGGAACAGAAAACAGACCATGTGGCTGCCATTTAACAGTGGAGGAAGAGAGTGATGAGAGATAAAGTGGAGAAGTAGGTCAAGACTAGATAACATAGTTCCCCTCCACCCTGGCCATTGTAATGAATTTGGATTCTTTTCTAAACACAATGAGAAAGCATTAGAAGGTTTTAGGCAAGGAAATGACACAATCTGGTTGGAATTTTGCAAAGATTCCTTTGGCTGCCAGATATAGAATAGTTGGTGAACTGAGCTATGAGTAGAGGCAGGGAGACAAGTTGGAAGACCACTGCAGGAGCCCAAGCGAGACATGATTGTGGCCTGCCTGGACCAAGAGAAGATGGAGAGAAGTGAGTAGAGTCAGAACGTATTTTGTAAGAAGAACTATCAGGATATACTAATTCAGTAAGTGTAGAGAGTAAGTGAAAATGAGAAATCAGATATAACTGCTAGATTTTTCTAAAATATTAATTTATTTTTAAAAAGTTTGTATTGGGTATAGCCAATTAACAGACAATGTTGTGATAGTTTCAAGTGGACATCAAAGGGACTCAGCCATACATATGCATGTATCCATTCTCTCCCCAAACTCCTTTCCCATTCAGGCTGGCAGATAATACTGAGCAGATTTCCAACTATAAGTCCTTGTTGGTTATCCATTTAAATAGCAGTGTGTGCATCTCGAACTCCCTAACTCTCCGGTCCCTCTATCCTGCCCCACCCTCCCAGCAATCATGATTTTATTCTCTAAGTCTATGAGTCTCTTTCTGTTTTGTATCAGTTCAGTTCAGTTCAGTTGCTCTGTCATGTCTGGCTCTTTATGACCCATGGACTGCAGCATGCCAGGCTTCCCTGTCCTTCACCATCTCCTGGAGCTTGCTCAAATTCGTGTCCATTGAGTTGGTGGTTCCATCCAACCATATTGCTCTCTGTCATCCCCTTCTCCTTCTGCCTTCTATTTTTCCAAACCTCAGGGTCTTTTCCTGATGTCTCTTCACATCAGGTGGTCAAAGAATTGGAGTTTCAGCTTCAGCATCAGTCCTTCCAATGAATATTCAGGACTGATTTCCTTTAGGATGGACTGGTTGGATCTCCTTGCAGTCCAAGGGACTCTCAAGAGTCTTCTCCAACACCACAGTTCAAAAGCATCAATTCTTTGGCGCTCAGCTTTCTTTATGGTCCAGATTTTTGGTCTGAAATACAAAAAATAATTGTCCTTATTTCCAGTTTCTCTAGAGATCTTTTGGACTATGTGAAAACATCAGACTTTATCTAGGTTTAACTCAACAAAGCAGCATATAGATCTGTCCTTGTTTCCTTAGTCACTCAGTTGGTATTGTATTTCAATTTTCATCCTTTGCTCTTTTGAATAATCCAACTCCCATTAATAGCTGTGTGATAATAACAATGAACAGTTTTTTATTTTAATTTTGCTCTTCACTGTTATTATGTTGTTACTTCCTCCTACTGTTTTTTCTTAGCTCCTACTTATAAACTTAAGCTTTCTAGAACATAAGCTCACCACCTGACTTTTTGTATCTGCCAGTGAGGCCAGCTCAGGGTTCCAAAGAACTACAGGAGGCCACATTTTTCTTGAGAGTTGCCCATGGAGCTTTGAATTGTCTAAGGTTTTCAATTACTTGTGCTATTCTTCTTTCCATCAGCATAGCTAATTGAGTTGGCTCTAAGTCTTTGGAAAAAAAGGCTTTATAATGAAGAGTGAGGGGCTGGCCAACTAGTTTCATGCAACTCAGCTAAAAAGCTCTACAGGAGAAACTTAGTAAGGTCACAACAGTGTTTTTATTTTGTTTTGTTTTGTTTTCATCTTGTAGGCATTCTAGTTTTAGAAAAGCTTTGGTTTCTAAAATTGCTTTTTAAATTAATGAAGATTTCTAAATACAATAGACTTCTCACTGAGAAATCAAGTAATTGGTATTAGCTTAATCTTCAATTTTATTACTCATAGAAAATTACCCATACAGAATCCCAATAAAATGCAATTTCTCATTAAGCTATTTGGAAGGTGGTCACCTTTCCTTCAGGTGCTGTTTATCTAACAGAATTTAAAAGAGACTCGTTTGTACCCGATGCATCTAAAACATGTCTCATGACTTCTTCCTCAGGCCTCTCTTCTGTGTCTTTTTAGAAACAGCATTGCCACCTAACTGATCAACAGTCAGAAACCTCCCTCATCTCTCTCATTTAATCAGTTACTAAAGCTTGTCACCTACCTCCTAAACACCAGA
Organism: Tragulus kanchil; assembly: GCA_022376925.1. Classification (NCBI taxonomy): domain Eukaryota; kingdom Metazoa; phylum Chordata; class Mammalia; order Artiodactyla; family Tragulidae; genus Tragulus; species Tragulus kanchil. The sequence goes on along the minus strand of JAIOJX010000001.1, from coordinate 62,323,327 downwards.
CTTATGTGCCCAGTCACCCATCACTCTTCATCCCTATTGCTACCTCTTTGGCTTAGGCCTCTTGAGCTTTCACCTAGAATATTGCAATAATATTCTGATTGAATCCTCTTATCAGTTGGCTTCCTCACTAAGGAATTAATTAACTCTACTGTCATGGATTTTTCTAAATGTAAATCTGATTTTTAATCTCTCTCCGAAAAACTTTCGATGGCTCCCTATAGCCTATTGGATACAATCCAAGCCCTTAGAGTGGCATACAAGACCCTTCATTACTTGTCCTGTGTTCACTTTTCCAACATCACTTCTTTTTTTTTTTTTTTTTAAACCTTTTATTTATTTATTTTTGGCTGTGCTGGGTCTTTGTTGATGTGTGGGTTTAGCTGCTCTGCAGTATGTGGGATTTTCCTGGATCAGGGATTGAACCTGTGTCTCCTGCATTGGCAGACAAGTTCTTATCCACTGAGCCACAAGGGAAGCCCTCCAACATCACTTCTAACCCTTTACTTATGCCATAGACATCCTGAGTTACTCATAGGGACCCTATATTTGTTACGAGTTTTATGCCCCCATTCTCTTTGTACATATTGTTCTTCTGCCCAGGATAATACTTCCTTATTCATCTCCCATCCCATCCCAGCAACTCCTGTTCTCCTTCAAGACCCAACTCAAATGTCTTCTCTAGGAAACTTTCTGAGATCCATTCTGTGGCTCTGGACCCTGATAAAAAGCAGGTGCTGGGACTTCCCTGGTGGTACAATGGTTAAGAATCTGCCTGCCAATGTAGGGTACATGAGTTCAATCCCTGGTCTGGGAAGATTCCACATGTCATGGGGCAACTAAGCCCATGTGCCACAATGGATGAGCCTGCACTCTAGAGCTTGTGAGCCACAACTACTGAGCCTGAGTTCCACAACTACTGAAGCCCATGAGCCCTAGAGCCTGTGCTCCACAACAAGGGAAGCCACCACAATAAGAAGCCCATGGACTGCAACCAGAGAGTAACCTCTGCTCACCACAATCAGAGAAAGCCCACATACAGCAATGAAGACCCACCCAGCACAGCCAACAATAAGTAAATAAATATAATCTTAAAAAAAGTGCAAATACTTACCGAACACTGCTAAATGGGTAAATACACTGAACAGATGAAAGTTAGTTCATGAGGCCAGGGTGAAAGGATCAGGAATGAGGACTCCAAGGCATTGAAGAGTGTGAAAAGCTGAACCAGAGAGGTTGAATTACAGATGAGAAAAGAAAGTTGCAGAGAATGGAGGAAGGATAAAAGGCAGATTTCTGGTTTTCCAGGGTCAGCATGACCAGCATACTTAGGTAATTCTTTTATAAAAAGGGAAACATGATGACTACAGAACTAAAAATGCCTACAGAGGAAAGGCACTAAGAGGCCTTTATATTATAGAAAGGGGAAGGAAAATAAGGGCATATGGAGATATACGTTGCTTTTGTTTTCATTGTTGTTACAAATAGAGTTGTATGTTTTCACAAAGCTCAAAAGAAATACACACCACAAGCAACCATGTGCATGTTTTTTGTTCTAGTATCTCTTCCTCTGGAAAGATTACTCCTCTCCCTCCACCCCAACCCTCCATGCCCTGAGGAACTTTGGAAAAAAGCTAAAGTCCCTGAGAACCTATGGAGTTTTCACTACAACTTTTAACCCACATTCAGTGTAGGGAAAAGATGTACAGTAATAGCTCAGCCCCCAGATATCCCATGACACTAAATGAAAAATACTTTAGAGTAATAGGGCTAGAAATGTTCTTGAAGTTCATTTGGTTCAACCCTCAGGTATCACAGATGAGGAAACGAAAGCCAAAAGAGCTTTAGTGAGTAGCAGAACTGTGACCAGAACCCAAGCTTTATGGCCCTTTTTTCCAGCAAACTTTTCATGACCACAAATTCTTATTCATTCAACAGAGTTGACCATCAGTTGTGTGCCAGGCATTGTGCAATGTCCTAGGAATATAGAGATGAATAAGCCCTGGTTTTGGCTCTCAAAACAGTCACAGTCTAGTGGGGGAGGCAGAGAAGTAGATCATTTATAGTAGTATGGAGCATAAATGAGAGCATTATGCCTAGGAGATTATGGGAGAACAGAGGAGAAAGATGGAGAAGAGCTTAGGGAGTGGAGGGAGAGAGATGTTCTAGAAAAGGTGAAACCTGGTGCATCTTAGAGAAGATACCACTATAATTGCAGAAAGTTGGGACTTCCCTGGTGGTCCAGTGGGTAAAGAGTCCACCTTGCAGTGCAGGGAGCACCAGTTCGATCCCTGGCCTGGGAAGATCCTACATGCCGCGGAGCAAGTGGAATGGTGTGTCCAGTTATGAGCTGGCACTCTGGAGCACATGCACCCAGAGCCAGTGCTCTGCAACAAGAGAGGCCACAGTAATGGGAGGCCCACACAGGCAAAAGAATAAAGATGGATGAAAATAAATAAATACAAAAAAAAACAATAAAAGAGGCCAACATTTTTTAAAAATTGCAGAAAGTGAAGAGGAACTAAAGTGCCTTTTGATGAGGGTGAAGGAAGAGAGTGAAGAAGCTGGCTTAGAACTCAACATTCAGAAAACTAAGATCATGGTATCTGGTTTCATCATTTCATGGCAAATAGATGGGGAAAAAAATGGAAATAGCAACAGACTTTATTTGGGGGGGCTCCAAAATCACTGTGGACAGTGACTGCAGCCATGAAATTAAAAGACATTTGTTCCTTGGAAGAAAAGCTATGACAAACCTAGACAGTATATTCAAAAGCAGAGACATCACTTTGCCAACAAAGGCCCATGTAGTACAAATTATGGTTTTTCCAGTAGTTATGTACGGATGCAAGAGTTGGACCATAAGGAAGGCTGACTGCCCAAGAAATGATGCTTTTGAACTGTGCTGCTGGAGAAGACTCCTGAGAGTTCCTTGGACTACAAAGAGATCAAACCAGTCAATCCTAAAGGAAATCAACCCTGAATATTCATTGGAAGGACTGATGCTGAAGCTGAAGTTCCAATACTTTGGCCACCTGATGTGAAGAGATGACTCATTGGAAAAGACTCTGACGCTGAGAAAGGGACAGGAGGAAAAGGGGGTGACAGAGGATGAGATGGTTGGATGGCATCACTGATACAATGGACAAGATTTTGAACAGACTCCAGGAGATGGTGAAAGACACAGAAGCCTGGGATGCTGCAGTCTATGGGCTTACAAAGAGTTGGACATGACTTAGTGACTGAACAACAAAAACAACATGACTTCTGATTACTTACAACCTATATTTGTTTTGCTCGTTTAATGCAGATTGTGTCACAGATTGATAAATTATGTCTTGCCTTCCCCATAAGACTGTAAGGTTTTTGAAGGAAGGGGCCTGTCTTTATTCTGTCATACTGTCTCATAGGGCTTTGCTCCTTCTTGTGTATGGACATGGTAGGTAGTAAACAAATAGTTGTTAAGTTAATGGATAAATTAGTAAATAAATATACTTACTGCATGCTTACATCCTTTAATTTCTCAAAGTCTCACATAAATTCTGTGAAGAAGGAACTATAATTATCTAACTTAACAGATGAAGAAATGAAGGCAGAATGAGGTTACTCATCACATAGTAGAAAGAATGAAGAATCAAGACATTTGAGTTCTTGACTCCAATAGGAACTAGACTAACAACCACTTGTGATAAATGACTTAAACGTCTATTACTCCCTGATTATGCATTGTAATCAGACGAGACTAAAACAGTACCACACTGGCAATGGTGGAAACAACTGGTCTGAGAAACATTTAGGCTTTGTAATTTGTAGGATAGCAAGATTGTTTGAACATAACTTTCAGTTGGTATTGTTTAATTTTCATGTTGCAACCAGTTAGAAAGTCTGCCCTATCCTTCCTCACTTATATTCAGCGTTGCCCAAATCTCACCTGTCTTCCTTCAGGCAGACTGGAGCATACCTCATGGCCAGGCTCCAAAGGCAATCTCCTGGTGGATCTGCTTCTAAGTAGTTGGTCCAGGTTTGGTTCCAACAGCTGCATTGTCTTTTCTGTTAATACCACAATAAGGCTAAAAGCTGAATTTTTTTTTTTTTAATTTTAGCCTCTTTTATTGGTTTTTTATTTATTTATTTTCATCCCTCTTTATTCTTTGGCTTCTGTGGGCCTCCCATTGCAGCAGCCTCTCTCGTTGCAGAGCACTGACTCTGGGCGCCTGCACGTCAGAGCACTGGCTTGCAACTGGATACCCCAGTCCACTTGCTCTGCGGCATGTGGAATCTTCCCGGGCCAGAGATTGAACCGGTGCCCCTTGCACTGCAAGGTGGACTCTTTACCCACTGGACCACCAGGGAAGCCCTAAAAGCTGAAATCCTGTAAATGTTTCATGGAGATACCTGTCCAAAGAAAATAAACAGAAACCCAAGGTCTAATAGGAATGTATTTTACATTTCTAACTATTTGATCATGGATTAGCTTGGTAATTTGTTGATTTCCTTCGTTGTTTGTTTGTTCATTTACAATTTTGTTCATCTAGGATAAGAATTCAATTTCTCTGCCAGAGATAGCTGTCACTCCACTCTCTGCCCACCCATAATCTCACAGATTCTCTAACATGGATCCTGAGCTCTAGTTGTATTGATCTTTACACAGAACTCCTGCAGGACATGTTCAGTCCTGCTTCTCTTGGCCATTCCCTTGACCATTCCACCTGCCCACTCTCCAGCAGTCCCTAGGCAGCTGCTCTTGGAACTTTAGCTGTTAATCCTCTCGGCGTCTCTGCCATGCATTTGGTCTATCCCCTACAATTTTCCCCTTGTTTGCATGTGCCAGGGTGTGCCACTGATTCAAGAAATGCTGGAATCCTCAGCAAGTATTAGCAAAGTTCCCAAATATCTGAATGTTGAAGCAATGTGCTCAGAAGAGGAGGAAACATGCACAGACAGACACTGGAATGTCATTGGCTTTGATATATGAATGGGAGGTTGCCAAAGTCATCTAAGTCAGTTAATAATCACCTCTGGCATTGATTTACTGCCAGGTCTTCAGTTGAGACCACATGCAGCAGCCATGATTTCTAACATCATAATCCTATTTCTTAGCATTATTTTTCTCACCCTCAAATAGAAATTAGTGACTGTTCTGTCAGAATGGAAAGGGGAGAAAGTTAGGAAAGACAATTAGCAGTGGTAAGTGGAAAGTAAAACCTGAAGAAAATAACCAAGAAGGTAAAAAGCACTGGACAGTGGCTCAAGAGACCTGTGTTCTCATCATAGCTCTTTTATTAACTGACTGTATGACCTAGGGCAAAGCATGCCACATCTCAGAGCCTCCAATCCCTCATTTTAAAAGTCTCTTCTGCAGTAGAGTTTGTCAGACAGGGAAAATGGAAATTGGATTAGGTATTACCTTGGTTTAGGAAATTACTGTTAATGATATGAGATGTGATACTGTGATTGTATTTTCTTTTCTATTGTTATTGAGATGTAATTCTCATATAACACTGTGTAAGTTTAAGATCTACAACAGAATGATTTGATATATATATATATATATAGCAAAAGGATCACCATGATAAGTCTACTTAACATCCATCATCACATAGGTTTTTTTTCTTGTGGTGAGCATGTTTAAGATCTGATCTCTTAGCAACTTTCAAATATACAATGAAGTACAGTTATCCCTTGGAATCCATGGGGGAGTGGTTTCAGGACCCTCTCTGGTACCAAAATGCGTGGGTACTCAAGTTCTTACAGCTGGCCCTTCACATCCATGGGTTCCACGTGCATGGATACAGAGAGCCAACTGTAGTGTTAATCATAGTCACCATGCTATACACTACATCCCTAGAACTAAACTGTTTAAGATACATACTGGTATTTTTTATGAGTGGAAAGACATAATATCTGAGATTACTTTAAAATACTTTTTCCTTCCTATATATATATATATATATATATATTTTTTTTTTTTTTTTTTTTTTAATTTAGGGAGAGGGTTGGCTAGATGAAGCAAGAATGGTGAAATGGTGATGATTATTAAAAATGGGTGACGGCTTCCCTAGTGGTCCAGTGGGTAAGGACACCTCCTTGCAGTGCAAGGGGCGCCAGTTCGATCCCTGACCTGGGAAGATTCCACGTGCCGCGGACCGGCTGGACCGATGTGTCCAATTACCGAGTCGGAGCTCTGGAGCGCATGTGCCCAGAGCCGGTGCTCTGCAACAACAGAGGCCACTGTGGTGGGGGGCCCACAGGAGCCAAAGAACAAAGATGGATGAAAAATGGACAAACGAAAGACCAGTAGAAGTGGCCCACCTGCTCCCCTCCCTCCCCACCCAACCCCCGCCAAAATAAATAAAAAATAAATAAATCTTAAAAAAAATGGGTGAGTACATAAGATTTCATGATACTAATTTCTTTTGTATATATTTGAAATATTCAATAATGAAACGTTAAATTCAAAGAGATATGAACTTGTTTGTTTCAAAGAAAGGAAATAGAACATAGAAAATGCATGAGGAAGAAAATTAGCTAACATAGGAGTTAGTTTTCTACCTGCATTTATTTTCAGTTATCAAATTAGCCTTATGAGCACTACTATAGAAAACAACATGAGTAAAATGTGACTTTTGTATGACATTTTACTTAGATACTGTGAGTCACCAGTACTGACACATTTTACATGTCATCTAGGCACAACTTCCTCTACCAGACAACAGCACTACTTTATATCCCAGCCAAGCCAGACCTGGAAACAGCTGTTTTCCACTTATTGAATGACAGCATCCATTCTGGCAAAGTGATCTCATTGGAATGAAAAATGCTTTAAACCCCAAAGTTGGTTGAAAGTCCCCACAGGGACTGAATGGTGGAGTCATTATTGACTCAGGCTTTGGACTTGAGCAATGAAAGGACAAAAATCTGTCCATGAGACTATTGATTTCAAAGTAAACTCTTGACTCACTCTCCCACTCAGATTGATACAAAATGTTGCAAGTCTGGAAGACCCACTCCTACAATGTAAACTTGCAAAATTTGCAGTGAGCAAATCTTACATCTTTCCAAGGGCACATCTGGTAATTGATTTTGCTGGAGAGAGGTGTGCTGGTTTGCTGGTCACTGTGGCTAAAGGTTATTGTTACCACCTTTCAGGCCAGGCTTGCCTGAGATTGGACCTTGCCAAAGTCAGGTGAGGGATGGTAGAGAGGAGGAGGCAGATGAAACTGGGACAGCAAGCTGACTCAGTCACATTTTTTCTTTTTGTCATCATGTCCTGAAGCTACTCTAGTAGGCCTCTTAAATTTTGGTATTTGTAAGGGTGTGGAATCCTTTAGCTTAAACAGTTCTCTGGCTCACTCATGATTTCTTCTCTTGGCCTATGGCAAGTCAATGCCCCAAATTTTATTCTGTGAGCCCCCAGCTTCCCCAGGCTTCCAGAATTCTCTGTCTTATGGAAGACAGGTATTGTTTCTCTTATAAGTGGGCGAGAAGGAGGGGGAAAAAACAATCACTAAAAATAATCACTTCCCTGGTGGCTTAGGTGGTAAAGAATCTACCTACAATGCAAGAGACCAGGAGACCTGGATTGGAAAGATACCCTGGAGAAGGGAATGGCTACCCACTCCAGTATCCTCGCCTGGAAAATTCCATGGACAGAGGAGCCTGGAGGACTGCAGTCCATGGGGTCACAAAGAGTCGGACACAACTGTGCAACTAAGCAATATCTAAAAACCAAAATATCCAACATTTATAAAACACTGACTGCCAAGAATTACTCACCTAGTTTTTACATGTCATCTAGGCACAACTTCCTCTACCAGACAACAGCACTATTTTGCCAAGCCAGACCTGGAAACAGCTGTTTTCCACTTATTGAATGACAGCATCCATTCTGGCAAAGTGATCTCATTGGAATGAAAAATGCTTTAAACCCCAAAGTTGGTTGAAAGTCCCCACAGGGACTGAATGGTGGAGTCATTATTGACTCAGGCTTTGGACTTGAGCAATGAAAGGACAAAAATCTGTCCATGAGACTATTGATTTCAAAGTAAACTCTTGACTCACTCTCCCACTCAGATTGATACAAAATGTTGCAAGTCTGGAAGACCCACTCCTACAATGTAAACTTGCAAAATTTGCAGTGAGCAAATCTTACATCTTTCCAAGGGCACATCTGGTAATTGATTTTGCTGGAGAGAGGTGTGCTGGTTTGCTGGTCACTGTGGCTAAAGGTTATTGTTACCACCTTTCAGGCCAGGCTTGCCTGAGATTGGACCTTGCCAAAGTCAGGTGAGGGATGGTAGAGAGAGGAGGCAGATGAAACTGGGACAGCAAGCTGACTCAGTCACATTTTTTCTTTTTGTCATCATGTCCTGAAGCTACTCTAGTAGGCCTCTTAAATTTTGGTATTTGTAAGGGTGTGGAATCCTTTAGCTTAAACAGTTCTCTGGCTCACTCATGATTTCTTCTCTTGGCCTATGGCAAGTCAATGCCCCAAATTTTATTCTGTGAGCCCCCAGCTTCCCCAGGCTTCCAGAATTCTCTGTCTTATGGAAGACAGGTATTGTTTCTCTTATAAGTGGGCGAGAAGGAGGGGGAAAAAACAATCACTAAAAATAATCACTTCCCTGGTGGCTTAGGTGGTAAAGAATCTACCTACAATGCAAGAGACCAGGAGACCTGGATTGGAAAGATACCCTGGAGAAGGGAATGGCTACCCACTCCAGTATCCTCGCCTGGAAAATTCCATGGACAGAGGAGCCTGGAGGACTGCAGTCCATGGGGTCACAAAGAGTCGGACACAACTGTGCAACTAAGCAATATCTAAAAACCAAAATATCCAACATTTATAAAACACTGACTGCCAAGAATTACTCACCTAGTTTTTACAGCCACTCTATGTACCTATGTAGTAGAAATTATTATTATCCCCATTCTACAACTGAACAAATGGAATGACGTGGTTGATGGACCATAAGCTGTAGTGTCAGGATGTGAATCCATATCTATTTCATGCCCAGCCCATTAAGCCACCTCATTATATACTTCCCTCTGAACTGTATATAATGACATTTAGTAAATGACAGTTTATTGAAATATACTATAGTTGTACCTGGTGAAGAAGTCACACCAACTTGAATGTCCAGACCATGGTTTCTTTTTCTTTCTTTTTTTTTTTTTTGCCACTTCTATTGATCTTTCATTTATTTATCTTTGTTCTTTGGCCTGTGTGGGCCTCCCATTGCAGTGTCCCCTCTGTCACTGCAGAGCACTGGCTGTGAGCGCATGTGCTCCAGAGCTCTGGCTCAGTAGTTGGACCCATCGGTCCATCCGCTCCACAGCACATGGGATCTTTCCAAGCCAGGGATCGAACCAGCACCCCTTGCACTGCAAGGTGGTGTCCTTGCCCACTGGACCACCAGGGAAGCCCTCTTCTTTTTTTTTAAATTAAGGTATTGTTGATTTACAATGTTATGTTAGTTTCACGTGTATAGCAAAGTGATTCATTACATATCAATATATCGATATTAATACATATTATATTAATATTGTTTATACATTAATATATATTCTTTTCTGATTATTTTCTGTTATAGTTATTTTGTTGTTGTTGATTTATTTTTTTTTTAATTTTAGCCTCTTTTGATTAGTCTTTCACTTATTTATTTTTATCCATCTTAATTCTTTGACCTGTGTGGGCCTCCCATCACAGTGGCCTCTCTTGTTACAGAGCACTGGCTCTGGGTGCATGCACCCCAAAGCGCTGGCTTGTTATTGAACACACCGGTCCAGCTGCTTTGTGGCATATGGGATCTTCCTGGGCCAGGGATGGAACCGGTGCCCCTTGTACTGCAAGGCAGACCGTTTACCCACTGGACCACCAGGGAAGCCCCTCCATTATAGTTTAATACAAGATATTGAATATACTTTCCTGTGCTATAAGTAGGTTCTTATTGTTTATTTTATTAATATATACAGGAGTATGTATCTGTTAATCCTAAACTCTGAATTTATCCATTCCCACCCTTCCCCTTTGGTAACCATAATTTTGTTTTCTATGTTTGTGAGACTATTTCTGTTCTGTAAATCTTTTTGTTATGTTGCCACTACCCTTAACCCAGTCTCTTATGTAATACATGTCTCAGTTCATTAGAAGGAACAAAAAGAACAAATTTTCCTCAAGATACAGTTGCGTAACTCTTCTTTACTACAACTAAACATTTCTGGGGTTTAGGAGCAGTGTAAGGGGTGAAGATCTACTTTACTCTGTGGAATTCTAAATCATGAGTCAATGAGTTAAAGACTACTCATCTGGGGAAATGTTTACAAACCAGAAAGAGCAATGTTGATGAAAGCTGAACTAGACTTAGGGATGGAATTTCTCTCCTGAAGACTCACCATTTGAGTGGGAGGGGGATTTTGGAAGGGACTATTTCTCTAGAGCTCTAGTAGACAGAATGACTGCTGTAGAAGTTACAACTACACGGTAGCTCAGGGGAAGGCAGGCAAAAGAAAAGAGGAGAGTTGGATGAAACTCATCAGAAAAGTCCTCCTGGAAGAGGTAACTTCAGATGGAAATTGAAGAGAGCAATGTATAAAAAATAAAGGAAAGAAGTGGGAAATCAAGACGAGTGGACTGATATGTGCAAAAGCTGTGTGGTTAAGATTAGTTTGGCATATCTGACTAGATTGCAGAATAAGAAGTGATGAAACAACAATCATTTTTTGAGCACCTAATGTATATCAGGCACTGTGCTAGGCATTGAGAATGAAAGGAGAATCCAGTACCTTTGTATTGGTTAGGCGGGCTTCTCAGATGCAGGACTTTTGAACTAAATTTTAAGGGAAGAAGGGCTTTGCCTGGAAGAACACTGGAGAGAAGGGAAGGACTTTCAGGTAGAGGGAGCTGTATTTGCATGAAAGAGCCTGTTCTGGAGGGCGGGAGGATGGTTGGGGGTTGGAGCTGCAGAGGGGGTGGAAATGTGGTTGGGAGCAGTGTATTCTAGGCGTTGTTGGCCAGTCTGAGAGTTTTGCACCTTGTTCTGTGAGCAGTAAGGCACTCCTGAAAGGTTTTATGAAGTCAGAGGAGCGACAGGCTAGGAAGACACTTCTCAAAGTGGATAGACAATCTTAGGAGGCCATCTCAAGGCAAGAAGTGGCAGGTGCTCTGGCCCAGGACTGTGCAGTGACAGCAGAGAGCAGGGGACCATCCCAGGGACACATCCACAGACAGAAACCCCAGGGCTGGTGTCATGGAGGGTCAAGGAGAGAGAAAAGCTGACAATGACCCTGAGCTTCCAGCTTGGGTCCCTGGTGATGCTGTTAACAGAGACAAGGAGCACAGGACTATTCGTCGGCAGGGGCATGACTGGGGAAAGGTGACAAGTTCAGCAGGACCTGTAGGGTGTGGGATGCCAGTGGGACTTGCCAGTGGACACGTCCAGCAGGAAGCGGGGTGATGGGCAAGAGCCAAGAAGCCACCAGGGTCCAAGTGGCATCAGTTGACCTTGAGGGACCTGATGGAGTGTCTCTTGTCCGGGGCTGCGCTCCCGCCAGTGAAGGGAGGTGCTCTGTGTGTGGAACTCAAGTCACACTGAGGCCACGAGTTACAGAAAGGACAATCACTTCCGCTTTTGTGTTCTTTAGTGGGGGCGTGTCTTCTGATGAAATTCAATAAATGGACCACGGGGGAATTGAGATAGAAAGGGCAAGGACTCCACGGTAACTGCTGGAGCATTCAGTGTAGACAGTTGAGTCTCCAGTGCCGCAAAGGCAGAAGCACATTCACGAGGGCATTGTTAAAGATCCAGTCTGTGCGAACCACTGTGGGTCTACTAAGAGCCCTAAAACTTCAGTGAGACTTAGCAGGTCCCCTAACAAAATCCCATAATCCCATAAATGTAGAGCAGTAAGTTAGTCACAACAGTTTCAGTTACACTCTGAATGCAGGTAACATTTATCTAAGAGGGTATGCAATGGTTCTTATACCCACTCAAAGGTATTGCTTTAACTGAGGTTTGCCATGGTCACCATCACCTGAGTTGGGGACACAGAAACTAGTAACGTGCTTACATGAGCCCCCCCACCCCTCCCCCAGCCACACACATACATCCTTGCTTGCTTCAATGTCTGTGATATTTAGTTTCACACAGATCCTGGACTGGGCCCTAACACCGATGGGATTACTTAGAGTTTAACACAAGATCTAGCTACGTCATGGCCGCTTCTCACCACCCCCTTTTTCCTCTTTAGGAGCACTGAACCTATAGGGCGTCTTTCCCCAGATACAATCTGATGGGCACCTCTCCCCAGATACAATCTGATGGCAGCCTAGAAAGGCCGAAAACCCTGTCACTGGGAACCATAGTCGTTCCCTTCTCCCACTTGCACCTCCCCTACCCCATGCCATAGCTATCCCCTTAGGTGCTATTGCTAGTCTCTCCTAGGCTGTTCCCTCAGAAAGAAGCCTGTCCTGTAAACACACTGAGACTCTCACCATTCCCTCTGACAACAGCTTGGGGGCCAGGGTCACTGGTTGCCAGCCGCTTTAGGCAGGGAATAACTGGACATGAACTGTGAAGAATGTGAGGGGACCGAGGGTCAGCACTCAGGCTCCAAAGTACTGAAAGCTACCCTCCCCTTCCGCTGCAGATAACCATCAGGAAGTGAGCTGTATTCTCTTTGAGGTGCCTCAAAGATTGCAAGGAGCCCTTAGGACACTCCAGCTTAGTTTTAGCCTCTGATGCTTGACCCTGACCTAATCCTATTTTCAGAATGCTTTTTCCAGGATGCCCTTAGTCTCCCCATGATTTCTCTGTAAAGTCCCCAAGGTCCCAAAGCCAATTATGAAGAATTTGTCAGGGAGACTCCAAGTCCCAAGACCTCCTTGCATTGGCTTTTATATATACAGTGTTTAGCCAGTCCCCTAGACCCATGGGACTAATTCTGCCTTCTCTTCTGAATCTAGGAAAGAGGTGGTTATGGGTAGGTGCAGTCTCAGACAATCCCCAGGTTAGGGGAGACCTGACCTATTGCATCTCACAGGTCTGAGGGACCTCTTCTCCAGCCCAGGAAGTAGACTCTTGTGGACACTGTTGCTCCCTAAGTGTAAGGGTCTCCAAACTCCTGAAATAGTCTCCTACGGGCTCTTGGACCACCTGGTTCTCAGCAGTGGTTTCCAAAGATCCCTCTAGGGCTGCCTGGAAGGACAGAGTCCTGGCATCCAGGGCACCTAGCACTAGTTTTGTGACCCTGACCAACAGAGAAGATCCCACCAGCAGGCCAGAGATGGGGTAGAATCCCCAAGTTCAGCAGGGCTATTCCTTTCTGTGCCCAGGAAGGAGGCACCAAAGTCAGCTTCTTAGCAGATGAGTTACACGGATGCTGGAGAGGAAAGATCTTCTCCCCAGCCCTGCTCTTTAAGCCCCCTATGCAATGGCCAGCCATGCCCCCCACATTGCTATCAGAGCTAGTTATGAGTCTCAGCTTGTTCCTGGAATAGTTAACCAAGGTGGAGAACTCAAGTTCTTGGTTATCTCAGAGCTAGCTGCTACTATACTTGAATGGTCTAGGGTCTCAAGAATACCGACCTACCAGGGAGAAGGTCCAATGATGGGCATTTGAGCTCCCAGCCTCAAAGATTATTGAGAGGCTACTTTGGGGCCTTTCATTCTGTCACCACCATCAGCTCAACAGGCAAGATTTATGGGAGTAAACCTTTCCTATCTAAAGGAGTTTATAGCAGGGCTGAGAGTCAGCCGGGAAACCTTGAAGCCGGACTATGCAAAACATCCCCCACTCAAGTTTCAGCTGTTTAGCCTCAGCGGTGAAGGCCTTAGCCAAAGGGGACAAGTGGTACCATTTTGTAGACACAAATCATCTAATCTCAGCTAAGGACTGAGCTTTTGGAGTCAGATAAACCTGCATTTGAGCCCAAGTTCCACTGCTTTCTAGCTTTGTGACCTAGGGGAAGCTACTCAACCTCTCTGAACGTTAATCTTCCTGTGTATAAAATGAAGACTATAGATGTTCTCAACTCACAGAGTTATTATGAGCATTGCATGAGTGTCTGTATCGTAAGTCTTTAACCTAGGACTTGACTGGAGCAAGAGCCCAGAAATGGTGCTTGAGTTTGTTGCTATCACAGATCTTATCAGCCTGTTTACTGAGAAATAGTAAAGAAAGAAAAGGCCAGTAGCCAACTACTACATAGGCCAAATTGTCTGGTTCCAGTGCCTCATCAGGCCACACTTGAGAACATTGATTTCTAGATACTGTTTATAACGGGACCCTTGTTTTCTCCCATGCTCCATGAGATCCAAGTTGTGGGTGCTTCCAGAACTGTGGTGAGCTTTGTGGAATATTCAATTATGTGCTTTACTCCCACCTGCCATCACCAAGTTTTGTCACTTGTAGCCCAAGGGCTGTTCCCCAAAAGCCAGGCTATTGTTTTCTCTCCTAGTGCATGTGACTAAAGTGTGGGCGGGTTCCTCTGGGACCAATAAGATCTGGGACACTTAGTATAAGCACTGTTTGCCAAGTGAGTGTATTAGGACAGGTCAGGTGGATGGCACAAGCCAAAGAAGTGACATTAACCTAGTGATATATGTTAGCCTAACCAGGTTGGTCCTTGGGAAATCCCTACAAAACTAACCAGACAGGCTACCAAGTCTGTCTGGTTAGTTTTGACCCATCCTCAGAACCTCTTGAGAAGAACACAGGGTTGAATAAACTCCCAAGATGAGTCTGATGCAAAGCTAGACTTAAGAAGCCAGACCTGGTTGAGCAATGTTAATTCTCACATTTCAATACATATTGGATTCACTTGGTGGGACTTGATAAAATGCAAACTTGTAGGCCCCAGCCCACTAAGATCTTATGATGTAGTAGTTCCTGATAGGCATCAGAAATCTGCATTTTTAATCAGCACCCTGGTGAGCTCTGGTCTGGGGGGAATTACTCACTTTGTACCCATTCCTGACAAGTACAACCCAAAGATTCTCCAGAGAAGGAAGGCGTTGCTTAATTGATTGCAAGTTTCTGTATCCCTTTCGTGATAATATCAATAATCATGCATGCCAAGTCACGTCAGTCGTGTCTGACTTTCGCCACCTTATGAACCCGCCAAGCTCCTCTGTCCATGGAATTCTCCAAGCAAGAATACCGGAGTGGGTTGCTATGCCCTCCTCCAGGGGATTTTCCCAACACAGGACCCAGGGATTGAACCCATGTCTCCAAGTCTCCTGCATTGGCAGGTGGGTTCTTTACTCCTGAGCCACCAGGGAAGCCCGAACCTCTTCTCAAGGCAAGTCAGAGCTTGCAACAGGCAAGCTGGCTTCTTTCAGAGTGAGCTAGTGAGAGAGACTCAGTGAGGATAGAATGAGCAAGGCAAAAGTCAAGACTTTTTGTAGCCTGATCTTGGACTTCCCAGGTGGCGCAGAGGTAAAGAATCTGCCTGCCAAGCAGGAGATGCAGATTCGATCCCTGGGTTGCAAAGATCCCCTGGAGGAGAAAATGACAACCCATTCCAGTATTCTTGCCTGGAAAATCCCATGGGCAGAGGAGCCTGGATACAGTCCCCAGGGTTGCAAAGGTCAGACAGGACCGAGCATGCACGCCCTTGGAAGTGAAATCACATATTTACCATACCCTGTCAGAAGCAAGTTGCTAGGTACAGCCCACATTTAAGGGCTGTGGATTATACAAGGGCCTGAATCCCAGGAGGCAGGGACCATTAGGGACCATCTCAGGGGTTTCCTACCACAATGATCAGTAAAGCGTATTTTCATGCGATATTTAATATTATTCAAAAGATGCTAAAATGATTTATCTGGAGTGATGCATGCTGTTTAAACTATGCAAAACAAAACATGATTTGTTGACAAAAGCATTTAAACAAAGACACTATACTATTTTATTTGGAGACTGAATGTGTATTAAAATGTTGAAAGCAATTTAACTGTGTGTCATGCATCAAAAAATAGAAATTGCTTTCATGGGATGTTTGGAATTCTCACATTTCATACTATAAAAATAAATCCACTTATTTACATAATTTTAATATTTTCTTTCTAAGTGATGACATTAGAAAATGGTGCTGCTAATTCTCCACACTTTCTACACAAATAAAATAGCAAATGTGTTTCATTTTACCCCCAATAAATGTAGAGCCAAATTGTATATAATTTTCACTGTACTTTCAATTTTGTGATTACTTTTTGAAGTCTGATAGGGCGCTCAATGTGCCATGTGCATTTTTTGGATCAGAGGTTGTCCCTTAAGAATCTGGTAAAGAGTAACTTTGGACAAAGCATGAATCAGCTAGGGTTGCCATCACCAAGTGATTGGTGACTTAAATAATAGACGTGTGTCACAGTTCTGAGTGCTACAAGTTCAAGATCTAGTTGTGATGGGATTGATTTCTTCTGAGTCATGTCTCCTTGACTTGCAGGCGGTCATTTTCCACTGGTGTCTTCAAATGCGTTTTCCTTTGTGTACTAATCTCTCCTTTTTATAAGGACAGTACCAATCATACTGGATTAGGGCTCACCCGAATGGCCTCATTTTAACTGAATTACCTCTTCAAAAGAACCTGTTTCCAAATATATGTACATTCCGAAGTACTCAGGGTTAGGCTGTGAATATATGAATTTGAAGGGAACACGATCCAGCCCATAAAGGACATATTTTCAAAATTGCTGTCATTCTTTTTGCTGTGATTCGCTTGTATTTCAACAGCTGTATTTCTTAAACTTTGTGTCTGTTAGCCAAGAATCAACTGTAGGCAGAAGTGGAACAATGCATGACTATCAACAAAACCAATTTAAAACCATATAATGATCAAATCAACAGGCTAGCCTACGTGTAAGTATCTCAGTGGTGAACTAGCTGAGTGATGAGTTTGATCCATCATCATCCACGATCCCCTAACTGCCACTGCCACAAGTTACTCAACTGTTCTTTTTTTAAATGACCAACTTTAAGCACTTTAATATATTGATTTTATAAATAGAAATTGAAAAAAGATGCCATTACTGCCTTTAATGACCTGAAACTGCAGGTTTGTGAACCACCTCTTGGGAAACGCTGCCCAAATCCAGATCTCACGTCTGTTGCATAAGCTTGGAGTCACCCAGTGTTCATTAAATGGCTACCCACCTGCCCAGGCTCTGGACTTGGTGCTGTGCAAGAGACCTTCACTTATGTCATTTCATTTAGCGTGAGGAAACAAGCTGGTGGAGGTTTTTGCAGCTTTGGCTAAGCCAGGAGAAAAGCAAATTGGGAATGAGAAAAAAAATATAACAGAAAGAACTAAGACATAAACAAGTTGTTCAATTCACATGGGCTCATTAGCTGGGGTCATATTGATAAGCAACAGGTGGGAGATCTGCTGTGGACTTTGGAACACTGGCTCAGTGCGCATTAGAATGCTGCGTGCACGCGCAGAACAGACTCCTTGACTTGTTACCAGTCTAGTTGCCCCCCAGCTGCAGCACGCCCTTTCCATTCTTAGAGTCATGAGAGTAATTATTGATCAGGGCTGTGAGGGGGTCCCAGCCCGTGCTCATATCATTCCCTGCAAAACCCGGAGGCTTGAGCTGTCAATAAAAGCGAGTCTTAAGCTCCTCGTTCCCATCCTTTCTCCGTGTGCTGTACCTGCTCTTCTCCCTGCACCCAGCTGACATGCTGCAGCAATTTAACTGCTCAAACAAGCAATTGCATCAATTTGGGGGTGCCATGAACTTCACTGAAATCCCAGAGGAAGGGTTTTGGTGTGCTTTCCACCCCCCCCCCCCCCCCCCGCCTTTTTTGGCTACACTATGGGGCTTGCAGGATCTTATTTCCCTGACCTGGGATTGAACCCTGGAGCTCCTGCAGTGGACGCATGGAGTCCTAACCACTTTACCTCCAGGGGCTCCCTAAAATCCTAGAGAAAGGTTATCAGTAAAACATAGTAAGGGGTTTCCAGTGGTAAAGAATCTGCCTGCTAAGCAGGAGAGGCAGGTTCAATTCCTGGATTTGGGAAGATACCCTAGAGAAGGAAATGGCTACCCAATGCAGTATTTTTGCCTGGAGAATCCCATGGGCAGAGGAGCCTGGCAGGCTACAGTCCATGGGGTTGCAGAGTTGGACATGACTTAGTGACTAAATAACTACAACAAAACATAATAAGGCACCAGGACTGGCAAGGATCACTGACGCTTTAAAAGTCCAGAAGCTTCCCCATGTAAGTTGCCACAAAAATCTCCACCTATTTCCTCATCCTCCTATAATTAGACTTCAAACATTAGCATTTGAGAAAAAGTAAAATGCAAAATAATTATTCAATTTTCTTTCTGCTTCATTTAATTATTGGTTACTACAACCACTTTCTCTTATTTTCTTTGGTTATGATCCAGCATTTCACAAACACTGAAGGTTAAATAAGTGCTTGTGGGCTGGACTTGGAACCAAACCTTCATTTATATCATTGATTCCTGGGAAAATGGAATCTGAATTCCATATTATATTTACTAAGACATTTTTGGAACAGGCTGTATTTGTAAGCTTGGAACTGCTTGTGTCCTTTATGACAATTACCAATTTAAGAAGAACAGGAAGGCAATAAAATATATTTAATATTAAAATTCTACTAAGCATGGCTGATTCTTTGAGAGTTCAGAAAGCCCCCTTCAGCATCTTGCCCTTGTTATAAATAGCAATCGAAGTGCTGCAAGAATTCTAGGCAAGTGGGCTGACCTCAGCAATTCCCTAGAAGTGGGCAAGCCTTCAACCTGAAATGGGCTGAACCTGGTCTCCAAAATTCATAATCATTTCAGAAGCTGTTACTTGTCCTTAAACTGAGAGGGTCAATCAAGATATTCTGTCCATGCTCTCTTGACTTGGTTTTGAGCACTTTTCTGGTCATGGGTGAGGATACCAAAAGACCCAGAAGGTATACTGAAGATGTGATTGCTGCTCAAGATGTTATCTTTTATGAGTAAGCTTCGAATTTTACAACAGGCAAGTCTTACCTGTGTACCCTCTGACTTTTTCCCAGCTGTATTTTGGGAGACCTAGGCTCTATCTCTTTGTTGGTTTTTCCTTTTTCAGCTGTTTGTCATCATTGGGATCCATGGCAGACAGCCTAGCAGGACATTTTGGTAGGGCTTTGGCAGTCTCATAGTTTATGTGGCAGAATCAGTTCTGAAAACTGCCATCATAGAAGTTTCTCAGCTCATTAACTGGTTTTCTCAGGTCATCTATCACTGCTGTAATATTTCTTCTGTGCCTCATTAAAACTCCCCTCTGTGTTCCGTGCTCACAAAGCAATGGATACAAGGACACTATCTACTGGGTACATTATATTCACCTGGCAAATAGGCAGAACTGTAGACAAGATCACCATGGTTGAGGTCCTAGGCAGTGTGGCGGTGAGTATGGTGTACTGAGTGTGGTATAGGCTACATTATCCAAAGGACAAAGAGAAAGCAAAAACTGGGCATGTTTGGTAGCATATTTCATGAGCCAGGCGACTCCCTTCCTAGAAGCTCTGAAACCATGGCAACTTTGGTTATTTAGTCACATTTTCTGGAATATACTATTTAGTGATTATGTTAATTAAATGGTGTGTAGGGGTGGTGTGTCAGGAAATTTGGAATCTGACTCCTAAACCTAACTCTTGTGAAATAAAGCTGAATTGGTTTGAGGGAAGTATAGGAAAGAGTGGCAACAGATACGGGAAAAGACACAAAGAAGGAAAATACTAGAAGGAAGAAATAGAGAAATACTTGAAGCAACATGAGGGTTGTTTTTTTTTTTTTTTTTAATATAGGTAGATGTTCTTTATTCAGTTTTTTTTTTTTTTTTTTTTTTAGCCACTTCTATTGGTCTTTCCTTTATTTATCATCCATCTTTGTTCTTTTGGCCTGTGTGGGCTTCCCCTTGAAGTGGCCTTTCTTGTTGCAGAGCACTGGCTCTGGGCGCATGCGCTCCAAAACTTTGGCTCAATAGTTGGACACATCGGCCCAGCCGCTCCGTGGCACGTGGGATCTTCCCAGGCCAGGGATCGAACCTGCGCCCCTTGCATTGCAAGGTGGTGTCCTTACCCACTGGACCACCAGGGAAGCCCATGAGGATTGTTCTTGATGAAACATTTAATAGGACTTTGACACAAGAAATTATTTACGCCACTGGAATCAGAAATGTCTTTTCCTTTTGCCTCATACTGAATGTTGCCTAGTGATCCAAATTAGAAGGTTTTGTGATTATCTTTGTGTGTGTGTGTGTGTGCTTTTTTAAATTGGAATTTCATGGCTTTACAATGCTGCGTTAGTTTCTGCTATAAACATTGTGCATCAGCCACATATATACACATATTCCTCTCCCTTTTGAGTCTCTTTCCCAGCCCCTCCATTCCACCTTCTACGTCACGTGATTGTCTTTTTTTCCCTCTTTCTCCTTTATTTTTTAAATTGTGGAGGTATGATAGCACATTTACAGGAGACTTGGAAAATACAGAACAAAGTTACGTGTAGTTCCATTATATATTACAATTTTTCAAGCAGATACATTTTTTAAGTAGAGTTTCAATATCACCCTCTCAAAAATTAATAGAATGAATATACAGAAAAGATAGAAGGATATAGTAGGCCTGAAAAGCACCATGAACAAATTCAACATAATTAAGATTTATGCAATTTTCATACAACATTAGGATACAAATTTTATTCACGTTCCCATAGACTATAAACTAGTAGACACTGGAACATATCCAGATACATAAAACAAGGTGCAAAAATTTCATCGTCTAAAGGTATTGAAATCATATGGAGTCTGTTCTCTTATCACTGTGAAATTGTATTAGATACCAATATCAAAAGATATTTGAAAATAACCCACATATTTTCAAGTGCAATGTGACATTTACCAAGAGAGATCCTTGACTTAGCCATTGAAAGCCTCAGTGAAGTTAGAAGACTGAAAAAATACAGAGAGGGAATGCAGAGAAGAAAGCATTTAAATGAGAAATTAATATCCAAATAAGAAATTAATATGGAAGATACTTTATTTTTTTGCCGAAGGTACTTTAAAAAACGTTTGTATTTTGAAATTAGATACCCTATTTTAAACGATGAATGTAACACAAGCCATAACAAGGAAAATTAGAAAATATTTGTAACAAAATAAAAATGAAAGAGAATTTACCAGAATTTGTTGCATGCTGCTAAAGCTGCTCAGTACAACTAAATACAGGGTGGGATCTTGAAAAGGGTATAAAAACAAATAATGGACACTAGCATAGAATTTTATGAAACTTGAATAAAATCTGTGCTTTAGTTAGTAATAGGGTATATGTGATTGTCTTTTAATTGAAAATCTCTTGTCTTCTTTTAAATCTTTCTCAAGCATTCAGTTGGAAAGAGCCCAAGTGACTTAGTTTTAAAATAAAATATAAAAATGATTTGCTGAATAATTAATGTCACTTTGAATGACTTTTCTCAGAACTCCCTAATTGCAGGTTATAAAATGCTTTGCATCAGTTGTCCATGAGCTACGGGAGCCAATCTGCGGTCTGAGTTTCACAGTCCTCATGTGGATCCTACTGAGGCAACTTGGCATTTTCTGAAGTTGTAACAACTGACACCTAGTCAGCTCTTTATTAGGTCATCTTGTATTTTCATTTCTGATTACAGAGAGAATCCCAATTGAAAGTACATTCACAGACAAGAGCTTTACGGACAAACGTACCTAAAATACGTGGCACCTTAATTTGAGCTGTGGTTTAAAAAACAGACACCACAAGGACAGTTTAAAGGCTTATCTCCCGCTTCAAATTTAGGGTTCACAGATTGCATTGTTACTTTCAAAATGCACCGTAGAGAAATTTGGGGAATAATTGTGCATTTTGCCACTAGTGGGCGCCAGAGGTACAGTGACAAACCATCGGTAAATTTATGAAAGCATTTTTCCTTTGACTAATATGAAAGGAAAAGTACTTCTGATCATTTTGGGGCTTCCTTCAGATTTTGTGTCTTTCCAGTTTGGATGATAAAGTGGAAACTCTAGGCTTGATTAAATATCTTTCTTTTCTTTTTTTTTTTTTTGATTAAGTACCTTTTGATTCCCATATCTCAAGTTGAAAGGAACTTGCGTCACTTCCCAAGGAAGCACGATGAAGACACAGCTGCTTAGCATTTTTCCAGGGCTTATTATGCCCCAGGCACTACGTGAAATGATTCACGTGCTGTATCTTACTTAATCCTTGTGAGACTCTTAAAATTAAGAGTGGATGTTATTATTATCCCCATTTACCAGTTGAAAAAACTGAGGCATAAAGACGTTATGTAACATGCTTAAGGTGACATCGAAATAATAAAATTGAGATAAACCCAGGTTCATCTGACTCCAAAGTCAGAGTTTTTATCAGATATCACACAACCTATATATTGTCTTTATTCTATGAACTTTCTACTAGGTATGATATAAGATTATCCTGACTATGATGTGACTAGATCTTTAATCAAAATCAGACTGTTTTCAAACCACAATTCTAGTGTGCAATTTAATGGAATGAAGAAAAAGAAAACAAACGACAAATAAAACAGGGTTAAAAGCTTTCAAGTAGAGGGGAATCTCAGGGAAAAAACATTTCCGCAGCTACACTTCCAGATTTGAAGATCATAGGATATCCTTAAGCTGTTCATTCAGATTCCATTCTCATAGCCTGAGAGTCCAGAGAGGGAGAGCCAGTGTCTTCAGCTACCAGCACATTTGTAACACTCGAGGAAACTCCATCCTGTCTGAGACGTTTATTTTAAAGAATCAGGGTCTCATGTGCTCTACCAAACAAAGCCACATCATTTATTTTGCTGTAGTACATTTCACTTCTGGGGCTAAATGTCAGAGGGACAAAAACAGAGGCATCTTTTTTGGCTCCCAACATTGGAGGAAATGGACTTACAAGGAAGCAGAATAACGGAAGTAAAGCTCTCCGTTTTGTGTGCGAATAGAAGATAGGAAGTTAGCTTTAGAATTCCCAAGTGCCTGCAAGACCAAGAATCACATGACTTCGAACACACTGTACGGCTGACTGACCTTCCCCATTACAGCTTTCTGTAGTTAATGTTATAACAACTTCGCACTTAACACATACACTGCAAAGTAGTATGCAGAGAGCTTTCCCTGTGTTATATTACTTAAACCCCACACTCTTCTCAGCAGTTACTATTATCAAAGCAATGCATGAACAGATACTGGTCCTAATATTGAAAAAACAGCAACCTTTACTCTCCCCAGTTCCTGTGTCTGTCTTCTGAGAGGCAACCACTCTCATTTCTTGTGGCTGGCTTGGGGCTGTTTTTGGTATTTAACTCTAATTTCCTGAATTATAGCTTATACTGCTATT
Organism: Tragulus kanchil; assembly: GCA_022376925.1. Lineage (NCBI taxonomy): Eukaryota > Metazoa > Chordata > Mammalia > Artiodactyla > Tragulidae > Tragulus > Tragulus kanchil. Next base: position 62,299,947 of record JAIOJX010000001.1, on the reverse strand, counting down.
TCTTGATTTTTCAATTTGAAGCAGTATCCATTCACTTCCTAGATGGAATATAATGATTTCATTCTCTCTTACAACCCTCCCCCTTCCTTACATATCCACAACTGTCCTATTTTTCTTGGAGTTAATAATGGTTTCCTTTTTCACTAGCTTCGTGTTTATGTGGTTGTCACTGTTAATCCAACCCCAGACTTCCTCAAAGGATTGAAAAATGTTCTCAATAGGTCAACACATCAAATAATATGGTAGTTCTGTTTTTTTTCTTTCTGGAAATGTCTTTTCAGAACCTTCCACCTGCCAGCCTCTAGCCTACAATGTGGCTGTTTCCTTTTCACCTTCATCTTGGAAATTTTAATTTTTTTAGTGTATTTATGTATTTGGGGCTGTGCTGGGTCTTCATTGCCGCATGAGCTTTTCTCTAGTTGCCATGAGCAGGAGCTCCTCTCTAGCTGTGAGCACAGGCTTCTCATTATGGTGACTTCTCTTGCTGTGGAGCATGGGCTCTAGGGCACGCACGGCTCAGTAGTTGTGACACACAGGCTTAGTTACAACAAGGCTTGTAGAATCTTCCCAGGCCTGTGATTGAACCTGTGTCCCTTGCATTGGCAGGTGGATTTGTTACCCCTGGACTACCAGGGAAGTCTCCTGGGACTTCTCTTCGTTAGTATTTTGTGTTGGGTCCTTTGTTTCCTTGTCTTGGTTGATGCACTTATTCCAATAGCTTCCTGAAAAGGGCTCATGGGAGGTTTTTTTGAGAGGTTATCCCTTATAGTCCAAAATTTTATGACAGTGTGCCTCAGCATGTGTGTTACAGTCTTGTTCGAGATATTTAGCCTTTAAATTGGACAACTCACTTCCTTTGGTTGGAGAAGACTTCTTTTATTCTATTTATTTCCTCTCCATTTTTTTCTGTTCTCTCTCTGGGACCTCCAGGATAATGGTTCTTTAGTTATTCTATCTTGTCTTTGTTTTCTACCTCAGCCATTTTGTTCTGCAGTTTAGAGATTTTTTTAAAATATATGTTCTTTCTGCTCACTTCAAAACAATTCTGTTCTAATAATTTGAATTTTCAAGAGATCATTCTCATTCTCAGATTGTTTCTTTTTGTTTCTAGCATCAGTGAATGGTTCATGTATACAGTGCATCCATACGTTCCTCTGACAATATTATTATATGGCTTATTCTGCTCCCTGCAGTGTTTTTTCCCAGATTCTTTTTTCAAGGTCTTTTTCAGTTTCTTTTTTCTATTAAAAGTTTTTCTTCAGTGTTTGATTATCCTTAACTATTCATTTATGTTTAGGAGTGAGGCAGTTGAAAAGGGGTGTGTGTGTGTGTGTGTGTGTGTGTGTGTGTGTGTGTGTGTGTGTATCAGGGCAACCAACTGTTTGGTCTTGCATCCTTACATGGAGCTGGCCCTTTCATTTGAATGTCCGTATCTATGGATCTTTTCTCTTAGGCCAAATCCCAAGAAAGGAACTGTTTGACTTCCTGCCTGAGAGCAGGGGCAGAGTGGGGTAAGAAGCCTGACTGCCAGCATTAAGGATGTTGACGGAAAAGAAGAAGAGGGAAGGGCTGTTTAGTATCACCCAGCTCTGTGCTGAACCTGATAACCCCACTTAAAAATCATCACCATCATCGTCATCATCATTATCATAATAGCCAACATTTGTTGAAGGCTTACTTCATCAAACACAAAGATTTATGATTACAAAAATCATGGTGCAGTGATACAATGAAATGGCAGGCAGCCATTAAAAAACAGTCTAATAGCCCTAGTTCTTGAAGCCAGCCACCTCCACCCACCTAGAGTTGGACTGAAAAGAAAACAGACATTGCCTTTTGGGAAATGCAGTGGTGGTGAGAGACTCTCCCCATCTCCACCTCCCTCCTCCCCTTGGTGGAAAAGAGGCTATGGTATGCTGGTAAATGTTTAACAGCCCACTGGAGGCATCTCTGGAGTGTAAACACTCCACCCATGGCCAATTTCAAGCTGCCCATGTGATGTCAACTGGCTAAAGTGTTTTCTGAAAATTTACCACTCCATGTTTGTGAGATGGGATGACTTGGCTCAATATACACTGGAGGGAGGCCTCAGAGAACCACAGTGCTTAAACATTCGCTTAGTCATGAGTCCTGCTTTGTAGACCAAGCCTGGTATCACTGGAAAGGAGTGATTCCTTTAGAATCCAAGGAATAATGGGACTGCCAGGTGAAGAGGGAGCAAATATCTAAATATCTTCTCCTTGAATTTCTCCTTCCCAAGAGGTATGGGAGTCGGGGCTTTGGAAAAGCTTGGGAGCTACAGGCCCCTCAACACACATGCGCAAATGTACATTGTGGAGTCAAGAGGCATATGCTTCAGAGGTATGCAGAGAAGGATTACCAGTTGGAAGATGCCAGGAATATCAGTGCCTGTGGGTGGGTATGCTTAGAACCTAGCTCCTCAGCAGTGATGCAACTATAGACTTGCTCAGGGTAAATGTCAAGAGATGGCATCCACAGGGCTCAACCATAATAGTTTTGAAGCAGGAAGTAGGTGGGCTCCAGGCTAGGTATTTACAACTGGGCTCTGGTTCATACATGCTGCAGTGAGAAGATATTTAGCTCCAGGCTGTCCATTCATTACCAGCCCCCCTGTTTACATTCTTGAAGCAAGAAACAAACAGGCTCCAGGACTGTTATTAATATATATATATATGACTGCACTCCTGTATATATTTTGAGATCTACACCTTGATATAAAAACCAGCAATATAGGAATAGGGTAAATAACCAAACATTTGGTGAAGGAACTATAAAGAGTATAACAGGTGATTTTGGAAAAATGAAAACTGCTGAATGGTACCTGGTGGTAATCATGGAGGAGTGAGGGAACAGCTACTTAGAATTTTCTTCTTTGTATTTGTGTGTGTATGTGTGTGTGTGTGTGTGCACCCATTTTTGTATGACTAAAATGTATAACATATTTTTAACTTAAGAATCCATGTTACTCATGGAAGCCTATACTGTCATGTGTGGAAAAGATAGCTATTGTCATTGTGCTAGGGGAATAGGAGTACCTACAACCACTTGGAGCGATGGTCTGGAGGGATGGGAGGGGGGGAACTGGGTGGGGGGAGGGTCCAAGGATATGCATATGAATGATCTGGGAACATACATGTACAAAAATAAATTAATTAATTAATTAATTTAAAAAAAAAAGAATCCATGTTACTGATGAGGATAAGGATGATGTCAGAGGGCAGACTTGAAGACATGAAGTTAGCAGAAATGCATTTTTTCATGCATAAGGATTTCCTGGTAACACAAGTTGCCCCTGTTACCAAACCAAACTTTACACATGCAGTAAAACCAATCTATTGAGACCAGGTTTTGGTGAAAGAACATGCAACATTTATTGTAAAGGTGCTAATACAGGAAAATGGGTGGCTCAAACTCACTTTCAGCAAAGCATTTCCTTTTTTAATGGAACACTTCACGAATTTGCATGTCATCCTTGCACAAGGGCCATGCTAATCTTTGTATCCGTCCTTTTTTTTTTTTTTTTTTAGTATACATGTTGCCAAAGGGAGCACTCAGCAAAGCATTTTTAAAGGCCAGGGGAGGGAGGGTGTGTGCCTTAGGTTTTGTGATGAGTTTGTGCACAGTTCTCTGATTGGTTGATGGTGATCAGTTCTTAGGTGCCAGATCTGGGGCTTCTGTACTTGTGTACTAGCTAATTGTTCCCACTTGGTGAATATTTTAGCATCTGAAAGAGTCAGGAAATAAACATCAGATACTATTGTCTAGGTACTTCAGAGAGGAGCTGAAGCAGAGCAAAATGGGAGCGGGGAGTGCCCCCCTCCACAACTACCTCACCCCACTCCTGTCCCCGGAAGGCACCATAGGGTCCTCCTCAGTTACACTAGGAAGTAGGCTGGCTTCAAGAGTCAGGGAAAATGAAAACTGCTGAATGGTACCTGGTGGTAATCATGGAGGAGTGAGGGAACAGCTACTTAGAATTTTCTTCTTTGTATTTGTGTGTGTATGTGTGTGTGTGTGTGTGCACCCATTTTTGTATGACTAAAATGTATAACATATTTTTAACTTAAGAATCCATGTTACTCATGGAAGCCTATACTGTCATGTGTGGAAAAGATAGCTATTGTCATTGTGCTAGGGGAATAGGAGTACCTACAACCACTTGGAGCGATGGTCTGGAGGGATGGGAGGGGGGGAACTGGGTGGGGGGAGGGTCCAAGGATATGCATATGAATGATCTGGGAACATACATGTACAAAAATAAATTAATTAATTAATTAATTTAAAAAAAAAAGAATCCATGTTACTGATGAGGATAAGGATGATGTCAGAGGGCAGACTTGAAGACATGAAGTTAGCAGAAATGCATTTTTTCATGCATAAGGATTTCCTGGTAACACAAGTTGCCCCTGTTACCAAACCAAACTTTACACATGCAGTAAAACCAATCTATTGAGACCAGGTTTTGGTGAAAGAACATGCAACATTTATTGTAAAGGTGCTAATACAGGAAAATGGGTGGCTCAAACTCACTTTCAGCAAAGCATTTCCTTTTTTAATGGAACACTTCACGAATTTGCATGTCATCCTTGCACAAGGGCCATGCTAATCTTTGTATCCGTCCTTTTTTTTTTTTTTTTTTAGTATACATGTTGCCAAAGGGAGCACTCAGCAAAGCATTTTTAAAGGCCAGGGGAGGGAGGGTGTGTGCCTTAGGTTTTGTGATGAGTTTGTGCACAGTTCTCTGATTGGTTGATGGTGATCAGTTCTTAGGTGCCAGATCTGGGGCTTCTGTACTTGTGTACTAGCTAATTGTTCCCACTTGGTGAATATTTTAGCATCTGAAAGAGTCAGGAAATAAACATCAGATACTATTGTCTAGGTACTTCAGAGAGGAGCTGAAGCAGAGCAAAATGGGAGCGGGGAGTGCCCCCCTCCACAACTACCTCACCCCACTCCTGTCCCCGGAAGGCACCATAGGGTCCTCCTCAGTTACACTAGGAAGTAGGCTGGCTTCAAGAAGTCAGGAGACATTCAAGAAGAGCCAGGATTCTCTTCCAAATAAAGAAAGTACCTAGGGGCAGCTCCATAATAACATTGATCCAAGGGTGGAGGGTCCCTTGTCCTATTCATTCCTTGAGGGTTATAGAGAGGGTATTTCTGAGAAATACAGTATTAGGAAAATGTGGACCATTTAAAGCAGGTTGAGGTGAACAAAGGTCTCACAGCCTATTGATCTTATTACATCACTGGAGAGGCAGCATTTGGCCTGAAAAAAAAGTAGATTTTTCTTCTATGATCTATACATTACCCAGAAATCTCTTGGCTTCCTGGAATTCTTCATAAAAATTCCAATTTCTCTGTGTAAGGGAGTAGGATTTTGCCACCCTAAAGTATGTTTCTTTGGCATATTGTTTTAAGAAGGTTCTTTTCTGAGAAAGAGTAGACATGAGACTGAAAACCATGGAAGAGTTGCCCATAAGAAAGAAACATTTACATTTGTAAGGGAAATTTCCATTTATAGGGATGACAGCTCTGTGTTTAGGGAAAGACTGGGTTGTAAGAATGGGGCGACAGAGGATAAGATGGTTGGATGGCATCACCAGCTCAGTGGACATGAGTCTGAGCAAGCTCCAGGAGATGGTGAAGGACAGGGAAGCCTGGCGTGCTGCAGTCCATGGGGTTGCAGAGTTGGATATGACTTAGCAACTGAACAACAACAGCAACTACTTTTGGGAGGAGGAAGTAGGAATACCAACTCTCTAGAAACTCTTATCAATGGAGAAGGCACTTACTCAAATCTTCTTTTCCTGGTAACTTCCTGTAACTGATTCTTTCCCCCCTCAACTTCTTGTTTAGCTGAGAAGGATATTTAAGGTGAAGGCTTCTGCAATTTGGGTGAGCTACTCAGCTCTTCTGAGTCTCTCCCATATATACATGTCATTAAATTTTTGTTGGGTTTTCCCCTGATGATGTTTCATGTTAATTGAATTCTGAGACCAACAAGAAGAACCTAGAAGGAGGGAGGACAATTTCTTCCTCCACGACATCAGCAGCAATGTTTGGGCATTGTTCCTAATAGCTTGCTTGGCCTCAGATACCAAAACTAACTGCTTTTGCCCCTTGCTTTTTACTTTGAAATAAAGGTAATGGCATTGTCTTTGGCAATAAATCTGAAAAACAAAATGAAGTTGCCGTTTCAACAGGCTCCCTGCCAGTTTCTTAAAAATCACCCAAAACCATCCATCCACTTTTAATGTCTCATTTGGCAGCAATTTCAAGGGATTAAAAAGTAGCCAGCCAAAAAGCTCCCCAGGAAAATACTTAAATTCTTCTATAACACCTTAAAGTTGTTCTAGTGTGGTCAACCCTAAAAAGGCATCGTAAACATCTTGTATTTGTGTGAAGTCATTCTGAAGTTTGAGTGCCATCTGGTTGTCTAGCTGATTTCTAGGATTACTTGTAATAAGGTAGAATTCTATAAGTAGTCAGTCCCTCACTGAATATGTCCACATTATTCCCATGTGCTTAAGCATCATGTGTGTGTGTCTGTGTGTGTGTGTAAAGGAGAGATAGACAAATAGAGACAGAGAGGCAAGGTGAGAATAAATTTCTCCTTTTGTCTTTCCATTTGCTGCTTACCACCCTGTGACGTATAGACATGACAATTTCCTGAGAAAAGCTGCTCATCTTCTGAGTCAGCCTTGCTCAATGGCCTGTGGAGTTTTCCAAAGAGCCCAGTAAATTGCCCCAGTCCTTTCCTTCACTTTAGCAAAAGTGAGGTGTATTGAAAGTTTCCACTTGTACTCAGATTCTTAGGTCTTTAAGCCTGATTTCATTTGGGCTCAGATTAATTACTTTTATGACCTGGGCCAAGAGGTTTGTATAACTATGTTTATGGCTCCAAGTAATTTATAATGTAGTAGACTGTAAAATTTTATTTGAAAATCTTTAGAAGACATGTAGGAGGTATAGTTTTCAGTAGGTTGATTCTTCTCCAAATGGAAGATCTAGAAGCCAAAGGTGTTGGGAATGTAAACAGACTCTCACTATGTTGCCTAAGAACTGAAGAATGGAAAAGGCTAGGCCAGCCCCTTTATTCAGCCCAGGGCTGTTGTCTTTCACAAGGGCTCCCATGGATGGGTTGAGGTTGGCCTCTTGGACAGCACTGCCTTTCCTTTAATAGTCTATTGTGGGTTTGTTAGGAGTGCATCCTTCTTTGCATTTGGGGGGATGATGGCCAGCGTGTGCTGTTTCTCATGGTAATGGATTCTCTAAAATTCCTCCTCACTGCATAAAATCAGACTTGCCTCGACTTGACTTAAACTCCCCTTCATAAGCTTAAAGGAGGTTCTCCCTTTTTTCTTTTTTGGAAGCTCTCTTTTGCTCACTCCATGAGGCTTTTTGTGATTTTATAGCTTTCTAGTGCATCTCTCCCACTCCAGCCTTTCTGATTGAAGGGCAGCTAATCTTTTTAATCAGGACTCCTTTATGCCATATGGCAGCACCTCCCCCTCCTGTGCCCTTAATCTCTTTCTACAGTCTTCTGTAGCTTTTTTTCCAACCCCTCCCCCTCTGGTAGGTAGGCCTTTCCGAAACGGCAGTGACCCAAATGGTCCCTAGAGTATGGCTAATGGAAGTGATTGCTCTGACCTCTGGTTCTGGGTGTGTGTACTCGGCAGCACAGGCCAGGTGGTTGATGAGATGGGAGTAGGGGGAGGGGTGAGAGTGGAGTGAAGGGTGGGCAAGGAAGCCGGAGGCTTCATCAGCTGGAGGTAAAAGAAAAAGATCAGTCTGCTCATGAATACATTACAATTCATAGCCAAGTTGAGGTTGACTGCTAGGTTATGGGATCGTCCTTTCTCTGAGTCCTCCCTACCCATATTCCATGAGACCCCTTTGAGACAGGAAGGCAGAAGGGTACAACCTTTAAAAGAATGACATAATCTGAGGCCATAACATAAACTGATTAAAACCAATTAGGTACAAGATGGCAGAAAAGTTGACTTCCACTAGACCTTGTAGCATATTCTTTTTAACTCTAAGATTTCTCAAAATCATCACTCTATTTATGAAACTACTGGGTATACTTCCTAGGAAGCCTGAACAACCCTAGTCCACCCTTTGTTAAATGGTAACTTTGGAAAGTCCAAAATGATCTATTTCTAGAAATCATCTCTGCCCATGGGATTCTCCAGGCACGAATACTATACATTCATTCATTGTAATATATCAGCAGGCTAAATGACACACCCTTAGGCCCCATGACAGTTCCAAGATCGACCATCGAGGTCAAAAAGTGGTCGGTGGCCCAATTGGTGGAAGTCCCCAGCCCTTCCTCAAACAGCTGGACTACTGCTCATTACCCACTCCTATGAAAACTGACAGCTGCACACCCTGGTGCCTCTCTTGCCTTTTGAGATGGCCCACACTCTGTGGAGTGTGCATCTTCCTAAATAAACCTTATTTCTCTTTACTATGCCTCGCCCTTGAATTCTTTTTTGGACAAAGCCAAGAACCTACCCTTGGTGGCCATCCCAGGAACATGCCTGAGACCTGGAACATGACCAACCTCTCACACCCCACTTTTCTGCAACATCTTCCATGGGAGCCCCCTCACTTGCTTTGGCTTCTTCATTTTCATTTGCCACATTTGCTTTGAATAAATATACTTCCTTCTGGGGAGTGGTTTGTGGGCCCACAGTGAAATGGAAGTGATATGACAATGAAGAAATATCCTGGAATAGATGCTAATTGTTGTGGAAAAAGATGAGAGAATGGTTTCTGGACTCTAATGGATCAGGAGGAATCCTTTGCCTTCTTTTGTACCTAGACAGCCCCATGGACTTGAGCTTCTGTGCTTCAGGGCATGAGTATTTTCTGCTCAAGAGCCATCAAGAAAGATTAGAGTCAGGAAACCTAGCAAAGTTTTCTAAATTAGCCTGAAGATAATGACTTAACTGGTTTGAGCCCCAGATGACATTAAGGACCCTCTGAAAGATTGCTTTGCAAGGACTCATGGTTTTATTTCTGTCTGGGTTAGGCTTAAAGCTGAGGATGGGATAAGTGAGAATGGAGAAAGAGGGGAGAGTGAGGTTCTTCGTGTGTACACATTGTGTACATCTTTCTAGGATAGCTCTTTCTGATGGCTCCCTAGTTCTTATATGAAGGAATCATCAGGGAAAAAAAAAAAAAAGTGAGAAAAAAATGGCAGCGTGGGGAGGCTGTGGTAGCATTTAGTGAACAATGTTTTTTGATTCAGTTTTCCCTCTAACCTGAAGTCTAGGCTTACATGTTAATAAAATTTCATTGAGTAATGGCCTCTTTCATTCCTGGAACTTGAGCTGGATATACCAGGTAGAACTCCCACACATACACACTCAAGTGAGGCCCTACGACATTTCTCCAACAGCCACCTCTCCTGAATTACAGGGTTATGCAATGAGCTTGCAAAAGTGAAGCGTATGGCCCCAAATGAACATCTAAAGGAACTTTACCCAGAAGACATTTGGCTTTTCCTGGGTTTTCCAAAGAAGCTTTTGTTTGGGGAAAATAATAGGATGAGGTAACCTGGGTACCTTCCTATTCTACGGGGGTTTTCTACTTGATAGATACTTGAGGTCCCTGGTATTAAAAAAAAAAAAACAAAATTCAGGGCTTCCCTGGCAGCTTAGTGGTAAAAAATCTGCCTGCCAATGCAGGAGACACAGGTTCAATCCCTCGGTCAGGCAGATCCCCTGGAGAAGGAAATGGCAACCCACTCCAGTATTCTTGCCTGGAGAATCCCATGGGCAGAGGTGATTTCTAAAAACAGATCATTTTGGACGTTTCAAAGTTATCATTTAACAAAGGGTAGACTTGGATTGCTCAGGCTTCTAAGGAAGTATACCCAGTAGTTCCATAAATAGAGTGATGATTTTGAGATATCTTAGACTTAAAAAGAATATGCTACAATAAACATGGTATTCCTTTCTTGATAGTAAGGATATTGTAATTGATCATCAGTGGCATTCCAAAGGAACTTCCCAGGTGGTGCTAGTGGTAAAGAATCCTCCTGCAATGCAGGAGAGCCAGGTTCAATCCCTGGATCAGAAAGAGCCCCTGGAGTAGGAAATGGCAGCCCACTCCAAAGGGTGCCTATGATGTCCTCAGCCCCAGAAATGTCTAATTCTTGCCTTTTGGTTATTTGCTTTGTGATTCAGAATCCTCTTGTAGCTCAAGTTCAGTCTTCTGGAGATACAGGGCCCTGGGCAAACAAACTGTAGGTGTTGCTCAATAACCCCTGCTATTTTTGTCTCATATTATTGTTGCAGGGAGAAAACCAATTCTGACCCCATGTTGTAAACTGTTTTGACTTGCCTTCCATTGTTTTTTGTTTTTTGTTTTTTTATTATAATCATACTTAATGGCTTGCCTTGAGGACCCTTCCCCTCTGCTTGACTGTAAACTAATGAGCCTTTGTTCAGTTGATAGATAATCTGTCCCTGCCCACCTGTGAATAGAAAAAATTAACACACCCCTTCTAAAGGCTGACCATTCCCTTGGAAATGTTTTGCAAGACTGAAGACCCTTTCACTTTACTTTTCCACTGCCTCTCCCTCTTTATTCTGCCTTTTGACGGTAGTTCCTCATTTCTTCTTTCCCTCTGATCTATAAAAGAACTTGGCATCCAGACCCTGACAAGATGGTTATTTCCGAGGCGCTAGCTTGCCATCTTCTCAGTCAGCTGCTTTCCAAATAAAGTCGTTTACCTTGCCTCAACACCTCGTCCCTCGGATTGATTGACCTGTTGTGCAGTGAGCAGAGCAAGCTTGGACTCGGTAACATTATGGAGTGGAGAATCATGTGGGATCTTAGTTCCCTAATCAGGGATTGAACCCCCCCCCCCACCACCACCACCCCACCCTGCAGTGGACCACCATGACATCCTAAGGCTCTTTCTTCCTTCTACTGAAATCTTGTTTGGAAAACTGATGCAGGAGTGTCCAGGGAACTTCTCAAGCAGAGAACAAGCACTGGGCAATTTTGGGCTGCTATCATATAGAAGAGAGAAGAGCCTTGGTGCCTCCACTGTTGCCATAGAGACATTAGAAGTGTCGGTGTGAGTGTAGGCATGTGACTTGGATACTAAAGTATGTGATTGCTGTGTGGAGTCTTCCACCATTAGCCTCTGGAAGTTGGGTCTAACAGCTCTGTGTAATCGCTGAAGCAGTATGTGCGTGTGTGTGTTGTCTGAGCTCAGTCACTCAATTGTATCAGACTCTTTGTGACCCCATGGACTGTAGCCCGCCAGGCTCCTCTGTTCATCGAATTCTCCAGGCATGAATACTTGAGTGGGTTGCCATTTCCTTCTCCAGGGGAACTTCTTGACCCAGGGATAGAAACTACATCTCTTCTATCTCCTGCATTGCCGTGGATTCGTTACCTCTGGGAAGCCCAGAAACAGTGAATAGTTCCTATATTCTCAGGGAGCCCCTGAAGCATTTTCCTCTATTTCCTCAGCACAAGTGTGCTCCTGGGTCCTAAAGAAAGTCATGGGAGCTTTGATCTTCAAGGATAATATCCTCTAACAGATCTGGTGTGAGGAGGAGTGACTTGGACAAAAAGCAGCCCTAATTTAAGAAACAGATATCAAATACTGTCTAAGGTTTCCTCAGGGCAGCGAAAGGGGACAGACTGATCAATTACAAATCAGGAGTGACTAGCCAAAAGCCAGACTCTGTCACTACAAACTGGTGGCAGGCCAAAATGTGGAGTCAAACAATAGTGTCACCAATAGCTGACTCTTTAGAGTTTGTCCTATGAGGAGAGTCTGCCTCTGGCGATACAGTCAGGCAGCTGGCAGGTTGGGAAAGCCATTTGTCACCTCACCCAGGGAAGCCTGTAATCTAATAGCATCAGTTCTGGTGGAAACAAGAGCATAGGCGCAAGGCTGCTTTGGAGAAGGCAACCTGAGCAGTGCCAGGTTGCTTGGCCAGGTCCCAGAGACAGGTCATAGGTACTGGTTCCTCAGATGGTCTTACCCAAACAGCAGAAGCCTAAGGCAGCCCTGTGTTTTTCTCATCACTGTTACTGGTTCCATCCTGTCAAGCATGTTGATTCTCTAGCTCTCAATATTTTTGGTTGTCACATGGGACTAAGGGTAACAACTCAGGCTTTGAGTCTAAGAAGACCAGGGTTCAAATCCTCAGTCTAACATTTTCTACTTGACAATGAGTAATTAATTAACCTCTGAACATTTCATTCCTCATCCATAAAGTGTAGGGAGTAATGCTTATTGCGTGGGGCTTAGGAAAGAAAATATATCTGTAAATATGACTTAATAAATGAATAGTGGTGTCTGGCACATCATAGGTGGTCTTTAGGTTTAGTTTCCTCTGTTTGCCTCCCCAGCCATATATGATATGGAACCATATAGTGAGATTCTTTTTTTTTTTTAAGATTTATTTATTTATTTATTTTGGGCGGGGGTCGGGTTGGGGAGGGAGGGGGGCGGCGGGCCACTTCTATTGGTTTTTCATTTCTCTATTTTCATCCGTCTTTGTTCTTTGGCTCCTGTGGGCCTCCCATCACGGTGGCGTCTGTCGTTGCAGAGCGCCGGTTCTGGGCGCATGCGCTCCAGAGCTCCGGCTCGGTAATTGGACACATGGGTCCAGCCGCTCCACGGCACGTGGGATCTTCCTAGGCCAGGGATCGAACCGGCACCCCTTGCACTGCAAGGCGGTGTCCTTACCCACTGGACCACCAGGGGAAGCCCTATAGTGAGATTCTTATTGAGTCACAGGATCCAGATATCAGTCTAATACTCTAGAAATTGTTTAGTCTACATCTTCTGTTTTTTTCCTGATGGGTACTACTCTGTTCAGAAATGTGTACCTTCTTTTCTTCCAGTTTTATTCAGATACAATTGACAGATAGCACTGTGTAAGTTGAAGCATAATGATTTGACTTACATACATCATGAAATTATTACCACAATAAGTTTCATGAAGATCCATTGTCTCATGTAGATACATTAAAGAAACAGAAAAACATATTTTTCCTTGTGATGAGGACTCATGATTTGCTCTCAACAACTTTCATATATAACATTCAGCAGTGTTCATTATATTTATCGTGTTGCACATTACCTCCCTAGTACTTGTTGCTCTTATAACAGGAAGTTTGTACCTTTTGACCGGCTTCATCCAATTCCCTTTCCTGCCAGCCCCACCTCTGGTAGCCACAAATCTATTTTATTGCTTTTGAAGTATAATTGAACCACAACGCTGTATAGTGGTTTGATATTTCTATACATTTCAAAATGATGTACCATATCATCTTTATCCATCTGTCTGTGGATGGACGACATTTAGGCTGCTTCTATATATCTTGGCAATTATAAATAATACTGCTATGAACATTGGGGTGCATATATCTTTTTTAATTAGTGTTTTTATTTTCTTTGGATAAATACTCAGAAGTTGGATTTCTGGGTTTTATAGTTCTATTTTTAATGTTTCGAGGAATCTCCATACTGTTTTCCACAGTGACTGAACCAATTTATATTCCTACCCACAGTACATGAGGGTTCCCTTTTGCTGCATCCTCACCAGCACTTGTTAGTTGTTGTCTTTTTTGTTGTTGTTGTTGTCTTTTTGACAGTAGTCATTCTAACAGATGTGAGGTGATATCTCAGAGAGGTTTTGATTTGCATTTCCCTGTTGATTGATGTTGGCCACCGTTTTGTGCTGATATCTCATCATATCTTCTGCTCGCTTTTTTATTGAGTTATTTCTGTTTTTGATGTTGAGCTGATGAGTTTTTTTTTTGTATTTTTGGAATATTGACCTCTTGTCAGATCAAGTATCTTCTTCCATGAAGTCGGAAATATGTATTTTAATTACACTGATGCCAAATACCAACTAATGTCAGGATTGCCCAGCCAATATAAAAAAGGATTAAAAACCATCTGGGAACATGCATGTCTGTAAACAACAAAACTCTGTAAAAGTTAAAAGTAAAATAAAGGTTTAAAAAAAAAGGATTAAAAACCCCTGTTTATGGAAAAATATGCACATCTCTTTTTTTTAAAGTTGTTTTTTAAAATTTTTCTTTTTTTAAAAATCATTTATTTATTTGGTTCCACTGGGTCTTAGCTGTGGCATGTGTGACCTGACCAGGGATCAAACTCAGGCCCCCTGCATTAGGAATACAGAGTTGTAACCGCTGGAGCACCAGAGAAGTCCCAATATGTACATCTTTAGATACACACATAAACACATACAGTTCTGTGCATAATCTCAAGGGTTTCACAGGCCTTCTAAATCCCAGGTAACCTCTGGTACACAAGACTTGAGAGGCAGGGCAACGAGTCAGATAGTTGATAAACCTGTAAAATTCTTTGCAGAAAATTTTAGGTGGATGGAGATTTGTTTTTTTAAAGTCTATCTTTTTTTTTTCAAACCTTCATTTTGAAAGAACTTGACTTCATATTCTTAGTTGCCATCTTTTTGTCTTATTTCCTTCTCTTTAGAGATGAAAACAAGTCTTTCTTGAAAAAAATGAAAATCATAGCTGGTTTGTAACATTTCCATCTGTTACTTTCCTCTGCTCCTTTTCACTTTCCTTTGTTAAGGTTAGCAAGGTCTATAGCTGCTGGTCAGTAATTGTTTTATGAAATTTAGTTTACAATTTAAGTAATTTAATTGTTATCGCTCCATATATTAACCATTAATGCACTTTATGGTAACCTCTGTTATGTCTTATAAGTTGCCACTCTACCCTTCTATAGTTACACATGCATGTCTATGCCCATGACAATTAGTATCAACCACACTCATAGTGGTGGTTTAGTCGCTAAGTCCAACTTTTGTGACCCCATGGATTGTAGCCTGCAAGGCCCCTTGGTCCATGGTATTCTCTAGGCAACAATACTGGAGTTGGTAGCCATTCCCTTTTCCAGAGGATCTTCCTGACCCAGGAATTGAACCCAGGTCTCCTGCACTGAAGGCAGATTCTTTACTGACTGAGCTACGAGAGAAGCCCACACTCCATAATGGTCCATATGTAAAGGTTGTCCTTTGGTCTATAGTTTCAGCTTGAAGCTCTTTGTCACCTGGTTTTCTCCATCCCCTTCCTTGGAAAGAGCTGCAGTTCTTGCCTGACTTGTGGCATACCTGGTATTCCACCTGTTGCAGTGCTCTGCAGCCACTGCAGTCTGTGTTTTCAAGTCATAACTTGACACATCTTTAGAGCATCCTTCTGTCTACCTGGCTTGTGGTTGTTCCGCTTCAATCTATCACATTGCAGCTGTGTGGATATGGGACAGTCATGTATGTTCCATCTTGGAGAAGCTCTGTTCGATGATTATTGTTTCTTAACAAGTAGATTGTATTCCAGGACCTGACCTTTTATTGAGTATTTAGTTCAGCTCCTGAATTTTGCTGGTAAAGCAAAGGTCCTTCGTTACAGCTTAAACCTACAATGTGATTCTAGGCATAGATGGCTGCAATCATGTCCAGGCGTCAAACCCAGAAAGCTTCTGATGGTGAACTTTGTTGCAGTGGAAAGTATGATAGTTACCCCAGTCAGCTTTCATTTTTGAAGATGAGAATGATTGACTCCTTTTTTTTTTTTTTCACTGTATCAGTGGTCAAATGTAGCGGACAGAATGTTCCGAGCAGCTGAAAATTTTCAGTTATGAGTCATTTCCTCCTTCTCTATCTCTCACCCAAAAGCCTCCCTCCGAAGCTCAAAATGTGTAGACTGTCGTCCAAGGGTGTGAGTGGCCCCATAAAACCCTATTATATGAAAGGAAATGGTGTGTGGCAAGGGGCAACACATCCACGATATGGGCACAAAGAAAGACAAGCAGTATGGAGCTTGTGCTCAAAGGGCTTTTTAACGCTGCAGTACCAGCCTCCAAGACTTTTGCCAGACTAGGCTCTGCCCATCCCATCCTAAGCTAAGCACGTGCCTCAGTATGAAGAGGGAGGGCTGGGGACAAGGGGCAGTGTGGAGCATCTCATATTCCACTTCCTTCTCTCCTCCCTTTCTCTCCCCAGAGCTACATGTCAGAATGTCTTCCCTGGAAGGAAAGGATTGGTCACTGGACTTTTCAGATCAAGGGTCAAAGTACTCACTTGTATTTAAGCACTGTGACTTTCTCTGAGCAGCATCCTAGTGGTTGAGGGCATGGACTCCAGTGCCAGGCCTCTAGGCTCAAATTCTGGCTCTGTGTCTTAGTAGCCTAGAGACTTTGGGGGGCAATTGCCTTACCTGAGAGCTCTTGGTTTTCTCATTTGGGATCCGGCATTAATTACAGTAACCTACCTCATTGTGTTGTGTTATTAAACACAGTGTATATGTATGTGTGTGTATGTGTATATATATGTGTGTATGTGTATTTAAACAGTGTTTTAATAATAACTTATTAATATTATCATCACCAGGGTTAAGGGCTCTTTCAGCCTGTACTGTCCTTCTATGGTCATGAGTTCTCTACATTGTCCTTGGATTTCAACACCATGTTTAGGGTTCCAACAGTACCTTTAACTTTGTAGGATTAGACTCTCCCTACTGAGGTCCTTGAGAAAGTTTATGTAGGGCTCTTTTCTGAAATCCCCATGGCAATGGCTCTGGGGGTCCCCTTGGGCCCTAACAGTGTAACAGAGAATAAATTCCTTATTCTATAAGGGAATGAACAGAACCAAAGTGCAAGGGAAGTGAAACCAAGTAGCAAGGGGAACGCTGCCTAACACATCAAAGGGCCTGCCATGCCAATAGGAAGTTGAGGACCAGAAAACCCTTTCGGTTTGTGGTCTGCTCGCCTTGTTCCATTCCCCATTTCTGCCCTTTCTCTTTCCCTCCCTCCCATTTCCCCACCCTCTGTGAAAAAAAAAAAAAAAAACAGCATGTTGGGGCCCCTGACCTTGTGGTAGCTCTTGCTGTGTGGTGACTCATGCTGAGCAGCAGGAATAATTTGGCCTGTATGGGAGGAAGAGAGACATGTGTCAGTGGGTGGGCACGCAGGGCAGTTGCCTGGGTGGTAAGCATACTCAGCTAAACCAGGAGGTAAATGAACTTTCCTAAGAAAACCTCTGCAGGCCTAGAGGCATGACATTCCTTTGATGTAAGAAAGGAGCTGGAGAGGGTATAAAACCTCTGCCCTAATCCTGTCATGTTTTGACTTTGGGGAAAGATGATGACAGACGACTTCACAGCAATGAGGTTTCTCAGATCTTGGTGATTAGAAACCTAACTCTGGAGGATGTATATGAAGGAGAGCCAAGAGTAAAATAATGAATGAAGTGCTGCTGATATTCAGTTCTGTTCCTTCCCTGATCCTGCTGGGACTCCTGGCTTTCCTGTTATCCCCTGCTCCTCGGAGTGACTCTTCGTCCAGCTCCTTCTCCCAGACTGATTGTACTTCAGCCCGAGTGCTCCCAGGTACCCTTCAGGTCCGTCACAGGAAATCATGAGTTTCCACTGAGTGGGAAGCCTGACCTACACCATGGCAAGTTCTTAGCTTCTGCTGAGTTACCTTCCCTGTGGCTCCTAAGGACTTCCACTGTCAAGCAAAGAGGAGGAGATGTGGGCAAGAAGATACTCTTTTTTTGCAAGGACAGACACCCCTCCCCCGTTGCCCATTCACTGGGCTCCTGCAATGGTACCACTGTCCCCTTTCCCTGGCCCCCACTCAGGACTTCAAATTTGGGGACAACATAAAGGTAACTCTTGTCCCCAAAGAAGGTCAGGGATACTTGCTTTGACCTCTCTTACTCTCTTCTCCCAACCAAACATCTCCTGATTTGTTAATCCATTTTCCTTGACCCCTTCTGGGTGACTGAAACAGATCAGATAAACAAATCCAAGTCTGAGTGTTGATGGCAGCTCCATAATGACTGAGCTTCTTCTCTCAGGCAACATATTTTAATAGGATCATTCAATAGATTAGCCCAAGGGTTAGCACGCTTTCTCTGCAATGGGACAAATACTAAATATTTTAGGCTTTGAGGGCTATATGTAGTCTTTCCTGTCACTATTCAATTCTGCTACTGTAGCATGACATTAGCAGTATGTAATTCATAAATGAATTGAAGTGGCAGTGTTCCAATAAGTAAATAAATTGAATTTCATGTAATTTTTATGCCACAAAATAGTTTTCTTCTTTTGGGTTTTTTAATCATGTGAAGGCATAAAAACTATTCTCAGGTGGCAGAACACATTTAGCCAGTGGGCTATGGTTTGTCAACTAGTGCCTTGTCCAAAGGATAAGTTCAATCAGGATTATACATGTTTTGTAAGTTGAATGGGATGGAAGAGAGAGAGATTTTTTTTTTTGGCATGCAGCATATGGGATGTTAGTTCTCTAACCAGGGATGAAACCTGGCCCTCTGCGTTGAAGCATGGAATCCTAACCACTGGACCACCAGGGAGTTAGATTTCCCCTACATAGGTCCATGAGAATGTTTATATAGCATTTTTTCTCTAAATTCCCTTGGCAAAGGCGCTGAGGGTCTCCTTGCACCCTAAGAATGTTACAGAGAATAAACTCCTTACTTAATAAGGGAATAAGCAGAACAAAAGAGCAGGGGATTCTTGAGAGAAAGATTTTTTAGAATGGGATTCAAGGTCTCCTCACCAGCTTCTTCAAATCGCACAAGCTAAGTGAAACTGCTTGCTATTTCACTCAGTATATATTATTAACTACTATGTGCCAAGCACTGGACTAGGTGCTATGTAATACACTGATAAAATAAAGCAGATGCTGTCTATGCCCTTCGAAAGTTAAAGTACAATGGGGGAAAACAGACAATGGAAGTAAATAAACAATAAGCAGGTAATTTCAAATTGTGATATGTGGGTGAAAGAAACAGGAGAGCAGTTGTAGAGAATGAGAAAGGAGCATACGAGGAATTGTATGTGGAGCTATTTTTATATTTTTATTCAGGAGCAAGCCTGGTTAAAAAAACAAAAAAACAAAACCAGTCAGGAGTAGGAAAAAGAGTTTTCCAGGCAGAAGACCTAGCATGTTTTATGGTCCTAAGACAGTTAAGAGCTTGTCTTATTAATAAGCCTAAAAGGAGACAATATGTGGCAGCTCAGACGGTAAAGAATCTTCCTGAAATGTAGGAGACATGAGTTTGATCCCTGAGTTGGGAAGATCCCCTGGAGGAGGGAATGACAACCCATTCCAGTATATTTTTTTTAAATTTTATTTATTTATTTATTTATTTTTAAAGTTTTTACAGAGTTTTGTTGTTCACAGACATGTATGTTCCCAGATCAGTCCACTCTAGTATTCTTGCCTGGAGAATTCCATGGACAGAGGAGCCTGGTGGGCTACAGTTCATGGGGTTGCAAACAGTAAGATGCACCTGAGTGACTAACACTTTCACTTTCAGGGAGAGAGTGCAGTTAGAGACAAGGAACTGGTTCTGGGGCACTCCAGACTATAGACACTGGCTGGAGGAGGCAGCTTCAAAACAGAGTGAAAAGAACAGTCAAAGATACAGGAGAATATTTTTTTTAATTTACACTGTCACGGAGGCTGACAGAGGAGACTGTTGTAGGAGAGTAGTAAACTGTATTGAGCATCTGTTGGATGATCAAGTTAGATGAGAACAGAAAGGAACTTATTAGATTTGGTAACGTGAAAGTCTTCAGTGACCTGGGCAAGAGTTTTGGGATGGGGGGGTGGGCTGGTAGGGTTAGACTGGTAATGGCTGAGGTTAACAGACATGTAAGGGATGATGTGATTATCCCCATAAGGTTGGTGGTAGAGCTGTGATCTAGAATGTATCACTTGGTGGTTTGGTCAAGCACTGGACTAGGTGCTATGTAATACACTGATAAAATAAAGCAGATGCTGTCTATGCCCTTCGAAAGTTAAAGTACAATGGGGGAAAACAGACAATGGAAGTAAATAAACAATAAGCAGGTAATTTCAAATTGTGATATGTGGGTGAAAGAAACAGGAGAGCAGTTGTAGAGAATGAGAAAGGAGCATACGAGGAATTGTATGTGGAGCTATTTTTATATTTTTATTCAGGAGCAAGCCTGGTTAAAAAAACAAAAAAACAAAACCAGTCAGGAGTAGGAAAAAGAGTTTTCCAGGCAGAAGACCTAGCATGTTTTATGGTCCTAAGACAGTTAAGAGCTTGTCTTATTAATAAGCCTAAAAGGAGACAATATGTGGCAGCTCAGACGGTAAAGAATCTTCCTGAAATGTAGGAGACATGAGTTTGATCCCTGAGTTGGGAAGATCCCCTGGAGGAGGGAATGACAACCCATTCCAGTATATTTTTTTTAAATTTTATTTATTTATTTATTTATTTTTAAAGTTTTTACAGAGTTTTGTTGTTCACAGACATGTATGTTCCCAGATCAGTCCACTCTAGTATTCTTGCCTGGAGAATTCCATGGACAGAGGAGCCTGGTGGGCTACAGTTCATGGGGTTGCAAACAGTAAGATGCACCTGAGTGACTAACACTTTCACTTTCAGGGAGAGAGTGCAGTTAGAGACAAGGAACTGGTTCTGGGGCACTCCAGACTATAGACACTGGCTGGAGGAGGCAGCTTCAAAACAGAGTGAAAAGAACAGTCAAAGATACAGGAGAATATTTTTTTTAATTTACACTGTCACGGAGGCTGACAGAGGAGACTGTTGTAGGAGAGTAGTAAACTGTATTGAGCATCTGTTGGATGATCAAGTTAGATGAGAACAGAAAGGAACTTATTAGATTTGGTAACGTGAAAGTCTTCAGTGACCTGGGCAAGAGTTTTGGGATGGGGGGGTGGGCTGGTAGGGTTAGACTGGTAATGGCTGAGGTTAACAGACATGTAAGGGATGATGTGATTATCCCCATAAGGTTGGTGGTAGAGCTGTGATCTAGAATGTATCACTTGGTGGTTTGGTCAAGGCAGCTACTCCCTCAGGCAGTACTGAGTGCAATGGCCTTGATTGCATGGTATGGCTTCTTTCTACTCTTTTTCAATATGGGATTTAAAAGAGATAAATACTCATTCATTTTTTTTATTCAACAACTATTTATTAAGTAAGCAAGAAGTGCCAGGCACCTGAGGTGTTAGAAATATAGTAGAGAACAAAACAGACAGAACTCCTGCCTTGGTGCAGCTTATATTCTAATGACTAGTAAAGATGAATAGATAGGCCGTTACTATCAGGGTTTTAGGTCGACATAAGGAGGATATATTAATCAAGGTAATTATTTCTAGCTGCTGTAACAAACAACTCTCACATCTTAGTGGTTCAACACAAGAAAGTTTGTCATTCATATCACAGGCCAATCCAGTTCAATCAGCTTTCCTGGGCGGCTGTCTTCTTTTTCTTTTTTTTCATGCTTAACCTTTATTCATTGGAAGAAGCTTTTAAAAGTTTGCAACTTATAACAATAGAAAAATATTACAATCAGATATAGGAAGTTATATTTGTTTAATTGCTAAGTCATGTCCGACTCTGAGACTCCATGGACTTTAACCCTCAAGGCTCCTCTGTCCATGGGATTTCCTAGGCAAGAATACTGGAGTGGGTTGCCATTTTCTTCTCCACCAGATCTCTGTCTTTTAAGAACTCAAGATCTAAGCTGTTTCTGTCATATGGCTTCATCATCCCAAAAGACACTCTCAGGTCCACCAGTGGATTCTTTGGTATTCTGCAGGCCAATAAGCAAAGACAGAACATAGAGTATCACATAGTGTGATTTATGGCCAGGCCAGAAAGTGATTATAAGATAATCCAAAAGTAAGAGAGACTGGAAAATGTAGTCTTCCTTCCTGTCTAGTAAGGAAATGTGTTAATGAGAAACTAGTCAATGTCTGCTGCTAACGTCTAGGGCACTATGAGGGTTCAGACGAGGAGCCCTTTATACTTTTTTTTTTTTACAATCACAAGTTTTTATTTTGCTTTTTTGA
The DNA here is from genome assembly GCA_022376925.1 of Tragulus kanchil. Taxonomy (NCBI): domain Eukaryota; kingdom Metazoa; phylum Chordata; class Mammalia; order Artiodactyla; family Tragulidae; genus Tragulus; species Tragulus kanchil. The sequence continues at coordinate 62,278,010 of JAIOJX010000001.1, read as the reverse complement.
TTTTACAGAGTTTTGTTGTTTACAGATATGTATTATTCCGGGTTAGTCATATGTATGTTCCATTCCCCCCTATCCCACCCCTCTAGGCCATCACATAGGCGCCATGTATGATCCCTTAGTCCCACAGTGCATTGACAATAGTTATCTCTTTACATAAAATAGTATAGGGTTCCGTGCTGCTCTTCCATACCTCTTACCCACTCTTCCCTCTCCCCAATGTCCATAAGTCTGTTCCCTATGACTGTTTTTCCATCGATGCTCTGCAGGTGTATTTATCAGTACAAACTTACCAGATTCCATATATATGTGTTAGTATACTGCATCTGTCCTCCTCTTTTTAACTTACTTCACTGTGTATAATAGGTTCTAGATTTACCCATCTCATTAGGACTGAATCTTCTGCATTTCTTTTAGCAGCTGAGAAATATCCCATTGTATATATGTACCAGAGTTTCTTTAGTCATTCATTTGTCGATGGACATCTACATTGCTTCCATGATCTAGCTACTGTATAGAGTGCTGCAGTAAACATTGGGGTACAGGTGTCTCTTTCAATTTTGATTTCATCAGGGTAGCCCTTTATATTTACTTAAAGTGTCAGAAAGGACTTCTCTGGTGGTTCAGGGATTAGGAATCTGCCTGCCAATGCAGGGGACACATGTTCCATCCCTGACCAGGGAAGATTCCACATGTGGGAGAGGGGGTGGAGGGTGAGCAACTAAGCCCTTGAGCCACAACTACTGAGCCCGCTCTCCAGAGCTTCAGAGCCACAGTTACTGAGCCCACAAATCCTAAAGCCTATCCTCCATAACAAGAGAAGCCACCACAATGAGAAGCTCAAGCACGACAACAGAGAAGAGTCGCCGCTGGCCACAAGTAGAGAAAGACCCTTGCAGCATGCTCACAGGGTATGTGTTCAGCTATGCCTGACTCTTTGTGACTCCCATGAACTGAAGCCCGCCAGGCTCCTCTGTTCGTGGGATTTTTCAGGCAAGAGTACTGGAGTGGGTTGCCATTTCCTCCTCCAGGAAATCGTCCTAACCCAGGAGTCGAACCCATGTCTCCTGTGGCCCCTGGATTGGCAGGCAGATTCTTGTACCACTCTGCCACCTAGGAAGCCTAGTCACGCAGGAGTCCAAGCCCAAAACAAGAGACAGGAAATTTTCGGAAACTATTTTATTTTGCCACCAAATCTATTTCTGTCATCATGCTGCTTCGCAAAGTGTTTCACACTTACTTTCTGCTGTATTTGGTTAACTGGCAGGGAAGATTGTATGTTTCTTGAAGATAGGAATGTGGTTGTCTTTTTTTTTTTTTAATAATACTAATAGTAAATGCTGGATTGCAGGTACCACTGTGCTATACTAACCTATTCAGGCCTCACAACAACCTATGTGGGAGGTACTATTACTACTCCATTTTTAGATGGGGAAAGTGAGTGTAACCCCACAGTGACTTGTCTAATGTCACTTAATTAGAAAGTGACAAGGCCAGGGTTTGAACCAAAGTAAACTGCCCCTAGAATCTATGCTTTGGCTGAAATCAACCTCTCTACAAACATTATTTGAGATTGCCTCTCAGCAAATATGTACTGGGCCTCAACTGTGCGCACTGGGCAAAATCCTAAAGAAAGTGATGTATAATACCAACCTTTATCCTCAAGGAGTTACCAGTCTATTAATGGGGCCCACTGGCCCAATTCAGCCTACTGCCTGCTTCTTTATGACCTGTGAGCAAAGAATGATTTTAAATGATTGAAAAGATAATTAAAAGAATATATATATCATGGCACATGAAAATTATATGACATTCAAATTTCAGCATGCATAAATAAAGATGTATTGGAATCCATACACTAATTTATTTATATATTGCCTATAATGGCTTGCCTGATACAACCAGAAGGCTTGAATAGTTGCAGCAGAGACTGTATGGCCCACAAAACCTGTTATTTACTACCTGAGCTTTTATCTAAAAAATATGCTTATTCCTGGCCAGTTGAAACATAGAGATACATAAACATAATTTCAATAAAAAATGAAGGAAAGTAGCATGTTTTGGTAGGAATAGTATGGGTTTTGACTCATTGGAGGTCAACAGACTTGAATTTGAATTCCAGATCCATCTCTGCTAACTGTGTGATCTTGGGCAAATCACTTTCTGAACCTGTTTCCCAGATAATAAGTCAAATAATGGTTTTTTTCCCCATACCATGGTAAGACCTAGAGATAATGCATGTATAGCATTCACATGAAACACTCAGAAGATGATAACACTAGTATCAATAATTGCTGTGTTATAGGAGAAGCAAGGTGCCATTGAAGCAAGGTATATAGAGATCTAAAACATTTTAAATTAAAAGGCACTTGCTTCTTAGAAGAAAAGCTGTGGCAAACCTAGACAGTGTGTTCAAAAGGAGAATTATCACTTTGCCGACAAAAGTCCATATAATCAAAGCTATGATTTTCCCAGTAGTTATGTATGGATGTGAGAGTTGGACCATAAAGAAAGTTGAGTGCTGAAGAATCGACGCTTTTGAACTGTGGTGCTAGAGAAGACTCTTGAGAGTCCCTTGGACTGCAAGGAGATCAAACCAGTCAATCCTAGAGGAAATCAACCATGAATATTCATTGGAAGGACTAATGCTAAAGCTAAAGCTTCAATACTACTTTGGCCATCTGATGAAAAGAGCAGACTCATTGGAAAAGACTCTGATGCTGGGAAAGACTGAAGGCAGGAAGAGAAGGGGGCAACAGAGGACAAGATGGTTTGATGGCATCACCAACTCAATGGACATGAGTCTGAGCAAACTCTGGGAGATAGTGAAGGACAGGGAAGCCTGGTGTGCTACAGTTCATGGGGTCCTAGAGAGTCAGGTATGACTGACTGACTGAACAACAAAACATTTTAGAGAGTTTACAGAAATCTTCCTTGAGGCAGTGACCTTTGAGTTGGCTTCTGGAATTACAAGGAGCTATTTTGCATCATAGTCCTTTCACTTACCCCTATGTGATTTTGGGATTCCCTGGTGGCTCAAATGGTAAAGAATCTGAGCGCAATGCGGGAGACTGAGGTTCAGTCCCTGGGTCTGGAGGATTCCCTGGAGAAGGAAATGGTACTCAGTCCAGTATTCTTGCCGTGAAAAGTCTGTGGACAGAGGAGCGTGGTGGGCTACAGTCCAGGGGTCATAAACGGTCGGATGTGATTGAGTGACTAACATTTCTTTCACTTACCCCTGTGTGATTCTGGACAGATGAACATTTTGAGCCTCATTTCCTTCATATGCAAAATAGGGCTAGTAGTAATAGTGCTGAGCTCACAGAGTCATTCTGAGGATTAAATGAGATAGCACACATGTAAAAGTGCTATGTTTGGAATAAAGTATTCAATAAAAATCAATCATTGGGCTTCTCTGGTGGTCCAGTGGGTAGAGAGTCCACCTTGCTGTGCAGGGGCAACCGGTTCGATACCTGGCCAGGGAGGATCCCACCTACCGCAGAATGGCTGGACAGGTGTGTCCAATTACGAGTCAGCGCTCTGGAGCACATGCGTCCAGAGCCGGTGCTCTGCATTGAGAGAGGCCACTGCAATGGGAGGCCCACAGGGGCCAAAGAATAAAGATGGACAAAAATAAATAAATAAAAAACAATAAAAGAGGCCAAAATTTTTAAAAAGTCAATCAGTGTCATTGCTGGTGTAGTGGTTGTTATTATAGTTTAGGAGATTTTAAAAGATTTCGAAGGCAGAGAGACCTAGGCTTGTATTCTTGCTCTGGGCAAGTTACTTAAACTCCTCTAGGGTCAGTTTTTTTATCTGTAAAATGAAGGTAGCAACACTAACTGAGGAGGGTGGTTATTAGGGTTAAATGAGACAAGCTACTCAGTCAAATGTTTGGCAGATAGTACGTGCTCAATAAATGATAGCTATTGTTACTAGACACAATGATGGCACCAGTGAATGGCTAACAGATGTTACTGAATGAGCAACTAACTAGTCGATGCAAAGTAATGGTATTTAGTAGCTGAGAGAAGAAAACTCAGCAACTTCAGCTTTGACATTATAAAGTGAACACGAAACTCTCTAGTCAAAAAGTTTTGATATCTTCTATATACCAAAACCTTTTAAGAATTTCCTGTTAGTTAGTAATTGCTAGCAGCAAGCAGCAGTGCTAAGCCATTATTTAAATAAGACTTACAAGTGTGTGTAAAAGTTTCTAAGCAATATGGGGAAATGGCCTTGCTGGCTACTTTTTTCCATCAATAAATAACCCATCATTTGATGAAGCAACAATCTCATTTCCCTAAGAAAATACCAGAAAGTACATCACCCAGAACTTTTTTAAAAACCCTGTTTGGTAAGTCTTTTGGTAAATATATATTTAGATAATGATAAACTAAGACCTTAGGTCAAATTCACAATCACTTCCCTGCTTCTGTGGCTGTAGTTACGCAAGGAAATGGAAAAAATGTTCAAAGAGACCAAGGGCCTTAGTCCAACATTTGGACTGATTGAATTTCCTAACCTCATTTCCTTCTGTGGTTCTTTCCCAGTCAGGCTAATGGCTTTCATTCAAAACTGGCCCTTGGAAAAGTCATGTAGCAGGCCAACTTTCTGTTTGCCCCCTTCTAGCCATTCTTTCCACTCCTCTCTGCTCTGAGTCCTCAGTATCTTTATGTTCTGTTCCAGTACTCCCAAGCCCCGCCCCACGCCCACCCCAGCAATGTCCTCTAAGAAGTAGTTTTCCAAGGAATAGAGAGCTTATGCTCTCTCTCCCATCAAAGGTAGGTCATTCCCTCAGTGTTTTGCTACTGGTTTCGAAGACAACAGGAGATGAGACTAGAATAATGTAGCTACTTCCCACTATCAAAACTTTGGCATGCTCAGTTCATGGGCCTAGCAAACAGTTTTGGGAGCTCCTTTGTGATACCTGGCCATGAGTTCTAGGTTTCTTATGATTGGGATGGTGAAATCCATGGTACCTACTAACTGGATATTTTGCCTGCAGCAGTGTGTTGGCTTGTAGGGTGCTTTGTCCAGGCAAGGCAAAGCTCTTGGCCCATGAAGTCAACTGAGGCAAGCCTGGGGTGCAGGTGAAATGAAGTAAAATGGGGTTAATGATGATACCGACCTCCCAGAAATATTATGACAATTGAAATAAACAATACAAGTAAAGTTTTCAGAACAACGCCTGGCACAGTTTGTGTCCAATAAGGGTTAGTTGTTATTCCTACCCGCTGAACGTTGGGTAGCTAGCTGGCAGTGCTCACACTCATTCAAGCAGTGTAGTCCTGTCCCCGTCTTTCTCCACCCATCCAGCCTGCCTGCTCTGGACCTCATTTTCCATCCATGCTAAAAGCACTAGTGTTGTTTCTCTCGTAATGGCCTGGAGGTCATATGTTGGCATCAGTATGTGCTGTGGGCATATTTGTTTGGGTTACATTGTAGTTTATTTTAAAATATGTTAGTTGGTTGACACCTTTTTAAAAATCAGGAGATTTCAGAAGTTCCTCTGTGGTCCAATAGATAGGAGTTGGCTCTTTTACAGGCACGACTAGGGTTCAGTCCCTGGTTGAGGAACTAAGATCCCGCAAGTGGTGCAGCAAAAAAGCCCTGGAGATTTCCTTTAAAAAGCTGGATTTGGGGCTGCTTCTTCTTCTTCCTTTTTAGTCTTAAGATCCAGCAACGCAAGCCCAGATTATTATTTTGGGGGGAGGGGTTGCTAATCTCCTCTGTTCACAAGTGGGTAGGTACCTCTCTATAGCTGAACAAAGGCACTTTAGTTTACAGTCAAACAGAGGGGCAGGGTACTCTGAGGCAAGCTATTAAGCACACCTTCTCCTTGGAAGAAAAGCTATGGCAAACCTAGACAGTGTACTAAAAAGCAGAGACATCACTTGCTGACAAAGGCCCCCATAGTCAAAGCTATAGTTTTTCCAGTAGTCATGTATGGATGTGAGAGTTGCTTTACAAAGAAGGCTGAAAGCCAAAGAATTGATGCTTTCAAACTGTGGTGCTCGAGAAGACTCTTGAGAGCCCCTTGGACTGCAAGGAAATCAAACCAGTCAGTCCTAAAGGAAATCAACCCTGAATACTCATTGGAAGGACTGATGCTGAAGCTGAAGCACTAATACCTTGGTCATGTGATGCAAAGAGCGGACTCATAGGAAAAGACCCTAATGCTGGGAAAATAGAAAACAGGAGGGGCTTCCCTGGCAGCTCAGTGGTAAAGAGTTCGCCTGCCAGTGCAGGAGACACAGGTGGTTGGATCCTTGATCCGGGAAGATCCCACATGCTGTGGAGCAACTAAGCCCATGAGCCACAACTATTGAGCTTGTGCTCTAGAACCTCGGAGCCACAACTGTGGAGTCCATTTGCCACAACTACTGAAGCCTGTGTGCCCTAGAAGCCCTTCACTGCAACAAGAAGACTACTGACCTCAACTAGAGAGTAGTCCCCACTCCCTGCAGCTAGAGAAGAGCCTGTGGCAGCAGTGAAAACCCAGAATAGCCAAAAAAAGCAAAAAAGAAGAAGGGAATGACAGAGGACAAGATGGTTGGATGGCATCACTGAATCAATGGTCATGAGTTTGAGCAAGCTCCAGGAGATGGTGAAGGACATGGAAGCCTGTCATGCTGCAGTCCAATGGGTCACAAAGAATTGGACGTGACTGAGTGAATGAACAACAAATAATAACAAAAGCAATGAAAAGCAAGTCAAAGAAACAGTTTCCAACATGGAGTCAAAATTGGCTTCCTCCCTGCAACAATTCCCCTCTATCTAAAGTGTATTCCACGGTCTTGTGGAAAAGGCGGGTGATAAACATTCTGTTTAGTCAGATAGATATTTCATAGTGTGTCAACCATCTTTGCTAGTGTTACAAACACTGAGAATTGGCTTCTTTTTGATCCTCTTTTGGAAAGTGTCTATTTTACATCTGTAAACTTAGAAATACTGAACTTCAAATCCATGAGACAGCATCTCAAGTTAAGAAATTTAGCACTTCTCTGTGTATGGGAAGATGCAAGAGTCAGGGCTCACTAAACCTATCTCCTTGGTATTTACCTCAGCTATCTAGGGCCTGTAACCTTGCATTTTGAGTTTCCTCAGGGTTCGCTCTGGGGAGGTGCGACTTGTGCACATTTCATGATCAACGTTTTTTTCCCCTAACCACAGACTTTATTGTTTGAATATCTGCAACTATGATTCTATATACAAATTTTAAATTCTTTCAGAACTCTATATTCTATATTGCTAGGTTACTTCACTCTCCATTTTATGCCACATTGTCATCAAAAACCATTTCCCCAAATCACAATTTGCCTGATTGTGTGTTGTTGTTGTTGTTCACTTGTTAAGTTGTTTCAGAATCTTTGTGATGTCATGGGGTGTAGCCTGCCAGGCTCCTCTGTCCATGAGATTTCCCAGCTAAGAATTCTGCGGTGGTTTTCCATTTCCTTCTCCATCATGATAAACTTTTGTCACATGGTGCTGAGAGGCTCATCTCAGTTTAGGCAAACACTCTTGATATGCCTGATTCCAGATGTTAAATTTTGAACCAGGTCCCATAAATAATTTTAAATGCTCTGGATTCTAACTACAATCCAGGAAAGATCTTCCCTTTTTGTTTCTTCCCATACTTAGAATCACACTACTGTAATTATTTTATGTTATAAATGTGATTTCCTCAAAATATTTAGCCATAGAAGTTTCGTTGGAGGCCTAATTATACATTAGTTACTGCAAGAGACAACAATCTTATAAATTAAGCAGGATATAAGTGATGAAGACAATGACATAGTGTGGCAGGGAGACACAAAGCACAATTTGAAAACGAAGAACAAATTAAACAATGATTAGTATAGCTAGTTGTAATTGGGTTGCAATAATCATGTGACCAAAGGAGCCATAACTGATTTAATGAGCTATCTGGAGTTTCATTGTACTGGCCACGCACATTTATATACAGCTGAATCTTTGAGACAAGAATATGTTACTGTCAGGATCAACCAGGTAGAGAGAAAAAGGTAAATGTTCCTAAAGGCATAATCTACCAAACTAGCACAAGTCGCTTTTAATTGAAGTAGAACTTTTTTCTTACACCTGGAAAACACAGATTGAAACCTATAATCCTTTTAGATAGAATCCATAAGTATTACAACCATATTCATCAGTTTACTCAGTTCTCTGCAACTAATCCTTTCTGTTAACAGTTTTAAGAAGTCATCAGGTTTCTCAGTAGAATTCTTCAACTTTATACTCAGTTCAGTATCATGTTCAGGAAGTTAGAAACTTCTAAAGTCCCTTTTATAAATATTCTTGCAGAGGAGGTATTTTTTACAAAGGCATGAGAATGAAATCATAACTGTCTGTATTAGCAAAAGACTTAAAGAAATCAAGTTTAAATCTGATTACAATGCAATAGACCTGTAAAGCAATCTGATTACTGCTGTGACATACAACATGTTCAGACAACTAAAATTATGACTGATAATATTCTATTAGGACATATCAGATTCTTAGGAACTCCATATAATCTGTGGAATATCTGCACCATTAAAGTTGGTTATTCATTTGCCAACACTTCTCTTATAGTTTAACATACAAAGTGAACCTGATTAGTATCTCCATTTGGGGTCCCTCAGAGGCCCTTTAAAGCATGCCAAAGTGAGCTAGAAGTCAAAGGAACTCTATTATAATTTGATCTGAGAAACATTATCAAAGGATCACCAAGTAACATTTTAAAATACGAATCCTTTATTTTATGTTATAAATGTGATTTCCTCAAAATATTTAGCCATAGAAGTTTCGTTGGAGGCCTAATTATACATTAGTTACTGCAAGAGACAACAATCTTATAAATTAAGCAGGATATAAGTGATGAAGACAATGACATAGTGTGGCAGGGAGACACAAAGCACAATTTGAAAACGAAGAACAAATTAAACAATGATTAGTATAGCTAGTTGTAATTGGGTTGCAATAATCATGTGACCAAAGGAGCCATAACTGATTTAATGAGCTATCTGGAGTTTCATTGTACTGGCCACGCACATTTATATACAGCTGAATCTTTGAGACAAGAATATGTTACTGTCAGGATCAACCAGGTAGAGAGAAAAAGGTAAATGTTCCTAAAGGCATAATCTACCAAACTAGCACAAGTCGCTTTTAATTGAAGTAGAACTTTTTTCTTACACCTGGAAAACACAGATTGAAACCTATAATCCTTTTAGATAGAATCCATAAGTATTACAACCATATTCATCAGTTTACTCAGTTCTCTGCAACTAATCCTTTCTGTTAACAGTTTTAAGAAGTCATCAGGTTTCTCAGTAGAATTCTTCAACTTTATACTCAGTTCAGTATCATGTTCAGGAAGTTAGAAACTTCTAAAGTCCCTTTTATAAATATTCTTGCAGAGGAGGTATTTTTTACAAAGGCATGAGAATGAAATCATAACTGTCTGTATTAGCAAAAGACTTAAAGAAATCAAGTTTAAATCTGATTACAATGCAATAGACCTGTAAAGCAATCTGATTACTGCTGTGACATACAACATGTTCAGACAACTAAAATTATGACTGATAATATTCTATTAGGACATATCAGATTCTTAGGAACTCCATATAATCTGTGGAATATCTGCACCATTAAAGTTGGTTATTCATTTGCCAACACTTCTCTTATAGTTTAACATACAAAGTGAACCTGATTAGTATCTCCATTTGGGGTCCCTCAGAGGCCCTTTAAAGCATGCCAAAGTGAGCTAGAAGTCAAAGGAACTCTATTATAATTTGATCTGAGAAACATTATCAAAGGAACACCAAGTAACATTTTAAAATACAACTGGTCCATGGGCCACTGTGAAACTCAGCCAAAGTGACAATAAAAGACTTCAAAGGCAAATACAGATTATTTAAAAGGTAAATAAACTTGAAATCTGTTATCAAAGGCAGTTTAGCATCATTTCATGCAAAAATAGGCACAGTTCAATTCAGTTCAGTCACTCAGTCATGTCAAAGTCTTTGCAACCCCATAGACGGCAGCACACCAGGCTTCCTGTCCTTCACCATCTCCCGGAGCCTGCTCAAACTCATGTCCAGTGACTCAGTGATGCCATCCAATCATCTCATCCTCTTTCTTCCCTTCTTCTTTTGTCTTCTGTTTTTCCCAACGTCAGGCTCTTTTCCAGTGAATCATCTCTTTGTATCAGGTGGCCAAAGTATTGGTGCTTCAGCTTCAGCATCAGTTCTTCCAATGAGTATTCAGGGTTGATTTCCTTTAGGACTGACTGGTTTGATTTCCTTGCAGTCCAAGGGGCTCTCAAGAGTCTTCTCCAGCAGCACAGTTCAAAGGCATCAATTCTTCGGCACTCAGCCCTCTTTATAGTCCAACTCTCACATCCGTACCTGACTCCTGGGAAAACCACAGCTTTGACTATACGGACTTTTGTCAGCAAAGTGATATCTCTACTTTAGAATAAGCTGTCTAGGTCTGTCATAGCTTTTCTTTGAAGGAGGTTCTCTTAGCTTTCCTTTTAATTTCATGGCCGCAGTGATTTTGGAGCCCAAGAAAATAAAGTCTGTCAGTGTTTCCATTGTTTGCCCATCTATTTTCCATGAAATGATGGGACCAGATGCCATGATCTTCATTTTTTGAATGTTGAGTTTTAAGCCAGCTTTTTCTCTCCTCTTTCACCTTATCAAGAGACTCTTTAGTTCCTCTTAACTTTCTGCCATAAAGGACAAAAATGCTAAGGACTTAACAGAAGCAGAAGAGATTAAGAAAAGGTGGCAAAAATAACCTGTAGTATCTCCATTTGGGGTCCCTCAGAGGCCCTTTAAAGCATGCCAAAGTGAGCTAGAAGTCAAAGGAACTCTATTATAATTTGATCTGAGAAACATTATCAAAGGAACACCAAGTAACATTTTAAAATACAACTGGTCCATGGGCCACTGTGAAACTCAGCCAAAGTGACAATAAAAGACTTCAAAGGCAAATACAGATTATTTAAAAGGTAAATAAACTTGAAATCTGTTATCAAAGGCAGTTTAGCATCATTTCATGCAAAAATAGGCACAGTTCAATTCAGTTCAGTCACTCAGTCATGTCAAAGTCTTTGCAACCCCATAGACGGCAGCACACCAGGCTTCCTGTCCTTCACCATCTCCCGGAGCCTGCTCAAACTCATGTCCAGTGACTCAGTGATGCCATCCAATCATCTCATCCTCTTTCTTCCCTTCTTCTTTTGTCTTCTGTTTTTCCCAACGTCAGGCTCTTTTCCAGTGAATCATCTCTTTGTATCAGGTGGCCAAAGTATTGGTGCTTCAGCTTCAGCATCAGTTCTTCCAATGAGTATTCAGGGTTGATTTCCTTTAGGACTGACTGGTTTGATTTCCTTGCAGTCCAAGGGGCTCTCAAGAGTCTTCTCCAGCAGCACAGTTCAAAGGCATCAATTCTTCGGCACTCAGCCCTCTTTATAGTCCAACTCTCACATCCGTACCTGACTCCTGGGAAAACCACAGCTTTGACTATACGGACTTTTGTCAGCAAAGTGATATCTCTACTTTAGAATAAGCTGTCTAGGTCTGTCATAGCTTTTCTTTGAAGGAGGTTCTCTTAGCTTTCCTTTTAATTTCATGGCCGCAGTGATTTTGGAGCCCAAGAAAATAAAGTCTGTCAGTGTTTCCATTGTTTGCCCATCTATTTTCCATGAAATGATGGGACCAGATGCCATGATCTTCATTTTTTGAATGTTGAGTTTTAAGCCAGCTTTTTCTCTCTCCTCTTTCACCTTATCAAGAGACTCTTTAGTTCCTCTTAACTTTCTGCCATAAAGGACAAAAAATGCTAAGGACTTAACAGAAGCAGAAGAGATTAAGAAAAGGTGGCAAAAATACACAGAAGAAATGTACAAAAAAAAAGCTCTTAATGACTCAGATAACCACAATGGTGTGATCACTTGCCTAGAGCCAGACATCCTGGAGTGTGAAGTCAAGTGGGCCTAAGGAAGCATTACTAGGAATAAAGCTAGTAGAGGTGATGGAATTCCAGCTGAGCTATTTCAAATCCAAAAAGATGATGCTGTTAATGTGCTGCACTCACTATACCAGCAGACTTGGAAAACTCAACAGTGGCCACAGGACTGGAAAAGGTCAGTTTTCATTCCAATCCTAAAGAAAGGCAATGCCAAAGAATGTTCAAACTATGGCACAACTGCACTTATTTCACAGACTCAGTGGACATGAGTTTGAGCAAACTCGGGGAGATAGTGGAGGACAGGGAAGCTTGGTGTGCTGCAGTACATGGGGTCACAGTCAGACACAACCTAACTACTGAACAGCAACAACAAGTATCTTCAGAAAACATAAAACTGAATTTATGTTTTGTATCAGCTTACTTTAAAGGTTCATTTACTCAGTTACTTATTTTAGACTTAGTTAATCCTAACTGGTCATGTACAAAACCCTTTTCAATATTTTTTTTCCCTCATTATATCTTCTACTGAAAACACGTATATTAGTTTCCTTAAAGGTTTTCTACATTGAGGTACATCTTTTGGCTGACAAATTTGTAAAAGATATAATAACTTATTTATGTTAAACTTAGGCACAATGACAGAATTATATTTAATATTATATTTAATATGTTAATGACTCAAGATATGTCTATACTATTATTCAATCAACAGTCTTAAGCATTAATATCACATACTAATTTAATATTAAATATTTCCCAGTTCATGTGAATCTGAAACTCATTTAACTTGATTTCTCCTGTATTTAGAAGTTTTCTGATTTATAAGCACTTATTACTCTTATTTAAGCCAGTTAAATAGAGCTCTTTTTACAAATTGACCACGGCAGTGTTATTGAAATATGCATACACACACAAACAGTGAGGCCTCGATTCTTAATCCAAGATTTCAGTTTTGAGTCAGGTACAGTACTGTAAAACCCATCAATTTACAGAAGAGATTGAATTAAAATTGGAGTTCTCACAGATTAAACAAGTCAGACTCACTTGGCTAGATGACTAAATATTAACATTTGCAGAGAAAGCAATTTCTGATTACCTTGCACAAGCCAACTTGTAAATTACTTTATCCTCTCTAAAATTTGCATTTCAAAAAGACAGCGGAGATAAGATTCCAGAGAAGACCAGAGAGGATATTTGCATGTCAAAGACATAAGCAAGTTCTTTCTTAGATGACTTTGTTTCCCCTTTGTTTAATATTTACAAGTTTCATAAGATGAACAAGGAAGGTTTTGGGAGTGGTGAAAGGATTTTTGGAACCACACTTCCGGTCTGGTGAAGACTACATTTATAAACCAAGGACGGTTTTGTTTTTCCCTAAAGATAGGGAAGACAGACTAAGGAATCCACCTGTAATCCCACAGGCTTTGTCCTCAGTTTAGGGGAGGGAGAGGAAAGGAGAATCCTCACCAGCTTGGGTGGCAGCTACTCAGGCCCAGTGGGCAATAGACCATTGGAACACACCAGAGAGTAAAGCAGTTAGTACCAGGTGTCTGTGCATTAGCAAAGTAACTAGAATAAACCAAAACCTAGCCAGCCGGAAAGTCACATTAACATGACTTCCCAGTCCCATTAGACCAGTGGCCTTTCTTCAAACCACCTTACAGAGTTTTCCTTACGAGTTTGGGAGAACACCCCAAATTGGAGCCAAAGTTGCCCAAATGGGAGCCGAAGCTCCTCAGATTAGACAAGGTAAAAAAGGCCCCCGTGGAACCCTGATGTCAAGCTATTCTGGGGAAAAGGTTATTTGATTCTTTAATTTACAAAGGAGAGTCATACCTATTAGAAAGCCAATCAACTCGTTCTCCACTGTCAAAGTTATCTGGGGCTCCTGTAGATGCATGTAGAATTGGTCACCTCAAGTTCAAGGAAGCCCTTGGGCCTGTTCGTGATCAGAGTATTCCTCTCCTTTGTAAAGCGCTTCTGACGGCCAGATTGTTTAATTGTGAGTCATTCAGGGAGCATTGGTCTTCTGATCTTACCATATCTAATATGCACCCAAAGATCTTTCCATCAGGGCAGATGAAATATTTCCCGTTTTTACAAGCTTTGCAACAACAAAACACAAACGACACAGACAAATTGGCCTTAAATGTAAGGCCAGAAACCATCAAACTCTTAGAGGAGAATATAGGCAAAACCCTCAAGGACATCAATCAAAGCAAGATCTTCTCTGACCCACCTACTAGAATCGTGGAACTAAAAAGACAAATGAACATGTGGGACCTAATGAAACTTAAAAGCTTTTGTACAGCTAAAGAAATTACAAAAAAGCTGAACAGACAGCCCACAGAGTGGGAGAAAATCATAGCAAATGAAACAACAGACAAAGAATTAATCTCCAAAATCTACAAGCAACTCAGACAACTCAGCACTGGAAAAACGAACAACCCAATCAAAAAATGGGAAAAGGACCTAAACAGACACCTCTCCAACGATGACATACAGATGGCCCCAAAACACATGAAACGATGCTCAACTTCACTAATAATTAGAGAAATGCAAATCAAAACTACAATGAGATATCATCTCACACCCGTCAGAATGGCCATCATCCACAAATCGACAGACAATAAATGCTGGAGAGGCTGCGGAGAAAAGGGAACACTCCTGCATTGCTGGTGGGAGTGTAAATTGATACAGCCTCTATGGAAGACAGTCTGGAGATTTCTTAAAAAACTAAAAATAGAAGCACCCTATGACCCAGCAATCCCACTCTTAGGCTTATACCCTGACGAAATCAAAACTGAAAGAAGCACCTGTACCCCAATGTTCATTGCAGCTCTCTGTACAATAGCTAGAACTTGGAAGGAACCTAAATGCCCATCGACGAACGAATGGATCCAAAAGCTCTGGTACATATATACAATGGAATACTACACAGCTGTAAAGAGAAATGCAGAAGAATCAACCCTAATGAGGTGGCTGGATCTAGAGCGTATCATCAAAAGTGAAGTCAGTCAGAAAGAGAAGGACAAATACAGTATATTAACACATATATATGGAATCTAGTAGGATGGTGATGATGGCACATGCAGTGAAGCGACAGAAAGACAGACATGGACAGTGGACATATGGACATTGTGGGGAAGGAACAGTGGGTGAGAGGCGTAAAGGAAGTAGCATGAAGGCCTGTACTATCATAAGTGAAGAAAATAGCTATAGTCATTGCTCTGTGAAAAAAGGGGATCCTTCAGGGGTGCTGTGTGATGGTCGGGAGGGGAGGGAAAGGGGGGATATACATGTGATTAATCTGAGAACATGCATGTCTGTGAACAACAAAACTCTGTAAAAGTTAAAAGTAAAATAAAGGTTTAAAAAAAAAAAAAAGAAACAGTACAAACAGATTCCAACATTGATATATTCAGACAGATCAATTCCCCAATAGGGTAAATAAATTTACCCTACAAAACAAATGAACTAATTCCAACTAGGCTACCCACCCCCACAAGAACTAGCTCCCAAATGAACTGGTCCCAACTGGACCAGTTCCCAAATCAGGCAAATTACCCTACAAATGAGCTCATTTTAACTAGGGCGGGCTTACCCCATAAGAACTAGTTCCTGAATGAACTGGTTCAGGGTAGAGGCAAACCACACCTCCCCTCCGCAAATGGGTACCCAACCAAATTGGCTTATCCCATAAAGGAAAGCCCAGATGGAGGGGATAAAATGTTTCCCGTGTGCACACGGGAGTGACTTACCCTCCAAATTCTAGCCCGCTGGCTCTTAATACAGAAGGACACAGAAAACAATCCAACTGGTTTAACAAGCTATGGGAAATGGATGGACCTACCCTACAAATGAAATTGAGTACATCCTCTCTAGAAGTTTGTCGGTTCCTTGTCTCAACTGCTAAGCGCTGGGGGCAGCCAGTGCTGCTTCAGGAAATCTTCAAGGGAAGAACCTTAGGACAACTGGTCCTGGCAGCTGCTATGGTTGCACTCCAGTATTCCCTGATTGGGGCCAGCGAGTCGTGAGCAGCAATGCTCCTGGCTAGCTAAGTCAAATTGTTACCAAGTCCAAGCTCCCTCTACTTGCTGCACTGCATGACAGGCCAGTCAATCCAAGAGAGGAGGTGTTGAGGTATGGAAGAAAGTTTAATCGTGCAGCTGGCAGACTGAGAAGATGGAAGGCTAGCATCTCAAAACAACTATCTTCAAGCCCAAATTCTAATTGGCAAATATCTGTCCGCTCTGATTGGTCCTTGCCCCCTTAAAATCCACCATGCACTCTTGGGCTGGCTGTTGTCCTCCGAAGATCCACTTCTCTCTCATGGACGCCAGCTAAAGTCCTTCAAGACCCACCAGGAAGAGCCTCGATAGCTGTTTTAAAACTGGAGTCCCAATCAGTGGCAACAGAAAGTAGGCTTATCTTCCCTGGAGGTCAAGAAAGGGTTTCAAGTGTTCACAAAACTCAATTGCCAATCTCTAATTCCTGCAGGGGAAAGGAGAGATGTGTCCTCCCTCTTGGGGAGGGTTGCTTTTTGCTGGACAATGGTCCAAACGACCCTTCTTAATGGAGAATAAGGGCTTCCCTGGGGACTCAGTGGTAAAGAGCCAATGCAGGAGACACGGGAGATGTGGGTTCAATCCCTGGGTCGGGAAGATCCCCTGGAGAAGGGAATGGCAACCCACTCAAGTATTCTTGCCTGGAGAATCCCATGGACAGGGGAACCTGGTGGGCTACAGTTCATGGGGTTGCAAAGAACTGGACACAATTTAGTGACTAAACAGCAACAACAAAACATATATACACACTGAGTATTTGCATCCTCCTGTAAACTCATCCCGCCTTAAACAAGGAAGTCCACATGTGTCTATTTCAACTAAGTGGTCTTTTTTCTTCAACAACTAAGGTTTTGTCTATGGAGGTTATAGGGCCATGTGTTAGTCAAATATTTTGGGCTGCTTTGTGGATACACTGATGGTCACTCTCCTGAAAAACATTCTGGAAGCTCTCTAAAAGCCTGCAGGGTGAAATAAAGAGAATACAGAAAACTAACTCAGCCAAACTTCTCCAGAGGGGCAGTCAGCATCTGGAAAAACCAGGGCAGCTGTAAACCCTACCTAGGGGCCGGGCATGGCAGGAACGCTTGTAGAACTGCAAAGTACCTGCAGCTTGCTTTAAGTCTAAGGAAGAAAAAAAGCAGATCAGTTCTTATGAGCTGGAGAGTAATGATAATATATATATATATATATATATAGTTTACTATAGCCCCGTACTGCTTTATTACCTCATAATAATGCAATGATTGTATTAATATAACATGGTTATCAGTAAGATCACAGGATCAACAGCATCAGCATCACCTGAGAACTCTTCAGAACTGCAAATTCTTGACCTCACCCCAGGTCACCTGAATCAGAAATGGGAATGGGACCCAGAAATCTATGTTTTAAGCAAGTCCTCTGAGTGACTCTGATTTAAGCTCAAGTCTGAAACCATCTCCTATCGGATAAGGACTCACAACAACTGTAATATAGCACTGCAGATTGCCCGCTGGAAGGAGCATGTGGTCACCTGAATGAGAATGGAAAGGCATGGGAAAGGAAAGTTTCTATGCCATCAACTTCTCTCAGTACTTGTGATTCCACTATTAGACATTCATTTCTTTGGATTGTTCATTCACAATTTAGAAGACTTCTTTATCAAATGCAAATACCTCTGGTAAAAGAAATGCCGTCAGCCAGTTCCTTATGGAATCTTGTAAAGAATGACCAAATTTTTATGTTTGCCTGGGAGTGAAGGGTTTCTGGGGATGCAGAACTTCTCAGTGTTAAAATTCAGACAGTCTTTCCACTGTTCAGATCTGTCCAGGATGGGATTTGGTGCTAAAACCAGAAAGTCCTAGTCAAACATGGATGGATTGGACATCCTATAATATAGGGAACAGAACTGCATGTTAGAAGGATGGAATGGACAACATTAAGTATTGCCCCATAAGTACTTGGAAGTCACACAACTAAAGATTTCCCAACTTTAAACATGAGTCTGACAGCAAATTCCCTTGTAACTCAGCTATAACCAACCATTGCCTCATCTTGCAGGGACCATGCTGCTCTGGCTATATTATTGCTGCCGGGTTTGTTAGAAGGTTATGTGAAAGTTATACCATGTAGTATAGGTTGAGATTTGACCTTTTGTATAGCCTGGCTTTGGGGTCCATTTAAAATAATGTCCTGATGCATTCCCTGACAACACCGAAGGGGTGGATATATTCATGGAAGACTCAGGGGTGGGGGTCAAGTGCCCCTTTTATGTGTCCCAGAGGTCTAGCAGGGATTTGGGAGCTGTCAGAGAAGCACCTTCATGAAGGTACAGGAGGTATAGGTGATGCACACTCATCTCCTTCCCCAGTGGGCTGCAGAGCCCCTTGGTTCACCGTAGGGCTGGGTTTGTAACCTAGTGTTTTTGCAACAGAAAGAGCACAGGCTTCGAGTAGGGCAAATTACAAGGTCAACTGCTAGGAGGTGCTCCCGGAGTTCCCCTCTTTCTCACCCCCAGCCACAGTACACAACTTGAGAGTCAAAAGTGACTCTGTTGGCCTGGTGTCTATCTAGCCTGGCTGTGGGGTAAATGCTCTGCTTTGCAGGAGCACTGATGTATGTCAAGGCCAAGGATCCTTAATCAGGCGCCACTAAATGGGAACAGAGTTTGGGATGTGACAAAGGCACTAACGTTTTGAGTCCCCTTGGCGAACTCACTCTGCCCTCTCCCGAGAGCCACGCAGGAGCAGAGGGAAAGACTGGAATTGAGCTCTCCACCCAAGTGAATGCAAATACCTGCCCAGGAAATCATGCAAATATCTTTAGAACACACCTTATAGGATACTAGTCTGAAGAGATAGGCAAAAAGCAAAAGTACACAGCTTGCTCTCAGAAGTCCGGGTCTCCTCTGCTTGCCCTCCAACCTGCCATGCCCCTTACCTCACCCCAAACCACACTTCCGGCCCCCAAGGCCAAAAAGAGAAAACAAGCTATCCTTTCACAAACAGGAACCTTAAAGTATTCAACAGGAAGCAAATGGCCATCTCCTTGTTACATGTCCTGCAAGATTAACAATTACTTGACTGTTTTCTCTACTTTTCCTTAATGACCTAAGCAGTTCAGCTATTAAGTGATAGACCCTCTGGGTATTCATGGCTGGTTTAATTTGGGAGCCCAAACTGAAACAAGCAAGATAATTGAGCTACCTCGGAAACATGAAGTCAGCAACTGTACAGAGCAGAAAACAAATGCAACCGGCAGCAGGAGCCTTGTGCCCCAGAAAGAAGTGCTGAAGCAGGAGACCAAATGAGATGAAGGGTGTAAACTTTAGGAAGGGCAAGTGGAAGACAGAAACAGGGAAGAGAAACATCAGTTCCTTCTCATCATGCTACTGACTCCAAGCTCTCTCTACTAGTCGCACAACAGGCCAATGAATCCGAGTTGAGGAAAGGAAAACAACTTTATTCAGAAAGCAGTTGACCGAGAAGATGGCAGGCCTCGAAATAACCATCTTACTGGGGTCTGGATGCCAGGTTCTTTTATAGATCAGAGATGGAGAGAGGTGAGGCAGCAATGTAAAAAGACCATTAATCTTACAAATGTCTGCTAGAATGGCAAGTCTCAGACAGGGGATGTGTTCATTTCTCCTTTCCTGCCATCCACGGGTGGCCAGGGTTCTGAACAAAGGCACTTTAGTTTACAGTCAGGCAGAGGGGCAGGGTCCTCCAGGCAAGTCATCAAGTATGATTATAAAAACAAAAGCAACAAAAAGCAAGTCAAAGACATGGTGTGCAACATGGAGTCAGAATTGGTTTCCTCCCTGCAACAATCATCCTCCCACTCCACTTTTGGCTTGTATCCGAGCAACCAGCTGAAGCCAGCAGGCCGGATATAGTCCAAGGTTCTAATTGGCTGGGGGGAGGGGGGCAATGGGAGGATACCGGAAGATCTGGAAGAATGCTCTCCAATTCTTGTTCCTTCACTCACTGTCCCCCTCAATTGACATCTGTTCTCTGAAAAGAAATACAAGGAGGGAAAGCGGGAGAAAACTGGTGTGTTGGCGTTCAGCTTTTTCTTTTGTAGATTTTGGATGCTTAGTGGGCTTGACTGGACAAGCAGATGATGTTGGGGTGATGAACTTCTGAATCTCCATCACCTGATGGCATTGTCAATCAGAATGCCCACTCACTTGCTATAGAAGATTCTACCAAGCCCAACACCTTCTCTGTAGGCTACAGACCTGCTGAGGTGTTTCCATCGTTTTCTTAGAGAATTTCATGCTGTTCAGTCACTCAGCTGAATCCTACTCTTTGTGATCCCATGGACTGCAGCACGCCAGGCTTCCCTGTCCTTCACCATCTCCTGGAGCTTGCTCAAACTCATGTCCATTGATTCAGTGATGCCATCCAACCATCTCATCCTCTGTTGTCCCCTTCTCCTCCTGCCCTCAGTCTTTCCCAGCACCAGAGTCTTTTCCAATGAGTCATCTTTTCTCATCAAGTGGCCGAACTATTGGAGTTCCAGCTTCAGCATCAGTTCTTCCAATGAATATTCAGGCTTGATTTCCTTTAATATGGATTATTCCTAGAGAATAAATTCTAGTTTAGCTGGTTCAACATCTGCATGTATGAGTTTCTTTGTAACCAGGTTGCTGTTTGCCCTGTTAGAGCCTGACTCACCTCCAGATGGCTGACTAGGAAGTCTCAACTCCATATTCCCATCCAACAACACAGTGTTTGGCTTATAAATCCAGTAAACTCAAGAAAATTTTCCCCTTGGCTGAACAGCCCAAAGGAAAGTTTTATTTACCCAGGGCAAACCTCTTTTTTGAATGAACCATGTTTAAGTGAGGAAATACCTGCTTGGAATAACTTTCTCATCCTGTGTCCACTTCACCTCCTTTCAAATCAACATGCACACAGATAGATTGATCTTTCATTCATTCATTTTCTAACTTTAAAAAAGGTTGACTACTTTTAACATTTTTATTTTAAAATATTTATAGGGGCTTCCCTGGTGGCTCAGTGGTAAAGAATCCGCCTGAAAATACAGGAAACATGAGTTTGATCCCTGATCTGGGTAGATCTCACATGCTTGCAGGCAATTAAGTCACTGCGTGACAACCACTGAGCCTGTGCTCTAGATCCCGGAAGCGCACGTACCACAACTACTGAACACCCTCCACCCAGAGGCCTTGCTCTGCAACAAGAGAAGCCACTGCAATAGAAGATTCTACCAAGCCCAACACCTTCTCTGTAGGCTACAGACCTGCTGAGGTGTTTCCATCGTTTTCTTAGAGAATTTCATGCTGTTCAGTCACTCAGCTGAATCCTACTCTTTGTGATCCCATGGACTGCAGCACGCCAGGCTTCCCTGTCCTTCACCATCTCCTGGAGCTTGCTCAAACTCATGTCCATTGATTCAGTGATGCCATCCAACCATCTCATCCTCTGTTGTCCCCTTCTCCTCCTGCCCTCAGTCTTTCCCAGCACCAGAGTCTTTTCCAATGAGTCATCTTTTCTCATCAAGTGGCCGAACTATTGGAGTTCCAGCTTCAGCATCAGTTCTTCCAATGAATATTCAGGCTTGATTTCCTTTAATATGGATTATTCCTAGAGAATAAATTCTAGTTTAGCTGGTTCAACATCTGCATGTATGAGTTTCTTTGTAACCAGGTTGCTGTTTGCCCTGTTAGAGCCTGACTCACCTCCAGATGGCTGACTAGGAAGTCTCAACTCCATATTCCCATCCAACAACACAGTGTTTGGCTTATAAATCCAGTAAACTCAAGAAAATTTTCCCCTTGGCTGAACAGCCCAAAGGAAAGTTTTATTTACCCAGGGCAAACCTCTTTTTTGAATGAACCATGTTTAAGTGAGGAAATACCTGCTTGGAATAACTTTCTCATCCTGTGTCCACTTCACCTCCTTTCAAATCAACATGCACACAGATAGATTGATCTTTCATTCATTCATTTTCTAACTTTAAAAAAGGTTGACTACTTTTAACATTTTTATTTTAAAATATTTATAGGGGCTTCCCTGGTGGCTCAGTGGTAAAGAATCCGCCTGAAAATACAGGAAACATGAGTTTGATCCCTGATCTGGGTAGATCTCACATGCTTGCAGGCAATTAAGTCACTGCGTGACAACCACTGAGCCTGTGCTCTAGATCCCGGAAGCGCACGTACCACAACTACTGAACACCCTCCACCCAGAGGCCTTGCTCTGCAACAAGAGAAGCCACTGCAATAAGAAGCCATCGCCAACTAGAGAGTAGCCCCTGCTCACCACAACCAGAGAAAAGAGCCCACACGCAGCAACAAAGACCCAGCACAGCCAACAATAAACAAAATTTAAAATAATTATAGGCTTACAGGAAGTTGCAAAAATAGTACAGAGGGGTTCCATATACCTTTCACTTATTCTTCCTTATGTTACTATAGTAAAGAATCAAAACCAAACCAAAGGGCTTCCCTGGTAGCTCAGTGGTAAAGAGTTCTCCTGCCAATGCAGGAAACTTGGGTTTAATCTCTGAATCGGGAAGATCCTGCATGTTGTGGAGCAGCAAAGCCTGTGAGGCACAACTATGGAGCCTGTGCTCTAGAGCCTCAGAGTCACAATTATGGAGCCCATGTTCCCTAGAACCCGAGTTCCACGACAAGAAAGGTCATTGCAACAAGAAGCCTGCTCACCTCCACTAGAGAGTAGCCCCCACTCCCTGCAACTAGAGAAGAGCCTGTGGCAGCAGTGAAAACCCAGAATAGCCAAAACCAAATGAATAAATGTTAAAAAAAAAAAAACCAGAAAATTGACATTGGTACAATGTTTGTGTCTTTTAGTTCTATGCCATTTTAGCATGTGTTTACAGAGATTCACGCAACTACCCCAGAAATCGAGATACAGAACCATTCCATGACAACAAGGGCCTCTCTCATGTTACACTTTTATAGTCATATCCATCCCCTCCTCCTCATTTTCTAACTTTTCAATTTGAAATGATGGTAGACTCACAAGAAGCTGAAAAAAGAGTACCAAGAAATCTCTAATATCTATCACCCTGATTCCCCTCCCATAGTGACGTCTTATATAATTATAACATATTATCAAATCAGACTCATTAGAATTAATTAGACTGTAGATGTCACTCAGATTTCACTAGTAAAGACATAAATTGCATAACACTACAATGATGATCTAGTGCCAAGGCCTCCAATTCAAGTGTCAGCCTGCAGTTTGAGTCCCTGTGTGGTCAGGCTCCTCCCCACTCAAGTGGCCACTGTTCCCACTGCTTGTTCAGTAACACACCTTTTTCTGTGCTCACTTCGGGGGCCATACTCACCACTATCTCTGGGTCTCTGCTCCAGCGATTATTCTCCCACTTCCCTTTTCCAGATTGTCCCCCTACATCTAAGCCTGGCTCATATCCTGCCTTCTCTAGAAAACTTTCCTGAGCTACTCCAGCCCTCTTTGGATTGTCCTTATTCTGATCTCACTGTGACCAGAAATAGCTTTCAGCATAGTTTGCATAATTTAGCGTGTGAACTTTTGGTTTTTGTTTTGTACTGTCCTGCATTATTTTAAAACAATTTGTTAAAATGCACATGTCATATCATATGTACACCTATGGTTAGTTCATGTTGATGTATGACAGAAATCAAACCAATATTTTAAAGCAATCATCAATTAAAAATAAATATAAAAAAGTACTTGAGATATAAATGCAGAACTCAGCACATAAAAAATCTTAATTACTAACCATTTTGGGTGTACAGTTCTGTATTATTTAAAGTACATTCACATTCCATACCCCCAGCCCCTGATAGCCATTATTTTAGTTTTTTTCTCTATGAATTTAACTATTCTAGGTACCTCTTATAAGTGGAACCATACATTTGTCCTTTTGTTGCATTACTTTAAAAAGTATTTCAATATTTTTGCTAGACTGGAAACTCTTCAAGGATCTGGTACCCTGTTGAAATAAGAAACAGACAGGTAGGGGAATTCCCTGTTGGTCCAGTGGCTAAGACTCTGTGCTCACAATGCAGGGGGCCCAGGTTCGATCCCTGGTCAGGAAACTAAAGCCCACATGCTGCAACTGAGACCCAATGCAACCAAATAAATATAAATAAAATATTTAAAAAAAAAAGAAGAAACAGGTGGGTAGATAGGTCGATGATAGATCAATTGATTGATCAATTGATCAATGGATAGGTAGATCGATAAACTCACAGTATACAGCATAATTGTGGGTGATTAACAGATGTGGATTTTTCTCACCTTGTCAGGAAACCAAACCTCTCATTTGGGTTTTTTTTTTTCAAACCAGAAATGTCTTATAAGACAGTTTCCAGACCTTTTATTGTGACTTTCCCAACTTTGGGTTAAAAACATGTTCTGGGGCTGGGCCTGCATGTGCCTAGACCCAATGGACTTGGGTTGTGCTCACTATGATAGGGTGTGTATGCTGTGAAAGTCACTTTCCTTTTGGCCCATCTTGGAGGTAAATGTTGAGCTCATCAAGGGCAGAAACAATATTTGAAGTTTATTTAATGCATCCACGGCAGTGTCAAAACAGCAGCTAAATAATGTTGTCAGGATGGGCAGGGGGTGAGGGCTGGGGGAAGGCCCAAAGATCAAAAATCTAGTTTGATAACCAAGTGAAGATGAAGAGCTTGGTGCCAGGTTGTAGGGAAAACCAAAGCCAGCAGGGCAAAATACTTCAGCTCTTGGTTTCTTCATTGGGGAAGAATGAATAACATTAATAGCCAGTGTGAACTGAGTATTTAAATACATACCAGGCATTATTCTAGGCACTTCACACACACACACACACACACACACACACACACACACACACACATTTTGTAAATGCTGGTCTTTTTTTTGTTTGTTTTTATAAAGATTTATTTATTTATTTATTTGGGGTGGGGTGGAGTGGGGAGGGAGGAGAGCAGGCGGGCTACTTCTATTGGTCTTTCATTTGTCTATTTTCATCCATGTTTGTTCTTTGGCCCATGTGGGCCTCCTATCGTGGTGGCCTCTGTTGTCGCAGAGCACCGGCTCTAGCCGCATGCGCTCCAGAGCTCCAGCTCGCTAATTGGACACATGGGTCCAGCCGTTCCGCTGCACGTGGGATCTTCCCAGGCCAGGGGTCGAACCGGCGCCCCTTGCACTGCAAGGCGATGTCCTTACCCACTGGACCACCAGGGAAGCCCGCTCTTGGCACATATTAACTCTCTTCTTCCTCCCAACCATCTTAAGAGTAGGTACTGTTATTAGTTTCATTTTACAGTTGAAGAAATTGAGGCATAAAAGGGTTCAGTAATGTACTCATGCTAGTAAGAAGAGTCAGGGTTTCAATTCCCATGGTCAGGTTCCAGAGCCCACACTCCTGGAATCATGTAAGGAATCCAAAGAACACAAGAGCCTTAAGACAGTTTCCAGACCTTTTATTGTGACTTTCCCAACTTTGGGTTAAAAACATGTTCTGGGGCTGGGCCTGCATGTGCCTAGACCCAATGGACTTGGGTTGTGCTCACTATGATAGGGTGTGTATGCTGTGAAAGTCACTTTCCTTTTGGCCCATCTTGGAGGTAAATGTTGAGCTCATCAAGGGCAGAAACAATATTTGAAGTTTATTTAATGCATCCACGGCAGTGTCAAAACAGCAGCTAAATAATGTTGTCAGGATGGGCAGGGGGTGAGGGCTGGGGGAAGGCCCAAAGATCAAAAATCTAGTTTGATAACCAAGTGAAGATGAAGAGCTTGGTGCCAGGTTGTAGGGAAAACCAAAGCCAGCAGGGCAAAATACTTCAGCTCTTGGTTTCTTCATTGGGGAAGAATGAATAACATTAATAGCCAGTGTGAACTGAGTATTTAAATACATACCAGGCATTATTCTAGGCACTTCACACACACACACACACACACACACACACACACACACACACACATTTTGTAAATGCTGGTCTTTTTTTTGTTTGTTTTTATAAAGATTTATTTATTTATTTATTTGGGGTGGGGTGGAGTGGGGAGGGAGGAGAGCAGGCGGGCTACTTCTATTGGTCTTTCATTTGTCTATTTTCATCCATGTTTGTTCTTTGGCCCATGTGGGCCTCCTATCGTGGTGGCCTCTGTTGTCGCAGAGCACCGGCTCTAGCCGCATGCGCTCCAGAGCTCCAGCTCGCTAATTGGACACATGGGTCCAGCCGTTCCGCTGCACGTGGGATCTTCCCAGGCCAGGGGTCGAACCGGCGCCCCTTGCACTGCAAGGCGATGTCCTTACCCACTGGACCACCAGGGAAGCCCGCTCTTGGCACATATTAACTCTCTTCTTCCTCCCAACCATCTTAAGAGTAGGTACTGTTATTAGTTTCATTTTACAGTTGAAGAAATTGAGGCATAAAAGGGTTCAGTAATGTACTCATGCTAGTAAGAAGAGTCAGGGTTTCAATTCCCATGGTCAGGTTCCAGAGCCCACACTCCTGGAATCATGTAAGGAATCCAAAGAACACAAGAGCCTTAAAAGACGGAAGTCCTTCTGGCTGGTGAGCTGAGGTGGTTAGAGCTCCAGGCCAGGGAGAGGACTTTGTGGATCAATTAGCTTCACTCCCTTCCAAGGCCCGTCCCTGGCTGGAGGATGGTTGCCTTTGGTCACAAGGAGTCAGAGACAGAAAGACTGAGTGCATCCTCACTCACCTCTGCTGGCAAAACAGCTGCAAGTGAGGAACCCACATCTCCTAGATTGGCAGGTGGATTCTTTACCATTGAGCCACCAGGGAAGCCCCTCCAAGAGCACATCCTACCGCTAATGTGCCATTGATGGGTTCATGTACTATGGACAGCATATTTTGATATTAAGGATCACCATGAGCCTCTTGGAAGCTAAGGACTGTATAAACTCTGGGTACTGTAGGATTGTTATTTAAGGCAGGGCCCATGAAAGAGCTATTGTGTTTCTCAGGACTTCCCCAATCCCACCACAGGGAGCCCATTTATTTCACCAGTAGGAAATGAATGATGTTCAGCAATTTCTTCTTTTTTGTTTTTAAATGTGTATTTATTTATTTTTGGCTATTCTGGATTTTCACTGCTGCCACAGGCTCTTCTCTAGTTGCTGGGAGTGGGAGCTACTCTCTAGTTGAGGTGAGCAGGCTTCTTGTTGTAGTGATTTCTCTTGTAGAACTCTGGCTCTAGGACACAGGGGCTTCAGTAGTTGCAGCACATGGGCTCAATAGTTGGGGTTCTGAGGTTCTAGAGCACAGGCTCGACGTTGTGGCTCATTGGCTTAGCTGCTCCACAGCATGGGGGGTCTTCCCAGATCAAGGATCAAACTCATGTCTCCTTCATTGGCTGGCCAACTCTTTGCCACTGAGCTACCAAGGAAGCCCCCAGCAATTTCTTTATCTAGTCGTGGAATTAAAGTATAGTCCCTTGTGCACCCGGTCCACTTGATGTATACGGGAAGTCACTCCCCTCCCTCAATTGGCTGACCGAGTTTTAGAATAATATATATCTTTCAGGAATGCTTCCTGTTACAAAATTTTGCTGAGCCCCTGAAGCAATAGAGTAAACAGCTTTGGTTCAGGTGAAAAGAAAGGCCCAGATGAAACCATGAACATGCATCAGTGAGCTGAGGGGAAGGTCTGGTGGAGCTCTGTTTTCTGAAATGGGAGCAATGACTGTGTTCCAGAAGAGAAAGACAGGCCAGGCACTGGCGAGAATTTGCAAAAAGCCAGCAGGTGATGATGTTCATGACATATTTGGGGGACACTTTCCCGGTGGTGCCAGTGGTAAAGAATCCACCTGCCAATGCCAGAGACACAAGAGACACAGGTTCAATCCCTGGGTCAGGAAGATTCCCTGGAGAAGGGAATGGCAACCCACTCCAGTATTCTTGCCTGGAAAATTCCACGGGCAGAGGAGCAGGCAGGCTACAGTCTATGGAGTCACCAAGAGTCAGACATGACTGAATGCATACGCATGCAAGGTGACCAACTTGGTTGAAGTAGATGGTTCCTATTGGGGAGCAGTGGTAGACAGGGCTAGAAATGTTAAGTATTCTTAGGGAAGAGAGGCCAGCAGGAGTAGACAGAAATAACATGTTAGGCCTTCCCTGGTGGTCCAGTGGGTAAGGACATCGCCTTGCAGTGCAGGGGGCGCTGGTTTGATCCCTGGCCTGGGAAGATCCCACGTGCCGCAGAGCGGCTGGACCAATGTGTCCAGTCACTGAGCCGGAGCTCTGGAGCGCATGCGCCCAGAGCCGATGCTCTGCAACAACAGAGGCTACCGCGATAGCAGGCCCACAGGAGCCAAAGAACAAAGACGGATGAAAATAGAGAAATGAAAGACCAATAGAAGTGGCCCGCCCATCCCCCCTGCCACACCCCACTCCCCAAAGGATAAATAAATAAAATTAAAAAAAAAAAAAGAAAGTACAGCCACAAGGCTAGCTGTGTTTCTCAGATGCTTGGATTCCCTCCACTACACCGTACTAGACTCTTGTCAATTGCCTGCTGCTGTACTTGACAGAAGATTAATGTGACACAGCAAATTCACTCGGTAAACTCAGTCTTTATTCACAGTTGCAGACTTCTGCCTCAGATTCATTTTGACTCTTACTCAGGTGAGCTGAGTTGGACAATGAAGAAACTTCAGACCCCTTTAACTCTCTTTTATAGTTTTAAACTTGAACTAGACCAAGAACTGGGCAACCAGTCTCTCGGTTCCTTTCCCTTGCTCCTCCCCTTGCTCTGCTTAGCTTTCCTGAACTGAATTTCCTACTAATGTGGGAGACAGTGGAGGGGAAAACTCACCTGGGAGAAAGCATGGAGCCCTTTGTTCTTGTCCTTCTAAAGCTTCACTCCACTGGTAGTCTTTCATTCCCTGTATTCTTTTTTTTTTTTAACACCAAAATCCCTATATTCTAACCTTGATATATATCAGAGGACCAGCCCCTGAGATTACAGCAAAAGATAGTTAGACTATGTGGCCACTTGTCCAACACATACTCCTGATCCCTCTTCTGCTTAAGGCCATGGGTTTTACAGCAAGGCACATGCCCAACTGAGGGTACGACTGTCTCCTTCAAGAGGGATAAGAGTGTAGCTGGACCTCAAGGCAGGAAGATGTGTGGGCATCAGAAAAGTCGCATCTGTACCTTCATGAAAGTGCATCTCTGAAAGCTCCCAACCCCCTGCTAAGAGCATCTGGGACACATAAAAGGGGCACTTGGCACCAACCTCCCATGTCTTCCATGAACATCTACCTCTTCATTGTTGTCAGGGAACTCCATCAGGACATTGTCTGAGCTAAATTGACCCCCAAAGCCAGGCTATACAGAAGGCTAAAACAAGTTTACCTTTTAATCTCACACTATACTAAGCTACATTGTCCAGCTAAGCTTCTGGATAAGTTTTCAACAAATGTGACAGATGGCAGCAATAATATAGCCAGAGCAGTACAGCGCCTGCCAAGTCAGGCAATGGCTGATTCCAGCAGAAGAGTAAGCGTCCCTCCCTTGTTCCCACAGGCTGTTTGAGAAAAACAGAAGCTGCCCCCACCTCCGCCGCAGCTCTCCGCCATAGTGAAGCTGTCTCTGTTCGGTTCAGCCCCAGTTCAAGGCATCTGGATCTCTTTCCCAGAGCCACAGGTTGGAGAGTGTTCATTGGGGATGATCTGGTCCCCTCGGCACCTCTCATGTCGGGTGACTCCCCTCCAACAAGTCCACTGTGGAGAAGCCTTCTTCCCCTCATTCATTTATTTTGATCATTTGCTGATGATATGGTAATGTAGAAATTGGAGAGTTATGGAAAAGAATTAAGAAACAGAAAAACATCCCCATGTAGGATCCCCTCAATACAGCAATAACCAATATTCACATAGTAGCATATTTCTTTCCCAGCATTTATTGCTGCACATGTTCTTGACATGGCTCAAATCATACCACTTCAAAATGATAGCTACTATTTTATTGCTTGTTTCCCCTTTAAATAGCATGTCCACAGCTTTAATAATTGTTGTTCCCATACTTTTAAGTGGAGGCATCATCTTCCATCTTAAGTTTGCACTGCCATTTGTGTAACTTTTAAGACACATAATGCTACAGGCTAGGCCCTACTAAAGCCAGGCCAGACCCTGCCTTTGCAAACCTTTGCAAACCTGGGGTTTGAACCCAGGTCTTGGAACTCTAGAGTCTGTGCTCTCAGCAGCTGTAAGTAGGCCAGTCTGGGAACCCTCTGCAACCATGAAGGCAATTTAAAGTCCAAGGTGCAATATGCAGTAATGTTTTCCAATCAGGAGAAGTGTTCTCAGGATCCAATACACATTCTGTCCTTGCTTTCCCCTCTAGACTCATAACACCATTTCTCAGCCATAAATAACAGACCTCACCCAAGGATGTGAAAAATCTTACGGGAAAGAGGATAGACAGCATAAGGACTTTTGCTTCTCTAAAACATGAGCGTATATGTGCCAACCATATAGCACCTACTACCTGTAAACCGAAAACGTATGTAGGCGAGCTGTCTCCCATCAAGAGACAGATTGCGATTTTAA
This sequence comes from Tragulus kanchil, assembly GCA_022376925.1. Taxonomy (NCBI): domain Eukaryota; kingdom Metazoa; phylum Chordata; class Mammalia; order Artiodactyla; family Tragulidae; genus Tragulus; species Tragulus kanchil. Next base: position 62,247,427 of record JAIOJX010000001.1, on the reverse strand, counting down.
CAGTATTAACAGGAGAAACGAGACAACTTGTGCAGCGAGCCTTTCTTTGGAGTAGCATTTTAAAGCCTTCTCTCTCCCAGAGACATATAGTCATACTTCCAAGGCCCAGAGGCTCCTTAGTTCCCTTTCTTTTATCTCCTGCATCTTAAAAATCCTCCCATTTCTCCACACAGGCTGTCAGAGATTCAGTATTCTCCCTTGCTTCTCCCTGTCTCCCTGTCATCAACAGCCCTGCAGGTAGGGCCTTTGGTCAGGGTGAAAGCCTCCATCCTCTGTTGAGAGTGGGGCTCTGCGAAATAACAACAGTTGACTTGCCTAGCAGGATTCATCTCTGTGTAATTCCAGAAGTCCTGAATCTCCAGGCAAGTCTGGATTGTCAGAGGCTAAAAACAAGGCAAGACACTATTTTAATTCATGTTCTGATGGCTGCCTATCTTCCCATCGTTAGCCAAAGAACCCTTCTCCAGTGAGGCCTGGCCCGATGCCACAACTGAGCGCGGGAGGCCAGCCTGAGCGCTCTGATAAGTTACAAGTGACATTTTATACTTTTCCTCCTGTTGATCCCTGCTTTGAAGCCCCATGTTGACTCCATCGTCAGCAACTGCTGAAGCCCCGCAGGAGGTGTGGGTAACAGACCTTGGCTGACACAAAATGCCCAAGCCTGTACCTTCAGAGGCAAAGGGCTGCTCATGATTTTCTTGTTTATATTTCTCCCATCAGGGCTGTTTTCTTCCCCTGCTTTTATCTCCTTGTTGTCCACCAGAGAGTCCCCCTCAGGGTAGGACTGAGTTGGACTTGCTGCTGGCAAGAGGGCACTAGTTGGTGCCATCACAGACTGAGTGAGGATGGACGTGTTTTCAATCTCACCGCCCTTCTCTTCCTCCTGGGTTTCATACTCCTCACTGACTTGTCTATCATCCTCGAACAAAGGCCCCGGAACACAAGCCTGCCTCAGAACTGGGGTTGCAGAAGATGCCCGAGTTTGCACCTTCAGAGGCCAGGGAATATCCACAACCTTTCTTTCCTTCGTATTCCTCCTTTTATGGCTGTTTTTCTTCCCTAAGATTTCCCTGGTCTCAACCCTCAGCCATACAGCTGTCTGTGGGCCTGGGGTCTCAGGTTCCACATTCAGATGCAAACTGAGATTGGGCATGTTTTCCACCTCCTCACCCTCTCTTGGACTCATGCTTTCTTGCCCCATGTTTTCCCCACTACTTGCAACAAGAGTAGCCATCTGAGCCACAAGGGGGTCTCCTGGGTCCACAGCAGCTGAATCTGCCTCGTGGTCACTTGCCCGGGTCTTCAGAGCCTCCACTTGAGCGAAAATGTCTTTTTCCATGTTTATTTCCCCTTCTAACTTTGCCTTACTTTCGTTCTGCGATCAGTGGAAGTGTTAATCTGGAAGAGAGAGAACAGAAGTCATCTAAGAGGGAAATGTGAGTTATAAGGCTAGCGAAGCATCCCATCTGGAAGGAGAGTATCAAAGCATCAGGCATCTGGGGGGCTTAAATCAAGGATAGCTGAAACCATTTAAGAACAGAGCAGGGTGGGCTTCCCTGGTGGTCCAGTGGGTAAGAACAGCGCCTTGCAGGGCAAGGGGCGCCGGTTCGATCCCTGGCCTGGGAAGATCCCATGTGCCGCAGAGTGGCTGGACAGATGTGTCCAATGACCGAGCCAGAGCTCTGGAGCGCATGCGCCCAGAGTCTGTGCTCCGCGACAACAGAGGCCACCAAGGAGGCCCACAAAGGCCAAAAGAACAAAGATGGATGAAAATGGATGGATGAAACACCAATAGAAGTGGCCAAACAGGGAGGGCTGTTTTCTTCCCCTGCTTTTATCTCCTTGTTGTCCACCAGAGAGTCCCCCTCAGGGTAGGACTGAGTTGGACTTGCTGCTGGCAAGAGGGCACTAGTTGGTGCCATCACAGACTGAGTGAGGATGGACGTGTTTTCAATCTCACCGCCCTTCTCTTCCTCCTGGGTTTCATACTCCTCACTGACTTGTCTATCATCCTCGAACAAAGGCCCCGGAACACAAGCCTGCCTCAGAACTGGGGTTGCAGAAGATGCCCGAGTTTGCACCTTCAGAGGCCAGGGAATATCCACAACCTTTCTTTCCTTCGTATTCCTCCTTTTATGGCTGTTTTTCTTCCCTAAGATTTCCCTGGTCTCAACCCTCAGCCATACAGCTGTCTGTGGGCCTGGGGTCTCAGGTTCCACATTCAGATGCAAACTGAGATTGGGCATGTTTTCCACCTCCTCACCCTCTCTTGGACTCATGCTTTCTTGCCCCATGTTTTCCCCACTACTTGCAACAAGAGTAGCCATCTGAGCCACAAGGGGGTCTCCTGGGTCCACAGCAGCTGAATCTGCCTCGTGGTCACTTGCCCGGGTCTTCAGAGCCTCCACTTGAGCGAAAATGTCTTTTTCCATGTTTATTTCCCCTTCTAACTTTGCCTTACTTTCGTTCTGCGATCAGTGGAAGTGTTAATCTGGAAGAGAGAGAACAGAAGTCATCTAAGAGGGAAATGTGAGTTATAAGGCTAGCGAAGCATCCCATCTGGAAGGAGAGTATCAAAGCATCAGGCATCTGGGGGGCTTAAATCAAGGATAGCTGAAACCATTTAAGAACAGAGCAGGGTGGGCTTCCCTGGTGGTCCAGTGGGTAAGAACAGCGCCTTGCAGGGCAAGGGGCGCCGGTTCGATCCCTGGCCTGGGAAGATCCCATGTGCCGCAGAGTGGCTGGACAGATGTGTCCAATGACCGAGCCAGAGCTCTGGAGCGCATGCGCCCAGAGTCTGTGCTCCGCGACAACAGAGGCCACCGCGAAGGGAGGCCCACATGGGCCAAAAGAACAAAGATGGATGAAAATGGATGGATGAAAGACCAATAGAAGTGGCCAAACAGGGGAGGGAAGGGGGGGATATATATATGACTAATCTGAGAACATACGTATCTGTAAACAACAAAACTCTGTAAAAGTTAAAAGTAAAATAAAGGTTTAAAAAAAAAAAAAAAGAAGTGGCCAAACAAACAAAAAAAAAAATTGAAAAAAGAAAAAGAACAGAACAGGTTAAGGAGGCAGTAAACAAAGTAAGAGTGTCAGATACCTGTTCTCGTTGGCAGCTGGCTCACTGATGCGTTGCTATTCCACCACAAGCTTCCACGAAGGGCTTGCTCCGGTTATCTATTGGCAACCCTGGGCGCCCTCAAAATACTAATGCCTGGTATTTTCAATCTTCATCAGCCTTCACTATCTTCTTTGAAAGTAGAGGATAGCACTGGAAAGACATCGTCAACAGCAACATAAGAATATTTCTATTTGCATCTAAGTGAAACAGAGACATTGGTTAATTGCCAGGTATAGATCTTAGTCTTGTTACCTTTTGATGATTCAGAAAGCCTCAGAAGACCAAACCGCAGCAGAGAAAGTTGGAGTTGAGCCTATAAAGTCAGAGAAAGAAAGCGTCACCAAAATGAGCCTGACCAGGTGCCCCTGGGTACCACTTTGAGGAAACTCTTACCTGGCTAACCCAGAAATGCTCTGTCGGAGTTTCCGACGCAGAGGAATTGGAATATGCACCAAGCACCCAGAGAGTACATAATCTGGTGATACAACGCTTTTATCGTTGGATGAAGAAGAGATTCTGTTCAGCTCAGTATGGTGTTAGCCTTTAGTTCACCCTCACTGGCTTCTGATTCTTCAATGAGTTGAAAAATCCAGGTCCTGGGTTGGGGGGCTCTCTGAGCTAGCCCATATAACCCATTCTTCATGTATTTTAGAAAAGCAGAACTGTAGAGACAGTTCCTAGGTCTCAAAGTCCCACGCAAATCCCAGTCTGTTTTCAGGCTTTCTCTTGTACTATATATACGCACAACATAATCTTGGAATGGGCTATTTACATAATATCCTTTCTCTCCGAGCAAATACTTTTTGTTAAACTTTTGAAGACAAAATGAAGAATAAATCAAGAAGGAATGAAACTCCCTTTCTCTAGTTGTGACTGACACAGAGAACTCAAAGAGACTCCTTTGTTTTCCCTTGATAAGAAAGCGTAACCACACAACAGAACAAAGCAAGGCCTGGCATTGACTTAGTGGGGTTAGAAATGGAAAACTTGTTTTGTTTTTAATCTGCAATGTATTTCTATCTAGAACGAGAGTTGTGGAGGCAGTAAACAAAGTAAGAGTGTCAGATCCCTGTTCTCGTTGGCAGCTGGCTCACTGATGCGTTGCTATTCCACCACAAGCTTCCACGAAGGGCTTGCTCCGGTTATCTATTGGCAACCCTGGGCGCCCTCAAAATACTAATGCCTGGTATTTTCAATCTTCATCAGCCTTCACTATCTTCTTTGAAAGTAGAGGATAGCACTGGAAAGACATCGTCAACAGCAACATAAGAATATTTCTATTTGCATCTAAGTGAAACAGAGACATTGGTTAATTGCCAGGTATAGATCTTAGTCTTGTTACCTTTTGATGATTCAGAAAGCCTCAGAAGACCAAACCGCAGCAGAGAAAGTTGGAGTTGAGCCTATAAAGTCAGAGAAAGAAAGCGTCACCAAAATGAGCCTGACCAGGTGCCCCTGGGTACCACTTTGAGGAAACTCTTACCTGGCTAACCCAGAAATGCTCTGTCGGAGTTTCCGACGCAGAGGAATTGGAATATGCACCAAGCACCCAGAGAGTACATAATCTGGTGATACAACGCTTTTATCGTTGGATGAAGAAGAGATTCTGTTCAGCTCAGTATGGTGTTAGCCTTTAGTTCACCCTCACTGGCTTCTGATTCTTCAATGAGTTGAAAAATCCAGGTCCTGGGTTGGGGGGCTCTCTGAGCTAGCCCATATAACCCATTCTTCATGTATTTTAGAAAAGCAGAACTGTAGAGACAGTTCCTAGGTCTCAAAGTCCCACGGCAAATCCCAGTCTGTTTTCAGGCTTTCTCTTGTACTATATATACGCACAACATAATCTTGGAATGGGCTATTTACATAATATCCTTTCTCTCCGAGCAAATACTTTTTGTTAAACTTTTGAAGACAAAATGAAGAATAAATCAAGAAGGAATGAAACTCCCTTTCTCTAGTTGTGACTGACACAGAGAACTCAAAGAGACTCCTTTGTTTTCCCTTGATAAGAAAGCGTAACCACACAACAGAACAAAGCAAGGCCTGGCATTGACTTAGTGGGGTTAGAAATGGAAAACTTGTTTTGTTTTTAATCTGCAATGTATTTCTATCTAGAACGAGAGTTGTGGAGGTGTCCACGTGAATGTGCCGTCCCTGATGGAGATGGGTCATGGCCTGCTGGATCTTCTCTGGGGTGCCACAAAGAGCTCTTTTTGTGTGATTTTCTCACGGTCTTCTTTGAGGTGCAATTTAAGATTGTGGAAAGAAGATTATACAACCAACACTACATGCATTGTTATCTAGCATAATTTCCATTTTTAAAACATCTTCCCTGATGCAGTGGCTGTATTTTTCACTGGTCAGCACATCGGGTAATGTCGTCACCGTGCCAAGGCTAGCCTATCTCATGACAAAGACAGAGGTTATCGCTAGATGAAAGCCAGCTGACTGACTGCCAAGAGGCCACAATAGGTGAAATTTACCTTGTTCAACACAGTAGAGTCCAAGGTTGGGTCTCTCCACTGAAAGAGGGTCCGTAGTCCAGGGGTGGTTGTACATTAACCAAGCACACAGAGCCAGGCCTCTGACTCTGTTTTCTCTCTCCATAGCCACATCCATGTTCCTAACCGTGTGTGTGTCTACGTGAGATACTCTGTCCCCTGGACACCACGTGGAGGATGACAGCCTACTTCAGGTTCCATAGATTTCCCTCCGGTCTGTTAACCCTTTTGTTCATATATTTATTCATTCATTCAACTAATATTTACTGAAACTGTCATTTGCCCAGCATGAGGCTGGGTGTAGGACCATATATACTTGGGTTTCAGGTTATTTATTTATAGTCATTTTCCATTTCGGTCTTTCTGAGGTGACTGCCTTAATTGAAGTTCTGCATGTTTTCCAACCTCAATCACACATACTCTCTTGGTTGATGCTCAGAGATAGTAATGACATTTTGTTTTAAACCCAAATAATTTTGGGAAGGCTATTTACATAATATCCTTTCCCCGAAAAGAATTTAAAATTCAAGAAGGATTGAAACTCCCTTTCTCTAGTTGTGACTGACACAGAGAACTCAAAGAGACTCCTTTGTTTTCCCTTGATAAGAAAGCGTAACCACACAACAGAACAAAGCAAGGCCTGGCATTGACTTAGTGGGGTTAGAAATGGAAAACTTGTTTTGTTTTTAATCTGCAATGTATTTCTATCTAGAACGAGAGTTGTGGAGGTGTCCACGTGAATGTGCCGTCCCTGATGGAGATGGGTCATGGCCTGCTGGATCTTCTCTGGGGTGCCACAAAGAGCTCTTTTTGTGTGATTTTCTCACGGTCTTCTTTGAGGTGCAATTTAAGATTGTGGAAAGAAGATTATACAACCAACACTACATGCATTGTTATCTAGCATAATTTCCATTTTTAAAACATCTTCCCTGATGCAGTGGCTGTATTTTTCACTGGTCAGCACATCGGGTAATGTCGTCACCGTGCCAAGGCTAGCCTATCTCATGACAAAGACAGAGGTTATCGCTAGATGAAAGCCAGCTGACTGACTGCCAAGAGGCCACAATAGGTGAAATTTACCTTGTTCAACACAGTAGAGTCCAAGGTTGGGTCTCTCCACTGAAAGAGGGTCCGTAGTCCAGGGGTGGTTGTACATTAACCAAGCACACAGAGCCAGGCCTCTGACTCTGTTTTCTCTCTCCATAGCCACATCCATGTTCCTAACCGTGTGTGTGTCTACGTGAGATACTCTGTCCCCTGGACACCACGTGGAGGATGACAGCCTACTTCAGGTTCCATAGATTTCCCTCCGGTCTGTTAACCCTTTTGTTCATATATTTATTCATTCATTCAACTAATATTTACTGAAACTGTCATTTGCCCAGCATGAGGCTGGGTGTAGGACCATATATACTTGGGTTTCAGGTTATTTATTTATAGTCATTTTCCATTTCGGTCTTTCTGAGGTGACTGCCTTAATTGAAGTTCTGCATGTTTTCCAACCTCAATCACACATACTCTCTTGGTTGATGCTCAGAGATAGTAATGACATTTCTTACATGGGGATTCTGCTAGTTAGAGGCCTGCCTATTTATTTACCTTTTCTCCAAGTTATTGAGTTCTTCACACTCTTTGCTCCCCTTACTGGCATAATCTCTCTGGCTTTTGGATAGGGAGAGAGTAACTCCTGATTTCCAGTATCATCCCTCTGTATTATATGACCACCAGTTCCTTCCCAACTTTTCAGTTAGGAGGTAACAACTGTTTGATGTCCATTTATTTGTGTGCTATGGGAGAATCCAATTTATATGCGTTGTGGTATAGGTGTCTGGTGTCCCTTCTTTGATAGGCGGGAACCTATCATTCTAGGCGTAACAGGCAGAGTCCTGTGAGAAGCGATGATTTGAAATCGTGGTCTGAGGGGGCGGCACAGCCTATGTCATTTAGGATTCTTTCATTGCAAGTGACAAAAAATAAAACCAAGCCAAACTTGCGTAAGCCAAACAGGCAATTTATAGCTTACCATAGGCTTAATAAGTTGAGGGGTAGAGCCAAATTCATACATGGCTTAGTTCACAGGGCAGATGATTTCACCAAGACAGTCAGAGATACTTCCTTCGGGTTAGTTTCTATTTTCAGGCTCTTCCTAGAGAAGAAGGTACCTCTGGTAACTTCAGTCTCACAAGGCCTAATCCAGCAGCAGAGTTCCCTTTCCTGGTAGAGCAATGGAAGTCCCTAAATTGAGTTATATTGGTACTAACTGGCCTGACATGGGTGATGAGTCCATTGCTGAATCAATTGTATATGGAATGTTCCAATAGTGTGTCTCTTCAAATTCAAGAGGGAAGTTGGAAAGTAATAATGAAAGTACATAATCAGACATAGTTGAGAAAACAGGGAAAGTGAGGAATGAGCCATGGGGAAGTGAGAAAAGCTCAAACCTTAGACATTGTCATATATGTATTATATATCTTTATTAAGATTCACCCTTAATTGAGGGTGAAAAGCTTTCTGTAAAAGTCACCCGTTAAAACATTCTTTTATTAGAGTATAGTTGATTTACAGTGTTGTGTTAGCTTCTGGTATACAGCAAAGTGAATCAGTTATGCATATACATATATCCACTCTATGTTACATTCTTTTCCAGTTTAGGTCATTACAGAGTATTGAGTACAGTACATTCTTATTAGTTGTCTATTTTATATATAGTAGTGTGTATATGTCAATCTCTCAGTTTATCCCACCCCTACCCTTGCTTTTCCCACTGGTAACTGTAAGTTTGTTTTCTACATCTGGGACTCTCTGTCTTACAGATAAGTTCATTTGTACCCTTTTTCCTTTTTTTTTGTTTAGATTAAAACTCACCCTTTAAAGTTGTTTTTAGTATATTCACAGAGTTATGCATTGCTCACCTCTACCTAATACCAGACATTTTCATTAATTCCCCTCACAAAGCCCTATATCGTTAATAATGATTCCCCGTTGTCTATACTCCCCTCAACCTTTGGCAACCACTAATACCTTTTCTGTTTCTGCAGATTGGCCTATTATGGATACTTTTTATAAACAGAATCATATAATCACATATAATCATAGAAAATGTGACATGGTATATCTAGCTTCTTTTACATAGTGCACTGTGTTTAAGATTCATCCATGTCATAGCATGTACCAGTACTTCATTCCTTTTTATGGCCCATTAATATTCCATTATATGGCTATAACACATTTTGTTTATCCATTCACCAGATGATGGACATTTGGGTCATTTCACCTTCTGGTTGCTATGAATAATGCTGCTGGAAACACTTGTGTACAGATTTTGGATAAACTTATGTTTTCAATTTTCTTGGGTATATACTTAGGAATAGAATTGTTGGTTTATATGATAACTTTACTTTACCCAAATCAGGAAATTTAAAATTAATACAATACTGTTATCCATAGTACATACTCACACTTGTCATGTTATGAATACTGTCCTTTCTAGCTACTTTTCCCAATTAAAGGTCCAAAACAGGATTGCACACTACATTCAGTTGTCATGTTTTGTTAATTTCCTCTGATTCATAATAGTCCCTCAGTTTTTGTTTGTGTTGCATGACATTGACATATTTGAAAAGTAGAGGCTGGTTATTTTGCAGAATGTCTCTCAATTTGGTCTGTCATTTTGTCGTAATTAAGACAACGTGTTTTGGACAAAAATACCACTGAAGTGGTTTTGTAGCCACAGTGCATGGAGGCACATGATGTCAGATTGTCCCCATATTGGTAATGTTAACTTTGATCACTTGATGAAGGTGATGTTCATCAGATTGCTCCACTATGAATTAATATTATCCTTTTGTAACTAACAAGTTATTTATCGGGAGCTATCATTTGGCTTCCCTAGGATCAAATGAGGCCATAGACATCAACTATCGGACACAATGTCTGGCATATTGTAAATGTATAAAAAATGTTAGACATCAACTTTGTTATTATTCACACTGTTATCATAGTTATTGGCAAATGAAAAATATTTTAACACTTGGATTAGTATTCTACACCTCATGTGGTATGAAAGGAGAAATTGGGAATGTAGAACAATATAAGAATTTATAGAAATCAAGTACCTGGTGGTATGATGGGCACAATGGCCTCTGTGACCATTCAGCCTTGGGATCCTAGATGTTTTTTTATGTTTTTAGAACTACTGGCTGATTACAAGACCCCAAAGGAGGCTGCTGATGAAATTTAATTAATTTCACACCCTCACTTCAGGTCATCTTTCCTTCTCAGTATGTTGTTGTATTCCTAGAAGTCACATTACTGAAGGATCATTATAAAGTAGGTTACTGGATCCCTATAAGAGCAACATCATCATTAGATGACATGTTCCAGATTAACCTTGAACTAAATCATAGCTAAGGTAGGCAAAGCAAATATGGGACAATCATAAATGTAGTCATAACTGTTTTATGTAAAAATAGTTTTAAAAAATCAAAGCTATGCCCATGTAGGAACAGACAAAACAGATCTCTGGCTCCTCTCTTCCGCATCCCAGCTCCACACAACAGAGGCAACCTCTTAACAGTTTGATAGTAGGTTTTCTATTTGTTATCATCTTTTATTTTTATTCCCCTCTTTCTCCTCTTTTATTTATATTTATTTTCATCCATCTTTTTTATTCTTTGGCTTGTGTGGGCCTCCCATTGCAGTGACCTCGCTCACTGCAGAGCACCGGCTCTGGGTGCACGCATTCCAGAGTGCTGGCTCATAACTGGACACATTGGTCCAGCTGCTCCGCGACACGTGGGATCTTCCCAGGCCAGGGATCGAACTGGTGCCCCTTCAACTGCAAGGTGGACTCTTTACCCACTGGATCACCAGGGAAGTCCTGGTTATCGTCTTTAACTTTAGATCAGAGATTGCACACTGAAGGCCAGCAAGTCATACCCGGCCCAAAGATGCATTTTGTTTAGTTTCTATTGTGTTTTCTTTTCCCCTCTAAATAGCTGTTAATATTTTAAAATTAGAAGATTGCATCTAGAAGCAATTTCCCATCCTCTCTTAAGAAATTTCAGCCTCTGAACTTTGTTATTATTCACACTGTTATCATAGTTATTGGCAAATGAAAAATATTTTAACACTTGGATTAGTATTCTACACCTCATGTGGTATGAAAGGAGAAATTGGGAATGTAGAACAATATAAGAATTTATAGAAATCAAGTACCTGGTGGTATGATGGGCACAATGGCCTCTGTGACCATTCAGCCTTGGGATCCTAGATGTTTTTTTATGTTTTTAGAACTACTGGCTGATTACAAGACCCCAAAGGAGGCTGCTGATGAAATTTAATTAATTTCACACCCTCACTTCAGGTCATCTTTCCTTCTCAGTATGTTGTTGTATTCCTAGAAGTCACATTACTGAAGGATCATTATAAAGTAGGTTACTGGATCCCTATAAGAGCAACATCATCATTAGATGACATGTTCCAGATTAACCTTGAACTAAATCATAGCTAAGGTAGGCAAAGCAAATATGGGACAATCATAAATGTAGTCATAACTGTTTTATGTAAAAATAGTTTTAAAAAATCAAAGCTATGCCCATGTAGGAACAGACAAAACAGATCTCTGGCTCCTCTCTTCCGCATCCCAGCTCCACACAACAGAGGCAACCTCTTAACAGTTTGATAGTAGGTTTTCTATTTGTTATCATCTTTTATTTTTATTCCCCTCTTTCTCCTCTTTTATTTATATTTATTTTCATCCATCTTTTTTATTCTTTGGCTTGTGTGGGCCTCCCATTGCAGTGACCTCGCTCACTGCAGAGCACCGGCTCTGGGTGCACGCATTCCAGAGTGCTGGCTCATAACTGGACACATTGGTCCAGCTGCTCCGCGACACGTGGGATCTTCCCAGGCCAGGGATCGAACTGGTGCCCCTTCAACTGCAAGGTGGACTCTTTACCCACTGGATCACCAGGGAAGTCCTGGTTATCGTCTTTAACTTTAGATCAGAGATTGCACACTGAAGGCCAGCAAGTCATACCCGGCCCAAAGATGCATTTTGTTTAGTTTCTATTGTGTTTTCTTTTCCCCTCTAAATAGCTGTTAATATTTTAAAATTAGAAGATTGCATCTAGAAGCAATTTCCCATCCTCTCTTAAGAAATTTCAGCCTCTGAACTTGCACTGTGCTGCCGAAGTTGGATAGCAGTTGCCCCTGCCCTTCAGGATATACACTCTCTAGTTCATTGCAGTCTCTATCTCATCAGCGTCACATCTTTGATACCTGCCTGACCTTTGTAGGCATTGGAGTTTGCTATTTATGCTTTATCTCTTTGCTTCTCAAAGTTTTCCTATCAGCAGCTTAGGCACTGGCAGCTTTTTAGAAATGCAGAATCTTGGACCTCCTTTCAGACTTGCATTTTAAAAAGAATCATAGGTAATTTGTATACACCTGAAAACTTGAGAAGTCCTGGGGTATAGACTATGCTTATATTAACAATTTCTTTTTCTTTCTTTTAAAAATTAATTATTTATTTGACTGCATCGGGTATTACTTGTGGTATGCAGAATCTTTTACTGCATTGTGCCAGCTTTTCTAGTTGTGGTGCTTGGGCTTAGGTTACCTGTGGTATGTGGGATCTTATTAGTAGCTTCCCAACTTGGGATCAAACCTGTGTCCCCTGCATTGGAAAGCAAAATTTTTTTTTTTTTTTTGGCCTCTTTTACTGGTTTTTTTATTTATTTATTTTCATCCATCCTTATTCTTTGGCCCGTGTGGGCCTCCCATCGCAGTGGCCTCTGTTGTCACAGAGCACCGGCTCTGGGCACATGTGCTCCATAGCTCTGGCTTGGTAATTGGACACATGGGTCCAGTCACTCCGCTGCACATGGGATGGGATCTTCCCAGGCCAGGGATCAAACCAGTGCCCCTTGCACTGCAAGGTGGACTCTTTACCCACTGGACCACCAGGGAAACCCCATGGAAAGCAGATTCTTAACCACTGGACTACCAAGAAAGTCTCATAACTTAATTTCTTGATATGCCAATTTTAGATGATCTCTAATTACATAGAGAAATGAGGAAATGGAACTGCCAGCTCATAGTTGACGGACATCTTCAGTTTCACTAGGTACCACCAAATTAGGCTCCAAAGAAACTTTACAAATTTTCATTGTAGAGTATGAAGTTCCATTTCCTGATATCCCTACTGACACTTGGTGCTGAGTTCTTTTTAATTTTTAGTCAATATGATGGATGCTAAAAGAGGTTAAATGGTATTTTGTTGCTTTAGTTTGCATTTCTCTGGTGACTACTGAGGAAGAGCATTGTTCACATGTTGTTTATCTGGGTTTCCGGTTCGGTGAATCCCCTGTTGATGTGTTTGTCCTCCTCTGCCCCTTTGGGGTTGTTTTCTTTTTTATTCATTAGTATATATTCTGGATTTGAATACTTTTCGTTATATGCATTGGAGTTATCTTTTACAGTCTGTGAATTGTCTTTTAATATTTTGATGTATTTTGTTGTGTAGTAGTCTTACAATACAATTCATTAAAATAGATCAAGGGCTTCCCTTGGTGGTCCAGTGGGTGGGGACGCCGCCTTGCAGTGCAGGGGATGCCGGTTCAATCCCTGGCCTGGGAGGATCCCCTGGGAGTCCAGCGGAGTGGCTGGACTGATGTGTCCAATTACTGAGCTGGAGCTCTGGGGTGCATGCGCCCAGAGCCGGCGCTCTGCGACGACAGAGGCCACCGCGATGGGAGGCCCACGGGAGCCAGGGAACAAAGACGGATGAAAGTGGATAAATGAGGGACCAGTGGCGGTGGCCTGCCCGTCCCCCTCCCTCCCCACCTCACCCCCCAAAAGATAAATAAATAAAATAAATGTTTAAAAAAAATTAAATAGATCAAGAATGTCTCTTTGGTTTGGTCTTCCTGTGTTTAGTTTAAGAAATCTTTTCCTACCTTGAGATCATAAGCATATCCTCCTGTACATTCTACTAAAGTTTTAAAGGTTTGCTTTTCAAGTGTAGTTCTCTAATCCATCTGATATTTATTGTGTATATGGTGTGAGTTAGGATCACTCCTGGCTCTCCTGTCATCCAGTGTGGGCATTATGATTGTAAGTGTACTGCATTTAGTGATTCATTTGGGAGAGAATTGACATCTCTATAATATTAAGACTTCTCATTCATAAACATGATATATTTTTCCATTTATTAAGGTTTTCCTTCATGTACTTTGCTAATCTTTTATAATTTTCTCCATTAAAGGTCCTATACATCTTTTCTTTTAATTTTTCATATATTATTGTTGTATTTCCAATTTTGGTATGTTGACCTTATACCCAGCATCTGTCAAACTCTCTTTTTAATTCTGTTTGTCTGTAGCTATCTTGGATTTTCATCTGCAAATAACAACTTTGTATCCCCTTTCTAAATCTTGCTTCTTTAATAATTCTTTATTTTTTTACTTGTTTTATTGTCATCACCTGAACTTCCAGTTCAATTCAGTCGCTCAGTCTTGTCTGACTCATTGTGACCCCATAGACGGCAGCACACCAGGCTTCCCTGTCCTTCACCATCTCCCGGAGCCTGCTCAAACTCATGTCCAGTGACTCGGTGATGCCATCCAATCATCTCATCCTCTTTCTTCCCTTCTTCTTTTGTCTTCTGTTTTTCCCAACGTCAGGCTCTTTTCCAGTGAATCATCTCTTTGTATCAGGTGGCCAAAGTATTGGCGCTTCAGCTTCAGCATCAGTTCTTCCAATGAGTATTCAGGGTTGATTTCCTTTAGGACTGACTGGTTTGATTTCCTTGCAGTCCAAGGGGCTCTCAAGAGTCTCCTCCAGCAGCACAGTTCAAAGACATCAATTCTTCGGCACTCAGCCCTCTTCATGGTCCAACCTGACTCCTGGGAAAACCACAGCTTTGACTATACGGACTTTTGTCAGCAAAGTGATATCTCTGCTTTAGAATAAGCTGTCTAGGTCTGTCATAGCTTTTCTTCCAAGGAACAAGTGCCTTTTAATTTCATGACTGCCGTCACCAGCTGCAGTGATTTTGCAGCCCACGAAAATAAAGTACCATGTAGAATAGAAGCAATCCTAGCAGATACCCTCGTCTTGTTTTTTTTTTATTTTAATGTAAAGGCCTCTAAAGTTTCACCATGTTATTATCTTCCATGCTTAGTGTGAATAATACTAATGAAGAGATATTGAATTTTATCAGCAATTTTTTTCCTACATGTATTGAAATGGTTGTATTGTTCTCCTTTGTCTGTTACTGTAGTGATTAACTTGCTCGGTTTTTATGTTAAAATCTTACTATATGCTTGGAATGAATTCTACTTGCTCATGAAGCTTTTCAATACTCTTCTGAAATAAACTTGCCAAAATTTTATTTTACATATTTACATTTATACTTGCATGCTTGGCCTATATTTTTTTCTTGTAGTGTTCTTATTTGGCCTTGGTATCAAGGCTAATTGACTCATAGATCAATTTTGCAAGCTTTCCATCTTAAACAGCTATGGTAAAATCCACACCTAAAATAACTGGGGCCTATGGTATATTTGATGGGGAGTTTTTCAGTTGCAGTTCAAATTATTTAGTTGCTATTGGTTTATTTAAATGTTGCTATTTGTTCTTAAGTCTTCCTGGCTGGCTCAGAGGTAAAGAATCTGCCTGCCAATGCAGGAGACACTGGTTTAATCCCTTGGATGGGAAGGTCCCCTGGAGGAGGAAACGGCAACCCACTCCAGTATTCTTTTTTTTTGGAGGCGGGGAGTCAGGTTACGGAGGGAGAAGGGCAGGTGGGCCACTTCTACTGGTCTTTCATTTCTCTATTTTTATCCTTCTTTGTTCTTTGACCCGTGTGGGTCTCCCATCACAGTGGCCTCTGTTGTCGCAGAGCACTGGCTCTGGGTGCATGCGCTCCAGATTTCCAGCTCGGTGATTGGACACATCAGTCCAGCCGCTCCGCGGCACGTGGGATCTTCCCAGGCTAGGGATCGAACCGGCGCCCCTTGCACTGCAAGACAGTGTCCTTACCCGCTGGACCACCAGGGAAGTCCCCACTCCAGTATTCTTGCCTGGAGAATCCCATGGACAGAGGAACATGGTGGGCTACAGCCCATGTGGTCTACAAAGAGTCACACGTGACTTAGCAACAAAACAACAATAACAACAACAACAAAAATTTTTGTTCTTAGGTCTAAATGACTAAATATTTATGCTTCTAAAAGAGGCCACTCATTTGTCTTTATATTTATTTGCACGGTTTTTATGTTAAAATCTTACTATATGCTTGGAATGAATTCTACTTGCTCATGAAGCTTTTCAATACTCTTCTGAAATAAACTTGCCAAAATTTTATTTTACATATTTACATTTATACTTGCATGCTTGGCCTATATTTTTTTCTTGTAGTGTTCTTATTTGGCCTTGGTATCAAGGCTAATTGACTCATAGATCAATTTTGCAAGCTTTCCATCTTAAACAGCTATGGTAAAATCCACACCTAAAATAACTGGGGCCTATGGTATATTTGATGGGGAGTTTTTCAGTTGCAGTTCAAATTATTTAGTTGCTATTGGTTTATTTAAATGTTGCTATTTGTTCTTAAGTCTTCCTGGCTGGCTCAGAGGTAAAGAATCTGCCTGCCAATGCAGGAGACACTGGTTTAATCCCTTGGATGGGAAGGTCCCCTGGAGGAGGAAACGGCAACCCACTCCAGTATTCTTTTTTTTTGGAGGCGGGGAGTCAGGTTACGGAGGGAGAAGGGCAGGTGGGCCACTTCTACTGGTCTTTCATTTCTCTATTTTTATCCTTCTTTGTTCTTTGACCCGTGTGGGTCTCCCATCACAGTGGCCTCTGTTGTCGCAGAGCACTGGCTCTGGGTGCATGCGCTCCAGATTTCCAGCTCGGTGATTGGACACATCAGTCCAGCCGCTCCGCGGCACGTGGGATCTTCCCAGGCTAGGGATCGAACCGGCGCCCCTTGCACTGCAAGACAGTGTCCTTACCCGCTGGACCACCAGGGAAGTCCCCACTCCAGTATTCTTGCCTGGAGAATCCCATGGACAGAGGAACATGGTGGGCTACAGCCCATGTGGTCTACAAAGAGTCACACGTGACTTAGCAACAAAACAACAATAACAACAACAACAAAAATTTTTGTTCTTAGGTCTAAATGACTAAATATTTATGCGTTTCTAAAAAGAGGCCACTCATTTGTCTTTATATTTATTTGCACAGATTTGTACATATTTATTCCTTCATGCATTTAAAATTGCTACAGTTTGTGCATAGGTACTTGTTTCACTCTTTTTCATACAAAGAACAAACCAGCACTGAACAGCATTGAACTTTGCAGCATCAATACTTAAAGCCTGGATACAATGCAGCAATACCTTCAGATCTCTGAGAGAATATTATTTTAATCCTGTGATTCTATATCCAGTGAGGTTAAAGTCACTTTCAACTATGCAAGGATATAAAAGGACTTAAACGACATAGAGAACAGACGTATGGACACGGGGTGAGGGGAGGAAGGAGAGGGTGAAATGTATGGAGAAAGTAGCATGGAAACTTACATTACCGTATATAAAATAGATGGCCAATGGAAATTTGCTGTATGACTCAGGGAACCCAAACAGGGACTCTGTAACAACCTGGAGGGGTGGGATGGGGAGGGAGATGGAAGGGAGGTTCAAGAGGAAGGGGACATATGTATACCTATGGCTGATTCATGTGGCTATTTGGCAGAAAACCACAAAATTCTGTAAAGCAATTATCCTTCAATTAAATAAATAATTAAAAAAGAAAATTTAAAAGGACTGAAAAAGCCTGTCTTTTATTCACCCTGGATCTCGGCAAAATGAGGTAGCAAAACAAAAAAGAAGACATGGAGTCCAGTTAACAATGACAGCAACAATGTAAGGTAGTAGAGGGAAGTCACAGGATGACAATGTACAACAGAGGCCAAAGGAACAGTCAGTTCAGTTTAGAGCAGACAAATGAGGAAAGAGCCAGCTCTGAGAAGGAAGTTGTGAATGAATGAAATGCAATTGTTAAATTATCTGCCGGCGCCTTGCACTGCAAGACAGTGTCCTTACCCGCTGGACCACCAGGGAAGTCCCCACTCCAGTATTCTTGCCTGGAGAATCCCATGGACAGAGGAACATGGTGGGCTACAGCCCATGTGGTCTACAAAGAGTCACACGTGACTTAGCAACAAAACAACAATAACAACAACAACAAAAATTTTTGTTCTTAGGTCTAAATGACTAAATATTTATGCGTTTCTAAAAAGAGGCCACTCATTTGTCTTTATATTTATTTGCACAGATTTGTACATATTTATTCCTTCATGCATTTAAAATTGCTACAGTTTGTGCATAGGTACTTGTTTCACTCTTTTTCATACAAAGAACAAACCAGCACTGAACAGCATTGAACTTTGCAGCATCAATACTTAAAGCCTGGATACAATGCAGCAATACCTTCAGATCTCTGAGAGAATATTATTTTAATCCTGTGATTCTATATCCAGTGAGGTTAAAGTCACTTTCAACTATGCAAGGATATAAAAGGACTTAAACGACATAGAGAACAGACGTATGGACACGGGGTGAGGGGAGGAAGGAGAGGGTGAAATGTATGGAGAAAGTAGCATGGAAACTTACATTACCGTATATAAAATAGATGGCCAATGGAAATTTGCTGTATGACTCAGGGAACCCAAACAGGGACTCTGTAACAACCTGGAGGGGTGGGATGGGGAGGGAGATGGAAGGGAGGTTCAAGAGGAAGGGGACATATGTATACCTATGGCTGATTCATGTGGCTATTTGGCAGAAAACCACAAAATTCTGTAAAGCAATTATCCTTCAATTAAATAAATAATTAAAAAAGAAAATTTAAAAGGACTGAAAAAGCCTGTCTTTTATTCACCCTGGATCTCGGCAAAATGAGGTAGCAAAACAAAAAAGAAGACATGGAGTCCAGTTAACAATGACAGCAACAATGTAAGGTAGTAGAGGGAAGTCACAGGATGACAATGTACAACAGAGGCCAAAGGAACAGTCAGTTCAGTTTAGAGCAGACAAATGAGGAAAGAGCCAGCTCTGAGAAGGAAGTTGTGAATGAATGAAATGCAATTGTTAAATTATCTGATACACCTATGAGATTAGAATAAAAGTTCGGTAGACATCTGACTCATCTGATGAAGCAATTTGATAGGTACGTAGAACCAAAGGAAATGGGAAAAAACACTCCCTAGGAACTCTAGGCAAAACTAAAGGGTGTACAAGAAAGGAAACACAATCATAGAATCAACTTGCTTCAACAATGCAAGATATTTCCATCATCATCATATTAAATACTGATTTAACAAAAATGAATTGAGAGAATGGGAGCTATGTCATGTATCACAGTAGGAATTCAATAGATAACAGGAAAAAGTGACAAGCAAATAACAATATAAGCTTACAGATTACATATAGAAATATGTAGGTAAATATAGGAAGAACCCAGCTAAAAGTGTTGTGAGTGGTTATACTTCAGAAGTGTGACTGGGAATGAGGAGGAAAAGAGATCACCACTTTTCATTTTAAGCCTTTGAGCACTATTTTCTTTTTAAGATTTGTTTGTTTATATAATTCAGTACAGACTTGGAGATTCTTGTTTTACCTGTTGTTCTAATCTCTTACTCCTATGTATTTATTTTTAAATAAAACTTTTAGTGTTGAGATAATTTTAGATGCACATGTACTTGTAAGAAATAATACAAAGAGAGCTCTTGTACTCTACCCAATTTCCCCGAATGGTAGCATCTTGCAAAAACCATAGCATGCTATCACAAGTAGGATATCTACACTGATACAGTCAAGATACAGAACATTTCCATTACCCTCATATTGCCTTTTTACTATTTGCCCACTTAACGCTGATTCAGAGAGAACCACAAAATTCTGTAAAGCAATTATCCTTCAATTAAATAAATAATTAAAAAAGAAAATTTAAAAGGACTGAAAAAGCCTGTCTTTTATTCACCCTGGATCTCGGCAAAATGAGGTAGCAAAACAAAAAAGAAGACATGGAGTCCAGTTAACAATGACAGCAACAATGTAAGGTAGTAGAGGAAGTCACAGGATGACAATGTACAACAGAGGCCAAAGGAACAGTCAGTTCAGTTTAGAGCAGACAAATGAGGAAAGAGCCAGCTCTGAGAAGGAAGTTGTGAATGAATGAAATGCAATTGTTAAATTATCTGATACACCTATGAGATTAGAATAAAAGTTCGGTAGACATCTGACTCATCTGATGAAGCAATTTGATAGGTACGTAGAACCAAAGGAAATGGGAAAAAACACTCCCTAGGAACTCTAGGCAAAACTAAAGGGTGTACAAGAAAGGAAACACAATCATAGAATCAACTTGCTTCAACAATGCAAGATATTTCCATCATCATCATATTAAATACTGATTTAACAAAAATGAATTGAGAGAATGGGAGCTATGTCATGTATCACAGTAGGAATTCAATAGATAACAGGAAAAAGTGACAAGCAAATAACAATATAAGCTTACAGATTACATATAGAAATATGTAGGTAAATATAGGAAGAACCCAGCTAAAAGTGTTGTGAGTGGTTATACTTCAGAAGTGTGACTGGGAATGAGGAGGAAAAGAGATCACCACTTTTCATTTTAAGCCTTTGAGCACTATTTTCTTTTTAAGATTTGTTTGTTTATATAATTCAGTACAGACTTGGAGATTCTTGTTTTACCTGTTGTTCTAATCTCTTACTCCTATGTATTTATTTTTAAATAAAACTTTTAGTGTTGAGATAATTTTAGATGCACATGTACTTGTAAGAAATAATACAAAGAGAGCTCTTGTACTCTACCCAATTTCCCCGAATGGTAGCATCTTGCAAAAACCATAGCATGCTATCACAAGTAGGATATCTACACTGATACAGTCAAGATACAGAACATTTCCATTACCCTCATATTGCCTTTTTATAGCTACACTCACTTCCTTCCTGCCCTCTACCCACTCCTTAATCTCTGGCAACCACTAAATAATTATCCATTTCTAGACTTTTTGTCATTTCAAGAATGTCATATAAATAAAATCATACAGTATGTAACCTTTGGGATTAGCTTTTTTCATTCAGAGTCTCTGGAGATTCATTCAAGTTTTGTGTATTGATAGTTTCTTTATATTCTGTCCATGAACTTCTCCAGGCAAGAATACTGGAGTGGGTATTCCCTTTTCCAGAGGATCTTCCCAACCCAGGGATCAAACCTGTGTCTCCTGCATCTCCTGCATTGCAGGCAGATTCTTTACTGTCTGAGCCACCAGGGACACCCACTCCTGAGCAGTATTCCACAGTATGAATGTACTACTGGTTGTTTAACAATTCACCTCCTGCAAAGTATTTAGACTGTTCCCAATTTTGACTTACTACAAATAAAGCTTCTATAAACATTCATCTACATGATTTTTGTGTTAACTTTAAGTCTTCATTGACCTGAAATAAATGCCAAGAGTGTAATTGCTAGGTCATATGGTAGTTGCATATTTAGTTTTATAAGAAACTACCAAACTCTTTTCCAGAGTGGTTTCACTACTTGACATGGCCACCAGTATATGAGTGATCTGTCTCTACTTTCTTACCAGCATTTGATATTGTCACTATTTTTTATTTTAAACAATTTGATACATGTGTGGTGATATCTCATTTAGATTTTAATTTACATTTCCTTAGGGGCTAAGGATGTTAAACATCTTTTTATGGGCTTATTTAGCACATGTATATCCTCTTTGGTAAAATCTGCTTATGACTTTTGCCCAGTTTTGAATTGGATTTTTTGTTGTTTTACTGTTTGATTTTGAGAGTTCTTTCTGTTTCCTAGGTCCTTGTCAGGTATGTCGGTTTTATATATTTTATCCTACCCTAGAGCTAGTCGTTCATCGTCTCAACAGGGTCTTTCACAGAGCAAAAGTTTTTAGTTTTGATGAGGCTCAACTTAATTTTTCCTTTTATGATTCATGTTTTGGTGTCAAGTCGAAAAGCTCTTTCCCTTGTCTTCGATCTCAAAATTTTTCTCCTGTGTTTTTCCCTCTAGAAGTTTTATAGGTTCATATTTTAAATTTAAGTCTGTGGTCCATTTTGAGTTAACTTTTATATAAGGTATGAAACTTAGGTTGAAGTTCATTCTTTTTTCAATGTCCAGTTGCTCCAGAACCATTTATTGAAAAGGCTATATTTTCTCCATTGAATTGCTTTTGCACCTTTGTCAAAAACCAGTTGGGCATATTTTGGGGTTCTCTGTTTTGTTACATTGATCTATGTGTCTACCCCTTACCATACAGCTTTGAATTCTGTAGTCTGGTAAACTGAATATTAGCCCCTCACAGATGTCCATGTCTCAATCTGTGACTGTTACTTCACGTGAAAAAGGGGCTTTGCAGATGTGATTAAAATTAAAGATCTTGAGATGAGGAGACTATCCTGGATTACCCAGGAGGGTGTAATGTAATTGCAAAGGAGGCAGGAAGATCAGAGTCAGAGAGAGGAAATTTGATGATGAAGCAGAAATGAGAGTGAGTACCATTGTGAAGAAGGCAGTCACCAGCGAAGGAGTGCAGGTGACTGGAAAAGGCAAGGAAATGGATTCTTTCTTGGAGGCTTCAAAAGAAATACAGCCTTGCTGACACTGACTTTAGCCCAAGATTGACTTAGGATGTTTAATGTCGACAACTGTAAAATAATAAATTGTTGTTGTTTCAGTAGCTAAGTCTTCAAGCCCAACTCTTTTACAGCACCATGGACTGTAGATGGCCAGGCTCCTCTGTCCATGGGATTTTCCAGACAACAATACTTGAGTTGAGAACTTCCCTGGTGGTCCAGTGGGTAAAGAGTCTGATGCAATGGAATGCAATGCAAGGGGCACCAGTTCGATCCCTATCCCAGGAAGATCCCACATGCCACAGAGAAGCTGGGCCAGTGTGTCCAATTAGGAACCAGTGCTCTGGAGCACATGCAGTGAAAGAGGCCACTGTAATGGGAGGCCCACACATGCCAAAGAATAAAGATGGATGAAAATAAAGAAAGAAAGAATACTTCAGTGGCCTGCTATTTCCTTCTCCAAGTGATCTTCGGACCATGGCTCGAACATGTGTCTTCTTGTGTCTCTTGCATTGGCAGGTGGATTCTTTACCCCTGAGCCACCTGGGAAGCCCTCTTTTTAATTGTAGCTGCTTTAAAATCTTTGCCAGATAATTCTGACATTCTTTTCATCTAATTGTTGGTATCTATTGGTTGTTTTTTCTTATTCAGTTTGAGATGATTCTGGATTTTTATATTATGAATAGGTTTAGGTCACAACCCAGTCATATTCATAGTATATTATGAGACCCTACACCTTTAAACTTTCTGTTTTTGCTAGCTTTCTCTAATAATCTTCTAATAGGGCAAGGAGTAGTGCTCCTTCATTAATTTCATGTAGAAGTAGATGCCCAGGTTTCCCATTTGGCCTCTGTTGACATCTGAATTGGGGGCTCCTTGTTATTGCCACATGAGGGTAGGTATTCCCCTCCCAATAGCCTCCACTGACTACTGGGGGTGAGAAGGGATTATTAGTGGACAGCCAAGATGAAAGTCTGGACTCCTTCCTTGGCTTTCTCTGAAACCACCTAGGTTGGGGTGTTAAGATACCTCATTACAACATGGTGAGGAGGGAAGTCTAAACTTGACAGTTGAGATTTTCTGGCATGAATGGGAATGGGGGTCACAGTGTTTTCTCTGTTGTTTAACTAGAGCAGAGTGGTATTGTTTGAAAATTTTCTACCTTACTAGATTGCCCCTTTCCCAGTTCTTTGGCTAACTAGAGCAGTCTTAACTGCTTACACTTTTTTTTTTTTTCCTGCACCTGTTGGTAATTCTGAGTTACCACTCTCTTCAGCTCCACATCTAGAATGTCTGAAGCAAATGGAGAATCCAGGTAAATTAGTACTGTGTAATTCTTTCGGTCCTGAAGTTCATAGCTCATTTTCTTTCTTCTCTGGACCTTTCAGAATCTTCTTATGTTTGTCTTATATAGAATATTTAGGGTTTTCAGTTGTACTTAGTGGGATAAATAGGGAAAAGTATATGTACTTCATCTTCTAAGATTCTTATTTTTGTAACTTTGCTCATGCTTGTCTTGATATATCCTTATCAAGATATATGTATACCTTATCTTTATATATATATATATATATATATATATATATATATAAAGAAAGCCATCTAATGAAGTCGCAGCTGAAGTCTTTTTTCCTCCCTTTAGGAAGATATCCCCTATCACTGCATTTACTTTAAAGCTGTGCTCAAATCACTAAAGCAGGTGCTCAGTATATTTTTGTTGATGTTAATGGCATTCCTATCATTACATTTCTTTTCTAAGATACAGTTTCACTAATATTTCTTCTCTACATGTTCTCTTACTGTAAATGTAATTACTGGAACAATAATCTAGATAGAGTTCGTAAATGGTATCTGCAAACATACTGGATACAATGGGTCAGTATCTAAAGCCCTAATTTTGAAAAGACACAACATAGAACATTCCCTGATAATGATTTCTAGCTTTTATTGGATTTCACTGCCTACGTGTATACAGTTTTTGTGATAACATCATGATACAAATTATTTAATTGGAAAAAAGGCATAGTCCTATGTCTGCTATTTTTCACTAGACAGCAAACTCACATGCTGAAATGTTTTCGTGAAAACCAGATGCCTGGCAACCCTTGAACCTCACTCCACTGGAGCAGGGCAGGCAATCTGGGAAGTTTCCAGGAAGTTAAATTCAGTAAGCATTTATTGTGCAATAAGAGGACATCTGAGCATGTGTACAGCACATTGGTAAAGTCTAACAACAGGCACTAGGTAAACAGATGACTGGCATCAGAGGGCTCTCACTAGGGACTGTATATGTATCCCCTAGTAGCCTGGAGGGGCTCATTGAGAGAAGCATTTGGCTATAAGCAAAGTACTGGGATGGATATGAGTATCAGGAAACATGCAGAGGAGACTGAAATTCAAACAGAAACAACAGAGATGGCAATGAAAGGGCCCCAGGTCTAGAAGAATCAGGGTTCTGAGATGACCATCTTACGTATTCAGAAAGAAAGAAGCAAGATGAAGACCAAGTTAAAAGAAACAAGGCAGAAATCTAATCATCAAAATCTGAGTGCAGAGAAGCTCTGTTTCTACTGGAGTCACTTAATATGAACCTTGTACAGCGATTCATTTAAGCCTGTGTTGTGATTATGTGAAAAGAAGTTGGAGGCTTCTATATTCATTTTGTCTCTAGGATTTCTTCATGTTTGCTTTTATTCCCTCGACTCTCTTTTAGTTCGTATTGGTGTTCATTTTGTTTTGATTTTTCCTTAGTGTGATTCTAGCTCTTTAGCTCTTGTTCTCTATGAAAAACTTATTGAATGTTGCCTTTGTACTTAATACAAATTGCCTTGTCTTTGGTTCATGGCACCCTTCAGGACACCTGGAAAGCCTGGCTGTGTTCTCAGGCTTTTCACACTATAGCCACAGGGAAACTGTGCTCTGTTCTTGTTCCATTGCAGTCACCCAGTTCATGCTACACTTTGTCCAGCCCACACCTGGAAGGGGAGGGGGAGCCAATAGAGGCCAGACCTACTGACCTAGGGCTCCTTGAATCTTTGGCCGCCATCCTTGGTCCCTGAGGCCAGGGTGGGACTGAGTCTGTAGGTGGGGTCTGAATGACCCGATCAGGCAGATCATTTCACTTAACCTTCTAGTATCTTTAAAGGCAAGCATGAGCAATATAAAATTTAAGTAACATCACTTGGAAGTGACTTCCCTGGTGGCTCAGATGGTAAAGAATCTGCCTGCAATGCAGGAGACTTGAGTTTGATTCCTGGGTTGGAAAGATCCCCTGGAGAAGGGAAAGGCTACCCATTCCAGTATTTTGGGGCTTCTGTTGTAGCCCAGTTGGTAAAGGATCTATCCGCACTGCAGGAGACCTGGGTTCAATTCCTGGGTTGGGACAATCCCCTGGAGAAGGAAATGGTAACCCACTTCAGTATTCTTACCTGGAGAATCCCAGGGACAGAGGAACCTGGTGGGCTAAAGTGCATGAGGTTGCAAAGAGTTGGACACAACTGAGTGACTAAGTTGAGCTTAATAGAGAAATTAAATATGACAATTATGAGCTTATTAAGGCAGAGTTACAAAATCATTTCTCATAGAATGTAAGTGAAAGACGTAAGACACTCTTGGGCTCTTGTCTTGGTGTATCCAGCACACTGGTGGGAAATGCTGTATGAATGGAGGAAGGCCAGCAAAAATGGAAGGGTTTCTAGAGTTTGCTAGCAGCACCAAGTGAGAAGCATCGAGGTCTAAGAGTCAGTGAAAGGCAAATAACTAAGAGCCGATGCTTTTAGAATCACCTTCCTTTCCACGTTTCTCCAGCACCAAAGTGCCTGAATCTTCCTCTCTCAAACTATGCTTTTTTCTTGCCCGTACGCTCACATTTCAGCCAGAAAGTTCCAAATAGCAACTCTCACCTACATGGCCTCGATAAAGTTTTAGGGGATTAGATCCTGCCTTAACAGAAATGATGTTAAGTTCCAAATCTCTGAAAAACTGGACAGCGACAAGCCCTTGTTCACCCCTGTTACCAGAACTTCTTGCCTCAGTTCTTGTCTTTCATACTAAAACTTCTAATCTGGTTTCTAACTCTTGTAACCTCTGTCTGAGTTATAAGTCCATTCTTTTCCATGTGTCCCAGATTTGCTCTTTATTCGAATTTCATATTTTCCTAAACCTTCACACTTTATCTGAGTGTCTCATGTGACCCACCATCTGGCTCTGCTGACCTTTCTTGTCTGGTTTCAGACTTAAAAGCTTTGCCATTACCATTCATTTCTGGGATTTTCACCTGACATGGCCTGTTTTGGTATCTAGCCATAGCTTCTGCTTTTCAGTCCTAGGCTTTTATCCTGGTCCATTATATTGTCAGCATCCTATATTCTTAGTTTTGATCCAGCATCAACCTGGATCCAACCTGTCTTTGATTGTTCAGTAGGTAAATTGCATGGTAGGCATGCTCATAGGGCCTTTGGGCATTTATATTGCTGAGCTTGCCTCCTACTTCAGGAAAGCCCACCTTACCCATCCTTCTAAGAATAGGATAAGATAGGACAGGATAGATTCCGCTCCTTCAACAAATGCCATCTAGTTTTATGTCCTAATTTCTCATGTATACATTTTTAATAAACTAGTTTAACAGTTGTATAATCATTCGTTTGGGTTTCCTTGGTGGTCCAATGGTAAAGAATCCACCTGCCAATGCAGGAGATTTGGGTTCAGTCCCTGAGTCAGGAGAAGTAAATGGAAACCCACTCCAGACTTCTTACCTGGGAAATCTCATGGACAGAGGAGTCTGGCAGACTACAGTCCATAGGGTCACAAAAGAATTGAACACAACTTAGTGACTAAATAACAAACTACTCTTTCTCCTCTTGCAAATCTATGTGCAGTTTAAATGGAAATTTTACCTAGAAAAATTTTTACTGGAAAGAGGAACTCTAACTGGGGGTAGGTGGAGTGTTAGTTACTAAAGTAGGCAGTTTGGGAGAGGTTTCTAGGTGGCTGAGGCTTTCAGGCTCCTATTCAATTAGTTGTTGTTCAGTTTCTAAGTTGTATCTGACTCTTTATAACCCCATGAACTGCAACATGCCAGGCTTCCCTGTCCTTCACGATCTCCCAGAATTTGCTCAAACTCATGTCCATTGAGTCGATGATGCCATCCAACCATCTCATCCTCTGTCCCCTCTTCTCTTCCTGCCATCTTTCCCAGCATCAGAGTCTTTTCCAGTGGGTCGTATCTTGGTATTTTATTCGCCAAAATAGTGGCGCTTCAGCTTCAGCATTTGTCCTTCCAGTGAATATTCAGGGCTGATTTCCCTTAGGATTGATTGGTTTGATCTCCTTGCAGTCCAAGGGACTCTCAAGAGTCTTCCTCAGCACCACAGTTTAAAAGCGTCAGTCACAATAGCTAATCTTTTTTAAATTAATTAATTAATTAATTAATTTAATTAATTAATTACCTGTATTTTTAGTTATGGTCAAAGAGCACATAACAAAATTTACCATCCTAACCTAAAAACTGTTAAAAAATATTTATTTATTTGATCATGTCGAGTGTTAGTTGCAGCATGCAGGATCTTCATTGCATCAAATGGGATCTTTTGTTGAGGCCCATGGATTCTCTAGCTGTGGCACACAGTTTCTGAAGCACACAGGTTCAGTGGTTGTGGTGTACAGACTTAGCTGTTCTGCAACATGTGAGATCTTAATTCCCTGACTGGGGATTGAACGCACGTCCCCTGCATTGCAGGCTGGATTCTTAACCACTCGACTACCAGGGGATTCCCCACCTTAACCATTTTTAAGTATACAGTTCAGCAGCATTAAGTATGTTCACACTGTTACACAAGAGATCTCCAGAACTTTTTCATCTTGCAAAAGTGAAACTTGTGGGCTTCCCTGGTAGCTCAGTGGTAAAGAGTTCATCTGCCAATTCAGGAGACACAGGTTCGACCCCTGATCCGGGAAGATCCCACATACTGTGGAGTACCTAAGCCCATGAGCCACAACTATTGAGCCTGTGCTCTAGAGTCTCAAAGCCACAACTATTGAGCCCATGGGCCACAACTACTGAAGCCCGTTTGCCCTAGAGCCCGAGTTCCACAACAAGAGAAGTCACCACAACAAGAAGCCTGCTCATCTCAACTAGAGAGGAGCCCCCACTCCCTGCAAGTAGCAAAGAGCTGGTGGCAGCAGTGAAAACCCAGAATAACTGAAAATAAAATCAATAAGTGAAACTTCTCAGAGATAGCCCCTGGTTTTCAAAAGTTCACTTTACATCACTTCACTTTTATGAAAGACCTACGTTAGTACCTGTTTTCACTAACCAAAAGAAATCCAAAGGGGATTTCCAGTTTTACACAAAAACAAAAAGCAAAAATAGCATCCAATGCTTGTTTTGCAGCCAGCCATTATAGAGGCAATGCATTTGAACAGGCTAAGCTGCCCCATGAAACTGATTCACCTGGAATTACACTCAGAGTCTTATCATCAAACTGCCATGGCTTTGAACTCTGTCTGTGGGCATCAGTGTGTTTCTCTTGCTTTATTTTGTGCATTCATCAGTAAGGTGTTTCCTAAGGTAATTATTTATTTGTTTTATGCCATTTTAGCTTAACAAAAGATTTCATAGGAATGCTCTACTTTTCGATAGTGGGGGAAAACCCTACTTTTTAACAGCTCCCTCCCCCTCTTCCCTTCCCCTAGTACCTGGCAACCACTGTTAGTCCTGTATCTACTTTTGAATGGGATTGGTTTCTGCTTGTAACAGGCTCAATATGGATACCAAAGGAAGATCACACTCTATTTTTCTCTTTTCTAAATTTTGGCCTCGGGGCTTCCCCTGGTGGTCCAGTGGATAAGGACACCGCCTTGCAGTGCAAGGGGCGCCAGTTCGATCCCTGATACAGGAAGATCCCACATACTGTGGAGTACCTAAGCCCATGAGCCACAACTATTGAGCCTGTGCTCTAGAGTCTCAAAGCCACAACTATTGAGCCCATGGGCCACAACTACTGAAGCCCGTTTGCCCTAGAGCCCGAGTTCCACAACAAGAGAAGTCACCACAACAAGAAGCCTGCTCATCTCAACTAGAGAGGAGCCCCCACTCCCTGCAAGTAGCAAAGAGCTGGTGGCAGCAGTGAAAACCCAGAATAACTGAAAATAAAATCAATAAGTGAAACTTCTCAGAGATAGCCCCTGGTTTTCAAAAGTTCACTTTACATCACTTCACTTTTATGAAAGACCTACGTTAGTACCTGTTTTCACTAACCAAAAGAAATCCAAAGGGGATTTCCAGTTTTACACAAAAACAAAAAGCAAAAATAGCATCCAATGCTTGTTTTGCAGCCAGCCATTATAGAGGCAATGCATTTGAACAGGCTAAGCTGCCCCATGAAACTGATTCACCTGGAATTACACTCAGAGTCTTATCATCAAACTGCCATGGCTTTGAACTCTGTCTGTGGGCATCTGTGTTTTCTCTTGCTTTATTTTGTGCATTCATCAGTAAGGTGTTTCCTAAGGTAATTATTTATTTGTTTTATGCCATTTTAGCTTAACAAAAGATTTCATAGGAATGCTCTACTTTTCGATAGTGGGGGAAAACCCTACTTTTTAACAGCTCCCTCCCCCTCTTCCCTTCCCCTAGTACCTGGCAACCACTGTTAGTCCTGTATCTACTTTTGAATGGGATTGGTTTCTGCTTGTAACAGGCTCAATATGGATACCAAAGGAAGATCACACTCTATTTTTCTCTTTTCTAAATTTTGGCCTCGGGGCTTCCCCTGGTGGTCCAGTGGATAAGGACACCGCCTTGCAGTGCAAGGGGCGCCAGTTCGATCCCTGGCCTGGGAGGATCCCACGTGCCGCGGAGCGGCTGGACTGATGTGTCCAATTGCCGAGCCGGAGCTCTGGAACACATGCACCCAGAGCCGGTGCTCTGCGACGACAGAGGCCACCGCGATGGGAGGCCCACGGGAGCCAGAGAACAAAGACGGATGAAAATGGAGAAATGAAAGACTAATAGAAGTGGCCCGCCCGCTCCCCTCCCCAACCCGACTCCCGCCCAATAATAAATAAATAATTAAATAAATCTTTAAAAAAATAAATAAATAAATAAATAAATTTTGGCCTCTTTATATTTATTTATTTTCATCCATCTTTATTCTTCGGCCTATGTGGGCTTCCCATTGCA
Organism: Tragulus kanchil; assembly: GCA_022376925.1. NCBI lineage: Eukaryota > Metazoa > Chordata > Mammalia > Artiodactyla > Tragulidae > Tragulus > Tragulus kanchil. Next base: position 62,216,914 of record JAIOJX010000001.1, on the reverse strand, counting down.
GTGGCCTCTCTTGTTGCACAGCACTGGCTCTGGGCATATGCATTCCAGAGTGCTGACTCATAATTGGACACACCAGTCCAGCAGCTCTGCAGCATAGGGGATCTTCCTGGGCCAGGGATCAAACTGGTGCCCCTTGTGCTGCAAGGCAGACACATTACCCACTCGACCACCAGGGAAGCCTTGTTTTTGTTTTAACCCAAAATTATGGATGGCAGATTGGAGAAGGAAATGGTAACCCATTCCAGTATTCTTGCCTGGAGAATCCCATGGACAGAGGAACCTGCCAGACTACAGTTCATAGGGTTGCAACAGTCCAACGCGACTTAGTGACTAAACCACCACTGCATGAATATGGTAGAGTTGGTGGACCAATTTTATTCCAATAAGCAGGAGTGACCTAAGTAATCCTGCCAGTTGCTCTTAGTTTTAAAATGCCATTTTAGCTTAACAAAAGATTTCATAGGAATGCTCTACTTTTCGATAGTGGGGAAAACCCTACTTTTAACAGCTCCTCCCCTCTTCCCTTCCCCTAGTACCTGGCAACCACTGTTAGTCCTGTATCTACTTTTGAATGGGATTGGTTTCTGCTTGTAACAGGCTCAATATGGATACCAAAGGAAGATCACACTCTATTTTTCTCTTTTCTAAATTTTGGCCTCGGGGCTTCCCCTGGTGGTCCAGTGGATAAGGACACCGCCTTGCAGTGCAAGGGGCGCCAGTTCGATCCCTGGCCTGGGAGGATCCCACGTGCCGCGGAGCGGCTGGACTGATGTGTCCAATTGCCGAGCCGGAGCTCTGGAACACATGCACCCAGAGCCGGTGCTCTGCGACGACAGAGGCCACCGCGATGGGAGGCCCACGGGAGCCAGAGAACAAAGACGGATGAAAATGGAGAAATGAAAGACTAATAGAAGTGGCCCGCCCGCTCCCCTCCCTCCCCAACCCGACTCCCGCCCAATAATAAATAAATAATTAAATAAATCTTTAAAAAAATAAATAAATAAATAAATAAATTTTGGCCTCTTTATATTTATTTATTTTCATCCATCTTTATTCTTCGGCCTATGTGGGCTTCCCATTGCAGTGGCCTCTCTTGTTGCACAGCACTGGCTCTGGGCATATGCATTCCAGAGTGCTGACTCATAATTGGACACACCAGTCCAGCAGCTCTGCAGCATAGGGGATCTTCCTGGGCCAGGGATCAAACTGGTGCCCCTTGTGCTGCAAGGCAGACACATTACCCACTCGACCACCAGGGAAGCCTTGTTTTTGTTTTAACCCAAAATTATGGATGGCAGATTGGAGAAGGAAATGGTAACCCATTCCAGTATTCTTGCCTGGAGAATCCCATGGACAGAGGAACCTGCCAGACTACAGTTCATAGGGTTGCAACAGTCCAACGCGACTTAGTGACTAAACCACCACTGCATGAATATGGTAGAGTTGGTGGACCAATTTTATTCCAATAAGCAGGAGTGACCTAAGTAATCCTGCCAGTTGCTCTTAGTTTTAAAATGTGAAAGCTCTAGAGGAAAAAATGTGTACATGCTCAGTCATGTCCAACTCTTTGCAACCCCATGAACTGTAGACCATGAGGCTCCTCTGTCCATGGGGTTTCCCAGGCAAGAATACTGGAGTGGGTTGCTATGCCCTCCTCCCGGGGATCTTCCCAACCCAGGGATCAAACTCACATCTCCTGTGTCTCCTGCATTAGCACATGAGTTCTTTACCACTAAGCCATCTGGGAAGCCCAGAGGAAAAATGACTACTGTGGAAATCCATTTTTTTTGTTGTTGTTTAAAAGATTATCTTGAATTTTGAATGTGCTTTGATCTTTCTCTAAATTGAAAGACTTCAGCTAATTATCACTGTAGGTCGTTATTCCCCTCTGTGTAGTTGAGATTTTCAGAATATAAATGCGACAGGAGAGGTTTTAAGGTGCTGAGCATGTTTCAACACTGTAAAACAAAACCATTAAGTGCATTCAATGATAGATATGAACTTGGTATAGTCTTTAGATAGGTATTTTGCAGTCAAGATGAGAAGATAAACATCTTCTAATTAGTTCATAAGATAAATACCTTCAGTATTAAGTAAAGAAAAAAATATCCCCAGGAAAACTGAGGGAAAGTGTGCACACCTAGAGGGTTTGGCTTTGAACCATTAATCCAGTGAAAGAAGCTCTGAATCACCTGCACATTTTACAATTACAGAGGAACATGAGCAAATCCCTAGGGCCAGGAGAAGACTTTAAGATGAGATATGGTCCAAAGATTTTACTTGCTCATACTTGCTTTGTGATAGTCTGGAAAAAAGACCTTTTTCGGATATGTTAGTTTCATTTTGTATCATTTCAAATTATGTAAGTACATCTTGCCTACTATTTTAAGAGGACTTTCAGTAGTAAATTCTCCCACATGTGAGTACTCTCCATGAAGTTAATTTTGACTTAGTTTTTCTGAAGCTGAGTCACAAATGCTCTCCAGTGCCTATTGTCTCTTCACCCTGGAGTATTCAGAAACAAAGGGAATGCCTCCCATGGCCTACATGTTGGGGCATAGATAATATCCGGGCAAGGGTCATTCAACAGAATGTGACTCAGCAAAATAATCAGATATTCAAAGCCAGCACAAAGAACAAGTTCAAGGAGTTAGGCAAGGTGTGAGGGCTCCCGCAGTTCTTAAAGAAGATGAGGAAGGTTCCCAAATCTAGAAAGATCAGATTTGAAGGGCAGTGACCATGGGTACCTCATAACCTTCTTGGCCTCATTTTTATTATCTGTAAAACAAAGGAATTAGTCAGTGTTATGAGTTGAATTGTTTGCCTCAAAAAGACTTGTTGAAATCCTACCTCAGACTATGATCTCATATGGAGAAAAGTCATTGCAGATGTAATTAGTTAATATGAGGTCATACTGGAGTAGAAAGTGAAAGCAAAAGTCACTTGGTCATGTCTGACTGTCTGTGATCCCACAGACAGTCTGTAGTCTACCAGGCTCCTCTGTCCATGGGATTTCCCAGCAAGAATACTGGAGTGGGTTGCCATTTCCTTCCCCTGGGGATCTTCCCAATCCAGGGATCAAACCTGAGTCTCCTGCATTGCAGGCAGATTATCATCTGAGCCATGAAGGAAGCCCCATACTGGAGAAGGGCAGATCCTTAATTCAACATGACTGGTGTCTTTATAAGAGAATAGAGACACACAGGGAGAACTCCTTGTGAAGATGGAGGCGAAGATTTGAGTTATGAAGCTATAAGCTAAGGAGTGACTAGGGCTACCAGAACCTGAGACAAGGAAGAATCTTTCTTAGGGGCTTTGGAGTGTGACAGAATGAGTTTCTGTTGTTTCTGTCTATCCAGTTTGTGTTACTTTTTTTTTCTTTTTATAGCGTACCTAAGGAACTAGTATGACCAAGAGCTACGTTCTCTTTTCTCACTTTCTGATTGTGATTTAGAAAAGCATTTCTAATGGATATTATCGTGTAATAGTGCTAAGCACATTTATGATCCAGTGAAATGCAGATGGCCTAGTAAAATTTATGCTGATCCTACCATTTCAAGAGCTTCCCTGGTAACTCAGCTGGTAAAAAATTGGCCTGCAATGCAGGAGACCTGGGTTCCATCCCTGGGTTGGGAAGAACCCTGGAGAAGGGAATGGCTACCCACTCCAGTATTCTTGCCTGGAGAATTCCGTGGACAGAGGAGCCTGGCAGGCTACAGTCCATAGGGATGCAAAGAGTTGGAAACGACTGAGGAACTTTCACTTCGCATAACATTTCAAAGCTCATTTTGGAGAAAGCCACATCTCATCTGAAATGTGAGACTTTATTCAAGTCCATGCAGAGAAAGTAATATTTCCAGAGTGAGCTATTATTCTAGAAGATACCAGGCCTGTTCTGGAGCCACGAAATCAATGCCCTTTCAAAATGTCTTCATGCAGGGGAAGAAAACTCTGTATGATGTCTCGGGTTGAAGTATTCATAAATTAGGAAGCAAGAGTGAGAGGAGCCTAAGTCCAGAGTCATAACAAGCAAATTGGAGGAGTTAAGAGGACAGACTCCTTTTTTCTTGAGTCATTTCATTATATAATCCCTCAAAAGACCAAATTCAGGGCCCAGAGTGAGAAGGTACAGTATGGAACATGTGCAGATATAAACAGGAAAAAAGATAAGAAGCCATCTTCCTTTCCCCTGATTCGTCATGGTAGCTGATGACGATGAAGACTGTGAGAAGCCATCTGCCATAGCCCCTGAGTGTCCCTGCCTGCTCTTGCTGGCTGTGCCAACCACACAAAGCCCTGCCTCCTCTCACTTGGGCCATTCCTCAGAATTGTGTTTTTGCACACAACCTTGCAACATGAGGCAATTTCTCTTCCTGGACAAAGAGCAGGCTTGCTTATTGTTTACTATCAAAGCTATAAATCCCCCAAGCTCGGTGTTCCTCAACAGTGGTTCATGTTCACAGTGTGCTCAGTATACACTTAGGTTTCCACATGTCATCCCTGTGGGAACTGAGTGCAAAGGGAACTCATACAAATACACAGATGGTCATGTTGCTTGCTGTGCTATAAGTAAAATCCTTTATCGTGAACCACTAGTCTCCTGTCTTCTGCCAGCATTTAGTAAGTTAATTTGTTAACCTATAAATAACATGGAATTCCAAACTTGACAACAATAAGATAAGCTGTTTTTCCCTGCTGTGGTTAATAATAGTAATAGATAATGATAATTTTGAAAGATAATAACAATACCACTTATTGTGGGCTTGCTAAGTGCCAGGTACTGCTTTATGACTTTGCATAAATTATCTCATATCATATCCACAACAATCTTACTAAGAAGTCAAATGACTTGCCCAAGGTCACATATTCTCAAGGTGACCTGACCATTATCATTACTGTTGTTTCTTACTTGCTAATATCTTTCTTTCTTTCTTCCTCATTTCTACCTTCTTATTGTAATTCCTTTTTCTCACAGTGAAAATTGATTATCATACATATCATACAAAAATAATGCATCGATAAAACTCACTGCCCCTCAAAACAATTTTGCATCTCATATTTTTTCTTCTCATCATAGAAGTTACCCAGACTCTGGGGTCAGTCTTCACTCGCTAGCTGGGTGACCTTGGGGCAAGTTGTTTAATTTCCCTATGTATCAATTTCCTCATTTGTAAAATGGGGGATAATAACAGTACCTACATCATAGGGTTGTTGTGAGTCTCAGGTAGGTTAGCATAGGTAAAGTGTTTACAATAGTGCCAAACATATAGTAATACTTCCATCCAAATTAGCTCCTCTTCCTATTTTCCTTCTTTTCTAAAGGCAGAATATTCCTGATTGATGGTGATTGATGTAATTGTCTTCAATGTCATCATCATCTTCAATTGACTGCATACTGTCTGCAAGGTAGGTGCTATGTTTACATCAAAATAATATTCCATTTCAGTCAAGGGATCTGTCCTATCAGAAATCTAATAATTTATTTAGATGCAACAGGCAATGCAAAGCAAGTTTAGGGCATTGCCCTTGTCCTAAAAAATCTTAAATCTACCCAATGAGATGAAATCAACACATATGCGCTCATTAGAGGGGAATAAATAATGATTGGTATGATATTGTACTTATAAACTCATGTAAATGCATGAGGAAGCTGTTTTGTATTAAGAAGAGTTGTTCAGAGGAATCTGCGTTAAGCCAAGCCAGTTTTAAGTTCAAAGGAGGCTTGAAAATGAAGTTTCCCAGTTAAGTGGTAGATGCATTCCAGACTGACCAATTTTATAGTACCAAGATTCAGAAATTCAGATCACTATTTAATTAAGTTTATATCTAGCAGATTTTTTAAAAAAGAAAAGTAGTAATTTTATGAACTCAGCATGGATGCACGTTCTTTCCTGCCAGAAACTAGGGGTACCAGGTGAGCAAGGAAGAGGTTTTTATTAATGTCCTAATGAGGGGGTTGGACAGACATGCACTTAACGAAAATTGCATTCATGTCCATTTATGTGAATATATAGTTCATCCATTAAAGTGTAATTATGTACTTATACAATGCAATACAGACATTAATACACAGACTTGGCCTTACATGTAGGTAGCCACCTACGTGGTATGATCTAAAAGGATGATTAAAAGTCTCCCTGCTCCCTGATGTCCTCCTTTGTGCTTCTTGAAGTTACCCAGACTCTGGGGTCAGTCTTCACTGCTAGCTGGGTGACTTTGGGGCAAGTTGTTTAATTTCCCTATGTATCAATTTCCTCATTTGTAAAATGGGGGATAATAACAGTACCTACATCATAGGGTTGTTGTGAGTCTCAGGTAGGTTAGCATAGGTAAAGTGTTTACAATAGTGCCAAACATATAGTAATACTTCCATCCAAATTAGCTCCTCTTCCTATTTTCCTTCTTTTCTAAAGGCAGAATATTCCTGATTGATGGTGATTGATGTAATTGTCTTCAATGTCATCATCATCTTCAATTGACTGCATACTGTCTGCAAGGTAGGTGCTATGTTTACATCAAAATAATATTCCATTTCAGTCAAGGGATCTGTCCTATCAGAAATCTAATAATTTATTTAGATGCAACAGGCAATGCAAAGCAAGTTTAGGGCATTGCCCTTGTCCTAAAAAATCTTAAATCTACCCAATGAGATGAAATCAACACATATGCGCTCATTAGAGGGGAATAAATAATGATTGGTATGATATTGTACTTATAAACTCATGTAAATGCATGAGGAAGCTGTTTTGTATTAAGAAGAGTTGTTCAGAGGAATCTGCGTTAAGCCAAGCCAGTTTTAAGTTCAAAGGAGGCTTGAAAATGAAGTTTCCCAGTTAAGTGGTAGATGCATTCCAGACTGACCAATTTTATAGTACCAAGATTCAGAAATTCAGATCACTATTTAATTAAGTTTATATCTAGCAGATTTTTTAAAAAAGAAAAGTAGTAATTTTATGAACTCAGCATGGATGCACGTTCTTTCCTGCCAGAAACTAGGGGTACCAGGTGAGCAAGGAAGAGGTTTTTATTAATGTCCTAATGAGGGGGTTGGACAGACATGCACTTAACGAAAATTGCATTCATGTCCATTTATGTGAATATATAGTTCATCCATTAAAGTGTAATTATGTACTTATACAATGCAATACAGACATTAATACACAGACTTGGCCTTACATGTAGGTAGCCACCTACGTGGTATGATCTAAAAGGATGATTAAAAGTCTCCCTGCTCCCTGATGTCCTCCTTTGTGCTTTCTTGCTTCATTCGTGTCCCTATGGACACGACCATAGGTATGCTTCACGACACTATGGACTGTAGCCCACCAGGTGCCTCTGTCCATGAACAGTCTCTAGGCAAGAATACTAGAGTGGATTGCCATGCCCTCCTCAAGGGGATCTTCCTGACCCAGGGACTGAGCCCATGTGTCTTATATCTCCTGCATTGGCAGACAGGTTCTTTACCACTAGCACCGCTTGGGAAGCCCTAAATTAATCTTACTAATCTGCATCAATTAATCTTATCAATCTGCATTAAATTATGACATTCCCACTGTTAATGTTACTTCTTTGAAAGAAGAGTTAGCTGCCAAAGGCCCGTGTTACAATGTAACAGGATCTTTTAAAGAGGACTAACAGAAGAGTGGGAGGCATAGGTCTATAATGTAGGCAGGAGAAAGTGCCATGGGAGGTGCCCTGAGACCTCCAGACACAGAGAAGGAGGATCAGTAACCAGGAGGACAGGCAAAGAAGAGTGGAAGCATTAGAAGATGAAATTGACCATACCAAAACATTTTGATGGCTCTGTGAAAGTATCCAACCATATAAATACTGTTCATTAAGGATTATTCTGCAGAAGAATTTAATTAAAAAAATCAAGTCACAGATTTTACGAGAGGTATCTAATTTCCCTGACATTAAGTACATTGTTGAAAAATAATTTGGCTGAGAACTGATACTCTGGGACAAAAGTTGCAAATCAGGTATTACCAGAAAGCAAGAGCAGAAGTGGGAAAAGTTTATATCTAGCAGATTTTTAAAAAGAAAGTAGTAATTTTATGAACTCAGCATGGATGCACGTCTTTCCTGCCAGAAACTAGGGTACCAGGTGAGCAAGGAAGAGGTTTTTATTAATGTCCTAATGAGGGGGTTGGACAGACATGCACTTAACGAAAATTGCATTCATGTCCATTTATGTGAATATATAGTTCATCCATTAAAGTGTAATTATGTACTTATACAATGCAATACAGACATTAATACACAGACTTGGCCTTACATGTAGGTAGCCACCTACGTGGTATGATCTAAAAGGATGATTAAAAGTCTCCCTGCTCCCTGATGTCCTCCTTTGTGCTTTCTTGCTTCATTCGTGTCCCTATGGACACGACCATAGGTATGCTTCACGACACTATGGACTGTAGCCCACCAGGTGCCTCTGTCCATGAACAGTCTCTAGGCAAGAATACTAGAGTGGATTGCCATGCCCTCCTCAAGGGGATCTTCCTGACCCAGGGACTGAGCCCATGTGTCTTATATCTCCTGCATTGGCAGACAGGTTCTTTACCACTAGCACCGCTTGGGAAGCCCTAAATTAATCTTACTAATCTGCATCAATTAATCTTATCAATCTGCATTAAATTATGACATTCCCACTGTTAATGTTACTTCTTTGAAAGAAGAGTTAGCTGCCAAAGGCCCGTGTTACAATGTAACAGGATCTTTTAAAGAGGACTAACAGAAGAGTGGGAGGCATAGGTCTATAATGTAGGCAGGAGAAAGTGCCATGGGAGGTGCCCTGAGACCTCCAGACACAGAGAAGGAGGATCAGTAACCAGGAGGACAGGCAAAGAAGAGTGGAAGCATTAGAAGATGAAATTGACCATACCAAAACATTTTGATGGCTCTGTGAAAGTATCCAACCATATAAATACTGTTCATTAAGGATTATTCTGCAGAAGAATTTAATTAAAAAAATCAAGTCACAGATTTTACGAGAGGTATCTAATTTCCCTGACATTAAGTACATTGTTGAAAAATAATTTGGCTGAGAACTGATACTCTGGGACAAAAGTTGCAAATCAGGTATTACCAGAAAGCAAGAGCAGAAGTGGGAAAACTGGTTTATCAGCCAAGGTTCAGGACTTAGATGCAAATAGCCAAGAGAGACATCTTTACCATCATTTGCATCCTCATCATCCTTGAGATCAAAGCAGTCATTAAATACGTATTTGTACACTGAGCTATAGCAAATAAGCATAGGAAGGATCCTCAGCCCTCATGGGATTTCCAATGGTGTAGAGAATTCTCTGGCAGAAGTACAGTAAGCAAATTCCAAACCTGAAACATTAATGCCTGACACTAATGTAAGAAATTATATATTTTCACCGAGTGCAGATCAGAAGGTAAGTTCATTTACCACTTGAGAGAGTTGAGCAAAGGAGGTTGAAGAAGGAGTTACTGTCCCCTTTTCAAGACTTGTTTGGTGCAGATAGACTTTCAAGAGCTGTTGAAATGATGGGAAAAATGAAGTTCATAGAAAGGGGTTGGGTATAATTAAGTAGGATATTCAGAGATGGACATCAGAAGAATGGGTAAATGACATCTGTTAGGGAACTCTGTTCCCTTAACCTCACATTTTTTCAAAGAAACATAGACTATAGGGATTCCCATGGTCTTTCTCCTTGACCCTGCCTTACATCCTACCAAGCAGAGATTTACCTGGGTACTGAGTTTCTGAGAAGAGATTGAGAATGCTCTGCTCTGCCATTTCTAGGTTTCCAGCCTAAGGGTTTTATTGTGGTCTTCTCTTAGCTTATGGGAGAAGGCCTGAGCTTATCTCCCTGAACGAGTAACTAGGTGGATGAGGATCCCTAATTCGGGGGTGAAGGGAAGTATTAGAAAAACAGTTGAGGTCTCACAGCTCAGCTATGTCTGCTAACCCAGTTTTGTAACTGATATTTTCATCTCCTACTGACTCGGGTGTTCGTCTCAGTTGCTTTCAAATTAGGAAGAGGAAAAGGGTTATTATTGACTGTTCTCCTAAAACCCAGCAGAACAATGGGTAAATTTATCAGGGGGAAGGAGAAGGGGATGAAGAAAACAGAAAGAAAACTCTCGCAAATCTCATGAAGAAACTCAGACTTCACTACTTTCCATTTTCCTTACTTCAAGTCATCACGAAGATATACTATTTAGCCCACTGATTCTCAAACTATCTATAGTGAAATGCCAGTGTTTTTTTTCTTTTTTTTCTTTTTGAAAAATCCCAATTCAACATGGAATGATGCTTTTAAAAAAAGAAAATGAATCTCTCAACAAACAGATGAACAGATAAAGAAGATGTGATATTACTCAGCCATAAAAAAGAATGAAAGTTTTCCATTTGTAACAACAACATGGATGGACTTGGAGGGTATTCAGCTAAGTAAAATAAATCAGACAAAGAAAGACAAATACTCAGTGCTATCAGGTTTATGTGGAACCTAAAAAATACAACCAACAGTGAGCATAACAAAACAGAAACTGACTCTCAGATATAGAGAACAGACTTGTGGTTGCCAGAGGGGAATAGAGAGGGGCAATATAGAGGCAGGGGATTAAGAGGTACAAACTACAAGGATACATTTTTCAGCATAAGAAATGTAGCCAATATTGTGTAATAACTATAAATGGAGTATAACCTTTAAATATTGTGACTTACTGCTATATTGTACACATGAAACTTATATAATATTGTGCAACTAGATCTCAATAAAAATATAATAAGAATGAATGACTATAACATGATATTAAATAAAACCAAAGACACAGAAAATGCAAACCCTCAATTTTTAATAATTAGGTCTCACACACATGAAAAAGACTGCTGCATTGCTCTAAATGTTTATAAAAGCTAGCCTGTAATTTCTGACTTATCGCAGACCAGTAACAAGCAGTCCATGATCCACCACTAGCCCATGGCCCATGCTTTTTAGACCATTGATCTGGTCCACTGAGCTCACAGACTCCTCCTCATCCTCTGATAATGACGCAGAGTAGTATAGTGATTAAGAGTTCAGGATCTGGGCTTCCCTGGTGGTCCGGTGGGTAAGGACACCACCTTGCACTGCAAGGGGCGCCGGTTTGATCCCTGGCCTGGGAAGATCCCACGTGCCGCAGACTGGCTGCACCAATGTGTCCAATTACCGAGCCAGAGCTCTGGAGCGCATGCGCCCAGAGCTGGTGATCTGCGACAACAGAGGCCACTCTGATGGGAGGCCCACGTGGGTCAAAGAACAAAGATGGATGAAAATAGACAAATGAAAGACCAATGGAAGTGGCCCGTTCCCCCCCCCTCCCAAAAAAAAAGAGTTCTGGATCTGGCAACAGACTTTCAAATCCCAATGAATGAGTGGTGGAGTTAATGTTAATACCTCCCTTGAAGGGTTGCTATGAAGATTAAATGGAAATTTGTGTAAAGAACTAGACTGTGTCAAGCTTCTTGCAAGAGTTCAGTAAATGTTATTTGTATTCTTTTATGTTGTTGTTGTTATTTGTATTCTTGACCAACATTCTTGTTGAGTAGTAGGTTTCTATTTAACGTTTTGGAAGAGGCCTAAATGCAGAAGCTGAAACTCTAATACTTTGGCCACCCGATGCTAAGAGACAGCTCATTGGAAAAAAACCCTTATGTTGGGAAACATAGAAGGCAGAAGGAGAAGGGGATGACAGAGGGTGAGATGATGGCATCACTGACTCAATGGACATGAGTTTGAGCAAGTTCTGGGGGATGGTGAAGGACAGGGAAGCCTGGTGTGTCAGTCCATGGAGTCACGAAGAGTTGGAGACAACTGAGCGACTGAACTGAGCTGAACTAAATAGGTATAAATAAATGTCCCTACAATGTGTTCTTTGAATAAGTCAGATTGCATTATCAGTTATTTTGGGGTAATTGGGTCTTTGTGTTTTCTTGCCCAGAGGATAACAGAATCTGTGCATGTGAGTCAGGGACTTGAAGTCCAGGTATCAAGTCTGCATTGGTTCATCCTAGAGATGCAAACGTGACTCTCTTGGTTAAGCTTTAGACAAAGAGTCTAGTCAAAATGATAATCATAAGTAGCCCTAAACAGTCATAGTCAAAGGTCTACCCTAGCATCAGTGTATCATTGTGACTGTTTCTAGTGAAATTTGCAATGTTTGTTACTGCTGCCTAATACTGTCTCCTAAGATATTGGTTCTATTTTCCATGAGAAAGGTAGGCCTGGAAGGCATGCATAAAACTAGAATAACAAGTGTTTCAGGGGTGGGGATTGGGGGTACCCTTGAGCCTATAATGTACCTGACTCAGTTGGGTCAGGAAACAGAGTGTACCAAATGGCCTTGTAACAGGATGACACAGAGATTTGTACTTGTCAGAGAAGCAGCTGACTGACCAGGCATTGAACCCACAACCCCTGCAGTGGAAGCCAAAGTCTTAACCACTGGACCACCAGGGAGTTCCTAAATTTGTTTTTTAACAGAGGAAATAAACCATAACATTTGAGGGCCAGTGTGTAGTAGGGTGATATTATAAAATCTGGTCTTAAACAAGTATTGTATGTTCATCACTGGATTTAATGCTTCTGAAGCCCCATGAATTCTCACCAATGGCAAGGAAGAGGGCCTAAGGACTATCAGAACAGGAGATTTCTCACTTTGTTATATTCATAGGAAAACTGAGAGATGAGTAAGACATTTCCCCTTAGAAACAAGGCCATCTGGTAGGTTCTTGGAAGAACTGAAAACAATACAAAGAATGTTAATCATCAAATCCTCCTTCAAAATTAAAAGCCATTCTTGTTTCTCAGCTAATGAGTAAAAAAAGGTACATATTTACCTGGAATATAAACTGCAAATGCCTGTCTTACAGTCCTTGAATTTTTTGAGATGAGTGGGGAAGACTGCCATTTTAACAACTGGAATAAAATTACTCTGCCATCGGGCTTCCCTGGTGGCCCAGTGGGTAAGGACACCGCCTTGCAGTGCAGGGGGCGCCAGTTCGATCCCTAGCCTGGGAAGATCCCACGTGCCACAGAACGGCTGAACCGGTGTGTCCAACTACCAAGCTGGAGCTCTGGAGTGCATGTGCCCAGAGCTGGTGCTCTGCAGCGAGAGGCCACTGCGATGGGAGGCCCACACAGGCCAAAAGAGCAAGGAAGGATGAAAATGAATAAATAAAAAAGACCAATAGAAGTGGCCAAAAAAAAAAAAAAAGCCTAAAAAAAAAAAATTACTCTGCCATTGAAATGATTCACTTCCTGGCAGGAAGCCTCACATGGGAAATTGAGCTCTCTGTGGCCACATACTCAAATTCAGTTAAGGAGACAATGAGAAATAATAGAAGAGTTGCTTAGGAGGAAGTCAGTCTTTCAATAAAACAGAACCAGAAACTGTCCCCTAGGAGGCCTCACGTTTCCTTATATTATTTTCTGAAAAAAAGCATAGTATAAAGTAGTCACCAGTGAATGGGAACACCTTGGTTCCGATCCAGTGCAGTCCTTGGATAGCCCAGGCCACAGTGAGAGAACACTAGGCTAACATATCCTGGTAATTTAGAGCTAGCAAGCACATTGCTGAAGCTACTGATTTTCCCATGGCATTTAGTCCCTGCCTAAACCCCCAAATTCCATCTGCCGCAGATGATTCACTGGCTGTGTTCTTTCCACCATTTGAGCTTTTTTTTTTTTTTTTCTTTTTGGTTCATTCATTTATGCTTGGGAGTCCTCTTTGGTTACCATGTGACTTTCTGAAGACTTTCTAGCCTATCTTTACTTGGGGCTGACAACCTTGTCAGGAAGGAAGACTCAATGGCTTTTTTGTTCTGGACTTCCTAAAGTCCTCTGAGATCCAATCCAGACCTCCAATCAGATTCTTGAACCGTCACAGTTTCCTGCTATCCTCATGATTCTTTAACTGGCCTAAGTGCAGGATGAAACTTCTAGGTACAATAACTGTGTTATAAAGGGTTTCTAAACCTTACTTGACTTCCAGAGGAAATTTAAGGACCTCTTAAGCCATTCTTGGACCCAAGGATTTGAAATGAGTGTACTCAGTGCTCTCAAATTCGTTTTGGAGCAGCAAGACTAGCCACTTTGCTACTGGGGTAGAGAGAAAAAGAACACCTGTTATGCTTAACACTTGATTAATGCTTTACAGTTTTCACTGTGTTTTAATACTGTCTCATTAAGTCCTCCCAAGCTGTGACGTGAGGGTGTGGGTATTCCCATAAGGAAACTGAAGTCCGAAGGCTAAGTAACTTCTGCAAATGTACTATTCCAAACTCTTTCAACCTGAAAGGTAACTTGAGCACAAAAGTGGATTTACTTGTTCACATAACTCTGTGGTACCTGGCAGAATTGAAGGGAAAAAGATTGCCAGGAACCAGGGCCTCAGAGAGTGAAATAAGGACTCAACATTACCAGAACTTTCTCTCTAATCATCTTTTTCTTGTCTCTGTTTGGATTCCTTTCATATATACAGGCTCTCTTTATATGGTGGGAAAGATTGTGGGTAGTAGCCCCAATCATATGCCCTTAACAACTTACGATCATAGTGGGATTACCCGTACTTCAGATAATCTGGAGTAAGAATTCCAGTTTGTTTAGCCTAGGTCATATGCCCTATCCTTTGGACCAGTCACCATTCCCCAGGACATGCAGCGCTATGGTTGGGCCAGCCCAGGATCACAGGCCCATTCTTGTAGTGTGGAGGTGAGAGTGGAGCACTTGATTGACAGCTTCACCAGAAAGACAAGGAATAGGGAGAGGGTTCTCTAAAGGGAAGGGGATGATATTATTAAGCAAAGAACAATGGGGGAGTGTATGGGGTAGACCAAAACCGCAACTGCTAAGGCCCACTATACCAGTATTCTGGAAAATGTAGGTCACTCTTTCCAAAATACCATACTAGGGGAGAGTGAAGAGAAATAATTTGGGTGAACACACAGGGGAATATTTTAGGAAGTTTAGAAGGCTATCTTAGAGCCCTTAGTCGTTATTTTTGAGAAGACATAAAGAAGAAAAGACCTGGAGATACGAAAAGTCTGTGTACAATGCATAATTGAAAAGAGGAAACTTGTCTTGATAAGAGTCATGCTTGTCAAGATAAGAGAGCAGCAGTTTTCAAATATTTTGGTGTGAAGAGCCTCTTACACTCTTATAAATTACTGAGGGTCCCAAAGGTATTTGTGTGAGTTATAGCTATCCATATTGATCAAATTAGAAAGTAAAGCTAAGACAGTTAAAAATAGAGTCACATGTTAAAAATAACATTTTAATGAAAAGTAATTGTAATTTCTACTGCTTCATCAAAAATATGCCTAAGCAAACTGGATTTTCTTGTTCACATAACTCTGTGGTACCTGGCAGAATTGAAGGGAAAAAGATTGCCAGGAACCAGGGCCTCAGAGAGTGAAATAAGGACTCAACATTACCAGAACTTTCTCTCTAATCATCTTTTTCTTGTCTCTGTTTGGATTCCTTTCATATATACAGGCTCTCTTTATATGGTGGGAAAGATTGTGGGTAGTAGCCCCAATCATATGCCCTTAACAACTTACGATCATAGTGGGATTACCCGTACTTCAGATAATCTGGAGTAAGAATTCCAGTTTGTTTAGCCTAGGTCATATGCCCTATCCTTTGGACCAGTCACCATTCCCCAGGACATGCAGCGCTATGGTTGGGCCAGCCCAGGATCACAGGCCCATTCTTGTAGTGTGGAGGTGAGAGTGGAGCACTTGATTGACAGCTTCACCAGAAAGACAAGGAATAGGGAGAGGGTTCTCTAAAGGGAAGGGGATGATATTATTAAGCAAAGAACAATGGGGGAGTGTATGGGGTAGACCAAAACCGCAACTGCTAAGGCCCACTATACCAGTATTCTGGAAAATGTAGGTCACTCTTTCCAAAATACCATACTAGGGGAGAGTGAAGAGAAATAATTTGGGTGAACACACAGGGGAATATTTTAGGAAGTTTAGAAGGCTATCTTAGAGCCCTTAGTCGTTATTTTTGAGAAGACATAAAGAAGAAAAGACCTGGAGATACGAAAAGTCTGTGTACAATGCATAATTGAAAAGAGGAAACTTGTCTTGATAAGAGTCATGCTTGTCAAGATAAGAGAGCAGCAGTTTTCAAATATTTTGGTGTGAAGAGCCTCTTACACTCTTATAAATTACTGAGGGTCCCAAAGGTATTTGTGTGAGTTATAGCTATCCATATTGATCAAATTAGAAAGTAAAGCTAAGACAGTTAAAAATAGAGTCACATGTTAAAAATAACATTTTAATGAAAAGTAATTGTAATTTCTACTGCTTCATCAAAAATATGCCTAAGCAAACTGGCATTTCTTTTTCTGAAAGGGATAGTGGTAAAGAATACAAGTGCCTAGTAGTATAATTACATACCTCTACCTTGATTCACAGTAACACATCAGCAGTGTTACCCACCACTGCTTTTTCACCATCAGCACAAATGCCAACCCTCCAGAAAAAGCAAATTCTACTTTAGTATTATTATGAAAGTAAGTTTGACCTCTTCAATACCCCCAAAGGGTCATGGGAACCCCCAAGCATCTGTGAACTATACTTTGAGAATCAGAATTGCTGCAGGAGAGGAGACTGTCCAATAATCCATTTACCCCCTAGAGTAGCATTGCGTGCTGGAGAGCCATCAGCCCAGCTTTATATAAAGCAAATCATTCCATGACAATTTAATTTCCTTCTTTCATAGAAAAATAGCCCAAAGAGTTAAGATTGAAACAGTGTCATTGTCGGGAAGTCACTCTGAAACTGTTTAAAAACCTTGTTAGATTTTTACAGTCATCAACATCAAAAAGCATTTGTTAAGGTTGCAGTCTGTTTCTTCTAAGGATTTGAAACTGTAAGATAGAATATATTGACAAGGTTTGCCATTGGAATAAGTATGTAAGAAAATCAGATGACAAACTGAAAAGAAGAGCTCAAATGTAAACAATGAATATATATGTCAAATAAGATCTAATTGGTTCTCATAGTCTTGCCCATGATAGCATCATCAACGACTAATCAGATAGACTTGTCAATACACACAGCATAAGGAGACTATGTCTGTCTGGAAGCTCACACTCTAAAAAAGAGACTCTCAGTGCCTCCTTATTATAACCTGGAAGTGATGTGAAACATGGTGTTTCATAGGCTGGGCCCTGGGGATGATAATAGTCATGCTTGTCAAGATAAGAGAGCAGCAGTTTTCAAATATTTTGGTGTGAAGAGCCTCTTACACTCTTATAAATTACTGAGGGTCCCAAAGGTATTTGTGTGAGTTATAGCTATCCATATTGATCAAATTAGAAAGTAAAGCTAAGACAGTTAAAAATAGAGTCACATGTTAAAAATAACATTTTAATGAAAAGTAATTGTAATTTCTACTGCTTCATCAAAAATATGCCTAAGCAAACTGGCATTTCTTTTTCTGAAAGGGATAGTGGTAAAGAATACAAGTGCCTAGTAGTATAATTACATACCTCTACCTTGATTCACAGTAACACATCAGCAGTGTTACCCACCACTGCTTTTTCACCATCAGCACAAATGCCAACCCTCCAGAAAAAGCAAATTCTACTTTAGTATTATTATGAAAGTAAGTTTGACCTCTTCAATACCCCCAAAGGGTCATGGGAACCCCCAAGCATCTGTGAACTATACTTTGAGAATCAGAATTGCTGCAGGAGAGGAGACTGTCCAATAATCCATTTACCCCCTAGAGTAGCATTGCGTGCTGGAGAGCCATCAGCCCAGCTTTATATAAAGCAAATCATTCCATGACAATTTAATTTCCTTCTTTCATAGAAAAATAGCCCAAAGAGTTAAGATTGAAACAGTGTCATTGTCGGGAAGTCACTCTGAAACTGTTTAAAAACCTTGTTAGATTTTTACAGTCATCAACATCAAAAAGCATTTGTTAAGGTTGCAGTCTGTTTCTTCTAAGGATTTGAAACTGTAAGATAGAATATATTGACAAGGTTTGCCATTGGAATAAGTATGTAAGAAAATCAGATGACAAACTGAAAAGAAGAGCTCAAATGTAAACAATGAATATATATGTCAAATAAGATCTAATTGGTTCTCATAGTCTTGCCCATGATAGCATCATCAACGACTAATCAGATAGACTTGTCAATACACACAGCATAAGGAGACTATGTCTGTCTGGAAGCTCACACTCTAAAAAAGAGACTCTCAGTGCCTCCTTATTATAACCTGGAAGTGATGTGAAACATGGTGTTTCATAGGCTGGGCCCTGGGGATGGTATATCAAATCTATTCATAATTCCAAAAAGAAATAAAGTCAGTAATATATCTGCATAAAGCTCTAACCAGGGCACTTGGTTAAATTGGGATTGCAACTTGGGAACAGATCAGGAAATTAAAAAACAAACAAACAATTATCAGGCCACTGGACAGAGTCTCAGGGCATTGAACTTCTAGAGATGGAACTTCGTTTTATAGATTTATTTGTGTGTTTGTTTAATGTCTGCCTTTCTCATTCACCACAGTATCCAGAGTCTAACATAGTGTTCAGTAAATATTTGTTGAATAAATAAATAAATGATTGCTTCTGCCTGGTCCTGCATGATATGACCTCTACCTTTCTTCCTAGCCCCACCTCCACCACATTCCACCTGGTTATCTGGACTCAAGTCATAGTGACCCTATTTTCATTTCTTAACCACACTATACTTTCCACTACCAAAAAACCCATGCTGTTCCCTTTGCTCAGAATGATCTTCCACCCTATTCCCTAATGGCAACTCATTTGTTAGATATCAGCTCTGGCTTTAGGTTTGTAGTCCACCTTGAGCTCCATTTCTAGAGCAGACCTACCCTTATACGCTTCGGCAGGACCTAGCATGCGGGCAAGGTTCCATTTGTTTATGTGGTTATTTGACTGATGTTGGTTCCTATTCATACCTGATGAGATTGTGTCACAAAGGCAGGGACTTGGTCTGTTTTCACTTAGCATTAGAGGTCACAGCACAGTGTGTGGGCATAGTGAGTGCTTCTTCATTACTTGTGAAATGAAAGAGAGTGAATGGAGCATGCTGTTCCCTTGTCATGGAATGTATCTAATACCATTTAAGATTGAGGATGAACACTGGAAGAGCCACTGCTTATGTTCCTATTTTTTCAGTTCTTCTCATTCCCATTATTCCCCTCTGCAATTTGCTTTCTGTGGCTTCTCAGTTGAAGTGACCATTAGAATCCTCATTGTTGTTGTTCTTGTTCAATCATTAAGTCTTGCCCGACTCTTTGAGACCCCATGGATGCATGGGATTTCCCAGGCAAGGATACTGGAGTGTGTTGCCATTTCCTTCTCAAGGAGATCTTCCCAACTTGAAGATCAAACCCTCATCTCCTGTTTGGCAGGCAGATTCTTTACTGCTGAGGCACCAGGGAAGTCCAGAATCCTGATAGGCTAGGATAATTACTTAGAGCAGGGGTGGGCCAATTATTATCCATGGGCCAAATCTGATCCACTGGCTGCTTTTGTAAATAAAGTTTTACTAGAACACGGTCGTGCCTATATTCATTTACACAGTACATATGACTGCTTCTGCCCCACAGCAACGAAGTCGAGTAGTTGCAACAGAAGCTGTCAGTCCTGTGAAGCCTAAAATAGCTCCCATCCAGCCCTTTACAGAGAAAGTTTGCTAATTCCTTTTTACAGAAATGTGTGGTGTTTTGAAAGCCCAGTATCTGAGTTTAACTTCCCATGTATTGATGCACTTCCTAGTCACACGCTTACAATGATGACTGTGTGTGAGGGCTTAACACAAAAAGATACTAGACAACTAATGTCTTTCCACCCAATCTTCACAAAAAATATATTATTTGATTTGTAGTCAAAGTTGGCCCTAATGAGCCTGCAAATTTTGAGTTCCTTCCATGCTGACAGCTAATATTTATTGAGCACTTTCAATGCACCAGGCTCCGTTCTTAGCACCATAAGTGAAATTATCTTTTATTCCTCAAAACAACTCTTTGGCACATAGATTATTATTGTTATTCCTGCCTTACAGATGAGGGAAATAAGGCACAGAGAAGTCACCCTGCATGCCAATATCACACAGCTTGTGGAAGTACTTGAGTAAGAGTTTGTTTTGGAAGATTCTAACTCCAGACAGGACCTGTGCTTTTAACCACTCCACCATCCTGCTATTTTGTTCCTTCACTCCAAAAAAAGTCACCCTGTTGCTGATTTCTAAATATGAAGACAGGTCAGGTGCTGTTGTTTCCAAGTGGGATCACTTGGAGTTTTGAGGTTTGGAGGTAAGATGTGGACAGGTTTTAAAAATCTCAGTACTTGGCAGAGTGTCAGACACACAGAAGTCAATCAATAAATGTCTTTATTGTTGTTGGAAGTGAGATGGCATTGAAGAGAAAGAGGATGAAGACAAGGAATTCTCCACTAGGCGTTTCACCTCATCCTAGGTCATTGCCAGTGGATGAGGAAATAGTTCCGGGTACTGGATTCACTGCTTAGGAATCGGGCTACCTCTGAGCATGTGAGCAGAAGTAGAAATATCTCAATACCTTGATTAGGTCTTCCTTGCAAAGAAAATGGAAGATGGAAGCAAACAATAATTAACTATAGTACAGAATCAATAAGCCATACCCTATAAATATTAAAAATAATGAAAGCACATTTTACTAAATGAAATATGACTATAAAATCCAACTGAGGGCTTCCCTAGTGGTCCAGTGGGTAAGGATACTGCCTTGCAGTGCAAGGGGCGCCAGTTCGATCCCTGGCCTGGGAAGATCCCACGTGCCACGGAGCAGCTGGACTGATGTGTCCAATTACCGAGCCAGAGCTCTGGAGCACATGCGCCCAGAGCTGGTGCTCTGTGACAGCAGAGGCCACTGCGATGGGAGGCCCACACGGGCCAAAGAACAAAGATGGATGAAAACAGATAAATGAAAGACCAATAGAAGTGACCCGCCCACCCCGCCTCCCTCCCCACCCCACCCCAAATAAATAAATGTTTAAAAAAAAAATCCAACTGATTTCATTCTAATTTTCTGATATGATTGAACAGACTTCACCAAAACACTTTTGTCTCCACAATCAATGCTTAGCTCTTTTTTTTTTTTTCTATAACTTGTTCATTGTTCTTATGGGCTATGGTTAGTTAAGTAATGTACTCTGACTATCCCCTCCATTCATAAAGTGGTCGTATGATCTCAGACACAAGATCATTTAAAGAACAGATGCCCAAATTGCAACAAAATGGAGATTCCTTGCACCAGCAGATAGAATATATCATGCTTTTGTTTGTGCACACGGCTTTGCCTCTGCCTTCTGTGTTGATAGTGGAACCATTTGGCATCAGTACTGGCCCCAAATTTCACGTCCCCTCTTCTCTGGTTTGTGTTGCAATGAATTCAAATTGTTTTGATGCCGGTAGTCTTGTTATACTCTAGGACTTGGTTATTAGAGAATTTAACCTGACAATGCTAATTACAGCTTGTAGCTGACCCCAAACACACTTAATTTGCTAAGATATCAAGTTTAAGGGACATCTAGATGAGATGTCCAATTCCCATTAATGGGCTCATACTGTTCTATTGAGAGAGAACTTGTGAACCTGCTAGAATTCTCAAGGGAGACAGATTTATTCTAAAGTTACCATAGCCAAGTTCTGTGAATGACATTAAGGGCTTCAGCTAGGTTGATAGACCGTGTGTGCTCTTGATATTCTTCCCCACCTTTTTGCTAAACCAGCCACAGGATCATACTCAGCAAAAGCATCCTGCTACTTTGCATCTCGTTCTGACTTCCTAAGTTCTTGGTTTCAAGGTACTGTGTTAGGAAGTATTTTGCCAGTTGGAGGAGTGGTATGAATATATTTCTTCTTTCTTCCATTCAACAGCTATTGTGTGTCTCTATGCTCCAAGTACTGAGGATGCAACAGTGGAACCAACCACACAAGAATCCCCTACTCTCATGGAGTTTGCATTCTTCTTGGGAGGAAAACAGAAAAACAAATACAGGATGTCAGGTGATTATAAGCCCTACAAAGAATAATAAAGCAATTTCAATTTTTAATAATAAAGCAAGGAGATCAAACTAGTCAATCCTAAAGGAAATCAGCCCTGAATATTCATTGGAAGGACAGATGCTGAAGCTCTAATACTTTGGCCACCTGATGTGAAGGGATGACTCATTGGAAAAGATTCTGATACTGGGAAAGATTGAAGGCGGGAGGAGAAGGGGGCAACAGAAGACGAGATGGTCGGATGGCATCATCAACTCAATGGACATGAGTCTGAGCAAACTCCAGGAGATAGTGAAGAATAGGATAGCCTGCTGCGCTGCATTCATGGGGTCACAAAGAGGTGGACTGGACTGAGCTACCAAATAACAACAAAAGAGGAAGGAGTGAGAGAGAGACATGGTTGATCAGTGCAAGGGATATGTACCACTTTAGGGAGGTTTCCCTGGTGACTCCAATGGTAAAGAATTTACCTCCAATGTGTGAGAACTGAGTTTGATCCCTGTATTGGGAAGATCCCCTGGAGAAGTATTGGGAGGCAAAAAGGAGGAATAAGCTAATAATCCCCACTCCAATATTCTTGCCTATAGAATTCCTTGGATAGAGGAGCCTGGCAAGCTGCAGTCCATGGGTTGCAAAGAGTCAGGCATGACTGTCTAACACACACACAGACACACACACACACACACACACACACACAGACACACACACACACACACGGGGAGGGTTGTTACAGACCCACTGAGACCTGAATGAAATGAAGGATGTCAGAGGAAAATGCAGGAGGAGCAGCAAAGAGAAGTCTGTTGGGCAAGACAGTGCTTGGGTTATTCAGGGAACAGCAAGGAGTCCTTTGCTAAAGGGCAAAGGCAGAGGGAGGGAAGAAGGGATTAGTACATGAGAAGATGAAAGAGATAGTTAAGAATGAGACAAAGTCTAGTGGGCTCAGGCCAGGCTATGACAAAGACTAATCTTTGCTTTACTTTTTTTAGTTTCAGTTTGTAAACTGGGTCATGGATTAATCTAACAATGCTTTATTTAGATATTTAGTTGCAGTGGTAAAAACAGCTAGCTTATGTATCATAGCTCAGAAACTTTTATTTTCAAAGGGAACATTATTTGGAAATAAGACAATTAGAACAGGAACTGATACATGTGTGGTGTAACAAAGCTGTGTCTTATTCAAAACAGACCAGTTCCCCAGTGGATGGCTTACTTTTGGCGTGATAATGTCTGACATTTTCAAAATGCTTTTAGATCTGTGATCTCATCAGACTCTTATAACAACTCCAAGAGATGGGGAGACAGCTGGTACTGCAGATAGGGAAACAGAGGGAGTTGATAATGGTTTACCCCAAGATAACCCAGCATATGAGTCAGTATCAGAGGGGGAGACTCCTGACTCTGAATACACCACCCTGTCACCACCCGCTTTATTATTGAGTAACTTTTTGACTCAGAGGTCAGAATGTTGAATCAACCAAATTGTTAGCTTGTTCCTCCCTTTTACCTCCCAAGGGCATAAAAAATATGTACTATATAGTTGAGTAAGAAGTCAAGGGATCTCTCTCTCTCTCTGTCTCTGTCTCTTTTCCCAGAGTAAAGTCATTGATCAGCAGCCTATACACTTTGAAAACGTAGCTCTACACTCAGAGAAAGGTTGAGTAGGTAGGACCCAACTATCTTGAAGATCATGATAGTAGGAGCTATCCTTTTCCCACCCTCCCAGAATCAACCCTGGAAGTGTACAGGAGTTCTGTGAGGCCCACACATCTGTGAATGTGGTTCAATACCTTAACAAGTTAAAATTCTACCATCATATTCTTAACAGTATGTGTGTGTGTGTGTGTGTGTGTGTGTATATATATGTATATATATACACACAGTAATATATATATATATATATATATATATATATATTTAGTTTTATTGAGAATTAGTAACAGTGTATTTAGTAACATCTTCCTAATGATATATGGTAGAAAGTAAAAGTACTCCCTCATAGAAACAGCACAATCTCCTTCAAGAAATGGAATGTTGATTTAAAGAAGGGAGAGTCACTGTTTTGGATGTCATCAGGGTGATTGCATGGCAAAATGAAAGAAAGAATTCAGGATTTTTGAATTCCTGAAGTGGAGAGAGAGAGAATCCACATACTGTCATAGCTACTTTTTCATTAGCGAGGTTGACTTTTCCTGAGGCCCAGTTCTCAGTTGTCTCCCATCTCTATGCTCTCACCCCCGCAAACTCACCCACATCCACAGCTTAATTATCACGTGCACACACATGAGGTCCCCAATTTATATTGCCAGCTCTGATCTCTCATATGACCTTTGGACTGGTATATCCAAATGTGTACTGGACTGGTCTTCTAGGATGTCCCAAAGCCCGCTCAGACTCAACTTGCTCCCTAAGCCTGGTCTTCTTGCAGCCTTCCCTGTCTCAGTGGCTTGCTCTACCATTCTTGTCTAGTTGCACTTAAGGATCTGTTGATACCACTTTGTTCCTCCCCCACTTTGAAACTGCTTTGGGGGAGCAGGTCAATTTTTGCTTATTTTACTTCCTAAAATCTCCAGAATCCATCCACTTCTTTCCATCTTCATTCTCACCATCCTACCATCAACCTCTTTCCTTGACTACTGCAGTAGCTCCTCATCTACACACATTCACTCTAATCTGTTCAGTTGATTGCTACCAGAATGGTCTTAGCATAAGGAATGCCATGTCATCCTCATGCTTAAAAGCCAGATGGCTTCCCATCACCTTTAAAACAAGCACCACCAAGACTCCTTAAGGTAGCCTACAAGACTCTGCATGACCTGGCACGTGTACTTATTTCTCTAGCCTCATCACAGACGCCTTCACTCTCCTCACTTACTGCCATATTTGTCTTTAAGTTCTTCGAGTCACCAGGCTCCCTCCAGCTATAGAACCTTTGCATATTCAAATTTGTTTGTTTTCTTTGTTGTTCCTTCCTTTCTCATCTCATATTCATCCTTTAGATGTCATTTTGAGAGAGTTCCTCAGGGTCATCTTTTTTGACAACCCCTCCCCACCACCTCCCCCCTGACCGTAGATCAACTCCAACTGCTATCAAGTGTCTTGGTATCATATATTAGCCTTTGTAGCACTTACTATAGCTTCTTTTTGATATTGGTTAGTGTGATTGCTTGATTATTATCTGTCTCCCTAGTAGATTGTTAGCTCCTTGAGAGCAAGAACTTAGCACAGTATTCCTAGTGTCTAGCACACACTATATGCCTGGCAAAAGGTAGGCACCTAATAAATATTTGTTGAATTAATAAGTATGTTTAAGTATATTGGGTCAGTACTTTTTCCCCTGGAGAACAAACACTGGACCTTTTTTTTAATTTATTTTTTACATTCCTTAGAGCCACTGACTGGATTCCATAGCCATGCCCAAGTTTAAAGAGTTACTTATGTTTTTAACAGTAGAATCAGAGATGGGAAAAAAAAAATAGACCTAGTTAGGGCTCTCATAAATTTAAATACCAAGGGAATAAAAGAAATAGAGTTTTGCAACTAGAATTTCTGATGTAAACATTGAAAAGAATGCTACCTTATTAATGCTGTTAGAGTAATTTAATTTTTAATATTTTGTTCATTGCAGTTTTTACCCTTTTAAACAGACTTTATTTTTTAGAGCACATACTTTTGGAGTGATATCTCTTAGGAATATATAAGCAAAAATCATCAAGAAAACTAGCAGGGCTTCCCCTGGTGGTCCAGTGGGTAAGGACACCGCCTTGCAGTGCAAGGGGCGCCGGTTTGATCCCTGGCCTGGGAAGATCCCACGTACCGCAGAGCGGCTGGACTGATGTGTCCAATTACCGAGCCGGAGCTCTGGAGCGCATGCGCCCAGAGCCGGCGCTCTGCAATGACAGACGCCACCGCGATGGGAGGCCCGCAGGAGCCAAAGAACAAAGACGGATGAAAATAGAGAAATGGAAGACCAATAGAAGTGGCCCGCCCACTCCCCTCCCTCCCCAACCCGACCCCCGCCCAAAAAATAAATAAATAAATAAATCTTTAAAAAAAAAAAAAAGAAAGAAAACATTAGCAAATCAAATCTTACAATGTATTAAAAGAATTATATGCCATGACCGAATGGGATTTAGTGAAAGAATACACAAATCAAAGGAACAGAACAGAGAACCTCGAAACAGATCCACAAAAATATAGTTAATGGTTCTTTGACGAAGGAGCAAAGGCAATACAATGGACCAAAGATAATCCTGTCAACAAATGGTGCTTAAACAACTGGACATTCTATATGTTAAAAAAAATCTAGATATACTCTCCAGGAAAATTAGCTGAAAATGGACCACAGACCTAAATATAAAATGCAAAACTACAAAGCTCCTAGAAGATAATGTATGAGAAAATCCAGATGATCTTGAATATGGCAATGAAGTTTTTAGGTACAATGCGTGTACAGGCTAAGTCTCTTCAATCGTGTCTGGCTCTGTGCAACTCTGTGAACTGTAGTCCACCAGGTTCCCCTGTTCATGGGATTCTCCAGGCAAGAATACTGGAGTGGGTTGCCATGCCATAGGATCTTCAGTCATGTTACCTATTTTATTCTAATATTAACAATTTGTATCATCTCTCCTTTTTTCCCTAATTACCCTAGTGAAAGCTAAAGTGAAAGCAAAAACATTAGTTGTTCACTTGTGTCTGAACCTTTGCGATCCCATGGACTGTATCCCATCCGGTTCCTCTATCCATGAGATTCTCCAGGCAAGAATACTAGAGTGGGTAGCCATTCCCTTCTCCAGGGCATCTTTCCAACCCAGGGATTGAATCTGAGTCTCCTGCATTGCAGGTAGATTCTTTACTGTCTGATATACCAGGGAAGCCTAGAAAGAGGTTTATTGATTTGTACAAATAACCAATTTTTGATTTCATTGCTTTTCTCCATTGATTTCCTATTTTGAATTTTATTGAATTCCTCTCTAATTTTTATTGTTTTCTTCCCTGTGCTTGTTTTGGATTTATTTTGGGTTTTAACTTTGGAGATTTCTACTGACATATACTCAAGCTCAGAGATTCTTTGCTCAATTGCTTCCAGTGTACTAATGAAACTATCAAAGGAATTAATTCCTGTTAGTATATTTGATATCTAGTGCCTCTTTTGTGTTCTTTTTTAGGATTTCTGTCTCTCTGCTTATATTATCCATTTGTTCTTGCATACTGCACACTTTTTCTTTAGAGCCCTTAGCATATCAATCACAGTTGTTTTAAATTCATGGTCAGAATTCCAATATCCCCAACATACTGAGTCTGGTTCTGATGCTTGCTTTTTCTATTCAAACTGTATTTTTTTTGACATTTTTAGTATAACTTATCTTTTTTGTTGTTGAAAGCAAGACATGATATACTGAATGAAAAGATCTTCAATATATAGGCCTTTAGTGGTATGCTGGTTATGTGTAGGGAGAAAGGAAAGTTTTCTATAGTCTTATGATTGGGTCTTAGTCTTTTATGAACCTGCTCCCCTGGGATATAAAATTCACCTGTGTTGCTCAGTCCTCCCCCCCCTCTCACCTTAGGTAGGACAGAATGGCTGAAGGGAATTGGAGTTGGGTATTGTCCTCCCAGAATTGGGTATTTCTCTTTCCTCCTGTGGAAGGCTCAAATAAGCTGAAACTGAGTATTTCATTTCCTTCAAGTCAGGCTCCAATACAACCCCAATAGATTAGGCTCCGGTAAAATAGATGCTATTGAGGGTAAGTCTTGTTAAGAAGAACAGAATGCTCTGGCCTATTTGAAAATGGCTACGTTTTGCTTCTTCTGGTCAGAAGCCTGAGAAGACTTTCCTTTTTTCCTCCCTAGAAGAACCTTGAAGAGCTCCAGGAGATAAAACTCACATAAGTATTGGGTGTCCCTTGGAGTTTTTAACTCAAAGACTTGTCCACGCTAAGCCCCCAGGAGTTCATCAATTACATGTCAGATTTTCTTACACAAGTACCCAGTACTGGTTCCCTTGGAGGCTTCTGCTTAGATAAAGTGTGTTTCCTTGTATACGCCTGTCTGTCTCTCTAATTTTCAGAGCAACATTTCACCCTGTGACCTCACTTCTTTTTTGGGTCTAAGAAAAGCTGTTGATTTTTCAGTTTGTTCAATTTTTTACTTTTTGTCAAGATGGAGTGCCAACTCCCAAGCTCTTTACATGCTGGCCAGGAAACCAGAAGTTCCTGTGATGGTTTTAATACCACCTTTCAATGTAGATGTTATCTCTGCAATGCTTAGAAAAAAGAAAAAAAACTTTAAAAACAAAACAAAAGTAATTTGATCTGTGTTAAAGAGTGAATTGCTTATTGAAATATTGGCAGGCTAGAATAATATGCACTTTGTTGTACTTTAACTATACAACTGATCAAACAGTTATCATCACCCCCAGGCAAGGGTTAAGCTTTTCTTAAGAAAAGGACTTCAACCTCACTGATTAACTCTAAGATGAGAGGGACAACATCCTAATCCATTCTTATTTATGATAACTTGGTTCCATCTCTGTATCATCATTACCTCCTCTTATATTATTAAAAGGTGCCAGTGTTGGCAGAGTCCCACATATGTGGAGTAATTGAAGAGGCTCAAAAGTGACGCAGTTTTCTCTACACTCACGTGTGTAGTGAGACAGACTGCAAATAGGAATAGACTTTTAGAGCTGTAAACTCTGAAAGACAACAGAAATGGCAATTTTTAGTTGTCTATCTCCATGATTAGCTTAGGATGTTATGTACTGTTTCCATTAATATAGCCAGTGTATGACCTCAGTAGTATTTGTATTTATTTCCTTGATCATTTGCATACCATTTTGTGAATATTTTCATGGCACACATTCAAACTACAGGAGCACTTGGATCTTGTATGAATTACATGCCTATTGGAAAGATTGGAAGCTTACTTCAAAGACAAGTTTCTAAATTTCTTGCAGAGTTATGTCTTGGTTTAGCTTCTCTGGTGGCTCAGATGGTAAAGAATCTTCCTGCAATGCAGGAGACCCAGTCTGATCCTTGGGTCAGGAAGATCCCCTGGAAAAGGGAATGGCAACCCACTCCAGTATCCTTGACTGGAGAATCCCATGGATGGAAGAGCCTTGTGGGCTACAGTCTGCTTTTAAAGATAAAGTGTGTTTCCTTGTATACGCCTGTCTGTCTCTCTAATTTTCAGAGCAACATTTCACCCTGTGACCTCACTTCTTTTTTGGGTCTAAGAAAAGCTGTTGATTTTTCAGTTTGTTCAATTTTTTACTTTTTGTCAAGATGGAGTGCCAACTCCCAAGCTCTTTACATGCTGGCCAGGAAACCAGAAGTTCCTGTGATGGTTTTAATACCACCTTTCAATGTAGATGTTATCTCTGCAATGCTTAGAAAAAAGAAAAAAAACTTTAAAAACAAAACAAAAGTAATTTGATCTGTGTTAAAGAGTGAATTGCTTATTGAAATATTGGCAGGCTAGAATAATATGCACTTTGTTGTACTTTAACTATACAACTGATCAAACAGTTATCATCACCCCCAGGCAAGGGTTAAGCTTTTCTTAAGAAAAGGACTTCAACCTCACTGATTAACTCTAAGATGAGAGGGACAACATCCTAATCCATTCTTATTTATGATAACTTGGTTCCATCTCTGTATCATCATTACCTCCTCTTATATTATTAAAAGGTGCCAGTGTTGGCAGAGTCCCACATATGTGGAGTAATTGAAGAGGCTCAAAAGTGACGCAGTTTTCTCTACACTCACGTGTGTAGTGAGACAGACTGCAAATAGGAATAGACTTTTAGAGCTGTAAACTCTGAAAGACAACAGAAATGGCAATTTTTAGTTGTCTATCTCCATGATTAGCTTAGGATGTTATGTACTGTTTCCATTAATATAGCCAGTGTATGACCTCAGTAGTATTTGTATTTATTTCCTTGATCATTTGCATACCATTTTGTGAATATTTTCATGGCACACATTCAAACTACAGGAGCACTTGGATCTTGTATGAATTACATGCCTATTGGAAAGATTGGAAGCTTACTTCAAAGACAAGTTTCTAAATTTCTTGCAGAGTTATGTCTTGGTTTAGCTTCTCTGGTGGCTCAGATGGTAAAGAATCTTCCTGCAATGCAGGAGACCCAGTCTGATCCTTGGGTCAGGAAGATCCCCTGGAAAAGGGAATGGCAACCCACTCCAGTATCCTTGACTGGAGAATCCCATGGATGGAAGAGCCTTGTGGGCTACAGTCCATGGGGTCACAAAGAGTTGGACACGATTGAGCCACTAACATTTTCACTACAGAAAATAAAAATGGACCTACTACGCAGTCTTTTTTTACATCCTTAGTGATTATGGGGAATGTTCAGATTATCAATATCTATAATATAACTGACCGTATTATTATAGAATCTTAAGAGGCTCATGCTCTACTGCCTGAGCTAGCTTGGTGGCTTAAAGAGTCTTAAATGGATCTCATCTGAATCTTAGCAATAAGACAAGGGACTAGGGTTCAGGAAATTCATGTGAATTTTTGTCAGTTGATAATATGGTCTAGAAATCTTAGTGTTCATTGAAAATTTTCTGTATCTGTCACAATGCAATGAGCATGAAATGCTTATTATTCCATATTAACTAAACAGGTCAAAGGAACTGAGACGAGGAACAAAATAATATTATATTTACTCAAGAGTTGCAACAGTCCAGACTTTCAGCAAAGTAATGGTTTGAAGATGTCTGCTTTCACCAAAAGAAACATTGGTCACTGAGAGAAGCAAGTGGCTTCCTGTGTGAAGTGTTTATAAAAGGATTTTTAGAGTTTACCACAGGAGATAAAGAGAAGAAGAATCCTTGTTGACTTAAGAGACTATCTGAGGAAGACTAACTCTTGGGAATTTACAGAGGATAAGAACTGTGGCCTGTTAATATGACATTAGATAAGATAGCTCAAAGAACTCTCAATAGAAACTGCAGTAGAATTCCTTCAGCTCTGGGAGAGGAATGATGGCTTAGGCCTGGAAAAATAGCAGTCTTCTACGATGAAGGTAGGCTTAAGAAGTCCGAGTTTTTATTAGAAATGACGCCTAGAAAACAAGAATTACGTAACACAAATATGCCAGATTTTTCCATTTGGTGACATGAGATCACATGAATACTACTATCCAAACTGCATCTGGTACAAGGCCCTACCTGCTCTCAGAGGAATTTAATCCCCTTCCCAAAACTCTGTAGATATTTCTAACCATCCTCAGCAGGAGGGTTTACCACATATGTTCATAACAGTATCATTCATATGCTTATAGTTCAGCCTACTAGACAAGACACCTCATCACCATCTCTGTTGCTGATACCCTTTGTGTAAATAGCATTGAGCTTCCAGTCCCTAAGGTATTCAGATCTGGGAATCACACCCAACTTTATGTTAATTTTATCAATTTGGCTCTAAATAGCAACATTTGAGGTCAGAATCACAGAAGTTCTTTCATGAAAATGGTTTCTTCAACTTTGGGCTATAACTTCCACACTGAGCCTTGAATCCAAAGGGCTAGCCAAAGCACCAATGCTCTACATTGCCCTCTACCTTTGAAGCTCTCTCTCTCCTTCTGTGTGCCCCAGCAAAAACTCCACAACCCAAAGCCCAACTTATCACTCTTTCTTCAGGCAAACTCACAAAATCTCCATGAATATAGAATTATGATTATAGGTAAAGGAAGGAATTGGAGTGTTATCTGATTTCTTTCAGAAAAAGTTCTAGTTGGGCTTCCCCTCGTGGCGCAATGGGTAAGGACACCGCCTTGCAGTGCAGGGGGCGCCGGTTCGATCTCTGGCCTGGGAAGATCCCACGTGCCGCGGAGCAGCTGGACTGATGTGTCCAATTACCCAGCCGGAGCTCTGGAGCGCATGCGCCCAGAGCCGGCGCTCTGCAACGATGGACACCACCGCAATGGGAGGTCCACAGGAGCCAAAGAACAAAGATGGATGAAAATAGAGAAATGAAAGACCAATAGAAGTGGCCCGCCTGCTCCCCTCCCTCCCCAACACGACCCCCGTCCAAAAATAAATAAAAAAATAAATCTTTAAAAAAAAAAAAGAAAAAGTTCTAGCACTAGCATCAGCTTAGTCAAGATAATGTGTTACATATATAATAAGAAACATAGTTTCTGTTTCTGTTAGGGCTTGGGTGGAAATAGGAAGAGTATATCAGGGGAAGGAAATAGTGGTATAAAAGGAACCACTACTTCAAAAAGAGAATTAAACCTTGAAAGAGTCATTGGCTGTCTTTGTCTTCCTTTCTTATTGCTCTCTTTCATTTCTTCAGGTTTAATTTCAATATTGAGTCAAACTCTTTTGTTCCTTCATTTCCTTCATCTTTACTTTTTAAAATTTGTATTTATTTATTTATTTTTGGCTATTCTGGGTTTTCACTGCTGTTGCAGGTTCTTCTCTAGTTGCAGGGAGTTCTCAACTAGAGGCTTCTCTCTCTAGTTGAGGTGAGCAGACTTCTTGTCGCAGTGATTTCTCTTGTTGTGGAACTCAGGCTCTAGGGCACACGAGCTTCAGTACTTGTGGCACATGGGTTCAGTAGTTGCGGCTTCAAGGCTCTAGAGCACAGGCTCCAAAGTTGTGGCTCATGGACTTAGTTGCTCCACAGCATGTGGGATCTTCCCGGATCGGGGATCGAACCTGTGTCTCCTGAATTGGCAGGAGAACTCTTCACCACTGAACTACCAGGGAAGCCTTCCTTCATCTTTAGACCCAGGAGAGGACAGAGATTTATTAGTATTCATGGGTGAACAACCATAAGTTAAGATGGGTTGTCATCATGAAAAGCTATGAAAAGTGATTGATGACATTGAGTTTGATAGACCTCTTTGCCTTAAATAAATTCTACTTTATAGCCAAAGCGGAAGGCTTCTGTTCCATAATTCACCAGAATATCTTTTCAGACAAAGCAACCTTATTATGAAGACAATATCAATCTTGAACTATGGTTATTGAAACAGTGAAGACATAGAAGCATGCCCCCCCCTCAACCCATCTTTCTTTTTTCTTTTTTTTTTTTTGAGCAGAGAAAGGTTTATTGCAGGGCCATGCAGGGAGAACCAGTGACTCATATTTAAAAGACCTAAACTCCAAAAGTGGTCCTATAAGTTAGTCACCTCACTGAAGATTTTCATGTGATGAAAAAGAAACAAATAGTTGGACAATTACCCAATGTCTTGAAATGGAAGAATTTATAGACTTGATTTGTTAGATATTATTACCCATGGGGGAGATGACAATGAACCTCACTTCAATAGGTATGCTGTGAATTGCCAGACAAAAGTAGAGAGGAGGAAAGTTCTGGAAGCTGTAGACAAGGACTCAGAAGATTTTAGTTTTAAGAAAAATGCTTGAACATCAAGAGTTGCTGACAATATAGAGAAGAATCTCAAACTTGGTAAAATAGTATAAAGGGTTGTTGTTTTGTCACTCAGTTGCGTCCGACTCTTTTGCAACTGTGTGGACTGTAGCCCGCCATGTTCCTCTGTCCTTGGGATTTCTCAAGCAAGAATATTAGAGTGGATTGCTATTTCCTTCTCCAGGGGATCTTCCTGACCAAGGGATTGAATCCACTGAGTCACCAGGGAAGACCAGTATAAGGGATACTATAGTGAAAAAGCAAATGATTAGATTGAGTTAGAGCTGTTGCTATGAACAGGGGAAGATTTTGTGCCCTAGGGGATATCCTGGTCTGTAGACATTTAAGAAATACCCTTTCAAACATTAGTATAGTTTTAATTGCAAAAACTCTTGACTTCTAGTTAGTTTTTCCTATTTTTTACATCTCACACTAGTATGGTATATTGTTGCTAATATGATACATTGTTACAACCAAAGAAACAGTATTGAAAATTATTATTAACTAAAGTTCATTCCTTACTCAGATGCCTTTAGTTGTTACTTAATACTTTTTTTTTTCTGTGTTAGGATCCTATCCTAAGTGAGGGTTTCTCAAATCTTCCTCACTTTTGATGACCTTAACAGTTTTGAGGAGTACAGGTCAGGTGTTTTGTAGAATTGAAGACAATATCAATCTTGAACTATGGTTATTGAAACAGTGAAGACATAGAAGCATGCCCCCCCCTCAACCCATCTTTCTTTTTTCTTTTTTTTTTTTGAGCAGAGAAAGGTTTATTGCAGGGCCATGCAGGGAGAACCAGTGACTCATATTTAAAAGACCTAAACTCCAAAAGTGGTCCTATAAGTTAGTCACCTCACTGAAGATTTTCATGTGATGAAAAAGAAACAAATAGTTGGACAATTACCCAATGTCTTGAAATGGAAGAATTTATAGACTTGATTTGTTAGATATTATTACCCATGGGGGAGATGACAATGAACCTCACTTCAATAGGTATGCTGTGAATTGCCAGACAAAAGTAGAGAGGAGGAAAGTTCTGGAAGCTGTAGACAAGGACTCAGAAGATTTTAGTTTTAAGAAAAATGCTTGAACATCAAGAGTTGCTGACAATATAGAGAAGAATCTCAAACTTGGTAAAATAGTATAAAGGGTTGTTGTTTTGTCACTCAGTTGCGTCCGACTCTTTTGCAACTGTGTGGACTGTAGCCCGCCATGTTCCTCTGTCCTTGGGATTTCTCAAGCAAGAATATTAGAGTGGATTGCTATTTCCTTCTCCAGGGGATCTTCCTGACCAAGGGATTGAATCCACTGAGTCACCAGGGAAGACCAGTATAAGGGATACTATAGTGAAAAAGCAAATGATTAGATTGAGTTAGAGCTGTTGCTATGAACAGGGGAAGATTTTGTGCCCTAGGGGATATCCTGGTCTGTAGACATTTAAGAAATACCCTTTCAAACATTAGTATAGTTTTAATTGCAAAAACTCTTGACTTCTAGTTAGTTTTTCCTATTTTTTACATCTCACACTAGTATGGTATATTGTTGCTAATATGATACATTGTTACAACCAAAGAAACAGTATTGACACATTATTATTAACTAAAGTTCATTCCTTACTCAGATGCCTTTAGTTGTTACTTAATACTTTTTTTTTTCTGTGTTAGGATCCTATCCTAAGTGAGGGTTTCTCAAATCTTCCTCACTTTTGATGACCTTAACAGTTTTGAGGAGTACAGGTCAGGTGTTTTGTAGAATGTTCCTCAGTTGTGATTTGTCTGATGTTATTCTCAAGATTAGACTGCTATTGTGGGTTTTTAAGGGGAAGGACGATAGCGGTGAAGTGCTATTCTCATCACATCATATCTAAGGCTATCAACATGATTTAGCATTAATGGTGTTAATCTTGACCACCTGTTTAAAATAGTATTTGTGAGGTTCCTCCACCATAAAGTTATTCTCCCACCCCACCCCACCCATCTCATCCTCTATTCTTTGGAAATAAGTCACTTCCTTGTGTAGCTCTCACTTGCAGGATGAGTAGTTATTCTTCATCTCATCAAAGGCAGAATATCTATGTAAATTATTTCAAATTCTGCACAGGAAATCTGTCTCTTCTCCCATATTTGTTTATTCATTGTTCATTTACATTAATATGGACTCCTGGATATTTATTGCAGACATTTATATTTTTATAATGGTCTGGGTAGGGTGCTCATAGCATCTCATGGATGGATGCCAAGGATGCTGGTCTTATACAAGACAGATCTTGACAACAAAGAGTTGTCTGACCCCAAATGTCAATACTTCCAAGGTTGAGAGACCCCACTTGAGAGTCTTGGGTGTTCTACCTTGTTAGATGCTACATATGGAAATACAGGTCTAATTTCATCATTGCAGTCAATGAATAAAAGTTGCGTTTTCAGAGAACTTTGTGGGGACACATAAAATGAACAATTCTTTTGGTGTTATACAGCCATAAAGAGATGTAGTCTCTCTGAGGCTATGTTTAAAATGAGCTGGAAAGTAAAGGCAGCTGCCCAGACTATTCAAATTCAGGGATATCCTGACTTAATAGTCTGGACTGGTAGTGTGCACTGAATGAATTTACTGAATATTTACTTAGCACCAGTATATGAGTCTCAGGGATCAACAAAGGCTGTGAAATGAGCCTAGAGGTGGAAAGGTGAAATGGAAAAGAAAATGCCATTTCCTTCAAAGTCTACATACGTATGCTCCTTTTCACCTCCTTGCCTTGTGCCAATGGGTGGTACTCAACCAAGGTCAGTTCCTTTCAGAAGATGTTTTGAGGAGTACAGGTCAGGTGTTTTGTAGAATGTTCCTCAGTTGTGATTTGTCTGATGTTATTCTCAAGATTAGACTGCTATTGTGGGTTTTTAAGGGGAAGGACGATAGCGGTGAAGTGCTATTCTCATCACATCATATCTAAGGCTATCAACATGATTTAGCATTAATGGTGTTAATCTTGACCACCTGTTTAAAATAGTATTTGTGAGGTTCCTCCACCATAAAGTTATTCTCCCACCCCACCCCACCCATCTCATCCTCTATTCTTTGGAAATAAGTCACTTCCTTGTGTAGCTCTCACTTGCAGGATGAGTAGTTATTCTTCATCTCATCAAAGGCAGAATATCTATGTAAATTATTTCAAATTCTGCACAGGAAATCTGTCTCTTCTCCCATATTTGTTTATTCATTGTTCATTTACATTAATATGGACTCCTGGATATTTATTGCAGACATTTATTTTTTTATAATGGTCTGGGAAGGGTGCTCATAGCATCTCATGGATGGATGCCAAGGATGCTGGTCTTATACAAGACAGATCTTGACAACAAAGAGTTGTCTGACCCCAAATGTCAATACTTCCAAGGTTGAGAGACCCCACTTGAGAGTCTTGGGTGTTCTACCTTGTTAGATGCTACATATGGAAATACAGGTCTAATTTCATCATTGCAGTCAATGAATAAAAGTTGCGTTTTCAGAGAACTTTGTGGGGACACATAAAATGAACAATTCTTTTGGTGTTATACAGCCATAAAGAGATGTAGTCTCTCTGAGGCTATGTTTAAAATGAGCTGGAAAGTAAAGGCAGCTGCCCAGACTATTCAAATTCAGGGATATCCTGACTTAATAGTCTGGACTGGTAGTGTGCACTGAATGAATTTACTGAATATTTACTTAGCACCAGTATATGAGTCTCAGGGATCAACAAAGGCTGTGAAATGAGCCTAGAGGTGGAAAGGTGAAATGGAAAAGAAAATGCCATTTCCTTCAAAGTCTACATACGTATATGCTCCTTTTCACCTCCTTGCCTTGTGCCAGCATGGGTGGTACTCAACCAAGGTCAGTTTTGCAACCCCCAAAACATTTGGAAGCATCAGAAGATGTTTTGAGAGAAATCACAACAACCTCAGAGGAGGGGTGCTGCTGATATCTAGTGAGACCAGGGATGCTGTTAAACATGGTGTAGTGCATGGGACAACTTCCCAAATAAAGAATTATCCAGTCTCAAATGCCAATGGTGGCAAGGTTGAGAAACTCTGGACTAAGAGGGAAGAAAACAACATTTTAACTTGATCAAATTAATTTCTCACAAAACAGAGAGGAGTCATTATCTTGGATATCCC
Organism: Tragulus kanchil; assembly: GCA_022376925.1. Classification (NCBI taxonomy): domain Eukaryota; kingdom Metazoa; phylum Chordata; class Mammalia; order Artiodactyla; family Tragulidae; genus Tragulus; species Tragulus kanchil. The sequence goes on along the minus strand of JAIOJX010000001.1, from coordinate 62,179,295 downwards.
TTTAAAAACTATGTGCGTGTGTTTCACCAACTGCTTTTAGCTACTACTTTGTCCAGATGACTGCTGGTGCTGAAAGACATTTCAGAGTATAGGTACATTTGAATAAAATCAAACTTCTTCAGTTCAGTTCAGTTCTGTCGGTCACTTGTGTCTGACTCTTTCCAATCCCATGGACTGCAGCACGCCAGGCTTCTCTGTCCTTCACCATCTCCCTGAGCTTGGTCAAACTCTTGTTCATTGACTCTGTGGTGCCTTCTTAGGTTAGCCCATAAAACTGGAGAAACCAAGCCCTCTCCACCTTTCTGTCTTTTTTCCATGCTCTTATGCCCTTGGTTCTCTTGATCCATCCAACAGTAGAAGGTGCAAGCCCAGTTTGATTTTACAACTTCTCCACTTTATGATCCTTCTGCCTGGACCACTCTTGCCTGAGACTTACGTATGGTTGGCTTCCTTTTATCATCTCCATCTCAGTTCAAACACCTTCTCAGTAAAGGTTTCCTAATCACCCTGTCTAAAGTACACCTCTTCACGAAATATACTCTTGATCCCATAGTTTTATATTGTCCATAGCACTTACCACTTTCTGAAGTGATCATATTCATTATTCTGCATGAATATACAAGTTTTCTAGCAGCAAGAACCATGTCTCTTTAGTTCAGGTTGTATGTGTGCCCCACAGACATTCTGGCACAGAGTCAGAGTTGAATGAATATTTAATGACTTCATTGTCTCTTTAAAAAGTTCATTATCTCCTTTTCACCTCCTTGCCTTGTGCCAGCATGGGTGGTACTCAACCAAGGTCAGTTTTGCAACCCCCAAAACATTTGGAAGCATCAGAAGATGTTTTGAGAGAAATCACAACAACCTCAGAGGAGGGGTGCTGCTGATATCTAGTGAGACCAGGGATGCTGTTAAACATGGTGTAGTGCATGGGACAACTTCCCAAATAAAGAATTATCCAGTCTCAAATGCCAATGGTGGCAAGGTTGAGAAACTCTGGACTAAGAGGGAAGAAAACAACATTTTAACTTGATCAAATTAATTTCTCACAAAACAGAGAGGAGTCATTATCTTGGATATCCCTTTAAAAACTATGTGCGTGTGTTTCACCAACTGCTTTTAGCTACTACTTTGTCCAGATGACTGCTGGTGCTGAAAGACATTTCAGAGTATAGGTACATTTGAATAAAATCAAACTTCTTCAGTTCAGTTCAGTTCTGTCGGTCACTTGTGTCTGACTCTTTCCAATCCCATGGACTGCAGCACGCCAGGCTTCTCTGTCCTTCACCATCTCCCTGAGCTTGGTCAAACTCTTGTTCATTGACTCTGTGGTGCCTTCTTAGGTTAGCCCATAAAACTGGAGAAACCAAGCCCTCTCCACCTTTCTGTCTTTTTTCCATGCTCTTATGCCCTTGGTTCTCTTGATCCATCCAACAGTAGAAGGTGCAAGCCCAGTTTGATTTTACAACTTCTCCACTTTATGATCCTTCTGCCTGGACCACTCTTGCCTGAGACTTACGTATGGTTGGCTTCCTTTTATCATCTCCATCTCAGTTCAAACACCTTCTCAGTAAAGGTTTCCTAATCACCCTGTCTAAAGTACACCTCTTCACGAAATATACTCTTGATCCCATAGTTTTATATTGTCCATAGCACTTACCACTTTCTGAAGTGATCATATTCATTATTCTGCATGAATATACAAGTTTTCTAGCAGCAAGAACCATGTCTCTTTAGTTCAGGTTGTATGTGTGTGCCCCACAGACATTCTGGCACAGAGTCAGAGTTGAATGAATATTTAATGACTAAATGGATGGGCAAATGATTTTGGAATAAACACTTTAGATATTTGGAAATTCTGAATTTCTAAGAAAAAAATTCTTTTTCTTTTTTGGCTTTTTTAGCCTCTTAAGAAAAAATGAAAATTGGGAAATAAAATTTCAAACTTCAGAATACTGGAAAAAAAACATTTCTAGTTTGAATGCTTCATCATTTGGGAATACACTAAATGGTATATAGATTTCATTAGATCATAAAATAAATCTAAAATTGAACTGATTTTCATTTGTCTTTAGGTATTTTTTTTAATTTCTTTTTTGATTTCTTCAGTGATTCATTGGTTGTTTAGTAGATATTGTTTAGCTGTCACATGTTTGTGTTCCTTAGAGTTTTTTCTTGTCATTTGTGTCTAATTTCATGGTTCTGTGATCAGAGAAGATTTTTTTTTTTTTTTGGCCAATTCTATTGATCTTTCATTCGTTTATCTTTGCTCTTTGGCCTGTGCGGGTCTTCCATCACAGTGGCCTCTGTTGTCGCAGAGCACCGGCTCTGAGCGCACGTGCTCCAGAGCTCCAGCTCAGTAGTTGGACACATCGGTCCAGCTGCTCCACAGCACATGGGGTCCTCCCAGGCCAGGGATCGAACCGACACCCCTTACACTGCAAGGCGATGTCCTTGCCCACTGGACCATCAGGGAAGCCCCAGAGAAGATGTTTGATATTATTTTGATTTTCTTAAATTTATCAAGGTTCCCCTTGTGGCAAGCATGTGGTCAATCCTGGAGAATGTTCTGTGTGCACTTGAAAAAAATGTATAATCTGCTGCTTTTGGATGGAATCTTTTGCTTTGTTCTTTCAATGTAGATTCTTAATAACTATTTATTAAAAATTCACACAGTAGAAATTATTCTAAAGTATAAAATTCAGTTACATTTAGCACATTCAAAATGTTTTAGTTCCAAAACATTTCCAGAATTTCAAAGTAAAGCCCTGCACCCATTAAGCAGTGTCTCCTCTTCCCTTAGCCCCTGACATTCACTTCTCTGCATTCTGTCTCTATAGATTTATCTCTTCTGGTTATTTCATATAAATGGAATTATAGGGACTTCCTTGGCACTCCAGTGGTTAGGATCCATTTCTTTTTTTCTTTCTTTTTGTTAAGTTTTTTTAAAAAAATCTTTTTAATGTGGGCCATTTTTATGTTTTATTGAATTTGTTACAATGTTGCTTCTGTATTATGTCTTAGTATTTGGCCATTGAGACATGTAGGATCTTAGCTTCCTGAGCATGAATGGAACCCATACCCCTACTGGAAAGGGAAGTCTTAACCACTAGACCATTGGGGAAGCCCCCAAGGCTCAGCATTTTCACTGCCATGAACCAAGATTTAACCCATAGTTGGGAAACAAAGATCCCACAAGCCAAACAATATGATTGGGGGAAGAAAATAGAATCATACATATGTGATCTTTTGTGTCTGGTTTCTTCCACTTGGAATACTGTTTTTAAGGTTCATCCATGTTGTGCCACATATTAATGTTTCACTCATTTTTATGGCCAAATAATATTCCATGTATCAGTTCAGTTCAGTTGCTCAATTGTGTCTGACTCTTTGTGATTGCATGGACTATGGCACGCCAGGCTTCCCTGTTCTTCACTATTTCCTGGAGTTTGCTCAAACTCATGTCCATTGAGTCAGTGATGCCACCCAACCATCTCATCCTCTGTCATCCCCTTCTTCTGCCTTCTATTTTCCCCGGCATCAGGGTCTTTTCCAATGAGTTGTCTCTTCACATCAGGTAGCCAAAGTACTGGAGCTTCAGCTTTAGCATCAGTCCTTCCAATGAGTATTCAGGGTTGATTTCCTTTAGGACTGACTGGTTTGATCTCCTTGCAGTCCAAGGGAATCTCAAGCATCTTCTCCAACAGCACAGTTCAAAGGAAAAAGTATAATTTGGAGATCTTTGCTTTCCAATGTAGTTTTAAACTATTTATTAAAAATTCACACAGTAGAAATTATTCTAAAGTATAAAATTCAGTTACATTTAGCACATTCAAAATGTTTTAGTTCCAAAACATTTCCAGAATTTCAAAGTAAAGCCCTGCACCCATTAAGCAGTGTCTCCTCTTCCCTTAGCCCCTGACATTCACTTCTCTGCATTCTGTCTCTATAGATTTATCTCTTCTGGTTATTTCATATAAATGGAATTATAGGGACTTCCTTGGCACTCCAGTGGTTAGGATCCATTTCTTTTTTTCTTTCTTTTTGTTAAGTTTTTTTAAAAAAATCTTTTTAATGTGGGCCATTTTTATGTTTTATTGAATTTGTTACAATGTTGCTTCTGTATTATGTCTTAGTATTTGGCCATTGAGACATGTAGGATCTTAGCTTCCTGAGCATGAATGGAACCCATACCCCTACTGGAAAGGGAAGTCTTAACCACTAGACCATTGGGGAAGCCCCTAAGGCTCAGCATTTTCACTGCCATGAACCAAGATTTAACCCATAGTTGGGAAACAAAGATCCCACAAGCCAAACAATATGATTGGGGGAAGAAAATAGAATCATACATATGTGATCTTTTGTGTCTGGTTTCTTCCACTTGGAATACTGTTTTTAAGGTTCATCCATGTTGTGCCACATGTTAATGTTTCACTCATTTTTATGGCCAAATAATATTCCATGTATCAGTTCAGTTCAGTTGCTCAATTGTGTCTGACTCTTTGTGATTGCATGGACTATGGCACGCCAGGCTTCCCTGTTCTTCACTATTTCCTGGAGTTTGCTCAAACTCATGTCCATTGAGTCAGTGATGCCACCCAACCATCTCATCCTCTGTCATCCCCTTCTTCTGCCTTCTATTTTCCCCGGCATCAGGGTCTTTTCCAATGAGTTGTCTCTTCACATCAGGTAGCCAAAGTACTGGAGCTTCAGCTTTAGCATCAGTCCTTCCAATGAGTATTCAGGGTTGATTTCCTTTAGGACTGACTGGTTTGATCTCCTTGCAGTCCAAGGGAATCTCAAGCATCTTCTCCAACAGCACAGTTCAAAGGCATCAATTCTCCGGCACTCAGCCTTCTTTATGGTCCAGTTCTCACATCCATAAGTGACTACTGGGAAAACCATAGCTTTTGACTAGATGGACTTTGTATAGTTATACCATATTTTGTTTCTCCATTCATAATATGATAGACCTTTGGGGGTTTTTCCACTTTTTTCTGTATAATGAATAATGTTACTTGAACATAAGCTGTTCATGTATTTGTTTCATTATCTGTTTTCAGTTTTGGGGGGTAAATGCCTAGTGGTAGAATTGCTGGATTACATGTTAATTCTGTGTTTATCTTTTTGAGGAACTGCTGCATTGTTTTCCACAGCTATACCATCTTGCTTTCCCACTAACAGTGTGGGAAAGTTCCAATTTCCCCTTTTTTATATTCCTTTTTTAAAAAATAACCTTCTTAGTGAATGTGAAGTGGTACTTCAATGTAGTTTTAATTTACATTTCCTAACGACTGATGAGACAGAGCATCTTGGCCTGTGTTTATTGTACATTTTCCAGGTAGATTATTTCTACCTATAGAATACTTCTGAACTTTTACAGTTTCTTTTATATAGTATAGGTGATAAATCAGAAACAAACAGCAATAAGAGAGCTAGTGTTATAAAATTATATTTGGCAAATATCCCAAATGTTTTTCTGACCTCGACTCCTGAGAATATTACATTTTCTGTACCACTGGAAAGTTCCTTTCTGATATCGGGTCTTATGGGGCTTGAATATTTGCTGAAATGACATAACAGGAATGTCATAAAAGTGACAGAAGGCATATAGATGGGGCAAGCTGACTATCCACTCCATGCATTCATTGGGTAAGGAAGAGGTTGCAATCTGAGGTGGACCTCTGTAGACTGTATTGACCACATGCAGATAATCAACAAGTATATTGAAAGAGTTTGCCTTTTTCCCCTTAACTAATTAGATTACAGAGCAGAAATCATCTTTCCCTTTAAAATTTCCACTTGTTTTCTCAGACACATTCTACATAAATTGAACAGACCGCATTTTTGGGGTGGGGGCGGGGGTCGGGTTGGGGAGGGAGGGAAGCAGGCAGGCCACTTCTATTGGTCTTTCATTTCTCTATTTTCATCCGTCTTTGTTCTTTGGCTCCTGTGGGCCTCCCATCGCGGTGGCGTCTGTCGTTGCAGAGCGTTGGCTCTGGGCGCATGCGCTCCAGAGCTCCGGCTCGGTAATTGGACACATCAGTCCAGCCGCTCCGCGGCACGCGGGATCTTCCCAGGCCAGGGATCGAACCGGCGCCCCTTGCACGGCAAGGCGGTTTCCTTACCCACTGGACCACCAGGGGAAGCCCCACATTTTTTTTTAAAGGTATTTCTGATTTAGGGCTTCCCTGGTGGTCCAGTGGGTAAAGAGTCCACCTTGCCGTGCAAGGGGCATTGGTTCGATCCCTGGCCCAGGAAGATCCCACATGCCGCGGAGCCGCTGGACCAGTGTGTCCAATTACGAGGTAGCGCTCTGGAGCATATGTGCCCAGAGCTGGTGCTCTATAGTGAAAGAGGCCACTGCAATGGAAGGCCCACACAGGCCAAAGAATAAAGATGGATGAAAATAAATAAATAGAAAACCAATAAAGGAGGCCAAAAATTAAAAAAAAAAAAAATTCTGATTTAAAAATAATCTGAGCAATTCAGGGCATTTTAATGAATGTGGTTATGGAAGCATAACCTTTTCAATTTACTTCAAATACCAAATGACCACAGAATGGTCAAATATATGTATATATACACAAATACGGTAGCAAAATAGGGTGAACTTTGAGCCCAGTCAGGAGATCCGTCTCCAGTTCTGAAACAAATAGTTTTGTAACTTTGGATAAATTACTTAACCTCTTGAAGCCCCAGTTTCCTCATTTGTAAATAAAGGACCAATTGGACTCTAGATTAGCCTTCACATTCACTATAGCTCTAAAATTCTATTTGAGAAGTTCGTGTGTATGCTAAATTTCAGAAGCCATGCATACTCTTTTTATGTTTGTATATATAAAAATTAAAACTGGTGCCCCAGTTCAAATCTGTATCAACAGAATAAGTAAAAAGGGAAATAAATAAGGCCTAGGGACACAGGTTTTCAAGTTCCAAAGCCACATTCTCCTTTGTGTACTGGCTAAGTGCCTGGGTGCTTTCTACGTGTGATGATCTGTTGTCTGCCCTGAGGTTTCTTAATCTACATTTTGCAATGTGTGTCATAGATGTTTGTTTATCAAACAGAATGCAACTGACTCAGGCAGGGCACTAATTCGTAACCAGTGGCTAAAACATTTCTCATCTGAACTTTTCCAGTTTTAATTTCCATAACCTCTGTGACCTGAAATGAGGATACTTTGACTTTCACGTAATATGATGATACATTTTATTGTCTGCAAGAAGATACTGGATTTTGAAATGCTCCCCCCCCCCCCACTTCTTTTGTAGGAAAACAAGAGAAAGCGATTCTGCTCTATCACCCATAGAGTCTCTTTCCAGGCACAAGCCCTGGGGAACTCTGGGTCATTTCATTGTCAATGCCAGGAGAGTACAACTGGCAACTTTAGACTCTGATGAAGAGCCAAGAGTTTACAATCTCTCTGGCAAGGGTTGTGTTACATTTAGGTATGGTATACCATGAGCTTTTCTGTAATCTTGGGATTAATATACAAAGCCAATGGAAAGGGAAGGCTGAAGTTGGTTATCTCAGATGAGAGAAGCTGATGTGTTCTTTGTATTAGCATTTATTTCCAGTTCTGAAGGTGCTCTCACATGAAAAACTGTACTAGATAAGATAAAGGCTCTGTCAAAATGTGTGATCAGAGGACTTTATCAGAAAACTGATCTGTTCTGCACTGTCTTAAAACTCATTTTTCATATATTTATTGCCTCGGCTATTTTTTTGTGGTTGTTAACTTACAGGTATACTTTGCATCAGTGCTTTTCTTGGTTTTCTGTATTTGGCCCTAGGGCAGCATGTGTATTTCCCAAAATGCAGCAGCTTCTGCAAAATGCCAGGAAACAGGGTGGAGTATGGGGGGGTGGGTGAGGGAGGAAAGTGTGATGGAAGCTGAAAGGGACTTTTAAGGTTAGTATGTCCTGTTCAATTAATCTGTCTTGTCCCTCAAATTTTTTTCTCCAATAGTATGTTAAAATATTGTACTCCTGCCAAAAAATTTCCCGAATTCAGAAGAAATGACTTCTCTATCCTGAACCAAGCACTATTTATTTTGGACTTATTTCAAGAATCATCAATTTAATTTCAAATGATCTTTGTGATTTTTACAGCAGATAAGTACATGCATTTGTGGGTCTACTGATAAATGGAACTATCACTACAAATTATTGTTTTCAATTTCTTTTGAAAATCAAGGAAAATTGCTATGGTGATGTGAGTCAATTACCATGAAAGGTATCATTTGAATCAGTAGGTCTATACCTAGGAGTCATTCTAACAAAATAATTAAGAAGACAAATTTACATTCAAGGATGTTCACGACAATGTCATTTATAGTACTGGAAAAATTTACAAATCAATGTAAACATATGGCAAAGAACAGGTGACTCATTAAATAAATTATGACTTTCATATGCTAGAATATTATGCAATCCTAAACATTATTTTTAAATAATTTTTAGTAATTTGGGGGAGAGCTCATGTTAAATGTCAAGTGAAGCACACAGTATCCAATTTTGGACGAAATATGGATAAGACAAAACTGATAAAAACTAAGAAAAAAATATATCAATATATTAACAGTGGTTCTCCCAGAGCAATAGAAGTGTGGAATTAAACAGCATTCTTTATACAATTTTGGTGTTTTCTGTATTTTCTTTGATGAATAGTTACCACTTCTATAGAAAAATACAGTTACCAAGCATTTTAATGAAAGCCAATTAAACAACAATGAGATCGCATTGCCTATCAGATTGGCAAGATTTTCAAAGGCTGATAATATTCAATATTTTCAAGAACATAGGGAAAATGGTACTTTTATACACTCTAAGTAGGAGTGTTCATTTGGCCCTTTTGAAAGACAATTATACAGTATCTTTTAAAATTTTAAATGCACATACTATTTGACCCCACATGATTTCCACTTCTAGGGCTCCACTGTAGATACATTTGCACAAATATACACAGCTATATGCTTAAGAATATTAATTAGAGTATTTTGAAAAATCAGAGAAAGATCCTGAATGTGTATCAATAGGACTTTGACTAATACATTATGGTATATCCACATTATGGAATACTATATCTCAGTGAAAAAGGATGAGGTATAACTCTTTAGATATCTATCTACATACAAATATAATGACAAGGACTAATGTTTGTGATGTATGATTAAATACACAGAAGCAATTTGTACAGCAATATGCATAATCTCATTTTGAAAAAAATTAGTATATGTGAGTGTGTATGTGCACAGCAAACATTTGGAATGATAAATACCAGATTGTTTATAGTTATCTCAGGGATTCTTTTACTTCATATTCCATACACTTCTATTTGAAAAAAGAAGTGAACATGCACTTCATATGTAGAAAAAAATAATAAAGGGACAATCAGTGGAAAGTGAGGCTTGCTGTGTGAACATCTGATTTGTTAATAGCCTTTCAGGAATGTATTGCAGAGGTGTGCAGCTACTAAGAGTCTGGCCACCTTCACCTAGGGCCTAATCTGTACCATGGCTCAATAAAGAGACAGAATCATCTCAGGGCAGGAACTAATTCATAAACTGATCTAGACTGCCATCCCTAAATTTTGCCCAGTGGCAGCAAAATCAGATTTGTTGAACTCTTTCATAAATACCATTGAAGTAAGTTGGCGGAAATTTGAGGTTAGCCACCAATGTTGAAATCTGCCTATATAAATGGATTGGATACCTATCATAGCAAAGAAGTGATGCTCTTAACCTATGAGTGAAATATTAAAAAAAAAAAAATCTATGAGCTCACCTTCAAGGGATTTGCTTTAAATATCCTTTCACAAGAGGGATTTTCCCTGGGTCTAATATAGAAGTAGGATGTTCCTAAATGAAACTTTCTCTCTTAGATAGGTTTATGTGATAATGAGAAGGAAATGGGGAACTTTACTTATTCATCACATGTCTCTTTCCTCTGGAATAATAATAGTACCCACCTCATAGGCTCCTTGGGAAGGTAAAATGAAAGAATCCATGTAGTGTTTACTGCAGTGCCTGCTAAATACTAGGTACTCAATACCTGGTGGCCATAATTATCCAACCACTTACCAAAGATTTTCCATTCGAATAATAACTTGGCCCGAACCCAGTGCCATATACGGGCCAAGTGAAGGAGACAGTTTTCTTACAGTATTTTAGTTTGAAGAATTCCTTTGAATGAATGTTCAACAGTTTAAGCAGAGTAAATATATAGGTATAATCATGGGGTTTGTTCATTTCATAGAAGGCATTAGCGAACGGTACCTTTTGCGGATTGAACAGAACGAGGATTGGCTGGTGGGTCGGAGAGCAATTTAGTGAATGAAAGCAAAGGTGGTGGTTGTATCCCGCTTTGAAAGGAATTTAGCCCTTGGTGTTAAAGAAAGTGACTCAAAAAGTAGGAGAATCTGGGGAAAAGACTGGTGTGGTGTAAGAGATGGAGATGAATTTGGGCTCTAGTTTCTTTTTTTTCCCCCATCTGTAAAATGAGGAGGTCAAAGTTGGCAATTAATAGCCACCCTTTTCTACACTCTTGCCACAAATGAGACATTTCATCGCGGTGGCTTCTCAGTAGTTGTGGCGCACAGACTCAGTTGCTCTATGGCATGCAAGATCCTTTTGGATCGGGGATCGAACCCATGTCTCCTGCACTGGGAGGCGGATTCTTTACCACTGAGCCACCAGGGATGCCCTGAGTAGGGGAAAACTTCGTCTTGTCTTTTAGGAATGGGCTATGAAATAAAATGTGAAAAGGAAAGGAAAATAAAGATTTAAAGTGAGTTAAGATATTGATGACTTTTTGTACACATTACTACATTCAAAATGGATAACCAAAAAGGACCTACTGTAAGCACAGGGAACTCTGCTCAGTATCATGTGGCAGCCTCGATAGGAAAGGGGTTTGGGGGAGAATGGATATACATGTATATAGATGGCTGAGTCCCTTCACTGTTTACCTGTACCACTGTTTACTTCTACCATAACACTGTTAATCAGCTATACCCCAATACAAAAGAAAACCTTTAAAATTTAAATAAATAAATAAAAAGGAAAACTAAAAAATAAAAGATATTTATGACCTTTCCCCCTTAACATTACTAGGCTAGAATCACTGCAGAAAATGAGTAAAATATGCAAATAGTAACTTTTTGCAGATTTGAAGACTATCACTGCCCATTTCTTTTTTTTTCTTCCTTTTTGGGAAGGTTGCAAAAACAGTCGGCAAGGATACTGCAGAGGATTTTATTTAGAGGGGGTAGGAATTTGTTTTTTAAAAAGAGAGAGTCAATGAGAGACACTGAAGTCAAATTTCATTAAAACCCTGCTGGGATTTGATTTGGACTGCACTGACTTTACAGATGAATTTGGGAAGAATAGGGTCTTTACTGAGTTCTGCATTTGTTTCATGTTTTCAGTTAATTTAAAAGCCAGTGGGGGAGGGGGGGAAACCAGTGGAATGTACTAAAGTGACAAGAAATAGCTGTCTGAAAAGACAAAACAGTCATTTCTCAAAAAAAAAATGACATTAAATCTAGCTATGATAGCTATGGTACTTTTTGAAAGCATTAGCTTAGGTTATTATTTATGTTCACAGTGAGATCATCTTCTGTCTAGGTTTCTGATTTCACCAGTTGTTTCAGATACGCCATTGAAGACAATATTTGGCTTGGTTATTGGGTCTAGAAAAAATAAGGTCTCATGAATGACAAAGCATAACGTCACTTGGCTATGCAAATATTATTATAAAGTCCTGCTGCTTGTAGTGAGACCAAAAAGGAAATTATTATTTTACAAACATGTGAAGTATGTTTAACATGCAAAGGCTTGTTACACAGTCAATGAAGAACAGTTGTTTTCTGCCCTTCCATAAATAACTAATGCCAACTGGCTATCTGTTTCAGCTTCTTGTTACAGGAGGGTAAAATGGGCAAGGTCTAAATATCAGTACCTGCTAACAGAGCTGTCTGGTAAATTCTGTTTGCCTTCAGTTTAATTTCCATGCTTTCAGTGCTTTTTCTGTTGTCTGTTGACTCTGTCAGTTGCCCTGTACAATTTCCTTTCTCCATTTTCATATGTTTATCTCTTCTGTTTCTTATTGGACTGTTAGTCCTGGGTAAAACTTATTACATTGGAAGCCTGATGAGGAGAGAGAAATGGCAACCCACTCCAGTATACTTGCCTGGAAAATTTCATGGATGGAGAAGCAGTCCACAGGGTCTCAAATATATATATGTATGTATATATATATATATATATACACACATATACATATATATAGATATATATATAGGGCTTACCTGATGGCTCAATGGTGAGGAATCTGCCTGCAATGTAGGACACCTGGGTTCCATCCCTGGGTTGGGAAGATCCTCTGGAAGAGGAAATGGCAACCCACTCCAGTATTCTTGTCTGGTGAATTCCATGGACAGAGGAGCCTGGTGGCCTGCAGTCCATGGGGTCACACAGAGTCGGACATGATCGAAGTGACGCAGCAGCAGGAACAGGAAGCCCAATGTAGTGCAAGCATAGGAATCATAACTGTGAAGGGAAATCTAGACTCTGCTACTAGTTAGTTGTATGACTAGACAAGTCATTTAACCTGCATATGTTTCTCTATCTGTAAAACAGGCATTATAATCCCATGTCTTCCAGACTAGTAAACAATGATGCAAATGTTCTCTCTAAAATGTCAGACAGCTGGCTTGGGGGATGTTTTGCTCCTGGGTAGTACTTCTGGAGGGTTTCTGATGACAAGAAATTAAGCAAGGTTTATTTTAACCTTGAAAAAATGAAAAAAAAAACAGCTAGAAATAGTGTGGATACACTTGGATACACTTGGTTTCCTTTTTGGAGATGCAGCTCCTCTATCCTCTTCATCCTGAGTGTGGTTAACTGGAGAGGAAAAGGTGAGATACAGCAGGTGATAATGGTGGCCAAAACTGTTAGCATTAATGAAGAGAGTGAGTGATAAAGATCTAGTGCCTTGGTCTGATAAATATCTCTATATCTGTATTTACCAACATGCTTATATATAGGTATGTATGTGCACAGATTCATACAGACAAACAAAAACTGATAGCTTCAGGCTCTTTCCTTTACACCTTGTAAAGCTGGAAGAACGTCAGTAACCTAGGTCTGACTCAGTGTTCAGAGGAAATTACCCAGTTAACAAAGTCTGGGCTAAATGCCTGCTGGTAAAGGAAATTGACAAAAGTAGATACTCCTTCATTACATGTTCTTTTTAATTTCGGTCTAACTGATTTTTGTGCTCTACTGGGTCTGCTCTGTGTCTGTGTTTTCATTCCATCGCTAGACACTAAGTTTGTTGAGGGTAGGAATGATCATTTGTTTGATTTCCTTTGAGTTTACTACACGTGAAAGTGCTCTGTATCTCACAGGTACCCAGTAAATTGTATAGCTAACGAATGATTACTTATTTCTGGTATTACAACAAGATCTCATAAATAAACATGACAAACTTGTTTGAAGTCCTGAACTTTCTAGGTCAGTCTTGAAAAAAGAAGTTATGTGACTGCCCCAGCAATATTATATATGAAGTGGGTGGGCCTTGAAAATTGGATGAGTAATCCCACTTCAAAGAAGTAACATACAAAGGCTGTAGCTTTAAGCTCTCCCATTGCGGGCCTCCAACCACCCATAGGTCACCTGAGATGCTTATTAAAGATTCAAATTTCTCAGCCCCACTCAGGTCCAGGTATCCGTATTTTAACAAGCACCCCGGATGATTCAGATGCATACTAAAGTCTAAGAACAACTGTAACCTATAATCTGAGGTGGTCACACACACACGTTGTTGCCTTCCCTAATTATATGGGGAAACAGAGAAGAGTGAAAGGACGTGTCCATTCCTAGCAAGAAAAGGAAGCTCGTCCTCCATTATGCTTCGGGGAACTGAAAGAATACTGGCGTTTTCTTTCTTTTGGTGATATATCCTTGGCAGTTTGTCGTGGCTTATTTGCAATTACGGTCTGTCTTTTTTGAAACCCCGAGACAGTTAGCCAGCATTTTATTTTTAACAGCAAGTTCTTGACTCTCTTGGGAAGCGTATTTGCAGGACTGACTTGGATGCAACCCTTAGGGCCAGTAAGACGTCACAATTGGTGCGGTGACGTTTCCTTCCCGGTTGTGAGCTTTTTTTTTTTTTTTTTTGCCATTACACCCTCGTGGAAATGCAAGGTATAAAGTGAAAACCCTGCATTCTCGTGATGTTTCATAAACGGGGGAGTTCTATGCAGTCTTCACGCAGTGAGAAGCAAGATAAAAGGTAAGACAGGCGTTAGGTGGGGCTTGGAGGAGCAGGATGTTTTATGCAAAGAACGTTAAGATCTCGAAAGACCAGTGAAGTCCGAAGATGATTATCTAGAAAGGGCAGCTGGAAGATGACCTGCGGGGAACATTCATTCTGGGGTGGAGTCCTGGGAAAGCAAGCTCACGTGCGGGCGTGGGCCCGTGCGGTATCTCGCTTCAATCAGATAAGCGCCCATAACGCTTTCCACCACCCGGCGGCGGGGGCTGGATCTGGACCCCGAGGCTAGCCCAAGGCGAGCCGTCAGCTAACCCAGTCCCCCACCCTGCACCTCCCCTCCCACCCCCGCTTTCTAACGGCCCGCGTCGCCCCTCCTTATTCAGTGACGTCGGAGTGAGTGGAGGCGGGAGCGTGGGTGGGCTGAGCGGCCCGTGGCCCGCGATTCGGCCGGCTGTGCCACACCACCGCGCGCCCCCGCTCCGCCCGCCCCTCCGGGCGCGTCTTTTCCGGGCCCGCGCGGCGCGGCGCCTTGCCCCGCCTCCGCCGGCACTCCGGGTGCGCGCGCGCTGCTGCGGCTTTTTCTCCGGCCTCCGCGGCGCGCCCCTCGTCGTTCCAGCGCTAGCGGGCACGCGGCTCCTTTCCGCCGGCTTCCGTAGTGCCGAGCACTGGTCTGTTTCCAGCACGCCACAGGCAGCGCGTCGGGTGAGTACCTCTTGCCGGCGAGGCTCCGGTCCCGGCACCCCGACCCCGTGGCTGTGGCGGGGTCCCCGCTCCGTCCGCGCCACCGTTCCACACCTGAGTCCGGAGGTCGCGGAGGGGACGCTGCCTTTGCCGGAATCCGCTCGCTTTCTTTTGGAGCCTGGGCGATCTACCCGCCCTCCTCCTCCCGGGCGGGGAATGTTTCCGAGATGCCGGTATCATCTCCTTTGCTGAGGTCTGGGGTCTTAGAGACCCTGGTCTGTATCTTCGTGCCGCTTACCGCCCTACAAAGGTCAAAAGCTCTTCCCGATCGGGGGTACTAGGCTTTGCCATGACCTTTTCCAAATGCGCACATAGGGGGCTCGCCAGACCTTTAAACGACCTTTAGGACGCCCCCGGACCTCAACTCCATGTTGTCCCTTTCGAGTCGCTCCATATCGGAGAGCTAGGGGGATCTTCCTGGCTCTAGAAGCATCTGCACTTCCAATTTGAAGGATGCCCTAGCTCCTGATATCCTCTTAGCTTCCTATCTTCAGGTAGGTTAGAAAACGCCTGGTTTCTAGCAGAAGCGTGCTCTTATTTTTTCCTGTTCCACCTATCTACATCCCTGTCCTCCGTGGGTGCTGTATATTTAACATCAGCTTTATTCACTTCCTCTTCCTCTCGTTCGAGTGCCCTCCAGAACTGTGGCCGATGGCTATAGCACAGAGTAAAATCGAGGAGAATATGATTCACTGCCTAACCCCCATTAAGGGGTTACATGTTTTAAATAAGACGTCATTTCTCCTCTTCACTCCAGCATCTCCTCCATCAAAGGCATTTTTTTTTTCCACCCCCTTGAAATGACTTCGCTCTAGTCGCTCTTTTCATGGTAAAAGAATCAATCATCGCTCTAAGAAACAACGGCTAAATGACATTTAAATGAGTCCCTCGGAAAAAGTCGGCTTTATGGGTTAATGGCTAAAAACGCCTCAGTTTCCTCATTTGAAAAAATGAGGATGTTGAACGATGGTTCCTTCTAGTATTTTGATTTTAAGACCTCTAAATTCATGCTTAGTATTGTAAGATGTTGCAGTATAAGGGAGATTTAACTTGATGAAATCCACGTTTCCCAGTAGTTGCTTCTCACATGAGTTTTCCTTTTATGCTGCTTCTAACAGTTTTGAGCTGCTCTTGATACCTAAGGTTGTAAGCTGAGATCCAGTGACTGTACTGTCAATGAGCATATCAATTAAGATTTGAATAGTGTGAGGCCTCTTCCTTGAATTGTAAAATAGCTCATCTTTGCCATTGAAAAGAAGTGTGAGACACCTAAGCCTCTTGTAAGAATTAACACCCTCTCTGCCACTTAAGCAGAGGATGAAACTGTTCTGTCTTCCCAGTGCAGAATGAAGTACCTTATTGTTCTGAGAGAAGTGATTTGACACCTGAAAATCCACAGAAGGTGTAATGCTACAATGAACATCTTGAATAAATTCAAGTTTTCCCCTTAAAGTTCCGATTTTAAAAAATAAGTAATTCACATTAAGACTTGGTTTTGAGTGTTTTGGGTAGGGATGGGATGGGTGTAGAAAAGAGAGGCTTGCTCAGTTCAATGGGAAGAGAAGTGAATTGGGATTCTGGATAGGCTCGGGAGCCAGTTCCAGGGTGTATCTAATTGTATAACCCTGAACAAGTCAGTTTACTTCTCTTCACGTTTGCGTCTCCAAAAGGGTCTTGATGTTGGCAGAATAGTCAGCATAAGTCCCCTAATTTGAAAAAAAAAAAAAAAATATATATATATATGTGTATGTGTGTGTATATATCTCTCTCTCACAGTTTGCATTAAGGCTGTGCCATATATCCTTAGTTAAACTAAGTCCTTAGTTATTTAGAACGTTTTTCTCAAAGATCTGCTTATACTAGTTCCAGTCTATATTTGCATAATTCTCAATTAATCCTTAGCAAATGAATTACTATACGTGGAAGTCTGTGAGTTGGGAAGTATTTTACAAAAGTCAGGTATTGTTCACTTATGCTTGAAAGTGAAGGGTGTGCAAACCCCCCGCCCCCCCATTTTTTGAACTGTTCAAGGCTTTTAAGAAATTTGTACAGGAATGTGCACAGACTGCCTTCTAACTGTAATTGGCTAGGCACTTGAAAAGAATATGCATTCATTCATTCATTTGTTCGTTCATTCAACTTATGTTCATTCCTCCATCTGTCACGTATTTTGTGCCAGGCTTCTAGGGTATGATGGTTGAGAAGACAATCCTTTCCCTCTAAGGCTTAATTTTATAGTCCAGGACAGAGGTGATGGTGATGAGGGTTGTGGAGAGACAGTTTGTGTGTCAGTTTATTTTTATTAACAGCAGCAGTCAAATCAGGGACATAAAATCCTGGGGAAGTTAAAGGTCCACTGGGGAGGAGATGATTGTGTTAATTGTGGCCTGTAGACTCTTCTTGGCATTCCTTTTTTTTTTTTTTTTTTTTTTCTTTCCTTGACTTTAAATTGCTGAGACTTTAGCAACAATGAAAATCTTGAATAAATTCAATTTTCCCTTAAAGTTCCGATTTTAAAAAATAAGTAATTCACATTAAGACTTGGTTTTGAGTGTTTTGGGTAGGGATGGGATGGGTGTAGAAAAGAGAGGCTTGCTCAGTTCAATGGGAAGAGAAGTGAATTGGGATTCTGGATAGGCTCGGGAGCCAGTTCCAGGGTGTATCTAATTGTATAACCCTGAACAAGTCAGTTTACTTCTCTTCACGTTTGCGTCTCCAAAAGGGTCTTGATGTTGGCAGAATAGTCAGCATAAGTCCCCTAATTTGAAAAAAAAAAAAAAAATATATATATATATATGTGTATGTGTGTGTATATATCTCTCTCTCACAGTTTGCATTAAGGCTGTGCCATATATCCTTAGTTAAACTAAGTCCTTAGTTATTTAGAACGTTTTTCTCAAAGATCTGCTTATACTAGTTCCAGTCTATATTTGCATAATTCTCAATTAATCCTTAGCAAATGAATTACTATACGTGGAAGTCTGTGAGTTGGGAAGTATTTTACAAAAGTCAGGTATTGTTCACTTATGCTTGAAAGTGAAGGGTGTGCATACCCCCCGCCCCCCCATTTTTTGAACTGTTCAAGGCTTTTAAGAAATTTGTACAGGAATGTGCACAGACTGCCTTCTAACTGTAATTGGCTAGGCACTTGAAAAGAATATGCATTCATTCATTCATTTGTTCGTTCATTCAACTTATGTTCATTCCTCCATCTGTCACGTATTTTGTGCCAGGCTTCTAGGGTATGATGGTTGAGAAGACAATCCTTTCCCTCTAAGGCTTAATTTTATAGTCCAGGACAGAGGTGATGGTGATGAGGGTTGTGGAGAGACAGTTTGTGTGTCAGTTTATTTTTATTAACAGCAGCAGTCAAATCAGGGACATAAAATCCTGGGGAAGTTAAAGGTCCACTGGGGAGGAGATGATTGTGTTAATTGTGGCCTGTAGACTCTTCTTGGCATTCCTTTTTTTTTTTTTTTTCTTTTTCTTTTTCTTTCCTTGACTTTAAATTGCTGAGACTTTAGCAACAATGAAAAGGTTTATTTTTTCCACTACTGCTGTTGGCTGGTCTTATATATTCTTTTGCTTTGTTTCTCTTTTAACTGTTTAAGAGAGTTGTACATGCACACACAGTTGTTAAACAAACAAAAAAGCGATACCCTTTAATTTTCCCCAGTGGTGATGTCTAGTATAACTATAGCATAATATCACAAGGAAATTGAAGCAGATACAGTTCTTCCACCCGATTCAGAGATCTCTATTATTATATGCACTCACTTGCATGTGTGTACTTAGTTCTATGGGCTTCTCTGTAGGCTCAGTGGTAAAGAATCTGCCTGCCAATGCAGGAGACATGGGTTTGATCCCTGCGTCAGCAAGATCCTCTGGAGAAAGCAATGGAACTCACCAGGATTCTTGCCTGGGAAACCCCATGGACAGAGAAGCCTGATGGGCTACAGTCCATGGAAACGCAAAAGAGTTGGACACAGTGTAGCAACTAACAATGACAATTTAGCTCTATGCAGTGTTAACACATGTATAAGTTCCTGTAGCTACCACCACGGTCCAGATACAGAACAATTCCATCACCCCAAAGGTCTCTAATGTTGCCCTTTTATAACCCTTTCACTCCCTTCCTGAACCCTGGCAACCACTAATGTGTTTTCCTTGCTTGATCGGCTTTTTTTCACTTAGTGTAATCGCCTGGAGATTCTTGCAGAGAGTATATCTTGTATCAATAGTTAGTTCCTTTTTGTTTGTGAGTTGTATTCCATGCCATGGATGCATTATAGTTTATTGATCATTGTAGTATAGTTTAATGACTATTCACCCATTGAAGGATATCTGGCTCTTTTTTGTACTTTGTAACTCATTATGAATAAAGTTTCTATAAACAATTATGCATAGGTTTTTGTATGAACATAAATTTTTATTTCTCTAGGATAGTGGAGAAGTTTCATTTCTCTAGATAGGAGTGCAATTGATGGTTGTATGGTCATTGCATGTTTAATGTTACAAGGAGCCGCCAAACTGCTTTCTAGAGTGATGGTGGCATTTTACATTCCCCCAGCCATGCATGCATGGTACTCATCTTTGCCAGCACTTGATGTTGTTACTATTTTTAAAATTTTAACCTATTCTGATAAATATGTGGTGTACTAGATCTACAATGATACCTTGTCATATTTTAATTTGCATTTCCCCATGGCTAATGATGTTGGATATCTTTTCAAGTGCCTTTCTGCCAGCTCTGTATTTTCATCAGTGAAATGTATGTTCATGTCTTTTTCCATTTTCTAGTTGGATTTTTTTTAACTATTCTGAGAGCTTTTTATATAATCAAGACTAGTGCTTTCTTGGCCACGAGGTTTGTAAATATCTTCTCCAAGCCTGCAGCTTGCCTTTTTGTCCTCTTCCCAGGGAAGTTTCACAGAATGAAAGTCTTTAATTTTTGATGAGGTCCAGTTTATCCATTTTTTTCCTCTTATGGATGGTGTAAAGGTCTTATGTACCTGTGTTATTTAATTTTATTCCTGCTGTTCTGTATAGCATGCAATATTTCTGTAAGTAGGGTGAACATGTTTTTTCTTTGAGAATTCCTAGAGCTCAGATGTATTCTTCAAACAAGTGACCTTGTTGACTTAGAGTGTGAATCAAGACTCAAACTTGTTTCTCACTGGATTAAAATGGTTGCCATCCTTTTGTGCCTTAAAAATATAATTTCTGCCTTACCAGGTGGTCAAATGTAACATTAAAATTAATATTTTTAAATTAAGTAGATGCATCATACGCCAAGGAGATTTTTGGTTTCACTTTCTAATTTTAAAATATTTTGGCAAAACTGTGCAATTTCTAATCACCATTTCTGGTAAGTAATACAACAGGGAAAAAAAACTTGTGTTCTCATTTAAATGTACTTTGAAAGTCTGCGTCTACATTTTAAGTAGTGAAGTTGCAAATATGATGATACATTTAGTAGGCTTATTGTGCTAAGAATAATGACTAGAAGACTGTTGAATTTGTCTGTCTAGGCTGCTTGCTTTTCTTTTATAGGAGCTACTTAATGTTCATTTTAGTTATCTTTTATTTATTTTTTTTTTTAAGATTTATTTATTTATTTATTTATTTTTGGGCGGGGCTCGGGTTGGGGAGGGAGGGGAGCAGGCGGGCCACTTCTATTGGTCTTTCATTTCTCTCTGTTCATCCGTCTTTGTTCTTTGGCTCCTGTGGGCCTCCCATCGCGGTGGCGTCTGTCGTTGCAGAGCGCCGGCTCTGGGCGCACGCGCTCCAGAGCTCCGGCTCGGTAATTGGACACATCAGTCCAGCCGCTCTGCGGCACGTGGGATCTTCCCAGGCCAGGGCTCGAACCGGCGCCCCTTGCACTGCAAGGCGGTGTCCTTACCCACTGGACCACCAGGGGAAGCCCAGTTATCTTTTAAGTTTTAAGGTAACTTACAATGTTATATTTTGAAAAATATATGTGCTTATGTTTGAGAGGAGCATAGGGATAAACTTAGTGATTGCTTTTTAAGAGTATTAATTTCTGTAAGGGGGTACTGAAATTATTACTTGTCCCCTTAGTATCACAATATTTGCTCAAAAAGTTTATAGCCAGGATAGTGGATTCCTGCTTGGAAAAGATCAGTCATTGGTGTAAGACAGGGGTGGATAAAATACTACTTGTGACCAAATCCTGCCCACCACCTGTTTTTATAAATAAGTTTCTGTTGGAATACAGGCACATCCATTCATTTATGTATTTCTCGGCTGCATTCAACATACAGTGTCAGAGTTGAAACAGAGAACATACGGCCCAAAAAGCCAACCTACTCTCTGGTCCTTTACACAAAAAGTTTGCCCAGAGATAAAGCAAGTTTATAAATTATTGAATCTCTATGTTATAAAGGAAATTTAACCTTGACTTTTTCGGTATATTTTCATGTGGAAATTGTGGTTTGGAAGAGTATATTCAGGGCTTCCCTTGTAGCTCAGCTGGTGAAAAATCTGCCTGCAATACAAGAGACCCTGGTTCTATTCCTGGGTTGGGCAGATCTGCTGGAGGGATAGGCTACCCACTCCAGTATTCTTGGGCTTTCCTGGTGGCTCAGTTTGGTAAAGAATCCTCCTGCAATGCAGGAGACCTGGGTTTGAATTTTCTTCTAGGCTGCTTGCTTTTCTTATAGGAGCTACTTAATGTTCATTTTAGTTATCTTTATTTTTTTTAAGATTTATTTATTTATTTATTTTGGGCGGGGCTCGGGTTGGGGAGGGAGGGGAGCAGGCGGGCCACTTCTATTGGTCTTTCATTTCTCTCTGTTCATCCGTCTTTGTTCTTTGGCTCCTGTGGGCCTCCCATCGCGGTGGCGTCTGTCGTTGCAGAGCGCCGGCTCTGGGCGCACGCGCTCCAGAGCTCCGGCTCGGTAATTGGACACATCAGTCCAGCCGCTCCGCGGCACGTGGGATCTTCCCAGGCCAGGGCTCGAACCGGCGCCCCTTGCACTGCAAGGCGGTGTCCTTACCCACTGGACCACCAGGGGAAGCCCAGTTATCTTTTAAGTTTTAAGGTAACTTACAATGTTATATTTTGAAAAATATATGTGCTTATGTTTGAGAGGAGCATAGGGATAAACTTAGTGATTGCTTTTTAAGAGTATTAATTTCTGTAAGGGGGTACTGAAATTATTACTTGTCCCCTTAGTATCACAATATTTGCTCAAAAAGTTTATAGCCAGGATAGTGGATTCCTGCTTGGAAAAGTTCAGTCATTGGTGTAAGACAGGGGTGGATAAAATACTACTTGTGACCAAATCCTGCCCACCACCTGTTTTTATAAATAAGTTTCTGTTGGAATACAGGCACATCCATTCATTTATGTATTTCTCGGCTGCATTCAACATACAGTGTCAGAGTTGAAACAGAGAACATACGGCCCAAAAAGCCAACCTACTCTCTGGTCCTTTACACAAAAAGTTTGCCCAGAGATAAAGCAAGTTTATAAATTATTGAATCTCTATGTTATAAAGGAAATTTAACCTTGACTTTTTCGGTATATTTTCATGTGGAAATTGTGGTTTGGAAGAGTATATTCAGGGCTTCCCTTGTAGCTCAGCTGGTGAAAAATCTGCCTGCAATACAAGAGACCCTGGTTCTATTCCTGGGTTGGGCAGATCTGCTGGAGAGGGGATAGGCTACCCACTCCAGTATTCTTGGGCTTTCCTGGTGGCTCAGTTTGGTAAAGAATCCTCCTGCAATGCAGGAGACCTGGGTTTGAATCCTGGGATGGGAAGATCCCCTGGAGAAAGGAAAGGCTACCCACTCCAGCATTCTTTTCTTTTTTTTCCTCCAGTATTCTTGCCTGGAAAATTCCATGGCTTGTGCATGACTTCACTTTCACAGTGTTTTCATTTTCTTTACTAAGTCTAAAGGCACTGTGGTCTAGGGGCAGCGTTAAGGAATGGATGGAGAGTTGGAAAAGTTGATTTTGTTGCTTTTGTTAAGTGTGGACTATTTCAGTGTGAATGTCAATTTACAAGTTCACCAGCTGGTGAGATTCAGAAGGAGGCCTATCCAGCTGAGATATCCTTTGGAGATCCTGTTCTGCCAGAGTGGTAATGACCAGGCTAGCTATGGCAGCACTGTTGCTCCTCATCCCAAGAGTACTGCGAGCTTTAAATACGTAGCACTTGGAGTCTATCAAGTTGAACTTAAGAGTACTGGTTTGCACAGCTTCCTTTTGTAAGTTAGAAGTTCATTTTTCAGTTCTTTTCAATGCTTCACCTGAAAGTAAGGTTGGAAATGGAAACTGAGTTCAGACTGTTTGCAGTATGTTTGGAAAGACGTGAATCCCTGCCTCACATCATACACAAAAATAAGTTAAGGATATATTTTTAAAGATCTGAGTATATATTTTAAAACTTTCCAAAACCCACAAGACACCGTAACAAAGTTGAAAAGGCATATGACAGACTGGAGGAAAATAATTCCTACATATGCCATGGAAGCTTTTATTGACTTCAGCTAAACTGACCTACCATATTAAATGATATTTGTTTCTTCTCTAAAACACACTGTGAACTGAACACTTTCTATTAGTAGATGAGTATCTGGTATGCCAGGCTGGTGAACCCACCAGTACCACATGCTTTTATTGCTGAACTTATATATATGCTCATTGTTCTTGTTTTTGTAAATATGAAATTTGTTTTCATAGAACTTGATACAATCTGAGTAGTGAAGAATTGAAGTTCTTCCTGAAAATTTACATAGAAAATGACATGGTGTCAGGGATTTGCTTCAAATTATATGGAAGTTGAGGTGGAGAATGTATAGAGATGTGAAAGTAATAAAATTTAGCAAATATACATGATTGTTATAGTTGGTGGATAGGCTTATAACAAAACAAATGGTATATTCTAAAATGAGTTGATGAAAGCAAGTTGTAAGTGTAATTAGGCATAAGAAAGATCTGTATAAAATAAATATAAAAATCTGAAGGGTTTTCCACTCATAGTTCATTGTAAGTATCTTTTAAATTCTTTGGGTGAAAAGTCACTCCATAGTGTCTGACTCTTTGTGACCCATGAATGGGCCGTGAACTTCTCCAGAGGATGTCCCCAACCCAGAGATCGAACCCAGGTCTCTCACATTGCAGGCAGTGCTTTACAGCTGAGCCACAAGGGAAACCTTTGTAGCTTTAAAGTTCTGAATTATCTAAGAATTCAGTTTAAATTTCTTTACAGTCAGTGGGCCTGGAGTTAAAGAAAGGTTTTGGCCTCCTGGCCCTTTATCAAACACTTGATGAATGAATGTACATTTACCACTGATAAAATGAATCAATGATGAAATGTTTGTCATGAGCACTTTTTTTACGATTGTTAACCTTAGTTGACTTTTCAATTGGCTAATCAAGTGTTCACATAAAATTAGATAAAACAGTTTCTACCTGTTAAACAAACACTTTATAAAGGATATATTTTTAAAGATCTGAGTATATATTTTAAAACTTTCCAAAACCCACAAGACACGTAAAAAGTTGAAAAGGCATATGACAGACTGGAGGAAAATAATTCCTACATATGCCATGGAAGCTTTTATTGACTTCAGCTAAACTGACCTACCATATTAAATGATATTTGTTTCTTCTCTAAAACACACTGTGAACTGAACACTTTCTATTAGTAGATGAGTATCTGGTATGCCAGGCTGGTGAACCCACCAGTACCACATGCTTTTATTGCTGAACTTATATATATGCTCATTGTTCTTGTTTTTGTAAATATGAAATTTGTTTTCATAGAACTTGATACAATCTGAGTAGTGAAGAATTGAAGTTCTTCCTGAAAATTTACATAGAAAATGACATGGTGTCAGGGATTTGCTTCAAATTATATGGAAGTTGAGGTGGAGAATGTATAGAGATGTGAAAGTAATAAAATTTAGCAAATATACATGATTGTTATAGTTGGTGGATAGGCTTATAACAAAACAAATGGTATATTCTAAAATGAGTTGATGAAAGCAAGTTGTAAGTGTAATTAGGCATAAGAAAGATCTGTATAAAATAAATATAAAAATCTGAAGGGTTTTCCACTCATAGTTCATTGTAAGTATCTTTTAAATTCTTTGGGTGAAAAGTCACTCCATAGTGTCTGACTCTTTGTGACCCATGAATGGGCCGTGAACTTCTCCAGAGGATGTCCCCAACCCAGAGATCGAACCCAGGTCTCTCACATTGCAGGCAGTGCTTTACAGCTGAGCCACAAGGGAAACCTTTGTAGCTTTAAAGTTCTGAATTATCTAAGAATTCAGTTTAAATTTCTTTACAGTCAGTGGGCCTGGAGTTAAAGAAAGGTTTTGGCCTCCTGGCCCTTTATCAAACACTTGATGAATGAATGTACATTTACCACTGATAAAATGAATCAATGATGAAATGTTTGTCATGAGCACTTTTTTTACGATTGTTAACCTTAGTTGACTTTTTCAATTGGCTAATCAAGTGTTCCACATAAAATTAGATAAAACAGTTTCTACTATATAATAGCTATGATATGTAAAAAGCTCCTACAGATCAATAAGTAAAAGGCACCTGTTAGAAAAAGTGGCAGAGGGTTATGAATTGGCCTTTTCCAAAAAAAAAAAAGAAATTGAAATAATGATTAAAGAAGATGCTCAGGTTCACTCTCGTAATTAGGGAAATTATAACCATTTTTTTGCCAAATACATTGGCAAGAATGATCATTTCCCCTTTTAGAAAGCAATGGGTACTGTCACACACTGTTAATGAGAATGTGAACTTTTTGATGGAGTGCCAAAATCCTCTCATTTTTAAGTGTGCATATATTTTTGACCCAGCGATTCTGTAGGAAGCTATTCTAGGGAAGTATCTGCACATATGCATAAAGATATATATACAAGGTTTCAGTGCAGTGAAACTTTGTAACAGTGAAAATTTGGCAACAACTTAAATGCCCATCAGAAGGGAAATGACTTAAATAATAACATGAGCTATTAAAGGAAAGAAATCCTTCAAAGCCATGTAAATGGATGCAGGAGTTCCAAAATATGTTGTTGAATGGAGAGTGGTGGAGGAGGGAGTTATATAACAGCCCATATACCATGATTCCACTTATCTTAAAAAAAAAAACGCCTTGCCACGCATATAGATAATGCAAAGAGGTGCGATTGATAGGCATCGTAAAATGGTTATCTCTAAGGCAAAAGGGAGTGGTGTTATAGGAAGGCATTATAGAGATACACTTTTTACCCGCTACAATTCTATTGTGCATTTTAATTTATAATTTTTTGGTAGTAGTTATACAGATTCCTCATATGCAGCATTGCATATTGGAGGGTACTTACAATGCAAGTTCTTCATTGCATCTTATACAGTAACCCTGTGCTAGAAGTAGGGTGAGTCCCTTCTATTTAGAGAACACTCAGTTTTTAAAAATATTTTTCTCTCTTTGTTAAAGTACTATTTGTATTTTCTAAACTTTATGCACTTAAAGTATAAGTAAACAGAAGCAGAAAAGCACCATACTCCTATACCCAGAGAGGTCTCTTGTCAACTTTGGGGTACACATACATGTTTGTGTACACATGTGTGGACACTTACATGCACACATGTGCACATACACATGCATGTGTGCAAACATATGTATCTTCTTTCCACAAAAGAAGTGTTACCCTACATACTAATTTGTAACTTGCTTCCTTTAACGTAACTCTCTATGGTGAGCATCTTTCATGACCTGGTATCCGTGAATAAGTGAAAAAAGATATCCTAGTGGGAAAAAAACAACTGGGTGCCATGTAAATGGAGTGTTGTACATGAAATAACTGATTTCTAGGGCCAACTATAATCCACAAAGTCATAGCCACCGAAAGTAAATGATCAAGAAGGAAAAGATTCTCAATGTTAAACCAGTTCAGTTCTGTTTTGAATTTATGCCCATGTTGTTTAAATTGTAGTTACTAGTACTGATCTGTAAGTCCAGTGTATTAAAATGTCATTAGGAATCTTCTGGGTGAGATTTGGTTTTAATGAAGATTTTAAAACTGAACTTGAACAGTTATTTTGGTTCAAAAGCAAACCAATTGCCCTGACTACTTTTTGGTTAATGTATGGGCATAGATGTGTTCTTTCACAGCTTATAAAAGTAAAGAAAATCTAGGTGTCTGCAACAATATGAATCTTTGTCTATGGTATCTCAGCCTACAGTAAAATTGAACATTAGGAGACATGTGTTGCAGGACCACGTTTGATTTGTATCGTAGGTATTTGTGCTTGCATGTCAGCGAGCAGCATTTATTAAGCACATCTGCTGTCAGCTCATTATAGCCACTTCTTGGGTCTATGCTGTGGGACTTAGAGGTGAAAATACCTTACTTTATGATGAATTCAATAGAGTATTTAACAAAAGAAGACTGTACCTTGTAGGGGTGGTGTTAACGTGATGGCACAACGTAGTGGCTCATACTTTTGTTATGGTGATGGAAATAGCATCCCCATTCTCCAAGACCTTTCTGTAATTGATTTCACAGCAAGAGGATTTTTTTTTCATAGGTGCTGTGAAGTGAGCAGGTTTTATGGGGGAGTAAAAATCCCGTGGACAGAGGAGCCTGGAGGGCAATAGTCCATGGAGTCGCAAAGAGTCAGATACGACTGAGCCACTAAGCTCGCACGCGGAAGAGACTTTTCCGATTTCTCACTTGATTAATGACAGGCATTGTGTGTGATGAAACTGTTAACACAGAAGTATTTGAAATATTTACGGTGGCTTCTCATGGTTGTTAGGAAGTTAAGGCCACGGAAGGTATGGTGAAATACCTGTTTTCTCTCAGGTATTCTGTTTATTACCTTCAACATGTGCCTGAAGCATTCTAGTACTATTAAAAAAAGAAATGACAGAGTTTTGGAGGACCACTCCCAAGGGGTACCCAGGTGATGAGTCATCAAAGAAAAGGCTGCAAAATGGGCAGAGCTGTTCCCTCTGAGATGATCAAGAAGGAAAAGATTCTCAAGTCCAGTCTTTTTTATTACCCATGTTGTTTAAATTGTAGTTACTAGTACTGATCTGTAAGTCCAGTGTATTAAAATGTCATTAGGAATCTTCTGGGTGAGATTTGGTTTTAATGAAGATTTTAAAACTGAACTTGAACAGTTATTTTGGTTCAAAAGCAAACCAATTGCCCTGACTACTTTTTGGTTAATGTATGGGCATAGATGTGTTCTTTCACAGCTTATAAAAGTAAAGAAAATCTAGGTGTCTGCAACAATATGAATCTTTGTCTATGGTATCTCAGCCTACAGTAAAATTGAACATTAGGAGACATGTGTTGCAGGACCACGTTTGATTTGTATCGTAGGTATTTGTGCTTGCATGTCAGCGAGCAGCATTTATTAAGCACATCTGCTGTCAGCTCATTATAGCCACTTCTTGGGTCTATGCTGTGGGACTTAGAGGTGAAAATACCTTACTTTATGATGAATTCAATAGAGTATTTAACAAAAGAAGACTGTACCTTGTAGGGGTGGTGTTAACGTGATGGCACAACGTAGTGGCTCATACTTTTGTTATGGTGATGGAAACAGCATCCCCATTCTCCAAGACCTTTCTGTAATTGATTTCACAGCAAGAGGATTTTTTTTTCATAGGTGCTGTGAAGTGAGCAGGTTTTATGGGGGAGTAAAAATCCCGTGGACAGAGGAGCCTGGAGGGCAATAGTCCATGGAGTCGCAAAGAGTCAGATACGACTGAGCCACTAAGCTCGCACGCGGAAGAGACTTTTCCGATTTCTCACTTGATTAATGACAGGCATTGTGTGTGATGAAACTGTTAACACAGAAGTATTTGAAATATTTACGGTGGCTTCTCATGGTTGTTAGGAAGTTAAGTCCACGGAAGGTATGGTGAAATACCTGTTTTCTCTCAGGTATTCTGTTTATTACCTTCAACATGTGCCTGAAGCATTCTAGTACTATTAAAAAAAGAAATGACAGAGTTTTGGAGGACCACTCCCCTAAGGGGTACCCAGGTGATGAGTCATCAAAGAAAAGGCTGCAAAAATGGGCAGAGCTGTTCCCTCTGAGATGGTGATCATTCGTTATTCTCAGACTATGTTAGTCATTTCTGCTTCTCGAACTGAAAGCTGAAAACTTCCCGCAGACAGGAAACAGGAACTTAGTTGAATGAGCTTAAGGTTCAGTTACAGCTTTGGAAACAGAAGAGAAGACAGAACTAGCACTAGTATCTCATGGGATGTATCCAAGTAAAAGATGCTGTGTTCTCCATGCTGCTGAAGATGCTAATTTGAGAAATAGCTTAAAAGAACAGTGGAAAAACTCTAACTTGACTGAGGGGTGGAACTGGGCAGAATTAAGCATAAATAACTGCCAGATGAGTGTGTTTCAGGCAAATAGATTAGAAAAGAGAAAATCAGGCCGGGATAATGCTATTCTTATATTTGGAATTACAGAAATCTTCAGGATTTGGTCTAATCACAAGGTTAGCCCAGAATGGTTTAAAGCCTTTGATCAACTATCTGGGTTTCCCTCTGTGCCCAGGAATTTGCTTACAGGAGTAGGTTAGAATTTCTGTGAAGCAAGTGATTTCCATACTCTGGAAACTAGAAAGGCAGGGTTCAGGCTCACTGTTGGGTGAATTATAGCAACCTGTAGATGGGAAACCATGCAGTGTTTATTTCCCTCAGTAGAAAGAAATGTCAACATTAGCATATTCATTCAAATATAGTTACATAGTATTTACATAGTATACATTTTTAAGCAAAATGACTGAACTCGGAAGGATATTTTACAACTCATTTTCCACCAGAAATTTTGGGAACCCTTACCTTCAATTTTGTTTTTAGTGTCAAGTATAAAGGCCTGGCTTTTTATGTAGAAGCAGGTCTTTCATTTATGCCTATATGCACATTCATTTTGGTATTCTCTTGATCCTCAAGATATCATGAAGAAGTAAACTGTTTGTAAGGGAGTAGCTTTCTTTAGAAAGTCTCCCCCTGAAGAATTTCCTTCTTTAGAAATTTTAGAAAAGACTGTAAAATGGAAACCTCCCTGATGCACCTCCCTCCTTTTTTGGTTCTTATTTTAGAATGGAGTTTCCCAGCCTCACTATTCTAGCCTTTCTTTTAGGACTGAGTAGAATTAAATCGAGGCTGATTCTCAACCCCAGAAGTACCGAGTGTGTACTCCAGTTAAAAAGACACTTGCACTAGCCCTGCTGGCTGACTTGAATCCTAGCTCAATAGGGTCATTTTGGAGTCACTGTAAGTGTAAGGACGCTGCAAAGGTAGAATATTCTACCTGGCTCTTGGGAAAAGAATATTCCAGTGCTCAGATAGCTTCCTAATCTCTGTCTTTTCTCAGTGGTTCCCTACATTGAAATCATTGTTCTTTGGTTACATGAAATGTTTGTGTGGAGTGATTGGCCACTGAGTGCAGTGGTAGACATGTTGTGAAATGGTAGAGTTGTTCCTAACTCAACTTTTAGACCACTGATCTTTTTCTTGTAAAACCCCTAACCCTAAAGATTGTAGGTTGTTTTGGTTGGGGGGCGGGGGAGGCTGTGCTGAGTTTTAGTTGCAGTATGTAGGATCTTATTCCCTGACCAGTGATAGAACCCTGGGCCCCCGCATTAGGAGCATGGAGTGTTAGCCACTGGACCACCATGGAAGTCCCAGGTTTTTTGTTTTTAACCTCTTAGGGAGAAAATGGGCTTCCCTGGTGGCTCGGTGGTAAAGAATCCACCTGCCAATGCAAGAGACTTGGGTTTGATCCCTGGGTTGGGAAGATCCCCTGGGGAAGGGAATGGCTACTCACTCCAGTAGTCTTGCCCGGAGAAGCCCATGGACAATGGAGCCTCGAGGGCTACAGTCCATGGGGTTGCAAAAGTCAGACACGACTTAATGACTAAACAACAACAAGGAGAAAGTGCTTCCTAATAATCTTGTTTCTCATTGTCCCCAACTGATGAAGACTGTTGACCACTTCCCTCCCTGCCTTTGATTGAAGGGTCATATTGCTTAGGGCACTGCCCATAGGAAAGAGGAGGTGGATGTTATACTAGGGCATGACCAAAGGAGTGGACGGGTGTGAGCGCTAGCCAGAACATACCCTAAGTTTTGAAAACTAGGAATCTCAACTCCAGTTTAAAAAGCAGCTGTAGCCTATTAGATCCCTAAACTAAGAATATTGAGAAGTGTTCAATCTGATGACATCACAGTTCTCAGTGGAAGGAATTCTGTGACATTGAGTCAAGATTCTATTTGTCGTTTTCAAATACGGGATTGTTGTAATGAGACACATATATGTCACTTTCATGACTTTGATGAGATGAAAGCAACTCAGTTTGATGCAGTTATTTCTGGCTGAAAGAATTAACTTTTCAGCCTAGGCTTGATTTCTTCAGTTTTGCATGTTTCTAGCTATTGTGACACTAAGGTCATTTCACTTGTCTGGTCTCTTCTGGATGTCATAACATTCTGTTATGAGATCATGAGAAAATGTGTCTTCTGCTTTGAGAGGAGTGATTAGGAATCTGTTTCGGATGGAAAATCATTTCTTAGATTTGTTGCCTTTACTGTTAACCTCTTTACCTGCCATGTGAAAGAAAATCAATGATGTCTCAAAGTTTCATAGTTGCATATTTGGGTTACATAAAATTGTTCTATGGAATGATCTAAACTTTTAGAATCTGTTTTGAGTCTGGCACTTGGCCAGGTCTAGGACCATGTCCTGCTATTGTTTGACCTTTAAAATAAAAAGAAAAAAAATTTTTTTCTTGCTTTTACTGGCACTGCCCCATTGCTGATGAAAGATCAGGATGTTGTCTGGGTGACCTTGGCACCAGATGCTGAACCTCAGTGCCTTTCTCTTCCACTTTCAGGCATAACAGCCCTGGAAACCATCAAATCGAGGTGCTGGAAGCATTTTGATAATGACTTTTTTTATTCTTTAAAAATCTGGCCTGTCGCTGTCACACAACCATCACTGTCACACAACCATCAGACCTCAAGATGTATGCTTAACAGAGAACGTTTGTTTTCAGAGCTGCCTTTGTGTTGACCTTAGTTTTGCTTTTGAAGAAGAGTAAGCAGCGTATTGGCCCATGTAGTAGATGAGAAAGCAAACCGCCTTTTACTACTGCTCACATTGCTTGCAGATGTTTCCAGGAAGATTGAATTATAACCTAATCTTTAAAAATACATCATTTTTTCTTTACTTTTCACAGAAATAACTGCAAAGGGATGTCTTAAGGATGTAAAGGCAAATTACATTGCAGATATAGCCGAAATTAAATGCTTTAGAGACAAATGGGTGATATCTGCTAGTAGGGAATATCAACACTGTTGAAACTGTAGCAAGTTTCTTGGCTGACCTTTTTATGAGGACACATAATTGTCCTTCCTTAAACAGTGGTTCATTGAGATGGGAAAAGGACTTCTGCTCTGCTTGGGAGTTTTTAATACACTGGTGCTTCTTCTGTTTTCTGAAATTCTTATTTTGGGTCTCGTCTTCTGCAAAAGTGCCTTATGCTGATGTATTTTCAATATTAAATTAATGAAACTTCCAAGTAACAAAACCTCAGCTGGGTGTGTTCTGCAATGGAACTAGCCTATTTCAAATATTACACTTGCTGGACTAGTAGCATAACCAGAAAGTCGTAACCTGTTTGTAACAGCTGAATACAGCTGTCGGCTGCAGATGAAACTGATCGAGACCATTTGGTTTTCTGTCTGTGTGCTTCTGCATTTTCCTTTCCTTTCTTTCTTTTCAGAACCTTACTTTTGTCCTTTGGCTTTGCATACTTTTCCTTGCTCTGATACTTAAAGATTTAAAAGAAACCCCTTTTGAGCAAGCCAGCTGATCCCTAAGCAGTAGCAGGTATAACTGGATAATCCCAGAAGATAGCTATTATTATTAGCTTTTTATTAATAAAAAAATCATCTGGTTGGGCATATAAGAATCAGGGTTGGCTCATGGGTGACCTTCCTTTCCTGTTCTAGGTATATGTCTGCTCTCTGTGTTATTATCATGGCCTCTTTTTTTTAAAAAATATTTTTAAGATTTTTCTTTTGATGTGGACCATTTTAAAAGTCTTTTTTGAGGGCTTCCCTAGTGGTCCAGTGGGTAGGGAGACTGCCTTGCAGTGCAAGGAGCGCTGATTCGGTCCCTGGCCTGGGAAGATCCCACGTGCCGCGGAGCAGCTGGACCGATGTGTCCAACTGCGGAGCCGGAGCTCTGGAGCGCATGCGCCCAGAGCCGGTGCTCTGAGACTAGAGAGACCCCTGTGATGGGAGGCCCACATGGGCCAAAGGACAAAGATGGAATGAAAGACCAATAGAAGTGGCCAAAAAAAAAAAAAGCTTTATTGAATTTGCTACAGTATTGTTTCTGTTTTATGTTTTGTTTTTTTTGGCCATGAAGCATGCAGATCTTAGCTCCTGGATCAGAGGTTGAACCTTCACCTCCTGCATTGGAAGGCACATTCTTAGCCATTGGACCATCAGGGAAGTCCCTAGTCTCGTGTCCTGTTAAACTGGTATCTATTGAACACTAAGTTCCAGAAGGAGAGGACATAGTAAATGTTTACAGAATTTTTCTTGAATGAGTGTATGTTCATATACCTGTAGCTGCCTGGAATTTGACAGCTAGAAATATTATAACTTAAAATATTACTAAAGAAAAAGGTTGGGGCTTCCTGGTGGTCTACTGCCTGCCACTGCAGGAGACATGGGTTTGATCTCTGGTCTGGGAAGATCCCACACGTCACAGGGCATGTAAGCCCATGCCCAATGACTACTGAACCTGTGCTCTAGAGCTCTTGAGCCACAACTACTGAAGCCTATGTGCCTAGAGCCTGTGTTCCATGCTCCATAACAAGAGAAGCCACCACAATGAGAAATCCTCACACCACAATTAGAGCATGCCAGGCTTCCCTGTCCTTCACCATCTCTTGGAGCTTGCTCAAACTCATGTCCATTGACTCAGTCACACTATCCAACCATCTCGTCCTCTGTCGTCCCCTTCTCCATCTGCTTTCTATTTTCCTCGGCATCAGGGTCTTTTCCAGTGAGTTGTCTCTTCGCATCAGGTGGCCAAAGTAGTGGAGTTTCAGCATCATTCCTTCCAGTGGATATTCAGGGTTGATTTTCTTTAGGATTGACTGGTTTGATCTCCTTGCAATCCAAGGCACTCTCAAGAACCTCCTCCAACACCACAGTTCAAAGGCATCAATTCTGCTTCACTCAGCCTTCTTTATGGTCCAGCTGTCCCATCCATACATGACTACTGGGAAAACCATAACTCTGACTCTATGGACTTTTGTTGGTAAAGTGATGTCTCTGCTTTTGAATACACCATCTAGGTTTGTCTTAGCTTTTCTTCCAAGGAGCAGGAGTCTTTTAATTTCATGGCTGGCTGCAATCACCGTCTACAGTGATTTTGGAGCCCAAGGAAATAAAGTTACTGGCTGTACTTATTTTCAGTTCCTTCCTTCAGATGTTCTTATGGTGGTTAGTCTTCAGCAATGATGATTAGAAAACCAAAGAAAATAGAGCCTCAACCATTTATTTCCTGCTTCAGTGAGTCTTTGGTTGTCATGATAGAAGGCATAGCTTCTTCCAAAGCTGCTTCCTATGAAAAATTTGGATTCCACAATATTCTACTTTAAATATAGGAATCTTTGAACCAATTGGATTTTTTTTTTTACTTCTAGATTTAAAAGATGTGATCTTAATACATGGCTTATTTTTTTTTAAAATAAATGTTTTATTTTAGAATAATTTTAGATTAACAATAAACTTGTGAAGATATTTCTGAGGTCCTGGATCTCTTGTGCCTCTAAGGTTAACATTTACATTAACAGACAGTGGTGCAGCACTCTATAGTATAGAATTGATTTGAATTTCCCTAGTTTGTCTACCAAAGTCCTTTTTTATTTCCTGTTCCAGGATCTAAAATTGTTATGCATGTTTATTTTAGAAAGCATGTGTGGAGAAACAGACAAAACTAAGGGTAATCCCCTGCCCAGAGATATTTATTGAGATTTTTAGTATATATCCTCCCATATGCCCGCAAACTTTTTGAATTACCCTAACACACAAATGTGTTTTAGATACTGTTATGTAATTTGCTTTTTTACACTTAATGTAGTGTTTATTTTTTTGGTGAACACCTTCCCATGTCTGCTATTTTTAATATAGTTTAATCTTTCCCTATCTTAAGCTGTGTGGCTTGCAGGATCTTAGTTCCCCAACCAGGGATTGAACACACATCCTCAGCTGTGAAAGCACTGAGTCCTAACCACTGGACTGCCAGGAAATTCCCTATTCTTAGTTATTTTGTTTCCATTTTTTTCTCAAAAAACCCTGATGTATTCTCCTTTTAATGTCATGGCTGGCTGCAATCACCGTCCTACAGTGGAAACTTTTGGAGGGGCCCAATACACCATCTAGGTTTGTCTTAGCTTTTCTTCCAAGGAGCAGGAGTCTTTTAATTTCATGGCTGGCTGCAATCACCGTCTACAGTGATTTTGGAGCCCAAGGAAATAAAGTTACTGGCTGTACTTATTTTCAGTTCCTTCCTTCAGATGTTCTTATGGTGGTTAGTCTTCAGCAATGATGATTAGAAAACCAAAGAAAATAGAGCCTCAACCATTTATTTCCTGCTTCAGTGAGTCTTTGGTTGTCATGATAGAAGGCATAGCTTCTTCCAAAGCTGCTTCCTATGAAAAATTTGGATTCCACAATATTCTACTTTAAATATAGGAATCTTTGAACCAATTGGATTTTTTTTTTTACTTCTAGATTTAAAAGATGTGATCTTAATACATGGCTTATTTTTTTTAACATAAATGTTTTATTTTAGAATAATTTTAGATTAACAATAAACTTGTGAAGATATTTCTGAGGTCCTGGATCTCTTGTGCCTCTAAGGTTAACATTTACATTAACAGACAGTGGTGCAGCACTCTATAGTATAGAATTGATTTGAATTTCCCTAGTTTGTCTACCAAAGTCCTTTTTTATTTCCTGTTCCAGGATCTAAAATTGTTATGCATGTTTATTTTAGAAAGCATGTGTGGAGAAACAGACAAAACTAAGGGTAATCCCCTGCCCAGAGATATTTATTGAGTTTTTTAGTATATATCCTCCCATATGCCCGCAAACTTTTTGAATTACCCTAACACACAAATGTGTTTTAGATACTGTTATGTAATTTGCTTTTTTACACTTAATGTAGTGTTTATTTTTTTGGTGAACACCTTCCCATGTCTGCTATTTTTAATATAGTTTAATCTTTCCCTATCTTAAGCTGTGTGGCTTGCAGGATCTTAGTTCCCCAACCAGGGATTGAACACACATCCTCAGCTGTGAAAGCACTGAGTCCTAACCACTGGACTGCCAGGAAATTCCCTATTCTTAGTTATTTTGTTTCCATTTCTGTTTAGTGAATTCTTCATGATTAAAGCCAAACTATGCATGTATTCTCAACCTTTTCACCCCAGCAAACCTGAGAGATAGGACACTCTTAACAGTAATAGTGGCCATTAAACCAGTGATTCTAAATAGGTGTGTATTAGCTTGAACTGTTTGAAATTGCTGTTTTGGGGGTATGCTTTTTGACTACCAGCACTTTCACATGGCTCAACTTAATAGTTTTTTTTTTTTTTTCAGTTTTTAAAATATCTTTATTTCATTTTGAAAAATTTCTAGTAAAGATCATGTTCATTTACTAAGACAAAGTATATTTTTGTATTTCTACTAAAAGTGGTATAAGAGGAACTAAAGAGAAACTGCCAAAACTAAATCATTAAAGTATATTTTACAATGTGGAATAATGCCACCTAATAGTTTTTTAAAAAAGCTTTGTAAGTCATTCTGATTCCTTTCCTCCCTTCTTACTCCACTGAGAATCCCTGGCATTTAGAATGGTGAGCTGACTCTGAAACATTACACCAGGTAACAAGGTTGACAAATCAGACAGCATCCTTAAGACCTATGCCTGTGTTGATGACGTGTGCAGAGAACTTGAACTCTGATGAATTGCATCTGTCCATCTGTTGAAAATAGACCTCTGAGCATTTCACCTAAGCTCTGGAAGGTAACAGGCTAATTGGTGGCTCTGCCTACTGGTTCCGCGTCTGTATTGGCTAGTCTGGGGCACTGGCGCCACCCAGTGGTACTTTGTAGGCGAGCAGCTAACGTTGCACTTAGCACTACTTTGACTGTTTTTTCTTCTTTCCTGTTTTTCTGTGTTCATGGTCTCACCTTCCTTTGGTTCTCATCATCTGTGCCAGTTCCACTAACGGGTTTCATTTAGCCCAGCTCATGAGAAACAGAGTGATATACTAGCCATATCATTTTACTGCAATCTCCTTAGTTAAGTAAAGGCTGTTGAATATGAGACATGAAATCATAAACATAAACATACTTAATAGACTGTGATCTGTGCTGCTCGTGAAGTCATCATTCCTACCCCAAATGGGCATAAAATTTGTATTCTGCCAGAATGTGGCATGTCTCGTGTTTAATTTCAAGCTTCTCAAATAAATGAGAGGAAGCACTCTGTTACCTCTCGGATGAGAAAACGTGTACATTTCTACCGAGAGTGAAAGGTTAACTGGGAATTCATCCTTTGGTCTCCTTCCTCTGTAGTATGACTTCTTATTTCAGTCTAGAACTATTTTGTAAGCACCTGCTGTGTTCCTGTACTGTGCTAGATTCTGGGGACGTTAGCCGGGATGGCGACAGATATGACTTCTGTCTTTAAAGAGCTTGTAGCGCAGCTGGGAAACAGAAACTTGAACACATTTAGGTGTTGTGCGGTATGGGTGCTGGGAGGAGAAACAGCAGAGGCACCTGACGCAAAGCGGGGAGGTCACGGAAGACTTTTTAGAAGCGTCATTTAAATGAAGACCTAAAGGAAGCCAGGAAAAGGGAGAAGAGAATGTTCTTGGCAGAGAGAAAGCATGTGCTAGATGCAGAGGTGAGAGATTAAGCTTGGTGCTTTTGAGAACCTAAAAGAAGTTGGTGATGGCTGGTGCTGTGAGATCAGCTCATTGCAGCTTCACAACAGTCCCAGGAGGTAGGAGTGTTATTCCCTTCATTTCAGGGTTGCGGCAAATGAGGCGCAGAGGGTACATAACTTGCCCGAGGTCACTCAGCTCTAGTAAGTGGCACTGCCAGGAACTGGGCCCAGGCCGGCTGACTCCAGCACATTGGCTCACAATTACCCCTCATCCTGGCAGTGTGTTATGTATACTGGAGCTTCACTGTCTCCCTCCCTTTAGCCTTTGATGGAGCACAGCACCTTATCCTGTTTATCTGTGGTCTCCTTTTTTTTTTTTTTCTGATGGGCCAAGTTAAATAAAGTTGTCTCAGTAAACTGAACCGTAGGTTGTACTGGATACAGCCTCTTCCAAGAACTGGACCTTATAAATTCCTTAAGCTTACAGCATCTGAGTTAGCCCAGAATGTCTCCTGTTTGCTTTAGTCTTTTATCATTGGGAAGCAAATACCTCATTTGATATGCAACTCTATGGTTGCTAACCTTTATTTTTTCCAGAAAATCTTAGATGGCAAGTAATAATCGGTTCTGTTTTTAAGAAATGAGTATCAGATTTGTATGCCCTACAAAGCTAGGATTTTTGTTTGCTCAGTCCATGGGGTCTCAAGGAGTCAGACAGGACTGAGTGTCCAAGCACAAAGTTGGTTTGGCAATATCCTTTTCTCTGGCTTAGGTTAAATTAGTGAAAGGGTAAACAGAACTTCTTCAATAGGACTATGTCTGTTAAAAGTCATAAATTAACACCCTATTTGTGGAGGTATTTTCTTACAGTGGATTTGATTTATCTTGTATGTACTTAATGTACAAGCATGTGCTTTGTAAGATGAGGAATTGCCTTCAGTTAGAAATTACCAATTAAAATTTAAGTGCATTTTGCAAGTTCGATTATAAATATTCAGTTGTACCTAAACTATTTAAGGTTATCATAATTCGATATTGTTGAAACACTGGAATAAAAAACCGTTTGTGTGTGTGTTTGATGGCACAAATCTGGTTATTTCATTTACTTGCACATTTGTACATGACTGTGAATTCAGTCAGGACTTAGTACATGGAAGTATCTTTCCAGTTTTGAAGGCTGACTTCTGCTGATACAGCCATTCATTCTTATCTTGTTCTCTGTGGGACTAGAGTTATGACTGGGCCACCTCTAGGGATATCTTTCCCAAAAAAAAGGTGAGGGCGTGGGGACTCTTAAGAGTCTGGGACAACACATGAAAACCAGGGACAGACCTTGGCAAGCTGGGAAATGTGATCACCCTTGTTTTCACCAATTCATATGCCTATGAGCTTGGTCGCGCTCAGTTGTGTCCGACTCTTTGTGACCCCATGCACTGCTGTCATTCCCTTTTCCAGGGGATCTTGTACATTGCAGGAGGATTCTTCACCCATTCACACAGGGCTCATATTTGTGAGCTTAGCTTCAGAGGCACTGGCTCAACCCAGTTGAGTTAACCAGCAGTCATAGATAGCTTTTCCTTTACTTGGGAGTAAGCCTCTTCCAAGAACTGGACCTTATAAATTCCTTAAGCTTACAGCATCTGAGTTAGCCCAGAATGTCTCCTGTTTGCTTTAGTCTTTTATCATTGGGAAGCAAATACCTCATTTGATATGCAACTCTATGGTTGCTAACCTTTATTTTTTCCAGAAAATCTTAGATGGCAAGTAATAATCGGTTCTGTTTTTAAGAAATGAGTATCAGATTTGTATGCCCTACAAAGCTAGGATTTTTGTTTGCTCAGTCCATGGGGTCTCAAGGAGTCAGACAGGACTGAGTGTCCAAGCACAAAGTTGGTTTGGCAATATCCTTTTCTCTGGCTTAGGTTAAATTAGTGAAAGGGTAAACAGAACTTCTTCAATAGGACTATGTCTGTTAAAAGTCATAAATTAACACCCTATTTGTGGAGGTATTTTCTTACAGTGGATTTGATTTATCTTGTATGTACTTAATGTACAAGCATGTGCTTTGTAAGATGAGGAATTGCCTTCAGTTAGAAATTACCAATTAAAATTTAAGTGCATTTTGCAAGTTCGATTATAAATATTCAGTTGTACCTAAACTATTTAAGGTTATCATAATTCGATATTGTTGAAACACTGGAATAAAAAACCGTTTGTGTGTGTGTTTGATGGCACAAATCTGGTTATTTCATTTACTTGCACATTTGTACATGACTGTGAATTCAGTCAGGACTTAGTACATGGAAGTATCTTTCCAGTTTTGAAGGCTGACTTCTGCTGATACAGCCATTCATTCTTATCTTGTTCTCTGTGGGACTAGAGTTATGACTGGGCCACCTCTAGGGATATCTTTCCCAAAAAAAAGGTGAGGGCGTGGGGACTCTTAAGAGTCTGGGACAACACATGAAAACCAGGGACAGACCTTGGCAAGCTGGGAAATGTGATCACCCTTGTTTTCACCAATTCATATGCCTATGAGCTTGGTCGCGCTCAGTTGTGTCCGACTCTTTGTGACCCCATGCACTGCTGTCATTCCCTTTTCCAGGGGATCTTGTACATTGCAGGAGGATTCTTCACCCATTCACACAGGGCTCATATTTGTGAGCTTAGCTTCAGAGGCACTGGCTCAACCCAGTTGAGTTAACCAGCAGTCATAGATAGCTTTTCCTTTACTTGGGAGTAAAAAGATTCATTTTGAAGTAAATGTGTTACTGTATATTGCAGAGGAATGGTGTGTGTAGCAACTGTGTGCCTTCTCTCATTTTGAGCATTGTGAACTTGGTGCCCCTAGGTCCTGTTGAGGTTATTGCAGGACACGGTCAGAGCTGTGTGGGCCTTTACAGGAAGTGAGGTTACTTAATGGTACTTTACTGTTGCCTGAAACATTTTGAAATGAAAACTTTGAGGGAAAGAAATGATTCAGCCTGTTCCTCCTCCTCTTGCTTTTTGAAGTCAGCTAGTGCACATCAGTAACCAGATATCACAGTTGATTGGAATGTCTGAAGCAAGACAGTCTTAGGTAAGACGAGAGCCTCTAACGTTCTGAGTTGTTGGTCCCAGAGGTCAGGTTGTAAATAAGCGGGTCCTGATAGAGACTTTGCTTCTGAAATCCCCTGCCTGTGTCATGCCTCCCATCACTCGTGTGGAAAGCAAAGGAAGGACACTCATCTGGTGCTTTTTCCCCATGATGCCTTCACCTGGGGGCAAGCATGCCTCAGTTCTCAGTAGGGGGCTTATTGATATTAGTATTACATTAGTATTATAGTATAGTATTGGTATTATAGTATAGTATTATATTAGTGTTAAAATATTTTCTTTGTGGGACAGAGGAGTGCCAATAGGACTCTTCTCACACCTAGTAAGGCTTTCGCCAATGTCATTTGGCATTTGAGTTCCTGTTTGTTTTAATAGGGTCGGAACTCTGGGGTTAAAGGAAATTACTGGTATTTCCATCTGTGATTACTGGTATTTCCCCTTGTGATTATCTGGCTTTTTGATATTGTCTGTTTACTTGCTAGTGGCCTTCCTTGGTGGCTGAGAGGGTAAAGAATCTGTCTGCAGTGGGGGCGATCCCCTGGAGAAAGGATTGGCTACCCACTCCAGTATTCTTGCCTGGAGAATCCCAGGGACACAGGAGTCTGGTGGGCTACAGTGTAGTTATAGCAAGAAAAAAAACTCCACTCATTTTATTTCACTTCATACATCATATTACACAAACAAAAGAAGTTTCTTTGAATTGGAGTCTGGTTTAAAAATAGAAGTATCTAATCTTCTCTCCATAGTGCAGTTAATGTCAATTCTTGGCTCTTTTTGTCACATCCTTTCACCATGTCGGTAGGGTGGGTCAAACAATTTATGGGCCGTATTCATTGTCGTTGATCAATACCCACTTACAAACATAGACACACATAAGAATTCATTGACACTGGTGCTGTATTTTTTTGCTTATGTACTGAATGATAAAAGGAATACATTTCACATTAGCAGTTTTAGAAAATATAGGAGGAAATAGGACAAAACTAAAAATCGCCTATAATGCTACAATCCAGAGATGAATATTTCAGCTGGTAGCCTACATATATTTGGTTAAGTTTCATCCTAAAACAATTTCACTTATTAATATCTTTACCATTTTCTCATATCCTTAAATATCTTTAGCAGTTCTGTGCTTGATGACTGTGTTCTATTCCATCATAAGGCTACAGTATGATTTTTACCAGTCTCCTTTTGGGCATTTGCTATTGTTTCTAGTTTTC
Source organism: Tragulus kanchil (assembly GCA_022376925.1). Classification (NCBI taxonomy): domain Eukaryota; kingdom Metazoa; phylum Chordata; class Mammalia; order Artiodactyla; family Tragulidae; genus Tragulus; species Tragulus kanchil. The sequence continues at coordinate 62,136,965 of JAIOJX010000001.1, read as the reverse complement.
TGTTATTTATATCAGATATATATTTGTATATCAGGTATATATTTCTATCAAGTGACTACTGTCATTTTGTGCATGTGCATCTCTGACTGTTTCCTTAGGCTATTCCTAGAAGTCGAGAGTGAAATTACTCGGTCATGGGGTATGTATGACTTAAAGCCTCTGAATGCCTATTGCCAAATTGCTTTCTATAAAACTTGTACCAATTTACACTTCTGTCAATGGGCTATAAAGTGCCTTTTTGTATACATTTGGCAACACTGAATAATTTCTTTATTCTTAGTTGGCACTACTTTCAATGAAACTCTGGTGCATTGCTATTTCAGCAAATAGAAATTATTCCTGGCAGAAATGAAAGTAAGGGATGCAATATTATGAACAGTAGTACTGCCAGGAACTGGTGGCCCCAGATCTTTTGAGAATCATCAAAACAGGCCGTATTTTAGCTCTAAGAGTCTGTGTTTCTAAAATTTGGGGGGACCAAACTACCCACTCCAGTATTCTTGCCTGGAGAACCCCTGGTGGGCTACAGTGTAGTTATAGCAAGAAAAAAAACTCCACTCATTTTATTTCACTTCATACATCATATTACACAAACAAAAGAAGTTTCTTTGAATTGGAGTCTGGTTTAAAAATAGAAGTATCTAATCTTCTCTCCATAGTGCAGTTAATGTCAATTCTTGGCTCTTTTTGTCACATCCTTTCACCATGTCGGTAGGGTGGGTCAAACAATTTATGGGCCGTATTCATTGTCGTTGATCAATACCCACTTACAAACATAGACACACATAAGAATTCATTGACACTGGTGCTGTATTTTTTTGCTTATGTACTGAATGATAAAAGGAATACATTTCACATTAGCAGTTTTAGAAAATATAGGAGGAAATAGGACAAAACTAAAAATCGCCTATAATGCTACAATCCAGAGATGAATATTTCAGCTGGTAGCCTACATATATTTGGTTAAGTTTCATCCTAAAACAATTTCACTTATTAATATCTTTACCATTTTCTCATATCCTTAAATATCTTTAGCAGTTCTGTGCTTGATGACTGTGTTCTATTCCATCATAAGGCTACAGTATGATTTTTACCAGTCTCCTTTTGGGCATTTGCTATTGTTTCTAGTTTTCTGTTATTTATATCAGATATATATTTGTATATCAGGTATATATTTCTATCAAGTGACTACTGTCATTTTGTGCATGTGCATCTCTGACTGTTTCCTTAGGCTATTCCTAGAAGTCGAGAGTGAAATTACTCGGTCATGGGGTATGTATGACTTAAAGCCTCTGAATGCCTATTGCCAAATTGCTTTCTATAAAACTTGTACCAATTTACACTTCTGTCAATGGGCTATAAAGTGCCTTTTTGTATACATTTGGCAACACTGAATAATTTCTTTATTCTTAGTTGGCACTACTTTCAATGAAACTCTGGTGCATTGCTATTTCAGCAAATAGAAATTATTCCTGGCAGAAATGAAAGTAAGGGATGCAATATTATGAACAGTAGTACTGCCAGGAACTGGTGGCCCCAGATCTTTTGAGAATCATCAAAACAGGCCGTATTTTAGCTCTAAGAGTCTGTGTTTCTAAAAATATATTTTCCTTTCTCAAGTAGTTTTTCAATCTCATCTGTAATGTGGAGGAAATTGTAGTGTTTTTTTCCTAAAATGATTGCTTCATAAGTGCTTATTGTTCATTACCTTAGTAATGAACAATGAGTGTTTATTTATTGACTCATGTCTTTAAAAACAAAATGTAACTTCTGGCAGAAATTGCCCAAGCTTTTGGAAAGTTTTGATTGTTACACAGCAGTACTTTCTGGTCAAGATCTCTTAAAGTAACATACTTCTTTCAAGCTTTGTTCAGTTCTTTAGTATTTATTAAAATAGGCCTTGTAAATTCAGAATTACCCATGTATCAACACACCGCTTGAGTAAACTTGGAAGGAAGACATGTGGTAAGTCCAGTGTTGATATTATGCAATCAATTTGTTCAAAGCACTTTTAAATCAGTATCTTAAGATTTGTGGTCCTGAGTCAAGATTATCAATGAAACAGCAATTTTCATCTGTTAAAACAGTTCTTTCCCAGTGATTGCTTCATTGTCAAGCTATAGGATTTTTGATATTTGGGGCTTTAAACATTTCTTATTTAAATGCAGTTGTTCTATTGAGGGCATTTAAAAAGAATGCGCCTTTCTCTCGATACAATTGTTAATTTCATCCTAGGCAATGAAAGGATAGAAGTAGTGCTCTTTTTTTGGTTTCTAACACTTTCACATTCATTTTAAGAGTAAAAGTAATCAACACTGATTAGAAAGAAATTCTTACCTTAGCTGTATAAGGAAGCATATAAAAGGCTTTCATAATGTTCTAGAAAATACACCCTTAGCTTTTGTGATCATTTGAAAGGGAGAGGAAAGAGAGTTTCTTTTTAGAGACTTGTTCATTACTCTCATGTTAAAGCCTATTTCAGCTTGGGAAGTCTATAACCTTGTAAGTAAGGAGTGGGATTTACATGCATATAGTTTATCTTCCTGTCCTGGCAGAAATGAATTGCAATATTATGAACAGTAGTACTGCCAGGAACTGGTGGCCCCAGATCTTTTGAGAATCATCAAAACAGGCCGTATTTTAGCTCTAAGAGTCTGTGTTTCTAAATATATTTTCCTTTCTCAAGTAGTTTTTCAATCTCATCTGTAATGTGGAGGAAATTGTAGTGTTTTTTTCCTAAAATGATTGCTTCATAAGTGCTTATTGTTCATTACCTTAGTAATGAACAATGAGTGTTTATTTATTGACTCATGTCTTTAAAAACAAAATGTAACTTCTGGCAGAAATTGCCCAAGCTTTTGGAAAGTTTTGATTGTTACACAGCAGTACTTTCTGGTCAAGATCTCTTAAAGTAACATACTTCTTTCAAGCTTTGTTCAGTTCTTTAGTATTTATTAAAATAGGCCTTGTAAATTCAGAATTACCCATGTATCAACACACCGCTTGAGTAAACTTGGAAGGAAGACATGTGGTAAGTCCAGTGTTGATATTATGCAATCAATTTGTTCAAAGCACTTTTAAATCAGTATCTTAAGATTTGTGGTCCTGAGTCAAGATTATCAATGAAACAGCAATTTTCATCTGTTAAAACAGTTCTTTCCCAGTGATTGCTTCATTGTCAAGCTATAGGCTTTTTGATATTTGGGGCTTTAAACATTTCTTATTTAAATGCAGTTGTTCTATTGAGGGCATTTAAAAAGAATGCGCCTTTCTCTCGATACAATTGTTAATTTCATCCTAGGCAATGAAAGGATAGAAGTAGTGCTCTTTTTTTGGTTTCTAACACTTTCACATTCATTTTAAGAGTAAAAGTAATCAACACTGATTAGAAAGAAATTCTTACCTTAGCTGTATAAGGAAGCATATAAAAGGCTTTCATAATGTTCTAGAAAATACACCCTTAGCTTTTGTGATCATTTGAAAGGGAGAGGAAAGAGAGTTTCTTTTTAGAGACTTGTTCATTACTCTCATGTTAAAGCCTATTTCAGCTTGGGAAGTCTATAACCTTGTAAGTAAGGAGTGGGATTTACATGCATATAGTTTATCTTCCTGTCCTGGTACTTATATTGTAGGTAGATACTTGTCATTTTTACATACACATAGAATTTACATATTTGCGCGATATGCAAATTGTATGTATGTGTGCATATGTATATAAAACCATGCTAATGATAAAACTGTGTGTTGTATATAATTTATATAATTTATCATACTAATTGTAAGGGGGAAAGTTATTTAACAGAATGAGTGATAACAGAATTCTTAACTGGAGTTGAATTATTTCTCTTAACCTTCAAACTTAGACACTGCCTTTGAGCTTGGGTAAAGACAGTGGGTAGAGTATCCGTAACTATTGCTTTCAAAACTGAGAAAAGAAAACAGAGAATTTACCCTGGAATACTGCAGATTTAACTACATAATGAAATATTCATCATTGTCATGGGAATATACTTTATAGGTTCTTCTAGCACTGAAAAGAATATTTTTGACAACGAGTAAAATGAAAGATTTTTCTGTTTGGCTAAAATTGGTGATCATTGTATTATTGTTCTAAAATATAATGGTAGTTTCTTTTTAAAAAAGTACGTTTCCCAAATAGCTGCTGAAGTTGATAGTGTGAGAAAAAAATTAGGATTTAAAAATAGTTACAAATGAAGTGAAAGCTGATATTAATTGTGAAGAAAAAAATGAGTTCAACCAGCTATATTCTCTGACAGCTGTTTGTTTCTTTTATCCAACGAATATTTAATGCTCTTTCTAAGCCAGAATAGATGCAGAGATAATAAGACACAGTCCTTGCCCTATATGAGCTTTTTTTTTTGTATTGACTTAAGTGATTAAGACAAATTCATAAATGGTGCAAGGGGCAGTTGATTTGGCAGCCTGACATAATGCTTCTCCTAGAAATATATCCTGTAGAAGGGCTGGCATAAATATATATATATATATATATATATATATATATATATATACACACACACACACACACACATATATATATATATACATATTTTTTTTCCTTATTATTTATTTATTTACTTTTGGGGGGGCTGGCGAGGGAGGGAGCGGGTGGGCCACTTCTGTTGGTCCTTCATTTATCTATTTTCATCCATCTTTTTTGTTCTTTGGCCCGTGTGGGCCTCCCATCGCGGTGGCCTCTGTTGTCACAGAGCACCAGCTCTGGGCGCATGTTCTCCAGAGCCCGGCTCGGTAATTGGACACATCGAGCCACGGCGTATGTGTGCATATGTATATAAAACCATGCTAATGATAAAACTGTGTGTTGTATATAATTTATATAATTTATCATACTAATTGTAAGGGGGAAAGTTATTTAACAGAATGAGTGATAACAGAATTCTTAACTGGAGTTGAATTATTTCTCTTAACCTTCAAACTTAGACACTGCCTTTGAGCTTGGGTAAAGACAGTGGGTAGAGTATCAGTAACTATTGCTTTCAAAACTGAGAAAAGAAAACAGAGAATTTACCCTGGAATACTGCAGATTTAACTACATAATGAAATATTCATCATTGTCATGGGAATATACTTTATAGGTTCTTCTAGCACTGAAAAGAATATTTTTGACAACGAGTAAAATGAAAGATTTTTCTGTTTGGCTAAAATTGGTGATCATTGTATTATTGTTCTAAAATATAATGGTAGTTTTTTTTTAAAAAGTACGTTTCCCAAATAGCTGCTGAAGTTGATAGTGTGAGAAAAAATTAGGTTTTAAAAAATAGTTACAAATGAAGTGAAAGCTGATATTAATTGTGAAGAAAAAAATGAGTTCAACCAGCTATATTCTCTGACAGCTGTTTGTTTCTTTTATCCAACGAATATTTAATGCTCTTTCTAAGCCAGAATAGATGCAGAGATAATAAGACACAGTCCTTGCCCTATATGAGCTTTTTTTTTTGTATTGACTTAAGTGATTAAGACAAATTCATAAATGGTGCAAGGGGCAGTTGATTTGGCAGCCTGACATAATGCTTCTCCTAGAAATATATCCTGTAGAAGGGCTGGCATAAATATATATATATATATATATATATATATATATATATATATATATATATACACACACACACACATATATATATATACATATTTTTTTTCCTTATTATTTATTTATTTACTTTTGGGGGGGCTGGCGAGGGAGGGAGCGGGTGGGCCACTTCTGTTGGTCCTTCATTTATCTATTTTCATCCATCTTTTTTGTTCTTTGGCCCGTGTGGGCCTCCCATCGCGGTGGCCTTTGTTGTCACAGAGCACCAGCTCTGGGCGCATGTTCTCCAGAGCCCGGCTCGGTAATTGGACACATCGGTCCAGCCGCTCCACGGCACGTGGGATCCTCCCAGGCCTGGGATTGAACCGGTGCCTCTTGCACTGCAAGGCAGTGTCCTTACCCCCTGGACCACCAGGGAAGCCCTGGCATAAATATATTGTTAAGTGTGTTTATTGCTGTATTTCTAATGATAAGAAATTAGAAAATCCAAAATATCTATCAGTAGGGGAGATTGGTAAGACTTTATTTTGATATGGTCATACAGCAGAACACCATAGAATTATTAAAAATTTTTAAAAAGTATTATGTTAGATCTATGTATTCTGACATGGAAAGGCATGTAAGAGCCATTTAAAAAAAATTAAGTTGCAAACTTGTATAGATGGTATATTCTAGTTTTAATAATTGTGTGTATATATTAGAATATGCTTAGAAAAAAGTCTCTAAGGGTATCCACCAAACTGTGAAAGCTCTTGTTTCTAGAGGATTTAATGAGAAAGATACTTTCACTTTGTATTTGTTATTTTGTAATGTATGTTTTCTAAACAGCTTTATTGAGATCTCTGAGTATTTTATAGACACTTTTTGGTTTTAACTAATGTTTCTGTGAAGCAACACTATATAGTCTGTGACTAGTCTAGAGTATGGAATTATCTCCATTATCTACCTTTTTTTTAAATAAAGTTCTTTTATTTGATTTGTTTAATTTTATTTTATTTTTGGCTGCACTAGGTCTTTGCTGTGGTGTTCAAGCTTCTCATTACAGTGGTTTCTCTCGTTGCAGAGCACAGGCTTGGGCTCAGTAGCTGTGGGGCTTGGGTTGCCCCATGGCCTGTGGGACCTTAGTTCCCGGACCAGGGATCGAACCCATGTCCCTTGAATTGATAGGTGGATTCTTAACCATTGGACTACCGGGGAGGTCCCATCCATTCTCTTTTCATGATAGGTTTTGGGTGGTTTTACTTAGATTAGAACATTTGTTTGATAGTTTTAATGTTTATAAATCAAGTGAGCCACAATTTTAGGAGCATTTAAAGCTCCTGGACCAATCATACTCAAGTATGTTTTTATTTTTTATGTTTTTAAAGGGAAAAGAAAAGATTCTACTGTAGCTTAGATTCTGAGAAGTACCTTCCAGTAAGTTGACTAACTTATGATAGTCATGCTGGAAGAGGAAACGGCAACCCACTCCAGTACTCATGCCTGGAGAATCCTATGAACAGAGCAGTCCATGGGGTCCCAAGAGTCAGACACGACTGACTGACTGGACAACAACATGACAGTCATGTAGGGCTGTTTTAAATGAGTCATTTTCTTGTTCCTTTAGGATTCTGAAAACCTAGGTTTTTGTTTTTTGGGCTTTTAAAAATTTATTTAATTGGCCGTACTGGGTCTTAGTTGCAGCATATGGGATCTAGTTTCCTGACCAGGGATTGAACCCGGGTCACCTGCATTGGGAGCACAGTGTCTTAGCCACTGGACCACCAGGGAAGTCCCTTAAAATCTAATTTTTAAGTGAGCAGCTTTTACTTCTGGAAATTTTGGAAGAAACTAAATCAAAAAACACACAACATATAAACTTAATAAAGCATGTAAAACTCCCCTTTAATCGTACCACACAACAATAGCTTTAATATTTGGTGCATATCTTACTAATGTTTCTATGAATATGCACCTTCTCAAATATTTATGTGTGTTTGTGTATTTTAATAGAGTCATACATGCTGTTCTGTACCGGTGTGATTTTTTTTAATTTCAACATCTCTGACCTTTGAACTGTCCATTTAGCATGACAGCTTTCATCCACGAGTACTTACTAGTATACAAATTTTGTAAACATAGATTTATCTAAAAGAAAACCTATAAAAAGCCCATTGCTTAGGGAATTTGTTTTGTAAGGGACTTTCCAGGATTTACTTGATTTGGACACAATGTGCTGACGACTTTGTTGACATTTCTCACTCTTTGCTGAAACATTCTCGTTTAAACTCACAATTGGCCCTTGCTTGAGTCATTGTACAGGAGGAGGATTGATCATGCCTGAAACATTTCCATCTGATGCTATAAATTTTTTGGTATATTGACTTTACTTCTAGAAAAATATTTCCAAAATATTCATCAGCAGACTAATTTATTTGTGGAAAGGGTAAAAACTAAACACATTAATGGTTTGTTAGGAGGTCTATCCTAAAACACGAGGTTGAACACTCCCTTCTGTTTGTATTACTTTTTCCTTACTCTCTTGTTAGCTGCAGGGACACTGTTTTGCTCCCTGGTATTTAGTGAGTAAGGCTTTCTCAGGGCTGCCTCATTCCCTAATTGAAAGATAATCAACTCTAGGTGCTGTATTATCCCCTTTTTTCCATGCTACCAAGTGACTATAAAGTGGAAACAAACCATATTATATGCTTCAGTCTGTTTAAACATTGCTATGCTAAGGATTTCCAACTTCCTTATGTTATAGACGCTTGCATATCCATGAGAGTGAAAAGTATGACTCACATTTGCTAGCTCATCCCTATTTCTGATTCTCTGTAAAGAGAACCTGTGTGGTGATAATCTGTTTAGTTCTTTTATATCAGATTATTTCTTGAATTTATTTTAATAGAATGAATTTAAGAGAAGGATGTTATTTTGTCCGGAGGAGGCTAGAGAGAGATGCGAGTGCCAGTTTTTCTGTTGTGTAGAGAAACTTAATTAGGCTCAGTTAGGAAATGGGATTTGATTCCCTTTTATCTCCTGGGCAGCTGTTGCTCGCTTGCTCTCTTTTTTTATGATGATGAAAGAGATGCCCTTTAAGATTATAGGCACTGAGAAAAATTATATCTGTCTTTTGTATTAAAGAAACATCTGAGAGTTGCTTTGTCCTACCCCATTGATTGAGGGCTTTCAGACTGGAAATTAGCCAGAAGTTGGTAGCCTCTCATCCAGCTGTGAAAGTATTCTCTTATACTTCTGAGTGTCCTCTTCAGCCTCTCTCCATGGGACCAGTGACCAACTGTCATGGCTCCTTTGCAAACATTGACTATGGAAATTATTTTCCAATTACGCAAACTACTGGATAGTTTCATATCCCATCCCCACTCAGCACCATGTATAGGTGTTCCCATGATCTTACGGAAGGTTGGTTTCTGTTGTTAGTTATCTGAATAAATTGTGCCGGGGCAGAAATACATGCATTTGTATAAGAAATATGAAGTTTCTCTTCCCCAACATTCTTTTTTTGAGCACTGTGAACTTTCTTTCAACATGGACATGCAGAGAGTTCCCCTTGTGTTGTTAATACCAAATGTTAGCCCTCAGGGAGGAAAGGAAGAAAATGTTAAATAGCATGCCTTCTGAGTAATCTTTTTTGGTTGCTGTTTGTTTTCATTTTATTATTTATTTTTGGCTGTGCTGGGTCTTTGTTGCTGCTTGAGCTTTTCTCTATGGCGAGTGGGGCCTAGTCTCTTGTTGTGGAGCACGGGCTCTAGGGCACAGGGGCTTTATTTTTATTTATTTTTTAACATTTATTTTATTTATTATTTGGGGGGTGGGGTGGGGAGGGATGTGGGTGGGCAGGCCACTTCTGTTGGTCTTGCATTTCTCTATTTTCATCTGTCTTTGTTCTTTGGCTCTTGTGGGCCTCCCATCGCGGTGGCCTCTGTTGTCACAGAGCACCGGCTCTGGGCACATGCGCTCCAGAGCTCCGGCTCGGTAATTGGACACATGGGTCCAGCTGCTCCGCCGGGCTAGAGAGAGATGCGAGTGCCAGTTTTTCTGTTGTGTAGAGAAACTTAATTAGGCTCAGTTAGGAAATGGGATTTGATTCCCTTTTATCTCCTGGGCAGCTGTTGCTCGCTTGCTCTCTTTTTTTATGATGATGAAAGAGATGCCCTTTAAGATTATAGGCACTGAGAAAAATTATATCTGTCTTTTGTATTAAAGAAACATCTGAGAGTTGCTTTGTCCTACCCCATTGATTGAGGGCTTTCAGACTGGAAATTAGCCAGAAGTTGGTAGCCTCTCATCCAGCTGTGAAAGTATTCTCTTATACTTCTGAGTGTCCTCTTCAGCCTCTCTCCATGGGACCAGTGACCAACTGTCATGGCTCCTTTGCAAACATTGACTATGGAAATTATTTTCCAATTACGCAAACTACTGGATAGTTTCATATCCCATCCCCACTCAGCACCATGTATAGGTGTTCCCATGATCTTACGGAAGGTTGGTTTCTGTTGTTAGTTATCTGAATAAATTGTGCCGGGGCAGAAATACATGCATTTGTATAAGAAATATGAAGTTTCTCTTCCCCAACATTCTTTTTTTGAGCACTGTGAACTTTCTTTCAACATGGACATGCAGAGAGTTCCCCTTGTGTTGTTAATACCAAATGTTAGCCCTCAGGGAGGAAAGGAAGAAAATGTTAAATAGCATGCCTCCTGAGTACTCTTTTGGTTGCTGTTTGTTTTCATTTTATTATTTATTTTTGGCTGTGCTGGGTCTTTGTTGCTGCTTGAGCTTTTCTCTATGGCGAGTGGGGCCTAGTCTCTTGTTGTGGAGCACGGGCTCTAGGGCACAGGGGCTTTATTTTTATTTATTTTTTAACATTTATTTTATTTATTATTTGGGGGGTGGGGTGGGGAGGGATGTGGGTGGGCAGGCCACTTCTGTTGGTCTTGCATTTCTCTATTTTCATCCATCTTTGTTCCTTTGGCCCGTGTGGGCCTCCCATCGCGGTGGCCTCTGTTGTCACAGAGCACCGGCTCTGGGCACATGCGCTCCAGAGCTCCGGCTCGGTAATTGGACACATGGGTCCAGCTGCTCCGCGGCACGTGGGATCTTCCCAGGCCAGGGATCGAACTGGCGCCCCTTGCACTGCAAAGTGGTGTCCTTACCCACTGGACCACCAGGGAAGCCCGCGCAGGGGCTTTAGTAGTTGCAGCTCCCAGGCTCTAGAGAACAGATTGAGTAGCTGTGGAGCTCCAGTTTAGTCAGTCCGCAACACGTGGGATCTTTCCTGGATCAGGGATTGAACCCGTGTCTCCTGCATTGGCAGGTGGATTCTTCACCACTGAGCCACCAGGGAAGCCCTGTTTATAAGTACATCTTAACCACTCGTATTCACACAGGTACTTGTACTGTCACCAGAGCCCCCTTTCCCAAAGTAGATTGCAGATATTAACTTGGAAAGTAGTTCTGTTAAGCAAAACAAGAGGCATACTCAGTGATAGGTCTGGGTATAAACCATTCTTTCCTTCATCTGCCTGTTGGCAGCCAAAGAGAAAATCACCTGTTTGAGTTAACACCAGCTAGTTAGTCTGTTGATCAGTTATATGGATGTTTGTTTTACAAATTCTATTGGGGTGTCTAGATTAAAGAATTTTTTTTATTTAATTTTATTTTTAAAAAATTTATACAGAGTTTTGTTGTTCATAGACATGTATGTTCCCAGATCAGTCATATGCATATCCCTGGCACCCTACCCCCACCCGGTCCCCCCCATCCCACCCCTCCATGCCATCACATCCCACCCCTGCAGGATCTCCTGTTCCCACAAAACAATGACAATAGCTGTCTTTTTCACATATGAGAGCATAGGTTTCCATGTTACTCCCTCTATGCCTCCCACCCACTGTTTATTCCCCACAATGTCCATATGTCTGTTTTCTGTTTTTCCATTGCTTCATTGCATGTGTTACCATTACCCTCTTACTAGATTCCATATATATGTGTTAGTATACTGTGCTTGTCTTTCTCTTTTTGACTTCACTTTTTATAATAAGTTCTAGATCCATCCACCTCATTAGGGCTGATTCTTCTGCGTTTCTTTTTACAGCTGAGAAGTACTCCATTGTATGTATGTACCAGAGTTTTTTTATCCATTCATTCGTCAGTGGACATCTAGATTAAAGAATTTTTTGAGTGTTATTCTCATAATCATATACACGTAGTACTGAGTACCACTGGAGCATAATCATGCCCAGTCATGTTGAAATGTGAGTAAACAGTATTGGTTACTGGAGAGCTTTATTTTAACTGTTCCAAGTCTTCAGATAGTAAGAAGTTTTCTTCTGCATTGTCCAAAGTAGACTAATCCTGAACTATAAATGGATCGTAAACCCTCACAGGGTATATATCTTGGAGAATGTCACAAGGCTATCTCATTATTCATTGAAAGAAGATGAAAGTTATCTCTGGTTTCTACTTAGACTAGTGCTGCATTTGAATTTGGAAAGAGCCTTGCATTGTTTAAAGGAAGTGATTCATTTTTGATGAGAGAATAGCTGGGTGCCTGAGGGCATTGAGGGTGGGGGTAACCAGTCAGAGATGGACTGACTTAGTTTCCTATAATCAGACTTTGTCTCTGAACTTGGCTCCGATCCTGACTATGAGGAGAATAAGAAGTAGAAATAAAACCACTAAGAACATGACTCCTGCTACTTGTCATTAAAAAAAAAATTAATTATATATATTTTATTGAGATACCATTAACCTATAACACTGTGTAAGTTTAAGATGTACAATGGGTTGACTTGATAGGTTTATGTATTATACTGAATACTACCTTAGTGTTAGCTAGCAACTTTATCACATTACGTTAACTATCATTTCTTTTTTGTGGTGAGAACATTTAAAATCCAGTTTCCTAGAAATGTTGAAGTATATAATACAGTATTGTTGGCCATAATTACTGTGCCATGCATTAGATCTCCAGAACTTTTTCACCTTCTAGTTGCAAGTTTATATCTTTTAACAACATCTCCCCAACTCTTCTGCCACCCCAACCCAGTCCCTGGGGACCAGCATTCTAGCCTGTTTCTTTGAGCTTGGCTTTTTCAGATTCCACACAAGTGATATCATGTAATATTTGTCCTTCTTTTTTTTTTTTTTTTCTTTTTTTGCCACTTCTGTTGGTCTTTCTTTTATCTATTTTCATCCATCTTTGGATGGGCCTCCCATCGCAGTGGCCTCTGTTGTCGCAGAGCACCGGCTCTGGGCTCATGCGCTCCAGAGCTCCAACTTGGTCATTGGACACATCGGTCCAGCCGCTCCGCGGCACGTGGGATCTTCCCAGGCCAGGGATCGAACCGGCACCCCTTGTACTGCAAGGCGGTGTCCTTACCCACTGGACCACCAAGGAAGCCCCTCTGCCTCTTTCTTAACCTGCATTGTCCAAAGTAGACTAATCCTGAACTATAAATGGATCGTAAACCCTCACAGGGTATATATCTTGGAGAATGTCACAAGGCTATCTCATTATTCATTGAAAGAAGATGAAAGTTATCTCTGGTTTCTACTTAGACTAGTGCTGCATTTGAATTTGGAAAGAGCCTTGCATTGTTTAAAGGAAGTGATTCATTTTTGATGAGAGAATAGCTGGGTGCCTGAGGGCATTGAGGGTGGGGGTAACCAGTCAGAGATGGACTGACTTAGTTTCCTATAATCAGACTTTGTCTCTGAACTTGGCTCCGATCCTGACTATGAGGAGAATAAGAAGTAGAAATAAAACCACTAAGAACATGACTCCTGCTACTTGTCATTAAAAAAAAAATTAATTATATATATTTTATTGAGATACCATTAACCTATAACACTGTGTAAGTTTAAGATGTACAATGGGTTGACTTGATAGGTTTATGTATTATACTGAATACTACCTTAGTGTTAGCTAGCAACTTTATCACATTACGTTAACTATCATTTCTTTTTTGTGGTGAGAACATTTAAAATCCAGTTTCCTAGAAATGTTGAAGTATATAATACAGTATTGTTGGCCATAATTACTGTGCCATGCATTAGATCTCCAGAACTTTTTCACCTTCTAGTTGCAAGTTTATATCTTTTAACAACATCTCCCCAACTCTTCTGCCACCCCAACCCAGTCCCTGGGGACCAGCATTCTAGCCTGTTTCTTTGAGCTTGGCTTTTTCAGATTCCACACAAGTGATATCATGTAATATTTGTCCTTCTTTTTTTTTTTTTTTCTTTTTTTGCCACTTCTGTTGGTCTTTCTTTTATCTATTTTCATCCATCTTTGGATGGGCCTCCCATCGCAGTGGCCTCTGTTGTCGCAGAGCACCGGCTCTGGGCTCATGCGCTCCAGAGCTCCAACTTGGTCATTGGACACATCGGTCCAGCCGCTCCGCGGCACGTGGGATCTTCCCAGGCCAGGGATCGAACCGGCACCCCTTGTACTGCAAGGCGGTGTCCTTACCCACAGGACCACCAGGGAAGCCCCTCTGCCTCTTTCTTAATCTGCCCTTTCCCCTGAAGGGTTTTGACCACTGTTTCTTAGAGCCAGGCTCAGTTACTTTTGTAAGATCCCAGTAGCCCTATTTGTAGCCATTTCTTGTTTTCCCTTTGGTACCTGGCTTATCATGAGCTAAGGTGCACAGGTAATTGAAGCAGCAGGTGGGGTTCTTCATAAAGGGGATCTTTTTTCATGTCACCGTATATATAAATGTTGTCTCTTATTGCAGATTCAAATCCAGAAAGATACAGAAAGATACACAAGTTCTTGTTAAGAGAAAAAAGAGCAAATCTGTAAGTATTTGAACTTTAATTCTACATTTGCAATCTGAGGTCAACTTTTGGAAAAAGTTAAGTGACCCAACTAATAGATATTTTTCCTCTCTTTATATTGGAAAAGCCCTACCAATGTTTATATGTTAAAAAGGGAATATTTGGAAAAATAAAATAGGAAAGCTTCTTACTCTGGGCAGCTTCTACGATTTAAACCATCTGTCATTAAAATCTAATCTTTTTTTTTTTTGAGTATTACCAAAAAGTGGAGTCGCGATTGGAGTTCCAATTCTGACTGCTGAGGCAGTGTGCCTCTGAAAAGTTATTTAGCTTCCGTTTGCCTTAATTTCCTCATCTGTAAAATGGGCTTAATAGTGTCCAGTGAATGGTTCATTAATATTAATGAAGTTGAATCTGTAGTAGTCTGTACTTTCTCCAATAAATTAAAGCTTATTCTGGTTATTATTCTGCAAAATGATTTAAATATATTTCTGATCTTCATGGGGCTTCCCTGGTGGCACAGTGGTAAAGAGTTCACCTGCCAATGCAGGAGACATGGGTTCGATCCCCAATCTGGGAAGATCCCACAAGACTTAGAGCAGCTGAGCCTGTGCTCCATAACTACTGAGCCTGTGCTCTAGAGCTCATGTTCTGCAACAAGAGGAGAAGTCACTGCAATGAGAAACCTTTGGAACACAATTAGAGACTCGCCTGAGAAGCAGTGAAGACCCAGCACAAGTCAAAATTAAATAAAATTATAAATATATTTCTGATCTTCAAAAATCTAAGCATCAGTACTGTCCTTCACTGAGCCGACTATCATATAGAATGAAAGAAAGAACAACAGAGCACCTAAAATTAGAATTTTGTTGTTTGAGCCTTGGACCTTGAAAATTACATAGTCTGGAGTTCCCAAACATTGACCTTTAGACTGTATCCTCACCAGTGGAGCATTTTTAGTGGTCTGTGGTGAAGTGAGGAAAGTAAAGGACCATAGGCCATGAGATTTTTAAAGCTAAACTTTTTTCCATTTAAAGATTGCTGCTTATTATAAGATTTATTCTTCTAATTTTGAGGAGTTAGCCTGGTCTATTAAATGATCATGATAGTAAATGATAGGTTTTTGTTTTTTATATCCGAGCCTGGCCAACAAAGAAAAAGGCAGCTGGATCATTACCCTCACCATCCTTCTTCTTCTTCTTCTTTTTTTTTTTTTTAAATAAAACTTTCACTGGTCTGTGATATCTTAAAATCTGAATCCAACTTTCTCATATAGATGAGGAAACTGACAAGAGGTAATTTAACTTGTTCCAGGTAGTGCAGCTCGGCAAGTTGCTGGGCTAGAACCAAAGCCTGGAATACAATGCTGCCTCTCTTGTATTTCTGGTCTTCTGAGAATTGCTTTCATTATAATAGATTATGAAATTGAAACAGACAATCTAGTCATTTTTATGTGCCCGTAGCTATTTTTGAACTCCAACTATAAAGAAATTCAGAAGACTTCGTGTGCTTGTACAGCAAAGGGCTAAAGTTGATTAATGAGGCTGCATTAGAAAAATCTTGAACATGGCCAAAGATTTTCATCAACAGACTAAAATTAGTTGTCCCTGGATTCAGTTGCATAGGCAGCATGCTACCCCATGATTGACAAAGGAGATAAGATAATCGGCTAAGTGTTTCCTTTGGGAGATAGACAGACCATAGTACACTTGTATTGGCTGAAGGATTCAGGCTCCTATAGTTATCTATATAGAGTCTATTTTCTCTTTTTCTCTCTCCCTCTCCCCTGCATACAGGCACACACTCATGCACACACACATACACGTCCCACACACATCAAAATGCATTGTAATTGGCCTGTAGCCCATCTAGATGTGCAAGAGACAAAAACTACCAAGGTGAAGACCAGGAGTTGCCAGAAGCTTGAGCATGACCATCTGGCCAGTTGTGTTCAGGAGTCAACAGACACTTTGGAGATGCTTCTTCAGTTGGCATAGTGCCTTGACTATCCCAAAATACACTTCAAAATAGAAATACCTAATTCCCTTATCTGACTCGCGTCTGTGAAGCTCACATGGGTCAGGTAAACAAATGAACATGAAGAGAGAACAGAATGGAAAGTATTCTTTATCCCTAACAGGGAGACATTACCTCCAGGAATACTTTTCCATGGCTTCTTGTGTTGGACTTCATGTGGCTTCCTTCTTTTGTTAAGAATTCTTTCATTTCTCACATGTCAGGTACACCCATAAGGCAGTGTTAATAATTTAAATATGTATTGAGTTAATAATAATGTTAATGAGAAAAATACATATTGAATTTTTTCACTGTCTTTGGAATAGCTGTGCCCCTTACTTTACCAATGCTAATATTTAAGAGTTGACTGAATGGCTGTAGGATTTCAGTCTTCAACAGAATTAATCAGTCTTTGAGTTCTTTTCTTAATCTCACTTATAAGGTATATTTACTACTGAAGAGCAGAGTGAGGTTTTGTCATTTTGTTTTGCTTGTTTTCTACCACAGTACAGTTTCACATTATGGGGGCCAAGTAGCTGACTTATTCAGTCATTTTGTTAGAAATGGTTTAAGACTACATTTCTGCATAACTTTTAACAGTGTGAGTACTGGGAAACAACATTAGCTGAGAACTAGTCTGTTAAATTCGCTCTTCCTCTTGCAAAGTCAGAGGGTAGGGCATGTGGTCAAAAAAAGGTATAAATTGCAAAATTCTCCCTGTGAGAGAAAAGGTCTTCCTGTGGGAAATATCACTGCTGGTGAACAGATTTTTTTTTTTTGAACCTGCATGCATGGTTGGCAGCTAGTAGATAAGATGATAGGAGACAGCTATGTAGCAAATAACTAAGATAATAGTCTGTATATTTCTCATTCAGATGAAACACATTTACAACTGTGAGCTAATTTGAAATTTCATACCTGTAACCCAGTTATTTTGCATTAGCTTATGTTAAGATCATAAAGAAAAAATGCCCAGTGCATGGAAAACTTTACAAAGAGTCTCCAACATGGCTGTTTAATATAGCAGCAGGGTTTTGTCTACAGGGACCTGTAGGAGATCCTCTTCAGCAGCAGCTGTAGAGGTAGTGATTGGGATTGGGATTGTCATTATCATTATCTACTTTCCTTCTACAGCACTGAACCATTTGTATTTCTCTCAAAACACGTACCTCCTAGAATTTAGTTTCTCTCCCCCTTTTCATGATGTCTGATAAAGCTGGATTATAACATCATGCTTTGTTGGCAGGTGCCACTTCTAGGATGATATATCCTCAAAATTCCTTCTGTGTAAGCTTTGGATTAAATTATATCCAACCCACTCCCAACTTTGGAAAGTTACATCTTTAAAAATCAAGTGTGTTTAACAGAATAAAAATACAAATCAACTGTGTTTCCATCACTTAAAATGAAGAAGATCTAAGTAATTATACAGTGTGTATGAAGTGTGTACACACCACATTATATGAGGCTCCTAGATTGCATTTCAACACACTACATTGCCTCATTTCAACATATGTAGATAGGATTCCAATTATACTGTCCTGTGACCTAGAAAAAGCATTATCTGATGCATGCTGGGCATGTTCTGAAGGCATTATGAGAGGGAACTCGTGCTTGAGCAAGAAAGGGCATCTTCAACATGGCAGCTGAGGTGCTTTCGTTGCTGGGGAAAGCTGGGAAGAGACTAGCAGGATGGCGACTACAGGAGTTAATGTCTGTCCAGGTGATGAAGCAAACAGGTTTGGTTAATCTTGTTCAAGATGTTCCCAAAGATCAGTCATAGCTGTGAGACACTCCTAGTCAAACTAGCTAGGCATGGGTGCTGTGTGTGGTATGGAGTGTCTGTAGAGTCAGCCTAGGTGTTCGTTTTGCTTTTGCTTTTTGTTTTCTCGGTTTTTCAAATGTATTTATTACACTTGCTATATACTGCAGAAGTTTGACTGTATAAGCTATATCTTATTGATTAGATTGGCTTACCAACTTTTAGTCACATGAGACTTACATGGAGCAGATGGATATATATTTCACATGCTTATTCAGTCTTACAAACTGATAGCAAAAGATCTTGCTAGCTGCTCTTAGTACCTTTTATTTTCTTAAAATAATAACATTCAAACAGTTTTAGTGTTGGACCAGAAAGTTAATTATATTGTAATGTAGCTCCTATGACGTTTGATTTCACTAAGCAAATACAACCATTTTCTTTAACATGTATATGACCTTTCTCATATGTGTGTTTTAAAATCGTTTGAAACTTTTCAATAGTGTGTGAAAGAAAGTAGAATTTTGTAAAAAAATCACTCCACCCCTTTACAAATGTCTTGATGAAGCACTAGTTATGTGGAAATATGATCTTTTAAAGTGCAACAGATAATGCATATCTGTTTTAATGTCTTGGAATTTGGTAATTGTTTTCTGATTTAATGTTTAGTGGATACAACTTATCCTTTTGAGGAGGCGCATTATCTATTTGGTATTTAAATTACTCTTAATTGATGTCTGCTTTGAAAATGTGATTTCTTGAATAGCACTGACATAATCATTGATAATCAAATTGATGTCTCTTAATTTTCATACGATATTACATTAAGGACAGACAAAATTGCTTTGTCTCTATCATGCGTTTCAACTTGGTAGATGCATGGATCATTGCTTAGTTTAGTTCATTTTCTAAAAGTTTTGAAAACAAAAAATCTTGGCGTCGACCTCAGTTTATTCATTTTTCTCTTTAATTCTTACATGGGTTGTGTCACATGCTGCTGGGAGAGATGATTTTTAAATTCAGACTTTAATCAGTGTGTAGCGTTTGTTTACTTGTGTACTGGAGCTTAATGTATTACTAATGCTTTTTGTGTTATAACCTAACTATCTTAGAGCGTTGGAAATAACTGGAATGAAATACTTAACATTAAACTTGGACTCAAAACAAAAAGTAAAGTAAAATTACATCTGATTTTCACTTAAACTGCTAGGACTTACTGGGTGGCTTATAGGAATTTTTTTTTCCCCCTATAAAAATGCCAAGGACAGAGGAGCCTGGCAGGCTACAGACCATGGAGTCGCAAATGAGTCAGACACGGCTTAGTGACTGAACATGGAGAAGGCCTTACTGAGAGGGTGATATTTGAGTGAAGACAAAAAGGAGATGAGAGAATAAACTGGACAGGTGTATTGGAAGAACATTCCAGGCAGACAGAATAGCATGGACAAGGGCCCCGAGGCAGGATCATGGTTGTTGTGTCCCAGAAATGGCAAGGAACAAATAAGGAGACAGGGAAAGTGTTGCAGATGAAGTCAAAAACTTGAGGTGGGGGACAGATCCCTTCTCATAGGTCAGAGTAAGGACCATCTTTTTTTCTGAACGAGTCACACGGGCATTCTTCAGAAGGTTTTGAGCAGAGAAATAGCATGGGCTAACTTACAGTTGAACTGGAGTACCCTGGCTGCTGAGTTTAGACTTTATTATAAAGGTGGAAGCAGGGAGCTTACACTGGTTAGTGTATTTATCCAGGTGAGAGAGGATAGTGCTTGAGCCAGGCTAGTACACCTGGAGGTGGTGAGAAGTAGTCGAATTTGATACCTGTTTTGTAAGCAGAGCCGGTAGGATTTGCTGATGAATTGGGTGTGGGATGTGTGAGAAAGAGAGGAGAGTGAAAGTGAACCTGATTGAAGGCTCGTGGTGAAAGCAACTGGAACTATAGAGGCGGGCAAGACTGAGTAGGCTGTGCTTGTGGAAGGATGATCAGCGGCTCAATTTTCTATTTAATACATGTGTATTAAATGAGTATGTAACTGATCTCTAAATGAATCTGTTGAGGAACCAGTTGGATATACAAACCTAGTGCTTAAGGGAGATCTCCAGGCTAAGGGGAGAAACTTTGGGGTCATCACCATATATTTGCTATGTAAAGCTGTGAGCCTACATGAAATCACGTTAGTAGTGAGCATAGAGAAAGAAAAAGTTCAGGACTGAGCACTATAGCAGTTAGAGGTCTGAGAAATAAGGAAAAAGCAGCAACGAAGATGGAGAAGGAATGGTCAGAGAAGTTGGAAGAAAATCTGAAGAATGGGGTCTCCTGCAAGCCAAATGAAGAACTTTCCAGCAAAAAAGAGAGGTCAGCTGGGCTAAAGGCTGGTGGGCCAAGGTGGGGGTAGGATGGCAGGGCCGAGGGTTGTGCTTTAACTGGCCTTGGGATCTCACGACATGAAAGTCATCAGTAACCTTGAGCAGAGCAGTTTTGTGGCGTGGTAGGAGGGAAGCCCGAGTTTAGTGGGGTCAAGAGAAAATAAGAGAGGTCTGGGTGACAGAGAACAGGGGCAGCTCTTAAGGAGACTTACAGAGGAGAAGAAATGGGGCATAGGCAGAGAAGAAGGTACAAGAGAGGAAATGATTTTTAAGATGAAAGAAAGCATAGCCTGCTATGATGTGAGAGCAGTTGAGTGGAAGAAGTTAATGAGACGGGAGAGGGAAGACTCGGTAGAGTGGCACCACCAGGTCTTTCTAGTCTAGATGGGGCATCACACACAAGTGAAGGGGTCAGCCTTCGCTGGGAGCATCCCCAGTCCATCTCTAGTCACAGGAGAGAGCAGAGATGGGAGTAGATGCTGAGACACACTGGTGGGATTCTGTGGAAAGTCTCTTCAGTGGGTTTCGGTTTTCTCACAGCCAAATGGTAAGCCAGTTCCATAGCAGAGCCGTGATTTGAATTGGGTGGGATGTGTGAGAAAGAGAGGAGAGTGAAAGTGAACCTGATTGAAGGCTCGTGGTGAAAGCAACTGGAACTATAGAGGCGGGCAAGACTGAGTAGGCTGTGCTTGTGGAAGGATGATCAGCGGCTCAATTTTCTATTTAATACATGTGTATTAAATGAGTATGTAACTGATCTCTAAATGAATCTGTTGAGGAACCAGTTGGATATACAAACCTAGTGCTTAAGGGAGATCTCCAGGCTAAGGGGAGAAACTTTGGGGTCATCACCATATATTTGCTATGTAAAGCTGTGAGCCTACATGAAATCACGTTAGTAGTGAGCATAGAGAAAGAAAAAGTTCAGGACTGAGCACTATAGCAGTTAGAGGTCTGAGAAATAAGGAAAAAGCAGCAACGAAGATGGAGAAGGAATGGTCAGAGAAGTTGGAAGAAAATCTGAAGAATGGGGTCTCCTGCAAGCCAAATGAAGAACTTTCCAGCAAAAAAGAGAGGTCAGCTGGGCTAAAGGCTGGTGGGCCAAGGTGGGGGTAGGATGGCAGGGCCGAGGGTTGTGCTTTAACTGGCCTTGGGATCTCACGACATGAAAGTCATCAGTAACCTTGAGCAGAGCAGTTTTGTGGCGTGGTAGGAGGGAAGCCCGAGTTTAGTGGGGTCAAGAGAAAATAAGAGAGGTCTGGGTGACAGAGAACAGGGGCAGCTCTTAAGGAGACTTACAGAGGAGAAGAAATGGGGCATAGGCAGAGAAGAAGGTACAAGAGAGGAAATGATTTTTAAGATGAAAGAAAGCATAGCCTGCTATGATGTGAGAGCAGTTGAGTGGAAGAAGTTAATGAGACGGGAGAGGGAAGACTCGGTAGAGTGGCACCACCAGGTCTTTCTAGTCTAGATGGGGCATCACACACAAGTGAAGGGGTCAGCCTTCGCTGGGAGCATCCCCAGTCCATCTCTAGTCACAGGAGAGAGCAGAGATGGGAGTAGATGCTGAGACACACTGGTGGGATTCTGTGGAAAGTCTCTTCAGTGGGTTTCGGTTTTCTCACAGCCAAATGGTAAGCCAGTTCCATAGCTGAGGAGGAGGACGGTGGAGGAGCCTTGGTGGTCTGAAGAGAAGAAAACAAAGTGTGAGTGCCAGGAAAGCAAGCCTGTGGATGGCCTAGGGCAGGGCAGCGTGGTTTCTCTGCAGCCTCGAGGGCCCATGGCGGGGTCTAAATGGGGGTATTCGTGACAGTCAGGTTTTTCTCCAGCCAAATTCAGCTGCATGGGGACAGGTGCAGATTAGGTGGTGAACTGGATTGTAGCAGGTTGTGGTTTAGCTGAGTGAGTACAACGAAGTAGGAGAGAAAAGAGGGTTGCGAGTGTATTCCAGGGAATGATTCAGAACACCCATGGAATCGAAGCTGGATCAGATGAAGGATTCTCCCATCAGTGCCATGAAGTAGATGCCACAAGCAGTATTCCTGACTTACACACGATGCCACTGATACAGAGCTTTGAGGTGAGAGGTCAGATATCCTGTCCAAAGTCACTTAAGAGCAGACACTGAGGTTAGAAGCTAGATCTCCTTTTTACCACCCAGCACATCATCAGGCTTTTTCTTCTGGACAGAACAACTCATTTTCCCCTGATGTAATAGCAAAGTGTTCAATCTTGAGTTGTTAAGTCATTATACACATGTCTCTTAGAGTATAGTGACATTCTAGTAGCATTGACTCTGCCATAATATGACTTAGATCACAAGAGGGGACCAGCATTTTATACAGAAAGCTTTGAAGCATCTGCTGCATGCTTGATATTTTCTGATACATTCTGCAGTTCTGCCCCATCCCTTCCCTGAGGACTGCCCTCATTTCCCAGTCTCTGTCCTTATCCTTTTGAAAACATACCCATCCTTCCCAGCAACCCGAAATACTGTGCTTTTTGGTGAAACCTTCCTAGAGGGTTCTCCCTCCATCTCTCTCCAGCCCCCAAACTGGATGTAATTTCATCCCTTTCTACCTTTTGTTTTTGCTTCTCTGATGGAATCGATCAGATTCTACCGTGTATGTTTGTGAACATATCCCCCTGCCCCACCATACATATGGACACATAAGTACATGCAGACCTGCGTACAAAGGATTGAGAGCATGTTTTATCATCTTTGCATTAAGTGCTCAAAACACACAAAGTAGGTGTTCAGATCTTTTTAAAATGAATGTATCAACAGACTGTGTGTAATGCTGGAAAACTTTTGATAAAAAAGGATTTTTAGATGATAAGCAAAAGTGGGCAGAGGCTGGGGTGGGGGACTTGAAAGAGCACCAGGCTTGGGGACAGGTCTTGGTTACAGTTACACTGTCACCCATTCACTTCCCTTTGAGATGAAAGTTCAGACAGGATCAGTGCCTTCAATAGTCAGCAAAAATGGAAGTCCCAGGGAGTCCTTCAGGGCCTTTACACAGTTTCCCCGACCAAAGCAACTCAGTTTTTATCTATACTTGTGTTTCCATGTGCATCTAAGATTTTATTCAAATGAATAACACATTATTCCCCTTTCCCCTGACGACGCCGTACCCCGCCAACCTCATCACCACCAGAAAGAATTAGAAAACTTCTAGACAAAATGATCTCTACCTGAATGTTTTTCTTTTTTTGGCCACTTATATTGGTCTTTCATTTATTTATTTTCATCCATCTTTGTTCTTCAGCCTCTGTGGGCCTCCCATTGCAGTGGCCCCTCTGGCTGCAGAGCACCGGCTCTGGGCGCATGTGCTCCAGAGCGCCGCCTCGCAATTAGACTCACCCATCCAGCCGCTCCGCAGCATGTGGAATCTTCCCAGGCCAGGGATTGAACTGGCGCCCCTTGCACTGCAAGGTGGTGTCCTTACCCACTGGACCATCAGGGAAGCCCCAACCTGAATGTTCTTTGAGCCTTAGGTAGTGTGTGTGCGTGTGTGTGTGTGTGTGTGTGCACGCACGCGTCTGTACTATGAGGGTTAAATTGATGTTTCTCTATCTCTAAGACTGAAGGGACATCTGTATCAAAGATTAAGTATATTTAACAATATGAATGACCGAAAAGCATACAGTGCAGTTTAAATCCGGCTAGATTGTAAGCTCTTCAAAAGCTGCCTTCTGCTTCAGCCCCATGTCTGAGAATTTCTCAAATGAGAGTGAGGTGATACTCCCCACTTAGGGGAACTCTATCAATCTGAAGGCTTTTTGTTTGTCTTCTGGTATTGTCCCTGAGAATTTATATATTGAAGTGAATATTTATTTTGAATAAATTTCAGTATTTCTTCATATTATCAGTAAGGAATTATTTTTAAAAATGTGTGTGTAAATAGACTCTGACTCTATCTGTGACTATTCTTTAAGGTTTATAAAGGAGTATTATAAAATATTTGTTATAATAAAGAGGTGTCGGGTTTGACAGAGTTGAGAATTACTGGTCTGTGCTGTATGCTTTGCTTAAATGTTTAGAAATGATGGTATAACCAAGGATCAGAATGAGTGGTAGACATTTCAAGTGATGTGGGAAATTAGAAAAAGGAAACATTATGGATTTGAGTAGTCATGGAATATCTGATGGAGGAGAGGATTGTTAGAGGGAATCTTACATATTGAGGATCAGACACTGTGATAGACTTTTGGTGTGCCCTATCTTAAAAAAAAAAAAAAAAGATCAGACTTGTCAGAGCAATGGAGAAAGCAATTTCTAGGTATATTGTTATGTAGTCACTCAGTTGTGTCTGACTCTTTGCGACCCCATGGACTGTAGCCCATCAGGCTCCTCTGTCCAGGGCATTATGCCAGCGAGAATACTGGTGTGGGTTGCCATTTCCTCCTCTATGGGATCTTTCCACCCCAGGGATTGAACCCACATCTCCTGTATTGGCAGGCAAATTCTTTACCACTGAGCCACCGGGAAAGCCCATTTCTAGGTATAGTAATCATAAAATGAAAGTTGGAAGGGCTCCAGGAAATTCTAAGGCTGGTGTCACCCTTTGGTGTTCATGGATGGATTCCAGGGAACTCAGGAATCCCCTGAATTTGAGTACACCATTTTGCACATCTTTCAGAGGAGAACTGGGGTTTATAGTTCTCATTGGATTCTGAAAGGGGTCTATCACCTTTGGGAAGTTAAGGCCTACAGATCTAGCCAGATCTTATGCTCAGACAGATGGTTTGGCCCAAGGTTACACAGCTAGTCAGTGACAAAGATGGAGTCTGAAACCCAGGTCATTTCACCTGTAGTTTCTTGCTCATTTCACCACATTCAGTTGAAGAACATGAATAACAGCAGAGGTAGGATTAAGGATTCAGCTACCATTTTATAGTAATTAGTATAAAAGTGCACAACTGTCTTGGGGTCAGAAGTCTATTTCCACAAGAGTTGCAGAAGGATACACTTCATTCTGTTTCCTCCAAGTGAGCTAATACTTTAATTTTTCTAGTTGAAACACATTGCCACTCACCAAAAGAGCTTTCTCAGCTGAAGACAAGCGCCTAGAGAAAGCTTATATTCTCCCTGAGGCTGTTTCTGGAGCTCCTTTCCAATTGGCACTGTTTTTCTGACCTGCAGTGGCCTCCAGTTTCCTGCCAAATCAAATGAAAACTACTTTGTTCGATTTGTCAGATCCTCTACTACTGTGGCCTGTGCCCCAGTCAGGCGAGTGTCCCTATTATTGGCACGCACTCCTCTCCCAAAGTCCTTTCTTTCCTATCTCTGTATTTCTCTTCTTGTGTTGCCCCAGCCTGGAATGACCTCCATCCTTTCCCCTTTGTTTCCAGATCTCTGACATAAGGTTTGGCTTAAGTCTAATCTCCACAAAGCTTCCCTTAGTAACTCTGGACCATTTTGCACTTGCTCTGCACCACAATTGCATTTACTGCCTGCAGGGCACACCCCAGGACTTTGGTATTTCCACAGACGTTTCATCAGAAAGGCTCCAGTGGTCACTTTGGGAATGGGGTTCCAGGAAGTCCAGCATGGGACTTGGGGCACCCCCAATCCCTGCTTCAGCCAGAGCAGTTCTGCATTAGTGTTTATAGTGGGAAGTCTGTACGAGTCTTTATTTGATGAAATGGGTTAGTTGCCCCTTCCTCCTGAGAACAAAATTTGGAAAACACTGAATCTGTCTCATGCCCTGATGACCTCACAGCTGTTAACTCCTAATGAGCAAAGGCCAGGATTTATACTGCTTTGGAAACCTCACAACTCAAGTTAAGGCCTACAGATCTAGCCAGATCTTATGCTCAGACAGATGGTTTGGCCCAAGGTTACACAGCTAGTCAGTGACAAAGATGGAGTCTGAAACCCAGGTCATTTCACCTGTAGTTTCTTGCTCATTTCACCACATTCAGTTGAAGAACATGAATAACAGCAGAGGTAGGATTAAGGATTCAGCTACCATTTTATAGTAATTAGTATAAAAGTGCACAACTGTCTTGGGGTCAGAAGTCTATTTCCACAAGAGTTGCAGAAGGATACACTTCATTCTGTTTCCTCCAAGTGAGCTAATACTTTAATTTTTCTAGTTGAAACACATTGCCACTCACCAAAAGAGCTTTCTCAGCTGAAGACAAGCGCCTAGAGAAAGCTTATATTCTCCCTGAGGCTGTTTCTGGAGCTCCTTTCCAATTGGCACTGTTTTTCTGACCTGCAGTGGCCTCCAGTTTCCTGCCAAATCAAATGAAAACTACTTTGTTCGATTTGTCAGATCCTCTACTACTGTGGCCTGTGCCCCAGTCAGGCGAGTGTCCCTATTATTGGCACGCACTCCTCTCCCAAAGTCCTTTCTTTCCTATCTCTGTATTTCTCTTCTTGTGTTGCCCCAGCCTGGAATGACCTCCATCCTTTCCCCTTTGTTTCCAGATCTCTGACATAAGGTTTGGCTTAAGTCTAATCTCCACAAAGCTTCCCTTAGTAACTCTGGACCATTTTGCACTTGCTCTGCACCACAATTGCATTTACTGCCTGCAGGGCACACCCCAGGACTTTGGTATTTCCACAGACGTTTCATCAGAAAGGCTCCAGTGGTCACTTTGGGAATGGGGTTCCAGGAAGTCCAGCATGGGACTTGGGGCACCCCCAATCCCTGCTTCAGCCAGAGCAGTTCTGCATTAGTGTTTATAGTGGGAAGTCTGTACGAGTCTTTATTTGATGAAATGGGTTAGTTGCCCCTTCCTCCTGAGAACAAAATTTGGAAAACACTGAATCTGTCTCATGCCCTGATGACCTCACAGCTGTTAACTCCTAATGAGCAAAGGCCAGGATTTATACTGCTTTGGACTCAATACTACCACTCCCAGGCAACTGGTGCAATTTTGAGCACAAAGCAGATGTGTATAAAATGATTTTCTGATTCTTTTAGTCCAATTTGGGGGATAGGAGATCGTGAACAGAGTTACCAAGAAATTATCTTAATGAAGAACTCAGGATAATATTTCTGGATTGATCACTGAGGAATAAATCT
This sequence comes from Tragulus kanchil, assembly GCA_022376925.1. Lineage (NCBI taxonomy): Eukaryota > Metazoa > Chordata > Mammalia > Artiodactyla > Tragulidae > Tragulus > Tragulus kanchil. The sequence goes on along the minus strand of JAIOJX010000001.1, from coordinate 62,109,430 downwards.
AAATGGGTGGATTTTTTTCCTCTCTGGATTTGGTTTGGTAACCAAATCCTCTCCAAAGCTGTTTGGTTTACATATGCATATTGAAGAGAAGCCACAGTATTGGCATTCTCCACTCTTCCAACGTTTAGCCCAGACTTTAAGCACCACAGACATGCACTCACATAGCCACTGCGGTATTACACAACTGACTTGTAGACTCATGTGCCATGTACTGGAAAAAGCAACCAAAATTACATCTAAAATTTATGGCCATAATGATTCAAACTGGAAAATGCCAGTCTTTCAGACCAGTTATTTCCGCTTTCTTATAGCAAATCAATGATAGAAACTAATAAAAACCGGAGTATTTAAATCAACGGTGCTATCAACTTGTTAATCCTCTTTTGTTTTGTTTTTCTTTTGTTTTCCCTGCTCTCTGCCTGGCTCCTTGTCTTCACCTGCAGGTGTACTTTGTTGTCAGCTTCCAAAGATTACTAACTCTTTCTGTGTTGTTAAAATTGAACTGCCTTGACTATTCTGCTGCTCTTACTGCTGCTCCCATTATTGCCTTCCTCCGCAAAATCAGGCTTTCCGAAGCCAAAGAATAACAAGAAATAAACACCATTTTAGAAGCCTTGCCACTATGAAACTTAAGCAAAGTATGCTCACCATTATGTTGCTGCCTATCCACTTGTTAATAACAATGTACAGTGCCCTTATATTTATTCCATGGTATTTTCTTACCAATGCCAAGAAGAAAAACGCTATGGCAAAGAGAATAAAAGCTAAGCCCACTTCAGACAAACCTGGAAGTCCGTATCGTTCTGTCACACACTTCGACTCACTAGCTGTCATAGACATCCCCGGAGCAGACACCCTGGATAAATTATTCGATCATGCCGTCTCCAAGTTTGGGAAGAAGGAATGCCTGGGAACCAGGGAAATCCTAAGTGAAGAAAATGAAATGCAGCCAAATGGAAAGGTCTTTAAGAAGGTAAAGCCTTTTTGTGCTTTCTATTTCTTCTTTTTTGAAGGGGAAGGTATACTTGACTGTAAATCAAGAGCATTTCAAACATGTCAGCATTTCATGATAGTGTCTGTAACAAATTCTCAGACAGGTACTCCTAGCATGTGTATGTTCACTTAAGGGCATTCTTAGAGTTTTCCACATTGAATATGTATTTTAATTGCTTGTTTGAGTACGTAGACTAATATTACATTGTGTCTCACTCTGATAGTTAATTCTTGGGAATTATAAATGGATGAACTATCTCGAAGTGAACCGCAGAGTGAATAACTTTGGTAGTGGACTCACTGCCCTGGGACTGACGCCAAAGAGCACCATTGCCATTTTCTGTGAGACCAGGGCTGAATGGATGATTGCAGCGCAGACCTGCTTTAAATACAACTTTCCTCGTAAGTGCTTCGTGGTCTTGGAGGGGGAGCGAGAGGGCTGTGCTTACATGTGAAACTGTCCTGAGACTGGCTCATCCTCCAAGCAGGTGTTCAGCTGGAACCGGTTGGCCTTGAGAATCTTAGCTGACGGATTTTTGCCCAGTTGGTGGCACTTCCAGTATCTGCAGGTTTCTTTAGGTTTGAAGTTTAGAGTCCTGAGAATTTGTAAGATAGATTTGTGACAACCAGGAAGTTTGAGGCAAGGTGGAAGGGTAATAACAGAGACTACGAAATCAAATTGGATTATAAAATGTCTTCTCCTCCGTGACTCTGTGTAACCATGAAAAGTTGGCGTAGGACTTCCTTGGTGGTCCAGTGGGTAGAGAGTCCGCCTTGCAGTGCAAGGGGTGCCAGTTCGATCCCTGGCCCAGGAAGATCCCATGTGCCATGGAGCAGCTAGACCAGTGGGTCCCATTACGAGCCAGCACTCTGGGGTGCATGCGCCCAGAGCAGGTGCTCTGCTACAGGAGAGGCCACTGCAATGGGAGGCCCACACAGGCCAAAGAACAAAGATGGATGAAAATAAATAAATAAAAACTAATAAAAGGGCCAATTTTTTAAAAAAAAGTTGACTTAAATAATATATTGAAGAAATGTTTATCCTTTAATTTTTTGTGTTTATTTTTTATTATGTAGTTGTGACATTATATGCCACCCTTGGAAGAGATGCTGTAGTTCATGGGTTAAATGAATCTGAGGCTACTTATCTGATTACTAGTGTTGAACTTCTGGAGAGTAAACTTAAGGTAAATATGACATTTTCTTTTAATTCATCGTAGTGTTTGACAGCATAGGAAAATATTCAGTAATGGAGTTGATTGCAGGCCCATATTTAATAAATGGATTCTCTTTTGGCTTAACAGACTGCATTGGCAGATATCAGCTATGTTAAACATATCATTTATGTGGACAATAAGACTATCAATAAAGCAGAATACCCTGAAGGATTTGAGATTCACAGCATGCAATCAGTAGAAGAGTTGGGATCCAAACCAGAAAACTGTAAGTGAAGCAGTTAAAATAAATTTATTCATATATTCAAGGCTTATTATTCCAGTACATTAAAGAAATAATTCAAGTGAAAACTGTAAAGTTCTCTAACTTAAAATAAAATGTCGGTATAACTCAATAAAATAAAACTTTAAAAATGTTTAGAAACTATCAAGACCGTATGGCTGAGTCCCTTCACTGTTTGCCTGAAACTATCACAACATTGTTAAACGGCTGTACCCCAATATAAAATAGTTTTGGTGTTAAAACATTAAACAAACAAAAAACCCTAAACCAACAAATCAACCAATGAAATGAAAAAAAATCCTACTCTAACCTTCCAATCTGGATCTCATGTAAGGAACAGATCTCAGGCCTTCCATTCAGTAAACTTTCCTTTTTTTTTTCTTTAATGCTTAATTGCTACTGATTTTAATCATGTCTCTGAGGATGCAAAGCTGTTTGCTAAAACTGTACTTGTATTTATTCTACCACTGATATGGTAGTTGGCATTTCACTTGATACAAGTAAAGTCTGTCTTATATCAAAATGACAGTTCGTCATCAGGTCAGAGAGGGTTGAACAAATGAAATACTCCATTGAAATAATTTTCTTGCTCATACTTAATGAGAAGATCACAATATTAGATGAGGAACCCGAGTCTTCTATAACAGGTGCCGGCCCTTTGCTTTGGGGAAAGGTATTATCTTTATTGTACTGGACAACGAGCATGCCCGCTCTTTGTTCCAGAGGGAGACACTTTTTCTATCTTCCAATGACATTCACTGTGCAGTCATCCTCGAAAAGGTAGTTGAGAACAAAGTCAGCGCCTCTGCTCACAAGATGTGCAGAAACTCAAGAGACTCATGGAGTCTGAAAGATTGGGGTAAACTTGACTGAGAGGTCTTTATTAGTAAAGATTTGTTGGCATAAAAGTATTGGAGGTAGGGATCTTCATAATTTTCTGTGAGCCATAGCATGATAGACCACATATCTCACCTAGTCCACCCATCTCTACCTTCTTTACTGTATTTTACAAATGCATCCATCCATAAACTATTAGAGGAAAAAAAAGGTCCTCACAGCAGTTTGAGAAGCACAACTCTAGCAGACAGGTTAGCAAATTCCAGCCTGAATATGTTTGTCTAAAGGAAGTTGGATTGGAACACAGTCGCATCCATTTGTTTAGCAACTGCCTATGGTTTCCTTCACACTATAGTTACACGGGAGCTTTAACTCAATAAAATAAAACTTTAAAAATGTTTAGAAACTATCAAGACCGTATGGCTGAGTCCCTTCACTGTTTGCCTGAAACTATCACAACATTGTTAAACGGCTGTACCCCAATATAAAATAGTTTTGGTGTTAAAACATTAAACAAACAAAAAACCCTAAACCAACAAATCAACCAATGAAATGAAAAAAAATCCTACTCTAACCTTCCAATCTGGATCTCATGTAAGGAACAGATCTCAGGCCTTCCATTCAGTAAACTTTCCTTTTTTTTTTCTTTAATGCTTAATTGCTACTGATTTTAATCATGTCTCTGAGGATGCAAAGCTGTTTGCTAAAACTGTACTTGTATTTATTCTACCACTGATATGGTAGTTGGCATTTCACTTGATACAAGTAAAGTCTGTCTTATATCAAAATGACAGTTCGTCATCAGGTCAGAGAGGGTTGAACAAATGAAATACTCCATTGAAATAATTTTCTTGCTCATACTTAATGAGAAGATCACAATATTAGATGAGGAACCCGAGTCTTCTATAACAGGAGCCGGCCCTTTGCTTTGGGGAAAGGTATTATCTTTATTGTACTGGACAACGAGCATGCCCGCTCTTTGTTCCAGAGGGAGACACTTTTTCTATCTTCCAATGACATTCACTGTGCAGTCATCCTCGAAAAGGTAGTTGAGAACAAAGTCAGCGCCTCTGCTCACAAGATGTGCAGAAACTCAAGAGACTCATGGAGTCTGAAAGATTGGGGTAAACTTGACTGAGAGGTCTTTATTAGTAAAGATTTGTTGGCATAAAAGTATTGGAGGTAGGGATCTTCATAATTTTCTGTGAGCCATAGCATGATAGACCACATATCTCACCTAGTCCACCCATCTCTACCTTCTTTACTGTATTTTACAAATGCATCCATCCATAAACTATTAGAGGAAAAAAAAGGTCCTCACAGCAGTTTGAGAAGCACAACTCTAGCAGACAGGTTAGCAAATTCCAGCCTGAATATGTTTGTCTAAAGGAAGTTGGATTGGAACACAGTCGCATCCATTTGTTTAGCAACTGCCTATGGTTTCCTTCACACTATAGTTACACGGTTGAGTAGCTTTGCCAGAGACCATATGGCCCTCCAAGTCCAAAATACTTACTATCTGGACCTTTGCAAAGAAAGCCTGCAGATCCCTGCTCAAGGTGGCTGACTGTAGTCTGTTGGGAAGACCTCTCTATTTCTGTCCTCGAATCATTCAATAAGCAGAGACAGCACTAGGGCTCAGGACACAAGATGATTAAATGTTCCTACCTGCAGAGACAGGGCAAGAAGAAACAAAGTTTAGACACTGTTTAGATATTACCTTTGGTAGAAAATGAAGGAATATAAGCCCCCCTAAATAGTCTCTTTCTTGGTTTCTTAAAATTCTTGTCTGATTTTGATTTAAAAGAATCAGAGTATAGTCTGACCCTGATAGGGAAAAAGCATTAATTGTGGAAGATCCAAAAGAATCCTCAGTCCAGACCTGTTATAGTTTTTATATCACTACACTTTCAATACTTTCAAGAAATAATTTCTTATGTAGATTTCAATAAGCAGCTATCAAAACAGTAGACAACCATTTTGGTTTGATAGCCTTTGTATTTTGCTTGCTACTTGGAATCTAATCAAAAATATGTTCAGTATATCATGGTTATCTAATTCAATGTCCGTGGTTCAATTATTTTTAAAATAAAATTACTTTTTCTAAAAACTTGAAAAAAATCAAGTCCAGTGGCTTTCAGTCAGGAGTGTGTGTGTCACCTGGGAGACCTGGGATCCATCCCAGAGATACAGAATAAGAATTTTCAGAACTAGGGTCTAGAGATTTTTAAAAATTTATTTAGTAATACTAATAAATAATTACTAAATAAATGCTAATTTATTTAGTATTTAAGTTCCACAGATGATTCTCATGCTCGCCATTGATTAAGAACCACAATCTAGTTCAACCATCTCATTTTAGAGACGAGAAAACTGAGACTCGAGGAGCTCACACACAATATACTGTACCTTCCTAATTTTCCAAGTCTTAGATATCTTTCCACAATGAAATCCTATTAAATAGCACTGTGGAGACGGATTAGGCTAAACATCCAGGAAATGGGCCAAATTCAGATTGAAAATCTCATTGCAGGTAACCAGAATTTGATAACCATTTTCACATAGAGGATCAATAGAGAATATTTGTTTTACATTGATTATAATCACACCAGAATCTAAAAATCTGATCTTTGTTTAACAATTTGACTTTTAAACTAAAGAAAATGTGCTTTTTCATTCATTTAGTGGGCATTTCTCCAAATAGACCAACTCCTTCGGATTTGGCTATCGTCATGTATACCAGCGGATCTACTGGTCGACCTAAGGGGGTGATGATGCATCACAGCAATTTGATAGCTGGAATGACTGGCCAGTGTGAAAGGATTCCTGGACTGGGGTAAGACAAAATTATTTGGTTTTCTTAGAAATCAGAACTCATGTTTGACATTCCCTAAACTCAGCCTATAGTATAATGATAATTGATGTTTCTAAGTTACAGTGCCTTCTTAAGAATGGCTGAAATGTTTCTCTTACTTTGTTTTAGACCAAAGGATACATATATTGGCTACCTGCCTTTGGCTCATGTGCTTGAATTGACAGCCGAGATCTCTTGTTTTACTTATGGTTGTAGGATTGGATATTCTTCTCCACTTACGCTTTCTGACCAGGTGACAAGCTTTTCAATATATTGACTTGATCATATTAGTTACAGTGTTTGGCTGAGAACAGTTTACTAAAACATGAGGTATTTTAATTCAGCTTAAACTTTCTTCTTGGCTTGAAAAAAAACGCTCCCATGAGTAGTATATAGCTATAGTAAATAGCCTTGAGAATTTGTTAGCATTGTTCATATTTTTAAATTATTTTGAGTATAATAATTACTTTCATTGTCTTCAGTATTCTATCAACCAAAATGTTGCCAAATTAGTATTTCTGTATGATGCTTGGTGATGTTCATGGTGATGACTTTGAGATGTAGCTTTGCCTTTTGGCTAATCAATGAAAGTTAAAATTTTCCTCAGTTTTGTTTTAGTGTTTGATCTTCGTTGAGGTTTTTTTGTTGTTGTTGCTTTTTTGTTTTTATTTGAAAATGGATGGTCTGTGAAATGTGTATTACGTTATTAATAAAAATGCTCAGTGTACCAAAATATCCCATTTTCTCCCCGCCCCCTTTTCTTTTATCTTGGATTAGAGTTTCTCCTGTAAGGAAGGTGGAAATGTGCTAGAAGAAATAATCTACAGGATAAAACACTAATGTACTCATGCCTCAGACTTGTAGGTTATGAAAGTTGGGACAGATAACTGAGAGCAGCAGAGAGCAAATTCCATGTGCAAATGTCTGTCTTTGCTCTTGTTAATACTTGAATTATAACTTTTTTTTTTGCTAAAATTTCTTTGCTTGATCCTATTTTCTTTTTATTTACTCTAGTCCAGCAAAATCAAAAAGGGAAGCAAAGGAGATTGTACTGTACTGAAGCCTACACTCATGGCAGCTGTCCCAGTAAGTACAGTGTGTCAATGTCATGCATGGCCTGCACTTGGACTTTTAAAAAAGTATCCCTCTTAGATATTTATCAGCATTTTTAAATGATTTAGCTTTGTGGAAATTAAGGCAAAATGTGTGCCTTAAAATCCGAGATAAGCATCGGGGAAAGATGAAATGGCAAACTTCTGAAGTGGTTGCCTGTTAGGGTTTGCTGATTCTTGAATATTAAATGATGAAACTGACCTGTCTCAAATTACCTAGTCTGAGAATTGGTCGTAACATTTTAAAGGCAGACTACACTCCATAGATCATTTAGTTTAGTCACTTCATTTAAAAACGAAGCAATCAAGGCCATCCTAGAGAACTGGGGCAGTATATCCAAGGTTACGGAGTTGGTTCATGGCGGAGCTGAGTAGAATTTAAGCCTTCCGACACTTATGGTGGTTAAGAAAGGTTAAGGAAACTGTCGTTTTAGAGAACTCCCAGAGAAAAAAAGTTGAATTCTAGATATTCAAAATCTTTATATGAAATACTGCCTTTCATAAAAATAAGATGTTTACATTTAATATAGCCTTGTAATGATAAATTGTGAAATATTAAACACAGTGTTTCAAGCTTGAAACTCCAGTGGGGGTATCACTACTGTTGGTATGGTGATCAGACTTGACATCTTACCCTGTTATCTTCCAAAGAATAATTTTTGCACATGGAAAGCCGTGATTAGATAATGAAGTGTTCAAGTTTTTTTAAAGAGTTACAGGTGGAAGATAATTTGTTTTGTTTTATTTTTTAACCTTCAAATTACCAAAATAATCGAAGAATTAGAAGAGATCACAGTGTAGTCTTTGGTTTTTTATTTAGAGATGCTGTAGAATGCAGCAAGTTCACAAACCGAAATGGAGGCTTCTGATTAAAAGCTTAATAAAATGCTAACAATAGGTTCCACAGGACTTAACTATGTTCTGGACACTGTAATAAGTGCTTTAGATGAATCATCTCACTTAATCCTCTGTTAGAGACTCTGTTATATGGGTCCTGTTATTCTCTTTTATAAAGAAAAAGAAAAACTAACCCATAGGTGGTAATTAAAGTTTGAACTCTGATCTCAGATATTTCTTAACCACTATAGCTGTCTTTGTTGGGGTTTTTTGGGAAACAGTATGTTGGGTTTATCCTAAGAAAAAGTATCAGAGAACGTAATTAAGGAGGGGGAAGGACTGAGGAATCTAGGTCTGAAATAATGTCTGAATTTAGGCTTGAAAGATAAATAAGAATTAGCTGATATGCTGTGTATCCTTTAATTATCTGTTTTTCATTTTCTTTACTCTCTGTCTTGGGAGGTTAACTTCTGTGGATGAATTACCAGGAGGACTTGCTTGCCTTCTGATTTCTGGTGGAGCGTAGCCACTTCCTGGTGCTCATGAGAGATCAGAGGGCAGAGAGAGAGGTTTGCATGCTTATACTTTCGCTTCCTGTTGGGCTGCGATTTTTTTGTTTTTTTTTTTTGGCAGTTGCTGCCAGAAGTTCATTGAACAGTCTTCTTCCTATTGGCTCTAACAGGATCTTTCCCATGGCAACCGTCCTCCACCAGGTCCCAGTAAAAAAATACTTCTCTTAACTTCTTCAGACCTAGGGATAGGAAACCATCTCCTATGTTGCTAGTTCATTGATGCTTCACCATACCTTATTGGCTTCCTTAGCTCCTTCGGCTCCTCTATAAACAAGCCTTTCAAAATCTTTTTATTAAGAATTATTTTTGATAGACTCTGAGTTTCTTTCCTGAGTCAGAATAAAAGATACATTTGGTATTGTAATAGTAACATATTCCTTTCATGAGAATTCAGAGTAAATCACTACTTACAAGTAATGACTATTGAACGTCATGTAATACTACGTTGAGGTGAAAGATGACTGAATCTACTAATAATAAACCCTGCTAGCTTGTTGCAACTGTGTTGTGTTTTCCATTCATTCAGGCCCTTCTGTACCTGTGATTGGCATCTAGTGTTGGAAGGAGTGGTGGATGTGGTTCTCACATGTCTGTCTCACGCCCATATGCTCTTTTCCACTCAACATATTTTTTTAAATGACATATACGTGATTTGTGGCTAGGGTACACATGACACTATTTCCCTTGGGGGGTTAAATTGAAATATAGTTAAGGTACAATATTAGTTGTAGGTGAATTACATGATGCGACATTTGCATATCATATACTTTTTAAAAAGGGATAGTTATAGAATGGTAAAATCCTTTTAGAGAATCTTTGGAATTTTTCAGTCACAGATACAGACTAGAATTTCAGTTTATCTGATAGTGATATCTTCTGTGGAAATGGAGAAAACAACATTGTACCATACTCAAATGCTGTGCTACCCTCCTGTCCCAGCATTATTGAGATATAATTGACATATAGCATTGTGTTAGTTTAAGGTCTACAGCATGATGGTTGGATACACATATGTATTGCAAAATGATTACCACAGTAACGTTAATTAACGTATTTATCACCTCACATATAATTACTATTGGTGTGTTTATGATGAGAACATTTAAGATCTATTATTGGGACTTCCCTGGTGGTCCAGTGGGTAGGGACACTGCCTTGCAGTTCAAGGGGTGCCGGTTCGCTCCCTGGCCTGGGAAGATCCCACGTGCCGTGTATCTGCTGGACTGATGTGTCCAATTACCGAGTCGGAGCTATGGAGCGCATGCGCCCAGAGCCGGTGCTTTGCGACAACAGAGGCCACTGCGATGGGAGGCCCACACGGGCCAAAGAACAAAGATGGATGAAAATGGACAAATGAAAGACCAATAGAAGTGGCCCGCCTGCTCCCCTCCCTCCCCAACCTACCCCCACCAAAATTTAAAAAAAAAAAAATCTATTATTTTACCAACTTTCAAGTATACAATACAGTCTTATTGATTGTAGTCACCATGATGTATGTTAGATCTCTAGACTTATCAACTAGAAGTTTGTACCCTGTGACCAACATATTCCCATTTCTCCCAACCCCTAGACACAGGCAGCCACCAGTTGATTCTCTGTTGCTGTGAGTTCAGCTTTCTTAGGTTTCACATATAAATGAGATCATGCAGTATTTGTCTTTTTCTGACTTATTTCACTGAACATGATGCCAGGGCTGGTTCTGATATCCTCTTTTGACAATGACTCTGTTCTAGCTCTGAAAGAGCCATCCATAGAATTGTTCATTGTAGCACAACTGGATTTACATTGCTTGCTATTTTAAATATTTAAAACTGGGTATAAATACAGTGCTTTATGTAATAATTCTTGTTGATTTGTGCTAAGTAATGCCAAAAAAACATCTAGTGATTGTTGGGGATTTTATTGGTTTGTTTGTTTGTTTTCTGTTTTGTATGTATTAGCGTGGGAGTTAGTATATCCCAGACCCAGTCCTAGGTTTTTCCAAGGAGCTGTGAGCAAGATATTTTATGTTGTTCACTTAATGTCTATTAAAATGAAATAGAAACGCCTAAACTATAGGGAAATAAGAATCTTAAGAAACTGCAAAACTCTCTGCCAGGCTGTTAAGAGGTACAAGGTTGTAGTAAGAAAAGCATTAGGATTATATCCAACATAGTTGGATGTTTTGGTGCTATTTGAGAGTAAGTGAATATATTTGAAAGAAAAGACTTTTTAAGAAGTTATCTTTATGTGACATGTGAATGAATTATTCATACTTTAGTCAATGTTTTAAAAAACTTTCAATCTATTTATTTATTTATTTTTGGTTACATTACATGGCTTGCAGGATCTTAGTTCCCCAACCAGGGATTAAGCCCTGCACCATGACAGTGAAAGCATTGAGTCCTAACCATTGAATCTCCAGGGAACTCCCTGAAGAACTTCTAGATAAAGTTAGTGTATAGAGCTGAAGAAATCCCTGTACTTGCCCTTAATGTTTTTGAAATAGTGAACAAGCTCGTGAGATTAATTCTATAATAAATACTTCCATTGTGCTAAAGACTGTTAACTAAGATTTTGTAAATAAAGTATTTTTAACTAAAAACACACTGCAGTGTTTGAAATGGATAACCAACAAACATCTATTGTGTAGCAAAAAAAAAAAGACTATCTCAGTGTTGGTGTAGCTCTTTTCATATTATTTAATATATTGCTTACCTTTTAGGAAATCATGGATAGAATTTATAAGAATGTTATGAGCAAAGTCCAAGAGATGAATTACATTCAGAAAACTCTGTTCAAGATAGGGTATGATTACAAATTGGAACAGATCAAAAAGGGATATGATGCACCACTTTGCAATCTGTAAGTATATTTCACAGACTCTCTAGTTTGAGCCTTTAAATCTTTTTGCGTTTTTACATCTGGAAGATGAGTAAGTAAATGACAAGTTAATTTAGTTTGAGCATCGCCCCCATGATCATAATATTGAGTTTCTCTTTTATTTACATCTAAGCCTCATTACTTGTATAGCAAGCAGAGGAATTTGAACTCTGATCTTGACAATATAATAAATTTTAATAATCAAGTACATATTTAAGATTTAATTGTAAAATGTGGTCTCATGAGGAAAAACTAGAGTAGGCTTTTGTGTTAAAATAGTTGTTTAAAAAAATGCCATTTCTAACTAAAAACTGATTTTTAAGATTTTGCATGAAGATTTCTGATTAATATTCATAAAATGTCATATTAAGCATGTGAATATAATACTTACTTTAAATGTAGTGCTGGGGGCTCAAGATAGTGCAGCATTTAAGATAGATAACTAAATATTGCTGAGGTAGCTTGATGATTTTTCGTTTGGCGTTATCCTTTTCTTCATTTGTGTCAAAGCAGTTTCCTAATACCTCACCTTTTTTAAGTTTTATTTTCCTGTGGGTCATTCTTTTCTTTTAATTTTGGCCTCTTTTATTGTTTTTTTAATTTTTTATTTATTTTCATCCATCTTTTATTCTTTGGCCTGTGTGGGCCTCCCGTTACAGTGGCCTCTCTCGTTGCAGAGCACCGGCTCTGGGCTTATACGCTCCAGAGGGCTAGCTCGTAATTGTCACACCAGTCCAGCTGCTCCGCAGCATGTCTTGGGCCAGGGATTGAACAGGTACCCCTTGCACTACAAGGTGGACTCTTTACCCACTGGACCACCAGGGAAACCTGGATCCTTTTTTAAAAATTATTTATTTATTTGGCTGTGCTGGGCCTTAGTTGCCGCATGTGGGATCTAGTTCCCTGACCAGGGATATAACCCAGACCTCACTGCATTGGGAACATAGAGTCTTAATAACCACTGGACCACCAGGAAAGCCCCAGTACCTCACCTTTTTCTTTTGGCATTTTTAAGAGTTTTTCTAGCACTTTTTAAGGTGTGATGAGTTGCTGCTTTCATCACCTCTCATTATCATAATGGTCCCCAAATTCAGTGTTTAATCAAAGTTGAGATATCTTTGCCAACACCTGTGTGTGTCACTAAGAATAACTTGTGCATACATTAAAATCATGTATCACCCCCTTTCTCAAGGATACTGTTTAAAAAGGTGAAGGCTCTGCTGGGAGGAAACGTCCGTATGATGCTGTCCGGTGGAGCACCCCTATCTCCACAGACACAGCGATTCATGAACGTCTGCTTCTGCTGCCCAGTTGGCCAGGGTTATGGATTAACAGAAACGTGTGGTGCTGGGACAGTTACTGAGGGTAAGTGGTTTTTCGTTTTTGTTTTTAATGTGCTTTACAGTGTTGTGTTTGGACATAAGCATTTTTAACATGGCAAATAATTATGGAATTATAATTGCTCTTGGGAACCATGGTGACTTTGTACCTCTTAGGTAATATCAGAGTCAATGCAAATTTACATATTTTAGTTTTAGAAACTTTTAGTTGAGTCATGTGTGCCCTTTATTTGTAACTTGTCTTATAAATATTTATGACGCATTGTCAGTCCTCAAAGTTCTGTCACCCTGGTCTTGTAATCTCTCTCCAAACAATCACTTCCTCGGAGAACTGCACTCTTGGATTAGGTATCACTTCTTTTTCTCCCATTATTATTATTATTATTATTATTAATTATTACTGGAGTAGAGTCACCTTATGAAGTTCTGTTAGTTTCTGCTGTACACATTTGTGCTTCCTCTCGAATCTCTATTCCTATCCTGACTTGGTTGCTTTTTTTTCTGTTATTTTCAACAGCCTACAACAGGGTTTCTCAACTTGAGTGCTGTTAAGATTTTGAACCAGATAATTCTTTATTGTTGGGAGCTCTCCTGAATGTTGCAGGATGTTTAGTTGCTACATAGTGGCCAGATGATGTGACAGTGAATTATATCTTTAGCTGTTGCCATATCCCTTAATGGGCAGATCACCCTGGCTTGTGAAACAATGGGGTATAGCAATTCTTTTTTTGTTATCTCACTTTCCCTTTACACTCATGTCCAAATTCAATGCCCTTGTCCAAAATCATCTCTCCACTCCCAGATTGTTTACGAAAGTGTTATGACCATTCTTAAAATCATTCAGGATATTGGCTTTGAAGTTGTTTAGTTTGTAAGTTGCTTTTTTATTGTTTATTTTTAATAGCTTTAACTTTCACCCAATCTTCACATTTTGTTCATTGGATTGATCTCTCTCCTGGCTGCCACCTTTGGCATCTCACCTTCTATTACTTCATACTGCCCTAAAGTAACAGCCTTTTCAACTACTGTGTCTGCCTCTATTTTATCACTTCTGGTTCATCCCAGAAGAATATCTTCTGTTAGACATGTCCACCTCAAACATTGCTTCATACCTGGTGAACCTAGCTTTCCAGATATCTCTAACCTGGCACCATTGACTTATTTATCATTATTTCGCACCTGTGTACACACCTGGGTTCTTCTTTCCAGACGAGCAAATATTCTTACTCTCTCTTGTATTTTCTTTTCCCTTCTCTTGGAATGCCCTTTTTGCTATTTGGTCACAGCCATCTTCTCATGCACAACTCTTCAATTAAGTCTTTTCCAGTCATTTCATTTTTTTTTTAAGATTTATTTATTTATTTATTTTGGGCGGGGGTCAGGATGGGGAGGGAGGGGAGCGGGCGGGCCATTTCTATTGCTCTTTCATTTCTCTATTTTCATCTGTCTTTGTTCTTTGGCTGCTGTGGGCCTCCCATCGCGGTGGCGTCTGTCGTTGCAGAGCGCCAGCTCTGGGCGCATGCGCTCCAGAGCTCCGGTTCGGTAATTGGACACATGGGTCCAGCCGCTCCGCGGCACGTGGGATCTTCCCAGGCCAGAGATCGAACCGGAGCCCCTTGCACTGCAAGGCGGTGTCCTTACCCACTGGACCACCAGGGGAAGCCTCAGTCATTTCATTTTAATGCTGATCTTTCTAGCCTCCAAGGTGCTAGTGCATTCACCATCAGTACCATGCATTAAATTATTTAATGTGCTTTTCTCTCCAGGTAGTTTGTAAGTTTGGTGAGGGGAGGGTCTCGTTACCTTTAATGTATTTTTTTCATTAATATTTTATATAAAGCTAGATACATAATAGGATATCCATAAGTACTTGATTAAGGTGAGCAATAAGCACATCCTACAAAAGGACAATATTATCATTAAACCCCCAGCAAACATTACTCTGAGATGAAAAACTGAAAGCATTTCCTCTGAGATCAGGAACGAGACATGGGTATCCACTCTCACCACTGTTATTCAACTGGTTTTGAAAGTCCTAGCTATGGCAATCAGAGAAGAAAAAGAGATAAAACGAATCCAGATCAGAAAAGAAGCAGTAAAACTCTCACTATTTGCAAATGACATGATACTATACGTAGAAAATCCTAAAGATACTATCAGAAAATTCCTAGAGCTAATCAGTGAATTTAGCAGAGTCCCAGGATACAAAATCAATGTACAGAAATCACTTGCATTCCTACATGCTAACAATGAAACATCAGAAAGAGAAATTAAAGAATCAATCCCATTCACCATTGCAACAACAAGAATAAAATATCTATGAATAAACCTACTTAAGGAGACTAAAGAACTATATACAGAAAGCTGTAAGACACTAATGAAAGAAAGCAAAGACAACATAAACTGATTGAGAGATAATTCCATGCTTCCAGTTGGAAGAATCAATATTTGATATTGATGAAAATGAAAATGACTATACTATCAAATGCAATCTACAGATTCATTGTGATCCCTGTCAAATTACCAATGGCATTTTTCACAGAACTAGAGCAAAAAATTTCACAAGTTGTATGTAAACACAAAAGACCCCAGAGAGCCAAAACAATCTTGAGAAGAATGGAACTGAAGGAATCAACCTTCCTGACTTCAACTTATACTACAAAGCAACAGTCATCAAGACAGTATGGTACTGGCACAAAAATAGAAATACAGACCAATGGCACAGGATAGAAAGCCCAGAGATAAACCCATGCACTTACGGATACTTTATTTTGGACAAAGGAGGCAAGAATATACAATGGGGCAAAGACAGCCTCTTCAGAAAGTGGTGCTGGTAAAACTGGACAGCTATGTGTAAAAGAATGAAATTAGAACACTTCCTAATACCATACACAAAGATAAACTCAAAATGGATTAAAGATCTAAATGTAAGACCAGAAACTATAAAACTCTTAGAGGAGAATATAGGCAGACATAAATCACAGCAAGATCTTCCACGACCCACCTCCTAGAGTAATGGAAATAAAAACAAACAAGTGGGACCTAATTAAACTTGAAAACTTCTGTACAGCAAAGGAAACTGTAAACTAGATGAAAAGACGACCATTAGAGGGCTTCCCTGTGGGTAAAGACACCGCCTTGCAGTGCAGGGGGCACCAGTTCGATCCCTGGCCCAGGAAGATCCCAGGTGCTGCAGAGCTGCTGGACCAGTGTGTCCTATTACCAGCCAGCACTCTGGAGCACATGCGCCCAGAGCTGTTGCTCTGCAACCAGAGACCACTACAATGGGAGGCCCACATAGGCCAAAGAATAAAGATGGATGAACATAAGTAAAGACCAATAAAAAAAAAAAAGTGGCCAAAATTAAAAAAAATAAAAGGACAACCATTAGAATGGGAGAAAATAATAACAACTTAAACAACTGACAGAGGATTAATTTCCAAAATATACAGGCAGCTCAATACAAGTCAATACCAAAAGAATAAAAAACCCAATCAAAAAGTCGGAAAAAACCCTAAACGGACATTTCTCCAAAGAAGACATACAGATGGCCAACAAACACATGAAAAGATGCTCATCATCACTCATTATTAGTGAAATGCAAATCAAAACTACAATGATCGCCTCATACCAGTCAGAATAGCCATCATCAAGAAGTCTACAAACAGTAAATGCTGGTGTGGAGAAAAGGGCATCCTCTTGCACTGTTGATGGGAATGCAAATGGATACAGCCACTATGGAGAATAGTGTGGAGATTCCTTAAAAGACTAGGAATAAAACCACCATATGACCCAGCAATCCCACTACTAGGCATGTACCCTGAGGAAACCAAAATGGAAAAAGACACATGTACCCCATTGTTCATTGCAGCACTATTTACAATAGCTAGACAGTGGAAGCAACCTAGATGTCCATCCGCAGGTGTATGGATAAATAAACTGTGGTACATATACACATGGAATATAAAAAGGGACACATTTGAGTCAGCTCTAATGACGTGGATAAACCTACAGAGTGAAGTAAGTCCGAAAGAGAAAAGCACATATCATATACTAATGCATACATGGCACTGATGAAAAAAATTATTTGAAGGTGAACAATGGAGACACAGACATATAGACCTGACACAGGGTGGGGGGAAGAAGGGGAGGGTGAGATATATGGAGAGAAGTAACATGGAAATTTACATTACCATATGTAAAATAGGTAGCCAGTGGGAATTTGTTGTATGACTCAGGGAACCAAAACAGGGGCTCTGTAACAACCTGGAGGGGTGGGATGGGGAGGGAGGTTCAAGAGGGAGGGGACGTATGTATACCTATGACTGATTCTTATTGATGTTTGGCAGAAACCAACACAATTCTGTAGAGCAACTATCCTTCAATTAAAAAATAAAAGCTTTTGAAAAAAGGATCGTATCATCATTCAAATGTCATACACTAAGTAATGTCTTTGTTACTCTTTCCCTTATAGTTACTGACTATACCACTGGCAGAGTTGGGGCCCCTCTCATTTGCTGTGAAATTAAGCTGAAAGACTGGCAGGAAGGTAAGTATTTTATGACAAACTCTAGTGTTTCTAGATGGAGAAGGAAATGGCAACCTGCTCCAGTATTTTTGCCTGGAGAATCCCTGTGTACAGAGGAGCCTGATGAGCTATATTCCAGGGAGTCGCAAAGAGTCAAACACGACTGAGTGACTGAGCAAATAATTCCAGATATGCTGAAAACCACTGTGAGCCTCTAGACTGCCATTTTTAAAAAGTGTTAGGTTGTCTGTGGTAGCAAACAAGTCTTTGCTGTTGCTTGTTTTTAATGCTTTCTTTTTCTTCAGTAACGTCATTAAGTTTCCAAGAGGAAAAGAAAATCTAGAATCTAGGCATAATGATTCTGGGAACATTTGATGGATGGTAAAGAGGAAAAAGCTCTTAGTGGGGCGTTCCCTGGGTTTGAATCTCAAGTTTTCTAGTGAGTCGACTTGGGCTGGGAAATGAAACCCTACATTTTCAGGGAATACAGTGACAATATCACACCCACACCCCCCAACTCCTTAGCTCTTGACCCCAGCAAACATTTTTATAGTTGAGAATCAATTGTACAGCTTTGTATAGTTTAATTTTTATGATTATAAAAGGTGAGCCACTTAGAGGAAACGTGTGTTTTTGATATACTAGTGATAACCCAAAAGGGTTATAAATCAGCCGAAGGCAAAAGTAAAGTCAGTTTCCTATGATGAAATTGTGAAAAATATTAAACATATTCATTAACTGCAAAATAATTAACAGCTTAGTCATGCCTGATAAAGGAAAAGTAATTAAAAAGTTTAACATTTCCTTCTTTTTAAAATTTAATATATTTGGTATATAGTAGTATGTAAATTTACGATGAACAACATGTTTATTTGGTACCTCTGTATGTTATAATATGATTGTTGCTGTAGTGATATTTAGCATCTGTATTACATTACATAATTGCCTTTTCTTTTTAGTGGATGGGATAATTAAGTTTTAGTCTCTAAGTAAATTAATGCAAGAAAATTTTGTTTTGGAGCAGCAACTAATTAGCTTTTCTGTCCTCCAGGCGGTTACACAATTCATGACAAGCCAAACCCCAGAGGTGAAATTGTCATTGGTGGACGAAATATCTCCATGGGATATTTTAAAAATGAAGAGAAAACGGCTGAGGATTTTTCTGTGGATGAAAATGGCCAAAGGTGGTTTTGCACGGGTGATATTGGAGAATTCCATCCCGATGGGTGTTTACAGATTATCGGTCAGTTTGTTCTCTTTCTGTGATTTTCTGTAGTTTTTGCAACTTCAGCATCTGTGAAAAGTAATATTGGTCAAGTCATTAATAGCGTTGATGATGATTCCATTTGGCTTAAACTTTAGACAAGTTATTGTCTGTACTTCTCCATCTGTGAAATAGGGACAACAGCACTGAGCTGGTAGGGTTTTTATTTTTATTTACTTATTTTTTAAATTTTTTGGCCTCTTTTATTGTTTTTTTATTTATTTATTTTCATCCTTCTTTATTCTTTGGCCTGTGTGGGCCTCCCACTGCAGTGAACTCTCTTGGTGCAGAGCACTGGCTCTGGGTGCACGCACCCCAGAGTGCTGGCTCGTAATTGGACACACCAGCCGCTCCGCAGCACCTGGGATCTTCCTGGGCCAGGGATGGAACCGATACTCCTTGCACTGCAAGGCGGACTTTTTACCCACTGGACCATCAGGGAAGCCCACAGTAGGGGTTTTGTTAGGATTGAATGATTTGACATACTTCAGATGTTTAGAGCAGGGCAGTGCCTGTACCTTAATAAAGTGGTAGCAGGAACAACATTGGGGTGGGAGGATGGGCAGGAAAATAGCAGCTGGTAATGAGAAAACGAGAATTGCTCAGAAGAGGTTTTGTTTGTTTCTTTGTGTTTTTTGTGTTTTGTTTTTGTTTTTGGCAACTACATTTGGTTCCATATAACCATCTGCTGCAACATACCCTATGCTAGGGCTTCCTCACCATTTACCTCCCCAGCCAAAAGGCATTGTGGACACATTATTTTCCCTGGTGACCACTTACATGACTCTAACTAGCCTGGACTCTTAGGAAATTATACCATTGGGTTGGCCAAGAAGTTCATTTGGATCTGTCCGGAAGACATGACAGGAAAACCTGAACGAACTTTTTGGCTAACCCGTCTCAGTCCTCAATGTTCATCTGTTCTGAGAATGTCAACTGGCTTGGCACTGCCTTTATAGAGCCTACTGGAGTAGACTTTGATGTTCAAAGCTACTCCAAGACAGCACTTGCACTACTCACTTTAATCAGGCAAAAGGTAAAAATTTGACTAGCTAATAAGGACCCCAGTGTTGGGCCCCATTCAGGTCCTTTTCAAACCGTATTATTTCCTCAGTCATATCTCTAGTGGTCCATTGAAATCTGCCTCTGGACCTACATGTGACCTGAATAGAGTTAGAGATTTCTGGAGAAAATTTGGTTCTTCGCCTAGAAGTTTGATCTGCTAGGAAAATTCCCAGGAAACACGGCTCAATCTAGAACCAGTAACCTCCCTATTGCCTTTGTCCCCTTGATCCTTAACTGTGCTAAAATGAAAGGTTGTCTCTATTGGCATGTAGAGTGGATTCCCAGCCTATGAGTAGGCAAATCAACGTTCACACAAAGGATATAAAGCAACCTGGTGATTAGCCACGCTGTGCCATCCTGTGCCAACATGTTATTAGATCACTGCCATTTTAACAATAATAAATTAAAAAAAAAAAAAAAAGCTTTCGGTGTGGGATGTAACATTTTAGCCAGTACTTCGTTAAGTAGGTGTTTTGTTTTTCACTGATGTGTATGAATAGGCATTCTATATAACAGGATTTTAGAAGAAATATCTTTAAAACTAAAGGTTAAAGCGATGAGATGGAAAGAAAATCAGAATTGTATGTAACTGTCCTGTGGGTAACCTAACATGCTTCATGACTTTTAGATCGTAAGAAAGATCTGGTGAAGTTACAAGCAGGAGAATATGTGTCTCTTGGGAAAGTAGAAGCTGCCCTGAAGAACTGCCCACTTATTGATAACATCTGTGCTTTTGCCAAAAGGTAATTTTAAAGTCGCATTTGTTTCATATACTTTCATTTAAAGGATAACTGGGGGCTTCCCCTGGTGGTCCAGTGAGTAAGGACACCGCCTTGCAGTGCAAGGGGCACCGGTTCAAGCCCTGGCCTGGGAAGATCCCACGTGCCGTAGAGCGGCTGGACTGATGTGTCCAATGACCGAGCCAGAGCTCTGGAGCGCATGCGCCCAGAGCTGGTGCTCTGCAACGACAGACGCCACCAAGATGGGAGGCCCACAGGAGCCGAAGAACAAAGACGGATGAAAATAGAGAAATGAAAGACCAATAGAAGTGGCCCGCCCGCTCCTCTCCCTCCCCAACCTGACCCCCGCCCAAAATAAATAAATAAATAAA
This sequence comes from Tragulus kanchil, assembly GCA_022376925.1. Lineage (NCBI taxonomy): Eukaryota > Metazoa > Chordata > Mammalia > Artiodactyla > Tragulidae > Tragulus > Tragulus kanchil. The sequence continues at coordinate 62,088,597 of JAIOJX010000001.1, read as the reverse complement.
TCTTTTAAAAAAAAAAAGGGTAATTGGGAAAAGTTGATATACTTATAAGGGAAACATTAAACTTTCAGAGTTGGGAAATGTTAAAACATTTATGAGCATTCTTGAATTCAGTAGCTTAAAGGTCATTTGAGATAATTCGGCATTTTAACCATTTAGTGGACCACCTACTGTGTCTTGCTGGGCCACACAGTTATTTCATTTAACATCCATAACAACTAAAATTTAGCATAAGTAATTTTCCCAGGAAGGTAACACAGCTAGTATAAATTTTCTAAATCAAAAACCTGAGTGAATCTTTTTGTCTCTTTATGTGCTAATGTGGTTTATTTTTCTAGGCTTTATTGCTCTCTTTACAAAATTTAATTGTGAAAAACACAAAACTTACCATCTTAACCATTCCTAATACAGTTCACTAGAGTTAAGTTTACTCACATTGTTGTACTACCAGTCTCCAGAACCTTTTTTTTTTTTTTAAAGATTTATTTATTTTGGTGGGGGTGGTGGGGAGGGGAGCAGGCGGGCCACTTCTATTGGTCTTTCATTTGTCCATTTTCATCCATCTTTGGCCCGTGTGGGCCTCCCATCACGGTGGCCTCTGTTGTCGCAGAGCACTGGCTCTGGGTGCATGTACTCCAGAGCTCCGGCTCGGTAATTGGACACATCGGTCCAGCCGCTCCGCGGCACGTGGGATCTTCCCAGGCCAGGGATCAAACTGGCGCCCCTTGCACTGCAAGGCAGTGTCCTTACCCACTGGACCACCAGGGAAACCCTCTCCAGAACTTTAAATCTTGCATAAATGAAACTCAGTATCCATTAAACAACTCCCCATTTCCTCCTTCCCCCATCCTCCCCACCCACAGCCACCACCATTCTACTTTCTGTTTTTGTGAAATTTTTAAAAATTTATTTAATTATTTATGTTATTTTTGGCTGTGCTGGGTCTTTGTTGCTGTATGGACTTTTCTCTAGTTGTGACAAGCAGGTTTCTCATTGAGGTGGCTTCTCTTGTTGCGAAGCACGGGCTCCAGAGTTCTCAGGCTCCAGAATGAGGGCTCAGTAGTTGTGGTGCATGGGCTTAATTGTTCTGCGCCACATGGCATCTTCCTGGATCTGGGATCCAACTGGCATCTCCTGTATTGGCAGATAGATTCTTTACTACTGAGCCACCAGGGAAGCCCCTGTTTCTGTGAATTTGACTACTCTAGATACCTTGAATAAATAGAATCATACAGTGCTTGTCTTTTTGTGACTGGCTGGAATATTATTCAGCCTTAATAAGGAAGGAAATTCTGACACATACTACAGTGTAGATGAACCCTGAGGAAAATTCTGCTAAGTGAAATAAGCCAGTTACAAAAAGACAAGCACTACATGATTCTATTTACTCAAGGTATCTAGAGTAGACAAATGGCAGAATCTCTTTCTTTGTCATGGCTAAATAATACTCCACTGTATACATCACATCTTCCTTATCTATTCATCCATTGATAGACACTTGTTTCCATATATTGGCTGTCATAGACTAATGTAGCTATGAACATGGAACAGATACCTCTTTGATATCCTGTTTTCATTTCCTTTGGATTTATACCAAGAAGTTGGATTACTGAATCATTATGGTAGTTCCATTTTTAATTTTTTCAGGTGCCTCTGTTCTGTTTTCTGTAGTGACTACACCAATTTGCATTCCCACCAACAGTGCACAAGTGTGCCTTTTTCTTCACATCCTCACTAAAACTTGTTATTTCTTGACTTTTTGGTAATAGCCATTTTAACAGGTATAAGGTGATATCTTACTGTGGTTTTGATTTGCATTTCCCTAATATTGAGCACCTTTTATGTACCTGTTGGTCATCTGTATGTTTTGTTTTTGTTTTTGTTTTTTTTTTTGAGAAATATCTATTCACATCCCCTGTGCATATTTTTTTTAAACATTTATTTATTTAGGCGGGGGTGGGGAGGGAGGGGAGCGGGTGGGCCACTTCTACTGGTCTTTCATTTGTCTGGTTTCATCCATCTTTGTTCTTTGGCCCGTGTGGGCCTCCCATAGCGGTGGCCTCTGCTGTCACAGAGCACCGGCTCTGGGTGCATGCGCGCCAGAGCTCCAGCTCGGTAATTGGACATCTCAGTCCAGCCGCTCCATGGCATGTGGGATCTTCCCAGGCCAGGGATCGAACCGGCACCCCTTGCACTGCAAGGCAGTGTCCTTACCCACTGGACCACCAGGGAAGCCCCCCCCTGTGTATATTTTAATTGAAATATTTTTTTGCTATTGAGTTATTTGAGTTCTTTACGTATTTTGGATAATAGCCCTTCATCAGATATGATTTTCAAATATTCTCTCCCATTTTGCAGGTTGCCTTTAATTTTACTGATGGTTGTCTTTGCTGGGCAGAAGCTTTTTAATTTGTATGCTCCTACTTGTTTACTTTTGACTTTGTTGCCTTTGCTTTTGGTGTCCAATTCAAAAAGTCATTACCACCACCAATGTCTAAGAGTTCCCCTGTTTTATTTCCTCTAGGACTTTTATGGTTTCAGGTCTTTGCCCATTTTTTAATGGAGTTATTTTGTTGTTATTGAGCTGTATGAATTCTTCATACACTTTAGATGTGAGACTATTATCAGACATATTACTTGCAGATATTTTGTCCCGTTCTACAGATTGCCTTTTTACTCTCTGTTGTGACCTTTGATACACAGAAAATTTGTTTTTTGTACTCTTAATCTATTTTTTCTTTTGTTGACTGTACTGTTGGTGTTGTAGCTAAGAAAACATTGCCAAATCCAATGTCATAAATCTTTCCCCCTGTTTTTTTCTAGGCATTTTGTAATTTTAGCTCCTACATGTTCAGGTCTTTGATCTATTTCTATGTGCTATAAGGTACGGATCCAACTTCATTCCTTTGTAGGTGGATATCTAGTTATTTCAACACCATTTGTTGAAGAGATTGTCCTTTTCCCATTGAGTGGTTGTGGTACCCATGTTGAAGATCACTTTACTGTATATGCAAGGATTTATTCTGAACTCTATTCCATTGTCTGTATGTCTGTGTCTATGGCAATACTATGGGCCTTATTACTTCTTAATGAACTTGTAACAAGAGAAATATATATTTGGACTTATGTACTATTTCATTGAATAATTTATGTTTAATTTCTGTTTTGTTTCATTTTCTAATTTTTTAGTGACCAGTCCTATGTGATAAGTTTTGTGGTTCCTAATCAGCAAAAGCTGACACTTCTGGCACAACAGAAAGGAGTAGAAGGAAATTGGGTTGATATCTGCAATAACCCTGCTATGGAAGCTGAAATACTGAAAGAGATTAGAGAAGCTGCAAATACGAGTAAGAAATTGCTTGTCTGCTGAAGTCCCTAAAAGTTATTTAATGAGATCCTATGCATTACACTTTTCAAGATGTCTGTTTGGTTTGTTTTTGTTTTGTTTTGTTTTGTTTTTGATAACAATATAGGTTTTTTTGGACTCAAACATATATAATGAATTTTCATGTTTGAAGGATCTTTAAATGTTACATAGTTCAGTAACCTAGGAGCTTCCCTGATAGTTCAGATGGTAGAGTCTACCCGCAATGCAGGAGACCCAGGTTTGATCCCTGGATCAGAAATATCCGCTGGAGGAGGAAATGGCTACCTACTCCAGTTTTCTTGCCTGGAGAATCCCATGGACAGAGGAACCTGGTAGGCTACAGTCCCCATGGGGTCATAAAGAGTCAGACACAACTCAGCAACTAACGCAACAAAGTATCCTTTCTAGTTCTCGATGACATGTCACAGCATCTCTGATAAATGGTCATCTAGCCTGTGTTTGGAATGCTCCATCTTTGTTCTGTTAGTTCATAATGATGTGCCCCAATGTGAATCTTTTATCATTTACCATTGTCTATACTTACTTGATGTGGGCCCTTTCAGTCTGAGGTTGCTGCTCTTTGTTTCTGGGAATATCCATTTACCTTCTGTTGTTTGTTTGCTTTTCTTTCATGGTTTTTCCCCGTCTGAGTTTTGTGTTCATGTTTTTATCTGGGACTACTTTTTTTTATGACTGTTGACCTTCTACTTTCATCTTCTTATTTTATTACCTTTTTAATTTCCTTTTGTATTCTGTCTTGACCTTTCTGTTTTATATTCTGGCAGATCCCTCAACTTTATCATTGCTTCGGTCTGTTGTATTTCCAGCTTCTAAGATCAGAATTTAAATTTTCAAGAGCTCTTTCCTGCTTTGTCAGTGTCCCTTTATTTTATTTTATTTTTTTAAGATTTATTTATTTATTTTGGGCAGGGGTTGGGTTGGGGAGGGAGGGGAGTAGGCGGGCCACTTCTATTGGTCTTTCATTTCTCCATTTTCATCTGTCTTTGTTCTTTGGCTCCTGTGGGCCTCCCATCACGGTGGCCTCTGTTGTTGCAGAGCACCAGCTCTGTGCACACGCGCTCCAGAGCTCCAGCTCGGTAATTGGACACATCAGTCCAGCCGCTCCGCGGCACGTGGAATCTTCCCAGGCCAGGGCTCGAACCGGCGCCCCTTGCACTGCAAGGTGGTGTCCTTACTCACTGGACCACCAGGGGAAGCCCCCTCAGTGTCCCTTTAGTAGCATCTAGTTGCTCTTTCATGGATGCAGTCATCCTCCAAGGATGACATCTGTGAAGTTTTCTTTTCCCGTCATTGTTTTCTGTTTCCTCCAAGTTCCACTTTCTGCTGGCTTCCGTTAGTCTCACATATATCTGCTGATCTTTGTCCATTCATATTTGAGAATGTGGTACTAAAAAGCTGGTTGAAAAGCTTACTGGGCTTCCCTGGAAAATTACTCAGATGTTAATGTCTTGGGTAATACTGTTTCTCCAAAGAAGACCTCTCCACTCTCCTCCCTGGGGTGATATTAGCCTGACTCTCAGTATTCTGGCAGCCACAGAAAGGACTGGGGGCTAAGGTTGGGGTACGTAGGTCTTCCCCTCACTGAATTCTTAGGTTCTTAGCTTTACTCCCTCCCTCTACTGTACCTAGTGTCCTTGAGTCCAGAGTCTCTCTAGCTCAGTAGGAGCTTCCCAGGAGGCCCTAGTGGTAAAGAACCTGCCTGCCAATGTGGGAGACACAAGAGACACAGGTTCAACCCTTGGGTCAGGAAGATCCCCTGGAGGAGGGCATGGCAACTCACTCCAGTACTCTCTTGCCTGGAGAATCCCCATGGACAGAGGAGCCTTGGCGGGCTACAGTCCATGTGGTCTCAAAGAGTTGGACACGACTGAAGCAACGTGGCACAAACGCCAACCTATCTCCAGCTTGGTTAGGGACTAGCAGGGTGAGGGAGAACTGCCCTCTGAATAGGTGAGTCAGCCCTCCTCTTTTCAGTGTGCTCATCTCTTTTCTTTGGCCCCTCAGCTACTGTCTGTGGGCTGGGAAAGTTAATTTGCCTCTGTTGGTGCCTTTAATGTTGGTAGTTAGCTTTTAGGTCTCCTGGCTGCCAGTCAGTTACTGCTAGCCCGGTTACTTTTGGTCTTCTAAGATTTTGTTGGGTCCTTTCAGCCAATGTCTTCTTTCTCTTATTTCTGTTGTTGTTTTTTTTTTTTTTTCCTGTGAGGTTAATATCTTTTTAGTTAAAAAGGTTCTTTTCAAACTATTTATTTTCCAGGGGAGCATAGATAAACTGTGTACTCTGCACACTTAATTGGAAGCTGTTAATGTAGTTTTAACCTGTTGCTTTCCTCCAAAAAACAATGGAAATATCATTCTTCTGATGATAGGTTACCTATATTCATTCTAAAATACTGTACAATTTAAGAAAACTTAATAGAGGAAGCAATAATCACTTGATAGTAGTTATCTTTGGGTGAGGGCATTACATTCTGGTATATATACATAATTGGTCAACACCATCGACTTTCTTCTCAGTAGATGTAAAATTGCATTACCAATTTGTTTTCTAGCTAAATAATGTTCCAGTATAGAGTGTCCACTTGTTACTTTTTCCCTCTACTACAAACAAATAGACTGCCACCTATTCTTGACTCCAGGCAATTTATTTTATTATGTAATTCTTTTATTAGTATGAATCCTTAGAAATGGAATTGCTTTTTAAACAAATAATTTTATTTATTTTTTACCATACTGAGTCTTCGTTGCTATGCGCAGACTTTCTCTAGTTGTAGTGAATGCGAGCTCCTCTCTAGCTGTGACGTGTGTGGCTTCTCTTGTTGCAGAGCATGGGCTCTAGGGCACATGGGCTCTGTACTTGTGGTTCCCAGGCTCTAGAGCACAGGCTCACTAGTTGTGGCATGTGGGCTATTCTCAGACCAAGGACTGAATTCGTGTCTCCTGCATTAGCAGGCAGATTCTTTACCTTCTGAGCTACCAGGGGAGCCCTAATCTCAGGCAAAAAAGTACAAAATAATTTTGACTGATTTCAGCTAAATCTGCCTGAAATCGTGCATTATTCATAGCAAGCCTCTTCATGTTTTAAGTATAAGTGCAAGGTATAGGTAGTCTCATAAGAATGCAAAATAATTGTTTTGGGGTGATTTGACAACTATCGCTGGCTGGAAAAATTGATGTTTGCTGCCACCTGCAGGTCACATTTCATAATGTCCTAGGTAATTCTGATAAAATGCCATGATTAAAATTGTTTTTTTCTTCGCCTAATCTTTTTCACTTGTTGGCAGTTTATCCTATTTATAGAAATTGTGTGGTCGCCTGTTATCTATAGCTTGTGGTACTAAATAATGTTTAGAAGTTTGCAAGACTATGCTTTATTTGCTTGTGTGCAATTGAAATAATATGACTGCTTTGTCTTATTGTCTGTTTCTGGAGTAGGACCTAGGTAGGTAGGTAAAGTAATACAAAAGAAAAGGATCTGGAGCCAGATCAATATTTGAGAATTTATTCCCTTGAGACTCAAATTTGACTTTTGTTTCAGGCCCATTTGTGTAACTGAGCTGTAATCTGTCATCAGAGTAGATATGGTTAATTTGAACAAGTTTTATATTCCTTTATTTACCTTACCTTTTTAGGCATTGCTTTTAGGAAGTTGGTTCTAATTTAAAAGGTTGCTTTTCACACTCACCTATTTTAATGAGAAACTCACTAATTCAACCAAGGTTTCATAAAACTCAGACTAGCAGAACAAAAACTTCACTGAATTTGAGTTCTTTGTGGCTAATCACTGAAAGCAACCCCCCCCCCACCACCCCCGACTCCTCTCTCCATGGGATTCTCCAGGCAAGGATATCCAATCTCCTGTATTGGCAGGCAGATTGTTTACCACTGCACTGTTTGGAAATGTGTGTATCAGGGAAAAAAACTGCATAGACTAAAACCATCCAGCTGAAACAATTGATGTGAACTTTGAAAAGTATCAAATGAAATGAAATTATAAGGTGGTGGTATCATTAATTAACTATAGCATATCATTGTCTCATCACCAGCATCGTCTAGGTCAATCCTGCAAAATTCATGTTTTGTTTTATTGTTTCTCTCTCTCCCATTTGCCCCATTTTCCCAATTTGCCTCACTCTTTCCCATTCCTCTCCTCCCTCTCTCCTCTCCTTGCCCCCACACTTTTCATTTCAGTGAAATTGGAGCGATTTGAAATTCCAATCAAGGTTCGCTTAAGCCCAGAGCCCTGGACCCCTGAAACTGGTTTGGTTACTGATGCCTTCAAACTTAAAAGGAAGGAACTGAAGAACCATTACCTCAAAGACATTGAGCGAATGTATGGGGGGAAATAAAACTCAGCAAATAAAATGCTGTTCTCAAATTTACAGGAGGTGACTTGGTGGTTTTTCAGTTCTAGAGTTTTAAGCCTCGTTGAACTGTCTGTTAGAATGTAAAGTGTATCATTCTAAAGACATAGTAACAGAAAACAAAACCCAAAGTGATTGTCTACTTTAACTAGGTTTGCATAGTTCTAGTGAAGCTGAAATTGAAAAATTATTTCTCTGTAGCTGTGTTATTAATTTTAGAGCAAAATATCTGTTTTTAAAAATTAGCCTAAGATATTCTTGTTTTGTTAAAGAAAACATATTTAACGTTGAACAAAATAAATTGGAGCTGGAGTAGAATGTAGTTTGAGAAAATTTGCAACTTCCAATGTCTGTTGTCTTCCTAGTTCAGAAGATGCTTAAATATTGAGCATGACCAAAAAAATGTATTAACACTACTCAAAGCAGAAGTGCTGCAGGGCTTTAAAATTCTCTTCCAACCATTTGTCTTGATTTGTAATGTAATATACAGAGTCAAAAACCATTGGAAACCATTTTATGATTCATAAAATTGTTGTGTAGGTTAGACATAGAATCATTATAATATTGTGAATAATGACAGTGCCTGAAGTTAGAATAAAAACATATAAACACACCAAAAAAATCTAGTAATACATTTAAAGGGAAATTGAACTATTAATTGAAACTTGGAGATCAAAAATCTGTAATTATTTGAATGGCTTAAGTATAAAAAGCACATCTTAAGAATGGTAAAAATTGCCTTTCTCTGTTGAAAATAAGACTGAAACCAAGGATTAAAATGGTAGAAAGTTGATCAGATTTTAGTAGGGAGCATTTTCTCTGTTATAGAAAAGGTGAGAAAATCCTTAGTATTTAGAATCTCAACCCTTGCACAGCCCTGACCCTTGGAAAGGATTTAGAGTCTGAATTTCTCTTTGAAAGCAGGGATTGATTTGAAAGTGTATTAAATCACACTCGTAATTTAAGGTCTTTTGCCATTGCTGACTGAATTCTTGATCAATTTGTATTTCCAAGAGCCTTTCATTTTGCTTTAATTTTAGTGAAACGGGTTATGATGAATGACTTCCCTACTATCTTGTTTGAATCTATGAATGATTAATTAACTTGGATGAATCTGGGGAAGTGAAAGGGAAGAACACACTGTTACTACTTTTTTTCCTGTTTGTGAAATGAGTTTAGAAACTGGAAATGCTGGACTTGGGAGAAGGGAAGTTACTCAATAAGGGACTGATATTTGTGCAGTAACTTGGTCTGTGGACTTCTTTTTGAATCTTTAATTGAAATCTGGGATTATATATCCCTGAAATATAGTCACACTTGAGCCATAGTTACTGTAAAAAAAAAATCTTCTTAATACTGTTATTCTTTGCACTTTTTTCTTAATCATGTTATATATATACATATATATATACACCTATATATATATATATATATATATATTGCTTACATTGCTTTGTACAGATGTGGGCCACCACTGCAACAAAACACATTCTTTTTGCTCTAGAATATTTATAAAGAAAATATTTAAATGTTATGTATATGGTGGTAAAAAGGAAAAATCATCTGGTATTATTATAAGCAAGAACGAAGGTTTTTTGTAAAGAATGTTCGGTGTCTGCAATGTAAAATTTGAAGCAAGGTCCCCCTGAAGTTATGTGTATGTGAGTATTCTCATTCTTCCCAACTTGCCTTCAAAGAGTGGAAAACCACTCTTACCAGGTAGACTACTGTTTAGCTTCTGCTGTTCCTGGCCCATTGTTGACCCTCTAGGGATGATGGTCCTTAGACTTTTTCAGTGTGTGACCTGCCCACCCCCCACCCCCACCTGCCTTTCTGGAATGGTGATTTTAAATGTGTGAGTGCATGCATACATACTCAGATACTTGCACCCTACCCGCTCCCATCTCCCAAAAGCTAGAACACTGCCAACTAATCTGTTGTATGGGTCCTTTGGAAACACGTAATTAACACTTAAGGTTGGGTGCTGCTAATTCTTTTGCGAAAATCCAAATATTGTTAAGGGACCAGGGAGATGCCACTACCCCCTGATTTTTCATCAAAAAATATACTTGTTTATGTAAACAGATCTTTCCATATTCATAGTGACTTTTCAAGTATTTGAGCCTAAAGATTTTGATCCTACATTTTTATACCTGTTTAAATTGTTCACTGTTATTATATGTCAGCCATCAAATAAAGCTGTACTTTAAAAATTTCCTACAAGTATGTACATTTCTAAGTCGAAGACCTGTGACTTTTGCTTTAATTACATGAAAATATCTTGCCTCATTGATATTTGTATTGATTTTTTTTCTGAGATACACATGAATGATTCAAAACGTCAGAAGTTAAGAAGAATGATATTTCTGTGGTCATAAAGACTGATTAATAGTCTTTGCCTATATTTTCCTGATAGCACGTGACAGATGTTTCTGAAATAAGATGAAAAACAGATTAAAGATTGTGGAGTATTTGGGATTTGGAGAGAAATATTTTAATTTTCAAACATAGTTACAAATGAGAGAATGTATTCATATTTGTTCTGTTAAAATGCACGATTACAGGATTGTTACTTAGATTTTTGTGTTTTCCTTGATGAAAAGCTTTGTTCTGATTTTTAATCTGGTATTATTATAAGCAAGAACGAAGGTTTTTTGTAAAGAATGTTCGGTGTCTGCAATGTAAAATTTGAAGCAAGGTCCCCCTGAAGTTATGTGTATGTGAGTATTCTCATTCTTCCCAACTTGCCTTCAAAGAGTGGAAAACCACTCTTACCAGGTAGACTACTGTTTAGCTTCTGCTGTTCCTGGCCCATTGTTGACCCTCTAGGGATGATGGTCCTTAGACTTTTTCAGTGTGTGACCTGCCCACCCCCCACCCCCACCTGCCTTTCTGGAATGGTGATTTTAAATGTGTGAGTGCATGCATACATACTCAGATACTTGCACCCTACCCGCTCCCATCTCCCAAAAGCTAGAACACTGCCAACTAATCTGTTGTATGGGTCCTTTGGAAACACGTAATTAACACTTAAGGTTGGGTGCTGCTAATTCTTTTGCGAAAATCCAAATATTGTTAAGGGACCAGGGAGATGCCACTACCCCCTGATTTTTCATCAAAAAATATACTTGTTTATGTAAACAGATCTTTCCATATTCATAGTGACTTTTCAAGTATTTGAGCCTAAAGATTTTGATCCTACTTTTTTATACCTGTTTAAATTGTTCACTGTTATTATATGTCAGCCATCAAATAAAGCTGTACTTTAAAAATTTCCTACAAGTATGTACATTTCTAAGTCGAAGACCTGTGACTTTTGCTTTAATTACATGAAAATATCTTGCCTCATTGATATTTGTATTGATTTTTTTTCTGAGATACACATGAATGATTCAAAACGTCAGAAGTTAAGAAGAATGATATTTCTGTGGTCATAAAGACTGATTAATAGTCTTTGCCTATATTTTCCTGATAGCACGTGACAGATGTTTCTGAAATAAGATGAAAAACAGATTAAAGATTGTGGAGTATTTGGGATTTGGAGAGAAATATTTTAATTTTCAAACATAGTTACAAATGAGAGAATGTATTCATATTTGTTCTGTTAAAATGCACGATTACAGGATTGTTACTTAGATTTTTGTGTTTTCCTTGATGAAAAGCTTTGTTCTGATTTTTAAGTTTGCACTCAAATCTTAAATAAATCCACCCATGTTATCAAGCCAGTTTGTGCTGATTATGTGTCAAGATAAAATTTACAAGTTTGAAGAATATTAACCAAACTTTTAAACAGACATTTCAAAAGTACTTATCTCTAGGTTTATAGAATTGCATTAAGCAGATAACCTGGTTTGTAGAAATCACATCCATTAGTTTGGAGGACTGACCAAAGCTATTACTTCTGTACAGTTAATAGAGTAGAATCCTCCCCCCATTTTTTTTTCCATGCAATGAAAAGTTTATTAAGGAAAGAGGATAGACAGACAGAGCTTCCAGCATAGACACTGGAAGGGGGATAGAAGAGTATCCCCCTTTGCCAGTTGAAGCATGACAATTTGTGTCTTCCACTCAGTTACCAAAACAATAAATCAAAGGAATATCTTAAGGTTGTAAAGGCCCTGTGGGCCCACACCCACAACATTAACATGAGATTAGCTAGGACAGTCTCCAGGCCTCAGGGCTAGGTGAGACATTCTAATGTAAACGCCCAGATTAACATAAGACTAGAAGTTTTCAGTTTCAACATTGAAGATCTTTGCCTTTATTTCTCCTTGTCCTTCCTCTTCTCCTCCTTGTCCTTGGGACCTGCTAACCTCCTTATCAAATCTGCCTATGTATCCTTCTCATTCCCCCTGCTTTTTCTTTTGGGAGAATTGTTGCCAGGGGAAGGGGGTGACGACCAATCTGGCTTATTCAAGCTGAGTAGGGGCGTGGTCCCTAAATTATTGAGGCAACATATTCTCCTTACCCTTTATTCGGGTCTTTGATCCAGGGGTCCCAAGTAATAGCTGGAGGAGGTTGTAGGAGCCTGAACCATCATTTGTAACTTAAAAGCATTTAGGATTTGGAGAGAAATATTTTAATTTTCAAACATAGTTACAAATGAGAGAATGTATTCATATTTGTTCTGTTAAAATGCACGATTACAGGATTGTTACTTAGATTTTTGTGTTTTCCTTGATGAAAAGCTTTGTTCTGATTTTTAAGTTTGCACTCAAATCTTAAATAAATCCACCCATGTTATCAAGCCAGTTTGTGCTGATTATGTGTCAAGATAAAATTTACAAGTTTGAAGAATATTAACCAAACTTTTAAACAGACATTTCAAAAGTACTTATCTCTAGGTTTATAGAATTGCATTAAGCAGATAACCTGGTTTGTAGAAATCACATCCATTAGTTTGGAGGACTGACCAAAGCTATTACTTCTGTACAGTTAATAGAGTAGAATCCTCCCCCCATTTTTTTTTCCATGCAATGAAAAGTTTATTAAGGAAAGAGGATAGACAGACAGAGCTTCCAGCATAGACACTGGAAGGGGGATAGAAGAGTATCCCCCTTTGCCAGTTGAAGCATGACAATTTGTGTCTTCCACTCAGTTACCAAAACAATAAATCAAAGGAATATCTTAAGGTTGTAAAGGCCCTGTGGGCCCACACCCACAACATTAACATGAGATTAGCTAGGACAGTCTCCAGGCCTCAGGGCTAGGTGAGACATTCTAATGTAAACGCCCAGATTAACATAAGACTAGAAGTTTTCAGTTTCAACATTGAAGATCTTTGCCTTTATTTCTCCTTGTCCTTCCTCTTCTCCTCCTTGTCCTTGGGACCTGCTAACCTCCTTATCAAATCTGCCTATGTATCCTTCTCATTCCCCCTGCTTTTTCTTTTGGGAGAATTGTTGCCAGGGGAAGGGGGTGACGACCAATCTGGCTTATTCAAGCTGAGTAGGGGCGTGGTCCCTAAATTATTGAGGCAACATATTCTCCTTACCCTTTATTCGGGTCTTTGATCCAGGGGTCCCAAGTAATAGCTGGAGGAGGTTGTAGGAGCCTGAACCATCATTTGTAACTTAAAAGCATTTAGACAGTTGGAGACAAATTCTGCCATGTAATTGTAGATACAAGGAGCAAATAGGAAAAACAAAGCAATCGATTATTATAGAAAGTCTTTCTTGAAGTGGAGAAATCTGCCTTCTCATAGTAGAAGTCTAACTGATGAAGAGGGGAGTGGTGCACATATCTAGCAGCAGCTTGTCTCAGTCTGTGGCTACATTCTCGCAGTGTTGAAAAAAGCTGGGTTACACAGTTAATTCTAAGGCTTCAGCATTTATGACAATCTCTGTCCAAAAATGGCCTGTCATATAGACATTTAAGAAGCTCACTATTTGACATTTAACTATAAACTTTAGAATTTAAGATTCCATTTACATCAGTGGAAACCAGCATGGTAAAACTTAAGAATTTCAGGCATTAGCAAAGCAATAGCAGTGTTTACTCCTAAACAAACAGGCCATCTCTGAGCTAGATGATGTTTGGGCTGAGTTAGTATTCCCAAAGTCAGTAACAGGTAAATAAACATAAGTCTATTATCAAAAGCAAATGACATCTGAAGACAGTGTGTCCTTTTAATAAAGAAAAAAAGCTGAATTTAAGCTTTTGCCTCAGATTAACTTTACTTCCGTTAGTCTTAAACGTGCATAGACCTTTTTACTCAGGGCCCACTTCTACAAACCGTCTTATCACTTGCTGTGCCCATCAATTTATTCTCTCATCTTGAAATAGCCATCTAAAAGTCAGACCTTCTTTTTTCTTTCATAAAATATAATTCCATTCTTCATACATTCTTTATCAAAAATACTCATTCTACTTTCTTTAAGAAACAACAAAAAACTGACCTTTATATTAGCGTTTTAATTGGTGAACATAAATATCAGTGAGAATTTCTGAAAACATTGCTTTCTTATATAGAAAACAACCTAATTATTCATTAGACCATTATCACTTGGTTAGCATAACCCTTAGAAATTGAAGTTATTACAATATGGCTATGTTCATGAAAACAGAGGCTTGGCCCTTGTTCTCAATTGTAGTTTAGAGAATGACTGAAATAACATTTGGCTCGTCTAGACAGTCTTATTACAGTAGTGGATCGGGAAGAAAGTGAACCAGAGGCTTTGCTGAGCACAGAGTTGCCCCAGTGTCCAAAAGGAAATTGACTGATTGGTCCCCAACAGTTATTAATATTCGGGATTCCTCAGGTGTTATTAGGACAGGAGCTTGTGTGGGGACCCCCAGGCAACTTCAGTCCTGGTTGTCCTGAGAGTCTGACCTCTGGGGCCTACGCCTCTGGGGGCAGTTCCTCTTTCAGTGTGGTCTGTGATGGACAGGCCTGAGGGCAATCCTGCTTGTGATGCCCCTCCCTTTCACACAGTGATTGCAGATCTGTCCCCATTCACTTGGGTTCCTCTGGGTATTTGTTCCAGGCTGTTTTAGCTAACAGCCAACGCTAGGGCTTCAGCCTTTTCGACAGTTTTTTTTTAAAATTGGGAGCATCATTTGCAAAGCAATAGCAGTGTTTACTCCTAAACAAACAGGCCATCTCTGAGCTAGATGATGTTTGGGCTGAGTTAGTATTCCCAAAGTCAGTAACAGGTAAATAAACATAAGTCTATTATCAAAAGCAAATGACATCTGAAGACAGTGTGTCCTTTTAATAAGGAAAAAAAGCTGAATTTAAGCTTTTGCCTCAGATTAACTTTACTTCCGTTAGTCTTAAACGTGCATAGACCTTTTTACTCAGGGCCCACTTCTACAAACCGTCTTATCACTTGCTGTGCCCATCAATTTATTCTCTCATCTTGAAATAGCCATCTAAAAGTCAGACCTTCTTTTTTCTTTCATAAAATATAATTCCATTCTTCATACATTCTTTATCAAAAATACTCATTCTACTTTCTTTAAGAAACAACAAAAAACTGACCTTTATATTAGCGTTTTAATTGGTGAACATAAATATCAGTGAGAATTTCTGAAAACATTGCTTTCTTATATAGAAAACAACCTAATTATTCATTAGACCATTATCACTTGGTTAGCATAACCCTTAGAAATTGAAGTTATTACAATATGGCTATGTTCATGAAAACAGAGGCTTGGCCCTTGTTCTCAATTGTAGTTTAGAGAATGACTGAAATAACATTTGGCTCGTCTAGACAGTCTTATTACAGTAGTGGATCGGGAAGAAAGTGAACCAGAGGCTTTGCTGAGCACAGAGTTGCCCCAGTGTCCAAAAGGAAATTGACTGATTGGTCCCCAACAGTTATTAATATTCGGGATTCCTCAGGTGTTATTAGGACAGGAGCTTGTGTGGGGACCCCCAGGCAACTTCAGTCCTGGTTGTCCTGAGAGTCTGACCTCTGGGGCCTACGCCTCTGGGGGCAGTTCCTCTTTCAGTGTGGTCTGTGATGGACAGGCCTGAGGGCAATCCTGCTTGTGATGCCCCTCCCTTTCACACAGTGATTGCAGATCTGTCCCCATTCACTTGGGTTCCTCTGGGTATTTGTTCCAGGCTGTTTTAGCTAACAGCCAACGCTAGGGCTTCAGCCTTTTCCTGGACTTTTTATTTTTGCTTTTGTTCCTCATATTCTCCACTATAATATACTGTCTGAGCCAGCTGTAGCCATTTTTATAAAGACTGATTTGGTCCAAACACCTGTTTTTGTAACTTACAGTGGATGGCTGGATGTCTCTTAAAGAGATAGTAACTTATGTAGCTGTTTCGCAGCTTCTCTAGCTATCACTCTATGACTGGAGAAACTTGCTTTTCATCATTATCTTGTGCCTTATCTTCCTTCTTGTCCTCTTGCTCATCCCAGGCAGGGTAAGAGGATGGGAGGAAGCCAAAGGCTTTACAACCAAATTTGACCTTTAGAATGTAAGTCTGACACATCTTGCAGAGAGAGAGAGAGCAATACATATGGCACTTCTACCCATTTTCCTTGTTTCTTACAGAACAAACCTAATTGTGAAACAGTATTGTAATTGAGAGACCCTTTAACTAGCCAACATTCACCATTTTTCAGCGGATATTGTGGCCATGCAGATTTGTAAAAGAAAGGTGTGTCTTTTCTAAGCTCTGTGGGTCAAATCTGTCTGTTTTTCAGCATACAGTCCAAGGGGTTGGGGGTCTTGGAACTTGTGAGGCTCCCATCTGTAAGAGAGAAAAAAGCAGCGTCCAACGGCCTTACTTTTTTCCACCAAAGACGTCCCTCGCTACTCTAGGTGGTAGTGAAGACAGACCGTTCATCTGAGCTTCCCTCCTGCTTGAACTTAGTCTGTCCCTTACCAACACAGTAGCCCACGGTCTTCCTCAGTCCTACCTGTGAGGAGGCGATGCCCCAGTGTCCAAAGGAAATTGACTGATTGGTCCCCAACAGTTATTAATATTCGGGATTCCTCAGGTGTTATTAGGACAGGAGCTTGTGTGGGACCCCAGGCAACTTCAGTCCTGGTTGTCCTGAGAGTCTGACCTCTGGGGCCTACGCCTCTGGGGGCAGTTCCTCTTTCAGTGTGGTCTGTGATGGACAGGCCTGAGGGCAATCCTGCTTGTGATGCCCCTCCCTTTCACACAGTGATTGCAGATCTGTCCCCATTCACTTGGGTTCCTCTGGGTATTTGTTCCAGGCTGTTTTAGCTAACAGCCAACGCTAGGGCTTCAGCCTTTTCCTGGACTTTTTATTTTTGCTTTTGTTCCTCATATTCTCCACTATAATATACTGTCTGAGCCAGCTGTAGCCATTTTTATAAAGACTGATTTGGTCCAAACACCTGTTTTTGTAACTTACAGTGGATGGCTGGATGTCTCTTAAAGAGATAGTAACTTATGTAGCTGTTTCGCAGCTTCTCTAGCTATCACTCTATGACTGGAGAAACTTGCTTTTCATCATTATCTTGTGCCTTATCTTCCTTCTTGTCCTCTTGCTCATCCCAGGCAGGGTAAGAGGATGGGAGGAAGCCAAAGGCTTTACAACCAAATTTGACCTTTAGAATGTAAGTCTGACACATCTTGCAGAGAGAGAGAGAGCAATACATATGGCACTTCTACCCATTTTCCTTGTTTCTTACAGAACAAACCTAATTGTGAAACAGTATTGTAATTGAGAGACCCTTTAACTAGCCAACATTCACCATTTTTCAGCGGATATTGTGGCCATGCAGATTTGTAAAAGAAAGGTGTGTCTTTTCTAAGCTCTGTGGGTCAAATCTGTCTGTTTTTCAGAATACAGTCCAAGGGGTTGGGGGTCTTGGAACTTGTGAGGCTCCCATCTGTAAGAGAGAAAAAAGCAGCGTCCAACGGCCTTACTTTTTTCCACCAAAGACGTCCCTCGCTACTCTAGGTGGTAGTGAAGACAGACCGTTCATCTGAGCTTCCCTCCCTGCTTGAACTTAGTCTGTCCCTTACCAACACAGTAGCCCACGGTCTTCCCTCAGTCCTACCTGTGAGGAGACGAGGCGATGCAGCACCCAGGGGGTAGACCTGTCTGCACGCCGAATTTTAAGTTCCTCACCGCCAAACCACACACGTGGTTCTCCCTTTACCTCTGATGCCACCCGGCGTGCAACAGAGCATCTTTTTAGAATATTTTCCATGCCAACACTGCGAGGGGAAACACCTTTCTCTTACGTCCCTGTGTGCATACAGCATACAGCACATTTCTGACCACAGAAGCATTAAACCAAAAGGTAGTGAACAAATAACCCAAAACGTCTCTACTGAGTATCATTACCCCAGAAAGTATGATAGCAGAAACCTTTTGCATTATTGAGATATCAGAGCCAGAGCCAATCTTTCTAATGCATTGCCACAAATTCTACCAAGAGAATGTTTTAAGCCACCAGAGCTTAGCTATAGGTTGACCAGTCATTTAAAATTTCTAGGGGGTTCCCAAATGGAATGTGGAACCTCAGAGGAAGTGCTTTTCAGAAACTCACTAGCTGGGAGTGCAACTTCAAATAAAATAAGACAAAGAGAAAGGAAATAAAGTTCAAATGGTATAAATGCCAAATATTGACCTTTCAGTTTCTCATTAGACCTGTGACCTGGCAGAGTCAGCGCTAGCAACCATTTTGGTTAAGTTACCCTTGTTTTTACTTTTTGAAGCTTCAAGATAGCAAAGTAAGCACAGCCGGCATTTTTAATTGTGTGCACAAAAAATACTAATTTTGGAATGGCAAGAGCCCCAATTTGGTATTTTAGGTTAGACCTTTTTAGTATGGTTTCCTAATTTACTAAGTACTTGCAAGTGTAAATTCCATATGTATTTTACATGAATCTGGCTGAAGTGTTAGTCAGACGTTGACTTTGGCTTTTTGATACCTCTCGTTCCTGAGAGATTCTTTTTCTCATTTTAAGCTGAATTTGTATCGTAAGAGAGAAAGGGGCAGCGTCCAACGGCCTTACTTTTTCCACCAAAGCGTCCTCGCTACTCTAGGTGGTAGTGAAGACAGACCGTTCATCTGAGCTTCCCTCCTGCTTGAACTTAGTCTGTCCCTTACCAACACAGTAGCCCACGGTCTTCCTCAGTCCTACCTGTGAGGAGGCAGGCGATGCAGCACCCAGGGGTAGACCTGTCTGCACTTGAATTTTAAGTTCCTCACCGCCAAACCACACACGTGGTTCTCCCTTTACCTCTGATGCCACCCGGCGTGCAACAGAGTATCTTTTTAGAATATTTTCCATGCCAACACCGCGAGGGGAAAACACCTTTCTCTTACGTCCCTGTGTGCATACAGGATACAGTACATTTCTGACCACAGAAGCATTAAACCAAAAGGTAGTGAACAAATAACCCAAAATGTCTCGTCTGAGTATCACTATGCCAGAAAGTATGATAGCAGAAACCTTTTGTATTCTTGAGATATCAGAGCCAGAGGCAATCTTTCTAATACATTGCCACAAATTCTACCAAGAGAATGTTTTAAGCCACCGGAGCTTAGCTATAGGTTGACCAGTCATTTAAAATTTCTAGGGGGTTCCCAAATGGAACCTCAGAGGAAGTGCTTTTCAGAAACTCACTAGCTGGGAGTGCAACTTCAAATAAAATAAGACAAAGAGAAAGGAAATAAAGTCCAAACGGTATAAATGCCATATATATTGACCTTTTAGTCTCTCATTAGACCTCTGACCTGGCAGAGTCAGTGCTAGCAACCATTTTAGTTAAGTTATTCTTGTTTTCACTTTTTTGGAAGCTTCAAGATAGCAAAGTAAGCACGGCCGGCATTTTTAATTGTGTGCACAAAAATATTAATTTTGGAATGGCCAGAGCCCCGATTTAGTACTTTAGGTTAGACCTTTTTTAGTATGGTTTCCTAATTTACTAAGTACTTGCAAGTGTAAATTCCATATGTATTTTACATGAATCTGGCTGAAGTGTTAGTCAGACGTTGACTTTGGCTTTTTGATACCTCTCGTTCCTGAGAGATTCTTTTTCTCATTTTAAGCTGAATTTGTCCAGGATAAAATTACTAGTGGAACTGTGTAATGGGCCACGTGCTGCTTGTGAGCTTAACTCTTCCAGGAGTCATCCCAGAGTCGTTTCAGTTCTCCTATGTGTCTCGGAACCTACCTCTGGCAATCTAAGACCACCGTGGTTGCTCAGGTCGCTGAATGGCCAGTTCTTATGTGCGACCCCTGGATGAGCAAATTTTAATTAATGAGTGGATTTCTCTGTGGGACCACTGTGCAGTATGAGGCTGAAGCCTCTACCACACCCGTAAATTTCTCAGTCACCTGAGAAAACCATAACCAGCTGGGAGGAGTCATGTCCCTTTTCTTTGGAGCAAAGCTCTCATATTTTTCTCACTTTTATCCAGACAAATTCTATAAAGCAGCCAAATTGAGGAAAAGCATCAGATCAGCCTCTTCCTAACCACTCAGCCAAGATGATTCCGTTCCCTACGACGGAGCACCCTCGACATCTTTCAACCTAAGAGACATTCCTGGAGCTAGAGATCCACCACCAACAACCATGTATTATCATCCACAGAACCAAAAAAGCCATCAATCTGTCAAAGCACATTTGAGGTCTGAACATAAGTACACAAAAACAGCACAAATCATCAGTCCTTTGAAAATTCACAAACTGACAGATTAGGTTAATAATTCCAATTTCTCAGACAATTATGAAACGGTCAAAGGGACCTGGAAAAGTTGACCGAGAAGGGAGAATTCAGTCCACACACTTTGTTCATTTTTACCAGTTTCTTGTGGAGATGGACACCTCTTGACTGGCAGGACTCGGGGCTGCCTTACAAGACATGTCCAAGGAACTGCAAAGTTGGACTCCATATGCACTTCATACAGGTTTCTATACGTTTTCAGCAAATTGTACTCATACACTGGCATACTGGGAGTTAGTAAAAGTAAAGCGGAAGACATGTGCTTGAGAGGACAGAAGAGATTGAAGCTCTGAGGTTTTTTTTACCTTGTCTTGAGGATCCCAGACGAGCCCACAGATGATAGGTGATAGACGATGGTAGATTACCATGAACTGTGTTGGATTCTTAACCGCCAATGGAGAAGAATTCACATTGGGATCAAAAGACTCGGTAATGGTCACTCAGAGCTTCGTGCAGTGAAAAGTTTATTAAGGAAAGAGGATAGAGAGCGAGAGAGAGAGCTTCCAGCATAGACACTGGAAGAGGGATAGAAGAGTATCCCCAGTAGAATCTCTTTGTAGCACTGATACCACGGGACAAAATGTAGTCATGTTGTGTATATTGTTACCATGAGCTAATAAATGATAATTATTGCTTTCAGGCTAATTAAAATTTAGGGATAAATCTCCGTTATACAAGGTTGTATGTCAAATGGTATTAGAGCTCTGGAACCATTGCCTCAATCAATTTCCTGGCTTTGTCACTCACTAGGTATATGACTGGGCAAGTTCATTAACATCTCTCCATGGCATTTCTCCTTCCTGAAAAATAAGGTTAATTGATAACAGGATGGTTGTGAGGGTAAAGATGAGTTAATGTAAACTGTTTAAAACATAGTAAGCATATGTTACAGCAGTATCAACAAAAACATATGTTAGTTATTATCATCATTGTTGTATCCAGGTAACATTGATCAGTCATTAACATTATGGGCTAGCACACTCAGGGACTCAAAGAACTGCTACCCCCTGAAGACTGTAGAAAAAGTTCTAGATTTAGAGGTGAGGAGACCTGGGCTCACTCTATCACTAGTTTTGTAGCCATGGACAAATTTCATAATACCCCCTTAGCTTTAGTTTCTAGTTCATATATCAAAGAAAGAAAGGGTGAAGAATGGACTTCAAAAGAAAAATGCTCTTTGTGAAAAAAGAAAGATGAATGACAGAAGAAATGAGTGTGACTGTCCCTAAGACCTCCTTCTTCTAGCTTTCTTTTTTTGTGGGGGGGTAGGTTGGGGAGGGAGGGGGACGGGTGGGCCACTTCTATTGGTCTTTCATTTCTCTATTTTCATCCATCTTTGCTCTTTGGCCTGCGTGGGCCTCCCATCGCGGTGGCCTCTGTTGTCACAGAGCACCAGCTCTGGGCACATGTGCTCCAGAGCTCTGGCTCAGTAATTGGACACATCAGTCCAGCCGCTCCATGGCACGTGGGATCTTCCTCGGCCAGGGATTGAACTGGTGCCCCTTGCACTGCAAGGCAGTGTCCTTACCCACTGGACCACCAGGGAAGCCCCTACATCTAGCTTTCTTATTGTGATTTTTCAATCCCAGGGTGATTTTTTTGGTTTTTTAATGATGCCCCAGGTGCCAAGTTTCCTATAGGGATATGAGGCTATGGCTGAAGAGAGGATGCTACTAGGTACAAGGAGTTTCTGTCACTCTCGTGTTCTGTCTTTAAAAATCAAGGTTGTAAAACTCTGTAAGCATAAAAAGTAAAATAAAATGAAAAAATTAAAAATCAAGGTTGTGCTATGGCTGATTCATGTTGATGTTTAGCAGTAATAGTACTGTAAAGCAATTACCCTTCAATTAAAATTAACTTGAAAAAATCAGGGTTTGTGCACATGTAATTCAGCAGTGCTTTTAATTTTTTAAGGTGTGAGCCACAGTGCCGTGCACACACGCTTCTGTGTATCCTGCTCATGTTCACTCGTGTCTGACTCTGTAGCCCGCCGGGGCTCCTCTGTTCATAGGATTTCCCAGATAAGAACACTGGAGTGGGTTGCTGCTCTCTTCTCCAGGCGATCTTCCCTGACCCAGGGATTGAACCTGCGTCTCCTGCATTGGCAGGGTGATTCTTTACCACAGAGCCCTTCAGGAAGCCCCTACTTCTGTGTATATGAAACAATATTTCTGTTTCATTTATTCAAATGTTGGTTGTCATCTTCTCAACTGATTTCATAAGTTCTCAAGATGGTGCTGGCCAATGGAACTGTGAGGCTGGACATGTTCCGTATCTGTGCTATCCATTATAACACCACTAGTCACATGTGGCCATCAAGCACTGGAGATACGGTTGCTGTGACGGAGGAGCTGAATTTTTCGTTTCATTTCCATGTTGGATAGCACAGCTCTAGAGGCTGCAAGGCACTGTTTGGAAAGCACAGGTTGAAAATCAGCTATCCTATGAAGTCCACAAAAGGAAACTATCCCTTGCCCTCATCCTCTCACCTCCTCTACCTCAGAGACAACCACACTAGTACTTTCTTAGATGAGAAGGCAAGGATTTCCAAGCTTGAAGACTAGAGAAAAGCAAATTGGAGTAAATTGGTTCTGTAGGATAAAGAAAGGATTCCCCTGTAGCTCAGTGGTAAAGAATCCACCTGCAATGCGGGAGACGTGGGTTCAATCCCTGGGTTGGGAAGATCCCCTGGAGAAGGGAAAGGCTACCCAGTCCAGTATTCTTGCCTGGAGCATTCCAAACAAGGGTCACAAAGAGTCGGACACAAATGAGCGACTTCACTTTCAGGATAAAGAAAGCTTTACAAAAGACTTGAAAACTATCATTAAACAAGATTAGAAAAGTGCAAAAAAAAAACACCAAAATCCAGTGTTGTAAGGTGTGCTCAGTGAAGCACCCAACTCCACTCATGGTAAATGGAAAAGAGGTTTATTAGGTTGGTGCCAGCGACCACCCACAAGGAACAAGATTTCCTGCGAGGGCCCTGTCTGGAGGTAAAGGGCGGTTTTTAAAGGTTGGTCGAATCAATGGCGCAAGACCCTCCCCTTTGATTGAAATTGTAAAAGGGAATGTGCAGGTGTGTCCAGTCAACATGATAGTCTAGGAGTTCCTTCGTAAATTGCAGTCAGTTACAATCACTAAAGATTAACAGACAACAATCAATGCTAACAGATGAATCACTAACCAGTAACCATTAGTAAACCATTATGCATTCCCTTTTACATTCCCCCCTCGAGCTGTTAATTCTTTAACTTATCTTCAGGAGTTATATTGGGCCCTTAAAATCATTATTTTAGTGCTTTTCTAAATATGAGATGCAAGGATTGAGATAATAAAATCTGTTCCTAAAAGCATCCACCTATCTAAAGACCTGCCCCACCAGATTCCTGCACCCTGATCTCCATCAGGGGGTATTGAAGGTCAGCAGCTCTCAACAGCACAGGGTTTGGTCTCTGCAGAGGCAGAGGGCAAAATGTCTTTTTGTTAAATTTCACTGACACTTCAGGAGTGTCCTTTACCTCTAGGTTGAAGAGCATCTTGTTGTCCAGTCATTGGCAGTGTCCCACCTTGCTGGGAAGGCACATTCCCAGTTCTGAAGGTTTTGTTGATAGGCCATTCAATGTGCTATTATGGACTAGGTCTTAATAATCAAAGTTCTCTGGACACCTGTCTCCTAGTTATGGTCCAGGAAAGTATTTTCTCTCGTTGCATCTTCTCACACCTAGAGTTACACTATTACAATCATTGATCACATACTTCGTTAAACAGTTGATCAACTGCTTTAAGTCTATTCATTCTCGTTGTTGGAGGTTCAGTTATAACACTTGGAATTAAAAGAACAATAATCTTGTGAAACAGGGAAGATACAAATAGTAAGTCCAAGAAATCAAAAAACATTATAATCAGCAATATTATTCAAAAGACACATGCTGAGACATACGTATAACCAAATAGACACAGCCAGAGATCCTATAGCTTTGAAAAGGGGCCTCCGCTGGTACCAAGACTCCGGTTCCTCGTGGAGTCCAGGTGAAGGCGAAAAGTTCACTCTGGGTCACTTCATCAAAGGAGCCCTGAGATGACCAGTCTACGCCAAATGTGAGTCACTCTAGGGAACAGTGGTTAGCTTTCCCTTATGGACCTGATCTCGTGATTGGCGAGCTGCATCCTGGAAATCTTTAAAATGGCCCAGAATTAGTTGTAAAGGGGTTGCAAGATCTGAACAGGCTTGACCCATGGTAACAGGAACAAATGCAAAAACACTGTCAGAACAAAGAAGCAGTTCAGGGGACCAGATGACAGGACGTGACTGGGCCCTGTCCAGGGAAAGCAGGGAGTATGTCAGCAGGAAGAGATAGATTTAGAAGCCTGCAAATGTGCTGAGAAGAAACAGAAACCACTCTTAGCAGAAAGGGGTGAAGTCGTCCGTCTCCCGTGATCAGCACAGAGGAGTGCGGATGGCCTTCCTCGGGGCCCTAAAACGTCTTCAAGGCGCGTGTCCCCTAAGGAAAGACCAGTTTCCCTGTGCTAACTTGGGTGGCATCTGAGTTCCAGATGCCGGAGAGTCTCTAACCTAGAAGAGACCATTCTTAGCAGGAAAAAGCTGAATTAGGCAGCTGGGCCAAAAGGTCTTTACAGCCATCTGCCAGTTCTCAAAGAGTCCCTAGAAAAGAGGAGGAAGTAAAAGGGGAAAAGAACAACCGTCCAGATATACCTGAAAACACCAAAGGTGCGGTTTTCAGGGTATAAGGCTACAGGAACAAAAACAAGCTCGCCTTAACCAGATACAGGTGTTAAGGTGACAGATACAAAAACAGGCTCGCCTTAACCAGATACAGAGGAACCAAGCAACGTCTCGTGTTGGAACCCGGGGTCAGGGATGAATGCCGTGTCCGGCTCCCCAAGCACCCAAACAGATGCGCACACCAGAAAACAGGCTTACCTTCGAAGGAACAACAAGTACCAGGAACCTCACAACCACAGCATGTGGCGTTGTAGTCTCGGTGAGAGCCTCTGGACACCGGTTTCACCAAGATCTTCCCAGCTGGGGCAAGAAGCCCCGTCGATGCCCAGGTGGGTTGGCCTCTGGGTAGTCCCAAAGCCTCTGGGAATCCAAGGCCGGTTGGGGTAGTTTAACAGGACTGAGCGCATAAGATCCCGGATGAGCCCTCAAATGTTGTACGGCACACTCAGTGAAGCACCCAACTCCGCTCCTAATAGATGGAAAAGAGGTTTATTAGGCTGGTGCCAGCGACCACCCACAAGGAACAAGATTTCCTGCAAGGGCCCTGACTGGAGGTAAAGGGCGGTTTTTAAAGGCTGGTGGAATCAATGGCGCAAGACCCTCCCCTTTGATTGAAATTGGACACACCTGCACATTCCCTCTTACAATCAACAGAATAGTCTAGGGGCTTCTTCGTTAATTGCAGTCAGTTACAATCAATAAAGATTAACAGAAAACGATCAATGCTAACAGATGAATCACTAACCATAACCATTAGTAAACCATTATGCATTCCCTTTTACCCCAGCTCTTACTATAAAAATAATGACTGAAATAAAAAATTGAAGAAAAGGCTTGAAATAGCTAGTAGAGAAAATTTCTCAGAATTTTTGAAAGGGCCATATATTTTTTATTGTGCTAAAATATAGATAACATAAAAATAGCCATTTTAGCTATTTTAAGTGTACAGTTAGGTGACATTAATTATATTCATAATGTTGTGCCACTGTCATTAGTATCTAATTGCAAACAAAGTAATCTTTAAAGACGAAAAATAGGAACTACAAGGTAAGAATATTAAAGTATCAAAAAAAAAAAGAATATTAAAGTTTCAGGCCAAGTGATTCATCATTGGAATAATAGAACTTCTAGAGAAAAAGAACCAAAAATACAAGATAAAAAGAAGGGAATTTCAAGAATTCAAGAACATTTCCCACAACAGTGTGGGTGGAACTTGTTTTAAAAAGCTTTGCTGTAAAGGTGCTTTTTGCTGGGCCATTTGGGAAACCCCATGTCAGCACTATTCATAATGACCCACAAATGGGAAACAGCTGTAATGGATATCAACAGGAGAATAGATCTAAAAAATTGTGTGGGGGCTTCCCTGGTGGTCCAGTGGATAAAGAGTCTGCCTTGCAGTGCAAGGGGCACCAGTTCAATCCCTGGCCCGGGAAGATCCTTCATGCTGCAGAGCAGATGGACTGGTGTGTCCAATTACGACTCAGTGTTCTGGAGTGCATGTGCCCAGAGCCCATGCTCTGCAACGAGAGAGGCCACTACGATGGGAGGCCCACACAGGTCAAAGAATAAAGATGGATAAAAATAAATAAATAAATAGACAACAAAAGAGGCCAATTTTTTTTTTTTAATTCTGGTATATTCATACAAGGAAATGCTACACAGCAAGTAAGAAGAATAAATTGCTACATGTAAAGACATGGATAAATTATATTCACAGATAATTGTACAAAAGAAGCTATTCACATTATATTACGATTCTATGTATATGAAGTTCAAAAATAGCCACAACAGTGATAGCACCAAGAATAATGGTTATTTATGAAGAAAGTGGAGTTATTGCCTGGAAAAGGGCATAATGGAATGTTCTGGCAACCTGAAAATGCCTTATATCTTGTTTACACGAGCATCCTGAGTAGGATGGAACAGACATGTCTGGACTGAGCAGGCAAGATTGATAGTATAGAGGAGGAGTTGATAAGAGGATGAACCAATTAAGCTCATCATATTCTGTTCGGCATGTACTGGACAGAATCTCAAACTGATCAAAATTTAGAATGAGGATGTGGGAGAATACGAAAGGCTCATTTGATGAGAAACATCCTTGTGGGCTTGAATAGGAGGAAGTAGACCTAGGCAGCTGTGAAATAAGTGGCGCAGATAACTTGGGTGAACTTAAATACCTGAAGTATGTCAGTATATTTCGCTCTTTGCACCTGCTTTCCACCTCAATTGGGTTTAATTTTTGAGAGACATGACCTTATGTACCTAAAGTTCATTTCTTACTCTCTTCCAACAATTACCACCCTAGATCAGATCTTCACTCCTTTTCACCTAAAAGAGCTATGCACGAGTGAGTGCTTAGCCTCTAAGTTGTGTCTGACTCTTTCTGATCCCCATGGACTGCAGCTTGCCAGGCTCCTCTGTCCATGGGATTCTCCAGAAAAGAATACTGGAATGGGTTGCCATTCCTTTCTTCAGGGGATTTTCCTGACCCAAAGATCAAACCCTGGTCTCCTGCATTGCAGGCAGATTCTTTATCATCTGAACCCCACCTCCCCGAAATGCTATACCTACATCCTAACTTGTTTCTTGGCATGTCTTTTCTTCCCATTGCTGTCAGTATACTTCCCATCAGCTGTTAGTATACTTCATCTGGTACAGATGATCTGACAAATTTCTCTTATTAAAATACCACCTTGTTGATGCTTTTCTTATTTGAATAACAACGTCTTGGTTTCAAGTCCCTGAATAGGAATATCTCTCTTGTCTTACCTTATCTCCACAGAAACCTTCCATTGTCTTCCATTTCTGTATTTTTCCAATCCGCCAAGCTCATCCCTCCAAATTATTCTTTCTTTTTAAAAAATTTTGGCCTCTTTTATTGTTTTATTTATTTTCATCCACCTTTATTCTTTGGCCTATGTGGGCCTCCCATTACAGTGGCCTCTCTGATTGCAGAGCATGGGCTCCGGGTGCATGTGCTCCAGAGCACTGGCTCGTAAATGGACACACTGGTCCAGCTGCTCCGCGGAACGAGGGATCTTCCGAGGCCAGGAATCAAACCAGTGCCCCTTGCACTGCAAGGCAGACTCTTTACCCACTGGACCACCAGGGAAGCCCTCCACCAAATTGTTCTTCATCCTGCCTGCACTTAAGAATCACCTGGGAAGGTTAGTAGCAATAACAACAACTAAAACCCAAACAAACAAAAATCAGCACCTGGGCCTCATCCTCTCTCATTGGACAACAGTGGCCTTTTTTTTTTTTTTGCTATATCTGTACATTCCTTTAACACCTGTCCTTAGGATTAAACCATTATACCAAATAATTCACAGAAGAGGGCAGTCTTCACAGATTACCAAGGAAGGAGACTACTGATTGTTAGCTTCTCTAACCCTCTCCTGTTGATATAGAGTTGATTTTTCTTTTGTGGGACAGATTAGCTGTTTTCTTTGACATTTGAAAACATGAGAGATTCTGAGAGAATGAGATCTGGAACCAGTTTGTTTCTTGGAAGAAACTCCTAAGGTTATCAAGAATCAGAAACAGGCTTAATGTTGGGACCACTTGGAAGTGATAAACATCAACTTTATCTAAGTCATATTTTTTCCTTGGGGCTATGAGAAGTCAATAATTATAATAATAAAGAGTTAAGAGTCTCCCAGGGACAAGGGAAAAGAGAAGAGAGAATATATTGGCCTATCCATGTGTCTCCAGAGAGACTTTTTGAATCAGAATTATGAAGATGATCCTTTTTTTTTTTTTAAACATTTATTTATTTATTTATTTGGGGGGCACGGATTGGGGAGGGAGCGGGGCGGGCCAGCCACTTCTATTGGTTTTTCATTTATCTATTTTCATCCATCTTTGTTCTTTGGCCTGTGTGGGCTTCCCATCACAGCGACCTCTGTTGTCGCAGAGCACCGGCTCTGGGTGCATGTACTCCTGAGCTCCGCCTCGGTAGTTGGACACATGGGTCCAGCCGCTCCACGGCACGTGGGATCTTCCCAGGCCAGGGATCGAACCGACGCCCCTTGAGCTGCAAGGCAGTATCCTTACCCACTGGACCACCAGGGAAGCCTGAAGATGATTCTTTTGAAGTCAGATATTTTTTCTTGTGCCCAGTTTTTTGCTAGCTCATGGAGTTATAAGAAACACAGAATCAAGCCAATGGGAATTTGCTGTATGGCTCAGGGAACCGAAAGAGGGCCTCTGTAACAACCTGGAGGGTTGGAATGGGGAGGGAGACGGGAGGAGGTTCAAGAGGGAGGGACGTATGTATACCTATAGCTGATTCATGTTGATATTTGGCAGAAAACAACAATATTCTATAAAGCAATTATCCTTCAATTTAAAAATAAATTTTAAAAAACTCTAAAAAAAGGTCAGAATCAGATATATGTATATGTATACACACACATTATACCAAATAATTCACAGAAGAGGGCAGTCTTCACAGATTACCAAGGAAGGAGACTACTGATTGTTAGCTTCTCTAACCCTCTCCTGTTGATATAGAGTTGATTTTCTTTTGTGGGACAGATTAGCTGTTTTCTTTGACATTTGAAAACATGAGAGATTCTGAGAGAATGAGATCTGGAACCAGTTTGTTTCTTGGAAGAAACTCCTAAGGTTATCAAGAATCAGAAACAGGCTTAATGTTGGGACCACTTGGAAGTGATAAACATCAACTTTATCTAAGTCATATTTTTTCCTTGGGGCTATGAGAAGTCAATAATTATAATAATAAAGAGTTAAGAGTCTCCCAGGGACAAGGGAAAAGAGAAGAGAGAATATATTGGCCTATCCATGTGTCTCCAGAGAGACTTTTTGAATCAGAATTATGAAGATGATCCTTTTTTTTTTTTTAAACATTTATTTATTTATTTATTGGGGGGGCACGGTTTGGGGAGGGAGCGGGGCGGGCCAGCCACTTCTATTGGTTTTTCATTTATCTATTTTCATCCATCTTTGTTCTTTGGCCTGTGTGGGCTTCCCATCACAGCGACCTCTGTTGTCGCAGAGCACCGGCTCTGGGTGCATGTACTCCTGAGCTCCGCCTCGGTAGTTGGACACATGGGTCCAGCCGCTCCACGGCACGTGGGATCTTCCCAGGCCAGGGATCGAACCGACGCCCCTTGAGCTGCAAGGCAGTATCCTTACCCACTGGACCACCAGGGAAGCCTGAAGATGATTCTTTTGAAGTCAGATATTTTTTCTTGTGCCCAGTTTTTTGCTAGCTCATGGAGTTATAAGAAACACAGAATCAAGCCAATGGGAATTTGCTGTATGGCTCAGGGAACCGAAAGAGGGCCTCTGTAACAACCTGGAGGGTTGGAATGGGGAGGGAGACGGGAGGAGGTTCAAGAGGGAGGGACGTATGTATACCTATAGCTGATTCATGTTGATATTTGGCAGAAAACAACAATATTCTATAAAGCAATTATCCTTCAATTTAAAAATAAATTTTAAAAAACTCTAAAAAAAGGTCAGAATCAGATATATGTATATGTATACACACACATATATTACAGACATGTCCACCCGTAATTTCTTCTTTATGGCCAACAGCTCTACCTTAGCTCTTTGACATAGGATGGGGCATGGCAATGTTCAAGTTCAATCTGGGATAGTGAATAGTACTCATCAACATAGGGAAGTAGCATTGTAGCTCCCCAAGAATGGTGAAAGGGATGTTCCCTAGTGGCTTAATGGCTACATCTCAAGGCTCTCAGTCTAGGGGGCTCGGGTTTGATCCCCGATCAGAGAACTGGATTCCCCATGCCACAACTAAGAGTTCACATGTCACAATTAAAGATCCTGAGTGTGGCAATTAAGACCTGGCACAGCCAAATAAATGTTCTAAAAAATAAAGAAAAAAAGAACAGGGCAGTGGAGCGGAGATGGGGCCAGAGCGGGAAATCAGGAAGCCTCCTTGTCTAATGAGTGAATCATGAACTGTTTGAGCCAGACAATGCTGAGAGATGAGTTAAAATTTGTCACATTTAATTCCCCAGCCTTCCTCAAGGTGGCATCATTTCTCACCCAGATCTTCATTTCATTAGCCATGAGAATTCATGACGATGAGAGAATTAACCTTTCTCAGGGAGTCCAAGTGAAGGAAAGGATGTGGACAGCAGTCTTTGATTCCTCTGCAAGATCCTCCTGCCCCTGCCTTGGGTTCCCTGTGATTGTGAATTCTTCCCTTTTGTTTATGGTATAAATATTATCTCTTTCGACCCCATCTCCTGGAGTTGTGGGACATCTTGGTCAGCCTTTGGTTGTGCTCAGAGAAGAAAAACTTCAAACTGGCCTGGAGCTGTGAGGATCCAGCATCCTATCTCCAGGAGAAAGGATGGATGACTTCATTCTCTCAGAGCTTTGGGACTTTTAGAAGTTTTAAAAGATTTCATCAGCACTGAACTTTTCTTAGATATCAAAGCTGTTTCTATTTTAAGACCCTCTTAAACTCCAGTAAAGTTTCTTTGGTCTTGAAACACGACCTTAAAAAGTACTTCTGAGTCCTCTCTTGGATAGTGCTGCTTGATGCTCTAAGAGAGTCAAAGATGGTTTTTGTGCTGTCATCACACAGGATCAGACACTGGGGGTGAATTAGAAGCGGAAATGTGAGCTGAAGACTAGGTATGTAGGTGGGCATGGGAGGAGACAGAGATCCTTTTAGGCTTCGATTGTCCAGGAAGGCTTCCTTGGAGTCTCCAGTCCAAGCCTAATGGTGAAGAGGCAAAAGTGACTCTTAACAACTTCTAGTTAATAACAAAGAGTGCGTATTCATCTGGAGCAGCATCTGTTCTGTGCCTATCAGCCTGCAAGGACAAAGTGGGGTGAGAACAACAGCAATGCCATGAGTCATAGCTTGAGAGGCTCGACTAGCGATCTCCCAGACATGCTAGGTGTGCCTGAGATATCGATGCCTTCTGTGCTTGGAGTAACCAGGGTTCCCTGGCAGGCTACTTTCTTATCCATTTATCCTAGGGGGTCATACATATTATTTATGTGTGTTGTGTGATGAAAACAATTGGAAAACACTTTTCTAGATATATCCCTCTTCTGAGCAAACTCTGAAGACACATGGTCACAATCCTCATTTTCATGTCATAGGTCCAGGCAGACTGTGGGCTCTGGGAAGGTAGACAGACTGTGTCGGTCTTGTTCACTGCTATATATCTGGTGTCTGCCATTGTGCCCGGCACATAGCACATTCTCAGAAAATATCATGCAAGTCAAAACCATAATGAGGTCTTCCCTTGTAGCTCAGTGGTAAAGAGTTCGTCTGCCAATGCAGGAAACACCAGTTGATCCCTGATGCAGGAAGATCCCTGATCCCTGATGTGGGAAGACCCCATATGCTGCGGAGCAACTAAGCCCGTGAGCCACAACTATGGAGCCTGTGCTCTAGAGCCTTGGAGCCATAACTATGGAGCCCATGAGCTGTAACTGCTAAAGCCTGTGTGCCCTAGAGCCCAAGTTCCACAACAAGAGAAGTCACTGCAACAAGAAGTGTGCTTATCTCAACTAGAGAGTAGCCCCCACTCTCTCAACTAGAGAAGAGCCTGCAGCAGCACTGAAAATCCAGAACAGCCAAAAATAAACAGATAAATAAATAAAATGCAATTATTTTTTAAAAAAACTTTTATTTTACTTTTTACTTTTACAGAGTTTTGTTGTTTACAGATATGTATGATCCCAGATTAGTCATATGTGTACCCCCCATCCCACCCCTCCAGGCCGTCGCACAGCACCCCTGCAGGATCTCCTTTTCTCACAGCACAACGACAATAGCTACTTTCTTCACATATGATAGTACAGGTTTTCATGCTACTTCCTTTACACCTCCCACCCACTGTTCATTCCCCACAATGTCCATATGTCTACTGTCCATGTCTGTTTCTCCATCGCTTCACTGTGTGTGTTGTCATTATCGTCCTACTAGATTTCACATATACGTGTTAGCATGTTGTATTTGTCTTTCTCTTTTTGACTTCACTTTTTATGATAGGATCTAGCTCCAGTCACCTCCTTAGGGCTGATTCTTCTTAAAATGCAATTCTTAATTAAAAAATCAAAACCATAATGAGCTACCACCTCACACCTGTTAGGATGACTATTACCAGGATGACAAGAGATAACAAATGTGGGTGAAGATGTGGAGAAAAGGGAACTCTGATGCACTGTTGATAAGAATATAAATTGGGAAACCTACCCAAAGAAACAAAAGAACTGTACACTGAAAATTGCAAGACACTCATGAGAGAAATTAAAGAAGACTTAAATAGATGGAGAGATATTCCATGTTCCTGGGTCGGATGAATCAATATTGTGAAAATGACCATACTACCAAATGTCATCTATAGATTCAATGCGATCCCTATCTAACTACCAATGACATTCTTCACAGAACTAGACCAAAGAATAACAAAGGTCATATGGAAACACAAAAGACCTCGAATAGCCAAAGTAAGCCTGAGGAAGAAGAATGGAGCTGGAGGGATCAGCCTCCCTAACTTCAGACTATACTATAAAGCAACAGTCATCAAGACAGTATGGTACTGGCACAAAAACAGAAATATAGACCAATGGAACAAGATAGAGAACCCAGAGATAGGCCCACACACCTATGGATACCTCATTTTTGACAAAGGAGACAAAAATCTAAAATGGGACAAAGACAGCCTCTTCAACAAATGATGCTGGGAAAACTGGACAGCTACATGCAAAAAAAATGAAGTTGGAACATTCCTTGACACCATACACAAAGATCAACTCAAAATGGATTAAAGACCTAAATGTAAGACCAGAAACCCTCAAACTCTTAGAGGAGAATACAGGCAAAACACTCAAGGACATAAATCAAAGCAAGATCTTCTCTGACCCACCTACTAGAATAGCGGAACTAAAACCAAAAATTAACATGTGGGACCTAATGAAACTTAAAAGCTTTTGTACAGCAAAAGAAATTACAAAAAGCTGTACAAACAGCCCACAGAATGGAAGGAAATCATAGCAAATGAAACAACAGACAAAGAATTAATCTCCAAAATCTGCAAGCAACTCAGACAACTCAGCACCGGAAAAATGAACGACCCAATCAAAAAATGGGAAAAAGATCTCAAGAGACATCTCACCAAAGAGGACATACAGATGGCCCAAAAGCACATGAAACGATGCTCAACCTTGCTTATTATTAGAGAAATGCATATCAAAACTACAATGAGATGTCACCTCACACCCGTCAGAATGGCCATCAACAAACTGACAGACAATAAATGCTGGCGAGGGTGCGGAGAAAAGGGAACCCTCTTGCATTGCTGGTGGGAATGTAAATTGATACAGCCTCTATGGAAGACAGTATGGAGATTTCTTTAAAAATAGAAGCACCCAACGACTCAGCAACCCCACTGTTAGGCTTATACCATGATGAAATCAAAACTGAAAGAGGCACCTGTACCGCAATGTTCATTACAGCACTCTATACAATAGCTAGAACATGGAAGCAACCTAGATGTCCAAAAACAAATGAATGGATAAAGAAGCTTTGGTACATATATACGATGGAATACTACTCAGCTGTTAAAAGAAATGCAGAAGAATCAGTCCTAATGAGGTGGTTGGAGCTAGAACCTATCATAAAAAGTGAAGTCAGTTTAAAAGAGAAAGACAAGTACAGTATACTAACACATATATATGGAATCTAGTAAAAGGGTAATGATAACACATGCAGTGAACCCATGGAAAAACAGAGAATAGACATATGGACATTGTGGGGAATGAACAGTGGGTGGGAGGCATAGAGGGCGTAACATGGAAACCTATACTATCACGTGTGAAAAAGATAGCTACTGTCCTTGTGCTAAGGTAATAGGAGTACTTACAATGGCTTGGTGCGATGGCCTGGAGGGGTGGGATGGGGTGCTGGGAGTGGGAGGGACCAGGAACTGATGACTGGATCATGTCTGTGAACTAGAATAGCGGAACTAAAACCAAAAATTAACATGTGGGACCTAATGAAACTTAAAAGCTTTTGTACAGCAAAAGAAATTACAAAAAGCTGTACAAACAGCCCACAGAATGGAAGGAAATCATAGCAAATGAAACAACAGACAAAGAATTAATCTCCAAAATCTGCAAGCAACTCAGACAACTCAGCACCGGAAAAATGAACGACCCAATCAAAAAATGGGAAAAAGATCTCAAGAGACATCTCACCAAAGAGGACATACAGATGGCCCAAAAGCACATGAAACGATGCTCAACCTTGCTTATTATTAGAGAAATGCATATCAAAACTACAATGAGATGTCACCTCACACCCGTCAGAATGGCCATCAACAAACTGACAGACAATAAATGCTGGCGAGGGTGCGGAGAAAAGGGAACCCTCTTGCATTGCTGGTGGGAATGTAAATTGATACAGCCTCTATGGAAGACAGTATGGAGATTTCTTTAAAAATAGAAGCACCCAACGACTCAGCAACCCCACTGTTAGGCTTATACCATGATGAAATCAAAACTGAAAGAGGCACCTGTACCGCAATGTTCATTACAGCACTCTATACAATAGCTAGAACATGGAAGCAACCTAGATGTCCAAAAACAAATGAATGGATAAAGAAGCTTTGGTACATATATACGATGGAATACTACTCAGCTGTTAAAAGAAATGCAGAAGAATCAGTCCTAATGAGGTGGTTGGAGCTAGAACCTATCATAAAAAGTGAAGTCAGTTTAAAAGAGAAAGACAAGTACAGTATACTAACACATATATATGGAATCTAGTAAAAGGGTAATGATAACACATGCAGTGAACCCATGGAAAAACAGAGAATAGACATATGGACATTGTGGGGAATGAACAGTGGGTGGGAGGCATAGAGGGCGTAACATGGAAACCTATACTATCACGTGTGAAAAAGATAGCTACTGTCCTTGTGCTAAGGTAATAGGAGTACTTACAATGGCTTGGTGCGATGGCCTGGAGGGGTGGGATGGGGGTGCTGGGAGTGGGGAGGGGACCAGGGAAATGCATATGACTGATCTGGAAACATGCATGTCTGTGAACAACAAAATTCTGTAAAAACTTTAAAGAAATAAAATTTTTAAAAAAGAATGCAAATTGGGGCAGCCACTATGGAAAATAGTATGGAGGTTCCTCAAAACAATAAAAATGGTATGGAGGCTCCTATCAGATGATTGTGCAATTCCACTTCTGGGTGTTTATCTGAAGAAAATGAAAACACTAACTTGAAGAGATACATGAGTCCCCATGTTCAAAACAGAATTATTTACAATAACCAAGATAGGGAAACAACTGAAATGTCCATTAATGGATGGCTACATAAAGAGAATGTGGTGTATATAGGCTATGGAATAAATGAAATAAGTCAGACAGAGAAAGCTAAATACCACATAGTCTCATTTATATGTGAAATCTAGGAAACAGACAAGCACATTGATTCAGAAAACATTGGCGGTTGTTGGGAGGTATGTGGAAGAAAGGGGTGTAGAAGATCAAAGGTACAAACTTTGAGGTATAGAATAAGTATGGCCTGGGCATGCAATGCATAGCATGGTGACTGTAATTAACAATACTATAGTACAGATTTGTAAGCTGCTGAGGAAGTAGATCTTAAAATTCCTCATCACAAAAATAAATCTGTCACTGTGGATGTTCACTAGCCTGATTCTGGTGATCATTTCACACAAATAGGGAACAGTATCAAAGACGGAAGCGTTATGTTGTAGATGTAGACTTATACATGTTATATGTCAATTATACCTCAATTTAAAACAGAAGCTATTTCATGAACAAATAAGAAAGTCTAGACCTTGAAGGCTGAGGAAAATTTGGACAATGTTAGAAGGGTGAAGGGTTTGCAGGGAAAAACAATATGAATAAAATCAGAGGTGGTCATGAAGCCGGCCAGGTACAATGTGGAGAGCAACGAAGGGACCCAGAACGGCTTGTGTTTTGAGGCAATGGGAGATTATCAGGCTCCATCATGCCTACTGAACGTAATACTGGATGAATAAAGACCCAGTGACGCATT
This sequence comes from Tragulus kanchil, assembly GCA_022376925.1. Taxonomy (NCBI): domain Eukaryota; kingdom Metazoa; phylum Chordata; class Mammalia; order Artiodactyla; family Tragulidae; genus Tragulus; species Tragulus kanchil. The sequence continues at coordinate 62,051,361 of JAIOJX010000001.1, read as the reverse complement.
ATTGCCCCCAAATAATGTCAAACTTAAAACAAGCACGTGGTAGTTGACGCAACTGGTCTGGATTTTCCCCTTAGCATCTAATTTCAAGTCAAGCTTTGCCTACCCACTGTGGGGACCAATTTCTCACTTGGTCTGGGTCCCAATTCCAATAATTCTTAAATAATCCCCCATCATCTTGCAGCTCCGAGGCCCTCACTGAAGCCCCTGGCACCCCGAGGCAAGGCTATTGCGCCATCCCTCCATGATGCAGGGGTGAGAGGAGGTGAGTGCCGTTGTTTTTCTTACCCATTTGTTGCAGATATTGCTTTCCACGTGAAGAAAGTGTCCGCGCGATTACTTTGTATTCAGAATATCTCATACGTCACATCCGCGGGGACGGCTGCTCTCTGAGCTCCCTGAGGCTCAGGTAAACACCTCTTGTCTGAGCTTCACAGCACCATATGCTTATTGTTGATGGTGAAGTAACCATGGCTGAGGGCTTCCCTAGTGGTTCAGATGGTAAAGAATCTGCCTGCCAAGGTAGGAGACAAGGGTTCAATCCCTGGGTCAGAAAGATTCCCTGGAGAAGGACTAGCTACCCACTCCAGTATTCTTGCCTGGGAAATTGGCGAGTACTTAGGAGTGAAATTTACTTATGTCTGCACGCCTCTAACCACAGGTGACATTATTAAACATTTGATATGTTCAAAGCGCTATGCTAAGTGCTTTCCGACCACTATCTTACTCAATCCTTGCCACAGAACCCTACAGTGAGTGTATCAAAGACGGAAGCGTTATGTTGTAGATGTAGACTTATACATGTTATATGTCAATTATACCTCAATTTAAAACAGAAGCTATTTCATGAACAAATAAGAAAGTCTAGACCTTGAAGGCTGAGGAAAATTTGGACAATGTTAGAAGGGTGAAGGGTTTGCAGGGAAAAACAATATGAATAAAATCAGAGGTGGTCATGAAGCCGGCCAGGTACAATGTGGAGAGCAACGAAGGGACCCAGAACGGCTTGTGTTTTGAGGCAATGGGAGATTATCAGGCTCCATCATGCCTACTGAACGTAATACTGGATGAATAAAGACCCAGTGACGCATTATTGCCCCCAAATAATGTCAAACTTAAAACAAGCACGTGGTAGTTGACGCAACTGGTCTGGATTTTCCCCTTAGCATCTAATTTCAAGTCAAGCTTTGCCTACCCACTGTGGGGACCAATTTCTCACTTGGTCTGGGTCCCAATTCCAATAATTCTTAAATAATCCCCCATCATCTTGCAGCTCCGAGGCCCTCACTGAAGCCCCTGGCACCCCGAGGCAAGGCTATTGCGCCATCCCTCCATGATGCAGGGGTGAGAGGAGGTGAGTGCCGTTGTTTTTCTTACCCATTTGTTGCAGATATTGCTTTCCACGTGAAGAAAGTGTCCGCGCGATTACTTTGTATTCAGAATATCTCATACGTCACATCCGCGGGGACGGCTGCTCTCTGAGCTCCCTGAGGCTCAGGTAAACACCTCTTGTCTGAGTTTCACAGCACCATATGCTTATTGTTGATGGTGAAGTAACCATGGCTGAGGGCTTCCCTAGTGGTTCAGATGGTAAAGAATCTGCCTGCCAAGGTAGGAGACAAGGGTTCAATCCCTGGGTCAGAAAGATTCCCTGGAGAAGGACTAGCTACCCACTCCAGTATTCTTGCCTGGGAAATTGGCGAGTACTTAGGAGTGAAATTTACTTATGTCTGCACGCCTCTAACCACAGGTGACATTATTAAACATTTGATATGTTCAAAGCGCTATGCTAAGTGCTTTCCGACCACTATCTTACTCAATCCTTGCCACAGAACCCTACAGTGAGTGCTTTTATTATTATCTCCATCTTACAAAAAGAGGAAACTGGGACACAGAGAAGTTTGTGTCACTTTGCTGAAGGTAACCACAGCCTGTAGGTGGCCAAGTCAGAATGAAAATGCAGATTTGTCTTATTTGCCTCTAATAGGACTGTTACCACACGGTGTTGTAAGGGTATGGGCAACCCCCGCCCACTAGAATGTTAGCTTCATTATGGGAGGAAGCGAGTCTCATCTGGATGCCCTACTCCTAACCCTGCCACAGAAACCGGCAATGAACCTGTGAACAGAAAAACAAAACCCCAAGGTTTCCACCAGATGGCGCTGTGGCAGTTCAGGAGAAAAGTGTCCCACCCCCATGCCCCCCTTCTTCCTTTCCCACAGAATACCTCTTCTTCACGTTGTTTTTCTTTCCCTTTCCACAGAAAACTGAGTGGGCGGGAGAAACATTTTCAAATAACGTTTAAGCATGAACTGACACAAAATTAACATTTTAATTTGTGACCTTTTGTTGGCCCCAAAGAGAAGGTTGACCTTACTCCACCCTCTTAGATTCATATGCTTCTTTCAGAGATATCAAAGTGGTTTTCAGACTCTTGTCATCATTAAAAAGGTCGAAATAAAATCTGAATTGCCCAGAACATCGAAGGAGATTGTGCACTGGAGTGTAAAGGTTTCTGACGGATTTGTGTGTGTGTGTGTGTGTGTGCACGCGTGCGCGCGAGTATGCTCCGTTGTGTCCTACTCTTAGGACCCTACAGATTGGAGCCTGCCAGACTCCTTTGACCATGGGATTTCCCAGGCAAGGATACTGGAGTGGGTTGCCATTTCCTATTCCAGGGGATCTTGCCAACCCAGGGATAGAAACCGCATCTCTTGTGTCTCCTGCATTGGCAGGTGAATTCCTTACCACTGAGGCACCTGGGGACTTCAGGCAAGTCCTTTCTCCTCTCTGGACTTCCATATTCTCAGCTGAAAATATAAGGGGGTTAGATGAGCGAACACGGAAACAATTTTTTTCCTGTTAACCTCTGGACAAAGGACATTAGACAGCAGCTTTATACTATAGGGGTAATATATTACTGGGGGCTTCCCCAGTGGCTCAGTGGTAAAGTGTTCACCTGCAATGCAGGAGCCACAGGAGATGCAAGTCTGATCTCTGTGTTGGGAAGATCTCCTGGAGAAAGAAATGGCAACCCACTCCAGTATTCTTGCCATGGCCAGAGGAGCCTGGTGGTCTACAGTCCAGGGGGCTCACAAAGAGTCGGACATGACTGAAGTGACTTAGTATGCACAAAATACATTGTAGAGTCTGGTTCAAGTCTTGACCACCTACAAGTTTGTGACTTTGACCAAGTTAACCTCTCTTAGTCTCAGTTTCCTCATCTGTATAATGGGAATGATTTTGTACCTACCTCACAGGGTTCCTGTAAGGATTAAGTCAGATAATACACAGAAAGTGTTTAACACAGTGTTAGGAATATATAAACTTTAAGTAAAAGCTATTATTGCATAGAGTTGACTCACATATTAGCAACTCCATCTAGAGTTTGTATATATGCACTTAGTAATCAGCAAAATGGTGGTGGTGGGGCAGGCTTTAAGTACTAAACTACGAACATGTTGGCCCTATTTTAAGAGGTTGGATGCTTCTTTCAGAGATATCAAAGTGGTTTTCAGATTGTCATCATTAAAAGGTCGAAATAAAATCTGAATTGCCCAGAACATCGAAGGAGATTGTGCACTGGAGTGTAAAGGTTTCTGACGGATTTGTGTGTGTGTGTGTGTGTGTGCACGCGTGCGCGCGAGTATGCTCCGTTGTGTCCTACTCTTAGGACCCTACAGATTGGAGCCTGCCAGACTCCTTTGACCATGGGATTTCCCAGGCAAGGATACTGGAGTGGGTTGCCATTTCCTATTCCAGGGGATCTTGCCAACCCAGGGATAGAAACCGCATCTCTTGTGTCTCCTGCATTGGCAGGTGAATTCCTTACCACTGAGGCACCTGGGGACTTCAGGCAAGTCCTTTCTCCTCTCTGGACTTCCATATTCTCAGCTGAAAATATAAGGGGGTTAGATGAGCGAACACGGAAACAATTTTTTTCCTGTTAACCTCTGGACAAAGGACATTAGACAGCAGCTTTATACTATAGGGGTAATATATTACTGGGGGCTTCCCCAGTGGCTCAGTGGTAAAGTGTTCACCTGCAATGCAGGAGCCACAGGAGATGCAAGTCTGATCTCTGTGTTGGGAAGATCTCCTGGAGAAAGAAATGGCAACCCACTCCAGTATTCTTGCCATGGCCAGAGGAGCCTGGTGGTCTACAGTCCAGGGGGCTCACAAAGAGTCGGACATGACTGAAGTGACTTAGTATGCACAAAATACATTGTAGAGTCTGGTTCAAGTCTTGACCACCTACAAGTTTGTGACTTTGACCAAGTTAACCTCTCTTAGTCTCAGTTTCCTCATCTGTATAATGGGAATGATTTTGTACCTACCTCACAGGGTTCCTGTAAGGATTAAGTCAGATAATACACAGAAAGTGTTTAACACAGTGTTAGGAATATATAAACTTTAAGTAAAAGCTATTATTGCATAGAGTTGACTCACATATTAGCAACTCCATCTAGAGTTTGTATATATGCACTTAGTAATCAGCAAAATGGTGGTGGTGGGGCAGGCTTTAAGTACTAAACTACGAACATGTTGGCCCTATTTTAAGAGTAGCTGCATGTCATGGGTACAAGACAAACCTAAGGATGGGATTGAAGCCAAGAGGTGGAAAAGTAATCACAAACATTTGGGATCCTCATATGTTATTGGTGAGAGGGTAAAAAAATATAGCTACTTTGGGAAAAAGTCTGGCCATTTCTTATAAAATTAAATCACATCTTCCCTGGGACCCAGCATTTCTCCCCCTTGGTATTTACCCAAGAAAAAGGAAAACATACGTTCACAAAAAAACTTGTATGAGAATATTAACAGCAACTTTACCTTTAATAGACAGAAACTGGAAATAATACAAGTGTCCATCAGTAGGATAATGGATAAAGGGATAATTGATAAGCAAACTGTGGTATTGTCACACAGGAGTACTATTAAACAATAAAAAAGGGCTTCCCTGGTTGTTCAGTGGGTAAGGACACCACCTTGCAGTGCAGGCAGCACTGGTTCGATTCCTGTGCTGTGGAGCGGCAGGACTGATGTGTCCGACGACTGAGCCAGAGCGCTGGGGCGCATGCGCCCAGAGTCAGTGCTCTGCAACGACAGAGGCCACTGTGATGGGAGGCCCACACAAGTCAAAGAATTAAGATGGATGAAAATAGATAAATGAAAGACCAATAAAAGAGGCCAAAATAAAAAAAAAAAACACAACAATAAAAAGGAATAAGCAACAGGTACATGCAACAACTCGGATGATTTTCAGAAGCGACAGGCTAAATAAAAGAAGTCTTTTCAGGCTTCCCTGGTGGTCCAGTGGGTAGACAGTCTGCCTTGCAGTGCAAGGGGCACAGGTTCCATCCCTGGCCTGGGAAGATCCCACATACCTTGGGGCGGCTGAACCGGTGTGTCCAATTGTGAGCCAGTGCTCCGGAGTGCATGCGCCCAGAGCCGGTGCTCTGCAGTGAGAGAGGCCACTGCAATGGGAGGCCCACACAAGTCAAAGAATTAAGATGGATGAAAATAGATAAATGAAAGACCAATAAAAGAGGCCAAAATAAAAAAAAAAAACACAACAATAAAAAGGAATAAGCAACAGGTACATGCAACAACTCGGATGATTTTCAGAAGCGACAGGCTAAATAAAAGAAGTCTTTTCAGGCTTCCCTGGTGGTCCAGTGGGTAGACAGTCTGCCTTGCAGTGCAAGGGGCACAGGTTCCATCCCTGGCCTGGGAAGATCCCACATACCTTGGGGCGGCTGAACCGGTGTGTCCAATTGTGAGCCAGTGCTCCGGAGTGCATGCGCCCAGAGCCGGTGCTCTGCAGTGAGAGAGGCCACTGCAATGGGAGGCCCACACAGGCCAAAGAATAAAAAGATGGATGAAAAAAAAGAGAAGAGGCCAAAATTTAAAAAAAAGGTCTTTTCTTTATATGTATCTTTTCAAAGAAGTCTTATACAAAAGAGTTCATGCTATATGATTCCATTCATATGAGGTTCTGTAATAAGTAAAACTAATCAATGATGGGAAAAAAGCTCAAAGCAGTGATCACCTCCAAGAGAAGGGGGAGGACTGCCTGGGAAGGGGCAAGAGGACACTTAACCGTGACTCGTGATAATGTTCTACATCTTAGTAGGGAGCTAAGTTTTACACAGTTATATTTGTCACAGCTCAGCAAATGTACAATTAATGTTTGTGTATTCCATCGTACATACATTTTACCTAAAAAATAAAATGAAACAAGGAAATAGTGAACCCTATCCCCTGGAGTAGGAAATGGCAACCCACTCCAGTATTCCTGCCTGAGAAATCCCATGAACAGAGGAGCCTGGCAGGCCGAAGTCCAGAGGGTCACAAAGAGTTAGACATGACTGAGCACACACACACACACACACACACACACACACACACACACACACACACACATGTGGAGAGTACTTAGGAGTGAAATTTACTGATGTCTGCAACTTCAAAAAGCAAAGATACTGGATAGACAGATGGATGGATAGGTGCTGCTGCTGCTGCTTAGTCTCTTCAGTCGTGTTCGACTCTTTGTGACCCCATGGACTGCAGCCTGCCAGGCTCCTCTGTCCATGGGATTCTCCAGGCAAGAATACTAAGTGGGTTGCCATGCCCTCCTCCAGCGGGATCTTCTCAACTCAGGGATGGAACCTGGGTCTTCTGCATTGCAGGCAGATTCCTCACCACTAAGCCATCAGGGAAACCCTATATATATTTGAGATCTCATGAACTGTAGCTTGTCAGGCTTCTCCATCCATGGGATTTTCCAGGCAAGAATACTGGAGTGGGGCTTCCCCTGGTGGTCCAGTGGGTAAGGACACCGCCTTGCAGTGCAAGGGGTGCTGGTTTAATCCCTGGCCTGGGAAGATCCCACATGCTGTGGAGCGGCTGGACTGATGTGTCCAATTACCAAGCCGAAGCTCTGGAGCACATGCGCCCAGAGCTGGTGCTCTGCGACAACAGAGGCCACCACGATGGGAGGCCCACACGGGCCAAAGAACAAAGATGGATGACAATAGATAAATGAAAGACCAATAGAAGTGGCCCGCCTGCCCCCCTCCCTCCCCACCCTCCCCCACCAAAAATAATAATAATAAAAAAGAATACTGGAGTGGGTTGCCATTTCCTTCTCCAGATGTATAGGTGACTGATGGATATATTCAGCATCAGAAAACTTAATGGTAGGATCTGACTAAAGATAACAAAGTACTCCTGGCAAATTCTTTAAAGTTTGCTGTATGTGTAAAATGTGCATAATGAATTTTTTTTTAAAATGTATCCACAAAGTTCCATATCCTGAATGGAGCCAATTTCTTTCAAACTTAAAAGGCTTCATTGGAAGAAGGCAAGTAAGCATTTCCTGATCACCTAGGCCAGGCACTATTCCAGGCTAATGAGGAATATGAAGAGAAAGAATATAGTCTTCACCCTCAAAAGGATTATTTCCATGTGATGAGCACACATATCCCTGTTATCCTATGCTGTGGAGTTGCTGAGAACAGTGAGACTTCATCTAGTTGAAAATGTGTCTAAAGGTGTGCCCCACAAAAAAGAAATGATCATTATGCGAAGTGATAAGAGGAGGCTTTAGTTTATGCTACAGCAGCAATCATATTGCAATGTGGGTGTACCAGATCAACACATTTGAAACCTCAAATTTTATACCTTACACAGTGGTACATACCAATTATATCTCAATGAAAATAAGTTTTAAAGAAAAAGAGAAGAGGTTTCTGGTATTGGAGACATGTTGGGTAGTTATTGCTGCAAGTATGTCTGGAAGGCATATTCAGCCCAGAGCACAGATAGTTTTGATGGCCACAGTAAAGTGATAATTTGTCAAGCCAAGGGGGCACATTTAAGAATTTTGAGCCAACAAGTGGCATCCTTAGAAAACTGCTGGGAGAAAGGGGCAACTGCAGTGTATATCATTGCTTTAGAGGAGCCGGCAGGTGAGGGATATTTCATGTACTTGCTGTGAACACAGGAAGCAGTGGAACGATCCATGGGGGAGGAATAGATTCAACCCCATGGTGCTCTGCGACAACAGAGGCCACCACGATGGGAGGCCCACACGGGCCAAAGAACAAAGATGGATGACAATAGATAAATGAAAGACCAATAGAAGTGGCCCGCCTGCCCCCCTCCCTCCCCCCCCTCCCCCCCCAAAAATAATAATAATAAAAAAGAATACTGGAGTGGGTTGCCATTTCCTTCTCCAGATGTATAGGTGACTGATGGATATATTCAGCATCAGAAAACTTAATGGTAGGATCTGACTAAAGATAACAAAGTACTCCTGGCAAATTCTTTAAAGTTTGCTGTATGTGTAAAATGTGCATAATGAATTTTTTTTTAAAATGTATCCACAAAGTTCCATATCCTGAATGGAGCCAATTTCTTTCAAACTTAAAAGGCTTCATTGGAAGAAGGCAAGTAAGCATTTCCTGATCACCTAGGCCAGGCACTATTCCAGGCTAATGAGGAATATGAAGAGAAAGAATATAGTCTTCACCCTCAAAAGGATTATTTCCATGTGATGAGCACACATATCCCTGTTATCCTATGCTGTGGAGTTGCTGAGAACAGTGAGACTTCATCTAGTTGAAAATGTGTCTAAAGGTGTGCCCCACAAAAAAGAAATGATCATTATGCGAAGTGATAAGAGGAGGCTTTAGTTTATGCTACAGCAGCAATCATATTGCAATGTGGGTGTACCAGATCAACACATTTGAAACCTCAAATTTTATACCTTACACAGTGGTACATACCAATTATATCTCAATGAAAATAAGTTTTAAAGAAAAAGAGAAGAGGTTTCTGGTATTGGAGACATGTTGGGTAGTTATTGCTGCAAGTATGTCTGGAAGGCATATTCAGCCCAGAGCACAGATAGTTTTGATGGCCACAGTAAAGTGATAATTTGTCAAGCCAAGGGGGCACATTTAAGAATTTTGAGCCAACAAGTGGCATCCTTAGAAAACTGCTGGGAGAAAGGGGCAACTGCAGTGTATATCATTGCTTTAGAGGAGCCGGCAGGTGAGGGATATTTCATGTACTTGCTGTGAACACAGGAAGCAGTGGAACGATCCATGAGGAGGAAGGAGATTCAGAGTGATTCAGGACAACTCTGAAGCCCAAGGAGATGAGACCTTGATTTCATCTACTGGGAACTAGGAAGCTTTTTAGTCTGTGCCTCTCTCCTTCTCTGCCTCATGTGTGGCTCTGTGAGACTATACTGGTTGTTTATGGCCAGCATCTTTTCTGACTGTTTGCTAGTTCATTCTAATTGGTCAGTGCCCAAGACATAGTGCTGTTAAATATTTTTAATAACAATCCTACCCTCATCATAGCATCTTATTGTAAGGTTAATTAATAGCATGTGCTAGGCATTTGAGACTTGAGAGTCCCTTGAACTGCAAGATCAAACCAGTCAATCCTAAAAGAAATCCACCCTGATATTCATAGAAAGGACGGATGGTGAAGCTGAAGCTCCAATACTTTGGGCACCTGATGCAAAGAGATGACTTATTGGAAAAGCCCCTGATGCTGGAAGAAATAGAAGGCAGAAGGAGAAGGGGACAAAAGAGGAAGAGATGGTCGGATGGCATCACTGAGTCAATGGACATGAGTTTCAGTAAGCTCCCAGAGATGGTGAAGGACAGGGAAGCCTAGCATGCTGTAGTCCATGGGGTTGCAAAGAGTCAGACATGAGTTAGCAACTGAACGACAATAGGCATTTGATAAATGAGATCAGGGACCATATTTTAAGCTCCAGTGTGTGGCCTGGATTTAGGGCAATCTCAGCACAAGCCCATCAAGACCCCAAGAAATCTTCAAGGTAGGCACTTGAAGCTCCTGGGGTTCATTAAAACCCACAAATATTGATCTTTATCAAACCACAATCATTTTACCCCTAATACTGCACACAGTCCCATGAAGCAACCAAGAAGTCCCGGTGGGACCCAGGAACTGTCCCATTCATTCTCCTTCCTCTTTTGAATAAAGAGGAATCTTCCTTTTTCAAACAAGTCTTTGAACTCTAATGCTTGGGTCCAGGGTCAAAACTGTCTCTAAATCAGAATTCTGGCTGGCCTTCATGGCCAGGGCAACTGCAGTGTATATCATTGCTTTAGAGGAGCCGGCAGGTGAGGGATATTTCATGTACTTGCTGTGAACACAGGAAGCAGTGGAACGATCCATGAGGAGGAAGGAGATTCAGAGTGATTCAGGACAACTCTGAAGCCCAAGGAGATGAGACCTTGATTTCATCTGCTGGGAACTAGGAAGCTTTTTAGTCTGTGCCTCTCCTTCTCTGCCTCATGTGTGGCTCTGTGAGACTATACTGGTTGTTTATGGCCAGCATCTTTTCTGACTGTTTGCTAGTTCATTCTAATTGGTCAGTGCCCAAGACATAGTGCTGTTAAATATTTTTAATAACAATCCTACCCTCATCATAGCATCTTATTGTAAGGTTAATTAATAGCATGTGCTAGGCATTTGAGACTTGAGAGTCCCTTGAACTGCAAGATCAAACCAGTCAATCCTAAAAGAAATCCACCCTGATATTCATAGAAAGGACGGATGGTGAAGCTGAAGCTCCAATACTTTGGGCACCTGATGCAAAGAGATGACTTATTGGAAAAGCCCCTGATGCTGGAAGAAATAGAAGGCAGAAGGAGAAGGGGACAAAAGAGGAAGAGATGGTCGGATGGCATCACTGAGTCAATGGACATGAGTTTCAGTAAGCTCCCAGAGATGGTGAAGGACAGGGAAGCCTAGCATGCTGTAGTCCATGGGGTTGCAAAGAGTCAGACATGAGTTAGCAACTGAACGACAATAGGCATTTGATAAATGAGATCAGGGACCATATTTTAAGCTCCAGTGTGTGGCCTGGATTTAGGGCAATCTCAGCACAAGCCCATCAAGACCCCAAGAAATCTTCAAGGTAGGCACTTGAAGCTCCTGGGGTTCATTAAAACCCACAAATATTGATCTTTATCAAACCACAATCATTTTACCCCTAATACTGCACACAGTCCCATGAAGCAACCAAGAAGTCCCGGTGGGACCCAGGAACTGTCCCATTCATTCTCCTTCCTCTTTTGAATAAAGAGGAATCTTCCTTTTTCAAACAAGTCTTTGAACTCTAATGCTTGGGTCCAGGGTCAAAACTGTCTCTAAATCAGAATTCTGGCTGGCCTTCATGGCCACTGCTCATCCTGCTCCAGATCCTGGCACTCCCTGCTTTCCCCCAGTTCACAAAGAAGTGTCTGTGAGACATCAAAGCCATAGACAGCTCACTGGTGTGACTTGTTCACTGATGTCTAGAGAGGACCCAGCACAGTGCCTTGCACAGTGTAACATGCAACAAGCATTTGTTGAAGAAATGAATGAATGAATGATTCTTTCTCGGTCTGTAGTTGGTGCTTCATGAAGGCTTCTCTCCTCCCTCCCCCGGAGCCCACTATAGCTTTGCCAGCCTCCTGGACTCCAACAGTGCTTGCCATCTGTGCCCGTCCTTTGGCAACTAGCCAAACTCAACTCTGTTCAATTCAACCAACTTCCATGGAGCCGCACTACTGGCAGGAAGCATTCAGAGTCTCAAGGAATGGCGAAAGCATTTCCTAGCCCATGGCGCCTCAATTGTACTTTTAAAACAACCTTGGCATGGAACAGAACCTTTTCCAAGACTTTTTGAATGTCTAAATACATGATTATAAATTACTTCCCTTTGTCAACACACTTGATTACCAGTCAGAAAGTGAGTTCTGGATAATGGATAAAATGATTGTGTGACAGGTATGGGACAGGTGTAGAAGAGGGCAGAAAGCTGAGGAGGAATGAGACTCAATCCTTGTCTGATGGACTCACAATTTTATTAAAAGTGGGGGTGGGTGGGAGGGAGTTGGCATCTCAGCCATTCAGGGCTGGGGTTGAGGGCTGTCCAGCAGTCAGCTCCTTGAGTGAAAAGAAAACCAGAAGCTCCCCCCACCACACCTGTTGTTTTTTTCAGAGGGTTGGGCCTTTTTAAATTTTATGACTAGTCTCCATTCCTGTTTCCACACGCTTCTATACATCTCTCACTCTCCATGTTAGTCTTTTGTAAATATGTAATTTGCTTTCTCTCTGGTAATTATTTAAGGGAATCAGAATTAGGCTTGGATGTGTTCATTAAAACATTACCTTTAATAGCAAGAGCTTTGAAATTAACTGGAACTCTTTCAATAAGAGTTAACTTAAAGACATCATAACACTCTAATGCTTGGGTCCAGGGTCAAAACTGTCTCTAAATCAAATTCTGGCTGGCCTTCATGGCCACTGCTCATCCTGCTCCAGATCCTGGCACTCCTGCTTTCCCCAGTTCACAAAGAAGTGTCTGTGAGACATCAAAGCCATAGACAGCTCACTGGTGTGACTTGTTCACTGATGTCTAGAGAGGACCCAGCACAGTGCCTTGCACAGTGTAACATGCAACAAGCATTTGTTGAAGAAATGAATGAATGAATGATTCTTTCTCGGTCTGTAGTTGGTGCTTCATGAAGGCTTCTCTCCTCCCCTCCCTCGGAGCCCACTATAGCTTTGCCAGCCTCCTGGACTCCAACAGTGCTTGCCATCTGTGCCCGTCCTTTGGCAACTAGCCAAACTCAACTCTGTTCAATTCAACCAACTTCCATGGAGCCGCACTACTGGCAGGAAGCATTCAGAGTCTCAAGGAATGGCGAAAGCATTTCCTAGCCCATGGCGCCTCAATTGTACTTTTAAAACAACCTTGGCATGGAACAGAACCTTTTCCAAGACTTTTTGAATGTCTAAATACATGATTATAAATTACTTCCCTTTGTCAACACACTTGATTACCAGTCAGAAAGTGAGTTCTGGATAATGGATAAAATGATTGTGTGACAGGTATGGGACAGGTGTAGAAGAGGGCAGAAAGCTGAGGAGGAATGAGACTCAATCCTTGTCTGATGGACTCACAATTTTATTAAAAGTGGGGGTGGGTGGGAGGGAGTTGGCATCTCAGCCATTCAGGGCTGGGGTTGAGGGCTGTCCAGCAGTCAGCTCCTTGAGTGAAAAGAAAACCAGAAGCTCCCCCCACCACACCTGTTGTTTTTTTCAGAGGGTTGGGCCTTTTTAAATTTTATGACTAGTCTCCATTCCTGTTTCCACACGCTTCTATACATCTCTCACTCTCCATGTTAGTCTTTTGTAAATATGTAATTTGCTTTCTCTCTGGTAATTATTTAAGGGAATCAGAATTAGGCTTGGATGTGTTCATTAAAACATTACCTTTAATAGCAAGAGCTTTGAAATTAACTGGAACTCTTTCAATAAGAGTTAACTTAAAGACATCATAACAGATCCAAAGTCTGGAATACTATGTAGAGAATAAATATAATGATACTATAAAAAACAGTAATCGACAGGAGGAAAAATTCCCAATATTTTGTTACATGAAAAAGGCTACAAAACAATGATATATGTATGATACATGCATGTATGTGTGTGTGTTCATGTGCAACATGTGTTTTGCTATCAGGGATTTTTTTCTTCTTGTTTTTTTCCTGTGTTTTCCAAATTCTGTGCATTGTAGGTTGCAGTCTGAGTTGGGGCACTATCAGGAAGGGAGCATTGTAAGGACTCTGAGAGCACAAATATGGGTATCAAGCAAGACTTCCTTTTGTCAGTGTATTTTGAAAAAGATGAAAGACACAGGGTATTGGAGATGAACTCCAGGAATATGCTATTTTGCAAGTGCCTAGGAAGAAGTTTGTGTCTATTGGTGATGAGAACTTCAGAGCCAGCAAAGAAGATTGGACTCCATTAAAAAAAAGCAGGGGGTAACAACTCTGGGTTTCTGAACACGAGGGTGAATGGATGGAAGTGATGTTTGTGCAGAATGATTTCAGCCATAGCCAGGTGGACTGGGATGTAGACAGGGCGATCTGCCTGGAGACTCTCAGTTTGCGTATTTGACCTGAGCTAATGAGAGCTTACACTGCAAGGCGGTGTCTTACCCACTGGACCACCAGGGAAGCCTGGCAATGAGAGTTTAAATTAAGCTTGTGGCAATAAAACCAGAAAGGAAGGAGCAGATGGATCTAAGAGATGTTATGAAGAAAGAATCAGAGCTAGAAATTCAAATTTGGCTAAATATATGCCACATGGTAGGTGAGACCCTATAAGGAGACACTTTCCAAGGAAATGGATGTTAAGAGAGAATAGCTGAGGATTGAGTCTTCAAGAATATTCCAATAGTTAATGGGAGGAGGAAAGAAGAGGAGCCAGCAAAGGAGACAGAGACTGATGTGTCAGAGAGATAAGAAGAGAAACTTGAGAACCCAATGCCATGAGAGCCAAGGGTAGGACAGGAAGGAGTGGGCGGCTGATGGTATCAAATTCACTCTTGAGGTCAAAGACCCAAACTGAGCAGAGACCCTTAACTTTGGCCCTGAGGGTGTTGGTGTACTTACTTAACAGAGAGCAGTTTGAGCTGAACGCGCTGGACTTCAGAAGGTTCCAAGAAAGGGAGAGGTGGGGAAATGGCGGCAGCTCATGCGTACCGCCCATGCAAGAGGCATGTGTTATGACATAGAACAAGGTCAAACTTTATTATTCTAGTCCTCCTGCTTAACCATTTGACTCTATTGGCTTATAATTTGTTGAAAGTACAAGTTTAAATGATTGTATTTATGTTACAGTGAAGGGGCTTCTTCCTCCCACTCCTCCAACCACAACAGCAACAACAACAACAAAACCTCTAGAGATTCTGGGCATGTTTTAACAGATCAGAGGGTTTTTCAGCTTACCAGTCCTGTCGCTAGATTGGTACTGCTTTGAGAATTTCTTCCTTGTGTCCTCTGGCGTTAGTCACACCAACTCACTTGAACAATTCTTACCTGAGTCCCTCTGAGGTGAGGACATTGAGGCAAGGTGACTATGAGGGAGCCAGTGGTCAGGGTCACATGTCTAAGATGTATGTAGAAACCTTTAGGCACGGCTCTGTTTGAGACCCTGGATATGGTTTGATGCTAGCCCGACTCCAACACAAATAAGGCTACAGGCCCCTCAGTGGCTGGTTGGCTGAAGGATGGTTGAAACAGAGGCCTCAGAAAACCTCCCTTTTTAAAACCCATGGTCCTTGAAGATCAAATGCCCCCTGGACTGAATGGTCTTAAACAGGCAGCTTGATTTGCAAAGGGTGCATACAGGCATGTAGGCTTTTTATTTTCATTCCTTCTTTTCTTACTTGTCAATCATATATAGGAGACACTTTCCAAGGAAATGGATGTTAAGAGAGAATAGCTGAGGATTGAGTCTTCAAGAATATTCCAATAGTTAATGGGAGGAGGAAAGAAGAGGAGCCAGCAAAGGAGACAGAGACTGATGTGTCAGAGAGATAAGAAGAGAAACTTGAGAACCCAATGCCATGAGAGCCAAGGGTAGGACAGGAAGGAGTGGGCGGCTGATGGTATCAAATTCACTCTTGAGGTCAAAGACCCAAACTGAGCAGAGACCCTTAACTTTGGCCCTGAGGGTGTTGGTGTACTTACTTAACAGAGAGCAGTTTGAGCTGAACGCGCTGGACTTCAGAAGGTTCCAAGAAAGGGAGAGGTGGGGAAATGGCGGCAGCTCATGCGTACCGCCCATGCAAGAGGCATGTGTTATGACATAGAACAAGGTCAAACTTTATTATTCTAGTCCTCCTGCTTAACCATTTGACTCTATTGGCTTATAATTTGTTGAAAGTACAAGTTTAAATGATTGTATTTATGTTACAGTGAAGGGGCTTCTTCCTCCCACTCCTCCAACCACAACAGCAACAACAACAACAAAACCTCTAGAGATTCTGGGCATGTTTTAACAGATCAGAGGGTTTTTCAGCTTACCAGTCCTGTCGCTAGATTGGTACTGCTTTGAGAATTTCTTCCTTGTGTCCTCTGGCGTTAGTCACACCAACTCACTTGAACAATTCTTACCTGAGTCCCTCTGAGGTGAGGACATTGAGGCAAGGTGACTATGAGGGAGCCAGTGGTCAGGGTCACATGTCTAAGATGTATGTAGAAACCTTTAGGCACGGCTCTGTTTGAGACCCTGGATATGGTTTGATGCTAGCCCGACTCCAACACAAATAAGGCTACAGGCCCCTCAGTGGCTGGTTGGCTGAAGGATGGTTGAAACAGAGGCCTCAGAAAACCTCCCTTTTTAAAACCCATGGTCCTTGAAGATCAAATGCCCCCTGGACTGAATGGTCTTAAACAGGCAGCTTGATTTGCAAAGGGTGCATACAGGCATGTAGGCTTTTTATTTTCATTCCTTCTTTTCTTACTTGGCAATCATATATAGGAGACCCGACCAGCATTACCTCATTTTCTCTTTCCTACTTTGTATCTTTATTCTTTGAGCATTTTCTCTTTGTGATATAAGTTCAGATATGAACTTATCTGTCTTAGTGCCTTGATTCCCCCTAAAAGAAGACTGTTGCTTAGTTGCGTCCAACTCTCTGTGACTCCATGGACTGTAGCCCACCAGGCTCCTCTGTCCATTGGATTTCCCAGGCAAGAATATTGGAGTGGGTTGCCATTTCCTTCTCCAGGGGATCTTCCCTGGATCTTCCCTACCCAGGGAATTGATCTTCCTGACCCAGGGATAGAACCCGCACCTCCTACTTTGGCAGGCAATTTCTTTACCACTGAGCCACAAGGGAATGCCCTTTAAGAAAAAAAGACTTCTCCATGAGCCAGCAGGGCCAAGACCTGCTACCAAGTTCCAGAGAGGAACAGAGCTGGATATCAGGCTAATTGGATGTGGAGGTTGGCCTATTCTCTAGAACTGGCACTTCTCAGATCCTGACACGTCTTAGCCAAAGGGCCTTTTAAATATCTCCTGCTCCTTTTAATGGAAGAACTTGGTTGCATTTCTGGGAAGATGGCTTACCGCCCAAGGGAAAACAGAGTCACATAAATGGGTGTTACACTCATATGCTAAGACATGGAGGACCCTCTAAAAATGTGATAGATCAGAGCAGAGGTACTGCCCAGAAGGCTAATATATTATCAGAAACCTTTTTGAAAGCCTGGGGCGTCCTGTTGCACTCAGTCGCCCAATTTGCCCCTAGCACCTTCTGAATAAGCTGTTCACCTCGGTCCAGGATCTATGTTAGTAATTACAGGCTCTGAGGGGTGGACCAGTGGTCTCCCGCTGCCACGCTCCGTGAGAGCCAATAGAATCTCAGCGTAGGGCCCGCCTTGGGGGGCCAGATGCTGTATCTGGGCCCACACTGGGCCTGCAGGGCAGGTGGCCAGAACTTAGAAGGAATTCTCTTCCACAGCCCCGGGTCCAGGTTTGGCCCCAGTGAGCCGCCCTGCCAGCCTCTGCCGCCCTGGGCCCCGCGCATTCCGCGCCCCCGCCCCCTCCACCCCTCTCCCGGCCTCGCCCCCTCCCTCGTCCCCTTCTCCTCCCCCCACCAGCTGTCCCCTTTCCCCCGGGCGGCGAGACAGCCGGAGCCTGGGAAGAGGCGGCCTCGGGCCGAGGGGGCGTGGTGGGGAAGGGGAGGAGGCGCTGGGGTGAGGGGATAAGGAGGACCCGGCGGCGCGACCCCCCAGTCACTCCGCCGCCCGCCCCGGAGCCGGGTGACACCGCCGCCGCCGCCGGTCGCCCGCATCCCCTCGGCCCGGTCCGGGGCAAGGTCAGCAGCGATCTGGAGCCGCCGTGTCATTCCCCGACAGCCATGAACTGCAGCGAGAGCCAGCGGCTGCGGAGCCTGCTGAGCCGCCTGCTGCTGGAGCTGCACCACCGGGGCAATGCCAGTGGCCTGGGCGCCGGCCCCGGCCCGAGCATGGGCATGGGGGTCGTCCCCGACCCCTTCGTGGGCCGCGAGGTGACCAGCGCCAAGGGCGACGATGCCTATCTCTACATCTTGCTCATCATGATCTTCTACGCCTGCCTGGCCGGTGGCCTCATCCTGGCCTACACGCGCTCCCGCAAGCTCGTCGAGGCCAAGGACGAGCTGTCCCAGGCCTGCGCCCAGCACGAGTGGCTCCCGGGAGGGTGCCCGGCTGCCGCCGACGCCGAGACAGCCGCCGGCTCGCCCGCCGCCGAGGGCCGCCGCCAGCTCGCCCTCGCTGGGCTGCCCGCTCCAGCCCTGGCCCGGGGCACCGAGGGGGTTTAGCACCGCCATCCTAGCTCGCTGGCTTGCCCGTGCCCTCCTCAGCTCACTCCTCTCGCCTTGTCCCCTTCTCCTCTCCTCCCCTTCCAGGGCTCGCCTCACCTGAGGCCCAGACAACGTGGAGAGGCCAGGTGACCTTTTCTGGAAGACTCTGGAAGAAGCACTACCCTGGTGCACTCCGGGCCAGCCTCTCCCTTCTCTCGCGGCACCCCAGATCCCTACCCCACCCCGCAGGTCCCACCGCACTAAACTGCCTCTGCTCTCTTGTCTTCAGACAGCCCCACACCACGCGCTCCAGCCCCCCTGGGAACTGAATCCAATACGTCCAACACTTGGCATTGAACTGAAGCAGCAAAGCCTATCTGAACTCTGGGCCGTCTAACTGGCAGTCGCTCTGGGGCACAGACTCTGCAGAGCCAACGCGCTTGCCGTCACTGCCAGGCCGCTGCGGCAGCTCCAGCTTCCTGTTGCCTTAGGGACAGAGACAAAAGAAAAACGAAGAGACCTCAGACATCTTTGCCCTCCCTCCTCCTTCAGCAGGGAGCTAAGCAAGACACTGGGACCAGTCTGTGGCTGTAGAATGGACTTATTGGGGACTGGAGGGTGTGGGGGGGCTCAGGGGAGGGGGAGATTTCTGATCCCCAACTGAATGGTTTTCTTGCATCCATTGTCATCCCAAAGGTAACTTGCCTAATTTTGAGTAGCTTTGCCATCTTCTGCCATGGATGAACAGTGCTGAGTGTATTCCGTCTGTACTTCCTGGTACCTCTCTGATCATGATTCAGTTGTTATGGAAGTTGTCTGCTTCCTCCATGGAACACGAGGCTCAGTCCTCTCCTGCTCTGTGACCTGGGGATTTGTCAGAGGCGAGTAATAAAGGTCGTTTAAACAGCAGCGTAAGACTCTTTCCTTGAAGATCCCAGCCTTGAGATCCAGTACTATATAAAGAAGGAATTCTTTTCTGTTTTGGGAAATGATGTTTAGGTTTGAGAGCTGGGTTGTTGTGATACTGTGTATATATGTCCATTTCCAATGCCATAGATGACCTTGTAAAGAAAAGCCTTATATGTGGCTAAATGGATTTTTTTTTCAAGTGTTTCCAAGATATAATGGCTATATTACTTCTCCTTTTCCCTTAATTCTGAAGCACTTTCAACTATCACAGTGCTAAATAAGGATTTTTCACTTTTCTTTTGCAGTTTTTCAGCATAGACTTTAAATGAAAACATCTCATACCCATCGATATCAGCTATTATCAAAGTTAATTTTTAAAGTCGCTTTTGTAACTCTCTCAAAGAAGCAGTTATTTAAAAGAGAGAAGTCCACCAAAGAGTATAAATAAATCTTAAATCAGAGAGGAGCTGCTTGAACTAAGCTGTCTTAACCAGTGATGGGTAAAGTTAGAGGGCATGTTTATTGATTTATTCTCCTTCTCTGAAGGTCATGAGAAACTTGCTTGCTTAGGGCTTAAATGTTTATACCTGATGATGGCTGTTTGAGCCTCATCAAACACACGTGAAATCACTTCTTAGTGTTACTGACTTCAAGACAGCTGGTTTCTCAGTAGTGGCAGGACAAAGCTTTTATGTTATGGTTACTTAAATGCACTGAAAATACACAAGCCTCATTCAAGGCATTGGCTTTGACCTTGTAGCCCACGTGGTATTTTATTAGAGCTATTAATGAGTTAAATGAACTTACTTTCATTCTCAGGGTTCACTCCTTGAAGATATACAGGCCTTGCCCCACTGGCTCCTCTCCAGTCCTAGTTCCAGCCCTAGGAACTTGCAGGTGGGGGCCAGGGCTTGGGCAGCGGTCCAAGACAATGAGAGGAAGAGAGACGATGCTGTGAGAGCCATCTCAGGGACAGGCAGGAAGGCCTGCCTGAGTGGGATCTGGATGGAGGACACAGACATCCATCCATGCCAGGGATGTGTGTGTGTATTGAGGAGTGGCAACCCTCCGTCTCATATTGGTTGGTCAGAAAGTTCCTTCAGATTTTTCTATAACATCTTATGGAACAAATCAGAACGAACTTTTTGGCCAACCCAATGCTTCAGGTACCACAGCATCCCTCACTGATGTGGCATAACTGGGGACACGAGAGAGTGAAGCATCATCACTCCTTTAGGTGTTGAAATCTTGTAAACATTTGTACTATTTTTTCAAAGACAGTGAAACTATATATATTGCCCCAAAAAAGGGCAGCTGGGCACAGTTGGGGTGGTGCCTATAATAAGCATGAATGTGCCGGCTGTGAGAAACAAATCCCATTACCAAACTATTCCTGCTTTTAAACACATTTTAACCTTTTGTTTTTCAATTTCACTTTCTTTTTTTAAATTTTAAATTAATTTTAATGAAAGCATAATTGCTTTACAATATTGTGTTGGTTTCTGCCAAACATCAACAGGAATCAGCCATAGGTATACGTATGTCCCTTCCCTCTTGAACCTCCCTCCCCATCCCACCCCTCTAGGTTGTTACAGAGCTCCAGTTTGAGGTCTTTGAATCATACAGAAAAAATTTCCATTGGCTATCTATTTTACGTCTGGTAATGTAAGTTTCCATGTAATTTTCTCCATATATACCTCCCCCACAGCCCCTCCCCTGCGTCCATAAATCTGTTCTTTATGTCTGTGTCTCCATCGCTACCCTGAAATTAACATTTTGACCTTTTTATGATGATAAAGGTCCTCACTAAACACATGTGAGACTAGCCACAGAACTTTCCCAGAGAGAAAAGTGAGCTGGCTGGGGGAGAGTGATTTGCTTGACTGCCCAGTCTCTTTTCCCAAGCACTTTCAGGAGGGTAACCGTGTCCCAGATAACAACGTTTCCCACATGTCTGCACATTCGACCCTCTACCAAGCAGTGGGAGTGTCAATAGCATTGAAGCGATCACACTGTGATCATCAAGAGATAGAAGAAAGAAGACCTAAGGACCCAGCCAGCCTGTAGTTTTAATAATATAATCCTGAATAGCATGAGCTGGCTGTACAAGCTGGGAAATTTTTTAACCTTCTCCTTCATATGATTCTAATCAATTAGAGAGGTTTCCCCCCCCCCACCCATCCCCCACCAGCAGACTATTTCTTCTGGGTAAGCAGGTCCCATTTCAGTTCAGGTGCAGATCTTTCCTCCATAAGAATCATGAAGAACACTTCCTTACTTGTAACTTGAGGCTTTCAATCAAGTGGGGCTAGGAGATGTTTTGAGTTCCAATGTCTGGAAGTGCTCATCAACAGTGCAAAAATAAACAGAAGCTTTTCTCCCATTACAGACCTAATTCTGTGTTGTAGATTCACTTTTCTAGGAAAGATTTTCTGTTGTCACCATCTTCTTTTCAATTTGCCATCTCCTTTCCAGATTTTCTGGAAGCTCATCAACAGTGTTACCAAACTATTCCTGCTTTTAAACACATTTTAACCTTTTGTTTTTCAATTTCACTTTCTTTTTTTAAATTTTAAATTAATTTTAATGAAAGGAGAATTGGTTTACACTATTGTGTTGGATTCTGCCAAACATCAACAGGAATCAGCCATAGTTTTACATATATCCCCTCCCTCTTGAGCCTCCCTCTCACCTCCCACCCCATCCTACCCCTCTAGATTGTCACAGAGCTCCAGTTTGAGGTCTTTGAATCATACAGAAAAAATTTCCATTGGCTATCTATTTTACGTCTGGTAATGTAAGTTTCCATGTAATTTTCTCCATATATACCTCCCCCACAGCCCCTCCTGCGTCCATAAATCTGTTCTTTATGTCTGTGTCTCCATCGCTACCCTGAAATTAACATTTTGACCTTTTTATGATGATAAAGGTCCTCACTAAACACATGTGAGACTAGCCACAGAACTTTCCCAGAGAGAAAAGTGAGCTGGCTGGGGGAGAGTGATTTGCTTGACTGCCCAGTCTCTTTTCCCAAGCACTTTCAGGAGGGTAACCGTGTCCCAGATAACAACGTTTCCCACATGTCTGCACATTCGACCCTCTACCAAGCAGTGGGAGTGTCAATAGCATTGAAGCGATCACACTGTGATCATCAAGAGATAGAAGAAAGAAGACCTAAGGACCCAGCCAGCCTGTAGTTTTAATAATATAATCCTGAATAGCATGAGCTGGCTGTACAAGCTGGGAAATTTTTTAACCTTCTCCTTCATATGATTCTAATCAATTAGAGAGGTTTCCCCCCCCCCCCACCCATCCCCCACCAGCAGACTATTTCTTCTGGGTAAGCAGGTCCCATTTCAGTTCAGGTGCAGATCTTTCCTCCATAAGAATCATGAAGAACACTTCCTTACTTGTAACTTGAGGCTTTCAATCAAGTGGGGCTAGGAGATGTTTTGAGTTCCAATGTCTGGAAGTGCTCATCAACAGTGCAAAAATAAACAGAAGCTTTTCTCCCATTACAGACCTAATTCTGTGTTGTAGATTCACTTTTCTGGAGGGTTATAAACGGGGTCTTTCATTTGTCTGTTGTCACCATCTTCTTTTCAATTTGCCATCTCCTTTAGAAACCCAAGATCCGCACATGATTTGTATCAACAAAGAGGGAAGGAACTGGGCTGCTTTCCAAACAATCTTGTTTGACGGCTAAAGCAAGTACATTGCGGTGTCATGGAGAGAGCACAGGATGAGAATCTGGGAGAACTGGAATCCAGCCCTGGCTTTGCCACTTAACTGGCTTTGTGTCTCAGGGTGAGCTACTTAACTTCTCTGGGCCCGTCTTCACAGCTTTGGGGATCTGAGGATCAAGTGAATTAAAATATGGGAAAAGAGAAGCACAGCAGCTATAGAATAAGGAGTTACATTTGTATTTTCCTTTTCCTTCTTCGGAGGAGTGCCCTTGGGCAGGTGTGTGGGGAAAGTGAGGCAGAGAAAATTCTCTATTTCATTGTTGTTTAGTTACTAAGTCATGTCTGACTCTTTTGTGACCCCATGGACTGTAGCCTGCCAGGTTCCTGTGTCCATGGGATTCTCCAGGCAAGAACACTGGAGTGGGTTGCCATTTCCTTCTCCAAGGGATCTTCCCTACCCAGGGATCGAGCCTATGTCTCCTTCATTGACAGGTGGATTATTTACTGCTGAGCCACCAAGGAAGCTCTCGGTAACTGTGTGATTCATTGTTATTGTTCAAAGAAGAGAATTGCAGTGACTCAGCCACTAGCTCCCATAGTTTGCAGCTTTTCTCCCCATTCTTGGAATCTTGGATAACTAGGAACCTGTGCATAACTGTCGCACCATCCTATTCTACTCCTCTGTTTATCTGCAGGCCTGCAAATACCCTTAAAAAAAAAAAAACAATAGATACGATATTTTCGGAGCTCCACCAGGACTGATGTCTAAACTTTGAAGACACAGACCAGGGATGGAGAGAGGGCATAAGAGAAGAGAATGAAGAGAAGGAATCACAGGCTGTGGGCTTCATGAGGAAGGTAGGAGAAAGAGCAATCTAGAATGTTCTGTGAAGGTAAGGGAGTATGGACAAGGCCCATCAAGGGTAAACAGACTAGACTGATGAATAGCCAAGCCCAGATGAACTTGAACCACCCGTCGAAAAAGCTTTGGGAAAAGAGGTTGGATGGAAAGGCACTTTTCAGCACCTTTTGTCACTTAACCCACACTACAGCCTATCCAGGAAGACAAAGTTCTTAAGGCAAGTCTTACTCTGCTAGATCTCAGCATGAGACCAGGTGACTAGGCCCTGATCAGCTGTGCTTTTTAAAAATTTATTGAATGAATGATTGTTTAAGTTCTATAGTGCTTTACAGTTTTCCAGTTTCACACATAATTTCATATAATTCCACAAATTGACCCCTTTGCCCCCTATCTTGCCCCTCCCCCTTCCTTCTGCTCCACTGGTAACAGCTCATTTGTTTTCTTATATCTATGACTCTCATCAACCTTGTTTTGAAGAGGGGCAGGATCTTGGTAAAGCTGTGACCTGGGTCTCTTCTCTGAAGAGAGAGTAGTCAGAGCAACAGGGAGATAGTTCAGATACATTTTTTTAAAATGTGGTAAGGTATATATAACATAAAATTCACCATCTTAACCATTTTCAAAAGTATATATAGTTCCATAGTGTTAAGTACATTCGTGTCATTTCTGTCACAGTGCCCTTGAAGTCAGAGAAAAAGGCAAGCAGCTAAATTATATAGAAGCAACAGGGCTTAACCATTGGTTTATATGACTCTCCCTTTAGGGTATTCACACTTTATGATTGACCGCTCAGGGCAATGTAAAGGTTCACCTGAGGAAAGAAGCTTGAGTTGTGAATTTCAGTGGAAACTGGAAGGAGAGCTACCTGGAAATGTCTATAAAGGCTGGGGAAGGTGTTTGGGGGGACAGGTGTACTGAATTTCCCACAGCATCTCAAGTCACATCCTACTCCTCCTGCCAGATGCTCTTAGGACCCTGGGGAGGGTGAGGGTGACCATGAATGACTGAATTTCAGCAGGAAAGTGCTGTATTTCCACATCCTGACTCAGGACGTCCACTCATGAAAACACTTCAGGTCCCTAAAAGGACAAGGGACCCCCCTAGAATATACCTCTAGACTGATGAATAGCCAAGCCCAGATGAACTTGAACCACCCGTCGAAAAAGCTTTGGGAAAAGAGGTTGGATGGAAAGGCACTTTTCAGCACCTTTGTCACTTAACCCACACTACAGCCTATCCAGGAAGACAAAGTTCTTAAGGCAAGTCTTACTCTGCTAGATCTCAGCATGAGACCAGGTGACTAGGCCCTGATCAGCTGTGCTTTTTAAAAATTTATTGAATGAATGATTGTTTAAGTTCTATAGTGCTTTACAGTTTTCCAGTTTCACACATAATTTCATATAATTCCACAAATTGACCCCTTTGCCCCCTATCTTGCCCCTCCCCCTTCCTTCTGCTCCACTGGTAACAGCTCATTTGTTTTCTTATATCTATGACTCTCATCAACCTTGTTTTGAAGAGGGGCAGGATCTTGGTAAAGCTGTGACCTGGGTCTCTTCTCTGAAGAGAGAGTAGTCAGAGCAACAGGGAGATAGTTCAGATACATTTTTTTAAAATGTGGTAAGGTATATATAACATAAAATTCACCATCTTAACCATTTTCAAAAGTATATATAGTTCCATAGTGTTAAGTACATTCGTGTCATTTCTGTCACAGTGCCCTTGAAGTCAGAGAAAAAGGCAAGCAGCTAAATTATATAGAAGCAACAGGGCTTAACCATTGGTTTATATGACTCTCCCTTTAGGGTATTCACACTTTATGATTGACCGCTCAGGGCAATGTAAAGGTTCACCTGAGGAAAGAAGCTTGAGTTGTGAATTTCAGTGGAAACTGGAAGGAGAGCTACCTGGAAATGTCTATAAAGGCTGGGGAAGGTGTTTGGGGGGACAGGTGTACTGAATTTCCCACAGCATCTCAAGTCACATCCTACTCCTCCTGCCAGATGCTCTTAGGACCCTGGGGAGGGTGAGGGTGACCATGAATGACTGAATTTCAGCAGGAAAGTGCTGTATTTCCACATCCTGACTCAGGACGTCCACTCATGAAAACACTTCAGGTCCCTAAAAGGACAAGGGACCTTCCCTTGGCTCTTTTTAGGATCTAGATATACTCTAGCAACGGTTGCATCTCCAGTGGGCCTGGAAGAGAAAGAATGGAGAGAAGGGGGTACATTAATTTTGTTCCTGTCCTTGTGGGACCATGCCTTTGGGGTCACTGGTGGTCAGGATCAGCTCTTAGTAAAACTATTGCATTGGTATTTTTCTCATTTGCCAGCTTCCTGTTCCAATCTTCCTCTTGCCATTCCCAGTCCTTCAAAACCGTTTCTTCCCTACTGCCAGGGTCTGATGATCTTATTCATTTACATCGAATCTACTGTTCATCCCAGCGACAATCCAATGAGTGTATCTTTTTAAAAAAAAAATTTCATTGGAGGATAATTGCTTTACAATATTGTGTTGGTTTCTCCCATACATCAACATGAATCAGCCATAGGTCAAGGGGTGTATCTTTAGTGGTGGCTTTTAGACACTGGATGAAGGAGAAAGGTGTCAAAAGGAGGGACTTGTCCTAGAACGCTCAAATCTGATTTGGGTAAGACCACTCTGACAGTCACATTGTTTTGGTAAGCTCAAGAATAGAATGTTGGCTCTTTATCCTCACTCCTTCTGGGGGCTGTTCAGAAGCCTTAACTTTAGCTATCTAGGAGGGCATGTGCATTTCCAGCTGAGTCTTCTGTGGGGGAAGGCTGGCAGGGGGTGGGGATAGGGGCAACTGGGACAGGCAGAAGGGTGAGAAACCCTTGGCCTGCTCTTCAGTTAGGTCTCTGTCCATTGGGAGGCTAATTTAGCAAACAGAACACCAGAGAGGAATGGCTGAGATGAACAAGAAAAGAAATATTAGGATAGATCCCTTGAGAACTGTAAGGATGGAATTCCCATCATTTTATGCCATTGCCCTATACATTTATGCCAAACCAAGGCCATGAGAAAATGACAAGCCCTGTTAGGAGGAGGCTGTTCTGCAATCAGTTGGCACCCTGTCTCTGAAACTAGGCTTTCCCTCTAGCCAGTCCAGGTCAGTTCAGAAGCCCCCACCTTTTGACTTTCTCCATCATCTAGTAAAGTAGGATGGTGTCGTGTATGGGGCATGGGCTCTAGGGCCAGGCTTGCCTAGATCCCACATCTATAGTCTGCATTTCATCACTTAGGTAATATCAGGAATAGGACTTTCTCTCAGCTTTCTTTGTCTGTAAAGTGGGTGGAAGAATAATGCCTACCTCCCAGAGTTACTGTGAGATTGAATATTTAATATAGTGCCTGGTGCTGGGTAAAGGTTCCAATTTAATTGTAACTTCCAATTTTGTCCCAATACACACAGGGTTGTTACCTACGCCACACCAATGAGACTACTTTGTCATGATCACTAATGACCTGCATGTTGCTGAATCAAGTGTTCAATGCTCAGTCCTCATTTTCTATACTGACAGCATTTAATGCAATCGATCACTCCTTCCTTGAAGTGAAGGAAGTTTTTCTTGACTTTTTTCTTGACTTCCAAAAACACCTTAGTCTTCTGTTTTGTCTTCTTCTTCATCAGCCCCTTTTCTTCTTAGTCTTTCTTTTCCTGATTTCTCCTCCTCTCCTCAGCCTCTCAGTGTTGAGCTGCCCAAGTCTCCATTCTGGAACTTCTTTCCTTTTTCATCTATTCTGTCTTCCTTTGTGATGTCTACTAGTCCCAACATGAAAAATGTCATGTTCATATATGCATACCAAGTTTATAATGATGTTTCCCAAACATGTATATTTTTATCCCAAAGTGCCCTACTCTGAGCTCCCAGCTTTCATATCTGATTATCTACTTAACATTTTTATCTATACCTGTCTCAAAGCTTACCTGCCCAAATCAGAGTTTTTGAGTCGCTTTCCCTAAACTTTACTCTGCGCTTGAGAATGAAAGTTTCCTGCCACCTGGGAACGGGTCTGATATTTACACACAGACATCACTGTTGGTTAGAAGCTGTTCACTGGTAGGCCATGTTATTCTGTCAGACAGAAATGAGCTCACAGAACACCCACATCAGACAAGATGTGTTTCTGTGACCATGATGGAATGAGACAAAATATGAATGTTTGGGCTTCCCTGGTGGTCCAGTGGGTAAGGACACCGCCTTGCAGTGCAAGGGGCGCCGGTTCGATCCCTGGCCTGGGAAGATCCCATGTGCTGCGGAGCGGCTGGACTGATATGTCCAATTACCGAGCCGGAGCTCTGGAGCACATGCACCCAGAGCTGGTGCTCTGCGACTGCAGAGGCCACCGTGGTGA
This sequence comes from Tragulus kanchil, assembly GCA_022376925.1. Lineage (NCBI taxonomy): Eukaryota > Metazoa > Chordata > Mammalia > Artiodactyla > Tragulidae > Tragulus > Tragulus kanchil. Next base: position 62,023,346 of record JAIOJX010000001.1, on the reverse strand, counting down.
TGGGAGGCCCACAGGAGCCAAAGAACAAAGATGGATGAGAATAGACAAATGAAAGACCAATAGAAGTAGCCCGCCTGCTCCCCTCCCCTGACTCCCCCCCAAAATAAATAAATAAATAAATCTTAAAAAAAAATATGAATATTTAGTAAGGTTATTTAAGTACTGACGTAAACAAGATTCCTGTGAAACTCACCAAATACCAAACATTCCCCTTTCCCAGCCAATTTGAGTGACCGCTACTTCTCTATCCATCACAGCTTTAGTCTTGTGTTAGCTTCCCTTCATTTTAAAAAAGATTTCCCCAGTCATAGACTCACCCTCATTGCCTAATAGCATCCAAATCATAGTGAACACTTGCTTCCTTGGACCCTCCCTAAAAACTCCTAACATAAGCTCCAACCCAATAATAAGTCCTTTCTAACATTTCTTACTTAGATACATGTGATTTGCCATGCTATGACTTCTTCATTTCTGCCACGAGTTACAAAGTCAACCTGTTCAACTGCAGTTTTTTTGTAAATGGTTAGGCCAAAGCAAGAGTCATATTGATTTCCCATTTTCCCTCACCCATCCACTGTCAGTTTAGAAGTCAAGTCCTTTGAACTCTACTTCCAAAAAGGATTCTATATAGGACCTCCTGTCATGGTCTTCTTTTCTACCACCCTAGTCCTCATCATTTCTTCCCTGGACTAATATAACATTTTTCTAACTGGTCATCTTGCCTTTACCCTTGTCCTCCTGCAGTTAGTTCTTAACACAGTAGCCAGAACAATATTAAGGCATAAAGCAGATCGTGTATTGTCCCTACTTAAGGCCCTCCATTAGCTGAGCCATCCAGTTAGAATACAATCCTAACTTCTTTCCATGGCTACCCCTTTCAACCCTTGCTGACCTCTCTAAAGCTCATCTTCTGATACTCTTTTAACTTCACCGCCTTGCAGTGCAAGGGGCGCCGGTTCGATCCCTGGCCTGGGAAGATCCCATGTGCTGCGGAGCGGCTGGACTGATATGTCCAATTACCGAGCCGGAGCTCTGGAGCACATGCACCCAGAGCTGGTGCTCTGCGACTGCAGAGGCCACCGTGGTGATGGGAGGCCCACAGGAGCCAAAGAACAAAGATGGATGAGAATAGACAAATGAAAGACCAATAGAAGTAGCCCGCCTGCTCCCCTCCCCTGACTCCCCCCCAAAATAAATAAATAAATAAATCTTAAAAAAAAATATGAATATTTAGTAAGGTTATTTAAGTACTGACGTAAACAAGATTCCTGTGAAACTCACCAAATACCAAACATTCCCCTTTCCCAGCCAATTTGAGTGACCGCTACTTCTCTATCCATCACAGCTTTAGTCTTGTGTTAGCTTCCCTTCATTTTAAAAAAGATTTCCCCAGTCATAGACTCACCCTCATTGCCTAATAGCATCCAAATCATAGTGAACACTTGCTTCCTTGGACCCTCCCTAAAAACTCCTAACATAAGCTCCAACCCAATAATAAGTCCTTTCTAACATTTCTTACTTAGATACATGTGATTTGCCATGCTATGACTTCTTCATTTCTGCCACGAGTTACAAAGTCAACCTGTTCAACTGCAGTTTTTTTGTAAATGGTTAGGCCAAAGCAAGAGTCATATTGATTTCCCATTTTCCCTCACCCATCCACTGTCAGTTTAGAAGTCAAGTCCTTTGAACTCTACTTCCAAAAAGGATTCTATATAGGACCTCCTGTCATGGTCTTCTTTTCTACCACCCTAGTCCTCATCATTTCTTCCCTGGACTAATATAACATTTTTCTAACTGGTCATCTTGCCTTTACCCTTGTCCTCCTGCAGTTAGTTCTTAACACAGTAGCCAGAACAATATTAAGGCATAAAGCAGATCGTGTATTGTCCCTACTTAAGGCCCTCCATTAGCTGAGCCATCCAGTTAGAATACAATCCTAACTTCTTTCCATGGTCTATGAGACCCCATGCAATACAACCCTTGCTGACCTCTCTAAAGCTCATCTTCTGATACTCTTTTAACTTGCTCATTAAATTCAGGTTATACTAGTCTTTTTCTTGTTCCTTGAATACATCAAACTCATTCCTGCCTCAGACCCTTTGCAGGTTCTCTTTCTCCTGCCTGGAATATTCTTCCTTCACATCTTCTCAAGGTTGCTTCCTTCTGATTATGCAATCTCAGCTCACACATCACTTCCCAAGGGACCATCCTTGATCATACTGTCTGTAGTTGATCCTTTTTCTCTGCTCAACTTTGTTCTTTATTCCATTAGCCTATTTATTTTAAATTCACAGCACAAAGCACTGTTGAAAGATACTGTAATCTACTGTCAATCTCTCTCATGTAGATTGCAAGTCCCATGAAAGCAGTGATTTTTTTTTAGGTCAATTAAAATTCTTCAAATTTATTTTTGTAACTTGGTTGAGGTATAATTAACATGAAAAAGTGCACAAACTTAAAATACATAACATGGTTGATTTTGACGTATGTATACACCTATGAAATCATCATCAAAATCACATTAATGAACATACCCTTCACCACCAAAAGTTCCCTTGTGATCCTTTGTGTCTTCTTCCTTCTGGTCCAGGCAATCAGTGGTCTCCTTTTTTGTCTCTATTGATTAATTCTCATTTTCTAGACTTCTATATAAATGTAATCCTGCAGTATGCACTTCTTTTCCTCAACAAACTGATCTTGAGATTCACCCATGTTATTACATATTTCAAGAGTTTGCTTCTCCTTATTAATAAATAATTGTGGAAATGTGCCGCAGTTGGTTTATTCATCCACCCGTTGAAGGACATCTGGGTTATTTTCAATTTTTCACAATGATGAACAAAACTTCTATTAACATGGGTGTACAAGTCTTTATGTGGATATATGTTGAAGCCAGGGATTTTGTGCATCTGATTCTTTGTAACGTCTCCCACGCCCAGGCACCTGTATAATATTTATGCAGTATGTGTTGGTTAAATACCTGTTCAATGAACAAGTAAGCTCTTTCCTTTTTTAGCCCCAGTTTGTGAATTTTCCACTGTTCTGAGACCCCATGCAATACAACCCTTGCTGACCTCTCTAAAGCTCATCTTCTGATACTCTTTTAACTTGCTCATTAAATTCAGGTTATACTAGTCTTTTTCTTGTTCCTTGAATACATCAAACTCATTCCTGCCTCAGACCCTTTGCAGGTTCTCTTTCTCCTGCCTGGAATATTCTTCCTTCACATCTTCTCAAGGTTGCTTCCTTCTGATTATGCAATCTCAGCTCACACATCACTTCCCAAGGGACCATCCTTGATCATACTGTCTGTAGTTGATCCTTTTTCTCTGCTCAACTTTGTTCTTTATTCCATTAGCCTATTTATTTTAAATTCACAGCACAAAGCACTGTTGAAAGATACTGTAATCTACTGTCAATCTCTCTCATGTAGATTGCAAGTCCCATGAAAGCAGTGATTTTTTTTTAGGTCAATTAAAATTCTTCAAATTTATTTTTGTAACTTGGTTGAGGTATAATTAACATGAAAAAGTGCACAAACTTAAAATACATAACATGGTTGATTTTGACGTATGTATACACCTATGAAATCATCATCAAAATCACATTAATGAACATACCCTTCACCACCAAAAGTTCCCTTGTGATCCTTTGTGTCTTCTTCCTTCTGGTCCAGGCAATCAGTGGTCTCCTTTTTTGTCTCTATTGATTAATTCTCATTTTCTAGACTTCTATATAAATGTAATCCTGCAGTATGCACTTCTTTTCCTCAACAAACTGATCTTGAGATTCACCCATGTTATTACATATTTCAAGAGTTTGCTTCTCCTTATTAATAAATAATTGTGGAAATGTGCCGCAGTTGGTTTATTCATCCACCCGTTGAAGGACATCTGGGTTATTTTCAATTTTTCACAATGATGAACAAAACTTCTATTAACATGGGTGTACAAGTCTTTATGTGGATATATGTTGAAGCCAGGGATTTTGTGCATCTGATTCTTTGTAACGTCTCCCACGCCCAGGCACCTGTATAATATTTATGCAGTATGTGTTGGTTAAATACCTGTTCAATGAACAAGTAAGCTCTCCTTTTTAGCCCAGGTTTGTGAATGTTTCCACTGTTCTCGTGCTCACCCTAGAATCATTCACTGCCATAACTGTTGTTTTCTTGCATTTCCATCTTCAGCCCTGGGTGACCCCTTGAGTGGAAGGTGAGTGTTTCCACTCTTGGCTTGTGGGAGAAACCCTGCTCATCGGGTTTGCTGCCAATGCATGCTCTCTACCCTAAGCTGGCCCCTCTGGCTGTTCAACATTCCTCACTTGCTGACTCCCTATCACATTCCCTACAGCAGCTGCTCCAAACTTCCTCCGCACTCCTCAAGCCCCCAGCCCCAGCCCTCCCCATCATTCTCAGGAGATGACTTCACCTCCTTCATTAGTGAGAAGACTGAGGCCAACTGACAGGAGTTTCTTTGGCTTCCCTCAGAGCCATCTCCACATCACCATCTCAAACGCTTCCGGCTCTCAGGAAGACGTGTTCATTCACCTTGCCAAGGTTAAGCTCTTTGCCGGTGTGCTTGATCCGTGCCCCAGGTTTAATGATATTAATAATAACAGCAAAACAAAAGTATTTAGCTCTGGATATGGACCATGCACTAGGATAAGTACTGATAAAACTACCGATTTTCACTGAAAAACTGTTTTTAACCTGGATCATTTCCTTTTTCTCTCTAAGCTTAAAAATGCATTTTAAAAAACAAAAGCATTGTACTTGGCTTATATTATCTAACTTCATCTTCACAGACAGCTTGTAGTTTAGTATCATTTTTTTTTTTTTTTTAATGAATGAGGCTAGGAATCTGAGAGGTTGAGTAATTTAATTTTCGGTCTTAGAGCTGGTTAAGTGGCGAAGCTAAAATTTAAGCCAAGATCTAAATCCAGTCCTTCTTGCCTGTCCCTCTCTCTTTCCCTCTTGCTTGCCTTGAAGTTCAGAGAGCTCTTTTCATCCAACTCCTCAGTTCATGGCTAGTTATCAACCTTGCCCAAAGTATAAAGTAACTATAGGAAAAGTAAAATAAAAGGGGAAAAGAGACACACTAAAGGAAGACATGAAGAAGCTTGCCAGACAAAGGAGTTTGAACTTCAGCCTGTAGACAGTGATTCCTCAAATTCAGGCCACCTGCTGTGGGGTGCTTGTTTTTCCGGGGGAGAGGAAGGGTGCTTGTTAATAGCACAGATTTCCAGGCTCTACCTTCAGACCTATTAGATCAGTACCTCTGAAGGTAGGTTAAAGTAGAAGCATAAATGACCAGATCAGAGGCTATGAGAGTATTCCAGAGGAGATGAAGTGGCCTGGCTATGGAAGTGGACAGATGTAAACAGATTTTTTTTATTGTGGTAAAATACACTTAACATAAATTCACCCTTTGAACCATTTTAAAGTGTACAATTCAGTGGTGTTTACTACATTCACATGGTGTGCAATGATTACCACCATCACTTTCAAAACATTTTCGTTACCCAGATTGGAGAATTTGAGAAAGTCGAACTGGAGGGACTGTGTAATAGATGGAATGTTGATGGTGAGTGAGAGGGATGGGGTCAAGTTCATTAGGTTTGGATGGCCTGCTGATCAGAATAATGGTGATCTCTAACAGAGGTGAGGGAATAGAAAGTAAGACTTTGCACAGGTAGAAGTGAAGGAAACATGAAGGCAATTAAGGTCATGCTGAATTTCTTAGAGAATTTCAGGGCAACTAGTTGGAATGGATCTGGATTATACAGGTGAAAGTTAGGGCCTGGGGATTCAGACTGTACAAGAGCAAACATATGAGGTTCGCTATTTGTCAGAGACTGGTCCAAGTGCTTTACATGCATGATCTCTATCAAGCTTCATATTACAGATATGCAAACAAAGGTATAGAGTAACGTGCCAACGTTACTAGCACTTGACAGGGGTTGGAGGATGATTAGAACTCAAGCAGACTGATTTTAGGGTCAGTGTTCACAGCCCTTATAATGTGCTGCCTCTCGAAGGGGACCATTTCATCTTCAGAGAGAGAGAGCACTTGAATCCAGGACAATCGAGGCAAGGGTGAAGGCAGAGCTTTGGGAAAATCGACATCAATGAGGAGAGGAGAAGAGAAGACAGAAAGGTAACAGGGAAATGGGAAAATCATAGAGGCCAATGGAGATGAGAGTTTCAGGAAGGAGGGTGTGTCTGATCCTGCAGATGTGTTGCCGCTGAAGCACTGAGAAGCTATCTGGTCTGCTTGTGCTTATCACTGGTAATCTTCCAGATGACTAGTTAGTGGGGGACAAGGAAAGTCCAAGGGAAAATGTTAAAGGGCAAGATGGTGGTAGGAATAGAAAATAGTTGTATGGACTATTTTGGGGGGAATATTGGAAATGAAGTGAAAAAGAAGGACGATTGATAAAGTTTTGGAAGGAATCAGCATAGTCTCTTGGATCATGCAGGCAGATCAGAATTCCTGTCCTGCCACTTATTTTCTGGGTGGCCTTGGGTAAGTGAGTTAACTTCTTGGAGCCTCAATTTCCTCATAATCATAATAACAACAATAATAATTATATATGCACACATGCTAAGTCACTTCAGTTGTGTCTGGCTCTTTGCAAACCTATGGACTGTCACCTGCCAGACTCCTCTATCCTTGGGATTCTCCAGGCAAGAATAGTGGAGTGGGTTGTGATGTCCTCCTCCAGGGGATCTTTCTGACCCCAGAGATAGAACCCAGGTCTCTTACATCTCCTACACTGGTGGGTGAGTTCTTCACCTTGGAAGCCCAATTATATAGAAATAAACATAATTATAATAACAACATATTATAATAGGATTAGAAATTGAGATTATGCATGTAAAATGCACACTGAAAGAGTAAGTATATGGTTAACCATTGTTATAAGTTGTCCAATAAATGTGAATGAATCTTGTTCAGTGATCTTGAGTATTCAGGAAACTCCTGATTCTACTTTCATGAGATCTTTGAAATTAGTTATGTCCAGAACGGAGTCAGCAGTTGCTGTCAATAGGAACATCTTCTTGAGGTCACCTCAGATTGGAGTCAAGTCAGAGAAGTTAAACTCCAAGCCACAGGATCTGAAGATAGATGGTCATTCAACTTGTTACTTCTCTGTACAGTGACTAGGTGGAGAAACAGAGCGTTGAACGGGAAATGACTTACCACAGACCCTTTCCAGATATGGTTTCTCTAAGCATCTAAGAAAGAAAATAGAATCTAAAACTTCTTGGCATTAGATATTTAAGGAGATTTTCCCATGTGCAACATAGAAAATGACCTTCCCACCATTTTCTCTCACTTTGAAAACCCCCATAAACTCCATGCAAACGTTTTTTTTTTTTTTAAAGATTTATTTATTTGTTTTGGGGGGGTGGGGTAGGGAGGGAGGGGAGCATGAGGGCCACTTCTATTGGTGTTTCATTTGTCTATTCTCATCCATCTTTTTTCGTTGGCCTGTGTGGGCCTCCCATTGCGGTGGCCTCTGTTGTCTCAGAGCACTGACTCTGGGTGCATGCACTCCAGAGCTCCGGCTCGGTAATTGGACACATCAGTCCAGCCGCTCTGCAGCACGTGGGATCTTCCCAGGCTAGGGATTGAACCGGCGCCCCTTGCACTGCAAGGCGGTGTCCTTACCCACGGGACCACCAGGGAAGCCCACTTTTTTTTTTTTTTAAAAAAAAAACACAACAGTACAGAGGAATGCATGCAATACCAAAACTCTCCTAAACATTACTTAGTTTTTGTTTGAGGATTCTGAATGCACTTAAGGATCTTGCAAGATCTCAGAGGTCCCATACATTTGTTCTTCAAGTCTGTATCTCTCTGAATTGTAGACAATTTTCCAGAATCCATATCAACCTCAAGTTTTTCTTTAAAATTTTCTTTTATTAAAAAAAAACCCTGGGCTTCCCTGGTGGTCTAGTGGGTAAGGACACTGCCTTGCAGTGCAAGGGGTGCCGGTTCGATCCCTGGCCTGGGAAGATCCCATGTGCCGCAAAGCAGCTGGACCGATGTGTCCAACTACCGAGCAGGAATAGGTTAACCATTGTTATAAGTTGTCCAATAAATGTGAATGAATCTTGTTCAGTGATCTTGAGTATTCAGGAAACTCCTGATTCTACTTTCATGAGATCTTTGAAATTAGTTATGTCCAGAACGGAGTCAGCAGTTGCTGTCAATAGGAACATCTTCTTGAGGTCACCTCAGATTGGAGTCAAGTCAGAGAAGTTAAACTCCAAGCCACAGGATCTGAAGATAGATGGTCATTCAACTTGTTACTTCTCTGTACAGTGACTAGGTGGAGAAACAGAGCGTTGAACGGGAAATGACTTACCACAGACCCTTTCCAGATATGGTTTCTCTAAGCATCTAAGAAAGAAAATAGAATCTAAAACTTCTTGGCATTAGATATTTAAGGAGATTTTCCCATGTGCAACATAGAAAATGACCTTCCCACCATCTCTCTCTCTCTTTGAAAACCCCCATAAACTCCATGCAAACGTTTTTTTTTTTTTTTAAAGATTTATTTATTTATTTTGGGGGGGTGGGGTAGGGAGGGAGGGGAGCATGAGGGCCACTTCTATTGGTGTTTCATTTGTCTATTCTCATCCATCTTTTTTCGTTGGCCTGTGTGGGCCTCCCATTGCGGTGGCCTCTGTTGTCTCAGAGCACTGACTCTGGGTGCATGCACTCCAGAGCTCCGGCTCGGTAATTGGACACATCAGTCCAGCCGCTCTGCAGCACGTGGGATCTTCCCAGGCTAGGGATTGAACCGGCGCCCCTTGCACTGCAAGGCGGTGTCCTTACCCACGGGACCACCAGGGAAGCCCACTTTTTTTTTTTTTTTAAAAAAAAAACACAACAGTACAGAGGAATGCATGCAATACCAAAACTCTCCTAAACATTACTTAGTTTTTGTTTGAGGATTCTGAATGCACTTAAGGATCTTGCAAGATCTCAGAGGTCCCATACATTTGTTCTTCAAGTCTGTATCTCTCTGAATTGTAGACAATTTTCCAGAATCCATATCAACCTCAAGTTTTTCTTTAAAATTTTCTTTTATTAAAAAAAAACCCTGGGCTTCCCTGGTGGTCTAGTGGGTAAGGACACTGCCTTGCAGTGCAAGGGGTGCCGGTTCGATCCCTGGCCTGGGAAGATCCCATGTGCCGCAAAGCAGCTGGACCGATGTGTCCAACTACCGAGCAGGAGCTCTGGCGCGCATGCGCCCAGAGCCGGTGCTCTGCAGCAAGAGAGGTGACTGCAATGGAAGGCTCATACGTGCCAAAGAATAAAAAAAGATGGATGAAAATAAATATAAATAAAAGAGGCATGATAGGAAAAGAAAATAAAGAATTCCCTAATTACCCAGGATAAATGATTAAATGAACACGAGTGTAGAACTGTATATGCATAATTGTATCCTCTTTAAAAATATCTGCATATAGTAGGAAAATATGTGGCAGAATACACAACAAACTCAACAGTGGTTACACCTAGGAGGCTGATTTTAAAGCCTTTCTACTTAATATCTGTCTGCAAAATTTCCCAGCATTGCATCACGAATAAAGTTTAAACCTACAGAAAATTAGACTCATGCAGTGAACACTTGTTTTCTCATGCTTAAGTTCTGCCATTAGCATTTTGCTTTACTTGTTTTTGGGCATCCCAGGTGGCTCAGATGGTAAAGAATCTGCCTGCAATGTGAGAGACCCAGGTTCAATCCCTGGATTGGGAAGATGCCCTGGAGAAGGGCATGGCAACCCACTCCAGTATTCTTGCCTGGAGTATCCTACGGACAGAGGAGCCTGGCAGGTTACAGATCATGGGGTCACACAGAGTTGGACACGACTGAGCGACTAACACTTTCCCAGATGGCTCAGTGGTAAAGAATCTACCTGCCAATGCAGAAGACCTGGGTTTGATTCCTGGGTCAGAAAGGTTCCCTGGGAGAGGACATGGCAAACTACTGTAGCATTCTTTGCCTGGAAATTTCATGGACAGAGGAGCCTGGTGGACCACAGCCCATGGGGTTGTGAGTAGTGGCCCACCACTGACAGACTGAGCACATAGTAAGTTTCAACTAAGTTGATGACACGAGTACATTTCCCCCCAAATATTATTATCAGCATGCATATTATTTACTCGATTTATATTTATTTACAGTTTTTTCCTTTTGAGATAAAATTTATATGCAATGAATTGCACAAATCATAAGTAAATGACTCAACAGCTGTGACAAATGAATATACCTGTGTTACCCCAATGTCCACCAAGACAGAGAACGTTATCATGACCCTAGGAAGCTTCCTCACGCCCATCCCAACTTCCGACCCACTCCCTTTGACAACAAGGAAAGTATTTACCTAAACTATTCATTTTAGAATACTTACAAATTTATAGAAAAATTACAAAAATAGAACAGAATTTTGTATACCTACACATCCAGTTTTCCCTATTAACTTTTTTTTTAAAAAAATTTATTTATTTATTTATTGGGGGGGTGGGGTTGGGAGGGAGGGGAGCAGGTGGGCCACTTCTATTGGTCTTTCATTTATCTATTGTCATCCATCTTTTTTTTTGGCCCGTGTGGGCCTCCCATCGTGGTGGCCTCTGTCGTCGCAGAGCACCAGCTCTGGGTGCATGCGCTCCAGAGCTCCTGCTCGGTAATTGCACATCAGTCCAGCTGCTCCGCGGCACATGGGATCTTCCCAGGCCAGGGATCGAACCGGCGCCCCCTGCACTGCAAGGCGGTGTCCTTACCCACTGGACTACCAGGGGAAGCCCCTATTAACTTTTTATATCACTATGGCATGTTTGTCATGACTAATGACCAATACTGATACATAATTATTAACTGAAGCCCACAATTGATTCACATTTTACTAGTTTTCAGCTAATGTCTTTGTTGTTGTTGTTGTTCCACTATACCATCCAGGATGCCACATTATATTGAACTAACGTATCTCTTTTGGCCTCTCTGGGTTGTGACAATTTCACAGGTTTTCCTGGGTTTTGATGGCCTTGACAGTTTTGAGGTGCACTGCACCACTCCATAGAATGTCTGTCAATTTAGGCTTGTCTGATGTTTCTCATGGTTAGATTGTGGTTTTGTAACTTTTCCATTTTTATAATAATCCCGTTTAACTTTTGTAATCAGACTTAGTAAAGATACATATTCTAAAGGCATGATGGTGATGAGGAGGAGTGAGGTGGCTGACAATAAGGAACTAAAAGAAGCATGTCTACTTGGAGAAACCTGGAGAAAAGAAATAAGAATGTGAAGTTTTTCCTTTTAAATTTTTCATGACCCTAGGAAGCTGTGACAAATGAATATACCTGTGTTACCCCAATGTCCACCAAGACAGAGAACGTTATCATGACCCTAGGAAGCTTCCTCACGCCCATCCCAACTTCCGACCCACTCCCTTTGACAACAAGGAAAGTATTTACCTAAACTATTCATTTTAGAATACTTACAAATTTATAGAAAAATTACAAAAATAGAACAGAATTTTGTATACCTACACATCCAGTTTTCCCTATTAACTTTTTTAAAAATTTATTTATTTATTTATTGGGGGGTGGGGTTGGGAGGGAGGGGAGCAGGTGGGCCACTTCTATTGGTCTTTCATTTATCTATTGTCATCCATCTTTTTTTTTGGCCCGTGTGGGCCTCCCATCGTGGTGGCCTCTGTCGTCGCAGAGCACCAGCTCTGGGTGCATGCGCTCCAGAGCTCCTGCTCGGTAATTGCACATCAGTCCAGCTGCTCCGCGGCACATGGGATCTTCCCAGGCCAGGGATCGAACCGGCGCCCCCTGCACTGCAAGGCGGTGTCCTTACCCACTGGACTACCAGGGAAGCCCCTATTAACTTTTTATATCACTATGGCATGTTTGTCATGACTAATGACCAATACTGATACATAATTATTAACTGAAGCCCACAATTGATTCACATTTTACTAGTTTTCAGCTAATGTCTTTGTTGTTGTTGTTGTTCCACTATACCATCCAGGATGCCACATTATATTGAACTAACGTATCTCTTTTGGCCTCTCTGGGTTGTGACAATTTCACAGGTTTTCCTGGGTTTTGATGGCCTTGACAGTTTTGAGGTGCACCGGTCGACCACTCCATAGAATGTCTGTCAATTTAGGCTTGTCTGATGTTTCTCATGGTTAGATTGTGGTTTTGTAACTTTTCCATTTTTATAATAATCCCGTTTAACTTTTGTAATCAGACTTAGTAAAGATACATATTCTAAAGGCATGATGGTGATGAGGAGGAGTGAGGTGGCTGACAATAAGGAACTAAAAGAAGCATGTCTACTTGGAGAAACCTGGAGAAAAGAAATAAGAATGTGGAAAGTTCCGGTTGCCCAGAGTGGTCCAGGCTGACCCAATGTAGGCACATCTTTACAGTGGCTATCACCTGCCTGAGAAGAGGGGGCTGGAGTGAGGAGATTCCCCAAAAGGGACTGAGATCTTTCCGTAACAAATGTCTCCTAAATCAAGAAGCTTTTCTAATCTTGAAGGATTGACTATTCAGCACCACATCAAGTGAAAATTCCTCACCACCTTCTGCGCAGATAGCGACTCGAATCTGGAGAGTGAAACCAGTACTGGGAATGTCCAGGCTTGAACACAGCCTCGGCCCTGGGTCTATTTTGGGAACATTTGGACATATTCTGTAGCATCATATTCATACTTTGGTAAAACAAGCGAAGGTTCAAAGAAATAATCTTTGACTGTCTTTGTACACCCCACGTTTCGTCTACAGCATGGCATATTCTAAGCAGAGGTGGGGAGCACGGGGTGGCTGGTTAACCATTATGACACCTGACCATCTGCTGGGGTCGAGCTGGATTTGAAAGAGCAAGTGCCCATGTCGGAGGGTTAATGGGGGCAAGAGGAATCAAGTCAGTGAAATGTGAGAGAATCAGTACGCAGAATGCTTGAGAGCACATTCACACATTTCACAGAAGAAGGGGGCTAAGGTTACACCCAGCCACCGCCGATGCATGATGAAAAAAAAACCCAACCTTACGCCCTTTGCTCTTTGCTGGCTGCCTCCAGCGCCCTAGAAGGCTTCTCAAGCAAGGCTCGGTATCCTTCCTCGATTTTCTCAGGGTATCTGTTGGCGGCTTAAGACTCTTCCCTTCCCCAGACGTCCATCCAGCCCCGCTCTCGGCCCCCGCCCTCCGCTCATCCGCCCCTCCCCGCTTTCACGGGGATTTGGAAGGAGGAGGCTTGGGAGGGGAGTGTTCCGCTCTCCAAGTGAAGGTGTGCCCCAAAGGAATGTGTAGGGGGGGACCGATAGCAAGCTGGCACAAAATGAGCAAACAGCTGGAGACACTCCAAGGCGAGAGAGAATTTTAGATTCAGCACTGGTTGGAGGCAGGAAGAAGAGATGGGGAGGGGCTGGAGGTGGTGGAAAGAGATGGAATCTAGGAGCCTCCGCAACTCAGCACCTGATCTAGGACTTGGCCCACTAATGACACGTTAATTAATGTTCTAATAATAACGAAGATTTATTGAGCACTCAAATTTTCCCAGGGGCTAGATTTCATAAACATTATCATCTTTAATCTTTCTCTCCTTTCTCAATACCCTGGCGGAAACGTGGGGTGGACGAAGACAGTCAGGATTATTTCTTTGAATCTTAACTTCTTTTGCCAAAGTATAACGATTGACTATTACCCCTCAAGTGAACCACTTCAGTTCGGGTAAAGCATCCAGGCTTGAACACAGCCTCGGCCCTGGGTCTATTTTGGGAACATTTGGACATATTCTGTAGCATCATATTCATACTTTGGTAAAACAAGCGAAGGTTCAAAGAAATAATCTTTGACTGTCTTTGTACACCCCACGTTTCGTCTACAGCATGGCATATTCTAAGCAGAGGTGGGGAGCACGGGGTGGCTGGTTAACCATTATGACACCTGACCATCTGCTGGGGTCGAGCTGGATTTGAAAGAGCAAGTGCCCATGTCGGAGGGTTAATGGGGGCAAGAGGAATCAAGTCAGTGAAATGTGAGAGAATCAGTACGCAGAATGCTTGAGAGCACATTCACACATTTCACAGAAGAAGGGGGCTAAGGTTACACCCAGCCACCGCCGATGCATGATGAAAAAAAAACCCAACCTTACGCCCTTTGCTCTTTGCTGGCTGCCTCCAGCGCCCTAGAAGGCTTCTCAAGCAAGGCTCGGTATCCTTCCTCGATTTTCTCAGGGTATCTGTTGGCGGCTTAAGACTCTTCCCTTCCCCAGACGTCCATCCAGCCCCGCTCTCGGCCCCCGCCCTCCGCTCATCCGCCCCTCCCCGCTTTCACGGGGATTTGGAAGGGAGGAGGCTTGCGCAGGGGGAGTGTTCCGCTCTCCAAGTGAAGGTGTGCCCCAAAGGAATGTGTAGGGGGGGACCGATAGCAAGCTGGCACAAAATGAGCAAACAGCTGGAGACACTCCAAGGCGAGAGAGAATTTTAGATTCAGCACTGGTTGGAGGCAGGAAGAAGAGATGGGGAGGGGCTGGAGGTGGTGGAAAGAGATGGAATCTAGGAGCCTCCGCAACTCAGCACCTGATCTAGGACTTGGCCCACTAATGACACGTTAATTAATGTTCTAATAATAACGAAGATTTATTGAGCACTCAAATTTTCCCAGGGGCTAGATTTCATAAACATTATCATCTTTAATCTTTCTCTCCTTTCTCAATACCCTGGCGGAAACGTGGGGTGGACGAAGACAGTCAGGATTATTTCTTTGAATCTTAACTTCTTTTGCCAAAGTATAACGATATTTTTGCCTCTATTTCACAAATAAAGACACTGAATCCCACGGGGGTTACCTAACTTGCCCAAGGTTACAATTAGCAAGTGGCAGAGTTGCGATTTGAATTCAGGGCCCCTGCGCTCAACTTCTTGCCTTGTGTGAAAGGCCTCAGTGTGGATGGTCGTGTTTGGCACAATGAGGGGCTCAGTTCTTAAGTGATGTCTCCAGCTCCAAGCCCTTCCTTCTCAGTCAAGCCTCTCCGTCATCATCTCGTCATCTCCTGGGAGCAGTCCTTGCATCCCTGACCCCCACGGCCCGGGCGCAGATAGAAGAACCTTCCACGACTCCACTCTGAAGTGCTAGACTTAGTGGAAGGCAGAGTAAGCCTAGCTGGCCAGCCTCTGTCCCTCTCCCGTCCTCTGTGATCCTCTGCGCTTCCTCACCTCCTCCCCTAGATTCTCACCCTCTTGTGACAAGAGGTGCTCGCCAGCATCTGTGCTTAATGGCTCAAGGGGTGGGTGGCAGGATGCGGTGCTGCCTGAGCTTTCACGCGGGCAACTTTGGCGAACCGGCTTCTGCGCGCTGGCGGCCTGCCTCCACCCGACAGTTTTTTTTTTTTCTTCTTTACGTTATGCCGCAGCCGCTCCCATCTGCGTGCATTCAGAGGCTTGCTCTCTTTCCCTTCAGAAAATGACCATGTGAGATCCCGCTTCTTCCCACATTACTGGAGCGCCGGCCAGTTCAGGCCGCTGCAGGCAGCTGGCCGCAGATGCGCGAGGATTAGTCGCTCCCAGGCTGCGAGTGACCGCCAGCGCCGTTGGGCGCCGCGCGCCGTTCCTCCCGCACCGCCTGCCTCCGCGCGCCTTGCCGGCTGGTTTTCTTTTCTTTCTTTACCTTTCTTTCTTTCCTCGTCTTTTTTTTTTTTTTTTCTTCCCGCCTTCTTTTTTCTTTCTTTTCTTTATGTCTCCCCCACTTCTGTCTTGCTTTCTCTTTCTCTGATTTTCCTGAATTTCTTTTTACCAAGGGTTTTTAAGATGAAGTACTTGATCTCAAGGAATTCAGATATTTTGGGGATAAAGCTTCCCCTTCCTATATAATCTCAGTGTTCACAGTTGGTTGTGTACTCTTGCACACTTTTCTCCCCCACCCCACACACCTTAGTTTGAATTTTGACACAGGCCTTCTTTACATTTGAAGACTACGGAAACTGCAGATGTTCTCCGTTATTTGAAAACTTTTGGCGTATTACCTATTCCTTTAATAAATATAGCCAGATAACCAGCCACAATATCAGGATCTTGTGACAGAAGTGAAGTATTTTGGCTTTATAGACAAGGGTACATTTCCCACCTGCTGTAAAATAAAAATTGCATCTTACTATGCTTCATACTCTACCTCTTTTTTAAAAAGGACAGTAACAATATATCATGAAGAGCTCTCTTGGCTGACAGATACAGAGCTAGCATACATGCTTGATTTCAGCTTTTCAGTATTCCCCTTTTCATGAACCTTCAGATTGTTTTCCTTTATTTATTTTGCCATTGCCAACTGTAGTGAACATCCTTGGGCATACATCTCTGCTCACTTGTAAAAATAACATATTAGGTTACTGTCCTATAAGAGGTATTACCAGATCAAAGGTTTGTACATTTAAAGTTTTTTATAGTTGCTACCTGATTACCTTCCAAACTGGTTGCAGCAACACCCTCCTCTGCTTAAGATAGATGTGAGGGAGTTGCTATTTCCCCATATTCTTACCAGTGCTGAATATTAACAATATTTTAAAATGGTGACAGTCAGAAGGGTAAAAAATGCTATCCCATTATTTTTAATATTTTTATCCTTGGCAGCCTATGAGGCTGGAAACTTCTCATGCTTGGTGCCTGTATTTCCACTTCTGTGATTTGTCTTTTCACAGCCTTTGCCATAGATTTCAGGTTGTTGGCTTTTTCATAGAAGATTTTAGGATTATGTTTTACACTTTGTATTTAGGGTTGTAAATGTGTTTCTTTTATATTATAGAATGATGAGTCTCGTTTTATTTAATTTCAGGTATTTCATCTCAGTGAAATTTATTATCTTTTATTTTTGCCCCGTAGCAAATTTTAAATTATGTTGTCAGCATTATCAGTCTTTATGGTTTCTACGTTTCCTATCTTGCATAAGAAGGCCTCTCCCATTCTGTGGTGCTAAAAATATTCTTTTTAATTTTTTCTAAGGTTTTCATATGAAAACGGAAATATTTAATTCATCTGGAATTTATTATATGAGTGACACAACATAACAGTCTAATAATCTGATCCAGTTATCTAGACAGAGGACATTCTTTTTCAGTGAAAAACAGCTTCTGCTAATCTTATACTTAGTTCTAACTATGTAGGCCTGAGGCAGCTCACAAATGGCCAAACCTGGGGGCAGTTCCGTAAGTAACCACAATACTTCCTGTTTTTCTTAACTCTTCTGTTTCAACATGGTTGTAGGTCAAGGTCATTCTCACACAGGCCAGGAACAGCCTAGGCCTGATGCTACCTTTTCTATTCAAAATATTTCTTACAGTATTCATTGCATTTTGCTAAACCATCTATCAGATTGAGGTGGTTTCTTTCTAAGTTTGTTTTCTTTAAGGTTTTTATTATTCATGCCTGCTGAGTTATATCAAATAGTTTTTCACGACTTTTTGATACATTTATATAGTGTTCATTTCCTTTCATTTGTGGCTCTAATGAACTATAGTGATAGATTGCTTAATTTAACGATATTTGCAGTGTTGAAGTAAACCTTGCTTCATCAGAGTGAATCAGGTCTTTACTACTACTTTGGAATGTGTTTGCTAATATTTTAGTAAAACAGTTTGCATATATATTCGTAAGTAAAAGTGGTCTGTAGTTTATCTTTGTTGTATTCTTTTTTTTTTTTTAAAGATTTATTTATTTACTTATTTTGGGCGGGGGTCGGGTTGGGCAGGGAGGGGGTGGGTGGGCCACTTCTATTGGTCTTTCATTTGTCTATTTTCATCCGTCTTTGTTCTTTGGCCGGTGTGGGCCTCCCATCGCCGTGGCGTCTGTCGTCGCAGAGCACCGGCTCTGAGCGCATGCGCTCCAGAGCTTTGGCTCGGTAATTGGACACATCGGTCCAGCCGCTCCACAGCACGTGGGATCTTCCCAGGCCAGGGATCGAACCGGCGCCCCTTGCACTGCAAGGCGGTGTCCTTATCCACTGGACCACCAGGGGAAGCCCTAGTTTTTGTTTTCTTTATGTATTCACTGCTACATTGGTTATTGCATAAGTTTTATGATTTCTAAATTCTATGTGTCTTTTATCATTAGATGAACATATCCTTGTTCTGTTTAATTGTTCTGGCTTTGAATTTCACTTTATTTGATTTTAATACTGTTTTAGGGCTTCTCTGGTAGCTCAGTGGTTGTGAGTTCACCTGCCAATGCAGGAGACACGGGTTCAATCCCTGATCCAGGAAGATCCCACATGTGGCGGAGCAACTAGGCCTATGAGCCACAACTATTGAACCTGTGCTCTAGAACCTTGGAGCCGCAATTATGGAGCCCATGTGCTGCAACTATTGAAGCCCATATGCCCCGGAGCCTGAGTTCCTCAACAAGAGAAGTCACCACAACAAGAAGCCTGCTCACCTCAATTAGAGAGTAGCCCCCACTCCCTGTAACTAGAGAAGAGCCTGCAGCAGCAGTGAAAACCCAGAAGAGCCATAAATAAATAAATAAATACTTTAAAATATTATAATTAAAAAATACTGCTTTATTTTTACTTACACTCAGCTCATATGTCTTTCTGTTGCTTTACATTCAGTATTCCTTTGTTGTTGTTGTTTTTTTTCCCTTAGGAGTATTTGATATATGTACCATATCATTGTTTTTTTAAACCAAAACTGAAAATCCATTTTATTTTTTCAAGGAAAGAATAATCTAAGTCGGGGCTTCCTTGGTAGCACTAGTAGTGACAAACATGCCTGCCAATGCAGGAGACATAGGAGATGCAGGTTAAATCCCTGCGTTGGGAAGATCCACTGTGGGAGGGCATGGCAACCCACTCCAGTATTCTTGCCAGGAGAATCCCTTGGACAGAGGAGCCTGGCGGGCTACAGTCCATGGGGTCACACAGAGTTGGACACAACTGAAGTCACTTAGCACACATGCACAATTATTGTGAAAACAAATACATTTGATCTTATTTCTTCTCTCACGGCTTGTTGGTTACACTTTTTGTTTCCCCCTTTTCTCTTTGCTTACTTTTCTAGATTTATCAAGCTTTAAAAAAATTCCTTATTTGCGCTTTTCCTTTCCCCAAGGAATTTAGAAGTTCTCTAAATATAGTTCTACTTTGCTAGTGGTTACAATCCTATTTTTAACAGTCATATTTAAGCTATTTTTCTCTTTGGACATATCAACATTTAATCATAAGTATGTTCTTCTTACTCAGCCACACATTTACAAAGATCAATAGCTGCTGCAAGGTGAGTTGATTAGAGAGGATTCGACAAGAAGCGGGGAGATCAACTAGGCAGTAATCACTATGATTAAGATAAGAATTGTTTCCTTGGAGTATATGTGTTTTTTGATTTTTCATTTCAAGTATTCTTACTTAACACATGCCATACATATCATATTATCACCATCCTTTTATATTTATCAGTAAATATTATAACCACTGTTTCTTGGACCCTAAACCTCTAAATCTTTACTTATCTTGGAATCTTAGTTTTGATTTCATTTTAATTTGATTAGTCATTTCTTCACTATTTTTTTTGTCTTGAGTGTCTGTGAATGTCTTTTGCCCATACAGATGAATAATATCTTGAGGGCTTCCCCTGGTGGTCCAGTGGGTAAGGACACTGCCTTGCAGTGCAAGGGGCGCCGGTTTGATCCCTGGCCTGGGAAGATCCCATGTGCTGCGGAGCGGTTGGACTGATGTGTCCAATTACCCAGCCAGAGCTCTGGAGCACATGCACCCAGAGCCGGCACTCTGCAACGACAGATGCCACCGCAATGGGAGGCCCACAGGAGCCAAAGAACAAAGAAGGATGAAAATAGAGAAATGAAAGACCAATAGAAGTGACCCGCCTGCTCCCCTCCCTCCCCAACCCGACCCCTGCCCAAAAATAAATAAATAAATCTTTAAAAAAAAATCTTGAATAAGTATAAAATGACTAGATGATAATTCTCTCATTCATCTATAGATGTTATTCCATCTTTTTTTTTTTGCTTTCACCGAGGAAGGTGAGAGCTGTCATGCTAGTCTGCTTCTTTTCTTGGTAAATATGAAATCAAATGAAAAAACCCCCTTTATCTGAAAGCTTATAAGATTCTTGTCTTTATCTGTGAAATTTGTAAGTAGAGAGACATTTTCTTGTATCTTTTTCCTGATTATCATATTTGTGCCTGTTCATTTTCTTTTCTTGGGCTTCCCTGGTGGCTCAGTGGTAAAGAATCTGCCTGTCAATCCAGGAGATGCGGGTTCAGTCTCTGGGTCTAGAAGATTCCCTGGAGAAAGAAATGGCAACCCACTCCAGTATTATTGCCTGGGAAATCCCACAGATAGAGGAGCCTTGGGCTATAGTCCATGGGGGTCACAAAAGCATTGGACATGACTTAGCGACTGAACAACAATAACCTTTTTTTTCTTATTCCTGATATATTTTATATATATTAAGTTTTCTGGAGATGTCTCTGCCTCTTGCATTTTCAGTCATATTAATTTTTCTGTGCTTTTTCTCTAGTATTGTGAGTTATTTCTCCAGTTTCTCCTCTGGAGAACTGATTCCGTTTTCAGCAGAAATCATGTCTCTGGAAATTTTGACATTGGCAATCACTTAATTTCAACCTTCAGTCACTTTTTTAAATGTCCTCTAAATCCAGTACATAGAAATTGTATTTATCATTATATTTATAGTAAATCCAATAGAGTTATTAAAACTATGAAGAAACAATGAAGTGATTGAGAGAGGAGCAGAACGAAAAAGAAAAAAATGCTCACCATTAAATGCAGACTGCAGGTACATAGGAACTTACAGAGGGAGAAGTCACTGTGGACAGGAAAAAAGAAGTTGCATGCATAAACTGGAAGGCAAGAAGGATGTGGAATTGGTCTCTGTCTCAGCCTTGAGGCTTTAAGCCAACATGTCATTCTCATGCTCCTGTCGCCCTATAATATGAGCCATGAATGTTCAACATTTTTCCTGTTAAATATTCTACTATGCGCTTTGATCCAAGATATTCTTTGATTTTTTTCTGGTTGGCTATTTACTTATAATATGTAACAATCCAGTTAAGAAAATCAACGTCTTATTTACGACCCTGCTTTAGTCCTTGGACTTGGATGTTTGCATCTTGTCTCACTAGTTTTTGACTTTCTTCTCCCTTTCAAATTCTTGGGCTTGGATTGGATCTACTACTCTCTCTCTATCTTCCTGATTTGGGTAACCTGGAAGAGCGCTCCTGCCTTTATGACCCTTGGGAACCCAACCTCATACTCTGGTCTCCCAACTAGTGGCCAAGCCAGTTTATCCTATGAGTGTGAGGAATTCAGGAAAGCTGGGCATGATGGGTCTTTAAAAATGGGTAGGCTACGAGAAGAACAGAAAGAACACAGAGCTCACCTTGAGGGTGCGAGTGGTGCGTGTGTGCTTGCATATATGTGTGCACTCAGTGAATAGCCAGACTTCCTGGAATAGGTTAATATAGAGGCGATGTCCAGAAGGTTGTCTAATAGGGAGGAAGTGGAAGTTGAAGGATGAGTCATATGACTGGAAGGATTCCTTAGAGTTGATACTGGTGGGACCAACTTTCCCTAAGTTGTAGGAGAGTGATCTTAAAACCAGAGCAATACACAGAACCAAGGATCAAGTAGGGAGCTGAGTCTGGTAAGGCAGAGAGGAGATTTGGATGAATTCATCAAGACTAAGGGGTAAAAGAAGACACTTAGAAAGAGTTAGGGACTGGAGATGCAGGGAGATAAAAAGTAATGGATTAAGGAAAACCAGGAATAGTCCAGAGAGATTGTTTGCCATAGTCATGGCTAACATTTAGGTGCCTGCTACAATATGGCATCAACTTATGAACATACTCATTAGATGAGGGAAGGGTGGGTAGAGAAAAAAAAAAAGGCCAGATTGTGCTGGGTCTTAAAAGCCATACCAAGCAATTTAGATTTGAAGCAGTGAATAACACAAAGCCATCAATAGATTTTTGAGCAGGGAAGTAGTATGATACATACAATGTTATTTTGAATAGCCATTTGGAAGAACTGAAGAAGAGAGATTGGAAATGGTTTTGAAGATCTTTATGGGATTCAAGTCAGAGATGCTCAGAATTTAGACTTGGCTAGGGAAAAGGAATAGAGAGTGATATATCTAGGAGACACTGTGAAGAACCGCTAAATGGGATATTTGGCTGGATTAAGGGGGAAGAGAGATGGTGCCATCAAAGGTAAATACGAAGTTTGTTTTTTTTTTTAAGTTTGGAAAGGCTACCGTGGAGAGTAGGGAAGGGTAGGCATGTTGAATTTGAAGCAATGACTAGATAATTCACTTAATGGAAAATACTGTTTGATATTAGACTATAGGTATTTTGTCATAGAGGACTTAGATATCAAAATGCATCAACATAGAAATGATGATTGAAATCATGACTGTGGATGAAGGGAGAAGAATGGAGAAGGAGGGATATAAAGGCAGATGGTTGAACATTGAGCATAGGCTCATGTTTTGTAAAGGAGAAGAGGAAAAAGAGACAGTTAAGAAGAAATAAAAGACAGGAGCAATCAGAAAAATATTTAAGCAAAAGAAGGTGGTCAATGGTTTCAGTTATTACTGGCGGGGTTGGAAATGGGTTGTCTGCCAAGGAGCATGATCATATTTAAAGACGCTGACTAGAGCAGTGATTTTCAAACTTGAGCATGCAGCAGAATCACCTGGGGGGTTTGTAAAACATATTTATGGGTCTCAGTTCAGAGTTTCTGATTCAGTACAGCTGCAGTGGGACCCAATAATTTGCATGTCTATCTAGTTCCAAGATGATGCCAAGGCTGCTAGCCTGGGAATCATACATTGAGAACCACAGAGTGATCCCTGTCTTTTTGTTTATACATTTCTGTCCCAACACATCTGAGTGCAATGACACGCTCCTTCTCATAGCAATGACTCACAAGGGTAGGGATTCTCATCTAGGGCTGGGAACCTGTGCATCTGGTTTTAAAAAGCACTCCCCCCAACCCTGAGATAATTCTGAACACCATCCACTTGGGGAGAATTACTGAGCTGATAAATGGCATTAATAATTTTCCAAAATAAAAGACAGTATTGGAACCATACCCAAACTGATCATTCCTTCTTTGATGATGCAGAAGGCCCTTAAGGATCTGGTCTGCTTCACAGTGCAGCTGCATGTGGGTGGTGGTTCCTTCTGCTTTCTGGCCCTCAAGGTGAGTATGTAGCTACCACCCGTTGGGGGAGTAGGGGAAATGGACCTTACTGTCTCTCCAGCTGGATCGCCATCCACAGGTGGATAATCCTCGAAACCCTGTTGCCCACAGTCGTTTGCAAGTAGGTACTCCTTGCTACCCCACAGTCCACAGGGAGGGTGCAGTCAATATCCATGGAGGGAGTAAGCAGCCATTTCCCTCTTTGGTTCCCTCTTCTGCTGCTTCATTTGCCTTTCTCTAAAGTACACAATATACCTTCAACCTTGATGGAGGTTTAAGCAGAGCTCAGACGACTGGTTCAAAGGCATACCAAGTTGAAGATGAGAGTCGGCACTACGCCCTTAGTCTGGCTTCCTTGTTCCTATACACAGGTACAAGGCCTCACTGCTTTGGTCCTTGGAGCATCACATGCAGAAGCTCCCCAGGCCCCTAGAGGATGGCCATCCACTGATTTGCCCCTTTCTTCATCCTCTCCTTAAGTCCTATCCCTTTCACCCTTTTCTTGCACTATGCCCCTACCTCCTCTTTTCCAGGAACATGCCCCACCCCTCCCTACAGAAGTGATCATGTCCCATGTCTCTGCTGCCTCCGGTGTTTGTTGAATGTCAACGACTTTCCTCTCTTGGCCAATTTCTCCTGAATCTGCAGAGGGGAAGGGGTAGCCTCAAGTCAATCAGATTTAATGAAAAAGTTTTTTTCTTCACACGATAGTTGAACAAGTCAAGTGGTAGGTGTGTCAAGAAAAATATAGACCCCTTTATCCACCCCCATTCCCAATCACACTCCGCAAAGTAGCTAGTGGTAAGACTTTGGTGTATGTCCTTCCATACCTTTCTCTACAATCTTACAAATGTGCATGTGTTTGTTTTCCCGTGGAAAATTCAGGCCCTCCCCAACCCTGAGATAATTCTGAACACCATCCACTTGGGGAGAATTACTGAGCTAAATGGCATTAATAATTTTCCAAAATAAAAGACAGTATTGGAACCATACCCAAACTGATCATTCCTTCTTTGATGATGCAGAAGGCCCTTAAGGATCTGGTCTGCTTCACAGTGCAGCTGCATGTGGGTGGTGGTTCCTTCTGCTTTCTGGCCCTCAAGGTGAGTATGTAGCTACCACCCGTTGGGGGAGTAGGGGAAATGGACCTTACTGTCTCTCCAGCTGGATCGCCATCCACAGGTGGATAATCCTCGAAACCCTGTTGCCCACAGTCGTTTGCAAGTAGGTACTCCTTGCTACCCCACAGTCCACAGGGAGGGTGCAGTCAATATCCATGGAGGGAGTAAGCAGCCATTTCCCTCTTTGGTTCCCTCTTCTGCTGCTTCATTTGCCTTTCTCTAAAGTACACAATATACCTTCAACCTTGATGGAGGTTTAAGCAGAGCTCAGACGACTGGTTCAAAGGCATACCAAGTTGAAGATGAGAGTCGGCACTACGCCCTTAGTCTGGCTTCCTTGTTCCTATACACAGGTACAAGGCCTCACTGCTTTGGTCCTTGGAGCATCACATGCAGAAGCTCCCCAGGCCCCTAGAGGATGGCCATCCACTGATTTGCCCCTTTCTTCATCCTCTCCTTAAGTCCTATCCCTTTCACCCTTTTCTTGCACTATGCCCCTACCTCCTCTTTTCCAGGAACATGCCCCACCCCTCCCTACAGAAGTGATCATGTCCCATGTCTCTGCTGCCTCCGGTGTTTGTTGAATGTCAACGACTTTCCTCTCTTGGCCAATTTCTCCTGAATCTGCAGAGGGGAAGGGGTAGCCTCAAGTCAATCAGATTTAATGAAAAAGTTTTTTTCTTCACACGATAGTTGAACAAGTCAAGTGGTAGGTGTGTCAAGAAAAATATAGACCCCTTTATCCACCCCCATTCCCAATCACACTCCGCAAAGTAGCTAGTGGTAAGACTTTGGTGTATGTCCTTCCATACCTTTCTCTACAATCTTACAAATGTGCATGTGTTTGTTTTCCCCGTGGTAGGTGAAATATTTAAATGAGATTTTATCCTATACATTGGCCTGCAACTTGACTCTCCAAACAGTATGTCAGCTCATTGTCTTTTGATTGTGTGGGTGATGGGGTTGAATGAGTGCTGACGTGTAGGGAGGAAGCCTTCCTCTCTAGACTGTGGATTCTACAAGAATTAATTTCCTTCTTGACAACCCCATTGTTTGCAAGGGCGATTCATATTTCTTCTTTTAATATAACTTATTTCTTGTGATCCAATGACCATGACCTCTTAGCATATTCCCCTGATCTCTTCTTTCCAGCTGCCTAATGGTCAGATGATTATTACAATATATCACCTTGACAGCTGCTTCCCCCCATTCCTGGCTGCCCCCAGGCGGGACTCTTTATATGTTGGCAGTCATCCTTGTTTTTCCCTACCACATACTGCGTGCCCTTCCAATGCTCAGCTATCTTAGACAGACTCAGGATGCCCAGTTTCCGCAACTGGACCCAATCTCCGGTCCTTGATTCCTGGCACCGCACCTGTATATCAAGTGCTTTATTTGTCTTGCTAGGTTATTCTGGGCCACCTTATCCTTCAGCTCAATTGCATATCTGCTAAGCCTGTTTCCTTCTTCACCCTGCCCCCTACCCCAAAGTTGAGGTCAGTGGACAGCTGGGGCTGCTGGGCAAATATGAGTGAAGGGGGAGCAAAGCTGGGGGAGTCCTTCCTGGTGTCATCCATGGGCACTGCCAGGAAAGACACATGTTGGCTTCACTGCCTCCTTTGCTCAGGGCACAACATCCTCACACATTTAATAAAATTTTGTAACTATGAGGTCCATTTTCCACTGATGCAGACTGGATCAAATCTTGCACACTGCCTCCTCCCAACCCCGACACCAGAAGATTCTTCCTCTCCACCCCATTAGGTGCCCCAAGGTCACCTTGGGCTTCCCAGGTGGCACTACTTGGTCAAGAACCTGCCTGCCAGTGCAGGAGACATAAGAGACATGGGTGCAATCCCTGGGTTGGGAAGATCCCCGGGAGGAGGGCATGACAACCCACTTCAGTATTCTTGCCGGGAGAATCCCATTCTCCAGGGAGCCTACAGTCCATAGGGTCACAAAGAGTTGGACATGACTGAAGCGATTTAACACACACATGCACAAGGTCACCTTAAGTATTAAAGCAGTCCTGCTAGGTAGGATGCTCATTTAATGGTGTTAGACCAAAGATTCACAGCACACTCTTCTTGAGTAACTTTCTGAATTTAGGGACCTTCTTTCTCTGCTTTCTTGCGCTCCAACCCCTGCCCACCTTATCTTTCAAACTAAACATTCACACTTTGCACTTCACATCACTTCTTGATCGCCAGGTGTGGCAGCTTCTCTGATGAGCTGATTGGTTTATTCAAGTAAGAGCCCAAGTCACTGAAAAGCTGGTAGTTTCCTCCCCTCACACGCTCCACAAGGGCAGTGGTTCTGGTGGTACTGCTCGTCCTGGGGGGCAATTGAGAGATCTTTAGGGGAGTTTTTGGTTCGCACAATGATTGTGGGACTTGGTAGCATTAAATGGATGGTGACTGAGATTACTTTATTTTCTTAACTTTTTATTTTTATTTTGGTGTATAGTTAACAATGTTGGATTAGTTTCAGGTGTGCAACAGAGATTCAGTTACACATGTACATGTATCACTTAGCTTTACTAATGCTCAGCACATCCCTGCACAACAATGAATTGTCCCATAAGACTTTCAAATACTTTGCTGGATAAGTCAAGGGAGTGCCAAACCTGATTATAATGATCGAGTCCAAAACCTAACATTATGTTAACTACAAGCATGAAGGAGCTTTTAAAAGCTTTCATATGGAGTTTTTCAAGACTATAACTACTATACAAATTGAGAGAAAGCTGTGCTTTGTTTTCTTTGGAACTTTATGAAGAATTATTTACCATTTGGGGAAATCACAACACAGCTCAGTCATGATATTAAGTTGACAATACCACAAATGTTTATCTGTCTACATTTCTGGCTGTTGGGGTCATTGTTGCTTTGACATAAAAGTGTAAATGACTGAATACTTCAATATTACCTTTGTGAAATCATAACCAAGTAGGTAAATACATACCAAAATATGAATTAACTTATTCCTCACACTTAATTTTCCTCTATATCTTTAAATATACTATTTGATACACAAAACTATGTAGGTAACACATATGTATTCAAATTCATAACAATATAATACATATGCATTCATTCACCACCCAACTAAAAAACTGAACTTTATTAATAATTAATATCTATGTATACCATCTCACTCTTTACCTAGACCCAGAGTTAACCAGTATTTTGAATTCTATGTTTTCCATACTCTGGCTTTAGAGAATGGTTTTATTACATGTTCATGCATGTCTAAAGAATTTTTTAGGTGTATAAATGACATCTTACTGTATACAGTCATTTTCTTGGACTTTCTTTTATCCTGACATAATGTTACTAAAATCCATCCATATTGTTTAATGTAACTGTTTCATTCACTTTTACTGCTGCATGATATTTCACAATATATTTATCCATTCCTTTGTTGATGAACATTTGGGTTGCTACCAAATATTTTCTATAATGAACCATACTTATAAAAATGTATGTCTTCAATCCATCTGGATTGGACTTTGTGTCTGGTATATAATAGGGATTTCCTGGTAGCTCAGAGGGTGAAGAATCCACCTGCAATGGGGGAGACCTTGGTTTGATCCCTGAGTGGGGAGGATCCCCTGGAGGAGAGCATGGCAGCCCACTCCAGTATTCTTGCCTGGGGAATCCCATGGACAGAGGATCCGGGTGGGCTGCAGTCCATGGGATCGCAGAGTCAGACATGACTGAGTGAATAAGCACATATAATAGGGATCTGTTTTCTTTTTTGGCACACGGGTAACCAGTCGTTAAACAGTCATTTCTTCCTCAGTAATTTGTGGTGCCACCTCTTTCATATATCTCATTTATATATATGTGTGGGTTTATTTCTGAACCCCCACTTAGTTCCATCGATCAACTGGAAGAGTAGCATACTGTCTTAATTACTATAGCTTTATGTGTGTGTTAGTTGCCGAGTCATTTCCAACTCTTTGCCACCGCATGGACTGCAGCCCACCAGGCTCCTCTGTCCATGGGATTCCCCAGGCAAGAATACTGGAGTGGGTTGCTATTTCCTTCTCCAGGGGACCTTCCTGAACAAGGAATCGAACCTGGGTCTCCCAGATTGCAGGCAGATTCCCATCTGAGCTACCAGGGAAGCCGGAGCAAGGGAATGCAAGGAGCCGGGCATGCCAGTTGCGGGGTTCCGGCGGCGCGGCGGCAGTGGCACCCACGAAGGGAGGAAGCGGGGAGGCGACCACCGGGAGCCTGACGCCCCGCCCCGCCCCGCCCATGGCGAGGACGGTCAACCGCGCACGCTCGGTCCGCCCCGCCGACGGGCTCAGCGTGCCGCCGCGACGCCGTGGAGGAACGAGGGGGCGTCCGCCGTCGCGGCTCCCATCCCGGCGGCCCAGGAGCCGCAGCGTCAGGGCCGGCCGACGCTCTCGCGTTCACCCGCATGGGGACGCGCGGCTTCAGTAAGTCTCAATATTTGTTCAACGAAAATCCTCCACCTTATTCTGCTTCTCTGGAAGTTGTCTTGGCAAGTGTCGGTACTTTGTTATACGTATTTTAGAATCAGTTGCCAAATTCGGTGAACATTTTTATTGGGGTTTTAATTGGAATTTCATTTGATCTAGACATTAATTTGGGAGGAATTAATATCTTTATGATTATTGAGTGTGACTTGTTATGAACATGAATGCATAGCTTTGTTTATGAAGAGCTTCTTTCATGTCTTTTTATAAAAGTTGAATGATTTCGTTGATTAGGGCTTGCAGTCTTTTCAAAATTTAATCCTAGGTGCTTTATAGGTTTTGTATAGTCATTGTAAATGGTGGGTTTTTTTTTTTAAATTATAAAAGTTTCTAATCTTTTGTTGCTAATATAGAGATGCAAGTGATTTTTCAATATTGATCTTCTAGTGGGTCACTTGGCTAAATATCTTTTAATTTATAATCACTATAGATTTTGTAAGGGCTGTTTTAATGAAGAGGATTATCTTACCTAAAAATAATGATGTTTCAGTTTCTTCCTTTTTAGAAGGGAAGAAAATACACTGTTAATTTCCATATCCTGCAAGTCCATACACTGTTAATGTATTTTTCATTTCACTTCACTGACTTAGTTCATCAGTACGATATTGAATAGAAGCAGATATAAGGGGCATCAGAGCTAGGCTCCATTGGTTGTTAGTAAAATTTTAATGACAGACTCCTACAGGGAAGAAAAGAACTGTGTGGTTTTTTTTTTTTTTTGCATTTTTCAGTGTTTACGATGTAAATATTCTTGCCTTCATTGATTCAAGCTACCAAAGTGAGGTCACTGAATATGGAGTTGGGAGGAGATCTTCAGAGCCAAATTGACATTATCTAGCTGTTTTCACATGACTAGGTCACTGGGCTTACTTTGTTGGAGCAAGCAATGTTTTTGTTTTGTTTTGTAATATTTATTCAGTTTACTTGGCTACATCAGGTCTTAGTTACACCATTGTGGGATCTTCTGTTGTGAGGCTTGCGGGTAGCTGCCCTGTTTCAAGGGGTTTCCTTTAAGGAAACATAGCCCTGGGAGCTGCCCTGGCAACAGGGGCTGATAACAGCATAGCTCTCTGTCCCGCCACCCCAGGTGTTGTGAAGATGTTCCTTAGCTATCATAAAGAACACCTGGAGCCTCTTTACAGGGCTTGAGGGGCATTATGACCCAGAACCATTGTAATAACACACCAGGAGGTAACACCTAGTTTATGATAGACACCTGGCCTAAAGCACGTGTACACAATTACTTGGTGAAGTATAAAAGGGATGAGCGAATTCAATAAACTTGTCAGCAACTTGTCAGCAACCTCTAGAGTTGTCTGCCTTCTTGCTGTCCCTCTCAACCCCATCTTTTCTGTCCTTCTTTCTTTTCTTAGCCTATCTGCCACTCTCTTCAGGACCTGTTCGATTGCCGGCGGGCCCATGCCATGTGGGATCTTAGTTCCCTGAACAAGGATCAAACCCGTGTCCTCTACACTGCAAGGCAGATTCTTGGCCACCAGGGAAGTCTCAAAGCAATGAGGTTTACTGTAGATGCTGCCAGGGAAGCTCAAACAAGTGCCAGGGAACAGAGTACAGCCAGGGTCTGCCAGCCAATCTGGAACTCATAAAGAGGTCTGGGGTATGTGTCTCCCTCCATGTTTCTGGTTTTTATTATCACATCGGGAAGGTGGAGAGGAGTGTGGAGTGTGGGAAGTGTGCTGACAATTTTGAGAGAGAGAAAAAAGACAGGACTGCAAAAACTTGGAGTGCTGAGCCCATTTCTAGTGGACCAGGCAGGGGTAATGGTAGGCTAGCACTTGAAGGTGCTGGCAACTGCACTGAAAAGAATTAGGTTCAGAAAAATCTTTGAAAGATTTGGAAAGCCTGGAGGGAAATTCCTGGAAGCTCATCATGTTACCATCTCCCTGCCCCACTCCCCCCAAAGAAGTAAGGAGAAATATATGTTAGCAAATACCCTGCAGCAGGAGAGGGGCATGCTTCCCTAAAGTTGGAAAAATATTAATGAATGCTTAGAGTGGTTTGGGAATAAATACACCTGGTGCTCTCAGGCTGGAGCTAGCTGGCTTTCAAGAAATAATTGGCTCAGTTCCTCAGGTGTAGTCCACCTCTTCCTACCAGATCTTTCACCTTGCAATCTCAGTCTTTCTCCATAAGGCTAGTGGGACCACAGGTGTAGCTTCCTCCTCCAAACCAATTAAATTAAATCTTTGAGAAGGGGTCTTGACACTGACATGTTTTAAAAGCTCTGCAAATGATTCTAATGTGCAACCAGGGCTGAGAACTACTGATGTGGTGGATGGCTGGGAGATTTATGTCCATATGAATTATTATAGAGTGAGTCTCAAATAACTATTTTGTTTTGGTTATTCTTTGAATAATATCTGGCTCATGGGCCCTTAGAAGGCCAAATAGGTTTAGGTCTTGTAATCTGGGTGCAAAGTTTTCCATACTTGGAGTAGATTGTGTGGAGCCGGGAGTTCCTGAAGATCAGGGGAGAAGGCGAAGATGGCGGGTGTGGGACAAAGAAACATGGGGCATCAGTGAAGTGGTGGGTACTGATGTGTTCAGATCCAGCAGGTCCAGTTTTAATAGGTGAGTTCATTGGAACCAACTCTCGTCTCTGTCAGCTTCCTTGGTAGCTCAACTGATAAAGAATCCAACTGTG
Organism: Tragulus kanchil; assembly: GCA_022376925.1. NCBI lineage: Eukaryota > Metazoa > Chordata > Mammalia > Artiodactyla > Tragulidae > Tragulus > Tragulus kanchil. Next base: position 61,991,785 of record JAIOJX010000001.1, on the reverse strand, counting down.
GGGCTTTCCTGGTAGCTCAGGGGTAGAGAGCTTGCCTGCCAATGCAGGAGACATGGGTTCAATCCCTGATTCAGGAAGATCCCACATGCTGCAGAGCAACTAAGCCTGTGCTCTAGAGCCTCAGAGTCGCAACTATTGAGCCTGCGTGCCCTAGAGCCCGAGTTCCACAACAAGAGAAGTCACCACAAGAAACCTGTTCACCTCAACTAGAGAGTAGCCCCCACTCCCTGCAACTAGAGAAGAGCCTGTGGCAGCAGTGAAAACTCAGAATAGCCACAAATACATAAATAAGTTAAAAAAGAGAAATAATCCACCTGAAATGCAGGAGACCTGGGTTTGATCCCTGGGTCAGGAAGATGCCCTGAGAAGGGCATGGCAACCCACTGCAGTATCCTTGCCTGGAGAATTTCATGGACAAAGGAGCCTGGCAGGCTATAGTCCTATATAGTTGCACAGAGTTGGACATGACTGAGTGACTAGCATTTTAACTTGTCTCTGTCAGGTATGGGCCAGGGGGTGAACCTTCTATTCTCTTCACCCTTGCCAAAGTGGTAAGGCAACCATCACATAGAGAGCAGTGCATACTGGGGGAAGGACTTCCCTGGTAGCTCAGCTGGTAAAGAATCTGCCTGCCTGCAATGCAGGAGACCCTGGTTGGATCCCTGGCTCAGGAAGATCCTCTGGAGAAGGAAACAGCTACCCACTCCAGTGTTCTTGCCTGGAGAACACCCCCATGGTTCATCAGGTCACAAAGAGTTGGACATGACTGAGCAACTTTCACTCACCAGGGGAAAGTCTCTGATAAGTCTCATCAAAGACTTCATGGAGAATGGAGCCCAGGAACAAAACTGAGAAAATTATAAATTTGGAGATTCCTCCACTGTGCTAAGGGCTTAAAAGAGATTGAAAGGGAAGCTAAGCACTAGGAAGAATAAGTCAGCTTGTCATAAGTGGGATATGGGATGTGTCAGAAGGGAGTAGCCCTGGACAATACTCTAGATCCAGCAGGTCCAGTTTTAATAGGTGAGTTCATTGGAACCAACTCTCGTCTCTGTCAGCTTCCTTGGTAGCTCAACTGATAAAGAATCCAACTGTGGGGCTTTCCTGGTAGCTCAGGGGTAGAGAGCTTGCCTGCCAATGCAGGAGACATGGGTTCAATCCCTGATTCAGGAAGATCCCACATGCTGCAGAGCAACTAAGCCTGTGCTCTAGAGCCTCAGAGTCGCAACTATTGAGCCTGCGTGCCCTAGAGCCCGAGTTCCACAACAAGAGAAGTCACCACAAGAAACCTGTTCACCTCAACTAGAGAGTACCCCCCACTCCCTGCAACTAGAGAAGAGCCTGTGGCAGCAGTGAAAACTCAGAATAGCCACAAATACATAAATAAGTTAAAAAAGAGAAATAATCCACCTGAAATGCAGGAGACCTGGGTTTGATCCCTGGGTCAGGAAGATGCCCTGAGAAGGGCATGGCAACCCACTGCAGTATCCTTGCCTGGAGAATTTCATGGACAAAGGAGCCTGGCAGGCTATAGTCCTATATAGTTGCACAGAGTTGGACATGACTGAGTGACTAGCATTTTAACTTGTCTCTGTCAGGTATGGGCCAGGGGGTGAACCTTCTATTCTCTTCACCCTTGCCAAAGTGGTAAGGCAACCATCACATAGAGAGCAGTGCATACTGGGGGAAGGACTTCCCTGGTAGCTCAGCTGGTAAAGAATCTGCCTGCCTGCAATGCAGGAGACCCTGGTTGGATCCCTGGCTCAGGAAGATCCTCTGGAGAAGGAAACAGCTACCCACTCCAGTGTTCTTGCCTGGAGAACACCCCCATGGTTCATCAGGTCACAAAGAGTTGGACATGACTGAGCAACTTTCACTCACCAGGGGAAAGTCTCTGATAAGTCTCATCAAAGACTTCATGGAGAATGGAGCCCAGGAACAAAACTGAGAAAATTATAAATTTGGAGATTCCTCCACTGTGCTAAGGGCTTAAAAGAGATTGAAAGGGAAGCTAAGCACTAGGAAGAATAAGTCAGCTTGTCATAAGTGGGATATGGGATGTGTCAGAAGGGAGTAGCCCTGGACAATACTCTAGATCCTTTGATATTTTAGGGAACATTCTAGGAGGATGACTGTCATACATCAGAAACATATTAGGGAACTTTTTATTAATGCTTTATATTAATATCTCCATGTATTAAATAAGGATCTCTGTCTCTAGCTATGATGGAACACATTGTTGAAGGACAACCCATGAGAAGAACTTGGAAACACCATCTATTTGAAGACATTAAGAGCTTCCAGAGAGGCAGAACTAGAGGATCTGAGATCTGGAGAGAAGGGGACTACAGAGAGGTAAGCCACTGCTTTAACCTCTAGGGTGTTTGTTGACTTTGTGCAGGGCAAGAAACAGAATCTGAACCTTGTACTCTGTTAAAGGGCAGAGAAACGAGCAGAGCTTTCAGAAATCTCATGGAGTGGAGGAGATAAAAATTGATTTGGAGCTGCCAAATGACCAATACCTCAGACTGAGGTGAAGCACAGCTTGATCTTTTTTTTTCTTTTTTTTCCCTCAGTGCTTTTTTGACTCAAGACATTTGCCATATTCCTAAGCTACAGAGGGCAAGAAGCTAAGAATTAAGTATAAAGCCACTGAAAAGTCAACTGGGGTTTTCAGAAGTCCCTTAGTACTGAAGGGAAAACATTTACGTGCAGTACTTGCCAAGGAGGGAGAGCCACAGTAGACCCTTGAGGCTTTAAGTCAGTAGAACTTTAGATGATGATGTTAGTCACCCAGTTGTGTCCAACTCTTTGTGACCCCTTAGACTGAAGCCTGTGAGGCTCTTTGTCCAGAGGATTTTCCAGACAAGATTACTGGAGAGGGTTGCCATTTCCTTCTCCAAGGGATCTTCCCAACCCAGGGATTGAACCCAGGGCTCCTGCACTGCAGGCAGAGTCTACCATTTGAGCCGCCAGGGCAGCCCCTCAAGAGAACATCTCAGGATGGCACCAAACATTATTCAGTAATAGTCGCAAATCTCTTTAACTTCTCTATAAGGGAAATTAGTGTTCAGTAATAAATGTTTCAAAACCCAAAAAAGCATTACTTCAGTAATAGTTTACGCACTAGGAAGAATAAGTCAGCTTGTCATAAGTGGGATATGGGATGTGTCAGAAGGGAGTAGCCCTGGACAATACTCTAGATCCTTTGATATTTTAGGGAACATTCTAGGAGGATGACTGTCATACATCAGAAACATATTAGGGAACTTTTTATTAATGCTTTATATTAATATCTCCATGTATTAAATAAGGATCTCTGTCTCTAGCTATGATGGAACACATTGTTGAAGGACAACCCATGAGAAGAACTTGGAAACACCATCTATTTGAAGACATTAAGAGCTTCCAGAGAGGCAGAACTAGAGGATCTGAGATCTGGAGAGAAGGGGACTACAGAGAGGTAAGCCACTGCTTTAACCTCTAGGGTGTTTGTTGACTTTGTGCAGGGCAAGAAACAGAATCTGAACCTTGTACTCTGTTAAAGGGCAGAGAAACGAGCAGAGCTTTCAGAAATCTCATGGAGTGGAGGAGATAAAAATTGATTTGGAGCTGCCAAATGACCAATACCTCAGACTGAGGTGAAGCACAGCTTGATCTTTTTTTTTCTTTTTTTTCCCTCAGTGCTTTTTTGACTCAAGACATTTGCCATATTCCTAAGCTACAGAGGGCAAGAAGCTAAGAATTAAGTATAAAGCCACTGAAAAGTCAACTGGGGTTTTCAGAAGTCCCTTAGTACTGAAGGGAAAACATTTACGTGCAGTACTTGCCAAGGAGGGAGAGCCACAGTAGACCCTTGAGGCTTTAAGTCAGTAGAACTTTAGATGATGATGTTAGTCACCCAGTTGTGTCCAACTCTTTGTGACCCCTTAGACTGAAGCCTGTGAGGCTCTTTGTCCAGAGGATTTTCCAGACAAGATTACTGGAGAGGGTTGCCATTTCCTTCTCCAAGGGATCTTCCCAACCCAGGGATTGAACCCAGGGCTCCTGCACTGCAGGCAGAGTCTACCATTTGAGCCGCCAGGGCAGCCCCTCAAGAGAACATCTCAGGATGGCACCAAACATTATTCAGTAATAGTCGCAAATCTCTTTAACTTCTCTATAAGGGGAAATTAGTGTTCAGTAATAAATGTTTCAAAACCTTATTTTATTTGGAAATAACCTAGCTATTCAGTAGACTTCCATCACTTAGTTTAGCACAACCTTTAGAAATTCAAGTTACCCCAATCCGGGGAGACTATTTTAGACAGACATTCCTAAAGCATAATTATTCTTAATAGAGTTTATCTAAAAGCTCATATCTTATTTACATTTTTTACAAGTTTCTTTACTTGAGTTACTTTCCTTGCTGACAAATTTGGAACAGACATGGTAATATTTAACTTATATTAAACCTAGGCACAATGAAAATATTCTTCTGAATGTTAAGACTCTTAGACATGTCTATATTAGATCAACAAACATTAATACCAGGTATTTAATGTTGAATATTTCCTAGTTCACGTGAACCTGAAATTTATTTAGGTTTAATTTGTCTTATATTTAGAATTGTTTGATTTGTATATGCTTGCTTTTCTTTAGGCCAATTAAATTATAGCTCATTTACAAACTGATCTCAGCATAGTCCTTGAAGGTTTACACCATATAGATAGGAGGGAGCCAAGGGTGGAAAGAGCCTTTCAAAGACTGAGACTCAGCCTTAAGTCAGCTTAGTCCCTGGTTCAGTGAAGGAGTGTTCTGTCCTCCATAGTGACTATTAGAGGAGAGGGTGACCTCCTAGCGAAAGATAGCGTAATTACACATACAACTTTAATAGAAAATTTTCAGGATTTAAATAAGAAATCAGTAGGCATACCAAGAAACAGGATCAAAAGGAAAAAAAAAAACACATAATAAAAACAGACTCAGTGACCCAGACGTTGGAGTTGTCTGCCATGGACTTTAAAATAAGTGTGACTACTGTGCCTCAGAAAACAGGTGACAATATAGAGAGCATCACCAGAGAACTAGGATCTACTAAAAAAGAATCCTATGACTATTTTAGAACTAAAAAATATATAAAAGCAAGCACTCAGTTGATGGGTTGGTAGCAGATTGGGCACAGAGATAAGTGAACTTGAGGATCAGGTCAGTCGAAATTAGGAAAGAGGAAAAAAATGATTGAAAAATATAGAAAAGAGTGTCAGACAAAAGGGTTATCATGAAAAAAGTGTGTAACATATGTGAAATTTAAGGCCCAGGAGGGGGTTGGAGGAGGGGAACTGACACAGAAGCACCATCTGGGGAGATAATGATTGAGAATTTTCCAAAACTGTTTAAAAATATAAAACCCAGAATAGCCATAAATAAATAAATACATAAAATGCATTAAAAAGGAAACAGAGGCTTCCCTGCTAACTCAGTGGTAAAGAGTTCACCTGCCAATGCAGGAGACACGGATTCGATCCCTGACCCAGGAGGATCCCACATGCTGCGGAGCAACTAGGCCCGTGAGCCACAAATGTTGAGCCTGTGCTCTAGAACCTTGGAACTGCAACTATTGAGCCCATGTGCCGCAACTACTGAAGCCTGTGTACCCTAGAGCCTGAGGTCCACAACAAGAGAAGTTGCTGCAACAAGAAGTCTGCTCACCTCATAGAAGCCACTCCCTGCAACTAGAGAAGAGCTGGTGGCAGCGGTGAAAACCCAGAATAGCCAAAAATAAATAAATAAATAAATTAATTAAAAAAAATAATGGATGATCCAAGTGTAGTGTACTATAGTGTCCCTTAGATGAATTTTGGAAGCAGATGTAGCCTGAGAGAGAAAGTCCTGGAGTGCTGAGGGCAGTGTTCTGGGGGATGGAGAAATGCTAGAAATAGTTAAGGGGTTGCTACTTTAACCAAAATGATCAAGCATACCCAAGAAAGGGCTTCCCTGGTGGTCCAGTGGGTAAAGAGTCTGCCTTGCAGTGCAAGGGGCACCGGTTCAATCCCTGGCCCGAGAAGATCCTGTGTGCCATGGAACAGCTGAACTGGCATGTCCAATTATGAGCCAGAGCTCTGGAGTGCATGCACAGGCCAAAGAATAAAGGCCCACACAGGCCAAAGAATGACGATGGATAAAAATAAATAAATAAACCTATAAAAGAAGCCAAAATTAAAAAAAGAATATCCAAGAAAAAGTCTACATGGAGACTGGATATAATCAGTAGAAAATATTGCCCCAAAAGAAGCCTATTCAGGAGTGCTCCAAAGGATCCTAGGCAATGCAGTGTTGAACTTTCCCCTCCTCATACTAGCAAAGAGAGTTGACACTAGCTTTCCTGACTGTTTCTTCACGTTAGGGGAGAAAACCAAATTGCTTTGTTTTGGAAGGAGTTCAGTGTGAGATGAAGGTCTTACCTGTAGGCAGCTACCTTGAAAGGTTCTAAGCTGAAGACTGCCTGATGGTCCTGGCAGTTCAACATAACACTGAGAACCAGAAAAAGCAGTCTGACACATCCCTTCCCTAAGACAAGGAGAACAGGGCAATTACCTGCTTCAATGAAGAGAGAAGGGAAATAGGGAAAACAAGGAGAAAATAAAAATATAAATTCATGTCTCAAAACCCATCACCTGCCTAGACTTTGTCCCACTGCAAGATTTTTCATTGTTTATTTGTTTCATACTATGGAATATTTTTAGGTATCAGGATATTTTGATATTTTGAAATAGCTGCTCACCCTGGGGTAGGAAAATCATACTAATGTCAACCCCAAAGGAAGAATGGGTAGAAGGGAATTTGGCCTAGTGATTTGATTGCTGTCAGTTCTATGTTAACAGTATGTGATCCCTCCTCTCTCTACTGATGTCCCTGTGGCTGTGAACAGCAGAACTAGGTTCAGTTTAGAGCCCGACATGTCTTGAGACTTTATCCCATTTTGTTGTAGAAGTTGCCCTTCCAGTCACCAACTCTGAGCATTTATTAAGAGACAGATAGTTTCCTTCAAGTTCTTTAAGAACAGGACTGGTTTTCTTAAATTCCACATGATACTATGTCTTGTATTTCCATAAGATAATATAGGGGAAGCTACTCGATGCCGTTTATGGCCACCCAAGTCACAGTCCTCCAAAGGTGAAGTCAGGAGAGGGTTGACAGCTACTCTTTCCAGGTTTGAAAAGCAAGAATGTTCCTATGGCGTGTGTTCTGTGGTGTGTCCAGGGCCAGTGCTGCGATGAACATTGGGGTACAGGTGTCTCTTTCAGTTTTGATTTCATCAGGGTATAAGCCTAATAGTGGGATTGCTGGGTCATATGGTTTTTTCTTCTCTTCAGTAGAAAATATTGCCCCAAAAGAAGCCTATTCAGGAGTGCTCCAAAGGATCCTAGGCAATGCAGTGTTGAACTTTCCCCTCCTCATACTAGCAAAGAGAGTTGACACTAGCTTTCCTGACTGTTTCTTCACGTTAGGGGAGAAAACCAAATTGCTTTGTTTTGGAAGGAGTTCAGTGTGAGATGAAGGTCTTACCTGTAGGCAGCTACCTTGAAAGGTTCTAAGCTGAAGACTGCCTGATGGTCCTGGCAGTTCAACATAACACTGAGAACCAGAAAAAGCAGTCTGACACATCCCTTCTCTAAGACAAGGAGAACAGGGCAATTACCTGCTTCAATGAAGAGAGAAGGGAAATAGGGAAAACAAGGAGAAAATAAAAATATAAATTCATGTCTCAAAACCCATCACCTGCCTAGACTTTGTCCCACTGCAAGATTTTTCATTGTTTATTTGTTTCATACTATGGAATATTTTTAGGTATCAGGATATTTTGATATTTTGAAATAGCTGCTCACCCTGGGGTAGGAAAATCATACTAATGTCAACCCCAAAGGAAGAATGGGTAGAAGGGAATTTGGCCTAGTGATTTGATTGCTGTCAGTTCTATGTTAACAGTATGTGATCCCTCCTCTCTCTACTGATGTCCCTGTGGCTGTGAACAGCAGAACTAGGTTCAGTTTAGAGCCCGACATGTCTTGAGACTTTATCCCATTTTGTTGTAGAAGTTGCCCTTCCAGTCACCAACTCTGAGCATTTATTAAGAGACAGATAGTTTCCTTCAAGTTCTTTAAGAACAGGACTGGTTTTCTTAAATTCCACATGATACTATGTCTTGTATTTCCATAAGATAATATAGGGGAAGCTACTCGATGCCGTTTATGGCCACCCAAGTCACAGTCCTCCAAAGGTGAAGTCAGGAGAGGGTTGACAGCTACTCTTTCCAGGTTTGAAAAGCAAGAATGTTCCTATGGCGTGTGTTCTGTGGTGTGTCCAGGGCCAGTGCTGCGATGAACATTGGGGTACAGGTGTCTCTTTCAGTTTTGATTTCATCAGGGTATAAGCCTAATAGTGGGATTGCTGGGTCATATGGTGCTTCTCTTCTTATTTTTTGAGGACTCTCCATACTGTCTTCCATAGTGGTTGTATCAATTTACATTCCCACCAGCAATGCAAGAGTGTTCCCTTTTCTCCACACCCTCTCCAGCATTTATTATCTGTTGATTTCTTGATGATGGCCACTCTGACAGGTGTGAGGTGATATCTCATTGTAGTTTTGATTTGCACTTCTCTAATAATAAGTGGCATTGAGCATCTTTTCATATGTATTTTGGTCATCTGTATGTCTTCTTTGGAGAGATGTTTCTTTAGGTCTTTTTCCCACTTTTTGATTGGGTTGTTTGTTTTTTTAATGTTGAGTTGTCTGAGCTGCTTGTATATTTTGGAAATTAATTCTTTGTCAGTTGTTTCTTTTACTGTGATTTTCTCCCATTCTGTGGGTTGTCTGTTCACCTTGTTTTAGGTTTCGTTTGCTGTGCAGAAGCTTTTAAGTTTCATTAGGTCCCACATGTTTATTTTTGTTTTTGTTTCTGTTATTCTAGTGGGCGTGTCATAGAAGATCTTGCTTTGATTTATGTCCTTGAGTGTTTTGCCTATATTCTCCTCTAAGAGTTTGATGGTTTCTGGCCTTACGTTTAGGTCTTTAATCCATTTTTAGTTTATCTTTGTGTATGGTATCAGGGACTGTTCCAACTTCATTATTTTGCATGTAGCTGTCCAATTTTCCCAGCACCATTTGTTGAAGAGGCCGTCTTTGTCCCATTGTATATTTTTGCCTCCTTTGTCAAAAATAAGGTACCCATATGTGTGTGGGTTTATCTCCGGGTTCTCTATCTTGTTCCATTGGTCGATATTTCTGTTTTTGTGCCAGTACCATACTGTCTTGATGACTGTTGCTTTATAGTATAGTCTGAAGTTGGGGAGACTGATCCCTCCAGCTCCATTCTTCTTCCTGAGGATTGCTTTGGCTATCCGGGGTCTTTTGTGTCTCCATATGAACTGTGCTATTTTTAGGTAAATTTTTTTAAAAAAGAAAATAACTGGAGACAGTTGGTGTATCCAGTGACAGAAAGTGGTTAAATGTATTGTTTAGCTGGCCTGGAGTACTAGGTTGCTGTTCAAAAGATTGACCATGTGATGATGATGATACTTTTTTTTACTGAATGCTTATTGTGTGACAGATATGCTAAGTGTCATATATCTTAACTTAGTTAAATTAATTTTTGCTACCCAAAGTTGTTACTTTTTCTAGTCACTTATTCCTTCATGTACCAATTCTTTGGGGGCACCTATCATGTGCTAGTTTTGCCTACTAAATCCATACAAATGGAGTCACTTTCGTAATCTCTATAGCATTATATTCATTTTTGAGATGCTGATGAAACCTGGCTCTGTCCCCAGATAACTATTCCTGTTTCTTTGGGGGAATCACAGACCCATCCTGAAGTTCCAGCAAGTCTGTGGCCCCCAAGACTAGGTTCAGAATCTCTGCTCTAGAGCGATGGCGTCAGGACACACAGAGGGAAGAGCGGGAGGTGGAGTGGTTAAGAGGCCAGGGCATACAGAAATCTTTGGCAGGCCAGTTTCTGTGTGGAAAGTACTGGTTAAGTGCAGATTTTGTTGCCAGGATGCTAAGACTCCAGGATGCCAGGGTCCCTTGTTGAATACTAACTGCTGTCTGGGCCATACACTCCCATTCTCCAGTATTTCCCTCCCCATCTTCAATCTCTTCCAGACTTGGTCAGCCCAGGTATCTCTCCATGCCCTCTTGGAATCCAACCCTCGCAGAGTCAAATGCAATTGGCCTGGACCCCAAGACTTCTGTCCAAGTGACTGGGGAGTCTCCCTCACAGGCTCAGCGTGGGGCTTTACAATGAGTCCTTGTCTCTTTCTTTTTCTCCCTTGCCTGGGGAAGTTTCCATGGCAATGGTCAAGCAGGCTACTAGGATATCTGCCTGAGAAGCCACCAGGGACTCACTCTCAAGATTGATCCAGTGCTTCAGTTTGGCAAAGGACAGGCAACAAAACCCCCTGGGTCAGTTTGGGTTCTGTAAGTAGCAGATACTGAGATGGAGTTAGGGATTAAAAAAAAAAAAAAAGACTTATGAGGGTTAACACCTGTGAAAGATAAAACGGAGGAAACAGCATTGGGCAGGAAAGTCTGTAGACACTTTTTGATATAAGTATTTGGGTCTTAGTTGTGGCATGTGAACTCTTAGTTGCTGCATGTTGGATCGAGTTTCCTGACCAGGGATAGAAGCCAGGCCCTCTGCATTGGGAGTGCGGATTCTTAGCCACTGGGCCACCAGGGAACCCCCAGAAGTCCCCAGAGATCGATGTGTAATGGACACTTGTGAGCAGAAAGATGGGGAAAAGGGCAGCATAGGCAACCCTGTGATGTGGATCTGAAGTCTAGGGGAAAGCTGCAGAGCAAAGATGGTTAATTAGAGAAGTTCTGCAAAGGGTTGAAATGGCCGGGCTTTAGCATCCTTGCTGTTTTCAGTCATAGGCTAGAGAAGAGTATGGCATCAGCTCAACTACTGCAGTGGACCCTGCAGACACTGTCGCTGAAAGCTGTCAGTTAACTGTCCTCCTCAGAGCTGAAAGGTCTTTCTTGAAGGAAGAATTGAGCCTCGTACCTAGCTGCCACAACCTCTTTTCTAGCCCCAAGAAAACAGCCATCATGGTCCTATCTAGGCAGATCAGCCTAGATAATTTGAGGTCGTACCTTATGATGCTTCCAAGACAGGATCTGCAACCTGGAGTAGTGTCCTCTGCTTTATAAAGGGTGGAGGTGAAGGGGTTACCATCCTGTACTGTTGTATTTTCCCCTCCAGATACTAGCCTAAGCTTCACTGTCAATTGTGACATACATGGTGAATATGCTTCTCCATGTTTACCCTCGGCTCTAGGAGCCTTCTGGGCTTCCCAGGTGATGGTGCAGTTGGAAAGAATCTGCCTCCCAGTTCAGGAGATGCAAGAGATGTGAGTTTGATCCCTGGGTTGGGAAGATCCATTGGAGTAGTAAATGGCAATCCACCCCAGTACTCTTGCCTGGAGAATTCCATGCACAGGGAGCCTGGTGGGATACAGTCCATGGGGTTGTAAAGAGTTGGACACAACTGAGTGACTGAGCATACATACACATTACAAGCCTTCCAGCCAGGGATGTAAGGAATATGATGCTGACAAGACAGATGATGACTCAGTTATATATACACTGAGGGTATGGCTAGCTTAGTCTCCCTCAGGCTTGGCTATAAGGATGTTGTCATTGTTCATTTACTCAGTCCTGTCCAAGTCTTTGCCAACTCCATGGACTGCAGCACACTAGGCTTCCTTGTCCTTCACCATCTCTTGGAGCTTGCTCAAACTCATGTCCATTGACTCAGTGATGCCATCCAACCATCTCATCCTCAGTTGTCCTCTTCTCCTGCTGCCTCCAGTCTTTCTTAGCATTAGAGTCTTTTGCATTGAGTTGGTTCTTTGCATCAGGCGGCCAGGTACTGGAGCTTTAGCTTCGGCATCAGTCCTTCCATTGAATAGTCAAGGTCGATTTCCTTTAGCATTGACTGGTTTTATCTCCTTGCTTTCCAAGGGACTCTTGAGTCTTCTCCAGCATCATAGTTTGAAAGCATCACTACTTCAGTGCTCAGCCTTCTTTTTGGTCCAACTTTCACATCCATATATGACTACTGAAAAAACTATAGCAATGACTACATGGACCTTTGTTGGCAAAGTAGTATCTCTTCTTTTTAATATGCTATCTAGGTTTGTCATAGCTTTTCTTCCAAGGAGGAAACATCTTTTAATTTCGTGGCTGCAGTCACCATCTGTAGTGATTTTGGAGCCCAAGAAAATACAATCTGTCACTGTTGCCATTGTTTGCCCATCTATTTGCCATGAAGTGATGGGACTGGATGCCATGATCTTAGTTTTTTGAATGTTGAGTTTTAAGCCAACTATTTCACTCTCTTCTTTCACCTTCATCAAGAGGCTATTTAGTTCCCCTTCACTTAAGAATGTACAGCACAGCAGTTATAACAATCGCTACCATTGGTGACGTGCATGTAATTTTGATATCACGATGGTTAGAATCATAAAGGACTGGTTTTGAAAAGTGCTTCTGCCACCGAGTGGCCTTGGACAAGTGACTATCTCTCTGAACTTCACTTTCCTGATTTGTGAAATGTTCATGACCATAATACCTATCTCATAAGCCTATGGTGAGATCAAATGAGATAATACTGCATGTGAGGTGCTCAGCATAGCTTGGCACGTGTAAGTGCTCAGTGATGGCCATCTATGTTATTACTGTGTGCTGGAACAGTGCAGCTGTGTCTAATTCAGGCCTCTCTGGAGGCTCTGATGGAGGATTAGTGACTTACTGAAGGATCACATGGCTAGCAATTGACAGGTCAGCAACTCATCTCCAATTCTCTGATTTTAGAGTCCAGACACATTGGCTCATACCAAACTACCTTCTAGGACTTTCTTTGGCTTCTGCCAAAGGGGCTCTGCAGTCTCATAAGCAGCACTGGGGAGAAACAAGGTTTGGGAGTGTTCTCAGCCCACAGACAGAAAACTGCAGTGGAATGACAGTTATAACAGTGAATAGAAGTCAAAAGAACATATAATCAGTAAGATATTTGCAAGCGTAAATGCCATAAAGAAGCTGCTAAGTTTTGCCTACAAGTCTTACTGATATCTTGCCCTTGAGTGAGAGAACTCAAGTCAATAATTTTCAGGTGCATCTTTTCCCCCTTTACAGAAATACCTCTCAAAAATAATTTGCCAATTGCTGTCCTTGCTTTTCTCAAAGGCCCTGAATCTCGTTTTATAGGTTTTTTTTTTTTAAACAAACAACCTTCTCTATCTGTATCAGTCTAATCTTAGGCCTTTTGTGGAGCTGGTTAAGTCCTGCAAAGGTAGTCGCAAGGTTTAAAATGAAGGTATGGTTGTGGACAGCAGTCTCAATCAACTGATTTTAACCTAAAAGAAACAGATTTTGGGGCTTCCCCTGGTGGTCCAGTGGGTAAGGACACCACCTTGCAGTGCAAGGGGAACCGGTTCGATCCCTGGCCTGGGAAGATCCCACGTGCCGTGGAGCGGCTGGACTGATGTGTCCAATCACTGAGCTGGAGCTCTGGAGTGCATGTGCCCAGAGCCGGCGCTCTGCAACGACAGACGCCACCGCGATGGGAGGCCCACAGGAGCCAAAGAACAAAGACGGATGAAAATAGAGAAATGAAAGACCAATAGAAGTGGCCCACCTGCTCTCCTCCCTCCCCAACCCGACCCCCGCCCAAAACAAATAAATAAATAAATCTTTAAAAAAAAAAAGAAAGAAACAGATTTTGGAGGAGGCAGAAACCAATCATCAAACCCCCCACCCCCAATAGAACCATTGTATTTATACATCACTTAGCACTTTGCAAAATAATTTCCCATTTGTTGTTTTGTTTGATCTTTGCAAGCACCTGGTAGGCCCATTGAGCAAATATCCATTCAACAGCAGAAGACAGAGGCCCAGGGTGTGTGACTCACCTAAGGTTACAAGGCACCATCAGGGGCACAACAGCTTTATTGTTACTCTTTGATTTTTATTGCAGTATAATTACTTTACAATGTTGTGTTAGTTTCCACTGTACAACAAACAGAATTGGCTGTATGTATGCATCTATCCCCTCTCTCTTGAGCATCCCTCCCACACCCTCATCCCTCCCCTCTAGGTCATCACAGAGCACCGATCTGCCCTCTGTGTTATACAGCAGCTTCCCAGTAGCTATCTGTTTTACCCATGGTAGTGTATACACGTCATTCCTAATCTCCCAATTCATCCCACTCCCCCTACCCCAAAGGGACACAGCAGCTTTAGAATACACATCTCCTTTGGGATGGATTTATACCTTAGAGCCCAATAGAGACTTTGTTAAACTGTGTTTGTGTGTTTTATTTCCCCCACCGTGCTGTGTGGCTTGCAGGATCATAGTTCCCTGACCAGGGATTTAACCCATGCGCTTGTCAGTGAAAGTGCTAAGTCTTAATCACTGGACTGCCAGGGAATTCCCAAGCAGGAGGGTTGAATGCAGATGTTTGGGGTATCCAAGGAGAGAGGGAAAGAGAAAAACACATGAAATTGATTTAAAATAGGCTGAAACAATGTATGTGGTATCAAACCATGTTCAAAAATGATTCTGCTGGAATGCCTTCTCTGTTCTCTTCTTGGACATCTGAAATAGGGCAGTCTCCTCGCTGTTTCATCTTTATTTAATCGGCATGCATCCTGTTCCCTAAAGTCTAGCCTAAGCAGTTGCTTTCTTAGCTTTGACCTTCAGGTGCAAAATAAGGACTGGGAGGAAAACAGGGCTGTCCTTCATGGTCCTCCACAAACACATGCCTGAGAGGAAGTTTTTGGTCTTTTCTAAGCCAAGGTGACATTACTGCTTTTTAGAGGCCAATCCTTCTCCCTCCTGCCCCCCGCCACTAGAAAGTGATGGTGCAATCTAATAGGAAGTTGTAAAAATCAATTCAGTACGCTATGATCAGCACTTTAAAAATTAATAAAATGAAGCAGAAAATACCAGAAATGCATTGCAAGTAGTAAGCATGAGTTTTATACATGTAATTTTTATTACTAGTTTGTTACATGTATATGCCTTTGTATACTAGCTTGTGACATTTTCTGCTTGTTACTGTGGGTTCGAGCAAAACTTTGAAACCACTGATCCAGAGGGTGGACTTCATCAACCCCCGTGATGGAGTCTCTAGTCTAAGACCCTCTATCGGACACATGATTCCAACAATATTCTACAGTTCTCTACTTTTTAGTGCTTCTCTAGGAAGCAAAATTGATGTATATAGCCCACTGATAGTCACTGAAAAATCTTTTGTATAGATAGATACATTTGACAAAGAAGAGCAAATATTACACAGAATACAGCAGTTTGGTAGCAACTATTTTTTTTAAAAAAACATTGGCCTCTTTTTATTGATTTTTAATTTATTTTTTTCATCCATCTTTATTCTTTGGCCCATGTGGGCCTCCCATTGCAGCGGCCTGCTCTGGGCACATGTGCTCCAGAGCACTGGCTTGTAATCGGACACATCGATCCTGCGGAATGTGGGATCTTCCTAGGCCAGGGATCTAACTGGTGCCCTTTGCACTGCAAGGTGGATTCCTTACCCACTGGACCACCAGGGAAGCCCAGTAGCAACTATTTTGATGGAATATTTTTATTGTAGAGACAAGTGTTAAGTAAAAAAACTAAATATGTCCTATCAGCTCTCCCTAAATATGTAAGGTTATGTTAAAGCACTTCCATGCTTATCCTTTCTACCATATATTGAACTAAATTATAAGAAAAATCAGCAAGTCCCCTGCTATCAAATTTCCTACATCAGTGTGTGTATGTGTGTGCATGCATGTGTGTGTTTGTGTATATGTGTTAGTCACTTAGTTGTGCCCAACTCTTTGAGATCCCGTGGTCTGTAGCCTGCCAGGCTCTTCTGTCCATGGGAGTCTCCAGGCAAGAATACTGGAGTGGGTTGCTATTCCCTTCTCCAGGGGATCTTCCTGATCCAGGGATTAAACCCAGGTCTCCTGCATTGCAGGCAGATTCTTTACCATCTGACCTACAGGGAAGAGGGTCCTGCATGACTGATTTCAGGCAAGTCAATCCAGCAATATTCCAGAATAAAAGAACTCATGGTACCTTCTCAGCATGTATTGTTCCTTTCCCAAACACTGCATTTATCCTTTAACCTTATTAAGATTATCTATTTTTAAACAATTCTTTTTATTTATTTGTTTTTGGCTATTCTGGATTTTCACTGCTGCCACAGGCTCTTCTCTAGTTTCAGGGAGTAGGGGCTACTGTCTAGTTGAGGTGAGCAGGCTTCTTGTTGTGGTGACTTCTCTTGCTGTAGAACTCGGGCTTTAAGACACATGGGCTTCAGTAGTTGTGGCACATGGGCTCAATAGTTGCGGCTCACAGGCTTAGTTGCTCTGCAGCATGTGGGATCTTCCCAGATCAGGGGTTGAACCTGTGTCTCCTGCATTGGCAGGTGGATTCTTTACCACTGAGCTACCAGGGAAGCCTGAGAGTATCTTTTTAAACACAGTGTACATTACTAATGGGCTTTCCTGGTAGCTCAGTGATAAAGGATCTGCCTGCCAAGCAGGAGACAGGGTCTGATCCCTGGGTTGGGAAGATCCCCTGGAGCAGGAAATGGCTACTCACTCCAATATTCTTGCTGGAGAATCCCATGGACAGAGGAGCCTGTGGGCTAGAGTCTATGAGGTCACAAAGAGTCAGGTACTACTTAGTGAAAAATTTTTATTGTAGAGACAAGTGTTAAGTAAAAAAACTAAATATGTCCTATCAGCTCTCCCTAAATATGTAAGGTTATGTTAAAGCACTTCCATGCTTATCCTTTCTACCATATATTGAACTAAATTATAAGAAAAATCAGCAAGTCCCCTGCTATCAAATTTCCTACATCAGTGTGTGTATGTGTGTGCATGCATGTGTGTGTTTGTGTATATGTGTTAGTCACTTAGTTGTGCCCAACTCTTTGAGATCCCGTGGTCTGTAGCCTGCCAGGCTCTTCTGTCCATGGGAGTCTCCAGGCAAGAATACTGGAGTGGGTTGCTATTCCCTTCTCCAGGGGATCTTCCTGATCCAGGGATTAAACCCAGGTCTCCTGCATTGCAGGCAGATTCTTTACCATCTGACCTACAGGGAAGAGGGTCCTGCATGACTGATTTCAGGCAAGTCAATCCAGCAATATTCCAGAATAAAAGAACTCATGGTACCTTCTCAGCATGTATTGTTCCTTTCCCAAACACTGCATTTATCCTTTAACCTTATTAAGATTATCTATTTTTTTAAACAATTCTTTTTATTTATTTGTTTTTGGCTATTCTGGATTTTCACTGCTGCCACAGGCTCTTCTCTAGTTTCAGGGAGTAGGGGCTACTGTCTAGTTGAGGTGAGCAGGCTTCTTGTTGTGGTGACTTCTCTTGCTGTAGAACTCGGGCTTTAAGACACATGGGCTTCAGTAGTTGTGGCACATGGGCTCAATAGTTGCGGCTCACAGGCTTAGTTGCTCTGCAGCATGTGGGATCTTCCCAGATCAGGGATTGAACCTGTGTCTCCTGCATTGGCAGGTGAACTCTTTAGCACTGAGCTACCAGGGAAGCCTGAGAGTATCTTTTTAAACACAGTGTACATTACTAATGGGCTTTCCTGGTAGCTCAGTGATAAAGGATCTGCCTGCCAAGCAGGAGACAGGGTCTGATCCCTGGGTTGGGAAGATCCCCTGGAGCAGGAAATGGCTACTCACTCCAATATTCTTGCTGGAGAATCCCATGGACAGAGGAGCCTGTGGGCTAGAGTCTATGAGGTCACAAAAGAGTCAGGTACTACTTAGTGACTAAACAATAACATTTCTAGGAAATTTCCAAAATCTAGGAAAATGCTATGATTTCAGTTCACTTACATACTTAAATAAGGCCTGTGCCTCTTCCAGTCTTATGAGTTACACATGTAATGCAAGTACCTTGGTGATAAGAGTTTGAATCATGAGTCATTAGCTTTTTAACAGTGGTTTACTTTCACTACTACCTACAAAATTTACACCTAAGTAGATTTCTAACCATTTTTTATCTAGCAAAATTCACTACTGTTATTTCATCAACCTAAAATGCCATTGATGGTAAGACAGTTATGTCCTACTGAGAAAGGAAAAAAGGCCGATTAAAGTATGCTTTTAATTTATAATACACTAATTTCAAAGGTAAAGTCAAGTCATTCAGTTGTGTTCGACCCTTTACGACACCATGGATGAGCCATGGAATTCTCCAGGCAAGAATACTGGAATGTGTAGCCTATCCCTTCTCCGGAGAATCTTCCCAACCCAGGTCTCCTGCTTTGCAGGCAGATTTTTTTACCAGCTGAGCTACCAGTGGTATTTTTGTAAAGTCTTTATTGAATTTGTTACAATATTGCTTTTATTTTATGATTTGGATTTTGGGCCACGAGGCATGTGGGACTTAGCTCCCAAACCAGGGATCGAACCTGCATCCCCTGCATTGGAAGGTGAAGTTTTAACCACTGGACCATGAAGAAGTCCCTACCAGGTGTATTAAATAGTGAAAAATACGTGCCTCATTGAAGAAATGAAATACAGGAGCTGATTTCAAAGGTGGTTGCTTCTCACTCCTCTCCAAGTGTCCACTGACATATTTTTAATGTAGGATTAAAGTTAATGGGACCATTTATTTTTCTGAAAATTAACTGTGTTTTGGTTTCACTGCCTATTGAATTTTAGCTAGGTTTTTTTTTTTTTTTTTGAATTTTGGCTAGTTTTCAAAGTTAAAATTTCTAACATTTCACTAGAAATTTCACTACTACTTCAAACAGGTGATCTCAAGAATGTATTTGGTAGGAAAAGAGGAAGAACAAGGCAGGCTAGAGAAAAGACAAGGTCCAAGTTGTCAACCATTGTTTTCAACATTTTAACCTAAAAATATTTTTTAAATCTTATAGTGTAAAAAGAAACAACTAACTCTTTTGAAACCTTAAAAAAGTCAAAAGAATTCAAGCCAAGCTTGAGAAAACTTGTTAAAGGCAAATTTTATTTATTTATTTTTCAAGTTACAAAAATATGTGCATGTCAAAAATACAGTCTAGTCCATGTAAGAGTAGTTCCAGCCATTTAAAAGTTATACAGAGTTTGGAAAAGCAGTTCACATACAAGTCTTAAAACATTCAATTCATAAACAATATGCAACCACTCAATTCAGTTATTGCTGCTTTTACTTAAGACTGTTCTCCTTAAGGGAAAGGGCAGTATTTGGGCAATTTGACGGCTGCTGCTAAAGCTGTGGTTTTAAAAAAATCAATTCAAAATTAGAATTGAGTAGAATATAATGTGTAAGTTTTAATACATACTACAAGAAGGTGTGGTCTAAATTTCTGTTCCATCTCTTTCTCCTACTTAATGAATTCTCTTTTGTTAATGTATCAGAAATGTAATATGTAGTTTGCACCAAGAGTAAATGAATCACTTATTTTCAAATTAAGTGACAAGATACATTAACTTTGAGTTGCAATGTGGGAACAAACCTGGCACATCTAGGGTAAAAACATGAAAACAATGAATTCAAGAATGGAAAAACTTTTCAAGTTAATCAAAAAGCAAAGTTAGACATCATTCTCTTTAGATCCTGAGACACAGAATGAATCAATTGGTTCTTCTGAAGTTTATGGGCTTATGAAGATCTACTGTTCTCTATTTTCTCTAAAAACACAATATGTTAGCTACATAGCAGGAACATGTTTTATAACAGATCTATCTGTTCAATGGCATATGGAAGAACAAATCAGGAGATTAAACAATTTTATTTTTAAGTAGATCATGTAGTTAAGTAAGATCATGTAGTTGACAGTATAAATACAGGGAACAAATCACTCACTTTGGGGGTGGGTAGTACATAGAAGACTTTTGGTCTAAGGTTCATGGGGAAGACTTAGAAGTTAAGGGTTCCAAAGAGAGAGCCATGGCTTTGTTTCCAGTTTTTCTGTCAGACCCTACTGCAGGGCTCAGGCTTATTGCTGACATTTTACCCCCATGAGTTCTCAAATAAATTGAAACATACATTGGTGATAAGTATGAAGTGAATCGGAAATACATTTAAAAATAACGCTTAGAGCTAAAGTGATATTCATGACCTTTTGGTAAACATACTTATTACCTTAATGACTTAAATCCTAAAATCAGGCTACATTTTTAGGAGGTAGAAGCAAAAACGTACCATTTGGGCCATCCCTCCTTACTTGTGGCCAGCCTCAGTTCTCTACATTTCTCACTCCTCATTCTCCCGTTAAAGCTATTAGTCTTAAATATCATTTATTATTTAAAGTTACAGTCCTGGAGCTGCCAAGAAAAACCTTTCAAAGAAGTCTTGCTTTTAGGCCACTGAGTGTATCCAACACTCAGGTATCAGTTGAGAACATCTTACATCTCTCTAGTAGATTAATTCACTTCATAAGAAAACATGCCAACATAAAAAAAAATACTTAGCATAAAAAGACTATTAAAAGATTCTAGTATGTTAGAGTAGTTATGGAAACCTAAACTAGTAATGTATTCATTGAAATGACTTGAAAAAGACTTATACTAAAACTGTTTACCAGTGTTTACTAAAAATAGGTACACATCATACTACAAAATTAACCTAACAACAACAACAACAAAACACTTCAATAAAACACTCCTCTTCCTCCCAGAGTTAGACTGTGCTGATATTCCATAGATAGTACTATAAAAGGGTTTCATTTTTGCGATATGCTGGGCTCACAGTGAGTATATTAATACAGAAATCATGGATGTACTATTACTGTAAGAATGTCATTAGTGAACCATGTATAAGGCATATAGAAAACTAGCATTAAAGCTCTTAAGGGCAACAATTCAAACTGACAGCTGCTAGAAAAGGTGTTGCCAGGAATAAAAATGTATTAAATCTAATTTTTTTAGTGCTTCCACAATAAAATGAATTAATTCACTCACATAAATTTCTGTTGCTGGAACTAATGGACCAAAAGAGAATGGACTTTTGCTCCCTTTAAGTAGTAGCCCAATCTTGAAAACGGAAGCAGTCGCTTGCAATCTTCCACACGGTACTCTCAGGAGTAGTGTGCGCAGTTAGCAGGAAGCTCTGGTTGAAGTAGTGTTGCTTATTTCCATGAAACTTCACAATTCCACTGGTTACCACAAGAACTGTGGTCTGGCCCTGAGTAGCTTGCTCTGTATGCACACAAGAGAAGAGAAGAGGTTGGATTCTCTATGTAAGCAGATTTTCTGGCTTAAATCACATTGCCTATAACTGAACAAAGCATAATCTGGAGCATGCACACGGAAAGCCAGAAACTCAATAACCATTTCAAAGATATTTACATTATTATCTTAGGGTTTCCCAGGTGGTGCTAGTGGTAAAAAACCCGCCTGCCAATGCATGAGACAGATGTAAGAGACTTGGATTTGATCCCTAGGTCAGAAAGACTCCCTGGAAGAGGCAATGGCAACCCACTCCATTATTCTTGCTTGGAGAATCCTATGGACAGGGGAGCCTGGCGGGTGACATTCCACAGGGTTGCAAAGAGTTGAACACGACTGAAACGACTTAGCAAACTTCCAATATCTAGCCTTTTGGTTTCTGTATTAATATTTCTTTCTTTTAAAACCAAACTTTGTCATATTTTTCATCTTGTCATTCAAGAAGTATAAAGGCAAAAAAAAAAAAAAGAAAAAAAAATCACTGGAGAAACTGTTTAAGGTGCTTAGAACGCCATCTAGAGGTTAATATTATAAACTGTATCAATCTACCTTGAATCAATTTCTGTCTTGCCAAAAGCTACCCTTGCACATAAGAGTAAACTGCTGTGAAATTTTAATAGGTTGGAAGATAATAAAACACATTAATCAGAGATATAGTATAATTTTTCTCTGGAGGCATTTCATGGCATAAAATGTGCTCTTAAGGGCAACAATTCAAACTGACAGCTGCTAGAAAAGGTGTTGCCAGGAATAAAAATGTATTAAATCTAATTTTTTTAGTGCTTCCACAATAAAATGAATTAATTCACTCACATAAATTTCTGTTGCTGGAACTAATGGACCAAAAGAGAATGGACTTTTGCCCCTTTAAGTAGTAGCCCAATCTTGAAAACGGAAGCAGTCGCTTGCAATCTTCCACACGGTACTCTCAGGAGTAGTGTGCGCAGTTAGCAGGAAGCTCTGGTTGAAGTAGTGTTGCTTATTTCCATGAAACTTCACAATTCCACTGGTTACCACAAGAACTGTGGTCTGGCCCTGAGTAGCTTGCTCTGTATGCACACAAGAGAAGAGAAGAGGTTGGATTCTCTATGTAAGCAGATTTTCTGGCTTAAATCACATTGCCTATAACTGAACAAAGCATAATCTGGAGCATGCACACGGAAAGCCAGAAACTCAATAACCATTTCAAAGATATTTACATTATTATCTTAGGGTTTCCCAGGTGGTGCTAGTGGTAAAAAACCCGCCTGCCAATGCATGAGACAGATGTAAGAGACTTGGATTTGATCCCTAGGTCAGAAAGACTCCCTGGAAGAGGCAATGGCAACCCACTCCATTATTCTTGCTTGGAGAATCCTATGGACAGGGGAGCCTGGCGGGTGACATTCCACAGGGTTGCAAAGAGTTGAACACGACTGAAACGACTTAGCAAACTTCCAATATCTAGCCTTTTGGTTTCTGTATTAATATTTCTTTCTTTTAAAACCAAACTTTGTCATATTTTTCATCTTGTCATTCAAGAAGTATAAAGGCAAAAAAAAAAAAAAGAAAAAAAAATCACTGGAGAAACTGTTTAAGGTGCTTAGAACGCCATCTAGAGGTTAATATTATAAACTGTATCAATCTACCTTGAATCAATTTCTGTCTTGCCAAAAGCTACCCTTGCACATAAGAGTAAACTGCTGTGAAATTTTAATAGGTTGGAAGATAATAAAACACATTAATCAGAGATATAGTATAATTTTTCTCTGGAGGCATTTCATGGCACTTATTTCAAAGCACCGAGGGCTTCCCTGGTGGCTCAGACAGTAAAGAATCTGCCTGCAGTGCTGGAGACCCAGGTTTGATCCTTGGGTTGGGAAGATTCCCTGGAGAAGGGAAAGGCAACCCACTCCAGTATTCTTGCCTAAAGAATTCCATTTCTGCCAACTTCTCTGAGTCTTTATTGCAAGGCAGGGAAGGCAACTATTTATTTAGGGAAAACAGATAGTTGTTCCTCTCAATCAGCAGAAATCATATTAAGGCTCAATTTGCACGATATTAATAAGCCACATTCACTCAATCCACCAAAACCTACCAGTGGATCTCTGTAGAGAGTTGCATCTAAAGGAATACTAAAAGTTTGATAGCTAAATTTTTCATATTTATCTTGCTCAAAAAAAGTAATTATTGCTACCACTAAAAGTTGCTAGTTACGTTTGGTAAAGTTCAGTGCTCACTAAAGGAAAACAATGGAAGTACCTTGAAAGACCACAATCTTACCATGAACTGGCTGACAATCTAGCATGTTGACCTGGAATTCACTAGAAGGCAACATGTCAAAAAACCTGGTTATGGCATCCATCCCTGAAACAGCATTTCCATTCCATATTAAATTGGCCTTGTCCATATACAGCCTGGGTAGTGCCTAAAAAGAAAGAAGAAAAGGGGGTAAAGATTTTGGCTTTGGGGTAAATACAGAATTGGACTGAAAGGTTACAGGGAGTGTCTAAACATTTTTAGAGTTCTTCATCTTTCCTCTCCTTGCCCACTCCCATGGGATTTTGTGAACAAGGTATCTGCCTTACAATGTTGGCCTTAAATAGGTATTACCCTACTCTTAATAAATACTAATAAACTGGCTAGATAAATACTCCCCCCCCCCATATTTCACTTTAGCCAAACTGAGAAAACTTTGTATGAAATGAGAAGAAACTGGAAGAGAGGTTCTTTTCTTTTTTCTTAAGGTTTGCTTTCTGTATTAAAATGAATTAAATGATCACAGGTTTCAAAGCCCCTGCAGTCCCAAACCAGTTTTAATCTTCCTCTTTTTTCTAATTCTGTGAACAAAGTTGTCTGTCAGGTCCTACCTGTACCTTTCAATCCTAGTGTTTATATACATGTGAGCCCTTTTAATGTTTAAACTACTGTTGTATGTGTTAGGAGGAATTTGTTCCCTTTACCACCATGGAAATAGCATGTTTAGTTCAAAAGAATCAGAAGTATTTGCTAAAGCAGAGTCTTTGATAAGTCAAATAAGTTAAAGCTCAAATAAGGCAGAATTGAACAGTTAACTCTTTAGTCCTAGAAGTCAGTCACAGGAATTTAGTGTATAACAAGGGACATTACTTGCTTAGGTCTAAATAACATTTATCTTGGGCCAACACATTATCTGGACTCTGGAAGTGAACTATGTTGCCTTTTTTCTGTTTTTTTTTTGCTGTTTTGTCCTTGATGGCATCAAGGCGCAACAAATGTCCACTGTTACATCCTGTACCCAGTCACACATCATCAAACATCAGTATCAAGAGCTTCTTTTTAAGCTTCTGCCTCAACAAAATAGTTTTTACAGATATTAACTTCGGTTCCGGCAGCATACACAAAGTTGTCTACAACACAGTCCTATGCTGATCAGAGACCTAGGGAAGATTCTGGGTCCCACCCTGAAATGGTTATTTAGAAGATACGGCTCAGGGACACATCACAATGAAAAAAGCTGATTAAGTGAGAACTTCTCTCTGTTGAAAACTAAAAGTTTCCAAGCTTCACAAATTCAAATTCTGTTTGTGAGTGCCAGATACAGCTGGGAGCTTTAATGCAAAATTAAATATCTGAAATTAAAGAAGCAAATCAGGGAACATTCTCAGTAATGACAGACCCCTTCACTAGCACTAATATTACTTTAATCCTATTGGTTAAATAATATGATTGAGAAAATGTAACATATTTAAAGTAAATATATGTTGGGTCCCAAGTTAAGTGCAGCATTTAATTACTATTTACCACCCTAAAAAGAAAATGTGGTTGAAAGAGGTTAGCAACTTGCCCAAGGTCACAGAGCTTGGCAAACACAAAGCTGGGATATGATTTCAGAGTGCACACTTCCATAATACCATACCAACCCTTTCCTAAGCGATGTGCTTTTAGACCCACAGCTATGGCTTATGCAATTCAGGTGAACGGCTGGCTCAAAAAAAAAAAAAAAAAAAAGAATAGTAGTCTATCACACTCACTTGTCTTCTTTTGTCCATTGCCTCATAGTAAATACTGACAAATTCCTCCGCAGCTCTGCATGCCTGATCCACGTAAGTTTTAAACTCCTACAAGAAAAATTTCATTAAAATGAACATTACCACCCCCTCCCACACCTCCCAGACATATCACCAACCAAAGCTGATGATTTATGTCACTTGATAGCTCCATATACACTCTACAGTCTTCCATATAGATTTGGACATTTTTAAGGTTAGGGCTCAAGTTTCGAACTTTCATTATTTTTAAGTACGCATCTTTAGGACATATTACTGAATTTAGTGAATTTCACTATTTTCTTACTTGAAATATTAATTTACAATGTGTGCATAGTAACTGGTATTTTAGGCTTCCAGTATTTTACAGAACATTTACCTTAATAAAAATGATGCGTTTTGAACCTTGAAAAGAAAAGGCGGCGGGGGGCGGCGGGGCGGGAAGGGGGCGTTGCTGGTGGGCGAGTATTGCCGTTAAGTAGTGTTGTTACCTTTTGAAGTGATGCTATTTACAAGTTGTTGAATGAGAAAAAAATTGAATACGTTCAATGAATTTGTTTGAAAAGCTAGATACTTGGAAAACGTCTTCACATCACGTAAAACTTCACCGGCGTTTGTAAAGGCTATTAGTGTATGTGCTGCCCAAGCGAGCAATGTAAAGGGTTTTAAAACGGAAGAAATGCTGTTGCGGTTTTCTCCTGCAGGAAGACTAAATACTTTCTTCCCCACGTATTTACCAGCCCAACCTATTATTTGAATTAAGAACTAGTTTCATTTCAATCTCAGGTAATTTAAAGTTATTTAAATCGGGAAAGGCTTACAAGCCATAAGCAGCAGACCCCCACATTCCCAATTCTAGTTCCCACCTCAGGGTCCTTTACAGGAACGGAAAGCAACTGCCCAGCACGGAGGGTGGGCGCTCGGGGGTCGGGGGATACTGAGGGGTTTCAGAGAGCGGGCCCCGCCTCCAGCGCCTGGCGGGCCAGACCCTGATTCGCCGCGTGGCCACGTGACAAGCAACCAGCCCGCCCCAGGGCCCCTCCCCTCAGCCGCCCGCGCCCCGGTACCCTGCTGCGGCTGGGGCACTCACCACGGCCTTGGCCATCGGGGAGCTCTAAGCAGCCTCTCCCAGCAGTGGCGGAGTCACTGCCTTCTGTCGTACGTGGCTCTCTTGCCTGTGGAAGATCAGATACGCTGCGAAACCCGCCAAACGCGGAGAATTGCCCGCCCATTCTCTCCCGGAAGTAACTCGGTCCGTCGTTAAAATCACTCCGATGTACCAACCTTAGGCTCAGTTCTCTTCAGTTCCCACCGTACCCTCCTGTCCGCCTTCTGTATTCACTTGTTTGATAATTATTAACTTAGTTTGGAAGGGAAAAAAATCACGTCGCTTTCGTAACGGAAAATCTTAACAGTACCTATTTCTCCAACGGCTCCAAGGACCGCAAAAAGATCTATTTAAAGCGTCCAATAAGAGGGCTTCTTCGCTTCAGGGGGTGGGGCAAAGGCAGAGGAAACCTAGCCAATAGGAAAAAATGGGTGGAGCCTGGGAAAAGGTGCAATAATATTGAGCATGACTGATAGGCAAGGGCTTAACGGTTCTGGAACCTTCTGGCAGAAGCCATCTTAATTAAATTTACCCAAGTGTCTCAGTAGTAGTCCTAAAATTACTCACTATTTTGACTTGGCACTATTCAGTGGTAAATGTTCCTTTAGTTAACTTGGAAACCTCAAACGAAGGGCTTCACTCCCCAACATCCTTCAAAACAACTCAAAGTCTCGAACAATTTCTGGATAGTCAAATCAAATAGTTTGATAGTCTTACCACGTGTGGCTGGGTCCTGGCTTCTCAGAATCATCACTCCTTCCTGAGAATTGGCCTGTCTCCCTTAGCCAAGTATCTGCTGAATATGCTCATACTTTAAACTGATTTGTTCCCCTGGCTCTCGTCCCTTCAGTCTAGCTCAAACCGAAGTGATGAGGCGGCTAAGTCTGGATGTCTAAATGCCTAGATGCCTCAATGACTCCGTGTACCCTATGACCCCTGTGCCCTGTTTGTTAACGTCACTTTCGGTATTTAAAATCTCTGTCCTATTACGTGGTCTCAACTGTAACTTCTATGTACTGTATCTAAGTAATGCATGTCCAGCACCTTCCCCCAACTTGTTTCTGGGTTGCAATTCTACGTATTGAATTTCATTAAATATGAACACCTGAGCACACTACAGGCTTCTCAAACTTGGGGAGTCTAAAATTTAAATGCAGTATTTCTTCTGCACTTCCAACCTTTTGTATGCTTTCAGTTATCCAGGCTTGAATTCTTGGAATATTTTTATTCAATTTTTTTTGATGTCTTTCCCCTCCTCCCCTCATCATTACAATTCATTTGTTCATTCAATAAATACTTACTGAACACATACTATGGGCCAGGTATTGTGCAAGATTATGGATATATAGTGATGAGTGAAATAGACATGATCTATACCATCATGAAGCTCACAATATAATTGGGAGCAACAGACAATAAACAAAACAATGGATTACAGAGCCTTTCCATGTAACTTTCCCAATTCTGTCCATTCTTAAAAGAAATTCTCTCTTCCTCTCTCCCTATCCCCCATTCCATCTTTCTCTCGCTGTTTCCTTTACACAAACTTTGACTTTGATTGCTCTATTCTTATTTTTCCAAAATTCTTCTAGTTTTTAAAGACCTGTCTTGGTCTAGCCTCAATTTTCCCTTCCAGACTTCTCTCCCATTATTAATCAACATTGGAAAAGTTAAGTACTGTTAAACTACTGTTTCCCCAAATTACTCATGTTGACTGCTTTATAGGTGATTGCCTGGCATACAATCCCTGCTTCAGGAATATTTTCCTACCCATGGCAGAAAACGATGCAGCCAGCACCCTATTTGAGAGTGTGAAGTTGGGGCAGATTAGATAAACTTTGAATCATCACTCCTTCCTGAGAATTGGCCTGTCTCCCTTAGCCAAGTATCTGCTGAATATGCTCATACTTTAAACTGATTTGTTCCCCTGGCTCTCGTCCCTTCAGTCTAGCTCAAACCGAAGTGATGAGGCGGCTAAGTCTGGATGTCTAAATGCCTAGATGCCTCAATGACTCCGTGTACCCTATGACCCCTGTGCCCTGTTTGTTAACGTCACTTTCGGTATTTAAAATCTCTGTCCTATTACGTGGTCTCAACTGTAACTTCTATGTACTGTATCTAAGTAATGCATGTCCAGCACCTTCCCCCAACTTGTTTCTGGGTTGCAATTCTACGTATTGAATTTCATTAAATATGAACACCTGAGCACACTACAGGCTTCTCAAACTTGGGGAGTCTAAAATTTAAATGCAGTATTTCTTCTGCACTTCCAACCTTTTGTATGCTTTCAGTTATCCAGGCTTGAATTCTTGGAATATTTTTATTCAATTTTTTTTGATGTCTTTCCCCTCCTCCCCTCATCATTACAATTCATTTGTTCATTCAATAAATACTTACTGAACACATACTATGGGCCAGGTATTGTGCAAGATTATGGATATATAGTGATGAGTGAAATAGACATGATCTATACCATCATGAAGCTCACAATATAATTGGGAGCAACAGACAATAAACAAAACAATGGATTACAGAGCCTTTCCATGTAACTTTCCCAATTCTGTCCATTCTTAAAAGAAATTCTCTCTTCCTCTCTCCCTATCCCCCATTCCATCTTTCTCTCGCTGTTTCCTTTACACAAACTTTGACTTTGATTGCTCTATTCTTATTTTTCCAAAATTCTTCTAGTTTTTAAAGACCTGTCTTGGTCTAGCCTCAATTTTCCCTTCCAGACTTCTCTCCCATTATTAATCAACATTGGAAAAGTTAAGTACTGTTAAACTACTGTTTCCCCAAATTACTCATGTTGACTGCTTTATAGGTGATTGCCTGGCATACAATCCCTGCTTCAGGAATATTTTCCTACCCATGGCAGAAAACGTATGCAGCCAGCACCCTATTTGAGAGTGTGAAGTTGGGGCAGATTAGATAAACTTTGGTGTGTTGATAGGCATCAGTACCGTTCAGGAGATGGTTAAGGAGCCTGGGATAGCAGACTGTAAGAACAGTAAATTGGGTTGTAGGATTGCTTTTGTCTATTCTGTTTAGCCATTTCTCCTGGTCAAGTGTAGGCCTGGTGGAAGGAAACTACTTTAGAGTTAACAAAATTCCTGTGTGAACTTTTATCTTACTCTTACTTGAGAAGGACTCATCTAGGCCAATCAGGGAAGTGATCTCAGCAGTCTCTTCTCAGGTCTCTAACTGGCAACCAGTGTATTCACATTAAGTCTCCTGCTCTACCCACTAAGTTAGCCAGGCACCTTTGGCCTGTTCACATTAAATAGTGCTTTTTGGCGGAGGAGAGGAATGTATGATGTTTTTTGTAATATAAACAGTGCTTTTAAATACAACTTTTTTTTAATTTAATTTTTATTTTTTACAGAGTTTTGTTCTTTACTGCCACACATTGACCTGAATCCTTCATAGGTATACATATGTCCCCCACCTCCTGAACCTCCCCTCACCACCAATCTCCCTTCCTGTTTCCACCCTCCGCCACTGTTTGAGATCCCCTAGTCCCACAGCATATTCCCTCCCTTACCACAATGTCCATAAGACTGTTCTGTATGTCTCTCTCTCCATTGCTGCTCTGCATATCCATTTATCAGCACCATCTTTCTAGATTCTGTATATATGTGTCAATATACAAATTTATATTTCTCTTTCTGACTTACTTCACTCTGTAAAATAGGTTCTAGATTCATCCACCTCATTAGAACTGATTCAAATGCATTTCTTTTTTTTTTATTTTTGGCTTCTTTTATTGGTTTCTTATTTATTTATTTTCATCCATCTTTATTCTTTGGCCTGTGTGGGCCTCCCATTGCAGTGGCCTCACCTGTTGCAGAGCACTGGCTCTGGGCACATACGCTCCAGAGCGCTGGCTCGTAATTGAACACAAGGGTCTAGCCACTACACAGCACATGGGATCTTCCCAGGCCAGGGATCAAACCGGTGCCCCTTGCACTGCAAGCCGGACTCTTTACCCACTGAACCACCAGGGAAGCCCTAAATGCATTTCTTTTATGGCTGAGTAATATTCCATTGTATATATGTACCAGAGCTTCTGTATTCATTCATCAGTCGATGGACATCTAGGTTGCTTCCATGTTCTAGCTATTGTAAATACTGCTGCAATGAACAATGGGGTACATGTGTCTCTTTCAATTTTGATTTCCTCAGGGTATATGCCTAGGAGTGGGATTTCTGGGTCATATGGTGGTTCTGTTTCTAGTTTTTTAAGGAATCTCTGTATTATCTTCCATAGAGGCTGTATCAATTTACATTCCCACCAGCAGTGTAAGAGGGTTCCCTTTTCTCTACACCCTCTCCAGCATTTATTGTTTGTAGACTTTTTGATAATGGCCTTTCTGACTAGTGTGAGGTGATATCTCATTGTAGTTTTGATTTGCATTTCTCTAAATAATAAATGATGCTGAGCATCTTTTCATGTGTTTGTTGCCTATCTGTATGTCTTCTTTGGAGAGATGTCTGTTTAGGTCTTATCCCCACTTTTTGTTTAAATTCTATATCTGTTATTTACTTGGACAAGTTCATTCATTCATTCAGTAAATATTTACTGAGCACTGACTTTGTGCCAGGTACTGTGCTAAGCCCTGGGATTCAGCAATGGACAAGACTAAGTTTTGCTTTCCTGAAGGAGTGAAGGAGACAGATTATAGATACATGAACAAAACAACAAATCATTTCAGATGGTACTCTGATGGAAACAAAACAGAGTAATGGGAAATAAAGGTTATAGGAAGAAAAAATCTTGAGTCATAAGGGAAGTGTGGCTAGAAAAGAGTAGAGGATCATGGAGCAAGCTCTGGGGCATGCCAGGATTTGTAGGTTTACAAAATGAAGAACACATGTGTTTGAGATCCTCACTAAATGCCAGGCACTGGCTTAAGTGCATTGTATACAGTAATTCATTCAATTTTTGCCAGAACCCTAGAAGGTATCATTTTTATCTTACCATCATTTCACTAAAGATTAAACTGGAGCACAGAGAGGTTAAGTAACTTGCCTAAAGTCATATAGAAAGCAAGTGCTAAAACTGGGATTTGAACTTAGGCAGTCTTGTTTTGTAATCCATGTTCTTAACTTCCATGAATACTGTCCCCTCCAAGTCACCCAGCCAAGAAGAGAGAAGGAAGAAGCTGTAAAAGAGACTGAAAAGTAGTATGAACTCTGTGACTTTCAGTTTTCTTATTTGTAGAATGGAAATAAAATTGTACTTCACGGGGATGTTATGGAGATAAAAATCTTAAAATGCTTTCAAAGTATGTAAGCCTGCCAAGTAGTAGCCACTTGATAGATGGCAGCTACTATTATTATATTGTAGACATTGTCATAGCTTTTTAACTCACCTATCTGACTCTTCTCTCTCTAGCTGTGCCTTCCCCTCAAACCACACAACCAGCTTACATATTCCCGTTTACCTCAATGCAGGGATGCCATCGTTATCTTACATACTGATCACCTGCTCAAAATCAGTCAAGAGTTACCAATTGCCTACAAGCAGGAGTGGGCTAGTGTTTTTTTGTAAAAGGTCACATTGTAACTCTTAACAACTAGAGGAGGAGCCTAGGTCCCTGAGTAACATGGAGCTGTAATCCTTCTGCTGACACACTTTGGAATGGATGTGTATAAGTAAATATTTTTTTTAAGCCACAAAGATTTAGAAGTGTGTATATTACTTAAATAAATATACTGGCTAATCAAGAAACCTACCTGGAATGCAATGGTTTAGCTCACGGAAGGAAAAACTAAACAACCAGGTCTCAGAATTAAGGCATCTTCTGGGATCTAGATAGAAGAAACTAATGGTACCTGAAACTAAAGGTACCTGGAAAAACCACTTTTCCAGGTACCTTTGGCACTATAAATCAGCTCCAACTCTTTCCTATCTTTGCGTTTCTCAGCTCAAATTTCAAATTCCTAGGAGGATCCAGTTGACTTGGCTTGAACCTCATGCCCACTTCTTGACCAGAGAAGTGCAGGATTATATTAGTTGACAGTCCATCAAGTGTTATACACAGTGCATTGTATCGTCCAGAACCCTAGAAGGTATCATTTTTATCTTACCATCATTTCACTAAAGATTAAACTGGAGCACAGAGAGGTTAAGTAACTTGCCTAAAGTCATATAGAAAGCAAGTGCTAAAACTGGGATTTGAACTTAGGCAGTCTTGTTTTGTAATCCATGTTCTTAACTTCCATGAATACTGTCCCCTCCAAGTCACCCAGCCAAGAAGAGAAGGAAGAAGCTGTAAAAGAGACTGAAAAGTAGTATGAACTCTGTGACTTTCAGTTTTCTTATTTGTAGAATGGAAATAAAATTGTACTTCACGGGGATGTTATGGAGATAAAAATCTTAAAATGCTTTCAAAGTATGTAAGCCTGCCAAGTAGTAGCCACTTGATAGATGGCAGCTACTATTATTATATTGTAGACATTGTCATAGCTTTTTAACTCACCTATCTGACTCTTCTCTCTCTAGCTGTGCCTTCCCCTCAAACCACACAACCAGCTTACATATTCCCGTTTACCTCAATGCAGGGATGCCATCGTTATCTTACATACTGATCACCTGCTCAAAATCAGTCAAGAGTTACCAATTGCCTACAAGCAGGAGTGGGCTAGTGTTTTTTTGTAAAAGGTCACATTGTAACTCTTAACAACTAGAGGAGGAGCCTAGGTCCCTGAGTAACATGGAGCTGTAATCCTTCTGCTGACACACTTTGGAATGGATGTGTATAAGTAAATATTTTTTTTAAGCCACAAAGATTTAGAAGTGTGTATATTACTTAAATAAATATACTGGCTAATCAAGAAACCTACCTGGAATGCAATGGTTTAGCTCACGGAAGGAAAAACTAAACAACCAGGTCTCAGAATTAAGGCATCTTCTGGGATCTAGATAGAAGAAACTAATGGTACCTGGAAACTAAAGGTACCTGGAAAAACCACTTTTCCAGGTACCTTTGGCACTATAAATCAGCTCCAACTCTTTCCTATCTTTGCGTTTCTCAGCTCAAATTTCAAATTCCTAGGAGGATCCAGTTGACTTGGCTTGAACCTCATGCCCACTTCTTGACCAGAGAAGTGCAGGATTATATTAGTTGACAGTCCATCAAGTGTTATACACAGTGGGGAAGGAGAGTATTCCAAAGAGAATAGCATAGTTGGCACTTGTAATGTCCTGAAAAGTAGCAGTAAACATTAGGCTTTATGTGGTCCATGAAGAAGTCTTAATTTATTGTATTTTTCACTTGGTTATTTTTTTATATAGATTCTAGCTTTCAGGTAAAATTCACCATATTGTCATTTATTTTCTTGAGTATTTATAGTCCCCGTCATACAGTTGCAATAACTATGTCACCATGAGTCTGTTTTTATTGTTTATTTGTTTTCCTTATTGGGCTTATTTATTTGCATGCCAGTTAACTTTTTCCTAACTGCCAGACTTTGTGCCTAGAGAGGCATGCATACTCTGGATGATCATGTGTCACTCCAAAGAGGTTTTCCCTATGTTCTTCAATGCAGCAGAAGGGCCAATTAACCTTAGTCCAATCATCCCCTGAAGCGACTTCAAGCTGTTTTACAGGGTTGGCTGGACTCAGTCTAACTCTAGTTTGATACCCTCTCTAAGAGGCTCCCAAATGAGAGCT
This sequence comes from Tragulus kanchil, assembly GCA_022376925.1. Taxonomy (NCBI): domain Eukaryota; kingdom Metazoa; phylum Chordata; class Mammalia; order Artiodactyla; family Tragulidae; genus Tragulus; species Tragulus kanchil. Next base: position 61,957,739 of record JAIOJX010000001.1, on the reverse strand, counting down.
GGGATCGGGGGAGGGGAATGTTTCCTAAGGCTCTTCCTCCTTGAAAAGTGCTGGACTCCAACCTTTATTTCCTCAGCTCTCTGAAACTTCTCCAAACTCCACTCTACTTTTTAGCCACTCTGCCTGACCTCTCTACATTTTTTGCCCGCTGCAACTTAATGGGCAGTTTCCTGAAAGAAAAAAACCTGGGCTGAATGCGATGTTAACTTTTCTATGCTTCTCCTCCCTCCAAATTGTGGTCACTCAAGGCTTTGGTAGAACTTAAATTCCAATTTTTATCCCTCCAGTCCTGTGATATTTACTTAAAGCTCTGATGGCCTCTCTACCTCTTCAGAGCCACCCTCTAATCAGTGTCTGGGCTGAGAATTGACAAATATCCTAAGGGGAAAAACAACATGTAGGAAGTTGGGCTTATTTGATGAATTTCCCTTCTTTCTGGAACCTTCCTTCCCAAGTCCTGGCTCTCTGATACTTTCAAAAAGGACTGTGTTTTTTGGAATTTTACATGATTTTTCTAGTTGCTCTGAGCAACAGCATTGTTATGATACAAGTGCCTCCATCCTGAACCAGAAGTCCCTTCTATGGTACAATATTTTCATAAAATTGAGCCAGGAATTTTTTTTTGTATATTTATCTAATTTACGTGGCCCATAGCTGAATTGGAAATTGGACGTTTGCAGCACCTTAAATATATGATGATGATGGTGACAGTGTGTGTATCAGTCAGATTTTACTGTAGGAAAGAGAAGCCATTGTAAGAAGTTTAAGCAGGAAGGATGTCCGTACCTCTTTATTATAAAAATGGAATTATGCACCCTGTCTTATTAAAGTGATCATATATCATGACATACATACACATGCCAGTACATCCATAGCATTTTTTGTCAGTTTGATCTAAAATATCCCATAGTGTAGATGTACTGTAATGAATTTAGCCATCCTCCTATTCATGGAAATTCAGGTTGTCTCCAGGCTTTTGGTTTTTTTTTTTTTCTGCCACTGAAAATAACACTGCAATAACTGTCTCTGTGGCAGTGAATCCTGATGCTCTTATTTCTTTACAGTAGAATTTTCTAAGTAAGACTGCTGGGTCAAAGTGTATACATATGTTAAAACTATAATAGATACAGTTAGACTGCATTCCAGGAAGTTCATAACAATTTACAAGAACCAATTTCCAACAGAGAATTGAGTACTTACAAAATCGCAGGAAGGTCTAAAGGAGGAGAGTGGAGGCTGGATTTAAAATAGCTCAAAAAATACTGAACTGAAACCTCAAGGGACCTCCTACTTTTGATGTCACTGCTAAAACCCTGCCAGAATCAAGGACCTACCACTGTCACCTCTCCAGTTGCTACAGCTCTCTCTGAATACCCAGGGAGCTAGACGAAGAACATGCATAACTACAATCCAGTGATTAGAAACCATATTGAGAGACTGGTCTTGTTGCCTTTGCTGTTCCTCTTGATACGCAGAAAGCTGGAGAAGAAAACACTGGAGAAAAGCATCATATCTATAGGCAGAACTGCAACTTCTAGCTTGTCAGCCCTTTCCCAGGAACTTCTCTGGTGGCTTAGTGGTAAAGAATCCACCTGCCAATGCAGGAGACATAAGAGACATGGGTTTGATCCCTGGGTGGGGAAGATCCCCTGGAAGAGGAAGTGGCAATTTCGTATAGGATGTGAGTACATGTTAAAAGTATAAATGGAAATATATAATAGAGTTGGCCTCCAAAAGTAAGTGCACATGGGGTTTAACATGGTCTTCAAATGCTCTGCCTGAGAAATGCCATGTTTTGAGTACCTAGTGTGTGCCAAGCACTGTATATGCATCATCTTTAATCCCCACAACTGTGCTCGGTTGTAGCTCTGTTTAAGCATTGTTTATTTTAGAGGAGAAATTATGAAAGTAGCTGAAGGTCACACGGCTAGGAAAGGTGGAAGTGGAATTCAAAGGCAGGTTGGCTTCACTCCAAATCCTGAGCCTTTAAGTTTATGTATGTTATGGTATCAATTTTTTTAAAGGAGCTTACAAAATTGTATATGTGGTTTGACTGTGACTTTAGAAAAAATACAGTATTCATTAAAAACACAATTTTTCTGATTTGTACTGTTCTGCATTTTAAAAAATATTTTTATAATTCTTGCAACACTAATTTTTTTTTTTTTAAAAAGGAGGAGTTTGAGAATACTTGTACAATAGTGCCATCCTGTGGATAAATAGACGTCATTACAGTCTTAGCTTTAATTTCAGTTTCGGAGCTGACTGCTAGAAAGCAGCACTGAGCTTTCTTTTGGTCAAGCTTTCTGGGCTGAATGTGGCAGAAAACTAGGTCAGGATTCCGCCTTTCCTTTCAAAACCGGAGAAAAATAAACCCATTTATAATGTCATTTTTTTTTGCAATTGTACTTATAGTTTAATGTGATTATATTGGACTTAAAATGTTTTTCTGGGAAGAGTCTGTGAGTTTCACAAACTTGCCAGGAGTCCACAGCAGGAAAAAGTTCCCTAATTCTAGATAGGCTGCTCCTCTAGCAGGGTCCTGAGAGAAGGCCACCAGAAGCGGAGCTATCACTGACTCAGAAAAGCATCATATCTATAGGCAGAACTGCAACTTCTAGCTTGTCAGCCCTTTCCCAGGAACTTCTCTGGTGGCTTAGTGGTAAAGAATCCACCTGCCAATGCAGGAGACATAAGAGACATGGGTTTGATCCTGGGTGGGGAAGATCCCCTGGAAGAGGAAGTGGCAATTTCGTATAGGATGTGAGTACATGTTAAAAGTATAAATGGAAATATATAATAGAGTTGGCCTCCAAAAGTAAGTGCACATGGGGTTTAACATGGTCTTCAAATGCTCTGCCTGAGAAATGCCATGTTTTGAGTACCTAGTGTGTGCCAAGCACTGTATATGCATCATCTTTAATCCCCACAACTGTGCTCGGTTGTAGCTCTGTTTAAGCATTGTTTATTTTAGAGGAGAAATTATGAAAGTAGCTGAAGGTCACACGGCTAGGAAAGGTGGAAGTGGAATTCAAAGGCAGGTTGGCTTCACTCCAAATCCTGAGCCTTTAAGTTTATGTATGTTATGGTATCAATTTTTTTAAAGGAGCTTACAAAATTGTATATGTGGTTTGACTGTGACTTTAGAAAAAATACAGTATTCATTAAAAACACAATTTTTCTGATTTGTACTGTTCTGCATTTTAAAAAATATTTTTATAATTCTTGCAACACTAATTTTTTTTTTTTTAAAAAGGAGGAGTTTGAGAATACTTGTACAATAGTGCCATCCTGTGGATAAATAGACGTCATTACAGTCTTAGCTTTAATTTCAGTTTCGGAGCTGACTGCTAGAAAGCAGCACTGAGCTTTCTTTTGGTCAAGCTTTCTGGGCTGAATGTGGCAGAAAACTAGGTCAGGATTCCGCCTTTCCTTTCAAAACCGGAGAAAAATAAACCCATTTATAATGTCATTTTTTTTTGCAATTGTACTTATAGTTTAATGTGATTATATTGGACTTAAAATGTTTTTCTGGGAAGAGTCTGTGAGTTTCACAAACTTGCCAGGAGTCCACAGCAGGAAAAAGTTCCCTAATTCTAGATAGGCTGCTCCTCTAGCAGGGTCCTGGAGAGAAGGCCACCAGAAGCGGAGCTATCACTGACTCAGAAATAAAAAGAGAAATGGATAAATAGATAGATGAAATACTCTCTAATAACCTCTCTGCATTCTGAAGCAATATAGCAAAGTTGTTAAGCTCCCAGCCCTGGATCCATGCTGCCTGAATTTGAGTCCTGATTCTAGCATTTCCTAGCTCTGTGATCAATCATAACCTCTTTGGACTTTATCTTTTTCTCCATCTCTAAAGTGAAAATAAGAACTGTCCCCAAGTCTTAGGGTTTTGTGAGAAAGAAATGGAATAATGCACTTACAGTGTCAGCTGGGGAATGTGCTTAATAATTAGTAATTATTATATTGCCTGCTGTCCAAAGCTAGAACTTTCAGAGGGGTAGGGTTTGTATAAAATGTTTAAAGCGAAGGTGAAAATTGTATTTCAGAGCCTGCACCAGACTCAGGCAGATCTGGCTTTGAATCTGGCCTGAGTGGGTTACCTGTTCTGTCTATGCCTCATTTGTCAAAGATGGAGAAACTAATATTACGAGCATCATAGAGTTTTTGTGATGACTTAAAAGAGAGAGGGCCTTTCATAGTTGTAGCACATGTAGAGCTCACAGCAACTGTTAAAAAGTTTGTTTCCCTCCTTATCTTCAGTGGAGTCACACACAACATGGTAGCCCCTGTGGCAAAATGTGGACAACTGTCTAACATTCTTTCTTGTAGTTTTCCTCTGCCGCTCTCAGCTCTCAGTCATCTTCCCCCACCTCCCTTGCTCCCTAGGCTCTACATGACTTCCTGACCACAAGGATCTACTTGTCCAAGCCCTGTTCTGGATGATTAACTAGGAACACATTATTCTGGACCTATTTTTATAAGCCAGGCTCCTGCCCTGCAGAAATATTCATCCAATGTCTCAGTCTCAAAAAGAATACAGAGATCCCAGAGCAATGTCATAGAAAGCCTTTGAAACTTTCCCATGCTGTATATAATTGGAGGTTTCCTGTAGTGTTTAGCAATAAAAAAGAATCATTAAATATTAAGGCACTGTGTTTCTGCCTTTGCAGCTAAAGTTGAGAGGGAATCTAGGGACGTGTGTATGGCTTCACAGTCAGTCTTGTGGGGAGAGAGGATGCCATTTTGGATCCTTTTGTTCCATGGCTGCTTAGGAAGTAAAGATCATTTAGAGGTGCCTGCATTCTGTAAATCACTAAACTTTGATATAGGGAACATAGAATGGGAACTGATATAGATTTCAATAAAATCCAGTAGAATCCCATGAACATTCTTCAACAAGTCCCCTGAGGGACACTATTTAATCAGACAGTGTAGCTTATGTTTCCGACAAGAGATTCTAAAAGGTTCATAGGAATGATCCCTAAGGTTGTACTCATGAATGAATATAAAGTTTTTGTAATTTTTAGACTCATAAGAAACCCAGGTGGTTTTGAATCATTGTCCCTAGAGATCCAGTGGCTATTTCTGAGCTGATGGATAAATCCGATGGCCCCACCCTATGATTTCTTTTAAGAAGCAGTAGTTAAATGGTCTAAAGCTAGACCATTTATTTTCAATATCTGACTCCACCACATACTAGTTGTGTATCCTTGGGCAAGTTACTTGACTTCTCTGTGCCTCAGTTTCCTCATCTATAAAATGTGGATGATAGTAATAATATAAATTCTATAGGACTATTGTGATGATTCAATGATTTAGTATATGTAAAGCCTATAGAATGGAGCTTAGCATATGGTGAAACTTCAGTAACTTAGCTATAGTTACTAACATAGAGAGAGACAAGTGTTTATGGGACTAAATAAAAAAATCACTTTAAAGTTTATATAATTTTATATACATTTCATTTATATAACTTTATTCATATAATTCCCAGATACTCCTGCCTAGAAATTTGGAATCTCATGTCTATTGAGGATTTTGGAGTATTCCTTGATGTGGCTCTTTGAGAAAGCTAACCCTCATCAGAACACTCCTGTGAAGTATCTGCAGACACGGTAGGTAGAGAAGGCAAGAGGGCCTTCACTTGCATGAATGTTTCTGTCAGGTTGCACAGCATTCCATAATTAGGGATTGTTTCCTTTGGGTAGTCACCAGGTTTTCCTGGAGCCTCTGTTAAGATGCAAGCAGTCTTGGAGGTAGCAATAAAAAGAATCATTAAATATTAAGGCACTGTGTTTCTGCCTTTGCAGCTAAAGTTGAGAGGGAATCTAGGGACGTGTGTATGGCTTCACAGTCAGTCTTGTGGGGAGAGAGGATGCCATTTTGGATCCTTTTGTTCCATGGCTGCTTAGGAAGTAAAGATCATTTAGAGGTGCCTGCATTCTGTAAATCACTAAACTTTGATATAGGGAACATAGAATGGGAACTGATATAGATTTCAATAAAATCCAGTAGAATCCCATGAACATTCTTCAACAAGTCCCCTGAGGGACACTATTTAATCAGACAGTGTAGCTTATGTTTCCGACAAGAGATTCTAAAAGGTTCATAGGAATGATCCCTAAGGTTGTACTCATGAATGAATATAAAGTTTTTGTAATTTTTAGACTCATAAGAAACCCAGGTGGTTTTGAATCATTGTCCCTAGAGATCCAGTGGCTATTTCTGAGCTGATGGATAAATCCGATGGCCCCACCCTATGATTTCTTTTAAGAAGCAGTAGTTAAATGGTCTAAAGCTAGACCATTTATTTTCAATATCTGACTCCACCACATACTAGTTGTGTATCCTTGGGCAAGTTACTTGACTTCTCTGTGCCTCAGTTTCCTCATCTATAAAATGTGGATGATAGTAATAATATAAATTCTATAGGACTATTGTGATGATTCAATGATTTAGTATATGTAAAGCCTATAGAATGGTGCTTAGCATATGGTGAACCTTCAGTAACTTAGCTATAGTTACTAACATAGAGAGAGACAAGTGTTTATGGGACTCAATAAAAATATCACTTTAAAGTTTATATAATTTTATATACATTTCATTTATATAACTTTATTCATATAATTCCCAGATACTCCTGCCTAGAAATTTGGAATCTCATGTCTATTGAGGATTTTGGAGTATTCCTTGATGTGGCTCTTTGAGAAAGCTAACCCTCATCAGAACACTCCTGTGAAGTATCTGCAGACACGGTAGGTAGAGAAGGCAAGAGGGCCTTCACTTGCATGAATGTTTCTGTCAGGTTGCACAGCATTCCATAATTAGGGATTGTTTCCTTTGGGTAGTCACCAGGTTTTCCTGGAGCCTCTGTTAAGATGCAAGCAGTCTTGGAGGTAGAGCGCAAGAGATGCAATAGTGGAATACAGCAGGGATAAGAATGGGCTTTGTTGGAGCCAAATGGCCTTGGGTTTGAATTTGATTCCGTTGCTTATTCAGAATTAGACTGAGTTTAAATTCTGGCTCCACTGATTAGTGGTTATGTAATTTTGAGTAAGTTACTTTAACCTCCTCTCTTTAATGTCTGCAATTCAAACAGTATCTACCTTATGGGATCACTGTGCAGATTACAAGAGCTAGGGATTCCAAGATGCCTGCCATATCATCGGTTCTCAATAAATAATATTATTGCATAACTTACCTGAAACTTGGTATCTTCATTTACAGAATGGGGGAATAGTTGCTACTTTCATCATTATTGTGAATATAAAATCAGATCATATACATGTAAAAATGCTTAGTATACTAAAAAGAAGGCAGACAAATCAAGCACGTTGGCAAGAACAGATGGAGAAGCAAAAGCTCTTGTATATTGATGGTGGGAATATAAAGTGGTACAACCATGCTTTTTGTTTTGTTTTTTGTTTGTTTGTTTATTTTGTTTGGCCTCAATATGCACCTTGTGGGATCTTAGTTCCCTGACCAGGGATCTAACGTGGGCCCCCTGCAATGGAAGCATGGAGTCCTAACCACCGGATCATCAGGGAAACCTCAGGTACAGTCTCTCTGGAAATCAGTTTGACAGTTCCTCAGAAAGCTAAGTAGATTCATCATCACATGACCCAGCAAATTCACGTTTAGGTAGATACACAAAAGAATTGAAAATGTATGTCCACGTAAAAACTTATACACAATGTTTATGAAATGTCCAGAATAGGCAAATCCATCAACAGAAAGTAGATTGGTGGTTTTTGTTTTTTTGATGTTTTGATTCACTGGCAGTGAATTTAATAAATGGTAGTTAAATAAGAGTAAAGATATAGGAAATTAGTAATAAATAAAGTGGATTGGTGGTTGACAAGGCCTAAGAGGAGGGGAAGAATAGAGAATGACTGCTAAATGGATACAGGATTTCCTTGTGGGGGAATAAAATTGCTCTGAAATTGGATGGGGTGATGGTTGTACAACCGTGTGGTTATATATATCAAACTCACCAAATTTCACACTTTTAAAGAGTGAATTTTATAGTATGTGAATTATGTCTCAGTAGTTATTTACATGTCTGCCACGTAGTAGCCATTCTTTAACAGAAATCAGTTTTAGCCACCAACACCTCAGCTCTTACCTTAGGATTCCAGAACAGGTCCCTGAATGAATGATGCTCACAACAAACAGGATTGCGAAGAGAAAAGGGATAGATTCAAAGTATGGGGGTATGTGCAGAATTGGGGGAGGAAGTTGGGGATTACTCTTGGAAGGAAAGGCAGTGAAGGCATTCAAGGAGAACAGAAGGAGACAAACTTCACTTACTTTGAATTTTTTATATATATATATATTTTTTCCTCTTTATTTTAAAGATTTTACAGAGTTTTGTTGTTCACCAACATGTATGTTCCCAGATCATTCATATGCATATCCCTGGGCACCCCCCCCACCCAGTTCCCCCTTCCACCCCTCCAGACCATCGCCCCAAGTGGTTGTAGGTACTCCTATTCCTTTAGCACAATGACAACAGCTATCTTTTCCACACATGACAGTATAGGTTTCCATGTTACTCCCTCCATGCCTCCCTCCCACTGTTCGGTCTCCACAATGTCTTTATGTCTATTCTCTGTTTTTTCATGAGTTCACTGCGTGTGTTATCATGACCATCTTACTAGATCCCATATATATGAGTTAGTATACTGTATTTGTCTTTCTCTTTTTGACTTACTTCACTTTTTATGATAGGTTCTAGAGCCAGCCACCTCATTAGGACTGAGTCTTCTGCATTTCTTTTAACAGCTGAGTAGTATTCCATTGTATATATGTACCAAAGCTTCTGTATCCATTCATTTGTTGTTGGACATCTAGGTTGACTTTAATCTGAACATTGGGGTACAGGTGCTTCTTTCAGTTTTGATTTCATCAGGATATAGGCCTAGTAGTGGGATTGCTGGGTCATAGGGTGCTTCTATTTTTGAGAAAGTCTTCCATAGATATAATAGTAATAAATAAAGTGGATTGGTGGTTGACAAGGCCTAAGAGGAGGGGAAGAATAGAGAATGACTGCTAAATGGATACAGGATTTCCTTGTGGGGGAATAAAATTGCTCTGAAATTGGATGGGGTGATGGTTGTACAACCGTGTGGTTATATATATCAAACTCACCAAATTTCACACTTTTAAAGAGTGAATTTTATAGTATGTGAATTATGTCTCAGTAGTTATTTACATGTCTGCCACGTAGTAGCCATTCTTTAACAGAAATCAGTTTTAGCCACCAACACCTCAGCTCTTACCTTAGGATTCCAGAACAGGTCCCTGAATGAATGATGCTCACAACAAACAGGATTGCGAAGAGAAAAGGGATAGATTCAAAGTATGGGGGTATGTGCAGAATTGGGGGAGGAAGTTGGGGATTACTCTTGGAAGGAAAGGCAGTGAAGGCATTCAAGGAGAACAGAAGGAGACAAACTTCACTTACTTTGAATTTTTTATATATATATATATTTTTTCCTCTTTATTTTAAAGATTTTACAGAGTTTTGTTGTTCACCAACATGTATGTTCCCAGATCATTCATATGCATATCCCTGGGCACCCCCCCCACCCAGTTCCCCCCCCTTCCACCCCTCCAGACCATCGCCCCAAGTGGTTGTAGGTACTCCTATTCCTTTAGCACAATGACAACAGCTATCTTTTCCACACATGACAGTATAGGTTTCCATGTTACTCCCTCCATGCCTCCCTCCCACTGTTCGGTCTCCACAATGTCTTTATGTCTATTCTCTGTTTTTTCATGAGTTCACTGCGTGTGTTATCATGACCATCTTACTAGATCCCATATATATGAGTTAGTATACTGTATTTGTCTTTCTCTTTTTGACTTACTTCACTTTTTATGATAGGTTCTAGAGCCAGCCACCTCATTAGGACTGAGTCTTCTGCATTTCTTTTAACAGCTGAGTAGTATTCCATTGTATATATGTACCAAAGCTTCTGTATCCATTCATTTGTTGTTGGACATCTAGGTTGCTTCCATGTTCTGGCTATTGTATAGAGAGCTGCAATGAACATTGGGGTACAGGTGCCTCTTTCAGTTTTGATTTCATCAGGATATAGGCCTAGTAGTGGGATTGCTGGGTCATAGGGTGCTTCTATTTTTAGTTTTTTAAGGAATCTCCATATTGTCTTCCATAGAGGTTGTATCAATTTACATTCCCACCAGCAATGCAAGAGGGTTCTCTTTTCTCCGCACCCTCTCCAGCATTTGTTGTCTGTCGATTTGTTGATGATAGCCATTCTGACGGGTGTGAGGTGGTATCTCATTGTAGTTTTAATTTGCATTTCTCTGATGATAAGCGAGGCTGAGCATCGTTTCATGTGCTTTGGGGCCATCTGTATGTCCTCTTTGGAGAGTTGTCTCTTTAGATCTTTTTCCCATTTTTTGATTGGGTTGTTCGTTTCTCCTGTGCTGAGTTGTCTGAGTTGTTTGTAGATTTTGGAGATTAATTCTTTGTCTGTTGTTTCATTTGCTATGATTTTCTCCCACTCTGTGGGGTGTCTGTTCAGCTTTTTTGGGATTTCTTTTGCTGTACAAAAGCTTTTAAGTTTCATGAGGTCCCACGTGTTCACTTTTCTTTTCAGTTCCACTATTTTAGTAGGTGGGTCAGAGAAGATCTTGCTTTGATTGATGTCCTTGAGGGTTTTGCCTATATTCTCCTCTAAGAGTTTGAGGGTTTCTGGTCTTACATTTAGGTCTTTAATCCATTTTGAGTTGATCTTTGTGTATGGTGTCAGGGAATGTTCCAACTTCATTTTTTTGCATGTAGCTGTCTAATTTTCCCAGCACCATTTGTTGAAGAGGCTGTCTTTCTCCCATTTTATAGTTTCTCCTCCTTTGTCAAAAATAAGGCACCCATAGGTGCGTGGGTTGATCTCTGGGTTCTCGATCTTGTTCCATTGATCTATAGTTCTGTTTTTGTGCCAGTACCATACTGTCTTGATCTAGAGCCAGCCACCTCATTAGGACTGAGTCTTCTGCATTTCTTTTAACAGCTGAGTAGTATTCCATTGTATATATGTACCAAAGCTTCTGTATCCATTCATTTGTTGTTGGACATCTAGGTTGCTTCCATGTTCTGGCTATTGTATAGAGAGCTGCAATGAACATTGGGGTACAGGTGCCTCTTTCAGTTTTGATTTCATCAGGATATAGGCCTAGTAGTGGGATTGCTGGGTCATAGGGTGCTTCTATTTTTAGTTTTTTAAGGAATCTCCATATTGTCTTCCATAGAGGTTGTATCAATTTACATTCCCACCAGCAATGCAAGAGGGTTCTCTTTTCTCCGCACCCTCTCCAGCATTTGTTGTCTGTCGATTTGTTGATGATAGCCATTCTGACGGGTGTGAGGTGGTATCTCATTGTAGTTTTAATTTGCATTTCTCTGATGATAAGCGAGGCTGAGCATCGTTTCATGTGCTTTGGGGCCATCTGTATGTCCTCTTTGGAGAGTTGTCTCTTTAGATCTTTTTCCCATTTTTTGATTGGGTTGTTCGTTTCTCCTGTGCTGAGTTGTCTGAGTTGTTTGTAGATTTTGGAGATTAATTCTTTGTCTGTTGTTTCATTTGCTATGATTTTCTCCCACTCTGTGGGGTGTCTGTTCAGCTTTTTGGTGATTTCTTTTGCTGTACAAAAGCTTTTAAGTTTCATGAGGTCCCACGTGTTCACTTTTCTTTTCAGTTCCACTATTTTAGTAGGTGGGTCAGAGAAGATCTTGCTTTGATTGATGTCCTTGAGGGTTTTGCCTATATTCTCCTCTAAGAGTTTGAGGGTTTCTGGTCTTACATTTAGGTCTTTAATCCATTTTGAGTTGATCTTTGTGTATGGTGTCAGGGAATGTTCCAACTTCATTTTTTTGCATGTAGCTGTCTAATTTTCCCAGCACCATTTGTTGAAGAGGCTGTCTTTCTCCCATTTTATAGTTTCTCCTCCTTTGTCAAAAATAAGGCACCCATAGGTGCGTGGGTTGATCTCTGGGTTCTCGATCTTGTTCCATTGATCTATAGTTCTGTTTTTGTGCCAGTACCATACTGTCTTGATGACTGTTGCTTTGTAGTAGAGTCTGAAGTTAGGGAGGCTGATCCCTCCAACTCCGTTTTTCTTTCTCAGGATTGCTTTGGCTATTCGATGTCTTTTGTGTTTCCATATGAACTGTGTTATTCTTTGGTCTAGTTCTGTGAAAAATGTCAATGGTAGTTGGATATACGGTATTGCATTGAATCTGTAGATGATATTTGGTGGTATGGTCATTTTCACAATATTGATTATTCCGACCCAGGAACACAGAATATCTCTCCATCTGTTTAAGTCTTCTTTAATGTCTCTCATGAGTGTCTTGTAATTTTCTGTGTACAATTCTTTTGTTTCTTTGGGTAGGTTTATTCCTAGATATTTGATTCTTTTGGTTGCAGTGGTGAAGGGGATTGCCTCTTTGATTTCATTTTCTGATGCTTCATTGTTTGTGTATAGGAATGCCAGTGATTTTTATGTGTTGACTTTGTATCCTGAGACTTTGCTGAATTCCTTGATAGCTCTAGTAGCTTTGTAACTGTGTCTTTGGGATTTTCTATGTATAATATCATGTCGTCTGCAAAAAGAGCTTGACTTCTTCCTTTCCAATCTGGATTCCTTTGATTTCTTTCTCTTCTCTTATTGCTGTTGCTAGCACTTCCAGGACTATGTTGAATAGTAGTGGTGAAAGTGGGCACCCCTGTCTTGTTCCTGATCTTAGAGGGAATGCTTTCAGTTTTTCACCGTTAAGGATAATGTTCGCTGTAGGCTTCTCATAGATGGCTTTTATTATGTTGAGATAGGTTCCTTCTATGCCCATTTTCTGAAGAGTTTTTATCATAAATGGATGTTGTACTTTGTCGAAGGCTTTTTCTGCATCTATTGAGATGATCATGTGATTTTTGTCTCTCAGTTTGTTGATATGGTGTATCACATTGATTGATTTGCGGATGTTGAAGAATCCTTGCATGCCTGGGATGAACCCGACTTGATCGTGATGTATGAGTTTTTTGATGTGTCGTTTGCTAGGATTTTGTTGAGGATCTTGGCATCTAAGTTCATCAGTGAAATTGGCCTATAGTTTTCCTTTTTTGTGTTGTCTTTGCCTGGTTTGGGTATCAGGGTGATGGTGGCCTCGTAGAATGTGTTTGGAAGTTTTCCTTCCTGTGCAATTTTTTGGAAGAGTTTTAGAAGGACAGGCATTAGCTCTTCTTTAAATGTTTGGTAGAATTCGGCTGTGAAGCCATCTGGCCCTGGGCTTTTTTGAGGGGGTAGATTTTTAATCACAAAGTCGATTTCTGAGCTTATGATTGGGTTGTTCAAAGTTTCTGTTTCTTACTGGCTCAGTCTTGGGAGATTAATCCTCTCCAAGAAACTGTCCATTTCTTCCAGGTTGTCCAGTTTGTTGTCATATAGCTGTTCATAATAGTCTCTTAGAATCCTTTGGATTTCTGCATTATCTGTTGTAATCTCTCCTTTTTCGTTTTTGATTTTGTTGATCTGGTTCTTCTCTCTCTTTTTCTTAATGAGTCTGGCCAGTGGCTTGTCAATTTTGTTTACCTTTTCAAAGAACCAGCTTTTTGTTCTATTTATCTTTATTATTGTTTCTTTTGTTTCCTTCTCATTTATTTCTGCTCTGATCTTTATGATTTCTCTACTTCTGCTGGCTTTGGGGTGTTTTTGTTCTTCTTTTTCCAATTGTTTTAAGCAGAGGGTTAAGTCATCTGCTTCATGTTTTCCTAGTTTCTTGAGGTGGCATTGTATTGCTATAAATTTCCCTCTTAGAACTGCTTTTGCAGTATCCCATAGGTTTTGCACTGTCGTGTGTTCATTGTCATTTTCTTCTAGGAATTGTTTAATTTCTCCTTTGATTTCCTCAGTAATCAGTTGGTTTTTTAGGTATGTGTTGTTTAATCTCCATGTGTTTGTGTTTTTAGGGTTTTTTCTCTGGTAGTTGATCTCTAGTCTCATTGCATTCTGGTCCGAGAAGATGGTTGATATGATTCCGGTTTTCTTGAACTGACCAAGGTTTGATTTGTGGCCCAAGATGTGGTCTATCCTGGAGAATGTTCCGTGAGCACTTGAGAAGAAAGTGTATTCTTCTGCTTTTTGATGGAATGTCCTAAAGATATCGATGAGGTCCATCTTTTCCAGTGTGGCATTTAAGGCTTGTGTTTCTTTTCTTTTTTTTTTTTTTTTAAGATTTATTTATTTATTTATTCTGGGCAGGGTTCGGATTGGGGAGGGAGAGGAGCGGGCAGGCCACTTCCATTGGTCTTTCATTTCTCTGTTTTCATCCGTCTTTGTTCTTTGGCTCCTGCGGGCCTCCCATTGCGGTGGCGTCTGTTGTCACAGAGCGCCGGCTCTGGGCGCACGTGCTCCAGAGCTCCGGCTCGCTGATTGGACACATCAGTCCAGCCGCTCCGCGGCATGTGGGATCTTCCCAGGCCAGGGATCGAACTGGCGCCCCTTGCACTGCAAGGCGGTGTCCTTATCCACTGGACCACCAGGGGAAGCCCTAAGGCTTGTGTTTATTTTCTGTTTGGATGATCTGTCCATTGGTGTGAGAGGAGTGTTAAAGTCTACTACTATTACTGTGTTATTGTTGATTTCTTCTTTTATGTCTGAATGTACCTGTCTTATGTATTGAGGTGCCCCTGTGTTGGGTGCGTCGATATTCATGACTGTTATGTCTTGCTCTTGGATAGATCCCTTAATCATGATGTAGTGACCTGCCTTGTCTCTTAGAATCTTCTTTACTTTAAAGTCTATTTTGTCTGATATGAGGATTGCTACTCCAGCTTTCTTTTGATTTCCATTTGCATGGAATATCTTTTTCCAGCCTTTCACTTTTAGTCTATGAGTGTCTCTAGGTCTGAAGTGGGTCTCTTGTAAACAGCATATATATGGGTCTTGCTTCTGGATCCATTCAGCCAGCCTGTGTCATTTGGTTGGAGCATTTAGTCCATTTACGTTCTAAGTAATTATTGATACAAATGTTCCTATTGTCATCTTCTTAGAAATTTGGGGTTTGATTTGTAAGGCTTCTCCTACTCTATTTATTGGCTATATCAGGCCCTTTAACACTTGTTATAGGGCTGGTTTTGTGGTACAGAATTCTTTTAGTTTTTGCTTGTCTGTGAAGCTTTTGACTTCACCATCAATTCTGAATGAAATTCTTGCTGGGTAGAGAATTCTTGGTTGGAGGTTATTCTCTTTTAGCCGTTTAAATGTGTCCTGCCATTCTCTTCTGGCCTGCGGGGTTTCTGTTGAAAGATCCGCAGTTAAACGTATGGGGTTTCCTTTATATGTTCTTTGTTGTTTGCTCCTAGCTGCTTTTAGTAATCTGTCTTTATATTTAGTCTGCGTTAGTTTGATTAGAATGTGCCTTGGTGTGTTGCTTCTGGGGTTTCTCCTGTATGGAACTCTTGGTGCTTCTTGGACTTGGTCGACTATTTCCTTTCCCATGCTGGGGAAGTTTTCAGCTATAACCTCTTCAAGAATTTTTTCATAGCCTTTCTTCCCCTCTTCTTCCTCTGGAACTCCTATAATTCTAATGTGGTACGTTTGATATTGTCCCATAGGTCTTTAATGCTATCCTCAGTTCTTTTAATTCTTTCGGCTTTGTTCTGTTCTTCAGCACTTATTTCCACCATTCTGTCTTCCAGCTCACTTATCCGTTCTTCAGCCTCTGATACTCTACTGTTGAGACCTTCTATAGTATTTTTGAGTTCAGCAATTGAGTTGGTTGTCTCTATTTGCTTATTTTTCATTTCTTGCATGTCTCTTCTCAATGCACTAATTTCCTCTAATATTCTGTTTTCGGTGTTTTGCATCCTCATTAGTATAGCTTTTCTGAATTCTCTTTCAGATAGTTTGTCTATCTCCTCCTCTGTCATTTGAAGCAGTGTTTCTCTAGCTTGGTCCTTCATTTGTGCAGCCTTTCTCTGACGTTTCATTATTAGGTTAATTTTTGTTTCTTTGTGTGTGTCTGTGGGTATGCAGTTCTTTTTCCCACCAGGCTTCTTGGTTGAATTCTCCCTTCCTTTGGGTTTCTGTCCTTCTAGAAGGGTTCAGTGGTTTGTGTCTTGGGTGGTGTTAGGCCTTGTTTACTGGTGAATAATCTCTAGTGTTGTATGTTCTTTGATAGTGTGGGGTCTTGGAATCAGGGCTTCCGCTCTGAGGATCCTTGGTTTGATGATTGGTCAGGGGGTGTAGGCTCTATGTCTGGTTTGCTATGGTGTTCTGTGATATAAGTTCACATACTAGCACTGAGGTTCTTGGTTGTTGGTTATTCTCTTTTAGCCATTTAAATGTGTCCTGCCATTCTCTTCTGGCCTGCGGGGTTTCTGCTGAACGATCAGCAGTTAAAGGTATGAGGTTTCCTTTGTATGTTGTTTGTTGTTTGCTCCTAGCTGCTTTTAGTAATCTGTCTTTATATTTAGTCTGCGTTAGTTTGATTAGAATGTGCCTTGGTGTGTTGCTTCTGGGGTTTCTCCTGTATGGAACTCTTGGTGCTTCTTGGACTTGGTCGACTATTTCCTTTCCCATGCTGGGGAAGTTTTCAGCTATAACCTCTTCAAGAATTTTTTCATAGCCTTTCTTCCCCTCTTCTTCCTCTGGAACTCCTATAATTCTAATGTGGTACGTTTGATATTGTCCCATAGGTCTTTAATGCTATCCTCAGTTCTTTTAATTCTTTCGGCTTTGTTCTGTTCTTCAGCACTTATTTCCACCATTCTGTCTTCCAGCTCACTTATCCGTTCTTCAGCCTCTGATACTCTACTGTTGAGACCTTCTATAGTATTTTTGAGTTCAGCAATTGAGTTGGTTGTCTCTATTTGCTTATTTTTCATTTCTTGCATGTCTCTTCTCAATGCACTAATTTCCTCTAATATTCTGTTTTCGGTGTTTTGCATCCTCATTAGTATAGCTTTTCTGAATTCTCTTTCAGATAGTTTGTCTATCTCCTCCTCTGTCATTTGAAGCAGTGTTTCTCTAGCTTGGTCCTTCATTTGTGCAGCCTTTCTCTGACGTTTCATTATTAGGTTAATTTTTGTTTCTTTGTGTGTGTCTGTGGGTATGGAGTTCTTTTTCCCACCAGGCTTCTTGGTTGAATTCTCCCTTCCTTTGGGTTTCTGTCCTTCTAGAAGGGTTCAGTGGTTTGTGTCTTGGGTGGTGTTAGGCCTTGTTTACTGGTGAATAATCTCTAGTGTTGTATGTTCTTTGATAGTGTGGGGTCTTGGAATCAGGGCTTCCGCTCTGAGGATCCTTGGTTTGATGATTGGTCAGGGGGTGTAGGCTCTATGTCTGGTTTGCTATGGTGTTCTGTGATATAAGTTCACATACTAGCATCTGAGGAACAAGAGGTGCATCCCTAATGGGTGACAGTCATAAAAGCATGCAGATGTTTTCTAACATAATCATAAGATATACATACATACACAGCAATCCCCACAACTGACCAGTTTTACAGAGATAAGGCACAGGAAATCTTTCTGGCAATTCATGCAATCATAGATGATACTTGCCCGTTAAGCTTTGAATTAATTAAAATAGTGCCTGAATAAATAGATCCAGCACAAGGTCCTGGCTTGGATAATTACAATGAGAGCAATTTTTAATTAGGACATGTGTTGGGGGTGACGAGGAGGAGAGTCTATAGGTAATAAAAAGGAAAAGATTCGTTTTGGAAGTATTTTATAGGATTAGGTAGCAAAGGTTAGTGTGTGTATTGTTTAGTGTATTTGGAAGAGAATAGTGGAGACAGGAAGATTGGAAATAATTTATCTAGAGGATATTGGTAGATAGGAAAATGTTTTACATTTAGAACATAGAGGAAGAAAGCAGTGGGAAAGAGGAAAGAGAATTAGAGGTTTTCAAGAATTAAAATTAAAAAAAAATACAATAAAATAAAAGTCAAAAGAAGAAATTAAAAATTAAAAAGGGCAGAAAAAATTAATGAGACCAAAAAACAAAACAAACAAATGAAAACAACAACAAAAAACAAACAAAAAAAACAGAATAAACAAACAAACTAATAAACCTGAAACCAGACCAATCAATTGAATAAGCAATAGTCCACCAAAAAAAAAAAAAGTTAATACTGTCCCTGGTTTTTATCTTCTCATCTGCCTGTTGGAAACCAATCTACACTTGATGGTGGTGTCTTGATGGCGTAGTCTTTCCCTTATAGCGCTGGTTGCTATGGTTTCTGTTTTTGTGTTCAGCAAAATGAGGGCTTTGCTGCCATACTGGGTGCTGGCTGGGACAGTGGGCTGATCCCAGTCAGTCGGGCGGGGGCCGCGGTGCGCACAGTCCCGTGTTGGAGGGGGGCGCCCCAGCTCTACCGCGCACCCGCCTGTAGTCTCCAATTCCTGCTCTTTCCCCGGCTTCCTCCGCTGCTGCTGCAGCTCTAGGGGTGCACGGGCTCCTCCGCCACTGGCACACGTGCACTGCCGGTAATGTGTCTAAGTCCCAAAGGCGGGCGCGAGTTTTCCCGTCCAACTCGTGCCCGGTCCCTGGTCAGCAACCCTTGGGTGACTTCCCCTCTCCGTTCAGCAAGCCCACCAGTTGGAGTGGCTGAACTTACCCGCGCCGCGGCGCCAGGTTCTGCCGCCTGAATTTTATTTTTTTTAAAGATTTATTTATTTATTTTGGGCGGGGTCGGGTTGGGGAGGGAGGGGAGCGGGAGGGCCACTTCTATTGGTCTTTCATTTCTCTATCCGTCTTTGTTCTTTGGCTCCTGTGGGCCTCCCATCACGGTGACGTCTGTCGTTGCAGAGCGCCGGCTCTGGGCGCATGCGCTCCAGAGCTCTGGCTAGGTTGGACACATGGGTCCAGCCTCTCCGCGGCACGTGGGATCTTCCCAGGCCAGGGATGGAACCGGCGCCCCTTGCACTGCAAGGCCGTGTCCTTACCCACTGGACCACCAGGGGAAGCCCTTTGAATTTTGCAGAGAGTCAGCCTGGATCACCTTTCTTGTGCTGGACTGGAATCACAACTGGTGAATCTTCTGGCATTTAACCTGGAAAAAGGGTGATATGTGATAATTAGAATAGAAAAAGGAAGAAAGGTTTTGCCCAGGGGCAAAATCCGAGGGTCTGTGAGTCCAGCTTTGAAAGGTAGAAGAAGAATGCGGCTGTTGAGGATGCATTTATCCAGAAGACCCTAATTGTTTGTTAATCTCTGGGTCAATGCATTTAGGTCAGCAGGAACTCTGCTACAGGAGGGATCAATTTAAAGGATTAGAAGTGTCTAAATCCTAATCCTGGTCTTGGGCTAGAGATGCTGAAGAGTAATTTTAAAAAAGGTTTACTATCCCTCTCAATTATTTACACCATTAATGGAATTTATCAACAGACTGGAGTCCTTGCCAGGATTATGAACGCATAGAGGATGCACCGAAATGGAGACACTGAGTAGCTATGCCAGAGATTTGCATGCGCAGATGGTAAATTGAAGACGTTTGAGCGGTGACTTACATGGTGAGTAGTTGACAGCTCTTGTTTATTACAAAGATTGTAGTGGGGAAAAACAGAGCCCACTTGGCAGCTCAGACTTCTGATTGAGATAAGTCAGTTTGACTGCAATATGTAGTGGGGGGAAAAAGAAACAAAAGATGAAAGAGAAAGAAACAGTGAGGGAAAGGGGGGAAAAGAGCTTTTAAAACACTTTAAGATTTGGGCTCAAAGGCTCTCATCTAAGGTTTCATTTAGTTTCTCTCATGATTCTTTTTTATTTCTTCCTGATGTTGTCTTACACAAGCTGTTAACTCAATTCAGGCTGTAACTGCAAGGATCAATCATCCATAGATGTCCTCAGCTTGACAATCTAGGATGAGGAACCATTTTCCTTAGAGCTATTTGTCATAGTCTTTCTTCATACACGTTTAAAGAACAGTCGTTTCCGTTGTGAAATCAGGCTTCCTGTCACATTGTGAAAGCTACCTGAAATAAAAGATGCATCCCTATGCTCTAGCTACTTTCTATGAAAGTCCGATTCCATGCAGGAGTAAAACCCGAATTACCTAGGCAACGGCCCCAGAAGAGCTTTGGGTCAGTAATATTCAATTTTCAAAATTTCATTACCTTGAAACTTTTAGTTATATCCACATTTTCCATTAACCTCAAGCAAGGCTTCAGCAGGCTTGTTCTGCAGGCAGTGTCTTTTACACAAGAGCTTTATAATTTTGTTTTTAAACCCAAATCAGCAAGTGAAGAAGGCTTGGAACATCTTCTTTTCCCCCTCCCTCCACTTCCATTTCCTCTTCCCTCCTTTCTTCCTTGTCTTCCTATTTTTCTTCTCTTACTACTGTTTTTTTTCAGACTAAGTTTACTTTTACAAAATCCTAGGATCAGGGATCAAGACTAAATTCTAGAGCAACACATAACTTTCTGGTTTTCAAGGGAGTCTTAGCAGAGTTAGAAATACCACCCAGTGCATGAAATAGAGCTCAGGAAGAATGGAGGACAAATCTTAGCTTGGGAGTTGTTAACAAAGGGCAATGACAACCTAGACAAATAGAAAGAGGTATTCGATGAATAAGTCAGTCTGATGCAGATATGGTAAATTGAAGACGTTTGAGCGGTGACTTACATGGTGAGTAGTTGACAGCTCTTGTTTATTACAAAGATTGTAGTGGGAAAAACAGAGCCCACTTGGCAGCTCAGCCTTCTGATTGAGATAAGTCAGTTTGACTGCAATATGTAGTGGGGGGAAAAAGAAACAAAAGATGAAAGAGAAAGAAACAGTGAGGGAAAGGGGGGAAAAGAGCTTTTAAAACACTTTAAGATTTGGGCTCAAAGGCTCTCATCTAAGGTTTCATTTAGTTTCTCTCATGATTCTTTTTATTTCTTCCTGATGTTGTCTTACACAAGCTGTTAACTCAATTCAGGCTGTAACTGCAAGGATCAATCATCCATAGATGTCCTCAGCTTGACAATCTAGGATGAGGAACCATTTTCCTTAGAGCTATTTGTCATAGTCTTTCTTCATACACGTTTAAAGAACAGTCGTTTCCGTTGTGAAATCAGGCTTCCTGTCACATTGTGAAAGCTACCTGAAATAAAAGATGCATCCCTATGCTCTAGCTACTTTCTATGAAAGTCCGATTCCATGCAGGAGTAAAACCCGAATTACCTAGGCAACGGCCCCAGAAGAGCTTTGGGTCAGTAATATTCAATTTTCAAAATTTCATTACCTTGAAACTTTTAGTTATATCCACATTTTCCATTAACCTCAAGCAAGGCTTCAGCAGGCTTGTTCTGCAGGCAGTGTCTTTTACACAAGAGCTTTATAATTTTGTTTTTAAACCCAAATCAGCAAGTGAAGAAGGCTTGGAACATCTTCTTTTCCCCCTCCCTCCCACTTCCATTTCCTCTTCCCTCCTTTCTTCCTTGTCTTCCTATTTTTCTTCTCTTACTACTGTTTTTTTTCAGACTAAGTTTACTTTTACAAAATCCTAGGATCAGGGATCAAGACTAAATTCTAGAGCAACACATAACTTTCTGGTTTTCAAGGGAGTCTTAGCAGAGTTAGAAATACCACCCAGTGCATGAAATAGAGCTCAGGAAGAATGGAGGGACAAATCTTTAGCTTGGGAGTTGTTAACAAAGGGCAATGACAACCTAGACAAATAGAAAGAGGTACTTTCAGACATGTGGCTTGAGGAAGGACTCATGTTACAAATACGTAAAATTGCAAAATGCTCCACAAAAGAGCAACATTTTAATTTAATTTTTTAATAATAAGAGCACTTAGCATGAGATCTACTCTCTTAAGAAAATGTTTAGTGCAAAATACAATACTGTTAACTCTAGGCACTATGTTGTACTGTCAATCACTGGATCATTTTCAGCTTGCTTACCTGAAACTCTATACTCTGTAACCACTTGCCATTTTCCTCTCTCCATAGCCATCAGCAACTCTCTTCTCTGCTTCAATGCATTTAACTATGTTAGATATCTCATATAAGCAGAACTATACCATATTTATTGTGGCTTATTTCATTTAGCATAATATTCTTCAGGTTCATACGTGTAATTGTATGTAGCAGGATTTCCTTCTTTTTAAAGGCTTAGTAATGTTCTATTTTTTGTATATATCATGTTTTCTTTTCCATTCATCCATCGATGTGTCAGTGGTTTCTGTATCTAGGTTATTGTGAATAATGCTGCAATGAACATGGGAGTGCAGATGTCTCTTTGAGAACCTAGTTTCAATTCTTTAGATATGTATCCAGAAGGTGGATTACTAGATTATATGGTAGCTCTATTTTTAATATTTTGAGGAATGTCCATATTTTTTTCCACAGCTGCATTCCCACCAACAGTATGCAAGAAGTCTCCACATGCTCACCAACATTTGATACCTTTTTTTTTTTTTAATAATAGCCAACCTGACAAGCATGATGGGATATCTCATTATGGTTTTGAGTTGCAGTTGCCTGATGATTAGTAATACTGAGCACCTCTTCATATACCTTCTGTCTATATTCATAGACATGAATATATTGTATGTCTTCTTCAGAGAAACTTCTATTCATGTTCCTTGCCCATTTTAAAATCACATTATTTATTATTATTTGCTATTGTGTTACAGGAATTCCTTCTGTATTTTGTATATAAACCTCTTATCAGATATAGAATTTGCAACTATTTTCTTCCACTCTGTAGGTTGCCTTTTCATCCTGTTGATTATTTCCTTTGCTGTGCAGAGATTTTTGTTTAATGTAGTCCTACTTGTCTATTTTTGCTTTTGTTTATTGTGCTTTGGTAAACACACAGTAAATGAACTGAACTGTGTTTCGGCATCAAATCCAAGAAGTCATTGCCAAGACTAATGCCAGATCTCCCCTTGTTTTCTTCTTGGAGTTTTATAGTTTAAGCTCTTATGCATTTATATTTTTGTAAGAATCGCAAAGACATGGCGGACAGCAAGCTGTTAGAGAAAGAGCCCATTTGGGAAGAGTTCCCGGGTGAGATCCACAGGTCCGAGAGATGGGCTGGGGAAATCGCACCCCAGAGATGGGATGCGGAGGTTTTATTAGGGAGGAAAGGGGATAAGGAAGAAAGGGGAGAGGGATTCTTCAGAGCAGGCGCAGAAACGAAGTCTTTGTCTAAACTGAGCGGGAAATTAGTGATGAGTCTGCTGTCCTTGAGTTGTCTGTGGGCATGGGGGTGTGCAGTTCTTGTCACTTTCCAGATGTAGTGGAGAATCTTTATGGCCAGAGTGAACTCCTTATCGCCGGCCTTGAGAGACTCCCAGGTGCCAGCAGATCAGCAACTGGCCCTATGATGTTGACCCTTTAGGGTCGGGGAGTTCACAACTGCCGTATTAACCCTTTAATAGCCCATAAACCTAACAATTTTTGATCCATTCAAGTTAATTTTTGTAAATAGTGTATAGTAAGGATCCAACTCAGCCTTTTTCAGTTTTTCCCATTATCATTTGTGGAAGAGATATTCCTTTCCTCACTAGGTATACTTGGCTCCCTTATTAAAGATCAGCTGACTTTATATGCATGGTTTTATTTCTATGTTCTCTATTCTGCTCCATTGACTTATATGTCTGTCATGCCAATACCACACTGTTTTTACACACTGTGTTTATTATAGCTTTGTAATGTATTTTGGTATCAGGAGTGTGACACCTCCAATTTTTTCAGGATTGCTTTGGCTATTTAGGTTCTTTTGTGGTTCCACATGAATTTTAAGATTATTTTTCTATTTCTGTTAAAAAAACATCATTAGAACTTTGATGGGAATAATACTAAACCTATAGATGGCTTGATAGTGGCTCATATGGTAAAGAATCTGCCTGAAATGCAGGAGACACAAGTTTGATTCCTGGGTTGGGAAGATCCCTCAGAGAAGGGAATGGTACCCACTCCAGTATTCTTACCTGGAGAATTCCATGGACAGCGGAACCTGGAGGGCTACAGTCCACAGGGTTGCAAAGAGACGTGACTGAGTGACTAACACTTACACTTTCATGAACTTTAGGATTATTTTTCTATTTCTAAAAAATATGTCATCAGAATTTTGATGAAATAATAATAAATCTATAGACTGTTTCGTGTAGTATGGACATCTTAAGAATATTAATTCTTCTAATTCATGATCTGGGATATCTTGCCATTTATATGTATGTATTCCTTAATTTATTTCATCACTATTTTTTTGTTTTCAGTGTAAAAGTCTTTCACCTCCTTTGTCAAATTTATTCCTAACTAGTTTGTTATTTTTTGATGTTATTGTGAATAGGATTGCTTTTTAAAATTACTTTTTGTGTATCTCATTGTTAGTATATAGAAATGCAATACATTTTTGTGGTTGATTTTATTCCTGCATCTTTATTGAATTCACTTATCAGTTAGAATAGGTGGATTTTGTTTTGTTTGCATTATTAGTGTTTTCTGTGTATAAGGTCAAGTAATTTAGGAACTGGGATAATTTTACTTCATTTTCAATTTTGATGCCTTTTGTTTTTTTATTTGCCTAATTCCTCTGGCTAGGACTTCCAATATTATGTTGAATAGGATTGGTATGAAAGGGCATCCCTATCTTGTTTGTGATCTAGAGGAAAAGCTTTTAGTTTTTCACCCCTGCGTTTGATGTGAGGTGTGAGCTTATTATATATGGCCTTTGTTATTCTGAGATACATTCTTTCTCTACCTAGTTTGTTGAGACTTTTTTTTTTTGTGGTTCCACATGAATTTTAAGATTATTTTTCTATTTCTGTTAAAAAAACATCATTAGAACTTTGATGGGAATAATACTAAACCTATAGATGGCTTGATAGTGGCTCATATGGTAAAGAATCTGCCTGAAATGCAGGAGACACAAGTTTGATTCCTGGGTTGGGAAGATCCCTCAGAGAAGGGAATGGTACCCACTCCAGTATTCTTACCTGGAGAATTCCATGGACAGCGGAACCTGGAGGGCTACAGTCCACAGGGTTGCAAAGAGACGTGACTGAGTGACTAACACTTACACTTTCATGAACTTTAGGATTATTTTTCTATTTCTAAAAAATATGTCATCAGAATTTTGATGAAATAATAATAAATCTATAGACTGTTTCGTGTAGTATGGACATCTTAAGAATATTAATTCTTCTAATTCATGATCTGGGATATCTTGCCATTTATATGTATGTATTCCTTAATTTATTTCATCACTATTTTTTTGTTTTCAGTGTAAAAGTCTTTCACCTCCTTTGTCAAATTTATTCCTAACTAGTTTGTTATTTTTTGATGTTATTGTGAATAGGATTGCTTTTTAAAATTACTTTTTGTGTATCTCATTGTTAGTATATAGAAATGCAATACATTTTTGTGGTTGATTTTATTCCTGCATCTTTATTGAATTCACTTATCAGTTAGAATAGGTGGATTTTGTTTTGTTTGCATTATTAGTGTTTTCTGTGTATAAGGTCAAGTAATTTAGGAACTGGGATAATTTTACTTCATTTTCAATTTTGATGCCTTTTGTTTTTTTATTTGCCTAATTCCTCTGGCTAGGACTTCCAATATTATGTTGAATAGGATTGGTATGAAAGGGCATCCCTATCTTGTTTGTGATCTAGAGGAAAAGCTTTTAGTTTTTCACCCCTGCGTTTGATGTGAGGTGTGAGCTTATTATATATGGCCTTTGTTATTCTGAGATACATTCTTTCTCTACCTAGTTTGTTGAGACTTTTTTTTTTTTTTTGTCATGAAAGGGTGTTGAATTTAGCCTAATGCTTTTTCTGCTTCTATTGAGATAATAATGTGATTTTAATCCTTCATTTTGTTAATGCAGTGTCACATTTATTGATTTATAAATTTAAACCATCCTTGTACCCCAGGGATAAATCCCATTTGATCATGATGTATAAATTTTTAAAGTGTTATTAAAGAACAAACTTTTAAGAACTTGGGATGGGTAAGCATTCTGCTTAGGTGGAATGACCTGAATTATAGCTTAAAACATGACAGCCTTATGACTAACATAGATAGTTTATCACTTTGATCTAAGAAGTGCCAAAAATCCCTTTATTTTTCTGTTCAAGAGTGGTCTATTCCCTTTGCCTACCTGCAACTGATACTTGAAGTTGAAATGATAATATAATAGATTAACTCCTTTGTCATAAACATCTCCCTACCCTATATTAAAAAACAAACAACATTTTTTGGAAAGGAGTAAGGCAAAGTTTCAGATGTTATTTTTTTACATATCAGTGGAAATCACTTAAGGCTTCTTTCTGTAAGCTTGTTTTTCTCTCCATTAATAAAGGAGGCATAGAAAGCTTAACTAAAAGTTTGAATACAAACTTTCCCTACTGGATAATTTTCCAAAGGTGATTCTTAACCAAGGCCTAAAATAGACCCTTTTTTTTTTTTTTTTAAAGATTTCTTTATTTGTTTATTATTTTGGGCGGGGATCGGGTTGGGGAGGGAGGGGAGCGGGCGGGCCACTTCTATTGGTCTTTCATTTCTCTGTTTTCATCCGTCTTTGTTCTTTGGCTCCTGCGGGCCTCCCATCGCGGTGGCGTCTGTTGTCGCAGAGCGCCGGCTCTGGGCGCATGCGCTCCAGAGCTCCGGCTCGCTGATTGGACACATCAGTCCAGCCGCTCCACGGCACGTGGGATCTTCCCAGGCCAGGGATCGAACTGGCGCCCCTTGCACTGCAAGGCGGTGTCCTTATCCACTGGACCACCAGGGGGAAGCCCTAGACCCTTTTTAAGCATATGATAATATAAAACGTTTAACTTGTTCTCCATGTCTCTTCTGTTTTATTCAATAAACATTTGCTGAGTACCTATTGTATTTCAGTTATCGCTCAGCGTTATAGAGATACCATGGTGAGCAAAAACAAGCAGGAACTTGCAAATTTGACCTTACATATGAACCTTGTTGGTGGCCATTGTTGCTCTCTTCCTTCTGATGTATACATAGTTTCTTTTCCTGATAAGATTTCTTGACTGAGCCCTATATACCCCTATTTTTCCCTTATAGCTACAGGCCTAGTTTCCCAAGTGGGACAATGGTATAAAATCCACCTGCCAATGGGATGGGTAAGCATTCTGCTTAGGTGGAATGACCTGAATTATAGCTTAAAACATGACAGCCTTATGACTAACATAGATAGTTTATCACTTTGATCTAAGAAGTGCCAAAAATCCCTTTATTTTTCTGTTCAAGAGTGGTCTATTCCCTTTGCCTACCTGCAACTGATACTTGAAGTTGAAATGATAATATAATAGATTAACTCCTTTGTCATAAACATCTCCCTACCCTATATTAAAAAACAAACAACATTTTTTGGAAAGGAGTAAGGCAAAGTTTCAGATGTTATTTTTTTACATATCAGTGGAAATCACTTAAGGCTTCTTTCTGTAAGCTTGTTTTTCTCTCCATTAATAAAGGAGGCATAGAAAGCTTAACTAAAAGTTTGAATACAAACTTTCCCTACTGGATAATTTTCCAAAGGTGATTCTTAACCAAGGCCTAAAATAGACCCTTTTTTTTTTTTTTTAAAGATTTCTTTATTTGTTTATTATTTTGGGCGGGGATCGGGTTGGGGAGGGAGGGGAGCGGGCGGGCCACTTCTATTGGTCTTTCATTTCTCTGTTTTCATCCGTCTTTGTTCTTTGGCTCCTGCGGGCCTCCCATCGCGGTGGCGTCTGTTGTCGCAGAGCGCCGGCTCTGGGCGCATGCGCTCCAGAGCTCCGGCTCGCTGATTGGACACATCAGTCCAGCCGCTCCACGGCACGTGGGATCTTCCCAGGCCAGGGATCGAACTGGCGCCCCTTGCACTGCAAGGCGGTGTCCTTATCCACTGGACCACCAGGGGGAAGCCCTAGACCCTTTTTAAGCATATGATAATATAAAACGTTTAACTTGTTCTCCATGTCTCTTCTGTTTTATTCAATAAACATTTGCTGAGTACCTATTGTATTTCAGTTATCGCTCAGCGTTATAGAGATACCATGGTGAGCAAAAACAAGCAGGAACTTGCAAATTTGACCTTACATATGAACCTTGTTGGTGGCCATTGTTGCTCTCTTCCTTCTGATGTATACATAGTTTCTTTTCCTGATAAGATTTCTTGACTGAGCCCTATATACCCCTATTTTTTTCCCTTATAGCTACAGGCCTAGTTTCCCAAGTGGGACAATGGTATAAAATCCACCTGCCAATGCAGGAGACTCAAGAGACTCAGGTTTGAACCCTGGGTTGGGAAGATCCCCTGGAGTAGGAAATGGCAACCTGCTCCAGTATTCTAGCCTGTAAAATTCCCCATGGACATAGGAGCCTGGTGGCTTATAGTACATGAGGTCAGAAAGAATTGGACAGGGGCTTCCCCTGGTGGTCCAGTGGGTAAGGACACCGCCTTGCAGTGCAAGGGGCGCTGGTTCGAGCCCTGGCCTGGGAAGATCCCACGTGCCGCGGAGCGGCTGGACTGATGTGTCCAATTACCTAGCCGGCGCTCTGGCGCACGTGTGCCCAGAGCCGGCGCTCTGCAGCGACAGATGCCACCGCGATGGGAGGCCCACAGGAGCCAAAGAACAAAGATGGATGAAAATAGAGAAATGAAAGACCAATAGAAGTGGCCCGCCCTCTCCCCTCCCTCCCCAACCCGACCCCTGCCCAAAATAAATAAATAAATAAATCTTTAAAAAAAAAAAAAAAGAAAGAATTGGACATGACTGAGTGACTGAGCATACACACAGCCTTAGCACAAACCATGTACCTGATCTATCTTTGCTCATAATGATGATAGGATAGTGAATGGTTCTAGCAATCCAACGTTTCAGTGTAGCATAACTCCAACATGGGGCAGGAGTTGCAAGAGGACTTCACATTGCAGGTCCTTGATAGAGGATTCTAGACCAAAATTTAAAATGATCAGGAGCTGGATCTGCCAGATAGAAGCAAGTGCAAACCACTCCAGCAAAATCTAATTAGAACAGCAAAGCCTAGGGAATGTTGAATGAATTCAGAAAGCAGTTTACTAGTGTAGATCACTGCTTGTAAGAAGTGTAGAATCCCAGGATCAATATAGGTCAGAGAAGAAAGGGACTTGAAGATCCTCTAGTTCAACTGAAGGAGAAAAAGAGAAACCTAGAAAGAGGAATGATATGTTCAATGTCACATGGTGAGTTAGTGGCAGACCTGGGTTCAGAATTCACTCTTTCCAAGTCCCAGTGCAGTTCTTTTCCCAAACAGCAAGGAAGAACTAGGATTTCCTGAAGGACAACTTGCACACTTAGCATTCTATTTTATTTAATCCCTTACCTCAAAAGCATTACACTGCTCTTGGTTTGGACTCGAGGCCTGTGTCGAAACCATGCTCTGCCAGATCCTCGGCCAGGCCAGGAAGCATCCTAGCTTGATCCCCCCTCTTCATATTTATTGGGGCAGGACGGACTGGAGCAGCACTGTATGTCATGCGCCTGGCATTGTTCCATTCTGATGTCAGTTGGGACAGAAAGAACAACCCAGAACCCTGGAACAAACTAGGTCCTAATGATCAGTACGAGTTCTACTCTGTGAATGTAGATTACAGCAAGCTGAAGAAGGAAGGTCCAGACTTCTAAATGAAATGTTTCACTGTAAAGCTGCTTAGAATGAAGGTCTTCCAGAAGCCATCTGCATAATGTTCCACTTAACCAGGAAATATTTACCCTCAAAATGCACAAAATCACATTGGTGTATTGTGTTGGGGTTTACACTGATGAATAAATATTCTGAAACTTGATAGGTGTCACTATGTAATGCTGAAATTCTACTCTTTACTTTATAACTTAGGGTATGGGAAATAAACTATTAGAATTTAAAGAAAAAAAAAGCATTACATTTATCTCTATTTTGTAGATGAGGCAATTAAGAAGCAGAACCAATGTGCAAAAGGTCATACTCCCAAGACTTCTACTCTCAAAGACTAGGATTAGCTTCATATAGAGTGCAATGTGATTAGAGGTCCGCACCCTGAGTTGTGCAACACTGCACCCTGAATAAGGGATTCCCAAGTTTGGCTGGAACACCAGTGGCAAATTTCTTCCAGTTGGATGATAAATTTCTGTTCATTCCTCCCAGTTTCCTCCATCAGTCCCTCTCCTTACTTAATTTATTATTTCATAGAGAACAAGGGATTTTTAAAAAACCGCCAATGAATCATTCAAGCTCCATCTGGGCAATATAGAAGGTATAATAAGGATGATCTCAGTGACTTCATAGATTAGTCGTATATTAGATATAGTTGGCAGACAGTGCTTGGTCAACTGGGGTACAAATCCTCATTCTACTACTATGTGGCCTCAGGCAAGTTACTTATCCTTTCTGAGCCTTAGTTTTGTTAATGATCTGTAAATGAGAATAATAATAGTACCTACCTCAAAGGGTTGTGATGAGTTGATTTCATTTATTCTTTGTTTTTGTTTAGTTATCACTATCATGATTTTATTTTTTAATTGAAGAATGGTTTATTTATAATGGATTATGTATATATGTATATAACAGCAAAGTGAGTCAGTTATATACATATATACATTCTTTTTTATATTCTTTTCTACTATGGTTTATCAGAGGATATTGACTATAGTTCCCTGTGCTATACAGTAGGACCTTGTTGTTTCCTTTTTTTGCATAATCCACGTGATTCTAGTGTTAATTAAGCAGCTGAGAAGAAGGTCCAGACCAAATGAAATGTTTCACTGTAAAGCTGCTTAGAATGAAGGTCTTCCAGAAGCCATCTGCATAATGTTCCACTTAACCAGGAAATATTTACCCTCAAAATGCACAAAATCACATTGGTGTATTGTGTTGGGGTTTACACTGATGAATAAATATTCTGAAACTTGATAGGTGTCACTATGTAATGCTGAAATTCTACTCTTTACTTTATAACTTAGGGTATGGGAAATAAACTATTAGAATTTAAAGAAAAAAAAAGCATTACATTTATCTCTATTTTGTAGATGAGGCAATTAAGAAGCAGAACCAATGTGCAAAAGGTCATACTCCCAAGACTTCTACTCTCAAAGACTAGGATTAGCTTCATATAGAGTGCAATGTGATTAGAGGTCCGCACCCTGAGTTGTGCAACACTGCACCCTGAATAAGGGATTCCCAAGTTTGGCTGGAACACCAGTGGCAAATTTCTTCCAGTTGGATGATAAATTTCTGTTCATTCCTCCCAGTTTCCTCCATCAGTCCCTCTCCTTACTTAATTTATTATTTCATAGAGAACAAGGGATTTTTAAAAAACCGCCAATGAATCATTCAAGCTCCATCTGGGCAATATAGAAGGTATAATAAGGATGATCTCAGTGACTTCATAGATTAGTCGTATATTAGATATAGTTGGCAGACAGTGCTTGGTCAACTGGGGTACAAATCCTCATTCTACTACTATGTGGCCTCAGGCAAGTTACTTATCCTTTCTGAGCCTTAGTTTTGTTAATGATCTGTAAATGAGAATAATAATAGTACCTACCTCAAAGGGTTGTGATGAGTTGATTTCATTTATTCTTTGTTTTTGTTTAGTTATCACTATCATGATTTTATTTTTTAATTGAAGAATGGTTTATTTATAATGGATTATGTATATATGTATATAACAGCAAAGTGAGTCAGTTATATACATATATACATTCTTTTTTATATTCTTTTCTACTATGGTTTATCAGAGGATATTGACTATAGTTCCCTGTGCTATACAGTAGGACCTTGTTGTTTATCCATCCTATATATAATAGTTTACATCTGCTAATCCCAAACTCCCAATCTGTATGTTTAGGGAAGAATAGGCAGTCATTTGGCCTTCTGGCTCTGCTGCTATGAACAGAAGTCTGTTCCCTGTATAGAGTGGCCTTCACTCTTCCCAGTCGCAGCGTTTGAAAGAATGAGGTCTTAAAAAGACAGAGATCATACAATTCAATGTCGTCATCCCTGTATCGAAATAGAGACCTCACCCATGCTACTCCAGAGAAGGGGCTACTCCCAGACTGCCATGGCGGCCAAGTTTTGTCATGCCAAATAAGGTATCAGGGCCAGGGGAGGATGGAGAGAGAAGTATGTGGCTCCTGACTAGTGCTTACCTTGTAGTGCCAGGCTGGGAGCTCTTTGGAGGTTGAGTTCACATCTCAACACCTCATCCACTGTGAATTTCACCCTAATGCTTTCAACAGAGCTCACAGAATACGTCTATTTCAGGGGATGGAGGTTGCACT
Source organism: Tragulus kanchil (assembly GCA_022376925.1). Taxonomy (NCBI): domain Eukaryota; kingdom Metazoa; phylum Chordata; class Mammalia; order Artiodactyla; family Tragulidae; genus Tragulus; species Tragulus kanchil. Next base: position 61,925,456 of record JAIOJX010000001.1, on the reverse strand, counting down.
AGATTATTTCTGAAGGTCCAGGAATAAATTTGAGGCCTTTATGTGTATAAGCAGTCCAGAACTACCTTTCCACAATCCCCAAGTCAAAGTTGGAAGTTTCCTCCTCAGTTCCTTAGCCTCTGGCTTATACTGTTTTGTGAGCTGTTTCCTCTCTTCAGCTGTCATTCTTGACCATAATTTTCACTAGCTTTCACCTGTGCACAGATGATGGGGCATACCATTGTGGTAGGTCTGTAAGATCCAGTAGATGTGCCCCCGAATGGTTTCTTGAAGAGTCAGGCTTTATCATAAAATTAGAGGTGAAAGTCAAGATAATAACCAACAAACTTGGCACAGGCAGAATTATTGGCAAGCCCAAACAAGCAGTTGGGCTTGCCCCCTTCATACCAGTGCTGATTATTAGCCTTGAAGAAAGCCATGCCATTATTTTGATCTTGGAAAGTGAAAGTGTTAGTTTCTCAGTCGTGTCTGACTCTTTGAGACCCCATGGACTGTAGCCCACCAGACTCCTCTGTGCATGGGATTCTCCCGGTAAGAATACTGGCACAGGTTTCCCCGGTAATGTTACGGTTTATAGTTCCTGTGCTATACAGTAGAACTTTTTTGTTTATCCATCCTATATATAATAGTTTACATCTGCTAATCCCAAACTCCCAATCTGTATGTTTAGGGAAGAATAGGCAGTCATTTGGCCTTCTGGCTCTGCTGCTATGAACAGAAGTCTGTTCCCTGTATAGAGTGGCCTTCACTCTTCCCAGTCGCAGCGTTTGAAAGAATGAGGTCTTAAAAAGACAGAGATCATACAATTCAATGTCGTCATCCCTGTATCGAAATAGAGACCTCACCCATGCTACTCCAGAGAAGGGGCTACTCCCAGACTGCCATGGCGGCCAAGTTTTGTCATGCCAAATAAGGTATCAGGGCCAGGGAGGATGGAGAGAGAAGTATGTGGCTCCTGACTAGTGCTTACCTTGTAGTGCCAGGCTGGGAGCTCTTTGGAGGTTGAGTTCACATCTCAACACCTCATCCACTGTGAATTTCACCCTAATGCTTTCAACAGAGCTCACAGAATACGTCTATTTCAGGGGATGGAGGTTGCACTAGATTATTTCTGAAGGTCCAGGAATAAATTTGAGGCCTTTATGTGTATAAGCAGTCCAGAACTACCTTTCCACAATCCCCAAGTCAAAGTTGGAAGTTTCCTCCTCAGTTCCTTAGCCTCTGGCTTATACTGTTTTGTGAGCTGTTTCCTCTCTTCAGCTGTCATTCTTGACCATAATTTTCACTAGCTTTCACCTGTGCACAGATGATGGGGCATACCATTGTGGTAGGTCTGTAAGATCCAGTAGATGTGCCCCGAATGGTTTCTTGAAGAGTCAGGCTTTATCATAAAATTAGAGGTGAAAGTCAAGATAATAACCAACAAACTTGGCACAGGCAGAATTATTGGCAAGCCCAAACAAGCAGTTGGGCTTGCCCCCTTCATACCAGTGCTGATTATTAGCCTTGAAGAAAGCCATGCCATTATTTTGATCTTGGAAAGTGAAAGTGTTAGTTTCTCAGTCGTGTCTGACTCTTTGAGACCCCATGGACTGTAGCCCACCAGACTCCTCTGTGCATGGGATTCTCCAGGTAAGAATACTGGAGTAGGTTGCCATGTCTTTTTTCAGGGGATCTTCTCAACCCAGGATCAGACCTGGGTCTCCTGCATTGCAGGCAGATTCTTTACCATCTAACCACAGAATTTTTCTTATTAACATCTTCCCCAAGCTATTAATTCTTCTTATTATATCTAGTGAGGTTATTCTTGACCTTGGGTCAACTTTAATGTTTTATTAATTTCACAAACATTTATCTGTACCTATTGTGTGTTGGCTAGGCATTAGGGTGCTGAAGAGGATTGCTAGGAAATTGCATTACAGTGGGCTCTGTTCCCCGCAGCAAGTTGCCCTCATTGCCCACATTTTGTAGTTGAAAGTATGAGGTCCTATACATACAGAGATATCAAACAGTTCAGTATTGTTGTCACAACATAGAACAAAAATAGGAACAGTTTATACGTCAAAGAAACATCTTCCCTAATGGGTATAAACATGAGGCACAGGTGGAAAAACAATGAACTCAATCTGGGGGGTGTTAATTAAGGATGCACACAGAGTAGAGAACACTTTATTTGGCTCTTGAAGGAAGAGGTTCATCAGGAGAAGGTAGAAGGTTCATCAGAAGAATGTGGAAGTGGAGTATGGAAGGAAGGAGGAGGACATTCTGGGCAGAAGGAATGGCATTTTCCAAATCCTATGCTTGACATATTATGTGATATGTTTCTGGAGAGCTGCAAAAAGTTTACTATAACATCAGACGAGAACAGAAAGATGAGGGTATATAGAAAGACAAGGTCCAAATGGAGAAAGGCTTTGCATGCATTGTCTTGAAAGAGTTCTTCATATTTACTGACTCCACTTCATTAATTCCCATTCACACCTGAAGATCCTGCATGCTGCAACTGAAAGATCTCACATAACAAGACAAAGATCAAAGATTGTGCAGGCTATGACTAAGACCTGGAGCAGCCAAATAAAGAAAAATAAACAAATATTTTAAAATACATCACAGAAAATTCCCATTCATTTTAATTTTTTAAAAAAGATTTATTTATTTGTTTCGGGTGGGGTCGTGTCTGTTTTGAGCCCAATGGACTGTAGCCCACCAGACTCCTCTGTGCATGGGATTCTCCAGGTAAGAATACTGGAGTAGGTTGCCATGTCTTTTTTCAGGGGATCTTCTCAACCCAGGATCAGACCTGGGTCTCCTGCATTGCAGGCAGATTCTTTACCATCTAACCACAGAATTTTTCTTATTAACATCTTCCCCAAGCTATTAATTCTTCTTATTATATCTAGTGAGGTTATTCTTGACCTTGGGTCAACTTTAATGTTTTATTAATTTCACAAACATTTATCTGTACCTATTGTGTGTTGGCTAGGCATTAGGGTGCTGAAGAGGATTGCTAGGAAATTGCATTACAGTGGGCTCTGTTCCCGCAAGTTGCCCTCATTGCCCACATTTTGTAGTTGAAAGTATGAGGTCCTATACATACAGAGATATCAAACAGTTCAGTATTGTTGTCACAACATAGAACAAAAATAGGAACAGTTTATACGTCAAAGAAACATCTTCCCTAATGGGTATAAACATGAGGCACAGGTGGAAAAACAATGAACTCAATCTGGGGGGTGTTAATTAAGGATGCACACAGAGTAGAGAACACTTTATTTGGCTCTTGAAGGAAGAGGTTCATCAGGAGAAGGTAGAAGGTTCATCAGAAGAATGTGGAAGTGGAGTATGGAAGGAAGGAGGAGGACATTCTGGGCAGAAGGAATGGCATTTTCCAAATCCTATGCTTGACATATTATGTGATATGTTTCTGGAGAGCTGCAAAAAGTTTACTATAACATCAGACGAGAACAGAAAGATGAGGGTATATAGAAAGACAAGGTCCAAATGGAGAAAGGCTTTGCATGCATTGTCTTGAAAGAGTTCTTCATATTTACTGACTCCACTTCATTAATTCCCATTCACACCTGAAGATCCTGCATGCTGCAACTGAAAGATCTCACATAACAAGACAAAGATCAAAGATTGTGCAGGCTATGACTAAGACCTGGAGCAGCCAAATAAAGAAAAATAAACAAATATTTTAAAATACATCACAGAAAATTCCCATTCATTTTAATTTTTTAAAAAAGATTTATTTATTTGTTTCGGGTGGGGGTCGGGTTGGGGAGGGAGGGGAGCGGGCGGGCCACTTCTATTGGTCTTTCATTTCTCTGTTTTCATCCGTCTTTGTTCTTTGGCTCCTGTGGGCCTCCCATCGCGGTGGCGTTTGTCGTTGCAGAGTGCCGGCTCTGGGTGCATGCGCCCCAGAGCTCCGGCTTGGTCATTGGACACATCAGTCCAGCCGCTCCGTGGCACGTGGGATCTTCCCAGGCCAGGGCTCGAACTGGCGCCCCTTGCACTGCAAGGCAGCGTCCTTACCCACTGGACCACCAGGGGAAGCCCCCCATTCATTTTTGACTCATTGTGGGTCCTTCCGCTTGTAGCCTTACTCTCTGAATTCAAATCTAGTGGACAGTTATCTTTGTATTTGTAGTTTACCTGACTTCTCAACAGAGAGTGAGATGTGATAAATACTTTCTATCCTCAAAGTGTCATCTTCCTTGGATTACAAGATACCATGGTTTCCTGGATTTTGCTGTTTCTCTATACTTTTCATGGAAGTTTTCATTATGACCTCCTTTTACTCTGCCTGATATTTAAGAGTTGTGGGTTCTCAGGGTTTTGTCCTTTGACCTCTTTCTTTACTCTGCAACTCTCTTTTGTTACTCTATATACTGCTGTGTCTTCAGTCATCCTCTATCAGTTGATTACACTCAAATTTATGTCTCTAGCTCAGCTTTCTGTTATGCGATCCAATATGTCGAATTGTTGACTAGATCTTGCTACTTAGATCATCGCTAGAAACATTATCAGTTTGACATGTCTAAGAGAATACATTTCCCACTTTTTCCTTAGCCTTCTCTATCTCAGAGACTTGTATCATTTTCCAACCAGTTGCCTGGCTCAAAAATCATCTTGGAGTCCTCCATTTTTGCTTCCCTTACCTTGACCATGTCAGTCAGTAAGTTATTATTGGTTTTACCTTCTTAATCTCTTTTACATTTTTAATCACTACTGCTCTCTTGGGGTTCCATTTCCTTTTTTTAAAAGATGAAAAAAAACATTTATTTGGTTGCACTGGGTCTTAATTGAGGCATACAAGATCTTTGTTACAGCACAGGGGCTTCTCTCTAGTCGTGGTGTGTGGGCTCTGTAGCCCTGAGGCAGGCATGTGGGATCTTAGTTCCCCAACCAGGAATGGAACCTGCATCCCCTGCATTGGCAAGCAGATTCCTAACCGCTGGACCACCTGGGAAGTCCCTGCCATCATTTCTCATATCGATTACCATAATAGACTCAAAACTGGTCTCTTTACTTCCATCCTTGTCCCCTTTCAACCCATGCTCTGCACTGTTATTTGAGTAATCTTTAAAAAATGGAAATCTCACTATATATATATACCATCTCTCTGCCTAAAGCTATTATCTACAGGATTAGATCTAAAAACTTATAAATTCTCTATAGGCCTCTTGGTGATCTGGCCCCTACCTTGGTTGACACCATAGACCTGAGCAGAACACATGCCTCAGAATTCTGAGAATCTAATTCAATTGGTATTAGATTCTGAGAATCAAATATCAGTGTCTCTTTTTCCTTTTTTAACCTCTGGGCCTTACTGCATAATGCTTCTTTTGCCTGAAAGACTCTTAGCAACCAACCCCCTCGCAACCCCATTCACTTGGCTAGCCTTTCTTTAAAAGCTCAACTCAAGAAGACATTCCTCCTCCTCCCTCTTCTCCTCCCCTGAAATTTGAGTTTGAGTGATCTCTTATCTTCCTCTGTCTGGGCTACTTCAGTCATAGCACTTTTTACTCTGCTTTGCCGTTATCTATTTGCATCTATTTACATCCCCAAGAGGGCAGTGTGGTCAGGAAAAATGGACCTATTTGAAACTGTAATAATAATTATATCACAGGTGGCTCAGTGGTAAAGAATCTGCCTACAATGCAGGAGATGCAGGTTCAGTCCCTGGGTCAGGAAGATCCCCTGGAGAAGGGAATGGCAGCCCACTAGTGTCACAAAGAATCAGACATGACTGAGTGACTGAACAACAGCAACAACAGCAAAATAACATTAATGATATGTTATTATGTTAAAATATTAAATGTTAAAAGCATTTTCTGGGGCTTCCTTGGTGGTCCAGTGGGTAAGGACACTGCCTTACAGTGCAGGGGGCACCGGTTCAATCCCTGGCCTGGGAAGATCCCACGTGCCGTGGAGTGGCTGGACCGATGTGTCCAACTACGGAGCCGGAACTCTGGAGCGCATGCGCCCAGAGCCGGTGCTCTGCATCAACAGAGGTCACTGAGATGGGAGGCCCACACAGGCCAAAGAACAAAGATAAATAAATGAAAGATCAATAGAAGTGGCCAAAAGGTAAAAAAAAAGCATTTGCTGTATGTAATTCCTGTAGTCCTGACCACATTAGGAGATGAGCAGCTATTGCTGAAATTGAATCAACAGTAATTGGTGAGTTGGATTGAATGAGAGGCAGAGAAGAAGGAAGAATCTCACCTCCCTGCTGGGCTTCTGACCAGAGCAAGTAGGTGAATAGTAGATGGAGGCGTCCTCTCTTGAGATAAGGATTACAGGAGGTAGAAGAAGAGGAAGAATTTTGATCAGGGTTGGGGAGAGAAACTTACAGTTTAGGGACTGCCATTCCTTTCATAATTTTTATTTCCAGAAGCTTCAGGAATAATGTGAGTAATACACCTTTTCTTCCGATTGACAGGCACTTGGACACCCCACTGTCCACCTCGAGACAGCAGAATCACTTTCCAGTATTTCTTCATTAGCCTGCTGGAAGCAGGAGGGCTATGTTCTTGGGACCCTGGCCTTTCTCTCACCTTATGCTCTGGTTTGCCACTCCCGGAGGACAGCGAGGACACCATGGCCTTGCATCTTTCAAGCTCCTGTGGTGTTTGTGCCTCCTGGCCCTTATGTCCCTCCCACAGCAGGTGTGGGCACCACCCTACAAGATAGGAGTGATGGGCCCTTGGACTTGTGATCCATTGTTCTCAAAGGCCCTGCCAGAGGTAGCTGCTCGTTTAGCCACTGAGCGGATCAACAAGGACCCATCCTTTGACCTCGGTTACTCTCTTGAGTACGTGATTCTCAATGAAGACTGCCAGGCTTCCAGGGCTCTCTCCAGTTTCATTTCCCACCACCAGATGGCCTCGGGATTTATTGGACCTGCCAACCCTGGCTACTGCGAAGCAGCCTCGCTCCTGGGAAACAACTGGGACAAAGGGATTTTCTCTTGGGCTTGCGTGAATTATGAATTAGACAATAAAAATAGCCACCCGACCTTTTCTCGGACACTCCCTTCTCCCATCCGGGTGCTGGTAACTGTCATGAAATATTTCCAGTGGGCTCACGCTGGAGTCATTTCTTCAGATGAAGACATTTGGGTGGACACAGCCCATCGAGTTGCCAGTGCTCTTCGGAGTCGTGGCCTACCTGTAGGGGTCGTCCTGACCACAGGACAAGACAGCCAAAGCATCCAGAAAGCTCTCCAGCGGATTCGCCAGGCAGACAGAATTCGCAGTGAGTACTTTGTCGGGTCTCAACTTTCAGTGTGGCTTCAATGAAAGGATATGACAACATCTAAAAGGTTTCCTATGCTCACAGTCTAAGACAGCACAGTACTCCCCAGTTCTTCATGCACTTGCCCCGTTTTAGTCACACTCAGGCCCCAGGACTGTCCTACTTCAACATAGCCTATTTTATGAACTGAATACAAGTTCAAAGACCTCTGCAGTTTAAATGCCCTTGGGTGCCATTACCTGCTCTTAGCATCTGGGTGGGGAAGATTAGCATCAAGAACAACTGTGGCCACACACCCTCCATGCCCTTAGGACCCCGGCAGTTTCAGATCAGCCAAGAGGGGGTCTTCTTAGAGCTCTATTTTTGTTTGATCTAGTCACTGAAGAGAGATTTACCTTTGATTCTCTGCTGGGTACTTCCTCTCATAGGGGCCCACTGCCCTTAGGTCATCACTTCTCACTTAGAATGTGTCTTCTCTGGATTCTAACATGCACACCCACCCCTTCTTGCTTTCCAGTCCCTGAAAGCAGGGTTTCTCTCTCTCTCTCTGCAGCACGCAATGAACTGATATGGAGGGACCTAGCTGATAAATGAAAGCATATTAAAATAAGAAGCCTGCCTAAATTGTAACCATTCCCCTTCCAAAAGAAGTTTTGTGTTCAAAGATGATTCTTGCAGAGAGCAAAGGACTGACCCACTGACCCAGAGCCAGTTGGGTGCATTTTGCGGAAGGGGTGAGGCATGCTGGGGCCTTGGTAACATGAAAGTTGTAAGTTGGGGGTGGATGCAGGGAAATTGAACTACTGGTTGAGTTGTGGCCTGAGTATGACCAGCTCAGTGTGTAGTGTTCAGAAGAATGTGTGGTATACCCACTTGGCACAGCTAGTTATTGGTATTTGAGGGCATTCCAAATGGTGGGTGGGATATGGCAGAAGGTCTTGCAGAAGGGGAGTGCATCTTAAAGTAAGCTTGCAGTCTACTTGATCATCCATTGAGAGTAGTGTTCCAGCCAATAGGAGCATGAGTAGCAGGATACAGAGTACGAATGTGAATAGAGGATCAGGACTTTAGCCACAAAGCCCGAGGTTTAGGGCACATCTCTGGCCCCATCAGAGAATGGGAGATCTGTGACAAACTGAGTCAGAAACTAATGAGTATGGATTGGACCAATGGAACAGTGAGGACACTTACAATACGCCAGATCCAGCACAGACTAGATCAAATCTTTGTCGACTAAAAAGACAATGCAAAACGTGAGAGTTGAAAATTTTATCTGGAGCAGTATGTGGACTGTAGCCTGGGAGACAGCACCTCAGATAGCTCTGAGAGACTGCTCCAAAGACATGGGGGGCAGGGTGAGACTGTATATATGTGATTTTGTGAAGGGGGAGTACCCCCAATCAAGCATATATTTTTTTTGTAGTATGTTTCTGCTGCTTTTGTGAAGCTTCTTCTAGTCATGAGAAACAGTCGTCACCATGAAGGATTTTAGTGCTTTTTTAGATATGAGGAGATGCAAGAATTGGGCTCATGAAATCAGCTCCTGAGAATATCCGACTATCTGAAGACCTGTCTTGCCAGTTTCCCTGGAGCACAGAGTGCCTCATTTCTGCTCTCTACCCTGAACTTCTTCAGGGGGTGTTGGAGGTCAGCAGCTGTAGCAGCACATGGTTTAATACTTGTAGAGGTGGATGGCAAGCAGTCATGGCAAGTGCCAATTTGTGATTAACATCTCTAACTGATTTTCTAGCCCCTTTCAACTGGTAGGACTGAGTCTGTCATAGTACTCCAGTGTGCATACTAAGTAGCTTCAGTCATGTCCGACTCTTTGTGATCCCATGGACTGTAGCCCACCGGGATCCTCTGTCCTTGGGATTCTCCAGGCAAGAATAATGGAGTGGATTGTCATTCCATTCTCCAGGGGATCTTCCCCACCCAGGGACTGAACCCATGACTCCTGCATTGGCAGGTAGATTCGTGACTGCCTGAGCCACCAAAGATAGCTGTTAACTATTGTGACTGAAAAAGCACTAAGGTTTTTGAGGTGACCTCAGCTGAGAATGACTGAGGAAGACAGGACCTGGCTTCTTCCTTATCCTGCTGGATATGAAGATATTTCTTAACACTATGGACTCCTCCTCCCAAACAAACCTTCAGAGAAGGACCTTTTGGGATGTACAAAAACATAGTGGAAAGGGATCTGTTCCTATGGAGAGGACTGGAAATATTTGGAAGTAATGGAAATAGCTGGAAGATTTGGTATGTCTGACCTACTCACAATAACAGTGATCACAGCCCCATGTAGCAGCAACAGTGGTGGTGACAGTGAGGGAGAGTGGTAGGGAGGGAGGGAAGAGCAAGTGAGCTTATTAGCAGCTTGCACGCCCCTTCTCTTGCTTATAAATTCATTTCCATGATCACTGGTACCTTATTGAAGTCAGAGAAAATGTCTTTCTCAAAAACTAAGTTTTGCTTACAAAACAGCAAAACAATGATAAAATTTAATTGTAAAGATGATCATAACAATAATAATGGTTGTGGGCTCTTGGAAGGGGAAACAGCAGGGGCGTTATTAGAGGCTGCTACTGAGACAATGAAAAGAAACCCTAATTCCACTTTACATGTGAAGAGCTCTCTACAGTTTACAAGGTATTTGCATATAGATAATGTCATTTAATCCTCAGGGCAAACCATGAGAAAAGTATTTTATTTCAAGTGGATAATACTTGGTATGTGAGATTCACGTACTAAGTAGGTAGGTATAGGCATTACCAAATCCAAAGAATGGGGTAAATGCAGTCCCAGGGAAGGGGGTATTCTGTCTCTCTCAGATTGTCAGCTCATTTCCTTTAAGCTTCAGAGGTAATTACCAATTATCTTTGTTTCTGAAAAAGTCATGTAGGAGAGATATTGATCAAAGACAAAAGCCTCAACTTATGGTCAGTTCTGTTGTGTGTCATTGTGGAGGTTGTGCCCTGCAGAGGGGAGCCTAGCTGAGTGGACATGCGGGCCAGCATCCAGTTTTGTCTCTGCTTCTTAAACCGTGAGTCCTGTTGGAGATTTTGATCCAGTGGCACAAAAGAACATCTCTCACCAGGCAGAGCACCCGTGGGCTTGGAAATGCCCAGAAGTTCTTTTGCTAATTCTCACAAAGACTAGCAGGAGGCCACACTAAAAAGCTCTCCAGAGGACTTTTCAAATGGCTATTTTCAACCCTCCTCCCTTCTACTCACCTTTTTGCCTGTCAGTGCTCAACTGATTGTGAAATCCTTTCAATTTGGGTTTACCAGGTTGTTGAACCATTTGGGGATTCCTTTAAATCTTTCCAAATTGGGAATACTTCATTACAATATGATGTTCAGTAACTAGGACACAGTCAGAATGTCCTTCTCTAGTTCTTCCCAAATTAGACACCTTCTTCTTACTATGTCATTGTCAGGGATCTGACCAGTGTCTTCTATCTATTGAAAATTCTTAACACACATACAAAAAAAGGCCAGTAATAATAACAATGATAATGTGTATGTGTGTGTGTGTGTGTTAGTCACTCAGTCATGTCTGACTCTTTGTGACGTGATAGACTGTAACCTGCCAGACTCCTCTATCCATGGAATTCTCCAGGCAAGAATACTAGAGTGGGTAGCCATTCCCCTCTCAAATGTTGGTCATTTTGCAAGGGTTTTATATCGACATCTCATTCAGCAGCCCTATAACGTAAGGGAAATTACTATTTACTTTATGGATGAGACTTTGGAGGCCAAGAGAGGTTAAATACTTGCCCAATACCCCATAACTAGTGAGTGGGAAGGCTAGGATATGTATTCAGGTTGATCTAAAGTAGTGTCTCTCAAACCTAAGGGTGGCCAGAATCCCCTGGAAGGTTTATGTCTCTCCTCCAGAGTTTCTGACTCAGGAGGGCTGGGATAGGGCCCTGTAATTTGCATTTCTAACCAGCTCAAGGTGGTGCTGATGCTGCTAGTTCAGGGATCATACTTTGAGAATCGCTGGTTGAATGAAAGACTTAAGCGCTACTGCCTCTTCTCCACTTGAGGGATGCCCCTAAGGCATACTCACTTGAGCTTCTGTGTTCCATGGTGTATAATTCAGTCCTTCCATCTTTCTCTCTTAACTTTTGGGTTCACTGATGAAATTCTTTTAAGCTTCTCAAAGTAAGAAGTGTTGCCTCATTTTTCCTACAGTAATATCAATAGTGATAGTGTAATACCATGACCAAGAGCCTTAGTGCTAATAGGGAATTTGGTGTAGGATTTGGTACAGATAAATGTAAGTCAGTGTGGATGGTGAAAGGACAACTTGCTCTCATGAATGGGTCCACTATCAGTGATGATATAATTATTGAAGAGCCAGCCCAAGAGGAAATCTGTAAACATCTAGGCTTCTTGCACATAAGAGATCTTATCTGGGCTTCCCAGGTGGCTCAGAGGTAAAGAATCCATCTGCCAATGCAGGAGATCCCTGGGTCAGGAAGATCCCCTGCAGAAGGAAATGACAGTCTACTCCAGTATTCTTGCCTGGAGAATCCCAAGGACAGAGGATCCTGATGGGCTACAGTCCATGGGGTCACAGAGAATCAGACACAATTGAGTGACTGAACACATACATACATCTCCATAGCAGTTTAGGAAAAGTTGAAGAAAGCATGTGTTGCAAGATATAGAGGAATATTAAAGATGTAACCTGGGCAGAAATGTGAAAGCAGTAAAAGTATTCTAATACCAATTTTACTGGGTATGAAAAAACATGATCTGATGCAGACAGAATGGCCATTGAATGCGATATGTGTCTGACAGCATGCTGAGCTACTTGGACCAGTTCAACGCTGGTGGCAGGTAATTAAGTGGTGATCTCAGGACTTCAGGCTAAAAATGTGTGCAGTATCCTAAGTTGTTAGAAATAGCCACATGTCACATAGAGTGGTGTTCTTAAAGTGTGTCTTTTGAGGGCCTCCTGCACTGAATCATACTTTGGGGTGGTGGTTGGGAAACATGCAAATTCTAGAGCCTCCCACCCTCTTTTTGTGTACCCATTTTATAGAGTGGATGGGGAGAACTGAGAGGTGGAGGGTGTGAATCCACTTCTATCAGAGCATGGCCACATGGGGGTGAATCCTGGGGTAATGTGAGACTTGGGATAAATCACACTGGATCCACCCCCACCAGCCTGCTTACTCTCTTCCATCTCTCAATGTCTGTTAACATAAAATAGGTTAAGATGAACGTTAGTGGTAGGAAATGTCAGAAAAGGGTTAAAATGAAAATCAAGGACAGTAGAATGGAGAGTTTCTGTAGTTTGGGGTCAGTATTGTGGGCTCACTATATGAATATGACTCCTAAGGACTTCTTCAGCACTAGCTATTGAAATCATATTCATCTCACAAGGTGTGAGACTGGGCCCAGGTTCCTCTACCAAGCACACCATAACCAGTAACTGGGAGAAATAAACTTTGCTTTTGGAAAAACATAGCTTCTCTATCTCAAGGAAGTAGTAAATAGAGTATTTCAATATAGGAAGAGAAATAGGTGTTGAATGACTTGGATCAGCTTCTCCTAGAGTTTCATGACGTTCTCTGTTGCTAGCATTGAAGGCACCTGCCATAGTGGGTACCACAGAGAAATAGGTTGGGGTTCGAAAATGAAAACCTGGTGAGATGGGATCTCAAATTCTCCTAGATTTCATGATTCGCTAGGCCACAGTGGGGAAATCAGACACAATTGAGTGACTGAACACATACATACATCTCCATAGCAGTTTAGGAAAAGTTGAAGAAAGCATGTGTTGCAAGATATAGAGGAATATTAAAGATGTAACCTGGGCAGAAATGTGAAAGCAGTAAAAGTATTCTAATACCAATTTTACTGGGTATGAAAAAACATGATCTGATGCAGACAGAATGGCCATTGAATGCGATATGTGTCTGACAGCATGCTGAGCTACTTGGACCAGTTCAACGCTGGTGGCAGGTAATTAAGTGGTGATCTCAGGACTTCAGGCTAAAAATGTGTGCAGTATCCTAAGTTGTTAGAAATAGCCACATGTCACATAGAGTGGTGTTCTTAAAGTGTGTCTTTTGAGGGCCTCCTGCACTGAATCATACTTTGGGGTGGTGGTTGGGAAACATGCAAATTCTAGAGCCTCCCACCCTCTTTTTGTGTACCCATTTTATAGAGTGGATGGGGAGAACTGAGAGGTGGAGGGTGTGAATCCACTTCTATCAGAGCATGGCCACATGGGGGTGAATCCTGGGGTAATGTGAGACTTGGGATAAATCACACTGGATCCACCCCCACCAGCCTGCTTACTCTCTTCCATCTCTCAATGTCTGTTAACATAAAATAGGTTAAGATGAACGTTAGTGGTAGGAAATGTCAGAAAAGGGTTAAAATGAAAATCAAGGACAGTAGAATGGAGAGTTTCTGTAGTTTGGGGTCAGTATTGTGGGCTCACTATATGAATATGACTCCTAAGGACTTCTTCAGCACTAGCTATTGAAATCATATTCATCTCACAAGGTGTGAGACTGGGCCCAGGTTCCTCTACCAAGCACACCATAACCAGTAACTGGGAGAAATAAACTTTGCTTTTGGAAAAACATAGCTTCTCTATCTCAAGGAAGTAGTAAATAGAGTATTTCAATATAGGAAGAGAAATAGGTGTTGAATGACTTGGATCAGCTTCTCCTAGAGTTTCATGACGTTCTCTGTTGCTAGCATTGAAGGCACCTGCCATAGTGGGTACCACAGTATGAAGACATACTTGTTAGACAACTCAATTGGGGCTCAGGTGGCACAGAGAAAATGATAGTATCATATCCTGGTGAGATGGGATCTCAGGAGGATGTATTTCCTGTTTAGGCCATAGCGTGGCTTGACAGTTAACAATAAGGACGGAAACTCACAAATTAATATTATTCAGTGATTACCTGTTGACCTAGACCTTGTCAAGGATTTAAAGTTTCTGTCTACTAATCCTTTCCTGATGACTTACAGGTAAAATCCCATTTTAATGAATGTCATTTTGAGATAATAAAGCTATTTAGTAAAATAATCATGTAGAATGGATGCATCCACAAATCCTTATTCACAAAGCACACAATCTATTAAATTAAGATGGTGGTGTTTGATTTCAATATTCATGCCTTCTGTTTTAATCACGCTCAATGGCAAAGTCTTACCTTGTAAAAAATAGAGTAGCCTGTGATCATTCGCTCTTGAGTCTTCCATTTCATCCTCTGTAAAATAATGAGGAAGTAAGAGGAACTAGATGATCTCAAAGAGTCTTTCTAGTTATAAAAGTTCTGACTCTTTGCCTGAAATGTACTCAGTGTGGGCCACTGAAAGGAAAACTGGAAGAGATTTAGGTTGGGAGTAAGGTCTTGAGCATAGTTAATGACACTAAGCATTAAAGACAGGCATGTTACTATCTACCTGCCCAGCAAATATCCCTTTGAATTGTTCCTCTATAGTAACAGTCCCAAATGCCCATCTCTCACATCTCAAGGAACCTACAAAAGATACCAAGTATATAACTTCTCTTTCTGAAAATTTAAAATATTACACATATAATATGTACCAGGATACAGAAATAAATAAAATCCCATGCCCAAAAAACTCTCAAAATCCTCTATTGTCAACTCGGTGTGAGACTGGGCCCAGGTTCCTCTACCAAGCACACCATAACCAGTAACTGGGAGAAATAAACTTTGCTTTTGGAAAAACATAGCTTCTCTATCTCAAGGAAGTAGTAAATAGAGTATTTCAATATAGGAAGAGAAATAGGTGTTGAATGACTTGGATCAGCTTCTCCTAGAGTTTCATGACGTTCTCTGTTGCTAGCATTGAAGGCACCTGCCATAGTGGGTACCACAGTATGAAGACATACTTGTTAGACAACTCAATTGGGGCTCAGGTGGCACAGAGAAAATGATAGTATCATATCCTGGTGAGATGGGATCTCAGGAGGATGTATTTCCTGTTTAGGCCATAGCGTGGCTTGACAGTTAACAATAAGGACGGAAACTCACAAATTAATATTATTCAGTGATTACCTGTTGACCTAGACCTTGTCAAGGATTTAAAGTTTCTGTCTACTAATCCTTTCCTGATGACTTACAGGTAAAATCCCATTTTAATGAATGTCATTTTGAGATAATAAAGCTATTTAGTAAAATAATCATGTAGAATGGATGCATCCACAAATCCTTATTCACAAAGCACACAATCTATTAAATTAAGATGGTGGTGTTTGATTTCAATATTCATGCCTTCTGTTTTAATCACGCTCAATGGCAAAGTCTTACCTTGTAAAAAATAGAGTAGCCTGTGATCATTCGCTCTTGAGTCTTCCATTTCATCCTCTGTAAAATAATGAGGAAGTAAGAGGAACTAGATGATCTCAAAGAGTCTTTCTAGTTATAAAAGTTCTGACTCTTTGCCTGAAATGTACTCAGTGTGGGCCACTGAAAGGAAAACTGGAAGAGATTTAGGTTGGGAGTAAGGTCTTGAGCATAGTTAATGACACTAAGCATTAAAGACAGGCATGTTACTATCTACCTGCCCAGCAAATATCCCTTTGAATTGTTCCTCTATAGTAACAGTCCCAAATGCCCATCTCTCACATCTCAAGGAACCTACAAAAGATACCAAGTATATAACTTCTCTTTCTGAAAATTTAAAATATTACACATATAATATGTACCAGGATACAGAAATAAATAAAATACTAGTTTGTTTTTCTTTTGACTTCAAAGAGCTCATGGCTTTATAGTAGAGGCTGACATAAATAAAGGCGATACATCTTGTAAATTCCATGATAGATGTCAGTTCAGGGTACAATGGGAATCTAAACTAGTGTAGGAGAGACAGCAGTAGGATTGGATAGAGAGAAAAATTAAACTGTCCTGCCATTACAACAGAGGTCCCAGCCAGTCCCAACAGGAGCTCTGCAGCTGGGATGGCCCTTCAGAGTAGTCCAGGGTTAAGGATTGTTGGCCTTTATGCCTCCATATTGACCAGTCATTGGGTACAGGCTGATGCAGAGAAATGTTATAATGAATATTTAAGAACCATTTTATTGGGGGAAGAGGGGAAAGCCCTGATTTGTAGCATTAGCTGATTTCCATGGTTTTGTAAGACCCACCATGGCCAATTTCAGGTTACCAACATGACATTAACTAGCTCATAAAATCCCTGAGAATTTAACCACTGGCTCTTGTGAACCAGCACGAGCAAGTTCCAGCACAATATTGAGGGATACAACTTTGGAGGGGGTTTCCTCACCCTAGGGCAGTTCCCAGTAAAATGTTCACTGTTACCTCCAAATAGTCCCAAGAATGCTTTATTATTGAAGGTTGCATCTGGCTGGCACACTACAGCATCTGGTACACATGCTATGTGTCAAAATATTTGCTGTATTTCAACCAACACAAAGCAGTTAGTCCTATATAATGTTTTCCATTCAGTGAAGTAATTTTAATATTTCTTTCCCAGGTGGTGCTAGTGGTAAAGTGTATTAGTTGTTCAGTTGTGTCTGACTCTTTGTGATCCCACGGACTGTAGTCTCCCAGCATCCTCTGTCCATGGAATATCCCAGGCAAGAATACTGAAGTGGGGTTGCCATTACTAAAGACAGGCATGTTACTATCTACCTGCCCAGCAAATATCCCGTTGAAGTGTTCCTCTATAGTAACAGTCCCAAATGCCCATCTCTCACATCTCAAGGAACCTACAAAAGATACCAAGTATATAACTTCTCTTTCTGAAAATTTAAAATATTACACATATAATATGTACCAGGATACAGAAATAAATAAAATACTAGTTTGTTTTTCTTTTGACTTCAAAGAGCTCATGGCTTTATAGTAGAGGCTGACATAAATAAAGGCGATACATCTTGTAAATTCCATGATAGATGTCAGTTCAGGGTACAATGGGAATCTAAACTAGTGTAGGAGAGACAGCAGTAGGATTGGATAGAGAGAAAAATTAAACTGTCCTGCCATTACAACAGAGGTCCCAGCCAGTCCCAACAGGAGCTCTGCAGCTGGGATGGCCCTTCAGAGTAGTCCAGGGTTAAGGATTGTTGGCCTTTATGCCTCCATATTGACCAGTCATTGGGTACAGGCTGATGCAGAGAAATGTTATAATGAATATTTAAGAACCATTTTATTGGGGGAAGAGGGGAAAGCCCTGATTTGTAGCATTAGCTGATTTCCATGGTTTTGTAAGACCCACCATGGCCAATTTCAGGTTACCAACATGACATTAACTAGCTCATAAAATCCCTGAGAATTTAACCACTGGCTCTTGTGAACCAGCACGAGCAAGTTCCAGCACAATATTGAGGGGATACAACTTTGGAGGGGGGTTTCCTCACCCTAGGGCAGTTCCCAGTAAAATGTTCACTGTTACCTCCAAATAGTCCCAAGAATGCTTTATTATTGAAGGTTGCATCTGGCTGGCACACTACAGCATCTGGTACACATGCTATGTGTCAAAATATTTGCTGTATTTCAACCAACACAAAGCAGTTAGTCCTATATAATGTTTTCCATTCAGTGAAGTAATTTTAATATTTCTTTCCCAGGTGGTGCTAGTGGTAAAGTGTATTAGTTGTTCAGTTGTGTCTGACTCTTTGTGATCCCACGGACTGTAGTCTCCCAGCATCCTCTGTCCATGGAATATCCCAGGCAAGAATACTGAAGTGGGGTTGCCATTCCCTTCTCCAGAAGTGGTAAAGAACCCACCTACCAATGCAGATCGAGGTAACAGACCTGGGGTTAGATCCCTGGGTTGGGAAGATCCCCTGGAGGAGGGCATGGAAACCCACTCCAGAATTCTTGCCTGGAGAATCCCATGAACAGAAGAGCCTGGTGGGCTACACATGGGACTGCAAAGAGTTGGACTGAGCAACTAAGCATGCATGCATGAGTTAATTAAAAGAATTTTATGTCTCTTGGGTAGCCTTAGTCTCATCATCTAATCTCTGTTTTTGTAGAAGATGCCAGTATTGCCCTACTTGCCAAGAACACTGTTGGAAGCACTGACCAGCTACCTGAAGCACCTGACAAAACTCAGTTTTCCTCTCAGTGGATATGTTGCTGCACTAATTTGACCAAAGTGTTCATGTTTAATGGTGTAGCCAAATTTAGGGGCCTTTGGTCCTACTTTTTCTTTCTAAATCCAATCACTGCATTGTCAGACCTCCCTGTCCCCATTATAGAATGTGTCCTTCATTTTCCCATTATAGAATGTGTGATTATGAACAAGGGAGATTGAATTCCTTGTGTGGCTCATGAACTAGCTCCAGAGACATCCCTAGAGTGTTCAAAGGAAGATTTGTACTTCAGAATACAGGTAGAATCTCTTGGGTAATTATATTGAAGGATCTAATGGTCATTTGAAAATTCAAGTTATGGTGCGTGTGTGTGTTTGATGTTTAAATCAACCTCATAACTTAACAGGTATGCCTTAAAAAATGAAGGGTACCAGCTCTGGCTGGCAAAGGGGATATTTTCTGGGGGTATTTAACAAGTGCAAAGGCTTTTGAAAATAGGCGAAGCAATAGGTAAAACCCAAGACCAGTCACTTAATGAAGTTTAGGATACTCAGTTCCTGAGATTAAAGTTTCCATGTAAGCATGTATAATTAATATTTACCAATGGCAATAGGGTCTTTGCCTTTCTTCAAGGTACTCAGAGTACTTGCCAGGTATCATCTAATTAAACCACTCAATGTACCTGTGAAATGCATTAGAATCTATATTTTTAAGATGTGGACCCTGAAGCACAAGTGGGCTTAAACTAAACTCATTTAGCAAGCCAAGATGCAAAATTGGATATAAAACTTTCAGTCTCATGATATAGCTGCCATTCTTCAACTGTGGCCTCCTCGTAGCTTTGCTAAACAACATAGTTTCATAAGTCTAGGAAGAATTAAAGTGAGTGCAAAGTAATTTCAATTATAGGGGAGTTGAATTGTCAAAAATTGAACGTATCACCTGTAATGTTAGTAGCATTTATGGCAGAGTGTGAGTTAGTACCATTCATTTTCTATAATGGCCTTGGTAAGTGTGGGAACACTTGGTCAACATCTGTGAGAATTTATGTTTGTAGGAGGTAGGCAATAAAAAACAACAGTGGCTATGGAAATATCTCCCATTTTCTCTCTCTAGTTGTCTTATTCTTAGGTACAATAATAGCTACCATTTATTGAGTGCTGTGTGCTAAGCCCATTATATGTATCCCTCCTTCAGTCATCACTACCATCCCATGAAGTAAATATTTATGCAGAGAGAGGTTAAGTAACTTCCCTAAGTGTACACAGCTAATAAGTGGTGATATTAGGATATAATACCTAGGTCTTCTAACTCCAAAGCCTCTTGATTATGCTACCTCCCACATGCTATATTTGCTCTTATTCCAGTCTAGTGTTAGACTCTGCAGCCTGTAGACATGTCTGATTTTTCCCTATTGCCTAATTAGAGTCCCCGGAAATGTGTCAGCCTCAGCTCAGGCCTTCTATACCTTGCTCATCTTGAAGACCAAAGATAGATATTAGTTACAAACTGGTTGTAATACATTAAGTTGTTTCTCCCAGTCTGTAGTATTTAGTACTGTATCTTACTAACATATTGCCTCCATAACCTCCCTGCTTTGTTGGTTTCAGTAATCATCATGTGTATGCATTCGACTTTGATTGGGGGAGAGACTCAGACGCATCTCTTGGAATGGGCTCACGATCTGAAAATGACTGATGGCACCTATGTCTTTGTTCCCTATGACGCCCTGCTCTACAGTTTACCTTATAAGCACACCCCCTACCAAGTTCTAAGGAACAACCCAAAGCTCCGGGAAGCCTATGATGCTGTGTTGACCATTACAGTGGAGTCACAAGAAAAGACCTTCTATCAAGCCTTTACAGAGGCAGCAGCCAGAGGTGAAATTCCTGAGAAGCTGGAGTCAGATCAAGTAAGTACAGATTCACAAGTTAATCATGAACAGAAAAACTCAAAAATCAGGAACGTAAATATTTTTCCCATCAAGTGCCTATATTCCTTAGGAAACTCAGCCAACAGCAGGTAACTGCGTACAGGTTAAAAACACCTTTTGTTTGCAGAAAAAATTTATATAACAAATGTTTTTATAAATTTGGCTGCTGGAAAAGTGAGATTCCATTAACAAGGAGGAAGGCTGTCAGATGGTGCCTAACATATTCTCCATGATCTTAATTTTTGATGCTGCCCTTCATTCCTTTATCCTGTGCATTGCCTCTCTATCTGAATAAATGCTTCAGATCAAGCTTAGGTTTTCTTATCTCTTCCTGTCTTGAGTATTGATAGTAAATATTTTGCTGATTCTTGTTCTAATAAAAAAAAGTAGCAGAAATATTAACAAATTTGACCTTGAACTTTATTGCCATCGATAGGTTTATAATCTTTCTTTTAGGGAGACACACATATATTTAGTTGAAAACGATTCATTGATTTGGTCAACAATGGCAAGAATCCCTCAAAATGCTAAGAATGGTTGCTCAAACCAGTTGTTTGGTATATGCATGGGTAAGCAAGCAGATGGTGAATTCTTGTTCTTTTATCCCTATTGCCTAATTAGAGTCCCCGGAAATGTGTCAGCCTCAGCTCAGGCCTTCTATACCTTGCTCATCTTGAAGACCAAAGATAGATATTAGTTACAAACTGGTTGTAATACATTAAGTTGTTTCTCCCAGTCTGTAGTATTTAGTACTGTATCTTACTAACATATTGCCTCCATAACCTCCCTGCTTTGTTGGTTTCAGTAATCATCATGTGTATGCATTCGACTTTGATTGGGGGAGAGACTCAGACGCATCTCTTGGAATGGGCTCACGATCTGAAAATGACTGATGGCACCTATGTCTTTGTTCCCTATGACGCCCTGCTCTACAGTTTACCTTATAAGCACACCCCCTACCAAGTTCTAAGGAACAACCCAAAGCTCCGGGAAGCCTATGATGCTGTGTTGACCATTACAGTGGAGTCACAAGAAAAGACCTTCTATCAAGCCTTTACAGAGGCAGCAGCCAGAGGTGAAATTCCTGAGAAGCTGGAGTCAGATCAAGTAAGTACAGATTCACAAGTTAATCATGAACAGAAAAACTCAAAAATCAGGAACGTAAATATTTTTCCCATCAAGTGCCTATATTCCTTAGGAAACTCAGCCAACAGCAGGTAACTGCGTACAGGTTAAAAACACCTTTTGTTTGCAGAAAAAATTTATATAACAAATGTTTTTATAAATTTGGCTGCTGGAAAAGTGAGATTCCATTAACAAGGAGGAAGGCTGTCAGATGGTGCCTAACATATTCTCCATGATCTTAATTTTTGATGCTGCCCTTCATTCCTTTATCCTGTGCATTGCCTCTCTATCTGAATAAATGCTTCAGATCAAGCTTAGGTTTTCTTATCTCTTCCTGTCTTGAGTATTGATAGTAAATATTTTGCTGATTCTTGTTCTAATAAAAAAAAGTAGCAGAAATATTAACAAATTTGACCTTGAACTTTATTGCCATCGATAGGTTTATAATCTTTCTTTTAGGGAGACACACATATATTTAGTTGAAAACGATTCATTGATTTGGTCAACAATGGCAAGAATCCCTCAAAATGCTAAGAATGGTTGCTCAAACCAGTTGTTTGGTATATGCATGGGTAAGCAAGCAGATGGTGAATTCTTGTTCTTTTTATCCAATGATGTGGTATCATACAGATACAAGACTAAGTCATCTTTTTACTTTAATCACAGAATTGAGGGAAATAGAAAGAGATGAGTGTGTGTGTGTATGTGTGTGTATAATACGTACATATGAGCAGATATTTTGATACAAAAAATTAAGACCTTTTACTCTTAATAGTTGATCCAATCTCTTTGAGCTTGTGGAAAACATAAGGTAATTAAGGTAAAAAAAAAAAGAGACACCATTAGTTTGGTTGCTAGGCAGCTGTACTCAGCTTTAGACAAGGAAATAGAGCGAAAACAAAGACTCTAAAGCTTATATAAAAAAAGCTTGTTTGGATGCATTTCTACCCCAAATTTGCAGGTGCCTCAGCTTTACCTTCATAACCAAAGAATGATACAAGAGTGAGATAATTATTTTCATATCTCTGATAAAACCCCGCATTTTCCTAAATTACCTTGCTAAAAGTTATTTTTGAAGGCAGCTACTATGGCAGAAAGAGCATATGATAAGGAGCTAGACAAACCTGGTTTAAATCTCAGCTTTTACTCTTGCTAGCTGTGTGCCTATGGACAAGTTACTTAGATTTTTTGAGTCTCAATTTTGCCATCTATAAAGTGGGCTAGTGATCCACAGCTTTTAGTATTGTTGTGAAGATTAAACAAAGTCATATGTATAAGTAACTAGCAGAGTGCCTGGCTTACAGCTGCTTCCTTTTCACCTTTTCTTTTCTTTTTTTTTAATTTTATTTATTTATTTTTGGGGGGTGGCGGGTTGGGGAGGGAAGTGGGTGGGCGGGCCACTTCTATTGGTCTTTCATTTATCTATTTTCATCCATCTTTGTTCTTCGGCCCGTGTAGGCCTCCCATTGCGGTGGCCTCTGTTGTCACAGAGCACCAGCTCTGGGCGCATGCTCTCCAGAGCTCCAGCTCGCTAATTGGACACATCGGTCCAGCTGCTCTGCGGCACGTGGGATCTTCCCAGGCCAGGGATCGAACCGCCGCCCCTTGCACGGCAAGGCAGTGTCCTTACCCACTGGACCACGAGGGAAACCCTTTTTCACCTTTTCTCTTTGGCATTAGGATGACCTAATTGGTTGATGGTGACCTAGCCTCTAAGTTACAGTCTGCCCTCAATTTCCAACTCTCTTGAAGTTTTACGATTACTGGCAAAGAATTGCTTAGTTTCTACTTTCAAAATAATTTCACTTTCAGAATTCCAAATGGTATTTTTTTCAGGCCAAATTATATACTTCAGTGTTTGCTTATCCCTTGACTCCTGTTGTTTTTTTCTCATTCAGTGAACAGATCAACAGCTATTTATTAAGGACTTTCCATGTGCCATGCAGTATACTGGACTTTGGGTACAACAGTAAACAAGATAAGATTTTTTTGGCAGTAGTATTGGAGCTAGTTCATAAAAGTCAGTTGTGTGCCTCTTTTCCCAACACTGTGTTCGGTGGCATCATAATGGTAGATTGAATCAGGTGTTGAGAGTTTTTATACCACAGCATTGGTAAATGCTATAGATAAGAGGTCCTTTTCCTTCTCATAGAGCTGTTGAAAACATTTACTAGCACATTAATTGTTGCTGATCTTATGGGGCCTAAATTCTAATGAAAGAGAGATTGTAAATGAGTAATTAAATGTATGAGAAAGATGGCTGTATTTCTCCCTTGCTGAATAACTTCCAGTGAAGTTGAAAATTCCATATAGAAAGGCTATATTGCTTATAGCAGTGGACTGCATCCCCTTGAAGTTTATACATTTGCCTCTTCAAACAGTTAAAAAACAGAGAACTATCAAAGCAATACATGCACATAGATTTAAAAGTCAGGAAATGCTAAAATGTTTTGTATCAACAAGGCAGTTCCCTAGGCCTTCCTCTCCTTCTTTATCAGAAACAACCACTTTCATGTCTTTTAGTTCTCTATTGTGGTATTTATATTTCTAAATACCATTCGTCTACTGATTTTTCTTTTTCTAAATTTTGGCCTCCTTTATTCATTTTTTATTTATTTATTTTCATCCATCTTTATTCTTTGCCCTGCGTGGGCCTCCCATTGCAGTGGCCTCTCTTGCTGCAGAGCACCAGCTCTGGGCACATGCGCTCCCGAGTGCCAGCTGGCAATTGGACACACTGGTCCAGCCGCTCTGTGGCACGAGGGATCTTCCCAGGCCAGGGATTGAACTGCTGCCCCTTGCACTGCAAGGTGGACTCTCTACCCACTGGACAACCAGGCAAACCTCCCGATTTCTTAATTACTCAACTTTGGATATTATTTGTTCATTTCCCATTGTAGTTAAGGATTGTTAGCTTTTATATACTTCCTTACCTCCTTCAGACCCTCAATACAATTATGTCACAACTTTTAGTTAAATTCACATTTTATGTTTTTGATATTTTTCCTATCTAAATATCACTCATATATGAGCCATTCTGTGTTAAGAGTTCATTTCAATTGTAAATTTTGTTTTTTTTCCTGGAGTTAATGATTGCTTTCTTTTTAAATTTGTTTCCTTAATTTGGATTTCCAAATCTTTTCTATACTGTCTGATAAATCTATAGAATCCTTTCAAAACAATTTTATACGTGGCAAAATTTGTTAAATTCCCTTATCAATTTCATTTGCTTTTCCTGAGGCTCTCTGTCCTCCTTCACCAATTGCAACAGGTATACCTCCTATACCTGTTGCTCCCTAAGGTTGCTATACAACTATTATGATAAGGTCTTCCTCTTTATCACTCTGGAAATTCCTTTTTCATTTTTGTCTGTGCTGTATTCACTCTTCATGATTTTCATGACTCCCATTTTCTTGTTTACAGTCTCCTTTTGGTGGGGCGCATCCTTTAGCAGATTAATAAAAAGATATAAACTTTTGAAATTTTGCATTGAGAACCTTTGTTCAATTTTTACTATTGATTGATAGTTTATTAAATATATAAATCTGGGTTAAAAATTATTTTATATAATTAGCACTTTGAAGACATGACACTTTGTCTTATTTCCATCAGTGGTATTGAGAATTCCAATATCATTCTTGTTCCTGATCCTTTGATGCAACTTGTTTTCACTCCTCCTTATCTTCCCCAGAAACTTTTAAGGTTATTTCTTTAATCCCGATGTAATGAAATTTCATGACTATGCCTGGATCTTTGACATGCATTATGCTGTATATCTGGTCAGTTCAGTTCAGTTCAGTCACTCAGTTATGTCTGACTCTTTGCAGCCCCATGGACTGTGGCATGCCAAGCTTCCCTGTCCTTCACCATCTCCCGAAACTTGCCCAAACTCATGTCCATTGACACAGTGATCCCATCCAACCATCTTGTCCTTTGTTGTCCCCTTCTCCTTCTGCCTTCTATTTTTCCCAGCATCAAGGTCTTTTCCAATAAATCATCTCTATGCATCAGGTGGCCAAAGTATTGCAGCTTGAGCTTCAGCATCAGTCCTTCTTTCAATCTAGCAGTTCTTTCTGCCTAGAAAAAAAATTTTTTTATTATTATTATTTCCTCAACAACACTGTCTTTGTTCTTTCTGAAAATACTATTAGTTGATATAAGATTGCCTGGGTTAATTTCTTAATTATATTATTAGTTCCCTTCTATCACCCAAATCTTAGTTTTTCATGTTACTTTCCTCAATTTTGTGTTCTGACACTTTTACTGATTAAAAAGTTTTTTGCTATCATGTTTTTAATTTTGAAGAATTTATTCTTATTTGATTCTATTTTTTATAGCTTCCTGTTTTTTTTCAAGAATATGTTATTTTCTCTTATTTCTCTGAAGATATGCATCATAGTTTCTTTGAAGTTTTCTTCTGTTCTTTGTGTTTTCTTCAGTTCCTAATTTTTTATGATTGTGTTTTTGTCTTTCTATTTAATCTTGAAAGCTTTCTTTAAATGATGATCCTGGGTGTCTGGTCATATTTAAGAGTGAAGCTTTAAAAGAGGGATTTGAGGGTTCATATACACAGTAGGTGTGTTGACCTGTGGGCTTCACAGTATAGGGGAATTGGCTTGCCAGCTGGTTCTTTTTTCTTCTTTTTGTCAGTATCTATAGATCTTGCCTCTTGGGCTAGTTACTTTCTTCAGAGAAGAATGCTTCAATCTTCTTCCTGGGCATTGTAATCCTGGCTGTCACTATTCTAGAAGCCATGTTGGGAGAAATAGACTGGGATTTTCATCATTAAGTATGACCACTTTAACTTCATCATTTTTTTAAATGGCCTACCTCATTCTCACTGTCCTTTGGGTCAAGTGTCCCAACTTTGGAACATCTCTGAATCAGTTTGACCCATTTCCTACAGAGATCTGGCTCTCCTTGATAGAGGTAGATGGCAGACATCTAACTGTTCTGCACATAGACATTCGAAGCTATCCCTCTTTTAGTGCTCTGCCTAACCCCTCCTTCTGTACATAGTGCCTCTAATTCCTAAGCCCTTCCAGGGGGCAAATCTCCTTGTTGCTGGGCTTCCCTTGTGGCTCAGTGGATAAGAACCCGTCTGCCAATGCAGGAGACACAGGTTTGATCCCTGATCTGGGAAGATCCCACATACCGCAGAGCAGCTAAACCCACACATCAACAAAGACCCAGCACAGCCAAAAATAAATAAATTAAAAAAAAATCTCCTTGTTGCTACCAGTATTCCCCTCTTCGGACACTTAATTTAATCACTCTCCAGTCTGCTAAATCAGTTACCAATCCTGTAGCAGCTTTCTATCTTCATATTCTGTGGTTCAGGATTATAGAAGTCTCCTAATACCATTAAATCTGGAGAGCTGTTGTTTCTGCTGCTTGTTCTTTGTTTGGGAGTGGTGTTTGAGAAGGGGAAAAGAGTGAAGAAAAAAGTTGGCTTTTTCTGTCTTTAATAAGGAAGTCATGAGAGGAAAAAAATAGAAGTTATAAAAGGTTCACATTATGCTCATTTACTGGTGAGTTTAACCACAGTCTATTAATTCATTTAGCATGTCATGTATTTGCTTTTTGTTTATTTTTATTTTGGGGGAACTTCTATTGGTCTTTCATTTATCTATTTTCTTTGTTTTCTTTGGCCCCCTGTGGGGTGGGCCTCCCTCTTGATCACAGTATAGGGAATTGGCTTGCCAGCTGGTTCTTTTCTTCTTTTGTCAGTATCTATAGATCTTGCCTCTTGGGCTAGTTACTTTCTTCAGAGAAGAATGCTTCAATCTTCTTCCTGGGCATTGTAATCCTGGCTGTCACTATTCTAGAAGCCATGTTGGGAGAAATAGACTGGGATTTTCATCATTAAGTATGACCACTTTAACTTCATCATTTTTTTAAATGGCCTACCTCATTCTCACTGTCCTTTGGGTCAAGTGTCCCAACTTTGGAACATCTCTGAATCAGTTTGACCCATTTCCTACAGAGATCTGGCTCTCCTTGATAGAGGTAGATGGCAGACATCTAACTGTTCTGCACATAGACATTCGAAGCTATCCCTCTTTTAGTGCTCTGCCTAACCCCTCCTTCTGTACATAGTGCCTCTAATTCCTAAGCCCTTCCAGGGGGCAAATCTCCTTGTTGCTGGGCTTCCCTTGTGGCTCAGTGGATAAGAACCCGTCTGCCAATGCAGGAGACACAGGTTTGATCCCTGATCTGGGAAGATCCCACATACCGCAGAGCAGCTAAACCCACACATCAACAAAGACCCAGCACAGCCAAAAATAAAGAAATTAAAAAAAAATCTCCTTGTTGCTACCAGTATTCCCCTCTTCGGACACTTAATTTAATCACTCTCCAGTCTGCTAAATCAGTTACCAATCCTGTAGCAGCTTTCTATCTTCATATTCTGTGGTTCAGGATTATAGAAGTCTCCTAATACCATTAAATCTGGAGAGCTGTTGTTTCTGCTGCTTGTTCTTTGTTTGGGAGTGGTGTTTGAGAAGGGGAAAAGAGTGAAGAAAAAAGTTGGCTTTTTCTGTCTTTAATAAGGAAGTCATGAGAGGAAAAAAATAGAAGTTATAAAAGGTTCACATTATGCTCATTTACTGGTGAGTTTAACCACAGTCTATTAATTCATTTAGCATGTCATGTATTTGCTTTTTGTTTATTTTTATTTTGGGGGAACTTCTATTGGTCTTTCATTTATCTATTTTCTTTGTTCTTTGGCCTGTGTGGGCCTCCCATCGCAGTGGCCTCTATTGCCGCAGAGCACCGGCTCTGAGCACATGCGCTCCAGAGCTCCAGCTCGGTAGTTGGATGCTTTGGTCCAGCTGCTCCAGGGCACGCGGGATCTTCCCAGGCCAGGGATCAAACTGGTGCCCCTTACCCTGCAAGGCTGTGTCCTTATCCACTGGACCACCAGGGAAGCCCAGCATGTATTTATTAAGCTCAATTATACCATGGTAGCTAAGAGCATGGGCTCTGAACGCAGACTGCTGCAAATTTACTTAAGTTCACTGTATCTTCATTAGTTTTAAATTGGGAATAATAATGGTACCTACCCCATAGAGTTGTTGTCAGGATTAAATGAGTTAATACATATACAATGCTTGCTTGGAACCTAATGAATTCTTAAAAAATGTTTATTATTATTATTGTTACTTTTTATTATTATGATGGCCTAGGCATTCTGAAGGTGATGCAATAGAAAACAAGATAGAAACAGGATCTTTCCCCCAATGAAGGGGAACAGTTTTACTGTTTCAGGGTGCTAAGGACACTGTGCCTAAAACTGGGACAAGGGTCTTGAATACTAACTTCTAGGATGCTATCACCAAAGCCCTGTGCTCCTCTTCTGAAATGCAAACAATAGCAGGTATCATGTAGTCGGTGCTTATTCTATACCAGGTAGTTTACATAAATGGTCCCATTGAATCCTCAGTCCAAGCCTACACGTTAGGTATTATTGACTTCATATTATGGATGGTGAAACTGAGGCTCCAGGTAACTTGTTTAAGGTCATACAGTTAGCAAGTGGATTTCGATGCAAGTCTACTATCAGAAGTACCAGAACCTGACCTTCAACCAAACAATATCCTTTTAAAAATTATATTGTGTCCTATGTCTAGTGCTTTACTGAAAGGAACATTACTCAGTGACTAATACTTGGATTTGAATGGGGTTATTGGATTGTTTGGGGCTTACCTGATGGCTCAGCAGTAAAGAATCTGCCTGTAATGCAGGAGACACAGGAGACAAGGGTTCCATCCTTGGATTGGGAAGATCCCCTGGAGGAGGGCATGGCAACCCACTCTGGTATTCTTGCCGGGAAAACCCCATGGATAGAGGAGCCTGTTGGGCTACAGTCCATGGGGTCACAAAGAGTTGCATGTGACTGAGCACACACACACACACATTGGATTGTTTTCCTCTAATAGAGGAGGGGATAGGGCTTTATGGATGCCTATGAAAAGAGAAAAATAAATCGAATGGAGAGATTGGGGGTGGGACATCAGTGACAAACTTCCTAATTTGGTTTCAGCATGATTGGACAAAGATTGTACTTCATAACTTTATATTTGACACAAAAAGACTTCTGCACTAAAGTTTTAGTTCCTGTATTCTTCACTTTCATTGTGTTCCAATTCTTGTTTACTGTGAAATTCTTTTGGCTACGAATGCATATTGCTGGAACACACATTTTGGATGTTTTTCCAAATATTACCTTATTTGGATCAGCAAAAGAAATCCTCTGGATTTCTCATCAAATCCTGGAGACCTGAAGCTCCTATACCTATTGTTTTCCATTACAATAAATACAGGTTCCTGGCAGGGGGATGCTGGGCTGAAAGGGATGTGGTTAGGACTGTAGCATTCCAGGTTGGGGACTACCAGACAGGTTGTCAGAAAAGGTTGCCTACAGCTCCTAGTGGCTACAATTGTCTTCATACTTCATTCTATGTAAAATAAATGTTATGTTCTTGAGAATCATACCAAACAGATTAAGCTATTAGCCATTTCTTGGCTAAGTCCAAGGGTTGAGATCACATGCATTATTGGACGTACCACCTTCAATAACAAGAATTCAATTGCCTTTTGATTTCTTGATCTCTGTATGCATCTGGCTTTTTCTTCAAAGGCAATGGTACTCATTTTGTCCTTCAAATGGTACTTGCCAAGCCAGGTATTTTAATGTACACTTCCAAGGACAAAATTCTTTGGAAGTCAGTTTTATGTCTTTTAAGCACAGTTAAATCTGAACTGATGATAGTCAACTTAATGACAGCAAGAATCATTAAATTGATCACTTCAGATATCACTGCTCCTGACCCAGACCTTGTGTTTTTGGACACAAGCTCCCAAAGGCCTAGGGTAGCTAAAATCACTGAGTAACAATGAAGGATTAAGTCTCAATTATCATACATTTATTCACCATTCATTCATTCAGGTTCAGGTCTAACAGTAGTCAAAACCAATAAACTGAGTCCTCAGTGGTTTCACCATTCTGACCTGTGATGTACCAGGGTCATCTGCCTGCCAGTAGGTCCTGCTAATCCTGTCTTGCTTTTTTGGAACTATAGTCAGAAGCCAAGACAGAGGGTTGTAAAGAATGTTTATACTTCCCTTGCCCCATCCTCTACTTCTTTTTCTCATTATGCACAGCAGCTGCAACTACAGAGCTTTTGTTACTAATGCTAACAGAGAAACCCTTTGGCTTATGGGAAGGGGCAATTACCATTGTTGAAGGGCACAGCAGGTAAAACACAGCAGGTAAAACAGCAACACAAACCAGCTAGAACACAAATCTAAGCCCTCACAGCGAGAGTAGGGCATAGCGACAGCCCCTCTTTTGCAAATGAATGCTGTTGCGACAGCTATGTTCTTTCCCTTAGCTTCGAGTCTCCCTGCCATACTATGGTGACTGTGTGTGTGTGTGTGTGTGTGTGATATGTGGTGGAGGCTAGAGATTCCTGCAGGACAAGCTTCAGGTTTCATTTATCTTGGGGAATTGCTGTCAGTGAGCTCTAACGGGGGTCAGTTCAAGAGCACTGAGGGCACTGTGGGCTGTCCAGCTGAAAACTCGGTCAGATGGATCAGCCCAGAGGTGAGGATGTTGTTTTTAAGAGTTTGAGTCTTTGCTTTTGGCTGTAGGTTAGCTGCAGTTCCTTTCCCAGAAGGCTCTGTGCCTTCTGAAACAGAATACTAGCATTCTCCCTGCTTTCAGGGGCTTGCTGCCCCGTGGTTTTGCACTCATTTGTTTTACTAGTATTGATTTTATACTCTACCTTCCAGACTTCACTTATTGTCATAAGCTACCAAAGCCCCAGGAAACAGGCAGACTCTTGCAGAAATCCTAAATACAATTAAATGGAGCATCTGAGAATGTCAGGAGGGAGATTTAGTGTAACCCCCTAAAGGGACCTCAGTGTGGGTTAGGCCACTAAGTGTGGATGCTTTACTGGCAGCACATGTCATCCATTCACCATGCCTATTTCTATAGTGGGTGATAAGGCAGGGTGGTGAAGGGAGATCATTGAAATAAAGCTCAGGAGGATGAGATGTTGATTTCTTCTGTGCTATCAGTTACCTCTGTTGCTGGGGCAAGGTCTCTAACCTGAACGACTGGAAGAATGGTGTAGCTTTTAACAAAAATGGGGAAAGACTCGTAAATGAAGCACGATGATTTGAGGTAAAGATCTAGAGTTTGATTTGGGGTACACTGAAACTCAACGTTTAAGCAGAGATACCAAGTAAGCAGTTGACTGTATGAGTCTAGAATTTAGGAAACAGGTGTAAATTTGAGATTTATGGCATAGAGAGGTATTTAAAGCCGTGAGAGCAGAAAGAGGTCATCAAGGGAGTGAGTTTAGACAGAAAAGAGGAGAAAGACTGAGCTGTAGGGCAGGCCAATGATAGAAGATCAGAGGCCTTAAGAAGAACCTATAAAGCCAAACAAAAAAGTCTGTAATTCTAAACAAAAAAGTCTGAATTTGCTCTCTGGACTAGATCAAGATTTGGGAAATTTCACAGGAGTTCAGAAATAGAAGAGACCATGGAGAACATGTTTCAA
The DNA here is from genome assembly GCA_022376925.1 of Tragulus kanchil. NCBI lineage: Eukaryota > Metazoa > Chordata > Mammalia > Artiodactyla > Tragulidae > Tragulus > Tragulus kanchil. The sequence goes on along the minus strand of JAIOJX010000001.1, from coordinate 61,893,489 downwards.
TCAAGAACTGAGAACCAACAGACTTGGGTTCTAAGCCTGATTTTATGCCTAGGTGAGTGACCAGGACCCTTGCAGGACATTTGATCCTGTCCCAAATATGTGAAAGATATTTGGTCCACACCAAATTGGTCATGATCAAAACATCGATCAACATTTGAACCATAAGCTATTTGGTCCACACCAAGTGGTCCTTGATATTTGCAGGACCATTTAGTCATGTCCCAAACAGCCATAAGACATTTGGTTCATGCCAAAAGGTCCTTAATGTTTTTGGTCCTCTCCCTAACCATTTGACATGGACTGAATATGCTCAGGGACATTTTGGATAGGAACACATGGTCCTATAAATATCAAAGCACTCTTGGTGTGGACCAAAATCTTATGACCGTTTTGTGGTTTCTGTTTGTTATTTTAGTTGATAAGTCATGTCTGACTCTTTGCAACCCCATGGACTGTAGCCAGCCAGGCTCTTCTGTCCATGGGATATCCCAGGTAAGAATACTGGAGTGGGTTGCTATTTCCTTCTCCAGGTGACCTACCCAATCCAGGAATCCAACCCATGTTTCCTGTGTCTCTTCCATTGCAGGCAGATTCTTTACCACTGAGCCTCCTGGGAAGCCCACATGACCGTTTGGAAAAAGACCGAATGTTTGCTAATAAACCTTGAGCAATAACTTAACTTCTTTGGGTGCCCCTTTCATATCTAGGAAGTAATATAGCTAGACTGGATGACTTTATTCATGATTTTGCTGTGCTAAGTTGCTTCTGTTGTGTCCGACTCTGTGCGACCTCATGAACTGTAGCCCACCAGGCTCCTCTGTCCATGGGATTCTCCAGGCAAGAATACTGGAGTGGGTTGCCATGCCCTCCTCCAGGTGACCTACCCAATCCAGGAATCCAACCCATGTTTCCTGTGTCTCTTCCATTGCAGGCAGATTCTTTACCACTGAGCCTCCTGGGAAGCCCACATGACCGTTTGGAAAAAGACCGAATGTTTGCTAATAAACCTTGAGCAATAACTTAACTTCTTTGGGTGCCCCTTTCATATCTAGGAAGTAATATAGCTAGACTGGATGACTTTATTCATGATTTTGCTGTGCTAAGTTGCTTCTGTTGTGTCCGACTCTGTGCGACCTCATGAACTGTAGCCCACCAGGCTCCTCTGTCCATGGGATTCTCCAGGCAAGAATACTGGAGTGGGTTGCCATGCCCTCCTCCAGAGGATCTTCCCAGCACAGGAATCAAACCCAGGTCTCTTAAATCTCTTGCATTAGCAGGCAAGTTCTTTACCACTAACACCACCTGGGAAATGCCCCCATTTGCCCCCATTCATGATTATTCAATTTAGAGAGGAAGAAACTGAAGCCCAGAGGGACAGAATAAGTGACTTGGGCGACATATCGGCATTAGGAAAAGACCACAGGCCAGTGTGTTTTCTTCTATATCGTTGGTCTTGGACCCTGTGTATAATAGAATTTCTGGGGAGCTTTTCATAATTCTGATTACTGGGTTCCACAGCTAAAGTGTCTCATTTTGTTGGCTGGGTTGGGTTTGGCATTAGTATTTTTGATATTCCTTGGGTAATTCTAATGTGCAGCCAGGGTTGAAAACCCTCTGCTCCACGTTTACATGACATGACAGTGTTTTACTAGCTGCTACACCTTTCTGCCTCTTGACTTGTATTTCTAACACAAAAATGACTCACTCTGTTTTAAACTCTTTTATTCAGATGAAGATTGTTACAGGAGGATAGCTTTCTAGACCTTGTGGAACCAAAGCAGCAGGGATTGGCTTTCCCTGAATCTCAGCAAAATGGCATGACCATAGCTTTCTTGAACTCCATCCTAGAAGTGAAATGTTCTGAAAAACCAGGAAGCCATGGCCGTGTGGAGGGAAGTGGGTGGGGGTTGGGGGTGGGGTCGGAGGTGGGCGGGGCTGGGGGGAGATCATTCACTCTTCTTATCCGGATACCTTTTTCGAAAAAGGATACAAGGTGTGTTCCAAAAATAAGCTTGCAAGATGAATGAGAGAGGTAGTAGACATAATAAACAAATGCTTTTTCTTTTATCCTGTTCATATAGGAGGAAGAACCATGCAATCCACTGTAGCAGGCTTATTGCCTTACAGTGGCTTCTCACCAAAGCTTTGCCACTTTGCACAGAAATAGAATATGGGGTTTCTTGATTAAAGAGCATCTTCTCCATACATGACAACATATGGCTCTGTATCTGTGGGTGTGTATGTTCAATATGCATGTCTGCATGTGTACGTGTGGGGGTATGTATTTAAAACTGTATCCTAGTGTAACTTTCTCTGGGGAGCATGTGTCTGGGAGAATAACCATTTAGAACAAAGTAGGGACACAGACACCGACTATGGGGACACATTATTTATAGTCTTATCACCTACATCTACCCCTCTAGTACTGCCAACCAAATGAATTTACCATGCCTAATACTTTTTAAGCCTGTTTATAACTCTAAATCACTTTCTCAGTTTAGGAGCATAAAATATATTATCTATGATTTGATTTGCTCATAAAATTGTCATATTTGACATATTTAAAGATGTGAAGTCCTGGGGGAGAAACAAAGCAAGTCCTGAGAAATAATTGCCCCTCTCCCATACCTGGGTCTTCATAGCTCATGTCCACTCAGACATGCAGCCCATAATAATGAACACAGGCTTGGAATATACTCTGAGATTGCTCTAGGGTGACTAGGGCTCAAGATAATTGTAATTTTTAAAACTAGGTTTCGCCATTGTTTGGAACTATCTACAATTCAATTTACTTTATCGCACAAGCCATGAATAATGCTATGAAAGAAAATGGACAGACTAGTGCTGCCAACCTGATTCAGCATTCCAGAAACATGCATTTCTATGGATTCAACCAGTTTATAAGGACAGATTCAAATGGAAATGGAATTTCAGACTATGTAATCCTGGACACCAACTGGAAAGAGTGGGAACTCCACAGTACTTACACTGTGGACATGGAAACGGAGCTGCTGCGGTTCGGAGAGACCCCTATTCACTTCCCTGGTGGAAGGCCCCTGGGCGGATGTGTTCCAAAAATAAGCTTGCAAGATGAATGAGAGAGGTAGTAGACATAATAAACAAATGCTTTTTCTTTTATCCTGTTCATATAGGAGGAAGAACCATGCAATCCACTGTAGCAGGCTTATTGCCTTACAGTGGCTTCTCACCAAAGCTTTGCCACTTTGCACAGAAATAGAATATGGGGTTTCTTGATTAAAGAGCATCTTCTCCATACATGACAACATATGGCTCTGTATCTGTGGGTGTGTATGTTCAATATGCATGTCTGCATGTGTACGTGTGGGGGTATGTATTTAAAACTGTATCCTAGTGTAACTTTCTCTGGGGAGCATGTGTCTGGGAGAATAACCATTTAGAACAAAGTAGGGACACAGACACCGACTATGGGGACACATTATTTATAGTCTTATCACCTACATCTACCCCTCTAGTACTGCCAACCAAATGAATTTACCATGCCTAATACTTTTTAAGCCTGTTTATAACTCTAAATCACTTTCTCAGTTTAGGAGCATAAAATATATTATCTATGATTTGATTTGCTCATAAAATTGTCATATTTGACATATTTAAAGATGTGAAGTCCTGGGGGAGAAACAAAGCAAGTCCTGAGAAATAATTGCCCCTCTCCCATACCTGGGTCTTCATAGCTCATGTCCACTCAGACATGCAGCCCATAATAATGAACACAGGCTTGGAATATACTCTGAGATTGCTCTAGGGTGACTAGGGCTCAAGATAATTGTAATTTTTAAAACTAGGTTTCGCCATTGTTTGGAACTATCTACAATTCAATTTACTTTATCGCACAAGCCATGAATAATGCTATGAAAGAAAATGGACAGACTAGTGCTGCCAACCTGATTCAGCATTCCAGAAACATGCATTTCTATGGATTCAACCAGTTTATAAGGACAGATTCAAATGGAAATGGAATTTCAGACTATGTAATCCTGGACACCAACTGGAAAGAGTGGGAACTCCACAGTACTTACACTGTGGACATGGAAACGGAGCTGCTGCGGTTCGGAGAGACCCCTATTCACTTCCCTGGTGGCAGGCCCCCTGGAGCGGATGCAAACTGCTGGTTTGCAGAAGGGAGGATTTGCCGAGGAGGTAAGGAATGGAAAAATCACAGGTAATCAGTTTGGCTCAGCTTGGGTTTATAGGGAACGTTTTTAGGGAAAGGCATATTCAGTATTGGGACACTCATAGAATCAGTCATTTGCATTCAGGTGACATAAACAGCTTGGCATTCTATGTAGTTAATTTAAAATAATAAGGACAGTGTGAAATACTTTACAGCCGTGAATAACCATCCACAGTTTCAAAGCCTCCTTTGCTTGTTTTTAAAAGGATTCCACTCCCAAAGAGGTTTTTTTTAACAAGAAGAGGGCGTGACAAAAATCTTGGTCTTTTGTAGGCTATGATCTATGGTTGTTTCCCTTGCTAGAAAATTCACCTATCCTTCCCTTGATGAATCCAAATCCTGTCAATCACGGGGTTCCTGTTCTACCACAGAAGTACAATTTCTCTACACTCTCCTCTCTGAACTCCAAATGAACTAAAAAGCCTGTACCTCACAGCTTAGCACGAAATTGGTCTCCAGTTATTTCTTGTGTATTGATTGAGTCGCTTCTTCCCAAATGGACTGCTCCTTGAGGGCAGGGACCAGAGTTGATAATTCTTATGCCGCCCCAACCACCCAACACAGTCAGCATCCCATAATATTCATAGCTTGATTGACTGATGGAAACCCTCTAGTTTGTGGAAGTTGGGAGACTCCATTTCCCCTCTGAGAGCCAGATGGGAAATTTGAAAGGATCTATATTATTCTTATGCAAGTGTACTTCATACCTTTTTAAAACGAAATGCATCTATTTGAAATGGACTTCAACTTCTTTTTTGCTTTAGCACGACATACCCACCTACCTCTTCCGTCATTTCCCTCTGAAATCTTAGTAATCCATCCAAACACTAAGCTTTTGCAGGGGAGAATTTACATCCTAGTGAAAACACTAGTTATCAAAACAAGACTCACTCTTGAAGGACAAGTGCTACTTTTTTCATCTATAACTCACGAGGTCTGTGGGCTTGGGTGGACTGAAAAGATCTTTTATTTTATGATGGCAATATAATACCCTTTCCAGGTGAGATAACATATTTCTTCTTAAGAACTCTATCGCTGTCCAACTTAAATGAAGGTACTCAAAGTTTTCCCTTCGTGGGCTTTTTTTCTTCAAAGAAACACCCAGGTCAACCTCAATTCATGTGATTCGTTATTGTCAAGGGTGGTGAGTAGTTTTGCTTCAGAAGAGTGAAATTGCTTTCTGTGTCCATAAAGTCAACAAGACAGACTGAGCTGCAGAAGAATAGAATTAAGTTAGGTAGATGTAGCTTGATTTTAGAGTCACCAGAAAGCACGGGGAGTTGCTGTGTGGTGCCCTTTATTTACAGCCTATTTCTGATGCTATTCTTCCTCCTCTTCTCTGCAGGCATCGACCCTACCTTTGCTGTGATGGTCTGCCTTGCTTTGCTTATAGCCCTTCTGTCTATTAATGGATTTGCTTACTTTATAAGGTACACTTTTCTTTTTGTGTATAAAAATACAAGCCCATAATAGCCTTGTAAATATTGATTTCTGGGAAGTCATGTTTCAGTACAATTGCCTCATTACATGACCCACTGATTTTCTTTTTTCCATAGTGATTTACCATCCCTACTGGCCCCATTTAGACTGAAGTGTTTTCATGATGCCAAGAATAACTTCCTCAGCTGTGTTGTCAGTGTTGTTGCCTGTGAGTAGATCTGGCTCTCAACACTATCATGAATAAGAGAGCTGGTTCTTTAGGGTCTGCCTACCCCCTAACTGTGTTCCCCTTTCCACTGGCAGAGTCTCCTATGAACACTTCCCTCCCCAAGTGGCATGGACTTGGGTGTTTTAACAAGTTCCAAGAATTAGGCAGACTTTGACTAGAATCTAATATTTAGGAATAATGCCATTAATCCATAGGACTGTGCTTTGCTGTGCTCAGTCGCTTCAGTCGTGTTTGACTGTGACCCCATGGACTGCAGCCTGCCAGGGTCCCCTGTACATGGAATTCTCCAGGCAAGTATACTGGAGTGGGTTGCCATGCCCTCTTCCAGGGGATCTTCCTGATCCAGGGCTTGAACCTGGGTCTCCTGCACTGCAGGTGGATTCTTTAGTGTTGAGCCACCAGGGAAGCCCTCACAGGACTGTAGTGAGGATTAAATAAACAGAAGCAAATAGAGTACCTAGAACAATACCTGCCTCACAGTGGGTACCCAAGAAATGGTCAATCTCACCTCCTTACAAGCACCTGGAACTCTCTTGCTGGTTGTTGGGAGCCCAGGACCCTTACTTTGACAGTTATCTCTTTTGCTCAGGTTATCATATTCCAGATTTTTTCTGTCCTTATTTCTTGGACAAAAGCTATCCTAGCTAATTATCACCATCATTATTACCATCAAGTCTTTATCTCTCTCCCTCAGATCCTTTAATTCATGACCAACTCTCTGATGAACTAATTCAGAATCAGGGATAAATGGCTTAAGATGGCTGTATAATATGACACCCTTTTCTTATAATCTTTGTATTTTAACAGTTGGATCCTCCCCATAGGAGGATGATTTGGGAAAAATTAAATCAACTACAACACTGCCGTGTTACCCTTTCTACCCTGAAAAACCACACCTTTGTTATCTCTTTGTAAGGGTGGGCTTAACAACAATATGATACGCCCTTGGTAGGGAATGGAGTGGAGCTATTTTTGGCAAATTCCAAGGAAAAAAAGTGTCTGGAGTGTCTTAAGTATCTGTGTAAATTTGGACCAGACACCAAATTTTTCTTGGCCAGGATTTTCTCAGTATGGGAATGATTAAATGAGTTGTTGTTGCCTGTGAGTAGATCTGGCTCTCAACACTATCATGAATAAGAGAGCTGGTTCTTTAGGGTCTGCCTACCCCCTAACTGTGTTCCCCTTTCCACTGGCAGAGTCTCCTATGAACACTTCCTCCAAGTGGCATGGACTTGGGTGTTTTAACAAGTTCCAAGAATTAGGCAGACTTTGACTAGAATCTAATATTTAGGAATAATGCCATTAATCCATAGGACTGTGCTTTGCTGTGCTCAGTCGCTTCAGTCGTGTTTGACTGTGACCCCATGGACTGCAGCCTGCCAGGGTCCCCTGTACATGGAATTCTCCAGGCAAGTATACTGGAGTGGGTTGCCATGCCCTCTTCCAGGGGATCTTCCTGATCCAGGGCTTGAACCTGGGTCTCCTGCACTGCAGGTGGATTCTTTAGTGTTGAGCCACCAGGGAAGCCCTCACAGGACTGTAGTGAGGATTAAATAAACAGAAGCAAATAGAGTACCTAGAACAATACCTGCCTCACAGTGGGTACCCAAGAAATGGTCAATCTCACCTCCTTACAAGCACCTGGAACTCTCTTGCTGGTTGTTGGGAGCCCAGGACCCTTACTTTGACAGTTATCTCTTTTGCTCAGGTTATCATATTCCAGATTTTTACTGTCCTTATTTCTTGGACAAAAGCTATCCTAGCTAATTATCACCATCATTATTACCATCAAGTCTTTATCTCTCTCCCTCAGATCCTTTAATTCATGACCAACTCTCTGATGAACTAATTCAGAATCAGGGATAAATGGCTTAAGATGGCTGTATAATATGACACCCTTTTCTTATAATCTTTGTATTTTAACAGTTGGATCCTCCCCATAGGAGGATGATTTGGGAAAAATTAAATCAACTACAACACTGCCGTGTTACCCTTTCTACCCTGAAAAACCACACCTTTGTTATCTCTTTGTAAGGGTGGGCTTAACAACAATATGATACGCCCTTGGTAGGGAATGGAGTGGAGCTATTTTTGGCAAATTCCAAGGAAAAAAAGTGTCTGGAGTGTCTTAAGTATCTGTGTAAATTTGGACCAGACACCAAATTTTTCTTGGCCAGGATTTTCTCATTTGTAAAATGAAGGAATTGGATTAAATGATCTTTAAGAGCCCTTACAGCTCTGATATTCTAACGAGTATGGGAAATCCCAGATTGAAACTATAACAGGTGTTACTCTTAGTGTTTAGTATGTTAGCGTCACTGTGAAGAACCATTGTTATCCAGTCTCTTCAGTATTAGAGACTTGATAAAGCCACACAAAGTAGTAGGTAGCTTATGAATTGTTCAAGCGCACTGGATAAGGATGATAGTTCAAAGAAGTTTTTCTTTTCATTTCTGTGACTGTGATATATCACCCTGCTTAGAACAGAAATTTAATGCATTTAGCTGCTGCCAAAGAATAAAGTATTTAATTAGCATCATGAGCTACTTAGTGAATATAAACATCTTCAAATCAAAATCTTCCCCCTCTAGAAAGATATAAGGAGGAATAGATTCTGGCTCCCCAGTGCCAAAAGATGCCATAGTAAGGTGGAAAATGGAGTCACTCAGCTGTTATGCTATTTGACACCCCCCTCCCCACCAAACTGACGGATCTCACTGGTCTTTCCTATGAAATGGACTGTTCTTTGGACTTAGAGGGAGCCTGAATCTATAATTCTTAGGGAAGGAAGAAAGAAAAAAACCTGGGTGAGGGTTTGCTTGGAGCTGGTGGACTGAAGGGCAAAAATGACTGGAGAGGGAAGTGATTGGAGAGGGACGTGATTAGAGAAGAAAATGATTGGAGAGGAAAATGAATTTGAGACAATTGGTATTTCATGTGGGCACAGAAAACTCAGAGACAGGAGACAGGCACATCATTTCCCAGAGTCACTTGGGTCTTGGTTCTTATAATCTTTGTATTTTAACAGTTGGATCCTCCCCATAGGAGGATGATTTGGGAAAAATTAAATCAACTACAACACTGCCGTGTTACCCTTTCTACCCTGAAAAACCACACCTTTGTTATCTCTTTGTAAGGGTGGGCTTAACAACAATATGATACGCCCTTGGTAGGGAATGGAGTGGAGCTATTTTTGGCAAATTCCAAGGAAAAAAAGTGTCTGGAGTGTCTTAAGTATCTGTGTAAATTTGGACCAGACACCAAATTTTTCTTGGCCAGGATTTTCTCATTTGTAAAATGAAGGAATTGGATTAAATGATCTTTAAGAGCCCTTACAGCTCTGATATTCTAACGAGTATGGGAAATCCCAGATTGAAACTATAACAGGTGTTACTCTTAGTGTTTAGTATGTTAGCGTCACTGTGAAGAACCATTGTTATCCAGTCTCTTCAGTATTAGAGACTTGATAAAGCCACACAAAGTAGTAGGTAGCTTATGAATTGTTCAAGCGCACTGGATAAGGATGATAGTTCAAAGAAGTTTTTCTTTTCATTTCTGTGACTGTGATATATCACCCTGCTTAGAACAGAAATTTAATGCATTTAGCTGCTGCCAAAGAATAAAGTATTTAATTAGCATCATGAGCTACTTAGTGAATATAAACATCTTCAAATCAAAATCTTCCCCCTCTAGAAAGATATAAGGAGGAATAGATTCTGGCTCCCCAGTGCCAAAAGATGCCATAGTAAGGTGGAAAATGGAGTCACTCAGCTGTTATGCTATTTGACACCCCCCTCCCCACCAAACTGACGGATCTCACTGGTCTTTCCTATGAAATGGACTGTTCTTTGGACTTAGAGGGAGCCTGAATCTATAATTCTTAGGGAAGGAAGAAAGAAAAAAACCTGGGTGAGGGTTTGCTTGGAGCTGGTGGACTGAAGGGCAAAAATGACTGGAGAGGGAAGTGATTGGAGAGGGACGTGATTAGAGAAGAAAATGATTGGAGAGGAAAATGAATTTGAGACAATTGGTATTTCATGTGGGCACAGAAAACTCAGAGACAGGAGACAGGCACATCATTTCCCAGAGTCACTTGGGTCTTGGTTCTTCAGCTAACAAAACACAAAAGATGCCCTCTATTTGCTGCCTTCCTCCCTCTCTCTGCCCACCACGGCTGCAATCAGAACTGAGCAGCTGATGAGTTTCAGTAATAGATGGTGATTACTTGCAGGAGAGTGGCTCTCTGTTCCTTCCTCTTCTCTGTGTTTTGATTGCTTAAGGTTTTTCTTCTTCTTTTTTTTTTTTCCAAAAAGAAAAACGTGCAAAGAACCCAACCACCCCCAAACAAAGGATTCTTTGAACTCCTCCTTTCTCTCTGCTCCAAACCAGATTGCCTCGCCTTTCTATAAAGCTCTCCCGTGCTTTGTAATACTAATGATGATAATGATTGTAATAATGAACTCTTATACTTTCATAGTGCTTCATGCTTTTCAGAGCACTTTCACATATATTATCTCATTTGATTTTCAAAACAACTCTGTAAAGTGAGTAATGCAAGGTCTATTATCCTGCTAGGGAGATGAGGACACTGGGGCATGAAGAAGTTAAAGTATTTATCCAAGGTTGTCTGGCTAATTAATGACAGAATCTGCACTACATCCCAGATCTCTGGATTGGGAGTCTAGTTTTCTTTCTACTAGAGTGTATCCTGTAGCATGATTATTTTTACAGGTGTGCCTGCTTTAAGACAATTCACTGCACATATGAAATAGATAAGTTAGGGAGTGAAGCTTTATTTACTAAAAGATTCACCATGCTTTACCCAAGAATTCACTACAGGGCTCTTTTAATTTTCTCTGTAGGGCAGCAGCTCCCACAGTGATAAGGGACATATTTGTTGACAGACAATTAGAAACACAGTAATTGTTTATTTACAAATGTGGAATCACTGAGAAAAACTGTCTGGATTGCTGGTACTTAAAACTACATGACATGGTAGACTTCTTAGAGCAACCTGACAAAACATTTTGATTCAGAGGTTGTTTCCCCCATTCTGGCTGTCAGCTTTAATGCATTCCACAAGGTGGCCATTAAGGGGTAATGGAAAAAGTGAAGCCAAACTGGAACTATCAGAGCCCCCAAGATGAAACAGAACAAAACAACCACATGAGGTAATCCAAGATTTCCTCCAGGTTCTCAAGTTGCCCCAGTTAGCTCAGCTACTTGATTTGTGTGGGTAGACGTCATAAACTTCTGTATCTACTAATTGATTTGTGAGAAATAATTGCATCCACTGCAAATTAATGGGCATGTTTGGAGAGAATCAGGTTTAAACTGTATCTATGTAATTCTCAGACAAGAGACCAATTCAGTCAAAAGAAGAAAAAAACAGTCAGCCCACTTGTTTGGAATCATGTAGACAAAGCATCCAACTGATTGAATTTTTCCACTTTTCAACCTGTTGCTTTGGCAACGCATAGATGCAACTTTGCAAGACAAGTGGTCTTGTGGGTAGGAATCTGGGCCCACAGCCAGACACCAAGGATGCCAGCCCCAGCTCTGCCTCAGGCATTGGAATCTCACATAATTTGCTTAATTTTGTTTTGTTTCTTTAATGTGTTTTTCATATTTGTAAAATGGAGATTAATGATTCTTGGCCCTGGTATTGTTAGACTGTATACTATGGCATATGATAAGAAGTGTTGTATTGTTTATCCTGCTAGGGAGATGAGGACACTGGGGCATGAAGAAGTTAAAGTATTACAGGTGTCTGGCTAATTAATGACAGAATCTGCACTACATCCCAGATCTCTGGATTGGGAGTCTAGTTTTCTTTCTACTAGAGTGTATCCTGTAGCATGATTATTTTTACAGGTGTGCCTGCTTTAAGACAATTCACTGCACATATGAAATAGATAAGTTAGGGAGTGAAGCTTTATTTACTAAAAGATTCACCATGCTTTACCCAAGAATTCACTACAGGGCTCTTTTAATTTTCTCTGTAGGGCAGCAGCTCCCACAGTGATAAGGGACATATTTGTTGACAGACAATTAGAAACACAGTAATTGTTTATTTACAAATGTGGAATCACTGAGAAAAACTGTCTGGATTGCTGGTACTTAAAACTACATGACATGGTAGACTTCTTAGAGCAACCTGACAAAACATTTTGATTCAGAGGTTGTTTCCCCCATTCTGGCTGTCAGCTTTAATGCATTCCACAAGGTGGCCATTAAGGGGTAATGGAAAAAGTGAAGCCAAACTGGAACTATCAGAGCCCCCAAGATGAAACAGAACAAAACAACCACATGAGGTAATCCAAGATTTCCTCCAGGTTCTCAAGTTGCCCCAGTTAGCTCAGCTACTTGATTTGTGTGGGTAGACGTCATAAACTTCTGTATCTACTAATTGATTTGTGAGAAATAATTGCATCCACTGCAAATTAATGGGCATGTTTGGAGAGAATCAGGTTTAAACTGTATCTATGTAATTCTCAGACAAGAGACCAATTCAGTCAAAAGAAGAAAAAAACAGTCAGCCCACTTGTTTGGAATCATGTAGACAAAGCATCCAACTGATTGAATTTTTCCACTTTTCAACCTGTTGCTTTGGCAACGCATAGATGCAACTTTGCAAGACAAGTGGTCTTGTGGGTAGGAATCTGGGCCCACAGCCAGACACCAAGGATGCCAGCCCCAGCTCTGCCTCAGGCATTGGAATCTCACATAATTTGCTTAATTTTGTTTTGTTTCTTTAATGTGTTTTTCATATTTGTAAAATGGAGATTAATGATTCTTGGCCCTGGTATTGTTAGACTGTATACTATGGCATATGATAAGAAGTGTTGTATTGTTTAAAAATAATCAGAGGTGTTGTTTTTGTGCACTTGATCTGGAATCACTGTTTTATTAGCCTCAGATACCACCCATATGCAGGACCCTCCCTTCTGATACCTCTTTAATAGCATTTTCACTTTGCTCTTTTGGTCTTTGTAACACTGCAAGTTATGAGGACCAGGCTTGCCCCTCTTTGCTGTGGATGCTGTGGTAAACATCTCTGTGTGGTTATTTTCTTAATTATCTTGATAAATATTTTTAACTTCTATCATAGGGCAAACTTACGCCTGGTTTGTAAAATATCCAGCCCCCATGACCTTCTGACTTTATGTTTGTTTCAGACGTCGGATAAATAAAATCCAACTGATTAAAGGACCCAACAGAATTCTACTGACTTCAGAGGATGTGACATTTATCAATCCCCACTTTGGAAGTAAGGTAAGAAGCATCCCTTTCACTTACTATGTGGCCCCAGGTAGTATCCACAAGCCACGAGCCACTATCAGGCACTTGGCATGTGGCGAGCCTGAATTGAAATGTGCTGTAAGAGTAAGATACATGCTGAATTTAGAAGATAGTACAAAAACATGTCAGGTATTTCATTAAAATATTTCAGAATACTAATGACATGTCAAAATCATAATACATTGATATATTAGGTTAAAATGTATTATTGTATTACTTGGAAAGAAAGCTATGATAAACCTGAACGAAGTATTAAAAAGCAGAGATATCACTTTGCTGAGAAACATCAATATATTCAAAGCTATGGTTTTCCAGTAGTCATGTATGAGTGTGAGAGTTGGACCATAAAGAAGGCTGAGCATCGAAAATTAATGCTTTCATATTGTGGTACTAGAGAAGACTCTTGAGAGCCCCTTGGACAGAAAGGAGATCAAATCAGTCAACTTTGCAAGACAAGTGGTCTTGTGGGTAGGAATCTGGGCCCACAGCCAGACACCAAGGATGCCAGCCCCAGCTCTGCCTCAGGCATTGGAATCTCACATAATTTGCTTAATTTTGTTTTGTTTCTTTAATGTGTTTTTCATATTTGTAAAATGGAGATTAATGATTCTTGGCCCTGGTATTGTTAGACTGTATACTATGGCATATGATAAGAAGTGTTGTATTGTTTAAAAATAATCAGAGGTGTTGTTTTTGTGCACTTGATCTGGAATCACTGTTTTATTAGCCTCAGATACCACCCATATGCAGGACCCTCCCTTCTGATACCTCTTTAATAGCATTTTCACTTTGCTCTTTTGGTCTTTGTAACACTGCAAGTTATGAGGACCAGGCTTGCTCTCTCTTTGCTGTGGATGCTGTGGTAAACATCTCTGTGTGGTTATTTTCTTAATTATCTTGATAAATATTTTTAACTTCTATCATAGGGCAAACTTACGCCTGGTTTGTAAAATATCCAGCCCCCATGACCTTCTGACTTTATGTTTGTTTCAGACGTCGGATAAATAAAATCCAACTGATTAAAGGACCCAACAGAATTCTACTGACTTCAGAGGATGTGACATTTATCAATCCCCACTTTGGAAGTAAGGTAAGAAGCATCCCTTTCACTTACTATGTGGCCCCAGGTAGTATCCACAAGCCACGAGCCACTATCAGGCACTTGGCATGTGGCGAGCCTGAATTGAAATGTGCTGTAAGAGTAAGATACATGCTGAATTTAGAAGATAGTACAAAAACATGTCAGGTATTTCATTAAAATATTTCAGAATACTAATGACATGTCAAAATCATAATACATTGATATATTAGGTTAAAATGTATTATTGTATTACTTGGAAAGAAAGCTATGATAAACCTGAACGAAGTATTAAAAAGCAGAGATATCACTTTGCTGAGAAACATCAATATATTCAAAGCTATGGTTTTTCCAGTAGTCATGTATGAGTGTGAGAGTTGGACCATAAAGAAGGCTGAGCATCGAAAATTAATGCTTTCATATTGTGGTACTAGAGAAGACTCTTGAGAGCCCCTTGGACAGAAAGGAGATCAAATCAGTCAATCCTAAAGGAAATCAGCTCTGAATATTCATTGGAAGGACTGATGCTGAAGCTAAAGCTCCAGTACTTTGTTCATCTGATGTAAAGAGCCAACTCACTGGAAAATACCCTGATGCTGAGAAAGATTGAGGGCAGAAGGAGAAGGGGGCCAAAGAGGATGAGATGGTTGGATGGCATCACAGACTCAGTGGACATGAGTTGGATCAAAGGGAGATAGTGAAAGACAGGGAAGCCTGGTATGCTGCAGTCCGTGGGGTCTCATAGAATCAGACACAACTTAGGTACTGAAAAACAACAGCATTACTGAAATTACTCTCATATGTTTCTTTTTAGGTTTTTTAAATGTGACTACTAGAAAACTTAAAAGTACATATGTGGCTCATGTTACATTTCTATCGGATAGTGCTGACTTAGGACAGTCTTGAGAAAGTGACATACTTTGAACAGTAGTGTAGCTTTGACATTATATAGCCCTTCTTAGTATGTTTATATTCAACATGTGATTGCTAATCCCCAAGGATGGAGATACATTTTGTTTTTTAGTGTTAGCCCATAGCAGCTAATGTGGTGCTGATGGTATAATAGGTGTTTGTAAAAGCTTGTGGGTGAATCAACCAGTGAAAAAGAGCTAAGTGTCACTAGGATTCTTTTCTGATTGTGATTGTGTTGTAATTGGATATTTTTGCTGAGTGCCTTCCGCTATGTCCTGGCCTTGGACAGGCTTTATAAGAGCACATAGTCCCTGCCTTCATGGGGATTACAGTCAAGTCAGTGACACAAATCGTACCATACAAAAAAGTTGGTAGATGCTATATTGCACAAAAGACAATGGTAGAACTTCAGAGAAGATAGATCAGTGGAGGAAACATCAGAGACACAGCACCAAATCTGGGTCTTAAAGAAGGATGGGCTTTGTCTAGGTTCCAGGTCACAAACTGGTAACCACTTTCGTTTGATCTTTATGGTTATAAAAATTGTAGCCAGAATCATGAGATTACACATAAAATCTTAGATTTCTGAGTGTTTACAAGTTGGAGAATCTATTGACTTTGGGTATCATGGTGGCAATTGACTGGAACTCTGCAGTAGTTGACCTTTTTGGAAAAATTTGTAAAAACAGTGTCTGTAGTTTGACACAATTCCTATCATTCTCTATTGTCTTATACTCAGCCTATTTTATCAATTTATATTACCTGTCTGGCTCCTATGGTCATCCTAGGCAGAGAAAACAGCATAAATGAGAGTTTAGGAAAGAGACTGTGTAGGGGAAATGTTTTGTCAAATGTAGCTATTGGTGGGAGAGTATGCCTCTTTGTAGGGCTTCCCAGGTGGCCCTAGTGGTAAAAGAACCCATCTGCCAATGCAGGAGATGTAAGAGACATGGGTTCAATTCCTTGGTCAGGAATATCCCCTGGAGGAGGTCACAAAGCATCAGACACAACTGAAGTGATTTAGCACGCATGCATGAACACACCTCTTTGTGCCCAGTCTGTGTGGTCAAAAAAGGCAATAGTCTGTGCAAATGCTAGTACAGTGGTGGCAGCGTTTATGGAGGGGATGCAGACACCTCACATTGTCCCCATGTACTATTTACTTTTGCCACACTAGCATACCAGATCTGAGAAATAATTATCTCTGTGACAGAACTGATCATTTGCCTAAATGTGACCCTAAAAGGTGTGCTTTAATTGGGATATTTTTGGCGGGGAATCAACCAGTGAAAAAGAGCTAAGTGTCACTAGGATTCTTTTCTGATTGTGATTGTGTTGTAATTGGATATTTTTGCTGAGTGCCTTCCGCTATGTCCTGGCCTTGGACAGGCTTTATAAGAGCACATAGTCCCTGCCTTCATGGGGATTACAGTCAAGTCAGTGACACAAATCGTACCATACAAAAAAGTTGGTAGATGCTATATTGCACAAAAGACAATGGTAGAACTTCAGAGAAGATAGATCAGTGGAGGAAACATCAGAGACACAGCACCAAATCTGGGTCTTAAAGAAGGATGGGCTTTGTCTAGGTTCCAGGTCACAAACTGGTAACCACTTTCGTTTGATCTTTATGGTTATAAAAATTGTAGCCAGAATCATGAGATTACACATAAAATCTTAGATTTCTGAGTGTTTACAAGTTGGAGAATCTATTGACTTTGGGTATCATGGTGGCAATTGACTGGAACTCTGCAGTAGTTGACCTTTTTGGAAAAATTTGTAAAAACAGTGTCTGTAGTTTGACACAATTCCTATCATTCTCTATTGTCTTATACTCAGCCTATTTTATCAATTTATATTACCTGTCTGGCTCCTATGGTCATCCTAGGCAGAGAAAACAGCATAAATGAGAGTTTAGGAAAGAGACTGTGTAGGGAAGTGTTTTGTCAAATGTAGCTATTGGTGGGAGAGTATGCCTCTTTGTAGGGCTTCCCAGGTGGCCCTAGTGGTAAAAGAACCCATCTGCCAATGCAGGAGATGTAAGAGACATGGGTTCAATTCCTTGGTCAGGAATATCCCCTGGAGGAGGTCACAAAGCATCAGACACAACTGAAGTGATTTAGCACGCATGCATGAACACACCTCTTTGTGCCCAGTCTGTGTGGTCAAAAAAAAAAGGCAATAGTCTGTGCAAATGCTAGTACAGTGGTGGCAGCGTTTATGGAGGGGATGCAGACACCTCACATTGTCCCCATGTACTATTTACTTTTGCCACACTAGCATACCAGATCTGAGAAATAATTATCTCTGTGACAGAACTGATCATTTGCCTAAATGTGACCCTAAAAGGTGTGCTTTAACTAGTTGGCTGGGTGAGAATGGATTTACAGGATAATACCTTGTGCATCTGGAATGAGATGGAATGTTCAGCTGCTCGCTTTAAGTCTCAATTATAGCCCTAACCCTTGCTTGTTTAAATCACCAGATTCTTTTATAAGGTTGATATCATGTTCCTGGAAATGTATTGCTGAATGACAAAATGATCACTGTGGCTGAAAGGTACATTCTACCCTTGTGCCATCAAAGCATGTTGATGTTAGTCTCTAATTCTTAAGCCACTAGAGGACCCTGGAACTCATATGGTATAATTTTGTCTGGATTTGTCATATTCAACATAGCTTGTATGAAATTTCCCACCTCAGTTAGAAAGGGTAGATACTGAAGTACAGAGAACAACTATGCAATTCTGTGACAAAGTATTTTTCCATAAATGGGTGATTGGTAATAAAAGCAGATGGCTAGAAGTCATTGTCCAAATGAAGCAATGCACAGTACAGTTTTGGTCAAAGGCCTTAAACCTATTTTGAAAATCCCTACTTATTTACTGGTATCTGTGTCAAAATGACAGTTCATGTCAATTGTCTTTATGTATTGGGTCTAAAGTGTCAAAACACAGTAAAATATTCTGAATTGAATTAGCCTTTCCTTTGTATAGGCCTTGCAATAGTCCAGTAAATATAAATCTCCTTCACCTATGCCTTCTCTCTTTCCTGTGCGTGTGTGCTCAGTTATGTCCAACTCTTTGTGACCCCGTGGACTTAGCCCATTAGGCTCCTTTGTCCATGGGATTTCCCAGGCAAGAATATCAGTGGGTTGCCATTTCCTCCTCCAGGGGATCTTCCTGACTTAGGGATCGAACTCTCAACTCCCGAGTCTCCTGCATTGCAGGTGTATTTTTTTTTTTTTTTTTTTAACCATTGAGCTACCTGGGAAGCCCATTCTCTCTTTCTTACTGAGGCAAAAAACATGTTTGGGTTTCATACTAGTTCTCATAAAATTACCATAAATACCACAATAGCGCTACCTTCAGATGATACCTAAGGTTTTAAAGTCTTGTTCACGATAGTAGATCTTTTCTTTTATTGGTGCACACATTTTGATATAATGAAAGTTAAAAAAAAAAAAAAAAAACAATTATCACCACTTTTCACCATATGAGTGATAAAGGTGAATGGCAACAGGGATAGATAGCCTTAGAGGGAGTGTTCTTCTTCTTCACTATATTGGTCCAGGTTGAAAGGGATGGCATTACCATAGGAGAACATAGCTCTGGGTCTCCAGATCCCTTTTGATATTTGGCTTGTATCAGGGGTTCTGATGGAAAAAGACAGGGAAAGTATATATTTTCCTTAATTGCTATGTAGTCACAAATTTGTAGCTGGCTGTGTCTAATCAGTCAAGAAGCCAAGCCAAGAATTCCATCCAAATGGAATGTCTGAAAATGTAAACTCTTGGTGAATATAAAATTAATTCAGTCTAGAAAAATTGTCAGGTCAAGAGAAGTCAGGTCAGGAAAGGAACTTTTTAGAAGAAAGTAAAGCTGAAACCCAAATGTATGTGGATTTTGGCAGATGCTTTTGCTTTCTCCTTTGCCCTTCATGAAGAGGTCTATAACTCAATATACAGATCTAGGTATTCCTGCTGAGATATGAAAATAAAGACTGAAATGGAAGTAGATTCTTCTCTAGCCTTGCTTTCTTGAGGACAGTTCAGGTTGATGCAAGGATTATGTGAGGAGGCAAGCTTTCCATCTTGTCTGAATCTTGAACTGTTGGGATTTCAACAGTTAGGGGCTGGGTATAGTTTACTATTGCTTTGGAGCTTTGTGATAGTCTTGTCTTGGTAGAAAGAACTGAACTTGGGGCTAAATCAACTGGTGATCTTTAGTTTATCAAAGACTATTAAGGGAAGAGTGTGTGAAAGTACTTAAGATGAATTTTTATTGGCAAGGAAGAGTGAAACAAAGCATGATGTGATAGAAAGAACACACAGCACCAGAAATATAACATCTACATTCTTCTTCCAGTCTCTGCTTCTTTACTGTAAAATGAGAGTGTTGGAGTTGGGTGTGGGGAATGGCCTAGACAATACCAAATGTAAATGCTAACTCTGAATTGCTATAATTCTAAGAAAGGCATATTTGGAGACATATTTGGAGAAGAATATGAGGAACCTGTTGATTTATTATTTCTTCATATAAAATCAGTCTGCTGGTTCAGTTGAAGATACTAAGTTCAGTTGAAGATGTTCAATTTTAAAATTTAACAAACATTGCAGACAATCTTTCCTTTTGTCATTTACTTATATACTTCCTAGCCCTCTTCTATCAGACTTATGTACTAGTTAATGAATCAAGGAATGAGGAATTTGGACTATTTAAGTATCAGACTTACAAATTATGGGCAGATGATCTACTTACTCTCTACCACCTTATTACTTTCTGAGATACCTTGTGGCATTAATTTTGCATGCATAAAAAAGGATCCCATTCAAGATGGTATGGGCTTCCTCGGTGGCTCAGTGGTAAAGAATCTACCTGCCAATGCAGGAGATATGGGATCAATCACTGGGTTGGGAAGATCCCCTGGGGAAAGAAATGGCAGCCCGCTCCAGTATTCTTGCTTGGAAAATCCCATGGACAGAGGAGCCTGGTGGGCTACAGTCTTTGGGTTGCAGAGTCGGACGTAACTGAGCAACTGAGCATGCACACAAGATGGTGTAACATAAAGAGCTAGGCCTAAGAGCCAGAAGAGAGGTAATCTATCTTAAGTTCTGGAATTGATTTTTTCAAAATGTTATTTTTTGCATTTTTGTCTGTAAAATGAGGGTCCTAGATTAAATTATGACATGTTCTTTCTTGCCTCCCAAAATCCATGACTCTAATCTCCTCTAGGAGGTAGAAATATCTGCAAAGCTTTGCCTTTTTTTTTGTGGTATATGGAGGTTAAACACAGAACCAATCCTAGCATTAACAAAATGCTAGCAGGGCTTCCCTGGTGGTCCAGTGGGGTAAGGACACTGCCTTGCAGTGCAAGGGGCACCAGTTCAGTCCCTGGCCCGGGACGATCCCACATGCCACAGAGCGACTGGACCGATGTGTCCAACTACCGAGCAGGAGCTCTGAGGCACATGTGCCTAGAGCCAGTGCTCTGTGGCAAGGGGGGCCACTGCGATGGGGGGCCCCACAAGGCCAAAGAACAAAGATGGATGAAAATAGATAAATGAAACACCAATAGAAGTGGCCCCCTGGCCAAAAAAAAAAGCTAGCAATAGGAAAAACTAATCAATGTCATGTTTACAGAGGTTAACTTATAAAGTTACTCTCTTAGGAATTAAAAATACCAGATAAGCAATCATCAGTGGGGGAAATTTAAGTTAGATGTTCAATTTTAAAATTTAACAAACATTGCAGACAATCTTTCCTTTTGTCATTTACTTATATACTTCCTAGCCTCTTCTATCAGACTTATGTACTAGTTAATGAATCAAGGAATGAGGAATTTGGACTATTTAAGTATCAGACTTACAAATTATGGGCAGATGATCTACTTACTCTCTACCACCTTATTACTTTCTGAGATACCTTGTGGCATTAATTTTGCATGCATAAAAAAGGATCCCATTCAAGATGGTATGGGCTTCCTCGGTGGCTCAGTGGTAAAGAATCTACCTGCCAATGCAGGAGATATGGGATCAATCACTGGGTTGGGAAGATCCCCTGGGGAAAGAAATGGCAGCCCGCTCCAGTATTCTTGCTTGGAAAATCCCATGGACAGAGGAGCCTGGTGGGCTACAGTCTTTGGGTTGCAGAGTCGGACGTAACTGAGCAACTGAGCATGCACACAAGATGGTGTAACATAAAGAGCTAGGCCTAAGAGCCAGAAGAGAGGTAATCTATCTTAAGTTCTGGAATTGATTTTTTCAAAATGTTATTTTTTGCATTTTTGTCTGTAAAATGAGGGTCCTAGATTAAATTATGACATGTTCTTTCTTGCCTCCCAAAATCCATGACTCTAATCTCCTCTAGGAGGTAGAAATATCTGCAAAGCTTTGCCTTTTTTTTTGTGGTATATGGAGGTTAAACACAGAACCAATCCTAGCATTAACAAAATGCTAGCAGGGCTTCCCTGGTGGTCCAGTGGGGTAAGGACACTGCCTTGCAGTGCAAGGGGCACCAGTTCAGTCCCTGGCCCGGGACGATCCCACATGCCACAGAGCGACTGGACCGATGTGTCCAACTACCGAGCAGGAGCTCTGAGGCACATGTGCCTAGAGCCAGTGCTCTGTGGCAAGGGGGGCCACTGCGATGGGGGGCCCCACAAGGCCAAAGAACAAAGATGGATGAAAATAGATAAATGAAACACCAATAGAAGTGGCCCCCTGGCCAAAAAAAAAAAAGCTAGCAATAGGAAAAACTAATCAATGTCATGTTTACAGAGGTTAACTTATAAAGTTACTCTCTTAGGAATTAAAAAAATACCAGATAAGCATCTATATGGATCAGTATCTATGTATAGCTCAATGCTTTGTCCTTAATCATGATAATTTTGCTCACAAACTTTCTTTCCTAACCCTTTCACAGAGAGGAAGCCGTGCCAGTGTAAGTTTCCAGATCACGTCGGAGATCCAGAGTGGAAGGTCCCCAAGACTCTCCTTTTCTTCAGGAAGTCTGACTCCAGCTACCTATGAGAACTCCAACATAGCAATTTATGAGGTAGGATATTCAGCAGCTATGCAATCTTCTGCCTTCTTGGGTTTTAAAATGAAGCAGTGACTTAGGACTTGCTTAATCTTTGTGCAAAAGTATTGAAGGTTTTGGTAAGTCTTTGTTTTTGGTAAGTTTTTGATCCATGAGCCCTTTAGAGACCGATTCACCTGATGATTTTCCTCGGCTACTAATCTACTAAACTTACAGCTTCATCGATGTTTCAACACCATGTATTTCCTATGAATGTGGAAAAAAATCTGATCTGTGAGACTCAAACACTTAACCATGTCACTCATTCAAGAAGATATAGATATAATAATAGAAGAAATGATTTCCCAAATGAACTGTTTGTGATAGGATGTGTAGATATATGTTTTATATAGAGTAAGGGTTGGGACAAGCTCATCTCTTCAAATTCTGGCCCTTCTTCCTATACCTGTTATCCTCTGATATGATGGAAATCTTTTCAGAACTATTCATTTCTTTTCTCTTCTCAGCCTGTACTGACTCTTGGAGTAATAGGTTACTTTCTGCTGTCTAAAGTAGAAATCCTTTTTATTTCACTTAAATTTCTGTCTTTCAAGCTTTAAAAGACCACTTCCACCCCCCTTTTCACCTCCATCTCCTTATTGCAAAATTCAGACTTAAATTGCATTATTTGCAGACTTAAATTGGGTTATTTGCATACTTGAATTATTGCAAAATTCAGACTTAAACTGAAAAAAATAGGCAAAACTACTAGGCCATTCAGGTATGACCTAAATCAAATCCCTTATGATTATACAGTGGAAGTGACACATAAATTCAAGGGACTAGATCTGATAGAGTGCTTGAAGAGCTATGGATGGAGGTTCATATCACTGTACAGGAGGTGGTGATCAAACCATCCCTAAGAAAAAGAAATGCAGAAAGGCAAAATGATGTTCTGAGGAGGCCTTACAAATAGCTGAGAAAAGAGGAGATGTGAAAGGCAAAGGAGAAAAGGAAAGATATACCTATCTGAATACAGAGTTCCAGAGAATAGCAAGGAGAGATAAGAAAGCCTTCTTAAGTGAACAATGCAAAGAAATAGAGGAAAACAATAGAATGGAAAAGACTAGAGATCTCTTCAAGAAAATTAGAGACACCAAGGGAACATTTCAAACAAAGGTAGGCACAATAAAGAACAGAAACATTATGGACCTAACAGAAGCAGAAAATATTAAGAAGAGGTGGAAAGAATACACAAAAGAGCTATACAAAAATGATCTTAATGAGCCAGGTGATCTCAATGGTGTGCTCATTCACCTAGAGCCAAATATCTTAGAGTGTGAAGTCAAGTGTCCTCTAGGAAGCATTACTACAAACAAAGCTAGTGGAGGTGATGGAATCCCAGCTGAACTATTTCAAATATTAAAAGTTGATGCTGTGAAAGTGCTGCACTCAATATGCCAGCAAATTTGGTGTGGCCTCAGGACTGGAAAAGCTCAGTCTTCATTCCAATTTCAAAGAAAGACAATGCCAAAGAATATTCAGACTACCACACTATTGCATTCATTTCACATGCTAGCAAAGTAATGCTCAAAATTCTCCAAGCTAAGCTTCAGTAGTATGTGAACCTAGGACTTCCAGATGTACAAGCTGGATTTTGAAAAGGCAGAGGAATCAGAGATCAAATTGACAACATCCATTGGATCACAGAAAGAACAAGGGAATTCTAGAAATATATCTACTTCTGCTTCATTGACCACACTAAAACCTTTGACTGTATGGATCATAACAAACCTTGGAAAATTCTGAAAAAGATGGGAATACCCGACCACCTTACCTGCCTCCCGTGAAACTTGTATGCAGGTCAAGAAACAACAGTTAGAACTGGACATGGAACAATTGACTAGTTCCAAATAGGGAAAGCAGTACATCGAGGCTGTATGTTGTTACCATGCTTACTTAATTTATATGCAGAGTACATCATGCGAAATGCTGGGCTGGATGAAGCACAAGCTGGAATCAAGATTGCCGGGAGAAATATTAGTAACCTCAGATATGCAGATGACACCACCCTTATGGCAGAAAGCAAAGAGGAACTAAAGAGCCTCTTGATGAAGTTGAGAGAGGAGAGTGAAATAGCTGGCCTAAAACTCAACATTCAAAAAAACTAAGATCATGGCATCTGGCCCCATCGCTTCATGGCAAATAGATAGACAAACAATGGAGACAGTGACAGACTACTATCTTGGGCTCCAAAATCACTGCAGGTAGTGAAAACAACCATGAAATTAAAAGACTCTTGCTCCTTGGAAGAAAAGCTATGACAAACCTAGACAGCATATTCAAAGGCAGAGACATCACTTTGCCAACAAAAGTCTATATAGTCAAAGCTATGTTTTTCCCAGTAGTCATGTATGGATGTGAGAGTTGGAACATAAAGAAGGTTGAGCACTGAAGAATTGATACCTTTGAACTGTGGTGTTGGAGAAGGCTCTTGAGAGCCCCTTGGGCTGCAAACTAGATCAAACTAGTCAATTCTAAAGGAAATCAACTCTGAATATTCATTGAAAAGAATGATGCTGAAGCTCCAATACTTTGACCACCTGATGCAAAGAGATAACTCATTAGAAAAGAGCCTGATGTTGGGAAAAATAGAAGGCAAAAGGAGAAGGGGACGACAGATGATGAGATGCTTGGGTGGCATCACTGAGTCAATGGACGTGAGTTTGAGCAAGCTCCAGGAGATGGTAAAGCACAAGGAAGCCTGACATGCTGCAGTCCATGGAGTCTCAAAGAGTCAGACACTACTGATCTAATAAACCAAACTGAACCCCTTGTTCTGAGATACAGGCATTTGGCAACCAGAACAAAGCTTGCATCGGTTGGAGAGATGAACTTTTTTTCTCAGTAGGAAAGAGTTAAGCGCTGGTCAAAATGGCAACCAGACTGCCTTTCTGTCACTCCAAAGAGAGGCCTTCCCAGTGTGGTATCCTTGTTTTGTTTGAATATGCTCCCCAAAGCAGCAAACACTCACAGCTTCAATAATAACTACAAAGAAAGCCCACAAACAGGTCAGAAAGAATTTTTAGGTTGTCCAATCTCATTGGACTTTTAAAAGTTGAATGCTCTCCTCCACTGGATAAATAATTTATAGCTACTTATGGCAGAAAGCAAAGAGGAACTAAAGAGCCTCTTGATGAAGTTGAGAGAGAGAGTGAAAAAGCTGGACTAAAACTCAACATTCAAAAACTAAGATCATGGCATCTGGCCCCATCGCTTCATGGCAAATAGATAGACAAACAATGGAGACAGTGACAGACTACTATCTTGGGCTCCAAAATCACTGCAGGTAGTGAAAACAACCATGAAATTAAAAGACTCTTGCTCCTTGGAAGAAAAGCTATGACAAACCTAGACAGCATATTCAAAGGCAGAGACATCACTTTGCCAACAAAAGTCTATATAGTCAAAGCTATGTTTTTCCCAGTAGTCATGTATGGATGTGAGAGTTGGAACATAAAGAAGGTTGAGCACTGAAGAATTGATACCTTTGAACTGTGGTGTTGGAGAAGGCTCTTGAGAGCCCCTTGGTCTGCAAACTAGATCAAACTAGTCAATTCTAAAGGAAATCAACTCTGAATATTCATTGAAAAGAATGATGCTGAAGCTCCAATACTTTGACCACCTGATGCAAAGAGATAACTCATTAGAAAAGAGCCTGATGTTGGGAAAAATAGAAGGCAAAAGGAGAAGGGGACGACAGATGATGAGATGCTTGGGTGGCATCACTGAGTCAATGGACGTGAGTTTGAGCAAGCTCCAGGAGATGGTAAAGCACAAGGAAGCCTGACATGCTGCAGTCCATGGAGTCTCAAAGAGTCAGACACTACTGATCTAATAAACCAAACTGAACCCCTTGTTCTGAGATACAGGCATTTGGCAACCAGAACAAAGCTTGCATCGGTTGGAGAGATGAACTTTTTTTCTCAGTAGGAAAGAGTTAAGCGCTGGTCAAAATGGCAACCAGACTGCCTTTCTGTCACTCCAAAGAGAGGCCTTCCCAGTGTGGTATCCTTGTTTTGTTTGAATATGCTCCCCAAAGCAGCAAACACTCACAGCTTCAATAATAACTACAAAGAAAGCCCACAAACAGGTCAGAAAGAATTTTTAGGTTGTCCAATCTCATTGGACTTTTAAAAGTTGAATGCTCTCCTCCACTGGATAAATAATTTATAGCTACTTAAAACACCAAGATTAGTATGTTATGTCTTTGTTCAGTTTGCCAGAAGTGTGTTGACTTCATTTTGGAGCAGGAAACCCTTTGGATCTTGCCTTGAACTTAATTTAATCAAAGATGAGATTTGATTCGAATGTAAACTTGAGTTATTGGGGAATTAGTTCTACATTCTCAAAGACCAAAGATAAGGTAATCACAAGATAATCTTTTGAATATCAAATGGAATGGGGTTGCTGGCTTTACAAATGTATTGACACCTCTGATTCTGAAGTAAATCTCAACACCCCAGTCCATCTCTTGGTTTTTCATCTGTAAATTGAGGAGTTGGACTACATTCTTAATCTTGGCTGCTCACTAGAATCTCTGTGCTAAATTGCTTCGTCTTGTGTGACTCTTTGTGACCTTATGGACTGTACCCTGCCAGGCTGCTCTGTCCATGGGATTTTCCTGGCAAGAATACTGGAGTGGGTTGCCATGCCCTCCTCCAGGGAATCTTCCTGACCCAGGGATAGAACCTATATCTCCTTCATTGGCAGGCGCATTCTTTACCTGTAGTGCCTTCTAGGGAAGTCCTGTGGGAAGCTTGAAAAAAATACCTATGAGACTCCACCCCTAATAACTCTGATTCAGTTGGTTTGGCTAGGGTGGGCCCAAACCAGACATTGTTATTTTTTTGAAGTTCCCTTATATGTGCAGCCAGGGTTGAGAACTGCTGATTTAAGAGAACTCTGAGGTATCTTCTGGCTCAGATATGCTATGATTCTCCAATTTTCAGAAGAATTTATGTATTGAATTGTGGTATGTTTTATTTGGTCGAGCTGGAAGGCTATTATAGTATAAAATGAAGAAGGGGAGAAAATAAACATCTGTATGTAATTGACCTTTAAGAATCTGTCAGATACTTCCTCATTTTGGAGGAGGCAGACTGTTGAGTTAGCTGCCATGGTGATTGTTGTTGGTTGTTCAGATCATGGGTATTTCTGAACTGTGTAGGCCAAAGGAGAACTTTTTCTGCACAAAAGGAGGGTGTTAGTAAGAATAATACCACACCACAAGGTCAAGATTAGGCTGATCGCAGGGTGCAAAGGAAGACAACTGAAGCAGTCAAAAGACTGCCTAGACAGAGTTGGAGAGGACTCTAGGAGAGAACAGAAGTCAGTCGAATGAACAAAGCTCCAGTGTGCCTTCTGAAATGACCCTGTATTAGGTGTGCTTTAAAGAAGATTCATTTTCTAGTTTCTATTTAAAAAGATTTTTCATAGGAATTTTGTTGGATGATATGGAAGCTCCAGACAATGTGGCTGGAGTAGCAGATACCTAATAACAAAGGACAGGCTTTTCTAGGATATGCTGTAACATTGTAGGGCTTCCCTGGTGGCTCAGATGGTAAAGAATGTGGGAGACCTGGGTTCAGACCCTGGGTTGGGAAGATCCACTGGAGAAGGGAAAGGCTACTCACTCCAGTATTCTTGCCTGGAGAATTCCATGGCTCATCCATGGAATTGCAGAGTAGGAAATGACTGAGTGGCTTTCACTGTTACTTTTCATAACATTGTAATACGCTGACACAGATTCACACTTTGATGGGACACATAGACTCATAGCCTCTGGAATTGTACAGAAAACTCAGATGTTATCTCAGAGATACACTGAGATGTAAAAAGTAAAGCCAGCTGAGCAGACTGCTGGGGGAAAAGAGCTATGAATGGCAGATGCAAAGGGAACATGTCAGGAGCTGTTCAAGTAGTCACAGTCTAGGGGAGAAGGGTGAGGTGGGCAGTAGTGACCCTGACCCAGAAATAGTGTGTTTTATTTGGTCGTCAGCTGGAAGGCTATTTTATAGCTATGTTTAATTAAAATTTATGTATTGAATTGTGGTATGTTTTATTTGGTCGAGCTGGAAGGCTATTATAGTATAAAATGAAGAAGGGGAGAAAATAAACATCTGTATGTAATTGACCTTTAAGAATCTGTCAGATACTTCCTCATTTTGGAGGAGGCAGACTGTTGAGTTAGCTGCCATGGTGATTGTTGTTGGTTGTTCAGATCATGGGTATTTCTGAACTGTGTAGGCCAAAGGAGAACTTTTTCTGCACAAAAGGAGGGTGTTAGTAAGAATAATACCACACCACAAGGTCAAGATTAGGCTGATCGCAGGGTGCAAAGGAAGACAACTGAAGCAGTCAAAAGACTGCCTAGACAGAGTTGGAGAGGACTCTAGGAGAGAACAGAAGTCAGTCGAATGAACAAAGCTCCAGTGTGCCTTCTGAAATGACCCTGTATTAGGTGTGCTTTAAAGAAGATTCATTTTCTAGTTTCTATTTAAAAAGATTTTTCATAGGAATTTTGTTGGATGATATGGAAGCTCCAGACAATGTGGCTGGAGTAGCAGATACCTAATAACAAAGGACAGGCTTTTCTAGGATATGCTGTAACATTGTAGGGCTTCCCTGGTGGCTCAGATGGTAAAGAATGTGGGAGACCTGGGTTCAGACCCTGGGTTGGGAAGATCCACTGGAGAAGGGAAAGGCTACTCACTCCAGTATTCTTGCCTGGAGAATTCCATGGCTCATCCATGGAATTGCAGAGTAGGAAATGACTGAGTGGCTTTCACTGTTACTTTTCATAACATTGTAATACGCTGACACAGATTCACACTTTGATGGGACACATAGACTCATAGCCTCTGGAATTGTACAGAAAACTCAGATGTTATCTCAGAGATACACTGAGATGTAAAAAGTAAAGCCAGCTGAGCAGACTGCTGGGGGAAAAGAGCTATGAATGGCAGATGCAAAGGGAACATGTCAGGAGCTGTTCAAGTAGTCACAGTCTAGGGGAGAAGGGTGAGGTGGGCAGTAGTGACCCTGACCCAGAAAGAACCTATTGAATGCTGACTCCTTCTGCCTCTCCACCTCTCCCTATGTTTTTCTTGTTGTCACATCTCTCCCCACACACCCTCCACACTCATCTCTTTTGCCCAGAGCCTTTTCAAACAATCTTGTAGATCCCATGTAGCTCTCTCTCCACCCCTTTCCTTTCCACAGCTGTCTTCTCTCTCTCATCACAGAATCAGATCATCAAAGTTGTAAAGGACCTTAGAAGTCATCTAAGTTGTCCAGCTCTAACAGTGTGGGAGCAGAGGCTCAGGCCAATGAGGTGGCTACCCTAAGTGTGCATGCCTGTATGCTAAGTTGCTTCAGTCATAGCCGACTCTTTCCTACTCCATGGACTCCCCTTTGCTACTCCATGTCCTGTCAGGCTCCTCTGTCCATGGGATTCTCCAGGCAGGAATACTGGATCGAGTTGCCATGCCCTCCTCCAGGGAACCTTCTCGACCCAGGGTTCAAACCCGAGTCTTTTACATTTCCTGCATTTGCAGGTGGGTTCTTTACCACTAGAGCCACCTGGGAACCCCACCTACCCTAAGGCCATCCCTGAATTTGAGGCAAAGCCAGGTGCAGAACCTAATTCTCTTGACTCTTAGTTAATGCAACATGGCCCTAGTGCAAAACTGATGGACTTTACTTCTAGAAATTTCGATGGATAGGGTTTGATGTTTGTTCTTAATTAAAAAGCAAACGATGAGAAGTATTGATATTTTATCATTCTTTCTCTTAAAAGAACAAGCATAACAAGTAATGCATGCGTGGCAAAGACAAAACTTGTCCATGTCCTCCCTCTTCCTCATTATTCATAAAGTAGGACACACACAGACTCAATAAAAATTTGCTTATAAAGTTTGTGAGAAGTATTTAAATCTTAAAACAAACACACACAAATCCCCCAAACTAAAGAAAACCCATGGGAAGAAAGAGCAACAAAGTGAGAGATGGAAGACCTTGCTGCTATTACTACCTAGCCTTCTGACCTTGGGCCAGTCATTTAATCTCTTCAGGCTTCAATTTCTTTAACTATGACGCTCTCAAATTTGATGATTTGGCAGGGAAAAAAGCTCTGCTTAACTCCTTCTAAAAGTTAATAAGCAAGAGAGACAGCTAACCCATGTCTGTAATAAGGCTGATTTCAGGAAGAAGGTAACAGACACTGGCTATAGGCAGGGTCAGGGCTGCCAGTACTGACGTTCAGGTTGTACACTGCACGAGGAAACCACATCTAAGAGGGTACTATTCACATTGTAGACATATACTAACTTATATGAGAGTGGTGCAGGAGTTAGCAGAGTTCTGGCCTCCCAGCCTAGTTCTGGAATCAGGTAGTGGGGGCAGTCTTCATATATTTACATTTATACCAGCATACCTGACTATACACATACAGAGTCACTGGTACACGAATGTTCACTGGCTTCGTGCTACCTTGACAGTACCCTTGGAGTCTCTTGAGGTTCCTTCTTTCTCCTACCTAATATTCCTGGAGACCCAATTTCAGCTTCCCACCCCCACATCTACAGCCTGACTCCAAACTTGACAAAGAGGCCTTACCTGGCAGGTAGGGTTTGGTGGTATGCAGAGTACTGAAGTGTGTTTTCTGGCATCTGGAGGATGTATGAGTCAGTAAGAATGTGGTATACTCATAGATACACACAGTTGGGACTGCTGCCCAACATCACAGGACTGCCAAAGGCTGCAAAGTAGTAGTCTCACATCATTTTTTTTTAACTTCAGGAAAGCACCCTTTGCTAATTACACAAAGGTTCCATAGAAGCTAGCAGTGATCATGGTTCAAGTAATAGAATTGCAAAGGTGCTGGAAGGCATTAATGCCCATTGGTGTATAACCTACACATGGGCTGAGAATGTAAATTCCCATCAGAGTTTATTCTTTCAGCTTAAACCCAAGCCTTTGATCTTGGGCAGAGTCCTCTAAACAGGAGCCAGTGGCTCAGTGGTAAGGAATCTGCCTGCCAGTGCAGGAGACGCAGGAGATGCGGGTTCAATCCCTATGTCAGGAAGATCCCCTTGAGGGGGAAATGGCAACCCACTCCAATATTCTTGCCTGGGAAATCCCATGGATAGAGGAGCCTGGAGGCTGCAGTGCATGGGATTGCAAAGAGTTAGACAGAACTGAGTGATTGAGCCCAAATGCACAAAATACACTCTTCTGAAGGCTAAACTTTGAGCTATTAGGCCCTCATGAAACTCCCATAACTAAGTGATTAAGCGTGGAGCCTTAGAATGGACCTTTCTAACCAGTTCCTTTTTCAGAAAAACAAAATATCATCATAATTGCAAATCATAATGGAAACATGGTTAACCTAATAATATAAAATAATTATATACAATTTTGGGGGAGTTAAGTAGAGTGATGTGGTAAGTGCATGAGTGAGTGAGTGATAGTTTCTCAGTTGTGTCCAACTGTTTGTGGATATAGCCTGCCATGGATAATTTTCATCTGCCCAGCCAGTCTATGTCTTTAGTCTAATCAGTTTCTTGGTGACTGTGATATAGCTGGTGCAGGGCCACATTCAGGGAATTGCTGGGCAAGAGACCAGGAAAGCTGCCTTTGGTATTTTGACCTTTATACTGCAGACAGGCACTGGTCCTGGACTACCTTTCTGAATTTTGTGAGCATGAACCTGACTGGAATAATTTTGTTCAGCTGCTGAAGGTCCCTGAAAGCTATTTCCTAGTTAAAGGGTTTTGTACTCCTTGGCGACAAAATGCCCTCTGACACATAGTAGAGGTGAGTAACTCAGATGCCTGCAGCTCCCGTTATTAACCTTCTGCCTCTGGCCAGTCTCCAGATGCAATGTCACAGCTGGATGTATTCCTTAATAAGAGAGTGGCTATACTCTCTTACTGTCAGAATTTGACTGTATAGAGCTCTCTCCTTTATTATCTCTACTTGATGACAAATTGGTGCAGCCTGAAATGGAATCTCCAGGCTACAGGTAATAGATGTGAAAGTACTTTGAAGAAGAGAGAGCGCTGTGCAAATGTAAGGCATTATTATTATCACAGATAAAAGGGAATCTATATAAGTATTGCTTTTTTCAAATTTGGGTTGGACAGAAACTAAATAGGGTTTGGTGACTGATGAATCCTTGAGGCTGTGCACGTAGCAGAAAATTATCTATCAGGCACTGGTGTTAAAGTGAAGACAATAAAATAATTGTTGTTTTTGACTTGACAGCAGCCTTAAGAATAGCTGTCTTGTGCTTAAAAAGTGAAAAATAGACTTCAGAGTCTAGATTACTCATATTACTGTGGCAGTACACTTATACATCCATATAAAAAATGTTTAATCGGTGTTTAAGCCAATTGGTTTATGATTAAAGCATTAAAGGCCCCCCAAATGGTCTGTCCCATGAGAGAAAAATGTATCAAGGTAAATGCAGGCTGCACTACATCTCCTGCCTACATCTCTCACCACAGGCGCCTCAAGGCAGTAAGAATTGCAACACTAACATCATTGTTAATTGCAGGAAACCTGTTGCTACATCACTTAGCTATTAATGAGTGAAATGACCCAGTACTTTCTGAGTTAGTTAAGGTAGTCCTTGTTGAGAGCAATATCATTCCTTTTCTGAGGTCTGCATTCCTGCCATTGTCTCCCTGTTTTTAGTTAACTGGGATTTTAAACTGTAACTTCTCTGTATGACCTCCTTTTTAGCTCAGAGTACAGAATATCCATGGGGTGGAGGGTGAGAGAGTGGAACAAAGCTTGTATGGGTTGATGATCTAGCTATAAACTCTTTGTGTGAAAGGGACATGGCTCTAAAGCTGTTGGCAACTAAGGCTCATCAACACTCTTTACTTTTTCTTTCTAGGGTGATTGGGTATGGCTGAAAAAATTCCCCTCTGGAGACTTTGGAGACGTTAAATCCATCGAATCAAGCGCAAGTGATATGTTTGAAATGGTATGACAAACCTTCTTTTATATCTATTCCCACTGAAATTAAAGCAATGAACACCAAGTGTTAGGAAGATCTTGTAACAAATCAGTGAAGGGAAAGTCCATACTGACTTGTTATGACTATATGATACAATGGCAAAAGTGCAGGCTCTAGAGTCAAAAAGAAATGAATGATTCAAGCTCTTCCACTTAAGAGGTGTATAAACTTGGGCAAATCACGTAAACTCCCTGAGCTTTACTTCCCTTACTTGTGAAAGGAGTATATTAATGTCTACTTCCCAGGGTTGAGATAATACATGTAAATCATCTGGTACATTTCCTGACATATAGCTTCTTTGTAAAATGGTAGCTACTATGATTATTATGAAGTACATATCCTATAATCATTCCAAATCTCTAGTTTCTAGACCTAGAAAAGTCATTTGGTAATTTATATTTATATAAGAAAAATGATGACTTCCTAATCCCACCAATTATATTCAAAAAGTCCTTGGATGGTTTGTTTAAGGAAGCAGCCTGTTAGATAAGGCAGAGATGATGATGCTCCATATCAAACCATTTAAGATCAGCTCCTCCTTGAACTTTGGGTTCATAAGATTTGTGGAGACTATCTCTGGTTCCTTTAGACTAATGAAAGTGGGATTTCTAGAAGATAATGGTGTATTTATTCACATTTATGAATTAGGCAAGTTCAAATCACTCTAATAGGTTTGAATGAGACACCTGTTATATCCAGTACAAGTGAGAAAACAAAGGAAATGGGAAAATGGAAGAGGTATGGCCCATGTGGGACCATCTGTGACCCACGGATCAGAATAAGATGCTATGATTTGATATTTTCCTTACATGTGTTTTTCTTTTAAATATTTATTTATTCATTTTTGATTGTGCTGGGTTTTTGCTGATGAATGGGCTTTTCACTAGTTGCAGTGCTCAGACTTCTCATTGCAGTAGTTTCTCCTGTCGAAGAGCATAGGTTCTAGGGCATGTAGGCTTCAGTTTGCCGATCATGGGCTTCAGTAGTTGCAGTTCTCAGGCTCTAGAGCACAGGCTCTATAGTTGGGACACATGGGCTTAGCTGCTCCTTGGCTTGTGGGATCTTCCCAGATCAGGGGTCAAATCTGTGTCTCCTGCATTGGCAGGTGGATTCTTTACCACTGGGCCACCAAGGAAGCCCTTCATGTGATTTTTTTTCCCTTCATGTTATTTTGATGCCTGGAGATGAAGGAAAAGTAATGAGAGATGAATCCACACAGGAGACCAAGGTCAGAGCTAGAATAGGTAGTTCCACACTGGTTTGATGATCTGGGATGTTAAACAGAGAGCTATATCCAAAGTATGGAGTCAAACAGGGGCAAACCTGAGGCAGCTGCTAAGCTAGAAGAATGGAAATAAGACCCAAGGTAGAGTGCATCCATGATATCTTTGTTTTTGTTTGGTAGTTTAAAAATTTGATATAATTTCAAACTTACAGAAAAGCTGCAAGAATAATTCAAGGAACTCCTGTATACCCCACCCAGATTCAGCAATTTTTTACATTTTTCCTAGTGCTTTTCATTCTCTATTTATAGATTTATATACAGTAAGCCTTCAGTATCCATAGGTTCCACAATCCTGATTTAACCAAACTTAGAATGGTTGAGTCCGCAAGTGCAGAACTCAAGGATATGGAGGGCCCACTGTACTATTTTATCTAAGGGATTTCTGGTAAAGAATCCGCCTGTAATGTGGGAGACCTAGGTTCCATCCTTGGGTTTGGAAGACCCCTTAGAAAAGGGAATGGCAACCTAGTCCAGTATTCTTGCCTGGAGAATCCCATGGACAGAGCAGCCTGTCCATGTGATCGCAAAGAATCGGACACGACTAACGCTTTGACTTTGACTTTTACTTCAGCATCCATAGGTTTTGGTATCCTCAGAGGTCCTAGAATCAATCCCCAGTGGATGCTGAGGGATGTTTATGTCTCTTTTTTTCTGAGCCATTTGAGTATAATGTGTAGATATTGTACCCTTTTACCTGTAAATACTTTGATGCTCATTTCCTAAAAACAAAGACATCCTTGTATAGAACTATGGTATAATTATCAAAATCAGAAAATTTAGCATTGATACAATAATATTATTTAAACTGCTGTCCATATTTTAATTTTATCATTGGTCATGATACATTATAGCTGATTTTTCCCCAGTTTCCAATCCAAGTTTACACATGGTAGTTGGTTGCCATGGCTCTTCACTTGCCTTTAATCTGAAATAGATTCTTAATCTTTCTTTGTTTCTGTTCATCTTGATGGGTTTTTTTTGAAGAATATCAAGAATTCATCTTGATATTTTGTAAGTTATTTTGTAGATGGTCCCTCAGTTTGGGTTTGTCCTATGTTCTGCATGATTAGATTTATGCATCTTTAGCCAGAATGCTGCAGAAGTGATGTGGTGTTCTTTTCAGTGCTTTGTATTAGAAGGTGCATAATGTTCATTGTCCCATTATTAGTGATATTAACTTTGATCACTTGGTTTAGGTGGTATCTATCAGAATTTTCCACTGTAGGGCTACTGTTATTTTTTTCCATTGTAATTAATACTTTGAGTTATATAAATATCCTATTTTTCATCAAATTTTTACCTACTAATTTTGTCATCCATTAATGATTCTCTAACTCTACTGTTCTTCTGTTTCTTTGTTGGCATTGTATGGTAAGAAAGAGCCTTTCCTTATTTACTGTTTATTCATACATTTATGTCAGTGGTTTTAGTTTCATTCAATTTATCTACCTATATCTATCTAATACCTCAAATTTTAATTGAACACCACAGAGTTCACTCTATTGCTTTCCTTTTCCGTATTTGTAACTCCTTTCTCCAACAGTTAGAAAACTGGTTCCCATTATCCTTATGACATTTTGTGTGTCCCCTTACTAACTTTTGTTACCATGTCAGGTGCAGATATTAACTCAATCTTCAAGTGAAGGACAGTTTTCCAGAATTTACCTTGTGAAAGGTCTTAATTTCTTTCTAGTACTTCTCTGAAGCAGGAAGTGGATCTGACAATGCAGTCACTGTGAGTCCAACACTGCTTTGACTACTTACATGCCTTCATGACCTTAAAATGTTGAGCCTGGGTACGAGGGGCCAGACTGGAAAACACATCTTGGTGAGTCAGCTGTAGAAGGGAATCCTGTACAGTCAGATGGACGTACCTGAAGGAGAAACAACTGGAGTCAGAAGCCAAAGACTGATGACTACCAACATCTTTTAGGGTCCCAACTTCTGCAAAGGTGTATTCAGCAAAATCAAGCTATATCTGTCTTCCAGTTTCATGTTCTTTCCATCATCTGTAAATGAGTGGTATACTCCCTGTGCCATTTAATACCTTGGCTACTTAGTTCTTTGCCATAATCTAATAATCTTCTCTTCCATTTCACTTTGGCCTCTGACTGCTATCATACCTTGGGCTTTGTCATTATCTATTATTGCTACTGAAAATGCTTCACTTCCAAAATCATAGATCCAAATATGACACTCTCTGACTATAGCCTTCTCTTCTTCCAATTGTATCTGTGTTTTCATTCAGTGTTTCAGTCTGCTGACTTCTACTTTCTCCCATCCCATAAACCCTTCTTTTATCTTCTTTCATGTCCACCTTAGATTCCACAATTGATCATTTGAACACATTCTTATCTCTGTATTTTTGGTCAGATACATTTGTAAAACTCATATTCTCAATGACCCTAACAACTTTCTTTGTGCCTATACTTGAACAATTATTATGGCAGAAAGTCATGCAAAGGGCCACTATAAATTCATGTTTATCATCTTAAAATGTCCCTCAATATTGTCATTTGAATCCATTATAGTGCTTATTAGTTTCTACAACCCATATTTTAAAGCTTCTCCATTTTCCTTAAATCTCTGATGTTCTTCTCTTCCTTTATTTTTACTATTACCTTCCTGGTCCAAGTCACCATCATCATCCACTAGAGTTTCTCCTACTGTCTTTCTTTTTAAAGAGAGAATTTTTTTTAGAACAGCTTTAGGTTCACAGCAAAGCTTGCCCCTACTCGCACGGAGTCTCCCACACTATTCAATGTCCTGAACCAGAGTGGTACATTTATTTTAATCCATGAGCATACACCGACACATCATTATCACTCAAAGTCCATAGCTTACAATAAGGTTCATAAGGTGGTATATCCTATGAGTTTTGACAAATGCATAATGACATATTGACCATTATACTGACAGTAACATATAGGATGGTTTCAGTGCAGTGAAAATTGTCTATGCTCTGTCTATTAACATCTTTCTCCGTCCCCACCTGCTGGCAACCACTGGCAATTTTTTTAACTCTACACACATCCATTTGTACCACTGTCAAATCTTTTCTCCATCAGTCCAAATCAAAATCAAATCTGATCTGGTCAGTTCTCTGCTTAAATCTCTGTAAATATATTTCTGTTTTTCTTCTTTTAGTGTGGAGATTTTAAATTACAGCTTCAATATCTTGAATAGATATTGGACTATTCAAACTTTCTATTTCTTGTACCTGTTTCAGTAAGTTACAACTTAAAAAGAAACTTGCCATTTCATATATGTTGTCAAATTTACCAGCATAAAGTTGCAGATAAGATTCTCATTCAATGTTTTGAGTATTTTTAGGATCTGTAGTGATGCTCCCCTTTTCATTTCTGATACTGATTATTTGTATTTTTTCTTCTTGATCAGTTTTGCTAGAAGATTATCAATTTTACTAATTTTTCCCAGAAATCAACTTTTGGCTTTGTTGATTTTTCTCTATTGTATGTCTGCCTTCTACTTTGCTGATTTGTATTCTGATTATTTCTTTCCTTATAGTTTCTTTGCTTTTACTTTTTTTTCCTAGTTTTTTGAGCTGGAAGTTTTCATAGTTGACTGTTAATTTCTTTTATTGATTCTTTCTTTATTTTCATCTATCTTTACTCTTTGACCTGTGTGGGACTCCCATTGCAGTGGCTTCTCCCGTTGCAAAGCACTGGCTCTGGGCACATGTGCTCCAGAGTTCTGGCTCATAATTGCACACAATGGTCTAGCCGTTCCATGGTATGTGGGATCTTCCAGGGCCAGGGATCAAACTGGCGCCTCTTGCACTGCAAGGTGGACTCTTTACCCAGTGGACCATCAGGAAAACCCTGATTCTTAATTTCTAATACAGTCACTTAAAGCTAGAAATTTCCCTTTAAGTGCTGCTTATGCCACATCCTGGAAATTTTTCTTTTTAAAGATGTTTATTATGGAAAATAACAAACACAGACAAAATAAACATACTAATATAACAAAACTCCATATGCCTGTCACCCAGTGTCAACAATGATCAGTACTCTAGCATTATTATTTCATGTACACCGCCACTCACTTCTCACATCTCTAGCTTGGTTGTTATTGTTCTTATTGTTATTTTATAGTTCTATATTTTTGAGGTACAATTACATAAATTAAAATGCTCATATCCTAGATATATAATTTTAATGAAGGGATATGCCCATGTAATCTAGAATCCTATTATGATAAAGAATAGGGTTTATGGCCTGATTTTTACATCCTTGGAGCTAAGAATATATTTTACATTTTTTAAGGGTTGTATAAAAGAAAACAAAAATGATTGCAACAGAAACCATATATAATCTGTAAAGCCTAAAATATTTAGTATATGTACCCTTACAGAAGAAAATTGTTGACCTCTGATATAAAACATTTCTTTGTCTCAAGAAAGTTCCCTTGTGTTCATCAGTAAATGATTGCATGCCTTCCACCACCAAAGGAAACCACAGTCTATCTTGAATTAATTTTGCTTATCCTCTTATAAGTGGAATCATACAACATACTGACTGCTTCATTCGTGTTATATATATAAATAGGTTGTTCTCATTATTGCTGACTAGTAGTCCATGGTATGAATATAACACAGTTATGCATCTTATATTATGTAATTATGTATTTTCCTGCTGATGG
Source organism: Tragulus kanchil (assembly GCA_022376925.1). Lineage (NCBI taxonomy): Eukaryota > Metazoa > Chordata > Mammalia > Artiodactyla > Tragulidae > Tragulus > Tragulus kanchil. The sequence goes on along the minus strand of JAIOJX010000001.1, from coordinate 61,854,261 downwards.
GCATTAAGCTGGTTCCAGTTTTGGCTAGTGTGAATAAAACTGATTTGAATATGCTTCAATAAGTCTTTTTATGGACATATATTTTAATATCTCTTGGGTCAGCACCTAGGAGTGGAATTTCTCTTGGGTAAATACCAAAGAGTATTGATAATTGTTGAAGTTGAGTGACGGGTATATGGAGTTTAGTCATATTAATATGTTTATTTTGTTAAAATATAGTACATATTCAACTTTATAAGATACTACCAAATCTTTACTATTTTAATTTCTTGCATGCAAGTTATAAGAGCTCCTTTTACTCTCCCTCATCACCAGTATTTCATATTGACAGTCTTTCTGGTTTTAGTCATTCTAGTTGGCTTCTATGGGTATCTCATTGTGGTTTTCAATTTTTTTTATTTTGAATATGATAAAAACAACGAAACTGACCACCTCTAAGTGTTAAGTATATTAACAGTATTTTACAACAGATCATCACAGCTTTTTACCTTATAAAACTGAATCTCTGTATCTATTAAACAAAACTTCCCTTTTCCCCACTCACCCTCAATGCCTGGTAACCACTGGTCTATGTTCTGTCTCTATGAATGTGACTACTTTAGATACTTCACAGATGTAGAATCATACAGTATTTGTCTTTTTGTCACTGACTTATTTCACTTAGTATAGTGTTTCATTGTGTTTTGAAAACAATTTTTTTTTTGGCGTTGTTCAGTCTCTAGGTTGTGTCTGACTCTTTGTGATCCCATGAACTGCAGCACGCCAGGCTTCCCTATTCTTCACTGTCTTTGGGAGTGTGCTCAAATTCATGCTCGTTACGTCAGTGTTGTTATCTAACCATCTCATCCTCTGCTGCCTCTTTCTCCTTTTGTCTTCAGTCTTTCCCAGCATCAGCTCTTTTTTAGTACATTTTTTATTTAGATATAATTAGATGGTCTGTTCAATTAATTTTGATAATTGCATATATCTATGTAAGCATTCCCTGAAGCAACATACAGAATATGTCCATCACCGCCAAAAGTTCCCTTGTTTCCCTTTTCAGTCATTTTTCTCACCCCAGAGGCAACCATTGTTCTGATATCTATCATCATGAATTAGTTTTTCTTTTTTTTTTTTCTGTTTTATGCCTGGGTTTCTTCTTTCAACATAATACATTTTAAGATATGTGCATGTTTTTGCATGTATCAGTATCAGTTCATTTAAATAAACGATGGGTTTTCCCTGGTTGCCCAGTGGGTCCAATTGGTTGCAAGTGGCACTGGTTCCATCTCTGGCCTGGGAAGATCCCACGTGCCGTGGAGTGGCTGGACCAGTGTGTCCAGTTACAAGCCAGTGCTCTGGAGTGCATGTGCCCTGAGCCGGTGCTCTGTAACGAGAGAGGCCACTGCAATGGGAGGCCCACACAGGCCAAATAATAAAGGTGGATATAAAATAAATAAATAACCAATAAAAGAGTCAAAAATTTAAAAAAGATAGTGTTTCATTTTATGAATATATCACAATTTGTTTATAATTTTCCTGTTGATGAAAATTTGATTTGTTTCTAGTTTTTTGGCATTATGAATAAGGCAACTATAAATATTTGTTTAATTATGAAAAGCTCATTATGTAAGTTTTACCTTCTTAACTTTTTTTTTTTTAATTTTATTTATTTATCTCTTTTTGGGGGGTGGGGTGGGGAGGGAGGGGGATGGGCGGGCCACTTCTATCTGTCTTTCATTTCTGTATTTTCATCCGTCTTTGTTCTTTGGCCCGTGTGGGCCTCCCATCGCGGTGGCCTCTGTTGTCGCAGAGCACTGGCTCTGGGCGCGCGCGCACCAGAGCTCCAGCTCGGTAATTGGACACATCAGTCCAGCCGCTCTGCGGCACGTGGGATCTTCCCAGGCCAGGGATCGAACCGGCGCCCCTTGCACTGCAAGGCAATGTCCTTACCCACTGGACTACCAGGGGAAGCCCTTAACTATTTTTAAATGTATAGTTCAGCAATGTTAAATATACTTGCATTGCTGTGAAACACAACATCAAAACTTTTTTATCTTGTAAATATAAAACTCTGTTCTCATTATATAGCAACTCATCTTTTCCCTCTCCCCCTGTTCCTGGATAACCAGCATTCTACTTTCTGTTTCCATGAATTTGACTATTTTAGATACCTTATATAAATGGAATAATATAGTACTTGTCTTTTTGTGACTGACATATTTCACTTAGAATAATGTCTTCAAGGCTCATCCATGTGGTAGCGTGTGAATAGATTTTTCCTTTTAAAGACTGAATAATATTCCATTTTATGTTATTCATTCATTTCTTGATGGACATTTGGTTTGCTATGAATCATCATGCTAAGCCACTTCAGTCATGTCCAACTCTGCGACCCTATGGACTGTAGCCCACTAAGCTCCTATGTGCATGGAATTCTCCCAGCAGTAATACTGGAGTGAGTTACCATTACCTCCTCCAGGGGATCTTCCCAATCCAGGGCTAGAACACGTGTCTCTAATGTCTCCTGCATTGGCAGGAAGGTTCTTGACCATTATCACCCTCTGAGAAGCCCTTTGTTATGAATATGTATGTGCAGATATTTCTCTAAGATCCTCCTTTCAATTCTTGGGTATATACCCGGGAGTGGAATTTCTGGATCATATTGTAGTTCTATTTTTAGTTTTATGAGGAATCTCTATACTGTTTTCCATAGCAATTGCACCATTTAACAATCCCACCAACAGTGCACAGGAGTTCTAGTTTCTCCACATCCTTGCTAACACTTGTTACTATCTTTTTAAAAAAAATTTATAGTAGCCATCCTAGTGGGTGGGAGATGATACTGCATTTTAATTTAGATTTGCATTTCTCTGATGATTAGTACATTGGGTGTCTTTCCATAGGCAACTATAAACAATTTTGGACAAGTATGTTTGTGAATGTGTATTTTCACTTCTGGGGTAAATTTTTAATAGTTTGAGTCATAGACTAGATATAAGTGTAACTTATGCAAAACATCATAACAGTTCTCCAGACTGGGTATAATATTTTACAGTCCTGTCAGAAACACACAAATGCTATAGTTTCTTTAAATTCTCAGTAATATTTGTATTTTTGATACAAATTTTTGATACTGCAAACCTTTACAGTGTGTAGAAATGTTGTCTTATTGTGGTTTACTTTGCATTTTCTTGATAGGTAAAGTTATTGAGCACCTTTTCATGTGTTTATAATTCATTCCTATGTATCTTATTTGGTGAATTGTCTATTTATGTTTTTGCTCATTTAAAAATTTGAGTTTTGTCTTTTAATTGTTAACATGTAGACATTCTTTATATATCCTGCTTTTGGTCAGGTATATATTTTACAATATTTTTTCTCAATCTGTGGCTCGTTTATTTAATGGTGTCTTTTTATAAGTGAACTTTTTGATTTTGAGGAAATGCAATTTATTATTTTATTCTATTTTGTGGTTCAGAAATCTTTGCCCATTCCGAGATTTTAGATTTAGGTTATGATCCATTGTGAATTTGGTTTTGTGTATGAACTGAGAGTAGTGGTCACAGTTCATTTTTTTCCCATTGAGCTGTACAATTGTTTAAAAAAGGCTCTCCTTTCTCTATTAACTTTTCAACTTGATGAAAAATTAAGTGAATATTCATGTATAGGTACTTTGTTTTAGACTGTCTATTCTGTTTCATTAACTCATTCGTGTACCTTACTGCCCATATTACTCTGTCTTGATTATCATAGCTCTGGAATAAGTCCTGCAGTTAAGTGGTGTAAGTTCCTCCAAATTGTTCCTTTTCAAGATTGTCTTTGGTGAGGCAGTTCATTTTAGTTTTCAAGAATTTTTTAAAGCAACTTGTCTATTACTTCAATGAGCCCTTCTGGAATTTTTTATGTGGGGGTTATATGAATTTATAAATCAATTGAGGGGAAATGGACATCTTAACAATATTGAGTCTTCCAGTCCATTAATGTGGTACAGATCTTCATTTATTCAAGTTTTCTTTAATATTTCTCATCAGTGTTTTGATGCTATTATACAATATTGTGTAGAAATGGTGATGGAAGACATCCTTGTCTTATTCTTGACTCTAGAGGGAAAGAATTGAATGTTTTACTATTGGATTTGATATTACCTGAAGGTTATTTACACACACATATCCTTTTGACTCTGACATTTTTTTAATCATAAAGAGGTTTTTGTACATCCTCTGACTACCTGTGAAAGTTCATCTTTAGGTTTTAGGAGTTTGATTATGATGCGTCTAGGTGGAGTTGCATTCATATCACTGACCTCACTGGTATTTATCGCATTTTCCTGAAATTGCTTCTGGCATTTATCTCACCTTCCTGAAATTCTTCCTGTGGTGTTCATAATGTTCTAACTAAGCCTTTCTCTCTAGCCTGAAAGTGTTTATGTGGGATGTTCTTCCTTTTCCCATCCTTATGTTGGAATTCCCCCCCTGTTTTCTTTTTATTCTATATACTTCCTTGGGTTATCTCATTCACTCCCATTAATTTCATCTTCCATTTATATGTTTACAATTCCCAGACCTATTTATCTAGTAAACGCTTGTCTCTGGAACTTCAAACCCTGCTTATCTCCAACTGTCTTTGAAATAGTTCCACCTTGATGTTCCACAGGTACTTCATTCTTAACATGTCTGAAACTTAATTAATCAGTCTTCCCCATCACCAAAAAACTGTCTTCCCACTGTGTTAGGTCTGACTCTCTAACAGCTGAGCCTTAGATGGGGATTCTTGTTCAAATTACTCATTGAAAGAATGCTCTCAGGAGAAAGGGAGTGGAATGCAGAATAAGGCAGAAGTAAAAGGGAGAGAAACACAGGACATGGCAGATGTAAAAGCTCCACAAGTATGTGATCTCACCTCGAGACTAGCTTCACTATGATCTTGTGGGAGAATTACTGTCACACAAGTTATACCATGAGTTCCCCTTTGAGGCTAGGGAGTTGACTTTAGTACCATCCCCAGTGAATGAATCATGACCTGGAGTCTGTGGGTGGGCTCTAACATTTCAAGTAAGATAGCTCTCCTTTGGCTTGGGCTCTAGGACAGTTTTCCAGTGAATGGAGCAACTATGAACTATCAGCTAACATTTACAGCACCTGGGAGACGCACGGTAAAGGGAATATGGGTGGGATACCAACACATCCACTACTAAACCATTCCTGAATTTCTCTTATTGATGTATATTACAGACATCTATCCAAGAATCCAAGAAGAAAGTTTGATGTAATCATGGAGCCCTTTTCTCTCTCATCCCCCATTAAATAGTAATAATAATAGACGACAGTTGTTGAGTGCCCATAATATTAATTTTAAATTCTTTAGTAGGGTTCTCAAAGCTGCATGGGTAGTGGCTCTGTCTCTATCTCCAGCTTCGTGTCTCATATTCTTCCCCTTGGACTGTGTTCTGGCTACCTTAAACCTGTTGCAGTTTCCTCAGAGATAGCATGCTCTCACTCTCTCAGCTGCCTCCTCGCCCCCACCGTGGTGCCTTCACATGGTTAACTCTTACTTGCCCTTTATGATGGTTCAGACATTACCTCCTCAAGGAACCCTTCTCTGATCTCCCTGGCTGAATTAAATACTTCTCATCTGAGCCCCATCAGCATCCTGTTCTCCTTTCCATAAGAGCCTCTTTGACACAGGAATGCATCAGTCAGTTTGTTTGTCTATCACCCCTCTTTGAATGTGAGCCCTTTCAGAGCACTGATTTTCATTTTGTTTATCTCTGTATCACTAACATGCAGTCTGATGCCTTGATTGCTGAGACACACTACATGCTTCTCACATTAGTGAAGAAAAATGAATGGATGCAAAGGCAAAATGTCAAAATTCTAAATAACTCTTCTGAAACAAATTTTGAAAGCTTTGGCCTGATGTTTACAGAAGCTGTTTATTTTAATAGATGCTGCCTAGATGAATAATCACAGAAAGATAATCAATTCTACCTCTTACTGTACTAACCTGTTTAGTATTCCTGGGTCTCTGAGCTCCAATCTGTCACAGAGTCCCTAAAGAAACAGGAAGAGGAAGAAGGCCCCAGCTCCAATTGAGACAGAAGAGCTGTGACTCTCTTCTCTCTCTCTATTTACAGATGAAAGATCTCCGACACGAGAATATTAACCCTTTGGTGGGCTTCTTCTATGATTCGGGGATGTTTGCCATTGTGACAGAATTCTGTTCCCGAAGGAGCCTGGAAGATATACTGACAAATCAGGATGTGAAACTAGATTGGATGTTTAAATCATCACTCCTGCTGGATCTCATCAAGGTTAATGGAAAGACTGAAAATCCAGGATTTTCTCTGTAGATTAGAACTTCAATATTTTGGGCTGTTTTACTTTCCTTGGGTCATTGTGATGCTGTCACTCCTCCACATTCCTTCCCTGTGTCTTCTGCCACCTCTTATCACAGCCCCTTTGCCCATATCTGTTAATAAGGTCCTGATAAAGAGAGAATTTGTTTGTTCCCCTCCACTACCAATTTGAGGACTAGATTTATCTGTATTTCTTATAGCTGTTGGGCTTCCCAGGTGGCTCAGTGGGTAAACAATCCTCCTGCAGTGCAGGAGATGCAAGAGACACAGGTTCATTCCCTGGGTTGGGAAGATCTCCTGGAGGAAGGAATGGCAACCCACTCCAGTATTCTTGCCTGGAGAATCCCATGGACAGGTGAACCTGGCAAGCTACAGTCCATGGGGTCACAAAGAGTCGGACATGACTAAGCGTACATGCCTATAGTCATTGAGCACTCTTCTGCCTTAAGGAACCTTCTTCCATCCCATTTCTCTGCTTTCTGGATGTGGGGAAGTTCTCATTCCTGGGCTCTTTGGTGCTGCTAAGCCCCATCTCCTGGATTTCACCGTCTAAAAGGTGGTTCAGTCTAGAGCTATGTAATAGATCATTGGAAGACCATTGGTTCTATCAGACAGCACCTCCATTCTCAGACGCTAAGACTATTAACAACCAACAGGATTCCCAGATGGGTCTATGGATCTGCTTCTGTGGAGGACATGAACTCTCTGGAGTGATATGAAAATTGTGTCTATGGGTACTTATAGTGAGCTGATCTGAATAGTCAGCAACTAGTTGAGCTTCCTGAATGTTAATCAGAGTTTTGACCCTTGTATGGCCTAACCCTCTTCAAGGTAGCTTTATAGACATTGAAAGTGTTAGTTGCTTAGTCGTGCCTGGCTCTTTGTGACGCCATGGACTGTAGCCTGCCAGGTTCCTCTGTCCATGGAATTCTCCAGGAAAAAATACTGGAGTGGGTTGACATCCTCTTCTCCAGCATTATAAACATTATCTCATTCCAATTTTGCATAAAAGATTGTAATTAGCCTCCTCTTACAGAGTCTCAGAGAAACTCAGTGACACACACACATATATATATAGTGTCTATCACATGTAGTAGGTGCTCAATAAATATTTATCAACCAGCTATTAAGTGTCAGAGCTGATAGTAGAATCTCAATCTCCTAATTCCTATTCTAATACTCTGTCCACTCCCTCTGTAAGCCAAGTCCTGTGAGTTAAAGGAGAGTCCTCTAAATGAGTTCTTTCAGGCCCATGATGAATGAAACCCAAGCAGCTTGGAAGAAATCTTATACATTGTAGACTCTACTTGGAAGTACTGGGGGCTACAGAATTTCCTAGGGTGCAAGATGTAAAGCATGCAAATACAAAGGAGTGTCAAGTTGCAAAACAGAGCCAAATACGTAAAAGGACTCGGCATAAACAGTTCTGAGGTGACCACACTAGAATATGGATGAATTTGCATGTAAATGCATAAGCTCATCTGATAAAGTCCTGATATATCACTTTTGAATATTATATAAGGTTGCCAGACAAACTGGAGAAGAAGGTAATATTCAGCTTTCTTATTTTATTGCCTACTTTAAATTATGAAGATTTAAATTTAAAAATCAAATGATATAGACATATATGGGAAAAATACTGACAGTTACTCAACCCTCTCATATCCCTCCCCCAAATTAATCACTGCTGACAATTTGGTGATTAGCCTTGCAATTCATTTTATGTGTATCTACATATATTATATGCTCCCTGGGTGGCTTAGTGGGTTAAGAATTGGCCTGCAATGCAGGAGATGCAGGGAGATGGGAGTTCAATCCCCAGGTTGGGAAGATCCCCTGGAGAGTGGCATGGCCACCCACTCCAGTATTCTTACCTGGGAAATCCAGTGGACAGGGAGTCTGGTGGGCTACAGTCCATGGGGTCACAAAGGGTCAGACATGACTGATGCAACTGGGCACGCACACATGCATTATAGATTTTGTTTGCTCTTTAAAATACATACTGCCACGTAGTTCTGCAACTTCCTCTTTTTCACTTACTTTATGGCTTAGATATGGTTCCTTATTAGTACGTACAGATTTGTATTTGTCTTATTATTGTTAGTTGCTACAAAATTTTCCATAGTTTGGATGTACCACAAATTGGACATCCCATCTTGATAGATATTTATTATATATCCAATTATATACTATAAAGCAGAACTGCAAGGAGCATTCTTGTGTGTGTCTCCTTTTGTACATGTGCAAGCATTTCTTTGGAGAAGTAGATAGCTTTCTTAGGGTATGCATACTTTCCATTTTGATTGCTATTTCCAAAAGGCCCACCCAAAAGGCGATAACAATTTCCATTTCTACCAGTAGTGGATGAGAGTCCAGCTAGACCTTTGCGGGGAAAATCAGAATCTTTAATTTCTTGGCAATTATATATGTAGATCATTCCTGTGCTTGAAATGTCAATAAATCTTCCCATAACACACTGTTCTTTATACCCACAAGATTGAATTCTTCATCAAGGTATAAAATTGTGACTCTAAAAGGGACCTAGAAACAATCTTTGTTGTTAAAGTTTGCTTTGCCTGCATATAAGAGAAAAAGGCTGAATTCTAGCACATAATAGCTCATGCCATTAACAGTCTCAGAAAGTGGCTCTAAAAGCACAAAGCAGTTAAATAAGTTGCTAAATAAATCTTGTTTGTATCATCCACAGGGCATGAAGTACTTACACCATAGAGAGTTTGCTCATGGGAGGCTGAAGTCTCGAAACTGTGTGGTAGATGGGCGTTTTGTACTAAAAGTGACAGATTACGGCTTTAATGACATCTTGGAAACACTAAGAATCTCCCAAGAGGAACCTTCTGCGGAAGGTAAGCAATGTATGGATCCCTTCTGATGCACACAAGGTAGCTCCGAAGTTCACAGGAGAGCACGCCCTGAATTAAAGCCTCAGGCTGATTCAACTCCTCTCTTTGACTTAAAATCAGCCTCATTTCCAAGCCAAAGGAGTTGAATGAAGTCTGAAGGCTGTAATCTCAGCACAGCCCAGCCTTCTGAACAAAGCCAGTGCAATAATGTTGAGTTCCTGCTGTGGCAGGATTAGGTTATATTGTGTGGAAACCCCAGGTGTCCCTGGAGAAACTTGCTGAGCGCTAAGCACACAGTAGGTGCTCAATAAATACTTGTCAGATTGAATAGAAGGTAATTTGGTAGCTGGACTCCCACAAAGCCCATTCTGGAATGGGATGTCCCTAGAGCCTACCCTCACTGTCTCTGTCAGAAGCAGCAAGGAGGGGGCCCCCCAGCAAGCAAATGCTCCATGGATTGTGTGGCCCGGCTTCAGACAGAACTGTGGCCTTCTAGGAAATCAGTAGGCATGGCTGTAATGTCCATTTAGTGTTTTTGTCTTCTATTTGGTGCGACAGTGGCAGCACCAGACAATGCCTGTAGGGGTCATAACAGATCAAAGAAACAGGAGAAATCTGAGATGGAGCTTGGGAGTCAGTGTGTGATAACTAGGAGGGAATGAACTGATGGAAAGGAAGAATGTAGGAAGAGAAAGACTAAGAGGGAGAGAAATTGAATAAGGTGAAAAGTATATAGGAAATTAACACATTAAAAGCTTTAACCAGTGTTGCAAAGGGGAAGAGAGGAAATAATGACACAGAAACAGAGAAGCAGACAACCTAAAAGAGAGAGAGGGGAGAGAGGCAAATGAAAACATATACTCGTTCATATTCTTAAAAGGATCTTTCTTTCGTGTTACAAGTTTTAAAATTGCTGACTTTATAAGGGAAATGAAGATTGAAGGACACGGAGGGACTTAGGCACAATCCAGTCATGAGTGACATCATCTTTATGCTTTATAAAGCCAGTAGAATATGAACCTTTATGAAGCCAGTGGAATATGAACTGGCTCTGTTGGTGAAGAACCTGCCTGCAATGCAGGAGACCCGAGTTCGATCCCTGGGCCAGGAAGATCCCCTGGAGAAGGAAATGGCAACCACTCCAGTATTCTTGCCTGGGAAATCCCATGGACAAAGGAGCCTGGCAGGTACAGTCCATGGGGTCATAAGAATCAGATACACCTGAGCAACTAAACCTACCTACCTGATCCAACTTGCCCATTTTACAGATGAGCTAACGGAGTCTCCAGATTTGCCCAAATCACGCAGCTATTTAGTAGCAAACAGTTCCAAGAACTCAGTTCAGATCTTCTGAAGACTAGCTCCTACACCCAGCTAAATTAAAACATTAAATAACAATTTCCTCTTTCTCTGACCACGAATGCTTTGAAGGACTTGAAGCCCTCCAATAGAAACATGTGCCATTGTCTTCCTCTGACCCTCTCTCTGTTTCTGTCTCTCTCTTCCTCCCCTATTTCTCTCTGTGGACCTGTTCTTATTGATGACTTAGTCATGTGCCTATTATTTGGCTAATCCCAATTTGAAATCTTAAAGCAGTTGCCTGGTGTGAACACTAAGGTTTTCGGTGACAGCTGCCAAGTGGGAAGTACTTTAGCTTCCTGTCAAAATTATTCATCTATAAAATAAAACACAATGTTCCGCTTCCTGGAATTGCATTTGACTCACATTGGCAACTTTCGAACTTAAGAAACTCTGGTTTTAGAGTAAGGAAAGGATAGTTGCAGTGTGTGTGTGCATGTGTGTATGTGGACTGTATCTATCTCTTTCCCTGTTTCTCTGTTGCTTCCTCTTACACGTTCATTTCATTCTGCAAGTTGCAAGGGCAATCTGGATGCTCAATCCTTTCTCCACACACCACAGCCAGAGGGAGTTTCCTAAACGGTAAATCCGATCGTTTTACAACTGTGCCAGAATTCATTGAATGGCTTCCCATTGCTCTTAGGATAAAGTTCAAACTCTTTTACATGGCTTACGTGGTCTGGGCCATGAGGAACTCTTGTACTTAACCAGTCTCCCTCTGTCTCTATACTGCAGCAGTGCTGATCACCTTCCAGTTGTTTGTTTACCCTAGGCTCTTCCTTCCAGAACTTCACATATACTGTGTCCATTGCTTGGGACACTCTTCCCTTCCCACTGTTACCCACTCATCTGAGTTTGACTAAATTCTACTCCTTGAAGTAAATTCTACTTCTTGAAAGCTCGACTTAAATACCACTGATTCAAAAGGCTTCCCATGACCCCTTTGGTTTGGTGAAACTCTTGTCTTTATGATCCTTTAAGGCTTTGAACCTTGTTTTAATAGAACATTTTGTTGGTATTACATATTAAATTAGCTGTCTTAGCTCCCTCCCTAAACTATGAGTTTTGTGAAGGCAAAAAATAGGTTTGTCTCCCACAGTGACTTTCACAGTACCTGGTGGAATAAATGTTTGTTGAATCAATGAATGGAAGAAATAAAGGCTGCTTGCTACCTTAGATGACAGACCAACCAAATCGAATTTTATAACTGAGAGGCCTTGTAGATCGTCTGGCTCAATTTCCATTTTACAGATGGAGAAACCAAGGTTTAGAAAGGTGAGCAGATTAGTGACCCAGTTGAGATTGCGAACCCGGGTCTCTTGACTTCTGCTCTGTGGTCTCTTATACCGCATCACCCTGGCTCTCCAAGCTTGATCTTACCACCATAGCAGGGCTCAGAGTTAGTACTGGCTCCAGAAAATATAAAACAAGCCAAAGTGGTTTTTTCAGGTTTTTTTTTTTTCTTTTATTTTTCTGAGAGTTCAAGTCTAATGCTAGGTGGTGCCTCTTACCGGGCCCTGGAGTGGGAAGGGGGAGATGTGGGCATGTTGTAAGTGGCTTCATTACTGCCCGCTCTCAATTACATAAGTATAGTGCAGATAAAGCCTCATTTTAGCTATTAACAACATATATGTAAGTGCTCTCTGAAAATACTATTTGGTAATGATTGTATCTAATCACCCAGCTTTTTACCCAAGAGTCATGTCCTCTTTTCCCTTATTGTGCTTTTAACAGTGCAGGGAGAGAAGATGCCACAAACAAGCAACTGCTTACCATTTTCCCTGCCCTCCAAGATACATGCCTGAAATCCCATGGTTAGAAATGTATTCCTTTGACATTATTCAGTCTTTTCCATTTTACTTACAAATATCAATTCACCTGGGCCAGGTGACCGAAGGGGACAACCACAATAGTGAGTGCTGGGCAGGGGAATTGGGGAACAAAGGCTGGGGACACATGGGAGACAAAGGGAGATGAGTATGCAATTAGGGGTGAGGCTAGAATTTCCTGTATGACCATTTAGACCAGAATTGGCTTCAAATAAGAATTTCCAGGGTGAGTTTCTCTTTCCTGGGTTTCAGCAACAAACCAGAATCATCTCTGACCTTTTATCCTCCTTCCTGCTTCTAGGACTTTGTCTTTTGGGCACTCTTCCCAATATCCCAAATTTGTCAAGATGAAAAGTTCGCCAGCGCTTTCCCCAGCCACCCCACCCTCAGCAGCCACTCTTCTCCAGTTTTCCTATTTGGACATGAACCTACTGTTTACTCCACCTCTCTCCCCTGGGGGAGCGCATGGAGCCTATCCCAGCCCTGTCCTTTCCTTGTCCATTGTAACCTTCCTATGTTTCTCGGGCCTCCTCCTGCTGCTGTCGCCCCTACCCCCATCCAGACCCCTTTTACCTTGCCTCTGGCTCTTCCTGTAATAACTTCCTAGCTGGTTTCCCTGATTCCAACCTCTCTCCTTCTTCAATCCAGTTTGTGCAGGTTGCCAGATTAATCTTCCCGAACACAGCTTTCATCAAATCCCTCTCCAACTCCAGCACCCCTACTGCCTTTTGTATTCACTCCAAATGCCTTCATTTGGCTCTCTGGGCCTCTCACCTCCTGCCCTCATTCTTCCAGCCACCCTCCCTCCCCCGCTTCATCAACCTCATTTCTCATTTCTCATTATTCCTTAACAGAGCCCTTCTCTTCAGCCAGGCTAATCTGCTTACCACCACCCCCATCCGCAATTTGCTCCTTTCTACCTCTTGTTCTTTTGCACGTACTGTGCTTTCTCCCTGCAAAGCCCTTACCTTCTTAGCTCTAGGAAACTGCATCGTTGACCTTCTTAACAAGCTCCTTTAAGATTTAACTTTTCCAGGAAGCCTTCCTGGATTAATATGATCAACTCAGTTTTTTTTTTTTTTTGAGCTTGAACCTTATAGAATTGCCAATATTGAACCATTTTCGAACAACAGAAACAACAATTTCATGTGGTTTGATGTAAAACATTCCCTCCAAATTTTGACTACCCAATTTATATTATCAAATGGTATTTCTTCATATATTGTTTAAGGTCCTCCCCCCATTTCTGAGTCTCTGATTGCCATAGCTCACTGAAAGCAGTGTGCATGTGTGTGCTAAGTCGCTTAGTCAGTTGTGTCCGACTCTGTGCAACCCTGTGGACTGTAACCCACCAGGCTTCTCTGTCCATGAGATTGTCCAGGCAAGGATAGTGGAGTGGATTACCATTTCCTTCTCCAGGAGATCTTCCTGACCCAGGGATTGAACCTGCATCTCTTTTGACTCCTGCATTGGTAGGCAGGTCTCTATCACTAGCAGCACTTGCAGAGACCATATCTTTTTTTAAAACCTGTTTGGGTCTGAAATGTAGCAGAGTACATAGTGGGTGCTCAATATTGGTTTTTAATAGATTTCTTTCCTTACACTATAGGGATTCTCAGGTGGTACTAATGGTAAAGAACCTGCCTGGCAATGTAGGAGCTACAGGAGATACAGATTTGACCCCTGGGTTGGGAAGATCCCCTGGAGAAGGAAATGGCAGCCCACTTCAGTATTCTGGCCTGGGAAGCCCCATGGACAGAGGAACCTGGTGGGCTTACAGTCCCATAGGATCACAAAGAGTCAGACATGACTGAGTGACTACGCATGCCTGCACACACTATAGTGGTCCTCATCACTATCTCTGTTGTATTGCAGTTAGGGGTGCACATGTGTGTCTTGACCACTGGTCTGTGAACTGTGCAAGGGCAAAGGTAAGGTCTAATGCATCTCTGGCACCACTCCGTCCTTAGCACAGTGCCTGGTACATAGTAAATCCTCAATAAATAATTGTGGAACTGAATTGAAGGAATTGCTGCATCCTTTTGCTCGCAAAGGAAGAGAGGAAGCTTGGGGAATTCTCTCATCCTCTTAGATAAGACCTGGAGAGATCAACCTGTGAATTCCCAAGCCCTGGCACAAATTACCAGACACGTATAGATCTCAGCACACAGTAAATCCATGGCAACCAGTCTGGCAGTGCACTTGCCTTTCCCTGGAAGTCGGCCAACTGCTACTTGCAGGCTCAAGAGAGCAAGAAAGCCAGCGCCAGATAGCTTTTCTATTTCGAGCTTCTATGCCCTTCCCCGCATCTCTGTTGTGTCTGCCCGCATGGTCACAGGGTGGGGAAAGTAGTAAGCTTTCGCTGTGAGTAATTCCTAGATACACAGATTCAGACCCTGGGGTGGGGTGGGCGGAGGGCTGCACTGGCTTGCCAGTCTGTCTTAATAAAAATATAAAGCAGTCAATGAAACAGCACCCTTGGAGCCCTCAAAGGCATTGCAAATGCTGTCGGTTAATTCTCCCTGGATTCATTTCACAATGCTTTCTTTTCAGAGTTGCTGTGGATGGCCCCTGAACTGTTGAGAGCCCCGAGGGGCAGCAGGTTACGTTCTTTTGCAGGAGATGTCTATAGCTTTGCCATCATCATGCAAGAAGTGATGGTCCGGGGCACCCCTTTCTGCATGATGGATCTGCCTGCCAAAGGTAAGTGGGAGGTGAGAAAAAGGTGCCAGGAGCCCACCATGACCCAAAGCGTCAGGCTAACCTAGGCTGTTTTGATTTGCCAGAAGAGGGAACATGGTCCTGTGTTTATGCTAACCGCCTGCTGGTCTGCAAACAGCCTGTGTTGTGTGCAGGTAGGACTTGGAGCCGAACGCTTTAGGCATTGGAAGAAACTTCCCCCACCCAAGAAGCTGGTCTTTTTCCAAACGGTGACATAAGCTAAGACCCTACAGGACTTTTATGTTAGCTTTTTTTTTTTTTTTTTTTTAAGCAGCCTCCTACTACTGCTTTGAGACACCCCCTGCCAGATATTTCAGTGCCCCTCAATGATGCTCCTGGATGTCAAAGAAAGTCCAGAAAGTGAAAGTCGTTCAGTTGTGTCCAACTTTTTGCAACCCCACGAGTGAGCCATGGAATTCTCCAGGCAAAAATACTAGAATGGGTAGCTATTCTCTCCTTTAGGGGATCTTCCCAACCCAGTGATTGAAACCAGGACTTCCACATTACAGGCGGATTCTTTACCATCTGAGCCACCAGGGAAGCCCAAGAATACTAGAGTGGGTAGCCTATCCCTTCTTCAAGGGATCTTCCTGACCCAGAAATCAAACCGGGTATTCCTGCATTGTAGGCAGATTCTTTACCAGCTGAGCTATGAGGGAAGCCCCCTGGATGTCAGAGTTCTCCCCTTCTTTCCCTGTGACCCTCTAAAGTCTTTCATCCTTATCTTCCATTAGAATCTTTGACTACCAGGCAAACTTTGAGGGGAACTAGGATTGCTGTATTCTAAAAATATGAGCTCACTAGATATTTACTAATGACAAATGGAAAAATAGTATGTTTATTAGTGGAGGATTAACCAAGTGATCAAGGTATATCAGCATCATGTCCCCTCGGCCATAATGTACTACGAAGGGCACAGTACCACCCTTGTGTTCTTCTCACCCCAAATGCGTGTTGAGAGCCCCGAGGGGCAGCAGGTTACGTTCTTTTGCAGGAGATGTCTATAGCTTTGCCATCATCATGCAAGAAGTGATGGTCCGGGGCACCCCTTTCTGCATGATGGATCTGCCTGCCAAAGGTAAGTGGGAGGTGAGAAAAAGGTGCCAGGAGCCCACCATGACCCAAAGCGTCAGGCTAACCTAGGCTGTTTTGATTTGCCAGAAGAGGGAACATGGTCCTGTGTTTATGCTAACCGCCTGCTGGTCTGCAAACAGCCTGTGTTGTGTGCAGGTAGGACTTGGAGCCGAACGCTTTAGGCATTGGAAGAAACTTCCCCCACCCAAGAAGCTGGTCTTTTTCCAAACGGTGACATAAGCTAAGACCCTACAGGACTTTTATGTTAGCTTTTTTTTTTTTTTTTTTTTAAGCAGCCTCCTACTACTGCTTTGAGACACCCCCTGCCAGATATTTCAGTGCCCCTCAATGATGCTCCTGGATGTCAAAGAAAGTCCAGAAAGTGAAAGTCGTTCAGTTGTGTCCAACTTTTTGCAACCCCACGAGTGAGCCATGGAATTCTCCAGGCAAAAATACTAGAATGGGTAGCTATTCTCTCCTTTAGGGGATCTTCCCAACCCAGTGATTGAAACCAGGACTTCCACATTACAGGCGGATTCTTTACCATCTGAGCCACCAGGGAAGCCCAAGAATACTAGAGTGGGTAGCCTATCCCTTCTTCAAGGGATCTTCCTGACCCAGAAATCAAACCGGGTATTCCTGCATTGTAGGCAGATTCTTTACCAGCTGAGCTATGAGGGAAGCCCCCTGGATGTCAGAGTTCTCCCCTTCTTTCCCTGTGACCCTCTAAAGTCTTTCATCCTTATCTTCCATTAGAATCTTTGACTACCAGGCAAACTTTGAGGGGAACTAGGATTGCTGTATTCTAAAAATATGAGCTCACTAGATATTTACTAATGACAAATGGAAAAATAGTATGTTTATTAGTGGAGGATTAACCAAGTGATCAAGGTATATCAGCATCATGTCCCCTCGGCCATAATGTACTACGAAGGGCACAGTACCACCCTTGTGTTCTTCTCACCCCCAAATGCGTAACCTCAATCTTACCATGAGGAAACATCCGACACACCCTAAGTGTGAGGCATTCTGACTGGCTGGTACTCATCAAAAGTATCAACGTTTCAAAAGACAGGGAAAGAGTGAGGAACCATCACAAACTGGAGGAGACTGAGATATAACAATTAAAAACAATAGGGGGGGGCTTCCCCTGGTGGTCCAGTGGGTGGGGACACCGCCTTGCAGTGCAAGGGGCGCTGGTTCGATCCCTGGCCTGGGAAGATCCCACGTGCCGCGGAGCGGCTGGACCAATGTGTCCAATCACCGAGCCGGAGCTCTGGAGCGCAGGCGCCCAGAGCCGGTGCTCTGCAACGACAGAGGCCACTGCGATGGGAGGCCCACAGGAGCCAAAGAACAAAGACAGATGAAAATAGAGAAATGAAAGACCAATAGAAGTGGCCTGCCTGCTCCCCTCCCTCCCAACCCGACCCCCACCCAAAATAAATAAATAAATAAATCTTTAAAAAAAAAAAAACAATAGGGGATCTTGAATTGGGTTGTGAAACAAAAAAGGACATTAGGGTAAAAATTGATGAAATTCAAATAAAGACTCTAGATTAGTAATAATAGTATTGTACTGATATATATATATATATATATATACATATTTATATATTTATATTTAAAGATTTATTTATTTATTTATTTTTGGGTGGGGGTTGGGTTGGGGAGGGAGGGGGCGGGCAGGCCACTTCTATTGATCTTTCATTTCTCTATTTTCATCGGTCTTTGTTCTTTGGCTCCTGTGGACCTCCCATCGCGGTGGTCTCTGTTGTCGCAGAGCGCCGGCTCTGGGTGCATGCGGTCCAGAGCTCTGGCTCGGTAATTGGACACATCAGTCCAGCTGCTCCGCGGCACGTGGGATCTTCCCAGGCCAGGGATCGAACCAGCGCCCCTTGCAGTGCAAGGCGGTGTCCTTACCCACTGGACCACCAGAGAAACCCTTGTACTGATATTAACGTCCTTTGTACTATGGTCTTACAAGTAGCTAACATTCAGGGGGAGCAAGGTAAAGGAGATATAGGCAATTACTGCACTATTTTCACAACGTTTCTGGAAGTTTAAATGTATTTCAAAATGAAAGATTTTGACAATGCAAAATCAAACCAAACCAAACCTAAAATATATAGTAGACTTTTTCCCCACTCAAAGTTTTTTTCCTCTACTTAAAGCTCCCCAACAGTTCCTCATCATAAGTTAAATGAAGCCCAGTCTCCTCACATAAGATACAAGGCCCTTCACAAGGGCCTGCTCCCTAGTCACGTCTCTAGGCTTATGTTCTATCATTCCCCATACTCTGGCCTTAGCCAGTCTGTGACTGGCAGTGCTCTGAAATCACCACGGTCTCTCTAACATTGTTGCCTCCACATGTGTTGTCCCTGCCTTCTCCCCACCTTGCCTTGTCCAACTCATTTCACCTCCACTGAGAAACCTTCTCTGACCTTTTCATTGTGGGACAGATGACCTCTCTGTGCCCTCATGTACATACATCTGTTAGAGCACTTATATCACTGATCATTGTTTATCTTCCCCATTGAACCATGAGCTCCTCAAGGACATGAAGCAAGCTGGGCCTAAGCAGAGAGAGCTGACTTATTTCACTTGTTGACATTCTGACACAGGGACAAGGGAACTTGATTGTATTCTGAGAAAGGGATTCCCTCTACGAGTGAGTTGGATGGGGCAGTTGTACTCCAAGGGGTCAATTTCCATGATACCTTTTGCACTAGGGCTAGGATGAGAGGTGCGATGGGGAAACCATTACTGGTATGGGCCAGCCTGGGCTAGCAGAGCAGAAGGTATGGTGTCACAAGGAGCTGAGAAGCCAGAGGCAACAACTAAAATTCTTTTATGGAAGCTAGGTGATACTTCTTATGGTATAAAATTACTATTACGCTGCTGGAGGGTTATAGCCAAGGCAGAAGGGGGAAAGGCACACAAACAAGGTTTGGTTCATGATGAGGATGTTAGAGTCAGGGGTGTGGAGGGGGGACTAAGGATAAGAAATGAGCTGAAGAGATAGTCAGGGCTTGAATTTTATCTTGTGGGTAGTAGAAATCCATAAAGAAATTTTAAGCTAAAAAGTAACATGGACAAATTTGTGTTTTCAGAATGGTTTGGAGAAGGCTAGGTGGAAGCAGAGAGACCATACACAGTCTGGTAAACAGTAAACGTTCCACTGAAAGTGGAATTCAAGTACTAGAAGCCAGGAGGATCCCAGTGAGGCCCTAAACTATTTATTGGAGTTCTTAATTCCCTTCCCCTAGAGACTAGGCAGGGCTCATAGCCTAGAATTACACTAGGTCTGGACCTTCAGTGGGGGCTAATTGGGTCTACTGTGAGGATTGAGAGGCTTAAATGATTTGGGGGTGGGGGAAAGGAGCCAGATCATTGAAGTAATGGATAAATAACAAGGTCCTACTGTACAGCACAGGCTTCCCTGGTGGCTCAGTAGTAAAGAATCTGCCTGCTCAGTAGTAAAGAATGGAGGCAATGTGGGTTCAATCCCTAGGTTGGGAAGATTCCCTGGAGAGGGAAATGGCAACCCACTCCAGTATTCTTGCCTGGGAAATCACATGGACAGAGGAGCTGGGCAGGCTACAATACATGGAGTTGCAAAGTTGAACATGACTGAGGGAGTAACACTTTCATATATAATTTTGATATATAACAAAAATTATATCTCAATAAAAACATAAATAATATACAGCAGAATAAAGCTGTACTTAAATGATTTTTGTTGTTGTTTAGTCACTAAGTTGTGTCTTTGTGATCTCATGGACTGTAGCCTTCCAGGCCCTTATGCGCATGGGCTTTCCCAGGCATGCATGCTAGAGTGGGTTGCCATTTCCTTCTCCAAGGGATCTTCCTGACCCAGGGATTGAGCCTATATCTCCTGCATTGGCAGGTGGGTTCTTTACCACTGATCCACCAGGGAAGCCCACTTAAATGATATCGATAGCTCAGTTAATTATTAATAGCTTATCACTTCTTCCTCAACTGATTGATATAGCCTTTGCTCAGATATAATTTATATTCAGACTACCTATGGAAAAATTGAAATAGATGGCCTTTTTGTGGTTTGTCTTGACCAACACCATTCTTGGTTCAAACTCAGTTATCTTTACCAAATCATGGCGTTTCCCCACATTTTGAAGACCTTTATCTTCTTGCTTCCGGACAGAAATCATAGAAAGACTTAAGAAGCCTCCTCCAGTGTACAGACCAGTGGTCCCTCCTGAGCATGCACCACCAGAATGTCTCGAGCTGATGAAGCAGTGCTGGGCTGAGACTGCAGAACAACGACCAACATTCGATGAAATATTTAACCAGGTAAGAACTCTGAATCTTAACACTGCCCAGAAGCCATCCTGAAGCCAACCTTGGATTCTCATCATACTGTGGAAGGAACCTCTTGCAAGAGAAAAAGTCATTAGTCTTGGGAATGAAGCATGGAATTGGCTATTTGAAGGCCTTTTGTGCCGGAGCATCTCCAGGACTTCCAAGAGCATGAGAATTAGTTTTGGTCTCTCCTGTATCTGAACCTCTGTTCCAGACCATCCACAGTCTGACCTAACTAACCTTTCAGAGTAGAAATTGAACCACTAAGCATTTCCAAGGTAAGGGGATTGAGACCATTCAAAGAGGGAAAGAGATGAATCTTGGAATAGATGCAATCCTCAGAGCCCTGTTTGCTGTGGAAATTCCAGAGAACTTTGATGAATATCTTATTTAAGTGAAGCCAGATTGTTTTTAGAGGGCCAGGAAAAATATGATTTTCAGAAGGTGGGTGTTCAAGATGGAAGGAAGTGCAGACATGGAGTAGAAAAGCAAGAGATTCCTTAGGTTTCTAGGGAACTGCTTGAGGCAATAAACCCTGTGTGCTCAGTTGTGCCCGACTCTTTGTTACCCCATGGACTGTAGCCTACCAGGCTCCTCTGTCCATGGATTTTCCCAGGCAAGAATACTGGAGTGGGTTGCCATTCCCTTCTCCAGGGCATCTTCCAGACCCAGGGATCGATCCCACTTCTCTTATGTCTCCTGCATTGGCAGGTAGGTTCTTGACAACTAATGCCACCTGGGAAACCCACTTGAGGCATTAGAGTGCATGAAAAGTGATGTTCCTCCTTATAGACTACCTATTGGAAAAATTGAAATAGATGGCCTTTTTGTGATGTTTGTCTTGACCAACACCATTCTTGGTTCAAACTCAGTTATCTTTACCAAATCATGGCGTTTCCCCACATTTTGAAGACCTTTATCTTCTTGCTTCCGGACAGAAATCATAGAAAGACTTAAGAAGCCTCCTCCAGTGTACAGACCAGTGGTCCCTCCTGAGCATGCACCACCAGAATGTCTCGAGCTGATGAAGCAGTGCTGGGCTGAGACTGCAGAACAACGACCAACATTCGATGAAATATTTAACCAGGTAAGAACTCTGAATCTTAACACTGCCCAGAAGCCATCCTGAAGCCAACCTTGGATTCTCATCATACTGTGGAAGGAACCTCTTGCAAGAGAAAAAGTCATTAGTCTTGGGAATGAAGCATGGAATTGGCTATTTGAAGGCCTTTTGTGCCGGAGCATCTCCAGGACTTCCAAGAGCATGAGAATTAGTTTTGGTCTCTCCTGTATCTGAACCTCTGTTCCAGACCATCCACAGTCTGACCTAACTAACCTTTCAGAGTAGAAATTGAACCACTAAGCATTTCCAAGGTAAGGGGATTGAGACCATTCAAAGAGGGAAAGAGATGAATCTTGGAATAGATGCAATCCTCAGAGCCCTGTTTGCTGTGGAAATTCCAGAGAACTTTGATGAATATCTTATTTAAGTGAAGCCAGATTGTTTTTAGAGGGCCAGGAAAAATATGATTTTCAGAAGGTGGGTGTTCAAGATGGAAGGAAGTGCAGACATGGAGTAGAAAAGCAAGAGATTCCTTAGGTTTCTAGGGAACTGCTTGAGGCAATAAACCCTGTGTGCTCAGTTGTGCCCGACTCTTTGTTACCCCATGGACTGTAGCCTACCAGGCTCCTCTGTCCATGGATTTTCCCAGGCAAGAATACTGGAGTGGGTTGCCATTCCCTTCTCCAGGGCATCTTCCAGACCCAGGGATCGATCCCACTTCTCTTATGTCTCCTGCATTGGCAGGTAGGTTCTTGACAACTAATGCCACCTGGGAAACCCACTTGAGGCATTAGAGTGCATGAAAAGTGATGTTCCTCCTATAAGATACTGAGTTTCTAAAGAAGTTGACTGTTTCCCTAGAATTGGGGCTTAAATGGGGAAAATGTGGAGCGGACAGAACCCTGCTAAGGGAGCCCTGCTAGGGTGTGGTTCCTATGTTGGAGCATGCAGTTGAAGGCTTTGTTCAAATGACAGGATACGAAAACTGAGGGTGCTCTCTGGGAGTGCTGCATCAGCTGTGTCAGAGAGACATTTGAACCTGTCTGGGGGTACAGCACTGAGATGTTTTGTGAGTGGCAGGTATCTGAGGCGGAAAAAGAAAGAGTAGGATTAAAAGCCTGATGGGTCCTGACTATTGAAGTCATCCGTGTCCCCAGCTAACAGTCCCCCATTAGCCCAGCTGAGTTTCTTGAGGACACTCAAATAGGTGTTCAATAGTATGGAAAAGGCAAAGAACCATGGAGGTCAAATTTCGGAAAACTTAACATGAGGCAGGAGGAAAAGCATTTTTCCTGGTGTTGATGCTAGAGATGTTATTTCAGAAGGCAGCAGAGAAGCCGGTGATGGAAGGAGTATACATCATACGACATTCAAACAAGATCGCTTGGGGCTGCCCTCGCTGAAATGCTTCAGTGGAGATTTGGGCTGTCTGAAAGGCAAGGGTCACTTCCCCAATCCCTGCAGCTAATCCAACTGAAATGGGAAGAGGAAGAGAGGGAGGCCCCCTGGGTTAGGCATTAGGGGGAGCCCCAAGCATGTGAGTTGGCTATTGCGATTGCCTGCAGGACCTTGGGGGACAGGTAGATGCGGACCAGGCTCAGAAGGAAGCTCTTAGTGTTAGCTTTGAGCCACTGAGGGTCCCAGGAGGGCATATTGCAAACTCATGGCCTGCAGCCACCTCTAAAGGATCAGGGGCAAGACCAGTTGCAATTGTATATGACTCTGACTGACAGGAAGGCCAAGTGTTAGGAGACATCATTATTCCTGGGCCCCAAGGTAAGAAATAGGAATAGATCTTACTAGGTTTCCCTGGTTGTTCAGATGGTAAAGAATCAGCCTGCAATGCAGGAGACCTGGGTTCAATTCCCGGATCAGGAAGATCCCCTGGAAAAGGAAACCCACTCCAGTTTTGTTGCCTGGAGAGTCCCAGGGAAAGAGGAGCCTGGAGGGCTGCAATCCATGGGGTCACAAAGAGTCAGACACGATTGGGTGACTAACAAACATAAGAAACATTAAAAAATGTAGATCTTGGGTCACATTTAAGTGGTCAAGATCCTCCCACTGCTCAAGAACTGGCAACATGGTAGCATTAGAAGATAAGGGTAGTTTTGTAGGTTGATGATCTAGAAGAGTGAAAGAGCATTCCCTTGCTTTTTCCCCTTACCTCACTTCATGAGTGGCCTGAGCTCAAGATCAAATCCTCTTGATTTGAAGTGGCTACTGCTCATGCCTTAGCATCTCGGAACTGAAGGATCCTTGCCAGAGAGCACCTTTGCTTAGACTTGAAAGAACCAAAAAGGTGAGGGAAAAACTATTCAGGGTAAAAGAGCCCTGCACATGGGCCAGGGTGACAATAAAAGTGAGGAGTGACTTTTCCTATTTATACCTGGGTTTACCTCTGCTGCTCTGGCATTTTAAGGGAGGGGTGTGTAATAATGGGTCCTGCTCCATCATCTTAGTTTAAGGGGTAAGAATTTCCTGGTTCCTGTTTCTGCTTTGCTTTCAGTTTAAAACTTTCAATAAAGGGAAGAAGACTAATATTATTGACTCTATGCTTCGGATGCTGGAGCAGTATTCTAGCAACTTGGAAGATTTGATACGGGAGCGAACTGAAGAGCTGGAAATTGAAAAACAGAAAACGGAAAAGCTCCTAACACAGATGTTACCACCGTATGTGTGAACACCTGAGGAGTGTGAATGCTTGTAACAGTGTGTTCTATCAAAAATAGAAAAAAAATACCCATCAACTAACTGCTTCCTCCCCATGTCCTGTACCGTGTCTGCTCCTCGTAGGTTTGAGTCACACTTTCAAATCAAAAAAGAATTGGAAAACCAAGGGAGCAGAGCACACTTCCTAATTTTCCACTGCTTGTGTATCATGCTAATCATTTAAATTTTTGATGCCTTGGTTTTTCTATGTGTCATTTCATGACTTTGCCTGGAAGTTGACCAATTAAAAGGAGGCGTTTTTTGAGCTCCTAGAGGGAGGGGTTGTTTTTCTAGAGGTTGTTTTTCTAGGTTTTTCCTCCTTTAGGGTGAAAACCTTAGGTGTTGCTGCAGTTTCCAGATTTTCCAATCGTGATCTACTAGGAGATAATCCGGGAAGTTAGTCTTATGCAAAGGCAGCCTCCTGGGAACACTACCCCCTTACCCTGACACCCCTCCCCCCACTTCAGGTGGAGTGGAGCGTGAGTTGCAGGGGTGGGGGAACCAGAGGAAGAAGGATAGAGAGTTGATAAAAGTCTATAAAGGAACCAACCAGGATTCACTGCTCAATGAGGCATTCCAGCACCTGGCATACTGCCTGGCACATTGTAAGCACTCAATATCTATTTGTAAAATAAGTAAAAGAATGAGTGTTTGCATCCTAGTGACATTTTCTTCCTTATCACCTACTTGGCAGTAAATTTTGGAGAAACTGTGTTCTAGCAGATGTGGCCTGGAGGGAGTCCTGTGTCCTCTGAAGAATAGATGTGTCTGCGTTTCAGATCAGTTGCTGAATCTCTCAAAAAAGGCTGCACGGTCGAACCAGAGGGCTTTGACTTGGTCACCTTGTACTTCAGCGACATTGTGGGCTTCACCACCATCTCAGCCATGAGTGAACCCATTGAGGTGGTGGATCTTCTCAATGACCTGTACACACTGTTTGATGCCATCATTGGCAGTCATGATGTCTACAAGGTACGTTACTTAGCAGACCAATATATTCCAGAGAGAAATTGTGATATGAGGTTCAGTATCTATGTGTACTCCAAAATTGAAGGAAGGATGCAAATTTATTGAATGCTGTTTTTTAAGAATTAAAATTGAAATAGCATACTCTGGTCTGAGGTCTCAGGAAGTGATTAATTGTGAAGTTGCAACCCATTGCTCCCACTTCTCCCTACCCCTCCAGCCCATCAGTTTCCACTCTTCCTATCAGAGGTTGCAGAAGGTAAGTAGAAAACAGATGGCTATGTTCACTCATTTCAGTGCTATGCTTCTTTCCTCTTGACTGTCGTTGTCCTGTCTCTAGGCAGAAAAATGACAAAAAAATCTCACAGCTATGCAGAAACATTTCCACGTTGTCTGCAACATTGATACTTGTTTTATTGATGAAGAAAGATGCCTCAGGCATCCCACACTTTAGACAGCTCCTCTGTTCCAGGAACCCAGGTAGAGCGGGAGAATGAGTAGCTCCATTCATTGGATCCTCCACAGTAGCCTGAAAGGTTCCAACTCTCAAATCACACACAGGGCAGTGTGTTTATCTCAGATTAGACAGGGCCCTTTCAGATCAAGCAGAGAGCCTCAGGGCTAGGCCAAGTTGCCTAAATAGGGCTCAGAAATAGATATCATATCTGTCAATCGTCAGGAACTGCAAACTAATCAAGAAGCACACTTAGAAACCACAGCAGAGGAAAAATCCGACTACCTGTCTTAACTTGTTGAATTCAAGCAGCTTGAAGAGAAAAACAAATTGCAGAAAGCTAATTCAGTTGAAACTAAAATCAAAGATGATTCAGTGTGGGCAGTAACACCACCACTGGCTTAATCAATCCAACTGGTACTGTTCAGACAATTGTTGGGGGTCTTGGGAATGAGGCTGTTAGGTATTTTGATACTTCGTGGCTGCAGTAGGAAGCTAGCAGGCTGTTTTCAGGACAGAGGAGGCCTATATGATTCAAAAAATGACATCTAAGTATTCAGTCCTTTTTAATAAAAACACCACAGTGCAGAGGAAATCAAAATTGAACCAGCGGCGAGTCACCAAATTCGTTTGTGTTTTCATTTTCTTTATCTGTAAAAATGGAATCATCTCCTCTGGCACTTGATAATCTGAAGTGGAAGTGAGAAGGCTGTGGCAGAATTATGAAGCTGGTGATTTGTTTCTAGTTTCAGGTTTCCTGCTACCACGCTATCTCAACCAGACCCCTTCCTATGCCTCCTCTACATTGTCTCTCTAATTCAGTCATAGGGACAGTCCTATGGCTTTTTTCAAGATATGTCAGTTTGGCTATGATGATGATAATGGTAATGACTTGCACTTAACATCTACCAGGCAGACTTTAAGAGGTTTGACATATATTAAGTTATTTAGTCCTTAGAAAACTCTATGAGGTGGGTGCTCTCATTATTCCTATTTTGCAGATAAAGATACTGAAGCACAGAGAGGTTAAGTTACATGACCAAGGCCACACAGTTTGTAAACGGTGCATCTAGGATCCTAAACAAAGCTGAATGACTTCAGAGTTTCATGCTCTTAACTATGGCACTCAGTGAGTGTAGTTCTTCAGGGTAACATAGTTTTTTTTTCTGCAATTGATTTTTAAAAACTTGTCTATTTTAATTGAAGGATAATTGCTTTATAACATTGTGTTGGTTTCTGTCACACATCATCAACATGGATCAGCCATTGGTATACATATGCCCCCTCCCTCTTGAACCTCCCTCCCATCTCCCATCCCACCCATCTAGGTTGTTACAGAGCCCCTGTTTGACTTCCCTGAGTCATACAGCAGATTCCCACTGGCTATCTATTTTACATATGGTAATGTGTATGTTTCCATGTTAGTTTCTCCAATCATCCCATCCTCTCCTTCCTTCCCCCTCCCCCTATGTCCTCTATGTCTCTGTGTCTATTTGTCCTCTATGTCTGAAGCTCCATTGCTGCCCTGCAAATAGGTTCATCAGTACCGTCTTTCTAGATTCCATATATATGCATTAATATACAATAGTTGGTTTTTTTCTTTCTGACTTACTTCACTCTCTATAACAGGCTCTAGGTTCATCCACCTCATTAGAACTGGCTCAAATGTGTTCCTTTTTATGGCTGAGTAATATTCATTTGTATATGTGTACCATGGCCTCTTTATTCATTTGTCGATGGACATCTAGATGGCTTCCATGTTCTAGCTATTATAAATAGTGCTGCAGTGAACATTGGGGTACATGTGTCTTTTTCAATTTTGGATTCCTCAAGGTATATGTCTAGTAGTGGAATTGCTGGGTCACATTCCTAGCTTTTTTATTTTTATTTTTTTTTTTTTAAAGATTTATTTATTTATTTATTATTTTGGGCGAGGGTTGGGGAAGGAGCGGAGTGGGAGGGCCACTTCTATTGGTCTTTCATTTCTCCATTTTCATCCGTCTTTGTTCTTTGGCTCCTGTGGGCCTCCCATCGCGGTGGCATCTGTCGCTGCAGAGCTCCGGCTCGGTGATTGGACACATCGGTCCAGCCGCTCCGCGGCACGTGGGATCTTCCCAGGCCAGGGATCGAACCGGCGCCCCTTGCACTGCAAGGCGGTGTTCTTACCCACTGGACCACCAGGGGAAGCCCCATTCCTAGCTTTTTTAAAGGAATCTAGGGAACATAGGTTTTTAACTGGATGGAAAGTTGTACTAGCAGAGTCTGGAACATTTCATAGAAGTCCCTTTAGCTTATTCATCTTTTGGATTTACTTGAAAAGCTTCACCTTACTAGTCACCTTAAAGAGTGAGTTCACTTCTGTGGGGAAGATGAAGAACACAGGTTCACTGTTATTAAAAGTATCCAGCTCTAACTGCCCCCTACAAAGCAATGGAGGGTTAGTACTGCTGCTCCCTAGAGAGGTAGCGATAGGATAGAAGGGAGGAGGGAGCTGGTGGGAAATGACTGAGTTCTCATACCCGTGAAAGTGTTAGTCACTTAAGTTGTGTTCGACTGTTTGTGACTCCATGGATTGTAGCCAGTCAGGCTCCTCTGTCCATGGAATTCTCTAGGTAAGAATACTGGAATGGGTAGTCATTCCCTCCTCCAGGGGACTTTCCCGATCAAGGGATCAAATCAAGGTCTGTGCATTGCAGGCAGGTTCTTTACCATCTGAGCCACCAGGGAAGTCCCTAGGAAGCTGCAAAATTGTGTCATATTAGCAAAGCAAAACAGAAAGAACGGATTCTCACTTCCTTCCTTTCCTTTTCCCTATCCTTGCCTTAATGCTACCCTAGCTCACTGACCCCAAATTGTGTAGACAAATGCTTGCTGGGAAAGCACCTTTTCCTAGGGTGCTTCCCAATGCACATCCATGAACAGTCCCAGAAGTCTCCTCTTTCCCTTGCCTCAGGAGTTATTTGGAGCCAAATAGTTCTCTATGGCTGGACAGGAAACTGAGAAGTAGTTGCAGAATCTATGGGTGTAAAACAGACATTAGTATTTTTTAAATGAAGCTTCTTAAGTTATTCTGCCGTGCAGTCAGGCCTGTGAGGCAATGACAGCCTCTCTCTGGTTTCCTCACTTTGCAGATGAACACTTGGCCTCCACCATACCTTTTAAGCTCTGTGAACACTCACGTGAACATGTGCACATACACACATACCCATTATTTACTTGCTAATTCTATTTCCTCTGATTTCCAGGTAGAGACCATTGGAGATGCTTACATGGTGGCTTCAGGCCTCCCAAAGAGGAATGGCATGAGGCATGCGGCTGAGATTGCAAATATGTCCCTAGACATCCTCAGCTCTGTGGGTACCTTCAAGATGCGGCACATGCCAGAGGTGCCAGTCCGGATTCGAATAGGCCTGCACTCAGGTAACTACCAGCAGCTAAAGCGACAGAAGACATTCCCATGTACCTAGAGGGAGGGCTGGAAGTCGAAGAGCATAGCTCTCCCCTGAACAGCGACAGCTGGATTAGCCCGGTGTCTAGTGCTGCATCCTTTCTTTACATCTCCCAAGTTTCCTCTCCTTTCAGCACCTGCCCTGCCCCAGTGGGTAGCTGCTCTTATTCTAAGTACGAAACTCTTCCAGTCCACCTTTCTCATTAAAGCCAACATTTCCACGTTTATAAGACCAACTTGCCTCTGTAGTATTTAGGCTCATTCCTTCAATTCATAAAAATCTCAACTCCTGGAGTATTTTTCTCCCACCTGCCTCCTCACTTGCTTGAATATCTTCAGGATGCCGCTTTATTGTACCCTTTCCATCTGTCTTTATACATTCCCAGGTATCTTCACAGATCTCTCATCTACTAGCCTCTATTCACCTTCTGTTTTTCTTCACCCTTCTGGGTTCCTTTTCTTCAGTCATTTTCATCCCCGTCCTACCAAATTTTGTAGAAGAACGATTGACATTTATCATTACCATTTCTTCACTATCTGCTCTCTCTTTATTCCCTTTGCAATCTGGCTTCAGCCCTAACTTTTTTCAGTCCTGCTTTGTCCTTGTCTCTGCAGCATTTGGTATGCTTGACGATTCTGTCTCAATTGACTTTTATGACCCGCTCCTCACTCTCTGAATGCTTCTGTCCATTTCATTTACTGGCTGTCTTAGCAATCCCTGCTCTATAACTGTTCTCACATTGTCTTCAAAGCTCTGAGCTATGATGTCCTTGCTCTCTGCATGTCCTAACTTCAAATTAATCTCTCAACTCACTCCAACCTGGCTGTCATTTTCTACCATTGTCTGATCATCTCTTTTGTCTTTGCCTGTGTACATGCTCAGTCAGGTCCAACAGTTTGCAACTGAAGGGACTGTAGCCCTCTAGCCTCCTCTGTCCATGGGATTTCCCAGGCGAGAATACTTGAGTGGGTTGCCATTTCCTACTCCAGGGAATCCTCTTGACCCAGGGATTGAAGCTGCATCTCTTGCATCTCCTGCACCAGCAGGTGGAGTCTTTACCACTGTGTCACCTGGAAAACCTTGTCTTATCTATCCCTTAAATACTGATATGCCCTAGGATTCTGTCTTTCATCACTATTTCTCTCCCCTTCTATCTTCTTTTGTATGATCTCATCCATCTCTGTGGTTTAACTACCACTTGTGTGCTGATGACTTCCAACTCTACAACTTTTAACACCTGTCTTTTCCCTTAAGCTTCAGCCCTATATATCAAATTTGCTGCTGACATTTCCACTTGAATCCTCCACACAGACTTCAGACTCAAAACCACCAAAACCTAGTGACTTTCTACCCATATAAACAGTCTCCTCTTCCTGTACTGTTGGTGACACCACCATTCACCTAGTTATTCCAGTTAGTCTTGAGGGTCATCCTCTTTGACTCTCCCCTCGCCCTGGTCATCACCATTCAACCCTTTACTAAGTCTTACCTTTTCACTATTTGACCTGTGCAATATTTACATTCAATATTTACATTTTACCTTTTCAATATTTCTTGATTCTGTCTCATCTTTTCTTGACTCTCACTACTCAAGTCTAGGCCACCAACATCTCTTATCTGGATCTCTGCAATAGTGTCTTCTTGCTTCCACTCTTGCTTCTTTTTATCCATACTTCTCATTGTTATATTGTTCAGTCACTAAGTTGCAATGATTCTTTGCAACCCCAAGGACTGCAGCACATTAGGCCTCCCTGTCCCTCACCATATCCCGGAGTTTGTTCAAGTTCGTGTACATTGAATCAGTGATGCTATCCGACCATCTCATTCTCTGCTGCCCTCTTCTGTTTTTGCCTTAGATCTTTCCCAGCATCAGGGTCTTTTCCAATTGACTTGGTTCCTTGCATCATATGACCAAAGTACTGGAGCTTCAGCTTTAGTCCTTCCAGTGAATGTTCAGGTTGATTTTCTTTGGGATTGACTGGTTTGATCTCCTTGCTCACCAAGGGAATCTCAGGAGTCTTTTCCAGCACCATAGACAGACAGCATCAGTTTTTCAGTGCTCAGCCTTCTTTACGGTCCAACTCTCACATCCATACATGACTGCTGGAAAGACCATAGCTTTGACTACACAGACTTGTCAGCAAAGTGACGTCTTTACTTTTCAATATGCAGTCTAAGTTTGTCATAGCTTACTTTCCAAGAAGCAAGTCTCTAATTTTATGGCTGCAGCCACGATCCTTGTTATGGTTATCACCATAATCTGCCTTTGCTTGCCTGTCTGAGGACTGTAAGCTTCCCGATGGCAGGAACCAGATCTCACTCATGTTTGTATCCCGAATGGTTAGCACATAGGTGATTTTCATTAGTTTTCTTTTAAACAAAAGCCTCATCTCTCATTTGTACTTCATTTTCACATCAACAACCCACCTCAGCACGTCTCTTCTTGGATGATTTACCATTACTTCAAATCTTGCGTTTCTAAAACTCCAAGTCATCTTTACCCACAAACCAGTATAAGCTCATATGCCCACATGGTTTCCTCATGGTTGTCAATCAATCAACGTATCTGTTGGTTCTCCTTCCATAATGTTTCTCTCATCACGCCTTTTCCCCCTCCATCCATCATCACCTCCTTCCCAGTCCTTACAACCTTGTGCTTGAATTACTGTAATAGTCACTTAACGGTTTCCCTGGTTTTACTTTCTCCCTTTTCAGTGCATTCTGTATACTGATCTGAGAGAAAAAAAAAAAGAAAAGTAATTTTCATCATGTAATTCCCTGCTCAAAACTCTCTAGTGGTTCAGGGTCCACCGTTTTGTACAAACCAATAGCTGATCTTGTCTCCAGTTTCTCTCCAGGCACCTGAACTATGCAGACTGCTTTCTACAAGAGCTTCCCAAAATGCCAAGATCAACTCCAACCACAAACCTTTGATTCATGTCCCTTTTCTCCTACTCGAATCCTGCTTGCCCATCAAGATCTAAATCAAATCCCACCTTCCTTAATGGACCTTTCTGAATGAATCAGGTCTTAATAAGCAACCCCTCCCCAATTTTCTAAACTATCCGTGCACTTCAGCCTGTACTATTTATCTTGCCTCAACCATACATTGTCTTGGGTTG
This sequence comes from Tragulus kanchil, assembly GCA_022376925.1. Classification (NCBI taxonomy): domain Eukaryota; kingdom Metazoa; phylum Chordata; class Mammalia; order Artiodactyla; family Tragulidae; genus Tragulus; species Tragulus kanchil. The sequence continues at coordinate 61,821,976 of JAIOJX010000001.1, read as the reverse complement.
TTGCTTAATTGCTTCTGGTTTGGTAGTCTCCTTTCTTCAATTAAGCTTTAAATTCCTAGAGAACTGAGACCACGAGCTACATTTCTTTTTTATTCCCTTTGGTGCCAAGTTCAGTGCTCAGTGAATGCTTCTTAATCGGAGAGACATGAATTAAAAGGAGAAACATAATAATATTTGTAGCTCCTACTTTCTTTTATTCTTAAAACGTAATATTCATCAAGAATTTTTTAGAGCAAAAATAATTATTTTCTCTAACTCAGAAAACAACAATAAGATAATGCTGAATATTTTTCACTTAGAAACAGAACAGAGACCAGGAAGGTGAAGTTGGAGACATTTCTAGATCCTCTTGAACTAGATTTGCACAATGACTGCTGAAAGTTTTTTCAAGTAATGTTCATTCTCTGAACACATAGCATGGCTTTATTAAGATATAAGAGCAAAAGCTGTTCTAAGGAAACAGAGAATATTCTCAGATTATCTTTATATACCAATTTTCCATGCCCCTTTAAGCACATTTAGATTGTCAATCAATCAACGTATCTGTTGGTTCTTTTTTCTCTCATCACGCCTTTTCCCCCTCCATCCATCATCACCTCCTTCCCAGTCCTTACAACCTTGTGCTTGAATTACTGTAATCGTCACTTAACGGTTTTCCCGGTTTTACTTTCTCCCTTTTCAGTGCATTCTGTATACTGATCTGAGAGAAAAAAAAAAAGAAAAGTAATTTTCATCATGTAATTCCCTGCTCAAAACTCTCTAGTGGTTCAGGGTCCACCGTTTTGTACAAACCAATAGCTGATCTTGTCTCCAGTTTCTCTCCAGGCACCTGAACTATGCAGACTGCTTTCTACAAGAGCTTCCCAAAATGCCAAGATCAACTCCAACCACAAACCTTTGATTCATGTCCCTTTTCTCCTACTCGAATCCTGCTTGCCCATCAAGATCTAAATCAAATCCCACCTTCCTTAATGGACCTTTCTGAATGAATCAGGTCTTAATAAGCAACCCCTCCCCAATTTTCTAAACTATCCGTGCACTTCAGCCTGTACTATTTATCTTGCCTCAACCATACATTGTCTTGGGTTGTTGCTTAATTGCTTCTGGTTTGGTAGTCTCCTTTCTTCAATTAAGCTTTAAATTCCTAGAGAACTGAGACCACGAGCTACATTTCTTTTTTATTCCCTTTGGTGCCAAGTTCAGTGCTCAGTGAATGCTTCTTAATCGGAGAGACATGAATTAAAAGGAGAAACATAATAATATTTGTAGCTCCTACTTTCTTTTATTCTTAAAACGTAATATTCATCAAGAATTTTTTAGAGCAAAAATAATTATTTTCTCTAACTCAGAAAACAACAATAAGATAATGCTGAATATTTTTCACTTAGAAACAGAACAGAGACCAGGAAGGTGAAGTTGGAGACATTTCTAGATCCTCTTGAACTAGATTTGCACAATGACTGCTGAAAGTTTTTTCAAGTAATGTTCATTCTCTGAACACATAGCATGGCTTTATTAAGATATAAGAGCAAAAGCTGTTCTAAGGGGAAACAGAGAATATTCTCAGATTATCTTTATATACCAATTTTCCATGCCCCTAAGACAAATGATTGAATGTCAACTCTACTTCTTTTCAGATTTTCCAACAGTCTTAGCAATAATTCTCTTTATAGACACAATTTGGGAGACAGATAGCCCTATGGATCCCTCCTTCCAACCCTAAGGCACAAGAAAGAGTCACATTTTTTCCCTTGAAACCAAATGTTTAGATCCTGAATCCCTGCCCAGGCTTTCCTGTTTGGGTTTAAAGATTGGTTGTCTCTGTTGACAGATATAAGCATCTTGGGTGTAACTGTTACTTGGAACAAAGGTATAAATCAGAAGGGTAATCATTTCTGCATTGTCATAAATTTGCTTTCTTGCAGGGCAAAGAGTTCATTACTCACCGTAAGACTCCCTTCAAATTCCCAGAGCTATTCAGTGGCAACTTTATTCTTTTATGCAGCTACATTCCTTCCCTTGGCAGTGTCCCTCTGTTAGTGTTGTATTCATACCTGTTGACTATAATCCCAATGGCTTGCTATTCTACAGGGCCAGTTGTTGCTGGAGTAGTGGGCCTCACCATGCCCAGATACTGCTTGTTTGGAGACACTGTGAACACAGCTTCTCGTATGGAATCAACAGGATTACGTGAGTACCTTTAGAGGGACGAACAAGATGGTAACCTCCTACTACTGGGAAAGTGATTATTCCTCAAGAGAGGGGAAAAAGAGCAGAGAGAGGTTTGAATGTTTCAAAGAAAAAATAAAAGATAATTTGAGACGATTAAGGGGATGCAACAAACAGGTTTTGGTCTCTAACGGCAAACCAGTAGGGGGTGATGTTGGATTGAACATTTAGTTTTCTTGTTCTAGAAATGAAGCTGTAGTTAGGTGACACTGCTACAGCCAGCAATTTGATCAGAACAACTAAAAAAAAATCCTTTGGGTAAAGGAAAAAATTGGCCTGCCTGTGGGGCATCATATTGAAAAAAGAAATGGGAAAGACACTGACATTTTTAGTTTTTCAACTAGCTTGTAGAGATACACTCAGAGTCAGCAACCTCCCAACCAACTGCTATTTCCTGCTTTAGTCCTCTTTTCAGCTAGTTAGGACCCCAGGAGTTCCGGCTTCATCCAATAGCATCCTCAAATTTAGCTAGCAATAATAATCCTTTGATTTAAGGAGCTTGGAATTCTGAAATAATTAATTTCAACTTGCCTGTATATGAAACTCTTAGCTTCTGCCAAGTCAGGCATGGTATCAAAGGTACCATTTCTCTCCACTGCTTTGAGAAGAAAACTATACAAATCATTATGCAATGCGTCTGTGGCTGGTAACACTTTCTTGTTTATTTCCTGTCGCTCCCAGGCAATGTCAGAATCACAATGTGCTTTACTTGTATCATGGTTGAGAAAAGTGATTTTGTTCAAGCTAGTATAAAAAGACATAGAGACAACAATAGATTCTAGATTCTATATATAGTTTTCATGGATGACATATTTTTTTAAAAAATCACTTAAGCCCTTAGCAGCTCTGGCTCTGGCAGCTACTAAACAAGACAAGCACTTCTCAAACTTCAGCAGTGTATACAAACTAGTCCCTGATGGTATGGTGGCCTACATCACAGTGGGTGGTGCCCTGCCTGACCCCACGCCTCATCACTCATATGCAAAAACAGGCTTGTACAGTGGATTCAGTCTTCGTCAACCTGGCCCGTGCAGCCATGATTAAGAAGGCAGCACGGAACTTAGAAGCTGTTGTCAGAATAAATTGTCTGACATCTGAGAAAGTCTTCGAACTCTGCAGATATGGCAGAAGCCATGCAAGTAGTCAGCCAGGAACTGCTGCGTGCATATAACTTTTCTCTAGAAGTGCACCCCAGGAGGAAGTGAAATTGATCATGGAAGTGCAATGCGGATTTGGCACAGTACTCTGGGCTGATGTTAGCTTGTAGAACAGCGAAGTCATATCCTGGTCTGCTCCAGGGAAACTCCACACATTTCATGTTGGACATACAGAGCTGAGAGCAGAAAGCAGAAAGTAGATTTTCCGATTCAGGCAGCCACTTGTCCAGTGATCAGTTAGGAAGGAGAAAATGTCATGAATCATGCACAGTAGGTGTATGTTAAGCACTGACTATGCAAGGGAGGCATTGTGAGGGATACGGAGAAGAATACACATGTGGTCTCTGCACTATAGAAACTGGCTAGAGCGCTTTTCTGGAAGCTAATGACTGTGACTGAAATACAACGTTAAATGCTACACCTGAGGGCTTCCCTGGTAGCTCAGTGGTCAAGTTTGCTGCCAATGCAGGAGACACAGGTTCAGTCCCTGATCCAGGGAGATCCCACATGCTGCAGAGCAACTAAGCCTGTGAGTCACAGCTATGGAGCCTGTGCTGTAGAGCCTCAGAGCCACAACTATTGAGCCCACAGGCCACAACTACAGAAGCCCTTGTGCCCTAGAGCCCGAGTTCCACAATAAGAGAAGTCATCACAACAAGAAGCCTGCTCATCTCAACTAGAGAGTAGCCCCCACTCCCTGCAACTAGAGAAGAACCTTCAGCAGCAGTGAAAACCCAGAATACTCTAAATAAATAAATAAATAAAATAAAAACTTTAAAAAAGTGCTACACCTGATTGAAGATCTGTAAAGAGGTAGCTTCAACGTTCATGTTGGATATGAGATTAGGATGTGTCATAGGTCTATTTTTTAAAAATCAATTTCAGCAAGACCTTCTTTATGCTCAGCTGAATCTACTGATCCTGGGATGGAAGTAACCAGTGACCAGTCCTCGAGTGGTATTCCTTGCCACACAACTGGATGGTGGTTGGAATCAGCTAGCTCTCTTTGTTGAGCTATGTGTTCCCCGTTGGTAGGATTATTCTATTGAAATGTTCCCTCGTGATCAGATGCTAGTAGAGTGTCACACATGGAACTGGCTAGGGAAACACCAGGTGACATTTAAGAACCTTTTGGAGCAGAGATTTGGGGATGACCACGAGGTAGTGAGGAAGACATAAATGACAATACTGAGCTGGCAAGAGAAGGAAAGTTATTGTAGAACACAGCAGAAATTTCTTGCAGTTCTTTTCAGCCATGTTATGCTACTCAGATTGTGCTCAGAATCTTTTCATTTAAGCAATTATGCAGCCACTTGTCCAGTGATCAGTTAGGAAGGAGAAAATGTCATGAATCATGCACAGTAGGTGTATGTTAAGCACTGACTATGCAAGGGAGGCATTGTGAGGGATACGGAGAAGAATACACATGTGGTCTCTGCACTATAGAAACTGGCTAGAGCGCTTTTCTGGAAGCTAATGACTGTGACTGAAATACAACGTTAAATGCTACACCTGAGGGCTTCCCTGGTAGCTCAGTGGTCAAGTTTGCTGCCAATGCAGGAGACACAGGTTCAGTCCCTGATCCAGGGAGATCCCACATGCTGCAGAGCAACTAAGCCTGTGAGTCACAGCTATGGAGCCTGTGCTGTAGAGCCTCAGAGCCACAACTATTGAGCCCACAGGCCACAACTACAGAAGCCCTTGTGCCCTAGAGCCCGAGTTCCACAATAAGAGAAGTCATCACAACAAGAAGCCTGCTCATCTCAACTAGAGAGTAGCCCCCACTCCCTGCAACTAGAGAAGAACCTTCAGCAGCAGTGAAAACCCAGAATACTCTAAATAAATAAATAAATAAAATAAAAACTTTAAAAAAGTGCTACACCTGATTGAAGATCTGTAAAGAGGTAGCTTCAACGTTCATGTTGGATATGAGATTAGGATGTGTCATAGGTCTATTTTTTAAAAATCAATTTCAGCAAGACCTTCTTTATGCTCAGCTGAATCTACTGATCCTGGGATGGAAGTAACCAGTGACCAGTCCTCGAGTGGTATTCCTTGCCACACAACTGGATGGTGGTTGGAATCAGCTAGCTCTCTTTTGTGAGCTATGTTTTCCCCCGTTGGTAGGATTATTCTATTGAAATGTTCCCTCGTGATCAGATGCTAGTAGAGTGTCACACATGGAACTGGCTAGGGAAACACCAGGTGACATTTAAGAACCTTTTGGAGCAGAGATTTGGGGATGACCACGAGGTAGTGAGGAAGACATAAATGACAATACTGAGCTGGCAAGAGAAGGAAAGTTATTGTAGAACACAGCAGAAATTTCTTGCAGTTCTTTTCAGCCATGTTATGCTACTCAGATTGTGCTCAGAATCTAAAAGAATTATTGAGGACATTGTAAAGCAATTATGCTTCAAGAAAAAATAATAAAAGGCAAAAAAACCCAACTTACTGGATTAGCCAAAAAATTCACTTGGGTTTTTCCATTAGATTGTATGAAAAACCTCGAACAAACATGTTGGCCAACTTAGTACTTTCTCAAGTGCATGTGAGACTGTCTTGGACTTTTTTTGTCCACTTAATCTGAACAAGATCTTACTTCACAAGATGACAGTTTTTAGGACAGTTAAGGCTCCTTTGCTCTTCACCAAAGAATTACACTTCATTTCTGAATAGATGTTTTAGTCATTGTTCCCCAGTCTCTTACCCTAAGTTGGAATTATTAGTTGGAAAATAATGCATTCATGTGTATACACAGCTAGAGGCCCCCACCCACAAGACAGCTATAGATGCAGTCACCACACAGTGCTGGCAGAGGTCTTGGGACATATTCGTTGATGTGTTAAGTACAGTGATATTGAAAGATAGTTAGATGGATCCATATGGAAAACACACTCTTTTGTCTCTAAAGTAGGATATGCAAACCTTGAGGGTTCAGCCCTGGCAGCAGCCTATGAGGGAGTAACTTCCATCAGTAGAGGTCACATTTCAGCTGAGAGCAAAGTAGTGATTGCTGGTTTCTTCATCTCAACCCTCGAGTTAAATTAACACCTTTCTATTGTGTGTTCTTTCATCTGAGATTGTGCCTAGGAAGCTGATAGGTGCTACAGGTAACACTTTATTTGGGCCTGGTGAGGAAGGCCCTCCCCCTCCCTTACATTCTCCTGTGAAACCCTAACTAAAACACACTCTGCCTCTCTCTAATCTTGTTTAGGGTCTCGGCCATTTAGAAGAGGGAGCATTTGATAGGGACAGAGTAGAATAGGTAGGTGGTTGTAGAGTCCTAGTAGGGGATGGTAGGTAGAAGGGAGACACCTGAGAAAGGTTGGGAGGCCAGTGAGTTGAGGATAACTCAGGAGAGCTGCTCCTTGTTCAGTAAAGCAGGCTCAGCTGGGTATAAACAGCTGATGAAGGAGGAGCTGGCGAAGAAGCAACCAATGATGTATGTCCTGCATCTGCATCTACTTGAGGGGGGCGGTCTTCTACCATCCTGTATATATTGCTGCCCACTCAATAGAGGGAGGAGAGCAGAGCAGATCTTTCCTGCCTGCCCGCCCACTTGCACTGCTTACAAGTAACCTATCCTAATAAATCCTCGTCTTGCCTATCACTCTGCCTCTCGCTGAATTCCTTCTGCGTTAAGGCATGAAGAACCTGAGCCTCAGTGGGTCCAGACGTTGGGTGAGTGCTGGATTAAGTCCCGACTGCGTGGGTTCGAGTCCCAGACAGGGTTTTGGCTGGGATTGAGTCCTGACTACGTGGGTTCAAGTCCCAAGCAGGGTTTGGGCTGGGGTTAAGCCTTAGCCACATGGGTTCGAGTCCCAAACTGGTTTTGGCTGGGTTCAACCCCAGTCACGTGGGTTCAAGTCCCAAACAGGGTTTTTGCTGGAATTCAAGCTCCAGCCACGTGGGTTCAAGTCCCAAGCAGGGTTCGATCAGGTCTGGGCCCTGGGTTTAAGTCTCAAATCAAGGTAAAAATCCTTTCACATTTATGATAGTATTTTCTCACTGATTTTACCTGAAAGGATTCAAAGTATGCCTCTCTTGCTTTTACAGCTTACCGCATTCATGTCAGTCACAGCACAGTGACAATTCTTCGAACCCTGGGTGAAGGCTATGAAGTGGAGCTTCGAGGAAGGACAGAGCTCAAGGTATAATGTCCTTTTGTTTTGTTGAGTCAAACCACTTGGAAACATCTGCTTCTGTAGAGGTCATGGTCTGCTGACAGAGTTTACCTGGGTTTCTGGGACTCAGCTATCATTTGGGCAGAATTTTCAGCTTCCTGTGTGGTTCCCTCATGATCGTTCCCCTTTGCCTCAGTTTTCATCTCTAGAAAATATGGCTATAGTGAGAAGGATCGTTAAATGTCCCTCTGCATTTTTCGGACTATGAGTTAGATTTTTCTCTCTTAAGAAATTGCCCAGAATTTGGCATTTCAATGAGCTGCACTATTATTTACATTGTCTAACTTCTATCTCATTCAGTATCTGGCACTGCCAGGTATTGTTCAATAAACCACAGTATTGGGGTGTTTGGATTTTCTGTTCATTGACTTGGTGGCCCTCCTTTTGGGTTTTTCATCCATAACATCGATCCCCTGTTTCCAAAGAGGCTTTACGTATTTCCCCAAGGAAGAGGAGGAAGGAAGTCAGTCCTGATGAAAGACAAACATAGCACCTTTTCTCTGTGAGGACTATCACTTGATCTAGGATTCAGTATTAGACTAATATTTTTCCTTTTCACCATTTCCACTGGATTCTTTTCATTTTCCTCTGGATGGCCTCAGGGCCCCTAGCTGTCCCAACTGTAAGAGAGTAGAGATTTGATGATTTAACTCCTTCACATTTCAGATGAAGAACCAAGGCCCAATGTGGTGAAGTAATTTGATCAGGGTCACATGGTCAATTGATATCAGAGTCAAGCCATAATCCAGGAAGCCTGACTTCCCCTTTGGTAGTCTTTCTCTTTTTAAAAATATTTCTTATTTATTAATTTTTGGCTGCGCTGGGTCTTTGTTGCTTTCTCTAGTTGGAGCAAGTGGGGGCTACTCTTCATTGCTGTGTGTTGGCTTCTCATTTTGGTGACTTCTCTTGTTGTGGAGCACGGACTTGGTGTGTGGGCTCAGTAGTTGTGGCTCCCCAGCTCTAAATCACAGGTTCAGTACTCTTAGTTGCCCCGCTGCATGTGGGATCTTCTCGGACCAGAGATCAAACCCATGTCTTCTGTATTGGCAGGCAGATTCTTTACCACTGAGCCACTGGGGAAGCCCTGGTAGTCTTTCTATGATACTATTATGCATTAAATTATTTTCTCAATGATTATTCTCGGGCAAAGAAAAATCTGGGTTCTGAGTGATGCATAATTTGTTTCTGTCACTGGCATGCCTTCTCCAAATGATGGCAATTTACATATAAAGGAATTTCAGAAATCAAAGATTGAAAGGCCAGATTATAGTTGATCAATTAATTCTTTCTATGGCTACTCCTAGATTGTCTCTTCTAGTAGATCCTTACTATCTTCTAGCAGGGGGAATGGGTCACTTATTAGGAGATAGAGGTTTCTTTCCCACCTCTGAAGAGAATGCAAAGATATGATGGGGGTGCCACTTTATGAATCTGAAAAGGAAAAATATGCCCCTACACTCCATGTTTTTTTTTTTTGCCTCCCCCCATACCAATCAGGAGCAATCACACGTTTGGGTGGTTCACAAGACAAAAGCAGGACTACTTCAGAAGAGCCCTTTTCAACTTCATAGTTTCCCCTACCCCAGGGAATTTGGAGGAGGAGGCAGCAAGAGGCTGCCCCTAAGGCCACACCAGGCTTTGATTATTGGGGTATCAGGGGCTTCCTGATGAAGAGAGATTGAGAGGGAGATTCTGAGAGAACAAAGGGGGAAGGAAGGACCAATGAGAAGAAGGATAAGGATGGGAATTAAGAACCAGAGGAAGAGGAGGGGAGATCTTTTCTGTCTCTGTGCCTCCACCTCCCCACCAGGGGCAGGTCTTGACTATTACCTAGTAGGGACTGGCAGACAGAGGACTCCTTGTCCCTTGAGGACTTGCAAGTATATTCCAGCATAGTTCAGAAATTCTGATTCAACATTTCCCCCCTCATCTATACTGTGCTGTTGGAAAGCAAGAATTGCTTTAGTACATGGGTCAGGAGAACCACATTTGATGGCGAGCCAGGTGTGATTTCAAAGCTGATGGTCAAAAACATCTTTTCCTTCCAGTTAACTGATACTTCAGATTCCTCCATCAGAGCCTCTACTCTTAAGGCTCAAGGCTTGGATCCAGCATCAGCAACACTCTCCCCAGCCCCCAATCCCCTCTCCTTCATTGGAGTGATGATGCCTTAAGTTGTTTCTCTTAGCAGGATCAGAGATGTGGGTTGCATTGGCTGAGAAAAGAGAATGCAGAGCAGTTGAGTACTTGAGTAGGTGAGGGTACAACGAAAGAGACCAAAATGAGGAAGCTTAGAAGACACACTGAGAGATGTGTATGTGCTCTTTGGGAAGTTGTCCCATTGACCACTCCAGACACCTCTTGTACTACACTGGCACAAAATCATCAGTGTTTAACTGGCCATTTCTGCTTTTTGCAATATTTTTCTCCAAATGGCCTGGTGATAAGTCATCTTATTACCTCTTCTCTTACATGAATAAGTCCTGTTTCAGTTACCATTTTCCTGACAAGTTGAACTTCTTGCTCACACTTTGCATATGTCTAGAGATGGCTCAGAGGGTAAAGAATCTGCCTGCAATGCGGGAGATCTGGATTCAATCCCTAGGTCAGAAAGATCCTCTGGAGAAGCGAATGGCTACCCACTCCAGTATTCTTGCCTGGAGAAGTCCATGGACAGAGGAGCCTGATGGGCTACAGTCCATGGGGTCGCAAAGAGTAGGATGTGACTGAACAACTAACGCTTTTCTTTTCAGGCGTATCACATGCTTTTGCCAGGGCTTCTTAGGTAGATTTACATTCTAAAAAGATTTTCTCAAATGGTTGTTTTCAGCTGGTTTCTGTTGTCCTTGCCAGAGGTGGACATTTACACACTGGCAATTGAGCTAAGAAGTAATATGAGCTGGTATTGACAGAGTCATGAAGGTCAGAAGGTCTGGTCTGTAATTCTTTTCCCATCGATGACTTGATGTGTGACATCGGGCAAGTAACTTCATCTTCCCTGTGCTTCCATTTCTCAACACAGAGGCCTCTTTTGACCTGTGATTATCAGGAAGCTCATTAATCACAAGTTTTAAAATTCTCAACAGTTGTTTTTTGGCCTCTAGGTCTGCCCCTTAACTCCAACATGTTCGAAAAGCTATACAGTGGAGAAGGAAGAACATTTACAATTTGGAGTCTAAGATGTTGAACTAGACTTATTGTTGTGATCCTTTCACAGTAGATACAAGTATAGAGTCATTATGTTACACACCTGAAACTAATATAATTGTTTGTTGTTCAGTCGTGTCTGACTCTTTGTGACCCCATCAACTGCAGCATCCCAGGCTTTCCTGTCCTTCACTATGCTGTATGTCAATCCCACCTCAATAACATATTGCAAAGTCATAGTAAAAAAAATAAAATAAATAAAAACTGTAGTCTAGCGGAGTTGGAATTCAAGTCCCAAGTCATTTTATCGTCATAAACAAGGGCTCCGTTTGCAGAATGAGGTTAATCATAAACCTACTTTCCAAAGTTTTTATGAGGATTAAATGAGACAGGAGATGCCAAAGTCTCTTAAAAGTGTCAGACCAAAGGACGGTGCTGTTATTTGGGAGGTCTCTGGGACTGCCTAGGGATTAATACTGGGTCAAACAGTTCGCTTTGGGCTTTAGTTGTTGCTAACCTGTTTCCCCACTCTCTCTTTTTTTTGCAGAATTTTGAGAATAGGGTGTGTAAACAGAGAGCTAGGATTCTAAGAAATCTCCTGGATTGGGTCCAAAACCTCAGAGCACCCCTGGAGCTCCTCAGCATACTCTTTGATTTGGAAGCTTACCTGAGTCCATAACACTCCCATCCTATTTTACAACCATTAGTTTTGGCATCTCAGAGTGTCCCAGGACTGACCCAAATATCTGGACAGTCTTGGCATCTGCAAAGGGTCCCTTGGGAATTGGCATGATGTTCTGATAGCCTCTAGATCTCAAGAAAAAGAGTCTGCTATGGCTGGGGCTTGGGGTCAAATTTTAAGAGTATGTTTTACCAAAGTGAGGTCCATTGACACCTTGAGTAATTCAAATACTGAAGGGATTAGAATGCCAGTAAATGGAACAGTCTATTTACTGAGCACCTGTTCTCTATGAGATGCTGAACTAGGTTCTAGGAGGAAAAGCAAGAGCTTAAGTGGCAGAAGAGTTGGGCTACTGTTTAGGGCCCAAGATATGGCCTGACAAGTTGTTTTTATTTACACTGTGAGCTCCTTAACAACCGATTTATCTCTGTATTTTCAGCCCAGGCACAACAGAATAAATATGAGTGAATTTTCAAGTTGTTCACTTCTTCTGGCTCCAAATAGTCCAATTATATGATTATGGGTGGGTTAGTTTTCTGTTCAGGGAGTTTGGGCTACTGTGGTGTTCTTTTCCTCACAGAGGGCTTGTTCAGAGTCTTGAACCAAATATTTGTGAAATGTTTTGAGATTCTCCAATTGAATGTCCTAATAATTATTATGGTTGCTGTCATGATTGCTAAGGATGAATATATGTGATGTAAAATAGAGAATAATGAATTTGATATTTAAAGGCAGCAAACCTAATTGGAATTTCTAAGCTACAGTTTAGAACTGTTCCAAGTAAGATCTGCATAGAGTGAGACCATATTTCAGATAATGAGTTGGAAAAAAAATCCCATTACTTTTCTCAGTCTTAGTAAACACATTTCCCCCCTTATGGATTGGGGGGAAATGAGAGGACAGACAAAACAGAATTGAAGGGAGGAGAGAGAACCACATTATTGATGAAAGTTGATTGAAGAATAGGGGAGGGCAGGGCGGGGGCAGAAAATTTGTCTTTTCTAAGGTCATCACTCAGGCTCTGGGGCAATGAACTTGAGTTTACATTCCCTTTTTCTTTTCAGCCTGTGGTTCTTTACAATCGACTAATGGGGCTGTAGGTGGAGGCCTCCCTGGGGTCTCTCTCTACCTGTAAGACTCCCTTGGTAGGAAGAAAAGAACACTGCAGAAATGCAGACTTCTCAAAGCAGCCAGGATGCCCTGGTCTTAAGAACAAAGTTGCATGGCATGGTTTTCATTTCCATACTTTTGGGTTTTGTGAGCGCCATTGGATGGTGGCGGGTTGTGGGGGAGGTGGATTCTGAACATATGTACTCTAGATACAAAAGACAATGGGTTGCCTCATGCCAAAAGATCAGGGCAAAAATGACAAACCAAATCTTCAATGGAACATACAGTTCTTTGGCCGCTATGAAGCGAAACAGCCACATATTTCCAAAGATGGAACTGTGTGGCCACAGGTAGACAAAACATCTGGATGGCAGCTTGAAATGCAATTTGCTTTTCATCCAGCTGCTGTGGCAGCTTAAGGAGCTTGTCTCAGCCTCAGGTATGTATGGCAAAGAAGCCACATGGGAAGGAAGACTCCAGGGAGTGGGGATAAGGGGAAGCAGAGTTTTAAATGAATGCTTGCACCCTATTAACCAGAAGGACTTCTTTAGGAAAATTGGAGTTTGGGCTACTGTGGTGTTCTTTTCCTCACAGAGGGCTTGTTCAGAGTCTTGAACCAAATATTTGTGAAATGTTTTGAGATTCTCCAATTGAATGTCCTAATAATTATTATGGTTGCTGTCATGATTGCTAAGGATGAATATATGTGATGTAAAATAGAGAATAATGAATTTGATATTTAAAGGCAGCAAACCTAATTGGAATTTCTAAGCTACAGTTTAGAACTGTTCCAAGTAAGATCTGCATAGAGTGAGACCATATTTCAGATAATGAGTTGGAAAAAAAATCCCATTACTTTTCTCAGTCTTAGTAAACACATTTCCCCCCTTATGGATTGGGGGGAAATGAGAGGACAGACAAAACAGAATTGAAGGGAGGAGAGAGAACCACATTATTGATGAAAGTTGATTGAAGAATAGGGGAGGGCAGGGCGGGGGCAGAAAATTTGTCTTTTCTAAGGTCATCACTCAGGCTCTGGGGCAATGAACTTGAGTTTACATTCCCTTTTTCTTTTCAGCCTGTGGTTCTTTACAATCGACTAATGGGGCTGTAGGTGGAGGCCTCCCTGGGGTCTCTCTCTACCTGTAAGACTCCCTTGGTAGGAAGAAAAGAACACTGCAGAAATGCAGACTTCTCAAAGCAGCCAGGATGCCCTGGTCTTAAGAACAAAGTTGCATGGCATGGTTTTCATTTCCATACTTTTGGGTTTTGTGAGCCCATTGGATGGTGGCGGGTTGTGGGGGAGGTGGATTCTGAACATATGTACTCTAGATACAAAAGACAATGGGTTGCCTCATGCCAAAAGATCAGGGCAAAAATGACAAACCAAATCTTCAATGGAACATACAGTTCTTTGGCCGCTATGAAGCGAAACAGCCACATATTTCCAAAGATGGAACTGTGTGGCCACAGGTAGACAAAACATCTGGATGGCAGCTTGAAATGCAATTTGCTTTTCATCCAGCTGCTGTGGCAGCTTAAGGAGCTTGTCTCAGCCTCAGGTATGTATGGCAAAGAAGCCACATGGGAAGGAAGACTCCAGGGAGTGGGGATAAGGGGGAAGCAGAGACAGTTTCTAAACCAAGTGGAATGCTTGCACCCTATTAACCAGAAGGACTTCTTTAGGAAAATTGGTTATATAGTACCTTTAAGATTTTCTGTCTTTTTTATAACAAGGGCAAAGGCACAGAAGAGACCTTCTGGCTAGTTGGGAAAAAGGGCTTCACAAAGCCCCTTCCTGTGCCCCCACCAGTGGGCAAAGATGGGTAAGTAGAGATCACACTTATTCAGCGTCTTCCCATGCCCCTCTCTACCACATTCTCTTTGCTAACTACTTTTGTGTTTCTCCTGCCCTGCAGGCAAGTGGGCCATGGCCTACAACCAGTGGAGATTGCAGCCTTCCAAAGAAGAAAAGCAGAAAAGCAGCTGGTGAGAAACAAGCCATAAGGTAATGGCCAGCATGGAAACGGAGCACAGGAGCTGGCCATACTTTCAAAGCTGGGCTCCATTTTGCATGGGTGCCAGTCTCAGCCTACACTCTGTTGGCAGAGTGTGATGGAGTTGGTGAAATTCCAAGCTCCACTGAGTTGTGTGAAAACCTTGTGGGGAGGCTTGTTGCAGAGTGAGCTGCATAGGAGGGAGGTTGGTTGCCCCATTCTGAGAGAGATCCTTGCCTCCTGCAGTTGATGATGTATTTGAACGCTAACAAGGCTGGCCTTGTTATTCCAGTTCTCAGGCAGGTGCACTGGTCTGTCTCATTGTCAAGCACCTGGGCCACGCAGTGAGCCTTTAGAGATGGACTTCTGTCTAAGCCACATGATACTATTGCTAGGAGCCCCCCTTGCCTGAGATCTATTGGCAAGATCATCTTTGAAGGGATGCTTATGTCATTTCCTCTGGAGGCCTTGTGCAATTGCTTCTGAGGCTGGTCTTGCCAACCAAAATAAGACTGGCAACTCCTTGACTACCTAGCTTGAATTCAGGACAATTTTCCTTATCCCTCTTCTCCTACAAGAAGGGTATCCTTCCCAAGCAGCAAAGACAGCCTAATTATCAAGGATTCTCCCCACATATTTCTCTTGGAGGAATCCAATGCTTTATTGTGCTCCCGTCAGTATCTGTTCTCTTACCTTGCTTTCTTATTCCTTCTTTCATTGAAACACTGACCCTCTGTCTTTCATGGGGACTCTGACCCTCAGATCCATCGCTCCCTCCACATATCCTTGGAAATCTCAAGATTCTAAAGTAAACATTAGGGCATCTCCACATACTCCCATTCCCTTGTCTTTTAAACATGTTCCAGAATAATTGCAATTCTAGCAGCTACACAACTAATGAAGGCCATATGCCTCCTTTGTTCCCATTGGCCTCTTCTGACTTTGTCCACCCTTGAAGGCTGCTTTTCTCCTGAGAAGCCCAATATATCCTCATTTCTGTGACTATCACAGGTACCCTATCTGTGTCATAACATTTAGGCTTCAGAAATCTTATGTGCTGAGCACATGGCTACCCTGAAGCCCCTGGCACCATCCTCTGTCACCTTGCCACCTGCGCACACAGGCTCTATTCTTTTCTGTTGACCAATACAAGCAGGTAAGCAACTGGGCACACATTCATCCAATTCCCAAGACATTCTTTCCTGTGGGAAAGGAAACAGCCAAGACACAAATCATATAGTCAGTGTCAGTCTCTACCTCAGTCTTGGTCTATGTCTCTTTGACTCTTTCTCACAGCAGGAAAGGGTTTGGAAGCTTTTGAAGGGTTTTCCCTTTAGCAGGGTGGCACAGGCATTGGAGGTACTGTACAAGAACCTATCCATTCCTAAGAATGTGTTGGATTTTGCAGCAGAGAACACTGCAGCTGACTTACCATCACTGGCTGTGTGCTGGGTAGCACTTTCCCAGCATTGCAGCTGAATGTGGCTGAAGCCATTTACACTCACTCATTTGGATCCCCTTGATAGAGAGGAAGATTTCGTGGTCTGTGGGTTTATGAAACAGATCGAAGCCAATTGGCCCCAAAGTGAATTTGACCACTGGCCTCATTAGCATGGGCTTCCTTGGTGGCTCAGTGGTAAAGAATCCGCCTGCAAAGCTGTACACACAGATTCAGTCCCTGGAGAAGGATTCTCCCCACATATTTCTCTTGGAGGAATCCAATGCTTTATTGTGCTCCCGTCAGTATCTGTTCTCTTACCTTGCTTTCTTATTCCTTCTTTCATTGAAACACTGACCCTCTGTCTTTCATGGGGACTCTGACCCTCAGATCCATCGCTCCCTCCACATATCCTTGGAAATCTCAAGATTCTAAAGTAAACATTAGGGCATCTCCACATACTCCCATTCCCTTGTCTTTTAAACATGTTCCAGAATAATTGCAATTCTAGCAGCTACACAACTAATGAAGGCCATATGCCTCCTTTGTTCCCATTGGCCTCTTCTGACTTTGTCCACCCTTGAAGGCTGCTTTTCTCCTGAGAAGCCCAATATATCCTCATTTCTGTGACTATCACAGGTACCCTATCTGTGTCATAACATTTAGGCTTCAGAAATCTTATGTGCTGAGCACATGGCTACCCTGAAGCCCCTGGCACCATCCTCTGTCACCTTGCCACCTGCGCACACAGGCTCTATTCTTTTCTGTTGACCAATACAAGCAGGTAAGCAACTGGGCACACATTCATCCAATTCCCAAGACATTCTTTCCTGTGGGAAAGGAAACAGCCAAGACACAAATCATATAGTCAGTGTCAGTCTCTACCTCAGTCTTGGTCTATGTCTCTTTGACTCTTTCTCACAGCAGGAAAGGGTTTGGAAGCTTTTGAAGGGTTTTCCTTTAGCAGGGTGGCACAGGCATTGGAGGTACTGTACAAGAACCTATCCATTCCTAAGAATGTGTTGGATTTTGCAGCAGAGAACACTGCAGCTGACTTACCATCACTGGCTGTGTGCTGGGTAGCACTTTCCCAGCATTGCAGCTGAATGTGGCTGAAGCCATTTACACTCACTCATTTGGATCCCCTTGATAGAGAGGAAGATTTCGTGGTCTGTGGGTTTATGAAACAGATCGAAGCCAATTGGCCCCAAAGTGAATTTGACCACTGGCCTCATTAGCATGGGCTTCCTTGGTGGCTCAGTGGTAAAGAATCCGCCTGCAAAGCTGTACACACAGATTCAGTCCCTGGAGAAGGGTATGACAACCCACTCCAGTATTCTTGTATGTAGAATCCCTCAGACAGAGGAGCCTGGTGGGCTACAGTATACAGGGTTGCAAAGAGTTGGACACACCTGAAACAACTAAGCAGGCACATGCTCATTAGCCCTTGTGCCTTAATCAGCATGTTAATTGACCACCTTAGCCTTGGCAGGCTGTGCAAATCACAAAATCCCTCAAAAAGAGCATCTCTAATAAATTTCAGAAGGCTTGACCTAAATCGAAGAGCTCCCAGACATTTTACTTTCCTCTTATATGTTCCATGTTGATGTCATTCCAGATGTTTTCCAACTTTCTGTGAATTTTCAGGTTGACCCTTAGTGAGATAGACCCAAACTATAAAAGACACACAAGACCTAGGAATACCTCTAATGCATTGCTGCTACCATGGGAGCTATTGAGGAGAAACTCAAAACCTTTTAGAGAGCACTGTGGTGTCAGGGTGGAAGGAAAGATGCTGAGAAAGGGGGTGTAACTTGGGTGAACTGACTACAGGGCTTGCCTTTCAGTCTCTGTTCTGCTCTCTACCTATAGCCCCTTCCTCTTGTCCTTCAGTTATCTGCCATTTCCTAAAACTTCCTAGAGGTTACTACTTTATCTGGTTATTTTCCCTTAAATTTCACCAACTGGGGTTTATGTGAGATTGACAAGCCTCCTCTTAGATATACCATTAGTTAAGTGTTAATTTTAAGCTCATTCATGTCTGACTCTTTGTAACCCCACGGACTGTAGCCCGCCAGGTTCCTCTGTCCATGGGATTCTCCAGGCAAGAATACTGGAGGGGTAGCCATGCCCTCCTCCAGGGCATCTTCCTGACTCTGCATTGCAGGCAGATTCTTCACTGTCTGAGTCACCAAGGAAGTCCAGATATACCATAGATATACCTTTAGGAGGGTGAGGGGCAATTCATCTAATATGATAGTGAAGTTAAACTGAGATAGATGTTCAGGACAACTGAGAACTTTCATTTTCATGTGGACTAGCAGAAATAAAGAAGTTGGGAGTTTTGAAGAATGAGGGATCATAGTGAAGGACTTGGGACGAGACAAAAGGAGATGGAAGAAGAGTGAAAACAGGAATGAGGGTGGGACAATCTGTTTAGATTCCCCAACTTCGAAACTTATGCTTTGGGTTTTCCTTGGACCCAAAGAATGGGAAGAAAGCATGCTTCTCCTTCTGCTCTCAAGACCTAGGACCTTTGCCAGAGAGCTAATGCAGCTCTGCTTCATGTGGGTTAAATCAGCTTTTGTGGACTGGCCTAGAAACCTGACCACCACATATATAACAGCTTCAATGCAACAAGGCATTCCAAACTCTGAATCATTAACTTTAAATGATCAGGACACATCTCATTAGTAAATTGAGAATTACCTATTTATTAATATGCCTCTTCTTTTGTGTTAAATCGGTAAAAAAAAAAACTTGTAAATAGCCATATTATTCAACTGTAATAATGCAGTTCTGACAAATGGATTGATGTGTATCTGTTCAACAATCCAACACACTTTAGCAATTTACAAGCTGCTGGTGGAGTAGCTTGGTGTTGCAGGGTTGAAATTGTTCATAATGAAATCCTATGAAAGGCCTAACATAGGGAAGGCATACTTACTGTTTCCTCTTTCTCCCACCCAAAAGCAAAGGCCTCTGAGATTGGAATCTTCTTTTGGTGAGACAATGGAAAAGCTCCGGTTCAACAAACTGATCTGCCTGGGCAAGAAATCAGTGAACGACGATACTGCTGAAATTGACCAATCTCTAGGGTTATTCAAGCCTAATTCCACTGTAAGGTGGCCTCTAGGAAGTAACCTTAATAAGCTTTTCTCATGATACAGTTATCACCAAAAGGCCATTTGAATGTATGCCACAATGAATGTGAACCCTAAAGAAGGGTAGAGAACCACCTCTAAGTTTAGTCTTTCCAAAACAGCAGGCCCTACTTGGACTAAGATAAGATCTCTGTTTTCACAGAAAAAAAGTAGGAGGCACTTTGTTTTCTTTTTCTTTTCATTTGAATCTCTAGAAAGTATTAATGAGCATAATTTATAGCTCAGATACTATGAGATTAGTGGCAGGAAAAAAAAAATCTTCCAGCAAATGTACATCTGAATCCCAGTGTACTGTGACCTCAGTTGGCTGGAATGCATAGGCAAGAAGGAGAGGGGAGAAGGGTCCGGTTAATTGTATTGTTTGGTTATCTGAAGGCTAAGGAGAAGTTCCTTTGTTTTCTGATTGCTTATTATTCTAAATCTTTCCAAAACTGTCACAGTCTCTTTTCTTGTCTAAGTAAAGAGACTCTAGGTAATGTAATTGAATTGTCCTTGCTAGGTGAGTAGCTCACTGGAGTTCATGGTCACCTTCTGAACATGACAGAGAGATATAAGAGATACTCTCAGGGTCAAAGACATAGAAGTCATAGATTGACTTGAACAATTCCCTTAAAGTGTGGTACTTGCCCTCCCTTCTCCTGCCCACCCCGCTTTTCAAACCCCTACCCCTGCCCTTACAATAGATCCCTTTAAACATTTGTTTTTACTTTCTGCTTTTAGTTTTCCAGAGTCTACATTCAAGGGGTTATTGGCAGTGGCTTGCCACAGTCACATGGACTGAAGCAATAAGGCTTAAGTCACAGGCATGTTTAAAATAGTTAAGCAAGCTTTTCCTCTCTTTTATTATAAAAAATAATCTCTTTATTAAAACAGCTGAACCCAAACATATCAGCCAGTAAAGCAGTTAATTCTTTTAGAACAAGCCTTTTTAAAGAAAGAAATGCCTAAGGTATAATTTGATACCTTTCTCACTAATATTTAATTTTTCCATTATCAACTCACCCTGAATCTGAGCTTAGAGTCAAAAGCTCTTCCCAGCAGTTTTTCCCTCAATCTTCAGTCAAAGCTCCCTTGGACTACTTCTCTCTTCACAGAAGCTCACTTCTCCCAGCCGCGGGGGTGGTCTGTTTACTATGCTAAAGCTGTTCAAGAGGATGCAGGAAAGGCTCAAGTTGCCTTTCAATCTCCCTGAACTGAGTTTCTAATCCCTTTTTCTAGACATGGCAGAGTGGGAGGAGACATGAAATATCATCCTCTCTTGGTGGCAAGGGTCAGTCAAGAGTGGAACTTTTAAGACTTCTAGGAAGAGGCAAAGCTTAAGAGAAGTTTCAAAGAAAGGTATCAACTAAAACATGACTTCTCCTAGAGGAGGTGGCACTGGCCTCTTATATGTATATGGAAAGATTTGGGAGGGGACCAGGAGTGGGGATGAGACTGTACCTGTAGGTAGATTTTCCTAGACAGAGTCTAAAATTCTCCTAGACAGAGTGCTTTAACGCTATGAACTGCGCTTTAACCCTAACCCTAGTACTTTAACCCTAGGAACTCTCTGGCCCCCTGGGCTGAGCCTATAAAGTGAGGACTGACCAGCCATAGTTTTCAGTGAGCCATGAGATCCAATGAGTGTGACTGCTAGCTCTGAATCTAATCCTACCTTCTAGTTCCCTTCTAGGTATTTCTCTGGTCCAGCATGCCAGCCAAGCCTACCTTGACTAGCCTGCTAGTCCTGTCTTGATCAGAATCACATCTTTGCTTGATTCTGTTATGAACCTCTATCTAAAATCACTCCCTCCTTTCTTGTATTCTTTTTCATCAAAGCCTTCTGCATTGACCAAAACTAAGCTTTATTCAATTTGCCTTAGTGTTTTCATTATTTATGGAGAAGAAAAACACTCTCTGCTTTCAGGTACCATTTGATTTATTTAGTGGAGTATGGCCTGCTTCTTGTATACAACCGATTATTTCTCTTTTTGTCTGATGCTAATAACACAGGAGCTTGAGTCAGTGGTTAAGAGGGACCAAAGCGATTTTTTGCAAAATGATGTTTTCCTAAGTAACCTATATTCATTTGTACAAAACAATTTAGAAAACAATTTAGACAAGGTTTTAAAATAGGTATTTAGTTTTATTGCATCTCTTGCATTTGCTTGTTTTCTTGTGATTTGCCTCTTCTCAAGATGGATTATTGGAAAAAGAAAGCCAAGTGCTGATGAACTTCAAGGGTTCTTCACAGAAGCTCACTTCTCCCAGCCGCGGGGGTGGTCTGTTTACTATGCTAAAGCTGTTCAAGAGGATGCAGGAAAGGCTCAAGTTGCCTTTCAATCTCCCTGAACTGAGTTTCTAATCCCTTTTTCTAGACATGGCAGAGTGGGAGGAGACATGAAATATCATCCTCTCTTGGTGGCAAGGGTCAGTCAAGAGTGGAACTTTTAAGACTTCTAGGAAGAGGCAAAGCTTAAGAGAAGTTTCAAAGAAAGGTATCAACTAAAACATGACTTCTCCTAGAGGAGGTGGCACTGCCCTCTTATATGTATATGGAAAGATTTGGGGAGGGGACCAGGAGTGGGGATGAGACTGTACCTGTAGGTAGATTTTCCTAGACAGAGTCTAAAATTCTCCTAGACAGAGTGCTTTAACGCTATGAACTGCGCTTTAACCCTAACCCTAGTACTTTAACCCTAGGAACTCTCTGGCCCCCTGGGCTGAGCCTATAAAGTGAGGACTGACCAGCCATAGTTTTCAGTGAGCCATGAGATCCAATGAGTGTGACTGCTAGCTCTGAATCTAATCCTACCTTCTAGTTCCCTTCTAGGTATTTCTCTGGTCCAGCATGCCAGCTGCCTACCTTGACTAGCCTGCTAGTCCTGTCTTGATCAGAATCACATCTTTGCTTGATTCTGTTATGAACCTCTATCTAAAATCACTCCCTCCTTTCTTGTATTCTTTTTCATCAAAGCCTTCTGCATTGACCAAAACTAAGCTTTATTCAATTTGCCTTAGTGTTTTCATTATTTATGGAGAAGAAAAACACTCTCTGCTTTCAGGTACCATTTGATTTATTTAGTGGAGTATGGCCTGCTTCTTGTATACAACCGATTATTTCTCTTTTTGTCTGATGCTAATAACACAGGAGCTTGAGTCAGTGGTTAAGAGGGACCAAAGCGATTTTTTGCAAAATGATGTTTTCCTAAGTAACCTATATTCATTTGTACAAAACAATTTAGAAAACAATTTAGACAAGGTTTTAAAATAGGTATTTAGTTTTATTGCATCTCTTGCATTTGCTTGTTTTCTTGTGATTTGCCTCTTCTCAAGATGGATTATTGGAAAAAGAAAGCCAAGTGCTGATGAACTTCAAGTTGGGTTCTGCTTACTTGAGGTTTTACTGTTCTCTACAAATGTAACTTAACAAAATGGTCATCCCATGGGGCATTATTTAAATCCCTTCAGGTTTTTTTTTTTTTTCTTACTGATCTCAACAGCAATACATGTTCAATGTAGAAAATTTAGAAAAGACAGAAACACACAAAAGAAATTAAAATTGCTCAAAATCCCTTCAGATCTTTTATTCTATCATTCCTGTTTGCTCAATCCATAGATTATTGCATTTTATTATAACATCCAGTCAGTTAAAGAATACCTGAAGTCAGTCTGATTCTCAAATTAGTCCATTTTACTTTTATTGTTGGCAGTGTTACTCTTATTTTCGATGGTAGAGGCTGAATTTGTTTAGATTGTGGGCAGCTTTCAGTGATCCATTTCACTTATTTCACTCGGCATAGCTCAGCAAGCAGAGATAGCAGATGGCTATCTACCCCATCTGTAACTTGGTTTACTACACAAAGCTACACTATCGAAAAGTGATGTTCCAAGGACTCCCATTCTGACTACCATGTCTTAGTATAAACAACTTTATTACCAAGCTACTCATCTCATCACCTTCTTGTCCTTAATCCAAGTGGAATCAACTTGCAAGGAGTGGGAAGTGGCAAACAGCCAAATGGTAATACTTCTTACACTGGGTAGTCACCTCTATGTGACATCAAGCAATTGGATGTAACTTGAAATCTCAGTTGAATCAAGTAAGCATTAATTAGACAAAAGGCCACAATGGATTGGCCCTTTTAGTTTATCCTCCTCTCTAGTCAAAGCTGGTTGACCTAATCAAGCACATTTCCCACCTTTTAATTTACTCATTAAAATAATGGAATCTGCAATATGATTCTCTCTTACCCCTTCTCTGGACAATCCCATCTTCTCAGGTCAAGATGATTGATAGGTAGACCACAGGCATAAATGCAAGATACCTTTTAAAAACATACATCTGTTATTTCTGTGCTGTTTGAGTGTCTCTGGAGTGGTTTGTAAAAACCCTGCTATCTTACTTCTTTTCCAGTTTGGATTTGCTGCAGGCCAAGCAATAGTGGAGCTCTTTCAAAGAGGCACTGAGAGCAGAGGTGACCAATAGAATCTATATTCTAACTTTGTCTCACTGCCAATTAGATGCCACTAAAGATTTTTCAGAGGTGACCTAATTCCAAATAAATGAATGCCTTCAGGTTTTTTTTTCTTACTGATCTCAACAGCAATACATGTTCAATGTAGAAAATTTAGAAAAGACAGAAACACACAAAAGAAATTAAAATTGCTCAAAATCCCTTCAGATCTTTTATTCTATCATTCCTGTTTGCTCAATCCATAGATTATTGCATTTTATTATAACATCCAGTCAGTTAAAGAATACCTGAAGTCAGTCTGATTCTCAAATTAGTCCATTTTACTTTTATTGTTGGCAGTGTTACTCTTATTTTCGATGGTAGAGGCTGAATTTGTTTAGATTGTGGGCAGCTTTCAGTGATCCATTTCACTTATTTCACTCGGCATAGCTCAGCAAGCAGAGATAGCAGATGGCTATCTACCCCATCTGTAACTTGGTTTACTACACAAAGCTACACTATCGAAAAGTGATGTTCCAAGGACTCCCATTCTGACTACCATGTCTTAGTATAAACAACTTTATTACCAAGCTACTCATCTCATCACCTTCTTGTCCTTAATCCAAGTGGAATCAACTTGCAAGGAGTGGGAAGTGGCAAACAGCCAAATGGTAATACTTCTTACACTGGGTAGTCACCTCTATGTGACATCAAGCAATTGGATGTAACTTGAAATCTCAGTTGAATCAAGTAAGCATTAATTAGACAAAAGGCCACAATGGATTGGCCCTTTTAGTTTATCCTCCTCTCTAGTCAAAGCTGGTTGACCTAATCAAGCACATTTCCCACCTTTTAATTTACTCATTAAAATAATGGAATCTGCAATATGATTCTCTCTTACCCCTTCTCTGGACAATCCCATCTTCTCAGGTCAAGATGATTGATAGGTAGACCACAGGCATAAATGCAAGATACCTTTTAAAAACATACATCTGTTATTTCTGTGCTGTTTGAGTGTCTCTGGAGTGGTTTGTAAAAACCCTGCTATCTTACTTCTTTTCCAGTTTGGATTTGCTGCAGGCCAAGCAATAGTGGAGCTCTTTCAAAGAGGCACTGAGAGCAGAGGTGACCAATAGAATCTATATTCTAACTTTGTCTCACTGCCAATTAGATGCCACTAAAGATTTTTCAGAGGTGACCTAATTCCAAATAAATGAATGTACACATAGAGTTATACAGCTGGAGGGCCTTGGAGACCATCAACCGTGTTGAAATGTGGAAAAGTAAAGTAGGATCCAGAGAAGAAAAGCCATCTTCCTAAATTCACTGTCCAGTAAGGAAAACAGGGCCTGTACTTCCAAAGTAAAAAAGAGATCTGAGTTATCAAGGACAGCGCCTGACCCTTGGGAACACTTCTTAGAGATCCTGGAGTAAGACCCTTGACTATATGTATGGGCATAAGCTTGGCAGGAATACTTTGGTTTGGGATGTTTTTGAGCTAGGTATTAACATCAAAGTCCAAAGAGAGAATAGCAGATTCCTTGGTTGCTTAATCACCTTTCTCACACAGATAGGATCTTGTTCAGCCATACCTGTACCTAAATTGATTTGGTCTGAGTGGATAGAAAACAAACCTCATTCTGTCCAGCCTTATGGATTAATTTGTAGTAAATAGCACATGGTCTTAGTTCTATTGATAGAATTAAAATCTCAGAAATGCCTGAGAAGAGGCCTGATTTCAGAGGACATCTTAGGAACATTTTCACTGTGCTGATCATCCAACTAAGAGCTCCAGTATATAATGAGGGAAGTCAGAGGAGAACCAAGCATGCAAACATCAAAGTAAGATAAGAACCAATTCTTATTACTATTGTCGACACCACCTTTCTCCTCCAGAGTCATGAAACCTGAGTTGTGGGTACCCCGTTCTGGTTGACCTAATCAGCACATTTCCCACCTTTTAATTTACTCATTAAAATAATGGAATCTGCAATATGATTCTCTCTTACCCCTTCTCTGGACAATCCCATCTTCTCAGGTCAAGATGATTGATAGGTAGACCACAGGCATAAATGCAAGATACCTTTTAAAAACATACATCTGTTATTTCTGTGCTGTTTGAGTGTCTCTGGAGTGGTTTGTAAAAACCCTGCTATCTTACTTCTTTTCCAGTTTGGATTTGCTGCAGGCCAAGCAATAGTGGAGCTCTTTCAAAGAGGCACTGAGAGCAGAGGTGACCAATAGAATCTATATTCTAACTTTGTCTCACTGCCAATTAGATGCCACTAAAGATTTTTCAGAGGTGACCTAATTCCAAATAAATGAATGTACACATAGAGTTATACAGCTGGAGGGCCTTGGAGACCATCAACCGTGTTGAAATGTGGAAAAGTAAAGTAGGATCCAGAGAAGAAAAGCCATCTTCCTAAATTCACTGTCCAGTAAGGAAAACAGGGCCTGTACTTCCAAAGTAAAAAAGAGATCTGAGTTATCAAGGACAGCGCCTGACCCTTGGGAACACTTCTTAGAGATCCTGGAGTAAGACCCTTGACTATATGTATGGGCATAAGCTTGGCAGGAATACTTTGGTTTGGGATGTTTTTGAGCTAGGTATTAACATCAAAGTCCAAAGAGAGAATAGCAGATTCCTTGGTTGCTTAATCACCTTTCTCACACAGATAGGATCTTGTTCAGCCATACCTGTACCTAAATTGATTTGGTCTGAGTGGATAGAAAACAAACCTCATTCTGTCCAGCCTTATGGATTAATTTGTAGTAAATAGCACATGGTCTTAGTTCTATTGATAGAATTAAAATCTCAGAAATGCCTGAGAAGAGGCCTGATTTCAGAGGACATCTTAGGAACATTTTCACTGTGCTGATCATCCAACTAAGAGCTCCAGTATATAATGAGGGAAGTCAGAGGAGAACCAAGCATGCAAACATCAAAGTAAGATAAGAACCAATTCTTATTACTATTGTCGACACCACCTTTCTCCTCCAGAGTCATGAAACCTGAGTTGTGGGTACAGTTCTGTACCCAGTGGGAATAGGCTGGCCAGGGAGGGCCTTTGACCCTGCACTCACTGGCTCCAGCTGCTTTGGAGAGATTGACCCCATCATGGGGAGTAGTCCCAGGTAAATTTCTCATGATCATGCTTTTCTGGAATGAGAGAGCTAAGGAAAAGCAATTGCCTAGAATACTCTAGGGAACTGTCTGATGGAGGTAGGTTCTTTATTAGTGGCAGTATATTAACTGGGACACACTTAGTATGATTAAGAAGCAAAACCTGCTTGTTCTTTTGGGTATCCCTTGGTCCAGGAGCAGTTTAGGGTCAGATGAAATTCATTGGGATGGTTATGAGTCTGTGGAACCTGTCTTATTGGTCAGATTTGGGTTGACTTGGCCACTGACCCCAAAGGACAGACGTTAACATGAAATATCCTTATTTATGCCTTTACAGTGCAACACTGATGGTTTGTTGTGATAGTATTCCAAAAGGGTGTCATATGATGGTTATCTTACTCTAGAGAAGTAAATTTTTCCCTCTCTGTGTATATTGTCATCTATATTTCAATGTACTTTTCTGGGATTAAAGATCAGATACTGTGATTTTCTTTAACTTCCTTCTACAGTTTATGCTCTAACCCAAACCTGTTGCTTGCTCTTTCCCCCAGTCTTTTCAGATTCCCTGCCTTTAAGGTTCATGCTTCTCCCTCTACCTGAAATCCCCTCTGGCTTCCTATCACCATAGGAGGACAGTCCTTCAAAGTCTAGTGAAATATCACTTCCTCCATAAAGCCTTCCTTGTTCCCAATAGTGATATGTCCCTATTTCTCAATTTCTGTAATATTTTTACCTATACTTCTTTAATGGTTGTAGAGTATTAACTTGTTTCATAGCTATTTATATATTGTCTCTACTTTGATCTAGAGAAAAAAACAATAAATGTTACAAGTTTCTTGACAGCAGGAACCATGTTCATTAAATCTTTATACTTTGCACAATGCCTAACATATATAAAAGGCACTTGATCAGTGTTTGTTGAATGAATAAATGAATATTTCTATGCCTGTCTGTGTGTCTTCCCTCTGTGCATTTTCTCCTTTTTTATTTAATCTTTTTCTGGTGTTCCCTTCCATCTTTCTCTCACCAGCCTTCTCTATGTGTATCTCTATATAAATAAATAAATAAATATATGTATAATTTACTTAACCATTATAAAAAACAAAATGTATTTTGTATTTGTTGTGTTTATTAAATTGAGGTTAAATAGCTTGCTTTTTATTTGCAAAGCAGTAGTGTTTTCATATTCCCCTCATAAAATTTCCAAGAGATAAATTAAGTCACATTTTCATTATGCCATTGTTGGTTAATTATTTTTTCTTGATGGCCACTGACTCTTGATAGTGAAAAGGTTTCCCACTCATGCGTTGAACAGAATCCAATTATTGTTGACTATGGTTTTCTCTTAATGCATTGCGAGGGGCCCATTTTAAGAATTATAATACTTAACCAAGAAGACTAAAGAACTAAATGGGGGTCATGATAGTTCTATTGATATATGTGAAAGTATACAATGGAGAGCAGAGTTTCACTTTGCTTTCTGTGGTCTCAGGATATAGGATTTGAATCAAATGGCAGGAGCTAGAGACATAAGGTTAATACAAGGAAAAATTTTCTAGAAATCAGAGCAGTCTAAAAATGAATGTTTTGGCCTCAAAAATAGTTCTCTGTTATGAAGCATATTCAAATAGAGGCTGAATGACCATGTGATGAAGAGAGAGTAGATGTTTCTAGGATTGTGTGGGGAGTTGTGATAAATGATCTTTTAAGATCTCTTCCCATTCTGAGAGTCTTTGAGACTCTGGGATTCCCACTCTGAGATTCCCTAACATGTTTCCTTAAAATAGACCTAAGTAAACAGCTTTCAAATTTTAAGAACACATAAAACAGATTAAATTAAAAACAGAATAAAAGTTTACAGGAAACTGACAGCCTGATGATAAATCACTGTCTATGAACACTAAATTTTACTCTGAGTTTCTCAGCAGTTAAGGTAAAAATGGAAGAAAACAACAAAATTGAGTCACATGGTTCTCTGTCAAGTAATAAGAAATGCCTGTGAGTTCATCTGCCCAGACAGATTTTTTTTTCCTGCCACTGAATTCTAGGAGGAATTTATCAGTAATTCCTTGTATAATAGGTAGTGTTTATTATAAAGGACAATGTGGTTTTTCCAAAAGATACAGATATAATCTTTAAGTAGAAATGTCTTTTTCCCCTTCAAAAAAAGGCAATGTGTGTAAAATGTCAAATCTTAAGCCAGTAAGACTCTTTTTCTCTTGGAAAGTTAAGATATTATGGTTAAGTTGCTTTCTGTTGATCTGCCTCAGTATGGAGAACCAGGACAGAGAACTTAGCAGAATGGACAGTTAACATGACCCTTACATGCTCTCAAGTATCTCCTGTATCAGGTGATAACAGTCAATTCATTGTTGAATTCTGTGAGGGGTCTCTCAAGGAAAACTGATTAGGAGCCTAAGGATTTGGGGTCTCTGCCAATTGTGTGTGCGTGCTAAGTTGCTCCAGTCATGTCCAACTCTTTGTGACTGTATGGACTGTAGCCTACCAGGCTCCTCTGTTGATGGGATTCTCCAGGCAAGAATACTGGTGTGGGTTGCCATGCCCTTCTCTAGGGGTCTTCCCAAAACAGGAATTGAACCCTTGTCTCTTATGTCACCTGTATTGGCAAGCAGGCCCTTTACCACTAGTGCCACCTCAGAAGGCCCTCTGCCTATTAATTGCTGGCAAAGACAATAGAGGTATGCATCCTGGTCTTACCTACCCAGTAGAGATGCCCTGAGGATGGAAGAAGAGGAAACTGATGTCAAAGCACTGGAGAAAGATACAACAGCTAACCGAATGTCAGAGATGAGGGATAGTTCTAGGCCACTAGATTGCATTTCACCAGGGCCTAGGCTTCTGGCAGGGCTTTGGTGGCTAGCTACTGGGAAAAATCTATTGGTCATGCTTGCTGTGAAGTATAATGCACATCTATAGGGGCAAGGTATTCAACCTCATGGAAAACTGACTTTGTGAGATTAATGAAATTTTGATAGAACAAGGACCCTCACTGTCCAGTACAAGAGTAGGTCTTAATCAAAGACATAGTCTAACAACCAAAATAATTTCAAAATAATTCAAATTCTTGTGCTAATCAAGAACCATGAAGGGGATTCAGAACAATTCATTAAATACCCCGCTGTCTCCTACTTTTCTTTCTTTCTTTTTTTTTTTTTTTGCATCTTATTCCACAGTTCTCCAGTGTCTCTTTCCTCAATATATCCCCCACACTTCTAACTTTTCCTGGACCTCGAGGTGGAACAGTTCTCTTTTTCTCAGTATTTCCCTCTAAGTACTTTATGATGTATACTAGCTTAGAATGCAGCCTAAATCCTTTTCTCCTCTTTCTCATGTATTCGTGCTCTCTCTTCTTGGTTGTGTATCATACAAGGCAAAAAATTAGTTGAGCCAAATGTAGGAGAGAGAGGTTGGAATGGTGAGAATCTGAGAAAATAAAACTCAATTTCTCCTTGATGCACTTGGAGGAGGAGAAGATTGTTAACATATACACATGGATAATTTTCACCCTGTCACACCACAACACGAAAATTTAGTCAAT
Organism: Tragulus kanchil; assembly: GCA_022376925.1. Classification (NCBI taxonomy): domain Eukaryota; kingdom Metazoa; phylum Chordata; class Mammalia; order Artiodactyla; family Tragulidae; genus Tragulus; species Tragulus kanchil. The sequence goes on along the minus strand of JAIOJX010000001.1, from coordinate 61,791,743 downwards.
TCTTCATTATACACAGATGGATCATCAGAATAACTGACTTTCACTCCCTTTTGGCATTAAACCAGTCTCTCTTGTTTTTCACTCCAACTTATTGAACAGATTTTCCCACAAGACTTGGAAACAATAGCTAATTATCACAGAACCTCCTTGAGGATGTGGTGAGAAAAGGGAGCAAGCCTTATGGAAATGTAGGGGTTCCTCTTGGACTGGTTGTATACATCATTCTAAGAGATGCTGTCTTTCACATGCAGAAGGGACAAGAAAGAGTTGACTAAGTTCCCAATGCTTCCGATGTCTTCCCTTTGCAGTGCAGCTTCAATATTTGGCTTGTGGTATGAAATCTCCAAGTATTAGGAATGCCCTTTCAAAGAAAAACCCAACCCCAAATTCTAAAGCCAAATGTAAATATTTTGGTAACTTATCACACCAGTCATTCTTCTATATTGTCAAAGATTCTGGCTAAAAGAGATAGAAAATTGAGTTGAGAGCACCTTAATGGTGTAGAGAAAACATCTGCCTCCTCTCATTTACAGCTCTAAAACATAGGCTATAGAGTTAAAGAAATGCCAACTTCTGTAAATATTAGAAAGGTAAAGAACTACACAGAATGTCTAGATTTCTTCAAGATCCCTCCCAGATTAACACTATAAATCATTTTTGTGGTCATTCTAACATTATTTCATGTAAGTCATGGGAAGCTGATACCAGATGAGATATGCATTCTGATTAGAGATATGGGAAATAGTAGTTGGCATAAAGATAGCAATGAGAATAACTTGGTGATTCATACCAGTATTGGCATAATGTCTAAAGCACTTAGCAAATGCTCTGGCATGTATTAATGAAAAAGCAGGTCAAGTTTAACAATGATGAAAATGATACCCATCCTTAATCTCCACCCAAATATCCCACCTACAGACCCCCCCTCCCCATATACAGTTTTCATACTTTTTTTTATGGTGCCAGTAAGTAGATTCATAGAATTTCAAAGCTGAAAAGGACCTCAAAGGTCATTTATTTCAAATTCTTATTTGACAGATTAAAAAACTATTCCTAGAGAAGAAAGTACCCTAAGTTTGCACAGCTGTAGTGGCAAAATTGGGACTAGTACTTCCTTTCTCCTTGTTTCACGTGCATGGTTACTGTTAAATTCAAACACTGGGTGTTGGCAGAGTACTGATTATTGAAAAGGCATTAAGTGTCCTCAATAACTTCAGCACTTCAGTGTATTCTGACCCCGTTCCATTATGAAGCCGATGAAGCATTAGTGTCTTCATGTGGCACTATCATTTCTAGCTCCATGATCTTGCATTTTATCCCTTCTTCTTTGGCACTGATGGAAAAAGCTACACAGATTATTTTTCTGGACAAGCTCAGTTGGTTAGTTATATCACATCAGCCTCAACTTTTGATTATTTAGCCTACACTCTTAAGAATTTCCTGACTTATACTTTCTAAATGGATTTAGTCTTTAGACCTTACAAAGAAGTAAATCATGGTCATGTGAGTAATGTATTTATTCATTTTCTCCTCCCCCATGGGAGAGAGGCTTGAGTTTACCAATCTATAGATCAGTTTAGGGCCACATGTCAACCAACTAGTTTCCAAATCCACTAACCCAAATCTTCTGACTGTGAAAGGTGACAATTAGAACAAGAATCTGCTAAGAGCTGCCAGATCTCCCACATAACAGTTTCTCAGGCTAACGTGAAAATAATGCCTTCATGATATTAACTGATATTCAAGTTCCATCTTGTATTTATGCTCAGGGGGTTCTAATTCACTTAATTTAGGCACTCACCAGAGTGATATTATCTATCTTTGGAAAGAGAGAATTGAATTTATTCAAAGTCAGTTGTGGGCAACAAAAACACTTAACTTCAATAGAACTGTCGTTTTGTCCTGTCCTTCTTGTCCCTTATAAACTTAGCTTCCAGAAGGATGATTTAATATACTGAATATGTACCAGTAAACAGGCTATTATTACTACCCAGAGATCTAATATACCATTCACTTACCTGACTACAATAGAACACTTCATAATAGGCTGTTGTCTAGATTCTGCCCAAGATGTTATTCAGTAAAGTAACTCATTGGTTAATCTGCATCCTGTGAGATCAGCTAGATATTCGTACAGTCTTGAGTATGTGCTTGGAAGTTTCCTCAGTCATTTTAAAATCATAGTGTCAAAGAGGTACTGGCAGATGGGCAATAGTTGGAATTTCTTCTCCACTTCTTTTTTCCAATCCCATCTCTGAACCAAGGAATCAATGCAAGGATGGCACATATGGCTAAGAGATCTGGGCAACTACCCTATTCATCAGGTCTGCAGAAGCACCCAAACCAGATAAAATGTCTGTGAAGTGGATTTTTATTTGTGGTGGGGGTGCTGAAATTATCTGGGGTGTCTCTTTATGAGAAATCAAGTAAACTGTGGAATTTTCAAAGCTTTAGTTCATCATCCTTGGTAAGGTAAGTGTTAGTTGCTCAGTTGGGTCTGACTCTTTGAACTCCATGGACTGCAACCTGCCAGGCTCATCTGTCCATGGAATTTTCCAAGCAAGAATACTGGAGGGGGTTTCCATTTCCTTCTCCAGGGGATCTTCTCAGCCCAGGGATTGAGCCTAGGTTTTCTGTATTGCAGGCAGATTCTTTACTGTCTGAGCCACCAAGGAAGCCCATTATCCCTGGAGTAAATGTCAAATGAGGCTATTAATTCCAGGCATCATTAACTTTCTGATGAACCAAGGAACATGTCATTTTCAGATTAGAAAATTACTCATGTATTCCTTTTGGCAGAAAATCTAATCATCATCGTAAGCAGTGTCACTGTATACCTACTATGTGGCAGAAACTGCATACATGACCTTTTCTGATCCTCACAATTGGCCCGGGAGGCAGGTGCTATTATTAACTCCAATTTTCAAATGAAGAAACTGAGCATCAGAGGGGATAAACAAATTGCCCAAGACCACGAAAGTGGCAAGTGGAAAGAACTACTATACTCAAAGCAAATTTTCCAAGAAGACAATTATTACTAAACCCAGGCTATTATTACTACCCAGAGATCTAATATACCATTCACTTACCTGACTACAATAGAACACTTCATAATAGGCTGTTGTCTAGATTCTGCCCAAGATGTTATTCAGTAAAGTAACTCATTGGTTAATCTGCATCCTGTGAGATCAGCTAGATATTCGTACAGTCTTGAGTATGTGCTTGGAAGTTTCCTCAGTCATTTTAAAATCATAGTGTCAAAGAGGTACTGGCAGATGGGCAATAGTTGGAATTTCTTCTCCACTTCTTTTTTCCAATCCCATCTCTGAACCAAGGAATCAATGCAAGGATGGCACATATGGCTAAGAGATCTGGGCAACTACCCTATTCATCAGGTCTGCAGAAGCACCCAAACCAGATAAAATGTCTGTGAAGTGGATTTTTATTTGTGGTGGGGGTGCTGAAATTATCTGGGGTGTCTCTTTATGAGAAATCAAGTAAACTGTGGAATTTTCAAAGCTTTAGTTCATCATCCTTGGTAAGGTAAGTGTTAGTTGCTCAGTTGGGTCTGACTCTTTGAACTCCATGGACTGCAACCTGCCAGGCTCATCTGTCCATGGAATTTTCCAAGCAAGAATACTGGAGGGGGTTTCCATTTCCTTCTCCAGGGGATCTTCTCAGCCCAGGGATTGAGCCTAGGTTTTCTGTATTGCAGGCAGATTCTTTACTGTCTGAGCCACCAAGGAAGCCCATTATCCCTGGAGTAAATGTCAAATGAGGCTATTAATTCCAGGCATCATTAACTTTCTGATGAACCAAGGAACATGTCATTTTCAGATTAGAAAATTACTCATGTATTCCTTTTGGCAGAAAATCTAATCATCATCGTAAGCAGTGTCACTGTATACCTACTATGTGGCAGAAACTGCATACATGACCTTTTCTGATCCTCACAATTGGCCCGGGAGGCAGGTGCTATTATTAACTCCAATTTTCAAATGAAGAAACTGAGCATCAGAGGGGATAAACAAATTGCCCAAGACCACGAAAGTGGCAAGTGGAATGACTACCAGATTCACATTCTACTATACTCAAACTATGCAAAATTATCCAAGAAGACCAAAATATTTTCATTGCAGACCTTGCAAGGCAGTGGTCTATTTGGAATTCTGAATTCTAGGAATTTATTTCCCACTTGAGGGAACAGTTTCCTAACTTTGAGGCTTGGTTCAACAGACACTTGATGGATGAGCTACTGAGAACACATAAGGGTGGGGGGCACACAGTGTGTGTGTTCTCTGTGTTTTCTCTGGCTGGGTAGGTAAAAATGAGTTCCTTAAAAATGTGAAACAAAATAAGCAAATACAAACCATTAAATCACTTTGCTCTTAACTGAAGTTTCAGTGTTAAGTTTTGTTTCAAAATGTTGGTCAGAGGAAAAACAATCTACTGAATCAAATTTTAAAAAAAGTTTCATATCACTGAAAGCATTGATGCTTCAAGATCTTTGCTTATAGAAGAGCCCTCTGATGGATATTGTATACTGGAATTTGGATAAAACCAAGCCAGGAACCAAATGCCAAGACTGGCTATATTAATTTGCTAAGCCATACTTCATCAAATGAAGCCAAATATTCTCACTAAACTGTGACCTGAACCAAAGTTTGTTGTTATTTTTTTTTTTCTTAAATAGTGAGTTGATTCAAACTGGAACCAGTGTTGCATATTTTCTGAAGTGACTGAACCCAGACTAACACCAAACTTCAAAACATATCATCTTAATATTAAACCTGAACTTACTTGCTATACAGTTTAGTCCAGTCAATTTCAGGCCTTGATTGGTGATGCCGCTGACATCACAGAGTTAGAGCCCTAGTCCATGTTTAGAGAGCTGATGTCTGCTTTAACTGAGCAATTCATCAAGACTCCTATGTCCCATTATCTCTAAACTCACCCACGATCTGAGAGCGCATGAGCAACAGGCTAAGGTAGAAGTATTGTCTCCTTTCAAATACAACAGGGTACATGTGGATGTCTCTATAAACTATGCACGCACCATGCTGTTTCTTAAATAACAACATGTATAAACTTCCCTTGGTCTTTGCATATGCTGTTCCCTCTGCTCAGAAGACTTTTAACTCCACATAATTTACTCTATCCCCCTTTTCATGTCTCTACTTGAATGTGACGTTAATAGAGTGCTTTCTATGAATATCTTATTAAAAATTGCACCCATTATACTTTTCCTCTTCATCTTTTTAAATTTATTATAGCATCCAACACTACTTGAAAAATTATACTTTTGCTTTTATTTATGACAGATTTTATTTTCTTGGGCTCCAAAATCACTGTGAATGGTGACTGCAGCCATGAAATTAAAAGATTCTTGCTCTTTGGAAGAAAAGCTATGACAAACCCAGACAGAATATTAAAAAGCAGAGACATCACTTTGCTGAAAAGGTCCATCTGGTCAAAGTCATAGCTTTCCCGGTAGTCATGTACAGATATGAAAGTTGGACTATAAAGAAGGCTGAGCACCAAAGAATTGATGCTTGCTTGCTTTTTTTTTTTTTTTAAATTTTTGCCTCTTTTATTGGTCCTTCATTTATTTATTTTCATTCATCTTAATTCTTTGGCCTGTGTGTGCCTCCTATTGCAGTGGCCTCCCTCGTTGCAGAGCACCATCTCTGGACGCATGCACTCCAGAGCTCTGGCTCATAATTGGGCACACCATTCCAGCTGCTCCACGGCATATGGACTCTTCCCAGGCCAGGGATCATACTGGCATGCAAGGCAGACTCTTTACCGACTGGACCACCAGGGAAGCCCAGAACTGATGCTTTCTAACTGTGGTGCTGGAGAAGACTCTTGAGAGCCCCTTGGATAGCAAGGAGATCAAACTACTCAATCCTAAAGGAAATCAACCCTGCATATTCATTGGAAAAGACTGACGCTGAAACTGAAGCTCCACTGCCTTGGCTGCCTATGTGAAGAGGTGACTCATTGGGAAAGACCCTGGTGCTCAGAAAGATTGAGAGCAGGAGGAGAAAGGGATCAAGAGAGAATGAGATAGTTGGATGGCATCATCGACTGAAGGGACATGAGTTTGAGAAAGCTCCAGGATATAGTGAAGGACAGAGAAGCCTGTTGTGCTGCAGTCCATGGGGCTGCAAAGAGTTGGACACAACTGAGAGACTAAACAACAATAAATTTTCACTTATTTGTTTACTCTCACCACTAGAACATGAGCTCCATGAGAGCAAAGACTGTTTTCTTCGTTGCCTTATGCCAAGTTCTTTGAATAGTGCTTAGACTGTGGTAGGTGTTCCATAAATATTGAGGGAAAAAAGGCAATATCACATAAGATAATATGGCATAATCCAATGAACATAACTCTGGGAGTCAGAAGAGCTTAGCTATATCTCAAGCTCTGTCATTAACGTGTGCTCTGGGACAAATCATGTTTCCTCTTTGGAGCTGAGTTTCCTCAGTGGTAGAATGGGACTGTTTGGATCTTCTTTACCTAGTTCATGGAAATGTGAGAGTCAGGAAAAATAATATATATGCAAATCCTCAGAAAAGTATAAGGTACTAGATTTGTGTATGTTTCTCTTCAGACTACTGAGGTCAGGTTTTCTACAAGAAGATATTTTTACTTGTTTGTGTGTGTGCATGCTAAGTCACTTCAGCCGTGTCTGACTCTGTATGACCCTATGGGCTGTAATCCACCAGGCGCCTCTGTCCATGGGATTCTCCAGGCAAGAATTCTGGAGTGGGTTTCCATGCCCTCCTACAAGGGATCTTCTCAACCCAGGGATCAAACCCACATCTCTTATGCGTCCTGTCTTGGCAGGCAGGTTCTTTACCACTAGCACCACCTGGGAAACCTTTTCACTTGTTTAACCTATTGCAATTGTCATGCTGTTTTCTTATATTCTTAAACTAAGGTGAGTTCAGGGGACAAAAAACCCAAAAAAGCTACTGGTCAATGGGCCTGGCCAGGCTTACTCCTTCTCAGAGTGTGCCTTAAAGGCCAAAAGTCCAGCCTGACTGAAGCTAGAATCCAAATTGATTCTCTCTGCCAAAACTTGCGCTAGTCCTAGGGATGAGCTGCACATTTGAAACAGGGACTCAGAGCAATGACCTATTTGGCCAAGCAAGCTCATGTACAAGGCTGGAAGACTGTTAATCCTTAAGGATTTAGTCAATCATCCGTCTCTTGAATGGTCGGTGACACCCAGACCCAAGGAAGTAAGCAGTTGCCCTCTTTCCTGGCATCCTGTTCTGCCCTCCTCTGGCTTGCCATGGACATACACTGAACAAGTCATCAGCAGTCACAGGGTATCTTGGTGTCCTGGCAGGTATTCACGCTCTCCAAACCCAAATCTAATATAGCTAAACAACAAGCTGTTGATGAGGCCTCTGATTTAAATTCATGTGAAAGGTGCTATAGTGTGTACATACAAAGATCCTTATTCATTTTCCACCCATCATCTGGGCATGCCTTTAGGGCAATCATTACTTATGATAGAAAACTTCCCGGAACCAAATCATGTTTCCTCTTTGGAGCTGAGTTTCCTCAGTGGTAGAATGGGACTGTTTGGATCTTCTTTACCTAGTTCATGGAAATGTGAGAGTCAGGAAAAATAATATATATGCAAATCCTCAGAAAAGTATAAGGTACTAGATTTGTGTATGTTTCTCTTCAGACTACTGAGGTCAGGTTTTCTACAAGAAGATATTTTTACTTGTTTGTGTGTGTGCATGCTAAGTCACTTCAGCCGTGTCTGACTCTGTATGACCCTATGGGCTGTAATCCACCAGGCGCCTCTGTCCATGGGATTCTCCAGGCAAGAATTCTGGAGTGGGTTTCCATGCCCTCCTACAAGGGATCTTCTCAACCCAGGGATCAAACCCACATCTCTTATGCGTCCTGTCTTGGCAGGCAGGTTCTTTACCACTAGCACCACCTGGGAAACCTTTTCACTTGTTTAACCTATTGCAATTGTCATGCTGTTTTCTTATATTCCTAAACTAAGGTGAGTTCCAGGGGACAAAAACCAAATAAGCTACTGGTCAATGGGCCTGGCCAGGCTTACTCCTTCTCAGAGTGTGCCTTAAAGGCCAAAAGTCCAGCCTGACTGAAGCTAGAATCCAAATTGATTCTCTCTGCCAAAACTTGCGCTAGTCCTAGGGATGAGCTGCACATTTGAAACAGGGACTCAGAGCAATGACCTATTTGGCCAAGCAAGCTCATGTACAAGGCTGGAAGACTGTTAATCCTTAAGGATTTAGTCAATCATCCGTCTCTTGAATGGTCGGTGACACCCAGACCCAAGGAAGTAAGCAGTTGCCCTCTTTCCTGGCATCCTGTTCTGCCCTCCTCTGGCTTGCCATGGACATACACTGAACAAGTCATCAGCAGTCACAGGGTATCTTGGTGTCCTGGCAGGTATTCACGCTCTCCAAACCCAAATCTAATATAGCTAAACAACAAGCTGTTGATGAGGCCTCTGATTTAAATTCATGTGAAAGGTGCTATAGTGTGTACATACAAAGATCCTTATTCATTTTCCACCCATCATCTGGGCATGCCTTTAGGGATCACAGGCTGGCATGGTTACTTTGATGAAGTAAGAAAACAAATCTGCTTTCCCCCAAACTTTCAAACGAATCAACTGCCCAGCCATTGGCTAATGCCCCAAATGAGACTTAGTATTTCATGCTGCAATAGATTTTGAAGACAGTGAGGTGAGTAAAAGCTGAGGGTGAATAAAAGAGAAAAAGGAACATCTAAGGAGTTTTCTGATCTCTAAAGCATCTGATATAATTTAAGGGTAAGTTCTGAGATAGGGAACAGGAAATAGACTTTCATTTTCCCTGCTTACAATGCGCCCCATTCCTGCTCTGCCACCACTGCTCATCCCATTGATATTGTTTCTGGGGGTAGTGGGAATAGAGCAGTGATGGTGAATCAAGTCCATTACTGTCCCTAGGAGTCAAGTACAACTCCTAGCCCCTGCTCAGCCTGGGAGGGCCCATTATTGCCCTGCTTCCAGCTGACCACACTCAAGCTTGGCTCAGGGATCTAAGTATTTTTGGCACCTTGCACTCTCAGGTGGCTTATGGCCTAAGCCTACCCTCTTTCTTCAACCCCAGTTTAAATTGACACCAAATTTACATTCATAGATTAGGTTACTTTAATTATTTTAAATTACAAAAGACAAGCATACCTGTTGACAAATTGTCAAGCAATATTGACAGTGTATAATCTAGAACAGAAAAGATTCCCTCTAGTTCCCTAGTCACCACCTCAGGGGTTAATGCCATAAATGGTTTGGTTTGGTTTGGAACTAAATATGTTTAGTTCCAGACAATTTTCTATGTACTCTATGGTTAAGCAATTCAACCAGATCATTAAAATTTCCAGGTAAATTCAATTTTGAATTCTGGTAATGTCAGATGCTACAGACCACAGGAGGTGAAAAAGTCTTGGATGGCGTGGCATGGTTTGAGACCCCTGCTGGTGGGTGGCAATGCATGTGTTGGATAGCTAGTTGGTTGTTCATGAATAAGGTTGCTTACTGATGCATAGGAGCTTCCCAGGTGGCTCAGTGGCAAAGAATTCACCTGTCAGTGCAGGAGACACAGAGACACGGGTTTGATCCATGGGTCAGGAAGAGACCCTGGAGTAGAAAATGACAACTTGCTCCAGTATTCTTGCCAGGAAAACTCTATGAACAGAGGAGCCTGGCAGGATACAACACATGGGTTCACAAAGAGTCAAACATGACTGAGCATGCACATGCACGTGCGCACACACACACACACACACACATAAATGGCACACCTATATCTTAGGAAGCTGTACTGAAGAAGCCTAGAGCCTAAGCTGAGTATTCTCTGCTTACTTGGCAAACTCTGTTGTGGTTGAAGCCAACAATCCATGTCATCCTGAGAGATAAGGTAATGTAAAAGGCCAATGTCTTTGGTGAAATATTAATTTTTTAAATGGGTGTCTCCTACACTGCTACTTATTCTACTCTGGCCCCTCTCCCAGAAATAAAAAGCCATAGTCAAGTTAGTCACTTTAGTCAAGAGAAAGTTCTTAGTAGATGAGCCTCTGATGCAACCAAGAAAAGTGACATACATGCACAATGGGTCCATGGTTAGGGGTTAATCAAGAGTTTACTGTGGAAAGGATGAAGACATGTGAGTCAGAGATTTTTGGAATGTCTAAAATCTTTACACTTGGTCGTTCATCGAGAGCAACTTCCAGCCTTTCACCATTAAGCTCTTTTCCCTGCCACCTCCTCACAGATGTCATAAGCTGCTGTTCTCTTTGAGTCACCAGTGAAGAAACAGAGAAAGGATGAAGGCCAGGTACTTAATGTACAATAAGGACTATGGAAACCTCAGCAATGGGAGAAAGAACTAGTGGAAGCCAAGTTATACACCCTAATGTATGCTTCTCAGAACTGTGTTCAGCAGAGTCAGATTTTTAGCTTGCTTCTGAGCATTCACTCATTCATTTGTTCACTCCCCACTTCATTTTACCAAGGAACTGAGGAAGTTAAGAATGTCAGCTGTTCTGGGCTTCCCCTGGTGGTCCAGTGGGTAAGGACACTGCCGTGCAGTGCAAGGGGCACCGGTTCGATCCCTGGCCTGGGAAGATCCCACGTGCTGCGGAGCGGCTGGACTGATGTGTCCAATTACCGAGCCAGAGCTCTGGAGCGCATGCACACAGAGCCGGTGCTCTGCGACAAGAGAGGCCACTGCGATGGGAGGCCCACAGGAGCCAAAGAACAAAGACAGATGCAAATAGAGAAATGAAAGACCAATAGAAGTGGCCTGCCCGCTCCCCTCCCTCCCCAACCTGACTCCCACCCAAAATAAATAAATAAATCTTAAAAAAAAAAAAAAGAATGTCAGCTGTTCTATCTTATTTTAAAAGTTCTGCACAATGGGAACTCGTTTTCCAATCTGAATAACTCCCCAAAAGCCTGGTAGGGTTGGGTTTAGGGTTTGTAAAACTCAGGAGATTAGAAAACTCATTATTTTAAGAAATATGTTGCCTTGTTCAGGGTGGTCCTAGTCTAATCAGAAGGCCCAAAGATCACCACAGTTTACAGTTGATAATGTATAGATCCACAAACTGGCAGAGCTGGAAGGGGCCAAAAATAACAGAATCTTCCTAATTTTACCCAAATCTGAGAACACCAAGACACATGGTCTTATCAGACCAGAGGCATGTCATCCATCCCTTCCTGGGGCTTGTTGTTATTTAGTTGCTAAGTCATATCTGGCTATTTGCAGCCCCATGGACTTCAGCATGGCAGGCTCCCCTGTCCTCACTATCTCCTGGAGTTTGTGCATATTCATGTCCATTGAGTTGGTGATGCTATCTAACCGTCCCATTCCCTGCCATCCCCTTCTCCTTTTGCCTTCAATCTTTCCCAGGATCAGGGTCTTTGCCAATGAGTCATCTCTTTGCATCAGGTGGCCAAAGTATTGGAGCTTCAGTTTCAGCCTCAGTCTTTCCAGTGAACATTCAGGGTTTGTTTCCTTTAGGATTGACTGGTTTGATCTCCTTGCTGTCCAAGGGACTCTCAAGAGTCTTCTCCAGCACCACAATTTGAAGGCCCAATCCTTTGGTTCTCAGCCTTTCTTATGATCCAACCCTCACATTCATGCATGACTACTGGAAAAATCATAGCTTTGACTATACAGACCTTTGTTGGCAAAATGATGTCTCTGCTTTTTAACACTCTGTCTAGATTTGTTACAGCTTTTCTTCCAAGGAGCAAGTGTCTTTTAATTTCATGGCTGCAGTCGCTGTCCACAGAGATTTTGGAGCCCAAGAAAACAAATATCTATTACCGATTCCACTTTTCCCCCTTCTATTTGCAATGATGTAATGAAACTGGATGCCAATTTAGTTTTTTGAATGTTGATTTTCAAGCCAGATTTTTCACTTTTCATTCACCCTCATCAAGAGACTCTTTCGTTCCTGTGGCTACCACTGGCCTATTAGAGATCAGAAGGCTTTGAGTCATTAGAAAGGGTCATTCTTTTGCCTTGTAGCTTTCAGATTTCCATTCCTCCAGGAGTTTTGTGTTTGTCTTGTTTCCCAGTTTTATCATGAGAAGAAATTACTTTTATTCAGACTAGAACATTGAGTTGGGAGTAGAGTAATGGTTGTAAAAAACCTGAGCAACTTTCTACCCTCACCCTTTGCTTTGCCATCATCATATTCACTTTTGGGGTGTTCCGGATGGAACAGATTATTTCTTTTAATCTTGCCACTTGCTAAGAAGATGAGCCTGAGTGTGTGTAAGGTTCACATTATGAGGTGATTAATTTATTAATAATACTGTGGCTGCTCTCAGTGCTATTAACAAACAGGCCTGGTGTGCGTGCCTTCCCCTAGGCATCTCATTAAGCATTTGATAGAGCTGTGATTAGCATTAGCATCACTAATACCTGACACTGGCTGTGTTCCTGGCATATGAAGATTTACCTTTCAGGACAGGAAGCAAAGTTGAGAAAAGAAGCACCAAGCAGAGATAATAAGGCCCAGAGAGGGCTAGATGTATTATTAGAAACAGTATGAGTAGCTTATATCAGTGCTTTCCAGAATTTAGAATTTCATAGAAGAGTACAAATCATTTAATTTGTGAATGACATAAGGTGGCTGACTTTTCATTAAACAATGACACTTTAACTCCAAAAGGTTAGGAAGGACAAAATACATTTAGAGTAAATTTAATTTGTAAAGAACTCACTGCATTATCTGACTCATCTCACTTCAGCACAGCCTGGTGTAAACATGGTTACAGAGCAGAAGTGGGTCACACATTGGCTTTTAGAAAATTCTGGTCTGTATGGGAGCTAACAATCTCAGCCTTATGAAGGAATCTCCTTGCCACTGTGGAGAGACACCAGTTAGTTTTCCAGAAGAACAGACGGATATGAGGAAGGGTAGGAAAGTTCTGGGCCAAAAAGTTAGGAAGATGGAAGGTTTGTTCTTAATATTTATTTTTATTTTATTTATTTGTTTAACTATGTCAAATCTTAGTCATGGTACATGGGATTTATTTCCCCCAATCAGGGATCAAACCCAGGTCCTTTGCATTGGTAGCACAGAGTCTTAGCCACTGGACCACCAGGGAAGTCGAGAAGGATGGTTCTTTTCACATGGTTGTTTCTGGGGCTTGGGTGCATGTGTGCTCAGTCACTCAGTCATGCCCAACTCTTTGTGACCCCATGGACTATAGGCCACCAGGCTCCTCTGTCCATGGGATTCTCCAGGCAAGAATACTGAAGTGGGTTGTCATGCCCTCCAGGGGATCTTCCCAACCCAGGGATCAAACTCGCATCTTCTGCATTGGCAGGTGGATTCTTTACCTCTCTGCCACCTGGGAAGCCCTCTCTGGGGAATGAGGGTATGCTAATAGTAGGACTGTCCAGGCTAGGATTAACAAACAGGCCTGGTGTCGTGCCTTCCCTAGGCATCTCATTAAGCATTTGATAGAGCTGTGATTAGCATTAGCATCACTAATACCTGACACTGGCTGTGTTCCTGGCATATGAAGATTTACCTTTCAGGACAGGAAGCAAAGTTGAGAAAAGAAGCACCAAGCAGAGATAATAAGGCCCAGAGAGGGCTAGATGTATTATTAGAAACAGTATGAGTAGCTTATATCAGTGCTTTCCAGAATTTAGAATTTCATAGAAGAGTACAAATCATTTAATTTGTGAATGACATAAGGTGGCTGACTTTTCATTAAACAATGACACTTTAACTCCAAAAGGTTAGGAAGGACAAAATACATTTAGAGTAAATTTAATTTGTAAAGAACTCACTGCATTATCTGACTCATCTCACTTCAGCACAGCCTGGTGTAAACATGGTTACAGAGCAGAAGTGGGTCACACATTGGCTTTTAGAAAATTCTGGTCTGTATGGGAGCTAACAATCTCAGCCTTATGAAGGAATCTCCTTGCCACTGTGGAGAGACACCAGTTAGTTTTCCAGAAGAACAGACGGATATGAGGAAGGGTAGGAAAGTTCTGGGCCAAAAAGTTAGGAAGATGGAAGGTTTGTTCTTAATATTTATTTTTATTTTATTTATTTGTTTAACTATGTCAAATCTTAGTCATGGTACATGGGATTTATTTCCCCCAATCAGGGATCAAACCCAGGTCCTTTGCATTGGTAGCACAGAGTCTTAGCCACTGGACCACCAGGGAAGTCGAGAAGGATGGTTCTTTTCACATGGTTGTTTCTGGGGCTTGGGTGCATGTGTGCTCAGTCACTCAGTCATGCCCAACTCTTTGTGACCCCATGGACTATAGGCCACCAGGCTCCTCTGTCCATGGGATTCTCCAGGCAAGAATACTGAAGTGGGTTGTCATGCCCTCCAGGGGATCTTCCCAACCCAGGGATCAAACTCGCATCTTCTGCATTGGCAGGTGGATTCTTTACCTCTCTGCCACCTGGGAAGCCCTCTCTGGGGAATGAGGGTATGCTAATAGTAGGACTGTCCAGTGGGTAAACAAATAGGTTTTCCAGTAACAAACTGGGAAAGCTCCTGGATAAAGCATGGTCTTTTCCACCACACCCCTCCAAAGGTACACACACTTAGGAGCCCCCATCTTTTCCAAATACTGATTCCCTGCATTGTGTATTGATGCAGTTGAAAGAGTCCTTTTATACCTTGAACCCAAACACTCAAATTCTGGTCCTGGTTCTAATACTAATCAGTTGTGTGATTTCTGGCATGTTCTTTCCTCACGGGGATAATGAGGGAGTTGGACTAGATATGTCTGTGTGTGTGTCTGCTAAGTCAGCTCAGTTGTGTCTGACTCTTTGCAACATCATGGACTGTAGCCCACCAGAATCCTCTATCCATGGGATTCTCCAGACAGGAATACTGGAGTGGGTTGCTGTTTCCTTCTCCAGGGAATCTTCCCCACCCAGGGACTCTTCCCCACCCAGGGACTGAAATCGTGTCTCTTATGTCTCCTGCATTTGCAGGCAGGTTCTTTACCACTAGCACCACCTGGGAAGCCCAGACATGTCTATAGGCCCATGTGATTCTGTTATCCTCTATGCACAACCCCACCCCTCACCCAAGTGAGTCTCTGTTTATTCTGTGACTGCTACTTCAATTGGAGTTGATGAAGTCTTTTCTGGTAGTTCATTCTGTTGTTACCAGCAAGTTTATTATCTGGTCCCTACTGGATTAGTGGCGGAAGTCTTCTCACCCTTTCCTTTCTCTTCTTCTGTTCTGTCACAAGTTCAGCAAGGTCAGCTCAGGACTGTTTTCCCTACAGCTGTGCATTATATTAATATCACCAAGGAGTGCTTCACACTGGGGTCTGTTAGCTAAGAACCCTAGGTCACCTCACTAATTGTACATGACTCTCCAGCTATATGCTTTTTGTCTAATGGACCAATTTGTCCATTTGTCATAAACAAGACTGCCTTTGGTCCAGAAACACATTCAGAGTGGATGTATTCATGGTCTGGAGGCTGCTTCTAACCATAATTGCTGTCCTCCATTAAATATTGTGGGAGCTGTGTTATCAAGACCAAAAGAAGGAGAGAAAGGGAGAATTCAAACAGGAAAAAGCCAGAGCACAGGAAGGAAAAAAATGTGGTTGAAGCAGAAGGGCCCACTCTTCTGAGCATTATTTTCCCCTCAATGTATAACCCTGCCAAGGGGCACTGTAGGCCAGACAGACCTGAATTCACACCCCAGCTGTGTCAGTTAGTTGCATGATCTTTGGGAAAATTTTCTTAACCCTACTGAGCTTCAGTTTCCCACAGTTGTAAAGATGGCAGGACATTTATGTACATTAAATGGGAATATACATGTAAAGTAGCACTCAATAAGTGGTAGTTATTGCAATTCCTTGGGCTTCCCTGGTGGTTCAGGGGTAAAGAATCTGGGTGCAATGCAGTAGATGTAGGTTTGATACCTTGGTTGGGAAGATTCCTTGGTGGAGGGCGTGGAAACCCACTCCAGTATTACTGCCTGGACTCATGGACAGAGGAGCCTGGCAGGCTGGAGTCCATAGGGTCACAGAGTTGGACATGACTGAAGTAACTAAGCACAAATGCACACATTGCAATTCCTTAAAGCAACTCTGTGGAGCTCTCTCTTCCTATTAGACTGCTCAGTCACTTTAGTTGTGTCTGACTCTGTACAACCTTAAGGACTGTAGCCTGCCAGACTCCTCTGTCCATGGGATTCTCCAGGAAAGGATACTGGAGTGGGATGCTGTACCCTTCTCCAAGGGATATTTCTGACTCAGGGATTGAACTTGCATTGCTTGTATCTCCTGAATAGGCAGGTGGGTTCTTTACCACTATTACCACCTAGGAAGCCCTATTGCTATTTAATGAAACCCTTTCTGCCCTATTGGGCAAAGCTGGATAATTTTCCTAGATAGGCATACCTATCAGAAAACAGGTCAGGAAGGGTGGGAGATGTAACCTTTCTGTAAACCCAGGAAGAGGAAAATTAAACAGGACTTGCTAAATATATACCATTGCCTCTTCCAGTGGTTGTGTCTGTGGTTTTGTGCCTCCTTGTTCATCTTGGAGTTTGGCCTCTGGGCAAGTACCTTACCTCCTGATCCCCACACACAGAAAGATGGATACATTTTTGTCAATGGTATGTAGAAGACATGATGTAAACTACTCACTAGGCTGGTCCATAAAGTATTTCACAGGGAACCTTCAGCCCTCTTCCCCTGTTGCAGAGAGCTTGGAGCCTCAGAGTAAGACGTTGCCATCCCAGAATGGAAAGAGCTTGGATTCTCAAGTTGCCTAAGTTGGAGAAGAGCCCCTAATAACTTTCATTAGATTTTATGTCCATATGAAAGGAACTTTAGTTATGCCAGATCATTGAGATGCAAGAGTCTATTTGTTATTGTTGCATAACCAATCTTATCCTGATGATATATCAGTCATATATAGTTAGAAATACATACACACTCAAAAGAGTAGGTAAGGAAAGAGACGGGAGGGGAAATGGTTTGGTCTGTCACCCATAGGGGAATAGATGAATGATAGCATGGATAGAATTAACACAGGTTGAGGAGCCAGTGCCAGGGGTTTGTGAAGACCACAACAACCTGAGCCTTAGCCTGGCCTTCTAAGTTTCCTGTTTCAGATCAGAATAAACCTCATCTTTAGCTCTCCTGCATCCAGAAAGACAGAGCAATGCTGGGAGAGAACATTCTCAATTTCTTAGATTAGGCTCTCGTGTTAATTGCATCCTAGTTGAGCAGATGCTGATATTTGGCAACCCCTTGAGCTAGAAGCCATTTTGCAGATCATTTACTGTATTTGCCCTAAGTCTTCCTTAGAAAAAAAAGAATTTTCCTGTTTTATGTCCTAAGAATAGACAAGAAGAAGTCTCATCTTGCTGGGCACCATGACCCAACCCATTCAGGTTGTGCTCTTGATCATAGGCCCCAAATGTTACTTTGGAGGGTGATTTATACATGCCACACCAGGTACGCATGCCTAACCCCCAAACTGCCAAAGATCTGCTCTGGAGCAACTGTCTGTGTCTTACAAGCCTGGGCCATTGTCTGCCAACAACCGAGGCTGTCCCTAGAAAGTTTCCCTAAAGCCCATATGCTGGCAGTTTAAAAGCGTTTCCTTTTGTACTGTTGTCAGTAGAAATGGGGAATGCCTGTTACCCATTCTGGCTAATTGCCTCCACCCAGTTCTGCTTCTTCCCTAGACTGCTCAGTTAACTGTCTTTCATTAACCTAGGGAAACTTCCTTTTTGGAAATCCTCCCTTGGTGAGTATTCTGAGCCTGACAGCAGCTGTCCTCCTTCCAATGTCTAAGGAAGTCATTGAACATTCTACAACTTCTTGATGAAGTCTGAAGGGGAAGTGAATTCTCAGCTAGGTTGGGCCATCCACAGTGTCTCAGGGGACTGTACAGTGGCTTGAGGGAAGCCTCATTGTGTCCTGTCACAACAGTGCTGCCTCGCCAAAGTACACAAGGCCAGTCATTGTGCTCTGCCGCTGGCTGAGCCAGAGCAATGGAGGGCAGAGTGCAATGGAACACCATGGCTTCCCTGCCCCAACAAGTCAGGTGGCCAGGCCTTAGACCAGGCAACTCAGTGCCATTCAGGAGTCAGTGCAGCCAAGTGAGCACACTGGTTTCCATGCAGCCATGTTGAATGCAGTGTGGCCCTCCAAGAAGTGCCTTCAGTTTTGGATTCTAAAAGAGGTGTTGAAATGAAATAGAAAGAAAGGGTGAAAAATGAGAGAGGGAGGTAGGGAGAGAGAGGAGAGAAAGGGAGAGAGTAGGGTGTGGGGGAAGGGGAAATGAAATGAAATAAAAGGAAGCAAACGTTGCTTCTGAGTGTTTCTGGGCCATGACAATGAGCTGTGTTGAGATCATATCGGCATGTAGCTAGACAACCAGAATGTGTGTGCCAGGTAAATTCAGAGCTTGGGAATTATGTCAGAAACTTAAGAACTAGACAGTCTCTCCCTGCCTTGGTGTGCCTTTTACTGATATCTAAACATATGCAAAAGAACTTTAGGACAATTCCAGGGAAGCAGAGCAGATATGAAGTCATATGGTCCAGGTGGATGTACAGAAGTACTTAGAATTGCATTTAAACCACTCCAGACAGATGCCACAGCACTCCTATTTTCAAAATGTATTGAGAAATACCCTTAATAATTGTTTGTAAGTGGTCCCCCTTGGTTGACATCTATTCCTTGTGCTAATAACTTCTTGGTTTGTGGGTGAAGATGTAGTTGGTAATGAGTGGGCTATCCTGCGTGAGGCACTATGGGGTATACAAAGAGGAAATCCTTTGAGATGTAGTCACCCTCTCTGCTTGATGGAGAACAGGGGTACATATTGGATAGCTCAGAGCCCCAGTCTGATGGAAGGACAGGCCAGGCTATCAAAGTCTACGGCCATATTACCCTGAATATGCCTAATTTTGTCTGATCTCAGAAGCTAAGCAGGGTTGGGCCTGGTTAGTATTTGGATGGGAGAACTAGCAAAGGGATCCTAATGTGTGTGACACTTGCCCAGGAAGTGTTCACAACCGTCTTCGGTCATGCTATTTCTGAGCAGTCCTACAGGAGTCCTCAAGATTCAGAGCATTTCTGTATTTCCTGGGTACTTTAGAGATTCCTAGCATCACTAAAGGAAAAACCAAACCAGAAAGCAGCTACTTTCTCCAGCTTGCCTGTAGATGGGTTATTTTTAGTTCTCTGCATGTAACTTAGGGCTCCATTTCTATAAATGCTCTGCATCTTAGAGGAAATGCAGATTCTTTTTTGAATGATAGGCCACGTGTTTCCCCTTAGCATGTGGCGGTAAATCTATGATTCTCATGCCATCTTATTGGTGGTGGAAGCTGTGTGGATTGGGACTTGTTAGTGACATTTCAGAGAAGGGGTGACAGAAGCATTAAGTTAGTCTAGCAGCATCCAAGCTGGGACACAGTGTGAAGACAAAGTGCAAACATCTAGACACATGCACACACACATATACACACACACATCCATAACGTTCTGGGATTTTCTAAGTGCCCCTCCCTAGCACATCTCCCTCCACAGAAACAGCCACAGCAGCAAAGCTTGGCCTCCTGGATGGATTCAAATAAGAACTCTCGGGCTCACATCTGGAATAGCAAACATCAGGATTAAAGAAGCTAAAGTGTTCTTAACTACTACTCTTGCACAGATGTTCTTCCAGGCAAGGTAATCCCTAGATAAAAATAGGGGTGTTTGGTTCTTCTTGTTCCCCCTGGCCTGTGCCTGACTTTCTTGGCCTCACTGCCACATCCCACTACAGCACTCACCTGTCCTCCACCTGCCTTCTCTCTGGTAGTTTCTATGGAGGCTGGCCTTCGCTCCAGTTCCTCCTGCCCAGTGTAGCTGTGCAGGTCAGGGTGGAACCTGGATGGAAAAGGCCAGCAAAAGCTGGGAGGGCTCTTTGTCCATACTGTCCTCTGTGACCAATCACCCACAGGGCCTTCACTGAAGGCAGTATTAAGGCTGGTGCAAAGAAGGAAGATACAGATTCTAAGCTCAAGAATCTCACAATAGAGCTGAGGAGGAAGCAGCTAACAGACACACAGGAGACAGAAAAATTAGATATAGTGGTAGAGGAATTGTGAGCAACCTCATTCTTGCTGAAGGAGCTGAGAGGCCAGGGAAGCTTTCAGGTGAGCAAGAAGAGTCTGGGAAGACTTTGTACAGGAGGTGAAAACTGATCTAGTATCCAGTGAGTCTTACCATGGAGTCACATACTAAGATGGACTGGTGATCAGGTGTGTTGGAGTTGGGACAGAGGGGCAGGGCTCAAGGTGACACCATGTCCTAGAATTCTTCTAACTTCAGTCCTCCTCAGTTCTTTTCCTCCCTAGCCTGACCATCTTCATCTCTAGCTATCCTTCCAGGTATTATCTCCTTGAGCTTGGAAAATTCACCAAGCAGCAGCTGGAAGCCAGGAATTGGCTGTGTGAACAACATTGGCTGCATTTCAAGTTGCTTTCAGACCTTCACAAGGGGAAATCTGCTGTGCTCTTGCTTCTTCTAATTAAGACCATGTGCTCTGGGCCCCATGGAAACATAACTGGGAATACTTTCTCTGATAGTTCATCCTGGGGATTCAACAGCAAATAAAAACTCAAGGTGATGTGGAAAGGATGCTGGCAGCCTGGGCTCAAAGGCAATGCCCTTGGGTTCCCAAGGGGATTGCTTGTCCTTTGAAAGGGAGAAGCTGCTGGGCTTCTGCAAAGGGCACAGGATTCTGACAGTTCTCTCACTCTCTCCTCCCTGGAAAATACAGGAGATTCTTGTATGAATAGCAAGAGGAAACTAGCGTGGCAACTGGGATCCACTTTAGAAAGCCTCCAGGGGACACTGAATGAGAAGCTGGGCATTTCTGCCAACAACTGATGGCCAAAGGAGGTCCAGGAAAGGGTGGGTGTTCATTGCAGAGAGTTCTGGTGTGGTAGGAAGCCAGGGGCCTGGGCTCTAGCCCCATTGGAGTCATAAATTCCTTGTGTGATTTAGGAGCAGGCTCTGTGACCAATCACCACAGGGCCTTCACTGAAGGCAGTATTAAGGCTGGTGCAAAGAAGGAAGATACAGATTCTAAGCTCAAGAATCTCACAATAGAGCTGAGGAGGAAGCAGCTAACAGACACACAGGAGACAGAAAAATTAGATATAGTGGTAGAGGAATTGTGAGCAACCTCATTCTTGCTGAAGGAGCTGAGAGGCCAGGGAAGCTTTCAGGTGAGCAAGAAGAGTCTGGGAAGACTTTGTACAGGAGGTGAAAACTGATCTAGTATCCAGTGAGTCTTACCATGGAGTCACATACTAAGATGGACTGGTGATCAGGTGTGTTGGAGTTGGGACAGAGGGGCAGGGCTCAAGGTGACACCATGTCCTAGAATTCTTCTAACTTCAGTCCTCCTCAGTTCTTTTCCTCCCTAGCCTGACCATCTTCATCTCTAGCTATCCTTCCAGGTATTATCTCCTTGAGCTTGGAAAATTCACCAAGCAGCAGCTGGAAGCCAGGAATTGGCTGTGTGAACAACATTGGCTGCATTTCAAGTTGCTTTCAGACCTTCACAAGGGGAAATCTGCTGTGCTCTTGCTTCTTCTAATTAAGACCATGTGCTCTGGGCCCCATGGAAACATAACTGGGAATACTTTCTCTGATAGTTCATCCTGGGGATTCAACAGCAAATAAAAACTCAAGGTGATGTGGAAAGGATGCTGGCAGCCTGGGCTCAAAGGCAATGCCCTTGGGTTCCCAAGGGGATTGCTTGTCCTTTGAAAGGGAGAAGCTGCTGGGCTTCTGCAAAGGGCACAGGATTCTGACAGTTCTCTCACTCTCTCCTCCCTGGAAAATACAGGAGATTCTTGTATGAATAGCAAGAGGAAACTAGCGTGGCAACTGGGATCCACTTTAGAAAGCCTCCAGGGGACACTGAATGAGAAGCTGGGCATTTCTGCCAACAACTGATGGCCAAAGGAGGTCCAGGAAAGGGTGGGTGTTCATTGCAGAGAGTTCTGGTGTGGTAGGAAGCCAGGGGCCTGGGCTCTAGCCCCATTGGAGTCATAAATTCCTTGTGTGATTTAGGAGCAGGCTGCTCTTGACCCTGCTTCTTCCTCCCACTTTCCTTTGGCCCTAGCTTTCAAAATGATGGAACCACCTTCTCTCTAAGGGCTTTAGCAGCTCTGAAATTTTGGGATTCAAAGTCCAGCTCTTTAGACAATGACCAACACTTAAGGGAAAGAAGCCACTTGTGAGTGCTCAGTCATGTCTGATTCTTTGTGACCCCATGGACTATGGTGTGCCAGGCTCCTTTGTTCTTGGGATTTCCTAGGCAAGAACACTGGAGTGGATTGCTGTTTCCTCCTCCATGGGGTCTTTCCCACCCAAGGATCTAACCCACGTCTCCTGTATCTCCTTGACTGGCAGGTGGATTCTTTACCACTGTGCTACCTGGGAAGCCCAGAGAGTTGTTACTTCCTTCCAATTATAACTTATTTGGAAAGTCAGTGTCCAGAGATGGTGGCCCATCCCTAGTTGGATGTGCATGAAGAGAAACACCAAAGGGGCATTCCTGCTGCCATCAGGCAGTACTATATTTATGCTCTCTGTGAGGGATTTGGAAAGACCTATAGGAATGCAGGGACTTCCCAGGTGGCACTAGCAGTAAAGAACTTACTTGCCAATGCAGGAAACATAAGAGATGAGGGTTCAATCCCTAGGTCAGGAAGATCCCCTGCAGGAGGAAATGACAACCCACTCCAGTATTCTTGCCTAGAGAATCCCATGGACAGAAGAGCCTGGAGGGATATAGTCCATAGAGTTGCACAGAGTCAGATACATCTTAGTGACTGATCATTCACAAACATGCACATAGGAATGGAGAGCCTATAGTCCTCTTCTCATCTATTTCCATTAATTTCACCCCTTTGTCATCAAGTTTCTCTGCTAGCTGAAGTTTTTTAATGCTATGATTTGCAGGAGACATAGGATCTCATCCTAACTCACCTCTCACTTAAATTTGCAGCCTTGGCAGTAGTCATTTAATCTGTTTGCACTAGGTTATGAACCACACAAGAAAAATGGTCTTAATGGTTCACAGTTATACTTGGAAAGAAGAACAGGAGAGAGGGAGAAAGGGGCAGGTAGAATGAAGTAGGGTGGGAAAGGAATGGAGAAGAGAGGGAGTGGGTTGTTTTTAAATTAAAAACTCTATCACTGAGCTTGATCACTCATCTTATTCTCTAGACTTGGCTCTGAATGACTTTTAGCTATTTGCTAAAATCAAATCCACCCTCAAAGGGCAAAGATTTATCACCACTGAGGATATTCAAAAGAATGTGCCGCAGGCTCTGAACTCAATTAGTAAAGAGGAGTTCCAAAAAATGTTCTGAGCAATGGCAACATCATTGCAACAAATGTAAAGGGATTTAGCCTCCCAAGGTGCTCGTCATAAGGGGACATCATTTCTTTGGATATGCATCTCCTAATATGCTTCTGAAAAAGCAGCAGTCATATTAAATTACAGTCATATTTCAAATTATTTCCTGTTTCCTCTCCTCTGATTCTCAGTGGGGATTGGCAATAGCTAGTTGCCAAGTTTTGTAGTGAGCAGCTGAAAGCCATGTGAGATTTTTACCCAACCTTGTTCTGTAGCTATGGCTATTAGTTTCCCTTCACTGTACATGCAATAAAACTATGCCATAAGAAATTGGCACTTGTATAATGTTTTATGCCTCAGGTCCACTTGGCCCAAGTGGTAAAGAATATGAAATGCAGGAGACACAGGTACCATCCCTGAGTAAGGAAGATCCCTTAGAGAAGGAAATGTCAACCCACTGCAGTATTCTTGCCTGGGAAATCCCACAGATAGAGGAGACTGGCAGGCTATGGTCCATGGGGTTGCAAAGAGTTGGACACGGCTTAGCAACTAAACACACACATATAATGCTTTATGTTTTTCAAGGCAATTTTGTATTAGATGATAATTTCCTGGAGTGAATGAACCCCATCTTATTTATTTTTGAATACTCAAACCCTAGAACAATGCCTCAACCATAACACTCAATAAATTTTCATTTAATGAAATATCTATCTTCTCATTTTATCCTTGAGATATCCTTGTAAAGAAGTAGATGAGGTATTAGTCAAGGTGTTAATCCTATTTTACAAGGACCCAGGACACAAAGAGCACAGTGTGTATGGGGGTGGAAGCAGTCTACCAAAGTATTTAGGACCATGGGCTTTGGAGATGGTTCCAGATTCCAATTTGGACTGTCCACTGATTAATTATTGATCTTAAGTCAATTATTAAGCTTCAGTTTTCTCAACTGAGGAATAACATCCTCCACAAGTGAGGATAATAGTTTCTACCAACCTTGGATTATTGTGAGGATGAAATATGATCATCTGTGTAAGGCACTTAGTATAGGAGGTATTCAATCAATGGTAGCTATTCTTATTTAATGAATTATTTACTTTATACAGCTAGCTGGTGGAAAAGCCCAAGGTGGAACCCATGGCTAACTTTAAATGTCAAATTCTTTGCACAAGACAAGATGGAAATTAGTGTGGAATAAAGTGGTCTAAACTCTAGAGACTTGGCTAGCAAATGGAGTACAGAAGGGATCTTTTGAAATGGATGTTCAAGACCTTACAGAAATATTGTCTCAATCTTGAAAGAGATTCTTCTGTGACTCAGTCATTCCAACCATGGAAGCCAGACTCTCTTACAGTCCTCAGGCTCTATGAGAATGGAGACAACTAGATGATAGACAGCTGTAAGTACATACTGGGCTTCCCTAGTGACTCAGACAGTAAAGAATCTGCCTAGAATGTAGGAGACCTGAGTTCAGTCCCTAGGTTGGGGAGATCCCCTGGAGAAGGGTATAGCTACCCACTCCAATATTTTTGCATGGAGAATTCTATGGACAAGAGGAGCCTGGTGGTTATAGTCCAAGGAGTTGCAAAGAGTTGGACATGACTGAGAGACTCATACTTTCACTTTTCATTTTTAAACATATATACATATACACAAATATATATATATATATATATATATATATATATATTTGTAAATATACTCATATCTACATGTTTTTAAGTAGCTGAAATAAAGACCAATAAGACAGAGTAGCCACTGATTATAGGATGAAATCTGAGGCAGCATCTTTTTGCATTCCAACTTCCAATTCCATGGAATGGAGTTAAACAGAGGCCCATGTTGGCCTGTTTCCTGATTTCAGAAACATAAATCCAATCAACTGAAATGCCTCCTGTTTATACTGGCTACACAAGGCCCCTGAAGACTTTACACAGGAAGTCATTAAAATTCCTTATATTCTCCCCAAGTAAAGGCATACCCAGTCAATCATCTTCCTTCTTCCTTCTATCCAGAGGAGTTCTAGGAATCTGGTAGTCTTCAATGTAGGCAAGAGATCTTCTGTCTGTTTGGAGACTTACTGATTGTCCCATTTGGGAAACTTGAGTGACAATTTCAGTGAACTACCCAGGGATTCTTGGCAGACCCAAGAATGGCCACTTATCTCTGCCTTTGTACCTGAGAAAGCCCTTCTCCCCTCACAGGGCCCGCTCAACCTGATTTCTTCCCCCAATCCTATAGTCACACCTGAAAAAACAGGGCTGTTACTCAGGCTGAGAAATATAGCCCCAGGGAGCCACAAACCCTTCAATCTTCAGTATTCAGAAGACCAAAGGACCAAATCTCCACTTCTATTTGGCCCTTTGAAACCCAAAGCCTGAAACATCTTGTTATTGTGCTGAATCTGTTTTTCCCCCATACAGCTGAAGCTACTCCAGTGGCTCCAGCAGAAGGATAAGTTCAAAAATACCCACCTTAAACTTTATATGTGGCTTGTCGTCAACATACAAGGAGAGCTGAAGCTAAAGTGTGGCATTCTTCTCATTCTTTCTTTTCTAATTAACAACATATGATCTCCACTCCTTTCCCTCACTCCCCTGTCAGGATCTTCCCCCTTTCACAGTGCTAAAGGGCCCAAATAGACTTTCAGTTCAGGCCAGCAGGAGCCCATAGGTTACCCAAGTCTTGTCTTCTTCTCTAAGAGGAATCCCAAATTACTTCTTTCTATGTAAGCTGCTTCCCACTCAACAAATAATGCAGCTTCATTTTAAAGAAACAAGTATAAGGGCAATGTGGTTCTATGACTTCTTGGGTTTGACAAAGGCTCCCTGCCCTAAGACCTTCCACTGAGTACACAGAGCAAGCAAGCAAACTGGGAGTCAGCCCTTCCCAGGGTTGGTAGACTTGACTTCATCAGTCCAAACTTAAATTTCCTGGCTCTCTCTCAAGCTTCCAGCATTCCCACTTATTCCCTTCCTAGTCTAGCTATAATTTTTAAAATAATATTTTCCCAGCAAAAAAGAAATGCCTCCTGTTTATACTGGCTACACAAGGCCCTGAAGACTTTACACAGGAAGTCATTAAAATTCCTTATATTCTCCCCAAGTAAAGGCATACCCAGTCAATCATCTTCCTTCTTCCTTCTATCCAGAGGAGTTCTAGGAATCTGGTAGTCTTCAATGTAGGCAAGAGATCTTCTGTCTGTTTGGAGACTTACTGATTGTCCCATTTGGGAAACTTGAGTGACAATTTCAGTGAACTACCCAGGGATTCTTGGCAGACCCAAGAATGGCCACTTATCTCTGCCTTTGTACCTGAGAAAGCCCTTCTCCCCTCACAGGGCCCGCTCAACCTGATTTCTTCCCCCAATCCTATAGTCACACCTGAAAAAACAGGGCTGTTACTCAGGCTGAGAAATATAGCCCCAGGGAGCCACAAACCCTTCAATCTTCAGTATTCAGAAGACCAAAGGACCAAATCTCCACTTCTATTTGGCCCTTTGAAACCCAAAGCCTGAAACATCTTGTTATTGTGCTGAATCTGTTTTTCCCCCATACAGCTGAAGCTACTCCAGTGGCTCCAGCAGAAGGATAAGTTCAAAAATACCCACCTTAAACTTTATATGTGGCTTGTCGTCAACATACAAGGAGAGCTGAAGCTAAAGTGTGGCATTCTTCTCATTCTTTCTTTTCTAATTAACAACATATGATCTCCACTCCTTTCCCTCACTCCCCTGTCAGGATCTTCCCCCTTTCACAGTGCTAAAGGGCCCAAATAGACTTTCAGTTCAGGCCAGCAGGAGCCCATAGGTTACCCAAGTCTTGTCTTCTTCTCTAAGAGGAATCCCAAATTACTTCTTTCTATGTAAGCTGCTTCCCACTCAACAAATAATGCAGCTTCATTTTAAAGAAACAAGTATAAGGGCAATGTGGTTCTATGACTTCTTGGGTTTGACAAAGGCTCCCTGCCCTAAGACCTTCCACTGAGTACACAGAGCAAGCAAGCAAACTGGGAGTCAGCCCTTCCCAGGGTTGGTAGACTTGACTTCATCAGTCCAAACTTAAATTTCCTGGCTCTCTCTCAAGCTTCCAGCATTCCCACTTATTCCCTTCCTAGTCTAGCTATAATTTTTAAAATAATATTTTTCCCAATACAGGAAAGACAGACAGACAGAGCCACAGAGAGACAGACGGGCACATGCTTAATCCCAAAGAATGGAGCCTGGTGACATGATTCAATGGGGAGTTATTTGAGGACCTAAGGCTCTTCTTCGTGACTTCCAGAGCCCATAGCCTGGGTGACTAACCCCCGAACCTCTAATATGTCACTCACATTTCTTTGGTCTCCTATGTTATACTCACAGGATCTCCTAAACTCCATCATGGGAAGGAGTTTTTGTGCTTGGCTATAGACCTCCCACGGAGCCAATGCCTCTGAGGTCATACACAGATCTGTTCTTAATGGATGTACAAATAAAAGCATGGACAGAAATATGGCCTGAGGGCCTTCAGGCCTCAAGACCACCCTTGAAGCTCACAGGAAGTCCCCTGCCTCTATACACACAGATGCAAAAAAACCCTTCCCCTGCAGTATTGAGAGTTCACATGGGAAATCTCCTGCTTCTGCCTGAAGGGGCCAATTGCCTCTAGTAAGTGTGCTAGACTAACTAGGTTTTACACTTTTTGACATATATCATGGACTCCTTGGTTAAAAGGTGACACTCATGATGTCACAGCTGCAGGGGTGCTAGTGGCTAAAGAGACACGTACAGACAGCTTGAATCCCCATGAGTAGGTCAGTAGAAGGAAAGAAATATAGCATAGAATGATATAAAGAAGGAAAGAGGAAAGTATTTCAAAATATCCCACAGGATCTTAACAGTCATGACAAGAAGCTGTGAGCTAGGGCCCACTTCTACTCCATATCCAAATGATTTCTGCACTAAAACTATTGTTTGCAATGCCTCATACTCTTTGACTGGCAATTGACTTCAAAGTTTTACTTATAGCAAACCACCTTATTTTTCTCATTTGCCAGGTATAGGGTATTATGTTGATGGTATTCTCCTTGTAGGGAGCATGGGATGGGAATCATGTTGAGGATGAAGATTCTCAATGTGCTAAGGAGCAGATTTTGAGGCAGGAGTCCCCAGAAGTGAGGGCGTTGCTCTTCCTCTTGTGATTTTGTTGGGAGTACTGGTTCAGAGCTCTTACTCTTTTGAACCCATGGGAAGGTAGAGTCCACATTGTGGCCCCTATAGCTAATTTATTGTCATACCAATAACTGAGCTTGACAACGTGATCATTGAGAGCAACGCTGGCGCAAGTAACCAAGAGAAAGAAATAGGTACTGTGCTGTGCTGCTGTTCTCAGTTGTGTCCAACTCTCTACAACCTATGGACTGTAGTAGCCCACCAGACTCCTCTGCCCATGGGATTTTCCAGACAAGAATTCTGGAGTGGGTTGCCACAACCTCCTCCAAGGGATCTTCCCAACCCAGGGGCTGAACCCACATCTCTTGTGTCTCCTGAACCGGCAAGCATCATATTTGTCTGCTTTCTCCAGAATGCAGGTCAGATTAATGAGAGACATGTTAAGGGTAGAGACACAGAAGTCAATGAAATTCCCATTCAGCTCACAACCTTGCCCGTAACCTTAGTGATGTCAATGTTTGTAGGGGTGAAGATCTGAGCAATATCATGATCAACATGCCATAGTTTTACAGAGGGGCCATCCACACTTTTTGAGGTAGAATTATTGATGTGATCATGAGTATCTCTACCATCCCTACATTGTCAGGAGTGAATTACATTTGACCAGAGTGCCTAGTAGTTAATGATACAAGAGACAATGCTGGTGATATTTAAGCAATTATCACTTCCCATTGTTCCCTTCCCTTATAAACATGAGGATATCTGCAGAAGGGAAAGAAATGATAAAACTCCAACCCTCAAGTAAGCTCCAGCCTTTTCTAAGAGTGGGAAGAGGCTAGTGGACTCCACAACATATTAACCACCAACATCATCTCAAGTTGACATTGGCAATATCTCACTCCTGGAAGATGGAGATGGACTTCTTATCATTGATAAGCTTCTCATTATTAGCCTTGACATTGCTGCGGAATTTTCCTTAGGTAGAATTACACATGCAATTGATGTAGCTGAGGTAGTCATAAATTGTGACAATATCCACATTGTCACAGATGAAAGATTTTGGGGTATGCTGTAAAACCAAATTTGTTTATTCTCACCTTCACTATTTCATTGCTGGAATGTGACTGGCATTGCCAAAAATGGTGCAGCTATGTGTCAAACACACAGGAACAGACAGTGAGCCATATCATTTTGGTGATCAGATAACAGATTGGGTTATGAGACTTCATCACTCTCCAGTAGTCTATCAAATTTTATTCATTGAACAAAGTTGTATTAATATTTCAGGCCATCATATCTCTTCTTCTGTGCCCAGGTTGCTCAGCTCAGAAAACAATAATCACACAACCATACTGGGGCTCCTATAAAAGCTTGATCTTGAAAGTTAGAACCAAAACACTATCCAGAAGGCCCTCCACATTGCCTTGGTCGGTAATATTCTCCATTCCTTCAATACTTATTCCAAGTGCTAACCTCTCTTCTCAGACTCTTTCTCTACCTCATATACCCCTTTCTCTTTCAGTAGATTGCTTTGCTTCCTCCATCACCGAAATAATAGAGGCCATTTGGAAGAGGGAGTACCCCAAACTTTCTGCCTTGCATAGTGACAAATAAACATACATCTAGACTTATCCTTGCCTTCTTCCTTTCAAACTGCGATCAAAATCTTGCCCTTTCACATATGCTTTGAGATAACCACTTATTTTCTTCTTGTTCCAATTTACCTTTAACTTTTCCCAGACTCATAGTTCCTTCCTTTCAGTATTTAAAAATGTTGTTCTTGTGGTTGTTTAGCCACTAAGTCATGTCTGATTCTTTTGTGACCCCATGGCCTATAGCCTGACAACCTCCTCTGTCCATGAAATTTCCCAGGCAAGAATACTGAAGTGGGTTGCCATTTAAAAATGGCCAAGCTTTATTCTAATTACAACATTAAAAAAATAAAAAATCCTCATAAAACATCTCTTTCATCATCCTATGTATTTTATTATCTCACAGCAGTGTGAAACTCCTCAATCCATTACAACCCGTTTCAACCTGGTTGAAACTATGTTGAGGTCCTTTCTTAATTGTTAAATTCAATTTACACATCTCAGCTACTACACAATTTCATTTTCTGTGTCATTGATACAGTTGGCTGCTCCCTTTTACTTAAAACTTCTTTCTTGACTCCCACAGCAGTATCTGTAAAACCAAATTTTTTTATTTCATTTTTGCTGGAATGTGACTGGCATTGCCAAAAGGGCAGCTATGTGTCAAACACACAGGAACAGACAGTGAGCCATATCATTTTGGTGATCAGATAACAGATTGGGTTATGAGACTTCATCACTCTCCAGTAGTCTATCAAATTTTATTCATTGAACAAAGTTGTATTAATATTTCAGGCCATCATATCTCTTCTTCTGTGCCCAGGTTGCTCAGCTCAGAAAACAATAATCACACAACCATACTGGGGCTCCTATAAAAGCTTGATCTTGAAAGTTAGAACCAAAACACTATCCAGAAGGCCCTCCACATTGCCTTGGTCGGTAATATTCTCCATTCCTTCAATACTTATTCCAAGTGCTAACCTCTCTTCTCAGACTCTTTCTCTACCTCATATACCCCTTTCTCTTTCAGTAGATTGCTTTGCTTCCTCCATCACCGAAATAATAGAGGCCATTTGGAAGAGGGAGTACCCCAAACTTTCTGCCTTGCATAGTGACAAATAAACATACATCTAGACTTATCCTTGCCTTCTTCCTTTCAAACTGCGATCAAAATCTTGCCCTTTCACATATGCTTTGAGATAACCACTTATTTTCTTCTTGTTCCAATTTACCTTTAACTTTTCCCAGACTCATAGTTCCTTCCTTTCAGTATTTAAAAATGTTGTTCTTGTGGTTGTTTAGCCACTAAGTCATGTCTGATTCTTTTGTGACCCCATGGCCTATAGCCTGACAACCTCCTCTGTCCATGAAATTTCCCAGGCAAGAATACTGAAGTGGGTTGCCATTTAAAAATGGCCAAGCTTTATTCTAATTACAACATTAAAAAAATAAAAAATCCTCATAAAACATCTCTTTCATCATCCTATGTATTTTATTATCTCACAGCAGTGTGAAACTCCTCAATCCATTACAACCCGTTTCAACCTGGTTGAAACTATGTTGAGGTCCTTTCTTAATTGTTAAATTCAATTTACACATCTCAGCTACTACACAATTTCATTTTCTGTGTCATTGATACAGTTGGCTGCTCCCTTTTACTTAAAACTTCTTTCTTGACTCCCACAGCAGTATTCTTGGTTTTTTCCCCTATTGTTAGTATTATTCTTTCTTAGTCTTCTCTGTAGGCTCTTTCTCCTCAACCAAATCTTTAAATATCATTATCGCCCAAGATTCTATTCTCAGAACTCTTTTCTTGCCTTTGGACTTGAATTGAAACATCAGCCCTTCTTGGATCTCAACTTTTCCAGCTCTGCGGCTGGAACTTACTTACACAATTGCTCTCCTGGGTCTCTAGCTTGCTGGCTGCATATCTTGGGATTTCTCAGGCTCTATAATCAACTGAGCTGATTCCTTAAAAACAAATCTTTCTGTGTGTGTGTACATGTATATACCCTGTTAGTTCTGTTTCTCTGAAGAATCTTGTCTAATATACATACTATACTGCAAATTTCTTTTTACAAATACTTTGGGCACATTTCAAAACAGTCAAAAAGATTTACTCTGTGGCATGTTAGTCTATATTACAGATATCCTATCAGTTATTCAACTGGTTAATAGAAACTAATTTGCTTCCACCTTTTTTGGTAACAAACTAATAATTTTGCAGAGCATATAATGGATCACATACCTCTGCCAAATTTTACAGGTATAGCTTTAGTCAAGTGTCAGAAAAGAAGTTGCTGGATCAAATAGTACAATTCATCTACAACCCATACTGTCAAACTGCTCTTCCAAAGGCATATATACACTCCCATCAGTGGAATGTGAGTACCCAGCCTATTATCCCACATCAGTGACTTTTATCAGTCTTTAAATTTTTTGCCAATATGATAGGCAAAAAATAATATCACAGTGTCACCAACTCTCTCTCTGTAGGGCTTCCCTGGTGGCTCAGATGATAAAGAATCTGCCTGTGATGCAGGAGACCCAGGTTCAATCCCTGGGTCAGGAAGATCCCCTGGAGAAGGAAATGGCACCCACTCCATTATTCTTGCCTGGAAAATTCAATGGACAGAGGAGCCTGCTGGGCTACAGTCCATAGGGTTGCAAGAGTTGGCCACAACTGAGCAACTGAATGTTTCACTTTCTCTCTGTAAAAGCCAATTTTACACTCAATTACACTCTTCCCAATATCACTTGGGAAGATATCAACATCTGCATCCATATTGGAAGTGTATTGGAAAAATTCTAATTTGAATCTGCTCAAGGTGAAGATCATGTCTGCTGGCAAGGATCAGGAAACTTGGACATTCTTCTGGTCCACCCGTTGACCTCAGTGGGCCCTTCATTGACCTAGTTTTCAAAATACCCATAAAGAAAATACTTTCTGCACAGAACAAAAATACCCTTTCACTCTTAAGAGAAAAAATGTTAACATGGCTTCAAAATCCAGAAAAGAAAAACACTCTTAAGGGACAAAAATATCTAACATGATTTCAAAAACGAGAAGAGAGAAACACGTTACCGAATTAGATTTCTCATTAAAGAAGCAGTTGCCTTTGAGAACAAAGCAGACCAACCTGAAGAATTAAATCATTCTTGCAAAGAGCCACTTGCCAAATATTCTGATAGTTATGCTCATTTCATTCATTATAACCCTGTTGGAGAAATGTGGTTAGGGATATTTCAACTAACTAAAATGTTCAAATTAACTTTCAAGGCTAAATGTGAGTTAATGTCTAGCTAATATGCTACCAAATTCTAATGAAACAGAACTAAACAGGGTTCAGCACCCCGTACATTTAGTAAGTTGTATGAGAGTATGACTAGGTCAACTGATCATTTCTCTGATACTGAGAAAACAGCATGACTGCAATAACATGGTTGTATTTTAAAGGTCACCATGAACAAGCTACTGATAAATCACACCTGACAGGCTCAAAACATATCAATGATAACTAAACAAGCTTAACTTTCAAACAAATAAACAGGAGGATGGCAGAGGAGTCATTAAATGCAGCCTTCTTGGAGGCCAACATCAGAGGGGATAGTAGTAATTTGAGAAGAGAGAAGAGACACATGCTCGGCTGGACTGTGAGCTTTAGGGCTGAAAACTGATGGTAGTACTAGGTAAAGAAAGACATCATCATTCTCCCAGGCCCCATATTAGAAGCATATCACTTAACATATGCCTTATCCATACAGTCTATCAATTACCTAATCCATTCTTTCAAAACCTCTTTTACCACTGTCCATCAACCACTGCACCATCAATGAAAGCTTTTCTCCATTCATGATTAATAACAGTTCTATATGAAATGCCCAAGTGGCTCAGCTGTTAAAGAATCCACCTGCAATGCAGGAGACTCTGGTTCAACTCCTGGGTCAGGAACATCCCCTGGAGAAGAGATAGGCCACCCAATCCAGGATTCTTGGGCTTCCCTGGTGGCTCAGTTGGTAAAGAATCCAACTGCAATGCAAGAGACCTAGGTTTGATCCCTGGGTTGGGAACATTCCCTAGAGAAGCGAAAGGCTACCCACTCCAGTATTCTTGACTTGAGAATTCCATCACTTGTCCAGAGGTTGCAAAGAGTCAGACACAACTGAGCAATTTTCACTCCCTCACTCAAATCTTAGACACTGCTCCAAAGAGTTAGGAGTACACTGAATCCTGTATTAGAGATAGGATATTGGTATGATCATTCCATTTCATAGACAGGTGCCTCTGCATTTCCCAGAAGGAAACTCAAACATCTCTGCAGTTATCTGTATGTATGAGATGACTTGGTTTCCTGGACAGAGGGAGTACCATACAGACTCAGTGCCTTACTAGGAAACGACCCTTTTTGATGGGGTCAGTCATTTCTTTCTTCCCTAAGACAAAGTTATCAGAGACCATATCGCTGAATTTACCAACAAAGAACTTGAAAAGACAGTTTCTATAGCACTGTGACTTCCATCCAAGCTTACCTCCCTTACATTTAGTTGCTCAAAAAATAAGTGTATATACAGTACTTGGAGGCAAAACATTCTGCTAGATACAGTAGAGTGGCACAAAGTGTAGGATGTAGTCCCCATCTTGGGATAGTCTATTGAGGAAGCAAACCTTATACGAGACCGGTAGAGCAGGTTTCAGTTATGAGGACTTGGCTGGAAAGGAAGTGGAGAGGTAGATGGGGAAGGGAGGCATTTAGGTCAGTTCAGAATTTTATTGCCTTTGGTCTGAAGCTTCCATAAGACTCACAGAATAAAATACATATATATAATGTGCTCTTAAAAATAAACTATTCAGATCAAAACAGAAGTCAGAAGGCTTTTTTGAGTTTAAGTTTAGGAAACATTTCCCAGTTGTTTTCATAAAAGGGATTGTTAGTCTAATAATACAGTTGGATTAATAATAGTGTCTAAAATAGTTTTGGTTCTTATTTTTCAACGACTGGCAGAAATAAAAAATCTGGTGGTTATGAAACTGCCTGGGTCAAAACTAAGTCATTTATATCTTCCAACATTACTCTAAAGCTGACATTAGTTAAAATTATCACCCAACTCCTACCAAACTTTCCAGTATGTTTGCTGGTAACTATAAGCCATCAGCTCAAAGGAGCAGCAGAACTTTTTTTAAGCTCTGAAGCAGGTGCACTGGATTAGCGAAGCAGATGGAATCTCTGATCTCAGATGATAACAGGTACAGTTTGGAAGCAAGATGTTACAAGGCTTACTGATGCCCATGCAAGGCAAGATTGGCCCAGGATTATTACAAATTTATAATTTCTCCTCTGATATCCACCTGACCTCTCCCTCTATAGTAATGTCTATATAATAACATCTCTTTTAGAAACTATTAATAGTAACCTGTATTACTAGTAGTGTCTACAATCGTTTTAGTGCTGATTTTTTAATGATGTCACCTCCTCAGAGAGATCTCTGACTCTTCCTATATAAAATCAGACCCTCTGTCACTGTCTTTCCTCTCATCCTGTTTCATAATTATTTGAGTATATGATTTTTTCCCGATTAGAGTGAACTCTCCATATCGCTGAATTTACCAACAAAGAACTTGAAAAGACATTTAAGGAAGCCCTTACATTTAGTTGCTCAAAAATAAGTGTATATACAGTACTTGGGCAAAACATTCTGCTAGATACAGTAGAGTGGCACAAAGTGTAGGATGTAGTCCCCATCTTGGGATAGTCTATTGAGGAAGCAAACCTTATACGAGACCGGTAGAGCAGGTTTCAGTTATGAGGACTTGGCTGGAAAGGAAGTGGAGAGGTAGATGGGGAAGGGAGGCATTTAGGTCAGTTCAGAATTTTATTGCCTTTGGTCTGAAGCTTCCATAAGACTCACAGAATAAAATACATATATATAATGTGCTCTTAAAAATAAACTATTCAGATCAAAACAGAAGTCAGAAGGCTTTTTTGAGTTTAAGTTTAGGAAACATTTCCCAGTTGTTTTCATAAAAGGGATTGTTAGTCTAATAATACAGTTGGATTAATAATAGTGTCTAAAATAGTTTTGGTTCTTATTTTTCAACGACTGGCAGAAATAAAAAATCTGGTGGTTATGAAACTGCCTGGGTCAAAACTAAGTCATTTATATCTTCCAACATTACTCTAAAGCTGACATTAGTTAAAATTATCACCCAACTCCTACCAAACTTTCCAGTATGTTTGCTGGTAACTATAAGCCATCAGCTCAAAGGAGCAGCAGAAC
The DNA here is from genome assembly GCA_022376925.1 of Tragulus kanchil. Lineage (NCBI taxonomy): Eukaryota > Metazoa > Chordata > Mammalia > Artiodactyla > Tragulidae > Tragulus > Tragulus kanchil. The sequence goes on along the minus strand of JAIOJX010000001.1, from coordinate 61,755,268 downwards.
TTTTTTTAAGCTCTGAAGCAGGTGCACTGGATTAGCGAAGCAGATGGAATCTCTGATCTCAGATGATAACAGGTACAGTTTGGAAGCAAGATGTTACAAGGCTTACTGATGCCCATGCAAGGCAAGATTGGCCCAGGATTATTACAAATTTATAATTTCTCCTCTGATATCCACCTGACCTCTCCCTCTATAGTAATGTCTATATAATAACATCTCTTTTAGAAACTATTAATAGTAACCTGTATTACTAGTAGTGTCTACAATCGTTTTAGTGCTGATTTTTTAATGATGTCACCTCCTCAGAGAGATCTCTGACTCTTCCTATATAAAATCAGACCCTCTGTCACTGTCTTTCCTCTCATCCTGTTTCATAATTATTTGAGTATATGCTTATTGTGCCTTTTCCCGATTAGAGTGAACTCTTCAAGAAGGCAGGGACTTTCTTGCCTTGTTTATTGATATATCTTCAGCTCCTAGAACAATGCGGGCAATACATATTTGTTGAATGGATGACTGTCATAACACTTGAAAAAATCTATATAAATTGCAAATAGGTGATTGGACATCACATTTTAAACAAATGATCTCATATAGGTTACCACTTGCTTTAGAAATGGTTTATGATTTAGGAAGGCATAAAGGCACATATTCCTACACAGTACCACTACATTTCCACCTTTTCCATGAAGCGTTTTTTCCCCAGGTAACGCCATTCCTTTTCTGACCTTTGAATATGTGCCGCTTAGTATGTAACTGTTCTTTGTTCCAAGTGTATAGAATAATTTGTAAGTTCTCTTAGAGCGAGAATGATATCCTATATATATATATATTTTTGGCCACTTCTATTGATCTTTCATTTATCTATTTTCATCCATCTTTTGTTCTTTGGCTCCTGTGGGCCTCCCATCACAGTGGCCTCTGTTGTCGCAGAGCACTGGCTCTGGGCGCATGTGCTCCAGAGCTTCGGCTCAGTAGTTCGACACATCAGTCCAGCTGCTCCCCAGCACATGGGCTCTTCCCAGGCCAGGGATTGAGCCGGCACCCCATTGCACTGCAAGGTGGTGTCCTTACCCACTGGACCACCAGGGAAGCTCCTATCCTATATTTTTTATCCTATATTTTCTATCATCCCCAGCACAGCACAGGACACATAGTAGGCACTCAAAACATTGCATGATTTGTTGATTGATTCCAGCCGGGGAAATTGGCAAGCATCAGCTATTGGAAATGAGCTTTTTTCTTTTTTCTAAGACAATCCGATAATCAATTGGTGTTAAAGAAATTACTTATAAATCCTAACAAATAATTTTAATCATAAAGGTAAATTTGATACAGCAGTATCCCTTGGGCACTCTTCACACTTGCTGATGAATAACTTAGGGGCTTAAAAAATAAATTACAGGGCCTAGCCTTTGGTGGGGTGGTAGGGGGGGATTGTCAAACGAACACATTCGTTTTTACATCTGGTTTGGCCCTGGACTATGTGGGCTGGGCAGCCTACAAAGATTGCTTTATGTCTTACCCTTTCCAGACTTCTTCTTCTAAGTGATGAAGGTTTCATTCTTTCCTGAATATGAAGATATTAGAATTCAAGGTGACTTCTGGAGGCAGTAAATTCTCCAGTTCTGTCCTTCAGTCAAGAACACAGCAGTGTGTGTTGTTTATTTTTCCCACCAATTTCAATGACTTCTGGGAGCCCCCACACCCAGAAAGAGGCTGTTTCATCCTAATTCATCTGGGAGTATTCTAATATAAATTGGGAAGTGAGGTGTTTCCTAAACTCTTCTGACTCTTGGCTCCTATGAAACTTTGTGCCATGTCTACATATCCTGTCGAAAGTTAGTCATTCAGGTACGTCCAACTCTTTGCAACTCTGTGGATTATAGCCTGCCAGACTCCTCTGTCCATGGAATTCTCCAGGCAAGAGTACTAGAGTGGGTTGTCATTTCCTTCTCCACGGGATCTTCCTGACTCAGTGACTGAACTGAAGTCTCCTGCATTGCAGGCAGATTCTCTACTGTTATCTCTCTACTGTTATCTACATATTCTACTCAGAGGGTACACATTCCATCCTGGGATGCAGAGGTGTCCTTCTCAGGGATGGTAGCCTGCTGGCAGCACTGGGCAGTCATGTGGCTCTTCAGTGCTGCAGCTGACCCAAATTAGAATACAGACTCATTGCCATACTGTTCAAGATATTCTCTGCTTGCTCATTTTTATTTCAAAGTGCACCTGAAGTTATTAGCCTCTTGTTCTCTTGTCTGCTATATTCTCTGCCGAACTGAATTGAGATAGGGTTTTCTCTTAGGTCAGCCTGCTTTTACTTGCAACATTTATTACAGCTGATGACAGGGACCAGAATCAGCATTCCCACCAGAATGCTGTCTTCAAGGCCAGTAATTCATAACATTTTTGGAGTTTTGAGAGCCTATTTGATTTTGTTTTTAAAAATTAAAAAAAATAAATTATTAAAAAATTTTTTATTGGAGTATAGTTGCTTTACGATGTTGTATTAGTTTCTACTGTACACCAAAGTAGATCAGCTATACTTACAAATATATCCCCTCTTTTTTGGATTTGCTTCCCATTTAGGTCACCACAGAGCAATGAGTAAAGTTCCCTGTGCTATACAGTGGGTTCTCATTGAAAAGAAAGTGTTAATCACTCAGTCATGTCTGACTCTTTATGATCCCATGGACTGTAACAGCCTGGCAGGCTTCTCTGTCCATGAGATTCTCCAGGCAAGAATACCGGAGTGGGTAAACATTTCCTTCTCTAGGTAATCTTCCTGATCCAGGAATCGAACCCATGTCTCCTGGGACTCCTGCACTGGCAGGAGGGCTCTCTTCCACTGAGCCTCCTGGGGCCTATAGGTTCTCATTAGTTATCAATTTTGTACATAGTATCATTAGCATATATACATCAACCCCAATCATTCAATTCCTCCCACTCCTCCTTTTTCCCCTTTGGTATCCATACATTCATTCTCTATGTTTGTGTCTCTATTTCTGCTTTGTAAATAGGATGCTCTATATCAGTTTTTTCAGATTGCACATATAGGCGTTAATATACAATATTTGTTTTTCTCTTTCTGACTTGTTTCACTCAAAAATAAACATGTGGGACTTAATTAAATTTAAAAGCTTTTGCATAGCAAAGGAAACCATAAACAAGACAAAAAGATAACCCTCAGAGTGGAAGAAAATATTTGCAAATGAAGCAACTGACAAAGGATTAATCTCCAAAATATACAAACAGCTCATGCTGCTCAATATCAAATAAACCAAACAACCCAATCAAAAAATGGGCAGAAAACCTAAATGACATTTCTCCAAAGAAGACAAACAGATGGCCAACAAACACATGAAAAGATGCTCAACATCACTAATTATTAGAGAAATGCAAATCAAAGCTACAATGAGATATCACCTCACACTAGTTGGAATGACCATCATCACAAAATATACAAACAATAAATGCTAGAGAGGGTGTGGATAGAAGGGAACCCTCTTCCACTGTTAGTGAGAATATAGATACAGCCACTATGGAGAAACGTATGGAGAATCCTTAACAACAACAACAAAAAACTTAAAAATAGGACTACCATTTGACACAGCAGTCCCACTACTGGGAATATACCCAGAGAAAACCATAATTCAAGCAGACACACATACCCCAATGTTTATTGTAGCACTATTCACAGCAGCCAGGACATGGACAGAATCTAAATGTGCATCAACAGAGGAATGGAATCTTTAATTATTTTTAAACATTTTTGTTGAGTTAAAATTAACATAGAATATAATATTAGTTTTAGGTATACAAAATAGCGATTCAATATTTTTTTAATCTTATTTTTTATCAATATTTTTATACATTCTGAAATGATCACCACAGTAAGTCCATTTCTCACCTGTCACTATGCAAAGTTGTTGCAGTGTTATTGATTATGTTCCTTATGCTGCAACTTACATCCTCATGGCCTACTTATTGTATAGAAGTTTTTATCTCTTAATCCCCATTTACTTATATCACCTGTCTCCCTTTCCCACTCCCTGCAGGCAACCACCAGTTTGTACTTTGTATCTTTGAGTTTGTTTTGTTTTGTAGATTCTACATATAAGTAAAATCATATGGTATTTATCTTTCACTTACTTTACTAGCAAAATACACTCCAGGTCCATGCTGCAAATAACAAGATTCCAAGAGTCCAAGTAATATTCCACTTTGTGTGTGTGTGTATACACCACAATTGCTTTGTCCATTCATCTGTTGATGAACACTGATTTTGCAACATGTCTCCTTCCTTTGTCTCCTCTTAGGAAGAGACAACATTTGGTGGACAACATTAATGACACTGGAAGAAGCAGTGGAAAGGAAGAGGAATACTAGAGAAGAAGTCAGAGTGCCTGGGGTCCCATTCTGAGGCTTAACTATGGTTCCTCAACTGAGTTGTGGCCAGAGAAAATCAGTCGTCTTATTTGGACGTAAGTTTTATTTGTGAAATGAAGGGGTTGGACTAAGTAGATTATCATTATAGTCAATCACTAAGAGGTGTCCTACTCCTTGAGACCCCATAGACTACAGCATGCCAGGCTTCCCTGTCCTTCACTATCTCCTGGAGTTTGTGCAAATCTCATGTCCATTGAGTCAGTGATACCATCCAACCATCTCATCCTGTTGCCCCCTATTCCTTCTGCCCTCAACCTTTCCCAGCATCCAGGTATTTTCCAATGAGTCGGCTCTTCACATCAGATGGCCAAAGTACTGGAGCTTCAGCTTCAGCATCAGTCCTTCCAATGAATATTCAGGGTCGATTTCCTTTAGGATTGACTGGTTTGATCTCCTTGCTGTTCAAGGGACTCTCAAGAGTCTTCTCCAGCACCATGGTTCAAAAGCATTAATTCTCTAGCGCTCAGCCTTCTTTATGGTCCAACTCTCACACCCATGCATGACTACTGGAAAAACCATAGCTTTGACCATATGCAACTTTTGTCAGCAAAGTGGTGTCTCTACTTTTGAATACTCTGAGTTTGTCATACCTTTTCTTCCAAGGAGGAAGCATGTTTTAATTTCATGGCTGCAGTCACTGTGCATAGTGGTTTTGGAACCCAAGAAAATAAAATATGCCACTGTTTCCACTTTCCTCCCATCTGTTTGCCATGAATTAATGGAACTCAATGCCATGATCTTAGTTTTTTGAATGCCGAGTTTCAAACCAGCTTTTTCACTCTCCTTTTTCACTCTCATGAAGAGCCTTTTTAGTTCCTTTTTGCTTTCTGCCATTAGAGTGGTGTCATCTGCATATTGGAGGTTGTTGATATTTCTCCCAGAATTCTTGATTCCAGCTTGTGATTCATCCAGCCCAGCACTGTGCATGATGTACTCTGCATATAAGTTGAATAAGCAGGGTGACAATGTGCAGCCTTTATGTACTCCTTCCCAAATTTTGAACCAATCTGTTATTCTATGTCTGGTTCTAACTGTTGCTTCTTGATCTCTATACAGTTTTCTCAGGAGGCAGGTAAGGCGGTCTAGGGAAGTTATTAAAATGCCTGAGAATGAGGAGATTAGGGTTTAACAAATATCTATTCCAATCTCTTCAGAATCCTTTAGTTGCCATTAACAGTGCAGGCCCTTGTTCAAAAGGCATGAAAAGTGTACTGTTACAAGTACTACGGGTTTCCCTAGTGGTTCAGTGGTAAAGAATTAGCCTACCATTGCAGGAAACATGGGTTAAAACCTTGATCTGGAGAGATCTCACATGCCATGGAACAACTAAGCCTATGTGACATAACACCTGAGTTTGCTCTAGAGTCTGGGAGCCTCAACGACTGAGATCATGTGCTGCAACTACTGAAGTGCATGCACCCTAAAACTTGTGCTCCACAACAAGAGAAGTACCACAATGAGAAGGCCAGATACCATGAGTGTAGCCTCTGCCCACTGCAACTAGAGAATAGCCCACCCATCAACAAAGATCCAACACAGACAAAAATAAATAAAGAAATAAAATTATTCTTTAAGTACTAAAATATAAAACCTTTTACTTTCTTTTGCAGGTTTTCTTGACCTATTATGCTGTCTTGTCTCATCTTGTTTTGCTTTATTTTGTTTTGTTTTAATGAACTTTTTAAATTATAGTCATTGATTTGCAGGGAAAAATAGTGAAGATGGTACAGAGTTCCCAGTTTTCCTTATTATTAACATCTTATGCTGGCATGGTGCAATTGATACAATTAATGAACCAATATTGAGACACTACTATTGACTATAGTCCACACAGATTCAAATTTCCTTTGTTTCTACTCAATGACTTTTTTCTATGTCATAGTCACATCCAGGACACCACAACTCCTTTGGTCGTCATATCTCCTTAGGCAACTCCTGGTGTGACAAGACTTTCCTTGCCTGGATGACCTTGACAGTTTTGAGGAGTGCTGGTCAGGTATTTGGTAAAATTCCCTCTACTGAGATATGTTTGATTTTTTCTCATAATTAGAATATGGTTATCCATTATTGAAGTGAAGACCATAGAGGTAAAATGTCATTTTCATCACATTGTGTGAAAGGGGCATGCTATGCACATGACTTATTGTGGTTGATGCTGACCTTGGTCACCTGGCTGATGCCAGACTTGTCAGATTTCTCCACAGAGAAGTGACTCTATCTTCTCCTCTTTCCATGCTTTACTCTCTAGAGGAAAGTCACCTGTATAGCCCACACTTACAAGGTGTGGAGCTGTGTACCACCTCCTTCAGGGTATAGTATCTATGTAGATTATTTGGAATTCTTCTGTACAAAAGATTCGCCTGCTCTTCCCTAGTTTCTAAAAATTATTTATTTATTTGGTTGCATCAGGTCTTATCTGCATATCTTCATTGTGTCATGTAGGATCCTTCACCATGGTGCACGGACTCTTCAGTTGCCACCTGCAGGCTCAGTCGCTCTGTGGCATGTGTGATCCTAGTCTCCCAGTCAGGGATTGAACCTACATCCCCTGCATTGCAAGGTCAGCTTTCAACCCCTGAACCACCAGGGAGGTCCCTGACCATTTATTTTTATATTCAATCATTTATTAACATCAGGATATGTTCATAGAATACTTTGGTTTATAACCCAATACTGCTTTATTTTCTTGCTCAGAACTTTTTCAGGTCTGGGCCAGTTGAGAGCTTCTACAGTTAACTCCTGTGCTCCTTTGATATACTAAACAATGCTCTCCTGTACACTGGCTCTCTTTCTCCCTATCTATATTGACAGGTAAAGATAGGACACTTGACATCGAGACTGAGGCACAGGTATTGAAACTCGACCCCTACAGCTATATGGCTTCTGCAAGTCACTTCATCTCTGAGGCCTCAGTTTCTCATCTGTAATGTGGGCACCCTGATGTTCCCACTAGAGGGCTGCTGTGATGTTCATGCAAGCACTTAGCACAGCTCCCTGCTCACAGGAAGTTTTTCATATCCAAGGGCTGCATTACCACTAACAGCTTGATTCTCTGAGACTGGCCCTGGGTTCCAAAGAAACCAAAGAGAAAAACTCTTTCTCTAAGGCTTAGAGGTCAGCTTGGGCAAGCTCTGCATCTCTTATGCCAGAAAAGATTCCCAAGTGAAAATGACCTTTGTGACATCTATATCTCAGTAAAGGTTCTTTCCAAATATTCACCTCATAAATGAACTGTCCAGAGAACAGCTCATTGAAGCCACTTAGCTCGGCAGATTTTTCGGCCAGCAGTCCAGAGTGACCCGCAGTGGCATACAGACCTCCACTGGGCAGGTGTCTGGGTAAAGTGTTTCTGGACTAAGAAACTGGTCACACAGCACACCCCTTGAAAACAAAAGGGTGTTCCTTGGCCTCCAACAGCCTCCACTACTTTTAGCTCCCTGGAAATCCAGGCTCTGAGAATAATGACTTCCTGCCCATGGAAGGATTCTGGTTTGAGGCCAGGTGTCATCCTCAGGCCCGTACACCTGCCTACACCTTCTGAGATGATGCCAACACTGTCCTCCTGAATTCACTTCACACAAAGGGCAGCCTTCTACCAACTAAAATTGTTGTTCTTAAAATGTATTTTAGGGTTTCAGTAGCCATGACCCAAACTCATATCAAGGTTGTGAATGGTTAAGACTTCTCTGTGCTCTTCATAGCAAGCATTCTCATTATTTATTGTTGTGCTAAAAAAATTCAAAGTTTGTAACATAAAACATTATTATCATTACGATTGTTATTGTTACATCTTCTATTACTATTATTACTTCCTACAGTTTGGGAGGATGGTAGACTCAGCTTGGCAGGTCTTTCACTTAGTCATGGTAGGAGGGGGACTCAAGTAGGAGAGTAAAGACTTCATTACTAAGATGTCTGGTGACTGATGCCAGGACTACTGGTCAAAACACCTACATGAACCCTTTTCACATGGCCTGGGCTACCCCACAACAAATGTCCTAAAAGGAAGAACAAGTCTAAACCTTTATTAACCTTTATGACCTATGCTTGGAAGCCCAGAGTACAACTTCTCCACACTGCTTGCTGAAGCAGTTGCAAATCCTACCCAGGTTCAGCGAAGGAGGATAAAGATTCTGTCTATTCATGACGGGCCATGTGGTCACATTGCAAAAAGAACACACAAATGGCGGAGATCACCACAGGCTTCTCTGGACAATACACCCTGCCACAGCTGTGCCCATTCTACTGCAATGATCCACATCCTTCAGCATGTAAAACATTCTCATGCTCTCCCCCAGGATCCCCAGATCTCACTCCACTATGGCATCAGCTAGACTTCAGGAACTTTTCATATAACCTAGGTCCAAACATCAGTGAGGTCTCATAGGTATAGATCCTCTTCTATGGTGTCTCCACTAAAGACCCAGAACCAGAGTGACACAGTATCTGCCCCTTACCTACCCAATATACATGGATGGGAGAAGTCCAAGATAACTGCTATACACACTACAGTTCAAAAAAAAAGGGAAAATAGGAGACATGTGGAAGTAACTGGATCAGAGCAATTTCTCAGCTACATCTACAAAAGATCCAAAATGCAAAAATGTGCATTTATTCCTGTAAGTTATCTTTCTCATTCCAACCCCAAATTTTAGCCCTTCATCCTGGAGAGTGTTCAATGGAAGAGATATGAGCTCTTGGTAAGGGTAAAGGAAGAAGTGGAGTATGGTCTTGGCTCCTGTTGGGGGTACTCGGCTCCTTGTGGTCATGGAGCTTAATCAGCTGTCACGGCCTCACTATGACCATGTCCTCCTGTCCTGGCCCACTGGCAAATGACCACACAGCACTAGTCTCACGTCTTCTCAAAATAAGCTGTGACATAGAAGTTGCTTTGGTCCACCATTGGTGCTAAGCAGGGAAAACAAGAGTCTAAGATTGTTGCCAGTCATCTTCTGCATCCCAAGGGGAAGCCATCTATAGAATAAAACCAGTAGCAGTGGGGAGTGGAGCCAAGGACTAGAGTGAACAGAGTCCCGATGATGTCATGTGAGCCAGACCTCTACCTCAGGGCCTTCAACCAATAATAAATTCTCTGCTTTGCTTAAGATATTTTGGATACGATTTTTATCACTAATATCTGAAAGTATCCTAATAGACAACACTTTTCTTCCCAAGTTTTTTGTTTTCAGCTAAGCCTTGACCTCCCATGTGCCCTCTTCATCCTTTTATAAGAAGGCAGACCCCACGAAATGCTGTCTATTCATGACGGGCCATGTGGTCACATTGCAAAAAGAACACACAAATGGCGGAGATCACCACAGGCTTCTCTGGACAATACACCCTGCCACAGCTGTGCCCATTCTACTGCAATGATCCACATCCTTCAGCATGTAAAACATTCTCATGCTCTCCCCCAGGATCCCCAGATCTCACTCCACTATGGCATCAGCTAGACTTCAGGAACTTTTCATATAACCTAGGTCCAAACATCAGTGAGGTCTCATAGGTATAGATCCTCTTCTATGGTGTCTCCACTAAAGACCCAGAACCAGAGTGACACAGTATCTGCCCCTTACCTACCCAATATACATGGATGGGAGAAGTCCAAGATAACTGCTATACACACTACAGTTCAAAAAAAAAGGGAAAATAGGAGACATGTGGAAGTAACTGGATCAGAGCAATTTCTCAGCTACATCTACAAAAGATCCAAAATGCAAAAATGTGCATTTATTCCTGTAAGTTATCTTTCTCATTCCAACCCCAAATTTTAGCCCTTCATCCTGGAGAGTGTTCAATGGAAGAGATATGAGCTCTTGGTAAGGGTAAAGGAAGAAGTGGAGTATGGTCTTGGCTCCTGTTGGGGGTACTCGGCTCCTTGTGGTCATGGAGCTTAATCAGCTGTCACGGCCTCACTATGACCATGTCCTCCTGTCCTGGCCCACTGGCAAATGACCACACAGCACTAGTCTCACGTCTTCTCAAAATAAGCTGTGACATAGAAGTTGCTTTGGTCCACCATTGGTGCTAAGCAGGGAAAACAAGAGTCTAAGATTGTTGCCAGTCATCTTCTGCATCCCAAGGGGAAGCCATCTATAGAATAAAACCAGTAGCAGTGGGGAGTGGAGCCAAGGACTAGAGTGAACAGAGTCCCGATGATGTCATGTGAGCCAGACCTCTACCTCAGGGCCTTCAACCAATAATAAATTCTCTGCTTTGCTTAAGATATTTTGGATACGATTTTTATCACTAATATCTGAAAGTATCCTAATAGACAACACTTTTCTTCCCAAGTTTTTTGTTTTCAGCTAAGCCTTGACCTCCCATGTGCCCTCTTCATCCTTTTATAAGAAGGCAGACCCCACGAAATGTATTCTTCATTCTTTAGTTGTGGGGTATTCCCATGAAGGGAAGAAAGTCCACTCTCTCTTACCTAGATCTTCCAGTTTTTCCAAGACCTGGAAATAACTGGAAGGTAACCATAGCTCACACTGGACAACCATCTCTACTTAAATTCCAACCTGCCCTGCCACCAACATTGACCATGACAAGGAACAATCCCCAAAATGCCCTGTGATGATGTATGCATCTGCCCCTCCCACATCACATGGGCACCCACCCTGATCACTGTGCACACTTGCCTCTCTAACCTTGTGTGCAATGCCCCTTGATCAGGTTCCCCCTGCCACCATGATCACATGTGCACCCTCCCATGATCAAGTGCGCAACCACCTCCATCACCTGAATACCCACCCAGTGATCACGTGCACACCCCCAATCACATTTGCACCCCTCAGTGATCACATGCTTTTTCTATGATCCAAAGGAATGTTCACAATTTGATCTCTGGTTCCTCTGCCTTTTATAAATCCAGCTTATATACCTGAGAGTTCTCACTTCATGTACTGTTAAAGCCTAGCTTGAAGGCTTTGGAGCATTGCCTTGTTAGCATGTGAACTGAACAAAACTGTATGGTAGTTTGAACATTCTTTGTAATAGCCTTTGTTGGAGATTGGAATGAAAACTGAATATTTTTAGTCCTGTAGCCATTGCTGTGTTTTCCAAATTTGCTGATATATTGAATGCAGCATTTTAACAGCATCATCTTTTAGTATTTGAAACAGCTTAATTGGAATTCCATCACCTATACTAGCTTTGCTGTGCTAATGCTTCCTAATGATTTCACACTCTGGGATGTCTGACTCTAGGTGAGTGACCACACCACTGTGGTTATCTGGGTCATTAAGATCTTTTTTGTATAATTCCTTTGTGTATTCTTGCCACCTCTTTAATCTCTTATGCTACTATTAGGTCCTTATGATTTCTATCCTTTATTGTGCCCATCTTTGCATGAAATGCTCCCTAAATAACTCCAATTTTCTTGAAGTCTCTCCAGTTCTATTGTTTTACTCTTTTTCTTTGCATTGTTCACTTAAGCAGGTTTCTTATATCTCCTTGGTATTCTCTGAAACTCTGCATTCAGTTGGGTAGATCTTTCTCCTTCTCCTTTGCCTTTTGCATCTCTCCTTTTCTCAGCCATTTGTAAGGCCTCCTCAGGCAGCCACTTTGCCTTCTTGCATTTCTTTTTCTCATTAGAATAGTGTTTCCTAAATCTTGCTGCATGTTAGACTCACTAGGCAGAAGGAGTAATGAGAATTAAAAAATACTGATTCTAGGGCCTCTCCTTACCACCGACCTATTGAATTAGAACACAGCATGGTGGATATCTACAGTTTTTTCAAACCATCACAAGTAAGTTAGATATATATATGTGTGTGCGTGCGTGTGTGTATATGTATATGTATATATATATATATATACACACACACACATATATACATATATATAATATATATTAATATATATTATATGATATATATTATATGATATATATTATATATTATATTATACACATAATGTATATTATATATATGTGTGTACACACACACACACACACACACACACACACACACACATATACATACATACACACACACACACACATATATTCCATGAATGGATGCTAAGATTTGGTGCTCTTGGCAAGGACACTCATAGGCAGGTAGGTGTTTTGTTCATTTCCATTTCCACACACATGAGCAAGAGTTTACATACAACTTGCCTACCCATTCTGTTGCCTGATAATTAGAATTTTCTGTGGCAAATGGTCTTTATGTCAGGGAGATACAGTGAGGACAGTAAGGTCAGCAAGGAGCTATTGATCTGTTCTAGGTAAAGAGGTAACAGGTAGGGATGTTCCAAAGCAAGCATACAGCCTGGGTTCTGCACCTGGAGGGCTGATGACTCCACCTCCCACTGCCTTTGATGCCTTTTCTAGGCTGCTAACTGCCAAACCCAGTGTGAACAAATGAGCCTATAAACACAGCAAGGGAGATCTCCTTCTTCTAGAAAGAATGTGGCCAGAGTTTGATTAGGACTCAGCTCCCTTTATGGAGGCAAATCAATCCTATGGAACGATCATGAAATTTGAAATCCAATGGACCTGGAGTTTCATTCTGGTTCTATTACTTACTACCTGACTAACTTGACCTCTAGTAGCCTCAATTTTTCTGTACTGCATGGAATTTTGGGGAAATTGTGGTGTTGGAGAAGATTCTTGAGAGTACCTTGGACTGCAAGGAGATCAAACCAATCAGTCCTAAAGGAAATCAGCCCTGAATATTCATTGGAAGGACTGATGCTTAGGCTGAAGCTCCAATACTTTGGCCACTTGGTGTAAAGAGCTAACTCATTGGAAAAGGCCCTGATCCTGGGAAAGATTGAAGACCAGAGAAGGGGGCAACAGAGGATGAGATGGTTAGATAGCATCACTGATTCTATGGGCATGAACTTGAGCAAACTCTGGGAGATAGTAAAGGACAGGGCAGCCTCGTGTGCTGGAATCCATGGAGTTGCAAAGAGTCAGACATGACTTAGCAACTAAACAACAACGGCCGAGTCATTTTGAACCAGTATTGTTTCTTAAAACAGAAAAAAAGTACCCCCCAAGAGGTAGAATCTTGTTCTTATGTGAATACAGAAAAGCCACCCCAGCCATGCCTTTTCCCCTACACATGGATAGAATTTCACCTGGTTCACAGATGCTCTTGTGTCAAGCATTTGCTATCAATAAATTTTTAAAGCCAAGATTTCTGGACTGCATATGAGTTAAATATGTAAATATCCCTATGATCTGAAAACATAGCTAGGGACTTTGGCTACAGTAGGAAAGCTAAGAGCAATAACCAGTAAATCAGGGTCTTCCCAATTTAACAAGAACACACTCCATCTTTACAGGGCTATTTACAAGAGGAAACCCTTAAGAAACACTTGACTTATGCCTTATAATAACATATTTGCTCTGAGCTTTTGGCTCAGATCTGCCACTAACTAGCTTGGAGATGCTGGGAAATTCACTATTCTGGGCCTTGGTTTCTAAAGTTGTTAAAGTAGACAACGTCCTTCTAACACTCGGGAAACCCAGTGTGAACAAATGAGCCTATGGGAACCCCTTTAGAAATGGCCAGAGTTTGATTAGGACTCAGCTCCCTTTATGGAGGCAAATCAATCCTATGGAACGATCATGAAATTTGAAATCCAATGGACCTGGAGTTTCATTCTGGTTCTATTACTTACTACCTGACTAACTTGACCTCTAGTAGCCTCAATTTTTCTGTACTGCATGGAATTTTGGGGAAATTGTGGTGTTGGAGAAGATTCTTGAGAGTACCTTGGACTGCAAGGAGATCAAACCAATCAGTCCTAAAGGAAATCAGCCCTGAATATTCATTGGAAGGACTGATGCTTAGGCTGAAGCTCCAATACTTTGGCCACTTGGTGTAAAGAGCTAACTCATTGGAAAAGGCCCTGATCCTGGGAAAGATTGAAGACCAGAGAAGGGGGCAACAGAGGATGAGATGGTTAGATAGCATCACTGATTCTATGGGCATGAACTTGAGCAAACTCTGGGAGATAGTAAAGGACAGGGCAGCCTCGTGTGCTGGAATCCATGGAGTTGCAAAGAGTCAGACATGACTTAGCAACTAAACAACAACGGCCGAGTCATTTTGAACCAGTATTGTTTCTTAAAACAGAAAAAAAGTACCCCCCAAGAGGTAGAATCTTGTTCTTATGTGAATACAGAAAAGCCACCCCAGCCATGCCTTTTCCCCTACACATGGATAGAATTTCACCTGGTTCACAGATGCTCTTGTGTCAAGCATTTGCTATCAATAAATTTTTAAAGCCAAGATTTCTGGACTGCATATGAGTTAAATATGTAAATATCCCTATGATCTGAAAAAATAGCTAGAGACTTTGGCTACAGTAGGAAAGCTAAGAGCAATAACCAGTAAATCAGGGTCTTCCCAATTTAACAAGAACACACTCCATCTTTACAGGGCTATTTACAAGAGGAAACCCTTAAGAAACACTTGACTTATGCCTTATAATAACATATTTGCTCTGAGCTTTTGGCTCAGATCTGCCACTAACTAGCTTGGAGATGCTGGGAAATTCACTATTCTGGGCCTTGGTTTCTAAAGTTGTTAAAGCAGGGGACTAAAGTAGACAACGTCCTTCTAACACTCAGACTTGAAGATTCTATGGGGGTGCCAGAGACAGAACTGGATGCTGACCTTATTCTTGGAAGGTAAACTAGAACCTTATCTTCTTCTCTGGAATCTAACTAACATAGTCAGAGTGTCAATAGACACCTTTCTGTCATTGACCAATTTTAAGGGAAGGAGTATGGGGGAGACAGGCAGAGAGCAATGCCTGTGTGCTGAGACTACACCATGTGTTTTGTATTTGCCTAGATTTACATGTGGCCTAAAGCCTGTTTGCTCTGTGCCTGTATTGTTTCAACTTCCATCCGTTTCATTAGTTCTATAAATTGGCTTTAACCCAATTCTCTCTGTTTTGGTCATTAAATTTCAAATTGGTTCCTGGCTTTGTGTACAATCCCCTTCTTTCTTTAAAAACAGAATCCATCTCATGCCCCAAAATGATGGTCGGAAACTTGAAAGCAGGCTAGTTACTGTTCTCTTCATTGTATTCAGTTTTCTACCATTTACTTTCCTTTGGATTGGCTTGTTACAGCCGTGTCCAGCACCTTGGGCCTCATGAGACCTCTTCCACGGAAGGAAACTAGGCAATCTAGTGCCCCTTGGAAACATGTTGTTAAGATGGTCACAGTAAATAAGCCTGAAATGAGAAATTGAACCAAAGCAGTTTTGTCCTGGCCCAGTGAAACCCTTCAGTTGGTAAAAGTCTTTCAACATTTGCCAAGACCTGAAACAGTCCCATCTTACCTGAGCATAGAAGGGAGCTGTATCTGACACAATGACAATTCATCTTGCCCAGAGATGTGCTGGTAAATGCTTTACAACTGGTTCTGTGTGTGTGTGTGTGTGGGGGGGGTGGATTCTGATTTGTCCCATTTGCCAATTCCATAGTGAAAATACTCCCACTCTGACTGTAAGCCGACAGTATAACATCACTAAATATGGAGTTGGAAAGGGATGAACACAACTGGACCTTAAGGGAAATGCAAGCAAACTCCATTGCATGAACCAACAGCATCTGTATGATCCCCCGTGTGCCAGACTAACTAGCTTGGAGATGCTGGGAAATTCACTATTCTGGGCCTTGGTTTCTAAAGTTGTTAAAGCAGGGGACTAAAGTAGACAACGTCCTTCTAACACTCAGACTTGAAGATTCTATGGGGGTGCCAGAGACAGAACTGGATGCTGACCTTATTCTTGGAAGGTAAACTAGAACCTTATCTTCTTCTCTGGAATCTAACTAACATAGTCAGAGTGTCAATAGACACCTTTCTGTCATTGACCAATTTTAAGGGAAGGAGTATGGGGGAGACAGGCAGAGAGCAATGCCTGTGTGCTGAGACTACACCATGTGTTTTGTATTTGCCTAGATTTACATGTGGCCTAAAGCCTGTTTGCTCTGTGCCTGTATTGTTTCAACTTCCATCCGTTTCATTAGTTCTATAAATTGGCTTTAACCCAATTCTCTCTGTTTTGGTCATTAAATTTCAAATTGGTTCCTGGCTTTGTGTACAATCCCCTTCTTTCTTTAAAAACAGAATCCATCTCATGCCCCAAAATGATGGTCGGAAACTTGAAAGCAGGCTAGTTACTGTTCTCTTCATTGTATTCAGTTTTCTACCATTTACTTTCCTTTGGATTGGCTTGTTACAGCCGTGTCCAGCACCTTGGGCCTCATGAGACCTCTTCCACGGAAGGAAACTAGGCAATCTAGTGCCCCTTGGAAACATGTTGTTAAGATGGTCACAGTAAATAAGCCTGAAATGAGAAATTGAACCAAAGCAGTTTTGTCCTGGCCCAGTGAAACCCTTCAGTTGGTAAAAGTCTTTCAACATTTGCCAAGACCTGAAACAGTCCCATCTTACCTGAGCATAGAAGGGAGCTGTATCTGACACAATGACAATTCATCTTGCCCAGAGATGTGCTGGTAAATGCTTTACAACTGGTTCTGTGTGTGTGTGTGTGTGGGGGGGGTGGATTCTGATTTGTCCCATTTGCCAATTCCATAGTGAAAATACTCCCACTCTGACTGTAAGCCGACAGTATAACATCACTAAATATGGAGTTGGAAAGGGATGAACACAACTGGACCTTAAGGGAAATGCAAGCAAACTCCATTGCATGAACCAACAGCATCTGTATGATGGGCCCACACAGTCCAAAGATGCCAGACCTGCATTCTCTGGGACTGGCAAGGATTGGGGAAGAGAGAGTGGTGCTTACTTGGTGTCCTTCCTCTCCAATCTGCTCCTTGGGAAAGAAGCACTAGAACTGAGTGTAAAACATCATATAATTGAACCCCCGCCAGGAGGAAAACTCAGTGACATGTTTCTCCAAACATGTTTTTTTTTTTTTTCTTTTTCCATACAATTTAGGTCAGGGTAAGTCTCATTCATGGGTCACTAGAAAGCTTTTAAGTAAGACTTCCTTCCTTTTAAAGTCTCAAGGAAAGAACTTGCAACATATCCTGATAATGGAGACTCCTTTCTTGGTGTCTAAAAGCTCAGAAATGTGTGGTTCAACACAAATGCTAAAATCTGATTGTATCAAGGGGCTGATCATCAAACTGATTGGCTCATTAGTTAATCTAATTAGTTAATCTAATCCACTTTGGTTACTTCATTCAATCATTCAATGGATATTATCAGATTTATTTATGTGTGACTACTCAACCACTTGCATAGTGAAGGACTCAAATGGTTTCTCAAAACTGTCTTATGTGTGTGCTCAGTCATTTCAGTCTTGTCTGACTCTCTGCAACCCTATGGACTGTAGCCCGCCAGGCTCCTCTGTCTATGGGATTCTCCAGGCAAGAATACTGGAATGGATTGCCATTCCCTCCTCCAGGGGATCTTCCCAACAGAGGGATCAAACCCAGGTCTCCTGCATATTCTGCATCGCAGGCAGGTTCTTTATCCTCTGAGCTACCTGGGGAGCTCACACTTGTGTTATAGATAACAGTTAATATTCATTGAGTAAATATTATTAAGTAGCAAGCTTTGTTCTGCTATTTTTATATGTAGTATAAAATCCTCCCAACAACCTTCTGAAGACGGCGTTACTGTTATCACATTTTATGGATGAAGAAACAGACACAGAGAGGTGAAGTATTTTGCCCAAGATCACACAGCTGATAAGTGGTAGAGCTAGGATCCAAACCTTGGCAAGCTCAAGAGTCCTTTAATTTAGGCACTATACTAATGTAATCTTACCGTAGGTAGAGAGTTTAATTAAAACATTAAAACTCTCCTAAGCTTGAAGTCAGGAAAGATGAGTTCTGACTCTACTCTGGCACTGGCTTGTAAGACCTAGGGAATGCTCCTCTATTTCTGAAAGCCAACTCTGTACACATGTCAAGAGTATTTGATAGAAAATGCTGGAGCCATGAGCCTGATTTTCAAAAGGAAGTAGTAGGGATCCAAGGTGTTACTCTTTCTCACTGTCTTTCAAAGATCTTATGAAAAAGATTGACTTTTGCTGCCTGGATGTTTTTCAGTTTGACCCACATTGTTCTCCTTTCAGTCTTTTTAGGAGAAAAATCCTTAGAAGTTAGACTTGAAAAAAGTCCAGAAGAGCGATCAACTCCCTGCTCGTTCAGACAGGATTGCTCCCCGTGACATACCCCATGTGTTTTGGTTTAATCTTTCCAATCTTCTGAACAGAGTACACTTCTTACCCTGAATACTTCATTAGGAATTTTCTCTAAATTCCTTCTTCTGAAGAGTCTATATGTTATATTGACTTGTCATTATTCAATTCCAGTCCAGACAGAACTGAGAAGCACTGAGGAATTATTTTTTCAAGGCTCTACCCATGCCCATTCCTTAGCACCATCACCATGGTTTCAGGGTGCTAAAATTTATATGTACCAGGAAGAAAGAAAACACTCTAGTTCTCAGGAGACTATAATTTTGGCTGTGCTAGGGGTAGATAGAAGACCCAAGTAACTGGGATCATATGTGATTGGTTATTATTTCACAAAGGAGGAAGTGGTGACAGAAAATCCACACCATGACCCAAACACCAATGATAGTGGAGGCTTACAGAGAAGGTCAATAGTCTATACATCAGCCTTATCTCCTTCCCTGTTAGAAATATTCATGGCTCCATGAATAATCTGACGCAGAGTCCATCCATAAGTTATCATTCAAATCAAGATACTCTTTAGAGTACTCTTTGCTGAATTAAGCCAACAAGAGCAAACTGAACTGTCTTGGGCAAACTAGAAGAGCTAGTTTCCATATCCTGGAGATAAAGCTCTCCAAAACTTGATGGTCTGGATTCACAGTTGAGGGCCCTACTCTAGGCCCATGTTAGACACATTACAGAGTGCCCACAATTGCCCAGAACAGCACAAGGTGATGAGATAGCTCCCTGGGCCATGCATACAATCAGGGCATCAGCTGGGGTTTTGTGTTCATACTTTGCAGTATCTTCTCAGATGAAATTGCCACACTGATTACAAGGTGGGAGGAAAGAACCATTAGCACATTAATTAATTACAATCTTGTTTTTAATTCTGCTGTGAAGAGTAATCTTTTGTTCACTTGAATGAAATCCTAAGCTTACCCTAAGCTTTAATTATAGTGTTATTATTTAAAAATATTGGCTGGCAATGATCCAAATGCTAGAGTGTTTAAATTTAAATACACCAGAGACAATTTAAACATATGATAATTTACCCATAGGTACTAATGACCCAAAGGAATCCTACATTGTTTAGTTCAAACAAATGATTATGATGATAACAGACCCTGAACTATGCTAATCACATTTTAAAATTATTGGCCAGGGAGCATGAGTACCTGCAAGTGTGTGTGTGTGTGTGTGTGTGTGTGTGTGTGTGTGTGTGTGTGTGTGTGTGTGTGTGTGTGTGTGTGTGTGTGTGTGTGTGTCTGTGTGTGTGTGTGTGTCTGTGTGTGTGTGTGTCTGTGTGTGTGTACATGTGTCTCAGTGGTCATGAGAGGCTGCAGCATACAGGCATTGGAGACTTGAAGCCTAGCAGGGAGCCTGACCTGACTTGAGTTCCTGCTGTACTAGAAGCCACACTAATTGGTAAGTAACCATCTCCTTTAAGTCTTAGTTCACCAGTTGTAAAATGAGATTAATGATACTCCAATTAGAGGAATGTTTGGGAAGATTATGAACCAACAGTATGTAAAGTTGCTGGGCACATAATAGACTCCCAATAAATGGGACAGCCTCCCAGGTGGTGCTAGTTGTAAAGAATCCACCTGCCAATGCAGGAGATGTAAGAGGCTCAGACTTGATCCCTGGTTTGGGAAGATCCTCTGAAGGAAAGCCTGACAGCTCACTCATGGATAGGAGAATCCCACGGACAGAGGAGCCTGGAGGGCTACAGTCCCTGGGGTCACAAAGAGTTAGACATGACTGATGTGACTGAGCACGCACACACACGTTCCATTTTACACAGACCTTTAATTGTAGTTGTGTATTCCTGTGTGTATCTTCATATTTAGATTTCCCAGGTGTCTGTATCTGACTTTGTATCCATAGACATAACTGGTTTGATGTCTTGGTTGGGAAGATCTCCCTGGAGAAGGACATGGCAACCCACTCCAGTAATATCGCCTAGAGAATCCCATGGACAGAAGAACCTGGTGGGGCTATAGTTCATAGGGTCGCAAAGAGTCAGACACAACTGAGCAACTAAATAGCAGCGGCAACAACAATAACAACTTACTTGGGTATATATTTTGGCATTTGGTGATGTTTCTTTCTTTTATGGATGCATGAGTGCGGGGGGGGGGGTTTGTGTGTGTGTGTGTGTGTGTGTGTGTGTATCAACAACTTCTTAGCTCACAATTAGCCATTTCCTTTCTCCTGCTTCGTTTTCCCCTGCTCCTCTCGTGTGTGTGTGTGTGTGTGTGTGTGTGTGTGTGTGTGTCAACAACTTCTTAGCTCACAATTAGCCATTTCCTTTCTCCTGCTTCGTTTTCCCCTGCTCCTCTCTTGCCTTTCCTTCATTGTCTACAGGCTTACTAGCTTTTCACCCCACTAACACCAGGGGGGGGGGGCGGGGAGGAACCTCTGAAGCAAGTGGGACAGGAGTCCTTGGCTCTGAGACAAATTGTGAACTCATTCTATGTGAGCTCAGATTTGGGCCCCTGTGTGTCAGAGAGGCACATTAGCGTATAAATGGAAGAATGTACAGGCTGGGAGAATCACCAGAGACCAATTGAGGGGAAGATGCTCACCTTTGCAGTTAGACCTTAGAATAATCATGAAGTCCTCTCCCCACAGAAATTGTTCTCACACTGGTCCATCAAAGCACCCAAAAGTCCACCATTAGGTCTTGTGCCTGGTCAGGCTTTTCCCTGTGCTGTAGACACAGCTTTGTGGGCCAGCTTTGTGGTATGCATTCATGCATGCTCAGTCATGTCTGATGCTTTATGACCCTTTGGACTATAGCCTGCCAGCCTCCACTGTCCATGGGATTCTCCAGGCAAGAATACTGGAGTGAGTTGCCATGCCCTCCTCCAGGAAATCTTTCCAATCCAGGGATCAAATCTGCGTATCTTATGCCCCCTGCATTGGCAGGCAGGCAGGTAGGTTCTTTACCACTAGCGCCACCTGGGAAGCCTCTAGCCCCACATGAAAGTGAAAGTCAAGTCTCTTTGCAACCGCACTGGATGAGCCATGGAATTCTCCATGCAAGGATACTGGAGTTAGTAGCCTATCCTTTCTCCAGGGGATCTGCCCAACCCAGGGACTGAACTCAGGTCTCCTGAATTGTAGGTGGAGTCTTTACCATCTGAGCCACCAAGGAAGCCCTAGCCCTACATACTTCCATGTAATTGTTGACCCCTTTGTCTCAAGTATTAAGAACTTCTCCCTCTTCTCCCTCTCTTCTCCTCTTAACCTCCACTTTTTCAGAAGGAATTGTAAAGACCTAATTCTACTTGGTTTACAAATGGAGCCACATCACTAGGGGACCTGGCTTCTGAGAAATAAGACTCTAAAGTAAAAAGGCCCAAAGAATATATATTTATGAGATAGCTGGCTGAATGTACTGAAATGAATTGTGAGAGTTTATTCTTAATGTCATTGTAAATATTACTAGTAGTAGTTAACAGTTTTTGAGCATTACTATGTGCTTGGCACTGTATTCAGTTCTTTGCAGGCATTGCATCTTTTACTCTTTGGAAGCATTGCAAGGTTGAGGTTAAGAAATAGATTCATACTCTAGTGCCACCACTTACCAGCTATATGACTTCAGGCAAGTTATCTAACTTCTCTTTGTGTAGGGAGTTCTATAAACTGGAGATAGCAATAGTACCTGTTTTATCAGGTTGTTAGGAGGATTATATGAGTATATTGGGTTTTTCCTTACCCCCACTTCTCACACTGGTCCATCAAAGCCCCCAAAAGTCCACCATTAGGTCTTGTGCCTGGTCAGGCTTTTCCCTGTGCTGTAGACACAGCTTTGTGGGCCAGCTTTGTGGTATGCATTCATGCATGCTCAGTCATGTCTGATGCTTTATGACCCTTTGGACTATAGCCTGCCAGCCTCCACTGTCCATGGGATTCTCCAGGCAAGAATACTGGAGTGAGTTGCCATGCCCTCCTCCAGGAAATCTTTCCAATCCAGGGATCAAATCTGCGTATCTTATGCCCCCTGCATTGGCAGGCAGGCAGGTAGGTTCTTTACCACTAGCGCCACCTGGGAAGCCTCTAGCCCCACATGAAAGTGAAAGTCAAGTCTCTTTGCAACCGCACTGGATGAGCCATGGAATTCTCCATGCAAGGATACTGGAGTTAGTAGCCTATCCTTTCTCCAGGGGATCTGCCCAACCCAGGGACTGAACTCAGGTCTCCTGAATTGTAGGTGGAGTCTTTACCATCTGAGCCACCAAGGAAGCCCTAGCCCTACATACTTCCATGTAATTGTTGACCCCTTTGTCTCAAGTATTAAGAACTTCTCCCTCTTCTCCCTCTCTTCTCCTCTTAACCTCCACTTTTTCAGAAGGAATTGTAAAGACCTAATTCTACTTGGTTTACAAATGGAGCCACATCACTAGGGGACCTGGCTTCTGAGAAATAAGACTCTAAAGTAAAAAGGCCCAAAGAATATATATTTATGAGATAGCTGGCTGAATGTACTGAAATGAATTGTGAGAGTTTATTCTTAATGTCATTGTAAATATTACTAGTAGTAGTTAACAGTTTTTGAGCATTACTATGTGCTTGGCACTGTATTCAGTTCTTTGCAGGCATTGCATCTTTTACTCTTTGGAAGCATTGCAAGGTTGAGGTTAAGAAATAGATTCATACTCTAGTGCCACCACTTACCAGCTATATGACTTCAGGCAAGTTATCTAACTTCTCTTTGTGTAGGGAGTTCTATAAACTGGAGATAGCAATAGTACCTGTTTTATCAGGTTGTTGGGAGGATTATATGAGATACTCCATTTGGTCTTAAAACAATGGCTGATTCTACATATTTGGTCGATTAACATTGTCTTTTATTAATGATTCTCCCATTAACCCTGTAAGGTAGGTACTACTGTTAGCTTCATTTAAAGATTATAAAATTGAGGCTTAGAGAAGTTAATTAACTTGACCAAGATCAGATAGTAAAGTAAGTAGAACTAGTGTGTAAACTCAGGTCCATGTGACTTCTCATTGAACTAGTTTTCTACTCTTTATTTAATGTATGTGACAGAGGGGAAAAATGATCAATATGTGGGTTCTAGCTTTACCTATATTGTTAGTTGTGATATCTTATTAATTTTTACTATGTTGTTGTACTTTCATCAAGATCATTAGTAAATGCTAGTTAATGTTACTGCATTCCTAACACATGTGTGCATGAGTGCTAAGTTGTTTCAGTTGTGTCCAACTCGTTGTGACCCTATGGACTGTAGCCTGCCAAGCTCCTCTGTCCATGGGATTCTCCAGGCAAGAATACTGTTGTGGGTTGCCATGCCTTCCTCCAGGGGATCTTTCTGACAGAGGGATCAAATCTGTGTCTCCTACATTGCAGGCAGATTCTTTACTGTTGAGCCACTGGGTAAGTCCCATTCTAACATATATATGCATTTAAATTTGTATTTGTATTTCACAACAAGGACCTAACCTCTGCCAACTTTTATACCCTAATGTCTATAACCAAAATCCACTTAAGCTACTAAATTAATCCATTGTACAATAGAATTATGGGTAGAATTCTGAGTCTCACATTTATAAGCTATTTGCGCAGCAGACATTACTTTCTGTTCAATCTTTGGCCCAAACAAGTTCTTCCTATGTAAAAGAAAGTATACTTTAGTAGAGGTGAGGCAATGGGGGGTAACTCTATGATTAGGGAAGAGAGAATAGCTAGCTGTGTGTGTTTCATGTCCAGGCTGAGCCACAAAACCTGTCAGTTGGTCCATCAATCTTAGAAGTGTGAAGGACTGATGGGATTTCAGAGCTGTTTAAATGATGGAAAAGACCATTTCACTGCCTAAAGGAAAAGTATTCCAGGGAGAATATACTGTTTTGGAAAAGGTTCGGAGGTTGGAGTGGGATATGCCTGTGGGGAACCTGAAACAGGTGTGCCTTCACACATGAGACAGAATCATAAAGTGATGAATGTGACTTCTTTTGATGCAATCATACCAGAACTTTATATACCAGCAGTGTTGTCCTCTTCAAAGCAGACATCTTGGGAGTCTAGATTCTTATGGAAGCTCAGCATACCCTTGAATATTCTCTTCTGATCTAGTCTTCAGAGTCAAAGGTGCAAACTGTGCCCATTGCTTTATGATAGAAAGTGGAAATAACTAGCTGTAATGCAAGAAGAATCTAAAGACTAGAATATGACTCATGGCTTCTTAGCCACCACCTTTGATGATCACTTGGTAAGCTAGCAAGGTGACCACCTACACCAATAGGGTAAACAGAGCCATCTTACTTAATTCAAAGTGATGAAACTCATATGGCCCCTGGGATCTTCTCCCAGGCATAACACTCTTTTTTCTCCTGTTTATCTTAAGTTGATGGTATATCATCCTGCCAGAGTTTGCTTCCTTGCAAACAGAGAATGCAGTTAAATGAAAATCTTCTACACTTTCTACCCTTTACTAAATAGGCTCCATGTGGCCAAATGAATTCTATCTAGGTCTTAATGGATAGAGACAAAAGCAGGAGAGTGGTCAGAAGGAGCTGGATGATCCAAAATTGAATAGATAGAGATCACCGGATGGTCCAAGATACCTGATGACTACTATCCTGGAAGCCTATCCAAAGAGCTTGGTAAGATATCTATGAGGTTTATTTCTATCAGAGGCTTCAGAGAGATTGACAAGTATGAAAACAAACGACTATCATTTAGATTTAACAATCAAAAACCTATGGGAAAATGATAAACAGTTTGGGATGGAGTTTAGGGTCTGGATCAGGGGTCTCAAATGACTCGACAGGGTCCAGGTAAATGCCAGGGCTTGTGAATTTTGCAATGTGAATATAAAAAGTGCTGCTATAAGAACTTGATGTTAAAAGGGGGAAAAGAGATGGATTTAAGTGTCATTGTGTCAAATGTTAGATTTTGTTAGTTAAGGAGTAAGGATGAAGGATGACCCATATTTATTAAGCATCTATTATGTCCCAGGTTCTTAAAATATATTGCTTCAGAACAAGCCTGTGAACTAGATTACTGTACCCATTTTAATGATGAGGAAACTGAGGCTTAGAGAAGTCAAGTAACTTGCCCAAAGACATAGCTAGTAGGTGACAGAGCTAGCATTGAACACAGATTTCACTGACTCCAAAACTTGGGCTCTTCATTAGTATATTAAACTACTCTTTAAGGACGGGTGCCTCTGACTGTACAGAGAGAGAAGAAAGAGCTAGGAGAAAAATGTTTTTTAGTAAAAGGCTAACAGTCTGAAGGAGAAAGACTTAAGAATGTGGGCAGCAATGAGATCCTAGGTTGGTGCTGCCAATGATAGGGAACGTAGGAGGAAAAATTAAGTAGTGTTTTGAACAGAGATTGTAAACTGGTGGTCCAGGGGCTAGATCCAGTCGGCACATATGTTTTGTTTGGCCTGCACAATGTTTTCTAAAATATCAAATTTATTGCCAGTATTTAAAAAGAAAAGTTTCACATAAAAAATTCCACTTTCCAGCTTCTCTTTGAAAAACGTATCTGGCAACATAAGGCCTTCAGTCCTGCATGGCGAGGTCAGCTGGAGCCAGATTACACATTACACTGGTTCTTGCTTTCCAGTTTCTTAAAGCCTTCAGCACACCCTGCACTTGGGTAGCTTCACTCATCAGGTTACCTGTTGAGTATCTGTAAGCATTTTGATTTATGACTGCTAGTTCAGATGGTCACCCTGGATGGCTCCTTGTTTTCTTTGAAGAAGATACCATCTTCTGGCAGAGATGGCAATGAAGGTAGGGAAAGATACTTTCAGGAGGTGATTCAAGGTGCTGAAATGTCAATGTGGCTCATTTGATTAATATCTGAGAGGAGGTAGGATGATTATCGTGTCCTAGCTGGAGGTTGGTATGTTCTTTTTTAGTTGTTCAGTCATTTGGGTTAGAAGAATGTGGGTACTGTATTTTTTTAAATTTGGCTGCATCAAATCTTAGTTGTGGCATGTGGAATCTTTAATTGTGGCCTGTGGGATCTAGTTCTCTCATCAGGGATTGAACTCAGGCCCCCTGCATGGGGAGCACAGAATCTTAGCCACTGGACCACCAGAGAAGTCCCAGGGGTGCTATATTTTTTTCTTGTTTGTTTGTTTGTGATTCAAGGTTGGATTGTAGATAGTTCTTAGTTCACAAACAGAGAGGACAGGGAAGACATCCAGTGATTTGGGTAAAGTAGAGCTCAGGATAAAAACAGTAGGGTGTTTACCCTTTGCAAAGAATCAATATTGGCCAGAGAGGCTAGTGTCTCCCTGAAAAGGGAGTAGTAGCCTAAAAGCAATAAAGATGTCAGGAGGAGAAGGGGTTGACAGAGGATGAGGTGGTTGGATGACATCACTGACTCAGTGGACATGCACTTGAGCAAACTCAGGGAGATAATGACAGACAGAGAAGCCTGACATGCTGCAGTTCATGCGGTTTCAGAAAGTTGGACATGATTTAGCAACTGAACAACAACAGGACTGTCTAACTATGTTAGGTGTTGGGAAGAAATGTGGGAAACAAAACAGTGATCCAAGAGGATTCCAGTTTATTTTTTAAGTGAATTAAATAAGGGATATTCATGTAGAACTATTACAATTCAATAATTAAAAGAAAAATAACCTAATTTGAAAATGTCAGAAAGTATCTGAATAGGCATTTCCCTAAAGTAGATGTACAAGTGGCCAATAAATAAATGCAAAAACATTCAACATTGTTAGTCATCAGGGAAATGCAAAACAAAACCAAAATGAGATATAACTTTACCCTCACTAAGATGGCTATAATTGAAAAGACAGATAATAACCACTGTGTTTGAGGATGTGATGGAATTGGAAACTTCATTTACTACTGGTGGAGATATACAATGGTACAGCAGACTTGGAGAACAGTCTGGCGATTCCTCAAAAAGTTAGACATACAGTTACTATATAATCCAGCATTTCTATTCTCATACTCTACAAAAAGGAAAATGCATGCCCACACAAAAACTTGTACATGAATAGTCACATCAGTATTATTCATACTAGCCGAAAAAGTAGAAACAGCCCCAAAGTCCATCGGTAGACCAAAGGACAAACAAAATGTGTTATGCCCTATACAATGGAATAGTAGTCAACAATAAAAGGAATGAAGCACTTATACATGCTAAAATATGAATGAACCTTGAAAAGTGAAAGAAGCCAGACCAAGAAATGTTGTATAATGGGCATATATTTCTCCAAAGTTCTTAGTTCACAAACAGAGAGGACAGGAAGACATCCAGTGATTTGGGTAAAGTAGAGCTCAGGATAAAAACAGTAGGGTGTTTACCCTTTGCAAAGAATCAATATTGGCCAGAGAGGCTAGTGTCTCCCTGAAAAGGGAGTAGTAGCCTAAAAGCAATAAAGATGTCAGGAGGAGAAGGGGTTGACAGAGGATGAGGTGGTTGGATGACATCACTGACTCAGTGGACATGCACTTGAGCAAACTCAGGGAGATAATGACAGACAGAGAAGCCTGACATGCTGCAGTTCATGCGGTTTCAGAAAGTTGGACATGATTTAGCAACTGAACAACAACAGGACTGTCTAACTATGTTAGGTGTTGGGAAGAAATGTGGGAAACAAAACAGTGATCCAAGAGGATTCCAGTTTATTTTTTAAGTGAATTAAATAAGGGATATTCATGTAGAACTATTACAATTCAATAATTAAAAGAAAAATAACCTAATTTGAAAATGTCAGAAAGTATCTGAATAGGCATTTCCCTAAAGTAGATGTACAAGTGGCCAATAAATAAATGCAAAAACATTCAACATTGTTAGTCATCAGGGAAATGCAAAACAAAACCAAAATGAGATATAACTTTACCCTCACTAAGATGGCTATAATTGAAAAGACAGATAATAACCACTGTGTTTGAGGATGTGATGGAATTGGAAACTTCATTTACTACTGGTGGAGATATACAATGGTACAGCAGACTTGGAGAACAGTCTGGCGATTCCTCAAAAAGTTAGACATACAGTTACTATATAATCCAGCATTTCTATTCTCATACTCTACAAAAAGGAAAATGCATGCCCACACAAAAACTTGTACATGAATAGTCACATCAGTATTATTCATACTAGCCGAAAAAGTAGAAACAGCCCCAAAGTCCATCGGTAGACCAAAGGACAAACAAAATGTGTTATGCCCTATACAATGGAATAGTAGTCAACAATAAAAGGAATGAAGCACTTATACATGCTAAAATATGAATGAACCTTGAAAAGTGAAAGAAGCCAGACCAAGAAATGTTGTATAATGGGCATATATTTCTCCAAATAAGAAGTACAAATGCCAACAACAATTACATGAAAAGATACCCAACATTTATCAGGGGAATGTAAACCAAAACCACCATGAGATATCACCTCACAGTTATTAGCATGACTACTATTAAAAAGACAAAAAGCAAACTATACCAAGTGTTTGCAAGGTGGTGGAGAAATTGGAACCCTTGCACCCTGTTGGTGGGAGTGTAAAGTGTAGCAACTATGGAAAACAGTATGAACATTCCTCAAAAACTTAAAATTAGAACTACTAGATGATTTAGCAATCCCACTTCTGGGTATACATCTGAAAGAATTTGAAATCAGGATCTCCAACAGGTATTTGCACTCCCATGTTCACTGTAGCCTTATTCACAATAGCCAAGTCATGGAAACAACTCAAGTGTCCATCAGGAGATGAATGGATAAAGAAGATCTCATATATATATGCATATATATTCATACATATATTCACATCATTCAGCTTTAAAAAAGGAAATCCGACCATTCTGACAACATGAATGAACCTAAAGGACGTTAGACTAAGTCAAATAAACCAGTCATAGAAAGACAAATACTGCATGATTCCACTCATAAGAGTTGTATAAAAAGTCAAACTCATAGAAGCAGACAATATAGAAGTGGTTGCTAGGAGGTGGACAGTGGAGAAGGGGGAGTTGTTATTCACTGGGTATAAAGTTTCAGTTATGCTAAATAAATAAGTTTTAGAGACCTTCTGTAGTTAACCATATAGTATTGTACATGTCAAAATTTGTTAAGAGGTTAGATCACATCTTAAGTGTTCTTAACACACACACGCCCTCCCCAAACAACCCAGTGAACCCAAAGGAATGCAAGAAAACTCTGGAAGATGTTGGGTATGTCTATTAACTTGATTGTGGTGATGTTATCATGGATGTTTACATATGTCCAAACTCATTAAATTGTATATACTTACATGGTACAATTTAAATATGTGCCATTCTTTGCATATCAATTAAACAACCATAAAGCTATGAGAAATATTTTTATGAATATATTTATATGAAGTGTCCAGAATAGGTAATCTGAGAGACAGAATTTGTATTACTGGTTGGTTGCCAGAAGATAATGGGAAGAATTTGGAGGTACTTGGGAATGACTACTAACGGACATAAAGTTTCTTTTTGGGGTGGTGAAAATATTCTAGAATTAGATAGTGTTGATGGTTTTTCAACTCTGTAAATATATACTAAAAGTCACTGAATTGTAGATGAGTCAATTGTATGGTATGCAAGTTGTATCTCAATAAAACTATTTAAAAATGAATTTATGAAACAGGCATAACTCTCTGTATTACATTGTTTCCCAAAGTTGAAAAATGAGAAAACAAGATTTCTGTTATTTTCTCCTTCATTCTTCCTTATCTCTTGACAAAGCCTTTAGGCCACTGCTTCTTAGAAATTCAGCTTAAGTTCACGAAGAAGGCTAAAGATGGCTCAGCATAAAATTTCCTTTCAAATTGTGTGTCTATCAGGAAGGTCTGTCCAGCTTCAGTGTTCCTTTGTGTACCTATCTCATCCTTTACTCCAGGTCACTCTCCTCAGTGTATCTGGTCTCTTCCTGAGTGTTGTTAAAAACAAATATCACCGAATGAAAAAACAAACGAGCCAGGTAACTAACAAACCCAAAACACTACAGAGAATTCCCAAAGTCTAGCATTTTAGAAAGGACTCTGAAATGGAGTAATATATTCTAGACAAACTCAGATGGGTAACAGACAATTCTTTGCATGAACATATCTACATGAAAGCAATTCCTCAATTTCTTTTTCTTCTTTTTTTTATCAGAAATTATAGTTGACTTATTTTGACTGTGCTGTGCAGTTTGTGGGATTTTAGTTCCCTGACCAGGGATCAAACCCAGGCCAGTGGCAGTGAGAGGGCAGAGTTCTAGCCACTGTACCACCAGGGAATCCCCAGAATTTATTTTGATATGTAGTACAGCCAGTGTCCTTGCCTCATCTGGCAGTTTCCTCTACTGCAAAACCTAAATTAAGTACTGGGAATCCTCAGAGAGGAAAAGGCATGACGGATCTGAAAAAAGGAAGTGGGGTGGAGAAAAGAATGGCTATTTTGTGGGTGTGGAAGTGACTAATTTTTACTGAAGACCTTATAACCAGCTCTAAACAGGCCAATGGTACTTCAGCTCTAAGACCATTACAAAAGCTATGATAAAAAGCTTTTCCAATGATGTGGAAAAAACATGACTTTAAAGTAGAAACTCCCTAGGCAATTAATTCCTAGTTTTATCTAAGACTTTCCTTTCTGAATTTGAAACTCAATGATTTCCTTCCGTGGTTTTATCAATGGGCCAGTGGTCTGATAAGATTGCTTCCTTCCTGCACTTGGAACTATGCCATCTCAGTTGGAAGAAGTGATGCACCTGCCTTTCTGGCCTGGCTCAGGACTCAGTGGGACAAGAGGCACAGTGTGTGGCCAGAAAGTGCAAAGGCAGGCTAATATGACTAGTTCAGGGGTGGACCAGAGTGGAGTTGACTTGAATCCTCTCTCTCTATCTCTGTGAATGTTGATCAGCCTGCATATCACTTCGCTTTGTCCAGTTAGTCTGTGGGCTGAATCAAGGGCATTGTTTTAAATATGGTTTATGTGTAATTCTGGGGAGTAACATGGGTCCAAGAGAATCTATCTTTTCTCTTGTTGGCATTGTCATTAATACAGTTTTAGAAAACTTAGTCAGCTGAATAAATCCCATGACTGGAGATAGCCATTATGTGGAACTCTTGAAGGTAAGTGCTCTTGACAATTTGAGCAACAGGGTAAGAAGTAAAACTCACCTTCACTAACTCTGCTCTCTCTTCCCTCTAACCAATTTAAGAAAACCACAAGGCAGTCTTTCAGCTTTGGTAAATACCCCTAGTGACCTGATGTCCAAGATCAGCCTTTCCTAGAAGAAGAATAGGCAGGTCTCCTATCCCTCAAATTTCCCTATCTGCCATATAAGGGTTATTCCTTTAGTTTAACCTTTGCAAAAATGCAACAGTCACACAAGGGAAGAGTGATACATTAAGCCACCAACTACATTTAACACCTTCAGCGGAGTTCCTTTGCTAACTAGCATAAGGGAAAGCAGTTCCCTTAGAGGTTGGGATAAGGAATATATTGAATACTAGAGGGATCTTGAGTCAGGAGGCTGGATAGAGGGAATCAGGATCAAGGAGGACAGTGGTGCCGAAAGGACAGGTGAAAAAATGCCAAAGACAGTCCCTGCTATGCTAGGAGATGAGCTCACAGGATAATCTTGAAAAAGGACTCCTCAGCTCTCCTGGCTCACCCAAGAGAACTGAGTGGCACAATTACAGAGAATAGTGTGGCAGCAAGAGATTTGGCAGCAAAAGAGATCTACCTGCAATGTGGCATCTTTGTCAGCCACTTAAGTCGACAGCTAGATTTTAAATGAAAAGGGATTTGACATGTCCTGCTATTTGTAGATATGCAGGTTTGATTATCCCCCAAAAATGAGTCTGGAGAGAGAGTTGGGGAGAAGGAAGAAGAATAAAGGTACAGTGCCAATGTTCATTGGAGCACTGTTTACAATAGCCAAGACATGGAAGCAACGGGAATGTCCATCAACAGCGTGTGTGTGCGTGCAAAGTTGCTTCAGTCATGTCCAATTCTTTGTGACCCCATGGACTGTAGCCTGACTGGCTCCTCTATCCATGAGATTCTCCAGGAAAGAATACTGGGGTGGGTTCCCATGCCCTTCTCTAGGAGATCTTCCCTTTCTCATACCTCCTGCATTCACAGGAGGGTTGTTTAACACTAACGCTACCTGGAAAGCCCATGGTACATGTTTGAAATGGAATATTACTCAGACATTAAAAAGAATAGAATAATCCCATTTGAAGCCATATGGATGAACCTAGAAATTATCAAACTGAGTGAAGTCAAAGGAAGAGAAATATCATATGACATCCCTTATATGTAGAATCTAAAAATAAATGATACAAATGAAAGAAAGTGAAAGTGAAGTCACTCAGTCATGTCTGACTCTTTGCCATTCATGGACAAGCTTTGGAATTCTCCAGGCAAGAATATTGGAGTAGGTAGCCTTTCCCTTCTCCAGAGGATCTTCCCAACTCAGGGATCGAACTCAAGTCTCCCACATTTCAGACATATTCTTTACCTCTGAGTCACCAGAGAAGCCCAAGAATACTGGAGTGAATAGCCTATCCTTTCTCCAGGGGATCTTCCTCACTCAGGAATCAAACTGGGGTCTCCTACATTGCAGGCAGATTCTTTACCAGCTGAGCTACAAATGAAATTACTTACAGAACAGAAAGAGACTCACAGACTTAGAGAACAAATTTATGATTGCCAGTGGGAAAGGGTAGGGGGAAGGGATAATTAGGGAGTTCAGGATGGACATGTACATACTGCTATAATTAAAATGGATAACCAGCAAGGACCTACTGTATAGTACATGGAACTTTGCTCAATGTCACGTGGAAACCTGGATGGGAGGGGAGTTTTAGGGAGAGTGGACACATGTATATGTATGGCTGAGTCTCTTCACTGTTTACCTGAAACTATCACAACATTGTTAATCAGCCTCACCCAAATACAAAACAAAAAGTTTAAAATAAAAAAAGAATAAAGATGCAGCGAATGTGAGTGGGGAGTGGGAGGGCTGGGGGGTGGCAACTTCATGACACTAAAGATTTTGTCTGGGACCATGTAAGAAACGTTTTCCTTATTTCTTTTTCCCCCTTGTCTTTCCCCTCATTCCTCTCTGTTATTTGTCTCTTCTCATGCAACCATTCTCCTGGGAATTCCTGTCTCTCCCCTGACTTCTCCCTGACTGCAAGCCATTCTCCTTTGCTCTGGCCTATCATCCCTTCCTGTCTCTCCATGTCTGCAAGTTTAAACTAACGCTACCTGGAAAGCCCATGGTACATGTTTGAAATGGAATATTACTCAGACATTAAAAAGAATAGAATAATCCCATTTGAAGCCATATGGATGAACCTAGAAATTATCAAACTGAGTGAAGTCAAAGGAAGAGAAATATCATATGACATCCCTTATATGTAGAATCTAAAAATAAATGATACAAATGAAAGAAAGTGAAAGTGAAGTCACTCAGTCATGTCTGACTCTTTGCCATTCATGGACAAGCTTTGGAATTCTCCAGGCAAGAATATTGGAGTAGGTAGCCTTTCCCTTCTCCAGAGGATCTTCCCAACTCAGGGATCGAACTCAAGTCTCCCACATTTCAGACATATTCTTTACCTCTGAGTCACCAGAGAAGCCCAAGAATACTGGAGTGAATAGCCTATCCTTTCTCCAGGGGATCTTCCTCACTCAGGAATCAAACTGGGGTCTCCTACATTGCAGGCAGATTCTTTACCAGCTGAGCTACAAATGAAATTACTTACAGAACAGAAAGAGACTCACAGACTTAGAGAACAAATTTATGATTGCCAGTGGGAAAGGGTAGGGGGAAGGGATAATTAGGGAGTTCAGGATGGACATGTACATACTGCTATAATTAAAATGGATAACCAGCAAGGACCTACTGTATAGTACATGGAACTTTGCTCAATGTCACGTGGAAACCTGGATGGGAGGGGAGTTTTAGGGAGAGTGGACACATGTATATGTATGGCTGAGTCTCTTCACTGTTTACCTGAAACTATCACAACATTGTTAATCAGCCTCACCCAAATACAAAACAAAAAGTTTAAAATAAAAAAAGAATAAAGATGCAGCGAATGTGAGTGGGGAGTGGGAGGGCTGGGGGGTGGCAACTTCATGACACTAAAGATTTTGTCTGGGACCATGTAAGAAACGTTTTCCTTATTTCTTTTTCCCCCTTGTCTTTCCCCTCTTTCCTCTCTGTTATTTGTCTCTTCTCATGCAACCATTCTCCTGGGAATTCCTGTCTCTCCCCTGACTTCTCCCCTGACTGAGCTTCAAGTATGCCAAGTGGTCCTCTTTAGTCTTTCTTTGGCTCTGGCCTATCTCAGTCCCAGCTGGTGTCCGTCAGAACCAGTGAGGCTTCTGGCGGACATTGTTTTCACAAATTAAGTCACATATTGGGCCTAAAGTCTACATACACGGAGTTAATTATCAGCTCATCAATTAAGGCTGAGCAGCTGTATGCTTTGTGTGTGTTTTCCAGAGCTGCACAGGGAGGCCTAGTAGCTGCTCACCAGCTTGGGCTCTGGTTCCCAGTGGAGTTGGAGGGAATAATTTATTTTGGCTGAGGGTGACCTGTTACAACAGAATTTCTCTGTTTCTGTTGGTGTCCAGACTATTCTCTATTACCCTGATAGTCTGTAAGAACTTCTCCAGCACAGGGTAGAGATTTGATAGCAACCCAAACAAAGAAGATGGAAGAGAGACACAGAACTAGAGAAGGGACTTGTGGACATAATGGGGAAGGAGAGAGAGGGACGAATTGAGAGAATAGCATTGACATATATATGCTACCATGTGTAAAACAGACAGTTGTGGGGGAAGCTGCTATGCATACAGGGAGCTCAGCTCGGTGCTCCATGATGATCCAGAGGAATGGAATGGGGGATGGGTGGGAGGGAGGCCCAAGAGAGAGGGGGATATAGGTATAATTATAGGTGACTCACTTTGTTGTACAGTAGAAATCAACACAACATTGTAAATCAATTATACTTCAATTTAAAAAAAAAAGGTACATGAATAAGTTTAAAGAAATGGAGCTGGATTTAAAAAAAAGAGATAGCACAGAAAGAATCTCATCTTACCCAGAAGTCCTTGCTCCTTTCTCAGTGGGGGCCTCCTTCTCCCACTCCCCATCATACTAGGCTGGTATGGGTTCAGGGGGTGTGAGGTGGTATTTTTGTACCGGGCATTACCTCCTTACAAATGATGGAAAGTTAGGAGAACTATGTCTTTCTTTGTATTGTACCCAAAGGGCCACTGAGAAGGGGATGGAGGAAGCACTACTCTGTCTCTAGCCATTTTTCTCCCCTCCTGGAGACTGGAGCAGTCTTTGTCATGCTGCTGCTGCTCTGTAGTCACTTTAGTCGTGTCCAACTCTGTGGGACACCATGGACTGCAGCCCACCAGGCTCCCCTGTCCATAGGGATTCTCCAGGCAAGAATACTGGAGTGGGTTGCCATGCCCTTCTCCAGGGGGATCTTCCCATTCCAGTGATGGAACCTGGGTACCCTGCATTGCAGGCAGATTCTGCACCACCAACCCATCAGGGAAGTCATCTATATGTCATAGACATTCCTAAAGACTCACTCTGAGTCTTCCAGGCTCAGTTGGCTTCTCTCACCCAGAGTTCTGCTGCTTCCCAGTGGAGTTGGAGGGAATAATTTATTTTGGCTGAGGGTGACCTGTTACAACAGAATTTCTCTGTTTCTGTTGGTGTCCAGACTATTCTCTATTACCCTGATAGTCTGTAAGAACTTCTCCAGCACAGGGTAGAGATTTGATAGCAACCCAAACAAAGAAGATGGAAGAGAGACACAGAACTAGAGAAGGGACTTGTGGACATAATGGGGAAGGAGAGAGAGGGACGAATTGAGAGAATAGCATTGACATATATATGCTACCATGTGTAAAACAGACAGTTGTGGGGGAAGCTGCTATGCATACAGGGAGCTCAGCTCGGTGCTCCATGATGATCCAGAGGAATGGAATGGGGGATGGGTGGGAGGGAGGCCCGAGAGGGGGATATAGGTATAATTATAGGTGACTCACTTTGTTGTACAGTAGAAATCAACACAACATTGTAAATCAATTATACTTCAATTTAAAAAAAAAAGGTACATGAATAAGTTTAAAGAAATGGAGCTGGATTTAAAAAAAAGAGATAGCACAGAAAGAATCTCATCTTACCCAGAAGTCCTTGCTCCTTTCTCAGTGGGGGCCTCCTTCTCCCACTCCCCATCATACTAGGCTGGTATGGGTTCAGGGGGTGTGAGGTGGTATTTTTGTACCGGGCATTACCTCCTTACAAATGATGGAAAGTTAGGAGAACTATGTCTTTCTTTGTATTGTACCCAAAGGGCCACTGAGAAGGGGATGGAGGAAGCAATACTCTCTGTCTCTAGCCATTTTTCTCCCCTCCTGGAGACTGGAGCAGTCTTTGTCATGCTGCTGCTGCTCTGTAGTCACTTTAGTCGTGTCCAACTCTGTGGGACACCATGGACTGCAGCCCACCAGGCTCCCCTGTCCATAGGGATTCTCCAGGCAAGAATACTGGAGTGGGTTGCCATGCCCTTCTCCAGGGGGATCTTCCCATTCCAGTGATGGAACCTGGGTACCCTGCATTGCAGGCAGATTCTGCACCACCAACCCATCAGGGAAGTCATCTATATGTCATAGACATTCCTAAAGACTCACTCTGAGTCTTCCAGGCTCAGTTGGCTTCTCTCACCCAGAGTTCTGCTGCTTCTGCAGCTCACATCTGGTTGAAGAGAAGGAAAGAGCTGATGAGTCTGTTGGCCTCCCTGAACTATGCAGAATCTTAGTGGTTAAAGAAGTAGGAAGGATGTAGTAGGGTCAGTACATGAGAGTGAAGAGTAAGAGGCCATTCTGAGAGTTCTCCAGAAAGCTTGGTGGTTTAGTCACTAAGTCCTATCTGACTCTTTGCAACCGCATGGACTGTACCCCACAAGGCTCCTCTGTCTATGGGATTCTCCAGGCAAGAATACTGGAATGGGTTGCCATTCCCTTCTCCAACAAAGTTTAGTGGTCTCCAAATTCTACATATACTACTTCAACTTCCTGTGCATATGGTAGATGCTCATGAAATGCTTACTGAGTTGAAAAGGAAATAAAGTCACATTCTTTGAAGCCATTGGCTAGCTTCCATTAAACCTATATAGATTTCTTACAGAGCAGCTAGAAACATAGATCTATATTGATCTTCAGGACTTCCCAAATCATTCTATTGGAACTACAATCATGATACATGTTGGAAGAAAATACCCTTTTGACAAATGCCAGCACCATCTGCAACATGCATTAAATATAAGTAACTGATGGGAGGTTTGAGATTCACAGAGGTAGAGTGACTTGTTGAGCTTCTATAGTAGGATGAAGAGGAAGATAAGAACATGACTCAAATACTCTAACTCTTGTTTTACGAAGAGAAAAATTTTCATTCTCCTTGTTATAAGGGTGAGAAAGGAAATTACATTGTTTGATACTTCTTCATACTACTAATATAAAGATGGTAAGCTAATTCTTAGGCAGGTTGATAGGAAGGTTGGGGGATCCCCAAGGAGGAGAAGGGAGAACAAAAACACTTTTTAGCCAAGGTACCTTCACCTATGGCTATAATCCATTTTGTCTAAGACTTTCTTTAAGCCTAGAGCTAACAATTATAACAACAATGTATATCACTCGAGGACATGTTTCCCTTTCTTAACTGGTGCCTATGTTATCTAAAGATGCATGTTGTGGGTGTGGGCCTGGTAAGGTCTTTACAACCTTAAAATATTCTTTTGGTCTATTGTTAATAACCTGCTAAACTAGTGAAGTGAGTACTCTCCTACTCTTTCTAGTCCCTTTCTCTGGAAACTTTCTCTATCCCTTTTTACTTTAATAAAACTTTTGTCACATGAAGCTCTGAGTGACCAAAGCCATGTCTTTTGATCCAAAAGGGAACTTTTCTCCTTCAGAGGTCACGAATCTGACACATTCACTGTAAGCTATCACCTATCAGTCAATTCGCCATAAGCAGGATGCAGCCATGAAATTAAAAGATGCTTGCTCCTTGGAAGAAAAACTATGACAAACCCAGACAGCATATTAAAAAGCAGAGACAAAACTTGGCTGACAAAGGTCTATCTAGTCAAAGCTATGGTTTTTCCAGTAGTCTTGTACTGATGTGAGAGTTGGCTTATAAAAAAGGCTGAGCACTGAAGAACTGATGTTTTTGAACTGTGTTGCTGGAGAAGACTCTTGAGAATCCTTTGGACTGCAAGGAGATCAAACCAGTCAAACCTAAAGGAAACCAACCCTGAATATTCATTGGAAGGACTGATGCTGAAGCTGAAGCTCCAGTACTTTAACCACCTGATATGAAGAGCCAACTCATTGGAAAAGACCCTGCTAGGAAAGACTGAGGGCAGGAGGAGAAGAGGGTGACAGAGGATGAGATGGTTGAATGGCATCACCAACTCAATGGACATAAGTTCAGGCAAACTCCGGGAGATGGTGAAGAACAGGAAAGCCTGGTGTGCTGCAGTCTGCAAAGAGGGTTTCCAAAGAGTTGGACATGACTGAGTGACTGAGTAACAAAGGAATAGGGAAGTAGCATTATGGTGACTCAACAGATGTAACATGTCTGCTCTCCACCCCTGACTAAATTGTATTTCCAAGAACTTCATACAGAGTGTGACAATGCTAATTTTGCACATGTTTATGATTAAGGTCCTGCAACATCTCATCTCTTATGTATTTCCATGGCACATTTCCTTTGAATACAAGCAACTTTTTCATTTTATCAAATGCTAAGTACTATAACAGTTCTTTTAGCACATTTATTTTCTTGCTGAAAACAATTTTTTTGTATATGAACACTTTATTTGTTGCAAAGGCTACATCTTCATTTCAAGAGAAGAATGTTCTTTGTCAGTTAATGATGCTTGGTTAATTGGATGTCCATATAGTGAAAAAAAAAAAAAAGTGACTCAACTTCTATTTTGCATATACACAAAAATTCATCCCATGTGGGTTAATAAAATAGCATATTTATTATCTTGTGGATAGGCAACAAACATGTAGAGTAGCTGTTTTAGTACCCTTGTCTACTAATTCCCTTGTCTGTGCATTTTGGGGACTGTTTATATTGACTGGTTTTCCTCCTCATTATGAGTTGTATTTTCCTGCTCCAGAGCTCCAGAGCTCCGGCTTGGTAATTGGACACATTGGTCCAGCTGCTCCGCGGCACGTGGGATCTTCCCAGGCCAGGGCTCGAACCGGCGCCCCTTGCATTGCAAGGCGGTGTCCTTACCCACTGGACTACCAGGGGAAGCCCAGGAGATTTCTTGACTTTGGCTTTTAGGAATATGAACTCTTAGCAGCTCTATTTGAGCTCCAAGAATTGTTCTGCCTGCTCCTTTCTGATGGTCTGAGAGTAGTTTCTTCACAACACACGATCAGAACTCACTGGAAAACTGGAAAGGGTAGCTTCTGCCTGTCTCTATAGCTCTTACTCTGAATATACTCCTCCTATTACTCTGCCCTGCATATTCTAACACCTTGATCTGCTCAAATCCTCCACTCTGTCTCCTCAACTTAGTGAGAATACCAGACTCTTTCCAGTTTCTCACTTCTTGTGTTATGTCCTGGAAACTTTCCCAGAAGTAAGCTGAGGCAATGTGTGCCCTTTCTCTCAGGGATCCTGTGAGATCTTGTTGTTCAACGTTTAAAAATCATTGTTCTGTATATTTGTCTTTTTTTCAGTTTTATTTAGAAATAATTGATGTACATTACTGGGTAAGTTGAAGGCCTAGGACATCATGGGATGATTTACCTATAGTACTGAATTTTGCACATGTTTATGATTAAGGTCCTGCAACATCTCATCTCTTATGTATTTCCATGGCACATTTCCTTTGAATACAAGCAACTTTTCATTTTATCAAATGCTAAGTACTATAACAGTTCTTTTAGCACATTTATTTTCTTGCTGAAAACAATTTTTTTGTATATGAACACTTTATTTGTTGCAAAGGCTACATCTTCATTTCAAGAGAAGAATGTTCTTTGTCAGTTAATGATGCTTGGTTAATTGGATGTCCATATAGTGAAAAAAAAAAAAAAGTGACTCAACTTCTATTTTGCATATACACAAAAATTCATCCCATGTGGGTTAATAAAATAGCATATTTATTATCTTGTGGATAGGCAACAAACATGTAGAGTAGCTGTTTTAGTACCCTTGTCTACTAATTCCCTTGTCTGTGCATTTTGGGGACTGTTTATATTGACTGGTTTTCCTCCTCATTATGAGTTGTATTTTCCTGCTCCAGAGCTCCAGAGCTCCGGCTTGGTAATTGGACACATTGGTCCAGCTGCTCCGCGGCACGTGGGATCTTCCCAGGCCAGGGCTCGAACCGGCGCCCCTTGCATTGCAAGGCGGTGTCCTTACCCACTGGACTACCAGGGGAAGCCCAGGAGATTTCTTGACTTTGGCTTTTAGGAATATGAACTCTTAGCAGCTCTATTTGAGCTCCAAGAATTGTTCTGCCTGCTCCTTTCTGATGGTCTGAGAGTAGTTTCTTCACAACACACGATCAGAACTCAC
Source organism: Tragulus kanchil (assembly GCA_022376925.1). NCBI lineage: Eukaryota > Metazoa > Chordata > Mammalia > Artiodactyla > Tragulidae > Tragulus > Tragulus kanchil. The sequence continues at coordinate 61,714,000 of JAIOJX010000001.1, read as the reverse complement.
TGGAAAACTGGAAAGGGTAGCTTCTGCCTGTCTCTATAGCTCTTACTCTGAATATACTCCTCCTATTACTCTGCCCTGCATATTCTAACACCTTGATCTGCTCAAATCCTCCACTCTGTCTCCTCAACTTAGTGAGAATACCAGACTCTTTCCAGTTTCTCACTTCTTGTGTTATGTCCTGGAAACTTTCCCAGAAGTAAGCTGAGGCAATGTGTGCCCTTTCTCTCAGGGATCCTGTGAGATCTTGTTGTTCAACGTTTAAAAATCATTGTTCTGTATATTTGTCTTTTTTTCAGTTTTATTTAGAAATAATTGATGTACATTACTGGGTAAGTTGAAGGCCTAGGACATCATGGGATGATTTACCTATATTGTGAATGATTGGGTGGGTTTCTCTACTCAGATGGTAAAGAATCGATCTACAATCCAGGGAGACCTGGGTTTGATCTCTGGATGGAGAAGACCCCATAGAGAAGACAATGGCTACCCACTCCAGTATTCTTGCTGGAGAATTCCCTTGAGTGAGGAGCCTGGCGGGCTACAGTTCATGGGGGTCTCAAAAGTTGGACATGACCAAGTGACTGAGCACAGCACAGCACAGTGAAATGATTACCATGATAGGTTCAGCTAATACCCATCTTCTTATATAGATACAGTAAAAAGGAAAGAAAGAAAAAAAGAAAATTTTAGCTTATCATGAGAAATCAGGATTTACTTTCTTAACTTTCCTATATATCATAGAGCAGTGTTAGCTACAGTCATCACATGGTACATTACATCCTTACTACTTATTTATTTTGTAACTAGAAGTTTGGACCTTTTGACCACTTCCTCAATTCTCCTTCCATTTCTAGTAACCACAAAACTAATCTCTTTTTCTATGTTTTTTAAAAATATTCTACATGTAAATAAGTTCATATAGTATTTGTCATTTTCTGTCTGACATTTCATTTAGTATAATGCCTTCAAGGTCCATCCATTTTGTTGCAAATGATAAGGTCACTGTGTATGTGTGTATTTTTTAAATTCATAACTTCTTTATCCATTCATCTATTGATGGGTACTTAGGTTGCTTCCATATGCTGGTTATTACAAATAATACTGCTATGGTGAGGAGATATATATATATATATACATATACATACATACATACATACATATTTGGCCACTTCTATTGGTCTTTCATTTATTTATCTTTGTGCTTTGGCCTGTGTGGGCCTCCCATCACAGTGGCCTCTCTAGTCACAGAGCACTGGCTCTGGGCGCATGCACTCCAGAGCTCTGGCTCGATAGTTGTACTCATCAGTCTAGCCGCTCCGCGGCACGTGGGATCTTCCCAGGCCAGGGATTGAACTGGCGTCCCTTGCACAGCAAGGCGGTGTCCTTATCCACGGGACCACCAGGGAAGCCCCAGATAAATTTTTTAATTTGTGTTTTCCTTTGGATATATTCCACAAGTGCAATTGCTCAATCACATGGTAGTTTTATTTTTTAATTTTTGAGGGTCCTCTGTAATATTTTTCATAGTGGCTGTACAAATTTACCAGTTATGTACAAGAATTCTCTTTTTGCCACATTCACACCAGCATCTTTTTTTTTTTTTTTTGATGATTGCCATTCTAACAAATGCGAGTTTTTACTGTACATTTCCTTAAGAATTAGTGATGTTGAGCATATTTCCACATACACATTGGCCTTTCATATATCTTTTTGGAATAATGTCTATTACAGTCCTTTGCCCATTTTTAAATTGGGTTATTTGTTTTTCTGCTCTTGAGTTGTGTGAGTTCTTTATATATTTTATATATTAACCCCTCATCATATATATGATTTTCAAATATTCTCCCTATCCCATAAACTTTCTTTTTGCTTTATTGATGGCTTCTTCTTTTTTTTTTTTTTGGCCACTTCTATTGGTCTTTCATTTATTTATTTTCATCCATCTTTTTTCTTTGGCCCGTGTGGGCCTCCCATCTCAGTGGCCTCTCTCATTGCAGAGCATCGGCTTTGGGAACTTGCGCTCCAGAGCACTAGCTCGGTAGCTGGACACATTGGTCCAGCCGCTCTGTGGCACGTGGGATCTTCCCAGACCAGGGATCGAACCAGCGCCCCTTGCACTGCAAGGCAGTGTCTTTACCCACTGGACCACCAGGGAAGCCCTGATGGTTTATTTTCCTTATCTTTTCATTTTGTTGTAAGTGCTTTAGGTGTCATTATTCAAAAAGCCATTACCAAGACCCATGTCAAGGATATTTACTCCAATGTTTTCTTCTATACATTTTATGATTTTAGGTCTTACATACAAGGTTTTTTTGTTGTTGTTTGCTTTTTTAATTTTTTTTTTTTTTGGTGGGGGAGAGGGAGGGAGGCGGGCAGGCCACTTCTATTGGTCTTTCATTTATCTATTTTCATCCATCTTTGTTCTTTGGCCCGTGTGGGCCTCCCATCGCGGTGGCCTCTGTTGTCGCTGAGCACGGGCTCTGGGTGCATGCACTCCAGAGCTCTGACTCGGTAATTGGACACAGCAGTCCAGCCGCTCTGTGGCATATGGGATCTTCCCAGGCCAGGGATCGAACTGGCGGCCCTTGCACTGCAAGGCGGTGTCCTTACCCATTGGACCACCAGGGAAGCCCATATATAAGGTTTTAATACATTTTGAGTTAGTATTTATGAGAGGTATAAAGCATGTATTCAGTTTAATTTTTTCTTTTTTCATTGAAATATATTTAATTTATAATGATGTGTTAGTTTCTGGTGTATAGCAAAGGAATTTGGCTATATATATGTAATATATAATACATATTCTTTTTTAAAAAATTATTTATTTATTTATTTATTTTTGGCTATTCTGGGTTTTCACTGCTGCCACAGGCTCTTCTCTAGTTGCAGGGAGTGGGGGCTACTCTCTAGTTGAAGTGAGAAGGCTTATTGTTGCGGTGACTTCTCTTGTTGTGGAACTCAGGCTCCAGGGCTCACAGGCTTCAGTAGTTGCTGCCAATGGGCTCAATAGTTGCAGCTCCGGGGCTCTGGAGCACAGGTTCCATCACTGTGGCTCACGGGCTTAGTTGCTCCACAGCATGTGAGATCTTCCTGGATCAGGGATTGAACCTGTGTCTCCTGCGTTGGCAGGCAGATTCTTTGCCACTGAGCTACCAGGGAAGCCCAACATATTCTTTTACATTATGGTTTTTTACAGGATATTGGATATAGTTCCCTGTATTATACAATAGGACCTTGTTGTTTATCCATTCTACATACACCAGTTTGTATCTGCTAATCCCAAACTCTGAATCCAATCCTCCTTTGTCCCCTCCCCACCATGGCAACCACAAGCCTATTCTCTATGTCTCTGAGTCATTTTCTATTTCATAGATAAGTTCATTTGTGTCATATTTTACATTCCATATATAAGTGATATCATATGGTATTGTTTTTCTCTTTCTAACTTCACTTAGTATGATCATCTCTAGATCCATCCATGTAGCTGCAAATGGCATAATTTCATTCTTATTTTATGGCTGAGTAATATTTCACATTATATCTGGGTATATGCCCAGGAGTGGATTGACGGCTCATATGGTAACTTTATTTTTATTTTTTAAGGAACCTCCATAGAGAACAGTACCAATTTATTTTCCTTCCCAACAGTGTAGGAGGGTTCCTTTTTCTCTACACTCTTTCCAGAATTTGTTACTTGTTGACATTTTAATAATGGCCATTTTGAGTTAGTATTTATGAGAGGTATAAAGCATGTATTCAGTTTAATTTTTTCTTTTTTCATTGAAATATATTTAATTTATAATGATGTGTTAGTTTCTGGTGTATAGCAAAGGAATTTGGCTATATATATGTAATATATAATACATATTCTTTTTTAAAAAATTATTTATTTATTTATTTATTTTTGGCTATTCTGGGTTTTCACTGCTGCCACAGGCTCTTCTCTAGTTGCAGGGAGTGGGGGCTACTCTCTAGTTGAAGTGAGAAGGCTTATTGTTGCGGTGACTTCTCTTGTTGTGGAACTCAGGCTCCAGGGCTCACAGGCTTCAGTAGTTGCTGCCAATGGGCTCAATAGTTGCAGCTCCGGGGCTCTGGAGCACAGGTTCCATCACTGTGGCTCACGGGCTTAGTTGCTCCACAGCATGTGAGATCTTCCTGGATCAGGGATTGAACCTGTGTCTCCTGCGTTGGCAGGCAGATTCTTTGCCACTGAGCTACCAGGGAAGCCCAACATATTCTTTTACATTATGGTTTTTTACAGGATATTGGATATAGTTCCCTGTATTATACAATAGGACCTTGTTGTTTATCCATTCTACATACACCAGTTTGTATCTGCTAATCCCAAACTCTGAATCCAATCCTCCTTTGTCCCCTCCCACCATGGCAACCACAAGCCTATTCTCTATGTCTCTGAGTCATTTTCTATTTCATAGATAAGTTCATTTGTGTCATATTTTACATTCTACATATAAGTAATATCATATGGTATTGTTTTTCTCTTTCTAACTTCACTTAGTATGATCATCTCTAGATCCATCCATGTAGCTGCAAATGGCATAATTTCATTCTTATTTTATGGCTGAGTAATATTTCACATTATATCTGGGTATATGCCCAGGAGTGGATTGACGGCTCATATGGTAACTTTATTTTTATTTTTTAAGGAACCTCCATAGAGAACAGTACCAATTTATTTTCCTTCCCAACAGTGTAGGAGGGTTCCTTTTTCTCTACACTCTTTCCAGAATTTGTTACTTGTTGACATTTTAATAATGGCCATTTTGACTGGTGTGAAGAGCTACCTCGTAAGATTTGATTTGCATTTCTCTAGTAATTAACCAGTTCCATCTGAATCGCAATTATTCTAGTACCATTTATTAAAGAGACTGTCTTTTCTCCTTTGCAGGTTCTCAGTTCCCTAGTTGACTGTATATATTTGGGTTTATTTCTAAGCTCTTAATTCTGTTCCATTGGTCTATTTGCTAGCTTATACTATTTTGAGGACAATAGCTTTATAGTATAGCTTGAAATGAAGAAGTGTGATGTCTCCTACTTTGTTCTTTTTTATCAGGTTTTCTTTGACTATGAATCTTTTGCAGCTCTGCATAAATTTTAGGAGTGTTTTTTCTATTCCTATAAACAAAACCATTGTAATTTTGATAGAGATTGCACTGGATCTATAGATAGCTTTGGACAGTATTGATATTTTAACAATATTAATTCTTCCAATCTATGAATATAGGATACATTTCCATTTGTTTGGGTCTTCTTCAATTTCTTTCATTAATGTCTTAACAGTTTTCAGAGTAGAAATATTTTGCCTCCTTAGTTAAATTTATTCCTAACATTTTTATGCTATTGTAAATGGAATCAATTTCTTTGTTTCTCAGAAAAGTCATTAGTATATACAAGTGATACTAATTTTTGTATGTTAATTTTGTATCTTGCAAATTTACTGAATTCATTGATTGGATCTAACAGTTTTTTGGTTGATTTTAGGATTTTCTATGTATGAAGCCATGTCACTTGCAAATCATTTTTTTTTATTGGATCTAACTTCACTTAGTATGATCATCTCTAGATCCATCCATGTAGCTGCAAATGGCATAATTTCATTCTTATTTTATGGCTGAGTAATATTTCACATTATATCTGGGTATATGCCCAGGAGTGGATTGACGGCTCATATGGTAACTTTATTTTTATTTTTTAAGGAACCTCCATAGAGAACAGTACCAATTTATTTTCCTTCCCAACAGTGTAGGAGGGTTCCTTTTTCTCTACACTCTTTCCAGAATTTGTTACTTGTTGACATTTTAATAATGGCCATTTTGACTGGTGTGAAGAGCTACCTCGTAAGATTTGATTTGCATTTCTCTAGTAATTAACCAGTTCCATCTGAATCGCAATTATTCTAGTACCATTTATTAAAGAGACTGTCTTTTCTCCTTTGCAGGTTCTCAGTTCCCTAGTTGACTGTATATATTTGGGTTTATTTCTAAGCTCTTAATTCTGTTCCATTGGTCTATTTGCTAGCTTATACTATTTTGAGGACAATAGCTTTATAGTATAGCTTGAAATGAAGAAGTGTGATGTCTCCTACTTTGTTCTTTTTTATCAGGTTTTCTTTGACTATGAATCTTTTGCAGCTCTGCATAAATTTTAGGAGTGTTTTTTCTATTCCTATAAACAAAACCATTGTAATTTTGATAGAGATTGCACTGGATCTATAGATAGCTTTGGACAGTATTGATATTTTAACAATATTAATTCTTCCAATCTATGAATATAGGATACATTTCCATTTGTTTGGGTCTTCTTCAATTTCTTTCATTAATGTCTTAACAGTTTTCAGAGTAGAAATATTTTGCCTCCTTAGTTAAATTTATTCCTAACATTTTTATGCTATTGTAAATGGAATCAATTTCTTTGTTTCTCAGAAAAGTCATTAGTATATACAAGTGATACTAATTTTTGTATGTTAATTTTGTATCTTGCAAATTTACTGAATTCATTGATTGGATCTAACAGTTTTTTGGTTGATTTTAGGATTTTCTATGTATGAAGCCATGTCACTTGCAAATAGAGACAATTTTCCCTTTCAGTTCTACTTTATTTTTTTCTTGCCTGATTGCTATAGCTAAGACTTTTAGTAATTTGTTGAGTGGAATGATAGAGTAGGCACCATTGTCTTGTTCCTAATCTTAGGCAGCTCTGCATATTGTTAATATAAAGATGGTCAGTTCATCATAAACAGGAATAGGTAAACAGAATTATGGTGACTCATCAGATGTAACATGCTTGCCCTCATCCACCCTCCCCAAATAAATTATATTTTATATAGAATTGTAACAATGCTAAGTATAATCATGATTTGTGTATATTCTTAAGATCCTATAACATTTCATCTGTTATATGTTTCCATGGCACATTTTTCTTTGAATAAAAGCATATTTTGTAATTTATGAAATGCTAGGTACTACAATGGTTCTTCTTGCACATTTGTTTTCTTTCTTGAAAACATTTTTTAAAAGCTTTCATTCATTGATTTATAGAAGCATGCTTTACTTTCAACGACACTGTATCCAAGTTGTTGCTAGCCAGGCCTTAATTATGTTCCTGCTTTCTGTCTCCCCTCTGTTTTTTTTCTACCTTATAATTATAAATAGTGTAATGTTCAGCTTGACTGGCTTGCATTTAGGACTTTCCCCAAAGGCCCTAACAGGGGACCTGGGGATGAGCCAGTATTTCACGTTTGGTTTGGATATGTACCCCACAGGTTTCCCAAGTTTCCAGTCTGCCAAGTTGGCCTAACAATCTCTTCAAAATCACTTCTGCTGTGCTCTGCCCCTTGGACTTCCAGGTAATCTATTCAATTGGGTCCTTGTCTTCTAAGAGGCCCAGGTATGCTGGTATCTGAGGCATAGCTAAACAAACCCAGTAGGGAATGGGGAACTACCTGTGTTACCACCATCAAAAGAGCCTTTCCTCTCATTCATCTTTCATCACAATTCCCAGCAAACTTTAAGCACTTCATTGCAGAAGAAAAGACATCCCTTTGACCCTTGGTGCTCCTGTGTTCTGAGAGCCAGGGACAACCAACAGGCACACGAATATAAACGACATGTCTAAGAAATGCTTAAGGGCAGTAGGATTTTATTTTTATGTATGAAGCCATGTCACTTGCAAATAGAGACAATTTTCCCTTTCAGTTCTACTTTATTTTTTTCTTGCCTGATTGCTATAGCTAAGACTTTTAGTAATTTGTTGAGTGGAATGATAGAGTAGGCACCATTGTCTTGTTCCTAATCTTAGGCAGCTCTGCATATTGTTAATATAAAGATGGTCAGTTCATCATAAACAGGAATAGGTAAACAGAATTATGGTGACTCATCAGATGTAACATGCTTGCCCTCATCCACCCTCCCCAAATAAATTATATTTTATATAGAATTGTAACAATGCTAAGTATAATCATGATTTGTGTATATTCTTAAGATCCTATAACATTTCATCTGTTATATGTTTCCATGGCACATTTTTCTTTGAATAAAAGCATATTTTGTAATTTATGAAATGCTAGGTACTACAATGGTTCTTCTTGCACATTTGTTTTCTTTCTTGAAAACATTTTTTAAAAGCTTTCATTCATTGATTTATAGAAGCATGCTTTACTTTCAACGACACTGTATCCAAGTTGTTGCTAGCCAGGCCTTAATTATGTTCCTGCTTTCTGTCTCCCCTCTGTTTTTTTTCTACCTTATAATTATAAATAGTGTAATGTTCAGCTTGACTGGCTTGCATTTAGGACTTTCCCCAAAGGCCCTAACAGGGGACCTGGGGATGAGCCAGTATTTCACGTTTGGTTTGGATATGTACCCCACAGGTTTCCCAAGTTTCCAGTCTGCCAAGTTGGCCTAACAATCTCTTCAAAATCACTTCTGCTGTGCTCTGCCCCTTGGACTTCCAGGTAATCTATTCAATTGGGTCCTTGTCTTCTAAGAGGCCCAGGTATGCTGGTATCTGAGGCATAGCTAAACAAACCCAGTAGGGAATGGGGAACTACCTGTGTTACCACCATCAAAAGAGCCTTTCCTCTCATTCATCTTTCATCACAATTCCCAGCAAACTTTAAGCACTTCATTGCAGAAGAAAAGACATCCCTTTGACCCTTGGTGCTCCTGTGTTCTGAGAGCCAGGGACAACCAACAGGCACACGAATATAAACGACATGTCTAAGAAATGCTTAAGGGGCAGCACTGAACAGTGGGATGTGTGTGTGTGTGTGTGTGTGTGTTTCAAAGCTACCTAAGTTGAACCATTTTTTTCTAGGCTTTTTTTTTTTTTAATTTTGGCCTCCTTCATTGTTTTTTTTTTTCATTTATTTATTTTCATCCATCTTTACTCTTTGGCCTGTGTGGGCCTCTCATCACAGTGGCCTCTCTCATTGCAGAGCACCAGCTCTGGGTGAACATGCTCCAGAGTGCTGGCTCGTAATCGGACACACTGGTCCAGCCATTCTGCAGCATGTGGGATCTTCTCAGGCCAGGGATCGAACCAGTGCCCCTTGCACTGCAAGGTGGACTCTTTACCCACTGGACCACTAGAGAAGCCCTCTAGGCTTTTTTTTTATCTTTTCCAAAAAATTTAGGTCAGAAATGACCATAAATTAAATCGTACTAACACCCAGCACCTTTTCAAGCCCATTGTATATGGTTCCCCTTTCTCCATCCCTTTTTATAAAAGGAAAGAAAGTCCTAAAGTTCAGCTGTGTGCAGCCATACTTTTATTTAGTAGAGGAAAAATATAACTACCTTACATGTGTTGTCCCTTCACTCCTACCTTTCTTTTATTTCTTCCACCTTCCAATGTTCTTCTCAGCTCCTTTCTTTGTAAGTCTGATCTCTCTACATCTTCTCTCTCTTTCTTTATTAACCCCTAAAACATCTCCTCTAGAGAGTATAGCCATAGAGAGAGAAAGAGAAGACAGAGGAGGGAAAAGGGAAGGGAGAGGAAATAAGACAAGGGTGGATCAAAGTTTAGGGAAGGGCAGCTATTTCTCTAGCATACAGATTCTCTAGCTTCCCTTTACTTTCAAAGAAACTAACAGTAATAGGTACCACACAATGAATACTTATTATATGCACATGCTTTCAATATAATTCTTATAACTGTTCAAGATGGCACCACTGATTGCTCCCATTTTATAAATGAGAAAACCAAGGTTTAGCAAGATTAATCAAGTGGAGCCAGATAGCTGCCGTCTAAATCCTGACTCTGCTGCCTATTAGCTAAATGAACTTGGGCACATTGCTTACCTCTCTGTGTCCTGCCTATCACAATTTCTCTGTTCTAGAAAGGTACATAGCCTATATCCTATTTGCTAGGAGTTTGGACTTTACTCATCTGTTAAACTTGTAGGTGAAAAGTGAAAGTGAAGTCACTCAGTTGTGTCTGATACTTTGCAACCCATGGATGAGCCATGGAATTCTCCAGGCAAGAATACTGGAGTGGGTAGCCTATCCCTTCTCCAGAGGATCTTCCTGATCCAGGAATCGAACTGGGGTCTCCTGCATTGCAGGAGGTCTCCTCCATAAACTTGTAGGTACCAACGTGTTAATTGGATAAAACTAGCCTGAATGTACTCCAAGACCTTCCTTCTCCTTTTGTGGGATTCATGCACTTAGCCAAGGATCTTTGGACGACTCGGTTGGTGAGCAGTTCTGGCTAACTATTTGCTGAACAATTAAACAAACACACCGACTTGGTGTTGATTATTCCATGTTCCACTGTTATAGTGGGAAACAAGAAGACATGGTCCCTGTTCTCATGGAACTTTCATTCTAATGGTAGAGGCAGACATTAATCACATTAGCATACAAATAAATGCAAATTGCAGCTGTCTTAAGTGCTATAATAGATCCAGCGGGTAAGATCATGATACTATTAATAAGGAAGGCAGGAAAATACCTGCAGAGAAGTGATGATGGAGGTAAGATCTGGAAAGAGATGGGGGGTTAATTCTCAAGAAGAAAACAAGAACTTGCCAGAAAAGGAAATAGCTTCCCCTTTGCTGCCGAGGGAGTACTGCAAATAGGATGAACTGAAGGCAGATGAGTGTGACCAGAGCACATAACCATATGTGGTCCCCTTCCATCATACTTTATAAACATGTTTATAGCACATCAAAGATTTTCCAGGGCAGTAATGAATTCAAGCATTCCATTGTATTGTTGCTGTGAGTATGTTCATAGCATCAGTTTGTGTATTCTACTCTAAAGAACATGGCAGCTGTATGCATTCTTAGTTTCCTGGGTCATGTCTGTTTTGTGGGAAAATGATTTGGCCACAAGAAATTTCCAAATAATAAAAGAGGGGATTAGGGTTCATAAAACATGAAAGAGGCATTTGCAGTAGGGTGGGGGCACTGGCGAGGCATCTTTCTCAGTGACATCTCATCACTTTCTGTTAACCCTTTCTGTTCCAACCCCTCACCACCTTGCAGGCTGGGGCACTGGTCAGGTGGGGTCAGTTCCAAGATAGAATTTCCAGAGATAAGAGCTTGAATTGGCCAGAGTAGTGACCTAAGACTGTGAAGATCAGGAAGAGCCAGGCGATGTGGGCAAACCTGTTCTTAGAGAGCACTATGAAGGTCAAAACCTGAGCATGGTAAGCCTAAGGGTTGAATGCAGGGCCACAAATGGGAGATAGTTCCAAGAAAGTCTGAAGCCAGGTATGCCAAGGAACAAAGCAGGAAGTAAAGAGCAATAGCAAGAGTGAAGTGAGAGGGCTCAGGGTAATTGCCTCAAATGAAGCTCTGAGGTCTACGACTCATTTTCTTTGGCCACCTGCCATATAGTGTGTGAGTGAGTTGGCCCAGCATAATGGCATGGGGCCTGGATTTATCCTGGTTTGCCCAGTGAGAAGTTGTGACTTGCTCCAGAGCATTCTTGAGGTAGAAGGCTGGTTCCTACCAGCACTCTGCTAATTCACAACCTTCCTCTTGCACTATTCCTGCAACTAGCTCTGTGGATCTGAGAGTTTCAGCACCTCCTCTTCCCCAAGTCCCTGGTTGTCACAGGACATAGGGGTAGGCTGGGCTTATTTTAGAGTGCTGGAAGACACATACATACTAAATGGGTAGGATTAGTATTGATACGAAACAGAATTCAATGGTTTCAGCTTCTTGAATTGCAAATAGGTTCAACAAAGTCTTCAAACATTTAGTAGGGTGGAGACGATGCAAATTGGGAAGCAACTGTGTTTAGTGGTTGAAGTAGGATGTGTTCAGTGTGGGATAGACCTGAACTCAAATTCAAGCTCTACCATGTTATGGCTGTGTAATCCTAGATGAGGCACTCAACTTTTTTGTGCCTCAGTTTCTATAGCTGGGAAATGAAGACAATTTATCACATAAGATTGTTGAATAGCTTATATGAGGGTGTGTGTCTAAAGTATTTAGCATTGTGCCTGGCATAGAGTAAATATCTGATAGATGGTAGTGTCTGTTTTTATTGGGAAGAATGCTGGATCTGATCTGTCTGAATTTTCTTCCCAAGTGTTTAGAATCTACAAGGTTTGGAATGGTGCTTAGTAATTAATGCAGGACAGTGGCAAAAATGGATATTGTCATTGCCGTAAATGGGTTAAGGATGCATTCAACATTTAAAACATTCTGGATGGGAATTCAGTGGTAGTAAACTGGAAACATCCATCATGTTGCTGTACAACATGTACTAGCAGAGGTTTAGTCTAATGGCCCTTGGCATTGGCCCAGGGCTGCCTCATTGGGAGTTAGGTCTGGGGCTTGGCTGGACCTAACTGCTATGGCCAGGAATAGGCAGAACCAGAGGATGAAGCTACTCTTTGTCTAGGATGTACTGAGATGGTCAAGTGTAGGAGATCTGCGTGAAGACAAAGTGCGCAGAGCCAAGGTCAGGAGGCAAGTACCCATAGGGACCGGTTCAGAGTGAATAAAGAGCCAGAGCAGGAGAAAAGTGACTGGGCTCGAGGTGATTGCTGTGAAAAGGGCCCTGAGGGCTGGTAGTTGGCTTTATTGGCCGCCAACTGAGTAGTTGTGTGGGTGGGTTGATTGGAGTTGGTTGGTATGGGCTGGCATAGACAGTAATAACAATCCTGCTAGGTGGATATCATATCTATTTTGTAGGGGAGGAAACTGAGAATTAAAGATTTCAAGCAATTTGTCTTATGCAACACAGTTCATCACTAGCAAAGATGGGAAGATGGTATCCCTAAGAGGACAGTTGAGGTAACATGAAAACAAAATGAAGATTCCCCATGGGGCATGGGGTGGGAACAGGAGTAATAATAGAATGTTGTCAGTTATTACACTCTCTGAGACCATGTTGATTAGAGATGTCACTTAAGGGTAAGATGGTTCCCTGAAGTGTGGGATAGACCTGAACTCAAATTCAAGCTCTACCATGTTATGGCTGTGTAATCCTAGATGAGGCACTCAACTTTTTTGTGCCTCAGTTTCTATAGCTGGGAAATGAAGACAATTTATCACATAAGATTGTTGAATAGCTTATATGAGGGTGTGTGTCTAAAGTATTTAGCATTGTGCCTGGCATAGAGTAAATATCTGATAGATGGTAGTGTCTGTTTTTATTGGGAAGAATGCTGGATCTGATCTGTCTGAATTTTCTTCCCAAGTGTTTAGAATCTACAAGGTTTGGAATGGTGCTTAGTAATTAATGCAGGACAGTGGCAAAAATGGATATTGTCATTGCCGTAAATGGGTTAAGGATGCATTCAACATTTAAAACATTCTGGATGGGAATTCAGTGGTAGTAAACTGGAAACATCCATCATGTTGCTGTACAACATGTACTAGCAGAGGTTTAGTCTAATGGCCCTTGGCATTGGCCCAGGGCTGCCTCATTGGGAGTTAGGTCTGGGGCTTGGCTGGACCTAACTGCTATGGCCAGGAATAGGCAGAACCAGAGGATGAAGCTACTCTTTGTCTAGGATGTACTGAGATGGTCAAGTGTAGGAGATCTGCGTGAAGACAAAGTGCGCAGAGCCAAGGTCAGGAGGCAAGTACCCATAGGGACCGGTTCAGAGTGAATAAAGAGCCAGAGCAGGAGAAAAGTGACTGGGCTCGAGGTGATTGCTGTGAAAAGGGCCCTGAGGGCTGGTAGTTGGCTTTATTGGCCGCCAACTGAGTAGTTGTGTGGGTGGGTTGATTGGAGTTGGTTGGTATGGGCTGGCATAGACAGTAATAACAATCCTGCTAGGTGGATATCATATCTATTTTGTAGGGGAGGAAACTGAGAATTAAAGATTTCAAGCAATTTGTCTTATGCAACACAGTTCATCACTAGCAAAGATGGGAAGATGGTATCCCTAAGAGGACAGTTGAGGTAACATGAAAAACAAAATGAAGATTCCCCATGGGGCATGGGGGTGGGAACAGGAGTAATAATAGAATGTTGTCAGTTATTACACTCTCTGAGACCATGTTGATTAGAGATGTCACATTATAAGGGATACAGATGGCTTCCCTGGTAGTTCAGTGGTAAAGAATCTGCCTGCCAAGCAGGAGACATGTGTTCAGTTCCTGGGTTGGGAAGATCCCCTGTAGGAGGAAATGGCAACCCACTCCAGTCTTCTTACCTGGGAAATCTCAGGGACAGAGGAGTCTGGTGGGTTACAGTGTATGGGGTTACAAAAGAGTCAGACACAACTGAAGCAACTAAACAACAATGATAAGGGATGCAGTATGACCTAGTGGTTAAGGAGTATTTCTAGAGCCAAACTGAGAGCCAGATTTTGTGTTCTTGTTGTTTTGTTGCCAGGTCATGTCTGACCCCATGGACTGCAGCCTGCAAGGATCCTCTGTCCGTGGAATTCTCTAGGCAAGAATACTAGAGTAGTTTGCCATTTGCTCCTCCAGGATAAATGAAAGACCAATAGAAATGGCCCGCCCACCCCCCTCCATCCCCAACCCACCCCCACCCCGCCAAAAATAAAAATAAAAATAAAAAAATGCCTATAGTTAAGAAAAAAAAAAACTAACAAGAATAAAACTCAAGGAGAAAAGAGACTTAAAAAATCAAATACAGAAAAAAAGGCATTCATCATCTCTGAGACTACTTAATATACATGTAATTGCAGAACAGGGTTGGAGGGCAGATATTTGAAGAAACGATGGGAGAAAATTGTCAGAAATAGAGAAAGCTATCCCATAATGATCAAGAGGTCTAGGGGGGGGGCGTAAAAGGCCCTGAGTTGCTTTATTGGCCGCCAACTGAGTAGTTGTGTGGGTGGGTTGATTGGAGTTGGTTGGTATGGGCTGGCATAGACAGTAATAACAATCCTGCTAGGTGGATATCATATCTATTTTGTAGGGGAGGAAACTGAGAATTAAAGATTTCAAGCAATTTGTCTTATGCAACACAGTTCATCACTAGCAAAGATGGGAAGATGGTATCCCTAAGAGGACAGTTGAGGTAACATGAAAAACAAAATGAAGATTCCCCATGGGGCATGGGGGTGGGAACAGGAGTAATAATAGAATGTTGTCAGTTATTACACTCTCTGAGACCATGTTGATTAGAGATGTCACATTATAAGGGATACAGATGGCTTCCCTGGTAGTTCAGTGGTAAAGAATCTGCCTGCCAAGCAGGAGACATGTGTTCAGTTCCTGGGTTGGGAAGATCCCCTGTAGGAGGAAATGGCAACCCACTCCAGTCTTCTTACCTGGGAAATCTCAGGGACAGAGGAGTCTGGTGGGTTACAGTGTATGGGGTTACAAAAGAGTCAGACACAACTGAAGCAACTAAACAACAATGATAAGGGATGCAGTATGACCTAGTGGTTAAGGAGTATTTCTAGAGCCAAACTGAGAGCCAGATTTTGTGTTCTTGTTGTTTTGTTGCCAGGTCATGTCTGACCCCATGGACTGCAGCCTGCAAGGATCCTCTGTCCGTGGAATTCTCTAGGCAAGAATACTAGAGTAGTTTGCCATTTGCTCCTCCAGGATAAATGAAAGACCAATAGAAATGGCCCGCCCACCCCCCTCCATCCCCAACCCACCCCCCACCCCCGCCAAAAATAAAAATAAAAATAAAAAAATGCCTATAGTTAAGAAAAAAAAAAACTAACAAGAATAAAACTCAAGGAGAAAAGAGACTTAAAAAATCAAATACAGAAAAAAAGGCATTCATCATCTCTGAGACTACTTAATATACATGTAATTGCAGAACAGGGTTGGAGGGCAGATATTTGAAGAAACGATGGGAGAAAATTGTCAGAAATAGAGAAAGCTATCCCATAATGATCAAGAGGTCTATCAATGAAGAACACATAAAAACTATCAATGTTTATGTCCTGAAAAAGAGACTCAAAAACATGAAAAAAAAAGAGCTAGGACTACAAGAATAAATAGAAAAATCCACAATTATAGTCTAAGATTTCAATATCCTTCTCAATAATTAACAGAATAGAGTGAAAACCAGAAAGAATATAATAGACTTAAACAACACAATCAATCAACCTGCCCTAATTAACATTTATAGAATGCTGCACCCAACAGTCACAGAATACACATTCTCTTCAAGTGTAAATGTTCACAGAATATTTACCAAGATACCCTATATTCTGACCAAAACACAAATCTCAATATATTTTAAAAGTTTTAAGTCATACTAAGCAATTTTTTATACCACAATGCAATTAAATTTGAAATTGATAACAGAATGTTCTCTATAAAATACTCTAAAAGATTTAAAAACTAAATAATAAACTTCTAAATAATCAATAGGTATATAAGAAAAATATAAGGGAAATTTACACTGTTCTAAATGAATGAAAATGAAAACACAACATCTCAGAAATCCTGGGATGAACACTAAAATACTATTTATGGTGAAATTTATAGCACTAAATGTCTATATTAAAAAGAAGCAAGTTCTTATACCAATGACCACTGACCACTTTTTCTAAAAAGAAGAGCAAAGTAAACCAGTGTAAGCAAAAAAAAAAAAAAAAGAAAATAATAAGTGTCAAAACAAAAATCAACGGAATAGAAAACAAAAAGAGAAAAATCAATGTAACCAAAAGCTGATTCTTTGTAAGACTAATGAAATTGAGAAACCTCTAGCCTGTTTTATCAGGAAAAAAAACAAAAGAAGAAATAAATAAGCAATATGGAGGATGGGAGAAGTAACATCACTACAGATTATACAGATATTAAAAACTACTAAAAAATTATTAAGGGAATATTTAAATGATTTTATGCCAATAAATTTGGCAACTTAGATAAAATTAATTAATTCTTTGAAAGATACAATCTAACAAAGCTTAATAAAAAATTAATAGGTAATATAGCTCCTTTCCAACTATTAAAGAAATCAGATTTGCTCTTCAAAACATTCCCAGAATGGAAGCTTCAGACTTAGATTGCTCTGCTTCTGAATTCTATCAAATATTCAGAAAATAATTAATATCAACTCCTCATACAGTTTTCTAAAAAATAAAAGGAGGGAAAACTAATCAATTTATTCAATAGGTGTGTTGTTACCTTTATATGGAAACCAGAAAAAAAAAAAAAAACCTACAGGCCAATATCCCTCATAAGTATAGATGCAAATGTCCTCAACAAATATTTGAGCAAATCAAATCCAGCAACATGTTAGCAATGGTGAATAGAAAATTAAACTGTAAATAACATAACTTATGATACTGTGAAAATATTAAATACTTTGTGATAAAGCTAATGAAAGATGGACTAGACCTACACTCTGCAAACCAGAAAACATTGCTGAGAGAAATTAAAGACCTAAATAAGTGAAGAAATAGATTTGTTCACAAGGTTAGAAGGCTTAACATTGTTAAGATGTCAGTCTCTCTTAAATTCATCTATAGATTCAATACTCTCTCAACAGAAACGTAAGAAATGTTTTCTGTAGAAACTGACAAGCTGATTCTCAAATTTATGTGAAATACAAAGGTCCTAGAATAGCTAAAACAACGTTAAAAGGAAGAACTAAGTTGGGAGACGACCACTACCTGACTATAAGACATATTAGAAAGCTACTATAATCAGGACTGTGTGGCATTCCTATAAAGAGAAAGTAAACTAATGAAACAAAATAGAGAACCTGGAAATAGACACGCAAATGTGGACAACTGATTTTTGGATTTTTGACAAAGTAGCGAAAGCAATTTGCTGAAGAAAGAATATTTTCAACAAATAATACTACAACAATTATATATGCAAATGTAAAAATATGAGCTTTGATACATGTCTTACACCACATACAAAAATTTACTCTATATTGATCATAGGCCTAAATGTAAAATCAAAATCTATAAGACTTCTAAATGGCAACAAAGTATAAAAATCACTGTGTCCTTGGGTTATGCAAATATTCCTTAGATATGACAGAAAAAGCAGTCTTTAAAAGAACAAAATATTAAATTGGATATTATCAAAATTAAAAGTAAAATCTTCTGTTCTCTGAAAGACACTGTTAAGAGAATGAAAATGAAAGCTACCAACTAGAAGAAACTCTTTGTGATGCACGTATCTGATAACAAAGCTGTTCCAACATATATAGAGAACTCTCAAAATCCAACAATAAGAAAATGAGCAACTCAGTTAAAAATGGGTAAAGGTCTGAACAGCATTTCACCAAAGAAAATGTGCAATGGCAAATAAGCATATGAAAAGATGCTCAACTTAATTAGTCATTGAGGAAATGCAAATTAAAACCACAGTAAGGCACCAGTCACAGTATTAAGATGATTTAATTTTTTAGTGACTATAGAATGTGTTAGACTCCCCTGGTAACTCAGAGGTAATTAATCTACTTGCAATGCAAGAGACTTGGAGCCGCAAGTTTGATTCCTAAGTCAGGAAGATCCCCTGAAGAAGAAAATAGCAACTCACTCCAGTAATCTGGACTGAAAAATCCCAGGGAAAGAGGAGCGGGGGGCGGGCAGGGGGGGGGGTGGTGGTGGCTACAGTTCATGGGGTCACCAAAAAGTCAGACACGACTGAGCAACTAAGCAACAACAAACAGCAGGTGTTAGGACGGAGAGGAACTTTTCTCAGACTCCTAGTGGGAATGCAAAAGGCTTCAGCCAATTTGGAAAACAATTTGGTAGTTTCTTTAAAAGTTAAGTATACATTTACCTTATGATCCAGTCATTTTCTCCTGACTATTTACCCATGAGAAATGAAAGCCTACACACAAAGACTTGTATATGAATGTTTATAGTAGCATTATTGGTAACAATCAAGAATCTGGAACAACCTGTGTCCATCAGTAGGTAAATGGAAAAACAAATTTCAGAGTATCTATCAAATGGTATACAGCATGGCAATAAAATGCATGAAATATTGGGACATGCCACAACATATTTGAATCTTAAAATAATTGTGCTCAGTGGAAAGAAACCAGACCCCAGAGTCTCTACTCTGTGATCCTCTTTTATTTATTTATTATTATTTTTAAACCTTTATTTTACTTTTAACTTTTACAGAGTTTTGTTGTTCACAGACATGCATGTTCTCAGATTAGTCACATGTATATCTCCCCCTTCCCCTCCCTCCCCCCCAATCCACAACACCCCTGAAGGATCCCCTTTTCTCACAGAGCAATGACTAGAGCTATTTTCTTCACTTATGATAGTACAGGCCTTCATGCTACTTCCTTTACGCCTCTCACCCACTGTTCCTTCCCACAATGTCCATATGTCCACTGTCCATGTCTGTCTTTCTGTCGCTTCACTGCATGTGCCATCATCACCATCCTACTAGATTCCATATATATGTGTTAATTAGTCATTGAGGAAATGCAAATTAAAACCACAGTAAGGCACCAGTCACAGTATTAAGATGATTTAATTTTTTAGTGACTATAGAATGTGTTAGACTCCCCTGGTAACTCAGAGGTAATTAATCTACTTGCAATGCAAGAGACTTGGAGCCGCAAGTTTGATTCCTAAGTCAGGAAGATCCCCTGAAGAAGAAAATAGCAACTCACTCCAGTAATCTTGACTGGAAAATCCCATGGAAAGAGGAGCTGGGGGCGGGCAGGGGGTGGGGTGGTGGTGGCTACAGTTCATGGGGTCACCAAAAAGTCAGACACGACTGAGCAACTAAGCAACAACAAACAGCAGGTGTTAGGACGGAGAGGAACTTTTCTCAGACTCCTAGTGGGAATGCAAAAGGCTTCAGCCAATTTGGAAAACAATTTGGTAGTTTCTTTAAAAGTTAAGTATACATTTACCTTATGATCCAGTCATTTTCTCCTGACTATTTACCCATGAGAAATGAAAGCCTACACACAAAGACTTGTATATGAATGTTTATAGTAGCATTATTGGTAACAATCAAGAATCTGGAACAACCTGTGTCCATCAGTAGGTAAATGGAAAAACAAATTTCAGAGTATCTATCAAATGGTATACAGCATGGCAATAAAATGCATGAAATATTGGGACATGCCACAACATATTTGAATCTTAAAATAATTGTGCTCAGTGGAAAGAAACCAGACCCCAGAGTCTCTACTCTGTGATCCTCTTTTTTTTTTTTTTTTTATTATTATTTTTTTAAACCTTTATTTTACTTTTAACTTTTACAGAGTTTTGTTGTTCACAGACATGCATGTTCTCAGATTAGTCACATGTATATCTCCCCCTTCCCTCCCCTCCCGACCATCACACAGCACCCCTGAAGGATCCCCTTTTCTCACAGAGCAATGACTAGAGCTATTTTCTTCACTTATGATAGTACAGGCCTTCATGCTACTTCCTTTACGCCTCTCACCCACTGTTCCTTCCCCACAATGTCCATATGTCCACTGTCCATGTCTGTCTTTCTGTCGCTTCACTGCATGTGCCATCATCACCATCCTACTAGATTCCATATATATGTGTTAATATACTGTATTTGTCCTTCTCTTTCTGACTGACTTCACTTTTGATGATACGTTCTAGATCCAGCCACCTCATCAGGGTTGATTCTTCTGCATTTCTCTTTACAGCTGTGTAGTATTCCATTGTATATATGTACCAGAGCTTTTGGATCCATTCGTTCGTCGATGGGCATCTAGGTTCCTTCCATGTTCTAGCTATTGTATAGAGAGCTGCAATGAACATTGGGGTACAGGTGCTTCTTTCAGTTTTGATTTCGTCAGGGTATAAGCCTAAGAGTGGGATTGCTGGGTCATATGGTGCTTCTATTTTTAGTTTTTTAAGAAATCTCCAGACTGTCTTCCATAGAGGCTGTATCAATTTACACTCCCACCAGCAATGCAGAAGTGTTTCCTTTTCTCCGCAGCCTCTCCAGCATTTATTGTCTGTCGATTTGTGGATGATGGCCATTCTGACGGGTGTGAGGTGATATCTCATTGTAGTTTTGATTTGCATTTCTCTAATTATTAGTGAAGTTGAGCATCGTTTCATGTGTTTTTGGGCCATCTGTATGTCATCGTTGGAGAGGTGTCTGTTTAGGTCCTTTTCCCATTTTTTGATTGGGTTGTTCGTTTTTCCAGTGCTGAGTTGTCTCAGTTGCTTGTAGATTTTGGAGATTAATTCTTTGTCTGTTGTTTCATTTGCTATGATTTTCTCCCACTCTGTGGGCTGTCTGTTCAGCTTTTTTGTAATTTCTTTAGCTGTGAAAAAGCTTTTAAGTTTCATGAGGTCCCACATGTTCATTTGTCTTTTTAGTTCCACTATTCTAGTAGGTGGGTCAGAGAAGATCTTGCTTTGATTGATGTCCTTGAGGGTTTTGCCTATATTCTCCTCTAAGAGTTTGATGGTTTCTGGCCTTACATTTAAGTCTTTAATCCATTTTGAGTTGATCTTTGTGTATGGTGTCAGGGTATGTTCCAACTTCATTTTCTTGCATGTAGCTGCCCAATTTTCCCAGCACCATTTGTTGAAGAGGCTGTCTTTGTCCCATTTTATATGTTCACCTCCTTTGTCAAAAATAAGGTACCCATAGGTGCATGGCTTTATCTCTGGGTTCTCGATCTTGTTCCATTGGTCGATATTTCTGTTTTTGTGCCAGTACCATACTGTTTTGATGACTGTTGCTTTATAGTAGAGTCTGAAGTTGGGGAGACTGATCCCCCCAGCTCCATTCTTCTTCCTGAGGATTGCTTTGGCTATTCGAGGTCTTTTGTGTTTCCATATGAACTGTGTTATTCGTTGGTCTAGTTCTGTGAAGAATGTTATTGGAAGTTTGATAGGGATCGCATTGAATCTATAGATGACATTTGGTAGTATGGTCATTTTCACAATATTGATTCTCCCGACCCAGGAACACGGAATATTTCTCCATCTGTTTAACTCTTCTTTAATGTCTCTCATGAGTGTCTTGTAATTTTCTGTGTACAGTTCTTTTGTTTCTTTGGGTAGGTTTATTCCTAGATATTTGATTCTTTTGGTTGCGATGGTGAAGGGGATTGCCTCTTTGATTTCATTTTCTGATTTTTCATTGTTTGTGTATAGGAATGCCAGTGATTTCTGTATATTGATTTTGTATCCTGCGACTTTGCTGAATTCGCTGATTAACTCTAGTAGTTTTGTAACTGTGTTTTTGGGATTTTCTATGTATAATATCATGTCATCTGCAAATAGAGAGAGTTTGACTTCTTCTTTTCCAGTGCTGAGTTGTCTGAGTTGCTTGTAGATTTTGGAGATTAATTCTTTGTCTGTTGTTTCATTTGCTATGATTTTCTCCCACTCTGTGGGCTGTCTGTTCAGCTTTTTTGTAATTTCTTTAGCTGTGAAAAAGCTTTTAAGTTTCATGAGGTCCCACATGTTCATTTGTCTTTTTAGTTCCACTATTCTAGTAGGTGGGTCAGAGAAGATCTTGCTTTGATTGATGTCCTTGAGGGTTTTGCCTATATTCTCCTCTAAGAGTTTGATGGTTTCTGGCCTTACATTTAAGTCTTTAATCCATTTTGAGTTGATCTTTGTGTATGGTGTCAGGGTATGTTCCAACTTCATTTTCTTGCATGTAGCTGTCCAATTTTCCCAGCACCATTTGTTGAAGAGGCTGTCTTTGTCCCATTTTATATGTTCACCTCCTTTGTCAAAAATAAGGTACCCATAGGTGCATGGCTTTATCTCTGGGTTCTCGATCTTGTTCCATTGGTCGATATTTCTGTTTTTGTGCCAGTACCATACTGTTTTGATGACTGTTGCTTTATAGTAGAGTCTGAAGTTGGGGAGACTGATCCCCCCAGCTCCATTCTTCTTCCTGAGGATTGCTTTGGCTATTCGAGGTCTTTTGTGTTTCCATATGAACTGTGTTATTCGTTGGTCTAGTTCTGTGAAGAATGTTATTGGAAGTTTGATAGGGATCGCATTGAATCTATAGATGACATTTGGTAGTATGGTCATTTTCACAATATTGATTCTCCCGACCCAGGAACACGGAATATTTCTCCATCTGTTTAACTCTTCTTTAATGTCTCTCATGAGTGTCTTGTAATTTTCTGTGTACAGTTCTTTTGTTTCTTTGGGT
This sequence comes from Tragulus kanchil, assembly GCA_022376925.1. NCBI lineage: Eukaryota > Metazoa > Chordata > Mammalia > Artiodactyla > Tragulidae > Tragulus > Tragulus kanchil. The sequence continues at coordinate 61,690,980 of JAIOJX010000001.1, read as the reverse complement.
AGGTTTATTCCTAGATATTTGATTCTTTTGGTTGCGATGGTGAAGGGGATTGCCTCTTTGATTTCATTTTCTGATTTTTCATTGTTTGTGTATAGGAATGCCAGTGATTTCTGTATATTGATTTTGTATCCTGCGACTTTGCTGAATTCGCTGATTAACTCTAGTAGTTTTGTAACTGTGTTTTTGGGATTTTCTATGTATAATATCATGTCATCTGCAAATAGAGAGAGTTTGACTTCTTCTTTTCCAATCTGGATTCCTTTGATTTCTTTCTCTTCTCTTATTGCTATTGCTAGAACTTCCAGGACTATGTTGAATAAGAGTGGTGAAAGTGGACACCCTTGTCTTGTTCCTGATCTTAGAGGAAATGCTTTGAGTTTTTCACCATTGAGGATAATGTTCGCTGTGGGCTTCTCATATATGGCTTTCACTATGTTAAGATAAGTTCCTTCTATGCCCATTTTTTGAAGAGTTTTTATCATAAATGGATGCTGTACTTTGTCAAAGGCTTTTCTGCATCTATTGAGATGATCATGTGATTTTGTCTTTCAATTTGTTGATATGGTGTATCACATTGATTGATTTGCGGATGTTGAAGAATCCTTGCATGCCTGGGATGAACCCAACTTGATCGTGATGAATGAGCTTTTTGATGTGTTGCTTAATTCTGTTTGCTAGGATTTTGTTGAGGTTTTTGGCATCTAGATTCATCAGTGAAATTGGCCTATAATTTTCTTTTTTTGTGATGTCTTTGCCTGGCTTTGGTATCAGGGTGATGGTGGCCTCGTAGAATGTGTTTGGAAGTGTTCCTTCCTGGGCAATTGTTTGGAAGAGTTTTAGAAGGACAGGCATTAGCTCTTCTTTAAATGTTTGGTAGAATTCACTTGTGAAACCATCTGGCCCTGGGCTTTTATTTTTGGGTAGATTTTTGATCACAAGGTCGATTTCTGAGCTTGTAAATGGCTTGTTCATAGTTTCTATTTCTTCCTGGTTGAGTCTTGGGAGATTAATCCTCTCCAAGAAACTGTCCATTTCTTCCAGGTTGTCCAGTTTATTGCCATAGAGTTGTTCATAATAGTCTCTTATAATCCTTTGGATTTCTGCATTATCCGTTGTAATCTCTCCTTTTTCATTTTTGATTTTGGTGATCTGGTTCCTCTCTCTCTTTTTCTTGATGAGTCTGTCCAGTGGTGTGTCGCTCTTCTTGATTTTTTCCAAGAACCAGCTTTTTGTTTTATTTATCTTTACTATTGTTTCTTTTGTTTCTTTTTCATTTATTTCTGCTCTGATCTTTATGATTTCCCTTCTTCTGCTGGCTTTGGGGTGTTTTTGTTCTTCTTTCTCCAGTTGTTTTAAGCGTAAGGTAAGGTCGTCTGTTTGAGATTTTCCTAGTTTCTTGAGGTGGGATTGTATTGCTATAAACTTCCCTCTTAGAACTGCTTTTGCTCTATCCCATAGGTTTTGCACTGTCGTGTGTTCATTGTCATTTTCTTCTAGGAATTTTTTTATTTCTTCTTTGATTTCCTCAATGATCAGTTGGTTTTTTAGGTATGTGTTGTTTAATCTCCATGTGTTTGTGTTTTTAGCGGTTTTTTTCCTGTAGTTGATCTCTAGTCTCACTGCATTGTGGTCCGAGAAGATGGTTGATAGAATTTCAGTTTTCTTGAATTGACTGAGCATTGATTTGTGGCCCAAGATGTGGTCTATCCTGGAGAATGTTCCATGAGCACTTGAGAAGAAAGTGTATTCTTCTGCTTTTGGATGGAAAGTCCTAAAGATATCAATGAGGTCCATTTCTTCTAGTGTGGCATTTAAGACTTGTGTTTCTTTATTAATTTTCTGTTTGGATGATCTGTCCATTGGTGTGAGAGGAGTGTTAAAGTCTCCTACTATGATTGTGTTGCTGTCAATGTCTTCTTTTATGTCTGAAAGTGTTTGTCTTATGTATTGGGGTGCTCCTGCGTTGGGAGCGTAGATATTTATGATTGTTATGTCTTCCTCTTGGATGGATCCCTTAATCATGATATAGTGACCTGCCTTGTCTCTTAGAATCTTCTTTACTTTAAAATCTATTTTATCTGATATGAGGATTGCTACTCCAGCTTTCTTTTGATTTCCATTTGCATGGAATATCTTTTTCCGGCCTCTCACTTTCAGTCTATGAGTGTCTCTAGGTCTGAAATGAGTTTCCTGGAGGCAGCATATGTATGGGTCATGTTTTTGGATCCATTCAGCCACTCTGTGTCTTTTGGTTGGGGCGTTTAGTCCATTGACATTCAAAGTAATTATTGATACAAATGATCCTATTGTCATCTTCTTAGATGTTATGATGGATTTGTTTCATGGATCTTCTCCTTTTATACTTGTTTTCTATATAAGTCCCTTTAACACTTGTTGTAAGGCTGGTTTGGTGTGACTAAATTCTTTTAATTTTTGCTTGTCTGTAAAGCTTTTGATTTCTCCATCAATTTTGAAGGAGATCCTTGCAGGGTAGAGGATTCTTGGTTGCAGATTATTCTCTTTCAGCCGTTTAAATGTGTCCTGCCATTCCCTTCTGGCCTGCAGAGTTTCTGTTGAGAGATCAGCTGTTAAACGGATGGGCTTTCCCTTGTATGTCACTAGTTGCTTTTCCCTTGCTGCTTTGAGAATTCTATCTTTGTGTTTAATTTGTGTTAACTTCATTAATATGTGTCTTGGTGTGTTTCTTCTCGGAATGATTCTGTTAGGTACTCTTTGTGCTTCTTGGACTTGATTGACTATTTCTTTTCCCATGTTGGGGAAATTTTCAACTATAATCTCTTCAAAAATTTTCTCATAGCCTTTCTTTCTTTCTTCTTCTTCTGGAACCCCTATAATTCGAATATTGGTGCGTTTGATATTATCCCAGAGATCTCTGAGGCTGTCCTCTGCTCTTTTCATTCTTTGAGCTAAAGTCTGTTTTTCAGCAGTTACTTCCACCATTTTATCTTCCAGCTCACTTATCCGGTCTTCTGTCTCAGATACTCTGCTCTTGATTCCTTCTACAGTGTTTTTCAGTTCAGCAATTGAGTTGTTTGTCTCTGTTACTTTTTTGGTAAGTTCTTGTATTTCTTTATTCAGTGTGTTAGTTGTATCTTGCAATTTCTCTGAAATTCTGTTTTCAGTGTCTTTGATCATCTTTACTATCATTCTTCTGAAATCACTTTCAGAAAGTTTGTCCAAATTCTCTTCATTAATTTGATCTTGTGTGTTTGTGGATTGTTCCTTCGCTTGTGTGGTATTTCTCTGCCGTTTCATTGTTATTATTAATTTTTTAAAACTGATTCTGTTTGGGATTTCCTTTTCCCAGACTTTGAGTTACGTCTGTTGGTGTTTGTTGTTTGGATGGGGCTTCTATTCTGGGTGATGCTGGTGATTGGGTGATGTCAGGACTTGTATACAAGTGATTACCTTTGCTGGCGTTCTCACTTGTATACTGCTCTTTAGTGTTATACGTTCTCTAGTATTGTAGAGTTTTGGAGTCAGTGCACCCTCCTTAAAACCCCGGGGCTTGTTGCCTGACCAGGGAATGAAGATTTCACGGCTGGTTTGTTATGGCATTAAATGATATTAAAACATATATATGCAAATGAGAAACAGAAGGTATACCTTTGACAAATGACAATTTAAAAATTATGCAAGTACTATCTAGCGTATTGAATTATACACATAAACATATACAGCTATAACATAACCCAAGCATTCCAATCAAAAATACAGTACAATACGTTAGCACAGCGAATAGAGAAATCCAAGAATGATATCCACAAGTTAATAAGCAAACTAAGTAGAGTACCAATTGGAGAATAATGCTAGAGCAGGATCCCCGTTGGGGATAAGGCAATGAGGACAGAACAGAATAAGAAATATAGTGGGGAAAGGGAAAAAGAGAAAGGGAGGATAGAAGAGAAATATAGAATAATATTGCAAAGTTAAATATAGGGAGATAAAGATTTGTATGTATTAGTATTTAGTGCTATAGGGAAGGAGCTTAAGAGAAAGCAAAGAATTATAGAGAAGGTAGTAGTACAAATGAAAAATTATTAAAAATTAAAAGATCTAAATTTTATAGAAAAATATAGAAAAACAAAGCAAAAATAATAAAAACAAACAAAACCCCCACAGAACCTTAAAAGGCCAATGGGGAACCAGAAGTTTATACCAAAATAAAATGTGTGGTTTAAAAGGAAAAAGGAAAAAAAAAATTATGTAAACTTGAATATATTCAGTCTTACTGATAAGATTAGTAGCTTCAATAGAATTCAGTGAAGGGAATGAACACACCCACTCTCTCTCACACACACACCCCCAAGAAAAGGAAAAAAAAAAAAAAAAACGGTGGGTGCGCTGAGTGGGTTTGGAAAAAAGAGAGAAAAAAAAAAATTGAAACAAAGTAATACAATACAAAAAATGAAATTTTAAAGTCCAGCAGTAACTCCAGCTTCAGACAAAACGTGAAAATAGTGTTTATGTTCTTCTGTCTCTTGCTGACTATTCAGGAATTATCAGTCGTTTTCTTGCCTCTGGCAGTGGTTGGATCTGAAGACCTCTTTGACTGCTTGTTTGTTTTGGCCTATTCCAAAATTTAAAAAGGCCCGCCCAGGCGGGCCCTGGGAGTTTCTTAATCCAAATCCCTTTTCTTGCTGGGTGGAGCTAAATTCCCTCCCTGTAGCTTGACCAGCAGCCCTGCAGTTTGACCAGCAGCCAAACTACAGTAGGGAAAATGGTGTCTGTCTCACAGAGGATCTATTCCCACACGCTCTATGGGAAGTACTTCCACAGTGCCCCCGACCCTGCTGCAGGCCACCGTTGACCCCCGCCACCGCGGGAGACGTCAGGTTACTCAGAGGTGAGTCTGGCTCAGTCACATGCAGGATCGCTATTCCTCTCTCCCTGATCACAGTGCGCAGAGACTTTCCAGTCCTCCTCGGCGGCTCTGTGATCGGGTTAATGGTAACCTCCTCCAAAGGGAACTGAGCGCCGCCCTTCCGAGGCCTGCTCAAGGGCACTTCTAGCTCAAGGGGAAACCTGGACCCTCCAAAGCAGGTCTGGCTCGGTCCCTTTTGGGTGTTAGTGCTCCTCTCCCGGGTTTTGATCTGCAACAGGCTTTGCGGCTTTGGCCCGCCCAGCCTCTCCGGCAGGTATGAGATTTGACTTTTAAAAGTGCGATTGCGCCCCTCCTACCGTCTTGATGCGGCTTCTCCTTTGTTCTTCGATGTGGGGTGTCCTTTCTGTGATCAGATCCAGCCTCCTTTCGTCGATGGTTTTCCAGGAACTCGTCGCAATTCAGGCGATTTTGCAGGAGAGATGAGTGCACGTCCTTCTACGCCGCCATCTTAGCTCCACCCCCAAGCCTTGACTTTCTTATTTATAAAATAGAAGTTCGGGCTTCCCTGGTGGTCCAGTGGGTAAAGACACCGCCTTGCAGTGCAAGGGGCGCCGGTTCGATCCCTGGCCTGGGAAGATCCCACGTGCCGCGGAGCGGCTGGACCGATGTGTCTAATTACCAAGCCGGAGCTCTGGTGCGCCTGTGATCCTCTTTATATAAAATTCTAGAAAAAGTAAACTAGTCTGTAGTGACAGAAAGCAGATCAATGGTTGCCTGTGACAGGAGGCACAGGAAGGAGGGATTACAAAGGAACAAGATAAAACTTTGGGGGATGATAGTATGTTCATATCTTCATTGTTTCAATGCTCTCATGAAGACTCTCTTATATATATATATATATATATATATATATGTATGTATGTGTGTGTGTATATATATATATATATATATATATATATATATATATATATATTTCTGCTTTCCAGGTGGCTCAGTGGTAAATCTGCCTGCAATGGACCTAGGTTCGATCCCTGGGTTGGGAAGATTCCCTGGAGAAGGATGTGGCAACCAATTCCAGTATTCTTGCCTGGAGAATCCCATGGACAGAGGAACCTGGTGGCCTACAGTTCATGGGGTCACAAAGAGTTGCACACAACTTAGCAACTAAGCATAAATATATACATTATATATATATAATGTACTGTATATAGTTTACAAACTACAGGTAATATGTGTAGTTTATTGTATGTTAGTTATATCTCAATAAATCTGTTAAAAAGTTAAAGGAAAAAAACAGCAACAGAAGAAAGTTAAATTGTTGACCTCTATACTTAGAATTGTGCAGTCTTCATAGTTCAAATACTTATTCATCTCAAGCATTAGTAGACAGAGTTTTTAAGTTCTCAGATCATTGGAACTCCTTCCCTCTGGGAAAATGAAACAAGTACTGTTTTCCAATGCTGGACAGAACCTCAAATACTTCCCCTATCTCCACTCTCCTGTCCAGTTTCATACATCTTTAGCTTTTGTTTATCTGAAAATTTTTACTAAGCATCTACCATGTGTGAGACACTGCGCTAGGCAGGGGTAGGGGGTAGAGGTTTCAGATACAAGTGTAAAGAAGACATGGTCCCAGCACTTGGAATGCTGTAGTGGTAAACAAGTCAAAACAACATCCAACATCTAAGTGTGAAATTAGCAACGTTTGTTTTCTATGCTCCAGTGCCCTTCTGTTCTCTTCTCATTCTTTTTTTCAGAGAAAAGGTTGATCAGATGTGAGTTTGTCATCTTTTACAGTCAATAAACCTCTGGCAAGGGTTAAGATAGTGCCTGTCTACTTATTTCTCAAGACTGTTGGGAGTCAAGGAGTCTGGGAAACTGGAGCCTTTCTTGTTTTTTGGCTCTTGCCTGAACTGACAGCCTTATCAGAATCCTTGTTCTCAATCCGCCTGAAAACATGAAGATTCTGTGTATCCAGAGTCCATTGAAAACTCCACCCGGGTTTTCACCTCCTCACACATCTGGGTTTTCCTAGTCCTATACATACATAGTAGAGCCAACCCCTCCTCCTGCCATTTCCTTCCATACCCCTTCTATGGTGCCCCCAGAAATCAAACCCTCAACACCAATCAGGCTGAACCAGATGGTCTGGAATTTGTGGTGCTAGGAGTCTCTTAGACTGTTCAGAGAGTAATCAGGGAGGGAGGTCAGGGGTTCTGAGAGAACACAGAAGGGTTTGAAATGCCTCAGTTCAAAATCGAGGGACAAAAATAACTAGCCATTTCATCTGGCTATATGTCAATGTTTGAGGGATTCACCATTTACATTGAGTTCCTAAAGTATGCCTCCCCATGACCATAAAGCACAGTTTTTTCTATGCAGATTATTCAATATATATCAGAATAATCTCATTAGTTATAAGTTGCTTTTTATCATAACATCAAACTCTGTTCATAAATACTGAAGTTCCAAAGTAGTCACTTCCATACAGTCACTTTAAGACACATTATTTCTTTAGGACACAAGGAAGTCGTGTCACATCCTGATAATATTTGAAGCAATAAAGAAACCCTTGTCATCTCTGAAGGTTAATAAGTTGAAAAAGTATGGGAAATCCAGCAGCTCTTTTCCTGCCCTCATTAAACTTTTAACGCCATACAAAATGAGTTTGGGAACACAGAAAAGTATGTCTCTTCAGTGAGTTTTGACACTTGAAGTGGCCTCACATTTGTATGATCAGGGTCTTCACCTCCTCCCACAATATGTACACCTTTCTAAATTTTTTAAAAAGATTATTTACTTATTTTTGGCAGTGCTAGGTCTTCATTGCTGCCTGTGGGCATTCTCTAGTTGAGGGGAGTGGGGGCTACTCTTTGTTGTGATGCATGGGCTTCTCATTAGAATGGTTTCTCTTATTGTGTGGGCTCAGTAGCTGTGGCATGCGGGCTCTAGGGCACAGACTCAGTAGTTGTGCACACGGGCTTGGTTATCCCATGGCGTATAGAATTTTCCCAGACCAGGGATTGAACCTGTGCCCCCTGCACTGGCAGGTGGATTCTTATCCACTTTGCCACCAGGAAAGTCCCCACCTTTCACAATTGTTAAATCACTGGTTACTTTCACCTCAAGGAAAGTCTCTGCAGTGATAATATCCCTAGTGAGAAGGGTGGCCACTAAGATCATATAATATCTCTTTCCTGCTTAAAGCTACTCCTGTCTCTTGGTTTACTTGGTAAGTCATGTCCAACTCTTATGACCCTATAGACTGTAGCCTGCCAGGCTCCTCTGTATATGGGATTCTCCAGGCAAGAACACTGGATTGGGGTTGTCATTTCCTTCTCCAGGGGATTTTCCCAACCCAGGAATCAAACCCAGGTCTCCTTCATTGCAGGAAAATTCTTTACCAACTGAGCGATAAGGGAAGCCCTTGTCTCTTGAGCACCTTAGAACATGTATCCCTGATTCTTCCAGAGGGAGGCATCTGCAAAGACTCCCTGATATTGAGAGAACTGTCTCTTGACTAAAAGGGGCAGGGGCGCCAGCAAAGGTACTATCATATTTGGAGTGGGATTCTCACAAAGCTGGGTGTTCTTGAAAACCCAAGCAGTTATGTGGCCACTGTATTAATGTTTCCAGTACAGAACCACCCTTTGACCTAGCCCGTTGTGTGCATCCTAACTGTAGGTGCCAGGGTAAAGTGCCCTTTGAGTAGAAACTAGTCTGCCTCTAACATTTCAAGCCATTCTTTTGTTCCTTTTTTTTTTGAACATGGTCTTTTCCCCGCTCCATTACATTCTGGAAGTTTATTTGGGACAAATTATTCTAGGCCTTTAAAAAGCTTTACTAAAAAGGAGAGAAATACCACTGTTTTTTCACACTGTGCTGTGCCAAGTTGTAACGTTTTCTAGAGTTAACTAAGACCAATGAGTTTCATCCCTGAAGTCTTCATGCTTTCTATGTTTAAAGTTGTTCAGAGAATTCCACTTGACCCGTTCTATTATTTACCAAAGTCCAGTGCAGGACAGAGGGTTGAGATGAACACTGGCTTAGTGTTAAAACTCCCTGAGCCTAGTTTTCCTCATCTGTAATCAAGAGGGTTGAACTACATCTCTAAGACTATACTCTCTAAAGTCCCTTCTATTTCTGACATTCAATAATTTAAAATTCACTTATAAACGCATTCAGTCATCAAATGCCAACTGAGTATGTACCATGTGTCTGAGAGTGAATTGGTAGGGGTTCAGTGGGGGTGTCGGATATAAGAATAAATAAGACATGCCCCCAGCTCTTAGAAAGCTCTGGTGGGATTTCTTTTCATGCCACCTTAAAACCCTGAAGCTTTGCTTTAGGTGATGAGGAGCCATTGGTGGCTTTATTCCAGAGGAAGAACGGGTCTTGCTCACATTTAGAAAGCCAAATCAGGCTTCTCTGGTGGTGCAGACAGTAAAGAATCCGCCTGCAATACAGGAGAACAGGGTTTGATCCCTGGGTTGGGAAGATCCCCTGGAATAGGAAATAGCAACCCATTCCAGTATTCTTGCCTGGAGAATCCCATGGACACAGGAGCCTGGTGGGCTACAGTCCATGCAGTCACAAAGAGTCAGACATGACTGAATGACTAACACATACACATTAAAAAAATATATCCTTAGAAAGCCAAATCATCCCAGTAGAAACCACAGATGAGGCTGTTGCAGTGGTTCCTGACAGAGATGAGGAGGGCATGAGCCTTAGTTGATGGAAGTAGGGGACCCATTCAAGAACTAGTCATCAATGCAAAATTCATAAACTTTGAGAGTCTCTTAAGTGCATAGCATTGTTACCACCATGGAGCATGCAAAACAGTATGAGGGTCTGCCTTTGTCTTCATAGCTTGAGGAGATAGTTACATGCTCTGCTAGAAAATCAAGCAAAGCAAAACTTTCACTGTAGGAGCATGCAAAAAACAGTTAATGAGGGTCTGCCTTTTTTATGCCAAGTTGTAACGTTTTCTAGAGTTAACTAAGACCAATGAGTTTCATCCCTGAAGTCTTCATGCTTTCTATGTTTAAAGTTGTTCAGAGAATTCCACTTGACCCGTTCTATTATTTACCAAAGTCCAGTGCAGGACAGAGGGTTGAGATGAACACTGGCTTAGTGTTAAAACTCCCTGAGCCTAGTTTTCCTCATCTGTAATCAAGAGGGTTGAACTACATCTCTAAGACTATACTCTCTAAAGTCCCTTCTATTTCTGACATTCAATAATTTAAAATTCACTTATAAACGCATTCAGTCATCAAATGCCAACTGAGTATGTACCATGTGTCTGAGAGTGAATTGGTAGGGGTTCAGTGGGGGTGTCGGATATAAGAATAAATAAGACATGCCCCCAGCTCTTAGAAAGCTCTGGTGGGATTTCTTTTCATGCCACCTTAAAACCCTGAAGCTTTGCTTTAGGTGATGAGGAGCCATTGGTGGCTTTATTCCAGAGGAAGAACGGGTCTTGCTCACATTTAGAAAGCCAAATCAGGCTTCTCTGGTGGTGCAGACAGTAAAGAATCCGCCTGCAATACAGGAGAACAGGGTTTGATCCCTGGGTTGGGAAGATCCCCTGGAATAGGAAATAGCAACCCATTCCAGTATTCTTGCCTGGAGAATCCCATGGACACAGGAGCCTGGTGGGCTACAGTCCATGCAGTCACAAAGAGTCAGACATGACTGAATGACTAACACATACACATTAAAAAAATATATCCTTAGAAAGCCAAATCATCCCAGTAGAAACCACAGATGAGGCTGTTGCAGTGGTTCCTGACAGAGATGAGGAGGGCATGAGCCTTAGTTGATGGAAGTAGGGGACCCATTCAAGAACTAGTCATCAATGCAAAATTCATAAACTTTGAGAGTCTCTTAAGTGCATAGCATTGTTACCACCATGGAGCATGCAAAACAGTATGAGGGTCTGCCTTTGTCTTCATAGCTTGAGGAGATAGTTACATGCTCTGCTAGAAAATCAAGCAAAGCAAAACTTTCACTGTAGAGCCATGAGACTGAGAGGAATAATTGGTAAGATGAGAAAGTGAAGTCAGTCATAATGATTAATTCCTCTCCTTCCAAGGTTGATGCAGAGTACTATAGAAGTTCAGGAGAGGAAGAAAATACACACCAACTATAGTGGTCAACTAGGACTTCATAAAGGAAAGGGTTGGCCAATTTTCAATAGGGGAAGAAATATATGAAGCCACTAAAGTATAGGTTGGGTGTACCAAGAGATTTGCTTGTGGAATAACGTGGTTGGGTTAGAGACTTGTATGGAATATATGGTAAAGCTGTCACTACAGATGAAGTTGGATTAGATAGGTTGGAGTCAAACCTGAGAAGTTGCCAAAAGCCATGCCAGGTAGTTAAGACTTTGTTCTGAATGTAGTGAGAAACTTGAAAATTCTCAAACAAGAAGAGACAATCTCATATGGGATTTAGGAAATGAATTTGATGACAATGTGGAAGATGAACTGAAGTCAGGAGAGATTGGAGAAGTCAATTAGAAAGCTCTTGTTGGATAATTTGTATGATTATTTTGCTCTGTTGACTTCCTTCCCCACACACAGGCATGCCCACACAATACCACCTACTTCTCTATTCCCTGGGTCACCAATGAAGCAAGATTCTGTTGGGGTTCTAAATCCAATTTCAGTAGTTTTAGGTTGAAGACACCACTTACTAGCCATTTCTTGAAAATTTCTTTTTTGTGTTGCTGCTTCAAGGCACCCAACCTCTTCCAAATGTTGCTAAGCTGAATTTCCCATTGTGATTGGCTTAGGGCTCAGAGTCAAATGACACATTTGCAGAACACATTTGTTTGGCATGAGACATTCTCACCCCATTGTCTTTCCTGGGATTTTTCTAAGATTTTTGCCCCTTACATTTACATAAGACATCGTATCTGGAACTTCAGATCCACTCTCTTTAGGAGACAGAAAACACACTAAAGCCACAGGGACTTCTGGAGAAAAGGTAGTCATTTTCCTGCTGTTCAGTCACCAAGTCTTGTCCAACTCTTCACGAGCTCATGGACTGCAGCGTGCTAACCTTCCCTGTCCTTCACTATCTCTTGGAGTTTACCCAAGTTTATGTCTACTGGGTCAGTGAGGCCTATTACAGATATATAAGAACTGGAGTGGTATTCACACAGCCAGTCCAATTAGTTCAGGGTGGGGATAATTACGTTTCGCAGGGAAGCCTCCTTTTGATTTCCTAAGATGACAGAGCTAAAGGGTTCTTTAGAGATCATTCTCCTACATATGAGGTGAGTGAGACCCAGAGATAATAGGTAGACTTTCCTAGATTACTCTGCTAATCACAACAGAACTGGGACTAGATGCAGTTTTAACCTCCAGGTTCAGACTTCTTTTCATTATTCTTAGCTGTCAAGGCAATGTTGTCCTGATCCCTATTGCTGTACCCTAAAGAAAATTTTGCTCTCATGTGGCCATTTTTTCAGGAAATTGAAAATCTGAAGATAAGGCAGATTAAGAGACCTGTAATAGTGATTAATTAGCTACTCAGAATTTCAAAAGAAAGTAATAAGAGGTAACACCTTGAAATTACAGAATGCCCAAGGGCATGGCAGCAATGGCAAGAAAATACGTTAAAATACTTGTTATATTTATGGAATACATTTTGATGTTCTAGTACTTGTCTTTTATTTGTTCTTATTGGTCATTAAACTATTCAAATACCTCTTTTAACTAAAATTTTTATTTCGATATAATTGTAGACTATCATGCAGCTATAACAAAATAATATAGAATGATCCAAGCCTGGTGGCTCATTAGTAAAGAATCTGCCTGCAAGGCAGGAGACATGGATGGGCTCAATGCCTGGATCAGGAAGATGGCAACCCAGTCCCAGTATTCTTGCCTGGGAAATCCCATGGATAGTGGAACTCAGAGTCAAATGACACATTTGCAGAACACATTTGTTTGGCATGAGACATTCTCACCCCATTGTCTTTCCTGGGATTTTTCTAAGATTTTTGCCCCTTACATTTACATAAGACATCGTATCTGGAACTTCAGATCCACTCTCTTTAGGAGACAGAAAACACACTAAAGCCACAGGGACTTCTGGAGAAAAGGTAGTCATTTTCCTGCTGTTCAGTCACCAAGTCTTGTCCAACTCTTCACGAGCTCATGGACTGCAGCGTGCTAACCTTCCCTGTCCTTCACTATCTCTTGGAGTTTACCCAAGTTTATGTCTACTGGGTCAGTGAGGCCTATTACAGATATATAAGAACTGGAGTGGTATTCACACAGCCAGTCCAATTAGTTCAGGGTGGGGATAATTACGTTTCGCAGGGAAGCCTCCTTTTGATTTCCTAAGATGACAGAGCTAAAGGGTTCTTTAGAGATCATTCTCCTACATATGAGGTGAGTGAGACCCAGAGATAATAGGTAGACTTTCCTAGATTACTCTGCTAATCACAACAGAACTGGGACTAGATGCAGTTTTAACCTCCAGGTTCAGACTTCTTTTCATTATTCTTAGCTGTCAAGGCAATGTTGTCCTGATCCCTATTGCTGTACCCTAAAGAAAATTTTGCTCTCATGTGGCCTTTTTTTCAGGAAATTGAAAATCTGAAGATAAGGCAGATTAAGAGACCTGTAATAGTGATTAATTAGCTACTCAGAATTTCAAAAGAAAGTAATAAGAGGTAACACCTTGAAATTACAGAATGCCCAAGGGCATGGCAGCAATGGCAAGAAAATACGTTAAAATACTTGTTATATTTATGGAATACATTTTGATGTTCTAGTACTTGTCTTTTATTTGTTCTTATTGGTCATTAAACTATTCAAATACCTCTTTTAACTAAAATTTTTATTTCGATATAATTGTAGACTATCATGCAGCTATAACAAAATAATATAGAATGATCCAAGCCTGGTGGCTCATTAGTAAAGAATCTGCCTGCAAGGCAGGAGACATGGATGGGCTCAATGCCTGGATCAGGAAGATGGCAACCCAGTCCCAGTATTCTTGCCTGGGAAATCCCATGGATAGTGGAACTGGGCAGGCTACAGTCCATGGGGTCTCAAAAGAGTCAGACACAATTTAGCGACTAAACACACACACACACACACACACACACACACACACTTTATCCAGGATTTTTTTTATCTTACATCTTACAAAACTATAGTACAATTTTGTAGAATATTGACATTGATACAAATCAGATGCAAAATATTTCTACCAATAGGGTTCCTTATATTGCCCTTTTATTGCCACATCCATTTCCCTTGTGGCCCTCCCCTTTCCATAACTCTTGGCAACCATTAATCTCCATTTGTATAACTTTGCCATTTCAAAAATATGTAAATAGCATCTAACAATACGTAATCTTTTGGGATTTGCTTTTTTTTTTTTCACTCAGCCTAGTTCTCTGGAGGCTCATCCAGGTTGTTGCATGTGTCAATAGCTTGTTCTTTTTTACTGATGTATTTCGCGATAAGAATGTACCACTTTGTTCACCTATTCATCCCATTAAAGGGCATATGGATTATTTCCAGTTTTTTGTTCACCTATTCATCCCATTAAAGGGCATATGGATTATTTCCAGTTTGGGGCTATTACAAATAATTCTGTCATGAACATTTGTTTATGGAATTTGTGTGAATATAAGTTTTCATTTCTCTGTAATAGAAGCCCAGGGATATGATCGTAGGATCATATAAAAGTTGCAGTGTTTAGTTTTTAAGAAACTGCCAGACTGTTTTTCAAGTGGCTGTACCATGGTACTGCAGCAATGAATGAGAGCTCCAGTTTCTCTGTATCCTTCCCAATATTTGGTGTTTTCATTGTTTTCTTTTTCAGTCATTATTGTGGGTTCTTTAGTGATATTGTGGTTTTCATTTGTATGTTCCTCATGGCTAATGATGTTGAACATCTTTTCATGTGCTTATATCTCATCTGCATATCCTTTACAGTTAAGTGTTTCTTCATTTTTTGGCCAATTTTCTAATTGTATTATTTATTATTTTTATTGTTGAACTTAGAGAACTTGTTATATGATCTAGATATGAGTGCTTTGTTCGATAGTTGATTTGAGAACATATTCTCTTAGTCAGTGACTTATCTTTTCTTCTTCTTCACAGGGTCTTTCTCAGAGCAAAATATTTTTACTTTGGTGGGATCCAACCTATTAATCTTCCTTTCCCGAATTATGCTTTTACTGTCATGCCTACAAACTCTTTGCCAAGCCCTAGATCCTGAAGATTTTCTTCTATGTGTTTTTCCAGTATTGTGGCATGTGAGAAGATGAGAACATTCTAAAGTCTTTGTACCCTTTTGAAAAAAAGAGATTTTGGTTATCTTTAGACTGTGAGTTAATCAAAGCATGTTAAAAATTTGACAGAAACCACTAAATGGGAAGAGGATTAAATAAAACAAGTTTACTATTTAAAAAAGTTTTATAGTTTTACAAGGTATGTATAAATCCATGAACCATTGTGAGTTAATTTGCTCGAGGAGTAAGACTTAGGTCAAGGTTCTTTTTTATGTCTTTTGTCTATGGATGTCTGTTTGCTCTCATACCATTTGTTGGAAAGGATCCTTCCTTCATTGAATTGCTTCTGCATTATTGTCAAGGATCAGTTGGACATACATGACTGGGTTTATTTCTAGATTTTCAGTTCTGTTCCATCGTTTATCACATCTCTTATCACAATCTCTTATCACATCTCTTATCCATCTCTTATCACAATCTAGATTAGTATAGCTATATGCTACATCTTGAATTTGGATAGCCCCCATGTAAGATTCCTTAGTTCCAACAGTGTATTCACTCTTTTACGTGTGATAATGTAGGTTTCCATGTTACTCTTTCCAAACTTCTCACTCAATCTTCCCTCCCCCCAATGTCCATAAGTCTGTTCTCTATGTCTGTGCTTCTTTGACTAATGTTAGCATTATATATCTTTTTCCATCCTTCGACTTTCAGTCTGTCTAAAGTGCTTGAACTTATGTCTGCCTTCTGTAGACAACATATGGTTGGTCATGTTTTTAACTCACTTTCCACTTTATTTTGTTGTTGGTGTACTTAGATTATTTACAATAATCTAATTAGTGATTTGTTAGAGTTTATGTCTCCCTAATTCCTTTGTATTTTCTGTTTGTTTGCTCTGTTTTTCTTTTTCTTGCTTTACTACAAGTTACTGGAGCACACATTTCGATCCACATTAAACAGTGTTATAATACTTGCTTCAAACAGCAAATATAATTAGAAAACTCAAGATGAAAAGGAAAGCCTACTTTATCTACCCATATTTTTGCTCTTGTGTTTTATCTTCCTGAAGTTGAAAATTTCCTTCTTTTATTGTTATCTTTCTGTTTACAGAAGTTGCTTCAGCCATTCTTTTAAGGTAGGGCTGCTGGCAACAAATTCTCTTAAGTTTTCCTTCATCTGAGAATGTCTCAATGTTCCTTTCATTCCTGAAAAGCTATTTCTACCATATATATAGGAATCTAAATGGACAGTTCTTTTCTTTCTGCACTTGAAGAAAGCTATGCCAGTTCCTTCTGGTCTCCATGATTTCTTAAGAAAAATCTGTGCCATTTGAATTATGTATCTCCTATAAGTAAGTTGTAAATTCTCTCTCATTGCTTTCAAGATGCTTATTTTTTTAGTCTTTAAGTTTTTAGAAGTTTGGCCATGGTGTGTCTTGGTGTGGATATTTTGGGGGGGGAGTAGGAGTGCTCGCTTCTTTTTTTTTTAAAGATTTATTTATTTATTTATTTTGGGCGGGGGTCAGGTTGGGGAGGGAGGGGAGTGGGCGGGCCACTTCTATTGGTCTTTCTTTCCTTTATCTTCATTCGTCTTTGTTCTTTGGCTCCTGTGGGCCTCCCATTGCGGTGGCGTCCGTCGTTGCAGAGCGCCGGCTCTGGACACATGCGCTCCAGAGCTCCGGCTCGGTGATTGGACACATCGGTCCAGCTGCGCCGCGGCACGTGGGATCTTCCCAGGCCAGGGATCGAACCGGTGCCCCTTGCACTGCAAGACAGTGTCCTTACCCACTGGACCACCAGGGGAAGCCCGAGTGCTCACTTCGTGAATGTGTAGTTTTTTTTTATCTTTGGCCCAATTTGGCAAGTTTCAAATGTTATTTTTGAGTACCTTTTCCATTTTGCCCTCTTTATTCTTTTCTCTGATATGCCAATGGCATGACTGTTAGATCGTAGACTTTGTTCACTTTTTACCCTAGCTATTTTCTCTCTGTTGTCAGATTGAGTAATTTCTATTCAGGTTCTCTCTCTCTTCAGGTTCACTGATTTCACTGATTCTTTCCTTTGTTCTGTTCATTTTGCTGTTGAGAATCATTCATGGTGTTTTTTTCCCCATCTTTTTGGTCATTGAATTTTTCAGTTCTCAAATTTTCATTTGGTTCGTCTTTATATCTCCAATTTCTTGCTGAGGCTTTCTTTTTATTTGCTAAGAGTTTATCTTTTCATTTGTTACAAGCATGTACATAACTGTATCAACATACAGTTTATGGTATTTTTATGGGGTCATTTGACATATTTGCCATAGAATTTTAATATTTCTGTCATTTTGGTGTTGGAACCTACCGTCTTTTTAAAAACAGGTTTATTGAAGTATAATTGACACATAAAGGACTGCATGTATTTAACATGGACACTTAAAGGCATTTCATTAAAATGGAGATTTTTCCTTATTCTTGGTATGATGAGTGATATTTTTAATGAAACATGGATATTTGAGGTATTATTATATGAGATTCTAGATCTTATTTAAATTTGCTTTAGCTGACTTTCTTCTGATTCTGTTCTAGCAGAGAAGAGAAATGCCCCTTGTTATTGCCAAGTGGAGGTAGATTCCAGTTTCCCTACTCAACCTCTATTTTTTTTAAAGCTTTATTGTGTTAAAATATGTATCACTTAAAATTTATAGTCAATCATTTTTTAGTTATTATAAAATATTGGCTATATTTCTCACATTGTACAATACATCCTTGTAACTTATTTTATATGTAATCCTACTCAGTCTCTTTTGACACTCAAGTTGGGTGTCCTCATTATTGCTAGTGGTGGTATTTTTTGCTTCCTAGTACTGATGTATCCCTGATTGGGAGAGGAAGAGTGCCTCATTACTGCTCTCCACATGGCATCTAATGATACCATGAGGTAGAGACTTATGACTGCTGGTTAGTAGTGAAAGCCTTGCTTTCCACTAGACCTCCTCTTACACTACCACAAGCTGGGAGGGTTAAGTGCCTCATCACTACTAATGGGGGTGAAAGTCCAGGTTCCCCAGTCTCCACTGACACTGTGGTGGGTGAGGGTTTGACCTTGTTACCAATTGGCAATGATGAAAGTCCCAACTTCCTATTTTGCCTTCTCTGACTTCAACCTCTAGGGGAGGGTGTTTTGCTGCCTGGTTACAGACTCCAGCTTGGAGAGCAGACTTGGATTGTGTTTTACTAGCATGGATGGGTGGGGTTACCATTTTATCTGTAGTGCTGAACTGGAGTGGAGCAGGTATTACCTATTTTCTATCTTGTTAGGCTGTCCTTTTCTTGACTATTTGGCTACAGAGAAGAGGCTTTTGTGGGCATCTTTTTGTTTCCACCTATAGGCATTTTCTAATTGAAGGCTTCTTTCAGTTCCATGTTTGTGATATATGATGAAAAAAACAAAACAAAACAAAAAAAGCAGGGAAATCACTCCCATGTCATTTCTTCAGGTTCCAGACATCCTAGACAGTCAGCTTTCTTCTCTCTGATTTTCAGTCTTTTCTTATTTGTTTCGTATACAATGTCCAGGATTTTTACTTGTAGTTAGAATGGAATAGGATAGAATAGAATACTTGGAAAGAATAGGAAAAGTAAATCTATTCCATATTCCCACAATCAGAAGTAATCAGACATATCTTTTAACAAAACTTAATTTGCATGTGTGTGTGTGTGTGTGCATGCATGTGTGCGTGCGCTCATATGTGCACATGAATCTATGCCTTTTTTTTCCTTTTGGTAGATTTTTCTGGGCCTCTGTCATTCCTGAAGTGTCTTGGATTCAAACGGCTTTATACTGAAAATTTTTCGTGCTTCTGAATTAGTATCACTAGCAAGTTTAAAGAAATCTTACTTGTCACCAAAAGGCACATTACAGTGGCATAAGACAATATGGTAGAGCGTGTAGGAACACAGACTCTGGAGCCAGACACATTGGGTTCAGGTCTTAGTTTTGTCAGTGTGTGATTTCAGACATGTTGTTTAACTATTCCTCAGTGTCCTCATCTCTTATGTGGGGAAAATGATAGGATTTAATATCATAAAACATTTAGAACAGTATTTGGTTTATTATTGGCCAAAATAATATATAATTTCAATTGTTGTGCTTGCATTCTGTGTCACTAAGAAGGATGTCTTCTTTTTGACTTAACTTACAAACTTTGAAGCTTGTCCACCTCTCCAACTCTCCTCTCACACCATTATCTCCTAGTTCTCTATATTCTAATTGCCCTGAATTTTGTTCAGTTTCTTAAATATACCACATGCACTTTCATCTCTAGGCCTCCACACTATATCCTACTCACTCTCGAGATTTCAGGGAGGTGCTTTCCTGAATCACAGCCTAGAGGAGTTCTCCTTGCTTTGTGCTCCCACAGCACCCTGCACTTCCTTATCATTAGTACCCCTGACCTCAAGCAGCTACAGACCCACAAAAGGATAATCTCTGGCCCTTTGTGGCCCTAACTCAAGCTTCAAGCTACAAGAAGTGACTTCTGATAATAACAATTCTAGGGCTGGTATGGTTGGGGCTGGGACAAAGAAAGTTTAAGATCAACTGAAGCATAGCTTTGTGTATACAGATTTGCACAGGAATTGGAGGAAACATAGGGCAAAAGAAGAGAAAGAGAAGATGTAAAAGGAGCCTCATTAAATCTGCTTCATAATTTCATTTTAAATGCAGCTTCTTAGTCTTGAAACTTAAAAAAAAAAAAAAAACTTCACATACAACAACAGTGTAGTTACAAAGAGTTTATAAGTGGAGAGATTTATTTTTGATAGGCAAAGCCTGAAATTAAGAGTGAATAAATGCTGACCTGGAAAGCCAATTCTGAAAGGTTGCCAACCCCTGGCTTAGATGCCAGAACACACAGAGTGTCATCTTCAGCTGCCAATAATCTCTATTGCCTTATGCCTCCTAGCTTGGTGGTCATGTGCTCGTGGAGTCTGTTGTTTCTTTACTTCAGGCTTTTTCTCTTCTTCCTTTCACTTTTAATCATTTTTCCCATTAGCCTATCCTTATTAGCCTTTTCATAAGTATCTCATCCATTGTTTTTTTGTGTCCTATCCTTCCAAGATCAGCCTGTTCTTTCTTTGAATGCATGCTGGAGGCAGGTGAAACATGCAGCAAATTTTATTATCAAAACTTGCTGATCTTTCTCCTGAGTGTTTCCATTTTTCCCGCCATTAGCCTACTAATTGCTTTTCTTTCTCCAGTTTCTTTTTTAAAAAAAATTTTTGGAGGAGGCTTGTCCACTTTTTCCTCCAACTCTCCTCTCACACCATTATCTCCTAGTTCTCTATATTCTAATTGCCCTGAATTTTGTTCAGTTTCTTAAATATACCACATGCACTTTCATCTCTAGGCCTCCACACTATATCCTACTCACTCTCGAGATTTCAGGGAGGTGCTTTCCTGAATCACAGCCTAGAGGAGTTCTCCTTGCTTTGTGCTCCCACAGCACCCTGCACTTCCTTATCATTAGTACCCCTGACCTCAAGCAGCTACAGACCCACAAAAGGATAATCTCTGGCCCTTTGTGGCCCTAACTCAAGCTTCAAGCTACAAGAAGTGACTTCTGATAATAACAATTCTAGGGCTGGTATGGTTGGGGCTGGGACAAAGAAAGTTTAAGATCAACTGAAGCATAGCTTTGTGTATACAGATTTGCACAGGAATTGGAGGAAACATAGGGCAAAAGAAGAGAAAGAGAAGATGTAAAAGGAGCCTCATTAAATCTGCTTCATAATTTCATTTTAAATGCAGCTTCTTAGTCTTGAAACTTAAAAAAAAAAAAAAACTTCACATACAACAACAGTGTAGTTACAAAGAGTTTATAAGTGGAGAGATTTATTTTTGATAGGCAAAGCCTGAAATTAAGAGTGAATAAATGCTGACCTGGAAAGCCAATTCTGAAAGGTTGCCAACCCCTGGCTTAGATGCCAGAACACACAGAGTGTCATCTTCAGCTGCCAATAATCTCTATTGCCTTATGCCTCCTAGCTTGGTGGTCATGTGCTCGTGGAGTCTGTTGTTTCTTTACTTCAGGCTTTTTCTCTTCTTCCTTTCACTTTTAATCATTTTTCCCATTAGCCTATCCTTATTAGCCTTTTCATAAGTATCTCATCCATTGTTTTTTTGTGTGTCCTATCCCCTTCCAAGATCAGCCTGTTCTTTCTTTGAATGCATGCTGGAGGCAGGTGAAACATGCAGCAAATTTTTATTATCAAAACTTGCTGATCTTTCTCCCTGAGTGTTTCCTGTATATGACACTGGATTCCCACTGTGACTGCGATGGGTCAGGTCCCCATTAGCTAATTGCTTTTCTTGTCTCCAGTATCTACTTTCTCCAATTTATTCTAAAAACCGTTGCCAAAATCATCCTTCTACCTGTACTTTTTATCATGTCATTTTCTCCTTTTGCTTCCATGATAGGCCAACAGCTTTAATATGGTTTCAGTTCCCACCACAGTCCAGTCCCAATTCAAGCCTTACTTACAGTATAGAATGGGAAGTGACCTGTACATAGTATAGCATTTTCTTAAATTTCCTACAGAAATTTCTAGATCATGTCCTTTTAAACCTCCCTCAAAACCCTCTTGCCTTTAAAAACAATCCTGAATATACTGACTTTTCCCCATTGATGTTTTTGGTTGCCTCTTCTCCCTTCCAAGATGCACACATATACATGACCCATCCAGAACTTTGATCCTTGACCTACAATGCTCACTACCCCAAGTTCTGTTCTCTCTCTTTAGTGTAGCTGAAATGTTAGTCACTCAGTCATGTCTGACTCTTTACAGTCCCATGGACTATAGCTCTCTAGGCTCCACTGTCCATGGAATTCTCCTAGCAAGAATACTGGAATGGGTATCCCTTCTCCAGGGAATCTTCCTGACCCAGGGACTGAACCCAGGGGTCCTGTATTGCAGGCAGATTGCACCAGGGAAGCCCTGAAATAGTACTCAACAAATATCTCACTAGCTCCCTTACATTTTTTGCAGTAATTGGGACCATATAAATTGTGCTGACCAGGGTCTAGTAGTAAAAACCTGCCTGCCAATGCAGGAGACTTAAGTGATAAGGGTTTGATCCCTGGGTTGGGAATATCCCTGGGAGAAGGGCATGGAAATCCAGTCCAGTATTCTTGCCAGGAGAACTCCTTGGACAGAGGAGCTTGGTGGGTTACAGTCCAGAAGTCTTTGTGGGCTACAGTCCACAATGAGTGAGACACAACTGAAGTGACTTAACCATGAATACAATGAACTATTAGCTGAAATGGCATGTATTACTTTTAAGTTGATGCAGTTAAGATACAATAAGCCTAGTTTATCTCTTCTCTCCTTCTAGCATCCTTGGAAGCTATGTGTAGAATTGTCAAGATTTCAACATAGAAGGACCCTGAATCCTAAGCTGCTGGATGGAGGAGAAATCCTACCAGCCTACATGGGACTTTATCTGAGTGCAAAACTCTTGTTGCATATTTCCAGGTTTATTTGTTGTTACAGTCAGCATTCGTTACCCTAATTCACTTAATAACTTAAACAACGTAGCCTTACCATTTCTAAAGCTCTCCCAATTCCAAAAAAATATCACCTCTACTCCACTTGAGCAATTCAGCAACAACATTTTAGAATTTGTCATCATGTAGAACTCATTTAGTTCCAGAAACAAAATCCAGATATTTCACTCTCTGGTCAAAGCATCCTAATCTTCATTCTCTCATTTCCCTCACTCTCATTAAACTTGTTCTTCAATATCTTTGAGACTTCCAAATCCTTCAACCTTCCTTATTCTCAAAACTACTCACTTCCTGCTGACTTCATGTTCCATGCAAATCTGGGGCAAATTCTCACACTTCTTACACCCTCACTTTTGCCCTTAATTTCCTCACCCACTTATATTTCCATCATCCATGCCCTGCAAAACTACAACACCAGATGATTATAAAGATCCATTTTCTTTCATTTTAATCCTAGGTTGTAGAGTACTCCCATAGAAAATAGCATAAGTGCACTAATGGTTACCAGTTCCAACATTAAGATTTTCAAGGTTACATATACTCTACCAATCGCTAAGTAAAACTTCTGCTTTTGTCTCAATCAATTTATCTTTCAATTATCACTAACATCTGTTACAGCCACTTATTCCACTCTTCTCAAGACCCTTAAATTTGCACTTCTCAGTAGATGGTCTTGCCTCTTTCACAGAGAAGAGCCACCTAGAAGTGCCCTAAACTAACTGTCCTATATTTATTTCTTTTCCTCTTGTATTAGAGGAAGAAATGTCCTTACCCTTTCCAAGACAAATCATTCCACTCATGGTTTGCCTCCACAGAGTCATTACTTTACCAGTTATCCCTCCTCACCTAGTTCTATGTCTCTAACCTGTCTTCTTTGCACTGGCTTTCCCCCTCTTGCCTACAAACATGCTCAAATCCTCTCTATCTTAAATAAATCACTTGCCCTCAAGAGTGCCTCTCCCTGAATCTCTCACCTTATTCCATTAATTCTCTTCACAGCTAAGTTTCTTGAAAAGAACAGTTTGTACTTAGTGGCTCTATTTCTTTGTCTCTGACTTATTACTCAATCCGATGCAATATGGTGTCTGCTTTTATCTGCTAAGACCATCCTTACTAGAGGCACTGGTGAATAATTAAACCAAATCAAATGACCTGTTTTCCCCAAGTAAGATAAATTACCTGACCTCTAGGCAATATTTAACACTCTTCACCATTATTTCCTGGAAAGTGGCTCTTTCAGTTTCTACAATATTACTCTCCTAGTTCTTTGACCTCTGACAACTTCTCTTTCTCTATCTGACCTTTACATGTGGATATTATCAAGGGTTCCAATTTGATTGTCTTCTCATATCGAGATATTTTCACCTTCCTCATTATCTACTCTCATGCCTTCAACCACTATCTCCTTGTGACTGGGGCCCAGATCCATCCATCTTATCTCCAGCACTCTCCTTTGCCTGGATATTCCATAGGAATTTCAAACTCAGTATATCCAAAACTGTAACTCCCACATTGATGTTTCTGCTTCATTTTCTTTCTCAATGATTGATATCAATATTTCCCCATTTGTTCAAGCCAGAAATCTAGAAATAATTCTCTTCTTCTTTAACATTCTCATTCTTGCCACTGTGGAAAACATTATGGAGGTTCCATAGAAAACTAAAAATAGAGCTGCCATATGATCCAGTAATCTCACTCCTGGACATATATCTAGACAAATCTATAATTCAAAAAGACACATGCACCTCTATGTCATTGTAGCACTATTTGCAATAGCAAAGACTTGGAAACAACCTAAATGTCCCTTGATAGATGAATGTATAAAGAAGATATATATATATACACACACACACACACACACACACACACACAAGAATATTATTACACTCAGTCATTAAAAAGAACAAAACAATGCCATTTGCAGTTACATGGATGCAACTAGAGATTATCATACTAGTGAAGTCAGAAATAGACAATACCATATGATATCATTTATATGTGGAATCTAAAATATGATAAATGAACCTATCTATGAAACAGAAAGAGCATCATGGATATAGAGGACAGAGTGGTGGTTGCCAAGGGGGAAGGGTTAGGAAAAGGGATGGAGTAGCAGGTTGGGGTTAGCAGATGTAAGCTTTTATATATGGAATGGATAAACAACAAGGTCCTACTGTATATCACAGAGAGAATCCTCATCCAATTGGGTTTCAGCTACTGGGGCACAGCGGGCTGTAGGCCTTTGGAATACACCAGAAAGTAACCCTGTCCAGACTTCCTCAAATGCTTCCACATAGTCATCTGCCTGTTCAATGGGTTCTAGGAGAAAGAAATGAGAAAACAATAGAGGAAGCCTTAAAGGAAGCAGTTAGTACCAGATGCCTGTGCATTACAAAAGAAACAAGAATAAACCAAAACCTAGCCAGCTGGAAAGTCGCATTAACATGACACAGTTCCATTAGACCAGTGACCTTTCTCCAAAACACCTTATAAATGGAGTTTCACAGGGAGAACACTCCAAATTGAAGCCAAAACCCCCCACATGAGAGCCAAAGCTTCCCAGATTAGACAAGGTCAAAAAGGCCCAGGTGGGACCCTCATGTCAAACTGTTCTGGGGAAAAGATTATTTGAGCTTTTAATTTACAAAGAAGCATAGTATCTATTAGAGAGTCAACTTGTTCCACATTATCAAAGTGTTCCCCACTTGTTCCCAACTATTTTGACAATAGGCTCCTGTAGAGAAAATTAGAATTGGTCACCTCAAGTTCCAGGGAGCCTCGTCAAGCATGTTTATTATCAGAGGTGTTCCTCCCCTTTGTAAAGCATTTCTTGCTGTCAGATTGTTTAATTGTGAGTCATTCAGGGGCCATTGCTCTTCTGATCTTAACACATCTAATATGCACCCCAAAGATCTTTCCTTTGGGATAGATGAAATAATTCCCATTTTTATAAGCTTTATAACACCAAAACACAAAAGACTCAGACAAATTCCAACAAAAACGGCACAGATTCTAGCATCAATGCATCCAGATGAGCCGATTCCTCAATAGGGTAAATAAATTTATCCCCTACAAAACAAATGAACTAATTCCAACTAGGCCACTCACCCCATTAAGAACTAGCTCACAAATGAACTGGTTCCAACTGGACCAGTTCTCAAAACAGGTAAATAAATTTACCATACAAATGAACTAATTCCAACTAGGTTGGGCTTGCCCCACAAGGACTAGTTCCCAATGAACTGATTCAGGATAGAGTCCAACAATGACTTTCCTCTGCAAATAGATACCCAACCAAATTGGCCTGTCCCGTAAAGGAAAAGCCCAGATTGAGGGGAGATGTTCTCAGTGTGCACACTTGAGTGACTTATCCTCCAAATTCAAGCCCCGTTGGCTCTTAACACAAAATGACACACAAAACAAGTGAACTGGCTGAACCAGTTATAGAATTGGGTAGACTTACCCTCCAAAGAAATTGAGTCCGTTGATTGTAAAAGTTTGTCAGTTCCTTGTCTCAACTGCCAAGTGCTGGGGGAGGCCGGTGCAGCTTCAGGGAATCTTCCAGGAAAGAACCTCAGGACAGCTGGTCCTGGCAACTGCTAGGGTATTGCCCCAATATTCCCTGATTGGGGCTAGCTACATGAGCAGCAAGACTCCTGACAAGCTAAGCCAAATTGTTACCAAGTCCAAGCTCACTCTGCTCACCGCACAACAAACAGGTGAATGCGAGAGAGGGGGTTTTGAGGCAAGGAAAACAGCTTGCAGCTGACCAAGAAGCTGGCATGTTAGCATCTCAAAACAACCATCTTATTGGGGTTTGGATGCCAGGTTCTTTTACAGATCAGAGGTGGGGTAGGTAAGGAAGCAAAGTAAAAGGGCCATTAATCTTGCAAACATCTCTCAGAATGGCAAGCCTCAGGCAGGGGATGTGCTACTTTCTCCCTTCCTGCCATCCACAGGTGGACAGAGTTCTGAACAAAGGCAATTAGTTTAACAGTCAGGCAAAGGAGCAGGATTCTCTGAGGCAAACCATCCTGTATGATTATAATAACAAAAGCGATGAAAAGCAAGTTAAAGAAACAGTTTCATCTTGGGGTCAGAATTGGCTTCCTTCCAGCAACAAAAAGAAGATATTCATAGCTTCCTTATTCACATACTACTGCCTTCTACTAAATGCTTGAAGTAGACTGTGTTGAGTGTATTCATCTAGAGAATCCAAAGGGGGAGAAAGTGAGAGAGAGAGTGAGAGAGGAAGAGTGCTATTTATTCCACTAATCTCTATAATGAGTAATATTTACTAATGAATACTCAGTATTTAGTTTCTACTAATGCTTTGGCCACACCTGATGCAAAGAGATGACTTTTGGAAAAGACCTTGATGCTGGGGAAAATAAAAGGCAGAAGGAGAAGGGGATAATAGAGGATGACATGTTTGGATGGTATTGCTGAGTCAATGGATATGAGTTTGAGCACTCTAGGAGATGGTGAAGGACAGGGGAAGTCTGGCATGCTGCGGTCCAGGGGGTTGCAAAGAGTCAGAAATGACTGAGTGATTGAACTGAACTGAGTTACACCAGTTGGTGTAGCTACTATACCCTTGTCTCCAACTGCCAAGTGCTGGGGGAGGCCGGTGCAGCTTCAGGGAATCTTCCAGGAAAGAACCTCAGGACAGCTGGTCCTGGCAACTGCTAGGGTATTGCCCCAATATTCCCTGATTGGGGCTAGCTACATGAGCAGCAAGACTCCTGACAAGCTAAGCCAAATTGTTACCAAGTCCAAGCTCACTCTGCTCACCGCACAACAAACAGGTGAATGCGAGAGAGGGGGTTTTGAGGCAAGGAAAACAGCTTGCAGCTGACCAAGAAGCTGGCATGTTAGCATCTCAAAACAACCATCTTATTGGGGTTTGGATGCCAGGTTCTTTTACAGATCAGAGGTGGGGTAGGTAAGGAAGCAAAGTAAAAGGGCCATTAATCTTGCAAACATCTCTCAGAATGGCAAGCCTCAGGCAGGGGATGTGCTACTTTCTCCCTTCCTGCCATCCACAGGTGGACAGAGTTCTGAACAAAGGCAATTAGTTTAACAGTCAGGCAAAGGAGCAGGATTCTCTGAGGCAAACCATCCTGTATGATTATAATAACAAAAGCGATGAAAAGCAAGTTAAAGAAACAGTTTCATCTTGGGGTCAGAATTGGCTTCCTTCCAGCAACAAAAAGAAGATATTCATAGCTTCCTTATTCACATACTACTGCCTTCTACTAAATGCTTGAAGTAGACTGTGTTGAGTGTATTCATCTAGAGAATCCAAAGGGGGAGAAAGTGAGAGAGAGAGTGAGAGAGGAAGAGTGCTATTTATTCCACTAATCTCTATAATGAGTAATATTTACTAATGAATACTCAGTATTTAGTTTCTACTAATGCTTTGGCCACACCTGATGCAAAGAGATGACTTTTGGAAAAGACCTTGATGCTGGGGAAAATAAAAGGCAGAAGGAGAAGGGGATAATAGAGGATGACATGTTTGGATGGTATTGCTGAGTCAATGGATATGAGTTTGAGCACTCTAGGAGATGGTGAAGGACAGGGGAAGTCTGGCATGCTGCGGTCCAGGGGGTTGCAAAGAGTCAGAAATGACTGAGTGATTGAACTGAACTGAGTTACACCAGTTGGTGTAGCTACTATAGCCCATGCTGATATCCTTTTTCGGGGATTGGTGGAATATGAGGCCAAGATAATGATAGCTTTTGCTACAGATGGCCTATGGCTAGACTTTTGTTGTTCCACTGTACAAAATCATTTAAAAATCCATGGCACAAGTCCAGGTAAAAAAGACAGATGCCATGATACAGACACATGAGAAGCCACAGCTCAGATGGGTTACAACAAAGATCAAAGAAAAACTGTGCAGTGGCTGGTGCACAGTGTTGCTAATCTAGAGTCTTAACTTGCCTCCTGCTAGACTGATATTATGCTTTGGTTGATAATGAGATTTCTCTAAGCCAAGGAGCTTTAAAACAAATTGTACCTGATGGGTTGCTATTTTACGGCGTGATCTTATTCTTGTAGGATTCCAGAAAGTTCACCGACATACCAAGCCACTTCCCAATAATAGGACAAAAGTAAAAAGAGATGGAAAATGTCAGTATTGACATTAGATGAAGATTTAAAGTTAGGCTGCAAGAGAACTTTTCTGTTTAAAATGCAAATGTGATCTAAGAATACAGGATGACAACCAACCTACCCTTTCCATCTCTTCTTCACAACCATTTTTCTTTCTTTCTTTGCTCTCCTTACCCTATGCTCAACCCATTTAAAGTAAGTCAGATGAGAGCTGTGGCAAATTTAGCTTTTGGACTTACTCAGCTTCAATCAAGTTGATGGATGACAGGACCAGAAAACAGAATCATAGATGCTTTAGCTTGGTGACAGAGAGCCCATATCCATCATCTATCTTGATTTGGCAGATGCAATAAGGGCCCAAAACAATGAAGATGTTCCTGTCTCCCACTTAATACCCCATCTGTTGCTACTGGCTTCTCGCTGAGTTCCAGAACACGTTGCTTCACACACATAGAAAGCAAGCAACCAGAAAAAAATTTGTATATATACATAAAATGAACAAACACATAAAATGAACAAATACGTAAAATGAACAAATATGTAAAATGAACAAATACATAGAATTCAAAGTCAAGCTATGTATACAATGGAATATTACTCAGCCATAAAAAGAAATGGAATTGGGTCATTTGTAGAGATGTGGATGGACTTGGGGCCTGTTATACAGAGTAAAATAAGTCGGAAAGAGGAAAACAAATATTGTATATTAATACATATATATGAATTCTACAAAAATGGTAGTGATAAATCTAATTGTAGGGCAGACATAGAGACACAGGCTTGTGGACACAGCAGGGGAAGGGGAGGGTGGCACGAATGGAGAGAGTAGCACTGAACCATATGCATTACCACATGTAAAATAGATAGCCAGTGGGAATTTGCTGTATAACACAGGAAGTTCAACTTGGTGCTCTGTGGCAACCTAGAGGAGTGGAATGGGGTGAGGGGTGGGAGGAAGGTTCAGGAGGTAGGGGATATATGTATACATACAGCTGATTCACTTGGTTGTACAGCAGAAACTAACACGATGTTGTAAGGCAACTATACCCCAATTTCAAAAGATATGTATATATACATACACACACATATATGTATATGTATAAAATGGTATCACTTGATACATATATGAAACTAACACAACATTGCAAATCAACTATATATTTCAATAAAATTCTTTAAACAACAAATGCAAAATCTCAACTCCCACCCCAGAGGGTTTGCAGAATCGCAGACTGTGTTTTAACAAGATCCATAGGTGACGCAAATGCACATTAATATTTGAGAAACACAGGCCTAGAAGATAATGGGATCTTGAGCTAGAGGCAGCCTGCTTCCTGAATCACCACCATGTGGAAGTAAACCATCTGCTCACCAGGAATACTCACCTCACTAAATAAAGTTCTCTTGTGGCAGAGGCATTTTAACTTGAGGTCTATTTGTGACAGGTTAGCATGACTATTATGGGTTTCCCTTGTAGCTCAGTCAGTAAAGAATCTGTTTGCAATGCAGGAGACCTGGGTTTGATACCAGGGCCAGGAAGATCCCTTGGAGAAGGAAATGGCAACCCACTCCAGTATTGTTGCCTGGAGAAACCCATGGACTGAGGAGCCTGGCAGGCTACAGCCCATGGGCCCACAAGCATCGGTACAAGATCAATCTAGAGGGTCTGAGAGCACAGCCCAAAATGGTTTCATTGGAAACTTTCAAATTCATCATTAAAATTCACTCAAATTTCTTTCTATTACATGGTTTGTGTTTGTTTAAATGTAATAACAGTGTTTTCATTTATGCATTAATATAATTATCTCCCTGCTTTCCTGTAAATCTGGAAGTAAAACTGAAGCTCTAAGAGGCTGTGCCATATATATGTTGTTGCTTTCCTTCCTACCAGGGTTTAGTGCCCATTGTTTAAAAAGCATGGCATTGAGACAGAAAGTATGTAGCCACACGGGAGATGGTAAGATTTGAAAGAGATATGCCTACAAAGAGTACCTTAAACCACAAGAATGACTGTCCAGCCATTAGACTCTGTGGTCTCCTCTGGTATGCAATTTCAGAAACTAACACGATGTTGTAAGGCAACTATACCCCAATTTCAAAAGATATGTATATATACATACACACACATATATGTATATGTATAAAATGGTATCACTTGATACATATATGAAACTAACACAACATTGCAAATCAACTATATATTTCAATAAAATTCTTTAAACAACAAATGCAAAATCTCAACTCCCACCCCAGAGGGTTTGCAGAATCGCAGACTGTGTTTTAACAAGATCCATAGGTGACGAAATGCACATTAATATTTGAGAAACACAGGCCTAGAAGATAATGGGATCTTGAGCTAGAGGCAGCCTGCTTCCTGAATCACCACCATGTGGAAGTAAACCATCTGCTCACCAGGAATACTCACCTCACTAAATAAAGTTCTCTTGTGGCAGAGGCATTTTAACTTGAGGTCTATTTGTGACAGGTTAGCATGACTATTATGGGTTTCCCTTGTAGCTCAGTCAGTAAAGAATCTGTTTGCAATGCAGGAGACCTGGGTTTGATACCAGGGCCAGGAAGATCCCTTGGAGAAGGAAATGGCAACCCACTCCAGTATTGTTGCCTGGAGAAACCCATGGACTGAGGAGCCTGGCAGGCTACAGCCCATGGGCCCACAAGCATCGGTACAAGATCAATCTAGAGGGTCTGAGAGCACAGCCCAAAATGGTTTCATTGGAAACTTTCAAATTCATCATTAAAATTCACTCAAATTTCTTTCTATTACATGGTTTGTGTTTGTTTAAATGTAATAACAGTGTTTTCATTTATGCATTAATATAATTATCTCCCTGCTTTCCTGTAAATCTGGAAGTAAAACTGAAGCTCTAAGAGGCTGTGCCATATATATGTTGTTGCTTTCCTTCCTACCAGGGTTTAGTGCCCATTGTTTAAAAAGCATGGCATTGAGACAGAAAGTATGTAGCCACACGGGAGATGGTAAGATTTGAAAGAGATATGCCTACAAAGAGTACCTTAAACCACAAGAATGACTGTCCAGCCATTAGACTCTGTGGTCTCCTCTGGTATGCAATTTCAGAAACTTCAACAAGTTCCACAAGAAGAAATCCTGCAAAGGCAAACTTTCTTTCCAATGATACCACAAATGGGTTTGCTTACTCTGTACAAACAAATGGCCACAAGCGGTTCTGTATTTTTGTAAAAATTGATGCCAGGATGCAACACTAACCTACTGAGCCCTTACTATGTGCCATCCCTGTGCTGGGTACATGCCTGCACAAGATTTCATTTGATAATAACCATATGTTAGAGATGCAGGGGTAAAGAATTCTCCTGCCAGTGCAGGAGATGCAGGTTCAATCCCTGGGTCAGAAAAATCCCCTCAAGTAGGAAATGACAACCCACTTCAATATTCTTGTCTGGAGAATTCAATGGACAGAGGAGCCTGGTAGGCTACAATCCATGGGGTCACAGAATAGGATGTGACTGAGCGACTAAGCACACACACACACACACACACACACACACACACACATATTAGAGGATCATATTTTTTGTTCTTAATTTTGAATGAGGAAAGTGAGGCTTGGAGGGATTAGATGGCCTGCCAGACCTCACAGTGAATTCAATATAACACTGTCTGACTTCGCAGCTCTCCTCTTTTACAGCATCATTGTTCCCTGGGCAGTCGCTTATCTGCCTCTTTTGTCCTAATGTATTCCTATCATTATGAAAGAGAAAGGACCCTGGGATGGAGAGAAAAATTGAACACCAGTGAGCAGGCGCAAGTTCTGTCCTGTATAGAAAAGGAGCAAGAAGTCAGTTAAAAGCGGATAGAGCAGCCTCCTCATCACCCTCCCCCTTCCCTCATTTGGAGGCCCAATGCAACTCACACCTGTCTCCTGTTCATTCTTTCTTGCTCCTTTTTCAGTCTCAGTGCCCTATCCCCCCGCCTCCTGCAATCCTCAGGCGTTTCTCTCTTTTCTCTGGACCACCTCACCCTCATTTCCCCTTCCTTTCCTTTGATTCCTCACTATGGCACCGCCACCCCACCCTCTGTCACCATCTTTTGCACCCCCACCCCCATTTCCTTTCCTCCTCCTGCCCCTCTGTTTCTTTCTCTTCTGCTCAGCTTTCAAGGCCCATTAGGCCCCCATCATTGACTCTGCTTTTACAACAATCAGTGGTTTTGAGATGAAGCAAAACGTCACTAATTTGTTCAAATTGGGGGGGAAAGGTCAGTCTGTCTTAAATGAAAAGTATGAGTGATAGGATACTTGGGGGGAGAAAATGCAATCTCATCACTTTCAAATACATAAAGTAATCCCAGCAACCAAGAGGATAAAAGGCAGAGCTATATGTCTCAGAGAGCTGTAAGTGGTTTGACAAATAAGCACGGCTCATTTATAATTAGGACATTCAGTTTGGAGATACAAATGCTGCTGCTGAGGTCTATGCATTGCAGTAGGCTAATATTTCCTTTGTTTATACAGTTTAAAAAAAAAGAAAAAGCTCTTTCATCACAGACACTGGTACAATCTCATTAGAAAGGTCCAGTATTTCAGATCCACTTTCTTATTGTCACTTGACCTGTAGGAAGAGTGCTTTGTTCAGCGAGTTCTCCAAAAGGAATAATGGTGAACCACAGAAAAAAATATTTTTCTGCTTCTCCTCTGTGCAAGAGTTCCTGTCAATGAAAGAAAAAAAAAGCCCTGTTCTGTTGTCATCATTTGAGGATGAGGATGAGGAGGTGTATTGGAAACTACTGAATGGACACAAGCAGTCAAACCTCAAAAGGTCTTAGTTTGGAATCTACTCATTTAGAACTGGTGAAAATTGAGGAACCAGCCTACCTTAGTTTTATGCTGCAAGAAGCCACTTTGCTAAGCTAATTATAATAGTAAAATAGATTTTCCCACAAAGATTTATAAAATTCCTTAAAACACCAATTTTCCACACAGTGTTCAATACTTAAATAGCACCTCCTTCATTTAAGTCTAATTGTTCAGTTAATTAGCTAAAACGCCTTACCAATTTCTGGAAGCATTTCCGTTGAGCAAATCATATTTAGGAAGACTTCTCTGGCCTACTTGACTGTGTATGCAAGCAAATAGCCATACCGATTTTCTTTTTAAATAGCTTCTAATCAAGGCTTCCATCAATTCAAACTAGCCTCTTCCCATCCTTTCTTTCTCATCATTCAGCAATAATTTCTTCCTGTACAATTAACCAAGAATGAGAAGAAATGGGGGCTGAAGTCTACAGAGGTCTCTCTGAACCATGAGGAGGCTGGGGTCCTTAAATTTTCATGCATCCTGACTGACCCTCTGTCCCTGATAGTGTGGAGATAAGTGGCTAACGACAAAAAGGAATGCTTCATCATACTTTACCTTGCAGTCTTAGAGGGTTCCTTTGGCATTCAGAATGAAGATATTCCATGCCTTGCTATGAAAACACAATATGAGCTTTTCTTGAGCTACCAGAGCAGTCAGTTGATATAAAACTACTACCTTTTTTCTAAAAATCATCCATCAGGGACTACTTCTTACAATTGTTAGAATCTTCAGCTTTAACCCAAAGGATTCATGGAAGGGGTCTTTGAAATTGTTCATTAAGCCAAAACTAGGGAGGGAGAAGGGAGAGACCTTTGTTTATAACCATTAGAAGTACATTTGAAGGGATTAACTTTGTTCAAAAGTCACTGAATCTGCTGAACAAGATCATAGGGCTAGTTCAAATGACTCTGAAGTTCTGTGTTTTGAACTTCATACAAACATCATACTTGGAAAGGAGCAACAGGAATTCATCATTAGCAGAGTGTGCTGAATGAGGTGAGGCTACTGTATACAGGAACAGTGATCCCTCCCTGACAAAGTTTCAAGGCAAAGTTGAAAGGAAAACCTCTGCTTGCAAATTTCAAAGGGGTGTGTTCCAAGAACTGTTGGAGATGAGACTATGATGACTTCTATTTGAGAGTTTAAGAAGATAAAAAGGTCCAAGTCCCCACTCCCAATGCTGTTACCTCCCCAAATGTCAAATTAACACAATAATTTACTGGCAGCTCAATCACATGAAGTGTAATATAGGTACAAATCAAGATTTTTCAGAAAAGTTTTTGCTTTTTATGTTTCCTGGTTTAAAAGCAGACCAGGCTGTATTCTAAGTGTGTTTTTGTTCATGTTGTGGTTCTAATATTTTCTGTGGGTATATTCAGCTTTGACACTAGAATGCAAATCAAAGAGAAAATGGAATTTTGTTTACCAATTTCTGCTTACAAGTCTACATGAATAAGCCTGTAAAATGACCAAAGGTGATTTAAAAGAGTTTTAAAGAGTACATCAAAAGTAGTGAAATATACAAATTGAAGAATTACTGACTAATAAAACTGTTTGATATCTCTTATAGTATACACGTTCTTAAATGAGGCATACCTGATTTCTGGAGATAGTCCCTTACCTTTATGCTTTAGGGTTAGAATCAGAGATGTTCTGAGTAGAAAGGGACTTCTGAGATTATCTAGCTTTTTTCCCCTCAAACTTCTTTTCTTCAAATTTCTTCAATCAACAAAGGAAAGTCCAATATAGGAACCCTGTAAAAGAGAGAGTCTCTAATTAAAGTAGGGATCAGGGAGTCTAAATCCTAGTCTACTCCCTCGCCACATCTTCTCCCACATTTGCTCTCCTGAGAAGCTGAGATCTACAGAAACGAAGTGACTTGGCCAAATTCCCTCAATAAGTAAGAGTGTTAGAGTTACTTACACCCCCTAATTTTCTTTCCTCCTCCTCACCTCCATTTTCTACCTTGTGTATCTCTAGTAAAAGAAACACGTGTGCACAGACACATGCCATCCTGGGTGGCCAGAAGAAGCTTCTCTTCCCTCTCACAAGTGGTTAATGCCTCACTGTGACTGTCTTTATTACATTTTATCTTCTGGGAATATGTACATTTCCAAAGAGAAAAGTGGGAAGATGTCAATGGTGAAACTAATGAAGTGAATCACCAAAGATAGCATGACAGCACCGTGGCACATTCTGTGGTGTGTGGCCTTCCTCAAATCACACACCATAGGCAACTTCATATTTACCCAATGTTTAAGGGCTACCCCTGCTGGCTCATTGAAAAAGAGTGGCTTCAGACAAAACCTCAACAGGAATTTGCATTTAAACCATTTTGGTCATGAGATTTGAACAAGTAGAATGAGGGTGAAAGGTGCCCCCACTCTTCTGTAGGGGTTTCCATTTTCCTGAACTTCTTTTTGAATAGGTGCAATGTTCCAGAATACTTCACTTTGTTTTCTCGATGGCTGGCAGACAGGCCTATAGGCATGTGTATGTGAGTATGTGTGGTTTGAGAGAGATAGAGGACATCCATGGCAACACACACACAAAGACACAAGACTGACACAAAGAGACACACTCACACACAGAGGGACAAAGAAAGAGAAACACAGAGGGTGACACACACACACACGCATTTACAGAGAGATACACACACTTACACAAAGAAACAAGAGAGAGACAGTGACAGAAAAAGATGGCAAGACCAAAACAGGGGCACACTCACACAGAGGGACACAGAGAAAGGCTAGGATTGAGACTGAGAATTTGAGAGGTACACACAAAGGAACAGAGCGAGAGACAGATCTACAAAGACACACCGAGAGGGAGACTAAAGAAAAGAGCTTGAGAGGGAGAGGGAGGCTGAGAGTGATGGAGAAAAACTGAGACATAAAAGGAGGAAAATCATGGTGATTAGGGAAGAGAGAACTCCCTCCCATTTTTCCTTCCTCATTGGAAACCTTCAATGTTTCTTTCTTTTGTGTTCCATGGAACTTGGAAATTAAGTTTTATTATTTTCCTATTCAGAGGCAAACTGCTCACAGCAGTATCTGCTGCTCAGAGCAAATTATTTTAATCTGCCTCGAGAAAATATGTTCTTTTTTCCCCCATTTTAGTGAGCAAGTGTAATTGTTTGCGAATCACAATTATGGGAGTATGGGAGCCAGAGCTGAAGTCGGGGCTGACAGGGGATCAACATGATGAATTGACCAGCAGTTTTCCAGGTCTCTAGTGCCAGACGTTTACATCCCTCCACAGCCCTGCAGCACTATGTGCTTTCTGGGTGTGTATACTTCTTGTAAGGCAGATACAAGAGCTGAATGAAGCCTAATTTCAGCTTCTGTGTGCCTGACACTCATTGCAGTTTTAGGATCTTCTCTACATTCTTGGTGGGAGCAGTGCTCAGTTCAGTAGGGAGTTCTCCATCTTACCTATTTTACCAGGAACCTTCCCACTGCCATCTAACACTGGTTATCGTAATAGTCCTAACTGTAAGGATGAACAATAGAAGAGGCTCAGATGGTCTCACAAGTCTATATTCTGTAAGTGGTTCTGACCAGCACATGTAATAGTTTTGAGCCATTTTCACACATACGCACACACACTCACTCAAAGAGAAAAAGAAAGAAATAAAAGCTTAAGTCTACCAAAAACATGCACAAGGATATTCATAGCAGCTTTATTCATAATAGCCCCAAACTGAAAACAGATCAAGTATACAGAGTAGAACAAATAAATAAATTATGTATAATTAATTATGTATTCCTACAGCAGAATGCTACACAGTAAAAAGAAATGAATTACTGATATATAGCACACACCTGAATAGCACAAATAGGCACTATCTATAAGTAAAAGAAGTCAAACACAAAGGAGTATGAATCGTATGATTCCATCTCTATGGAGTTCAGTTGTGCATGCTCAGTCGCTAAGTCATGTCTGATTCTTTGTGACCCCATGAACCATAGCCAGGCTCTTTTGTGTCCATGGGGATCTCCCAGGCAAGAATGCTGGAGTAGGTTGCCATTTCCTTCTCCAGGGGAATCAAACCCGCGTCTCCTGTATTGACAGGTGGATTCTTTACCCCTGAGCCACCTGGAAAACCCTATATGAAGTTCAAGAACAGGCAAACCTCACAAATGGTAATATTAATAGATGTAAGAATGACTATTACCTCTGTAGGGAGGGTATAAACTAGGAAGAGGCTTGAGGACGATTTCTTTGGTGTTGGAATCCAATTTTTATATTTTAAATGGTTAGGGAAAAATTAAAAAATAGAATATTTCATAGCACGTGAAAATTATATGCAACTCACATTTCAGTGTCTCTAAATAAATATTTATTGGCACACATCCACACCCATTTGTTTAAATATTGTCTAAGGCTTCTTTTGTGCTAAGAAAGCAAAGTTGAGTACTTGCGACAGAGACCATATGGCTTGCAAAGCCTAAAATATTTACTCTCTGGCCTTTACAAAAAAAAGCTTGCTGACTCCTGATCTAGGTCACGGCTATACACGCGTAGACATATGGAAAAACTCGAGATGTGCATTCAAGATTAAAGCACGTTATGCACTTTACTGCAAAGGTTTTTTTTTTTTTTTCAAGATTGACAGAAATGGAGATTAATAAGAATACTTACTCAAATGCTTGGTGCACACAGGTTCAGAACAGAAACGCCAAATTCAGTCCCTTCTTTACTTTCATTCTTACAAATGCAAATCACTACTTTATATACCTTCTTTATGACCAAAGCAGTAGGTGAAGTGATATCAGAAGCAACTTTGATATAAATTAACCCATTAGTGACGCTCTTTCAAATCATGAAATTCAAATGGACGTTTTGCAAGTAGGAAAAACATAATTAATACATCATTTCCTATTTGCTTTAAAAAAAAACAAAAAAGTGAAATGCAAAGCTGTTTTGTCAATAACAGAATGTCTGACTCTTATTGTTGGCCCAGCTATGAATCATATATTAAATCATTGTTAAAGGTCATCATGACTTGTCTGAACAGGCATTCATGTTATTTACTAAAGCACTGATAAGAAAAAATCCCCATGCAACCATAGGAAAATATCTGTTACTATAAAGAGGCCGGTGTAAGCCAAATGACAGTGATAAATGCGTGATAAACATGTCATTTTGGAAGCTGGTAATGATGCAATTTCTTTACTTTGTCATATTTGCTCCTTTCATTTCATATTTTGGCTGTTCCCAATATTTACAAATTGTATTGTATGTCAAGGACATTTCAGTGTGGAAAAGAAAAAGAAAGCTGGAAAATATATCTACAAGATGGCTTCAGGGTGGGAAATGCATTTGTTTCTAAAAGCCAGGATACGAGTTTAAAATCACAGTCTGGCAGTTAGACAAGTCAGTGACAGCCTTTTCATGAAATCTTGGCTAAATTGTATAGTTGTGCTGTTGTTGTAGTTGCTGTTATTTTTACAGCTATAGTTGTGAACCAAACAATATGAGAGTTATCCAAATACAGTGGCAAGACAAAGCGGGGCAATGTTTTTAGTCAGTTTATATTCTTTATGCTCCTATTAAAGATACTTTATATTCATCTTCTAATCTGCATCCAGCCTCAAATATTCCAACAAAGCCTATTTCACCTGACCTGAAATACCTGGCGGTTTTTTTTTTTTTTTTTTTTTTTAAATTTTGGCCTCTTTCATTGGTCTTTCATTTATTTATTTTCATCCATCTCTATTCTTTGGCCTGTTTGGGCCTCCCATCACAGTGGCCTCACTCGTCACAGAGCACTGGCTCTGGGCCTGTGTGCTCCAGAGTGCCAGCTCGTAATTGGACACACTGGTACAGCTGCACCACAGTACGTGGGATCCTCCCAGGCCAGGGATCGAACCAGTGCCCCTTGCACTGCATGGTGGACTCTTTACCCACTGGACCACCAGGGAAGCCCCCTGGCAGCTTTTAATTTAAGGTTGCCGGAGTTCTTCAGTCTATCTCCAAGTCTTTTCTTAGGAACTCTGATGACTGATCCCACCTTTTGAAGTTTTGGGAGGTGTTAGCTCCAATTTAAAGTCTACTTGGCTTCAGAAATTCATTTGTACATGGGAGATATCTTACCATTTATTATTTCATTTAAAGGATTAAATGAAACATGTACAGTTCCAAGAACACAGTAGTGCTCTATGATTGCTACAGATGTCAGCTTTCTAAGAAATCCATTTGGTCTTTTCACCTAATTTGGAGGTAGTTGGGTCTGGGTAAAGTGGAACAATTACAGCACTGTTTAATAGCACTTTCTGCAAAGATGGAAATGTTCTATATTTGCACTATCCAATTCTGTAGCCACGTGTATCCGTTGATCACTTGAAATGTGCCTAGTGTGAATGAGGAACTGAAGTTTTTAAAATATAAATCTATAATTTTATTAAGACAAAAAACTGACAGTGTTAATATGAAGTTTACATTTAAACAAACGTTTTCACAGAAACCTAACACATGCCTAAAAATTACAATGGAGTTCTAGATGCAGGTCTAGATGATGTCAAGAACTGTTGGATCTCATAAATCAGGACAGTGTTTTGGATTTTAGTTAATTTTAGATTAAAAAGTTTGTTTTAAAATGAACCACTGCCGCAGTATGGAAGTTCAGTCTTCTCCTGAGACCAGGGCTTTTGGAATCATTTCAGCCCTTGAACTTGTGCTGTCAGTGACTGAACCCTGCTGCCAGTGGTTTCAAAGTTCAACATACAGAGGCTCCAAGAGTTTTCCACCCTATGAGCACCGGCCCTTGGCTTTCCCTACTCGCCTACCTCCTGTACCTCTCTCTGCCTTTCCCTGAATACTTAGGCCCATGGCTTGGATGCAGAAGCTGATATAATTTCATAATTGGAAAAGAAAGGGTCTTCTTGTCAATTTCAAGAATTAGCACCTCTAAGACAGAGTGATCTGCCTGTGTATGCAACTCTGGTAAGACTTTTCCTCCTCAACCAGTTTCCATCCCCCAATTGGCAGCTTTGGTAACTTCTTAACTTGCTTAGTCCTTTGAAGGGAACAGCATTAAGCTCAGGCAGGGAGTAACTTGGTTTCTAAGTTCCAGGCATTTGCAGCTTTTAAACAGTCTCTCACAGTCCTCATTTAGGTTTCCAATGACATTTTTTTGATAGGATTCAATATTCTGAATACAGGACCGAATCATAGTTAGCTTCTCTTTCCTTTGTTTTACTGTTTCTGTTTGTTTTACTGTTACTGTTTACACCAGTAACAGTCCAAAACTACACACCTACTACGGTGTAAAAATGCAGAGTTAATACTATCAGGAAGAAGGCTGTGGGTTGTGGAGATGCTCTTTAAAGATCTACAGTATCTCTTGCTCTGCCACATCCCTTTCTGCAAGTTTTGTCCTTCATAGAAGATCCATTGCTTTGCTTAGCAAAGATCAGAATGGGTTGCCTTGGAACACTGACCCTCCTTCCCCTCCACCAGGATGGGTGTGCAAACTATACAGCATGGAACTGCTTTAAGGCACTTGGGCTTCCGTAGGGCACAGAAACTGTACTGGCTCTTCAAAGGACATCTTCTGAAGCCACCTTTATGGCATCAAGACAAGTAAAACTTCTTCTCTCCCCACTTGAGACCCACACTCAAAGTGACAGGGGCTGGTATTCAAGAGATTTAGTTCTTGTCATTGTTTTTCTCATCATCCTCTGAGGGGTAGGAATGCCATGTCAGCCTTTCCTCACAGAAGGATATAACAACCTGTAGGCACTTGACATTGGCTTCCTTGGCAGGGACCGGGTCAGTCTCATCAGAGTTTTTCCATTTTATCAGAAACATGAGTTCTTCCCTGGAGTCTGTAGCTCCAATAATCTGCTCCATTCCAAACCCCAGGCAAAGCCACGTGGCTTTTCTGACTCTTCTTCTTTGGTTTGCTCTCCTCCCCCTTATCTTCCAAATCAGATTCAGATTTATGCTTGCCTCCCTCTGATTTATCTGTCTTGTATGCCATTTTCTGTGACTGCAGAAAGTCAACAATGAGGTCAGGGCAATCCGGGTTCTCTTTGCCCTTTACGACTCAATGGTCGAGAACTTCTTCCACCACATATTCTTCTTCCTCTTCTTCTAGGACCTCCTCCACTTTCTTCTTGTTTTGAATTTTTTCCCCATCATGCCAACCAGCTTTCAAGTATAAAGGGTGACGCTGCTCAGTGCAGCACTCACAAACCCTAGAAGAATCAGTGTCACGCTACTGGGACAACTTGTCAGGCCAGCCAGAGAGGCAACCAGAAAAACAACAAGCCAGGTGCCCAGTGTCATGTGCCCTCACTGAAGTGAAGTACTGTAGGTCCTGGCCAACAGCCCTTCTCTGAACTTTTAATTTAATTTAAATTCAAAGATCAATAGCCACATGTGACTAGTGGGTACCATACAGTCACAGCACAG
Organism: Tragulus kanchil; assembly: GCA_022376925.1. Taxonomy (NCBI): domain Eukaryota; kingdom Metazoa; phylum Chordata; class Mammalia; order Artiodactyla; family Tragulidae; genus Tragulus; species Tragulus kanchil. The sequence goes on along the minus strand of JAIOJX010000001.1, from coordinate 61,648,931 downwards.
CCTTAGGAGATGAAATTTTACTTACTAAAGCTTTGAATTAATGTTCTTATCCATTTAGAAGTGCCATGGATCTGTTGGGAAGTTTGGTGAAACCTATTGGAGGGCTTCCCAGGTGGCACTAGTGGTAAAGAACCCACTTGTCAATACAGGAGGCATAAGAGATGTGGGTTTGATTCCTGGGCTGGGAAGATTTCCTGGAAAAGGAAATGCAACCCACTCCAGTATTCTGGCCTAGAGAATCCCATGGACGAAGAGGAGCCTGGCGGGCTACAAAGAGCCCTACTCTTTCCCTGATCATATCCAGCTGTTAAGCTCCACTATTTGCCTGCTGATTGCTCTGTTAGCTACTACAATGAGTGCCCTGCAGCATGAATTCCTCTACAGACTAATCTAATCAGAATAACTTCTGAGGTCAGTACTTGATATTTGTTCTCACTTCAGCAGGGTTCCTCCCAGCTGACTCATTACCTTGATTTCTCCTGAAAACTAGTTGAACTATAGTATCAGCTGTTATAAGCATTCTCTACTCTTTTTTTAGATTTACCCTTCTCCATGCTCTGTTGCAAAGAAAGTCTTTTCCTAAAGCAGAGCGAGCTGCTTAATGACCTACTTCTCCCCTTCTCTATCCCATTCCAGGAAAATCTCTGGGTCAGGGCTCTTGATTCAGTGGTGGGGACAATGACAAGCTTCTCTTTGAGTGACAATCCCATTCTAGGAGGCCAGTGCCCAGTTAATTGTGGGGGGTGGCAGAATCTGAATGGAAACCCTATACAAGCTCTTGGACCTCCTCCACTTTCTTCTTGTTTTGAATTTTTCCCCATCATGCCAACCAGCTTTCAAGTATAAAGGGTGACGCTGCTCAGTGCAGCACTCACAAACCCTAGAAGAATCAGTGTCACGCTACTGGGACAACTTGTCAGGCCAGCCAGAGAGGCAACCAGAAAAACAACAAGCCAGGTGCCCAGTGTCATGTGCCCTCACTGAAGTGAAGTACTGTAGGTCCTGGCCAACAGCCCTTCTCTGAACTTTTAATTTAATTTAAATTCAAAGATCAATAGCCACATGTGACTAGTGGGTACCATACAGTCACAGCACAGCCTTAGGAGATGAAATTTTACTTACTAAAGCTTTGAATTAATGTTCTTATCCATTTAGAAGTGCCATGGATCTGTTGGGAAGTTTGGTGAAACCTATTGGAGGGCTTCCCAGGTGGCACTAGTGGTAAAGAACCCACTTGTCAATACAGGAGGCATAAGAGATGTGGGTTTGATTCCTGGGCTGGGAAGATTTCCTGGAAAAGGAAATGCAACCCACTCCAGTATTCTGGCCTAGAGAATCCCATGGACGAAGAGGAGCCTGGCGGGCTACAAAGAGCCCTACTCTTTCCCTGATCATATCCAGCTGTTAAGCTCCACTATTTGCCTGCTGATTGCTCTGTTAGCTACTACAATGAGTGCCCTGCAGCATGAATTCCTCTACAGACTAATCTAATCAGAATAACTTCTGAGGTCAGTACTTGATATTTGTTCTCACTTCAGCAGGGTTCCTCCCAGCTGACTCATTACCTTGATTTCTCCTGAAAACTAGTTGAACTATAGTATCAGCTGTTATAAGCATTCTCTACTCTTTTTTTAGATTTACCCTTCTCCATGCTCTGTTGCAAAGAAAGTCTTTTCCTAAAGCAGAGCGAGCTGCTTAATGACCTACTTCTCCCCTTCTCTATCCCATTCCAGGAAAATCTCTGGGTCAGGGCTCTTGATTCAGTGGTGGGGACAATGACAAGCTTCTCTTTGAGTGACAATCCCATTCTAGGAGGCCAGTGCCCAGTTAATTGTGGGGGGTGGCAGAATCTGAGGTTCTCTTGGCTTGTCTTTCCTGGTATGGAAATACCACCTCAGTAACTGGGACAAGCACTATTGAAGCCCAAGCATTTTCAGTGTGCCAGAACCAAAGCAGAGCCACTGGTTCACAAGTATGCAGTAGAGAGAAGAAAGGAATCCCCACCTCGACTGCATTGCTCAGGGCTTAGCCTCAGCAACAGACAGCTGGGAGTAGGAGGAGAAACACTGACATTCTGCTCCTCCTGGGAAGAAAGCCCACTAGCTGAAAGCTGGGGGGATAGGGAGCCCTGTGTTCTTGGCTATAGCAATCTGGAGTGGAGTCTCCTTACTGAACTGAGGGGGCAGAGACTTTGTTACAGGAATTAAAGTCAATATCTTATAATAATCTATAATGAAAATAATCTAAATAATATATATATATATATATACATATATATATAACTGAATCACCTTTCTGTGCACCTAAAACATTGTAAGTTGACTATACTTCAATAAAAAAACATATATTAAGAAAAAAATTTTCCACACATTTTCTTGAATAACTGATTTTTCATTCCTCATTTCCCCTTACTGTTACCAAGTCCAAGCTCATGCTGCTCTCTGCACGACAGGCCAACAAATTTGAGAGACGAGGTGTTGAGGCACAGAGGAGACATTATTAAGAAAGCAGCTGACCAAGAAGATGACAGGCTAGCACCTCAAAATAACCATCTTGTCAGTGCCTGGTTGCTAGCTTCTTTTATGCATCAGAGATGGGGGAGAGGTGAGGAAATAAAGTAAAATGACTATTCAATCCTTACAAATATCCCCTAGAATGGCAAGCCTCAGGCAGGAGAATGTGTTATGTTTTTATACTCCTTCAAAGGTGGGTGGCTCAGGTTATCTCCCTGAGGCAGGCCATTATGTATGTTTATAATAACAAAAAAAGATTAAAGTCACAGAAGGAGGTCCAGTGTAAATTTTGAATTAATCATTCCCGGTTACATTATGACCATTTCCAGAGGCTTTACATGGGGATATATATATATATATATATATCTGATAGATATAGTATGTAAATATATATATTATATAATATATAATCTCCATTTTTATTGGGCAGTAGGTCAGCAGAGATCCTCATACTGTCACATCAAAAGCTGTCCTCCTATAAAAATCTCTTCAAATAGATAAAATTAAATATACAGGATTCCAAAGGAAACTGATTATATTGAAATATAGCTTCCAAAACATTAACACACACTTATATTAACATATATATATTTAAATTAATTCAGTAAATATTAATAATAAGATATAGTGATAACTATAAGAAATGCCATAAATTCAAAATAGTGATGAATATAAATTGTACCTTAAAATATCTGGTAAAAGTCTAGTATAACGTGCAACTACCTGTGATCATTACTGTTAGAAAAATTACAGGGATGTTTAAAACTACTGCAGTGTGTTACTTACATTCATAATTAAAGAGAATGCTACATTTCAATTAGAGAGTAGTGAAAATAAAGATATAAATTTTTCCCTTACAAATTCAGGGCCCCTGAATCATATTTATAGACTCTTTGGGAGGGGCCACAGATCCCAGGTTCAAAAGCAGTGCTCTTAACTGTCCCTGAGATGAGGAGGAAAAGTGAGGAATCCTAAGAAATTTCATCCTGTTTTATGATCAATAAAGCACTAGTAAGGCAAAACTAATATTTAGGCTACTGCAAAATCGAAATATCTTTTCTTCACAGTTTCCTTAACCTCCATTCCTTCTTTATCTGGATAGCTGAAATCATGATGTATATTTTTTTTATAATTTCTTTCTCTATTGTGTTTTTTCTCTTTCATATCCAACTCATCTTCTCTCTCTGAAATGGCTCAAAATGTTTCTGTTAAAATTTTCCTTCATTCTTGTTACCATGGCCACCTTACTCAATCCATCATCAGACCTCTGACTTCCAAATTGCTTGCTATCAAGAATGGAGCTTTATTATTTCTATCTAACATGCTCACTGCCACATCACTTTCCTTCCACCTCTCATTTCTCTTTCTTTTACAAGGGTTAGCTCAGTGTGTCACATATGCAGTCTGGGGCTTGAAGCTAGAGGCACTCACTATCCTTTAATTTTTTTCAATGGAAAGTCCTAGCACTAGGATTCAAGGAGAAGCTGGTTCTGTCATAGACTCCAGGAGATGCCACTCTGGACGAGTTCACACTGTCATTCTCATTTGTTATTTTAGGACATCACTGTCATTTGGAAAACAATGATCATGATCCTCTGCTAAACCTTTGTTCATCTATGTAACTCACTTATTCCCTCCCCCTTTTCAAGTCCTGCCTTAAAATGTCTCTGATGTTCAAGTTATTGCCTCTGCTTTCTTTCACTTCTGGAGAAAATCAGTAATTTGTTCATAGACCCAGCTGTTAGCATTTGTTCCCAGAACAGTTTTCTAGTCCCTCCCTGTGCAAAAGGAAATTTCAACTTGTAGAAGCCGACCCTGGTTCCTTTCATAAAATTGCAAACTAAATGGAAGTCTGCAAGTATGTACTGCTTGTTAAGAGTATTTAATTAATCTCTTAACCACACACTTTTTATTCAGGCTCTGTAGCACTACTACCGAAGGGCTGTCTTTAAATAGAAAAAATTATATGCATAGGTGAGTGATGGGAGAAAAGAACAATGAGCAATTCTGTTGCTATCAACAGGCAAGGTCAATCAATAGATTTTTTTTTTTTTTTCAGTAAAAACTTCTACAGGCAAAACGTGGCTATTGGGAAATACTCAGATACTCAATGTAACAGAACCATTTCAGTGCTGGGGTAGATGACCCATCCTAATATTTCTTTGCTTATACAAATTCTCTGCAATGATGACTCTGTACAACAAGGCATTTCTCCTCCACCTGTACATGTAATAGCCTCTTTCTGTAACAAAAATACTTGATCCTGTGCTGTTTGTACTATGTTCAGGAGAAGAAGAAAATTATTCTGTAGATAAGCTCTGTAGCCTTCATTTGTCCTGGCATCAAGTAGAAATTTCTGCTCAGTTACTCTTCTTGTGGCATTCTTAAAAACATGTCCTCATCTCACACACACACCTGAAACCTAGCCCTCCAAATCACTAAAATCAAATAAAATAAATTCTGAGGTGAATGTTGCATGTATAATACTTGTCACATTTCTCTTCTGGTATCTATAGGAACAGGAATCTCACTATCCTTTAATTTTTTTCAATGGAAAGTCCTAGCACTAGGATTCAAGGAGAAGCTGGTTCTGTCATAGACTCCAGGAGATGCCACTCTGGACGAGTTCACACTGTCATTCTCATTTGTTATTTTAGGACATCACTGTCATTTGGAAAACAATGATCATGATCCTCTGCTAAACCTTTGTTCATCTATGTAACTCACTTATTCCCTCCCCCTTTTCAAGTCCTGCCTTAAAATGTCTCTGATGTTCAAGTTATTGCCTCTGCTTTCTTTCACTTCTGGAGAAAATCAGTAATTTGTTCATAGACCCAGCTGTTAGCATTTGTTCCCAGAACAGTTTTCTAGTCCCTCCCTGTGCAAAAGGAAATTTCAACTTGTAGAAGCCGACCCTGGTTCCTTTCATAAAATTGCAAACTAAATGGAAGTCTGCAAGTATGTACTGCTTGTTAAGAGTATTTAATTAATCTCTTAACCACACACTTTTTATTCAGGCTCTGTAGCACTACTACCGAAGGGCTGTCTTTAAATAGAAAAAATTATATGCATAGGTGAGTGATGGGAGAAAAGAACAATGAGCAATTCTGTTGCTATCAACAGGCAAGGTCAATCAATAGATTTTTTTTTTTTTTTCAGTAAAAACTTCTACAGGCAAAACGTGGCTATTGGGAAATACTCAGATACTCAATGTAACAGAACCATTTCAGTGCTGGGGTAGATGACCCATCCTAATATTTCTTTGCTTATACAAATTCTCTGCAATGATGACTCTGTACAAAAAGGCATTTCTCCTCCACCTGTACATGTAATAGCCTCTTTCTGTAACAAAAATACTTGATCCTGTGCTGTTTGTACTATGTTCAGGAGAAGAAGAAAATTATTCTGTAGATAAGCTCTGTAGCCTTCATTTGTCCTGGCATCAAGTAGAAATTTCTGCTCAGTTACTCTTCTTGTGGCATTCTTAAAAACATGTCCTCATCTCACACACACACCTGAAACCTAGCCCTCCAAATCACTAAAATCAAATAAAATAAATTCTGAGGTGAATGTTGCATGTATAATACTTGTCACATTTCTCTTCTGGTATCTATAGGAACAGGAATCCTGGTTTAAAAAAATCAATAAAGAAAAATTCTGCTTTGATAAATTAATTGAAGATCCTATGAACTTAGTAAAACAAGGTAACCAGTCGGTAGGAAGAAGGAGTGGGCAGAGGGCCAGGTTGCCAGTTTCTTTAGGATATATTGAGTTTAAGAGTCTGGAGAAATATTGTAGAGATGTTCAGTAGGATGTTAGAAATTCAAATATATTGGCATTTCACAATTTTGCATTTTATATCAAAATGCCAGACCCTGAGATATTCACAGTGTTGATCTGAGTAGAAAGCTTCACTTAAATAACTCTCCTGTGGTAATGGAACAATATGTGAAAAAAAATGAATTAATGAATTTACTATTATTTTCTTGTTTTGGACACTGCCCTTTGTTAAGTCTTTGGCTCAAGAAACATTTGGAAGCATTTGGCTCTAGATAGCATACTTGTGGTCCTTATACTGTTTTATATAACATAGTGTTGACTTACATCCATATTATTACAACATCATGAGAAGCACCCTATTTTGCACTGTTTCCCAGAAGCAACAATTACTATCTTTGTTATTTTTTCATCTAAACATTTCCTCTGTGCTCTACATTTCAGCTACCTTTCCAGGAAGTTGAAACCTGAACTCTGCCCTCATAGTAGATAAAAGAAAAGGATGTTTAATCATCTTTGATAATTAAGCACATTGCATTTCTAATGATACTAATAAAGTCAGTAAAACTGGATGATCTCATTGTCTTTCACCCAAATGAAATGTCCCCAGCACCCTCTTTACACATGTACCTTTATCTAGGTAATTTAGGCAAAAATCTTCTGTTTTTATATAAATTACTTTGGATTGTCATGTGGTTGTTTTCAGCCTGAATTGTCTAGATAGAGTGTGAGTTCATGAAAGAAAAGTGATCTGCCTTTAAATAGATGTGGGGTAGGATTTTATGCATTAGGTGCACGTCATTCATCACTGCTGCCTTTGGTGTCTGCAAAGAATACCTTTTGTGGAGAACACTGAAAACATGGCACATAGAAGCACTTAGGGATTAAAACCTTTTTTGAGGTGAATGTTGCATGTATAATACTTGTCACATTTCTCTTCTGGTATCTATAGGAACAGGAATCCTGGTTTAAAAAAATCAATAAAGAAAAATTCTGCTTTGATAAATTAATTGAAGATCCTATGAACTTAGTAAAACAAGGTAACCAGTCGGTAGGAAGAAGGAGTGGGCAGAGGGCCAGGTTGCCAGTTTCTTTAGGATATATTGAGTTTAAGAGTCTGGAGAAATATTGTAGAGATGTTCAGTAGGATGTTAGAAATTCAAATATATTGGCATTTCACAATTTTGCATTTTATATCAAAATGCCAGACCCTGAGATATTCACAGTGTTGATCTGAGTAGAAAGCTTCACTTAAATAACTCTCCTGTGGTAATGGAACAATATGTGAAAAAAAATGAATTAATGAATTTACTATTATTTTCTTGTTTTGGACACTGCCCTTTGTTAAGTCTTTGGCTCAAGAAACATTTGGAAGCATTTGGCTCTAGATAGCATACTTGTGGTCCTTATACTGTTTTATATAACATAGTGTTGACTTACATCCATATTATTACAACATCATGAGAAGCACCCTATTTTGCACTGTTTCCCAGAAGCAACAATTACTATCTTTGTTATTTTTTCATCTAAACATTTCCTCTGTGCTCTACATTTCAGCTACCTTTCCAGGAAGTTGAAACCTGAACTCTGCCCTCATAGTAGATAAAAGAAAAGGATGTTTAATCATCTTTGATAATTAAGCACATTGCATTTCTAATGATACTAATAAAGTCAGTAAAACTGGATGATCTCATTGTCTTTCACCCAAATGAAATGTCCCCAGCACCCTCTTTACACATGTACCTTTATCTAGGTAATTTAGGCAAAAATCTTCTGTTTTTATATAAATTACTTTGGATTGTCATGTGGTTGTTTTCAGCCTGAATTGTCTAGATAGAGTGTGAGTTCATGAAAGAAAAGTGATCTGCCTTTAAATAGATGTGGGGTAGGATTTTATGCATTAGGTGCACGTCATTCATCACTGCTGCCTTTGGTGTCTGCAAAGAATACCTTTTGTGGAGAACACTGAAAACATGGCACATAGAAGCACTTAGGGATCTTTACACCCAAATCTAAATGATAATAACAGGATACAGATTGCTCTATACACTTTTATGAAGACATGAACAACCAAGACCAAACATTTCAGTGATCCTAGATTTACTTCTGTGTTGCTTACTTTCTAGCACCATATAGACATCTTTGCAATAGACCATATAGGTATCTTAAGCAAAATAGTGTTAGTCAGGAATGGAATCTGAGAGCAAATCTGGTTTAATAAGTGGATTTAAAATAAGATGATCAGATGACCCATACAGGTTCTACCTGTACCATCTTGATATGAGGAACCTTTAAGTAAGTCGTCAAGTAATCATGAAAAGTCCCACATTGTTGCTGCTGTTGTTCAGTTGCTCAGTGTATCTGACTCTTTGTGAGCCCATGGGCTGTAGCATGCCAAACTTCCCTGTCCTTCACCATCTCCAGGAATGTGCTCAAATTCATATTCATTGAGTCGGTGAGGCCATCCAACCATTTCGTCCTCTGTCGTCTCCTTCTCCTTCTGCCTTCAATCTTTCTCAGCATCAGGGTCTTTTCTAATGAGTCAGCTCTTTGCATCAGGTGGTCAAAATATTGGAGCTTCAGTCCCATATTGGGATCCAGTGAAGGATAAAGTTATACTGATCATGCTAAAGAGAAGCCATAAAGGACTTTGGAAGATTTTTCAAATTATAATATTCAAGTTAAACCAAGAAGAGTACTTTTGGGAACAAAAGCATATAAGCAAAGAATTCACAAGTGTTCTCTCTAGAGTCTGAGCCCCCTCTGATCCTGAACTTGTGTGGAAAGTTTGGAGACTTAGGCCAAGATTGGTACACCTTGTTTGGAATGGGATTAATGGGGAAAGTTTGAGCAGAATCTTCTTGGTTGCCTTGTTCTGGCTACAAAAACACTGCTCTGACTCTAACACTTTCCAGACTCAGCCTGGAAACTACACAAAATATTGAGGGATTGTCTTGTCTTGTCTTGTTAATGCAGTCCATGGTGACTTGTCTATACATGAGTACTTAAATTGAAGAACAGTTTGTATTTGCTATATGCTTCCACATAACTAACAATTCCATACTTGATAACCCATTCTGAATTGCTATTTTCAGATAGACACACGTCTCCCAGTACCAGTATGCTAGAGAAGGTTAGTACAGGCAGCCATGAATCCAGGTTGACCTCAGCAATATATAGTCAGTTGACACTAGAAATCATGATCAATACTTAAAGCAGTAGTTGAAAATGGCCCTTGAGTTGATTCATATTGTTGTATGGCAGAAATCAACAGAAAATTGTAAAGCAACTATCCTCCAATAAAAAATATAAAATAAAGCTCAATAAAAATGGTTTTAAAAGGCAAATTTTATGTTATATATATATATATTTATCACAATTTTTAAAAAGCATGAAAATATGATGAGAAGGAAAAAAATTAAGAGAAGCAGTAAAAATAAATAAATAAATGCTTGGTACATTTATATAAAAAATGTCCCTTGAGTATAAAAGGACTTCAATGAGTAGTTATTTGAAGATTTTCATGACACGAAGAACGGCATTTTCAAAACCAAGTTACAGACTGACTCAGGTTGAAAAATACAAAACATTCTATTTGTCCAGGTGCTCCTAGAGATTCTCATCAATATTTTAGCAGTAAACAGTGAGCCTGTTACTAGGGTCACATGTTCTTCTGGTTAATTTTTATTTAAAATGAGTGCCATTATTCATAATCACCCACATCCCTGAGATGGGCTCTTAAGTCCTGCTGGATGGAAGCTTGACAATGGAGATTGTTCAGAAAAATGCCAGCCGCTACTTGAAATATTTACAAGAATGTCAAGATGGAAAAAGTTATAATAATACTCATGGTCAACCTCATCATCTCTTAGGAGTGGGTCTGCCCTTGTTCAGGCTTGGAAACTAAGGAAAGCTGATGACGGATGTAGTTCAAAATGAAAATTTTTCAGAATTACAAAGAGGGGAGCTGATAATTTGCATAGCAGAGTTTTAAAATTATTTGCCTTAGTGCTCCACTGCCTTTTGTAGCTTTTACACCCTAAATTCAATTGGTAACTTGCTTGCCAAAATGTGGCCTTGAATTGGAGCTTTCAGAAGAAATGGAAGTTTTCTACTTTAACTTCTTATAGGTTTACTTTCTGAGATGGTTAATTTATGTGTCAACTTGATTGAGCCACAGGTGCCCAGAAATTTGGTTAACCATGATTGTGGGTGTTTCTGTTAGGTTATTTTTGGGTGAGATAATGAGTAAACTGAGAAAACAAATGTGAGTGACTTTCATCCATTCAGTGGAAGCCCTGTATAGAACAAGATGTGTAGCCCTCTCTCAGTAAAACAGAAGTGCTCTTGTCTTACTGCTCTCCAATTGGAACACTGGCTTCTTCCTGTGTTTGCACTCAAAGTGAAACATCAGTTTTTCCTGGATTTTCTTGCCTGGACAATCCCATGGACAGAGGAGCCTGGTCAGCTACAGTCCATAGGGTCACAGAGTTGGACATGGCTGAAATAACTTAACATGAATGCATGTACAAACTTACTGGACTTCAGAGTAGCTCAGTAGCTCTCCTGGTTCTCAGGTCTTCAGTCTCATACAGGAACTATGGCATGGGCTCTTTTGGGCTTGGAGCTTGCTGACTTACCCTATGAATCTTGGGATTTGTCATCCTCCATAATCATATGATCCAGATAAAAACATATGTTTTTATGTTTATTAGATTATATACATAAAGATAAAACCATATCTAGATAGATAGATAGGTATCACCCATTGGCTCTGTTTCTCTGAAGAACCCTGATGAATGCACTTCCCAATTGCCTTGTAAGCCATGTTCCTTCTCCAAACTTCCCCTTCAGTACACAAAAAAGAGGTGTCCCTTTTCTCTAAACTTAAACCTTCCATTTAGAATATATAATATATCTTTTTAACATTGCCAACTTCTCCTTCTCCACTGGTTCTTTTTCATATGGCTGTAGTCATAGAAAGGTCTCTCATATCTAAACAAAAACCATTGGTTGAGTTTATCTCCTCATACTATATCACATGACACCCTGTCTCAGCTCCTGATAATTTGCATAGCAGAGTTTTAAAATTATTTGCCTTAGCTCCACTGCCTTTGTAGCTTTTACACCCTAAATTCAATTGGTAACTTGCTTGCCAAAATGTGGCCTTGAATTGGAGCTTTCAGAAGAAATGGAAGTTTTCTACTTTAACTTCTTATAGGTTTACTTTCTGAGATGGTTAATTTATGTGTCAACTTGATTGAGCCACAGGTGCCCAGAAATTTGGTTAACCATGATTGTGGGTGTTTCTGTTAGGTTATTTTTGGGTGAGATAATGAGTAAACTGAGAAAACAAATGTGAGTGACTTTCATCCATTCAGTGGAAGCCCTGTATAGAACAAGATGTGTAGCCCTCTCTCAGTAAAACAGAAGTGCTCTTGTCTTACTGCTCTCCAATTGGAACACTGGCTTCTTCCTGTGTTTGCACTCAAAGTGAAACATCAGTTTTTCCTGGATTTTCTTGCCTGGACAATCCCATGGACAGAGGAGCCTGGTCAGCTACAGTCCATAGGGTCACAGAGTTGGACATGGCTGAAATAACTTAACATGAATGCATGTACAAACTTACTGGACTTCAGAGTAGCTCAGTAGCTCTCCTGGTTCTCAGGTCTTCAGTCTCATACAGGAACTATGGCATGGGCTCTTTTGGGCTTGGAGCTTGCTGACTTACCCTATGAATCTTGGGATTTGTCATCCTCCATAATCATATGATCCAGATAAAAACATATGTTTTTATGTTTATTAGATTATATACATAAAGATAAAACCATATCTAGATAGATAGATAGGTATCACCCATTGGCTCTGTTTCTCTGAAGAACCCTGATGAATGCACTTCCCAATTGCCTTGTAAGCCATGTTCCTTCTCCAAACTTCCCCTTCAGTACACAAAAAAGAGGTGTCCCTTTTCTCTAAACTTAAACCTTCCATTTAGAATATATAATATATCTTTTTAACATTGCCAACTTCTCCTTCTCCACTGGTTCTTTTTCATATGGCTGTAGTCATAGAAAGGTCTCTCATATCTAAACAAAAACCATTGGTTGAGTTTATCTCCTCATACTATATCACATGACACCCTGTCTCAGCTCCCATATGATGCCCCTTTTTCATTGCTAAATTTCACAAGAAGTGGTGGTATTTTCTGTGCCTTTGAAGCTTCACTGTCCACATAATATTTGATATCATATAGTCAGGCTTCTGCCTACAACAAATGAAATGAAAGGGATTCTTGAGGAAGTCTTTTAATCACTAGTTTATTTATCTGGATTCTGAAGACAGAGATCAGCTTGTATCATATGGGCAGTGAGGAATTAGAGTCAGAAATGGACTATTCTTTTGAAAATGTTGGACAATGAGAAGAGAAAGAGGACATGAAGTCTAGTCAGGGGAGTACCAAGTTCGACAGAACCCTGTTCGTTTCAGTGGAATAAAATTAAGTCTGCAGAGAAAACACAAGAGGGGATGAATTGATAGAGCAAGAATGAGAAGTTGAGGGGCTTCTCTGGTAGCTCGGTGGTAAAGAGTTCACCTACCAATGCAGGAGACACGGGTTCGATCCCTGATCTGGGAGGATCCCACAGGCTGTGGAGCAACTAAGCCTGTGAGTCACAATTATTGAGCCTGTGCTCTGGAGCCTTGGAGTTGCAACTATGGAGCCCATGGGCCACAACTACTGAAGCCCTTGTGCCCTAGAGCCTGAGTTCCACAACAAGAGATGTCACCGCAACAAGAAGCCGGTTCACCTCAACTAGAGAGTAGCCCCCACTCCCTGCAACTAGAGAAGAGCTGGTGGCAGCAGTGAAAACCCAGAGTAGCCAAAAATAAATAAGTAATTTTTTAAAAAAAGGTATCAAGGGCTATTGTCACAGACATGTTCTGAAGTCTGGCTTGTTACTCTAATACTATTTAGTATAAGGTTTTTGATTTAGGCTTTAAATGAATAAATGCATTATAAAAAACGAATGAGAAGTTGAAAAGGAAAGAACAATTTCAAAAACACTTGAGAAATGACTGTTTCATAAACACTAAGTGAACAAATTAATGGTACCTGTATTATCTATCAGGATTCCTCCAATTACAACATGTGATCTTCCTAGCCATGTCATCACAGAAATAAGGGAATCTTAGATTCTGCTGAAGGGATTGTGGGAGAACATGAACACCAACTGCATTGCCCCATAGAAAAAAGGCTCTCAATCTTGACTAGGTGAGGATAAAAGAGCAATATTACTCTCTTCAGCTATACTTTATTTTTTAAGGCTATTGTTATCTGGTCTGGAAATCCAATGACCACTTATGACATTGTTTTTCTTCCAGTTCTCTAAAAGACATAGTATCCAGATTGAGACCTGCCTGTTGATAGCTTGGAGACTGTCCAACTATTCCAATGGTACTAATTTTGGGGAAATATGGGAACTCAGAATCATTTCCCTACCATCCAAGAAAACTAGCCTTATTGATTTATGGGCATACCTCAATTCAACGTAAAGTGGTATTACTCAGCTTGTTTGACTTTCTTATTTACCGCCCTTGGCTCCAAATGACTCTTAACTGTTCTCTGAAATCAATTTTCATCTTCTCAATAGAGAAGGGCTCTTGGCCCCTGAGGAAATGCCAAAGAATGGATCACAGGCTCTGAAGGCAATATCAAAGAGAATTTCCAAAGATCATTTCGAACAGTGGTAGCCACTTCAGAATAAGTTGTAAGGTCCAAAGGAACAACTCTGAAGTTTTGAGAAATAATTTTAAGCTATGATATATTTTTCTGAAAATTTTAAGAAACCATACGCTATATTTATAGTGTTTATTAGTTTTCTCTTCAAGGATTAACTTCTTTTCTGTCCAGCTTAATTGTACATGATAAGAGCCAGGGACTGTAGTTTCTTTGTGGTCCTATCCATAGCCCTATTTGGCACCTTGCAAAGGGCTAATGTTTAAAGGATGTTTTACACTGATAATCAATATGATGCATGCTCTCTCTGTACTTATGACCTAGGCATGTGAATTGCAGTAAATCTCATCTGAGCTATTTTGAACAGAACATAGGACGTGTAATAGAAAAACTTGCAAAAACTAGAAAGAATACATAAAATGGATGATGGGGTAGTGCCAAAATTACCTTTTAACACAAACCAAATGGAAGAAAATAGAGAAGACTCTAGAAGATGGAAAGATCAATCTCATTTTTTGAGCATAAGAACAGAAGTTCATATTGAAACTTACAACTCAATCTGACAGGTTGGGTGTAGTGTTCTACAAACTACTCTGCCTTTCTCTCTCACTTCCCAACTAAAGAGCATTGCCCCATAGAAAAAAGGCTCTCAATCTTGACTAGGTGAGGATAACAGAGCAATATTACTCTCTTCAGCTATACTTTATTTTTTAAGGCTATTGTTATCTGGTCTGGAAATCCAATGACCACTTATGACATTGTTTTTCTTCCAGTTCTCTAAAAGACATAGTATCCAGATTGAGACCTGCCTGTTGATAGCTTGGAGACTGTCCAACTATTCCAATGGTACTAATTTTGGGGAAATATGGGAACTCAGAATCATTTCCCTACCATCCAAGAAAACTAGCCTTATTGATTTATGGGCATACCTCAATTCAACGTAAAGTGGTATTACTCAGCTTGTTTGACTTTCTTATTTACCGCCCTTGGCTCCAAATGACTCTTAACTGTTCTCTGAAATCAATTTTCATCTTCTCAATAGAGAAGGGCTCTTGGCCCCTGAGGAAATGCCAAAGAATGGATCACAGGCTCTGAAGGCAATATCAAAGAGAATTTCCAAAGATCATTTCGAACAGTGGTAGCCACTTCAGAATAAGTTGTAAGGTCCAAAGGAACAACTCTGAAGTTTTGAGAAATAATTTTAAGCTATGATATATTTTTCTGAAAAATTTTAAGAAACCATACGCTATATTTATAGTGTTTATTAGTTTTCTCTTCAAGGATTAACTTCTTTTCTGTCCAGCTTAATTGTACATGATAAGAGCCAGGGACTGTAGTTTCTTTGTGGTCCTATCCATAGCCCTATTTGGCACCTTGCAAAGGGCTAATGTTTAAAGGATGTTTTACACTGATAATCAATATGATGCATGCTCTCTCTGTACTTATGACCTAGGCATGTGAATTGCAGTAAATCTCATCTGAGCTATTTTGAACAGAACATAGGACGTGTAATAGAAAAAACTTGCAAAAACTAGAAAGAATACATAAAATGGATGATGGGGTAGTGCCAAAATTACCTTTTAACACAAACCAAATGGAAGAAAATAGAGAAGACTCTAGAAGATGGAAAGATCAATCTCATTTTTTGAGCATAAGAACAGAAGTTCATATTGAAACTTACAACTCAATCTGACAGGTTGGGTGTAGCTCTAGTTCTACAAACTACTCTGCCTTTCTCTCTCACTTCCCAAGGTTTTTCCAGAACCCCCAAATTTTATCTTGTTGACTAGCTCCACATATACATCTAATTCATCAACTTTTACTTCATTTTTTTTTTTTTTTTGCTGTAAATGACTCCAGATTTCAAAAAGTAAACTTACTGTTTTATTGTCAATTTCTGCAGTGTGTTTCTAAATTGTTCTCAATATAACCCAAAGAGGGATATTTCCCCCAGTTTATAAAAGTACATCAAAATGGAGGTTAACAAAGCTAGCACCTTAATGAAAAAATTCCACAGATTGATATTTTAATATCAATGTCATATTCTTTAAAGACTGCAAATGAAATCTGAGTTGCTATTGGAGAGAAAACATGAAAAATAATGATGTTGGCAAGAACAAGAATACGAATATTCATGAAGAAGGACAAGCATATATTTCCCTAAAATGCAGTGCTCTCTCTCCCAGGGGAGGCCATCTGGCCTCTTTGATTGCTAGTTAAAAACAATTAAGACAAAATGGGGATACTACCTTATTGGGTTTCACCACAAGCCTCCTGGTTTCACCCTTAATCTCATGGTTTCTTCTTAAATGTTTTCTGTTAATGGTACAAATTGAAAACAACAGTAGCAACCACTCACATTTAAGCTCACTACAGCCTACCAGGCTCAAACAAACACTTCCCATTAATATCTATAATCATTGCCTTATCCCAAAGAGGCAAAGATAATAAGAACCCAGGCCTGTTCACACATGCAAGCTGTTTCCTTGGTCCTTAAAGCAGTCGGTGTATGCATGTATGCTTAGTCTCGTCCAACTCTTTGTGACACCATGGACTGTAGCCCACCAGGTTCCTCTGTCCATGGGATTTCCCAGGCAAGAATACTGGCATGGTTTACCTTGCCCCCTTCCAGACCTTCCTGTTCCATTAAGATGGGGTAGTGCCAAAATTACCTTTTAACACAAACCAAATGGAAGAAAATAGAGAAGACTCTAGAAGATGGAAAGATCAATCTCATTTTTTGAGCATAAGAACAGAAGTTCATATTGAAACTTACAACTCAATCTGACAGGTTGGGTGTAGCTCTAGTTCTACAAACTACTCTGCCTTTCTCTCTCACTTCCCAAGGTTTTTCCAGAACCCCCAAATTTTATCTTGTTGACTAGCTCCACATATACATCTAATTCATCAACTTTTACTTCATTTTTTTTTTTTTTTGCTGTAAATGACTCCAGATTTCAAAAAGTAAACTTACTGTTTTATTGTCAATTTCTGCAGTGTGTTTCTAAATTGTTCTCAATATAACCCAAAGAGGGATATTTCCCCCAGTTTATAAAAGTACATCAAAATGGAGGTTAACAAAGCTAGCACCTTAATGAAAAAATTCCACAGATTGATATTTTAATATCAATGTCATATTCTTTAAAGACTGCAAATGAAATCTGAGTTGCTATTGGAGAAAACATGAAAAATAATGATGTTGGCAAGAACAAGAATACGAATATTCATGAAGAAGGACAAGCATATATTTCCCTAAAATGCAGTGCTCTCTCTCCCAGGGGAGGCCATCTGGCCTCTTTGATTGCTAGTTAAAAACAATTAAGACAAAATGGGGATACTACCTTATTGGGTTTCACCACAAGCCTCCTGGTTTCACCCTTAATCTCATGGTTTCTTCTTAAATGTTTTCTGTTAATGGTACAAATTGAAAACAACAGTAGCAACCACTCACATTTAAGCTCACTACAGCCTACCAGGCTCAAACAAACACTTCCCATTAATATCTATAATCATTGCCTTATCCCAAAGAGGCAAAGATAATAAGAACCCAGGCCTGTTCACACATGCAAGCTGTTTCCTTGGTCCTTAAAGCAGTCGGTGTATGCATGTATGCTTAGTCTCGTCCAACTCTTTGTGACACCATGGACTGTAGCCCACCAGGTTCCTCTGTCCATGGGATTTCCCAGGCAAGAATACTGGCATGGTTTACCATGCCCTCCTCCAGATCTTCCTGATCCAGGGATGAAACCCAGGCCTCCTGCACTGCAGGCAGATTCTTTACCATCGGAGCTACCAGGGAAGCCCTAGAACAGCAAGGCAGCTACATAGCTGCTTATTCTTCATACAAGCTGCCAGCATCCAAGGGCTTGGGAGTCTCTAAGTGGAGTGGCAATAGTGTCAAAAACACTAATAATCCTAATTTCAATTTCAATTTTCATTTCCTCAAATTGAGTTATGACAACACTGGAGTGAAAGAAGCTTGTACTGCTTTAACTACCTATACATTACAATCACTGGTATATAACTCCAAGTCCCTCAATATTGCTGATTTTCATAGTGTCTTAGTCAAAGTTTCCACTTCTTGTGTACTAGTGAAGTCTGTTTTCTCCTTAATCCAAATTTTCTTCTTGCTAAAATATTTTTTTTTGTTGTTGTTCTCCTAGCTATGTCTCCATCAGTCAGCTCTCACTTTGTCTTGTATTTGGGCCATAGCCACTTCTTCAGATGGTCCTCATTGTTCTGTAGATTAAGTTATTCTTCTGGAGAAGGTAAAAAGACACCGCACCTAATGACCCACATTTTAATCAATATATCCATTACCAAGCATGCAGTTGTGATAAATTAGCTATGTACAGAAATAGTATAGAGGTAGGCACTATTTCCAAAGAATGGTATGCATACAACTTATGATATGTGAGATGAGTTTAAGTGGTATGGAAACTAATATTTTAACTTCTGTGGTGGCTCAGCAGTATAGAGTCCACCTGCCAAGCAGGAGATGCAACTTTGATCCCTGGGTCAGGAATATTCCCCTGGAGAGGGAAATAGGCACCCACTCCAGTACTCTTGCCTGGGAAGTCCCATGGATAGAGGAGCCTGGCGGGCCATAGTCCATGGGCTTGCAAAGAGTTGGACATGATTTAAAAACTAAACCACAAGAACAACAACAATAGCAAGTTATCATTTTCATGACAATATTTATGTATTTATTTTGTTTTATGGACATACATGCACACATATGGGTCTTACTAGAAAACTGTGATTATTCAGATTGTATTTCCTAGGATTAGGTTATGGTTTCTAAAAAGAAAAGGAACTTAATAAATTAAATAAGTAAGAGTATAAATATTAGTATAGATGTGGCAAAATCATGAAAGTGGTATCCAAAAGACCAAAATTTAGGAAACATTTATGCTATAGTTAAGAATTCTCCCATGTTTAGTTTCCTGCTCTGCCACTTATGAGCTATGTGACTTTGGGAAAGTTCTACTCATTGAATCTCAGTTTTCTCATCCATGAAATACACCTACCTCAAAGGGATGAAAAATAAGAAAGACATAATCTTCTTCCCTGAAATAGATAGGTATATCCAAATTAGGCCTTGAACCTTAAAACTGATCTTTCAAGCTAGTATGAAAGGAGGAGAAACTATAGTTATCAGGCAAAACATAGCAACATCTAAGAGTAGAGGCATGAAGTGGGAACATGGGGTTGTTTTGATGGATGTTAATAGAGGCTTTGTTCAAAAAATCTCCCAGGATCTCAAAAACTACTTTATGGTAGATATTGGAAGAGTACATTGGGTTTCATAACAAACTCTTGTCTGGAATGAGAGACTGCTCTTCTAACATTCTCTGCATATCTCTGCACTGAACGAATTAGTTTAGAAGCTATATGTTTCCATGTCTGTTTCTCCAATCAGCTTGGGAGCATCTTTAGGACAGCAACTATGACTTTTCATCTTTGTATCCCAAGACTTAGTGTTGTCCCACTGTAACAGCTCAATAAAAGGTTGTTGAATTGAAAATAACAAAGCTGATTTTGTGTTTTTATTTTTTCATTTTATAATTATTTTTATTTTACTTTTTACTTTTATAGTTTTGTTATTTTGATTTTGTGTTTTTATATTTAAAAATCTCATAACTTATTGATATAATATGTAGCAGCTCCAGAGTACTAGAGGAACATCTATATTCATGAATGAGCCTGAATATAATGACAATGGAAAAATTCCTAGGTGAATATAATGCAAAGAGATACCACATGATTTTTCCCTGCAAATAAGTATTTTGAGAAATGCCAGAAATCCTTGGGTAGAGAAAACTCCACTACCCAATGATGACAGACTCTGTATTGTATTCTTACAATTCGCTTTATTGATATGAATACACATCTATCATTTCCTTAATGAAATCTGGTACTTGTGGCATGATGACTGAAAAGACTGCATCTTCCCCCATCAACTGCTCTGTTTTTCCTTATGCCTGAAGCTAACGAATAAGAAAGGAGGGATTAGCAACTAACTATTGGGAAAAAAATCAAGACTGCTGAAACATGGAACCACCTTACTCTAATCTTTATTATCAAAAACAAAATACCTTAAAATATCCCTAACTACTATTTTATAATAGATTGACTATAGAAAACAGCACACTGGGACTTCCCTGGTGATACAGAGGTTAAGAAATTCACCCACCAAGGCATGTTCCCCGGTTAAGAAAGATCCCACATGCCACGGAGCAACTAAGCTCATGCACCATAACTATTGAGCCCACACTCTAGAGCCTGTGCTCTGCAGCAAGAAAAGCCAACACAACAAGAAGCCTGTGCACTGCAACAAAGAGTAGACCTTGTTTTCCACAACTAAAGTCCGTGCAAAACCACAAAGACCCATCACAACCAAAAATAAATAAATGATTTTTAAAAAGAAAATAGCACGCTGTCTACTCATAATATCAACTAAAAGACAAATATATCTGAACTTGAATTATATTCTAATACTTGAAGTCAGGAAAGAAATCAGTTACACCATTATTTTTCTATCTCTTTGACACAGCATCAGTAGGTTTATTTACTGCTAATAAGTGAACAATTTTGAAGGGTGAAAAGACTCCAAGAACCCTTTCAATGTCAGGTTCCTTGGAACCTGCCTACTAATTTTGGCGTGCTCTAACAATAACCAGCTATTGATTGTGGGTTACTTGATGGATATAAGTTGATTAAAATTGTATTGAGAGGCTTCCCTTGTGGCTCACTGGATAAGAACCCGTCTGCCAATGCAGGAGACACAGGTTCGATCCCTGAACCAGGAAGATCCCATATACTGCAGAGCAGCTAAACCCACACATCAACAAAAGACCCAGCACAGTCAAAAATAAATATATAAATAAATAAAAAGCTTAAAAAAATTGTATTGAGACTTATTTCATGTGCAAAATTAACATTAGCATATCTATGATATAGTAAATAGGAAAAACAAATATTTGGAGTATTATTTTTGAATTGTGGCAAATCAGCAATCTAGAGAAAAAAGGTTAGGCAATTAGCTATCTATTTAATACTTTCTTATTTCATAAACATATGAACATTGATGTTTTTATTCAGAAAAGATGGAATAAATGAAAAAAAATTTGAGATACAGCTAGGAAAGGGTTATAATAAGGACTTTCTGGTCATCCCAGGTATAGAAGCTCTTTGATACCTTAAAATATCCCTAACTACTATTTTATAATAGATTGACTATAGAAAACAGCACACTGGGACTTCCCTGGTGATACAGAGGTTAAGAAATTCACCCACCAAGGCATGTTCCCCGGTTAAGAAAGATCCCACATGCCACGGAGCAACTAAGCTCATGCACCATAACTATTGAGCCCACACTCTAGAGCCTGTGCTCTGCAGCAAGAAAAGCCAACACAACAAGAAGCCTGTGCACTGCAACAAAGAGTAGACCTTGTTTTCCACAACTAAAGTCCGTGCAAAACCACAAAGACCCATCACAACCAAAAATAAATAAATGATTTTTAAAAAGAAAATAGCACGCTGTCTACTCATAATATCAACTAAAAGACAAATATATCTGAACTTGAATTATATTCTAATACTTGAAGTCAGGAAAGAAATCAGTTACACCATTATTTTTCTATCTCTTTGACACAGCATCAGTAGGTTTATTTACTGCTAATAAGTGAACAATTTTGAAGGGTGAAAAGACTCCAAGAACCCTTTCAATGTCAGGTTCCTTGGAACCTGCCTACTAATTTTGGCGTGCTCTAACAATAACCAGCTATTGATTGTGGGTTACTTGATGGATATAAGTTGATTAAAATTGTATTGAGAGGCTTCCCTTGTGGCTCACTGGATAAGAACCCGTCTGCCAATGCAGGAGACACAGGTTCGATCCCTGAACCAGGAAGATCCCATATACTGCAGAGCAGCTAAACCCACACATCAACAAAAGACCCAGCACAGTCAAAAATAAATATATAAATAAATAAAAAGCTTAAAAAAATTGTATTGAGACTTATTTCATGTGCAAAATTAACATTAGCATATCTATGATATAGTAAATAGGAAAAACAAATATTTGGAGTATTATTTTTGAATTGTGGCAAATCAGCAATCTAGAGAAAAAAGGTTAGGCAATTAGCTATCTATTTAATACTTTCTTATTTCATAAACATATGAACATTGATGTTTTTATTCAGAAAAGATGGAATAAATGAAAAAAAATTTGAGATACAGCTAGGAAAGGGTTATAATAAGGACTTTCTGGTCATCCCAGGTATAGAAGCTCTTTGATTTGGTTCTAGTTTTATGCTATGATAGGCACCAGAGTACCTGTTTTGACAAATTTCAAAGTTCAAATTTGAGACATCCAATGACAATCCTTTGGTAAGCTGATGTGGTTGAAAGAACATCTTTTTGATTTAAATAATCACCTCTGACATTTCAAAAAGTTAAAAAAGGAATAGAGTGGAAGTCAATGGGCCTGAATTCTAATCATTTGCTGTATATCTTTAGCTTGTTTCCCTGTCTTTCCACCTTTTGGATCCTTATTTTTCACACGAGTATACCAAAAACAACATCTGCTTCATAAGATGGGTTTTAAAATTAATGAGATGTTGTCTGAGAAGTACTCGAATATCCGATGCTCTGTAAATTCTAGGTACAATTATTCACTATTAAAATCCATTACCCTTCTCAGAACCACCTAAATAACCTGCTGCATTTATGGTCTGATAACACATAGGTGTAAACAAGAAAATATCAAACAGGACACCATGTTCTTCTCAGTTTAATAAATAATAGTCAAATTTCATTAGAAACTAGCCATATTTTTCTTCTTCAAGTTTTTTATTCAGAATGTTGAACAATCAGAGTTTATTAGGAGTGCATGGCCACCATTGATAGGTATTTTTGCAAACTGGTTGTTCTCAAATATGAATTCTTAGCAATCGTAAGGATGAAGGATTTCCACATTTTGGGAAAGTCCACCGTGGCCAATTTTTTCTCTCTTCGGAGAAGTACCTATCTCCAAAATCCAAAAAGAATCTCTTGTAGTAATACAAGAACCATCAAGGAGTAACTATTACAGGGTTGAAGTTGTCAAAGGGGGGGGTTTTTTTTTTTTCGAAATAAAAAGCTTAAAAAAATTGTATTGAGACTTATTTCATGTGCAAAATTAACATTAGCATATCTATGATATAGTAAATAGGAAAAACAAATATTTGGAGTATTATTTTTGAATTGTGGCAAATCAGCAATCTAGAGAAAAAAGGTTAGGCAATTAGCTATCTATTTAATACTTTCTTATTTCATAAACATATGAACATTGATGTTTTTATTCAGAAAAGATGGAATAAATGAAAAAAAATTTGAGATACAGCTAGGAAAGGGTTATAATAAGGACTTTCTGGTCATCCCAGGTATAGAAGCTCTTTGATTTGGTTCTAGTTTTATGCTATGATAGGCACCAGAGTACCTGTTTTGACAAATTTCAAAGTTCAAATTTGAGACATCCAATGACAATCCTTTGGTAAGCTGATGTGGTTGAAAGAACATCTTTTTGATTTAAATAATCACCTCTGACATTTCAAAAAGTTAAAAAAGGAATAGAGTGGAAGTCAATGGGCCTGAATTCTAATCATTTGCTGTATATCTTTAGCTTGTTTCCCTGTCTTTCCACCTTTTGGATCCTTATTTTTCACACGAGTATACCAAAAACAACATCTGCTTCATAAGATGGGTTTTAAAATTAATGAGATGTTGTCTGAGAAGTACTCGAATATCCGATGCTCTGTAAATTCTAGGTACAATTATTCACTATTAAAATCCATTACCCTTCTCAGAACCACCTAAATAACCTGCTGCATTTATGGTCTGATAACACATAGGTGTAAACAAGAAAATATCAAACAGGACACCATGTTCTTCTCAGTTTAATAAATAATAGTCAAATTTCATTAGAAACTAGCCATATTTTTCTTCTTCAAGTTTTTTATTCAGAATGTTGAACAATCAGAGTTTATTAGGAGTGCATGGCCACCATTGATAGGTATTTTTGCAAACTGGTTGTTCTCAAATATGAATTCTTAGCAATCGTAAGGATGAAGGATTTCCACATTTTGGGAAAGTCCACCCGTGGCCAATTTTTTTCTCTCTTCGGAGAAGTACCTATCTCCAAAATCCAAAAAGAATCTCTTGTAGTAATACAAGAACCATCAAGGAGTAACTATTACAGGGTTGAAGTTGCAAATTAACAACAATAAAGGTCACACGGATGGCCTGGTAGTCTTGGTCTGTACTTGACAGTACCCTGGAGGAATGTAATTTTTCATTTTAATAAA
Organism: Tragulus kanchil; assembly: GCA_022376925.1. Taxonomy (NCBI): domain Eukaryota; kingdom Metazoa; phylum Chordata; class Mammalia; order Artiodactyla; family Tragulidae; genus Tragulus; species Tragulus kanchil. Next base: position 61,624,557 of record JAIOJX010000001.1, on the reverse strand, counting down.
CTGCAAACTTTTGTTCTAAAATAATGACAATAATGGTAAATGATTTATAAGCAGGTGCTTTTCATATATGATCCATTTGATGCATGATGGAAATATTTCTGAAGTAAATGCTATATATCTGAAAAGCAAGACTTACTAAGGTTTGCTACCATACCCAAGCTTATAGATCTAGTGAGCAACAGATCTAATATTTAACTCAAATCATCTGACTACATATTTGATGTATTTTCCATTACACTGTGGTAAGTGAATATGTAGATATTCAGAGCACTGCCCCTCTCCGCATCTCTTAGAGTAAATCTGAAGCTTTTCTAAAGAACCAGAATTCTCTTCAAGTGGCTTTTCCCTGAGAATTCTTACAGGGCTACCAAGGAAATTACTCAATCTGCTTCGCTTTTACGAGTCTGTCTTTGATTACCTTCTTCAGAGCTAGGATTGTAGGTCATTAAGGAATACAACTTTCAAGACTGTTTCCTATTTCTATGCATAAATAGCTTTCCAACAACTCAATCACATTGTTTTCTTTGTGTGTCTCCCTCTTCTCTATTTCTTTTTCCCTCTGTTTTCAGAAACCCTTTTGATTGTTTTCCTCTAGGGTCCTGTCTCTTGCAGTTTCCACATGAAGTCCAGCTATTTCCTATAAGAAATTCCAGGATATGGACAGTCATACCAACAAGTACCATATGCTATATATAGTGTTTTCTAACAACCTCTCTCCTGCTTAGGGAGTCTAACTCCAACTCCTCCAAGTATTGTTTTTCTTTTAACTTTGAAACACATGTCTTCCCTCTGTCAACACACTCTTGTTACCTTGTTTTGTGAGGGAAGATTGTGAAGCAGGGATTCCTGGTGGAAGAAAAGGCAGAAAGCAAGCCACATAATTAAACTAATGGAAAGTTGAAAGGGAAAGACTTTAAGAAAACATCCTTAGTATGGATGGTGAAGTAGCAACAGGGGATAAATGTAAGACACACGTGGTCAGTATGTGTTATGAGCAAAGGCAACATCATCTAACAGACAGCAGAATTCCTTTAGAATATTGCCACTTGCTATATAGTCTCAGATGGCTAGAGGACAGGTTTTCTTCCTGGCAATTGTTTCTACTGTGTCAGATTGTATTACACCAAGCAAAGCCTGACTAAAATCCTGTCTGGTCTGTAACAAGACTGCATTTTAATTCCATACCAAACAATCCCTATAAGTCTGCAATCATAACTTAGTCCAGGGAACAAAAGCACTGCCTGGCACAGTGCCTCCTGGCATATATAACCCTCCTTTATCAAAAATATTGTCTCTAAAAACTGACAAGGGAGCTCCCTGGTGGATATCAACTGCTGTATTCTTCTGGTAAGAGCAGAAATTCGAGGTGACTCCATCTTGGTCATCTCAGGAACTAGGGAAGAATGACTGCTTTCTTCATTTTGTTGTTATGATGTGTCTTCCAGAAGTGTAGCTAAAAAATCACCAACAGATGGCTCTGGCAGAGATGAGTCCAAGGGTCTGGCTGTTGACAAATCTCCCCAGGAAGATCTTTCCTTTTGATTATGTTAATGCCACACCTGCCCATCTGCCTCTGGACTCATATGACCCAGGGCCTGTTGACTAAATTAGAGAGCAGAAATTCAGCTTAGGTCAGCGTCTAACCTACTAGGAGAGACAAAGTCTCATGCTACAAATGAATGCTTTGCAGGCAGTCACACATTCATTCATCATCTAACAATTATTCATTAAATGCATACCATCTGTTAGTAGGTCATGCTAGGTGTAAAGGGAGTAGCATCTGGAATTTAAACTTTTAAGGCTTCTTCGAAGTCAAAGTGAACACAAATAGTACAAGGCTGGAGATGTCACATACTTAATAAATAAACAAGCTTCCTCACTACATTGAATACAAAATGACAAAAGAACCAATTAAAGACCTAGTAAGTATCAACCAGCCTCTCTGAACAATTCATTTCAGTACATTCTTAGTTGTCTGCATGATCCCTTGATTATGACTGTTCACTTGAAGGTGCTGAGATGTAATGGTGACAGTTTGGAGAATGCTTCAGACCATGAAGTTTGCATATGCATCTAGGGAGGGTGTTCTGGCAAAAGATGGTGGACTGAGTACATATATTTACTTCTCTTCCTTTCCATAGACTCATTGAAATGCTAGAAAACACATTTTCAAAATAATTAAACCATAACAGGGCTAAAAGAATAAGAAAGATATCTGGCAGTTGCCCAGAAAGTTTGAGGAAATCCTTAAAAATAGAAAGTAAATGGGATCCGATTAATGGAGTAAATAGAGGAGGGAAAACTGTGACCTAAAACTAGGGTAGAAAAAAAACTTTCTTCCAAGAGAGCTCCAAGAAGTGCTATGCTCAAACTCAGGAAATACAGGAGCATAAGTGGGCCGTGGGGTAATTTTTAGCTTGATTAAGGAACTGCATGATAGATCTAGAGTCTGTCATACAGAGCAAAGTTAGTAAGAAAAACAAATATCTCATATTAGCACATTCATATGGGATCTAGGAAAATGGTATATATGAGCCTGTTTGCAGGGCAGGAATAGAGACACAGATAAAGAGAACAGACTTGTGGACACAGTGGGGAAGGGGAAGGGTAGAAGGAATTAGGGGAGTCACATTGACTTATATGGGTTTTCCAAGTGACACAGTGGTAAAGAATCTGCCTGCTAGTGCAGGAGATGCACATTCAATCCCTGGGACCCTGGGAAGGTCCCCTGAAGAAGGAAATGGTAACTCATTCCAGTATTCTTGCCTGGGAAATCCCAAGGACAGCAGAGCTTGGCAGGCTACAGTCCATGTGGTTGCAAAGGGTCGGACATGGCTTAGCGACAAAACAACAATAGTAGCTGATTCACTTCACTGTACATGAGAACCCAATACAATACTGTAAAGGAATTATACTCCAATAAAAATGAATTAAAAAAAAAACTATTGGGGCTTCCCTGGTGGTCCAGTGGGTAAGGACACTGCCTTGCAGTGCAAGGGACCCGGTTCAGTCCCTGGCCTGGGAAGATCCCACGTGTCGCAGAGCAACTGGACCGATGTATCCAATTACTGAGCCGGTCCTCTGCAACAGCAGAGGCCACTGCGATGGGAGGCCCACACAGGCCAAAGAACAAAGATGGATGAAAACAAATAAATGAAAGACCAATAGAAGTGGCCCACCCACCTCCCTCTTTCCCCAACTCGCCCCCCTCCCCCCAAAAACCTATTAAGTCAGTTGAATTCCTCCTCTAACCCACAGCTCTCCATGCTATTCAAATAGTGGTTAGCAATAGGCAAATAGTGGTTAGCAGTTTAAACTTGCCCTCAGGATTAGGCTTGAAAACTGCATCTGCATTATAGAGTAAACGACTTTCTAAAATGGAGAGACTCCAAGTGTGTTGCTTTTTTTTTTTTTTTTTAAGAGAGTTTGAAGTAAGTTTAGATCTCCACAATAGATAACCATGAACAACTGAGTTTCAACTCTGCTTTCATATCAGAATCACATAGGAAGGAGTCAAGTAGAAAACAACTGCTCTAAAGCAGTGTTCCTAAACTCTAATGCACAAGTGAACAACCCAGGGACCTTGTTAAAGTGAGGAGTTTGATTCTGCAAGTCTGAGGTAGGGCCTGAGATTGTGCATTACTACCAAGCCCTCAGACTCCCAAATTCCAAAACTATTGGTAGAGGGACCCTTTGAGTAGCAAGGACCTAAAAAAAATTTTAAAAAAAGACTTATCATTTCAAAACAGAATGGAAATATTAACCAACTTGATCATATGAATGTAAAGGTATAAGTTGAGACGTGGAAAGAGGTAGGAAGGTGGAGATGAAAAGATACTTAATTTCATTATCTTTCATATCTCACCTTTTAGGGTCAATAGCCCCTGTCTAAAATTAAAATAGGTCTGGGCTTCCCTGGTGTTTGAAACAGTATAGAATCTTCCTGCAATGAGCTTCCCAGGTTCAATTCCTGGGTTGGGAAGATTGTCTGAAGAAGGGAATGGCTACCCACTCTAGTATTCTTGCCGAGCTTGGTGGGCTAGAGTCCATGGGATTGCAAAGGGTCAGACATGACTGAGGGACTAACACACAAAGTTAAGAAATACAGACTTATTCCATTATTGAAATCTATTCTTAAAAACTTAAAAATTAATACAATAAATACAGGGGAGTAGAATGGAAATAGGAAGCCATGAGAATGAGACAGAATTTTCATCTTTCAAGATAATAAAAATAATAACATTACTGAACACTGAATATGTACTAAGCACTATCTACATATCTTACATGTATAAACTCATGTAATCTTTGCAAAAACACTGTGAAGTAGATACTACTATTACCTCTATTTTAATAACAAGAAAATGGAGACCCAGAGAGGTTAAGGAAATTGCTCAAGATCACAAAGCCAGGAAGTAACAGAACCAGGATTCAAACTCAGGCAGTCTGGCTTCAGGATCTATGCTATTAACCGCTAAACTGAAATGAATAGACATTATTTAAAACATCAAGAAATAGAATCATGAGTGTATTATCTAATATGGAATTTGAAATCACTTGAAGAATAAAAACCTAAGTGGGGTATTTATCTGTGGAACTCAAGCCCACTGGCGGATAGAGACAAAGAATATTAATTTTACTTTTTATTTTAGGCACATCTGAGTTGCCTGAAAGTGTTTTCCTGTGTACAAAGTTATTTAATTTGCAAAATATGGTTCAATGTTTTTAGTGAATTAAAAAAATAGGAAAGAAATTAACCAAAATATTAATGATAAATATTTTTTAAAGGTGGATGAGGATAAGGATTTATGGTCATTTTTTCCCTTTTTTCAACTTCTCCATGTTTTCTAAATCTTTTGAAATTATTTTAATTTTCTAAATAATTCAACATGCTTAAAACCTCAATGTATAGGCCACATTGGCAAAAATAGTAGTTCTTATTATTCCATATACTGAAACTGATTTCCGCAAAAGAGATTGGAGGTGGTACTAAGGATCCCTTTTGGGACATTGTGAAAGGAGACTACCTCAATGAAGAAATCATTACCTTAGAATGGCTCTCAAAAATGAATATGGATTTTTACCTAAGTTTTCTGATCCCTCTGCTTCTCCATTCCCTCTCATATTTCACTTCTCCACCCAGTAGAAAACAAATACTTTTAGCTGGTTGTTTCAAGTAGCTAGTCACAGTCTATACCCTTTTCCAGTCTTTTAAATATCAGAATCAATTTCAGGACATTAGCAATAGCTTCTATTTGAGGCTTCCATGCAAACAGACCATGATATGCTACATTTAGCATGCCTGAGATAACAAGAAAGCTGCCTTCTTGAAAAAACACTACAATTTCCCCATATGAGGCATTCCTTATGGACAGATAACTCATCTTGACAGCTTTAAAGGTCTTAAATTCTTTGGGTATTCCCTTGTGGATATATCCTCCTGGGCTAGTTCAACACACAGGCTAATCTGAGATCTCTTGCACTTAATTATGCAATTTGATCAGCCAGAAAGAGCTGGCAGAATCTGGGAGATCTTTCAGCATCAAAATTTCCAATGGAGGTGACTCAATATAACTTAGAGTATTCAGGGGCAGACAGCTGATATTATCAGCATTCATTGGGTATGGTCCTAGAAACTCAGCTAGGGACTTCAATGTTTTCTACCCAGTGACAGTACAGAGTCTATATCCTTTTGATTTGAAACTTAATCCCCACAGAGTTGAAAATGACATATATGGTAAAGAAACAGTCATGGACCTAATGGTGGTTCTTCCTGATTTCTATCATAATGAGGCTGCTTTGATAATTTTTGACAAATTCTTATGAATAGGTAATACTGCTCTTGAGCTACAAGCAAGCAGCAATGTCACTGCTATTTAACTTTTGGGGGCTAAGCCCAAACAAGAAAAAGTGGCTGATGTTTATCTCATCATTCTAGCACATACACAGAAGCCAATAATTTCTTAACTTGATTTTGGAAAGATTCTATGTGCTGATAAACCAAAACATGTTTTTTTTCTCAGTAGACAATGAAGTGACTCAGAAATTATTGACTTGTGGAAGAAAAACACAGTAAAGATTGTGTTGCCCTCAGGAAAGATTACAGATCTTGATAGTTTAAGGGAGAGGACTCTCTTGTAACTCCCTTTACTGTAGATGGTAGGAAGGGGCAGCGCTAATGTTAATTATCTAAGAAAGTCACAATGAAACAACAGAAGTTTTACTTTCCTGTTTCTTTTGTTTGATTTAATTAATCAAGTCATGAAATAATGCCCTGTGATATTACTGGACTAGGTTACCACACCTGGAATCATCAGACAAAAAGAGTACTTATGAAACACTGAAAAATTCCAAAGATGACAATTTAATCCATGACAGGTACCTCATTCAGGAGGCTTTTTAATAAGAATGCTTATATGGGTACCTACAATTGTATCACCTCTTAATGCCAGATTCACTTGGGCAAGGTCATTTTTCTGAGTCTTCCCTGCTAGCAAGAATAGCAGGAGGTTGCTTGACTCCTAGAGCTAGCTGCAGTTGTGGGGATGGTTGTGGTGTGGGTGGTGAGTGCCTTGTTCACAGTGCTCTTATAGTTTCTGTAGGCTCACAGGGCACATGTGTAACTGTTGCAAGAACTTGTCAAACTGCTCAATTTCTTGCTTTTCTAACACTTAGAGTAAAAAGCATAGTGAATTAGTGCAACAGCTAGAACTACTGCAATACACTAAGTAACACTGGATACTTTCTGAAATTTCCCAGATTCTCACAGAATATCTTGAGAAATTTGTTTCATAGCTTATTTCAGTTAAAATATTATAATCTTATAAATATCTTTGACACTAATTCACATGTGCCACTAAATCACATCAGTCATGTTTGACTCTCTGTTACCCTATGGACTGTAGCCCACCAGGCTCCTCTCTCTATGGGATTCTCCAGGCAAGAAATATTGGAGTGAGTTGCCATTTCTTCCTCTAGGGCTTCTTCCCAATCCAGGGATCAAACCTGGTCTCTCGCATCTCTTGCACTGGCAGATGGGTTCCTTGCCACTAGCGCCACTATGGACCAATTTCTTATCAAGAGGCATTTGCACCACTCAGAAGCTTCCCTGACAATATATATAAAATAATAGTTTTGAAGCATTTGATAGTGGACACGCCAGTCTGCTATACTCAAGAGAAGAAAAGCACTCACTTCAACATATATATACCTGGCTTTCTGCCCGAGACATTTTCCAAGCTGTAGTACATGGGTGTGGAACCTATGCAGAAAGTAGCAGTCTCATGGAGTGAAGGGAAGAGAAATCAGAGTTATGAGTTGCTACATTGACTAAAAATTTTTGGACAGTTACTGGAAAAGGGGAGGTTTACAGAAATGTGTGTGGGAAGACCCATTAGTTTCTCGGTCAAATCCTCAGCTCAACAGAGATTTTAGAAGTAACATAGTGCTGAGAATACATTAGAGTTCTGACCTGTCCAGAGTGAAGAGTCCTTGACAAACATACTGAGAATTCACTTGAAACCTGAGAAAGATCACAGTTTAGGAGGAACTACACACAAGTAGTATGGACCACACCTTAGAACAAGGGGAAGAATAGAAATTGTACCCTTCCCACCCTTCCCCAACAAAACTGAAACCAGGCCTTGAAAAGGTCAAGAGAAGTCTCCAGTAATGTCCAGCATAAAACTTAATTGTCTCTGGAAGAAGACAACATAATCCAGAGTCTCTACAACATAACATTCATAGTTTCCAGTAGTCAATAAGAAATTTAACATCCATGTAAAGTGCCAAAAAAATGTGAATTATAATACTAAAAATAAAATTCAAAACAAAAAACTATACCCTACAGGCCACAGAGAAGATTGAAGATTCCATGTGCTGCAACTAAGACCTTGTGTGTCCAAATAAATAAATCAATATAAATATTAAAAGAAGAATAAGATGGAAATTCTGGAACTAAAAACTGAAATAGAGACTTCACTGGAATGGAAGAAAACTGATCATAACAAAAAGCGATTGGTAGACTTAAAACAAGTCAACAGAAATTATACAAATCAAAGCAAAGAGACAAAAACAAACCAAAAAAAAAAAAAAAAGGAAGAAACAGAAGAAATAAACTGGAACAGAGCATGTGAGAATTACAAGGCAATACCAAATGGTCTAGCACAACGGTCCCCAACGCCCCCGCCCCTCCCGGGCCATGGATCAGGAGTATCCTGTGGCCTGTTAGGAACTGAACTGCACAGCAGGAGGTGAGCAGCGGGTGGGTGAGCTGAGTAAAACTTCACCTGTCTTTACAGCTGTGCACCAATGTGCTTGAATCATCCCCAAACCATCCCCCCCATACCACCCTCTAGTTCATGGAAAAATTGTTTTCCATGAAACCAGTCCCTCGTGCCAAAAAGGTTGAAATCTACTGCAATCTGAGTCCTATGGGGAAAGGATAGAGTGAATGAAGCATTTTAAATATTTGAAGAGATGATGACCAAAATTTTTTTTTGGAAAATTGGTAAAAGATACTAGCTCATACATCCAAGAAGCTTGGCAACCTCAGACAGAGAAAATACACAGAACACACCTAGGAAATCATAGTCAAAATTTGAAGACCAAGGTAAACAGAAAGTCTTGAAAGCAGCCAGAGAAAGAAGCAGCATTTTATACAAGAAAACAATAATATCTGTTTTCTTTATCAAAAACAATAAAATCAGAATTTCAAAGTATACTTTAAAAAGGGAAGTGAGGGCTTCCCCTGGTGGTCCAGTGGGTAAGGACACTGCCTTGCACTGCAAGGGGCGCCGGTTCGATCCCTGGCCTGGGAAGATCCCACGTGCCGCGGACTGGCTGGACCGATGTGTCCAATTACCGAGCCAGAGCTCTGGCGCGCGTGTGCCTAGAGCCGGCGCTCTGCGACAACAGAGGCCACCGCGATGGGAGGCCCATAGGAGCCAAAGAACAAAGACGGATGCAAATAGAGAAATGAAAGACCAATAGAAATGGCCTGCCCATCCCCCTCCCTCCCCACCCCACCCACCAAAAGATAAATAAATAAAATTTTAAAAAAACAAACAAACCAAACTTAGGTATAAATTTAAAAAAAAAAGGGAAGTGAAATATAAATATTTTTGACAGTCAAAGCTGAAAGATTTCATCTCCCACAGACCTATACTATAAGAAATTGTTTCTGTCACTAAGTTGTGTTTGACTCTTTGCAGTCTCATAGACTGTAGCATGCCAAACTCCTCAGTCCTTCACTATCTCCTGGAGTTTACTCAAATTCATGTTCATTGAGTTGATGATGACATCTAAGCATCCCATCCTCTGTCACCCTTTTCTCCTCCAGTCTTCAATCTTTTCTCAGTATTAAGGTCTTTTCCTATCAGTCAGCTCTTTGCATCAGGTAGCCAAAGTACTGGAGCTTCAGCTTCAGCATCAGTCCTTCCAGTGAATATTCAGGGTTTCCTTTAAGACTGACTAGTTTGATCTTATTGAAACCCAAGGGACTCTTAAGAGTCTTTTCCAACACCACAACTCAAAAACTCAATTCTTCAGCACTCAACTTTCTTTATAGTCCAACTCTCACATTCGTACATGACCATTGGAATAGCCATATTTTGACTCTATGGACCTTTGCTAGCAAACTGGTGTCTCTGCTTTTAAATATGTTGTCTGTTTATAAGAAAAACTGATAGGAATTAAGTGGGCTAAGGGAAATATAACCATATAGAAACATAGTTCTACAGGAAGAAATGAAAACCACCAGAAAGAGTAAATTTGTCAATAAATGTAAACAAGCTTTTAAGACATTAATATTATCTTATTATTATATTTTATCATTAAGCCTTATTAAACATTAATTTATTATAATAATAATTTATTCTTTATTTATTATCATATGAAATCTCTTTAAAGATTGTTGGCTATTTAATGTAGACATAACTCCAAAGGAATGTGCAGCATATAGCATATGTGAACATAAAATGTATGACAAGAATCCAAAGACTAGGAGAGTAGTCACTGGAAACACACTTCTAAAATTATTAAATAGATCAAAAAGTAATAGAGTACATTTTGAATATATTATAGATGTACTGTAATCTCTAGAATAATCATTAAAAATAAAATGCAAATATAAATTATCATAAAAATAATCAAGAAGAATAAAATATCTTCAAAGCAATCAAATTTGAGATTCTTAACATTTTCTGTATCAATCAAGTGTGGAATTAACAGATTCAATGAAGACCTGTCTTTTCCTGTCACACTAGATTTCATTTGGATTGGATTTAGAAGATAAGCAAGTGGAAATATTTCTTGGACTGTCTTCTAAAGTAGATATGTAGAAGGGAAAACAAGAGCACAAAGAGATAGATTGTTGACTGCAGAGCACTGCCACTTGCCTTGGTGGTGGAGTTAACTGAATTTGGGGCAGCCAAGGTATTCTGGAAGGAGTTACTTGAAAGTGTTACTGTGGTTGTGTGATTTGAATAAATTTGCATGGGAAGCAGTATCATTGGAAGCAACAGCTCCAGTCTGGGCCTGTCCCCTCTCACTCTGTTCATGTCTGCTCTATTGTCTCATTGGATGCCGGAACCACTGGCTCTGGGCAAGTGCAGGCAAGGTCAATACTTAACAAATTGATTAACTACCCAAGAGTTAGAAAAGTAGGAACTGGAACAAAAAGCATGAGATAAATGAAAATCAAACACCAACATGGTAGACTTCAATCTAAAATGTCAATTCTATTGTGTAAACAGACCAAACATCCCAGTTAAAATACAAGACTGTCAAACATGATGGTAAGTTAAGAACTTACCATATGTTTCTTAGTTGATGCACACATTAAACATAGAGACAAAAAGGAGCTGAAACTGAAAGAATGGAAAAATATATGCCATGCAAACCTTAAGCATATAAGAAGTTATGGTTGTATTATTATCAGAAAAGTAGCTTATGATGAGGAGATATACTAGAAATAAAATGAGACAACTCATAATAATAAAAGAGTTAATTATTCAAGAAGAGATAATACTTTTAGAAAGATTGTTGGCTATTTAATGTAGACATAACTCCAAAGGAATGTGCAGCATATAGCATATGTGAACATAAAATGTATGACAAGAATCCAAAGACTAGGAGAGTAGTCACTGGAAACACACTTCTAAAATTATTAAATAGATCAAAAAGTAATAGAGTACATTTTGAATATATTATAGATGTACTGTAATCTCTAGAATAATCATTAAAAATAAAATGCAAATATAAATTATCATAAAAATAATCAAGAAGAATAAAATATCTTCAAAGCAATCAAATTTGAGATTCTTAACATTTTCTGTATCAATCAAGTGTGGAATTAACAGATTCAATGAAGACCTGTCTTTTCCTGTCACACTAGATTTCATTTGGATTGGATTTAGAAGATAAGCAAGTGGAAATATTTCTTGGACTGTCTTCTAAAGTAGATATGTAGAAGGGAAAACAAGAGCACAAAGAGATAGATTGTTGACTGCAGAGCACTGCCACTTGCCTTGGTGGTGGAGTTAACTGAATTTGGGGCAGCCAAGGTATTCTGGAAGGAGTTACTTGAAAGTGTTACTGTGGTTGTGTGATTTGAATAAATTTGCATGGGAAGCAGTATCATTGGAAGCAACAGCTCCAGTCTGGGCCTGTCCTCTCACTCTGTTCATGTCTGCTCTATTGTCTCATTGGATGCCGGAACCACTGGCTCTGGGCAAGTGCAGGCAAGGTCAATACTTAACAAATTGATTAACTACCCAAGAGTTAGAAAAGTAGGAACTGGAACAAAAAGCATGAGATAAATGAAAATCAAACACCAACATGGTAGACTTCAATCTAAAATGTCAATTCTATTGTGTAAACAGACCAAACATCCCAGTTAAAATACAAGACTGTCAAACATGATGGTAAGTTAAGAACTTACCATATGTTTCTTAGTTGATGCACACATTAAACATAGAGACAAAAAGGAGCTGAAACTGAAAGAATGGAAAAATATATGCCATGCAAACCTTAAGCATATAAGAAGTTATGGTTGTATTATTATCAGAAAAGTAGCTTATGATGAGGAGATATACTAGAAATAAAATGAGACAACTCATAATAATAAAAGAGTTAATTATTCAAGAAGAGATAATACTCGTAAATGTGTTGCATGTGATAAAGTTCCCAAATATATGAAGCAAGATTATTAGAAAATAAAGGATAATCAAATCTATAAGCAAGAAAACTTTAACAACACTCTCTTAGTAATTGCTAGAACATGCAAAGAAAAAAATAAAAAATAATATGAAGGACTTGACATCACCAACCATTTGATCTAATTGACATTTATGTAACATCAAACCCATTAATGGTAAAATACACGTTTGGAAAAGAACAGTCACCAATATAGCCCTCTTGTTGGGCCATAAAATAAGTCCCAGTACATTTCTAAGGGTTAGCATCATACAGACTCCTCCACAAGAATAAAAAGTGGTATTTTGGCACCCATAAACAAAACAGAAATCAATAACAACAAGATAGATAGGGAGTCCTCCAATACTTTGAAACTATGTAGCTTACTACTAAAAAATTATGAGTCAAAATGAAATCACAAGGGAGATTAGAAGTATCAAACTTTGTGTGATACATCTGAAACACCTTTTAAAAGAAATTTTATAACTTTGAATGTCTATATTGGAAAAGAAGATACAGAATCAATGATTCCTATTTCCACCTCAAGAAGTCAGATACATAAAAGCCAATTAACCCCAAGTAAGTAGAAGAAAAATAATATAAATATAAATAAAATCAATAAAATGGAAAAAATAGCAAAGATTATCAACAAAGTCAAAGCTGCTTTTTTGAAAAGATTAACGGCATGAATACACATGGAACAAATTTTATCAAGTAAAAAAAAGAAAACATAAATTATCAATGTTAGAAATGAAAGAGGAGATATCCCCATAGATCACACAGGTTTTATTATGTATAATAAAGTGATAATAGGAACAACTTTATGCCAAAAACTTCAACTACAGGAAAGAAATGAATAAATTTTCTGAACGAAGCAAATTGCCAAAACCAGTACAAGAAGTATGAAATCTATATTTGTTAATGAAATTGAGCTCCCAACTAAACATCTTTCCACAAATAGAGTTCCAAGTCCAGATGATTTCACTAATGAATTCTATCAAACATTTAAGGAAGAAAGAATATCGCTCCTATGGAAAAATCATTCAAAAACAATTCTTAATAATCTATAAAACTAGTATAAATTAAATACTAAAATATACAAGAAAAAGAAATTATCAATAAATATCACTCCTAAACATAGATATAAAAGTCATTAACAAAATATTAGAAAATCAGATACAGCAATATATAAAAATGATTATATAGCTTGATCAGTGAACTTTTTAACATATAAAACTTGATTAATTTCTCTCAGATTAAACAAGAACATCTTGTAATCATTTCAGTAGATGCAGAAAAAGTATTTGGCAAAATACAAAATATGTAGGGATAAATTTGGCAAAAATGTATAAGATCAATACACTAAAAACTATAAAACATTGTTGAGAGAAATTAAAAGATACTTAAATAAATGGAAAATAAGATGTTCTTTGATAGGAAGAGTAAATATTAAGACATAAATTATCCGCAAACTGATCTAGAGCTGTACTGTCCAATATGGTATCCATTAGCCACATTTTGTGGTTATTTATATTTATTTTATTGTTTTTTATTTTTTTTTAAAGATTTATTTATTTATTTATTTTTGGGCGGGGGTTGTGTTGGGGAGGGAGGGGAGCAGGCGGGCCACTTCTATTGGTCTTTCATTTGTCTGTTTTCATCCGTCTTTGTTCCTTGGCTCCTGTGGGCCTCCCATCGCGGTGGCCTCTGTTGTCGCAGAGCGCCGGCTCTGAGCGCATGCGCTCCAGATCTCCAGCTCGGTAATTGGACACATCGGTCCAGCCGCTCCGCGGCACGTGGGATCTTCCCAGGCCAGGGATCGAACTGGCGCCCCTTGCACTGCAAGTCGGTGTCCTTACCCACTGCACCACCAGGGGAAGCCCTATTTATTTTATTTTAATTTTTATTGAAGTATAGTTGTGTTACAATATTAGTTTCAAGTACATAGCGTAATGATTCAAAATATTTATAAATTAAATTCATTTATAGTTATTATAAAATATTGGCTACATTCCCTGTGCTGTACAATATACCTTGTAGCTTATTTATTTTTTACCTCTTAATCCTCTGTCCTATCTTGCCCCTCCTCCTTTCCCTCTCCCCATTGGTAACTACTAGTTTGTTCTCTATATCTGTGAGTCTGTTTCTTATTATACTAACAAGTTTGCTTTATAATTTAGATTTGTGATTGTTTATTTTAAAATTAATTATAATTAAATAAAAATAAAATTATTTTTTCATTTATACTATCTAAACTTTAAATGCTCAGCAGCTACATGTATGTAGCTACCATACTAGACAGCACAGGTATAAAATACTCTCATCATTATAGAAAATTCTATTGAATACTATTGATTCAATGCAGTTGTGAAAAATCTTTTTTTTTTTTTTTAAGAAATTTACATGTTGGTTTAAAATTTTATCTGGAAGGCAAAATACCTAGCATGGTCAAAACAATCTGGAAAAAGAATAAAGTTGAAGGATTTATATCACCTTCAAGACTTTGTATAAGGGAACAATCAATAAGATAATATGGTTCTGGGGACAGGATTTTTTAAAAAAAATTCTTTATTTTAAAGGTTTTACAGAGTTTTGTTGTTCACAGACATGTATGTTCCCAGATCAGTCACATGCATATCCCTGGTCCCCACCCGCCGAGTTCCGCCCATCCCACCCCTCCGGACCATCGCCCCATGCCATTGTGAGCACTCCTATTCCCTTAGCACAACGACAATAGCTATCTTTTCCACACATGACAGTATAGGTTTCCATGTTACTCCCTCCATGCCTCCCCCTCCCTATTTCTTCCCCCACAAAGTCCCTATGTCTATGCTCTGTCTGTTTTTTCCATGAGTTCCCTGTGTGTGTTATCAAGACCGTCCTACTAGATTCCATATATGTGTGTTAGTATACTGTATTTGTCTTTCTCTTTTTGACTTACTGGGGACAGGATTTTAAAAAGGTTTAATGGAAAAGCAGAAGCAGACTCAACACATATGATTTTCAAAAAGGGTATAAAGTAATTCATTAAGATAAAAACTTCTTCAATAAGTGATGTTTTGATAATTAGGTATCATTATGAAAGAAAATCCTAGATAACTATCTCATACCACACACAAAAAGTATTCAATATGGATCTTAGACCTAATCACAACAATTAAAACCATCAGGCTACTAAAAGAATACATAGGATAATATCTTTTCAAACTTGTGGTAGGTAGAGGTTTCTTAGAGTAAGCACAGAAATCATGAACCATACAAGAAAAAATATATATATTTTGCTTCATCAAAATGAAAAATTTCTGCTCATCAAAAGATAATATTAAGGGAATGGAAAGGTATTAACTCCACCTGTAATCTGTTAACTACAGATTGGTCAAAAAAATTTGAAACATAGAACAGACAAATAATTCCTATGACTCAATAATGAATGAAAATTTACCCAGGAAAACATTTGATAAGACAATTTAAAACAAGATATATGTGAATAGACAATAAGAACATGAAGAGATGCCCATTATCAGTGGTCATTAGGATAATGAAAATTCAAACCATAATGCGATATAGCAATACTTACTAAAATTGCTAAAAATGAAACAAGAAAAATGACAACATCAAATGTTAGAGAGGAAATGAGGTAACAGGAATTCTTGTACATTGCTAGTGGGACAGTGAAAAGTACATCTTTGGAAAACTGTTCAGCGGTTTCTTATAAAAGTAAGTGTAAATCTACTTTATAACAAAGCAATCCCATCCCTAGGCAGTAATCCAAGAGAAATGAA
The DNA here is from genome assembly GCA_022376925.1 of Tragulus kanchil. Taxonomy (NCBI): domain Eukaryota; kingdom Metazoa; phylum Chordata; class Mammalia; order Artiodactyla; family Tragulidae; genus Tragulus; species Tragulus kanchil. The sequence continues at coordinate 61,608,580 of JAIOJX010000001.1, read as the reverse complement.
AATAAATGTTCACAAAAAGCACATCCTGAATGATTCTATTAATATAATATTCTTCAGCAGAAGAAACTATCTTATAGATGATAGAAATCATATCAGTGTTGGTGTCAGTAGGGCTGACTAGGGGAGCTTGAGAGAATTTTCCAGGATAAAAGAAATATTCTGTATCTTGATAGAGATGTGGGTAACATAAGCTTATGCATTTTACAAAACTAATCTAGCATAGAAGATCTGAGCATTTTATTGAATGCAAATTATAACTTTATTAGTTTTCTATTGTTGCAGAGCATATTATCACAAATTTACTGACTTTAAACAATACCTATTTATTACTTCACTGTTTCTGTAGGTCAGAAGTCTAGCACAGCATGACTAGGTTTCTAAACGAAGGGTATCAAAAGCGTATCAAGGTGCCAGCTGGGTCAAATTCTCAGCTCAAGGTTCTGAGGGAAAATATGCTTCCAAACTAATTCTTATTGTTAGCTGAATTCAGCTTGTTGATGTTGTAGGGTTGAAACTCACTCCCCTTCTTTTTCTGACTATCCGCCAGGGACTGTTCTCAGCATTTAGAGGCCATTTTCAGTTCCTTACCCCCATGGCCTCTTACATCTCAGCAACAGAGAACCTTCCTCACATTGAATTCCTCTCACAGTTCAAATACCTCTGATTTTCTCTTCTGCTACCAGCCAGAGAAAAATGCTTTAAGAGGGCTAATGTTATTAGGTCAGACCCACTGAGATATCTTAAAACCAACTGATTTGAGACTTTAATTACATCGTGAAAATCCCTTCATTGCAGTACTTAGATTAGTGTTTGATTGAATAACCAGGGGCCAGGAATCATGGGAGAGGTACATTTAAAAACAATGCAGACCACATAACCAAATAAAAAACGAAGGGGGGATAAAAACTCTTTTAGACAAACAACAAGTGAGAAGTTTGTTACCAACAGATTTTACTATAAGAAATATAGAAATACATTTTTCAGAGTGAAAGGAAAAAGGTTGAAGCCTGAATCTACAGGAAGGAAGGAATAGTGCCAGAAATGGTAAATGTATCAGTTAATATGACAGATTCATTTTTAGTGCCTCTAGAGGTTTATCAACTGTTTAAAGCAAAAACAATAAGAATATATGGCAGGCTTTGTAATATATGTAGAAGAAACATATGTGGGAATAATAGCAGCAAGGGACAGATGGGTAGAACTGCAAAACAATCATCAGATTGAAAAGGCCCAGTGAGTTCCCAGCATAGCAAATGAAAAAGAAGCACACACACACACACACACACAAAGTACACTAAGTCTTGTTATTGCAAAAGTTCTAAATCCCAGAAATAGAGAATGGATTGACAGATATTTGGTCCTGAAAGAGTCTGACATGACTGAGTGACTAACGCAAGTACAAGATGTCTATAAGACATTTTTATTTTTTATTGGAGAATAATTACTTAAGATGTTCTTATGCAACAAACTGTGGACAATTCTTGGGTTTCTAAGAAGGTCAAAAGCATGCGTTTCAAACGAAAAAAGCTGGGTCAAATTCTCAGCTCAAGGTTCTGAGGAAAATATGCTTCCAAACTAATTCTTATTGTTAGCTGAATTCAGCTTGTTGATGTTGTAGGGTTGAAACTCACTCCCCTTCTTTTTCTGACTATCCGCCAGGGACTGTTCTCAGCATTTAGAGGCCATTTTCAGTTCCTTACCCCCATGGCCTCTTACATCTCAGCAACAGAGAACCTTCCTCACATTGAATTCCTCTCACAGTTCAAATACCTCTGATTTTCTCTTCTGCTACCAGCCAGAGAAAAATGCTTTAAGAGGGCTAATGTTATTAGGTCAGACCCACTGAGATATCTTAAAACCAACTGATTTGAGACTTTAATTACATCGTGAAAATCCCTTCATTGCAGTACTTAGATTAGTGTTTGATTGAATAACCAGGGGCCAGGAATCATGGGAGAGGTACATTTAAAAACAATGCAGACCACATAACCAAATAAAAAACGAAGGGGGGATAAAAACTCTTTTAGACAAACAACAAGTGAGAAGTTTGTTACCAACAGATTTTACTATAAGAAATATAGAAATACATTTTTCAGAGTGAAAGGAAAAAGGTTGAAGCCTGAATCTACAGGAAGGAAGGAATAGTGCCAGAAATGGTAAATGTATCAGTTAATATGACAGATTCATTTTTAGTGCCTCTAGAGGTTTATCAACTGTTTAAAGCAAAAACAATAAGAATATATGGCAGGCTTTGTAATATATGTAGAAGAAACATATGTGGGAATAATAGCAGCAAGGGACAGATGGGTAGAACTGCAAAACAATCATCAGATTGAAAAGGCCCAGTGAGTTCCCAGCATAGCAAATGAAAAAGAAGCACACACACACACACACACACAAAGTACACTAAGTCTTGTTATTGCAAAAGTTCTAAATCCCAGAAATAGAGAATGGATTGACAGATATTTGGTCCTGAAAGAGTCTGACATGACTGAGTGACTAACGCAAGTACAAGATGTCTATAAGACATTTTTATTTTTTATTGGAGAATAATTACTTTACTTCTGTTTCATTGACTATGCTAAGTCTTCGACTGTGTGGATTGCAACAAACTGTGGACAATTCTTAAAGACACGGGAATACCAGACCACCTTAGCTGCCTCCTGAGAAACCTATACACAGGTCAAGAAGCAACAGTTAGAACTGGACATGGAACAACAGATTGGTTCCAAATTGGGAAAAGAGTTTGTCAAGGCTGTAAATTGTCATCCTGCTTACTTAACTTATACGCAGAGGACATCATGTGAAATGCTGGTCTGGATGAAGCACAAACTGGAGTCGATTGCTGGGAGAAATATCAATAATCTCAGATGTACAGATGACACCACCTTTATAGCAGAAAGCAAAGAGGAACTAAAGAGCCTCTTCATGAAGGTGAAAGAGGAGAGTAAAAAAAAGCTGGCCTAAAACCCAACATTCGAAAAATGAAGATCATGGGATCTGGTCCCATCACCTCATGGCAAATAGATAAACAAACAATGGAAACAGCGACTGACTTTATTTTCTTGGGTTCCAAAATCACTGTGGACAGTGACTGCAGCCATGAAATTAAAAGACATTTGCTCCTTGGAAGGAAAGCTATGACAAACCTAGACATGAAGTCTGAAGGTTCTTTTTTTTTTTTTTTCATAAATGACCATTTTATGAACAATGTGTTTACATTATGGCTAATATTTGAAATTGTCACTTATAATTTATGGTCCTGCTAACTATAGGATGATATGAGAAGAATTGATGCTAGCTATTCCCTTCTTATGCATTTCCCTTTTCCCCTCTTTTTCATCTTCCTTTATTTTCTACTGTAATACTTACCTTTTTTCCTTTTTCTCTTTTTTCTATTTCTCCTTTTCTCCTGCCCAAGCCGTAGGCCTACCACTGGCACCCAGTGGCCCCTGACAAGGCATTGTTGATTGCACTCAAGTATTTTAAGCGATTACTGACCACTGTCATTATTTCTTTGCTAAGAATAGGTCTTTTTCTATTTTAGTTGTATCATCAAAATCCTCCTCTAACTTTAATTTCTCCTCTTCTATAGCACATGACTTTTTAAGACACTGCTCTATTGTCTTTTTCATTAGCACGTATTTCAATACATCATTACCTCCAGCCTTCATTCAAAATTTCTGTAAGATGGTTAAAAAACATCAGTTCACTTAATCTTTCCCCTTGAGTTGGAGTCACAACTGTCCTTGGCTATTCTTCAAAATACTTATCTTCTTAATGAACTTAGTTTTTAGGCATGAGAAGTGAGAAATAATGCTGTGGCTTAAGAAAATAAACTTGAAAGTCTAGCCATGCCTTGGCAAACAACTCCAAATGAGATGTTTATTAGGAAAGCCCAGTCCTTTAAAAGGGAGTTGCCAATGAGGCGAAGAAATGGGTTTGTGGGCTGAAGGAGTCTGCTAAGGGAAATCAACACTAGTTTCTAGTTTCTGTTTATAGAGGCAGGTGAGAGGGATATGTTTAGAACTCCCATTCTGGTATCTACTGAGTACTCTTCTGAAAGGATACTGGACATTTTTCAGCCACTTCTCCAAAAAGATAACCTGGAGACAGCCCAAATACACCAGTTTTCTGTATGTAAGGTTCCCCAAGCCTACTTTCATTTTATATCTGGCAGAAAAATTGTCCATATGGATGTCATTCTAAGTAAATACTGCCATTTATTTTATTTTCCAAAACTCAGCCACTGAAGATAATTTAAAAATCAGACTGGTCCTCCTACTGCTGTATTAGTATTTGTCTTCTATTATACTGAATGTTTTCCTCAGAGAAATGTTTTCTTGCCTGACAGATATAGAGAGGGAACATAATACTCTCTTGACGGCCACTTCTGTCAGAAAAGAACACTGTGTGGTACAGTCAGTTCTTAATTAACTGGGGTTATAGGGAGTGGGCAAAGTATGGATTAAGTGTAATTCTACAGGTAAGTCCTACAGTTCATTTTTACCCATTGATTTCAACTTCTTTCCTAATCACAGGCTGTATCAGAGCTTTCAACAATTAAGTAAATGTAGAGATTTGTTTCACTGCCTTTCTTATCTCCATCTAATGAACAGGAAAATGGAAGGGGAATTTTTCATTTTAGTTGTATCATCAAAATCCTCCTCTAACTTTAATTTCTCCTCTTCTATAGCACATGACTTTTAAGACACTGCTCTATTGTCTTTTTCATTAGCACGTATTTCAATACATCATTACCTCCAGCCTTCATTCAAAATTTCTGTAAGATGGTTAAAAAACATCAGTTCACTTAATCTTTCCCCTTGAGTTGGAGTCACAACTGTCCTTGGCTATTCTTCAAAATACTTATCTTCTTAATGAACTTAGTTTTTAGGCATGAGAAGTGAGAAATAATGCTGTGGCTTAAGAAAATAAACTTGAAAGTCTAGCCATGCCTTGGCAAACAACTCCAAATGAGATGTTTATTAGGAAAGCCCAGTCCTTTAAAAGGGAGTTGCCAATGAGGCGAAGAAATGGGTTTGTGGGCTGAAGGAGTCTGCTAAGGGAAATCAACACTAGTTTCTAGTTTCTGTTTATAGAGGCAGGTGAGAGGGATATGTTTAGAACTCCCATTCTGGTATCTACTGAGTACTCTTCTGAAAGGATACTGGACATTTTTCAGCCACTTCTCCAAAAAGATAACCTGGAGACAGCCCAAATACACCAGTTTTCTGTATGTAAGGTTCCCCAAGCCTACTTTCATTTTATATCTGGCAGAAAAATTGTCCATATGGATGTCATTCTAAGTAAATACTGCCATTTATTTTATTTTCCAAAACTCAGCCACTGAAGATAATTTAAAAATCAGACTGGTCCTCCTACTGCTGTATTAGTATTTGTCTTCTATTATACTGAATGTTTTCCTCAGAGAAATGTTTTCTTGCCTGACAGATATAGAGAGGGAACATAATACTCTCTTGACGGCCACTTCTGTCAGAAAAGAACACTGTGTGGTACAGTCAGTTCTTAATTAACTGGGGTTATAGGGAGTGGGCAAAGTATGGATTAAGTGTAATTCTACAGGTAAGTCCTACAGTTCATTTTTACCCATTGATTTCAACTTCTTTCCTAATCACAGGCTGTATCAGAGCTTTCAACAATTAAGTAAATGTAGAGATTTGTTTCACTGCCTTTCTTATCTCCATCTAATGAACAGGAAAATGGAGAGTGGGAAACGAGGGGAAGAGGTATTAACTACTAATATAATAATCAGTCATTGGATCTGAGAGAGTAGTCTGTATTACTCATTAGATAGCCTTAGTTTCTTCCTGATGTTTCTAGGGTTTCAGTATTAAGATTGGACCTCAAATCAGGAACCAAAAGAACAAAGGTGTGGTCGAATTTTTTAAAATAAGAGAATCATATCAGACGTGTGAAATATAGCCTCTAGATATATCACTGGAGTCCAAAATGGCCAACATAGGCAGTTTCAGTGCTAAGACTGCTTTTGTCTTCCTGAGCAAGTTTTTTGCTCTCTGGCTTTAAATTCCAATCAATGAAACAGGGATTCCTCCAAACTACTTTAAGGTTAGTTTGAAGAAAAACTCTCATGACTAAAGAGCATCTTTGATTAAAAAAAACAGAAACACGTCCTCAATGTGGGCCCAGGTCATTCTGCTGTCTTCTGTGGGGGTTGTGAGTGATCCCAGGCCTGTGTGTTGATCTCCCCTTCCTGGCACAAAGCACCCAAGTAATTGCATATATGAGCTGTGTGCTAATAAATAAGAGAGCTGAAAATGGGAGTATTTTTCCTGTTTCTGCTAAAGAATCCTTACTTAGATTGGAATTTCCCTTTCTCTTGACCTTATTCATTCCTATCTGTAAAATTAGGAGTTTGGACAAGATTATCTCTAAGGCACTATCTAACTCTATGAGTTTCTGATGCTGCTTGTAAGAACTTGCAACTTCACCCTTTCTCTTCTTTACTTCAAGCCTTGCCTTCAGCAGAAAATCAAAAAGTCAAAAGTCAGTTCAAGCTATACTGCTGTGTTTTTTTTTTAAGCTGTATAGTTTTATCTTTTCCTTTGGGTATTTTTATTATACTTTGAAAACCAAAGTCAGTATTGGAATTAATTTGGATGCAAACTATAATTTCTATGCTTCAGTCCAATTTCTATGCTTAGTAGTCTGACAATTTTCGCCAGGTGAGTCCATGTGTTAAATGAAACAAAGAGTAAAATACCACTCTACAGTGCTGAATTATTGTCTTGGTAACAAATAAACAGCATCCTTTTTATTACAAAAAAAATGATGTTATTCTTGTTTAAGAGGAACTTGCATATTTGGGGAAAAAATGGATCAGTATCATCTAGGTTTCTTTGGTGACTCAGATGGAAAAGAATCTGCCTGCAATGCAGGAGACCCAGGTTTGATCGCTGAGTTAGGAAAATACCCTGGAGAAGGGAACGGCTATCCACTCCAGTATTCTTGCCTGGAGAATTCCATGGACAGAGGAGCCTGGAGGGCTATAGTCCATGGAGTTGCAAAGAGTTGGACATGACTGAACGAACATAGGTATATAGAGCATGGACACTAATCAGCAATTTTCTTAAACCAGTTACATAGGGACAAAAAGAAATATAATGTTATGTGGTAGGCTGGATGGGAGGGGAGTTTTGGGGAGAACGGATGCAAAAGCTGAGTCCTTTGCTGTTCACCTGAAACTACCTCAAAATTGTTAATCAGCTATACCCCAAAACAAAATAAAAAGGTTTTTTTGTTGTTGTTGTTTTTTGAAGATAAAAAAAGGCATGTAAATAGACATTTGCAAAAAAAAAAGTTTTTATATATGGAATAGAGGGGATTATGAAAGAGTAGGTGATCAGTCTGAACTAGAGGCAAGAGAGGGCAGCCAGAACAGAGATTGTGAATAGAGATTCATGGAGAAGATGGGAGAGTAAGCTTTAAGAGCCAGATCATAAAAGACTTTGTAAATTCCAATAATAGATAGCATCGAAAATAGATAGCATCACCGACTTAGTGGAAATGAATGTAAGCAAACTCCGGGAGATAGTAGAGGACAAAGAAGCCCAGCATGCTGCAGTCCATGAGTTGCAAAGAGTCAGACATGACTTAGTGATTGAATAACAACAAATTCCAATAAAAACTTTTTGTTTAATCCTATAGGTTATGAAGGCTATTAATTAGAAAGCATCTATGATGCTTGGTTAATAGGTGCTTTAATCCATGGTCCAAACAAGTGAAAAAAGAGCACTCTAAGTATTTAACACAAAAGAAAATTAAATACAACAACTGGTAACATTGATGATGTTAGAACTGAGATGACACCCAGGGGATGTTGAAGCTATACAGAGATTAACAGCAGCAGGCCTCCCCTGAGACTCCCAAGGCCAAAAGGACAACAAGAAGAGATATTGCTGCTAGAGACAAAGAGCAGAGGTCACAGCATGTAAGCTGGAATTATTGCAAGGCTGTCAAGTATTAGCTGAAGACATGGAGGAGATGCAGCTGCTGCTCCAAACTACTGGATTTTCTTTTCCTCCTATCTTCCATTTTCTTGCTGGTGTTTGCTATCGGTGGAATTCAGTCAGAGCCTCCTAATATGGAAACATGAAAACACAGCCTGCTGAGATCAACCCCTCTGAGGAAAAAAAAAAAAAAAAGCAGAGAAAAGAAATGTAAAGGATGGATTCAAGGGCAAACAAGCCTATGATTGGCACATTGTGGGTAGGAAAGTAAGGAAGAAAGAAACTTTTAACAGAAAACCTCATTTTATGACTTGAATAACTTGTTAGTGTTTTTATTCTCTAAAAAACCATTAGAGTAGAATAGGTTTAAGATGAGTTCATTTCTTTAATTTTGAACTACATTTGAGTTATCTGTGAAACATTCAACAGAATGGAAAAGACCAGTAGGGAGTTGAAACACAGTAGGCACAGCTGATTGATGATAGAAATTTAGTAATTTTATGGGTGATAGTTAAAAGCATGAAAATAAACTGCTTAGGTATTTAGTATATACTAAGAAGAAAAAAGTCCAAGGATGATGCTTTAGGGAAAACTGCCATTAAGAGAACAGACAGAGGAAGAGAAGCCAACAAACGAACCTGAGGAGGAACACTCAAAGACGTGGGATTGAAAGTAACGCCATGAGGAGGAGGGCATGGCAATCCATTCCAGAATTCTTGCCTGGAGAATCTCCATGGACCGAGGAGCCTGATGAGCCACAATCCATAAAGTTGCTAAGAGTTGGACATGACTGAAATGACTCAACACACATAACACACAAAAAGTCAGAGTAGGATAGAGTTTCACGAAGGGCCTCTTTTTCTTTAGTATTTGTTGATGCTGCTGTTGTTCACCATTTTTACAGTCTTTATCGAATTCCTTACAAAATTCCTTCTTTTTTTATGCTTTGGTTTTTTGGTGAAAAGGTATGTGGGATATTAACTCCCAGACCAGAGATTGAACCTGCTTCCCCTAAATTGGAAGGTGAAATCGTAACCACTGGACTGCTAAGGAATTTCCAAAAAGGGAACAGTGCCAAATTCACCCAGTGTTAAGTAATGTGAAAATGAGAAGAGGCCATTGGCTCTGACCGTTAGATTATTAGTGTCCTTTGCAAGAGCAGTCTCAATGGAGATTTAGGGGTTGATGGGAATTTATAATGATCTGATGAGAGGATGGGAAATTAGGAAGGAACTGGAGACAGTGCAGTGGATCACTTTTCAAGAAGCTGGTGAAAGAAAAAAGGAGACGAGAGATGGTAGTTTAAAATGGCATGCAGAGTCCAGAGACAGTTACAGAATTTTCAGCATGAGAGCAACTTGGACTTGTTTATGTGTCAATGGAAAGGGGGAAGATGTATTAAAGACACAAAGGATGGAGAGTAAAGCTAATGAAATTCTTGAAGAAATATTAAGAGATACACATAAGAACCAGGTAGAAATATTAATCTTGGTCAAGAAAAGGAAAACTTCTGAGATCAGAGGGAAGAACATGAGAATAGATACAGATAAAGATAGTCTTTAGGCATGGAAAACTGAAAGAGTTCCTCTGTAATACTCTCAATTTTCACTAAGAAACAAGAGCTAAAATAAGCTTCTAAAGAGAGCAGAAAGCTGGTGGGGTAGGACGTTTTGGAATTTCCACTCTGGGGCTTGGACAAAGGCATGGATCACAGCCATAAAGCTGAGATTGGAGAACACAAATTTGCTGCAACACCAATTAGCACAACTGTGTGGTTTCCTCAATAGAAGAAGTTGAAAAGCGGGTAGTTGGAATGATCCAAGACTGGAGTTTAGCATAGCTGGGTCAGAAAAACAAAAAAGTGGAGGAAATTGTACATCGAGACGGATGTTTCAGTGAAACACTGGGTCAAGAAAAACAAAAAGGTGGAGGAAAAAAAAGTACATGGAAACATTCCTTTACAAAAAAAAGTAAATTTGTTGATGCTGCTGTTGTTCACCATTTTTACAGTCTTTATCGAATTCCTTACAAAATTCCTTCTTTTTTTATGCTTTGGTTTTTTGGTGAAAAGGTATGTGGGATATTAACTCCCAGACCAGAGATTGAACCTGCTTCCCCTAAATTGGAAGGTGAAATCGTAACCACTGGACTGCTAAGGAATTTCCAAAAAGGGAACAGTGCCAAATTCACCCAGTGTTAAGTAATGTGAAAATGAGAAGAGGCCATTGGCTCTGACCGTTAGATTATTAGTGTCCTTTGCAAGAGCAGTCTCAATGGAGATTTAGGGGTTGATGGGAATTTATAATGATCTGATGAGAGGATGGGAAATTAGGAAGGAACTGGAGACAGTGCAGTGGATCACTTTTCAAGAAGCTGGTGAAAGAAAAAAGGAGACGAGAGATGGTAGTTTAAAATGGCATGCAGAGTCCAGAGACAGTTACAGAATTTTCAGCATGAGAGCAACTTGGACTTGTTTATGTGTCAATGGAAAGGGGGAAGATGTATTAAAGACACAAAGGATGGAGAGTAAAGCTAATGAAATTCTTGAAGAAATATTAAGAGATACACATAAGAACCAGGTAGAAATATTAATCTTGGTCAAGAAAAGGAAAACTTCTGAGATCAGAGGGAAGAACATGAGAATAGATACAGATAAAGATAGTCTTTAGGCATGGAAAACTGAAAGAGTTCCTCTGTAATACTCTCAATTTTCACTAAGAAACAAGAGCTAAAATAAGCTTCTAAAGAGAGCAGAAAGCTGGTGGGGTAGGACGTTTTGGAATTTCCACTCTGGGGCTTGGACAAAGGCATGGATCACAGCCATAAAGCTGAGATTGGAGAACACAAATTTGCTGCAACACCAATTAGCACAACTGTGTGGTTTCCTCAATAGAAGAAGTTGAAAAGCGGGTAGTTGGAATGATCCAAGACTGGAGTTTAGCATAGCTGGGTCAGAAAAACAAAAAAGTGGAGGAAATTGTACATCGAGACGGATGTTTCAGTGAAACACTATGAGATCCAGGCTCAAGACTAAAGCTATTGATGCAATCAAAGGGCCTAGAGATCCCAGTATTGGACAAATTCTTCCTCTAAAATTTATAAATGTAACACTGGTAAACTGTTGGCTTCTTCTTGGTTTATTTTTAGTTTTGTGGTCTAGGAAGAGGAAGAAAAAAAATGAATTAGAGAGCCATGTGTGTGTTATGTCCTAGCTACACAAAATGCATTATTTTAGTCAACCTTCACCACTATTGCTTGCTTACTGTTGCTTGTGTATGTGTGCTCAGTTGTGTCAGATTCTTTGCAGCCCTATGGACTGTAGTCCACCAGGCTCCTCTGTCCATGCAATTTCCCAGGCAAGAATGCTGGAGTGGGTTGCCATTGCTTTCTCCAGAGGATCTTCCCTGGGGAAGATCAAACCTGTGTCTCCTGCATTGGAAGCTGATTCTTTACCAGGGAAGCTGCGTCACCACTATACTATGGAATAAATACATTCATTATACAGAGGATACAACTGAAGCTCAGAGAGGTTGAGAGGATTTGCTGAAGTTAACAACAGCAAGTAATGAACACGGAAAGAGTTCAAATTCAGTTCTGCCTGACTGAAAATTCAGTGTTTGCACTATTTCCTGCTATCACCCTACCAAAGAGAAGAAATTTTATAAAAAGAAAACATTTAAGTGATTTTGCTACATGATCAAATGAACATGCAGTACTCTTGGAAAACAATGCTTCCCCAAGTAGAGTCACCAGATGAGACTATTATGATCTCTAAAGGTTATCCTGAGCAGGTTCATAGACTGATCCTGTGTGTGTTAACACTTGCAGTATGACAAAGCCTATATTTTGGTTTCTGGCATGAGTAAATAATTTGTTTATGACATTTAAACCAGACATCATCTCATTGGTGTCTCATTTAAAGTAGTGCCAACCTTCCCATTAGTTTTTAAGTTTAGGTTTTGTTTTGGGGCCTGTGGCAAGGGAGATTTGGGGGTGCAGGTGATCCACAGAGATTTTACCACTGGAAGAGGTCCACAGACTGAGAAAGACTAAAAAGTGGAGGAAATTGTACATCGAGACGGATGTTTCAGTAAACGATCCAGGCTCAAGACTAAAGCTATTGATGCAATCAAAGGGCCTAGAGATCCCAGTATTGGACAAATTCTTCCTCTAAAATTTATAAATGTAACACTGGTAAACTGTTGGCTTCTTCTTGGTTTATTTTTAGTTTTGTGGTCTAGGAAGAGGAAGAAAAAAAATGAATTAGAGAGCCATGTGTGTGTTATGTCCTAGCTACACAAAATGCATTATTTTAGTCAACCTTCACCACTATTGCTTGCTTACTGTTGCTTGTGTATGTGTGCTCAGTTGTGTCAGATTCTTTGCAGCCCTATGGACTGTAGTCCACCAGGCTCCTCTGTCCATGCAATTTCCCAGGCAAGAATGCTGGAGTGGGTTGCCATTGCTTTCTCCAGAGGATCTTCCCTGGGGAAGATCAAACCTGTGTCTCCTGCATTGGAAGCTGATTCTTTACCAGGGAAGCTGCGTCACCACTATACTATGGAATAAATACATTCATTATACAGAGGATACAACTGAAGCTCAGAGAGGTTGAGAGGATTTGCTGAAGTTAACAACAGCAAGTAATGAACACGGAAAGAGTTCAAATTCAGTTCTGCCTGACTGAAAATTCAGTGTTTGCACTATTTCCTGCTATCACCCTACCAAAGAGAAGAAATTTTATAAAAAGAAAACATTTAAGTGATTTTGCTACATGATCAAATGAACATGCAGTACTCTTGGAAAACAATGCTTCCCCAAGTAGAGTCACCAGATGAGACTATTATGATCTCTAAAGGTTATCCTGAGCAGGTTCATAGACTGATCCTGTGTGTGTTAACACTTGCAGTATGACAAAGCCTATATTTTGGTTTCTGGCATGAGTAAATAATTTGTTTATGACATTTAAACCAGACATCATCTCATTGGTGTCTCATTTAAAGTAGTGCCAACCTTCCCATTAGTTTTTAAGTTTAGGTTTTGTTTTGGGGCCTGTGGCAAGGGAGATTTGGGGGTGCAGGTGATCCACAGAGATTTTACCACTGGAAGAGGTCCACAGACTGAGAAAGACTAAGAGCCACTAACTACATCAATGTTCTGGAAGCTGTGACCTGCCCTCAGGGCTGAGTTAAAGAAGTGACTGTGTATATGAGTGAGGTAATGGTTGACACTCAAAATCTTGCCAAATAAAGGCATAGAGTCAGAAGCAGTTTGTATCAGCATAATAAAGCTGGAGAAACAGTATCCAACATCCTTTTCCCAGAAATCTTCCTGGTGCCCAACATGGAGTTAAGATGAGCACAGGGCAGCTGATGCCACTAGACTTCAGTAACAGATATTTAAAGCAAGAGAGAATATCATTTCTCTCTTCTGAATTAGAGATATCCTCACCACAGGGGAAAAAACTCTAATAATTGTGATATGATGAATTTAAGTAGTAGACAATCAGGCATGGGTCAATGATTCCCATTTTAATACTGAAATAAAAAGAATCAGATATTTGTTGAGCACCTAATACATGCTAGGCCCTCATAGTATTTTTATTATAAAAACCTTTGCATGCTTGCATGTTAAGCAACTACAGTTGTGTCCAACTTTTTGTGAAACTAAGGATCATAGCCTGCCAGGCTCCTCTGTCCATGAGATCCTCCAGGCAAGAATACATGAGTGGATTGTCATGCCACCCACCAGGGGATCTTTCTGACCCAGGGATCGAACCTGAATCTCCTACATTGGCAGGCAGATTCTTTACCACAAGCACCACCTTGGAAGCCCCAAAACCTCTGAGGCAACCGTTATTACCCTTATTTTACAGAGAAAAAAAAAAGGAAATACAAAGAGCCAAATGAAGATTCTCAAGTTCATGTAACCAACAGATAACATAACTTGGACTTGAATTTATATCTGTATGTTCCAAAATGCCTCATACCATAGGCATTAAGTAACAAGAAAGATGTAGACATTTCTGATAGTTATCTAAGCAAGAAGACTATATCTTGGCCATCCTATTTATGAACAAGCATACTACCTATCCACCTGGAATCCCTTGCAAGATTTCCTAACATTTTTTTTGGTGTGCTATGGACCCCTTTAATATATGGAAAACAAGGGAGATTTGGGGTGCAGGTGATCCACAGAGATTTTACCACTGGAAGAGGTCCACAGACTGAGAAAGACTAAGAGCCACTAACTACATCAATGTTCTGGAAGCTGTGACCTGCCCTCAGGGCTGAGTTAAAGAAGTGACTGTGTATATGAGTGAGGTAATGGTTGACACTCAAAATCTTGCCAAATAAAGGCATAGAGTCAGAAGCAGTTTGTATCAGCATAATAAAGCTGGAGAAACAGTATCCAACATCCTTTTCCCAGAAATCTTCCTGGTGCCCAACATGGAGTTAAGATGAGCACAGGGCAGCTGATGCCACTAGACTTCAGTAACAGATATTTAAAGCAAGAGAGAATATCATTTCTCTCTTCTGAATTAGAGATATCCTCACCACAGGGAAACAACTCTAATAATTGTGATATGATGAATTTAAGTAGTAGACAATCAGGCATGGGTCAATGATTCCCATTTTAATACTGAAATAAAAAGAATCAGATATTTGTTGAGCACCTAATACATGCTAGGCCCTCATAGTATTTTTATTATAAAAACCTTTGCATGCTTGCATGTTAAGCAACTACAGTTGTGTCCAACTTTTTGTGAAACTAAGGATCATAGCCTGCCAGGCTCCTCTGTCCATGAGATCCTCCAGGCAAGAATACATGAGTGGATTGTCATGCCACCCACCAGGGGATCTTTCTGACCCAGGGATCGAACCTGAATCTCCTACATTGGCAGGCAGATTCTTTACCACAAGCACCACCTTGGAAGCCCCAAAACCTCTGAGGCAACCGTTATTACCCTTATTTTACAGAGAAAAAAAAAAGGAAATACAAAGAGCCAAATGAAGATTCTCAAGTTCATGTAACCAACAGATAACATAACTTGGACTTGAATTTATATCTGTATGTTCCAAAATGCCTCATACCATAGGCATTAAGTAACAAGAAAGATGTAGACATTTCTGATAGTTATCTAAGCAAGAAGACTATATCTTGGCCATCCTATTTATGAACAAGCATACTACCTATCCACCTGGAATCCCTTGCAAGATTTCCTAACATTTTTTTTGGTGTGCTATGGACCCCTTTAATATATGGAAAACCTAGAAAAACCTTTTAAAATGTCATGAAACCTAGTACTGTTTAAGTCTGGAAGTATGTTGGCCTATTTTGGTGATGTTTACACTATTACTTCTCTATATTGTTTTTATTTCTTTTTGCTTAATGTCTGTATGTTGAAATTAAGACAATCTTTTAATAAACAATTAAAATTGTTAAACTAAAACCTCATGAAAAACATAGGATTGACATAAGATCTATTAAAATTTAGTTTACCAAAAATTGTTTTTAAAACCTATGATAATATATGTGCTTTTTATTAAGCTTTTAAATATAAAATCTACCAGTGGGTTGTTTGTTTTTTTGATATTGAGCTGCGTGAGCTATTTGTATATTTTGGAGATTAATCCTCTGTCAGTTGCTTCATTTACACATATTTAATCCCATTCTGAGGGTTCTCTTTATGTTTGGCTTATAGTTTCCTTTGCTGTACAAGAAGCTTTTAAGTTTAATTAGATCTCATTTATTATTGTTTTTATTTTCATTACTCTAGGAAATGGATCAAAAAAGATCTTGCTGAAATTTATGTAAGATATAATTTTTCTTAATAAAAGTTTTAGAAAAATCCTTGAATTCAGTCCACAGCCCCCTTATATATTTCACAGGGATCTATATAGTGATGTGTTGGAGTTGACATGAAATGGCTTACAAAGGATGATTGTTCAATTTTCAGGTAGTTTGCAAGCTGATTGCTAATAAGTAAATTATTTCCTTTGTTAATAAGTAAATTATATAAATTTATAGTTCAATAAATTATTTTAATAAATCATATTAACAATAGTCAATAAACACTAAAATCTCAGGCTTCCCTGGTGGTTCAGTGGGTAGAGTCCACCTTGCAGTGCAAGGGGGTCCGGTTTGATCCCTGACCCTGGAAGATCCCACATGTCAAGGGACCACTGGGACGCATGCACCCAGAGCTGATGCTCTGCAACAAGAGAGGTCACTGCGATGGGAGGCCCACACAGGCCAACGAATAAAGATGGATGAAAAATAAATGATGACTTAGAGGCGAAAAACACCCTTAAACACTAAAACATTATCATTTCCTAATTATTTCATAGTATGCGATTATTCTCTATGCTCTTGAGGTCATTTATTTATATCATTGTATCTATATAGTAAAAATACTGTATAGTGGCATACTACCATGCAACCTCTTCCCAACTCCACATTCAGTGACATCAGGTTGGTAACTTGAAATCAGCCATGAAAATCAGCACATGTTATAAATCAGGGCTTTTTATCCTGCCCAGCCAACTGTTAAATATATCATAGTACACCATTCTGTCCATGGGCTGCAGGTTAAGAACACCTGATAGGATAAGTAACATGCCTGAAGATCTCTAGGGGATTCTTTCAAACTGAGAATTCTAGGGTAGGCCTCACAAAGATTTATAAAAATACAAGCATAATCCACAAAATAAAAGCAAAAAGACTACAGTTCGTGAAAGTGAAGAACTTCTGCTCTTTAAAGATACTTTCAGGAGAATGTAAAAACAAGCCACAGATCTGGAGATGATATTTGCAGATCATATATCTGATAAAGTTTCTTATGCTGTACAAGAAGCTTTTAAGTTTAATTAGATCTCATTTATTATTGTTTTATTTTCATTACTCTAGGAATGATCAAAAAAGATCTTGCTGAAATTTATGTAAGATATAATTTTTCTTAATAAAAGTTTTAGAAAAATCCTTGAATTCAGTCCACAGCCCCCTTATATATTTCACAGGGATCTATATAGTGATGTGTTGGAGTTGACATGAAATGGCTTACAAAGGATGATTGTTCAATTTTCAGGTAGTTTGCAAGCTGATTGCTAATAAGTAAATTATTTCCTTTGTTAATAAGTAAATTATATAAATTTATAGTTCAATAAATTATTTTAATAAATCATATTAACAATAGTCAATAAACACTAAAATCTCAGGCTTCCCTGGTGGTTCAGTGGGTAGAGTCCACCTTGCAGTGCAAGGGGGTCCGGTTTGATCCCTGACCCTGGAAGATCCCACATGTCAAGGGACCACTGGGACGCATGCACCCAGAGCTGATGCTCTGCAACAAGAGAGGTCACTGCGATGGGAGGCCCACACAGGCCAACGAATAAAGATGGATGAAAAATAAATGATGACTTAGAGGCGAAAAACACCCTTAAACACTAAAAACTTATCATTTCCTAATTATTTCATAGTATGCGATTATTCTCTATGCTCTTGAGGTCATTTATTTATATCATTGTATCTATATAGTAAAAATACTGTATAGTGGCATACTACCATGCAACCTCTTCCCAACTCCACATTCAGTGACATCAGGTTGGTAACTTGAAATCAGCCATGAAAATCAGCACATGTTATAAATCAGGGCTTTTTATCCTGCCCAGCCAACTGTTAAATATATCATAGTACACCATTCTGTCCATGGGCTGCAGGTTAAGAACACCTGATAGGATAAGTAACATGCCTGAAGATCTCTAGGGGATTCTTTCAAACTGAGAATTCTAGGGTAGGCCTCACAAAGATTTATAAAAATACAAGCATAATCCACAAAATAAAAGCAAAAAGACTACAGTTCGTGAAAGTGAAGAACTTCTGCTCTTTAAAGATACTTTCAGGAGAATGTAAAAACAAGCCACAGATCTGGAGATGATATTTGCAGATCATATATCTGATAAAGGACTTATATCAAAAATATATAAAGAACTCTTAAAATTCAATTCTAAGATAAAAACAACCAAGTAAATAAAATGAATGAAAGATTTAAACAGGTACTTTACCAAAGAATATATACAGATGACCAGTAAGCCCATGAAAAATATTCAGTATTAGTCATTAGGGAGTTAGAAATTGAAATCCCAATGAGATACCATTAAAACTAAAAGCTTTGATTATATCATGTTGGAAACACATGGGACAATGGAAATTCTCATACACTGATGGTGGAAAGGTGAAATGGTACAAACAGTTCAGAAAACAGTTTGGCAGCTTCTTATAAAGATAAACGATACTGCCCATATGAGTCAGCCAGTATAGTCCTTCACGAGTGGTATCGTCACAAGAGCAATAAAATCATATATTCATACAAAAAATGTGTACATGAATGTTCATAGTAGCATTATTTGCAACAGCCTAAACTGGAAACAACTCAAATATACATCAACGGACGAATGAATAAACAAATGGTGGTATCGACACACAATTGAACACTACTCAGTAATAAAAAGGAACAAACTGTTGGTATACATAACAACTATTGATGAATCTTGTAAAAAATGTGCCAAGTGTAAGAGGCCAGTAATAAAAGAGTACATACTGTATGATTTGATTTATAGAAAATTCTAGAAAGTATAAACTAAACTGTCAAGGTGTAAAGCAGATCAGTAGTTGTCTCGGGATAAAGAACTGTGGAGAAGGGCATGAGGCAAGGATTACAGAAGAGTATGAGGAAACTTTTGGGAGCAATGGATATCTTCATTATCTTGATCATGGTATATTTTGTCAAAAATAAAAGCACTTTAGAAAGTGCAGTATGTCAATTATACTCCAGTACAAGCATAAAATTTCATGACTGAAGATCTCTAGGGGATTCTTTCAAACTGAGAATTCTAGGGTAGGCCTCACAAAGATTTATAAAAATACAAGCATAATCCACAAAATAAAAGCAAAAAGACTACAGTTCGTGAAAGTGAAGAACTTCTGCTCTTTAAAGATACTTTCAGGAGAATGTAAAAACAAGCCACAGATCTGGAGATGATATTTGCAGATCATATATCTGATAAAGGACTTATATCAAAAATATATAAAGAACTCTTAAAATTCAATTCTAAGATAAAAACAACCAAGTAAATAAAATGAATGAAAGATTTAAACAGGTACTTTACCAAAGAATATATACAGATGACCAGTAAGCCCATGAAAAATATTCAGTATTAGTCATTAGGGAGTTAGAAATTGAAATCCCAATGAGATACCATTAAAACTAAAAGCTTTGATTATATCATGTTGGAAACACATGGGACAATGGAAATTCTCATACACTGATGGTGGAAAGGTGAAATGGTACAAACAGTTCAGAAAACAGTTTGGCAGCTTCTTATAAAGATAAACGTATACTGCCCATATGAGTCAGCCAGTATAGTCCTTCACGAGTGGTATCGTCACAAGAGCAATAAAATCATATATTCATACAAAAAATGTGTACATGAATGTTCATAGTAGCATTATTTGCAACAGCCTAAACTGGAAACAACTCAAATATACATCAACGGACGAATGAATAAACAAATGGTGGTATCGACACACAATTGAACACTACTCAGTAATAAAAAGGAACAAACTGTTGGTATACATAACAACTATTGATGAATCTTGTAAAAAATGTGCCAAGTGTAAGAGGCCAGTAATAAAAGAGTACATACTGTATGATTTGATTTATAGAAAATTCTAGAAAGTATAAACTAAACTGTCAAGGTGTAAAGCAGATCAGTAGTTGTCTCGGGATAAAGAACTGTGGAGAAGGGCATGAGGCAAGGATTACAGAAGAGTATGAGGAAACTTTTGGGAGCAATGGATATCTTCATTATCTTGATCATGGTAATCATTTCATGGGTGTATACATATATCAAAACTTACCAAATGTTACACTTTAGAAAGTGCAGTATGTCAATTATACTCCAAAATAAAATGTATTTTTAAGAGAACCACACATACCATCTGGAGGGAAGGAAGAGGGATGTGGGAGGGAGGTTTAAGAAAGAGGGCGCATGGGTATACCTCTGGCTAATTCATGGTGATGTCTGGCAGAATCCATCACAACATTGTAAAGTAATTATCCTCCAATCAAAAATGAAATTAACAAATATTGGAGTGGGTTGCCATTTACTTCTCCAGGGCTCTTCCCAACCCAGGGGTCAAACCCATGTCTCGTGCTTTGTAGATTCTTTACCACTGAGCCACCTGGGAAGCCCCTTATAAGGGGAAGACTGATCTTATTGGCAAAAGATTTAAACAGAAAGATATATGGATGGGAAATAAGTCTATTAAGGGTTATGTTTTCCTTAATTCATATTTTTGAGAACCCTTCATTATGTCAAGCCACCAGGGGCCAATTATCTGAGGAGAACATTATTTCAGATTTGTTAAATGATATTCCTCGTAAATGTCTGAAATATTCCCTAAGTAAATCATACTTTCCCCTGTATTCTCCATTTATTATATGAATCTATATGGAAGGAGCAAGCAGAGAATTTCTTTTATAGGTGGAGAAGTTGAGGCACAGATAGGAAGCAATGCGTCTAGGTCACTCAGTAAGTCAATGGCAGAAATGAGATTAAAATCCAGATCTTCATCTTCTCATTCAAATGATTAAGGGAGGGCTCTCTGTTAGAAGAAAGACTCCTCTGTGTGATTCCACAGGGTGATCAGAATTCATGGCAGGTCACTGAGAGGTAAGTCTGCCTGTTGGAGGAATCTGTGTTCTGTTCAATTTTAACACACCCTTGGGAGAGAATAACCAAACAAACTTGGTGCTCTGAAATGTTTAAAGTATGTTTTAAGTTGGGTAGCATTTTTGCTTCTTTATCAAAAGGTGTCTTATCAATATGTTATTCCTTGATACTGTTTATCCATCCATTGAGTACATAGAAGACTCATATTCATTCACAGATCCAGGAACAATATCTGAGCCAACATTTCATTAACTTGTATATTTTTCCCAAACCGATGATTGGTTGTGTCCCTCGCCCCCACTACCCACACCACCTTCTTTCCCTTTAGATGTTGCTGGGGAGATTTTGGTATTGCCTAGAAAACGGAGGAGGGAAAGGGATAGGAAAAGGGGGAGTTAAAGGGCAAGTTACTAGGAGCCACTGCTCTCAAAATGAACAGAAAGAAGAATGGGAAAACCCAAGCCTCCTCAATATCTCTCTGAGAGTCAGGGCCTCTTTATGTGGGAATCCTCCCAGAAATTTTAAGGTACCTCTGAGAAAGAAGGCGACAGGGATTGAGGATGTAAAGGACCATTTATGGAGTATAGGCAGCCTATTATATCTATTATTCCCGATTCTTCAGTGGGAGATACAAACTGTCAGCCCCTCATGCATACACAATGGTCAACAGAGACCTCAGCAGCTACTCCGACACGTGTATGTTTTTGAGAAGAAACCAAGGAACAAAGGGAGACATACAGAAAAACACATGTTTTTCAAGTCCTCAAAAGATTAGTTAGGCAGAGAAGAGAATTATGGGAGAAAGCATAGGGAAAGCCCTAGGTAGCCAGAGAGGCAGGGGTGGGGGTGAGAGATTGGATTAGCAGTGAAGTGTGAAAGAGAGAGGGCAAATGAGTGAGGTTTGGTCCCATAGAAACTCCACCGATGGGTGGATTAGAACAAAATGAGACACAAACCTCCCCCAAATACTAATGTTTCAAAGCTAGAATTTTCTAGGAAGCCTCTGAATTCCACACACTAAAGTAAATTCTAATCTCTTTTCCTACATTCTCCAGTAGATTCATTTCCCAGAACAATTGTTCAAGGGCAAAGTGACCATGTTAGGATATATAAATACATATTTAATCATTCAAACTTTTAGGAAGTGTATTTCTAAGAAAACAAGCATGCATATCAGGTAATAGAGGGGCAAAGAAAGCAAATGAGAAAACAACTACAGCTATCTGTGAAGCAAATAAATAAATAAATAAATAAATAAATCCTGTACAACTGAGAGCATCTTCTAAACACTGAAAAGCAGGAATAGACAAAGGGAATTAAAAAAAAACTACCTTTTTTTCTTTTCAAATTGTTTTCTACATTGGCACACATTTGAAGGCACACATACAGACAGCTCAATCAATGCCCAGTATAATCTCACCATTGTGAGTCACTGGAGGCAGATCTAGGCTGAAGTAGTGGAAAATCTGAAATATACAATACTTTTAAAAACATGCATTTTTATTACTTTCAAGTGCAGTTACTTCAACTATGCTAAGACAGTTTTGCCTGATCAAGTATCTGTTTTCCACAAGGAGTTTGGAATGGATTGTTTAGAATAATTGCAATTACCTTGAACCTAGCTACGAGAGTTTTTTAATGAAGCAGACTCTACCTTGGCACTCCATCTTTCAGAGAAACAACAATAGCTTATGTTTATTTGGTACTTACTATGTGTCAAAGGAAATCAACCCTGAATATTCATTGGAAGGACAGATGCTGAAGCTGAAGCTACAATACTTTGATCACCTGATGTGAAGAGCTGACTCACTGGAAAAGACCCTGATGCTGGGAAAGACTGAAGGCAAAAGGAGAAGGAGCAGCAGAGGGTAAGATGGTCACATAGTGTCACCAGCTAAATGGACGTGAATCTGAGCAAACTCCGTAGGTGAAGAGAGGGTGGGGTGAGAGATTGGATTAGCAGTGAAGTGTGAAAGAGAGAGGGCAAATGAGTGAGGTTTGGTCCCATAGAAACTCCACCGATGGGTGGATTAGAACAAAATGAGACACAAACCTCCCCCAAATACTAATGTTTCAAAGCTAGAATTTTCTAGGAAGCCTCTGAATTCCACACACTAAAGTAAATTCTAATCTCTTTTCCTACATTCTCCAGTAGATTCATTTCCCAGAACAATTGTTCAAGGGCAAAGTGACCATGTTAGGATATATAAATACATATTTAATCATTCAAACTTTTAGGAAGTGTATTTCTAAGAAAACAAGCATGCATATCAGGTAATAGAGGGGCAAAGAAAGCAAATGAGAAAACAACTACAGCTATCTGTGAAGCAAATAAATAAATAAATAAATAAATAAATCCTGTACAACTGAGAGCATCTTCTAAACACTGAAAAGCAGGAATAGACAAAGGGAATTAAAAAAAAACTACCTTTTTTTCTTTTCAAATTGTTTTCTACATTGGCACACATTTGAAGGCACACATACAGACAGCTCAATCAATGCCCAGTATAATCTCACCATTGTGAGTCACTGGAGGCAGATCTAGGCTGAAGTAGTGGAAAATCTGAAATATACAATACTTTTAAAAACATGCATTTTTATTACTTTCAAGTGCAGTTACTTCAACTATGCTAAGACAGTTTTGCCTGATCAAGTATCTGTTTTCCACAAGGAGTTTGGAATGGATTGTTTAGAATAATTGCAATTACCTTGAACCTAGCTACGAGAGTTTTTCAATGAAGCAGACTCTACCTTGGCACTCCATCTTTCAGAGAAACAACAATAGCTTATGTTTATTTGGTACTTACTATGTGTCAAAGGAAATCAACCCTGAATATTCATTGGAAGGACAGATGCTGAAGCTGAAGCTACAATACTTTGATCACCTGATGTGAAGAGCTGACTCACTGGAAAAGACCCTGATGCTGGGAAAGACTGAAGGCAAAAGGAGAAGGAGCAGCAGAGGGTAAGATGGTCACATAGTGTCACCAGCTAAATGGACGTGAATCTGAGCAAACTCCGTGAGACAGTGAAGGACAGGGAGGCCTGGTATGCTGCAGTCTGTGGGGTCACACTGAGTTGGACATGACTGAGCGACTGAACAACAAAAATGTACCAGGCAAGCTCTATTCTAAGCAGTTGTCACATTCATTCCTCACTATTACTATATTAAGTAGATTCAATGATTATCTTCACTGTTTTGATGAGGAAACTTAGACAGGAAGATTAAGTACATTGCTCAAAATTATAGTCACGTAAGACCTAGAACCCAGATTTGAACGCAAACAGACTGACTCCAGTGCCCATGCTATTAACTAGAGTACTGTACTGCCTCAGATAAACAACCTTTGGCCTCAGGTAAAAAAAATCTGATATCAAGCATTTATTTTCAAGACGAAAGAAATTTCCAGAGTATGTTTTGGCATCAGCACACACTGAACCCTCTCTTCTACATCCTCTGGTCTTTGCAGCTACATACGTGGTTCCAAACACAGATCACTGACTTTCAGAGTCGTGAGCCTCGGGGACTGCAGGATCCTTTGGCATGGAAGAAAGAGCCAGTTATCTTCAGGAGACAGTATTGCTAAAGCAGGAAAGTAAACTAGCATCTTTCAGAGGAATTTGTAATGAGGGTTGAAATAGATTTTCTGCTTAATTTTTGGTTTACCAGGAAAGTAAATCAATTACAACCTCCCATCCTCGAGCAGTAAAAGTCATCAAGACTTTGCTGCAGTGAGCCTAACGATTGTTTACATGTATATGAATGCAAATAAAAATTCCATCTCCAATTGTGTCTGCTTAGCAAGCTTTCTGTCTTTAGCTAGTACATAGATGAGCTTCAGTGCAGCTTTTCCTTATCACAGCCCTCAAAGATCTTTAATTAGTGGAGTCAGGATCATGAAGATTTTTGTATTTACCTCTGATAAGCATACTAGTGACAATGTAATAGGATCATTCAAGATTTTTATTGTGTGGTGAGAAGTAATACCACATGAACCAGGAATGACTGTGATGAAAGGCCCAAAAAAGCAGAGGAATAAACTTGAAGGAAAACTAAAGAAATCATCTTTCAATAGGTTGAAAAGTTAAAAAGCTGCTGGGCAGGTTGCCATGGATACCACGGCCTGAATATAATACTGGGCATTTCCTCACGGTTAAACACGGAAAGGCCTGACTCTCCAGCTGCACACCTCCTTCCGGTGCAGCAGTGACTACGTGAAATGGAAATTCTCTATTTTGATGAATGAGAAAGCCATGGGAAATTTCCTGTGCAAAAATCCGAACCTGCTGAAAGATATTCGAAGAGGATTAATTCCCAAAGGATTTATATCCCATTTCTCCATTACCCAAGACTTTTAAATCAAACTTATTGCACAAAAATCTTTATTAATCTATAGTAAAGAATCAGAAATCAGGAATTGGTCTTAACTCAACAGATCTACAGAGCCTCCCTTCTTAAAATCATTAACACTTGTCACCCAATGGTGCACAGTTTCACTCCCCATCTAATTAGAGCTTAATGGAGTCTGGATAGAACAAAGAATATGACAAGTTGGGAATCCCCTCCAAAGACCACAGAGACACCATACCAGAAACAGACACCACAATAAGTAACTGTGTCAAGAGTGTACTGCTCCCTTCATATTTGTGTACTTAACAGAATGACTAAGATATTTCTGTTGAATTACAGCTGAAAAATTGAGCATGTGAGAAAATTCATAGGAAAAGGCAAAGAAGGAGCAGAAGCAGCTCTGGGTACATGGACTGTAGGTTAAGACAAACCCACAGTTAGAGTCTAAAAGGCTCAAATCCCAGCACTTCACTAGCTGGATGATCTTGGGTAAATTGCTTACTGTCACTAAGACTCCTCTTACTAATTTATAACATACAGACAACAACAGGACCTACACTACATGAGGACAGAATAAGTCATATATAGAAAATACTTAGAACAGTGTTAATTCTTCCCTAAATGGTCTCTTGTTTATTATTCCTCCACACCTCAAATCCTTAATTTCACTCTGGATATGGCAAAAAATATCAATACAAGGTTGTGACAACACTAACTTCCACTTTTCATGTTCTGGGAGAACACTGACAAAAATCTTCCTTGCCTTCCTCCTTCTACATGCTCCTTCCAAGTTCCTCCCCTCTACCCCACAATTTATCTATTAAATCCCAAAGCTCCAGACTTTCTACCTTTCCACAGAAAGGAGGCAGCTATAATACTGACATATAGAAATCTATCTTTAATATATACCAGCAATGAACTATTTAAAAGTAAGGGAGAGACAGACCAATGGGATAGAATTACAAAAATACTATGCCTAAAATAATGATCTACATGTACATATTGTATAGAATAGGGAATACAGTCAATATTCTAATAACTTTAAATGGAGTATAATCTATAAAAATACTGAATCACTATGTTGTCCACCTGAAACTAATCTAATATTGTAAATCAACTAGGTTTTAATTTAAAAAAGAAATTAAGACCAAAAGTATTAAGGGCTGAATAAGGCTTGTAAAAGAAGTTTGTTTAAAATTTTGCTTGAGAATAACAAGATCTATCCCTTTCTACTTGTCGCTGTTCTGCCATTGCTATAATGCAGAATATATGGTAAGTCCTTCAGTAAGTATTTATAGACAAAGTTCAGAGTTTCTCTGCTAAAATTCTGTGTGTAAAATATTCTTTTACATAATATTATTCCAATTCATTACTTTTATTCGGCATGTTTCTTTAAAGGGGAAAAATAAAACATTATTTTTACTCTTCTAAAAACAAATGGGGTAATTATATATACATAATACAATTGATGCCACGGAAATAAAAAGGATTGTGAAAATGCTATGAACAATTATATACCGATGAACTCAATGGCCAAGAAGAAATGGATAAATTCCTATCAACATACATCCTACCAGACTGAATCATGAAGAAAAAGAAAGTCTGAACCAACCTATAACTAGTTTGGGAATTGAATCAGTAACCAAATAGTGAAAGTCAAGTCATCCAGTTCTGTCTTATTTTTTGAGACCCCATGGATGAGCCATGGAATTCTCCAGGCAAAAATGCTGGAGTAGCCTATCCCTTCTACAGGGGATCTTCTTGACCCAGTGATTGAACTCTCCTGCGTAGGAGGCAGATTCTTTATCAGCTGAGCTACGAGGGAAGTCCAATCAAAAACTTCTCCAGGCCCAGACTGCTTCATAAGTGAATTCTACAAAACATTTAAACAAGAATTAATGCCAGGACTTCCCAGGTGGCCCAGTGGCTAAAACTCCGAGCTCCCAATGCAGGGGGCCTGGGTTCAGTCCCTAGTCAGGAAACTAGATCCTACATGCCACAACTAAAAATTCTGCATGCTACAACTAAGACTTGGTTCAGTCAAATAAATTAATATAAAAAAAAGAATTAAATGCAAATCTTCCAAAAAGCTAAAGAAGAATAAACACTTCTAAACTCATTTTGTGAGCCCAGCTTTACCCTCATGCTGAAAGCAGACACCACAAGAAAAGGTAGCCGCAAGGCAACATCTGAGATAAACACAGATACAAAGATCGTCAGCAAAATACTTGTAAATTGAATTCAATAGCACATTAAAAGGGTTACACACGATGATGAAATAGGATTTATCCCTGGTATGTAAGGATGGTTCACCATATGATAATCAAGTAATGTGATACATTAAATTAACAGAACAAAAGCTAAAAACCATATGATTATATCAATAGCAGCAAAAAATGCATCTGACAAAACCCAACACCTGCTCATGATAAAAACTCTCAACAAACTAGGAACAGAAGGAAATTACCTCAACATGATAACAGTCATACATGATAAATCAAGAGTTAGCATTGTATGTGTGTGTGTGTGCTCAGTTGTATCTGACTCTTTTGCAACCCCATGGACTGTAGCCTACCAGGTTCCTCTGTCCATGGGATTTCCCAGGCAAGAAGGCTGGAAAGGGTTGTCATTGCCTCCTCCAGGGGATCTTCCCAACCCAGGAATCGAATCTGCATCTCCTGCATTACAGGCAGATTCTTTACTGCTGAGCCATCAGGGAAGCCCAGTTAACATCACACTCCATGGTGCTTATCTGCACCTTAAAGACCACAAAAGTTTAGTATACACAGAAGAAATGTGCTGAGTGGGTATTGGGAAAACTTTTTTGTTTCCTCACAAAAGGGAAATGATATAACATAAAGAGATATCTCCAGCTAGAATAAGTATTAACCCATTTTCAGATGATAAGCTAAAAACAAAGAGATTAAATTATTTGCCTGAGAAAAAATATCAGAGTCCTAAGTAAAACGTTAGTGATTCGTTTTAAAGTTTTACTGAAACACACATGCACAAAATTGGAAAAAAAGCTGTTTTCAGCTCAATGAATTTTCAAAAATTGAATGCCCCCATGTAACCAGATCCAGATTAAGAAAAATAAGAACAAAACTAATATCGCAGAATCCCTCCTCAAGTCTCCTTCTAGTCATTCCCTTGATAAGGGTGGTTACTATCCTTACTCATAACATCGTATGTTAGTTTTGCCTGTATTTGTACTTCACATAAAGGAATCATACCGCATGCACACTTTTGTGTACTCTTTTGGCATACTATATTGCATTATTCATAGTGTGGATGAACATTTGAATCCAATATTTACTTTTTATGAATAGTACTATGAGGATTCTTGTACATGTCATATGTTGATCATATAAGAGCACTTATTTTGGTTTGTTACCTAGAAGTGAACTTGCTGGGTTATAGTGTGCACATATGCTCAGCTTTAGAAGATACTATGAATGTTTGCCAGAATTGTCTGTTTATGCTCCCACCAGAATGTGTGAGTACCAAGTCTCCTGATATTTGTTGTCTTTCTCCTTTTAGCCATTCCAGGTTTTGTGTTTACGTGTCAGTGTGGTTTTACTTTGCACTTTCGTGATGACTATTGAGACTGAACATCCTTTGTATATTTATTGACTGTTTAGATATCCTCTTTGGTTCTCCAAAGAGGCACTTCTGCCTATTCAAATCTGTTATCCATTTTTCTAAGAGTATATTACGTTTTAAAATTGATTTCTGGGTGTTCTGTGTATATTTTGGACGTGTCTTTTGTTATTTGAATTGCAAATAACTCTTATTCTGTGGCTTGCTTTTACAATGACAGTTCATTGTGAAACATCAGTAGAGCCTTTTATTTATTATTTAAATTAATTGTATTGGAGTATAGTTGCTTTACATTGTGGTATTAGCTTCTACTGTACAGCAAAATGAATCAGTCATATGGACTGATTCCTTATCATTCCTTATCAGTCAAAAGGAATATGTTCCCTTCCTTTTGGACTTCCTTTCATTCAGGTCACCACAGTGCATTAAGTAGAGTTCCCTGTGCTATACAGTAGGTTCTCGTTAGTAATCTATTTTATACACAGTATCAATAGTATGTCTATGTCAATCTCAATCTCTCAATTCCTCCCACTCCACCTTTACCCTCTTTGTATCTATATATTTGTCCTTTATATCCGTGTCTCTATTTCTGATTGCAAATAAGACCATCTATTCCATTTTTATAGATTCCACATATATGCATTAATATGGAACATTTGTTTTTCTCTTTCTGACTTACTCCACTCTGTATGACACTCTCCACATCCATCCACCAGTCGGGCTTTTAAAAAGACACTCCAAATCCTCAACTTAAATCTGTGAAGTCACTAACTTATCCTTAATCAGTCCCTTTAGTAGAGAAGAGAAGGAAGTTCTGTCCATTTTACAGGTAGGTATAGCACTGGGAAAAATTAAGATAAGCGAAGATTAGAATCTCATTATCCTGATTCTGTTGGTGTTCCATTAACACCAAATTCGATTTTAGATTCCTCTCTCTTCAGCACTTCTGTCACCCTCTCCAACAACCACATGTTTACGTATAATTTGACAGCAAATTAACATTTCATTTCCTTTTGGAGGAAGATCAATCTTGATGTCAACTATAACCAAACTCAGTCTCTGGGTCCTCATTCCATTCTGTATTTCCAGAGAGATTACACAATCATTAAACCAGTCACCAATTAAAAAAATTTATAATAACATGAAACTAGAATACTAGCAGAAAGATGCCTCACAGCTTAAAAGTACAGTAACTCTTATTTCATAACAGAAGTTTCCCATTGGAATTTTTTTCCCATTGGAATTTTAAGGTTAGCTAGGGCAAGAGAAAAATATACTCAGAAGATCTATTTCTGGGGAAAAAAATATGATTTATGTGCTCGCTCAATATTCATTAAATGTTAGAAAAAAAAGAAAGGTTTGCTTTGTCTCTGAAGAGGCCCTGGGAGGCTGTAGGGGGTGGGCAGGACACATTTATCACTTCATAATAAATGATAAGTCTTTAATAATAAAGGATAAAACTTTTACAGAACTTTTGTTTGTGGTAAGAAAAAATGTATACCATCACAAGGAGGTAATACCAATATCTGAACATCCGTGTTCTTCATCTAGTGCAAGGCTACTGAAAGTCATCACTGAAGTCACAGAAAGTGACTTCACAGATTTAAGGAAAGCCCACTCCACCTCAACCAGGTATTTCCTCATCAATTGGCTGAAAATGTAATCCAAAATTTATTTTCTACTTTAAGGGTTTGATCTCTATTAAAATTAAATTTGGGTATGTATGGTTGTGATGTGTTGGCACAACAATGTGAATATACTTAATGCCACAGAACTCTATATCTAAAAAGATTAAAGTGGCAAATTTTCTGTATATTTTCCACACTGAAAAAAAAAGCAGGCAAACAAACTAATTAAACCTCAGTTGTGGATCCATGGTATAAGGAACATTATTTAAAATTCTTTAGGATATTTTCCTGAGAATAGATTTGTATGAGGGAAAATGTGAGAGAGAAAATAACGTATTTATTGGAGGCCTTTATGATACTGGGGCTTAAATTAAAGAAAGGAATTTCAGGAGACCTGTTGGTATAAATGTAATTTGTTCTGAGTCTATGCCCCTTTTGTATAAGTTATACTTCAAGTTCAATTTTGTACTCTTTTCCACTTTCAGTTCCTTCCTCAGTAAGTATCATTACTCTCAAGTACATATTATAATCAAATGTAGGCTAACAAAAACTGTACCATAATAGAAGTCATTAGGGAAATCTTTAATGAAGATAAACAAGAATAATTATTAATTAGAATATCAATTACTTTATATAAAGCACTTTAAAACTGTTCTAGGATACTTGACTACGGTTGCTATTATTTTGCAAAAATGAAGAGAGGAATTTCTAACCAAGGTAATCTTGAGGCTGGTCCATCTGGATTGTCTCAATTTCTAAATTAGTATAATCAGAATTTATGAGGTTTTAAATGTCTGGATTATATGAGCACCTCATGTCTGATTAGTTGATAATGTATTCTGTACAACATTCAGTGCAACAGGCATTTAATAAAAATAATTTCTCTTGAGAAGGATGTGCTTATTAATATATTTTGCCATGACTGATTTACAATATAACATATTCATGTGTTAAATAATGAATTAAATACATCAGTCACTGTGTAGGAACTGAGAATATAGAATACTTTTTTGAGAAGCTGAGTCTACTTGGCAGTATCTGAACATCCGTGTTCTTCATCTAGTGCAAGGCTACTGAAAGTCATCACTGAAGTCACAGAAAGTGACTTCACAGATTTAAGGAAAGCCCACTCCACCTCAACCAGGTATTTCCTCATCAATTGGCTGAAAATGTAATCCAAAATTTATTTTCTACTTTAAGGGTTTGATCTCTATTAAAATTAAATTTGGGTATGTATGGTTGTGATGTGTTGGCACAACAATGTGAATATACTTAATGCCACAGAACTCTATATCTAAAAAGATTAAAGTGGCAAATTTTCTGTATATTTTCCACACTGAAAAAAAAAGCAGGCAAACAAACTAATTAAACCTCAGTTGTGGATCCATGGTATAAGGAACATTATTTAAAATTCTTTAGGATATTTTCCTGAGAATAGATTTGTATGAGGGAAAATGTGAGAGAGAAAATAACGTATTTATTGGAGGCCTTTATGATACTGGGGCTTAAATTAAAGAAAGGAATTTCAGGAGACCTGTTGGTATAAATGTAATTTGTTCTGAGTCTATGCCCCTTTTGTATAAGTTATACTTCAAGTTCAATTTTGTACTCTTTTCCACTTTCAGTTCCTTCCTCAGTAAGTATCATTACTCTCAAGTACATATTATAATCAAATGTAGGCTAACAAAAACTGTACCATAATAGAAGTCATTAGGGAAATCTTTAATGAAGATAAACAAGAATAATTATTAATTAGAATATCAATTACTTTATATAAAGCACTTTAAAACTGTTCTAGGATACTTGACTACGGTTGCTATTATTTTGCAAAAATGAAGAGAGGAATTTCTAACCAAGGTAATCTTGAGGCTGGTCCATCTGGATTGTCTCAATTTCTAAATTAGTATAATCAGAATTTATGAGGTTTTAAATGTCTGGATTATATGAGCACCTCATGTCTGATTAGTTGATAATGTATTCTGTACAACATTCAGTGCAACAGGCATTTAATAAAAATAATTTCTCTTGAGAAGGATGTGCTTATTAATATATTTTGCCATGACTGATTTACAATATAACATATTCATGTGTTAAATAATGAATTAAATACATCAGTCACTGTGTAGGAACTGAGAATATAGAATACATTATTCTTGTATATGGAAGCTGATAGTCTACTCTGGGGGGCAGTCATGTGTGTAAATCATTAGAATATAAATAGAGAAATACTCTCATTTTAACAAAATATAAGATCACAGAAGAAAAATCCACTATTTTGGGTGCAGAATCAGAAAAGACTTCTCAGAGAGAGCAATATTTGAAGTAGTTCTTGAAGGAAAAGTAGAAATTGGTTGAACTTTGGTGGGAGTGAGAAATAATTGTGTATGCATAGAGATTAACATGGTTAAAGGCCGTGACAGGTCAAGAAATTTTATACAGGGGAAATTGAGAATGATAAGTTGAATGGTAGGAAGGTTTAGGAAACTTCTCTTAAGACCACTTTTTCATAGAAGACACATCTCATTTCCAGAGGTTGGGTATTTATTTGGAATAGCTATGGAGGGATAATGGTCTTCCCTGATCACAAAGAGTCAGACTTGACTGAAGTCACTGAGCATACAGCAGGCAGCATGCATGGAGGGATAATAAGGTTATAAGAGCTCTAAAGTTGTCTGAAGCTCCACCTACGTTAGACCATATATTTAAGAATTAACAAGAGACTGGATTGTTGTGTCAGAGCATTTAAGTGTTGGGGGGATATGGATCAAGTAAGAAAAGTAACCTTCCCTTCCTTACTAGAAATGACAGGAGATGAGGATTTCAGTGTAGCAAACCAATATGTGGGATCAGTTTCCTCCGATTCTGTGCAACCCTGTGGACTGTAGCCTGCCATGTTAAATGTCTAGGATTTGACTACTTGATTTGCAAAAATGAAGAGAGGAATTTCTAACCAAGGTAATCTTGAGGCTGGTCCATCTGGATTGTCTCAATTTCTAAATTAGTATAATCAGAATTTATGAGGTTTTAAATGTCTGGATTATATGAGCACCTCATGTCTGATTAGTTGATAATGTATTCTGTACAACATTCAGTGCAACAGGCATTTAATAAAAATAATTTCTCTTGAGAAGGATGTGCTTATTAATATATTTTGCCATGACTGATTTACAATATAACATATTCATGTGTTAAATAATGAATTAAATACATCAGTCACTGTGTAGGAACTGAGAATATAGAATACATTATTCTTGTATATGGAAGCTGATAGTCTACTCTGGGGGGCAGTCATGTGTGTAAATCATTAGAATATAAATAGAGAAATACTCTCATTTTAACAAAATATAAGATCACAGAAGAAAAATCCACTATTTTGGGTGCAGAATCAGAAAAGACTTCTCAGAGAGAGCAATATTTGAAGTAGTTCTTGAAGGAAAAGTAGAAATTGGTTGAACTTTGGTGGGAGTGAGAAATAATTGTGTATGCATAGAGATTAACATGGTTAAAGGCCGTGACAGGTCAAGAAATTTTATACAGGGGAAATTGAGAATGATAAGTTGAATGGTAGGAAGGTTTAGGAAACTTCTCTTAAGACCACTTTTTCATAGAAGACACATCTCATTTCCAGAGGTTGGGTATTTATTTGGAATAGCTATGGAGGGATAATGGTCTTCCCTGATCACAAAGAGTCAGACTTGACTGAAGTCACTGAGCATACAGCAGGCAGCATGCATGGAGGGATAATAAGGTTATAAGAGCTCTAAAGTTGTCTGAAGCTCCACCTACGTTAGACCATATATTTAAGAATTAACAAGAGACTGGATTGTTGTGTCAGAGCATTTAAGTGTTGGGGGGATATGGATCAAGTAAGAAAAGTAACCTTCCCTTCCTTACTAGAAATGACAGGAGATGAGGATTTCAGTGTAGCAAACCAATATGTGGGCATGCTAAGTTGCCTCCGATTCTGTGCAACCCTGTGGACTGTAGCCTGCCAGGCTGCTCTGTCCACGGAATTTTCCAGGCAAGAATACTGCAGTAGGTGCCATTTCCTCCTCCAGGAGGTCTTTCAGACCCAGGGATCAAACCTAAGTCTCTTAGGTCTCCTGCATTGGTAGGCAGGTTCTTTACCGCTAGTGCCACCTGGGAAGCCCAGCAAACCAACACTGAAGGACAACTAATACTTTCATAATTAAGGAACAGTCTTCCTTATTACAACTAAGACTATTCGTTTGTTTGGTTTTAGAAAGAAAATCTGACTTCATTAAAGTCATAAATTCCTATGGTCAAACAACAGCATGTTTAGATGAATTACATGTGTCTTGTATTTTATAGTGGGCAGGAGTTCCATCAACAATTTTATATATTCATCACTGTAATCAAACTATAACAACTACTTTAGCAAATAAATAATTATTTTTGTATTCTAAGAATAAGCTCAACTCCAAACCATAATTTTACTAATTGCTTCTCCTTATGAAGCTTAACCACTGCTTTCCATGCCTATATTCTGACTCTTTAGAAATCAAATATACCTTAGTCTAGGTACCTACAAAACTCACATCAATATAAACCCTACTCACTTTTCTATATACTATATGGAACATAAACAAAAGATAAGAGTAGCAATTAGATAATCTTTGTTATTAGACATCATTTTTTCCATCGAATTGTTAATATTAAAGCAGAACATGTTAGCCATTTCAGTTTTATTATCTTGAGTGAAGCAGATGTATAGTGGAAGAGAATATCCATAAAAGACCAGAGCTGCTGCAAAGTTGGCATAGGGTATAATCTATTTGCTCACCAAGGCTCACTGTGAGGCAAATCATTGGCATATCTGCCTAATTAGGAAAAATAGGTCAATGGTAGATAGGCAGGTATCAAACAAATAATTCATAGATAAAAACCTAAGGAGAGGTTTGGTGAATTGGCAAAAGCAGACACATAAACAGAGACACATTAGCATGGCAGGCAAGGTAGACAGAGGCTACAAGCAGGAAGGATAATTGAATAGGTAAAGGCATAGTAGTTAGTTAGAAGTTGCTATAGCATATCCTTGAGATAAACATGAGGTGGAAAGAAATGGGGGTTATAAGAACTCAAGAACTATAAAAAAAAAATTACGGAGGTAAGGGATAGTGATCAGGTTGCAAGGGAGCCCAGCAAGGCATGAAGAGAATCAATGATCTTGGTGAAGTGACTGAGGGCAGAGCAAGAGTATCCTGGTGAAATCACAGAGCTTGTAAGAAGGTTGTGGTTTGAAACAGATCTGGGCTGAGTGAACTCCTAGTACTGCTGGTGAGTGGTAAATGCAGCGAGAAGGCAAACATTAACAAGATTTAGAACAATGACTCCAATCTCTGGCATATGGCAGGTCATTAAAAATAAATATTGATTGATAGATGGCTTAACATAAATGTTGCTGAGAAAATAGCAAAGAAGAAGTAGAGAAGAAAAGTCATCTAAATGCTAGTTACCCACAAAAGAGAAGGTGATAAAGGCATGTCAAAGAGAGAAGTGGGTCTAGTCTACCATAGTTATGATTAGTTTGTGAATGAACTTTGAGATATAAGCGGTTTAAGGGAAGGTCTCTGGGCCTCAAATTTCTCCTCAAATTTAAGGTGGTGTGGGAGGGTTTGACTAGTGATTCATAGGGTCCCCATTCAGCTTTGATTCTTCATGGTACACATTCTAAGGTGAAGCTCTGACCATGCCACTGGCACACTTACATAACTCCACTGAGTTGAAACAACCTCCACTGTGTTGAAGGAGACTGCCTTGATGAGTATTCAGAGAAATTTGTGTTTGCAGAAGAGAACCAGAGTTCCACTCTGGTGAGATGAACTGGAGAGGTAAGAGGAAATGAGTTCTAAGATTCAGTAGGGATTTGAGGTTGAGCTACATTATGGATTAAGAATAGGGACAGAGATGATAAAGAACAAGAGATGGTTTTCAGGATGTCACGAAAGAATGCTATGAGATTACTAGGTTTAAAGAGAGGACCACAGTAATGAGAGGTTTGAAATAAGAACAACAACATGCAGAGAAGGGGTGAAGGAGGGATTTTATTAAGTAACACAATAAAGATCAAGAGGCAGACAGAAAAATACGAGGTTAGTGATCAGGTTGCAAGGTGAAGCCCATATCCTTGAGATAAACATGAGGTGGAAAGAAATGGGGGTTATAAGAACTCAAGAACTATAAAAAAAAAATTACGGAGGTAAGGGATAGTGATCAGGTTGCAAGGGAGCCCAGCAAGGCATGAAGAGAATCAATGATCTTGGTGAAGTGACTGAGGGCAGAGCAAGAGTATCCTGGTGAAATCACAGAGCTTGTAAGAAGGTTGTGGTTTGAAACAGATCTGGGCTGAGTGAACTCCTAGTACTGCTGGTGAGTGGTAAATGCAGCGAGAAGGCAAACATTAACAAGATTTAGAACAATGACTCCAATCTCTGGCATATGGCAGGTCATTAAAAATAAATATTGATTGATAGATGGCTTAACATAAATGTTGCTGAGAAAATAGCAAAGAAGAAGTAGAGAAGAAAAGTCATCTAAATGCTAGTTACCCACAAAAGAGAAGGTGATAAAGGCATGTCAAAGAGAGAAGTGGGTCTAGTCTACCATAGTTATGATTAGTTTGTGAATGAACTTTGAGATATAAGCGGTTTAAGGGAAGGTCTCTGGGCCTCAAATTTCTCCTCAAATTTAAGGTGGTGTGGGAGGGTTTGACTAGTGATTCATAGGGTCCCCATTCAGCTTTGATTCTTCATGGTACACATTCTAAGGTGAAGCTCTGACCATGCCACTGGCACACTTACATAACTCCACTGAGTTGAAACAACCTCCACTGTGTTGAAGGAGACTGCCTTGATGAGTATTCAGAGAAATTTGTGTTTGCAGAAGAGAACCAGAGTTCCACTCTGGTGAGATGAACTGGAGAGGTAAGAGGAAATGAGTTCTAAGATTCAGTAGGGATTTGAGGTTGAGCTACATTATGGATTAAGAATAGGGACAGAGATGATAAAGAACAAGAGATGGTTTTCAGGATGTCACGAAAGAATGCTATGAGATTACTAGGTTTAAAGAGAGGACCACAGTAATGAGAGGTTTGAAATAAGAACAACAACATGCAGAGAAGGGGTGAAGGAGGGATTTTATTAAGTAACACAATAAAGATCAAGAGGCAGACAGACAGAAGAAAGAATTAACTCAGGGCCACAGGAGGGATGTCAGCTTGAAACCTAACAAGGAATCCTTCATTCTCAGCCTTCTCTTCCGGCTCGTCTTCAATCTGCAATAATAGACAAACTGACTTCTTTATTTCTCCGAGCAATATGGCAGGGTGCAAACATGGCAGCTTTAGAGCCAAACAAACCTAGCCTGAACACAGCTGGTTGAAGTCACTTCAATGCTCTGTACTTCATTTTTCTCAGTTGCAAAATGGTCATAGTACCTACATCATAGGATTATTGTGAGGCTGAAATGAGTTAATACTCTTTAAGTACCTATAAAGCTTCTTTCCTCTCCTCCAACGTAGAGCCAATCAACTCCTCACAACTGTGACCTGAACCTTGATGTTACTCCTCTGCCCAAAGAAGGGACCTGAAGTATAAAAGGCTGGCGGGTCACAGAATCCTGTTAAATCTCATGTGGTCAGCCTCTTGTAGTAGAATGCACACCACATTTGGAATAAGACAGAACTAGGCTCAAATCCAATTTCTGTCACTTAGAAGCTGTTTTAACCTTGGTCAATTACTTCTCTAAACCTTAGTTTCCACACCTTCATTGGGTGGGTGAGGAATTAAATAACAAACATGAAGTGGCAGGTACATTATAGACATCAATAGACTTTAGTCCTGTTTCTATCATTTTCATCACCAAATTTCTGGCCCCTGAGGTTCCTACATAACTCCACTGAGTTGAAACAACCTCCACTGTGTTGAAGGAGACTGCCTTGATGAGTATTCAGAGAAATTTGTGTTTGCAGAAGAGAACCAGAGTTCCACTCTGGTGAGATGAACTGGAGAGGTAAGAGGAAATGAGTTCTAAGATTCAGTAGGGATTTGAGGTTGAGCTACATTATGGATTAAGAATAGGGACAGAGATGATAAAGAACAAGAGATGGTTTTCAGGATGTCACGAAAGAATGCTATGAGATTACTAGGTTTAAAGAGAGGACCACAGTAATGAGAGGTTTGAAATAAGAACAACAACATGCAGAGAAGGGGTGAAGGAGGGATTTTATTAAGTAACACAATAAAGATCAAGAGGCAGACAGACAGAAGAAAGAATTAACTCAGGGCCACAGGAGGGATGTCAGCTTGAAACCTAACAAGGAATCCTTCATTCTCAGCCTTCTCTTCCGGCTCGTCTTCAATCTGCAATAATAGACAAACTGACTTCTTTATTTCTCCGAGCAATATGGCAGGGTGCAAACATGGCAGCTTTAGAGCCAAACAAACCTAGCCTGAACACAGCTGGTTGAAGTCACTTCAATGCTCTGTACTTCATTTTTCTCAGTTGCAAAATGGTCATAGTACCTACATCATAGGATTATTGTGAGGCTGAAATGAGTTAATACTCTTTAAGTACCTATAAAGCTTCTTTCCTCTCCTCCAACGTAGAGCCAATCAACTCCTCACAACTGTGACCTGAACCTTGATGTTACTCCTCTGCCCAAAGAAGGGACCTGAAGTATAAAAGGCTGGCGGGTCACAGAATCCTGTTAAATCTCATGTGGTCAGCCTCTTGTAGTAGAATGCACACCACATTTGGAATAAGACAGAACTAGGCTCAAATCCAATTTCTGTCACTTAGAAGCTGTTTTAACCTTGGTCAATTACTTCTCTAAACCTTAGTTTCCACACCTTCATTGGGTGGGTGAGGAATTAAATAACAAACATGAAGTGGCAGGTACATTATAGACATCAATAGACTTTAGTCCTGTTTCTATCATTTTCATCACCAAATTTCTGGCATGAGTTCTTAATACTGTGGATTTAAATTATTTAGATTTTCCTACCTTCAACTTGGCTTGTTAAGGTCACTGAAATCCTCAGTGCCACATCAAAAGATAGTTTTTCTTTATCACATATACTTCTCTGCTGCTGTGGATACCACGATCCACTAAACACTCCTAAACACACTCCCCAGTCTGAGCCTCAGGAACATGAGTCTTCATCTGGTTTGCATCTTGTATCTTTGGCTTCTTCTGTAGTATCCATTTCCATACTTTCACATCAAAGCATTTCCCACTGGCCTTAAGACTCCTATTTGGAATTTTTTTTATTATGATAAAAATAAGACCCTGTCTGCTCTTGGAGGAACTGTTAGAGATCCCTAAATTAAAGGGACTTAAAGATCTTTGTGGTATGGAAAGAGGAGAAAAGTCATTCTAAAAGATATTAACAAGAGAGATGGAGGTACATCTTTCTTGACTGAATTAATAAGTCAGCCAAGGTAAAAGTTCTATCAAGAGAGATTAGCAGTTTTGTGCTGATTGTCTATAGCATTGGCTTCTGTTGAAATTATGAAACCACCAAGTTGCACAATTCTGAACATAACGGGTTTACTGTACCAGGGTCAATACCATCTGTCTCCTAGATTCAATTATCGTCTCTGTGGATGACACAAAATTTTCCTTGTCTATGCTGAGCTTAATCCATGGGTTCAGTCCTGTATAACTAAGGCAACAATATTTTCTGCACCAAAAATCTGAGACATATGCATGGCCTGACAAAGGATATTTTTTTTCTGATCTGTGAATTATTCATATGAAGACTTGTAAAGATTCAAACAGTCAAACACATTGAGCTGCACTTTTAATGAATTTACTTTAATGAAAAGATGTCTAACAGATGTCTATCAGTGTCACCATCAGTGTGAGCATACATTAATCCTTGGTGGCTTCCTTTAGGCTAAACTTTCCTATTGTAAATAGGAAATTTGATCATATTTTTCTTAACATCCCAAGTGAGGTAACTTAGGGTAATGTTCAACTCATCTAACCCCTGCACACATTTAGCTTCTAAATTATCACTTCATAGAGAAAAAATGCTTTTTCTTTCTACTTTATTCTTCCTAATTGTGCTGTCACCGTCATCATGCAGGCAGGTGGTTCATCAACTGTTGTGTACAGCAGGAACAACTTTAGAAACCTATTAAAATGATCATTTCCTGGGCCCTACCTCTACAAAGCTTGATTTGATAGAGTTGGCATAGGGGTCAGAGATTTGCAGTTTTAACAAGCTTCCAGCTGTTTCTGGTGTAGGTGGTCAAAGGACCACACTCCTGTATCATTGTCCTGTGGGAACTATCTACCCTGTTATTACTGTTTAAATCCAACTGTTTAAGTAGTTTTACATTTTTACCCATACAAGGATATTGAAGGAAAAGTTAATGTCTGTGATTCAACTTGAAGATAAAGCATGTGCCTTGTCAATTTAATTGTGATAGGATATGAATCAAGATACCTACTGGGCTCATAACAGCACTATACTCTTATTGTGGGCAAAGTACCTGATGAAAAAAATAGCCCCTTGAGATAAGGTTAGAGTCGAGGACTAAACAGTCTTGCCTATGTTCTAAGTCATTTGTATTTTACTCAGTAGATGGATGGGAAGAAATTGAAGAGTTGTAAAGAGAAACGACAGAAGCAGGCTTAGATTTTAGAAAGTAATTCTCAGGCAATAATTTGAAGAATATACTACAGGAGTACATAGTTGGGGAGGTTAATCAGGAATCTGTTTCAATAATTATTTTTGACTGAAGAGAAAGGAGGGAATTGAATACAGCCAGGTTTTGGACACTGGTGATGAAGTTGGTACTTTTAATTTAAAAAAAAAAAAGGCCCTTTGAGGACTGAAGCTGCATATCTAGAATACCAGCATAATAATGGTAATAGGACAAGTAAAACTTACAAAATGGATCCATAAATGCCTGGCTTCAGCTTGTTTTCCTTTTTAATTTCAATCTTATTTAAGACCTTTTAGTATTAATAATAAACTGCTTATGTTCAACTAATAGTAATTGGATACCTGTGAATGCCCATCTTCATATGCAAACTTATATGCAAATCGTGGCCATGCTTTCAGTTTAAGTTGCATACCATCTAACTGCATATTCACTTCCTCATTGTGATGCTGGAGGCATCCAAGGTCAGATGAGAACACGATCTAATGCCAGAGTAGATCTAGATGCTCCTGAGTAATCACTAATACAGAAGGTGAAGTAGTCTAATGTTCTATTGATGCAGGAGATGTGGGTTCAACTCCTGGGTTATGGATATCCCTTGGAGAAGGAAATAGCGACCCACTCAAGTATTCTTGCCTGGAGAATCTCATGGACAGAGGAGACTGGTAGGCTACACTCCATGGGGTCGCAAAGAGTCAGACATGACTGAGAGACTAAACAAATATTCCCTTTCAGTAGGTTATACTGTCTGCACACCAGAGGATACACTATGCTATCACAGGACTACTCTTTTAGAAACAATGGTCCAGGCTCTCCTGTATAGTGCCCTCTAGTAATAGGACCTATACTCTTAGAATCTTCTTCCTGCTCAGCCCCAGTGACTCCTCCAGCATCTTTTAGGGGTATGCATGTCTTCTCCTATAATTTACCATTTTCCCCCCATTGCTTACATTTTGTCTTGTTTTCTCTGTAATTACTGCTTTTGCATACATTATTTGTTTACTTCTGTATAGGCCTTCTTGTAGAAATTATCCTTTTTTATCATCATACTTGCAAATATTCTAGGATAAAGCAAAAACCTTTTTGAAATTTCTTTCAAATTTCTGGCTATCTTTTCCAACTCATAGACTTGCTGAGACCCTTTGTCACTTCTTTATCCTATAAAAGATTAACAATTTGTCCAGTGAAGTTATCATTCTGCTCCTGTGTCTATTCAAGAGAAGAACTATGGATATGTAATTTTTTACAGTTCATTTTTTTACATTACATTTAAATATTAATGTACTATACACAATATTCTCTGCATTCCTTATTTCACTTAATAATCTATCTTGGACTTCTCTCCATATCCTCTTCTCTTTTAAACTGCTACCAGGTGTTCCATAAAAATGAGTGTACAACAACTAATTTAACCCATCTCCTAATGAAGGATGCCGTTGTTTTCAATCTTTTGCTTTTATAGCACGTCAATAAACATTCAAATACAGAGATTATATGCACATGTGCTACCAGAAAACTGAATCACAACATATGTGCATTTTTATACGGATATTTATGACCAATTTATTATCAACCAAATTTACATTTGTTGATGTTTTAAAACTAGCAGTAGAAAGTTCTTCCATTATAGACAATAAAAATCTTCCTGACTTTATGCCATTTCAACATTTCAAATAATTTTTATTGAAAATTAATATATTCTTCCTGTAAAACATTTTAGAGTAAGTTAAACCCCCTTTGACCACCATTCCCAAATCTGGTACAACGAATCCTACACTCAAAGTAGCCACCATAAGGTATATATTCTTCTTGACTCTGCTGTGTACTGAGAATACATAAGTGGAGCTGTAGAGGATATAAATATACTTTGTGGTTTGATTTTTTTATTCACAAATGATATCATATTAGGTATATCATTTTGTACCTTTAAAAACTTAACCATAAATTTTTGAGCTCTCACTACATTGATCAATGATCACTATTATAAAAGGGTATTATTTCTTGCACAAATCACATTTCCTTTGATGGTTAGAGGGCTTTTGCTCATCAGACTCAAGGATTCAGACTGCTGGAGTAGTCACCATTTTGAACACTCTGTAATTACTGCTTTTGCATACATTATTTGTTTACTTCTGTATAGGCCTTCTTGTAGAAATTATCCTTTTTTATCATCATACTTGCAAATATTCTAGGATAAAGCAAAAACCTTTTTGAAATTTCTTTCAAATTTCTGGCTATCTTTTCCAACTCATAGACTTGCTGAGACCCTTTGTCACTTCTTTATCCTATAAAAGATTAACAATTTGTCCAGTGAAGTTATCATTCTGCTCCTGTGTCTATTCAAGAGAAGAACTATGGATATGTAATTTTTTACAGTTCATTTTTTTACATTACATTTAAATATTAATGTACTATACACAATATTCTCTGCATTCCTTATTTCACTTAATAATCTATCTTGGACTTCTCTCCATATCCTCTTCTCTTTTAAACTGCTACCAGGTGTTCCATAAAAATGAGTGTACAACAACTAATTTAACCCATCTCCTAATGAAGGATGCCGTTGTTTTCAATCTTTTGCTTTTATAGCACGTCAATAAACATTCAAATACAGAGATTATATGCACATGTGCTACCAGAAAACTGAATCACAACATATGTGCATTTTTATACGGATATTTATGACCAATTTATTATCAACCAAATTTACATTTGTTGATGTTTTAAAACTAGCAGTAGAAAGTTCTTCCATTATAGACAATAAAAATCTTCCTGACTTTATGCCATTTCAACATTTCAAATAATTTTTATTGAAAATTAATATATTCTTCCTGTAAAACATTTTAGAGTAAGTTAAACCCCCTTTGACCACCATTCCCAAATCTGGTACAACGAATCCTACACTCAAAGTAGCCACCATAAGGTATATATTCTTCTTGACTCTGCTGTGTACTGAGAATACATAAGTGGAGCTGTAGAGGATATAAATATACTTTGTGGTTTGATTTTTTTATTCACAAATGATATCATATTAGGTATATCATTTTGTACCTTTTAAAAACTTAACCATAAATTTTTGAGCTCTCACT
Source organism: Tragulus kanchil (assembly GCA_022376925.1). Classification (NCBI taxonomy): domain Eukaryota; kingdom Metazoa; phylum Chordata; class Mammalia; order Artiodactyla; family Tragulidae; genus Tragulus; species Tragulus kanchil. The sequence goes on along the minus strand of JAIOJX010000001.1, from coordinate 61,564,492 downwards.
ACATTGATCAATGATCACTATTATAAAAGGGTATTATTTCTTGCACAAATCACATTTCCTTTGATGGTTAGAGGGCTTTTGCTCATCAGACTCAAGGATTCAGACTGCTGGAGTAGTCACCATTTTGAACACTGACAGCCTACCTGGCAGGAAGGAAAAAGCTTTTTGGAATTTCCCACTTGCCACAGAAATAAGAATTCATTGACCAGAAACAGACATGGTCCTAATCAACTCTAAGAGAACCACTGAGTGCAGGCCAATTGCATGCCTGGAAGGAAAGGAGAACTAGAGTAACAGTAAATATCATGAATTACTCTAATGATCAGTAACACTCATAGGTCATAGGGAAAATACTTATCCCACCTTAATATACACTCCCAAATTAAATTCCAAAGCAGCTACACCAATTTGCATTCCTATTGTCAAACTGTGAGTATATATATCTCCCCATATTTTCCTTGACACTTGTTATTATCATGGTACATTTATTTTCTAATCTAATAAGGAAGAAAATAGTGCCAGTATAATTTGTATATTTTTCTGATTGCTAATGGAGTTAAGTATCTTCATTTGTACTGGCCTTTTATGTTTTCTCTTCTGTAATATACATACTTATTTAGCAATTTTCCTGCTAATTTGTTTTTAAGTATTCTTATAAATCTGTAGATGTTCTTTATACATTAAGGAGTACAAACCTTTTTCTGTTAGATACATTGCAAGTGCCACTGGATTAAATTGTCTATTTCTTTTTTTTATTATTCTCCATAGGCACAGAAAATAATTGCCTTGGATCTTTCACATAAAGTCCTCTGAAATATTTGAAAATAGTCAAATCACCCCCTAAATTTCTCTTCCTTGGGCTAAATAATCACAATTCTCTTAACTTTTCCTCATAGGATTGATATTTCAGATTCCTTAATCACATTTCCACTTTGTCTACATTTTATTAACATAGTAGCCTACCATACATTTGTAAACTGTGTAACTTATCTTTCTTCTCTTTTTAATAATTTTAAAGCTAAACTTGCTTTCCATGAACATAAGACATATGTCTTTATAACCTGCAGGTTTGAGCCCCATCCTAGTCTTTTATATCTTCGTATCTGTTCATCTTTCTTCTTTCCCATCTATTTATGTTAAATTTTATTTTATGTCATTTTAAGATGTCTAATTATATTTCTGGGAAAGGAAGGGTATAAATAAATGAGTAAGGGGGCATAAAAAGAGAATGAGAGAGTTCTGATAAATCAATAATATAAAGGCTCAGCTTTCAAAACTATCAATACTTATTTTTTCTTTTTTAAAAATTTTATTTATTTATTTATTTTTGGCTATTCTGGGTTTTCACTGATGCCACAGGCTCTTCTCTAGTTGCAGGGAGTGGGGGCTACTCTCTAGTTGAGATGAGCAGACTTCTTGTGGAACTGGGCTCCAGGACACACGGGCTTCAGTAGTTGTGACACATCAGCTCCATAGTTGCAGCTCCAAAGCTCTAGAGCACAGGCTCAACAGCTGTGGCTCACGGGCTTAGTTTTTCTGCATTATGTAGGATCTTCCTGGCTCAGGGACTGAATCCGTGTCCCCTGCATTGGCAGGCGAACCCTTCACCACTGAGCTATCAGGGAAGCCCCCCCAAAACCATCAATACTTTTTACTCTGATATTTGATTCCTATTTTTCCCACAATTTGATATTATAAGATTCTGGAAAATTCTTTCTCTCCATGCTACTTAGTCTTTCTTTTTACACAGGCATTTAACCATCAGTCCATCCTAAAAGTAGCAATTTGTATCTTTCCCTTTTATGTTTTATCTTGTTGTTGTAAGGGGACAGACGTGTGTGTGTGTGTGTGTGTGTGTGTGTGTGTGTGCGCGCGCGCATGCACTTAGTCATGCCCAACACTTTATGACCCCGTGGCCTGCAGTCCGCCAGGTTCCTCTGTCCATGGAATTTCCTAGGCAAGAATACTGGAGTGGGTTGCCATTTCCTTCTCCAGGGGATCTTTCTGACCTAGGGATCAAACCTACATCTCTTGTGTCTTCTGCATTGACAGGAGGATTCTTTACCAAGCCACTGGAAGTTCAATTTTCTTCAACTGGTCAGAGTCGTTATGAATTGAGTTCTGTCTTTGAGAATATTTAGCAAGCCCGGTGTCATTTCTTATCATCTGCAAACTTGATTAGTTTTTCCTCAAATATCTCTCTTAGGCATAATAAAACTGCGTTTGTGCTAAGTCGCTTCATTCGTGTCTGACTCTTTTTGACCCTAAGGACTGTAGCCTATCATACTCTTCTGTCCATGGGATTCTCCAGGCAAGAATTCTGGAGTGGGTTGCCATGCCTTTTTCCATGGGATGTTTCAGACCCAGGGATCAAACCCACGTCTGTTATGTCTCCTGTATTGGCAGGAGGGTTCTTTACCATTACCACCACCACAGAAGCCTATAATAAAACTACATAAAGACAGTAGCCATCTTGATAGTTTGATTAGAATTTCATTGCTTTCTGATTACTGACAATGTTAATTGGCATAACTTTGCATTCCAGTTCTGATTTGCACTAGTTGTGTTCCTGCTAAACAGAATCACCAGAAGTACAGTGACCCTTAGACGACAATGCCCAGGCCTGCTGAGAACAACTGCAAACCCCTAGAAAGCTCTCAGATGAATTTCTTTGGCTTTGTCATCGCACACGCCAGGTAAAACCTAGGTCAAATCTCTTACAAGTTTCCATATCTTCTTTTCAAAAACTTGTGTTATAGCCATCACTACTGCTCCTTGTCTATGGCCATCACCCATACTTTGTGCCACTGTTAGTTGCTGCAGCTCGCTTTATACTATTAGATCACTACGTTGTATAGGAGCACGTCATCTCGCTTGGAGTTATTCCAATAAGAAAAACTGACTCAGGTAGATTAACTTTGAAACCACTCTTAAAATTAAGGTCTTTCCAACTGTAGGACATACTGTTCTTCATTTTGGAAACCCAACACTTTATGACCCAGTGGCCTGCAGTCCGCCAGGTTCCTCTGTCCATGGAATTTCCTAGGCAAGAATACTGGAGTGGGTTGCCATTTCCTTCTCCAGGGGATCTTTCTGACCTAGGGATCAAACCTACATCTCTTGTGTCTTCTGCATTGACAGGAGGATTCTTTACCAAGCCACTGGAAGTTCAATTTTCTTCAACTGGTCAGAGTCGTTATGAATTGAGTTCTGTCTTTGAGAATATTTAGCAAGCCCGGTGTCATTTCTTATCATCTGCAAACTTGATTAGTTTTTCCTCAAATATCTCTCTTAGGCATAATAAAACTGCGTTTGTGCTAAGTCGCTTCATTCGTGTCTGACTCTTTTTGACCCTAAGGACTGTAGCCTATCATACTCTTCTGTCCATGGGATTCTCCAGGCAAGAATTCTGGAGTGGGTTGCCATGCCTTTTTCCATGGGATGTTTCAGACCCAGGGATCAAACCCACGTCTGTTATGTCTCCTGTATTGGCAGGAGGGTTCTTTACCATTACCACCACCACAGAAGCCTATAATAAAACTACATAAAGACAGTAGCCATCTTGATAGTTTGATTAGAATTTCATTGCTTTCTGATTACTGACAATGTTAATTGGCATAACTTTGCATTCCAGTTCTGATTTGCACTAGTTGTGTTCCTGCTAAACAGAATCACCAGAAGTACAGTGACCCTTAGACGACAATGCCCAGGCCTGCTGAGAACAACTGCAAACCCCTAGAAAGCTCTCAGATGAATTTCTGTGGCTTTGTCATCTCTCACCCCAGGTAAAACCTAGGTCAAATCTCTTACAAGTTTCCATATCTTCTTTTCAAAAACTTGTGTTATAGCCATCACTACTGCTCCTTGTCTATGGCCATCACCCATACTTTGTGCCACTGTTAGTTGCTGCAGCTCGCTTTATACTATTAGATCACTACGTTGTATAGGAGCACGTCATCTCGCTTGGAGTTATTCCAATAAGAAAAAAACTGACTCAGGTAGATTTCAACTTGCTATAAGTGAAACCACTCTTAAAATTAAGGTCTTTCCAACTGTAGGACATACTGTTCCTTTATCTTATTATTTTTTAACTGGGAAAAGCTGCTTTACAATATTGTGTTAGTTTCTGCTGTAAAATGAAGTGAATCATCTATTTTTAAATATATATCCTCTCCCTCTTGGACCCTCCTCCCACCTCTACCTCTAACCACAGAGCAGTGAGGTGAGCTCCCTGTGCCATACAGCACATTCCCACCAGCTATCAATCCCAATCTCCTAATTCATCCCATCCCTCCTCCACCACCACCACTCCCATCCTGTGTCCAAATGTCCTTTCTCTACACGGAATAGACTGTCTCTTGACAGGTAGTTCCTGAATTCCAGAGGTGTTCAAGCACAGGTTGGAAAGTTCCATTTCTCTCCTAAATTATGCCATCTGTCATAATTAAAAACAATTAAAATTTAAAATGGAAATGTCTATTTTTTCCTGAATATACATGAACACGATAGAACATTAAAATTGTACACAGAAAATAAAAGTTCTCATTATTTCAATCTCCAGGGATTCCCAGTGTTAACAGTTTCATGCTCATTCATCTAGACATTTAATTTGTCTATGCAAACATCTTGGTTTTTACACAAATGAGATTATATTATATACAATGTTTTGCCAACTGTTCTATCCATGTAAAAGGTTAGATATATTTCCAGGCCAAGAATAAGTATTTTTGTACTATAGTATTATACAAATCTGTTAATTTATAAACTGCATGCCAATACATTAAAAAGCAGAGACATTACTTTGCCTACAAAGGCCCATATAGTCAAAGCTATGGTTTTTCCAATAGTCATGTATGGATGTAAGAGGTGGACAATAAAAAAGACTGAGCACCAAGAACTGATGCCTTTGAACTATGGTGTTAGAGAAGACTCTTGAGAGTCCCTTGGATAGCAAAGAGATCAAATCAGTCAATCCTAAAGGAAATCAACCCTGAATATTCATTGGAAGGACTGATGCTGAAGCTGAAACTCCAATAGTTTGGTCACCTGAAGCAAAGCCACCAGTAAATATGGAAAACTCAACTACGGCCTCAGGACAGGAAAAGGTTAGGAGCACGTCATCTCGCTTGGAGTTATTCCAATAAGAAAAAAACTGACTCAGGTAGATTTCAACTTGCTATAAGTGAAACCACTCTTAAAATTAAGGTCTTTCCAACTGTAGGACATACTGTTCCTTTATCTTATTATTTTTTAACTGGGAAAAGCTGCTTTACAATATTGTGTTAGTTTCTGCTGTAAAATGAAGTGAATCATCTATTTTTAAATATATATCCTCTCCCTCTTGGACCCTCCTCCCACCTCTACCTCTAACCACAGAGCAGTGAGGTGAGCTCCCTGTGCCATACAGCACATTCCCACCAGCTATCAATCCCAATCTCCTAATTCATCCCATCCCTCCTCCACCACCACCACTCCCATCCTGTGTCCAAATGTCCTTTCTCTACACGGAATAGACTGTCTCTTGACAGGTAGTTCCTGAATTCCAGAGGTGTTCAAGCACAGGTTGGAAAGTTCCCATTTCTCTCCTAAATTATGCCATCTGTCATAATTAAAAACAATTAAAATTTAAAATGGAAATGTCTATTTTTTCCTGAATATACATGAACACGATAGAACATTAAAATTGTACACAGAAAATAAAAGTTCTCATTATTTCAATCTCCAGGGATTCCCAGTGTTAACAGTTTCATGCTCATTCATCTAGACATTTAATTTGTCTATGCAAACATCTTGGTTTTTACACAAATGAGATTATATTATATACAATGTTTTGCCAACTGTTCTATCCATGTAAAAGGTTAGATATATTTCCAGGCCAAGAATAAGTATTTTTGTACTATAGTATTATACAAATCTGTTAATTTATAAACTGCATGCCAATACATTAAAAAGCAGAGACATTACTTTGCCTACAAAGGCCCATATAGTCAAAGCTATGGTTTTTCCAATAGTCATGTATGGATGTAAGAGGTGGACAATAAAAAAGACTGAGCACCAAGAACTGATGCCTTTGAACTATGGTGTTAGAGAAGACTCTTGAGAGTCCCTTGGATAGCAAAGAGATCAAATCAGTCAATCCTAAAGGAAATCAACCCTGAATATTCATTGGAAGGACTGATGCTGAAGCTGAAACTCCAATAGTTTGGTCACCTGAAGCAAAGCCACCAGTAAATATGGAAAACTCAACTACGGCCTCAGGACAGGAAAAGGTTAGTCTTCATTCCAATTCCAAAGAAGGGCATTGACAAAGAATGTTCAAACTACCACACAATTGTACTCATTTCACACACTAGCAAAGTAATGCTCAAAATCCTCCAAGACAGGCTTCAACAGTATGTGAACTGAGACCTTCCAGATGTACAAGCTGGATTTAGAAAAGGCAGAGGAACCAGAGATCAAATTGCCAACATCCACTGAATCATAGAAAAAGCAAAGGAATTCCAGAAATACATCTACTTCTATTTCATTGACCACACTAAAACATTGACTGTGTGGGTCACAACATACTATGGAAAATTTGTAGAGAGGTGGGAATACCAGACCACCTTGCCTGCCTCCTGCAAAACCTGTATGTAGGACAAAAAACAACAGTTAAAACTGCACACGGAACAATGGACTGGTTCCAAATTGGGAAAGCAGTACATCAAGGCTGCATATTGTCACTCTGCTTATTTAATTTACATGCAGAGTACATCATGTGAACTGCCAGTCTGGATGAAGCATAAGGTTGAATCAAGATTGCCAGAAATATCATTAACCTCAGATGTGCAGATGACATCACCCTCATGGCAGAAAGTGAAGAGGAACTATAGAGCCTCTTGATGAAGGTGAAAGAGGAGAGTGAAAAAGTTGGCCTAAAACTCAACATTCAATAAATGAAAATCATGGCATCTGGTTCCATAACTTCATGGCAAATAGATGGGCAAACAATGGAGACAGTGGCAGACTTTATTTTCTTGGACTTCAAAATCACTGTGGATGGTAACTGCAGCCATGAAATTAAAAGATGCTTGCTCCTTGGAATAAAAGCTATGACAAACCTAGACAGAGTATTAAAAAGCAGAGGCATCATTTTGAAAGGGTTAATAGGCAGACTTGGTAAGGAGGCCAGTGGTTTCCAAGGAGGAGGATGAGGAGGGGGAACAAACATTTTCTAGCCAAACATTTTCTTTCCATGATAAGACTCCGCTCTGCTGGCAAGTAACTTTCCTAAAGCCTGGAGTTATCCCTATTGTTTTATGGATGCTTTGGAATGTCTCATTTAGTCTTATCACTAATGATGTCCAGAGACCATCCTTTGGCTAATCCTATGTTAATTATCTCAAGATATATGTTGTGGGTGTGCGCCTGGTAAGACCTTTACAACCTTAAAACATTATTTTAAACTATTGTTAATAATCAAGTGAAAAAGTACATAATGTCTGTACTAAACTAGCAAAGTAGATATTCTGCTACCCACTTCCAGTGCCTTTTGCTGAAAGCTTTCTCTATTCCTTTTTACTTTAATAAAGTAAAGCATGAAGCTCTGAGTGACAAAAACCATGTCTTGAAGTGAAATTTTCTCCTTGAATGGTCATAAATCCCCATCTGTTCACTGTAAGCTATCTACTGTTATCTATCAACTTTGCTAACAAAAGTCTGTATAGTCAAAGCTACGGTTTTCCCAGTAGTCATGTATGGATGTGCGACTTGGACCATAATGAAGACTGAGTGCTGAAGAACTGATGCCTTTGAACTGTGGTGTTGGAGAAGACTCTTGAGAGTCCCTTGGATTGCAAGGGGATCAAACCAGTCAATCCTAAAGGAGATCAACCCTGAATATTCATTGGAAGGACTGATGCTGAAGCTGAAGCTGAAGCTGAAGCTCCAGTATTTTGGCCAGCTGATGCCAAGAGTTGCCTTACTGGAAAAAGTCTGATGTTGGGGAACATAGAAGGCAGAAGGAGAAGGGGATGACAGAAGATGAAATGATTGGATGGCATCACTGAGTCAATGGACACACATTTGAGCAAGCTCTAGGAGATGGTAAAGGATAGGAAAGGCTGACATGCCACAGTCCATGGGGTTACAAAGAGTTGGACACAACTGAGCGACTGAAATGAACTGATGTGAAGAGCCAGCTCATTGGAAAATACCTTGATACAGGAAATCACTGAAGTCAGGAGGAGAAGGGAATGACAGAGGACAAGATGGTTGGATGGCATCACCAAGTCAAAGAACATGGATTTGAGTAAACTCAGAGAAATAGTGAAAAACAGGGAAATGTGGTTTACTGCAGTCCATGGGTTCTAAAAGAGTCAGACATGACTGAGAGACTGTGAATAAGAATGTCAAACTCAAAATCACAGAGAATCAAAAATTGAGTTATAATAAGATTATCCCATGCATGCAGTTTTTTCACAATTTTTTTTATTAAAGCATAGTTGATTTACAATGTGTTAGTTTCAGGGGGACAGTAAAGTGATTTGGTTATATATATATGCATGTATCAGTGTGTGTGTGTGTGTGTGTATACACACATACATATACTATACTCAATATTTTTAATAACCTTACAAGCGAAAAGAATCTGAAAAGGAATATATATCCATATATATATTTGTATAAAAGCTCATTTGCATCTTTTCTTTAGAATCCACATGTAAGTGATATCACATGATGTTTATTCCTTTTCTGTCTGGCTTACTTCACTTAATATGATTATATTAAAGCATTTAGAAAATTTTGAAAGAAATATATGTTGAATTGTTGTATGCTCATAACCTTGATTCTACAATTGTTACCATCCTGTTTATTTTACACATATCTGTCAGTCCATTGACACATCTTAAGTTTTGATGCATTTCACATGAAATCGTAGATATCAATATACTTTCCCCTTGAATATTTTTGTGTGAATAGCTTTAACTAGAGTCATATATTGGTTTACTACTTTTTAAAAACTATTTTCTACTTTTGTTGCAGTATAACTGAAAAATATGTAAGATATTTACCATGCACAATGTGATGATTTGATATTACATATACATTGTGAGAGGCTTCCCTGATGACTCAGTGGTAAACAATCTGCCTGCAATGAGGGAGACCTGGGTTCAGTCCCTGGGTCTGCATACAATTCAGGAGACCCAGGTTTGATTCCTGGGTTGGGAAGATCCCCTGGAGGAGGGCATGACAGCCCACTCCAGTATTCTTCCTGGGAAATCCCATGGACAGAGGAGCCTGGTAGGCTGTACAGTCCATGGGGTTGCACAGAGCTGGACATGACTGAAGCGACTAAGCAGCAGCAGCAGCAGCAGCAGCAGCAGCAGCAGCAGCAGCATACATTGTGAAAAGAGTCCTCCCACTGACTTACTTAACACATCCATCACTCCACATATTTACCTTTTTCCTTCTTTTTTTCTTTTTCTTTTTGGTAAGAATATTTAAGTTGCAAAAAAATCAAGAAATTTGGTTATAATAAGATTATCCCATGCATGCAGTTTTTTCACAATTTTTTTTATTAAAGCATAGTTGATTTACAATGTGTTAGTTTCAGGGGGACAGTAAAGTGATTTGGTTATATATATATGCATGTATCAGTGTGTGTGTGTGTGTGTGTATACACACATACATATACTATACTCAATATTTTTAATAACCTTACAAGCGAAAAGAATCTGAAAAGGAATATATATCCATATATATATTTGTATAAAAGCTCATTTGCATCTTTTCTTTAGAATCCACATGTAAGTGATATCACATGATGTTTATTCCTTTTCTGTCTGGCTTACTTCACTTAATATGATTATATTAAAGCATTTAGAAAATTTTGAAAGAAATATATGTTGAATTGTTGTATGCTCATAACCTTGATTCTACAATTGTTACCATCCTGTTTATTTTACACATATCTGTCAGTCCATTGACACATCTTAAGTTTTGATGCATTTCACATGAAATCGTAGATATCAATATACTTTCCCCTTGAATATTTTTGTGTGAATAGCTTTAACTAGAGTCATATATTGGTTTACTACTTTTTAAAAACTATTTTCTACTTTTGTTGCAGTATAACTGAAAAATATGTAAGATATTTACCATGCACAATGTGATGATTTGATATTACATATACATTGTGAGAGGCTTCCCTGATGACTCAGTGGTAAACAATCTGCCTGCAATGAGGGAGACCTGGGTTCAGTCCCTGGGTCTGCATACAATTCAGGAGACCCAGGTTTGATTCCTGGGTTGGGAAGATCCCCTGGAGGAGGGCATGACAGCCCACTCCAGTATTCTTCCTGGGAAATCCCATGGACAGAGGAGCCTGGTAGGCTGTACAGTCCATGGGGTTGCACAGAGCTGGACATGACTGAAGCGACTAAGCAGCAGCAGCAGCAGCAGCAGCAGCAGCAGCAGCAGCAGCATACATTGTGAAAAGAGTCCTCCCACTGACTTACTTAACACATCCATCACTCCACATATTTACCTTTTTCCTTCTTTTTTTCTTTTTCTTTTTGGTAAGAATATTTAAGTTCTATTCTCTTAGCAATTTCAAGTATACAATACCGTGTCATTAACCACCATCACCATGTTATATAATAGAACCTCAGACCTTATTTATCTTATAACTGAAAGTTACGCTGTTTCACCAACCTCTCCCTATTTCCTCTCCCAGCCCCTGACAACAGCTTTTCTCTTCTGTTTCTGTGAGTTCAATGTTTTCTTTTATATTCCACATATAAGTGATACCATGCATTATTTGTCTTTGTCTGGCTAATATAAGTTGGTATAATGCCCTTCAGGTTCATCTGTCTTGTCACACATGACAGGATTTCCTTCCAATTTTAAGGTTTTCCTGGTGGTTCAGTGGTAAAGAATCCACTTGCCAACACAAGAAATGCAGTTTGATCCCTGGGTCGGGAAGATCCCCTGGAGGAGGGCACAGCAACCCACTCCAGTATTCTTGCCTGGAAAATCCCAAGGACAGAGGAGCCTGGTAGGCTCCAGTCCATGGGATCACAAAAGAGTCAGACACGACTTAGTGACTAAACAACAAGTACACACACACACACACACACACACACACCCCTTGGCTATTCTGAGAAATGTCACTATTAACATAAGAGAACAATGTCTCTTGAAAATAATTATTTTAATTCCATTGGATATATACCCAGGACAGGAACTGTTGGATCACATGGTAATTCTATCTTTAATGTCTTAATGCCACTCCATACTGGTTTCCATAGTGGCTATAACAATTTACACTCCCACCAAGACTGCAGAAGCCCTCCCTTATCTCTACATCCTTGTCAACACTTTTTATTTCTTGATAATAGCCATGCTGCCAGGTATGAGGTGATATCTCTTTTGTGGTTTTTATTTATATTTCTCTAATGATTAGTGATGTTGAGCATATTTTCATGTACTTATTGACCATGTGTGTGTCTTCTTTGGAAAAATGTCTCTAGGTCCATTGCCTATTTAAGTGTTTTCCATTTTATGGAGAAATATTAATAATTGATTATAAAATTTAAGGTGTATGATAATTTGATTTAAATATACTGTAGAATGATTACAATAGATTTAGCTAACATCTATCTCATACAGATACAATAAAAAGAAAAGAAAACAATCTACTGTGATGAGAACTCTGAGGAGCCACTCTCTTACCTCTCCTATATATTATATAGTCATGGTAATTACAATCATCATGATGTACACTACAATCCCTAGTACATGATTTATCTTATAACTGGAAGTTTGTATCTTTTATTAATAACTGCATGTTTTCATACTCCATGCCTCTGGTACCACAAATCTGAGCTCTTTTTCTAAGAGCTTAGTGAGGGGGGTTTGTTTGTTTGTTTGTTTTTAGATTTCACATATAAATGAACTCATACAGTATTTGTCTTTCTCTATTTCACTTGGCATAATGCTTTCAAGTTCCATCCATGTTATTGCACTGGTACAATTTCCTCATTTTTATGGATGAATAATATCCTTTATCCATTTATCCATTGATGGAGACTTTAGGTGTAAGCTAACTGACTTTTTTGATACTGAGTTGTATAAGTTCCTTTTATTTTTTGGATATTAAACCCTTATCACATATATTCCCGTCTGCCTGTTAAGTTGCTTCCATCATGTCCCACCCTTTGTGACCCTATGGACTGGCTCCTCTTTCCACAGGATTCTCCAGGCAAGAATACTGGAGTGGATTGCCATGCCCTCCTCCAGCAGATCCTCCCAATCTAGGGATTGAATCTACATGTTTTTATGTCTCCTGCCTTGGCAGGCAGGTTCTTCATCACAATTGCCACGTGGGAACCCCATCAGATATATGGTTTGCCAATATTTTCTCCAATTCTGTACGTTGCCTGTTCATTCTGTTGACAAATTCCTTTGCTGAACGTAAGTTTTTATTTTGATATAGTTCTACTGTTTATTTTGCTTTTGTTGGTGGTTTTTCTTTCTTTTTTTTTTTGGTATCAAATTCAAAATATCATTACCGAGACCAATGCCAAGGAACTTACTCCTTATGTTTTCTTCTAGGAGTTTTATAGGTTTAGGTATTACATTCAAGGCTTTTTTTTTTCATTAGAGAAAAACTGCTTTACAATGTTGTGCTTCCTTACAGCATACAAATCAGACAGAATTATGCATATATGCCCCACCCTCCTGAGCCTCCCACCCCTCCCCCTCATCCACTCCTCTAAATGATCATAGAGCACCAGGCTGGGCTCCCTGTGCTATACAACAACTTCTCACCAGCTGTTTCACAGATGGGAGTGTATATATGTCGACGCTACATGTAATTCACTTTGAGTTGATTTTTCTATATATTGTGAATTAGGGATTCAGTTTTATTCTTTTGTATGACTCTTTAATTATATAAATTTCAGATAAAGTAGAATACAAAAATTTTAGGGGCAATATTTAATGAGTTTTAAAAATTACATACACACATGCAACCCAAGAATCATTGTGATAAACACATCACTTCCAAAAGTTCTTGCTGCAGTGTTTTGTAGTGCATGGTTTTTGCAGTTAAAACCATACTGTGATCATCACTTGCTGCTGATAAATATAGATCCTATATATCTTTTTGCACTGTAAATGTAAAATATGTCCAAGTTGAAAATTCAAGTATCTTTTCTTCTCAAGTGGTGAGATCATATAAACAATACCATTCTGCACCATGGTTTTACTTTTATCACATTCTAATATATCTTGGGTATCTTTCTATTCTAGTAATACTGAGCTACTAAATTCTTTTGACAGATGCACAATATTCAATAATATGAGTTTAACATAATTTACATAATCATCCCCCCCATTCATGAATATTTAAGTTGTCCAGTTTATCACTATGGCAAACAAGGTTACAATGAAAAACTGTGTAAATATTTATCTCCACATTTCTTTTATTATATTAAAACAGAGTTTCAAAAACGGTATAATGGGACTTTTAGGCAGAGTTCACTCCTACACACAGTCTGCACACCCCAAAAGCTGTGTGTGTGGTTTCTATTATTTGAAAGTGTATTTTTTCAGGTTTCTACAGCTGCAAAGTTTATATTCTAAGACAGGGGAGGCCAAATTAGGGATCAAAGGATGAAAAACCAATCTTTGGGCTTCCCCTGGTGGTCCAGTGGGTAAGGACACCGCCTTGCACTGCAAGGGGCGCCGGTTTGATCCCTGGCCTGGGAAGATCCCACGTGCCGCGGAGCGGCTAGACCAATGTGTTCAATCACTGAGCCGGAGCTCTGGAGCACATGTGTCCAGAGCCGGCGCTTTGCAACAACAGATGCCACCACGATGGGAGGCCCACAGGAGCCAAAGAACAAAGACGGATGAAAACAGAGAAATGAAAGACCAATGGAAGTGGCCCGCCTGCTCCCCTCCCTCCCCAACCCGACCCCCGCCCAAAATAAATAAATAAATAAATAAATAAATAAATAAATAAATAAATAAACAAATCTTTAAAAAAACAAAAAACAAAAACCAAAAAACCAATCTTGGGCTTCTGGGCTAGGAACCCAAGTATTGCACATCCCGTAGACAAAGGGAACTCGGGTAATCTTTATAATAATAATAGCGATTAACACCTGATAATGATGTAGCATTAGACTCATAAAGGAAAAAATGAGGAAGGAATATTTTTAATTATCCAGGGAATTCATAAATGCCAGAAATCTAGAGCATTGGTTTTCAAACTTGAACGCATATCAGAATCACCTACAAGGTTTGTTAAAACACAGACTGCTAGGCCTTATCAGAAGAGTTTCTGATTCATCAGGCCTTTGGTAGGACCTGAATATTTGAGTTTGCAACATGTTGTCAGCAGTTACTGTTGCTGGTCATACTGAAAAACACTTACCAAGAGAAGACTAGAAAGACACTTCTCATATTTGAAACTACGTTGGCCAAAATTTTGTTCTAGTTTTTCACTTAGTGCACATGGAGAAATTAATGTAGAGATCTAGTGATAACTATTTCTAACTTTTGTTTGGTTGTCCTTATTTTTATGTGGTTATGAAATTATGCCAACTTCCTTTTAATCTCTGCTCCCTTACTATTCCATGTTTCTCAATCTCCACTACAGGACTGATATTAGAAATTTAAAATTAATGAAAAACATGTTTAGTAACTGAATTATCAGGTGAGAATATCTGAAATGCAAGAACAAATCTTTGTCACATATGCCTACATAAAGCCTATCTAGAGAAAACGACACAGATTTAATATGTGTACTGGAAAATTAATTACCTTTCTATAGATAGAATGGGTATTAATTTTGTTACTTTACAAAGCTATATGTTAAAATCAAAGTAATGTTGAATCAAGAAAAGACAACTTCCAAGTGTTTATGCATACACATAGTATTCCTCAGGGTTATTTACCTTTTGAGAGGTGCAATTTACTAATTTTTCAGGAATATGCCACCTCCATGTCACAAAACCCTTAAAAAAAATATATGTATATATACACATACATATATATACATATATATGTACGTACATACATATATATATATATATATATATATATATATATATATATATATATATATATATATATGTATATGCACGTAGAGTTTCCCAGGTAGCGCTAGTGGTAAAGTATCCAACTGCCAATGCAGACAATGCAAGAGATGCAGATTCCAATGCTGGGTTAGGAAGGTCCCCTGAAGTAGGAAATGTCTCTCTGCTCTAGTATTCCTGCCTGGAAAAATTCCATGGACAGAGGAGTCCGGTGAGCTACAGTCCATAGGGTTGCAAAGCATCAGACATGACTGAGTGAGCACATACATATATGTATAAAATAAATATAAGATTACATGTCTCATTCTGTTATCTTAGTTTTACATGATTGATATCTCAAATGAAACTTAATTTCTAAATAAAAAGACTTGTCAGAGGGGGAGCCAAGATGGCGGAGGAATGAGGGGAAGATTTCCCTAGCTTCCCAACAGAATCACCAAAACTAATCAAGAAATGAAACACCACCAACAAACCAGCCACTAGACGACAGAGGAACTCCTTAGGTCTGCGAGGGTCGAAGAGGGAACAGCCAGAACCTTCCCGGAGCTACTCTTCTAGAACCCTTTATCCTAACCCCCACGCCAGACTGGACCAACGGAGAGCACGCTAGCAAGTGCCCTAAAAGGGGGCCTGAGTGGAGCATCGGGGGAGAGAGGGCAGCGCTCAGCACAAAAATTCCAAGAATCCAGCCGGATCACCAGCAGAAATGAAGACACTGCGAAGATAGGATACTGGAGCAGAGCCGGGCGGAACGCAATCGGGAAGCTCCCCACAGAGTGCTGCCTGGAGACCTGGAGCTGGAAGGGAGTGCCCAGTGTGAAAATCGCGCTGCTTGGCCAGGTGAAAATCGCGACTTTCTGCCTGGCACTGGGTAAGTTCAAACACTCCTAGTGGGAGACTTGCTGAACGGAGGGGGGAAGCCGCCCACGGACTGCTGACCAGGGACCGGGCTCGAGCCGGGCGGGAAAGCTCGTGCCTTTGGGACTTGGATGCGTAACTGGCAGTGCGCGCGCGCCAGTGGCGGAGGAGCCCGTGCACCCCCATAGCTACACCCGCAGTGGAGGAAGCTGGGAGAAGGGCAGGTATTGGAGGCTACCGGCGGGTGCGCGGCAGAGCCGGGGCGTCCCCCTCCAACAGGGGATTGCGCGCGCAGCGGCCCCCTGCCTGACGGACTGGGATCAGTCTGCCACCCCGGCAAGCACCAGAGCTTGCAGCAAAGCCTTTATTTTGCTGAAAACAAAAACAGAAACCATAGCAACCTGTGCTGTAAGGGAAAGGCTACATCATCAAGACAACACCATCTAGAGCAGATTGGCTTCCATCAGACAGATAGAGATACCAGGCATAAGCTTTTTTATTTGTTGTGGACGCTGTTTATTAGATGGATCGGTCAGGTTTTATTCCTGCCTGGAAAAATTCCATGGACAGAGGAGTCCGGTGAGCTACAGTCCATAGGGTTGCAAAGCATCAGACATGACTGAGTGAGCACATACATATATGTATAAAATAAATATAAGATTACATGTCTCATTCTGTTATCTTAGTTTTACATGATTGATATCTCAAATGAAACTTAATTTCTAAATAAAAAGACTTGTCAGAGGGGGAGCCAAGATGGCGGAGGAATGAGGGGAAGATTTCCCTAGCTTCCCAACAGAATCACCAAAACTAATCAAGAAATGAAACACCACCAACAAACCAGCCACTAGACGACAGAGGAACTCCTTAGGTCTGCGAGGGTCGAAGAGGGAACAGCCAGAACCTTCCCGGAGCTACTCTTCTAGAACCCTTTATCCTAACCCCCACGCCAGACTGGACCAACGGAGAGCACGCTAGCAAGTGCCCTAAAAGGGGGCCTGAGTGGAGCATCGGGGGAGAGAGGGCAGCGCTCAGCACAAAAATTCCAAGAATCCAGCCGGATCACCAGCAGAAATGAAGACACTGCGAAGATAGGATACTGGAGCAGAGCCGGGCGGAACGCAATCGGGAAGCTCCCCACAGAGTGCTGCCTGGAGACCTGGAGCTGGAAGGGAGTGCCCAGTGTGAAAATCGCGCTGCTTGGCCAGGTGAAAATCGCGACTTTCTGCCTGGCACTGGGTAAGTTCAAACACTCCTAGTGGGCAGCTTGCTGAACGGAGGGGGGAAGCCGCCCACGGACTGCTGACCAGGGACCGGGCTCGAGCCGGGCGGGAAAGCTCGTGCCTTTGGGACTTGGATGCGTAACTGGCAGTGCGCGCGCGCCAGTGGCGGAGGAGCCCGTGCACCCCCATAGCTACACCCGCAGTGGAGGAAGCTGGGAGAAGGGCAGGTATTGGAGGCTACCGGCGGGTGCGCGGCAGAGCCGGGGCGTCCCCCTCCAACAGGGGATTGCGCGCGCAGCGGCCCCCTGCCTGACGGACTGGGATCAGTCTGCCACCCCGGCAAGCACCAGAGCTTGCAGCAAAGCCTTTATTTTGCTGAAAACAAAAACAGAAACCATAGCAACCTGTGCTGTAAGGGAAAGGCTACATCATCAAGACAACACCATCTAGAGCAGATTGGCTTCCATCAGACAGATGAGAGGATAAAAACCAGGGACAGTATTTAGCTTTTTTTGTTTGTTTATTTGTTGTGGACGGTTCTGTTTATTAGATGGATCGGTCAGGTTTGGTTTTTTTTTTTTTTTTTGGTCTCTTCTTACTAAGTTTTTCTTCCCTTTTTAATTTTTAATTTATTTTTTTTGATTTTTAATTATTAATTTTTTTAAAATTTTAATTCTTGGAAACTTCTAATTTTCTTTCCTCTTTGCCACTGCTTCCTCCCTCTATGTTCTAAATGTAAAACTTTCTTCTATCTACCATTATCCTCTAGATAAATATTTACTACCTTCCTGTCTCCACTACTCTCTTGCAGCTGCACTAAACAATACAACACACTAATCTTGGCTACATAACCCTATAAATCCTTCCAAGACAAATCTATTCCTTCTCATTACCCATACACTCTCCACCTCCTCACCCCCAACACATGTCTTAGCTAAAAATTGCTTTCAAAGAAATAGTCCAAGCCAGGACTTTGCCCCAGATCTATTTTTCCAGGCACTATTTTAATTAATTCAGAGCTTAACAGGCAAGTATCATCTTTGACTGCGTCATTTGCCAGAAAATTTTCCTATGCTTTATCTCTGTAAGACTGGTTAGATGTGGTTATTGCTGTGTATGTATGTATATCTTATGACTATGTTAGAAAATATCTGCATGCTTTTATGACTGTCACCCATCAGAGACACACCTCTTGTTCCTCAGATGATAGTATTTGAACTAATATCAAGGAACACCATAGCAAACCAGACATAGAGCCTACACCCCCTGACCAATCATCAAACCAAGGATCCTCAGGGTAGAAGCCCTGAATCCAAGACCCCACACTATCAAAGAACATACAACACTAGAGATTATTCACCTGTAAACAAGACCTAACACCATCCAAGACACAAACCATTTAACCCTTCTACAAGGACAGAAACCCAAAGGAAGGGAGAATTCAACCAAGAAGCCTGGTGGAGAGAAGAACTTCATACACACAGACACCCACAAAGAAACAAAAACTAACCTAATAATGAAAAGACAGAGAAACACTGCACAAATGAAGGACCAAGCTAGAGAAACACCGCTTCAAATGACAGAGGAGGAGATAGACAAACTATCTGAAAGAGAATTCAGAAAAGCTATACTAATGAGGATGCAAAACACCGAAAACAGAGTATTAGAGGAAATTAGTGCATTGGGAAAAGACATGCAGGAAACGAAAAATAAGCAAATAGAGACCACCAACTCAATTGATGAACTCAGAAATACTATAGAAGGTCTCAACAGTAGAGTATCAGAGGCTGAAGAAAGGATAAGTGAGCTGGTAGAATGGCTGAGATAAATGCTGAAGAACAGAACAAAGCCAAAAGAATTAAAAGAACTGAGGATGGCATTAAAGACCTATGGGACAATATCAAACACACCACATTAGAATTATAGGAGTTCCAGAGGAAGAAGAGGGGAAGAAAGGCTATGAAAAAATTCTTGAAGAGGTTATAGCTGAAAACTTCCCCAGCATGGGAAAGGAAATAGTCGACCAAGTCCAAGAAGCACCAAGAGTTCCATACAGGATAAATCCCAGAAGAAACACACCAAGGCACATTCTAATCAAACTAACACAGACTAAATATAAAGACAGATTACTAAAAGCAGCTAGAAGCAAACAACAAATCACATATAAAGGAAACCCCATACGTCTAACTGCGGATCTTTCAACAGAAACCCTGCAGGCCAGAAGAGAATGGCAAGACACACTTAAACGGCTAAAAGAAAATAACCTCCAACTAAGAATTCTCCACCCAGCAAGAATCTCATTCAGAATTGATGGAGAAGTCAAAAGCTCCACAGAGAAGCAAAAACTAAAATAATTCTGTACCACAAAACCAGCCCTACAACAAGTGTTAAAGGGCCTGATATAGTCAATAAATGCAAGAGAAGAAGAAGCCCTACAAATCAAACCCCAAACTTCTAAGAAGAAGACAATAGGAACACTCGTATCAATAATTACTTTGAATGTAAATGGACTAAATGCTCCAACCAAACGACACAGGCTGGCTGAATGGATCCAGAAACATGACCCATATATATGCTGTTTACAAGAGACTCACTTCAGACCTAGAGACACTCATAGACTGAAAGTGAGAGGCTAGAAAAAGATATTCCATGCAAATGGAAATCAAAAGAAAGCTGGAGTAGCAATCCTCATATCAGACAAAATAGACTTTAAAGTAAAGAAGATTCTAAGAGACAAGGCAGGTCACTACATCATGATTAAGGGATCTATCCAAGAGCAAGACATAACAGTCATGAATATCTACGCACCCAACACCTCAATACATAAGACAGATACTTTCACACATAAAAGAAGAAATCAATAATAACACAATAATAGTAGGAGACTTTAATACCCCCCCTCCTTCCCACACCCCACTGAAGGGCCCAATCAAGAACTCAGAAATACTATAGAAGGTCTCAACAGTAGAGTATCAGAGGCTGAAGAAAGGATAAGTGAGCTGGTAGAATGGCTGAGATAAATGCTGAAGAACAGAACAAAGCCAAAAGAATTAAAAGAACTGAGGATGGCATTAAAGACCTATGGGACAATATCAAACACACCACATTAGAATTATAGGAGTTCCAGAGGAAGAAGAGGGGAAGAAAGGCTATGAAAAAATTCTTGAAGAGGTTATAGCTGAAAACTTCCCCAGCATGGGAAAGGAAATAGTCGACCAAGTCCAAGAAGCACCAAGAGTTCCATACAGGATAAATCCCAGAAGAAACACACCAAGGCACATTCTAATCAAACTAACACAGACTAAATATAAAGACAGATTACTAAAAGCAGCTAGAAGCAAACAACAAATCACATATAAAGGAAACCCCATACGTCTAACTGCGGATCTTTCAACAGAAACCCTGCAGGCCAGAAGAGAATGGCAAGACACACTTAAACGGCTAAAAGAAAATAACCTCCAACTAAGAATTCTCCACCCAGCAAGAATCTCATTCAGAATTGATGGAGAAGTCAAAAGCTCCACAGAGAAGCAAAAACTAAAATAATTCTGTACCACAAAACCAGCCCTACAACAAGTGTTAAAGGGCCTGATATAGTCAATAAATGCAAGAGAAGAAGAAGCCCTACAAATCAAACCCCAAACTTCTAAGAAGAAGACAATAGGAACACTCGTATCAATAATTACTTTGAATGTAAATGGACTAAATGCTCCAACCAAACGACACAGGCTGGCTGAATGGATCCAGAAACATGACCCATATATATGCTGTTTACAAGAGACTCACTTCAGACCTAGAGACACTCATAGACTGAAAGTGAGAGGCTAGAAAAAGATATTCCATGCAAATGGAAATCAAAAGAAAGCTGGAGTAGCAATCCTCATATCAGACAAAATAGACTTTAAAGTAAAGAAGATTCTAAGAGACAAGGCAGGTCACTACATCATGATTAAGGGATCTATCCAAGAGCAAGACATAACAGTCATGAATATCTACGCACCCAACACCTCAATACATAAGACAGATACTTTCACACATAAAAGAAGAAATCAATAATAACACAATAATAGTAGGAGACTTTAATACTCCTCTCACACCATTGTATAGATCATCCAAACAGAAAATTAATAAAGAAACACAAGCCTTGAATGCCACACTAGAAGAAATGGACCTCATCGATATCTTTAGGACATTCCATCCAAAACCAGAATACACTTTCTTCTCAAGTGCTCACGGAACGTTCTCCAGGAAAGACCACATCCTGGGCCACAAATCTAACCTCAATCAATTCAGGAAAACTGAAATTGTATCAATGATCTTCTCGGACCACAATGCAATAAGACTAGAGATCAACTACAGGAAAAAAACCGCTAAAAACACAAAAACAAAGGATTACTGAGGAAATCAAAGAAGAAATTTAAAAATTCCTAGAAGAAAATGATAATGAACATACGACCGTACAAAACCTATGGGATACCACAAAAGCAGTTCTAAGAGGGAAATTTATAGCAATACAATCCCACCTCAAGAAACTAGGCAAAGATGAAGCAGATGACCAAATCCTCTGCTTAAAACAATTGGAAAAAGAAGAACAAAAACACCCCAAAGCCAGCAGAAGAAGAGAAATCATAAAGACTAGAGCAGAAGTAAATGAGAAAGAAATGAAAGAAACAATAATAAAGATAAACAGAACAAAAAGCTGGTTCTTTAAAAAGGTAAACAATATTGACAAGCCTCTGGCCAGACTCATCAAGAGAAAGAGAGAGAAGAACCAGATCAACAAAATCAAAAATGAAAAAGGAGAGATTACAACAGATCATGCAGAAATCCAAAGGATTCTAAGGGACTATTATGAGCAACTCAATGCAGCAAATTGGACAACCTGGAAGAAGTGGACAGTTTCTTGGAGAAGATTAATCTCCCAAGACTGAGCCAGGAAGAAACAGAAACTTTGAACAACCCAATCACAAGCTCAGAAATTGAATTTGTGATTAAAAATCTACCCAAAAATAAAAGCCCAGGGCCAGATGGCTTCACAGCCGAATTCTACCAAACATTTAAAGAAGAATTAATGCTTGTTCTTCTAAAACTCTTTTGAAAAATTGCACAGGAAGGAAAACTTCCAAACACATTCTACGAAGCCACCATCACCCTGATACACAAACCAGGCAAAGACAACACAAAAAAGGAAAATTACAGACCAATTTCTCTGATGAACTTAGACGCCAAGATCCTCAACAAAATCCTAGCAAACAGAATTCAACGACACATCAAAAAACTCATACATCATGATCAAGTCGGGTTCATCCCAGGCATGCAAGGATTCTTCAACATCCGCAAATCAATCAATGTAATACACCATATCAACAAACTGAGAGACAAAAATCACAAAATCACATGATCATCTCAATAGATGCAGAAAAAGCCTTTGACAAAGTACAACACCCATTTATGATAAAAACTCTTCAGAAAATGGGCATAGAAGGAACCTATCTCAACATAGTGAAAGCCATATATGAGAAGCCCACAGCGAACATTTCCTCTAAGATCAGGAACAAGACAGGGGTGTCCACTTTCACCACTACTATTCAACATAGTCCTGGAAGTCCTAGCAACAGCAATAAGAGAAGAGAAAGTAATAAAAGGAATCCAGATTGGAAAGGATTGGAAAGGATTGGAAAGGAAGAAGTCAAGCTCTCTCTATTTGCAGATGACATGATATTATACATAGAAAATCCCAAAGACACGGTTACAAAGCTACTAGAGCTAATGAATGAATTCAGCAAAGTCGCAGGATACAAAATCAACACACAGAAATCACTGGTATTCCTATACACAAACAATGAAAAATCAGAAAATGAAATCAAAGAGGCAATCCCCTTCACCATTGCAACCAAAAGAATCAAATATCTAGGAATAACCCTACCCAAAGAAACAAAAGAACTGTACACAGAAAATTACAAGACACTCATGAGAGACATTAAAGAAGACTTAAACAGATGGAGACATATTCCATGTTCCTGGATTGGAAGAATCAATATTGTGAAAATGACCATACTACCAAATGTCATCTATAGATTCAATGCGATCCCTATCAAACTTCCAATGACATTCTTCACAGAACTAGACCAAAGAATAACACAGTTCATATGCAAACACAAAAGACCTCGAATAGCCAAAGCAATCCTGAGAAAGAAGAATGGAGCTGGAGTGATCAGCCTCCCCAACTTCAGACTCTACTACAAAGCAACAGTCATCAAGACAGTATGGTACTGGCACAAAAACAGAACTATAGACCAATGGAATAAGATCAAGAACCCAGAGATAAACCCATGCACCTATGGGTACCTTATTTTTTACAAAGGAGGAGAAACTATAAACTGGGACAAAGACAGCCTCTTCAACAAATGGTGCTGGGAAAATTGGACAGCTACATGCAAAAAAATGAAGTTGGAACATTCCCTGACACCATACACAAAGATCAACTCAAAATGGATTAAAGACCTAAATGTAAGACCAGAAACCCTCAAACTCTTAGAGGAGAATATAGGCAAAACCCTCAAGGACATCAATCAAAGCAAGATCTTCTCTGACCCACCTACTAGAATAGCGGAACTCAAAAGAAAAATGAACACGTGGGACCTCATGAAACTTAAAAGCTTTTGTACAGCAAAAGAAATTACAAAAAAGCTGAACAGACACCCCACAGAGTGGGAGAAAATCATAGCAAATGAAACAACAAAGAATTAATCTCCAAAATTTATAAGCAACTCAGACAACTCAGCACAGGAGAAACTAACAACCCAATCAAAAAATGGGAAAAAGATCTAAAGAGACGCCTCTCCAAAGAGGACATACAGATGGCCCCAAAGCACATGAAACGATGCTCAACCTCGCTCATCATTAGAGAAATGCAAATTAAAACCACAATGAGATACCACCTCACACCCGTCAGAATGGCCATCATCAATAAATCGACAGACAGTAAATGCTGGAGAGGCTGCGGAGAAAAGGAAACCTACCCAAAGAACTGTACACAGAAAATTACAAGACACTCATGAGAGACATTAAAGAAGACTTAAACAGATGGAGACATATTCCATGTTCCTGGATTGGAAGAATCAATATTGTGAAAATGACCATACTACCAAATGTCATCTATAGATTCAATGCGATCCCTATCAAACTTCCAATGACATTCTTCACAGAACTAGACCAAAGAATAACACAGTTCATATGCAAACACAAAAGACCTCGAATAGCCAAAGCAATCCTGAGAAAGAAGAATGGAGCTGGAGTGATCAGCCTCCCCAACTTCAGACTCTACTACAAAGCAACAGTCATCAAGACAGTATGGTACTGGCACAAAAACAGAACTATAGACCAATGGAATAAGATCAAGAACCCAGAGATAAACCCATGCACCTATGGGTACCTTATTTTTTACAAAGGAGGAGAAACTATAAACTGGGACAAAGACAGCCTCTTCAACAAATGGTGCTGGGAAAATTGGACAGCTACATGCAAAAAAATGAAGTTGGAACATTCCCTGACACCATACACAAAGATCAACTCAAAATGGATTAAAGACCTAAATGTAAGACCAGAAACCCTCAAACTCTTAGAGGAGAATATAGGCAAAACCCTCAAGGACATCAATCAAAGCAAGATCTTCTCTGACCCACCTACTAGAATAGCGGAACTCAAAAGAAAAATGAACACGTGGGACCTCATGAAACTTAAAAGCTTTTGTACAGCAAAAGAAATTACAAAAAAGCTGAACAGACACCCCACAGAGTGGGAGAAAATCATAGCAAATGAAACAACAAAGAATTAATCTCCAAAATTTATAAGCAACTCAGACAACTCAGCACAGGAGAAACTAACAACCCAATCAAAAAATGGGAAAAAGATCTAAAGAGACGCCTCTCCAAAGAGGACATACAGATGGCCCCAAAGCACATGAAACGATGCTCAACCTCGCTCATCATTAGAGAAATGCAAATTAAAACCACAATGAGATACCACCTCACACCCGTCAGAATGGCCATCATCAATAAATCGACAGACAGTAAATGCTGGAGAGGCTGCGGAGAAAAGGGAACACTCCTGCATTGCTGGTGGGAATGTAAATTGATAGACTCTATGGAAGACAGTATGGAGATTCCTTAAAAAACTAAAAATAGAAGTACCCTATGACCCAGCAATCCCACTATTAGGCCTATATCCTGATGAAATCAAAACTGAAAGAAGCACCTGTACCCCAATGTTCATTGCAGCTCTCTATACAATAGCCAGAACATGGAAGCAACCTAGAGGTCCATTGTCGAATGAATGGATACAGAAGCCCTGGTACATATATACAATGGAATACTACTCAGCTGTTAAAAGAAATGCAGAAGACTCAGTCCTAATGAAGTGGCTGGCTCTAGAACCTATCATAAAAAGTGAAATCAGTCAAAAAGAGAAAGACAAATACAGTATACTAACACACATATATGGACTCTAATAGGACGGTCTTGATAACACATGCAGGGAACTCATGGAAAAACAGAGCATAGACATAGGGACATTGTGGGGAATAAATAGGGATGGGGAGGCAGGGAGGGAGTAACATGGAAACCTATACTGTCATGTGTGGAAAAATAGCTATTGTCATTGTGCTAAGGGAATAGGAGTGCTTACAATGGCATGGGGCGATGGTCCGGAGGGGTGGGATGGGGGGAACTCGGGGGATGGGGACCAGGGATATGCATATGACTGATGTGGGAACATACATGTCTGTGAACAACAAAACTCTGTAAAACCTTTAAAATAAAGGATTAAAATAATAAAAAAAGAAATGTCACAAATAAAACGAGGAAAAAAAAAACTGAAGTTAGTCAGAAAGAGAAGGACAAGTACAATATACTAACACATATATATGGAATCTAGTAAGATGGTGATGATGGCACATGCAGTGAAATGACAGAAAGACAGACATGGACAGTGGACATATGAACATTGTGTGGAAGGAACAGTGGGTAAGAGGCATAAAGTAAGTAGCATGAAGACCTGTACTATCATATGTGAAGAAAATAGCTTTAGTCATTGCTCTATGAGAAAAGCAGATCCTTCAGGGGTGCTGTGTGATGTTCTGGAGGGGTGGGATGGGGGGGATATACATATGACTAATCTGAGAACATACATATCTGTAAACAACAAAATTCTGTAAAAGTTAAAAGTAAAATAAAAGCTTAAAAAATATTTTGTAACAAGAATCAGGAAGATGTCTAACTGAATGAAAAAAAGACAATGAATAAATATCAAAATCAAGATAACAGAGATATCAGAATTATCTGAGAGGATTTTAAAGCAGCCTTCAAAATAATGTTTCAACAAGCACTTGTGAATATATTTGAAGCAAATGACAAGAGAGAATATGTCATGAAAGAAAAAGAAGTTCTCAGCAAATAGAACATGTAATACAGGACCAAATGGAATTCAAAGTTGTAAGGTACAAGGTAAATACATAAACATATCCATATGACTATACACTAGCAATGAAAAATCTGAAAAGGCAATTCAGAAAAACTCCATTTGAAATCACACCAAAAGAATAAAATATACAGGAATAAATTTAACCAAATAGGTACAAGATTTATACAAGTGAAAATTATAAAACATTGCCAAAATAAATTAAAGAAGACCTAAATAAATGCGAGGGGCTTCCCTGGTAGCTCAGTGGCAAATAATCCACTTGCCAATGCAGGGGACATGGGTTTGATCCCTGAGTCAAGAAGATCCCTTAGAGAAGGAAATGGCAATCCACTCCAGAATTCTTCCCTGGGAAATCCCATGGATAGAGGACGCAGGCTGGCTAGAGTTCATGGGGTTGCAAAAGAGCTAGACAAAACTTAGTAACTAAACAACATGGAAAAAGATCCTGTGTTCATCAGCTAGAAGATTTAATAATGTTAAGATGACAATACTTCTCAGAGCAAGCCACACATCAAATGCAATACCTATCAGTAACCCAACAGACATTTCCCCCTCACATACATACAGGAATGGAAATGTTTATGCTAAAATTCACATGGAATTGCAAGGTATTCAAATAATGAAACAACCTTGAGAAAGAACAAAGTTGGAGGACTCACATATACAAATTTCAAAGCATACTACAAAGCCACCCTATTTAAAGTAGTGTGGCATCAGCATAAGGATAGACATATAGATGAATAGAATAGAACAGAGAGACCAGAAAGAAACCATGAAATTTATGGTCAGTTGATTTTCAACAAGGGTGCCAAGACCATTCAATAGGAAAATAATACCTTCTTCAATGTATGATGCCTGGACAACAGCATGGCTACATGCAAAATAATTTAAGTTGCATGCACTTAACACGTTATACAAAAATTGACTTAACATGGATCAAGAACTTAAATATAAGAGCTAAAATATGAAAACTCTTAGAAGGAGCCATAGCACTAAGTCTTCATGATCTTGGATTTGACTATTGTTTCTTAAATATGACACCAAGAGCACAAAGCAACAAATAAAGAAACAAGGAAAAATAGTTAAATTAGACTTTATCAAAATTAAAACCACTTGTGGAACAATGGACACAATGAAGAAAGTGAAAAACCAACCCATAGAATTGGAGAAAATACTTACAAATCATATATCCGATAAGGATCTAGTATACAGAGCATATGAAGAACTCTTACAATTCAATAAAAACATGAAAACAAACAACTGAATTAAAAAGGGCAAAGAACTTGTAAAGACATGTCTCCAAAGAAGACATACAAATGGTTAATAAGCATATGAAAAGATACTAGAGATATGAAAATCAAAGCCACAATGAGAACAGGGGACATGGGTTTGATCCCTGAGTCAAGAAGATCCCTTAGAGAAGGAAATGGCAATCCACTCCAGAATTCTTCCCTGGGAAATCCCATGGATAGAGGACGCAGGCTGGCTAGAGTTCATGGGGTTGCAAAAGAGCTAGACAAAACTTAGTAACTAAACAACATGGAAAAAGATCCTGTGTTCATCAGCTAGAAGATTTAATAATGTTAAGATGACAATACTTCTCAGAGCAAGCCACACATCAAATGCAATACCTATCAGTAACCCAACAGACATTTCCCCCTCACATACATACAGGAATGGAAATGTTTATGCTAAAATTCACATGGAATTGCAAGGTATTCAAATAATGAAACAACCTTGAGAAAGAACAAAGTTGGAGGACTCACATATACAAATTTCAAAGCATACTACAAAGCCACCCTATTTAAAGTAGTGTGGCATCAGCATAAGGATAGACATATAGATGAATAGAATAGAACAGAGAGACCAGAAAGAAACCATGAAATTTATGGTCAGTTGATTTTCAACAAGGGTGCCAAGACCATTCAATAGGAAAATAATACCTTCTTCAATGTATGATGCCTGGACAACAGCATGGCTACATGCAAAATAATTTAAGTTGCATGCACTTAACACGTTATACAAAAATTGACTTAACATGGATCAAGAACTTAAATATAAGAGCTAAAATATGAAAACTCTTAGAAGGAGCCATAGCACTAAGTCTTCATGATCTTGGATTTGACTATTGTTTCTTAAATATGACACCAAGAGCACAAAGCAACAAATAAAGAAACAAGGAAAAATAGTTAAATTAGACTTTATCAAAATTAAAACCACTTGTGGAACAATGGACACAATGAAGAAAGTGAAAAACCAACCCATAGAATTGGAGAAAATACTTACAAATCATATATCCGATAAGGATCTAGTATACAGAGCATATGAAGAACTCTTACAATTCAATAAAAACATGAAAACAAACAACTGAATTAAAAATGGGCAAAGAACTTGTAAAGACATGTCTCCAAAGAAGACATACAAATGGTTAATAAGCATATGAAAAGATACTAGAGATATGAAAATCAAAGCCACAATGAGATATCACTTCACTCCCACTAGGATTGCTATAAAATAATAATAATAAAACAGAAAATTATAAGTGTTTGTGACAATATAGAGATACTATGATCCTCATACATTTCTGCTAGGAATGTAAAAAGGTAAGGCTGCTATGAAAAACTGTTTTGGCAATTCCTTAAGTATTTAACATAGAAGTATTATATGACTCAACAAGTCCATGTCTGGTTATATATCCCAAAAAACTGAAAACAGATGCTCAAAAAATCTTATACAAGTATTCACAGCAGCATTACTCACAATAGCCAAAAGGTAGAAACACACATGTCCATAAGTGATTAATGGGTAAACAAAATGTGACAAATTCCTACAACGGAATATTATTCAGCTATTAAAAGAAATGAAGTGCTTATACATACTACAACATGGATGAACTATGAAAGTATGTTAGGCAAAAGAAGCCATATACAAAAGGCTACATATTGGATTATTTCATTTATATGATATATCCAGAATAGGCAACTCAAGAGAGAGAAAGAATATTAATGGCTGGCTGGGACTTGGTGGAGAGAAGAATGGGAAATGATTACTTAATGGGTATGAGATTTCTCCTTGGGGTAATGAAAATGTTCTGGAACTAGATAACGGTGATGGCTGTACAACATTGTGAAATCACGTACTAAATGTCACTAATCGTAAGTTTTCTGAGAAGGAGCCATAGCACTAAGTCTTCATGATCTTGGATTTGACTATTGTTTCTTAAATATGACACCAAGAGCACAAAGCAACAAATAAAGAAACAAGGAAAAATAGTTAAATTAGACTTTATCAAAATTAAAACCACTTGTGGAACAATGGACACAATGAAGAAAGTGAAAAACCAACCCATAGAATTGGAGAAAATACTTACAAATCATATATCCGATAAGGATCTAGTATACAGAGCATATGAAGAACTCTTACAATTCAATAAAAACATGAAAACAAACAACTGAATTAAAAATGGGCAAAGAACTTGTAAAGACATGTCTCCAAAGAAGACATACAAATGGTTAATAAGCATATGAAAAGATACTAGAGATATGAAAATCAAAGCCACAATGAGATATCACTTCACTCCCACTAGGATTGCTATAAAATAATAATAATAAAACAGAAAATTATAAGTGTTTGTGACAATATAGAGATACTATGATCCTCATACATTTCTGCTAGGAATGTAAAAAGGTAAGGCTGCTATGAAAAACTGTTTTGGCAATTCCTTAAGTATTTAACATAGAAGTATTATATGACTCAACAAGTCCATGTCTGGTTATATATCCCAAAAAACTGAAAACAGATGCTCAAAAAATCTTATACAAGTATTCACAGCAGCATTACTCACAATAGCCAAAAGGTAGAAACACACATGTCCATAAGTGATTAATGGGTAAACAAAATGTGACAAATTCCTACAACGGAATATTATTCAGCTATTAAAAGAAATGAAGTGCTTATACATACTACAACATGGATGAACTATGAAAGTATGTTAGGCAAAAGAAGCCATATACAAAAGGCTACATATTGGATTATTTCATTTATATGATATATCCAGAATAGGCAACTCAAGAGAGAGAGAAAGAATATTAATGGCTGGCTGGGACTTGGTGGAGAGAAGAATGGGAAATGATTACTTAATGGGTATGAGATTTCTCCTTGGGGTAATGAAAATGTTCTGGAACTAGATAACGGTGATGGCTGTACAACATTGTGAAATCACGTACTAAATGTCACTAATCGTAAGTTTTCTGTTACACGTTTTTTATCATAATGAAAGATAAGAATCAAATGGACATTTTAGAACTAAGAAATTATAGCAAACAAAATAAAATAAAAAACCAAAATGAATAAGCTCAAGAATAGACTGGAGGGGACAAATGAAACAAGTAGCAAAACCAAGGTCAAAATCATAAAAATTCTACAGTTTGAACAACAAAGAGAAAATAGATTTTAAAATTAAGTATAGCCTTAAGGATCTGTGAGGCAGAAACAAAATATCTACCATTCATGAGCCAGGAGTTCTGGAAGACAACAAAAGGAGAAGTAACATTGAAAAAATAAATAATTGTTGAAAACTTGTCACATTCTTTGTGACATTTTGCTACACGTTTAAGAAGATTTTCAAGTCAGAGAAAATAGTACCACAGAATTTAAGCCAAAACATCACTGTTAGACTTCTGAAAACTAGCCAAGAGCCAAGAAAAATGACATCCTGCCTATAGGGGACAAATAATTCAAGTTATCCAACTAGACATCAATAATTACATTAAATGTAAGTGGTATAATTACATTAACTAAAAGACAGGAATTGGCAAATTGGATTTAAAAACATGGCCAAACTATACACTATTTTAAAGAAATGAAGTGCTTATACATACTACAACATGGATGAACTATGAAAGTATGTTAGGCAAAAGAAGCCATATACAAAAGGCTACATATTGGATTATTTCATTTATATGATATATCCAGAATAGGCAACTCAAGAGAGAGAAAAGAATATTAATGGCTGGCTGGGACTTGGTGGAGAGAAGAATGGGAAATGATTACTTAATGGGTATGAGATTTCTCCTTGGGGTAATGAAAATGTTCTGGAACTAGATAACGGTGATGGCTGTACAACATTGTGAAATCACGTACTAAATGTCACTAATCGTAAGTTTTCTGTTACACGTTTTTTATCATAATGAAAGATAAGAATCAAATGGACATTTTAGAACTAAGAAATTATAGCAAACAAAATAAAATAAAAAACCAAAATGAATAAGCTCAAGAATAGACTGGAGGGGACAAATGAAACAAGTAGCAAAACCAAGGTCAAAATCATAAAAATTCTACAGTTTGAACAACAAAGAGAAAATAGATTTTAAAATTAAGTATAGCCTTAAGGATCTGTGAGGCAGAAACAAAATATCTACCATTCATGAGCCAGGAGTTCTGGAAGACAACAAAAGGAGAAGTAACATTGAAAAAATAAATAA
This sequence comes from Tragulus kanchil, assembly GCA_022376925.1. Classification (NCBI taxonomy): domain Eukaryota; kingdom Metazoa; phylum Chordata; class Mammalia; order Artiodactyla; family Tragulidae; genus Tragulus; species Tragulus kanchil. The sequence goes on along the minus strand of JAIOJX010000001.1, from coordinate 61,532,359 downwards.
TTGTTGAAAACTTGTCACATTCTTTGTGACATTTTGCTACACGTTTAAGAAGATTTTCAAGTCAGAGAAAATAGTACCACAGAATTTAAGCCAAAACATCACTGTTAGACTTCTGAAAACTAGCCAAGAGCCAAGAAAAATGACATCCTGCCTATAGGGGACAAATAATTCAAGTTATCCAACTAGACATCAATAATTACATTAAATGTAAGTGGTATAATTACATTAACTAAAAGACAGGAATTGGCAAATTGGATTTAAAAACATGGCCAAACTATACACTATTTTAAAGAAATTCATATCAAAAGATAGACTGGTAGAAAGTAATATAATAAGAAAAGATATAGCATACAAAAGTAAATAAAAGTAAAGCAAGAGTGGATATATCAGATAGACTTCAGGACAAAGGAAATTACGAGAGGCAAAGAGGGACATCATAAAATATTTTAAGGATCAATCCACCAAGAAGACATAGCAATCCTTAATAAAAATGGAAAGAGAAATAGTCAAACTTGCATTTATAGTTGGAAACTTAAATACCATTCTCTGAATAATTGATAGACCAACTAGACAGAAAATCAGCCAATTTATAGATCTCAGTGTCATTAACTGAAAGGACCTTAGACATATTCATAGAACACCTCACCTAACAACAGTAGAATACATATAATTTTCAAATACTCACAGAATATATACTAAAATAGACTATGAAAAGTGAAAGTGTTAGTTGCTCAGTTGTGTCCAACTCCTTGGGATCCTATGGACTGTAGCCTGCCAGGTTCCTCTGTCCGTGGAATTCTTCAGGCAAGAATATTGGAGTGGTTATCCATTATCTTCTCCAGGGAATCTTCCTGATCCAGGGATTGAACCCAGGACAGCTGTATTGCAGGCAGATTCTTTACCACCTGAGCCACAAGGGAAGCCAGAGTAGACCACGTTGTTGTTCAGTTATTAAGTTGTGTCCAACTCTTTGTAACTCCATGGACTGCAGCATGCCAGGCTTCCCTGTCTTTATCTCCTGGAGTTTGCTCAAATTCATGTCCACTGTGTCAACGATGCCACCCAATCATCTCATCCTCTGTTGCTCCCTTCTCCTCCTGCCCTCAATCTTTCCCAGCATCCAGGTCTTTTCCAGTGAGTCAGCTCTTCATATCAGGTGGCCAAAGTATTGGAGAATCAGCTTCAGCATCAGTCCTTCCAATGAATATTCAGGGTTGATTTTCTTTAGGACTGATTAGTTTGATCTCCTTGTTGTCCAAGGGATTCTGACGTCTTCTCCAACACCACAATTCTAAAGCATCAATTCTTCATCACTCAGCCTTCTTTATGGTCCAACTCTCACATCTGTACATGACTACTGGAAAAACACAGTTTTGACCATACAGATCTTTGTTATTGTCCTAATTAAGATGGTGGGGTAGAAGGACATGTGCTTATCTTTTCCTGTGAAAATTCCAAAATCGCAATCAGCTGCTGAACAATCATGAGCAGGAGGATACTGGAACCACCATAAAAAAAGACTACTCATGTCCAAGGACAAAGGAGACGCTGCAATGAGATGGTAGTAGTGGCACAATCATGTTAAAATCAAATCCCATACACATTGGGTGGAAGACCTGCAAACTGCAGAACAATAATATCAAAGAAGTTCTCCCACTGTTGCAATGGTTCTAGGTCCCACATCAGACTTCCCAACATGGGGATCCAGCAAAGGGACTGGGAATCCCCAGGGAATTTGACTTTGAAGGACAGTGGGATTTGATTACAGAACTTTCACAGGACTGGGTAAACTGAGACTCTCACAGGACACAAACAAAACCTTTCATGCACCAGGACCCAAGAGAAAGGAGCAATGACCCCAAGAGAGACTGAGCTAGACCTATCTATGAATGTTTGAGGGTCTCCTGTGTGGGGTGGTGGTGGCCTGCCACAGGGACAGGGGTATTAGTAGCAGCAGTCTGGGGAACTGCATGTTGGCATAAGTCCTTTTGGAAGTCACCTTTAGTCCTACAACAGAGCCTGTAGACTCCAGGATTTTCCCCCTCAGGTCAAACAACTAACAGGAAGGGAGCACAGCCGCACAATCAGGAGAAATTGGAATAGAGTTTTACTAAGCATTACCCCACCCACCAGATAAAGTCCCAGTTTTCCCCACAGCCAATTCCTCCCATCAAGAAGCTTGCATAAGCCTCTTTTCCTCATCCATCAGAGGGAAGACAGAAAAGGCAAAAACTACAATCCCACAGCCCCACAAATGAAAACCACAATTGCAGAAAGCTAACCAAAATGATCACATGGATCACAGTCTTGTGTAACTCAATGAAGCTATGAGCTCTGCCATGCAAGGCCACCAAAGATGGACAGGTCATGGTGGAGAGTTCTGACCAAACGTAGTCCACTGGAGAAGGGAATGGCAAACCACTTTAGTGTTCTTGCCTCAAGAACTCTGTGAACAGTATGAAAAAGTAGACCATATCTTGGGCCATAAAACAAATGTGAAAGAACCGAAATCATGCAAAGTGTTTTCTCTGACACAATGGAATCACAGTACAAATAAGTAACAGGAAGATAAACAAGAAAATCTCTAAACATCTGGAAATTAAGCAGCACATTTCAAAATATTTCATGGGTCAAAGAGTAAGTCTCAAGTGAAACAGAAAATAGAAAATACTATACCAAATTTTGTGAACTGTAGCTTAGGCAATGAGAGGAACATTTATAACACTAAACTAAGAAAGAGGCAAAATCTTAAGTCAGTAATCTAAGTTACCACCTGAAGAGACTAGAAAGACCAAAATAAAGCCAAAGTAAGCAGAAGCAAGAATATAATAAAGATCAAAAATGAATAACATTGACAACAGAAATTCAATGAAATTCAAAGATCTGATTCTTAGAAAAGATGAATAAAATGGACAAACCTCTAATGAGGACAAAGTAAAAAAGAAAAACATCAAAGGATAATAAGGGGGCTTCCCTGGTGGTCCAGTGGGTAAGGACACCACCTTGCACTGCACGGGGTGCTGGTTCGATCCCTGGCCTGGGAAGATCCCACGTGCCAGGGAGTGACTGGACTGATGTGTCCAATTAACGAGCCGGAGCTCTGGGGTGCATGCACCCAGAGCCAGTGCTCTGCAACAACAGAGGCCACTGTGATGGGAGGCCCACACAGGCCAAAGAACGAAGATAGGTGAAAATAGATAAATGAAAACAAAATTGGAATAGAGTTTTACAGCTTACCCAAAGATAAAGTCCCAGTTTTCCCCACAGCCAATTCCTCCCATCAAGAAGCTTGCATAAGCCTCTTTTCCTCATCCATCAGAGGGAAGACAGAAAAGGCAAAAACTACAATCCCACAGCCCCACAAATGAAAACCACAATTGCAGAAAGCTAACCAAAATGATCACATGGATCACAGTCTTGTGTAACTCAATGAAGCTATGAGCTCTGCCATGCAAGGCCACCAAAGATGGACAGGTCATGGTGGAGAGTTCTGACCAAACGTAGTCCACTGGAGAAGGGAATGGCAAACCACTTTAGTGTTCTTGCCTCAAGAACTCTGTGAACAGTATGAAAAAGTAGACCATATCTTGGGCCATAAAACAAATGTGAAAGAACCGAAATCATGCAAAGTGTTTTCTCTGACACAATGGAATCACAGTACAAATAAGTAACAGGAAGATAAACAAGAAAATCTCTAAACATCTGGAAATTAAGCAGCACATTTCAAAATATTTCATGGGTCAAAGAGTAAGTCTCAAGTGAAACAGAAAATAGAAAATACTATACCAAATTTTGTGAACTGTAGCTTAGGCAATGAGAGGAACATTTATAACACTAAACTAAGAAAGAGGCAAAATCTTAAGTCAGTAATCTAAGTTACCACCTGAAGAGACTAGAAAGACCAAAATAAAGCCAAAGTAAGCAGAAGCAAGAATATAATAAAGATCAAAAATGAATAACATTGACAACAGAAATTCAATGAAATTCAAAGATCTGATTCTTAGAAAAGATGAATAAAATGGACAAACCTCTAATGAGGACAAAGTAAAAAAGAAAAACATCAAAGGATAATAAGGGGGCTTCCCTGGTGGTCCAGTGGGTAAGGACACCACCTTGCACTGCACGGGGTGCTGGTTCGATCCCTGGCCTGGGAAGATCCCACGTGCCAGGGAGTGACTGGACTGATGTGTCCAATTAACGAGCCGGAGCTCTGGGGTGCATGCACCCAGAGCCAGTGCTCTGCAACAACAGAGGCCACTGTGATGGGAGGCCCACACAGGCCAAAGAACGAAGATAGGTGAAAATAGATAAATGAAAAGACCAATAGAAGTGGCCCGCCCGCCCCCCTCCCTCCCCAACCCGACCCCCACCAAAAAAAAAATTAAAAAAAAAAAAGGATAATAAGAGAATAGTAGAAACAACTCCACATATACCAATTTGACAATTTAGAAAGATAAATCCATCAAAAAATATAAATTGCCACCACTCATCCAAAATCCAATAGATCACTTTAATACCCTTATATTAAGAAATTATATTACTATATTAAAATTCTTCCCCTTAAGGTTTCCAAAGCCACATGGCTCCACTGGAGAATTCTACCAAACTTTTAGAGAAAATATTTTTCCAATTCTATACAATTTTCCAGAAAACAGAATTAATCTTATGAAACTAGTATTACTTTGATAGAATAATGGGACACAATTATAAAAAAAGAAAAATACAAACCAAAATTCTTTATGAATATAGACACAAAAATTAATAAAACATTATCAACAAAATTCAGCAATACATAAAGAGATTATCCACATTAACCAGAGATAAAAATCTAGTTCAATATTTGAAAACCAATCAGTGTAATCTACCATATTAGCCAGGCTAAATTTAAAAAGCACATGATCATATCAATCAATGCCAAAAAATTTCACCAATTCAACATCTAATCATGATTAAAATAACTCTCAGAAAAAAATAGAAATAGAAGAGAATTTGTTTCACTTAATAAATCACATCTATCTGAAAACTGAAACTAAAATTTTATTTAATGTTGAAGGAGTACATGCTGTTTCCCAAAGTTAAGAAACAAAGCAAGGATGCCTGCTCTCATTTCCCTTATTCAGGAAAATACCACACATACTAGCCAGGGAAATAAGACCAGAAAAGGAAATGAAAGGAATACAAATTGGAAAAGGAATCGATCCTTATTTGAAGATCTCATGGTGGCATAGAAAATAAACAAGGAATCTACCCTCCTCCCCTAAAAAAATCCCTCCTAGATAAGTTCAGTGAGTTCAGAAAGGTGAAAGGACACAAAGTAAACACTAAAATCAATTACATTTCTATATATTAGCAGTGGACACATACATGGCCACTGCAATAATGCTTATAACCAGTCAGAAATAGAATTCCCTGGCAAGCCAGTGGTTAGAACTCCATGCTTTCATGGCCAAGGGCCCAGGTTCAATCTCTGGTCAGGGACCGAAGTTCACACAACTTGCCTGGCATGGCCAAAAATATTTTTTAAATAATTTGTACATGGATGTGAAAAACATGTACAGGATTTGCATGCTGAAAACTATAAAACACTGATGAAGGAAATAAAAGAGATCTAAGTAAGTGGAAATTAACACAGATTGCTGCTAATGAAACCCTTATATTGTGTTTCCAAAGCCACATGGCTCCACTGGAGAATTCTACCAAACTTTTAGAGAAAATATTTTTCCAATTCTATACAATTTTCCAGAAAACAGAATTAATCTTATGAAACTAGTATTACTTTGATAGAATAATGGGACACAATTATAAAAAAAGAAAAATACAAACCAAAATTCTTTATGAATATAGACACAAAAATTAATAAAACATTATCAACAAAATTCAGCAATACATAAAGAGATTATCCACATTAACCAGAGATAAAAATCTAGTTCAATATTTGAAAACCAATCAGTGTAATCTACCATATTAGCCAGGCTAAATTTAAAAAGCACATGATCATATCAATCAATGCCAAAAAATTTCACCAATTCAACATCTAATCATGATTAAAATAACTCTCAGAAAAAAATAGAAATAGAAGAGAATTTGTTTCACTTAATAAATCACATCTATCTGAAAACTGAAACTAAAATTTTATTTAATGTTGAAGGAGTACATGCTGTTTCCCAAAGTTAAGAAACAAAGCAAGGATGCCTGCTCTCATTTCCCTTATTCAGGAAAATACCACACATACTAGCCAGGGAAATAAGACCAGAAAAGGAAATGAAAGGAATACAAATTGGAAAAGGAATCGATCCTTATTTGAAGATCTCATGGTGGCATAGAAAATAAACAAGGAATCTACCCTCCTCCCCTAAAAAAATCCCTCCTAGATAAGTTCAGTGAGTTCAGAAAGGTGAAAGGACACAAAGTAAACACTAAAATCAATTACATTTCTATATATTAGCAGTGGACACATACATGGCCACTGCAATAATGCTTATAACCAGTCAGAAATAGAATTCCCTGGCAAGCCAGTGGTTAGAACTCCATGCTTTCATGGCCAAGGGCCCAGGTTCAATCTCTGGTCAGGGACCGAAGTTCACACAACTTGCCTGGCATGGCCAAAAATATTTTTTAAATAATTTGTACATGGATGTGAAAAACATGTACAGGATTTGCATGCTGAAAACTATAAAACACTGATGAAGGAAATAAAAGAGATCTAAGTAAGTGGAAATTAACACTGTGCTAATGGATTAAAAGACTTCACATAATAAAGATATCAATATTTCCCAAATTAATAAACAAGATCATCATCAAAATCTCAGTAAGTTTTTTAGAGATATAGGAAAGATTATTTCTAAAATTTATATGAAAAAGCAAGAGGACTAGAAAGCTAAATAATTTTGAGACAACAGAATAAAGTCGAGGAAGAAATCTATCTGGTTTTAAGACTTATATAACTACTGTAATCAAGATTGCAGGGTACCAGTTTAGGGGAAGACATATATATCAATTTGTATGTAAAGAACCTACATGTAACATATATATACCAAACTGCCTTTTGACAAAGGATAAAAAACATTTCAGTACAGGAAAATTTGTCTTCAACAAATGGGGTTGGATAAATTGGATGTTCATAGGCAAAAAAAGAAAGTGAACACAGGTTTAAGTCTCATGAATTATTCAAATGTTATCCCAAATGGTTATGGATAAATGGTGACCAGCAATAAGTATGGTCAGGCAGCAAAAATGTGGGTGTGATTGTAAAAGTGCAGCACAGTGTGTCTTTGTGCTGATGGAACTAATTGTAGCAATGTCAATATTCTAGTTGTGATATTGTACTCTAGTTATAGAAAGTATTACTGTCAAGGGAAACTGAGAAAAAAGTATTTGGGATCCCTCTGCATATTTTATTGAAATATAGTTGATGTATAATATATAAGTTATAAGTGTACAATAAAGTAATACAACTTTTAAAGGTCATTCTCCACTTATAGTTATTATAAAATATTTGCTATGTTCCCTATGTTGTACAATATATTCTTACAGTTTATTTTATACCAAATAATTTGTCCCTCTTAATTCCCTTCCCCTATGTTGCCTCTTCCTCCTTCTCTCTCCCCCCTGGTAACAACTAGTTTACTCTGTAAAGCTGTGAGTCTGATTCTTTTTTGTTATATTCATTAGTTAGTTGTATATTTTGAATTCCATATAAGTGATATCATGCAGTATTTGTCTTTTTATCTCTGACTTATTTCACTCAGCCCCTTTTTTGTCTGATTCTTTTGTTATACAGGATTATGTAAAACATCTGATGAAGGAAATAAAGAGATCTAAGTAAGTGGAAATTAACACTGTGCTAATGGATTAAAAGACTTCACATAATAAAGATATCAATATTTCCCAAATTAATAAACAAGATCATCATCAAAATCTCAGTAAGTTTTTTAGAGATATAGGAAAGATTATTTCTAAAATTTATATGAAAAGCAAGAGGACTAGAAAGCTAAATAATTTTGAGACAACAGAATAAAGTCGAGGAAGAAATCTATCTGGTTTTAAGACTTATATAACTACTGTAATCAAGATTGCAGGGTACCAGTTTAGGGGAAGACATATATATCAATTTGTATGTAAAGAACCTACATGTAACATATATATACCAAACTGCCTTTTGACAAAGGATAAAAAACATTTCAGTACAGGAAAATTTGTCTTCAACAAATGGGGTTGGATAAATTGGATGTTCATAGGCAAAAAAAGAAAGTGAACACAGGTTTAAGTCTCATGAATTATTCAAATGTTATCCCAAATGGTTATGGATAAATGGTGACCAGCAATAAGTATGGTCAGGCAGCAAAAATGTGGGTGTGATTGTAAAAGTGCAGCACAGTGTGTCTTTGTGCTGATGGAACTAATTGTAGCAATGTCAATATTCTAGTTGTGATATTGTACTCTAGTTATAGAAAGTATTACTGTCAAGGGAAACTGAGAAAAAAGTATTTGGGATCCCTCTGCATATTTTATTGAAATATAGTTGATGTATAATATATAAGTTATAAGTGTACAATAAAGTAATACAACTTTTAAAGGTCATTCTCCACTTATAGTTATTATAAAATATTTGCTATGTTCCCTATGTTGTACAATATATTCTTACAGTTTATTTTATACCAAATAATTTGTCCCTCTTAATTCCCTTCCCCTATGTTGCCTCTTCCTCCTTCTCTCTCCCCCCTGGTAACAACTAGTTTACTCTGTAAAGCTGTGAGTCTGATTCTTTTTTGTTATATTCATTAGTTAGTTGTATATTTTGAATTCCACATATAAGTGATATCATGCAGTATTTGTCTTTTTATCTCTGACTTATTTCACTCAGCATAATACCTTCCAATTCTATCCATGTTGTTGCAAATGGCAAAATTACAGTCTTTCTTATGACTGAGTAGTAGACAGACAGTAAAAAATCTGCCTGCAGTGCAAGAGACCAGGGTTTGATCCCTGGGTAGGGAAGATCCCCTTGGAGTAGAAAATGGCAACCCAGTTCTGTATTCTTGCCTGGAAAATTCCACGGACAGAAGATCCTAGTGGGTTACAGTCCATGGGGCTGCAAAGAGTCGGACACAACTTAGCGACTGAGCACAGCACTAGTAGTCCATTAGGCTTCCCAGGTCGTGGATAGTGGTAAAGAATCTGCCTGCCAATGTAGGAGACATAAGAAATGTAGGTTTGATCCCTATATGTTGGGAATATCCCCTGGAGGGAGGCCTGGAAACCCACTCTAGTATTCTTGCCTGGAGAATTCCTGGCAGGCTACCGTCCACAGGGTTACAAAGAGTCAGACACAACTGAAGCGACCCAGTAGCAGCAGCAGCAATAGTTCATTGCATGCATATATAGGGACTTCCCTGGTGACTTAGTAATGAATCTGCCCACAGCGCAGGAGACCTTATACATATCTTATTTATCATTTGTTGATGGACATTTAGGTTGTTTCCATATCTTGGCAATTATAAATAATGCTACTATGAACACTGGGGCACATGTATCTTTTCAAATGGATTAAAGACCTAAATGTAAGACCAGATACCATAAAACTACTAGAGGAAAACATAGTCAAAATATTCTTTAATATAAATCACAGAAATATTGTTTTTTTTTCCTGGATTGAACTTCTAAATCAAAGGTAATTAAAGCAAAAATAAACAAATAGAACCTAATTAAACTTAAAAGCTTTTGCATGGCAAAGGAAACCATCAACAAAATGAAAAGATAACCTACTGAATGATGGAATGTATTTACAAATGATACAACTGATAAGGAATTAATATCCAACATATATAAATAGCTCATACAAGTCAACATCAAAAACAAACAACTCATTTAGAAATGGGCAGAAGTGAATAAACATTTTTCCAAAAAGGAAATGCAGATGGTCAACAGACACATAAAAAAGTGCTTAACATCACTAATCATCAGGGAAACACAAATCAAAGCCACAATGTGATATCATCACACATCTGTCAGAATGGCCATCATCAAAAAGACTACAAGTAGCAAATGGTGCCAAGAATATGGGAAAAGGGAGCCCTTTTAAACTGTTGGTAGGAATGTAAATTGTCACAACTACTGCAAAAAACAGTATGCAGGTTTCTCAAAAAACTAAACATAGAACTATCATGTGACCCAGCAATTCCACTCTTGGGTATATAGCCTCTGCAATTTTTATAACTCCATGTGAATCTACAATTATTTCAAAATTAAAAGTTTGTTCTTTAAAAAAGATAGGCTACATAAAATTCTGCAAATTATAACAGCATGTATGTTCAGTCACTCCACTGTGTCTGACTCTTTGTGACCTCATGTATTGCAGCATGTCAGGCTCCTCTGTCCATGGAATACTCCAGGCAAGAATACTGGAGTGGGTAACCATTCCCTTCTTCAGGGCATCTTCCCAACCCAGGGAGGGATCGAAGTCACATCTCCTGCACTGGGCAGGTAGATACTTTGCCACTGTGCCACATAGGAAGTCCTACAACAACATAGTTATTGATATTTTACAAGATTTTAAGTAGAGCTCTTTTTTTCCTCCAGAGTTTTGGCTGAGAAAACACTAAACAAGAAATATGAGAGATTATTCTAGAACCACAATCCTAAACTTTCAATTAAATGACAGGAAGAATCAATAAACCAAGTGATACATATGTTAATATTTAGATCCCAGGTTCAGCAATAAAGAACAAGAGCCGGGTTCAATCCCTGGGTCATGAAGATCCCATACAGAAGGCGATGGCAACCCACACCAGTATTTTTACCTGAAGAATTCCATGGATGGGGAGCCTGGTGGACTGTGGTCCATAGAGTTGCAAAGAGTCAGACACGAGTTAGCAACTAAACAATAACAGCATGTAACATATACTTCAAGGGATTACAGAAAAGTCTAAGACACAGACTATGCTTTTGAGTAGCTTACTATATAGACACATACACAAGAAATGGTGCAATTAATACAAAATCAAATTTCATCAATTTTAATATGTACTTTTTTCTCATGTTAACTTTTCTGAAATCAGAATGGCATCTTGGGTAAATGAAATGCAGTAAACAAAAGGCACTATGTATATGTGACAAAGGAGTAGTTCAGCAAAGAGTTCTCATAAGATTTCAGAGGATAATTCCTTGTAATCTGTAGTAAGGGAGGACTACTTAGAGGAGGTGAGAATTAACAGAGCCTAATGCATGGGTACGATTACAGAGACAAATGACAGACAGGTGAGTGGTTTAAATGGAAAAGCAAGGAGAATGGAATTAAACATTAAAAAGGCCAGTAATTGGGAATATGGAGATCACATTTCAGGTAAAAGGGCAGTTTGACTTGAGTTAAATCTTCATTGAATAGAAACATAGAGGAAATTCTGCTTCTGATAATTATAGGCTAGGTAATTCCTACTGATGGCTCCCAGTTAAGAGGAATGAAATATTTTTAAATCATCTTTAAAGTGTCAAAATACTAACTGGATAGGAATTGCTTTTTCAAAGTCTAGGAGAAAGCAATCTTCCAGAGAGGAAAGCCAAGTATTAAAAGCTACTTTTGTCCTAAGGTCTATTGACACTCTGAGATAAATAGCTGCAAAATTGAGTAGTGATTTTTATAGTGGCACTTGGTGAGGGGAACAAAAATCAAAGCCCTGTAACTTCTCAAAGTGGAGATTCTGATAAATTACTTTTGTCAATAAGCTCAGACCCTAATGGGCTACACGCTCAGGGTAAAAGGGGAACTGGACTTGCCCTTTTCATAGACTTACAACCCAGTACTTTCAAGCCATAAATTTAGATTAACATGGCCCCAAATGGTTAATGCACTCTGGCACCTGACAGAAAAATCAAAAATCTTCTCTGGTGAATGGACCATCATCCTTGACTTTGAATTATTCTTACTATTGTATTAAGAACTAATTGTCAGCCTATAGTCAAAGGCAATCAGGCACATACAAAAACAATATATCATGTGTATAAAGCAATAGAAAAACAGCAGAAACCTGCCCAAACCTTCGGATTTGTGGCTTATTAGACACAGACTAAAAAATATCTATGACTAGTATGTTTAAGAAATAAAAGACCAGCATGAATATGGTCTTCATGGAACACAAAACCATAAGAAATGATGTATCAGATATGAAAAAGCACCAAGCATACTTCTAGAACTGAACAGTTCAATGTCAAGATTACAAGCTCTTTGGTGTGTATAACAGCAGATTAGACACTGAAATTGATGAAGTTAAGTCAAAACAAGTATCCAGAATACAGTACATAGAGATAAATAATAGAATATACAGAAAGAAGAGAGGCTAAGAGACAGAGGATAGAGTGATAAGATGTGACATTGTTTAATTGGAACCCAGGAGAGGAGAGAACAAAACGGGGCAGTGGTACTATTCGAGGACATAATACTTGCCAATATCATTAAAGCAATGACAAAACCTAATCTACAAATGTAAAATGTCCTAGAAATACGAACCAAGATAAAAAGAAAGTTGCACCTGGTAACATCACAGTAAGACTGCAATAAAATAAAGACACAGAGGGGGTCTTGAAAGCATCCTAAATTTTAAAATGGTAGATTACTTTCAAAGAAGCAGATTAGACAATGGCTGATTTCTCAAAAACAGCAAAGGAAAAAGACAATGAAATTCCAGTTAGCTTAAAGATAACTACTAACCTAGAAATCCATAGTCAATAAGCATATCATTTTAAAATAAAGATAAAATACTTTGCCAAAGAAATGAAAGCTAAGACATCTTTAGAAGAGTGAACTAGACTTTAAGGAATTCCTAAGGATATGCTACAGGAAAGGAGTGAAGAGAAAAGAAAGTGGTGAATCTGGGGACTTCCCTGGAAGTCCAGTAGTTAAGACTACAAGCTTCCAATGTAGGGGGCATGGGCCTGATTCCTGGTCAGGGAACAAGGATCCCACATATCATTTAGTGCAGTCAAGAAAAAAGTGGTAAACATGTGAATAAATCTACATGACTACTGACTATCTGAAACAATAATTACCTTTTGAAGGTTATTAAGAACTTAGAATTAAAAGGCAGCAACAATAGCATAGAAATCTAGATGTGGAAAAACCACATTTAGATTGTTTCAAGAAATTAGGGAAGATAAATTTGGACAAGACAATTGAGACCAATTGGATTAGTAAGATTAAATACCAAGATAATGAGTTAGGATTTCAATAAGCAGACAATAGATTCAGACGTTTAATGACACAATGAGAATGGCATATTAAGAAGACGATCCTGGACTTTTGTTTAAACGGTTTAGAAGAAATAAATACAAGAGGTAGAAGGGCCATCACAATAAACAAGGTGTGAAATACTAAGTCATGCTGGTGGCAGTGGAAAATAAAAGGCATAGAGAATATGAGAATAATTGGAAAGGAAGAACAGACAGAAGCTGATAACTGATTGGATGTAGAAGGCTGACAAAGAAAGAAGTTGATGATCCAGAGGCTTCACAGCTATGTAACTGGGAAAAGAGCTTGTTAACAGAAACAGTTCAATCAGAAGAAAAAGTCCCTTCACATGAAAAACAGCAAAGTAGCGACCTTATTTCAAGATCTATCAAATTTAGGTGAAACAGGCAAGTGGAAATATCAAGCTGGGGTTTGAAGATGAAATGAGCTTGGGGAAATATCAGGGCCTGCAGAAAATTTGGGGACTCATGCACATTTTGGTGGCATTCACAACATGGGGACAGTGTGTATTCAGAGAAGAGTGCTAAAGATTCAACTGAAGCACACACATTTGGGAAGCAAGATTTGGATGGAGATCAGCAAAGAAGACAGAAAAACAGAAGGTGGCAGGGAGAGAAGTAAGACAAGAGAAAGACAGTATACAGTGTCGTGGAAACCAAGAGCACAAAATTTTAAAAGGAAGAGGATGATCTTCATAAAGCTGTACAGGTAACAAGAGATCAAGGATAAGGAGAGTCCAAGAGGCTCCTGAAACATCACATGTTCTCTTCATATTATCTCATACCCCTTAAAAAAATTCCTTACTTAAAAAAAATAGAAATCCAAAGAAAATAGAAAGTGAATTAAAGATCATTGGCAGGTTGTTTTTATTTACAGTCTAAATCTAATCATCACCAAGTTTTTTTGGGGGTGAGGTACTATTATATTTCTCAACCAGATCAGCAGGAAGACCTAGAGCCATAAAATTACCTTTTGAAGGTTATTAAGAACTTAGAATTAAAAGGCAGCAACAATAGCATAGAAATCTAGATGGAAAATTAAAAGGGGCAAGACAATTGAGACCAATTGGATTAGTAAGATTAAATACCAAGATAATGAGTTAGGATTTCAATAAGCAGACAATAGATTCAGACGTTTAATGACACAATGAGAATGGCATATTAAGAAGACGATCCTGGACTTTTGTTTAAACGGTTTAGAAGAAATAAATACAAGAGGTAGAAGGGCCATCACAATAAACAAGGTGTGAAATACTAAGTCATGCTGGTGGCAGTGGAAAATAAAAGGCATAGAGAATATGAGAATAATTGGAAAGGAAGAACAGACAGAAGCTGATAACTGATTGGATGTAGAAGGCTGACAAAGAAAGAAGTTGATGATCCAGAGGCTTCACAGCTATGTAACTGGGAAAAGAGCTTGTTAACAGAAACAGTTCAATCAGAAGAAAAAGTCCCTTCACATGAAAAACAGCAAAGTAGCGACCTTATTTCAAGATCTATCAAATTTAGGTGAAACAGGCAAGTGGAAATATCAAGCTGGGGTTTGAAGATGAAATGAGCTTGGGGAAATATCAGGGCCTGCAGAAAATTTGGGGACTCATGCACATTTTGGTGGCATTCACAACATGGGGACAGTGTGTATTCAGAGAAGAGTGCTAAAGATTCAACTGAAGCACACACATTTGGGAAGCAAGATTTGGATGGAGATCAGCAAAGAAGACAGAAAAACAGAAGGTGGCAGGGAGAGAAGTAAGACAAGAGAAAGACAGTATACAGTGTCGTGGAAACCAAGAGCACAAAATTTTAAAAGGAAGAGGATGATCTTCATAAAGCTGTACAGGTAACAAGAGATCAAGGATAAGGAGAGTCCAAGAGGCTCCTGAAACATCACATGTTCTCTTCATATTATCTCATACCCCTTAAAAAAATTCCTTACTTAAAAAAAATAGAAATCCAAAGAAAATAGAAAGTGAATTAAAGATCATTGGCAGGTTGTTTTTATTTACAGTCTAAATCTAATCATCACCAAGTTTTTTTGGGGGTGAGGTACTATTATATTTCTCAACCAGATCAGCAGGAAGACCTGAAGCTAACATCAGAAGATGTAGAATCGTCAGAGAGTTCCCCAGAATTTACCAGGAGAGGCAAAAAAAGGGGGAGGAGAAAGTATGACACTAGCATTTTGAGCAGAAAATTGAGGGTATGGTAGCATTGTAACCCAGCATTAGCCAAATTGGATTTTGTGATAAACTATAGGAGTCCTAGACCAATAGAAAATACTTTTAAAAGAGATGCCTATGTGGTTGTTTTTTCTTGTAATTAAAAATTTCAATTCAGTTCAGTTCAGTCACTCAGTTCTGTCTGACTTTGTGATCCCATGGAGTGCAGCACACTAGGCTTCCCTGTCTTTCACCATCTCCTAGGGCCTGCTGAAACTCATGTCCATTGACTCAGTGATGCCATCCAACCATCTTGTCCTCTGTCATTCCCTTCTCCTTTTGCCTTCTGTTTTTCCCAGCATCAGGGTCTTTTCCAAGTAGTCATCTCTTCACATCAGGTGGTCAAAGTATTGGAGCTTTAGCATCAGCCCTTCCAATGAACATTCAGGGTTGATTTCCTTTAGGATTGATTGGCTTGGTCTCCATGTAGTCCAAGGGAATCTCAAAAACCTTCTCTAACACCACAGTCCAAAGGCATCAGTTCTTTGGTGCTCAGTCTTCTTTATGGTCCAACTCATATCCATACATGACTACTTGGAAAACCATAGCTTTGACTATATGGCAAAGTGATGTCTCTGCTTTTTAATACACTGTCTAGGTTTGTCATAGCTTTTATTCCAAGGAGCAAGCATCTATTAATTTAATGGCTGCAGTAACCATAAACAGTGATTTTGGAACCCAAGAAAATAAAGTCTGTCACTGTTTTCATTGTTTGCCCATCTATTTGCCATGAAGCGATGGAACCAGATGCCATAATCTTCATTTTCTGAATGTTGAGTTTTAGGCCAGCTTTTTCACTCTCTTTCATCTTCATCAAGAGGCTCTTTAGTTCCTCATTGCTTTCTGCCATAAGGGTAGTGTCATCTGCATACCTGAGGTAGTTGATATTTCTCCTGGCAATCTTGATTCCATCTTGTGCTTCATTCAGCTGGGCATTTCACATGATGTACTCCACATATAAATTAAATAAGCAGGGTGACAATATACAGCCTTGATGTACTGCTTTCCCAATTTGGAAACAGTCAATTGTTCTATGTCTAGTTCTAACTGTTGCTTCTTGACCTGCATACAGGTTTTGCAGGAGGCAGCTAAGGTGGTCAGGTATTCCCTTCTCTTTCAGAATTTTCCACAGTTTGTTGTGATCCACACAAAGACTTTAGCATAGTCAATGAAGCAGAAGTAGACGTGTTTCTAGAATTGCCATGCTTTTTCGATGATCCAGGAGATGTTGGCAATTTGATCTCTGGTTCCTCTGCCTTTTCTAAATCCAGCTTGCACATCTGGAAGTTTTTGGTTCATATACTGTTGAAGCCTAGCTTGTAGGATTTTAAGCATTAATTAGATTTCTATAATGCAACCCACTTAAAAATATAAATGTTGTGTGCACTTAATTAAGTACATGTCTTATTCTCAGGTAACTTTCATTAGTCTTCCATGGTTAACTTCATTTTTCACATTGAATCAAATAAGGCATAGTTTCTGATTATCATTAAATGCTACAATGCTTTATTAGGTCCAGACATTCACTGTCAAGGAACTCAATCTTGGATATTCATTGGAGGGACTGACTCTGAAGCTGAAGCTCCAATACTTTGGCCACCTGATTGTGAAGAGCCAACTCACTGGAAAAGACCCTGATGCTGGGATAGATTGAAGGTAGGAGGAGAAGGGGGCAACAGAAGATGAGATGGTTGGATGGTATCACCAACTCAATGGATACGAATTTGAGGAAGCTCTGAGAGATGGTGAAGGACAGGGAAGCCTGGCATGCTGCAGTCCGTGGAGTTGCAAAAAGTCAGACATGAGTGAGAGACTGAACAACAACAATCCATTTTCAGTATTACTTTTACCCAAATCTCATTCATAAAATGAATGAATTGACTATTAACATATAGTGTTCATGATAGCACACTGTAAATTCATGTACTCTAGATGTTTTAAACATCTCTATATAATTTGACTAAAGCACAAATGTGACTGTGATAAGAACCCATCTCTACCCACTATTTTTTGTTGTTGTTCTATAGCCAAGTTATGTCTCTTTGTGACTCCAAGAACTGCAGCATGCCAGGCTTCCCTGTCCTTCACTATTTCCCTGCGTTTGTTCAAATTCATGTCCATTGAGTCAGTGATGCCATCCAACCATCTCATCGTCAGTCGCCCTTTCTCCTCCTGCCTTCAATCTTTCCCAGCATCAGGGTTTTTTCCAATGAGTCAGCTGCTCACATCAGGTGGCCAAAGTATTGGAGCTTCAGCATTGATCTTTCCAGTGAATATTCAAGGTTGATTTCCTTGTTGTCTAAGGGATGCTCAAGAGTCTTCTCCAACATCACAGTTTGAAGGCATCAGTTCTTTGGCACTTAGCTTTCTTTATAGTTCCAACAGCCACATCCATACGTGACTACTGGAAAACCATAGCTTTGACTGTATGGACCTTTGTTGGCAAAATAATGCTTCTGCTTTTTAATACGCTATCTATGGTTTTTGTAGCTTTCCTTCCAAGGAGCAAGTGTCTTATTGTTGCAGCCTGAGCCACCATCCACATGATTCTGTGAATCAAATAAGGCATAGTTTCTGATTATCATTAAATGCTACAATGCTTTATTAGGTCCAGACATTCACTGTCAAGGAACTCAATCTTGGATATTCATTGGAGGGACTGACTCTGAAGCTGAAGCTCCAATACTTTGGCCACCTGATTGTGAAGAGCCAACTCACTGGAAAAGACCCTGATGCTGGGATAGATTGAAGGTAGGAGGAGAAGGGGGCAACAGAAGATGAGATGGTTGGATGGTATCACCAACTCAATGGATACGAATTTGAGGAAGCTCTGAGAGATGGTGAAGGACAGGGAAGCCTGGCATGCTGCAGTCCGTGGAGTTGCAAAAAGTCAGACATGAGTGAGAGACTGAACAACAACAATCCATTTTCAGTATTACTTTTACCCAAATCTCATTCATAAAATGAATGAATTGACTATTAACATATAGTGTTCATGATAGCACACTGTAAATTCATGTACTCTAGATGTTTTAAACATCTCTATATAATTTGACTAAAGCACAAATGTGACTGTGATAAGAACCCATCTCTACCCACTATTTTTTGTTGTTGTTCTATAGCCAAGTTATGTCTCTTTGTGACTCCAAGAACTGCAGCATGCCAGGCTTCCCTGTCCTTCACTATTTCCCTGCGTTTGTTCAAATTCATGTCCATTGAGTCAGTGATGCCATCCAACCATCTCATCGTCAGTCGCCCTTTCTCCTCCTGCCTTCAATCTTTCCCAGCATCAGGGTTTTTTCCAATGAGTCAGCTGCTCACATCAGGTGGCCAAAGTATTGGAGCTTCAGCATTGATCTTTCCAGTGAATATTCAAGGTTGATTTCCTTGTTGTCTAAGGGATGCTCAAGAGTCTTCTCCAACATCACAGTTTGAAGGCATCAGTTCTTTGGCACTTAGCTTTCTTTATAGTTCCAACAGCCACATCCATACGTGACTACTGGAAAAACCATAGCTTTGACTGTATGGACCTTTGTTGGCAAAATAATGCTTCTGCTTTTTAATACGCTATCTATGGTTTTTGTAGCTTTCCTTCCAAGGAGCAAGTGTCTTAATTTTGCAGCTTGAGCCACCATCCACAGTGATTCTGTAGCCCAAGAAAATAAAGTCTGCCACTGCTTCCACTTTTTCCCCATTTATTAGCCATGAAGGGATGGATGCCATGATCTTAGTTTTTGAACATTGAGTTTCAAGCCAGCTTTTTCACTCTCCTCTTTCACCCTCATCAAGAGTTTCTTTAGTTCCTCATTACTTTCTACCATTAGAGCCTATGTTATCTGATACTAATATACCCAATCCTACTTTTATATTGATTACATTTTCCACACTGTTACATATTTTTCCACTATGTTTCTCTAAATAAACCTATAGTTTTATTAATATATTTGAAGTGAGTTGGGTCACATTTTGTTATCCAGTGCATTATTTTTTCCTTTTGGTTGGTCTTTTACATTTAATGTGGTTATTGATATTAATCTCAAGTCTCCCATTTTATTTTTTGTTTTCTGATTGGATTCTGTTTTTCATGTCTCTTATTATCTTTTCCCTGCCTTACTGTGAGTTAGTTGAACATTTTATAGAATTCTACTTTGGCTTATCTATAGCAGTTTTTTTTCTTTATTAAATTTCTTTTTATTTTCCCTTTATAGAGTTTTGTTGTTTACTGCTATGCATACACCCTGAATCGAGTTTATGTATCTTTAGTGTTTTGAGTACATCTCTTTATTTTGTTGCTTTAGCATTTGCATTAGGCATTATATTATATAGAGTTAATTTATCAGTTTACTGGTGTTAATATTTTACCAGTTCAAGGTAAGCACAGAAATCTAACCTCCCCTATAGCTCTTTACCCTCTCTTATTTACAATAGAACTGTCAAATTATTTTCTGTTATACACTGAGAAACATATCAGAATTTTACTTTTCCCTCTAGCATTCAAACATAATTTAGAAAACTCAGAAGCAGAAAAAATCTATTATATTTATCCGTATTTTTTCCTTTCATTTGTTCTTTCTTGCTTCCTGAGGTTTGAAGATTCTTTCTTTTATTATTTTCTTTCTATTCAAAAGAATAGATTTGGTGGTAACAAATTTTTAAAAGTTTTCCTCCATGTGACAATGCTTTGACTAATCTTAACATAGTAATGCATTTTCATAACCTTATGTGTGCACAATGTACCTTTTCCCATCCTTTTAACTTTGGTGTGTCTTTAAAATTTGTCTCTGATACGTAACATATATTTGAGAAGGTTTGCTTTTTTTTTGGTGGGGGGCGACTTCTATTGGTCCTTCATTTATCTATTTTCATCCATCTTTGTTCTTTGGCCTGTGTGGGTCTCCCATCGCAGTGGCCTGTCGCTGCAGAGCACCAGCTTGGTATTTGGGACACATCCTTCCAGCTGCTCCGTGCGGCACGTGGAATCTTCCCAGGCCAGGGATCAAATTGGCACCCTTTGCACTGCAAGGCAGTGTCCTAACCCACTGGACCACCAGGGAAGCCCCAAAGGTTTGCTTTTTAATGCAATCTGACAATCTTAGTCTTTCATTTTGTATTGTTTCTTTCCAGTTATATTTAATGTAATTTATCGTTGATATGCTTGGATTTAGATATCCATTGTTTTCTTTTTTTCCCATTTGTTTCTTTCCTTGTGTTTGTCTTCTCTTGCATTTAATGAATATTTTAATACTTACTCTCCATCATTAACTTTTTTATTTTTTCAAAATTTATTTTTGATAGAAGGATAATGGCTTTACAATGCTGTATTGGTTTCTGAAACCCATCAACATGAATCAGCCAAACATATACATTTGTCCCCTCCCCCCTGAACTTCCCTCCCATCTTCCATCCCACCTTACCCCTCTAGGTTGTTACAGAGCCCTAGTTTAAGTTCCCTGAGTCATGTAGCAAATTTCCACTGGCTATCTATTTCACATATGATAGTGTATATGTATCCATGTTACTCTCTCCATTTATTCCACCTCCTCTCTCTACCCCCAACAGCCATGTCCATAAGTCTGTCCTCTATGCCTCTGTCTCCATTGCTGCCCTACAGATAGGTTCATCAGTACCATCTTACTAGATTCCATATATGTGGCATTTGTTTTTCCCTTTCTGACTTACTTCACTCTGTATAATAGGCTCTAGGTTCATCTACCTCATTAGAACTGAATCAAATGCGTTCCTTTTTATGGCTGAGTCATATTCCATTTTACACACACACACACACACACACACCATGGCTTCTTTATCCATTTATCTGTCAAAGGATGTTTAGGTTGCTTCTATGTCCTAGCTATTGTAAACAGCACTACAATGAACATTGGAGTACATATATGTTTTTAAATTTTGATTTCCTCAGGGTATGTGCCTAGTAGGGGGATTTTGGGGGCATATGGTGGTTTTATAGGAATAAAATCATTAGCATTTTTACTTTTTTGGCCATTTCTATTGGTCTTTCATTTATTTCCATCTTTGTCCCTTGGCCTGTGTGGGCCTCCTACTGCAGTGGCCTCGTTGCAGAGCACCACCGGTTCTGGGTGCATGCGCTTCAGAGCACTGACCCGGTAGTTAGACACCTTGGTCCAGCCACTCTGCAGCACGTGGGATCTTCCCAGGCCAGGGATCAAACCGGCACCCCTTGCACTGCAAAGTGGTGTCTTTACCCACTGGACCACCAGGGAAGCCCAAAAACCACTAACTTTTAAGCTTTACCTTTTTAGTTAATTCTTAAGTGGTTGCTCTAGATATTAGAATATCCATTCTTAGCATTTGCTTTAAACTAATGTTCTATTATTTCATAGTTCATACTCAACAAATGTAAGAAACTCACAACAGTATAATTCCATTTAATATCTTCATCCTTTATGGTTTTGTTGTCACATACTTTAATATATGCAATAAACCTTACTACAACATTATTTTTGTTTAAATAGTTATTTGCCTTTGCTTCCCTGGTGGCTCAGAAGGTAAAGAATCTGCCTGCAATGGAGAAGACCCAAGTTCAGTCCCTGGGTCAGGAAGATTCCCTAGAGAAGGAAATGGCAGCCCACTCCAATATTCTTGCCTGGAGAATTCCATGGACAGAGGAGCCTGGCTGGCTACAGTCCATGGGTCACAAAGGGTCAGACATGACTGAGTGACTAAGAAAGTTTAATAAAACATTAAAAAAGAAACAATCTCATATTTTCCCATATATTTCATTCATTACCAGTTCTGGTGTCCTTTATTTCTTCCTACTTATATATATTTCTACCTAGTATCATTTCCTTTCTGTCTTAAAAATTCCTTTTAATACTTCTTACAGTGAAGATCTACTGGAGACAAATTTTCTTTGCTTTCATTTACCCAAAAGTGTCTCTTTTTTACATTCATGTTTGAAGATTATTTTTTGATGGGTGTCAGTTTCTGGATTGATAGGTTTTCAGTTTCCATTCATACCATTCCATAGACATTTTGCCTTCATTTTTTCTGATGAAACATCAGATCTTATATTGTTTTCTCTCTGTAAGTAATGTATCATTTTTCTTTATCTGCTTTCAAATTTTCTATTTTCGGCAGGTTGACTATAATGAAACTAAGAGTGGATGTCTTTGTGTCTTTTTCCTTCTTTGAGTTCACTTAGATTCATGAATCTATAAGTCGCTGAATATCACCAAATTTTCAATCATTATTTCTTAAAATATGTTTTTTTCCTCCATTTTCTCCCTCTCTTCCCTGATTTGGGATTTTACCAAGCTTTGACAACTCTGTTTATTTTCTTCTCAATCATTTTTCTCTCTGTTATTTAGATTGGGTCATTTTTATGGTATCTTCTTGTCTCTTTTTTCTGACATCTTCAATCTGATGTCAAGTACATCTAGTTTATTTTTCATATTTATATTTTTGTGGGTTTTGTTTCTAGAACATGCATTATGCTATGGGTCCAGGTCTTTAGTCCATTAAAACAGTATTTTTCATTTATGTCCTTGAATATTTAAAAAATATGTTTTAAAAATGGAGAAGATAATGGCAGCCCACTCCAGTATTCTTGCCTGGAAAATTCCATACATGGCAAGTTACAGTCCATGGGATGTCAAATAGATAGATAGATAGATAGATAGATAGATAGATAGGGCGTTCCTGATGGCTTAGGGGTGAGGAATCTGTCTGCAATACAGGAGATCCGGGTTCTATCCCTGAGTTGGGATAGTGTTCTTGCCTTAGAGAATTCCATGAACGGAGGAACCTGGTGGGCTGCAGTCCATGGGGTCACATAGCATCAGACATGACTGAAGTGACTAAGCATTTTAAAATTTATTCATGGACAGTGGATATATGGGCATTGTGGGGGGGGAACAGTGGGTGGGGGGCATAAAGGAGGGAGCATGAAGGCCTGTACTATCATATGTGAAGAAAATAGCTATGGTCATTGCTCTGTGAGAAAAACAGATACTTGAGGTGCTGTGTGACATTCTGGATGGGTCGGATGGGGGATATATATATATGACAAATCTGAGAACATACATATATGTAAAAAAATGTAAAAGTTAAAAGTAAAATACAAGTTTTGCCTTCATTTTCTGATGAAACATCAGATCTTATATTGTTTTCTCTCTGTAAGTAATGTATCATTTTTCTTTATCTGCTTTCAAATTTTCTATTTTCGGCAGGTTGACTATAATGAAACTAAGAGTGGATGTCTTTGTGTCTTTTTCCTTCTTTGAGTTCACTTAGATTCATGAATCTATAAGTCGCTGAATATCACCAAATTTTCAATCATTATTTCTTAAAATATGTTTTTTTCCTCCATTTTCTCCCTCTCTTCCCTGATTTGGGATTTTACCAAGCTTTGACAACTCTGTTTATTTTCTTCTCAATCATTTTTCTCTCTGTTATTTAGATTGGGTCATTTTTATGGTATCTTCTTGTCTCTTTTTTCTGACATCTTCAATCTGATGTCAAGTACATCTAGTTTATTTTTCATATTTATATTTTTGTGGGTTTTGTTTCTAGAACATGCATTATGCTATGGGTCCAGGTCTTTAGTCCATTAAAACAGTATTTTTCATTTATGTCCTTGAATATTTAAAAAATATGTTTTAAAAATGGAGAAGATAATGGCAGCCCACTCCAGTATTCTTGCCTGGAAAATTCCATACATGGCAAGTTACAGTCCATGGGATGTCAAATAGATAGATAGATAGATAGATAGATAGATAGATAGGGCGTTCCTGATGGCTTAGGGGTGAGGAATCTGTCTGCAATACAGGAGATCCGGGTTCTATCCCTGAGTTGGGATAGTGTTCTTGCCTTAGAGAATTCCATGAACGGAGGAACCTGGTGGGCTGCAGTCCATGGGGTCACATAGCATCAGACATGACTGAAGTGACTAAGCATTTTAAAATTTATTCATGGACAGTGGATATATGGGCATTGTGGGGGAGGAACAGTGGGTGAGAGGCATAAAGGAAGTAGCATGAAGGCCTGTACTATCATATGTGAAGAAAATAGCTATGGTCATTGCTCTGTGAGAAAAACAGATACTTCGGGGGTGCTGTGTGACATTCTGGATGGGTCGGATGGGGGGGATATATATATATGACAAATCTGAGAACATACATATATGTAAAGAACAAAACTATGTAAAAGTTAAAAGTAAAATACAAGTTTAAAAAAATAAATAAAACAAAAATTTATTTATTGAAACCTGTGATTAATCATTGCACTATCTAGATCATTTAATCTAGATACAGAGTTGTTTTCTATTGACAGCATATTTTTTCATGATTTTGGTTGTATTTTCCTGCTTTTTCACATGTGTAGTGATTTTTTTAATAGCATGCCCATTATCATGAAAGATACATTTTAAGGAGTCTGAGTTTTATTTCCCTTAAAGAATGATGACTTTTGTTCTGATAATCAGTTTATTTACTCATGGTTCTCTTTACTCTGTGGAGGCTTGGTTTTCAGCTTTGTTGGGATGTGTCTAGAGTAGTCCAATGGTATTTATTCTTAAAGCAAGTCTCTTCTCATGCCTAGGTTTTAACAAGTTCTCTTCATTGTGGCTGGAATTGAATTCTAATGTCTCCCTGTGTCACAGAGAAGCCAATTCTGACTCCATGCTGGAAATGTTTCTTTGACTTGTTTTTCCTTGCCTTTGTTATTATAATCATACAGAATAGCCTGCTTCAGAGAATCCTGCCTCCCTGTATGACTGTTAAAGTGCCTTTGTTCAGAACCTTGTCTACCTGTTGGCTGGAAGAAGTTAACACATTCCCTGCTTGAGGCTTGCCATTCTAGGAGATATCAGCAAGATTAACGGCCTTTATACTTTCCTTCTTCCCCTCCCTCCATCTCTGATCTAAAAACTAATCTGGCATCCAGACCCCAAGAAGGTGGTTATTTTGAGGCACTACCCTCCCTTCTTTTTTGTCAGCTGGCTTTTTGAATAAACTCATTCTTCTTGCCTCAACATCTCATTTCTGGGATTCATTGGCCTGTTGTGTGGTAAGCAGAGTGAGCTTGTACTCAGTAACACCTGCATTGTGTGATCTCTACAATCTCCATTCTGTTCTCTCAACTCCATTCTTCTCACCTCTGAGAGCCACACTCTTTGGTCTAATGGCATCTTATTCTGCACTTGTGCAATTCAGGTCTAAGACAAATACCTAAAAGAAACCCTCTCACAAATGCTGGTCTCTTCGCCATTGCTGGAAAAGTCTCCCCAGGCAGAGAGATGGGAGAATGTGAGGCTCTCATCATTTGTCTCCCTTCTCTCAAGGTTCATATTCCCGTACAGTCTATTGTCTAGTTCTTAAAAATAGTGTCCTTAAATATTTTCTCTAGTTTTATTATTGTTTTTGGCAGGAGGGCAAGTCCATTGCCAGTTACTCTGTCATGGTTGCAGAGGATATTTGATCATTATTTATTATATTTTTTAAAATTTTAATATTCTTGTCATGTATATATATTACTTGAGTAATCAGAAAAAATACAGGCATTCAAAAATTTTATTCCCATAAGAAAAAATATATAAACAGAATATAAATATAAATCTGGGAGAAAATACCAATTTTTGAATCAAAGACAATATTAGATCTCTATGTTACACTGTCCATTAGCAAAATGTTATTAGAGCTACAAAGACAGAAAAGTATAAATGACTGAATTATGTTGGGCTGTTGATGACTTTTCTTTATTGAGTTGGTTGAATATTCAAGCTGGGGAAAAAGTATAAAAACATATGAATAGAAGCTTTTGTGTACAAGTTAATGCAATGTAGATGAGTCCTCAGTCTTTGGGAGCATTTATGAATGTGTGTACAATTTGAACATATAAAAGAAAAGCGATATAATTGAGTATAAAACCAGAAAATGGGGAGATGGGGGAGGCAAGATGTATGTTGAGGAAAGAATGCTTTTAAAAATAGAAAAAGAGGGCTTAACTGGTAGCTCAGTGGTGAAGAGTTCACCTGCCAATGCAGGAGACACAGGTTCGATCCCTGATCCAGGAGGATCCCACACGCTGCAGAGTAACTAAGACCGTGAGCCACAACTATGGAGAGTGTGCTCTAGAGCCTCAGAGTCGCAACTATGGAGCCCATGTTCCACAACTACTGAAGCCTTTGTGCCTTAGAGCTTGAGTTCCACAAGAGAAGTCACCACAACAAGAAGCCTGCTCACCTCAACGAGAGAGTAGCCCCCACTCCCTGCAACTAGAGAAGAGCCTGTGGTAGCAGTGAAAACACAGAATAGCCAAAAATAAATAAATAAATAAAATTTTTTAAAAATTAGAAAAACAGTACGTATAAATCTAGAATATATTACTCTCATTATTCATATTATGTATTAATTTGCTCACAATATTTGCATTGACTTGGAGTAGCTGAATACACAAGAGGGTCATAATAAGAACGTGATATTTTATTCATTGTTTCTAAACAAATAAATGTGTACTGGAACATCTGTATCTGTTCCTACAGACCACCCTATTGGGAAAGAACCTCTGCTATTGTTTTCCAGTTCATCAACATCACTTACCAAATTAGCAAAGATAGCCCCTTCTGTTTGTTGTAAATGAATATTCTTGATTTTATTAACTACCTAGGACAGAGAGTTAATATCAATAGCTGATGACTACATGGAAGCATTAATTGAGAGTGATTTCGACAGTAGGCATAATAATTAGACCCTGCAGCCCAAGAGACCAAGCTAAGCAATAGATGGAAAGAAAAGTTTGGGACCAGGTAGGGGAATAAAAGGGAGCTGATACAAAATAGAAAAGTCAGTCAGGGACCAATGATTAGTGTGAAAGTCAGTAGATTTCTCTCACACTGCTTCTCCCTTTGTATTTTTGAATTGTCTGTCTCTGGCTCATCCAGCTCTCCTTCTTCTTCCCACTTATTCCCTCTGGCTGTCTCCCAAAATTCAGTCCTCACCCCCATCCATTCTCCTTTGTACTCCTTTAGAGAAGCTAACCTATTCTTCTGACTTTGGTTACTCCTTGTACACAAATAAATCTAATATGTCCAGCACCAGCTTGGACTAACACTAGTTTCTTAGTTTCTTTTCTATATTCTTGGTCCAGTTGCCACAAGATATTTTTCCCTTGGATTTCCTACTGTCCCCTGAAATTTAATATGTCAAAATTTTAATTATTCTCCCTTCTCATTCTCAGGATCCTTTTCAAAACAAGAATTCCTCCTAATCTCACCAGTACCACCATCAACACCATTAGTTTTCCAGTGCCTCACCTCAACGAGAGAGTAGCCCCCACTCCCTGCAACTAGAGAAGAGCCTGTGGTAGCAGTGAAAACACAGAATAGCCAAAAATAAATAAATAAATAAAATTTTTTAAAAATTAGAAAAACAGTACGTATAAATCTAGAATATATTACTCTCATTATTCATATTATGTATTAATTTGCTCACAATATTTGCATTGACTTGGAGTAGCTGAATACACAAGAGGGTCATAATAAGAACGTGATATTTTATTCATTGTTTCTAAACAAATAAATGTGTACTGGAACATCTGTATCTGTTCCTACAGACCACCCTATTGGGAAAGAACCTCTGCTATTGTTTTCCAGTTCATCAACATCACTTACCAAATTAGCAAAGATAGCCCCTTCTGTTTGTTGTAAATGAATATTCTTGATTTTATTAACTACCTAGGACAGAGAGTTAATATCAATAGCTGATGACTACATGGAAGCATTAATTGAGAGTGATTTCGACAGTAGGCATAATAATTAGACCCTGCAGCCCAAGAGACCAAGCTAAGCAATAGATGGAAAGAAAAGTTTGGGACCAGGTAGGGGAATAAAAGGGAGCTGATACAAAATAGAAAAGTCAGTCAGGGACCAATGATTAGTGTGAAAGTCAGTAGATTTCTCTCACACTGCTTCTCCCTTTGTATTTTTGAATTGTCTGTCTCTGGCTCATCCAGCTCTCCTTCTTCTTCCCACTTATTCCCTCTGGCTGTCTCCCAAAATTCAGTCCTCACCCCCATCCATTCTCCTTTGTACTCCTTTAGAGAAGCTAACCTATTCTTCTGACTTTGGTTACTCCTTGTACACAAATAAATCTAATATGTCCAGCACCAGCTTGGACTAACACTAGTTTCTTAGTTTCTTTTCTATATTCTTGGTCCAGTTGCCACAAGATATTTTTCCCTTGGATTTCCTACTGTCCCCTGAAATTTAATATGTCAAAATTTTAATTATTCTCCCTTCTCATTCTCAGGATCCTTTTCAAAACAAGAATT
Source organism: Tragulus kanchil (assembly GCA_022376925.1). Lineage (NCBI taxonomy): Eukaryota > Metazoa > Chordata > Mammalia > Artiodactyla > Tragulidae > Tragulus > Tragulus kanchil. Next base: position 61,503,596 of record JAIOJX010000001.1, on the reverse strand, counting down.
CCTCCTAATCTCACCAGTACCACCATCAACACCATTAGTTTTCCAGTGCCTCATCCCTGAAACTGAAATTTTTTTTTAAAAGATTTATTTATTTATTTATTTATTTTGGTGGGGATGGGGTGGGGAGGGAGGGGAGCAGGCAGGCCACTTCTATTGGTCTTTCATTTGTCCATTTTCATCCATCTTTGTTCTTTGGCCCATGTGGGCCTCCCATTGCGGTGGCATCTGTTGTCGCAGAGCACCGGCTCTGGGCGCATGCACCCCAGAGCTCCGGCTCGGTAATTGGACACATCAGTCCAGCCGCTCCGCAGCACATGGGATCTTCCCAGGCCAGGGCTCGAACCAGCGCCCCTTGCACTGCAAGGCGGTGTCCTTACCCACTGGACCACCAGGGAAGCCCTGAAATGTTGTTTGTGTCTCAAATCTTTATACTACAGCCATACATTGCTAAGTCTTTCTAATTCTTTCACTGAATAATTCTCTAGGATTCAGCTTAATTTTTCTTTCTAAAATTACATCAAGTAATATAAAGACTATCAATAATAACTTTTTAAATGGTTTCCTTGCCCCAGCTTCTCTTTGCTCTAGTACAACTCTCACTGTTGTTGTTGTTCAGTCTCTCAGTCGTGTCTGCCTCTTTACAATTCCATGGACTGCAGCACGCCAGTCCTTGTCCTTCACTATCTCCTAAACTTTGCTCAAACTCATGTTCATTGAATTGGCGATGCCATCCAACTGTCTTATCCTCTGTCATCCCCTTCATGTCACTCCATTTCTCAGATGTCCTTAGCCTGCTGACTTTATCAACTCAAACTGATCAGTCTAGAATCCAGTACCCTACCTAAATCATCTCTCTGTCCATGGCCCTCCCAAACTCTGTTCTCATTCATCTCCAAAGTAGAATCACAAAAAGTACATATGAGAAAATACCTTTAAGTCAGAAATGCATGTGAAGCATTTAGAAGAAGTTTCTTTTAACTTTTTATTTTATGTTTGAGTATAGTTGATAGCTCAGCTGGTAAAGAATATGCCTGCAATGTAGGAGACCCCAGTTCAACTCTTAGGTCAGGAAGATCCTCTGAAGAACGGATAGGGTGCCCACTCCAGTGTTCTTGGGATTCCCTGGTGGCTCAGATGGTAAAAATACACCTACAACGCAATGAGGCAGACCTGAGTTCGATCCCTGGGTTGGGAAGATCCCTTGAGGAAGGGAAAGGCAAACCACTCCAGTATTCTTCTCTAAAGAATTCCATGGACAGAGGAGCCTGGCATGCTATAGTCCATGGAGCCTCAAAGAGTCAGACATGACTGAGTGACTTTCACTTTCACTTTCACATAGTTGATTAACAATGTTGTGATAGTTTCTGGTGGATAGCAAAGTACTCAACCATACATATACATGTACCCATTCTCCTCGAAATTCCCCTCACATTCAGGCTGACACACAACATTGAACAGAGTTCCCTGAGATATACAGTAGGACCATTTGTTGGCTATCCATTTTAAATATAGCAATGTATATAAGAGACCTAGAACTAGGTGTAAAAGTCATCTAAATATCCATATTAGTTGAAGAGGTGACAGTAGGTGACATAATGGGGAGGTTTCGTGTGATGAAATTAGAAATTCAAGGGCAAGCTCTTGGGTTATGCAAACCGTTTTAAGGATACAGGAGGAGAAAGACTCAGCAAAAGTGATTTAAAAAATGATAGAGGTAAATCATTCAATCAGTGTCTAGTATATATCAGGTACTTTACATCTACTGTTTCTAAACCTCACCAACTCCAGGTAAGGTAAATGTTATTATCAACATCTTGTTAAAGATGAAAACACCTGTAGCTCAAAAAGTTACATAGTGGCACAGCCAGGATTTTAATCCAAAACCATGTTGGCTTTGATCCAAAGTCTGTGCTCTTTTCATCAAAGCCCATTGCAAAGAAATCAAGAGTGAGGAGGACTAAAAATATATTTTTGGATTAGATGAGAAAGGGGATTTAATGACCATCCTGAGCTCAGTCTCTAGTTAGAAACAAAAGTGGAAGTCAAATTGCATGTAGGTAAAGACAGAAAAAGAGACCAGATATCAAAAATTTGATAGAGGAGACAGATGAAGCTGTTTCTGCAGTATGTATTAAGGTTAAAGGAAGATATTTTATGGTAATGGAGTTATGTGCATACTGTTCCCAGAAGAGAAGAACACAGCTGAAAGGGAGCACTTGAAAATGCATTTAAGAAGGGGCATAAAGAGGAGGAAGAGACGGGAAAACAAAACACAGGTATGAGAGAAGTCAATCGTGGCAAGAAGGACAAAATAATTTTTTTTATAAAGACAGAATATAGCAAGAGAGAGAGAGGAGAGAGTTGAACATTGTGAAATAGAAGCTATGACAATTCTCACTAAATCTTCATCATATACTTTTGGTGAGGGAGCCACTCATGAGATACTTAAAGAGAGTGGCAAGGAGCTGAAGAAAACATTTTATAATGTTCCAAACTCATTATACATGTCTTCTCTTTAAATCCTCATGACTCTATTTCTTAAGCACACAGCCTTGTCACGGTAAAGGGGCTTGTGTAACTCAGTAAAACCATGAGCCATACCGTGCAGGGCCATCCAAGACAGACAGGTCATAGTGGAGAGTTCTGACAAAATGTGGTCCACTGGATGAGGAAATGGCAACCCACTCCAGTATTCTTGCCACGAGAACCACAGGAACAGTAAGAAAAGGCAGAAAGATATAACACCAGAAGATGAGCTCCCAGGTTGGAAGATGCCAATATGCTACTGGGGAAGAGTAGAGAACCATTACTAATAGCAGCAGAAAGAATGAAGTGGCTGAGGCAAAGCAGAAACGACGCTCAGCTGTGGATGTGTCTGGGGGTATAAGTAAAGCCCAGTTCTGTAAAGAACAATATTGCATAAGAACCTGGAATGTTAGGTCCATTAATCAAGGTAAACTGGACATGGGCAAAGAAGAGACGTCAAGACTGAATGCTGACATCTTAGGAATCCATGAACTAAAATGAATAAGAATGGGTAAATTTAATTCAGATGACCACTATATCTATTAAAGTAGACAAAAATACCTTAGAAGAAATGGAATAGCCCTCATAGTTGACAAAAGAGTCTGAAATGCAGTGTTTGGGTGTAATTTCAGACATGATGGAATGATTTCTGTTCATTTCCAAGGAAACCATTTAACACCAGAGTAATTCAATTCTATGCCCCAACCACTGATGCCAAAGAAACTGAAGTGGACTGGTTCTATGAAGACTAACAATGCCTTCTAAAATTAACACCCCCCCAAAGATGCCCTTTTCATCATATGGGAATGGAAAGCAAAAGTAGGAAGTCGAGAGATACTCAGAATAACAAGTAAATTTGGCTTTTGAGGACAAAATGAAATAGGACAAAGGTTAACAGAGTTTTGCCAAGGAAACACGCTGGTCATAGCAAATACTGTTTTACAACAACCCATGAGATGACTCTACACATGGACATCACCAGATGGTCAGTACTGAAATCAGATTGATCATGTTCTTTGCAGTTAAAGTTGGAGACGCTCTAGACATCCAGCAAAAATAAGAAAAACAAAACAAAACAAAACCAAGACATAGAGCTGCCTATGGCTCAGATTATGAACTCCTTATTGAAAAATTCAGACTGAAATTGAAGAAAGTAGGGAAAACCACTAGGCAGTTCAGGTGTGAACGAAATCAAGCCCCTTATAATTATACAATGGAGGTGATAAATATATTCAAGGGATTAGATCTGGTAGACAGAGCACATGAAAAACTATCAATAGAGGTTTATAACACTGTACAGAAGGAGGTGACCAAAACCATCTCCAAGAAAAAAAAAATGCAAGAAATCAAAGTGGTTGTCTGAGGAAGCCTTACAAATAGCTGAGAAAAGAAGAGAAGCAAAAAACAAGGGAGAAAGGAAAAGATATATCCAACTGAATGCAGAGTTCCAGAGAATAGCACAGAGATATAGGAAGGCCTTCTTAACTGAACAATGAAAAGACATAGAGGAAAAAATTGGAATGGGAAAGATTAGAGGTCTCTTGAAGAAAATTGGAGACATCAAGGGAACATTTCATGCAAAAACAGGCAATAAAGGATGGAAGCGGTAAGGACCTAACAGAAGCAGAAGAGATTAAGAAGAGGTTGCAGGAGTACACAGAAAAACTATACAAAAAAAGGTCTTAATGATTCAGGTAGCCACAATGGTGTGATCATTCACCTAGAGCCAGATGTCCTGGAGTGTGAAGTCAAGTGGGCCTTAGGAAGCATTGCTATGAATAAAACACGTGGAGGTGATGAAATTTCAGCTGAGCTATTTAAAAATTTAAAGATGATGCTGTTCAAGTGGTACACTCAGTATGCCAGCAAATCTGGAAAACTCAAATGGCCTCAGGACTGGAAAAGGTCAGTTTTCATTCCAATCCCAACAAAGGGCAATGCCAAAGGATGTTCAAACTATCAAACATTTGCACTCATTTCACATGCTAGCAAAGTAATGCTCAAAATCCTCCGAGCTAGTCTTCAACAGTACGTGAACTGAAAATTTCCAGATGTACAGGATAGATTTAGAAAAGTCAGAGGAATCAGAGATCAAATTGGCAACATCTGTTGGATCATAGAAAAAGCAAGAGAATGCCAGAAAAACATCTACTTCTGCTTCATTGACTACGCTAAAACTGTTGACTGTGTGGATCACAACAAACTGTGGAAAATTCTGAAGGAAATGGGAATGTCAGACCACCTTGCCTGCTTTCTGAGAAACCTGCATGCAGGTCAAGAAGCAATAGTTAGAACTAGGCTGAATGATGGCCTAGTTCCAAATTGGGAAAGGAGTATGTCAAAGCTGTATGTTGTCACCCTGCTTATTTAACTTACATGCAGAGTACATCAAACAAAATGCCGTGGATGAAGCACAAACTGGAATCAAGATTTCTAGGAGAAATATCAACAACCTCACATATGCAGATGACACCACTTGAGTGGCAGAAAATGAAGAGGAACTGAAGAGCCTCTTGATGAGGGTGAAAGAGGAGATTAAAAAAGTTGACTTAAAACTTAACATTCAAAAAACAAAGATCGTGGCATCCAGTCCCATGACCTCATGGCAAATAGATGGAGAAGAAATGGAAGCTGTGACTGATTTTATTTTCTTGGGCTCCAAAATCACTTTGGACAGTGACTGCAGCCATGAAATTAAAAGGCGATGGCTCCTTGGAAGAAAAGCTATGACAAACTTAGAAAGCATATTAAAAAGCAAGAGATCACTTTGCCAACAAAGGTCCATATAGTCAAAGCTATATTTTTTCTAGTAATCATGCACAGATGTGAGAGCTGGACCATAAGCTGAGTGCCAAAAAATTGATGCTTTCAAATTGTGGTGAATATGCACCACAATATGAATATTCATTGGAAGGACTGATGCTGAAGCTCTAATACTTTGGCCACCTGATGGAAAGAGCCAACTCACTAGAAAAGACCTTAATGCTGGGGAAAATTGAAGGCAAAAGGACAAAGGTGTCTAATTTACAAATTCAACTTTATCGTAGACGTGTATGTATGCATAAGAAAAAACATAATATATATAAGGGCTCAGTACTATCCTCAGTTTTAGACATCCACTGGGGTTCTTGGAACATATCCCTGGAGGATAATAGGGAGACTACTATACTCTCGTCATACTATCACCTTTACAAGGCGTTTTCTGCAGCTTTTCTGCACCTGCTCTTCCTTATCACCTAGTAGGGTGCTGAGCACATTCCTGAATGCTGTTTTGAATTAATTGTGGTTTAATGTTCCTTGGGAGAAAAACTGAAAAGGCTACGGATGGAGAAGAAAAGACAGTATTAAGATCAAAATAACTTGAGGAGGTTTTGTTTGGAAACCAGAGAGAAAAAAGTGGGGGAGAAGGAAGAAGAAGGGAACGAAGAGAGTAAAGTGAAAGAAAAAAAATGGTGGGAGAGAACTGAAAGGATCCATATTAGGAGAGAAGTAGGGTTTAAGGAGTATCTCATGGCCCAGTTTCGAGAATTACTAATATACAGAGCACATACTCTTTTTCTTACATACACATACAAATAACACAGCTACAGTCACAGGGGTAAGTGACAATTTTCTCAAACTCCACCCTTCACACAGTTGTTTAAACAAATTATCTCACACATGCCCATGTTCATAAAAAGAGTCAAACCCCAGACACACATCCTGATACTTACCCATTTTCTGACCTCAGCACACATCCACACACACAGCCGACCCCTACAGCCATGAAATTAAAAGGCGATGGCTCCTTGGAAGAAAAGCTATGACAAACTTAGAAAGCATATTAAAAAGCAAGAGATCACTTTGCCAACAAAGGTCCATATAGTCAAAGCTATATTTTTTCTAGTAATCATGCACAGATGTGAGAGCTGGACCATAAGCTGAGTGCCAAAAAATTGATGCTTTCAAATTGTGGTGAATATGCACCACAATATGAATATTCATTGGAAGGACTGATGCTGAAGCTCTAATACTTTGGCCACCTGATGGAAAGAGCCAACTCACTAGAAAAGACCTTAATGCTGGGGAAAATTGAAGGCAAAAGGACAAAGGTGTCTAATTTACAAATTCAACTTTATCGTAGACGTGTATGTATGCATAAGAAAAAACATAATATATATAAGGGCTCAGTACTATCCTCAGTTTTAGACATCCACTGGGGTTCTTGGAACATATCCCTGGAGGATAATAGGGAGACTACTATACTCTCGTCATACTATCACCTTTACAAGGCGTTTTCTGCAGCTTTTCTGCACCTGCTCTTCCTTATCACCTAGTAGGGTGCTGAGCACATTCCTGAATGCTGTTTTGAATTAATTGTGGTTTAATGTTCCTTGGGAGAAAAACTGAAAAGGCTACGGATGGAGAAGAAAAGACAGTATTAAGATCAAAATAACTTGAGGAGGTTTTGTTTGGAAACCAGAGAGAAAAAAGTGGGGGAGAAGGAAGAAGAAGGGAACGAAGAGAGTAAAGTGAAAGAAAAAAAATGGTGGGAGAGAACTGAAAGGATCCATATTAGGAGAGAAGTAGGGTTTAAGGAGTATCTCATGGCCCAGTTTCGAGAATTACTAATATACAGAGCACATACTCTTTTTCTTACATACACATACAAATAACACAGCTACAGTCACAGGGGTAAGTGACAATTTTCTCAAACTCCACCCTTCACACAGTTGTTTAAACAAATTATCTCACACATGCCCATGTTCATAAAAAGAGTCAAACCCCAGACACACATCCTGATACTTACCCATTTTCTGACCTCAGCACACATCCACACACACAGCCGACCCCTTTATATATGCTACTGTGTACACAATCCCCTTAAATCCCTCCCCACAACTCGACAGCCATGGATCTGTGCTCACACACACAAATACACACATCTACATGGCTTAACTCCAGAAAAATCATATCCACTCCCGTCTCCTATTTACCATCTGCAATGGGAAAGAGGCCTCTTTATAGAGAATATTAAACAGATAGGGACCAGAAAAATCATTTGTTGTGCATCACTACTGTCAGTAATTTTGGTAACCAGATCAACAAAGCACTATTACAATGGACCATCTGTAGTGACCTGGAAATCGGAGTTATAAAAACCCTTATAATATAATTTTTACCTCAAGCTAAGAAAAGAGGTCTAGTAACTGATTTACCATAAAAATAAGAGAAATATCAGCCTATTTAAGAGTAAGGGCCTTACAGCTGCATAATAATGCTAATTATCCATAATTCTCATCTCTTTGTTAAAGCACTTATATGAGTTTCTTAGATTCTGTTCTAGTTAGCAGTATTACTGGTTGTACTCAAAAGTAATACAATTACATTTCTTTCAAAATGTTCTATTACTTAGATTTTTTCATGACTTCAGACTGACCTTAATTCCTCTCTTTCTCCCATTCCCCCCCCCCACCCCAGTCAACCTCCACTCCATAATTAGGCTAAATTAGAGCAGTTTCATTGCATAGAAGACTTAAGGATTTTATCCTTTTCTGCCTTGTACTAGAAGAAAGTAAGGGAGAGAGCAGAATGTCAACACTGAGGCCCCGGAGGGGAGAAATCTGGGAGGTCTGAGCAGATGGATCAGAAGGAAGAAAAACAGGAGGGGGATTAAGAGGGAAGGGAGAGAGAAGGGGAGTGTTGAGAACCTGACACCAGAGGGGAAAGCCTCCGGAGAAAGCAGCTGAGAGGGAAAGGGGCTGGGGACCCAAGTGGAGGGAAGCTGGGAACTGAGGAGGGAGCTGGATGGGGGTGGGGGTTGTAAGGGGAAACCCAACGTGAGAGGTAGAGCAGGGGCTGCAGGAGGAGAGGCTTGGGAAGGAAGCAATGGAGGGCATTCCAAGTCAGTCTCTATGCTGAATACTCTGTGCCTATAGAAATTTCACATGCACGCACGCACACATGCATGCACACACACACACACACACATACACACACACACACACAATTTACCTAGATGTGTTTGGTTCACTTAAAATATGGTGAAGACCAAAGATAAACTGTGCCTCCCTCACCATTTTGTGCAGGAGGAATTGTGCACATCAGGACAGCACACAAACTCTGCCCTGCCTCATTTGGAGAGGGTTTGAAATTTCTCAGCTACTTGGAGCAGACTTCAAACCATCCAGCATAGTTGCCTATGACTTTAGAAACTCCACTTTCATTTCCCAACATTACATCGACTCCTTAGACAGACACTACCTCACTGATGGATTTGTTTTCTCTTCACTTCTTTCCTACAACCTCCCCTTGCCCCATCCCCCACCCCTTCCTCCCCAGGAACCTCCCTTCCAAATTCTTTCCAACCCCTCAATCTCTGAAGAAGCCAGATGATACTCCATTCCCAACCTTGGCCTCATAGCAGAAACAAACAAACAAACAAACAAAAAAACAAAAAATGGTTGCTGTATAGGCAGCTTGTGGGTGTGTCAGGGCCTAGTTGTGGAGCTACTCCCAAATGTGTGAGATCCTTGAGGTCACTGTATAGGTGCCTAGCAAGGCAGCAGGCTGGGACTTCGGCTTCTGGGCTGAGGGGAGAGAGTGATCAGCTCACTAATATTTGCAACTTTTCCTGAGACTCCCAAAGGATAATCTGACTCTTTGGGGACCAGAAAAATCATTTGTTGTACATCACTGTTGTCAGTAATGTCACAGACTCCTCTACTAAAAATCTTGGGGCAGGTTGTCCAGAGCTGAGGTAGACAGAATTTTACTTACTTTTTGTCTTATGCAAAAGTAGAATGAGTTCCTGAACATGAAGCAGCAAGTCAGGAGCTTTCAACACTTTTCTTGTTGCTGTTGTTGCTTAGTCACTCAGTCGTGTCTCTTATCGACCCCATGGACTGTAGCTTACCAGGCTCCTCTATCCGTGGGATTCTCCAGGTAAGGATACCAGTGTGAGTTGCCATTTCCTTCTCCTTGGGAAGGAAGCAATGGAGGGCATTCCAAGTCAGTCATGCTGAATACTCTGTGCCTATAGAAATTTCACATGCACGCACGCACATACACACACACACACACACATACACACACACACACACAATTTACCTAGATGTGTTTGGTTCACTTAAAATATGGTGAAGACCAAAGATAAACTGTGCCTCCCTCACCATTTTGTGCAGGAGGAATTGTGCACATCAGGACAGCACACAAACTCTGCCCTGCCTCATTTGGAGAGGGTTTGAAATTTCTCAGCTACTTGGAGCAGACTTCAAACCATCCAGCATAGTTGCCTATGACTTTAGAAACTCCACTTTCATTTCCCAACATTACATCGACTCCTTAGACAGACACTACCTCACTGATGGATTTGTTTTCTCTTCACTTCTTTCCTACAACCTCCCCTTGCCCCATCCCCCACCCCTTCCTCCCCAGGAACCTCCCTTCCAAATTCTTTCCAACCCCTCAATCTCTGAAGAAGCCAGATGATACTCCATTCCCAACCTTGGCCTCATAGCAGAAACAAACAAACAAACAAACAAAAAAACAAAAAATGGTTGCTGTATAGGCAGCTTGTGGGTGTGTCAGGGCCTAGTTGTGGAGCTACTCCCAAATGTGTGAGATCCTTGAGGTCACTGTATAGGTGCCTAGCAAGGCAGCAGGCTGGGACTTCGGCTTCTGGGCTGAGGGGAGAGAGTGATCAGCTCACTAATATTTGCAACTTTTCCTGAGACTCCCAAAGGATAATCTGACTCTTTGGGGACCAGAAAAATCATTTGTTGTACATCACTGTTGTCAGTAATGTCACAGACTCCTCTACTAAAAATCTTGGGGCAGGTTGTCCAGAGCTGAGGTAGACAGAATTTTACTTACTTTTTGTCTTATGCAAAAGTAGAATGAGTTCCTGAACATGAAGCAGCAAGTCAGGAGCTTTCAACACTTTTCTTGTTGCTGTTGTTGCTTAGTCACTCAGTCGTGTCTCTTATCGACCCCATGGACTGTAGCTTACCAGGCTCCTCTATCCGTGGGATTCTCCAGGTAAGGATACCAGTGTGAGTTGCCATTTCCTTCTCCAGGGGATCTTCCGGACCCAGGAATCAAACCCTCATCACCTGCATTGGCTGGAGGATTCTTTACCACTGCATCACCTAAGAAGCCTCAACACTCATCTACCTCTGGATAAAATCCTGTCTCACTCTTGACACCATGACCCTCTTCCCCAGAAGGTGGGGTGTGAGGGACATTTATTTTCTCTCTTTGACCAATAGTATTAAACTTAGAGCATTATATCCTGGCCACTGGTCCCCAAATCTCCTTCACCAATTACCACCTCCCCCCCACCCCAAAATCTGATAGTCTTGATACAACTATGCTCACTGACAACAGTTGATCATGAAGGAAGTAGGGATGGTGGTATGTGATGAGACCCTCCCTTTCTGGATGCTAACCCACATCCTCACTATATTTTTCTCTGCAGTGCCTGGAATCCTGCAGATAGCCACAGGGAAAAATAAGGAAGTGAATAATAGTCTCAGTGGGCCTGTGTGCATGTTAAGTTGCTTCAGTCTCATCTGTTTGTGACTCCACGGACTGTAGCCCACCAGGCTCCATTCTGTCCATGGAATTCTCCAGGCAAGAATACTGGAGTGGTTGCCATTCCCTCCTCCAGGTCATCTCCCCATACACAGGGATCAAACCTACATCTCCTCCATTGGTTTTTTCACCACTGCAGAACTCCTGCAGGTTCTTTACCACTAGCACCACCTGGGGAGCTCAGTATTCAAAACAGGGCAACCCAATAACCCCCAAGAATTCATTCCTAGGATGGAGCAAGCTTCCATATGCAAACAATGCTAGACTCCATAGATGGCATCCTTCCCTTCCTGGCCCACCAGAGATGTAAAGCTAAGCCATACTACATGTAATAGAGGTTTCCAGCTGCCTTCTCCCAATACCTCTATTCTCAGGACTGTTCTTCCTGGGGATATTTATCACTCATATCTCTAAATTATTTTAATCTTAGAAAAGGTCTTCTTAACAGGGCTCTGGATGCCCATAGCCCAGATTCAGGCAGCTAGACAAGGGAATTAAAGAATTCAGTATTCACTCAGCAGGTCAGGATACCAGTGTGAGTTGCCATTTCCTTCTCCAGGGGATCTTCCGGACCCAGGAATCAAACCCTCATCACCTGCATTGGCTGGAGGATTCTTTACCACTGCATCACCTAAGAAGCCTCAACACTCATCTACCTCTGGATAAAATCCTGTCTCACTCTTGACACCATGACCCTCTTCCCCAGAAGGTGGGGTGTGAGGGACATTTATTTTCTCTCTTTGACCAATAGTATTAAACTTAGAGCATTATATCCTGGCCACTGGTCCCCAAATCTCCTTCACCAATTACCACCTCCCCCCCACCCCAAAATCTGATAGTCTTGATACAACTATGCTCACTGACAACAGTTGATCATGAAGGAAGTAGGGATGGTGGTATGTGATGAGACCCTCCCTTTCTGGATGCTAACCCACATCCTCACTATATTTTTCTCTGCAGTGCCTGGAATCCTGCAGATAGCCACAGGGAAAAATAAGGAAGTGAATAATAGTCTCAGTGGGCCTGTGTGCATGTTAAGTTGCTTCAGTCTCATCTGTTTGTGACTCCACGGACTGTAGCCCACCAGGCTCCATTCTGTCCATGGAATTCTCCAGGCAAGAATACTGGAGTGGTTGCCATTCCCTCCTCCAGGTCATCTCCCCATACACAGGGATCAAACCTACATCTCCTCCATTGGTTTTTTCACCACTGCAGAACTCCTGCAGGTTCTTTACCACTAGCACCACCTGGGGAGCTCAGTATTCAAAACAGGGCAACCCAATAACCCCCAAGAATTCATTCCTAGGATGGAGCAAGCTTCCATATGCAAACAATGCTAGACTCCATAGATGGCATCCTTCCCTTCCTGGCCCACCAGAGATGTAAAGCTAAGCCATACTACATGTAATAGAGGTTTCCAGCTGCCTTCTCCCAATACCTCTATTCTCAGGACTGTTCTTCCTGGGGATATTTATCACTCATATCTCTAAATTATTTTAATCTTAGAAAAGGTCTTCTTAACAGGGCTCTGGATGCCCATAGCCCAGATTCCAGGCAGCTAGACAAGGGAATTAAAGAATTCAGTATTACATCTTCAGCAGCAGGTTAAGCAAAAGGGGTGGGGAAGAAAGGATTCTTTCAGATGAATGAGGAGATGAAAACTGTGAAAATTTAGATTAGAAGCATCTCTGGTGACAGAGACAAATGGGCACCTACCTACAGGTCAACAGGAAAGCCATAAACATGTCAGTTTTAGAAGTTATTTATTTCAGGGAGTGCTCCCCTGGAGACTGCCTTGGTACTCAAGAGTTTTCACCAGGTGCACATGCTGCACATTCCATGTCCTGGCATCACTGGCACCTGAGCAGCACAAGAAGGTGGAGTCACCCAGGAAGAAGAGATGCCTCTAGTTCATTGACTGCCTGGGTCCAACGCAGATTTAGGGAGTGCCATAACCGGCAAGCTATATACAAAAACCCAAGAAAGTTGATGTTGTTATTGTTTGGAAGAACTCCCAACTCCTTCCTGCCCTAATATCTCAACAGGTCCAGGACTAGAATAAAGCAAGTAAAATGCCAAAGATGCAAAAGTGAATAAGGCGCTCACTCTCAGGATCATGCAGTTGTTAACCATGTGCTTCCATGGCCATTAGAATGAGTGCTTCCTTATATTTTGCACCTTAGACATTTATCTTGTCTTATCCAATTCCTGGCCTTGTATCTCACTACAAAAAGCAAATTCCATCAGGTCACTTCTGGACTGGCAAAACCAGAAGAAAGTCCACTGCCTTGTCTTCATCTGATTATACTATGCAGTTCACACAAGAAAGGAACTCCAACAAAACACTGGGACCACACAATCAAGAATTAAGACGGGGCACATATTTGTAAGGATCCTATTTACCCTCTGCTTAATTTCTTCCCACAGTGGGGAACTCAAGCTTCTCAAGTGACTCATTCCATCTTTGGTCAGCTCTATTAGAAACATCTTCCATCACTGAGCAGTCATTTGTCCCTCTCCAAGGTTTCTACCCATAGCTCCTGGTTCTAACACACAGAAAAACATTTCTCTTCTTCAACAGGACATTTCTTTCAATATATTAAGGTAAGTAAAACACTCATGCATTCCTAAATGTACACAGAGTTACCACTTATTACATATCAACAATGCTGCAGCACTGTGTACTGAGTCAAACTCTCCATGTGTATCATGCACCATCTCATTTAATTCTCATAGTAATCTTATATAAAATATGTGATGAATATTATTAGCCCCATTTTACTAGTGAAGAAACTAAAACTCTAAAGTCAAAGCCTGCATGTGCATGTGTGCTCAGTCATGTCTGACTTGTTGCAACCCTATGGATTATAGCCCACCAGGCTCCTCTGTCCATGGAATTCTCTAGTCAGGAATACTGAAATGGGTTGCCATTTCCTTCTCCAGGGTATCTTCCTGACTCAGAGATCAAACCCACATCTTCTGTGTCTCCTGCATTGCAGACAGATACTTTAGCTTCTGGGTCATTGGGAAAGCCCAAGGGCAAGGCCTCTGGCTACTTATATTGCCATTATAGATCCAATGCTTAGCTCAGTGCCTGACACATGGCAAGTGTTCATTGATTTGAAAGACTGAAATTCAACACCCAAGTCGCATAGCAGTTAAGTGATAGAGCTGGGATTCAACTTCCAATCCAAAGCCTGTCATCTTTTCATTATTATTCCATTGCTAGTTTCCTCATCTGAGCTTCATAAGGCTTCATTTGATGAAGTCCTTTATCCTGATGGCTCTTCTCAAACACAGGTATATATCTGTTTGAAGGATGACCAGTGTAACTGACCAGAGAACGCCAACGTGCTCCCTCTTCTAACAACACCATTCATGAATTTTTAGACAAGTGTACATAGTATCGATATAAATGCAGTCCAAATCCTGTCACACTAGGTTTTCCAGTTACCTATCCATTCCAATTTCCAGCTAGAAGTTCTATTTGATCAGCTTGCAGTGATACTGATGTACACATTTAATGTTCCGAGTTCTAATACAAATTTCACTTTATTATACATACTGTTTCTAGGCATTAGAAAACAAACATTGATGGACACAACACTGACTAGCTCTTTCCCTAACTTGAGTTCTCATACTAATCACCAGGTAAATTCTAAACTTTGATTTTTCCCCCTTTCCTGTCATAGCTGATCTCCTCCATTGGAACTAGATTTCATATCTAGGGATTTTTCTCTGTTATTTGACAAAGTCTGCATAATCAGATAGCCACCTTTGAAAGGACCAGCTTTTGAAAAGGAGAAACAGAATAGACAAAACACCCATGTTTCTAGATTCTTGGGCCATTCAGTTTACTATCAAAAATTTCACAGTCTTTAAAGGTATCTGATATGGTCTGATACTGTCTTAAGAATCATTATAGCTTTGGTAAGTTTCTGCAGGTTGTACAGCACATCCTTTATAAGTGCTCCTGGAAGATAGCACACTTTCAGGCTGATGGTATTTGAGTTACTCCCAATTTCACCTACACCTTCAGTGGGAAATCCTACTGGCTAAGACCTGGCTACCCTGAAGTCCTGGAGCAAGTTACTTGCTTCTAATAATGCTCAGGAATACTTCATGTAATTTAATGCTTTTCAGGATAACCTGAGGAAATGGCAACCCACTCCAGTATACTTGCCTTGGAAATCCCATGGACAGAGGAGCCTGGTGGGACTACAGACTATGGGGTTGCAAAAGACTCAGACACAAACTTATACACTAAACTACAAGCTTATAGCTTTACAGTGATTCCTCTCCTTCTCTTTCACTCCATGAACCTTCCTCCTACTGCTCTCCATGACTCTGATACCTTTAGCCATGGCAGCTTTGTCATATAGATCCTAAGATGTTGCTGCTTCTTTCAAAAAAAAAAAAAAAAGTAAAGCTTCATCCTCTGGGTAAAAGACCTTACACCTACTGTAAATGTTATACACTTCACTGAGTCAGGGAGTTTTATTTCAAATTCTTTTCCTCATCTCTGACAAATTCAATGAAAATTCAACTATGAGCAGGGCGTTGTTCTAGGGACAGTGAATACAAATCTATAGTTAAAAATAGAAAAGCTGGCATAAAATGATATAGCTATTATGGAGAACAGTATGGAGATTTCTTAAAAACTAGGAATAAAAATGCCATATGGGCATTGATGAATTTATTTGTTGAGTAGCATTGGAGAAACAGACATATAGACAAGACATTATTCTCAATGGTGAGAAACTGAAAGCATTCCCTCTAAGATCAGGAACACAAAAGGAATGCCAACTCACATCACTATTATTCAACATAGTCTTGGAAGTCTTAGCTACAGCAATTAGAAAAGAAAAAGAAGTAAAAGGAATCCAGATTGGAAAAGAAGAAGTAAAACTCTCACTATTGCCAGATAACATGATACTATACAGGGCTTCCCTGGTGGTCCAGTGGGTAAGGACACTGCCTTGCAGTGCAAGGGGCGCTGGTTCTAGCCCTGGCCTGGGAAGATCCCACGTGCCATGGAGCGGCTGACCCATGTGTCCAGTTACCCAGTGGGAGCTCTGGAGCACGTGCGCCCAGAGCCGGTGCTCTGCGACAACAGAGGCCACTGTGATGGGAGGCCCACATGGGCCAAAGAACAAAGACGGATGGAAATGGACAAATGAAGGACCAATAGAAGTAGCCCGCCTGCTCCCCTCCCTCCTCAAACCCCCAAAATAAATGAATAAATAAATCTTTTTTTAAAAAAGATACTATACATAGAAAACCCTAAAGATACTATCAGAAAATTGCTAGAGCTAATCAGTGAATTTAGTAAAGTCGCAGGATATAAAATCAATACACAGAAATTACTTGCATTCCTATATACTAACAATGAAATATCAGAAAGAGAAATCAAGGAATCAATCCAATTCACCTCTGCAACAAAAAGAATAAAATATCTAGGAATAAACCTACCTAAGGAGACAAAAGAACTGTATACAGAAAATTATAAGAACTGATGAAAGAAATCAAAGATGACATAGACAGATGGAGAGATAGTCCATGTTCCTAGGTTGGAAGAATCAATATCATGAAAATGACTATATTACCAAGTGTACTCTACAGTTTCAATGTGATCCCTATCAAATTACCAATGGCATTTTTCACAGAACTAGAACAAAAAATAACACAATTCATATGGAAACACAAAAGACCCTATAGTCAATGCAGTTTTGAGCAAGAAGTATGAAGATGGAGGAATCAACCTACCTGACCTCAGACTATACTACAAAGTGACAGTCATCAAGACAGTATGGTACTGGCACAAAAACAGAAATATAGACCAATGGAACAAGATAGAGAGCCCAGAGATAAACCCACGACCTTATGGGTACCTTATTTTTTACAAAGCAGGCTAGAAGATACAATGGGGGCAAAGACGGTCTCTTCAATAAGTGGTGCTGGGAAAACTGGATAGCTACATGTAAAATAATGAAATTAGAACACCTCTTAACACCATACACAAAAATAAACTCAAAATGGATTAAATACCTAACTGTAAGACCAGACACTATATAAAACTCTTGGAGGAAAACATAGGCAGAACACTCGATGACATAAATCAAAGTAAGATTTTCTATGGCCTGCCTCCTACAATAATGGAAATAAACACAAAAATAAACAAGTGGGACCTAATTAAACTTAAAAGCTTTTGCTTTTAAGGAAAAGGAAACTATAACAAGGTGAAAAGACAATCCTTGGAATGGGAGAAAATAATATCAAATTAAACAACTGAACAAAAAGGAAAAAAAATTTCCAAATGCTCCCTCCCTCCTCAAACCCCCAAAATAAATGAATAAATAAATCTTTTTTTAAAAAAGATACTATACATAGAAAACCCTAAAGATACTATCAGAAAATTGCTAGAGCTAATCAGTGAATTTAGTAAAGTCGCAGGATATAAAATCAATACACAGAAATTACTTGCATTCCTATATACTAACAATGAAATATCAGAAAGAGAAATCAAGGAATCAATCCAATTCACCTCTGCAACAAAAGAATAAAATATCTAGGAATAAACCTACCTAAGGAGACAAAAGAACTGTATACAGAAAATTATAAGAACTGATGAAAGAAATCAAAGATGACATAGACAGATGGAGAGATAGTCCATGTTCCTAGGTTGGAAGAATCAATATCATGAAAATGACTATATTACCAAGTGTACTCTACAGTTTCAATGTGATCCCTATCAAATTACCAATGGCATTTTTCACAGAACTAGAACAAAAAATAACACAATTCATATGGAAACACAAAAGACCCTATAGTCAATGCAGTTTTGAGCAAGAAGTATGAAGATGGAGGAATCAACCTACCTGACCTCAGACTATACTACAAAGTGACAGTCATCAAGACAGTATGGTACTGGCACAAAAACAGAAATATAGACCAATGGAACAAGATAGAGAGCCCAGAGATAAACCCACGACCTTATGGGTACCTTATTTTTTACAAAGCAGGCTAGAAGATACAATGGGGGCAAAGACGGTCTCTTCAATAAGTGGTGCTGGGAAAACTGGATAGCTACATGTAAAATAATGAAATTAGAACACCTCTTAACACCATACACAAAAATAAACTCAAAATGGATTAAATACCTAACTGTAAGACCAGACACTATATAAAACTCTTGGAGGAAAACATAGGCAGAACACTCGATGACATAAATCAAAGTAAGATTTTCTATGGCCTGCCTCCTACAATAATGGAAATAAACACAAAAATAAACAAGTGGGACCTAATTAAACTTAAAAGCTTTTGCTTTTAAGGAAAAGGAAACTATAACAAGGTGAAAAGACAATCCTTGGAATGGGAGAAAATAATATCAAATTAAACAACTGACAAAGGATTAATTTCCAAAATATCCAAGCAGCTCATACAACTCAATACCAAAATAACAAACAACCCAATCAAAAAGTGGGTAGAAGACCTAAACAGGTATCTCTCCAAAGAAGACATACAGATGGTCAACAAACACATGAAAAGATGTTCAACATCATTCATTATTAGAGAAATGCAAATCAATACTATAATGAGATATAAGCTCACACCAGTCGGAATGGCCATCATCTAAAAGTCCACAAACAATAGATGTTGGAGAGGGTGTGGAGAAAAGTGAACTCTCTTGAACTTTTGGTGGGAATATAAATTGATACAGTCACTTTGGATGACAGTATGGAGATTCCTTAAAAATCTAGGAATAGAATCACCATGTGGTCCAGTAATGCCACTGCTAGGCATATACCCTGAGGAAACCAAAATTGAAAAACATACATGTACCCCATTGTTCATTGCAGCACTGTTTATACTAGCTAGAACATGGAAGCAACCTAGATGTCTGTCGACAGATGAATGGATAAAGAAGCTGTGGTACATGTATGCAATAGAATATTACTCAGGCATAAAAAGGAATGCATTTGGTCAATTCTAATGAGGTGGATGAAGCTAGAGCCTATTGTACAGAGTGAAGTAAGTCAGAAAGTAAAAGAAAAATATTGTATACTAACTCATATATACAGATTCTAGAAAGATGAATTCATATGCAGGGAAACAATGGAGAAGCAAACATAGAGAACAGATTTATATACATTGGAGGGAGGGAAGATTGGGTGAGATGTATGGAAAGAGGAACATGGAAATTTACTTTACCATATGTAAAATAGATAAGCAATGGAAATATGATATAAGAGTAAAGGAATTCAAACAGGGGCTGTGCAACAACCTAGAGGGGTGGGATTGGGTGGGGGATGGGAAGGAGGAGGGAGGGAATGTATGTATACCTGTGGCCAATTCATGTTGATGTTTGGCAGTAAACAGCACAACTCTGTAAAGCTATTATCCTTCAATTAAAAGAACCTTTAAAAAGATGTGATGCATATATACAATAGAATATTACTCATAAAAAGAAATGAATTTGAGTCAGTTGTAGTGAGGTGGGTTAACCTAGACCTTGTTATACAGAGCGAAGTCAGTCAGAAAGAGAAAAAGAAACATCATATATATGAAATCTTGAAAAATAGGACTGATGAACCTATTTACATGGAAGAAATGGAGACACAGACACAGAAAATGGACTTGTGGACAGTGTGGGGGAAGGCAAAGGTAGGACAAATTGAGAATGCATTATTGACCTATACACACCATCATGTGTAAAATAGATAACTGGAGGAAGCTGCTATAAGGGAGTCCAGCTTGGTGCTCTGTGATGACCTGGTGGGGTGGGAAGGGGGAGGGAGGCTCAATGGGAAGGGGTGTGTGTGTGTGTGTGTGTGTGTGTGTGTGTGAGAGAGATCTGGGAAGGGTGTGTGTGTGTGTGTGTGTGTGTGTGTGTCTGTGTGTGTGATCTGCATTGTTATATGGCCAAACCAACATAACACCGTAAAGTAACTCCTTTGATTCAAAACAAAAAAAGAAGTCTGGCAATCTTGCCTCAGCTTTGAGTTATTTGTCTGAAAATTATTTGTTTCCTTTTAATAACATTGCCTCAATTGTTGTAAATGCTTTCTACCCTTCCTACCAGAGACATCCTCTACACAACTTTTGCCTACTTTCAAAATGTGGCAGCTAAATGACTTTTGATAGCCACTCCAGCAAGAAGTACAGTAGCTTCAAGTTACTAGAGAGGTCCCCTAGCATTTTCTCCACTTATTTTGGGTTGAGATTTTCTGCAGAGCCTCATCCTTTATGAGCACTATTGGTAACCAACTGGTTCAACTACCATAATATGCCTGATTTTCTGTGCCCTGACAATATGAGATTTTGCTGAGTACTTTGTGTAACAAAATGTTTTTCAAAATAAACAGTTTAATTACAT
The DNA here is from genome assembly GCA_022376925.1 of Tragulus kanchil. Classification (NCBI taxonomy): domain Eukaryota; kingdom Metazoa; phylum Chordata; class Mammalia; order Artiodactyla; family Tragulidae; genus Tragulus; species Tragulus kanchil. The sequence goes on along the minus strand of JAIOJX010000001.1, from coordinate 61,483,120 downwards.
ACATAAATACCCAAGTAACATGCAATTTGACACAAAGTTTATAAACATAACATACTGCCTTTTTGAGGTAGTTAGCTCACTGTCACTGGGGACATTGAATCTGATCTGTAAAGCATACTGTAATGGAGATTCCTATACTTTTTTATTATTGAGATGCATTTTATTTTTTTAATTTATTTATTTTTAATTGAAGGATAAATGGATTCAGTATAGTGTATTGCTTTCTGCCATACATCAACATGAATCAGTCATAGGTGTCCCTGTGTCCGCTTCCTTTTGACCCTCCCACCCACCTCCAACCCATCCAACCCCTCACTGAGTTGGAGGCTAGTTTGGATAATCTCTAAGGTTATTCCAGCTTTAAAATTTCATGTTCAAAACACTAACCTTCAGAGGGTATACTTCGTGTCATATGACCCAGAGCTAAGTCCTAGGCCCTGGGAGCCTCTGCATGTGTTGTGAATATCTGGCATTTTTGTTATCTCCATTACATACTCTGTACTCTAGGATAGCTTTAAGATAATTTCAGTACTCTGTGATGGAAAATATTGCCCCTAGGTAGGCAATATATTCATATTCCTCACTATATTTAGTATAGTAATGCACCTATTAAGGACAGAATGAATGTTTGTTGCATTTAAACTTTCAGATCCAAAGCTGTCACAGAATATCTGCTTTCTGTCACTCCTGAAATTCACGGTGTTCTGATGATAACACTTGGCTGTTGTATCCATGGAAGGAAGTGGAAGTATTTGTCACTCAGTCATGTCCAACTCTTTGCAACCCTATGAACTATAGCCCACCAGGCTCCTCTGTCCATGGAATTCTCAGGCAAGAATACTGGAGTGGGTAGTTATTTTCCCTTTTCCAGGGCATCTTCTCCACCCTGGGATTTAACCCATGTCTCCTGCATGGCAGGCAGATTCTTTATGGTCTAAGCCACTGGAGAAGCCCATATTCATAGGTCTGGCAAGTTACATGAAGGTTTCCCCTCTATCATGGCATTATTTAGGGTGGCATGAACATAAGAGTCATCCAGAGGTGGAAGTCATAGAAAGAAATCACACCCTGTGTTGCCATCCAATCTCTCTTCACATTTCTAAACCTGCTTACAGGTAACTAAGTTTTCAATATATATTGGAGGTGGCAAAAAAAAAAAAAATTCCAATTTAGGAAAATAAAGTTAAATTACATACATAAATACCCAAGTAACATGCAATTTGACACAAAGTTTATAAACATAACATACTGCCTTTTTGAGGTAGTTAGCTCACTGTCACTGGGGACATTGAATCTGATCTGTAAAGCATACTGTAATGGAGATTCCTATACTTTTTTATTATTGAGATGCATTTTATTTTTTTAATTTATTTATTTTTAATTGAAGGATAAATGGATTCAGTATAGTGTATTGCTTTCTGCCATACATCAACATGAATCAGTCATAGGTGTCCCTGTGTCCGCTTCCTTTTGACCCTCCCACCCACCTCCAACCCATCCAACCCCTCACTGAGTTGGAGGCTAGTTTGGATAATCTCTAAGGTTATTCCAGCTTTAAAATTTCATGTTCAAAACACTAACCTTCAGAGGGTATACTTCGTGTCATATGACCCAGAGCTAAGTCCTAGGCCCTGGGAGCCTCTGCATGTGTTGTGAATATCTGGCATTTTTGTTATCTCCATTACATACTCTGTACTCTAGGATAGCTTTAAGATAATTTCAGTACTTGTGATGGAAAATATTGCCCTAGGTAGGCAATATATTCATATTCCTCACTATATTTAGTATAGTAATGCACCTATTAAGGACAGAATGAATGTTTGTTGCATTTAAACTTTCAGATCCAAAGCTGTCACAGAATATCTGCTTTCTGTCACTCCTGAAATTCACGGTGTTCTGATGATAACACTTGGCTGTTGTATCCATGGAAGGAAGTGGAAGTATTTGTCACTCAGTCATGTCCAACTCTTTGCAACCCTATGAACTATAGCCCACCAGGCTCCTCTGTCCATGGAATTCTCCAGGCAAGAATACTGGAGTGGGTAGTTATTTCCTTCTCCAGGGAATCTTCTCCACCCTGGGATTTAACCCATGTCTCCTGCATGGCAGGCAGATTCTTTATGGTCTAAGCCACTGGAGAAGCCCATATTCATAGGTCTGGCAAGTTACATGAAGGTTTCCCCTCTATCATGGCATTATTTAGGGTGGCATGAACATAAGAGTCATCCAGAGGTGGAAGTCATAGAAAGAAATCACACCCTGTGTTGCCATCCAATCTCTCTTCACATTTCTAAACCTGCTTACAGGTAACTAAGTTTTCAATATATATTGGAGGTGGCATTCAATAAGGAAAATAAAGTTAAAAGAAAATATGTTGAAAGTGAGGAGGAGTAGCCCAATCACTTTACACTGGAGATAACTGGAGGTTTTATGAAACTGTTTGCATAAAAGTATCAAATAATTTTAGTACTCACGAAAGGAATTACTTCTTCACTACCTATCTCTTTAGGCAAGAAGACCTGGACAATTTGAATTCACAGTGCCCTAGGGAAAATATTGCCTCAAATTTTTATTGATTTTTTCTGTAGTTGCCAGAATATCGAGTTCTTCCTAGCTGTGATCCAAGATTATACCACTTACCATAAAACACAGTGATAACAGCAGTCCTTTCAAATGGTATATGGCTTGGCGGGCATGTAGAGAGAAAGAATGGAACAGATGAATGATGAATAGGCGGCACTAGAAAGAATGGCTGCATAGGTAGATGGTAGAAGTTGGTGTCAGCATCTCAGAAAGGTCATACTTTCCCTGTCTGAATTCAGAATCTATTGTGAAATAAGACAAAACAATGAATTTTGATCACTGATAAGGGAGAGGCTGAAAGATGTAGTTCATAATGTTAGCCAAGAGGGTTTCCTTGGGCTTCCCCTGGTGGTCCAGCAGGTAAGGACACCACCTTGCAGTGCAAGGGGTGCTGGTTCGATTCCTGGCCTGGGAAGATCCCACGTGCCACAGAGCAGCTGGACTGATGTGTCCAATTACCGAGCCGGAGCTCTGGCACGCGTGCGCCCAGAGCCGGCGCTCTGCGACGACAGAGACCACCACGATGGCAGGCCCACAGGAGTCGAAGAACAAAGACGGATGAAAATAAGAAATGAAAGACCAATAGAAGTGGCCTGCCCATCCCCTCCTCCCACCCCACCTCAAAAAGAGGTTTCCTGATACTGAGTTCCAGAATTAGAGAATAACCACCCAGGTATAGGCAATGAACTATGAGATCAGGCCTTTCTCCAGGGTGTGTCAAGAGTCCATTCCTTATAAGAACAAACAGAAAACAAAAGAGGGTGTAGCTTACTCCCATGAAGAAAGGAGGGGACTATTCAAATCCACTTTTTGTTCCCAAACTCACCAGCCATGTCACTCATGGTGAAGTAAAGGGTGAGAGAGGCCAAGTGCATGGCAGTGATGGCTCACCCTCTGCGTGATAGGAAGCATCAAGAATGGAGAAGAAGCATTTCATAACCGTCTTCACTACAAACTCAGATTTTAGAAAGAAAGTCAGTGGTTAGAAAAGTGACCCCCAAATATTAGCCATTTTTATTTTCCATGGAGAAATACTCTGAGAAGAGCTATACTTCACTACAAACTCGATGGCATTCAATAAGAAAATTAAAAAGTACCACTTTGGAGATAACTGGAGGTTTTATGAAACTGTTTGCATAAAGTATCAAATAATTTTAGTACTCACGAAAGGAATTACTTCTTCACTACCTATCTCTTTAGGCAAGAAGACCTGGACAATTTGAATTCACAGTGCCCTAGGGAAAATATTGCCTCAAATTTTTATTGATTTTTTCTGTAGTTGCCAGAATATCGAGTTCTTCCTAGCTGTGATCCAAGATTATACCACTTACCATAAAACACAGTGATAACAGCAGTCCTTTCAAATGGTATATGGCTTGGCGGGCATGTAGAGAGAAAGAATGGAACAGATGAATGATGAATAGGCGGCACTAGAAAGAATGGCTGCATAGGTAGATGGTAGAAGTTGGTGTCAGCATCTCAGAAAGGTCATACTTTCCCTGTCTGAATTCAGAATCTATTGTGAAATAAGACAAAACAATGAATTTTGATCACTGATAAGGGAGAGGCTGAAAGATGTAGTTCATAATGTTAGCCAAGAGGGTTTCCTTGGGCTTCCCCTGGTGGTCCAGCAGGTAAGGACACCACCTTGCAGTGCAAGGGGTGCTGGTTCGATTCCTGGCCTGGGAAGATCCCACGTGCCACAGAGCAGCTGGACTGATGTGTCCAATTACCGAGCCGGAGCTCTGGCACGCGTGCGCCCAGAGCCGGCGCTCTGCGACGACAGAGACCACCACGATGGCAGGCCCACAGGAGTCGAAGAACAAAGACGGATGAAAATAGAGAAATGAAAGACCAATAGAAGTGGCCTGCCCATCCCCCTCCCTCCCCACCCCCCACCTCAAAAAAAAGAGGGTTTCCTGATACTGAGTTCCAGAATTAGAGAATAACCACCCAGGTATAGGCAATGAACTATGAGATCAGGCCTTTCTCCACGGGGTGTGTCAAGAGTCCATTCCTTATAAGAACAAACAGAAAACAAAAGAGGGTGTAGCTTACTCCCATGAAGAAAGGAGGGGACTATTCAAATCCACTTTTTGTTCCCAAACTCACCAGCCATGTCACTCATGGTGAAGTAAAGGGTGGAGAGAGGCCAAGTGCATGGCAGTGATGGCTCACCCTCTGCGTGATAGGAAGCATCAAGAATGGAGAAGAAGCATTTCATAACCGTCTTTACTACAAACTCAGATTTTAGAAAGAAAGTCAGTGGTTAGAAAAGTGACCCCCAAATATTAGCCATTTTTATTTTCCATGTGAGAAATACTCTGAGCAAAAGTATGCTATTACTTCAACCTACAATTACGTATCTGAATCCAATCAGTTCAGTAATTCAGAGCTATATGCTACAGTGATAAAAAAAAAAAGTCCTGGTCACATTTAAACATTTTCAATACTATAAAAACCACAGGGCTTTCCTGGTGGTCCAGTGGGTAAGGACACCACTTTGCAGTGCAGGGGGTGCGGGTTCAATCCCTGGCCTGGGAAGATCCCACGTGCTGGACTGATGTGTCCAACTACCAAGCCGGAGCTCTGGGGCATATGCGCCCAGAGCCAGTGCTCTGCGACTAGGGAGGCCACTTTGATGGGAGGCCCACACAGGCCAAAGAATAAAGATAAATAAATGAAAGATCAATAGAGGTGGCCCAAAAAAACCACCCCACATTAAACTAGTGTAATTTTATCACACATGTGATAACTTATTTTGACCATTGTAATAAGAGATCCAAGGCCCAGAGTGGAAATAATACATCAATATGCATAGAAAGTGGCTGCCAGTGATAAGGGATTCCGAATATCTAAGAAACTAGTATAATTAATAGAAGAATTCCTCTAAGTTTGATCTTTTCCTGACAAGCACATGGGTAGGACAAGTTGTCCCTTGGATTTTATAATAACATCATCTAACCTAGAGGTTGAAAGGAAATTAATATTTTCACCTTATTCTAGACAGCAGCCACACCAAGAAGACAAAACTTAATAACCCTGTATCAATCATGATTATAGATGGACAAATTCAGTATTAGGTTTAGGATTATGGGGTCTCCAGGTGTTCAAGAGTCCATTCCTTATAAGAACAAACAGAAAACAAAGAGGGAGCTATCCCAGAAGAAAGGAGGGGACTATTCAAATCCACTTTTTGTTCCCAAACTCACCAGCCATGTCACTCATGGTGAAGTAAAGGGTGGAGAGAGGCCAAGTGCATGGCAGTGATGGCTCACCCTCTGCGTGATAGGAAGCATCAAGAATGGAGAAGAAGCATTTCATAACCGTCTTCACTACAAACTCAGATTTTAGAAAGAAAGTCAGTGGTTAGAAAAGTGACCCCCAAATATTAGCCATTTTTATTTTCCATGTGAGAAATACTCTGAGCAAAAGTATGCTATTACTTCAACCTACAATTACGTATCTGAATCCAATCAGTTCAGTAATTCAGAGCTATATGCTACAGTGATAAAAAAAAAAAGTCCTGGTCACATTTAAACATTTTCAATACTATAAAAACCACAGGGCTTTCCTGGTGGTCCAGTGGGTAAGGACACCACTTTGCAGTGCAGGGGGTGCGGGTTCAATCCCTGGCCTGGGAAGATCCCACGTGCTGGACTGATGTGTCCAACTACCAAGCCGGAGCTCTGGGGCATATGCGCCCAGAGCCAGTGCTCGACTAGGGAGGCCACTTTGATGGGAGGCCCACACAGGCCAAAGAATAAAGATAAATAAATGAAAGATCAATAGAGGTGGCCCAAAAAAACCACCCCACATTAAACTAGTGTAATTTTATCACACATGTGATAACTTATTTTGACCATTGTAATAAGAGATCCAAGGCCCAGAGTGGAAATAATACATCAATATGCATAGAAAGTGGCTGCCAGTGATAAGGGATTCCGAATATCTAAGAAACTAGTATAATTAATAGAAGAATTCCTCTAAGTTTGATCTTTTCCTGACAAGCACATGGGTAGGACAAGTTGTCCCTTGGATTTTATAATAACATCATCTAACCTAGAGGTTGAAAGGAAATTAATATTTTCACCTTATTCTAGACAGCAGCCACACCAAGAAGACAAAACTTAATAACCCTGTGTATCAATCATGATTCATAGATGGACAAATTCAGTATTAGGTTTAGGATTATGAAAGAGGATGTTTGAAAGAGCCACAAGCAACACAACAAAGATTGAATAATATTGCATGAATTATGAGGCCATCTCCTTCAGCAATTTTTAAGGATGAACTCTGGCTGGAAGCTATTACTTTGACCATGGTTACTTTCAAATTTTAAATTAAAAACACATTTCCTTTATCATCACACAATCATTTGCATTATTTCTCTGCAGATTAAAAAAAACGGCATGCAACGTGAACATAGTCTGGCTACAGACAAAACTGACACTGATACCGGGCAGAGACGAGTTGACAGTAGAAGACACAGATAACGTGCTGTGCCCTGCTTTTGATCCTCTCCACAATAACCAGGCCTCTTCCCTCTTAGATTAGGTCAATCAGCCAAATGGAATAAATGGAAAATATGACTAGGAGCTTTCTTTTAATTATTACAGAAGCTACAATCCGGACAAACCACTGATGAGAAGAGTAATTAACATTCCTACGAGTCGAAATGGAGTTCTCCTCTGTCCATTTCTCTAACACCCATGAGGAAAACCAACAGCATAAAAACAATGTGGCCTCCCGAAATGTTAGTATCGGTAATTAACAGCTGATGTTAACATTTTAAAAGAGTAATACCTTCTAGCATTTCTAGAACAGTCAGATCAAAACTGAATGTACAGGGCATTTACATGAGAACAGCTGTTGCTGTCTTTCCCTGCAGTTAGATGTGTACTTTTCTGGATGCTGTGATTTGTTGAATCTAATAAATACATTTCTTCTACTTATGACTGAAATTCTGCTCTTTCTTCTGTTTTAAAAACTCTCTTTGGCTTTTTACTTTCCATTCATCTATAAAGGCAACCGATACTTACTGAACACTGACTATTCCAGACAGCATACAGCTTGCTGGGGTTACAAAGATAAATAAGAGTCATTCCCCACCTTCAGGTAGTAAAAATACTCCTCAAAGGAGTATCATTAAATCCCTAACAACTAAGTGAGAATTCATTTTATTGATCCCCTCCTGCAAGAGATACTGTGAGATTAAAAAGGGAAAAGGAGGACTTTTAAGGGAGTTTGGAATGCAGTTTTACTAGCATTAATGCATGCCTTTTGTCTGAATCATTAATCCCTTTCAATTTCATGAGGAATAAATTCTACACACATGAAATAAAACAGTAATTATCTAAAATATCTACTTGCTCCAATAATATAAAACACTATTTTTTCATCTACAGGATAAAAACAGGTTCTATGTGCACACTTCATTTATTAGTGAAAATAAGGGTTGGGGTACAGTGAAGAATGCTTAGTCCCTTCAGTCATGTCTGCCTCTTTGTGACCCCATGGACTGTAGCCCACCAGGCTTCTCTGTCCATCAGACTTCCCAGAAAAGAATACTGGAGCAGACTGCCATTTCCTTCTCCCACAGTGAAGAAAGCCCCTGTTTCAGAGGCAGAAATGCCTGGGCTTCAGAACCAACTCTGCCATTTACCACTGGTGTGATCTCAACCTCTTAATGACACTGAACATCTGTTTCTTTTCTTTTTTAAGTACTATATAATTTAAATAATTTTTTTGGACATGTGGAATCTTAGTTCCCTGACCAGGGATCAAACTCACATCCTCTACGTTAGAAGCATGGAGTCTTAACCGCTGGGCCACCAGGGAAATCCCCTGAACATCTGTTTCTTCGTCTATAAAATGGAAATAACAAGTAAAGTATGCAGTGGGTTTTCCCAGCGGCTCAGTGGTTAAAGAATTCACCTGCAATGCAAGAGTCACAGGTTCGATCCTTGGGTTGGGAAGATCCCCTGGAGGAGGAAATGGCAACCCACTCCAGTATTCTTGCCTGGATAATCCCATGGACAGAGAAGACTGGCAGGCTGCAAAGTTTGGGGCTGTAAAAAGTCAGACATGACTGAGCACACATTCTTGTCCTAGAATCCATTCTCCATATGTATAGCAGATAGAATCTACACCTCTATCTCTATTTATATAAATTTTGACATGCAGAGAGTATTGCTGTGGGGCTTCCCTGGTGGTCCAGTGGGTAACGACACTGCCTTGCACTGCAAGGGACGCCGGTTCGATCCCTGGCCTGGGAAGATCCCACATGCCGCGGAGCAGCTGGACCGATGTGTCCAACTACCGAGCCGGAGCTCTGGAGCATGTGCGCCCAGAGCTGGCGCTCTGCGACAGCAGAGGCCACCGCAATGGGAGGCCCACACGGGCCAAAGAACAAAGATGGATGAAAATAGATAAAGGAATGACCAATGGAAGTGGCCCGCCTGCCCCCCGCCCTCCCCACCGCACCCCCCCCCAAAAAAAAAGTATTGCTGTGGACAATAGATATTAAAAGATTGGGAGTAGGCAAGTTCATATATTTGACTTATTATATATGTATTTGATTTATCATAATTTTTCATTTCTCATATTTGTGCATATGTGAGAGAGAGAGAGAGAAAGCATATATATCAAGTTCACTATTCAAAATCATTTTACACTTGCCACTGTCCACAGGGATAGTTTTCAAACTTGTGTGAGTGGTGGTTTTAACAGTGGATCTTTTACAGAAAGCTTTTTTATGGAAACAAATGAAACGTTTCAACACAGGTCAAAATGGAGCTGTTCTAGTTGGAGAGGGGCAAGGATCCTACAGCCCCATCCACTCAGCATCCTCCCTTCCTCCCCTCTCAGCCCCCAAGACTACTGGGACAGCTCCACCGAGGAGGCCGTGGGAAAACGTGCAGGATAGAGTCCAAACAAAACAAACAGCAACCCACACTCTTGAGTTCCACTCCCCTGCCCGTCTAGTCATCCTACTGCATTCCTTAAGCGCCAGCCACGGCCAAAGCACAGCCCTCGGCACACCCAGCAGTTTCAGCCCCTCAGTGCACAAACGTCATGCCCCCCGGGAGAGTGTCCCATGTCTCAGTCCAACAAACTTCTCTTTCAAGAGTCAGCACAGGGACTTCCCTGATGGTCCAGTTGTTAAGATTCTGTGGAACATACAATAATGCAGGGGGTGTGGGTTTAATCATTGATCAGGGAACTAATGATCCCACATTTCACAGGGCATGGTCCAAAATAAATAAAAAATGAATAAAGCACATTTACTAGTGGAAAGAAAGAGTAAAACGATTATCTAAAATAAAAAAAAATGAAATAATTTTCAAAAAGAGTCAACACAAAAAGTCAGCACTGCCTCTGTGAAGTCTTGCCTTACTCCTTCAGGAGGGCTTTGTTGAGGAGGGGTGTGCATGTATGTGGTTACCATCTTTAATCTCAGTGTTCCCACTTTCTTGGCCTGGGGAGCCTGGAGAGCAGGCATCTTCCACTACTTATGAGAACCATGGTGCCTGGCTTGTAACAGGTGCCCAATAAATGTTTGGAGAAAGGCTGGGGAGACAGAAGTGATGGTCTTGACCCCATGAATAGACCCTATTAATATGTCACTTTAACCAGCAGGACCAAGCAGATAGGTCTGTCTTTGGTGATAAGAAGGAACACCCCAGAGCCCGGTTTCTTCTCTCCCAGCCTGGAAGCCATAAAGTGTTTCCCCACTGTTGCAGGTTCCTGAGGAAGAAGAGAGGTTTCATCAACCCTGCTGCTCTTGGCAGTTTTCCTCAACAGTATCTAACCTGTGTGGAAGCCCAACATTCCATCTCCAGGTTAATGAGCACATAATGGTGTCAATGTGCTGGGATGTGGGGTGAAGAGAACAGCCTAGTCTCAATATCCTTTACACTAACTTAACAAAAACAATGCAGGCAAGTGGAGGGGCACCACCCTGAGAAGAGGATCAGCACAGGAAAGTGGGGATGGGGTGGTAGAGGAGGCCTGAGTCTAACAATTCAAAACCAACCCTCCCTGGAAATCAGACTGAGGTGGTGCCTGCTATCTCCTGATAGGTTTTTCGTTGTTGTTGTTTTGTTTTCTTTTTATTCTGTTAGTCAAGGTGGTACTGAGGGGGATAAAGGGGACTTAACAGCCCTGAATCATTTAATAGCTTATTAAGGACCAGACTTTGGGGCTTCCCTAGTGACTCAGATGGTAATGAATCTGCCTGCAATGTGGGAGGATGCAGGTTTAATCCCTGGGTTGGAAGATCCCTATAGAAGGAAATGGCTACCCATTCCAGTATTCTTTTTTAAATTTTTTTTGGAGGGGAGCATGGGTTGGGGAGGGAGGGGAATGGGCGGGCCACTTCTATTGGTCTTTCCTTTCTCTATTTTCATCCCTCTTTGTTCTTTGGTCTGTGTGGGCCTCCCATCGCAGTGGCCTCTGTTGTCACAGAGCACCGGCTCTGGTGCATGCGCTCCAGAGCTCCAGCTCAGTATTGGACCATCAGTCCAGCCACTCGGGCATGTTGTGGTTACCATCTTTAATCTCAGTGTTCCCACTTTCTTGGCCTGGGGCCTGGAGGCAGGCATCTTCCACTTATGAGAACCATGGTGCCTGGCTTGTAACAGGTGCCCAATAAATGTTTGGAGAAAGGCTGGGGAGACAGAAGTGACGGTCTTGACCCCATGAATAGACCCTATTAATATGTCACTTTAACCAGCAGGACCAAGCAGATAGGTCTGTCTTTGGTGATAAGAAGGAACACCCCAGAGCCCGGTTTCTTCTCTCCCAGCCTGGAAGCCATAAAGTGTTTCCCCACTGTTGCAGGTTCCTGAGGAAGAAGAGAGGTTTCATCAACCCTGCTGCTCTTGGCAGTTTTCCTCAACAGTATCTAACCTGTGTGGAAGCCCAACATTCCATCTCCAGGTTAATGAGCACATAATGGTGTCAATGTGCTGGGATGTGGGGTGAAGAGAACAGCCTAGTCTCAATATCCTTTACACTAACTTAACAAAAACAATGCAGGCAAGTGGAGGGGCACCACCCTGAGAAGAGGATCAGCACAGGAAAGTGGGGATGGGGTGGTAGAGGAGGCCTGAGTCTAACAATTCAAAACCAACCCTCCCTGGAAATCAGACTGAGGTGGTGCCTGCTATCTCCTGATAGGTTTTTCGTTGTTGTTGTTTTGTTTTCTTTTTATTCTGTTAGTCAAGGTGGTACTGAGGGGGATAAAGGGGACTTAACAGCCCTGAATCATTTAATAGCTTATTAAGGACCAGACTTTGGGGCTTCCCTAGTGACTCAGATGGTAATGAATCTGCCTGCAATGTGGGAGGATGCAGGTTTAATCCCTGGGTTGGAAGATCCCTATAGAAGGAAATGGCTACCCATTCCAGTATTCTTTTTTAAATTTTTTTTGGAGGGGAGCATGGGTTGGGGAGGGAGCAGGGTGGGCGGGCCACTTCCATTGGTCTTTCCTTTATCTATTTTCATCCATCTTTGTTCTTTGGCCCGTGTGGGCCTCCCATCGCGGTGGCGTCTGTTGTCACAGAGCACCGGCTCTGGGCACATGCGCTCCAGAGCTCCAGCTCAGTAGTTGGACACATCGGTCCAGCCGCTCCGCGGCATGTGGGATCTTCCCAGGCCAGGGATCAAACTGGCGTCCCTTGCAGTGCAAGGCGGTGTCCTTACCCACTGGACCACCAGAGTAGTCCCTCATTCCAGTATTGACTGAAGAATCCCATGGACAGAGGATCCTGGCGGGCTACAGTCCATAGTGTCACTACAGTCCATAGGATACAACTTAGTGACCGAATAAACATGCTTGTCTGCCCTACTGGACAGGGAGCCTGATTATGGGGCCAACCAGGGCCTTCCTGACTGCTCTGTCCACAGAGTCACCCAGCCCAGGTCAGTGCTCATTGCAGGCACTCAGTAAACAGATAATGAATGCCTGAATGTTAAGGACATTGGCAATTTGGAGGTAGGGATTCAAGGGATGGGAGATATCAGGGGGGATCCAGAGGTCCCTATCCCAACCACCAGCTGCTGAGGGAACCGTGTGTGATGTGTGAACCCACATGCCAGATGATACCACCTGTGACAGTGCCCCATTGTGACCCTTAGGACCAGTGCAGAAGAGGCTTTCCAACAATGAGGCAGGAGGGTCTAGTGGATCCCTAGTCCATCTAAGATGAGCCACCAGCTACAGACCCAGCCTCTACCCCAGCCCGGGTCTCCACTCCTGTGCAGGGTTCAACCCTGCAGAGGACCAGGAAAAGGACCTCCACCTCACATCTCAGCATCGGGCTTGATCAGGACGCCAATTCTGGGTCAGATGCCAACTGTCATCCATCCTGAAACACAGCAAGGAATCCAGAGTCCAGCAGACACCTACTCCGATACAGAAGGCAACTCTCATCCTGACCCTGACCCCTATCCTGACCTTGACCGCTATCCAGACCCAGCTCCTGTATGAATGCTCACTCAGGTCCAGCCAGCAACTTCAGTCCAGCCAGGGAGTATGGTCCTGCCATCACTATCGATGAGGAGCCTGACAAGGACAGGGGTGAGTATCATCAGATCCCCAGAATAGCTTGGTGCTCAGACCCCCAGCAGGACCTCGACTATAGTAGGGATGGCGACTCTCATCCTGAACCCTATCCAGACCCCAAATCCTGTGTGAATCTCTACTCGGGTGAAGGAGGCAACTGCAGGCCTGAGATGGAGTCTCATACGGCCACTCAATGGGACTCCCACTTCCATCAATCCCAACATCAATCTGGCGCACAGCTCCCATCAAGGTCCTGACTCCAGGGCGGGTCCCAACACCCAGCAGGATGCGGACACTGATAAGGGCCCTGACTGCCATCCGTCCTGGAATAGCTCCAATCCCAGCTTCAGCCCTGATCCCATTTGGGGTGCTGAAATGTGCCTTGGAACCCCTCTCTACCTCAGTCCTATATTCCAGCCCACCCTCCAAACCTGAACCCAGGATCACCACCCCCAGAGTGGAGCAGGTACCATCTGGAGTCCAGGGCTCTGCTTTCCCCCAGGAGCCCATTCCTGCCTCTACTCAGCTGGCCATCAATTTACACTCTTTACCCTGTGACTTGCAATGGAAACAAGATCATCCCTCCACCACCAGGAAGTAGAGGGGTTCTTGTCCAAGACATAATGACCTTGTAAGAGAAAAATCAGGCCACTATATCCATGAGGATGCCTAGAAGAGCGCCTGCGGGATAGGGGGTTGACTGACATACACCAGCAATGCCCCTGGTCAAAATAAAAAAAACCCATGAATGCACACCAAACCTGTAAGCACAAATATTGAATCAAAAAAGACTTCTCACAAAAAGAGAAGGACAGGTGCAATATACTAACACATGTATATATGGAATCTACTAGGATGGTGATGATGGCACATGCAGTGAAGTGACGGAAAGACAGACATGGACAGTGGGCATATGGACACTGTGGGGAAGGAACAGTGGGTGAGAGGCGTAAAGGAAGTAGCATGAAGGCCTGTACTATCATAAGTGAAGCAAATAGCTATAGTCATTGCTCTGTGAGAAAAGGAGATCCTGCAGGGGTGCTGTGTGATGGTCTGGAGGAGTGGGATGTGGGGGATATACATATGAATAATCTGGGAACATACATATCTGTAAACAGCAAAACTCTGTAAAAGTTAAAAATAAAATAAAAGTTCAAAAAAAAAAAAAACAAACTTCTCGGGCTTCCCTAGTGTTCCAATGGGTAAACAGTCTGCCTTGCAGTGCAAGGGGCACCAATTCAATCCCTGGCCCAGGAAGATCCCAGGTGCCACGGAGCAGCTGGACTGGTGTGCCCAATTACAAGCCAGCACTCTGGAGTGCATGCACTCAGAGCCAGTGCTCCACAACAAGAGAGGACACTGCAATGGGAGACCCACACATGCCAAAGAATAAAGATGGATGAAAACTAAAAGTGATGACTTAGAGGCAAAAAAAAAACTTAGAGAGACTGATTACAGAAGCACATTTGAAATAATGAACTGTGAAAGATAATTACCATTTTCTTGCCATTATCTGGATGTTAGAAGTAAAGGTACAGAATCTTAGTTAGGGGACCAAATACGTGGATTTCTTGAACGCCTGCTTTAGAGGTTTTGATGCAGTAATCACTGCACAAACATGTCTTTCACTTTAAGCATACATGATTCAAAAATTTTTAAAAGGAGTAGGCAGTCTTTCAATGTATCAGGCAAGGAAGCAGCAAAATACTTGTTGCTTTTAAACAGATGATCAATATTGCCAAAACTGGCTGATGACATACACAGAAATCATATGCTGTGGTTAAGTAATATCATTGCCCAAACTAGCATTTTAAGATATTCTTTGGAATTTAAAACATAGTGTTAAACAATCCTCTTTAAAAGGTAAAAACCATGACAGTCTTTTAAATAAAAAATGAACATTATGTCAACAACTTGATTAACAAAAGAGCCAGAAAGATGTTATTGGTTTGAGGCAAACTCAAGAACTGAAATAACTTATGAACTGAATTCTCAAATAGATTCAAACCTGGCTCTTTTTACACGGAATGGGAAATCAATGGTCTCTCCTCCGGACAGAATTCATTTGTATACAGAAACATCAGTTGCAGTGGTCTCAGTTTTCTCGAACTTAGAATTACAAGAGAATTTGAAGACAGTGAAAGGTGGAGATAACCTTGATGGGTGAAGTCAACAGCCGACCCACTAATATGTTTTTGTCCATTTTGATCTTTCATAATTTTCCCTGACAATACAATCTATATATGTAAGAAATGGTTAAAGTCATTAAAATTTCCTGTCTTGAACCATAGTCTTTTATTTAAAAAAAGAACATTTTATTGAAGCATAGTTGATTTGCAATGCTGTGGTAATTTCTGCTATATAGGAAAGTGATTCAGCTATATGTCCGCCTCTGTGACCCCATGGACTGTAACCCACCAGGCTCCTCTGTCCATGGAATTCTCCAGGCAAGAATACTGGAGTGGGTAGTCATTCCCTTCTGGAGGGGAACTGCTCGACCCAGGGATCAAACCTGGGTCTCCCACATTGCAGTAGACTTTTTACCATCTGAGCCATCAGGGAAGCCTATATATATACATAGATAGATGTATTCATATACCATGATCATCCATGCTCACGATTGATCCCTGGTTCCTACAACAGTACCTGGTACATACTGGATAGTAAGATAATGTTTACTGAGTTAAGAAAAGTTAAGATGAACAGAAGTTTTTTCTTATTGCTTAAGGACAAAAAATATTTATTCATTTGGCTGCATCAAGTCTTAGTTGGGACATGCAGTATCTTTTGTTGTGATGCACAGTCTGTCTACTCATGGTGTACAGGCTCAGTAGTTGGCAGTAAATGGACTACAGAGTACACAAGTTTCAGTAGCTATATCATGGAGGATCTTCAGTTGTGGTATGTGGGATCTTAGTTCCCTGACCAAAGGTCAAATCCATGGCCTCTGCATTGCAAGGCAGACTCTTAACCACTGGACCACCAGAGAATTCCCTAAGGATATTTTATCATCTTAATTTCTGTGCCTCTCTCTACATTAAATATAGCTAATAGAATTCCAAGGAGGTATATATATTATGTGCAGTAGAATACCTAAGAGAAATCCACATAAGCCTGTAGCTTTTGCTTGCTGCTTATTGATATGTCTTTGCTTTCCCTTTCTGGTGAACAGATATTCATCTGTTACATCTTAACAAAAGCAGCTTTATTGAGATATAATCCATAGATCATACAATTCTCCAATGTAAATTTGCAATTCAGTGGCTTTTATTATATTCACAGAGTTATACAAGTATTACTCTAATTTCTGCTCCATTTTTAATCAAAAAGATTTTATTCACCTCTGTTGATGTGATTAGGCTTCTGGTATACTTAGGAAGTCACTATCTTTAGAGGAAATTGATTATTCTTTTTACTGAAAAGGTTAGCTCTTGTATATCATTGGTATATCTAACGTAAGTTGAAAGTATTTTCCTTAAAATGTATATCATACCATCGGGCAATAGCAAAGAATGTACTGACACATGTTAAAATATGGATGAATCTTGAAAACAGAAGGCTTCTCTGGTGTCTCAGTGATAAACAATCTGCCTGCCAATGCAGGAGATGTACTATATGTGGGTTCAATCCCTGGGTCAGGAAGATCCCCTGGAGAAGGAAATGGCAACCCACTCCAGTATTCTTGCCTGGAGAATCCCATGGACAGAGGAGCCTGGCGGGCTACAGTCCATGGAGTCACAATGAATTGGACGTGACTCAGTGACTAAACCACCACCATGTGCCAGACACTGCACCAATGGCTTTGTATCTATTAGATCATTTTAATTCCTCACATCCTCTTAGATGGAGACTACCCTTATTGTCCCCATTTTATAGACAGAGAAACTGAGGTGTGGCAAGGCCAAGCAGCTTGCCCGAGTTTACATTAGGACTGAGCCAGGATTCACACTCCCCTGCGGTCTGGCCCCAGAGCTCACACCTTTTACCCCTGCACCACACTGTCTCCCACTAGTTGTACAAAGGCCATGGCAGCTGTGGCCATGGTCCTCGGGGAGTTGACAAAGAGGGCAATCAGAACTAAGATGGTCTTCAAGGGGAGAGACTGTGACCATAAGAACACAAGGCAGAAAGAGTAAATGAAGCCCAGAGAGGCTCACCAGTCAGAGTCGCTGCTGAGGAACGTTGGCAACAGTCTAGAGGCAGGTGGGGCTTCCCGTGTGGTGCTTGTGGTAAAGCACCTGCCTGCCTGCCAATGCAGGAGACACAGGAGACGCAGGTTCAGTCCCTGGGTTGGCAAGATCCCCTAGAGAAGAACATGGCAACCCACTCCAGTATTCTTGCCTGGAGAATCCCGGGGACAGGGAAGCAGAGAGGGCTATGGTTCAGGGGGTCACAGCACACACATGGTGGCAGGATGGGGTGAAGTGAGGAGATGTTCCTAGAGGTGCTGACAGGTGCCCTGAGACAAAGCAGAGTCAGGGCAGAAAGCTGTGACAGCAAGTTTCCTCTGAGGAGGGCCAGTCCACTAGCAGGTTCGGGGTAAGGGGCTAATACCCCAACATCTACTCCTAAGCAGATTTTCCAGAAGTGAAAATAGAGACTCAAAGAGACCGTTGAACACGCATGTTCATGGCATTATTCACAATAGTCCAAAGGTGGAAACCCAAATCAACAGATGAGTAGGTAAACAAAATGTGCTTTCTATACCTAGTGGAATATTATTCAGTCTTTAAAAAGGATAAAATGCCAATATGTGCTAACAATGGATAAACATTGATGATGTGCTAAGTCAGTCACAAAAGGACAGATACTGTATGCTTCCAATTATGAGGTGCCTAGACTAGTCAAATTCATAGAGACAGAAAGTAGCATAGTGGTTGGTAGGGGCTGAGGAGAGGCAGGGCTGGGGCATTATTTATTGTTTAATAGAATTTCAGATGATGAAAAAGTCTGGAGATGGATAGAGGTGATGGCTGTACAATATGTGAATGCACTTGACGCCACTGAATTGTACACTTAAAATGGTTAAAAATAAAGAAATAAAACAAAAACAAAATGGGCCCAGCAGCAGCCTGGTCTGCTGAGCTCGCAGCCCACGAGAAATGGGTTTTGAGGTTCAAGGATACAGCCTTGGATGTCTGAAGCAGGTCACCCAGAGAGAGGAGCAGCAGTGAGCGGGCACTGCCTGAAGAGGGCGCCAGAGAGCCCTGGGAGCCGCCTCCTTCCTCTATCCCACCCCAGCTGCAGTCTGGGCCCACGCGCGCACCCACACACGCACACACACTTAACTTCTCCAGAGAAGACACTGCCGACCAAGCCAGCAGAAGCAGCATTGGGTGTGGCCTGAGTCCCAGGGAGTCCTGGGGAATCCCTATAACTGGGCAAAGGTCATGCCTGCTTCTCCCAGCTTCTCCAAGGCATGTATCCTCTGCTCCGAGGCCCAAGTCAGTTTATTCTCCAGTGAAAGACAGTAAGGAGGTGCTACCTGTCCCAACTTCCCAGGCGGCTCTAGTGGCAAAGAGCCTGCCTGCCAATGCAGGAGACATAAGAGACACACGTTCCATCCCTGGATCAGGAAGATCCCCTGGAGAAGGAAATGGCAACCCCCTCCAGTATTTCTGCCTGGAGAATCCCATGGACAGAGGAGCCTGGTGAGCTACAGTCTATGGGGTTGCCAAGAATCGGACATGATTTAAGTAACTGAGCACGCACGCACACAGCATATAAGCTTAAAGCACGGTGCCTAGCTCTTCGTAGTTATTTCATAAATATTGTGTCCTTTTTTCCCTTCCCTTGTGTCTCAGATGGTGAAGAATCTGCCTGAAATGTGAGAGACCTGGGTCAGGAAGATTCCCTGGAGAAGGGAAAGGCTACCCACTCCAGTGCTCTTGCCTGGAGAATCCCATGGCTCGTGGTCCATGGGTCACGAAGAGTCAGACATGACCGAGCGACTGCGCTTTCACTTTTTTCCCCACGCTAATTGTATAGAACTGCTATTCTCACAGCGTAGTCGGGGGACCTTTGCAGGTCTTCATTCCCTTTTCAAGGGGTCTGTGAGATCAAAGCTGTTTTCATAATAGTGCTAAAATATTATTTGCCTTTTGCACTCCATTCTCCTATAAGTACATGATGGAGTGGGTATCAGACTAGAAAAACATATAGGAGAATCCAGTTGTCTTTCTATTAAGCCAGACATTAAAAAGATTTGCAGGAATACAAAATAATGCCACCCTTCTCACTTATCAGTATTATATTTTTAGTGTAGCTAGTTTTTGCACCTATATGTTACTGTGGTAACATATAATGGCTTCCCAGGTGGTGCAGGGTAAAGAATCTGCCTGCCAATGCAGGAGACATAAGAGACACACGTTCCATCCCTGGATCAGGAAGATCCCCTGGAGAAGGAAATGGCAACCCCCTCCAGTATTTCTGCCTGGAGAATCCCATGGACAGAGGAGCCTGGTGAGCTACAGTCTATGGGGTTGCCAAGAATCGGACATGATTTAAGTAACTGAGCACGCACGCACACAGCATATAAGCTTAAAGCACGGTGCCTAGCTCTTCGTAGTTATTTCATAAATATTGTGTCCTTTTTTCCCTTCCCTTGTGTCTCAGATGGTGAAGAATCTGCCTGAAATGTGAGAGACCTGGGTCAGGAAGATTCCCTGGAGAAGGGAAAGGCTACCCACTCCAGTGCTCTTGCCTGGAGAATCCCATGGCTCGTGGTCCATGGGTCACGAAGAGTCAGACATGACCGAGCGACTGCGCTTTCACTTTTTTCCCCACGCTAATTGTATAGAACTGCTATTCTCACAGCGTAGTCGGGGGACCTTTGCAGGTCTTCATTCCCTTTTCAAGGGGTCTGTGAGATCAAAGCTGTTTTCATAATAGTGCTAAAATATTATTTGCCTTTTGCACTCCATTCTCCTATAAGTACATGATGGAGTGGGTATCAGACTAGAAAAACATATAGGAGAATCCAGTTGTCTTTCTATTAAGCCAGACATTAAAAAGATTTGCAGGAATACAAAATAATGCCACCCTTCTCACTTATCAGTATTATATTTTTAGTGTAGCTAGTTTTTGCACCTATATGTTACTGTGGTAACATATAATGGCTTCCCAGGTGGTGCAGGGGTAAAGAATCTGCCTGCCAATGCAGGAGATGCACGAGATGCAGGTTTGAGCCCTGAGTCAGGAAGACTCCTTCGAGAAGTAAATGGCAACCCACTCAGGTATTCTTTCCTGGAAAATTCCATGGACAGAGGAGCCTGGAGGACTATAGCCCATGAGGTCACAAGGAGTCAGACATGACTGAGCAACTGAGCATGATGAGCACTGTTAATTTTAAATGAATTAAGAAATAAATACTACTCAGCTGTTAAAAGAAATGCAGAAGACTCAGTGCTAATGAAGTGGCTGGCTCTAGAGCCTATCATAAAAAGTGAAGTAAGTCAAAAAGAGAAAGACAAGTACAGTATACTAACACACATATATGGAATCTAGTAGGACGATCTTGATACCACACGCAGGGAACTCATGGAAAAACAGACAGAGCATAGACATAGGGACATTGTGGGGAAGAAATAGGGAGGGGGAAGCACGGAGGGAGTAACACGGAAACAAACCTATACTGTCATGTGTGGAAAAGATAGCTAGTGTCATAGTGCTAAGGGAATAGGAGTGCTTACAATGGCTTGGGGCGAAGGTCTGGATGGGTGGGATGGGGGGTTCTGGGGGGGTGGGGGACCATGGATATGCATATGACTGATCTGGGAACATATATGTCTGTGAACAACAAAACTCTGTAAAACCTTTAAAATAAAGAATAAAAAAAAGAGAAATAAATACTTTAACCTTTTTCAGCTTTAATTTCTATAGGAAATATTGATGGATTTAAACTCACAAAAACAAACTCTTTGGGCACTCATGTTTTGGAAATATGGGGCTAGCTAACTGAAATTCATAGTATGCCCCCAAAATCTAATTTTAGACCTTGATTTTCCTATATTTATTTCTACACTTTCAATGATTAATATATACCAACAGATTTAAGGTTTACCACATTCTTATTTTGGCTTCCATTACTCTTTGGCCAAAGTGTGAATATGCCAGGAACCAATGAAGATATGTGCAAGAAGAGAAGCAAAGGGCCTGGAAATTTCACCAAAGGATTAATCATCTCTAATTATTAGCTGCAATAATTTAATACTTCACAATGTGTTTTCACTGTGAGATACAGCACTGTGAGATACAGTGAAATCCACGCTGTAGGTGTGCTGTTCTATGGATTTTAACAACTGTATTGTGTGCTTAGTTGCTCAGTTGTGTCCGGCTCACTGCAACTCCAGGGACTGTGGCCTGCCAGGCTCCTCTGTCCGTGGGATTCTTTGAGCAAGAATACTGGAGTGGATAGCCATTCCCTTCTCTGGGGGATCTTCCTGAAACCAGAGATTCAACCCAGGTCTCCTGCATCAAAGGCAGATTCTTTACCTGCTGAACCACCAGGAAGGCCCCTAACAACTGTACACAGCTGTGTAATCACAGCCAGAATCACAGATGTTCCTTTTGTAGTCAACCCTTCCCCATTCCCCATCCACTGGCAATCACTGGTCTGATTTATGTTCTTGTAGTTTTCTCCTTTTCCATAATGTAATATAAATAGAATCATACAGTATGTAGCCTTTTGAGTCTGGTTTCTTTCACATAGCAACCCACTATAAGATTTATCCATGTTGTTGCATGTATCAATAGTTTATTCCTATTATTGTTGAATTATATTCTGTTGTATGGATGGATGAATCAGTTTGTTTCTCCAGTCTCTAGCTGATAGATATTTGGGCTATTTCCAGTTTGGGCGATTATGAATAGAGCTGCTATAAAGAGTCACATACAGGTTTTTCTATGGGCATATGTTTCTCTTTCCCTTAGGTAAATATCTATTAAGAAATATCCCAACTGTTTTCTAAAATGGCTGTAAAAAATGACTTTTCCATCAAGCATGTCATTGATAAAAATTTTAAGCTTTCAGTAATAAAGAAGCTTATCTCTCACTTGAGAGCTATGTAAACAGTAAAGAACAGACACTAGGGAATATAAATGCTTTCTGCTTCTCATCTTAAAATTAATTCTGAGAAATTAAGTTAAAATTCCCATAGATTGTTCTGCTTTTCAGCTTTTGTTCAGCATAGATATTTTGTTTACACTTGATTATCCATTAGAAAATATAAGCTTATGCATTTTGAATAATGCTGTCATAACAAAATTCATAAAACATTTGATGTCTCTTTTTTGTCTGGCATCCCTATAAAATATAAAACAAAACCTTGGAGAGAACATTTCACTTCTGAAAGGGGCAGGGGTGAACACAATAGAGTTATTTCTTATTTAAAACTGTGAGCCTAACAATATGCCCTTATTAATGAGCCAGTTAGAATCATGTTTAGAGAATGGAGTTGTAGTTTTCTTTGCTCTTAAAACCACACGGGGGGAGGGAACCTGGGTGGGGGGAGGGCCAAGGGATATGCATCTGATTGATCTGGGAACATACATGTACAAAAATAAATAAATAAATTAATTAATTAATTAATTTAAAAAAAAAAAAACACACAGGATCAAAGGAGATTATTTCCAGGAATAGGAGACCTGAGGAAAGCCAAAGTTTTTAGAATTCATTATTTTTATCAGTAGCTAAACTCTGTGCCTTTTTACATGTTTTTAGAGGAGAGATATTTAAAAATTCACAAGCTACCTTAAGTTTTGTAGGTACTGTTTCACACAGCTTCTAGAACTCTTGTTTCTGTATTAAAATATTAGATTGCAAGAGGTACTATAGGACATACAGAATTCAATCCTGTGGCCCTTTTGGTAAATGATGATCATAAATGTGGCTTCAGTATCACTTAATATATAAGAGAAATTGTGTTTTTAATAGCCATGCTAAGGTTCTAAACATTTGGTTTTAGGATAACAATCAGTGTTCGAGCGAGTGCATTTAGGTATATTAAATGTAATTTGAGCTCTGATAATGTGTGTATACTCTTTAGTTGCTGACAGACATAGACCTATCTTTTCAAAATTTGAAAAGCTCTGACATTAGTCATTCTTAAGGTACTGTTAAGCTCTGAAAGCTTTGAGCCAAGATTCAGATAGCTAGCCTCACTCAATTTCGTATGATATTTTCAGTTAAGGTGCCAGAAGAAATGAGACAGGGAGGTTTTGATGACCCTAGGGCTAAAGCCAAATTGCAGAGTATGCCCAGTTGGTTGTGACCCTTCTCACCTTCTTTTTATTTTGTTAAAAACACTTGATTATCCATTAGAAAATATAAGCTTATGCATTTTGAATAATGCTGTCATAACAAAATTCATAAAACATTTGATGTCTCTTTTTTGTCTGGCATCCCTATAAAATATAAAACAAAACCTTGGAGAGAACATTTCACTTCTGAAAGGGGCAGGGGTGAACACAATAGAGTTATTTCTTATTTAAAACTGTGAGCCTAACAATATGCCCTTATTAATGAGCCAGTTAGAATCATGTTTAGAGAATGGAGTTGTAGTTTTCTTTGCTCTTAAAACCACACGGGGGGAGGGAACCTGGGTGGGGGGAGGGCCAAGGGATATGCATCTGATTGATCTGGGAACATACATGTACAAAAATAAATAAATAAATTAATTAATTAATTAATTTAAAAAAAAAAAAACACAGGATCAAAGGAGATTATTTCCAGGAATAGGAGACCTGAGGAAAGCCAAAGTTTTTAGAATTCATTATTTTTATCAGTAGCTAAACTCTGTGCCTTTTTACATGTTTTTAGAGGAGAGATATTTAAAAATTCACAAGCTACCTTAAGTTTTGTAGGTACTGTTTCACACAGCTTCTAGAACTCTTGTTTCTGTATTAAAATATTAGATTGCAAGAGGTACTATAGGACATACAGAATTCAATCCTGTGGCCCTTTTGGTAAATGATGATCATAAATGTGGCTTCAGTATCACTTAATATATAAGAGAAATTGTGTTTTTAATAGCCATGCTAAGGTTCTAAACATTTGGTTTTAGGATAACAATCAGTGTTCGAGCGAGTGCATTTAGGTATATTAAATGTAATTTGAGCTCTGATAATGTGTGTATACTCTTTAGTTGCTGACAGACATAGACCTATCTTTTCAAAATTTGAAAAGCTCTGACATTAGTCATTCTTAAGGTACTGTTAAGCTCTGAAAGCTTTGAGCCAAGATTCAGATAGCTAGCCTCACTCAATTTCGTATGATATTTTCAGTTAAGGTGCCAGAAGAAATGAGACAGGGAGGTTTTGATGACCCTAGGGCTAAAGCCAAATTGCAGAGTATGCCCAGTTGGTTGTGACCCTTCTCACCTTCTTTTCTGATCCCCACTCTCATTTCCAGTTAGCCTCTCTTCACCACTATTCAGGGCCCTTGTATTATCCTGGGACCTCAGTAAGTTCAAAGTAACCTAAGATGCCCGCCTTAAAAGTGATTTATCCTGGCAGAGAAAGACAAACACTGTATGATGCCACTTATAGGTAGAATCTAAAAAATAAAACTAACTGGTGACTATAACAAAAGAGAAACAGACTCACAAATATAGAGAACAAACCAGTGATTACCAGTTGGGGAGAGGGGAGAAGAAGGGGGAAGACAGGGGTAGGGTTTAAGATGCAAAAACTACTGTGCATAAAATAAATAAATTATGAGGACATATAGTATAACACAGGAAATATAGCCAACATCTTATAATAACTATACATGGAATACTACTTTTAAAACCTGTGAATCACTGTTGCACACCCAAAACATATAACACTGTACATCAATTAAACACATCAATAAAAAAGTGATTTATACTAAAAATAACCTTCTTTCTCACTCTTCCCTCTCCCTAAGATCTTGTTTCCTCAGCTGACTAGCCAGAAGGAAATAATTCTGGTTACTGAATAAAATAATTCATACTTATTACCGTATGAATGACTGAGAGACTCAAACTTCCTGTGTTAGCTATTTTCCATTATCCCTCCAGGTCCATTTTTCTTTTTCATCCTGATTTAAGCATTTGGTTCTAGGATAACAATCAGCGTTCAAGAGAGTGACCTGGAAAACTGGACTTTATAGGCTGCATCAACAAGTCATCTTGTCCTCTGGCTTCACATTAAGTTTGGCCAATGGGAAATATTGGCAGATGACTTAAGGGCATCATGGTGAAATCAGGATGATTGTTTCCTCAATTTCTTCTTTACTGCATCACAATGGGTTGTCTAAGTCAACTGAATGAGGGCCATGCCTTCCATCAGGCTGCCCTCTTATACAGCTTTTAGCGGATTTTGTCAGTTGTGCAGTTCTCTCGCTCCCTTGGGCCTATAGACTCCCCACTGTTTCTAGTCCTAGGATCTTGTACCATCCTTTTTCACATTTCCCTAACCCTGCCTACATATTGGCTAATAACACCTTAATAAGTTTTCCTCAATTACACCATTTAATCATGTCATCTCTTTCTTACTGGGATGCTAACTGAGTTCCCAAGCAATTTACCCTCCTTTCTTCCCACCCTGCCCTTTTTCTAACAAATATAAATTAGACATCTCAATTCTGAAAGGTTATGAGACTTATAAGATATGGAAGAAAAACCTTGCTTCCGGACATAGTGATACATACATGATTCTGATGATTCAAGGATTGTCTCTGACTATCTAGAGAAATAATGAAGAAAGAAGCTTATAATGACAGCTCACATACTTTTGAGTATTTGCCATATTCAAGCAATTTCTAGGAATTACATCAGTTAATCCTCATCCTGACCCAACATTTGTTATCCCCATTTTAGTTTTCAGAAGTTTAATTACAATGTTTCTTGACATGGATTTTCGTGGGTTTATCCTGGTTGGGGTTTATTCAGCTTCTTGAACTTGTATATCTGTGTCTTTTGCATATATGGGAAGTTTTAAAATAACCTTCTTTCTCACTCTTCCCTCTCCCTAAGATCTTGTTTCCTCAGCTGACTAGCCAGAAGGAAATAATTCTGGTTACTGAATAAAATAATTCATACTTATTACCGTATGAATGACTGAGAGACTCAAACTTCCTGTGTTAGCTATTTTCCATTATCCCTCCAGGTCCATTTTTCTTTTTCATCCTGATTTAAGCATTTGGTTCTAGGATAACAATCAGCGTTCAAGAGAGTGACCTGGAAAACTGGACTTTATAGGCTGCATCAACAAGTCATCTTGTCCTCTGGCTTCACATTAAGTTTGGCCAATGGGAAATATTGGCAGATGACTTAAGGGCATCATGGTGAAATCAGGATGATTGTTTCCTCAATTTCTTCTTTACTGCATCACAATGGGTTGTCTAAGTCAACTGAATGAGGGCCATGCCTTCCATCAGGCTGCCCTCTTATACAGCTTTTAGCGGATTTTGTCAGTTGTGCAGTTCTCTCGCTCCCTTGGGCCTATAGACTCCCCACTGTTTCTAGTCCTAGGATCTTGTACCATCCTTTTTCACTTTTCCCCTAACCCTGCCTACATATTGGCTAATAACACCTTAATAAGTTTTCCTCAATTACACCATTTAATCATGTCATCTCTTTCTTACTGGGATGCTAACTGAGTTCCCAAGCAATTTACCCTCCTTTCTTCCCACCCTGCCCTTTTTCTAACAAATATAAATTAGACATCTCAATTCTGAAAGGTTATGAGACTTATAAGATATGGAAGAAAAACCTTGCTTCCGGACATAGTGATACATACATGATTCTGATGATTCAAGGATTGTCTCTGACTATCTAGAGAAATAATGAAGAAAGAAGCTTATAATGACAGCTCACATACTTTTGAGTATTTGCCATATTCAAGCAATTTCTAGGAATTACATCAGTTAATCCTCATCCTGACCCAACATTTGTTATCCCCATTTTAGTTTTCAGAAGTTTAATTACAATGTTTCTTGACATGGATTTTCGTGGGTTTATCCTGGTTGGGGTTTATTCAGCTTCTTGAACTTGTATATCTGTGTCTTTTGCATATATGGGAAGTTTTGGCCTTAGTTTTTCAAATACTCTTTCAGTCTCATTCTCTCCTCTCCTTCTAGACTCCAATGATACAAATGTTGGATCATTTGTTATTGCTGCACTGGTCCCAGACAGAGCTTGTCCTTTTGTCCCCCCAGAATATTTTCCCTCTGTTGTTCTTATTAGGCAATTTATATCTATCTATCTATCTATCTTCAAGTTAACTGATTCTGTCCTCTGTCATCTTCATTCAACTAACAAGGTCATCAGTGAGTTTATTCCCCCTGAGGGAGAGGGGAGTCTCTCAAAGGGGTATAGACCTGGCCACTTTCTGTGGTATGGTCCCTCTTTATGGTGCCATCCATCTGCCCAACTGCCTCTGGGAAAAAGGAAGTCTCTGACCTTCAGGGACATAATAGTTTCCCCAGTCAGGCCACTTCCTGGTGCCTGCCACCTCAGTATTTCTGAGTGGAGGGACAGAATCTCAGGCCCAATCTCAACAAGAGCACTTCATCTGGCTACTTATTGTCAGCAAAACTTCCAATCAACCAATCTTCAATACCTTCTGGGCTGTCCAGGTCTTACTGGTAGAACATGCATCATTGGAGGAAGAATGAGCTTCATTCTATTTCTAGGGAGGGAGTCAGGAAATTCTGGGCTTGGTTCACCTTCTTCTGTTGGGTGGTTCTAAGCATTGCCACTATGTTGTTCCTTTATTCCTTATGTCCCAAATCAACTCACCTCCCTCTTAGCACTACTCAACATTATCTTGCATTATTTCCTGCATTTAAAGTTGTATTTAATGGGAAGGAAGAGTAGGAGAGACAAGTCTATACTATTTTATCCATACCATAGATTCTCATTCTTATTTTATAGAGGAACAGATTGTATCAGAAAGGTTAAAGTATTTGTCAAAGATTATAAGCTAGGGAGTGGCTGAAGTAAGACTCAAATCAAGGCAGTGGTTTTCCCAAGTCCATTTTCTCACCTTTGGATTTGAGGAAATTCATTAAATAACCAATGCATGGAGACGAAAATATCTTTTTCCTTGTACATGGATTTTCGTGGGTTTATCCTGGTTGGGGTTTATTCAGCTTCTTGAACTTGTATATCTGTGTCTTTTGCATATATGGGAAGTTTTGGCCTTAGTTTTTCAAATACTCTTTCAGTCTCATTCTCTCCTCTCCTTCTAGACTCCAATGATACAAATGTTGGATCATTTGTTATTGCTGCACTGGTCCCAGACAGAGCTTGTCCTTTTGTCCCCCCAGAATATTTTCCCTCTGTTGTTCTTATTAGGCAATTTATATCTATCTATCTATCTATCTTCAAGTTAACTGATTCTGTCCTCTGTCATCTTCATTCAACTAACAAGGTCATCAGTGAGTTTATTCCCCCTGAGGGAGAGGGGAGTCTCTCAAAGGGGTATAGACCTGGCCACTTTCTGTGGTATGGTCCCTCTTTATGGTGCCATCCATCTGCCCAACTGCCTCTGGGAAAAAGGAAGTCTCTGACCTTCAGGGACATAATAGTTTCCCCAGTCAGGCCACTTCCTGGTGCCTGCCACCTCAGTATTTCTGAGTGGAGGGACAGAATCTCAGGCCCAATCTCAACAAGAGCACTTCATCTGGCTACTTATTGTCAGCAAAACTTCCAATCAACCAATCTTCAATACCTTCTGGGCTGTCCAGGTCTTACTGGTAGAACATGCATCATTGGAGGAAGAATGAGCTTCATTCTATTTCTAGGGAGGGAGTCAGGAAATTCTGGGCTTGGTTCACCTTCTTCTGTTGGGTGGTTCTAAGCATTGCCACTATGTTGTTCCTTTATTCCTTATGTCCCAAATCAACTCACCTCCCTCTTAGCACTACTCAACATTATCTTGCATTATTTCCTGCATTTAAAGTTGTATTTAATGGGAAGGAAGAGTAGGAGAGACAAGTCTATACTATTTTATCCATACCATAGATTCTCATTCTTATTTTATAGAGGAACAGATTGTATCAGAAAGGTTAAAGTATTTGTCAAAGATTATAAGCTAGGGAGTGGCTGAAGTAAGACTCAAATCAAGGCAGTGGTTTTCCCAAGTCCATTTTCTCACCTTTGGATTTGAGGAAATTCATTAAATAACCAATGCATGGAGACGAAAATATCTTTTTCCTTGTACATGCTTATCCACAGCATGTTCTAGGGAATGGTTTAAATTCCTCCCATTGATATAGTTCATAAAGAGAAGGATATAAAGGCATGGAGTTGAGAAATATTGACTTTGATTTAATCAAATCTTTTTCTTCTCTTCAAAAGTACACTCTGTTTGAAAAAGAAAGAAAACTGGATCATTTAAAAACTAATACTCCAGTAGCTGAATAATTAATTCTAAATGAACAAACAGGAGCTGTACTTGCCACCTGAGAATTTGGGAAAAGAAAATTTTGTTAGTTTTCATTACTTCTGGATCAGGGGGCACATTTTTCTTGGGAGATGCTGAGTATTGGAGAAGAACACTTCTTATTTCTAGGAATATTTATTAGTACTCACTAAAAGCCATCAAAAAGGATTATGGTATATTCTACATCATGGTCTGGCTATCTACTCTTATGTCTTTTCACAATTCCTTACATAAGTCAAATACTAAAGTAATTCTTAATCTCAGCCCTATTCACCAAAGTGCAATTCATTTTATATAAGCATCAATTTTCAATTTTATAAATCATATGTTCAAGTTGACACTCACCCACTTTCATCCTTGTATTTATGGTGTGAAAGTGTTAGTCACTCAGTCGTGTCTGACTCTGCAACCCCATGGGTAGAGTCTGCCAGGCTCCTGTGTTTATGGGATTTCCCAGGCAAGAAGACTGTAGTGGACTGCCACTTCTTTTTCTGGGGGATCTTCCCACCCCAGGGATTGAACCTGGGCCTGCCACACTGCAGGCAGATTCTTCACCATCTGAGCCACCATGGAAACCCTATATTGCTTATGGGGTGGTTCCCCCTTATTAAATAGCTTTAAGGCAATGCACTCTTCTATCTCCTGCTCATAGTCCTAGTGTTTACTAAAGAAGGGATCAAGAAGAAAAATAGGTCATTGGATTCAATACAAGTTCCAATCCTCAAAGGATCATGGGATTTCAAGACTAGGTACACAACTTCAGAAATAAAGACATTCCATGGTTTTCAGAATATGAGTCGTTATCCCGTAATTTAAACCTCATAACATTCCTGTACTGTAACTACAGAAAAAGAAAGAGTATCCTTATGATCCTTCCACTTTTCTGTTCCCTCTATATGAACTGTCCTTCTCTGATCAAATATAAAATCTATATTTAAAAATAAAATAAAATCTGTGTTTGATTTATTATTTCTTCTTTGTTTCCTCTTTGATATTGCTAAAATATGGGGATTTTTTGGCTCTCTATAACAGTGTACAGCATTTGTTAAGTAAATCTACCTATCCAAATTATCTTTATCTTCTCCTTCCCTCTAACTTAGTCAACAAAAAGACCTTGATCAGGCAACAAAATAAAATTTCTTTAAATCCTGATGCGTATCAACTCATGCAAATAGACCCCCTCAAAGATATTTGGTTCTACAAACCATGGTTTTGTAGCACTCACAGGTTCTACAAACTGTCATCCAAATTAGGTACAAATAGAATACCCAGCTGCCTTTATGATAATGAGAAAACTGGAAACAACTAAAATTGTCCAACCATAGGGGAAAGTTTAAATAAATATGCTATATTATACAGTTAGATAATAGGCAGTCTGCAAAGAAAATGGTACAAAAGGAACCAGGGAGAAATGGCTGATTTCAGAGATGGAGCAGGGCAGGCACAAGAAAATAAGGAAGTATACATTGTTATGCAAGAAAGTAAGGATGTGCTTTCAAAAAGTGATGGGAACATGTCAAAGGAAACCGGGGTCACCCTGAAGGAGCCACCACTGGCCAAATCTTAAACAAAATTAGGATAGATAAAAAAGCAAGGACAGTGATCAATAATAAAACACTGAAAAAGTAAAAATTCAGGAATTCATAGTGATAACAACTAGATAGATAAGTAAATTGGAGAGGAAAGAGCTATCTTGCCTACCTAGAATGCTGAATGCCAACTGGTAAGTGTGAAGAGTGTGAGGAGTTGAAAGATTATCATTTTGCAATCATTATGCTGAAGATTGGTCCATGCAGGAATCATCAAAAAATGCTTAGTCTAGGGAAAGTTTTTGATGGAGAGAAGAATATTTTCATGTTATGAACATTGCTTTCTATAGAATGCTCATTTTCAAGAAAAATGCTAATTATACAATGGAAAAACCAGATAACACTTTGACTATCGCAAGTAACACCAACAAGGAGAAGCAGATAAGCATTGTGTGCCTACTGAATGCTGCCCCGAGAAGGACACAGCATCATTAAGTACTATTCTGGCCAGGAATGCGCAAACTAAATCTAATTATGAGAATATACCAGAAAAAAATGAGAAAACTTTTGTGAAATAAGAGGATAGACTGTATTCTCTGCAACTATGAATGCAAACAAAATAAAAAATAGCATGACAGATAACTGCAATATCTGCACCTCACATCCATCAGAATGCTCAACATCAAAAAATTCACAGACAATAAATGCTGGAGAGGGTCTGGAGAAAAGGAACATTCGTGCACTATTGGTGAGAATGTAAATTGATACAGTCACTACAGAAGACAGTATGGAAATTTGTTAAAAAACTAGGAATAGAAGTACCATATGACCCAGCAATCCCACTACTAGGCACATACCCTGAGGAAATCAAAATTGAAAGAGACGCATGTACCCCAATGTTCATTGCAGCCCTTTTTACAATAGCTGGAACATAGAAACAACCTAGATGTTCATCAACAAGTGAATAGATAAAGAGCTATGATACATATATATGTAAAAAAATGCATTTGAATCAGTCCTAATGAGGTGGATGAATCTAGAACCTATTATACAAAGTGAAGTAAGTCAAAAAGAGAAGGATAAATATAGTATACTGACACATATATATGGAATCTAGAAAGATGGTACTGATAAATGCATATGCAGAGCAGCAATGGAGAAACAGACATAGAGAAGAGACTTATGGTCACAGGGGGAAGGAAGGAGTGGATGAGAAGTTTGGAAAAGGTAATATGGAAACCTACACTAACATACGTAAAAGAGACAACCATTGTGGATATGCTGTAAGACTAAGGGAACTTATATGCAGGCCACACAACAACATGGAGGGGTGCTATGGGGAGGGATTGGAAGGGGTGTTCAGGTGGGAGGGGTCAAGGGTATACCTATGACTGATTTGGATTTATGTATAGCTATAAACAACAAAACTGTAAAAGTAAAATAAAAATTTTAAAAATGTATATGCAGAGCAGCAATGAATAAACAGACATAGAGGACAGACTTATGGACACTGGGGGAGGGAGGAATGGGCGAGAGGTATGGAAAGAGTAACGTGGAAGCTTACATTACCATATGTAAAATAGACAGTCAATGTGAATATGCTGTAAGACTAAGAGAACTTACACAGGGGCCATGCAATAACCTGGAGGGGTAGGATAGGGAGGAAGATGGGAGGGGTCAAGAGTATATCTACGACTGATTTGGGTTTATGCATAAACTTTATAAAAGTAAAATAAAAAAGAACTAACTAACTATATATCTGTATATCTGACCCTAGACTCAATCATCTACTAGAAGGACATTTTGGGATCAATTAACATAAGTGTAATATGGATAGGATATTAGAGAAATTATTGTTATGTTATATTTCCTGAAGATGGAAAGTACATTATCATGTAGGATAACAGACCTGTCCTTAAGAAACACATGCTACCAAATACCATCTACAGATTCAATGCAATCCCTATCAAATCACCGATGACATTCTTCACAGAACTCGAAAAAAGAATAACACAGTTCATATGGAAACACCAAAGACCCCGGATAGCCAAAGCAATCCTGAGAAAGAAAAATGGAGCTGGAGGGATCAGTCTCCCTAACTTCAGACTCTATTACAAAGCAACAGTCATTAAGATAGCATGGTACTGGCACAAAAACAGAATTATAGACCAATGGAACAAGATAGAGAACCCAGAGATAAACCCACGCACCTATGGGTATCTTATTTTTGACAAAGGAGGCGAACATATAAAATGGGACGAAGACAGCCTCTTCAACAAGTGGTGCTGGGAAAATTGGACAGCTACATGCAAAAAAATGAAGTTAGAACATTCCCTGACACCATACACAAAGATCAACTCAAAATGGATTAAAGACTTAAATGTAAGACCAGAAACCCTCAAACTCTTAGAGGAGAATATAGGCAAAACACTCAAGGACATCAATCAAAGCAAGATCTTCTCTGACCCACCTACTAGAATAGTGGAACTGAAAAGAAAAATGAACATGTGGGACCTAATGAAACTTAAAAGCTTTTGTACAGCAAAAGAAAAACAAGGTGAGCAGACAACTCACAGAATGGGAGAAAACAATAACAAATGAAACAACAGACAAAGAATTCAACTCCAAAATCTACAAGCAACTCAGACAACTCAACATTGGAAAAATGAACAACCCAATCAAAAAATGAGAAAAGACCTAGAGACGCCTCTCCAAAGAGGACATACAGATGGCAAAAAAACACATGAAATGATGCTCAACCTTGCTTATTATTAGAGAAATGCAAATCAAAACTACAATGAGATATCACCTCACACCCGTCAGAATGGCCATCATCAACAAATTGACAGACAATAAATGCTGGAGAGGGTGCGGAGAAAAGGGAACACTCTTGCATTGCTGGTGGCAATACAAATTGATACAGCCGCTATGGAAGACAGTATGGAGATTTCTTTAAAAAACTAAAAATAGAAGCAC
The DNA here is from genome assembly GCA_022376925.1 of Tragulus kanchil. Classification (NCBI taxonomy): domain Eukaryota; kingdom Metazoa; phylum Chordata; class Mammalia; order Artiodactyla; family Tragulidae; genus Tragulus; species Tragulus kanchil. Next base: position 61,449,049 of record JAIOJX010000001.1, on the reverse strand, counting down.
CATACAACCCAGCAATCCCACTCTTACGCTTATACCCTGATGAAATAAAAATTGAAAGAGGCATCTGTACCCCAATGTTCATTGCAGCACTCTATCCAATAGCTAGAACATGAAAGCAACCTAGATGTCCATTGATGAATGAATGGATACAAAAGCTCTGGTACATATATACAATGGAGTACTTCTCAGCTGTAAAAAGAAATACAGAAGAATCAGTCCTAATGAGGTGGATAGATCTAGAACCTATTATACAAAGTTAAGTAAGTCAAAAAGTGAAGCACAAGTACAGTATACTAACATATATATGAAATCTAGTAAGGTGGTAATGATAACACACACAGATAAGTGATGGAAAAACAGACAGAGAACAGACTTATGGACATTGTGGGGAATGAAAAGGGGGTGGGAGGCGTAGAAGGAGTAACATGGAAACCTATACTATCATATATGAAAGAGATAGCTATTGTCATTGCACTGTGGGAATAGGGGATCCTGCAGGGGCACTGTGCGATGGCTGGAGGGGTGGGATCTGGGGACAGGGAAAGGGGTGGAGGAGGGAGGCAGTCATGGATATACATATGACTAATCCAGGATTATACATATCTGTAAACAACAAAACTCTGTAAAAGTAAAAAAGTCAAATGAAAATAACTATATAAAAAGGAAATACATATCAAGATGTATTACTGTAAACTACAGAAAACTAAAGAAATAAGGCAAAAGATTTACAGCAGCTAGAGAAAAAAGACAGATTTACCTTCTAAGGAGCTGTAGTTAAATGTTTCAAGGGCAAAAATGAAAACTAAAGGAAAACAGGAATATGTTTTCAATGTTCTTATAGAAAATAAAAACTGTCATAGGATTTTTTTCTCTCTCCTCCCAAAAAGAAACATATGCTGCTGAATTAATTTTAGGAGTTAAAGGGCTGTGGTACAACTTTTCTAAAATAGTGTTGAAATGAAAACTATAGAAAGAGTGAACATGAATGATAGACAAAGTGGAATAAATTGCTAAAAATAAGTGAATCTCTGACAAAGGAGGCACAAATACACAGTGGAGAAAAGACAGCCTCTTCAATAAGTGATGCTGGGAAAACTGGACAGCTACACGCAGAAAATGAAACTAGAACACCTCCTAAAACCATACATAAAAATAAACTCAAAATGGATTAAAGACTTAAATATAAGCATGAAACTAAAAAGCTCCTAGAGGAAAACATAGGTTGCACACTCCTTGACATAAATCACAGTAAGATCCTCTATGTGCCACCTCCTAGAGTAATGTATATAAAAACAAAATAAACAATTGGGACCTAATTAAATTTAAAAGCTTTTGCACAGGAAAGAAAACTATAAACAACGTGAAAAGACAACCCTAAAAATGGAAGAAAATAATAGCAAATGAAACAACTGACGAAGGATTAATCTCCAAATTATACAAACAGCTCATGTAGCGCAATAGCACAAACACAAACAACCCAATCAAAAAGTGGGCAAAAGATCTAAATAGACATTTCTCCAAGGAAGACATACAAATGGCTAACAAACACGTGAAAAGATGCTCAGCATTGCTCATTATTAGAGAAATGCAAATCAAAACTACAATGAGATATTGTAGCTTCACGCTGGTCAGAATGGCCATCATCAAAAAATCTATGAACAGTAAATGTTGGAGAGAGTTTGGAGAAAAGGGAACACTCTAGCATTGTTGGTGGGAATATAAATTGATACAGCCACTAGAGAGAACTATATGGAGATTCCTTTAAATAATAGGAATAAAACTACCATATGACCCAATAATCTCACTAGTGGGCGTTTATCCTGAGGAAACCAGAATTGAAACAGACACATGTACCCCAATGTTCATTGCAGCACTCTTTACAATAGTTAAGACAAGGAAGCAACCTAGATGGCCACCAACAGGTGAACTGATAAAGAAGCTGTGGTACATATATACAATGGAATATCAGTCATAAAAAGGAACACACTTGAGTCAGTTCTGATGAGATGGATGAACCTAGAGCCTATTGTACAGAGTGAAGTGAGTCAGAAAGAGAAAAACAAATGTTGTATGCTAACACATATGCTTGGAATCTATAATGATGGTATGGATGATCCTATTTATAGGGCATCAGTGGAAACACAGACATAGAGAACAGACTTATGGATACACTTAGTTAAGAAGAAGGAGAGATGAATTGAAAGAGTAACATATACAGTATCATATGTAAAATAGCCAGTGAGAATTTGCTGTATAACGCTGGGAACTCAAAGCTGGTGCTTTGTGACAATCTAGAGGGGTGGGATGGGAGGGAGGTGGGAGGGAGGTTTAGCAGGGAGGGGACATATGTATACTGATGGCTGATTCATGTTGATGTATGTGCCACCTCCTAGAGTAATGTATATAAAAACAAAATAAACAATTGGGACCTAATTAAATTTAAAAGCTTTTGCACAGGAAAGAAAACTATAAACAACGTGAAAAGACAACCCTAAAAATGGAAGAAAATAATAGCAAATGAAACAACTGACGAAGGATTAATCTCCAAATTATACAAACAGCTCATGTAGCGCAATAGCACAAACACAAACAACCCAATCAAAAAGTGGGCAAAAGATCTAAATAGACATTTCTCCAAGGAAGACATACAAATGGCTAACAAACACGTGAAAAGATGCTCAGCATTGCTCATTATTAGAGAAATGCAAATCAAAACTACAATGAGATATTGTAGCTTCACGCTGGTCAGAATGGCCATCATCAAAAAATCTATGAACAGTAAATGTTGGAGAGAGTTTGGAGAAAAGGGAACACTCTAGCATTGTTGGTGGGAATATAAATTGATACAGCCACTAGAGAGAACTATATGGAGATTCCTTTAAATAATAGGAATAAAACTACCATATGACCCAATAATCTCACTAGTGGGCGTTTATCCTGAGGAAACCAGAATTGAAACAGACACATGTACCCCAATGTTCATTGCAGCACTCTTTACAATAGTTAAGACAAGGAAGCAACCTAGATGGCCACCAACAGGTGAACTGATAAAGAAGCTGTGGTACATATATACAATGGAATATCAGTCATAAAAAGGAACACACTTGAGTCAGTTCTGATGAGATGGATGAACCTAGAGCCTATTGTACAGAGTGAAGTGAGTCAGAAAGAGAAAAACAAATGTTGTATGCTAACACATATGCTTGGAATCTATAATGATGGTATGGATGATCCTATTTATAGGGCATCAGTGGAAACACAGACATAGAGAACAGACTTATGGATACACTTAGTTAAGAAGAAGGAGAGATGAATTGAAAGAGTAACATATACAGTATCATATGTAAAATAGCCAGTGAGAATTTGCTGTATAACGCTGGGAACTCAAAGCTGGTGCTTTGTGACAATCTAGAGGGGTGGGATGGGAGGGGAGGTGGGAGGGAGGTTTAGCAGGGAGGGGACATATGTATACTGATGGCTGATTCATGTTGATGTATAGCAGAAACTAAAGCAATATTGTAAAGTAAGTATCCTCCAATTAAAAACACATTAAAAAAATTTTTAAATAAGTGAATCTCTACTTGGTTAAAGAATAAGAATGAATTAAAACTTTGTTCATTAACTTTTTCTGTTACATAAACAGCAAAATATATGCTCATTATATTTTTCAGGGAAGAAAAGCAGACTGTGTTATATAAATAGTATCCCATTTTGTAAAGAAAAATATGTATATGCATGTTCATGTATGCATAAATATGTGGAAGGATATATATATATATACACACATATATATACAAAACAATCAATAAAGTTTCTCTCTGAAAAGTGGAAATAGTGGAGACTTTCATTTTTACTTAATATATTTCTGTACTGCTCATATTTTTATAATTAACTTGAATTACTTTCATGAATATTAAAAATATTTTCCACTTAAAAGTATTTACATGGGTAGACATTTTCTAAATTCTAAGAGAAAGAACAAATCATTCAAAATGAACTGTGACTAGAAAAATAAGGAGATAAAATCACTTTAAAACACACACACACAGTATAGACAAGTATAACAGATATTCACGTAATCACTGATAACAATGTAAATATCAAGTTACAGCAGGATCTTTTAGCAAAATAAGCCCAGACCAAAATCTAAAGTGAGTCATTTTTCTACTCAGAGAAAAACTAAGTATCTTGTGAGCTTGTTAAGGGCCTCTGTGAAATAAAGGGCTTCCCAGATGGCTCGGACGGTAAAGAATCCATCTGCACCGCAGGAGATGCAGGTTCCATCCCTGGGTTGGGAAGATCCCCTGGAGGAGGGCATGGCTACCCACTCTGTATTCCCACCTGGAGAATCCTATGAACAGAGGAGCCTGGCAGGTTACAGTTCATGTGGTCACACAGAGCCAGCCACCACAAAATTTCACTGAGAAGCAGAAAAGACATAAAAAAGACTCAAATGGAGAGACATGTTATGTTTCTCATTGGGAAAACTTAATAGTGTAAAGATGATACCAATTTCTTTCCCTTGAAACATATTCTCCTCTAGGAAGTTACGCTATAATCTTCTGTTTATGTTCCTACCTTAGTGAATGCTTCTTTTCAGTCTCCTTTCCTAGGTTCTCCTTCTCCCAGGAACCTCTTCTGTGTTTAGTCCTTAACCACCTCCCCTTCTCTGTTTGCATTCTCCCTAAGTCAACTTACCTCCTCCTGTGATGTCAAATACTATGTTGATGACTTCAGTACTGACTTCATGACTAAGAGAGAACCTTGTGAGGTGCATGTGCAGTTCTATAAGTGAGCCTAACTGTTACATAAACATTATTTACAAAATGTGGGGAAAGAGGCTGTGGGCCAAGAAAGCCTGACCATGGCCATCTTGGCTAATTTGGTCTTTCTCTACACCAGGACACCTGATCTAAAATAATCCTCTGTTTGCTGAAACAGATATTCTTATCACATTGCATGCATTTGTGCTAAATTGCTTCAGTCGTGTCTGACTCTTTGCAACCCTCAGGACTGTAGCCCACCAGGCTCCTTTGTCCATGGGATTTTCCAGGCAGGAATACTGGAGTGGGTCGCCATGCCCTTCTCCAGGGGATCTTCCTGACCCAGAGATCAAATCCACGTCTCATGCATTAGCAGCCAGGTTCTTTACCACTAGCACCACCTCAGAAGCCCCTCATATCACATTACCTTGTTTTAAATGTTTCCATGGAATTCATTATTATCTGAACTAATTATGTATCTATTTACTTGTTTAGTACCTATTTCCTCACTACGACTACTGACTAAAATGTAATCTCTTCAAGAGCAATGATCTCATTTGACCTGTTCATTGACTCATTCATTTATTTCCAGCATGTAGTGTCTGACACATAGTAGATGCTCAATGAATATTTATAGCACGAATGAATAAAGGAAAAATAATGTACACATTTTAAATAATTTCAATCAAATTTATATCTGTTGTATCTGTTATTTATTTCAATCAGTTTATATCTGGAGTAAAGGGGTCCTTGACAAAGAGATTATTCAGTTGTTTGGGAAATAAATAAGCATAATGGTATAGTAAAGAAATCTTTGAGGAAAAAAAGTAAAGAAGGAAAATTTACCATAGTAGGAATTTTAAATGTTAAAAATTGAATAATGGATAATTTAAATGGTACAATAATATTGAAGGACCAAAGTGGTAGATCTATAAAAAAAAAAAAGAAAGAAAGAAACACTGCCAATTTGAATGGTAAATTTCATAAATACCACCTCCCTTCTCTGTTTGCATTCTCCTAAGTCAACTTACCTCCTGTGATGTCAAATACTATGTTGATGACTTCAGTACTGACTTCATGACTAAGAGAGAACCTTGTGAGGTGCATGTGCAGTTCTATAAGTGAGCCTAACTGTTACATAAACATTATTTACAAAATGTGGGGAAAGAGGCTGTGGGCCAAGAAAGCCTGACCATGGCCATCTTGGCTAATTTGGTCTTTCTCTACACCAGGACACCTGATCTAAAATAATCCTCTGTTTGCTGAAACAGATATTCTTATCACATTGCATGCATTTGTGCTAAATTGCTTCAGTCGTGTCTGACTCTTTGCAACCCTCAGGACTGTAGCCCACCAGGCTCCTTTGTCCATGGGATTTTCCAGGCAGGAATACTGGAGTGGGTCGCCATGCCCTTCTCCAGGGGATCTTCCTGACCCAGAGATCAAATCCACGTCTCATGCATTAGCAGCCAGGTTCTTTACCACTAGCACCACCTCAGAAGCCCCTCATATCACATTACCTTGTTTTAAATGTTTCCATGGAATTCATTATTATCTGAACTAATTATGTATCTATTTACTTGTTTAGTACCTATTTCCTCACTACGACTACTGACTAAAATGTAATCTCTTCAAGAGCAATGATCTCATTTGACCTGTTCATTGACTCATTCATTTATTTCCAGCATGTAGTGTCTGACACATAGTAGATGCTCAATGAATATTTATAGCACGAATGAATAAAGGAAAAATAATGTACACATTTTAAATAATTTCAATCAAATTTATATCTGTTGTATCTGTTATTTATTTCAATCAGTTTATATCTGGAGTAAAGGGGTCCTTGACAAAGAGATTATTCAGTTGTTTGGGAAATAAATAAGCATAATGGTATAGTAAAGAAATCTTTGAGGAAAAAAAGTAAAGAAGGAAAATTTACCATAGTAGGAATTTTTAAATGTTAAAAATTGAATAATGGATAATTTAAATGGTACAATAATATTGAAGGACCAAAGTGGTAGATCTATAGAGAAGAAAGTCAAATACATATAAACACTTAAAAATGACAAAGGCAGCATCTTGCATGAAACACTGCCAATTTGAATGGTAAATTTTTCAATAAATAATGTGGCGATAACTAAGTCTCCCTTTCTCCCAGGTACTACAACCTCCCTGGAGTGTTACCAGCTTCTTGCATATCCTGCCAAAGATAATCTCTGCACTTTCAAAGAGCTTATACTTATACATTCCTTTCTCCCCCTGACAAATGGTAGCATACCACCACACTGCTCTCTGCACCTTGTTCTTTTCACTTGAAATTATCTTGGGTATCTTTCTATATAACTAAATGCTGAGCTGCCAAATTCCTCTTAATAACTGCCTAACATTCCATTATATAGACATGCCATCATTTAAAACTAGCTCTCAGTATGGTTGTTTCCAATCTTTTGAAAGTACAAACAAGGCTGCAATAATTAGTTCACTCAAATATGACTGTGTTTATAGGAGAAGTACTTAGGAGTGCAATTTCTAAGTCAAATGATTTGTCTCATTTTTGATTGTTTTCAAAATGTCCCTCATAGAGGAAATATCAATATATTTTTTTCCAGTTTTATTGTGACATTATTGACATATAACATTGTGTAACTTCTAGTTGTACAACATGATTTAATGTGTTTATATATTGTGAAATGATTACCGCAATAAGTTTAGATAACATCCATCACCTCATTCTTATGAGAACTTTTAAGATAAACTCTTAGCAACTTTCAAATATATAGTAGAGGATCATTAACTATAGTCACCATGCTGTACATTACATCCCCAGTACTTATAACCGATAGTCTGTACCCTCTGACTACCTTCACTCACTTCCTCCAGCTCCTCACTCTCCACCTCTGGTAACCACCAATCTGTCTGCTGTTTCAGTTAGTTCACTTTCATAGAACTCACATATAAGTGAAATCATACAGAATTTGTTTCTCTGACTTATTTCACTGAGGGTATACCACTTTAAACTCAAATTGAAAGGGTTTTACCTCGATTTGAGACTTAAACCCAGGGCCCAGACCTGATCGAATCCTGCTTGGGACTTGAACCCACGTGGCTGGAGCTTGAATTCCAGCCAAAACCCTATTTGGGACTTAAACCCAAATGACTAGGGCTTAAACCTAGCCAAAACCTGGTTTGGGACTCGAACCCACATGGCTAGGGTTTAACCCCAGCCAAAACCCTGCTTGGGACTTGAATCCACGTAGTCAGGACTCAGTCCAGGCCAAAACCCTGTCTGGGACTCGAATCCACGCGGTCGGGACTTAATCCAGCATTCACCCAATGTCTGGACCCACTGAGGCTCAGGTTCTTCATGCTTCAACTCAGAAGGAATTCAGCAAGAGGCAGAGTGGTAGGCAAGAAGAGGATTTACTAGGATAAGGTACTTGTAAGAGGTGCAAGCGAGCAGGCAGGAAAACTCTGCTCCGCTCGTCCTCAGTTGACTGGGCAGCAATATATACAGGATGGTAGAAGACCGCCCCCCCTCAAGTAGACGCAGACGCAGGACATACATCATTGGTTGCTTCTTCGCCAGCTCCTCCTTCGTCAGCTGTTTATACCCAGCTGAGCCTGCTTTACTGAACAAGGAGCAGCTCTCCTGAGTTATCCTCAACTCACTGGCCTCCCAACCTTTCTCAGGTGTCTCACTTCTACCTACCATTCCTTACTAGGACTCTACAACTACCTACCTATTCTACTCTGTCCCTATCAAAATCAGCAATGCATGAAAGTGCCTGATTACCTTGACTGTTCTCAAAACAGTCCTAGAAGCTTTTTGATCTGTGCCAATAGGTTAAAAAGGTTATCTTGAACTTGTTTCATTTTCATTTTTTTAATGATAAGTGAGCTTGATATATCTTCCTATGTTTGTAAGCCATCATTTTTATTTCCTTTTATACAAATTATTTGGTTATATCTTTATCTTTTGCCCCTTTTTTTTGGCATAGTCTTTGTCTGTTCCCTTGTTGATTTATAGGAATTGTTTATATAGTAAGAAAAGCTAGCCTGTTTGGAAAAAAGTTCCTACCCAAAGCCATAAGCCAAAATGAATTCTATATGAATTTTAAATGTGAATATATAAAGAATAGGATACTGGGGAATATGCACATAATCTTGTGATGAGGAGAGGCTCCCAGTATGAACTTAAGGGCAGAATTCATAAAGGAAAAAGATAATGGATTGAACTATATAAAAATTTGAAATTTTATATAGAGAAAAAATACAAACACATAAGCAAATGACAGTTGTATATGTGCATATATTAGAAGGGGACAGAGAAAGCAGACATAGTAAAAGTGGTAAATATAGAAAGTGATCATTGTACTGCTCTTGCAATTTTTTGATAGGTTTAAAATTTTTCAAAGTAAACTGTTGAAAAACAGTAATATTAAAAAGCAAAACAGAAATCCAACCAAAATTTAGAATTCAAGAAATAAACAATTACTACAGTATAACAGATCTTTAAAAAATAAGTATAAAGTTATATGCAATAATCTGGAAAATCTTGATGAAATAAAAATGAAAGAAAGCAAAATAAAAAACAATATTTAAAATATATATGCCTACCACAAGAATGATTTCTGCTGCACGTCAGCCAGGTGCATAGAGAATAGCGGGTGTGATGAGACATTAAGAAATACACGCAGATAGACATACAGAAAGGACAGAAATGGGGGGCTCAGGACCTCTTGGGTCAAGGCCCTGAATGCATTCACCAGACCACTTTTATTGAGTGCTTAAGCCTCCAGGTGTTTGCAGGGAGTGATATTAGCACTGGCTGGGTCTCAGTCACAGCCCTGGTCAATACTAATCCATTGTCTCTAAGAATGAAAAGGGCATGCTGCAGCTGGGGGACAACTAGACCAGCAAGAAGTTAAGGAGTCTGTGGCAAGAAGTTGAGTCTGTTCTGCATGTACATGCAGCGTTTGAACATGTGCTGACCCAGCATTCCTAAGTCCACAGCAGATTTCCCACCTGTTGCTGATCAGTATGATCCCAGATAACGAGCCCATGAGAATTGAATCATTTTGTTTTTTGTCTTAGTTCTTTCTGTTATGCTTCTCATAGTTGTTTTTTCTCATTCCCAATTTGTTTTCCTCCTGGCTTGACCAAAGCTGCGAAAACCTACACCAGTTTATTTCCTCACAAATAATATTCTTAATATAGAACGCATTCTTATAAGTTAATAAGTAAAAGCTATATAGAGAGATGAAAGTAATTGACAAAGAACAAGATTAGACAATTTACAAAATAAGAATACAAATGATCAATCAACTGTAAAAGAAAATTCAAAAAATTCAACTTTGCCTGTAATAAAAAATGCAAATTAAAAGGCAATGATACTAGGGGGAAATGAACAAAAGTAATAAACAGGTAATTTATCAAGTAAACAGTGCAGTAGACAAAAATAAGGTAAAAAGTACTATACATCCTAGTAATTAAATCAATGCAAACAAAACAGTACACCTGTTTTTTAACCCATTGGATCAGCCAAAATAATCAACTGGATGCATAAAATAGCACTCCTCTACCAAAGGTGGCTGTTTCCAATGGTACCAACAGTTTGAAGGACTTTTTGTCAATAAGGATCAAAAAATTGAAACTTGCGCGTATCCATTGATCCAATAATTCTGGTTATCAAAAATAATCAGACAAGGGTGAGAAGATGTCTATTTAAGAATATTCAGCAAAGTGTCATTTGTAAGAGCAATATACCTGAAATAATCTCAATGATGTTTGGTTAAATTATGTCAATCCATATTATAATGGAATGCTATGCAATCATTAAAATTCTTATTTTTTTGTTACTGAAACAGAGAGAGAATAGCAAAGCCAAAGTAGCAAAAACTAAATAACAAAAATATTACATATATGTTACAATATGGATGAAACTTAAGAATACTATGTTAAGTGAAATAAGTCAAAAAGAAAAATATTGTATGATTCCTCTTATATGAGGTACCTAAAACAGGCAAGTTCATAGAGACAAAATGTAGAATAGACGTTACCCAAAACTGGGGAGAAAGGGGTAGGGGAAGGTGTCATTTAATGGGTACAGAGTTTCTTCTGGGGGTGATGAAAAAGTGCTAGAGATGGACAGTGATTGCACAACATTGTGAATAGACTTAATGCCTCTAAGTTGCACACTTAAAATGGTTACTACAAAGATGGAGAAACTGTAGCCACATCAGGGAAGCCCTTATCGGTATAATGATACTCCTGAGTTCAATCAGAAGCCATTGCAGGAGATGACATAATCAATCATACCTCATAACAGGTGATTTTCTGAGTCGTTCCTTGCTGTAATTATAGCCACTAGCTTTTGTGGGAGTACTTGGAAATTTTCAAGGTTTATCCAAGCACATTATCTTTCCACATCCTATTGGGAAGATATTTTCTTCATTTTGCTTAGGAAGAAACCTGAGTTTACACAATGTAAAGTGGACTCGCTAAGGTCATGTAGTTAAGGGGCACAATCAAAGTAAACAGGTAATTTATCAAAAATAAGGTAAAAAGTACTATACATCCTAGTAATTAAATCAATGCAAACAAAACAGTACACCTGTTTTTTAACCCATTGGATCAGCCAAAATAATCAACTGGATGCATAAAATAGCACTCCTCTACCAAAGGTGGCTGTTTCCAATGGTACCAACAGTTTGAAGGACTTTTTGTCAATAAGGATCAAAAAATTGAAACTTGCGCGTATCCATTGATCCAATAATTCTGGTTATCAAAAATAATCAGACAAGGGTGAGAAGATGTCTATTTAAGAATATTCAGCAAAGTGTCATTTGTAAGAGCAATATACCTGAAATAATCTCAATGATGTTTGGTTAAATTATGTCAATCCATATTATAATGGAATGCTATGCAATCATTAAAATTCTTATTTTTTTGTTACTGAAACAGAGAGAGAATAGCAAAGCCAAAGTAGCAAAAACTAAATAACAAAAATATTACATATATGTTACAATATGGATGAAACTTAAGAATACTATGTTAAGTGAAATAAGTCAAAAAGAAAAATATTGTATGATTCCTCTTATATGAGGTACCTAAAACAGGCAAGTTCATAGAGACAAAATGTAGAATAGACGTTACCCAAAACTGGGGAGAAAGGGGTAGGGGAAGGTGTCATTTAATGGGTACAGAGTTTCTTCTGGGGGTGATGAAAAAGTGCTAGAGATGGACAGTGATTGCACAACATTGTGAATAGACTTAATGCCTCTAAGTTGCACACTTAAAATGGTTACTACAAAGATGGAGAAACTGTAGCCACATCAGGGAAGCCCTTATCGGTATAATGATACTCCTGAGTTCAATCAGAAGCCATTGCAGGAGATGACATAATCAATCATACCTCATAACAGGTGATTTTCTGAGTCGTTCCTTGCTGTAATTATAGCCACTAGCTTTTGTGGGAGTACTTGGAAATTTTCAAGGTTTATCCAAGCACATTATCTTTCCACATCCTATTGGGAAGATATTTTCTTCATTTTGCTTAGGAAGAAACCTGAGTTTACACAATGTAAAGTGGACTCGCTAAGGTCATGTAGTTAAGGGGCACAATCAAGACTCTAGTTGAGGTCTTCCAATACCAAATCTTATACTCTCCATTGCCCTACTTCGGATGCTAATCATATCACTGGTATTCAAAAACCCACGTTATCTTTTCATTAATGTTGAAACTTAAAAGCAGGACAAGACAACTCTTTGCAATCCACTTAATTTGGGGAGGGGTCAGTCAGGAAAATGAAAGTCCCATGTATCTGGAGAAAAAGTTGAGTGTTCCACTTAGGGGAAATCACACAAATAGTGGGTTATTTGTACAAGATGAACTGCACTCACCATGGCTTATGCTGTTTTCCAGAAGTCTGATTGTGGGACATGAAGGATATTATAAAACAAAGTAGAGAAAGATTAAGGTAGATAAACACCAAATATCTTACAATAGTCAATGCAAGTAAACACTGCAGAATAGAAAGCACTTACCAGTAACTCAGATGTAACCAATTACTAGAGAATGTTTCCCACAGATATGGTATTAACAGTAACTATGGCTAAACAAAAAGATAAATGTTCAAAAACAGACACAAAGCTATGAAGCACGATTTGGGTACATAAAGCTAAGAACTATTTACCAGCAAGGCTACATCTATTCATATGTGCACAATGAATGAACTGAAGCCTAGCCAATCCATTTATTTTGGTTATCTTCATGACTGATATAGAGAGCCAAATGACTGAGTGAACCAGAGCAATCAGCATCAATCTTGAGGATGACCAAAATGAATAAAGTGGCTGCAACCTAACTCAGCAAGTCAGTCAGTCAAGTGAACAAGTGCTTGCATAGCACTGGCTATATGCCCAGAAATGTTCTAGATTCTGTGGGCGCTGGAGTTGGAAAACATAGTCTGTTTATGAACTTACATTTTTGTTTGGGTCACAAGCTCTAAGTATATAAATTATCAAACTAGTATAAACCCAACTATAGCATATACATATGGAACATGCTATAATGGCTTCAGAGATCAGTATGAGCCAGAGTGAACAAATTTAAGTTGGACATAAAAAGAAAACATAGGATTTGAATTTCTGAAGAGGAGAGAAAAATTAATCACACATTTGCTGAGCACTCCCCTCTAAAATCTTTTTCTCCCTTCTTCTCGCAATAATGCTGAATTCTTGTTTGGGAAAGCATTCCTTCAGCAGCTCACAGCCAAGTGCTTTAGGCACAGTTGACTCTAGCCCCAGGTGTGCATGATGGCTGTATTAAGTCAATCAGGATATTTTATCCTCCTGACACCAGGGACTGCCTTAGGGATGAGCATGTAACCCAGACATAAATAAACTGCTGCATCTTATTCCTCTGGCCTTAGTAATTTAAAAAATTCCTAAAAACTCCTACCAGAGTAGACTTCTGCACATTGTCTGAGAATGCTGGGACACAGATTTCTCTTCTACGGAACAGTACATTATGAAGATTTAAAGTTTCAAATCATTTAAAACCAAAGCACATTATGTGTTGTGGGAGGGAGGGACCTGGAGTTGAGAAAGATCTACTATGTGATCCTTGTGAGTTGGTATGGACACCTTTGAAAGCTGAATGGAAGAGATTCAGAGTAATCTATATCCTTAATAACATTACTAAACTGCTAGATTGTTCTGTGGCTGAAACCAGTTTGATCTCTGGAATTTGTTAGTCACATGAGCTAGTAAGTTCTCTTTATTTGAATAAAATCAGGTTCTACCCAGCCATTCATGGTGACTAGAACAAACGATAGGTGTTGTATGTGTTATGGGAGGGAGGGACCTGGAATTGTTGCTGTCCTTTATTGTGCCCATCTTTGCATGAAATATTCCCTTGCTATCTCTGATTTTCTTGAGGAGATCTCTAGTCTATCCCATTCTACTGTTTTCCTCTATCTCTTTGCATTGTTCACTTAAGAAGATGTTCTTATCTCTATGCTATTCTCTGGAAGTATGTGTTCAGTTGGGTATATCTTTCCCTTTCTCCCTTGCTTTTCACTTGTCTTCTTTTCTTCAGCTACTTGTAAGGCCTCCTCAGACAACTATTTTGCCTTCCTGCATTTCTTTTTCATGGGGAGGGTTTTGGCCACCACCTCCTGTACAGTGTTACAAAACTCTGTCCATAGTTCTTCAGGCACTCTTATCAGATCTAATCCCTTGAATCTATCACCTCCATTATAAATCATAATGGATTTGATTTAGGTCATACCTGAATGGCCTAGTGGTTTTCCCTACTTTCTTCAATTTAAGCCTGAATTTTGCATACTAGATCATAAACAAGCAGGTAGAGTTATAGATATGATATACATATGAAGATGCCATTCATTCTTGTTTAAAGAAACTCAGGGGTGAAATGGTAGAATAGTAGGCTTCAAGAGGTAATATTGTGCCAAAACAGAATCAGAAGATTTTCAAGATGACCTATATCCACCAAAAAAAATCCACAAAATCCAGAAAACATCCTTTGGGGATTTACTTCCATAATTAGCCATCTGATAGATCAAACAGCATAAGGTTGAGTCCTGAAATAAACACAATGTTAGGGAGAGAGAAAAAAACTGCCATCTATGTTTCAGACACCCATATACCCAACTGAATGCAAAGTTTCAGAGAACAGCAAAGAGAGAGAAGAAGGCCTTCTTAAATGAACAATGCAAAACAGTAGAGGAAAACAATAGAATTAGACAGACTAGAGATCTCGTCAACAAAATTGTAGCTATCAAGAGAATATTTCATGCAAGAATGGGCACAACAAAGAATAAAAACAGTAACTAAATACCTAGCAGAAGCAGAGGAGATTAAGAATTGGCAAGAATACACAGAAGAGCTATACAAAAAAAAAGGTTTTAATGATCTGGATAACCATGATGGTGTGGTAACTCACCTAGAGTTGGACATTCTGGAGTGTGAAGTCAAGTGGGCCTTGGGTAGCATTACTACAAGCAAAGCTAATAGAGGTGATGAAATCCCAGCTGAGCTATTTAAAATCCTAAAAGATCATGCTGTTAAAGTATTGTACTCAATGCATCAGAAAATTTGGAAAACTCAGTAGTGGCCACAGGACCGGAAAAGGTCAGTTTTCATTACAATCCAAAGAAAGGCAATGACAACAAATGTTCAAACTGCCATACAAGTGAGCTCATTTCACATGTTAGCAAGGTTATGCAAAATCCTTCAGGCTAGGCTTCAGCAGTACATGAACCAAGAACTTCCAGATATACAAACTGGGTTTTGAAGAGGCAGAGGAAGCAGAGATGAACTTGCCATCATTCATTGGATCATGGAGAAAGCAAGGGAATTTCAGAAGAAAAATCTACTTCTGCTTCGTTGACTAAAGCCTTTGACTGTATGGATCACAACAAAGTGTGGAAAAGTCTTAAAAAGAGACGGGAACACCAGACCACCTTACCTGTCCCTGGAGAAACCTGTATGCAAGTCCAGAATCAACAGTTAGAATTGGACATAGAACAACTGACCAGTTCAAAATTGGGAAAGGAATTAAGTAACTGAATCATGTCCAACTCTTTGTGACCCTATGGACTGAGCCCACCAGGCTCCTTTATCCATGGGATTCTCCAGACAAGAATACTGGAGTAGGGTGCCGTTCCCTTCTCCAAGGGATCTTCCCAATCCAAGGATTGAACCTGGGTCTCTTATGTCTCCTGCATTGGTAGGAGGATTCTTTACCACTAATGCCACCTGGGGAAGGAGTAGACAAGACTGTGCATTGTCACCCTGCTTATTTAACTTCTATGCAGAGTGCATTGGGGCTTCCCAGGTGGCGCTAGTGGTACATGGACATGAATTTGAACAAACTTCAAGAAACAGTGGAGGACAGAGTACCCTGGTGAGCTGCACGACTTAACCACAGAACAACAATGTTTTGGATGCTATGGAGGTTAAACATATTGCCCTTCTCTTTCTCCACCTCTGTGCTAAACCAAGTGATGCCTCTTTCAGAATGTACTCGTTTAATAGCATTGATACTTTCTGATAAACCTCACAAGACAAAATATTCTGAAAAAATTAAGATGATTTCTACCCAGATGAAAAACTCTTTTGGTCAGTTTTTCAGTCTTCACACACAAAAATTGTTTTTCTGGTAAGATTTCTCTGAATACAAAAGACTCTCTCCTACACAGAAGGGTTTTGAATTGAATAGGAATTATAGACCTCAAAATAAGAGTGATCTTGCTAATGTAGAGAGTGCTAATATAGGTTCTGAAATCCATCACCAATTTGGAAATCCACATGTTTCTGGTAGTTTATTCCAGTATTATTTCATCAGATAAATGGACCAGCAAGATATCAGTAAAATTACTTATTATAATTCTAAGAAGTAAATTTAACCTATTTCCAAATAAGACCATTCCATTTCCATTTATATTCCTATTTCTATTTTTTCCTTCTAAGGCACAGTTGACCATTAGAGTAATTTTCTGTAAAAATACATCTCATAATTCTGCTTCTCGTTTCAGCTATGAAAAAAACAACATTATTAGATGGTGATCTTCTTATGAATTAGAAAAAATCATTCCTCAAAGACTTAACCAGCTTCTGATTCTTTCAGGTCAAACCATACTTTTTTAAATTGAATTTTTATATTGCAATGGCTGTAGGTTCACATGCAGTTGTAAGATATAATACAAAAACATATCACATAATTTTACTCACTTTCCCCAAAATATAGTATCATATCGCAAACAGGATTTTGACACCCATACAATCCAACAATCTTGTTCGGATTTCATCAGTTTTCTTTTTGGGGGTGCGGGTTGGGGAGGGAGGGAGGGGTGGACAGGTGGGCCACTTCTATTGGTCTTTCATTTATCTATTTTCACCCATCTTTCTTCTTTGGCCCATGTGGGCCTCTCATCGTAGTGGCCTCTGTAGTTGCAGAGCACCTGCTCTGGGCACATGCGCTCAGGAGCTCCAGCTTGGTAATTGGAAACATTGGTCCAGCCGCTCCACGGCATGGGATCTTCCCAGGCCAGGGATCGAACTGGCATCCCTTGCAGTGCAAGGCGGTGTCCTTACCCACTGGACCACCAGGGAAGCCCCGGATTTCATCAGTGTACTCGTTTAATAGCATTGATACTTTCTGATAAACCTCACAAGACAAAATATTCTGAAATAATTAAGATGATTTCTACCCAGATGATAAACTCTTTTGGTCAGTTTTTCAGTCTTTCCACACAAAAATTGTTTTTCTGGTTAGATTTCTCTGTTTACAAAAGACTCTCTCCTACACAGAAGGGTTTTGAATTGAATAGGAATTATAGACCTCAAAATAAGAGTGATCTTGCTAATGTAGAGAGTGCTAATATAGGTTCTGAAATCCATCACCAATTTGGAAATCCACATGTTTCTGGTAGTTTATTCCAGTATTATTTCATCAGATAAATGGACCAGCAAGATATCAGTAAAATTACTTATTATAATTCTAAGAAGTAAATTTAACCTATTTCCAAATAAGACCATTCCATTTCCATTTATATTCCTATTTCTATTTTTTCCTTCTAAGGCACAGTTGACCATTAGAGTAATTTTCTGTAAAAATACATCTCATAATTCTGCTTCTCGTTTCAGCTATGAAAAATACAACATTATTAGATGGTGATCTTCTTATGAATTAGAAAAAATCATTCCTCAAAGACTTAACCAGCTTCTGATTCTTTCAGGTCAAACCATACTTTTTTAAATTGAATTTTTATATTGCAATGGCTGTAGGTTCACATGCAGTTGTAAGATATAATACAAAAACATATCACATAATTTTACTCACTTTCCCCAAAATATAGTATCATATCGCAAACAGGATTTTGACACCCATACAATCCAACAATCTTGTTCGGATTTCATCAGTTTTCTTCTTTTTGGGGGGGTGCGGGTTGGGGAGGGAGGGGGGTGGACAGGTGGGCCACTTCTATTGGTCTTTCATTTATCTATTTTCACCCATCTTTCTTCTTTGGCCCATGTGGGCCTCTCATCGTAGTGGCCTCTGTAGTTGCAGAGCACCTGCTCTGGGCACATGCGCTCAGGAGCTCCAGCTTGGTAATTGGAAACATTGGTCCAGCCGCTCCACGGCACATGGGATCTTCCCAGGCCAGGGATCGAACTGGCATCCCTTGCAGTGCAAGGCGGTGTCCTTACCCACTGGACCACCAGGGAAGCCCCGGATTTCATCAGTTTTATTTGTACAGTTCCATCGCCGAAAAGATGGCACATTTTGTCTTTTCATAATCGCAGCCACTTCTCTTGTGTGTCCTTAACCCCTGGCAACCGCTAATCTATCTGTTCTCCATCTTTCATAATTTTTTAATTGTAAGCATATTATAGTCATATCTCAGATACATAGTGGATTTAGTTCCACATCACAGCAATAAAGTGAATATTGCAATTAAGTGAGTTTCTTTTTTTTTTTTTTCCTCCACACATTTGTTTTGGTTTTCCAGGGCATATAAACGTTATGCTTATACTATATTGTAGTCAACTGAGTGTCAATAGCACTTTGTCTTATAAACAATGTAAATACTCAACTAAAAATACTTCATTGCTAAAATATGCTAAGTATCATCTGAACCTTCAGCCAGCTATAGTCTTTTTGCTGGTGGACAATTTGCTTCAGTGTTTATGGCTGCTGACTGAACAGGGTGGTGTTTGCTGAAGTTTGAGGTGGCTGTGACAGTTTCTTAAAATAAGACAACAACGAAATTCTCAACATCAATTGACTCTTCCTTTCATGAACAATTTCTCCATACCATGCATTTCTGTTTGAATGCATTTTACCCATAGCAGACCTTCTTTCAGGCTGGGTGGCTCAGTGGAAAGGAATCTGCCTGCCAATGCAGGAGATGGGGCTCGATCCCTAGGTCAGAGGATTCCCTGAGGAAGGAAATGGCAACCCACTCCAGTATTTTTTTTTACTTTTTACTTTACTGCCATTTTCTTAACTGGAGAATTCCATGGACAGAGGAGTCTGGAAGGCTACAGTCCATAGGGGTGCAAAGAGTTGGACATGACTGGGCAACTAAGCATCCACACACACACACTCTTCAAGGCACTTATTTTCTTATTAAATTTATGTGCATAAAGTTCCTCATAACATTCCTTTAATATCTTTTAATAGGTATATGATCTCTTTCAGTCCTGATAAGTGGTAGTCTATGACTTCTGTCTTTCTATTTTTATCATTTTTATTAGAGATTTGTCAACTGTATTGATATTCTTGAAGAACTAGCTTAGAATTCATTTATGCTCTTGTTTTGTTACTTTCGATATCATTGATTTCTGCTGTTATTTTTATTCCTTCTTTCTGCTTGCTTTGGATTTATCCTGCTCTTTTTCCCTGAGTATCTTGAAACTTGGATTATAGATTTGAGACCTCTGTTATCTATTTAATAGAATTCAGTTCTATAAATTTTCCTCTTGGCATTGCTTTACTTGTATACAACATATTTTTTTCGTAATTCTCTTTATTTTGCTTTTTGCTTTCACAGAGCATACAACATATTTTGATGAGTTAAGTTTTGCTTTAAGTTCTGTGCATTTTTAAAAATTTTCCATTAAGGGCTCTTCTTTGACCTATAAATTATATAGAATTGTGTTGTTTAATTTTTAATGTTTGAATAGTTTCATATTGGTTTTCTGTTACTGACTTCTAGTTTGATTATGTTATGGTTGAAGAACATACTCTTTATAATTTCAGTTAGTTGAGATTTGTTTCATGATCAAGGATATGCTCTGTTATGGATTGTCTGTGTCCCCTCAAACTTCATATGCCAATGCCCTAAACCTTGCTGAGGCTGTATTTGGAGATAAGACCCCTAAGGAAGTAATTAAGTCTAAATGAGATCATACAGGTGGGGTTTTGATATAATAGAATTTGTATCTGTATAAGAAGAGATACCAGAGACCTCACCTTCTTCCTTTTCTCCATGTGTACACAGAGGAAAGGCCATGTAAAAACAGGGAGAATCTGACTGTCTGCAACCAGAAACGTATCACCATTAAACCGAAATTGCCAGAAGATTGATCTTGGATTTCTAGGCTCTGGGACCTTTAAAAATGGATTGATACTAAGCATCCACACACACACACTCTTCAAGGCACTTATTTTCTTATTAAATTTATGTGCATAAAGTTCCTCATAACATTCCTTTAATATCTTTTAATAGGTATATGATCTCTTTCAGTCCTGATAAGTGGTAGTCTATGACTTCTGTCTTTCTATTTTTATCATTTTTATTAGAGATTTGTCAACTGTATTGATATTCTTGAAGAACTAGCTTAGAATTCATTTATGCTCTTGTTTTGTTACTTTCGATATCATTGATTTCTGCTGTTATTTTTATTCCTTCTTTCTGCTTGCTTTGGATTTATCCTGCTCTTTTTCCCTGAGTATCTTGAAACTTGGATTATAGATTTGAGACCTCTGTTATCTATTTAATAGAATTCAGTTCTATAAATTTTCCTCTTGGCATTGCTTTACTTGTATACAACATATTTTTTTAGTAATTATTTTTATTTTACTTTTTGCTTTCACAGAGCATACAACATATTTTGATGAGTTAAGTTTTTCTTTAAGTTCTGTGCATTTTAAAATTTCCATTAAGGGCTCTTCTTTGACCTATAAATTATATAGAATTGTGTTGTTTAATTTTTAATGTTTGAATAGTTTCATATTGGTTTTCTGTTACTGACTTCTAGTTTGATTATGTTATGGTTGAAGAACATACTCTTTATAATTTCAGTTAGTTGAGATTTGTTTCATGATCAAGGATATGCTCTGTTATGGATTGTCTGTGTCCCCTCAAACTTCATATGCCAATGCCCTAAACCTTGCTGAGGCTGTATTTGGAGATAAGACCCCTAAGGAAGTAATTAAGTCTAAATGAGATCATACAGGTGGGGTTTTGATATAATAGAATTTGTATCTGTATAAGAAGAGATACCAGAGACCTCACCTTCTTCCTTTTCTCCATGTGTACACAGAGGAAAGGCCATGTAAAAACAGGGAGAATCTGACTGTCTGCAACCAGAAACGTATCACCATTAAACCGAAATTGCCAGAAGATTGATCTTGGATTTCTAGGCTCTGGGACAATGGGAAAATAAAATTTCTATGTTTTAAGTCACCCAGTGTGCATTATTTTGTTATGAAACGCAAACACTAATGCATGATATCTTGATAAATATTCCATGGGTGCCTGAAACCATGTGCGTTCTGCTGTTGCTGAGTGGTGCTCTATAAATGTCAATTAGAACTTAGTGTTTGATGGTTCTGTTTAGTTATGCTACATCTTTCCTAATTTTCTACCTATGAGTTCTAGCAATTGCTGAGTGTGGGGTGTTGTAGTCCCCAGCTATAAATTTTGGATTTCTCTATTACTTCTTCTAGCTTTACTGGTTTTTAAAATGTATATTTGGAGCTCAGTTGTTCAATGCATACACATTTAAAAATCACTATAACTTCTTGGTGATTGACTCTTTTATGAATATATAATATCTCTGACACCAGTAATTTATCATTGCTATGAAGTCACTTTATCAATAATAATATAGTCACTTGCATTTTCTTAAATTAGTGTTAGTATGATATATTATTGTTCATCCTTTAAGTTTCAACATACCTCTGTTGATGTATTTTAAATTAATTTCCTATAGGGAGAATATTGTTACCTCATATTTTTAATCCATTTGGTACATCTGTCTTTTAAGTACTGTATTTAAACCATTTATACATTTAATGTACTTACTGCTCTGTTAGGGCTTGCCTGCCTTTTGTTATTACTTTTCTATTTCTTTCATAGTTTTTCCTTTCTTGCCTTACTGTAAGTTACTTGAACATTTTCCCAGGATTCCTCTTGTTTTATTTATACTGCTTCTGGGCATGTCATGTTGTATAGATTTTTTAGGGCTGCTGCAGGTATTACAATATATGTACAGTTTATCACAGTCTGCTGGTATCCATGTTTTACTACTTTGAATGAAGTATTGATACTTACTTCCTTTAGCTCTTATACATTTAAAATATAACCAAATGGATAACATCTCAAATATTCCCTCTGTATATATTGAGCATTACAATCGATGTTAGACTTTTTGCTCCACAGAAACATGGAGATTAAAAACATGCTATTGAACAAACAATGAATGGATCATCAAAGATAAAGGACAAATTTAAAAATATCTACAGATAAGTGAAAACAGAAATATGGCATACCAAAATCTGTAGGATGCTGCAAAAGTGGTTCTAAGAAAAAAGTTCATAGCAATGCATATCTACCTCAACAAACAAGAAAAATCCAAATAATCTAGTCTTTCACATAAAAAACTAGAAAAAGAAGAACAAAGGAAACCAAAAATTAGTAGAAGGAAGAAAATTATAAAGATCAGAATGGAAATCAATGAAATAGGGACTTAAAAAATAGAAAAAATACATTAAACTAAGAATTGGTTCTTTGAAAAAAATAAACAAAACTGGCAAATATTTAACTAGACTAACAAAGAAAAAGAGAGAAATAAAACCATAGCTTAAACAGGAAAAGCTATACCTGACAGCACAGAACTACAAAGGATTATGAAAGACTACTATGAACAACTCTATGCCAACAAATTGAAGATCTAGAAGAAATGGATAAATTAAAACATATAATCTTGCAAAACAGAATCATAAATAATAGAAACTGACAAGGCCATCACAAAAATAGAAAATTACAAACCTCTATCCATAATGAACATACATGCAAAAATCCTCAACAAAATATTAGCAAACTGAATCCAACAATAAAAGGACCATTCACCATCATCAAGTGCGATTTTTTTCCAGGGATACAAGGATGGTTCTACATCCACAAATCAATCAATATGCACATAACATTAGCAAAATGAAAGATAAAAATTATATGATCATCTAAATAGTTGGAAAAAAATATATTGACAAAACTCAACATCCACATATGAAAAATACTCTCAACACAATGGGTACAAAGGGAACATACCTCAACATAATAAAGTCCATATATGACAAATTCATAGGTAAAAATAGATACAATGGTGAAAGGCTGAAAACTTTTCTCTAAAATCAGGAATAAAACAAGAATGACCACTCTCACCATTTCTATTTAACAAAGTATTAGAAGTCCCAGACACAGCGATCAGACAAACAGAAGAAATAAAAGGCATCCCAATTGAAAGTTAAGAAGTGAAACTGTCACTATTTGTAGATAACATGATACTATATATAGAAAGCACTAAAGCCTCCATCCCAAAACAAAAGACTCTTAGAAGTAATAAATAAAATCAGTAATGCACAGTTGTGCACAGGATGCACGATCAGTATACAGATAACTGTGATACTCTGATACACTAATAAAATGATCAGACAGAGAAATTAAGAAAACAATTCCACTTACAATTGCATAAAAACAATAAAGTTATTTAACTAAGGTGAAAGAGCTGTACACTGAAAACTATAAGACACTGATGAAAAAAATTGATGAAGACAAACACACACACACAACACACTAAAAGAAAAGTACTCCATGCTTATGAATTAGAAGAATTACTATTGTTAAGATGGCCATACCATCCAAAACAGCTACAGATTTGATGCAATGCCTATCAAATTCCAATGACATGTTTCACAGAACTAGTACAAATATTCTAAGTTTTGCATGGAACCTTGAAAGATCCTAATAGCCATAAAATATTGAGAAAGAAGAAAAAACCTGGAAGTATCATGTTCCCTGATTTCAAACTATATTACAAAGCTATTGTCCTCAAAAAGTATGGTATCCTCACAAAAACAGACACAGAGATCAATGGAAAAAAATTGAGACCCCAGAAAAAAACTGACATATATACAGATAATTAATTTATGACAAAGAAACAAAAAACATACAGTGGAGAAAGAATAGACTCTTCAGTAAGTGATGTTGGGAGGACTTGGCAGCCACATGCAAAAGAATGAAACTAGACCACTATCTTACACCAAACACAGAAAACCAAATGAACAAACAAGAAACACTTCAAAATAGATTAATGACTTTAATGTAATACTTGAAACTATAAAATTCCTAGAAGAAAACATAGGTAGTAATTTCACTGACATCAGTCTTAGCAGTGCTTTTGTGTACTTGATTCCAAAGGCAAGGTAAACAAAAGCAAACATAAACAAATGGAAAAACATTAAAGCTTTCCCACAGTGAAAGTTAAAAGTGAAACTGTCACTATTTGTAGATAACATGATACTATATATAGAAAGCACTAAAGCCTCCATCCCAAAACAAAAGACTCTTAGAAGTAATAAATAAAATCAGTAATGCACAGTTGTGCACAGGATGCACGATCAGTATACAGATAACTGTGATACTCTGATACACTAATAAAATGATCAGACAGAGAAATTAAGAAAACAATTCCACTTACAATTGCATAAAAACAATAAAGTTATTTAACTAAGGTGAAAGAGCTGTACACTGAAAACTATAAGACACTGATGAAAAAAATTGATGAAGACAAACACACACACACAACACACTAAAAGAAAAGTACTCCATGCTTATGAATTAGAAGAATTACTATTGTTAAGATGGCCATACCATCCAAAACAGCTACAGATTTGATGCAATGCCTATCAAATTCCAATGACATGTTTCACAGAACTAGTACAAATATTCTAAGTTTTGCATGGAACCTTGAAAGATCCTAATAGCCATAAAATATTGAGAAAGAAGAAAAAACCTGGAAGTATCATGTTCCCTGATTTCAAACTATATTACAAAGCTATTGTCCTCAAAAAGTATGGTATCCTCACAAAAACAGACACAGAGATCAATGGAAAAAAATTGAGACCCCAGAAAAAAACTGACATATATACAGATAATTAATTTATGACAAAGAAACAAAAAACATACAGTGGAGAAAGAATAGACTCTTCAGTAAGTGATGTTGGGAGGACTTGGCAGCCACATGCAAAAGAATGAAACTAGACCACTATCTTACACCAAACACAGAAAACCAAATGAACAAACAAGAAACACTTCAAAATAGATTAATGACTTTAATGTAATACTTGAAACTATAAAATTCCTAGAAGAAAACATAGGTAGTAATTTCACTGACATCAGTCTTAGCAGTGCTTTTGTGTACTTGATTCCAAAGGCAAGGTAAACAAAAGCAAACATAAACAAATGGAAAAACATTAAAGCTTTCCCACAGTGAAAGAAATGATCATAAAAATGAAAATTCAGGCTATTAAAAGAGAGAGACTATTTGCAAATCATATATTTTACAAGGGGTTACTATCTAAAATATATAAAGAACATACAACTCAAAAACAATAAAACAATCCGATTAAAAATTGGCAGAGGACCCCAATGGGAATTTGCTGTATGATCGAGGGAACTCAAACAGGGGCTCTGTAACAACCTGGAGGGGTAGAATGGCAGGGGAGATGGGAAGGAAGTTCAAGAAGGAGGATGTATGTATACCTATGGCTTCTTCATGTTTATGTTGGGCAGAAAACAAAATTATGTAAAGCAATTATCCTTCAATTAAAAGAATTAATAATTTTTTTTAAAAAATGTCAAGATCTGAACAGACATTTTTCCAAAGAAGACATACAGGTGACCAATGGGCACAATGAAGACATTCAATATCACTAATTTTAAGGGAAATGCAAATCAATACAAAATAACATACACTGTTACAATGGTCATTATCCAAAAGTTAAGAAATAACAAATGTGGGAGATATAGAGAAAAGGGAACCCTCATACACTGATGGTGGTACTGTAAACTGGGGCAACCACTATGACAAACAGTATGGAAATTCTTCAAAAAATGAAGAATAGAATTACTATATGATCCAGCTATTCCATATATGGGTACTTAACTGAAGAATACAAAAACACTAATTTGAATATATATGTGTCTATGTATGTGTGTGTGTATATATATATATATATATATATATATATATATATATATATATCCCTATGTTAATTGCAGCTTTATTTACAATAGCCAAACTGTGGAAACAACCTAAGCATTCATTAATGGATAAATGGATAAAGAAGATATGGTCATGTATACAATGGAATACTATTTGAGCATAAAAAATCATGAAATCCAGTTCTTACTGACAAACATGGATAGATCTTGAATGTATTATGCTAAGTGAAATAATTCAGGTGGAGAAAGACAAATATTGTATGATTTCACTCATGTAGAATCTAAAACAAGACAAATAAATGAGCAAAATAAAACAAACAAATAAAAAACCTCATAGATACAGAGAACAGGGCAGTGATTACCAAGGACAACATGGTTGGTGGTTGGGCAGAATGAGTCATGGGGATTAATTAAATGGTAATGGAAAACAGGAGATTTTTAAGACAAGTTTTTCTGCATGATATTATAATAATGGGTAACATACCATTATACATTTATCAAAAACCCATCAAATGTACAACACAAAAAGTGAACCTTAATGGAAACTATGGACTCCAATAATAATCAATACCAACTCATCATTTGTAAATGTACCACACTAATACAAGATGTTAAAAATTTAAGAAACAGCCAGCGGGCCACACAGGAGCGAGGCAGTGCCAGCGGGCTGCGCGGCAGTGAGACAGTGCCAGCCAGCCACGTGGCTAGGCGGTAACCAGCCAGCGGGCTGCCCAGGGCAGGTGGTTTTCCAAAGAAGACATACAGGTGACCAATGGGCACAATGAAGACATTCAATATCACTAATTTTAAGGGAAATGCAAATCAATACAAAATAACATACACTGTTACAATGGTCATTATCCAAAAGTTAAGAAATAACAAATGTGGAGATATAGAGAAAAGGGAACCCTCATACACTGATGGTGGTACTGTAAACTGGGGCAACCACTATGACAAACAGTATGGAAATTCTTCAAAAAATGAAGAATAGAATTACTATATGATCCAGCTATTCCATATATGGGTACTTAACTGAAGAATACAAAAACACTAATTTGAATATATATGTGTCTATGTATGTGTGTGTGTATATATATATATATATATATATATATATATATATATATCCCTATGTTAATTGCAGCTTTATTTACAATAGCCAAACTGTGGAAACAACCTAAGCATTCATTAATGGATAAATGGATAAAGAAGATATGGTCATGTATACAATGGAATACTATTTGAGCATAAAAAATCATGAAATCCAGTTCTTACTGACAAACATGGATAGATCTTGAATGTATTATGCTAAGTGAAATAATTCAGGTGGAGAAAGACAAATATTGTATGATTTCACTCATGTAGAATCTAAAACAAGACAAATAAATGAGCAAAATAAAACAAACAAATAAAAAACCTCATAGATACAGAGAACAGGGCAGTGATTACCAAGGACAACATGGTTGGTGGTTGGGCAGAATGAGTCATGGGGATTAATTAAATGGTAATGGAAAACAGGAGATTTTTAAGACAAGTTTTTCTGCATGATATTATAATAATGGGTAACATACCATTATACATTTATCAAAAACCCATCAAATGTACAACACAAAAAGTGAACCTTAATGGAAACTATGGACTCCAATAATAATCAATACCAACTCATCATTTGTAAATGTACCACACTAATACAAGATGTTAAAAATTTAAGAAACAGCCAGCGGGCCACACAGGAGCGAGGCAGTGCCAGCGGGCTGCGCGGCAGTGAGACAGTGCCAGCCAGCCACGTGGCGGTGAGGCGGTGCCAGCACCAGCCCAGAGAGGCACAGCGTCTGCCCAGAGAGTGCCAGGTGGAATTTCCACACACTGGCCAAAGACCAATCCTAGAAATCCCAAGAGAAAATAGCAACTATAAGACTCAAACATCAAAAAACACATGATATTGAAAAGACAGAGAAACAGCACACAAATGAAGGAACAAACTATGAACATGCAGACCCAAATGGCCAAAGAAGAAATAGACAAACTAACAGAAAAGGAATTCAGATAACTGATAGTAAGGATGATTCAAAACTCTGAAAATAGAATAATAGAATTGACACACTGGAGAAAGACATGTGAGAAATTAAGAAAAAACTAAAAGAGACAAACAGCTCAATTGATGAACTTAAAAAACAACAAATAGAGACAAACAACTCAATTGCTGAACTTAAAAATACTATGGAAGGACTCAATAGTAGAGTATCTGAGGCAGAAGAATGGATAAGTGAGCTGGAAGACAGAATGGTGGCAATAACGGCTGAAGAACAGAAAAAAGAGCAAATAGTGAAAATAACTGAAGACAGTGTCAGAGACCTCTGGGACAATATCAAACGCACCAACATTTGAATAATAGGATCCCAGAAGAAGAAGAGAAAAAAGAAAGGCTATGAAAATTTTTTTGAAGAGACTATAGCAGAAAACTTCCCCAACATGGGAAAAGAAATAGTCAATCAGGTTCAAGAAGCACAGAGAGTTCCATACAGGATAAATCCTAGGAGAAGCATGCCAAGCCACATATTAATCAAGCTAACACAGACTAAACACAAAGACAGAATACTTAGAGCAGCAAGGGAAAAACAACAGGTAACATACAAGGGAACTCCTATACGTTTAACTACTGACCTCTCAACAGAAACCTTGCAGGCCAGAAGAGAATGGCAAGAGACATTTAAAGTGCTGAAAGAGAAAAATCTACAACCAAGAAAACTCTACCCATCAAGGATCTCATTCAGAATTGATGGAGAAGTCAAAAGCTTCACAGAACAAATAAATTTAAAATTAAAGTGGCTTGAAAAAAAGGAGTCAAACATCTATTCGCAGGCCCCAAAGTGCCAGCGGGCTGCGGCAGTGAGACAGTGCCAGCCAGCCACGTGGCGGTGGGGCGGTGCTAGCACCAGCCCAGAGAGGCGCAGCGTCTGCCCAGAGAGTGCCAGGTGGAATTTCCACACACTGGCCAAAGACCAATCCTAGAAATCCCAAGAGAAAATAGCAACTATAAGACTCAAACATCAAAAAACACATGATATTGAAAAGACAGAGAAACAGCACACAAATGAAGGAACAAACTATGAACATGCAGACCCAAATGGCCAAAGAAGAAATAGACAAACTAACAGAAAAGGAATTCAGATAACTGATAGTAAGGATGATTCAAAACTCTGAAAATAGAATAATAGAATTGACACACTGGAGAAAGACATGTGAGAAATTAAGAAAAAACTAAAAGAGACAAACAGCTCAATTGATGAACTTAAAAAACAACAAATAGAGACAAACAACTCAATTGCTGAACTTAAAAATACTATGGAAGGACTCAATAGTAGAGTATCTGAGGCAGAAGAATGGATAAGTGAGCTGGAAGACAGAATGGTGGCAATAACGGCTGAAGAACAGAAAAAAGAGCAAATAGTGAAAATAACTGAAGACAGTGTCAGAGACCTCTGGGACAATATCAAACGCACCAACATTTGAATAATAGGATCCCAGAAGAAGAAGAGAAAAAAGAAAGGCTATGAAAATTTTTTTGAAGAGACTATAGCAGAAAACTTCCCCAACATGGGAAAAGAAATAGTCAATCAGGTCCAAGAAGCACAAAGAGTTCCATACAAGGTAAATCCTAGGAGAAACATGCCAAGACACATAGTAATCAAGCTAACACAGACTAAACACAAAGACAGAATACTTAGAGCAGCAAGGAAGAGACAACAGGTAACATACAAGGGAAATCCTATACGTTTAACTGCTAACATCTCAACAGAAACCTTGCAGGCCAGAAGAGAATGGCAAGAGACATTTAAAGTGCTGAAAGAGAAAAATCTACAACCAAGAATATTCTACCCAGCAAGGATCTCATTCAGAATTGATGGTGAAGTCAAAAGCTTCACAGACAAGCAAAAGTTAAAGGAATTTTGTACCACAAAACCAGCCTTACAAGTGTTAAAGGGCCTGATATAGCCAATAAATACAAGAGTAGGCGAAGTCCTACAAATCAAACCCCAAACATCTAAGAAGATGACAATGGGAACATTAGTATCAATAATTACTTTGAATGTAAACGGACTAAATGCTCCAACCAAAAGACACAGCCTGGCTGAATGGATACCAAAGCAAAACCCATACATGTGCTGTTTACAAGAAACTCACTTCAGACCTAACAACACACATAGACTGAAAGTGAGCAGATGGAAAAAGATATTCCATGCAAATGGAAATCAAAAGAAAGCTGGAGTAGCAATCCACATATCAGACAAAATAGACTTTAAAATAAAGAAGACTACAAGAGACAAGGCAGGTCACTATATCATGATCAAGGGATCTATCCAACAGGAAGACATAAAGACATAACAATCATAAATATCTATGCACCCAACACAGGAGCACCCCAATACTTAAGACAAACAGTTTCAGGGATAAAAGAAGAAATCAACAATAACACAATAATAGTAGGAGACTTTAACACTCCTCTCACACCAATGGACAGATCATTAAAACAGAAAATTAATAAAGAAACAAAAGCATTAGGCTTCCCCTAGTGGTCCAGTGAGTAAGAACACCGCCTTGCACTGCAAGGGGCGCCGGTTCGATCCCTGGCCTGGGAAGATCCCACGTGCCACGGAGCAGCTGGACCGATGTGTCCAATTACCGAGCCGGAGCTCTGGAGCGCATGCACCCAGAGCCGGTGCTCTGTGACGACAGACGCCACCATGATGGGAGGCCCACAGGAGCCAAAGAACAAGGACCAATGAAAATAGAGAAATGAAAGACCAATAGAAGTGGCCTGCCCGCTCCCCTCCCTCCCCACCCCCACCAAAATAAATAAATTTTTAAAAATTAAATAAATAAATAAATCTTTTAAATTTAAAAAAAGAAACAAAAGCATTAAATGACACACTAAGGCATGGACTTATTGATATTTTAGGACCTTCCATTCAAAAGCAGAAGAATACACTTTCTTCTCAATGATGGAACATTTCAGGCAGACACATCTTAGGTCACAAATGCTTAAAGGAATTTTGTACCACAAAACCAGCCTTACAAGTGTTAAAGGGCCTGATATAGCCAATAAATACAAGAGTAGGCGAAGTCCTACAAATCAAACCCCAAACATCTAAGAAGATGACAATGGGAACATTAGTATCAATAATTACTTTGAATGTAAACGGACTAAATGCTCCAACCAAAAGACACAGCCTGGCTGAATGGATACCAAAGCAAAACCCATACATGTGCTGTTTACAAGAAACTCACTTCAGACCTAACAACACACATAGACTGAAAGTGAGCAGATGGAAAAAGATATTCCATGCAAATGGAAATCAAAAGAAAGCTGGAGTAGCAATCCACATATCAGACAAAATAGACTTTAAAATAAAGAAGACTACAAGAGACAAGGCAGGTCACTATATCATGATCAAGGGATCTATCCAACAGGAAGACATAAAGACATAACAATCATAAATATCTATGCACCCAACACAGGAGCACCCCAATACTTAAGACAAACAGTTTCAGGGATAAAAGAAGAAATCAACAATAACACAATAATAGTAGGAGACTTTAACACTCCTCTCACACCAATGGACAGATCATTAAAACAGAAAATTAATAAAGAAACAAAAGCATTAGGCTTCCCCTAGTGGTCCAGTGAGTAAGAACACCGCCTTGCACTGCAAGGGGCGCCGGTTCGATCCCTGGCCTGGGAAGATCCCACGTGCCACGGAGCAGCTGGACCGATGTGTCCAATTACCGAGCCGGAGCTCTGGAGCGCATGCACCCAGAGCCGGTGCTCTGTGACGACAGACGCCACCATGATGGGAGGCCCACAGGAGCCAAAGAACAAGGACCAATGAAAATAGAGAAATGAAAGACCAATAGAAGTGGCCTGCCCGCTCCCCTCCCTCCCCAACCCGACCCCCACCCAAAATAAATAAATAAATAAATAAATAAATAAATAAATCTTTTTAAAAAAATTTAAAAAAAAGAAACAAAAGCATTAAATGACACACTAGAAGAGATGGGCTTCATTGATATTTTTAGGACCTTCCATTCAAAAGCAGAAGAATACACTTTCTTCTCAAGTGCTCATGGAACATTCTCCAGGACAGACCACATCTTAGGTCACAAATCAGACCTCAGTAAATTTAAGAAAATTGAAATTATATCAACCATCTTCTCTGACCACAATGCAATGAGACTAGAGATCAAATGCAGGAAAAAAAACTGCTAAAAACACAAACACATGGAAATTAAACAACACATCCCTAAAAAAAATAAACTGATTACTAAGCAAATCAAAGGAGAAATAAAAAAATTCCTAGAAGAAAATGGCAATGAACAGACAATAGTGCAAAACATATGGGATACTGCAAAAGCAGTTCTAAGAGGGAAATTTATAGCAATACAATCCTACCTCAAAAAATAAGAAAACTGTCAAACAGACGACCTAACTCTACACTTAAAGCAACTGGAGAAAGACGAACAAAAAAGCCCCAAAGTTAACAGAAGGAGAGAAATAAAGATCAGACCAGAAATAAATGAAAAGAAAGAAATAATAGTAAAGATAAATAAAATCAGAAGCCGTTGCTTTGAAAAGATAAACAATGCTGACAAACCACTGGCCAGACTCATCAAGAAAAAAAAAAAGAGAAGCACCAGATCAACAAAATCAAAAATGAAAAAAGAGAGGTTACAACAGATAATGGAGAAATACAAAGGATTATGAGAGACTATTATGAACTGTATGGCAACAAACTGGACAACCTGGAAGAAATGGACAGTTTCTTGGAGAAGGTTAATCTTCCAAGACTGAACCAGGAAGAATTAGAAACTATGAACAATCCAATCACAAGCTCAGAACTCGAATTTGTGATAAAAAAAAAATCTACCCAAAAATAAAAGCCCAGGGCCAGACAGCCTCACAGGTGAATTCTACCAAACATTTAAAGAAGTGCTAATGCCTGACCTTCTAAAACTCTTCCAAAAAATTGCACATGAAGGAACACTTCCAAACATATTTTATGAGGCTGCCATCACCCTGATACCAAAGCCAGGCAAATACAACACAAAAAAAGAAAACTATAGGCCAATTTCACTGATGAATTTAGATACCAAAATCCTCAACAATAACCTAGCAGACAGAATTCAACACATCAAAAAACTCATACATCACGATCAAGTCGGGTTCATCCCAGGCATGCAAGTATCCTTCAATATCCAGATCAATCAATGTGATACACCATATCAACAAATTGAGAGAGGAAAACCACATGATAATCTCAGTAGATGCAGAAGAGGCCTTTGACAAAATGCAATACCCATTTATGATAAAAACTCTTCAAAAAATGGGCATAGAAGAAACCTGTCTCAACATAGTGAAAGCCATACATGAGAAGCCCACAGTGAACTCTATCCTCAATGGTGAAAAACTGAAAGCATTCCCTCTCAGATCAGGAACAAGACAGGGGCGTCCACTTTCACCACTATTCAACATAGTCCTGGAAGTTCTAGCAACAGCAATAAGAGAAGAGAAAGAAATCAAAGGAATCCAGATTGGAAAGGAAGAAGTAAAACTCTCTCTATTCACAGATGATATGATATTATACATAGAAAACCCCAAAGACACAATTATAGCTAATCAACGAATTCAGCAAAGTCGTGGATACAAAATCAGAAGCCGTTGCTTTGAAAAGATAAACAATGCTGACAAAGCACTGGCCAGACTAATCAAGAAAAAAAGAAGCACCAGATCAACAAAATCAAAAATGAAAAAAGAGGTTACAACAGATAATGGAGAATACAAAGGATTATGAGAGACTATTATGAACTGTATGGCAACAAACTGGACAACCTGGAAGAAATGGACAGTTTCTTGGAGAAGGTTAATCTTCCAAGACTGAACCAGGAAGAATTAGAAACTATGAACAATCCAATCACAAGCTCAGAACTCGAATTTGTGATAAAAAAAAAATCTACCCAAAAATAAAAGCCCAGGGCCAGACAGCCTCACAGGTGAATTCTACCAAACATTTAAAGAAGTGCTAATGCCTGACCTTCTAAAACTCTTCCAAAAAATTGCACATGAAGGAACACTTCCAAACATATTTTATGAGGCTGCCATCACCCTGATACCAAAGCCAGGCAAATACAACACAAAAAAAGAAAACTATAGGCCAATTTCACTGATGAATTTAGATACCAAAATCCTCAACAATAACCTAGCAGACAGAATTCAACACATCAAAAAACTCATACATCACGATCAAGTCGGGTTCATCCCAGGCATGCAAGTATCCTTCAATATCCGCAGATCAATCAATGTGATACACCATATCAACAAATTGAGAGAGGAAAACCACATGATAATCTCAGTAGATGCAGAAGAGGCCTTTGACAAAATGCAATACCCATTTATGATAAAAACTCTTCAAAAAATGGGCATAGAAGAAACCTGTCTCAACATAGTGAAAGCCATACATGAGAAGCCCACAGTGAACTCTATCCTCAATGGTGAAAAACTGAAAGCATTCCCTCTCAGATCAGGAACAAGACAGGGGCGTCCACTTTCACCACTATTCAACATAGTCCTGGAAGTTCTAGCAACAGCAATAAGAGAAGAGAAAGAAATCAAAGGAATCCAGATTGGAAAGGAAGAAGTAAAACTCTCTCTATTCACAGATGATATGATATTATACATAGAAAACCCCAAAGACACAATTATAGCTAATCAACGAATTCAGCAAAGTCGTGGGATACAAAATCAATACACAGAAATCACTTGCATTACTATACACAATGAAAAATCAGAAAACGAAATCAAAGGTGCGATCCCCTTCACCATTGCAACCAAAAGAATTAAATATCTAGGAATAATATCTGGTACACATATACAATGGAGTACTTCCCAACTGTAAAAAGAAATGCAGAAGAACCAGTCCTAATGAGGTGGATGGAGCTAGGATCTATTACAAAAAGTGAAGCAAGTCAAAAAGAGAAAGACAAGTACTATATACCAACACATATATATGGAATCTAGCAAGATGATAATGATAACACACGCAGTGAAGCTTTGGAAAGACAAACATTGAGAAAAGACTTATGGACATTGTGTGGAATGCACAGTGGGTGGGAGGCATAGAGGGAGTAACATGGAAACCTATACTATCATATGTGAAAAAGATAGCTATTGTCATTGCCCTGTGGGATCCTGCAGGGGCACTGTGCTTTGGCCTGAAGGGGTGGGACTGTGGGGACTGGGAGGGAGGTGGAGGAGGGATGGCAGCCAGGGATATACATATGACTAATCTGGAATTATACATATCTATAAACAACAAAACACTGTAAAAGTAAAATAAATTTTTTTTAAAAAATTGAAGAAACTGCTGAGGCATAAGGGGCATATGGTAACTCTCTGTGCTTTTGTGTCTCCTGCATTGGCAGGTAGGTTCTTTACCACTAGCGCCACCTGGGAAGCCCGCTCTGACGGTCTGGCTAGTTTTTGTAGTTATAAACCTAAAACTACATTTAAAAGTCTATTAATTCTAATTTTTATTTTTATTTTTTTAAACATTTATTTATTTATTTATTTATTGGGGGTGGGGAGGGAGGGGGGCGGGTGGGCCGCTTCTATTGGTCTTTCATTTGTCTATTTTTCATCCATCTTTGTTCTTTGGCCCGTGTGGGCCTCCCATCGCCGTGGCCTCTGTTGTCGCAGAGCACCGGCTCTGGGCGCATGCGCCCCAGAGCTCCGGCTCGGTAACTGGACACATCAGTCCAGCCACTCCACCGCACATGGGATCCTCCCAGGCCAGGGATCAAATTGGCACCCCTTGCACTGCAAGGCGGTATCCTTACCCACTGGACCACCAGGGGAGCCCTAATTCTAATTTTTAAAAGGAATGAAATCAATTCCAGAATACACGAAATGGATGGATAAAGAAAAGTGTTAAGAGTATTTATTATAATCATCTTTTGTGTAAGCAAAAAAAGGGAAAATCAGGACAAAAAAAAGTTTGTCCATTTATGCAAAAGGAAACATAGGAAGAAAAAAGCAGAAATAATGAAATTTATACATATATCAGGGTGAGGCAGGGTAGAAACGATGGGGGACACGAGTGGGATATAAAGGATGGAGATAATTACGTTTCTCTGAGTATTCTCTTATTTATAGTTATGACTTATGGAGCTGTGTTAATATTTTGCAAACTCCAAAAAAATAAAACAAATGAAATAAAAAGGGATGGGAAAAAAACATAAAATGGAAACAGAAATAAATGAACCAAGTTCATAACCAAACTGAAGGAGTGCGCAGAATAAGCCCAAGTGATATGTGAGTGCAGTATTTTAACTATGTATCCTCAGACTAAAAACCAAAATGACAAAAAAAACTATAAACATATCTTGAACTTGACATAAGTTTGTTTTTCACAGTGGAATTGGTTAGCAATCATAAAACTGCTTTCTGTGCATTCCGGGGTTGAGCAAATGAGTAAATATATTATGGATGATGGGAATCAGGTTTCTTACTGTTGGAAAAGGGAGCTACAACTATGGAAAGGAAGTAGGCTAGATTCAGCCCTGCGTTATTGGACTAGAATTAGAGGTATCAGTATGATCTCTTGATCTTCACACATATCTATCATATGTATAAAACTATGACTTAATAGTTAATGGTAAAATACAAATAAAAAATGTGTATTATATATAAATAAACAGAAATATATGTATAGCTTGTCCTGTGTGAATATAGAGGGCCTAGAAGTAATGACACTTCAGTGGCCTACGTGGAGATAGAAGGCCTAGAAACAATGACATTCTAGTAGCAACAGCACAGATATTACCCAAGACTCCTTGAAGATATGTCTCATTCCAGAGTTGGAACTGAGAAAGTAAAAGATGAGCCTGGAATAGCCTAACAGAGTCAGAAAGTAAGGAAGGGCTCAAAGAACTATGAGCACACTCCAAACGGACACAGATGTCTGTATGAAGTGGCTTTCACTGGCCAAATCTAGGACTATTTGGTTATCAAAATAAATAATGATGGTTATAAATGATATAATGAGAATATATTAATCCACACTACTTTAAGTAAACAAACAAATAAAGACCAAAATATCTCATTCTTTCATTAGAATGCCAACTAACAGATGAAAAAGCAATGATGGCATTTAGAAAATCAAAATTTGGCAATCAAATGATCATTATAATAATTGACTTGGGCCAGAATTTTCATTGGATATTAACACAAGTGGCTGAACATTCAAGAAGTAATGAGAGGGATTTCCCTGGTGGTCTAGTGGTGAAGACTTAGCCTTCCAATGCAGGAGGTACAAATTTGATACCACATGCCTTGCCGCCAAAAATCTAAAACATAAAACAGAAGGAATATTGCAACAAATTCAAAATAGACGTTAAAAATGCTTCACATAAAAAATTTTAAGGTATCTCCTTGAGATATTCATTACTTACATATTGAAAAACTGAAACTTTATAGTGGTGAAACTTGGTAGATTATACCTTAAACAAGTAATTAAAATTAATATCAACATAAGGGGACAGATAAACATAGTTCGGTTCTCATATAATATTCTGAGAAAAACACAATATTATTTCTGTGGTAGTCCTGCCAAAATGTGTGGCCTGAATCTAGTCATGGAAAAACATCAAATAAACAAAATTTGAGAGCAATTTACAAAACTAACTAGCCTAAACTCTTCAAAAGTAACAAGGTCATCTAAACTAAAGAAGATTGGAGACACTGCAAATAAATAAAATGTGTGATCCTGGATCAGAACCTAGACCAGAAAATGAAAATCTTTTTCTATAAATAACATTACTAGCATAATTGGCAAAATTTGAATGAAGTTTATAGATTGGATAATAGAAATGAACTAATGTTAGCTTCCTGATTCTGATAACTGCAGTGTGATTATGTAAGAATAAAAGTTTCCAGGAGAATACATACTGAAATATTTAGGGAGAAATAGTCATCCTATCTATAGTGTACTTCTAGGTGGCTCCGAAAATTATATATATAGATACTATACATATCTTAAAAGTTTAGTAATAAATCCAGATAAGATTGAAAGGAAATGATCATGAATAAAAACATAAATTAATAAAATAGATGAAAGCAAACAATAGAGGGAATGTAGACAAAGATGATTCTTTGAAAAAACTAGTAAAACTAACAAAATTATTGTCAACATTGGGCAAGTAAAAATATGATAGGAGATAGAAATAAACAACATTAAGGATGAAGTGAAACACCTAATTATAGATAACTGCAGACAACAAAATATAAAATATATCATAAACAAAATTATATCCACAAATTTTAGCAACTGTGTAAAACAAAGAAATTACCAAAAAATTATATGATTTACTAAAATTACACTGTAAAGAATAGAAACCCTGAATAGTTTTATAGCCCTCAGTGGTGAAGACTTAGCCTTCCAATGCAGGAGGTACAAATTTGATACCACATGCCTTGCCGCCAAAAATCTAAAACATAAAACAGAAGGAATATTGCAACAAATTCAAAATAGACGTTAAAAATGCTTCACATAAAAAATTTTAAGGTATCTCCTTGAGATATTCATTACTTACATATTGAAAAACTGAAACTTTATAGTGGTGAAACTTGGTAGATTATACCTTAAACAAGTAATTAAAATTAATATCAACATAAGGGGACAGATAAACATAGTTCGGTTCTCATATAATATTCTGAGAAAAACACAATATTATTTCTGTGGTAGTCCTGCCAAAATGTGTGGCCTGAATCTAGTCATGGAAAAACATCAAATAAACAAAATTTGAGAGCAATTTACAAAACTAACTAGCCTAAACTCTTCAAAAGTAACAAGGTCATCTAAACTAAAGAAGATTGGAGACACTGCAAATAAATAAAATGTGTGATCCTGGATCAGAACCTAGACCAGAAAATGAAAATCTTTTTCTATAAATAACATTACTAGCATAATTGGCAAAATTTGAATGAAGTTTATAGATTGGATAATAGAAATGAACTAATGTTAGCTTCCTGATTCTGATAACTGCAGTGTGATTATGTAAGAATAAAAGTTTCCAGGAGAATACATACTGAAATATTTAGGGAGAAATAGTCATCCTATCTATAGTGTACTTCTAGGTGGCTCCGAAAATTATATATATAGATACTATACATATCTTAAAAGTTTAGTAATAAATCCAGATAAGATTGAAAGGAAATGATCATGAATAAAAACATAAATTAATAAAATAGATGAAAGCAAACAATAGAGGGAATGTAGACAAAGATGATTCTTTGAAAAAACTAGTAAAACTAACAAAATTATTGTCAACATTGGGCAAGTAAAAATATGATAGGAGATAGAAATAAACAACATTAAGGATGAAGTGAAACACCTAATTATAGATAACTGCAGACAACAAAATATAAAATATATCATAAACAAAATTATATCCACAAATTTTAGCAACTGTGTAAAACAAAGAAATTACCAAAAAATTATATGATTTACTAAAATTACACTGTAAAGAATAGAAACCCTGAATAGTTTTATAGCCCTCAGATATTGAGACGTTATTCAAAAATGTGTCTATAAAGAAAATTCCAGCTCCACAAGGCTTACTAGTGAGCAACATCTCACATTCTAAGAAGAAGAAATTATCACATAAACTATTCTAAGCCAGTCTCATTCATAAACCAAGATTATATAAATCGTTTTTAACCAGCCAGTTAAATCAGATGCATTTGAGGAATACAAAATTTATTTATCTTGATAGCAAATAATGTAATCCATATCTTTTTGATACCAAAGGTGAAGGTCCAATATTTTGGTCATCTGATGTGAACAGCTGACTCATTGAAAATAAGTGCCTGATGCTGGGAACAACTGAGGGCAGAAGAGGAAGAGGGCATCTAAGAATGAGATGGCTGGCTGGCATCACTGATGCAATGGATACGAACTAGAGCAAACTTTGGGAGATGGTGAAGGACAGGGAGGCCTGACGTGCTGCAGTCTATGGGATTGCAAAGTCTGACATGACTGGGCAAATGAAGAACAACAGTGTAATCCATGACATTAATAGCTCAAAAAAGAAAAACAAGTTATCATTTTAATGTAGAAAACACTTAAAATTCAACATCCATTTATAAGGAAAGTTCTTACAATACTAAAAGTAGAAGGAGCTTTCTTAACCTGATGAAGGTTATCTGCAAAAATTCTTTAGGAAAGATCACACTAGTTTATTCAAAAATTGAAGGCATTTCCTTTAAGATAATTAACAAGATAAAATTGCACCTTATCATTTCTATTCATCACTCTACTGAAGAACCTAGCTGGAATACATAGACAAAATTTTTAAATCTAATACATAAGGACTAAATAGGAAGAGACAAAATAGTCATTATTTATAGATATGTAGCATACCAAGAATATGCAAAAGCAACTATAAATAAATCATTACAATAAGTAAGATTGTTTAGCAAGGTAGCTGGACAAAATATCAACCTACAAAAATAAATTGTCTTTATATAAACTGGAAACAAACAATTGGAATATGTGTTTCTTAATGCTTTTTCTAATGTATAGAACAAAAATTTCAAATAGGTGGGACAAATTGTAATAAAAGATGTACAAGTGCTTTACACTGAAAATTACAAACACTGTTGAGAATAGACATAAATGAGTTTAGAGTTAAATCACATTCATGTATTGGAATTCTCAACATTGTTAAGATATCAATTCTCTTCAAATCAGATTACAAATATTTCTTTCTGCAGCATGTAGCCTGTGGGATCTTAGTTCTCAGACCAGGGATGAAACTTGGGCCCCAGGCAGTGGAAGCATGGGGTCTTAACCACTGGACTGCCAGGGAATTTCCTACAGATTCATTTTAATCCAAATCAAACTCCCAGGAAGATATTTTGTGGAAAAGGATAAGCTAATTTAAAAATATAAAATGCAAAAAATCTAATATAACCAAGACAATCATGAAGAAGAACAAAGATAGAGGATTCATACTACTAGTTTTCACTACTTCCAATAAAGCTACAGTATTAAGACACTGTGATGTTATTAGAAAGACAAATGGATCAATGTTAGAATGGATCAATTGTAAGAATTCAGAAATAGACTACTTTGACAACTATCTCACACCAGAGAGAAAATGAATTCAAAATGGTTCATATTTCTAAATGTAAGATGAAACCAAAAAGCTCTATAAGAACACACAAAGGAAAAATTTCTTGACATTTGGATAGGCAAAGATTTCTTAAGTAGGATACAAAATACACTAAAAATTAAAAACTACAAACTGGACTTAACTGACATTAAAAGTCCTGTGTTGTTCAAACTACCATAATTAAAATCATCAAAACAAAATCTTTGTACATGAAAGGACACCACAAACAAAGTGAAAAGATAAATAATTCACAGAATTGGAGACATTACTATCATATCATATATCTGACAAGGGACTTATATATAAACAATCTTACAAGACAATCATAAAAATAAAATCCACCTAAATATGGCAAAGAATTTAAATACACATTTCTCCAATGAAGGTACACAAACTATCAAGAAGCACATGAAAAGATGTTCAGTATCATTAGTCACGAGAGAGATATATATTGAAACCATAATAAGATGCTATTTTACACCTCTAGGATGGCTATAATCAAAAAAATGCCAAACAATAACATGTGTGAGTAAGTATATAGAGAAACTGGAACCTATATATATCGTTACTTGGGATAGAAAAATGGTACAATCACTTTAGAAAATGATCTGGCAGTTCCTCAAAAAGCTAAACATAGAGTTAAAATATGATCCAATGATTTCACTCCTGGATATATTCCCAAGAGAAATTAAAACATACTTCCATGGAAAATTGCATACATGAGTGTTCATAACAGCATTATTTATAATAGGTAAAGCATGTAACACTCCAAATGTCTATAAACAGATGAATGGCTAACAAAAACCATGGTATGTCCACACAATTGAATATTATTTAGCCATAATAAGGAAAGAAGTATTGATATATTATAGAACACAGATGCACCTTGAAAACATTATTCTAAATGAAAGAGGTCAGTCATAAAAGACCACATTTGGTATGACTCTATTTATATGAAATATACAGAAAAGGCAAACCTATAAAGCCAGAAATCAGAAAGCAGATTGTGGTTGCCAGAGGCTGGGAGTATTGAGGGAGAGTGAAGAGTGACCACTATTGGGTAACAGATTTCCTTATAGAGTGACAAAATGTTCTGAAATTATTTTGTTGAAGGTTATGCAACTCTAAAAGCCATTGATCTATACACTTTAAGTGTGTGATCTGTGAATTACGTCTCAATAAGGCTGTTTAAAAGGACACAATTACAAAATGAAAGAGCAAATTAGAAGATTCCAAAAGATGTTTGCAATGCACATATCCAATAAATGACTTATATTAAATATATAAAAAGAAATTTAGTGTCTATAAATTAGTAATTTATACAAGTTATTTATGAAAAAGAAAACAATGGAAACATGGCAAAAACTTGAAGAGACACTTTACAAAGAGGATGTAAATGACCAAATAGCATATTAAAAGATGTTCAGTATCATTAGTCACGAGAGAGATATATATTGAAACCATAATAAGATGCTATTTTACACCTCTAGGATGGCTATAATCAAAAAAATGCCAAACAATAACATGTGTGAGTAAGTATATAGAGAAACTGGAACCTATATATATCGTTACTTGGGATAGAAAAATGGTACAATCACTTTAGAAAATGATCTGGCAGTTCCTCAAAAAGCTAAACATAGAGTTAAAATATGATCCAATGATTTCACTCCTGGATATATTCCCAAGAGAAATTAAAACATACTTCCATGGAAAATTGCATACATGAGTGTTCATAACAGCATTATTTATAATAGGTAAAGCATGTAACACTCCAAATGTCTATAAACAGATGAATGGCTAACAAAAACCATGGTATGTCCACACAATTGAATATTATTTAGCCATAATAAGGAAAGAAGTATTGATATATTATAGAACACAGATGCACCTTGAAAACATTATTCTAAATGAAAGAGGTCAGTCATAAAAGACCACATTTGGTATGACTCTATTTATATGAAATATACAGAAAAGGCAAACCTATAAAGCCAGAAATCAGAAAGCAGATTGTGGTTGCCAGAGGCTGGGAGTATTGAGGGAGAGTGAAGAGTGACCACTATTGGGTAACAGATTTCCTTATAGAGTGACAAAATGTTCTGAAATTATTTTGTTGAAGGTTATGCAACTCTAAAAGCCATTGATCTATACACTTTAAGTGTGTGATCTGTGAATTACGTCTCAATAAGGCTGTTTAAAAGGACACAATTACAAAATGAAAGAGCAAATTAGAAGATTCCAAAAGATGTTTGCAATGCACATATCCAATAAATGACTTATATTAAATATATAAAAAGAAATTTAGTGTCTATAAATTAGTAATTTATACAAGTTATTTATGAAAAAGAAAACAATGGAAACATGGCAAAAAAACTTGAAGAGACACTTTACAAAGAGGATGTAAATGACCAAATAGCATATTAAAAGGCATTCATCATCATTAGTCCTCAGTAAAATACAAATTAATGCCGCAATGAGATACCACCGAACAGACTGGTTCTAATTAAAAATATTGAAAATACTACTTATTAGAAAAATTGCAGAAAACTGGAACTCTTATACACTTCTGAAAATATAAAAGGGTATAGCCACTATGGAAAACACTTTGGAAGTATTCACCAGAGCTAATCATATGCTTGTTCTGTGACCAAGCAATTTCACTCCTGGGAATATATTCCAATGTGTTGAAAGCATATATCCACAAAAGGACATTACAGGACTGATCATAATATCATTTCTATAATGGAAAATACTGAAATAAACCCAAATATTCCTTATCAAAAAAGTTGCCAAATAATTGTGGAATATTCATGCAATGTAATCCTATTGAAAAATAAAAAGAATGACACACAAATGGTATCATAACCATTATATTATAGAGAATATTGTAGGGTGCTGAATTTTTAAAATATTTATCATGGCGATAGCTATTTGGATATCAATATAAATTTTTTAAAATTAATAAGATGCACAATAAAGATTAATGCACTTTACTGTATGGGCTCCCCATACTTGATGAATAGTAAAACATAATTCAAGTAAAATAAGTCATACAGAAAACATATTTATGAGTTGATGTGTATAAAGTTCAAAAACAGGCAAAACTAGACAATGTATTTTTTTAATGATACATATTTAAACCTTAAAATCTTTAAAGA
Organism: Tragulus kanchil; assembly: GCA_022376925.1. NCBI lineage: Eukaryota > Metazoa > Chordata > Mammalia > Artiodactyla > Tragulidae > Tragulus > Tragulus kanchil. The sequence goes on along the minus strand of JAIOJX010000001.1, from coordinate 61,404,361 downwards.
AACAAGGACTGACTAATACAATTAGCTCTCTATAGGGCTTTGAGGGTACAGTGATATTTTATTTTTTAAAAATTTATTTATTTATTTATTTATTTTCATCCATCTTTTTATTCTTTGGCCTGTGTGGGCCTCCCATTGCAGTGACCTCTCTCATTGCAGAGCACTGGCTCTGGGCACATGTGCTCCAGAGTACTGGCTCGGTAATTGGACATACTGGCCCAGCCACATCACAACACGCGGGATCTTCCTGGGCCCGGAGTCGAACCAGTGCCCCTTGCACTGCAAAGCAGACTCTGTATCCATTGGACCACCAGGGAAGCCCTAATATTCTACTTTTTAGACCATGTGGTACATACATGAATGTTGAATTTAACTTTTTTCATCAACTGTACAATTTCTTTTATATATATGCTAGTTTTCAAAATTAAGAAAAATATGAAATAAAATAAAACTATTACCCTATAAAGGAAAAAAATATATTAAACTATTTCACATAGTTAGTTCTCTGAGAATTACACTAATATTCTAAGACTGGATAATTTAGTAACCTATACATTACTTTCCATCAAAAGAGACTGTTTTATAATTGGTGTGGAAGAAAAATTATTGTATTAAGTCATGCTATGGAACTAGTGTGAGAACACTAAGAAAATCTTCCAAAAGAAAATATTCAGAATGTTAAAGTTATGAAACATATATCCAGAAGCAAAATATTTCCATAATTGAATTAAGAGAGTAATCAAATAAATTATATATAGCACTGCCAAAATATTATGAACTGATAATACACCAGAAAGGTGAACTAGTCCAGTATTCTTTCAACATATACTTTCTTTGCAGAATTTACTGAACTGTTGTTTATAATAGCAAAAATTACAAGAAATTTAGGTCTAACAGTTATATAGTAACTAAACAAGTTGTAGGGCATCGATACAGTGATGTACTCTGCAAGCTAACAAAATGAATATGTACATATTACATACCTGTGCTGGCCAATAATATAGCCATTAGCTTTACATAGCTATCTAATTTAATTTAATTAAAATTAAATACAATTTAAAATTCAGTTCATCAGTTGAACTTGCCACATACGGTTAGTGGCTACTGCACTGGACACCTCGGAACATTTCCATCATCCAAACAGTTCTACTGGCCAGTGGTATATAGATGTCTGCACTAGGTTGTTAAACAAGCAGTGTAAGTTATGCAATTAGGTGACTAAGTTCTAGAAAGCCATCACACAACATTGTGATCACAGTTAACAGTACTGTATTATAGACTTCAAAGTTGCTAAGAGACTAGATCTTAAGTGTTTTCACCACGGAAGAAAAACATGGTAATTATGTAACACGATGAACATGCTAGCTGATACTATGGTGGTAATCATATTGCAAATATATTAATGTAAACCAATCACATGTTGTACACCTGATGTGAAGAGCCAACTCATTGGAAAAGACCCTGATGCTGGGAAAGACTGAAGGCAGAGGAGAAGGGAACAATAGAGGATAAGATGTTTGGATGGCATCACTGACTCAATGAACAAGAGTTTGAGCAAGCTCCAGGAGAAGGTGAAGGACAGGGAAGCCTGGTGTGCCACGGTCCATGGGGCTGCAAAGAGTCAGACACAACTGACTGAACTGAAGTGAAAACTTACAGTGTTATAGATCAATTATATCTCAATTGCAAAGATGTATAAGAATAAACTCATGTCTAAATCTATATTTGTATCTATGAATATTTGTGGAAGGGTATTCCAAAATGTTAACAGTGCTTATTCCTAGGACAAGCTTGTGGGATTGTAGGTGGTTTTGTGATAGCTTTGTTCTACTTTTCTCCACTTTCTTCAAACTTCTACAAGCATGTCAGCTCTATAACCAGAAAAAGTTGATCAATTATTCCATTTTCTGGAAGGAAAAATAGACAGTTTTTATGTGTTCTTTGCTATATTTCTTGAAATATTTCCTAAGGAGATGATCAGGATCACAAAGCTATTCATGGCAGCATTCCTCATAATAAAGGAAAGTTGGGTTGGGGGTAACTCTATGAATCAAACAATAGTAACATATAACTAAATTTCGGGTTTGCCTCTGTGATGATTATGTAGTTGTCAAAAATAAAATGCTCTGTTACTTTTACTGTTTTTTTTTTTTTCAGCTTTATTAAGGTACAATAGGCAAGTCAAAATTGTGCTTATTTAAAATGTAAAATGAAGGGCTTCCCCTGGTTGTCCAGTGGATAAGGACACTGCCTTGCAGTGCAAGGGGCGCCGGTTCGATCCCTGGCCTGGGAAGATCCCACGTGCCACGGAGCGGCTGGACTGATGTGTCCAATCACCGAGCCGGAGCTCTGGAGTGCATGCACCCAGAGCCGGCGCTCTGCAACGACAGAGGCCACCGCGATGGGAGGCCCGCAGGAGCCAAAGAACAAAGACGGATGAAAATAGAGAAATGGAAGACCAATGGAAGTGGCCCGCCCGCTCCCCTCCCTCCCCAACCTGACCCCCACCCAAAATAATTAAATAAATAAATCTTTTAAAAAAATGTAAAATGAAATGATTTAATGTACATATACATTGTGAAATGATCAGCACAATCTAGTTAATGAACACTTCATCACCTTGCATAGCTACTTTTTTGTGGATATGGTAAGACCACTTAAGATCTACTCTCTAAGCAAATTTTAAGTATTCAATACAGTATTATCAACTGGAGTGATAATGCTGTATGTCAAATCCCCCAAATTTGGTCATCTTATAACTGAAAGTTTATATCCTGTGATAAACATCTTTCCATCTCACCACCTCCCTGACTCTGACAATTACTGTTTTACCATAACTCTGGCTGGTTCTATAAATTCACCTCTTTTAGATTCCATATAGAAGTTAGATCACAGAGTATTTGTCTTTTTTGTGTCTGGCTTAATTCTTTTTGTATCCTGTCCTTCAAGTTCATAAATGTTGTGGTAAATGGCAGAATTCCCTTCTTTTCAATGGCTAAATAATATTCCATTAAACTTATATACCAAATGTTCTTTATCCATTCATGCATAGACAAACACTTTGGTCATTTTGATATTTTCACTACTGTGAATACTGCAATGAATACAAGAGTGCAGAAATTTATTTCTCAAGTTCTGAATGTCTGAGATCAGTATGCCAACATGGTAAGGTTCTCATGAAAGCTCTCTCCTGAGTTGCAGGCAATTGACTTCCTGCTGTGTCCTCACATGGCAGAAGAGGACCCAGTGGGTCCCTGGACAGGTAGGAATTTTTCTAGACTTGCACTAAGTGGGGTTGGAGCTGGTTCACTGGGCTCCTTAGGGATATGCACACAGAACTGAGATTAGTGAGCCTTTCTCTGGAAGCACTGCCAAGTGAGTTTCCTGGTGGGTTCCAGGGCAGGCAGAACATCTCTTGGATCATAGCTGGGAAGGGCTGAAGCTAGCTTACAGTACCAATTCAAGATCTGCAGTTGAGCTGAGGCCTGTGTACCTACCTCTAAAACCACAGATGGGCATGTCTCCAGCAGAGCCCTGGGTGAGCAGGACTGTTCCTTGACCATGGCTAAGAGGGAATGGAGTCAGACCATTAGGCCACTTCAAAGTTCAAGACCTGGACAAAGATTGGTGGGCTTGTTATTTGACACATGGGTAGATATGACTCCTTCCAGGTCCTTTGACAGATGATGACACTTAGTGGTAGGAGCAAGGTTAAATTGGGCTGTATCTGAGTCCACAGTGGGACAGGGCTGTTGCCCAATCTATTGCCAAGATTGCAGAGGGTAAGTCTGCCACCTCAGCATAGGTCAGCCTTGTGAAAGTGGTCTTCCTAAGACTTGGTCTCCACTGGGCTGTCACAATCTACTACCTGATTCCAAGACTTCTACAAAGAAACTTTTCTCTGTGTGTGGCTGCCAAACTACTCTCACTGAGCAGGTGTAGGAACAGGGCATCTCCTAATCTGCCATTTTGTTTATCTCACTCTGTACAGTTTAAATCACATGAGAAAATACACAGTTCAATGAAAAAAATAGAATTGTAGTTACAATATATGCCTAATTAAGACATATTAAAAAGATTAATGAAGACTGATTTTTAACTTATGAGTTTCTCAATGGGAATTATTACCCAATAGGAATCTATTTAATACTTAAGTTAGGAACATAGGAACACTTCACAAGGAACACTTTCTTATGAAGCCTTTCAGTATGTAAAATAAATCCTAATGATAGAAGGTTTCCAAGCAAAGATGGAGAACTGAATGAATACATTTATTTTTCTTCCACCCCAAACCCCACTAAAGCAATGTAACAATTGTGTAAAGGCTTAAGCACTCAAAAAATATGGGAGGCTTCCCCGGTGGTCCAGTGGGTAAGGACACCGCCTTGCAGTGCAAAGGTCGCCAGTTCGATCCCTGGCCTGGGAAGATCCCTGTGCCGCATAGCAGCTGGACCTGTGTGTCCAATGATGAGCCAGTGCTGTGGAGCACATGTGCCTGGAACCGGTGCTCTGCAGCGAGAGAGGCCACTGCGATGGGAGGCCCACATGGGCCAGAGAACAAAGATGGATGAAAATGGACAAATGAAAGAGCAATAGAAGTGGTCAAAATAAAATAAAATAAAAAACATGGAAGAGTAGATAAAAAGCTGTAGCAGTTCAGGTAAGCAGATAGACAAGTGGTAACTGCCAAGTGTGAGGAAGCCCTCTCTCCTGACTCAGTTCTCAGAACACTGGAAGCCAGGCCTAGCACTCCCAGGTAAGAGATTTAAAGTTTCTTCTCAGAAATCTGACTATCTAAAATAAATGTTTTAGAGAAAGATATGTTGGTGTTTCTCCTCAAAATGACCTAGAATTTATATCACATTTAACATGATTATTGTGTGCATCACAACAAACTGGAAAATTCTGAAAGAGAACAGAATACCAGACCACCTTACCTGCCTCCTGTGAAACCTGCATACAGGTCAAGAAGCAACAGTTAGAACCAGACATGGAACAAGGGACTGGTTCAAAATTGGGAAAAGAGTCCATCAAGGTTGTATATTGTCATACTGTTTGTTTAACTTATATGCAGAGTACATCATGTGAAATGCTGGGCAGGATGAGACACAAGCTGAAATCAAAATTTCCCGGAGAAATATCAGTAACCTCAGATATGCAGATAATGTCACTTTAATGCCAGATAGTGAAGAACTAAAAAGCTTCTTGATGAAGGTGAAAGAGGAGAGTGAAAAATCTGGCTTGAAAATCAACATTCAAAAAACAAAGATCATGGCTTCCAGTCCTATCACTTCATGGTGAATAAATGGGGGAAATGTGGAAACAGTGTGAGATTTCATTTCCTTGGGCTCCAAAATATGAAATTAAAAGACACTTGTTCCTTGGAAGAAAAGCTATCAAAAACCTAGACAGCATATTAAAAAGCAGAGACATCACTTTGCCAAACATAGTCAAAGCTATGGTTTTTCCATTGATGTGAGAGCTGGACCATAAAGATGGCTGAGCGCAGAAGAATTGATGCCTTTGAACTGTGGTGCTGAAGAAGACTCTTGAGAGGCCCTTGGACTGCAGGGAGACCAAACCAGTTAACCATAAAAGAAATCAACCCTGAATATTCTTTGGAAAGACTACTGCTGAAGCTCAACTTCTAATACTTTGGCCACCAGATGCAAAAGACCCTGATGCTAGGAAAGACAGAGGCAGAAGGAAAAGAGGGACACAAAGGATGAGATGGTTAGATGACAGATAGCATCACCAATTCAATGGGCATGAGTTTGAGCAAACTCCAGGAGGTAGTACAGGACAGGGAAGCCTGGTGTGCTGTAGTCCATGGCATTGCAGATTCGGAAACTGAAGACTCACACAGACTGAAGGATGAAAAGATATGTTCCATACAATTTGAAACAAAAAGAAAGCTTGGGTAGTAATACTCATATTAGACAAAGCAGACTTTAAAAGAAAATTTATAACAAAAGACAAAAAAGTACAGTATATAACAAAGGAATGAAGACAAGAAGAGGATATTACATTTGTTAGCATGTCTCCACTCAATACAGGAACACTTAAATATATAAAACAAATAGTAACAGACAAAAGGGGAGAAATTGAGGATGATACAGAAAAAACTATAATGCCCCACCTACATCAATGGACAGATCATCCGGACAGAAAATCAATAAAGAAACAGTGGCCTTAAATGATATATTAGATCACTGTACTTAATAGATATCTACAGTACATTCCATCCCAACCCAGAAGAATACATGTTCTTTTCAAGTACACATAGAATGTTCTTCAGGATAGGTTACATGCCAAGTCACAAAACAAACTTCAACAAATTGAAAATGATAGAAATCATATTAAGCATCTTTTCCAATACAATGTTATATAAAATGAGAAATCAAATACAGGAAGAAAATGCAAAAAACACAAACAATTGGAGACATGCTACAAAAAACTAGAGACATCTTACTAAAACAACATGCTACCAAAAAAGAAACCACCAATGGGTCAATAAATAAATCAAAGATGAAGTCAGAAAATATTGTGAGACAAATGGAAATAAAAACATAGCTTTCAAAAATCTATCAGATACAGCAAAAGCACTTCTAAGAGGGAAATTTATAGTGATGCAGGCCTACCCCAATAAACAAGAAAATTTTCAAAAAACAACCTATCATCTAAAAAGTTAGTACAAAAGAATAAACAAAGTTCAAAGTCAGCAAAAGGAAATAACAAAGGTCAGAGAGGAAATAAATTGAGACCAAAAAATAAATAATAGCAAAAAATCAATGAAATGAAGAGCAGATTTTTTGAAAAGATAAACAAAATTGATAAGCATTTAGCCAGGCTTATTAACAAGGAAAGAGAAAGAACTCACATAAACAAAAGAAGAAATGTAAAAGGAGAAAGTACAGCTCATACCACAATGTCACAAAAACTCATTAAAAAACACTACAAACAATTATAGGCCAACAAATCCGATATCACTGAAGAAAACAAATTTATAGAAACATACAATCTTCTAAAACTGAATCAGGAAGAAACAGATAAAATGAACAGATTGATCAGTAGCAGCAAAATTGAAACAGTAACCAAAAAAGTCACAGCAAACCAAAATAAAGCACCACACAGTTCCAAAGGGCAATTTTTCCAAACATATGAAGAGCTAATACCTATCCTTTTAAAACTATTTGAAAATAATTAAAGGAGAGGGAACACTCTGAAGTTTATTCTTTAGGACCGCCATTACCCTGATACCAAAACCTGAACAAGACACTACAAAGAAAGAAAATTACCAATATATCTGATACATACAGTTGCAAAAATCCTCAGCAAAATACTAGCAAACAAAACTTAACAATTTATAAAAAGATTCATACAGCATAATCAAGTAAGATCTAGTCCAAGGATGCAAAGAATGTTCAATACCCACAAACCAATCAATGCGATACATCACATTAACAAAATGAAAGATAAAAACAATATGATCATCTCAATACATGCAGAAAAGGATTTGACAAAGTTCAACTGCATGCTAAACACTCTTATCAAACTAGCTATAGAGGGAACATACATCAACATAGTAAAAGTTCCAGGACAAACCCACGGCCAGCATCATACTAAAGGTAAAAAGCTGAAAACTTTTCCTCTAAAATCAGGAATAAGGATGCTCACTCTTATCATCTTAGTTAGTACAGTATTTGAAGTCCTAGCCAAAGCAAAGAATAAAAAGAAGTAAAAGTTATCCAAATTGGAAATGAAGAATTAAAACTGTCACTATTTGCAGATCACATGATACTGTACGTAGAAAACCCTAAACTCTTCAGCAAAAAAAGCTATGAGAGGGGGCTTCCCTTGTGGCTCAGTGGATAAGAATCTGTCTGCCAATGCAGGAGACACAGGTTCGATCCCTGAACCAGGAAGATCCCATATACCACAGAGCAGCTAAACCCACACATCAACAAAGACTCAGCACAGCCAAAAATAAATAAATAAAAGTTTTATTTAAAAAAAAAAGCTATGAGAGTTAATAAACAAATTCAATAAAGTTACTGGATACAAGATTAATATATGGAAATCTGTTGCTTTTCTATACACTAATAGTTTATGTATGAACAATGTGTAAGAAATAACCAACAAGAAGAGAAAGTAAGAAAACAAGCTCATTTATAATCATGACAAAAAAGCATAAAATATCTAGGAATAAACATAACAAGGAGGTGAAAGACCTATACTATAAAAACTGTAAGACACTGATGAAGGAAATAGAAGATGATACAATTAAATGGAACAATATCACATATTTGAAGAATGAATTGGAAGAATAGCTAAAATGCCCACACTACTCAATGTAACCTCAGATTTAATTCAATCCCTATCAAAATACCCATGACATTTTTTTTCACAGAACTAGAATAATCCTAAATTTATATAGAATCACAGACAACCTCAAATAGCCAAAGCAATCATGAGAAAAAGAGTAAAACTGAAGTCATCACACTCCTTGTCTTCAGCCTATACTACAGTCTGCAGCCTATACTACAAAGTTACAGCAATTAAAATAATATGGTACTGGTACAAAAATAGATACATAGATCAAAAACACAGAATAGAGAGCCTAGAAATAAACCTATATACATATGGTCAACTAATCTATGAAAAAGTAGGCAGAAATATACAATAGGGAAAAGACAATCTATCCAATAAGTGGTATTGGGAAAACTAAACAACTACATGTTAAAAATGAAATTATAACATCTCACATCACATACAAAAATAAACTCAAATGGATTAAAGATTTGCAACTGAAAACCATAAAATTCCTAGAAGAAAAGAGGGAGCATACACTTAAGTCTTAGCAATTTTTTTTTGGACCTGTCTCCTCAGTCTAGGGAATCAAAAGAAAAGTAAATAAATGGTACCTGATTCAACTTGAGAAAGCGTTTGTAGAGCAAAGGAAAGCATTGGCAAAATGAAAAGACAACCTACTGAATAGAGCACAAATTTTCAAGTGATATGCCTGATAAGGCCTTCATAGGTGGTGCAAGTGGTAAAGAATCTACCTGCAATGCAGGAGACACAAGGGACGCAGGTTCAATCCCTGGGTCAGTAAGATCCCTTGGAGTAGGAAATGGCACCCCACTCCAATATTCTTGCCTGGAGAATCCTGGACAGAGGATTCTCTGGAAGACTGGAAGACTACAGTCCATAGGGTTGCAAAGAGTCAAACACAAGTGAGCTACTGAGCATACACACACATGTTTGATAAAGGGCTAATATCCAAAATTTATAATGAACATATGTAACTCAATATCAAAGAAACAACCAAAATAAAAAATGGACAGAAGACCTAAACAGATATTTTTCCAAAGAAGATATAAAGATGATCAACAGGCACATGAAAAGATGCTCAGTGTCACTAATCCTTAAGAGAAATTCAAATCCCACAATGAGAAGTCACTTCACAGCTGTAAGAATGGCTATCCTCAAAAAGACAACAAACAGTAAATGTTGGCAAAGACGTGGAGAAAATGGAACCCTAATACACTGTTGGTGGGAATGTAAATTGGTACAGTCATCTTGGAAAACCTTATGGAGGTTCTTCTAAAAAAACTAAAAATAGAGAGAGCTACCATATGATTCAGCAATTCCACTCTTTGGTTTGTATTTGAAGTAAATGAAAATACTAATCTGAAAAGATAATACTCACCCCAGTGTTCATAGCAGGACTGATTACAATAGTCAAAACATGGAAACAACCTAAGTGTCCACCAACAGATGAATGAATGAAGATGTGGGGCATGCACACACACACACACACAATGGAATATTACTCATGCATAAAAAAGAATGAAGTTTTGCATTTGCAACAACATGGATGGACTTGAAGGGTATTATGTTAAGTGAAATAAATTAGACAAAGACAAATACTCTATGTTTTCATTTATATGTGGAATTTAAAACAGCCAGACTCATAGAAACAGAGAGAACAGTGGTTATAGGGACTGTGGAGGGGGGCTGGAAGTAATGGGGAGATGGTGGTCAAAAGGCACAAACTTCCAGTTAAAAGATGAATAAATTCTGAGGATCTAATACACATTACTGTGAACATAGCTAACAATATTGTATAATACTATAGACTTCGAAGTGGTCAAGAGAGAAAATGCTTTTCACCACAAAAAAAGGAGTAATTAAGTGCTTTGATGGAGCTGTTAGTTAAAACTATGAAAGTAACTGTATTATCATATAAAAGTGTATCAAATCAATACATTTTATACTTCAAACTTATACAAAGTTATATATCAGTTATTAATATATCTCAAAAAAGCTGGGAAACAAGATAAACACAAAGAAAGCCTATAGGCTTCTAGTCTCATTTCTTCTCATCAGGCCAGGAGGAAGTAAGCACAAAGATCTTCTCTAGACTTAATTTTTAATCTTTTCTCTGTTTTTCCTTTTTGTTTGTTTTTTAGGAGGGATGGAGACTTTTCCTGTATTTTTGTTGTTGTTGTTGTTGTTGTTGCTTCTGTGCTTTGCCCGACTCTTATCTCAATATAATTGGTGGCTACATGGAGGTCATCTAAACATAAATTTGACAGGGAAGGAAATTCTCTTTGATTTTTGCTGGATCCCATTGTCAGGAAAGAGAATACTTAATTGAAGCCTCCTGAACAATACTTGGGGCGAAAATTTTATCTCTTTCTTGTATTGTCTAACCGATTACCATCAATTTCTGTTGGAATATTAGAAGTGGTTGGGTGTTTTAACCCTAAAAGGTAGGCAAATTATAATCTTAGAAAATCAGATTAGAAACCATGAGCACAGCATTCCTCCTTCCTTCTCTGGACTGCACTGATGCCCTTGGAAGGCAACTAAGTAGCTGAAAGTAGCACAAAGCAAAAGACACATCAACATACTGTATTTTAAAAATGATTTCCTGTAACACTGCACAGTCAGTCAGCAGCATGTGGTCTGACTGCCAAGATATCCTAGGTGACTCTTTTACCTTTAACAAAAGTCCATCGTCTTCTTGATCTTAAAACTTTGCCCTCGCCTAGCCATTCCTTTTTCAAGATACTAAGAGTCAATGAATTTTCTGTCACATGCAGAGAATGATTATAACTTTAATCAATACCTTCAGCAATATTAGAGAAATATTGCAAAGATGAAATAATAAAATGATGCTATTTTAAAAGGAATATTTAGAGAATGAAAAAGCTCTAGAAAAATTAAAAATATGAAAGCAGAAATAGAAAATAAAAACAGAGCAAAAAAATATAAAAAATGAGACAACAAAGAAAATGCAATGACTTCTTGTATCTAAATGAACTGAAAGCATATTTAGAAAATAGATGGAGAATATGTGAATGAATTAGTGATAGCATAGACAATTAAACAACAAAAATAATTGTTAATTCAACAAAAAATACAAAGTTGTGGACGAAAACGAAAGTATCATATTATACTACCTCACTCACCTGTTAATCGCATATACATAGCAGAAGTACTGTAAATACTTTATACTTCAATGGGAAAATTAAGGAATGGGAAAAATGTGTATGGTATGGGTATACGTGTGTATGTGAAAAAGAGCAAAATTCTCATATGCCATAGAAAAAAGTCAACAGATGTCTATAACTGAAAATATCAAGACATAGCAAAACAAACATTTAGCTCAGAAATAAGGAGGTAAGTAACAAAAGTTAAGCTATAAAGACTAAATATGGCTGCTTCTAGAGAGGAAAAAGTGAGGGAAGAGTCCTGCCATTTTTATAACATGCTTGTAGGGATATTTACTTTTTTAAGCCATGTATTCAATGCAACAAGAGCAGAAATATAATCCTGACAGGACTCTACAACTTAAGCATGCAGTGGTCCCTCTGTATTCATAGGGGATTGATTCCATCCCCAAGGATACCAAAATCCGTGGATGCTTAAGTCTTTATCTAAAATGATACACTATTTTCATATGGGTGGGAGAAACACCAACAACCTCAGATATGCAAATGATACCACTCTAATGGCAAAAAGTGAAAAGGAACTCTTGATGAGGGTGAAGGAGGAGAGTGAAAGAGTCAGCTTAAAACTGTATATTAAAAAACTAAATCATGGCATCTGGCCCCATTACATCATGGCATATAGAAGGGGGAAAGGTGGAAGTAGTGACAGATTTCCTCTTCTTGGGCTCCAAAATCACTGTAGATGGGGACATCAGTCATGAAATCAGAAGACGATTGCTTCTTGGCAGGAAAGCTATGACACACATAGACAATGTGCTGCAAAGCAGAGACATAACTCTGCCAACAAAGGACCATATAGTCAAGGCTACAGTCTTCCCAATGGTCAAGTAAGGTTGTGAGAGCTGGACAGTAAAGAAAGCAGAGAACCAAAGAATTGATACCTTTGAACTGTAGTGCTGGAGAAGACTTTTGAAAGTCCCTTGGACAATAAGAACATCAAACCAGTTGATCTTAAGGGAAATCAACCCTGAATACTCACTGGAAGGACAGATGCTGAAGTTGAAGCTCCAGTACTTTGGTCACCTGATGCAAACAGTCAACTCATTGGAAAAGTCCTTGATGCTGGGAAAGACTGAGGGAAGGAGAAGAGGGAGTCAGAGGGTGAGATGGCTGGAGGCATCACTGATGCAATGGACAAGAACTTGGATACACTTCGGGAGATGGTGAGGGACAGGGAGGCGTGGCATGCTGCAGCCAATGGGGTTGCAAAGAGCCGGACATGGATGAACAACAATAATGCACATCCTCCCATATACTTGAAATCATCCCTAGATTTATAATACCTAATATCTTGTACATGCTATGTAAATAGTTGCCAGTGCTTGGCAAATTCAAGATGTGTCTTTTGCAACTTTCTGGAATTTTCTTTGAGTATTTTCAATCTGAAGTTGGTGGAATCCATGGATGCAGATCCCATGGATATGGAGATCTGACTGTTGTTCCACATTAAACAGAAGCACTAGAATTTGGCACTTGATCTTTTTCAAGACTATCAATCACAAACAACTACAAAGAGCCTGATAGCCTTTTGGAGTTTTTCATTAGTGTCTTCTACAAGATAGAATCTTTGCAAAGTAAATGAGAAAGATGGACGGAAGCAGACATAGTGATCTTCAGAAAGGAAATAACAGATGAAGAATTTCAAGGGCATTCTGAATTTTTTTTAAAAAAAAGCCTTCAAACAATGTAGCATTCTATGTTCAGCTGAGAAATAATAGTAACAGAATGTAAATCAGTTTGGTTTGTGTAGCTCTCAGAGATTGAATGACTGTTTCCAAACAAAGGTTCTGACATATACTACTATAATCTGTAAAAAGGATTATCATAAAGGTGCAAACCATCTCTATATGTGTACTGCTTTTGTGTAACAGAGCTCTATGTTTCTAGTCACACATAAACATAGCTACAACCATCAGTTAATTCATATCATATATGACAGTATTATTCATTAAATAGCTTAATACTTTATTTGAAATTAAGTAGGATAAAACTTCCTTAATTGCTTTTGGTGCTCCATGTACCTAACTCCTCCATAGTTGCATGGTATTTTTTTTAATTTTTAAGTAAAGTGATGTGGTCAGCTACCTAGTAAGTAAAGGTGTTTAATAAATGCTTGATAAAGATGAAAAACAGATCTGGGAAAGCAGTATGGAATGGGCCCAGAATTAAAGTGACAGTGGTTTTTAAAATATGTATTTTAAGACTGGGATGATAATAAGAGATATTGCTAGTTCAGTTCCAGACCACCACAATAAAGCAAATACTGCAATAAATCAAGTCACACAATTTTTTTGGTTTTGCAGTGCACATAAAAGTTATGTTTATAGCATATGACAGTTCTTTAAGAGTATAATATTATGTTTTAAAATAATGTAATTGTGTTTTAAAACAATGTAAATGTCTTCATGAAAAAATATTTTATAGCTAAAAAATGCTAACAATTACCTGAGCCTTTAGCCAGTCATAATCTTTTTGCTGGTAGAATGTCTTGTCTTGATGTTCGCCGCAGCACATCAGCCGGGTGCAGGGAGAATAGTGGGTGCAGTGAGACGTTAAGAAATATACACACATACAGCGAAAAAGGATGCGAACTGGGGGTTTAAGACCTCCTTGGTCAAAGCCCTGAATACATTCACCAGTCTGCTTTTATTGAGTGCTTAAACCTCCAGGTGTTTTCAGGGAATGATATTAACACAGGCTGAGACCCACTCACAGCCCTGATCAATAGTTATCCTCATGACTCTAAGAATGGAAAGGGCGTGCTGCAGCTGGGGGGCAACTAGACCGGCAAGAAGTCAAGAAGTCTGTTCTGTGCGCACACAGAGCATTCTAACGTGCCCTGACTGGGTGTTCCAAAGTCCACAGAGGATCTCCCACCTGCTGCTGATCAATATGCCTCCAGCTAATGAGCCCATGTGAATCGAATCAACGTGTTTTTGTCTTAGTTCTCTTTAGTATGTTTCTCATTCCCAATTTGCTTTTATCCTGGCTCAGCCAAAGGTACAAAAACCTCCATCAATTTGTTTCCCCACAGATGTTGATGGCCACCGACTAATCAGGGTGGTGGTTGCTGAAGGTTAGTGTGTCTGTGGCAATTCTTTAAAATAAGACAGTAATGACTTCTTCCATATCAAATGACTCTTCCTGATATGAATAGTGTCTCTTCAGCATGCAATGCTATTTAATCACATTTTACCTACAGTAGAACTTCTTCCAAAAGTGGAATTGATTCTCTCAATACCTACCATTGTTTTATCAATTATTCTAAATCCTTTGTTGTCATATCAACAGTCTTCACAACATCTTCACCATTAGTAGATTCAGTGTCAGAAAAACACTGTTTGCTCATCCATAAGCAGAAACTCCTCATCCATTTAAGTTTCATGACACTGCAGCAATTCGCTCCCATCTTAAAACACCACTTCCAATTCCAATTCATGTGTTATTTCCACCACAACTGCAGTTACTTTCTCCACTGAGGTCCTGAACCCCTCAAAGTCATCCTCAATCACACTCAAGTGATGCTGACATTTAGACCTCTTCCTACAGATCACAAATGTTCTTAATAGTATCTAGAATAGTGAATCCTTCCCAGAAGGTTTTCAATTTACTTTGTTTGGATCCATCAGAGGAATCACCATCTATGGCAGTTATAGCATTAGGACATGCATTTCTTAAATAATAAGACTGGAAATTTTAAATGATTCCTTGATCCATGTGTTAGCAGGCATGAAAACAGCAGGAATCTCATTGCACATTTCCATGGATCTCTTGGATGATCAGGTACTTGTCAATGAGAGTTAATATTTAATAGAAATCTTTTTTTCTGAGGAGTAAATCTCAGCAGTGGGCTTAAAATATTCAGTAAACAATGTTTTGAGTAGGTGTGTTGTCATCCAAGCTTTGTTATTCCATTTATAGAGTACAGGCAGCATCAGTTTAGCACAATTCTTAAGGACCCCAGGATTTACAGAATGGTAACTGAGCAGATGATACCACTCCAATGGCAGAAAGCAAAGAGGAACTAAAGAGCCTCTTGATGAGGGTGAAAGAGAAGAGTGAAAAAGTTGGTTTAAAACTCAACATTCAAAAAAAAAAAAAGCCTCAACATTCAAAAAACTAAGATCATGGCATCTGGTCCCATCATTTCATGGCAATTAGAGAAACAATGAAACAGTGACACACTTAATTTTCTTGAGCTCTGAAATCACTGTAGACAGTGACAGACTGCAGCCAGAAAATAAGAGACACCTGTTCTTTGGAAGAAAAGCTAAGACAAACTTAGATAACATATTAAAAAGCAGAGACAACACTTTGCTGACAAAGATCCAAATAGTCAAAGCTATGGTTTTTTGAATAGTTTTGTCCAGATGTGAGAGTTGGACCGTAGAGAATGCTGAGTGCTGAAGAACTGATACTTTAGAATCAAGGTACTGCAGAAGACTCTTCAGAGTCCCTTGGACAGCAAGGAGATCAAACCAGAATATCCTAAAGGAAACCAGCCCTGACTATTCATTGGAAGGACTGATGCTGAAGCTCCAACACTTTGGCCACCTGATGTGAAGAGCCAACTCACTGGAAAAGATCCTGATGCTGGGAAAGATTAAGGGAAGGAGGAAAATGGGGTGACGGAGGATGAGAAAGTTGGGCATCATTGACTCAATAGACATGAGTTTGAGCAGGCTCCAAGAGATGGTGAAGGGCAGGGAAACCTGGCGTGCTGCGTCCTTGGGGTTGTAAAGAGTTGGACATGACTTAACTGAACAGCAAGTGAGCACTGGTTTCAACTTAAAGACACCAGCTGCACTAGGTCCTAAGAGTCAGCCTGTTCTTTGAAGCGCAGAAGCCAGGCATTGACTTCTCCTCTCCAGCTATGAAAGTCCTAGATGGTATCATCTTTCAAGAGAAGGGTCTTTTGCCTACATTGAAAATCTGTTGTTGTAGCCACCGTCCTTAATGATCTTGGGTAGATATGGATAAATTGCATCTTCTATATCAACATTTGCTACTTCGCCTTGCACTTTCATGTTATGGAGACAGCTTCTTTTCCTTAAACTTCATAAATCAACCTCTGCTAGCTTCAAAAATTTCTTCTGCAGCTTCCTCACCTCTCTTAGCCTTCATGAAATTGAAGAGAGTTAAGGCCTTGCTCTGTATTGAGCTTTGGATTAAGGGTATGTTGTGGCTAGTATGATCTTCTATTCAGACTATAGAAACTTTCTCCATATCAGCAAAAAGCCTGTTTCATTTTCTTATTATTCATTTGTTCATCTGAGTTAATGCTTTTAATTTCCTTCAAGAGCTTTCCTTTGCATTCACAACTTTGCGAGCTGCTTGGTGCAAGAGGCTTACATTTTGCTCTATCTCAGTATGCCTTCTTCACAAAGCTAAATCATTTCTAGCTTTTGCTTTAAAGTGATAAATGTGCAACTCTTCCTTTAATTTGAACACTTAGATACCATGTAGGGTTATTAATTAGCCCAGTTTCAATACTGCTGTGTCTCAGGGAATAGAGAGGTCTGAGTGAAAGGAGCAAGATGGGGAAAAGCCAGTCAGGACAGTAGTCAGAACACACATTTATAAATTAGGTTTGTCTTCTTATATAAGGATGGTTCATGGCACTCTCAAACAGGTACAATAGCAACACCAGAGATCATTTATCTGAGATCATCATAACAAGTATAAAATTAATGAAGTTTGAAACATTGTGAGAATTACCAAAATGTGTCAGGGAGATAAGAGAGCAAATGCTGCTGGAAGACTGGCACTGATAAGACTTGCTCAATGCAGGGCTGCAAGAAACCTTTAATTCGTAAAAAACAAAACAAAACAAAACAGTACCTGTCAAGTTCAATAAAATTAAGTACAAGATGTGTCTATGAAACAGAGGAATGTATGAGAATGACAGAATCATGTTGAAAATAAAGATAAGTTTAAAAATAACACCAAACTATTCAAGCTTTCTGCCACATTTATTACAGTTATGCAAAATCATGAGACTATACTGCAAGATGGGAAAAGAAATGAAATCCTATAAAGTTCCATTGTTCTATTTTCTGTAAAAATGTGTAAGTTCATAAAAACCCCACTAAACCTGTTCATGCCAAACACCCAGGACTTACATTCATCCCTGTCTCTCATACTCTAAATCCAATTCATCTGCAACTTCTGTAGACTTTACCTCCAAAATGCATCCCAACTTTGTCCATTTATCTCTGCCTCCACTACTAACAGTGTCTCCACTGTTTCATCCACCTTTATCTGGAAAACTAAAAAAAACTCCTCCTAGCCGGTCATCAGTTTTCGCTTGTAACCACTATCAATCCAAGTGACAGTGGCATGGTGTCCATTTTATAACATATATCAGATAATGTCAGTCTTCACCTGAAACCTTTCAAATCGTTGTTCAGTTTATCTAGAAAAAGCTCTGGACACCTTACCCGAATTTATAAACCCCTCCCTGATATGGCCCCTGGCTTTCTGACTCTACTATGGTCCAGCACCCTGCATTCTTTCTGTTCCTCAAACACTTCATGCTCTTGCCTGCTTTTATGACTTCTACTTTCTGTTCCTCTGCCTGGAATCGTTCCTTTGATCTTTGCATGGCTTGGTTCTTCTTGGTATTTGCATGTCAGGACAAATGTCCTCTCCTCTGAGAAATAATCACCCAACGCATTTATATTCTCTATCATATCACCCAGTTCAATGTTTTAAACAACACTTTTCACCACCTGGTATTTTCTCATACATTTATTTGGCTAAATGAATGTAAACTCCACAAAATTAAAATTAAAGACATCTTATTCCTTGCCACATCTGCAGCTTCTAAAGCAATGTCTGGAACATATCTGATTAATGATAAATATTTTTAAATGAATGAAAAAAGATGAAGATAAATTTGTGTTTAATAATTTAAAGAGATATTCAACTGTTAAGATTTGTTGATCCAAGGGTACACAGTAAAGCTTATTCTCTGTGGATGGTTCAAAATAAAGAATATTCTAAATACATAGCAATTGGAATGTGTATGTCTGTCTCATAAAAACTAGAAATCACTTGTCTCTAACTTGTCATTTTTCAAAAGAGTAAACAAAGATAAATAAGATTAAATGATCACACAGGTAGTAATTTGCAGAAATGGGACTGGAACCCACCTCACCTGAGTTCTGACACGATGTTCTTTCCATATCTTTCTTATTACTAAAAATAAATAGTTTGATCATTATCAAATATTTATTCTTTTTTTTCACATACTTATTCCATTATGGCATGTGCTTAGTCATTCAGCCATGTCCAACTCTTAGTGACCCCATGGACTGCAGCCCACCAAGCTCCTCTGGCCATGGGATTCACCAGGCAAAAATACTGTTGTGGGTTGCCATTCCCTCCTACAGGGGGATCTTCCCAACCCAGGAATAGAACTGGGGTCTCCTTTATTGAAGGCAGATTCTTTACCAGCTGAGCTACCAGGGAAGCCCCTATATAACAAAACAAAATTTAAAAGTTAGATATTTCATGAAAAGAATCAACAAATTTAAAAGACTTCATGAGTATGTGGTCTGCTCTGGGTGAGAATTTTAGCATTGTAAAGCAAAAACAAATCACACATGTTCAATCCTCATGAAAAACTAACACTTAGCTAAAGCTGAATGACATCTAAAAGTTAGAGAAGTATGATAATACAATTGCTAAAACTATTTGTGACATTGCAAAATATGACAGATGATTAAATTTTAACATACTACATTTTCAGTTCACAGATTGCATATAGTAAATTAAGTTCCATTTCAAGCAACAGAAGTTTAAAAAAAGGCATAAGCCTACCGTTCTAGTAAGTTGAGTGAGATTTGTTTTTAACTCACAGTCAGAGTCACAAAAACTTAACCTAGATGTCTGAAAATCTTCAAAATTGATTCATATAATTTAATCCTATTTTAAAAGATTTCCAGATCACAGTATGCTTCCACATATGTACTTCAATCAGTTTCCCTGTACAAAACCCCTAAAACATAGATTAATGATTATAAGACCTCCAGATCATATGCGTCACAGGACAGGAGGCTGCTCCTGATATTTTCCAGCACAAATTCTTTCGGGTATAAAATGGATGAGACAAGGAGTCACAAGCTATTAGAATATGACATGTATGCATTTGCAAATCAAGCGAAAGTATTAGGTGACTATCACAGAGCTAGGACACTCAGCGTGAGAGATAACAGATTATCCCTGTCCTCAAGAAATTTACAATTGTTCATGAGAAACAAATTTATATCCGAAACCAAAACTATATTTTACATACATATGCAGAGGGTAAAATCATAGAACATAAACTTTAAGAGAAAAGTAACTCTTCCCTAATAAATATCAGCTTGTACTATTAGGTACTTATGAATAGGGCTTCTCAGCTTACATGTCTCACTTTTGGGAGCACTCTCAGTTTTGATTCCACATCACCTCAAAGATTCCAGAAGAGTGCTGAACCATGTGACAAAAGTCTTCTGGTGGATTCTGAAACAATCTTTAAAGAAATCTTTTTGGGTGGGCCAAATGTTATGTTTCATTTGGTCTTTGTAATTCTAAAAGCACCAATTTTATTTTCCAAGGGACACCTCTTTTCAGATGCAAATCTACTCCTTAAACACTCTATTCAGAGGTTAACATTATTCCTTTCTGAATGCTAATTAACAAAAAGAAGAAAAGGTTCATACTTGGTTCTTGATTTTAAATCAATGTAAAATATTGATGTTTTCCTTTTAGGATCAGATTTTTCTTTAAGGTATCTTTCCTTGGATTGTGAAATATATCATATATATGGAAGGCTATACAAAATAGATATGTGCTGTTTAAATAACTATCTACTGAATGTTCATATAACTATCACTCAGGATAGGAAATAAGATCTTAGGTATTTTTTTAAATGAATTGTGACAGAAGGAAGGGAACAGTTTATGATGAGAGAGTCTAAATTTCCTTGTTCTTTAATCAAAAATGACAAATTTCCTTTGTTCTTTCTCTTTTGACATGTCAGTTCCAAATTTGTTTACTGAAGTAAACAAGTGTAAACGTCTTACCTCCTAACACCAAATTAAATTCTTTACATACTAGTTCACAATGCTTCTTGATGACGTACTGAGGGAGGGGAAAGAGGCAACATATAATTCACAAAGATCAAAATATTTTAAACCTGTGCTGTTGATGTTATAATTATGATTTACCAGCCTGAATTGTTGCTATTTCACACACACAAAAAAGAAAACCTTTGACCGGGAAGAATGATTAACAAACCTAAATAAAATGTGGTCTGTAACACGATTCTTAAGTACAGTGGCCCTAAGGCCCTAAATAATGAAGAGCGCATTTAATGACTTACTTCTTTTGCAAAAAAAATAATCCATTGTCTTCTGGGTTTATCACCTTATGTAGTATTTTGCATTAAGGTAAAATCCTTCATTCAACAAGTAGTTACTGAGTTCAATGCAGTATTAAGCACCATGAAGAGGTGAACAAAAGTAGAAAAGCATAATCCTTGCCTTCAGGGAAGCTTAAAAACACTGGGGAAGATAAAGCATCCACTAATGAGGCAACTGAAAAAGTACTTGCAATCCAAAAACAAGTGTCTGAGAGTAAAGCAAGGACTAATTATAGAAACTCACAAAACTGAAAATGGCTGTATTTCAAAAGCAGTTTGTAAGAGTGTTGCTTTGAATTTCAAACACATTTTACCAACAGAAATGTTATAAATCAATGCTGATTGGATTTATAGGTTTGCCAAAAGAAACTCACTTAAATTCACAATATACGGAAATTCTCTCTGTATACTTGCCAGGAAAACACAGTAGAAAGCAAAGGCGTTGTAATACTATTAGACAAAAACTGAAAAAGAAAAATGAGTATGAAATAGGTTTATAAAATACATCTTGACATGTTCTGAATGCTGATACTTGAGAAGGATCATGCTTATGAACAATTAAAGCAGTAGATGAAGATTGCTGTGGAGATTCGGGAAGGCATTGCTATCAAGAGCTATTGTGGTCTGTGACATCTCTTTATTTCAACTTCAAAATACGTATTTATCATTTTCATTCATTCATTCAACAAGTATTTACTGAGGAGCTCCATGATGTGTCAGGTGCTGTTTTAGGCACTGAGAATGCATGGGGGGGAATGTATGGGGAGAGCACATGGGAAACACACGTGAACTCAGAGAATGTCCCTTCCAGTGGGGGTTGGGAGGGGAAAACAACAGTGTCAAGAGGAGATAAGTGTTTTTCCTCACTTCATCTTGAACACTGCTCAAGATTATGACAAATATTAATTTTATATTTGCCACCCTCCATGATCAGGGTTGGCATGTCTCTCTGTTTTAAATGGAACTAAAAAAGGGAGGGGAAAATACAGGGCACAGACATTTCCTGGGGTTTCTGGCAACAACCACAAGATGGGAAAGGGAAGTATGTTGGAAAATATTACCTCTGCTATGATCAATGAGAGGGAAGAAATGAGTATGATTCCTTTGATGAGAAGAGTGTTACATAAGGCAGAAATCACCAAGACTTGCCATCAGTCCTGGAGAGCTTGGGCACTGTTCTGGAGCAGAAGGTAGTCTTCACTGACCATTTAAACCTGTCTTGGACATTTCTTCTGTTTATCTCCCTTCCTCTTCCTATGCTTTCATTCTTTCCTCCCTTCTTTCCTCTCTCCCTTCCTTCCTCCCTCTCTTCCTTTTCTCGTTCCTTCCTTGAAGCAAGCATTTATTAGTGACTCCATGTATGAAATCAAGCTGATTGGGATTAAAATTAGGTTTGCCAAACACATTTTACCAACAGAAATGTTATAAATCAATGCTGATTGGATTTATAGGTTTGCCAAAAGAAACTCACTTAAATTCACAATATACGGAAATTCTCTCTGTATACTTGCCAGGAAAACACAGTAGAAAGCAAAGGCGTTGTAATACTATTAGACAAAAACTGAAAAAGAAAAATGAGTATGAAATAGGTTTATAAAATACATCTTGACATGTTCTGAATGCTGATACTTGAGAAGGATCATGCTTATGAACAATTAAAGCAGTAGATGAAGATTGCTGTGGAGATTCGGGAAGGCATTGCTATCAAGAGCTATTGTGGTCTGTGACATCTCTTTATTTCAACTTCAAAATACGTATTTATCATTTTCATTCATTCATTCAACAAGTATTTACTGAGGAGCTCCATGATGTGTCAGGTGCTGTTTTAGGCACTGAGAATGCATGGGGGGGAATGTATGGGGAGAGCACATGGGAAACACACGTGAACTCAGAGAATGTCCCTTCCAGTGGGGGTTGGGAGGGGAAAACAACAGTGTCAAGAGGAGATAAGTGTTTTTCCTCACTTCATCTTGAACACTGCTCAAGATTATGACAAATATTAATTTTATATTTGCCACCCTCCATGATCAGGGTTGGCATGTCTCTCTGTTTTAAATGGAACTAAAAAAGGGAGGGGAAAATACAGGGCACAGACATTTCCTGGGGTTTCTGGCAACAACCACAAGATGGGAAAGGGAAGTATGTTGGAAAATATTACCTCTGCTATGATCAATGAGAGGGAAGAAATGAGTATGATTCCTTTGATGAGAAGAGTGTTACATAAGGCAGAAATCACCAAGACTTGCCATCAGTCCTGGAGAGCTTGGGCACTGTTCTGGAGCAGAAGGTAGTCTTCACTGACCATTTAAACCTGTCTTGGACATTTCTTCTGTTTATCTCCCTTCCTCTTCCTATGCTTTCATTCTTTCCTCCCTTCTTTCCTCTCTCCCTTCCTTCCTCCCTCTCTTCCTTTTCTCGTTCCTTCCTTGAAGCAAGCATTTATTAGTGATTTCCAGCCACAATCCTAAGCATTGGTGATACAAAGATGAATATGATACAGTCCTGGCCTGGTCTTGCTACACGCCGACTGCTAATTTGCTTCAGCCGTGTCCATGTCTTTGTGACTCTGTGGACTGAAGCCCAATAGGCTCCTCTGTCCGTGGGATTTTCCAGGGAAGACTACCGGAGAGGGTTGCCATTCTTCCTCCAGGGATCTTCCCGACCCAGGGATCGAAACCTAGTCTCTTGTGTCTCCTGCATTGGGAGGCTCGTTCTCTACCACTAGCACCATCTGGGAAGCCCTGATGCCCTGGTCCTCAAGCAAATTATAGTCTAATAAAATAGTGTTCCCAACTCGGGGATTAGTTATATCCAGGAGTAGTATTTTTAACTACTTAAAAACCCATGTAGCACAAGCCTACTAATGAGAATATGTGCCAGTCAAGGTTCCAGAGTAGAATTATGGAAATGCACTGCTGTGCCTGTAGTTAACCTTGTAGCAGCTGTATAGGTAGAGGGGTGGGAGCTCCTGAGGGAGGAGCTGGAGTAACTAGGATAATTGCGTAGGTAAAGGCACTTGGTTGGGGGTAGGGGTGTGTGTGTGTGTGTGTGTGTGTGTGTGTCACGGTAGTAATTATTTACCAGATGGTATAAAAGTATTTGTCACGTTAACAATGACTGTCACTTAAGGATGATATGGCTATATCAATGGGAACCAATTAAACCCTTGGCTCTACCTACATCCAATGCTTAGGAAAAGAAGGCAGCAGTTGTAGTGAGATTATATGAGTGAGGGAAGCTTTCCTGAGTCCTGAGCTTAGTTTCGGGAAAGAAGAACGGCATTAATTGCTGACTAGGATACGGAGCACATTCAGACATGAGAAATCACCCAGGTAACAGTGGAAATGGATAAATCATATATAGGATACCGTTAAAGAGACCTACTTAACTGAAAGTGTGGACAGTGAGAATTATTACACTAGAATGAAGAGTGCATTTGGAAGAATTGGTTTTGTGCATGCAGCAAGGGAGAAGGGGGCACAGTGGTTGTGGTGTCAACTGAGAAGAGGGAAACATCTGCTAGGGTTATGAGTTTAATTCTTACATAGCAGGAGAAAAAGGGGAGGTACTCTGTTTGTCCTTGAGTAATATGATGAATGTGACACGTTAGGAAAAATATTCTGCTGACTATATGGAGACTGAAGAAGGGTAAGGGTCATTTAAGTGGCTACTTCAGCAGCCCTGGTCAAGTTCATTAGGGCATGAACCAGCGTGGTGACTATGGAAATGAAAGAAAAGGTTCGATCTTACAGGTACTGCAAGACCATGTGAGGACCAGAGAAAGAGGAACAGATTATAAGCACAATCTCTTACAATTTAAACACAACAGCTGGTTTTCTAAACACCCAAAGAAAAACGCAAGTCTCTAATTTCTTCAAAAAGAGCAGTGTAGCCATATAACAATCCCATTTCATGTACAAAATGATTCTAACTTTTGGTGAGGGGGCAGTATGAATTGATAATCTTTTGACACTAAGAACAAGGCTGCTATATTATTCCAACAAGCTAATTTTTTTTTACCGTTTATTTATATTGACATAGAAAATGCATATAGTATGAAATCATTGACATGTTGTGAAATCTGCTGGATTTAATTGTTCTGATGTTCCGTTTACTTATGAAAAGTCATTTCTAAATGAAAGTTCTATCTTTTGAAGGTGGGAAGAAATGCTTGATTTTTAACTGAGTTAATTTTCAATTGACTCCTAAGATAACAGGGAAGCTTTAGGAGCCTAATTATACCATGTATTTGCTCTAATTACTTTAGCCACAGACGGCTAGGAAACAAAAGCGGGCAACAGACCTGTTCAGTGCACAGCAGCAGGCATTTGACGGTTGTTTTCTCCAGCAGAGATTCTGAGTAGCACAGAAGTAAAGCTGACACAAAAAGCCATCATCTGCAAGCGGTGGCTGCAGCTACAAATCACAGGGCAGCCCTTTATTCCTGTGTAGTGTAGAAAACATCATTTATCGTGCATGATTTTATTTGTGTCCTAACACAGAGAAATCTATCATCATTCCTAGCATCATTTGAATATCAAGGTAGCACCACACTTTTATCAATATAATTAGCTGTTAGCTCACAAAGACTATAAAGTTAATACTTAAAGGGCAATTTATTTATTGGGCAAGAATAATCATGCTTTTATACTACTTACATTTTCCTCTTAGGCTTTATTCTCTTGAATAATGTCCATATTTAATGTAATGGTTTAATGTTCAAGCTAAGTAACTCCATATTTCTATTATCTATTTCGATTTCAGTACAAGTGGACTTTAGAAGATGGATGATCATGTGTATGAGGAAAAAAGCAGACGAGTTTTTATCACTACTGGCTACTCAATTCAAACAACTGCTTTCTTCAAATAGGATTCACAGGAAATTCCTTTTAAAGGCAAACTCCATTAAAGGCATATTTTTCATTAGATAGAAACTATCTTAAAGGTAATGTGGCTCCATTTACATTAGTTTCTAGGTGTAAAATGCCCGCTGAAATGGTTGAGTCCCCCCTTAAGTTACACCAGTAAATAATTAAGAAATATTATGGGTTTTATTACTTTTTCTCTGCTGCTTTAAAAATCTGTGTTGGAGATTCTTGGTTCAGAGTCCAAACTTTACAGAAATTATGATAACTTTAGCCTTCTGGAATAACTTATCCTAAATATAAAAACAGAAAATTTAAGAGATGAGAATCTACAACCAAAGGAGAATAGAACATTAAAAGCACCCATCTGGTAAGTTCAAGCCAAACACAAAGTCTCTCCTTTTTGCCTGAACCATCTAGAGTTCAGTACCACCCCTCTGCTTTCTTTCACCTATAGAAACCTGACCTAAACTAAACAACTATTCTATATCATTAAGTTGTCCAGGAAGATGAAAGTTTAAATATATGTCAGACAAACTACAGCATCTGGTGCAATTCAGTAATGACCGTCTCCTCCAGAGAGCTTCAGTGTTGGAACAAGTTTTAGCACTGAGGAGAATTTGGTTAACCTCTGTAAAGAAAAAAAACATTAAGACATACATTCTCCCTGTTCACAAATACTAATATTGACCACATCCTGTCTCATTGTATGTAACATACAAAGTAAAATCAATCTCTCTATGAAACATTTCATTACCTCTCTAATTCCATTCTGCTGCAGCCAAATAATACACTTTGGATACAAATAGTCAGTATTAGTAACCTTTCACTGAAGTTGTTTAAAATTATTTTCATGCTTGTTTTTAATACATTGATAAGTCCTAAGGGTTCCCTCCTTGAGTAAAGAATACTCTTATTAATACATAGCATTGTTTATTTGAGTGCTACGTAACATTTAACAAGTACAGTTACTCTCTCATATTTTATGAGAACAGAGTTCCTTCTTTAAAATACCAGATAAGCTTAGATATGTGAATTTGTTTCAAAGGTTAGAAGTGATCATGGTGACATTTGCATGTGTCAGTATCTCCCTTCCCAGCTGCACTACAGACTTCCGTGTGCCAAATTTATACATCTTTCAAAACAGAAGAGAATGTGGTTTAAACCTAATGTTTTTCATAAGTAGACTTGGAAGAATTTGCAACAAATATAACAAAGTTTTAATATATTTATTATGTAAACAAGTCACAGATAATAAGAAAAAACACTAAGAATCCAACAGATAGGAAAGGCAAAAGACCCAAAAAGACACTTTACAGAAAATAATCTATTGTCCGCAAATAGATGTAAAAGTGTTAAATTCTTATGGAAATTTAAAAAATAAAACAGTAGAATACCATGTCACACATCTTATCAGTGATTTTATTTAAAATAACAATATACAATTCTGGCAATCAGCATAGTGACAGGGTAAACTGATATAATCTTTTTGAAAAATAATCCATGAGATAGAGGTTCCTAGATTTCAACCCAGTAATTCCATTCCTCGACTTCCACCCAGCAGAATAAGTCTCAACATTAAAACAAAACAAAACAAAACAAAATGAAACTATAGGTCCAAGATGTTCACTGCAGCATTATTTATAATATTAGAAAAATGAAAACAACATAAATAACTCAGAGGGAAGATTAAGTACACGAATATACAAGTGCCTAGAATATTTTACTGCATTTTAAATGATGTTTAGGTTGATCTATAATCCTATGGGCAAATACTATCATGTAATATTGAGTGGAAAAAAAGGATACAATATTATATACATTGTAAGCCTACCACTCGATGATCAAATTCTACAAAGACATGAGGATTTTACAATCTATTATTCTCAGTAGTTTCCAAATAGTCAATGTGAAGTTTCATGTTTTTATATAAATTTTAAAATGTCAATTTTTACTCAAAACACTTTCAAATGCACTGCTTTGTTTTCAAAACCTGTCTATCTGAAGCAAAACCCAGTGCTTGGAAGATTTATGAAATATTATAACACCTATCACAAAAATCTCAAATGATTTTTATTACCGTTTTTGTCATAAGAGTAGGGAATTTTCTACATAATGTGACCAAGCAGCTGAAACATGGGTAGCAGCTCCATTCAGAGCTCTGTCAGAATCCACTCTCCTTCTACCTCCAACCCCTTTCAGAAATCACTGCAGCTCCTAGCACCTGTGAATATACTGTGTTTATAAACTGGTGGCAGCAGAGGGAATAATAATGATTGTTTCTAATATTTTGGAGACAGTCAAAGCCATTTTTTTCTCAAAATGGGGGCATCAAAAAGGAGCCATTCATCCAAATGTGCTTACTCTGTTTCTAACAGAGAACAAATTCTTAAGAGGGCAGGGTTGGGGGTTATTTTTATGATATATACATTGCCTGTTTTACTGTTAGATTTTATGAATAACAGACTTTGCAGCGTCTACCCAAGGGCAAAGGTGAACTGACATTCCATTCTTTTAGAAATACCGCATCCCACCCTCCCTCTCCAAAATCTCTCTTAGCAATTGCGGTGACTCCTTTGATATTCTAATGTAACATCTACCCATCTCCACCGTAAGGAAGCTGAAATCCCAGTAAAAGATAACGGAGGGAAAGGGAGAGAGAAATTGAGAAACACTTCAGGAAATTGCACTTACACTCCACACTCCAGCAGTTTGTCCAGAAACAGAGGAAACAGTGGTTCTTATTTTTGTGGTGTCAAGCTGTAGACAGAAATTCAGCAAAGAATCTTCCTTTCTTGACGCAAGATGTGAAACATATTCTAGGGTATACGTTCAGTATGATCCTTTGTTCTAGGTATGAGCTTTTATTTTTCTAAAGTTTTCCCGTCTCGATCAGGAAAGGGAAACTCAATATTATTTTGAAATTCTCTTAAAGGCTCCTTTCAAAGCATATCCCACGGGAAAATATCACGACAGCTCAACACTGCTGTGTTTGAGTAAGAATCGAGTCCGATTTTTTTTTCAACATGGCTGTATTCTTAGCAGGCGCCCAAATTTGTGCTTTCAAAGTCTGCATTAATCAAACAGTCGGAAACACCTTCTTTAGGCAACCTGCGTTTCGTGGACTAAAAACGCACCCCGATGAAAGATAAGGCTCATCTCGAAAGCCTCGTTGTTATTTGTGTGCCCCAGACTCGCGGGCTTTTGTCAGGGCTGGAGCGGGCTCGGGAGGGCGTGCAGCGCGGTGGGCGGTAGGTCTGAGGGCCCTGGTCGTTAACACGTTTCCAGGGGGTGCCCACACTTTCTCCCGAGACTTTCGACTGGCTGCGCACGGTGGAAACTAGTGGACCAGACTGTGAAAGAAAAGAGAAAATTTATGTGAGGCACAGGAAGGAAACGAGAGGATGCCCAGCTGGATACCCGGGTCATGGTGGCTCGGGGATTTGCACGAGTTTATCACTACCATTAGCAGCTTTTTGCAGAGGGTTGTTTACCGCGACCGCGTGACAACCACACAGCGAGAACAAATTCTTAAGAGGGCAGGGTTGGGTTATTTTTATGATATACATTGCCTGTTTTACTGTAAATTTTAAACAGACTTTGCAGCGTCTACCCAAGGGCAAAGGTGAACTGACATTCCATTCTTTTAGAAATACCGCATCCCACCCTCCCTCTCCAAAATCTCTCTTAGCAATTGCGGTGACTCCTTTGATATTCTAATGTAACATCTACCCATCTCCACCGTAAGGAAGCTGAAATCCCAGTAAAAGATAACGGAGGGAAAGGGAGAGAGAAATTGAGAAACACTTCAGGAAATTGCACTTACACTCCACACTCCAGCAGTTTGTCCAGAAACAGAGGAAACAGTGGTTCTTATTTTTGTGGTGTCAAGCTGTAGACAGAAATTCAGCAAAGAATCTTCCTTTCTTGACGCAAGATGTGAAACATATTCTAGGGTATACGTTCAGTATGATCCTTTGTTCTAGGTATGAGCTTTTATTTTTCTAAAGTTTTCCCGTCTCGATCAGGAAAGGGAAACTCAATATTATTTTGAAATTCTCTTAAAGGCTCCTTTCAAAGCATATCCCACGGGAAAATATCACGACAGCTCAACACTGCTGTGTTTGAGTAAGAATCGAGTCCGATTTTTTTTTCAACATGGCTGTATTCTTAGCAGGCGCCCAAATTTGTGCTTTCAAAGTCTGCATTAATCAAACAGTCGGAAACACCTTCTTTAGGCAACCTGCGTTTCGTGGACTAAAAACGCACCCCGATGAAAGATAAGGCTCATCTCGAAAGCCTCGTTGTTATTTGTGTGCCCCAGACTCGCGGGCTTTTGTCAGGGCTGGAGCGGGCTCGGGAGGGCGTGCAGCGCGGTGGGCGGTAGGTCTGAGGGCCCTGGTCGTTAACACGTTTCCAGGGGGTGCCCACACTTTCTCCCGAGACTTTCGACTGGCTGCGCACGGTGGAAACTAGTGGACCAGACTGTGAAAGAAAAGAGAAAATTTATGTGAGGCACAGGAAGGAAACGAGAGGATGCCCAGCTGGATACCCGGGTCATGGTGGCTCGGGGATTTGCACGAGTTTATCACTACCATTAGCAGCTTTTTGCAGAGGGTTGTTTACCGCGACCGCGTGACAACCACACAGCGGAACCCACTCCACGACCCAAGCCACGCCTCCTTGCCCCTCAATTCCCCTCCCGCCCTCCGAACTAATTAATTCGAGGCGGCCTTCCTGCCAGACCGTCTCATTGGCTCCCATCCCATCCAATGAGAACCCTGCAATAGTTTCACCTGGTTTCTGCTTCCCAAATAAACAAACAAACCGTCCCGGGACCCTGCTACCGCTCCTGCTCCGCGCCGCTCCGGCCATTGCGCTCCGCCCTCTCCCACCACCTCTTGCCCCCTCCAGCCGATCGAGCCCAGCTATGGCATTCCCGCCCGGGCCCGGGCCCCGGCGCTCTCTCCTCCGCCCGTTTCGACTTTCTCCCGCCACCCATCCCACCACCAGCCCGTGCCTCCGTGGACTTCTCATTAGGACCAGCGTGGCCAGAGAGCCCCGCCTCCTACCGTGGGTCCTCCCAAGACCCACAGGCCGGGAGACTCTCCAATGGGAGCTAGGAGGGGTTGGAGGCGGCCCCGCCTCTCGGGCCCGGCGCCCCCTCCCTCTCACACCTCTGCTGGCGGCGGCTCGCGCCCCTCTGCTGCGCTGGTAGCAGGAGCCACGGCGAGCCGCCGCGTGAGACAGCGGTCACGTGTTGTTTTGCCCGCCGCCGCGCGCTCAGAGTGGGCAGGGACGCGGGCCGAGGCGGGAGGGGGCTGGGGCGTGCGGAGGGGAGAGACGGCCTCTTCCCCCCAACCCTCCCTTCCTCGAGCTCCCCCTCCCTCTCGCACACCTTAAAACCCTCCTGCATCACCATGTCGAGTTGCTCCTTCGCTTGCGACCAAGCGACCAGGAGACTGCGAGCTGCAGCAGAGGCAACAGCGGCGGCTCTAGCTCAGGTGGCGACCACCCCGTTTCTTTCCTCGGGAACCCCCACCGCACTCATTGGGACCGGGTCGTCTTGTCCGGGAGCCATGTGGCTCTCCACGGCCACTGGCTCCCGGTCAGACTCGGAGTCCGAGGAGGAGGACCTCCCCGTCGGAGACGAAGTCTGCAAACGCGGCTACCTGCGGAAGCAGAAGCACGGGCACTGGCGCTACTTCGTGCTCAAACTCGACACCGCCGACGCCCCAGCTCGGCTGGAATACTACGAAAATGCCAGGAAGTTCCGGCACAGTGTCCGCGCCGCGGCGGCTGCAGCAGCGGCGGCCGCCTCTGGCGCCGCTGTCCCCGCGCTCATCCCACCGCGACGCGTAATCACCCTGCACCAGTGCTTTTCCGTGAGCCAGCGAGCCGACGCAAGGTACCCATACCTCATCGCTCTTTTCACCCAAAACGAGTACTTCGCGATGGTGGCCGAGAACCAGTCGGAGCAAGAGAGCTGGTACTGGCTGCTCAGCCGCCTCATCCTCGAGAGCAAGCGCCGCCGTTGCGGCACGCTCGGCGCGCAGCCGGAGGGAGAGCGAGCCGCGCTGGCGGCTGCAGCGGCGGCGGAGCCACCCTTCTACAAAGATGTGTGGCAGGTAATAGTAAAACCCAGAGGGCTGGGACACAGAAAAGAGCTGAGCGGTGTGTTCCGGCTCTGTCTTACTGACGAGGAGGTTGTGTTCGTGAGGCTGAACACCGAAGTTCCCTGCGTAGTCGTCCAGCTCCTGAGCATCCGTCGCTGCGGGCACTTGGAGCAATATTTCTTCTTGGAAGTCGGCAGGTCCACCGTCATCGGTCCGGGGGAGCTCTGGATGCAGGTCGATGACAGTGTGGTGGCCCAAACCATGCACGAGCTGTTCCTGGAGAAGATGAGAGCCTTGTGTGCAGATCAATACAGAGCCCGCTGCCGCAGCTACAGCATCAGCATTGGCGCCCACCTGTTAACCCTGCTGTCCACTAGGAGGCACCTGGACTTGCTGCCGCTCGAGCCCAGCGGCTGGCTCCGAAGGTCCCGCTTGGAGCAGTTTTCCTACCTTAGGGCCACCGGTGACGGGGAAGATGAGATGCTCCTCGCCAGGCGCCACGTAACACCCAGTGAGCCTGTGCCCCGCTCTAGACGAGGAAGACGACATTTGCCCAGAGGGCGCAGACCCCGGAGAGCCACTTCAGTGCCAGCCAGCTTTTTCCGCCACGCGGCACCCAGCCCCGTGCGCGCCCAGCAACCTGCAGAAGCCGTCAACGACCCAGCTCGCCCCTCTGCTGAAGCATCTGGTTCCGGCTCTGGCAACTCTGGGGAAGAAGGCAATCCTCGGGGCAAGGAAGATCAGGAAGAAAACGAGGGTGACTATATGCCCATGAACAACTGGGGCTCTGGAAATGGCCGGGGTTCAGGAGGTGGACAGGGTTCAAGTGGTCAAGGTTCCAGTAGCCAAAGCTCCGGCGGAAGTCAGTGCTCCGGCCGGGGACATGGCTCCGGAGGTGGCCAGGGCTCAAGTGGCAGCCAGGGATCAAGTGGCCAAGGAGGCTCTGGGGACCAGAGTGCAGGAGGAAACCAATGCTCAGGAGACGGCCAGGGCACCGCTGGGCAGGGCGCAGGCAGTGGCCAGGGAGCTGGAGGTGGGCACGGCTCAGGCCGTGGCCAGGGACCCGGAGATGGCCATGGCTCAGGTGGTGGCAAGAACTCTGGAGGAAGCAAAGGTGCAGGAAGTGGAAGGGCCCGAAGGCAATGGTGATCGTGGGAAATCTCTGAAGAAAAGATCCTACTTTGGCAAATTAACTCAAAGCAAGCAAAAGCAACTGCCACGTTCGTGAGGTGCCATTCTGCGTAGTCGTCCAGCTCCTGAGCATCCGTCGCTGCGGGCACTTGGAGCAATATTTCTTCTTGGAAGTCGGCAGGTCCACCGTCATCGGTCCGGGGGAGCTCTGGATGCAGGTCGATGACAGTGTGGTGGCCCAAACCATGCACGAGCTGTTCCTGGAGAAGATGAGAGCCTTGTGTGCAGATCAATACAGAGCCCGCTGCCGCAGCTACAGCATCAGCATTGGCGCCCACCTGTTAACCCTGCTGTCCACTAGGAGGCACCTGGACTTGCTGCCGCTCGAGCCCAGCGGCTGGCTCCGAAGGTCCCGCTTGGAGCAGTTTTCCTACCTTAGGGCCACCGGTGACGGGGAAGATGAGATGCTCCTCGCCAGGCGCCACGTAACACCCAGTGAGCCTGTGCCCCGCTCTAGACGAGGAAGACGACATTTGCCCAGAGGGCGCAGACCCCGGAGAGCCACTTCAGTGCCAGCCAGCTTTTTCCGCCACGCGGCACCCAGCCCCGTGCGCGCCCAGCAACCTGCAGAAGCCGTCAACGACCCAGCTCGCCCCTCTGCTGAAGCATCTGGTTCCGGCTCTGGCAACTCTGGGGAAGAAGGCAATCCTCGGGGCAAGGAAGATCAGGAAGAAAACGAGGGTGACTATATGCCCATGAACAACTGGGGCTCTGGAAATGGCCGGGGTTCAGGAGGTGGACAGGGTTCAAGTGGTCAAGGTTCCAGTAGCCAAAGCTCCGGCGGAAGTCAGTGCTCCGGCCGGGGACATGGCTCCGGAGGTGGCCAGGGCTCAAGTGGCAGCCAGGGATCAAGTGGCCAAGGAGGCTCTGGGGACCAGAGTGCAGGAGGAAACCAATGCTCAGGAGACGGCCAGGGCACCGCTGGGCAGGGCGCAGGCAGTGGCCAGGGAGCTGGAGGTGGGCACGGCTCAGGCCGTGGCCAGGGACCCGGAGATGGCCATGGCTCAGGTGGTGGCAAGAACTCTGGAGGAAGCAAAGGTGCAGGAAGTGGGAAGGGCCCCGAAGGCAATGGTGATCGTGGGAAATCTCTGAAGAAAAGATCCTACTTTGGCAAATTAACTCAAAGCAAGCAAAAGCAACTGCCACCCCCTCCCCCACCTCCACCCCCGCCAGGTGCAGCAACTAGTGGAAAAGGGAAGCCTGGGGGAAGGTTCCGACTTTACTTTTGTGCTGACAGGGGGGTCACAAAAGAACGCAAAGAAGCCAAAGAAGTGAAAGACACAGAGCCCCCAGAAGGCGCAGCTCGTGGTCCCCACAGAGCCAGAGCTTTTGATGAAGATGAGGATGACCCATACGTGCCAATGAGGCCAGGGGTGGCTGCCCCTCTCGCAAGCTCCAGTGACTACATGCCAATGGCTCCTCAAAATGTCTCCATGTCAAAAAGGCGCCACTCTCGATCACCTTTCGAAGATTCAAGAGGGTACATGATGATGTTTCCCAGAGTGAGCCCACCACCGGCGCCAAGTCCCCCCAAAGCACCTGATCCTGATAAAGAGGATGATTCAAAGGACAATGACAGTGACAGTGACTACATGTTCATGGCTCCTGGAGCTGGTGCCATTCCTAAAAACCCCAGAAATCCTCAGGGAGGCTCTTCCTCCAAAAGTTGGAGCTCCTATTTTTCTCTGCCAAATCCTTTTCGGAGCTCCCCATTGGGACAGAATGACCACAGTGAGTATGTACCAATGTTACCTGGAAAATTCCCAGGAAAGGGCCTGGACAAGGAAGCCTCAGCTAACAGAGGCCCCAGAGATGCAGCTTCAAAGTCTTCAGTTGAGGGGTCATTCTCAAAGCCTAGAGATGGGGGATCACCTTCCAAGCATTCAGGTGATGGGCCCCCCAAGAACATGGCTAAGAGACCTGATCAACTTTCTTTTATGACAAAAGGACACAAAGTCAAGCCAAAACCACAGAAGCCCACACAGGAGCAGAAAGAAGCTGACAGCCCTAGGGGCTATGTCAACATTGACTTCCCTAAGAGAGGTTACAGTATGCCAGCCCCCTGTTTTCAAAGACTGCCAGGTGTGTGGGGCATAATTGCTGACCCCAGACAGTTCGCCTTTCCGAATTATGTGAATGTTGAATTCGGAC
This sequence comes from Tragulus kanchil, assembly GCA_022376925.1. NCBI lineage: Eukaryota > Metazoa > Chordata > Mammalia > Artiodactyla > Tragulidae > Tragulus > Tragulus kanchil. The sequence continues at coordinate 61,369,107 of JAIOJX010000001.1, read as the reverse complement.
TGCCACTTCCAGATCCAGCAAACGACCTCTCCGATCTTTTCAGAGCTATTCCAGGTGCCAACCCCTTCTTTCCGGACGGTGCTACAGGGAGCAGTGCTAATGGGGAAGAAGGTGACTACACTGAAGTGATTTTCAACCCAGTGGTGATACCGGTCGTGCCTTTTGCTGACAGTGCCATTCGCTACGATGCCGAAACGGGTCGCATCTACGTGGTCGACCCTTTTTCTGAGTGCTGTATGAACATTTCTCTCTCCCCCAGACGCTGCTCAGAACGACCACCTGTAGCGAGGCTGCTGCTGCGAGAAGAGCTGGAGAGAAGGCGCCCGCAAAGCCGTTCACAAAGTTTCTTTGCAGCCGCCAGAGCCGCTGTCTCGGCTTTCCCGACCGACAGCCTTGAGAGAGACCTCTCCGCCTCCTTCGCGGCGGCCATGCCAACATTAGCTGTGGGGCCGGCTCTAGCCGCCGCCTCCGCTCTGGTCGCGGCTCCGGGCATCGGCGAAGCTGCCGCCGGCCTCGAGGCCGCCGCTGGATTTGACTCCGCCTCCGTCCGCTGGTTCCTACGTGTTGCCAATGCTGCTGGTGCTGCGGCAAGGGGGGCCCAAGACTTTGCGGGTGGCTCGAACCCCAGAGCCCCAAACCCAGCAGCAGACCTTGCCCGAGGTGAGAATGGGGCCGGCGGGGCTGCCGCTGCAGCGGCCGGTCCTCCTCCATCACCTGGCCGTGGCCGGGTGCCCAGACCTCCAGAGCGAGAAGATTCTGACGACGACGACGACACGTACGTGAGAATGGACTTTGCCAGACGTGACAACGGGAAGTTCGACTCTCCCTAAAGAGGTTGGTGATTTTAGAGTTCATTTCCAATAAGTTAACGGTGATTCCTTAATGACTGGATGCATTGCCCCTGTTTACAGTGTTAGGAAAATGTGAGTTATATTTCATTCACTGATGCTTATTTAGAATGGAAAGTAGAATTCAGTTTTCATTTCATTCATGCAATGCCATGTGATCGTTGCGAAAACTTAAGTTTTAATGTAATAAGTTTCTTTACCTCGAAAGCACCGATTATCAGTTAAACAGTGGTTCTGCTTTTTTAGGAGTAGTTCAAACTTTAGGATGTGTAGCATGACTGTACTTTCAGATCAGGATGTTGTCATACATTGAATCCTGTCAACTCATTTTCAAGTCAAGTAAAAGCTGCTTTTCTACAAATGGCTATGTTAATTGCAGGACATTTAATAAGAGCACTTGAATATTAAACAATAATAATCTACTGTTAACCTCTGGGAGTTAATGACCTTCTCCTCTGAAGGTTACTTTTTAAAGAAGCAGTCATTGTTCTGCAGTGTCTTCTGAAGGGTGAGATTTACCAAGAAGGTTAAATCTCAATTGTTAAGGTGAATGTTTGGAGGGAACAAAAGGTAGATAATCCAGAACAACTGGTGTTTGAAGGAAGATGGTGTTTGGCTCCAGAATGTGGTTTTGTGTTGATGTTTTGGTTTTACATAGGATAAATTGCCAGAAACCTTGAGCGTTCCTTTTCTGTGTCACTAATAGTAACTGGCAAATCACCTCTGCTGTGCCACATTTTCTTCATATAACTCCCCCTCCCAAAGAGGGTACGGTGACAACACCATAATGGGTGTGAATATTGTTTAAAAGGTTTAAAAAGCATTTAAAGCATCTAATTGGTGCGTGCTCTGGGCAATTCAGTAAAGCAAGATAATAAGCCTGGAGGCAGACTTGACCTCAGGGGCAGCTTACCCTGGAAGTTTTTAAAGGGTTACTTTTCCAAAGGAAGAAATAAGAAAGAATAGGATCTGTCAGACTTGGAAAGAAGACTTAAAGGAAATCTGTTGTATACATCGGGCGGTGTTGTTGTCAGGGTCCCTGGAGACATTATTGAGAAATGATTTTGGGGAGATGATGTCTCCATAGTCTCCACTGCCTTCCCTCTTCACCAGAATGGGCTTCTTTTCTAGGGAAGAGAAGAGATGGACCCCAGCAGTTTTCATTCCAGTACTCAGTTTAGTGAAGATTTTTGCTTTGCTTGCTTTGTGGAATGCTTTTGTGATTGGATCTCTGCCCACTGTGCTTGATCAGGCAGAACAATTCGGGGACTGATCACCACAGTCACCTAACAAGCTCCCTATTTCCTGCAGGTGTAGCCCTCCTCCCCTTTCTCCATCTGCTTTAGAAAACTTGCCTTACAAAAACTCCTGTTTGCAGCAGGACACATTAAAGAGTTATTATTAAAATGACAAAGGATGCTTTGGCATGCCAAAGGATTCAGTTCAGATTCCCTTTAAATTGTGAACCCCCCCCCAACACAAACACACACACACACACACACAATCATCACTCCTTTGAGAACCGTGCATTTAAAATACACAATTCTGTTTCCAAGCATTTAATTCATACCCAGCTTTTCAGGAACAGATCTATTTTATTCATTAAAGTACACCTGCAATTGGTCTTAAGCCATTGTTTGAGCCTAACTCCTGAAGATACCATCTAGGATATTGATGTGCAGTCTGTGTCCCTGTGGTACTTTGGAAAGGACATGTTTTCATAGAGCTTTGTCTACATTTTCCACTACTCTTTGTTTCAGCCAAGAAGAAAATTAGGGAAAATTTCTTGTTCCTTAAGTAAACCCTGTCTTCCCAAATATTATCTAGATCCTGAAATAATTAGCATGATTTTAGCATAGGTAACTGATTTGTGAATAACTTCAAATGACTTTGTAGCTATTCTGGAGGCTTAATATTCTGAAATTGTGTTGTTCCCTGCGGAAATCCCTAACTTTGTTGAGTAACTTCAGCAAGGAGGCTATATCTCAGAGGGGAGGTAGGCTCTTTGGTTGAAACAAGAGTGAATGTGGAAGCATTTTGGACTTTTAAAGCACTTTCCAAATGTATTTTAATTTTGTCATTGGATTAACAAACATTGGCGTTTTCAACAGGTGATTTCGTTTCTTGCAGTAATGATTGGTCCTGAGTGATTAAGGCACATTATTTGCTTAGATATATACAAAGAGATACAGAAAGAAATCACAGGAAATTACTTTTGTTCCCATCTTAATGCAAATTGATATGGTAGAGTGTTATCTGTGAAGGGTTAAGAACAAGCTGACTAATTTTGATCATTTTGTGACTATAAAGCTGTAGAATAATTTCACCCATTTCTGATCTTGTTTCACCTGCCTAACCAAAAAAAAAAAAGCCCTCAGAAAATAACAGATACGCTTTAACAAAGGAACAAAGGCACAGTCTTCATTAGGAGTTAGCTATCTCTCAGGGTAATTTTAACTTATGGCACATAGTAAATGTTACACATGAATTACTGTATGACTACTGTCATTGCTGTTACTGTTGTTATTATTACTACAATTAGAAAAACACAAAGCTAAAGCTCTGTGTCCCCAAATCCCACTTTTTAGTCAGTCATCACTTTCACTTAAAACAGTTTACATGTTTCTTCAGAATTGGCATCTTTATAGTTGGAATCTGTTTGAAACTTAAGTGAATGAAGGGAACTCATAAGAAAGCTTTTTAAAATAACACAAAATTAATATATAATCTCATTTACTCACAAGTCACATTGCATATAAGTAAGCACTTCAAAACCAATTTGAACCACTCAGAAATATAACCTGGACTTGACTTTTTAATAAATGAAATAATTTAAGAGGTGTGAGGTCCTCAGACTTTAAATGCATGTGTTATAAACATTAGCATTTAGAAGAAAGTTGCAGTTTTTTATATGGTTTAGTCTGACCCTTGATCAATGAATGCATTTTCACTTCTTCTACTGCTGTATCTGATGAAGAATTCATAGTTTGAAGTTACTTAAAGTAAAAAAAAATTCACTGATTTTCCATCCCAGAGAAGAGAAGAGAAGAGCAGCTCTAAGAGAAATGAGAGAATTGGCCATTCAAATTAGTAGTGTTTTAATAGCACTTGTTATTAAAAAGCAAAAAATAAACTATTAATTACCTTTTGAAATTTTAGATACTGTTATTACCATAAAGGAGGTATAAGCTTTCCAGCGCACTACTGTCAAATCCTCTTGCTATAAATTATAGGTGCTGAGAGCAAATTTTTTGTGCTTTGGACTTACTTATTACTAGACTACATTACTAGAATTAAATCTCCATATAGCAGAGATTTCTCTCTCACCATTGATGGTTCACTTATTTTAGGCAACATTCATCCCTACCAAAAAAAAAAAAAAAAAAAAATTGGGCAGTTTTTTGGAGCAGAGGTATTTGACCTATAACAATTAAAGAGGATTTCATTCAGTTAAAGTTAACTAAAGGTATTGGCAATTATTATTCGTGTGTATTCATTTTATTTTTGAATATTGCTTCCCGGGTAGTTTTGGCCACTCACTAGCAAAATATAGTCTTTAAACAAGGACTAGGACTTGAATATCACACATGCATCAAAACTCAAACAAGATCTCTTGCTTTCTTGTCCTCCCCCTAATTACCAGACATGAACTAAAATGCTTCAGAGTTATTGGCAGGGAACTGTGTGGGGGACAGACTCGATTGTCTTTGAGTGACCCCCCCCCCCACCCCGCCAAGTCTTCATATTAGAATAGGTGAGGATAAAGTGTGGGGAGAAACCAGGCATGTTGTGTGGAATTTAAAAGAGGTCATTGTTAAAACTGGCAACTTGTTGGTAGAAATGCTTTACAATTGCCTTACTGCCTTATAATTTGCAAAGCATATTTACATTCATTATTTTACTGGGGGACAGTAGATACTGGAACTGAAGCTGGTGTTAAGAATTTTCTCACTGTCAAAGAGGTAAGTGGCAGAGTGGAAAATCAAACCCATACATCTGATTTCCAGTCCAGTGCTCCATAAGCATACCACACTGCCCTTTCATCAGATGTTCAATCTGTTCTATTGATGAAGATTCTAATATAGGCAAGGTTTGGAAAATTTCCAAAGCTTCATGAATTTGATAGTATTTAATTTGGTTGTAAGCAATTCATTCAGAGTGTTATAACTGTGAGCCATCCACCAGAGTTTTGATCATTTTCATTACACTGAATTGTTTGGCATAGCTTTTAGAATATGACTATACTGGAACCGAAGGTTTTAAATCTGGTTGCAGTAGGAGTTTGCTCATCTTTACCTCCCAAACACAAATACCATATGTATCTATTTGGATTTCACGGAAACACTAAAAGGAATGAACAGGGTGCATTCAATAAACTTCCATTAATGGTCCTTTCCTTAACTCAAGTCACCTATTGTGGGGAAACAAGCTAATGGAGGTTTTTGCAGCTTTGGCTGAGCCATGAGAAAAAACAGCTATGAGAAAGTTGATTCATTTCACAGATATTACTCTAATTAGGTTCGTGTTGTATGTTAAATTACATGAAAAATATTGTTATAAAGTAAGTCTCTCATTAAATGTTACTAATATGTATATCCTAGAAACTATATGGAGTTCCTAAAATTCTGATATGTTTGGGTAAAATGTTACCAGTTGTATTTCTACTTATTATCTTAAAATATTGTCATAAAACTAAACAAGTTTTTCAAAAATGGTTCCTCTTTAAGAAGATCAATAGAAAGAACTCTAGGATAAATACCAGTTTTTGAACTAGGTTAAAAATTAAAGGATTCTAGGGCCCCTCTGGTTGTCTAGTGGTTAAGACTCCATGCTTTCATTGCCAAGGACTCACGTTTGATCCCTGGCCACGGAACTAAGATTCCACAAACTGCCTAAATAAATAAATAGTACGAAACAATGAAAAAATTAAAGGATTCTAATGGAAAACCTGATAACTTCACATAGGTTAACAAAAGGACTGAATCAACTGGCAGCTATGCTATGATTATGACTTAATAGTAATTTGGTAAATTATACTTTGTAAATCAGTTGAAACATTTGTGGAGATTATAAGAAAAAGATGCTGAACTGAGAAATTCCAATTTGTTAATGGAGGTCTATATCTACTAATGTTCATTTCTGAATAGGTCTTTGCTGTTAGGGTATATTAATATATAATTTAATTGAATTATCAAAGGACATTCTAGGTTTGTTTCTGAAGTTTGTCTCAATAGCCTATCTTTGGGTGAAGATCAGATGTCTCACAACTTGCAAATAGGACTGGAAAAAGACATAATTTAAGGGACTATCTCAAATCTAGATGGGAGGACCTTTTTTTGTTTTTTAAAGATTTATTTATTTATTTATTTTGGGGGTGGGGTGGGAGGGGGCGGGTGGGCTACTTCCTTTGGTCTTTCATTTATCCATCCATCTTTGTTCTTTGGCCCGTGTGGGCCTCCCATCGCGGTGGCGTCTGTCGTCGCAGAGCACCGGCTCTGGGCGCATGCGCTCCAGAGCTCCGGCTCCATAATTGGACACATCGGTCCAGCCGCTCCACGGCACGTGGGATCTTCCCAGGCCAGGGATCGAACTGGCGCCCCTTGCACTGCAAGGCGGTGTCCTTACCCACCGGACCACCAGGGAAGCCCCGGGAGGACCTTTTTATATCAGGTAACTGGACTCACCTTAAAATGATGCTCAAGATGCGGGACCTGAAACTGCACCACACTAGGATGAGAAGAAGACGACATCAGAAGTAGACAGCTTACCCAAGATGCTGGACCTGACTCGTATGATCCTTTATAATGTTCATTTCTTGGACCTTTGCATATCAATCAAATGTTTTCTGTCTTGGAAATGATTCTATGCTAGTTTAAAACTCAGTTCAGTTGTTTGGTGTGGGAGGCTGATGGCTAAAATAACTTGTAACTCCACTAATGTTATTAACTGTACTATTTGTATTTTGCCTGTTTTACAAAATTACTGTTTTCTTGTATTACCAAGTATTATGACTGAGCCTCCAGCAAAAAATAATGACTAGACTTGAAGCAGTTGACCAAATGTATAATTCAGTATGTGATCAGTGATCGTAACAGCGTAACTCTAGATGAAAAAAAAAAGAAGTCACTTGCTTGGCTCATCTCCTCCTACAAAAACAAAAATGGAGATATGTGGGGAAAGACACCAGTGAGATTTTTGCAGCTTTGGCTGAGCCAGGAGAAAAACATATTGGAAATGAAAGAACTAAGACAAAAACAAGTTGATTCGATTCACATGGGCTCATTAGCTGGGGTCATACTGATCAAGAACAGGTGGGAGATCTGCTGTGGACTTAGGAACACAGGGTCAGTGCACGTTAGAATGCTGCATGCGCACACAGACCAGACTCCTTAATTTCTTGTCAATCTAGCTGCCCCTCAGCTGTAGTACGCCCTTTCCATTAAGAAGATACCACAACCAATCTAGAGTCACGAGGGTAATTATTGATCAGGGCTGTGACTGAGTCCCAGCCTGTTCTGATTGTATCATTTCCTGCAAACACCTGGATGCTTAAGCGCTCAATGAAAGTGAACTGTGTGAACGTGTTTGGGGTCTTGACCCAAGGGGTCTTGAGCCTCCCATTTCCATCCTTTCTATCTATGTGTATTTCTTAATGTCTTGTTGCATCTGCTATTCTCTGTGCACCTGGCTAATGTGATGTAGCAACCTATGTGTGGATTTTTCCAAATAATCCATTGACACTTGCCAGTTATTGTCAAAAGTCAATTCCATTTTTTCTGTATGCATAAAATCTGATATTCTAGTCTACACCATCATGGTGAAGAAACGTAACATAAGACAGGTGGAAGAAAAGCAATGTAGAAAGAGATGTTCTTCATTTGTTAAAACAGCAAATTTGCCTTTGGCAGTCAGGGAAGCAGATTTTAGAAGCCTCGAAAATGTCATATTTTTGTTTTCTGTCTTGGAAATGATTCTATGCTAGTTTAAAACTCAGTTCAGTTGTTTGGTGTGGGAGGCTGATGGCTAAAATAACTTGTAACTCCACTAATGTTATTAACTGTACTATTTGTATTTTGCCTGTTTTACAAAATTACTGTTTTCTTGTATTACCAAGTATTATGACTGAGCCTCCAGCAAAAAATAATGACTAGACTTGAAGCAGTTGACCAAATGTATAATTCAGTATGTGATCAGTGATCGTAACAGCGTAACTCTAGATGAAAAAAAAAAGAAGTCACTTGCTTGGCTCATCTCCTCCTACAAAAACAAAAATGGAGATATGTGGGGAAAGACACCAGTGAGATTTTTGCAGCTTTGGCTGAGCCAGGAGAAAAACATATTGGAAATGAAAGAACTAAGACCAAAACAAGTTGACTCGATTCACATGGGCTCATTAGCTGGGGTCAAACTGATCAACAAGAACAGGTGGGAGATCTGCTGTGGACTTAACACTATAGAATGCTGCCTGCGCACACAGAACAGACTCCCTAACTTCTTGCCCATCTAGTTGCCCCCCAGCTGTAGTACACCCTTTCTATTAAGAAGATACCACAACCAATCTAGAGTCACGAGGGTAATTATTGATCAGGGCTGTGACTGAGTCCCAGCCTGTTCTGATTGTATCATTTCCTGCAAACACCTGGATGCTTAAGCGCTCAATGAAAGTGAACTGTGTGAACGTGTTTGGGGTCTTGACCCAAGGGGTCTTGAGCCTCCCATTTCCATCCTTTCTATCTATGTGTATTTCTTAATGTCTTGTTGCATCTGCTATTCTCTGTGCACCTGGCTAATGTGATGTAGCAACCTATGTGTGGATTTTTCCAAATAATCCATTGACACTTGCCAGTTATTGTCAAAAGTCAATTCCATTTTTTCTGTATGCATAAAATCTGATATTCTAGTCTACACCATCATGGTGAAGAAACGTAACATAAGACAGGTGGAAGAAAAAGCAATGTAGAAAGAGATGTTCTTCATTTGTTAAAACAGCAAATTTGCCTTTGGCAGTCAGGGAAGCAGATTTTAGAAGCCTCGAAAATCAAATCCTTTCCTTGGAACATAAAGATCTGTTTAAAATTAAATCCATTGTGTTTAACACCTTTAAAAAATGCTTTATGTAAAAATAGCTCAGATATTTTATTGGCAGTATTGGAAAATAGCTTTTGTAAAATGCTTAATTAAAGTCTGCAGAATGTTTTGTCTAAGAGGTGCTGCCAGGCTCAAAGATGGTGAAGATCATTTACTGGAAAACACTGCTTTGTCCTGAGTGAGAAATGAGAGATGAAAAAGGCTACCTTTCATAATAATGAAATGGATACATTACAGCACACCCAGTTTTAACCACCACTATCAGATTGCTAATTTTAAGGCAATTAATAAAATTGACAAGACAGTATGTTCATCATATGACATTAAAATACAGTCTCTAGTAATTCTGCATTGGTTATTGGCTGAGCAGCAACAGGTCTTAGATTTCCATCTTCTTTTGGAGATGTTAGGCTGCATACTTGAGAAATAGGAATTTTTAAGTGTTTTTTTTTTTTTTTTTTTAACGTGGACCTATATCCTAGTTCAGATTTGCATTCTTTTAGAGGGTACCTTACTATTTCTGATTAATTCTTTTTAGAATTCATGAAAATATGCACTGAAATATTTCATGAAATGAGAAAGTTACAGCATTTCCCCCTAGCTTCCTGACACCCCCTATTTATGTACTCTTTTATGTGAGTCTTACCCTCCTGTGCCATTTGCTGAATTTTGTCCCTAACTTCAGGAAAACATGCCTTTCCTGGTCTCTCTCTGGCTGTAAAGGTGAGGCCAATCTGGGAGTCCGACCAGCCCCCCAGAGGGAGGGTTACTTTCCTGAAAAATTGCTGCTCCTAGTTCACAGCCTGCTTACGCTCAGCTTGCAGGCTTATCGTCCTGCAGGTCTCAGGCTGTGCGGCATGCCTCACTCTCACTTGTTGACACAGAGGCAGCTGGGTCGGCGTTTAAAGCTATTTTCATGGTTGGATTGATCACAATATGTTTGATGCTAGCCAGACCTTCTGGATTTACTGAATATCCAATTCCCCATAACTTGTAGTCACTTTAGTTAGCTTTCACGGTTTATATCATTTACCTCTTAATGATTACTAATTTGCTACTTGTAGACTTGAAACAGAGTATCATGAAGATCTCTAAATTCACTTTGAAAACGACTCACACCTACACCCATGGTGCCCTTGAAAGTCTGAGCAACATGGTTTTAAACTCTTGCTTTTTCTGTTTCCTTTTTTTTTTTTTTTGGCCATTCCATGTGGCTTGTGTGATCTTAATTCCCTGACCAGTGATTGAACTCATGCCCACGTCAGTGAAAGCACAAAGTTTTAACTACTGAACCACCAGGGAATTCCAATTCTTGCTTTTTCATAAGTTATGCCTCCCGTCTTGAAGACATATTAACACTGTCCTCAGCCTCAGGCCTCCCCCCCAACTCTGCCCCCTCCCTGCCGCCACCCACGAAGGAGTCACTGTGGCTACAGCTCTAACCATAGTTTCTATTGCCACCCTGCCCCCCATTATTCCAGCTGCCTAAATTTAAGGGACCCTATTCTTATTGCCATGGCTACAACAGATCTTTTCCTGGAGTCTTATATTGAAACTTCATACACGTCTCCCCACAGAAATGATGTTATAAGTGATCGTCAGGTGCAGTCAAAGTCATTTGTCTCTCAGTTTGGGACCTGCATAGGTTTAATACAGGCATGTGTGGACAAACCTATGAACCCGTCCACTATTTATTCATAACATTGTTTCCATAGGATAATTTATTCTGAGTCTCAACTAAACAATGAGCCTTGGAATATGTCTCTTTTGTCAAACTGGAGACTGCCTATATTAGAATTTCAGTAACTTGCATTCCTTAAGTCTGCAGTAACTAGGCAGCAGCGTGAAGTGCTCAAGTGTGTGTGGGGAGGTAGTGGAGAAGCTGACCTGTGATGAAAACCCTGTAGCTGATCCCCAAATAGTTTGTATACAGATAATCAAGACCAGAATGAACATGCTTAAGTGGTCCAGGGCCTGCTTGCGAAGGGTAGGTGTGAAACAATTGAGCTGACCATGGACAAGAGAGAGGTTTACAAGCATTGTTCATTTCCCTTAACAAAACTGTTGCCACCATGAGGAGAATCCTATTTGATCTTCTAATCTATGTAGGAGACAATAGTCTGTTATGATTGGTGTTGTAAAGACTATCAGCCAGTTTTCACCCTTGAGGAACAGCACTTCGATTTTCATCAAGCTCCTGAGAGTCATTTTCCCATATGTTTACAGGGCACAGAAAGGTGTGATGATCTGTTCTTATTGGCAGGAAAAAAAAAAAGACTACGTATAAGCCAGAGGTAGTGCTAAGCTAAATAATGTATTATTATACACGCATCTTTGGGTTAAATGCTTCCATTTTCTCATTTACTTTGTCTTCAGTGTTTCACTTGTTTACACCTGCTTGTTCATCATCACCAGTTGACCATGGAGATGTATCTGACTAATACAATTTCCAAAAGAATTTGAATATTTTTTTTTAGTTCTAGGAAGAATGAAGTTCAGATAAGGAGACCACGAGATTGGGGAGAGTGGAAAGAGAGTGAAAGACTAACGGTATATTGTTAGCATTTGGGCGTCTCTGTGCAGGGAAACCACTGCTATGTTGGACTTCAGGCAGCTATAGCAGCATTTAGTGATTCATATGAAGAGACCTCGAATGCTCTGGAGGAACTGCCTTCCTGGCTCATCCTATACATTTGCAGGGATATTGGTGTCATGTCTTTTATTAGCATATTAAAGATTAATATTTAGTTCTATATCATTATACGAACTGAAGCAGAAACCTTTGCTGCATTTGTTTTTGAGAAGAAAATGATGCCCATCTGATTTGAGGGGCCAGGAGCAGGAAAATTATTGAACTCATCAGAGTCCATTGAGGCTTTCTCCCTTTCTGAGAAGGGTGGAATTAACTTGTCGTTAAAAAGATATTTGCTTAACCAGAAAGTTAGACTACCTGATACAGTAATTATTTATAACCCATCAGTCTCAAGTGGAAGTAATGCATCAGAATCAGATAACATTATTAAAAGCACTGCCATTTATCTTCCTAGTGGTGAAATGATATCAAAATGAACAAGAAACAGAACTAAGACATGACTGTCAGCTCTTTGATTCACTTTGCAGACTGTTTCTGATAGAGCTTTCATCCCAAATTGCTTTCCTTTGCCACCCAGCAAGCTCCTGGGTTATTTCCTATGCTGTTCTTTGGAATGCTCTCGGGGGAATGTAAACTCATTTCAATATTGGCCTAAGTAAAACAGGATTATAAAGGTAAATCTGTGGCCCAAGTTCCTATAATGCATTTTCAAAAGCAAATTAAATTATTTTTGGATTATCTTGTTTTGAATAGCATTATTTCTTTCTACTGGCATGGCTAATCAAGAGTTGACAAATATACCTTGTTAACTTGAATTCACACCATTATTTGCTAGGCTTCAGGATGTTATCCAGCATTCACTCAATGCTGGTGTGTAGGTGTCATAGGAAAGCAATTGAAATATGAATCAAATTTTTATTAGAGCCCCTGTCATTTATAATAAAGAATGCTCTAATAGGAACAAATGCCCCTAATTGCAGTATAATGTTGTCAGGGTAGTCAGATGGAGCTTAATTTGTATGTTTCTAGAAAAACACTTATGAAATAAGAAACACTTTAAAGCATATTCAGTATACTATGCTATGCATGAACATTTTTATAGTAAAACAAATTAGCAAACCAAATTAGGTGCAATACCTTTCTAACCTTTCATTTCTGTTAAAAATCTCTAGCTGACAAATCTGCGATGCTGTACTGTGGTTAGTTGCTCAGTCATGTCCGACTCTGTAGGACCCTATGAACTGTAGCCCACCAGGCTCCTCTGTCTGTGGGAATTCTCCAGGCAAGAATACTGGAGTGGGTTGCCATGCTCTCCTCCAGAGGATCTTCCCAACCAGGGATCAAATCCATGTCTCCAACCTTGCAGGTGGATTCTTCACCAGCTGAGCCACCAGGAAAGCCTTCTATGATGCTAGTACCTCCTAATTTTGCAGCAAATAACTGAGTTCCTAGTATGGACCACCATGGTTAACCTCTGCCTATCACACCTTTCATCTTGTGTAAACTTGATAAATACATAGAATCTAAAATTTCCTAAGCCCACTGATTAACAGGAAAACTTAGTATCTTTCCTAATCTAAGGTGTTAATTCAAAAAAAACAAACAAACTTTTGATGTGGAGGAACAGCCCTATACAGTGAATCATGACCAATAGCCATAAGTTAGTGGGTTTGATGTTTCATAAAGATGCAAGTGGTGACATTCTGAAAACCTCTGATGAAAGAACGAATAGTTAAATTGTATATATTGCTGTTCTGATGCAAGATCTTGTACTTGCAGTCTACTCTGGGAAATGCTTTCCATAGATTCCTTTAGGTCAGCTAGAATGAAATCAAATATTTGGTTCTTCAATGTGATAGGATATTAAAGTAGCACTCACATCCCTTAAGCAATTTGCTGACCCTTTATCCCCATCCCTTCTGCAATCCAACACCTTCTTCAATGTACTAGACACCCTTCCTCTGCCTGACTCCCAGTTACACATACTCTGTCAATAAGCTAAAGGTCATGAGAGTAATACCAGAGCTTCTTTTTTGCAGACGGAGATTTCACTCAAATCTCCTTTTTGCAGGTATGATGTTGCTCTTTTAGATGAAATCCTGGTTGCTCAAACAGTAAGAGAATCCACCTGCAGTGCAGGAGACCCAGGCTTGATCCCTGAATCTGGAAGATCCCCTGGAGAAGGCCATGGCAACCCACTCCAGTGTTCTCACCTGGAGAATCCTAAGGACAGAGGAGCCTGGCAGACTACAGTCCATAGGGTCACAAAGAGTCAGACATGTCTGAGACGAACACTTTAGTGATTGAATCTGGAGACTAGCCACCAAGGGTGTGCTTAAATCCTCTGGCTCGTGCCACATAATTTGGTGAAGGCATAATCAAGCATGTGAGAGAAGAAAACCTTCTCTATGTTCACCCTGTGCCGGACTGACTTGCTGGCCCCACTGGGAGAAGGTAGAGCAGAGCATGCACTTCGACGAAGCTGGTACCCACTGGAAAACTGAGAGTGGAGCCTGGGGGCAAAAGGAGTAACTGCCGTTACGTCTTTGTGAGGCTTGTGCTGGTGTTTGTCACAGGCATCCAGCATAGTTACTCATGTCCGCACAAAGGCAGTCTCCTCAAAGTGGTTCTCAAAACGACTAGTTTGATTTTTACAACAGGGTGAGGGTAAAAGCACTTCACAGTTTAATCCTGAAGGTAACTTTTATTCTCTCTTTTTTTTTTCCAGAGTGATTACATTGCCACAAAAAAATTAGAGGAAATGCGATGCTTCTGGAATTTCAGTTATGGGTTTGATGTTTCATAAAGATGCAAGTGGTGACATTCTGAAAACCTCTGATGAAAGAACGAATAGTTAAATTGTATATATTGCTGTTCTGATGCAAGATCTTGTACTTGCAGTCTACTCTGGGAAATGCTTTCCATAGATTCCTTTAGGTCAGCTAGAATGAAATCAAATATTTGGTTCTTCAATGTGATAGGATATTAAAGTAGCACTCACATCCCTTAAGCAATTTGCTGACCCTTTATCCCCATCCCTTCTGCAATCCAACACCTTCTTCAATGTACTAGACACCCTTCCTCTGCCTGACTCCCAGTTACACATACTCTGTCAATAAGCTAAAGGTCATGAGAGTAATACCAGAGCTTCTTTTTTGCAGACGGAGATTTCACTCAAATCTCCTTTTTGCAGGTATGATGTTGCTCTTTTAGATGAAATCCTGGTTGCTCAAACAGTAAGAGAATCCACCTGCAGTGCAGGAGACCCAGGCTTGATCCCTGAATCTGGAAGATCCCCTGGAGAAGGCCATGGCAACCCACTCCAGTGTTCTCACCTGGAGAATCCTAAGGACAGAGGAGCCTGGCAGACTACAGTCCATAGGGTCACAAAGAGTCAGACATGTCTGAAACGAACACTTTAGTGATTGAATCTGGAGACTAGCCACCAAGGGTGTGCTTAAATCCTCTGGCTCGTGCCACATAATTTGGTGAAGGCATAATCAAGCATGTGAGAGAAGAAAACCTTCTCTATGTTCACCCTGTGCCGGACTGACTTGCTGGCCCCACTGGGAGAAGGTAGAGCAGAGCATGCACTTCGACGAAGCTGGTACCCACTGGAAAACTGAGAGTGGAGCCTGGGGGCAAAAGGAGTAACTGCCGTTACGTCTTTGTGAGGCTTGTGCTGGTGTTTGTCACAGGCATCCAGCATAGTTACTCATGTCCGCACAAAGGCAGTCTCCTCAAAGTGGTTCTCAAAACGACTAGTTTGATTTTTACAACAGGGTGAGGGTAAAAGCACTTCACAGTTTAATCCTGAAGGTAACTTTTATTCTGTCTTTTTTTTTTCCAGAGTGATTACATTGCCACAAAAAAATTAGAGGAAATGCGATGCTTCTGGAATTTCATCTTTATCTACTCCAGATCTGCCTAAAAGAAAGAGAATTCACAGGCTTCTGAATAGAAAGCAACCTGAATTTCTAAAAGCCTACAAGTGGATGCTGGTAGTTGAATGATCCTAAGATAAATCATTCTTAGTCTGCCTTAGAGATCCAGTGATTTTGAATTAAGAAATTTACACTCTGTTTTTTAATTTTCCGGTTTCCCTCCCCAATCTGTCGTTTTGAAAGGAAACACATATTATAAAAGTGAGCATCTTCCACCTCACTTTGCTCCCTCTTTTTAAGAAAGTCTTATTTGCATATGTTTAAATGTGGCCAATACCAATTTTACTAATGTATAATACTTAGATTTAGCTTTGAAGTTGAAAACCCTTGAAATAAAGAGGAGATAAAGAAGGTTAAGTTGCTGAGAAGGTAGGTATGATCTGGAATCTTTCTTTCTGAGTAGTACATACACAAAACTTTTCTTGATCAAGGACTTAAACCTCGACTGGACTGATACCTGGATGGGACATTTCTAATATTTTAAATGCGGGACCAAGGGGCAGATTATCTCAGTTTTGTTCATTAACAAAACTGCAAACTTCTGTCCACATTAACAGTTAACTTATATCTTGACTGAATTTTTCCAACGTTATAAAGGCAGAACTGAGGAACAGAGGATCTGTTTCTTCATATACAATACTGTGATGTTCTGCTTGCAAGTCAATTGAGCATTTCCAAAACCATTCATTTTTTTTTTTTTTTTAATTTTGAAACGTACATTTTCCCCCTAAATGAAGCAGAGTTCGTCAAAAAGTCTCTTCACAAAGACCCTCTCTGCCACTCTGGACCTTCCCCTTTCACCCTCCATTCCGCCCCCCTCCTTTCTGGTTCTTTCCTTGAAACACATTCCCTCCTATGCCCAGGACTCCTATAAAGAGATCAGTTTCCCCCCATATCCAAGAAATTAGTGTGCCCCAATCACTCAGTATTCTGACTGAAACTTAAGCCAAATGGAACCTCTTATAAGGTCTTGTTTCCCTTTGGACAATGAGACTATGTAAGATGAACCAAATTAAAATATTACTACTAATAAAAAGAATCAGAGCAAGCTTCCCCCTCTCCTATTTTTGCTTGTCTCTGATGGAAACTGACTTAAGATTTTAGGAACCTGGGCCTTTGAGAACATGACACTGACAGGTGGTGATCACAGAGGAAAGGTACAAAGGTCTTGAAGCTTGCTTAGATCTTTGTTACATGGTGGTACACAAATCACAACTTGTACCATCACTGGCAAACCTCATCTTATCACAGATGGGTGTGAGTGTCTGTATTACCGTGTGAGTGCTAACGTGCGTGCACACCTTTGTGTACCTGTGTACATGTGATTGTTTATGTACCTGTTGTGAATAACTGTTTTTAAAAAAAGATGCTTCGCATTTGATGTGCAGCTTTGAAGTCGTGTAACATTTACAAGTTTTTTGCCACTCGGTTCTGATCTCTTTGAACGTGTTCTTCTATCTTCAAGCAGGCTTATAGTACATGTGTTTCTACACTAACTTTTCTGAAGAACCGAGTTGACTTCTCTTAGTTTTCCTTGCCTATCAACCAAAGGGATTGGGGGTGGGGGGCTCCTTTGTTGTTTGTTCCCTTGTGAGAGGGGCTGAGGGGAGGGTGTGGCTGCAGTACCAATCACTGCTCCAGTGTCTGGTCACTACTAGCACATCAGTCTCCTTAGTTCCTTCAGACTTTCTCTTTTCCCAACCTAATCAGAGAAACGTGGTGTGGCTTTTGTTCATTATGGTAACAGTGCAGTCTTTAGGCAGCCTTTCTCAAGCCTTCTCTCACCATATTTTTTTTCAAGTAAGTTAAGTCATAATCATTCAGAACTGTGGAAAGCAAAGATTACTTGGGGGAAAAATGCTCTCTTGCTTTATTTGCATATTAGCTTCAGAGGCTGCCAGCAGACAGGGTACAGCACAGATTTAACATGTGCTGAATAAATGAAAGGGAAACCTCAGACACAAGAGTCCACATAGTAACAGGTACAAATAGTCACAGGTACAGCATAGCAAGTATGCAATCGTTTGACACTTTTAGTTTACAGACACAACTGATTTATTCAGTACTGTGCTGGAAGAATCTTTTAAGAGTCAGTATTCCAATGTATCACTTACCTTCCAGCTACCAGTTTATGCTGCTGTTAAGAAAACCAATGATGGAACCATTTTTTTTTTTTTTTTTTGTGACCTCTCCATTTCATTTGGTATCTGACATATTGGTTAGTCAAACTAAAATGTTACTGTTCCAACAGTTCATTACATTTGCTATTTCTGCTTCACAGGTCTGCTTTGAGTTGCTCTGGCTTTGTCTTCCTTTGTAAATACTCTTGTATTCTTTTTCTGTCTTTGTAAACATCTCATTTGCAGTTTGGGGAGACAACCTTGCAACTCTGTATAGTGTTTATACATATATCTGACTTGCCTTTCCATAGAGCTACTTGCAATAAATGTGTTCATGAATGTTATTTGGAGACTCTTTTTTTTTTTCCCTGAATCCTGTTATTTCTACTTGTTGTTTAGTTGCTCAGTCATGTCCAACTCTTTTGCGACCCGTGGACCAGACCAGAGCCCACCAGGCTCCCCTTTTCATGGGATTCTCCAAGCAAGAATACTGGAGTGGGTAACCATGCCCTCCTCCAGGGGATCTTCCCAACCCAGGGATGGAACCCACGTCTCCTGCATTGCAGGTGGATTCTTTAGTGTTGAGCCACCTGGGAAACCCATTGTCTCTACTACTTCATTTTAAATATATTTTCCTGCCCCATTAAGAATTGACTGCATTTTTTTCAGAATAAACCCACTGGGATAACTGAGGATTTGGGTTAATGTTACTATGCCTCAAAACTTGAGGCTTTTTAATAGTTAATACGTCAGGCCTTCATTCTCCAAACGTGGAGGTGATGCCATGCAGCCCGTGGGATCTTAGTTCCCCAGCCAGAGACCGAACACATGCCCCCTGTAGTGGAAGTATGTAGTCTTAACCACTGGACCACCAGGGAAGTCCCTGGTGGAGAACCTGACTTTTCAAGTCACTTCTGATGATGTGTGAATCCTAAGTAAAGAAACAATAAGTTTAAGGCAATAAGTTACAGTTTTTTTCCCATCTTCCTTCCCTTGTTATTTACTTGTGCCCTTTAAATGACTCCATTTTCATTTACTTATTTTTAACCACTAGGAAGCAAATATGAGCACACAGAAAATACACCAATGAACAGGCAGGAAGCATTTTTGCATTGATGAATGGACTGAATGTCAAGAATATATTAGCACATTATATTGTCAGCCTAATCAGAAACTAAGGCTTCAAGGAACACAAGACAAATGATTACCTCCTTGGTTCCTTTACCAAATCACCCTTGCCACAGAGAAGGGCACTGTAATAAGACTTTGGGACCCATGCTTGCTCAAGGATTAATGCAGGGAAGGGGAGAGGATTGGTGGAGTCAGATGTACTGCAGGGTAGGAAGAAGTTCCCACGTCATGTGCATAATCCACAAGCTACATGTGCTGTTCACTATACAGCTTGACTTTACTTGATGTACCTGAGAAGTTGTGTGTAAAAAACTATCACCATGGGAAGGTGTAGTCAGACTGCCTTTATCATTAGAAACTGTTCACAACAGAGATCATCTTAAAATCTATAATTAAAACATGTATGTGTGTATATTATGTATATATACACATCTATATAGATATATATGAACCCTAATCTTCTCTTCAAGGGAAGCAATCTATATTTGTCAAGTCATAGCCCATATATAGATATAGATACAGATATAGATATCTTTTGTTTTCATCCCAAACAGCCCATAAGAAACAGGCACATCTGTGCTTTTTAGCCTACATAATCACTGTATACTCATTTGGTGATTCACATCTCAATGGAACTTGGATGCCTGGAACAGTAGGCATAGTCACTGTAGCTGCTTTGATAATCAGCAGAACTTGCCAGCTGGAAAGATCTACACTGAAGAGCATGCGAACAGACGTCAGCATCTCCACTCCCCTAATCACATACATAGCAGCCACATGCTCACTATACAATATGAAGAGGTACTGTTTCTTCAAAGCATAAAACCTATTCAGAAGAGCTGTCAAGTAAAACATGCCTAAGTACACACTAGTTAAGCACCTCCAGTGACTACTTAGAAGAATATTACTAGGTGCTAACTGACCCCAGAGGGCATCTTGGAAATGCACCAAAATGCTTATTTTGAAAACAAAAATGTTCAAAGGCAGAACCTGGAAAATGTGAGTATGAATATATGGGTAAAGCAGATCATGGCCTCTAATTCATAAAATGTGCATAAGAGAAATTATGCAAAATTAATGCACAGAATGAGGCTCAAATTGTGTTCTGTTTTAGAAAGACCAATACATTTTTTGTCCGAGACATGCATTTTAATGGATGCTGGTTTTTAGGCAGTTACCTTAAGCCCCAGTTTGCTGCTTAAGTGTACTTCGGAGATAAGAAGTGCAACTGAACTGTACAAAATGAGACAAATTTCCCTCCTGTCTCTCATGCATGATAAATGCTAAAGCAATTAGGAACCAGTGTTGCATGTTACATTGGAATTTGTCAGTAACATCAGTGCTGTGCTATATAAATAGGGAAAACTTACTTAGAATAAAGTCCTGAGAATTTAGGAGAAGACAACTGATTTAACTTAATATTAAACACTTCAATCCATAACGCTGAAAAAGAAACAACCCCTCCTTGACCGTTCTTTTTTTTTTTTTTTTCATTTTTTAATTGCAGTGTAACTGACATGTAACACTATATTTCAGGTATACAGTGTAAGATTCAACATTTGTATACAGTGCAAAATGACCATGGTAATTAAGTCTAGTTACCATCTGTTGCCATACAGAGTTACAAAGTGTTTTCTTGCTATGAGAACTTTCAAGATACATTCCCTTAGCAATTTTCAAATATGCACTACAATACTGTAAAGCTATACATCACACCCTCGTGACTTATCTCATAATTGTAAATTTGTACCTCTTGATCTCTTTCACTTATTTCACCTATCCTCCATCCCTTTTCCCCTGATACCCACCTTTTTATTTCTATATCTATGGATTTTGTTTTCTTTGTTCATTTATTTTTCATATTCTACATGTAAGCAAGATCGTATCACAATAGCAGCCACATGCTCACTATACAATATGAAGAGGTACTGTTTCTTCAAAGCATAAAACCTATTCAGAAGAGCTGTCAAGTAAAACATGCCTAAGTACACACTAGTTAAGCACCTCCAGTGACTACTTAGAATATTACTAGGTGCTAACTGACCCCAGAGGGCATCTTGGAAATGCACCAAAATGCTTATTTTGAAAACAAAAATGTTCAAAGGCAGAACCTGGAAAATGTGAGTATGAATATATGGGTAAAGCAGATCATGGCCTCTAATTCATAAAATGTGCATAAGAGAAATTATGCAAAATTAATGCACAGAATGAGGCTCAAATTGTGTTCTGTTTTAGAAAGACCAATACATTTTTTGTCCGAGACATGCATTTTAATGGATGCTGGTTTTTAGGCAGTTACCTTAAGCCCCAGTTTGCTGCTTAAGTGTACTTCGGAGATAAGAAGTGCAACTGAACTGTACAAAATGAGACAAATTTCCCTCCTGTCTCTCATGCATGATAAATGCTAAAGCAATTAGGAACCAGTGTTGCATGTTACATTGGAATTTGTCAGTAACATCAGTGCTGTGCTATATAAATAGGGAAAACTTACTTAGAATAAAGTCCTGAGAATTTAGGAGAAGACAACTGATTTAACTTAATATTAAACACTTCAATCCATAACGCTGAAAAAGAAACAACCCCTCCTTGACCGTTCTTTTTTTTTTTTTTTTTCATTTTTTAATTGCAGTGTAACTGACATGTAACACTATATTTCAGGTATACAGTGTAAGATTCAACATTTGTATACAGTGCAAAATGACCATGGTAATTAAGTCTAGTTACCATCTGTTGCCATACAGAGTTACAAAGTGTTTTCTTGCTATGAGAACTTTCAAGATACATTCCCTTAGCAATTTTCAAATATGCACTACAATACTGTAAAGCTATACATCACACCCTCATGACTTATCTCATAATTGTAAATTTGTACCTCTTGATCTCTTTCACTTATTTCACCTATCCTCCATCCCTTTTCCCCTGATACCCACCTTTTTATTTCTATATCTATGGATTTTGTTTTCTTTGTTCATTTATTTTTCATATTCTACATGTAAGCAAGATCGTATCATATTCTCTCTCTCTCTGACTTACTTTACTTGGCATAATACCCTCAAGGTTCATCCTTGTTGCTGCAAATGACAAGACTTTATTCTTTTTATGACTGAGTAGTATTCCACTGCACATATATACCACAACCTCTTTATTCATTTATTGAAGGATACTAAGGTTATTTTTAAACCACGACTGTGGTAAATAATGCTACAATGAACACAGGGGTGTATATATCTTTTCAAATTAGTATGATTTTTTAAAAAATAAATACTCTGAAGTGGAATTTTTGGATCATATGGTAGTTTTATCTTTCATTTTTCTGAGGGACCTCCATACTTTTCTTCCATAGTAGCTATACCAATCTATATTTCTACCAACAGTGAACTAAAGTTCTCTTTTCTCCACACTCTTACCAGCACTTGTTATTTCTTGGCGTTTTGATGACAGCCATTCTGACAAGTATGAGGTAACATACCGTTTTGGTTTTGTTCTGCATTTACCTGATGATTAGTAATGTTGAAAAACGTTTCATGTGCCATTGACTATTTGTATGTCGTTTTTGAGGAAAATGTCTATTCATATCCTCTGCCCATTTTTAAAATCGGATTGTTTTGGGTGTTTTGTTTTTGTTGTGTTTACTATTGAGTTGTATAGTTCTTTTCATATTTTGGATACTAATCCCTTATTGGATATATGATTTTCAAATATTTTCTCCCATTCAGTAGGTTGCCTTTCCATTTTGTTAATGATTTGACTTTTTGTTTTCAGAATATGCATTATAGGGTTTCTGTCTCACTGGGTCCAATAACAAAAGGACCAATAAAATACTGAAATGGGAGGTAAATTCTTAAATATGTACAAAAAATATGATCCCCACAGTTCATTGTGTATTTTCATACTTGTAACTCCCAAGAAGTTTTTCAACATTTTTGTACTTTCTACAACATTTCGGGGAATTGAATGCATATTGGCCATTTAAAATTTATCTATGCTTAGATTTTTCTTATTGTTTTAATTTTCTCAGAAGCATTTTGGGAACCACCTTTCCTATTTTGCTTTTTTATTATTTTTTTCCCACTTTATATGAAGATTATGTTCATTCTGGGAAGACAGGAGGTATTGATGATGGAGCTTAGTACTGAGAATTATAGCTAAATATCTCACTTTAATTACACAGTAGATATAATCCATATAAGATAAAGAAACTGCAAAAACTTTTTTTTTTTTTTGCAAGACTACCATGTCTTTCTGTGGAAGCATGAGAGTGACAATAGGTCAACATTCTAGTTGTCAAGGGTTCCAGTTTGGTTCCTTTACATCTTATAAAGCTATAGTTGACTCTTGGTTTGTATAGTGTTGGTATTCTGGAATTGGGTTCTTAGACAAGGGATCTTAGACATGCTATAGAGCAGGCCCTACAACCCTTCCAAATAATTCTCTTTTCATCTACTTTTTTTCCCTTGTAGAAGTTATTTTCATTATATTGCCTAGCTATCAAAGTCCTGAAAATAGGTCTAGTAGGAAAACAGGATGTAATGATTGGAAAGATTTCTTCTTAGAGTTCTATGACCCATGATACTTGAAAAAATTGACAGTTTGCTCTTCAGGATTTGAAAGGATTTTCACTTCTTCTTCCCTGTTTTCATACTCCTTACCCCCACAAGAAATGTGTTCATTACACCAATGGTGCTCACAATATTTCACTTTGTGGATTCAGAGCCTAAAACCATGTTTTCTACTTTTCCCACGTATGATAAAGTAAAACCCTGTATTACTAGAGTTGATGAGAAAAACATCTGAAATTCCAATTGTTAAGTTATAGCTGAGACAAAAGACTAGGCTATGTAATACAAATATTCTAATACGACTATTATAAGAGGTAACAGATGACCCTACAATTAAAGCCCTATGTGCCATATAGTAAACAAAATCCTCTACAAAGATTTAGACCTGCTATTGTTATATTTACTCTGTGCTGGCACCAAGTAATTGTAAGTAATAAGGCATTAAGACTTCTCCTTCTGGCCAAGGCAGATCATATTTAATCTCCCCCCTTAACAACCAAAAAAGAACCTCAGAATATGAAACAAGGTGTGTCAAGACACTAAATATCAAGTAATAAAGAATAGTGATCCCTAAGAGATGACAAACAAACTTGGTAAGACTTACATCTGCTCTGTCTTATTGCCATCAGAACAATTTCAGGTCATGGAATAAGGTAGTGGGATCAAAGCCAATTTCTTGAAATAAAGAGATGGATCTCTAAGTCCAAGGTGGCCAATGTGGCTATGATTCATGGTATAGACAAGACAAAATACAAAGAAGACTGAAATTATTAAAATCATATATAAAGGAGAGGCATTACTACTGATGTTACAGAGATAAAAATGACTATAAAAGAATACTATGAACAAGTGTATGTGAACAAATTAGACATATTAATTGAATAGATATACTTCTAGAAGGACATAAACCACCAAAACTGACAATAAATAATGGAAAAATGAATAGGTATAACAGGTAAAAACATCAAATAATATAAAAACTTGCCACATATAAAACCCTAGGACAAGATAACTGGTGAATTCTTTATAAGAAGAATTAATACCAATCATTCATAAAATTTTCCCCCAAAATTGAAGATGCAAAACTTTTCAACTTATTCCATGAGGTCAAACCTCATAGATATCAAAACCTTGATACCAAAAACAAGAGCAATATGACCAAAATCTTGATCCCCAAAACAAGAGAGATATGACAAAAAACTACAGAACAATATTTCTTATGAATATAGACAAAAAAACCTCAAAAAAGAACAATAAAAGTCACTAGCAAATCCAATTAAGCAACATATAATAAGCACAGGACCAGATAGCTTCACTAAAGATGTCTACCAAACTTTCAAGGAAGAATTAACAAAACCTTGGTCAAACACTTCCAAAAAACTGAAGAGGAAGGAACACTTCCTAAAGCATTCTATGAGGTCAGTAATATTCTGAAAAGGCACTGCAAGAAAACTATATATTTATATTCCTTATGAATATTGGTGCAAAAAATCCTCAACAAAATACTAGCAAAACAAATTTAAAAGCCATCTGAAAAGAATTATGTACCACAATCAAGTGGGATTTATACCAAAATGTAAAATTGGTTTGACATATTAAAATTCATCAACATGATATATCTAATTAATAGAATGAAGGATAAACCCACATGATTATCTTAATTGATCCATAAAAATAATTTGATAATATCCAACAACCCTTTATGATAAAAACACTCACCAACTAAGAATAGAAAAGAAGTTCCTCAACCTGACACAGGACATCTATGAAAACCACAACTAACATCATATTTAATGGTGAAAGCCTGAAACTTTTCCCATAAGATTACATACAAGAAAAACTTGTCCATTCTCATTCATCGTTAGTTAATATTTTATTGGAGTGTCTAGCTTGATCAATCAGTAAAAGAAAATAAATAAAAAGCAAAAAGGTTGGAAAGGAAAAAGTAAAATCACTTCCATTTTGATGATATGATCCTATATATAGAAAATCCTAAGAAATCCAATAAAAACTATTCAAGTTAACAAATGTATTTAATAAAGTTACAGGATACAGGATCAATATACAAAAAATTGTACTTCTATACACAAGCGAGGAACAATTGAAAAAGAGACTTAAGGCAAATGTCCATTTAGTAGTGAAAAAAGAATAAAACACTTAGGAATAAATTAAAGAAGTACAATATTTCTTCACCGAAAACTACAAAATATCATTGAAAGAATTTAAAGAAGACCTATATAAATGATAAGACATCCTGTGTTCAATGGTTGGATCTTTATTCTTAAAATACAATATTCCCCAAAGATTCCCACAGATTCAATGTGATTCAGACAAAAAAACCTCAAAAAAGAACAATAAAAGTCACTAGCAAATCCAATTAAGCAACATATAATAAGCACAGGACCAGATAGCTTCACTAAAGATGTCTACCAAACTTTCAAGGAAGAATTAACAAAACCTTGGTCAAACACTTCCAAAAAACTGAAGAGGAAGGAACACTTCCTAAAGCATTCTATGAGGTCAGTAATATTCTGAAAAGGCACTGCAAGAAAACTATATATTTATATTCCTTATGAATATTGGTGCAAAAAATCCTCAACAAAATACTAGCAAAACAAATTTAAAAGCCATCTGAAAAGAATTATGTAGCACAATCAAGTGGGATTTATACCAAAATGTAAAATTGGTTTGACATATTAAAATTCATCAACATGATATATCTAATTAATAGAATGAAGGATAAACCCACATGATTATCTTAATTGATCCATAAAAATAATTTGATAATATCCAACGACCCTTTATGATAAAAACACTCACCAACTAAGAATAGAAAAGAAGTTCCTCAACCTGACACAGGACATCTATGAAAACCACAACTAACATCATATTTAATGGTGAAAGCCTGAAACTTTTCCCATAAGATTACATACAAGAAAAACTTGTCCATTCTCATTCATCGTTAGTTAATATTTTATTGGAGTGTCTAGCTTGATCAATCAGTAAAAGAAAATAAATAAAAAGCAAAAAGGTTGGAAAGGAAAAAGTAAAATCACTTCCATTTTGATGATATGATCCTATATATAGAAAATCCTAAGAAATCCAATAAAAACTATTCAAGTTAACAAATGTATTTAATAAAGTTACAGGATACAGGATCAATATACAAAAAATTGTACTTCTATACACAAGCGAGGAACAATTGAAAAAGAGACTTAAGGCAAATGTCCATTTAGTAGTGAAAAAAGAATAAAACACTTAGGAATAAATTAAAGAAGTACAATATTTCTTCACCGAAAACTACAAAATATCATTGAAAGAATTTAAAGAAGACCTATATAAATGATAAGACATCCTGTGTTCAATGGTTGGATCTTTATTCTTAAAATACAATATTCCCCAAAGATTCCCACAGATTCAATGTGATTTATCAAAATCCCACTTGGCTATCTTTCCCTTGAAGCAAGTGACAAGCTGATCCTAAAACTTATATGGAATCATAGGGACTTCCCTGGTGGTCCAGTGGTTAAGACTTTGTGCTTCTAATGCAGGGGGCTGGGTTGGATCCTTGGTCAGGAAACTAGATCCCACATGCCACAACTAAGACCCAGTGCAGCCAAATTAAAATAAATAAAACAGTAATTAAAAAAGAAAAAAAAAACTTATACGGAATCATAAGGGAGACTGAATAAGCCAACACAATCCTTAAAAATAAGAACAAATTTGGAAGACACAATTTCAAAACTCACTCAAATGTTACAGTATTTAAGACTATGTGATACTGGCATAAAGGCAGACATACAGATCAATGGAATGGAACTGAGAGTCTAGAAATAAACCCACGCATTTGTGATCAATTGATTTTTCAAAGGATGCCAAGACAATTCACTGGGGGAAAATAGAATTTTCAACAAATGGTGCGGGAACAACTGAATAGCCATATACAAAAGAATGAAGTTGGACCTTTACCTCATATCATGTATAAAATTTAACTCAAAATGAGTCAGACTTAAGTTTAAGAGCTAAAACTATAAAACTCTTGGAAAAAACACAGGGCAAATTTTCATGACTACTGATAAGGGGCTAGTATTCAGAGTATGTGAAGTATTCTTACAGTTCAAGAGTAAACAAACAAAAAAATAACTTAAAATGGGAAAAACATCTGAATAGACATTTCTCTAAAGAAGACACACAAATGACCAATAAGCACCCAAAAGATGATCAACATCATTAGGCATTGTTGTTGTTGTTATTTAGTTGCTCAGTTGGGTCTGACTCTTTGTGACCCCATGAACTGTAGCCCACCAGGCTCCTCTGTCCATGGGATTCTCCAGGCAAGAATACTGGAGTGGGTTGCCATTTGCTTCTCTAGGCGATCTTCCCAATCCAGGGATCAAACCCAGGTCTCCTATACTACAGATGGATTCTTTACCACTGTGCTACCTGGGAAGACATCCTGTGTTCAATGGTTGGATCTTTATTCTTAAAATACAATATTCCCCAAAGATTCCCACAGATTCAATGTGATTTATCAAAATCCCACTTGGCTATCTTTCCCTTGAAGCAAGTGACAAGCTGATCCTAAAACTTATATGGAATCATAGGGACTTCCCTGGTGGTCCAGTGGTTAAGACTTTGTGCTTCTAATGCAGGGGGCTGGGTTGGATCCTTGGTCAGGAAACTAGATCCCACATGCCACAACTAAGACCCAGTGCAGCCAAATTAAAATAAATAAAACAGTAATTAAAAAAGAAAAAAAAAACTTATACGGAATCATAAGGGAGACTGAATAAGCCAACACAATCCTTAAAAATAAGAACAAATTTGGAAGACACAATTTCAAAACTCACTCAAATGTTACAGTATTTAAGACTATGTGATACTGGCATAAAGGCAGACATACAGATCAATGGAATGGAACTGAGAGTCTAGAAATAAACCCACGCATTTGTGATCAATTGATTTTTCAAAGGATGCCAAGACAATTCACTGGGGGAAAACAGAATTTTCAACAAATGGTGCGGGAACAACTGAATAGCCATATACAAAAGAATGAAGTTGGACCTTTACCTCATATCATGTATAAAATTTAACTCAAAATGAGTCAGACTTAAGTTTAAGAGCTAAAACTATAAAACTCTTGGAAAAAAACACAGGGGCAAATTTTCATGACTACTGATAAGGGGCTAGTATTCAGAGTATGTGAAGTATTCTTACAGTTCAAGAGTAAACAAACAAAAAAATAACTTAAAATGGGAAAAACATCTGAATAGACATTTCTCTAAAGAAGACACACAAATGACCAATAAGCACCCAAAAGATGATCAACATCATTAGGCATTGTTGTTGTTGTTATTTAGTTGCTCAGTTGGGTCTGACTCTTTGTGACCCCATGAACTGTAGCCCACCAGGCTCCTCTGTCCATGGGATTCTCCAGGCAAGAATACTGGAGTGGGTTGCCATTTGCTTCTCTAGGCGATCTTCCCAATCCAGGGATCAAACCCAGGTCTCCTATACTACAGATGGATTCTTTACCACTGTGCTACCTGGGAAGCTATCATTAGGCATTAAGAAAATACAAAGCAAAACTACAATGAGATACCACTTTACATCCCCCGGTGTAAATACTTATGTACCTAATAAGAGATTTTCAAAATAGAAGAAGAAAAGCGTGATAGTGCTGCAAGGAGAAAAGCCTTAGCACACTGTCTTGTGCCCATGGCTGCTTCTGCTTGCTCAGAGAGAACAAACAAAAATAATAGTTTCTCCACAATGAAATAATACTCCATGCCTGTCAGACTGGCTATCATCAAAAAGTCTACAAATGGCAAGTGGTATTGAGGATGTGGAGAAAAGGGAACGCTTGTACACTGGTAGTGGCAATGTAAATTGGTGCAGTCACTATGGAAAACAGCATAGAGGTTCATTAAAACCTAAAAATAGAATTACCATATGATCCAGCAATTCTACACTTGGGTATATATCAGAAGAAAATGAAAATACTAAACTGAAAGATAACATGCACCTCAAAGTTCATAGCAGCACTATTTATAATTGTCAAGATATGGAAGCAATCTAAGTGTCCATCAACAGATGGACAAAAAAGATGTGGTTTATATCTATCTATCTAGATATATACAATGGAATATTGCTCAGCCATGAAAAGAATGAAAATTTACCAACAGCATGGATGAACTTGGAGGGCATTATGCTAAGTAAAATAAATCAAATAAAGGTAAATACCATATGTTTTCACTTATATGTAGAATCTAAACAATGAATGTCACAAAACAGAAACAGATATACAGAACAAACTACTGGTTATAAGTGTTGAGAGGGAAGTGGGGAGAATCAAGAGAGCCGTAGAGGATGACAAGGTACAAACTAGTATGTATAAAATAAATAAGCTACAGGGATATATAGCACAACACAGGGAATACAACTGACACTTTCTAATAACTATAAATGGAATATAACCTTTAAAAATTGTGACTATGTCATATGCCTGAGACATATTAATATTGTAAATCAAGTATACTTCAACTTAAAAAAAATACAGGGAAAAAAAAGAAAATACTGTTTTCTCAGAGCAGGCGAAGGATACATTTGTGCAAATGGCTTTACGCTGCTCTCTCTCTCTCCATGCCATGTGGGCAGTTTTATGTGCTGCTGCTGGCCTTAAGATGGCCAACAGCTGCCACATCTGAAAGCACACAGTTAACTTAAGAACATATTTAAGCCTAATAATCTCAAAGTCTGGCTTCTCACTATACTGATTACTATAAGCTAAGGCAGGGCCCTATTTTAGCTGCAATGTTTTCCAACTTGTCTTTAACATTCCCTGCATCTCTATTCTGATAAATAACCACATATTGCTTGTCCCTGTTGGTCTGACGTCTGTTCATGTGATTCCCAGCCTAAATTTCTGAGGGAAAATAAGGAAAGTTACTGACTGTAAAATATGATCAGTGCAGTTTATAATCAGCAAATTCTAGCTGCTTATGTGTTTATGTATACTGGTGTTAACAAAATATAATGGACTTCCTCCTTGTTGGAACTAAAGAAAAGTTCCCCTCCCCAGGGTATTTTCCACATTCTTTAAAATGAACAACAGATAGTATCTGCATGGTCTCAGGTTTTAGAGCAATCAATATACACTGTTCCTAACTTGGACACTGGGAGCACTGTACATTTATGAACCAGAGTGTTCAAAATTCCAGGGGCTCATCTGGATTCAAGATCTCCAAGAAAGGTCATGTGAGGTGGACACCTTACCAGACTCACAAGGTTTCTTTTCCCTACAGAGACTTAGACCAAAGAGACAAGAATATCCTGAGGCACTATGGATTTACTCAAAGCCCTATGTCCAATGGCTAACTCAAGAGGGTCTCAGGTCCTGCAAAGATGCTGGAAAATCCTTAATCACTAACTGGTTACCAAGAATTCCAAAACATGCAACTTATCCTGTCTCAGGAGGCAGAGATCCCTGTTGTGCCATGAATTTCGAATAATAGGATTCTGAATTTTCTGATATAGGCCTCTTAATGACAAGATAATGAAGATTAGATTTTGAGTGAAAAAGAACTTAGTAGTTTGTTTTGTGACCTTGGGAAAGTCATTTAACCATTACAAGGCTCAGTTTCTGCCTCTGTAAAATGGACAATGGACTGCTTGAATATATCAGCATCATTGAGGTTAAAGCTATGATTTTTCCAGTAGTCATGTATAGATATAAGAGTTGGACCATAAAGAAGGCTGAGCACTGAAGAATTGATGTCTTTGAACTGTGGTGTTGGAGAAAGCTTTTAAGAGTCCCTTGGACTGCAAGGAGATCAAACTAGTCAATCTTAAAGGAAATCGACCCTGAATATTCATTGGAAGGAATGATGCTAAAGCTGAAGATCCAATACTTTGCCTACCTGATGCGATCTCTATGACTCATTGCAAAAGACTCTGATGCCAGGAAAAATTAAAGGCAAAAGGAGAAGGGGATGACAGAGGATAAGATGGCTGGATAGCATCACTGAATCAATGGACATGAGTTTGAGCAAGCTCCAGGAGATGGTGAAGGGTAGGGAAGCCTGATATACTGCAGTCCATGGGGTCACAAAGCGTCAGACATGACTGAGCAATTGAATTAATGACATTTTAATGAGAACTGTTGTGTCCTGCTCCCAATCACATTTTAATGTGAACTGTTGAGTCCTGCCCCCAGGCCTGAAGCCTTGTACTAAGGCCATAGAAGTGGAGGCCAAAACTGAGGTCAGCTCCAAAGCTAACTGAGTCCCTTTGTAACCCTTGCCAAAGCACCCCCGATAATCACTGACAAGCTTCCTGACTCTCAATTAGGCAAAGATGCCCACTCCAGTAAACACCCTATAGCACCCCAGCCAATCACCTAACACCAACCTTCCAGCAAGAATTTTGTCTTGAGGCTATAAAAATTGGCTATTAAGTCACAAAAAGTGTCAACTCTTCCTGGTCAGCCCATTGTGCTCAGAATACCTACTTTATCTCTGTTTTTGGTTCTTAATAAACTTATTCTTTTCTGCAGTACTCTGTGTCTGGAAATTCTTTTCCAACCCACGCTTGGACTGCCTCAACAAGAACTGTACAGATGTGTTGCTACTGAGGCATCAGGGATAGTGTTTCCTTAATGAAGATTAGATTTTGAGTGAAAGAACTAGTTTTTTGACCTTGGGAAAGTCATTTAACCATTACAAGGCTCAGTTTCTGCCTCTGTAAAATGGACAATGGACTGCTTGAATATATCAGCATCATTGAGGTTAAAGCTATGATTTTTCCAGTAGTCATGTATAGATATAAGAGTTGGACCATAAAGAAGGCTGAGCACTGAAGAATTGATGTCTTTGAACTGTGGTGTTGGAGAAAGCTTTTAAGAGTCCCTTGGACTGCAAGGAGATCAAACTAGTCAATCTTAAAGGAAATCGACCCTGAATATTCATTGGAAGGAATGATGCTAAAGCTGAAGATCCAATACTTTGCCTACCTGATGCGATCTCTATGACTCATTGCAAAAGACTCTGATGCCAGGAAAAATTAAAGGCAAAAGGAGAAGGGGATGACAGAGGATAAGATGGCTGGATAGCATCACTGAATCAATGGACATGAGTTTGAGCAAGCTCCAGGAGATGGTGAAGGGTAGGGAAGCCTGATATACTGCAGTCCATGGGGTCACAAAGCGTCAGACATGACTGAGCAATTGAATTAATGACATTTTAATGAGAACTGTTGTGTCCTGCTCCCAATCACATTTTAATGTGAACTGTTGAGTCCTGCCCCCAGGCCTGAAGCCTTGTACTAAGGCCATAGAAGTGGAGGCCAAAACTGAGGTCAGCTCCAAAGCTAACTGAGTCCCTTTGTAACCCTTGCCAAAGCACCCCCGATAATCACTGACAAGCTTCCTGACTCTCAATTAGGCAAAGATGCCCACTCCAGTAAACACCCTATAGCACCCCAGCCAATCACCTAACACCAACCTTCCAGCAAGAATTTTGTCTTGAGGCTATAAAAATTGGCTATTAAGTCACAAAAAGTGTCAACTCTTCCTGGTCAGCCCATTGTGCTCAGAATACCTACTTTATCTCTGTTTTTGGTTCTTAATAAACTTATTCTTTTCTGCAGCACTCTGTGTCTGGAAATTCTTTTCCAACCCACGCTTGGACTGCCTCAACAAGAACTGTACAGATGTGTTGCTACTGAGGCATCAGGGATAGTGTTCCTTAGAGCCCAAGCAAGAATCAAATTACTGCATCAGAGAAAGACACACAAAAAAATCTGGCACTTGATTTTCCATTCTGGCTTGTGATAAGACTCCAGTGGCCCCAAGGAAATCAACCAGAAAACGATTTCACTTTCAACGAAAGTATCTTCATTTCTTGGCAGGCTCTATGTGGACCAAGGCTGAAATTTGCAAGTAAACTGACTTTGGCTTTAGAGGCTGTCTCATCTTCCATAATCTTCAGTCTAAGTATTCACTCTGGTACCCTCAATGAGCATGAGGGAAGCAGATCTGAAGTGCTTCTGCAGGCTCACCTCATGGAGGCTCTTGAAGTCAGAAAACCACTTGTTTAAGGTGGTTTAAGTGGTCTATTTCTTGGCTGAGTAACATCTTGGTTTTTTTTTTTTTTTTTTTTTTTACTAACAGCAGGCATGTATGCCTGACAGCAGATTTCTTGTGTGGAATTAGTACTACTAGGAGTTTTTCTCTCTAGCTTTAGGGATCAGTGATCAGTGCTTAGCATCTAGTCTGCCAACTGAGGTTCTTCATTCAGAGTGGGATGAAGCAAACCAAATGACCATCTGGGGGTGGGGGGAAGTCAAAATGTATTCTTTAGAGACCTAGTGGGACAATATTCAAAAACAGCTATATAGTTTAAGATCGTAATGGATATATTTTGCCTCGTTTCACTTTAAGAACCTTGGAACACAGTTTCCAATAGAGTCTAGTAAACTAGGTTCTTAGATTAGGTGATAGTAAGTCATTTCTCATGGTTTGTCCCTTGGCATAATGTGGAAGGATGTTAATCATGCATGTCGGTTTTATCAACTTGGCCTCATTTTGCCACGTACAGAATAAAGCCCCTTTAACAGATTTTTTAAACAAGAAGTGGTTGGGCATTCATCAGGTTATTGACAACAGACAATACACTTATACTAGGATAAGTCTGAGGAGACATTAATTAGAAAGATATAGGTAATCTGTGGGGAAACCATAAAGGGTAATGCAGGAAATCAGGGTGAGCAGCACAGTAGCAACAGACTTGTTTTCAGAAACAGAGACCTGAATGGACAAGAGCTATTCTAGAATCGGAGGGGGAGATAATTAAGGACAGGTCAGCTTAAGAGGAGCAGAGACATTCAGTTGAGAAGTACAAGCCAACCTGAGGTGACCCTAGAGGTCTCATAAAAATAAATACCGTAATCTCAGCCTTGGCTGTCACTCTATCCTGTTGGGTAATCCCATTGTTGAACTCAAGCAGAAGCCAGAGGGTACAGGAACCCTTGGGGAGCACAAAGCAAGGTGAAGAAGGTAATGTGAATCTGGAGGAGGAAAACAGAAGATATCGGGCATAAATAAGTATGCTATCAACATTCATCATCTTGTAGGGTCAGGTGCTGGGCATGTTATCTACTCACAGGAAAACAGGATTAAGGTTACATAAATGGATACCCATTCCAGTATTCTTGCCTGGAGAATTTCATGCACAGAGGAGCCTGGCAGGCAACGGTCTATAAGGTCTCAAAGAGTTGGACACGACTGAGTAAATGACACTTTCACATCAAATGTGATTTTAAATTGTCATATGTTAGAGGATGGGTTGGTGATCCAACTCTAGTTAGCAGAAAGCCTCAGGATCTGTCCTGGTCTGGCCAGAAAGATTTGTTAGTCAAAGACAGAAGAATATACCTCTTCTTGAAAGTATATATTATAGGGACAACCTTTCTGGCTGAGTTGATTTTGGATTGCTGTCTGTCATTATGCCCTACAACTAATAAGTATGTAATGAATGCTTGCTGCTATGTAACTTGGAAAATAGGCCTAGCCTGACTTTTTTCTTCAGTGTCTCAACTTATGAGTGCGTCCACCATAAAAACGTCCCAAATATACTTTAGAAACCACTGCTATAAAATGGAAATGATATATGATTTTAAAATATTTTTTGATTTATTTTGAAGCTGCCTAAGGATGAAGGTGTTTTATAGTCCAGCCCAAGAACAGAGCTTCTCTGCTAAAGATGCCAACTGAAATCCTGGCCAAACAACAGTGATCGCACAGCAAGGGCATTTGCTTCTGTGTTGGGAGGCACAGAAATTACTAGCAGAGACAACTCCTCATCAAGTTCTTAAGAAAATCTTTGACAGCAGAGCTGTTCCTTATTTTGGATGCAAGTATTGGGTACCTGGGCCACTTCTTAAAGTACTTGCTATTGAGCTTTATGGAGATGAACAAATACATGAAACTAAAACAAGAATCTGAAGGTAAGGCTTTAGACAATTCCACCACCATCAACAAGGAGCTCAACAAATGCATGCTGATTTATTTCCATGCTGACTTATTTTTATAGGCGATAGTGCCCTCTTGTGATTAACATATGAATAAACTTCTGATGGCTTGGCATGACCAGTGACTTTTCAATTTAACATGCCAACTGATGCAAAGAACCTCACTGGCACCATAAGAAAGAGTAAGTGTTTTTCAAATTTTGTCAAGTGAAAAAAGACACTGCCATTGCAAGGTGTCCAGTAAAAACACTGTGGAAGCTGAAAGTGATCAGTGTGATAGTAACATGGCGCGCACACGCGCGCACACACACACACACACATAATCTCACCTGGTTTGTACATGTAATAACTATTCATATCTGATTAAGTAGAACAGTTCATGCATTGCCTGCCCATGTGGGAAAACAATTAACTGACTGCAAAACTCACTATAGGCAACGACTAGAGCACTTACATCAGAATAATCTTTGAA
Source organism: Tragulus kanchil (assembly GCA_022376925.1). Lineage (NCBI taxonomy): Eukaryota > Metazoa > Chordata > Mammalia > Artiodactyla > Tragulidae > Tragulus > Tragulus kanchil. The sequence goes on along the minus strand of JAIOJX010000001.1, from coordinate 61,333,325 downwards.
TGTACAGTGGAAAGTGCAAGTCAACAGCATTAAGATCCTAAAATGGATTGGACTCACGTACTGTAAACAACAAAGCAGGGCTGGGAATAGTTAGAATTCAAGAAACACAAAGACCAGCTACAAATGCTATTAAAACAGGAGGTTATTTTTGAGCCAAGGTTTTCAACCATCTAAATATGAAATGGAAAGCCACGAACAGAAAAATCCCAGGAATCTGTGCTTGCAGCTATAACTCAAAGAGCAACCTTCAGGTGTACAGAATATAGAAAAATGCATAGAATGGAATATGGCATCTCACATTTACCCATTAGTGTTTTCATGTTTGTAGCTCACCCAAGAAAACAGAGCTTCTCTGCTAAAGATGCCAACTGAAATCCTGGCCAAACAACAGTGATCGCACAGCAAGGGCATTTGCTTCTGTGTTGGGAGGCACAGAAATTACTAGCAGAGACAACTCCTCATCAAGTTCTTAAGAAAATCTTTGACAGCAGAGCTGTTCCTTATTTTGGATGCAAGTATTGGGTACCTGGGCCACTTCTTAAAGTACTTGCTATTGAGCTTTATGGAGATGAACAAATACATGAAACTAAAACAAGAATCTGAAGGTAAGGCTTTAGACAATTCCACCACCATCAACAAGGAGCTCAACAAATGCATGCTGATTTATTTCCATGCTGACTTATTTTTATAGGCGATAGTGCCCTCTTGTGATTAACATATGAATAAACTTCTGATGGCTTGGCATGACCAGTGACTTTTCAATTTAACATGCCAACTGATGCAAAGAACCTCACTGGCACCATAAGAAAGAGTAAGTGTTTTTCAAATTTTGTCAAGTGAAAAAAGACACTGCCATTGCAAGGTGTCCAGTAAAAACACTGTGGAAGCTGAAAGTGATCAGTGTGATAGTAACATGGCGCGCACACGCGCGCACACACACACACACACATAATCTCACCTGGTTTGTACATGTAATAACTATTCATATCTGATTAAGTAGAACAGTTCATGCATTGCCTGCCCATGTGGGAAAACAATTAACTGACTGCAAAACTCACTATAGGCAACGACTAGAGCACTTACATCAGAATAATCTTTGAATGTACAGTGGAAAGTGCAAGTCAACAGCATTAAGATCCTAAAATGGATTGGACTCACGTACTGTAAACAACAAAGCAGGGCTGGGAATAGTTAGGGAATTCAAGAAACACAAAGACCAGCTACAAATGCTATTAAAACAGGAGGTTATTTTTGAGCCAAGGTTTTCAACCATCTAAATATGAAATGGAAAGCCACGAACAGAAAAATCCCAGGAATCTGTGCTTGCAGCTATAACTCAAAGAGCAACCTTCAGGTGTACAGAATATAGAAAAATGCATAGAATGGAATATGGCATCTCACATTTACCCATTAGTGTTTTCATGTTTGTAGCTCACGGAAAAATAAAGCAAGCATTTGTGACTGATTAGCCTCGAAATCAAGTGTTGTTGGAAATGAGCAGTATTATCTACTATTGTTTAGAACCTAAATTTTACCACTATTAGCTCTCAGCTTTAAATTTTTCATGGGCTCCTATTAAGGTCTAAAAGTATCAAAATCATTTGGTTGTATTACATCTTAGCTGTAGCACACATTTTATTATAGAAGTGAGTCCATGACTATTTTAGAGAGCAACATGGGTTCATTCTTAATCATTAGGAATATTAATTCACTAATCTGCTTTAAACATTACTAAGGAATTTCCAAAATAGAAAGTAGTTCTGCTTCCTTTCTTAGCAATCAACACAATGTTGTTAATAAATGTATTACCCTTAAGATACTTCCTAATAGTTGCTTTCTTTGCTGGAAAAAATCCTTTACTATGTCTCCTTTCAGGTATCAGAGTGATCAAAGTCTGAAGAAACCTCTTGCTTTCAGAACTGCTCTAAATGGTTCTCTGAGAAGAGGGACTACTGATGTGCAGAAGTGTAGTCTATATGTAAATAAGCAGATTTTTACATATTGGCTGAAGAGATACACCACAAACCATCCTTAACATATGACATCTTTAATTAAATTGATACTGGCGAGTTAAAAAACATTAAGTGAGAAGATGACAGCTAGGGAAATAAGCTATTCTATGACTATAATAAAGTGTTTAAAATGAAAAAGGTAAGAAATATCAGTTGGCTTTGTAATTGAAAGAGAAGACAAACTCAATATTGCCTTCCCAGTTCTTGAACAAGCAGAGACCACAGAAGAATAATTCTTACATAAAAAGCACAGGGAAGAGAATCGTCAACTTTTTAAAATATATTTTTGTTTCACAAAATTCTATGGGAGAATTTGCCCAGTCAGGATGAACAAAATCAAGATGTAAGAAACATCAAAGCTGGGGGCATCTACTGTTAAGAGTGTATTGGAGAATTTGCCCAGTTTTATTTGGTATGTAACATGTACACTTAAAATATAAAAATGCATAGAATGGAATATGGCATCTCACATTTACCCATTAGTGTTTTCATGTTTGTAGCTCACGGAAAAATAAAGCAAGCATTTGTGACTGATTAGCCTCGAAATCAAGTGTTGTTGGAAATGAGCAGTATTATCTACTATTGTTTAGAACCTAAATTTTACCACTATTAGCTCTCAGCTTTAAATTTTTCATGGGCTCCTATTAAGGTCTAAAAGTATCAAAATCATTTGGTTGTATTACATCTTAGCTGTAGCACACATTTTATTATAGAAGTGAGTCCATGACTATTTTAGAGAGCAACATGGGTTCATTCTTAATCATTAGGAATATTAATTCACTAATCTGCTTTAAACATTACTAAGGAATTTCCAAAATAGAAAGTAGTTCTGCTTCCTTTCTTAGCAATCAACACAATGTTGTTAATAAATGTATTACCCTTAAGATACTTCCTAATAGTTGCTTTCTTTGCTGGAAAAAGTCCTTTACTATGTCTCCTTTCAGGTATCAGAGTGATCAAAGTCTGAAGAAACCTCTTGCTTTCAGAACTGCTCTAAATGGTTCTCTGAGAAGAGGGACTACTGATGTGCAGAAGTGTAGTCTATATGTAAATAAGCAGATTTTTACATATTGGCTGAAGAGATACACCACAAACCATCCTTAACATATGACATCTTTAATTAAATTGATACTGGCGAGTTAAAAAACATTAAGTGAGAAGATGACAGCTAGGGAAATAAGCTATTCTATGACTATAATAAAGTGTTTAAAATGAAAAAGGTAAGAAATATCAGTTGGCTTTGTAATTGAAGAGAGAAGACAAACTCAATATTGCCTTCCCAGTTCTTGAACAAGCAGAGACCACAGAAGAATAATTCTTACATAAAAAGCACAGGGAAGAGAATCGTCAACTTTTTAAAATATATTTTTGTTTCACAAAATTCTATGGGAGAATTTGCCCAGTCAGGATGAACAAAATCAAGATGTAAGAAACATCAAAGCTGGGGGCATCTACTGTTAAGAGTGTATTGGAGAATACAGCAAAAGAGAAGTTGCACCATTAGATTTTATAATTTGGTATGTAACATGTACACTTAAAATTCTGATTAAAGTGACTAAACATGACCTATTTAAAAAAACGTCAAGTGAGAACTTAGGGGAAAAATCTCAAGATAAATTTACTCTCAGTAGTAACTTGATACAAGAATATAAACTCTCTCACTTTGTTAAACCTGGATATAAAATCTTGCTGTCTGTATTCTAGGTTTTTCCTAAGTTTTCTGTAAAAGTGATTCATGTCAGGTCACAGCTAAATGACTCAACATTTTGAGCTAAAAGGCTGTTTACACAATATACACATTCTTTACTTACAGAGCAAAATAAGCTTAACACTTTTATATTAAAAAACTGGGATACAGTAGGATTAGTAGCACCATGAAAAAAATTCTTCCCCCAAACTGCAGTCTTCTATTTTACTCAGTGTGATTCTTCTCTTAATTTAATTTTTAATATGCCATTTTAGTTACTGGGCAAAATATATAATCTTCATATTAGAATCCTTGGAGAAAGTCATTCTGGACCCAAAAAGTAAATCCATTTCCTCATTTCATTCGTAGAAAAACAATAGAGACCTTGCTCTGGCATATTGCTGAGGTACACGTGAATCTTCATGATTACTAGTTAGCATGTTCTCTTGGTCATATATAGTAGCACCAATGGTGGCAGCAGTGGTAAAATTGGGGAGAGTGAGACATTGCATCCTGGGAATTATATATATATAGATGTATGTGTGTATATATATATATATATATATATATATACATACATACACACACACACACATATATATATATAATCACATTTAAAAACACCCAAGGAGTTCTTCAGAATGTTATGTCCTCTTCATGCACACTTGACATCGGCTAATACGTGTCCTCAAGTCTCCTGCTTTCAGCGTTTCTGATTGAGGTTTGCTGGGAAATAAACAAAAAGACTATGAGATTAGCCTTTCCTGGTTATTTCAATTCTATTATTGGTTCAATTCATACTTAAACATTCTCTTTGTGTTTAAGCAGCTGACTTAATGGTTAACATTTGAGCAGTGCAAGCTAGTGCAATGACTGGTATGGCCTAAGAGCCATTAGGGGTCACAGGTACCTTTGTGACTCTGCTCCCCACCACTCTCATCCCTGTCTATTTGTCTCTCCCTCTCTTTCTCTTATACATTTTTCTAATAGTCCTAGAACAAGGGGCATCTGGGAAACTAAGGATGAACAGATGGTAATACATAACACATAACAATTGCAGCAAGATAATACATAAGAAAAATGTTAATAACTCAAAAGAAGCAACAAATAAAAATTGAAAAAATCCAATAGAATAAAGTCCCCTGAGGTACATGTATTATAGGTAACCTTTCTCTTTCAAACACTTGGATGAACGCCTTGAAAACATCCTGGGAAAGGAGACTACTGGACTGAGGAAGCAACACAGATGACGACTTCAATTTCTAGGGTGGCTTCAGTCTAGCTAAACAGTTGCTCATGTGTTATTTAGAAGGTCATATAATCTTTCCTTGCTCTGTTTGTTTTGCTTTTAAAGAATTATCATCATGCCATGTCAAACCACAAACATCTATTATTAGTCGGGTTTGCTTTTTTTTTGACTTGAGTCTGGTATATGAGAACAAGCAAGAATAAAGGATGGGGTCCTCTAAATTTCTAACATTTGTTGGGTATAACCATCCACAAATTGCCTCTCTCTTCCACTAGCACCTCTGAAGGAAGCTTAGGACCTAAACTATGCTGGAAGCACCTTACCTGAACATGTCTGACACATCTACAGTTGCCAGCCAAAAGCTGTAGGAGTTGGCATAATAGTTGCAGGTCCCCCGCCCATGACACTCAATGAAGGGAGCTGAACGGAACTCCTCCAAGCAGGAACCAGGGGAGGCCAGGGCTTGACCTGAGCCCTCTGCCCCTGCACTTGTGTGCTAGAAAAGACAAGGGAAAATGTGCCACAATACCCATGTGCCATGATACCTTAGTGAGTATCCAATGATACATGCTGAGCTTGGCCAAATATTCAAATCCAGTGAAGGAACTAGAGCCAAAGCTAAGAGAACAGTATCCACACCAAAGGTCCTCAACAAAAGAAACAGGTAGATTATAAGAATATGTTCTAGCCAATGTATGAGAGGGAACGCAGTGCTTGGATAGAAGCTATACGAGGTTCCAATGACACAGATTTCCTGATATCAGGAATAAATGCTGATACAATGGACAGCCAACTATGATGACAAAGCTCAGGAAGAGTGTTTCATACCATCATGAAGGAATAACCAATCCAGAGAGAATCCCATCCCTGAGGACAGTGGGGAATCTGGATGGTCTGACTGTGAACTGCAATCACCACGGCCGGAGCTTCACATACTGCACATCTGGGGAGAAGGATGTTAATAACTCAAAGAAGCAACAAATTTCAAGTCCTAGCTAAAAACCCAAACACTTGGATGAACGCCTTGAAAACATCCTGGGAAAGGAGACTACTGGACTGAGGAAGCAACACAGATGACGACTTCAATTTCTAGGGTGGCTTCAGTCTAGCTAAACAGTTGCTCATGTGTTATTTAGAAGGTCATATAATCTTTCCTTGCTCTGTTTGTTTTGCTTTTAAAGAATTATCATCATGCCATGTCAAACCACAAACATCTATTATTAGTCGGGTTTGCTTTTTTTTTGACTTGAGTCTGGTATATGAGAACAAGCAAGAATAAAGGATGGGGTCCTCTAAATTTCTAACATTTGTTGGGTATAACCATCCACAAATTGCCTCTCTCTTCCACTAGCACCTCTGAAGGAAGCTTAGGACCTAAACTATGCTGGAAGCACCTTACCTGAACATGTCTGACACATCTACAGTTGCCAGCCAAAAGCTGTAGGAGTTGGCATAATAGTTGCAGGTCCCCCGCCCATGACACTCAATGAAGGGAGCTGAACGGAACTCCTCCAAGCAGGAACCAGGGGAGGCCAGGGCTTGACCTGAGCCCTCTGCCCCTGCACTTGTGTGCTAGAAAAGACAAGGGAAAATGTGCCACAATACCCATGTGCCATGATACCTTAGTGAGTATCCAATGATACATGCTGAGCTTGGCCAAATATTCAAATCCAGTGAAGGAACTAGAGCCAAAGCTAAGAGAACAGTATCCACACCAAAGGTCCTCAACAAAAGAAACAGGTAGATTATAAGAATATGTTCTAGCCAATGTATGAGAGGGAACGCAGTGCTTGGATAGAAGCTATACGAGGTTCCAATGACACAGATTTCCTGATATCAGGAATAAATGCTGATACAATGGACAGCCAACTATGATGACAAAGCTCAGGAAGAGTGTTTCATACCATCATGAAGGAATAACCAATCCAGAGAGAATCCCATCCCTGAGGACAGTGGGGAATCTGGATGGTCTGACTGTGAACTGCAATCACCACGGCCGGAGCTTCACATACTGCACATCTGATAAGGGAAAGGCAGAAGGATCATAATCTACAGAGTGAGCACATGGAAAATAGCAGTGCCTCTTCTTTGGGAGCCTTCCTGGTATAAAAATCCATTAAGGTGTCTAAACCACTGCCAGGGGATTTTCATTTTCTATCTCGCCCTAAACTTGTATGCATATTTGCGGTAGTCAATGCCATAACTGCTGCAAGAGTTTGGCTTAGTGTCTTGCACATACAACGTGCTGTCAAAGTGCCCAACTTGAGGGCTGATGTTTAGTAATGCTGAAACTGGACTAAGAACAATGTCTGGTAAACTGAAGAAGACAAGAGACAGACATATTCTTAATCCCCACCAATCATTTTTGGCCCAAAGGATATTTATTATTAACCATTTGGTTTTATCTGTAGAAGGGCAACATATCCAGAATGCTGGACAAATACCCAGGCACTTGGAGATGTGGAGCTTTACTGGCTTTTTAATGTGGAAACACTCTAGGAAATCTTTACTAACAGTACCACTCTTGCCTATTGGGATTCCCTCATAGCTCAGCTGGTAAAGAACCCTCCTGCAATGCAGGAGACTCAGTTTGATGCCGGGGTCTGGAAGTTCCCCTGCAGAAGGGATAGGCTACCCACTCCAATATTGCTGGCTTTCCCTGGTGGCTCAGATGGTAAAGAATCTGTCCACAATGTGGGAGACTTGGGTTCGATTCCTGGGTTGGGAAGATCCCCTGGAGAAGGGAAAGGCTACCCACTCCAGTATTCTTGCCTGGAGAGTTCCATGGCTTGTCCATGGGTTGCAAAGAGGTGGACACAACTGAGTGACTTTCACCCTCTTCTTAGTTACTCATGCTCCAAGTCTCATCCATCATTTCCTCCTTCCCATAGCTAATCAATTGCCAAATCTTATTTATTCTATTAATGTGATACACGTACCCCACTGAGAATTCCAATCCACTCCTATCAGGACTATAGCAATATGCTCAATCTACCTGGTCTCTCTACCTCTGGATTATCCCCTCTGTAATCTTCTATGTTTCTGTAATCTTCCCTGAAATGCAACTCAAAAACTTCAGAGGTCCCCATTATATGCCAAATATATCTCAAACTAAAACCTGACATTGAAAGCCTTCTACCAACTGGGTCAAAGTTAACTTTCTAATCTCTTCACTCTCTGCAACTTTGGGAACTATTAATACATTTTAGACTCATTAATCTACAAATCCATTCCTATATTATCTATCTAATATGCTCTTCTCCTTTATAAATGCCTGTCTTCAAGTCCTTTACATCCTTCAAGGCCTAAGCAGTTCAAAACACATTTCTTCCATATAGTCATCTCAGATTTCTCCAGTTGGAATTAAATATCCCTTTCCTAATTCTTTCATAACACTTTACTTGCTCTGTTGCAGCACTGAGCCCAAGCCTGATACACATTAACTTAAGTATACTTGCCTAATAACTAGAATGTGAATATTTATATATATTTCTGTTATTTATATATGTGTGTGTATATGTATATATTACACTAGCATATTGCTGGTCCTGATCAAAAGTAGATCCCCAACAAACATGGATCAATCTATATACTGATTTAAACATTATAAAGGCTCCTCTGTTCTACCTAACCTGAGAGGAATATGTTCAAACTATTAGTATTGCATTCATTTCTAATCAGTCAGACTAACTAACTAAACCAACTGGAGACAAGTAAATGTCAACGGTATACCCAGGTCTCACCGACTAATGAATGGCTGGATGCTCTGTCCCTTAAGGGGTTCCATGCTCATTGGCATGGGCTCTGGTGTGGAGAGCCAGTAAGAATAATCATTTCTTGAAGCAAAGTTGCAAACATTATTGATGTTGCAGAACATGAAAGGCATGGTACTGAAACGACGAAGGCAGCTGCCGGCCGTTCCTGGGAAGAATTAGGGAGAAAAAGGAAAAGTGCCATGATAATTAGTTTCTTCTAACATACTAACAACCAACCTTTCCAAGAGAAACTTTTCCCAATCTCGTACATAACTACACTTTAATTTTTCAATTATAAGATGTACATTTACTCATATTGTAATATTTCTAAAATCAGGAAATATCTTACAATTTATGCAGTCATTTATTGTGCTAGCTCATTATATATTCCCCAATACTGTTTTTAAACTGGTGATGCGTTTTGTAAACAATCATGCTTTATGGAGAATATTGGGTAATTTAATGAGGCCACCATCACCCTGATACCAAAACCAGGCAAAGACAACACCAAAAAGGAAAACTATAGGCCAATTTCACTGATGAACTTAGATGCCAAGATCCTCAACAAAATCCTAGCAAACAGAATTCAACGACACATCAAAAAACTCATACATCACGATCAAGTTGGGTTCATCCCAGGCATGCAAGGATTCTTCAATATCTGCAAATCAATCAATGTGATACACCATATCAACAAATTGAAAGACAAAAACCACATGATCATCTCAATAGATGCAGAAAAAGCCTTCGACAAAGTACAACATCCATTTATGATAAAAACTCTTCAGAAAATGGGCATAGAAGGAACCTATCTCAACATAATAAAAGCCATCTATGAGAAGCCTACAGTGAACACAATCCTTAATGGTGAAAAACTGAAAGCATTCCCTCTAAGATCAGGAACAACACAGGGGTGCCCACTTTCACCACTACTATTCAACATAGTCCTGGAAGTCCTAGCAACAGCAATAAGAGAAGAGAAGGAAATAAAAGGAATCCAGATTGGAAAGGAAGAAGTCAAGCTCTCTCTTTTTGCAGACGACATGATATTATACATAGAAAATCCCAAAGACACTATAACAAAGCTACTAGAGCTAATCAATGAATTCAGCAAAGTCACAGGATACAAAGTCAACACACAGAAATCACTGGCATTCCTATACACTAACAATGAAAAATCAGAAAACGAAATCAAAGAGGCAATCCCCTTCATCATTGCAACCAAAAGAATCAAATATCTAGGAATAACCCTACCCAAAGAAACAAAAGAACTGTACACAGAAAATTACAAGACACTCATGAGAGACATTAAAGAAGACTTAAACAGATAGAGAGATATTCCATGTTCCTGGATTGGAAGAATCAATATTGTGAAAATGACCATACTACCAAATACCATCTACAGATTCAATGCAATACCTATTCAACTACCATTGACATTTTCCACAGAACTAGACCAAAGAATAACACAGTTCATATGGAAACACAAAAGACCTCTAATAGCCAAAGCAATCCTGGGAAAGAAAAATGGAGCTGGAGGGATCAGCCTCCCTAACTTCAGACTCTACTACAAAGCAACAGTCATCAAGACAGTATGGTACTGGCACAAAAACAGAACTATAGATCAATGGAACAAGATCGAGAACCCAGAGATAAACCCATGCACCTATGGGTACCTTATTTTTGATAAAGGAAGAGAAACTATAAAATGGGACAAAGACAGCCTCTTCAACAAGTGGTGCTGGGAAAATTGGACAGCTACATGCAAAAAATTGAAGTTGGAACATTCCCTGACACCATACACTAAGATAAACTCAAAATGGATTAAAGACCTAAATGTAAGACCAGAAACCATCAAACTCTTAGAGGAGAATATAGGCAAAACCCTCAAGGACATCAATCAAAGCAAGATCTTCTCTGACCCACCTACTAGAATAGCGGAACTGAAAAGAAAAGTGAACACATGGGACCTCATGAAACTTAAAAGCTTTTGTACAGCTAAAGAAACTACAAAAAAGCTCAACAGACACCCCACAGAGTGGGAGAAAATCATAGCAAACGAAACAACAGACAAAGAATTAATCTCCAAAATCTACAAGCAACTAAGACAACTCAGCACAGGAAAAATGAACAACCCAATCAAAAAATGGGAAAAAGATCTAAAGAGACGCCTCTCCAAAGAGGACATACAGATGGCCCCAAAGTACATGAAATGATGCTCAACCTCGCTTATTATTAGAGAAATGCAAATTAAAACCACAATGAGATACCACCTCACACCTGTCAGAATGGCCATCATCAATAAATCAACAGACAATAAATGCTGGAGAGGGTGCGGAGAAAAGGGAACCCTCTGGCATTGCTGGTGGGAATGTAAACTGATACATCCTCTATGGAAGACAGTATGGAGATTCCTTAAAAAACTAAAAATAGAAGCACCCTTTGACCCAGCAATCCCACTATTAGGCCTATATCCTGATGAAATCAAAACTGAAAGAGGCACCTGTACCCCAATGTTCATTGCAGCTCTCTATACAATAGCCAGAACATGGAAGCAACCTAGATGCCCACTGATGAATGAATGGATACAGAAGCCCTGGTACATATATGCAATGGAATACTACTCAGCTGTTAAAAGAAACGCAGAAGACTCAGTCCTAATGAGGTGGCTGGCTCTAGAACCTATCATAAAAAGTGAAGTAAGGGGCTTCCCCTGGTGGTCCAGTGGATAAGGACACCGCCTTGCAGTGCAAGGGGCGCCAGTTCGATCCCTGGCCTGGGAAGATCCCACGTGCCGTGGAGCGGCGGGGCTGATGTGTCCAATTACCGAGCCGAAAGTGGGGAAAATTGGACAGCTACATGCAAAAATTGAATCATTCCCTGACACCATACACTAAGATAAACTCAAAATGGATTAAAGACCTAAATGTAAGACCAGAAACCATCAAACTCTTAGAGGAGAATATAGGCAAAACCCTCAAGGACATCAATCAAAGCAAGATCTTCTCTGACCCACCTACTAGAATAGCGGAACTGAAAAGAAAAGTGAACACATGGGACCTCATGAAACTTAAAAGCTTTTGTACAGCTAAAGAAACTACAAAAAAGCTCAACAGACACCCCACAGAGTGGGAGAAAATCATAGCAAACGAAACAACAGACAAAGAATTCATCTCCAAAATCTACAAGCAACTAAGACAACTCAGCACAGGAAAAATGAACAACCCAATCAAAAAATGGGAAAAAGATCTAAAGAGACGCCTCTCCAAAGAGGACATACAGATGGCCCCAAAGTACATGAAATGATGCTCAACCTCGCTTATTATTAGAGAAATGCAAATTAAAACCACAATGAGATACCACCTCATACCTGTCAGAATGGCCATCATCAATAAATCAACAGACAATAAATGCTGGAGAGGGTGCGGAGAAAAGGGAACCCTCTGGCATTGCTGGTGGGAATGTAAACTGATACATCCTCTATGGAAGACAGTATGGAGATTCCTTAAAAAACTAAAAATAGAAGCACCCTTTGACCCAGCAATCCCACTATTAGGCCTATATCCTGATGAAATCAAAACTGAAAGAGGCACCTGTACCCCAATGTTCATTGCAGCTCTCTATACAATAGCCAGAACATGGAAGCAACCTAGATGCCCACTGATGAATGAATGGATACAGAAGCCCTGGTACATATATGCAATGGAATACTACTCAGCTGTTAAAAGAAACGCAGAAGACTCAGTCCTAATGAGGTGGCTGGCTCTAGCACCTATCATAAAAAGTGAAGTAAGGGGCTTCCCCTGGTGGTCCAGTGGGCAAGGACACTGCCTTGCACTGCAAGGGGCGCCGGTTCGATCCCTGGCCTGGGAAGATCCCATGTGCCGTGGAGCGGCTGGACCAATGTGTCCAATTACCGAGCCGGAGCTCTGGAGCGCATGCACCCAGAGCGGGCGCTCTGCAATGACAGACGCCACCACAATGGGAGGCCCACAGGAGCCGAAGAACAAAGACGGATGAAAATAGAGAAATGAAAGACCAATAGAAGTGGTCCGCCCGCTCCCCTCCCTCCCCAACTTGACCCCTGCCCAAAATAAATAAATAAATAAATCTTTTTTAAAAAAAAGTGAAGTAAGTCAAAAAGAGAAAGTACAGTATACTAACTCATATATATATGGAATCTAGTAAGATGGTCATGATAACACATGCAGTGAACTCATGGAAAAACAGACAGAGAATAGATATAAGGACATTGTGGAGAACGAACAGTGAGAGGGAGGCACAGAGGAAGTAACATCGAAACCTATACTGGCACGTGTGGAAAAGATAGCTATTGTCATTGTGCTAAGGGAATAGGAGTGCCTACAATCACTTGGGGCGATGGTCCGGAGGGGTGGGAGGGGGGAACTGGGTCGCGGGGGAGGGGTCCAGGGATATGCATATGAATGATCTGGGAACATACATGTCGGTGAACAACAAAACTCTATAAAATCTTTAAAATAAAGAAAAAAAATATTGGGTAATTTACTGTGCACAAATAACCATATCACTTACCATATCATATCACTGAGCACAGGCTCTGGGCGCATGTACTCCAGAGCTCCGGCTCAGTAGTCAGACACATTGGTCCAGGTGCTCTGCAGCACGTGGGATCTTCCCAGCCAGGCCAGGGATCGAACCAGCGCCCCTTGCACTGCAAGGAGGTGTCCTTACCCACTGGACCACCAGGGAAGCCTGGTTCCCCATCTCTTCAAGCCTAGGCACATGTGGTGCTGTCCCTAGTGGTACTAATATGCACAGCAACAACAGACAGGCTTGGAGGTAAATAATACAAAGGGAACAAATAAATGAATGAGAAAGGAAAGATGAGAGGGAAAAAAAGAAAGGAACTATGTTTAAATTTCTGAGTTGGTAGGGACAAGAAAGGTTCTCTCTCCCCGCAACCAGGCTTTTCTTTTCTCATTTACTCACAAAAGAATGATGAAAAATGATGTACCCCTCTCACATATTTTTAAGTTTACATTTCAAATTTTTCATCAGAAGTTCAAATTGATACTGTGCTAGTTATTAAGATATTATTGTCTTCTGGCTTCAAACTCACCCTTCTATACTTTGTAATACTGGAGTCTGGAATTTTGCAAACTGCATTTCAACATTGCCAGCTATCATTTCTATATTTAAGAACAAACTTCGACATCACTCTTTTAAATGTATACAATGTAATTATTTTAAACCTTTTTAAAAAGTACATAAGCTCATCTTTAACAACTGGAAATTATACATTATATATAATGCTCCTTTTGCATTGTATTTCCATTCCACGTCTCTCACAAAGCTTTACCCTAATGTATATTTTTCATTTATGAATGTCTTTGATGATCAATCATACTTCTCTAAAATAAAAATTTTAAATAACTTTTAAAAACTTTCTGTGACCCTAAGGCTTTACATGTTAAATATAATTTTGAATGGTAATCATAATTATTAATTCATATTGAAAAAGATAGGCTATTATAAATTTTGACAATGATTAAAAATTAAAAGTAAACTTTTATTGGAAATGTATTTTCAAATGAGATGGATTAGAAGTGAATTATAGAACCTCTGTTAATAGGGAGTTTAATAAAACCATTATTTTGCATTGTTCCTCTGAATTTGTCTCTTAGAGGTTTTCATGTTTTAAGCAATATGCCATAGTATGATTCCTGGGAGATGGGAAGTAGTGAAAGAAGATATTGCAAAGGAGATTATCTAGAGCATATACACAGGCAGTTAAATGTTAGGAGAAAGTACAGGATTTGTTAATTAATTCCTTTAAAATTATACATTGAAAATTCCTCATGTATCCAATGGGATATGCTTGTATCAGCTGAAGATGACTGATAAAAGATCAATAATTCTTAAAATTGGTAGGTTGACCAAATTACTGGGAATTTTTATATTATAAGTTTTAGGATGGGCCTAGAAATCTTTTCAAAAGTTCCCAAGTTTGAAAAATCATTGACTTAGTATAATTTATATATTTTTTCAGAGTAAAAAAACAGCTCAGAGAGGTAACTGATTCAAAGTCATGTGAGAGCAAATGACAAAACTGACATTAAATGAAAAACGGATGGGTTTAAAATTGTAGGTGTTACCAATGAACCTACCTTCAAAACAGAAACTCACAGACACAGAGAACAGACTTATCACTGCCGGAGGGGAGGATGGAATTTTGCAAACTGCATTTCAACATTGCCAGCTATCATTTCTATATTTAAGAACAAACTTCGACATCACTCTTTTAAATGTATACAATGTAATTATTTTAAACCTTTTTAAAAAGTACATAAGCTCATCTTTAACAACTGGAAATTATACATTATATATAATGCTCCTTTTGCATTGTATTTCCATTCCACGTCTCTCACAAAGCTTTACCCTAATGTATATTTTTCATTTATGAATGTCTTTGATGATCAATCATACTTCTCTAAAATAAAAATTTTAAATAACTTTTAAAAACTTTCTGTGACCCTAAGGCTTTACATGTTAAATATAATTTTGAATGGTAATCATAATTATTAATTCATATTGAAAAAGATAGGCTATTATAAATTTTGACAATGATTAAAAATTAAAAGTAAACTTTTATTGGAAATGTATTTTCAAATGAGATGGATTAGAAGTGAATTATAGAACCTCTGTTAATAGGGAGTTTAATAAAACCATTATTTTGCATTGTTCCTCTGAATTTGTCTCTTAGAGGTTTTCATGTTTTAAGCAATATGCCATAGTATGATTCCTGGGAGATGGGAAGTAGTGAAAGAAGATATTGCAAAGGAGATTATCTAGAGCATATACACAGGCAGTTAAATGTTAGGAGAAAGTACAGGATTTGTTAATTAATTCCTTTAAAATTATACATTGAAAATTCCTCATGTATCCAATGGGATATGCTTGTATCAGCTGAAGATGACTGATAAAAGATCAATAATTCTTAAAATTGGTAGGTTGACCAAATTACTGGGAATTTTTATATTATAAGTTTTAGGATGGGCCTAGAAATCTTTTCAAAAGTTCCCAAGTTTGAAAAATCATTGACTTAGTATAATTTATATATTTTTTCAGAGTAAAAAAACAGCTCAGAGAGGTAACTGATTCAAAGTCATGTGAGAGCAAATGACAAAACTGACATTAAATGAAAAACGGATGGGTTTAAAATTGTAGGTGTTACCAATGAACCTACCTTCAAAACAGAAACTCACAGACACAGAGAACAGACTTATCACTGCCCGGAGGGGAGGTGGAGGGATGGAATGGGATTTTAGGTTTAGTCCATGCAAATCATTACAAATAGAATGGATAAATGACAAAGTCCTATTGTACAGCACAGGGAACTATATTCAGTATCCTGAGATACATCACAATGGAATATATATATATATATATATATATATATATATATATATATATAGGCTCTGAGACCAGCAATATTTCCATCCGTGTCCCTAATTAGTAACGTTAATTTTATTTTTAAATTAATTTATAATTTAAAAAACACTTTCAGGGACATCCTTTTAGCCAGTGTGTGTGTGTGTGTGCGCACACGTGCGTCTGTGTGTGTGTGTGTATAACGGGAAAAATACAATACTTGCCATATATCTCTGATGATTTTTTTAGTTTGATAACCAAATTGTATAATGAATATGAAAGTGCTTTTCTGTTTTCTTTCTTTCTTTTTTTTTGAAAGTTCTTTTTTTTTTTTGGCTACACTACACAGTTTGTGGGATCTTAGCTCCCTGACTAGGGACTAAACACTTGCCCCCCTGCAGTTGAAGGGCAGAGTCCTTCTCACTGGACTGCCAGGGAAATCCCTGAAAGTGTTTTTTAACTGTAAATTAAAAATAAAACTGACATTACTGATTAGGGACAGGCACGGAAACATCCCTGGTCTCAGAAAGAAAAGGAAGATGCGCATAGAAAGGAGGTTCATAATGATGAGAACATGGGTGTTTGGTTGCAGAATTCTGGTTATAGTCTCCAAACAGTCAAAGATAGGGTCATCTGAACTCTCAACGCCTCTCATATTCTGTAACTATAAGGTTCTAATAGACTAATGGTTCTTAGTATGAGTTTTTTCTTCCAGATACTCTGTCACCATCATAATTTTTATACACCATAATTCTTTCACTAATTCAGCACAGAGTATGTGTGTATTTAGTGAGGTGATTGTTTCCTTAATATCAAACCTCTGTTTTTATTCTTTACCTAGGCATCAATCCCTGAATGAGCCCTGGCATAGACCCTGCAATCCAGTATCACACTTGGGACCTTGGGCCCTATCATGGCCTTCTTATGTCTGAGGCCTAAGCTGTACTGAATATTCATTGGAAGAACTGATACTCTAATACTTTGGCCATCTGATGCAAAGAGCTGACTCACTGGAAAAGATCCTGATGCTGGGAATGTTTTGAGGGCAGGAGGAGAAAAGGGGCAACAGAGGATGAGATCGTTGGATGGCATCATTGACTCGATGGACATGAGTCTGAGCAAACTCTGGGAGATAGCGAAGGGCAGGGAAGCCTGGCATGTGCCAGTCCATGGGGTCACAAAGAGTCAGACATGACTGAGTGACTGAACAACAGTTGCACTTGAGTCAGGGCCAGTTTATAGCCTCTGCATCTGAATACATGCTATGACAGCCCTTGCTTGTCCAAATACACATTTTGAAAAGTCATACTGACATAGTAGATAAGAGATCCCGTTTTTTCCTTTGCATTACATTTGTGAATTACACGTTCAAAAACTTCTAATGCTTCCTATTCACTTCTGGGGTTAGGAGTTTAATATTTATAAGCTTGATTATGCGTAGAAGTTAGATTCTGACAGTAAAGAGAGAATGGACTGAAAGAAGAAAAGGTTTATGGGAGAAAAAGTAGAGAAAATTATCTAAAAAGTAAGAACATACTTACAATAAAGAGTTGTGGATTATAAACTTTTAAAAAAGGATGCTATATAAGGTGGCTCAGATGGTAAAGAATCTGCCTGCAATGCATGAGACCTGGGTTTGATCCCTGGGTTGGGAAGATCCCCTGAAGGAGGAAATGACTACCCACTCCAATATTCTTGTTTGGAAAATCCTATGGACAGAGGAGCCTGGCAGGCTACATACAGTTCATGGAGTCAGAGAGTTGGACACACCTAAACGACTGAGTTTGAGCGAAAGAATAGAGAGATGCACTTTGGCCAAGGCTAGCCTAGAACCCAACAAGATTTTCAAAACGAAACCAAAATGCATAGTAAGAAATAAGATGTTGATGGTCTCACCTAAATCTTGGCCATGAGCTCTTTTATTTCCTTGTACATACAGGAGAGAAAAGCCTTCATACACCTGGATGGTTCCCTGAGGGCACTGTGGTGCATCTGTTGTCTGGCTGTGACGTGTGATGAGAAATCCATGGGCAATGGCAGAAGTTCCAGGGGCACCTGGGGGACCTTGTAGTCCATCTGGCCCAGGGGGACCATCCAAACCACGACTACCTATTTCCAAACAACCATCAACATACAAAATTATGTAAGCTCTGATTCACTATTAGGGCTATTGACAAAACATTATGACCTCACTGGATTACTTAATTTAGTCAATATTTATAGGATGTCTACACCGTCATTGTTAGGTATCACAGATTCGGAGACAAAATAAAATATGGTCCTTGTCCTCAAAGAGATTTAAATGTATTTTTTTTCCTTCTGGAATTGGCTGCTGACATTAGGCACTAAGTAAATACTGAGTGAATGGAACATTAGATGGGAAGAAGTGATGATCATTTGGAGAGTTTGTATGTTATCTAGTCTCCCACTGTACTAAAGGAGTCCAAACCCCATGACAAAGTTTCAGCTTGCTGTTTTGTTCATCACCAAGAAAAGAAGGGTGTGGCTGCCATCGGTCTGCCAGCTTGAGTGCTGAAAAACATTGATCTTTGAATCTGTCTGGGAAATTACTTACTCTCAGACATACATTTTTGTTTAGAGAACAGGCAGGGGACTCTTTGGAAACTTTTCAAAATGTCTAATTTCAATCTACCACTGGTTCTTGTTCTCTATTTGGCCACTTGATTTTAGCTATTTTTTTAAATTCTCTATATACAGGTCTTTGGCTACTATGTGTATAGAGTTTTCATTCAGGGGAAACGTCACAGCAACGCCCACGCACTAACTTGCTTCTTCCCTAGAAAGACAGTTAATGAAATGGCAGAGTGCTGGTTCTAGAAGCAACATAGGCAGCACCAATCAGCTCTGTCACTACTGTTGATTTTTTTTGTGTTCCCAATATGAACCTCTATGTTTATATTATTTAGAATTATATTATGTAAAGTTGTTAGAACATTGGAAATGACCAGAACAGTGAAGTATAGGAAGTACCAGGAATATCCTACTTTTGAGGAAAAGTTGAATTTTCCAGGGCTCTAAACACATTTTATATGAAAACTACCTTTTTGTGTTTCTTTTATGCTGGCAAATCTGTGTCATCCTATTTCTCCTGAGCAACAGATGGGCTGTGTCCTTTCATGAGGAGGCTTTCACAGCTCCAACTGGAGGCCATAGGTCCAGAGGTCTCTCAGATCAAAAAACTACCATCAGCAGCAGTGTTTTACTTGTCTCACCTGGCTGGCCTGGCAAACCTGGGTCTCCTTTGCGCCCTCCCGCACCATCAAAGCCAGGGAGTCCATTGCGTCCAGGATCTCCTGGAGGGCCGATTGGACCTACCGGAAAAAGCAGTAGGGTTTTCAAATGTGCATAGGATAAGACCACATCCAGATAAGAGCTTGAACACTTATGGTCCTTGACGGTCACTGAACTCATAATCTGGTTTTGTCTTGAATCCAAATAAATGAAGGAATAGTTTTAAGTCCAAGACGAAAAGATGCAAAGATTTAGCTTTAATCTGAAGCAATTCATTTGCCTCTGGAGATTTCCATAATACGGCAGTTGTGTTCTCCTTTCCTTCAGAACATGACACAGTGCAAGGCCCAACTTTTGTTATATATCCCACCATAGGCAAGGCTGTTGCTGCCTGGTACACTTCATTTATGACAAGGCTGCTATGAGGCCACTAATAAACTAGAAAGACTGAAGTTTGTTTCTAGTTTTCTTTTATAATCACACTTGGCTGCAAGCATAGAGTTAAATGGTGAACTAGAGAAGATTTAGTTTAAAAATCAAAAGGCCTCACAGCACAGGAACGAATAGTCCATCAAAGCAGCCTTTTATCCTTCTGGTGGTTGAGACAAAGAAAACACCAGATCTCAAATACATATGAATTTCATTACAGAGACTGTAACAACATTAACCTAATCAGTCAAGTTAGGATAGCCAGGCGAGCCAGGAGAAATTAGACTGGGCCTAAAAGAAATCAGGGCGTAAGAAACAAACCTTTTCAAGAAAAAAGGAATTGGGATCTGTGGTGGTGTGCATTCTACTAGATGCTGAGACTCTTGTTGTCACAGACAAACTCTGCCAAGTGAAAGGAGAATGAAGGAGATGTTCTCAAATGCCTAAGACTTAAAAAAGATGCTCTCTGCGGTCAGCTCTCCCTTGAGCTGGCCCACTGTTTCTCACAGCATCTCCCACTTTCTCCCTTAAGCCGGCCCGCTGTACTGGCAGCGACTCTTCCTTCCCCTACTCTAATAAACCTCACTTTCCTCTCACTCTGAAAAAAAAATGCTCTCCACTTGTACCTGGTAAACCCTGAGGTCCTGGAAGTCCTGGTAAACCTTTTAATCCAGGTTGGCCTGGAACTCCTGGTGGGCCAGCATCTCCTTTGATTACAATACTCTGCCCTGAAGGACCAGGTAATCCAGGGGCACCTAAGAGGCAAAACACATAAAGTTGAAGGTAGGGAAGAGAAGGGTTGGAAAGAACAGACACCAAAGTAACCCTGGATCAGAATAAGAATTGGTTTGAGAGAAACAAGTTACATGTATTGGAATTTGCCATGTCCAGCAGAAATTTTGTGGGAAAACAAGCCGGAGAAGGCTTTTGCAGCCTTAGCAGAGCCATGAGAAAAACATCTTGGAATGAGAAAGAACAAGTATGAGAAACATGACAGAAAGAGCTAAGGCAAAAACAAGTTGATTCAACTGACAGGGGCTAATTAGCTGGAGTCACACTGATCAGCAAGAACAGGTGGGAGATCTGCCCTGGACTTAAAAACACCGGGTCAGCGCATGTTAGATGCTGTGTGCACACAGACCAGACTCCTTAACTTCTTATCAGTCTGGTTGGCCCCCCTGCCAGCTGCAGTATGCCCTTTCCATTAAGGAGATAATATAAACAATGCAGAGTCACGAGGGTAATTATTGATCAAGGCTATGACTGAGTCCCAGCCTGTGCTGACTGTATCATTCCCTGCAAACAAACTGGATATTTAAACTCTCAATAAAAGTGGACTGGTGAATGTGTTCAGGGCTCTTGACCCAAGAGGTCTTGGCAACCCCATTCCCATCCTTTCTCTCTGTCTATATGTGTGTGTATTAATGTCCCGTCACACCTGCTATTCTCTATGCACCCTGCTGAATGCTGTAGAAAAATCTGTTAGTGAAAATTATCTTTATTTCATCCAAAGATCTGAACAAATAATTTCTTAGGGTCTATGGACAAATCAGGCATATTGTTCCTATTTCAAGCCTTGAAGCATGGCTTTGTAACAACAAAGTCTAATCCACTGCAAATCTGTGAACGCTAGTGTCACAGGAAGACAGTTCTATTTCGTGATGAGTCTATTCTGATTCTAACATCATTTGCAGACCTTGTTTGTTGAGCTTGTCAAGGGAGCCATTGAACTAACTAGTAGAGGAATTTAGTAGATACCCTATTTCACAGTTTACATGAACCCTCTGTAAGTCCCTCAGCAAAAAGAACTATTTTCATATTAAAAATATACAAACAGACCTACATGACTTGCTGTTGTGATCTGTTCAAAGGAATATGGGAAAGTATAGTATAAAGGTAAAAAAAAAATCTCAGTGAAGCATTTACCTTCAACTTAAAAGGTTTGCTCTTGACATTGCATTATTGAAATAGAGAGCTTGAGAGACTGGTAAGTATAATGCATAAAGGGGGGAGTCCTGCCTATTTCCCCTCAGTTGCTGAGGACTGAGACTCTGAAAGTTTGGCAGAAAGGCAGAATGCACAATTTCAAATTCCTCAATGAGTTTAATTATCAGGTATAACTAGCTCTGGAAATAAGTCTTACCTGGGGGCCCAATAAGTCCTGGATCCCCCTCAGGGCCAGTTGAACCAGGTACTCAATGGGTCCTTTCATGCCTGCAAAGAAAGTACATACAATTGCACAGCAAAGCAGCAGGGTTATAGCCTTTCCCCAGCCAAATCAGGAACTGGGTGCCTTCTCCCTAGGGGGAAACCTCAACACATCCCTTCAAATACCTGGAAATCCTGGAACACCAGGAGACCAGGATCCTCCTTCCCATTCCAGGGTAATTATTGATCAAGGCTATGACTGAGTCCCAGCCTGTGCTGACTGTATCATTCCCTGCAAACAAACTGGATATTTAAACTCTCAATAAAAGTGGACTGGTGAATGTGTTCAGGGCTCTTGACCCAAGAGGTCTTGGCAACCCCATTCCCATCCTTTCTCTCTGTCTATATGTGTGTGTATTAATGTCCCGTCACACCTGCTATTCTCTATGCACCCTGCTGAATGCTGTAGAAAAATCTGTTAGTGAAAATTATCTTTATTTCATCCAAAGATCTGAACAAATAATTTCTTAGGGTCTATGGACAAATCAGGCATATTGTTCCTATTTCAAGCCTTGAAGCATGGCTTTGTAACAACAAAGTCTAATCCACTGCAAATCTGTGAACGCTAGTGTCACAGGAAGACAGTTCTATTTCGTGATGAGTCTATTCTGATTCTAACATCATTTGCAGACCTTGTTTGTTGAGCTTGTCAAGGGAGCCATTGAACTAACTAGTAGAGGAATTTAGTAGATACCCTATTTCACAGTTTACATGAACCCTCTGTAAGTCCCTCAGCAAAAAGAACTATTTTCATATTAAAAATATACAAACAGACCTACATGACTTGCTGTTGTGATCTGTTCAAAGGAATATGGGAAAGTATAGTATAAAGGTAAAAAAAAAATCTCAGTGAAGCATTTACCTTCAACTTAAAAGGTTTGCTCTTGACATTGCATTATTGAAATAGAGAGCTTGAGAGACTGGTAAGTATAATGCATAAAGGGGGGAGTCCTGCCTATTTCCCCTCAGTTGCTGAGGACTGAGACTCTGAAAGTTTGGCAGAAAGGCAGAATGCACAATTTCAAATTCCTCAATGAGTTTAATTATCAGGTATAACTAGCTCTGGAAATAAGTCTTACCTGGGGGCCCAATAAGTCCTGGATCCCCCTCAGGGCCAGTTGAACCAGGTACTCCAATGGGTCCTTTCATGCCTGCAAAGAAAGTACATACAATTGCACAGCAAAGCAGCAGGGTTATAGCCTTTCCCCAGCCAAATCAGGAACTGGGTGCCTTCTCCCTAGGGGGAAACCTCAACACATCCCTTCAAATACCTGGAAATCCTGGAACACCAGGGAGACCAGGATCTCCTTTCATTCCATTGAGACCTGGCCGGCCAGGATTACCCTGAATAAATAAAATTGTGAATTTTAGAAGAAAATTGGGGGCAAGGAAGGAAGTGATAGTGACATAGATAGTATTGCATAGTGATTTGCAGTACTGGCTCTGGAGTCAAACTTCTAGGATTCAAATCTCAAATGATCTTTTACTAGCTTGTGTGACCTTGAGTTGATTGTTTATCCCCTCTGATGCATCATTTTCTTACCTCTAACAGAGAAAATAATAGTATCTACTTTGTGAAGCTCTTTCGAGGATTAAATGAGATAACTCATATTAAGTATTGAGAAAACTGATTGGTTATACTATGTACCTAATGGTAGTTATTAATTTATTATCATTAGTGAAGGCACTTCTGTTTTCGTGTAGCCCTGATGTAGTAAGTGAATTTAAATCCAAGAAGTGATAAAGTCTGAAAGACTAAGCAACAAATAGAATGGACTTGTTAATTAATTGGGCTTGAGGGTCTGAAAAACTATGTAAAGAAGAGTTGAAAATAACACTAGAATGAACTAATGGAGGAATAGGTGCAAAACAGTGATGGTTACATTTTGAATAAAATGTAACTAAGAGCTTTAAAGGGGGGCATGTCAGAAAGTCATAGGATCCAGTTTGAAGGGGTTTCCAAATCTAAGACAGTTTGAGAATCAAAACAAGTAAGAATAGTTTAAAAATTATAAATCTTTGAAAAGAATGAGTGTTCATGAGTCTATGGTGGTAACAAACAGACAATAAATGGAAGAGAAGGGATGCTCTTGGTATATGGGAAAGGCTAAGTGGTATATATGGAGGCAGTGATAGAGGGGAACAAACATCAGTTGCCACTATCACAGAATTGAATGGCTGAGGGCTTCCCTGGTGGTCCAGTAGGTAAGGACACCGCCTTGCAGTGCAAGGGGCGCCGGTTCGATCCCTGGCCTGGGAAGATCCCACGTGCCGCGGAGCGGCTGGACTGATGTGTCCAATTACCGAGCCAGAGCTCTGGAGCGCATGCGCCCAGAGCCGGTGCTCTGCAACAACAGAGGCCACCATGATGGGAGGCCCACACGGGCCAAAGAACGAAGATGGATGAAAATGGACAAATGAAAGACCAATAGAAGTGGCCCGCCTGTTCCCCTCCCTCCACACCCCACCCCCACCAAAATAAGTAAATAAATAAATAAATCTTTTATAAAAAAAGAATTGAATGGCTGAGACAGAAATCACAGATAGATATTCTAAGGTGAAATTTTGATATGGAATAGTAGATTTGCATGATCTTAAGGTGTCTTCCTGTAGTTTTGGTTATTAGTTACAAGGGGAAAAATAGTAATCATGTAATGGAGAAACCAGGTAACAACTTGATGGGGAGATCAACATTAAGATAATTAATGAAGGGCAGATGAACATCATGGGCCTTCATATCTGAGAACACACCACTTATAGAGTATTCCATCTGGGGATACATCACCTAAATCTAATTATGAAGAAACAGCAGACAAGAGAAGAAAGATTCTTTTTTATTAATGGGAAGGGACTACACACATTTTTGGTCATGAAAGAAAAACAAAACCCAAAAAAACAGGGCTTCCCTGGTGGTCCAGTGGGCAAGGACACTGCCTTGCAGTGCAAGGGGCGCCAGTTTGATCCCTGGCCTGGGAAGATCCCACGTGCTGCCGAGCAGCTGGACTGATGAGTCCAACTACTGAGCCAGAGCTCTGAGGCGCATGCACCCAGAGCCGGTGCTCTGCAATGAGAGAGGCCACTGCGATGGGAGGCCCACATGGGCCAAAGAACAAAGATGGATGAAAATGAATAAATGAAAGACCAATAGAAGTGGCCAAAAAACCACACACACACACACAAAACCCCAAAAGATTTAGAAACTGTTTCAGATTGAGGGAGAATAAAAAGATAGAATAAAGGCAATGGATGGTTTGGTCTGGATCCTATTTTGGAGGGGGGGAATGCTATAAAGGATATTACCAAGTCAATTGATACAACTAGAATATGTGGTTAGAAATAAAAATGTTACACTGATGTTCAATTTCCTGAAACTGAGAATTATACTATGGCTCCATAAATGAATATATTTAATTTTAGGAAATATTATACATTTAAGCATTTTACTGAGAAAGGGGCATGATAGATACAACTTATTCTCAAATATTGCAGAAAAATGCTCAACTATACACATACACACACAGAAAATACATGTAGAGACCAAATGGGGGAAAACATTAACAACTGAGTAACATTAAAAACTTACCCCATCTGGGTAAGTGGGTTTGTTGATTTTTTCTTTTTACCATTCTTGAAAGTTTTTTGTAAGTTTAATATTATTTACGAATAAAAATGAGAAAGGGTACAAATGTAAGAACCTACATGAAAGAAAATGAATAGAATCTGAAAATACCAGATTTATAAAATGTTGGTATCAGACAGTAGTCTTGAATTAGGCTAAGTGACATGTGAACTGGAAATGAATGAAGTAGGGAGTGAGTAGAGAATGAATAAAGAGAAGATTAAAATTTTAAGTCTAGGGGCTTCCCTGGTAGTCCAATGGGTAAAGACACCACCTTGCAGTGCAAGGGGCACTGGTTTGATCCCTGGCCTGGGAAGATCCCATGTGCTGCAGAGCAGCTGGACTGATGTGTCCAATTACCGAGCCAGAGCTCTGGAGCGCATGCACCCAGAGCCAGCGCTCTGCAACGACAGACGCCACCGCAATGGGAGACCCAAATGGTCCAAACAACAAAGATGGATGAAAATAGATAAATGAGAGACCAATAAAAGTGGCCCGCCCACCCCCCTCCCTCCCCAACCCATCCCCCCAAAAATAAATAAATAAAGTTTAAGAAAAAATAAAATTTTAAGTCTAGATGCCCAGAAGAACAATGATAACAGGAAAAAAAAAGGTTAGTTGCTGAAAAGCTTTAAGGATAATTTCTTTAGATTTTTTTCTGCTACAAAGCAGCTGTCAGAGTTAAAAAACTGAGCCCAGACTCTGCTGGCTGCCAAATGCAACAATAATCCTCCTGAAGGAAGGAAGGAATCTTTGACGATCCATAAAGAAGCATGTGACTTTCTAGGTCACTCAAGCCAATGTGGAAAATGGATGAATAGAGATGTGGGGATATGCTGAAATTGCTTCTATGAATGATACTGATGTTCAATTTCCTGAAACTGAGAATTATACTATGGCTCCATAAATGAATATATTTAATTTTAGGAAATATTATACATTTAAGCATTTTACTGAGAAAGGGGCATGATAGATACAACTTATTCTCAAATATTGCAGAAAAATGCTCAACTATACACATACACACACAGAAAATACATGTAGAGACCAAATGGGGGAAAACATTAACAACTGAGTAACATTAAAAACTTACCCCATCTGGGTAAGTGGGTTTGTTGATTTTTTCTTTTTACCATTCTTGAAAGTTTTTTGTAAGTTTAATATTATTTACGAATAAAAATGAGAAAGGGTACAAATGTAAGAACCTACATGAAAGAAAATGAATAGAATCTGAAAATACCAGATTTATAAAATGTTGGTATCAGACAGTAGTCTTGAATTAGGCTAAGTGACATGTGAACTGGAAATGAATGAAGTAGGGAGTGAGTAGAGAATGAATAAAGAGAAGATTAAAATTTTAAGTCTAGGGGCTTCCCTGGTAGTCCAATGGGTAAAGACACCACCTTGCAGTGCAAGGGGCACTGGTTTGATCCCTGGCCTGGGAAGATCCCATGTGCTGCAGAGCAGCTGGACTGATGTGTCCAATTACCGAGCCAGAGCTCTGGAGCGCATGCACCCAGAGCCAGCGCTCTGCAACGACAGACGCCACCGCAATGGGAGACCCAAATGGTCCAAACAACAAAGATGGATGAAAATAGATAAATGAGAGACCAATAAAAGTGGCTCGCCTGCTCCCCTCCCTCCCCAACCCATCCCCCCAAAAATAAATAAATAAAGTTTAAGAAAAAATAAAATTTTAAGTCTAGATGCCCAGAAGAACAATGATAACAGGAAAAAAAAAGGTTAGTTGCTGAAAAGCTTTAAGGATAATTTCTTTAGATTTTTTTCTGCTACAAAGCAGCTGTCAGAGTTAAAAAACTGAGCCCAGACTCTGCTGGCTGCCAAATGCAACAATAATCCTCCTGAAGGAAGGAAGGAATCTTTGACGATCCATAAAGAAGCATGTGACTTTCTAGGTCACTCAAGCCAATGTGGAAAATGGATGAATAGAGATGTGGGGATATGCTATTCTTTTACAGGTAAAGACAGAAATGCAAAGTATCTGTCTTCCTTATAGACACAAAGCACAAGTGTACAGTGGAGCTGAAATCTGACCCTAACTATAATTTCAAAGTCTAAAATGTCCCCACTCACCACTATGATCAATTCTCCGTGGAAAGACTCAGCCCCAGACGATGGTTATACACACACACAACACATCCTTTTATAAATTTGCTTTCTCTGAAATTAAAGTTTCTCAAATCTGAATCTATACATACCAGAGACTCCAGTTAAACTATTTTCTGGGAAACTCTTTATAAGGTAGCAAAGTCCCTTTAGTTGGTAGAAGATAAGAACCTTGCCTTCTTTGTCTGTAATTCACCAGTAAGCCATGCAAAGAGCCTTGACCAGTAAATGATAATTAAAATAATGCAGTTTGGAATTCTCATTTTGAATGCAAACACCCACATCTATTTCTCGTTGAATATCTACTCCCATGTCCTACCTGAAGACCTGGAGGACCCTGATCACCTTTCAAACCAGGCAAACCAGGTTTCCCAGGTTGGCCTGGGTTTCCTCTCTCTCCTTTAATACCTCCATTTCCAGGGAGACCCCGGGGACCTTCTGGACCTGGTGGACCTTGATAATGCACAACAAATAACCACATTTCAGTATAACACAAGAATAGCATAAAAGTCTGGCTTTTAAATTCTCTAAATACACACAGTCATCTAAATACTATTAGTTTGCAGAATAAAATCCAAACTACATTGAAATATATAGATCCATGCTTACTCTCTAATGTAATCTGGGCTGGGTTCTTTTTGTTATTAAACAATGGGCTGAAGATTATTTTAGTTTGTATTTTACTATATATTAAATCCAATAAGCTCATATCTAAAGGAAGGAACTTAAGGAACTTAAGACATTATAATCTTTACATATAAAGATTGCTCCTGTAATCCCTAATTGTTTGATTTAAGTGAACCAAAACAGATACCATAGGACACTGTTCTCAAATTAGAAATGCATCATAATCCCCAGGAGGGCTTGTTAAAATAAATTCCTGGGTGTCTACCACGCTGAAGGTGGTCGGGCCTGGTTAGTACTTGGATGGGAGATTCCTGGGTATACCCCCAGAGTTTTGGATTCTGTTAGGACTGAGAGGGGTTAAGGAATTTGCATTCTAACAAGTACTCTGTAGATAAGCAATATCCTTAGCTAAAGCTGCTGGTTTATGATCAAAGTTTGGAGGGCAATCAGGGAGTCATGCCATGTGCTTCACTGTGATTAAAATAAAATTGTAAGTAGTTGTTTCTATTCAGGTTATATTACTATGCAGTTAAGATAGGTATTTAAGCAAACTAATTGCTTAATTTCATTTTTGTGATATGTTTACTATCTGGGGATATTTTAGTGTCAGAAATTCATGGGTTCAATATAGTACTTTTGAATTTACTTTAAAAATGTTTTTGTATTATTTACATTTTAAATATTTCTGAAGAGAAAGGAAGGACTTGGCATATAATTTCTGAATACATAAACTAATTTAAAAGGGGGATTTTGCTAAGCTCCTTCCTTATACTATGTTTTAAAATGTTCACTGTAAATAAAGATACTGGGTTCATTAAGTGACCAAGAAAGAAGATCTTACAAATTGCCACATTTTTCTCACTAGGTGGGAAATAGCTGTCTTGTTTGCAGAGTGCAATTATTAAGACGTGGAGATTAAGTAGCCCTGCCTTAAGGAAATAATTATGAAGTCCCAAATAATGAACAGTGCATAGTGAGTTCTTACACCTTCTTTCCTCCAGTAATCTTAGTTTTGCATTGGTTTCAACAAAAAAGGAAAATATGCAGAGATTGTTTTTGAAGGAAATATCATAGGCAAATGAATTTAGAATATAGAGTTCATTCTTACATATGGACAAAAGGTCACATTTTTGATCCTATACTTTCCAATACTCTTATGACCCAGAATCATGCTAACAAGGCAGCATGGCATAGGGGTCGTGAATACTGGACTCATTAATCATTAGCTGTTTGGGCTCTGTAAGTGTTATTAAACACCTTGGCCTCAATGCCTCTTCTTCAAAATGGAAATAAGAATAGCACCTTTTATCAGGTTATTCAAAGAATTAAATAATATGTATAAACACAGTGTCTGGCCCATAGTAAGAATTATATAATAAGTTTTAAACAATTATTATCATCTTTATTACTAGTAAGACTGAAGGTAAGAACCTATCTTTAAAATATGAACTTGGTTTTAATCTTTCAGCTATTTCTAGGTAACTTCATAACACTACGCTATCTGTCATATGAGAAAGAGGAAGCAGGTTCACAATAGTATAACAATCATTTTATCTTTAAAAAGTTTAAGTGTTATAGTCACCATAGCCCAGCAACCAGATAGACACACTAAGAAATTCCCTTCCCAATCATAAAGAAAGGGTTGGGGCACTTTGAACTTTAAACAAATAAAAGCAATTATTGAGTTCAAACCCCTTGATAGGGTTTTCTGAGAAAAACTGTTAGCTTCATCCAGAATGCGTAATTTGGAGTAGAAATCAGGTAGCCAATCAGATTATTAAGAGAAAAGTAAACTATCTGTGAATCAGTCTACCAATGATTAGAGTAAGATCTCTTAAGTAAAAAAAAAAAGAAAGACATTTTATACCTCTCTTCCTCAGTCTGAAAAGCAATCAGAACTCTTGCTATCATTTGGGAAAAAAAAGTAGACTTGTTTTGGCATTGCTCTGTTTGCAATTAAAAGGAAATCTAGGGAAATCTACATGTTGTTGATTCAGACCTGTTGTTCTAGAGTCTCTGAAATTTAAATTATTGATTTATTAACGACACAAGAGGCATGTAAGTTTTATTTTTAACAGTACTCAATAGCTACCCTCTTTCATTATTTAAAATAGCCATGAAAACACAGATCTAATCAATCTCAGGCAACAAAAACTCAAGAAAATAAAATCAATATGCGGAAGTTACAAATGGCTCAAATGTCTGCATAAATAATGCAGTCTCAAAGATAAAAATAAGTGTCTTTCTACTTAAAATTCAATATGTTTCTATGTATGAATTACCTATTATAAATAATTGAAACCACAAAGACCTGATGTCATTTCAAGCTTGATTATAAATAAGTCACATTACCTTCACCAAAATGTTAAATACCAGAGCAGGTAGTGTTTGAGGGTGACAGCACTCTTCAACTGACTTCCAAATTTTAGCAAAAAAAAAAAAAAAGTGCATTTCTCTTGCCACACATACAAAGCATTAAAAAAATAAAAAGAATTGACCAGTGAAGAGTCTAACCTTGAAAACCTGGGAAGATCAGAGTTCACCAAAGCCCAAAGATCGATGTTAGCAGTATCAGACATCACACAGTACAAAATAAGATTATGAGTTAGAAGTGGTTCACATTATAGCACAAGTTAAACAATAATTCTCTTTGCCAGCATTTCTTATACCTATAGCGTAATCAGTATGCAAACAGAACCATACAGGAGTATAGAGTCACATGTTTAAAAACAGAGCTTATTCTATGAAATAAGCTGCTAGTTTTCATTAATCCAAACAATGTAAAACTCTACTGAAGACATAATGTTAACACTGCTACAATGGCTTTCCAAAAGTTAGCACCTCAAAATATTAAAGTTGGAAAGGTAGTACCACTTCATTGATAGCCTTCTATTCCTTTGGGCAAAACTTTTGCGTAAAAGTTTATCTTGGCCTCTGCCATTCTTCAGTAAAAACATGAGGTGCAAATTTCTTGGTATAGGCAGACTGCTCCAAGGAGTTACAGGTAAAGATCTTATTAGACAAATATATAAAGATCACACATGACCTAACAGAGAAATTAAAACACAAATATAGAATGGCTATTGCCAATTGTACTTCTGTTTCTCTTCTTTGAAAATCATTCCACGAAGCCAGATTGTGATTTTTAAAAATAATCCATCAAGAGGCTTTCTTCTGTGCATTATTACTTATAATAAGTTAATCAAAGAGAAAAAGCCAATATATGTTTGATCACCATTGAACTTGAAAACTAAGAGTTGGATTTTCCAAAGATGGGAAGACTATCATTGAAGGGGCCCTTCAAAATATTTTGGCATGCAATATCCCACCCCAAACTATAGAAAATATCACATTTACTTTATATTATCCAATGTACATATAAAATTAGACAATTAACTACTAAAAGAAGGATCATTAAATAAAAAGATAAAAAGCCTACAAACAGGACAACTCTTGGTTAAAGTTAATCAACTACAAACACAATTTCCTTTTCTTACAAGTCTTGCTATGATTTATAGGCATTTAGGTTTGCAGAGATAATAAATTGTGCTAGAGCACTGAATCCTAGAAATTAGAAGACTGAGGATCTACTCTTGGCTCTACTACTTATACCTATGGGATCCAGGGTGGTTCAATTTCTCTGAGCTTTTTTTGTCAATCACATAATGGGTATAGTGGTGTCTACTCTAACCTCTTTCAGACTTGTTTTAAAGATCAAATTCATTTTTTAAAAAAAGGTTGACCTGGTATTTACCATGTACAAGATGCTACAGGGAACACAAGGATTAGACAGATAAACTCTGCCTTCAAGGAGCATGATACAAAAGGTGGCAGGTCATATAAATAGAAAAGATTACTATTACTACCAAGTAGTAAGATTCTTAAAGCATTTGATAGTTTGAAATCCAGGAGGCCAAAAACAATTAGCTTCTGCTTGTTCAAATGGTTTCTAAATCACAGAGCAAACTGACTCAAGACAACACTTTGAGCAGAGTCTGGCAACACAATTAGCTAGATAAATTAGAATTTCTACCTAAGATAATTCAGAGTTTGAGTAAAGATAGTTTATATGTGTGTTTGATATAGAAGAACCAAAATAAGAACTCTTAGAAAACTATGTCTTTGAAATAAATGGTATTTCAGTCTAAGTAACAAGGAAAACTTCAGATTGTATCATAGCAAAACTTCTAAGACTTCAATTTCTAAAAGCTAACATTTAAATGAGATATATGCCAAGTCAATTTTGTACATGAGGTTCTAAATCCATTATTTCTCAAACAACCCAACAAAGTTTAACTGAAAAACAAAATAAAATCTCTCATACATCAGCTCAGTTCAGTTGCTCAGTCGTGTCCAACTCTTTGTGACCCCATGGACTGCAGCATGCCAGGCTTCCCTGTCCGTCACCATCTCCCAGAGTTTGCTCCAACTCACATTCATTGACTCAGTGGTGCCATCCAACCATCTTATCCTCTGTCGTCCCCTTCTCCTACCTTCTATTCTTCTCAACATCAGGGTCTTTTCCAATGAGTTGTCTCTTCACATCCAGTGGCCAAAGTACTAAAGCTTCAGCTTCAGCATCAGTCCTTCCAATGAATATTCAGGATTTATTTCCTTTAGGATCTTATACATAGGTGGTAATAATTAAAGATAAGCTGATGAATTGATTTGTAAATTTTAAATCCAGTTTCCACTTAGGGTTGTACTCTTCAATTGTTGCAAAGAAGAGAATACTGCAGATACTGGGTTCCAATAACTATGTAATTTAGAGTACATCTGGTAAATAAGTTGTCCAATCAGTTTTAAAGTAATGAGACTCCTTTCTCTTCTTTGAGTATATTCTAGTACTTCAGAAGAAAACAATCTTCTTGAGGACAGTAAAATCTGGAGGTGATCAAGGCAGCATACTTCTATGCAAACTGGACAGGGGAGGACTCAAAACTACTTCAAAGTACATCCTAGTCTTCTCTTTATCTCAGCAATAGTTAAATAGCATGCCTTTGTCTTAATCTTTTTGATGACATTCATTTAGGAAAAACACAAGAAACAGTTAGCAGGGGTTGACAGAGTTTTTGAGTTAACAGAAAACACAAAAACAAAGGCAAGGTTCAGTCTGCTGTGAATGAGTCTCCTAAAATGGCAGAGGAGATCAAAGCAGTCAATCCTAAAGGAAATCAACCCTGAATATTCATTGGAAGGACTGAGGCTGAAGCTGAAGCTCCAATACTTTGGCCACCTGATGCAAAGAGAAGAATCGTTGGAAAATACCCTGATGCTGGGAAAAACAGAAGGCAGAATAAGGGGACAACAGAGGACGAGATGGTTGGATAGCATCACTGAATCAAAGGACATGAGTTTAAGCAGGCTCTGGGAGATGGTGACGGACAGGGAAGCCTGGCATGCTGCAGTCCATGGGGTCACAAAGAGTTGGACATGACTGAATGAATGAAGTGAAAATGGCAGAAGCAGCTTTGTTCAATGAATTACCATATTTATAACTAGAATAAAAGGTCAGCACATAGGCATCAAGCTATGTAACCGTTTTTGTGGAAAGATGTTACTAGTAGAACAGTCACTTAATTGCGTACTGGGGAGCCTCAAGTCAGATTTTCTGCTATGCCAGTAACTAATAGTATGACCTTGAGTAAGCTTATTAACTTCTTTGAGCCTTAGTTTTCTCATCTGTGACTAAACTTCAGACAGGTTCCAGTGAGCACTCTTTACAACTAGGCCTTACCCCTTGGGCCCTACCAGTTTTAGCAAGAATCTTGCTAAGTCAGTTTAGGGACAGCCACCTTACCTGGATATTTGATCAACTTCCTCATTCATCATCCCTGATGCCTAAGTCCTTAAACTGCCTTTAGCAAGAACTCTAATAGGCCAGTTTAGCAAGAATCTGCTTACCTTTGATGTCTCCTTTTAGTAAATTTTCATCCACTGACTCCTTCACTCTGCTAGTCAAATATAAATATCCATTTGGCCTTGTACCCAGATGTGAACTCAGTCTCTGTCTCCTACTGTAATAGTCTCTTCCCTAATGCAATAGTCTTGAATAAAACCTATCTTTCTATCATCAACCAGTGTCTAGTGAATACCTGTTTGACACATGTAATGCTTAGGCCTTTCTAGATTGCTACTGTATGGCCATATGAAATAATGGTTTTGTGCAGTAGCAATAGGGCTTCCTTTGTAGCTCAGCTGGTTAAGAATCTGCCTGCAATGCAGGAGGTTTGATTCCTGTGTCCGGAAATCCCCTGGAGAATAATAGAGGGAATGATTCAGATAGTGATAGACTATGCTTCCTAAAAAGCATCCTGAAAAAGTATGAATATTAAAACCACAAGAAGAGAAAATTTCCTGCCATTCCCAGTAACTAGAACTCAGGATTATATATTTTCCCCCTTTTAGCTCCACCTTAGAAATGTGAAAAGGGTTATTTATCTTGAATAATAATAAACACACTTAGATATTTGTGATTCTTTTTACTCTTGATTAAGTGAAAATCTTTTAACATGTATCATCATTTTTCTAATGGGCACCTCTTGGTAACTGTTTCTAGGTGTGTACTGTTTATATGTATAGGATGAAAATAAGATTAAGAGGTTTCTAATTTGTGCTGGCCACACTGAGGTTTTTTTGTTTAATTCTGTACGTATTAGTCCATTTTCACAGTAGCAGAATTTAGAACTTTGCAACAAACCAAAACATGAAAGTGGGATGGTTTGAAGTTACAAGAGGTATAGTTCATCAAGAATTACATATCTGCAGAATCTGATAATACATATTATTGTTTAAAAAAGAATGCCTTTTTTGAAGAATAGTTCAATTTCATTTACATTAGCAGATATGAGGCAAAAGTAGTAAATACACAGTAAATGTAAAATACTATAAAATATAGTTTTAAGCACTATAAATTTTCAGCTAAAAACACAAATATATAAATTTCAAAAGGATAAATCAGTTTTTCTAGTTGAGTTATTCTGAGTTATTCTCATAGACAGAAAAACTGGGCTGTACAAATTCCTGACAATTTTCAGAGACAGATCAACATGTAAGAACTGAATTGGCATATATGCTCTTAAAATATATTCAAACACTTGAAAACATTAGGTACAGGTGTATATATAACCATATACACACATACACATATACTATATATGTGTATATAAACAATATACACATACATATAAATATATATAAATATAAATATAAGAAAGTTTCATACTTCATGCAGATAACTACTTTGGAGTTAAGGAGCTAACCTGTAGGACCTGGATAGGGATCAAAGTTCACCAAGGCCCAATGCCATCATTAACAAAAAGGAAAAATATCAAAATTGTTAGAAATATCAAGGAACTAAGGCATTGCACTAACTTCTTTCAAGTTAAACTTTAATTCAATAAAAGAATACTCTGCAAGTTCATAGTCATGCATCTGTATATAAACCAAATTATCACCATTTCCCATCAACATTAAAATAAAACAGCACATGTGACATATTTTGAAGAGCCAAAAAATCATTTTGATAGTAATCATTACTATAAGCACAGACGACCATCAATTCTAAGAACAATTTCGTTTAAACTTCCATTTTAATTTGTAGTTTATACTACTAAGTTGAGAGGTCACAAATACTCATCAGATGTGTGTTTCTCTTCTGACTACTTTTATCATTTCTTTTATAAACAGTATATTAAAAAAAAAAAACCTTTAGCACTGATGCCTTTATGTTGACATATTCCAAAATAATGTTCAACACTGAACTCCATTACTAGTAAGAATAAATAGCCACAGTGCTGATTAAACTACAAAAAAAGGACAATAGTTTGGTTTATTTGAATTACTGCATGTATAACCAAGCAGGATATTTGTGTCAATGCTTTACATTACATGCAAGAGAATTAACATAGCTGAGATTGTCACTGGTTTTCTTCAATAGTAAACGAAAGTAAAACTTCAACTAATACCTTCTATTAACATTCAGATCAGATCAGATAAAATCTGGTTTTGAAAATCATCTTCTGAACAAAGCATGCTTTTGGAGACTATCTTATTAAAACTGACTGCCATCACTGCAGAGTCTACCGAAATTTTCACTTTTAAATACAATGAAAAAATGAGTCAGAGACTTTCAAAGGGTAAAAAGGCAATTGTTTTGTTTCTTTAATCTTATATTTCTCTTACTTTTAAAAAATCAATGTGAGTTAAATTTTCAATAATTAAAAATATAAAAACTGAGCTATCAAGTCTTAAGAATCTATGAATAATCTATCTCCAGTGATTGGGTTCAGCGATATTAATCCAGGATGAAAGTGAACATTTCCAAACTTAGTAAAATGAAGTGAAACAGCACAAACACAAAAGGAAAAGTGAACACTGGATGCAAAACTGAGACTACGAGAGCAGTTAACACAAGACAAATGAGGTAAAGACATGAAGCTGGTATGAAGAGATCACTATTTGATTTAATCATGCTGTGATGCTGAGGATAAATTTGATTTCCTAGCTCCTAGAGAAGACAAATTTTTTTTGTTGTGCTTGGTGACATGTGCTGATCATATGAAAGAACCATAGCAACATTTTTGGTATGGACCACAAGCATCTATGGGGTGATCACTAAAATGATTTCTGTGATAACATGCTGAGAAGCTCATTAAAAATGCAGCTGGCATTTTGCTGCCAGGTTATCAGTATAGCTTTATGTTTAATAAAATGATTAATAAATCCACTATTTCCTTTTCTCCTCTAAGTTAGTTTGCTTTAGTTCAACTTTAAGTAAATGATGAAACATATTACTGAAAAGAATTGTCTGATGCCATGGAAATGGATGGAGTTAGGAATAAAACAAGCTATTTCTTTTTAAGTAGTTATTCAGATTGCAGATTTTATGTCCTAAAGACTGAATAACCTGCCAGCAAAATGAAATAAATGGACTAATGAGTAGACCATTCCCCTACTTTTCACATACATACCTGGTCTCCCCGGGAGGACCTTGGGGCCCAGGGCTGCCTTTAGGGCCTTCCAGAGCTGGGCCTGGAGAACCAGGAGGGCCTGGGGGACCCTGCAGACCAGGGAAACCATGAAAGCCTGGTTCTCCCTTTGGACCTGGAAGGCCAGGGTTTCCTGGAATGCCAGGTAATCCTCCATCACCCTTTTGACCTATGAAAGCAAAGTCATGTTAGAGAAAACACTAAGTGGTACTGAATATTAGGCTTGCCTGTAAGACTAAGCTACTCCTACTCCCATCTACTATAAAAAGTAATGGAAAAATTTTTTAAATTTTTGTGAGTTAAATTTTCAATAATTAAAAATATAAAAACTGAGCTATCAAGTCTTAAGAATCTATGAATAATCTATCTCCAGTGATTGGGTTCAGCGATATTAATCCAGGATGAAAGTGAACATTTCCAAACTTAGTAAAATGAAGTGAAACAGCACAAACACAAAAGGAAAAGTGAACACTGGATGCAAAACTGAGACTACGAGAGCAGTTAACACAAGACAAATGAGGTAAAGACATGAAGCTGGTATGAAGAGATCACTATTTGATTTAATCATGCTGTGATGCTGAGGATAAATTTGATTTCCTAGCTCCTAGAGAAGACAAATTTTTTTTGTTGTGCTTGGTGACATGTGCTGATCATATGAAAGAACCATAGCAACATTTTTGGTATGGACCACAAGCATCTATGGGGTGATCACTAAAATGATTTCTGTGATAACATGCTGAGAAGCTCATTAAAAATGCAGCTGGCATTTTGCTGCCAGGTTATCAGTATAGCTTTATGTTTAATAAAATGATTAATAAATCCACTATTTCCTTTTCTCCTCTAAGTTAGTTTGCTTTAGTTCAACTTTAAGTAAATGATGAAACATATTACTGAAAAGAATTGTCTGATGCCATGGAAATGGATGGAGTTAGGAATAAAACAAGCTATTTCTTTTTAAGTAGTTATTCAGATTGCAGATTTTATGTCCTAAAGACTGAATAACCTGCCAGCAAAATGAAATAAATGGACTAATGAGTAGACCATTCCCCTACTTTTCACATACATACCTGGTCTCCCGGGAGGACCTTGGGGCCCAGGGCTGCCTTTAGGGCCTTCCAGAGCTGGGCCTGGAGAACCAGGAGGGCCTGGGGGACCCTGCAGACCAGGGAAACCATGAAAGCCTGGTTCTCCCTTTGGACCTGGAAGGCCAGGGTTTCCTGGAATGCCAGGTAATCCTCCATCACCCTTTTGACCTATGAAAGCAAAGTCATGTTAGAGAAAACACTAAGTGGTACTGAATATTAGGCTTGCCTGTAAGACTAAGCTACTCCTACTCCCATCTACTATAAAAAGTAATGGAACTTACTAAGCTCATTTTGACCTCCTACCAGATCCCCAACCCATCCAGAAAACCCATTCTTCCTATTAAATATATTTGTCTTTTATCAGAAGTATGTTAGAGTATGTACAGAAAGATAGAAACAATCATAACTTGCATCCTAAAAGATAACCTTTGTGTTAGGAGATAGAGCAGTGATCACATGACCAGTAGCTGTAGGAAAAATAGGGGAAAAAATAGAAAAGTATAAAATATATACAAGATAGGTTGGAGATGGTGGGAGGAAATTCCTAACACAAGTGTTCTGATACTAATTTTTGAGACTATTGGAAGATATGGATCCTCAATGGTTGCTGTGTGTCCCGGAAGACCATTCTATCCAACACTTACAATCACAATCTAGATAAACTGTTTTCAACACCTTTTCTACACCACTCACATGTCTGAGAGCTATATAACTGTTGTACATTAGAGTAGTAACTTTTATGTTGGAATCATAAAAAGAATACAAGAACTTCTAAGTGATCTATGTGTGGCTTGAAAAAAGCCTCCATAGGAATAGCTGAAGGTCATCTCAAAACATAAAAATACATATCTATACACACACTCA
The DNA here is from genome assembly GCA_022376925.1 of Tragulus kanchil. Lineage (NCBI taxonomy): Eukaryota > Metazoa > Chordata > Mammalia > Artiodactyla > Tragulidae > Tragulus > Tragulus kanchil. The sequence goes on along the minus strand of JAIOJX010000001.1, from coordinate 61,294,008 downwards.
GTCATTTAATTAATTACCTGTTGCTTATGATGAGAGCAAAAACAAATGAGGGAGGTAGATGTGGGTGCACACAACCCATCCAAGATGCAAATTAAGATGGAGTTTTCAATGGACATTTTTATGATTGGTATATATTTATACAGTTTTATGTTATCTTGACTTGGGTTTCCATGGGGAGAAAAAAAACTATTTTTCTTCTAGCTAAAAGAGTTTTTTTTTTTTTTAAACTTACTGAAACCTACCTCTTTCTATGACTTTATTTTCTTTACCATTTCCTTAACATTTATTTACAAGGTTAATGAAGAGATGCCTGTATGTCAATTTTCTTAATGGTATATTTTTATAGTACAACACCTTAAACTAAGTTGCTAACTAAGACATACTTTAAGATATAACTCTGGCTTTGAGTTGTTTGGGGTTGTATGTGGAGATGGAAAAACAAGTGTACTGGAGAATATTTTCTTTTTATGGATTTATTTAGTATGCTTCATTAAAGTTTACCAGAAAGTCCTGGAAGTCCAGGGGGTCCTGGGATTCCAAAGCCTGGTTGGCCTGTCAGAGCAGAAACCAAAAACTTTCAAATACATAATAATTACTGAAACGATGAGAAATTATTTTTGGATCATTTAGGTTTTTAGTAAGTTCTGCAATGTATATTCTATGAAATATGGAGAAGGCTTACGTCCAACACAGAAGTACAATTCTAACATGAAAAAACCATATAAACTTATATTTATGATGAGAGTTAAATATATCTTTAAATACTCATTATATATATATACACTCATTATATATATATATATATATATATATACACTCATTATATATATATATATATACACTCATTATATATATATATATGATAAATTGCAGAGTAAAAGAAGGTCATCCAGAGTAGTTGAAAAATACTAAGTAACTTCTTGACATGAAAAACTGAACAAGAAAGGATATGGAGTTTTTCATGAGGGGGAGGCAACTTGATTCAATAAACGTGACGTAATATTCTCAAAACAAAGTGGAAGAAGGTAATTAGGAAGGAAAAAGTGTATGGTAGCTTAGAGGGTAAGAAAGAAGATATAATTTCACTATGGGTAAAAAAAAATCAAAAGTTAAAGTAGACAAGGAAGAAATTGGAAAACTAAGGAAAAAAAAAAAATATATATAGTACCTGGTTCACCTTTCTGTCCAGCTGGTCCAGGAATACCATCTTGACCTGGTTTGCCTTTTTCACCTGGAGGCCCTGGTGGCCCAGGACGACCTCCACCACCTAAAAACAGAGTATAACAGGTTATATCTATCTTCTCAGTTTCCTTTTCCTCCTACAATATTCCCAATCCTTTCCACTTTAGCTTCAAACAGTTCTAGCTAAGACTCTGGGTGACTTCTTTAAATCATGAAATCTTTTGTAAAAGAAATAAAGGATAATGAGAATAAGGAATGTCTTTATCATACATTCAGTATTCAAACTCACCTCATTTAATCTACCTTTAGAATATTTAAGAAATCGGGGGTGGGGGGATAGAAATGGTGTGAACTGTAGGCCCTGTATGGGGCCAAAAGGAGTGATTTGCTTCAGAATTCAGTAAACAAGCAGAACTACACCTTGCCATTCTAAAATAAATCAGAGCTTCTATCTACTATTAGAGGACACTTGAAATAACTCTTCTTGGAAAAAGTGAGCCTAAAAAATAAGGTCCCATAATAATAATTTTAAGCAAGTTATTGGAAAAAATATAATGTGAGGCCTAACATTCACAGCTCCCAGAAATGTGTCCAATTCTAACATGAAAAAACCATATAAACTTATATTTATGATGAGAGTTAAATATATCTTTAAATACTCATTATATATATATACACTCATTATATATATATATATATATATATATATACACTCATTATATATATATATATATACACTCATTATATATATATATATGATAAATTGCAGAGTAAAAGAAGGTCATCCAGAGTAGTTGAAAAATACTAAGTAACTTCTTGACATGAAAAACTGAACAAGAAAGGATATGGAGTTTTTCATGAGGGGGAGGCAACTTGATTCAATAAACGTGACGTAATATTCTCAAAACAAAGTGGAAGAAGGTAATTAGGAAGGAAAAAGTGTATGGTAGCTTAGAGGGTAAGAAAGAAGATATAATTTCACTATGGGTAAAAAAAAATCAAAAGTTAAAGTAGACAAGGAAGAAATTGGAAAACTAAGGAAAAAAAAAAAATATATATAGTACCTGGTTCACCTTTCTGTCCAGCTGGTCCAGGAATACCATCTTGACCTGGTTTGCCTTTTTCACCTGGAGGCCCTGGTGGCCCAGGACGACCTCCACCACCTAAAAACAGAGTATAACAGGTTATATCTATCTTCTCAGTTTCCTTTTCCTCCTACAATATTCCCAATCCTTTCCACTTTAGCTTCAAACAGTTCTAGCTAAGACTCTGGGTGACTTCTTTAAATCATGAAATCTTTTGTAAAAGAAATAAAGGATAATGAGAATAAGGAATGTCTTTATCATACATTCAGTATTCAAACTCACCTCATTTAATCTACCTTTAGAATATTTAAGAAATCGGGGGTGGGGGGATAGAAATGGTGTGAACTGTAGGCCCTGTATGGGGCCAAAAGGAGTGATTTGCTTCAGAATTCAGTAAACAAGCAGAACTACACCTTGCCATTCTAAAATAAATCAGAGCTTCTATCTACTATTAGAGGACACTTGAAATAACTCTTCTTGGAAAAAGTGAGCCTAAAAAATAAGGTCCCATAATAATAATTTTAAGCAAGTTATTAAGAATTGCTCATTTCATATTTACCAAGTAGTACTAAGTGAATAATCAGCAGGTCTCTCTGTCTTGAAAACATTCACAGCTCCCAGAAATGATCAGACTTTCAAAAAATGAATAAAGCCTTAGTTTTATAGCATAACAAATCCTTATTTTTCATTCTTACCTATAGGACCAGGTTCTCCTGGAAGGCCAGGGTTCCCAGGAGGACCATTAATACCTTTTGGTCCAGGAAGGCCTGGGGTTCCTAGAGTAAAAAGTTCAATTTAACGATAATTGAAAAACTACACTGCTTTGAGAGCTATAACTCAAAGTTATAATTTATAGAGTGTTAGCACAGAAACAGTGAAGAATAGAAAGAAAACCCCCAAACACAGTGGTGCTTGGTTGATTATTTAAAAATAATTTTAAGTTTTAAATTGATTTATGCAGAGGCTGCATTATTATATATTCACAATAAATAATTACCACCATGTTATACTGGTAGAATTGACTGGTAGGATTCCATTGTATAGATATACCAAATTTTTAAAAATCCATTCATTTATTGTTGAACATTTAGGCTGTTGTCAGGTTTTAGCTATTATGAATACTATTCTATTTGTGGAAACCTGGTCTACTTAGCTGTTATGAGTAATGCTGCTATAAATATCTCTACATTGGTATTTTTGTAGACACAAGTCTTAATTTATCTTTGGATAAATACTTAGATAGGAGTCAAACTGCTGAGTCAGAGAACAGGTATATGGTGTGATTTATAAACAACAATATTTGGGAATTCCAGTTGCTCCAGTTCCTTATATAACATATAGTGATTCAGTTGTTTTAATAATAGTCATTCTGGAAAAAATGTAGTACAATTTGTTTGTGGTTTTAATACGCATTTCTCTGAAGGCTCATAATTAATCACCTTTGCATGTGTTTATTAGATATCCATGTATCTTACTTTGTGAAATGTCTATTCCAAATCTTCCTCATTTAAACAAATGGATTGCATGTCTTATTATTACTGAGTTGTAGAAGTTCTTTATATATCTCAGATATCAGTCATTTATGAGATATATGCTTTACAAGTATTTTGTCCTAATCTATAGCTTCCCTATTCATTTTTAATGGTGTCTTTGATGAGCAGAAGTAAAGAGGAACTCAGTTTCTCTAAAATTAAAAAAAAGAACAGTGTGGAGCAAATGGACATCTGTATAAAAAAATGAACCTTGACCCCTAAAACTATTTTTAAAGACAAACCACAAGCCTAAATAGAAAACCTTAAACATTGAAAGTTATAGAAAAAATTACAATATTTCCATAAACCTGAATAGGCAAATATTTCTTAAATAAGATACAAAAAGCATAAACTATGAAAGAATAGTAAGAAATTAGACTTAAAAATTGGACTTTATTAAAATTAACACCACATAACAGCATTAAGTGTGAAAGACAAATATGCAACAGAATCTATTTATAATACATGTATATGACAAAGGACTCATACCCAGAATACATGAAGAGCTGTTCTGCATCAATACAAAAAAAGGCAAACAACTTTTTAAATAAGAGCAAAAGTACTTGGAGCAGGCTTTTCATAAAGATGTTACCCAAATGGCAAATAAGTACAGGAAAAGGTATTTAATGTTATCATTCATTAGGAAAATGTATATTAAAATTCATTGGGGGGCTTCCCTGATGGTCCAGTGGGTAAAGAGTCCACCTTGTAATGTAAGGGTCACCAGTTTGATCTCTGGCCCAGGAAGATCCCACGTGCTGCAGATAAGCTGGGCTGGTGTGTCCAATTATGAGCCAGCGCTTTGGAGCACACAAGCCTAGGGCTGATGCTCTGCAACAAGAGAGGCCACTGCAATGGGAGGCCCACACATGCCAAACAATAAAGATGGATGAAAATAAATAAATTTTAAAAAATGAAGAAGGGGATAAAGTTTCCAGATTAAAAAAAAAAAATTTCATTGGGATACCCCTATATACTGACCAGAATTGCTAAAAGAGATTGACAATGTCAAGTGATAGAAGATACAGACAACTGAACATTTCACAATACAAAGTACTAACCACTATATGACCATGGCAAGTCACCAGGCACTACCCATAGACATTCATGCATCGCAGGCAAGACTGCAATGTATAAAACTGCTTCGGAATACTGAGACCGTCAACTAAAGTTAAATGTATATCTATTTAATTCAGTAATTTTACGACAAAAATTTCTGTGTAAGAGAAATGAGTACCTATATGTCCCCCAAAACATGTCAAAGAATGTTAATATCATCTCTTTTCCTAAACTAGAAACAATCCAGAAGTTCATCAAGAAGGAAATGGGTTATAGTTTATGGTTTATTTCTTCAATGGAATATTAATAGAGCAATGATTAAACAAACTGCTGATAGGCAATAAGATAAATGAATCTTACATAATGATGAGTGAAAGAAGCTAGACACAAACATATATACTATATGATTCCATTTATGTGAATTTCAAAAACAGGTAGAATAGTTGATGGTGATAGAGGTTATAGTCATGGTTATCTGGGGGAGGGAGGCTCATGGTGAAGGGGCATATGGGGTAAGAGAACTGTTTTATATCTTGATATGTATAATACATACATAAATGTATACACCTATATATAAAAGTCACTCAGTCATTCCAACTCTTTGCAACCCATGGACGAACCATGGAATTCTCCAGGAGAGACTACTGGAGTAGGCAGCCTTTCCCTTCTCCAGGGGATCTTGCCAACCCAGGAACTGAAACGGGGTCTCCTGCATTGCAAGGTGGATTCTTTACCATGTGAGCCACCAGGGAAGTCTGAGTAGACAGTCATCTATTTTCTCATATATTTTACTGTATCTATGTTATACATCAATAAAAGGTTAAGGAAAAAGAGAACCAAATGGCCACTCCATCCATGCCAATGCGCAATCCAAAAAAATAAAAAATAAATACAACCATAAACAGAGCAGGTACTATAACAGTAGAGTTCAGATCACCTACCTGACTATAGTGCTGAGACCCTTTGCTTGCATGACTCCGTACTTATTCTTTGAATGAACTGTATGACTATTCTACCAACAGCTGCCCACTGTGTGCCTGAGTATAACATTCTAAGAGAATCAGCAGCAGGCTATAGCATGGCAGTGTATATTATCACCTCTAAAAACAGTAAGGCCTCTTAATTGACTTGTGGCTGGCTGTCAGACTCAAAAATGCTCCACCAAACAGTCTCTCTGCCCACAGGATATTGTGCTGCTGAGTTGATAATGCCCATTTTCATTTCATATGGAAAGAAATTTGGGCAAAACAAAAGTTAAAGAGTTAGACTGAGATTGCATTGCTGGTCAGTATCTGACAGAAATAGAACAGAAAGCTGTCATATAAGAAGTTGCTTTATGACATGAGTTAGAGTAGGTAAGGAAGGAGAGAGGGAAGCATTTAAGAAAAGTAGTATTACCAGGGAATCCAGGAAGGCCTGGTTGTCCTTTGGCTCCAGGGGTCCCCGGTAATCCAGGCAAACCAGTTTCTCCCATAGCACCTTTGATACCAGGGTTCCCTGGGTATCCAGGCAGACCAGGTTCACCCTAAAACATGAATAAAAAGGTACAACTTCAGTCTCTACATGACTTGGATTGTATAACATAAAATTATTCGTAGAGCTTTTACTGGATGTCAGGTACTCTGCTAAGTGCTTTACATAAATTGCTTCATTTAATCATCACAACAGCCCCTTGAGCTAGGCTTTATCATCTCCATTTGTAAACAAGAAAACTGAATCAAGTGAGAAATCAAGTGCCTAAGGTCTCTGGTAAGCAGCAGAATTGGGATTCCAACCAAGATCTGTCAGACTCCGGAGCTTATGCTATTCCCATGAATATGGGAATTAATATTCTAATCTATTTACACTCTCAGTAAAAGCTAGGCATTACTTAAATACACTTAAAACATAAATACCTATATTTCTTCTAATTTCAAGCTTTGATATAATTAGTTTTAAAATTGAGATATAATTGATATATTAGTTTCAGGTACACAACATAACGATTCAGTATCCATATATATTATGAAATGATCACCATAATAAGTTTAGTTCATATTAATCACAACACAGTTATAAAATTTTGTTCTTGTGATGAAAAGTTTTAAACAATTTTCAACACACAAGACAGAACTATTAACTATAGTCCTCATGCTAAATATTATATCCCTGTCACTTTTAAAGAGAATCAAGGTTGCTGGCTTTTCACCTCTAAAAACAGTAAGGCCTCTTAATTGACTTGTGGCTGGCTGTCAGACTCAAAAATGCTCCACCAAACAGTCTCTCTGCCCACAGGATATTGTGCTGCTGAGTTGATAATGCCCATTTTCATTTCATATGGAAAGAAATTTGGGCAAAACAAAAGTTAAAGAGTTAGACTGAGATTGCATTGCTGGTCAGTATCTGACAGAAATAGAACAGAAAGCTGTCATATAAGAAGTTGCTTTATGACATGAGTTAGAGTAGGTAAGGAAGGAGAGAGGGAAGCATTTAAGAAAAGTAGTATTACCAGGGAATCCAGGAAGGCCTGGTTGTCCTTTGGCTCCAGGGGTCCCCGGTAATCCAGGCAAACCAGTTTCTCCCATAGCACCTTTGATACCAGGGTTCCCTGGGTATCCAGGCAGACCAGGTTCACCCTAAAACATGAATAAAAAGGTACAACTTCAGTCTCTACATGACTTGGATTGTATAACATAAAATTATTCGTAGAGCTTTTACTGGATGTCAGGTACTCTGCTAAGTGCTTTACATAAATTGCTTCATTTAATCATCACAACAGCCCCTTGAGCTAGGCTTTATCATCTCCATTTGTAAACAAGAAAACTGAATCAAGTGAGAAATCAAGTGCCTAAGGTCTCTGGTAAGCAGCAGAATTGGGATTCCAACCAAGATCTGTCAGACTCCGGAGCTTATGCTATTCCCATGAATATGGGAATTAATATTCTAATCTATTTACACTCTCAGTAAAAGCTAGGCATTACTTAAATACACTTAAAACATAAATACCTATATTTCTTCTAATTTCAAGCTTTGATATAATTAGTTTTAAAATTGAGATATAATTGATATATTAGTTTCAGGTACACAACATAACGATTCAGTATCCATATATATTATGAAATGATCACCATAATAAGTTTAGTTCATATTAATCACAACACAGTTATAAAATTTTGTTCTTGTGATGAAAAGTTTTAAACAATTTTCAACACACAAGACAGAACTATTAACTATAGTCCTCATGCTAAATATTATATCCCTGTCACTTGCTTATTTTATTGCTAGAAGTTTGTACTTGTTAGTCCGTTTCATCTATTTCACTCACCTCCACCCATCCCTGCCACTAGCAAAATACTACCAATATGTTTCTCTGTATCCATGAACTTGTTTTTTGTTTTATGGTTTTGATTTTGTTTTTAGATTTCACATATAAATGGTATCATATGATATTTGCCTTTGTCTTATTTCACTTAGCATAATATGCTCAAGGCTCTGTTATTCCAAATAGCAAGATTTCATTCATTTTTATGCACCAATTCTTTATCCATTCATCCATCAGTGGACATTTAGGTTGCTTCCAGAGCTTGGCTATTGTAAATACAATACTGCAGTGAACAGAGGAGTACAACTATCTTTTCCAGTTAAGTGTTTTAATTTTCTTCGGATAAATATCTAGAAGGGGAGCTTCTGGATAACATGGCATAGTTCTATTTTTAACTTTTCAATGCGTCTGGATAGTGCTTTCCATAGTGGCTGCACCAATTTACATTCCCACCAACAGTATGCAAGGGTTCCTTTTCTCTGCATCTTTCCCAACACTTGTTATATTTTTGTCTTTTTGATAGTCATCATTCAAAAACGTGCGAGGTGATATCTCATTATGACTTTGATTTGCATTTTCCTGATGATTAATGATACTGAGAACCTTTACATGCACCTGTTTTTAGCCATATGTATATCTTTCTTAGGAAAAAAATGTCTATTCAGAATCTCTGCTCATTATTTAATCAGATTTTTTTCTGTTATTGAGTTGTATGAGTTCTTTAGATATTTTAGATACTAACTCCTAATCCTATATATGATTTGCAAATATTATTTCCATTTAGTAGGTTGCCTTTTCATTTTGTTAGTTTCCTTTCCTATGTAGAAGTATCTCAGATTGATGTAGTCCCACTATTTTATTGCTTCTTTTTGTTTTTGTTGCCTTTGCTTGGTGTCCAGTTCGAAAACTCATTGCCAAGACCAATGTCAAGGAGTTTACTATCTGTGCATTCTTTTAGGAATTTTATGGTATCAGGTCTTATGTTTAAATCATTGCTCTACTTTGATTTCTGTGTATGGTGTAAGATAGTGGTCTAGTTTCTTTTTCTTTTTTTGCACATGCCCTTCTCCAGGGGATCTTCCTGACCCAGAGACTGAACCCAGGTCTCTCACATCGAAGGCAGATTCTTTACTATTTGAGCCACCAGGGAAAACACTATTGTGTATTTATACACAAAATAAAAGATATCAAAGTTGCTGATAAACTAACACTGTTTGTTACTGTGTTACACTTTAAAATTAAAGAAGCACTTCCAGTAGGGGAAAAAAAGGACAAGTTGAAAATATTTTGTGAGAGAAGGTAAAAACTATGCCCTGTTTTACGGTAAGAAGAGTATCATAACAGTAGTCTATCATTTGGAAGTTGCGGTCCCCACATAATTATTAATTTTTTTACAGTTCAATTTATATTTGGAGATTTGGTATTATGAACCAAGCCATACCTAGGTTCTTCATTAGTTAAGAAATATTAATGATAGGGATATTAAAAAGCATATGCAAGAGATGCTCTTAGTTAACTTTTACTAATGATGTAGAAAAGGCAGTGTAAAATAATCTCTTCAAGTCTGCATACTCCTTACCTCTCCTGGATAGTGAAATTTTAAGCTAACAGGGAAAAATTAATAAATAATGGCTCAAAGCTGCCTGAGTAGGCCAAAACATGGTACATGGGATTCATTGAGTACATTTAAGGTTATGAACTTAAGAGAAAAATACTAGGAACTAAGTCTGTAAGATAATGGGTTCTATGGTATCCTTTAACACCCAAGAAAACTAATACCTTTAGTAACTATAGATTTATTCAGAAAATCTATTCTTTAACATTCACTTTTGGTAATCTATGTTTTTAGGAATTTGTCTATTTCAGAGTTATCCAATTTGCTGTTGTACAGTTGTTCACAGTATTCTCATAATCCTTTATATTTATGTAAAATTGGTGGTGATGTGCCTCTTTCGGGTTTCAGCTATTTGAGTCTTCTCTCTTCTATCAAATCTAGCTGAAAGTTTTTCAATTTTACTGATTTTCTCTATTTTTTAATCTATACTGTATTTATTGCTGCTTTAATCTTTATTATAATTTCCTTCATTTTTTTTTTTGCCAGCTTTTGGGTTGAATTTGTTCTTCTTTTTCTAGTTCCTGAAGGTGTAACGCTAAATTTTGATTTAGGATCTTTCTACTTCAATGCAAGCATTTACACTGTAAATGTCCCTGTTAACATTACTTTTGCTGGATTGTATGAATTTAGAATGTTGTATTTTCATTTGTCTCAAGATATTTTCTAATTTCCCCTATGTCCTCATCTTTGTCCCACTGGTTGTTAAGAGTATGTTCTTTAATTTCTACAATAATTGTGAATTTTCCTGTTTTCCTATTGCTATTCACAATCTAGTGTAATTGGAACAGGTATTTTGTATGGTTCCAATGTTTTAACATGTATTAAGACTTATTTTGTGGCCTAACATATGCTCTGTTCTGAACAATGTTTCTGTGCACTTGAAAAAATGCATACTCTGCTGTTGTGAGATGGCCTGTTCTGATGACAGTCATTCTGGTTGGTATGAGATGATATCTCATTGTAGTTTTGATTTATGCTTTCTAATAAATAGTGTGGCATATTCTGTACAGGTTAATTGACTTTGCCCATTTAAAAATTGGTCTACTACTTACTGAATTAGGGTTATTTTTAAATGTATTCTGGATACAAATCTCTTGTCTAATATATAATTTGTGAATATTTTCTCCCTTTCTGTGGGCTGTCTTTTCAGTTTCTTTGCATTATCATTTGTAGCATAAATTTTTAATTTTTTTATTTTTTTACTTTTACAGAGTTTTATTGTTTACAGCTATACATAAACCCAAATCAGTCATAGGTATACCCTTGACCCTTCCCACCTGAGCTCCCCTCCAAATCTCTTCCCATCCCACCCCTCCAGGTTGCTGCATAGCCCCCATGTAAGTTCCCTTAGTCTTACAGCTTATTCACAATAGTTGTCTCTTTTACATATGGTAGTGTAGGTTTCCATGTTCTTATTATTTTTTTTGTAAAATTGGTGGTGATGTGCCTCTTTCGGGTTTCAGCTATTTGAGTCTTCTCTCTTCTATCAAATCTAGCTGAAAGTTTTTCAATTTTACTGATTTTCTCTATTTTTTAATCTATACTGTATTTATTGCTGCTTTAATCTTTATTATAATTTCCTTCATTTTTTTTTTTGCCAGCTTTTGGGTTGAATTTGTTCTTCTTTTTCTAGTTCCTGAAGGTGTAACGCTAAATTTTGATTTAGGATCTTTCTACTTCAATGCAAGCATTTACACTGTAAATGTCCCTGTTAACATTACTTTTGCTGGATTGTATGAATTTAGAATGTTGTATTTTCATTTGTCTCAAGATATTTTCTAATTTTCCCCCTATGTCCTCATCTTTGTCCCACTGGTTGTTAAGAGTATGTTCTTTAATTTCTACAATAATTGTGAATTTTCCTGTTTTCCTATTGCTATTCACAATCTAGTGTAATTGGAACAGGTATTTTGTATGGTTCCAATGTTTTAACATGTATTAAGACTTATTTTGTGGCCTAACATATGCTCTGTTCTGAACAATGTTTCTGTGCACTTGAAAAAATGCATACTCTGCTGTTGTGAGATGGCCTGTTCTGATGACAGTCATTCTGGTTGGTATGAGATGATATCTCATTGTAGTTTTGATTTGCGTTTCTCTAATAAATAGTGTGGCATATTCTGTACAGGTTAATTGACTTTGCCCATTTAAAAATTGGTCTACTACTTACTGAATTAGGGTTATTTTTAAATGTATTCTGGATACAAATCTCTTGTCTAATATATAATTTGTGAATATTTTCTCCCTTTCTGTGGGCTGTCTTTTCAGTTTCTTTGCATTATCATTTGTAGCATAAATTTTTAATTTTTTTATTTTTTTACTTTTACAGAGTTTTATTGTTTACAGCTATACATAAACCCAAATCAGTCATAGGTATACCCTTGACCCTTCCCACCTGAGCTCCCCTCCAAATCTCTTCCCATCCCACCCCTCCAGGTTGCTGCATAGCCCCCATGTAAGTTCCCTTAGTCTTACAGCTTATTCACAATAGTTGTCTCTTTTACATATGGTAGTGTAGGTTTCCATGTTACTCTTTCCATACCTCTCACTCATTCTTCCCTCTCTCCAATGTCCTTAAGTCTATTCTCTATGTCTGTTTCTCCATTGCCATTTGCAGCATAAAATTTTAATATGGTTCAATTTATTTATTTTTCTTTGGCTGCTTGTGCTTTTGGTGCCATATTTAAGAAATACTTCTTCTAATCCAAGGTCATAAATATATCTCTTCCTCTAAGATTTTATACTTGTCAATTTCAGCAAGAAAACTATCTGGGATTATGCAGGAATTGCTTTGAGTTCATAGCATGATTATATATATATATATATTTTAATCTTTTTGGGGGGAGGGTGGGGTGGGGGGGGGGGGGGGGTGGGGAGGGAGGAGGATGGGCGGACCACTTCCACTGGTCTTTCATTTCTCTATTTTCATCCGTCTTTGTTCTTTGGTTCCTGCAGGCCTCCCATCAGTGGTGGCCTCTGTCGTCGCAGAGCGCTGGCTCTGGGCGCATGCGCTCCAGAGCTCCAGCTTGGTAATTGGACACATCGGTCCAGCTGCCCCGCGGCACTTGGGATCTTCCCAGGCCAGGGATTGAACCGGCGCCCCTTGCAGTGCAAGGCGGTGTCCTTACCCACTGGACCACCAGGGGAAGCCCAGTATGATTAGATTTTCAGGATTAATGGAGGCTAGAAACATTATGCCACATTAAAAGAACACAGTCATTAAATTTAAGAGCTATAGAAATTTTAGATACTATTTAGTCCAGCTCCCTCATCACACAGACAAATATTATGTATAGAGTACTTTATAAATTATGAAGTTTTTTTTTTTTAAGACTTATTTATTTATTTATTTTGGGCGGGGGTCGGGTTGGGGAGGGAGGGGAGCAGGCGGGCCACTTCTATTGGTCTTTCATTTCTCTATTTTCATCTATCCTTGTTCTTTGGCTCCTGTGGGCCTCCCATCGCGGTGGCCTCTGTTGTCGCAGAGCACCGGCTCTGGGCGCATGCGCTCCAGAGCTCCGGCTTGATAATTGGACACATTGGTCCAGCCGCTCCACGGCACGTGGGATCTTCCCAGGCCAGGGATCAAACCGGTGTCCCTTGCACTGCAAGGCAGTGTCCTTACCCCTGGACCACCAGGGGAAGCCCAATTATGAAGTTTTTTAAAAAATTTAATTGAAACCTCACAATAACTCTGTGCAATAGGTTATATAATTCTTCTTTCTATTTCACTGACAAAGTAATAAAGATATAAAAGAATTCAGTGACTCACAAGGTAATGCAAACAGACTCAGGACTCAGGCTTCTGCCTATTGATTCCCTGTCCAGGGTTTTCAGTGTGCTATATTAATTATGCTTTTTGACTAACAAGGACATTCTCTCCATAAAGTGTTTCATTTGTAAAACCAAGTACCATCTGATCTTTTACCACTATCCTTAATTCATAACAACTCATTAATTACAGAATTTTTTCTTATGTTTGACATCTCCCAATCATACTATCATGTTTCCTGAAACTTTTATTCTACTCTTCCTTTACAGTCACAGGCAGGCACTCCTCATTTTGCTCAATAGTATGGGACTACAAAAATGAAAACGCAAGATGAAAACATGTAATGAAATTTAAAAAAAATCAATGGGAACACCATGATCATTCCGTGACTTTTAAACGTTTATCTTATAACATTACACTCCCTCTTCACGTCAATTACACATATACACAGACTCAAGTTCATATGTTGATCATTTTGTCTTCAATGGCTCTCTTGACTACACATCTAGGGTCTCTCAAATGGTGGTAATGTCCACATTCCTTTGGTTGGCTATTTCGTCTGTAATTCCAGCTACATTTGTTTTAAATTTCACTTTCCGTGTTATTACCTTTCATTTTTTTAACTGTACTTTCATCATTATTGATCAATTTTCTCTTTTGACAATTCATTTTTGTTAAACTTCAAGTTGATTTATCAATGAGAGACAGGGCAACACATGTACATGCTTTGCTGTCATCACATGATGGGAAACACAGATTCATTGTGACTCATCACTGACAGAATTTGAAAAAAGTGACATGCCTACTCACTGAACATGATGCACAGTAGTTATTTATATAGTGGACTGAAGGCTAATAAATCATGGCAACGTAAATCTGATCCATAGTGTTGTGGATGGATGGTATTTAACTAATTTGTGTTAACAAATTTGGCATATCAGACTGTACAAAGCAAATACTCCCTGCATCTATTAGAACTGAGTGGTAAAATCTTATTTTTAAAATGTGTCATCATCTTAAGATAAAATAGTACCATTTGAAAGAAACAACAGAATACTTCAAATACATGATTTCCTGGTTTTATCAGCCCTGCAACTATCCAAGTTTAGTGTAGTATTTGCTTACTGAAATACACTTGTGGCTGCACAGGAAAACTAAGACTTAGCCTCTTGCTTAAAAAGTTGAATATACTATGGACACTGGCCAATTGAAATATGTATTTGTGAAAAAACAAATATTCGCAAATGTTCACAAATACTGACTATTACTTATTAAAGGAACAAAACATGCTATTAAGAATTCTTAGTCCATCTGAAAGCTCTTGGCTTTCACAGTCTTGTTTCTAAAAAGTTTTTATCACACTATTCCCTTATTATATTTTTCCTTTCCCTAGTTCCCATTGTTCTTGTCAAATTTATTCAGTAAATACATTTTTGCTGGGATTTTTGTACAAATGTATGTGGAATTCAGAAAAGTATGAATTATATATATTTTCCAAGTTTTCTTACTCTATATTGTTTATGTATACATATTAAAATAATATTTAAATAGTATTTGGCCCTTTTACAGTATGATCTCTTAGACCTTTAAATATAAATCTGAATTATGTTTTGTATTTCAGTTTACTGATGTGGAAACTATTGGCCTAGGTTATGCAGGTAACAAGTGGGCCATAATAAGACAGGGCCTTAGATTTCAAATCCAAGGCCTTTGTAACATTATAAACCAGTCAGTATAGGAAAAGTGCTATTTGAGTAATGAAGTCAATAAATACTTGCATGTACATTGAAAAAAAAAGAAATATGTTTTTCTGCTGCAATACATTATAATTTCAGAGATGAGTTATTATGGTAATTTTATACCTGTTCATATCTGCTCAGGCATACACCTAAGTAGGATTACTTTTGGTTTCATTATATGAATATTAAAGTTTGCTCAGTCTAGAAAAAATTATGAATGAACAAATTTAGAAAAAAATATGAAATTTAAAATCAGTGAGTAAAGAATGGAGATGGTAAGAAATGGTTTTAAGTTATTTGGATAATTTATTTGAGAACATGTATAGGTCCGCACCTCCCCCAACATACAGAAAATAAAAAATTAAACTTTATACTGTTAATCTGTAATTAATATGCAGAAATCTCTCTTGATTACTTCTTACAATAAGTTGGCTGAGCAATCAAAACATAGCCGTTTGTATACTATTAAAAAGAATTATCTTTAAAAATTATTCAACAAATTCTTATCTCAGTGAGAACTTTCATTACTTTTATGGAAGTTGAGTAACAATTACTTTTCTAATACTCTCAAGTTTTGTGTTGTAACTAAATAAATGAATATCATTATAAGATAAACAATTCACAGGGAGAAGACACTTGCAGTATGTACAATAGACAAAGGATGCATCTCTGCTAGTCATAAAATACTTCTGCAAATAAACTTCAACTATTACCCTTTCACATGGAATTAAGCAGTTATCAAACATTTGAAAGGCCAATGATCCTTAAACAAGTTCTATATGTGATTGCTTGAGAAATACCACCAGTTTTCACACTGACTGGGAGCATAGAGGGTTACATAAAATGTTTTTCAGAGAACCACTTCAGACATGAATTTAAGAATATTTCTGTACTTTCATTAATTTTGTAAGTTTGCTTATAAGCCTCTTCAAATTAGTTAATAAAAAAATCAGGACAAAGTCCAACAACTCCATCACTAAAAGGGAAAGGAAAACTAGAACCAGGCAGACATATGCCTTTGGGTTACTGAAACATATTCAAAGAGCAAGATAGAGGGAAAAGAATGAAATCAGATTTCCCCCTCCTCCTTTTTTGGAATGGCTGTAAACCTTAAAACACATCTCCTTACAATATAACAGAGAAGGAATGAATTTCTTGCCCAGAGATTAATGTCACATGATACTATACTACACTCTAATTTGTTTAAGGAAGAATTAGGAACAAGCACCTTGTTAAAGAAAAATCATCTGCTCAGGCATATACCTGAGTAGGATTACCTTTGGGCCAGGAAGACCTGGAAGACCAATGCCTGAAATACCAGGATCACCTTTTTCTCCTTTCTGTCCAGGTAACCCTGGGGAGCCAGGTTGTCCAGGAACTCCAGGAGGTCCAAGAGACCCTTTTGCACCCTGGGGTCCTGTTAAAAACATGTAACATGTAATCTTTTACAAAATATTGTGTAGAATATATTTGATGCACATGGCCACACAAAAAGATTTTTTAAAAGAATTTTGCAAATTCTGAGTTACATAATAATCTTAATAATCAGGACTGTATAAAAGCCTATTTTTAAAGGAAGTGAAAGTGAACGGGAGTATGCAAGCGTGCTAAGTTGCTTCAGTTGTATCCAACTCTTTGAGACCCTATGGAACGTTCTCTGTCCATGGGTTCTCCAGGTAAGAATACTGGAGTAGGTTGAAAGGGGGTATATCTGGAAAGAAAAAAATGTAAGTTTGTGAAATCTTTCTAAAGTTCTGTGTCTTAATTCCCACTTCAAATACTTGTATAATGAGAGAGCTTTACCCACTGACAGCCTTAGATATTGCCTCAGTTTGACTCTGTCAGCATCAGTCTCTGTTCTGTTAGCAAAGACAGTCAACCATCTTCCATTAATGGAACTAAATATTTGGGAAATCAGCTGCACTCACCTGGAAAACCCATATCACCTATGTTTCCTTTAAGTCCAGGAGGTCCGGTAAGTCCTGGCATCCCAGGGAGACCAGGGTCACCCTTGGGACCTAGAAAAGTCAAATGGATAAAATTATGACAAGTCAGAAATATTAGGGTTGCTTGGTTTTCTGGAATGAGTTCTAATTAAAATGCAAGCATGAGAATGAACAGAGCAAACCTTAATATATGATTAAATTGCACAGATCTAACTTGATAGGCAAAAGTTACCAAGAAATCTCCTTACAATATAACAGAGAAGGAATGAATTTCTTGCCCAGAGATTAATGTCACATGATACTATACTACACTCTAATTTGTTTAAGGAAGAATTAGGAACAAGCACCTTGTTAAAGAAAATCATCTGCTCAGGCATATACCTGAGTAGGATTACCTTGGGCCAGGAAGACCTGGAAGACCAATGCCTGAAATACCAGGATCACCTTTTTCTCCTTTCTGTCCAGGTAACCCTGGGGAGCCAGGTTGTCCAGGAACTCCAGGAGGTCCAAGAGACCCTTTTGCACCCTGGGGGCCTGTTAAAAACATGTAACATGTAATCTTTTACAAAATATTGTGTAGAATATATTTGATGCACATGGCCACACAAAAAGATTTTTTAAAAGAATTTTGCAAATTCTGAGTTACATAATAATCTTAATAATCAGGACTGTATAAAAGCCTATTTTTAAAGGAAGTGAAAGTGAACGGGAGTATGCAAGCGTGCTAAGTTGCTTCAGTTGTATCCAACTCTTTGAGACCCTATGGAACGTTCTCTGTCCATGGGTTCTCCAGGTAAGAATACTGGAGTAGGTTGAAAGGGGGTATATCTGGAAAGAAAAAAATGTAAGTTTGTGAAATCTTTCTAAAGTTCTGTGTCTTAATTCCCACTTCAAATACTTGTATAATGAGAGAGCTTTACCCACTGACAGCCTTAGATATTGCCTCAGTTTGACTCTGTCAGCATCAGTCTCTGTTCTGTTAGCAAAGACAGTCAACCATCTTCCATTAATGGAACTAAATATTTGGGAAATCAGCTGCACTCACCTGGAAAACCCATATCACCTATGTTTCCTTTAAGTCCAGGAGGTCCGGTAAGTCCTGGCATCCCAGGGAGACCAGGGTCACCCTTGGGACCTAGAAAAGTCAAATGGATAAAATTATGACAAGTCAGAAATATTAGGGTTGCTTGGTTTTCTGGAATGAGTTCTAATTAAAATGCAAGCATGAGAATGAACAGAGCAAACCTTAATATATGATTAAATTGCACAGATCTAACTTGATAGGCAAAAGTTACCAAGAAATCTCCCTGGGAACATACTACAATATGATCATAGCAATAGAGGTCTCCCAATACAGATTTATTCCAAAAATTCAAAGTATCTTGTATCCTGGCCTAAAGCTATTCCAATCACATAAGAGTCTTATTCTACATAGTTCTACACATGTAACTATCACCAGGACACTTTGTTTCTTGCCCTAAAACTACCTGAAGTCTTATCTGTCACGTAACTACCTTATCATATTTATCACAGATAAATCCAATTCACAGAGATTTTTAAAAAGATTCAGAAGCAACTTTCCCAGGTAGAACCTTATCATGTGAGACAAGAAGAAGAAAGTGGTCACCTATCATGATATACCCTTGGCACGGATTATCTTTTACCAATAATCACGGCTACTGTGTTAAGTCATGGCTGCTGTGTTTGCATTCTTCCTAGAGCTTAGATACTTCAGTTCTGTGTTGTCACCTAGGTATTTTTCAAGGATCACAATGTTGCCTTAAACATTATTTGCTTTTTATTTTTCTTTCACATTGTTTTCTCACTTGGGGAAGAGAATGCAAAGTATATGAAAGATAGACAAGGAGATAATTTCTCCTTCCAACTACATTAAGATAATGTACTACAGAGTTCAGAGCAGAATAATGAACCTAAAGGTCTCTTAGGAGGACTGGGACCAGCTACTGTTTATTCCTTAGGGGCCTGACTAAAAGAAAATGGCTTAAGAAGCAGCAAGAAAAAGTTCTATTAGAAATAAGAAAATAGTCAACATTGACTGTAAGAGTGATTCATGCTATAATACATTACCAAGGTACGTTGTGAAATGTTCATCCCTAGAAACTTTTAAAACTAGAAACGGCAGTCATCTGTTTTACATGGCTTAATGATTAATTGGTCTGAAGGCAAAGAACTGAAAACTGCGAATTCTTTAGGTTCCTACCAGATAACTGTCTAATTTACATTTGTTGCAATGTATATAAATAAAATGTAGCACCTTACTTGGGTGTACCTCTGATTCTGTACACACTCCAAGGCCACAAAAAAGAAGAAATTGAGCAAAGCAAAATATCCTACAAGTCTTTTCTGTTGACATTTGGGCCAATGGCAACATTTTTGTTAAGGAGAGGTCCATATCTCAACAGCTGCCCGAGCATACTGCCATGATCAGATCCAAAACCTCACTACACATGATGAATACATAAGTACTTGTTCCAGGGGACAGGATCAGCCGTCCAATTGCTACAAGTGGTTTATTATATTTACCTGATGGTCCTGGTAATCCAGGTTTTCCACTCAGTCCAGGCTGCCCTGGGTCTCCAGGCAAACCTTGGTAACCTTTTGGCCCTGCGACTCCAGGAATGCCTTCCAAGGATGAGTATAAGAAGACAAGTTAGGCTGATATTATTAATCATTAAACATATTTGGCAAAACAAGTTACCCAAACTCAGAAATATGAGTGAAATACAGGAACTAGTGATACTCTGACATAGTATGAACCAACTGCCACTAGACTCACTGAAATCTCCCACTTTTTAATGTGGCTACCATTAAAAATTTCAAAGCACTCAATAATTAAGCCACTTTCCTCTTTGGGCCTCAGTTTCTCACACTATAAAATGAAGGTAGGCTTCACTATAAAATGAAGGTATGAAATTGGGTTATGTGGTCTCCAAGCTGTCTCTTAGATTCTCTACCTATCTTCAATAACCCTATATCACAGGCAAATAGAGTTTCCTGCCTCTATTTTACAGAAGATATAACAGAAATAGAAGAGAAGTTTCACAGGAAGTAAGTCAAGAAAGTTAACTCATTTTAAAAGTAATGGCTTAGCAAAAAAGTTTTTTGAAAAATGCAAATGTGAATATACATATACAACCAAGGTACGTTGTGAAATGTTCATCCCTAGAAACTTTTAAAACTAGAAACGGCAGTCATCTGTTTTACATGGCTTAATGATTAATTGGTCTGAAGGCAAAGAACTGAAAACTGCGAATTCTTTAGGTTCCTACCAGATAACTGTCTAATTTACATTTGTTGCAATGTATATAAATAAAATGTAGCACCTTACTTGGGTGTACCTCTGATTCTGTACACTCCAAGGCCACAAAAAGAAGAAATTGAGCAAAGCAAAATATCCTACAAGTCTTTTCTGTTGACATTTGGGCCAATGGCAACATTTTTGTTAAGGAGAGGTCCATATCTCAACAGCTGCCCGAGCATACTGCCATGATCAGATCCAAAACCTCACTACACATGATGAATACATAAGTACTTGTTCCAGGGGACAGGATCAGCCGTCCAATTGCTACAAGTGGTTTATTATATTTACCTGATGGTCCTGGTAATCCAGGTTTTCCACTCAGTCCAGGCTGCCCTGGGTCTCCAGGCAAACCTTGGTAACCTTTTGGCCCTGCGACTCCAGGAATGCCTTCCAAGGATGAGTATAAGAAGACAAGTTAGGCTGATATTATTAATCATTAAACATATTTGGCAAAACAAGTTACCCAAACTCAGAAATATGAGTGAAATACAGGAACTAGTGATACTCTGACATAGTATGAACCAACTGCCACTAGACTCACTGAAATCTCCCACTTTTTAATGTGGCTACCATTAAAAATTTCAAAGCACTCAATAATTAAGCCACTTTCCTCTTTGGGCCTCAGTTTCTCACACTATAAAATGAAGGTAGGCTTCACTATAAAATGAAGGTATGAAATTGGGTTATGTGGTCTCCAAGCTGTCTCTTAGATTCTCTACCTATCTTCAATAACCCTATATCACAGGCAAATAGAGTTTCCTGCCTCTATTTTACAGAAGATATAACAGAAATAGAAGAGAAGTTTCACAGGAAGTAAGTCAAGAAAGTTAACTCATTTTAAAAGTAATAAAAAATTAGGTGACCTTGCCTCTTTCATGATTATATACAGGATTACAGCAATATCTTAAAATTCTTTTTTGAGGAGAAATCCCACCAAGTCCAGCTCACATGGAAACTTATAACATCCGTGTACACACACACACACATGCACGCATATGCATGGAGTGACAACTGTAATAGTTAGAACACAGATAGAGTCACAAACCTTACCTCAATCTGCAAATAAACATAGTTTTAAAGTTCTGTGTTGTCTTAAAGGCTATTCTATATAGGTTGGATTGTTTTATTTATTGATTTGTGCTTATTTATAGTTTCTGATGCTTTGTTATAAATATGTTATACTTTTATAAAAAAAACAAAATGATTTTCAGTTTAAACTTCTGTTATGCTTCATAGCTTATTTGCTTCTAATACAGTAACTGTGATAACATAATTATTTCCTAGACCTACTTTCAGCAACATTCCCCAGAGGTTAGCTTGGCTGTTCACGGTCCAATATTTGTTCATTCTCTAGGTTAGAATAACAGTGAACTAAAATGTCAAATATGATATGGATATCTAAACACTGCAGGACAACAATGTACCACTCATCCTCATTTGGTTTCAAGGAGAAAAAATTTAAAGAACTAGGAAATTTCCCAAACACTGAACTCTGTATTCCAAGTAATTCTAGTTATTTATCCTTTTTCTCTTTATTTATTTATTTATTTATTTATTTATTTATTTTGGTGGGGGTGGCGTGGGGAGGGGGGGAGCAGGCGGGCTACTTCTATTGGTCTTTCATTTGTGTATTTTTCATCCATCTTTGTTCTTTGGCCCGTGTGGGCCTCCCATCGCGGTGGCTTCTGCCGTCGCAGAGCACCGGCTCTGGGCGCATGCGCTCCAGAGCTCGGGCTCGGTCATTGGACACATTGGTCCAGCCGCTCCGCGACACGTGGGATCTTCCCAGGCCAGGGATCGAACCGGCGCCCCTTGCACTGCAAGGCGGTGTCCTTGCCCACTGGACCACCAGGGAAGCCCTATCCTTTTTCTCTTGATCACATTCTATACGCTATTTTCTGTGAGGCTTGAAAGTGGTTTTTTTTTTTTTTTTTAATCTCATAGTTTATGAGAGAGAAACTACAAAGAAACTACTCAAACAAAAGTTGATCAGTGATACAGTAGAAATCAGTGAGAATTAACTTTCATTACCAAAATTTGATGTATCTAACTGCCTTTATTTGGTGAATCCTGGATTACAAGTCACTTTCCACTCTAATAAAAATTAAACTTCATATATGCCATTTCCTTCTCCAGGGTAACTTCCCGACTCAGGGATTGAACCCGAGTCTCCTTCACTTCAGGCAGATTCTGTACTGACTGAGCCACCAGGGAAGCCCCATAAGGAAACACATTCATAAATAAATGCATTCACTCACCTGGTAGGCCCGGGTCCCCTTTCTCTCCTTTAGAGCCCAGCAGATCTGGATCCATTGGCCCAGGAAGGCCTGGAAGGCCAGGCTCTCCTTACTACCTTTTCTCCTGCAGGGCCAGGAAGCCCCCATGCGCAATTACACATTCATAGACCTACTTTCAGCAACATTCCCCAGAGGTTAGCTTGGCTGTTCACGGTCCAATATTTGTTCATTCTCTAGGTTAGAATAACAGTGAACTAAAATGTCAAATATGATATGGATATCTAAACACTGCAGGACAACAATGTACCACTCATCCTCATTTGGTTTCAAGGAGAAAAAATTTAAAGAACTAGGAAATTTCCCAAACACTGAACTCTGTATTCCAAGTAATTCTAGTTATTTATCCTTTTTCTCTTTATTTATTTATTTATTTATTTATTTATTTATTTTGGTGGGGGTGGCGTGGGGAGGGGGGGAGCAGGCGGGCTACTTCTATTGGTCTTTCATTTGTGTATTTTTCATCCATCTTTGTTCTTTGGCCCGTGTGGGCCTCCCATCGCGGTGGCTTCTGCCGTCGCAGAGCACCGGCTCTGGGCGCATGCGCTCCAGAGCTCGGGCTCGGTCATTGGACACATTGGTCCAGCCGCTCCGCGACACGTGGGATCTTCCCAGGCCAGGGATCGAACCGGCGCCCCTTGCACTGCAAGGCGGTGTCCTTGCCCACTGGACCACCAGGGAAGCCCTATCCTTTTTCTCTTGATCACATTCTATACGCTATTTTCTGTGAGGCTTGAAAGTGGTTTTTTTTTTTTTTTTTAATCTCATAGTTTATGAGAGAGAAACTACAAAGAAACTACTCAAACAAAAGTTGATCAGTGATACAGTAGAAATCAGTGAGAATTAACTTTCATTACCAAAATTTGATGTATCTAACTGCCTTTATTTGGTGAATCCTGGATTACAAGTCACTTTCCACTCTAATAAAAATTAAACTTCATATATGCCATTTCCTTCTCCAGGGTAACTTCCCGACTCAGGGATTGAACCCGAGTCTCCTTCACTTCAGGCAGATTCTGTACTGACTGAGCCACCAGGGAAGCCCCATAAGGAAACACATTCATAAATAAATGCATTCACTCACCTGGTAGGCCCGGGTCCCCTTTCTCTCCTTTAGAGCCCAGCAGATCTGGATCCATTGGCCCAGGAAGGCCTGGAAGGCCAGGCTCTCCTTTACTACCTTTCTCTCCTGCAGGGCCAGGAAGTCCTGGCTGACCCTGCAAACCATCATCACCTAGATTCAATGAATGTGTGGGAAAGATACAGCAGATCAGATTTATCCATCCAGGATTAAGCCATTCAAAGATTATTCAAAAAAAAAAAAGATTACATAGTTGCATAGGCCACTGACCACCCAAAACACTCATGTACCTTATTTATGGGCTACAAATAACTCAAGCTCACATACATTTCTACACTCAAACAATAATCTCTTTCTTCTGATGCCCTTTGACAATTACAGACTATAAAAAAAAACCCAAAATTTAATCCCCTATATTTTTCTATTTTAAGCTAAGCACTTACCATATTTCACAGCATTCAAACTAAGCATGCCAGCAAACTGAAAACAGGACCCACTTAAATGCCATGTTGCTTAGAAATAAAGTACAAATAAGCAATGCTCATTTTTAAGCAGCAAAATAAAAATATTCTGTATTGACATAACGCCAAATATTTAATTTTCTTTCTTTCATGCATCAGCCAGCAAACCCTGAATATTACCTTTCAGACCAGGAACACCACTCCTGCCAGGAATTCCCAAAGGTCCTGGTGGGCCTGGAGGTCCCATCATACCCATTTCACCTTTGGCACCTTTGAAAAATATCAATAAGTATCTTTTTACCTTTGCTTGACCTTGGAAAGATAAATGATAAGTTTAAAGATGTCAAGTGGGAAGGTACCATAAGGCTTACTCCTTTCCAACTATTGTAACCTAGTGACCACTAACATCTTTATCATGGTGGTAGGCATCTCTAAAGATAGTTCTCAGATGAACTGGACTATCCAGTACACACAGCCTTGTGTACCCTTCTCCCCTTGAATTTGGGATGACTGTGTGCCTTATCCTTGACTATGTGACTCTGTATGACTTCCAAGGCTAGATGATAAGAACTCTTGCAGCTTCCATCTGGGGCTCTTAGGACACTCACTTTCAGTTTTGGGGATTCTCTCTTTTGCAAATCAACTGCCCTGGAAAGACAGCAACTACCCTGATACTACCATAATGTGAGGTACCTCTGTGGATAATGAAATACCATGTGAAGAAGTCAATGAACACTCAGGTGTCACAGAAGTGCCATGCTGAAAGTAGATCTTTCACCCCCAACCACTCCAGCTGGTACCACGTGGATCAGAGATGAACAACCCTAAGTCACCCAATAATGCCTGACCTGCAAACTCTTGAGTCAAATTAAAAGCCTGATTTAAATCATTACATTTGGGGGGTTATTTGCCACACAGCAATATATCACTGGAGCTCTCAGAAAGAGTAAATAGCAAAGTGTGTTTCCTACAATCAAAGACATTTAATACATTTCTTAAAGGAAAGTGTCAATCCAGAAAAATACAAGAGAATAATTCACCAAAGTCATATTAGTCAATATTTCTGGAATCCAAAACAGGGAAGACTGAAAGATTACCTGGAAAGCCAGAGGCACCTGCTTTTCCTGGGAGCCCCGGTGATCCTGGGGGTCCCATAGGACCTGGTGCTCCAGGGATCCCTGGACTGCCTCTTTCACCAGGGGGTCCTGGAACATCAAATCCAGGAGGCCCCGGATCCCCTTTCTCTCCCGGCAGTCCATGCAAGCCTAGTTGATACAAACCAATATTAAAAAGCATTGAAGCAGTTTTGAGAGATGTATCTGGTTATTTTTCTACCAAACAAGTGACAAAATCCTGTATATAACAAAGCTCATGGTGAGTTAGGGAGACCTCTGGCAACATGCACAGAAAATAAGCTAACAATAAAACTTTAGGATTTTCAAGTATATTTCTCTAAGAATGGACTTTTGAAATTATTTCTCATGAAAGACCAAACTTTTCTTAATTTCTATAATCATAGACTATTTTAAATAAAATACAATAAAACTTACATAAAAAACTAAAACAAAAAAGACATAAAATACAATCCTACCTCCTGATTATTATGCTATTATATTTAACAGATACAATCACAGAGTCAAATGCTTGCTCTCAGTTTCTTGTAATTCCAATGCGGACTGGTAACAGTCAGTTTGTGATATGACACACCGGTTCACTGACCACACTTAGATTTGCATTGCTCTAAGGTATTATGAATTATTAAGATAACTTTCTATAATCCATAAAGGATTAAGTCAGATACATGGGCCCTTTTGACTTGATTTCAGCTTTGTTTTACATGTTTTATGATAACACAGTACTATTAGATTTTTTACTGTTAACTTTTGTGTCTCAGTAATCCAGCAAGGATTTTATAGAAAAATTATGACATTGCAAAAATATATTCCAGAAAACAAGGTGGTTAACAAAGAATATGTTTAGTGAAAGGAATTACACTATAAATACGAAGCAAGTTCCCACACCAGTAACTATCAGCTCTGTGACTTATTAAGTCATTTAATGTCTTCATCTGTTAAATGGGGATGTCTCAAAACTGACGGAAAGCTGGGCATGAAATAGGTGACCATTCCAAGCATCCCTTCAAAAATACAATCAGTTTTACTCCTCAAGATTCACTGGCAATTATTTTTATAAGAGAACAAGATGCTGGTGCTTTAAGACCTGCTGGATGTAATATAACAACAGTGATCCGTGTGGAGCTCCAATTGTGTACGTTATTAGGTATCTCATCATATTTCACAAATACTTCTCTCCCCCTTTAATACTATTTTTACCATGAAATGGCAGCACTGGAAGCATTACCACTAAGCCAACTAAGTGGAATTCTATAATCTTCAAAGTGAATTTTATCAGTTTAAATGTATGTTTGTAACAAAGGAAAAAAGAAATATCCTATTTACAGTTTCTCAGAACTATTTTCATGTGAAATCTCTTGCATGATTTTTCTTCTATTTGCTCTAATAACTTCTCAATGTTAAAAAAAAGAAAAATATATGGCTTTGAGTGAGAACTATAATACCTGACAGACATGAAGTTCAAGAGGCAGAAACAACCCTGAACCCCAGTTCAGCAAGATGAACCACCCAAGCAGAAGCAAGCTAAAAAAGATTCATTGTGTTAGGAGACAAAATTAACCATTAAAGATTAGAACAAAAAAGTCTACAAATAGAATTTATTAGATATTGATTTATTACTAACATATTAGTAATGAGCAGAGAAACTTATTTTAAGCATTTGCTCAGATGCTCATATAACATATACTATAAATATGTTTGCCAATAGAGACAAAACAAAATATTTACTTCAGAAAAAGTAATAAGTAATACTTTTTGATGAATATCAGCATTATACTCTTGTTTATCTCTGATCTTTATATTGCTTTGAACGATCATTTTGGAATTTAAGCTATTAAAGGTTAGTTAGAATTAAAAAGTAAACTTGATTTTGTACTCTTAACAGGCTAGGTTGTTGTTGTTGTTTAGTCGCTAAGCCATGTCTAATTCTTTGTGACCCCATGAACTGTAGCCTGCCAGGCTCCTCTGCCCATGAGATTTCCCAGGCAAGAATACTGGAGTGGGTTGCCAGTTCCTCCTCCAGGGGATCTTCCTGACCCAGGGATCAAACCCATGTCTACTGAACTGACAGGCAGTTTCTTTACCACTGAGTTACCAGGGAAGCCCTTACAGGTGTCTCAAAAATACAATCAGTTTTACTCTAGTATATTATAAGAGAACAAGATGCTGGTGCTTTAAGACCTGCTGGATGTAATATAACAACAGTGATCCGTGTGGAGCTCAATTGTGTACGTTATTAGGTATCTCATCATATTTCACAAATACTTCTCTCCCCCTTTAATACTATTTTTACCATGAAATGGCAGCACTGGAAGCATTACCACTAAGCCAACTAAGTGGAATTCTATAATCTTCAAAGTGAATTTTATCAGTTTAAATGTATGTTTGTAACAAAGGAAAAAAGAAATATCCTATTTACAGTTTCTCAGAACTATTTTCATGTGAAATCTCTTGCATGATTTTTCTTCTATTTGCTCTAATAACTTCTCAATGTTAAAAAAAAGAAAAATATATGGCTTTGAGTGAGAACTATAATACCTGACAGACATGAAGTTCAAGAGGCAGAAACAACCCTGAACCCCAGTTCAGCAAGATGAACCACCCAAGCAGAAGCAAGCTAAAAAAGATTCATTGTGTTAGGAGACAAAATTAACCATTAAAGATTAGAACAAAAAAGTCTACAAATAGAATTTATTAGATATTGATTTATTACTAACATATTAGTAATGAGCAGAGAAACTTATTTTAAGCATTTGCTCAGATGCTCATATAACATATACTATAAATATGTTTGCCAATAGAGACAAAACAAAATATTTACTTCAGAAAAAGTAATAAGTAATACTTTTTGATGAATATCAGCATTATACTCTTGTTTATCTCTGATCTTTATATTGCTTTGAACGATCATTTTGGAATTTAAGCTATTAAAGGTTAGTTAGAATTAAAAAGTAAACTTGATTTTGTACTCTTAACAGGCTAGGTTGTTGTTGTTGTTTAGTCGCTAAGCCATGTCTAATTCTTTGTGACCCCATGAACTGTAGCCTGCCAGGCTCCTCTGCCCATGAGATTTCCCAGGCAAGAATACTGGAGTGGGTTGCCAGTTCCTCCTCCAGGGGATCTTCCTGACCCAGGGATCAAACCCATGTCTACTGAACTGACAGGCAGTTTCTTTACCACTGAGTTACCAGGGAAGCCCTTACAGGTTAGGTATATAAAACTCAATAATGCATAGGTATAATGCATTATTAGGTATAACAATAAAATAATGAACTCAATAATTGAGTTCTCTATACCTAACATCGAGAGAACTATATTATTGGGTTGTCCATACCTAACATTATTATATATATTATTATTATATATTAATATATTATATAATTAAATTCAAATATATGTTTTATTGAATATTATAGTATGTATTGTATATTGTATTATCTATTATATTATATAATATATTATATTGGAATTTAATTATACATAATAATGTTAAGTATAGAGAACTCAATAATAGTGCATATCCATGATGAAGCAAACTACATGCACTAGACAAAGATCTCTTCATTGTTATAAGTAATAACAGCAATACTAAGGCTGAATTTTTCAAGGCACAGATCTTTTCCATGACTATTGTCAGGAACTGGCACTCTGGTAGAATCCAGGATGAAGAAAGTCAATATAAACTCAAAAGTTCTGCTGAATCCCTTATACAATAACAGGAATTATGTGGATATATCTATAGAGGCTAAGTATTAGAGGGGTACAATGCTCTTAATTTATTGACAGTCAAATGGAAAGAGTTAATGGGGGAAAAAAGAAAATTCCAAAGACACTCATTATCTGTGAAAATGTTTTACACACACACACAGCCCAAGGGTTTTATACCCAAAAAGAGTCATAAAACAACAATGTACTCTCCTTCGTCTATGAAAATGACAAGACTAATGCCTTGTTTCTTTGATTCACATTGGTGGTGATGAGTTTGAACTGATTTAGTCATGCACGTGTTCCTGAAACCTGGCAAGTGTTATAACACATTTGACACAGGTTAGGGTATTATCTGTGAACATGAAACGGAGTGTATTTAACTGACCTCTAGAAAAATTCACTAAAGCAATTATCTTCCAGCTATTGGACAGACCAAATAATAAGAACCAACATTTCTGCCTGGGTTACTAGGCCACAGGAAGAAAAGCATTCTGCATCTTGTCCCTTGGCATTTTTAAACATTTTTATTTTCCTACTGCCAAATGAGTAATTGATATTCAACAAGTCCTTTACTTTAAAACATGTGTTAAACTGTATAGCCTGCTTTGGAAAAGACAATGACAAATAGCAAAGCTTACAAAGCTTAAATAATAGCAGAAGGGCTTCCCTGGTGGTCCAGTGGGTAGAGTGTTCGCCTTGCAGTGCAAGGGGCACCGGTTCCATCCCTGGCCAGGGAAAATCCCACGTGCAATGGAGTGGCTGGACCGTTGTGTCCAATTACAAGCCAGTGCTCTGGGGTACATGCGCCCAGAGCTGGTGCTCTGCAAAGAGAGATGCCATGGCAATTGGGGTGGCTAAACCAATGTTAAGTATAGAGAACTCAATAATAGTGCATATCCATGATGAAGCAAACTACATGCACTAGACAAAGATCTCTTCATTGTTATAAGTAATAACAGCAATACTAAGGCTGAATTTTTCAAGGCACAGATCTTTTCCATGACTATTGTCAGGAACTGGCACTCTGGTAGAATCCAGGATGAAGAAAGTCAATATAAACTCAAAAGTTCTGCTGAATCCCTTATACAATAACAGGAATTATGTGGATATATCTATAGAGGCTAAGTATTAGAGGGGTACAATGCTCTTAATTTATTGACAGTCAAATGGAAAGAGTTAATGGGGGAAAAAAGAAAATTCCAAAGACACTCATTATCTGTGAAAATGTTTTACACACACACACAGCCCAAGGGTTTTATACCCAAAAAGAGTCATAAAACAACAATGTACTCTCCTTCGTCTATGAAAATGACAAGACTAATGCCTTGTTTCTTTGATTCACATTGGTGGTGATGAGTTTGAACTGATTTAGTCATGCACGTGTTCCTGAAACCTGGCAAGTGTTATAACACATTTGACACAGGTTAGGGTATTATCTGTGAACATGAAACGGAGTGTATTTAACTGACCTCTAGAAAAATTCACTAAAGCAATTATCTTCCAGCTATTGGACAGACCAAATAATAAGAACCAACATTTCTGCCTGGGTTACTAGGCCACAGGAAGAAAAGCATTCTGCATCTTGTCCCTTGGCATTTTTAAACATTTTTATTTTCCTACTGCCAAATGAGTAATTGATATTCAACAAGTCCTTTACTTTAAAACATGTGTTAAACTGTATAGCCTGCTTTGGAAAAGACAATGACAAATAGCAAAGCTTACAAAGCTTAAATAATAGCAGAAGGGCTTCCCTGGTGGTCCAGTGGGTAGAGTGTTCGCCTTGCAGTGCAAGGGGCACCGGTTCCATCCCTGGCCAGGGAAAATCCCACGTGCAATGGAGTGGCTGGACCGTTGTGTCCAATTACAAGCCAGTGCTCTGGGGTACATGCGCCCAGAGCTGGTGCTCTGCAAAGAGAGATGCCATGGCAATGTGTGGCCCACACAGGCCAAAAGAATAAGGATGGATGAAAATAAATAAATAAAAACTAATAAAAGAGGCCAAAGAATTAAAAAAATGATAATAGCAGAAAACGAGAGTCAAAAGAAAAGCCTGAAAAGGAAGCATCTCTGGAGAAATGACAAGACAATACTTGCATTAAATTTTCTACTACCAAATGAAATACAGCAAGTATATTAAATAAGCTTCCTATTTTAAAAATTGGTAGTAAAAAAGAAAAAATTAGTAGTTAGAATTTCAGCCATTCACTGTAAGTCAGGCATATCAAGATATTAGTAGTAGCTTTGCTGACAGTCCTGTTATTGAGAAGTACAAACAGAAATTATGGCATTTTTTGAGATATGCTAAGACAATATTCTCCTTTGCTGATTCAAGCAAAATTTGCTTTAAAAGTGAGTATACATTGCTATTATCAAACATAAAATACGGTCATCCAGTGGTAAAAATTGTGATTTGAAAACCTTTCTATATTAATAAGAATGCATTCAATACATTCTCATGATAGCTGCTGTTAACTTCAATTATTTGTTGAACCATATTAGTTCAGATCTTCAATTCTATGGCAAAATACGTATTTAAAGAAGAAAGAGATGAGATTAAATTCAGCATCATTACTTTCCTCCCATTCATCCTATATAGACTTTATAAATATACTTATATAACCATGAGCTAGAAAGAGCATTAGATGAAATACTGTAGAGCATTAGCTAAAATTTACAAGCATAAAGCAAAAATAAATGTTTTCTTTATTTTGTTCTGATTGGTATTAATAATGGTCTCTCTTTATTCTTGCTCAGCTGTGATTTAAGAATTCAAAATGCTTCTGAAACCTTAGGCAATTTTGGGTAAGATTAAAAAACACAACAGAAATCATAAATTTAGTCATTTTGTGAAACAGCAGGCCAAGACTATAATGACCAAACCTAAAAATTGTTGGTTTTTTTCCTTAAGATCCCTCTGCTATTCTAGTAAGACAAAGGAGTTTCCCATGAATGCTGAAGTACCTGTTTTTAACCAGCTGGTTCAAAGCAACACCATATTATTTTTTTTTAAAGATTTATTTATTTATTTATTTTGGTGGGGGTGGGGTGGGGAGGGAGGGGAGCAGGCGGGCCACTTCTATTGGTCTTTCATTTGTCCATTTTCATCCATCTTTGTTCTTTGGCCCATGTGGGCTTCCCATCACGGTGGCCTCTGTTGTCGCAGACCACCGGCTCTGGGTGCATGCGCTCCAGAGCTCCGGCTCCGTAATTGGACACATCGGTCCAGCCGCTCCGCGGCACGTGGGATCTTCCCAGGCCAGGGATCGAACTGGCACCCCTTGCACTGCAAGGCGGTGTCCTTACCCACTGGACCACCAGGGAAGCCCCATATATTTTTTTATTTCTAAATGAGTAGTGACATTTTAGGGGCCACTTAAAAAAAGTTAAATGTGCCACAAAAGAAATGTTTGAAATAGGACATAAGCAAAAATAACCTTTTCTTTCCAGGTTTTTTATATTGTTAACCAATGTTTCTAGATTTTAGCATAAAATAGTTAACAAAATACCCATTGGCATTTAAGGTCAGAAAATATATTCCATTGCTTCAAAGTCAATGTATCTATATCTGAATGATGAATTTAAGTCATCCAGTGTATTCATGTGAATTAAGGGATGATTAAATTTCCATATTTGTTTAATTTCATATATTATTACAGTACTTTGTAATAACATAATCTTGGCGTAAGTGTGGCCCTTACTATAACTTCCTAGACTAAGATAAAAATAATTCACATCACCAAATAGCTCAGAATCCACAAACTCGAGTTAACTCTCACATGAACATAGAGGAACCATATGATTCTCCATGAGACTACAAGCTGCCAAAGTTTTTTTTGAGTATTCATATTAAAATAGCGTATTTATGAGTTGCAAAGTAAATGCTGACTTACAGGCAGAACAGAAAATTCAATTAAACACAGTTGTTTTACTTAAAAATGCCTAAAAAATATTTTTAACAGCATTTTAAAAATCCTAGTTCTCCATGCTGAGAAATATTCAGAGGTTTCACAGATAAAGCTCTATTAATGTCATATAGCTATTCAGGTCTGAAATGATTGGAAGTTCGTAGGATTCCAATTTTATGATTAGCTCAGCAATTATAAGCCATAGCAACATACTGCAATTGATAAACTGCACTGTTGTTAACAGATCAACTGCAAATGAACAGAGGTGGAAACTGCCAGGTAATATTAGCCCTTATGCTGTGATTTGTGCTCTTTTGCTTTTCCATAATTATGTAAGTGGACCTGTTAACTCTCAAATCAGCTTTCTGGAAGACTATTACATAGGTTACACTTTACTGAGGGGCTAACCAACATACATAAGTAGTGCTACAAAGTACACATTTACTCAAATCTTACCAGGTTGGCCTGTTGGGCCAGGAACTCCTGGTGGCCCTGGTGGTCCCTGAACACCTGTTCCTGGCATCCCAGGTGGTCCCATTGGCCCAGGTTGTCCATTTGGTCCAATGTCACCTTTAATGAATAAATAAAGTTTAGATAGTGAAAACACCAACAGCTGAGTCACTTGTCTTTAGCACTGGATCACAATGTTACACGTGTAAAAAATTTGCACTGTGTTTTAAGATATGTTTGCTAAACATTAACTTTCAGAGTCAGTTATGTTGTGTCCAAAAAATTCCTACTTGAATTCTCATTGAAAATGCAGCATATCTACAAGCAACTCAGACAACTCAGCACAGGGAAAACGAACAACCCAATCAAAAAATGGGAAAAAGACCTAAAGAGACGCCTCTCCAAAGAGGACATACAGATGGCCCAAAAGCACATGAAACGATGCTCAACCTCACTTATTATTAGAGAAATGCAAATTAAAACTACAATGAGATATCACCTCACACCCGTCAGAATGGCCATCTTCAAAAAATCTGCAGAAAATGCAGCATATGCAGGATACATATAGACAAATACGGGGAGAAATGACCATGTCTTTCCATCTCCCTGGATAGACTTATTAACCAATTAATTCTACCCCTTTTCAAGTTCTTAATAATAGAGTTTGAAGTTTTTCCACATCAATTTTTAGATATGATATAGATGCTGTGCAAATCAAACTTTATTTACTATTTTTTTCACTATTTACAGACACACCATTCTAACTGTCACAATGATATTTTGCACATTACTTCTGCTATCTGGAACATCCTTCCCTAAAGATTCAGTTCAAATGTCATCTCAGATATTCAGCTTCCCAAGGCACCTTAGAAGAGGCCCTGAACAAAAGTAACAGAGGAGGTAAACTGAATGCTTCCAAGGTCATCTCTTTTTTTCCCTTTTTGTTTAATGGTTCTAATGGTTAATCTTAAGCACACTTTCTTCCCCATGCAGTACCTTCCTGATGGATATTAGTCTTACTAATTTATTATTGCTCACTATGTTGAGCTTTCTGGAAGACTATTACATAGGTTACACTTTACTGAGGGGCTAACCAACATACATAAGTAGTGCTACAAAGTACACATTTACTCAAATCTTACCAGGTTGGCCTGTTGGGCCAGGAACTCCTGGTGGCCCTGGTGGTCCCTGAACACCTGTTCCTGGCATCCCAGGTGGTCCCATTGGCCCAGGTTGTCCATTTGGTCCAATGTCACCTTTAATGAATAAATAAAGTTTAGATAGTGAAAACACCAACAGCTGAGTCACTTGTCTTTAGCACTGGATCACAATGTTACACGTGTAAAAAATTTGCACTGTGTTTTAAGATATGTTTGCTAAACATTAACTTTCAGAGTCAGTTATGTTGTGTCCAAAAAATTCCTACTTGAATTCTCATTGAAAATGCAGCATATCTACAAGCAACTCAGACAACTCAGCACAGGGAAAACGAACAACCCAATCAAAAAATGGGAAAAAGACCTAAAGAGACGCCTCTCCAAAGAGGACATACAGATGGCCCAAAAGCACATGAAACGATGCTCAACCTCACTTATTATTAGAGAAATGCAAATTAAAACTACAATGAGATATCACCTCACACCCGTCAGAATGGCCATCTTCAAAAAATCTGCAGAAAATGCAGCATATGCAGGATACATATAGACAAATACGGGGAGAAATGACCATGTCTTTCCATCTCCCTGGATAGACTTATTAACCAATTAATTCTACCCCTTTTCAAGTTCTTAATAATAGAGTTTGAAGTTTTTCCACATCAATTTTTAGATATGATATAGATGCTGTGCAAATCAAACTTTATTTACTATTTTTTTCACTATTTACAGACACACCATTCTAACTGTCACAATGATATTTTGCACATTACTTCTGCTATCTGGAACATCCTTCCCTAAAGATTCAGTTCAAATGTCATCTCAGATATTCAGCTTCCCAAGGCACCTTAGAAGAGGCCCTGAACAAAAGTAACAGAGGAGGTAAACTGAATGCTTCCAAGGTCATCTCTTTTTTTCCCTTTTTGTTTAATGGTTCTAATGGTTAATCTTAAGCACACTTTCTTCCCCATGCAGTACCTTCCTGATGGATATTAGTCTTACTAATTTATTATTGCTCACTATGTTGTCTTGAAAATGTATCATTTTCTCCTATTATAAGTTTTAATACTCAACCACTGGTATAAGCGTATCTGGTAGATGAACTTTTATTGTGATCTGTTTGCTGTGTTTTGACTGTGATCCACTGGTCCATAACATTAATGATACATATTCATAGATTCATGTTGAGATAGCCAAGATAATACTGATAGCACCTAGATTTTTTTTTTAAAGTAGAGAACAGTCTCTGAGATCTTCAAGAGCAGAATCTATGTCTTTGTAGTAGGCACAGAATAAGCACATAATCAATGTAAGAGGAATAAAGGAATTACATACCAGAAAGGCCCAAATTCTTTTGTTTTTCTAGCACCTTTGGAACTGAACTGAGTTTTTATTATTATTATATAATTATTTTTATTTTATGTTTACAGAGTCTTGTTGTTTACAGCTATTAATAAATCCAAATCAGTCATAGGCATACCCTTGACCCCTCCCACCTGAACCCCCTCCCAGCCCCTCCTCATCCCACCCCTTCAGGTTGGTGTGTAGCCCCCATATAAGTTTCCTTAGTCTTACAGAGTATTCACAATGGTTATCTCTTTTACATATGGTAATGTAGGTTTCCATATTATCTTTTCCAAACTTCTCATCCACTCATCCCTCCCAATGACCATGAGTTTTTATTCTCTATGTCTATTTCTCCATGTGTTCTACCCCTTTTCAAGTTCTTAATAATAGAGTTTGAAGTTTTTCCACATCAATTTTTAGATATGATATAGATGCTGTGCAAATCAAACTTTATTTACTATTTTTTTCACTATTTACAGACACACCATTCTAACTGTCACAATGATATTTTGCACATTACTTCTGCTATCTGGAACATCCTTCCCTAAAGATTCAGTTCAAATGTCATCTCAGATATTCAGCTTCCCAAGGCACCTTAGAAGAGGCCCTGAACAAAAGTAACAGAGGAGGTAAACTGAATGCTTCCAAGGTCATCTCTTTTTTTCCCTTTTTGTTTAATGGTTCTAATGGTTAATCTTAAGCACACTTTCTTCCCCATGCAGTACCTTCCTGATGGATATTAGTCTTACTAATTTATTATTGCTCACTATGTTGTCTTGAAAATGTATCATTTTCTCCTATTATAAGTTTTAATACTCAACCACTGGTATAAGCGTATCTGGTAGATGAACTTTTATTGTGATCTGTTTGCTGTGTTTTGACTGTGATCCACTGGTCCATAACATTAATGATACATATTCATAGATTCATGTTGAGATAGCCAAGATAATACTGATAGCACCTAGATTTTTTTTTTAAAGTAGAGAACAGTCTCTGAGATCTTCAAGAGCAGAATCTATGTCTTTGTAGTAGGCACAGAATAAGCACATAATCAATGTAAGAGGAATAAAGGAATTACATACCAGAAAGGCCCAAATTCTTTTGTTTTTCTAGCACCTTTGGAACTGAACTGAGTTTTTATTATTATTATATAATTATTTTTATTTTATGTTTACAGAGTCTTGTTGTTTACAGCTATTAATAAATCCAAATCAGTCATAGGCATACCCTTGACCCCTCCCACCTGAACCCCCTCCCAGCCCCTCCTCATCCCACCCCTTCAGGTTGGTGTGTAGCCCCCATATAAGTTTCCTTAGTCTTACAGAGTATTCACAATGGTTATCTCTTTTACATATGGTAATGTAGGTTTCCATATTATCTTTTCCAAACTTCTCATCCACTCATCCCTCCCAATGACCATGAGTCTATTCTCTATGTCTATTTCTCCATTGCTGCTCTGCATATGCATTTATCAGTACCATCTTTCTAGACTCCATATATATGTGTTAGTATACTATGTCTGTCCTTCTGTTTTTGACTTACTTCACTTTGTATAATAGGTTCCAGATTTATCGACCTCATTAGGACTGAATCAAATGCATTTCTTTTTACAGCTGAGAAATATTCCATTGTATATATGAACCCTAGCTTCTTTATCCATTCATTTGTTGATGGACATCTAGGTTGTTTCCACATTCCAGCTATTGTAAAAAGTGCTGCAATGAACATTGGGGTACAGGTGTCTCTTTCAATTTTGATTTCCTCTAGGTATATGCCTAATAGTGGGATTGCTGGGTCATATGGTGCTTCTATTCCTATTTTTCAAGAAATCTCCATACTGTCTTCCATAATGGCTGTATCAATTTACATCCCTAACAACAGTGAAAGAGTGTTCTTTTTTCTCCACACCCTCTTCAGCATTTATTTTCTGTGGATTTTTTGATGATGGCTATTCTGGCTGGTGTGAGGTGATATCTCATTGTAGTTTTGATTTGCATTTCTCTAATAATGAGCAACACTGAGCATCTTTTCATGTGTTTTTTGGCCATCTGTATGTCTTCTTTGGAGAGATGCCTGTTTAGGTTTTTTCCCATTTTTTGATTGGGTTGTTTGTTTATTTGGTGTTGGGTTGTTTAGCTGCTTGTATATTTTGCAAATTAATTCTTTGTCAGTTGCTTCTTTTGCTATTATTTTCTCCCATTCTGAGGGTTATCTTTCCACCTTGTTTATAGTTTCTTTATTGTGCAAAAGCTTTAAAGTTTAACTAGGTCACACTTAAACAAGTGTCTTTTTATTTCCATTACTTTTGTTTTTATTTCTATTACTCTAGAGGGCGGGTCATAGAAGGTCTTACTTTGATTTATGTCATCAACTGTTCTGCCTATGTTTTCCTCTAAGAGTTTTATGGTTTCTGATATTACATTTTGGTATTTAATCCATTTTGAGTTTATCTTTGTGTATGGTGTTAGGGAGTGTTCCAATCCACTCATCCCTCCCAATGACCATGAGTCTATTCTCTATGTCTATTTCTCCATTGCTGCTCTGCATATGCATTTATCAGTACCATCTTTCTAGACTCCATATATATGTGTTAGTATACTATGTCTGTCCTTCTGTTTTTGACTTACTTCACTTTGTATAATAGGTTCCAGATTTATCGACCTCATTAGGACTGAATCAAATGCATTTCTTTTTACAGCTGAGAAATATTCCATTGTATATATGAACCCTAGCTTCTTTATCCATTCATTTGTTGATGGACATCTAGGTTGTTTCCACATTCCAGCTATTGTAAAAAGTGCTGCAATGAACATTGGGGTACAGGTGTCTCTTTCAATTTTGATTTCCTCTAGGTATATGCCTAATAGTGGGATTGCTGGGTCATATGGTGCTTCTATTCCTATTTTTCAAGAAATCTCCATACTGTCTTCCATAATGGCTGTATCAATTTACATCCCTAACAACAGTGAAAGAGTGTTCTTTTTTCTCCACACCCTCTTCAGCATTTATTTTCTGTGGATTTTTTGATGATGGCTATTCTGGCTGGTGTGAGGTGATATCTCATTGTAGTTTTGATTTGCATTTCTCTAATAATGAGCAACACTGAGCATCTTTTCATGTGTTTTTTGGCCATCTGTATGTCTTCTTTGGAGAGATGCCTGTTTAGGTTTTTTCCCATTTTTTGATTGGGTTGTTTGTTTATTTGGTGTTGGGTTGTTTAGCTGCTTGTATATTTTGCAAATTAATTCTTTGTCAGTTGCTTCTTTTGCTATTATTTTCTCCCATTCTGAGGGTTATCTTTCCACCTTGTTTATAGTTTCTTTATTGTGCAAAAGCTTTAAAGTTTAACTAGGTCACACTTAAACAAGTGTCTTTTTATTTCCATTACTTTTGTTTTTATTTCTATTACTCTAGAGGGCGGGTCATAGAAGGTCTTACTTTGATTTATGTCATCAACTGTTCTGCCTATGTTTTCCTCTAAGAGTTTTATGGTTTCTGATATTACATTTTGGTATTTAATCCATTTTGAGTTTATCTTTGTGTATGGTGTTAGGGAGTGTTCCAACTTCATATTTCTACATATAGCTGTCCAATTTTCCCAGCACCATTTACTGAAGATGTTATCTTTGCCCTATCAAATATTTTTGCCTCCTTGTCAAAAATAAGGTACCCATAGGTGTAGGTTTATCTCTGGGCTCTCTACCTTGTTCCATTGGTCTATGTTGCTATTTTTGAGCCATGTTCTGAGTTTTAATATTTGAGAATGAATCCTATTTAGGATATGGGGATCCTATACTTCAGTGGCTAGGCAGATGATTGATTAAGGTGCTGATATGTAAAATAGACTTCAACTTCTCTCTTCAAAACCTCTGTCTCAAGGCTATTATAAAGTATGGTGAGTAATTTCCATATGGAGACTGTTCGCCACATAGCTTATCATTTGAAATGCTTCTATCTATAAGTTGTGGGTTCACAGGTCTAAGCTGGTAGTGTATAGGAACACGACCTGTAGTTTTGATGCTACAGTTTATAGCTGGCCAGAACTGTCTACTCAAAGACTGGAAGGTATTTTTAAAAGCGCTTATGTGGCAAGAATTTGTATTGGGTCAGTTTGGGGCCTTTGCTGGCAGAATATAGCCTGGTTAAATTTGGCTCTGCTATTCTGTTCCTGTAATGGGAATCAATCCAACATTTTTCAGGAGCATAGGGTTGCTCAGATTTTTCTCTGGGGACAAAACTGTTTACCAAGAGAGTCTAGTTCCTTGCAAGTCAGAAAAGAAAAAAAAAACCAAAATTGCCAAACCAGTTAGACTAATTCTATTCATATATGTATATAATTAGGGAAATCAAAATCAGGGGGATAGAAAAAAAACAATAAAAAACGAGCAAAGGACTTGAGCCGTTTACAAGAAAAATACATATCCTTTCAACATATGAAAAGATGATCAATTTCACTCATAATAATGGAAATACAAATTTAAACTGCCCTGAGAGTAAAGGCAAAGGAACTGGTATATCCAAAGAAATTAAAAAGAACAAAGCTGGAGAACTTATATTATGTGACATCAAGTCTTACTATAAAACTAGTGTACTGTAAACAGTTAGTATTTATCCATTTGTTTATCTTTGTGTATGGTGTTAGGGAGTGTTCCAACTTCATATTTCTACATATAGCTGTCCAATTTTCCCAGCACCATTTACTGAAGATGTTATCTTTGCCCTATCAAATATTTTTGCCTCCTTGTCAAAAATAAGGTACCCATAGGTGTAGGTTTATCTCTGGGCTCTCTACCTTGTTCCATTGGTCTATGTTGCTATTTTTGAGCCATGTTCTGAGTTTTAATATTTGAGAATGAATCCTATTTAGGATATGGGGATCCTATACTTCAGTGGCTAGGCAGATGATTGATTAAGGTGCTGATATGTAAAATAGACTTCAACTTCTCTCTTCAAAACCTCTGTCTCAAGGCTATTATAAAGTATGGTGAGTAATTTCCATATGGAGACTGTTCGCCACATAGCTTATCATTTGAAATGCTTCTATCTATAAGTTGTGGGTTCACAGGTCTAAGCTGGTAGTGTATAGGAACACGACCTGTAGTTTTGATGCTACAGTTTATAGCTGGCCAGAACTGTCTACTCAAAGACTGGAAGGTATTTTTAAAAGCGCTTATGTGGCAAGAATTTGTATTGGGTCAGTTTGGGGCCTTTGCTGGCAGAATATAGCCTGGTTAAATTTGGCTCTGCTATTCTGTTCCTGTAATGGGAATCAATCCAACATTTTTCAGGAGCATAGGGTTGCTCAGATTTTTCTCTGGGGACAAAACTGTTTACCAAGAGAGTCTAGTTCCTTGCAAGTCAGAAAAGAAAAAAAAAACCAAAATTGCCAAACCAGTTAGACTAATTCTATTCATATATGTATATAATTAGGGAAATCAAAATCAGGGGGATAGAAAAAAAACAATAAAAAACGAGCAAAGGACTTGAGCCGTTTACAAGAAAAATACATATCCTTTCAACATATGAAAAGATGATCAATTTCACTCATAATAATGGAAATACAAATTTAAACTGCCCTGAGAGTAAAGGCAAAGGAACTGGTATATCCAAAGAAATTAAAAAGAACAAAGCTGGAGAACTTATATTATGTGACATCAAGTCTTACTATAAAACTAGTGTACTGTAAACAGTTAGTACTAACTTAGGATACTAAAATGAGTAGAACTGACAGCACAGAAACAGATCCACACACAGAAAGCTATCTGATTTTTGATACAGGCACCAATTGTAATCCAATAGGGAGGGAGCTTTTTATATAAATAATGCTAAGCAAAAATTATTTGAAATGGATTAACAGATAATCTTCAACACAAAAGCTAAAACTAAAGAAGTTATAAAATAGAATATACTTGCAACTTTAAAACAGGGAAAATACTCTTAGAGAAAACACAGAAAAATCATACAAGGAAAACACTGATAAATGAAAAAATCAATAAAATTAAAACTTTTGCTCATCAAAATACACTGATAATAAAATGAATAGGGAAGCTAGATAGGAATAAAATACTCATAAACATATATATGATAAAAACACACAAATGATAAAAAACCAGGATATGTAAAGGTCACTGTCAACCTATCAATATAAAGGGGATAGACCATATTTCAAAAGTGGGAAAAATTCCTGAATGAGTAAATAATCCACCCATTTATGCAAAATAGCTCAGCATCAATAGTTATCAGGGTCCATATAAAAACAATAATCATCAGGGAAATGCAAACTGACACCAAAATACATTATCAGCATATTTACTAAAATTCAAAATGAAAAGATTGATAATACCAAATGCTGGAGAGAATATAGAACAACTAAAACTTTCATCCTGCATTGGTTAGAAAATGATAGAATCATTTTCAGACAAGGTCTAGTCGATTTTTTTTTTTGCAGCTTATTTTATACAAAATTTCTACCTCTTACTCTCCTACCCTAACTTACCTCTCCCCAATTCCCTCTTCCCACTGGTAACCACTAGTTTGTTCTCTACATCTGTAAGCTTCTTTTCTTTTTGTTATATTCACTAGTTTTCTTTTTTCCTATGTTCTACATATAAGCCCTCTCATACAGTATTTGTCTTTTTCTGTCTGACTTATTTCACTAAGCATAAAACCTCCAAGTCCATTTGTGTTGTTGGAAAAGGTGAAATTTCACCTTTTTTTTTTTTAACTTGCATGCATGTGTGCTCAGTCGTTTTTTTGTGATCCCATAGCATGTAGTCTGTCACATTCCTCTGTCCAGGGGATTTTCCAGGTAAGAATACTGGAGTGGGTTGCCATTTCCTCCCTAAGGGAACTTCCTAATCCAGAGATTGAACCCATGTCTCTCATGTCTCAAGCATTGGCAGGGTGACTCTTTGCCACCTGGGAAGCCCTATTGTAAACAGTACTGCAATGAATATTGCAATGCATATCTTTTTGAATTATATGAACAACATTTTGAATTTCTCTGACTGTATGCCCAGGAGTGGGGTTGCTGGATCATATGATAGTTCTAGTTTCAGTTTTTTGAGAAACCTCCATACTGTTATTCACAGTGGCTGTACCGATTTACATTCCTGCCAATAGAATACAAGAGTTCTCTGAAAAAGATCTAGTACTTTCTCATATAACTAACATACACCTCTCTTATGACCCAACATTTCTACCATCAGGTATTTAATCAAGCATATTGAAAGCATAAACCCATTAAAAAGCTGTAAAATAATGCTCTTAAGAATTTCCCTCATAATAATCAAAAATCTTGACACAGTCTAGAGATCCATCAACAGAGAATGGATAAACAAACTTAGGTATATTTGTACAATGAAATGCTCAATAAAAGAATAAAGAACTGGGGCTTCCCCTGGTGGTCCAGTGGGTAAGGACACCGCCTTGCACTGCAAGGCGCGGTTCGATCCTGGCCTGGGAATTGAATCAGACAAGGTCTAGTCAACTAAAACTTTCATCCTGCATTGGTTAGAAAATGATAGAATCATTTTCAGACAAGGTCTAGTCGATTTTTTTTTTTGCAGCTTATTTTATACAAAATTTCTACCTCTTACTCTCCTACCCTAACTTACCTCTCCCCAATTCCCTCTTCCCACTGGTAACCACTAGTTTGTTCTCTACATCTGTAAGCTTCTTTTCTTTTTGTTATATTCACTAGTTTTCTTTTTTCCTATGTTCTACATATAAGCCCTCTCATACAGTATTTGTCTTTTTCTGTCTGACTTATTTCACTAAGCATAAAACCTCCAAGTCCATTTGTGTTGTTGGAAAAGGTGAAATTTCACTCTTTTTTTTTTTTTTTAACTTGCATGCATGTGTGCTCAGTCGTGTTTTTTGTGATCCCATAGCATGTAGTCTGTCACATTCCTCTGTCCAGGGGATTTTCCAGGTAAGAATACTGGAGTGGGTTGCCATTTCCTCCCTAAGGGAACTTCCTAATCCAGAGATTGAACCCATGTCTCTCATGTCTCAAGCATTGGCAGGGTGACTCTTTGCCACCTGGGAAGCCCTATTGTAAACAGTACTGCAATGAATATTGCAATGCATATCTTTTTGAATTATATGAACAACATTTTGAATTTCTCTGACTGTATGCCCAGGAGTGGGGTTGCTGGATCATATGATAGTTCTAGTTTCAGTTTTTTGAGAAACCTCCATACTGTTATTCACAGTGGCTGTACCGATTTACATTCCTGCCAATAGAATACAAGAGTTCTCTGAAAAAGATCTAGTACTTTCTCATATAACTAACATACACCTCTCTTATGACCCAACATTTCTACCATCAGGTATTTAATCAAGCATATTGAAAGCATAAACCCATTAAAAAGCTGTAAAATAATGCTCTTAAGAATTTCCCTCATAATAATCAAAAATCTTGACACAGTCTAGAGATCCATCAACAGAGAATGGATAAACAAACTTAGGTATATTTGTACAATGAAATGCTCAATAAAAGAATAAAGAACTGGGGCTTCCCCTGGTGGTCCAGTGGGTAAGGACACCGCCTTGCACTGCAAGGGGCGCCGGTTCGATCCCTGGCCTGGGAAGATCCCACGTGCCGCGGAGCGGCTGGACCGATGTGTCCAATCACCGAGCCGGAGCTCTGGAGCACATGCGCCCAGAGCCTGCACTCTGCGACAACAGACGCCACCGCGATGGGAGACCCACACGGGCCAAAGAACAAAGACAGATGAAAACAGAGAAATGAAAGACCA
This sequence comes from Tragulus kanchil, assembly GCA_022376925.1. Classification (NCBI taxonomy): domain Eukaryota; kingdom Metazoa; phylum Chordata; class Mammalia; order Artiodactyla; family Tragulidae; genus Tragulus; species Tragulus kanchil. Next base: position 61,249,160 of record JAIOJX010000001.1, on the reverse strand, counting down.
ATGGAAGTAGCCCGCCCGCTCCCCTCCCTCCCCAACCCGACCCCCATCCAAAATAAATAAATAAATAAATAAATCTTTAAAAAAAATAAAAAAAGAATAAAGAACTATTGATAACACAACACGAATGAATCTCAGAAACAACAGTCTGAGAGAAAGAAACCTTATTAAGAAAGTATATGTTGTATAATTCTGAATGGATTTCTAAAATAGGCAGAATTAATTTATGATGAAAAAAGTCATTACTGTATAGTTGCCACTGTGGATGTTAGGGTAAGAACTGAGGAAAGGAGTGAAAGGGAAATTTCTGGCATTATATTTTGATAACGGTTTTGATTATAGAGGATTATGCATCTGTTAAAATTCAGAAAATATACCCTTAAGATTTACACATTTCATTCATTGTGAATTTTGTTTCAAAGAGAAAGAACCACCATAGAATTGTATTGAGTACCACGCATGCTGCAGTATTTAAGAAGTTCCTTGAGGTTGTAGCTCACTTTGAGTTGCGTTAAAAATAAGTCAATGAAAGGAGAAAGAGATAGACAGATATGTGACAAATCTTGAGTAGTAAAATGTTGATAGTAGAATATCAATGGTGGGAATATAGTAGTCACTATAAAATTCTTTCAAGTTTTATGTATATATAAAAATTTTAAAAATTAACTGTTGGAAGAGAGAAAAATGTTAATTGTATAGTCTAGTTGGTAGATATACAGGTTTTTCTCTGTACAATTCTTGTTAATTTTTCTCTGTGTTTGAAATTGTTCACAACTAACATGTTTAGAAAACTATACTGAGATACCTGCTTGTCTCCAATAGTTTGACAAAAAATCCAAGAGGTCATCAACATACTCATTTAGCAAGGCTGTGGGGAAACAAGCACACTCATACATTTTTGCTGGTAGTGTAAAAGGGGGTAAATGGAGAGAAATCTGTCAACATAAAGAAATGCATTTGCCCTTCCATTCAGAAAATACATTTTTATTACTCTGTTTTAACATTACACCTGTATATATGAAATAACATGTATGCAAGACTATTCATTGCAGCATTATTTCTAATAAGAAAAGATTGCTAAAATTCCAATCTAGCAACCAGTGACTGATAGAATAAACCATGGTATACCCATGTAATTCAGTACTAGGCAACTATCTTTTTAAAACCATGATCTCTATATACTAATCTGGAGGGATATCTATATAAAGTTAAATAAGAAAAATGAAAAAGTCAAAAGGTAGTACTCTATCTTCTTAAAAAAGTAAGAATATATATATGTGTGTAGGAAGGTAGGAAATTATATATATATATATACACACACACATACACACACACACTTGGCTTGTATTTGAATGAAGGAACACCAGAAGGACAAATAAGTAACTAAAAATAGCTGCACATGCAATGGGGAAGCACACACAGTGGATGGAGATAGGGTAAAGGGGTAACTTCTTATAATTCAATACATACATGATTATATCATCTACACAATGAAATAAAACACACAAAAATATAAATGGAGAATTTAAAACGCTGTGACTGGGTAGCAACACAAGCTTTTTAATTCATTGGATTTATCACCCATAAACTTTCCAACAGTTTCCATTTCTTTAACAGTTAAAAGCAAACTGAGAAGTAGCAACAGCTTCTGTACCTTTTGGTCCAGGTAGCCCATCCAAGCCAGCTTGTCCTGGAGGACCTTGAGGTCCTGGGAAACCACGATCCCCCTTTGGACCAAGCATTCCTTTGAAGCCTGGGAGTCCTGGAGGCCCAGGTGGCCCAGGTAGCCCAAATCCTGGTTCTCCCTAGAGCATACACACGATAAAACACAACAAAATACCCATGACTTTCTTGGTGTATGCTGTCTACTACAGAGAATTTAAAGCAGACAATACTGTCCCAATAGTTTGACAAAAAATCCAAGAGGTCATCAACATACTCATTTAGCAAGGCTGTGGGGAAACAAGCACACTCATACATTTTTGCTGGTAGTGTAAAAGGGGGTAAATGGAGAGAAATCTGTCAACATAAAGAAATGCATTTGCCCTTCCATTCAGAAAATACATTTTTATTACTCTGTTTTAACATTACACCTGTATATATGAAATAACATGTATGCAAGACTATTCATTGCAGCATTATTTCTAATAAGAAAAGATTGCTAAAATTCCAATCTAGCAACCAGTGACTGATAGAATAAACCATGGTATACCCATGTAATTCAGTACTAGGCAACTATCTTTTTAAAACCATGATCTCTATATACTAATCTGGAGGGATATCTATATAAAGTTAAATAAGAAAAATGAAAAAGTCAAAAGGTAGTACTCTATCTTCTTAAAAAAGTAAGAATATATATATGTGTGTAGGAAGGTAGGAAATTATATATATATATATACACACACACATACACACACACACTTGGCTTGTATTTGAATGAAGGAACACCAGAAGGACAAATAAGTAACTAAAAATAGCTGCACATGCAATGGGGAAGCACACACAGTGGATGGAGATAGGGTAAAGGGGTAACTTCTTATAATTCAATACATACATGATTATATCATCTACACAATGAAATAAAACACACAAAAATATAAATGGAGAATTTAAAACGCTGTGACTGGGTAGCAACACAAGCTTTTTAATTCATTGGATTTATCACCCATAAACTTTCCAACAGTTTCCATTTCTTTAACAGTTAAAAGCAAACTGAGAAGTAGCAACAGCTTCTGTACCTTTTGGTCCAGGTAGCCCATCCAAGCCAGCTTGTCCTGGAGGACCTTGAGGTCCTGGGAAACCACGATCCCCCTTTGGACCAAGCATTCCTTTGAAGCCTGGGAGTCCTGGAGGCCCAGGTGGCCCAGGTAGCCCAAATCCTGGTTCTCCCTAGAGCATACACACGATAAAACACAACAAAATACCCATGACTTTCTTGGTGTATGCTGTCTACTACAGAGAATTTAAAGCAGACAATACAAGGTAATATCCCCCTCTGCGATGATAAAGGGAGTAGGATAATTAAATGAAAAGTAATTGGTATTCAATATAGAACGTCTGGGAGGACAGGAAACAGGGCTTAGTAAAACAAATTGAATTATTTGGTCTGGTTTCAGGACAAGAAAGAAATACCTGAGAGAGCATGAGACTAAAGAAACCAAGTGAGGAAATGTTTTTACAGACTTGCTATCATATGATTATTTCAAATTTGACAAAGTATGATAATGGAATTGCAGGTTTTGTATTAAATGTCCATGTGCTTAGAGATGCATACTGAAGTATTATATATATATGTATATATATATATAATACATATATATATATATATATATATATATATATATATATATATATATATGTATATATGCACACACATATATGTATATAGGCTTCCCAGGTGGCTCAGTGGTAAAGGATCTGCTTGCCAATGCAGGTGACAGAGGAGACACACGGGCTCAATCCCTAGGTTGAAAAGATCCCCTAAAGGAGGAAATGGCAACCTGTTCTAGTATCCTTGCCTGAAAAATCCCATGGACTTAGGAGCCCGGTGGCCTAGAGTCCATGAGGTCACAAAGAGTCAGACACAACTGAGCGACTTAGCACAATACATATATGTTTATAGGTAAAATGACACAATATTGATATTTAGACTAAAATCTTTCTGCAAGAAAAAAGAGTAGATGAAGTAAATATGACAAAATCTTGATAATTCGAATTTTAATGAGGATATAAATCATTGATTTAATTCGGAAAAATTTAACAGTTAAAAGCAAACTGAGAAGTAGCAACAGCTTCTGTACCTTTTGGTCCAGGTAGCCCATCCAAGCCAGCTTGTCCTGGAGGACCTTGAGGTCCTGGGAAACCACGATCCCCCTTTGGACCAAGCATTCCTTTGAAGCCTGGGAGTCCTGGAGGCCCAGGTGGCCCAGGTAGCCCAAATCCTGGTTCTCCCTAGAGCATACACACGATAAAACACAACAAAATACCCATGACTTTCTTGGTGTATGCTGTCTACTACAGAGAATTTAAAGCAGACAATACAAGGTAATATCCCCCTCTGCGATGATAAAGGGAGTAGGATAATTAAATGAAAAGTAATTGGTATTCAATATAGAACGTCTGGGAGGACAGGAAACAGGGCTTAGTAAAACAAATTGAATTATTTGGTCTGGTTTCAGGACAAGAAAGAAATACCTGAGAGAGCATGAGACTAAAGAAACCAAGTGAGGAAATGTTTTTACAGACTTGCTATCATATGATTATTTCAAATTTGACAAAGTATGATAATGGAATTGCAGGTTTTGTATTAAATGTCCATGTGCTTAGAGATGCATACTGAAGTATTATATATATATGTATATATATATATAATACATATATATATATATATATATATATATATATGTATATATGCACACACATATATGTATATAGGCTTCCCAGGTGGCTCAGTGGTAAAGGATCTGCTTGCCAATGCAGGTGACAGAGGAGACACACGGGCTCAATCCCTAGGTTGAAAAGATCCCCTAAAGGAGGAAATGGCAACCTGTTCTAGTATCCTTGCCTGAAAAATCCCATGGACTTAGGAGCCCGGTGGCCTAGAGTCCATGAGGTCACAAAGAGTCAGACACAACTGAGCGACTTAGCACAATACATATATGTTTATAGGTAAAATGACACAATATTGATATTTAGACTAAAATCTTTCTGCAAGAAAAAAAAGAGTAGATGAAGTAAATATGACAAAATCTTGATAATTCGGAATTTTAATGAGGGATATATCAAAGTTCATTGTTATTATTCCTTGAAGTTTTGCATTCATTTGAAAAGGTTTATAATAAAATAAAAACAATCAATAGAGAAGTGATTTCTCATGAGAACAGTGGTCATGATCATTTTTTTTTCCCACAGATAAAAGGTAGCAATGATAAAAACACAGGAAATTTAAATTAAGCACAGAGAAAATACAGAAAGAGGATAATTACATATCATAAAAGTTTGCTGAAGACTGACTAAGGAAAATTTTAGATTAGCTAAAATATAATAAAGGAAAGGAAACCAACTGAAACACAGTATTATTACTAAGTCAATAGCAGTGATTTGCATTTATACATCTAAGATGAAATTGAGACTGAGGGAAAAAGTATGAGAAATACTTGACATAATGTGTGTGTGTGTGTGTGTGTGTGTGTGTGTGTGTCTGTCTGTCTGTCTGTCTGTCTGTCTGTCTGTGTGTCAGTCGCTTATTGTTGTTCAGTTGCCCAGTTGTGTCCAACTCTCTGTGATCCTATGAACTGTAGCCCACCAGGCTCCTCTGTCCATGGGATTCTCCAGGCTAGAATATTAGAGTGGGTTGCCATTCCCTCTCTAGGGGATCTTCCTGACCCAGGGATAGAACACAGATCTGCATTGCAGGCAGATTCTTTACTGCTTGAGCTACCAGGGAAGCCCACTTGGCATGATATTCAACATCATTTCAACCAACCACTATACAGACATGGAGAGATTAAATGGAATCTTGATACCACAGAAAAGCACAAGAGGAAGCTGATGACAGTATTCTCTCATCTCATCAAGTAACCAGTCACTGTAAAACAAGTTCAGAAACCTCTGCTTTATATTTGACTCACGGGCTTGCCAAAGGAAATGGCAACCTGTTCTAGTATCCTTGCCTGAAAAATCCCATGGACTTAGGAGCCCGGTGGCCTAGAGTCCATGAGGTCACAAAGAGTCAGACACAACTGAGCGACTTAGCACAATACATATATGTTTATAGGTAAAATGACACAATATTGATATTTAGACTAAAATCTTTCTGCAAGAAAAAAAAGAGTAGATGAAGTAAATATGACAAAATCTTGATAATTCGGAATTTTAATGAGGGATATATCAAAGTTCATTGTTATTATTCCTTGAAGTTTTGCATTCATTTGAAAAGGTTTATAATAAAATAAAAACAATCAATAGAGAAGTGATTTCTCATGAGAACAGTGGTCATGATCATTTTTTTTTCCCACAGATAAAAGGTAGCAATGATAAAAACACAGGAAATTTAAATTAAGCACAGAGAAAATACAGAAAGAGGATAATTACATATCATAAAAGTTTGCTGAAGACTGACTAAGGAAAATTTTAGATTAGCTAAAATATAATAAAGGAAAGGAAACCAACTGAAACACAGTATTATTACTAAGTCAATAGCAGTGATTTGCATTTATACATCTAAGATGAAATTGAGACTGAGGGAAAAAGTATGAGAAATACTTGACATAATGTGTGTGTGTGTGTGTGTGTGTGTGTGTGTGTGTGTCTGTCTGTCTGTCTGTCTGTCTGTCTGTCTGTGTGTCAGTCGCTTATTGTTGTTCAGTTGCCCAGTTGTGTCCAACTCTCTGTGATCCTATGAACTGTAGCCCACCAGGCTCCTCTGTCCATGGGATTCTCCAGGCTAGAATATTAGAGTGGGTTGCCATTCCCTCTCTAGGGGATCTTCCTGACCCAGGGATAGAACACAGATCTGCATTGCAGGCAGATTCTTTACTGCTTGAGCTACCAGGGAAGCCCACTTGGCATGATATTCAACATCATTTCAACCAACCACTATACAGACATGGAGAGATTAAATGGAATCTTGATACCACAGAAAAGCACAAGAGGAAGCTGATGACAGTATTCTCTCATCTCATCAAGTAACCAGTCACTGTAAAACAAGTTCAGAAACCTCTTTTTCTCTTTGCTTTATATTTGACCTCTTAGACTAATAAAAAGTTTGGAGTAAAATATTTTTGATAAAAATATAATAAACTAACTTTTACTTAAATAGTGAAGACCTTGATATGTCTAAGTCAAAATAGAGAAATTTAAGGTAGGTAGGGGAATGTCTCAGACCTTTGGTCCTGGAAAGCCTGGTGGCCCAGAAGGACCTTCTAGACCCATTCTTCCAGGTGACCCAGGTGCTCCTGGAGGCCCTGGGATTCCAGGAAAACCTGTAAAATTAGAAGCAATTTTCAATTCCCAAAGAGAAGACACTGCAAGAAAGATACTCAAACTCTCAAACCCACATTTTCACCCTATTATATCATGCTTAGTGACTATAGTAAGATGTTAAAACCACAACGACATTCTAGATGACCTCTTCAGGCCAAGTCTTACAGATACTGATATTCTCTCTCAGTGATGTTATGGTCCCATTATTTTCATATAGGGCTAATTTGTGTGGGAGAAGTGCCTCTCTAAAGTAAAGTGGAAGCTATTACCAGTGAGATAAAACTCAGCTTAAGGAATGAATTCTGCACAAAAATGCAGAGATTCTTCTGATCACATCTGGATATAGTTTGAGATAAGGCCTACCACATAATTCTGGAAGTGAGCTACAACTGCAGATTGTTTGAGCTACAAAGAACTCCATACATATACAAAATCAAATCTGACTCCTTTGAAATCAAAAAAAAAATATTTCCCCAAATCTGACTCCCTTTCGAAATCATTTAAAGTATAAACTGTTGCCCACCAGGCTCCTCTGTCCATGGGATTCTCCAGGCTAGAATATTAGAGTGGGTTGCCATTCCCTCTCTAGGGGATCTTCCTGACCCAGGGATAGAACACAGATCTGCATTGCAGGCAGATTCTTTACTGCTTGAGCTACCAGGGAAGCCCACTTGGCATGATATTCAACATCATTTCAACCAACCACTATACAGACATGGAGAGATTAAATGGAATCTTGATACCACAGAAAAGCACAAGAGGAAGCTGATGACAGTATTCTCTCATCTCATCAAGTAACCAGTCACTGTAAAACAAGTTCAGAAACCTCTTTTTCTCTTTGCTTTATATTTGACCTCTTAGACTAATAAAAAGTTTGGAGTAAAATATTTTTGATAAAAATATAATAAACTAACTTTTACTTAAATAGTGAAGACCTTGATATGTCTAAGTCAAAATAGAGAAATTTAAGGTAGGTAGGGGAATGTCTCAGACCTTTGGTCCTGGAAAGCCTGGTGGCCCAGAAGGACCTTCTAGACCCATTCTTCCAGGTGACCCAGGTGCTCCTGGAGGCCCTGGGATTCCAGGAAAACCTGTAAAATTAGAAGCAATTTTCAATTCCCAAAGAGAAGACACTGCAAGAAAGATACTCAAACTCTCAAACCCACATTTTCACCCTATTATATCATGCTTAGTGACTATAGTAAGATGTTAAAACCACAACGACATTCTAGATGACCTCTTCAGGCCAAGTCTTACAGATACTGATATTCTCTCTCAGTGATGTTATGGTCCCATTATTTTCATATAGGGCTAATTTGTGTGGGAGAAGTGCCTCTCTAAAGTAAAGTGGAAGCTATTACCAGTGAGATAAAACTCAGCTTAAGGAATGAATTCTGCACAAAAATGCAGAGATTCTTCTGATCACATCTGGATATAGTTTGAGATAAGGCCTACCACATAATTCTGGAAGTGAGCTACAACTGCAGATTGTTTGAGCTACAAAGAACTCCATACATATACATAATATCAAATCTGACTCCTTTGAAATCATTTAGTATAAATGAATAAGAACACACGTGAGCACTGTTTTCAGACCCATACATGCTCTTTCCATTCAGAAGACTAAAGCAGAATTGAAGCAACAACCCTAAAAGTTTCAGTAAATCATGAGAATATGATTTAGGATAAAATATTACTTGGATAAATGTGTGCAATAAATCTGTCTTCTGTTTAATACAACCATTCATTTAACAAGTATTTACTCAGTGCTTACTGTGTCCCAAGAACTTTTCTGAGTCCTGAAAATGGAATAGTGAACATAAAAGACACATTTTCATATATATTTTTAAAGTTTATATAACATTTTTGCATATCTAGGACTAAGAAGCTTTCTTGTCTGAAAAGTTTTAGATAAAGACAATGGAATTGTATTGCACACATGCTGTGACTTTTCATTTAACACTCTTTATTACACATGCTTCCCTGATGGCTCAGCAGGTAAAAGAATCCTCCTGCAATGCAGGAGACATGGGCTTGATCCCTAGATTGGGAAGATCCCCCGGAGGAGGAAAGGCTATCCACGGCAGTACTCTTGCCTGAAAAATCCCATGGACAGCAGAGCCTGTTAGGTTACAGTCCAAAGGGTCACAAAGAGTCCGACATGACTGAGCACTGAGCGAACTATGCATAGAAAAAAGTTACAACTAATATATTTTATCTCTCGTGTGAACTATATCATAGGATAACATACCAACCAGCTAACCCACCTCAGCTGCTACCCAGTCTACATACCTTTGGGCCCAGGTGGTCCAGGAAGTCCCAAGGTTCAGGGCTACTCGCCATTAATTTTCTCTCTCAGTGATGTTATGGTCCCATTATTTTCATATAGGGCTAATTTGTGTGGGAGAAGTGCCTCTCTAAAGTAAAGTGGAAGCTATTACCAGTGAGATAAAACTCAGCTTAAGGAATGAATTCTGCACAAAAATGCAGAGATTCTTCTGATCACATCTGGATATAGTTTGAGATAAGGCCTACCACATAATTCTGGAAGTGAGCTACAACTGCAGATTGTTTGAGCTACAAAGAACTCCATACATATACATAATATCAAATCTGACTCCTTTGAAATCATTTAGTATAAATGAATAAGAACACACGTGAGCACTGTTTTCAGACCCATACATGCTCTTTCCATTCAGAAGACTAAAGCAGAATTGAAGCAACAACCCTAAAAGTTTCAGTAAATCATGAGAATATGATTTAGGATAAAATATTACTTGGATAAATGTGTGCAATAAATCTGTCTTCTGTTTAATACAACCATTCATTTAACAAGTATTTACTCAGTGCTTACTGTGTCCCAAGAACTTTTCTGAGTCCTGAAAATGGAATAGTGAACATAAAAGACACATTTTCATATATATTTTTAAAGTTTATATAACATTTTTGCATATCTAGGACTAAGAAGCTTTCTTGTCTGAAAAGTTTTAGATAAAGACAATGGAATTGTATTGCACACATGCTGTGACTTTTCATTTAACACTCTTTATTACACATGCTTCCCTGATGGCTCAGCAGGTAAAAGAATCCTCCTGCAATGCAGGAGACATGGGCTTGATCCCTAGATTGGGAAGATCCCCCGGAGGAGGAAAGGCTATCCACGGCAGTACTCTTGCCTGAAAAATCCCATGGACAGCAGAGCCTGTTAGGTTACAGTCCAAAGGGTCACAAAGAGTCCGACATGACTGAGCACTGAGCGAACTATGCATAGAAAAAAGTTACAACTAATATATTTTATCTCTCGTGTGAACTATATCATAGGATAACATACCAACCAGCTAACCCACCTCAGCTGCTACCCAGTCTACATACCTTTGGGCCCAGGTGGTCCAGGAAGTCCAATTCCAGGGATACCTGGTTCTCCTTTGCTACCAGGTATTCCTGGCAAGCCTGGCTGACCTGGGAGCCCAGGTTCACCTATGGAGAAACCATAGTTTTTTGCAAGTAGCCAAGGAAAGAATCCAACAAATGTTGAAGATATGATCAAATATATTCTTCACATACCTGGAAGACCTACTTCGCCATCTCTGCCGGGGTTACCAGGCAGACCAGGCTTCCCTGGTTGGGTTATAGTCTGACCTGGTTCACCTTTAGGACCTATATGGGAATTAATAGTGAATAGAAGTGTTCACTTGACTTAAGACCTCCATTAATTAAAACAAAAAAGTATAAGCTTTTGAAAATGCAAACTAATAAAAATCCACAAGAAAACAATCCCATATATATTTTCAAGGTAGAGACTAAACAGGAGAACAAAATTTCAAAGAGAAAAGTAGATGACAGTTTTAAGAGTTTCCATGAAGATGGCCTCTATAAAAATATTACGCATCTATAAAAATATTTTCCAAATGCAGCTCAAAAGAAAAAATATTTCTTTTTGTTTAACTACTGGTACTTTAATGTTTTATGTGTACAAACTGCAAGTGCATCTACCAGTTTTTAACTGAAATAAGAATCTGAAACAAGCAGCAACCATGAAAGAAAAGATTGATATGTTTGGCTATGCTCAAACTGATTTCTGTTCCTTAAAGACACCGTACAGAGAATCAAAAGGGCAAGAAACAGTGAATGAAGGTTTCGCAAAATAAATAGCTAACAAAGAACTAATACACAGGATACATACACACACACACACTCCTGCAAATCAGAAAGAAAAAGAAACAATCCAAAAGAAAAAACAGTCAAAACACTTGAATAGACATCTCACAAGTGGAAATTCAAATGGTCAACAAACCTATGAAAATGTACTAAATGTTAATGTATTCAGAGAAACATAAAATAATATGGCCACCATATAAACCATAATCAATAGATTGGCAAAAATGTGAACGTTTGACAGTACAAAATGTTTTTGAGTATGTAGAGTAACAAGAAAACTCTAAGGCTGCTGATGGGAGTATAAATTGATACAACTGCTTTGGATATTGTTTGGAATCATCTAGTAAAACTGAAGATGTATTTATTCTATGCCTCCAAAATACAGATCTTAAATATATGCCCTAGCCCAGTGACTGGCAATTATTTTCTGTAAAAGAACAGACAGTATATACTTTACACTTTGTGGGCCACATGGTCTCTGTAGCAACAACTCAACTCTGCAGTAGTTGTGCAAAAGCATAAACAATAGTGAATGTGTGTGAATCTGTTCAAATAAAACTGATTTATGATAATATCTGGAGGGCCAGATTTCATCTATGAACTGTAGTTTGCTGATGCTTGTCACAAAGCATCAGAATATATATGTAAAAGTATGCACATACAAGCATTATTATTCCCTTATAGGCCAAAACTATAAATAAGCCAATTGTCCATTAACAATAGAATGCATATATCAATGATGATATATCACTGATGTGTGTGTGATGATCCCATACACAGTGGGATATTGCCCAGCAATGAAAATGAATATGCTGTATCCATATACAAAGTTAACATAAAGAATACTTACCCTATGATGATATAAAGAAAAAAGTGTAACTACTGGTACTTTAATGTTTTATGTGTACAAACTGCAAGTGCATCTACCAGTTTTTAACTGAAATAAGAATCTGAAACAAGCAGCAACCATGAAAGAAAAGATTGATATGTTTGGCTATGCTCAAACTGATTTCTGTTCCTTAAAGACACCGTACAGAGAATCAAAAGGGCAAGAAACAGTGAATGAAGGTTTCGCAAAATAAATAGCTAACAAAGAACTAATACACAGGATACATACACACACACACACTCCTGCAAATCAGAAAGAAAAAGAAACAATCCAAAAGAAAAAACAGTCAAAACACTTGAATAGACATCTCACAAGTGGAAATTCAAATGGTCAACAAACCTATGAAAATGTACTAAATGTTAATGTATTCAGAGAAACATAAAATAATATGGCCACCATATAAACCATAATCAATAGATTGGCAAAAATGTGAACGTTTGACAGTACAAAATGTTTTTGAGTATGTAGAGTAACAAGAAAACTCTAAGGCTGCTGATGGGAGTATAAATTGATACAACTGCTTTGGATATTGTTTGGAATCATCTAGTAAAACTGAAGATGTATTTATTCTATGCCTCCAAAATACAGATCTTAAATATATGCCCTAGCCCAGTGACTGGCAATTATTTTCTGTAAAAGAACAGACAGTATATACTTTACACTTTGTGGGCCACATGGTCTCTGTAGCAACAACTCAACTCTGCAGTAGTTGTGCAAAAGCATAAACAATAGTGAATGTGTGTGAATCTGTTCAAATAAAACTGATTTATGATAATATCTGGAGGGCCAGATTTCATCTATGAACTGTAGTTTGCTGATGCTTGTCACAAAGCATCAGAATATATATGTAAAAGTATGCACATACAAGCATTATTATTCCCTTATAGGCCAAAACTATAAATAAGCCAATTGTCCATTAACAATAGAATGCATATATCAATGATGATATATCACTGATGTGTGTGTGATGATCCCATACACAGTGGGATATTGCCCAGCAATGAAAATGAATATGCTGTATCCATATACAAAGTTAACATAAAGAATACTTACCCTATGATTCCATTAATATTAAATTCAAAAAGAAGCATAAAGCACTTTGTTTAGGAATACATATCTAGGTGATCAAACTATATAAGGAAAGAAATTATGCAAAAGTGAAGGCAGTGTTTACTCTGGAGAAATGAAAGAACATTTTGATCAGGAAAGGACAGAGAGGGGAGCATAGAGGTTTCTAGAATACTGGCAATGTATGTTTCTTGGGACGTGATAGTTGTGTGTTTCTGTTATAATTATTTGTTAAACTTTGCATTATATCACATACTTAAAAATGACAGTAACAATAAATATAACGAGAAAAACTTTACAGAGAAGCCTTTCTTTAAAAATATACACACATACATTTATGTCTCCTTGCTAAGGAGTTCTGAAAAGCCCAAATATAAGTGGCCAGGGAAACAACTCTCACGAAAGGAAGTACAATGGCCAAAAGATAATGCATTTCTGCTTTTAAGCACCAAACTAAAAACAACTATAGTAAACTCACCTGGTATTCCTGGTTGGCCTGGATTTCCCGCCACACCTTGTATGCCTTTTTCACCTACTGGGCCTGGAGGGCCAAAACCAACAGGGCCCATAGGCCCCCTATTTCCTGGGAGACCTGGCAAACCTGGGTTCCCAGGGGGACCCCTTTCACCCTTAAAAGCCATTCCACCCTGAAAAGGGAAAAGTTTAATACAGAAACATATGGATATAACAACTATCTGTAAGTTGGTGTTATTATACTAAGTACAGCTAGAGAAATGATAAAGCCATAATAGTTCTTCTTAAAAAACAAGTGTGTGGTACTATGGGATGGTATGTGTGATCACTCTATTTATACATTCTTTCAACAAATACTTTTTGAGTTTCTACTATGTACCAGGAGCTGGTTATAAAGCAAAGAATGAAAATAAGTAGAAAACTCTAGTTTATGAAGCTTACATTCTAGTATAACTCAGGAAGTTTACAAGCTAGCTAACATTTTATAAAATATCACTTTCTACCTAAATATCCTGGGCTACGTGTTGTGCACACAAAATAAACCTCTGCTCATTTATGTTCAAGCTTTAGACTCCATGGAACATTTAACATGGCTAGCTACTCACACTAATCTCTAAGCTTACTGTATATAAACCAAATTAGACTTTTGTTGTCAAGTCTAAACAAAACTAAACAAGGCTATGTGGGATAAGAAAAGGGGAAACCCACAATGACCTATGAGCATCTTAACCTTTTGCCTACTTGGTCATAACAAATATTGCTCAATACAATAGTGCGTTATGCAGAAAGAATTAACAAATCCACTGAGAGAAAAGAATGATGCAGAAACTCTATGGCATCAATAACAATGTACCATAAGTATATATATTATCACGTTCTTTCAAGCACTGATTAGATGCTCATCTCAGCACCAAGCCCATCCTAGGAAACACCACTAACCATCTGACACCACAAAATGGGGAATATCAAATCAACTCACAGGTTCTCCTTTGGGGCCAGGAAGCCCTGGCAAGCCATCCTGTCCAGGGGTGCCAGGTAAACCAGGAAGCCCTGGAGGTCCAGGGGAACCCAAGTCTCCTTTGTCACCCTTCATTCCTGGAAATGTGAGGATGTCACCAGGTTCACCTTTAGGTCCAGGAAAGCCTGGAGCACCAGGAGCTCCTGGTATGCCCTGAGGGGGTCAAAAAGAAAGAGGGAAAAAGAAAAGACAAAAAAAGAAAATCAGTTTCCCTTCTTTTTAATAATACTTTCTCCCAGTTTATCCAATCAACCTGCCCAATAACATTTAGTGTACAAAGCTATGAGTCAAGTGAGACATATGAGTCAGCAAGAGTGAAATAATCAAATAAATCGTAATAAAAAAACCTAAATTTCCTTTATATACATCCACAAGTGAAAAGCGAAATGTAAGTGGGTTTCTTTGACTTCTTTGGCTCTGGAATATACTCAAAACTTACTGTTAATCCCTTGGGACCGGTTGCACCAGCATGTCCTTTCTCACCCTTCTGTCCAGGGAAACCAAGAGATCCTAATACACACACACGTACAAACATACACGTACACAGTGATATGAGCTTTGAGCTTGAAATCCTGATGAAGTTTGTATAAAAATTAGCAAAGTCAGGAAATCAAATTTTAAAAGAAGAATTTCATTCAATGTCATTTAACAAGTCACATTTTGATTTTTCTATTTTTATCCTCTCAAGATGTGGAGACCATCATTTCTTTTAGGTAAATCTAATGTTTCATGGCATATACAACATTGTATCCTTAGGTATTTCCAATTCCAAAGCATCTCAGAGCTTACAGCTACCAAGTACTCTGCACAGAAGTACTTGGTTCCAATAACCATCCCGCTCTCAAGGGGAGAAGGAGATAAGGACAAAGGCTGCCTCTCTTTCTCAGTTCTTACTTAAGCAATTTTCCTAGATTCCTATCAGTTCTTTCTTTGGTTTATAACTCCCTAAAATTTGGTTTCTGATAAAGGATTAGGGCTCAAAGACTAGAGGAAATATTACTAAAGTGGTGTTTTCAAAATGAGCCCCTGAACCAGATGCATCAGCACCACCCGGGTACTGGCTGGAAATGCTCATTTTTGGGCCCACCTTCCCACGTCTACTGAATTAGAAATTTTGGGGGTGGAACCCAGAAATCTGGGTTTTAACAAGTCCTACAAATAATTCTGATGTACTCCCAACTTTGAAAACCATTAGACTGGAAGTACAAGGTTGGATAATTAACTTTCAGGGGCAGCTATAAGACTTGCTGAAAATCTGCTTCTAAGTACCAAATGAATTGGTTCATTTGGCAGAGACACTAGGCAGAAAGGTAAGAGATCTGGTGTCTATTCTCAGTCCTGACTGTCTCAGACATAAAGTGTGATTGCAAGAGAATATAACATTAGGACACACAGGCAGTTGAAAGAAAGCGCTGTGGGTCTGATGGATATCAAATATGGTTCTGCTTGGAAATAAGGAGGAGTTATATAGAGAAAGAGGGAAGGATATTGATATTGCTTATATGTAGAATCTTAAGAAAGGGTACAAATGAACTTATCTACAGAACAGAAGTAGAGTCACGGGTGCAGAACACAAACTTAGGCTACCTGGGGGTAAAGGGGAAGGGATAAATTGGAAGATAGGGATTGACACATACAATGTGATTCTACTATATATAAAAAAGATAACCAATAAAGACCTTCTGTATAGCACAGGGAACTCTACTCAATACTCTATAATGACCTATATGGGAAAAGAATCTAAAAAAGGGTGAATATAGGTATATGAATCTGATTCACTTTGTACAGCAGAAATGAAGACAATATGGTAAGTCAATGATAGTTCAATAAAAATTACAAAAATGGGACACTTTCAATTTTTTTAATTTTTAAAAATTAATTAAAGAGGAATATTGGCAGTTGATTGTCAAAATCCAGTAGAAGCCCCATTTCTTAATGACAACTCATGATACATCCAAATGACTAGATCTCTGCCATTGGAAACAATACTCAGGGGCCAAGTTTTATGAACATTTTCCCCAGTTTTCTGGAATAAAAAAGTCCAACTCTGTATAAGTTGTTTTCCTCAATATATGGAAAATAAGGAAGATATTTTTCCTGGAATAATATTGTTGAAATGATAAAAGAAAATGTAGGTAGCTTCAGGTATGGAAAACAAGAGCATAATTTATTTTTTAGCAAACAGTTATATTTCATAATTAATTCTTTAAAGCCATGAGTGACCAGCCATAAAATGAAAAACTGGCATCACTGTAAAACTATGAGCTCACTAATATCTAGTCAAGAAATATTTTTAAAGGTTGCCCTGAGACAGACTGTTTTACCTGGGGGGCCTGGAAGACCTGGCAAACCAGGCTGACCTGGAGGCCCTGAAACACCAGTTCCAATACAGTTGAAGCAGGTGTCTCCTTTGTCACCTAGAGAAAACAAAAATAAAGAACATTTTACTTGAAGGGTTACATATACCTTCTTTAGGCAGGTTCTAAACAAGTTAACAGGGATTCCAAGGTGGCTCAGTGGTAGAGGTTCTGCCTGCAGGTTCGATCCCTGGGTCAGGAAGATCCCCTGGAAGAGGAAATGACAACCACTCCAGTATTCTTGCCTGGAAAATCCCATGGACAGAGAAGCTGGGTGGGCGACGGCCTGTAACTAACCGAGCTACTGAGCACAAAAGAAGTCAGCCCCAAAGGACAATATTCCTACCTAACAATGCAGTTAGAGAAGCCTATTTCTAGAATCAATTCATTTGAGAAATATTTACTGAGCACCTATTATGTGCCAAGCACTATTTGAGGAGTCTGTCACACATAAGAAATAAAACAAAATCTGTATCTTCACAGTGCTCACATGGGTAAGTGAAAGTGGATAGGCTTAGGACGGGCGGCAGGTTGCAATTTTAAATAGGGTGGTCAGGATAGACCTCATTGAGAAGACGGCATATGATTAAAAAAAAAATCTTAAGCAACACGACATGTGCATAACAACTGTAGTGCAGTCCATAGTGCAGGGCACTACAACTGTAGTGTAATGTAGTGTAGGGCAGAAAGAGTTGCCATGTCTGGCACAAAGAAGGAATATCAAGGAAAAGAGACTGCTGGAATAGAATGAGGAATAGAAACCAGCTCAGTCCATTAACGGGTTATAACAAGTGGTATATCATAAAATATCACAGAGGCCACCATGAAGACTGTGGCTTTCACTGTGAGTAAAAGAAGAATCTAGAAGAATAAACTAAAAAAAGCATCATGATTTGACAAATTTTAAAAGGATGATTCTGACTGCTCTGTTAAGAATGTGACCTAAGTACAAGGATGCAAACAAGGCAACTACGTAGTAGCCACTGCTGAAGTGACCTAGAGAGATGGTAGCTCATTCCAGAGTGACAGCAATTAACATGATGAGAACTGGTTAGATCTGGACATACTTGTAGCTACTTGATCACACACAGAATGCAAAAGATGAGGGAATCAAGGATGACTCAATATACATTAAAGATCAAAATATCAACCCCCTGAGACAGACTGTTTTACCTGGGGGCCTGGAAGACCTGGCAAACCAGGCTGACCTGGAGGCCCTGAAACACCAGTTCCAATACAGTTGAAGCAGGTGTCTCCTTTGTCACCTAGAGAAAACAAAAATAAAGAACATTTTACTTGAAGGGTTACATATACCTTCTTTAGGCAGGTTCTAAACAAGTTAACAGGGATTCCAAGGTGGCTCAGTGGTAGAGGTTCTGCCTGCAGGTTCGATCCCTGGGTCAGGAAGATCCCCTGGAAGAGGAAATGACAACCACTCCAGTATTCTTGCCTGGAAAATCCCATGGACAGAGAAGCTGGGTGGGCGACGGCCTGTAACTAACCGAGCTACTGAGCACAAAAGAAGTCAGCCCCAAAGGACAATATTCCTACCTAACAATGCAGTTAGAGAAGCCTATTTCTAGAATCAATTCATTTGAGAAATATTTACTGAGCACCTATTATGTGCCAAGCACTATTTGAGGAGTCTGTCACACATAAGAAATAAAACAAAATCTGTATCTTCACAGTGCTCACATGGGTAAGTGAAAGTGGATAGGCTTAGGACGGGCGGCAGGTTGCAATTTTAAATAGGGTGGTCAGGATAGACCTCATTGAGAAGACGGCATATGATTAAAAAATCTTAAGCAACACGACATGTGCATAACAACTGTAGTGCAGTCCATAGTGCAGGGCACTACAACTGTAGTGTAATGTAGTGTAGGGCAGAAAGAGTTGCCATGTCTGGCACAAAGAAGGAATATCAAGGAAAAGAGACTGCTGGAATAGAATGAGGAATAGAAACCAGCTCAGTCCATTAACGGGTTATAACAAGTGGTATATCATAAAATATCACAGAGGCCACCATGAAGACTGTGGCTTTCACTGTGAGTAAAAGAAGAATCTAGAAGAATAAACTAAAAAAAGCATCATGATTTGACAAATTTTAAAAGGATGATTCTGACTGCTCTGTTAAGAATGTGACCTAAGTACAAGGATGCAAACAAGGCAACTACGTAAGTAGCCACTGCTGAAGTGACCTAGGAGAGATGGTAGCTCATTCCAGAGTGACAGCAATTAACATGATGAGAACTGGTTAGATTCTGGACATACTTGTAGCTAGAGCCAATGGGGTTTTCTCGTGGATCACACACAGAATGCAAAAGATGAGGGGGAATCAAGGATGACTCCAATATACATTAAAGATCAAAATATAACAGGAAAATGATAAAGCTTTTAGAGGAAAAGACAGAGGGATATCATCAGGTCCTTGGGATAAGCAAAGATTTCTGAAACAAAAACAGCACTAACCATAAATGAGGGCATTTATCATTTGATTTCTTTGAATTAACAACTTCTATTCAAGAAAGGCACAAGTAAGAAAGCAAGTCGCAGAAGAGGAGAATATACTGGCGATACATATACCCAACAATTCGATTAAAAACAGAAGATAAGCAATTTACAAAGCAAATGTACAAACTATAAGAGGCTCAGCACCATAATTTTGAGAGAAATGGAAACAATTATCTCTGTCAAATGGTTTGGTGATATCTATAGAATCAAAACCTACATCTATCCTATAACCTAGCAATTCCATCACAAGGTTTATACAACAGAAATGAATGCTTATGTCTTACGAATACCTATATATGTGTGTTTATATATATGAATGCTCACAGCATCTTTATCCTAATAACCCCAGACCAAATGTTTATTAACATTAAAATGGATATTTAGGAATATTCATTCAATGAAATACCAAAGAACAGTGGAAAAATACTGGTACAAACAGATAAAAACATAGATATGTCTCAGAGATATAATCTTAAGCAAAACAAATCAGATAAAATATTAAGACATAAAAGAGCCTATGTGATTCCATTTAACCAAGTTTGACGTTAGGCAAACAGAGGACAAAACAGTGGTTACCTTTGGGAGTGCTCACTAGGGTGTACAAGTCTTCTAGAGTCCTAGAAAAGGTCTATATTTTGATTTAGATAGTAGTTACATATGAAGTGATAGATATACATATGGAGAGATATACATATAGAGAATATTAGATTATCATACAGAGTACATATAGGGAAGACATGTATCTACACCTCTATCAGTATCATTTATATATATATACACACACACATACATATATATATATATATATACACACACACACACACACACACATATATAAAATATGCCAGGGAGGTAGGAAGAAAAACAAGAGTATGTAATATACTGAAAACCAAGCGAAGAAAGTGTTTTAAAAATGGAAAAATCAAGCAAAATAAGGACTGAGATTTGATATTTGAATTGGCAGTGAATAGGCTGCTGTTAACTTTGACAAAAACAGCATCTATGGAGTGATGGGTGTGGAGTGGGGAGAGTAGTCCTGACTGGAGTATGTTTAAGACAAAATGAGAGGAGCATTATCTAAAGACAGTGAGTATAAAATTGCAGTTTTACTGCAAATGGAAGCACATGAATGGAATAGTCTCTAGCAGGTGAAGTCAGAGTACGATAAGGTATTTTTTAATGTGAAAAAAAAAAAAAAAAACAAACAAACATTTGTACACTGTTAGAATGATCCAGTGAAAGGGGAAAATTGATGATATTGGAGAGACAAGAATTTCTCAAATGAAATCTTTGGGGGAACAAGAGGAAATGAAATCTATTGGACAAAGAAGAACAGCTTTATATAGGAACAGTAACAATGATTGGCAGGAAGCAGAATAAATGTGATGGTGGTGATAATCTGTGAACTGTTCTCTTGTTATTGCTTCAGTTGGTCGGTGGAGGAGGAAGCAAAGTCAGAATCCTAAATAAGAATGGAAGAGGATGTGTTAGAAGTTTGAAGAGAGAAAAACAGGTGCAGACTCAGAAGAGGCAGTAATTTGGAATCACCAGGGCTATGTTTTGGTTTCAAGTGAGTACAACGGCAGGTGAGTCACCAGGGAAGCTCAACAATGCCAGGAGAGGATGGCAAAGGAGTCAAAAATTTATGCATGGGATTGACTACAATAATTGATCATGGAATTTAAACTGGGTTAAGAGGGAAGAAAAGACATCAAAAGGTTGAGGGGAAATAAAAGGCTGGTAGGTTTCAGTGAGTTTCAAGTAATATTGGAGTCAGGTTATTAGAGGCAGTGAGCTAGAAAGATACGATACAGTGGTCAGGAAATCAAAATATGGAAGTGTCCATTACTGGTAATGTATGATCTTGGGGTCTGACCGTGGGAATGAGTGGTTGAAAGGGATGGAGGATAAAGGAATTTTGCTGATGATTTGAAATAATGAAGGAATATGGGGATCAAACCTTTCACTCCTTGTTCTCCTTGGGGTCCTCTATCACCTGGTGATCCTGGAGGCCCAGGAGGGCCTGCTTCACATATCTTATCACCTGAAATAAGATAAAGCAAGAATAGTAAGCCAATTGTTGTAAAATATCCAGAAGGCTCAACAAAAAGCAAGTCTGATAGGCTAGGGAAAAAGATCTCTTTTCAGTTGTTTCTCTGCAGTAATACAATTACTTATAAACAAAAGAAAGATATAATATTCGTGACAATTTGAAGAACAAATTTAAATATCAAAGAATCACCAGAAATCAAAAGTAGAAGCAGCAAAAGAGTCTCTTAGTTATCAGAAATACAAGAATGATACAAACCACCAGTTCGATTCAGTTATAAATGAAGACAAAACAAAAACAACAGAACAGGAGAACAGAATAGCTTACTAGGAGGGATGTGAGGGCCGGGAGGGCCGGGAGGGCCAGGAGGGCCAGGAGCCCCAGGTTGTCCATCAAGTCCAGGAGATCCAGGAATGGAAATTCCAGGTGGACCTTCATCACCTTTCTGGCCCCTTTCCCCCGGAAAGCCAGGGGGTCCAGGAGGACCTGTAACTGCGGGTCCTATGATCAAAACAAATACCCATTAAAGTGATCAAAATGATTTTATTTTAGACATATTACTTTAGGTCTCAACGAGACACTAAGTAATGAAAAGATCTTCCTTTAATGTATAACATCGGTTGTGCTCTTATTTTTTTACATGAGAATCAACATGTAGAGAAAAGATTGAAAGTTCTGATAATGTAAGTACCCGTTTGAACATAAGAAAGAATACAGTAGTTTTATTACTTTGGGGAATGTACTAATATTTCTCTACTCACTCTGCTTTGATACTATGATTTCTTAATCTCTGGAACACTAGAAAACCACTGACAAGAGAAGAGGTATCTCAAAATTCTCAGGTACACAGAGTTTTTTAATAGAGGCAGTGAGCTAGAAAGATACGATACAGTGGTCAGGAAATCAAAATATGGAAGTGTCCATT
Organism: Tragulus kanchil; assembly: GCA_022376925.1. Taxonomy (NCBI): domain Eukaryota; kingdom Metazoa; phylum Chordata; class Mammalia; order Artiodactyla; family Tragulidae; genus Tragulus; species Tragulus kanchil. The sequence goes on along the minus strand of JAIOJX010000001.1, from coordinate 61,226,729 downwards.
ACTGGTAATGTATGATCTTGGGGTCTGACCGTGGGAATGAGTGGTTGAAAGGGATGGAGGATAAAGGAATTTTGCTGATGATTTGAAATAATGAAGGAATATGGGGATCAAACCTTTCACTCCTTGTTCTCCTTGGGGTCCTCTATCACCTGGTGATCCTGGAGGCCCAGGAGGGCCTGCTTCACATATCTTATCACCTGAAATAAGATAAAGCAAGAATAGTAAGCCAATTGTTGTAAAATATCCAGAAGGCTCAACAAAAAGCAAGTCTGATAGGCTAGGGAAAAAGATCTCTTTTCAGTTGTTTCTCTGCAGTAATACAATTACTTATAAACAAAAGAAAGATATAATATTCGTGACAATTTGAAGAACAAATTTAAATATCAAAGAATCACCAGAAATCAAAAGTAGAAGCAGCAAAAGAGTCTCTTAGTTATCAGAAATACAAGAATGATACAAACCACCAGTTCGATTCAGTTATAAATGAAGACAAAACAAAAACAACAGAACAGGAGAACAGAATAGCTTACTAGGAGGGATGTGAGGGCCGGGAGGGCCGGGAGGGCCAGGAGGGCCAGGAGCCCCAGGTTGTCCATCAAGTCCAGGAGATCCAGGAATGGAAATTCCAGGTGGACCTTCATCACCTTTCTGGCCCCTTTCCCCAGGAAAGCCAGGGGGTCCAGGAGGACCTGTAACTGCGGGTCCTATGATCAAAACAAATACCCATTAAAGTGATCAAAATGATTTTATTTTAGACATATTACTTTAGGTCTCAACGAGACACTAAGTAATGAAAAGATCTTCCTTTAATGTATAACATCGGTTGTGCTCTTATTTTTTTACATGAGAATCAACATGTAGAGAAAAGATTGAAAGTTCTGATAATGTAAGTACCCGTTTGAACATAAGAAAGAATACAGTAGTTTTATTACTTTGGGGAATGTACTAATATTTCTCTACTCACTCTGCTTTGATACTATGATTTCTTAATCTCTGGAACACTAGAAAACCACTGACAAGAGAAGAGGTATCTCAAAATTCTCAGGTACACATGGCTCTGTTTCTGGATATTCTTGTTTCGCTTTCTGTTCCTGCACCACAGACACTTTTTTTTTCATTTCTGTAGCTTTATAATGTTTTCAAAACTGGCAAGGAAAATAGACTCATTTTTCTTCTTTTTAAAACCCATCTTTAGTATTCTTTTTAAAACTATCTACAAACTTATTCTTCTAAATGAATTTCAGAACTAGTTTTTCAATTTCATTTTAAAAAAACACTGGAATTTTGAATGAGATTAATTTGAATTTAAAGATTAAATTTTGGTAGAATCACCTGTGTGTAATATTGAGGTCTCACATCAAGCAATAATTAAGTATATATTTTCTTTTGCTTCTTAATTTCATAGTATTTAATGATATTTTACAAACTTATGCAAAGAGATCTCACACATCTTTGGTTTGGTTTATTCAAGGGTAAATTTGATTGCTAATGTGGATTTCACTGCTGTTACCACTGTTAACTGGATTTTTTCCCTCTTCTATGTTTACTTATTTTCTTGCTGACTTAGAGAAAAGTAAATTGCTTAAGTTTTCAAGTCATATTTGGCTACCATGTAAGCATTAAGTTCTGGTAATTCATCATTTGATTCTTTTATGTTCTCTAAGTAGAGTCAATCGTGGCTTGTGAATAGCCAAATTTTAAGGGTTTTTTTTGTTTGTTTGTTTAATGTTTTCCACTCATATGCCTCCTTTTTCTTCCAGACTTAGTGCACTGGCTGGGATCTTCAATATAAGAACAAACAGTATTGGCAACTATGGATATCTTTATCTTATTTTTGACTTGAATGAGAATACAGATGTTTTACCACAAAGTATAGTATTTCCTGTAAAGTGCTGTACTTCCTGTATGAAGTACAGGAAGTAGATTGTCTCATCAACTTAAGAAAGTTCCCTTCTAATCTTACTTTAAAAATTTTTTTCCTTTTAAAAATGAATCGCTGTTGTTCAGTCTCTCAGATCTATCCAACTCTTGAGATCCCATGGACTGAAACATGACAGGCTTCCCTGTCCTTCACTGTCCCCCAGAGTTTGCTCGGACTCATGTCCATTGAGACAGTGATGCCATCCAACCAACTCATCCTCGGTTGTTCCCTTCTTCTCCTGCCCTCAATCTTTCCTACCATCACAGTTTTTTCCCAGTGACTCAGCTATTTATATCAGATGGCCAAAGTATTGGAGCTTCAGCATCAGTCCTTCCAATGAATATTCAGGGTTAATTTCCTTTAGGATTGACTGATTGATCTCCTTGCTGTCTAAGGGACTCTCAAGAAGAAAAGGTATTAAATTTTTTTGACCGTTTTCTTTGTATCTATTGGTCTATTTTTTTTTAAAGCTTTTTTTTTTGACGGAGTAGGGGCCAGTTGGGGAGGGATGGGGGCGCGCAGGCCACTTCTATTGGTCTTTCACTTATCTATTTTCATCCATCTTTGTTCTTTGGCCTGTGTGGGCCTCCCATCGCGGTGGCGTCTGTCGTTGCAGAGCTCTGGCTCTGGGCGCATGCGCTCTAGAGCTCTGGCTCGGTAACTGGACACATTGGTCCAGCCGCTCCGCGGCACGTGGGATCTTCCCAGGCCAGGGATTGAACCGGCGCCCCTTGCACTGCAAGGCAGTGTCCTTACCCACTGGACCACCAGGGAAGCCCTGGCCTATTCTTTTTGAGGTGTCAATGTAGTCAATTACAGAAATGTTCAACCATCCTTGTAATAGCATAAAATCTATGTAATAACACATATATTATTTAATATACTTCTGGACTGATTTGATAATATTTAAGACTGTTATTTCTACATTCAAGAATAATATTGAACTATGGTTATTTCCATGGCATCTCCTTGGTAGTTTGGTATCAACTGTTAAATAGAATTTTCTTTAAAAAAAAAGTTCTGAAACAGTTTGCAAACTATGAGAATTGTCTGCTCAAGCACTTGGTAAAATTCATCTATAAAACTCTATACCCATCCATAAAACCAATACTTTTTCCTTTTAAAAATGAATCGCTGTTGTTCAGTCTCTCAGATCTATCCAACTCTTGAGATCCCATGGACTGAAACATGACAGGCTTCCCTGTCCTTCACTGTCCCCCAGAGTTTGCTCGGACTCATGTCCATTGAGACAGTGATGCCATCCAACCAACTCATCCTCGGTTGTTCCCTTCTTCTCCTGCCCTCAATCTTTCCTACCATCACAGTTTTTTCCCAGTGACTCAGCTATTTATATCAGATGGCCAAAGTATTGGAGCTTCAGCATCAGTCCTTCCAATGAATATTCAGGGTTAATTTCCTTTAGGATTGACTGATTGATCTCCTTGCTGTCTAAGGGACTCTCAAGAAGAAAAGGTATTAAATTTTTTTGACCGTTTTCTTTGTATCTATTGGTCTATTTTTTTTTAAAGCTTTTTTTTTTGACGGAGTAGGGGCCAGTTGGGGAGGGATGGGGGCGCGCAGGCCACTTCTATTGGTCTTTCACTTATCTATTTTCATCCATCTTTGTTCTTTGGCCTGTGTGGGCCTCCTATCGCAGTGGCCTCTGTTGTCGCAGAGCACCGGCTCTGGGCGCATGCGCTCTAGAGCTCTGGCTCGGTAACTGGACACATCGGTCCAGCCGCTCCGCGGCACGTGGGATCATCCCAGGCCAGGGATTGAACCGGCGCCCCTTGCACTGCAAGGCAGTGTCCTTACCCACTGGACCACCAGGGAAGCCCTGGCCTATTCTTTTTGAGGTGTCAATGTAGTCAATTACAGAAATGTTCAACCATCCTTGTAATAGCATAAAATCTATGTAATAACACATATATTATTTAATATACTTCTGGACTGATTTGATAATATTTAAGACTGTTATTTCTACATTCAAGAATAATATTGAACTATGGTTATTTCCATGGCATCTCCTTGGTAGTTTGGTATCAACTGTTAAATAGAATTTTCTTTAAAAAAAAAAAAAGTTCTGAAACAGTTTGCAAACTATGAGAATTGTCTGCTCAAGCACTTGGTAAAATTCATCTATAAAACTCTATACCCATCCATAAAACCAATACTTTTTCATGGAGAGCTTTAAACTTTCAAAATTTCCTATGGAGATTGACCTACTTAGGTGTCTTGCTTTCTCAGAAAAATTTTATTAATTTATCTTTTCTGTTTCATGAGGAATGCATATTTTATCTAGAACTTCAAAAAATATTGACACAGTTTTATAGTTTTTTATAATTCCAAATTTTAAATTGTATTTATGGTAATAATCTTCTGCTTAACTGATTTTGTGCCTTGAGTTTATCGCAGTCTTATTTTATTTTTATCTTTATCAAGTTTTCCATCTATTTTGTTTGTGCTTGTTTTTCATTTTTATTGGAGTATAGTTGATTTACAATGTTGTATTAGTTTCAGGTATACAGTAAAGTGAGTCAGTAATACATAAACATGTATCCACTCTTTCAGTTTCTTTCTTCCACCTGAATAGAGTTCACTGTGCTATGCAATATGTTCTTACTAGTTATCTATCTTATATGTGTGTGTATGTGTGTGCTCAGTTGTGTTTGACTCTTTGGACTGTAGTCCACCAGGCTCCTCTGTCAATATATAGTAATGTGCACGTGTCAGTCCCAATCTTCCAATTTACCCCTCCCACTTTAGCCCCTGGTAACCATAAGTTTGTTTTCTGCATCTGTAATTCTATTTCTGTCTTGCAGGTAAGTTCATTTGTACCCCTATTTTTAGATTTCATATATAACCAATAGCACATGATATCTTTCTCTGTCTGACTTACTTCACTCGGTATGACAATATCTAGGTCCATCCAGGTAGCTGCATATGGCATGTGCTTGTTTTATTTTTATTATTTTTCCAACTTAGTTCATTATGCTTAGGATCTCCAATGCTGTGATCAATTAAGGGTATGCCTTTTGGCTGTAGTTAATGAATTTTAACATGAAATTGTTTACCATTTAGTAGCTCATCATCTCCACTCGTGTATCTTCTTTACCTCTAGAGCTATTTACAAATGTGTACTTTAATATACAAATATTTGGAGTTTTGTTGTTAATTTTTGTTGTTAATTTCATTTTACTGTGGTCACAGACCTGCACATAATTTTAAAAGATCTTTTCTGGTCTGAGTCAATTTCTACAAATGTGTCATGCATGTTTGAAAAGAAGGTACATTCTCTGCTGCACACAAAGTTTTTCCTTCTCCCTCATATATATAGCTTGAGTATGTTACTCCAATCATTTATATCCTTATTTATATTTTACCTCCTTGATATACTGGGGAGTTTTCAACTTATCCCTTGTAGTTTATCAGTTTTCACTTTCATATTCAAAGCTATATTTTAAGATGAATAAGTTTCATGACTTTTATAATTGTGATATAATTTGTCTATTTACCCATATGAAATATCTGTTTTTCATGTATTTGTGCATTGAATTCTATTTCATACTATATTATAAATGCTAAACCAACTTTATTTTTGGTAGCATTTGCTTAACATCTTCCCATTGTTTCATTTTCATATTTTCTGTATTCTTTTACTATAGTTATGTCTACTGCTCATATAGATTTTATCCTAGTTTTAGTGTTTAGTCCCTTCACATTTACTGGAGTTACTGATTTTTATTTAACTTCTCATTTTTTTTCTATTTATCCAGATTTATCTGTGTTGGTTTTGTCCCAAAACTAAGTTGTACAACATAGATCAAGATTTTTGGTCATATTCTTTCTTCAACAAGTAAGCAATGTATACTATTTCTATTATTTTCTAGTGGTTACTATTAAAATGTTAAACACAGGTACTAAAACCTTTATTTTTTGAAAAACTTACATAGTTAGTAGTATTTATATTCTCTCCCTGTAAAAAGACAATAAACCCTATCATTCACTTCCCTATTCTGTCTGTACCTCTACAGTCTATGCTAGTATTGTGTACAGTTATACTTCCCCAGTTACTTAAAATACTTCTGTGATATTTTACGAGCAATTCTTATGTAGACTTAAAATACTTTAATATCTTTCATAACCATTGATTCTTGTATGTTACCCATCCTCAACCCCAACTTCATCCTGAATTCATTTCCTTCTTTGTAGAATAAAATCTCCGGGAACTATTTCAGAGATCTGGAGGCCCCAGTCTTCATGCTACAATGACATTTTGATGTAACATAGAATCTCAAATTCATAGTTATTTTCCCTTACTACCTTGAACATGTGCTCCATTATCTTCATCTGACACGCATTGCTTTGTAGGTAATCTACCTTGGCTCTCAAGGGGTTTTTTTTTGTTTTTTAAATTGTGGCCTCTTTTATTGGTTCTTTATTTATTTATTTTCACCCATCTTTATTCTTTGACCTGTGTGGGCCTCCCATTGTGGTGGCCTCTCTCATTGCAGAGCAGTGGTTCTGGGCGCATGCACTCCAGAGACCCTGCTCACAATTGGACACACTGGTCCAGCCACTCCGCGGCATGTGGGATCTTCCTGGGCCAGGGATCAAACCAGTGCCCCTTGCACTGCAAGGCAGATTCTTTACCCACTGGAACACCAGGGAAGCCCTGGCTCTCAGTTTTTAATAACTTTTTTTTTTAAGATTTATTTATTTATTTATTTATTGGGTGGGGGTCGGGTTGGGGAGGGAGGGGAGCAGGCGGGCCACTTCTATTGGTCTTTCACTTCTCTATTTTCATCCGTCTTTGTTCTTTGGCTCCTGTGGGCCTCCCATCGCAGTGGCGTCTGTCGCTGCAGAGCGCCGGCTCTGGGCGCATGCACACCAGGGCTCTGGCTCGGTAATTGGACACATCGGTCCAGCCGCTCCGCGGCACGTGGGATCTTCCCAGGCCAGGGATCGAACCAGCGCCCCTTGCAGTGCAAGGCGGTGTCCTTACCCACTGGACCACCAGGGGAAGCCCTTTTAATAACTTTTTATCTTAAATTTTAAACTGTCCTTACAATGTGTCTAGTTACATATATTTGTATTATTATTACTTCACTTTTGCTTTGTAATTCATAAGTCTTTTTTCCCCCAGGGAATCATGCCTCTTTTAAATAGAAGTTCTTAGCTGTTAATTTTTCAAATATTGCTCCTTGTCCTGTTTTCTCTTTGGACTCCTTCCTGTTGGATTTTGGGGCTTCTGGGTTTATCCTTTGTGTGTCTGACATTTTATTTCATACTATCTAATACTTTACCTTTTTTTTTTTTTTTTTTGCTACATCCTTGGAGAGTCCCTTATCTCAATTTTCCAGACACAGTATGTCTTTAGCCCACTATCTTGAAGTTAGAAATCCAAAATGCATACTTGGAGCAAACTCGGACCCACAACTTAACCTCTTTCTTCTTGGGAGGAACACTAAGCATCACTCATATCATCATGCTAACATTTCATTAGGCAAATACGTTTGATGTAAAAGTAACCATAATTTACTAAGCATGTATAAGTGACAGATAATGTACCAGATTATTTTTTTCAAATCTTACATAAGAGGTATACTATCACCCCATTTTAGAGAACATCCAAACATGCAAAACAAGTGAAAGTCACTCAGTCATGTCCGATTCTTTGCAATCCCATGGATGAGCCATGGGATTCTACAGGCAAGAATACTGGAGTGGTTAGCTGTTCCTTCTCCAGAGAATTTTCCCAACCCTGTGATTGAACCCAGGTCTCCCACACTGTAGGATTCTTTACCACCTGAGCCACCAGGGAGACCCTGCTAAACAAGGGCACTGCTCAATTAGTGGCCAGATTAGAAATGCTCTACTCTACTGTGTATCTTCAATAAGGAAATGACACAAAATTAGTACTGAGCTGCAAGATTTTACTACACAGCAAAATCTCCATGGGGATTTCTAGGAAGACGGTTCTTGAATTCTAAGTGGATAGTGCTGTTTACCACATAAAAATATGGTAAATCTTACATAACTGGGTATCATTAGCATAATGTTCTCTGCCATAACAGAATGAAAGGTATCATGATTAATTTTGGGATCACAGTAATGTTTGGTGTAATTTATTAATAGCAAAAGATAGAAATGTTTTTTTATGGTAAAAGGACACTATTCAAGTAATTGTGTCTTTAAAAAAAAAGTACATGTGAGGAACTTAGTAAGAGTTGTGGAGTTTCTGTCAATTAAAAAATACATATGTCTTCTACTTCCATGCTCACCCTGGAACTAGCATGATAATACTGTATACATGAATTAGTAAAGATACTATAAACACAAAGGCATTAAGTACAATACAGTCTCGTTTACCTGGAGGTCCAGGAAGGCCCGGGGGACCCTGTATTCCGGGAAATCCTCGATCTCCTTTATCTCCAGGCAAGCCAGGTAACCCAATGCTTCCTTTTTCTCCTATAGTTACACCAGTCCCAGGTCGAGGTATTACCTTTATTATGAAACAAAAAATAAAGAAATTCAAAGAGGAAGAGGCTTGTTTTTCTGAAAACAACCTACCAGGTCCATATGATTACAATGCATCATTTTCATGAAGTTTTCAGGTACAAAATCATCAAGACTACTTTACACAGATTTTGAGCAGCATGCTTCAACAGATTAGAAAATGTTCAATGTCAGTATTAATACTACCACACTCTTGAGCCCCAGGCTTACAGAGTTAGAATTATGTTTGATGTCTCTTATCATTCACATTCAATTCATTCCAATCACCTAAACCTGATAATTCATTAAAATGTCTCTCCAATTTGTCCCCTTCTTTCTTGTGACAGCTTCTACCCTTTCCTCACACTTGGACTAACAGAAGTAACTCTGAGCTTGTCCCTTTGAATCCAAATCTACGACTAGGATACATTTCCTTAGGAAAAAAAAAAACAATTTTTCAGTGTTACTTTTCTTGTTATAGCACTCAGAATTGTCCACTACTTCTTACTATATCTGATGGCACTTTTAACCATGGACTCTAACCACTTTTCTTACTGCCAATATCTCTCTCACCTACTTCATATCCTGTTAGTTCTAGCAATGACTTTTTAGGAGAGGCAGGTCTGATTATAACCACTTCATGCATTTTGCACATTCTTGCTTTGGCCTTTGAACACGCCATTCTAAACATCTATAATATCTTCCCATAATCTTTTTGTCAACTCACACTTCTTTCTTCTTGAAAAGAAAAAGCAAACTCATTCTTCCAGGAAGGCTTTATTAATTAAAAATCAACTAGCCGATCATTCCCTTTCTATCTTCATCAAACCTCATGCTTAAATAATTTGATATTAAATCATCTAAATATAATGAGGTTAATTTCATAGAGTTATAGAGGTAAGGAAAGCTTTATATTTAAGCAACTATCAGTTTGAGATAGAAATTATCACCTACTGGTAACATTCATCCTGGCTCTTTTAGATATAAGAAATATTCAGACAAATGGACATTTGTGGGACTCAGAATTGGGATGGTAGTTCAAAAGGGGAAGTATGCTATTGGATAGGACTAGGCTCTCAAAATTTCCATTTCTTCTGATGTTCACCAAAATTCTACCATCTCATTTTTTAGAGAAATTATTCCTTGAAAAGTTAAAAGTGATTTTAAAATGAAAGTGAAAAAAATTGTCTAAGATTTTTAAAAAATATAATACATTCTCATCATTAGGTCTGGTAAAGTACCAAGTATCAATATCTGAGACTCACTATGGACAAAAATAATTCAGTGAACATTATTTAAATGTCTTAACACATAGAGTTCATGGCACTTGCCCCTTTGCAATTTCAGTGAAGTCTAAAGTCAAGAGTCTAGCAAATTTCAATGAAAGGAAAACCAATACGTCAACTACAATAGAGAGATTTTCTTCTTAACAAGAATGAAAATATATGTAACTGGAATTTCACGATGAATACAAACATGACAGAGAAGTTATAAACCCCTCAAGTATTCTTTTATACAGCAGTTTCCTACGTTTGTTATGAAGAGCCCCTGGAAAGCACACAGTCTGGGAAGAAGGACGTGTGAATCAGACAATTACAAATTAAGAGAATCCATTAAGACCAATCCATCTTTCCTCTGAACCCTGCAAGGGAAAGGACCAATCCCTACTTTCCCAGTTTCTTTTTTTGAAGCTTTGTAAGCAACACTTGCACCACCTGCTGGTTACTTGAGAAATGAGTTGGCAATCATTATGCAAAACACCCTAATGCCATAATTTTGGCCCTTTATTATTAAGAACTAATACACAGGCAGAACATTACAAAGATTTTGAGGTCAACATCCCTGAAGTTTTAGATACAAAGACTTTTAAGATGGGGGAAGTTGATAAAGACTTAAAATTTTGTGTTTTATGAGGAAACGGTACAGAGTATATAATTAAGACAAAAATCTTAAATGCTAATGAGGTTAATTTCATAGAGTTATAGAGGTAAGGAAAGCTTTATATTTAAGCAACTATCAGTTTGAGATAGAAATTATCACCTACTGGTAACATTCATCCTGGCTCTTTTAGATATAAGAAATATTCAGACAAATGGACATTTGTGGGACTCAGAATTGGGATGGTAGTTCAAAAGGGGAAGTATGCTATTGGATAGGACTAGGCTCTCAAAATTTCCATTTCTTCTGATGTTCACCAAAATTCTACCATCTCATTTTTTAGAGAAATTATTCCTTGAAAAGTTAAAAGTGATTTTAAAATGAAAGTGAAAAAAATTGTCTAAGATTTTTAAAAAATATAATACATTCTCATCATTAGGTCTGGTAAAGTACCAAGTATCAATATCTGAGACTCACTATGGACAAAAATAATTCAGTGAACATTATTTAAATGTCTTAACACATAGAGTTCATGGCACTTGCCCCTTTGCAATTTCAGTGAAGTCTAAAGTCAAGAGTCTAGCAAATTTCAATGAAAGGAAAACCAATACGTCAACTACAATAGAGAGATTTTCTTCTTAACAAGAATGAAAATATATGTAACTGGAATTTCACGATGAATACAAACATGACAGAGAAGTTATAAACCCCTCAAGTATTCTTTTATACAGCAGTTTCCTACGTTTGTTATGAAGAGCCCCTGGAAAGCACACAGTCTGGGAAGAAGGACGTGTGAATCAGACAATTACAAATTAAGAGAATCCATTAAGACCAATCCATCTTTCCTCTGAACCCTGCAAGGGAAAGGACCAATCCCTACTTTCCCAGTTTCTTTTTTTGAAGCTTTGTAAGCAACACTTGCACCACCTGCTGGTTACTTGAGAAATGAGTTGGCAATCATTATGCAAAACACCCTAATGCCATAATTTTGGCCCTTTATTATTAAGAACTAATACACAGGCAGAACATTACAAAGATTTTGAGGTCAACATCCCTGAAGTTTTAGATACAAAGACTTTTAAGATGGGGGAAGTTGATAAAGACTTAAAATTTTGTGTTTTATGAGGAAACGGTACAGAGTATATAATTAAGACAAAAAATCTTAAATGCATCAATAAAACTGAAAGGAAAAACTTACAAGTCCAGGAGGTCCAGGTGGACCAATGTCACCTTTTTGGCCCTGTTAAATACAATTGTGAAATACATTAGTAAAAATCTCATGAAAACATCAATTTCCTCAAAAATATAACTGACAATTAAATTTCATAAAGACTCAGAAATCCACAATAAAGTATTTCAAAGAGAAATACAAAATGAGTTACTAAAACACTACTTAGCCAGGCCTAGTAAGACCTGTGATTTTATCTCAGATTTATAAGCTATATGATATTAACAAAAATCAATTAACTTCTTTGCCCTATATATAGACCAGACTTCTAAAGTACTTCTAGCTGTAAAATAGAGAAGACACTGAATTTTAAAAAATGGTATGGTTAGAATCAGCTAAAATCATTATGAAGTTTTTATATTTAGCTTTGCTTTTTTCAAAAACTTGTCAAGGGCATAAATTTAGTGGCCCTTTCATTAGCAACAGACATTTTAGAGCTGATGGAATTATATTATCAGGAACAGCTAATAAATCATAATTAGTTTGTGACTTAGCTCTAAGAATCTACTGAAAGACAAATTTAGACAACACTGTTACCCTTAACCAGTAGCTACCACAGCGGAAGATCACAGAATTTAACTGTTACTCCACTGGTCAAGCCCCAAGAATAGGTATCCCTCTCACACCTCCATTCTCATTCTAGACTTATTCATAGAAAGCCTTCATCTATCTCTAAGCTCCTTTTATTTTTTTTTAAATTTATTTATTTTTAATTGAAGGATGATTGCTTTACAGTATTGCATTAGTTTCTGCCAAATCACACAAAAGCTTCTTTTACTTTAAGGAGATAATCTGTCCTGTAACTTTATATACAAGTAGAAAAACAAAATTTTATTCTTCGCGTATTCAGTGTCTTCCTTTATTCTAGTTGTATGTCTTCAGCCAAGCTAGAACTTGGATCTGGTTTAGAGATAAAATCACCATGAAAACATGTGCCCTCTGAGTACATTCAAGCTTATAATACCTTCCTGTCACTGCAAAACAAAACTTTTCATAGAAAGCAACTCAAGATCAGAGAGACTGTAAAAATGGATGTTTTGTGATCTGCTATAAATATAGGAATTGCAGGCTTCATCCATACCTTCAAAGTCAGTTTATAAATAGGTAACTAAATAAATGACTTCAGTTAGGCTGCCTGGCCAAATGAAAAAACAACAACAAAACAACCACAAAGAATTAGCCACAGACTTCCAGAAAATAATTGCATAGATAATAGAAATGTTTAGTGGCAATATTCTAAATTCACAGCTATAAGCCTTTTTTGTATGAGGGCCTCACTTAAAATAGTGCTGAATTCTCTTTCTGGAGAACAAAAGTTTTGCAGATACTGCTCGCAGTAAAGGCATCAACTTTTAACAATGGAAATGCTAAAGTTAAACAGTTCTCCAATTTGTTTCTATTGAATGGACTGTGATTTAGGATAGTGAATAAAAATTTAGAGGAATTGGTATAAAAGCAAAGGGAATAACATCAAAAGATGGATAAAGAATGTATGGCTTGAATACAAAAGCTAGTTGCTTAGAATTTTTCATTTATAACTCAAACTTAGGCAAGAAAAGGACTGTGCTAACTAGAATAAAGCCAGCTCCTTCAAAGTATGAAAATTCTCACCTTTTCTCCATCCCTTCCTGGTTCACCAGGGTAACCAGGATCACCAGGCAAACCCTTTAAAACACAGAAGACGGTGACATCAAAAATGGTGGAGTAAGGACCTCCAAAATTCTCTCTCCTCCATAAAGGCACCAAAGACACTGACAAAAAAGGCCAGTCTGTTTAGAACTCTAGAAATTATGCAAAGTCTTACAGCAATCCAGGAAGTGTTTCTTGGTGATGGGGTGGAGAGAGAAGACTGAATCTTGGTTAAAGAAAAAAAAACCCACAGTGATTTGTGGCTCTATTCCCATCACCCTTCCTCAGCTCCACAGGAGCCTTGAAAACCAACAGCTCACAATCAATGTAAAAACCAATAGCTCAGCAGCAACTGGAAGGGAAAGAACCAGGCTGAAGCTTATGAAAACATGTGCCCTCTGAGTACATTCAAGCTTATAATACCTTCCTGTCACTGCAAAACAAAACTTTTCATAGAAAGCAACTCAAGACCAGAGAGACTGTAAAAATGGATGTTTTGTGATCTGCTATAAATATAGGAATTGCAGGCTTCATCCATACCTTCAAAGTCAGTTTATAAATAGGTAACTAAATAAATGACTTCAGTTAGGCTGCCTGGCCAAATGAAAAAACAACAACAAAACAACCACAAAGAATTAGCCACAGACTTCCAGAAAATAATTGCATAGATAATAGAAATGTTTAGTGGCAATATTCTAAATTCACAGCTATAAGCCTTTTTAGTATGAGGGCCTCACTTAAAATAGTGCTGAATTCTCTTTCTGGAGAACAAAAGTTTTGCAGATACTGCTCGCAGTAAAGGCATCAACTTTTAACAATGGAAATGCTAAAGTTAAACAGTTCTCCAATTTGTTTCTATTGAATGGACTGTGATTTAGGATAGTGAATAAAAATTTAGAGGAATTGGTATAAAAGCAAAGGGAATAACATCAAAAGATGGATAAAGAATGTATGGCTTGAATACAAAAGCTAGTTGCTTAGAATTTTTCATTTATAACTCAAACTTAGGCAAGAAAAGGACTGTGCTAACTAGAATAAAGCCAGCTCCTTCAAAGTATGAAAATTCTCACCTTTTCTCCATCCCTTCCTGGTTCACCAGGGTAACCAGGATCACCAGGCAAACCCTTTAAAACACAGAAGACGGTGACATCAAAAATGGTGGAGTAAGGACCTCCAAAATTCTCTCTCCTCCATAAAGGCACCAAAGACACTGACAAAAAAGGCCAGTCTGTTTAGAACTCTAGAAATTATGCAAAGTCTTACAGCAATCCAGGAAGTGTTTCTTGGTGATGGGGTGGAGAGAGAAGACTGAATCTTGGTTAAAGAAAAAAAAACCCACAGTGATTTGTGGCTCTATTCCCATCACCCTTCCTCAGCTCCACAGGAGCCTTGAAAACCAACAGCTCACAATCAATGTAAAAACCAATAGCTCAGCAGCAACTGGAAGGGAAAGAACCAGGCTGAAGCTTCTTCAAAGCCCCATTCCCAGAGAACTGTCATTTTTGACCTGTCTGGTGGTTCCTAGAAAGATCCCATTATTTGACTTAACTTTACATCTCACAGGACAAACAAGAGAAAATCCTTTTCCCTAGGGATACTGTCAAAAACAATCAGAGACAATTGTTGAACATCATGACTGCCTTAATCATTGTTCCAAAAGAAGCCAGGAACTGAGGCCTTGAATTTGAATCCTTCTTTCTACCATTATGTATGTTTAAGCCATTGATGAATCTACAGTTTTTAAGTTGAGGACTGCCTGTTTAGCAAAATTATTTGGAAATCAGTTTACCTGATTCTACTGAATATTACTTTACAACTCCCAGTCTTATTAAGAATGCTCCTTTTCCTACAGAATAGTCCCCAAATCTCATCAAATTTTCTGTCTGCCCTTAAAAACTTCTTTTAACATCCATGGTGGAAACTCCTGCATGGGAGGCAGATTATTTACTCACGGAGCCATCAGGGAATCCCCATGGTGGATACTCCTGATACCGAGGCTGCATGAAATAGTGTTCCTGGACTTACAAATTTTCACCTGTTTCTTTTTTGACAGTAATTAGAATTACATGTCAAAGCTTTAACTGAAAAAAAATTTATGTTCATGCAAAAAGAGTATTTGAAGGCTTTTAGCAATTTATTCATGATGGCCAAATCAGAAACAACCAAAATACCTTACTTCAATGATAAAATGCATAAACAAACCTTGCTACTCCATACAGTCATATACCAGTCAGCAATTAAAGGTGAATGAACCTCTGATATACAGGTCAGTGTGTTATTCTATGTGAAAGAATTCTGATTCAAAAAGCTATATACACTATGACTTCATTTACATGACATTCTGGAATAGGCAACATTATAGGGAAGGAGAACAGATCAGTTTTTTCAAGGGACCCTGGGTCGGAGGGAGGGAAGGGAATAACTACAAAAGATCATGACAGAACTTTTGAGGGAGAGGAAACTATTTTTTTTATTATTATGGAGACTATTATACAATTGTATATGTTTATTAAAACACACGGAACTATGCAGGAAAAAGGTTCATTTTACAGTATATAAATTATATCCCAACAAATCTGACTTAAAAATCTATCTTGAAAAACAGAGAAATTTCCAATTCATATTCAAAAGAGATGGAAAGGATCATTTCTATTCATTTAAACTATTTCCAAACCCAAGCCTCTTTGCCATCCTGCTTCCTTTACCAGCATGTACAAATGTTGTCATTTTTTTTCTTTTGAGGGAAGGGATAGACTTGAAATACTCACTGGAATTCCTGGTGGGCCATTCTCTCCATCTTTGCCTGGTTTACCCTATGTAGGATTCAAGGAAATGTAAGAATATAAATTTGTTATTTAGAAATATAAGGTTAAAGGATATAACAAGCTTTTCCCTGCCCAGGACTCTCTTAGGTCGACTTTTTGGACTCTAATGTTCTGATAAGTAAATGAATATATCAGTCATGCCACTTTCTGAGGAATGAAAGCAGGATTTAAGAGGAAAAAACAAAATTACACATATGTGCCATGCATGAGTTCATGCACATATGCACATTGACATATTTAAATGTTTTTTTTTAAAGAATATTAGAAGCCATCACACTCTTTTTAAAAAAAAAAACTTTTTTTTTAGCCACTTCTATTGATCTTTCGTTTATTTATTTCCATCCATCTTTGTTCTTTGGCCCTTGTAAGCCTCCCATCACAGTGGCCTTTCTCCTTGCAGAGCACTGGCTCTGGGCACATGCGCTCCAGAGCTCCAGCTCAGTAGTTGGACACATTGGTCCAGCCGCTCCGCGGCACGTGGGATCCTCCCAGACCAGGGATCGAATCAGCGCCCCTTGCACTGCAAGGCGGTGTCCTTACCCACTGGACCACCAGGGAAGCCCCACACTTACCCTTTTGCGGGCTCTCCTTGCTCACCCTTTTCACCTTTAACACCACCTGGAGGACCCTATACACACAAAAGTAATTTTACATTGGTTCATGGAGCACGCTTTTCACATTAAATGATGCTAAAGAATTTTATTATTATGGAGACTATTATACAATTGTATATGTTTATTAAAACACACGGAACTATGCAGGAAAAAGGTTCATTTTACAGTATATAAATTATATCCCAACAAATCTGACTTAAAAATCTATCTTGAAAAACAGAGAAATTTCCAATTCATATTCAAAAGAGATGGAAAGGATCATTTCTATTCATTTAAACTATTTCCAAACCCAAGCCTCTTTGCCATCCTGCTTCCTTTACCAGCATGTACAAATGTTGTCATTTTTTTTCTTTTGAGGGAAGGGATAGACTTGAAATACTCACTGGAATTCCTGGTGGGCCATTCTCTCCATCTTTGCCTGGTTTACCCTATGTAGGATTCAAGGAAATGTAAGAATATAAATTTGTTATTTAGAAATATAAGGTTAAAGGATATAACAAGCTTTTCCCTGCCCAGGACTCTCTTAGGTCGACTTTTTGGACTCTAATGTTCTGATAAGTAAATGAATATATCAGTCATGCCACTTTCTGAGGGAATGAAAGCAGGATTTAAGAGGAAAAAACAAAATTACACATATGTGCCATGCATGAGTTCATGCACATATGCACATTGACATATTTAAATGTTTTTTTTTAAAGAATATTAGAAGCCATCACACTCTTTTTAAAAAAAAAAACTTTTTTTTTAGCCACTTCTATTGATCTTTCGTTTATTTATTTCCATCCATCTTTGTTCTTTGGCCCTTGTAAGCCTCCCATCACAGTGGCCTTTCTCCTTGCAGAGCACTGGCTCTGGGCACATGCGCTCCAGAGCTCCAGCTCAGTAGTTGGACACATTGGTCCAGCCGCTCCGCGGCACGTGGGATCCTCCCAGACCAGGGATCGAATCAGCGCCCCTTGCACTGCAAGGCGGTGTCCTTACCCACTGGACCACCAGGGAAGCCCCACACTTACCCTTTTGCCGGGCTCTCCTTGCTCACCCTTTTCACCTTTAACACCACCTGGAGGACCCTATACACACAAAAGTAATTTTACATTGGTTCATGGAGCACGATGTACAATTATCAATTCACATTAAATGATGCTAAAGAATTTTAGGTTACTTACTGGAGGACCACGTACACCTGGCGGGCCAGGAGGCCCTCGGTCACCAGGAAGTCCCTATGCAGTAGCAGGGAAAAGGAAAGTAATATCAACACTGTTAGTATCGTTGAACGAATGTCAATGAGAAACTTGCTCAGTCATGTCCAACTCTTTGCGAACCCATGGACTGTAGCCTCCCGGGCTCCCCTGTCCAAGGAAGTCTCCAAGCAAGAATACTAGAGTGGGTAACCATTTCCTTCTCCAGGGGAATCTTCCCAACCCAGGGATCAAACCCAGGTCTCCCGCACTGTGGGAGGATTCTTTACCGTCTGACCCACTAAGGAAGCCCATTAGTACTATTAGGAACACTTTTAACTAGCTGAGCTACAAACTCATGTACTATAACCAAAGATGATAAATTTTTCTAGTTCAAAGTTGAAATCTACTAGGTAAAAAAAATCTAGAACCATATTTGCTCATTTCAGTTCATGTTTAGTGTATGTGCAAGACAAGCTTTGAGGTAAATAGCAAGAAAGTACTTCAAATTAAAGTATTAATGATTTTTTATTCTTATAAAATATTTTATAAAAATATAATTTGATCTCCTCATCTACTCTACTAGAAACAACTTATCAGTAATACCATCTTTTTCCCTGCATATCAGTCAAAAGTAGAGGACATGGTAATCTAAATCAATGATAGTCTATCTTCATGACTTAATTTTGTACATAAAGTCATCATTTATAATAGCCAAAAATGTGGAAAATACATGCTAAGTACTGTTATTCAGCCATAAAAAGGAACAAAATACTAATACATCTACAACAAAGATGAACTTAAAAACAGAATACCATATATTTTATGATTGTGTTTATATAAGTGTCCAAAAACAGGTAAATCTTTGGAGTCAAAAATTAAATTAGTCATTTAATTTAATTAAACTTTCAGGGCTTGAAAGTATGAGAGTAATAGTAAGTGACAACCAAGTAAGTATGGGGTTTTGTTGGAGGGGGCTCATGAAAATGTTCTAAAATTAGATTGTAGTGATTGTTTTACTACCTTGTGAATATATTAAATAAGATTGTACATTATAGAACTGTACAGTATATAAAATATATCTCAATCAAGCAATTTAAAAATTTTAATTATCTCAAATCCTTATTTCAAAAAGACTTTCACATTTAACCTTATTCCAGCTCGTAATACACTTTAATGGAATGCCACTTTCGTAGCAAGATATTCATTGATTTTCTCCCCACATACTCACTTGATCTCCCTTATGAAACTCTACATCGATTGGTCTTTTCTGTTCACTGATCTGACCAGGTGGCCCAGGGGGGCCCTGAAGACCTTGCTCACCCTGTTTTGAAGATAAAATAAGAAAGTGACATTTCGTAGTTCAAACAGACAATAAAAAAACATAACATGTAAGCTAACTCAGTTACAAGAGCAAAAAGACAAGTTCAAATGACTATGAAAGGAAAAAAACTGAGGACTCAATAATCAACTTTTTTCTCTACTCACCTTCTCTCCCTTGGGTCCCTGGAAATTTAAGCCCATATTCCCCTGGAGAGAGAGTTTTCAATTAAAAGCTTCATTGAGTATGGTAGAAACCGACATAACAATGTAAAGTAATTTTCCTCTAATTAAAACATTTTTCAAAAAATTAAAGAAAAAGAAAATAACCTCATTGACAATAACCAAAAACAAACAAACAAAAAATCCACACCAAATAAAAGATGCTAAAAGAAGAAAGAAAATTACCTTTGGTCCTGGAAGTCCTGGTGGGCCAGGAGGGCCCTAAGTATAAAGATAAGAAAAAGGAAATAGTTATATTAATGAGTATATTAAAAATTATTTGGTATCATAAAAATTAAGCTTTAGAAAAAGCGCTTCAAAATAATATTTCCTGAGGTTTTTTCTCATTCTTTTCTAGTCAGAGACACATATTTAAATTGATTTAAATAAACTAGATGATCTGGCAGGCTACAAGTGGGTGGGAGAAGAAAGGAAGGATGGGTAGAGGCCAAGGGGTAGTGCTTGTGCCAAAAATCAATACAAAAATCAATCTCAACAAATTTTAAGCTTATCATTATCAGAATTATGGGTTAAACTTGGGTACCCTAAGACAAGAAACTATCTAGTTCTAAAAAGCACACGTTTACCTTTTTAGTCCAGTTTGTTTTGACATGATCTTTGTATAGTTGAGAATGTTTTAAGGTTTGAAATGCTAAACTGGCATTTGTCTGCCCAGAGGTATCACCTCCTGATGTCAACTGACCTACTTATTTACATATTATGCCTTGGTGGCATTTTAAGACTTTACTTCATCCAATGAATCATGCTTAATTGCAGGGACATTAAGAAGAATGGAGTGAATTTGTTATGTGGTCACAAGATTTAAGGAAATCCAAGGTGTAACAGTACACCTAGGGTAGGCCAAGGCTGTAACAACAGAATTCGAAAAAGTGCCATGGTCCAGAATCTCATGTTTTGCAAGATATTTACAACTAAAACAAACTAAACAAAGAGGTTTTCTAATCCTCTTCCAAAAATTTCTAAAAAAGAAGAAATCACAATTTCTTTTTCCTGGTAGATCTTCTAGCATTTGTCAAGCATTGTTTCTTTATTCCTTTCATTCACAAATAGAGGACCAATTGTCACAAGCAAAAATGTAGAATCTATAAAGAAAGGTATAACGAAAACTGCCACTTAAGTATATGGCAGACGAGAGATAGAGTGGCACATGAGAAATTACTTTGACTGAAATACAATTTTCTTGCCCTTTTAAGAAGGCAACAACAGCAAAGTTCTAAGTCTAAGCATGACTTAAATGAAATTTAAGCATGTCAGGGGTTAAAGTACTTACAATGTATTAGAGTAGAAATATAAGTGACCATACAGGTAGTAAACTAAGAGAACTGACTACACATTCAGGGTTTTTATAAGTTTTTGTTTCTTTCTAGGGGAACACAAATCCTTATCCCATTGCAGAGTGATTCACTGCCCTCACCAATCCCACTGTTTTGTCACAGGTCCACAAGAAATGAGACCCAACATTTGTTTGTGAATATCTGTTTTTATTCCTCTTTAACAGAAAAATGTAGTCTGAAGAAACATATTTCATCAACTGTCTTAGAAGACTTCATAAGATGGCCAGAACTGACTTCAACCCTGACACATCAAGTTATTCAACTAAGACACTTTAAATCTTTGCTTTTGTGTACCTCATTTTTTCATCTATAAAATGGAGCTATTTAGCATATATATGATTCATCATAATACTATAGAATCTCCCACTTAAGAAAATTTAAGAAAACTATAAATCAAATGCATTATACTTTCAAGTAACACAAATAACATTAATATTTGTAAAATAAAACAAACAAACAAATGAAAAAAAAACGGAGGAGAAATGAAATTACAGAAGCAAGCTTACCATCAAACCTGGTAGTCCTGGGGGACCAATTGGCCCTGGTATACCAGGGGGACCAGCTGGGCCCTGTTACACAGAAAGTAAAGGATAAGAAAAAACTCTAACTGTAATGTATAAGAACTAAATGGGTGAAACTGAAACCTTTGTTGCCAGAATTCTGTTGTACAATTCTCTAATTCTGAAGTATTACCAGCGGAAAATGTAAAAGAATATAAGGATTAAATGACTATAAAGAAATTCAACTAAACAGAATGAATGCAGCTGTTAGAAAACTTGTGTTTTATAGTGGTCTACAACAAATACGGGACAAACATATAGTATGGAAGTTTTTAAATGTAAGGCAATAAAGATGGGCATTTAATGGAGCTTTTATGCTAGAAATGGGAAAACAAAGTCACTAGCTTAAAGGTGGCTTCTCTAATGTTAAAATAAAAATAAATAAGATTAAACACAAAGAGGGAAGTGAGAAAAACTGGGACAAAAGATAGAGGAATGATGTAACTGCTGTGGAACACAATTTGGCATCTTAATAAGTTGAAAATCTGACTGCCTTGAAATCCAGTAATTTTATATCTAGGCATAAATTCTGGATTATTGTATAATTAAAAAAAAATCACAAACAGGGGCTCTGTAACAGACTGGAGAGGTAAAACGGGGAGGGAGATGGGAGGGGAGTTCAGGAGGGAGGGAGCATATGTGTAGCTATGGCTGATTCACGTTGATGTTTGGCAGAAAACAACAAAACTCTATAAAGCTGTTATCTTTCAATTAAAAATTAAAAAATTAAAAATTAAAAATCCAAAACAACCCAAATACCCAGCAATAGGAGATCAGAGAAACAAATTCTAGTATATCAAACGATGGACTGTTACACTGAAGTGAAACTGAATGAACTATAGTTATATACAATAATGTGGGTGAATCTTTGACATATCAAACAAAAAAAGTTACAGAAAACTACACATAACGTTTTACATTATTTTAAAAGCTAATTACCCTCATTTAAAGATACATGCACATGTAATACAACTATTTTTAAGAAGAGATGGAAAACCCATGATGGCAGATGGGAGAATACAGAAGGATATTACTGCCAAGAAAGGTTGATTCAAAATTATTTATAATGTTCTAGTTGTTAAATATTGCATTGCATTCATTAGTGTTCATACGGACATTGTGCTTTATAACCTACATATATTTTACATGTATTCTGCTATATTCTCATATATAGTACAGTAAAACTTATAAGACATAAAGGATTGGTAATACTTAAGAACATACGTATGGGTGATATCAAGTATGTAAGATACGGTGATTAATGAAAAAATCTTGATATTGTATCTTAGCGATCAAATATTACAAAAAAATGATTTTTATTTCTGGCAAAGGCAGCAATTCTCATGAAATATGAACCTTAAGAAGCTAATTTCCTAATCTATAAATGTCCAAAAGTTATTGTTATCTCTATGTATGTTATGTGTGGGCTGACATGACTATTTAAGATTACACTTGATGTTCACTATACATACATTTTATTCTTCCAGTCTTTAACATATGTTCATATATTATGTATAACTGATAATGTTACAAATGAAGTCTTGTAATATCTTGAATGGGAAATCTACAAGTTTTATTTTTAATCAGACTATTTACTCTTATCACCCTACTGATCCCCACAGGACAGGAGTAAGAATGTAGAAGCATGTTTCTGCTTCAAAACTCCAAAACAAACATTTCTATGGGAACTGGATTGAGAGGTAAAAGAACAAGCCATGATTATTAAAAAGCTCCCTGGTAGAGAAAAATTTTTCATGTACAACATACCTGCAATGTCTATCAAACCTCAGAGGATAATTTATATAATGAAAATAGAGATACTAAAGGCCGAGGATAAAAAAGTGTTGCTGTGATCTGATTTCATCAATAAAGCAAAGAAGAAAATCACCAGATGCTTACTTGTATTCCAGGAGGACCTGGATATCCTGGACTACCCTTTGGTCCTGGCAGAGATGACATAATTATACTACCTGGTTCTCCCTGAAAGAAACCATCAGTGGAAATTGTAAGTAACAGTTATAATATAGGAAATCTGGCAAGAACACAAAAAATTGATCTGAGATTCAATTTGCCACATAAGTGTCCTTGAAGATTAGGCAACCTCAGTAATTAAATGAATTTACTGTTTAAAGGAAAATGAGGAAGTGGGCAGAGTACCTGGAAATATAGTCAATCTGTTAAAAACCTGCCATACCTTTAGTTACTCATTCATTAAAAAACATTAAATATTAATATTAGCCAAGAATTGTGTTAGGCTTTGGATGTTTCGTAGCAAAGAAGATAAGTAAGACTTCTGTTCTTACTCTATTAATAATATAACTGTGGAAATTCAGATAATAACATGTCAACAACTAAGATGACACAATTTTCTGTTTAAGACTATAAAGTAAAACCACATGGTACATGATAAAGATATGGTGGAGAACTAAAAGTAAATGATAATTATGTGATGTGCTAGAGGGGCTAACTACTGTTATAATTGTGATCATATTACAAGATGCAAACATATCAAATTAACATGTACACCATAAATTTGCACAATGTTATATGTTTAAATATATTTCAATTAAAGCAAAAAGAAATAGTGGAGAAAATTACTTTGGGCAGTAAAGAAGGTCAATCTATGAAGGCAACATTCAGGCTGAGATCTAAGGGATAATAAGTCAGACAGGTGAAGACGGGGGAAAAGCAGTAGGCAGTGTAAGGAGCAAGAACAAAGGACTCAGAAAGGGAAGAATCTGGCCCATTCAAATTAACTTAACACTGACTGGTGTGATCAGTGAGCCAAAGGGAAAATGGCTTAAGGATAAGGGTGGAAATGTGGGGCAAGGCAGGAACTGGATAGAGGTAAAAGAACAAGCCATGATTATTAAAAAGCTCCCTAGAGAAAAATTTTCATGTACAACATACCTGCAATGTCTATCAAACCTCAGAGGATAATTTATATAATGAAAATAGAGATACTAAAGGCCGAGGATAAAAAGTGTTGCTGTGATCTGATTTCATCAATAAAGCAAAGAAGAAAATCACCAGATGCTTACTTGTATTCCAGGAGGACCTGGATATCCTGGACTACCCTTTGGTCCTGGCAGAGATGACATAATTATACTACCTGGTTCTCCCTGAAAGAAACCATCAGTGGAAATTGTAAGTAACAGTTATAATATAGGAAATCTGGCAAGAACACAAAAAATTGATCTGAGATTCAATTTGCCACATAAGTGTCCTTGAAGATTAGGCAACCTCAGTAATTAAATGAATTTACTGTTTAAAGGAAAATGAGGAAGTGGGCAGAGTACCTGGAAATATAGTCAATCTGTTAAAACCTGGCATACCTTTAGTTACTCATTCATTAAAAAACATTAAATATTAATATTAGCCAAGAATTGTGTTAGGCTTTGGATGTTTCGTAGCAAAGAAGATAAGTAAGACTTCTGTTCTTACTCTATTAATAATATAACTGTGGAAATTCAGATAATAACATGTCAACAACTAAGATGACACAATTTTCTGTTTAAGACTATAAAGTAAAACCACATGGTACATGATAAAGATATGGTGGAGAACTAAAAGTAAATGATAATTATGTGATGTGCTAGAGGGGCTAACTACTGTTATAATTGTGATCATATTACAAGATGCAAACATATCAAATTAACATGTACACCATAAATTTGCACAATGTTATATGTTTAAATATATTTCAATTAAAGCAAAAAGAAATAGTGGAGAAAATTACTTTGGGCAGTAAAGAAGGTCAATCTATGAAGGCAACATTCAGGCTGAGATCTAAGGGATAATAAGTCAGACAGGTGAAGACGGGGGAAAAGCAGTAGGCAGTGTAAGGAGCAAGAACAAAGGACTCAGAAAGGGAAGAATCTGGCCCATTCAAATTAACTTAACACTGACTGGTGTGATCAGTGAGCCAAAGGGAAAATGGCTTAAGGATAAGGGTGGAAATGTGGGGCAAGGGCAGGAAGATGCAGAGAAAAGAATGTGGACTTATCTTGGATGCAGTGAAGGTTTATAAGGAGGGAGCATAAATTACTGATTTACACTTTTAAAAGGTAATTCTTGGCTGCTTTGTAGAGAATAAATCATGCGGGGTGGTGAGAGGTACAAAAAAGAAACTAGTTAAGAGGCTACTATACTAGTCCAGATGAGGCGTTATGGTTAGTGTGCTGGCAGTGGAAGTGAAATAGATGAACTTTAACATATCTATCTATCTATCTATCTATATATACATACACACATATACTTAAATTAAAAATTAACAGTAGATAATATAGCATGCAATGAGGAGATATGTAAAGGAGTAGAAGATGCAAATACTAACTGTTAGGTTTGGGTACATACAAAAGTGTACATGACAAATGGTGATACAAATTTTAGAGATGAGGCAAACAGAGGGGGGAGCAGGTTTATTTGGGGATCTAGGTTAACTTTGAACATGCTCATTTGAATGTCTGAGAGATATCTGAGTGGAGATGTCCAGGAGGCAGTTTAATGCATGCATCTAACTCAGAAGAAAATTCTGCGTTAGAGACAAAAATGTAGGTGCTCCATAACTAGACAGCAATCAATACCATGAGCATTAATACTACTGCTAGGCATAGAAGAAAAGAAGAGGTCAGGGCTGTGTCTTGATGCCTGCTTGACAGAATAACCTGAGCTTGCACTGAAGACTGCAGAATGACCTGAGAGGCAGCAGAAACTCAGGAAAGCGAGCACTGCAGAAGCCAGAGGGAAAGAATATTTCCAGAGGGAGCAGGTGGTCGACTATGTCAAAATGTAAAGAGGAAGCTATCAAAAAAAGGAACTGTGATTCGGAGGTACACATTTGCAACCATATCAGCCCATAAAAGGTACTTAAAGCCACAAGAACAAAGGAGACTACTTATGGAGAGCTCATAAATGTGCACCTGTCCAACTTGTAGAAGCATCCATTTTAAGACAGAAGTCAGAGACATTATCTGATTGAAGATGCAGGCTTGATAATACTTTATTCAAAATGCTTACCTTCCCAACATGACATACTTACCTTCATACCTGGGATTCCAGGAGGTCCCTATTATTAAAAAGAAAAGAGATTATATATGTATATGTATAAATATATATATACACACACACACATATATATATATAGGAGGGAGCAAATAAAACTGAATAGATTGCTGTAAGATCATTCTGAGTACAAGGAATCTTAAGACACTTAGAAATGACATTTATATTAAATACACACCACAGAATCTTTGCTTTTACACAGAAGAAAGCTCTGTGTACTAACTTCTTTAAAGAAAAATCCTCTTACTTTACTACTTCAAAATGTACTATTTTGTTCCAAATGAATGCACTGAGCTCACTTCGTACACTTCTACTTCTTATGTTGATTTCTGTGTTCACAATAATTACAAATTTTATTACTTACTGGAGGACCCTGTAACCCAGGAAAACCGGGACTGCCTGGAAATCCATGTTCTCCCTAGAAGGAGTTAAAAATAAACAGCATGGAGGAACAAAAAACGGAGCATAATTATACCAACAAACAATGACTTACTGAAAAGTTTCTATAAAAGCCATTTTGAAACATGCCAGACTGCCAAAAATTCATTATCCTTCACTTTTCAATTACTTCGATTCAACCTTCTAAGATACTTTTATCTCCACTTGTCAATCCCAATCAGAACTAAAGAAAAAAAATCTTCTACCTTAGTCATTTTCTTCTGACAAATCCATTTTGAGACAATCATACCACAGATTCCTGGCTATCATCACACTTAATAGTTAATGATCTGCCCCAATTTCCTGCCCATGTATTATATAGATTCTTATTTTAACTGCCCTATTGCATTCTTCTCTTATCGTAAACTATTTCAAATTATTTTTGCAAAGAGGAAAAGATGGTAAGAAAGAATGCCATTAATATCACCAAGAGTACAATAACAGCCATAGTTCTAGCAATTGCAGGTCATTATGTTCTCTAGGCACCCAATTTTTCTCACTCCCTATTGTAAAGTACTAATATGGACATTTGGTTTAGAAAACAAAAGCTAAAATAGCTGTAGAAGAACCCTAATGCAACCTCCTTTCAAATACCTATGTGCTGTAGTAATTCTAGAAACATCCTTGACAGAGGCTTAAAAGAGTAAAATGATTACAGTTATGTGCCCCTTTTGACCTACTGTCCGATATCCCTCTCTCCACGACTTTTTACACAAGGAAAAAGTAGGTCCAGAGAGAAAGGAAGTGGCCTGTACATTGAGTTTAGAAGACAGAAAATAGCAGAACCCAGATATCCTGACTCCATGTCTAGGGTTCATTCAATCAGTTACATAATTAGGAATACAAGAAACCACTGGATCCGCAAGTACGCATAACTATTGCTAAAAATTTTGTTGCTTACATAATTGGAGGGGACTCAAAGGCAAACTAATCACGAGATCTGCTAAGGTTCTGCTTTAATAACAACAAAAAGATTCTTTTAATCACATAGCATACTATACTCATTGTAGATATATCTGGACTTAATCAAAACTTTGGCTAGTGGTCTCTCTGTTGCTCAAGCCATGCTAACAAAAAGTAAATGACCACAATAGGCACATGAATGTAAGCCTGCTTTAACATGCAATATGCCATGAAAACTAACTTTATGTTGGTTCTATCATACTGTAAAGTTGTCCCAAGCAAAAGTGAAAAATACAAGCAAGCTTCACAAATCCAAAATCAAAATATGATTATGATTATGATTATTTAGTGGCAAGGATCACACTGACTTGGTGAAATACTGGAGGCAACAATAACTTTATTGCCTTCAAGTATACTCTACAATGATTATCACAAAACATGGTGGCTTGCATAATGTAAAATACTTTGTTCAAGCTATTTTAAATATATGCCCTAAGATATGACACGTGTAGTTAGTTAGAAAGATCAGGGGCATTTCAAACTCGTTTCACAGAATATTATGTGCAAAATTGAAATACCAAAAGGATATACAGAAAATGATAACACATTTCAATAACCTATAGGAAAAGAAGAAAAGTGAGGGAATAAGAAGTGTAAACACTAATTGTAAACTTTTAAAAAGAGCAAATTTTCCTCTTTTTTTCTTGTTCTAACTTTATACTAAATCCAAATAAGTGGGTTTAGTCTTGACTAAAGGAAAGAGGGCCAGAAAACAATGTTTGTAGTATATGACATTTTCTTTTATCACTTGTTAAATTCATTATTTTCACTGATGAGGAAGTGTCAGGTTTCATACAAATAGTTCATAGTAAAAACTGATGTGGTGTATTACACATAGATTTTTAGGATTTTCCTTAAGGAAGTTATCAGGCAAGCTAAAGAAGGTTTAAGAATATGAAATATTTGAAAATATAAAGTGCAGATTTTTTTTTAAAGCAAAGCTAATGAATGACATTCACAAGTACTACTCTTAACAACTGATATTTATGCGCGCGCGCGTGTGTGTGTGTGTGTGTGTGTGTGTGTGTATAAACATTTATAGCCTAATTCCTTTTTAACTCTCATTACACTAAAGTACAAAAGGGTTTTGGCAAGTAATCTTCAGCTCAGTGCAAAATCCCAGCTAATTATACAGAATTAATTAAAGAACTTAAAGAACTACTAATATACCAATACATTGAAAATTTTAACTCAGAGCATACCCTATGTCTATCTTAGACACAAAGCTACTGTATCTCTTCTTTGACATTCTTGATATTGATTCCTTGAAATGGTTAAGTCTACCATTATCAAGCATATTGCCTAAGATTAAATCAAAGAAATCTCACCTTGGTTCCATTGCATCCGGGGATACCTTGAGGTCCTGGTGCCCCATCATGGCCTGGCATTCCCTTTGAAAGGGGATATAACACATGTATAATATTTATTAGATAACTGCTTAAGGGATTTTTAAAATAAGAAGCCAAATTCTACTCACAGGAAGACCTGGTGTCCCTGGAAATCCAGGAAGTCCAGGAGGACCCTGTAAAAAGAAAGAATCAAATGACAATCAATAACAATAAAATATTATCCTACCTAAGGGAATTATGAAAATTACAATTAGATATCTATGGGAAAAATGTCTCACTGATTATTACCTTTTAAACACCATAGAAAAAACTATACGTGTTTAAAAATCTGTTTTATAGAAAACTATAGAAGATAAGACTAATTGAGGGAGTTGTCTTAACTGTACTTAGGAACAGGCAAATTAGTGGATGAAGTGTCTTTTCAAAAAGACAAAGTGATTCTCCCAGGTTTGTAACGAATCCTGAAAGCAGCAGGGTTTGGATAAGTGGCAAATACTGATAAATCTGCCCCTGAGAACATCAGCGTGATCACTTCGTTTTTGAGTGTCAGGTTTCATACAAATAGTTCATAGTAAAAACTGATGTGGTGTATTACACATAGATTTTTAGGATTTTCCTTAAGGAAGTTATCAGGCAAGCTAAAGAAGGTTTAAGAATATGAAATATTTGAAAATATAAAGTGCAGATTTTTTTTTAAAGCAAAGCTAATGAATGACATTCACAAGTACTACTCTTAACAACTGATATTTATGCGCGCGCGTGTGTGTGTGTGTGTGTGTGTGTGTATAAACATTTATAGCCTAATTCCTTTTTAACTCTCATTACACTAAAGTACAAAAGGGTTTTGGCAAGTAATCTTCAGCTCAGTGCAAAATCCCAGCTAATTATACAGAATTAATTAAAGAACTTAAAGAACTACTAATATACCAATACATTGAAAATTTTAACTCAGAGCATACCCTATGTCTATCTTAGACACAAAGCTACTGTATCTCTTCTTTGACATTCTTGATATTGATTCCTTGAAATGGTTAAGTCTACCATTATCAAGCATATTGCCTAAGATTAAATCAAAGAAATCTCACCTTGGTTCCATTGCATCCGGGGATACCTTGAGGTCCTGGTGCCCCATCATGGCCTGGCATTCCCTTTGAAAGGGGATATAACACATGTATAATATTTATTAGATAACTGCTTAAGGGATTTTTAAAATAAGAAGCCAAATTCTACTCACAGGAAGACCTGGTGTCCCTGGAAATCCAGGAAGTCCAGGAGGACCCTGTAAAAAGAAAGAATCAAATGACAATCAATAACAATAAAATATTATCCTACCTAAGGGAATTATGAAAATTACAATTAGATATCTATGGGAAAAATGTCTCACTGATTATTACCTTTTAAACACCATAGAAAAAACTATACGTGTTTAAAAATCTGTTTTATAGAAAACTATAGAAGATAAGACTAATTGAGGGAGTTGTCTTAACTGTACTTAGGAACAGGCAAATTAGTGGATGAAGTGTCTTTTCAAAAAGACAAAGTGATTCTCCCAGGTTTGTAACGAATCCTGAAAGCAGCAGGGTTTGGATAAGTGGCAAATACTGATAAATCTGCCCCTGAGAACATCAGCGTGATCACTTCTAAAAATTTTAAATTAAATATCCCTGTCAGGATTGGCAAAAATACAAGCTTGACAAAATTCTCCATAGTTAAGGCTATGGGGGAAAAAGACTCTCATATAGCTGTTAATAAGATTTAAACACCATGGAGAGACATTTGGAAATAGCTAACAAAATTACACATGCATCTATTTACTCTTTGAAGCAACTAATTTAAAAAGAATCTATCCTAAAGGCATACGAGAAATTATAAAATGTGAAATGCAAGGTTACTGACTGCATTATTACAGCTGAAGTTCAGAAGTGGGCATATAACCAGAGTTATTGCTGAAGGTTTGAAACAACGCATGTATGCATGCTCAGTTATGTCCGACTAAGAGCAGCCCACCAGGCTCCTCTGTCCATGGGATTCCCCAGGAGAGAAAACTGGTGTGGGGTTGCCATGTCCTCTTCCAGAGAACCAACAGGTAGATGAATAGATAAACTATGATACATCCACATAATATAAAATGATGCTGCTTTTAAAAAGACTAAGGAAGATCTCTGTATACTGAAATATGTACTGATCTCCAGGATATAATGTTAAGTAGAGGAAACAGTGTAAGTAGTGTATATAATACACTACCTTTTCATAACAAAGGTAGTGATACTAAATAATGACAAGATAAACAACGAATAAAAATGATTACCTCTGGGAGAAGGAGGAAAGAGAATAGGGAGATGGTAAAGAAGGATGGGAAGGATCTCTGATGATACCTAGCCTTACAGAACAATGCAAATGTTTTAAGTAATGAAAATTTGAAAAAGAAGTAAAAATGAAACCATCAAGAATTGAAGGTAAACTGGAAGCAATAAACCTAATGTACATCAAACTGTGGACAGACACCATACATAAAAGAGAATTACTTTTGACTGAAATTACTCAATTCAAAGGGTTGATAAAAGAACAGCAAAGAAATAATTAGTGGCAGTTAAGAATCCCATTATTACTTTTAAAATGGAAATGTTTCTTTTGTTTATTTGTATATTGTTATGGTAAAGCCATTACAGCTGTATTGTAGGATAAAGGAATTAATTGCATTAATGTCATTGGGAAAACAAGATTTTCACAATAGAGAGATAAAGGTGCCAGGGAGAGAGAACAAGTATACAAAAAACATTTTATTTTAAATTTCAATTGGAAGTAATAATAGGAACTTGTGATATTTCTTCTCTTTAAAAATGCATATTTCTTAGCTCTGTCCACTGAAAATACATCAGAACAGTGACAAAACTAGTAGTCATGAACACCCCTTATATTCAGACTCCAGAATCTTAATCACTGAAGGAACTTGTAATCATGGACATAGTCGATTCCAGATCTGGAGAGGACATTCATAAGATGAGCCTGAAGGATCTTATTTCAGAAAGCAAAGAAATGATCAAAGATCAATAGGGTTCTGTCAATAGGACAAATCACAAGAGCCAACTTGAATGGGCTCCCACAGACCAAAGATGAAATAATTTGGGCTTCAAAAATAAAAATGAGTAAAAGTGATTGAAACCCAGAAATTTCATGTGTTTTTAACGAAAAATTCAAAGAACTTTCCTTGATCATCACTTGAAGTTGCCGGTATACAAACTCATTACCCTACTAGAATTCAGGTGATGAATTAGAATTCAAGTTAATAAGTTAGAATTCAAGGTATTCAATGAAGGATTTATTTATTTTTTAAAATTATCATTTTGCAACTTTAAACTCTAAATTAAAAAGAAATTGAACCTAATCAATGATCATCAATAGATGCTAAATGAAAGTTGATGGGGAAATTTTTGGTGGTAGAATCAGGCTCCTATATCTGAGACCATTGATCAAATCTAGCATCAAAAAAGTAGGACAGACAGACTTTGTGCTATGCGATGTAATTCAATAGCAAGTATACAACACCACCTATACAGTATTGTTTTCCTATTTTCTTTCATCTTTTCAGAATAATAAAAGAGGCTTATGAAATACAGCTAGCAAATGCAATATGTGGAACTTGCTTGGATCCTGGTTTGAACAACGCAACTGCAAAAAGAAATCTTTGGAACAACTGAGAAAATCTGAATATGCACAGAGTTTTTAAGGATATTGAAAAGTTTCTGCTAAGTTTTTGAGGTATGGTAATAATGGCTATGTGGTTAACGGTTTGAGAAATACAATGAAGTATTCATTAGTGAAATGATGATGTGAGGGACTTACTTTAAGATAGTCTAAACAAGGGTGATGAGGTATCGATGAAACACACTTGTCAAGATGTTGATAGTTTTTGATGCCAAGATGATGTGAGCATGATATTCCTTAGCTCTGTCCACTGAAAATACAGAACAGTGACAAAACTAGTAGTCATGAACACCCCTTATATTCAGACTCCAGAATCTTAATCACTGAAGGAACTTGTAATCATGGACATAGTCGATTCCAGATCTGAGAGGACATTCATAAGATGAGCCTGAAGGATCTTATTTCAGAAAGCAAAGAAATGATCAAAGATCAATAGGGTTCTGTCAATAGGACAAATCACAAGAGCCAACTTGAATGGGCTCCCACAGACCAAAGATGAAATAATTTGGGCTTCAAAAATAAAAATGAGTAAAAGTGATTGAAACCCAGAAATTTCATGTGTTTTTAACGAAAAATTCAAAGAACTTTCCTTGATCATCACTTGAAGTTGCCGGTATACAAACTCATTACCCTACTAGAATTCAGGTGATGAATTAGAATTCAAGTTAATAAGTTAGAATTCAAGGTATTCAATGAAGGATTTATTTATTTTTTAAAATTATCATTTTGCAACTTTAAACTCTAAATTAAAAAGAAATTGAACCTAATCAATGATCATCAATAGATGCTAAATGAAAGTTGATGGGGAAATTTTTGGTGGTAGAATCAGGCTCCTATATCTGAGACCATTGATCAAATCTAGCATCAAAAAAGTAGGACAGACAGACTTTGTGCTATGCGATGTAATTCAATAGCAAGTATACAACACCACCTATACAGTATTGTTTTCCTATTTTCTTTCATCTTTTCAGAATAATAAAAGAGGCTTATGAAATACAGCTAGCAAATGCAATATGTGGAACTTGCTTGGATCCTGGTTTGAACAACGCAACTGCAAAAAGAAATCTTTGGAACAACTGAGAAAATCTGAATATGCACAGAGTTTTTAAGGATATTGAAAAGTTTCTGCTAAGTTTTTGAGGTATGGTAATAATGGCTATGTGGTTAACGGTTTGAGAAATACAATGAAGTATTCATTAGTGAAATGATGATGTGAGGGACTTACTTTAAGATAGTCTAAACAAGGGTGATGAGGTATCGATGAAACACACTTGTCAAGATGTTGATAGTTTTTGATGCCAAGTAGTGAGTTCATGTGGCAGGGGGCAGTCATTGTACTATTAACATATTCTCTGTAAATTTCTGTATGCTTTAAATGTTCCAGATTAAGTTTTTTAAAATTTGCATGCCAACAGCTGCCTGTGAGCTGAGATCTGAGGATGCAGAAACTATCAGGTCATCGAGTTCTAAGTACTTGCAGACACTTGAAAGTGGGAACTGGCAGAGTGGACATACGCTTTAGTCTCAGTAGTGCTTAGGACATAGTTAATGGTAGCTACAGCTATTCAGAGATATGTTATGATTATTATGGACAGCTTCAATAGTATATTGATATTCAGTTATTATATAAAAACACAGATACATATCTGCTTAAAAAAAAAAAAGCTAAGGGTTTTGAGTTTCTTCCCTGCTTTTCCATTGCTCTACCCATACCAGTCATAAGCAGCACATAAGGCAAGCCACCTGTACATAAGATGTACACAGCAAACAGAATGGGTTGTTTTTTCTTTTTTTTCTTTATTCTTCAAACAGAATGTTTTAACGATTTATGGAAAATGTATATATCTATTAAATTTCCAGAAACCAGAGGATCAGAATGCTGGTCTTCATAATATACAGAGATATGCTATGCCATCACCTATATATTTTATATTCAAATTGAGGGACCTTATCAACCTATGAACACAGAATTTCAGAACTAAAACAGACTTCGGAGATTGCGTTGTTTGGCTTTCTAATTTAGCACATGAAGAAACTAAGGCTCAGAAAAGTTAAATATTATTTTCCAGAATCCAGTACTATTTATAAACTATAGCTTCCTCCCAAAGCTAAAACACATTGAAAATTATATGCTGACCTAAAAGCTTTTCAGAATTACACTAAATGTGCACTTCAATTTTCAGACACATCCTGAGTTCTACATTAAGACTTGAGAAAACATCCATCTTAAAACTGAGAAAATATTATATTCTTCCAAATATATTCTTTAACATAATGGTTTCAACTACTGTTTCCTAAATTTACTCTCTTCAAGAGATACACAAATAAAATTATAGTATTTGTACCCAATATCTGGAGAGGCTAAATAACCCAAGGTGGTTAGTCTTCTGAACCCAGAAGACTGAGATGATCACAGCAGTTGGGAAGTTCTGCTTTTAACCACTTGCATGATACATTTTTAAATATATAATTTAAAACAGATTTTTAATCAAAGGGTAATAGCTTTACAGAGTTTTGTCAAGCATCAATCTGAATCAACCATAGGTGAGTGTGTGTGTAAGTGTGTGTGAGTGTGTGTGTATTCAACACTTTTCATATTTTTAGCCATACGTTACTTTATATTCTTCTTACATTAGTTTAAACAGACATCTGGATATATAAAGACAGCTAACAAAACACTAAACCAAGGCTAATTGTCGACATACACAAACTCTGAAACTGAACTTTTTTTTTGGTCACTCCACCCCTGCCCCAGCCCCAGGGCGCATGCACCCTCTGAGGCTGAAACTGAACCTTGTAAAGACTTCATTTTTCTTTCTGCATTTCAATGTGAGTCTTTTCCAGTTGCCTTATAGCATTTCATTTGTTTCTTCTCTGTTTTGACCAATAAAACATTTGATACATCAAATATCACTTACTCTGATCCCTTTTGGTCCTGGTGGCCCTGGAATTCCATCATCACCCTGAAAAATGCAACATATTTAGTTATTTTTCCTTCAAAGAGAGCCCTCAAATAACTTTTGATAGTAAACTGAGCCAAATTTTTGTGAACCTTTGTGAAAGTTACTGAGAAATTTACATACCTAAGGAAGAGGTTATTATTGAGACTAAAAGCACTAAGATAAGTCAAAAAGTAAGAAAAAGGCCTTTGTTTACTGAGAAGAAAACTACTGACATGTAGAAGAAATTTTAAACCTATAAAGTTAATTATAAATCATACCAAGAAAATTAACA
This sequence comes from Tragulus kanchil, assembly GCA_022376925.1. Taxonomy (NCBI): domain Eukaryota; kingdom Metazoa; phylum Chordata; class Mammalia; order Artiodactyla; family Tragulidae; genus Tragulus; species Tragulus kanchil. The sequence goes on along the minus strand of JAIOJX010000001.1, from coordinate 61,190,748 downwards.
GGAAACAGCGGTACAGGTAACTTCCAAATCATTTGTGCATGTATGCGTGCTCAGTCACTCAGTCATATCTGACTCTTTGGGACCCTATGGACTGTAGCCTGCCAGGCTCCTGTATCCATGGGGTTTCTCCAAGCAAGAATAGTGGAGTGGGTTGCCATGCCCTCCTTCAGTGCATCTTCCCATTCCTGATCCAGGGATCAAATCCACATCTTCTGTGTCCCCTGCACTGCAGGTGGAATCTTTACTGCTGAGTCACCAAGGAAGCTCCAAATCATTTACTCATTAAAAAAATAAGAGTTGAGAATCTGGGCAGTTTCTATACTGTGTCAATATGTTGACCATGCTTCTCGTAAGTACTATCATCTCTGAACCTAAATATGAGCTGTAGGTGCATTTGCTGTTTTAAACCGGCACTTCCTACTGGCAGAGCTAAGAAAGAACAAAAAAAACCCACAGACTTTCCTTTCAAGCTTCTGCTGTAGACTGCATGCAGAAGAGGTTGCCCACAGGTCTGCTAATCTATTTGAAGTGAAAGTATTAGTCACTCAGTCGTGTCTGACTCTCTGTGACCCCATGGACTGTAGCCCACCAGGCTCCTCTGTCCATGAGATTCTCCAGGCAAGAATACTGGAGTGTGTTGCCATTTCCTTCTCTAGGGATTTTCCCAACCCAAGGATCAAACCCAGGTCTGCAGCATTGCAGATGGATTATTTACCATCTGAGCCACTATTGAAGCCCAAGAAAACTGGAGTGGGTAGCCCATCCCTTCTGCAGGGGATCTTCCTGACCCAGGAGTCGGCCTGGGGTCTCCTGCATTGGAGGCAGATTCTTAACCATCTGAGCCACCAGGGGAGCTCCTGCATTGGAGGCAGATTCTTAACCATCTGAGCCACCAGGGGAGCCCATTAATCTAATTACCCATTTCTAGTTACAATCGCATTGCTGAGAATGTAGTCTTACTTCACTAAATTTTCCTAAGAAGTTTTTTTTCTTAATGGAATAAAGAAAACCTAATTCTGCTCCAATAGGCATGATTTTCAGTGGAACATACAGTTAGTAGGCCACCATCTGAGGCTTTAACCAGTTTTGGGATATCTTGCTTTATATAAGTAGCATCCAAACTACTCTATTTACAATCCTAGAGATTCCCCTGGAGGTCCCTTTATGCCTATATCACAGCCCTCTTCAATCACTAAAGCTCTGTTTTTATCTGTTGCTTTTTTATTTTTTTTTATTTTTTACTTTTACAGTATTTTGTTGTTTATAGATATGCATAATCCCATATGTATATCCCTGGCCCCCATTCCTCCTCCACCCTCCTCCCAGTCCCCACCCCCTCCCCGTCCCATCCCTCCAGGCCATCTCACAGCGACCCTGCTGGATCTCCTATCCCCATAGGGCAATGACAATAGCTATCTTCTTCACATATGATAGTATAGGTTTCCATCTTATTCCCTCTATGCCTCCCACCCCCTGTTCATTCCTACATCTGTTTTACTTGGGGCTTCCATGAAAAATTTTATTCAGAGAAAAGGTTAACTGATGTATTAGTTTCTTATGGTGCTCTTACAAATTAAGAAAGAACAAAAAAAACCCACAGACTTTCCTTTCAAGCTTCTGCTGTAGACTGCATGCAGAAGAGGTTGCCCACAGGTCTGCTAATCTATTTGAAGTGAAAGTATTAGTCACTCAGTCGTGTCTGACTCTCTGTGACCCCATGGACTGTAGCCCACCAGGCTCCTCTGTCCATGAGATTCTCCAGGCAAGAATACTGGAGTGTGTTGCCATTTCCTTCTCTAGGGATTTTCCCAACCCAAGGATCAAACCCAGGTCTGCAGCATTGCAGATGGATTATTTACCATCTGAGCCACTATTGAAGCCCAAGAAAACTGGAGTGGGTAGCCCATCCCTTCTGCAGGGGATCTTCCTGACCCAGGAGTCGGCCTGGGGTCTCCTGCATTGGAGGCAGATTCTTAACCATCTGAGCCACCAGGGGAGCTCCTGCATTGGAGGCAGATTCTTAACCATCTGAGCCACCAGGGGAGCCCATTAATCTAATTACCCATTTCTAGTTACAATCGCATTGCTGAGAATGTAGTCTTACTTCACTAAATTTTCCTAAGAAGTTTTTTTTCTTAATGGAATAAAGAAAACCTAATTCTGCTCCAATAGGCATGATTTTCAGTGGAACATACAGTTAGTAGGCCACCATCTGAGGCTTTAACCAGTTTTGGGATATCTTGCTTTATATAAGTAGCATCCAAACTACTCTATTTACAATCCTAGAGATTCCCCTGGAGGTCCCTTTATGCCTATATCACAGCCCTCTTCAATCACTAAAGCTCTGTTTTTATCTGTTGCTTTTTTATTTTTTTTTATTTTTTACTTTTACAGTATTTTGTTGTTTATAGATATGCATAATCCCATATGTATATCCCTGGCCCCCATTCCTCCTCCACCCTCCTCCCAGTCCCCACCCCCTCCCCGTCCCATCCCTCCAGGCCATCTCACAGCGACCCTGCTGGATCTCCTATCCCCATAGGGCAATGACAATAGCTATCTTTTTCACATATGATAGTATAGGTTTCCATCTTATTCCCTCTATGCCTCCCACCCCCTGTTCATTCCTACATCTGTTTTACTTGGGGCTTCCATGAAAAATTTTATTCAGAGAAAAGGTTAACTGATGTATTAGTTTCTTATGGTGCTCTTACAAATTACCACAAACTTAGTGGCTAAAACCGATACAATCTTACAGTTCTGGAAGTCTCAGTGGCAGAACTGTATTATTTTCTGTTAGGTTCCAGGGAGAGAATTTGTTTACTTTCTTTCTCTAGCTTCTAGAGCCACAAGCATCCCTCTGTTCACTGCCCTCTTCAACCTTCACAATCAGTGACTGTGAAGTCATCGAAAGAGTCCTTTTTCTAATACTGCATCACTATGACACTGACACGCCTGCCTCCCTCTTCCACATTTAAAGTAGCCTTGTGATTATACTGGGGCCACCTGGATCTTAATTACCCTAGTCTTAAGACCAGTTGAGTAGCAGCTTTAATGCCACCAGCAATGTTAATTTTGCTTACTGTATAACCTAACATATTCACAGGTTCTGGAGATTAGTTATGGACATCTTTAGGAGGTGGACATTATTCTGCCTGCCACACTCTGCTTTAAAACAAGTTTAAAAATCTACTCGTTTCACAACAGATACATCTCTAAGGAAATGGAAGTAAATCTAATTTTATTTTAAAACTAGAAGGCTGTTTGCTCAATGAATCGTTTTGTGTCTACTCCCAAAGGCAGAAATAAGACAAGGATCCCTTAATACTTTACTGGTTATACTAACCACATGGCTAAATAAGAAAAATAAATTAAAGGTATAAAAATTGGAAAGGATGAGGAAAAACATATTATTTGCAAATAATACTATTGTGTGCATGGAAAATCCAACTAAATTAAAGAAAAAACTACTATAATCAATAAGATAATTAAGGTAACTATATAAAATTAACATGAAGAAATCAATAGGTTTCTTATATACCAACAACTACCCATTTGAAAAAATTATGGAAGAAAATATACAATTTATAACAGCAGAAGAAGATAAAATATTTAGCACTGAACTGAATAAGAAATGTACAATATTCATAAGACAAGTTGACTAAAGTTTATATGGAAAAATACATAACCAATAACACTGAGAAAAATTCAGAAGGATAAAAACACTAATGAGGGGATACTATTCCATCTTATTCCCTCTATGCCTCCCACCCCCTGTTCATTCCTACATCTGTTTTACTTGGGGCTTCCATGAAAAATTTTATTCAGAGAAAAGGTTAACTGATGTATTAGTTTCTTATGGTGCTCTTACAAATTACCACAAACTTAGTGGCTAAAACCGATACAATCTTACAGTTCTGGAAGTCTCAGTGGCAGAACTGTATTATTTTCTGTTAGGTTCCAGGGAGAGAATTTGTTTACTTTCTTTCTCTAGCTTCTAGAGCCACAAGCATCCCTCTGTTCACTGCCCTCTTCAACCTTCACAATCAGTGACTGTGAAGTCATCGAAAGAGTCCTTTTTCTAATACTGCATCACTATGACACTGACACGCCTGCCTCCCTCTTCCACATTTAAAGTAGCCTTGTGATTATACTGGGGCCACCTGGATCTTAATTACCCTAGTCTTAAGACCAGTTGAGTAGCAGCTTTAATGCCACCAGCAATGTTAATTTTGCTTACTGTATAACCTAACATATTCACAGGTTCTGGAGATTAGTTATGGACATCTTTAGGAGGTGGACATTATTCTGCCTGCCACACTCTGCTTTAAAACAAGTTTAAAAATCTACTCGTTTCACAACAGATACATCTCTAAGGAAATGGAAGTAAATCTAATTTTATTTTAAAACTAGAAGGCTGTTTGCTCAATGAATCGTTTTGTGTCTACTCCCAAAGGCAGAAATAAGACAAGGATCCCTTAATACTTTACTGGTTATACTAACCACATGGCTAAATAAGAAAAATAAATTAAAGGTATAAAAATTGGAAAGGATGAGGAAAAACATATTATTTGCAAATAATACTATTGTGTGCATGGAAAATCCAACTAAATTAAAGAAAAAACTACTATAATCAATAAGATAATTAAGGTAACTATATAAAATTAACATGAAGAAATCAATAGGTTTCTTATATACCAACAACTACCCATTTGAAAAAATTATGGAAGAAAATATACAATTTATAACAGCAGAAGAAGATAAAATATTTAGCACTGAACTGAATAAGAAATGTACAATATTCATAAGACAAGTTGACTAAAGTTTATATGGAAAAATACATAACCAATAACACTGAGAAAAATTCAGAAGGATAAAAACACTAATGAGGGGATACTAGTAGTGTCAGATAAAATATAACATAAAATGTCATAGTTAAAATAATTTGGTTCTGATATCTGAATAAGGAGCCCATTGGAAGAGTATGAAAATTCCAAAAACAGGTCCATATAGTCATATGAATTTGGTATATAATGAAAATGGCATTGCAAATCAGTGGATAAAATTATATTCAGACACATTTGTGAGGACATCTAGAAAATTAAAATAGGACTTACATCACTACACCATTGTGAATTAGAAATCGATAAAATATTTACATGAAAAAGTGAAACTATTAATATACACTGGAAGAAAACATAGGGGAACTATTTTCTAATCTTATGGTGGGGAAGGCATTTCCTATTCAAAACCCAAAAGCTAGAAAAGAACTTTGATAAACAAACACAGAGACACATAAATATACACATACACATATAAACGGCAATCTCCCTAAAATATAAGAAGCTCACTGAAATATGAAAACACCAACAATGCAGTAGAAGAGTGGGCAAATGATATAAACACACAGCTCACAGAAATGAAAAGATGCTCAATTTTCACAAGAAAAAACCATGAGTACCCATTAGGAATGTGTAGAACTCAATTGGTTAATGGACACAATGGAAAGAAGGTATTTTTCCCTGTGTACCTTTTATGTTAATTTATTTTGAACAAAATGAATATGTTATCTATTGAAATCAATTAAGTTTTATTTTTAGGAATAAAGAAATCCTTTAGAAATTTTTATATATAAACTCCTATATATATTTATTATTTATATATATGTTTGTATTATATACTTATAATTTCATATATAAATGAATACAGATTTAAAAATGAAAGTGAAAGTCATTCAGTTGCGTCCGACTCTTTGTGACCCATGGACAAGCCATGGAATTCTCCAGGCAAGAATACAGGTGTGGGTAGTTGTTCCCTTCTCTAGGGAATGTTCCAACCTGATGATTAAACCCAAGTCTCAATCCTTTGGAAACTTTTATAAATATACTTCTATATATATTTGTTATTAATATATCTTTGTTTTATATACTTTTACTTTCATATATAAATACAGATTAAAGAATAATCCTACAAAAGTTTTGACTTGATATGTATGTTAATATATACATATGTGCCCAAATACTCAATCACATAAAAAGTATAAATTCAGCTATACTGGGAAAAGTGAAGTCATACTGGAGACCAAAGCACAAAGTGCTTCCAATTCAAAAATCCCAGAACTTAGAAAGCAGTCAAACCTTCTCATTTTATGGATATAGAAATGGAATCACAGCAAAACTCTGGATTGCTTTCTAAATTTAAACTACATACAATTAATTACCTTTAAAAATGATAATACTGCTACAGAATAGTCCCATTTAATGATAAATTATTTCAAAAAAATCTGATGGAGTTAGCTTTTGATAATCTGACATAAATCTTTATGCCACCACTCAGTGAGCATAGTGTGCAAGAAACTCAGCCCTGACCCCAGATAAACTCGTATATAAGAAATGTAAGTTTTTCTACAGTTCAACTTAATTTCTTTGTCAAAGGACCTATTTCACTAACATGGCTGAAATTTAACCTCAGTTGATCGGACTTCCTACCTCATTTTCACAAGGCTGTGCCTACATTATGGAGAACTTTAGTAGTTTCAAGGTGTTGAGGGGTGGGACAGTCTAGTCCAAGCTGGAATTTATCGCGATGTCCCATGCCAACAGTCTGCGTGGATTGGTGCTAAGTTGGTGCCCAATTCTTGGCTTACCTGGTGGGTCAGACAGTAAAGAATCTGTCTGAAATGCAGGAGACCTGGGTTCTATCCCTGGGTTAGGAAGATACCATGGAGAAGGGAATGACTACCCACTTCAGTATTCTTGCCTGAAGAATTCCATGGACAGAGAAGCCTTGGTGAGCTACAGTCCATAGGGTCTCAAAGCGTTGGACACGACTGAGTGACTAAGCACCTGGTGCTCAATTCTACCCACTTGACTCAGATCTTGCTGCTATTTCTGTGCTGCTCCTGGGTGCACGAGAAACATTCTAATGTTTTGCACATTAGACACAGGAAATTCTGTGCACAAGAAACATTCTGATGTTTTGCACGTTAGACACAGGAAATTCTGTTGTATGTCCCATCTATGTAAATTTTATGCAGTCATTTGGAGTTTTGCTTTTTAATTTATACAGGTCCCTTCTGCTCTTGAATCTAACAAAATTCCTTGGTGAACTGCCACCTCCTCAGAGATCATGCATAAGCCTATTCCCACAGTCTATACTACAGTATAGTTAAGTGTTAAAAAGTACTAGGTATTTAATTTTCCCCATTTCCTCAGAGAATTACTTGATAAGTATCCACTTGATTCCCTTAATGCTCTAATGGCATGATGTACCACTATTCCATGAAATAAAATTAGGAAAAAAAAGTTTGTTTTTTTCTTTTTGGAACTTTTTGGAGTTCTTTTTTTGAAGTATAGTTTATTTACAATGTTAGTTTCCAGTGTGAAACAAAGTAATTCAGTGATACACACATACATATATTCTTTTTCACATTCTGGAAAAAAATATTTTTCAACTGGTCATTTCCAGGAAAATAATCAGAATTGGCCTTTCATATATCTGTTCATCAGTCTAACTAATACAAGCAGTAAAGGAGAATGAGCCAAAAGAGCAACTAAAAACCCTCAAAAGTTCTCCCAATTTTAAAATTCACTATTATCTCTTCCTGTTCCATATCTTAACATGTGCATAAGATGTTATCCTTGCTTATGGTATAGGAGAGACTGCCAACAAAGCAGTCAACAGGAAAAAGTATTTCCTACTGGCAGGACAACAGAACATTTGGAGCTATGAGCATGGGTATAGGGGAAGGAGGGTGTACGCCGCTTCTATCCTCTCTTCTATCTCTCTCACAGAAAAGCCTGCGTGACTTGCACCTCACCAAATTCAATGACACACCTATCTCAGAGAGCTGCCATCACCCAGTCTGACAAACCAGTAGACATGTTGCCCACCAACCAATCCTATGGATCAATATCTGCTGTGTCACTGAATACAAGAAAGGGGCATTCTCTAAACATGGAACTTTGTAGGATCTCAGATATCCCAACCTTGTTACACTGATGCATGGCCACAGTTGAACTCAGATGCTACAGAAATAAAACACCTCTTCAGATGTCAACTTGTTTCTACATTGGGCTTAACTGAAGCATCTGGGGAAAGGGATATGGGATCTGCCACTGGAGCTATGCTGACATCAACAGTGGTGGCCTTCTCATCTGAGCATTCCCCAAACTTACACAGATTTTTCCAATTCCACTCAAGGACTCTGCCCACGTAAAGAGACTTCTAAATATTCAAAAAAGCCCCACCCACAGAATATATCACAGTAAATAGAGTAAGAGTAGGACTCAAGGTAGACTATGGCTACTGAGGAGAACAGTTTGCTCAGGTGTATGTTCCTGGCAGGTTTTCCCACTGTCAGGGTCATTCAGTAGAAAAGATATGTACAACCTGTCCTTGACCTCTACTAAAGTCATTAACAATACAACTTCAGCTTTGAGCACAGCAGACCAGCCTGAACAACTTGGCCTTTTTAAAACCTAATCTTCAACTTTGCTGGCCAACCAAGGATACACACATAAAAGTTTTTCAACTGGTCATTTCCAGGAAAATAATCAGAATTGGCCTTTCATATATCTGTTCATCAGTCTAACTAATACAAGCAGTAAAGGAGAATGAGCCAAAAGAGCAACTAAAAACCCTCAAAAGTTCTCCCAATTTTAAAATTCACTATTATCTCTTCCTGTTCCATATCTTAACATGTGCATAAGATGTTATCCTTGCTTATGGTATAGGAGAGACTGCCAACAAAGCAGTCAACAGGAAAAAGTATTTCCTACTGGCAGGACAACAGAACATTTGGAGCTATGAGCATGGGTATAGGGGAAGGAGGGTGTACGCCGCTTCTATCCTCTCTTCTATCTCTCTCACAGAAAAGCCTGCGTGACTTGCACCTCACCAAATTCAATGACACACCTATCTCAGAGGCTGCCATCACCCAGTCTGACAAACCAGTAGACATGTTGCCCACCAACCAATCCTATGGATCAATATCTGCTGTGTCACTGAATACAAGAAAGGGGCATTCTCTAAACATGGAACTTTGTAGGATCTCAGATATCCCAACCTTGTTACACTGATGCATGGCCACAGTTGAACTCAGATGCTACAGAAATAAAACACCTCTTCAGATGTCAACTTGTTTCTACATTGGGCTTAACTGAAGCATCTGGGGAAAGGGATATGGGATCTGCCACTGGAGCTATGCTGACATCAACAGTGGTGGCCTTCTCATCTGAGCATTCCCCAAACTTACACAGATTTTTCCAATTCCACTCAAGGACTCTGCCCACGTAAAGAGACTTCTAAATATTCAAAAAAGCCCCACCCACAGAATATATCACAGTAAATAGAGTAAGAGTAGGACTCAAGGTAGACTATGGCTACTGAGGAGAACAGTTTGCTCAGGTGTATGTTCCTGGCAGGTTTTCCCACTGTCAGGGTCATTCAGTAGAAAAAGATATGTACAACCTGTCCTTGACCTCTACTAAAGTCATTAACAATACAACTTCAGCTTTCGAAGCACAGCAGACCAGCCTGAACAACTTGGCCTAAGTAAGTAGTGCTGGATAACAGCCTAATCTTCAACTTTTGCTGGCCAACCAAGGATAGTCTTGCTATTGCCAGAACCTCATGTTGTATCGACATCACTAAAACTTTTAAGGTAGAGCAATCTGTCACCAGACTTAAGAAAAAAAGTCTCCTGGATCTCTAAATGAGATCAGATGGGCTATGGGCCATTTATTCTTGGCTTGGTAACAATGGCTGGGGCTTAGGGTTACACTAACTCCTCCAGGCAGGCCAGATCATCTTGCTTGGAATAATTTTGATGATAACCATGACCCACTGTAGCCACAGATTAATTACCTATATTGTGTCATAACTCCTCAAAGTCCGACCCATCCAGGTCCATGTTGGAGTAACCTATGTTTCTCATTTGAATTCTGAAAAATCAAGAGATGGAATTGAGGAATTTGGCTCTTGGCTAAAGATCTGTGTGTGACTTTTCAGGCCCAACCATAATCAATTACAAAGTCCTCATGGTAAGGCTTGTAAAGGAAGGCTGTCCACCCTACACCAGATTGAGTGCACAGCCAATGCATATCAGTTTCTGAAGGGAGTTGTAGTCAAGGTGTCAGTCCACCTGACTGGTCATGCTCTTATGCACATTTGCATTGAAAGGCCTCTCTATTCAGAGCCTTGGTGAAGATCTCTTTATGGAGTGTGGGATAGAGACCTTGAGGACACTTTTTCTGTACTCCATATGTCTCCACTCCTATCTCTTCCCTGCTCCCTTCATCCAGCCCTCTGATACACTGAAAAGCAGCAGGTTTTTTTCTCCAGTCTTCTTGAGTAATGAAACAATTTCCCGTGTCTGTACTGATGCATTTGACCCTCACTGGCACTGTTCCATGAGGAATAATGTAATAGTGGGAAAGTCTATGTTTCTCTGGTTTATGTTTTGCTTATATACACTGTTACAATAAGCGACTAAAGTCTGGACTCTTATTTTCATTTTGGCTTCTTCTCTTAATCAGTACTCTGACACCTGGCAATTCAGTTCTCTCCAGCTCAGCTGAGCTCCTGACAGGACATTTTGTTCAGGATCCCATTACCACACACAATTAACAGTATCTTCCAAAAGTATTTGATTACAGCAGTAAAATTTAGCTTTTTAAAAAAATCAACAGTGAAGTATAGGTGCTTGGCCATTTTCCTATTTTATTTAAGTAGTAGTTTCTGGCTATAATTCAGTAACTTTTTAATTGTTCTGACACCTATCCAACATTAAGATGGCTTAATTCCTTTGGTGTTACTGACTGGCAACTTGGTACATACCTTTTGTCCTCGAGGCCCTGGGGGACCTTCTGGACCTGGAAATCCAGGCAAACCTGGGTGGCCTTCCAAACCGGGAAATCCTCTCTCGCCCTGTAATTGAACAAGAAAGAAAGATAAGGTCGCTTGTCGATTTTCAAGCACAAACATGGATGAGATTCAAAAACATCAAATGAGTATCTAGAGAAGACTAATTTAATCATGTTAAATTCAGAGTATCTACAAATATGGAAAAACCTACAAGATATGAGTGGAAAACCACAAACCACTTAAATTTATATAATTATTTGGTAATGCAACCTCCTGCTTTCTTGTAAAATTTAAAAGCTTATCAGAGATGAAGTGAAGTTGAAACATTCTGACATCAAGAATTTAACACGGAAGATGGCAATAAATCCAAGAAATCAGGTCTGAAGAGGTTACATGAAATAAACATGGGGCAGGGATGAAGAAGGTTAAAAGGAAAACATCAGGTTTGTTGTAGAGAGTTGCATAATTATTCAGAATGGAAATTCCTTAGCTGAGTAGTGGTAAGTTAGGTAGAAAAAGGCTTGATAACATCATAACCCTTATATATTGATTGTAAAATTTAATACATAAAAGAAATCCATGCTTGTTGTAGAAAAAAAAAAACAAAAAAAACCCCCAAAAAACCATCAGTAATTATGATTCAAGTCCCAGTTCTGATCACAGCACTTATCAACACAAAGACAGGGGGGCTGCCTACCTAACTAGTGAGGGTCCACTACCTCTTAGCATCTATCAGGAAAGGCTGCCTGATGTCTGTATCTCTACAACCAGATAGGTGGGGGCTGCAGAGCCTCCACTAATATCCCATTAAATAGACACATTAGGATTATTTAACTTGCATACAGTCAATTATGCTAAGTGTGAACCCCAACATCTCCAGGGGATCCAATCACAGAAAGCAAATTCACCACTAGTAAGTTTAAGAATCCCAAGGGCTCAAAGCTCCATGGCACAAGCTTCCAACTGCTCAGCTGCAAACAGTTCCTCTACTTTTCAAGGCTTGAAGGCTGAGTCCCTAGCCTAAGGCTCTGGACCTTGTTCTGGGAACTCCTCTCCCCAGATTCTGTCCACAGAAACAGCCTAGGCAGCACCTGAGAAAGAGGAAGCATCTACATCTGAAAGCAACTGATTAATGGCCCATTAGAGGCCCATACCCCTGGAGGTTAAGGGACAACATACTCTCATTCACAATCCTAGTATGCGTGTGCGTGTGCGTGTGCGTGCGTGCGTGCGTGCGTGCGTGGCAAGTACTAAATTTAGCCTAGAGAGTTTAGATAATTTTGTACTGAATACTTTCTTATTATGTTGAATAATCTCGTAATAAATATAAGTACTTTGAAAAGGCTACTTCTGGGTCAGTTTTCACTTATTACTTCAAAATCAATGCCGCAAATATTACACAATTAATGGTAGATCTCAACATTCCTGCAGCATTGACAATAATTATCATTACTGACATATTACTGTATTTTCTATAAATATATCCATGTTGCTTTAATTACTCATAAGATTGTGATAATCCATCAATCTCAATTCCATTATCTTGAAGGAAATAGAGCAAGAAATGAGAAATTAAAAATTAAAAAAATTAAAACCTGGATTGCCTTCATTCACGACATAGCCCATTTCTAGCAAAGCTGGCAGCAGAAATCTCTACAAAGGCACCAGCCATAAAGGAAACTAGAATGAATGAAAACAATCTAGTTGGAGTAGATTTCCATGAGTGGAAGACAGCCACATTTTAGGATCTCCACCGGTATTTAGAGTCTACCTCTGCCAAAAATTGAAGACAATGCTTGAAGAGAGCTATGTCCTCTCAGAAGCAAAACTGCTACCTGGGCTATATAGATAAGAGAGGAATAAACTACAAATGAAAAGTAGACAGTGCTAAAAAGTTAAACTAGGGCTTCCCTGGTGGTCCAGTGGGTAGAGACACCACCTTGCAGTGCAAGGGGCGCGGTTTGATCCCTGGCCTGGTAAGATCCCATGTGCGGCGGAGCGGCTGGACCCATGTGTCCAATTACCAAGCCAGAGCTCTGGAGCGCATGCGCCCAGAGCCGGTGCTCTGTGACAGCAGCGGCCACTGTGATGGGAGACCCACGTGGGTCAAAGAACAAAGATGGATGAAAATAGATAAATGAAAGACCAATAGAAGTGGCCCGCTTGCCCCCCTCTCTCCCCAGCCAGGCCCCCACCAAAAAAAATAAAATTTTTTTTAAAAAAAGCTTAACTATACTGGTACTAATAAAAATCATACACCAAATACCAAATTTCTATCCAGAAATCTCCTCACGCAATAGTCAAACAATGCTGTAATCCTACCTAGCAGACACAGCAATATTATACCAAGACAGAATGGCAGCTACTGGAAACTAGCAAAAAAGAACTGCTCCTCAGCCTTTGAAAGGTAGAAAGCCTCCTACAGTAGAAACTATAGACGGCTTCCATGAAGAGAGGGTGCTAAAGGGTCCTCTAGCCTAATTCTTAATACAGAAGGTAGGGAAGACTGACATTTGCTGAATGCCTATTCTTTCCATTGGTTGTCAGGCAATTATTTAATAGTAACTATGTAGATTTTATTGTAACTTGCTAGTAACATTCACTAACATAGAAAATGGTGTGGTGCATCTATTTCTGAAGGTCAAACTTTAAAAAAAGACTGGGTCTTGCTGCCTACCCATATTTGGATTTAAAAAATCATTCTTAGTTTTCTTTGTGGAGTAATATTCTCTCTTTTCCTGTCCCCTATATTGGTAACACACTAGATGCCCTTTTTTGACCCTTTCTCTCCCTTTCTATGGGAAATCTCAAATATCAACACATTTTTTTCCTAAAAGCTGGGCTCAAAGGGCCAAATGTCTTAAACATCTCCTCCTGAATATCACACAGGCACCTAACACTCGACAACAATAGTAACAGCAAGTGTGTATTGAGTGCTTTCTATGTGCCAGCGTTCGTTCTTAATTCTTCCCATGGTTTATCTTACTTAATCCTCCCAATGACAATATTAGGCAAATACTATTATTATTTCTACTTTACAGATGAAGAATTAAAGCAAAGAGAAGTTGAATAATTTTCTCAAACGCAAATGTAATGTAAACAACAGTAAATTCATTCTTTCAATCATCATATTTATTTCAGGAAATAACACAATCCAACTACCGCAGCCAGAAATTTACAATAAGCTTGACTCCATTCTTCCCATTTCCGCTTCACCTAATCAATTATGCTATGGTCATTATTGTATTCTTAGTGTGCAACAGAACAAACATGCAGTAAATATTCATTCAATGAATGAACTTACTTTATGGATTATAAACATTTATGGCACATACTTTCCTCAAAAATTCAGAAAAAATAAGAGGATTATGAAAAATTATACAAAATATATCTTTTGTCACAACAAAGCTGACTTATATACCACAAGCCAGAATTAAAGAGAAGGATAAGGGACTAATAACTATAGAACGGCTGTCCATGCAGACCGATTTGAAGGGCAGCTACTGGAAACTAGCAAAAAAGAACTGCTCCTCAGCCTTTGAAAGGTAGAAAGCCTCCTACAGTAGAAACTATAGACGGCTTCCATGAAGAGAGGGTGCTAAAGGGTCCTCTAGCCTAATTCTTAATACAGAAGGTAGGGAAGACTGACATTTGCTGAATGCCTATTCTTTCCATTGGTTGTCAGGCAATTATTTAATAGTAACTATGTAGATTTTATTGTAACTTGCTAGTAACATTCACTAACATAGAAAATGGTGTGGTGCATCTATTTCTGAAGGTCAAACTTTAAAAAAAGACTGGGTCTTGCTGCCTACCCATATTTGGATTTAAAAAATCATTCTTAGTTTTCTTTGTGGAGTAATATTCTCTCTTTTCCTGTCCCCTATATTGGTAACACACTAGATGCCCTTTTTTGACCCTTTCTCTCCCTTTCTATGGGAAATCTCAAATATCAACACATTTTTTTCCTAAAAGCTGGGCTCAAAGGGCCAAATGTCTTAAACATCTCCTCCTGAATATCACACAGGCACCTAACACTCGACAACAATAGTAACAGCAAGTGTGTATTGAGTGCTTTCTATGTGCCAGCGTTCGTTCTTAATTCTTCCCATGGTTTATCTTACTTAATCCTCCCAATGACAATATTAGGCAAATACTATTATTATTTCTACTTTACAGATGAAGAATTAAAGCAAAGAGAAGTTGAATAATTTTCTCAAACGCAAATGTAATGTAAACAACAGTAAATTCATTCTTTCAATCATCATATTTATTTCAGGAAATAACACAATCCAACTACCGCAGCCAGAAATTTACAATAAGCTTGACTCCATTCTTCCCATTTCCGCTTCACCTAATCAATTATGCTATGGTCATTATTGTATTCTTAGTGTGCAACAGAACAAACATGCAGTAAATATTCATTCAATGAATGAACTTACTTTATGGATTATAAACATTTATGGCACATACTTTCCTCAAAAATTCAGAAAAAATAAGAGGATTATGAAAAATTATACAAAATATATCTTTTGTCACAACAAAGCTGACTTATATACCACAAGCCAGAATTAAAGAGAAGGATAAGGGACTAATTTACTTATAAGTAGAACCCACTTTGTCAGTAAGAGGTACATATAAAAATGCTACAGTTTTACAGAAAGGGAATTTTATAATCACAATAAGAAAGTTGCATGATCCTAGGAATAAAAAAATCTCTAACAATAGTTTCTCGAGGCTTCCCTGGTACAACAGGGAATCTATATCCTGTGGTTAAGAATCTGCCTTTCAATGCAGGTGACACTGATTCGACCCCTGGTCGAATGCAATGCAGGGGACACTGATTCGACTCCCTCCCACATGCCACGGAGCAACTGAGGTCGTGTACCACAAAATACTGAGTCTGCTCTCTAGAGCCTGTGAGCTTCGAATACCTTAGCGAAGCCCACACAAGCCACTGTCCACAAGAGGAGCCACCACAATGCGACATCCTCACACCACAATAGCCCTCACTCACTGCAACTAGAGAAAACTTTCATGCATAAACGAAAACTTAGCAGAGGCAAAATTTTAAAATAAATCTAAAAAAGAACAATTTCTCAAAACTGGTACAAAATTAACAGGAAATATACTGGATTTCTGAGAAAGGGAAAAATAAAAATTCAGGACAAACTTTGCAGTGACAATTATAAATAAAATCATTTGGGGATAATAGTGTTGCATAAAGTAAAAATTATATAAACCTATGGGTAAGGCAACCCTTAATGGACAAATAGAAACTGATTTAATTAAGTAATGCAATTCTAATGGTTTTATAATTATATAAATTATGGGCAATTGTATCTTCCTTTGTATAACTTCTATTTTCTCTTTGTAATTATATAGCACAAAAAAATATTTGAAGAGATTAGAACAAGAATGCGGATCTTTAGCAACTATCAAAACGGAGATAATCTAGATCAGAAGATCACAAATTTTAGTTTGCGTCAGAATCAGTTGGACACCCTGTTGAAACAAGGTTAACTCGTCCTATCCCCAGAGTTAGATTCAGTAGGTCTGCTACGAAACCTAAGAATCTGCATTTCTAACCAGCTCCCAGTAAATGCTGATGCAATTGGTAGAGGGTCACACTTTGTTTAGACAATATTTCACTATGACATGAATTACAGGTTGTCAATTGATTAATTTCTTGTTCTTATTGGTAATCCTGTGACTGTAGCCATGAAAATAAAAGACACTTTCTCCAGTGAAGAAAAGCACATTAAAAAGCAGAGACATCACTTTGCCTACAGAGGCCGAACTGTCAAAGCTATGGTTTTTCCATTAGTCATGTGCGGATGTTGAGAGTCGGACCATATGAAGGCTGAGTGCCGAAAAACTGATGATTTCGAACCACAAGGAGAACAAACCAGTCAATCGTAAAGAAAATCAACCCTAAATATTCATTGGAAGCATTGCATCATGCTGAAGCTGCTACTTCAATATTTTGGCAACCTGATGGGAACAGCCAACTCATTGGAAAAGAATCTGATGCTAGGAAAGACTGAAGACAGGAGGAAAAGGAGGCAACAGAGGATGAGATGGTTGGATTGTATCATCAACACAATAGGCAGGAGTTTGAGCAAACACGGGGAGATAGTGAAGGATAGGGAGGCCGAGAGTGCTGCAGTCCATGGGGTCACAAAGAGTCGGACACAACTGAGAGATTCAGCAACAACAACAATAAACAGACCCATGCAGTTAAAATCCATGTCATCCAAGAATCAGCTATACTATCATTTGTGGATTCATTGACCTGTAAAAAGGCAGCTGATTCCTGTTTCTAGCTATTACAAATAGAGCTGGACGACATCATATGAAAGTATGGCATAGGCAAATACTTTTATTTTTCATGGGTAAATACCTAGGAATAGAGAGGGTCATAAGACAGGTTTATGTTTACCTGTTTAAGTAACTGTCAAACTATTTTCCAAAGTGTTCACATCATTCTAGATTTGTACCAGCAATCTATGATAGTTTCAATTGTTCCACACCCTTATTCATATTTGGTATGGTTATGTTTTAATATTTATACATCCTAATAGATTTATATGTATTTATTATGCATTTCCCAATTAATAATAATGAGTAACTTTTCACATGTTTATACATCTTCTTTGGGGAAGTGTCTTCAAATATTTTGACAACTTATTTCTTATTTAATTTTCCTTGGGGAGATTTGTTTATCATTTATTTTTGAGATTTCTTTATACATTCTAGTTTCAATATTCTTATCAGATATGTGATTCATAAATATTTCTCTATAGACTGTCAATTATATTTTCATTCTTTTAATACCTTCAGAAAATTATACATTTTGGGGCTTCCCTGGGGTTCAAGGGTAAGGAGACATGAGTACAATCTCTGATCCAGGAAGATTCCACATGTTGTGATGCAACAAAGCCTGTGTGATAAAACTATTGAGCGTGTGCTCTAGAGTCTGGGAACCCCAAATACTGAAGCCCCTGCACCCTATAGCCCATGCTATGAAACAAAAGAAGTCACTGCAATGAGAAGCCCACACACCACATGTGGAGAGGAGCCCCTGCTCACCACAACTAGAGAAAACTCATGCAGCAAAAAGACCCCACAGAGCCAAAAATAAAAAAAAATAAATAAACATTTTTTAAAAAGAATAGGTTGGGGCTTCCCTGGTGGTCCAGTGGGTAAAAAATCTGCCTTGCAGTGCAAAGGGCACCAGTTTGATCCCTGGCCCAGGAAGATCCCACATGCCAAGGAGTGCCTGGACTGGTGTGTCCAATTATGAGCCAGTGCTCTGGAGTGCATGCGCCCAGAGCCGGTGCTCTGCAACGAGGGAGGGCACTGCAATGGGAGGCCTACACAGGCCAAAGAACAAAGATGGATGAAAATAAATAAATAAAAAACCAATAAAAGAGGGCAAAATTAAAAAAAAAAGAATATGTTCTTAATTTTGATGAGATATAATTTATCAGTCTTTTCTTTCACAGATCATGCCTTTGGTGTCATATCAAAGAAATATCTATCTAACCCAAGATCACAAGGATTTTCTCCTATGTTTTCTTCTTAAAGATTTGTTCAGTTCAGTTGCTTAATCATGTCTGACTCTTTGGAACCCCATGGACTGCAGAACACCAGGCTTCCCTGTCCTTGAAAATCTCCTGGAGCTTGCTCAAACTTATGCCCATTGAGTCAGAGATGCCATCCAGTCATCTTGTCCTCTCTCCTCCCCTTCTCCTTCTGCCTTCTGTTTTTCTCAACATCAGGCTCTTTTCCAGTGAGTCATCTCTTTGCATCAGGTGGCCAAAGTATGGCAACTTAAGCTTCAGCATCAGTCCTTCCAATGAGTATTCAGGGTTTATTTCCTTTAGGATTGACTGGTGTGATTGCCTTGCAGTCCAAAGGACTCCCAAGAGTCTTTTACAATACCACAGTTCAAAGGAATCAATGTTTCAACACTCAGCCTTCTTTATGGTCCAACATTCACATCCATACATGACTATTAGAAAAACCATAGTTTTGACTATATAGACCTTTGTCAGCAATGTTATGTCTCTGCTTTTTAATGTGCTGTCTAGATTTGTCATAGCTTTTCTTCCAAGGAGTAAGTGTCTTTTAATTTCATGGCTGCAGTCACTCTCCACAGGGATTTTGGAGCACAGGAAAATAAAACCTGTCACTGTTTCCATTGTTTCCCCATCTATTTGCCATGAAGTGATGGGAACTGATGCCATAATCTTCATTTTTTGAACGTTGAGTTTTGAACCAGCTTTATCTCTCTCCTCTTTCACCTTCCCATCAAGAGGCTCTTTAATCCCTCTTCACTTTCTGCCATAAGGGTCGTGTCATCTGCATACCTGAGGTTATTAATATTTCTCCCAGCAATCTCGATTTCAACTTTTGCTTCATCCATCCTAGCATTTGGCATGATATACTCTGCATCTACATTAAATAAGCTGAGTGACAATACACAGCCTTGATGTACTCCTTTCCTAATTTGGAATCTGTTCGTTTTTCCACATCCGGTTCTAACTGTTGCTTCTTGACCTGCATACAGGTTTCCCAGGAAGCAGGTAAGGTGGTCTGGTATTCCCAACTCTTTAAGAACTGTCCACAGTTTGCTGTGATCCTCGCAGTCAAAGGCTTTAGCACAGTCAACGAAGCAGAAGTAGATGTCTTTCCGCCATTCTCTTATTTTTTCTGTGATCCAAAGGATGCTGGCAATTTGATTGCTGGTTTCTCTGCCTTTTCTAAATCCAGCTGGTACATCTGGAAGTTCTTGCTTCACATACTAGTGAAACCTAGCTTGGAGGATTTTGAGCATGTGAAATAAGTGCAACTGTATGGTGGTTTGCACATTCTTTGGCATTGCCTTTCTTTGGGACTGAAATGAATACTGACCTTTTCCAGTCCTGTGGCCACTGCTGAGTTTTCCAGATTTGCTGGCATATTGAGTGTAGCACTTTAGCAGCAGCATCTTTTAATATTTGAAATAGCTCAGTTGGGATTACATCACCTCCATTAGCTTTGCTCGTAGTGATGCTTCCTAAGGCTCACTTTACTTCACACTCTAGGATGTCTGGCTCTAGGTGAGTGATCACACCATCTTGGTTAAGATTTGTAGACTTAGGCTTTATAATTTAGGTTTTATATTTAGGCCTATGATGCATTTCGAGTTAATTTTTGTATACAGTGTAAGCAATGAGTCAAAATTCATTTTGTAGATATGCATATTCAGTTCTTCTAGTATTATTTGATGGAAAGACTGTTGTTTCTCCACTGGATTGTTTTTGCACTTTTGTCAGTGAATAAATTCATCATGCCCCTACGGGTTTAGTTATAGACTCTATTATGCTCCATTCATCTATATATCTATCTTTTTGCTATTAGCACACTCTCATGTTTATTCTAGCTTTATACTAAATCTTGGAATTGCATATTATAAATACTTCAGCTTCTTTTAAAAACCTGTACTCGTATTTACACCTGAATTTTAGAATCACCTTAATTTCTACAAGAAAAGCAAGATCTATTAATCTACATATAAATTTGGAAAAAATTGGTATCTTACTAATACTGAATACTCTAATCCCTAAACAGGATCTATAGCTGCATTAATTCAAGTGCTATTTCTCTCAACAATGTGTAGTTTTTAGTGCACTGGTCTTACACATTTTTATCTGACTTGCTCCTATTTATTTTAAGGTAAGGTGGTCTGGTATTCCCAACTCTTTAAGAACGGGGGTTTTTCTTTGCACAGCCAGAAGTAGATGTCTTTCCGCCATTCTCTTATTTTTTCTGTGATCCAAAGGATGCTGGCAATTTGATTGCTGGTTTCTCTGCCTTTTCTAAATCCAGCTGGTACATCTGGAAGTTCTTGCTTCACATACTAGTGAAACCTAGCTTGGAGGATTTTGAGCATGTGAAATAAGTGCAACTGTATGGTGGTTTGCACATTCTTTGGCATTGCCTTTCTTTGGGACTGAAATGAATACTGACCTTTTCCAGTCCTGTGGCCACTGCTGAGTTTTCCAGATTTGCTGGCATATTGAGTGTAGCACTTTAGCAGCAGCATCTTTTAATATTTGAAATAGCTCAGTTGGGATTACATCACCTCCATTAGCTTTGCTCGTAGTGATGCTTCCTAAGGCTCACTTTACTTCACACTCTAGGATGTCTGGCTCTAGGTGAGTGATCACACCATCTTGGTTAAGATTTGTAGACTTAGGCTTTATAATTTAGGTTTTATATTTAGGCCTATGATGCATTTCGAGTTAATTTTTGTATACAGTGTAAGCAATGAGTCAAAATTCATTTTGTAGATATGCATATTCAGTTCTTCTAGTATTATTTGATGGAAAGACTGTTGTTTCTCCACTGGATTGTTTTTGCACTTTTGTCAGTGAATAAATTCATCATGCCCCTACGGGTTTAGTTATAGACTCTATTATGCTCCATTCATCTATATATCTATCTTTTTGCTATTAGCACACTCTCATGTTTATTCTAGCTTTATACTAAATCTTGGAATTGCATATTATAAATACTTCAGCTTCTTTTAAAAACCTGTACTCGTATTTACACCTGAATTTTAGAATCACCTTAATTTCTACAAGAAAAGCAAGATCTATTAATCTACATATAAATTTGGAAAAAATTGGTATCTTACTAATACTGAATACTCTAATCCCTAAACAGGATCTATAGCTGCATTAATTCAAGTGCTATTTCTCTCAACAATGTGTAGTTTTTAGTGCACTGGTCTTACACATTTTTATCTGACTTGCTCCTATATATTTCAAGTTTCTGATACGCTTGCAAAAGGCATTTTTATAATTCCAATTTCCTAATTCTCACTGTTTAAATATATACACATAATTGATTTTATTGATCTTAGTTTATTAGTTTTGCTTACTCTGTGATATTTCTATACTCACAGGGTTTATGAGCATTTTAGCATTGTTCATCCACAAAAAAAGAAAGTTTTACTCTTTCTAGTATGGATGCTTCTCCTTTTCTTTTGTTTGTCTTACTGCATTGGCAATGTTGAATATAAATAGTGAGAGCATACATGTTCCTGATCTTAGAAGAAAGCGATGTAGTCTTTCTCCAATGAATATAATTTTGGCAAGAGGAGTTTGGTATATACTCCTTAAGATCAAGGAAATCTGTTCTATTTCTAGTTTGCCAAGAGTTTTGATTAGAAACTAATGAAAAATTTTGGTGTTTTCTTTGCATCTACTGAGATAATTATATGGTGGGTTTATTTTTGTGCAAAATTATTATTTAGTTTTTTACTCTGATGAATTAAAAATTTTGATTTTCAAATATTAAATCAACCATGCTTTCTTTGCAAAAACCCCACTTGGAAAGAACATATTATCTACTTTATATGTTATTAGATATGATTTGCTAAAATACTGTTCTTCATTTTGGCAGCTATGTTAATAAGCTCTAGTTTAATCACTTTTAATTTCTGTCTTTGGTTTGGTTATTAGTGCATATTTGTTTCATTAAATTAGTTGGACATCTGTTCTTATCCTCCACTGTCTGAGTTTATGCAAGATCAATACTGTTTCCTAATAAATTTTCATATAATTCATCAGTGAAAATTTTTGGACTGGAATTTTTATGTGAGTGTGGGAAGGGCTTGATAATGCAATTTCCTTAATAGATATAGAGCTACTCATATTTTGTTTCATTTAGTTACGTAGTTGGTTAGTTAGTTTTAAGTAATATTTCTCAAGTTATTTGTCCATCTTTCATAAGTCTTCTTCATTTTGCTGTGAGAAGCCCATCTAGTAAATCGTT
The DNA here is from genome assembly GCA_022376925.1 of Tragulus kanchil. Classification (NCBI taxonomy): domain Eukaryota; kingdom Metazoa; phylum Chordata; class Mammalia; order Artiodactyla; family Tragulidae; genus Tragulus; species Tragulus kanchil. The sequence continues at coordinate 61,168,053 of JAIOJX010000001.1, read as the reverse complement.
TTTTCTCATAGTTTACTTTTCAAATCTAAATTTTCCTCTTTTCTTTCTTTCTTTTTTTTTGTTTACAATTTCCAGTGCTCTGTTTTGATTCTTAATCTGTTCACTATTAGCAACATGCATATGCATGTGCTAAGTCACTTCAGTCATGTCTGACTCTGTGATCCTATGGACTGTAGCCTGCCAGGCTCCTCTGCCCATGGGATTCTCCAGGCAAGAATACTGGAGTGAGTTGCCGTGTCTTCCTCCAGGGGATCTTCCTGAACTAGGGATAAAACCTGCATCTCTCACATCTCCTGCATTAGCAGGCCGTTCTTTACTCTTAGCACCATATGGGCAGCCCCACATTATTAGCAGAATTCCATTTAAATCAAATGTATTTATCCTATCTGCTTTAAATCACTCTCCCTTTCTAATCTTCTAATTTCTATTTCAGTACCTGATTCACAGTAGTGAGGTTTATGCTGTTTAATCATCACCAATACTTACTCTGTAATCATTTGTCTAAAAGCTCTAACACCTGTGTCATTTCAGTGTTTTCATTCACTGGCCTTTTTCTTGACCCATAAGTCACTTTTACTTGTCACTTCACATGTCTAGTAAGTTTTAACTGCGTACTGAACATTGCAGTTAATATGTACACATCCTGGGTTCTTTTATATTGTCTTAAAAGTATTGAATCTTAGTTTTAGGAAATAGCTAACTCAGCTGAACTAACACTTAAAACTCTGTTTTCCTTTCAATCGACAGCAGTTAAATCTATGTTCTCTATTGCAGCCTTCCAGCTATTCCTTTTTTGAGTTGCATGAATCCTGCCCTATACTTACAAAGTTCAGGGTTCAAACAAGTATTTGGGTGACATTTACAAACAGATTTTTGGCTCTCTGTTCTGTAACCCTCTCCATTCCAGAATATCTACCATTATTTTATGAACTGTTTATATATATATATATATATATATATGCCTCTTTTATTGTTTTTTTCTTATTTATTTTCAGCCATCTTTATTCTTTGGCCTGTGTGGTGCTCCCATTGCAGTGGCCTCTCTCGTTGCAGAGTGCCAGCTCTGGGCACATGCGCTCCAGAGTGCTGGCTCATAATTGGACACACCAGCCCAGCTGTTCCACAGCATGTGGGATCTTCCTGGGCCAGGGATCAAACTGGTGCCCCCTGCACTGCAAGGCAGACTCTTTACCCACTGGACCACCAGGGAAGCCCTCTCCCATCATTTTATAGCCATTCTGGCATCCTCAATTCAGTCCTTGACTTCTCAAGCCACTAGACTATGGCTTTCTGTCTGCCCTCTTGCCATCCATTACCATTCAAACTGAAAAGCACACCTAGGATAAAAGGTACATAAGTGCAAATTTGCCCAGTGTACTTCCCTTCTTTAGAAGGTAGAATTTGCTCTATTTTTTTTGCCCTACTTTGGTCATTCCTTTATACTATTAAATACTTGTTATATTTTGTCCAAAATGTTTACTTCTTATTTCAAGAAGAGTTAATCTGATAAAAGTCATTCCACTAATATCAGAAATGAATCCCTCTTGGTCTTTTTACCACCACAGAAATTACCTTTGCCATAAACCTACTCCCCTCAAACTAATGCTCCTTAAATAAGGGTTCTGTATAGCACTCTTCCATTATTATTAATAGGTGCTCTGTTAGAAGGAAAGTGGGTTAAACAAAGCTTGGAAATACAGCTTTGCAAAACAAATAGGTTTCTTTATTCCAAGACTTTAAAACACCTTTAATACAGTAGTATATATTCTATATGCCTAAATGGAATATGTTTGAGATACTGTCCCAAATTTTTCATATATAATTAGTAACAGTGATTCATTCAAAAATATTTATTGAGTCCCAAAGAGTAAACACTAAAGTACGATCACCTTCCCCAGATACAATTCTCTTTAAACTACAATTCACTATCACTTTTTAATCTTCTAATTCCAATGTCAGTCACTGATTCATAGTGAGAGATTCATGCTGTTTAATCATCACCAATACTTACTTTGTAATCATACCTATACAACAGGGATGCTGCTATGAGAAAAGTGAGATGAAAGTAGAGATGCAGCAATCATTAACTTACACAGACTAGATAAAAACACATGAAATTGCCTAGTATGGTATCTAACATAGATTAGTAGCCTGATAAATGCTTGGTTTCTTAAGTGTTTTTTGTTTTCCTTTGCCTATTAAGTCAGAGATTACAAAATTCATCAGAAATTGACAGACTTAAAGTCAGAAGCCCATATTGCACATTCCAAGAGCTAATAATCTTTTTACACTATTAAAGAGCTAAACTGGACCACCAGGAAGGCCCTCTCCCATCATTTTATAGCCATTCTGGCATCCTCAATTCAGTCCTTGACTTCTCAAGCCACTAGACTATGGCTTTCTGTCTGCCCTCTTGCCATCCATTACCATTCAAACTGAAAAGCACACCTAGGATAAAAGGTACATAAGTGCAAATTTGCCCAGTGTACTTCCCTTCTTTAGAAGGTAGAATTTGCTCTATTTTTTTTGCCCTACTTTGGTCATTCCTTTATACTATTAAATACTTGTTATATTTTGTCCAAAATGTTTACTTCTTATTTCAAGAAGAGTTAATCTGATAAAAGTCATTCCACTAATATCAGAAATGAATCCCTCTTGGTCTTTTTACCACCACAGAAATTACCTTTGCCATAAACCTACTCCCCTCAAACTAATGCTCCTTAAATAAGGGTTCTGTATAGCACTCTTCCATTATTATTAATAGGTGCTCTGTTAGAAGGAAAGTGGGTTAAACAAAGCTTGGAAATACAGCTTTGCAAAACAAATAGGTTTCTTTATTCCAAGACTTTAAAACACCTTTAATACAGTAGTATATATTCTATATGCCTAAATGGAATATGTTTGAGATACTGTCCCAAATTTTTCATATATAATTAGTAACAGTGATTCATTCAAAAATATTTATTGAGTCCCAAAGAGTAAACACTAAAGTACGATCACCTTCCCCAGATACAATTCTCTTTAAACTACAATTCACTATCACTTTTTAATCTTCTAATTCCAATGTCAGTCACTGATTCATAGTGGAGAGATTCATGCTGTTTAATCATCACCAATACTTACTTTGTAATCATACCTATACAACAGGGATGCTGCTATGAGAAAAGTGAGATGAAAGTAGAGATGCAGCAATCATTAACTTACACAGACTAGATAAAAACACATGAAATTGCCTAGTATGGTATCTAACATAGATTAGTAGCCTGATAAATGCTTGGTTTCTTAAGTGTTTTTTGTTTTCCTTTGCCTATTAAGTCAGAGATTACAAAATTCATCAGAAATTGACAGACTACAGCCATCAGGCCAAATGCAGTCAGAAGCCCATATTGCACATTCCAAGAGCTAATAATCTTTTTTACACTATTAAAGAGCTATTTTTAAAAAAGAAAAAAAAAGGAGAAAAATACGTGACAGAGACCTTATGTGGCCAAGAAAGCCTAAAACATTTACTGTCTGGGTTTTTACAGAAAGTGTTTGCTGACACTTGATGTATACTCTAATCCTTATAGTAATCTAAAATAAGTAATATAGTAAAATTCATTTTATTTAATTAGATTCTAGGATTGAAGTCCTGTTTTTTTAAATTACTTTTATTTTACTTTTACAGAGTTTTGTTCTTTACTGCCATAAATAAATCCAAATCAGCCGTAGGTATACACATATAATTAAAGCCACTAATTTATTGGTTTTCTACATTTTTGAAGGCTCATCTTGTATCTTACCTTTTCTCCTTTTATACCACCACAGTCACACTTTGATCCTGGAGAACATCCATAGCAAGCCTATAAGGAAGAGAAAGGGAGGGAAATCATTAAATATGAACCCGAAAAACAGACTCTGACCTACGGCTCAAATGAATTCAACAATTCAAACTTGTAAACCAACTGCCAGAAAAATATCTGATAGGATATATATACTATACATAGCAAATAGTAAACAATATTTATCTCTGATGATTCATTCAGCTTTTATTGTATACATTTATGAACTTTTATAGTGAGCAAATACTATACTTATAATCTTAGAGTGAAAAATGTCTTTTTCAAAATGAAAAAGAAATTCATACAACTTCCCTGTAATATGATTGTCAGTTCTAAGGATCTCCTTTTATTTCTGCTTACATCACTTGTAAGAAATCACCTCTCCATCTATGTTAGCAAAGACTTTGGCAATTAACCAAAGATGACTGCCACTTGAAGTCCCTGGCTTTTCTGAATTCATGAGCAATCGAGGAGTGTAAAACATATACCGTCTTTTACCACTTTTCTTTTCTTTGCTTCTACTCTTTCATCACTTGATAAGTCACTAATAGTTTCAAGCTTTACTACAAATGCTGATCCCATCTATTTAAGCCTAGTTGTCTGAAACAGCCACTACTAACAAGTTCATTCAATCGTATTAGATATTGAGATCCTATAGCCAGAAAAATACCCTCTTCCAAAATAAGAACCTATAGGATAAGAAGACAACAGATGATGTCTGCCATCCAGAACTATCCTTTACTCTGGCATGAAGCTGAACTGCTTAGAAAAACGAAATAGTAATTAGTTTAACATATGCAGATAGCTCTCCACTTATGTACAACCAGGGGCTATGCTACTTATCAAGTAAGAGAAATTTGATGTGACGTAAATACTTAAATGAATGTTTATAATGTTCAGCCTTGGAGGGCTATGACTTAAAATGCGTTAGCCTCCTTTCCAACATTTCAGGCTTTTCTTTACTCCAATTGCTACTATAGAACCTACCCCAATCCTTATCAAAATACTAACCTTGTCCTTCTAGTTAAAACTCCTAACACCCCCGCCAAAAAAATAACACCTCCTAACCACCCCCCGCCAAAAAAATAAAACCTCCTAACCCACTCTGCCACAACTGGAAGTCATCCCAATACTAAAACTCATTTCCTAATTATAACAACAAACAATGATGGCTTGATATTGGGGGAAATCTCTCACTCACACTGCAGAAGGCTGTTCCAATATAGGATGTGTATTTGACATTTCTAATTGAAACTGTTACATGGCCATAATTATTCATAGGTGATATAAGCTATACTCTTTAGTTTTAGTATTATGTGTCAACTACATTATAGGTTAAATAGACTTAATTAGATTTACTTACTCATCAAACATGAACTGAGCATTACGAGAAGCAAGAAAACCTGTTAGGTGCTAATACTGAATAAGCACAGCTCATTCCAACATATATAACTAATTCAACAAATACTTATTGATCACTTGTTTTATGCCAGCCACTTGGTTGTGTTAGACTCAGGTAGTGATACAAAGATAGTATATCATTGCTCTCTACTGGGAAGGATAATCCCATACATAAACATTACATTATAGTGTGTCAGGAACAGAGATTAATTTAAGATATATAGTACTGTTTTGTGCAAATATAATTTCTAGATTCCCAAGTAAATCTTACTAATTTTGTTAGTTACTGACTCACCAGAATGGTTATAGTCACAGAATTAGGCTGTGCATATTAACAACATTCAATATATGTATTAATGGAGAAGTAAAAGATGGTGATAATACAAAATGACTATAAACCTAAGAAGAATTAACATGTGACTTTGAAGTATATGTCTGCTTTTTAGACATAAATATATTTGCATAATTTCATGGTTCTATAAGTAAATGTTGGTGTAATACTCCATTTTTATCTATCACTAACAGTTCTATCTTTTTATGTATTATATGTTATTTGTAAGTTACATATAATATACCTATATATAATATAGAATATTATTGTATACTCAATAATATTGTTGTACAGTAAACAAAACTAGCAAAAAAAAGAAAAAGACTCACAGATATACACAACAGATTAGTTACTAGTGGAGAGACAGAAGGGGAGAGATAGAGATGGGAATTAAGTGGTACAAGCTACTATGTATAAAATAAATAAGCTATAAGGATATATATTATATATTATATATATAGTATATATGTTATATATATATATATATAAGCACAGGGAATATAGCTAATATTTTTTAACAACTATAAATGAAGTATAAATTTTAAAATTGTGAATCACTGGGTTGTATACCTGAAACTTATATAATAATACAAATCATCTATACCACAGTTAAAAAATGAAATTTTAAAAGGGTTCTACTTTTTTAAAATAAAATAAAAATTTCCCGAAAATAATGAGAAGCAACAACCTAATTGGATTTCATCAACATGGAGAAGATACTACTATACAACCTATCTTTACAACTATGTCTAACTTTTTAATATCCAATGATATCCTTCAACTCTTCATATAATTTACAACCAAACAATAAAACTTCACATAGTCATGCATATCATTTCTGAAGTGATTTTACAGAAAGTTTCTCTTAAAAAACCTTCGTCATTTTGCACTTCTTTATAACTTAACATGTAGTTATACTTTAAAGAGATCACACTGAGAACACTTGGTGATTACAGAAAAGTCTCTTTGAATTCAATTTGAAAATTTAACTTATGCTCTATTTATTCCACCTAGGTTATGAAAATGACTCTGGTACTCAGTTCAAGAAACAAAAAGAAACTGCAATACTAACCTACCACTAGATGCCACTTTTCAAACAGTTATAACCATGATGGCCATAAGGAAGTAGTTACAATTTGACATCTGCTCAATGGAACAATAATTTTTTATCAACATCTACTAATACTGATTACTAGTCTTTGACTGTGTGGATCACAACAAACTGGAAAATTCTGAAAGAGATGGGAATACTAGACCACCTTACCTGCCTCCTACAAAACCTGTATGCAGGATAAGAAGCAACAGTTAGAACTGGACATGAAACAATGGACTGCTTCCAAATTGGGAAAGGAGTACATCAGGGCTGCATATTAACACCCGGCTTATTTAACTTATATTACAGAGTACATCATGTGAAATGCCGGCTTGGATGAAGCACGAGCTGCAGTCAAGATTGCCAGAAGAAATATCAATAAACTCAGGTATGCAGATGACACCACTCTTGTGGCAGAAAGCAAAGAGCAAATAAAGAGCCCCATGATGAAGGTGAAAGAGGAGAGAGAGAAAGCTGCTTTAAATCTCAACATTCAAAAAACAAAGATCATGGCATCCAGTCCCATCATTTCATGAGAAATAGGTGCGTAAACAATGGAAACAGTGACAAACTTCATTTTCTTGAAAATGAAGATCATGATGTTAAAAAAAAATAGAAGACAGGAGGAGATGGGTACAACAGAGGATGAGATGATTGAATGGCATCATTGAATCAATGGACATGGGTTTGAGCAAGCTTTCAGGAACAGGCATGCTGCAGTCCATGGGGCGGCTTTACAACTATGTCTAACTTTTTAATATCCAATGATATCCTTCAACTCTTCATATAATTTACAACCAAACAATAAAACTTCACATAGTCATGCATATCATTTCTGAAGTGATTTTACAGAAAGTTTCTCTTAAAAAACCTTCGTCATTTTGCACTTCTTTATAACTTAACATGTAGTTATACTTTAAAGAGATCACACTGAGAACACTTGGTGATTACAGAAAAGTCTCTTTGAATTCAATTTGAAAATTTAACTTATGCTCTATTTATTCCACCTAGGTTATGAAAATGACTCTGGTACTCAGTTCAAGAAACAAAAAGAAACTGCAATACTAACCTACCACTAGATGCCACTTTTCAAACAGTTATAACCATGATGGCCATAAGGAAGTAGTTACAATTTGACATCTGCTCAATGGAACAATAATTTTTTATCAACATCTACTAATACTGATTACTAGTCTTTGACTGTGTGGATCACAACAAACTGGAAAATTCTGAAAGAGATGGGAATACTAGACCACCTTACCTGCCTCCTACAAAACCTGTATGCAGGATAAGAAGCAACAGTTAGAACTGGACATGAAACAATGGACTGCTTCCAAATTGGGAAAGGAGTACATCAGGGCTGCATATTAACACCCGGCTTATTTAACTTATATTACAGAGTACATCATGTGAAATGCCGGCTTGGATGAAGCACGAGCTGCAGTCAAGATTGCCAGAAGAAATATCAATAAACTCAGGTATGCAGATGACACCACTCTTGTGGCAGAAAGCAAAGAGCAAATAAAGAGCCCCATGATGAAGGTGAAAGAGGAGAGAGAGAAAGCTGCTTTAAATCTCAACATTCAAAAAACAAAGATCATGGCATCCAGTCCCATCATTTCATGAGAAATAGGTGCGTAAACAATGGAAACAGTGACAAACTTCATTTTCTTGAAAATGAAGATCATGATGTTAAAAAAAAATAGAAGACAGGAGGAGATGGGTACAACAGAGGATGAGATGATTGAATGGCATCATTGAATCAATGGACATGGGTTTGAGCAAGCTCCAGGAGATGGTGAAGGACAGGAAAGCCAGGCATGCTGCAGTCCATGGGGTCATAAATAGTTGGATACGACTGAAAGAGTGAACTGAACTGAATTGACTGAAGGACACTCTCAAAAAAAAAAAAACAACATATATTTTGGTGGCAAGTAATCAAGGAGTTAGCTTCATGAGAACAAGTCAAACCACCGATCAGCTACAGTCTACCAAAGGTAACTGAAGAGAGAGACAGATACTAGAAGCCCTGAGACTAGAACAAGTCTCAAAGACTTGGCTTCAAAGATTACCTTCTGAAACAGGCCCAAAATTAACTGTGTCAGAGTCTGTAGCAACTAATGCCTAAAGACACTGTCAAAAACAATACAGTTGGAACATACATGTCGGTGAACAACAAAACTCTGTAAAACCTTTAAAATAAAGAATTTAAAAAAATAATACAGCTATCAGTAAGTTATTAATGACTGTTTATAACTGGGTAAGATAGCAACAGAGGAAATTACCTTAATAGATCAGAGAAAAAAACCACCAAAGAGAACCCTGATAGATACATGGTCATATCAAGGTGTCCTGTCCAAGGCTACAACCTTTGGGTAGTGACATCAGACACTGTACAATGTGGGGAAAACAGACCTCAATAAACAGAATAGCATACTCACTGAAAAAAAAAAAGGACAGGCAAGCAACAAGATCTGGAGAGGAGGAGAATCAATATTTAGATTGGCTAAAATACATTATCTAAAATGTCTACATCTCAACAAAAGACTAAGACATATAAAGAAGTAGGAAAGCAACCCATAAAAAAGGGGGAAAATCAACAAGCAACAGAAACTACCTTTCATAGGGCCAAGATAATGAAATTAGTCCACAAAAAAATTCAATGCAGCCATTATACAAATATGTTCAAAGAATTAAAGTAAACATGCTCAAAGAAGTAAAGCAAGGTATAATGATAATATCTCATCTATTATAAACTATCATAAAGAAACATATTTAAAAGAACAACTGGAATTTTGGAGCTGAAAAATAAAACTACAAAGAAAAATTCACCAGAGGGGCTCAACAGTATATTTTAATTGGCAGAAGAAATACTCAATGAATTTTAAGATAGATAGCAATTATGCAATCTGAACAAGAGGAAAAAAAATAAGAATTAAAAATGAACAGAACCTCAGAGAAGTACAGGGCATCGCTGAGGTACCATCTTATGTATAATGAGAATAACAGAAGGAGAGGAGAGAGAAAAAATAATAGAAGAGGACTTCCCTGAGGGTCCAGTGCTTAAAAGTCCACCTGCCAATGTAAGGGACACAAATTCGATCTCTGGTCTGGGAAGATGCCATATGCCGTGGGGCAACAAAACCTATGAGCCACAACTGAGCCCATGTGCCACAACAACTAAAGTCCCCAAACATTAGAGCTCACGCTTTGTCACAAGAAAAGCCACCACAGTGAGAAGGCTGCACACAGCAACTAGAGAGTAGCCCATGCTTGCTACAACTAGAGAAAAGCCTGTGCATAATAACAACACCCAGCACAGCCAAGAAAAAAATAAATAAAACCATGGCTAAAAAAAGAACTACATATATAATATCATGGTAAAAATATTCAAAAACAAGGACATGAAAAAGGTTTTAAAGCAAGAGAAAATGACATTCTCTAGCAGTGACTTCCAAGAAGATTAACAAGTAATATCTCAGAAACAACAGAAACTCAAAGGCAGTGGCATGGTATATAAAAAGTACTCAAAGATAAAAACCATTAACCAAGAATCTTATATCCAGCAAAGCTATCTTTGGAATACAAAGGTGCAACAAAGGCATTCCCAGTTAAACAAAAACAAACAGATTTTATTGCAATCAGATGTGCTCTACAAAAACTAAATGACTAAATTTAAAAAGATGTCAAGTTAATAAACTGATTTTCCACCGTTAGATTCAGCAACTCCACAACTAGGTATATACCTAAGCATAACAGAAACATATATCCACACAAACACATACATGAATGTTCATAGTCATATCCATAATTCCCTAAAAACTATTTAAAAAGAAAAACAAATGTCCATCAACTGATAGACTGGCAGGCAAGATGAAGTATATGTATCCAGTGGAATTTTATTCAGCAACGAAGAGGAATGAAGTACTGGTGCTTGCTACAAACATGGGTGAATTTTAAAACGTACTAAGTGAAAGAAGCCAGACACAAAAGACCACATGCTGGATGATTCTATTTACATGAATGTCCAGAATAGACAGACCTCTAGAAACAGCAACTAGATTGGTGGCCACCTAGGGCTGGGCAGCTGTAGACTCATGGGGAGTGTGGATTTCTTTTGGGGTTGATAAAAATGCTCAAAGATTAACCTGAGTGACTGTTGCACAACTCTGTAGATATTCTAAAACCCAAGGAATTGTGAGGTTTAAGTGAATGAATTGTATGCAAATTATATCTCAATGAAGCTGTTAACAAATCAATGTCATAAAATGACACTGTCAAGAACTGTAAAAGGTCTAAGATTTTTTCTTTACTTGGAAGCAAACAAGTTATCTTGCCATAATTTCATGGATGCTGGTCAAAAATACAAAACTTTTTTGACCAGAGACAACATGTAATTTATTATTCACAACACCCTGGGCTTCCCTGAGTATTAGTTTTGATAGGGTGACAGGAAGAGGACAAGATAATGCCTTCACATGTATATTTTTGTCACAAGAAATAAAAAATTGAGTGTTTAAGAATTCCACATGTTTTATAATGGGGATTGAACTTTCTTGACAATTGCTCTGAGATTTTATCTTTACTACACTGAACAGGAAACAAATACGGATTTTACTCCAAAGGGAGACTGCTCTTGTTGAGTCACTCAGTTGTGTCTGACTCTTTACAACCCCATGGACTGTTGCCCACCAGACTCCTCTGTCCATGGAATTCTCCATACAAGTTTACTGGAGTGGGTTGCCATTTCCTACTCCAGGGAAAATATACATATTGAAAAACAATATGTAAAAGAACAAAATCAGAACACATTCTAACACCATACATACATATAAACTCAGAATGGATTACGAAAGCAAATATAAGCCTGAATACTATAAAACTTTCAGAGGAAAACATAGGCATGACACTTTGACATAAATCTTTCTGAATCCACCTCCAAGAGTAGTAAAAGTAAAAACAAATACATACAGACCTAATTAAACTTAAAAGCTTTTGCACAGGAAAGGAAATCATAAATGAAAAGAAAGGACATCCCACAGAATGGGAGAAAATATTTGCAAACAAAGCGACTAACAAGGGATTAATCTCCAAAGTCACAAGCAGCACATGCAGCTCAATAACAAAAACACAAATCCAATCAAAAAATAGGAAGAAGATCTAAATAGATATTTTTCCAAAGAAGACATACAGATGCCCCCAAAATACATGAAAAGATGTTCAACACTACTAATTATTAGAGAAATGAGAAACAAAATGACAACGAGGTAACACTTCACACAGGTCACAATGGCTATCATCAATAATATATAAACAAAAAATCCTGGACAGGGTGTGGAGAAAAGGGAACCCTCTTGCACCATTGGTAGGAATGCAACCATAGTATAACCACTATGAACAACAGTACGGATGTTCCTTAAAAACTAAAAATAGAACAACCATACAATCTAGCAATCCTACTCTTGGGTATGTATCTGGAGAAAACCATAATGTGAAAAGATACATGCATCTCAATACTCACTGCAGCAGTATTTACAACAGCTAAGACATGGAAGTGTCCTAAATGTCCATCAGCTCAGAAACGGATAAAAAGAAAAGCCATGGTACCTATATATAGTGGAATATTATTCTGGCATAAAAAGAATGAAACAATACCATTTGCAGCAACACAGATGGACCTAGAGATTATCATACTCAATTAAATCAGACAGAGAAAGACAAAATGTGGTATCACTTAAATGAGGAATCTAAAAAGATGTTACAAATGAATTTAACTACAGAAACTGACTCCTAGACTTCAAAAGCAAACATGGGGAAAAAAAAAAAAGGAAAAAAAAATGCTCACCAAGAGGAAGGATAAATTCATAGCTAGAGATTGACATATACACACTACTATATTTAAAATACCTAAGTAACAAGAACCTATTGTACAGTACATGGAACTCTACTGAATAATCCTGTAATAACCTATATGGAAAGAATCTGAAAAAGAATGAATATATGTATAACTGAATCATTTTGGTGAATACTAGAAACAGAACACTATAAATAAACTATATCCCATTATAAAATAAAAATTAAATTAAAAAAAATAAAATAGGGCTTCCCTGGTGGTCTAGTGAGTAGAGAACCTTGGCACCGGTTCAATCCCTGGCCCGGGAAGATCCCATGTGCCGCGGAGCACACATTGTGTCCAATTGCAAGTCAGCACTCTGGAGTGCATGTGCCCAGAGCCAGTGCTCTGCAACAAGGGAGGCCACTGCAACTGGAGGCCCACACTGGCCAAAGAATAAACATGGATAAAAACTAAATAAATATAAAACCAACAAAAGAGGCCAAAGTTTAGAAAAAAATTGAAAAAATTATTAAAAAATAATAAAATAAAATTATAAAACTAAGAATCACTTCAGAAAGAAATCAAATGATAAGAATTTTACCTGGCTCTGCAATAAGCAACATATTCCTAATATTCACATATTCAAAATAATTTACATTTAACTTATTGAAATAATTGACAACGGGTTTAACATATTAGGAGATGAAAGAAGAGAAGGGTGGTAGCAGAAAGAACAGCTCATTTTTCATAACACAAAGTAAAAAGATAATGCACTGATAAAGCAAAAATTATTTGCAAGATTTTATCCTCACAGAACTGACTAGGAAGTCCAAAGAGAGGAGAAAAGAGAGGAGGTGGTGTTTACCATTCACTTTACTTTACCCATTTGCATAATATCAAGCCATATTATCATACAGTGGCTACTCTCATGAATCTCATAAACTCTTAGAAGATATTAATTTAAATTTAAGATTTCTAAACAGAAGTCATCTTTGACCTGGCTACTCTGAACACAAAATATCCATTTTGGGGGGTGAATGGGGCACAGATTCACCATTTTTTGACAGTTCAAGGGTAAACATTTACATGTATTTTGATATATTCCTTTATTCAAATCATCACACAACCTATTAACAGATCTATTTCTTCCTCATAAGTGTTATCAATAAAAGAATGTTAGCAGAGTTGAAAGGAGTCTTAGGAATTACTTAATATACTCCTCTTGTTGCAAATATAAAGAAATGGAGGGTCAATTAGTTTCTTGAATTTTTTGAATATTCCAAACTGATTCCCATTTACTTTCAAATTCTGAACAAAAGCCAAGATATTTCGCCAGATTTTTTATGAAGAGGAAACATTTTCTTTTCACTACTATAAAAGTATTTCTTAAAAAATCAAATTATAGGTGGACACATTAATCAGTTGGAAAGCCTTTTAACCAGAGCAGCAGCTGCCACTTTCTACAAATGAAGAACTAAAAATGAGGAGACTCATTAAAAACATGATGATAACAACACGTAATTCACCTATACAAACACAGGTAATGAGTTTTCTTCATGAGAAACATTACAATTTTTAAGATAACTAAAGAAAGAGACACAATCATTTAGTTTTTGAGATTCTATTTTCTTTTTCCAACAGGGATGAAAGAATGTTGGGAAAAGGAGGTGGGTGCTTAAGAAAAGTAACCAAGCAGAAGTATTAATATGGCAGACTTTAAGGATGCTCATAAACTAATGATCAAAGTGAACTCAAATATTAAAAGAGACATCAGTTATCAGACAATGGAGCTATTCTGGAATCTAGTCTGGACAAATTACCGAACGCTTCATTACCAGAAGTACTTTAAGCTTAAAAATCCACAGACAATTATTTACATTAGCTCTAGTGATTTTACATTTAGGGTGAGGAAGCTATCCCTATTTGGGGCAAATTTTTTATTTCCAAGTATTTTTGGATACCATTTGGAAATATGTAAATTGGGGCAGTTTTTTAAAAATTAGGTTACTTGACGCTTTTAACATATTTGTATAAATGGGATTTTTACATTAGAAATTTAACCAAACTCAGAATGGCATATAAAGTAGATTCTGTGACTGGCAAAAAGGAATAAAACCAAGTGTGGTCTATCTTAATTAAGGCCAACGTTCTCCTCAATGTTAGGTACCAGTAACCATAAATTAAACTTGACAAGTGTTTATTGATTCTGGCTCTGTACAAATTAATGAGGTATATGGAGATTATTAAATATCTTATCCCTCCAGAAAATTTTATAACACAAAGAGGGGAATTAGAGAAATAAGCAAATTAGTATTTATTAGAATGAGATAAATGACATAAGATGAACATAAAGTATTAGGAACACTGAAAAAAGGAAAAACGTGCTTAGAGAACCTGTAAAACACACAAAATATATTTTCTTATATGTTACTCTAGTAGATTTTTCCATAGCAAGAATTTCCAAAGTTCTTAAGAACAAGCAATATTTGAAGGAATAAAGTATATATAAGCATGTTCATGATCTAAATTTGAAAACAAGCACAAGTAAGGATCACAACATCACGAAATTAGAAAGCGTTCCAGTCCTTAGCTCTGTATCGTCTATGATATCCATCTAACCAATTCCAGCCTCACCTCGTTCACACCTCCAGTGATGCTGAACTCAAAATGCAGCTCCTAGTACTAAGATCTAACACACTTGTGCAGTAACAAATTTAAGCTGCTTAAGTCTCTTACAAGCAAAATTCAACAATGGGAACTCAAGCAAGTCATAGATTAAAATCACTTTAACATGAGACCAACCCAAGGAATCACTTAATATTATTGTTTCTCAAAAGCTATAAAATAAGCAGCAGAAGAAACATTTAACCTCCCTACTGAAACTAAAAGCAGTTATTTTACTTTGCAGAGGTAGGGTGAGATGGGTGATGCTTAGACATGAATTGTTCCTGCTGGAATGATTATTATTCATTTTTAATATGAAACCTTAATAAGAAAATCTGGTGATATGTACACATTCAGGAGTAAAATGAAACATACATTCTTAAGTGATACTGTCATATCTAACCTGCCACTAAGGGATTATAAGCAGGGGATAGATGTATTAAGATCTATAAGCAGGGGATAGATATATCCTATCTAACCTACCACTAAGGGATTATAAAAAGAGGCTAGATTACGATCAGTGGATAGGGTTTCCCAGGTGGTGGTAGTGGTAAAGAACCCGCCTGCCAATGCAGGAGACCTAAGACATGCAGGTTCGATCCCTGGGTGGGAAAGATCCCTTGGAGAAGGGCATGGCAACCCATCCCAATATTCTTGCCTGGAGAATCTCCATGGACAGAGGAGCCTGGTGGTCTGCAGTCCACTGGATCATGGTGAGTCGGACACAAATGAAGTGACTGAGCACAGATGTATTAAGATTTTAGGGTGAAAGAGCTGCAACATAATAAAACCTATAACCAAATTTTATAACTGTTTACAGTTTACAGGGCTTCCCTAGTGGCTGAAACAGTAAGGAATCTGCCTGCAATTTAGGAGACCCAGGTTTGATTTCTGGGTTGGGAAGATCCCCTAGAGAAGGAATGGCTATCCTCTCCAGTATTGCTGTTTTTGCTTTCCAGGTGGCTCAGCAGTAAACCATCCACCTGCAATGCAGGAGACACAGGAATATGGGTTCAACCCCTGGGTCGGGAAGATCCCCTGGAGAAGGAAATGACAATCCACTCCAGTATTCTTGCCTGGGGAATCCCATGGACAGAGGAGCCTGGTGGGCTACAGTCCATGGGGTCATAAAAAAATCAGACATAACTGAGCATGCATGCTAATAGTTTTCAAATGATGACAGACATCATATTTGGTCCTCTGAGTAATACTGTTGGAATGTACACAGCTACACTTACCTATGGTGTCAAATGTAAAAGTGGAGGTTTAGAGAGCTTAAATGACTTGATTTAGGACAACATAGACAGCTAAGATTTGAACTCAGATTTTTGTCTGGCCTCTAAATGCCATGTTCCTTCCACTACTAACTCTGGAAGAAAGTATCCAAAATTTACAATAAAAAAAATTAGTGGTCCAGAATAATGGAATTAGAAACATCATTAATATAATAAAATCCTTGGATTTTATGTTATACATTCTTTCTGAATATTTTGGAAACTTTCAACACCACTCAAAATCATTTTCTTTCAGATAAATGAGTTAACCAAAACCATGGATTCACTGAGAAAAGAAAATGGAGAAGATAAATCTTGAATGGGAACAAGATTTTTTTTTTTTTTGACTGGCTATTGAAAGCACCGCGACTTTCCATTCTTCCAGGCCTGTACAGACATATCCTGAGTTTCAACATCTTTCGTAGGATTGCAGTAAAGCAGTCCCATAAACGTAAAGAGATTAGTACAAGTTGAACTTATCTGAGTTATTTGTTTTAACTTGGCCTTGGAAAAGTACTAACATCACAGATAAAAGAAACAAACAAAAAGACCACAGTACCATGATAATAAGAATAAAAACTTCAGAGTTCTGCTGAGCATAAATATGTCTGGAATGTCTCCTATGAAGCAGTCAAAGTCTGTATTATAAGTGCATTTAAGATTCAGTGCGTCCAACTCCAGGGCTCTATGCCGGTGTAAAAATGCACTAACATGCCCTAGGCTTCCCTGTTGGCTGCTGGCAGGAAGGTACGAAGAAGAAATTTTTTGCCCTTACACTGAGTAGACCAACATTTACTGTGCATTTCTAACAGAATTATGGGCTGATCATCGCAGCAGCTGGTATTCATGGTAGGAGGAGCTAATATGACCTTTATTTCACAGGCAGCAAAGCAGGAAACCCTGCTATCATTTTGAGTATGGCAAGTGTTCTGCATGAAAGCCTCTATGGTATTTTCCAACATGAGCAGAAATCAGCACAATCCTAGTTTAGTACAATCACAAAAGGCCGCAATGCTTCAGTTCTGCCTGTTTCACTTATAATCACCAGGAAAAAAAGGCCAATACCATCTAAATAGTGTTCTTGATGATGGGACATTGCACACATAAAGTCACATATCAAAGGTAAGAAATAGGATATCACCACCACCATCGTAGCCTCTCCCAAGTCAAAAAAGCTCTAGCTCCATCTAATATGCTGGTAATTGTCAAGTCAACAACCCACTCTAGTATTCTTGCCTGGAGAATTCCATGGACAGAGGAGCCTGGCGGGTTCAGGGGTCACAAGGAGTCAGACATGACTGTGACTATAAAGCTGACAGCAGTTTTTCAGTATTTGTCACTCAAACAGGGTATTTACACTGCAGCTTCAATTTCTGTATTACGCAAGATCTACTGTCACCTCTTGCTCTTGTCATGACAAAAGCCTTTCTTTAATTAGCCCTGTCTTAGAGAGATCTGTGGAAGTGTAGTTGAGAGATGATTTGACAAACAGACCTGGGAGAAGAAGACAGAAAATCCATAGAGGCTGAAGGAGTCCACATACATCTTACACACAGATTCAATCTATAAGTTCTTATTTTAATAAAAATAGCAAAAGCCAGACAATTTGCAATTTAATCAAGTTTGTTAACATGGTTTGTACTGATTTCCATCATCAGTTCATCTCCTAGGAACAAATACTAATGTTTCGTGAAAAGCTTTAATAACCATAGATAAACTAGCAAAACAATTTTAGAAATCAAAGTCTACCTGACAAGTTACCTATAAGTATAATTCAAAGCAACACTGAATTTGAAATTAAAAGAATGAAATAAATACTACATGCCAGAAAATCATGATTCAAAGGCTATGTCTGGCAGAACGAGAGCCAACACATGAGAGTAGACAAAATCGGAACAGAACGTACGCTATCTTGACTTGTGGCTAGATATTTCAAAATGGAATGTCTCCTTATTCCTGAGAGAATACTGACCACATTTCTATTAACTAACCCTCTGTAATATGTAGACACACCAAGAAATGAGTTTTATGCAATTCAGTTCTATAAACATTTACTGCTTGATTCACTATCTCAGAAAGAAATGAGAATTGCTGAGGATAGAGAAAGATGGCACAAAGGCGAATTCAGTACACAAAACCTGTTTTCAAACATCTGGCAATTTAGCTGGAGAAAGACACAGGCAAATTACTTATTGTAATACAGTTAAAAAAACCCAGAAACTAAAAATGTTAAACAAAGTGCTATGAGAATAAAAACTAAGAATTAACTCTAATTAGGAAGAAATCATGAAAAGAAGAAACCAACAGGTATTTGCTATAGCAGATTTTAATGTAACATACTACCATTGTTGTTGTTCAGTCACTAAGTCATGTCCAACTCTTTGTGATCCCATAGAGTACAGCATGCCAGGCTCCTCTCTCTTCCACTATCTCCCAGAGTTGGCTCAAATTCCTGTCCATTGAATTCACTTCGTTCATAGTATCAGCGATACTATCGAACCATCTCATCCTCTGCCACTACAACTGCTCATCTGAACTTATTCTGACCAATACAGCAACCACTAGCCAACTATGGCTGCTGAACACTTGAAATATGGCTAGTTCAAATTGAAATGTGGCATAAATGTACACAACAGTTTCCAAAGAGTATAAGTTTCTCATTAAGAAGCTGAACTTGGATGGTTCTATGAAGACCTACAAGACCTTCTAGAACTAACACCAAAGATGTCCTTTACATCATAGGGAATTAGAATGCAACAGTAGGAAGTCAAAAGATACCTGGAGTAATAGGCAAGTTGGCCATTGGAGTACAGAATGAAGCAGGGCAAAGGTTAGCAAGAGTTTTGCCAAGAGAACACACTGGTTATAGCAAACACCCCATTCCAACAACACAAGAGATGATTCTACAGGTGGACATCACCAGAGGGTCAGTATGAAAATCAGATTGATTATATTCTTTGCAACTTAAGAGAAGCTCTATACAGTCAGCAAAAACAAGCCCTAGAGCTGACTGTGGTTCAGGTTACGAGCTCATTATTGCAAAATTCAGCTTGAAACTGAAGAAAGTAGGGAAAAACCACTATACCATTCAGGAATCACCTAAATTAAATCCCTTATTATTATACAAGGGAGGCGACAGATAGATTCAAGAGATTAGACCTGGTGGACAGGGTGACTGAAGAACTATGGATGGAGGTTTGTAACACTGTACAGAAGGCAGTGACCAAAGTCATCCCAAAGGAAAAGAGATACAAGAAGGCAAAGTGGTTGTCTGAGAAGGCCTTACAAAGAGCTGAGAAAATAAGTGAAAGGCAAAGGAGAAAGGGAATGATACACTCAACTAAATGCAGTGTTTCAGAGAATAGCAAGGAGACTTAAGAAAGCCTTCTTAAGTGAACAAGGCAAAGAAACAGAAGAAAACAATAGAATGGGAATGACCAGAGCTCTTCAGGAAAATTAGAAATACTCTGGGAACATTTCATACAAAGATGAGCATGATAAAGAAAGAAATGTCAAGGATCTAACAAAAGCGGAAGAGATTAAGAAGAGGTGGCAAGAATACACAGAACTATACAAAAAAAAAAAAGTCTTAATGACCAGATAACCACAACGGTGTGGTCACACACCTAGACCCAGACATCCTGCAATGTGAAGTCAAATGAGCCTTAGGAAGCATCACTATGAACAAAGGTAGTGGAGGTGATTGAATTCCAGCTGAGCTATTTAAAATACTAAAGGATGATGCTATTAAAGTGCTGCACTCAATATGCTAGCAAATATGGAAAACTCAGCAGTGGCCACAGGATTGGAAAAGGTTCATTTTCATTCCAATTCCAAAGAAGGGCAACGCCAAAGAATGTTCAAACTACCATAAAACTCTGCTCATTTCACATGCTAGCAAGGTCATGTTCAAAATCCTTTAGTCTGCAGAACTTCCAGATGTACAGGTCGGATTTAGAAAAGGCAAAGGGACCAGAGATCAAACTGTCAATATCCACTGGATGACAGAAAAAGCAAGGGAAGTCCAAAAAATACCTACTTCTGCTTCAATGATTATGCTAAAGCCTTTGACTGTGTAGATCACAACAAACTGTGGAAAATTCTTAAGGAGATGGGAATAACAAACCAACCTGTCTCTTGAGAAACATGGCATGCAGATCAAGAAGCAATAGTTAGAACCAGATGTGGAATAACCGACTGGGTCCAAATTGGGAAAGGAGTACGTCAAGGCTGTATATTGTCATCCTGCTTATTTAACTTCTATGCAGAGTTCATCATGCAAAATGTTGAGCTGGATGAATCAGAGCTGAAACCAAGATTGCAAGAAGAAATATTAACAATTTCAGATATGCAAATGATACCATTCTAATAGACAAAAGCAAAGAGGAACTAAAGAGCCTTTTGATGAAGGTGAAAGAGGACAGTGAAAAGGCAGGCTTAAAATTCAACATTCAGGGCTTCCCCTGGTGGTCCAGTGGGTAAGGACACCGCCTTGCAGTGCAAGGGGCGCCAGTTCGATCCCTGGCCTGGGAAGATCCCACGTGCTGCGGAGCGGCTGGACCGATGTGTCCAATTACCGAGCCGGAGCTCTGGCACGCATGTGCCCAGAGTCGGCTCTCTGCAATGACAGTGGCCACCACGATGGGAGGCCCACAGGAGCCAAAGAACAAAGACGGATGAAAATGGAGAAATGAAAGACCAGTGGAAGTGGCCAGCCCATCCCCCTCCCTCCCCACCCCACCCTCCAAAAGATAAATAAATCAAATAAAATTAAAAAAATCAACATTCAAAAAATGAAGGTCATGACATCCCGTCCTAGCACTTCATGGCAAATACGTGAGGGGAAAAATGGAAACAGTGACAGATTTCATTTCCTTGGGCTCTAAAATTATTGTAGATGGTGACAGCAGCCATCAAATTAAAAGAAACTTGCTCCTCGGAAGAAAAGCAATGACAAACCTAGACAGTGCATTAAAAAGCAGAGGCACAACTTTGCCGACAAAGGTCCATAAAGCCAAAGCTATGGTTTTCCCAGTAGTCGTGTACAGACGTGAGAGTTGGACCATCAAGAAAGTTGAGTGCCAAAGAATTGATACTTTTGAACTCTGGTGCTGGAGAATACTCTTGAGAGTCCCTTGGACTGCAAGGAGATCAAACCAGTCAATCCTAAAGGAAATCAACCCTGAATATTCACTGGAAGGACTGATGCTGAAGCTGAAGCTCCAATATTCTGACCAGCTGATGCAAAGAGACAACTCACTGGAAAAGACCCTGATGTTGGGGAAAACAGAAGTCAGAAGGAGAAGGGGACGAGAGGACAAGATGGTTGGAGGGCATCATTTAGTCAATGGACATGAGTTTGAGCAAGCTCAGGGAGACAATGACGGACAGGTAAGCCTCACATGCCACAGTCCATAGGGTCGCAAAGCGTGGCAGATGACTGAGTGACTTAACTGTGTGACTCAGACGAAATAGTGAACTGAACTATGTCAGTGTGAATGGCGCCCCCTGGAGTTAAACAGTACAAAATTAGTGCTGTGGTCTTCGATCTTGAGTACTACTGCGTTTCTGGAAAAGTTGCCTAATACTATGTTCAAATATGCCTCAGCATTATGCCCAACATTATACATATTGTTGCAGTGGTTTTCTCTAGTAAATTTAAATGTCCTTCTGATAATTATAATGGTTCATTTAATCAAGCTGAAAATACTCAAAGTGCATCATTATTCATATAACGAAAATGAGTTTATTACACCTTAGCTAAAAGTTTTTCTTTATATCTTTTGCTTAATCTCAGTGAGTGGTCACAAAGTTGAATTCAACACTTGTTACAACAGTACAGTAATTAAGACAGTGTGGTTACATAAGGATTAGGAAATAAATCAATTTCACAGAATATAGCATATTTGATTTTCAGTAAAGTTGCCAAAGCAATCCAACAAGGGAAAATATACTTAAAAATGGTGCTGAGGCAAACGATAACCCCATAGGGAAAAATTAGCCTCAATTCCTAGCTCATAACCAACACAAAAATTATTTGAAATGGATCATGAAAAAAATACAAAACAAAAAAACACAAACTTGTTAGAGTAACATATAAGAAAATATCTTTGCAATCTGAGGTTAGGCACATATTTTTCAGACTTGACAAAGAAAGGAAAAATCATAAGGGAAAAATCTGACAAATAAGATTTCATCAAAATTCAAAATGTCTACTCATCAAAAGATATCATTATTAATATGAATAAGCAAGGCACAGATTGGAAGAAGATATTCACAATAAATATATCTGACAAAGAACTGCTATCTAGGATATAACAAGAAGTCTTACAGCTCAATAAAAGAAACACTAACAGCACAATGGAAATACAGGCACAAGACAAACAAAAGACAGACATTTCACAAAACAAGATCTACAAATTGCTGGTAAGGAAATGAAAAAGTGATCAATATCATTTATTATCACTGAAATGCACATTAAAAGCACAATAAGATACCACTATACAATCAGTGGAAAGGTTAAAGAATAAAAAAAAATCAAATATTGAAGAGATGTGGAATAAGGAACTCTCATACAGAATTGACGGTAAAACGGAATAAACATTTCTGGAATACTCTGGCAGCTTTTTATGAAAGTAGGCAAAGACCTTCCATATGGCCCAACAATTCCACTTTTAGGTGTTTAAGAGAAATGAAAACATAAAATCACAAAAAGGCCTGTAATAAAATGTCCACTGCAGTTTTATTTATAATATACAGGAACTGCAAAGAGGTTAGGTGTGTACCTTTATGATAACGAATAAATAATCCTCGATAACTTCATGCAGTGGAATACGACTCAGCCATTGAAGGAATGCAACATGGATTAATTTCAGAAACAACATACTGAGTGAAAGTCTTAAATAATATATATTATATGATTCCATTTACATAATATTCTAAACTGGGAAAAATGATTTTGTGGTGGAAAAAATCAGAACAAAGAACAAAAGATGCTTTTAACGACAGTAAGGGAAAAATGACTAGGAAGGTGGCATAAACTGAACTTTCTGGTTGTGACGCTAATGTTCTATAACTTGACAGGGGAATAGGTTACACGGTAAATGCATTTGTTGAAACTCGGTGAATACACTCTTGAGATATATACATTTCATTCATTTTATATCAAAAGGAAAATCTGTAAACATATTTAACAAATATTGAGTATATATTACTAATATATTAGTAATACATATATTGAAATACTTGGGGGGAAATGTATTGACTTCCTAATGAGCAAAAAAGAATCGGTAGAACTCATTCCATAAATTTTCAAACTACAAAACCTACAATTTAAAAAAAAATTAAGATATATAATGTCCCAAACAAACTGTAGAAATCTGTAACTAAATGATCTTTTACAGAACTACGTCATGGCTAAAGGTTAAGTTGATCACATTATTTTACTTCCATCATAATCATCAGCAGAGAGTTTTCTGGTTAGGATCACTCTGACTAAAAATAAACATTCAAATAAAATATTGTAACTCCACAAGTATTAAAGAGTACCTAATACTGAGCAGAGGAAACAGAGCCACAAGGAGATACAGCTGTCCATCAGGCAGTTGCCTAGGCTCAATCACAAAGTAAGTGACTTGCCCTGTAATGCTTTCTTTTTTTAAAGATTTATTTATTTATTTTTGGGCGGAGGTCGGGTTGGGGAGAGAAGGGAGCGAGCGGGTCACTTCTATTGGTCTTTCATTTCTCTATTTTCATCCGTCTTTGTTCCTTGGCTCCTGTGGGCCTCCCGTCGCGGTGGCGTCTGTCGCTGCAGAGCGCCAGCTCTGGGCGCACGCGCGCCAGAGCTCTGGCTTGGTAATTGGACACATGGGTCCAGCTGCTCTGTGGCACGTGGGATCTTCCCAGGCCAGGGATCGAACCGGCGCCCCTTGCATTGCAAGGCAGTGTCCTTACCCACTGGACCACCAGGGGAAGCCCCCTGTAATGCTTTCTGACCTAAAGGTGTGCTACTCAATTTGGTGCTACAGTAAAACTACAAATAACTGTAAGTAAAATATCTTTAGTTCAGTACTAAAAAACAGGAATGATAAAGGAAAACAATTTTGAAATGAGTGACTATTCCAGATGAAATAAATTCCCACTTGTGTTTAAAAGGGCAGGGGTGATGAGTTGATAAAGAGGAGAGTTATGGATCAGGAAGGGACTTCCCTGATGGCTCAGTGGTAAAGAATCTGCATGCCACTGCAGGAGATGCAGGTTCAGTCCCTGTGGTGGGAAGATCCCCTGGAGAAGGAAGTGGCAACCCACCCTAGTATGTTTGCCTAAGAAATTCCATAGACAGGAGAGTCTGATGGACTGCAGACCACGGGGTCCCAAAAAGTTGGGCACCGCAGTAACTAAACAACAACAAATGCATCAGGAAATGAAGGGAGGAAGTCTGCCTTATACACTAGATAGCACTGTTTCTTAAACTTTTCTATGTTATGAATCATCTGTGAAATTTATTAAAAATGCTGATCGAAGGTTCAACTCTCACAAATTCATTCTGTCTGAAAGAGGTTCAGGACTCTACCATATCCTATTTAGTAAGCATATCAGGTGAGAAAACTGTGGGTAGTCTTCTGACTATACTTACAAGATACTGGACTAGAGAAATGCGACAAAGATTTTATTTCTTTTCATTGTTTTGTCATTTTCTTATGGTCTCATTATTTGTCCTTAGTAGCATACACTCCTAGACTGATCTATGAAAAACATATTTGGGGTACAGATACAGATAGAAGCATCTTGAAATCATCCCACTTCAGGATTTAAAAAAAAATAATAATAAGGTTCCTCACCCCATGCCCGATACTCTCTTTGGACTTTTCTCCATTTTGTTTCCAGTTTTTCTTTCTACGTCTCAAGAACCTCTCATCCTTCCTTGGTCCTCTGGTTTCATTCCTCTTGCTACACTCATCCCTCAAAGTTAATCTAAAACAGCCTAAGTAAACTTTGACTTCTAATAGTTACATCCTGCTTCCCACAATTTTATTGGAAGGGAGGGTTAGTAGTAGATCTCTCTATATACATGCACCTTTTAAAAAGCTCTTTATTTTTATTTTAATGTGTTTTTTTTTTAATATAAGCTGTCACATACGTTTGTACAAAACCCAGCAGAAGTCAGAGTTTAGGTACCACTTCTAAACTGTCGTCCATTTAATTTTATAAGCATCTGATGAATTATCTGTGTATTTTTCCATTATTTCTTAAGACTGAGAAATAAAGGTTATTTATTATTTGTCTTGGAAAACTGGAGAAATCACTATGAATTACATGTTCTGAAACTTACTTTATCCTATCATCAGCTCTAAATTTGGCTGCAAACAAAAAATTTTTTTTTAAAATTTTAAACCAGCCCGTATGCATGTAATGTTTGGGGCCTAAGGAAATTTTCCAAAATTAGACAGGAGAGTCTGATGGACTGCAGACCACGGGGTCCCAAAAAGTTGGGCACCGCAGTAACTAAACAACAACAAATGCATCAGGAAATGAAGGGAGGAAGTCTGCCTTATACACTAGATAGCACTGTTTCTTAAACTTTTCTATGTTATGAATCATCTGTGAAATTTATTAAAAATGCTGATCGAAGGTTCAACTCTCACAAATTCATTCTGTCTGAAAGAGGTTCAGGACTCTACCATATCCTATTTAGTAAGCATATCAGGTGAGAAAACTGTGGGTAGTCTTCTGACTATACTTACAAGATACTGGACTAGAGAAATGCGACAAAGATTTTATTTCTTTTCATTGTTTTGTCATTTTCTTATGGTCTCATTATTTGTCCTTAGTAGCATACACTCCTAGACTGATCTATGAAAAACATATTTGGGGTACAGATACAGATAGAAGCATCTTGAAATCATCCCACTTCAGGATTTAAAAAAAAATAATAATAAGGTTCCTCACCCCATGCCCGATACTCTCTTTGGACTTTTCTCCATTTTGTTTCCAGTTTTTCTTTCTACGTCTCAAGAACCTCTCATCCTTCCTTGGTCCTCTGGTTTCATTCCTCTTGCTACACTCATCCCTCAAAGTTAATCTAAAACAGCCTAAGTAAACTTTGACTTCTAATAGTTACATCCTGCTTCCCACAATTTTATTGGAAGGGAGGGTTAGTAGTAGATCTCTCTATATACATGCACCTTTTAAAAAGCTCTTTATTTTTATTTTAATGTGTTTTTTTTTTAATATAAGCTGTCACATACGTTTGTACAAAACCCAGCAGAAGTCAGAGTTTAGGTACCACTTCTAAACTGTCGTCCATTTAATTTTATAAGCATCTGATGAATTATCTGTGTATTTTTCCATTATTTCTTAAGACTGAGAAATAAAGGTTATTTATTATTTGTCTTGGAAAACTGGAGAAATCACTATGAATTACATGTTCTGAAACTTACTTTATCCTATCATCAGCTACATTAACCAGATTTGGCTGCATAATACTTCAAAGTAATTCTTTTCATCTCCCTTCCCCTTCTCAAATAGCTTTAAAAATTCAAGCCAAATTCTTCCAGTGTCTCCTAAGACTGGGTAGCCTTCCATGCTCTAAGCCAAAGGGACTCAAAACACATTTGACTGTGAAGATTTTTATTTCCTATGACTTTGAAAAAGGAGGGGAAAATGAAACCTGGACTTATTCCCAAGTATGTAAATGCTTCTTTAATCATTTGGCAATTCCCATGGGAGCCGGAAATACTGCACCTACTCAGACATCATTTAACGTTCTGCTCTTGTGAGAAAAAATTCTCAAATGTAAATTATTGCTAGAATTTTAACTACCATATAGTATTTTAGTAATTTCTCAAACTGCCTGTGATAGCTTAATACCTTGTTTACTTTTTAAGTCCCAAGAAAAAAAATAGTTCAGGTATTTTCTTTCTTTTCTAATTATAAAGTGACATTCCCAATCTGGAAATAAAAAATAGAAACATGAAAAACTATAAAAAGAACAAAAATATTATCTCCTAACATCCAAAATTGAATTGTGTTTATGTATTGATGTATCTAATACTAAAGTTTGTCAACATGTCTATCTCTTTCAGGGTGGGTTTATTTTCATACATAACTGTATACATTGTTATGTATGTGTGGAATATATGCAAATATCATATTATATAGCTTTATATATTAGATATAAATATTCATACATGAAAATGTATGTTTTATAAAAAGAACAATATAGTTTAATTGGCTTGCTGGGTAATAAGAAATCAATGAGCGGAAAATATTTAATCACCAAAAGAGCCAAATGTAGAGAACTAGTTACATATATTATATTTATTCAAGTGAATATTATGCAGCTGTGACAAATCTTATTTTTGAAAAATACTTAATGAAATAGGAAAATGCTCTTGATATGTTAAGTAAATATAGTAAAAAATTGTGCTATAACAAATAAAATCTATATCCAGATAGCTTCATTTGTCTTGGAAAACTGGAGAAATCACTATGAATTACATGTTCTGAAACTTACTTTATCCTATCATCAGCTACATTAACCAGATTTGGCTGCATAATACTAAAGTAATTCTTTTCATCTCCCTTCCCCTTCTCAAATAGCTTTAAAAATTCAAGCCAAATTCTTCCAGTGTCTCCTAAGACTGGGTAGCCTTCCATGCTCTAAGCCAAAGGGACTCAAAACACATTTGACTGTGAAGATTTTTATTTCCTATGACTTTGAAAAAGGAGGGGAAAATGAAACCTGGACTTATTCCCAAGTATGTAAATGCTTCTTTAATCATTTGGCAATTCCCATGGGAGCCGGAAATACTGCACCTACTCAGACATCATTTAACGTTCTGCTCTTGTGAGAAAAAATTCTCAAATGTAAATTATTGCTAGAATTTTAACTACCATATAGTATTTTAGTAATTTCTCAAACTGCCTGTGATAGCTTAATACCTTGTTTACTTTTTAAGTCCCAAGAAAAAAAATAGTTCAGGTATTTTCTTTCTTTTCTAATTATAAAGTGACATTCCCAATCTGGAAATAAAAAATAGAAACATGAAAAACTATAAAAAGAACAAAAATATTATCTCCTAACATCCAAAATTGAATTGTGTTTATGTATTGATGTATCTAATACTAAAGTTTGTCAACATGTCTATCTCTTTCAGGGTGGGTTTATTTTCATACATAACTGTATACATTGTTATGTATGTGTGGAATATATGCAAATATCATATTATATAGCTTTATATATTAGATATAAATATTCATACATGAAAATGTATGTTTTATAAAAGAACAATATAGTTTAATTGGCTTGCTGGGTAATAAGAAATCAATGAGCGGAAAATATTTAATCACCAAAAGAGCCAAATGTAGAGAACTAGTTACATATATTATATTTATTCAAGTGAATATTATGCAGCTGTGACAAATCTTATTTTTGAAAAATACTTAATGAAATAGGAAAATGCTCTTGATATGTTAAGTAAATATAGTAAAAAATTGTGCTATAACAAATAAAAATCTATATCCAGATAGCTTCATTTGTGAATCTGAACAAATATTCTTTTATTTTTTATTTTTTTAGTGATAAAATATTAAAGCAAAAAAATTAATATCAATGCTACAGACTCTTTCATAAAATACAATAAGAAACAACATTCATTTAGAAGGCCTCTATTTCCTTGAATCAAAAACCAAACAGTAGAATTACAAGAAAATATAATTATAGACAAGTATACATCAAGGACACAGATACAGAAAATTTAATAAAATATTACCAAACTGAACACAGTGATATATAAAAAGGATATTATATCTTGTACAAATAGGTTTTAATTCCCAAAATGAAAGATTGGTTTAACAATTAAAGATCAATAAATGCAATACTGTTCATTAACAGATTAAAGGAGTAAAACTATATGGTCATTGGACAAAACAACTGTTCATAATAAAAATTGTCTCTAAACTAAGAATAGAAGAGAACTTTCTCAATCTGATGATGTGCATGTGAAAAATACATCTAACATTATACTTAATAGTGAAACACTGAGACTTTTCTCTCTCTGATCGGGAACAGACATAAATATGACCTCATTGATAAATGCAGAAAACTCCAAGTGTAAAAAACTATAAAATCTAAGTGAATTTTGTGAAATCACAGTATAAAAAGTAATCACACATAAGTGAAACAAGTAATTATTGTAAAATTAAACTGTTTAATTTTATAAAAAAAGCTTTATATATTAGATATAAATATTCATACATGAAAATGTATGTTTTATAAAAGAACAATATAGTTTAATTGGCTTGCTGGGTAATAAGAAATCAATGAGCGGAAAATATTTAATCACCAAAAGAGCCAAATGTAGAGAACTAGTTACATATATTATATTTATTCAAGTGAATATTATGCAGCTGTGACAAATCTTATTTTTGAAAAATACTTAATGAAATAGGAAAATGCTCTTGATATGTTAAGTAAATATAGTAAAAAATTGTGCTATAACAAATAAAAATCTATATCCAGATAGCTTCATTTGTGAATCTGAACAAATATTCTTTTATTTTTTATTTTTTTAGTGATAAAATATTAAAGCAAAAAAATTAATATCAATGCTACAGACTCTTTCATAAAATACAATAAGAAACAACATTCATTTAGAAGGCCTCTATTTCCTTGAATCAAAAACCAAACAGTAGAATTACAAGAAAATATAATTATAGACAAGTATACATCAAGGACACAGATACAGAAAATTTAATAAAATATTACCAAACTGAACACAGTGATATATAAAAAGGATATTATATCTTGTACAAATAGGTTTTAATTCCCAAAATGAAAGATTGGTTTAACAATTAAAGATCAATAAATGCAATACTGTTCATTAACAGATTAAAGGAGTAAAACTATATGGTCATTGGACAAAACAACTGTTCATAATAAAAATTGTCTCTAAACTAAGAATAGAAGAGAACTTTCTCAATCTGATGATGTGCATGTGAAAAATACATCTAACATTATACTTAATAGTGAAACACTGAGACTTTTCTCTCTCTGATCGGGAACAGACATAAATATGACCTCATTGATAAATGCAGAAAACTCCAAGTGTAAAAAACTATAAAATCTAAGTGAATTTTGTGAAATCACAGTATAAAAAGTAATCACACATAAGTGAAACAAGTAATTATTGTAAAATTAAACTGTTGAATAATATGATTTATAATGTAAAAAGCTACACATTACTTGAGATAAAGTAAATGAAAAATTTG
The DNA here is from genome assembly GCA_022376925.1 of Tragulus kanchil. Classification (NCBI taxonomy): domain Eukaryota; kingdom Metazoa; phylum Chordata; class Mammalia; order Artiodactyla; family Tragulidae; genus Tragulus; species Tragulus kanchil. The sequence continues at coordinate 61,137,362 of JAIOJX010000001.1, read as the reverse complement.
GAAGATGTATACAATGAAAATAATAAAATATTGTTGAGAAAATTAAAAGTTTCTTAAACAGAAATACATGTGAAGTTCATGTACTAGAATCTAAATATTGTTATCAATTTTTGAAAACTTGATCTAGAGATTAATTCCCTGTCAAAATCCTAGGAGACACTTTTTTAAAAAAAGGACAAACTGGTTATAAAATTTATATGGAAATATAAAGGACAAACTATTCAAAATAATATTGAAAAGAAGAAGAAAGCTGTAGAACTTCCTTTATATGATTTTAAGACACACTCACTAGACTGGTACACATTCAAGACAGTATAGTATTAGAAAATGGATAGGTCAATGAAACAAAATAGAAAATTCAAAATTAAATACACACAAATAAAGTCAAGGGATTTTCAAAAACAGTACCAGAAAACTTCACTGGGAAAAGAAAACTCTCTAAGAACTTTTGATGAAACAATAAGATACTGATATTTTCTAAAAGGAAATGTCTATTTCTATCGTGTATCATTTAAAAAATTACTTCAGGATCAACCATGACCTTAAATATAAACAATACTATAAAGCTTCTAGGGAGAAAAATGAAATACCTTTTGGATCTTGGTATAGGAAAATACTTGTTATATAAGATATAGAAGAAATAAATACTAAAAGATAGATTTAATAAAAATGAAAATTTTCTAATCATCAAAGAATGCTGTTAAGAAAATGATTAACAAGCAACAGACTGGAAAAAGACCTCTGTAAAACATATAAAATAAAGGATTAGTATCTACAATATATAAAGAACAGTTAAAACTGAACATTAAGTGGCGTTTTTACCTTGAAGATGGCAGTAGGAATATGTTCCTGCTAGACTTGAAAAAAGAAAGAAGCTAAACAAGTTGCAGATTAACAACTCTTCTTGGACCAATCACTGATAAGAGATCACAGAGCAAACAATCAGCCCAAACCTCTAGAGAGAAAGCAGTTTAGAGCATTTGCTTTTCTGTGGATAATACTAAATGCCACAGAAGCAGGTAGGAGGATTAAACTAGAAATTTTAACTTACTGCCAAAGGTCAAGCATGGATAAGCAAGAGTGTGAAACTTCGGCGAGGTACACAGAAGAGCTCACATACTCTAATAGCCCTTTCCAGAAAGCGCAGCAGGCTCTCCGGTGGGAATGTAAAATGATACAGTCACTTAAGAAAACGAAATGTTAGTCTTTCAATTAATTAAACACAGAGTTACCATATCACTCGAATATTCTACTTCAAGGTATATGTCAAAGCTAAATGAAAAAAGACATTTACATAAAACTTTCGCACAAATAGTCATATCGTCATTACTTATAATAGCCAGAATGAGGGGAAAATGTCCATCAACTCATGAACTGAAGAACAATATGTGGGGTACCCATATAATGGCATTTGATTCACTGATGAATAGGAATGAAGTACTGATTCATCTTACAACATGACTGAACCTTGTAAAAATTCAACTAAGTAAAAGAATACAGTTATAAAAGCGTGCATATTGTATGACTTCATTTATATTAAATATTCGGAATAGCCAAATCTATACAGACAAAAGTAGATTAGTAGTTGTTTAGACCTGAGACATTAGGGGAAAATAGGGACTTACTGTGAGTAGTATGAGGTTCCTTTATGGGGCAGTGAAAATGCTTTAAAATAAGATTGTGGATATTACTATACAACAATCTATGAATACGATAAAAATCCATAGATTTGTATGTTTTGTATGAATGGATTACAGCTCAATATATGTTTTTATTTTTAAAAACAATGAAAGTATTTAAAAACTAAAGGCATAGCAGCAATATTTGTTTTTGGAATCCTATTCTCCAGAATAAGATATATCAGAGATAAAGAGGAATATTACATAATAGTAAAGGGATCAATTGTTCAAAAAACCATAAAATTTATGAGAGCATACAACGAACAACAGAATTTCAAAACATCAGGCAAAATTTGATGAAACTAAAAAATAAATAAATAAATAAAATCAGTGACTGAATTCTGAGAGTTCATCAGTCCTCTCCCAGTAACTGACAGAACAAATATGATGAAATCAAGGATTTCTTCATGATGACCTGAACAACACAATTAAGTAACTTGACATGTATGGAATATTTCGTCTAACAACAGCAAGATGCATGTTCTTCTGAAGTACATGGTACATTCACCAAGACGGATTATACTCTGGGCTATAAAAAATTATACCTTTAGAGTAAGAATCATACAAAGTATATTATCTGACCATAATAGAATTAAATAGAAATCACAAGCAGAAAGACATTGGGAAAATCCCCAAATGTTTGGAATAAAACAAAACAACTCTAACTTATGGGTCAAAGTAGAATACTTTTTGAAACATGTATTTGGATAAGTGAAAATGAAAACATTTGGATAAATTAAATGTCTGAATACATGAAAATGAAAATTAAGTATAATTTATTATTGTTATTGTTATTAATGAAAATTAATTATTTGGATATGAAAATGATAAATGGGTGACATACAATTTGCAGCATGGCAGACAGACATAGAAAATATTGTGCTTAGTGAAATAAGCTGGATAAAGAATAGGCAAATATTGTATGATATCACTTATATGTGGAATGTAAAAAAACCACACAAATGAATGTATATGTAAAACAGAAAGAGGCTCATAGATATAGAAATCAAACTTGTGGTTACCAAAGGGAAGTGGTTGGGGGGACAGTTAAGGGGGTATGAAACTAACTACAAGTTACTATGTATAAAATAAACAATGATACACTGTAGATCACTTGGAATTATAGCCATTATCTTGTAATAACTGTAATGGAATAGAATCTGTAAAAATACTGAATCACTACACTCTACAACTGAAACAAATATTGTAAATCAACTATTCTTCAATTTTAAAAACGGGTAGCATATAGCTAAAACAGTTATTTGAGGAAACTCTATAGAAATAAACATATATATTTGACAAAAGGGTCTCGAACAAAAACTCTTCACATTATACCTTAAGAAATTAAAAAGGAAAATGCAAAATAAACAAAGGAAGCAGGCAGACTAGAGCAGAAGTCAGTGAAACTGAAAGCAGAAAAAACAATAGAGAAAATCATTGAAAAAAAAAAGTTGGCTCTTTGAAAACACCAATATAATTGAGAGGATCTCTAGCCAGGCTGACTAAAGTAAAAAATACACCTAAATTATCAACAGAAGAAAACAAAGAGGAGACATTACTACTAATCCAAGAAATCTTGAAATGATAATAATGGAATACCATAAACAACTCTATGCTCATAGATTTAACAACTTAGATGAAATGAACCAATCCCTAAAGATCTACAAATTACAAAACTCACCTCAAATGAAAGAGATAACTTCAAATGGTCCTGTAAGGATTAAAGAAATTGAATTCATTGCTAAAGATCTTCTGAAAAAAGTATTTAAGCCCAGACAATTTCACTGACAATTTCTACAAACATTTGAAGAAGCAATAATACCAATTTGACACAATCTCTACTGGAAAGTAGAAGATCAAACACTTTCCAACTGATTTTATGAGGTCAGCATTATGTTAACACCAAAACCATATTTAGACAGCACAAAAGAAGAAGATTACCACCCAATATCACTCATCAACATAAATGCAAAAATTCTCAGTGAAACATTAGCAGATTGAAGCCAACAATATACATAAAGAATAATATATTGCAATCAAATGGGATATGTTTCAGGAATGCATGAAGCACTTCAACATGTAAAAATCAATCAATGCAGTCCTGACATGGCAACCTACTCTAGTACTCTTGTCTGGAGAATCTCATGGATAGAGGAGCCTGGTGGTTTACATACAGTCCCTGGGGTCACACAGAGTTGGACATGACTGAGCGACTAAGCATACACACAAAGAATAGAAAAGGATCAGCTAGCTGGCCCGCTGCTCTCACAGTGTCTCCCACTTTCTCCCTTAAGCTGGCCCGCTGTACTGCCAGTGACTCTTCCTTCCCTGACTCTAATAAACTTCACCTCCTCTCAAAAAAAAAAAAAAAAGAATAAAAATATCTTTCAGTATAAAAGCATTTAAGAAAAGAAAATACTTATTCATAATGAAAACCTAATTAGCTAGAAACAGAAGAGAAATTTCTATGTTAAAAAAGTCCTCAGAAATCAAAAAACCATCTCTTATAACTAATAATTGAAGTTACCAAGGTTGTACCAGGTTTCCCAGGTGGCACAGTGGTAAAGAATCCACCAGCAAATGCAGGAGATGCAAGGGACATGGATTACACCCCTGGGTTGGGAAGATCCCGTAGAGTAGGTAATGGCAACCTACTCCAGTATTCTTGCTTGAAAACTTCCACAAACAGAGGAGCCTGGCAGGCTATAGTCCATGGGATTGCAAAGATTCTGACACAACTAAGAGACTGAGCACAGCACACATAAGGTTGTAGTACAGAAGATAACTGCAATGATTAACTTAAATTAATTAACTAATGCAAATTAATAAGTGGAAAAAAGAAAATATCAATTGTATTTTATATACTACCAGTGTGCAACTGAAAACAGAAACTAAGAAATATCATTAACAACAACTTCAACAAAATATTTTGATATAAATTCAACCAATTATGGAACAGATCTATATGTTTTTAAATATTTTTTAAAAAAATTTTAATTATGGCCTCTTTTATTGTTTTTTTTATTGATTGATTTTCATCCATCTTTACTGTCCAGCATGTGTGGGCCTCCCATTGCAATGGCCTCTCTCACTGCAGAGCACTGGCTCTGGATGCATGCGCTCCAGAGCGCTGGCTTGTAATTGGACACACTGGTCCAGCCACTCAGCATGTGGGATCTTCCCAGTTCAGGGATTGAACCAGTGCCCCTTGCACTGTAAGGCGGACTCTTTACCACTGGACCACGAGGGAAGCCCCCTAAAAATGTTTTTAAATATATTTACCACAACGTGTTCATAGGAGAAATTAGACAATATAAGTAAATGATGTTTATTGATTTGAAGCTGCAACACAGTAAAGGCATCAATTCTACCCAAAGTGATATATACATTTAGTGTAATTCCAAGAAAAAATCATAACAGGAATCTTTGTCGATAAAGAATAGTATTAAAATTTACTTGGAAAAACAAAGTAGAATAGCCAAAACATTTTTAAGTACAATATATTAGGAGGAAACCCACTAAAGATGTTAAGACTTTTAACAACACAACTACAGTAATCAACAGAGTGGTATAGATGAATGGATATACACACAGATCAGTGTAAAAAAAAAAATAGTCAGGAAATAAAACCACACAAATATGGCCAAGTGATTTTTAACAAAGGCCCAAAAGCAATTCAATGGGAAAAGGGTAGTTTTTAAAATAAATAATACCCAAACAATTGGCAATCAATATACAAAACATATACCTTAAATGAAATATCATATCTTATATAAAAATTAACACAAAATGGAAGAGACATCTAAATGTAAGCTCTAAAAGAGACTGTAAAACTTCTATAAGAAAATATGAGAAAATTTTCCTTAGACCAAAAAAGTCTTCAACAATAAAATCTGTCTAACACACACAGAAATTCTTAGAGATATGACAAAGAAAGCACATTCCATAGAAGAGGAAGAGGATTAATTACACTTTATCAAACTGTAAAAAATACTGTTTTTTACACTGTTTTTGAACTGTAAAAAAACACTGTTAAATGAGGGAAAAGAAAAGCTACAGACTGAAAGAATTTTTGTGAATCTCGTAGACTTGTATACCAAGAAAATAAAAAAATCTGAAAAAACTGAACAGCAGGTAAATAAGAGCCAAATTTAAAAATGGGCAAAGTACTTCAATAGATACTTCACAAAAGAAGTTATACAAACCAGCATGTGAAAAATATGGTCAACACCATGAACCATTAGGAAAACGAAAACTAAAACCTTAATGAAATACCACTACAAAGGAGAAAATATGTACAAATGAGACAATTTGTCAGCTGTTGGTGTTGTCCTATTCTTTATTTTAACCTTTCACATAGGTATATAGGACACCTGATAGTGGTTTTAACTTACATATTCCTAATGGCTCAAGATGCTGAAAATAATTTCACATGCTTAATTATCATCTGCATATCCTTTCATGTAAGATGTTCATGTCTTTCATCCATTTTCAATTGTTTCTTTGCATATTTCAAATACTAACCCTTCATCATGTATGTTTTGCCTAGTCTATAGCTTGTATTTTCATCTTTTTAATAAAGGCTTTCACAGAACAAACATTTTAAATTTAGGTAAAGTTCAATTCTTCAACATTTTCTCTCTTGAATTAGGTATTGGGTATCAAGTGTAAAAACTCTTCACCTAGGGCTTCCGTGGTGGTCCAGTGGGTAAGGACAGTGCAGTGCAAGGGGCACTGGTTCGATCCCTGGCCTGGGAAGATCCCACATGCCATGGAGAAGCTGGGCTGATGTGTCCAACTATGGAGCCGGAGCTCTGGAGCACATGTGCCCAGAGCCGGTGCTCTGAAGTGATAGAGGCCACTGTGATGGGAGGCCCACACAGGCCAAAGAACAAAGATGGATGAAAACAGATAAATGAAAGACCAATAGAAGCGGCAAAAAAAAACCCCAAAAAACTCTTCACCTAGCCCTAGTACAGAGGATTTTCTCATATTTTTTCTAGAAGTTTTTAAAAGTTTCATTTTTACATTTAAGTCCATGATCCATTTTCAGTCAATTCTATTAAAGATATGATGCTTGAGTGAAGTTTCACCTTTCTGTCTATGGGTGTGCAATTGCTCCAGCATCATTTTTTGAAAAACCTATCCTTCCTCCATCAAATTTTGTTTGCTCCTTTTCTCACAAATTAGGTGGGCATATTTATGTAGGCATATTTACATCCAACTAAACACAGAGTTCCAAAGAATGCCAAGGAGAGACAAGAAGGCCTTCTTCAATAAATAGTGCATAAAAACAGAGGAAAACAACAGAAGGGGACAGACCAGAGATCTCTAGGAAAACTAGAAATATCAAGAGAACATTTCACCCAAAGATAGGCACAATAAAGGATAGAAATGGTAGAGACCTAGTAGACACAGAAAGATCAAGAAGAGATGGAAAGAATACACAGAAGAACTGTACAAAAAAGATCTTACTGAACCAGCCTACTATGATGGTGTGATCAGTTTCCCAGAGCCAGACATTCTGAAGTGTGAAGTTAAGTGGGCCTTAGGGACCACTGCTGTTAATAAAGCTAATGGATGCAATGGAATTCCAGTAGAGCTATTCAAAACAGTAAAGGATGATACTATCAAAATGCTATCAAATATTACACTCAATATGTCAGCAAATCTAGAAGACCAAACAGTGGCCACAGGACAGGAAAAGGTCAAACCTCATTCCAATTCCCAAGAAGGGTGGAACTAAAGAACGTTCAAACCATCGGACAATTGCATTCATCTCCCATGCTAGCAAGGTCATGCTTAAAATCTTGCATGCTAGGTTTCAGCATCACAAGAACCAAGAACTTCCATATGCCCAAGCTGGGTTTGGAAAATGCAGAGGAACCAGTGTTTCACTGGATCAAAAAACAAGGAGCTCTGGAGCACATGTGCCCAGAGCCGGTGCTCTGAAGTGATAGAGGCCACTGTGATGGGAGGCCCACACAGGCCAAAGAACAAAGATGGATGAAAACAGATAAATGAAAGACCAATAGAAGCGGCAAAAAAAACCCCCAAAAAACTCTTCACCTAGCCCTAGTACAGAGGATTTTCTCATATTTTTTCTAGAAGTTTTTAAAAGTTTCATTTTTACATTTAAGTCCATGATCCATTTTCAGTCAATTCTATTAAAGATATGATGCTTGAGTGAAGTTTCACCTTTCTGTCTATGGGTGTGCAATTGCTCCAGCATCATTTTTTGAAAAACCTATCCTTCCTCCATCAAATTTTGTTTGCTCCTTTTCTCACAAATTAGGTGGGCATATTTATGTAGGCATATTTACATCCAACTAAACACAGAGTTCCAAAGAATGCCAAGGAGAGACAAGAAGGCCTTCTTCAATAAATAGTGCATAAAAACAGAGGAAAACAACAGAAGGGGACAGACCAGAGATCTCTAGGAAAACTAGAAATATCAAGAGAACATTTCACCCAAAGATAGGCACAATAAAGGATAGAAATGGTAGAGACCTAGTAGACACAGAAAGATCAAGAAGAGATGGAAAGAATACACAGAAGAACTGTACAAAAAAGATCTTACTGAACCAGCCTACTATGATGGTGTGATCAGTTTCCCAGAGCCAGACATTCTGAAGTGTGAAGTTAAGTGGGCCTTAGGGACCACTGCTGTTAATAAAGCTAATGGATGCAATGGAATTCCAGTAGAGCTATTCAAAACAGTAAAGGATGATACTATCAAAATGCTATCAAATATTACACTCAATATGTCAGCAAATCTAGAAGACCAAACAGTGGCCACAGGACAGGAAAAGGTCAAACCTCATTCCAATTCCCAAGAAGGGTGGAACTAAAGAACGTTCAAACCATCGGACAATTGCATTCATCTCCCATGCTAGCAAGGTCATGCTTAAAATCTTGCATGCTAGGTTTCAGCATCACAAGAACCAAGAACTTCCATATGCCCAAGCTGGGTTTGGAAAATGCAGAGGAACCAGTGCTCAAATTGCCAGCATTCACTGGATCATAGAGAAAGCAAAGGAACTCCAGTAAAACATCTACCTCTTTCATCAACTACACTAAAGCATTTGACTATGTGGATTATAACAAACTGTGGAAAACTCTTAAAGAGATGGGACTACCAGACCATCTTACCTGTCTCCTGAGAAACCTATATGTGAGTCAAGAAGCAACAGTCAGAACCCTGTATGGAACAACTGATTGGTTCAAGTTTGAGAAAGGAGTACAACAGGGCTGTGTGCTTTCACCCTGTTTATTTAATCTATACACTAAGCACTTCATAACAAATGCTGGGCTGGATGAGTTACAAGCTGGAATCAGGATAGAAGGGAGAAATATCAACAACCTCAGATACATGGATGATACATCTCTAATGGCAGAAATCAAAGAGGAACTAAAGACCGTCTCAATGAGGGTGAAGGAGGAGAGTGAACAAACTGGCTTAAAACTAAATATTAAAGGAAACTAAGATCATGGCATCCGACCCCATTAGTCCATGGCAAACAGAAGGGAGAATGTGGAAGTAGTGACAGATTTCCTCTTCTTGAGCTCTAAAATCACTGTGGATGGTAACTGTAGCCATGAAATCAGAAGACAATTGCTTCTTGGCAGGAAAGCTATGAAAAACATAGACAGTGTGTTGAAAAGCAGAGACATTACTCTGCTGATAAAGGTACGTATAGTCAAGGCTATGTTCTTCCTATTGGTCATGTATGGTTGTGAGAGCTGGACAGTAAAGAAGAACGCCAAAAAACTGATGCCTCTGAACTGTGGTGCTCGAGAAGACTCTTGAGAATCTCTTGGACAGCAAGGACAGCAAACCATCAGTCTTAAGGGAAATCAACCCTGAATACTCATTGGAAGGACTGATGCTAAGCTGAAGCTCCAGTATTTTGGTCACCTGATGTGAACAGCTGACTTATTGAAAAAGTCCTTGATGCTGGGAAAATTTGAGGCCAGAAGGAGAAGAGGGCATTAGAGGATGAGATGGCTGGAGGGCTGGATGTAATGGACATGAACTTGGGCAAATTGTGGGAGATGGTGAGGGACAGGGAGGCCTTGCATGCTGCAGTCCATGGGAGTCAGACATGACTGGACGACTGAACAACAGCATTTATGTAGGTCTATTTCTTGATTCACTCTTTTGCTGCATTGATCAATGTATCTATAGCTCTTCTATTACCACAACCATGGTGACTAACTGGAGCTATACAGCAGGCTTTAAAAAGATCAAGCAGAATGATTGTTCCCACTTTTAGTTCTTTTCAGTATTCATAACTTGTTTTAAACATCTAGCTCTAAACACATGAAGTGTACATCTATCTAAGTAAGGTCTCATCTTCAAAGACACTAAGTTCAATCATGGGGGTGGAGAGAATGGGAGGATGTTTAATTTTTAGTTCCATAACAATAGTTACAAAATTACCTTTTTTTCCTGTAGTATAGAAATCTGTTGTTCATATATCTTAATACATTTAAGGCATTTTGGGAACATGTGAGTGACTCAATGGATGACTTTTTTTTTTTTTTATAAAAACAGTCATTTCCACATAAACCTCTCTGTACATTATTTAACCTACGAATGTACTGCATAACACATCTGAAGAAATATCAGCAGTTTAATTTATACCAACAGAGAAAGTCCTTCTGGAAGAAAATACTTACGGGATGCTGAAATACAAAGTAAGCAAATAGCATAAATGTATTAAAATGTGAAATATTCCCTTATCTATAAAAGATTTAAGCATCTCAAAGTGAAAAGACAGAAGAAGCAGATGTCCTATTAAATCCTGTCCCTTGTACTAACTGTAGCTGACTATAACTTTACTTACGTTAACTTGTCTTTTGCCCTTCCTATCACCCATCTGCCTTAAGGTGTGTTTATATAAAATGCTGACCTATAAGAAAATCCATGTGTTGGAGCAAAATTTTTTTCTATAATAATAATAATTTCAAGTAATTAAATAATGGATCTTTGTATACCCTGAAGCAGCACCTTTTGTGCATTCTCCATAATGCTAGATCTGATCAGAATGACAGAGAAATTCTATAAAACTACACACAGAGCTCAATATTATAACTGTTTAGTGTAAACACAGCCTTAAATATTAATATAACCTCAATATAATCTGTGCTTCAAATTTAATTTATGAAAACAAGAAAGAAGTATCTCAGACTTAAAATCATTGCCATTTGTTTTTTTTCATTTTTTAATTTTTTAAAAAAATTTGTACAGAGTTTTGTTGTTCACAGGCACGTATGTTCCCAGATCACTCATATGCATATCCCTGGCCTCCTCCCCCAGCTATCTGTTTTCTTATGAAGAGTTTTCATTATTTTCTGAGCATTGACCAATATCAGAATTGATCACAAAATAAGCACTGTCACAATTTAATATTGTATGTTAATATGCTTTGCATATAATTTTAGCCTATTCGTGGCAAAATACTAATTTATAAAACAGTTAACAGTAAAAATCAATTAAAATGTAAAGAGCATTTAAACAATACTATTTTTGCATCAATTCTAGGTTGGAGACACAGAGCAAGCCCTATAAATGTTGGTTAATCCTCCATGCAATTGGGGAGCTCCCTCGAGTGAAATATGGTACTTTATTTGATGGCTATGCAGACCCAAGTATTATGTCCCTATAGTCCTTGGATAACAGAGACACTATATTGTACACACATTCATTGTTTTTTAAGAAAAACAGAATTGGAGTTAATCAGCAGTATATCTATTGCTTTATGATTTCTACTGACGAAATGATCCACCAACAAAAAGTACGTAATAGTTTGTTAACTTAGGTTACAGATTTTAAAAATTTTATACATATGATATATAGATTTACATTTGTATTTCTGACTCAGTCTATGCAAATGTAAACACAGGCCTAAATAGATAAATCAAATGAATTTGGTTCTGTCTATAACATCAATGAGGTTCAAACTAAATAATGAACAATAGGTAGACAGTGCCCAATTTACACTTCACCGTATTTATACACTATACATAAATATTGTTCGATGAAGACCTGTAATTTGTCCATTTTCCCAAAAGCAATAATTATGCAATGCAAACTTTAGGGTACCAGCAACTTTCTAAAACAAAGAACTAAGACAACTCTGAATTGAAGTGACATCCCAGCTAACTATAGCACAGTGGAGATATCTTTACTAAAAACTAGTTTTTAGGCCTAAATAGCCCTTCTTGAAGGTAGTATATGCACAGAAATTGTCTTTTACTATTGTTGATCATAGTGACAACTAATCTAGTTGCAGCACACAGGATCTTTAGTTGTGGCGTGCCAAATCTAGATTCCTGACTAGGGATCAAACCCAGATCCCCTGCATTGGGAGCATGGACTCTTAACCACTGGACAACCAGGGAAGTCCCATGACAACTAATCTAAAGTCCTTTCTAAGTGAAATGGTCCTGCCAACATGTCCTAACACAAGGCCAGCCCACAGGCAATTATGTTTTAGATCACCTGACCCAAAATTCCCATGCACATGACTATATATAATTATAGACCAGGAAGAAGCAAGATAACTCAAAAACAATCTATGGGTTGGTCAGTGGACAATGATGTGGCAAGCATGAAAAGATAAATTCTACCAATCAGATTGACCAGATTTCCTCCAATCAATTTGAACCAGGAAATAGCAAGAGATTAACTTCTCAGTTAAAAATGAGAACAAAGCCAGGAGGTCATAATACAGAATGGCGACAAAGGCATGTTGACCATGTGCAAGTCAATATATATGCAACTCCAAGTGCACTGCAACCCATTTACAAAAGCTGAGACACAGAAGCAAACTAAATGTCTGACAACAAAGGAATGGGTAAAGATGTTGTATCTATATATATACACACATACAAAAAGACACAAAATAGGAAACTATTCAGTCATTAAAAAAGGACGAAATAATGACATTTGCAGCAGCAGAGATGGACCTAAAAATTGTCATAGAAAGTGAAGTAAGTCACGCAGTCATATGATTTTGCTTACATGTGGTATCTAAAGAAAACTGGTACAAATGAACTTATTTATAAAACAGAAATAGAGTCACAAATGTAGAAAACAAATTCATGATTATCAGGGGGGCAGGGGAAGTGGTGGTGCCAGGGTGGATAAATTGGGAGGTTAGGATTGACACATATACACCACTATGTATAAAACAGATAACTAATAAGGACCTACTGTATAGCACAGGGAACTCTCCTCAATACTCTGTAACACCCTATTTGGGAAAGAAATCTAAAAAATAGGGGATATATGTATGTGTATAACTGATTCACTCTGCTCTACAGCAGAAACATAACATTGCAAATCAACTGTACATCAATAAAATTTTTTAAATAAAAATAACATAAAAAGAGGAAACAAAAATATAAGAAAGAGGAAAAAAAGAGAGCAAACATGTATAGATAATACAGAAACCTGGAGCTTATGAACAACTTTTTTCTTCTTCACTGCCTTACCTCTAGAATGAACTACAGTTCCATTCTACAATAACCACTCCACCTATATTGTGGCTAGAGTGGATATTTATTTCTCAGAACTCAAACTATCCTTACTGTTTATTAAAATAGACACACTACTTCTCCAATTGACATTTGAACAATTCATACTGCACCGATTAATTTTATTTAAAGAACTTATAAGTATTTGAACAGACTAGGTTTTATAAAAAGCAACTACATAAGATGTTGTGTTTTAAGCAATTTCATTTCAGGAAATTCAGATTTTCACAGAAACATATGGAAATATTATTCCCTATAAATTAGATTTAACTGTCCCTACTGACTTAAGGGAAAATTTTCCAAAAATTCGGTGCTTACTGAGAATAACAAAGAAAGTGAATGGTGAGAAATCACCAATGTCTCAAGAAGAATTCCAAAGAACAGAAATTCAACTAAGCATAGGAGGTTTAATAATGGAAACTATTCAAAAGGAATTTTTGAAACTTTAAAATATACAGTTGTGATCTAACAAATGAAACACAAAAGAATCAATAGCTTGAAATGTATAATCATTCTCAATATTCCTAATCACATGCCATTCAGTTTAAACTATATTTTAAAGTGGGATTCAACTCTTTAATATGACAGAAAGCATACCCATTTTACTTTTCAGGGTTATCTGTTTTAATGTAAACTTTACACAGGCTTCTACAGACTCCCTGATCTTTATGAAGAGGGAAATACAATGTGATTCATAGTTTTAACATCATTGGCCATTTATGCCTGTTTCTAATAGGAAAGTTTGTATGTCTTCCCTTTTGACATATACCCTGCTAACTTAAATGCAGAGTATATCATGCAAAATGCCAGGCTGGATGAATCACAACCTGGAATCAAGATTGCCAGGAGAACTATCAACAACCTAAATTATGTAGATGATACCACTCTAAGGGAACAAAGCAAAGAGAAACTAAAGAGTCTCTTAATGAGGGTAAAAAAGAAGAGTAAAAAAGCTGTCTTAAAATGCAATGTTCAAAAAACTTAAGATCATGGCATCCAGTCCTATCACTTCATGGCAAACAGATGGAGAAAAAGCAGAAACAGTGGTAGATGTTATTTCCTTTGGCTGCAAAATCACTGAGGATGGTGACTATAGCCATGAAATTAAAAGATGCTTACTCCTGGGAAGAAAAGCTATGACAACCTAGACAGCATATTAAAAAGCAAAGACATCACTTTGCCAACAAAGGACCATATAGTCAAAGCTGTGGTTTTCCCAGTAGTCATGTAGAGATGTGAGAGTTGGACCAAAAAGAAGGCTGAGCACTGAAGAATCGATGCCTTTGAACTGTGTTGCTGGAGAAGACTTTTGAGAGTCCCTTGGACTGCAAGGAGATCAAACCAGTCAATACTAAAGGAAATCAAACCTGAATATTCACTGGAAGGACTGATGCTGAAGCTGAAGCTCCAATGTTCTGACCAGCTGATGCAAAGAGACAACTCACTGGAAAAGACCCTGATGCTGGGAAAGATAGAGGGCATGAGGAGAAGGGGATGACAAAGGATGAAGATGGTTGGATGGCATCACCAACTCAATGCATATGAATCTGAGCAAACTCCAGGAGATCATGAAGGACAGGGATGATACAGTTCATGGGGTCATTAAGAGTTAGACAAGACTTCACAACTGAACAAGAACCTATTCATCAAAGATATTTAAAATGCTATGTATAAATGGCTCAAGAAACAACTTATTTTAAGTCATATTCAATTTGACAATAAGATCAATAACCTCAAATGTACAGATTCCAAAACTCTGAAAAATAGTAACCCCTCCAAAAAAATTCTAATTTAAAAATTGATGTACAAGGTAGGTATTCCTTATTGTATTGGCCACTAATAACTGTAAGTAGGCCTACTCAAATAACAAGTTTATCATGAGATTTACTTGCTTCTAAAACCTACAGATGCCATTACTATTATGTCATAAATCATATTATAGCATAAATTTCATGAATTCAGGAATCTTACTTTTTTTAACAGCAATAGATTACCTGGTCCCAGCTAACAGTGGGGAAAATAGGAGGAATTTCATAAATGAATAAGTAACTCCTCAGATTTGCCTGTTTCAAGGAGTTACAATATTACCCAATATTATGTTCTTATTACTCTGTGATGTACTCTCTAATAAAGGACAAGCTTATGTATCTGCTGCTATCTAAATAATAACCACTTACTCCTACCTCTGGAATTCACCTCCTTCATACACTCAGTTTTTTCATACTGGGCTCAAAAACTACCAAAAAGGACATTTTTCAAAGATTACACCCTCTCTCCAATAAATTCTTATTCATTTAGTCAGTAAACCCTCCCTCAGCCTATCATATTTATTTACTATGACAGAGACAAAAATCTTTAGTTATTATTATTACAAAGTTTCCCTAGTCTATAATACAAATGCTATTTCTTTAATACCATCCCTTACCTATTTACATGGTTGCGTAGTGAGTGAGTAGTGCATATTCAGTTGCTCAGATGTGTCTGACTCTTTGCAACCCCATGGAATGCAGCCTGCCAGCCTCCTCTGTCCATGGGATTTTCTAGGCAAGAATACTGGAGTGGGTTGCCATATTCTACCCTACCCTCGGCTTCTTCCTGACCCAAGGATAGAACCTGAGTCACCTGTAGTTTCTACATTGGCAGGCAAATTCTTTACCACTGTGCCACCATTGACAGGGTCACGATTTTTAAAATCGAAATCTTTAAAATCAAAACTAATACTGCAAACAGAAAATATTATCTATCAATTTCAATGGAGTAAGATAAACATACCTGCACTGTGAATGAGTTAATTAATTAATATTGAATGAGTATTAATAAATGACCTTAATCATTCTCAGCAAGTCTACAGAAGATGAAAAAGAGATAAAAGTATGGACTCCCATCTGACAACAAAACAAGCAAAATACCGTAAAGACTATTCTCGGTAGAAAAATCTGAATAGTGGAGAAACATACCATGCTCATTAACTGGAAGACTCAGCATAGTAAAGATGTCAATTCTCCCATATTTTTCTGTAGGTTTAATTCAGTTCCTATCAAAATTCTAGTAAGGATTTGTAGAACATAGACAAACTAATTATAAAATTCATATGGAAAGGCACAGACCCTAGACTATCTAAAACTATCTTGAGAAAAAAAGCATGAGTGAGGGGCTTCCCTGGTGGTCCAGTGGGTAAAGACACCACCTTGCAGTGCAAGGGGCGCTGGTTCGATCCCTGGCCTGGGAAGGTTCCATGTGCCCCAAAGCGGCTGGACCGATGTGTCCAACTACTGAGCCAGTGCTCTGGAGCGCATGCACCCAGAGCCAGTGCTCTGCAACGAAAGAGGCCACTGAAATGGGAGGCTTACAAGGGCCAAAGAACAAAGGTGGATGAAAATAAAATATAAAAGACCAAAAAAAAAGCATAAGTGAGAGGAACCATTCTTTCCAATAAGGCTTACTATAACCAAGACAGTATGTTACTGAGAGAATAGACATACAGATTAAGGAAACAGAATAGACAACCCAGAAATAGATCCACACAATACACCCAACTGATTTCCCCCCCCAGAAGTCAAACAACATACTTCAGTGGAGAAAGGATAGCCTGTTCAACAAATGGTTCTGGGGCAATTAATTCAAAATGGATCATGGACTTAAATGTAAAAAAGTCAAACTATAAACCTTTTAAGAAAATCCTCTGTATCTAATGCTAGGTGAAGAGTTCTTAGACTTGCTCCCAGAAGCACAGTCCATAAAAGGAAATACTGATAAAATGGACTCCATCAAAGTTTCAATCACTGCTCTATAAAAGACTCTTTTTAGAGGACAAGTGCTACAGACTGGCATAAAATGTGTGCCAACCATATATCTGGCAAAGGACTAGAACTAGAATATACAAAGAATTCACAAAATTCAATAGAAAAAAGAACAGTCCAGTCAGCAAATGGGCAAAAGTCATTTCACTTAAGAGGATACAAGATGCCAAACAAGCCCATCTAAGGATGATGAATATCATTAGCCATTAGTGAACTACAAACAGAAACCACACTTTGAGATATCACTACTCACCTATTAAGAACAGCTAAATAAAAATGATAACTATATATATATATATATATATATATATATATATATATATATATATGTGAGGGTGAAGAGAAAATTGATCTCTCATTTATTTGGATGAAAATGCTACCCTGTAAAACAGGCGCTATCTTATAAAAGTCAATGTGCACTACCATACGCCCCAACAATTATACACCTGGTCATTTATCCCAAAGAAATGAAAATGCATGTATACATAAAAACCTACACAGTATGTTCACAGGAACTTTATTCATAATAGTCCAAAACTAGAATCAGCTCAGATTTCCTTCAATAACTAATCAGTGTGTCTGTTAGTCACTCAGTCATATCCAACCCTTTGAGACCCATGGACTGTAGCCTGCCAGGCTCTTCTGTCCATAGGATTTCCAGACAAGAATACTGGAGTGTGTTGCTATTTTCTTCTCCAGAGGATCGTCCAAATCCAGGGATTGATTCTGCGTCTTATGCATTGGCAGGCAGATTCTTTACTACCTAGTCCACCAGTGAAGCCAAATTATACAATACATACATCAAATGGAATAGCTGGTTCTAGTGAAGTATCTCAGTCGTGGCTGACTCCTTGCGACCTCATGGTTTGCAACCAGCCAGGTTCCCCTGTCTTTCGCCATCTCCTGGAGCTTGCTCAGAACTAAAAGAAAGTAACTATTGATAATCAGAAGGACTTGGATGTATCTCCAGGGGATTATGCTGATCAGAAAAGCTAATCACAAAAAATCCCACATTATACTATTCTCTTTGTGCAACATTTCTTAAAGGACAAAATTTTAGAAATGGAAAACAAAGTATGAGCTGCCACGGGCTATGATAGTGGGGATGGGACTGGAAAGAAAGTGTGTGTATGTAATTACAAAAGGACTAGAACTAGAATATACAAAGAATTCACAAAATTCAATAGAAAAAAGAACAGTCCAGTCAGCAAATGGGCAAAAGTCATTTCACTTAAGAGGATACAAGATGCCAAACAAGCCCATCTAAGGATGATGAATATCATTAGCCATTAGTGAACTACAAACAGAAACCACACTTTGAGATATCACTACTCACCTATTAAGAACAGCTAAACAAAAATGATAACTATATATATATATATATATATATATATATATATATATATATATGTGAGGGTGAAGAGAAAATTGATCTCTCATTTATTTGGATGAAAATGCTACCCTGTAAAACAGGCGCTATCTTATAAAAGTCAATGTGCACTACCATACGCCCCAACAATTATACACCTGGTCATTTATCCCAAAGAAATGAAAATGCATGTATACATAAAAACCTACACAGTATGTTCACAGGAACTTTATTCATAATAGTCCAAAACTAGAATCAGCTCAGATTTCCTTCAATAACTAATCAGTGTGTCTGTTAGTCACTCAGTCATATCCAACCCTTTGAGACCCATGGACTGTAGCCTGCCAGGCTCTTCTGTCCATAGGATTTCCAGACAAGAATACTGGAGTGTGTTGCTATTTTCTTCTCCAGAGGATCGTCCAAATCCAGGGATTGATTCTGCGTCTTATGCATTGGCAGGCAGATTCTTTACTACCTAGTCCACCAGTGAAGCCAAATTATACAATACATACATCAAATGGAATAGCTGGTTCTAGTGAAGTATCTCAGTCGTGGCTGACTCCTTGCGACCTCATGGTTTGCAACCAGCCAGGTTCCCCTGTCTTTCGCCATCTCCTGGAGCTTGCTCAGAACTAAAAGAAAGTAACTATTGATAATCAGAAGGACTTGGATGTATCTCCAGGGGATTATGCTGATCAGAAAAGCTAATCACAAAAAATCCCACATTATACTATTCTCTTTGTGCAACATTTCTTAAAGGACAAAATTTTAGAAATGGAAAACAAAGTATGAGCTGCCACGGGCTATGATAGTGGGGATGGGACTGGAAAGAAAGTGTGTGTATGTAATTACAAAAGGACAATACAGATATCTTTGTGGAATTGGAGCTATTCAATTTTTGAACTGCGATGTTGGATACATAAATTTACATATCTGATGAAACTATATATAATTAAAACAGACACAAATGAAACACAAGCAAATACAGTAAAATTTGAATAGACTTGTAGATTGTGTTAATATTAATATCTGGTTGTGATATAATGTAAAACGTTTGCAAGTTGTTACCACTGGGGGAAACAGGCAAAGTGTAAAAGAGATCTCTCAGTACTATTTTAGAATTTCATGTGAATCCACAATTATTTCAATACAAATTTAAACTTAAATTTAAAAAGCAGCCATTTGAAAAGCTGTTCACGTAGCTACAGAAACTTCTTAATTCCTTATATTAGCAGTGACCAGAACTTTAACTGCACATTTCAAATTGCATAAATTGAGAATCTTAGCAAAATGAAACAATGAATATACCTTACCAAAGTATCCAGTCTACCTATTGGCCAGTTAAAACTTAGAACTGCCTGTGACTAGAATTAAAGAAGGACTTTGATACAAAAAATGGAGAACAGCAAAGAAATATATACAAGAAATTCTACCTCTTCAATGCTATAATAAAAGAACATTCTGAGTAATTCTTTCTAATACAAAGTCAGTAATATTAGCAGAACACCAACCCAGGCAGCATTAGAGTAAGATTTTACAAGAAAAACAAAATCAAATGACATGTGGAAAAATGCTTTGAAAGTTGCAAACTCAAAACCCTAATGTAAATGTGATTCAATTCATTTGGACAAACATGCTGTGAGTATAGGATAAATGCAAAGCTCTTAAGCTAGTACTAAAGGGGAATACAAATTATATCCTTTAGAAGTTCATGATCTAGTGAGAAAGGCAGACATATAAATAACTAATGATGATACATGGCAAAGGTTGATAAGTGTTGTAATAGAAGTGATTTAATGTGCCACAGACAAAGCAGAGAACAACTCTGTTGTGTGATGTTAGAGAGTCCAGAACCATTTATGAATCAGCTAATACGTTTAAAAATACACTGAACTTCTAACCTTCCTGTAATATAGCTTAGGTACTGAGAGAGAAAATTGTATACACATACTTCAAATGAAACATACCATGATTCGAAGAAATTCTATGTAAATTCTAACACATTGGTAAATTTCTAAGACAAATTTTATTTCTCTTAGGATATGAAAATATTTTTATAAACTACAATCTATGCTGAAAGTGAAAGTTGCTCAGTCATGTCCGACTCTTTGTGACTCCATGGACTGTAGCCCGCCAGGCTCCTCTGTCCATGGAATTCTCCATACAAGAAATATTAAAGTGGCTTGCCAAGCCCTCCTCCAGGGTATCTTCCCAACCCAGGGATATAAGCCAGGTCTCTGGCAATGCAGGTGGTTTCTCTACCATCTGAGCCACTAGGGAAGCCCAAGAATACTAGAGAGTAGCCTCTCCCTTCTACAAGGGATCTTCCCGACCAAAGAAATGAACCAGGGTGTCCTACATTGCAGGCATATTTTTTTTACCAGCTGAGCTAGCAGAATAGCCCACAATCTATATTAAGAAGTAACAAAATATTGAGTTAAATTCTTTATGAATAATTTAAATCATTTAAAATTTCTAGGGGATGTTGTTTCAGTTGTTCGTCAACCATGATATGTTAGCTGTATAATGAGTGAATTATAAAAAGGTAATGAATTTTTTAAACACATAAAATGTTCCTGGCTCTTTGGAATCACCTTTGTTCTTCTGTGCAAAAAGAACACACCCACAGGATAAGGAAAAAGTTGTTGTGCTCATCAGCCCAGTAGGATTCCAACCATCATAAAAATGGAATTATTTTTTATAAATATCAAAGGTTCTGAAATATATGAAAAGATATGGTGAGAGTTGGAGAAACAAGCACGTTTATATCTATTGCTGGTATAAGTGTAAACTGAGTTGGCTATATCCATCAAAATGACAAAGCTATGTACAATGCAACCCAGAAGTTCCAATTCTAGAAATTTATCCTACAGATAGTACATATCTGAAATGACCTGTTACAAGGTCATTCATTGCAGAAATGCAATAGCAAAGTTCAGAAAACAATCTACATACTCCTCAACAGGAGACTGGTTAAATAAATCATAACATTTGTACACTCAAGTAATATTATATATCCATAGCTCTTGATGTACTAATATGAAATGATCTAAAGCAAAAGACAGAAAAGTGTTAAAAATAAGGAAAAACAAGAAAGTGTGTCTATGTTTGTGAGTGCCCAGGCTTCTTATGCATGAACAAGCACTAGAAGTAAAAACAAAAAATGTTAACACAGGATGCTCTGAGAAGAGCTATGTAGCTGGGCACAAAGAGTACCTTTTAACTGTCTGCTCTTTTATAAGTATCAAAACTTGAACCACCTAAATGTATTACCTAATCAAAAATAAATGGAAGGAGGCAACAAAAGGAAGAAAAACAATCCAAGGTAGCATAGCTCATCTTCAAGATAGTTGTTGTAATTTTATTATAGCCATTTTCTCCTATTTAAAAAAAAAAAAAAAAACCTTTGGGGGAGGGTAAGAACTACAGACACCAATTTATTTCGGTTCCAAAATCAGTAATCAAATCAATCAACTTCTTCAAGCACCTCGACAACTTTTTGCAGGCAAAATGCTTGCACAACCAACAAAATGCAAAAAAAATGCTTTCCAAGAGTTCATTGAATCCTGAAGCATTGATTTTTATGCTACAGAAATAAACTTATTTCTGGTTAACAGAAATGTATTATTACAATGGTGCCTATTTTGATTAATAAAGATGTGTGTGAGTCTAGTTATAATAATTTAAAATCCATAGCCAGAAACCACGTTTGCATTAACCTAATATATACAGAAAGACAGAGATTTTTCTTCTCCTTCTCCTTTTTTTCTTTAATCCTCTTCTCTCACTCTCTTTTGTTGATTCTTGAAATTCACAGAAATGTCTATCCACTCATAAGCTAAAAGAACACAAATTTCAGCACTCCACATGACAAGGGGTTTTCTTGCAAAACTAGGTTTTAAAGTTTCCACATAACTGCAGCCTTCAACAATCAACAGTAAAAAAAAAAAAAAAAAAAAAAAACCTCTAGCAAAGGGCAAATATCTGACTTCCAGAGTTACCACATTAAAGTATACAAATAACTGGTCTTAGTAATATTTGTTCCCTCAGGCAAGAGAAAGAAAAGCAAAAATAAACAAGACAACATTAAACTAAAAAAGTTGTACACTCAAGTAATATTATATATCCATAGCTCTTGATGTACTAATATGAAATGATCTAAAGCAAAAGACAGAAAAGTGTTAAAAATAAGGAAAAACAAGAAAGTGTGTCTATGTTTGTGAGTGCCCAGGCTTCTTATGCATGAACAAGCACTAGAAGTAAAAACAAAAAATGTTAACACAGGATGCTCTGAGAAGAGCTATGTAGCTGGGCACAAAGAGTACCTTTTAACTGTCTGCTCTTTTATAAGTATCAAAACTTGAACCACCTAAATGTATTACCTAATCAAAAATAAATGGAAGGAGGCAACAAAAGGAAGAAAAACAATCCAAGGTAGCATAGCTCATCTTCAAGATAGTTGTTGTAATTTTATTATAGCCATTTTCTCCTATTTAAAAAAAAAAAAAAAAACCTTGGGGCAGGGTAAGAACTACAGACACCAATTTATTTCGGTTCCAAAATCAGTAATCAAATCAATCAACTTCTTCAAGCACCTCGACAACTTTTTGCAGGCAAAATGCTTGCACAACCAACAAAATGCAAAAAAAATGCTTTCCAAGAGTTCATTGAATCCTGAAGCATTGATTTTTATGCTACAGAAATAAACTTATTTCTGGTTAACAGAAATGTATTATTACAATGGTGCCTATTTTGATTAATAAAGATGTGTGTGAGTCTAGTTATAATAATTTAAAATCCATAGCCAGAAACCACGTTTGCATTAACCTAATATATACAGAAAGACAGAGATTTTTCTTCTCCTTCTCCTTTTTTTCTTTAATCCTCTTCTCTCACTCTCTTTTGTTGATTCTTGAAATTCACAGAAATGTCTATCCACTCATAAGCTAAAAGAACACAAATTTCAGCACTCCACATGACAAGGGGTTTTCTTGCAAAACTAGGTTTTAAAGTTTCCACATAACTGCAGCCTTCAACAATCAACAGTAAAAAAAAAAAAAAAAAAAAAAAACCTCTAGCAAAGGGCAAATATCTGACTTCCAGAGTTACCACATTAAAGTATACAAATAACTGGCCTTAGTAATATTTGTTCCCTCAGGCAAGAGAAAGAAAAGCAAAAATAAACAAGACAACATTAAACTAAAAAAGTTGTATAATCAAGGAAACTATCCACCAAACAAAAAGGGAACCTATTGAATAGCAGATGATAACTATAAACAATATATCCAATAAAGGGTTAATATCCAAAATACATTTAAGACTCCACAACTAACAAATAAACAATTTTTAAAATGGGCAGAGGATCTGTTTAGACAGTTTTCCAAAGAAAGCATACTGATTACCAACAAGCATGTGAAAAGATGTTCAACAATGCTAATCATTAGGAAAATCCAAATTAAAGCCACAATGAGATATCACCTCACACCTGTCAGAATGGCTATCGTCAAAAAGACAAGTGTTGGCAAGAATATGGAGAAAAAGAAATCCTTGGGAACTGCTGGAGGAATGTAAATTGGTATACTTACTATGGAAAACAGTATAGAAATCCCATAAAAAAAATAAAAATAGAACTACTATATGACCCAGCAATTCCACTCCTGGGTAATTTTCCCAAGAAAACAAAAAATTACTTTGAAAAATACATGCTCTCTTATTTTACTGCAGCACTACTTACAAGTGCGAAGATATGGAAGCAACCTAAGTGCTCACTGATAGATGAATGGATAAAGAAGATTAACAAAGACGACCGCTACTCAGGCAAAAAAGAATGAAATCTTGCTATTTGTAAGAACATGGCTGGACCTAAAGGGTTTTATACTAAGTGAATGAAGCCAGAGGAAGGCAAATACTATATGATTTCACTTATATGTGGAATCTAACAGACAAAAAAAAAAAAATGAGCAAACATCACTAAACAGAAAAAAGAGTCACAGATATAGAGAACAAACAGGTGGTTGCCAGAGGGGAGGGGATATGAGGAAGAAAGAAATAGATGTGGAAGACTAAGTTATAAACTTCCATTTGCAAAAATAAACGAGTCAAGGTATGAAATGCACATTATATGAAATATAGTCAATAATTATGTAATATCTTCATATGGTGACATATTATAACTAGATTTATCCTGATGATCCTTTCAAAATGATAGAAAAATATCAAATCACTACATTGCATAATAAGAACTAACATAGTGTTGTGGGTCAATTATATTTCTAAAACAAACTCATAGGAAAAAAGATCAGATCTGTGGTTACCATTGGTAGGGGACAGAGAGAGAATTAGATGAAGGCAGTCAAAAGAGAGAAACTTCCAGGCTTCCCTGGTCCACTGGGTAAAAGATTCCGCCCTGCAGTGCAAGGGGCACTGGTTCAATCCCTGGCCCAGGAAGATTCCACGTGCCGCAGAGCAGCTGGACCAGTGTGTCCAATTATGAGCCAGCGTTCTGGAGTGCATGTGCCCAGAGCCACTGCTCTGCAACAAAAGAGGCCACAGCTATGGGAGGCCCACACATGCCAAAGAATAAAAAGATGGATGAAAATAAACATAAATAAAAGACGCATGATGAGGAAAAGAAAAAATACATAAAAAAAAGAGACAGGGCTTCCCTGGTGGTCCAGTGGGTAGAGTCCACCTTGCAGTGCAAAGGGCACCAGTTCAATTTCCAGCCTGGGAAGATCCCACATGCTGTGGAGTGGCTGGACCGATGTGTCCAACTACTGAGCCGGAGCTCTGGAGCACATGTGCCCAGAGCCGGTGCTCTGCAGCGAGAGGCCACTGTGATGGGAGGCCCACACAGGCCAAAGAATTACAATGGATTAAAATAAATAAATGAAGGACCAATAAAAGAGCCCAAAATTAAAAAAAAAGAGAGAGAGAGGTAAATTTCCAATGAAAAGATAGTAAGCTCTAGGAATGTAATGTGTGTGTGTGTGTGCACAAGCATGCTCAGTTGTGTCCATCTCTTTTGCGACCCCATAGACTGTAACCCACCAGGCTCCTCTCCCCATGGAATCTTCCAGGAAGAAATACTGGAGTGGGCTGTCATCTCATCATCCATGGGATTGAAAACTCGTCTCCTGTGGCTCCTGCACTGCCAAATGGATGTTTTACCACCAAGCCATGTGGGCAGCCCAGGAATGTAATGTACAACATGATAAATATAACTAATATTGCTGTGTGTTATATATGAAAGTTGTTGAGAGTAAATTCTAAGAATTCTTGTCACTAGCGAAAAAAATGTTTTTCTAGTTCTTTAATTTTGTATCTGTACAAGATGATGGATGTTCAATAAGCTTACTGTCATAATTGTTTCACGATGTGTATAAGTAAAATCATTATACTGTACATCTTAAACCATTATATCTCAATAAAACTGAAAGAAAAGAAATTAAATTCTATTTTCAACTAAATATTATAGCATATAAGGAAAGAGGAAAGTATAGCCCATTCGAGAAAAAAATTGACAGAAATCCTCATGAAGGAGGTACAGACATTGGCCTTATTAGACAAAGACTTAAAGCTACTATCTTAAATGTGTTCAACAAGCAGAAGAAAACCAAGGAGCAAGAACTAAAGGAAATCAGAAAAACAATGTATGAAAAAATTGCAAGTAACAACAAAGATATAAAAAGAGCCAAATAGACAATCTAGATGCTATGAAAAAAAAATTGCAAGTAACAAAAACAATGAAAATTGAAGATAATTAAAATTATCCAGTCTGAATAAAAAAAAAGGCAGTGCAAAGGGCACCAGTTCAATTTCCAGCCTGGGAAGATCCCACATGCTGTGGAGTGGCTGGACCGATGTGTCCAACTACTGAGCCGGAGCTCTGGAGCACATGTGCCCAGAGCCGGTGCTCTGCAGCGAGAGGCCACTGTGATGGGAGGCCCACACAGGCCAAAGAATTACAATGGATTAAAATAAATAAATGAAGGACCAATAAAAGAGCCCAAAATTAAAAAAAAAGAGAGAGAGAGAGAGAGGTAAATTTCCAATGAAAAGATAGTAAGCTCTAGGAATGTAATGTGTGTGTGTGTGTGCACAAGCATGCTCAGTTGTGTCCATCTCTTTTGCGACCCCATAGACTGTAACCCACCAGGCTCCTCTCCCCATGGAATCTTCCAGGAAGAAATACTGGAGTGGGCTGTCATCTCATCATCCATGGGATTGAAAACTCGTCTCCTGTGGCTCCTGCACTGCCAAATGGATGTTTTACCACCAAGCCATGTGGGCAGCCCAGGAATGTAATGTACAACATGATAAATATAACTAATATTGCTGTGTGTTATATATGAAAGTTGTTGAGAGTAAATTCTAAGAATTCTTGTCACTAGCGAAAAAAATGTTTTTCTAGTTCTTTAATTTTGTATCTGTACAAGATGATGGATGTTCAATAAGCTTACTGTCATAATTGTTTCACGATGTGTATAAGTAAAATCATTATACTGTACATCTTAAACCATTATATCTCAATAAAACTGAAAGAAAAGAAATTAAATTCTATTTTCAACTAAATATTATAGCATATAAGGAAAGAGGAAAGTATAGCCCATTCGAGAAAAAAATTGACAGAAATCCTCATGAAGGAGGTACAGACATTGGCCTTATTAGACAAAGACTTAAAGCTACTATCTTAAATGTGTTCAACAAGCAGAAGAAAACCAAGGAGCAAGAACTAAAGGAAATCAGAAAAACAATGTATGAAAAAATTGCAAGTAACAACAAAGATATAAAAAGGAGCCAAATAGACAATCTAGAGCTAAAAAGCACAATATATGAAATAAAAACTCATAAGTTCAGCATCAGATACTAGCAAGCATAAGAACCAATGAAAATTGAAGATAATTAAAATTATCCAGTCTGAATGGCAGAGAGAAAGAGAAAGGAGAAAAAGAACAGACCCTAAGGAACCTATGGAATATCTTCAAGCAAACTAACATGTGTATGTTGGAAATATCAGGAGAGAGAGGAAAAGGCTAAGAAAGAGTATTTGAAGAAATAGTAGCTGAAAACATTCCAATTTTCATTATACATGAATTTATACATTCAAGAAGTTCAAGAACTCCAGGTAGGACAGCCTCAATGAAATCCAAGACATACTATAATCAAACTGTCAACAGACAAAGACAAAGAGACAATATACAGAACTGCAAGAGATAAGCAACTCATCACAAGGAAAGGATTTTCAATAAATTAACAGCTGATTTTTTCATTATGAACCATGAAGCCTAGAAGGCAGTAGGATGACATACCTAAAGTACTAAAAGTGGGACTTCCCTGATGGAGAATAATGGATTGAACTCTCTAATCAAAAAAGTGGCAGATGTTTGGCAGTCCACATAAATGGTAACATGCTAGGGCTGCTTCTTCAGCCCAAGGAAGCAAATCAAGGTGCTGATTTTAGTCTACATAATGGCCGTGTGGTATAAATTAAATTTATTTGGGGTATTATAGTCTCTTTAGACATGGGACAGCAAAAACAAAAACATAGATTGGAGTGAACTGTTTATTCTGCAGGACTTTTAAAAGTAAAGACAAGCAAAAATCAATAAAGCTAGATAGGTGGGAAAAGAAATTAAATTCTATTTTCAACTAAATATTATAGCATATAAGGAAAGAGGAAAGTATAGCCCATTCGAGAAAAAAATTGACAGAAATCCTCATGAAGGAGGTACAGACATTGGCCTTATTAGACAAAGACTTAAAGCTACTATCTTAAATGTGTTCAACAAGCAGAAGAAAACCAAGGAGCAAGAACTAAAGGAAATCAGAAAAACAATGTATGAAAAAATTGCAAGTAACAACAAAGATATAAAAAGGAGCCAAATAGACAATCTAGAGCTAAAAAGCACAATATATGAAATAAAAACTCATAAGTTCAGCATCAGATACTAGCAAGCATAAGAACCAATGAAAATTGAAGATAATTAAAATTATCCAGTCTGAATGGCAGAGAGAAAGAGAAAGGAGAAAAAGAACAGACCCTAAGGAACCTATGGAATATCTTCAAGCAAACTAACATGTGTATGTTGGAAATATCAGGAGAGAGAGGAAAAGGCTAAGAAAGAGTATTTGAAGAAATAGTAGCTGAAAACATTCCAATTTTCATTATACATGAATTTATACATTCAAGAAGTTCAAGAACTCCAGGTAGGACAGCCTCAATGAAATCCAAGACATACTATAATCAAACTGTCAACAGACAAAGACAAAGAGACAATATACAGAACTGCAAGAGATAAGCAACTCATCACAAGGAAAGGATTTTCAATAAATTAACAGCTGATTTTTTCATTATGAACCATGAAGCCTAGAAGGCAGTAGGATGACATACCTAAAGTACTAAAAGTGGGACTTCCCTGATGGAGAATAATGGATTGAACTCTCTAATCAAAAAAGTGGCAGATGTTTGGCAGTCCACATAAATGGTAACATGCTAGGGCTGCTTCTTCAGCCCAAGGAAGCAAATCAAGGTGCTGATTTTAGTCTACATAATGGCCGTGTGGTATAAATTAAATTTATTTGGGGTATTATAGTCTCTTTAGACATGGGACAGCAAAAACAAAAACATAGATTGGAGTGAACTGTTTATTCTGCAGGACTTTTAGTAAAACATCATCCTTTTCCCCTTGCCTTCATTTTAAAGATCTTCATTTAAAGTTAACAGAAAAAAATACAAATAAATGTCTAAGATGAAGTGTGGGAAAAAGAAAAAGTGGCAGATGGATAAGAAAACACAGATCCAGTTATATGATCTCTACAGGAGACTTACTTTAAATCTAAAGATACAAATAGGTTGAAAGTTGGAGGGAAAATATTCCATGCAATGGAATGACCAAAACAGAGCTGGGTGGCTGGCTATAACAACATCATACAAACTAGACTTTAAGTCTAAACCTGTTACAAGAGACAAATAAGAATACAGAATGTATTTGAATGGTAAACTCCTCAATAATTTACAATTATAAACATAGTCACCAAACAAGAGACCCAAATATATGAAGTAAACACTGATAGAACTGAAGAGAGAATTAGACAGCTATACAACAGTTTGAGATTTCAGTCAACCTAGGTGAAATAGACAAATTCTTAGACACATAAATTACCAAAAGTCAGTCAAGAAGAAATAGAGAATTTGAAAAGGCATATGACAAGTAAAGACATCGAATCAATAATCAAAAACCTCACAACAAGGTAGTCCAAATCAGATAACTTCATTGGTGAATTTTAGTAAATATTTTAAGAAAAATTAAAAACAATTATTTCTCCCAAAAATAAGAAGAGGAGGTAACACAACCTAACTTAACTCATCTTAAGAAGCCAGTATTATCCTGAAACCAATGCCAGACAAAGATATTAAAGAAAATTACTTACCAATATCCTCTATAAAAATAGACGCAACATATTTCAACAAAATGCTAAACAAACCAAATCCAATAGCTGACTAAGAAAGGATTCTATACCACGACTCAGGTAAAATTAATTCCAGAAATTCAAGAGTCATTAAACATAAGAAAAATCAATATAATATGCTGCATTAATAGAACAAGGGGGAAAACATGTAATCATAATCATCTCAGTTGATACAGAAAAATCATTTGACAAAATTCAACACATTTTCAGGATCAATATACTCAGAAACTAGGAAGAGAAAGGAAATTTCTCAGTATCATTAAAAGTATTTAAGGGCTTCCCTGGTGGTCTAGTGGGTAAAGAGTCCGCCTTGCAGTGCAAGGGACGCTGATTTGATCCCTGGCATGGGAAGATTCCATATGTCGGGTGGACTGGTGTGTCCAATTACGAGCCAGCTCTCTGGAGCACATGCGCCCAGATCCGATGCTCTGCAACCAGAGAGGCTACCGCGATGGGAGGCCCACACAGACGAAAGAACAAAGATGGATGAAAATAAATAAATAAAAAACCAATAAAAGAGGCCAAAAAAAAAAAAAGTTATTTAGGAAAAACCCACAGCTAACTCAGAATTCAATAGTGAAAGATTGAAAGCTTTTCCTCAAAGATCAGGAACAAGGAAAGGACACTGGGTTTCGCCGCTTCTATTCAACATATGTCAGAAGTCCTGGTCAAAGTTAATTAGATAAGGAGAAGAAATAAAACACATCCAAATTGCAAAGAAGTAAAACTATGTCTGTCTCAGACATATGTCCAGAAGTCTTAAAAGTATTCACAAATGAAATACCAGACCTAATAAACATATTCAGCAGTCTCAAGTTAAAAGAACACACAAAAATCAGTTTTGCTTTTATACAACCACAATGAACAATCTGAAAAGAATATTAAAAAACAATTCCATTTACAATATCATGGGAAAGAATAAAATATGCAGAAATAAATTAACCAAGTGAAAAAATACGTACACAGAAAAATCAGAAAAAAAATTGATGAAGGAAATTTAAGAAGACATTGATAAATGGACAGACATCTTTTACTGCTCGATTGGAAACTCAACAATATTATGATAACACCACCACCCAAAGTAACCTAGAGATTCAATGAAATATCTATGAATATTCCAATAGCCTTTGAGCAGAAATGGAAAAGCCAATCCTCAAATTCATGTGGAATTTTAAAGGGTCCAAAAAAAATGTTTGAGAACCCACTTGCCCTGATTTCAAAACTTACTACAAAACTGTAATAATTAAAACTGTCATATTGGCATACAGATAAGGAAATAGTCCATGGAAGAGAATTAAATGTCTGGAAATTAATCCATATGGTGAAGTGATTTTTCAGAAGGGTGCCTCAACCACTTAATGGGAAAGGACAGTATCTTCAACAAATAGTGCTGGGATAACTGGATAGTCACCCACAAAAGAATGAAGTTTGACCACTACCTCATGTCATTTTCAAAAGCTAAATCAAAATGGATCAATGACTGAAATATAAACTCTAAAGTTCTAAAATTCTAGTAATAAAACACAGGAATAAATCCTCATGATCTTGGATTTGGCAGTGGAGTCTTAGATACAACCCCAAAACCATAAGTAACAACACAAAACAAAAATGATAAATTGGAGTTCATGAAATTTTTTTAATTATGTAAAAATCATATTATTAAGAAAGTTAAAAGACAACTTGAACAATGAGAGAAAATATTTGAAGTCATGTATTTCTCTAATATCCAGACTGTATACAGAACTCTTACAGCCCAACAACAAAAAGACAAATAGCCCGATTATAAAACAGGCAAAAGCCTTAAGTAGATCTTTTCCCAAAGATACACAGATGGTAAACAGGAACATGAAAAGATGGTCAACATCATATGTCAGTTAAAAAATGCAAATTAAAACCACAATGACTACTTCTTTAACAAACTGGAATGGCAATAATAATAAAACAGAAAATAACAAGTGTTGAAAGGATATGAAGAATCTGGAAAGCCTGTGCATTGCTGGTGGGAAAACAGTTTGATAATTCCTCAAAACCTTAAAGACAGAATTACCATATGGCCAGTTATTCTACT
Source organism: Tragulus kanchil (assembly GCA_022376925.1). Classification (NCBI taxonomy): domain Eukaryota; kingdom Metazoa; phylum Chordata; class Mammalia; order Artiodactyla; family Tragulidae; genus Tragulus; species Tragulus kanchil. Next base: position 61,105,430 of record JAIOJX010000001.1, on the reverse strand, counting down.
CTTAGGTATATACCCCAAAGTACTGAAGACAGATAATCAAATACATGCACATACATGTTCATAGCAGCATTGTTCACAAATGCCAAAAGGTAAAAGACCCAAATGTCCATCAATGGATGTGTGGAGAAACAAAATGTATGATTCCATTTGGATGAAATATCTGGAATAGGTAACTCCAGAGACAGAATGAGGATTGGTGGTTTCCAGGAGCTGGAGGGAGGATAGAAATGGGGGAGGAATTGCTTACTATATACAAGGTTTTATTTTGGAGTAATAAAGATGTTTGGAAGTACATAGAGGTGGCGGTTGCACATGGAAGAGAATTAAATGTCTGGAAATTAATCCATATGGTGAAGTGATTTTTCAGAAGGGTGCCTCAACCACTTAATGGGAAAGGACAGTATCTTCAACAAATAGTGCTGGGATAACTGGATAGTCACCCACAAAAGAATGAAGTTTGACCACTACCTCATGTCATTTTCAAAAGCTAAATCAAAATGGATCAATGACTGAAATATAAACTCTAAAGTTCTAAAATTCTAGTAATAAAACACAGGAATAAATCCTCATGATCTTGGATTTGGCAGTGGAGTCTTAGATACAACCCCAAAACCATAAGTAACAACACAAAACAAAAATGATAAATTGGAGTTCATGAAATTTTTTTAATTATGTAAAAATCATATTATTAAGAAAGTTAAAAGACAACTTGAACAATGAGAGAAAATATTTGAAGTCATGTATTTCTCTAATATCCAGACTGTATACAGAACTCTTACAGCCCAACAACAAAAAGACAAATAGCCCGATTATAAAACAGGCAAAAGCCTTAAGTAGATCTTTTCCCAAAGATACACAGATGGTAAACAGGAACATGAAAAGATGGTCAACATCATATGTCAGTTAAAAAATGCAAATTAAAACCACAATGACTACTTCTTTAACAAACTGGAATGGCAATAATAATAAAACAGAAAATAACAAGTGTTGAAAGGATATGAAGAATCTGGAAAGCCTGTGCATTGCTGGTGGGAAAACAGTTTGATAATTCCTCAAAACCTTAAAGACAGAATTACCATATGGCCAGTTATTCTACTCTTAGGTATATACCCCAAAGTACTGAAGACAGATAATCAAATACATGCACATACATGTTCATAGCAGCATTGTTCACAAATGCCAAAAGGTAAAAGACCCAAATGTCCATCAATGGATGTGTGGAGAAACAAAATGTATGATTCCATTTGGATGAAATATCTGGAATAGGTAACTCCAGAGACAGAATGAGGATTGGTGGTTTCCAGGAGCTGGAGGGAGGATAGAAATGGGGGAGGAATTGCTTACTATATACAAGGTTTTATTTTGGAGTAATAAAGATGTTTGGAAGTACATAGAGGTGGCGGTTGCACATGCCTAAATATACTAAATACCTCTGAATTAGAAATAATTTAAATGATCCTATACACTGCTCATATGAATGTACACTAGTACAAATCACTTTAACCGATCTTTGGGCAGTTTCTTGTAAAGTGAAATACCTTATATATTTCATTCCTTTGCATTTACCTGAGAAATGAAAATTATGATACGAGGTGACTGTATAACAAAGTTCATAGCAAAACATAGAAGGGTAGTGGAACAAGGCAAGATTTTACTGGGAAGGGACACAAGTGAAACTATCCAATATCTTGATTGATGACCCTGGATAGTTTCAGGGTATAATGCTGAGGGTGTATACATTCGTCAAAATTCATTAAACTGCACTGAAAATGAATGCAGTTTACTGCATATGAACTATATTTCGATAAAGGTGACTTTTAAAAATAGAAGGGAGGGAGCCTGAATTGGGAGTTGGAGTTCTTCAGTAAGATTTCCACAGGCAACTCCCATGAGGGACACTTCATTGAGGTCCCTGTTTGCAGCAAGGAATGTGAAGGCAAAACATTGTTGGAATAGCTAAGTTATTCACTTGTTCCCATAAATTTACCAAATGGTATGCTGTATTTCCTGAACTATTTGAAGTATTTATTTAAATTTCCTTTAGATGAGAAGAACCCTCAAAATAAGTTCAGGCATGACAAATTTACATATATTTTACATACATGCAGGCAGACATATATATCCATAGTATAACTATCTAAATATTTAGTTTCGACCAAATACATCGCTTAATCATTAAAAACCTTAGGAACGTTCCCAGGAAATTAAAGAGAGCTAAGGCATTTTAATATATTTTTTTTCTTGTGGTTTACACTCTCGTTTCAACTGTGTCTTTAAACCATACCATCATCTCCATTTTCCTGTCTCTTTTGGATCATTTTATCTCTAGTCAGACAATAGTACTTGAGAAATAATATGTTTTATTTAATGTAACAAATATTGGTATATGTGAACTTAACTGACATAATGTCTAGCTAATATCTCTAGAAAGAAACTAAAATAGTGTTTCTATGTCATCTTTTCCACTTTGAGGTAAAGACCAGAGATGAAGAAAGCTAGCCAAGAAAGAAAATAAATTACTATGCCTAAAGAAAGGCAATTAGATTTCACTAAACTGTATTGAAAGAGTCTACAGATTCTGCACGAAAATCGTGGTTATCATTTGTTGGACACAGACTATATACCATGTATTAAGATATTTTAGGCCAATAATATTAGCAGAATTAGTAGGTGGAAGAGCCATGACTCAAACCAAGTCTGATGGCAATGTCCATGTGCTAAACTAAACCATTACACTGCACTATCATAATAACTTTAGAACCAGTCATTTCACGGCTCTGTTGTTGTTCAGTCACTCAATCCTGTCTGACTCTTTGCAACCCCATGGACAGCAGCACCCCAGGCTTCCCTATCCTTCACCACCTCCTGGAGTTTGCTCAAACTCATGTTCATTGAGTCAGTGAGGCCATGTAAGCATCTCGTCCTCTGCGGTCCCCTTCTCCTCCTGCCTTCAATAGTTCCCAGCAGGGTTCTGTACTGCCTGCCATAATAAAGAAGAATCTGTCCTACCTACTGCAAAACACCAAAATTCTAAAGCTGTTTACCATTCTAATTCCTGATCCTTTTCTGTTCAGATAAACTCTGTGCAGTCACTCTCTACCCTAGATCTACATTAAAAAAAAACCTTCCAAATCCTGCTCTTTCCAATAATTTACTATGATAAAGTACAACATTAGAGCAACAATGTGGAGAGAAGATGAATATACCTCCCATGTTACATGCTAGTCAGCCTCTTAAAGGAATGACTAAGAAAAGTGCAGAATCCTAAAATGAGATGGGTACCGCATGCCTAATGGGGTGCAACTCTCATTTTTCCCAGTCACATTCACTTTATATCATCTAGACAGATTTAAAATATGTACATTTTCTCAACCAAAACCCTCAAAGTATATCTTTCTTACCACAACACCCTATCTTGGCTATGAAGTCAACTATCACTCACGCACTCAGGCTCAATTCTCAGCCTCACTGAGACTGACACGATTTTGTTCTTCATGGAAATGACAAAATGCAGTGGAGATTAGAGCACCAACTGGTAATATAATCCAATTATCTTCAACCAATACTGGGAAAAAAAGCAGAAACTAGATAAAATGATTTATTAATGCTTTGGAATAAATTATAGAACTTGTAATTAAAACCCGATATCTTCTTGAAACATTTATTAGAGTTACTACATATTTTACAAATCTTAAATATTCCTAATTCATCCAGAAAACACTTAAAACATAAGGTTTAAAAGTTGTCCTCGTTCTTTAACCAAGAGGGGATTTCTATTTTATCACAACTTTTGTGTCAATTTATATAAAGATTTTGGATACATTCACAAGATTTTAAAATAATATCACAGGTTTCACACATACATATTTTGCTCCAAATATAAGCAAAAAAGTTGAAACCAGTATCCAAAATCCCTCTTTTTAGTGCTGAGATGTTCTCTGGCACTCAGTGAGGGGAAAAGCAAATACATGCTATACTTAATATGAAAGTATACATAAAGATTAAAGATGACTGCTCTTCATTTGTGTTCAGGGACAGAATTACTATTGGCATTATGCTATTTTGCATCCTCTGTAATTTTTTTACTGAAAAAAAAAAAACTCAAGTTCTACTTTTCTAAAAATAACGCAAAGGAAAACTCCAAAATTTACCTGAAATGTTTATTAAAATAATAAAATCCTGTTTTAGCCTTTCCTTAATTCATCTAGCCTTGTTTTCCTTTAACAGGAATGACGGCATAGGGACTTCCCTGGTAGTCCAGTGATTAAGACTGCAGCACTCCCAATGCAGGTGGCACAGGCTCAGTCCCTGGTTGGAGAACTAAGATCCTTCAAGCTAATACTCAATATTTGAAAAACATGTTTATTGCAAAAGTAAATAAAAATTTACTACAGATAACTAAGACTTCCCACGTGGCTCAGAGGTAAAGAATCCACCTGCCAATACAGGAGATGAGGATTCAATTCCGGGTCCAGGAAGATCTCCTGAAGAAGGAAATGGCAACCCACTCCAGTATTTTTGCGTGGAGACCCCCAGGGACAGAGGAGCCTAGAAGGCTACAGTCCATGGCGTTGCAAAGGGTTTGACATGATGTAGCAACTGAACAACAACAAAGATTACTGAGAGAAGAGACAAGGAAAAAAAAAAATAAGGGTCCATAATCTCTCATTATCCTATAAATCTTTTTTCTCCATTTATGTTTGGATAAACATTTATCATAGAGACATTCTTTGTTAATATATAAATATCATGTTTAGACTGCTAATGCATTTTTAAGGACAATGGTAAAGGATATGAAACTTTTATACTTATTCCACCCAAAATTAACCAAGGTAATGTTCCATAAGGAAAGCTGAGCACTGAAGAATTGATGCCTTTGAACTGTGGTACTGGAGAAGGCTCTTGAAAGTCCCTTGGACTGCAAGGAGACCAAACCAGTCAACCCTAAATGAAACCAACCCTGAATATACACTGTACAGACTGCTACTGAAGCTGAAATTCCAATATTTTGGCCAACTGATGCAGAGACGACTCACTGGAAAAGACCCCAATGCTGGGAAGAAAAGAAGGGAGAGGGGGACAACAGAGGATGAGATGGTTGGATGGTATCACCATCTCAATGGACATGAGATTCTGCAAGCTCCAGAAGATGATGAAGGACAAGGAAGCTTGGCATGTTGCAGTCCATGGGGTTGCAAAGAATCAGACACAACTGAACAACTCAGCTGAATGTCTCTATGAGTGCACATTTCCATTACCTATGATTTAACGAGAACATATGTTTATATTCCTGTCCTCCAGAATAATTTCCATTTTTTTAAAATAATTTCCAATCTTATTAATGTTTAAACAATAAAAATCTTTTAACTGTCATGAAGTGAGAATACAGATGAAAAAGTAGACATGTAAGCAAAAGATATAAACATTATAACCTGAAATAATTTAATCCTTCTTGCCTATGAATATTTTCAGTTTTTCAAAATTTGGACCTGATTTTAAAGCAAAGCCTGAGTGGGATTTCCCTGGTGGTCCAGTGTATAAGACCCTGTACTTCCAATGCAGAAGGCACAGGTCAGGGAATTAAGATCCCACTTGGCACAGCAAAAGACACAAAAAAAAAAAATGAGGGAAAAGTAATGTCTATAATGCCTCATGGAAATCAGAAAGCCCTCAGTTTGGACTCATCTTTTTTTTTTATTAGCATATTGTCAATTTTACATTATAATGATTTAACCATCTATAGAAAAAAGGTACTTCTCTTTCCTATCTGGCTATCATGGAGTAGAGGAATAATGAGAACATGGGTGTGAAAGTCTACTAGGATAGAGATAAGTTTATAAGATCATGCTTTAAATGTAACAGTTGTCAATATGCAAATTCAAATGTGTCATTCACCTTAGTCAGGGAAACAAATGTAAGCCCCTAAAGATGAACCTCTTTTTCCACCTTTAAGAAAGGTGACCTTTCTCAGTTTATTCTCATTAGTTATTTTACAACATTAGTCTGTAGTTTTTTCCATTATGCATTATACATAAATGAAAGCATGAAGGCCATGATAAGATCTAATAAGCTTGTGTGATAACAAAAAACAAGTCTTTACTGCAAGTGTGGAGAAAAATGAAATGCCTAAATAGGCTGTAAAAGATAAGCAAATAGAATTGAGAGGTGTAAGAGCTAAGAATGCATTCATTCACTATGAAGGATAATTTGAGTACATCCACTCCAAAGTAAAGAACATTTAAAAAATATTAAAAACACAGGAACTCAAATGACCATAAGAACTAGGAGGAAAAAAAAAGCTATTATTTTCCTTCTTCCAAAATGTATCTAGTATCTTTAAGGAGTGAGGAAAGTGGGGCAGGGGGAACCTAGGGAGATCCTGCCGGGCAGTGGAAACTTTCAACATACCCACATCTGAAGAAAATGTATAGCTTATTTTAAATATCACAACATAAAAGAAACTGACTCCTTTACTTTGAGACAAAACAATGAAAATTAACATGACCTTAAAGCTAGGAAGTAATCAGAAAGGCATCAAAGATATAAACATTATAACCTGAAATAATTTAATCCTTCTTGCCTATGAATATTTTCAGTTTTCAAAATTTGGACCTGATTTTAAAGCAAAGCCTGAGTGGGATTTCCCTGGTGGTCCAGTGTATAAGACCCTGTACTTCCAATGCAGAAGGCACAGGTCAGGGAATTAAGATCCCACTTGGCACAGCAAAAGACACAAAAAAAAAAAATGAGGGAAAAGTAATGTCTATAATGCCTCATGGAAATCAGAAAGCCCTCAGTTTGGACTCATCTTTTTTTTTTATTAGCATATTGTCAATTTTACATTATAATGATTTAACCATCTATAGAAAAAAGGTACTTCTCTTTCCTATCTGGCTATCATGGAGTAGAGGAATAATGAGAACATGGGTGTGAAAGTCTACTAGGATAGAGATAAGTTTATAAGATCATGCTTTAAATGTAACAGTTGTCAATATGCAAATTCAAATGTGTCATTCACCTTAGTCAGGGAAACAAATGTAAGCCCCTAAAGATGAACCTCTTTTTCCACCTTTAAGAAAGGTGACCTTTCTCAGTTTATTCTCATTAGTTATTTTACAACATTAGTCTGTAGTTTTTTCCATTATGCATTATACATAAATGAAAGCATGAAGGCCATGATAAGATCTAATAAGCTTGTGTGATAACAAAAAACAAGTCTTTACTGCAAGTGTGGAGAAAAATGAAATGCCTAAATAGGCTGTAAAAGATAAGCAAATAGAATTGAGAGGTGTAAGAGCTAAGAATGCATTCATTCACTATGAAGGATAATTTGAGTACATCCACTCCAAAGTAAAGAACATTTAAAAAATATTAAAAACACAGGAACTCAAATGACCATAAGAACTAGGAGGAAAAAAAAAGCTATTATTTTCCTTCTTCCAAAATGTATCTAGTATCTTTAAGGAGTGAGGAAAGTGGGGCAGGGGGAACCTAGGGAGATCCTGCCGGGCAGTGGAAACTTTCAACATACCCACATCTGAAGAAAATGTATAGCTTATTTTAAATATCACAACATAAAAGAAACTGACTCCTTTACTTTGAGACAAAACAATGAAAATTAACATGACCTTAAAGCTAGGGAAAATGGGCTCATTTATAGCCAGCTAGCAAAAATACTCAGAAGGGATACTAAAGCTTAAATAAATGCTTCACATTTCAGAAGGCTTCCTGAGATTAAATGAAAACATATCAATTCAAAATAAGGTCATTTCCTACATTGTTCAGGCATTTCTCCTATGAAGTTAAGTCAAAATGAAGCAAAGTTAGAAAAACAGTTTTCCTCATTTCAGAATGACTGAACTGAACTGAATGGCTCAACGTGAACTTAACTGGATTTTTTTCTAAAATATTTTAATCAGTTACCAAATCTTAGACCAACATAGTTTAATTGTTTTATACACTGTTGCTGTTTAGTCGCTAAGTCGTGTCTGACTCTTTGAGACCCCATGGACTGTGGCCTGCCAGGCTCCTCTATCCATGGGGTTCTCCAGCCAAGAATACTGGAGTTGGTTGCCATTTCCTTCTCCAGGGGATCTTTCCCAACCCAGGGGCTGACCCACATCTCTTCCATTCGCAGGTGGATTCTTTACCACTGTGCCACTGGGGAAGTCTGTTTTATACATTATCAAAGAGAAGCACAGCATGTAAATGAAGTAAAATAAGGTAATAGGAAATAAAGCTATAGGAATGGTCCTGGTCTTCTGGTCTCTTCAACTTCACAGACAAGATAAAGATAGTTCTTATCTTTATCCTATGATTAGAATATCTTTATCCTATGAATAAAGGGATATTCTATGAAAAAATTAATCATAAAAACTTTACTTTCCATTAATTAAATGAAAGGCTTTGTGTTAGATGTGAGGTACAGAAACATAAACACAATTACTGCTCTTGAGATAACGCTTAACTTTTTTACTTTTTATATAATTGTTAAAACTCACTTTCCATTTACAGTTATTACGAAACACTGGCTCTATTCTCTGTGTTGTCCAATACATTACTTAGCCTATCTTGCACCCAAGTTTGTACCTCCCAATCCCCTACCCCTATATTGCCCCTTGCCTCCACCGAACCACTAGATTGTTCTCTGGATCTATGAGTCTGCTTCTTTTTTGTTATATTCACTCGTTTGTTGTATTTTTAGATTCCACATATAAGTATTTACTTTCTTTGACTTACTTCACTTAGTATAATGCCACCAAAATCCATCCATATTGCTGCAAATAGCAAAATTTCATTCTTTCCATGGCTGAGTAATATTCCAGTGTGTGTGTGTGTATATATACACACACACCATATTTTCTTTATCCATTCATCTGTGGGCCTAAGTGGGCCTAAGCCACTTAGGTGGCTTTCACTCTTTGGCAATTATAAATAATACTGATATGAATATTGGGGTACATATATCTTTTCAAATTAGTGTTTTTGTTTTTTCCAGGTATATACCCAGGTATGGAACAGCTGGGTCATATAAAGGAAATAAAAGCAAAAATTATTACATGGGTCCTAACTAAACATGAAGGCGTTTGCACAGCAAAGGAAACTATCAACAAACTGAAAAGACAAGGTACAGAATGAGACAAAATATTTGCAAATGATATGACAAATAAGGGATTAATATGTAACATATACAAACAGGTCATACAACATAAAAAAATGAGCAGAAAAACTGAATTTTTTCCAAAGAGGAAATGCAGATGTCTAACAGCACAGGAAAAGATGCTCCATGTCCCTAATCATCAGGGAAATGCAAATCAAAACCACAGTGAAATACCCCACAGTGTGATACCACTTCACACTTGAAAGAACAGCTATTACCAAAAAAAAAAAAAAACCCACAAATAACAATGTTGGTGAGGATGTAGAAAAAAGGAAACCCTTGTACACTGTTGGTGGGAATGCAAAGTGGTGCTGCCACTGTGGAAAACAGTCTGGAGGTTTCTCAAAAAAATAAAAGTAGAACTACCATATGACTCAGCAAGTCTAGTCCAAGGTAACTCTTACACTGTAGGTTTAGACAGATAGGTAAGATATATAGACAGACAGATAGATATAGGTAATGAATATAAGCATACGCTGACAATATCTAATTTTAGGAATCTACTTGAAGAAAAAAATCTTGAGAAGCAAATAATTGTGTTCAGTGATGTTCACAGAAGCACAATCAAAAAAAAAAAAAATGAAAGCAGGGTATATTGGAGCAATTACGACTGGATTTGCTATTTTGCTATGAACAGCCAGAACCTCTATCAAATACATGAAACAAATGTTTTCAGACACTGGGAAAAGTTAGCAAAAACTGTGGCCTCAGAAAGCAAACATTCGGGCTTCCCTGGTGGTCCAGTGCGCAAGGACACCGCCTTGCAGGGCAAGGGGCGCCAGTTCGATCCCTGGCCTGGGAAGATCCCACGTGCCGCGGAGCGGCTGGACCAATGTGTCCAATTATCAAGCCGGGGCTCTGGAGCACATGCGCCCAGAGCTGGTGCTCTGAGACAACAGAGGCCACCGCGATGGGAGGCCCACACGGGCCAAAGAACAAAGATGGATGAAAAAGAGATAAATGAAAGACCAAGAGAAGTGGCCCCGCCCCTTCCTCCCCAACCTGCCCCCTCCAATAAATAAATAAAATATTTAAAAAAAAAAAAAAAGAAAGTGACCATTCTCCTGAAGGTCCTAACAATAAGATAAGGGGATAAATGGAGTGTGCACCCTGCAAAGGAAGAAGTAAATCTTTCTTATATCTTAATTCAAAGAAAAAAACATCACACTATGTAGATAATTCTAAGAAATTCATTTAAAATCTATCAAAAATTAGAAACTGTGGAATTCCCTGGTGATCCAGTGGCTAAGACTCTGTGCTCCCAATGCAGGGGTCCTGGGTTCGATCCCTGGTCAGGGAACTAGAGCCTACATGCTACAACTGAAACCCATTGCAGCCAAATAAATATAAATAAAATATTTTTTTTTAATTATAAACTCAGCAAGAGAAAAAACAAGAGAAAAAAATCACTGATATTTCAATACACTAACAACAGATAATTGAAAATAGGAAATAAAACACAATAGCATTAATACTATTAATACTACATAATACTATTCGAACACATGAATAGAGATAAGTTTAAGAAAATATAAGACCTACATACTGAAATGTATAACACATTAATGATAAGCAAATAATTGTGTTCAGTGATGTTCACAGAAGCACAATCAAAAAAAAAAAAATGAAAGCAGGGTATATTGGAGCAATTACGACTGGATTTGCTATTTTGCTATGAACAGCCAGAACCTCTATCAAATACATGAAACAAATGTTTTCAGACACTGGGAAAAGTTAGCAAAAACTGTGGCCTCAGAAAGCAAACATTCGGGCTTCCCTGGTGGTCCAGTGCGCAAGGACACCGCCTTGCAGGGCAAGGGGCGCCAGTTCGATCCCTGGCCTGGGAAGATCCCACGTGCCGCGGAGCGGCTGGACCAATGTGTCCAATTATCAAGCCGGGGCTCTGGAGCACATGCGCCCAGAGCTGGTGCTCTGAGACAACAGAGGCCACCGCGATGGGAGGCCCACACGGGCCAAAGAACAAAGATGGATGAAAAAGAGATAAATGAAAGACCAAGAGAAGTGGCCCGCCCGCCCCCCTCCCCCCCAACCTGCCCCCTCCAATAAATAAATAAAATATTTAAAAAAAAAAAAAAAGAAAGTGACCATTCTCCTGAAGGTCCTAACAATAAGATAAGGGGATAAATGGAGTGTGCACCCTGCAAAGGAAGAAGTAAATCTTTCTTATATCTTAATTCAAAGAAGAAAAAAAAATCACATTATGTAGATAATTCTAAGAAATTCATTTAAAATCTATCAAAAATTAGAAACTGTGGAATTCCCTGGTGATCCAGTGGCTAAGACTCTGTGCTCCCAATGCAGGGGTCCTGGGTTCGATCCCTGGTCAGGGAACTAGAGCCTACATGCTACAACTGAAACCCATTGCAGCCAAATAAATATAAATAAAATATTTTTTTTTAATTATAAACTCAGCAAGAGAAAAAACAAGAGAAAAAAATCACTGATATTTCAATACACTAACAACAGATAATTGAAAATAGGAAATAAAACACAATAGCATTAATACTATTAATACTACATAATACTATTCGAACACATGAATAGAGATAAGTTTAAGAAAATATAAGACCTACATACTGAAATGTATAACACATTAATGATAAAATGACTAAAGAATATCTTAATAAACAGGAAGATACACCATGTTAATTTATCAGAATACTGAATACTGTTCAGGTTTCAATTTTCCCCAAAATGATCTGCAGATTAAATAGAAGCCCACTCAAATTTACAGAAGGTTCATCTGTATGAATATACAAGGTGATTGTAAAATTTATACAAAAAAAATTATACAGAAATGCAAAGAAGTAAGAGGAGCAGGACGAAAGGAGGAGGTACAGGAAGAAACAGAAGATGGGAAATGAGAAAGCAAATGAAAATTTGGAAAAGAACAAATATGAAGTCTGCACCACTTGATTTCCAGCCTTAAGTCTGCTATTAGTTTGCGTTTGTGCTCAGTCATGTCCAACTCTTTGTGACCCAATGGACTCTAGTCTGCCAGGCTCCTCTGTCCATGGGATTCTCCAGGCAAGAATACTGGAGTGAGTTGTCATTTCTTTCTCCGGGGGATCTTTCCAACAAACAGATCAAACTCACTGCTCCCGTGTTTCCTGCACTGGCAGGCAGATTCTTTATTGCTGAGCCACCTAAGAAGCATCTGCCATTAACCTTGAAGAAGACATATAGGTTGAGGAACTATGTAGAGTCCAAAAATAGACCCACACACATACAGTTAACTGATATTCAACAACGGTACCCAGGTAATTCACTGGGGAAGGGATCATCTTTTCAAAAAATGGTACTAGAATTAGTTAAGCACATGGGAAACAAAAACCCTTACCAAACACCATACAGGAACAACTAAATGAGCCAAAAGGTAAAACTTTTCCTTTTTTAACTTTTAGAAGAAAACACGGTAGAAAATCTTGGTGAGCTTGGTATACACAAAGATTTCTTATAAAGAACATAGAAAACCATAAACATAAAAAAGGTGGTAAACTGAACTGTGTCAAATTGTTTTTTCCTTTATTTTCTTTAAAGATTTAACTTCTATTCTCTGAAAATATCAATCAATTAAGAAGTTAAAAACGCAAGTCACCAAATGGGTGAACATATCCACAAAACGTGTATATATCAAAGATGCTGTATCCAAATTATATAAGAGCCCTTAGCCCTCAAATATGAGAAAAGAAATAAAAAAGAAATGGCCTTACTGAGAGACACCATATGGATAAATTTCAAATGCACCTTAAAATGGGCTGAACATATAATAAAATTTCCCCAGATTTATGATACTGAACAGGTTTCAATTTTCCCCAAAATGATCTGCAGATTAAATAGAAGCCCACTCAAATTTACAGAAGGTTCATCTGTATGAATATACAAGGTGATTGTAAAATTTATACAAAAAAAATTATACAGAAATGCAAAGAAGTAAGAGGAGCAGGACGAAAGGAGGAGGTACAGGAAGAAACAGAAGATGGGAAATGAGAAAGCAAATGAAAATTTGGAAAAGAACAAATATGAAGTCTGCACCACTTGATTTCCAGCCTTAAGTCTGCTATTAGTTTGCGTTTGTGCTCAGTCATGTCCAACTCTTTGTGACCCAATGGACTCTAGTCTGCCAGGCTCCTCTGTCCATGGGATTCTCCAGGCAAGAATACTGGAGTGAGTTGTCATTTCTTTCTCCGGGGGATCTTTCCAACAAACAGATCAAACTCACTGCTCCCGTGTTTCCTGCACTGGCAGGCAGATTCTTTATTGCTGAGCCACCTAAGAAGCATCTGCCATTAACCTTGAAGAAGACATATAGGTTGAGGAACTATGTAGAGTCCAAAAATAGACCCACACACATACAGTTAACTGATATTCAACAACGGTACCCAGGTAATTCACTGGGGAAGGGATCATCTTTTCAAAAAATGGTACTAGAATTAGTTAAGCACATGGGAAACAAAAACCCTTACCAAACACCATACAGGAACAACTAAATGAGCCAAAAGGTAAAACTTTTCCTTTTTTAACTTTTAGAAGAAAACACGGTAGAAAATCTTGGTGAGCTTGGTATACACAAAGATTTCTTATAAAGAACATAGAAAACCATAAACATAAAAAAGGTGGTAAACTGAACTGTGTCAAATTGTTTTTTCCTTTATTTTCTTTAAAGATTTAACTTCTATTCTCTGAAAATATCAATCAATTAAGAAGTTAAAAACGCAAGTCACCAAATGGGTGAACATATCCACAAAACGTGTATATATCAAAGATGCTGTATCCAAATTATATAAGAGCCCTTAGCCCTCAAATATGAGAAAAGAAATAAAAAAGAAATGGCCTTACTGAGAGACACCATATGGATAAATTTCAAATGCATTACCTTAAGAGAAAAAGGTTAAACTCAATAGGTTACATGCTGAATGATTCCATGTATATTATGAAAAATTTATAAAATTATAGAATCAGAAAATAACCAGGGTAAGTGGAGAAGTTAATTACAAAGGAGCAGCATTAGGAAATATTGTGAGGTGATAGAACTGTTCCGAATCTTGTTTATAGCAGTGGTTATAATATTGTATGCATTTATTAAAGCTCACAGATCATATATCAAGGATAGTAAATTTTACAGAATATAAATAAAAAGAACAATAAGAAAACTTGCAAGACAGCAATAATCAGACACAGAAATGGCTAAAATTAAAAAGAGTTACAGTAGCAAACGCAGGCTAGGGTGAGCGACAACTAGGATTTCTTATACGTTGATGGAATGTACAACAGTACAACCACTTGATTCGGGTTTCTGTATGGCAGTAAACAACAAAACTCTGTAAAAGAAAGAAAGTTTAAAAAAATACAAGAAAAAATATATGGAGAAAAATACTAATAAAAAACTATTTAGCAATTTCTTATCAAATTTAAAATGGACTTATGATACAACCCAGCAATTCCATTTCTTTATATTTACACAAGAAAAATGAAAATATGTCCACATAAAAACTTGCTCACAACATACATAGCAGAAGTAGAGGAAACCTCTGAAGACAATTTTCTCCATCTGACAGTGTTCACTACCTTTCCACCCAAAGCATTTCTCCTCTTTCTCCCTCAGGTCTCCCTAAAACTGCAGGAGCTTTTTGCTTGAGGCTCCTTCATCAGTGAGATGACCTGACCCCCAAGTCTGTGCTGATCCACCAGAGCTGCAGTCAAAGCATGGAGAAAAATGTAAATGGGAGGGAAAGCAAATTATCACTTACCCTGATTTAGTCTCCTTCTTATCAATCATAGTAGGCAGTTAAGGGGTGCTTATATTCATTGTGACTTGCTTGTTTTAATTGGCTACTAAGACATCTAGCATCTCAGCTGAGTTCCTGACAATGTGATCATTTCAATAGGCACATATTATTTCTGATGAAATTTAACAGTATTTTTTTTAATGTTAGCAAACAGGAATGCAAAAGGAGCTCCTCAACCTGTTACTGTGTAAAACTCAAAGTTAATATAAGAGCAAAATACTGAATATGTTCCCCCAAAGACACAGTGCAAAAAAATATGTTTTCTCTTACCACTTTTATTAAACTTATCCTGGAAGTCTTAGCCAGTAGAGTAAGGCAGAGAGCAGAAAAAGACATACAGATTGAAAAAGAAAGTAAAAATCTATTTTCAGGTGATATGATTATGTACAGAGAAAATACAAAATAACTACTAGATCCTAACGAATAATCTTAGCAATGCTATTCTGTATCTTGATTGACTGCACTTACTGTTGTATGCATCTGTCAAAACTCACAGAAGTGTGCATAAAATGGGTGTATCATAAATATATATATATATATATGTGTGTCATGCTGTAAAAAAGAAAAAAACAGAATATCTTAGAAGAAAAAGATCAATATAAAAATGAATGTCTGTATCTTATCAAAAATTAAAAATAAAACCTTAAAAATTGTACCACTTACTATACAGTCATATGTGTAAGAAGCAATAACAAATACTGAGCATGATTTCTATGATAAAGGTATATGATAAAGAATATCTAAATTACATGCCATATTTCAGAGATTAGAAAAATCAATAATTTTAATATTTCACTTCTTCCTAAACTGATCCTTAGAATTACTTCTATCCTAACCAAAATCTTAAATGGTTTTTCAGTAAAAATTGACAAGATAAATCTAAAATGTATATGACACAAGTATTCAAGACAATAATCAAGACAATCTTGAACAAAAACTTGAAGAATTTATACTACAAAATTTAAAGAGTCATTATAATGCCAAGATAATGAAGAAATTGTAATACTCAAGTAAAGACAAGCAGATCAACAAACCAGGCCAGTAAGTTCTGACCTAGATCTGTACCTATACATTCAATTGATTTTTTTCAATAAAGCCATCAAACTAAATAAATGAAAAAAGGAATTTCTTTTCAATACAAGGTACTGAAACAACTGGTTATGTAGATAGAAAAAAATGGTCATAAAGACAAAATTTGAAATTATAAATATTCTGGAAGAAAACATGATTATACCTTTGCCACCCTGGAGTTTAATAAAAGTTTTAATAAGTGACACAAAAGGCACTGAAAGGAAAGGCACATGATGGAGCCTGGAGTAATGTAAATTTCTAAATCTTGACCTGGATGGTGGTTACCAATGTTTACACAATTTAAAAAAAAATTGAGGGCTTCCCCTGGTGGTCCAGTGGATAAGGACACCGCCTTGCAGTGCAAGGGGTGCTGGTTCGCTCCCTGGCCTGGGAAGATCCCACGTGCCGCGGAGCGGCTGGACAGATGTGTCCAATCACTGAGCCGGAGCTCTGGAGCGCATGCGCCCAGAGCTGGCGCTCTGCAACGACAGACGCCACCGCGATGGGAGGCCCGCAGGAGCCAAAGAACAAAGACGGATGAAAATAGAGAAATGAAAGACCAATAGAAGTGGCCCGCCCGCTCCCCTCCCTCCCCAACCCGACACCCGCCAAAAATAAATAAATAAATAAATCTTTAAAAAAAAAATTGAGCTGTTCATCTAAGATAAATGCATGTCACTTTATGTAAATTAGACTTCAACAAACAACTGTTAAATGCAAAAATTAAAATGCTCATAGAAGCTTTACCTACAATAATCACAAAATGTAAGCAACACAAATATCCATCAATGTGTGAACAGAAAACCAAAGTGTGATATATCCATACGATGGACCACTACACAGTAAGAAAATAATGAACTATGGATATACAATGTGGACAAATGTCAAATACTGAGAAAAAAGATACACAGCAAAGTGTACATATCACTCTATTTATACAACTCTAGAAAATGAAATTAATATACAGAAATCAGATGAGTGGTTACCTGTTGATGAGGGGTTAGAGTAGGCAAGGAGAGAGGAGCTATTCAAGAAGCATGAAAATCTCTTGGTGTGATATATGATGTTCATCATTTTAATGTCCTGATGGTTTCATGAGTTTATGTCACTTCTCGAATTGTACACTTTAAATATATGCACTTTCTTTTATGCCAAGTATACCTCGGTTACTTAAAAATTATAGCGACAAGAATTGGATCTCAAGAAATTTCCTTTAAACAACCAGAACAATAGAATTTGAGAGTTGAAGGATACTTTTGTGGGTATTGCTAACAAGGTAGCACTAACCTCCACTCAAGTACTTTTAGCAGTGGGGCATTCCTATTACTAAACAGCATAATTGTTAGAAAACAATTGATATTAAAAGTTCCCATAAACTTACCTCATTGATTCTAGTCTTCCCTCTTGGCAAATAAATTTACCCTGAAATTCAAACTTCATTTAGTAACTAGCTGCTGAGAATCAACCACGTACAAGGAAACAGTCTATACACTATGGTGAATACAGATATGTAAGACAAGAATTCTGGTTTGATGAGTTTTCCAATTTGGTACCTAAAAATAACAAACTATAGTTCATTGCCTTTCTTCATCATTGTCTCTTTGGCTGATGTTTGTATAGTGAGAATGTTTCTGACTTGTCAATTAAACTGAACTTGATCGGAAAGATACAAGTACAATCAGTACATTTCCTATTTGGCATTTTAAACTCCATCTACTAGGATGAAGAAAATTACAAAATCCTATCACTAATCCATAAGCCAATGTGGTATACTAGAGGAATAATATTACTTCTCTACCCTGCAACTGACAAGCAGCATGTTTCATCAATCACTTTGCTTTCCTGTAAAATGATGAAGTTGGTCTCTGTAGAGGAGTGGTTCTCAAACTTTTCAAGACCCTTTTTAAACAAATATTGTTTAGTTGCACAGGATCTTACTTGTGGCAAGGGGGATCTTTAGTTGCAGCATGCAGGTCCGTTAACTGCACCATGCAAACTCCTCGCTGAGGCATGTGGGATTCAGTGCCCTGACCAAGTATCAAACCTGGGCCCCTGCTGAGATTGGAGTCTTAAGCTTGGGACCATCAGGGATGGGTTTTTAGAGTAGGCAAGGAGAGAGGGGGGCTATTCAAGAAGCATGAAAATCTCTTGGTGTGATATATGATGTTCATCATTTTAATGTCCTGATGGTTTCATGAGTTTATGTCATTTGAATTGTACACTTTAAATATATGCACTTTCTTTTATGCCAAGTATACCTCGGTTACTTAAAAATTATAGCGACAAGAATTGGATCTCAAGAAATTTCCTTTAAACAACCAGAACAATAGAATTTGAGAGTTGAAGGATACTTTTGTGGGTATTGCTAACAAGGTAGCACTAACCTCCACTCAAGTACTTTTAGCAGTGGGGCATTCCTATTACTAAACAGCATAATTGTTAGAAAACAATTGATATTAAAAGTTCCCATAAACTTACCTCATTGATTCTAGTCTTCCCTCTTGGCAAATAAATTTACCCTGAAATTCAAACTTCATTTAGTAACTAGCTGCTGAGAATCAACCACGTACAAGGAAACAGTCTATACACTATGGTGAATACAGATATGTAAGACAAGAATTCTGGTTTGATGAGTTTTCCAATTTGGTACCTAAAAATAACAAACTATAGTTCATTGCCTTTCTTCATCATTGTCTCTTTGGCTGATGTTTGTATAGTGAGAATGTTTCTGACTTGTCAATTAAACTGAACTTGATCGGAAAGATACAAGTACAATCAGTACATTTCCTATTTGGCATTTTAAACTCCATCTACTAGGATGAAGAAAATTACAAAATCCTATCACTAATCCATAAGCCAATGTGGTATACTAGAGGAATAATATTACTTCTCTGCCCCTGCAACTGACAAGCAGCATGTTTCATCAATCACTTTGCTTTCCTGTAAAATGATGAAGTTGGTCTCTGTAGAGGAGTGGTTCTCAAACTTTTCAAGACCCTTTTTAAACAAATATTGTTTAGTTGCACAGGATCTTACTTGTGGCAAGGGGGATCTTTAGTTGCAGCATGCAGGTCCGTTAACTGCACCATGCAAACTCCTCGCTGAGGCATGTGGGATTCAGTGCCCTGACCAAGTATCAAACCTGGGCCCCTGCATTGAGAGCTTGGAGTCTTAAGCTTGGGACCATCAGGGAAGTCCCTTTAAGACTGCTTTACTCTCTTAAAAATTACTGAAGGACCCCCAAGTTTTTGTTTATATGAGTTACATCAATATGTACCATATAAAATGAAACAGATAATTTATTCATTTAAAAGCAACAAGAATGAAGTCATTACACATTAACATGTATTATGTATTTTCATGAGAACTATCACTAGCTCTATTTCTCAAAACAAAAAAAAAAATAATGAGAGGGACTGCTTTACATCTTTTTTATGCAAATCTCCTTAATGTCTGCCTTGACAGAAGACAGCTGGATCTTTTTATCTGCTTCTGTATCACTCTGTTGCAATATGTTGTTTTGGCTGAAAAATATCAAGACAATCTGGCTTCATGCAGTTATATATTTGGAAAACTGAGTATTTGAATGCCTTTTTAAGATAGCTATGGCTACTCTTTGGTACTCTGCCAAAGTTCTACAAGTGGTAGACTCTTAGATAAGCTGCAACATAGAATCTGATACCTTATCTATTTACTTTTTACTCAATTACATTAAAACTGATTGATCTATCTTGTCTTTCAATTGATTCCTTAGCCATGCGTGATTTTGTAACACCATGCATTAGTCATTTGGAAAATACCAGTTCACTGGGATTTGCATAACTTCTGTTAACAGATCTTATTACCTAATATCAAAAAAACCATACACATTAGTAGAATTATCATTTTCATTAGAAAAGACAGTTTGGGGAAGCTGTCAATCCCATATTCAAGATTCAAGTTTTCTAAAATTCTAATACTTGAAAAGCTCAAGTTTTTTCATTGGCAACACATACTGCCAGTTGTTTTCCTTCAAACGACAGACTCATTTTGCTCATTTTCAAGAAAATTCCTGCCAAATACCCAAGCCTGAATAAACATAGTTTGTGTCAGTTGTTTTTTTATTTTTATTTTTTTGGTTACACTGGGCCTTCTCTGCTGTGAGCGGGCTTTCTTTAGTTATGGCGAGCATGGGCTACTGGTGTGCAAGTTTCTCATTGCAGTGGCTTCTCCTGTTGTACAACATGGGCTCTAGACATGCGGGCTTCAATAGTTTCAGCACACAGACTCAGTTGTTGTGGCTCCTGGCTTAGTAATTGTGGCATCCGAGCTTAGTTATTCTGCAGCATGTGGGATCTTCCTGGACCAGGCATCGAACCCATGTCCCTTGTCTTGGCAGGCAGATTCTTAACCACTGAACCAGCAGGGAAGTCTTCAGTTGTTCTTTCAAGTGAAAATGTGTTCCACACAAAAATCAGCTAGCTCAGCCCACAACTCACACAACTGCACAACTGCTTTTCCTAAATCCAATATTACTTCAGCATACAGAAGTATTTTCTGTATAATGCCCATTTTGTCATACAGAAAAAATTTAAACATCTGTACTCAATGGCCAAGATTTAATAAAACTCAATGATACATTGAAGACATTGTGAAAATTGGCTTTTTATTTTCCAAGACTATGACAATTTGCTATACTACTGTCTTAGCCACCATCAGAGCAAATATCAACAGGCAAAACAGTCTTCAAATTATTGTTCAAATAATCCTCATGTTTCTCCTGATAGGATCTTAGGAATCTCAAGGGTCTACAGACCACATTAATGTCCCTTCAACGCTAAAACATCTATGGTGGTGGTTCAGTTGCTAAGTCGTGTCTGACTCTTGTGACCCCATGGAGTATAGCCCACCAGGTTCCTCTGTCTGAGATTCTTCAGGCAAGACTACTGGAGTGGGTTGACATTTCCTTCTCTAGGGAACCTTCCTGACCCAGGAATCAAAGCTAGGTCTCCTGCATTGCAGGCAGATTCTTTACAACTATGAACTACGAGAGAAGCCCAGAGTATACATGGTCATATAGATAGCCAACATATAGTTCTATATAGTCAATATCTTTTCATTTGTACAACTCTATTAAAACATTAGCTTTCCTGTTAAGAAACATATCTTATATTTAACAAATACACCAAATTCTTACAAATCTTTCAGTCAACTGATGCTGACAACAAACTCATGAGGTTATAAAGCAAGAATTATGGTCCACTTGCCAGTGTGCAGGTGTAAGCATAGATATGTAACACAGTTCTAACCAATCAGATGTAAGGGTGAAGATGTGGCACTCTAAGAAAGTTTTCATGGCTGATAAAAAGTAACACAAATGAACAGTTCATACTTCTCTTTTATTGGGTACTGTGGCATCTGCATGTGATTCCTGAACTGCAGCAGCAATCTTACAAGTATAAGGAACACTGATCTGAGACAGTAAGCTGATAGGTAGAGTACAGCAGAACAGAAAGTGGAAAGAACCAGGGTCACTATTTGACTGAATTAATTAACCTTGGGAATCCCTGGTGGCTCAAATAGTTAAGAATCTGACTGCAATATGGGAGACCCAGGTTCGATCTCTAAGTTGGGAAGATCCCGTGAAGGAGGAAATGGCAAGCCACTCCAGTATTCTTGCATGGACAGAGGAGACCAGCGGGCAACAGTCCACGGGGTCGCAGAATCAGACACGACTAAGAAACTAAGGCAACAACAATAATTAACTTTGGAAGTACCATACCTTCAAACTTCCTGTTACACGAGCTAAAATTTTTCTCTATTGCTAAGGCAGCTGAATTAGTGTTTTCTACCACTTGCAACAGAAAACAAGCTATCTGATATAAATAGGCAGTATTATGCCTTTCACATACAGAAATGTTACTACATCAATTAGATTATGGACAGAGAAAGACTCTCCTTTAGCAAAGTTCTAGAGAAGTTGAACTACAGAATACATGAAACAATTTTTCACTAGTGCCTCACTCCTTTTTTTTTAATTGGAGGAAAACTGCTTTACAATGCTGTAGTACATCAATGCGAATCAGTCATAATTTTATACACACACACACACACACACGTGTGTGTGTGTGTGTGTGTGTGTGTGTGTGTGTGTGTGTGTGAAAACTGCTTTACAATGCTGTAGTACATCAATGCGAATCAGTCATAATTTTATACACACACACACACACACACACACACGTGTGTGTGTGTGTGTGTGTGTGTGTGTGTGTGTGTGTGTGTGTGTGTGTGTGTGTGTGTGTTCTTTCCCTCTTGGGCCTCTCTCACAATTCCACTCCTCGAGGTCATCAGAGAGCCAGGCTGGGCTCCTTTAATATTATTTCCCCCATAGCCAAAGTTCCAATATCTCTTTCAGTATTCCATTAATATCACACATACTATAGAAAGTTTGGAAGCAAATCAGCCAGCTCTCTTAATGTATATGAAGAATGCTATTGGACTGAATTATAAGATAACACAAATGCCTACAGAATTTCTTCCAGTTGTATTTTAGTACTCACTGACATAAAGCCAATTACATTAACCTGACTAGCACTTACTTAAAGGTGCTTAAGTCTCTGCACATGTTAAAAAGTAAAGTGCATGCTATAGCAAATTTTTTAAAAAGTTAAACTTAGCAAAAACCTGTTTCTTTTATAACATTTGTCTTTGGTTAGCAAATAGTAAGGGATTTAAGGTTCCTATTTCAGCAGGGTAGCAGGTAGTATCTCAGACTACACGCTTGGTAAAAGGCCAGCAGAAGCCTCTAAAGAAATAAAGGGCAGTTGGACCTGGACAGATTATGAATGTAAATAAACTCAAGCATTGATGCATAAAATGAGAATCTGGCTTTTTAAAATGAAAGAAGTGAATGGATCAGAGATCATACTAAAGACGCTGCTCTAAAACACCTCAAGAACTGGTGCTATTAAAAACAATCTTTGTAATGAGGATTTAGTTAAGTGGTTAGGTGGTTCATTTATAATGTTAATTAGAAGTAATTTATTTTTAAAAATTACTTCTGTTCCATAGCTACTATTGTCAGAAGGGGATGAGATGATGAAATGATTACATTTTAAAAAGAAAATCATTAGAGGATGGAACCAAATGTGCCAACCAACTGGCAATCAATTGAGCATCAATTCTATAGTCACTCCACTAGATAGAAAAAGAAATTATTAAGACTGTCTCACAGGTACTCTTTTACACTACTGATAGGAATATAATTGGTAAAACCATTCTGGAAAGTAATTTGGCAAACGCAGATCCCTATCACTCAGACGCTTAAAGTTCAGCTATTCAAATGCCACCTGGAAAAGTCATAATGCTTAACAGTTTGTGCTATCCTGGAGGAATACATTTGAATTGCACAAGCCACAAGGCTATCATTAAGGCCGTAAAGTCACTTAGCTTGTGAAGAAATACAAGGAAAAGGTAAAGCAGGGGTGTGGCAAAATGGATGGGGGACCTCTCACTCCACAGTACTTCGAAGACTGTTGCTAAAATAGAGGTGATGGGGGCTGGAATAATATCACCCCAAAGTGGGAAAAACAGATTAGCAATTAATGAGAGAGTGGAAATTCTGAAGTATCAATAAGGGCTGAGAAAGCAAGTGACAATACTAGGCAAAGACATGGATATTCAAGTGTAAACATTCATATGCAGCTATGGGGTAGGGGGTGGGGAAAGGGATCTCTCATTTCAGATGCATTCCAAAACTCTCCAAGAGGAGGGGAATGTCAGCAAGTTTGGAGCACGCTACACCCTTGCTATAGCTAGGGGGAGGTATTCATGGAATACAGGCTCCACTTTTGCTACAGGGGAAAATGTAGGGGGGTGCATGGTTTTTAAAAATGTAGTCCCTTGAGGATGAATGGCCCAGGCAATTACAGTAAAGAGTTATTAAAGAATGAACTGAGCCTATCTTTAGAATCAATTCAAGTGACTGGTCATGGAAAGAGCAGTGGGAATTATTCAACATTTCAATATGACTTTATTTTTCTATACTATTGTGAAAAGGGGATTGAGGGAAACTTCATGAGCATGTTCTAGAACTAAATTGCTCAATCACTTATTGTGTGACCTCTGGTAGTTTTTTTTATTATTATTATTGGTTTTTTATTTATTTATTTTCATCCATCTTTATTCTTTGGCCTGTGTGGGCTTCCTATCACAGTGGCCTCTCTTATTGCAGAGAATCAGCTCTGGGCGACCGCACTCCAAAGCACTGGCTCATAATTGAACACACCAGTCCAGCCGCTCTGCAGCATGTGGGATCTTCCTGTGCCAGGGATCGAACCGGCGCCCCTTACACTGCAAGGCAAACTCTACCCACTGGACCACCAGGAAGCTCCCCTCTGGTAGTTTTTTAACCACTCAGGGGCCTTTGAAATTTGCAAACGCAGATCCCTATCACTCAGCGCTTAAAGTTCAGCTATTCAAATGCCACCTGGAAAAGTCATAATGCTTAACAGTTTGTGCTATCCTGGAGGAATACATTTGAATTGCACAAGCCACAAGGCTATCATTAAGGCCGTAAAGTCACTTAGCTTGTGAAGAAATACAAGGAAAAGGTAAAGCAGGGGTGTGGCAAAATGGATGGGGGACCTCTCACTCCACAGTACTTCGAAGACTGTTGCTAAAATAGAGGTGATGGGGGCTGGAATAATATCACCCCAAAGTGGGAAAAACAGATTAGCAATTAATGAGAGAGTGGAAATTCTGAAGTATCAATAAGGGCTGAGAAAGCAAGTGACAATACTAGGCAAAGACATGGATATTCAAGTGTAAACATTCATATGCAGCTATGGGGTAGGGGGTGGGGAAAGGGATCTCTCATTTCAGATGCATTCCAAAACTCTCCAAGAGGAGGGGAATGTCAGCAAGTTTGGAGCACGCTACACCCTTGCTATAGCTAGGGGGAGGTATTCATGGAATACAGGCTCCACTTTTGCTACAGGGGAAAATGTAGGGGGGTGCATGGTTTTTAAAAATGTAGTCCCTTGAGGATGAATGGCCCAGGCAATTACAGTAAAGAGTTATTAAAGAATGAACTGAGCCTATCTTTAGAATCAATTCAAGTGACTGGTCATGGAAAGAGCAGTGGGAATTATTCAACATTTCAATATGACTTTATTTTTCTATACTATTGTGAAAAGGGGATTGAGGGAAACTTCATGAGCATGTTCTAGAACTAAATTGCTCAATCACTTATTGTGTGACCTCTGGTAGTTTTTTTTATTATTATTATTGGTTTTTTATTTATTTATTTTCATCCATCTTTATTCTTTGGCCTGTGTGGGCTTCCTATCACAGTGGCCTCTCTTATTGCAGAGAATCAGCTCTGGGCGACCGCACTCCAAAGCACTGGCTCATAATTGAACACACCAGTCCAGCCGCTCTGCAGCATGTGGGATCTTCCTGTGCCAGGGATCGAACCGGCGCCCCTTACACTGCAAGGCAAACTCTACCCACTGGACCACCAGGAAGCTCCCCTCTGGTAGTTTTTTAACCACTCAGGGGGCCTCAGATTCTTCCTACGTAAAATGGGATAATATTATCTACCTAACAGGGTATGTATAACATAGTAACCACTAAAAAATGTTAGATATCATATTATCTGTCCCTATAGCCTTTCTGAATGTCAAAGTCCACTGGAAGTATCAAAGATTTTAAAAATACAGATGACCTTTAATAGTAAGTAATTCCCCATGAAACACGCAATACTAACATAATAATAAAAAATAGGAATTGTTTACGGCAGTATTTTTTACGATGGCTAAAAATCCTCGAAATTTAAAAATATAGTCTATGAAAGTGAACAGCTAAATTGTGGGTATATACAAATATAAATTGTATGCAGTCATTGTAAAATAATATTTTAAAACTGAGAATTTTAGTAACATGGGAAACTGCTTGATAAGTAAAAAATAAACGTACAAAATTGTATATAGAGTAATCCTAACTCTTTTTTTCTTTTTTTGGTCACTTCTATTGGTCTTTCATTTATTTATCTTTGTTCTTTGGCCAATGTGGGCCTCCCATCACAGTGGCCTCTCTCACTGCAGAGCACTGGCTCTGGGCGCATGTGCTCCAGAGCTCTGGCTTGGTCGTTGGACACATCAGTCCAGCTGCTCCGCAGCACGTGGGATCTTCCCAGGCCAGGGGTTTAACTCGCGCCCCTTGCACTGCAAGGCAGTGTCCTTACCCACTGGACCACCAGGGAAGCCCTAGAGTAATCCTAACTTTTAAAAAAATTTAATTAATTTATTTTTTATAGAAAATATTAGATACATAAGAGGGAAAATCATCCAAAACAATAATACATGCTATTTCTGTGCAGCTGGGAGAACTGTGGAGAGATTTTTATTTTCTTCTTTATAATTTTGTTTATTTTTCACATTTCCAACATTAACCCTTTATTATTTGTGTTATCAGACAAAATCAACATATAAAGTAGTTGAATGAATGAACAAATACACCATTCTTGCCTCCAAGAAGTCTATCACGGGGTCTTCCCTAGTAGTCCAGTAACAGTTAAAACTTCACCTCCAAAGCAAAGGATGCATGTTCGACCCCTGGTCAGGGAGCTAAGATGCCACAGGCTTTGCAGCTAAAAAACAGAAGCAATACTGTAACGAATTCAATAAAGTCTTTATAAATGATCCACATCAAAAAAAATCTTAAAAAAATTCTATCACCTAATAGGAAGAAGAGATAAAGTCCCATGAAACAAAATGCTTGTAAGACCAAATACATTTAGATCCTAGTCAAGAAGCTAAACCTGATAAATATTCAAAGAAGGGTAAAATCAGAAACTGACATAATAGTAAGGGAGCATTTCAAAGAATTATTTATCTATGCTCACTAGCATGGAAGCTCCATGAAGGCAGGGACTTTTAACTTAGTTTTATCTATTGTGTCTAGCACAAAATGATTTTGTGGATAGTACATATTCATGAGAGCAGAAATAGAAAAACATGAATATAATGCTTAAGTACTCATTTATTTATGAGTTTCTGAATAAATATCTGTTGAATGAATATAAATGCTATGCTGAAATTGTGGAAAGATTTGGGTCCACCTGACGCTTACCAAGATAGAGAACCACTGGAACTTCCCTGATGGTCCAAGGATTAAAACCCTTGAGCTCCCAGTGCACTGGGGCCTGGGTCTGATCCCTAGTCAAGGAAATATATCCCAAAGCTATAACTAAAGATCCCCTATGCTGCATTGAGGAACTGGTACAGCCAAAAAATTTTTAAAAAGATGGAGTGCCAAAACATGTATGTAATGCTCCAGGGATTATAGGAAAGCTAAGCTAGGCTAGAATTAAAAGAGCATATTGTCAAATGTAGTGAAAAATAAGGTTAAATGGAGGGAAAGGTCATGACAGACCTTGAAAGTAAGGCAGAAAATTTGAGAGTTAATGAAAATAAGAAATGGCAAGTCAATAAACAGGTTGTAATGACAGTAATGGGATCTAACTGAAATCTTATGGAGCATTTACTATGGGTCAAGTACTATTCTAAATGCTTTACATAACTCTCATTTTACCCTCAAAACAATGTGTGACATAGGTACCACTGAAAGTTAACATATAAAGTAGTTGAATGAATGAACAAATACACCATTCTTGCCTCCAAGAAGTCTATCACGGGGTCTTCCCTAGTAGTCCAGTAACAGTTAAAACTTCACCTCCAAAGCAAAGGATGCATGTTCGACCCCTGGTCAGGGAGCTAAGATGCCACAGGCTTTGCAGCTAAAAAACAGAAGCAATACTGTAACGAATTCAATAAAGTCTTTATAAATGATCCACATCAAAAAAAATCTTAAAAAAATTCTATCACCTAATAGGAAGAAGAGATAAAGTCCCATGAAACAAAATGCTTGTAAGACCAAATACATTTAGATCCTAGTCAAGAAGCTAAACCTGATAAATATTCAAAGAAGGGTAAAATCAGAAACTGACATAATAGTAAGGGAGCATTTCAAAGAATTATTTATCTATGCTCACTAGCATGGAAGCTCCATGAAGGCAGGGACTTTTAACTTAGTTTTATCTATTGTGTCTAGCACAAAATGATTTTGTGGATAGTACATATTCATGAGAGCAGAAATAGAAAAACATGAATATAATGCTTAAGTACTCATTTATTTATGAGTTTCTGAATAAATATCTGTTGAATGAATATAAATGCTATGCTGAAATTGTGGAAAGATTTGGGTCCACCTGACGCTTACCAAGATAGAGAACCACTGGAACTTCCCTGATGGTCCAAGGATTAAAACCCTTGAGCTCCCAGTGCACTGGGGCCTGGGTCTGATCCCTAGTCAAGGAAATATATCCCAAAGCTATAACTAAAGATCCCCTATGCTGCATTGAGGAACTGGTACAGCCAAAAAATTTTTAAAAAGATGGAGTGCCAAAACATGTATGTAATGCTCCAGGGATTATAGGAAAGCTAAGCTAGGCTAGAATTAAAAGAGCATATTGTCAAATGTAGTGAAAAATAAGGTTAAATGGAGGGAAAGGTCATGACAGACCTTGAAAGTAAGGCAGAAAATTTGAGAGTTAATGAAAATAAGAAATGGCAAGTCAATAAACAGGTTGTAATGACAGTAATGGGATCTAACTGAAATCTTATGGAGCATTTACTATGGGTCAAGTACTATTCTAAATGCTTTACATAACTCTCATTTTACCCTCAAAACAATGTGTGACATAGGTACCACTGAAAGTTACTGCTTGTCAGAAGGTCACATATCTTCCAATCTGATTCTAGATCTGACTCCAGAGGGCAATCTCTTAAAGACTGTTGGAGCACAAACCCGAGCAAAGGTACCAGAAAGCAGTAGGATCACACAGCAACGAAGAGGTATGTTGATTCTGTGATTTTGGAATGGAATCAGAAATATCAGTGCAAATTAATGGTTTTGTAAGAAATATAGAAGTGGGTATGTGTCTATGTGTGCTTCCTTTGTATTTCAGCTGGTAAAGAATCTACCTACAATGCCCGAGACCCAGGTTCAATTCCTGGGTTGGGTAGATCCCCTGGAGAAGAGACAGGCTACCCACTCCAGTGTTCTTCTGCTTCCTTGGTGGCTTGGATGGTAAAGAATCTGTGTACAATGCAGGAGAGCTGGGTTCAATCCCTGGGTTGGGAAGATCCCCTAGAGAAGGGAAAGGCTACCCAGTCCAGTGTTCCTGCCTGGAGAATCCCATGGCTTGTCCATGGGTCACAAAGAGTTGGACAGTAATGAGCAACTTTCACTTTCACTTTTCATGGGTCTATTATACATACATATATTCTCCGCTGAGAATACATGATACAATATATATACATACATTGTCTGCTGAGAAGGCCTAGAAGCAATGAAAATGAGCACGCCAAGCACCCAGATCTTGATCTCTAAATATCAATACTCAACAAAAACAATCAGAGGGCTTCCCTGGTGGTCCAGTGCGTAAAGAGTCTGCCTGGCAGTGCAAGGGGCACTGGTTCAATCCCTGGCCTGGGAAGATCCCACATGCCGAGGAGTGGCTGGACCAGTGTGTCTAATTGTGAGCCAGGGCTCTGGAGCACATGTGCCTGCTGGTGCTCTGTGACGAGAGGGGCCACTGCAATGGGAAGCTTACATAGGCCGAAAGAATAAAAATGGATGAAAATAAATAAATTTAAAAAAAAAACAATAAAAGAGGGCACAAAAATTTTTTAAATTTAAAAAAATTTTTAAATCTTAAAAAGTAAAATTTTTAAGTTAAAAAAAAAAAAAGAATCAGAGTTTCTTGAAGAAACTCACTCATTCCAGGGTTGGGGCAAGGCAAGCAGAAAGTGAGTCTGGAAAAGCTTGTGGTACCAGTACGTAAGAGGACGCCCAAGAAATGATGGAAAAGACACGGGAGCCAACTGAAAGAGGTTTCTATTGACCAAATCTGGGGTAATTTCAGCAAAAAAAAAAAAAAAAAATAGCAAAAACAGCATAATCCATTAAAGTTTATAGAATAAAAGAAGTACTCATAAGTCTATACTACTATAAACAAATTACTGAATCAATACATAGGTAAAAACAAACAAATGTCAAAGAAGACAAAGTTTTTGTGACATTACAATTCAATAAATAAATATAGAACGTTTTGAAAGCTGAAGATCACTATCTGGCAAATATCACAGCAGTAATTATTCAAGTCCGAATTCTTCATAGATGTTAAAAACGGTGGGTAAATTTATGATGAGAAGGAAGACATGTACACTGTCTCACAATACTGCCCCATACAGTCTGATAAAATTTGGTTGCTTTGTAATTACAAAGGGAAAAAATAGTGAAAAAATTCACAGTGACTAAACCTGGCAGATACAACCTTGACTAAGTCACCAATGCTAAGGCAAGGTAGTCTCATGTGTTGCACATACATGCATCAAAAAGTCAAAAAACTAGAAAACATAGGAAAAAAGTTACACACTCTTTATACAGTCACAGGACAGATATAATACACAAATATATGCACAAGACTTAAGCAAAGTGTGCTACCACATACATACTCTGTCTTATCACAGCAGACATGCTCTTGAAAAGTTCAGTGTATTTAAAATGATTATGAAAACTGACTACTGAAAAGTATAAGGCAGATTTTTCTTCAAAATAATCACCAACCACGAATTACACTTGTTTTATACATCAAATTTTATGCATGTGTAATTAGAAAAATCGCACAATCTGCAACAAGCAATTGCTCCTAGATTATTTTTAAATTTTCTCTCTATAAACATACATACATATAGAGATCAAAACTCTGATCTTTTTATTCTAAGCCCACAGCTGTTTCCATTATACCATATGATGCTTCTCCTAACATCAGCAGAAAGAGATGTAATCCCATTATATTTTCCATTTCACCTCCTGTGTCTCCCCTTCCTCAAAAAACAAAAAAAGTAGCAGAGATCGAAATATCCTGCGCAGCAAATACATGTCTACAGACCACATACAAAGGAGGCAGTATAGGACAGTCGTTAAGGTTAAAGAATTTGGTATCAGACTGCCAGGATTCAAATATCCAGCCTCACAACTTGGTAACTATGTGGTTTGGGGCACATTACTTAACTTCTATGATCTGTAGTGCCTTGACCAGTAAAGTGGTAATAACAATAGTATATACTTCATAGGTCTGTTGTAAAGAATAAATATGATAATGTATATTTCCATATTAGCCAGTGCCTGGCACAGAGTAAACATGCAAAAAAGTTAAGTTTTGATATCAGTGTCAATAAATTCTTCCTACGGAGCAGTACGCTTACAGAGGAAAATCTGTTCCATGGCCACAAACCACACTGCTACCTTTAATCAGTTGCTGCTCCTTGTCACAAAGGAAATGATAGATTTTAAAGAAATGTATTCACTCCACTGCACACAGATCCAAAGAAAAGTTACTAACAATCACAGAACAGTAGTAGAATTTTACACACAATATCCATAAATCCTAGTGTATATTCTACTAACAGAGAGTCAGCACAAACACTTTACATAAAAATACACTTTCCGTCACTAGAACTGACCTTTCCAACTAAATTTGCCTTCTTCCCTTATTGCTAACTTTTCAGAATAAGAATTACTTTACTGAACCTAATAAACTCTCTACCTAAAAAAAAAAAAAAAAAGTTTCCACATATTTGTGATATCCCAATTTGGCATGGCTTCAAAGATAAAGAAATTTAAGCAGCAATGCTCTTCTTGGTATAAAAGTTCCAATCCTAGACTACTTCAGTCAACAAGCAGCCCCCTACCATCCAGTTTATTCTGTAAAAGGTCACCAATATCCTCAGCACTAGTAAGGAGAGCAGATACCATTCGTATCTTTGAGATGATTAAAACATTCATCTACCTAGGATTTTAATGTGTGGAGTCTAAGCCCCCAGCTGTTTCCATTATACCATATGATGCTTCTCCTAACATCAGCAGAAAGAGATGTAATCCCATTATATTTTCCATTTCACCTCCTGTGTCTCCCCTTCCTCAAAAAACAAAAAAAGTAGCAGAGATCGAAATATCCTGCGCAGCAAATACATGTCTACAGACCACATACAAAGGAGGCAGTATAGGACAGTCGTTAAGGTTAAAGAATTTGGTATCAGACTGCCAGGATTCAAATATCCAGCCTCACAACTTGGTAACTATGTGGTTTGGGGCACATTACTTAACTTCTATGATCTGTAGTGCCTTGACCAGTAAAGTGGTAATAACAATAGTATATACTTCATAGGTCTGTTGTAAAGAATAAATATGATAATGTATATTTCCATATTAGCCAGTGCCTGGCACAGAGTAAACATGCAAAAATGTTAAGTTTTGATATCAGTGTCAATAAATTCTTCCTACGGAGCAGTACGCTTACAGAGGAAAATCTGTTCCATGGCCACAAACCACACTGCTACCTTTAATCAGTTGCTGCTCCTTGTCACAAAGGAAATGATAGATTTTAAAGAAATGTATTCACTCCACTGCACACAGATCCAAAGAAAAGTTACTAACAATCACAGAACAGTAGTAGAATTTTACACACAATATCCATAAATCCTAGTGTATATTCTACTAACAGAGAGTCAGCACAAACACTTTACATAAAAATACACTTTCCGTCACTAGAACTGACCTTTCCAACTAAATTTGCCTTCTTCCCTTATTGCTAACTTTTCAGAATAAGAATTACTTTACTGAACCTAATAAACTCTCTACCTAAAAAAAAAAAAAAAAAGTTTCCACATATTTGTGATATCCCAATTTGGCATGGCTTCAAAGATAAAGAAATTTAAGCAGCAATGCTCTTCTTGGTATAAAAGTTCCAATCCTAGACTACTTCAGTCAACAAGCAGCCCCCTACCATCCAGTTTATTCTGTAAAAGGTCACCAATATCCTCAGCACTAGTAAGGAGAGCAGATACCATTCGTATCTTTGAGATGATTAAAACATTCATCTACCTAGGATTTTAATGTGTGGAGCAGAAGAAAAAAGCTTGGTTTTATTACAGGCCCGATATACTAATAACAAGAAAATGGAGTATAAAATGTTCTTTAAAATTACATAGGAGAAAAATAAATAAAAATTATATCAGAGACAAGAACTGCCTGGGTGTCTTCTCTAATTTCTCTATGAACATTCAGTTGTTAAAGAGTTCAAGAAGACAAGCTTGCTCCCAAATTTTCTCCATTATAAAAAGAAATTTCATTTTTAATATAACATGATTTAATATAAACTGACATACAGTATAGCTATACATACCCGTATGATTGGTACCTGGTGTGCATTTGTAAAGAGCAATGTTGAAAGAAGAAAAATGAGAAATATTTTATCAAACACCTGCAAAGTCTTTGCCCATGAGCCAAATGTCACAAGCACCAAGATGATGTTTTTAAAAGTAATGACTTTCAACAACACAATTGTAGTTTTATCCAAGGGTCAATAACCCTCAGAGTGCTACACCTTAACCCATTAAGAAGCTCTGCATCATAAAGGCAATTTTAAATCATCTATCTACTTTGATGGAGGAACAATCCAAAAGTGTAATTAAAAACAGTTGCTATCAAGTTTTTTTTTTTTTGGTAATATCAAAGTTAGTTTTCATACCTTTAGCACACACATTCTCGAGGACGGAAGAAGGGCAATATAGCCTAAGGCATGCTGAGTGCATAAAACACAGCTAGACAGATAACTTACAAGTGGACACCCAGAATCTTTAACACAGCAGTTGTATATGAAAAACGGACAGTCACTCAACCATGTGAAGGCCTAAGCCATGATCTCATATTAAAGTGTTTTAAAAACCACCCATTATGTTCACTCAAACATAATTTTTCAATAATTTGTCACACACTTATTTGTCTATTTAGAGGTTAAGGGAAATTAAGGATGATGAGTTTCAGGTTGGAGAACATTTTCTCTGACAAAGCCATTCATTCCTCTAGGTTTGCCTCTGATCCCCAGAAGGATAGTGGGTGGGGCTACCTAGATACCCATTTGGGAGATATATTGAGATTTTACTTCTACATTTATAAAACTGAATGGAACTTTTTGCTCTGTCATTTTACATGCACTTTCCTGCTTCGCTCTCCTTTAAACCAGAACATTCATGCTCCTAGGAAAAAGATAATTCTTTTTCCTTTAAATAGGTAATGGGCGAATTCTCAATTTGTTTCAGGTGTCTTAGTAAGTAAAAAAACGTAAACAAGGAAAACCGGTAATTTAAAAAGAAAAAGCGAGAAAGAGACAAGACCTGAAGCCACTTTACCTCATTCTTCTTGGTTACCTGATCATTTGCAACAAGGATGTCAAACAGTCTCTACAAAGTCTTTACTTACTAGAGGTGAGGGCAGGTTCCTGTTACTTAAGGAAAAGGCAAAAGGAAAGAACTTCATGGGCGAGCTGAACACTGGTGGAAGCTGGATTTTTAAAAAGCCTAAATAGTAAACTATAGGCAAAGTTGAAAGAGTGCGTGGATTGGGTACAACTAGTGAAAAGCTTAGCCGGCAGGTGGGGAAACCCTCGAGGGCGGAGAGAGGAAAAGTTTTAAATATCTACCAGAGGCTAGTGATCTATTAACATGTGTCCTCCTAGCCAGGTTCTGCTCTTGCCCCTGCAGGAAAGCAAGCAGCCCTATTTTTAAACACTAAACCTCTCCCTCGGACTTCAGAAGGCTTGAGTTACTAGCGTTGTAAATAATGTTCCTTCCTAAACAAGTGAAGGCACATCTGACTTCCCTAGCCAAGGCCCAGAAGAAAGGAAGGTAAAGGGACAAAAAGTGATTTCAGCGTGAGAGCGAGCTGATAGGACTAGGCGGGTGGGGGGTAGAAGGAAGGACTTACCGCAGCCTCTGCGGGCTGCCCCCAAAGACTCAGGGCCAGTAAGGACAAGCCGGCAGCCAGGCTGACTCCACGCAGTTTCATTCTTCTCCGGCTCCCGCAGTTCCTTCAGCACCCGCACGAAATCCCTGGCTGGCTCTGACAACTAGGTTTTAGGGAAACTAGAGCCGGGAGGGACAGCGAGGGCGTCCCAATTGTGCCCCTGGGTGAGATTCATCTCCTAGGAAGAAGGATAGTGGGTGGGGCTACCTAGATACCCATTTGGGAGATATATTGAGATTTTACTTCTACATTTATAAAACTGAATGGAACTTTTTGCTCTGTCATTTTACATGCACTTTCCTGCTTCGCTCTCCTTTAAACCAGAACATTCATGCTCCTAGGAAAAAGATAATTCTTTTTCCTTTAAATAGGTAATGGGCGAATTCTCAATTTGTTTCAGGTGTCTTAGTAAGTAAAAAAACGTAAACAAGGAAAACCGGTAATTTAAAAAGAAAAAGCGAGAAAGAGACAAGACCTGAAGCCACTTTACCTCATTCTTCTTGGTTACCTGATCATTTGCAACAAGGATGTCAAACAGTCTCTACAAAGTCTTTACTTACTAGAGGTGAGGGCAGGTTCCTGTTACTTAAGGAAAAGGCAAAAGGAAAGAACTTCATGGGCGAGCTGAACACTGGTGGAAGCTGGATTTTTAAAAAGCCTAAATAGTAAACTATAGGCAAAGTTGAAAGAGTGCGTGGATTGGGTACAACTAGTGAAAAGCTTAGCCGGCAGGTGGGGAAACCCTCGAGGGCGGAGAGAGGAAAAGTTTTAAATATCTACCAGAGGCTAGTGATCTATTAACATGTGTCCTCCTAGCCAGGTTCTGCTCTTGCCCCTGCAGGAAAGCAAGCAGCCCTATTTTTAAACACTAAACCTCTCCCTCGGACTTCAGAAGGCTTGAGTTACTAGCGTTGTAAATAATGTTCCTTCCTAAACAAGTGAAGGCACATCTGACTTCCCTAGCCAAGGCCCAGAAGAAAGGAAGGTAAAGGGACAAAAAGTGATTTCAGCGTGAGAGCGAGCTGATAGGACTAGGCGGGTGGGGGGTAGAAGGAAGGACTTACCGCAGCCTCTGCGGGCTGCCCCCAAAGACTCAGGGCCAGTAAGGACAAGCCGGCAGCCAGGCTGACTCCACGCAGTTTCATTCTTCTCCGGCTCCCGCAGTTCCTTCAGCACCCGCACGAAATCCCTGGCTGGCTCTGACCAATTGACATAATCTTGAGGGTTTATAGGGAGAGAGCTAGAGCCGGGGAGGGACAGCGAGGGCGTCCCAATTGTGCCGGTCGCCTTGGGTGAGTAGAAGCTTTTTAAGAGTGGAGTGGGGGAAAAAAAAAAGAAAAAGAAGAAGCACCAGCAGCTAGTCTTCCCTCCCCCCTCCCCTCCCCAAAGCCTGTCTCTCAGGAGCACTTTTCTCTTCTGTCCGGGCTTGCAAACTTTCTCGCGCAAGTCCCACTGATCCACTTCCCTCCCTCTCTTCCCCCGCACCGCCCCCCCTCCCCACCAACCCTGGGGAATTTGAGGATCACTCCGCCACAGCTTTACACTGCACCAGCAACCTGCGAGGGAGTGACGCTCAGTTATTTGGAGGAGGGAAACTTCCAGACCAGTTGACTGCGCACCCCGAGTCCCACCAAGAAACTTCTCTGATTAGCTCAGTAGCACCTTCCTTTGATACTCCTTTTCCCTGCCTAGTTCCACTCTCATTGATGGGAGCATCAAAGTCAATTACAAATAGACCTGAGCTGGGACTATTTTTTGTAGCGGAGGGATCTCAGAGGAGCCGTTCTTTTCATTGTTAATGATTAGAAACAAATTTTGGTCGCTGCTCCTGGCGCTGCTGGGGTTGTTTGCCTTCCACCTGCTCACAGGACAGGCTTACTACGTATAACAGAAAATGGACAAATGTTAGAAATATATTTATATAATTAAATATATGCTTACAATTGAACAATTCAGGAAATGAACAGACATATACATGTGTGAA
This sequence comes from Tragulus kanchil, assembly GCA_022376925.1. Taxonomy (NCBI): domain Eukaryota; kingdom Metazoa; phylum Chordata; class Mammalia; order Artiodactyla; family Tragulidae; genus Tragulus; species Tragulus kanchil. The sequence goes on along the minus strand of JAIOJX010000001.1, from coordinate 61,068,493 downwards.
GACTTTATGGATGTTTATATACATGTAAGATTTGAAAGCGCTCAGTAGATATTAGTAATTATTGTGTGGTTGGATGTTATTATAATACAGTCATATATATTTTTATTTAGCTACAACATAGCTACGCTATAATCAGTATTTACCTCATATTGACTAACATAAAGCATAACTCATTGCAGTTGTTTTTCAGAAAGATGTAACACAGGGAATTAAATAACTTTAGTGCAATTTTTCCTTAGAACTAACACGGACACTTAATTGGAAATATTTGTATGGCATTAATGGAAATTGAATTGATGTCTCCCCAAATTAAGTAGACTTGAGCGTTACTTTGGTAATTCAGATATATAGATTTTTTAAGCACCAACTTGCAAAGAAAATAGTTTATGTGAATCCCTGGGAGAAATTATTCAGAACAGCTGTTATCTCACACCCCAGAATTTACCACTTTAGAGTCTTTCAAGGCTTTGAATCTACTTCAAGCGGGCCCACTTAGCCTTAGATTCTGCTCAGGTGAGGGTAGGTTTGCAACTGCAGAAACCACCACTACCACCGCCGACGCCGCCGCCGCCCTCCCTCTCCCCCCCACCCCCGAGAGCTTAGTGTACAGTCGATGAGACTTGAGTGCTCTGTATTTGAGGAAGTGTGCAAGGATACTTGAGGCCCATCTGTCTCTGTGGGAATAGTATGTATATGTGTAATAATATGTATATGTGTAACAGTCGACAGTGTTTTCAGGAAGTTTCTTAGTGTAGAGGTCTGTGGGGCTGTGCAAGAAGCTGTGGAGATGCGTGGGAATGTTGCGCTTAGAGGTGCCTGAAAGTGGGAAAGACGGCGCGCTGCCCAAGGTAGGGGGGATGATTGACAGCAGACAGCCCCGCCCCTTCCCCTCCATTCCTTCCCCTGCTCGTGCATGGAACTATCTTTTGAGTACTGCAAGTTGTAGCGGGCACCGCTGACCGTGTTTCCCTTTGGGGCACCTCTTATCTAGAAGCTGAGTTTAGTTTCTTCCGAAGTGAGCCACTTCGCCCCCCTACCCAATCCTCTTGAATAAGGAAACAGCCGGCAAGCATCAGCGGAGCCCCGATGAACCGGGGCCGCGGAGCCGCTTAGCAGTCTCCCGGGACCCAGCTCCGGAGGAGCCGCAAGCATGCACCCTGGGTGAGCTGTTGCTACACCGAGCTCCCCTCTTCTTTCTTACTTTGGGCTACTTTGCCGGACCTGCACTCTACTTGTATTCTGTCATTGCAGAGAAAGTGGGGGTAGTCAGCAAAAAGGGGCCCGGGGTCTATGGACAGACGCAGTACCTCCTAGAGAACCCATGTTATTCACCCTTCCTCGTTTCAGGGGCGTGTTGCTACAACCGAGCTCCTCCTCTTCTGATTCCTTAGAACTAACACGGACACTTAATTGGAAATTGGTATGGCATTAATGGAAATTGAATTGATGTCTCCCCAAATTAAGTAGACTTGAGCGTTACTTTGGTAATTCAGATATATAGATTTTTTAAGCACCAACTTGCAAAGAAAATAGTTTATGTGAATCCCTGGGAGAAATTATTCAGAACAGCTGTTATCTCACACCCCAGAATTTACCACTTTAGAGTCTTTCAAGGCTTTGAATCTACTTCAAGCGGGCCCACTTAGCCTTAGATTCTGCTCAGGTGAGGGTAGGTTTGCAACTGCAGAAACCACCACTACCACCGCCGACGCCGCCGCCGCCCTCCCTCTCCCCCCCACCCCCGAGAGCTTAGTGTACAGTCGATGAGACTTGAGTGCTCTGTATTTGAGGAAGTGTGCAAGGATACTTGAGGCCCATCTGTCTCTGTGGGAATAGTATGTATATGTGTAATAATATGTATATGTGTAACAGTCGACAGTGTTTTCAGGAAGTTTCTTAGTGTAGAGGTCTGTGGGGCTGTGCAAGAAGCTGTGGAGATGCGTGGGAATGTTGCGCTTAGAGGTGCCTGAAAGTGGGAAAGACGGCGCGCTGCCCAAGGTAGGGGGGATGATTGACAGCAGACAGCCCCCCCCCTTTCCCCTCCATTCCTTCCCCTGCTCGTGCATGGAACTATCTTTTGAGTACTGCAAGTTGTAGCGGGCACCGCTGACCGTGTTTCCCTTTGGGGCACCTCTTATCTAGAAGCTGAGTTTAGTTTCTTCCGAAGTGAGCCACTTCGCCCCCCTACCCAATCCTCTTGAATAAGGAAACAGCCGGCAAGCATCAGCGGAGCCCCGATGAACCGGGGCCGCGGAGCCGCTTAGCAGTCTCCCGGGACCCAGCTCCGGAGGAGCCGCAAGCATGCACCCTGGGTGAGCTGTTGCTACACCGAGCTCCCCTCTTCTTTCTTACTTTGGGCTACTTTGCCGGACCTGCACTCTACTTGTATTCTGTCATTGCAGAGAAAGTGGGGGTAGTCAGCAAAAAGGGGCCCGGGGTCTATGGACAGACGCAGTACCTCAGAACTTAGAGAACCCATGTTATTCACCCTTCCTCCCGTTTCAGGTTGTGGCTGCTTCTGGTTACGTTGTGCCTGACCGAGGAACTGGCAGGAGCGGTGAGTATTTTCTCCGACCCCTTTCCCTCCTCCTCCTTTGACCCCCTCTGCATCCCAGCTCTTGTGTTTGTGTTAGGGGGCTGCAGAGGGTTGAACCATGAAACGGAGTTCACATCACTCATTTCTATTGGGACTTTAGTGGGGTTCTTAGGAATGTCACAGCGTCAGGCTAGTGCCTTTGGGACTCAGGCATCGTTCTGTCCCAAAACTTCCTAAGAGGTTGGGAAAGTAAAAGTAGAAGACACCAAAGGCACGTATTTCTGAGCGTCTTCCTGGACGACTCAATATGACTGATATCTGATGCCTTTTTCTGTATCCATCTCCAAGGCAGAAGAAATGTGATTTTTCCCTGGGTACACAAGAAATGGGACTTGGAAGTACCCCAAATGTTACAGTTCAACTTAAGTATTTTGAGTCCTTTGACATTACCAGGTGACAACATCTGGACTGTGTAACTACCTGAACTGCACTGATAACACTGGATGGTGTTCAGTTTCTGCCTGAAGTTTCCTTTTACTGGTTTTCTCTGTCATCAGAAAGTTAAAAGTGGTTAGAAAAGAAGAAAAATTCTTCAAGTTAATATGTCATAGGATATTTAGATATCATCCATCAAATCATCTAGGGACTGCAGGCAAAGGAATTTCTGTAGACAATTTGGTCAAGAAAGGTTTAATGGATCCCAGAAAGTAGTAATTCCAGTGAAATTACTAGGATAAGTTACCAAAGGTAGAGTGACCTTAATAATCAGAGATGCTGCAGTTTTCCAGACTCACTAGCAACTAATGCCCGCAGAAATAAACTTAACTGTTGAGTTCAGATATGATGTTGTTCAACTACTGAGTACTATTTCACTGCTTTGTTTTTTAAACTCTTAATAATTGCCAAAGTCATGCATGCACTCTAAATGTATATGTGTGTGTATATGACCGATTAATAAGTATTCCAAGTATTTACCTTGTGTTAGCTGATTGGCTCTATTTTTAATACGCTAAATATTTTAAAATACTGTTTATACTAATAGTATTCAACTCAATAAAATTCCCTAATACTTTTATGGGGAAAAGATGCATTACTTTGTACTGGTATATGTCTTTAAGTAAATTATCAGATTAAAGTGAAATGACTTTTCTTATGAAAAGAGAATGATACCAGAAAATTTGATTTTTAACATTTTGTGACAACCCCCTTAACTCAGACCGTCAGCTTTTCAGTAAATGAATTCTAGACTTTATATGCAGAGGTATTTATCTAGGTTTATGCACTCTTCTCTTTCCATTCCTCCAAGGTACAAGTTTAGTCATGTGTCACTTTGAGGCTCAACACTACATTTACTGAAAATGCTAGGTTTTGATTAATTAACAGTTTGTCTGAGAATCTTGCCACTTATGAAAATGTCATGCTTGGGCAGAATACCCTCCTGAAAAAAACCTTTATTTCAGACTCTGTCTGATGGAATTCCGTGTACTTTTGAGAAAAGCATTAACAAATCATTCTATATAGCTGGAGACTTCTCAAGACTCACATCTTACCACTTGAAATCAAAAGTCACTAGAGGAAGTTGCCTTCATTTCTCAGACATATGGAAGTATGTCTCCAGAATCAAGCACTATATTGGTATGTGGATTTTAGACTCTGTCCCATTGTTTTATAATGTCACCTGCTCTGTGGCATGACCCTGGTAAGACTAAGCCTTGAGATACACTGGCAATACTTTATCTCTGACTTTAAGTTGATAACTGCTTCATTTACATATTGTTTACTTCTGCATAATATCACTGACATTGAAAAACTGATTTTTTAGTTTTTGGAAAAATTGCAAAGAGAAAGAGGAGCGTAACAGGGTAAGTTCTTAGAAGAAGGTGACTTTTCTGAGAGAAAGTTTTTTTTTTTTTCTTTGTACTGGATTCTCATCCCTATTGGCTGGTTCTCATCTTTTACTCTCAGTTCCAATTCATTCTCTGGGTTTTTAATGTTTTTTAGCTTTCAGATGGTTTTCAATATCTGTATTCTCTGTATCCTCTGACTTATATTAATGTAAAAGAACATAAATCGATTGATAGGAACTATTTCGCGCTTCTGTATGTTTAAGTCTCTTCACTATGAGAGTTACACTGTCTATAATGGAGTATTGGTGAGTATTTAAGATAGGGCCATTAAGATGCTTTTGTGTTCCTTCTTTGTCAGAGTGTATAAAGCAGTGTTTTTGAAGGAATAGAAGGCTAAATGTTAAAACCCAGGATTAAATAATGATTTTTCATTAAATTTCTTTTAAAACAGTGCTGATCTTTATTTATGTGAAATATGTTTACAATTCATCTGAGATAGAGCCTAGTGTTTCAGAATATCCATAATCATTTTCAGTTAAAAAGTGCCTAAGGCACAGCACACAAAGATTTATTTAAACAGTGTCTCTGTAGGAGTTTGCCTTCTCAGGCAGTGGTGGTCATTATGTTCCTTAAAAAATACCAATGTTGTAGTTGTTGTTTAGCCCCTGAGTCATGTCTGATACTTTTGTGACCCCATGGACTGTAGCCTACCAGGCTCCTCTGTCCATAGGTCTTCTCAGGCAAGAATACTGGAGTGGGTTGCCAATTCCTTCTCCAGGGAATCTTCTTGAAATACAAACTTCTTAAAGTTGAAACTTGCTCAGGTTTGTCACTTCCAATGTGATTTTCAGTCATAATCAGTCATCAAAGTATGAATGAAGTGTTAAGGTTTTTCAGATGAAGAAAATCCCTTCCTACTCTAGGGATCCAGAGGAATATTTTCCTTGTTTGGGGCTGTCTCTAGGATTTCCTCTGTGTTTTTTTTTTTTAAAGCAACTTTATTGAGATATGATTTACATATCTGCTCATTTTTGTATATCATTGAATGATTTGGTAAATTTACCAAGTTTTACAACCATCACTATATCCAGTTTTACAACAGTTTCATCAATCCCAATAAAATCCCTTATATCTGTTGAATTAATCCCTGCTCCCACTTATTGTTTTTTTATTTTTTTTATAAATAGAACTGCATTTAGGTAAATTACAATATCAGGCTGGTTCTCATCTTTTACTCTCAGTTCCAATTCATTCTCTGGTTTTAATGTTTTTAGCTTTCAGATGGTTTTCAATATCTGTATTCTCTGTATCCTCTGACTTATATTAATGTAAAAGAACATAAATCGATTGATAGGAACTATTTCGCGCTTCTGTATGTTTAAGTCTCTTCACTATGAGAGTTACACTGTCTATAATGGAGTATTGGTGAGTATTTAAGATAGGGCCATTAAGATGCTTTTGTGTTCCTTCTTTGTCAGAGTGTATAAAGCAGTGTTTTTGAAGGAATAGAAGGCTAAATGTTAAAACCCAGGATTAAATAATGATTTTTCATTAAATTTCTTTTAAAACAGTGCTGATCTTTATTTATGTGAAATATGTTTACAATTCATCTGAGATAGAGCCTAGTGTTTCAGAATATCCATAATCATTTTCAGTTAAAAAGTGCCTAAGGCACAGCACACAAAGATTTATTTAAACAGTGTCTCTGTAGGAGTTTGCCTTCTCAGGCAGTGGTGGTCATTATGTTCCTTAAAAAATACCAATGTTGTAGTTGTTGTTTAGCCCCTGAGTCATGTCTGATACTTTTGTGACCCCATGGACTGTAGCCTACCAGGCTCCTCTGTCCATAGGTCTTCTCAGGCAAGAATACTGGAGTGGGTTGCCAATTCCTTCTCCAGGGAATCTTCTTGAAATACAAACTTCTTAAAGTTGAAACTTGCTCAGGTTTGTCACTTCCAATGTGATTTTCAGTCATAATCAGTCATCAAAGTATGAATGAAGTGTTAAGGTTTTTCAGATGAAGAAAATCCCTTCCTACTCTAGGGATCCAGAGGAATATTTTCCTTGTTTGGGGCTGTCTCTAGGATTTCCTCTGTGTTTTTTTTTTTTAAAGCAACTTTATTGAGATATGATTTACATATCTGCTCATTTTTGTATATCATTGAATGATTTGGTAAATTTACCAAGTTTTACAACCATCACTATATCCAGTTTTACAACAGTTTCATCAATCCCAATAAAATCCCTTATATCTGTTGAATTAATCCCTGCTCCCACTTGCAAGCCTAGGTAAGCAAGAATCTCTTTTCCATCTCTATAGATTTGTCTTTTCTGGACATTTGATATAAATAGAACCATACAATATATAATCTTTGGTGTTTGGCATTTTTCACATAGCACAGTATTTTTTAAATTCATGTTGTAGTGTGTATCAGTATTATACTTTTTTTAGTATTGGTTTTGATATTTCCTATTGGTATTCCATTACGGGGGACTCTCAGAAGGTGCCAGTGGTAAAGAACCTTCCTGCCAATGCAGGAGATGTAAGAGACATTGGTTCAACCTTTGGGTCGAGAAGATCCCCTAAAGGAGGGTATGGCAATCCACTCCAGTATTTTTTCCTGGAGAATCCCATGGACAGAGGAGGCTGGCGGGCTATAGTCCTTAGGGTTTCAAAGAGTCAGACATGACTGAAGCAACTTAGCAGCAGCAGCAGCAGCAGCAGAATTCTATTATGGATTATACCCCCTTTCGTTTATGCATTCACCAAATAATGGACATTTGAGCTCTTTCCACTTTTGGTTTTTATGGCCATTATTGTTATGAACATTAACTTACAAATCTTTGTGTGGACATATATTTATCCTGAGTATATTGAAATGCTGAGATGCCTTTAGCCTTTTAAGAAACTTCAAAACTATTTTCCAACGTGGCTATACCACCTCACATTCCCAACAACACTGTATGAAAATTCCTGGTTTTTTTTTACATCCTTGTCAACACTTGTTACTGTCATTTTTATTATAGCCATCCTGGTGGATGTGAAGTGGTGTCTTGTGGTTTTAATTTGCATCTCCCTAATTATTAATCATGTTAAGCATCTTTTCAAGTGCTTATTAGCCATTTCAATACCTTCTTTGGAGAAATGTCCATTCAAATCTTTTACCCATTTAAAAACTGGATTGTCTTATTATTATTATTATAAGAGTTTTTGTATATTTTAGATATGAGTCTTTTGCCATATATGCAATTTGCAAATGTTTTCACCTAGCCTGTGGCTTATTTTTTCATTTTTTTAATATAATATCTTAAAGTAGTCACTTATTTTGCGTGCTAGCAAATATCCTGTATAAGCCAGCTATGAATGATTGGAATATATTACATGCAGATATATATACGGACATGGAATATATATCTTGGGATTACTAGGAATATGGACACATACATATGCATGCATCATCAAGTGACCCATCAAATTACTACATAAATAGGTAACAATAGATGATAATGTAGTTGCATTATGGACAGGTCAAAATAAACATTTCCAGTAGGAGTGAAGGGGAAAATGGATGTTATTTAATATGTAACTAAAGAGGCATGGTTTCCCTGGTAGCTCATTGGTAAAGAATCTACATGCCAGAGACCTGGGTTTGATCCCTAGGTCAGAAAGATTCTCTGGAGAAGGAACTAGCAACCCATTGCAGTATTCTTGCCTAGGAAATCCCATGGACAGAGGAGCCTAGCAGGATGCTCTCAAAGCATCAGACACAACTTAGCAACTGAACAAAAACTAAAGAAGCATATAGATATGTTACTATACCACATATTTGTTTTATTGTATATTTCAATTGTATTTCAATATAATTGGTTTCTCTTGTACTCCCATATATTTTATCAACTATGTTTGAAAATATTATTCTGAAAGGGTGTTGGTAGGTAGGCTTCACTAGACTTTCAGAGTATTCCATGATATTGAAAAAGAGCCTCTATAGTTATGCAGTTGGTTTTTACAATAAACAATTTGTCATTGACCCTGTGTTGGGATGATCCTCTGGAGCAGGAAATGGCAACCCAATCCAGTGTTCTTGCTTGGAAAATTCCATGGACAGGGGAGCCTGGAAGGCTACAGTCCACGGGATCACAAAGACTGAGCAACTGAGCATGGCCATGAAGGCATCTTCAGGCATGAGGGCATTTGCACTGAGTACAAGTGCCAACAACCTTTTAGACTCTAGGCATATTATGCAATTTCTAGTAAATATGCCCCTCTATTTTATAAGATCATAGTCAAGCCAGATCGCAGGAACAAAGTGTGCTCTTTCCCAATTACTTCATTAATATAATAATGAAACAAATGGATTGACCTCAGTTATCATATTGGCTTTTACTTGCTTCAATTTCTGCATAATTCTGTAATTTCACTGCCATGCTTGGAGTATAGACTAGTCGTATCCTATATAGATCACAAGATGTACACATATAGAAGAAGATCTTAAAAAAACACCATGCTGTATTAAACAATGAAGTCCTTTTAGCTGATCAAATATTCCAGTGAGGCAGATCATAGGACTCTAACTTGTTTTAAAATCTAACTAAATATAAATACAGACCTAATAAGCATGCCCAGTAAAAAACAGTGATGGGGAAATTAAGAACAATTATCTACTTTTTTATCATCTGTAATTTATCCCTCTCCTTGGATTTTTTTTCCTTCTGTAAACAACAGTGAAGTCTCTTCCATTGTAGAAAAACAAGTAAAAATTTTAAATCCATGACTTCATTTCCCCCTGTAATTCTAACCCCCCTCAATCACATTACTGCCAAAATCCTGGTCACTGTCTACTCTTCAACAACCATTTACCCTTAAGCCTATCATAGTCTAGAATGAGGCTATTCAACCAAAATTGCCCTCTTTCAAGTTATTAATGGATACCTAGCTGCCAAGCCCAAAGGTTTCATTGCGGTCCCTCTTCTATCTGGCTTATTGAATGTAGTGCTTGGCATTGTCCAATCATTTTCAAAAACCTTTCCCCTTTTGTCTTCTGAGTCATGATGCCTCACTGTTTCTCATTACACTTCTCTGCTTTTTTGGGTGGGACGGGGGGTCAGAGGTAGAGTGGAGGGCACCTGTGCCATTAGCTTGTGGGACCAGGAATTGAACCTGTGCCCTCAAAAGGGAATGCACAGAGCCCTAACAACTGGGATGCCAGGGAATTCCCTCTGATATTTTTCTTTTATTCATTCAGCATGTATTTATTCACCAGCCACTGTATTTTAACCAGCATACCAGGCTCTAATGACACAGTGGTGAATACATCAGGCATTATCTTTGCCATCATGGAGCTCACAGTCTTCATTACTCCTTGCTCGTAAAATGGTGGTTTTGCTCAACATTTTTATCCTTTCTTTCTTGCTGCAAGACCTCTAATATTGATGGCTATCAAATTTGTATCTTCAGCCCAGATGTCTCTTTGTTTTCTACTTCGAAAAAAGTTCCATTTTTGAATTTCTGCATAATTCTGTAATTTCACTGCCATGCTTGGAGTATAGACTAGTCGTATCCTATATAGATCACAAGATGTACACATATAGAAGAAGATCTTAAAAAAACACCATGCTGTATTAAACAATGAAGTCCTTTTAGCTGATCAAATATTCCAGTGAGGCAGATCATAGGACTCTAACTTGTTTTAAAATCTAACTAAATATAAATACAGACCTAATAAGCATGCCCAGTAAAAAACAGTGATGGGGAAATTAAGAACAATTATCTACTTTTTTATCATCTGTAATTTATCCCTCTCCTTGGATTTTTTTTCCTTCTGTAAACAACAGTGAAGTCTCTTCCATTGTAGAAAAACAAGTAAAAATTTTAAATCCATGACTTCATTTCCCCCTGTAATTCTAACCCCCCTCAATCACATTACTGCCAAAATCCTGGTCACTGTCTACTCTTCAACAACCATTTACCCTTAAGCCTATCATAGTCTAGAATGAGGCTATTCAACCAAAATTGCCCTCTTTCAAGTTATTAATGGATACCTAGCTGCCAAGCCCAAAGGTTTCATTGCGGTCCCTCTTCTATCTGGCTTATTGAATGTAGTGCTTGGCATTGTCCAATCATTTTCAAAAACCTTTCCCCTTTTGTCTTCTGAGTCATGATGCCTCACTGTTTCTCATTACACTTCTCTGCTTTTTTGGGTGGGACGGGGGGTCAGAGGTAGAGTGGGGGGCACCTGTGCCATTAGCTTGTGGGACCAGGAATTGAACCTGTGCCCTCAAAAGGGAATGCACAGAGCCCTAACAACTGGGATGCCAGGGAATTCCCTCTGATATTTTTCTTTTATTCATTCAGCATGTATTTATTCACCAGCCACTGTATTTTAACCAGCATACCAGGCTCTAATGACACAGTGGTGAATACATCAGGCATTATCTTTGCCATCATGGAGCTCACAGTCTTCATTACTCCTTGCTCGTAAAATGGTGGTTTTGCTCAACATTTTTATCCTTTCTTTCTTGCTGCAAGACCTCTAATATTGATGGCTATCAAATTTGTATCTTCAGCCCAGATGTCTCTTTGTAGCTCCAAACATTTACTTCCAATTACTTACTAAGCCTTTATAGGTTTCCCTGGTGGCTCAGTGATAAAGAATCTACCTACCAATGCAGGAAACTCAGGTTCAATCCCTGGGTCAAGAAGATCCCCCAAACAAGGAAATAACAACCCACTCCAGTATTCTTGCTTGGGAAATCCCATGGACAGAGGAACCTGGGGGGCTGCAGTCCATGGAGGTCACAAAAGAGTTGGACATGACTAAGTGACTTAAATAGCAACAACTAAGCCCTTGTACCTATATCTCAATTAGAGGATATATACAAAGCACTTAAAATGGTGCCTAGAACTTCATGTAAGCACTCAACCAAAGCCACCTTTTTTATGTTGTATTACCTGAAAGCACAGTATAGCCAAAAATGGAATTATTGTCTAGTCCTTACCATAACACTCTGTCCTGCTATCTTTTCTGTCTTTGTTTAGTGTCATCACCATCCACCCAGTTTCAAGTGAGAAACTATAGAATCAGGCGCCAACCCTCACTATCTCCATCTCTATCAAGTTATGTTAGTTTTACCGAGAGAAACCTGCAGAATCTAGCTTTCTATTCATATTCCAGTGGTTCCAAAACTCATCATCCTATATAAATAACCTCTTAACAGTTTTTCTACCTCCTGACTCCATTCTAATTTCTATACTACCACCAGTTATTTTACTAAGAACAAATCCACTTATGGTATCTCCAGATTGAAGTTTTGTCGGTTTCTGTTTCCTTACAAGATTAAAACACATACTCCTTGGCTTGACACCTGAAGGGCCTTCATTTTCTGGCCTTAACTACATTTCCAGCTTCATGTTTAAGTGTTGTTTTTTGTTTTTTTTTTTTCTGCCACCTCTCCTTCTCAAAATCCTAGTGTACATTACACTTCATTCAGACTGAACTTATCTCCATTCCCAAGCCACTTCTTGTTCTTTCACGTTTTTTTTTTTTTTTTTTTTTTTGCTTTTGCATATGCTGTTCCCTCCACATGGAAAGGTTTTCTGCACCATTTACACGTTCTCTTGCTAGTAAACTCCTACTCAACCTTTAATACCAAGATAAGATGCCCTTTTCTCTATAAATAAAGTTCCAGACCTCTTGAGAAATAATTTATTTTGCCTTACCCTGTGCTTCCAAAGCTCTTTAGGCCCTTTGTGGTGGCACCTACCATGTGCTTGTGAAATTCCTATGCTTCTATGTTGTGTTACCCTCTTTAAATTATAAGGTCCAAGATACTGCCAAGCATATAGGAAGTGATCAACAGGTGACTTTCAAGTGAGTAAATGAATCTACTCCTAATGGCCTGTAACAACTACCTTATCCTTGTCTATCTTAAAGAATTACAAATGTTGACTCTACTAACGATTGCTCTGATGGAAAAATAACAACCTTGTTCAATGGTATACTGCTTAAGAGAAAGAACTCAGGAAGCAGACTTAGGTTTGACTGCTATCTCTGCCTTCTATGTGACTTTAGGATAACTCATTTTACCTCTCTATGACTCAATTTTCTCATCAGTAAAAAAAGGGATAATAATACTTTCCTCCTGAGAATGTCAGATGATTAGAAGAGAGAACTTATGTGCAAGTTAAACCATTCACAAGATAGTTGCTAAATCCTCACTCTATCCCTCAACAAGTATTCTCTATTTCTTTTAATGCTGAGGGAAATTTTTTAGGTATTTCCCAATTTTACCAACTGATTTGTGACAAGATGAGAAAGAAAGACATGTTGGAGAAGACTCTCAGTTTGTAGATTTTCTGTCTAGGTCATGTTTCTCAGTTTTGTCCCTCTCAGCTCTTTTTCCCTCTTCTGTGTGTATGCTGAATCGCTTCAGTCATGTCTGACTCTGTGCGACCCTGTGGACTCTAGCCCGCCAGGCTCCTCTGTTCATGGGATTCTGCAGGCAAGAACACTGAAGTGGGTTGCCATACCCTGCTCTAGAGGATCTTCCTGATCCAGGGATTGAACCCTCATCTCTTAGTCTCCTGCATTAGTAGGTGGGTTCTTTACCGCTAGCGCCACCTGGGAAGTGGTGTTTCCCTCTTCTACCACTTTAGCAATGGCATGTAATTAATTGTGTCTTCAGTTTACAAAGCACCTTCTCAATATTATTTTATTAGCAGCCTAAGACTGCCCTGAGAAATACTGTGTTGGCCAAAATGTTTGTTCGAGTTTTTGTGTACAGTGCTGTGGAAAAACCAGAATGAACTTTTAGGCCAACCCAACATATAAGGCAAATACTCTCAGCTCAGAGAGATTGACTGATTTGTCTAAGATCACAAATCCAGCAAATGGAAGAATTTGGGTTAAAACCCACTCTACTGGGCTGTGTCTCTCATTCAGGCATTTTATCAGCTCTTATCTGGACTGTAAAACAGACCTGATTGTCCTTCTGGTTTCAGTCTTCCTCTGCCTCTCACCCCTTCTCTTCTGACCTCCATCCTCTCTGTGAGCAAGGAGCCTCTTGTAAAGCTCAAATCTGATAATGCCACCCTACGCTCCCCACACCCATCATCCTCTGGTCCTGCCTACCTATCCAATCCCCTCTCCTGTTGTTGTTCTCATACTGCTGTTTAGACCTCAGTGTGCTTTTGATGTTGGTTCAATTTGCCACACACCGTCACCCTTTTTGCTCTCCCTTCTGCCTGAAACACCCTTCTTTTCTCATCCTCTTCCTTCCTTCTTCCGTCCTCCTGTCTCTGCAGATGGACTGAGCATTCTTCCCCTAGGGCCCACTTTAGTGAATGTTTTTCAGAAGTTCCCCCTTCTTTCTAGGCTTCTGTCTCCCACTCTGTTTTCCCCTCTTTCCTTCCTTCAACAGATATTTATTTAGTGCCTTCTGTGTGTCAGACACTGGGGCTGTGCTGGGTGTTTGAAGGACCATGCCAAGTACCAAGTTAATGTGACTGAAATGCAGGGAGGAGGAAGTACAGAGAGAGAGTTAGAACACACACACACACACACACACACACACACACACACATAGCTGATTCACTTTGCTGTACAGAAGAAACTAACATAACATTATAAAGCAACTTCCAATCCAAATTAATTTACAAAATAAAAATAAATAAAATTTAGGCAAACCATGAAGCATATGTCTTTTCTCCAGCTTTTGGGGGATTCCATGCCTTTAGTCTGGAGGTCTATTTCCTGATGTTTTTTCCCCTCTTTGGACTATAATATAGTTACAAAAATAAAGCGCTCTGTGTGTGTGCCTGCTAAGTCACTTCAGTTTTGTCTGACTCTTTGCAACTCTATGGACTGCAAAGGTTCCTCAGTCCATGAGATTCTCCAGGTAAGAAAACTGGAGTGGGTTGCCATACCTTCCTCCAGGGGATCTTCCCTACTCAGGGATGAAACGCACATTTCTTACATCTCCTGCATCGGCAGGCGCGTTCTGTACCACTAGCGCCACCTGGGAAACTCCAAATTTGGAGCCAAATGTTCCTCAGTTCAGATACAGACTCCATCATTAACTGTATCCTGAGGACAAATCACTAAATGTATTATTAGCTGTCAAATGAGTATTGTTGTTGTTATCCTGCTCCCATCATTCACTGCGACTGCCTCTGTACTAAAAATGAGTGGTGAGCCCATTTAGGGGGCATTTTAGAGAAAATTGCTTAATTATGTGTTGAATTTGTAGTTCAAGCTTCCTAGAGGGAGAAAAAGCATTAGAATTGTTGTTTTTGTTCCAGTTTCTCCAAAGCCACTTCTACCTCTGCTGCCCTACCTTTTGTGATCTCCTATAGAGACCAGGGTACCCCTTAAAGATTGTGTCTGAAGACACCTCTTCAGGCATCTTTGAACTCCTAGTTCCCCTTAGTCTAATAACAATAGGGCTAGTTCGACATTATCTTTCAATCTGTTGGCTTTTACTGGGTGGGGGTGGTGGTTTGGTGCTCTTCAGTGGAAATTTCCCTGGCCCTAACATTCTAACAGCATTTACCTCTGAGAGACCAGGCTTTCCCAGAAATGTCTGGGACTTCTGGCCAACAGACTCAATCAGTCCTCTGGGAGACAGATTTTCTCTGAGGGAGAGAAGCAGAGTTAAGTGGTATTTCTCCTTTGCTCTGTAAAGATTTGAGTGACTGCTTTTCCTTACCCGGAGGGAAGAGGATTGGCAGAGAAAATCTAAAATGCCTAGAATCTCCAAATTCTGTTTGTGAGTGTAGCAAATCTCTTGAGGATGAGGATCAACTCAACATTTACAAGATTTATGTGTCCTTGCCTTGGCAATAAGATTATGTTGCATAAATACTTACCAGCATCTAGCTACACAGAGCATGCTCATAGATAACAAGGTTGGTGTAGATGTTGATAAGGATGACAAAGAAGAAAAAGAATGCTTAGGGCACTTTTCAAAATTTACAGCTATAAACCCTTTTCTCCCCAAACAAAATCTTTTATGACTCCTCTAGCATAGAAAGCAGACCAAAGCAAGTGTTTTTGCAAATAAGTCCAAGTTTTTTTTTTTTTTAATATGTTTGGAATGATATATATTTTTTAAAGATTTATTTATTTATTTTTGGGCGGGGGTCAGGTTGGGGAGGGAGGGGAGCGGGCAGGCCGCTTCTGTTGGTCTTTCTCTATTTTCATCTGTCTTTGTTCCTTGGCTCCTGTGGGCCTCCCATCGCGGTGGCGTCTGTCGTTGCAGAGTGCCGGCTCTGGGCGCATGCGCTCCAGAGCTCCGGCTCGGTAATTGGACACATCAGTCTAGCTGCTGCGCGGCACGTGGGATCTTCCCAGGCCAGGGATCGAACCGGTGCCCCTTGCACTGCAAGGCGGTGTCCTTACCCACTGGACCACCAGGGGAAGCCCAGTCCAAGTTTTTAATATTTATTTATCTGTAAAGTCAATGAGAAGGAAGAAAATGAAAAAAAAAAAACACATAAAATCTGAAATTGAGAACTATGGCAGACTTAGTTTCTAGTTTTTTTCCTGTGTGGAGGAGAAAATTCTGATGAACGCAAATAAGTAGTGTTTTGCTTACTTGTTTGGCTTATCTCAGGATGCTCTTCAGTTAAAAAGACAGAACAAGAAAATCTGTATTTCAAAGTATACATATACTACTCTGTCCTCTCACTTTCGTTCTCTCTTTCTCACATACATACACATAAATACACATTGTTAACTTGGCAGCACACATCAGTAGAATCAGTGATGGTTTCTGATGTGAGAATGTTTGGTATGGTGTCCATTTGAATGCCCGGAGGGAAGAGGATTGGCAGAGAAAATCTAAAATGCCTAGAATCTCCAAATTCTGTTTGTGAGTGTAGCAAATCTCTTGAGGATGAGGATCAACTCAACATTTACAAGATTTATGTGTCCTTGCCTTGGCAATAAGATTATGTTGCATAAATACTTACCAGCATCTAGCTACACAGAGCATGCTCATAGATAACAAGGTTGGTGTAGATGTTGATAAGGATGACAAAGAAGAAAAAGAATGCTTAGGGCACTTTTCAAAATTTACAGCTATAAACCCTTTTCTCCCCAAACAAAATCTTTTATGACTCCTCTAGCATAGAAAGCAGACCAAAGCAAGTGTTTTTGCAAATAAGTCCAAGTTTTTTTTTTTTTAATATGTTTGGAATGATATATATTTTTTAAAGATTTATTTATTTATTTTTGGGCGGGGGTCAGGTTGGGGAGGGAGGGGAGCGGGCAGGCCGCTTCTGTTGGTCTTTCTCTATTTTCATCTGTCTTTGTTCCTTGGCTCCTGTGGGCCTCCCATCGCGGTGGCGTCTGTCGTTGCAGAGTGCCGGCTCTGGGCGCATGCGCTCCAGAGCTCCGGCTCGGTAATTGGACACATCAGTCTAGCTGCTGCGCGGCACGTGGGATCTTCCCAGGCCAGGGATCGAACCGGTGCCCCTTGCACTGCAAGGCGGTGTCCTTACCCACTGGACCACCAGGGGAAGCCCAGTCCAAGTTTTTAATATTTATTTATCTGTAAAGTCAATGAGAAGGAAGAAAATGAAAAAAAAAAAACACATAAAATCTGAAATTGAGAACTATGGCAGACTTAGTTTCTAGTTTTTTTCCTGTGTGGAGGAGAAAATTCTGATGAACGCAAATAAGTAGTGTTTTGCTTACTTGTTTGGCTTATCTCAGGATGCTCTTCAGTTAAAAAGACAGAACAAGAAAATCTGTATTTCAAAGTATACATATACTACTCTGTCCTCTCACTTTCGTTCTCTCTTTCTCACATACATACACATAAATACACATTGTTAACTTGGCAGCACACATCAGTAGAATCAGTGATGGTTTCTGATGTGAGAATGTTTGGTATGGTGTCCATTTGAATGGGGCATGCTGTGTTTTATTACAGTCTTAAATAGTTTAAAATATAGTTTTTTAACTGAAATTAAAATCAGATGTGGAACTGTTTAAATGCTGCCGCTATTTGAAAACCCTGGATTATAGGATAATCCAGCATTAAATGGCATCGAATGAAGTGTCCACGAAGGTGAAAGAATGAAGAGGTCCATAAGAATTGTAGTCTGAGAAACCTTCACCAAAGCAAAATTACTGCTGGGCCTTAAAGAACTCGGAAAATAAATGACAAATGTGGAGATTTATGTATTTATTTAACATGGTCTAGGTTTTGTCAGGGTATCTCTGATTTCAGGTTTTCTTCTCTAGGTCTCTATAAATATACTTCTATTTGTCATGACAGATGATTTATCTTGGATTTTTTTTCTTTATGGTCACACTGTGCAATATGTGGGATCTCAGTTCCTCTACCAGGGATCAAACCTGTGCCCGCTGCGTTGGGAATGTGGTGTTTTAACCACCAGACCACCAGTGAAGTTCCTATCTTTGATCTTTAAATGTATTCCTGTTAAATATCAGAGCAGGAGCAAAAGCATGGGGGAGGTATTAGTGTGTAGCATCTTTGTGGAAATCAGAAAAAGACATACTTTGTTCTAGACAGTCAGCCCCCTGCCACACCTCACGCCTTGGTGAGCAGCAAGCAGTGTGAATTTCAGCTCCCATGTGGCCCCTCAGCCAAGTTTCCTTTTGCAGTGAACCCTATGAGCAGTCATACGCTGCAGCCCTGGCAAGAATGAATATGACTGAATGGAAGATGGTGGGAAGACCTACCTGGCTAAAGCACAAGAGTAGAAGCAAATGACTATGGACAGTTGAAGCAGGGTTAGCTTATGGAGGTCTTAAAAGCCGAGCAGAGAGAAGAATTTGGCTACAAAGTGCTATATTGACTGCTTTAAGGGAAATACTGACATGATCAATGAGTCTTTTGCCCATTCTTGTTATCTCAGAGAAGTTTCCATACGTCTAACTCCCTACATTCTATATATCAAGTCTAAACATATATACACATATATATGTGTGTCTCCTCTTTCTATTGGTTTCTTTTTATTTTATTGGAAAGACTAACACTTTACTTTTAACCACACTTTGCCTTTACTTTCTTGCCTTCTATGTATTCTCCTGGATCATCACTTTATCCTTCTCCTCCTCAACTAGTTGTAACATCACCCAGATGCCTACTCCACTAAAATGTTTTACCTCTCCCCCAACCCCCAAATTCTTCCCTACTGGACTACCCAAAGAATTGAAGGCACAATGTCAAGTTGGAAGAGATCTGTAGCTGTCTTTGGCTTAATGTCCTGCTCCTCTCTTGAGACCCCAGCCTATGCTCTCCAGTCTTGAAGCGCTGAGATTAGCTTGTGGCTCCCACTTTCCCTAATGACTGTGTTAATCAAAGGTGCTCAGAGATGGCTGGTTCTCTATTCACTGACTCCTAGTTATACTCTACCAGTCAGAGGATAAGTCAGCAAGGAAAAGTGGGCTCTGACATGAAACATTGTACTTTATAGCCAAATTGACAGAACTTCCTTTGTCTATTTTAAAGGATCTCCCTATTCATTTCTATGTGTACATTTCTCTGTAAGTTTGGTTATGCTGTCCCATATACTGGTGAGAATATATGTTAACTTTTTTTTCTTTCTCATGTTGTGTCTTTTACTGTCTTTCTAAATTTCTGAAACAAGCTCAAAATTACAGAAAGTTGCACATATGCTACTTTTTTTTTCTTTTAACACTTTGTGGACCAAGTTGCCCACCCACATCACTTCCAAATACATTAGTGTATATTTCCTACAAACGAAGGTATTCTCCTATGTAATCAATTTTTTCCTCTTTAAAAAAATATTGTGAAATATTGTAGGCAACAGGAATGTGATGTTGGGTTGTCCAAAAAGTCTGATTTTTCCATAGCAACATATGGAAAAGCCCAAACAGACTTTTTGGCAAATCATATGTATGTGTGTGTGCTTAGATGCATCAGTTGTGTCGTACTCTGCAACCCTATGGACTGTGCCCTACCAGGCTCCTCTGTCTGTGGGATTTTCCAGGCAAGAATACCAGAGTGGACTGCCATTCTCTCCAGGGTGTCTTCCCAACCCAGGGATTGAACCTGCATCTCCAGCTCAGTGGTAAAGAATCCACCTGCAGTGAAGGAGATCAGGGTTCAATTCCTGGGTCAGGAAGATCCCTGGAATAGGAAATGGCAACCCACTTCAGTATTCTTGCCTGGAGAATTCCATGGACAGAAGAGCCTGGTGGGATTGCAAAGAGTTGGATACAACTGAGTGACAAAAATACACACACACACACGTGCATATATATGTGCATATATAATATAATATGATAATACACTATTATAATACATGTTGTAATTATATTATATAATATATATTATTTTATGTATAATAATATATAATATATTACATATAATATATGCAATAATATATCATATAATAATATATATTATATAATAATATACATTATATAATATTCTATATAATATAATATAATATATTAATGTATTCTATACTGTAATATGATCATATATTATAATAATTATAATATGTTCTATAATATATGAATATACTTATTATCATCTATTATAATAATATTATAATATTGCAATACTATTATTATATATTATTAATATGATATAATGATATTACAATATGAATATAATTATATATTAATAATACTACTTATTATATAAGTATATTGAATATGATTGTATATAATATATAAATTAATATAATTAACATATATAATAATGAACTAAACATAATGAATATGTGACCATCCCCCTGCTTAAGAAATTAAATACTACCAATGCAGTTGAAACCACTTCCAGCATCTTGAATTTGGTATATATCATTTATTTCTAAGTGGGTTTCAGGTGGGTTTATAAGTACCCTGAAATTGTATGCAAAATTAAGTATGCATGTGTATTTTTCTGGTGAAAAGGTCCATAGCTTTGATGGGATTTACATGCATAAAAGTAAGCTGTATGTGAAGTGCCGGAGTTCATGAAAAATAGTCTACAGTTAGCGCATATCCTTCTCTGCGTCTCATTGCTCAGCTCTTCGTCTCCTGGCTTTCTCCTCACACAGTTCACTGAGATTGATTTTTTAAAGGCCACTTCCTATCATCAGGTTCAGCTGCTTCTTCTCAATCCCTAGACTCATTGAACTACCAGTAGCATCTTACTCTTGATGCAGTTCTTTTTCTAGACTCTTTCTCTCACCTCGCGTCTGTACTCTTTTGACATTCTTCAGTCTCCTCATCCACAAAATATAATACCTACCTCATATGGTGGCAAGGGTTAATGATAATGTTTATAGAGTACCTGATTGTTGTATGTGCTGAATGAATTGTAGCTATTATTGGCAGGAGATGTGGGTTCAGTCCCTGGGTTGGGGAGGTCCCCTGGAGAAGGAACTGGCAAACAACTCTAGTGTTCTTGCCTGTGAAATCCCATAGACAGAGGAGCTTGGCAAGCTACAGTCCATGGGTCGCAGAAGAGTTAGACACAACTTAGTGACTGAAACAACAACACTTCTCATACCTCTGTGGTGCATCTCATCATCCCCCAACCCCCTGTTTAAGGTGTTGTGAATGGACAGAGGTCGTGCCAGGAAGACAATTACTGCCTCTGCTTTCTGCAATGCTGTTCAGTAGCCTAGTAGTAGCGCTATACCTATGAGTAGTTCTGGTTAGGGCGGGATCAGTGATTCTGAGTCTTTAGGAAAAAATAATTTAGGTGAAGTCTAGGTAGCCTTATATTACATAAGGATATAGTTTTAAAATTCATCCTCTAAAATTTGTAACACTGTTCTCAGCCTGGTGACCATTAAGAGTCTCAGATGGTAAAAAGGTAGTTCTCCTTTCCTTGTCTGTTCAGCTTTTTTACCCAGTCTGTTACTAAATAGACTAACAATGGTAGGTGCCAACAGTATTGCGAAGGGCACCTGCTGGCTTCAAACTGGCCTAGGGCCAGTTATCCTGGACAGGCCATTGAAGAGCCTTATGACTTTCAGTCACTATTTACTTGGAACCGAACGAGAGGAAGGATTTATATCAAGTTACCAGTCCCCTGAGTCTGCCCTGTCCTGAGATGTCCTCTTTATTTTTCACGTCCTCTATTAGCTGCCAGTAACAGTGACACACTTTTGTTCATATGTATAACAGAGCCTTGCCATGTCTGAGGGCATAAATCTGTAAGAAGCACCAAAGCCCTTATTGAAGCCAATCAGCTATGAACAAAAGCAGTCAAGTTATTTTTGCCCTCTGTTAGGTAGGGTGCTTGACCTCATAACTGCCATCTCTTCAGTCAGGATAGGATAAGTTATATTGCTATAGCAAACAACTCCCAACATCTCAATGGCTTAAACTAACAAAGGTTTAATTTTTTGTTCATACCGTGTGTCCATCATGGGTCATCTGGGGGACATTATGTGGTCCTCAATCTAGGACCCAAAGGGAACAGTCACCATCTGAAATACTATGGATCATTGTGGCAGAGGAAAAGAGTGCTCCGAAGGTCTCATGGTGGACTTCCAATAAATCTTATTTTTGAAAATGGCACGTCACGTTTTTCATATACCTTTGGTCAATCTTGATCAGAGACCAATTGGAAGAAGGGTAATTCTACCCTGTGCCCTGAAGGTGGAGAGAGCTGGAAATATTCAGTCACGCTGTTGCTTAATGTTCCCTGTAGAAGGACACCCGTGGTCTCTCTAGCTCTGTCCCTTTCCTTTTGACATCTTGCTAAGTCACTTCTTTTCAGTTTCACTCATTCTTGTTTATTTGTTCTGCAAAAACCAAGCTACTTCTTATCAGTTTAGTAATCGTTGTGCATACCATGGAAGACTGTGTTGTTTAATGCAAGTGTTTTTTTTCCCCCTTGATTTGAATTCCTTCGGCCTCTTTGGTGTTCCTGCAGTTGTATGCTACTCTGATATACAGAGGTATTAACTTGGAAGAGTTTTGTTTAAATAAAACGCTATCTTCTGGGCTCTTCCTCGCCCCCTTTGTTTACATTTGTAAGTAACAGAATTGTGATACTTCTGTGACCCTCTGACCATAAAGATAGGACTAAATGACTGAGTCCAAACTAGAACTCAGGTTTTCTGACTCAGAGTCTGTTTTCTTTTTATTACACCAGGCCCTTTAAAATGACTGAGTCCAAAGTCCCTGAGTCTGCCCTGTCCTGAGATGTCCTCTTTATTTTTCACGTCCTCTATTAGCTGCCAGTAACAGTGACACACTTTTGTTCATATGTATAACAGAGCCTTGCCATGTCTGAGGGCATAAATCTGTAAGAAGCACCAAAGCCCTTATTGAAGCCAATCAGCTATGAACAAAAGCAGTCAAGTTATTTTTGCCCTCTGTTAGGTAGGGTGCTTGACCTCATAACTGCCATCTCTTCAGTCAGGATAGGATAAGTTATATTGCTATAGCAAACAACTCCCAACATCTCAATGGCTTAAACTAACAAAGGTTTAATTTTTTGTTCATACCGTGTGTCCATCATGGGTCATCTGGGGGACATTATGTGGTCCTCAATCTAGGACCCAAAGGGAACAGTCACCATCTGAAATACTATGGATCATTGTGGCAGAGGAAAAGAGTGCTCCGAAGGTCTCATGGTGGACTTCCAATAAATCTTATTTTTGAAAATGGCACGTCACGTTTTTCATATACCTTTGGTCAATCTTGATCAGAGACCAATTGGAAGAAGGGTAATTCTACCCTGTGCCCTGAAGGTGGAGAGAGCTGGAAATATTCAGTCACGCTGTTGCTTAATGTTCCCTGTAGAAGGACACCCGTGGTCTCTCTAGCTCTGTCCCTTTCCTTTTGACATCTTGCTAAGTCACTTCTTTTCAGTTTCACTCATTCTTGTTTATTTGTTCTGCAAAAACCAAGCTACTTCTTATCAGTTTAGTAATCGTTGTGCATACCATGGAAGACTGTGTTGTTTAATGCAAGTGTTTTTTTTCCCCCTTGATTTGAATTCCTTCGGCCTCTTTGGTGTTCCTGCAGTTGTATGCTACTCTGATATACAGAGGTATTAACTTGGAAGAGTTTTGTTTAAATAAAACGCTATCTTCTGGGCTCTTCCTCGCCCCCTTTGTTTACATTTGTAAGTAACAGAATTGTGATACTTCTGTGACCCTCTGACCATAAAGATAGGACTAAATGACTGAGTCCAAACTAGAACTCAGGTTTTCTGACTCAGAGTCTGTTTTCTTTTTATTACACCAGGCCCTATTATAAAGAAAGTTGTATAACTGGCAGCTCTGTAATTTACTACCAGAGATGACTGGTACCTTCAGGATCTAGTCTTTAATCTTGAACAGAAAGAATTTTCCATTTAAATGTCTCCTTTTGAGTATTTTGATGAATTTCATGTCATAAAATCAGATTCCTGGGATTCCGATGCCAATAAGTTTGTGCTCTTTCTTGAAGCAAATAAACAACTGGCTATGCATGAACCAAACGTGTGATCCTGACTGTCTATCTGTAAGGCCCAAACAAATAAGCAGTCGTACCTTATCTCAATCTAGAATAAGATAATGCATATATTGTGTTATTGCAGATTTGTTTCTCCTTAATATTTAAAATGTAAGACGATGTGCAGGCCTTCAGATTACAAATGGCATCAGTATCCTTGTGGAAAGCATTACTGTGCAAACGGTGACAACCTATCTAAATTTGGAGTGAGTTTTTGTGTGAAATCCTGTACTTTTCTCAGGTATAGTTTACTATAAAAGCTCTTCAATATCACTTCTGGCAGTAACCAAGTTTACTGTTGATAAGGGTTTAAGAAAAAGAGACTGTCACGAAAAATTAGAGATACTAGTATACAAAGATCTAACACAAAGGTGTAGAATTCCTGCTAAGATATGAACCAATATGACACAGGTGGTCCAGAATATCTGTGGTAACGTGAACCTCTGTCTGGGCTTAATGGAAGAATATGTCATTCTGTATACATTTAATGAATGCCACACAGAACTCATTAGGACACTGTTCTGAACTGTTCTAAGACTTTGTCTTCTGGCATCAAGTGATCTTGATTACTCTTTGAACACTAACACCCAGCATTATCATCATCTATAGAAGCATAAGGCTAGCTATCAGAGGACACTGGCCGTTAGTGCAAGGTCAAAGCCAGTTTCATGTATGCTCTCTGTGGTGATAGACTATCTTCCATAGTATTTTTTAAGAGAATCCTTGCCTTAGTTTGCCACAAGGCCAATTTTTTCCATCATGGAAATTGTCATACAACAGTTTTTCCCCATTTAAGTAACAGAATTGTGATACTTCTGTGACCCTCTGACCATAAAGATAGGACTAAATGACTGAGTCCAAACTAGAACTCAGGTTTTCTGACTCAGAGTCTGTTTTCTTTTTATTACACCAGGCCCTATTATAAAGAAAGTTGTATAACTGGCAGCTCTGTAATTTACTACCAGAGATGACTGGTACCTTCAGGATCTAGTCTTTAATCTTGAACAGAAAGAATTTTCCATTTAAATGTCTCCTTTTGAGTATTTTGATGAATTTCATGTCATAAAATCAGATTCCTGGGATTCCGATGCCAATAAGTTTGTGCTCTTTCTTGAAGCAAATAAACAACTGGCTATGCATGAACCAAACGTGTGATCCTGACTGTCTATCTGTAAGGCCCAAACAAATAAGCAGTCGTACCTTATCTCAATCTAGAATAAGATAATGCATATATTGTGTTATTGCAGATTTGTTTCTCCTTAATATTTAAAATGTAAGACGATGTGCAGGCCTTCAGATTACAAATGGCATCAGTATCCTTGTGGAAAGCATTACTGTGCAAACGGTGACAACCTATCTAAATTTGGAGTGAGTTTTTGTGTGAAATCCTGTACTTTTCTCAGGTATAGTTTACTATAAAAGCTCTTCAATATCACTTCTGGCAGTAACCAAGTTTACTGTTGATAAGGGTTTAAGAAAAAGAGACTGTCACGAAAAATTAGAGATACTAGTATACAAAGATCTAACACAAAGGTGTAGAATTCCTGCTAAGATATGAACCAATATGACACAGGTGGTCCAGAATATCTGTGGTAACGTGAACCTCTGTCTGGGCTTAATGGAAGAATATGTCATTCTGTATACATTTAATGAATGCCACACAGAACTCATTAGGACACTGTTCTGAACTGTTCTAAGACTTTGTCTTCTGGCATCAAGTGATCTTGATTACTCTTTGAACACTAACACCCAGCATTATCATCATCTATAGAAGCATAAGGCTAGCTATCAGAGGACACTGGCCGTTAGTGCAAGGTCAAAGCCAGTTTCATGTATGCTCTCTCTGTGGTGATAGACTATCTTCCATAGTATTTTTTTAAGAGAATCCCTTGCCATAGTCAGTTAGCCACAAGGCCAATTTTTTTCCATCATGGAAATTGTCATACAACAGTGTCATATGCCCACATGTTCCTATCACCCAGTTTCAATAATTGTTATATCAATTCATGGCCAAACTGCCATGAGTTCTTTATAAGGATTATAATGTTCATTTGCAATTCATGCCTATGAATTTTTTTTAATGCCTTTTTACTTTTATATGGTATTTGCATGAGTGTACTCAGTTTCTTTGTGACCCCATGGACTCTGCTCTGTCCATGAAATTTTCGAGGCGAGAATACTAGAGTGGGTTGCCATGCCCTCCACCAGGGGATCTTCCCAACCCAGTGACTGTACCTGAGCCTCTTATGTCTCCTGTATTGGCAGGTGGGATTTTTACTGCTAGTGCCACCCCAGAAGCCCCTCCTGTTCCATCCATATTGCTGGAAATGGCATTATTTCACTCTTTTAATAGCTGAGTGGTATTCCGTTGTTTATCTTATGATATCATTTATATGAGGAATCTAAAAAACTTATACAAATGAATTTAACTACAAAACAGATATGCTCATAGACTTAGAAAATGAATTTATGGTTACTGGGGAGGAAGGGTCCAAGGTGAGAGATAGACTGGAAGTTTAGGTTTAGGTTGACATGTGTACACTGTTATATTTAAGATAGATAACCAGCAAGGAACTAGGGCATATAGAGCATAGGGAACTCTGCTCAATATTCTGTGGTAACCTAAATGAAAAAAAAATTGAAAAAGAGTAGTAGAAGTTTTTAATAATTGTTTGAAAAATAATAAAAAATAAACTCAAACTCAAAAAATGCCAATGCATCATCAGAAGGCATTGTTATAAAGTAAGATTTCACTTTCTTATGTCAGTGTTTCTCAGATAGATCCATGAATCCATTCTAGAATTGCTTAGAGTTCTGAAGGATAAGAAAAACCACTCTTAAGAACATAGGGAAATTTGAGAGTTTAATCGCACAAGTTACCAGTGAAACAAATAGATGGGGCCTTGAGAGTTACACCAATTGTGCCCTCAGTGAACAGTATGTGGACATCCTGGTGGAAAAGAACTTCCATGTATTTTTTAAGAGAATCCCTTGCCATAGTCAGTTAGCCACAAGGCCAATTTTTTTCCATCATGGAAATTGTCATACAACAGTGTCATATGCCCACATGTTCCTATCACCCAGTTTCAATAATTGTTATATCAATTCATGGCCAAACTGCCATGAGTTCTTTATAAGGATTATAATGTTCATTTGCAATTCATGCCTATGAATTTTTTAATGCCTTTTTACTTTTATATGGTATTTGCATGAGTGTACTCAGTTTCTTTGTGACCCCATGGACTCTGCTCTGTCCATGAAATTTTCGAGGCGAGAATACTAGAGTGGGTTGCCATGCCCTCCACCAGGGGATCTTCCCAACCCAGTGACTGTACCTGAGCCTCTTATGTCTCCTGTATTGGCAGGTGGGATTTTTACTGCTAGTGCCACCCCAGAAGCCCCTCCTGTTCCATCCATATTGCT
This sequence comes from Tragulus kanchil, assembly GCA_022376925.1. Lineage (NCBI taxonomy): Eukaryota > Metazoa > Chordata > Mammalia > Artiodactyla > Tragulidae > Tragulus > Tragulus kanchil. The sequence continues at coordinate 61,041,239 of JAIOJX010000001.1, read as the reverse complement.
GGAAATGGCATTATTTCACTCTTTTAATAGCTGAGTGGTATTCCGTTGTTTATCTTATGATATCATTTATATGAGGAATCTAAAAAACTTATACAAATGAATTTAACTACAAAACAGATATGCTCATAGACTTAGAAAATGAATTTATGGTTACTGGGGAGGAAGGGTCCAAGGTGAGAGATAGACTGGAAGTTTAGGTTTAGGTTGACATGTGTACACTGTTATATTTAAGATAGATAACCAGCAAGGAACTAGGGCATATAGAGCATAGGGAACTCTGCTCAATATTCTGTGGTAACCTAAATGAAAAAAAAATTGAAAAAGAGTAGTAGAAGTTTTTAATAATTGTTTGAAAAATAATAAAAAATAAACTCAAACTCAAAAAATGCCAATGCATCATCAGAAGGCATTGTTATAAAGTAAGATTTCACTTTCTTATGTCAGTGTTTCTCAGATAGATCCATGAATCCATTCTAGAATTGCTTAGAGTTCTGAAGGATAAGAAAAACCACTCTTAAGAACATAGGGAAATTTGAGAGTTTAATCGCACAAGTTACCAGTGAAACAAATAGATGGGGCCTTGAGAGTTACACCAATTGTGCCCTCAGTGAACAGTATGTGGACATCCTGGTGGAAAAGAAAGCTTTCTGAAGAATATTAGGATAAAAAGTTAGTAGTGGAACATAGCATTATAAAGGTATACTGGAACTAGATTCTTTAAGTTAAAACAAATACCTTACTGTAAGTTTAAGAAGTCTGCACTTTTATAGTTTCTGCCAATATACTATCATTTTATGTGAGATTAGAAATGTTGTCTTCTGTAAATGTGGATTCTGTAAATTTGGCAGGCTCATCAGGAAAAAATATTTGAAGTCATTTTCTGCTCTCATATGCATTGTAGAAGCCTGTCTCCAAATAAAGGGAAGATTCCATACTGGATTTTAATACTATGTTAAGTAAAACAATATTCTCTATATATTCATCTCCATGAATAAGCAATGAAGCTGACAGGAATGAAGGTTTTAGTCCTTTTTGTCATACAGAGCTGAGCATTATTTTAATGTTATACTTATGCTACATGTAGCAGTGAGCTGCTGTGCACAGACTCCTCTCCGCTGGAATGAGGTAACTGAGTGGCTTTGGAGGATGTTAAGTAGGCTTTAGGATGAAAACTTACTAGTGCTTTCATTTCTTCCTCCAGAACTCTGAAAGGCAAGACTATAACTTAAGCTATCATATATAAATCATTGCCTGCTAGTACTAATAATACAGTAACAATAGCAAAAGTAGAGGATGATGCCCTGTGGTAGTCTTGGTAAGGAGGATCTTATTTACAATTTTATTTCATCCTCACAACAACCTAAGAATTGTAGGGTGACACTCTTCCTTCCTTATTTGCTGTTGATACCAGGTAGTGCATTTTGGTGAAAGGCCCTACAGTTCATCTCTGTATTCCTATGGGCAGTTTCTTCATCTCACAGTGAATTGTGTCAACTGAAAAAAAAGTGCACAACCTAAAAACTGAGAATTATGTGTTTTGCGGTGGTGGGGGGAACATTTCTGAGGACTCAAACCTGGAAAGACGCCTCTCAGATAACTCTGAGGGATTGCTCTGAAGAGATAAGGCAGGAACCAGGATATATATGACTTTGGCAACAAAAAGATTACTGTCAAAACATTGCTATTAATTAAAGAAAGCCAGATATCTCAAGCTAATGAATTTAGCACTTTTCTATCTATTGGAAGATGCAAGGGTTTGGTCTTATTGAAATCATCTCTTTGATATACACCTTAGCTATATAGGGCCTGTACCCTGTTCTTTCCCATCCTGAGTCCCCTTAAGGGTGCACTGTCGAGGGTCACTACAATTTGGAAGGGCATCCTTTGTTTGCCAACATGGCAGGCTACATTTTTCACTCACAGTTGCTTCTGCTGTAACACTCATTCTCCCATCATAGTAAGAGAACTTCATCAGTATCTTAATATTTGCAAGCAGTTAACAAAATCTCTTTTATGTGTAATCTCTCATTTGACTCTTGCAGAAATACTATGAAATAGGAAAGGAAAATATTATACAAGGAAGGAAAGGAAATAGCAAAGGTAAATATTATTTCATCCTCACTGAGGATGAAAAAAATGGAGGCTCAAATACTTCTTAATTACTCAAGGTTGAAAACTTCACATCACCTTCTGCCACTCTAACAGTCAACCCTGACTCCTCTTGAACTGTTGAAAATGTGTGTGTGTGTGTGTGCGCGCATAGCTAAAAATGGAAACAGAAACTAATTCTCATTTACTATACTTCTTTCACCTACCATGATGCCAGGCACACAACAGGCACATGATCCATGCCTGTTGACTTAGCCTGTTAAATTCTGTACTTAAATAGAGGAAGATCTAGGAAAATAAAATAAATTTTAGTTAAGATTTACTGTTAGTATATGACTACTCTTTAAGCTATATAATCTTCTATACCTTCCTAAGAACTCCCTGTTACAGAAGGACCCAAATGTTTTACTTTCCATTTATCACATACTGTATAAAATTAGACTCTTATAGGTCCATACCCTTGGCCACTGAAACTCCTAGACATTATCCTAAATAGCATATATATCTGTAGAAAGTACAAGTCATTTACACATTAGTATAAAATATTTAAAAAAGAATCTTTGCTGTGGATTTGGCCAGGGTAACTTTTAAAAAGTTAAAGGATCATTTTGAAACATGGATCACTGCTAGGGAGAATTTTGAAGGAGAGTATTAACAAATTATTGATTATCTACTTTTTTAATGTTAATAACTATGTGTCAGATTTAACTTTTCATTTGGGCAAGGGTTTGGTCTTATTGAAATCATCTCTTTGATATACACCTTAGCTATATAGGGCCTGTACCCTGTTCTTTCCCATCCTGAGTCCCCTTAAGGGTGCACTGTCGAGGGTCACTACAATTTGGAAGGGCATCCTTTGTTTGCCAACATGGCAGGCTACATTTTTCACTCACAGTTGCTTCTGCTGTAACACTCATTCTCCCATCATAGTAAGAGAACTTCATCAGTATCTTAATATTTGCAAGCAGTTAACAAAATCTCTTTTATGTGTAATCTCTCATTTGACTCTTGCAGAAATACTATGAAATAGGAAAGGAAAATATTATACAAGGAAGGAAAGGAAATAGCAAAGGTAAATATTATTTCATCCTCACTGAGGATGAAAAAAATGGAGGCTCAAATACTTCTTAATTACTCAAGGTTGAAAACTTCACATCACCTTCTGCCACTCTAACAGTCAACCCTGACTCCTCTTGAACTGTTGAAAATGTGTGTGTGTGTGTGTGCGCGCATAGCTAAAAATGGAAACAGAAACTAATTCTCATTTACTATACTTCTTTCACCTACCATGATGCCAGGCACACAACAGGCACATGATCCATGCCTGTTGACTTAGCCTGTTAAATTCTGTACTTAAATAGAGGAAGATCTAGGAAAATAAAATAAATTTTAGTTAAGATTTACTGTTAGTATATGACTACTCTTTAAGCTATATAATCTTCTATACCTTCCTAAGAACTCCCTGTTACAGAAGGACCCAAATGTTTTACTTTCCATTTATCACATACTGTATAAAATTAGACTCTTATAGGTCCATACCCTTGGCCACTGAAACTCCTAGACATTATCCTAAATAGCATATATATCTGTAGAAAGTACAAGTCATTTACACATTAGTATAAAATATTTAAAAAAGAATCTTTGCTGTGGATTTGGCCAGGGTAACTTTTAAAAAGTTAAAGGATCATTTTGAAACATGGATCACTGCTAGGGAGAATTTTGAAGGAGAGTATTAACAAATTATTGATTATCTACTGTTAATGACAATAACTAATACTTGTTAATAACTATGTGTCAGATTCTGCATCTTAATTCCTATTATTATCACATTTTACAAATGAAATACCTGAGATTCAGAAAAACAAATGACAAAACTGGGATTTAAACCAAGATCTGACTAAACCTCGAGTCTCCCATTCTTAACCATCATCCTGTACTACTTAGTCAGTGGGAATAAGGAAGGTATGTATGTATGTAAGTCAGTTAGTCGTGTCTGACTCATTGTGACCCCATGGACTGGAGCCCGCCAGCTTCCTCTGTTCAGGGAATTCTCCAGGCAAGAATACTGGAGTGGATTGCCTTGCCCTTCTTCAGGGGATCTTCCCAATCCAGGGATAAAACCCAGGTCTCCTGAGGCAGATTCTTTACCATCTGAGCTACAGAGAAGTCTTAGGGAAGATAAGGGGAGAAGAATGAAAAAGAATGTATAAATGATTGCTCAGAAGATGCCCAAACCAAATATTTACTTAAGTCACAATGGAGACTTCAAATCTGTGGGCTCATAGTCCTAGGACAGATATTTTGGCCTGGATTCCCCCTGGGTAATCACCTTCCTTTCATTCAGCATTACTGGCTACTTTGTCTTTACTTGTACTTATTTGCTTACTCTCTTAGGTCTTCATTGTTATTGTTTCTCAAGTGGCACTTGAACAGTATAGTCACATGTGCATTATATAAATCTTATTTACCAATGTATAGCTCAAAATGTGTTCCTTACAAATTCTTGTCATGCAAGAATATTAGGAATAGTTGCTTTTTGCAACTAGTAAATAGAAAGATTGGTCATTCACCCAGAGTGAACTTTTAAACAACCCATTCTTGCAGGCTGAATTGATGAATAATCATGATGACATTACCTTTAAATTTGTGTTTAGTGCTCTCATATATTATCTGAATTGAGCTACTCAGCAGTTGTATGGTGTATGGCAGGTAAAGAACCCGCTTGCCAATGCAGGAACATAGGAGACTCGGGTTCGATCCCTGGGTCTGGAACATCCCCTGGAGAAGGAAATGGCAACTGATACCAGTATTCTTAGACAGAGGAACCTGGTAGGTTACAGTCCATAGAGTCACAAAGAGTCAGACACAACTGAGGCAATTTAGCACACACTCAGCAGTTAATATAACAGAAGTAGGAATTATTACACCCAATTTATAGATGAAAGGGACTGAAGCTAGCTGATTTTAAGTGGTCACCTGGCTGATAAGTAGAAAACTTATTTACACAGCCACAACCTAAATTCTGCGGTCTTCCTATAATCCCACATTATTTGCTTTTCTGTCCATTCTAAGACTTGGTATGTCCCATCTTATAAAGATATCTGTTATTTTAGTGCAAGTCTCTTCTGTGAACCAAATAAACAGTATAGACAGACATTAAATCCTAGAGTAGTCAGTTGGGGTGGTTGAGGGGAGAGCCCATTTGGGAAGAAGATAATCAGAAAAGTTTCTTTATAAGTTGCAAGATAGTAAATCAGTTTCCTCCCTTCTTTGATAAATATCATAGGTGAGAAAGGGTATGTTTGCCTGATTCTAAATTGATGGGGATACAGATATGTGCAGATTAAGAATGGTGAGCATATGGGGAGTGTTATTTGCAGGCTTTTCAAAAGTATGCTTACATGAAATGAAGTAGTTGGAAGAAGAGAAATCCTGCTCACCTGCTAAAGCCCATTCAAATTGCACTACTTCTCCAAAGCATGCTGTTACCATTCTGGCCTCTATTAATCTCCCTTTTTTCTAAAATCCTCTAATAATTACAGTCTAGACTAGAGGTTACAAACTGGTGACCCATGGTCCAAATCTGGCTCAAAGATGTGTTTCGTTTTCATCATGCTGTATGCTAGAAGTAGGACTTTATTGGCTTTCTTAGAGAAGAGGGCAGAACTTTGAGCCCTTGGGCTTGCCACAACCCTTCAACAAGGCCCTTCAGATGTTCTGGTGCTATGAAATACAACTATACTGGGAGAGCCAGCTTTCAACAGTTCATAGCTGAGGATATGTGTGGTTCATTGAGCAAAATGACCCTCTTCTTCCTCAGCACTGATGGTGGAATACACCCTTAAAAAAATAAATCTTTTAGCTTTATTTTCTGTCAACTGATACCAGTATTCTTAGACAGAGGAACCTGGTAGGTTACAGTCCATAGAGTCACAAAGAGTCAGACACAACTGAGGCAATTTAGCACACACTCAGCAGTTAATATAACAGAAGTAGGAATTATTACACCCAATTTATAGATGAAAGGGACTGAAGCTAGCTGATTTTAAGTGGTCACCTGGCTGATAAGTAGAAAACTTATTTACACAGCCACAACCTAAATTCTGCGGTCTTCCTATAATCCCACATTATTTGCTTTTCTGTCCATTCTAAGACTTGGTATGTCCCATCTTATAAAGATATCTGTTATTTTAGTGCAAGTCTCTTCTGTGAACCAAATAAACAGTATAGACAGACATTAAATCCTAGAGTAGTCAGTTGGGGTGGTTGAGGGGAGAGCCCATTTGGGAAGAAGATAATCAGAAAAGTTTCTTTATAAGTTGCAAGATAGTAAATCAGTTTCCTCCCTTCTTTGATAAATATCATAGGTGAGAAAGGGTATGTTTGCCTGATTCTAAATTGATGGGGATACAGATATGTGCAGATTAAGAATGGTGAGCATATGGGGAGTGTTATTTGCAGGCTTTTCAAAAGTATGCTTACATGAAATGAAGTAGTTGGAAGAAGAGAAATCCTGCTCACCTGCTAAAGCCCATTCAAATTGCACTACTTCTCCAAAGCATGCTGTTACCATTCTGGCCTCTATTAATCTCCCTTTTTTCTAAAATCCTCTAATAATTACAGTCTAGACTAGAGGTTACAAACTGGTGACCCATGGTCCAAATCTGGCTCAAAGATGTGTTTCGTTTTCATCATGCTGTATGCTAGAAGTAGGACTTTATTGGCTTTCTTAGAGAAGAGGGCAGAACTTTGAGCCCTTGGGCTTGCCACAACCCTTCAACAAGGCCCTTCAGATGTTCTGGTGCTATGAAATACAACTATACTGGGAGAGCCAGCTTTCAACAGTTCATAGCTGAGGATATGTGTGGTTCATTGAGCAAAATGACCCTCTTCTTCCTCAGCACTGATGTGGAATACACTTAGGAATAGTCTCAGCTAATGCATCTCCCCAATTGGAGAGAAAAGAGAAAATGGCACCAAGCCTTCTGAGAGATTAGGTCACTGGCCTATTATATTTCTTTCTGCCTCAGAGCATTTTCTACTGAAATTGATTAAAGTCTTGTAGTTAACAGGCAGATTGAATATAATCTTTTCCTCCACAACCTATTAGTCACTGACTACTGAGCATAACTCTGAGAGGTTTGATTAGAGAGTTCCATTAAAAATCGTCATACACTGCATTTTCCATGTCTCTATGAATTTCCCTTCACTCTGTGCACTGGCCATACACTTAACCCTCAACCCATGCATTTTGTAACACATGAGGTGGGGAGGGAATGAAACCTTTAATTAGTATCTCTTGAGGATGTGATGGTTCTGAACAGCTTTGCATAGTGAGAACCATTAGATATTACCCACATGGTCCCTGAAAACCAGTAGTAATAGATGTTTAACTCCTACGTTTCCTTCAATCTTGTGAACCTGCAGAGTGCCATGGTCCTAGGCTGGGAAACTGTTCGTGCTCAGTTGCTTCAGTCATGTCCGACTCATTGAGACTCTATGGACTGTAGCTGCCAGGCTCCTCTGTTCATGGGATTCTCCAGGAAAGAATACTAGAATGGGTTGCCATGCCCTCCTCTGGAGTATTCTGAATAAACTGTTCAGAAGCCAGGCAAAGGCAGGACATCCTGTTTTCAGCAAAGCAGTGGAAACTGCCTGAAGGCTGCTAGAAGCACAGTGGGGTTATCTCTTCCCTTTAGAGTCCTGAATCAGCTCAGATGGGCGAGAATGACCCTAGCCCCCAGTGTTATGATTAACTTTGTAAGCCGGGCAATCCAGTTCTATCATATGAAAAGTTAAAGTATTCGTTTCTCAGTTGTTTAAACTCTTTGAGACCCCATGGACTGTGGCCCACCAGGCTTCTCTGTCCATGGGATTCTCTAGGCAAGAATTCTGAGAAGGGTAGCCATTTCCTCCTTCAAGGGATCTTCCCAGCCTAGCACTGCAGGCAGATTCCTGCACTGCAGGTCTTCTGCACTGCAGGCAGATTATATTACCATCTGACCCACCAGGGAAGCATCTTATAACCTATTTCATTTCTTTTCTTTTAAAATGTGTGAACATTAAGTCTATCATCTTCTTATACCCAGACTTTAACATTAGTGCTTTCATTTGGAGATTCACATCGTTATACAATTTTGTATGGGATTGTGGTGCCAACTCCCGAACATGATGATCCCCAAATAAGTCTTTTTACATTATATTGCTTTACCCGCGGTAGCAATCCTCCTGTATGCCATTAAGACTACTAAATGTTCAGGGTATACAACCTACTCTTCCAAATTCCACAAGAAGTTATTACCAACCTTCAGTTGCCCCAAACAACAGCAAATGGATCAAATGATATAGACTACCCAGCAGTGACTAACAAGAACTTTCAAAAGAAAGTCATTTCCCTAGCTTTGATTATTTGGCATGCATATACCGAATCAATTTCACAGTACTCCAAGCTGTACAAACTTTCTGATAGTGCCAGAATTTTGTTGAATTAGCTGAACATGAAATTCAATGTTTTGTTTCCTGGATTGGGGAAATGCCTTTGTTCAGCTCACAGGTGTGTACCTGCTGGAATCATTATACACTGACCAGCTGTCAGAATCCCAGAGCCTTTCCTGTGTCAACTAGGTACCCTTTCCATTTAGTGTCATTGGGTGCCAGGAGGTCACAGGAGACACAAAGGCATTTCAGTGTTTTTATCAAATTAGTAGGGTGTCAACCAAAAAATAAAAATTTGCACAACCTAAAAGTGGAGAATTCTGTTTATTTGGCCGCCTGCCTGAGGACTCAAGCTGGGGAGGCCGCCTCTTGGAAAGCTCTGAGAAACTGCTCCAGAGAGGTAAGGGAGGAGCCAGGATATATAGGGGTTTTGGCAAGAAAGACTTGGTAGTTGGAACATCAAAAGATTATCAGTTAATCAAAGAAAACTAGATATCTCAAGTTAATAGATTTAGTGCTTTCTTTTGTATGGGAAAATGCAAGAGTCCAGGTTCACTGAAATCATTCCTTTGATATGCACCTTCACAATCTAGAGCCAATAACCTGTTCTTTCCCATCCTGAGTGCCCTGAGGCTGCACCATTGGGGGTGGTACAGTATCTGAGGGCTTGGCAGAGGGCAGCCCCTTTGTTTCCATCCTGAGTTCCTTCAGGCCCACTCGCAGGGCAAGTCCTGACTGATGGCTTGATGGCCATAGCATCCTTTGTTTGCTGATAAGGCAGACCACATTTTTCATTCAGTAGGGCCAGAGGTAGGGTAATGAGATCCCTCCACATTTCTCCTACAAAAATGTCCCCTCAAGTGGCACAGTATGATAATGAGGCACCCTTATCCTGCACCTTTTCTTCCCCATCCTTTCTGAATTTAAGGCACTCCTGGAATAAGTAGAATGCTCCTTCATAGACTAGGTTTAAGATTTGTTTAGCAGCAAGAAATTACCTAGGTTCTCCAGCTTCTTGTGAGAGTAATATATTAACAGAAACTCTAGCCAGTGTGCTGTCCTGCATCTGTTATTTCTGAAAGAATATGTATCTTTGTCCTAAATTGTGCCAGATCCTCCAACTAATATAATTAGAGTGAGTAGTAATAAACCAGTATTTACATATAATACTTGTTAGGAGAAAGCTAGATAAGCCTCCAAATCTACTGACACCATTTCTCACTTCTTTTCCTGGGCAGGCCTTTTGGATGGGTGCCAAAACACATTTCCTGCTTTTCTATTCAAACAAACACTAATGTTATTCCTGTGAGTTTTTTCTTCTTCTCTGATAAGGCTTATCTCACACTCCTCTTCATTAAGATTTGGTGTGCTTTTATGAAAATCCCTACTTTAGCAATGTGAAATGCAGCCCCCAGCACAACAGGCACTGCTATGGTCTCCTTGCAGGAGTGACTGAGCTTCCCTGTGTGCTCAAGTCTTGTTCGACACTTTGAGACCCCATGGACTGAGCTCACCAAGCTCCTCTGTCCATGGGATTACCCAGGCAAGAAAACTGGAGTGGGTTGCCATTTCCTCCTCCAGAGGCTCTTCCCAACCCAGGAATCAAACCTGCATCTCCTGGGTACTCTACATTGGCAGATGGATTCTTTCCTTACTACACCAGCGGGGAAGTCCCTCCCATGCATGGTCTCCATAAATCTCTCTTCTTCCTCCTGATCCCACCCCTACTATCAATTAATGAGCATCACCTCCTTCCTAGTGGCAGTAGAGGGAAAAACTGAAACTAAAGATATGCACTTGATATGCCTGCAGGTTTTAAAATAAAACATGAAGGATCAACTCTGACATCCTCAGGTCTCAAGTACTAAGGCAACCAAAGTACATCTGTTTGTCTTGCTGTGGATTAGAATATCTTGTGCTGTGTTGTGCTTAGTTGCTCAGTCGTGTCAAACTCCTTGTGAGCCTATGGACTGTAGCCTACCAGGCTCCTCTGTCCATGGGATTTTGCAGGCAAGCATACTGGTGTGGGTTGCCATGCCCTCCTCCAGGGGATCTTCCAAACTCAGAGATTGAACCCATGTCTCCTGCATTGCAGGCAGATTTTTTACCATCTGAGTCACCAGGGAAGCCCTAGAATATCCTAGATAAATTCAATTCATATAAAAATTTGTTTTAATTCACAGATAACCTAGTACTATTATCTCAACTGTTTGTTTCAAAGGGATGAGAGTAGTGGAAACATACCAGGTACCAATTGGAAGACTTCTGGCTCTACCAATGTGGCCTTAGGCATTTCAGTTCAATTCTTCCTGAGTTGCTTCACTTACAAAATGAAGATAAGAATATCTGCCCTGTGCACCTCACATGTCATAGCCAGTTTCTCACATAGTAGTGAATGGGTACACAAGGCCCCACAGAACTTGAATGTTATGTTATTTCAGACACCTCCCCTCCCTGTCATAGACGAGCCCAAACTGTCTATCACTCCCTATCAACTGACAATCAGAAGTAATTAAAATGTGAACTTATTATAATCATCAATCTTTTCTGTAGTTTTGTTATATTTTTAAGACACTATCCACTTTCCAAGTGAAAGGTACTGTCTCAAGACTTGATGATCCTGTTATGTAATTATGATTTACTGGCAAGATTTTTTTTTTTTAAAGATTTATTTATTTATTTATTTTGGGTGGGGGTTGGGTCGGGGAGGGAGGGGAGTGGGTGGGCCACTTCTATTGGTCTTTCATTTCTCTATTTTCATCCGTCCTTGTTCTTTGGCTCCTGTGGGCCTCCCATCGTGGTGGCGTCTGTTGTTGCAGAGCACCGGCTCTGGGCGCACGCGCTCCAGAGCTCCGGCTCGGTAATTGGACACATCGGTCCAGCCACTCCATGGCACGTGGGATCTTCCCAGGCCAGGGATCAAACCGGCGCCCCTTGCACTGCAAGGCGGTGTCCTTACCCACTGGACCACCAGGGGAAGCCCTACTGGCAAGATTTTTAATAAAAGATATTTACCGTGCCTGACTTAGTCCACCTCTGCTCTTATCTTTCTCAAGCATTAATCACCATATTGAAGTGCAGTTTATTTCCTTTTTAATCTACCTCTACTGTGCCCAAATTCTTCATCTTTGCAGGTGTTGATTGTTTTACCCTTTGACAGCTTTCTCTGCTTCTTTAGTATGAGTTGATGTCTAGACAGATAACAGTTATTAAAAGTTTGGGATATATTGTCCCAGGTAGCCCAGTGTAGAGTTTGTTTTGGAGAAAATCTTCTCTGTATGAGCTTAAAAATACGCACACATCTCATTCGCCATTCATACAAGATGGAAATCGAGTTATTCCAGTAAATTTCACCAGGAAAATGGAAATAGGGGGTGGTAAAATAACATGAATGGGCAGACTTTTGTTAGGGACAGTGCCAAGTAAGTCATTGATCATAAAATTATGATAATCTGTCATTGAAGACATATTCATTGATGAATTATATTAATTATGTATGCATTCAGAACCTCCACAAAACATACTGATCTATTCCCACCCTCAGGCCTAAGGTTTGACAGCCACTGAGAAACTCTTCCTTTTTCACTTTCTCACCTTGCCCAAGGATCTTTCTCCTGAATGATAGGAGGAGGATCCTAGAAAAAACTTCAGGGGACAAGCCTGGAATGAGCTGCTCAAGATACATGGAAGTGTTGATCATGCTCAGCTCAGGGAAAACATTGTTGGGGGCTATCTCATTATCCATTCAGTGGAAAAATGAAGACCATCCTCTACCCCATGGCCCTACAGTGCCACTGTTTATCTTAAGGGTCATAGCTTTCAGCACAAGATGTGGGATCTGACCCCTCTTTTTGCCTGATGCCTTGCATCCTTTCCTACTACTTTTGAGGAACTTTGATAAAAGACTACAGCAGAATGGAGCTTTTACAGAGCTAACTGGGGGAAGCAAGGTTTGTTATAGTGGTGAGATCACAGGAGGTAGTATTAAATAGACCCCAGTTCCATTCCATCTCTTCCACTTCCTAGCAGTGGAAACTTGTTGAAGTAATTAACCCCCTTCAAGTTTTCTCAAGCCTGAATCTTTGCACTGGTAAAATAGGAATAGCGGTACTCATACAATAGTGCAGCAGATGCAGATTTGATCCCTGGATCATGAAGATCCCCTGGAGGAGGAAATGGCAACCCACTCCAGTATTCTTGCCTAGAAAATCCCATGGACAGAGGAGCCTGGCAGGCTACGGTCCATGGAGTCCCAAAGGGTCAGACACAACTGAGTGACTGAGCACACACACAGCTTAATAATCATTTGATTGCTGCTGATCATTGCTCCTAATATCATAGTTTTGCTGCAATTATTATTATAATAAATAATAACTCTATACCTTTGTGGCCATTATGGTAAGTTTCTGGAAAGCTCTTGTGGGCCACAGCTCAGGAAGATATTTACTAAATTCTTCTCCTTACAAACTCAGGCCTAGTTCCTTCTACCTAAGATGATTATGATTTCAGTGAGTATAGACTGCTTAAAAAGCTAGGCATTGCAACCACTAGGTTCCCAGCTATGAAGACGAAAGATCCTGAGTATTTCAGTTAAGCTGTATCTCTTCTTAATTCTCAAAGTGTAGTCCTTAGATGGTCTAGACCAGTGGTTTTCAAAACTTCCTGAACAGCAACTTACCTCTTTTTCACCTACAGGAAATCATATAAAAAGCCATAATATGAAAAGTGGGTTTTTTTTCCCTAAGGCTTTTTTATGTAAAGGTTTTATTAGTTTGAAATTTTTCATAGGTTCATGTACATAGCATTTGTATATACATTTAGTGTAAAACAGTGAAGGTAGGTGCTAGGGATGACCATTGTAGTTTTTGTCAATGTAGTCCGACTTGGTTTTGCATTTTGTTTTCCACACGATTGAAAAAAAAAAAAAGCTCACATCGACTTGGTAATCAAAAACAGTTGCAGAGTTTGCTTGTCTTAATAACTGATCCAGCACTTAAAAGATTATTAATAGAAAAAACTTGCATGGGCTTGTATAAGCTACTTCACTTCCCTGAGCCTTGGTTTCACTTTTTGTATCATAGTACCTGAGCTGAAAAGGTCAGCCCTTCCCATGTGGCACTAGTGGTAAAGAACCCATCTGCCAATGCAGGAGACATAAGAGACACAGGTTCAATCCCTGGACTGGGAAGATCCCCTGGAGAAGGAAATTGTAACCCACTCTTGCCTGGAAAATCCCATGGACAGAGAATCCTGGTGGGCTACAGTTCATAGAGTTGCAAAGAGTTAGACATGACTGAAGCAACTTAGCATGCATGCACAAAAGGTTATGAGGAAACATAAGATATTGTACATAAAGCTCTTTATGTAATTTTTAAGGCTTTTCAGAATGCCTAGAACATAGCAATCTATCAGTAGATGCTACCCAGCTCTGTCTTGATTACCAGTAGCATTTACTGAATTCTGTAAATCATATAGTGATAGATTTATTCAATACATTCCATAGGTCCTTACATCTTCCCTGTTTGGTAGGAAACACTTTTCCCAATGTATCTTACTGTAGAATGTTTCATTTTAAATCTCCATCTCTGTCAAATATGCACTCTAAGTTTTGCAGTACAGTGGTCCCAAAAGTTTTGGACACCAAGGAGTGGTTTCATGGAAGACAATTTTTCCACTGATGGGGGTTGGGAGGTGGTGGTTTGGGGATGATTCAAGCACATTACATTTATTATACACTTTATCTCTATTATTATTACATTGTGATATAATGCAGTAATTATACAATTCACCATAATATGAAAAGTGGGTTTTTCCTAAGGCTTTTTATGTAAAGGTTTTATTAGTTTGAAATTTCATAGGTTCATGTACATAGCATTTGTATATACATATAGTGTAAAACAGTGAATGTAGGTGCTAGGGATGACCATTGTAGTTTTTGTCAATGTAGTCCGACTTGGTTTTGCATTTTGTTTTCCACACGATTGAAAAAAAAAAAAAGCTCACATCGACTTGGTAATCAAAAACAGTTGCAGAGTTTGCTTGTCTTAATAACTGATCCAGCACTTAAAAGATTATTAATAGAAAAAACTTGCATGGGCTTGTATAAGCTACTTCACTTCCCTGAGCCTTGGTTTCACTTTTTGTATCATAGTACCTGAGCTGAAAAGGTCAGCCCTTCCCATGTGGCACTAGTGGTAAAGAACCCATCTGCCAATGCAGGAGACATAAGAGACACAGGTTCAATCCCTGGACTGGGAAGATCCCCTGGAGAAGGAAATTGTAACCCACTCTTGCCTGGAAAATCCCATGGACAGAGAATCCTGGTGGGCTACAGTTCATAGAGTTGCAAAGAGTTAGACATGACTGAAGCAACTTAGCATGCATGCACAAAAGGTTATGAGGAAACATAAGATATTGTACATAAAGCTCTTTATGTAATTTTTAAGGCTTTTCAGAATGCCTAGAACATAGCAATCTATCAGTAGATGCTACCCAGCTCTGTCTTGATTACCAGTAGCATTTACTGAATTCTGTAAATCATATAGTGATAGATTTATTCAATACATTCCATAGGTCCTTACATCTTCCCTGTTTGGTAGGAAACACTTTTCCCAATGTATCTTACTGTAGAATGTTTCATTTTAAATCTCCATCTCTGTCAAATATGCACTCTAAGTTTTGCAGTACAGTGGTCCCAAAAGTTTTGGACACCAAGGAGTGGTTTCATGGAAGACAATTTTTCCACTGATGGGGGTTGGGAGGTGGTGGTTTGGGGATGATTCAAGCACATTACATTTATTATACACTTTATCTCTATTATTATTACATTGTGATATAATGCAGTAATTATACAATTCACCATAATGCTTGATTAGATCAAATTAGATTCCCATAAGAAGCATGCAACCTAGATCCCTCGCATGCACAGTTCACAATAGGATTTGTGCTCCTATGAGAATCTAATGCTGCTGCTGATCTGACAGGAGGTGGAGCTCAAGCTGTAATGTGAGTGATTGGGACCAACCATGAATATAGAGGAAGCTTTACTAGCTTGGCTGCTGCTTACCTCCTGCTGTGCAGCCTGGTTCCTAATATGCCAAGACCCACTACCAGTTGATGGCCCTGGGGTAGGGGACCCATGCTATAGTATACGATTTAAGTACTGGCCTCAACATCTGATTTGGTTTCCATAAAGTCCTTGTCTGGCAAATTGTGAGCTCTTTAAAAACAGAGGCTATATATGTATATATTTTACTATTTTGGCCACGCTACACAAGATCTTAGTTCCCCGACCAGGGATTGAACTTAAGCCTCTTGCTTTGGAAGCACAGAGTCCCAATCACTGGACAACCAGGGAAGTCCCCAGAGACTATATTTTATTTATATTCTTTATAGTGCCAGGGAGAGCAGATGTTCAAAAACTATTTCTTGGATTATATTCAAGTTCACTTCACTGGACTTGAAAGAAACTTCCCATTACCCCAAAACCACTTCCCACATAAAGTTAAATTTTCTTCTTGGTCTTCTCAAATTTCTCCAATATTGCTATTCTTTTGTTATTATCTCCTTAATTGAGGTCCCCAACCTTTACACAGGTAAGGAGCCCCCCAGCTTCTCAATTAGAACCTTCAGATTCTGAAGGACTTAATATTCACTAAAGAAGGAAAGCAAGTTACTTCTGTTCAACAGTTACTAAGAGGTCACTGGCCCTCCTTCTCAAACCACAGTTTGAGGTCCTCCCAAGAGTTTGCATTTTAGATTTAGTAGGAGAGGCAAGAAACATTTGATTTTAGGCTTGACAGTTTCTGGTTACAAAAATTACTTTTATCAGCCATCTAAAAGTCATTAGCAGTCATAGCATAGTCAAAAGCATTTGATTACATATAATTCACTGCCAGAGGTGAAGTTTCTGGTACTAAAATTAGAGATGCATAAAACCCTGATTGTTGTTGTTGTTCAATTACTAAGTCATCTCTGACTCCTTGTGACCCCATGAACTGCAGCATGCCAGGTTTCCCTGTCCTTCACTTTCTCCTGGACTTTGCTCAAAGTCATGTCCGTTGAATCAGTGATGCCATCCAACCATTTCATCCTCTGTTACCCGCTTCTCCTCCTGACTTCAGTCTTTCCCAGCATCAGGGTTTTTTTTTTTTTTTTTTTCCCAATGAGTAGGCTCTTTGCATTAGGTGGCCAGAGTATTAGAACTTTAGCTTCAGCATCAGTCCTTCCAGTGAATATTTAGGGTTAATTTTCTTAAGAACTGACTGGTTTGATTTCCTTGCACTCCAAAGGACTCTCAAGAGTCTCTCCAACACCACAATTTGAAGGCATCAATTCTTCAGCACTCAACCTGCTTTATGGTCCAACTCTCACATCTGTTCATAACTACTAGTTGTATACAACCTGTACTTTAAAAATCTAGCAGGGAAATTTAGCCTGCCATTTCTTAAAGAGATGACTATTGCCTTTCTTCCTTCCACAAATGTTCTGTAACCACCATAATTACTACTACCACCATCAGTCCTTGCTCTTAAGGAGTCTAGCAGGAGAAACAGACACACAAACAGATTTCCATTGTATTTATTACACAGAATTCCACTTGAAATATGCAAAGAATATTATGAAAGCAAAGAGGAAGGAAGCACTTAAAGAAGTCTCCATAGGACATCCTAAAAGATATAAAGGAATTTTCCAGGGAAAGAGGTGAAGACGGAAAGAAAGACTAAAGCAGAGGTTGCTGCACTGAGCCTAGAACCGAGGCAAAAAACCAGTCTGGTGTGTTTGGAAATCTCCAAGCAGTTCAGTGTTAGAAAAGCACCATGTTCCAGGTAGAAATCAATGAAAAACAAAGCCAGGCTAGGCAAGCACCAGATCAAGAAGGACCTTGAATAGCATAAGAAGCCTGAAAAGTGTCATCATCTGGGATCATACATATCTACAAAAATCTATAAAAGTAAAAAGTTTGTGATTAAGTGATACCATGCAAACGCATTAGAAAAAAAGGGATGTTTACCATAAAACCCTGATTGTTGTTGTTGTTCAATTACTAAGTCATCTCTGACTCCTTGTGACCCCATGAACTGCAGCATGCCAGGTTTCCCTGTCCTTCACTTTCTCCTGGACTTTGCTCAAAGTCATGTCCGTTGAATCAGTGATGCCATCCAACCATTTCATCCTCTGTTACCCGCTTCTCCTCCTGACTTCAGTCTTTCCCAGCATCAGGGTTTTTTTTTTTTTTTTTTTCCCAATGAGTAGGCTCTTTGCATTAGGTGGCCAGAGTATTAGAACTTTAGCTTCAGCATCAGTCCTTCCAGTGAATATTTAGGGTTAATTTTCTTAAGAACTGACTGGTTTGATTTCCTTGCACTCCAAAGGACTCTCAAGAGTCTCTCCAACACCACAATTTGAAGGCATCAATTCTTCAGCACTCAACCTGCTTTATGGTCCAACTCTCACATCTGTTCATAACTACTAGTTGTATACAACCTGTACTTTAAAAATCTAGCAGGGAAATTTAGCCTGCCATTTCTTAAAGAGATGACTATTGCCTTTCTTCCTTCCACAAATGTTCTGTAACCACCATAATTACTACTACCACCATCAGTCCTTGCTCTTAAGGAGTCTAGCAGGAGAAACAGACACACAAACAGATTTCCATTGTATTTATTACACAGAATTCCACTTGAAATATGCAAAGAATATTATGAAAGCAAAGAGGAAGGAAGCACTTAAAGAAGTCTCCATAGGACATCCTAAAAGATATAAAGGAATTTTCCAGGGAAAGAGGTGAAGACGGAAAGAAAGACTAAAGCAGAGGTTGCTGCACTGAGCCTAGAACCGAGGCAAAAAACCAGTCTGGTGTGTTTGGAAATCTCCAAGCAGTTCAGTGTTAGAAAAGCACCATGTTCCAGGTAGAAATCAATGAAAAACAAAGCCAGGCTAGGCAAGCACCAGATCAAGAAGGACCTTGAATAGCATAAGAAGCCTGAAAAGTGTCATCATCTGGGATCATACATATCTACAAACAACAAAACTCTATAAAAGTAAAAAGTAAAATAAAAATTTTAAAGAAGTGTCATCTAAGTGATAATCATCTACTAGAAAATTCTAGCAGAAAGTTGGATAGTAGGTGCCTTACAGAATGATTGAGTGACAGATTTTCAAAGTTGTACAGTGAGTAAGAAGTGATAAGGGCAAGAATCAGGACAAGAAGTATAGAAGTGAAGTGGGAAAAGCAGATTCACAAGAGATATTTAGGGGATAAAACTGATAGGATTTTTGTTTGGTGCACATGTGGTCAGAAAAATATGAATTACTCAAGAAACCTCCCATCTTAGGTGTCTAGTTTAGTGATGGCAATGTGTGATTCAATACATGAAGAGGGAAAGATTTAAGAGGAATTAGACTCGACAGTGGTTTTGAATCTTTTGAGATGCCTAGGATCCCTTGATCTGTACAAGTGCAGCTAGCCATGAGGCAGATAGATCTACTAGTTCTTGGTAGAGGTTTGATGCTTGAACTATGCACAGGGATGAGATGGTTAGATAGCATCACCAACTCAATGGATATGAATCTGAACAAACTCCAGGAGATAGTGAAGGACAGGGAAACCTGACATGCTGCAGTCCATGGGGTCTCAAAGAGTTGGACAAGACTTAGCAACTGAACAACAATATGTGTGCATATATAGGATATATAGGAATAATGGATATACTGATGGTAGTTCAAGCTATGAGAATGGATGAACTTACTCAAGGAAAACATACAGAATAGAAAGAACAGAGATACGAGAATAGAACCCTGGTACATCAATATTTAACAAATACTTTCTAGTCTATACTAAATATAACAGGGCCCTTACCACAAACACCTTACAGCCTACATAAAGATAATACTGGAATTTTCCATAGAAAATGCAGAGGTTGCTGCACTGAGCCTAGAACCGAGGCAAAAAACCAGTCTGGTGTGTTTGGAAATCTCCAAGCAGTTCAGTGTTAGAAAAGCACCATGTTCCAGGTAGAAATCAATGAAAAACAAAGCCAGGCTAGGCAAGCACCAGATCAAGAAGGACCTTGAATAGCATAAGAAGCCTGAAAAGTGTCATCATCTGGGATCATACATATCTACAAACAACAAAACTCTATAAAAGTAAAAAGTAAAATAAAAATTTTAAAGAAGTGTCATCTAAGTGATAATCATCTACTAGAAAATTCTAGCAGAAAGTTGGATAGTAGGTGCCTTACAGAATGATTGAGTGACAGATTTTCAAAGTTGTACAGTGAGTAAGAAGTGATAAGGGCAAGAATCAGGACAAGAAGTATAGAAGTGAAGTGGGAAAAGCAGATTCACAAGAGATATTTAGGGGATAAAACTGATAGGATTTTTGTTTGGTGCACATGTGGTCAGAAAAATATGAATTACTCAAGAAACCTCCCATCTTAGGTGTCTAGTTTAGTGATGGCAATGTGTGATTCAATACATGAAGAGGGAAAGATTTAAGAGGAATTAGACTCGACAGTGGTTTTGAATCTTTTGAGATGCCTAGGATCCCTTGATCTGTACAAGTGCAGCTAGCCATGAGGCAGATAGATCTACTAGTTCTTGGTAGAGGTTTGATGCTTGAACTATGCACAGGGATGAGATGGTTAGATAGCATCACCAACTCAATGGATATGAATCTGAACAAACTCCAGGAGATAGTGAAGGACAGGGAAACCTGACATGCTGCAGTCCATGGGGTCTCAAAGAGTTGGACAAGACTTAGCAACTGAACAACAATATGTGTGCATATATAGGATATATAGGAATAATGGATATACTGATGGTAGTTCAAGCTATGAGAATGGATGAACTTACTCAAGGAAAACATACAGAATAGAAAGAACAGAGATACGAGAATAGAACCCTGGTACATCAATATTTAACAAATACTTTCTAGTCTATACTAAATATAACAGGGCCCTTACCACAAACACCTTACAGCCTACATAAAGATAATACTGGATTTCAAACTATTTTCCAAAGTTTCAGAGTTCTGAGAAGCTATCACTGAGACTCCTACAAGGAAGAGGCTGGGCAGTAACTTCACTCATGCTATAACATGCTTCACTAGTGGCATGCTTACCTAGGGCACCTTCATTTCTATTCTGCATAGGTAAATGATTTGGGTGAGTGAGGACATTACTGTTAAAAAAGGGAATTTGACAAACACTTCTCTAAAGGAATGATTTAAATATAATTAAAAAAAATAAAATATGTGGGATGAATTTCATGGCTCAAACTCTACTATTGGTGAAAAAGAAGGAATGAGGTCAGTGTTTAAAAATTGGTAGTGATATTTGGCCAATGTTCAGTTCCATGTCATTCACTTCAACATCATTAAATCATCACATCTTGTTAAGCATGAGCTAATAGCTGGGAAAATGGAATATATATTTGTTTGGAAATGCCTGCCAGGTGAGGTACTGAGACAGGACCAAAAAATGCAAATTCTGAGTGTGCTCTTGAGTTTGGGTATGATCAAATGAACAATTAGAAGCGATTGTTCTTCAGTGGGCTTCTGCCATTCAACCTTTTCACTCATCACACATGACACATGAGGTGAATTGACTATCACCATTACTCAGTGATGAAATTTCTACAAACTAAAACTTCTGGCAAGTTGTTGGTCAATGTTTCTTCTGAAAACCTGGGAAAAGGATAATCTACATATGAGAATGATAGCTTCTGTCTCCTCCATCCCATGCCAGTAATTTAAGGACCAAACTTATATCAGGTTTATAAGTTATCAGCAAAGGAAGTAAATTCCTAGAAGTCAAGCATATAAGATGATCAATGTTATAGTTCTCTGATAGGAATGGATTAGTAATGTTTGTACATTTAAAAAGTTAAAAATGAAGTAGTTATGCAAGTCATTATCTTTATTAAAATAAGGTATAATTGACCTATTAAAATAATTGTGCTTATTTATTGAATTATTATCCTGAAAGCTCTCAAATTCCCCTGCATTGGTAGAAAACCTGTATTCTAGTCAATTAAGTGGAACTTAATTATTAGAAATGGGCAATGTATTTATTTTTTTAATTTATTTTTATTTTACTTTTACAGAGTTTTGTTGTTTACTGCCATACATAAACTCAAATCAGCAATAGGTATACACATGACCCCTCCCACCTGAACTTTCCTCACTTCTCCCTCCCCATCCCACCCCTCTAGGTTGTTACATGTCCCCTCTGTAAGTTCCCTTAGTCTTACAGCAGATTCACATTGATTGTCTATTTTACATATGGTAATGTAATTTTTCCATCTTACTCTTCCATACATCTCACCCATTCCTCCCTCCCGCCAATGTCCATAAATCTGTTCTCTGTATCTGTTTTTCCATTGCTGCTCTGCATATACATTTATCATTACCATCTTTCTAGATTCCATATATATGTGTTAGTATACAATATTTATCTTTCTCTTTCTGACTTACTTCACTCTATATAATAGGTTCTAGATTCATCCACCTCATGAGGACTGAATCAAATGCATTTCTTTTTATGACTGAGAAATATTCCATTGTATATATGTACCACAGGTTCTTTATCCATTCATCTGTTGATGGACATCTAGGCTGTTTCCATGGTCTAGCTATTGTAAATAGTGCTGCAGTGAACAATGGGGTACATGTGTCTTTTCCAATTTTGGCTTCCTCAGGGTGTATGCCTAGTATAGGGATTGCTGGGGCCTATGGTGGTTATATTCCTAGTATTTTAAGGAATCTCCATACTGTCTTCCTTACTGGCTGTATCAACTTAGATTCTTACTAACAGTGCAGGTGGGTTCCCTTTTCTCCACACCCTCTTCAGTATTTATTGTTTGCAGACTTGTTGATGTTGGCCATTCTAACTGGTATGAGGTGATATCTCATAGTTTTGATTTACATTTCTCTAATTATGAGTGACATTGAACATCTTATATGTTTTTTGGCCATGCATATGTCTTTGGAGAGATGTCTGTTTAGGTCTTTTCCCCATTTTTTGATTGGGTTGTTTATTTTATTTTATTTTTTTTTTGGTGTTGTATGAGCTGCTTGTGTATTTTGGAAATTAATTCTTTGTTGGTTGTTTCATTTGCTATAATTTTTTCCCATTCTGAGTGTTGTCTTTTCATCTTATTTATAGTTTCTTTTGCTGTGCAAAAACTTTTAAGTTTAATTAGGCTCCACTTGTTTATTTTTGTCTGTATTTCCATTACTCTAGGGGGTGGGTCAAATCAAAGATCCTGCTTTGATTTATGTCATTGAGTGTTCTACCTATGTTTTCCTCCAAGAGTTTTATGGTTTCTGGTCTTCTAGTTAGGTCTTTAATCCATGAAATAAGCAATGTATTTATTGAAATAAAAAGTGCAGTGACTGGTTAAAATAATTCCTCCAGTCACAAGTGGAGAAAGAATTGATAAGCTAGAAGAAAAATCTGGAAGAATTATCTGCAATAGACACAGGGGCTAGAATTTTTTTTTTTAAAGATTTATTTATTTATTTTCATTACCATCTTTCTAGATTCCATATATATGTGTTAGTATACAATATTTATCTTTCTCTTTCTGACTTACTTCACTCTATATAATAGGTTCTAGATTCATCCACCTCATGAGGACTGAATCAAATGCATTTCTTTTTATGACTGAGAAATATTCCATTGTATATATGTACCACAGGTTCTTTATCCATTCATCTGTTGATGGACATCTAGGCTGTTTCCATGGTCTAGCTATTGTAAATAGTGCTGCAGTGAACAATGGGGTACATGTGTCTTTTCCAATTTTGGCTTCCTCAGGGTGTATGCCTAGTATAGGGATTGCTGGGGCCTATGGTGGTTATATTCCTAGTATTTTAAGGAATCTCCATACTGTCTTCCTTACTGGCTGTATCAACTTAGATTCTTACTAACAGTGCAGGTGGGTTCCCTTTTCTCCACACCCTCTTCAGTATTTATTGTTTGCAGACTTGTTGATGTTGGCCATTCTAACTGGTATGAGGTGATATCTCATAGTTTTGATTTACATTTCTCTAATTATGAGTGACATTGAACATCTTATATGTTTTTTGGCCATGCATATGTCTTTGGAGAGATGTCTGTTTAGGTCTTTTCCCCATTTTTTGATTGGGTTGTTTATTTTATTTTATTTTTTTTTTGGTGTTGTATGAGCTGCTTGTGTATTTTGGAAATTAATTCTTTGTTGGTTGTTTCATTTGCTATAATTTTTTCCCATTCTGAGTGTTGTCTTTTCATCTTATTTATAGTTTCTTTTGCTGTGCAAAAACTTTTAAGTTTAATTAGGCTCCACTTGTTTATTTTTGTCTGTATTTCCATTACTCTAGGGGGTGGGTCAAATCAAAGATCCTGCTTTGATTTATGTCATTGAGTGTTCTACCTATGTTTTCCTCCAAGAGTTTTATGGTTTCTGGTCTTCTAGTTAGGTCTTTAATCCATGAAATAAGCAATGTATTTATTGAAATAAAAAGTGCAGTGACTGGTTAAAATAATTCCTCCAGTCACAAGTGGAGAAAGAATTGATAAGCTAGAAGAAAAATCTGGAAGAATTATCTGCAATAGACACAGGGGCTAGAATTTTTTTTTTTAAAGATTTATTTATTTATTTTGGGCGGGGGTCAGGTTGGGGAGGGAGGGGAGCGGGCGGGCCACTTCTATTGGTCTTTCATTTCTCTATTTTCATCCGTCCTTGTTCTTTGGCTCCTGAGGGCCTCCCATCGCGGTGGCGTCTGTCGTCGCAGAGCGCCGGCTCTGGGCGCATGCGCGCCAGAGCTCCGGCTCGGTAATTGGGCGCATTGGTCCAGCCGCTCTGCGGCACGTGGGATCTTCCCAGGCCAGGGATCGAACTGGCACCCCTTGCACCGCAAGGCGGTGTCCTTACCCACTGGACCACCAGGGGAAGCCTAGAATATATTTTTAAAAATAGAGATGGAATTCAGAGTGTGAACACTTAAGTAATATCTAATTAGTGCCTCAAAAGGAAATAGTAGAGGGAATTGACGAGTGACACTGTTTGTACACATAATCAATGAGAGTTTTCCTTAACTGATGAAAGACATGAGTCACCATATTCAGGAAGCACAACATATATCAAACAGGATGAAGGAAAAAGAGACAGAGTTATAAAAATAGGAATAGGGAGAGAAAGAGAGAGAGAGAGAGAGAGAGAATCCTAGCCTAGGCAAATGTAGTGAAACTTCAAGACCCCATCAACAAAAAGATCTTAAAAGCAGAAAGATCACTTACAAAGGGACTAGAGTTAAACAAGTGGTAAATCACTCACCACTCACAATGGAGTACAAAATTTAATAGTAATGCAAGAAGAAAGTAACAAATATATTATCTTACAGGGAGATTTTAAAGTACCTCCCTCAATTATTGATATTACACTTAAAGCAGATTTTAAAAATTAGCAAAGCTATAGAATATTTGAACAACCTAATTAACAAGCTTGATATAATGAATATATTAATATATATATATATATACTGCTGTGCCCAACAATTAGGGAATATACATTCTTCTCAAACACATGTGGAACGTACATGATACTTGACTATGTCTTGTGCCCTAAAGCAAATTACAACAGAATTCAAAAAGCAAATTACAACAGAATTCAAAAACCAAATTACGACAGAATTCAAAGTCCGTATCTACAGAACATGTTTTCTAACTACATTGAAATTAAGTTAGTCAATAACAAAAAGAAAAATTTTTAATTCTCAGGTACTTAGACATTAAAAGCACACATTTAAAAAAGAAATCATAAATACAAACTAAACATTAAAACTGAATTATCATGAATTCCACATATCAAAACTGGGAGATAAACAAAAGGTATATAGAGAAGAAAACATAGTTTTCAATGTTTATAATAACAATAAAGGGTTGAAAATCAATTATAGAGGCATTTACCTTAAAAGAAGTTAGAAAAAATAGAATAAATCTAAAAGGTTGAAGAAAATTAAAATATGAGCAGAAACTGAGATAGAAAACAAAGATGCAATGGAAAGCATCCTTAAAATCCTAAGCCGATCCTTTGAAAAGAATAATAAAACTGAAAAACTTCTGGCAAGAAAAATAAGGTCAGTAATCAAATAATCAATGTGAGTAACTTTTTAGAAAGGGGATATAAATAGATAGATGTAATAGATATTAAAAATACAATGAGGAGGCTTCTCCGGTTGCTCAGTGGTAAACCCTCTGCCTGATAGTGCAGGAGACATGGGTTTGATCCCTGGTACAAGAAAATCCCACATACCACGGAGCAACTAAGTCCATGTGCCACAACTATTGAGCCTATGCTCTAAAGCCCAGGAGCTGCAACTACTGAGCCCATGTGCCACAACTACTGAAGCCCATTCACCCTAGAGCCTGTGCTCTGCACAGGAGAAGCCACCACAATGAGAAGCCGGTGCACTGCAATAACAAATATATTATCTTACAGGGAGATTTTAAAGTACCTCCCTCAATTATTGATATTACACTTAAAGCAGATTTTAAAAATTAGCAAAGCTATAGAATATTTGAACAACCTAATTAACAAGCTTGATATAATGAATATATTAATATATATATATATATACTGCTGTGCCCAACAATTAGGGAATATACATTCTTCTCAAACACATGTGGAACGTACATGATACTTGACTATGTCTTGTGCCCTAAAGCAAATTACAACAGAATTCAAAAAGCAAATTACAACAGAATTCAAAAACCAAATTACGACAGAATTCAAAGTCCGTATCTACAGAACATGTTTTCTAACTACATTGAAATTAAGTTAGTCAATAACAAAAAGAAAAATTTTTAATTCTCAGGTACTTAGACATTAAAAGCACACATTTAAAAAAGAAATCATAAATACAAACTAAACATTAAAACTGAATTATCATGAATTCCACATATCAAAACTGGGAGATAAACAAAAGGTATATAGAGAAGAAAACATAGTTTTCAATGTTTATAATAACAATAAAGGGTTGAAAATCAATTATAGAGGCATTTACCTTAAAAGAAGTTAGAAAAAATAGAATAAATCTAAAAGGTTGAAGAAAATTAAAATATGAGCAGAAACTGAGATAGAAAACAAAGATGCAATGGAAAGCATCCTTAAAATCCTAAGCCGATCCTTTGAAAAGAATAATAAAACTGAAAAACTTCTGGCAAGAAAAATAAGGTCAGTAATCAAATAATCAATGTGAGTAACTTTTTAGAAAGGGGATATAAATAGATAGATGTAATAGATATTAAAAATACAATGAGGAGGCTTCTCCGGTTGCTCAGTGGTAAACCCTCTGCCTGATAGTGCAGGAGACATGGGTTTGATCCCTGGTACAAGAAAATCCCACATACCACGGAGCAACTAAGTCCATGTGCCACAACTATTGAGCCTATGCTCTAAAGCCCAGGAGCTGCAACTACTGAGCCCATGTGCCACAACTACTGAAGCCCATTCACCCTAGAGCCTGTGCTCTGCAACAGGAGAAGCCACCACAATGAGAAGCCGGTGCACTGCAATGAAGAGCAGCTTCTGCTCACTCCAATTAGAGAAAATCTCACACAACCAAAAATAAATACAATTATAAAAAATATATTATAAAGATGTTATGAACAACTTATTTGCAATAAATCTTGATAGTGGACAATTTCCTAGAAAGAATTAAAGAAATTAAATTAAAGAAATGAATTCTGTAGTTCAAGGTTTACCAAAACATCATAAAGCATATTATTCCAATCTGAAATGGATGTTTCCAGAAAGTAGAAAAATACAGAAAAGCACAAAGAAGAAAGTTATCCATAATTCCACAACCCCTAACAGTTTCGTGCATATCTTTTCAATAATTTTGTGTCTGTGTGTGCATTGTGTAACTCACATGAATGAGATTATACTGTGCATACTACTCTTTCGTAGCCTCCTATTTGCATTTATCAATATCATAAATATTTTTCATGTCACATCCCTAACAACTCTATACATTATCATGCAATGGCTGTATTGAATGATATCAAATGACTATTGGGGTTCAGGGGACATGAGACACAGCCATTTCACCCTTCTATACTTGGAGCCCTGTTAGAAGGCATATATTGCTTCCATCATGCCTCTAAGATACAGCTCTAGTCTTGAACTAAGGGAAGAAAACAAGAAGACTATGAAAATCTGGGAGTGACTATTAATATGCTGATAATTAACCTATTCCAAGCTGAAACAATTTAATGAGACAGTCTCACCTGTATGAGATTTGTATGACTAAAGTCTTTATGCCAGGCTGTACTGAGTTGCTTCAGTCGTGTCTGACTCTTTGTGATCTAACAGACTGTAGCCTGTCAGGCTCCTCTGTCCATGGGATTTTGCAGCAGACATGGGTTTGATCCCTGGTACAAGAAAATCCCACATACCACGGAGCAACTAAGTCCATGTGCCACAACTATTGAGCCTATGCTCTAAAGCCCAGGAGCTGCAACTACTGAGCCCATGTGCCACAACTACTGAAGCCCATTCACCCTAGAGCCTGTGCTCTGCAACAGGAGAAGCCACCACAATGAGAAGCCGGTGCACTGCAATGAAGAGCAGCTTCTGCTCACTCCAATTAGAGAAAATCTCACACAACCAAAAATAAATACAATTATAAAAAATATATTATAAAGATGTTATGAACAACTTATTTGCAATAAATCTTGATAGTGGACAATTTCCTAGAAAGAATTAAAGAAATTAAATTAAAGAAATGAATTCTGTAGTTCAAGGTTTACCAAAACATCATAAAGCATATTATTCCAATCTGAAATGGATGTTTCCAGAAAGTAGAAAAATACAGAAAAGCACAAAGAAGAAAGTTATCCATAATTCCACAACCCCTAACAGTTTCGTGCATATCTTTTCAATAATTTTGTGTCTGTGTGTGCATTGTGTAACTCACATGAATGAGATTATACTGTGCATACTACTCTTTCGTAGCCTCCTATTTGCATTTATCAATATCATAAATATTTTTCATGTCACATCCCTAACAACTCTATACATTATCATGCAATGGCTGTATTGAATGATATCAAATGACTATTGGGGTTCAGGGGACATGAGACACAGCCATTTCACCCTTCTATACTTGGAGCCCTGTTAGAAGGCATATATTGCTTCCATCATGCCTCTAAGATACAGCTCTAGTCTTGAACTAAGGGAAGAAAACAAGAAGACTATGAAAATCTGGGAGTGACTATTAATATGCTGATAATTAACCTATTCCAAGCTGAAACAATTTAATGAGACAGTCTCACCTGTATGAGATTTGTATGACTAAAGTCTTTATGCCAGGCTGTACTGAGTTGCTTCAGTCGTGTCTGACTCTTTGTGATCTAACAGACTGTAGCCTGTCAGGCTCCTCTGTCCATGGGATTTTGCCAGCAGGAATACTGGAGTGGGTTGCCAGGGACTCTTCCCACCCCAGGGACTGAGCCCATGTCTCCTGCGTCTTCTATGTTGCAGGTGGTTTCTTTACCACTGAGCTACCTGGGAAGCCCGAAGTCTTTATACGTTGTAGTAAGTAAATTTATAGTTTAAGAGCCTCTGGAGTTAAGAGGAAAGGAGAAGAGAGGAAAGAGAGAAGGCAGAATCAAACTACGAACCTAGAGATTTTTGTTTCCTAGACATAGTAAGGGCAAAATATTAGCCCAGTGATAATTGTGGTAATGAACTCATTTCATATAAAATTGTCTTAGATGCATTTTCCTAGTAAATACTAATCTTTACCAACCTTCACCTCACAAGAAATAGGTTTAGTGTTGGTCTTTAGAAAAGAAAGATTTTATTGGCAGCCATGTAGTCTGAATAGAATGTCTTATAGAAATCATAAAGCATGCCTTGACTAGTAGTAATGATGACAAAGATAGAATAGCTTCCAGGCATTGAAAGGAACACAGTAAACTCCCTAAAATTAGCCATCTCCATTTTCTTCCTCAATGTAAAGCTGACTTTCCATAACATACAACTCTATGTACCCTCCATTTTAGACAAGAAGAAAATCACAATGAGCTGAGAAGTTGGAAGTTTCTCCATTATCTTGGTTTATGTACTTGGATGGACTTTTCCATGGTTCTTTTTCATGATCAAATTTTTTTTTGGCACAATGGTATTAAATGACTATTGGGGTTCAGGGACATGAGACACAGCCATTTCACCCTTCTATACTTGGAGCCCTGTTAGAAGGCATATATTGCTTCCATCATGCCTCTAAGATACAGCTCTAGTCTTGAACTAAGGGAAGAAAACAAGAAGACTATGAAAATCTGGGAGTGACTATTAATATGCTGATAATTAACCTATTCCAAGCTGAAACAATTTAATGAGACAGTCTCACCTGTATGAGATTTGTATGACTAAAGTCTTTATGCCAGGCTGTACTGAGTTGCTTCAGTCGTGTCTGACTCTTTGTGATCTAACAGACTGTAGCCTGTCAGGCTCCTCTGTCCATGGGATTTTGCCAGCAGGAATACTGGAGTGGGTTGCCAGGGACTCTTCCCACCCCAGGGACTGAGCCCATGTCTCCTGCGTCTTCTATGTTGCAGGTGGTTTCTTTACCACTGAGCTACCTGGGAAGCCCGAAGTCTTTATACGTTGTAGTAAGTAAATTTATAGTTTAAGAGCCTCTGGAGTTAAGAGGAAAGGAGAAGAGAGGAAAGAGAGAAGGCAGAATCAAACTACGAACCTAGAGATTTTTGTTTCCTAGACATAGTAAGGGCAAAATATTAGCCCAGTGATAATTGTGGTAATGAACTCATTTCATATAAAATTGTCTTAGATGCATTTTCCTAGTAAATACTAATCTTTACCAACCTTCACCTCACAAGAAATAGGTTTAGTGTTGGTCTTTAGAAAAGAAAGATTTTATTGGCAGCCATGTAGTCTGAATAGAATGTCTTATAGAAATCATAAAGCATGCCTTGACTAGTAGTAATGATGACAAAGATAGAATAGCTTCCAGGCATTGAAAGGAACACAGTAAACTCCCTAAAATTAGCCATCTCCATTTTCTTCCTCAATGTAAAGCTGACTTTCCATAACATACAACTCTATGTACCCTCCATTTTAGACAAGAAGAAAATCACAATGAGCTGAGAAGTTGGAAGTTTCTCCATTATCTTGGTTTATGTACTTGGATGGACTTTTCCATGGTTCTTTTTCATGATCAAATTTTCAAAATGGTTAATAATGAGAAATGTTAGGGTGAATCACTGGGCTATTCAATGGTTATTAAAATCTGCTGCCTTCCCTGGGTGTCTCATGTTCTTTCCAGCCCTAGCATTTTCTGTGTTGAAAAGAACATTGCCTGAAGGGGAAACACTTGGACAGTCTGCTTGGAAACAATCCAACTAAAAACTTTGAGGCATGTTCCTGACCCAAATAGGAACATATCCTATTGTCTTTTTGCCCCAGTTTTGCTTGATTTGTAATATCTGAAGTGTTGCAGTTTTGAATAAATTGTAGTCTAATTTATATCAACCTAGACTGCAAATGTACTTTGGCAGTTTCTAAATTAGACAGACCTAGTATTTACAAAAGACATAAAACATAGAATCTTAAAAAAATATTTAAAACCATCAATGGGGGCAGAATCTAGCATAGTGCATTGAACCTAGTAGGCATTGAGTAAATGCTTGTTAAATTAAACTGAATGGTTTTACAAAACTGTTCTCTCTTACTGCCTAGCTAAAAATATCTTCAGTGGCTTTCTATTAGTGAGGAATCCCAGTTCAAAATCTTCTTCCCATTCTGTACCCAGCAGTAGTCACCAGCTTTATTTTATCCTACCAACTGTCATTTCTCCTTCATGATGGCCAAAGAGATAAAAGGCCTCCCAAGCCCTTGACTCTCCATAGTACAAGGAAATGCTGTCACTTCAACTTAACCAAACAGTTCACACCCTTCCATTTATAGCGCAGATTCCACATCCTCGAATTATCCTACCTTGACACTCTTGCTCCAAAGTACTTGTTCCCACTTTTCTCTTTCAGTTTTGCCACTAGTTTGGCTTATCAAGTATACTTATTGGTTTCTTCAAATTCCAAGTTTGTCATTCCTTTTTCCTTAGCTAGATTTTTAACTCCTAGAACTGTCTCAGATCTCTTCGTATAGTCTTCCTCTTTGTTTATGGATTATTAACCTAAGGAAAGGATTGCTTAAGAATCAGTGAGTAGAACTGTATTTCAGTATAGTAGATTTCTTTGTAACCCTATATGTTTACGTTTAAAATTTTTTCTCTGAAATAGAACATGCATCCAGAAAACTATACAAATCATAGGCTACAGCTCAATGGATTTTTACAAGATGAACAGAACTGTATAATTAGCACCTAGAATAGGGAATAGGCAGATTGCATGCACTCCAGAAGAGCCCCTCAGACCCCCTTCCAATCTGAACCGCAAAGGGTAACACTGTTAGGAATCTGACACCCTAGGTTAGTTTTACCTCTTCTTAAATTTTAAATGACAAACCTAGATAGCATATTAACAAGCAGAGACATCACTTTGCTGACAGAGTCTGTATAGTCAAACTAGACTGCAAATGTACTTTGGCAGTTTCTAAATTAGACAGACCTAGTATTTACAAAAGACATAAAACATAGAATCTTAAAAAAATATTTAAAACCATCAATGGGGGCAGAATCTAGCATAGTGCATTGAACCTAGTAGGCATTGAGTAAATGCTTGTTAAATTAAACTGAATGGTTTTACAAAACTGTTCTCTCTTACTGCCTAGCTAAAAATATCTTCAGTGGCTTTCTATTAGTGAGGAATCCCAGTTCAAAATCTTCTTCCCATTCTGTACCCAGCAGTAGTCACCAGCTTTATTTTATCCTACCAACTGTCATTTCTCCTTCATGATGGCCAAAGAGATAAAAGGCCTCCCAAGCCCTTGACTCTCCATAGTACAAGGAAATGCTGTCACTTCAACTTAACCAAACAGTTCACACCCTTCCATTTATAGCGCAGATTCCACATCCTCGAATTATCCTACCTTGACACTCTTGCTCCAAAGTACTTGTTCCCACTTTTCTCTTTCAGTTTTGCCACTAGTTTGGCTTATCAAGTATACTTATTGGTTTCTTCAAATTCCAAGTTTGTCATTCCTTTTTCCTTAGCTAGATTTTTAACTCCTAGAACTGTCTCAGATCTCTTCGTATAGTCTTCCTCTTTGTTTATGGATTATTAACCTAAGGAAAGGATTGCTTAAGAATCAGTGAGTAGAACTGTATTTCAGTATAGTAGATTTCTTTGTAACCCTATATGTTTACGTTTAAAATTTTTTCTCTGAAATAGAACATGCATCCAGAAAACTATACAAATCATAGGCTACAGCTCAATGGATTTTTACAAGATGAACAGAACTGTATAATTAGCACCTAGAATAGGGAATAGGCAGATTGCATGCACTCCAGAAGAGCCCCTCAGACCCCCTTCCAATCTGAACCGCAAAGGGTAACACTGTTAGGAATCTGACACCCTAGGTTAGTTTTACCTCTTCTTAAATTTTAAATGACAAACCTAGATAGCATATTAACAAGCAGAGACATCACTTTGCTGACAGAGTCTGTATAGTCAAACTACCGTCTTTCCAGGAGTCATGTACAGATGTGAGAGTTGGACCATAAAGAAGGCTGAGAGCCAAAGAATTGATACCTTTGAACTGTGGTGTTGGAGAAGACTCTTGAAAGTTTCTTGGACTGCCAGGAGATCAAGCCAGTCAATCCTAAAGGAGATCAACCCTGAATATCATTAGAAGGCCTGAGGCTGAAGCTGAAGCTACAATACTTTGGGACTTCCCTGATGGTTCAGTGGTTGAGAATCTGCCTTCCATTGCAGGGAATGCAGGTTCAATCCCTGGCCAGGGAACTGGAATCCCACATGCCTCCAGGTAACTAGAGTCTGTGTACCACAACTAGAGAATGCTCTCATGCCACAACAAAGACCCAACACAGCCAAAAATTTTTTTAAAAAAATTGAAAAGAAAAAAACCCTGAAGCTCCATTACTTTGGCCACCTAATGTGAAGAGCCAACCCACTGGAAAAGACTCTGATACTGGAAAAGATTGAAGGCAAAAGGAGAAGGGGGCAGCAGAGGATAAGATGGTTAGAAAGCATCACCGTCTCAATGGACATGAATTTGCACAAACGCCAGGAGATAATGAAGGACTGAGAAGTCTGGTGGGCTATAGTCCCTGGGGTTGCAAAGAGTTGGATGTGACTTAATTACTGAATGACCACCACGACAAACTTGAAACAGTACCAATTCACTGGCTTGTGTTTTGTGGCATGCATTTAAAGACATTATTCTGTCTCCAAAGCCTTTACCAGATTGCCAAAATGTCCATGACACCCCCTCCCTCACCCAAATACACAAACACACACAGGTGGAAAACCCCAGAACAACCCTTTCAGCCTTTCCAGTTCTTGGATTTATAAGTGATTCTTCACATAAAATGAGAGAAAATGTGCAAAACTAATTGCGAGAGTAAAGTGACTCAGAATCTGATAATGCCTAAAATAGATGGGCAGTGCCAAAAGTTTGCAGAGATTGATTCAGCGTTAGTCAGTTCTTGCTGCGAGGGCAGGGTGGGGAAGAGAACTTTTTGACTGAACAAAATGAGCTTAATTTAACTATTCTATCATATTATTGCTCATGGCTTTGTGTTTTGCTTTTTTGAAATAATTTTACAAATAGTTACCTGCTTTGTGGACTAAATTCTCACATCATCTAGCACAGGATCCTGAATGTAAAAAGAACTCAGTGAACATATGATTCTTTATTTTGTGTTTAAGTTAGCCATCTTGAGACAAAATATCAGCTAATTAATTCTTTCACAAAGGTACATTTTATCTACTTGGCCGTTTTTAAACCAACTTCAGTAGAATTTGTTTGCTTGGTTTCCCATTGTAGGGAGACATATTTGCATTGAAGGCGAACAATGCTACACAGCCCTCCAAGTATACGCAGAAGCTGATCTACCCCTAATTGTGGTCTTTCCCCTAGCATTTTATTGTTCTGAATTTCTTCTCTTCATTTAATGTCTTTTTTGAGAGCTTACTCTGCATGCAGCACTGCTTTCAAAGGGTGTAGCAGATGAAACAGGTATAATACAGTGATCCCCGTCATTCTATAATTTAATAACTAGTTTGAGAAATAAGATACAATAGTAAAAGAGCTAGAAAGATGCAAGAATGACTGTGTTTAAGCAACAATGGTAAAGACAATGACAATTATTGAAGGTGACTTCCTTTTGGAGAAGTTGAAGAAAGTCTCAAAAACAGATTGTCACATTATGGTTTGTTCAGAATTTCTGTATAGAACACCTAGGGGGCTTCCCTGGTGGTCCAGTGGGTAAGGACACCGCCTTGCAGTGCAAGGGGCGCCAGTTTGATCCCTGGCCTGGGAAGATCCCACGTGCCGCGGAGCGGCTGGACTGATGTGTCCAATTACCAAGCCGGAGCTCTGGAGCGCATGCGCCCATAGCTGGTGCTCTGCGACAACCGAGGCCACCGTGATGGGAGGCCCACACAAGCCAAAGAACAAAGATGGATGAAAATAGAGAAATGAAAGACCAATAGAAGTGGCCCACCTGCTCCCCTCCCTCCCCACCCCACCCCCACCAAAATAAATAAATTAAAATAAAAAAGAAGACGCCTAGGGGATATCAATGTGATTAGAAAGGAGGGCTGAAGCACTTATCTTGAAGTTGCACTTACATTAACAAGTACGTAATTCTTCTGTAAACACTATGTCTATTTGTGTTAGACCATAAAGAATAGATGGGGTCTGGCTTGGTGAATAAGAGAGGGTCACCTTGGTTGAGGATTAAGAATCTCTTGTGTGTCTAATGGCCTTTGTGGAGGACATGAGATGTAACATAAGGTTCCTATTCTCGAGAAAGTTGCTACCTACACCGAGGCAAATGATTTACATGCATAGAAATACAAATTTTATTACAAATAAAAAATTTCAAATAAGTATCAAGTTCAGGCAAAGAGTGATCAAAACAGAGAGTTCCCCCTGCTCTGTTGAGAAGCTGGCATTGGGCAATTGCAGCCCCGACCATGGTGCAGGAGTCAGGCCCCTCTGAACCTTATGGCTTTCCAGGATCCTGTGACACAGCACAGAGGCCTGCAACTTTAGGAGAAAGATGGAATGTTCTGAAAGATTGTGATTATCTGACAGTGGTGTGGAATGAAAGCCCTTGAAATTGGTACACTTTGAAAGGGGATTCGGGCCAAGATGGCAGAGTAGAAGGATGTGCACTCATCTTCTCCTGCAAGAGTGCCAGAATTGCAACTAGCTGCTGAAAAACAGTCTACAGGAGGAAGACGGATCCCACCAAAAAAGATAGCCCACATCCAAGAGCAAAGGAGATGCCACAACAAGATGAAATCAAGCCCTGGGACTTTGGAGAGGGAAGATTGACTCCCAAGACCATACACTACCAGAGAATGCCTAACACTAGGGAGCTTTAAACAGCAAGGACTCCCACAAAGGCAAACACTTGTATGCAAGACCCAGCATCACCCAACCACCAGGAGCACCCTGAGTAAGATGCCTCATCCAGACAACAAACAAGACAAAAATACAAAACCAGTCATCAGCAGACCTAACTCAGGCCTGCCCATCAGAGGAAAAAAATAAAAATTAAAAGCTCACCTCTCTCCCACACCCTACATGAAGCTTACACAAACTACTGGAGCAAACTTATGAGGCCCCACCCCACCAAAATAAATAAATTAAAATAAAAAAGAAGACGCCTAGGGGATATCAATGTGATTAGAAAGGAGGGCTGAAGCACTTATCTTGAAGTTGCACTTACATTAACAAGTACGTAATTCTTCTGTAAACACTATGTCTATTTGTGTTAGACCATAAAGAATAGATGGGGTCTGGCTTGGTGAATAAGAGAGGGTCACCTTGGTTGAGGATTAAGAATCTCTTGTGTGTCTAATGGCCTTTGTGGAGGACATGAGATGTAACATAAGGTTCCTATTCTCGAGAAAGTTGCTACCTACACCGAGGCAAATGATTTACATGCATAGAAATACAAATTTTATTACAAATAAAAAATTTCAAATAAGTATCAAGTTCAGGCAAAGAGTGATCAAAACAGAGAGTTCCCCCTGCTCTGTTGAGAAGCTGGCATTGGGCAATTGCAGCCCCGACCATGGTGCAGGAGTCAGGCCCCTCTGAACCTTATGGCTTTCCAGGATCCTGTGACACAGCACAGAGGCCTGCAACTTTAGGAGAAAGATGGAATGTTCTGAAAGATTGTGATTATCTGACAGTGGTGTGGAATGAAAGCCCTTGAAATTGGTACACTTTGAAAGGGGATTCGGGCCAAGATGGCAGAGTAGAAGGATGTGCACTCATCTTCTCCTGCAAGAGTGCCAGAATTGCAACTAGCTGCTGAAAAACAGTCTACAGGAGGAAGACGGATCCCACCAAAAAAGATAGCCCACATCCAAGAGCAAAGGAGATGCCACAACAAGATGAAATCAAGCCCTGGGACTTTGGAGAGGGAAGATTGACTCCCAAGACCATACACTACCAGAGAATGCCTAACACTAGGGAGCTTTAAACAGCAAGGACTCCCACAAAGGCAAACACTTGTATGCAAGACCCAGCATCACCCAACCACCAGGAGCACCCTGAGTAAGATGCCTCATCCAGACAACAAACAAGACAAAAATACAAAACCAGTCATCAGCAGACCTAACTCAGGCCTGCCCATCAGAGGAAAAAAATAAAAATTAAAAGCTCACCTCTCTCCCACACCCTACATGAAGCTTACACAAACTACTGGAGCAAACTTATGAGGCAGAATCCAAAAAGAAGAAAGAATTCAGCCTTGAAACCTGTGAAAAGGAGACCTCAAATACAATAAGTTAAAAAATTTAATAATAATGAAAAGGCAGAGAAATACTGCACAAATGAAGGAAGAACCTACAAACACACAAGTCCAAATAAATGAAGAGGAATTAGATAAACTATCTGAAAGAATTCCGAATAAAGATAGTAAAGATGATCCAAAACCTTGAAAGTAGAGTGGAGAAGATGCAGGAATCAGTTAACACATTGAACAAAGACGTACAAGAAATTAAGAATAAACAGAGACCAACAACACAATTACTGAACTTAAAAATACTCTAGAAGGAATCAGTAGTAGAGTATCTGAGGGGAGGGAGATGAGTGGGAAGTTCAAGAGGGAGGGGGCATATGAATACCTATGGCTGACTCAGATTGATGTATGACAGTAAACAACAAAACTCTCTAAAAAAGTAAAAATAAAAAAACGATATACAAATATTAAAGAGGTGCAATTGTAATCCTTTTTGACTGAGTTTAAGCATTAACATTAAAATTATTTCTTAAAAAAAAAAAAGAGAAAGAGTACGCAACATTTGCCTTGGTGGGCAGGGAAGACTTCCTGGATATGCTGAAACTTGAGTTAGACCTTAAAGGAAATGTGGAAATTGGATAGGCAGAAAGGAGAGGGAGCCCACGTAGAATGACAGTGATTGACCTTCCCTGACTTCCTGGTCAGCATGGATCTCTTCCTGTGGCATACCAATGAATTACATCATTTTATAAATCTTCAGTGAATAGTACTTTGAATTGTCTCTGAATTGAAAGCCTATTTTCCCAACCAGCCTGGTCAATGGTATTAAGCATTGTGAGTTGGTGCTGTCCTGAAATAGTTAACTTCTATAGGTATCTTACTGCCAGGAGTCCAGGCACTGGGCCACAGACTTTAGATAAGAGAATGCCTTTGTGCTGAAGTGCACTTAACAAGAGAGAGCGCCTCTGTCCCGACACATTTGATGAATTCACTCAATTTGGGAAAACCCAAGCCTGTGCACAGACGTTAAGATGAGTAAAGAGAAAAGGTCCGTTCACCTTCTTCATTCCAAAGTTGTGAATTCATTCTTGTGAGGCCTTGAGAAGGGAGAGTGGAAAGAGGAGGAGGAAGAGGAGGAGGAGTGGAGGTGGGGGATACAGAGTTTCTGACCTGAATTCCTCAACAGAGGAATGTGTGAACAGTGAGAGGCACAGGTACAGGCTAGTGCTTTCACATACCTGGGGAAAGCAGTTTTTATCCAACTCCCATTCCGCCATAGACAGTTGACAGCTTGTGCTGGAGAATGAACATTAATATTAATATTTTCTGCTTTTCTTTAGTTTGGGGAATGAGAGTGGGACACCATGGAAAAGGAGGAGAGACAAATCACACTTTCAAAACACTTATAAATATATCCAGAATGACAGCGTGAATGGTTTAATGCTGGTGAAAGCTGTACTGGGTCAGCCATGTTTAAATGAGGAGTACAAGGAATACGAACTGAGTTTTCTCTGATGTATCATAGAACTGCAAGATGGTTAACTAGGAGGAAAAAAATGTGGCCAATCATTCTTATTATGGAATCTTTTGGAAAAGCTAGTTAAATGGATTTTAGAGGACCTTGGTGAGAGACTCTTGGAATAGAAGTTAAGTTCAGAAAATGCACAACATATACTGGCACGAGGGGCTTCCCTGGTGGCTCAGACAGTAAAGAATCTGCCTGCAGTGTAGGAGACCTGGGTTCGATCCCTTGGTTGGGAAGATCCCCTGGAGAAGGGAATGGCTCCCCACTCCAATATTCTTGCCTGGAGAATTCCATGGACAGAAGAGCCTGGAGGGCTACAGTCCAAAGGTTTGCAAAGAGTTGAACATGACTGAGTGATTAACACACACACATACTGGCACAAGCATAGTGTATTTGTTCAAATTGCCATGCAAACCATAAGGGCAAATATCAAATATAATTCAGGGCAGCATAAAAGATGAAGGTAATGTGGATCGCTTAATTAGATTTACAGGATAAACCAAAGTAAAATCTTTTCTGTTTTATCAGATTTAATGCTCTCAAATATAATCAAAGAACTGTCCCAATTTGTGAATTCATTCCCTTGCACAGACGTTAAGATGAGTAAGAAAGGTCCGTTCACCTTCTTCATTCCAAAGTTGTGAATTCATTCTTGTGAGGCCTTGAGAAGGGAGAGTGGAAAGAGGAGGAGGAAGAGGAGGAGGAGTGGAGGTGGGGGATACAGAGTTTCTGACCTGAATTCCTCAACAGAGGAATGTGTGAACAGTGAGAGGCACAGGTACAGGCTAGTGCTTTCACATACCTGGGGAAAGCAGTTTTTATCCAACTCCCATTCCGCCATAGACAGTTGACAGCTTGTGCTGGAGAATGAACATTAATATTAATATTTTCTGCTTTTCTTTAGTTTGGGGAATGAGAGTGGGACACCATGGAAAAGGAGGAGAGACAAATCACACTTTCAAAACACTTATAAATATATCCAGAATGACAGCGTGAATGGTTTAATGCTGGTGAAAGCTGTACTGGGTCAGCCATGTTTAAATGAGGAGTACAAGGAATACGAACTGAGTTTTCTCTGATGTATCATAGAACTGCAAGATGGTTAACTAGGAGGAAAAAAATGTGGCCAATCATTCTTATTATGGAATCTTTTGGAAAAGCTAGTTAAATGGATTTTAGAGGACCTTGGTGAGAGACTCTTGGAATAGAAGTTAAGTTCAGAAAATGCACAACATATACTGGCACGAGGGGCTTCCCTGGTGGCTCAGACAGTAAAGAATCTGCCTGCAGTGTAGGAGACCTGGGTTCGATCCCTTGGTTGGGAAGATCCCCTGGAGAAGGGAATGGCTCCCCACTCCAATATTCTTGCCTGGAGAATTCCATGGACAGAAGAGCCTGGAGGGCTACAGTCCAAAGGTTTGCAAAGAGTTGAACATGACTGAGTGATTAACACACACACATACTGGCACAAGCATAGTGTATTTGTTCAAATTGCCATGCAAACCATAAGGGCAAATATCAAATATAATTCAGGGCAGCATAAAAGATGAAGGTAATGTGGATCGTGCTTAATTAGATTTACAGGATAAACCAAAGTAAAATCTTTTCTGTTTTATCAGATTTAATGCTCTCTAGATATTGAAATAAGGAAAAATCTGAGATACCTATAGGTTTTTTCCAAAAAAATGTATATTATATATATATATACTTATATATATAGATATATGCTATATACTTACATAGGATATATGTAAATATTTCTTTCCTAAAGTGATGAATGGCAGCATTGAGCCACAGAACCTCTATTCATATATGGGTCATTTTTAGTATCAATCTTTATTGAGTAATAATACACATTCAATAAAGTATATGAATGAACCATAGCTGTTCAGTTCAATATATAAAACAACCCCATAGATGAAGATATAGAACATTTCCAGAATTGCATTAGACTCCTTTCTGTCTAACTTCTGTCACCATAGATTAGCTTTTACAGTGTTCAAACTTCATAAAAATGGAATCATATAGTGTATATTCTTTTATGTCTAGCTTTTTTGCCTCATCAAGTCTATGAGATTCATTCATGTTGTTGCAAGCAGTGCTCATGATTAGTGAACAATTCAGTAGTTCCTCAAGTAGGTAATGAATGCCTTTTATATTACCAGGCAATGTGCTAGGTTCTAGGAATCCATAGCCCAGTTATATGTCATCCCTGCCTTCAGGGAACTCACAGCTTTAGAAGGTGAGATGGACAGATTAAAAATAATAATATAGCCACACCCACTTTCTTGTGACTGAAGTTTGTAAGGGTTATCTTTCTCATTCTTTTACTTTCAACCTATCTGTGTCCTTGTAGTCATTTGCTAACATTAAATTCATTTATTTGAAATATACAATTCAATAATACTTAGTATATTCATAGATAAGTACAAATCATCATTGCAGTCAATTTTAGAATATTTTCACCATTTCAAAAAGAAACCCTGTACCCGTAAGCAGTCACCCCACAATAACCCCATCTGCCTAAATCTTAAGTAGCCACTAATTTATTATCTCTAGAAATTTGTCTGTTTTGGACATTTTATATAAATACAATCATGTGATATGTGGTGTTTTGTAACTGGCTTCTTTCACTTAGAATAATATCTTCAAGGTTCATTAATTTGTAGCATGTATCTGTACTTCATTCTTTTTTATAGTTGAATAATATTCCATTGCATGGATATACCACTTTTGTTTATCCATTCATCAATTTAAGGACATTTGGATTTTTTCCACTTTTATACTATTAGGAATAATGTTGCTAAGAACATTCATGTACAAGTTTTTGTGTAGATATGTTTTTATTTCTCCTGGATATATACCTAGGAGTGGAATTGATGGAACTCTATGTAACTGTTTAAGTAACTGCTAGACAATTTTCCAAAGTGGTTGCAACCTTTTACGTTCCCACTAGCAGTATATTAAGGTTCCAACTTTTCACATCCTTGTCAGCACTTGTTACTGTCTCTTTGATTATAGGCATCCTAGCATATGTGAAACAGTGTCTCATTGTGGTTTTCATTTTCTTTTCTTTAATGGCTAATGATGTTGAACATCTTTTCATGTGCTTATTGGCCATTTGTATATTTTTGTTGGAGAAATGTCTCTTCAGATCATTTGTCCATTTTCATTGGTTGTCTTTTATTATTGAACTGTTGTTATTGTTATTCAATTGCTAAATAGTGTTTGACTCTTTGCAGCCCCATGGACTGCAGCATGCCAAGCTTCCCTGTCCTTCACTATCTCCCGGAGTTTGCTCAAACTTCTGCCCATTGAGTCAGTGATACCATTCTACCACAAGTTCTTTAAATATTCTAGATACAAAATGTTTATTGATTATATGAATATCTCTCATTTCAATTTCTTAATAATGTTCTTTGAGACACAAAAATTTTTAATTTTGATAAAGTTCACTCTATTTTTCCTCATTCTTTTGGAGTTAGATATAAGAATCCATTGGGCTTCCTATGTGACTCAGTGGTAAAGAATCTACCTGCCAATGCAGAAGATATAGGTTTGATCCCCTGGGAGGAAGATCCCCTGGGGAAAGAAATGACAATCCACTCCAGTATTTCTGTCTGGGAAATGCCATGGACAGAAGAGCATGGTGGGCTACAGTTCATGGGATTGCAAAGAGTCAGACATGACTTGGCAGCTAAGCACCGTAAGAATCCATCGCCAAATCCAAAGATTTATCCCTGTTTCCTTCTAAGAGTTTTGTCCTTTATCTCTTACATTTAGAACTTTGATACATTTTGAGTTGATTTTTGCATATGATGGATCCAACTTCATTCTTTTGCATGTGGGTATCTAGTTGTCCTAGCATCATTTGTAGAAAAGGCTTCCTTTCCCTTGACTGATCTTGGCACCCTTGTGAAATATTAGTTGATTAAGATGTGTAGGCTTATTTCTCAATAAAGTCTTCATTCTGTTCTCTTGATCTATGTATCTATTCTTACACCAGTATTACACTGTCACTGTCTTAATTACTGTTGCTTTGTAGTAAGTTTTTAAATCAGAAAGTATGAGGCTTCTAATTTTTATCTTATTTTTCAGAATTGTTTTGGCTTTTATGGGATTCTTGCAATTTCTTTAGATGTTAGAATTAGCACAAAGAGGTCATCTGGGATTCTTTCTTTTTACTTTTTATTTTATACTGGGGTATAGCCTATTAACAAATAATGTTGTGATAATTTCAAGTTAAGGCTAAGGATTTCAACCAT
Organism: Tragulus kanchil; assembly: GCA_022376925.1. NCBI lineage: Eukaryota > Metazoa > Chordata > Mammalia > Artiodactyla > Tragulidae > Tragulus > Tragulus kanchil. Next base: position 60,997,987 of record JAIOJX010000001.1, on the reverse strand, counting down.
ATATATACATGTATCCATTCTCACCCAAATTCACTTCTCATCTAGGCCGCCACATAACATTATCAGATGGGATTCTGATGAGAATTTCATTGAATCTGTTAACCTGTTTTAGGAGTTATTGCCACTTAAAATGTTATCTTCTGACTAATGAATATGGATGTTTTACCATTTATTTAGATTTTCTTTAATTTCTTTCCAAAATGTTTTCTAAGTTTCAGAATATAAATTTTGCACTTCTTTTAGCAAATTCTTACACGTTATTCTTTTAAATGCTATTGCAAATGAAATTGCTTTTTTTCTTTTATTTTCAAATTATTCATTGACAGTATATAAAAATACAATTGATTTGGGGGTATAGATACTGTATCCTCCAGCTCTTCTGAACTCTTTTACCAGTTCTAATAGTTTCTATTTTGCTAATTGTAATGGATTATTTAGGATTTTCTATATACAAGATTGTATACTCTGCAAAAATAACTTTTAGTTTGTTTCCCTTTGCACAATTTGGATGACTTCTATTTCTTTTTCTTGCCTAATTTCTCTGGTTAGAATTTTTAGTACAGTATTGAATAAAAGTGGTGAGAATATAACATCTTTGTTTTATTCCTTTTTTAGCTTGAAAACTTTCAGTCTTTCACAACTAAGTATGATCTTAGCTGTGTATTTTTTGAAGATGCCCTTTATCAGGTTTAGGAAATTACCTTTTATTCCTAGTTTGTAGAATTTTTTTTGATCATAAAGGGTGTTAGATTTTGTCTTTTTTATTTTCTTTTGCCTATAGACATGATCATGTGAATTAGTGTACTATGTTATTTTATTTTACTTACTTTGCTTTTCTTTTTCCAATTCCTTAAAATGTAAAGCTAGGATATTCATATAAGATCTTTCTTCCTTCTTAATATTGGCATTTATACCTGTAAATTTCTCTTAAACCAGTACTTAAGCTGCATCCCCTAAGTTTTGGTATGTTTTGTCTGCATTTTTATTTATCTCAGAGCATTTTCTGATTTCCCTTTGATTTCTTCTTGACCCTTTGATTGTTTGGTGATGTGCAATTTAATCTCCACATACTTATGATTTCCACAGATGTTTCACATCATTTGATTTCTAATTTCATTCCATTGTGGCTAGAGAAATAGTTTGTATCATTTCTATTATTTTTAACTTATCTTTTATGCTCTGTTCTGGAAAATGTTTCATGTGCACTTGAGAAGAATTTATATTTTCCTCTTGTTTGGTGGAGTGTTCTAAAGGTGTCTTGTTATGTCTATTTAATTTATAGTGTCACTCAACATTTGTTGCTCTTCTGTCTAGTTATATTCATTACTGAAAGTGATTAATTGAAATCAACTATGTTGCTGAATTTATTTCTGTCTGGTTTTGCTTCATGTATTTTGATGCTCTGTTATTAAGTACATGTACATTTACAATTTGTTATATCTTTCTGGTGGTTTGACCTTTTCGTCATTATGAAATATCCCTGTTTGTCTCTACTAAGACTTTTTGTTTTAAAGTACATTTTGTCTTATTTTTATCTTCATTTAAATTATGATGCTTTATGCTAAAATTATGACTCTATGGTTAAGCCAGATGGGTGTTGCTTTTTATCCAGTTTGACAGTGTTTACCATTAAATTGCAGCATTTAGCCCATTTACTTTAAATGTGGTAATTGTTATGGTTGGCTTTGAGTCTACTTACTTGCTATTTGTTTTCTATTTGCCCTCCTCTGTTCTTTTGTCCTTTGTTCTTCTTCTCCTGTCTTCTTTTGAATTAATCAGAGATACGCTTATGTTTTGTCCTGTATTCCATTTTATCTCCTTACCTATTGGATTTTTAGTTATGTCTCTTGGTTATTGGTGTTTTTCACCGGGAGATTGTTTATAGTAGTTGCACTAAACGTTACGGTTAATCACAATATACATGTTTATATGTATGGAGGTGGAGAATACTCTGGAATGTTTGGAAACTTAGATGTTCTTTGAACCTTGGTCTCAGAGATCAACATAGGGGTTAACATAACCAATTAATCAAACCACAGTGATCATAATATTTCCATTTATAAATTACTTATTATATGTGAGGCACGGTGGTAACTGCTTGATATACATTAAACTAAATCATTTAACCCTCACAACTGCCTAATGAAGTAGATATGAGAAAACTGAGACTCAGTAACTTTCCAAAGGTCAAACTAAGGGGTCCAGGATTAAAACCCTGGCAGACATAATGAAGATGAAAGGAAAGTGTATGTTCTATTTTTTTTAGCTCTGTTCTGGAAAATGTTTCATGTGCACTTGAGAAGAATTTATATTTTCCTCTTGTTTGGTGGAGTGTTCTAAAGGTGTCTTGTTATGTCTATTTAATTTATAGTGTCACTCAACATTTGTTGCTCTTCTGTCTAGTTATATTCATTACTGAAAGTGATTAATTGAAATCAACTATGTTGCTGAATTTATTTCTGTCTGGTTTTGCTTCATGTATTTTGATGCTCTGTTATTAAGTACATGTACATTTACAATTTGTTATATCTTTCTGGTGGTTTGACCTTTTCGTCATTATGAAATATCCCTGTTTGTCTCTACTAAGACTTTTTGTTTTAAAGTACATTTTGTCTTATTTTTATCTTCATTTAAATTATGATGCTTTATGCTAAAATTATGACTCTATGGTTAAGCCAGATGGGTGTTGCTTTTTATCCAGTTTGACAGTGTTTACCATTAAATTGCAGCATTTAGCCCATTTACTTTAAATGTGGTAATTGTTATGGTTGGCTTTGAGTCTACTTACTTGCTATTTGTTTTCTATTTGCCCTCCTCTGTTCTTTTGTCCTTTGTTCTTCTTCTCCTGTCTTCTTTTGAATTAATCAGAGATACGCTTATGTTTTGTCCTGTATTCCATTTTATCTCCTTACCTATTGGATTTTTAGTTATGTCTCTTGGTTATTGGTGTTTTTCACCGGGAGATTGTTTATAGTAGTTGCACTAAACGTTACGGTTAATCACAATATACATGTTTATATGTATGGAGGTGGAGAATACTCTGGAATGTTTGGAAACTTAGATGTTCTTTGAACCTTGGTCTCAGAGATCAACATAGGGGTTAACATAACCAATTAATCAAACCACAGTGATCATAATATTTCCATTTATAAATTACTTATTATATGTGAGGCACGGTGGTAACTGCTTGATATACATTAAACTAAATCATTTAACCCTCACAACTGCCTAATGAAGTAGATATGAGAAAACTGAGACTCAGTAACTTTCCAAAGGTCACATAGCAAGTAAGAGGCAGATCCAGGATTAAAACCCTGGCAGACATAATGAAGATGAAAGGAAAATTGTGTATTATTGTTGGAATATATTTGAAGACTTCTGAGTAGAGGTGAGATGTGAGCACACTTGTGTTTTAGCAAAATGATTCTGGCTGCTGTATTGGAAGTAGATTAGAACGTGCAAAAACTAGGGCTGAGAGGTCAATGGACACTACTGTTACAGCCTAAGTGAAAAATGAGGAGGACCTAAAATTAGGCAGTAATTCTGGAAGTGGAAAAGGAAAATTCAAATTCAAGAGAAAAAGAGAAATGTAAATATTAGAATCAACATGACCTTATGTATAAGTCATAAGGAGAGAGAAAAATTGGAGAAATCAAGACTTGAAAGGTCCCTACCTTACCTTATGCCTCTATTACTGTGTGAAAATGAAGAAGAAGGTGATCATATAGTTATTAATAACAATATCATCAATTGCATGTGACATATATATGTTAGACTGTGTACTAATTCTGTTGTCATTAATAACTTTATTGTTGATGATGATACCCTTGTTACCAATAACTTTTTAAATGAATAAGATAATGGTTTACATTTACTAAGTGCTACCTACATGCTCCCCACTCATTATAAAAGACCCTGATGCTAGGAAGGATTGAGGGCAGGAGGAGAAGGGGGCAACAGAGGAAGAGATGTTTGGGTGGTGTCATTGACTCAATGGATATGAGTTTGAGCAAACTTTGGAAGAAAATGGAGGACAGGGAAGCCTGGCGTGCTGCAGTCCATGGGCTTACAAACAGTTGGGACACAACTTACCGACTGAACAACCTAAGTGCTCAAAACTGTTGTAATTATTTTCTTTACGTAGATTACCTCATTAAGCCCCCATAAGATCCTATGCATGTGGGCTCAGTCATGAAAGCCATTAATGTCCTAAATACTCATCCAAGAGAAAGAAAGCATATGTCTAAGCAAAGACTTACACATAAATATTCATAGCAACTTTATTTACAAGAGCCCCAAATTGGAAATAACTCAAATATCTTTTACCAGATGCATGGATAAACAGTGTATGGTATATTCTTATGATAAAATAGTGTATGCATGTTCATTTGCTAAGTCATGTGACTCTTTGAAACCCCATGGACTGCAGCTCTCCTGGCTCCTCAGTTCATGGAATTTTCCAGGCAAGAATATTGGAGCGGGTTGCCGTTTCCCTCTCCACAGGATCTTCCTGATCCAGGAATCGAACCCATGTCTCTTGTATCTCCCACATTGGCAGGCAGATTCTTTACCACTGAGCCACCTAGAAAGTCCAATAGCCTATGACTTAAGCACTATTGTTCTCATTTTGCAGCTATGGAAGCTAGGGTACAGGAGGTTAAGTTAACCACCCAAAGTCACACAAACTAGCCAATAGTGCAGCCCAGTCTACCCTGAAGGTGTAACTATCTTTTGTTTGGTCTCTACAATTTTTAAATTCATTTGTTTTAAATATATAAAGAGCAAGAAAATATTTTAAATAGATATGGATTTTTCATCTTCATTTAAAATATATGCTAACATTTAGCTACATTTGGCATGTTTTCCCAAGTGGCATTATTCAGCTGGATTAAATGAGTTTCTGCTTCAGACAGCCTATAGGCTCTCTTGGACCTCAATGCCCACCCCGCCTGCTTAAACAATTTATGTTATCTGAATGTCCCTGTATGGATATGAGTCCTAGTCCTTAAGGCATGAGACACACCTATAGTTCTCAGGGAATTTTAGAGGGAGACACGGAACAATAAATAATATAATAGTACAACTTATAACTAATAAACAATACAACTTATAACTTACTAATAATCTTACAATTGAAGATACACTTTAAAGGTATAGATAAGAAATGGGCATTTTTACAGCAGATGGCTTACATTGAAGATTGAGTGAAAATAGAATCATAGATGGGGTTGATCTACTTTTTTGAAAATAATACTCCAATAATGATAGTATTGACTATGTCCTAGGCATTGAGTAAATGTTTTACATGAGTATATCTCTTTCAGTCCTTTCAAGAACCCTATGAAGTAGATGAATATTTATCCTCTTTTTACAGATGAGGAAACTGACACCCCTACCAGTTGTGTGATTTGTTTAAGGACACACAGCTACTGAGTGACCCAAGAACCCTCAGTTCCTTATTTCTGATTCAGTGTTCTTTATAGAGTAGCTTCAGATAGAGCTGAAAATCTGGGCAGTTTCTCCATTCTCTAAGGACAGTTTGTAAACTGAGTAGGTCAGGTGGCTCAGTGGTAAAGAATCTGTCTACCAATGTAGGGGACACAGGAGATGCTGGTTTGATCCCTGGGTTGGGAAGATCCCATGGAGAGGGAAATAGCAAGCCATTCCAGTGTTCTTGCCTGGGAAATCCCAAGGACAGAGAAGCCTGGAGGGCTACAGTCCATGGGGTCCCCAAAAGTAGGACACACGACTGAACAACTAAACAACAAAAATAGTCCATTATAGAATAGTTTTGGAAAGAACTGGAAATCTGGGAAGGTCCCTATTCTCTGAGGACAGTTTATAAAAGAGCAAGAAAATATTTTAAATAGATATGGATTTTTCATCTTCATTTAAAATATATGCTAACATTTAGCTACATTTGGCATGTTTTCCCAAGTGGCATTATTCAGCTGGATTAAATGAGTTTCTGCTTCAGACAGCCTATAGGCTCTCTTGGACCTCAATGCCCACCCCGCCTGCTTAAACAATTTATGTTATCTGAATGTCCCTGTATGGATATGAGTCCTAGTCCTTAAGGCATGAGACACACCTATAGTTCTCAGGGAATTTTAGAGGGAGACACGGAACAATAAATAATATAATAGTACAACTTATAACTAATAAACAATACAACTTATAACTTACTAATAATCTTACAATTGAAGATACACTTTAAAGGTATAGATAAGAAATGGGCATTTTTACAGCAGATGGCTTACATTGAAGATTGAGTGAAAATAGAATCATAGATGGGGTTGATCTACTTTTTTGAAAATAATACTCCAATAATGATAGTATTGACTATGTCCTAGGCATTGAGTAAATGTTTTACATGAGTATATCTCTTTCAGTCCTTTCAAGAACCCTATGAAGTAGATGAATATTTATCCTCTTTTTACAGATGAGGAAACTGACACCCCTACCAGTTGTGTGATTTGTTTAAGGACACACAGCTACTGAGTGACCCAAGAACCCTCAGTTCCTTATTTCTGATTCAGTGTTCTTTATAGAGTAGCTTCAGATAGAGCTGAAAATCTGGGCAGTTTCTCCATTCTCTAAGGACAGTTTGTAAACTGAGTAGGTCAGGTGGCTCAGTGGTAAAGAATCTGTCTACCAATGTAGGGGACACAGGAGATGCTGGTTTGATCCCTGGGTTGGGAAGATCCCATGGAGAGGGAAATAGCAAGCCATTCCAGTGTTCTTGCCTGGGAAATCCCAAGGACAGAGAAGCCTGGAGGGCTACAGTCCATGGGGTCCCCAAAAGTAGGACACACGACTGAACAACTAAACAACAAAAATAGTCCATTATAGAATAGTTTTGGAAAGAACTGGAAATCTGGGAAGGTCCCTATTCTCTGAGGACAGTTTATAAACTGAGGAGGTAACAGGGTTGCAGAGAATTTGCAAGTAGGATTTGCCTCAGGTGTTTCAGAGTTGCCTCTAAATGCCTTTCCGGGAACTGTTGAATAAAAGATGAGATGGATCAGTAGTGGTAAAAGAGATCCCAAAAGTTAATCAATACCACAGATTGTTCTGGATTGAAATTGATGTTATTGCCTGTGGAAAAGCTCCTAAATCCAAAGTGTAACCAATCCTGTGTCTATTATGAAGCTCAGTAAATAATCTGTGAGTCAATGGAGACCTCACTATTCACTCTGATCAGGGCATGATCTATGTCTCCAGCCCTGAAGAAATCCAGTTTCTAAAAAGTGATTCAGTTAATATTTTTTTCTTAAATGGCAATTCAGCTATTTATAAACTAGTTTATGGAGATAATCACTTTAAGCTGTAGAGAACAATTTATATAGGAAAGAATTATCAACAACATTCTTGATTCACAGATGAAAAAAAGTAGCCTTGGGCTTCCCCTGGTGGTCCAGTGGGTAAGGACACCGCCTTGCAGTGCAAGGGGCGCCAGTTTGATCCCTGGCCTGGGAAGATCCCACGTGCCGCGGAGCGGCTGGACCGATGTGTCCAATTGCCGAGCCGGAGCTCTGGAGCGCATGCGCTCAGAGCCGGCGCTCTGCAACAACAGACGCCACTGTGATGGGAGGCCCACATGGGCCAAAGAACAAAGACGGGTGAAAATAGAGAAATGGAAGACCAATAGAAGTGGCCTGCCCGCTCCCCTCCCTCCCCAACCTGACCCCCGCCCAAAATAAATAATAAATAAATAAATCTTTTTTAAAAAGTAGCCTTCTTAAATTTAATCTATATTAATTAAATATATTAACCTCTCCATTAGCTTGTGTTCTTAAAATAGTGGATTGACAGAATTGCCTGGCTAACTGAGTGTTAAGCACAAACTCCACTGCTGGAAAATCTGAATTATGCATAAACCCAGGCAATTGCATGCTGAGTTCTTAGTGTGTTGGGTTAGTTGGTAGGTAGATTCTTGGGATCATTACCAAATACTGAAGGTAGAGAAATTTATAAGACAGATCACCAGGTTCAGCCTTCTGAAGAGCTCTGAAGATCTCTGGTTGTTAGAAACCGGGAAGTGAGGGGACACCAAAGGAATCAGAAGGCAGAGCAAATAGAAGACTGTTCATCACCAAATCCTTGAACAATGTTCTTTCTGTACATCCAGTCTTGACAGCCTTTTGAAAATATTAATTTGTTTTAAATGTGATATGGAGACAAGCCTAGTATTTTTTTTTACCATACGTGCTATAAAACTAGTCCTAGTCCTGTGTCTCCATTAGCTATGAAACACAGGAGTTATTAATAGTTATTTATAATAACATCTGGAATTTGTGGATTTCTTAATATAAATAAAGCAGACTCAAAGTTATTCCTTGTATTAGTCATGATCTAAGCAAAAACCATGTGGCACACTTAAATGACTAATAAAAGAGAATTTAATAGGCTAGTCACAAAAGTGTAAGGGTTCTCCCTGGGCACAAAACAGTAGAGAAAGGTGAATGGTCAATCTGGAAGAGCAAACAGAATGTCTAGCACATCTTCTAACAATGTATGCTTGATTGTTCAGTTGTGTTTGACTCCTTGTGACTCCATGGAATGGACTGTAGCCCACCAGGAGGCTCCTCTCTCCATGGAATTTTCCAGGCAAGAGTACTGGAGTAGGTTGCCATTTCCTCTTCCAGGGGATCTTCCTGACCAGGGATTGAACCTGCATCTATTGTGTCTCCTACATTGGCAGGCACCACTCCCCTAACAATCTGTTAGGCCAGTAAACAAACCACAAATTTCAAGGACTTAACATAATGAGGGACCCAAGTTCCTTCCATAAGTGGCCTAAGGCAGAGGTCAGCAAACTTTTCTGTAAAGGGCCAAGAAGTACATAATTTAGGTTTGTGGGCCATACAGTCTCTGTCATAACTACAAGAACTATCATAGCCCAAAAGAAACCAAGGATAATACTTAAATGAATAAGTATAGCTGTATTCCAAAGAAAAAAAAAATATTTACAAAAAATAGGTAGCTAGATTTGGCCATTGGACTGTAGTTTGTCAGCCCTGGTTTAAGCCATGACAGTCTTTCTTAAAATTCTCTGTATCTGAGGGCAAATAAGACAAGAGGAAGTATGTGGAGGAGTGCGTATGTGGCTTATTACTTCCAGCTTTGCTGTAAGCTGTTGTTTCCCAAAGGATGTTCCATGTATGCAATACATGTACTAGAGACATTCTTAGGGGAAAATAATGAGGCCATATTTCCCAGTTTATATGAGGCCATATAAATTAGAAAATGTACTTTATAGATTCCCCCTATGTAGAGATTTATAATGGATATTAATATATCAAAGGCTCCAAAGAGTCCTTTAGTATATAAAATTTTTTAAAAACTTTAGTAAATGTTGCTTTATAATGAAGTCACTGATACTCATCTGCATTCTGACATGGGAGACAAAGGAAGTAGGGTTACTGGTAATGCCAGAGGTATTATTTCCAATCCCAGATGTGCCCATGGGAATTCCTCATGCATGAGAACTTTAAAAAATTAATTGTAAAGCCAATAGATGCACATAGTTAAAGATAAAAACAAGATTCCTTTTGATCCTTCTCTACCAGCTATACCAATTGCTTCCTTACTTCAAGTTCTTTATGGTATGTTTGTAGGCCTATTACTGTGCTCTGCCTCATGCCTCTGGCATGCAGTCCCTCATGCCACCTTCACCTTCAGCTTTAATTTTGATTCCAAAGACTATTTTGTCCTTCACTGTAATATCTCCAGTGCCTATAATACTATTCGACACATCATGCATGCTCAATAGGGCTTCTCAGGTGGTGCAGCAGTAATGAATCCATCTACCAATGCAGAAGATGCAAGAGACACAGGTTCAATCCCTGGGTCAGGAAGATCCCCTGGAGGAGGAAATGGCAACCCACTCCAGTGTTCTTGCCTGGAAAATTCCATGGACCAAGGAGTTTCCTGGTGGGCTACAGTCCATGGGGGTCGCAAAGATTTGGACATGACTGAGCTACTGTCATAACTACAAGAACTATCATAGCCCAAAAGAAACCAAGGATAATACTTAAATGAATAAGTATAGCTGTATTCCAAAGAAAAAAAAAATATTTACAAAAAATAGGTAGCTAGATTTGGCCATTGGACTGTAGTTTGTCAGCCCTGGTTTAAGCCATGACAGTCTTTCTTAAAATTCTCTGTATCTGAGGGCAAATAAGACAAGAGGAAGTATGTGGAGGAGTGCGTATGTGGCTTATTACTTCCAGCTTTGCTGTAAGCTGTTGTTTCCCAAAGGATGTTCCATGTATGCAATACATGTACTAGAGACATTCTTAGGGGAAAATAATGAGGCCATATTTCCCAGTTTATATGAGGCCATATAAATTAGAAAATGTACTTTATAGATTCCCCCTATGTAGAGATTTATAATGGATATTAATATATCAAAGGCTCCAAAGAGTCCTTTAGTATATAAAATTTTTAAAAAACTTTAGTAAATGTTGCTTTATAATGAAGTCACTGATACTCATCTGCATTCTGACATGGGAGACAAAGGAAGTAGGGTTACTGGTAATGCCAGAGGTATTATTTCCAATCCCAGATGTGCCCATGGGAATTCCTCATGCATGAGAACTTTAAAAAATTAATTGTAAAGCCAATAGATGCACATAGTTAAAGATAAAAACAAGATTCCTTTTGATCCTTCTCTACCAGCTATACCAATTGCTTCCTTACTTCAAGTTCTTTATGGTATGTTTGTAGGCCTATTACTGTGCTCTGCCTCATGCCTCTGGCATGCAGTCCCTCATGCCACCTTCACCTTCAGCTTTAATTTTGATTCCAAAGACTATTTTGTCCTTCACTGTAATATCTCCAGTGCCTATAATACTATTCGACACATCATGCATGCTCAATAGGGCTTCTCAGGTGGTGCAGCAGTAATGAATCCATCTACCAATGCAGAAGATGCAAGAGACACAGGTTCAATCCCTGGGTCAGGAAGATCCCCTGGAGGAGGAAATGGCAACCCACTCCAGTGTTCTTGCCTGGAAAATTCCATGGACCAAGGAGTTTCCTGGTGGGCTACAGTCCATGGGGGTCGCAAAGATTTGGACATGACTGAGCTACTGTACATGCACATATGCACACAGGTACCATTAGGTCCTATGGAAAAAATGTAAAACAGTAGTGGTGTACAGAATGTCAGGAATGCATCTAGTAATTTAAGTAGGTTGGTCAATGAAGGGGCTGTTTTTTCTGTGATTTCCATCACCTCCCCATCCCTACCAACTCATTTTGCACCCATTTTCACTTTGCTCTATACCCATGATATCCAGTCTCCAAAAGGACCCCCAGTGATTCTCACCTCCTGCCTTTCACACCTTTATGTGGTCATCTCACACACTGCCTCAGAATCCATCTGTATGACCAAAAGAATATGGCAATGGTGACCATGTGTGATTTTCAAGGCTGAGTAATAAATGACATTCACCAGGTGCTATATCAGGACACTCAAGTAGTCCTGTGGAGAAGCCCACATGGAGAAGAACTGAGATCTCCTGGCAACAGCCAGAATCATCTGGTCAATCATATAAATGAATCACTTTGAAAGGGAATCCTACAGGCCTAAGTAAGCCTACAAATGACTGCAGCACCAGCTGACATCTTGATGGCAGTCTAATGGGAGACACAGGGACTGAACCACCAAGATAAGCTGTTTCCCAATTCCTGACTCACAGAAACAGTAAGGCAAAAGACATGTTTATTATTTGCAAAGAAGCTCAAGTCACTCTGATGTTTTGTCAGCTTTAGAAACCCCAGGATTCGAGCATTCTCAACGTCTTTTCTTCCTAAGCTTTAAAGCTTATGTGAAAATTCACATGTATGACACATAGAAAATTTTCAACAGTTGCTAGTTCTGAAGAGACTGGAGTATATCTGTGAGAGAAGTAGGAATCTCTGTGTGTATATGCATGTATATACATATCCAGAATATATGTATATATCCATAATATATATATATATATACATACATATCTAGAATGTATACTCATATCCAGAATATATATATTGTATATATAGAGAGCATATATATACACATATCCAGAATATATACACATATCTAGGATATACAGAATATACATGCCTATTCAGAATATATATACAAACATATCCAGAATATATATATATATATATATATATATATATATATATATATATACACACATATTCTGAGGTGGTGACCAGTTATCTTTTAGACACTCATGGTACCCTAGCTCTGAAGAAAAAATGCTATGATATTTTAAGATTACACATCTGAAACCTAAGCTGAGCTATCTCCAAGGCCTATCTATAACAGATGCGCATTAAAGCTTGCTGAAGTGGACTGAATAGCAGAGCCATCAAATGGTGATGACTATGGACTAGAGAGTTGAGTCAGGGCTCTTTAAATCTTCCTCCTTTCTCAGCTATTATTTAGATTAATCCAAGGGGTTGGAGCCTGGCTAAAGCTGCAGATGCTAAGTAAATGGCCACAAAAGGGAAAACTGCAAAGGCTGGAAACCAGAGAGAGGCCTGACTGATATATTAAGATACCTGAAGAAAAGATAGTGTTGGAAATAAGTAATGGCAACTCTTCTATATCAGAATACAAATAAGGGTGTTTAAAGCAAGAATTTTCCAAGAATCTCAGATAGCATGTTAAATTTCTAAATTCTCACTGATTCTGATGATAAAAAAAAATTATCTTCCCCAGGCAGCTCAGTAAAAGAAATCTTTGGGCATAATATTCTTTTCTTATATTTGCCAGTCCAATTAGTTCACGTGCTTGTGATCAGCAATTTGTAGCACTTAAAATGTTAAGGAGAAGCGTATCAGGCATCACATATTAGTGATGTTCCTCAACGAGGTAGACTGTTACACCTGCCCAGGCCAGTATTTTTCATTACATGCCAAATGGGGAGGGAGGAGGAATTCTCCCTAATTCCTGAGACAATCTCCATCAAAATGATTGAAAAATATAAGTCCAAATCATTCATGTCTTAATCTCTAGAGATGTTCTTCCCCTTCAACCTAGCTGAGTGGAGAAGGCACTTCTCTGGAGATGGCAATTAGATTAAAAACCCCGAGCCTTCCCGTTGATTACTTAAAATGATACTAAGTCCTTGAGCTAAATTAGATAGGTGGTAATGGTTTCCAGGGGGCAGACAACTTTGAAAAGACAACTTTGTTGCACTTGCTTTGCAGTTTACTTACTTAATACATTAAAAATACTTTTGGAAATTTTATTAAAGAGGCTGTGAGCCTTTTTAAAATGGATCAGAGAGCTCTCTGCTGATTTCAAATAACTGAATGAAATTCTGCCAAGTGCTGATAATAACAATCCTTCTGTGTCATGGATGGTTAGTCCTTACTCCCACCCTAGAGCAAGCATGAGGTTCTAATCAGTATAATGAATGAAGTAGTTATTAACATTTTGAAAAAAAAAAAAAACACCCGAAATTGCTGCTCTTTTGTGAATTATACTTGTAGATTGTAGCTATTTTTCTTTGGTCAGAGTGCTCATACAAGGACTGTGTGATTAAAAAGGCAGGAGATTATTTACCAAAAAGAGGGGCTGTTGCTCACTAAACCCAAAAGGAAAACTGCAAAGGCTGGAAACCAGAAGAGGCCTGACTGATATATTAAGATACCTGAAGAAAAGATAGTGTTGGAAATAAGTAATGGCAACTCTTCTATATCAGAATACAAATAAGGGTGTTTAAAGCAAGAATTTTCCAAGAATCTCAGATAGCATGTTAAATTTCTAAATTCTCACTGATTCTGATGATAAAAAAAAATTATCTTCCCCAGGCAGCTCAGTAAAAGAAATCTTTGGGCATAATATTCTTTTCTTATATTTGCCAGTCCAATTAGTTCACGTGCTTGTGATCAGCAATTTGTAGCACTTAAAATGTTAAGGAGAAGCGTATCAGGCATCACATATTAGTGATGTTCCTCAACGAGGTAGACTGTTACACCTGCCCACGCAGGCCAGTATTTTTCATTACATGCCAAATGGGGAGGGAGGAGGAATTCTCCCTAATTCCTGAGACAATCTCCATCAAAATGATTGAAAAATATAAGTCCAAATCATTCATGTCTTAATCTCTAGAGATGTTCTTCCCCTTCAACCTAGCTGAGTGGAGAAGGCACTTCTCTGGAGATGGCAATTAGATTAAAAACCCCGAGCCTTCCCGTTGATTACTTAAAATGATACTAAGTCCTTGAGCTAAATTAGATAGGTGGTAATGGTTTCCAGGGGACAGACAACTTTGAAAAGACAACTTTGTTGCACTTGCTTTGCAGTTTACTTACTTAATACATTAAAAATACTTTTGGAAATTTTATTAAAGAGGCTGTGAGCCTTTTTAAAATGGATCAGAGAGCTCTCTGCTGATTTCAAATAACTGAATGAAATTCTGCCAAGTGCTGATAATAACAATCCTTCTGTGTCATGGATGGTTAGTCCTTACTCCCACCCTAGAGCAAGCATGAGGTTCTAATCAGTATAATGAATGAAGTAGTTATTAACATTTTGAAAAAAAAAAAAAACACCCGAAATTGCTGCTCTTTTGTGAATTATACTTGTAGATTGTAGCTATTTTTCTTTGGTCAGAGTGCTCATACAAGGACTGTGTGATTAAAAAGGCAGGAGATTATTTACCAAATGGATAAATGAGGGGGCTGTTTAAAGAACTCACTCACCACCAGGAACCTTCTCTCTGTATTGAAAATAGGATTTGATTTATAATCCCCTTGACAGTTCCTTCGAAGACTAAAATGTTAGGAACACCTGTATGTTAGGGACCATCCTATGTGTGATTTATGAACAGTAAACAAATGTGTAGAATATCCTTGCCAGGTATATAAAACCAGATGAGTTTAGTACCGTCTCCCTGCCCCTTGCCCTGCAAGTCGCTTAACCTGTCTGTCTCAGCTTCCCAGTCGTTCAAGTGGAATAATGATACTTTCGTACTTCAAAAAGGTGTTCTGAGAATGAAAGAGCTAGTGAGCTGCTTCAAAAATGAACTGCCTTGTTTTTGTGATTCCTTTGCTTCTAGTCTGGCTCACTTGCTACAGCATTTAAACATATAATCTGGTAAATCTGACATGTTTGGTTTTCACATAACCATGCTCTCTTGAAAACAAAATTTGCTTAAAATATTTTCCCACTTCTCTGCCTTTGGTCTATGGGGGACTGGGAGTTAATTAGCATCCAGGGGCTCTTATCTAAGCCTTTTTGAAGGACTAATTAACTAGGGTATATTTTGTCAAATTCTAATGAGAACTGATAAGGAGTCTTTTTACCCGGTTTTATTTTCTTTTGGGGGAGATATATTATTTTAGACATTTGTTTTTTCCAAGGAGACAATGTCGATTTAACTGATGTTAACTAAGCACCTTTTAAGGCCTGTAAGGATACAGAAGGACACACAAAGAGCATTTAAAAAAAGAGCAATAGATCTGAGAATGTTAAACTAGTTATTAAAAAAAGTTGAAAGCCACAAACATTATGCATATGTGAGAAGGGACTCTCCAGTAAATGAGCAGTGACATGGGCACAAGGTGACAGGTGACTGATGTAGAGGCCTTGCTTTGGATGGTAATGAACAAAATGAAGTGTGCAGGATGGACTTTGGAGGGAGATATAATGGACTGAATCATGGAAGGAGAGCTTAATCAAGGAAGAGGGTAGGGTGGGCTTCCCTGATGGTCCAGTGGGTAAGGACACCGCCTTGCAGTGCAAGGGGCACCCGTTCAATCCCTGGCCTGGGAGCAGCTGGACCGATGTGTCCAATTAGCGAGCCGGAACTCTGGAGCGCATGCGCTCAGAGGCGGTGCTCTGCGACAACAGAGGCCACAGCGATGGTAGGCCCACGCGGGCCAAAGAACAAAGACGGATGAAAACAGAGAAATGAAAGACCAACAGAAGTGGCCCGCCCGCCCCACCCTCCAAAAAAAGATTAGGAAGAGGCTAGGGAAACGAGAAGGAGTCTATAAGGAAAAGAGTGATGGGCCGGGATTCAGTAAAGCTGAGTTTAGTCCTGATGCAAACTTCTGTTCTACAGCTTCTTGCTCTTTGGTTGGTCACTTTTGCTCTCAGAACTGTAGATCACCCTCCACATTGCAAGGTTTGGGACCACAGATATGGACTCAGTCGCTCAGTCATATCCTAACTCTTTGCTACCCCACGGACTGTAGCCTGCCAGGCTCCTCTGTCCGTGGGATTCTTTAGGCAAGAATACTGAAACAGCTTACCATTTCCTCCTCCAGGGGATCAATCCCACCCCAGGAATTGAACCTGTGTCTCCTGCACTGGCAGGCAGATTTTATTTTATTTTTTTAATTTTTTTGGCATCTGTGATTGTTTTTTTTATTTATTCTTTTCATCATTCTGTATTCTTTGGCCTCCCATTGCAGTGGCCTCTCTCATTGCAGAGCACCGGCCCTGGGCACATGCACTCCAGAGTGCTGGCTCGTAATTGGACACACTGGCCCAGCCGCTTCGCGGCACATGGGATCTTCCCAGGCCAGGGATCGAATGGGCACCATTTGCACTGCAAGGCGGTGTCCTTACCCACTGGACCACCAGGGAAGCCTGGCAGATGGATTCTTTACCAATGAGCTACCTGGGAAGCCCTTGGAACCACGTAAAGGACTTCCAACCACAGCACTCCAGGATTTAAAAGCTTCCTCAGAGACATGAGTTTTAAATTGTAAACAGATTCTCAAGTTCCCAATAGGTCTCATGGCTGAAGAGAGAAAGATCACAGATGAGAGGAATGAACCTTATGAAGGCATCTCCATTCAAGGCCAGGACCAGGGACTTCCCTATGGTCCAGTGGCTAAGACTCCACACTCCTAATGCGAGGGATCCAGATTCCATACCTGGTCTGGGAACTAGCTTCTACATCTAAAGATCTCGTGTGCAGAAACCAAGACCCTGTCCAGCCAAACAGATATCTTTAAAAATAGCTCAGGGCCAGAATAAAGCAAACCAGTCATGGAGAAAAAAAACACATGAGAGAAAATTCTGTATCAAATCCACTAAGTTTAGGGGGAGGTGGTATCATGTATAGAAGGGACATAAGCTTTGGAGTTGACTCGACTTAGCCAAGGTTTGAATCCCAGTTTATCCATTTGGTTGTGATTTCAGGCAAGTTCCATAAAGTTTCTGAGCCCAAACTAACTCTTAAATTGGAATCATAATACTATATTCTTATTAGGCTTGTTTTGAAAACTAAATGAGTTCATCTAAGCAAAGCACATTGTACCCACCTGGCTTGCCATAAACACTCAATAAATGGTAGCCATTTATAGCTCCCAATTACTGAAGCCCTGATTTGTCTTGACTGTTTTGCTAGACAAGTTAGATTACACAAAGGGGCCTCTTTAGCTCCTCCTTAGAGACTGAGCTTTTATCATCTTTAAGTTGAGGGCCTCCGGGTCAGCTTACACAACAGCCCCTCCCCCAACACAATTAGACTTTCTCGGCTCCCCTCCTGGAAAACAGGTTTTGAAGCATCTCTGCTATTTTCAATTTGTCAGTATCTGGATCTGCCTGGTCCCAGTCAATCTCAGTGAAGAGAGCTGGACCGTATCCTTGGCTTTCAAAATGCCTGTGGGTACAACTGATTTAGTTTCTGTCAAAATAAAGTTTTCAGAGGATACTGAGGAAGCCATTCCCCATAGCCAGGCATCCCTGACCACCCTTCCTCTGGTTCATGGGTGTGTTGCCGGGGAGTGCTTACTGGGTGTCTCTACTCCCATAAAGACATTGGCTCTGTTACTCAGATACGATAGGCAAAGATCTGTTTGGCGATTCATTGGATTAGATAGGAGTTCCACACAAAAGGGGGCTTGTGCATTTATTGTAGTTATTGAGATTAAGGGAGCCAGGTACTGCCGTGGGAAGCTGCTTCATTGAAAAGAGAGGCCATTCTTTGATGTTGAGAGGCCCAGTCTTCCTCAATGAGAAAAATGACTAGGTTCCTTGATTTTGCAAAGCACTTAAGAAGCACTTTAACTGACCGCTTTGCTTGTCTTGTATAAGCAAGACTGGGGGGTTAAGTAAGAAGCAAAGAGCAGATTTCATTTTTTACTTGTTTCCCATGGTCTCAGTGGCAGCTCAACTGACTCCCTGCCCCTCCAAACCCAGCTTTTGTTCTTTCTCTCTTTTTATCATCTTTTACACTTAATCACATGTGCTTCTTTCCCACCTCCCATGCTGGTCTTTCCAAATAGTGCCTCTGTCATGGTCTACATTAATCTAACCTTTAGCTCTATCACTCACCCATTTTTATTTTTTGACACATGAAACCTCTATCACTGTACATACCCCTTACATTCAAGCTTTTATTCTCAGTAACTAATGTACTTAGTTATTTGTGTAATTGGAAGAAAAGACATTATATAATCTTGAAGAGCATAGGTTTCCTTTGGAATCTGCACAGTGCTTAATATCAGAATAGGAGTATGTCTGATTTTGAAATAGCCTCCAACGTAAATTCAGAGGATACACTATGAGGAAGACCTAGACGTGTGAAAACCAGAGAAGTGGTTCACTTTCTGTGCTCTCTGTTTTGTGTGTCCCTCTACTCTGTAGTGAAGCTAGACAGTGTGAGCCCTCAAACTGATTCTAAAGACAAGCGTAAACTAAGGGGAGCGGCTCCCTTCCCCACCCCCACCCCTTATCCTGTTCTTCTTCTGCTCCTTGTCTTTCCATCCCAGTATTCTTGCCTGGAGAATGCCATGGACAGACCATGATGTCACAAAGAGTCAGACATGACTGAGCAACTTATACAACACTAACCACTACCAGAGTTTTTGTTCTTATGCCCATTTTTCCCATGGGTGTGTTGCCGAGTGCTTACTGGGTGTCTCTACTCCCATAAAGACATTGGCTCTGTTACTCAGATACGATAGGCAAAGATCTGTTTGGCGATTCATTGGATTAGATAGGAGTTCCACACAAAAGGGGGCTTGTGCATTTATTGTAGTTATTGAGATTAAGGGAGCCAGGTACTGCCGTGGGAAGCTGCTTCATTGAAAAGAGAGGCCATTCTTTGATGTTGAGAGGCCCAGTCTTCCTCAATGAGAAAAATGACTAGGTTCCTTGATTTTGCAAAGCACTTAAGAAGCACTTTAACTGACCGCTTTGCTTGTCTTGTATAAGCAAGACTGGGGGGTTAAGTAAGAAGCAAAGAGCAGATTTCATTTTTTACTTGTTTCCCATGGTCTCAGTGGCAGCTCAACTGACTCCCTGCCCCTCCAAACCCAGCTTTTGTTCTTTCTCTCTTTTTATCATCTTTTACACTTAATCACATGTGCTTCTTTCCCACCTCCCATGCTGGTCTTTCCAAATAGTGCCTCTGTCATGGTCTACATTAATCTAACCTTTAGCTCTATCACTCACCCATTTTTATTTTTTGACACATGAAACCTCTATCACTGTACATACCCCTTACATTCAAGCTTTTATTCTCAGTAACTAATGTACTTAGTTATTTGTGTAATTGGAAGAAAAGACATTATATAATCTTGAAGAGCATAGGTTTCCTTTGGAATCTGCACAGTGCTTAATATCAGAATAGGAGTATGTCTGATTTTGAAATAGCCTCCAACGTAAATTCAGAGGATACACTATGAGGAAGACCTAGACGTGTGAAAACCAGAGAAGTGGTTCACTTTCTGTGCTCTCTGTTTTGTGTGTCCCTCTACTCTGTAGTGAAGCTAGACAGTGTGAGCCCTCAAACTGATTCTAAAGACAAGCGTAAACTAAGGGGAGCGGCTCCCTTCCCCACCCCCACCCCTTATCCTGTTCTTCTTCTGCTCCTTGTCTTTCCATCCCAGTATTCTTGCCTGGAGAATGCCATGGACAGACCATGATGTCACAAAGAGTCAGACATGACTGAGCAACTTATACAACACTAACCACTACCAGATAGTCTTATGCCCTTCCCCTGTTTGACTTTATAACACTAGTCACCATCTACCATACTATATATTTTAGTTTCTTTGTTATATCCTTTCCATACCCCTACCCACCCAGATCCTCCCCTTATATACACAATGTAGGCTCCATAGAGGCAGGAGCTTGGGGTGTTCAGTGCTCCACCACTAGCCTGGCACTTGGTAGTTGCTCAGTGAATATGTGTTGACTAAAAGAAGCAGCCTTTGTCCATCTGTTCTTCTCTGGACCACTGGATTATGTAGACACTCTGCTGGAGATCCCAGTGAGCTCAGTCCTCCCAAGTGAAGAACTGCATTTGCCATCTCACTCAGTATCAACTGGACCTATGGGAAGATGGGAATCACCCACCAAGGAGACAATAGTGCCAACAACAGCTCAAAGTTATGAAGTCAGCTAAAAGTGCTTTGCTCTCAGGTGCAGGTTTTTGTTATCTGGATGACCAGAGCAATGGATAAAATGAGATAGCATTTTCCTAGAGAAGACAGATCTTTTCCCAGAAGATGCATGATTGGGGGCAGATTTGGGGGCTGGCTGAAACAATGGACCAGAAATCTGAGAAGGCAATCAGCCAAGCAAGGTTAGCAGAGGGGGCAGAAAAAGCTGAACTCTTGCTTCAAATCTGAGTGATTTCAGCTGCTCCTGTGGAAGGAGGGAGTGTTTTTCTTGCATAAAATCTCTAACCCTGCATCTGGCCTTATTGTCTGTCTTGCTGAGTTTTGGCTCAGAGACACTGCTCCAAAGAGAAAACTTTCCCCTTGAATGGCTTTTCTTGTAACCTTCTAATTTGCTAGAGCCAATTAGTTGTTAAAATTTCACAGGAAGTCAGAGGATCTCAAGGTTGAAAGTTTGAGAGGGCATTTAGCGCAACGATTCTCAAACTATACTTCATGCATATAAGTTAGGTACCATGTCTTTCTTTCACAATGAAAACATCAGTCTGGCAAGACTGTGGGAAAATGTAGATCTCAGACCCTGCTGGTGGGAGTGGAAATTGATATAGTCTTTTTTGTGGAGTTATTTAACAACACATGTCAAAAATTTAAATTCACGTACTCATTGACCCATCAATTCCTCTTCTTAGATACTGGAGTAGGTTGCCATGTCCTCCTCCAGGGAATCTTCTTGACCCATGGATCAAACTCATGTCACTTAAATCCACCTGCATTATCAGGCAGGTTCTTTACCACTAGCACTGCCTGGGAAGCCCCCTTAGAAGGGTATTAAGGAATAAATGGACTCGAGAACATAAATGGTGGTAAAGACTGCCCAGGTTTTTCATCTTTCCATTTTATTATATCATCCATGTAGTCTAAAATCCTTGGGAGTGCTCTGCTTCACAGAAAGATTATACAACTCCCTCTGTTTGATTTAGGTGTCTGGAATTCTGTGTCTTAACGTAGCCCAGGGTTTCAACATGAACCAAATAGTTCCAATCCAAGCAGTTTAGTCTACTCTGGGTTTACTCTGGGTCTTAGTTGCAGCACATGGAATGATTTAATTGTGGCATGTGAACTCTTAGTTGCAGTGTATGGGATCTAGATCCCTGACCAAGGATCAAACTGAGGCCGCATGCATTGAGAGCTCAGAGTCTTAGCCACTAGACCACCACGGAAATCCCACAATGAGGTTTTAAAGAAGCTGTAGACAATGTGCTTGACATATGTTCAGAACCTAGACAAGTTAACTGCTATTAATATTCTCGTTCTTATCATTCCTTCCTTCCCAAAGCCTGCCATAGTGCTGTGTATACAGTAGGAACTCAGTGAATAATTTGTGACAGACTTGGGTAAGTTGTATGGTAGGACATGATATGACAGAGCCCTCACCTTCTAGTCTCCTGTCCAGCCTTTTAAGTCAGAATATTTTGCCTTAGAAAATCTAGTACATACTCTCTCTGAATATGTGAAGACACAGAACTCCAGGCACCTAAATAAAACAGAGTTGTATAATCTTTCTAGAAAGCTGATCACTGCCATGAATTTTAGGCTACATGGATGATATAATAAAAAGTAAAGATGAAAAACTAGGCTTCTCTGGTCACTGGGTGGTAGAGAATCTCCCTGCCAGTGGGAGTGGAAATTGATATAGTCTTTTGTGGAGTTATTTAACAACACATGTCAAAAATTTAAATTCACGTACTCATTGACCCATCAATTCCTCTTCTTAGATACTGGAGTAGGTTGCCATGTCCTCCTCCAGGGAATCTTCTTGACCCATGGATCAAACTCATGTCACTTAAATCCACCTGCATTATCAGGCAGGTTCTTTACCACTAGCACTGCCTGGGAAGCCCCCTTAGAAGGGTATTAAGGAATAAATGGACTCGAGAACATAAATGGTGGTAAAGACTGCCCAGGTTTTTCATCTTTCCATTTTATTATATCATCCATGTAGTCTAAAATCCTTGGGAGTGCTCTGCTTCACAGAAAGATTATACAACTCCCTCTGTTTGATTTAGGTGTCTGGAATTCTGTGTCTTAACGTAGCCCAGGGTTTCAACATGAACCAAATAGTTCCAATCCAAGCAGTTTAGTCTACTCTGGGTTTACTCTGGGTCTTAGTTGCAGCACATGGAATGATTTAATTGTGGCATGTGAACTCTTAGTTGCAGTGTATGGGATCTAGATCCCTGACCAAGGATCAAACTGAGGCCGCATGCATTGAGAGCTCAGAGTCTTAGCCACTAGACCACCACGGAAATCCCACAATGAGGTTTTAAAGAAGCTGTAGACAATGTGCTTGACATATGTTCAGAACCTAGACAAGTTAACTGCTATTAATATTCTCGTTCTTATCATTCCTTCCTTCCCAAAGCCTGCCATAGTGCTGTGTATACAGTAGGAACTCAGTGAATAATTTGTGACAGACTTGGGTAAGTTGTATGGTAGGACATGATATGACAGAGCCCTCACCTTCTAGTCTCCTGTCCAGCCTTTTAAGTCAGAATATTTTGCCTTAGAAAATCTAGTACATACTCTCTCTGAATATGTGAAGACACAGAACTCCAGGCACCTAAATAAAACAGAGTTGTATAATCTTTCTAGAAAGCTGATCACTGCCATGAATTTTAGGCTACATGGATGATATAATAAAAAGTAAAGATGAAAAACTAGGCTTCTCTGGTCACTGGGTGGTAGAGAATCTCCCTGCCAGTGCAGGAGACCTGGGTTCAATCCCTGGGTCAGGAAGATCACTTGGAGAAGTAAATGACAACCCACTCCAGTGTTCTTACCAGGGAAATCCCATGGACAGAGGAGCCTGGTGGGCTACAGTCCACCAGGCTTAGCAACTAAACAACAACAAAGATGAAAAACTACCAATGCAAATCAAATTTAAGGCAAAGTCTATTAGCTTAAATAAACAAAGAAGTATAGAACCAACACCAGCACTGAAACAGGCAGACCCTAGAACTTGGCTGCGATGTCATGAGAATTGAAGTTGAAAGTTCCCACTTTGAATGTAAATTGATACCACCTCTATGGAAGACAATATGGAGATTTCTTTAAAAACTAAAAATAGAAGTACCATACGACCCAGCAATCCCATTCTTAGGCTTATACCCTGATGAATCAAAACTGAAAGAAGCACCTGTGCCCCAATGTTCATTGCAGCTCTCTATACAATAGCCAGAACATGGAAGCAACCTAGATGTCCATCGACAAATGAATGGATACAGAAGCTCTGGTCCATATATACAATGGAGTACTACTCAGCTGTAAAAAGAAATACAGAAGAATCAGTCCTAATGAGGTGGCTGGATCTAGAATCTGTCATAAAAAGTGAAATAAGTCAAAAAGAGAAGGACAAGTACAATATACTAACACACATATATGGAATCTAGTAATATGGTAATGATAACACACGCAGTGAAGTGATGGAAAAATAGACATGGACAGTGGACATATGGACATTGCGCAGAATGAACAGTGAGTGGGAAGTGTAAAGGAAATAGCATGAAAACCTGTACTATCATATGTGAAGAAAATAGCTATTGTCATTGCACTGTGAGAAAAGGGGATCCTGCAGGGGTGCTGTGCGACGGCCTGGAGGGGTGGGGTGGGGCGGATATACATATGACTAATCTGGGATCATAAATATCTGTAAACAACAAAACTCTGTAAAAGTAAAAGTAAAATAAAAATTAAAAAAAAAGAAAGTTCCCACTTTGTCGTTTATTAATATTGTGACCTTGAACAAACCATTTCTCCATGGAGAAATAGCCCCTCTCTCTTGTCAGCTACAAAATATGACAGCTGAGTTAGGGTTGGATTAGAGTCAGTTAAGGTCAGTAAACTACCCAAATGTAGTCCGCCACCTGTTTTTTGTAAGCAAAGTTTTGTTGGAACACAACTGTGCCTATTCATATTGTATTTTCTCTGGTCTGTTTTGCACTTACAATGGCACAGTTAAGTAGTTGTGACAGAGACCATATGGCATACAAAGCTGGAGGCATTTACTGTTTGACTCTTTATATATAAAAAAAAAGTTAGCTGACTCCTCTTGAGGTGTAATATATCTTCCACCTCTGACATTCTGTGGTATCTGTACTGCACAAGGCTTAATACATGAGACCATTGGCAGTCATTAGGTTTACCTCGGAAACCTTTCATGAAATTTGAAGATTTTCCAGAGGCCCCATCTGTATATTTGTTATTTACAACAACACTTCTAAAAGCATTTTCTGTTTGCTATGGACTCTACTGGTTCTGGGGTGCTGTACGGAGCAAAATCAGACATGATCCTGGTACTTATGGAGCTTACAGTCTACAGAAGAGAAAATGTTTGACAGAGAACCTCATTACATCTTTCACTTTGCGAGGTGGTTGTGGTTTAGTCTCTTAGTCTTGTCTGACTCTTGTGACCCCATGGACTGTAAAGCCAACTAATTATTTCATACTATGTTGATAACTGAGCAGGTTTACATATAGGCTTATGAACATCTTCATTCATTAATTTATTAGTTTGCTCATTTGTTCATTAATTCAGCACATATTTAGAGCTCTTGCTATGTGTCAGGTGCTGGGCTGGGTTAGATACAGAAATGTACTAATGAAAGAGATGGACATAGCTCCTGTCCTAGTGGACTTTACATTCTATTGGGGATGATATATAATAATGAAAAAAACTACTAATATTCAGTTTCCAACTATAGTGAGTGCTCTAGGAGCATGGTCCTTCAGCAGCATATAACAAAGGAACAGGCTCTAGACAGGAAAATGATTTCTGAGGAAGCATTTCAGCTGCAATTTGAAGGATGAGTAAGATTGATAATCAACATAATACTAGTAAGAACTATTTCTTTCTGGGTTGATGAAAATGGAATTTGAGGGCATCTAAATCATTACTTTTCAAATTTCAGTTCGAATGAAAACCATTCTGTTCTTATTTTTTGATCAATTGTATGTATCCTGACCTACATTTGTTTCCTAATGCAATAGAGTCGAATGGATAAGACAGGAGTAGAAATGAATGAAAGTTTCCTTTGCGTTAGTGGAAATAATTGTTCTGTGAAACTATGTAAAATGTATTTCTTACTGTCAGTGAGTCCAAAGTAGGAGTTACTGACCCAAAGGATCTGCTTTGGCTCTTTAAAGTTACAGTTTATAAGATAACAGCTCAGTTCTTTAGCTGCCTGCCTTTAAAGACAGAGGGATGTGTTCTTCAAGTCTGTTTCTTTTCATGTTCTTTCCAGAGAAAGCATGACAGTGAGTAAAAGAGCATGAACAATCACCTACTGAGTTCCTACTTTGGTGCCAGACAGTTCTTTGTATAAATTATACTATTTAATCCTCACAGCTAACTTACGAGATAGGCACAATTCATTATCCCCTTTTCAGACAATGATGCTTGAGACTCAGAGTGGTTAAGATTACTAGCCCATGGTCACACAGCCAGTAAATTTTTCTTGCCTAAATATTAAGAACAAGAAGTGAGCTTGCTTTGGTCCTGCCTGGACATTCAACTGATAAGCTAGAAATTAGTCAAATTTGAAATGCTGGCTAAGAACCTCTTATGTTTCCTTTTCTAAAAGTTTTTATTTTGTATTGGGGTATAGCCAATTAACAATCTTGTGGTAGTTTCTGGTGAACATAAAAGGGACTCAGCCATATATATACATGTATCCATTCTGTGCCAAACATCCCTCCCATCCAGGCTGCCACATAACACTGAGCAGGGTTCCCTGTGCTATACAGTAGGACCTTGCTGTTTATCCATTTTAAATATAGCAGTGTGTGTGTGGACTTTACATTCTATTGGGGATGATATATAATAATGAAAAAAACTACTAATATTCAGTTTCCAACTATAGTGAGTGCTCTAGGAGCATGGTCCTTCAGCAGCATATAACAAAGGAACAGGCTCTAGACAGGAGAATGATTTCTGAGGAAGCATTTCAGCTGCAATTTGAAGGATGAGTAAGATTGATAATCAACATAATACTAGTAAGAACTATTTCTTTCTGGGTTGATGAAAATGGAATTTGAGGGCATCTAAATCATTACTTTTCAAATTTCAGTTCGAATGAAAACCATTCTGTTCTTATTTTTTGATCAATTGTATGTATCCTGACCTACATTTGTTTCCTAATGCAATAGAGTCGAATGGATAAGACAGGAGTAGAAATGAATGAAAGTTTCCTTTGCGTTAGTGGAAATAATTGTTCTGTGAAACTATGTAAAATGTATTTCTTACTGTCAGTGAGTCCAAAGTAGGAGTTACTGACCCAAAGGATCTGCTTTGGCTCTTTAAAGTTACAGTTTATAAGATAACAGCTCAGTTCTTTAGCTGCCTGCCTTTAAAGACAGAGGGATGTGTTCTTCAAGTCTGTTTCTTTTCATGTTCTTTCCAGAGAAAGCATGACAGTGAGTAAAAGAGCATGAACAATCACCTACTGAGTTCCTACTTTGGTGCCAGACAGTTCTTTGTATAAATTATACTATTTAATCCTCACAGCTAACTTACGAGATAGGCACAATTCATTATCCCCTTTTCAGACAATGATGCTTGAGACTCAGAGTGGTTAAGATTACTAGCCCATGGTCACACAGCCAGTAAATTTTTCTTGCCTAAATATTAAGAACAAGAAGTGAGCTTGCTTTGGTCCTGCCTGGACATTCAACTGATAAGCTAGAAATTAGTCAAATTTGAAATGCTGGCTAAGAACCTCTTATGTTTCCTTTTCTAAAAGTTTTTATTTTGTATTGGGGTATAGCCAATTAACAATCTTGTGGTAGTTTCTGGTGAACATAAAAGGGACTCAGCCATATATATACATGTATCCATTCTGTGCCAAACATCCCTCCCATCCAGGCTGCCACATAACACTGAGCAGGGTTCCCTGTGCTATACAGTAGGACCTTGCTGTTTATCCATTTTAAATATAGCAGTGTGTGTGTGTCCATCCCAAACTCCCTAACTATCCCTTCCCTTCACCCTTCCTCCCAGCAACCGTAAGTTCGAGGACCTCCTAGGTTTCTATCACCTGTTTGATGATACAAGTTCTGTAGCCCTTTCAAATGGGTCCATCTCTCTTCTTTCTAGAAAAGGTGTTTCTTAATTCCTGAACTACTTAGATGGAATTTGGATTAATCATTTAATTCCAAGGAGGAAAAACTCCTTCTTTCCAACTGAAAATATCAGAAAGGATGACACTGTTGTCACAGCATTAGTCCCTTAGCTCTGCAAATCTTAAAAAAAAAAAAAACAGTCGTGCTTCCCTGGTGGTCAGTGGGTAAAGAGTCCGCCTTGCAGTGTAGGGGGCACTGGTTCAATCCCTGGCCCGGGAAGATCCCACATGCCGGAAGCGGTCAGGCAGGTGTGTCCAATTGTGAGCCAGTGCTCTGGAGTGCACGCGCCCAGAGCCGGTGTTCTGCAACGAGAGAGACCACTGCGATGGGAGGCCCACACAGGCCAAAGAAAAAAGATGGATGAAAAATAAACAATGACTTAGGGGCGAAAAAAAAATACCAAAATTGTTTTTTAAAAAAAGTCACCAAAGAAGGGAAATTTGGGAACAATACATTCCTGTAAGGTCACTGTAGGCGATAACAGAGTGATGAAGTCTTCAGGCTGGGAGATACAAACAAAAGATGCTCGGCAAGTGAAAGTACAAAAGGCAGCCTCTGGGATGAGACTCTGATGTTATCATTAAGAGATTCCAATGATTCCATTTCATTTTCTCAAACAAATTAGATTAGCAGGGGCCTCCTCATATTCTTCCTCCAATAATTTCATTCTTCTTTAAGATACAGTGAGAATGGAGGCGGCAGGGAGGAATCCTTCATTTACTAAATAGGAGGAAATGAATAGCCTTTTAGGTCAAGGAATTATCATTCTAACGCAGATTTTCCTTAGCCAGATAATGAGCTGCAGTTAAATGGAAGATTGGAATAATGTGAAGATAATTTCACAAGTGCCCTTTTCAGGACCCACTGTTTTAAAGTGGCAATCTGCAGCATGAAGTGATGAAAAATATTTTGGAGTGGGTGCCATAAAAACTTGGTTTGGCTGCTGTCTCCAATCCAAGTTTGGAAAAACTTTGAAAAGTAACTTCACTTCTGTGAGCCTCAGTTTCCTTGACTTGTAAAATAACAATGAAAACAAAACACCCAACCTAACTCCCCGTGTTGTTGTGTAAGAAATGTGTTTTATAAACCGAACTTTTCTATAACACTCCAAGGTGTGAAGATGATACATCAGCTTCTTAAGAATTTACAAAGAGACATCCAGAATCCTCAGAAGAGGCTTTGATGCAGCTAATAATGTGGTCTGACCTCATCTCTCTAGCCTTCTCACTCATTACACTCTTAGAACTCTCTGCACGATTTACATGGTTCTATTTGCTCCTCAGCGAATAAAACCTTATCTTTCCTGCTTCTGTTACTTGGCTTATATTCCTGCCTTTTGCCCCACCCCTTTTATTTTACCTAAAACAGCCAGGAAATGCAACAAGCATAAGAAGTACCGCCTCAAAAAAAAGTAAATACCTCCTCCAAGAAGGCTTTCTACACCTTCAAGGCTACTTCATTTATGGTGCCCACACACCAGGATCAGCATTGCTTAGAAACCCATTAGAAGTACAGATTTTAGAGAAGGAAATGGCAACCCACTCCAGTATTTTTGCCTGGAAAATTCTGTGGATGGAAAAGCCTGGCAAGCTACAGTCTCAAATACGTATATGGCTTCACTGATGGCTCAGTTGTTGAAATATCTGCCTGAAATGCAGGAGATACTGGTTCAATCCCACAGTCAGGAAGAGCCCCTGGAGGGGGGCATGGCAACCCACTGCAGTATTCTTGCCTGGAGAATTCCGTGGGCAGAGGAGCCTGACAGGCTGCAGTCCATGTTATCACAGAGTCAGACACAACTGAAGTGACTAAGCAGCAAACACAGATTTACAGGAACCTCCCAGACTGCTGAACTAGTTTATGATCAGGCCATCCAAGATGGCTGTTCTCTTGCTCTCTGTACATCCCTTGCTCCACCAATGCCTGTTCCACCTATACCTTACTCACATGACTGACCTTAATCATAGAGTCTAATCAGTAAACACCTACCTACTTGCCTCCGGCCCCAGCTAGTGATTGTTCTAACATTTAGATCAGAACATCTCCACCAGGAGAGCGTATCAAAGGGGGCAGTGCCCCTCAGCTGGCTTCCCTGGTGACTGATGAGCCAACCCAACATCAACTTCCCTCTAGCTAGTAACCGCTCCACCCCCACCCCACATACTACTTCTGGTAGCGAAGACTACTGTCACGTCCTGTCCACTGTCAGGCCCACACAGGGTGGTGTCGCTCCAGGACCTTGCTTCAGAGGTGTAAAAATTCCCCATCCATGAAATCACTGATGCCTCTGTCACTGACTCTAGGCTCTTTCTTTGTCTGTGAAGCTCGGCAAGTCCTGGGCTTTCAGGCCTGCTGGGTGCAGCCCAACCATCAGCTTCTCCATTGGAAACAAACTGGTTCCTGCACAGCACAGCTTGAGATGTGCCGTCCTACACAGCTCCAGTCCTCACTTCCTTCTCCCTTCTCTGAAGTTCCAGAGCACTTGGGGTTATCTGTTTTCCTTTCCAATCAAACTATTCAACTTTTAGACTGTAACCACTTGGAAGGGGCAGCTATTTATTTAATGATTTTTTATTTAATAATAATGTTTTTTTACCTGCTTTCAATTTCACAGAGGTCTCCTCAGGAGTGAAGAATCTGCCTGCAATGCATGAGATGCAGGAGATGCAGGTTCGATTCCTGGATCGGAAAGATCCCCTGGAGGAGGGCATGGCAACCCATTCCGATATTCTTGCCTGGAGAATCCATGGACAGAGGATCCTGGCAGGCTACAATCCATAGCGTCACACAAATTCAGACACAACTGAGGGGACTGAGCATACATTCTCACTCCTTTGTATAAGCCACTGTGGGCACAAAAATGAGTAAGATGTAGTAGCTACTCTACCCTGAAGGAGATCAAGGTCTAGTAAAGGGAGGAATTCCTTCCTTCCTTCTTTCCTTCTTTCTATCCCTCAACATTTTCCACACATTGCTGTGTTCCAGACACTGCGCTAGTTGTGGGAATATAAGGATAGTCAAGAAAAAACCTCTGCTTTTAGGTCTAGTGGGAATACATACGACCGTAAACAAGTTTCTTTTTAAAAATTGTGTTTTATTGAAGTATAGTTGACTTAGTGTTGCATTAGTTTCAGGTATACAGCAGAGTGACTGAGTTTATTTATGTATATATATATATATATATATACACATACATGTTCATAGTCTTTTCCATGATGGTTTATCACAGGATACCAAATACAGTTCCCTGTGCTATACAGTATGGCCCTGTTGGTTATCCATTCTATACATAAATTCTCACTCGATCCCTCCCCCACCCACCTACCCCTTGGCACTCACAAGTCCATTCTCCATGTAAGCAAATATTTCTAATAAATGTTTCTTAATGTTCTAACAGTATTGCCTTGGGAGTGGAGTTTAGTGTTTGATTATCTGATTTTGGAACTGAAGAGGTAGGAAAGGCTTCAAGTAGAAATTAGGGTTAAATTTGGAAGTTGACTTTGAACATCCAAGTAGACTGAGGTTTCCCAGATGGAGGGGACAGAACAACTGCACTTGCACACACACACACACACACACTATACACTATATTTAGAGACGAGCAAATAGTCAGGTGTGCCTACATCATGTGGGCTTGTGTGTGCGTGCGGGGGTGGGTGAGGGCAGAGGAAGCTGAACGGCTGGAGATATGGCTCAAAATTAGGCCAGAAGTCACAATACTTTAGGTCCTATATACCATGTATGACACTGAGAAAATTGTAAGCTGTTTTTTTTTTTCTTTCATTGTACAATGGGGAGTTCTTAGTGATTTTCAGAATTATCATCCCATAGCAAGTGCTCAATAAAACTGTCTTGAATTGATTGTGGAAGGAGAGAGAAGAATCTCTTCAAGGGTTAGGCAAAATGGCCTTTAATTTATTCTGGATTCTGCAGTCTTGATTAGTTTGGTCAGGGAGAGAAAATGTGCCTGACTGAAGAGAGCTGCCTATCAGAACAGTCAAGTCAAAGCACAACTTAAAGGCTCAGAACAAATTGATTTCAATAAAAATGTGGGTTATTATGTCATTGAAACCCATACAGAATGTCTTATGTAGAGAGCCTTTAAAGGCCCTCTTTTTTCATAGTCTTTTCCATTATATATTGCTACAAAATATTGACTATAGTTTCCTGTGCTATACAGTAGGACATTGTTGTTTACCTATTTTATATATAATAGTTTATCCCGAATTCCTAATTTGTCTTTCTCCTCTTCCCTTTTCCTTTTGGTAATCACAAATTTGTCTCCTATGTCGGTGACTCTGTTTTGTAAATAAGTTCACTTGTATCATTTTTTAGATTCCATATATAAGTGATATCAAATGATATTTGTCTTTCTCTGATTTCATTTAGTATGATAATCTCTAAGTCTATCCAAATGGCATTATTTCATTCTTTTCTGTGGCTTAATACTATCCCATTGTTTTCAGTAACTGCAGTTATCCAACATAGGCTGGATGTTTCTCAAAAGCAGAGAAGATGTTGTAGAGTGCATTTCAGCATTGGATTAGGAGGCCAGTCCTTTTGGTCCCCTTGGTGGACCCTGAGATGCTCTCAAGGAAGCTAGATGCTCCAAGGAGTCATTGGAAAATCACTGAACTAAGTGATCTTTACTGTCTGGTTTATTCCCATGTTCAGACATCAGTATATCTATAGATTTTACCCATTTGTTCAA
Organism: Tragulus kanchil; assembly: GCA_022376925.1. NCBI lineage: Eukaryota > Metazoa > Chordata > Mammalia > Artiodactyla > Tragulidae > Tragulus > Tragulus kanchil. The sequence goes on along the minus strand of JAIOJX010000001.1, from coordinate 60,965,724 downwards.
ATTCTACAGTCATGTAATCTGCTTCTCTTTTTAAAGTTTTTTCTTAAACTTCTATGGAGGGTATTCTATGCTTTCTAGTAGATTGTATTTTTCAGGTTTTCAAAGGGGTCTTCAGCCAAATGATCTGTGGCCACTCCATGTAAGCACAAAAAGGAGTTATTAGAATTATGTAATGTATATTCATTCTCTCTGTCCCTCCTCCTTCCTTTCCTCCCCTCCATCCCCCTCCCCACAACTAGTTTGATGAAATTGAAAACCAGAGATGTCAAATGACCTATGTAAGATCAAGGAATAGAACAAAAACAATGTATACTTTGTTATTAATGGTTTGGTTTGAATTTCTAAAGATATATTAAGGCCTTCCCTAATATCCTCCCACCAAATATTTTATTGTATTAATTTATATAGAAGTGTGTGTTAGCAGGGTAAATCTATGGTTTCATGATATATCTCATGGTATTTGTGACTTAATTTACCTGTAATCAGTGAAGTTTCACTGGCCTCTGAAGCTACTGTAATCTTAGCACACGAGACTTAAGATGACCATGGGCATGCCTATTGCTCCCAGGTTCTCTTCTGTGAAAAGATTCTGGGGTGTTCTTTATGCAGGCTGTCCAGGTTTTATGACTTGGAAGTTCCTTCAACTTCCTTTTCCTTTTGGTAATCACAAATTTGTCTCCTATGTCGGTGACTCTGTTTTGTAAATAAGTTCACTTGTATCATTTTTTAGATTCCATATATAAGTGATATCAAATGATATTTGTCTTTCTCTGATTTCATTTAGTATGATAATCTCTAAGTCTATCCAAATGGCATTATTTCATTCTTTTCTGTGGCTTAATACTATCCCATTGTTTTCAGTAACTGCAGTTATCCAACATAGGCTGGATGTTTCTCAAAAGCAGAGAAGATGTTGTAGAGTGCATTTCAGCATTGGATTAGGAGGCCAGTCCTTTTGGTCCCCTTGGTGGACCCTGAGATGCTCTCAAGGAAGCTAGATGCTCCAAGGAGTCATTGGAAAATCACTGAACTAAGTGATCTTTACTGTCTGGTTTATTCCCATGTTCAGACATCAGTATATCTATAGATTTTACCCATTTGTTCAAATTCTACAGTCATGTAATCTGCTTCTCTTTTTAAAGTTTTTTCTTAAACTTCTATGGAGGGTATTCTATGCTTTCTAGTAGATTGTATTTTTCAGGTTTTCAAAGGGGTCTTCAGCCAAATGATCTGTGGCCACTCCATGTAAGCACAAAAAGGAGTTATTAGAATTATGTAATGTATATTCATTCTCTCTGTCCCTCCTCCTTCCTTTCCTCCCCTCCATCCCCCTCCCCACAACTAGTTTGATGAAATTGAAAACCAGAGATGTCAAATGACCTATGTAAGATCAAGGAATAGAACAAAAACAATGTATACTTTGTTATTAATGGTTTGGTTTGAATTTCTAAAGATATATTAAGGCCTTCCCTAATATCCTCCCACCAAATATTTTATTGTATTAATTTATATAGAAGTGTGTGTTAGCAGGGTAAATCTATGGTTTCATGATATATCTCATGGTATTTGTGACTTAATTTACCTGTAATCAGTGAAGTTTCACTGGCCTCTGAAGCTACTGTAATCTTAGCACACGAGACTTAAGATGACCATGGGCATGCCTATTGCTCCCAGGTTCTCTTCTGTGAAAAGATTCTGGGGTGTTCTTTATGCAGGCTGTCCAGGTTTTATGACTTGGAAGTTCCTTCAACTTCCTTTAAAAATCCTTGGCTACAATCCAGTAGTGTCCCGGGAATGACTTAGTTCACTAGGCCTAGGAGAGAGGGCTTCTTCTCTTGGATGGCTGAGTAGCTCCTTTAATCTATTTACTGCAAGTGTTCATTGCTCTGGGGCTCTGGGATTCTTCAGGATGAAAGCCCTCTATAAATATTTGTTATTGTTATGATAACCAGTATGGCTTCCTGAGTGAGATAAATTTGTCTTCTGGCTTCTTTTTCTCATAGCTTCCTTCCCTATCCTTTTATTTCTCTCTCCAGATAATTTTTTTGTATTAGAGAATCAATTTATTTGTGCAATTAATTAAACTAAATACAGTGTGATAGACATTAGCTACTTTTCAGGTTGTGACAGCTAAGGGATAAAGGCATTGAAGCTGAGGGTTCATACCATAAATATATTATTTTAATCAACCAGAGGGGAAAATATCTTCAAAATGGAATTAAAAGTGACAGCAGGGGCTTCCCCTGGTGGTCCAGTGGGTAAGGACACCGCCTTGCAGTGCAAGGGGCGCCAGTTTGAGCCCTGGCCTGGGAAGATCCCACGTGCTGCGGAGCAGCTGGACTGATGTGTCCAATCACTGAGCCAGAGCTCTGAAGCGCATGCGCCCACAGCCGGCGCTCTGAAATGACAGACGCCACCGCGATGGGAGGCCCACAGGAGCCAAAGAACAAAGACGGATGAAAATGGAGAAATGAAAGACCAATAGAAGTGGTCCGCCCACTCCCCTCCCTCCACAACCTGACCCCCGCCCAAAATAAATAAATAAAAATAAATCTAAAAAAAAAAAAAAAAGTGACAGCAGAAAAATAATTAAATATTGCATGAAGAGGTCGTGGGAACTGGCTTCCACAAAATTAAAAATGGTAAAGCAATGTTTGCAAAATCCAGGTTCCTACAGGATGGGAGTCAGATCATTTACCAGGAACACAAGACCTCCCTGATCTAGCCCTAGACTAGTTTTCTAGACTCATCCATTCCTTCTCTGCCCCATGAATAATTCTTATCCCTCCTTACTTATAAAGTCCTCCTCGTTCTTCAGTCACAAACCACTGGTCCTTCCAGAGTTCAAGTGAGGACCTCAATTTGAAATTGCCCTGACTATATTTACCCCAAACCATCGATCTTTCTGTTCCCTCTTCTGAAATCCCATACACCGATCTGCATTCCTATTTGTCAAGTCCTCCTTTAGGGCAGTAAACTAGTAATCTCATGTGGGTCATCCTTGTCTCCCAGATATTAGTAGTTTATAAGCTCCTGAGAGACAGAGACTAGTAATGCCTTAGTTCAGCTCAGTTCAGTCGCTCAATCATATCTGACTTTGCGACCCTGTGGACTGCAGCATACTGCAGCCTTCTGTATTCTTCACCATCTTCCAGAGCTTGCTCAGACTCATGTCTATTGAATCGGTGATGCTGTCCAACCATTTTGTCCTCTGTTGTTTCCTTCTTTTTTTGCCTTCTATTTTTCCCAACATCAGGCTCTTGCGCAATGAGTTGTCTCTCCACAACAGGTGGCCAAAGTACTGCCTTAAGTGATGTATTTGTGTTCCCAACAGCACCATGTGTAGTGGTTTACTCACTATCATGTCTGACTCTTGTGACCCCATGGACTGTAGTCCACCAGGCTCCTGTATATATGGGATTTCCTAGGCAAGAATACTGGAGTGGGTTACTGTTTCCTTCTATAGGGGATCTTCCTAACCCAAGGATTGTACCTAGGTCTCCTGCAGGTAGTTTCCTGAATTGCAGGCAGATTCTTTACCAACTGAGCCATGAGGGAAACCTCATGCAGAGGAGATAGTAATTGGTTGAGAATTCATGTTTAGAAGAGCCGTCATTGAGCAGAGTGGAAAAATAAAACTCACAGTTGGCAGTGATGAAAGGATGTGGGGACACGAGCAATTGAAATGAAGGAAAATGAGATAGATCTCTGGAGTTTGGGATTATTTAACAGTTGGTTAAGAGTATTTAATGGTAGCCACCACACATACCAAAACATCTAGTTGCTTCCAACCAGATGGTAGATTGGTAGAGCTCGTTGGAGTGCTTAGAAATACTTCGCTGTTTAAGTTAATGGCTTTTGTTCAGCTGTGTCCAGTCTCCTAGCAGCTGCTCAGAAAATAGCACTTCTGGATCACATCTGTCAATAACACAAGAAAGAGATGAACATGGGATTCTTTTATTGTCTGAACTCCTAATATGTTATGTAGGTAGTATTTCCCTGAAACTTGGGCTTCCCTTGTAGCTCAGCTGCTGAAGAATCCTCCTGTATTGCAGGAGACACCAGTTCAATTCCTGGGTCAGGAAGATCCCCTGAAGAGGGGATAGGCTACCTACTGCAATATTCTTGGGCTTCCCTGGTGACTCAGCTGGTAAAGAATGTGCTTGCAGTGCAGGAGGCCTGGGCTTGATTCCTGGGTTGGGAAGATCCCTTGGAGAAGGGAAATGCTACCCATTCCAGTATTGTTGCCTGGAGAATTCCCTGGTTTGCCCATGGATCACAAAGAGTTGGACACCATGGAGCAACTTGACTTGTACTTCCCAAAGGCAAAGGATGATAGCCTCTTTCATTTAATTTTCCTGAACACGTGAGCAATTGAAATAATGTACATAGGCTCACTCATACTCACTCCCCACCCTCTTGCACTCCAGACTGATACACTCCTCCTGTTTCAAGCTAAGAACTTATATTGAGTTCTGAAACACAGAAGAAACACCCAGTAGGCACTTGATAAATTTTTCTAGGTTTGGCTGATTAAATTAGAGATCTGCTAAATAGAGTCCAAAGGCTAAACCATCTGTGTTTAAATTTAAGAAAAAATGATTAAGGAGAGCTAACCACTTCAAATGTTGGCCAGTGATGAAAACCTGGCAGGGGCTAGGAGGAGATAGTAATTGGTTGAGAATTCATGTTTAGAAGAGCCGTCATTGAGCAGAGTGGAAAAATAAAACTCACAGTTGGCAGTGATGAAAGGATGTGGGGACACGAGCAATTGAAATGAAGGAAAATGAGATAGATCTCTGGAGTTTGGGATTATTTAACAGTTGGTTAAGAGTATTTAATGGTAGCCACCACACATACCAAAACATCTAGTTGCTTCCAACCAGATGGTAGATTGGTAGAGCTCGTTGGAGTGCTTAGAAATACTTCGCTGTTTAAGTTAATGGCTTTTGTTCAGCTGTGTCCAGTCTCCTAGCAGCTGCTCAGAAAATAGCACTTCTGGATCACATCTGTCAATAACACAAGAAAGAGATGAACATGGGATTCTTTTATTGTCTGAACTCCTAATATGTTATGTAGGTAGTATTTCCCTGAAACTTGGGCTTCCCTTGTAGCTCAGCTGCTGAAGAATCCTCCTGTATTGCAGGAGACACCAGTTCAATTCCTGGGTCAGGAAGATCCCCTGAAGAGGGGATAGGCTACCTACTGCAATATTCTTGGGCTTCCCTGGTGACTCAGCTGGTAAAGAATGTGCTTGCAGTGCAGGAGGCCTGGGCTTGATTCCTGGGTTGGGAAGATCCCTTGGAGAAGGGAAATGCTACCCATTCCAGTATTGTTGCCTGGAGAATTCCCTGGTTTGCCCATGGATCACAAAGAGTTGGACACCATGGAGCAACTTGACTTGTACTTCCCAAAGGCAAAGGATGATAGCCTCTTTCATTTAATTTTCCTGAACACGTGAGCAATTGAAATAATGTACATAGGCTCACTCATACTCACTCCCCACCCTCTTGCACTCCAGACTGATACACTCCTCCTGTTTCAAGCTAAGAACTTATATTGAGTTCTGAAACACAGAAGAAACACCCAGTAGGCACTTGATAAATTTTTCTAGGTTTGGCTGATTAAATTAGAGATCTGCTAAATAGAGTCCAAAGGCTAAACCATCTGTGTTTAAATTTAAGAAAAAATGATTAAGGAGAGACATGATAATGGATCTCCTGGTACAAGGTCAAGTGTTACATGGATGGTGTAGAGAGTTGGCCTTCATTACCTGGAAAGACAGGGTAATTGGAAAAAATAAAAATAAAAACCCTGAAATTGTGGCTTGCCTGTTTTAAATAAGAAGGCAATATTGGCAGAGTGGTTTAGAACAAAGACTTTGATGTCGGACAGATTTGGATTAGAATTCTGGATTTGATCACTAGCTGTGTGGCCTTGGATAATCCATCCCCTGACCCTCAATTTTCTAATTTCTCAAATAAGGATAATGATGTGTTACTGCGTGGGCTTGGTTTGACAGACAAATGAAATGATGCAGGGCACTTGGGCATTTTGTGGGGAGGGAGCCATTAGAAAATGAGAGATTGATACAAAAAGGGAGGAGTCACTAGCAAGGACTTGGAGATAGTATCTTTTGAATGCTGTGGATGGATCTTCTTCTAGAATGGTTTGGGTTCTATTCTGTCTTGAACCAGGTTCAAAGTGTCCCTCTCTAGTGTAGATCCAAGCTCTAGTATTCTGAAGTTCTCTTCAAATTATACCTCCTCCCCCTGCCTGATCTAGAAACGTCACCCTCTGGAAAGGATCTGGATTCCTAACTTTCCATTTCAGCTACTTTATTCTACCCATATTTTAATTTATGCTATATTGCCAGCTCATCAAATTAAAAAGGAAAGGATTGCTGAAGAAAGCCTTCTGTTCTGTCTGCAGTCTCTCTAGTCAAAGAGAATATTTGTTGAGTTCTATGGTAACCAAAGGGCTTGCCAGATGGTGCAGTGGTCAAGAATCCACCTGCCAATGTGGAAGATGTGGGTTCCATCCCTGGATTAGGAAGAACCCCTGGAGAAGAAAATGGCAACCCACTCCAGTATTCTTGCCTGGAAAATTCCATGGGCAGAGGAGCCTGGTAGGCTACAGTCCATGAGGTTGCAAAGAGTTGGACATGACTGAGCAGGCACACATGCATGATAACCAATAGAATGAGAAGACAAGACAAAAGTAGTTATCCATTGAACTTATGTGCTGTGCTTAGTTGCTCAGTCATGTCCTTCTCTTTGCAACCCCATGGACTCTAGTCCATGACTAGACATGACTAGACATGGCAGACTTCTAAGCACTATGCATAAGGGTACTGTAGGAATCCGAGGTGCATGAAATTGTGTGGGAAGTATCAGGCAAGACTTCTTGGAGAACCCAAGTGCTCGTGATACTATTGTATATAGAAATAACCTGGAATCTGCTTCAATCATTTGCAAACTTTGGGACTGTAACAACTATTTGTAACAAATTTAGCCTACTACTGATTTTTACAGGTCACTGTGTTATGACAGTCAGAAATCTATAAAATGCCTTCTTAACTGGGGACATCCCCAGTTCCTAGCCAACTCTATTCTGGGCCATCCTCTGCTTAACAGCAAGATTTATTCTTCTAAAAGTTCCCAAAGATGAGTTGGCAAATTGGAATTATCCAGGAGAAGGGGAGAGGGAGAAGCAAAAAGGGGAAAAAGAGGTGGCATTGCAGGAAGGAACTAATAGTGTATGGAAAAAGAAGGGGATGAAAGGGTAATTTTTAGGGAAAAGAGGTTGGTGGAAGTAGCAAGAGAAGGTGGGAAAAGCAGACCAAGAGGGCCTTGTATGCCATAAGAAGGGAATTGGACTTCACCCTGTAAGGTAATGAGAAATCTCAGAAACAATTTGATGGAAGAGTGAGAGTCACTCCATCTGTTGTCACTGATCTATCTCAGTGGTTGTCAGGGAGGGAAACTGAGGCTAGGGGTGCAAGTGGAATTTTCCCAAATCAGGTTGGAATGACATTTTAGAGCCCAAACTGGCATGAAGTGAAATGATTCTGAAAGTGAAGTGCAAGTGTTAGTCGCTTAGTTGTGTCTGACTCTTTGCGACCCCATGGATTGTAGTCTACCAGGCTCCTCTGTCCGTGGGATTTTCCAGGCAAGAATACTGGGGTGAGTTGCCATGTCCTCCTCTAGGGCATCTTCCCAACCCAGGGATCGAACCTGGGTCTTCCACATTGTAGGCAAATTCTTTACCGTCTGAGCCACAAGGAAAGCCCCTCATATTATTATTGAGCAGTCACCCAGCTCCAGGCTAGAGATGGTGAAATAGCCAGTAGAGAAGGCTTAGCCTATCTGTGGTGGATTTTTGAATCTTGTATAATCTAATTCCCAGGGTATCCAATGGTAAAACTATCAGGTGTCTTCCCGCTCTAACATTGCATTTACTCTTGTCCCAGTCCCGTGCATTTTCAAGCTCTCTACCAATTGTTGTAAATGTTCACTGAGTGAATTCTCAAGACTTGTCTGTTTGTATAGCTGTATGTTTAGAAGATAATACTAAAAACCATGATACAGCTGAAAAGGAGTCAAGAGCAATCTAGTAGAGGTGGTATGGACCAAAGTATTTAGACTTCAAAACCCTTCTTTTAAGAGGGAGAGAATATAGGTATACTTATGACTGATTCACATTGTTATGTGGCAGAGATGAACACAACATGGTAAAGCAATTTCTTCCAATTAAAATAAATGTAAAAGAAACTTTTTTCCCCTGAAGGAATCGAAAAGACTTTTCTCCACTTAGTTATTGTATCATGAGGACAATGAGTTCATGTTTGCAAGCTTTTTGAGGTTTTCTTTTTTCAGACAAAAAGGGCTGATTCTGTTCTTACTATTTTAATAGAAAAGTATTGCAGATGAAAAATTCCAGGGAAATGAAGAATGATGGTTGCACCCCTGAACTTACTGTCTTTACCAATGACATATTGCCTACTTCTTCACACTTATCTCATTTAATCAGGCTGTTTTTCTTGGAGAGCTCTTCGGCCAGGTGATAAAAGCTTGGATTTATGGTTGTTGTTTATGAAGAGGTTTAATATTCCTACATTCTGGTATTTCCTGCCCTTTTTCTGATACTTCTGAATGTTTTAAAGAAGTTTAAGTCTGAGTGCTGAGGCATAACTCCACAGATCAAAATCCCATGTCTTATATGTTTAGTTGTGTCTGACTCTTTGAGGGGCCTTGTGGTTTTCGAAGAATACTGGGGTGAGTTGCCATGTCCTCCTCTAGGGCATCTTCCCAACCCAGGGATCGAACCTGGGTCTTCCACATTGTAGGCAAATTCTTTACCGTCTGAGCCACAAGGAAAGCCCCTCATATTATTATTGAGCAGTCACCCAGCTCCAGGCTAGAGATGGTGAAATAGCCAGTAGAGAAGGCTTAGCCTATCTGTGGTGGATTTTTGAATCTTGTATAATCTAATTCCCAGGGTATCCAATGGTAAAACTATCAGGTGTCTTCCCGCTCTAACATTGCATTTACTCTTGTCCCAGTCCCGTGCATTTTCAAGCTCTCTACCAATTGTTGTAAATGTTCACTGAGTGAATTCTCAAGACTTGTCTGTTTGTATAGCTGTATGTTTAGAAGATAATACTAAAAACCATGATACAGCTGAAAAGGAGTCAAGAGCAATCTAGTAGAGGTGGTATGGACCAAAGTATTTAGACTTCAAAACCCTTCTTTTAAGAGGGAGAGAATATAGGTATACTTATGACTGATTCACATTGTTATGTGGCAGAGATGAACACAACATGGTAAAGCAATTTCTTCCAATTAAAATAAATGTAAAAGAAACTTTTTTCCCCTGAAGGAATCGAAAAGACTTTTCTCCACTTAGTTATTGTATCATGAGGACAATGAGTTCATGTTTGCAAGCTTTTTTGAGGTTTTCTCTTTTTTTCAGACAAAAAGGGCTGATTCTGTTCTTACTATTTTAATAGAAAAGTATTGCAGATGAAAAATTCCAGGGAAATGAAGAATGATGGTTGCACCCCTGAACTTACTGTCTTTACCAATGACATATTGCCTACTTCTTCACACTTATCTCATTTAATCAGGCTGTTTTTCTTGGAGAGCTCTTCGGCCAGGTGATAAAAGCTTGGATTTATGGTTGTTGTTTATGAAGAGGTTTAATATTCCTACATTCTGGTATTTCCTGCCCTTTTTCTGATACTTCTGAATGTTTTAAAGAAGTTTAAGTCTGAGTGCTGAGGCATAACTCCACAGATCAAAAATCCCATGTCTTATATGTAATTCACTATAAAGTGAGTTATTTTAAATCTACATGTTTTCCTAGGATCTTACCTACTTTGGTTACTCCCGTAACTTCCTAGGTTGCTTCCCAGGATCGAACCCAAGTCTCCTGCTTGGCAGGCAGATTCTGGTGGCTTAGTGGTAAAGAACCTGCCTGCCAATGCAGAAGGCATGAATTTGATCCCTGGGTCAGGAAGATCCCCTAGAGACAGATATGGCAGCTCACTCCAGTATATTTGCTTGGAGAATCCCATGGACAGAGGAGCCTGGTGGGCTGCAGTCCACGAGGCCACAAGAGTTGGCATGACTTAGCAACTGAGCATACATACTCATAGGTGATTTACAATGTTGTGTTAATTTCTGCTGTACCATAAAGTGACTCAGTTTTACATATATACATTCTTTTCCATTATGGTTTATCACACAATATTGAATATAGTTCCCTGTGCTATACAGTGTAGGACCTTATTGTTGATTCATTCTCTGTATAATAGTTTGCAAAGTCTGCAAAAGCACCCAAACTCCCAATCCAACTCTCCCTCATAATAGCTATTGACTTTAAGCTAACTTTGCAAACTCTCTTTGTCTTTGTTTCCATCTCTGAAAACTGGGGTTATTAACACTGCCCACCTCAGGGTGTTCTGGTGAGAATTAAAATGATTTCAATAGGCAAAGCATTTGAATAGTGCCAATCACAGAGTTAATATTCTTATTTGCCTCTTAAACTGTATATTTGCTATTTCCTCTCTCCATAGCTTTCTTTCCTAAGTGATATTTATGGCTGACTCTTTACATCATGCAGATGTCAACTCCAATGTCATCCCCTGACAGATGCCTCCTCTGTCCACCTGACTTACTTTTTACAACTTATCTCATTTAATCAGGCTGTTTTTCTTGGAGAGCTCTTCGCCAGGTGATAAAAGCTTGGATTTATGGTTGTTGTTTATGAAGAGGTTTAATATTCCTACATTCTGGTATTTCCTGCCCTTTTTCTGATACTTCTGAATGTTTTAAAGAAGTTTAAGTCTGAGTGCTGAGGCATAACTCCACAGATCAAAAATCCCATGTCTTATATGTAATTCACTATAAAGTGAGTTATTTTAAATCTACATGTTTTCCTAGGATCTTACCTACTTTGGTTACTCCCGTAACTTCCTAGGTTGCTTCCCAGGGATCGAACCCAAGTCTCCTGCTTGGCAGGCAGATTCTGGTGGCTTAGTGGTAAAGAACCTGCCTGCCAATGCAGAAGGCATGAATTTGATCCCTGGGTCAGGAAGATCCCCTAGAGACAGATATGGCAGCTCACTCCAGTATATTTGCTTGGAGAATCCCATGGACAGAGGAGCCTGGTGGGCTGCAGTCCACGAGGCCACAAGAGTTGGCATGACTTAGCAACTGAGCATACATACTCATAGGTGATTTACAATGTTGTGTTAATTTCTGCTGTACCATAAAGTGACTCAGTTTTACATATATACATTCTTTTCCATTATGGTTTATCACACAATATTGAATATAGTTCCCTGTGCTATACAGTGTAGGACCTTATTGTTGATTCATTCTCTGTATAATAGTTTGCAAAGTCTGCAAAAGCACCCAAACTCCCAATCCAACTCTCCCTCATAATAGCTATTGACTTTAAGCTAACTTTGCAAACTCTCTTTGTCTTTGTTTCCATCTCTGAAAACTGGGGTTATTAACACTGCCCACCTCAGGGTGTTCTGGTGAGAATTAAAATGATTTCAATAGGCAAAGCATTTGAATAGTGCCAATCACAGAGTTAATATTCTTATTTGCCTCTTAAACTGTATATTTGCTATTTCCTCTCTCCATAGCTTTCTTTCCTAAGTGATATTTATGGCTGACTCTTTACATCATGCAGATGTCAACTCCAATGTCATCCCCTGACAGATGCCTCCTCTGTCCACCTAAAGGAGGTCCCTCCCTGGGGACACATCACCGTGTGATTCCCTTCATTGTCTATATCTGCTCTCTGAAACCATCTGGTTTCCATGTTTACATATTATCTGAGTATTCTCAACAGAACATAAGCTCCACGAGGCCAGAGTCTTTATCTGCCCTGTTCACCACTGTATCTGTATGGTAGTACAAAACACATGGCAGAGTTCAATCAATATGTGTTGAATGACTAAACAATAGTTATTCTCTTATCAGGCACTCTTCTGTCAAAGAACCTTAATGTGCTTCAAGATAAAAGAAACAATAACAAGATACACTTTGGATCCTTAAATACTGTAAAGTTTTGCACATTTTCAGTGGTTTAGGTGGGGATAGAAGAGAGAATGTCAATTAGCACTGGCTTGGAAAATCCAAGCATATGATTACTGCAATGCCAGTGTCTCCTACAGGAATCTTTGCCAGATGGATACCTGATAATGTTGGTCACTGCCTCTTGCTCCCATGAGTCTCTCTGGATATATCTTGACAGCTCAATGGGCATAACCTTGCCATTTTTATTATATTCTCTCTAGAGCATTTAGCACATGATTTGCGCACAGAGGGTGCTCAATAATTGTCCACTCTATGAGTGAACTTGCTCTTTTTTTTAGTATCTCATAACTTTGTATGTCAATGAGGTATGTGAAGAAAAGAGACCACTTGCACAGGAATTTCAAGAGTTAGGGCTTATATTTGTGGGTTGGAGAAGTGGATACACTAACAACAGCCAAGCTCTTAATAAGAGATTTTCTAACCCAGGCCCTGGAGACTTCTCAAAGAGGCCAGGCCATTGTTTGGTGGTTTCAAGGTGGGCTCCCCTTCAAACTTTCAGGTTGCCATAGAGATGGCATGTTTTTCTTCCTAAATGATATTTGCTTGCAATCTCAGAAGCCTGGTCAGCAAATTAGCACAGGTGATTTGAGAGTAGGAAAGGGGCTATGGCAGCTTTGAGGTCTTTCTACCCTATAAAGATCTAGTTTGTTAAATGAAGTGAGGAAATCTTAAGGCCATCCTTAAAAAACAAGGCCATTGTTGGCAAGTCTTTCTTTTCCTCTCTGATGAATAAGGGTGTGTTATTATGAGGAAAGAAGGGTTCCAGGTTAGAAGGTTCTGAAGTCAGGGCTGTCTGATTCCCGTTGATGTTTGGTAGAAACCAACACAAGACTATAAGGTAATTATCCTTTGACTGAAAATAAATGAATGTAAATATTAAAAACATGTCAGGGTTTCAATGTGCCTGTAATAGTGGTTGTCACAGAAAATAGCATTTTGGGGGGAAACGTGTATTCAGAAGTTGTTATAGTCAGTGTTCTGTAATAAAGCACTTATACGGTAGAAGTGAACTGAGTAGCCTGGAATTGTTTCATGATGTGTGTTGGTTTCAGTTTATCTGAATATATGGTTCTTGAGATCATATCAAGAGACTATATCTTAACATTACTTTGGAATCCTATATAGCACATTGCCTTGTTTCATCTGTAAGATTTCTCTCATTTTCCCACTCCCTTGTATTAATATCTCTAAGTCACTTCTTTGATAGCATTGCTTTCAAACCTTTGATGGTGCTTCCTTGCCAGTCAAACCCTTGACTCTGACAGTAAAACCCTTTCAAGATCTATCTTTTAGTTTGATTTTCCATCCCTTCAAAAATATACCCTAATCTCAGACATCCTGGAGTGCTTATCTTGCATTTCCTGGTAATTCCCTGTGCTTTTTTGGTTCAATCTTTCACACCATCCCTTTCCCTGCTAAATGTTTGCTTATGCTGTTCCTTCCCTCTGGAATGCCTCTCCCTCACCCTATAATCTCTAGCTAATGAAATTCTTCCCATCCTTTAAAGCCTATTGAAATGCCACCTCAGTGGGAAGTGATCTTTTGGTGTTGCAAATTCCATTAGCCTTTTCTCCTAATCTTCTTTTCATCCTCCTAAGGCTCCACACAAAGACTCCACACAGGTATTCAAATATTTGGAGACTCATAAATGAACTGTAGGTTGATTCACATATATCCCAGGCTCATAGAGGCAGAGGTGACCACCATCTAGCAAGGCTGGCCAGGAGGTATTCTGTATGCTGAAGCCTATTTTCATTGTCTTCCAAGATCAAAAGAGAAGATGAATGGGGGGGGGAGTTGTTTGGGAAGAGATGATCAGGCACAGAGGAGGCTTACTTGACTACAACTGAGAAGGAATGTCTCAGGGAACCTGGCTTGTCACTGTCTTGAGGAGTACAGCCCAAGCCTAGACGAAGGGCATTGGGACCTAGAAACCCTGAAGACTGTAGCCTTGTCTGGTCTTTCTTATTTCTTGCCACCACTACACTGTGTAGCTCAACCAGCCTCTCATAAAACTCATCACCTCTTTAACCCGTGGCCGTCACCCTGAGGCCAAGGAAACTATCGTATATAGTGGGATTCCATAGGGAAGGAATATATAAGAGGCAAGAAAACTACGCATTTCTTTCATTAAGACATTCTCACAAGGAACCCAAGTTCTAGCAAATCAAATAAAATGAGAGACAAAAATTGCCTGCTACTTTGTTTAGAAGCAATATGGCAGAGTGTGATCAGTAAGCATATTCTCCTTAGAGCCCATGGCATGGTGGCACAAAGCACCTCCCATAAGTTTGATGCTCATGCTTTTGCTTCAAATGCAGAGCTGCTTTGTAATCTCATCCATAAATGTAATGTGTTTGCTTGGCTATTTAAAATAATGTTTGAAGTTAAAGTTCCTTCTCCAAAAACGTGTACTAGGTTTATGCTTTCAGGGACTGCCTGGCAGTCTGAACATTCCAGGCTATTCTCAACTCCTGATTGGATTAGTGAGGATTCTTTGAGATAATACATAGAAAACATGTAGCTCACTCCTAGATAGATAGTAAAGTGTTCTATATGTGGAAACTGTTCATGGTTAATTCCTCTCAGAATGTGCTTTTATGACCATTAAGAGATTACTAAAGAAAAAAAAAAGAGATTAGTATCTTCCTTGTCATGAGGATTCTGTGAGGCATGGATACAAAGTAAATTGACTGCTTGCTTCCTGGCCAATGAAAAGTCTACTTTTGAGGGAAACACTTTCCTAGTCACATCTTCCAGAGTAAAATGTTGAGTTGCACTCACATGAACACATTTTAGAATTGTTTCATATGGGACAAATATGTCCCGCTCTTTCTATCCAGAGACAGAGGAAAGAAAATGGGAGTGACAGACATATAAGAAACATGCATGCTTGGATGCAAGCAGATGTGCGCATGTGCACACATGCTTACATGCAGTCCGTGACAGCCTTATAAATACTCCTCCTAGTGCTTGCACTCATCTTCATTCAAAGCAAGGACTACAGGCCAGATGCTTCTGACCATGATTCCTATGTACCAGAAACCTTACCACCTTGATCAAGGAAGAAGAGTTCTTGTAATATGATGGCAGTTATCCAGACAATTTGTAAAGGATATTTTACCTGCCATGTGCTCTCTGGAAGAAATGGCCTCTGATTACAAGCCTTGTGTAATAAATCTATAGATGGCTTGTTTTACTCTCTTGCTTCTGTGCATGTGTGTGTGCGCGCTCAGTTGCTCAGTAGTATCTGACTCTTTGTGACCCTATGGACTGCATAGGTTACAGGATATTTGTTCCTGGCCCAAGGATCAAGCCTGGGCCCTCAGCAGTGAAAGCACCAAGTTGTAAGCACTGGACTGCCAAGGAATTTCTGAATACTGTTTATTTTTATGTTTAAACCTTAAATTTAAAAATTAAGTTATATTTTTTACAAAATATTTTTAAATCAAAAATTGCAGATAAATATAAAGAAAAGACCATCCCTCTCTGCACCAAATAGCCACCATTAACATTTGGGGGTTTGGGGCCACATCCCATGGCATATGGGATCTTAATTTGTCAACCAGTGAATGAACCCATGCCCCCCTGCATTGGAAGGACAGAGTCTTAACCACTGGACTGTCATGGAAATACCCTGCCACTCTTAATGTCTCTAACAATGGTTATTACATCTTTCCAGAACAGAGTTGCATTTAATTTCACCTTTGTAACAAATAGTAAACTGTCAATTGGGCACAATTCTTTGGGGATGACAGTCATGTGACTTGAAGCAAAGTCAAGGTGCTAGAATGTGCAGCTGATAACTTATGGGTGCCCTAAGGCTTAACCTTTGCCGCAGCAAAATTCCTTGTGGAGGAAACATAGAATTAAGTGCCAGAACAGAAGCCATTTCAGAGGGATTGACTGTCCTTGCCGAGGCTCTATAATATAAGCAAAACTTTCCCTGTGCATTGCTGGCTAAAACCTTGAGGTCTAGCTCTTGAAAGGGTGGGGTTATTTTTGACAGTCAACTGTGAGGCTCTCCGCCCTCTCATTGCCCCCAAAGTAGAAACAAAGACAATACTGAGTACCAAGGTCCTCTGAACATCATTTATTTTCAGAAGCCACTCCTTTAAAAAGAATCAATTCTAGGTTCTTTTGGGGAGAGCAGGATGTGTGGCAGAAAGACATGAAGCTCAGTGTTGAGCAAGATTTAGTGGCTGCATATAGAACAATGAATGATTTAAATGTTTCTTGAAACTGTAATACTTTAAAGACATTGTCACCACCCATGAGCATGTCTGGGCAATATATTTACATGTAAAGATTTCCTTAAACACTTGAATTCTGGTTTTCATTCTTTCCACCTCTATCTACAGCTCAGGCTCTCAGATTGCAGTGTGCCTCAGAAACACCCTGGACACAGGAAGACTGAGGAAAAGGGATTTTCTCCCAAGTTTGAGGTCCTGAAAATTTGCATTTTTCGCAAGTTTTTAGGTGATGCTGATGCTGCCCTTTTTTTTTGGCCACTTCTATTGATCTTTCATTTATTTATCTTTGTTCTTTGGCCTGTGTGGGCCTCCCATCGCAGTGGCCTCTCTCATCACTGGCTGTGGGTGCATGCTCTCCAGAGCTCAGGCTCGGTAGTTGGACATATCTGTCCAGCTGCTCCACGGCACGTGGGATCATTCCCAGACCAGGGATCGAACCAGCGCCCCTTGCACTGCAAGGTGGTGTCCTTACCCACCATACCACCAGGGAAGCCCCTGATGCTGCCTTTTTAAGGCCCAGATTTTGAGAACCACTGCCCTACTAGAAATGTATAGGAATGAACCTATCCAAAATATTTAAGGATAATATTTAGGGAGAAAATGAAACTGTAAATTATCCAAAATGCTATTCTTGACCTAGGCATTTTTTTATATTTATTTTATTTATTTTTCCAGCCATGCACTGTGGCTTGTGGGATCTTAGTTTCTCAACTGGGGATCAAACCCAGGCCCCTTGCATTGAAAGCACAGAGTCCTAACCACTGGACCACCAGGGCAATTTTTTGAGAAAATCGTTGGTGTTAGTTACCACTGTGCTTCACCAGTTCATACATATTGCAGATTTTATTTTTCCCTCTACCCCTGTACATTCTAAGCAACAGAAGTTCTATGATATTTATGTTTCTGAAAAACTGTAGTCTTCTAGTAGCTTCTGGTGACATCTGGGTTCATTCTCTTTGAGAGAGAGGATTTTATGGCTCTGCCAATTATTAATTGTAGATCCTTGAGCAAATGACCTAATATCTCTGAACTTCAGTAAAGGTGGCTCAGCGGTAAAGGATCCACTTGCCAATGCAGGAGACTTGGGTTAGATCCCTGGGTCAGGAAGATTCCCTGGGGTAGGAAATGGCACCCACTCTGGTATTCTTGCCTGGAAAATTCCATGGACATGGAAGCCTCACAGGCTACAGTTCATGGGGTCGCAAAGAGTCAGCCACGATTGAGCGACTGAGCATGCATGCATGCATCCACCTCTGTAAAAAGGAAAAAGCCCAAACAGAAAACACCTGACTGGCCTAGGGAGTGTGAGCATTAGACAAGATAACCATGTACTAAAGGCTTAGCATAGGCGACATTAAATATTAGACCTCCGTCTCCCATTTATTTTCTAGATTTATACTGCAGGTGATGTTTTACCACTATTTCCAGCATCAATTGGTCTGTAATAGATAAGATTATAATATCTGGCGGAGCCTAGGCAACATCGCGTAGATTTTTAGCTGTCCCTATAGTTCTAAGGCATTTTGTGTCATGGACAAGAGGAAACAGGTTTAATAATAATAGTTAGGGTTTATTGGTGCCTAATACTAGGACGGTTGGGAATGATCTCATCTAATCCTAAAACAGCCCTATGATGAAGGTATTATGATTATTATTATTATTATCATTATTTTTCAGATGAGGAATTGGAGACTCGAGGAGAAGTTAGGTGACTTGCCTGAGGTCACACAGATGCTAGTGAATGCAGACCTAAGATTTAAACCGAGGGCTGTCATTCAGTAACCAAAAAAAAAAAAAAAAGAGAGAAAAGTAAACCCAAGGCTGTCTTCTCTCCAAAGCCTGAACCTCTAGCCACTGTGTTTTCAGCTCAGAATCATAAGCTGTCCCTGTCTGGAAGAGACCTTAGACATCATAGTCTGGTCCTCCCATGGTAGAGATTAAAGAACTGAGGTGCAGGAAGGGAGCGAGATAGTTCAACTCACTAATGGCAGAGCCAAGAGCTCAACTTGAGTTGAACCCAGCTTCTGCAGTTTTTACAGCAGTACAGTTTTGTTTTCCTACACAGAACAGTGTTCATTCCCAATTTAAGCACTGAGCAAACAATAGCTCTGCTGAATTAGGAGAGAAGGTTAGATATTCCCATGTTTAACAATAACCAGCTCTCTATGGGAGGAGGGGAAAGCCCTGTTTCATAGCATTTGGCAATTTCCACAGTATAAATACTCCCACCAAAGCTGATTTCAGGCTCTCAATGTGATGGCACTAAATGCAGAGTTGGGTAGAGATGCTTACAATCCTGAGTCTTGAGCTGATGTGAGCCAGCTCTCACATACCATTGCCTCTCTTTGTAGAGGACGACAAGCCAAACCCTGGCTATGGTTCCAGGGTAAGAATCCAATAGTCAAAAAAAAAAAAAAAGCGAATGTTTCCTACATGCCAGGATTCTAAAATTCAATAGAATTGGTTTTCTGTCCAACTCTTCTTTTAGAGTTTAGAACTGGCTCTATTACTGATATTGAGTCCCTGCCAAAGGGTGTCTTGTGACTTATTTATAGAATCTTTTCTCCCCATAGGGTACAGGAATATATTGTGTCATGCTGTATCTTTAGAAACACAAATCCCTTTTCTCAAATGATATCTTTGAGGACAAATTAAGACACTCAGAAGTTGTTTGTTTGTTTGTTTTTCTTTTTAAAAAAAAAATCTACAACAGCTCAAAACACTTTTAAAGTTTAGAAAACAACCTAAGGAATACATATTTATTTTAGGAAATTTAGAAAATACAAGCTAACATAAGAAACTATGTTAAAAACTCATCTGTTCTTCCAAGAGCCAGAGGTAAACATGGCTAACATTTTAGAGTGCACACTGCTAACGTTTTTCTCTTATATGCAGATAGATTTTTCTTTAAAATGGCTGTACTGTAAAAGTAATCCATTTACAAAATGAAAAGATATCACACATTACTATCCTCCAAGTACAGGTTATATTTGTATTCACCAGAATGTTCAAACTTCCCAGAGATTAAAGAACTGAGGTGCAGGAAGGGCGAGATAGTTCAACTCACTAATGGCAGAGCCAAGAGCTCAACTTGAGTTGAACCCAGCTTCTGCAGTTTACAGCAGTACAGTTTTGTTTTCCTACACAGAACAGTGTTCATTCCCAATTTAAGCACTGAGCAAACAATAGCTCTGCTGAATTAGGAGAAGGTTAGATATTCCCATGTTTAACAATAACCAGCTCTCTATGGGAGGAGGGGAAAGCCCTGTTTCATAGCATTTGGCAATTTCCACAGTATAAATACTCCCACCAAAGCTGATTTCAGGCTCTCAATGTGATGGCACTAAATGCAGAGTTGGGTAGAGATGCTTACAATCCTGAGTCTTGAGCTGATGTGAGCCAGCTCTCACATACCATTGCCTCTCTTTGTAGAGGACGACAAGCCAAACCCTGGCTATGGTTCCAGGGTAAGAATCCAATAGTCAAAAAAAAAAAAAAAAGCGAATGTTTCCTACATGCCAGGATTCTAAAATTCAATAGAATTGGTTTTCTGTCCAACTCTTCTTTTAGAGTTTAGAACTGGCTCTATTACTGATATTGAGTCCCTGCCAAAGGGTGTCTTGTGACTTATTTATAGAATCTTTTCTCCCCATAGGGTACAGGAATATATTGTGTCATGCTGTATCTTTAGAAACACAAATCCCTTTTCTCAAATGATATCTTTGAGGACAAATTAAGACACTCAGAAGTTGTTTGTTTGTTTGTTTTTCTTTTAAAAAAATCTACAACAGCTCAAAACACTTTTAAAGTTTAGAAAACAACCTAAGGAATACATATTTATTTTAGGAAATTTAGAAAATACAAGCTAACATAAGAAACTATGTTAAAAACTCATCTGTTCTTCCAAGAGCCAGAGGTAAACATGGCTAACATTTTAGAGTGCACACTGCTAACGTTTTTCTCTTATATGCAGATAGATTTTTCTTTAAAATGGCTGTACTGTAAAAGTAATCCATTTACAAAATGAAAAGATATCACACATTACTATCCTCCAAGTACAGGTCGTGCCACTCTATTTGTATTCACGAAAAAGGTATGTTAGCTATATTTATACTGGTGCTCTACACGCATTTGAAGATAATATTACTAATGGGGGTTGTTATCTGTGAGGACAGATGGGGCTCAAAAGACCAGGTTAACAGCCCCAGCCCTTTCCAGGCCATGGACCACTATCCACACAAAGACTGGTTTTGAGTCACACTTGCAGCTGTGCAGATAGGGTGGTTGATCAGGACTCTGCCTTTGAGACCTGAGGTCATCCTGGAGCTCAGAAAACAACCCCCTCCGGCACACTCCCTTATTGCTGCAGCCAGCCCGGCTTGCCTGCTGTTTGTTTCCTGCTGCCTGCAGCTAGGCCCCATTGTTTGAAGTGGGGCTTCAGAGCCGCTTTAATGGGTTTTCTTCTGCTCTCACTGCTTGGGGTTGCCTCACCACTCACCGTACAACAGTCTGATCTGGTGTCCTGGGGCCATCCATCTTTCACACGTGTCCAGCCCAGTGGGACACTGTTAGAAATGGAATTTGTTCATTCCCTCTACTCAGCCTTGATTTTCGGGACACAATACCCTAGAAACATTTACCAGTCATCGTAACAATGCGAGATCACTGACTATAGGAAATGAATGTTTCTTTCTGCAATAGATGCTTGTTATTAAGTTTGGGAGAAGGAGCCAATCGGAGTTGCCAAAAGGTAAGGGGAAATAACTGACCTCTCTGGAATTTTGGCTTTTGGCCCTTCGTCTCAACTGTGGATTTTCTTGTCAGATCCTCTTCTACCATGTTGCCTGAGGTTGGTTCCCCACCTGAAGGCCACAGTGAAAAGATGGATAACTCTAAAATGTTTGGGGAAATGTAACTCATAACGAGGAGCGGCTTAAAGTTGTGGTCGATTACATATATAGACGTGGATGATATTTGGTGGATTTATGCTGACATTTCTGTTCTAATGCATCATTATTGATGAGGGTAGGCTGTCAGGCTCCCTTCAGAGAGAAGAAACCTTTTTAGCTGGCATAACAGTGTGGCTGAAGAGAACCCAGGCCTCTGGACAGTTTGTCCAAGACAGAGTGTTTTTGTAGTTTCAGAAGAGTGAAGAGTACTAGCTGCGTGACTTTAGGAAAACCACTTCACCTGTGTGTGCCTCAGTTTCCTCCTCAGTAAAGGGCAATAACTAACAGATACCTAATAGGGGTGTCACAAGGTTTAAATGAGACAGAGCTCAAGAAGAGCTTAACACAGTGCCTGGCACAAAGTATCAGTAAATGCCCATTAAACGTTGACTGTTTTCTTTAAGGGAAGCCAGTCTCCTCATAGCCCTTAGGTGTAAGGTAGTGATCCCAAGGCAGGAAGCCAACTGACCCTCCTCCAGTTAAATGTTAGTGCCATGGAAGGTGGGAGGAGGGGAGCTTCCTCTTTCGCTCCATTGTGTTGCTTTTAATTCTTGTGAATCATAACATTTAGACCTGTATTTCTCAACCTTGGCTGCATGCTGGAATGACCTGCAGAGCTTTAAAAAATACAAATATCTGGGCCCCATCTCCAGAAATACTGATTTCATCCATCTGTGGTGGTGCCTGGGCAATGGAAATTTTCAAAGTTCCCCAAGTGGTTCTAATGTGTATTGAGAGGTGAGAAACACTTGATTTTATGCAGATGCTGCACATCTGTAATAAAGATGATGAAAATAAGCATCAGGCCATGGAAAGGAGCAGAGGGCCACCACAGCCACGGCTGCCACTGCGGCCTTGATCATGGATTCCTCCCAAATCTCTTGACCCAGGGCAATAATCACCAATCCACAAAATTTGCATTGGCCCCACCTGTTTAACCTGATCTCCTCCCCTCTCCCTTCCTTTAATGTGTCTGATGTGCATAAGGGAGGATCCAAAAAGCTCACACCTGGCCTTGTGATTAAGCTGAGTGAACGCGTGACAGTAGTCTAAGAGTTAATCTCATTAAACTGATCTCCTATGCTTGGGCTGTTAGCTATTGCTCAGCTTTTATTAATTTAGGCTTCAACATGTATCTGCCTTGTCCACAATTCCAGATGGTGCTATAACTCATGCCCTTCTGTCAGTTCCAGAAGATGACTACATGTGTTTTATTTAGATAAACTGTAATTGCGCCGACTTTCAACTCTTTGAGTAATTTTGGCCCATTTGTGGATGATAAGTGGTAAAATCCACTCTTCCTTATTGCATACTAAAAATCATCTGAAAACAGATTTGTTTGGTTAATGAAGTCTTAGGGGGTGCGGGAGATGAGGAAAGGAACATAGTACTTGAGATTTTTCGTTCAGCATGGATTACAAACAAGTAGGACAACTTTTGTTTGCTTGGAGGGCTCAAAGCCAGGCAACGAAAACTTACCTTGAGAGGACAGCAGTTAGGAACATGTCTCCACCCTATATGACTATGATGCATTCTAGCTCGGTATAGACATTTAATCCAGGGTGGGGCCTATTAGTAACATAGGCACAGTCATCCTCCCTTACCTCCCATGTTACTGTTCAGCTGGGTGACAAGCTCAGTTTGCAGTTAATGTCTATGTAAAATGGAAATATAAATTAACACTCAAATACTGCTTTTATGCCTGGATTCTTTCCTGTACAAATCTCATTGCTTTTGATGGAGGAAAATGGATATGGTTTTTACACAAGGATGTGATTTATGAAGTAACTGTCTGAGTCCCCCAAAACCCAGTTGCAAATAAATTTCTCAATTTGAAATCAGATGATCTCAAATCAGAAACAAATGATGGTTAGGGAGTTTAGGATGGGTATGTCCCCACTGCTATATTTAAAATGTATAACACAGGGAACTCTGCTCAAAATTACGTAGCAGCTTAAACAGGAAAAGAATTTTTAAAAGAATAGATATATGGTTATGTATAACTGAATCACAGTCTATGCCTGAAATTTTCAGAGCATTGTAATCAATTCTGCTCTACTATAAAACAAAAAGTCTAAAAATAAACAAATGATGGTTGATCATATAATATCAACTTAAAACATTCTTATGAGACAGAACATTCACTGGAAATGAGTTGTTGATAATATGGTATTTAATGTGTGATTTAAATTGCTGTAGAAAAGCTTGAAGTATCTTTCTGAAATGTAAAAACAAAAAATGCCTTCTGGAAAGGACTTAGTGCTAAGCCTCAGCAAAATTTAAGTTTTATCTCAAGCACAAATCTTTTATATTCCAAAATCTTCCCCCAAACTCTGATATTCTGCCAAGAAGGATGAAGAAAGCAGAAGGGGAGGCTAGCTGGGTTTGTTTTGTTTGTAAAGCTGTTCCTCTTGTTTATTCGCGGTGGCCAGGAGAGAGGTCCTAGGCTGCTTTGTTCTTCAGCTGGGATCACTACTTAACCGAGTGAAGGGTTTTGAAATCTTTAGTCTGCTCCCTTAAAGTGAAAAGCAGAGGCAACATTGTCTCTAAGTACATTCTAAGTGGAAACTAACGTTTTGGGTGTTTCAAGGGGCTGACTTTAGACACAGAGCTTTAGCCTGGAACTCTTAATGCAGATCTAAGCCTTCAAGAAACAATACTTTCTGGAATGGAGTTGATTTTCTTCTTGGAGTTTGATTAAATGGATATAGTACATTCCAGCTACAGTTGGTAAAGTTGGTTTTTATAGACAGAACCTTTATGAAAAAGAAAACAAAATCAAGTTACTGTATTTTATTCCTGCCGCTTGTCTAATCAATTTCACTATTGTTTGCTTGGACCACCCTTGCTAAAAGGCTAGATATGTTTAAATGACAGAAACTGAACTTGCCCTCCACACCCCCACCCCAGCCTTTTTTGGCTTTTGGTCTTTGCAGCTAAAAATAACTAGTAAATTATGTTCATTCTCATCCTAATTTGGAATGGAAGGATAAAATCAAAATTTCACTGCAATCTTTTTGGTGCCTCAGTTACTTTTGGCATCCAGTCACTCTAAACGTTTATTGAGTGTCTGCATAATGAAGGCTCTGTTCTCTAGTTCAGCTAAGAGTTAATTCATCAATGAAATCAAATCTCAAAGTCAAGGTCCATCCCAATCCCCAAATCCTGTTTATCACAAACTTATGTACTGCTATGGCTAGGAATATTTATTGTTAGATAGTGCTTCTGTTAGGGTTTTGTTTTTCTTGAAAGAAGCTGTTACATACGCAGTAGCTTTCATTCTATTAGAGACATCCTATCCAACCAAAAATGAACCTTAAGAACCTCAACCAATTTTTTTTGCTGCCCTAGATTATTATCTATGCCTCTCAGATCTTGCCATATTGCTGTCCCCCTGGTTTATTAGTATATGGTGTGAAGGCAGGAGCAATATTTTACTGGCTTACACATAGCAGCTGTTTGTTGAATTGAGTGTACTTTATAGTTTATGAGTACATTGCCAACCCCCCAACTTCAGTACATATGTAGTATAGATATTAATATGTCAATATATTCTGTGCATATTGATGAACCTGGGGAAATTGAGTTAATAGTGCATTTGAATTGAAAAAGGGCAGGGTAGGAATTGGAGAAATTCCTTGTTTAGAAAATAATTTGTAAATAAGCATGTGTGTTTATGATGTGTCAACAGGACCATATATGCTTTGCTAGAAAACCAGATTATTACTAACATAGTCACAGTCCTAAAATGTCAAGTTTTAGTACAACTTAAAATAAAAATTGTTCAATACCTTTTAAAAATGTATCCATAAATATTTCAGTGTACATCTCTAAAGAAAATGAAAAGTGAAGGTGTTAGTTGCTCAGTCATGTCTGACTCTTTTTAACCCCACACACTGTAGCCTTCCATGGAATTCCCCAGGCAAGAAACTTGGAGTGGGTAGTCATTCCATTCTCTAGGGAATATTCCCGACCCAGGGATCAAACCTGGATCTCCTGCATTACAGGCAGATTCTTTACCATCTGAGCTACTAGGGAAGCCCCTAATCTCTAAAAGATAAGCGGAATCTTTTTTCATGCAACCACAGTACTATTATCACAATTGCAGAATTACCAGCCATACATTCTGAAAGTTAGATGTTCTTAATGATCACCCAAAGTTCCCAACTTCTACCAACTAAACACGTCTTGCTGCTTTCCTAGTCCACCTATATTTTGCCTCTTCTGTTCTGTTCTTTTCTTCCTCAGAAAAGAAAGCCTCATATGGTTTCTGATGGAGTATGACCAATTCTTCTGAATCACCCATTGTGGCATCCTCGGCTTGGATATTTTTTCAGTTAGACTTCTTAGGGAAGGGGAATATGAGCTTTGAGCTTTTTTATGTGTGAATTCTGGGCCAGGCACTTGATGTGTGTCCTTTAATGGTCACAATAACCCTGCCAAAGTAGATTTTATCAACAAATACCTGATAGCTGAGTTTTCTAAGTCCCTTTTGGACGTTGGGTTTGAGTCTATGTAGGTGACCGGGACAAGGCAGAAAGAATAATAAAGGAGGCCAATAACCATTTTATTGATTACTTGTTAGGAATCAGGCATTACACAAGAAGCTTTTTGTTTTAAATCTTTTGATCTTGCTTCACTGCTGGCACCACCTGGGATACCAACCTAGCGCAGTGCTATGCCCGTAATAAATGGCCAGTTACAGTGCCTTTAAATTGGACTTTATATTTGCCAAATTATTATCACATATGTTAACTCTAGTGTTAATATAAATTAAAGAACCAAGGCCAAGATTTCTTTTTTTTTTTAATATTTATTTATTTATTCATTTAGGCAGGGGTGGGGAGGGAGGGGCTGGGCGGGCCACTTCCACTGGTCTTTCATTTGTCTAGTTTCATCCATCTTTGTTCTTTGGCCTGTGTGGGCCTCCCATCGCGGTGGCGTCTGTCGCTGCAGAGCGCCGGCTCTGGGTGCATGTGCTCCAGAGCTCCGGCTCGGTAATTGGACACATGGGTCCAGCTGCTCCGCGGCACGTGGGATCTTCCCAGGCCAGGGATCAAACCAGTGCCCCTTGCAGTGCAAGGCGGTGTCCTTACCCACTGGACCACCAGGGAAGCCCAAGGCCAAGATTTCTAGGTGACTTCAGGGAGTGGAGAGAGGTGGTCCCCAGAAAACTCTGTGACACTTTTAATGAAGGAATGAAGAAAAGGAAAAACCTACCAGAAAAGACAGTGAGCTTCCCTCCCTCTGGAGAAGCCAGCGAGGGTGCAACCTGTATGTCTTAGTTTGAGAACAAGCTAAAAACCTGCTTAGGAGGCTGGGGTTGTGGGGAGCTGCAAATCACTGTGTGGTCTATGGAAGCAGCATGGGTCTCACCTTGGCCTGAGATTAAAAAGCTCACCCCATCCAGACCTTCACTGTCATCCCCAGTCAACCTGGCCTGTGGCTACGGAAAGTAGGTAAGTATTTCCTGTCTGCTTCCAAGATTTGGTGGGCACTTCAGGGGAGCGAGAAAGAAACAAACCTCAACCCCATTTAGAGGCCTTAGGGGAGGCAAAGTCAGTTCCTCAGGTCAGTTCCAACTCGGTAAGCTCCTGATTCCTTCCTCTCTCCCACACTCCATATCCATTTCCTCACCAAATCCTGTTGATACTTATCTCATATTGTATTTCTTTGATTTATGTTTGGCTCTTTAGTGTTAGTCACTCAGTGTGTTTGACTGTGATGCCATGGACTGTAGCGCACAAGTCTGCTCTGTCCATGGAATTCTCCAGGCAGGAATACTGGAGTGGGTTGCCATTTCCTTCTCCAGGGGGTCTTCCTGACCTAGGGATCAAACCTGGGTCTCCTGCAATTGTGAGCAGATTCTTTCCTGCCTCAGCCACCATCATCTATAGCTTAAATAATGCAGCAACCTCCTAATGGTCTCCCTTATCCACTGTCCTCTTCGAGTGTATTCTCTATAGAGCGTGATCTTTTCAAAAAGTAATATGCACAAGTCCATGTCACTACTTGACAATCTTCACTTGTTCCCACAATTCTCAAGATGGCCCCAAAACTTCTGTGTGATCTATTCTGTTTCCATCTCCTGGCTCAACTTGGCCTATGCTTTTATTTGTTTATTACATCCTGACTACACTTTCATCTCCTCAACCATGCCAAACTATTTCTCAACTCAGAATCTACACATTTCTTATTACCTTTATCTGGAATGCCTTTTTTCCCCATTAGTTTCTTTTTAAAAATACTTTAAATTATTTTGTTTGCTTTTTTTGTATAGTTTTCTTTATTTTTTTAATTGGAGTATAGTTGATTTCCAGTGTTCTGTTAGTTTCAAGTGAACAGCAAAGTGAATCAGTTATATATATGTAACTCTTCGTTAGACTCTTTTCTCATGTAGGTCATTACAAAGTATTGAGTAGAGTTCGCTGTGCTATATTTATATATAGTATTGTGTGTATGTCTCTCACTTTCTATGCTAACTACTTCACATCTTAGCTTAAGTGACATTACTCAAGGAGGCTGACCATCCCTGAATACTCATCTAATGTAGCCTTTCCTATTAATCTTTTTCATGGCACGGTTTTCTTTAGTATGTATTACAAGTTCTAAATTTATAGAGTGATAGAAACTTAACTGTATATGTACATACATACAAAACTACCACTTAGTATTTTTCTATGTCCCTTGGAACAACTCTGTGAGCCAAGCTCCATGAGGGAAAAAGTCATGTTTGCCTTATTTTTCTCCTTATCTTTAATATATTGTACAGTGTCTAACATATATCAGGTACTCTAAAATATTTCAGTGAATGAACAAAGTCCCTTTTCTTACCCTCATGCCAACCACAGGCAGCTCTCTAACTGCACCATTTCGAGGGCATATAGAGTCAAAATTTAATTCATTGAGTACCCATTGGGCGCATAGCTAGCCAATCACAGTGCTGGGCCCTATTACACATCCAAAGAATTTCACGAAACATGCCTGCACTGGAAAAGCTTGTGTCTAAATATGGATGAAGAACACACATATGCAGCAAGAGTTCTACTTAAAATTATTCATAGACCACGCCATTGTTACTCACATTCATTGAAAACAGTATACTTTGGGTTCAAAAAATAGATTAAAAGTACTTCCAGGGTACATTTACATGGCCCTTTGGATTGCACCTTACTTAGTTCCCCACACTTCTGAATTTGGCTCTAAGCTTTGCCCACTTAGGAATTTAATTTTGTTAGCCCAGGGGGACTGTATAATTTTCTTTGAACAACTCACACTAACCAAGTTCATAAGAATTGGACCCCTAAACCCGAACACTAATTTATTAATTTATTCTAAGAAGAAAAAATAACTACTGCAAAGAACCAGGTGGTCACATGAGCGAGTCTTCAGCCTGTAGGAAAATCCACATGAGAAGCCAGGAAATAACAGGAAGGTTGGTTGGTGTGTATGGAACCACAACAAGGACAGGTAGTTGTATAGTCCTAATACTTGCTGGCAACCAACTCTAACTGGGTGATCTTTCCATCTTCAGGATGGGAATGTGTTGATCTCAGTGAAAGGAAAATAGATTTCTTGAGCTAAAGGTTGTTCCTAGCCTTGGATGTGCTACTTTTCCAAGGACTTCATTTGAAAAATACCCTTTATCGGTATTTCCAATTGACCTTCCTCCCAATGGACTCTTTTTTTATTATTTTTTATTGACGTATAGTTGATTTACGATGTGTGATAGTTGCAGGTATACAGAAAAATGATTTAGTTGTATATTTATACGTGTTATATGTTATTATGTGCATATTCACATATATATAACATATGTATATGTTAGTCTCAAATTCCTAATTTATCCCTCCCTTATTTTTTCTGTGATAACCGTAAGTTTGTTTTCTATGTCTGTGAGGCTGTTTCTGTTTTGGAAATAAGTTCATTGTGTCGTATTTTAGATTTCACATATAAATGTTACCATATATTTGTATGATAATCTCTAAGTCCATCCATTTTGCTACAAATGGCATTATTTCATTCTTTTTATGGCTGAGTAATATTCCATTGTATATATGTACCACTTCTTTATCCATTCATCTGCTGATGGACATTTAGGTTGGTTCCTTGTCTTGGCTATTGTAAACAGTGCTTCAATGAACAACAGGGTGCATTTGGTGACTCTAATTTTGAATTCGAATTTTTTTTGGCTATATGTTCAGGAATGGGATTGCTAGATCATACAGCAACTCAATTTTTAGTTTTTTTTAAGGAACCTCCATACTGTTCTCCATAGTGGTTGGACCAATTTGCATTCTCATTAACAGGGAGAGAAGGTTGCCTTCTCTCCCTACCCTCTCCAGCATTTATTATTTGTATACTTTATGATGATGGCCATTCTGACTAGTGTGAGGTGAAACCTCATTGCAAAACAAAATTAAAATGGACAGTCTTTTAGGCCTGGCACATGCTAAGTCACTCAGTCATGTCCAACTCTGTGTGACCTTAAAGACTAGCCCACCAGGCTTCTCTGTCCATGGGATTCTCCAGACAAGAATACTGGAGTGGGTTGCCCTGCCCTCTTCCAGGGGATCTTCCTGATCCAGGGATCAAATCTGAGTCTCTTACATCTCCTGCATTGGTAGGTGGATTCTTTACGTCTAGTTCCACCTGGGAAGCTCTTTAGATGATAATAGCATTGATTTGGTTACTGTCTAGACTGACTCTTAACCTGAAAGTTCTACTGTCTCCTTTAAGGTGACTTTGTATCTCACTAGTCTCATCTAAAGTGCTTTCATTTTATTTATCAAATTCCTTGAGTTTGGTGAGTGCAGTCTGGGTCCTCTGTGCTATATAATCTAATACAACTCTCAAATGGAAGAGCAAAATGCATTTGTGACCCAAGAGTCACTGTCATTTTGTCAGGTGGAAGAAAGATTATTCAGTGGTACAAGTGATTAATTTTGTCGTGGGCAGCTTTAAAAGGCTTTCCAGAAGAAGTGACATTTAGAGCTGAGTCTCAAATTAAAAGCTTTGAATGTGGGATGGAGAATATGGTGATTTTCAAGTAAAGGGAACAACTTGTACAAATGTTATTGTGTAGCTGTAAGGCACTGTTCTGTATCAGGGCGAATAAAACACAGCCCACTGGAAGTTTAGGTAAACCCCCCGTTAGAGAACTCAGATACATCCCCTGGGCTGTGGCTCTCAACCTGCCTTCCAAACCCTGTGGCATAGCAACTATTGACCATTCTCTCTAAATAACTGCACACGAGCCAAGCCTTGGCACTTGAACTGTCAAAATGTGTTCTAATATGGGTGATATCAGTGATATCACTTATATGTGGAGTCTGAAATATGACTCACATGAACTTATTTATGAAACAAAAATAGACTCACAGACTTAGAGAATAAATTTATGGTTACCAGTTGGCTAGTGGTTGGGAGCAGGGATAGATTGGGAGTTTGGGGTTGTTTGGTGGGTGTCTGTGTGTGTGTGTGTGTGTGTGCTCACTCATGTCGGACTTTACATAACCCCATAGACTGTGGCCCACCAGGGCCTTCTGTCCATGACCTCTTTCAGGCAAGAATACTAGAGTGGATTGCCATTTCCTCCTGCAGGGGGTCTTCCTGACCCAGAGTTCAAATCCACGTCTCTTGCATCTCTTACATTAGCAGACGGATTCTTTACCACTGCACCACCCGGGAAGCCCGGGATTGACATGTACACACTGCTATTTTGAAAATGGATAACCAAACAAGGACCTACTGTATAGCACAGGGAACTCTGCTCAATATTATTATGTAACAGCCTAAATGGGAAAAGAATTTGAAAAAGAATAAACACATGTATTTGTACAACTGAGTCACTTTGCTATACGCCTGAAGCAAACACATTATTAGTCACCTATACATGTTCAGTCACTAAGTCATGTCTGACTCTTTGTGATCCTATGGACTGTGGCCCACCAGGCTCCTCTGTCCATGGGATTTTCTAGGTGAGAATAGAGAAGTGGGTTACCATTTCCTTCTCCAGAGGATCTTCCTGACCCAGAGGTTGACAGAAGAATTTTTTTTTTAACCACTGAGCCACCTGGGAAACCCTAATCAACTATACTCCAATATAAAATAAAACTTTTAAAAATTTGTTCTTTTGCAAATCATCCTATATATTTATTCTCAAGAAACAAAAAAGAAAACAAACCAAAGAACTGCACATTGTCTTCAACACAAACAAGTCCATCCCTAGACATATATGCTAGATCTACACTATTCAATATGGTAGCATTTGTGGCTGTTTCAGTCTTAATTAAAGTATCAATTCTTCAGTTGAACTAGCCACCTTTCAGGTGCTTAAGAGCCATGTGTGACTAGCAGCTGCTAAATTTAACAGCACAGATATAGAACATTTCCATCATTGCAGAAAGTTCTATTGAATTCCCCAGTGTTGCCTTGCAGAATTATTTTATTTGCATATGCCCAGTATACCCTGAAAGTAAAAAAAAACCCTCTGATATCTACATAATGAATGAATGTGAGTATTTTGCATTACAAGGCTGTATACGGGAAGTGTTGAATGAGTTCCAGGAAAAAGAGCTAAACAGGTTTAGAAGCAGTGGGATTTGAGTAGAATTTCAGGGTCCTGTATATGAGTTAGGCTTCTCTGGTAGCTCAGACCATACAGAATCTGCATGCAATGCAGGAGACTTGAATGCATGAGTTTGGAGGAGCATTGAGCAAGGTGTTTATCCAGGGCAGTCAAGTGCAACATAGTGAGAGAAGAAGTTGGAATCGTTATTGTGGAGGAAATCAGATCTCTCAAAAGAGAAGCTGTAGCAAGAATAAGAGCCAAGGCAAGACTGCAGGTGGGGAAAATGAGTCATGAGGTCAGAAGCCAAAAAGATTGAAAGGAGGCCAAGAGGTAGAGTGGAAGGCAGGTCAGCGAGAGCAGTTCAGGACAGAGGCAGTCTGAAGCCTTACCACTCCTGGCTTTGAGATCAGAATCTTGTCATTTCCTGAGCAGATCACTATCACCCACAGGAAGGGAGGCCTGTCTGCTTTTAGCTGAAGCTCTGGTTAGGAGAGGGTTATCTGG
Organism: Tragulus kanchil; assembly: GCA_022376925.1. Lineage (NCBI taxonomy): Eukaryota > Metazoa > Chordata > Mammalia > Artiodactyla > Tragulidae > Tragulus > Tragulus kanchil. Next base: position 60,933,329 of record JAIOJX010000001.1, on the reverse strand, counting down.
AGGAATGTGGAGGAAGATAAGGATTGGGATCCCACTAAGAGTAGCTGTGGACAATTGGAAGTGTGAGGGCAGGGTCCTGATTAGGCTATTGAGAACTGCATTCTGAGAGAGTAATTACTCAGAAAGGAGTAAGAGACAGGGAAGGAACTGATGTGTTCAGAGAAGAACAGATCCAGAAGGAAGAGGGATAAAAATGGCAAGGGTCAGATGAAGACAGAACGCATCAAGAGGGAACATTAGACGTGCATTCATGTTGGTTTTCAATTAATTGTAGGGTTCTCTCTATGAATTAAAAAATGAACACAGAAATCCGGTGGGGGATTCAGAAGCCATGGGTCTGACTTAGTCAGAAAGTACACTTCTAGCCCCAGTCTCCCTGAGCCGCTCTGAAGTCCACACCTGGTTTTCTGGAAGGTTTCTTCCGGCATCCACCAACTTTCCCCAAGTGAGAGGTAGTGATAAAAACATTCTGGTCCCCAACATTTTTGGCAGGGAGGGGACAAGTGTGCGGACAAAGGAGAAGTTGATTCTGATTAGAAAGTCAGAGACAGCCATTTCAAAGTGCGTGAGTCAAGTAGGGTATCCCAATGTCGCCCTCTGAAATCTTGTGAAGCTCAGCTTGATAGTAAAAATCCCCTCTGTCCTGCCCACCATTCACCCTTTCAGAGGCTATAGATAGTCCAAACTCTCAGTTCGGATTTCTGTTGCTATTTTCCTCCATCAGATTAGTACCTACCTTCAAAACATATCAAGGTATAACCAATTCTAGGACAAGATGAAACATTTGCTTGCTTACAATACTGCAAAACTCATTTCTAGCCACGACTTCTGAGAACCAATCCTGATGTCAGAAGAGCTAGAGACAGTTTACCCAAATGGGAAAACAAACCTATCTGACCTTAGGAAAGTAATCCTTGTAGTGAAGATTTTGCATTACAAGAGCAGCCAACTGATTATCAACAGTGGGTTGGACATCTCAGAAATCTGTCTCAGTGGCTTTCTCTATCCTCCAGCAATATTGTCAGAGGTTTGGATTCCGGAGAAAGACCAGTCTGAAAGAGGGGTGTGTGTGTGTGTGTGTGTGTGTGTGTGTGTGTGTGTGTGTGTGTGTGTGTGTGTGTGTGTGTGTGTGTGTGTGTGTGTGTGTGTGTGTGTGTGTGTGTGTGTGTGTGTGTGTGTCTTGCTAATTCTTTACAAAGATTACAGCTCTTTAATTCCCAAGGCTATTTTTTTTGTTCTGACTCCCCTTTTTCTTTCCACCTCATGGAACTTCACTCTTCACTCTCAAATCCCTGTGCCCAGGCATGAGCCACTCTACTGAAACATGGGCAACTGTCTTGGCATGCATGGGCAATCAGATGTTTGAAGAAAATTGATGAATAACCATGTGTCCGAGAGACCCATAGGGCTTAGGGAATTAAAAGGTTTATTCTTGCGGTTAAACACTGGGAATGCCATCTCATTCCCCTGCACTGATTTCTCTATTATCAGCTGGTAAGCCACAAGCAGACCCCTTGTTCATCTGCCAGGATGCAAACTAGCCCTTCTTTCAAGTCCCACTTTTGTTCTCAGGCTTAGGAACGCTGCAGTTATTCCGAAAGGAATCTGGCTGGCACAGTTAATTGGACTGATTAGGTCATAATTACAGTATCACAGCATCAGCCTGCATTTTTCTGAATTTGATTATTGAGCCTTCCTAATGTATATCTTTGAGTCCGCACTCCACATTTAGGGCCCAGTGGTTGAACTGATAGACAAGTAGGCTGAATGCTTTCCTGAGCCCCAAGTCTATGAATTAGCTGTGTCCTTAGGAAGGAGTCGTAGGGAAGCAATCAATAATCATCAATACTAACATGTTGAGTACTTGCTCTGTGTCTGCCACTATGCTTGCATTATCTCATTTATTTCTTCCCCTTGTTTTGAAATATAGTTTATTTATGATGTTGTGTTAGGTTTAGGTGTATAACAAAGTGATTCAATTCTATATATAAAGAGAATGTTTTTACATTCTCTTCCATTATAAGTTATTACAGAATATTGAGTAAAGTTCCCTGCGCTATACAATGGGTCGTTGTTGATTACCTGTTTTATCTATAGGCGTGTATTTTATCTATAGTAGTATGTGTATTTTGAACTTCCCTGGTAGCTCAAACAATAAAGAATCTGCTTGCAATGCAGGAGACCTGGGTTCAATCCCTGGGTCAGGAAGATTCCCTAGAGAAGGGAATGGCTACCCACTCTAGTATTCTTGCCTGGAGAATTCCATGGCCAGTGGAGCCTGGCAGGCTACAGTCCACGGGGTCACAAAGGGTCAGACACGACTGAGCAACTAACACACAATGTGTATTTTAATCATAAGCTCCTAATTTATTCTCCTTTTCCCCTTTCCTGTTTGGTAAGGTAAATTTGTTTTCTACGTCTGTGAGTCTTATTTCTGTTTTGTAGCTCAGTTCCATTTTTTTTGTGTGTGGGCTTAGTTGCTCAGTTGTGTCCAAGAGACCCATAGGGCTTAGGGAATTAAAAGGTTTATTCTTGCGGTTAAACACTGGGAATGCCATCTCATTCCCCTGCACTGATTTCTCTATTATCAGCTGGTAAGCCACAAGCAGACCCCTTGTTCATCTGCCAGGATGCAAACTAGCCCTTCTTTCAAGTCCCACTTTTGTTCTCAGGCTTAGGAACGCTGCAGTTATTCCGAAAGGAATCTGGCTGGCACAGTTAATTGGACTGATTAGGTCATAATTACAGTATCACAGCATCAGCCTGCATTTTTCTGAATTTGATTATTGAGCCTTCCTAATGTATATCTTTGAGTCCGCACTCCACATTTAGGGCCCAGTGGTTGAACTGATAGACAAGTAGGCTGAATGCTTTCCTGAGCCCCAAGTCTATGAATTAGCTGTGTCCTTAGGAAGGAGTCGTAGGGAAGCAATCAATAATCATCAATACTAACATGTTGAGTACTTGCTCTGTGTCTGCCACTATGCTTGCATTATCTCATTTATTTCTTCCCCTTGTTTTGAAATATAGTTTATTTATGATGTTGTGTTAGGTTTAGGTGTATAACAAAGTGATTCAATTCTATATATAAAGAGAATGTTTTTACATTCTCTTCCATTATAAGTTATTACAGAATATTGAGTAAAGTTCCCCTGCGCTATACAATGGGTCGTTGTTGATTACCTGTTTTATCTATAGGCGTGTATTTTATCTATAGTAGTATGTGTATTTTGAACTTCCCTGGTAGCTCAAACAATAAAGAATCTGCTTGCAATGCAGGAGACCTGGGTTCAATCCCTGGGTCAGGAAGATTCCCTAGAGAAGGGAATGGCTACCCACTCTAGTATTCTTGCCTGGAGAATTCCATGGCCAGTGGAGCCTGGCAGGCTACAGTCCACGGGGTCACAAAGGGTCAGACACGACTGAGCAACTAACACACAATGTGTATTTTAATCATAAGCTCCTAATTTATTCTCCTTTTCCCCTTTCCTGTTTGGTAAGGTAAATTTGTTTTCTACGTCTGTGAGTCTTATTTCTGTTTTGTAGCTCAGTTCCATTTTTTTTGTGTGTGTGGGCTTAGTTGCTCAGTTGTGTCCAATTCTGTGATCTCATGGACTGTAGCATGCCAAGCTCCTCTGTCCATGGGATTCTTCAGGCAAGAATACTGGAGTGGGTAGCCATTCCCTCCTCCAGGGGATCTTCCCAACCCAGGGATCGAACCTGGGTCTCCTGTATTGCAGGCAAATTCTTTTCCATCTAAGCCACAGTGATATATTTACAACATACAACAAAGGAAGGTACTATTATTAATATCTGACATTTACAGAGGAGCAAATTAAGGCTCAGAGGCTAAGGTAACTTACCCAAGATTACACAGCTAGTAAACACAGAATTGGAATTTACTCCCATGTCTGTTTTGATTCAGAACATATGCTTTTAACTAGTACATCACATTGTCTCTTCTTGAAAAGCATCTGTCTGCTCCTTGCTTTGCTAGCAAGAACTCATCTGATTTGAATTTGTTAGAAACTAAAATGCAGTAGAATAAACATATGTTTCCTTTCTGATGAAATGATGGGTTGTATTGTTCTATTTTATATGTTAGTGATGGGTTTGAGGCAGATTGTGAAAATTTGTAGGTCACGCGTCAGAAGTGTTTATTGGGCATCTATTAAGTGCCAGCACATGTTGGGTGATTCAAAGACATGTAAGAAACAGACATTACCATCAAGAAGTGAATGTATTCCCAGAGAAATGAGGCTAACTGACAAGAACCCCTCTGAGAACATATATATGTGTATGCTAAATCTCTTCAGTCATGTCTGACTCTTTGTGACCCTATGGACTGTAGCCCTCCAGGCTCCTCTGTCCATGGGATTCTCCAGGCAAGAATACTGGAGTGGCTTGTCATGCCCTCCTTCAGGGAACATATATATACCAATTCAGGTGATAACTCTAAGTGCTATGGGAGACAGTGACATATGAATAGGACAGTGGTCTGGGAGCCAAAAGTTGTTGTTTTAGAAACAGTCATTTAATGTTAACTTTTAATATTAATTTTAAAACAAAATGGGCTTTCCTGGGTCATTATTGGTTTCTTGATTAGAAGCAGAAGGGAATAATCGGGGAAGTCTCCATGGAAGGGCAGGTCACATTTGGTTGTGGGGAGGGTGGATGCTCCAAGTCCTAGGAAGAATCAAAAAGGTGAAGGGACAGTAAGTTATGGCATAGAGGGGGAAAATGAGCCCAGAAGGGGGATGAGCCAACAGAGAAGAGACATTTAAATGTTTTAAGGACCAAAATCCATAATTAGGATGAAGGGGAAACCAGGGACAAATGGTCTGGTTAATTGGTTGATTTTTATTGTGTTAAAATGCATATCACATGAAATTAACCATTTTACAGTCTAGTGACATGAGTACATTCACAATGTTGTACAACCATCACTACTATCTCATTCCAGAACTTTTTCACCATACCAAGTGGGAATCCCATATCCATTAAGCAGTCTCTCCTCATCCCTCCCCACCACCATCTGTTTCCTCAGCCCCTGGCAATGACTAGCCTTCCTTTGTACCTATGGATTGACCTGTTCTGAATATTTCATGTAAAGGGAAGAAACTAGACACAAAAGAAGCCTTTTGTGTCTGGCTTATTCCGCTTAGCATATTTTTAAGGCTCATCCATGTTGTAGTATGTATCAGAAATTTGCTCCTTTTTATGGCCGCGTAATGTTCCATCGTGTGTCTTTGTGTGTTTGTGTGTACACCACATTTTGTTTATTCATTCATCTGTTGATATACATTTGAATTGTTAGCACTTTTTGGCTATTATAAATATAGCTTTTATGAAGTCTGGTTTATAAATTTTTGTTTGAACACTAGTTTTTAATTCTTTGGGGTATATAACTAATAGTGGAATTGTTGAGTCATATGGCAAACCTCTTTATTTTATTGAGGTTCCATGGTTTCCATGGAAATATAGCATAGTCATTACAAACATAGGTTTTGAAATTCAAATTGAATTCCAGCTGTGCTACTTTCTAGCAGTATGGTCTTGAGTAAGTGGTATAACTTTGGAGCCTCAGTTTTCTCATCTACTGAATGGGGTTATTTGAAGGATTATGTGGCATAATACATATAAAGCACGTAGCACAGTACCTAACATGTAGTAAGCACTAAATATATGGCCAGCTACTAGGAATACCCTATATAAGTCTCATGCTGAATGTGACATATGGTCAATATCACAGATAAGTGGAGGCACAGCCCTTTCATTGACTTTGGCACTTTCCCCTGCACCCCCTTGTAGAACTCAGGAAGTGATCTTAATTTTCAGAGAAGTGAGGTATGCTGGTTTCTGTTTTATTATTTATTTTTTCAATGGAAGGATAATAGCTTTACAGAGTTTTGTTGGTTTCTGCCAAACATCAACCTGAATCAGTGATAGGCATACACATGTTTCCTCCCTCTTGAACTTCCCTCCCGTCTCCCTCCCCATCCCACCCCTCTAGCTTGTTACAAAGCCCCTATTTGAGTTCCCTTTGTCTTACAACAAATTCCCATTGGTTATCTATTTTACATATGGTAATGCAAGTTTCCATGCTACTTTTTCCATACATCTCACTACGCTGGTTTCTTGACCCCTCAATTTTATTTAAATTGTGTGCAAATATGTGTGCAAATATATACATAGATATATATACACATTAATTTTTTCTTTAAAATGGAAAAATCCTGTGTTTTTTATATAATAGAGTCTCTCCATGAAGAGATGGTGTACTAGTTATGAGCCTGTGTTCTGAATCAGATGTGGGACTACATTCTAATTCCATGTTTCTTAGCTGTGGGATTTGGGGCAAGTTACCGAACCCATCTAAGCCTCAGTTTCTTCATCTGTAAACGCAGGGATGTCAGTAATGGTACCTACACTTGTTGGTTTGTTATGGATGCTGAATGAGATCTTGCAAGCACAGTGCTCTGCGCACAGCAAGTTCTCAACCCTCTGTCTCTCCGTCTCTCTCTCTCTAATATTTACTTATTTATTTGGCTGTGCTGGATCTTAGTTGTGGCTCGAGGGATCTTCAATCTTCATTGCAGCATGTGAACTCTTAGTTGGGACATGTGGAATCTAGTTCCCTGACCAGGATCAAACCCAGGCCCCCTGCATTAGGAGCATGAGCTCTTAGCTACTGGACCACCAGAGAAGGACCAGTCCTTTGTCTCTTGCCACAGAGATGCCCATGACTTTGTCATTCCCTGCTTTCCCACACTCCCCAAGCCATCAGTGTGGCCCATGGGAGTTAAAGCATCAAGGGACTTTTGCCAGATTTGAAAGAATATCAGATGATCATAAAGATTCTTTCCAAACAAAATTACACCATAACAAAAGCAGCTCAAGACGCTATAATCTCAAATGTATCCTTTGAGTTTCCTGCTTAAAATTAATCTCTCTGTTGGAAGCTGTATCTTTTTAAAGTGGGATGAATGTTCCACCTACACAAAACAGAATCATACAGGTTTTGTGCTGAAAGGGGAAGGGGCAATGGGCTATTTGAGTTTTCCCTCTTGTCCTCCCTCCCCATCCCACCCCTCTAGCTTGTTACAAAGCCCCTATTTGAGTTCCCTTTGTCTTACAACAAATTCCCATTGGTTATCTATTTTACATATGGTAATGCAAGTTTCCATGCTACTTTTTCCATACATCTCACTACGCTGGTTTCTTGACCCCTCAATTTTATTTAAATTGTGTGCAAATATGTGTGCAAATATATACATAGATATATATACACATTAATTTTTTCTTTAAAATGGAAAAATCCTGTGTTTTTTATATAATAGAGTCTCTCCATGAAGAGATGGTGTACTAGTTATGAGCCTGTGTTCTGAATCAGATGTGGGACTACATTCTAATTCCATGTTTCTTAGCTGTGGGATTTGGGGCAAGTTACCGAACCCATCTAAGCCTCAGTTTCTTCATCTGTAAACGCAGGGATGTCAGTAATGGTACCTACACTTGTTGGTTTGTTATGGATGCTGAATGAGATCTTGCAAGCACAGTGCTCTGCGCACAGCAAGTTCTCAACCCTCTGTCTCTCCGTCTCTCTCTCTCTAATATTTACTTATTTATTTGGCTGTGCTGGATCTTAGTTGTGGCTCGAGGGATCTTCAATCTTCATTGCAGCATGTGAACTCTTAGTTGGGACATGTGGAATCTAGTTCCCTGACCAGGATCAAACCCAGGCCCCCTGCATTAGGAGCATGAGCTCTTAGCTACTGGACCACCAGAGAAGGACCAGTCCTTTGTCTCTTGCCACAGAGATGCCCATGACTTTGTCATTCCCTGCTTTCCCACACTCCCCAAGCCATCAGTGTGGCCCATGGGAGTTAAAGCATCAAGGGACTTTTGCCAGATTTGAAAGAATATCAGATGATCATAAAGATTCTTTCCAAACAAAATTACACCATAACAAAAGCAGCTCAAGACGCTATAATCTCAAATGTATCCTTTGAGTTTCCTGCTTAAAATTAATCTCTCTGTTGGAAGCTGTATCTTTTTAAAGTGGGATGAATGTTCCACCTACACAAAACAGAATCATACAGGTTTTGTGCTGAAAGGGGAAGGGGCAATGGAAGTAATTAACATCCATTGTATGCTGTTCACTCAATTTGTCTTATTTAACAAACCTGGTGTGAGGTAAGTCTCCATATTCCCAAGTTGCTACTGCAGAAATGAGCTCAGTAGTAGCTTGCCCAGAACTATTAATAGTGTCATAAAGCAAAAATGGAACCCAGATCTGTCTGAAGGCTTCAATTTACTGTACAACACTTGCTTTAACGACTGTCTGAGATCTTGTTTTGCTGTTGGTGAAGCAGAAACCAAGAGAGGTAAAGCAGGTTGCCCACGTTCATGTAAGTCAGTTAATGGTAAAGAAGGGGCTAGAAACCAGTTCCACAAATGCCAGTTTATGTTACTTTTATGACTCTAAATGATTGAATAATGTAGTGGCTTATCAGTTACAAAATGATTTAAAAATTGTCAGGAATCTGGAACTAAGTTCCATTTTATGTTTCACAGGCCTTATTGAAAACTTGTTTTGTCTAGTTAGAAATGAACCAATGACCTGCGTTTCCTGATGTCTGTGGGCCCACGGTATTTGCTACTTGATTTTCAGACAGAGATGCAAATCACTCCACAGGCGATTTCAGTTCTATTTTACAAATATGTACTAACCACTATAGTGGTCACTTTTTTGTGTCAGCTGGGCTAGGCAGTGGTACCCAGATGTTTGCTTAAACACCAGTCTAGATATTGCTATGAAGGTATTTTTTAGATATGACTAACATTTAAATCAATAGACTTTTTGCTGGAATCTAGTTCCACTGACCAGGATGGGAGGCTCTTAAAGGACCAGTCCTTTGTCTCTTGCCACAGAGATGCCCATGACTTTGTCATTCCTGCTTTCCCACACTCCCCAAGCCATCAGTGTGGCCCATGGGAGTTAAAGCATCAAGGGACTTTTGCCAGATTTGAAAGAATATCAGATGATCATAAAGATTCTTTCCAAACAAAATTACACCATAACAAAAGCAGCTCAAGACGCTATAATCTCAAATGTATCCTTTGAGTTTCCTGCTTAAAATTAATCTCTCTGTTGGAAGCTGTATCTTTTTAAAGTGGGATGAATGTTCCACCTACACAAAACAGAATCATACAGGTTTTGTGCTGAAAGGGGAAGGGGCAATGGAAGTAATTAACATCCATTGTATGCTGTTCACTCAATTTGTCTTATTTAACAAACCTGGTGTGAGGTAAGTCTCCATATTCCCAAGTTGCTACTGCAGAAATGAGCTCAGTAGTAGCTTGCCCAGAACTATTAATAGTGTCATAAAGCAAAAATGGAACCCAGATCTGTCTGAAGGCTTCAATTTACTGTACAACACTTGCTTTAACGACTGTCTGAGATCTTGTTTTGCTGTTGGTGAAGCAGAAACCAAGAGAGGTAAAGCAGGTTGCCCACGTTCATGTAAGTCAGTTAATGGTAAAGAAGGGGCTAGAAACCAGTTCCACAAATGCCAGTTTATGTTACTTTTATGACTCTAAATGATTGAATAATGTAGTGGCTTATCAGTTACAAAATGATTTAAAAATTGTCAGGAATCTGGAACTAAGTTCCATTTTATGTTTCACAGGCCTTATTGAAAACTTGTTTTGTCTAGTTAGAAATGAACCAATGACCTGCGTTTCCTGATGTCTGTGGGCCCACGGTATTTGCTACTTGATTTTCAGACAGAGATGCAAATCACTCCACAGGCGATTTCAGTTCTATTTTACAAATATGTACTAACCACTATAGTGGTCACTTTTTTGTGTCAGCTGGGCTAGGCAGTGGTACCCAGATGTTTGCTTAAACACCAGTCTAGATATTGCTATGAAGGTATTTTTTAGATATGACTAACATTTAAATCAATAGACTTTGAGTGAAGCAGATTACCTTCCTGATATGAGTGGGCTTCATTCAATCAATTGTAGGCCTTAACAGGAAAAGACTGAGATCTCCTAAGGAGGAAGAAATTGCACCTCCAGACTGCCTTGGTCTTGAGACTAATGTCAACTCTTCCCTGGGTCTTCACCCTGACAGCCTCTCCTGTAGATTTCAGATTTTCCAGCACCCATTGTATGAGGCAATTCCTTTAAACATGTAGAGACATATGTACGGACATACACACATGCATGCATACATACAGTAAACACGCACACATCCTCTTAGTTTTATTTCTCTGGAGAACCCTAACTAATACAACCACCAACTAATATACTAGGCTTCCCAGGTGGCGCTATTGGTAAACAATCCACCCGCCCAATACAGGAGGCACAAGAAATGTGGGTTTGATCCCTGCGTCAAGAAGATCCCTTGGAGAAGGAAATGGCACCCTACTCCAGTATTCTTGCCTGAGAAATCCCATAGACAGAGGAGCCTGGTGGGCTACAGTCCATGGGGATGCATATAATTGGACACAACTGGGCATGCACACACACACACACACACACACACACACACACACACACACTAGGCACAGTGCTAGGCTCTGAGGATGTAGAGAAGAGATCTTGTACAAAGAAATTTGTACAATGTGGCAAAATATGACAAAGCATATGGACAAAGGTGGACGGGTAGGAAAATAAAGCCACAACAGAAGTACACCATAATGCAATTACCCTCCAATTAAAAGTAAATTTGAAAAGAATTTGAAAAGTACACAGGTGTATTTCCTGCTGCCCTTTACACCTGCTGCTAATGCTAATGGCACTCAGCTTTTATCTGTAAATGGACCATATACTTAATTTTGAAGGATAAATGTTGCCTCTAGGCAACAATAGATACAGCTTCTCTCTTTAGGCTATTGATTATGTCTATTAATTGAATTTATTAATTCAATAAGCATGTATTGAATCTTGGCTTGATCCATGGTATGTAATGACAAAGGGGTCATGATGAGGTAAGAAGCCTGAGGATTGCCAGAGCTTCTCCCTAATCTTGTCCTAAGCTCTGGAACCCAGGTTAGAGATGGACAAGTTGCTTAATGTCACTGTTCAGTGAAAACCAGGCACATGGAAGCTCCTGGTCACCACAGTTGTTTCTCTGGCGACTTGGTTTGAGCCAAATTAGATAGCGCATCTATGGGCTAGAACAGTAGACTGGTTTTCAGGACTGCTTCTTGGAAATATTGAAGGCAGAAGGGAAAGGGAGCGACAGAGGACTAGATGGTTAGATGGCATCACCAACTCAATGGACATGAGTTTGAGCAAGCTCGGAAAGAGGGTGGAGGACAGGGAAGCCCGGTGTGGTGCAGCCCGTGGAGTCGCAAAGAGTCGTACACGACTTAGCAACTGAACAACAACTTCAGCATACAGGCTCTTTCAGTACCTAACTTGTATGTATTATCCATCAAAAAGGCTGGTCTGGTACTTTAGGAAAAATTTATGTCATTGAAGGGTGCTAAATTCCACTGATTCCCCAAAATGCAAGCTCCTCTCTCACTGCCTGCACTGGAGTCATTTATAGTCTTGGGAAGAGACTAATAAATGCCCATAAAATGCTTGGAGGTCCATGCAAGGCAGCAAATGAATATTTTCAAAAGTTTGTCTTCTCCCCAGTATCTAAGCCAGTACCAAGCCTATAGAGCTTAACTGAATGTGTCTCTTTGGCTAAAGTGTGAGCTTTTCAAATGCAGAGTCCATCCTATTCTGCTTTGTATCTGTATATGTTTGGACCTGACTTCTGCTCAGATATGTTTTTTTTTTTTTTTTTTTTTTGCTGCATCATCAGGCATGCAGGATCCTAGCTCACCGACCAGGGATCAAACCCACATTGCCTGCATTGGAAGGCTCATTCTTAACCACTGGACCACCGGGGAAGTCCCCCTTGATTGACTTTTAAATGTTAAATCAACCTACCATTCCTAAGATAAACTGTGCATGGCCATAATGCACCATAATTTTTAAATTATTCAGTTTAAACCCCTGGGCCTAGATACAACTTCTCTCTTTAGCTATTGATGTCTATTAATTGAATTTATTAATTCAATAAGCATGTATTGAATCCCATGGTATGTAATGACAAAGGGGTCATGATGAGGTAAGAAGCCTGAGGATTGCCAGAGCTTCTCCCTAATCTTGTCCTAAGCTCTGGAACCCAGGTTAGAGATGGACAAGTTGCTTAATGTCACTGTTCAGTGAAAACCAGGCACATGGAAGCTCCTGGTCACCACAGTTGTTTCTCTGGCGACTTGGTTTGAGCCAAATTAGATAGCGCATCTATGGGCTAGAACAGTAGACTGGTTTTCAGGACTGCTTCTTGGAAATATTGAAGGCAGAAGGGAAAGGGAGCGACAGAGGACTAGATGGTTAGATGGCATCACCAACTCAATGGACATGAGTTTGAGCAAGCTCGGAAAGAGGGTGGAGGACAGGGAAGCCCGGTGTGGTGCAGCCCGTGGAGTCGCAAAGAGTCGTACACGACTTAGCAACTGAACAACAACTTCAGCATACAGGCTCTTTCAGTACCTAACTTGTATGTATTATCCATCAAAAAGGCTGGTCTGGTACTTTAGGAAAAATTTATGTCATTGAAGGGTGCTAAATTCCACTGATTCCCCAAAATGCAAGCTCCTCTCTCACTGCCTGCACTGGAGTCATTTATAGTCTTGGGAAGAGACTAATAAATGCCCATAAAATGCTTGGAGGTCCATGCAAGGCAGCAAATGAATATTTTCAAAAGTTTGTCTTCTCCCCAGTATCTAAGCCAGTACCAAGCCTATAGAGCTTAACTGAATGTGTCTCTTTGGCTAAAGTGTGAGCTTTTCAAATGCAGAGTCCATCCTATTCTGCTTTGTATCTGTATATGTTTGGACCTGACTTCTGCTCAGATATGTTTTTTTTTTTTTTTTTTTTTTTGCTGCATCATCAGGCATGCAGGATCCTAGCTCACCGACCAGGGATCAAACCCACATTGCCTGCATTGGAAGGCTCATTCTTAACCACTGGACCACCGGGGAAGTCCCCCTTGATTGACTTTTAAATGTTAAATCAACCTACCATTCCTAAGATAAACTGTGCATGGCCATAATGCACCATAATTTTTAAATTATTCAGTCATTTATTTATTTTGGCTCTGCTATGTCTTCACTGTTGCATGGGCTTTCTCTAGTTGCTGCAAGTGAGGGCTTCTCTCTGGTTGGGGTGCACGGGCTTCTCTTTGTGATGGCTTTGCTTGTTGCAGAGCACAGGCTCTAGGGTGTGCAGGCTTCAGTAGTTGCAGCTCCTGGGCTCTAGCACACAGGGTCAATGTGTGTAGAGCACGGGCTTAGTTGCTCTGCAGTGTGTGGGATCTTCCCTGACCAGAGATTGAACCTGAGTCTCTTGGATTGACATGCAGGTTCTTTACCCCTGAGCCACCAGGGAAGCACCATTATTTTTATATGCTGTTGGGTTCAATTTCCTAAGTTTTTATTAAGAAGGTTTGATCTATATTTCCAAAAGATATTAATTTGTAATGGTTAATACTGAGCTCATAGAATAACTTAGGAAGTAATCCCTCATCTTCAATTTTCTGGCAGAGTTTGTGTAGAATTGGTATTATTTATTCCATAAATGTTTGGTAGAAATCACCAGGGAGGCTATCTGGCCTAGGAATTTTCTTTGTGGGTGAGGTTTAACCACAAATTCTAGTTTTAAACTTGATACAGGACTATTCAAATGATCTATTTCTTCTTCAGTGAACTTTGGTAGGTTGTACATTGCATAGGAATTGCCAAAGGTTTATCTGAGGCTTTGCTAGGAATGGACTTTCTGAAATGTGCTTTACATGTCACTTTGCCTGGAAATAAAAAGCAGATGAGTTACAAAGTCTCAAAAGAGAATCAGAGACAGAAATATTGTCATACTCCTTTGCTTGTGGCCTTTTGCTAAGGCCAGAAAATTTGAACTGCAGTTTAACTTTGCTTATGACATATCATGTTTTGATTTTATTTTTTTTAGTATGTTGTTTTTTAAAGTCTGTTCCCACCAACCAAACAGACTACTCGACTAGTTTCTATTTTCTGCATATGAAAAGGGATTGGGGTTGTTTCTCCTAATTTTAGAAATGCAGGCATACGTGACAAGTTGGTTTGTCTTACTCTGCAAGCAAAATTAAAATCAACTTCTGAAAGGATTTACAGCTTAAAATTGCAGCCATAAAATTAGGTAGAAGTAACATGCTGTTTTTGGCAAATGAAGACAGAGATCCTAGTCAGCTGTCTGCTGGGTTCTTACTTGGGGGAAGGGTTCCCTCTCATTTTCCTTCTAGTCATGTATGTGTGTATGTGCGTGTGTGTGCTCAGTTGTGTTGGACTCTTTGCTACCCCATGGATTGTAGCCCGCCAGGCTCCTCTGTCAATGGGATTTTCCCAGCAAGAATATTGGAGCAGTTGCCATTTCCTCCTGCAGGGGATCTTCCCGACCCAGGGATCGAGCCTGTGTTTCCAGCATCTCCTGCACTTTGCAGGCAGGTTCTTTAACACTTCATGAGGGATGGATTTGCTATGAAGCATTCTATGTTCCTGGTTTAGATCCTTCTCTCTATATCCTCTTTCCTAATTGCTAAACAAGCAGAACATCTATACTCTCATCTACATAAGTAGCCTAGGCCTTAGAGACTATCTGTATCATGAGCTAAATATCTAACTAAAAATTATTTTAATGAAAACAATCTGAACTTGTTACCCATTCTATTTCTTTCTAATAATTGCTGCTGCTGGTGAATTCCATATGGACTCACTGTCCATCCCAACTGAGCATTGGTTGAATTGTCTTTTCCAAGTACAAAAGACAGAAATGGCAGTGTCCTCGAGTCTTTGGATTCAAAAATAGATGAGACAGTCTGTCAGGATATTTCCAGCAAGTTGAATACTCTGTCCTGGAATCACAATCCTTCCAGTTCCTGTCGATCTAGTTCTTAGAGAATGTATCGACTGGTGTGGGTTGCCATTCCCTTCTCCAGGGGATATTCCCGACCCAGGGATTGAACCCAGGTCTCCCACATTGCAGGTAGATTCTTGACTATGTGAGCCACCAGGGAAGCCCCATTGTTGGAAAAGAGAGGGGATAAAATTTAAGAAAGAAAGTGTGAATGTATGTGCTGTATATGAATTATATCTCAATAAAATTGTCACCAAAAAAAAAAAAAGACAAAAGATGTGTCTGGGATTTCCACAGAAATGGATAGGATATGAAAAGCATTCCATGAAAATAGAATAGGTGATAAATAGAGCTCTGTGAGAATATTGGAGATGATAGGTTAGTCTGCAATGGTGGTTGAGCCTGATTTAAAGGGGCTCTTAAGTGTTGCACTTGGATTTTGAAGTTTATAGATAAGGAAGAATCATTTTGAGAGAAACAGGACATAATCACATCTAACTTTTAGAAAGGTATCTGTTTACCTTTTCCAATAATACGTCTCACTTTCTTCTTTCAATTGTAGTTGTCTAGGCTTTAAATTCCTTGAGTGTAATGAAAGTTTTCTAAATATTTGTCTTTCTTCCATAGTGCTCAACACAGTGCCTTAATCCATACTGTGTGCACATACTTCATTACTAAGTCATACCCAACTCTTTTGTAACCCACCAGGCTTCTCTGTCCATGAGATTTTCCAGGCAAGAGTACTGGAGTGGGTTGCCATTTCCTTCTCCATTGATACATAGCACATGTGCGTTAAGGTTGTCCTCAAATCAGTGAAGTGAACTTGGTATGAGAAATAAAGACTTGCTCTAGTCTTGTTCCTTTCTGACTGTGTCCCTGTATTTAAATATGTCTTATATTCTCCCATCCAACACCACAACCCTTGTTCAATACACCATCATTTCTCCAACAGTCTCTTAATTGATCTCCCACCTCACATTACCCTCTTCTGTCTGTTAGCCATACTGCCACTAGAAGTTTTTTTCTAAAATATCAATCTGATCATGTTACTCTCCACTTAAAATTATTTAGTAACTTCCTGTTGCTCTGACAATTAAACCAAACCTCCTTAACATGGCTCACAACACTCTTCATGAGCAAGTCTTTGCCTGCCTAGACAGCGAAATTTTCTGTCACTCTCCCCTTTCCTTTCCTGTTTCAGTCACTCTGGCTTTCTTCAGCTTCTCTGTGTGCCGTGCTCTCTCTCACCACAGGACATGTGCATCGATTGTTCCCTCTGCCTAGAAGATTCTCTACCTTACTCCCATCCCTTTTCCTAGTTGGTGATTTCTATTCTTCAGACTTCAGTTTAAGTGAACTTTCTTAAATATGCCGTCTCTAATGCCATCAAGGCCAAGTGTACCTGATCTACATTCTCATATCCTTCCATTGGTGTCCTTTGTATCATATAGCACAATTATAATTTCAAGATTATTATCTACTCTTCCAATATCTGTCTTCTCGACCAGAGTATGGAGCAGAGGAGCAAGTCTATTTTATTTAACAGGCTATTCCCAGGGCATAATCCAGTCCCTGGCACAGAGGAGGTATTCAACCAGTATTTGTTGAATGAAGAAATAATTCTTATGTTTTAATGACTTAGACATTGTAAACATTCAGAGTGCCCTATTTTTCTCCATCACGCTCTGCACAATGATTAATCTTTGTGTTTATCTATATCACATATGAGAATATAAGCTATATGATGGCAGGGATCATACTTACTTTTTAATTAAATTATATTTCACAGACAATAAAATGTGCTGATTATAAATGTATAGTTCCATAAATTTTGACAAATGTGTTCACTCAAAAACATCTCTCCAAACAAGACACATGATATGCCCATCATCCCAGGAGTACTCATACCGCCGGTCAACTTCACTCTAACATCCCTGCAGAGGTAACCACTGATTTTTATCATCACGAAACCATTCTGATTTCGACATATATTCAGTTTGGCTATTCTAGAGCTTTGTATAAGTGAATTCATATTGAATATGTTCTTACTTTCTGGCTTCTTTCACTTAACATATTATCTGTGAGATTCATCTATGCAGTTATACATAATAATATTTTGTTCCTTTTTTATTCCTGAATAGTATTCCATTGTATACATGCACCAGAGTTTGTTTATCCACTCACTTACTGATGGAAATTTGGACTCTTCCAACTTTGGAGTTATTAGGAATAAAACTACTAAGAACCTTCATGAAAAAATCATATTCAGTTTTTTATATCATGCTATCTTTTGCACCTATTGCAGTACCTGGGATGTAGCAGGCACACAGTAGATACTTGTTGAATAAATGAATGACTCTAGTCTGCAGTGTTGGTGATAACTGTACCTTTCCTTCCTGCTTTGGAAACCAAATTAGAAGGCAAATAAGTAAGAGTGACTCAATTGTAGAAAGAAACTTGAATACCCTCTTACTGTTTTTGAAATAAGTTGCAGAGTTTGTAGTTTAGATGTTATTACTGACAATTACTATAGACACTCCACAACTGCACTTTTCACACAAGTGTGTCATGATGCTACTTGTAAGACTTCCAGATAAAATACAGGATGCCCAGTTAAAGTAGAATTCATATAAACAACAAATAGATATTTAGTATAAGTGTGTCCCAAATATTGCATAGAACATATTTGTGCTAATTTGGGACATACCTTTAGGACAGTATGCTAATTGGGACATGTTTAATGATTTTTCTTAAATTCAAATTGAATTCCATGTCATGTATTTTTATTTGTTAAAATTGGCCACCCTAATTATATGTGAACTGCATGGCCTCTTATTCTAGGCTTAAAGCTTCCAGCCTTAAATCTCAAAGATTCCTCACTTTCTGTCAGTCTCTTTCTCACTTATTTTTCTCACATCTCTTCAGAAACACTGCTTAAGAGCACTATGGACAGCATTTAGTTTGTCTATTTGTGTGTCAAGCATTTGCTTGGTGAATGTACTTTAAGGTCTTACTGGACAGTATGTCCCTTCAGGCCCTGGTTCATTCTGACTGGCTGGGCCTTTTCCAAGTGAAATCCAAAATGCCTTTTCCTGTCCCCACCCCCTGATCTGTCAGTTGTGTTTGTGAATGTGTGTGAACACAGTTGCACAGATGGACGGAAATACCTTCCTGAACTACTCAGCCATGTCTAGTGTCAGCTACATCCTTAAAATGTGGGTGACAAGTTGCACGTGGTAGGGAGCCAGCTGCTACAGATCCTTTCTTCTCTTTCCAGAGCCTTTCATTCATAAACTTATAAAAATGCACATTAAACATGGGACAAGACTAAGCCAACTCATTGGAAAATACCCTGATGTTGGGAAAGAATGAGACAGGAGGAGAAGGGGGCGACAGAGGATGAGATGGTTGGATGGCATCACCGACTCGATGGACATAAGTTTGAGCCAACTTTGGGACATACTGAATGACAGGGAGGCCTGGTATGCTGTAGTCCGTGGGGTGGCAAAAAGTCAGATATGACAGAGACTAAACAACGACGACAAGACTAAGCTTGGTTTAGGATGTTTGTGTGTTTAAATGTCAATGAACGGGTTTTGTTTTAGAACTTCTCAAAATAGAACCAGACTTTCTTTTTTAAAATATATTTGTTTTTAATTGATTGATGATTGCTTTACAATATTGTTTGATTTCTGCCATATGGCAACATGAATTAGCCATAGGTATATATATGTCCCCTCCTTCTGGAGCCTCCCTCCCACCTTCCACCCCATCCCACCCCTCTAGGCTGTTAGAGAGCCCCAGTTTGAGTTCCCCAAGCCATACAGAAGATTTCCATTAAAGCCAGACTTTCTGTATTATTATCATCAAGTACAGAAGCCTAAAATGAGACTAACGAGGGGTCAAGCTTGATCGAAGAGCACAAAGATTTTGAGTCAGACCTAGGTTTGAATTTGTGTGCCCTTCCCTTGCTATATGACCTTGAGTAGGCAAACTACTAGTAAACTCTTTTAAGCCTCAGTTTTATCATCTGTGAAATAATGGTGGTAATAGTGTCTACCATGCAGTGTAGTTGGGACAGTTGTGTGAGATAGCAAAAGTGAAGCGCTTAGCCAAGCACATGGCAAATACTCCATTGGTGGTACCTGTTATTGAGCATTTTCCGGGTTTCCCTTCAGGCCCTGGTTCTGATCGGGTTTCAGTTCCAAGATGCCTTTTCCTGTCCCCACCCCCTGATCTGTCAGTTGTGTTTGTGAATGTGTGTGAACACAGTTGCACAGATGGACGGAAATACCTTCCTGAACTACTCAGCCATGTCTAGTGTCAGCTACATCCTTAAAATGTGGGTGACAAGTTGCACGTGGTAGGGAGCCAGCTGCTACAGATCCTTTCTTCTCTTTCCAGAGCCTTTCATTCATAAACTTATAAAAATGCACATTAAACATGGGACAAGACTAAGCCAACTCATTGGAAAATACCCTGATGTTGGGAAAGAATGAGACAGGAGGAGAAGGGGGCGACAGAGGATGAGATGGTTGGATGGCATCACCGACTCGATGGACATAAGTTTGAGCCAACTTTGGGACATACTGAATGACAGGGAGGCCTGGTATGCTGTAGTCCGTGGGTGGCAAAAAGTCAGATATGACAGAGACTAAACAACGACGACAAGACTAAGCTTGGTTTAGGATGTTTGTGTGTTTAAATGTCAATGAACGGGTTTTGTTTTAGAACTTCTCAAAATAGAACCAGACTTTCTTTTTTAAAATATATTTGTTTTTAATTGATTGATGATTGCTTTACAATATTGTTTGATTTCTGCCATATGGCAACATGAATTAGCCATAGGTATATATATGTCCCCTCCTTCTGGAGCCTCCCTCCCACCTTCCACCCCATCCCACCCCTCTAGGCTGTTAGAGAGCCCCAGTTTGAGTTCCCCAAGCCATACAGAAGATTTCCATTAAAGCCAGACTTTCTGTATTATTATCATCAAGTACAGAAGCCTAAAATGAGACTAACGAGGGGTCAAGCTTGATCGAAGAGCACAAAGATTTTGAGTCAGACCTAGGTTTGAATTTGTGTGCCCTTCCCTTGCTATATGACCTTGAGTAGGCAAACTACTAGTAAACTCTTTTAAGCCTCAGTTTTATCATCTGTGAAATAATGGTGGTAATAGTGTCTACCATGCAGTGTAGTTGGGACAGTTGTGTGAGATAGCAAAAGTGAAGCGCTTAGCCAAGCACATGGCAAATACTCCATTGGTGGTACCTGTTATTATGAATGTGGCCCCAGACTGGTTCTGATCCAACCTAAGTGGCTTCTCTTCGTTTCTGGACTCTGAAGCAACTGGCAGGGAATGAAGGCACCTCAGCATTTTTCTTTTTAAAAGTTTAGCTATACATTGAAAAGAGAGGCTTTAAATCTTCACTTTGTCACATAACTGCCAAGTGATACCAAATCAGACACTCAGGTTTATTTTTTTTTAATCTGGAAATTTTATATATAAATATTTCTTGTTTCAAAAGTCATTGTGAGAATTATATCTATATGAAGGTTGTTTAGAAAGTGTACACACATTGCCAGTTATTGTAAAGTAAGTAAACCCATCTTGATAAAAAAGAAAAAGACAAGGAATAAAAGGGCATATCCCAACATTCATCCTTCTTTTGCTAGATTCCCAATTTCAAGCTAATTCCTGGACTTGCTAACAGTGGATTCAATGGCAGAGAGTGAGAGCTGGTTTCTTATCCCAAGTCTGATACTTAACTTCTATGGTGAGGAAGTCACTAACAGATGAGCCTTCATTTCATTTTTTAAAATGCAAATCAGCCTTCAAGTGATCATCTATTGGATAGGCACCATACTAGATGCAAAAGTTATAAGTAATTCCAGCTAACATATCAATATATTGATCCTACTCTAAGAAGTACCAAGCACTTTGCAAGGGGCATTAGCTCCACCCTTCCAAAACCCAGTGAAGTAAAACATTATTATCCCTACGTTTTAGTTGAGGAATTGAAGCTTAGAGTGTTTTTTAATTAATTTGCTTTATGGTGAGCAAACCTACATCATCTCAGAGGAACTCTACTGCTAGATGATGATATAAAGAAAGTATTGTGCCTGTGTGTGTGTTGCTACATACACCCATACATCTAAGACAACTATTTCAGATTTCACACCAATGAAATTTGGTGTGACAGGTGTTTTGAGGACACCTGACATTAAAACAGAATACTTTGGGCTTCCCTGGTGGTCCAGTGGGTAGGGACACTGCCTTGCAGTGCAGGGGGCGCTGGTTCCATCCCTGGCCTGGGAAGATCCCATGTGCCGCGGAGGGGCTGGACCGATGTGTCCAATTACCAAGCTGGAGCTCTAGAGCGCCTGCGCCCAGAGCCGGTGCTCTGCGACAACAGAGGCCACTGTGATGGGAGGCCCACACGGGCCAAAGAACAAAGATGGATGAAAATAGAGAAATGAAAGACCAATAGAAGTGGCCCACCCGCCCCCCTCCCTCTCCAATCCACCCCCACCCCCCCAAAAAAAACCACAGAATACTTTTATGTTGTATGAAAGCAGGATTGAGCAGCCATTTCAACAACCATTTACCGAACTAATTCAGGAAGTACTTATTATATTCCTAGAACTGTCGTTTTTGGTACCAGGTAGAGTACTAACAGACCCTGTTGCTGTTGTTCAGTCACTTGTGTCCAACTCTTTGCGATCCCATGGACTGCAGCATGCCAGGCCTCCTTGTCCTTTACTATGTCCCAGAGTTTGCTTAAACTCATGTCCATTGAGTCAGTGATGCCATCCAACCATCTCATCCTCTGTCACCCCCTTCTCTTCTTGCCCTCAGTCTTTCCCAGCATCAAGGTCTTTTCCAATGAGTCAGCTCTTCTCAGAGTGTCAGCTTCACCATCAGCCCTTCCCAATGAATATTCAGGGTTTATTTCCTTAAGGATTGACTGGCTTGCTCTCCTTGCTGTCCGATGGTCTCTCTAGAGACTTCTCCAGCACCACAGTGAGAAAGCATCAGTTCTTTGGCACTCATCCTTCTTTTTTTTTTAAAGATTTATTTATTTATTTTATTTTGGGCGGGGGTCGGGGAGGGGAGGGAGGGGAGCAGGCGGGCCACTTCTATTGGTCTTTCATTTCTCTATTTTCATCCGTCTTTGTTCTTTGGCTCCTGTGGGCCTCCCATCGAGATGGCGTCTGTCGTTGCAGAGTGCCGGCTCTGGGCGCATGCGCGTCAGAGCTCCGGCTCCATAGTTGGACACATCGGTCCAGCCGCTCCACCGCATGTGGGATCTTCCCAGGCCAGGGATCGAACCGGCGCCCCTTGCACTGCAAGGCGGTGTCCTTACCCTCTGGACCACCAGGGGAAGCCCCACTCATCCTTCTTTATGGTTGAGCGGTCACATCTATACATGACTACTAGAAAAACCTTAACTTTGACTCTATGAACCTTTGTCAGTGAAGTGATGTCTCTGCTTTTTAATATGCTAAGTTTGTCGTTGCCTTTCTTCCAAGGAACATGCGTCTTTTAATTTCATGGCTACAGTCACTAGTCAGCAGGTATTTTGGAGCCTAAGAAAATAAAGTCTGTCACTGTTTCCATTTTTCCCCGATCTATTTGCCATGAAGTAATGATACCAGATGCCATGGTCTTTGTTTTTTGAATGCTGAGTTTTAAGCCAGCTTTTTCACTCTGCTCTTTCACCTTCATTAAGAGGCTCTTTAGTTCCTCTTTGCTTTTTGCCATTAGAGTTGTGTCATCTGCATATCTGAGGTTATTGATATTTCTCCCAGAAATCTTGATTACACCTTGAGCTCCATCCAGCCCAGTATTTTGCATGATGTAATCTGCATAGAAGTTAAATAAGCAGAGTGTCAATATTCAGCCTTGATGTACTCCTTTCCCAATTTGGAATTATACCACTGTTCCATGTCCAGTTCTACCTGTTGCTTTTTGTCCTACATACAGGTTTCTCAGGAAGCAGGTAAGGTGGTCTGGTATTCCCATCGCTTTCAGAATTTTCCACATTTTGTTACAAACTCTCTGGTTCCTCTGGCTTTTCTGAATCCAGCTTGTACATCTGGAAGTTCTTGCTTCTTGTACTGTTGGAACATAGCTTGAAGGATTTTGAGCATGACCTTGCTAGCATGTGAAATGAGTGCAATTGTGCAGTAGTTTGAACATTCTTTGGTATTGAATCTTTGGGATTGGAATGAAAATGGACCTTTTCCAGTCCTGTGATCACTGCTGAGTCTTCCAAAGTTGCTGGCATATTGAGTGCAGCACTTTAACAGAATCATCTCTTAGAATTTGAAATAGCTCAGATGGAATTCCATCACCTCCACTAACTTTATTCATAATAATGATTCTTAAGGCCCACTTGGCCTCACACTCTAGGATTTCTGGCTCTAGGTGACTGATCATGTTATCAT
This sequence comes from Tragulus kanchil, assembly GCA_022376925.1. Classification (NCBI taxonomy): domain Eukaryota; kingdom Metazoa; phylum Chordata; class Mammalia; order Artiodactyla; family Tragulidae; genus Tragulus; species Tragulus kanchil. Next base: position 60,909,917 of record JAIOJX010000001.1, on the reverse strand, counting down.
GGTCATCTGGGTCATTAAGACCTTTTTTTGCACAGTTCTTCTGTCTATTATTTCCATCTCTTCTTCTTTTTTTTTTTTTTTTTTTTTAGTTTTTTGTTTTTGTTTTGGCCACATCTATTGGTCTTTCATTTTAATTCCATCTTGTTCTTTTGGCCTGTGTGGGCCATCGCAGTGGCCTCTCTTGCTGCAGAGCACCGGCTCTGGGCACATGTACTGTAGACCGCTGGCTTGGTAGTTGGACACATCGGTCCAGCCACTCCACAGCACGTGGGATCTTCCCAGGCCAGGGATCGAACCAACACCCCTTGCACTGCAAGGCGGTGTCCTTATCCACTGGACCACCAAAGAAGCCCCCTCCATCTCTTCTTAATATCATCTGCTTCTGTTAGGTAGATACCATTTCTCTCCATTATTGTGCCCATCTTTGCACGAAATGTTCCCTTAGTATCTCTAATATTCCTGAAGAGATCTCTAGCCTCTTACTGGAAAAAAAATTTTATTAATATATAGTTGACTTACAATGTTGTGCGAGGTTCTGCTGTACAGCAAGGTGAATCAGTTATGCATATACGTATATCTACTCTTTTAAGATTCTTTTCCCATATAGGTCATTACAGACCATTGAGTAGAGTTCCCTGTGCTATATGGTAGGTCCTTATTAGTCATCTATTTTATATATAGTAATGTGTATGTTTCAATCCCAATCTGCCAGTTTATCCCTCCCCCACCTTACTCTCTGGTAACCATAAGTTTGTTTTCTACATTTGTAACTCTACTTCTGCTCTGTAGATAAAGTCCTTTGTATTCTTGTTTTTTAGATTCCACATATAAGCAGTATCATATGACATTTGTCTTTCTGTGTCTGACTTACGTCATTCAGTATGATAATCTCTAGCTCCATGTTGCTGCCATTATTGTGTGGCTGAGTAGTGTTCCATTGCATATATGTACCACTTAATCTTCTAGCCATCTTCTAGCCCTAGCCCCTTTTTTTTTTTTTGGTGGCAATATGCAGCCTGTAAGATCTTAGTTCCATGACCAGGGATTGAACCCAGGTCCGCTGCATTGGAAGTGCAAAGTTTTAGGCAGGGAAGCCCCTCTAGTCTCTTTACAGCAGCACCTCTTCCTTCTTCTGAAATCTGGTCACAATTCTAAAACCTATACATTTCTTCAGCCTCACAAGGATCAGCCATGCATTAATTCTACTAAGTTGTTTTACTTTTTTTTTAACTGCATCTTACTTACCACATGTGCTCACTTCCCTCCTTAGAAAGCCTAGGTTCCATGGTCCATTATTACAGTGACTTCTTTCCAAACACCTTTGAGTCCCTTGCCCCTCCTTTCCTTTATTATTCTCACCTAACAAAACCCAACTCTGGGTTACATCCAAGTCTTTTGCTAATCTGCATCTGTATCCATCTGGCTTTAACAAGGCTAAAGGAAACTTCACAGTATTGGTAACTGGTGTTCCTTAAAGTCCATGATCACTCCCTCAAGGGGTCCTTAGAACTGCACTGAGGTTTTACTACATTTTCCCAATTCTCCTTTCTGAAATTGCTCTGGTACGGATCACCACATTACTAAATCCATTGCTATGTTCTTATCTCATGCTATGTTACTTACCAATAATTTGACCCATTGTATCATCCTGTCCTTGAAATACCTTCTTCACTCACCTGCCAGGACCTTTCCCTAAGTTGGTTCTCTACCTATCACACTGGCTCCTCCTTATCAGACTCCATCTCTGGTACCTCCTCATTTTCTCTTAACACTGATGTGCCTCAGCAGTCAGTTTTAGGATGTCTTCTCTTCCTTTTATCTATGTTCATTCCCTAGGTGACCTCATCTAGTCTTACAGCTTTATATAATACAGTGGTGCCAGAGATGATGCTTGCCAAGTAATCCCTATTTTCTCCTGTCTCCATGCTATTAGGTTGTCCAATGTGTTTCCTTATTGTTAAGGGAAATACGAGGATGGTGGGGGCAATTAAAAACAAGTATTAAAAAAAACCAGCAAGTATTAATATCTAAGACAGTAGAATGCTTGAAAAAGTAGCTTGAAAGTCAAGTCACCTCTGACAGAAAGCCACTAAGGAGAGCTGCCTGTTCTTCATCAGGCTATAATATAAGCAAGAAGTAAACCTTTGTTGTGTTGAACTATTGAAATTTGGGGTCTGTTACCACAACATAGTTGAGTCTATACTGACTAAGGCGGTGCCACATATGGTTCTACAAGCTAGCTATCTTTTTGAATTCCAGCCATCTCCTCATTTTCTCAATTAGATATCTAGTAGACATCTCAATACCATAATTCCCAATTTCCTTCCAACTGTTTTTTCTGTCTGAATAAATAATCATTTTGTATTTCTAGTTGCTTAGTATGGAAACCTTAAAGTCATTTTTTTTTCTTTTGAACTTTTTATATAGTATTGGAGTATAGCTGATTAACAACATTGTGATAGTTTCAGGTGAACAGTGAAGGGATTCAGTCATACTTTACCTGTGTCATTCCTGAGTCATTTTTGACTCCTCTCTTTCAGTTATATGCTGCATCTAATCCATCAGCCAATCCTAGTTATTCTACCTTCAAAACATATCCAGAATCCTCCCACTTTTGCTGATCTCTACAACTTCCCCTTTGGTCCAAGCCACCATCATCCTGCTGGTGGAGTGCCATGACATCTGCCTAGATGGCCTTCCTGTGTTCATCCTTGCCCTACCACAGTTCACATGGACCTAGAATGTTACTCCTATGTTCAGAACCATTCAGTGTTTTTCCAAAGGCAGAATTTCTTACAGTGGTCTATAAAACACTTCCATCATCTGACCCACACTACAGCTCTGACCTCATCATCTACCCCATTCCCCTTACCTACTCCTCTCCAGCACTCTGGTCTCATTATTGCCACCAGGGAAGCCCAAGAATTACATTTCTAACAGATTTCCAGTGCTGCTTATGCTGGCCCAGGAACTGTGCTTTAAGAAACAAAGTTCTGGGGCTTCCCTGGTGGTCCAGTGGGTAAAGAGTCTGCCTTGCAGTGCTGGGGGGCGCTGGTTCGATCCCTGGCCAGAGAAGATTCCACTTGCTGAGGAGCGGCTGGACCGGTATGTCCAATTACTGGCCAGCCCTCTGGAGTGCATATGCTCAGAACCAGTGCTCTCCAATGAGAGAGGCCACTGTAATGGGAGGCCCACACAAGCCAAAGAACAAAGATGGATGAAAATAAATAAATGAAAGACCAGTAGAAGTGACCAAAAAAAAAAAAAAGAGGCCAAAATTTAAAAAGAAAGAAAGAAACAAAGTTCTCTGCTCCAAAATCACCTTTAGGCAAAGCCTTCCTTGGCTCCCTATATAAAGTAATGACCTGATGCCAATGTTTCCTATCCCTCTTACCTTGCTTTATTTTCCTCCATAACACATATCATCTGAGGAACATGGATGTAATACTTATTTCTTTATTCTCTGTATTCCCTGCTGGATTATCAACCACTGTGAGAGCAGGGATTTCACTTGTGGCTGTATGATGTAGCCTCTTTCTCCCACATCTAGCACAGTGCCTAGCATATAGTAGGTGCTGAAAAAATACTTTTTGAGTGAACAGTCAAAATATAATGCACAGCCAACTTTCTGTGAACTAAGTTTCTGGAAGAATTGTTCACAAAGATAACTCACCTTTTCCAACCATTCAGTCACTCCAATTAAGATGCTCTTATGTTCCATCTTACTTCCTTGGTTACCTTTTGTGTGGCAGTCATCCCTGCCACCACTCATACCAGAAAACACTCATGTTGCCTAGAAAAGCATATTGGCTTATGGAGGGGACACTGTGGTGTCATTCTTTATTTCAGGGACCCCATAAGAGAGGGAGAAGCCCAAGTCAACTTAGTCTAGCCCTTGTAGCTCAGTTGTTCTGAGAGGGATTATTTCACAGCCCATTACTGAGTATGTGCTGGACAAGAGCTATAGAGAATACTTAAGCAGGGTCCTGTGCACAGTTTGATGGCAGAACCAAGAAGACTAAGGCAAATATAGCAGCGCACCATTGGCAAAGAGGAAGAAGTAAGAACTTCTGCCTGAAATTGCTGACAGGGAAGAATTTGAGGGCACATTCGCCAAGAAGATGGTGTTTGAGCTAGACTTTGATGGATGAATGGATAAAGAAGATGTGGTACATATATACACTAGAATATTACTCAGCCATAAATAGGAGTGAAATTGGGTCATTTTTAGAGATATTGATGGACCTAGAGTGTATCATACAAAGTGAAGTAAGTTAGAAAGGGGCTTCCCAGGTGGCTCAATGGTAAAGAATCCACTTGCCAAGTAGGAGACATGGGTTTGATCCCAGAGGTCAGGATGATGCCCTGGAAAAGGAAATGGCAACCCAGTCCAGTATTCTTGCCTGGGAAATTCCATGGACAGAGGAGCCTGGCAAGCTATAGTCCTTGCAATCACAAAAGAGTCAGACACAACTTAGCCACGAAACAAAACCAAAAATGTCTTTTGCCTTATAAACCTTACTGTTTGATTGAGGAAATAAGAATCTCAGCTAGGCAACATAAGGAACACTGTAAGGACTGTTCCACAGCAGCATGTGACACTAACCCAGTGAGAGGAACATATAGTGCCTGCTGTGTCTTTTCCCTAAACTAGAATAATCATGGGAGAAATGGTACTTGTAATTGGTTTTGAGAGGTATTGAATAGAGGGAAGAATATGAAATTAGGATCTAAAGTGCTATAGTCTACTCTCTAGCAGCATGACCTGGGCCAAAATACTTTCCTTCAGTATTCTCGTCTGTACAATGGGTGATTTAGATTAAACTAGTAGTTCCTAATTGAAATGTTTTACTCCCAGGAGGTTTTTTGAGAGCCATTTTGGTCAAAATGATTTGGGGAGGCTCTTAGGTAGGCACCAAGTATGATAGATGTTCCACACACTACAAAGAATTATCCTTCATTCTACACTACATTTAGAAAACCTCTGGATATTCATGGAGGTGAAACCTCTGAACGTAACTACACTTTACAAATAGAAATGACTTTTTATGTTTTTTATTACTACTAATGAAAATGACTCAGCAAGCAAAGATTGAACTTTTGTTCCCCAGAATTCATAGTTATTCACTAAGAAAAAAGGCACATTCGGGGGTAAGAACTTCTGCCTGAAATTGCTGACAGGGAAGAATTTGAGGGCACATTCGCCAAGAAGATGGTGTTTGAGCTAGACTTTGATGGATGAATGGATAAAGAAGATGTGGTACATATATACACTAGAATATTACTCAGCCATAAATAGGAGTGAAATTGGGTCATTTTTAGAGATATTGATGGACCTAGAGTGTATCATACAAAGTGAAGTAAGTTAGAAAGGGGCTTCCCAGGTGGCTCAATGGTAAAGAATCCACTTGCCAAGTAGGAGACATGGGTTTGATCCCAGAGGTCAGGATGATGCCCGGGAAAAAGGAAATGGCAACCCAGTCCAGTATTCTTGCCTGGGAAATTCCATGGACAGAGGAGCCTGGCAAGCTATAGTCCTTGCAATCACAAAAGAGTCAGACACAACTTAGCCACGAAACAAAACCAAAAATGTCTTTTGCCTTATAAACCTTACTGTTTGATTGAGGAAATAAGAATCTCAGCTAGGCAACATAAGGAACACTGTAAGGACTGTTCCACAGCAGCATGTGACACTAACCCAGTGAGAGGAACATATAGTGCCTGCTGTGTCTTTTCCCTAAACTAGAATAATCATGGGAGAAATGGTACTTGTAATTGGTTTTGAGAGGTATTGAATAGAGGGAAGAATATGAAATTAGGATCTAAAGTGCTATAGTCTACTCTCTAGCAGCATGACCTGGGCCAAAATACTTTCCTTCAGTATTCTCGTCTGTACAATGGGTGATTTAGATTAAACTAGTAGTTCCTAATTGAAATGTTTTACTCCCAGGAGGTTTTTTGAGAGCCATTTTGGTCAAAATGATTTGGGGAGGCTCTTAGGTAGGCACCAAGTATGATAGATGTTCCACACACTACAAAGAATTATCCTTCATTCTACACTACATTTAGAAAACCTCTGGATATTCATGGAGGTGAAACCTCTGAACGTAACTACACTTTACAAATAGAAATGACTTTTTATGTTTTTTATTACTACTAATGAAAATGACTCAGCAAGCAAAGATTGAACTTTTGTTCCCCAGAAATTTACCATGAGTTATTCACCATTTCAGCCAATCACTGCACTAATAGTGACTCCAATTATGGCATTTGAGTCAGTGATCCCACACTCAAGAACCATTCTGCTTCAGCAGACATTAGCATTCATGATGATTCCTCATCAAGCTGTTAGCCTCTGAGGACTTTATTACATCTTCTAATAGGGCCATGTATGAACATTTATGGGCTTTCCTAGTTATTCAAATGGTAAAGAATCTGCCTGCAATGTGGGATACCTGGGTTTGACCCCTGGGTTGGAAACATTCCCTGGAGAAAGACATGGCAACCCACTGCAGTATTATTGCCTAGAGACTCCCATGGACAAAGGAGCCTGGTGGACTACAGTCCATAGGGTCACACAGAGTCAGACACAACAGAAGCAACTAAGCAGCAGCAACATGAGCATTTACATATGAAAATCCATATTGTTTCGTTATACATGACTTCTTTGTTGGAGTACAATTGCTTTACCATGTTGTGTTAGTTTCTGCTGTACAACAAAGTGAATCAGCTGTGTGTACACATATGCCCCCTTCCTCTTAAGCCTTATAGATGACTTTTGTTTTTTCTTTGCAATATATTTATGGCATAATAGGTGCTTTTCAAATTATTGCTTACATCTTTATGATAACTTATTCCTATGAATTTCTTTCCACAATAGCAAGAAAGAATAATAAATACTTATAATAAAAAATGGTGTGCTACCATGGAAAAAAATATGGATATTCCTTTAAAATCTAGAAATAAAACTACTATAAGACCCAGCAGTCCTACTACTGGGCATATACCCTCAGGAAACTAAGACTGAAAAAGACACATGTACTCCAGTGTTTATTGCAGCACTATTTACAATAACTAGGACATGGAAGCAACCTAGATATTCATTGACAGATGAATGGATAAGGAAGTTGTGGTACATTACACAATGGAATATTACTCAGCCATAAAAAGGAACACATTTGAGTCAGTTCTAATGAGGTGGATGAACCTAGACCTATTAACAGAGTGAAGTCAGAAATAGAAAGGTGAATATCATATATTAACATATATATATATATATATATATATATGGAATCTAGAGAGATAGTACTAATAATCCTAAATACAGGGCAGCAAAGGGGACACAGATATATAGAGCAGACTTTTGGACAGAGTGGAGGAAGGAGAGAGTGAGATGATTTGAGAGAATAGCATTGAAACACATACATTTATCACCATATTTAAAATAGACAGCCAGTGACAATTTGCTGTATGATGCAGGGAACTCAAAGCAGATGCTCAGTGACAACCTAGAGGGGTGTGATGGGGTAGGCGGCGGGAGGGGGGTTCAGGAGGGAGGGCACATATGTATACCCATGGCTGATTCATGTGGATGTGTGGCAGAAACCAACATAATACTGTAAAGTATTATCCTCTCATTAAAAATTAAAAAAAGGGGCTTCCCTGGTGGTCCAGTGGGTAAAGAGTCCACCTTGCAGTGCAGGGGTCACTGGTTGGATCCCTGGCACAGGGTGATCCCATATGCTGCAGAGCAGCTGGACCAGTGTGTCCAATTATGAGCCAGCACTCTGGAGCACATGCGCCCAGAGCAGGTGCTCTGCGACCAGAGAGGCCACTGCAATGGGAGGCCCACACAGGCCAAAGAGCAAAAATGGATGAAAATAAGTAAATGAAGGACCAATAAAAGAGGCCAAAAATTTTTAAAAAAATCAGAAAAAAAAATAAAATTAAAAAAGAAACTAAAAAATGGTGTGCTGATCTGAGAGTTAAGAACCAGTGTATTCATTGATCTCTCAGGGCCTTTCCGGTTCCAATTTTCTGTGGGTCTAAGAAGTGGCTTGATTTTAAGAGGCAGGGAGAGAACTTTCCACGATGGGAATGGAAAGCTCTCTCAGTGATGTGGCCTGTTTTAGCAGGGGTTAGAGTGTCCACAGGCAAGCCAGGATAGAGCAGAGACTTCCTCTGTGCTTGGTCTTGCCGTGTTCCTGGCAGCCACCCTTTTATCCCTCCTCCCAGTGTAACTGAAGACTCCTGTGGTAACTGAATCCGTAAAAGGAACACATTTGAGTCAGTTCTAATGAGGTGGATGAACCTAGACCTATTAACAGAGTGAAGTCAGAAATAGAAAGGTGAATATCATATATTAACATATATATATATATATATATATATATGGAATCTAGAGAGATAGTACTAATAATCCTAAATACAGGGCAGCAAAGGGGACACAGATATATAGAGCAGACTTTTGGACAGAGTGGAGGAAGGAGAGAGTGAGATGATTTGAGAGAATAGCATTGAAACACATACATTTATCACCATATTTAAAATAGACAGCCAGTGACAATTTGCTGTATGATGCAGGGAACTCAAAGCAGATGCTCAGTGACAACCTAGAGGGGTGTGATGGGGTAGGCGGCGGGAGGGGGGTTCAGGAGGGAGGGCACATATGTATACCCATGGCTGATTCATGTGGATGTGTGGCAGAAACCAACATAATACTGTAAAGTATTATCCTCTCATTAAAAATTAAAAAAAGGGGCTTCCCTGGTGGTCCAGTGGGTAAAGAGTCCACCTTGCAGTGCAGGGGTCACTGGTTGGATCCCTGGCACAGGGTGATCCCATATGCTGCAGAGCAGCTGGACCAGTGTGTCCAATTATGAGCCAGCACTCTGGAGCACATGCGCCCAGAGCAGGTGCTCTGCGACCAGAGAGGCCACTGCAATGGGAGGCCCACACAGGCCAAAGAGCAAAAATGGATGAAAATAAGTAAATGAAGGACCAATAAAAGAGGCCAAAAATTTTTTAAAAAATCAGAAAAAAAAATAAAATTAAAAAAGAAACTAAAAAATGGTGTGCTGATCTGAGAGTTAAGAACCAGTGTATTCATTGATCTCTCAGGGCCTTTCCGGTTCCAATTTTCTGTGGGTCTAAGAAGTGGCTTGATTTTAAGAGGCAGGGAGAGAACTTTCCACGATGGGAATGGAAAGCTCTCTCAGTGATGTGGCCTGTTTTAGCAGGGGTTAGAGTGTCCACAGGCAAGCCAGGATAGAGCAGAGACTTCCTCTGTGCTTGGTCTTGCCGTGTTCCCTGGCAGCCACCCCTTTTATCCCTCCCTCCCAGTGTAACTGAAGACTCCTGTGGGAACTGCCGGGGCAAGCCTTACAGGAAATTGCCTTGTGGCCAGTGGGGCTTCTCTGGTTACTTTCCTTAGTGACAGAAGACAGTGATGGCTTCCTGTCTGTTAGCTGGGTGGCTTTGCCTCCTTGTTCTGCCAAGTTCCGCAGAAACCTTAGCTTCTGCTCCTGACATGTCTGTTCATCTCCTGTTATTGGGGTTTTTCCCTGGTGTCTTGTCCAGCTCCCTTGCCTCCTGCCTCCTTGGGTCCATAATAGACAAATGTTATGGGATGCTTAACGGGCCATTTTTGGAATTGGGCCATAGCCTCAAACAGATACCACTTCAGTTTGGGCAAGGCCTGTTGAGTCCTCTCCCTTGCAAGTGGTGGATTTATCACCTAGTTACAAACAGGCTTTATTTTCTTCTCACTAATAATATGTGTTCACTGAAGACTACTTGGAAAATACAGAACTAGATGGAAAAGCAAATAGAAATTATCCATTATCCCAAGAAATATAGTACCTCAACCTTAGACAAACGGGGCACAGCATCGGATTGAATCGGATTCAGTCCAATGCTGTTCTGTCTCCCTATTCTCTATTCCATTCCAGCCTGCAGCTTCTACCTCCCACGGCACTTGATCTCACCCTTATGAAAACTTGCCTGTTCTGTATACCATAAAGTGGAGAGCAAACTGGAAAGTGTACAATAACACTTACCATGTCAAAGGCATAGAAGAGAGATAAAATATCTCATATCAGGAAGGTGTTTGGAATCTAAAATAGCAATATTTTGTCATGGCTCTGCCATCACTACCTTATTACTGAGGTGTTGTGCTGATAAAGGGTTGCAGGAATGTTTAAAGAGATAAGAGACCATCTGAGAAAGTCACAGTGCTCCCTGGGAATTAGGAAAAGGCTCACAGTACAAAGAGGCAAGAATGATTAAGTGTGAAACTGGCTCATAAATATGCCTTTCTCTTTGGGGAAAAAAACCCAACATTAAACAAACAAACAAAAAAGTTGGATGATACTAAATCCATCCCAGAAATAAAGTTCTTATTACAGATAATAGTTAGAATTTATGTTTTGCTCTTTTTTCCCCAAGGTGGATAGGATCAGAATGGCAGTTTCCTCATTTTCGAGTGTTTGCATTGAGAGAGAAGACTTAGAAAACACTAAGACACAAGGATTAGGATCAAGGCATTAGAGTCAGTCAGACCTGTGTTCCAAATCTAGCTCCAGGAGGTCATCAAACATTTGTCACACTGTGAATGCAATCTTGGACAGTACAAATAAGTTCCCTACTTACACAGAGCTTCCATTCTATTGAGGAAGACAGAATCTTTAACATTGAGAAGCTAACATCGTGGTATGATTGGAAGTAACTAGGGGCCACTCTGGGTTGAGTAGTCAGGAAAGGCCTCTCTGAACATAGACAGTTGAACTTAGACTTGGCTGATAAAAAGCAGCCAGCAATCAAAAACATCTAGGGGAAGGGCATTCCAGGCAGAAGTAACAGCTGGGGCAAAGGCCCTGAGGCAGGAACAGGCAAATAGAATGAATACCAGTGTGATTGAAGCGGAGTGAGCTGGGGCGAGAGCGAGGCAGAGATCAGAGAGTATCAGCACCTGGCAGGTCATGCGGGGGCAGGGGGAGGGGGGAGGGTTTGTAGAAATTCAGTTAGCAATCATTATCATCGTAAAGCAGAGAAGGAAAAAGGAAGTTGAAGAGTTTGGGGGGATACTGTACAATATCACCTGAGGAACTTCGATCTGACTAACTGGGCCCAGATATGTCACTGCCAGGTTTGCTGTGCTGAAAGTGGGGCCTGAAAAGGTCAATTCTGAGGGCAGAGTGCAGCATGATCTTTTTTCGTCTGTTGTTACATTGCTGGCACTTGGATTTCTCTCAAGTTCTCTGCCACGGCTACTGTTTTCTCAATGAGTGCAAAGATAGAAGTCCATGCAGGATAGATCTAGGGTCTATTTCCATGCAGGGATGCTGGGTCTGTCTAGAGTCTATTTCCAAACCCACATAGAGAAATGCTCTTGTATTTTGTGACTGGAATGTCTACCAATGAGCGAATATTTAAGTCACAGTTTCCCGACCAAATACCAAACTAGCTCTTTAGTGAAGTATGTTGTTGTTTGGTTGCTAAGTCACGTTCAACTCTTGGCGGCCCCGTGCACTGTAGCCTGCCAGGCCCCTCTGTCCATGCGATTTCCCAGGCAAGATTACTGGAGTGGGATACCATGTCTTTCTCCAGGGGATCTTCACAACCCAGGAATCGAACCTGCATCTCCTGTATCTCCTGCATTGGCAGGCAGATTCTTTACCAGTCGGCCATCTGGGAAGCTTTAGTGAGGCTTAGAGGTGACCTAAAAGGGTGCTCGCTTAAGATGACTTTTTATTTCATGTGACTCATGACACTGTCAAGTGAGATGATTAAGCTGCTCTGATTTATTTGGTTAGGAGGAGCATGGCCACAGGTTATGCTCCCTGGGCAGCATTGCTTCTTGCTTTGCATGGTTCACTAACTTTTTTCTTTTTTTTTTTTTAATAGGGAGAGAAGAAGCCCTATGGGAAGCCATGTGGGGGCCAAGACTGCAGTGGGGGCTGTAAGTGCTCTCCTGAGAAAGGAGCCAGAGTAAGTTGCTGCTTTCATTGTTGAAAGACAAATAGTCACAGAAGCTGATATCTGAAGTGTGTATGTTTTCTTTAGAATTAAACTGCTTAGAATTTACTCTTGTGACCTCACAGAGCAAGCAAAGTGATGAGGACCAGCTGGGAGGACCTTTGCTAACTAATGATAGGCAGAACTAGATTGGTCAGTCTCTGAGGGACCAGGAAGAGGTTTCTTTCATTGACTCAGTGCCAAGGTTTCCTCAAGGTTTCATCTGGAGTGTTTCCAAAAGGCAATTAGCTTGTGCAGATGATGATATGTTTGTAGATATGTGTAAATTTTTACAGTTCATTTATATCCACTTGGTTCTTCCCCACCATTCTGGGGAACAAGTGGTCTGATTGTTATCTCCCAGACCAGGGATGTGATTCATCCAAAATCAAGGGTACAAGGTAGCCATAAAGTTTAAAAAAAGAAGTGACTATACATAAAGAATGATTTATAGATATTATATTAAAGCATAGGACATGTTTCATAACATTACGTGATTTATTCAATGCATTGTCTTGTAATGGTTATGCCCAGTTCAAATTGTTGTGCAGATTGCAATGAACACAGTGCCTTAACCCAACATTTCTATCAGTCCTTTATGCATATGTGATGTGTTGCCTCATATGATTTGTATTTTTGATTTGCACTGAATAAACCAGCATCTTTAGTATAACTTAGCCGAAGGATTCAAGGGGGTTCAATCTATAAAACAATAAAATCCATTCTGTTAATACAATTTCAGGATTTATGGCCACCCTGTAGAATTCAGATTTTTCAACTTCCAGTATTGTATCTGCAGTCTCATCGCACTCAAACTAGCCTAAGAGCTCATGGTGTCAAAGGAAGGTAGCATTAATAGGTCAGCCAAACCCTCAAAAACAGCCGAACAGGGAGCAGAGTGACCGCTCCACCTCCTCTTTCATTATCTTCCATTTGCAGGAAAGTGAAATGTCAAACTCTGCCAGAATTTGAAGGAAAAATAGAAAAAGCCATCTCTAAATCAAAAGGGGCTGGACCTATTATACATTAAAAGCAGAGACTTAGAGAATCATAAAATATCAGAAAGGAAAAGTATATCTTCATGATCTTCTCCTCTTAATCAGATTGTCCAGAGGAAACGGACTCTGGAAAGGAAAATGACTTCCCGGGGTCAGACAGCAAATTGATGACAGACTGATTCAGACTATTATCTGCATCTTTGATTTCTTGCCTATTTACTTCACTCAATTGCTGTCTCCTAGGAAAACCATGTTCAGTCTAGCCAAGGTCATTCTTGCGTCTAATCTACAATCAGGGAACACTTGAAAAAAAAATAATTCCACCACAAATATATGAATATATTCTTAAACAACAGGAAGCAACACAGACAAAGCAAAAGCCTCCCTTGATGTTCTCTCAGTCCCAGTATTGTCTCTCTGGCCTTTCTGGTGCATAATCAAAGATATGTATGAATATGTCTAAAAATACTGAGTTGGCCAAAAAGTTCACTTGAGTTTTCCTATATCATCTTATGGAAAATACAGAATGAACTTTTTGGCCATCCAATAGTTTCATTTTCTGTTTTTCTCCAAAATATAACAATATGTATATATTCTATGACCTTTGTTATTTTGGTTTGTTTCTTTGGTCACATAATATGTCCTTAAGATCTTTGCCTCTACCCCATAGTTTAATCTAGCCTTTCCTCTTTTATGCAACAAATTCCTGTTTTAAAAATGGAAGTGCTATAGTGGAAATTCATGAAACCCTTTAGCATATGTGATGTGTTGCCTCATATGATTTGTATTTTGATTTGCACTGAATAAACCAGCATCTTTAGTATAACTTAGAAGGATTCAAGGGGGTTCAATCTATAAAACAATAAAATCCATTCTGTTAATACAATTTCAGGATTTATGGCCACCCTGTAGAATTCAGATTTTTCAACTTCCAGTATTGTATCTGCAGTCTCATCGCACTCAAACTAGCCTAAGAGCTCATGGTGTCAAAGGAAGGTAGCATTAATAGGTCAGCCAAACCCTCAAAAACAGCCGAACAGGGAGCAGAGTGACCGCTCCACCTCCTCTTTCATTATCTTCCATTTGCAGGAAAGTGAAATGTCAAACTCTGCCAGAATTTGAAGGAAAAATAGAAAAAGCCATCTCTAAATCAAAAGGGGCTGGACCTATTATACATTAAAAGCAGAGACTTAGAGAATCATAAAATATCAGAAAGGAAAAGTATATCTTCATGATCTTCTCCTCTTAATCAGATTGTCCAGAGGAAACGGACTCTGGAAAGGAAAATGACTTCCCGGGGTCAGACAGCAAATTGATGACAGACTGATTCAGACTATTATCTGCATCTTTTGATTTCTTGCCTATTTACTTCACTCAATTGCTGTCTCCTAGGAAAACCATGTTCAGTCTAGCCAAGGTCATTCTTGCGTCTAATCTACAATCAGGGAACACTTGAAAAAAAAATAATTCCACCACAAATATATGAATATATTCTTAAACAACAGGAAGCAACACAGACAAAGCAAAAGCCTCCCTTGATGTTCTCTCAGTCCCAGTATTGTCTCTCTGGCCTTTCTGGTGCATAATCAAAGATATGTATGAATATGTCTAAAAATACTGAGTTGGCCAAAAAGTTCACTTGAGTTTTCCTATATCATCTTATGGAAAATACAGAATGAACTTTTTGGCCATCCAATAGTTTCATTTTCTGTTTTTCTCCAAAATATAACAATATGTATATATTCTATGACCTTTGTTATTTTGGTTTGTTTCTTTGGTCACATAATATGTCCTTAAGATCTTTGCCTCTACCCCATAGTTTAATCTAGCCTTTCCTCTTTTATGAACACTTAAGATTGTTTCCAAATTTCTGCTGTTTTAAAAAATGGAAGTGCTATAGTGGAAATTCATGAAACAGACCTCTTTGCACTCCTTTGTAGAGTCAGAATGATTAGGTATAAGGGCGATGGGTATTTTTAATTTCCAAAACTAACACTCAAGTACCCTACAAAATATCTAATCTAATTTATTTACACTCCCATGAGCATTGTTCAAGAATGCACAAGTTTCAGCACCCTTCCTAGCACTTAACATTTTTGCTAATATGGGTGAAAATCATTCCAATTTCCAGACTACATATAAGTTTAAACATCTTTTCACATATTCATTACATGTTCGTATCTCCTATATGAATTTCCTGGACATATCCTCTCCCTACTTTCCTAAGAGGTGATTTTTAAGGATTTATTTTTTCCCCTGCAAAGATACAGCAAATAAAAACGACTCTAGTAGAAGCAGATGAGATTTGGAGTTTGACACAGAAGGGCATTTCCTGGTAGGTTGTAGGGGGTAGGAAGTTGGTTGGACCCTGAGGAACTGAAAAATAGCTCTGAACTGTTTGTGGGGTTGGAGAGACTGGAAAAGTAGAAATTCTTGTATTTTCTGAACAGACGTCTGTCCTACACCAGGCGAACATGCCTACGATGAACTCATTGTTTCACCCCTGGCTGAGATTTTGATCTTTGAAGATAGAAGGCAGTGGATTTCCTCTGTGAGGAACTCTCATTTGGATTCCAAACATCTGGAGCCCTAATCTGGCTTCTCCTTTGAACACATCAGTGGTTGAAGGGGCGTGGGATGGAGGAAAATAGAAAATCAGCGCACAGATTTTTTTCTTCAATATTTAAAAGACTCGATATCCACACAGTCAAATATGTTCCTAAAAGTTTATTTGTGAAAGCCTGAAGTTTCTGGGAATGTTTGTCGAGGGTAGTGAACCAGACCAAGCTGTATTTCATGAGTCAAGAGCAGGGATGTCCTGTTTCCCAAGGCGACCGAGAGGCCAGTGCATATGGGGCCGCTCTGGTGCACACGGGTGCTTGAAGCTGCCCGAGCAGCCAGGTCTTTTTACTCATCCTCCCTACCCTCCTGCGTTCCCAGGGCCAAGCAGGATTGTTTAAACTGGCCCCAGCACTGTTGACCCTGCAGGGCAGCCCCTCAGTACCCCTTTTGTGCAGATGTCAGAAAGATTTGAGACTGTTTTCCTTAGCTGAGAAGAGGGCCCCATTTGGATTTCAAGCTGTTCTTCTCAAGCTCTGTGGGTTGGGAGGGGAATGGAAAGTTGGGTCACCCCTGAGATATGCCACAGCCCCTGACCGGCCTTCCTCCTGCCTTGGGGAGACATTAAGCACATAGCTTGCTGGGCAGTGTGTATTTTTCCTTTGCCAAAGGCCTCTTGAACTGACTAAGACATTTACACAACACCTAGCACTTCTGTGTGACTAGGATCCAAGTCTTTGGGGCTTAAGTCATCTCAAGCTGATTTCTCGAAGGTATGCCTGCCTGTAATAAGCCCTTGCCTAGCATTGTTCCACCACTTTGTACTTTCCAAAGCATCTTTTCTCAGGGTCTGTATCGTAGTCTATATGCAACAAATAAGCTGATAAGTGAACTTGTCCAAGATCAGTAGCCTGTTGGTGGCTAAATTAGCCTACTTTGGGAGAATGGCAACTTTTTTTTCTTTTTCTTTTTTTTTTTTTTTTGACTGTGCAGGGTTAGTTCCCCAACAAAAAATCAAACCCATGTCACCTGCAGTGGAAACACAGAATCTTAACCACTGGACCACCAAGGAGGTCCTGAAAACAGCAACTTTAAAAATGGCATGCCTAGTAATGTTGAATAAAAGTATTCTCCCCATCCCCCTGGACCTTTAAATTTGGATTTAATGTTTGACTTACAGCTTTCTTTCTTGGGAGTAAGTGTTATTATCTGGAATGAACAGTCTTTCTTCCATATTTTATTTTTTTTTAAAGTGGGGGGCTTCCCTAGTGGTCTAGCGGGTAAGGACACCGCCTTGCAGTGCCAAGAGGCGCCAGTTCAATCCCTGGCCTGGGAGGATCCCACGTACCACGGAGTGACTGGACCGATGTGTCCAACTACCGAGCCGGAGCTCTGGAGTGCATGTGCCCAGAGCCGGTGCTCTGCGACAACAGAGGCCACTGTGATGGGAGGCCCACACGGGCCAAAGAACGAAGATGGATGAAAATAGATAAATGAAAGACCAATAGAAGTGGCCAAAAAAAAATTCATTTTATACTGGGGAATATCGCTGAGTCACAATGCTGTGACAGTTTCAGTTGGACAGCAAAGGGACTCAGCCCTACATAGACACATATCCATTGTTCCCCCCTCCCATCCAGGCTGCCAGGTAGCACTGAACAGATTTCTCTGTGCTATACAGTAGGTCCTTGTTGGTCATCCATTTTAAATATAGTAGTGTTTATTTATATACCCATCCCAAACTCCCTAACTGCCCCTTCTCCCCAGCAACCATAAGTTCATTCTCTAAGTCTGTGAGTCTCTTTCTGTTTTATAAGTTCATTTGTATCATTTCTTTTTAGATTCTACATATAAGGGATGGCATACAATATGGAAGAAATGTTCTTTTGACTTTTTCTCCTCCCTAGTATTTTCTTTTATCGTCTGCCATTGGATTGATCAGATCATTGTGGATTGACATTTCCATCCCTTGCGCCTTTTCCCCCCTGGATTTGAAAGCTGTCTCTGCATTATACTCTGTCAGTGTGTTTTCTGAGTTGGAGCAAGCAGACTGTTGGTGTTGTTCTGAGCCTACTATTCCTTACTAGCACTTAAGGAGTTTCCCATTTTGTCTGTGTTCTGGTGTTTGCATACAGTGTGGAGAGCTTCTAATGAGTGATGCCACTTAAGCGTACATTATCACAGAAAATCGCAGACCATGGGGAATGTTTGGATTCCCCCCGGGTTTTATGGCTGGGGAAGCTGTGTCCCAGCTAGAGAGGTAATGCAGCTAGACTGAGTTTCATGTGAAACAGCCCAGATTTCTTAATTCTTTGTCTCCGGCTTGTGGAGTACTGCTTCTCTGTCACAAAATGTGTTTCCCATGAATTCCAGAGCTCAGATGCATTCACCACCAGCGCTTCAATTTACTTTCCTCCTGAAAACAGATAGCGTTCTCTGTGTCAGCTGACTGGAACCATGGCTACCAAGAGACTGTTCCATTTTCTTCCCAAATTAGGGAATTGCTGTGTACATCTTTCCCTTCTCTCTGGGTGCCCTCCCCGACACCCATGCCCTGAGTAGCCATCATGCACAGACACCGCAGTCCTTAACCTCTATGGGTCCAAAGCTACAGCTCATCATGCTCATAACCTTCTAGGGTGGCCAGACCTTGTTCCAGCGGTCTCCGCTGGAGCATCCTGCCTTCATAACCCATTCACTCCACATCCTTTTGCAGGCTGGCCTCACTGCTTACACTGGTCACCACTAACCTGCTTGTTGCCAAAACCAATGGATGTTTTTCATTCTTATCTTCTTTGACTTCTCTGCTGCATGCAATGCCTCCTTCTTCCCTGAAATGCTCTGTTCCCTCAGATTTCATCATGCCCCACTCTCCTGGTTCGCCCCTATTCTGATTGGTTCTACCTCCATTCTACTTCTCACTGTAGATCTCTCCCAGGGTGGTTTCATATATGCCAGGGATCTTAGCTACCACTCATACAGTGATAGATATTCAACATCTAGCTCTAGTTCAGATCTTTCTGTATAGCTTCGGGTCAGCACTGTCAGTTTCTTGCTGGATGTCTCTGCTTGGAGTTTCACCATAAACATTTATGATGCAGAATTCAACCAGTAACCCCCACCAGACATGTTCCTTCCTAAGTTCCTACCTACGTCTTCCCCAACTTGGCACATGGCCCACCAAGCACTCCACTGCTCAAGCTGGAAACCCCAGGGTCATTCTTGTCTTCTCTCCCCTAACCACTAATATCTCCAATTCATCATCAAGCCCCATCTATGTATCTTCCTAAATCCAGCTCATCCATTTTTCTCCACATCTATGTTTCCAATCCGGGTCTCTATAATTTCTTGCCTGAATTGCCATAACGGCCTCCAGACTGGTCTCCCAACCCCCAGTCCCACTCTTTCCCATCCATTTGCTACTCTGCTGTCATTGTCTTTCTAAAACATAAATATGATCTTGATAATTTTGCTTAAAAATCTCTCAGTGGCTCCCCATAGATCTCACAGTATAATCTTAGCTCTAGCAGGCTTACCGAGTCCTCCATGGCAGGGCCCTTGACTCCTCTGGAGCATCCTCTCTCATCCCTAGGAGCCTCCCTCTTCAGAAAAAGAAATAAGACAAAACCATACATATAAAATGAACTATTTATAGTTCTAGGAATCTGCTATGTTATTTCACAGGTTCCAGGTTTTATACCTGCTACTGCCTTTATGTGCAATTCCAGTTTGTGTGTGCTTCCACTAGCTCTACCTTTTCTCTGCTGACTTGCTGCTATCTGCCCATCCTTTAAAACTGAACACACACTTCACCTCCTTGGAAGCTCTCCATGATAGATAGTTATCTACACTTCTCCTGAACTGAAACAACCTAATGATTTGTCTGCTCTCCACTGTCTTGTGAACTCCTTAAGGGCAATGACTTGGTCTCCTTATAGGGGCAGTAAGTAGATGCTTACAAACTATTTCATGAAGGACTGACCAACCAACCAACCAGTTTGGTTGGGAATAGTTCCAGTCCTGCTCTCCTGGATTAGCTCTTAAGTTGCTATGAAGCAGATGAGAGTCTCTTCTAGGGGGAAATCCTTTCTGCTAGAAGAAAGCAGAGAGCCAGAACAGTCGTTTCCGTAGCTTTTTTTCCCCATCCTGTTCACTGTAAGGATCACAGCTCTTTCCCACACTCTGCTTCCCATAGCTCGCTTTGGGATTCTGCTCTACCTAACTCCTCTGGGTTTTTGACCTTGACCTCTTCTTTTACCTGATTGTGTCTTACTCTGTGCCTTAGCAATGCCAGGGGCTTGACAAAATGCTGTTGTTTAACTACCAGTAATCCATTCTTTTTCCAAGGTGAGGACCTATTCATGAATAACTGTGAGTGAAAGATAATCACACTTTCTTTTTGACATTGGTTTCACCGTCCTCTCCCCCAAACCTTTTGCTGAAAGCCTCTTAGTCTTTTTTTTTTTTAAGATTTATTTATCTATTTATTTTGGGCGGGGATCGGGTTGGGGAGGGAGGGGAGCGGGCGGGCCACTTCTATTGGTCTTTCATTTCTCTATTTTCATCCGTCTTTGTTCTTTGGTTCCAGTGGGCCTCCCATCACGGTGGCATCTGTCGCTGCAGAGCGCCGGCTCTTGGCGCATGCGCTCCAGAGCTGCAGCTCGGTGATTGGACACATCGGTCCAGCTGCTCTGTGGCACGTGGAATCTTCCCAGGCCAGGGATCCAACCGGTGCCCCTTGCACTGCAAGGTGGTGTCCTTACCCACTGGACCACCAGGGGAAGCCCAGCCTCTTAGTTTTATGCAGTGTTGATGGTCTTGAGTTGTCCTTGTTCTTCTTCCTTGTGGGGAGAATGGGAAAGTGTCTATTCAAGGAAGTAGCCACTGGGTGATTAAAGGTAAGGGAGGGAGATTAAAAAAATCAAAGATTCCTGTGCATTTTAAATATAGTATTTAGGTCAGGGATAATTGATGACAATGTTAAAAGTTGCTGTCTTTGCTCTGAGTCAAGATGCAGTCATAGCCTAGCAGATGTTTGTGGTTATCTTAATCCTCTCTTTGATCGTATTGGGACAGTATGAGATTTCTGGAATATATTATCTGTACTAGTGAGGGAGGCTTCTGTTAGAGAGGAGCCAAGGAGCTGGAAGAGGAGATAAATACACAGCTGTGGAGTCAAGGGCACTGCTTTAGATACCCAGAGACAGTGCCAGGCCTGAGCTTTGCCAACTGGATGACACTGGGCTGGTGCTTCCCCCTCTCAAGGTCCCAGTTTGCCCATCAATAAAGTCAGGAGTTTGGTCAGAGTGATCTCAAAGAGCCCATGCGCTCTGATGATAGACATCAGACCCCATGTTACTGTGCTATGACAGTTCCTTGCCCCTAAAGTGTCTTATGTTTTCTAGTGTTGCAGTGAGATATGGAGGCCATTTTTGACAGTGTTTTACCCTCTGGAGGGGTGTCTTGGCAGCTGCCTCAGAGGAAAATCACTTACTGGGGCTTTTCCTCTCCCCAAACCTTTTGCTGAAAGCCTCTTAGTCTTTTTTTTTAAAGATTTATTTATCTATTTATTTTGGGCGGGGATCGGGTTGGGGAGGGAGGGGAGCGGGCGGGCCACTTCTATTGGTCTTTCATTTCTCTATTTTCATCCGTCTTTGTTCTTTGGTTCCAGTGGGCCTCCCATCACGGTGGCATCTGTCGCTGCAGAGCGCCGGCTCTTGGCGCATGCGCTCCAGAGCTGCAGCTCGGTGATTGGACACATCGGTCCAGCTGCTCTGTGGCACGTGGAATCTTCCCAGACCAGGGATTGAACCGGTGCCCCTTGCACTGCAAGGTGGTGTCCTTACCCACTGGACCACCAGGGGAAGCCCAGCCTCTTAGTTTTATGCAGTGTTGATGGTCTTGAGTTGTCCTTGTTCTTCTTCCTTGTGGGGAGAATGGGAAAGTGTCTATTCAAGGAAGTAGCCACTGGGTGATTAAAGGTAAGGGAGGGAGATAAAAAAAATCAAAGATTCCTGTGCATTTTAAATATAGTATTTAGGTCAGGGATAATTGATGACAATGTTAAAAGTTGCTGTCTTTGCTCTGAGTCAAGATGCAGTCATAGCCTAGCAGATGTTTGTGGTTATCTTAATCCTCTCTTTGATCGTATTGGGACAGTATGAGATTTCTGGAATA
Source organism: Tragulus kanchil (assembly GCA_022376925.1). NCBI lineage: Eukaryota > Metazoa > Chordata > Mammalia > Artiodactyla > Tragulidae > Tragulus > Tragulus kanchil. Next base: position 60,888,168 of record JAIOJX010000001.1, on the reverse strand, counting down.
TATTATCTGTACTAGTGAGGGAGGCTTCTGTTAGAGAGGAGCCAAGGAGCTGGAAGAGGAGATAAATACACAGCTGTGGAGTCAAGGGCACTGCTTTAGATACCCAGAGACAGTGCCAGGCCTGAGCTTTGCCAACTGGATGACACTGGGCTGGTGCTTCCCCCTCTCAAGGTCCCAGTTTGCCCATCAATAAAGTCAGGAGTTTGGTCAGAGTGATCTCAAAGAGCCCATGCGCTCTGATGATAGACATCAGACCCCATGTTACTGTGCTATGACAGTTCCTTGCCCCTAAAGTGTCTTATGTTTTCTAGTGTTGCAGTGAGATATGGAGGGCCATTTTTGACAGTGTTTTACCCTCTGGAGGGGTGTCTTGGCAGCTGCCTCAGAGGAAAATCACTTACTGGGGCTTTTTACTGCCGATGCTGGAAGCACCTAATGGCTGAAGCTGCATCCCTGCAGGAATGTGCTGTGCTCTCTTCATCAACCATCTGGCTGGTGTGATATGAAGAGACTCACAGGGATGTTGCCTTGCCACACCTCCTCACCCCCTAGATTTGTTCCTTGCCTGGCCTGCTGGCAGTTCTAGCTTTAGAGACCCACTCTTTATGTTAAATATGGCCCTAACTTTGCATGACTTGCATCACTTGCATAGGCTTCTGTGGTAAGAAGAGGCAGGCTTACTCTGCCTAATTAGGGGAGGAGCAGTGTGCACAATTCTTTAGAGACTGCTCAGTTTCCTTGTCCTGCCCTTCTCATCCATATGTCAGAGACATTGGCTATCAAAAGATGGGCAACGGGGCTTCCCTGGTGGTCCAGTGGGTAAGGACACTGCCTTGCAGTGCAAGGGGCGCCAGTTTGATCCCTGGCCTGGGAAGGTCCCACGTGCCGCAGAGCAGCTGGATCAATGTGTCCAAATATCGAGCTGGAGCTCTGGAGCGTATGTGGCCAGAGCTAGTGCTCTGCAATAACAGAGGCCACTGTGATGGGAGGCCCAGACAGGCCAAAGAACAAAGATAAATGAATGAAATATCAATAGAAGTGGCCAAAAAAAAAAAAGAGAGATGGGCAAGCATCTTGCCCACCAATGTGCCACATAGTCCCGCCTCTTGGAGTCTGCCTTCATCTTCCATCCTCAGCCATATACATGAAATCTCCTACGTACAGACAAGTTCCTTTCCAAGAGTGCATTTGTAACTCCAATTTGTTCATAACTCCAACAAAGTATCCTAGGTACCCAAGGAATACAATCAGCTATCCAGTGCTGTACTGTGATAGATTAATTATACTTTTCAGGCAAATAATATATAAAAAAACACAAACATGAAAAATAAAGAAAAAATATTTAATGTTATAGTATACTACCTTGAGAAGTACCATAGTACAGTACAACAGCTGACTTACAGGGACTGGTATCTAGTGAACAGATCAGAAGAATTACTGAATGGAAGAGGGAGAGGAGACGGGAGATGGTAGAGCTGAAGGATTGTCAGCAATAGGAAGGCAAGAGGCAGGTTACACCTGATGCTGTTGGAAAACACGTTCACATCTTTGAAAGTTCACTATATGAAGGTCCATATATAAGGAATCTACTGTAATCTTCTCTCCTCTTCTTGCTCTTCTCTTATCTCTAACCTCCTTCTCTCTCCTTCCTGGCTTCCCTCCCTCTGGCTCTAGCATTTCTAGCTCTCCATCCCTTACTCTCATTTTCCCCACAATGGCCTCCTCGCCCAGTTCCTTCCCTCTGCTTTCAGTTGCCTGGGATTGCTTCCTGTGTCACGAGTCTGGGCTTTTTTCTCCTCTCTGAGCAGGCACGAAATGACAGCAGCAGGAGATGGGAAAGCAAGGCTGAAATGTACTTTACAGAGGTGTTGCACTTCTCCAGAGATTCAAAATCCCAAAACCTGGATCAGTGGTCTCCAAAATAGATGGGAGTGAGGGGAGGAGGAGGTTGGCACAGGCAAGTCAGTCTATTGTAAAATCAGCATAAAAGAAAATATTATGGCTTATATTTTCATTTAAATGGAAAACATCCAGAAAGAAATGAAGATTTGGATTCAAATGGTTTAATTTATGTAAAGTGCCTGAAACAGTGTATACTATGCTGTGTGCTATCTAAGTATTAGATATTATTATCACTACTATTAAGCTTTTCAAATATGTAAGACACACATTGTCACTGGCACCCTCGGTTGCATATGCTTTGTAAGGTATTCTGAGGGAAGAATGGGAGCCCACAGGTAGAAGGGTTGACCCTGGGCCCCTTCTTTTTTGTTCCCAAATGTATACCAGAGATATTGGTATCTCTTTGGGCCCAGTTAAGTGGATTTATGGATTATATTATCGAACTACATTAACCCTCACAAAGTGGACAAGTGGCTTAAGAAGATTGCTGCAAATAAGCCATATATTGAAGATAATACCAGTAATGGAAGACCATGAAAATGGCAGCGCTCACATTTCTCTTACTCTTTGAATGAGGCTTTCCGTCAGCCTCACTATGAGGTACAAACACAACAGCCTAATCACATATGACAAGAAGTCAGCAAAAAAGTAATTCAAGAATAATCAAGAAGACTAAATTAAATATGGATTTACATTCATTCTCAGTAATGAAAGATCTGGCCCTAAGTGTATAGGGTGCCTTGAAATATTAGCTAATAATGAAGCCATCACAATTAACAAGACCTTTGACATGCTATATATTTCATCTTTATCTCATGCTTTTACATTTTCTATTCATTGTGTGTGTTTCATAATATATATGTATGTACTGTGTTGTGCTTAGTCACTCAGTCATGTTCAACTCTTTGCAATCCCATGGACTGCAGCACGCCAGGCTGCTCTGTTCGTGAGGATTGTCCAGGCAAGAATACTATAGTGGGTTCCTATGCCCTCCTCCAGGGGATTTTTCCAACCCAGGGATCAAACCCTGGTCTATCATATTATGAGTGGAATTTTTTTTTACCATCTGAGTCACCAGGGAAGCTCAGGAATACTGGAGTGGGTAGCCTATCCCTTCTCCAGGGGATCTTCCTCACCCAGGGATTGAACTGGGTTTCTTGCATTGCAGGTGAATTCTTTACCAGCTGAGTTACTGGGGAAGCCCATATATGTGTATGTGTGTATATATGTAGAATAGGACATGTATATAATTTATATAATTAGTAATAATATAGTATTTATACATATAAAACATGTTGTAATTTTTCTTAACTGAAAAGGGTACACAACCAGAAAGACAATCATACCACCAACTTTTGGGCCTTGCCTTAAGAACTTTTTTTTTTTTTGCTTTCACCTTAACAACTTTATAGAAAATAAAGTGATAGGAATTTCAGGAGTTGGGAGAAGTAAGACAGCAAAGAAATTTTAAAATCATAAATCCTGAGCCTGGGAGATTGGATCCAAGCCCCAAGTGGCATTTTATAGCTTTCCCAGCATGCACATGAATGCTCTTTCCCTCTTTTTGAATATGAAGACTTTTGGAAGAAGCCATTTCAGAAAGGTGAAGAAACTTTCCCAAGGTCCCTTGCAAGTAGCATAGCTGAGATCTGAACCAAGTACTCTATCAGTGAACCAAGTACCTTTGCTCAGTGTTCTTTCTACCATTTCAAATGGTAATCACTCAGTCATGTCTGACTTCTTGTGACCCCATGGATTGTAGCCTGCCAGGCTCCTCTGTCCATGGGATTTTTCAGATAAGGATACTGGAGTGGGTCCCCATTTCCTTCTCCAGGGGATCTTCCTGAACCAGGGATTGAACGCGGGTCTCCTGTGTTACAGGCAGAGTCTTTACCATCTGAGCCACCAGGGAATCCCCTACCATGTCAAACGGCCTCTTAGTTTCATGGCCATCATCAGATGAGCTCATCATGATCAGATTGTTATGAATGGTGGGATACTTGTAGTGGAGAAAATCTGTCAGGAAGATATAGACCAGATATCAACAAATCAATCATCCTGCCCTCGCCTCAGTTAGAAATAACCCTTGACTGCATATATAGCATCTGTTTATATCCTTGTCTGAGTTTTAACATGTTTTCCTCATATCTCCATCTTTTAAAAGTTACAGGAACTGAAATCCATGCATAAAGAAAGCCTGGCTCTCATCTGTGATTACAAGTTTTCTGAGGCATTACATCAAATTTTACAGCTCTGATACAGTTCTGTTCCTTCATGGAGGAGCTACTTGATTTTCAATGGAGTTAGACATGTGTATAGATGAAACAACCAAGTATATGTCAAGGAAATAATATGGTGTCTGTTCTGAGAAGACTTTCATTGATGGCACTCTTCCAAGAATGTTTAACAAAATTAATTGCATGGCATCTCTCTTAAACTATAGAATTCGATGGGGCAAATGTGCATTGCTTTGCAGAAATTTACCTCACTGTCATCTTTTCAAAAGAACTTTTATTTTAACAAATAAGGCAGATGGCCAATTATTTAATGACTACCTTTACTTACAGAGGTAGAGGTCCTAGACTATGTTCTACACTGTGTTTTTCTTATTGTGTTACATCAGGTTCAAGCCCACTAGGCAAACATTTAAGGAAACACTGAAGAATGCAGACATATTACAAGCACCAGACTTAGGGAGACTACACACACACACACACACACACACACACACACACACCCCAGCCAGCAGCAGCAATAGCCCTTTACTACACAGCATTGCATCATCTGATTGAAAGTCTCAGTAGCAGAGCACAGGTCCTCAAAAGGAGGTATTGATGTGGACTGGAGTGAATAAGCAAACTCTTTTTTTTAGTATTATGACAAAAATGTTTCTTTAGGAAGATGTATTTGGTGGGGGCTGTATAGAGTGGCCTAGAGTGAGAGGCATGATAGGCAGATAGAATGCTCTCTATTTTTAGAGGTAAAGTGGCGTGTCCTTAATGCCCTAGCATAATAGAATGGAAACTTCATGTTTTCTACTGCTCAGATCCTATCTTTCTTTAAATGATTCTCTGCAACTTTGAACACACATGCAGAGACACATACACATTCATTAGTGATTTGATGATGAGAGCTAGTCTTCATTTTAGATGAAGGTATCACCTGGGGGGCTTCCCAGGTAGGGCACAGCAACACACTCCAGTATTCTTACCTGGAAAACCCCATGGACAGGGGAGTCTAATGGGCTACATATAGTCCAGGGGATCGCAATGAGTCAGACACGACTGAGGCAACTGAGGACTCACACCCACAGGTGGTTCTAGTGGCAAAGTATCTACCTACCAATACCGGAGACATAAGGAGACTCGGGTTCGATCCCTGGTTCAGGAAGATGCCTTGGAGGAGGACATGGCAACAAACTCCAGTATTTTTGCCTGGAGAATACCTTAGACAGAGGTGGTTGGCAGGCTACAATCCATAGGGTCAAAAAGAGTCAGACGGGCTTCCCTGGTGGCCCAGTGGGTAAGGACGCCACCTTGCAGTGCAAGGGGTGCCGGTTGGATCCCTGGCCTGGGAAGATTCCACGTGCCGCGGAGCGGCTGGACGGATGTGTCCAATTACCGAGTCGGAGCTCTGGAGCGCATGCGCCCAAAGCCGGTGCTCTGCGACAACAGAGGCTACCGCGATGGGAGGCCCACACGGGCCAAAGAACGAAGATGGATGAAAATAGATAAATGAAAGACCAATAGAAGTGGCCCACCCATCCCCTACTCCCAATCCCCCCAAAATAAATAAATAATAAATATTTTTTTAAAAAAAGAGTCAGACATGACTGAAGCAACTGAGCACACATGCACACAACACCTTCTTATTTCTTAATTAGCTTAAAGGTGGTACTAGTTCCTTTCCATCGCATTCATCTAACTCCTTGGAACACAGTATCGCATTGGTTAGTCCCCACTGATCCAAACTGAGGAAAATTCATCCCCAAACCAAGTGGAATCCACAGCACTGGAATGACCCTATTTTGATTTCAGAGAGCTCTATATGATGCTTCTCTCCATTTGGATGCTAAAAGCTCTGACAGTCACTCTGATGCCCAGCCAGAAAGGCCAGCTCAGTAGGTTCTGAATGAGCTTCTGCTTCCTAGTTGATACATTTATGAGTGAATGGTAGAGTTTGAGCAATCATGAGAAAAGGAAGTCATTGGTTGCCAGAAGACAGATCTTAAAGCTGGCTCAGCAGAGAAATCTACAGAATCCCTTAGAATGGTGCCCTTATCCTGAATTACCAGTTGGGACATTAGCAGGCTCTGTGGACTTAGCACTTGACTTTGCTATGACACCTTTTCTAGTTTTTACAAGGTTAGTTTCACTCTTTCATTTTTGAAAACCCAAAGGGAAAACATGCTCATTCCTTTAGACCCGCAGGAAGATTAATGTTTGGTTATGAACCATATCAAAGAAACCATGGTCTCTGTCCCTGTAACATGTCTTTTCTAGTTCAAATAATCGGAGTGACTTGGCATTCCAGTGCTTTAGTTGGGTTCCCTCTTGGAGCTGACACCAGTCAGTGGTTGCTGCCCCCTTCACATGTTGCTGGGGGAATGCCAGTTAAGCTATGAGTAAAGCAGGGAGCTGGGGAGAAACAGGCTGTGAGGCTCAGAATGGAATGAAGGGTAACTGGGGTTCAGGAACCAGATTTACCCAGAGAGAGACAAAAAAAAGCAAACAAAAGGAAGAGACAGGTCTAAACAGGCACCCCAGACAGGGCCCCTGTGCCTCTGTTCTGTAAGAACAGAGCCTTAAACTTCACAAAGCTCACGAAGGGAAGGGAGCCAGGGGTTAAACACAGTCTTTGTAATTCAGTTGAAGAATGATTAACCAAGTACACATAGAAAAGCCACACATGTTCATATAAAGCAACATTTATTTTCTTAAAACCCGCTCAGACACTCCATGAATTTAGAGATCAGTGAAAGAAAGTTTTTTAACCAACCAGATACTTAGAAACACAGACTCAGAGAGGCTCACCCTCCCCGCAACTCCTTGGAACACAGTATCGCATTGGTTAGTCCCACTGATCCAAACTGAGGAAAATTCATCCCCAAACCAAGTGGAATCCACAGCACTGGAATGACCCTATTTTGATTTCAGAGAGCTCTATATGATGCTTCTCTCCATTTGGATGCTAAAAGCTCTGACAGTCACTCTGATGCCCAGCCAGAAAGGCCAGCTCAGTAGGTTCTGAATGAGCTTCTGCTTCCTAGTTGATACATTTATGAGTGAATGGTAGAGTTTGAGCAATCATGAGAAAAGGAAGTCATTGGTTGCCAGAAGACAGATCTTAAAGCTGGCTCAGCAGAGAAATCTACAGAATCCCTTAGAATGGTGCCCTTATCCTGAATTACCAGTTGGGACATTAGCAGGCTCTGTGGACTTAGCACTTGACTTTGCTATGACACCTTTTCTAGTTTTTACAAGGTTAGTTTCACTCTTTCATTTTTGAAAACCCAAAGGGAAAACATGCTCATTCCTTTAGACCCAGGAAGATTAATGTTTGGTTATGAACCATATCAAAGAAACCATGGTCTCTGTCCCTGTAACATGTCTTTTCTAGTTCAAATAATCGGAGTGACTTGGCATTCCAGTGCTTTAGTTGGGTTCCCTCTTGGAGCTGACACCAGTCAGTGGTTGCTGCCCCCTTCACATGTTGCTGGGGGAATGCCAGTTAAGCTATGAGTAAAGCAGGGAGCTGGGGAGAAACAGGCTGTGAGGCTCAGAATGGAATGAAGGGTAACTGGGGTTCAGGAACCAGATTTACCCAGAGAGAGACAAAAAAAAGCAAACAAAAGGAAGAGACAGGTCTAAACAGGCACCCCAGACAGGGCCCCTGTGCCTCTGTTCTGTAAGAACAGAGCCTTAAACTTCACAAAGCTCACGAAGGGAAGGGAGCCAGGGGTTAAACACAGTCTTTGTAATTCAGTTGAAGAATGATTAACCAAGTACACATAGAAAAGCCACACATGTTCATATAAAGCAACATTTATTTTTCTTAAAACCCGCTCAGACACTCCATGAATTTAGAGATCTACCGAAACCTGTATATCCACCCAGAATTAATATCGATATTAATATTAATTAATATTGATCCCCAGAAACCCTGAGGATACACACCCTTAGAAACACAGACTCAGAGAGGCTCAGTAGTGCAAAAATACCAAGAGTCCCACCATGCCTAACAGTGGGCTGGTTTTTGAGACATGTGACAGAGTTTCATGAGCTGATAGAATCCAGCACTGGCATCTGGGCCTAAGGCTCCAGTGACTGGCACCAGGGTGAGACAAATGAACCTCTCTTTGAATCTTACCTTCCAAATCAAGTCCTACCTTAGCTCCAGGTCTAATAGCAGGATGGAAGCCTGTCTCCTCCATCTCATCTTGTATGAAGCAAGGAGCCAGGCATGAAGGCCTGTAAGGTCTTGGAGGAAGCAGAGTGTACAGTGTCGCTGAGCTCCCGCACCCCCTTACCCCCAAGGCTCATTTACAGCCTAATGACAAATAGCCCCTAGGCCCATACTTAGACCAGCCCCCACCGGACCTCCTTCAGGCCCCACTGTCCCAGGGGAACTTGATTGCCTGGAGGGTCGGCACAGGCTCTTCACATACTCCCCAGAAGTCCCTGCTCCTTGGGGCCCTCCCAACCCAGTACCCACTCCCACACCCAGCCAGCCTCAGGAGCTCAGTGGCCGCATCTCTGAGGGGACCTCTCGGGTGGGTTCACAAGGCAGCCTCCAAGGGAGGAGGCCAGCCTGGCCCGGAGTAGACGGCGGAGTCTCTGGCAGGACACACAGAACTGCCTCAGCAGCCAGAGGCGGAGGCTAGGTGGCCTTCAAACCTTGACCCACCGCCCACCACATTCACAGACCAAATCCAGTGGCTGCTGACCTTTAGCAATGGGAGAAGCCAAAACAAGCTACAGGCGTATCAGGAAGCCAGATTTACCCAGAGAGACAAAAAAAAGCAAACAAAAGGAAGAGACAGGTCTAAACAGGCACCCCAGACAGGGCCCCTGTGCCTCTGTTCTGTAAGAACAGAGCCTTAAACTTCACAAAGCTCACGAAGGGAAGGGAGCCAGGGGTTAAACACAGTCTTTGTAATTCAGTTGAAGAATGATTAACCAAGTACACATAGAAAAGCCACACATGTTCATATAAAGCAACATTTATTTTCTTAAAACCCGCTCAGACACTCCATGAATTTAGAGATCTACCGAAACCTGTATATCCACCCAGAATTAATATCGATATTAATATTAATTAATATTGATCCCCAGAAACCCTGAGGATACACACCCTTAGAAACACAGACTCAGAGAGGCTCAGTAGTGCAAAAATACCAAGAGTCCCACCATGCCTAACAGTGGGCTGGTTTTTGAGACATGTGACAGAGTTTCATGAGCTGATAGAATCCAGCACTGGCATCTGGGCCTAAGGCTCCAGTGACTGGCACCAGGGTGAGACAAATGAACCTCTCTTTGAATCTTACCTTCCAAATCAAGTCCTACCTTAGCTCCAGGTCTAATAGCAGGATGGAAGCCTGTCTCCTCCATCTCATCTTGTATGAAGCAAGGAGCCAGGCATGAAGGCCTGTAAGGTCTTGGAGGAAGCAGAGTGTACAGTGTCGCTGAGCTCCCGCACCCCCTTACCCCCAAGGCTCATTTACAGCCTAATGACAAATAGCCCCTAGGCCCATACTTAGACCAGCCCCCACCGGACCTCCTTCAGGCCCCACTGTCCCAGGGGAACTTGATTGCCTGGAGGGTCGGCACAGGCTCTTCACATACTCCCCAGAAGTCCCTGCTCCTTGGGGCCCTCCCAACCCAGTACCCACTCCCACACCCAGCCAGCCTCAGGAGCTCAGTGGCCGCATCTCTGAGGGGACCTCTCGGGTGGGTTCACAAGGCAGCCTCCAAGGGAGGAGGCCAGCCTGGCCCGGAGTAGACGGCGGAGTCTCTGGCAGGACACACAGAACTGCCTCAGCAGCCAGAGGCGGAGGCTAGGGTGGCCTTCAAACCTTGACCCACCGCCCCACCACATTCACAGACCAAATCCAGTGGCTGCTGACCTTTAGCAATGGGAGAAGCCAGTTGGGAAGAAGCAAACAGGAAAACAAACACAACCTGCACCAGCTTCCAAACTGAAAGTCCTCAAATATCCCTTGTCTGCCCCCTCGCAAACAAAGGCCCTCTCATGAAAAATGGAGGACCCTTACACTCCAGGATGGCAGAGCAAGAAACACCTCGGGAATCATGTAGTCCAACCATTTCATCTTACTGTGGGAGTCCGTGGTGAGGAAAAGAGCTAAACTCCATTGAGTTTCCCTTGATTATGAAAGCCAGGGTGTGTGTGTGTGTGTGTGTGTGTGTGTGTGTGTGTAAAAGAGAGAGAGAGAGAGACAGAGACCATCTGATCTGGAATTCTGAATCATGAAACTTGTGAGCAGGAATGCCTTTACCCCAGTAAACAGATATTTTTCCCACTTCCCAGGAATCCACAAGTACTCAGAAGAGGGTAGGGGAAATTTTCCATTTTGGTAGAACCAGAAAGTACAGTGATGGAAAGCACAGATTTTGTAGCCAGATAAGCCCATCTTTTAAGATCCATTAAGCTCTGTTATTTACTAGATATGTGAGCTTTACCCAGTGTTTCTCAACCAGGGAACATTTGGCCAGGTATGGAAATATTTTTGGTTGCCATAATTGGTAGGGTGCTACTGGCATCTAGTCAACAGAGAACAGGGTAGCTGGTAAACACCCTATATTGCATAGGATGGTCCTCCATCACATGACATTATCTGCTCCAACTAGTGTCAATGTTGAGAAACCCTGAGTTAAGCAAATAACTTAACCATTCTGAGCTTCAGTTTCTTCATCTGTGACCTAGAGTAATAGTAACTATCCCACAGGGTTGTTATAATAATTAAATAGATTTAAAATATATATATATATATATATATATATATATATATATATATATATATATATATACACACACACACACACACACACACACACACACACAATTAGTATAATGCCTGGCACAAAGTGCTATACTAATTATTAGCTATTAGTTCCTCAAACCCTCCCTTACCTCCACCTTCTCTTATAGTTACTGGCACATATCTCTATTCCCCTTACTGTGTAACTCACTGAAACAGTTGTTTATACTCAAAATCTCCACTTTTCACATTCTCTCTTGAACCCATGCTAGTCTGGTTTCATTGCCATTGCTCCTTTATTCTAAAAGACACCAGTGACATCCACTCTGTTAAATCCCAATGATCATCTCTCAGTCTTCATCTTACTTGACCTGCCATCAGCATTTGAAAATGTCTTTTTACTCTCTCTTTCTTAAAAAATGTTTCTTTGCTTGGCTTCCAAAACACCACTCCTTTGATTCTCCAGTTACTTCAAGATAGAAAGCTTTGCTCCAAGAGGAGAGCGACTGTCTGATTTGTTTTGTTGAATGAAGTAAGTAATGAATAATACTTACTGTAAAAATTAAATGAGATCATGTATGTGAGGTATTTAGCAAACACCAAACACTTGATGAATGGTCAGTATTACCAGTACTACTGCACCTATTACCAAGGATATTATTGCTATTATTATCATTCTCCCCTCCTGGGCTATGAGCCTCTTGAGCATGGATTAGCATTTAGCTTGTCTTGGACTTCTCTTATATAGAGCTTTATTCAATAGAAGAGTATATATCCAAACCAGGACAGATATCCAGAAAACAGTCTGCTATGGATGAAAGTTGTTGATAAAGGCATGAGCCTAGAGCAGGGCCTTAGAGTAGAAATGAGTTTGGAAGAGCTTGATTGGGGGTGGGGTGGATGGCTATAGTCTCATGGGAACAGGCATCCAGGAGGGTGTCACATTTTTGCCATGTCTACTCCCTCTTCATAAATGACATTATCTGCTCCAACTAGTGTCAATGTTGAGAAACCCTGAGTTAAGCAAATAACTTAACCATTCTGAGCTTCAGTTTCTTCATCTGTGACCTAGAGTAATAGTAACTATCCCACAGGGTTGTTATAATAATTAAATAGATTTAAAATATATATATATATATATATATATATATATATATATATATATATATATATATACACACACACACACACACACACACACACACACACAATTAGTATAATGCCTGGCACAAAGTGCTATACTAATTATTAGCTATTAGTTCCTCAAACCCTCCCTTACCTCCACCTTCTCTTATAGTTACTGGCACATATCTCTATTCCCCTTACTGTGTAACTCACTGAAACAGTTGTTTATACTCAAAATCTCCACTTTTCACATTCTCTCTTGAACCCATGCTAGTCTGGTTTCATTGCCATTGCTCCTTTATTCTAAAAGACACCAGTGACATCCACTCTGTTAAATCCCAATGATCATCTCTCAGTCTTCATCTTACTTGACCTGCCATCAGCATTTGAAAATGTCTTTTTACTCTCTCTTTCTTAAAAAATGTTTCTTTGCTTGGCTTCCAAAACACCACTCCTTTGATTCTCCAGTTACTTCAAGATAGAAAGCTTTGCTCCAAGAGGAGAGCGACTGTCTGATTTGTTTTGTTGAATGAAGTAAGTAATGAATAATACTTACTGTAAAAATTAAATGAGATCATGTATGTGAGGTATTTAGCAAACACCAAACACTTGATGAATGGTCAGTATTACCAGTACTACTGCACCTATTACCAAGGATATTATTGCTATTATTATCATTCTCCCCTCCTGGGCTATGAGCCTCTTGAGCATGGATTAGCATTTAGCTTGTCTTGGACTTCTCTTATATAGAGCTTTATTCAATAGAAGAGTATATATCCAAACCAGGACAGATATCCAGAAAACAGTCTGCTATGGATGAAAGTTGTTGATAAAGGCATGAGCCTAGAGCAGGGCCTTAGAGTAGAAATGAGTTTGGAAGAGCTTGATTGGGGGTGGGGTGGATGGCTATAGTCTCATGGGAACAGGCATCCAGGAGGGTGTCACATTTTGGCCATGTCTACTCCCCTCTTCATAAATGATGGGATCATGAAAGGCAGGGAGTAGCAGTTCTCACCCATTAATCATCTCAGTTCCTCCTCTCCCAGGTATGGGGGAGAAGCAGGACTGTAGCCAAATGCTAATATGAACAGGGCTTATCTGTTGGGTTTGACAGAATAAGCAACATACATTCACTTGACTCACAGTACTGGTTGAAATTCATTTTCAGTCATCTTGAAATTTAAGCAATTTTGCACACTAATCAGCTCCTATTAGCATCTGTACAAATTTGCAAGTGGCATTTATACTAGCCAGAGAATTTGGTCCCTTAGGGGTCACCGTTAGAAAAAGTACGCAATCCAAAATTTACTAGAAAACTTGTGAACACTCAAAACATCTATTAGGTATTACTGATCATTCTAATAACATAATTTGGCAGCATTTTGAGTGAAAATGAGGTAATAACCCAATAGGCTATTTGAACCAAGATTCTTTTTTCCATTTAAAACAGAATATCTAAATTTTATAGTTTTCATGCCATTAACTACTGCCAACTGTGGCATTAAATAATGGCTAGCCTTTCCTTTCTTTCTTCTACCACATACTCCAAACAAAATGCCCCATAGCTTAGACCCTAAGAAATGCAATTAAATAAAATCCATATGCTTTCAGTCCCTGACCATCCAAAACCTACATTCCTGCTTACTTGCATTATAGCTCATATTCAGTGACCAATGTGCTTTAAAAATGGGTCATGGTATCTGTAACTTGCCAGATGGGACCTGTCCAAGTGCAGAGAAAAATCATAACCTGTTTTCTATCAACTGACCAAAACCCAAACCATTGACTTCAAAATGGATTAATATAACTTTATTTTTAAATCAGCATTTATTTTCTTGGAGTTTGAACTTGCCATCAACTCAAAGAGCTTCTAAAAATTAACTGAGTTTAAATTTTCTAAACTTTTGGAATGATCTTGTTTTTTAAGCATTCCTGTAGGTGCTTAATACATACACAAGTGACATAAAAGCCACCATGATTTTCCAACTGGCTGGGCTGTTGGTGACTTCTTGCAGTTCTACTATTACTTGTCAAAGATCCTCCAATATCCATCTGGGCCCACAGTTATCCAAGGCTCCTAAAGAAGTGATGATATAACCCAAAGGGGGAAGTTGTAATTCATTCTGAAAAGATGACCTGAACCTCCTATAGATGTCAAATGAGCCCTAGCCTATCTGACTCACAGTTGGGTTTGACAGAATAAGCAACATACATTCACTTGACTCACAGTACTGGTTGAAATTCATTTTCAGTCATCTTGAAATTTAAGCAATTTTGCACACTAATCAGCTCCTATTAGCATCTGTACAAATTTGCAAGTGGCATTTATACTAGCCAGAGAATTTGGTCCCTTAGGGGTCACCGTTAGAAAAAGTACGCAATCCAAAATTTACTAGAAAACTTGTGAACACTCAAAACATCTATTAGGTATTACTGATCATTCTAATAACATAATTTGGCAGCATTTTGAGTGAAAATGAGGTAATAACCCAATAGGCTATTTGAACCAAGATTCTTTTTTCCATTTAAAACAGAATATCTAAATTTTATAGTTTTCATGCCATTAACTACTGCCAACTGTGGCATTAAATAATGGCTAGCCTTTCCTTTCTTTCTTCTACCACATACTCCAAACAAAATGCCCCATAGCTTAGACCCTAAGAAATGCAATTAAATAAAATCCATATGCTTTCAGTCCCTGACCATCCAAAACCTACATTCCTGCTTACTTGCATTATAGCTCATATTCAGTGACCAATGTGCTTTAAAAATGGGTCATGGTATCTGTAACTTGCCAGATGGGACCTGTCCAAGTGCAGAGAAAAATCATAACCTGTTTTCTATCAACTGACCAAAACCCAAACCATTGACTTCAAAATGGATTAATATAACTTTATTTTTAAATCAGCATTTATTTTCTTGGAGTTTGAACTTGCCATCAACTCAAAGAGCTTCTAAAAATTAACTGAGTTTAAATTTTCTAAACTTTTGGAATGATCTTGTTTTTTAAGCATTCCTGTAGGTGCTTAATACATACACAAGTGACATAAAAGCCACCATGATTTTCCAACTGGCTGGGCTGTTGGTGACTTCTTGCAGTTCTACTATTACTTGTCAAAGATCCTCCAATATCCATCTGGGCCCACAGTTATCCAAGGCTCCTAAAGAAGTGATGATATAACCCAAAGGGGGAAGTTGTAATTCATTCTGAAAAGATGACCTGAACCTCCTATAGATGTCAAATGAGCCCCTAGCCTAGTAATCACATCTATGGTCTAAATTTATTCCAGAAACCACCCATACATCTCCTCATCTTGACTAGTGTGCTCACAGAGACATATTTTTCCTATGAAGATATAGGAATTTCTTTCAGAGATATCAGAGAACACCATTGTCATCTTGTACCTCATCATCATCATGAAAATGATAACACATCACAATGAGATAATACTAACTGTTAGCATTTATGAAGTGTTTACTCTGTGTCAGGCATTGTACTAGGTATTTTATATATGCTGTCTCATTTAATATTTTTAGTGAGTTATAAATATCATGGATGGTTGCCCTACCATCACCACTCTCTGAGTCCATTTATGCTTCATCACCCTGTCTCAGTTAATTTTCACAGTAACCTTGGGGGAGTAGGTGTTTATTTTAAACCCCATTTTACAGATAAGGAAACAAAGTTTAGAGAGGTTAAGTGATTTGCGAAGTTCTCACAGCATAAGTGGTGGAGCTGGGAGTCAACGGCAAATCTCTCTAGGCCCCAAACCTCTACAACTTTTTCTATCCCCTTGTTGGTCCTTTATTTGTACCATAGTCTATTATCACTTCCACTAACAGGGACACCACAGGGAAAAATTGTAACTTTCTTGTTTGTCTCTTCCACTTCTTGCCCTCCTCTGCTTTGTCCCTCATGGGACTTATGGCTTTGGTATCCCTAGCAACCCCTGTCTTCCCACCCACACTGTTCTCATATACACACATAATATACAGCACACAGTTCCCCTGTCAAAATCTCTTCTAAGCTAGTGATGTGAATTTGCACTGAAGGTCTAAGAGACATAAAATTAATTTGTTATACTCTTTTACCCCACCCTCTCTACACCACACAACATGTGAGATCTTAGTTCCCCAACCAGGGATGAAACTCGTGCCCCCTGCTTTGGAAACACAGAGTCTTAACCACTGGAGTGCCAAAGAAGTCCCTGTTATATTCTCTTAGGCTTATTGTTCTTTAATAAGATTTCCCAGGTGGCTCTGTGGTAAATAATCAGTCTACCGAAGCAGGAGACTCAGGAGATGTGGGCTCAATCACTGGGTCAGGAAGATTCCTTGGAGGAGGAAATGGCAACCCACTCCAGTATTCTTGCCTGGAAAATCCCATTGACAGAGGAGCCTGGGAGGCTACATGGAGTCAAAGAGTCAGACATAACTGAGCACACACAAACAAGCCATCATTCAGGATAGTGATATGAATAAAATTTTTGGCATCAACCTTAGATTTTAAGTTCCAGTCTGATTTCTCCATGCTAAATATGTTACTCTGGGCAGTTCACCCCTGTGAGCCACAGCTATAAAATGCAAATAATAATAATAGTACACTCTGAACTTCCATGGTAGTCCAATGGTTAATACTCTGATCTTCCAATGTAAGGGTTTGGTCCCACATACCATGTGGTATGACCAAAAAAACAGTAATAGTAGTACACGCATCATAGGACTGCTGTGAGGTCTAAATGACATATACATGCTAAATGTACAATGCAATGCCTTGAAACAGTGTGTAAGTGCTAAGTTGCTACATGTATGACTCTTTGTGATCCTGTCAATTGTAGCCCACAAGGCTCCTCTGTCCATGGAATTCTCTAGGCAAGACTACTGGAATGGGTTGCCATGATCTTCTCCAGGGAATCTTCCCAATGCAGGGATTGAATCTGCATCTCTTATGTCTCCTACACTGGCAGGTGGGTTCTTTACCACCAGCACCACCTGGGAAGCCATTGAAACAGTATATGATCAGTAAACAGTGGTAGTTATTTTGGTGGCTTTGGCAAATGGGTAGAATGGGGAATTATAGAGCACAGATCAAGATATATGGCCTAGAATCTCCCTAGGTTTCTGGCCCACAAGGCATACTCTGAAAATTAAAAAAAGCATTTATTATGCAAGGAAATGAATGATAGTTTGCCAGGTAGTATACCAATCAAGTTAAATAGTTCCTGCAAATTCTTGCCAGTTTAATCAACTAAAAGCATAAAGATTCCTCTTGGCATTACATCTCAGCTTTCCTCACAGCAGTTACTGCATTTCCCTCTTTGAGAAACTACACTGATTCCCCATTGTCTTCAAAAAGCAAAACTTGACTTGACTTGAAGATACTGAGCATATCCAGGAGTGGCCCAGTGTCTGGTTGGGTCCAATGTGCCAGAGGAAACCAAGTAGTCTGGGCAAGCCCCATGTGGTGGGACAGAAGCCAAAGGCCCAAATATAGTTGAGACTTTAACCTATGGGCTTTTTTAGAGTTGGTGGGTTAAGATGAGAATCTGGAATATAGATTTCAAGCCAGGTTAGCAGTTTAGGGTTTAAGTCAATTCCAACATACAATCCAAACAGGAACATGATGAGCAGTCAGCAGAGGTCCAAACAGCAGGATGCCCTGACACAATCTACCAGTAAATACCAGAGACCTGAACTTGACTCACGATCATAGGTGCCATTGTTTATTTACCATGTAACAGGCACTGTGCCAAGGGCTTTACTGTACACTCATTAGCTCATTTAATTCTTACAACCATCTTGTAAGGGTAAACAGCATTAACTTCCTTCTTTAAAAAATTAAGCAAACCAAGGGCTATAGCACTGGAAAGTGGTGAAGCCAGGATTAAATCCCAGATCCTGTCCAACGTGCATGCCCTCCTCCTCAACATCATAGTACTGCTGGTAACTCAGATCACACACTTGGAGACTTTGTTGTTGTTCAGTTGCTAAGTTGTGTCCAACTCTTTGCAACCCCATGAACTGTAGCATGCCAGGCTTCCCTGTCCTTCGCTATTTGTCTGAGTTTGCTCAAACTCATGTCCATTGAGTCATTGATGTCATCCAACCATCTCATTTCTCTGTTGCCCCATTCTCCTCTTGCCCTTAATCTTTCCCAGTGTCAGAATCTCTTCCAATGAGTCAACTCTTCACATCAGATGGTCAAAATATTGGAGCTTCAGCACCAGTCCTTCCAATGAATATTCGGGATTGATTTCCTTAAGGATTGACTGGTTTGATCTCCTTGCTGTTCAAGGGACTCTCAAGAGTCTTCTCCAGCACCACAGTGAGAAAGGATCGATTCTTCAGTGCTCAGTCTTCTTTATGGTCCAACTCTCACATGCATACATGACTACTGGAAAAGACATAGCTTTGACTATACGGACCTCTGTCAGCAAAGTGATACCTCTGCTTTTTAATACACTGTCTAGGTTTGTCATAGCTTTTCTTCTAAGGAGCGAGTATCTTTTAATTTCAGGAGATGGCAAGAGTGAATATTGACATTTTAGGAATCAGTGAACTAAAATGAATAGGAATGGGCAGATTTAATTCAGATGACCATTATATCTCCTACCATGGTCAAGAATCCCTTAGAAGAAATGGAGTAGCCCTCATAGTCAACAAAAGAGTCTGGGGCTTCCCCTGGTGGTCCAGTGGGTAAGGACACCGCCTTGCAGTGCAAAGGGCGCTGGTTCGAGCCCTGGCCTGGGAAGATCCCATGTGCCGCGGAGCAGCTGGACTGATGTGTCCAATTACCGAGCCGGAGCTCTGGAGCACAAGCGCCCAGAGCCGGTGCTCTGCGACGACAGACGCCACCATGATGGGAGGCCCACAGGAGCCAAAGAACAAAGACGGATGAAAATAGAGAAATGAAAGACCAATAGAAGTGGCCCGCCCACTCCCCTCCCTCCCCAACCCGACCCCCACCCAAAATAAATATAAATAAATAAATCTTTAAAAAAAAAAAAAAGAGTCTGAAAGGCAGTGCTTAGGTGCAATCTATGACAGAATGATCTTGGTTCATTTATAAGGCAAAGAATTTAATATCACATTAATCCAAGTCTATGCTCTAACCACTAATGCCGAAAAAGCTAAAGTTGAATGGTTCTGTGAAGAACTACAAGCCATTCTAGAACTAACTCCCAAAAATGATTTCCTTTTCATCATAGAATATTAGAATGCAAAAGTAGAAATTCAAGAGATACCTGGAGTAACAGGCAAGCTCAGCCTTGGAGCACAAAATGAAACAGGGCAAGGGCTAACAGAGTTTTGCCAAGAGAATGCACTGGTCATAACAAACATCATCTTCCAACAACACAAGAGATGACTCTACACATGAACATCACCAGATGGTCAATACCATCAGATTGATTATATTCTTTGCACTTGAAGATGGAGAATCTCTATACAGTCAGAAAAAACAAGACCTGGAGTTAACTATGGCTCAGACCATCAGCTCCTTACTGTAAAACTCAGGCTGCAATTGAAGAAAGTATGGAAAACCACTAGGCCATTCAGGTATGACCTAAATCAACTTATAATCATACAGGGGAGGTGGAGACTTAGGCACAAAGATAAAATGATCCCAATGATAAAGCTGACTTCCTGCTTAGCCAGAGAAATATTGAAGTGCAGAATCATGGCTTTTTCTATTTTGTGATGGGAGAAGTAGGCTGAGAATCTGAGGTTGGGCTAAGAGTATCCAGGAGGGGCGAATGCAGAGTCTGAGTTGAACTGAGGCAGGTCAATGCAATGGTTTTTTCAGGCTTTCGTTTCTCTTGTTGCTGTGCACAGTTTACTTTGTCCTATAGATATGTCCTGAAAGTGTTGTCTTGATTGCCTCATATATTTTAATTTTCAGTGGTCACCAATAGAATGATAGCTCCTATCACTCTACCTTTAAATTTCTTATCTGCTTCCCTCAGTCTATAAAGAAAATATAACAAGCAGGAGGAGAGGGCTCTTTCTCCTGTAAAGAGCTCTTCTAAGAGGAGAAAACAGTTCTTCAAAGAGGTAGCCCCATTTTGCAAGAATGGAGTCTGGCTGCTACAGAAATAGCCTCATCAGGAAACAGCTGAGGAGAGTGGTAAATGGGCAGCCTCTTGGTCTTCTTGGAGGTGGAGATAGGCTTTGAGTTACCTCTGAATGTTTTCTCCCCTCTAGTGGTCAGTGCAAGGAGGAAAGAATGGTAGTGTAAGCGGTGGCCCACTCTTTGCTATGAATACAATCTTCAAAATAATATCCAAAGAACATTGCTTCCTTAGGAACAATGTTACTGACTTGGGGGTGGAGAGGAGAGGGTGGAACAAATGGAGAGAATAGCCTTGAAACAGATACATTGCCATATGGAAAATAGATAGCCAGTGGGAAGTTGCTGTATAACCCAGGGAGCCCAACCTAGTGCTCTGTGACAACCTAGAGGAATGGGGTGAGGTGGAAGGTGGGAGGGAGGTTCAAGAGGGAGGGGACATATGTATACCTATGGCTGATTCACATTACTATATGGTAGAAACCAGCACAACATTGTAAAGCAAATATCCACCAGTTAAAAATTAATTTAAAGACAGAACGTTATCATTGGAGCTATATTTCAAACCAAGGACACTGTATCAAATAAATTTAAAATATGACCAACAGTTTGTCATAGTAGCACAGATACACTTACAATCAGACTAAAATTATTCTAAATAATAAAATTAAGGTGTACATCTTATAATGGACACAGATACAGTCTACATAATCATCATAAAAGGGACCCATGCTGTATTATTGTTTTCATCTAATTATAAAATGCCACCTAAAATAAACACTACAACGTACATTGACTAAACATTTTATTAATAATTTTTTCACCTTTTTATACATTAACTTTAAAGTGCTTTCCAAAGCAATCTAAGTTCACTCCACAAAGCCATTTATCAAATGAAGTTCCACAATCACCAGGATACTGTTCAAACAATTTCCAAATGTGTCTCTAGAATTAATACTGCCAATTACCCTTCCCAATTAACCCTCTCTGCATTTTGGCATAGTGTATCAATAGCCTTAAATATGTTCACAGCCTTTGACGCAGTAATTCTACTCTTATAAAGCAAAGCAGTTAAGAAAGATTTATGAATGGGGCTATTCATCAGATCCCTGTTTATAACAGTAAAAAGTGAAAAACCTAAATTTCATACAATAGGGGAATAGTTAAGTAAAGACATATGACAGATCCCTTGCAATGGAATATTGGACAGTCATTGATATGATGTTTCTTTGAAGAATGTTTAATGACTTGGAAAAATGCATATGATATAACATTAAGTGGGGATTATGGGAAATGAGCATTTATACAGTGTGATCAAAGGTTTGCAATGATAATAATTATAATATATCCCCAACTGTAAAAAAAATACTGAAAGAACATATACAAAAAAAGCTAGCAGTGGTTATCATCAGAAGGTAGAACTGTGGGGAACATTTTGGACAGGCAGAAAAAGAAGAGCCCACCAAAAAGACTGAGAAAGTATTCCTGAATATGATGCTAATGAGATCTGAAGGAATGAACTGATGGGTGGGTAGCAGAGCAAGGTAAGTTTTCTTGGGAAGAGGCCTTGGTCTATTCTGTGAATGAAAAGGCAGCCTCAATTGGGATGACCAACCATCCTGGTTAATCCTGGACTAAGGGTTTCCCCAAGAGTGGGAGTTGAAGTATTAAAACCAGAAAATTTTCATGCACACTGGGATGCTTTAGTCATCCCAGACTCAAACCACATGAGACTGGGAGATGGGCAGTGTCATAACCAAAGTCACACAGGAAGCAGAGCACTGGACTAGGAATTCAAGGGGCTTAATTCTACTCCCTAGTCTGGTGCTTCTTAGCAAGATACTTAATTTCAGTCTTAGTTAAGGCTATATGAACACTTTCTTTTCTTGTTCTGCAGACTAAATTCAATTATTTACAAATACAAGGGATTATAAGTAATGATAAACATGTTCTAGGCTCACACTACATCACTTTTGAGGCACAGATGTAAGATTAGGGGAGTATTAATAAGTTCCAAATTTATTGGATTTTGAAGTCTAAGATTATATTTTTAAATAACTCAGTACAGTGCTTGTCTTCTAGTATGCATTCATTAAACATTAGCACTGATGATTATATGTGATGGATTATATGTCTCAGTTTGAAAAGACAGATATGGAAATCGCCTGAAAGCAACTCTATGAGATAGTACTTCAATTAACTACTCTAGTACTCCCAGTTTACAGATGAGAAAATTGTGGCTCATAGAGATTAATTGCCTTGCCTAAGTGTATATAGTCAGTAAGTGACAGGACCGTTTTGTCCCTTGGTCCAGCACTCTTTGGGCTTCCCAGATGGCTCAGTGGTAAAGAACCCACCTGCCAATGCAGGAGACATTGCAGGTCTGATCCCTGGGTCAGGAAGATCCCCTGGAGTAGGAAACGGCAACCTACTCCAGTATTCTTGCCTGGTAAATCCTATAAACAGAGGAGACGAGTGGGCTACGGCATCTATGGGGTTGCAAAGAGTGGGATATAACTGAGCAACTGAGCACCATCGCTCTTTTTCCACTTATTAAACTGCTACCCAGTGAAATGCTTTTGGGCTTTTTTTGTTGGTTTTTTTTTGAGAACACTGACAACAATTTTTTTTTTCCTTTTTACTGTAGACAACTTTCCTACCTATATCTTCAGGTTAGTCACAGCCTACTCTTAGACCATATAGAGGCCACTAAGGAACATTCTATGGGATATTTGTTCACAAGCCTCAAAGAATTTCGGGATTCTTTACAAGGGTTGTAAACCAATTACAAGGCCTGCAGGATACATCTCATAGGGTAAGAGTGAAAATCAGTAGTGTTATGGTAAATGTTTAACCACTGGCTCTGGGAGATAGGGTAGAGGGACCCTGATTTGTAGCATCTGCAGACATCACATAGTAAATATTTCCACCAGAACTAATTATATACTACCATTTGTGATTGGATTCTGTGAACCACTGCTAGCCAGTACAAGCCAGTGTAGGCCAGTTCCAGCACACCATGAGAAACAGAGACAAACTGAATTGGTTGCTTTCCTGAGCTCATATAAACTCAGTGAGGATTCAAGTATGGACATTATTCAAAGAGCTTGGATTTAGTATGTGAAAAACAAAAGGTGTGGAGGGGTGGTGGAAATAGAAGGTAATAGAGCTAGAATACTCCAGGCAGTGAGATTGTTTAAAGCATGACCCAGGGGGACAGAGAAGCTTATGGTTACTGCCTGCAGGTCCAGATCTGACCACTCATGAAACCTCTCAATAAAGCAACTATCACAGGGATGAGAGAAACATTTTTTTCCCTATTGTCAAGCTTTTCATTTTCTCACCAACTTTCTATTTTGAACATTTTCAAACCCTCAGTAAAGTTGCAAGCATAAAACACTGAGTGCCCACATAGCCTTCACCTGGATTTACCAATTCTTCGTATTTCACCACATCTACTTTATTACTCTATTTTATGAACTATTTGAGAGATATTTGTAGATATCTTGACTCTTCATCCCTTAATATTTGAGTAAGAATCTCCTAAGAACAAGGTTGCTATCCTGTGTAACTACAGTATTGCCATCACACTCAGGAAATATAACAGTGATACAACACACAGGTACAAAGTTTATAGGGCTCTCAGGTGGCACTTGTGGTAAAGAACCTGCCTACCCATGCAGGAAACGTAAGAGATGCAGGTTTGATCCCCGGGTCAGGAAGATTCCCTGGAGGAGGGCAGGGCAACCCACTCCAATATTCTTGCCTAGAGAATTCCATGGACAGAAGAGCCTTGTGGGCTACAGTTCATAGCCATCAAAAGAGCTGGATGTGACTGAAGCGACAGCACACACACAATACAGTCTATATTCGTACTTCTCCAATTGTCTCAATAATGTCCTTATAACTTTGTTTTGATGCAATAAAATATTATGAATTCCATTTAGTTATCAGTACCTTTGGTTTCCTATCATCTAGAACTCCACACCCCACTTTTTTTCTTTCATCTTTTATGGCATCAAAATTTTTTAGGAGTCCTGGCCAGATGGTTTACAGAATGTATCTCAATTGCCTTCCTCTCATGAATACGTTGAGCTTAAATGTTTTTGTTTTCTGTAATGTCATGTCCTCCTGAGTGCTTCACAACGAAGGAACATGTCATTTTGACCATTACTGATAATAATAAACTCAATCATTTGGTTAGGCTGGTATCCAGCTAGTGCTATCAGTCAAATTTCTCCATTGTACTGATACTATTCAAATTTTCAGTTTGTGTGAATATCCTGTTCCAGGAGAAGCTTCTTTATGCCACAAGTATGAATTGTGTTATTACTGAGAGTATAAATTACATAGTTCACTGCAGAACTGTGGGTTGAAAAGGCATTTTCCCTAATTAAAAGGAAAAAAATAGAAGATGAGATTTATTTTAAAAAAAAGTCTGGCTCTAAGCCTCTTAGCCAAATTCATGAGCTATTCACATGACAAGGGATCTTATCTAAATAAGGGGTTTCTTACCTAAATTGGGAATTGCTGGTGGAAGCTTACATTCCAGTCTTTACATATATATATATGCCTAGAATACAGCCTAGTTCCTAGGCAAGCATAGGTGTTCAGGGAAAGTTTATGAGATAAATATCTCTCCACTGTACTGTCTCCATGAACACAAAATTCATCATACTAAACACAAAAAAATGTACCTTATTTTGTCAACTGGCAGCAGCTGGAATTGATTTGGCTACTTAAGCACCACTCTTATCATGGGAAATGACAGAGCTTTCCGTTTTCATCCAGGTATTCGACCTTATTCAGGCGCTATTCAAGTCTCTGGTTATTCTAACAATCCTAGCTTCTCTATATTAAAGTCAGAAACTGTTCTAAATAAATCAAGGATCAGCCCTGTATTTGTTAGGATTAGACTTGGCTGCAAATGACAGAAAAACCAAAATAACAGTGGGTTAAACAATACAGTCATTTATTTCTCTCTGATGTAAAAGTCCCTGGCCAAGATGGAGTAACAGGGACTGGATTTATCCTCCTGCCTGAAACAAGTGAAAAACCAGACAAAATGAAAACAATAGTCTTCAGACATTGGACACCAGGCAACAAAGAACAGTGATCTCTGAGAGACAGGAAACAAACAAGGTGAGCCCTATGATTGCCCCAGCTTACTGCCTGGAGAACAGTAATACAGGCAGCAGTACGGACAGTGGGAATCCAGTCAGGGCCAGGTGAATGAGGATATGGAGCTGGGAGTTGGGGAAACCAGGATAGTTAGAATTTGCAGGACATATATCAGAGAAGAGAAAGCTGTACAGAAAGATTTGAAGTCCTAGTGCTATCAGTCAAATTTCTCCATTGTACTGATACTATTCAAATTTTCAGTTTGTGTGAATATCCTGTTCCAGGAGAAGCTTCTTTATGCCACAAGTATGAATTGTGTTATTACTGAGAGTATAAATTACATAGTTCACTGCAGAACTGTGGGTTGAAAAGGCATTTTCCCTAATTAAAAGGAAAAAAATAGAAGATGAGATTTATTTTAAAAAAAAGTCTGGCTCTAAGCCTCTTAGCCAAATTCATGAGCTATTCACATGACAAGGGATCTTATCTAAATAAGGGGTTTCTTACCTAAATTGGGAATTGCTGGTGGAAGCTTACATTCCAGTCTTTACATATATATATATGCCTAGAATACAGCCTAGTTCCTAGGCAAGCATAGGTGTTCAGGGAAAGTTTATGAGATAAATATCTCTCCACTGTACTGTCTCCATGAACACAAAATTCATCATACTAAACACAAAAAAATGTACCTTATTTTGTCAACTGGCAGCAGCTGGAATTGATTTGGCTACTTAAGCACCACTCTTATCATGGGAAATGACAGAGCTTTCCGTTTTCATCCAGGTATTCGACCTTATTCAGGCGCTATTCAAGTCTCTGGTTATTCTAACAATCCTAGCTTCTCTATATTAAAGTCAGAAACTGTTCTAAATAAATCAAGGATCAGCCCTGTATTTGTTAGGATTAGACTTGGCTGCAAATGACAGAAAAACCAAAATAACAGTGGGTTAAACAATACAGTCATTTATTTCTCTCTGATGTAAAAGTCCCTGGCCAAGATGGAGTAACAGGGACTGGATTTATCCTCCTGCCTGAAACAAGTGAAAAACCAGACAAAATGAAAACAATAGTCTTCAGACATTGGACACCAGGCAACAAAGAACAGTGATCTCTGAGAGACAGGAAACAAACAAGGTGAGCCCTATGATTGCCCCAGCTTACTGCCTGGAGAACAGTAATACAGGCAGCAGTACGGACAGTGGGAATCCAGTCAGGGCCAGGTGAATGAGGATATGGAGCTGGGAGTTGGGGAAACCAGGATAGTTAGAATTTGCAGGACAATATATCAGAGAAGAGAAAGCTGTACAGAAAGATCTTTGGAGATTTGCAGAATCCCCTGTGATTCTTCAATTGAATACTTATCAACACAAATATATTAAGCCAGGGAAAGAACCACCCAAAAGGAGAAGAAACATCCTCAGATACCACCACATGGGACTAGAAAAAATGCCTGTTGCTTAAAACCAGAATGGAAAATCTCATAATTTAGAATATCAGAGCACTCAAAATGGTCTTACCTCAATAGTAGTGCCAAGTTCATCCTAGACTCATGGCTGCTCTTGACCTGCAAGTTTTTAAAAGAGCCTTGACAAGCCCAAACTGTTTCCAAGTAACGTAACTGTGTTCCAGAACAAAGCCCAGGACTATTTACAGAAATACAAAATATCCAGCACCCAACAAGACACAAACTCACATCTGACATCCAATCTAAAACTTCCCGGCATCCAAAAGATGGAAAAACTAACCCATAAAAAGGAGAGAAATAAATTAGTCAAAACTGACCCAGGAATAACACAGATAATGTGACTGGTATACAAAGCCTTTTAAACAATTATTATAATTGTTTTCCATATGTTTAAGAAGCTAGATGAAGAATTGAGCATGTTAAATAAAAACATGGAAGACATTTAAAAGACCAAACAGAACTTCTAGAGATGAGAAATTCAGTGTCTGAGATGAGATAAAAGTCCACATAGGTAGCTGAGAGCTTATACAGCATCTCCATGATCCCTGGGACCCAGGTTTCTTCTCTGTTGGTATTCTCCCATTCTCAACATGTAGTTTCCAATTTATGACCCAAAATGACTGCTCTAGTTCCACCCATCCTATCTGCATTCCAACCAGCAGGTTTGCAGACTAGGGAAAAATAGTATGCCCCTCCATTTAAAGACATTTAGAAATCATATGGCATCACTTTCCCTTACATCCAGTTGATCAGAATTGAGTCTCAGGGTCATACTCATCTACAAGTGAGATCAAGAATTGTAGTTTTTATTCTGAATGACTACGTGCCCAGTTAAAATGTCAAGAGTTTTACCACTTAGTGAAGAAATGGAGAACCAAAAGAGGGAGACAACTATCCACCATTTTTTCAAGTTCAGACACCTATCAGTGCAGGAGAAAGTCCTGATCCACTTTTAAGCACATGCTTCCTGACTTTAAAGCAATCCAGATAAGACTGCACCTCAAAAATTAAAAATCTGATTACTTTGGTTTGTGGTTGTTTGACTTCCAGTCCCCATATCTCCACACAATGTTGAGCTTATCTCAAACAAACTGCCAGAGTTGTTCCATTTCCCTGATCAGTGACACCAAGTTAGAGGTGGAGTTTAACATTTTGTTTGACTTCTGCCAACATTTGTCCTGGCAAAGAAAGTAGGGTCATTCAATGTGTTTATGTCCTAGTCCTAAAGCAGCTCACTTTCTTTCTTTCCTAATAAAGTCACTAACACCTGCATCTTAAATTAACTTTCACAAGGGCATCCATACTGCACACCCTGGAACCCCAGGGCCTTCTTTCTGATAGAGAAAGTTTTACAACACCATAGATACCACCTATTATCTACAAGAGATGGTAGGTGGGCATGCAGTTGATCTGTTTTTGTCAGGCAAGAAACTATTGCTGAAAAATGGCAGTTCATTCAAGGTACCATACAAACCAAGTGTATATCTGCCTCACTGAGTCTTCCCACAGAGCATTTTATACTAGTTCTATGTGCTTTCTTGCGCAACCCAAATCAAAATATCTGTGAGAATTCAGGCCTTGGTACTATCTAGTTGGTAATGTTTTATAATCTTCTGCTCAGACATTGCATAGTTCCACTTTCTCTTGATATGAGCTCTCTCCTCCAGTAATCACACTACTTTTCTATTATTATAATCACCGCCATTATTATTGTTTACACCAAATAATAGTGATTTTTCAAGTATGACATACATGGGGGTTTCATATAGCAAACTAACAACCTAAAGAAATGCTTTGGTGGAAGGGGTTGAGATGGACTTACAGTGCTGATTTGGATTCTAGATTGTGACCCTCAGGGGAAGACTTTCCTTGCTGCAGAACCAAATTTGGGTCCACTCTCCCATGAGCAGTAAAACCAATCTACTGCACACTTGTATGACAGAAAGTACAGTATTTATTGCAGGGCCAAGCAAGAAGGGGAACTCATGATTTTCAAGTTCAGACACCTATCAGTGCAGGAGAAAGTCCTGATCCACTTTTAAGCACATGCTTCCTGACTTTAAAGCAATCCAGATAAGACTGCACCTCAAAAATTAAAAATCTGATTACTTTGGTTTGTGGTTGTTTGACTTCCAGTCCCCATATCTCCACACAATGTTGAGCTTATCTCAAACAAACTGCCAGAGTTGTTCCATTTCCCTGATCAGTGACACCAAGTTAGAGGTGGAGTTTAACATTTTGTTTGACTTCTGCCAACATTTGTCCTGGCAAAGAAAGTAGGGTCATTCAATGTGTTTATGTCCTAGTCCTAAAGCAGCTCACTTTCTTTCTTTCCTAATAAAGTCACTAACACCTGCATCTTAAATTAACTTTCACAAGGGCATCCATACTGCACACCCTGGAACCCCAGGGCCTTCTTTCTGATAGAGAAAGTTTTACAACACCATAGATACCACCTATTATCTACAAGAGATGGTAGGTGGGCATGCAGTTGATCTGTTTTTGTCAGGCAAGAAACTATTGCTGAAAAATGGCAGTTCATTCAAGGTACCATACAAACCAAGTGTATATCTGCCTCACTGAGTCTTCCCACAGAGCATTTTATACTAGTTCTATGTGCTTTCTTGCGCAACCCAAATCAAAATATCTGTGAGAATTCAGGCCTTGGTACTATCTAGTTGGTAATGTTTTATAATCTTCTGCTCAGACATTGCATAGTTCCACTTTCTCTTGATATGAGCTCTCTCCTCCAGTAATCACACTACTTTTCTATTATTATAATCACCGCCATTATTATTGTTTACACCAAATAATAGTGATTTTTCAAGTATGACATACATGGGGGTTTCATATAGCAAACTAACAACCTAAAGAAATGCTTTGGTGGAAGGGGTTGAGATGGACTTACAGTGCTGATTTGGATTCTAGATTGTGACCCTCAGGGGAAGACTTTCCTTGCTGCAGAACCAAATTTGGGTCCACTCTCCCATGAGCAGTAAAACCAATCTACTGCCACCACTTTGTGATGACAGAAAGTACAGTATTTATTGCAGGGCGCCAAGCAAGAAGAATGGGCAACTCATACTCAAAAGATCCGAATTCCCTGAGGACATTCAGGAAATGGTTTTAAAAGGCAGAGTGAGGGGGCTGCAGGGTGTGTGATCAGTTCATTCACAGTTCTCAGGTAGGTTGACATCAAGGTGAAGTTTTGTGCATCGCCAATCTTCTGGTTTCAACCAGTCTAGAGTCTATGTGCTTGCGGTCAGCAGTTTTCATCTGGTGGGGGTCTGTTTCCTGTAAATGCAACTTAGGAATGTGTGTCAGACCTTTATCTATATCTTTCAGGGAACTGAGAGTTCAGAGATTCTGCTATGTGGTAGATTTATAGTCTAAATTGTTACCAGTTTCCTGGCTCAACAAGTATTCTTTGTTTATACATCTTCACATTTCCTAATCATTAACTCTTGAGCCAGCCTTTTGAGAGTTAGGGGAGTTCTAGGAGACTAAAGCAAAAGCCCTTTACTTCAAAAGACAGAGATACTGGGGCTTGTATATTGTTTCAATACCCCTTTTCTTTGATATTCCTGAATCTTGAAGGGAACAAGTTCGGGACAAGAAACAGAATACAATTTTGGACAGAGAGGTTAATCATAAACTTAGCAGAGGAACTCAGCTTTAGGGAAATGCAGTTTCAATCTCCACTTCTCTTTCAACCTTCCCTAAGTCTTTGGGAGAACTGGACAAGAACCACTTTGGCTACTCCTGGACTACCAGACTGTGAACCTGTCCACAGAAGTCACAATGGAGTAGATTCAGTAAACACAGTCATTGACCTGCTGTGTCCTATCTAATTTGGTTTCCCATTGAGCATCTAGTAGATCCAGAACATACCATTTGGGCCACTTGGGAAAGAGAAGATGGTTTCTGACTTAACAAAATGCTATTTGTCAGATACAATTTTTTTTTTTTTCAGTAAGACTTTCATGTTTGAATAACATGAAGGGCAGAGATGGAGAGTTAATGTAAAGGGAAGATAACTCATGAGCCTTATTGGGTTGTTTTTTTTCAGGTGGAGGTTAAAAGAAAACCTCTATTATCCTTGGAATTGTATTTGAAGCTTGATGTTTTATGAGCTCCAAAACTAGAACTTTGGTCCATTTATTCTAACTAAGCCCTCATTGACCCTACTATCAAAAGACTGGGGTAAATACTTGAACTGTTGATGACTATTAACACTGTCAATCGCAAACATTTGCTAGCTGTGTTTTGCTAGAGTGCCTGCTTTTCTGACTCCTCTTTTTTTTATTGATTTGGAAAACATTCTTTGAACAGTTTGACTCCAGATCTGTGAAGTGTTTTGAATCCAAATAGTGAATTGCCACAAATGAGGCAAATCAAAGAGGTTTTTTGTGGTCTTTGAGGAAAAAACTTGTTGAGAGTTTCACCCAACAATATACAGAAGGACAATTCAGCTTTAGGTTTTTGTAGCTTTCTTTTCAATGGATTAAACTTAAAGCATAAGAGCTCTCTCTCCTCTACCAGTCAGGCGGGGCAATAGAGTAGTATTAGCAAATCAATAAATATAACATTAATCCTATTGAATGTGTTACAGTTCTCTCTGTATTTGGGCCTTCTTCATCTTGCTCACATTTCTCAAACGTGACCCTTCTTCAGATGTTGTTTTATATTAGCAGAATATATTTTCAAAGAGCAAATTAGCACTCAACAATCTTCCTCCCCTGGCACCCTCTATTAAAGAGGCTCTGTCTTCCTCCCAAGACCTCTTTTTTCTTGAGAACCCATATGTAGTACATTTTTGTCACTTTTTATGCCCTTGTCATGGGTAGATTTTAAAGGCCTTTAAAAGTACTGTAGTTATAAAGCACTGTGTCATACCATTACCTGTAATCAAATATGTCAGATCCCACAATTGGAAGTTTCAGCTACTGAAGAGAATAAGAACGAGAGACTTTGAGACTCACTCAAAAGCTCTGAAACTTCAGAGAGCCACCCTATGGGCAAACGAGGCTGTTCATCTTAAGGTACAGACACCCCAGAGCAAACATTCTCTTTGAACAAACAGGTACATAGCAAGTGTAAATGAACACCTTGTTTCATGTACAGCCTTGAACTAGGTACCAGAGTAGCAATATGATGGGCATGGCATGGTCCCCATCTTGGATGATGGTCTATATTCAGCTTGGAGAAGAGAAATATACTATAAAATCTAAGAGTAGAGTGCCCAGCTTATGAACCATCAAATGTTGGGGCTGGGAAGAACCTTAAGCTGTCACCTAGTACAACTGCTTTCCAGCTGTGGACCCTCAAGCCCTAAGGTTCAGCAAAGTGCCTCAAAGGTTGCCTCTCTTCCCTTCTTGCCTCCATCCCTTTCAACCAGTGGCACTGCTTTGAATGTTTATGAAATGTTGTTTGTTTCACTAAAGCTCCATAGCTTTCAAAAATTCACAAGTCAGAGATCTGGACCAACCCTCTCTGTTTCGAGTAAGGAAACAGCCCCAGAAAGTGAAAGGAACTTGCTTGTGGCTCCATGACCAATTAGATGTTGCAACCCTCAGTTTTCTGACTCCTGTGATCTAATTCCCCATGCCACCTAGCAGCCTGTCAGCAGACATTTCTAAAATATCAACGTGGCCTGCCATCTTAAGAAGTCTCACTTGTCTCAGGAGCAGGAGGAGGTGGCTTTGGGGTATCCTGGACTAAGTGCTTGACCTGAGTTACTCCACAAGATCAGAGAAAGGAGAGATCAATGAGGGATATTGTTCAGCTTCCCATTTTGCTGCCCCCAAATGGGTCCTCATCCTTCACAAGAAGATAAGTGTACCTCACTGGTAGAATTGTGAGGATTCGTTGACATCATGCCTGCCAAGTATTTGGCACACAATAGGTGCTAAATAAATGGTAAATCTTAATCATACAGCTAATTTGTTTGGACATAAAATGATATCTTTCAGTGATATAGCTCCCTATGATTACATGGACAAAGAAAATAAGGAATTGTGAATCAGGATCCAAGTCCAGGGTGAGCTAAATTGGTTTCCCAGATGCCTGCCAATTTCATATAGTGAAATCAAAGCATAGCCTTCACTTCCCAGAGAGCTTGGCAGGGTTTGGCAGTCCTAGTGTGCCAAGTTGTGCCAGGACAGAGAGCTAAAGAGAGGATGTGGTACTAGGTTTCTTTAAAGCACAGGACTGGAAAATATATTCTTTGCTTTGCCTCTCATAATTGGACTGGCCTAAATGGAGTAGAAAATTGTCAAAAAGGATGGTTGTTTTTCTTGGGTGGAATCAATTCTCTAAATAAATAAATAAGTAAAACACACAAGAAGGGATTTCCTCACTTGCACTTAACATGCTCATACATCACTGCAAAGAGACCTAAATGGGATGAACCTATGGTTTTGGAGACATAGCCTGGGAAGCATCATCGATGGCATTGCCTGGTTTCATTAAGCATTCGCTTCCTGTTTAGTTTCTGTGAATTTGGCTGGGGAATTTTCCAAGGCGAAGGTTACATTTTGGACTTGAGCTTTAAAGTTCCACTCATTTGAACCCTCATAGTTGTTTCCCTTCTGAAGACATTGTGGTTTGCTTTGAGTTGCTGACTTTGATATTTCAATCCCAGTGTTTCTACTCTGTTAGTTCTCCTTGGATTGTGGATAAAGGCCTCTCTTCTACTTGCCTTATCTCTTTTGAGAAGTAGTCCTGACTTATTAAAAGTTAAGCAATTTACCCCAGATTTCTTGGATGGAAAGTAGCACGAGCCAGGAGTAGAATCTAGACAATGCGACCATAGAGTTTAGGAGCTTAATCCCTACACTCTATTGCTCAGGGATTCCAAAATCAAAAGAAAGCATGTTATGACTGGTAGGGTGAAGGGTGAGTTTGCAGAGAAAATAGCCATGGGCCTTTAGGGATAGATTTTGACAGAAACAAAGCAATGAAATAATATGAGTGTACCACATGGGTAGAAAAGCACAGGAGAAACTATGAGCCAAGGTAGGTAGATTGGCTAGAATATGGGATCATTTGAAAGGGGTATCGGAAGAAGATAATGTTATGGGGAACCAGTTTTGACAGGATGAATTTATGCTTAGTTTAATAAGCAACTGAGGTTCTTTTCTTCTCCTTTTGCTTCCTTGCTTCCCAAGTATTATATGTGCTAACAATTAGTACCTAAAAAAAGAAAAAAGAATTCTACCTGAAAGGCCCTCAACAGAGATTATTCATGTTCACATATGCCCACTCTCTCTCCATGTATGTAGGTATATCTTTCCAGACTTTTATCCTATGCAAATGTATACATAAGGGTGATTCCATATTGTGGAAGGCAAAATTCTAAGATGTCTGTTCCCTGCCTATATGCTCTACATAGTCCCCTCTTCTTTAGTGGGAGAAGATCTGTGAGTATGATGTGCTATTACTCCCTTGATTAAGTCATATTGTATGGCAAAGGTATTAGGATAGTCACACCTGTAATTCTGGACCACCCCTCTAGTTGGCCTACACTCCAGAAAGCCATATTCCTCGGCCCTAATCATTCCACAGCCAGGTACCAGACAAATAGTGACAGCCCTGGTAGCCCAGAGCCCACTGAAATTCTTCCAGCTAGCCAGTCCTAAACTTGATGACACTGCCTTCCCTTGTCTTTCCCATAGAAACGACAATAAAGATCCTTGCCCATACTTTTCCCTCATGTCTTCTGCCACCTGGCCAATCCTGGTACTTCTCATTTATCCTGTGTGGTATGCTAAGCCCCTCCTCTTGGGACCTATAGTAAGAAATTATCTTTTCAATGGTAGTCATCCCTTGATCTGTTGCCCTCAACATTCTTGACTGATAATAAAACCAACAGTTTAAGAATGATAGACCCTTGCATGTGTGTGTGCTAAGTCACTTCAGTCATATCTGACTCTTTATGACCCTATGGACTATAGCCCACTAGGTTCCTCTGGGATTCTCCAGGTAAGAATCCTAGAGTGGATTGTCATGTCCTCCTTTAGGGGATCTTCCCAGCTCAGGGATCAAATCCAGGTCTTTTATGTCTCCTGCGCTGGCAGACAGGTTCTTTACCACTAGTGCCACCCTTAGCAGAAATTAAACCATGCACAGACACCTGGTTCATAGAAACTGTGACTTAATAAATTTGTGTTGTTTTAAACAGATAAGTTTGTGGAAATTTGTTGTGCAATGATAAAAAAATTAAGATATACATAAAACTGAGATTTAAGCATGTACTATTCTTCTCTAACCTGTGTTGTTTCATTTAATGTAGCATATATATTATATATATGGATATGTGGATAAATAGAAATAGATATATAGATATACCATTAAAAAACTTCCCAGGTGGCACTAATGGTATGAACCTGCCTGCCAATGCAGAAAACATAAGAGACATGGGTTCAGCCCCCAGGTCGAGAAGGAAATGGCAACCCGCTCCTGTATTCTTGTCTGGGAAATCGGATGGACAGAGGAGCCTGGTAGGCTACAGTCCATGGGATCACAAAGAGTCAGACACAAAGGAAGCACCTTAGTGCTAATCACTATATCAATAAATGATCTTGAGTAAGCAATGGACCACTTGGAGCTGAGAATTTAAGCACAAGTAAAATATGGTATAGTGAAGAAAATCCAGAGGTGGATGAAACCTGATAGGAGATTATACTGGTTATATGGACTGGTGGTTCTCAACCTTGGAATTGCTGAGAACAATTTTTAAAGTACTGATACCTGAGACTCACCACCCCAGCAAGTTTGACTTAATGATCTAGGGTACAACTTGAGCCTTCACTGTTTTAAAAATTCCCCAGGTGATTCTAATACACAATCAAGGTTGAGAACCATTGGCAGGTAAAAGTGGAAGGTGCCATCTTGAATTAAAGTGGTTCTATGGAGATAGAAAAGGAGAGATGGGTGAAAAAGGCATTGCTGAGCAAACCACCAATAACCCAGTAGCAAGAAGACTGTGAATCCTCCTGCTCATCCTGCTTTTGTTGTGGTCTGCTTTGCTTCTTTCCAATTAGATTTCCACTCATCTCATTAGTATTGTTAGGACAATTTTCATGGGAAGATTGAAACTTACGCATACATGGAGCGGCAGGAATGTTGAGGAGGTGTAGAGAATCATTCCAGTCAGAGGAAATATTATAAGCAATTTCAAAGGAGGGAATTAGTGTTCCAGGTATGAGCCTGAAGTTGGTGGCTGACATAGTGAGTGAAGTTTGAGCAACAGGTTTGTCACACAGAGAGGCTTTGACGGCATGAGAAACTGGGAGTCATTCTCATTCCATGAAAAAAAAAAAAGAGGGGAATGAACCGATTTTTCAAAATGGTAGCTGAGGAAGATGACCTTAGTGAAACATGAAGAAAAGTTAGAGAAAACCTAAAAGCCAGGGATCTCACAGGCTGTTGCAGTAAGCAAAACATGGGGAATGGAGCCTATTATAGGGTAGAGCAGGGGAAGGGGAGAGGAGCAGAACAAATCCAGAGATGCAGCTGAAGAAAAGGCAAATTGGAAGGACCTATTGGATGCATGTTACCAAACTTTGGGCTTGGTAAGGTTTGGTAACAAGGAATTTGGTCAAAACATATCTATTTTGGCTTTGTGGTTAAAGGAAGGGTAAATTAATTAGATTTCAAGTGTTCTCCTATATCCCTGAAGGTAGATAAGGGTAAGGGAATTCATCTGCTGTTGGCTTTCCCTTGCTCAGAGTGAATGGGTGAGAGATCAATTTCACAAGGAAACATGGTAGAAATGAAGTGGTTTGAAGTAATTCATGTTTTTGCATTCTATGTGAAGGAGAGAACTCCCTTTGGACAGCTGCATAAATGAGAACCAGCAGTCCCAGATGCCAATAAAGAGATTGCACATTTTTCTTTTCCCTTGACAGACCCCCAAGATGGCACTTTCTAAGGCTGTATTTGGTTGTGATTCATATTTTGGGCTGTAGTTCAAGCCTTGGTGTGACATGTAAGCTAGTCACTTGTAGCTGGAGCAGCAGATGGTCGTTCCTCGTTCCCTTAAATGGCTCAGTCTGCCCTGAATCTCTAGGAGTGTAAATAATTTACTCTCTAGTCCACTGATCCCAGTTAATATGACTTCTCAAAATACCCTGGCCTATGCTCTTTTATTTACTCATCCTTTTCTTGCCAAGGTCTTCTAAATATCCCTTCTCCTATTTATTTTATGGGTAAAAATACTGGCCTGACCCAAACTCTGAAGTAAATTGTGAAGAATGGGAGCATCTTTAGTTAACCCAGTGGGATTTTTAAGTACAACTGTGCCCCTCCCTTGGGGGTAGTTTTGTACCAGAAACAACTGCATAAGATCTTGCCTTCCATCAAGGGTTTATTGGTTAATGAGGCCTGTGGCTGGTGTGGTTTTCCTGTGTTTAGCTTTTGGAACTCTCAGAGACAGTTGCTTGGAGTAGAGAACTGACAGAATTATTGCCCAGCAAGCCTGCCGGCC
Source organism: Tragulus kanchil (assembly GCA_022376925.1). NCBI lineage: Eukaryota > Metazoa > Chordata > Mammalia > Artiodactyla > Tragulidae > Tragulus > Tragulus kanchil. Next base: position 60,851,000 of record JAIOJX010000001.1, on the reverse strand, counting down.
ACAGCCCACAAGGCTCCACCAACATCCATGAATTTTATGGCCAATTCAGTGAACAGAGAAAGTATTTACAGAGGCTCAGTGAAGAGCTAGCTATTGACATCCTGTTCTGCTGTCTGAAGATGTCTGCAAAGCTTCTTTCTCATTAAGCCCTCCTTCTTCTATCTCCTTTTACTCTAGGTTTCTTTGTTCTTCCTCTGCTGCCTGACCAGGGACTCATGGACAATGATGACTTCGGGATGAGGTCACTGGGGTGCAACCTTAGGACTTAGACCCCCTCGTTTACTTGTGGCAAAAGGGGACCCTTTCAATTACGAACTGCAGTGACAACATGACCAAATTCCACTTTATCCTAGCATTCCAACCCTTCAAGCTATTACCACTCTTAAAATAGTCCATTGCGTTTGTGTAAACCTTGGAGATTTTTTAAAAGTACTCTCATATATTCTTATCTTTGAGACTCATATCACCTCTACAAGTTAACATGCCAAATAACACTAACTATGTAACAAAGCATCCCAGAACCCAGTGACTTAAAAGATTTCTCACCAGGCTGCAGGTTTCTTGGGCATAGGCCACTCTAAGTTAGGCTCAGTCGGGAGTCTGTGGCAAGCCCAGGGGTTACCTGGTTTAGGCTGGGAGTGACTGTGCTTCAGTCACTCCGCCTCCTGAGCGTGTTATTTTCATGGTGAGGCAGAGATGCAAGAGTGGGTAGAAACAGTAATGCCTCTTAATGCCTGGGCTTGCAATAGTCTCACTGTTATTTCCACATTGTCCAATTTGCCAAAGCAAGTTACATGATCAAACCCAGAGTCAATGGATGGGAGAGGGGCTTCCCACCGCCTTGCAGTGCAAGGGGCGCCGGTTCGATCCCTGGCCTGGGAAGATCCCACGTGCCACGGAGCGGCTGGACCGATGTGTCCATTCACCGAGCCGGAGCTCTGGAGTGCATGGACCCAGAGCTGGCGCTCTGCAGCGACAGATGCTGCAATGGGAGGCCCACAGGAGCCAAAGAACAAAGACCGATGAAAATAGAGAAATGAAAGACCAATAGAAGTGGCCTGCCCGCTCCCCTCCCTCCCCAACCCGACTCCCACCCAAAATAAATAAATAAATAAATCTTAAAAAAAAAAAAATGGATGGGAAATGGCAGGGGCAAAGAATTGTGGGTCAATAATGCAATTTGGAGGGCTTCCCAGGTGGCGCTAGTGGTAAAGAACCTGCCTGCCAATGCAGGAGATGTAAGAGACAGAGGTTCTATCCCCTGGTTGGGAAGATTCCCTAGCATAGGAAATAGCAACCCACTCCAGTATTCATGTCTGGAGAATCCTATGGACAGAGGAGCCTGGAAGGTTACAGTCCATAGCATCGCACAGAGTCAGAGACAACTGAAACAACTCAGCACACATGCATACAAAGCAATGCAGTTTTTCACAGGTAGCTAGGGCAGATGAGACCCAGAGAATTGAAATGATTTGCTCAAGGTCACATGGAAAATTGGGGTAGGGCTAAATACAGACCTGACTCTTATGTCTTCCAATCCTCTTTTTTTTCTGTTTGCCACGCTAAATTCCATGATCCCATAACATATGCAGCTATGTGTATGTCCACAGATCTTTTCTCTTCAGGGAGGAACCCTTTCCTCTTCTCTCTTATGCCCCTGTTCCTTTCCTCTTCTCTCTTGCGCCCCTAGAACTTGCCTCCTTCACAGTCATCACCATCTATCTACTCTTTCATTTGGACCTGTTTTGGGGTGGAGGATGGATTAAGTTCCTCTATTGATACACAGACACAAATTCTCCCATCGCTAAAACAATACACCAATCCAATCTCCCTATTTTTTTTAGTGTATATATATTTTTGACCTCTTCTATTGGTTTCTTATTTATTTATTTTCATCCATCTTTGTTCTTCAGCCCGTGTGGGCTTCCCATCACAGCGACCTCTCTGGTTGCAGAGCACTGGCTCTGGGCGCATGTGTTCCAGAGCACTGGCTCATAATTGGACACACTGGTCCAGCCACTCCACAGCACGTGGGATATTCCTGGGCCGGGGATCGAATCAGTGCCCCTTGCACTGCAAGGCAGACTCTTTACTCACTGGACTACCAGGGAAACCCCTATCTCCCCATTTTCAATGAGACTAGATATTAAACTTAATATCTCATGTTAACTGAATGAGAGTGACCTCAAACCTCAACATTCTATGGTTCTTTGAAGACTGGGAGGATTAAAATCGTCAGAAATCTGTCACCATGGTTATTGCTGACTCTAAGCTTCACTTAGATGTTAATGTGTCTGGGCTATCTTACCCTAGCCCTTACCTGACTGCCTTTGTAGGGTTTGGGGTTGCTCTCAAATCTTCATTCTGCTCCCATACTGCCTGGTCTGGTCTGGGTAGAATTTTAATCTAAGCTGCACAGAGCTCGCCTGAAGAGATGTGAACTGGTATCTCTGATATAGCCTGCGAGACTTTTTTCAGGTGTGAGTTTCCATGGCAACCCTGTGTCTCTGGCTTTTGATACACTTGCACTGCTAACTATGGCTTCTGGCATACTAATGGTAGAAGGTACCACCTGACCTTAAATTCTCCTCCTTGGTGTTTCTGGCCAACATGCACTGACAGTGTGTTTGCCTTATATGAAACTTCTAGGCAGAGGTTTCCAGGACTCCAGTCTCTGTAAGCCTCTCCCTTCTCCTTGACATGGTTCTATTTCTTTTTTTTTTTTTTTTTTTTGCAATCTGCAGCCTAATTCCAGCAGTTGACTGATATGGCTGTCTGGCTATATCATCCATTGAGGCTCTGTCTAATCTCTTTTGATTCTAAGGGCTAATGTGCCTTATCCAGAGCAGGGAGGCAGAGTTTTCTTCTCTTTTTCCATACTTCCATGAAAGACTGGAAGACAGATTACTTGCAGTAATTTCTGGAGACAGAAGGTAAGTGAGTAGCCTTTATAGTGGTAGAACCAAGAAGGAACGATCATTGTCCTTAAGCCTTCAGAGATGATAGCTAAAACCAGAGAGAAGTAAATAAAGACAAAATAAGGACAAGTTTGTAAAAAAAAATGCTGATACTGATAAAGAAGCTCAGTAAATTCAGTGTCCCCCTGTAGTGCCTGTTTATCTTGCTAGTTCAGTGCTAGGGAGATAAGAAAGCAAAGAAATCTGGTTAGTAGCATTGCTATAGATATATTTTTTAATTAATTAATTTTTCTTTATTGGCTGTGCTGGGTCTTCATTGCTGTGCTTTAGCTTTTCTCTAGTTGTGGTGAGTGGGGGCTGTTCAGTACACAGGCTTCTCATTGCAGTGACTTCTCTTGTGGTAAAGCATGGGCTTTAGGACACAAGGGTTTCAGTAGTTGTGGCATATGGCCCTGGTTGCTCCTCAGCATATGGGATCTTAGCTCCCAGACATGGGAACAAACCTGTGTCCTTTGCATTGGCTAACAAATTCTTAACCACTGGACTACCAAGGAAGTCCCGCCATAGATATTTTGCCTCCCACTTTGGTACGATCCTCTATGGGAATTAAGATTCCTCAGTGGGTCAGCAGTAAAGCATTCACCTGCAATACAGGAGACATAAGAGATGCAGGTTCAATCCCTTGGTCAGGAAGATCCTCTGGAGGAGGAAATGGCAACCCACTCCAGTGTTCTTGCCTGGAGAATCCCATGGACAGAGGAGCCTGGCAGGCCACAATCCATAGAGTCACAAAGAGTTGGACACAACTGAGCGACTTGGCACACATGCACCATTGGAATATGAAGAGTAAGCAAGGAGGCAGCTGGCAGGGTGGCGACATATGTTAGGATTCCTGACTAGCTTGTTTAAGAGTTGACAACCAGGTGCAATAGTAGTAAGTGTGGGATCTCAAGTCAGACTGCTTGAGCTTGAATGTCTTTCGATGTGTGATGTTTAGCACATTTCTTAGCCCTAACATGACAAGGGCTAATGTGCCTTATCCAGAGCAGGGAGGCAGAGTTTTCTTCTCTTTTTCCATACTTCCATGAAAGACTGGAAGACAGATTACTTGCAGTAATTTCTGGAGACAGAAGGTAAGTGAGTAGCCTTTATAGTGGTAGAACCAAGAAGGAACGATCATTGTCCTTAAGCCTTCAGAGATGATAGCTAAAACCAGAGAGAAGTAAATAAAGACAAAATAAGGACAAGTTTGTAAAAAAAAATGCTGATACTGATAAAGAAGCTCAGTAAATTCAGTGTCCCCCTGTAGTGCCTGTTTATCTTGCTAGTTCAGTGCTAGGGAGATAAGAAAGCAAAGAAATCTGGTTAGTAGCATTGCTATAGATATATTTTTTAATTAATTAATTTTTCTTTATTGGCTGTGCTGGGTCTTCATTGCTGTGCTTTAGCTTTTCTCTAGTTGTGGTGAGTGGGGGCTGTTCAGTACACAGGCTTCTCATTGCAGTGACTTCTCTTGTGGTAAAGCATGGGCTTTAGGACACAAGGGTTTCAGTAGTTGTGGCATATGGCCCTGGTTGCTCCTCAGCATATGGGATCTTAGCTCCCAGACATGGGAACAAACCTGTGTCCTTTGCATTGGCTAACAAATTCTTAACCACTGGACTACCAAGGAAGTCCCGCCATAGATATTTTGCCTCCCACTTTGGTACGATCCTCTATGGGAATTAAGATTCCTCAGTGGGTCAGCAGTAAAGCATTCACCTGCAATACAGGAGACATAAGAGATGCAGGTTCAATCCCTTGGTCAGGAAGATCCTCTGGAGGAGGAAATGGCAACCCACTCCAGTGTTCTTGCCTGGAGAATCCCATGGACAGAGGAGCCTGGCAGGCCACAATCCATAGAGTCACAAAGAGTTGGACACAACTGAGCGACTTGGCACACATGCACCATTGGAATATGAAGAGTAAGCAAGGAGGCAGCTGGCAGGGTGGCGACATATGTTAGGATTCCTGACTAGCTTGTTTAAGAGTTGACAACCAGGTGCAATAGTAGTAAGTGTGGGATCTCAAGTCAGACTGCTTGAGCTTGAATGTCTTTCGATGTGTGATGTTTAGCACATTTCTTAGCCCTAAGTTTTAGTTATCATAAAATGGGCTTAATGAAGACTACTTCATATGGTTGTCATGAAGATTAAATAAAATGATGTTTATAAAGCTCTTGGCACCATTCTGGGCACATAATAAGTATTAAATAAATACTAACCAATGTTAATATTAGCTGATGCACATTTTGGGTGGGGGCATTTCAAGAAGGAATTGAGTCCAAGAGTACATTGAGACTATGGGATATCTCCTGAGTGTTTCCTTCTTTCTTCTTCTTCTTTTTTTCTTTTTTCTGACCATGCCATGAAGCTTATGAGATCTTAGTTCTCTGACCAGGGATTGAACCCATGCCCTCAGCACTGAAAGTGCAGAGTCCTAACCACTGAACCAGCAGAGAATCCCCAAGCATTACTTTTTCAGTAAACTCTTAAATATAGTAAAAGCTCCCATCACTGATGTCTACTTACCCAGTATAGTAGATTGAATTGATGCTTTCCTTCATACTGAAATATATACTGACCAGTGCTCAGGACCTCTTGATGAGGGTGAAAGAGAAGATTGAAAAAACCAACTTAAAACTCAATATTAGGGGGCTTCCCTGGTGGTCCAGTGGGTAAGGACACTACCTTGAAGTGCAAGGGGCACTGGTTTGATCCCTGGCCTGGGAAGATCCCACGTGCCACGGAGTGGCTGGACCCATGTGTCCAATTACCGAGCAGGAGCTCTGGAGCGCATGCGCCCAGAGCCGATGCTCTGTGACAACAGAAGCCACTGCTATGGGAGGCCCACACAGGCCAAAAAACAAAAGATGGATGAAAATAGATAAATGAAAGACCAATAGAAGTGACCCGCCCGTCCCCCCCCCCAAAAAAACTCAATATTAAAAAAAACCCTAAGATCATGGCATATGGTCCCATCACTTCAAGGCAAATAGAAAAGGAAAATGGGGAAGCAATGACAGATTTCTTTTTCTTCAGCTCTAGAATCACTATGGATAATGACTGCAGCCATGAAATTAGAAGGTGATTGTTTCTAGGCAGAAAAGCTATGACAAAAATAGACAGTGTATTAAAAAGCAGATACATCCCTTTGCCAACAAAGGCCTGTATAATCAAGGCTATGGTCTTTCCAGTAGTCATGTACAGATGTGAGAGTTGGACCATAAAGAAGGCAAAGTGCCAAAGAACCGATGCTTTTCAACTGTGCTATTGGAGAAGATTCTTGATAGCCCCTTGGACTGCAAGGAGATCAAACCAGTCAATCTTAAAGGAAATCAACCCTGAATACTCATTGAAAAGACTGATGCTGAAGCTGAAAGCTCCAGTACTTTGGCCACCTGATGCGAAGAGCTGACTCATTGAAAAAGACCCTGATTCTGGGAAAGATTGAGGGCAGGAGAAGAAGGGAGCAACAGAAGATGAGATGGTTGGACAGCATCACTGACTCCATGGACATGAACTTGGGTAAACTCTGAGAAAAAATGAAGAACAAGGAAGCCTGTCATGCTGCAATCTATGGGGTCGCAAAGAGTCGGACACAACTTGGTGACTAAACAACAAAATGAACAATGCTCAGGGCGCAAAGAAAGATCATGGGCAGTAAGTTACCCTTCAGTCGACCCTTACACTTCTGCTCCCATGTTTGTAAGTTTATGCTTACCAAGTTGTTTTCATTATCAGCTGGCACTGTTTCTGGAACATACTGCCCGATAGCCACTGAATTAAAAATCATTTATGTCATATAAGGTCACAAATATATTTGGCTTCATCTGAAATACAAAGAATTAGTTGTTTTGTTGCCAAACCCATTTTTGCCGGTTGTGCTTGCTAATATAATTAGGTAACTTAATGTAAATTTATGAAGTATGAGTACAAAAGGGAGGATACTGTTTCCACATAAACTGAGTTCAATTCTTTGGAAAGACTTGATAAAGAATAGTTACTTTTAAAAACTGCTGTATTGTTAGGGGGAAGAACATGAAGCTTGAAATCAAATGGGATGCATTAGGGATGTAGCTTATGCAAGAAAGAGTCAGAAATTTCAGCCAAAGGACCAATACTCAGAAAAAAAGGGCCTTGGCCTTACATCACATTACCAGATTGCTGAATGAATATACATTTGTGTGTTTTGAGTTATAGATATATATATATCATCCTTAAGCTTTTTATTACATGTGTATATATATATATACATGTGTGTGTATATATGCATGTAATATTATATATATATATATATGTATATATATATATATATACACACACGCACATATATCCTGAAGAATACCATGCACAGTGGGGCCTGGTGGGCTATAGTCCATGGGGTTGAAAAAGAGTCAGACATGACTTAGCAACTAAACAACAAAAACAATTGTGTGAACTAATTTATATGCTCTGGGCTTGAAAGAAGCCCCAGTAGAGTTCATTTACCATATTTATTGGTGCAAGCTTGTAGTAGGCAGAATAATGCCCTCCCCTTCCAAAGATGTCCACATCCTAATCCCTGGAACATGTGAACATGCTATGCTATATGGCAGGGGGAATGAAGGTTGCAGATTATAGCAATGTTGCTCATCAGTTGATATTGAGATGGGAAGATGATCATGGATTACCTGGGATGGCCCACTGTAATCACAAAGGTCCTTACAAGTGAAAGGAGGGAGGCTGAAGGGAGAGTGTCAGAATATGAGGTAAGAAAAACTTAACTTGTTGCTGTCTTTAAAGATGGAAGGAAGGGGCTGTAAACAATGGAATGAAGGCAGCATCTAAAAACTAGCTAGAAAGGCAAAGGAATGGATTTTACACTAGAGCCTCCAGAAAGAAATGCCATTCTGCCAACACTGAGTTTATCCCTGTGAAACCCGTTTCACACTTCTGACCTAGAGAAGAGTAAAATAATAAATTTGTGTTGATAAACTACTAGGATTGTGGTAATTTGTTACAGCAGTAATAAGAAACTATTGCAGAGATTGAGTCAGGTGGATGACAAACAACGAATTCTACCCCCTAACCATCATCACCATCACAACCCCTGCCTGTCCTGCAACTCTGCTTATAGGAATTCTAGTCCCTTCATAATTTCAGGTACCCTAGACACAGAATTTATGCTTAATATCTGAATCTGGCCTCAGAAGCACCATATATTTCTTGGAACACTTCAGAAACTTGCATGTCATCCTGACTTGGGGCCATGCTAATCTTATCTGTATCATTCCAAATTTAATATCTGTACTATGGTAGCAAGCATAGAAACACTGAATTTATTAAGTTCCTACCATTTGCCAGGTCACATAAGTGGTAAAGAACCCACCTGCAAATGCAGGAGAAGTAAGAGACACAGGTTTTATCCCTGGGTTAGGAAGATCCCCTAGAGGAGGACATGAAAATCCACTCCAGTATTCTTGCCTAGAGAATTCCATGGACAGAGGAGCCTAACAGCTACAGTCCATGGGGTCACAAAGAATTGGACATGACGGAACCAACTGAGCATGCCCACAGGTATTATTCCAGGTGTTTAAAATATATTTGGGCTTCCCTGGTGACTCATATGGTAAGGAGTCCGCCTGCAATGCAGGAGACCCACGTTCATATCCTGGGTTGGGAAGATGCCCTGGAGGAAGGCATGGCAACCCACACCAGTATTCTTGCCTGGAGAATCCCATGAAGAGAGGAGCCTGGTGGACTACAGTCCATAGGATTTCAAATAGACACGACTGAGCAGCTAACATCTTACCATTTGCCTGGCAGTATGCTAAATGCCGGGTTTCCCTGGTAGCTCAGCTGATTTAAAAAATCCACCTGCAATGCAGGAGATCCTGGTTTGATTCTTGGGTTGGGAAGATACCCTGGAGGAGGGCTAGGCTACTCACTCTAGCATTCTTAGGCTTCCCTGATGGGACAGTAAAGAGTCTGCCTGCATTGTAGGAGAAGTGGGTTTGATCCCTGGGTAGGGGAGATCCCCTGGAGGAGGGCATGGCAATGCACTCCAGTATTCTTGCCTGGAGAATCCCCATGGACAGAGGAGTCTGGTGGGCCTGGATTCCACTGGGGTCGCACAGTCAGATGTGACTAAGTGACTAAGCATAGCACAGCAGAGCGTGCTATATGACACAGCCTCATTTTTTTAAAAGGTATTTATTTATTTATTTAGCATTGTTAGGTCTTCATTGCAGCATGCAGGATCTCAGCTGCAGCATATGGGATCTAGTTCCCTTACTGGGGATTGAACCTCGGTCCCCAGCATTGAGAATGCAGAGTCTTAGCCACTGCACCACCAGGGAAGTCTTCACTAAGGCCTCCTTGATGAATAGCATATATGGAGGATCCATCTTCATGGAGTTCTCAGGCTGTTTTCATTATCTCATCCCATTTCAAAACCTATACTTTACAGGAAGGTGGTTCTCAACATCTTCCTGTTTCTTAACTGAAGAATACCTAGTTTTCTGTTCATTTGTGAAACAAAGTATAGGTCATTATGAATTCTACTCTAATACTTTTCTCAGATTGCTTTTGATTTGGAAGTCCAGGATCTCTTCTTTCAACCATTCACCCATCCCACAATGTGACTTTCCAGAATTCTATCTACAGTCTTCCAACACAAAAATACCAGCAACAAAACAGATGTTTCCACCAAGGAAAGAGAAGGATGACTCCCTCATACTCTGTATTCCCACATAGCCATGTTCATTGTAAGCTTTCCACCCCACTCAGATGTTTTCCTCCATCCAAAATAAAGGAACCCATGAACCACAAGTCTTTCCCATTTATCTGGCCCAGCTCATACCTGTTTTAAACAATCCCCTCTCCAGCCATAGCAACTCACTTTGCCTCTGTAGTATACAGTTCTGAATCACACCTTTGTTCCCCTAATTATTTATTATTTTGTTCTCTTTGCATGTAGCATCCATGTTCTACTACTTTCCTTATTGGAAACCTCTTCAGTGGTTTCCCACTGCTTTCAGAATAAGGTCCAAATTCTTTGTCCTAGCACTGTGAGTCATCATGATCTGGTGGTCTTCCTCGTCACATTCTAGTGTCATTCCCCACACTCCCCTCACCCCATCTGTTTTAGTTTTTTAAAGTTACCATGGGCTTCCCTGGTGGCTCAGATGGTAAAGAATATGCCTGCAATATAGGAGACTTGGGTTAAATCCCTGGGTTCAGAAGATCCCCCATTCTGAGGTCTGACACCTTGCAACCCTATGGACTGTAGCCTGCCAGGCTCCTCTTTCCATGAGATTCTCCAGGCAAGCATACTGGAGTGCGTTGCCATTTCCTTCTCTGGAGGGTCTTCTCGACCCAGGGATTGAACCTGGATCTCTTAAGACTCCTGCATTGGCAGGTGGTTCTTTACCACTAGTGCCACCTGGACTTCCCAATAGAACTCTAAATCACCGAAATTACAATTTAATAGAAAAATCTGTAATCACTTTTTTAAATCCAGATGCATATCAGAATTATCTTGAATTTTTTTTGAAAAATAAAAATCTCCTGGTTTTGTTTTGTTTTCTCCCAAGCTCCATATACATTTCTAATGAGAAGCCATGTGTAAAAAACACCTGGACTATATGATCTTTTTTTTTACTTTTATCCAGTATGTTTCACTTTTTATATTTCATATTGAGTGCTCTCATTTAGTTTATGTTTTTGAATTTCTCCATCTCATCTTTTTTTGATGTGCTTTCTCAATCCTTCATCAAATGTAGTAGAAAATCTTTTGAATACATATATATATATATATATATATATATATATAAAATATGTATAATGTATATTTTAGAAAACTTACGAATTTTTACCTAACTAAAAAATTTATAATATTTTTATTCCATTTATTAGACTTAATATGAACAGAATCCTAGATTTATAATTTTAAAAACTAGATATGAAAAAAAACTGGATATGCAATAAGCAGCAAAGGTTTACTATATAGCATAGGAAACTGTAGACATTATCTTGTAATAACCTACAGTAGAAAATAATTTCAAAAATACGTGTATATGTATAACTTAATCACCTTGCTGTGTACCTGAAACACTGTAAGTCAACTATACTTTGATGAAATTTATATATTAAGAAAAAAAATAATGCTACAGTGAGTTTCCATGTCCTTCTCCAGGAGATCTTCCCGATTGAACCTGTGTCTCTTATGTCTCCTGCATTGATCAGTGGGTTCTTTACCACTGGCCTACATGGGAAGATAAATCAGTGACTGTTAAACTTACGTATGAAACAGAATCACCCAGAGTGTCTGCTAAAGTTGTTGAGTCCCAAAGGCAAGTCCCATTCTGATTCTTTAGATCTAGTATATGGCACAGGAATCTGAATTTTTAAAGCTCCTCCTAAGTCATTCTGAAGTCTGTTATCCAGGAATCATCCCTTGAGAATGTCTAATATAGACTTAGAATTGGGTGTCTGAACAGTGTATTGATCTTTGCAAATAATATTAGCTACCAGTCATTGATAGTTACTGTTTGCCAGGCACTAATCTGTTCTAAGAGGGCTTATAGAAAGGTACCATTATCTAATTTAATATTTTCCACTAGTCTATGAGGAAGATATTCATTTAACCCCTCATTTTGCAGGTGAGAGAGCTAAGGCTAAGAGAGGTTAACTAATTTCCCAGAGTCACATACATAATAAGTCATAGAGTCACTCAACACACATTCTGATCCTAAAGGCCTCTTCTTTTCCTTCTTTCCAGGTTACTTGCCTCTCCCAGTGCTTTCCTTATTTGCCAACTCCTGGATCCTTGGCAGGCTCAATGTGTACTTACCTCTCGAGTCCTAATCAGAATTATGATCTGTTGCCTTTAAAGGCAGTTTGCAGCTTAGCAACTAAACAACAACAACAATGGGAAAAACTCTGTCTTCCCACAGTTATTTATTCTGGATTTGTGGAAAACATGGGTGCCAGGAAGAGAGCCCATTTTTGAAAAAAACCTGGCATAAATATAGACATATTTATTTATTTCTAATTTTTTTTATTGTGGCAAAAATCACATAATATAAAACATACTCTTTTAACTGTATTTAACTGTACAGCTCCATGACAAATAATTACATTCACGCTGTTATGCACCTCTCTCCATCATCTGTTTTTCGCTTTTCTAAACTGAAACTCTGTCTCTATTAAACACCAAGGACCCGTTCCCCCTCCCCACCCTACCCCCATCCCCTGACATCTCCCAGTGCGCTTTTTGACTTTGGCTATTCTAGGTATCTGCCATAGTGAGCTTACTTAAAGAAAAAAAATATGTTCTTTCTCCCTTCCTAGCATACCACATTAATTATCAGCTGTAGAAGAAACTGCTAAAACTTCTGGCCCACTTGGCCCATCTTCTCCAAAACCAAAAAGCAGCACAGCAAGGGAAAAGCTTCGTTCTGAAGCTCAAGTGCCCTCTCATGTACCATTATTATTGTTCAGTCACTCAGTCGTGTCTGACTTTGCAGCCCCATGGACTGCAGCACAACAGGCTGCCCTGTCCATCATGATCTCCCAGAATTTGCTCAAATTCATGTCCATTGAGTCAGTGATACCATCCAACCATCTCATCCTCTGCCACCGTCTTCTCTTCCTGCCCTTAATCTTTCTCATTGGGTCTTTCCCAATGAGTCAGCTCATGTACCATAGCCTGGGACAAAAGTTCAGCATGCTCTGTGTGAGTCCTGTGATAAGACAAACCATCAAGGGTAGAATGTTTATGGAAAGTGGATTGAGATATATAAACAAGAGCTCTAATTCAGATTTGAGGTAAATGCTGAGGGAACTCCCTTTATACTTGGCCTTTCTTGTGCACTTGATATTAGGAGGTCATTCAGAATCCCTCCATAAACTCAGTAGGATAAACTCCTCTGCTTAAGGCTTTCTCCTTAGAGCAGAAGCAGGGGTTGAACATGCTTCACTAGGTAGTAGAGGTAGCTAGGTGAGGCAACTCTCTCTTGCACTCACCTCTGGCTTCTACCTTCTCCTGCTTCAAAGAAATATCCTGGTAAACAGCAATCTGGACCATTAAGGATGATACCAGAAGCAGAAGCTAGGAAGGGTTCTCCAGAGGTCATGCGATTTCTCCTAGGCTGGATCTAAGGTAAAGATTCCAAACAGAAGCTTCATGCCTACTTCATGCATGAGAGTAGCTGCCTAGGAAAATATAGTGAATAGAATTATGTGACCTATTGACTCTGCAGGGAACAGTGCCAGAATTGATTAGTGATGTCTGTCATGGCCATGAAAATTTGCCCGCAAATGATCCTTTTTTTTTTTTTCTGCCACTCTTGCTTGGACCTAGTAGTTCCTTAACCAGATAGCACACAAATCACAGAAGAAAGCATTCTTTAAAAAAAATACTGGTACCTGAAGTCCACCCCAGGCCAATTAAATTAGACTCTCTGGAGGTGAGATTCAGGCATCCAAGCATCCAGGGTTGAGGACCACTGGTGTACCATCACCAATATAGAGAAGACCTAACTCAGTAGTTCACAAGTGCATTTCCTCCAATAAGGACCTGGCAGGCTGGTTGTATAGGGATTGTCTGAGTAGCTTGTTAAATTGGGGATTCCTGGGACCAACTCCTCAGATTTCAGATTTGGAACTATGGGGATATAGTATAGGATTTCAGTATGAATCAGCCATCAGAATACATGTTCCCTCACTCCCCACCCCGTTCCTCTAGGTTGTCACAGAGCATCTGGTTTGGGTGTCCTACATCATACATCAAACTCCAACTGGCTCTCTATTTTACATATGCTAATGTATGTTTCAATACTATTCTCTCAAATCATCCCACCCTTTCCTTATTCCACTGAGTCCAAAAGTCTGTCCTTTATGTCTGTGTCTCCTTTACATGCTCTTCTTAATGCCTTTAATGAATGATAACTGTGAGGAGAGCCTTGTACTCTAGGACAGCAGCTTTCAACCCTGACTGTGCATCAGAGAAACTTCTTAAAAATACCAGTTGTTGTGGTTGTTTAGTCACTAAGTCGTGTCTGACTTTTTGCAACCCTATGGACTGTAGTCCACCAGGCTCCTCTGTCCATGGGATTTCCCAGACAAGAATATTGGAGTGGGTTGTCATTTCCTCTTCCTCCAGGGGTATCTTCCCCACCCAGGGATCGAAACCTCCTGCATTGGCAGCCAGATACTTTACCAGTGAGCCACCTGGGAAACCCTAAAGACACCAGTGCCTGAGTCTAATTCCAGATCAATTTCAGACTCTCTAGAGGAGAACCTGGATGATCCTAATGTGCAGCTAACACCCTAAGAATAACTGCTTGAAGAAGTAGGATGCAGGAACCTCATTTGAGAAGTTCATCAGCTAGATCTCATTTCTCTTTTGCTATGGGTTTTGTCCCAGACTTAGTCTATGGCTTTTGGCTTGATGTTCAGTGGTAGAACCCCATCTGTTTCTCAAACCTTGTTTACTCTCTACAGTCTATCATTTATTATGGTTTTGGTGGTCTTATGGATCTTCCTGAACTAAGTAAACATTGGCTACACTGGCTTACTCATTCTTTTAAACAAATAGCTACTGAGTATATCTGAGTGTTTATAAATTATAGATTCCACTATCACCTACCTCTATAAAGAAAGGTTTATGAGGATGTTTTTTTATTATTTAATCAAATAAAAATTAGGGCAATTCATGCTTTTAAGAGATAGTGTTTTTGTAAAGAGAAAGTAGTATTTAAAGTGAGAGACCTTTGAGGCCCCTCGGTGTGAATTAGTCAGAGCAAAATATCATCTAAAGTAGCCATCCATGATTGGCTCTTGTAGGGGAAAAAAAAAAAATTTCCTTGACCCTCTTAGGGTCCTTGACTGGGTCTGGAAATTACAGAGATAGAGTAGCAAGGGAAAAGCATACAAATTAAAGTTTTACATGCTATGAGAACCTTTGGAGGGAACTGGAGACACCAAGGAACAGTTAAACTTGTGTATTTTTAGGCTAGGTTTGATGATAAGTGGACAGTTGTGTAGAAATATGATAGGTTAAGGAGTATGAGGTAAGCGTAGTAAACTGGGGAACACTTAACAAGGCCTGTTTGTCCAGATTCTTCTTGGTGTCTTTCTGTCTTTGGAGACAAGGATGCTCATTTCCTTTGGGTATGGGGAGGGTGTCTCTAACATGAGGGTTTTATGACCTGTTTCAGGGCAGAGTGTGGTGAAAGGTCAGAGTGACCTTTCTACATCTGCTGTTTTCTCAGACTCCTTCAGCCTAAAATATTTGGTATGCTGAAGTGCCACATTTGGTGAGTAGCATGCCCTGAACCCCATTACCTGCTGGTCCTTTTTGAAGCAAATGAAAGGAATATGGTTTCTTTTGCTAGAAGCTAGACAACCACAGACAGAGCCAGCCTAGCTGGGATGATTCCACCAGATTTGGTAAGATTTGCAGAATATGGTAGGACTCCCCTTGTGCCTTAAAATGCATTTCTGAAAAATTCCCTCTATTTCCTTATTTAGGTTTGACTTTTCATAATTAGTGATTAATATGTTTGGTTTAAGCATTCCCTTATCAGATCCATGATTTAAAATATAAATAGAACTAACCCATTAAGTTCTTGATACCTCCAATGTGTACTCCTAGGAAGGAAGAAACATGATTATCTTGGTGAAAACAATGATACCATGAAAGAGAGGTTAAAAGGACCTCATGTGGTCTTCTCTGGTGGCTCAGACAGTAAAGAATCTGCCTACAAAACAGGAGACCCATGTGCTTCCCCTGGTTCAGGAAGACCCCCTCAAGAAGGGAATGGCTACCCACTCCAGTTTTCTTGCCCGGAAAACCCATAGACAGAGACTCCACTATCTATGGAATTTCTCAGGCAAGAATCCTGGAATGGGTTGCTATTTCTTTCTCCAGGGAATCTTCCTGACCCAGAGATGGAGCCTGTATCTCTTTCATTGGCAGGTAGATTCTTTACCAAAGCGCCACTTGGGAAGCCCATAGAGAAACTATATGGAACTAAAAATAACTGCATGCATGCACAGTTGGAGAAAATTCTGGACAAAAGATACAGAGACCAAAACCCAACTGCCACTTATAAAGAACCTAGAATAAAAGCAGGGGGTTAGGAGCAAAAACAGGGTTCTGTGAATGCCCCCTTCACACATCACACAACAGCACCTAAATGGTGGGTAAACCACCTAAGCCTCTCTTCCAGCCTGACCCCTGAATGCATGCCTACCCTCATGCCATATGAGGAACAAGCTTGCCCCCTCCCTTGGGGAATCAGCAAGCAAGAGATCCTGTTGTTTCTTCTCTCTCCCTGCTGCTGCATCAGGGGCCCCAATGAAGCCTTGCCTGAAGAATGAAAGCCAATATGAGTCTTTGTAGAAATAGCATGCTGGGACCCAGCCATCTCTGTAGCCCCAGCACCTGGTTCAAGGTAGTTGAAGGAATGGCAGCCAGCGAAAACGTACCATCACAGAACTGCAATGGGAGGTTTTGGATCCCGCCTTGAACCCAGCCAAGTGAGTCCCAACAGCCAAGATTCTGGAGGACAGCCTAACTGTTCTTGTAAACAAGACCATTTCCTTTCCCCCCTGCCCATGGAAAACGAGACCCAACAAACCTGTAGCTGATGCAATATCCCCATCCATGCACTGAGAAAATAGACCATTGTGTTTTTGCCAAGAGATGGATATCCAGTGAATAATCTGTTCCTATACATTTACACTCGGTGTTCAGTATCTTAGGACATGTTTATACTCAAGAAAGGTTAGTATTAACATTGTGTCAGGGGATTAATCTGTTTTAATTGCAAATGCCACAAACGATTCCCCTTCTTTGAGGCCCAGATGTATGACTTTGGTTAAATATTTATAGATCATTTGGAATGTTTACTCTTCATTGTGGAGCTAGGTATTTACTTGCATAATTGCATACTCTTCCCCCACTTCCTACCAAATTCAATGTTCTCGTGATGTTTTCTCTCTATAAGGATCAGCAGGAAGATGGTGGGCATATCTGTCTACTGAAATAGAGCTACTGATATAGAGGGGCGCTGACCCCAAGCTAGTAGAGTCACTAGGAAAGTGCTGTAGGTGTATTACCAGGATCGTGGAATGAGGAGGGGCCTCAGAATCAGATTCTGTTATCAATTAGCTGTGTGACCTTGACTGGGCCTCAGTTTCCTCATCTAAACAATAAAAGAGATGAATTTGATTTTTTCAAACTTCTTCCAGCTCTGAATCCTCATGGAAACATCCTCTAAGTCATTTTGAAAGCCCTACCCACTCCAGGTATGATACTCAGGCTCTCTGTAGCAAGGCCATTCCAAAGAACTTTCTGCAGTGATGGGAACGTGGTATCCAATAAGATGGCCTCTAGCTACATGTAACTATGGAGCATTTGAAATGTGGCTAATATGGCTGAGGGACTAAGTTTTAAATCTTGTTTTATTAATTGAAATGTAATAGCCACATGTGATTAGTAGCTACCATATAGGGCAGCATAATGCTAGATGATTAGCAATGTTATTGGCTTGTTCCTTACAGAAGGCCATTATCTGAGTTAATGACAGCTTCTAATTTAGAGAAGATTAAAGAAGTGGTTGGTAAACACTGCTCAGTTGGAATGCTCTGCCTTTGATCTAAAAGGTGGGATACAATCACATAACCTTAGATGTGTTGAGGTTTTCAAAATGTGCAACTCCTGAGTTCTTATTAGTTCCACTAAAAAATGGCAAGCCATTGAATTAATTTCCTCTTTCTTTCTGTCTGAAATGTGAATGTGCTTTTAGCTGCACTGTGTTAAGCTGGGGAAACAGTAACCAGTGTAGGGCCCTCTAAGCCATCACAGCAGATTACACAGAATCAGCTTTCATCATTTCACATTAAACATCTCTTCTACCAAAATAGAGCTTGTTGACTTAATTCTTAATTCGCAAAGTGTTTCTTTGTCATTTAATACTTTACTGATCTATATTTCATACCATTGACTACAGAGAGTTACTCATCTGTCTGAATTAAAAACAGTGGCAGCTCTGCAGTATACAATTCATCGAGCTGAAAATCAGCTATGACTGTTCCTGGATTTGCCTTTCTTGCTTCCAAATTTACAATGTTTGTCTCAATATAGTAAATAGTATCGAGTATTATTATTTGTTTTTACTAAAATACTACTAGTAGTAATAAATAAGTAATAATAAGTGTTAATAAGAAAGTCAAGACTTTCTATCATAGTTCTTATTAGAGCAAATAGCATTCATGGTAAGTCTTAGGGATATTTGAAAAAAACACTGTATTTCAGTTCTGTGAACTGGTTAGAATGGAGGCTTCCAAGGAATATGATTCAATTTCCCAAGTGGTGTTACCCATGCTGGGGTTGGTAAATCCATGGCCTGAAAGCTATCATTCCCCACCCATTCCTTTGGCTTTGGCTTTGGCTTTCTTTCCTACTGAACTTGGATCTGGCCTCAGAATTCTTCTCAACAATGTTCTAGGCAGCCAGTGTCAAACAATTAAAGCAATTCACTGACAATATGTAAAATAAAACTTATTTTCCCTCTTTAGTTTTTGCCACGTGGACACGATAGATTTGTAAGAAACAAAAACATAGTAAAATACACACAGCTCTAGATCTAAAAGGACCCCTGAAGAGCATGCTATACAAACCCACTTCCCAAGTGGTGCTAGTAGTAAAGCACCCATGTGCCAATGCAAGAGACATAAGAGATGCAGGTTTGATTCCTGGGTCAGGAATATCCCCTGGAGGAGGGCATGGCCACCCACTCCAGTATTCTTGCCCGGAGAATCCTTTGGACAGAGGGACCTGGTGGGCTATAGGTTCGCAAAGAGTCAGACACAACTGAAGTGACTTTGCATGCAAGCACACATTCGATCCCTTTATTTTATAGAATGAGAAGACTGAGCCTGAAAGAAGTGACAGGCATTAAATAAAGTGAACAAAGTTGGTTGATGGCAAAAATGGGACTAAGTCCTAGCCTCCTGACTCAGACAGACTCATCAAGACATGAACTCCAGCCTACCATGTGATAACTGTACCTTGGATGTTTGGTGCAGAATTATCATCACTCTTGAGTTTACTAGAAGTGATGTCTACTCTCCTGGACATATGAGACTGGATAGGCCTACCTATTAAACTGGGCCCACTCATCAGTTTGTGTGGTGACCACATCCAACAGATTATTTGGTTATTTTCCCATGAGTCAGACTTACATATTTTCCAGACATCTGTGGCCATTGCTACATGATTGCAAGAAAGAGATAGTAGCCCACTAACCTAAATGAACAACCCTAACTTAGCAAGACCTATGGGAAAGTTTAGTTCTGATTAACAAATAGTCCTTATTTTTATCATGAGCAAATTCCTGAATGTTTGCCTTTGTTAGCATGTTGCTCTCCACCTAATAGTTTGTTCCTCTTACTTAGAGCCTTTGTCCTCAGTAGGGTTGTTCCTATGCCCAAACTGGTAAGTTTTAATAGCATTGATATCATTATCAGGCAGTGTCTAAGAGTTGAGCTCTCACATTTTAAATAGAGAGGAGTGAAACCTGCTATTCTAATCAGAAGCAGTAGCAGGAAACTGGGAGCCTTGGTTATTCATTATAATTTTTATTTTATAGAACTGCAGTTGATACACAATATTGTGTTAGTTTCAGGTGTATAACAAAGGGGTTCAGATATATATTCATATATATGTGAATATATATTCACATATATGTATACACATATATTCTTTTCCAGTTCTTTTTCATTACAATTATTGCAATTTATAGCCTCCCTGTACTATACAATGAATCATTCTTATTTTTCTATTTTATATATAGTGGTGTGTATCTGTTAATCCCATATTCCTAATTTATCCCTCCCACTTTCCACCTTAATCTCTTCTGCTTCTGTTAAGTACTTACTCTTTCTGTCCTTTATTGTGGCCTTTTTTTTTTTTTACATTTTTTGGGGGAGGGTGGGGAGGGAGGGGGCAGTTATCTATTTTCATCCATCTTTGTTCTTTGGCTCATGTGGGCCTCTCCTTGCAGTGGTCTCTGTTGTCGCAGAGCACCAGCTCTGGGCGCATGTGCTCCAGAACTCCGGCTCAGTAATTGGACACATCGGTTCGGTCGCTCCACAGCACATGGGATCTTCCCAGACCAGGGATCGAACCGGCGCCCCTTGCACTGCAAGGCGGTGCCCTTACCCACTGGACCACCAGGAAAGTCCTATTGTGGCCATTTTTGTATGAAATATTCCTTTAGTATATCTGGTTTTCTTGTAAAGATCTCTAGTCATTCCCGTTCTATTGTTTGCCTCTATTTCTTTGCATTAGTCACTAAAGAAGGATTTCTTACCTCTCCTTGCTATTTGTTGCAACTTTACATTCAGTTGGGTATATCTTTCCCTTTCTCCTTTGCCTTTCACTTCTCTTCTTAATGACTTAGATAATCAAAATGTTTTGGTCACTTACCTAGAGCCAGACATCCTAGAGTATGAAGTCCAATAGGCCTTAGGAAGCATTGCTATGAACAAAGCTAGTGGAGGTGATAGAATTCCAGCTGAGCTATTTAAAACCCTAAAAGATGATGCTGTTAAGGTGCTACACTCAATATGCCAGCAGTGGCCACAGGACTGGAAAAAGTCAGTTTTCATTCCAATCCCAAAGAAGGGTAATGCCGAAGAATGTTCAAACTACCATAAAATTGTGCTCATTTCATGTGCTAGCAAGGTAATGCTCAAAATTCTTCAAGCTAGGCTTCAATAGTACATGAACTGAGAAATTCCAGAAGTACAAGCTGAATTTAGAAAAGGCAGAGGAATCAGAGATCAAATTGCTAACATCCACTGGATCATAGAAAAAGCAAAGGAATTCCAGAGAAACATCTACTTCTGCTTCATTGACTACACTAAATCCTTTGACTGTGTGGATCACAACCAACTGTGTAAAATTCTGAAAGAGATAGGAATACCAGACCACCTTACCTGCCTCCTGCAAAACCTGTATGCATGTCAGGAAGCAACAGTTACAACCGGTGATGGAACAATGGACTGGATCAAAATTGAGAAAGGAGTACATCGAGGCTGTATATTATCCCCGTGCTTATTTAACTCGATATCCAGAGTGCGTTATGTGAAATTCTTGGCTTGATGAAGCACAAGCTGGAGTCAGGATTGCAGGGAGAAAAATCAGTACCCCAGGTATTCAGATGAAACGACCCTATGCCAAGAAGAGCTAAGGAGACACTTGAAGGTAAAAAAGGAGAGTGAAAAAGCTGGCTTAAAATTCAACATTCAAAAAATGAAGACCATGGCATCTGGCCCCATCACTTCGTGGCAAATAGATGTGGGAAAAATGGAAACAGTGACAGGCTTTCTTTTCTCAGGCTCCAAAATCACTGCTGACAGTGACCACGGCCATGAAATTAAAAGATGCTTGCTCCTTGGAAGAAAAGCTATGACAAGCTTAGCATTTTAAAAAGCAGAGACATCACTTTGCCAACAAAGGTCCATATAGTCAAAACGATAGTTTTCCCAGTAGTCATATAAGGATGTGAGTGTTGGACCATAAAGAAGACTGGGCACTGAAAAATTGATCCTTTCTCACTGTGGTGCTGGAGAAGGTTCTTGAGAGTCCGTTGGACAGCAAGGAGATTAAACCAGTCAATCCTTAAGGAAATCAGCCCTGCATATTCACTGAAAGGACTGATGCTGAAGCTGAAGCTCCAATACTTTGGCCACCTGATGTGAAGAGACAACTCATTGGAAAAGACCCCTGCTGGGGTGGGAAATTGTGCTCATTTCATGTGCTAGCAAGGTAATGCTCAAAATTCTTCAAGCTAGGCTTCAATAGTACATGAACTGAGAAATTCCAGAAGTACAAGCTGAATTTAGAAAAGGCAGAGGAATCAGAGATCAAATTGCTAACATCCACTGGATCATAGAAAAAGCAAAGGAATTCCAGAGAAACATCTACTTCTGCTTCATTGACTACACTAAATCCTTTGACTGTGTGGATCACAACCAACTGTGTAAAATTCTGAAAGAGATAGGAATACCAGACCACCTTACCTGCCTCCTGCAAAACCTGTATGCATGTCAGGAAGCAACAGTTACAACCGGTGATGGAACAATGGACTGGATCAAAATTGAGAAAGGAGTACATCGAGGCTGTATATTATCCCCGTGCTTATTTAACTCGATATCCAGAGTGCGTTATGTGAAATTCTTGGCTTGATGAAGCACAAGCTGGAGTCAGGATTGCAGGGAGAAAAATCAGTACCCCAGGTATTCAGATGAAACGACCCTATGCCAAGAAGAGCTAAGGAGACACTTGAAGGTAAAAAAGGAGAGTGAAAAAGCTGGCTTAAAATTCAACATTCAAAAAATGAAGACCATGGCATCTGGCCCCATCACTTCGTGGCAAATAGATGTGGGAAAAATGGAAACAGTGACAGGCTTTCTTTTCTCAGGCTCCAAAATCACTGCTGACAGTGACCACGGCCATGAAATTAAAAGATGCTTGCTCCTTGGAAGAAAAGCTATGACAAGCTTAGCATTTTAAAAAGCAGAGACATCACTTTGCCAACAAAGGTCCATATAGTCAAAACGATAGTTTTCCCAGTAGTCATATAAGGATGTGAGTGTTGGACCATAAAGAAGACTGGGCACTGAAAAATTGATCCTTTCTCACTGTGGTGCTGGAGAAGGTTCTTGAGAGTCCGTTGGACAGCAAGGAGATTAAACCAGTCAATCCTTAAGGAAATCAGCCCTGCATATTCACTGAAAGGACTGATGCTGAAGCTGAAGCTCCAATACTTTGGCCACCTGATGTGAAGAGACAACTCATTGGAAAAGACTCTGCTGCTGGGAAAGACTGAGGGCAGGAGAAGAAGGAGCTAACAGAGGATGAGATGGCTGGGTGTCATCACTGACTCAATGGACATGAGTTTGAGCAAACTCTGGGTGATAGTTAAGGGGCAGGGAAGCCTAGCATGCTGCAGTCCATGAGATCACAAAGAGTTGTACACTACTGAGTGACTGAACAACAACAACCTTTTCCCCTTTAGGGTTGCCCATTCTTTAGATTGTTTAACGATCTAAATGATTCTTTAGATTGGCAATGTTAAATGATTTGCAGAGTGAGAATCACATTTATTATTTATTAAGTAATATAATGACTATAAATAATCAGAAAAAGGGTATAATTGTGGTTAATGGCATTATCATTTAACTGCCAGGTGCATCTGTTTCTAAACAAGCATTTGGTGCCTCTGTGTAGAAGGTGTGATTATATCCTAAAGTTTCCCCTGCTGTTGAACATTCCCACTAATCCACAAGTTGTATTAGAGTAGTTCACCCTCTTTCCTTTTTTTTTTAAACACTTTGTTGTGTCTTTAAGAGCCCATTCTTGTTTTCCCAATTAGTTCTTTATAATTCTTTCAATTAGTCATTTTCCAATGAGCTCATTATAACCCTTTCAGCAAACTAAATTTCAGTGTCCGAAGCTTCTTAGCTCTGATGAAGACACAAGGAAGAGAGGCCTGATCCCCTAGTTTCCACAGGAAGACACAGCTTCAGCTAGGGACTTGTAATTTTCTTTGCAAGATTAGCTTGGGGTACTTCTCTGCTAGTCCAGTGGTTTAACACTCAGTGCTGCCACTGCAAGGGATGTGGGTTCAATCCCTGTTTGGGGAACTAAGATCCCACAGGCTGTGTGGTGCAGCCAAAAGATTAAAAGATACAGAAAAATAGTCGGGTTGGTTCCTGCCATATCCTGGGTCTAGGAAGTAGGCCTGACACTCAGGGTTTCTTGACAGAGAAGAGGTTGTGAGTGTTCTCCACAACAGGGAAAAGTGGAGAAGAGAAAGTTGTCAACATTTGTTTTCCTTCTTTCATTTTTAATTATCTCAGGTCATCTTTCAGTGAGACCGCATAGCTCACCCCTAATGAACTCTGTTCCAAATGTATCACAGATTGTCTCCTCTTACATGTTGATTCCTAAAATGTTACTTCTGCCAGGGATATTTCACCTCAAAGAAGCCCCTTCAGAAAAGTTTATGTAGAATAAATGTACTCTCTTAAAAAAGAAAGGTCTCACTTCCAGCATTAGCTCCTTCAGTTTCTGCCAGATCATTCTTTCTCATCTTGCTGTCACCACCAGCCTCATTTTCACCTTGAATCAGATATTCAGATCATTGACTCTAGGAAAGCTATGACAAACCTAGACAGTGTGTTGAAAAGCAGACACATTACTCTGCCAATAAAGGTCCATAAAGTCAAGGCTATGGTCTTCCCAGTGGTCACTTTCAGTTGTGAGAGCTGGACCATAAAGAAGGCAGAACACCAAAGAATTGATGCCTTTGAACAGTGGTTTTGGAGAAGACTCCTGAAAAAAATCCCTTGAACTGCAAGGAGATCAAATCAATCTTAAGCAAAATCAGCCCTGAATATTCATTGGAAGGACTAATGCTGAGCAACTGAGCATACACTCATGCAAGAGGTTTACTGAATTGGGTCCCAAAGAGGAAAAAAGGGAAGGGAACCAAAGGAAGCAAGGGCTGTCAGCTCACAGTGAGAGGCCAAACTTTGTGAAAAAGAGAGGGAAGCAAAGAGGATTGGACCAATAGAGTCTGAGATTACAGGACAATTCTGAAAATGTTTCAGTCTAGCCAATAGGGGGTTCTCAAGCCAAAGTTGCCCATTAGAGAGGAGTCATCTGTCTCACAGGAAGTGTATGCTCAGTCAAGTGTCATGTCTGACTCTTTGCAACTCCATGGACTGTAGCCCAGCAGACTCCTCTGTCCATGGGGTTCTCTAGACAAGACTACTGGAGTGGGTTGCCATTCCCTTCACCAGGGGATCTTCCTGACCAAGGATCGAACCCACATGTTTTGCATCTCCTGGCCTTGGCACGTGGATTCTTTATCACTCTGCCACCTGGGAAGCCCATCTCACAGGAAGGGGCCTACCTTAGTAGTCTTGCCATGCTCTGCCATTGGCTGGAAACTGCCTGGTGGAATCATGATCTCAGCTCAAATGCAGTGATGGATTCAGAAGGTCAGCAGCTATGGCCATCTGTCAGTTAAGCTCCCCAAAGCAAGAGACCTGTGTGGCACATTTTCATAGCTACCACAAAACTTAATAATCACTGTGCTTGATTCATTGGAAAATTTTTGTCTCCAGCTGCTACTCTGATCTAAGCAGTGTGAGTAAACATTATTTCACTCACGTCAGTGGCTCACAGAAATTTGCTTGAATCAATCATCTCTTGGCTCAAACACAAGGCAGTTCCCCTGCACCATCACTAAAATCTGTTAATCAGGTTTTTTAGTCGTATAAAGCAGAAGATCAAAAGCATCAGTTTCTTCCCCGGCTCCATCTATGTCATTTCTAGCACTCAAGAGATAACCATCCTCCTTGCCCTTTGTGATGCCAAGCTACTCTGCTTTCTTCCTTTTCTCCTCTGTTTTCATAATCTGTCCATAATCTGGCTCCTTCCCTTCTGATATCAAACATGTCCAGGCTTCTCCAATCCAGGAATCAGCCTTCATTCTTCCACAATTTGCCATCCATCCAAATTACTTTCCCATCATTCCATACTTGCTGCCATTGGTTCAGGCTAGTGCATTACAGTGTAGTACACCAGTGTGAGTGTGTGTTTCAGAGTCACCTGCACAGCTTATTAAAAGACATATTATTCGACCTCCTTCCCAGAGGTTCTGATTCAGTACGTTTGGGGTGGGGATCTGATTATTTGAATTTCTAGCAAGTTTGCAAGTGATGTGAATGCTGCTGGTCCAGGAACCACACTTTGAGAAGCACTGGTATAGAGTGTGGCTTCTGGATCCAGTCTGCCTGAGTTCACATCCTGGCTCTGACTCTTAAATTGTGTAGCATTAGGCAAGTTTTCTGTCCCTCAGTCTCCTCATTTGTAAAATAGAGGTAATAATAATGCCTACCTCATAAGGTGGTTGTGGAGATGACATGATTTCGTATATAATAGTACATCTATCAGTACATTAGTATGTATTGGTATCTCATGATTTCATATTTCTTAGTACATTGACACTAGTCTGGCACCTAGTAAATGCTGGAAATTGTTAGTTATTATTGTGTAATTGACCCATAATGCTAGAGCCAGTACAAATAATCTAGCCAATTCCTCACTAAGTCTAAGTCCAAATTAGCACAGTGCATTTATTCTTGCTGTATGTAGTATTTATGATTTTACTAAATGCTTTTCTTTAGGTTCCTCCAGGTTTACCTGGCTAAATTTATTTTAAATTAAAACTAGAAATGGAAAACCAGTGTTTTCCAAATTTAAGATAGTATATATACATAACTATTAGACTAAGCATATTTATGTACCACCTTAAACAGTCCACAGTTTGGATCTCACTCTTTGAAAGAGGACTCGTGCTACTCATAAGGAAACCGATAGTAGAACTGAGACCAGTATCCTAACTCCTTGGGTAGGATACTGTCTTGACTACCTCTTGGAAGAAATGCCCCACTACCCGCTACCCCTGCCTTAGAATGACTTTATAAGCAACTGTCTGTCTAATACTTTCTGTCAAGATTTTGTCATGTAACCTGATTTTATAGGTCTATGACAGCATCTGTTGTTATATTGGAGATTTTGGCTATGGTTAGATTGTTGTCCTAAGAGCTTAAAGTTGGAAGAGAAGCCCGATGTGCTGGCTGCCAGATAATTAGGAGGAAGTGTGAAAAACGAACATAGGCAAGAAAAAGTCAGGACTTTTTAACAGGGTGAGGTTGGCAGACAAGTGACAAGAGAGAACTGAAAAACAGATTCTGGGTACGTACAGAACTTGGACAAAGACCACATTTATGAGTCTCTTTATTGAACCATCAGACTTGAGCCTTCCCTGGTGGTCCAGTGATAGGACTCTGAGCATCCACTGCAAGGGGCACAGGTTCAATTTCTGGTCAGGGAAGTAAGATCCCACATGCCACCAGTGCGGCCTATAAAAAAAGGAAAATAAAACTGTATCAAGCCATTAGTCCTTTCTCAAGTTCTTTCACCCCCAAGGGTGCTGCTTTACATTTCAGTGTGGATTCCTAACACAGACTCTTCTAGATAACATAGACCCTCAACTTGGGCCAATTCAAATAGCAGGCCCTCAGAGCAGACCTTTGCATACAGCTCTCTGCAGGAAGGCGGCCCCCTCCATTCTGAGGCACCCTTCCTTTTTTCTTCTTCCCTGTGAGACTCAGAGTGGCTTGAGCAGTCAGCAGAACCAACACTGGAGGTTCTTTGTAAGTGTGCTCTCAAGAGGGATAGAGCCTTCTTAAGCTATTCAACTTTTGGAAAGTCTCCCTGGCAAATCTAGGAAAAGATTTATTCAGAACTTGGTCAGGGTTTGCTTTTTTCCTGAGACACCATTTTTCATTGTTGTTTTTTCATCACTGGAATTAAGAATGTTAGAATTTGTCCGGATAAGGTAAACAGAATGCTTTACGCCACTGGTGGTTTCTCTCAGCTTAACTTCCGTTTCCCTACCCACTGCCATCTTTCTATCTTAGTCCCATGATCCTGACGTATAGTCACCTCTGACCCCTTTTCCAGTCTACTCAGTTCTCCAAGGCAAGCAAAACTCATAGAGCTATATGTAGAGCCCACAAGGGTGTTAGCACATCTATTTTTTTTTATCAGACCTTCTTTTAGGCAATATTTTTATGTCTTATAATATGTCAGAATAATTCATTGTTGTGTTTTTATAACTTTTCATTTTGCATTGGAGTATAGCCAATTAGGGCTTCCCTGGTGACTTAGATGGTAAAGAATTTACCTGCAATGCAGGAGACCCCGGTTTGATCCCTGGGTCGGGAAGATCCCCTGGAGAAGGGAATGGCTACCCACTCCAGTATTCACACCTCAGAAATCCCATGGCCAGGGGAGCCTAGTGGGCTATAGTCCATGGGGTTGCAAAGAGTCAGACATGGCTGAATAAATAACACTTTCATTGTTTCTTTTCATAGCCAATTAAGAATGTTGTGAGAGTTTCTGGTGAACAGCAAAGGGACTCAGCCATACATACACATGGATCCATTCTCCCCCAGACTCCTCTCCCATCTAGGCTGCCACGTGACATTGAGCAAATCTATTGATACAAGAGGTAGAGCAGTATGTGAGCTTATCAAATGGACACTGCAGCCTCAAATCAATGGCATTTGACACATACAGTTGATTTCACAATTTTTTCTTCCTCCTTAGATAGGAATTAATTATTCCCTTTGACTGTTAGCAAACCAAAGTGTCACATTCTTTGGGACTCAAATGTGTTCATTCAAACCAAATGACAAAAGGCCCTGATGTCCAAACTGTCTAGGACGACTTTGCTGAATCCTTACTGCAGCCATCTTAAGGAAGGAAAAAAAGAATAAGAGTAAAAATCCAACACTGGAGGTTCTTTGTAAGTGTGCTCTCAAGAGGATAGAGCCTTCTTAAGCTATTCAACTTTTGGAAAGTCTCCTGGCAAATCTAGGAAAAGATTTATTCAGAACTTGGTCAGGGTTTGCTTTTTTCCTGAGACACCATTTTTCATTGTTGTTTTTTCATCACTGGAATTAAGAATGTTAGAATTTGTCCGGATAAGGTAAACAGAATGCTTTACGCCACTGGTGGTTTCTCTCAGCTTAACTTCCGTTTCCCTACCCACTGCCATCTTTCTATCTTAGTCCCATGATCCTGACGTATAGTCACCTCTGACCCCTTTTCCAGTCTACTCAGTTCTCCAAGGCAAGCAAAACTCATAGAGCTATATGTAGAGCCCACAAGGGTGTTAGCACATCTATTTTTTTTTATCAGACCTTCTTTTAGGCAATATTTTTATGTCTTATAATATGTCAGAATAATTCATTGTTGTGTTTTTATAACTTTTCATTTTGCATTGGAGTATAGCCAATTAGGGCTTCCCTGGTGACTTAGATGGTAAAGAATTTACCTGCAATGCAGGAGACCCCGGTTTGATCCCTGGGTCGGGAAGATCCCCTGGAGAAGGGAATGGCTACCCACTCCAGTATTCACACCTCAGAAATCCCATGGCCAGGGGAGCCTAGTGGGCTATAGTCCATGGGGTTGCAAAGAGTCAGACATGGCTGAATAAATAACACTTTCATTGTTTCTTTTCATAGCCAATTAAGAATGTTGTGAGAGTTTCTGGTGAACAGCAAAGGGACTCAGCCATACATACACATGGATCCATTCTCCCCCAGACTCCTCTCCCATCTAGGCTGCCACGTGACATTGAGCAAATCTATTGATACAAGAGGTAGAGCAGTATGTGAGCTTATCAAATGGACACTGCAGCCTCAAATCAATGGCATTTGACACATACAGTTGATTTCACAATTTTTTCTTCCTCCTTAGATAGGAATTAATTATTCCCTTTGACTGTTAGCAAACCAAAGTGTCACATTCTTTGGGACTCAAATGTGTTCATTCAAACCAAATGACAAAAGGCCCCTGATGTCAACTACAACTGTCTAGGACGACTTTTGCTGAATCCTTACTGCAGCCATCTTAGGGAAGGAAATGATAGAGTAAAAATCATATCCCTTAAATGAGATATCCCCACTGAAATGCTCAGTAAAATCTTAACAGGCCAGAATCTTTGCTATCTGGGATATTTGTGGTATTCCCCTTTTAAGAAGAATCACATGTGAGAGGAATATCACCTGAGAAATCAGGCATATAGCTCAGAAAATAAAGGACGCTCCAGGTAGTATCCTGGGACCCCTCCTCATTTAGTCCATGTTCTATACCTCCAACAATCTCAAACAATGGAAAATGATCTACTGGAGAAGAACTTGGAAGCCACTGAGTCCTCAAATGGCCAAAAAGATTTTCCATCATCTCCATGTGACTGCATCTTATGAGACAGGAAGTTTACTTCTAACAATTTAGAGAGATTTGTATCAATAACGGTTTTCCCCTTTGGCCTCAATGAATCATACAATTTTGTAAATTTGCAAGTCCATACTCCAAGAGTTCACACTGCCTAAAAGATTTACTGTAAACTCTATTAAATGCCTTAATAAATTAATAAGTTCTCTAAAGGATAGGGCCCACAGGAACCTAGAATAATATCCTCGAATCCTCGAATAAAATTCCCAAGGACTGAGGAAGGATTTGTAAATCACACAAGGCCTTCTCCAGCTTGGGAAAGAAGTGGGGGTTCTAATTCTGCCCCAGCCGGGCCTGGACTCCAAGGTAATAGATGAAATTCTCTATTTTTACTTGGACTTTACTGGTGGCTCAGCGGTAAAGAATCGGTCTGTCAGTGCAGAAGACATGGGTTCACGATCCCTGAGTTGTGGAGATCACTTGGAGAAGGAAATAACAACCCACTCCAGTATTCTTGCCTGGGAAATTCCACGGACAGAGGAGCCTAGCAGGCTATAGTCCATGGATCTCAAAGATCTGGACACGACTGAGTGACTAACACTTACATACCTACATTACTTACTATATAATACATTACTTTTGTAACTCTACCTCCCTTCTACAATGTCAGCTACATGAAGGCAGAGATTTTTGCCTGTTGTATCTGCAGAGCCTAAGACTGAGCCAGTAAATGTATCATAAATATTTGTTGAACAGATAAGTAATTTAAATATAATTAAAAATGATGATAAGTTCCATGAAAGCAAATTAACATGTGCAGTTAGAGATTATAACAATGGGGATCTGATGTAGCTCAGGGCGTTGTGATGGTTCTCTCTGAGCTAGAGAAATGAAGAGTTAGTCGATACAAAAGTGTTACCCTTCAGCAACAACTCTCATTTGACATCCAAAAGCCCCTAGCTACCTGAAGATGTTTGGGTTTTAAATGACTCGCATTTGTAGGCTACTCAGCTTATATGTTAGGGAATGGGCTTGAAGTGGGAGTTTGTGAGTGGGAGTTCTTGTCGATTATCTCAATCTCCCAGTTCTACACAGGTCATTGGGATGAAAACCAAGGCAACAGAAATCATACCCAAGTTTCTCTCCTGCTTCAGTTCCTGTGTGGGATTCTGGGTAGACATTCGACCTCTTGAAGCTCCCCTGTGACCTCTTTGGAGCTGGTACCACCATTTAGGATGCTCTTCTTCCTTGGCTTCCCTGGCAAGAGATAGGTCTGCCATCTGGAGTCAGAAAAACCGCCTGCCAGCCACTGAACAGTTCAGCCTGGGCTTCGGACAATGAGAATCGGGCAATAGCCAATTCCTTGTCTGCAATTTGCTGATTATCACACCCGGGTGTGGGATTGTACAGCCAGGACCGCTTTGGAAAATGGGGCTTTCAGCGGTGGACTCAGGTAATAGATGAAATTCTCTATTTTTACTTGACTTTACTGGTGGCTCAGCGGTAAAGAATCGGTCTGTCAGTGCAGAAGACATGGGTTCACGATCCCTGAGTTGTGGAGATCACTTGGAGAAGGAAATAACAACCCACTCCAGTATTCTTGCCTGGGAAATTCCACGGACAGAGGAGCCTAGCAGGCTATAGTCCATGGATCTCAAAGATCTGGACACGACTGAGTGACTAACACTTACATACCTACATTACTTACTATATAATACATTACTTTTGTAACTCTACCTCCCTTCTACAATGTCAGCTACATGAAGGCAGAGATTTTTGCCTGTTGTATCTGCAGAGCCTAAGACTGAGCCAGTAAATGTATCATAAATATTTGTTGAACAGATAAGTAATTTAAATATAATTAAAAATGATGATAAGTTCCATGAAAGCAAATTAACATGTGCAGTTAGAGATTATAACAATGGGGATCTGATGTAGCTCAGGGCGTTGTGATGGTTCTCTCTGAGCTAGAGAAATGAAGAGTTAGTCGATACAAAAGTGTTACCCTTCAGCAACAACTCTCATTTGACATCCAAAAGCCCCTAGCTACCTGAAGATGTTTGGGTTTTAAATGACTCGCATTTGTAGGCTACTCAGCTTATATGTTAGGGAATGGGCTTGAAGTGGGAGTTTGTGAGTGGGAGTTCTTGTCGATTATCTCAATCTCCCAGTTCTACACAGGTCATTGGGATGAAAACCAAGGCAACAGAAATCATACCCAAGTTTCTCTCCTGCTTCAGTTCCTGTGTGGGATTCTGGGTAGACATTCGACCTCTTGAAGCTCCCCTGTGACCTCTTTGGAGCTGGTACCACCATTTAGGATGCTCTTCTTCCTTGGCTTCCTGGCAAGAGATAGGTCTGCCATCTGGAGTCAGAAAAACCG
The DNA here is from genome assembly GCA_022376925.1 of Tragulus kanchil. Taxonomy (NCBI): domain Eukaryota; kingdom Metazoa; phylum Chordata; class Mammalia; order Artiodactyla; family Tragulidae; genus Tragulus; species Tragulus kanchil. The sequence continues at coordinate 60,818,777 of JAIOJX010000001.1, read as the reverse complement.
CCTGCCAGCCACTGAACAGTTCAGCCTGGGCTTCGGACAATGAGAATCGGGCAATAGCCAATTCCTTGTCTGCAATTTGCTGATTATCACACCCCGGGGTGTGGGATTGTACAGCCAGGACCGCTTTGCTCTGCCTCTCATCAAGGCAGAATGAACACAGATCCTGACAGGTCAAATCTTCCCCTGGACCTCAGAGGTTGCTGTACAAAGGACCAGGCTTAATCTCTGGCCAAGTGTATAATTCATTTATCTGCACGGTCATGAATTCTGGGCTCTCAGGGCAGGAAGCGTGGGGCATTGTGACTGGTTCTACAGGCCCAGGGAGTCACTTAAGCCCTGATTGTATTGTGGAGGGAGGGATTTTGGAGACAAAGGCCTCTGTCCTCCAGAGATTGAGCAGACTGGAAGGGGAGCCTATGCACACAAAGGAATGGCGCTGTAGGGAGAGGTTGACAGCCTTGTCATCAATGCCCATGAACTTCTCTAGATCATGTAAGTGATGACAAGAGGGCTGGAATTAATTATTTCATAGACTTTAGCCAAGAGGAATTGAGATAGGTAAAGAGTTCATCTCAGGATGTTTGCCCACTGCACATCCGCCACTTTGTAGTGGAGGGTATTTTTTTCATTTGTCCACTTCTCAGGGAGTTGTTGGGGTCTTTTTGGCCTCCAGCTGTCAGAGCTCTTTTACCACCACCCCAAAGACTTAAAGTAAAAGGCAGTGCCCTATAGAGAGCAGATATTTTAAAACTAATTGGAAATTATTTGGAAATTTACAGTTTCCTGGCTTGGCCAGCTGGTGCTCTCTCTCTGATCCTCCGGACTTCCTGCTGAATAGAGATGGGAATGGGATGGCATTCTGTACTCCTGGGGTTTCATTTGCTCGGATCCACAGCCTGAGGGTAGTTGACCCATTGCAACAAACGTAGCTTCAAATTTAGAGTTATTTGTTTTTGAAGTATTGTTATTTCAAGTGCCGTGTTTTTCATGTCACCACAGCCTACACTGAACTGTGCAGTAGAGGGCATTTTAATCATAAGCTCTATGCTATATGCACACTGCAGGCTCCAGAAAGGGAGGAGGCAGAGTGTCACGGAAGGCAGAAAGCACTGCAGAGGAAGGCAATGAAGAGGCATTTTAATCATAAGCTCTTGCATATAGCCAATTCCTTGTCTGCAATTTGCTGATTATCACCCCGGGGTGTGGGATTGTACAGCCAGGACCGCTTTGCTCTGCCTCTCATCAAGGCAGAATGAACACAGATCCTGACAGGTCAAATCTTCCCCTGGACCTCAGAGGTTGCTGTACAAAGGACCAGGCTTAATCTCTGGCCAAGTGTATAATTCATTTATCTGCACGGTCATGAATTCTGGGCTCTCAGGGCAGGAAGCGTGGGGCATTGTGACTGGTTCTACAGGCCCAGGGAGTCACTTAAGCCCTGATTGTATTGTGGAGGGAGGGATTTTGGAGACAAAGGCCTCTGTCCTCCAGAGATTGAGCAGACTGGAAGGGGAGCCTATGCACACAAAGGAATGGCGCTGTAGGGAGAGGTTGACAGCCTTGTCATCAATGCCCATGAACTTCTCTAGATCATGTAAGTGATGACAAGAGGGCTGGAATTAATTATTTCATAGACTTTAGCCAAGAGGAATTGAGATAGGTAAAGAGTTCATCTCAGGATGTTTGCCCACTGCACATCCGCCACTTTGTAGTGGAGGGTATTTTTTTCATTTGTCCACTTCTCAGGGAGTTGTTGGGGTCTTTTTGGCCTCCAGCTGTCAGAGCTCTTTTACCACCACCCCAAAGACTTAAAGTAAAAGGCAGTGCCCTATAGAGAGCAGATATTTTAAAACTAATTGGAAATTATTTGGAAATTTACAGTTTCCTGGCTTGGCCAGCTGGTGCTCTCTCTCTGATCCTCCGGACTTCCTGCTGAATAGAGATGGGAATGGGATGGCATTCTGTACTCCTGGGGTTTCATTTGCTCGGATCCACAGCCTGAGGGTAGTTGACCCATTGCAACAAACGTAGCTTCAAATTTAGAGTTATTTGTTTTTGAAGTATTGTTATTTCAAGTGCCGTGTTTTTCATGTCACCACAGCCTACACTGAACTGTGCAGTAGAGGGCATTTTAATCATAAGCTCTATGCTATATGCACACTGCAGGCTCCAGAAAGGGAGGAGGCAGAGTGTCACGGAAGGCAGAAAGCACTGCAGAGGAAGGCAATGAAGAGGACTCTAGTACCTAATGTGACCTTGTGCACTCTGACTCTTTGGGTGCTGAAAACTCCTGATGCCCCATTTTTTTTCCTCTTCCCCCTATTCATTTTTGGGTGTGAGGTGAAGGGCATGATGAAATGCCAAGACCAGATCTCCCTAACCAATTGCATTAGTCCCTACACTGACAATCACTCATCTCTCCATTCAAGGGTCTCTAAGTACACCCATTATCTGAGATGGGATCAGGCATTAAATACATTATCAGTCATTAATGCATCCCCCTCAAATGCATGTATCAAATTAATCTCAAGAGAAAATTGGGACACCCCCCCTCCTGGGAATATAGACTGAAAGTATAAAGCTTTTTAGGGTGACTGGAGAGGATTTTGTTTGCTAGGGCTTTTTTACCCTTTGATAGCTGGTTCCTAGATCGTCAGGAAAGCACTAAAGATGCCCTACTTCATATGTGTTCACTTATCTGCCAACTAACATCTGGTAAAAACCATCAGAGGACTCTATGTGCTGTGCTGTTCTGTGCTCAGTCGATTTAGTCACGTCCAACTCTTTGCAACCCCTATGGACCGTGGCCCACCAGGCTCCTCTGTCTGTGGGATTCTCCGGGCAAGAATACTGGAGTGGGTTGCCATGCCCTTCTCCAGATGGTCTTCCTGACCCAAAGATCAAACCCTCATCTCTTATGTTTCTTGAATTGGCAGGTGGGTTCTTTACCACTGAGCCACATGGAAAGCCCCACCCTTATGCAATAGTGCGTTAGAAAGCCTAAGCAAAGTTACAAAGGATGATGTAATAAAATTTTAAAACTTCTAACATTTCCTTCTCAGTTCTCAAAGAAGCATTCTGTGTTACCCCTGGGGTGCCAGTACCCCGACTCTGGATACCACTGCCTTAGAGCATCTGTTAAGCATTTTGGGACCACAGAGCCCTTTACGACTCTGACTAAATCTACATTGCTGGGGCTTCCCTGGTGGTCCAGTGGGTAAGGACACCGCCTTGCAGTGCAAGGGGCGCCGGTTCGATCCCTGGCCTGGGAAGATCCCACGTGCCACAGAGCGGCTGGATCGATGTGTCCAATTACCGAGCTGGGCTCTGGAGCGCGTGCGCCCAGAGCCGGTGCTCTGTGACAACAGAGGCCACCGCGATGGGAGGCCCACATGGGCCAAGGAACAAAGATGGATGAAAATGGACAAATGAAAGACCAATAGAAGTGGCCCGCCTGCTCCCCTCCCTGCCCACCCCACCCCCACCAAAATAAATAAATAAATAAATAAATCTTAAAAAAAAAACAAAACTACATGGCTTCTTCTTTACCCCCCAAATCTATGCACATATGCTTAAGATTTTTTTGTGCAGTTAATTTCAAGAATGGTGGGGCAGGTGATGAACCCTCTGAACCCCATTGTTACATGACTCCATTTTAAGAACCCCTTCCATGGGTGAAGAAAGGTATTGGAGGCTTTTAAGTAGTATAACAGCCTGTAGACTTTAATCTTGTCATTGAATTTGGCCATGGTGTATAAGATGAATTGGCTGCAGCCAGGGTGGCATAGCAGAGCACAGGTGGTATTAATAGAAGCAGGAAGGCAAGTTAAGAGGCTATTTCAAAGCCTTAGGCCTAAAGTACAAATGTAATGACAATGGAAAAGAGAAGAGATGCAAATGTCATTTCAAAGGAAGCACGGGCAAGTCTCAGGGGTCAATAGCCAATGAAGGGGAGGGAGGGGAATCAGTGGCAATTCTGAGGCCTCAAGTTGGGGATAGTAGAGGATACTCAATGATTCTTGGAAACTGTAAACTGGTTCAGATGGCAGCCCAAGATCCCAACAGAAATCATCTGAGGACAGTGAGAAATGTGGGGATGAAGCTGGGCAACGATCAGACAGGAGACACAGATTGGGGTGCTGGAAGAATGGGAGTAGAGCAGCTGTAAGAACAGACAGAAAAGCAAACCTAAACATTTTTGTATCAGACACTGTTCTAAGCTTCCAAGGTGGCACTTGAGGTAAAGGACATGCCTGCCAGTGCAGGAGACATAAAATACTTGGGTTCAATCCCTGGGTCAGGAAGATCTCCTAGAGAAGGAAATGGCAGCCCACTCCAGCATGCCTGTAGAATTCTGTGGACAGAGAAGCCTGGCAGGAAGACATGACTGAGCACGTGCACAAAATAGTTCTAAGCATGTTATATACATTGATTCAGTTTGTCTTTATGACAGCCTCTGTGAGGCAAGGGTTATTACAATCTTCATTCCATTTTATAAGTGCTTATTTGCTCAGACGTGTCCGACTCTTTGCAACCCCCATGGACTGTAGCCTGCCAGGCTCCTCTGTCTATGAAATTCTCCAAGCAACAATACTGGAGTGAGTTGCCATGCCCTCCTCCAGGGGATCTTCCCAACCCAGGGATCCAGCCCAGGCCTCCCGCATTGCAGGCGTATTCTTTACCATCTGAGCCACCAGGGAAGCCCCATTTTATAAGTAGGAAACTGGAATAAAGCAGCTTGCCCCCAAAGTCATACAGCCAGGAAGTATCGATAAGGATACAACCTCTAGCAGTCTCCAGCATCGCTATCCCTGGGCACTATTCCGTGCCGCCTCTCAGGCGTGAGGAGTCGGGAGTGAGTGGTGGGAAAGTTCATGAGGGAGAGGAAAAGAGGAAAGGACTAGCACGTATGGAGCACTCCCATGCATCAGGCAGTGTGCCAGTGCTCTGATAACGATAAAAGCAGCCAGCAGCAGAGCTAATACCACCAAGAGCTTTCAACATGCAAGGCATTGTGCCAAGTACTTTATGGGGCAAAGTGAATATGTCATTTTGAAAATCACTCATCACCCGTAAGTCTGAGCATGAGAAATGTGGGGATACTCAATGATTCTTGGAAACTGTAAACTGGTTCAGATGGCAGCCCAAGATCCCAACAGAAATCATCTGAGGACAGTGAGAAATGTGGGGATGAAGCTGGGCAACGATCAGACAGGAGACACAGATTGGGGTGCTGGAAGAATGGGAGTAGAGCAGCTGTAAGAACAGACAGAAAAGCAAACCTAAACATTTTTGTATCAGACACTGTTCTAAGCTTCCAAGGTGGCACTTGAGGTAAAGGACATGCCTGCCAGTGCAGGAGACATAAAATACTTGGGTTCAAGGCCTGGGTCACGAAGATCTCCTAGAGAAGGAAATGGCAGCCCACTACAGCATGCCTGTAGAATTCTGTGGACAGAGAAGCCTGGCAGGAAGACATGACTGAGCACGTGCACAAAATAGTTCTAAGCATGTTATATACATTGATTCAGTTTGTCTTTATGACAGCCTCTGTGAGGCAAGGGTTATTACAATCTTCATTCCATTTTATAAGTGCTTATTTGCTCAGACGTGTCCGACTCTTTGCAACCCCCATGGACTGTAGCCTGCCAGGCTCCTCTGTCTATGAAATTCTCCAAGCAACAATACTGGAGTGAGTTGCCATGCCCTCCTCCAGGGGATCTTCCCAACCCAGGGATCCAGCCCAGGCCTCCCGCATTGCAGGCGTATTCTTTACCATCTGAGCCACCAGGGAAGCCCCATTTTATAAGTAGGAAACTGGAATAAAGCAGCTTGCCCCCAAAGTCATACAGCCAGGAAGTATCGATAAGGATACAACCTCTAGCAGTCTCCAGCATCGCTATCCCTGGGCACTATTCCGTGCCGCCTCTCAGGCGTGAGGAGTCGGGAGTGAGTGGTGGGAAAGTTCATGAGGGAGAGGAAAAGAGGAAAGGACTAGCACGTATGGAGCACTCCCATGCATCAGGCAGTGTGCCAGTGCTCTGATAACGATAAAAGCAGCCGCAGCAGCAGAGCTAATACCACCAAGAGCTTTCAACATGCAAGGCATTGTGCCAAGTACTTTATGGGGCAAAGTGAATATGTCATTTTGAAAATCACTCATCACCCGTATTTAAAATGGATAACCAACAAGGACCTACTGTAAAGCACAGGGAACTCTGCTCAATGTTATGTGGCAGCCAGGATGGGAGGGGGGCTTGGGGGAGAATGGATACATGTATATGTGTGGCTGAGTCCCTTCACTGCCCACCTGAAATGACCACAACGTTGTTAATCAGCTGTGCTGCTGAGTCGTTTCAGTCGTGTCTGACTCCGTGTGACCCTATGAACTTGTAGCCCTCCAGGCTCCTCTGTCCATGGAATTCTCCAGGCAAGAGTCCTGGAGTGGGTAGGCCTTCCGTTCTCCAGGGCATCTTCTCAACCCAGGGATCGAATCCATATCACCTGCACTGACAGGTGGATTCTTTACCACTGAGCCACCAGGGAAGCCTGTTAATCAGCTATACCCCAATGCAAAATAAAAAGTTAAAAAATTAATTAGGTGAAAGATTAAAACAAATCACTCAGCATGCAAATGCCATTTCTAGTTTGAAAGAATTCCCAATTGCATGAGTCTTGTTGTAAGGCACCCCTTACTGTGGAAGCTGAAGGAGACCAGGTACTTTATTTACCTATCCCTAGGTAGCTAGAAGATGGGCACAGGACTAACACTAGGCTAATAGACTGTTTTCCCTGCAACTTTCAATCTGGAGCAACTGAAGCTAAGATGAAGAGACAGAATTCAACCACAGTGGTAGTCCGGGGCTGTGGCTATGGTACCTTGATCAGACTTTTCCTGCTACTGAGGTTCCAAAGTCTTGTCCACCCTTCCATCGATCCTGGAAGTCTCTGTATCACAGATTGTCCAGCTACAAATCTGGCTCTTGACCTTTTTTTTTTTTTCAAATAAAGTTTTATTGGCACACAGCCATACACAGGTATTTACTGGCTGCTTCAGCCGCTCTGGGGCTGCAGTGACAGGGTTGAAGAGTTGCAACACAGTACAGTCCGTGAAGCCTAACGTATTTACTACCTGGTCCTTGACAGAAATTTTGCCCTGTTCTGCTCTGCATCCTTCCAATAAATCCCCTTTTTGCTTACTATATATAGATTTGATTTCTATTGCTTGCAGCCAAGAACTTTGTAACAAATGGATTATCATATCTAATCCTTGCAACAACCCAGACAAGTAGATGCTGTCATTAACCTGAATTCTAAGAGAAGAAAAGTAAGACACGGGGAGGTTATCTGCCCAGGATCACACAGATAATAGGTGCTATGGAGTTTCACCACTGAAATTCCCACCCTGTTCTGTCTGACATACATGAAAGAAACAAAAATGGAGATGGAGCAGTTAGCAGTCCCAGACCTCTTTTGAGATAGAAAAGGAAGGAAAATTCTTTCTCCATGTTGTTCAGAAGCACCAGAGTGATCGGCACCATGGAAACAGAGAGAAGCAAGGAGCAGAGACAGCAGCAGCTTGGGTTTGACGTGTTTATCTCCCTCTTGGCTGCTTCTATGCAGTCTATTCAAATGTCGGTTTGAGCCTCTGTCAAAAGGTTACACCGACCTCTCAATTCTTACATCCTCAGCCAGCCCTTTGCTTGCTGTGAAATATAGCGTGCATTGGAGTTGCAGCCCAGAACTTCACTAGTCTGTGGAGTTTGAATTCCCTCTTCAGGTCACTGGAACCAGTGCTGGGTCCAGGTGACGAGAGTTGAAGTCCCCTCTGCTAAAATCTGTGCCTTTTGAGGATGGAGTATGTTGGGCTGCACCCCACGGGCCTGTAAGCCTTATAGTGATCCAGCCTCAAGACCAAAAAAAGAGCCCAGAGATAGCGACAGAGGTATCAATGGTTTGTTGGATAGGGGACCTTCCACATCCTCAGCAAAAGGGCCTGGAAGGACACCCTCAATGTGGACAGCAGACAAGACATGGCAACCATCCTCACTCCTGAGGGTGAAAGCAGCTACCATTTATAGGGGGAGTTATGTCAGGTTGGCTTCCCAGGTGGCACAGTAGTAAAGAATCTGCCTGCCAAGAGACACAAGAGATGCAGGTGGGATCCCTAGGTCAGGAAGATCCCCTGGAGAAGGAAATGGCAACCCACTCCAGTATTCTTGCCTGGAGAATTCCATGGACAGAGGAGCCTGGTGGGCTGCAGTCTATGGGGTCGCAAAGAGTTGGGTGCAGCTGAGAACGCACTCGCATATATCAGGCTGGCTCACCAGTTCCCAGGGAAACCAGGAGCTGGGGCACAGCCCCGGGTTAACATCCATCACGAGGTTGTTAATGTTTCCCTTTAATAAAACAGCAAGTAGAGCTGTCCGAGCCTAAGGATTAGAACAGTCACTAGCAAGGGCAGGAGGCAAGCATGCTCCCATGAGTAGGGTGTAGGTGAGGCAGGCACTGGTCGAGCAGGGGGTGTACAGAGAGCAAGAGAATGGCAACCTTGAGGGGCCTGACCCTATGGGTGCAAGGTTTGCTCACTAATACCACCTACATATTGAAATATATAGTCAGTGCCCTCTTTTGAGGTGGCTCACATGCAGATGACCACGAAAGCTAATTTCACAGGCAGCTCTCTGTCCTCTCTGTCTGACTAGGGCAGATGGTCATTTTCGCCCTGAGCTCAGCAATCTGGAGCTTTTTGCTTTGCTAAATGCAGAAGACAATGGCCAGTAAGCCACAGCTTTTCAGGGGTTGATAGGAGAAGATTCTGGCATATACAGCTAGCTTTTCAATCACATCCACTGGGCCTGGAGTTTCTTCCCTGGGACTTCTGTGAATGCTTACAATAACATGGAATTCCCTCTGCTTAGTACACCACTTAATTAAGCTAATTAATGCCAAGTAAACATCTCACAGTAGTGAACTTTCTGTTGGAAGAGTCTGAAGGTAGAGAAGAGCAAAATGGGAACTGGTAAAGGAGGCTTCTTGGATCGAGGCTTTTGGAGTGTTATCGGACTGACCTGTTCATGTATGTACACAAGCACATTCATGCACACACACGTGCCCTTAAACGAATCTTCTTTTGAGCTAGTTGGGAAACTTCATGGGAAACTTTCTTTATTGTCTTGTCACACGCATCTGACAGAGTGATTTTACCCCCAGCAAACTTCTCTCTCTGATAATTTAAAGAAGACCCTACTTCTGCTAAGGAGGTTGGGAAAAAATCTGTGAGGGTCCTGTGTTTGGTGGCCCGTGATGGTTCACCAGAAAATGAATTGGAAAAAAAAAAAAAAAAAACCTCTGCTAATGTGACCAAGGGGGTACCTGAAATAAAACAAAACAAAACAAAAAAACATCTTTTTGCCGTGGGTCAAAACCCAGCTCCGTGGTCATCTGAGCTGGCTCCTTTTTGAATGGGTACCTGGAGTGAAATAGCAAAAAAGCAAACCAGAGAAACCATTAGGAACTTTCAGTATTATTTCTTGATGATCTGCAGGTTGGAAAGGACTGTTGGTTTAGAGAGTTCAACCAGCCTGCAGTTTACTCATCCCCAGCACTTCAGCAAACCCATTCATGCAAATGAATCACCATGCTCTGATCATAGTCACCTAGAACTGTGTATTGCTGATTCTGTTCGTGACACCAATTGTCCTGCTGTTCACACTGTTTGCTGAACCCAGGGTAGGCAAGGTACAAGCTAAGAGGCTGGAAGGAGACTCAAGGAGCCATAGGAATTGCAGACACATTTATTCTATTCTAGCTGGCATGGAAGCCATAACACAGCCTCTCTCCTGGCCGTCATAGCATAACCATAAAGTAGCCATAATATAACATAACCATGTTGCTGATCCAATGTAGCCCCAATGCAGCAGCCACCAGAGCTTTCATGGTGAAGCTCATACAAGTGTACCACAAAGTAGCTCCTTGTGACCCAGCAAGCACCTCATGACCATGCAAGTACCTTGTGAGGCACATGTGCAGTGCTATAAGTGATCTCAGCTGTTACATGATCATTATTCACAAAACCTGGGGCAAGAGCAAGAGGCCACGGGGCAGGAGAGCCTGACCATGCCATCTTGGCTAATTTGTTCTTTCCCTACAGACTGAATCCTTTTTCAAAGCACTTTCCCATCGAAGATTCTCATTAAACCCTCAGAACAATCCAGGGTAAATTCAACTTTTAGGGACTGCCCTGTAGATCAGTTGGTCAACAGTTGTGCCATTCGATAGGTCAAGTGCTTAGCTATGTGCTTCCAAGTGGCCTGGGACTTGGGAATTGTGGCATTACTGAACTCACAGTTGCATGTATTTTTTTAATATTTATTTATTTATTTGGCTGCACTGGGTCTTAGTTGTGGCTTATGGGATCTAGTTCCCTGACCAAGGATCAACCTGGGCCCCCTCCAATGGGAGTGAGGAGTGTTAGCCATTGGATCACTAGGGAAGTCCCCAGTTGCATCTTTTTGGTCATCAGTGGCCAACAGTGCATGGTGTATGACCACTGAGAGACTTTGACTCTCTCAACCCTTTGATTTTTCTGCAAAATTCTTTTGACGTAAATCTCCGTTGACCAAATTCAATGTTGATAACTCTGAGATGGTTGCTTAAAGGTGAACGCTGAATAACACATGGTGGCAATGGAGCCTTGTTCGGTGTAATCAGAGAAGAGTGTTTGATAGCTTGTCTTTCATTCTCCTGTGAAGGAAGCAAAAAGTTTTGATAAACACCTCAGGATAGCCCATTCTTCACAGGACTTCCCATATGCCCACTCAGACAAGGGGATCGTATGTCTTAGTTAAGTCCACAAACAGAAAATACAGATCATAACATCGTCCACAGCCTTTCTCCTAACAATAACCAAAAGAGAAAATATGACAGCTGCCATTTCATTAAATGTCACATAAGCTGCCCCAACTTTGGGGGAGGACATTCACATCTTTGATGGATAGGACTAAGCTGGTGGAGCAGGAAGGAGGCTGCTGTCTATCCTGCAAGGAAGTAGTGATGTAAGTTGATGTTTCTTTGTACATATGCTGTAGCTTTTGTGTTTACACGGGCGCAAGGGTGATGCAAATTTGATGCTGCCTTCACTTCAACTACTGTGTAAAACAGAGGCTCCCAGATGTGGCTGCACATTAGAATCACGTGGGGAGTTTTTTCCCAGTGCCCAAGCCACACCGTGCCTAGCACAGGCTATCCTAACAAAATATACTGGGTGGCTTCAACAACAGAAATTTATTTGATTACAGTTCTAGAGACTGGGAGTCCAAGATCAGCATGCCAACATGGTCAGATTTTGGCGAGAGCTCTCACCCCAGCTCATAGATGGCCACCTTCTCAGTGTGTTTCATATGGTGGAGAGAGAACTCTGGTGTCTCCTCTTCTGATGAGGGCACCAGTACTTTCTGATTAAGGCTCAGCCCTCATGACCTCATTTAACCTTAATAACCTCCTTAAGACTCTTTCTTCAATAGAGTCATGGGGTGGGGGGCAGTCGTGTAAGCTTCATTATGAGTTTTTGTTCAGTCACTGCAACCCCATGGACTGCAGTACACCAGGCTTCCCTGTCCTTGACCATCTCACAAAGTTTGACTCATGTTCATTGAGTCAGTGACGCTGTCCAACCATCTCTTCCTGTCTGCCCCTTCTCCTTCTGCCTTCTATTTTCCCCAGCAGCAGAGTGTTTTCCAATGAATCGGCTCTTCAAATCAGGTGGCCAAAGTACTGGCACTTCAGTTTTGGCATCAGTCCTTCTGATAGGGACAGAGTAGAACAGGTAGGTGGTTGTGGAGTCATAGTAGGGGATGGTAGGTAGAAGGGAGACACCTGAGACAGGAGAGCTGCTCCTTGTTCAGTAAAGCAGGCTCAGCTGGGTATAAACAGCTGACGAAGGAGGAGCTGGTGAAGCAGCAACCAATGATGTATGTCCTACATCTGCATCTACTTGAGGGCGGGGGGGGGGGGGCAGTCTTCTACCATCCTATATATGTATGGCTGCCCACTCAATGGAAGGAGAGAGCAGAGCAGAGCAGAGCTTTCCTGCCTGCCTGTGCCTCTTACAAGTACCCTATCCTAATAAATCCTCTTCTTGCCTATCACTCTGCCTCTCGCTGAATTCCTTCCGCGTTGAGGCATGAAGAACGTGAGTCTCAGCGGGTCCAGACGTTGGGTGAGTGCTGGATTAAGTCCCAGTCGCGTGGGTTCAAGTCCTAGACAGGGTTTTGGCCGGGACTGAGTCCTGACTACATGGATTCACATCCCAAGCAGGGTTTGGACTGGGGTTAAACCTTAGCCACGTGGGTTCAAGTCCCAAACCGGTTTTGGCTGAGTTCAAGCCCCAGTCGCGTGGGTTCAAGTCCCAGACAGGGTTTTGGCTGGAATTCAAGCTCTAGCCATGTGGGTTCAAGTCCCAAGCAGGGTTCGATCATGTCTGGGCCCTGGGTTTAAGTCTCAAATCGAGGTAAAACCCTTTCACTTCCAATGAATATTTTAGGGGAACACAAACCTAAAACAGATCAGGCTCTCTAGGAGAAATTAGATCAGAATCTCTGGGAATGAGACCCAGACATCAGGAGTTGGTAAAGCTCTCCAGGTGACTCCAATATGCAGCTATGCCGAGAACTACTAATTTAGAGCCTTGCTACTCAAACTGTAGCCCACAGATCAGCAGCATCAGTATCACCTGAGAACTCTTAGGAAACCAGCATCTTGGGCCTCACCCCTGACCTCCGGAACCAAACCCTGAATTTTAACAAGATGCCCAAGTAATCCATATGCACAGTATATTTTGAGACATGCTGACTGAAAACGTCTAACATGTTTTTACTCTAGAGAATCTTCCTTCTTCCTTATGTGGTCAGATTCTTTCAACAATAGCCATGTGAGCCCTTTATAAACTATAGGATTATCTCTGATACCAGGTGCTTGACTGGGCAAACTTCAGATAATTGCTGAATGGTACAGAGTGCAAGGTGTTGTGCTGGAGCCTGATCACTACTCAGGTTCCATGTGTATTGTTGGGTAGCTGCCAACAATGTAAGTGAAGGGACTGGTGTTTAGGTTCTCTTCTGAAATCAGGGGTTCAGTCACCTCTTTCTTCCTGGTGATGTTGTTGCTTGTGGATTAGTTTCACAGAATTATCTTTTCTCAAAACCCTTTGCAGCCTCTTTTGTTTCAGGCTGTGAATTTCATCCACATAGCTTGCTTAGCTTATTATCACCCAGACTTTATTAAGAAGGCTTGCCACTAACCCAATTAGATCGTTCCTATATGTACTGTTCATATGTAGCTGTTTCCATGGTTTCCATATAACTCAACCTCTTTGTCCGGCCTTGTTACAACCTAGTTGTTAATTGCATGGTAAGTGTTTTCCTTTTAGCGCCAGTTACGCTGGGCTATAGGTTTTCTTTGTTGTAAAAACTGTGTTTTGGGGCTTCCCTGGTGGTCCAGTGGGTAAGGACACCGCCTTGCAGTGCAAGGGGCGCCGGTTCAATCCCTGACCTGGGAAGATCATGCCGCATGCCGCAGAGCGGCTAGACCGATGTGTCCAATTACCAAGCCAGAGCTCTGGAGCGCATGTGCCCAGAGCTGGTGCTCAGATGAAAGAACAAAGATGGATAAAAATAAATAAATGAAAGACCAATAGAAGTGGCAAAAAAAAAAAAAAGAAAACTGTTTTACTGGTTTCAGTGGAGGAAGATGAAAAAGTTCTAGAGATGGATGGTCGTGATGTTTGCACAGCAATGTGAATGTACTTAATGACGCAGAACTGTACACAAAATTAGTTGAAATATCATGCATTTTGCCACAATTTTAAAAAATAATGCATTTTACTAAATGCATTGATGCATCTTGGTTTGGATGTTGGAAAAGAAGGGCATTTGGATAAAAACTGATGATATCTGAGTAAAGTATGGAGTTATGTTAATAGTCTTATATCAATGCTAATTTCTTGGTTTTTGATAAATGAACAACAGTTGTATAAGATCTGGATGTTAGGGGATATCACATTTTAGGAGTATGAATTATATGAGAACTCTTTGCTACTCTGGCAACTTCTCTATAAATCTAAGATTATTCCCCAAAAAGGGTTATTAAAAAAATGAAACATTGATTCTAGGCTAACCCATCATTTTGGAAAGGATATAGGAAAGACCAGTAGGACAGAAGATAACATGCGCTAGAACCCTTTTCTTCTCCAGAGCTTTCAGTTGAAGCCCCTCAGAAACGGCAGCACCCCTCACCACAATACTGACCTCTGCAAATGACTTGATCAGGGGGGCTTTTCTTTCAGGGCTCTAAGCTGTAAAATGTTAATTCATAACATCTATGTATCTCACAGTGACTCTTAATAGAGTCACTATTTGCTGAATGTCAGAGGGTGGAAGCCTGAATTTGAATAGGGTTTTTCCCACTTTCCAACTGTGTGATTGTAGCTATTTAACCTCTCTTTGCTTCATCTTCCTTATATACAAAGTGTGGGTGATAATATTACCTCCTTCATAAGATTTTTCTGAGAATTAAATTAGACCATTCTTGCAAAGTGCTTAGCACAGACCTAACATACAATGAATGCTGGGCATTATTATTATTTATGTGCAGGTACTATATATTTTATATGCATTTAGATTGCATGTGAATCTCCTATCATGTCTTGCTTTTATTTTTTACAGCTTTTAAATTATATATTGTATATACTACAACAGACTTTTAAATTACACATAATATACAGTGTAGCTAGATCATAAGTGTACAGCACAAAGAATTTTTACAGAGTTAACACACCCACAATAACCATCAGGTCAAAATATAAAACATCATCATCACCCCAGAAATCTCCCATCTATCCTCTGCCAGTTAATACCAGCCACAGTTGCTCATTTGTTTTTGTTTCTATGCAATTTAAGAGATCCTTACCCCTCCATCTTTCATAATTTAATATAGTTTTTACATGTGCTCAGTCTCTCAGCCATGTCCAACTCATTGTGACGCCACTGACTGTAACCCACCAGGCTCCTCTGGCCATGAGATTTCCCAAGGAAGAATACTAGAACAGGTTTCCATTTCCTACTCCAGGGTATCTTTCTGACCCAGGGATATAACCAGAGTCTTTTTCACCTCCTTCATTGACAGGTGGATTCTTTACCACTGTGCCACCTGGGAAGTGCCATATGCAAAACGTTAACATGGTTCAAAAGCCAAAACTGTGCAATAGTTAGTAATCTCTTTTTCCTCCTTCCCTCTCTTTCCTCCAGTATCTAATTGGAAGTAACATAGCTATTTGCTTTTAAGTGAGAATCACATGGCATGTTTGTCAGAAAGTTTCATGGATAGTAATTTCCAAAACATTCTAAAGTACTTCACAGACCCCTCAATTTAGTTCAACCAGTGTTATGTGAGCACCTTCTATGATAAAGTGCAGTAGTGGAAAGAAAGGTGAAGCACAGGTCTATCTTTAGATACTCCAAGCCTAGCTAGGGAAACAGACCCTTAGACATAGAATTCTATTAATTGTTCAATGCACACTCTGAATATACAATAGAGGTGCAAAGTTCTGTATGGAAAATTCACAGTAACAAGAACAAAAAAGAAAACCTGTAACATATCTTTTTGTTAGTAAATCACCTAACAAAAAGTATAGTGGACATTTTCCAGATAAAAAATTAATAGACATAAATGATCTGAGTGAATGGTGGGATGCACCATGTTGGCAGATGGATGACTTATTGTAAAGATGTCAATTTTCCATGAATCTATTGATTCAATGCCATTACCATCAAAATACCAGCAGAATATCTTAAGGAACTTGAAAAAAAAATTCTAAAATATATATGAAAGTGTTATTCACTCAGTCATGTCCCACTTTTTGCAACCCTAGAGACTGTAGCCTGCCAAGCTCCTCTGTCCATGGGATTCTTCAGGCAAGAATACTGGAGTGGCTTGCCACTTCCTTCTCCAGATATTCCCGACCCAAGCATCAAACCGATGTCTCCTGCATTGCAGGTAGATTCTTTACCATCTGAGCCAGAGTAAATGTCTATGAATAGCTAAGTCAATTTTGAAAACAGATGAGAGACTTATTCTTCTACAGTTTGAGACGTGCTTCAGAGACATCATCATCGTGATAAACTGTAGGACTGGCACAGTAAAAGGCAAATAAACCATACAAATAGAACATAGAGCACAGAAACAAATGACAATGAATTCAGTGTAATTTCACAGCAAGGGAAGAATGGATTGTTTGGTACTGGAAGGAGTGGAGACCTAAGAGACACTGATTCAGTCCCTTGGTCAGGAAGGTCCCCTGGAAGAGGACATGGCAACCCACTCCAATATTCCTGCCTGGAGAATCCCATGCACAGAGGAGTCTGACAGGCTGCAGTCCATAGGGTCACAAAGAGTTGGACATGACTGAAAATATTTAGCATATACACACATGTATATATTTCTACAACCCAGCTACCTCACTTCTGAGTATATAGCCAGAACTATGGGGAACCTCTCCACAGTTCTAAACTGAAAATTTTATGAAGATAATCATCATAGAATTATTTGTTTATCACAAAATCATTTGTGTAAGGGATAGAAAATAATTGATTACTTCAAATTGTGGTTCTGGAGAAGATTCTTGAGAGTCCCTTGGACAGCAAAGAGATCAAACCAGTCAATCCTAAAGGAAATCAACCCTGAATATTCATTGGAATTTGAAGATCCAATACTTTGGTCTCCTGATGTGAAGAGCCAACTTACTGTAAAAAAAGACCCTGATGCTAGGAAAGACTGAGGGCAGGAGAAGAGAACAGCAAAGAATGAAATGGTTGGATGGCATCACTGACTCAGTGGACATGAATTTGAGCAAATTCCAGGAAATAGTGAAGGACAAGGGTGCCTGAAATGCTGCAGTCCATGTGTTGCAAAGAGTAGAACACAACTTAGTAACTGAATAACAACAATACATTTGTCCATCAGCGGGGGAGTATACCTATAATGCCAGGCAAGATTGACCATAGTCCAACATAAAATGAAAAATTGTTAAAATAGCAAAGCAGGGTTTCCCTGGTGGTCCAGTGGGTAAGGACACCACCTTTCAGTGCAAGGGACGCCAGTTCGATCCCTGGCCTGGGAAGATCCCACGTGCCACAGAGCCGCTGGACCAATGTGTCCAACTACCAAGCCAGAGCTCTGGAGCGCATGCGCCCAGAGCCTGTGCTCTGCGGCAACAGAGGCCACTGCGATGGGAGGTCCACACAGGCCAAAGAACAGAGACAAATGAAAATAGATAAACGAAAGACCAATAGAAGTGGCCAAAAAAAAAAAAATATCAAGGCAAATGCATTCTATACATACTAACAAGATTGTTTCAGTGATGAGATGTAGATACAGGTAGAGACAGATAATGTGGATTGACATCAAATACATTAGAAGGAGTTCCTGTGCAAGGACAAGAATGAGTGGAGATTTGAAGGAAATAAAATTGAAAAATAAAAGGAGGGCCCTTTTATGGACTAATAATGTGATTTTTGCCGTGAACAGAGGAATGTGATTAATTCAACTCTGTAGGTAAATTCCAAAACAAAAACAAAACTTTTAAGTGTTTTTTAAAAAGGAAGAGATGTATTCAATCCAGAGAAACATGAGATGTCTTTTTGGAAGAGACCAGATTTGAGTTGAGCTTTCAAGGATATATACAACCTTGGTAGAAAATTGTGGAAGAGAGGGGTATTTGGGGCAAGAAAACCACTTGGCTGGAAGCCCAGTGGTGAGAGGGCACAGGATGAATTTAAGCATCAGCGAAATGTCTTATGCTTAGAGTCTAGGGCAAATAAGGGTGTTTAGTGGAAAAGTAAGCCTGCAAAAATAGGGGGGAGCTGAATGCTGGAGGGCTGTCATTGCCTGGTTGAGGAGTAAGGGTTTCATGGTGAAAGTAATGGGGAGTGATTTACAACTTTGAGCAGGGAAGCAATGGGATCAGACTTAGGAAGATTACTGTCCAGAGTGTTAGATAGATTGCAGCAATGTCTGGCTGGGCACAGAGAGAACTCCAGAGGCTATTGTCATTATCCAGGGGAGAGATAATGAGGGACTGAGATAAGCTTCAGTTATTGGTCCCTGACCAATAACAGTGCTGTGGACATGGACTTGGGAAATTGAGAGGACCTGAGAAATAAATTAGAGTGATGCCTCATCCTTATAGAGGACGTGGTAGAAGCTGTAGGTGGACGATGAATTGCCAAGTGACAGGCAAGAGCCTCTGGGCAAAATGGAAGGGTCCAGTAAAGAAGATGGTGACATGATAAAAGACCCACGGGAGTAGAGAATTACGAAAGCCAAGGAGAAGATTTCAGAAGAGGAAAGTGTGTTTAGCAGTGACGAGAGCTGCAGAGGAGGTCTATGAGATTAGAATTTAGCAGGGGTCACTGGTGACTTTCCAGAGAGGACTTTCAAGACAGAGGAGTTGGGGGACTTCCCTGGTAAGCCAGTAGCTAAGACTCCATGCTCCCAGTGTGGGGAGCCCAGGTTCAATTCCTGGTCAGAAAACTAGATCCCACATATTGCACTTTAGTTGCAGGTCTCAACTCAAGATTCTGCATGTGATAGCTAAGACCTGGCACAGACAAATAAATAAATAAATGTGCTTAAAAAAAAAGAAAAAGAGTTGGCCATCACAGATGGCCAGGGGGTGAGGAACGTGGTAGGAGGGGAAGTGGAGGTAATGAGTGCCATCTATCAGGAAGTTTGTTCTGGAAGGGTGGTAGAGAGACAGAATAGTGATAGCACCAGAGGAAGGATTTTTGTTTATTTTTTCAGCATCAGGCAGACCAGAGCATAGTTGGAAGACCAAACAAAAGAAACAGTCCAGAAACAAGAAGGGAAGAGAGCGAGGTCACAGGAGTAGTATCTCTTAGTTAAGCTAGGGCAAATAAGGGTGTTTAGTGGAAAAGTAAGCCTGCAAAAATAGGGGGGAGCTGAATGCTGGAGGGCTGTCATTGCCTGGTTGAGGAGTAAGGGTTTCATGGTGAAAGTAATGGGGAGTGATTTACAACTTTGAGCAGGGAAGCAATGGGATCAGACTTAGGAAGATTACTGTCCAGAGTGTTAGATAGATTGCAGCAATGTCTGGCTGGGCACAGAGAGAACTCCAGAGGCTATTGTCATTATCCAGGGGAGAGATAATGAGGGACTGAGATAAGCTTCAGTTATTGGTCCCTGACCAATAACAGTGCTGTGGACATGGACTTGGGAAATTGAGAGGACCTGAGAAATAAATTAGAGTGATGCCTCATCCTTATAGAGGACGTGGTAGAAGCTGTAGGTGGACGATGAATTGCCAAGTGACAGGCAAGAGCCTCTGGGCAAAATGGAAGGGTCCAGTAAAGAAGATGGTGACATGATAAAAGACCCACGGGAGTAGAGAATTACGAAAGCCAAGGAGAAGATTTCAGAAGAGGAAAGTGTGTTTAGCAGTGACGAGAGCTGCAGAGGAGGTCTATGAGATTAGAATTTAGCAGGGGTCACTGGTGACTTTCCAGAGAGGACTTTCAAGACAGAGGAGTTGGGGGACTTCCCTGGTAAGCCAGTAGCTAAGACTCCATGCTCCCAGTGTGGGGAGCCCAGGTTCAATTCCTGGTCAGAAAACTAGATCCCACATATTGCACTTTAGTTGCAGGTCTCAACTCAAGATTCTGCATGTGATAGCTAAGACCTGGCACAGACAAATAAATAAATAAATGTGCTTAAAAAAAAAGAAAAAGAGTTGGCCATCACAGATGGCCAGGGGGTGAGGAACGTGGTAGGAGGGGAAGTGGAGGTAATGAGTGCCATCTATCAGGAAGTTTGTTCTGGAAGGGTGGTAGAGAGACAGAATAGTGATAGCACCAGAGGAAGGATTTTTGTTTATTTTTTCAGCATCAGGCAGACCAGAGCATAGTTGGAAGACCAAACAAAAGAAACAGTCCAGAAACAAGAAGGGGAAGAGAGCGTAGGTCACAGGAGTAGTATCTCAAGGAATAGGAGAGCTCCTCTGAGCCCTCGGTGGTTTCTCCAGTGGCTCAGTGATAAAGAATCCACCTGCCTTGATGTATGGCAGTAAACAACAAAACTCTGTAAAAAAATAAGTAAATAAATAAAGAGCTACAAAGTTAGGGGGGAAAAAAAGAATCCACCTGCCAAAGCAAAAGATGCAGGTTCAATCCCTGGGTTGGGAAGATCCCCTGGAGGAGGAAATGACAACCCAATCCAGTGTTATTGCTGAGAAAATCCCATGGAAGGAGGAGCCTAGTGGGTTGTAGTCCATGGGGTATCAAAGAGTCACGCTCGACTGAGTGACGCGCTCTGAGCCCTGGAGCAGCCTGCCTGGCCGTGCTCTTTGAAAGCTCCCTTGTTTCACCTTGGGTTCCACCATTCCCCTAATCACACCCCATCATTTTGCTTTTGGGAGAGCTTCCCTCTCCCAGACAAACTTGCTCGAGCTTTCTCCCAGACCCCTTTGACACCTCCTCGCTTTTTTTTCCCTTCTCCTGGGTTCCAGAGACTGGTTGAAACTAGACTAACAAAGAAACCTCTCTATGTCAGTCAGCAAGTCAAGAGAAGTGATTAGCTGCTAGGTTCTTAGGCCAAAGGACCTGCAGCACTCAAAGGCTTGAAGGCGAAGGCATTTGAAGGTTTGTTTACCAGTCAGCTTTAGGGGACAATTGTTGCTGCTCTTGGCTATGGGCTTCACTGGGGACTTTATCGCTGCAGAATTATCTGTTAACTTTTTCTGAAAGATTGCCAGCACCAGGTCTAGAAGCTTTTAAAATCCTCATAATACCAGAGAATGAAAACAGTGGTGATGGATGGAGAGATAAGGGGGGCCATGAGGCCTCGTGCACAGATAACCTCCCAGGCCAGGTCCCTGGACAGACCAGCTCCCTTTTGGTATCTTTTTGTCTCCCATGTCCTAGGGTTTGCTCCTTCTGATTTCACTGCCTCCTGCCCCCATTTCCTATCTGGATTCCTCTCAGAATTGTCTCATTTATCCTTAGCTCTGCTTCCTCTGGGAACCAGAGCGTTGTTTCTAGTACTTTCATTGCTTCTATTTCTAAGGGAATTGTTGGGTAAAGTGTTATCGTTGTTCAGTCACTCTTTCATGTCTGACTCTTGGCGACTCCATGGATTGCAGCATGCCAGGCTTCCCTGTCCTTCACTTTCTCCCAGAGCTTGCTCAAACTCATGTCCATTGACTGAGTGATGCCTTCCAACCATCTCATCCGCTGTCGCCCCATCTCCTCCTGCCCTCAATCTTTCCCAGCATCAGGATCTTTTCCAATGAGTCTGCTCTTCGTATCAGGTAGCCAAGGTATTGGAGCTTCAGCGTCAGTCCTTCCGATCAGTCAGGGTTGGCAAAGTAAGATATGACACTGTGGCAGTGGGAAGGTATCAAGGACCAAGAAATGGAGCAAAATATGTCCTCAAGGAACTATGAACAGAGGAGCTACCTGATTGACCCCCTACACATGCCAGTGACTCTGCTCTGGGTGTGGGCACCATAATCTCTGCATCAGCCTAGTCCATCTCTGTTTGAGTTGGATGCTACACCAAGTTACAAGGTCGTGTAGGTATGGCATGATATCGCTGTTTGGAGAAATTTTTTTCACATTGTGATCCCCACATTGTTCCCTCTGGCTCCAGATTTGCCCCAGCAGCCTTGACTCAAGCACTCAATGCTGCACATAATTTATATCTGTAGCTAGTTTGGACCCCTCACTTTGAGCAAGGCCCCTTTATGTGTTTCTCCAGATTTGCCCCAAGCCTGATCACAGTGGGGACTTTATCGCTGCAGAATTATCTGTTAACTTTTTCTGAAAGATTGCCACCACCAGGTCTAGAAGCTTTTAAAATCCTCATAATACCAGAGAATGAAAACAGTGGTGATGGATGGAGAGATAAGGGGGGCCATGAGGCCTCGTGCACAGATAACCTCCCAGGCCAGGTCCCTGGACAGACCAGCTCCCTTTTGGTATCTTTTTGTCTCCCATGTCCTAGGGTTTGCTCCTTCTGATTTCACTGCCTCCTGCCCCCATTTCCTATCTGGATTCCTCTCAGAATTGTCTCATTTATCCTTAGCTCTGCTTCCTCTGGGAACCAGAGCGTTGTTTCTAGTACTTTCATTGCTTCTATTTCTAAGGGAATTGTTGGGTAAAGTGTTATCGTTGTTCAGTCACTCTTTCATGTCTGACTCTTGGCGACTCCATGGATTGCAGCATGCCAGGCTTCCCTGTCCTTCACTTTCTCCCAGAGCTTGCTCAAACTCATGTCCATTGACTGAGTGATGCCTTCCAACCATCTCATCCGCTGTCGCCCCATCTCCTCCTGCCCTCAATCTTTCCCAGCATCAGGATCTTTTCCAATGAGTCTGCTCTTCGTATCAGGTAGCCAAGGTATTGGAGCTTCAGCGTCAGTCCTTCCGATCAGTCAGGGTTGGCAAAGTAAGATATGACACTGTGGCAGTGGGAAGGTATCAAGGACCAAGAAATGGAGCAAAATATGTCCTCAAGGAACTATGAACAGAGGAGCTACCTGATTGACCCCCTACACATGCCAGTGACTCTGCTCTGGGTGTGGGCACCATAATCTCTGCATCAGCCTAGTCCATCTCTGTTTGAGTTGGATGCTACACCAAGTTACAAGGTCGTGTAGGTATGGCATGATATCGCTGTTTGGAGAAATTTTTTTCACATTGTGATCCCCACATTGTTCCCTCTGGCTCCAGATTTGCCCCAGCAGCCTTGACTCAAGCACTCAATGCTGCACATAATTTATATCTGTAGCTAGTTTGGACCCCTCACTTTGAGCAAGGCCCCAGTGGTCTAGAAAATCATGTGTTTCTCGGGAATAGCTAGCTCCTCTTCAGCTCGCACTCCGGCCTGGCACCCAAGATCAGCTGGATCAACAGTGCTTTCACATCCTCCTCTTGGACACACCCCTGTCCCTCACCCATAGGTCTTCTGATGTAAGTGCCAGCATCCAACCCTGGAAAGCCCTGCCACCTGCTGTGCCTGCTCCCGCTCCTGGGCCGCCAAGTATTGTTTGAGGCGAGAGCTCCTTTCTGCAGAGCCCTCAGCACTGCTTGGCCGTCCTTCACACTTTTCTAACAATTGACTTCTTGCCATGGCCTCTGCAGCATCTCCTCCCTGCCCTTTCCAGTCCTCAACCTCAAATACCTCCACTCTCTGTGACCTCACCTCCTATGTTTATTGAGACCATCGAGGTCAAATCACAATGGACTTTTCCCACTTCCCTCTGACTCATCCTGGCTCCTTTTCTTTATACACCCTTCTCCACATTATAGTCTTCAGGGTCTATCTTCACGACAAGCCTATTGACAGTCCTTGGGTTCAAAATCATCTCACTTCTGTCTTACTTCACCTTGTAGTATATTCCTGTGTGTATGTAACTAGTCTTTCTCACCTGGACTGAGAGCTGCTCCAGGGCAAAGACCATGTTACTCTTATCTTAAGTGTTCCCAACGTGTGGCACCATGGCTGGTGCACAGTAGGCACTCCACAAATGTTTTCTCAATGGATGCATTATGAGGGGACCAAGTAGATTGAGTTCTCTGTCCTCCATGCATCTGTTAACTGGTTAACAAGGATGCCACTGGGCAGCACAAAGGATGAAGGGAAAAGTCAAAATGATTTAATGAGCTCCAGATTCAGGGCTTTGGGTGGAGTTATATGACACTTTTTGTGGGAATTTTGGACCTAGAATTGACCTGTCTCTTTAAAAAGGCAGTAGCAGAAAGAGCGCTAGACTGGGACTAAGAAGGCTTCCCTGGTGGCTCAGATGGTAAAGAATCCACCTGTAATGCAGGAGATGCAGGTTTGATCTCTGGGTCAGGAAGATCCCCTAAAGAAGAAAACGGCAACCCACTCCAGTATTCTTGCCTGGAGAGCCCCATGGACAGAGAGGAGCCTGGTGGGTTACAGGCCATGGACTCACAAAGAGGTGGATATGACTGAGCAAGTAAACAACAATAAGAAAGAAGGTTTGACTCTGCTGCTCAGAAGTTGTGTGACCACAGACACGTTAATACACTTCTGGGCTCAATGACCTCTCTAGGACATTGAGGAAGGGGATATTCTGATCATTCGATGGAGTCATGGATGTATCAGTACAAGCACACTGAAATCTGAATAACTTCTCCAATGCAAACTTGCAGCTTGTTCCTGAGGCCACTAATATAGCTCTAGAGCTTCTGCTTGTCATCTGTACCACAGCAGCCTCTGCCTCCACAGCCCATCTTTCCTGTTGCAGACAGAGTTTGATTTCATCTCAACTTCCTATTGTCCATCACGTAAAAGGAAAAGAGATCAGAAACGTGGCACCCTTTCCCTCTAGACCCTCTGTTTTCCTCTGCTTTTTGGCCTGTGGTCTTCTGCGCGAATGACTGCACCTATCCACCAGAACTACCATATACAGCCAGCAGGGGGAGCTGTAAGACATCCTATCTTCTTGAATGCAAATCCATGGCTGAGAGGTGTAGGGTAGCCTGTGTATGTAACTAGTCTTTCTCACCTGGACTGAGAGCTGCTCCAGGGCAAAGACCATGTTACTCTTATCTTAAGTGTTCCCAACGTGTGGCACCATGGCTGGTGCACAGTAGGCACTCCACAAATGTTTTCTCAATGGATGCATTATGAGGGGACCAAGTAGATTGAGTTCTCTGTCCTCCATGCATCTGTTAACTGGTTAACAAGGATGCCACTGGGCAGCACAAAGGATGAAGGGAAAAGTCAAAATGATTTAATGAGCTCCAGATTCAGGGCTTTGGGTGGAGTTATATGACACTTTTTGTGGGAATTTTGGACCTAGAATTGACCTGTCTCTTTAAAAAGGCAGTAGCAGAAAGAGCGCTAGACTGGGACTAAGAAGGCTTCCCTGGTGGCTCAGATGGTAAAGAATCCACCTGTAATGCAGGAGATGCAGGTTTGATCTCTGGGTCAGGAAGATCCCCTAAAGAAGAAAACGGCAACCCACTCCAGTATTCTTGCCTGGAGAGCCCCATGGACAGAGAGGAGCCTGGTGGGTTACAGGCCATGGACTCACAAAGAGGTGGATATGACTGAGCAAGTAAACAACAATAAGAAAGAAGGTTTGACTCTGCTGCTCAGAAGTTGTGTGACCACAGACACGTTAATACACTTCTGGGCTCAATGACCTCTCTAGGACATTGAGGAAGGGGATATTCTGATCATTCGATGGAGTCATGGATGTATCAGTACAAGCACACTGAAATCTGAATAACTTCTCCAATGCAAACTTGCAGCTTGTTCCTGAGGCCACTAATATAGCTCTAGAGCTTCTGCTTGTCATCTGTACCACAGCAGCCTCTGCCTCCACAGCCCATCTTTCCTGTTGCAGACAGAGTTTGATTTCATCTCAACTTCCTATTGTCCATCACGTAAAAGGAAAAGAGATCAGAAACGTGGCACCCTTTCCCTCTAGACCCTCTGTTTTCCTCTGCTTTTTGGCCTGTGGTCTTCTGCGCGAATGACTGCACCTATCCACCAGAACTACCATATACAGCCAGCAGGGGGAGCTGTAAGACATCCTATCTTCTTGAATGCAAATCCATGGCTGAGAGGTGTAGGGTAGCCTGTGCCAGAGTATCTGCAAGTCCTACCATTTTAGCAGACTTCTCCATTTTAGCATACGTACTGGGGTTGGAATGCCTGTCTCTTTATCTGCCTGGGTGTGAAAACGAATGCTCCTCTTGTTCTAAATGAATGTAAGGGGCGTGGGCTTGCAGGAGAGCAGGAGGGAGACTATGTAAGTTTCCCTGCCCTCATCTCCCGTTTCTGAGTTCCCTGAGTTCTTTGGCCAAGGGGTCCTATCAGGAGATTCCTTTGATACTATCTATCCTCCATTTTCTTCTTCTGTTTTAAGGAGCAGTCAGTGGTTACTAGGAGAAGGAAATAGCAACCTACTCCAGTATTCTTGCCTGGAAGATTCCATGGATGGAGAAGCCTGGCAAGCTACAGTCCATGGGATCTCAAAGATATATATATAGATAGAAAGATAAATAGATAGATAGATGTATATATATATATAGCTTCCCTGATGGCTCTGTGGTGAGGAATATGGCTGCAATGCAGGAGACTTGAGTTCTATCCCTGGGTTTGGAAGATCCCCCTGGAAGACGGCATGGCAACCCACTCCAGTATTCTTTTTTTTTTATTTATTTATTTATTTATTTTTGTACATTCCCAGATCAATCAGATGCATATCCCTTGGCCCTCCCCCCACCCAGGTTCCCCCCACTCCAGTACTCTTGCCTGGAGAATTCTATGGACAGAACCTGATGGGCTGCAGTCCATGGGCTTGCAAAGAGTCCGACATAACTGAAGTGATCAAGCAGCAACACCTTGAGGCCACTAATATAGCTCTAGAGCTTCTGCTTGTCATCTGTACCACAGCAGCCTCTGCCTCCACAGCCCATCTTTCCTGTTGCAGACAGAGTTTGATTTCATCTCAACTTCCTATTGTCCATCACGTAAAAGGAAAAGAGATCAGAAACGTGGCACCCTTTCCCTCTAGACCCTCTGTTTTCCTCTGCTTTTTGGCCTGTGGTCTTCTGCGCGAATGACTGCACCTATCCACCAGAACTACCATATACAGCCAGCAGGGGGAGCTGTAAGACATCCTATCTTCTTGAATGCAAATCCATGGCTGAGAGGTGTAGGGTAGCCTGTGCCAGAGTATCTGCAAGTCCTACCATTTTAGCAGACTTCTCCATTTTAGCATACGTACTGGGGTTGGAATGCCTGTCTCTTTATCTGCCTGGGTGTGAAAACGAATGCTCCTCTTCTTCTAAATGAATGTAAGGGGCGTGGGCTTGCAGGAGAGCAGGAGGGAGACTATGTAAGTTTCCCTGCCCTCATCTCCCGTTTCTGAGTTCCCTGAGTTCTTTGGCCAAGGGGTCCTATCAGGAGATTCCTTTGATACTATCTATCCTCCATTTTCTTCTTCTGTTTTAAGGAGCAGTCAGTGGTTACTAGGAGAAGGAAATAGCAACCTACTCCAGTATTCTTGCCTGGAAGATTCCATGGATGGAGAAGCCTGGCAAGCTACAGTCCATGGGATCTCAAAGATATATATATAGATAGAAAGATAAATAGATAGATAGATGTATATATATATATAGCTTCCCTGATGGCTCTGTGGTGAGGAATATGGCTGCAATGCAGGAGACTTGAGTTCTATCCCTGGGTTTGGAAGATCCCCCTGGAAGACGGCATGGCAACCCACTCCAGTATTCTTTTTTTTTTATTTATTTATTTATTTATTTTTGTACATTCCCAGATCAATCAGATGCATATCCCTTGGCCCTCCCCCCACCCAGGTTCCCCCCACTCCAGTACTCTTGCCTGGAGAATTCTATGGACAGAACCTGATGGGCTGCAGTCCATGGGCTTGCAAAGAGTCCGACATAACTGAAGTGATCAAGCAGCAACAGTGGTTACTCCTTGTTACCTTTCACTCCCAAAACTTGATGACTTCTCACCAGAGACCTGAGGAAGCCAACTTTGATCAAGAAGCAGTCAGCTCACTCCAGCTCAGTATTGGACCAAAGGTGGTGCAGTATATCAATGATGGGCAATTTACTCTGTCAGAGAAAAAAGCCACCAGGATCCCTTTTCTAATGGACTAGATACACTACAGCAAAAAATTGCCGTAAAGTGAATTTCTGGCAAGGCCTGTTTCACTTTGATTTTTTAATTATAAAACCATGACTATGTTTTGCTAGAAAAAAAGAAAAAGATTGGTTCCACGTTGTAATTAAACCATGTGTTTTCAAATAAACCACATGTTTTTCAACTACAGTAATAGGATAATAGGGTAGATCCATATCCTTTCTACACGATAATGATAGCCCTGGGCTGGACACTCAGTTTGCGCCTACCTTCTCAGCTTTACATTCTGCTCCTTGTTTCATTCCATTTTTCTCTACTGAAATCTCCTCATGAGCTTTTATTTATTTAAGAGCTTACTGCCCTATGAGCCCAGCAAACAGGGGTTTTTGAAAATTGGGAGTTTGGTTACTAGGTTTTTTACCCTCAAAGCAAAGCTTAGTCAACGGAAAGCACCCTCAGCCCCTTTTCACATACACTGTCTCAACTGATGCTCAAAGCAATTCAAGAAATAGGTAGGACAAGGAATAGACCCATTTTGCTAATGAGAAAACTAAGGCCAAGAGATGAATTGACTTTCTCAAGATTATACAGTTAGAAAATGAGAACAGGAAATAGAATCTTAATCTTATGATTCTACTTTAAGCAGGTGAATTTTCTGTTTACTAGAAGGCTTTCTTAAGAGACCTGTGCCATCAAATCATATACGAGTTGTCCTTCAAATTCTAAGAAGGAAAACAAAATTATGGTATGTTAAGTATTTCAAATGTTTCCAATATACATATTAGTTTTAGGTTAAATCCATTCTGGGTAGATAAAACTGTATTCATTTCTTCATGCAGTCTGGAAATTCAGCATATTCTGCATGTGTATCTGAAGGACTATGGAAACTCATTCAACTGTTTGCAATGGTTACAGAGGTGTTTGGTTTTTTTTTTATTGTTGTGACCAACTATTCATCATATTTGCTGTTTCATTTGGTTTAGGGATTGTTACCCATCCCAATTATATTATTATCATGAAAGAAAACTCTTCCTTGATTGCTGATGTGGTCTTAGGAATATGTGACAGAGAAAAGAGAGACCTGATTATTCTTCATCAGTTTATTTGCCTCTATCTAGCAGACATCTTTGCTTCATCCTATTTTAACAATTACTAGCATTCCCCAAGGGTAAGGGAAAACGTGACATGTTTAAAGCAAAATTACCAATTTCTGCTCACCACAATGATCAAAAAATAAGCATACTCTGTCTGTATTTCCCCATCTACTCCTGATCACTTTGGTCATGTTTGACTCTTTGCAACTATATGGACTGTAGCCCACCAAGCTCCTCTGTCTACGGGATTCTCCAGGCAAGAATACTGGAGTGGGTTGTCATGCCTTCTTCCAGGGGATCTCCCCAGTCCAGGGATGGAACACGCGCCTCTTATGTCTCCTGCGATGGCAGGTGGGCTCTTTACCACTAGTACCACTAGGGAAGCCCAAGCTAGCCTTAGGGACTCATAACACATCAGAATTTGTCTACAGATATCTAGAAAACTGTCCGTCACCCACAGACCAACCAAAAAGGCCACTTTAATTGTAGAACAAGAATAATTTTTCCATCTTTTTAAGGTCTAGGGCGTGCTATTCCTTGAAGTGACTTTTATCACCTAATTTATTAGTTCTGTTGAGTGAGTTTTTATTAATTAGTATCTGTTCCAGTGAAAATATTGGACAAATTGATGTCAATTGTTCCAGGATCAATGAAAATACATTTTTTGCCCAGAGTGGCTTTCACTACCTCTTTCCACATGGGTTTGTGTTTCTACTTTCAGCACTTTATTCAATGCAGAGACGCAGTATTAGCTAGGCAGAAGAAGCAGAGGACTTGATACCACCAAAACTGGCTTTACCAGTTGCTTACTGGGTGAGCTCAAGCAAATTCTTACCCTCTCTGAATTTCAGTTTCTGTATCTAGAAGATGGAACTAATACCCACCTGTTACAGCTGTTAAGAGGATTAAAGGAGACAGGTTAAATGAGATCGTGCTTATATGTACCTGGTAAAAACAAGGTCATTTTTATGCTTTAGAAGGGAAATGTGAATAAACAGAAGGGAGGGATGCAATGTATTGCCTAGCAAGAGTTAACTTCAGTACCCAGGAGGTGTCTTTCCAAAAATTTCAGCATGCTAACAACAGTCAATGGGATGGGTGTGTATATATTTGCGAACAAAACATGTAGATGCATGTCTTCATGCCTGGGCTGGCTGCTTCAAACACTGATTATAGCCTCAGAACTAGAAAATAAATGTGTTTTCATTTGGGTGTTGACGATAAGACTCTGATACTTCTTCTCAGCTAGGCAGAACACTGAGTTTGTGTTGGTTGTGGGTCAGGAGGCAGGGGTGATCATTCTTTGGTAGACACCAATCACCTATTTTTAAAAATTTTTTTGGAAAATGAAAATGGTTACTGCCCATGCTGGCAAATTATAGATGATGCTAATATTATCAAGCTGAACCAGGATTTCCTGGGGCACCAAATGGATTTGGATATCTGTATATGTCTTTAGCCACCATGCTTTGGGCTTCCCTCATAGCTTGCTTGGTAAAGAATCTGCCTGTAGTGCAGGAGACCCAGGTTCAATTCTTGGGTCAGGAAGATCCCCTGAAGAAGCAAATGGAAACCCACTCCAGTATTTTTGCCTGGAGAATCCCATGAAAAGAGGAGCCTAGCAGCCTATGTAGTCCATGGCCATACTTGAGATCTTTTCTTCAGCGCCTGATGTTCTTTCTCCCCTATTTACTTCTGCAGACAATGCTAGCCCATTAGGGCTGTTACTCAGAGAGTGGACTTTGGGGCTCTTTGGATGGCTCTTTCCATTTGTTGCAATAAAAGGAGCATAGAGTTGATGCAGAGGCCCTGATACTCCCTCTGCCACTGCACAGCTGTGTGAAACTAGCAAGCCCCATGGACTAATCGCTTTCCAGCTTCGTGCCCTCCGCCTACCTCCCAGGTGTATTGTGCTGCTCCAAAGGAATGATGAAAGGAGGAGTGTTCTGATGTTTCTTAAGTAATCTGCCCTTGGGGGATATCATCGGTGGTTTCCTTCTTACCACATATTTCATGGCTAGGAGGGAGATCCCGTCTACTTAGGCCAGAGTCTTAAGATCTTGCCCCTCTGCCCTGGCCTTGTAGCTGCGGTGGGAATCCAGCTGAAATGTAAGAACAAATTGTCCAGTTCAAGCCACTGGTCCCTAGGCTAGTGGTCAGGGATTTCTGCTCCCCCTTTCCCAAAGGCTACAAGGAATTTGGGGGAGAGGGGAGGGCAGCAAAGTCTTTGAATCTAATTTTGCTCCTAATGAGACTTGGAGGTGGCCTTTTTGAACATTGTCAAGTGCACGTTTAATTCTGTACTTTCATTCATTTCACAGTTGTGCTTTTTCCACACAATTCTGTTTTGAGGGTCTACTACACACCAGACACTGAATCTCTCAGAGATACCAGGACAAGCCAAGTTAAATGAACTCTTTGCCCTCTCAGCTCTTCCAACATAGTGGCAGAAATAGGTCTTGAACATCTCCTGAGACGGTCCCAAGGCATCTTAATCCCCACCTCTCCAAAGGTAAACGCCTCACCTTCCATCCAAAACTCTTCCTCCCCTAGGCTTCCTAATGTCAGTGAAGAGATTCACTTAGCTGCCCAATCAAGAAAGCTGGGAGTCCATACATGTATATATATGTCTGCGTCCCTTGGCTGTGTCTACCTGAAACTCTCACAGCACTGGTAATTGGCTATATCCCAATACAAAATAAAAGGTTACAAAAGAAAACGGGGAGTCCTCCTTCATACCTCCTTCTGTCTTACCTATTCCAGTCTTGCATCAAGTGCTATTGTTTTTAGGCTCTGAAATACCTCTTAAATCTATCTTGCTAGTTTTGTGCTGTGCTTAGTCACTCAGTCGTGTCTGACTCCTTGTGACCCCATGGACTGCAGCCCGCCAGGCTCCTCTGTCCATGGGGTTCTCTAGGCAAGATTGCTGGAGTGGGCTGCCATGCCCTCCTCCAGGGTACCTTCCCAACCAAGGCATTTAACCCGGGTCTCCCGCGGATTCATTACTGTCTGAACCACCAGAGAAGTCCAGGAACACCAGAGTGGGTAGCCTATCCCTTCTCCAGGGGAGCTTCCTGACCCAGACATCAAACTGGAATCTCTTGCATTGCAGGAGGAATCTTTGCCAGCTGAGCTACCAGGGAAGCTCTGGTAGTCTTGCTCATTCAGCTCACCATTATTTCTCTGCCAGAGATCACAACCTCCTCACTGGCTTCCCTGTCTCTGGCCTTACTGCCTCATCCACTGTCTTCCACTTGTGATGTGTCCAGCGGTGATACTCGATGAACTCGTGTTAGTTCCTTTCCCTTTCTGTGCTTCCACTTCGCCATCCTGAATTGGAACTTTTCCTAAGTCTGGTGCAAGTCTCACCTAGTTCTGTGATCAAACGGTTCTTGATTGTACTCCAGTGTAGCCATCCAGAATTCCAAAGAAAATGTTGATATACCTGGGCCACTGGTTTCCTGGTGTGTGTGTTCATGCATTCATTCATTTCTCCATTCAGAAAACATTTACTGAGCACCCACTGTGTACTAGGCACTGAGGTTAGCACAAGTGACTCAATGGAAAGTAACACACAGGCCTGGTCAAGGAGGTCAATCTGTTGAGGAGTATGGACACAAGCAGGCCATCTAGCCCATTCTGTGGAGAGAAGGTAATCATAAGTTCCCTGAAAGAGCTCATATCTTGGTTGGAGCCTGAATGATAAATAGGAGCTAACCAGGAGAACAAATGCATGTGCAAAGCCCCTGTGGCAGAATGCCAGGAGAGAATAAGTTAGATTAGAAGATGGCAGACCAATTGGGAGGCTATGGCAGCACTCTAGGGGAGATATGGGGAAGTCCTGAACTAAGACCATCATAGTAGAGAAAAGTGGACAGGTTTCAGTTATATTTTAGAGGTGGAATGGACAGTCCTTGCTAGTGAATTGGATGTAGAAGATAAGGGAAAGAGAGAGGTCCTGGGGGGCCCTTGGGTTTCTGGCTTTATCAGCTTTGTAGATGGACTACCATTTACAGAGTTAGTTCTTTAACTCAGGAGGAAGGAGTTGCTTTGGGGACAGAGGCTGGAGAAAAGATGATGGATTCAGCTTTAATCATTTTGATTTGAGTTGGAATGCCCAGGTGGAGTGCTCTGGTAAGTCACTGGCTATAAGTTCTGGCACATTGGAAAGAGAAAACTGGTCTGGAAGTTCAGATTGAGGAGTCATTAGCTTGTAGATGAGGTCACTTTGAGGAGAATGAGCGGATACTGAAGAGCTGAATGCTCATGAGAACCAGGTCATCAGTACTAAGAGGGGAAGTATTCTTCCAGATGAGGAGTGCCCATTCATTCCAGGAACATATCTCTGTCCCATGGAGAGTTTCTCAATGATGTCTGTGCATCTCTCACACGTAAAGGAAAGAGCATTAAGAACCCAATTATAACTTCTTGATTTTATCACGTATACATGCTTAGTTGCTACAGTGGTGTCTAACTCTTTGAGACCCTATGGACCATAGCCATCCAGGCTCCTCTGTCCATGGGATTCTCCAGGCAAGAATCCTGAAGTGGGTTGCTATTCCCTCCTTCAGGGGCTCTTTCCCACCTAGGGATAGAACCCACATCTCCTACATCTTAGGCCGATTCTTTACCACTGAACCACTGTGGAAGCCCTCCATTTTGCCATAAATGTGCCTTAAAGAAGAAAGGAAACGGATACATTCCTGTGTTCATGCTATCTACCATGAAGGTGCATTGCATTCACTGGTTCCCATGCTCCCAATAACCGTCCACTATCCAATGACCCTCTATTAGGGCTATTATTGCTTGGAGCCCCTAGGGACTCAGAGTAGTTAAGTCACTTGCCCAAGGTTACAGAGCTATTAAATGGCAGTAAGATCTGACTCCAGGTCTGTCCAACTCCCAGAGCCTGCCCCATGATACCACCTCACAGCACTGCTCCACTTCCTGCAGGATAGCCGGATCCTTGAGAAAACGTGTGCACGCCCCTTTTCCCTTCTGTGCTTCATAAATATCATTTGCATCCCCTAGCTTAACGCTTTGCTCTCTATTAAAATACAAATCCTCGGGGAGAAGTAAAAATAAGTTGTCAGTCATTTATGCCTCAGTGGGAATGAGTTTTAGATTCTTCCTTAGGAACAAATTTTAATTTGATGGGAGAAAGACACTGGAAACTTGAGGGAGGGATAAAAAGGCAGAAATAGGCCTTGAAAAGACAAGTCACCTCCCCCCTTAGTTTTACAGTTCTACCTGGTCCATGTACTTTTAATGCTCTTAGATGCTATTTTTGCATATGTGTACCTCTTTATATGCAGACCCATTTGGGGGTTGGCTACACCAGTTATCTGGGACTAGAGCTCAGGTATGGTCCAATGGAAGGTGAAATTAAACTATCAACTGACCCCAGCCCACTGTGATCAGCAGGAGGCAGCCAGCCCAGGGCTGCAGTTGGGAAACTGCAGTTCCTAGCTTGAGGCACAAGTCCCAGCTCACTCTCTTGAGAATTAGACCCTGATGTGCATATTTAAAATCCCGAGCAGATGGAGGCCGGGGAGCTGACTGGAAAGACTTGGAGGAGTCCCTTCTGCCCTGTCTGAGTCTATTTGCCAAAATAAATGACATGTATCAGGGCAAGGCATTGGTCCAAGCCCATTGAAATTCTGCTAGCAATCCAAACAGTGATGGTGTTTCAGATTGATTCTGTGAAATGATCAGTTAGGAAGAGAGAAATGAGGTGTGAGCATCTGGCTACTGCAGCCTAGTGATGCGGACAGTCCCAGGGGTGGGCCCAGGGTGAGGGGACAGGTGGCCCCAGGACATCTGCTCCTGGTAAACAGGGAGAGAGCCACACACTGGCAGCAGGTGGTCTAGTTTGAGTTCCTCGCCATTTCTCACTAGCAGCATGACCTAAACAAGTCCTTCCCATTTTCTTGGTCTCCATTTCCCCCAGTGTATAAAACAGATTCTGGATGGAATGGTCTGTAAGGGCCCTTCCTGCCCGAACATTCTGTGACTTCTCTGAAACCAGTTTGATTTCTTTTTCTCTGCAGTGGGAGAGGTACACCCACCCACCTGTTCATCTGTAGCCTTTATGTTCTCACACTGCCCTCTGCTGGCCATTGTGAAAAGTGCCACCGATAGTTTCTTATTGGAGAAAAACAAGCAAACAAACCCAGAAAACCCCCACCGCTAATTTAATATTACGCATCAGCAGCACCCTGGGCATGGTGACAGAAAGCCTATACATTGAAGACGAGGGAAGAGATCCTACAGCTATACTCACAGAGTAAGCATAACTACAGACGGCTGACAAAACAGCCCAATGAAGAAATGTCTCTCTCCATCTTTTTTCTTTGCCGTCTTTGTCTGTTCATGGTGCTGTGTGCCACTGTGTGAAAGAAAGGACCGAGTGGATGGGAAGTCTTCTTGTCTCATATCCTAGGACCACAGGCTCCAGACTGCCTGGCACCACGCTCGCTCCAGGGGCAGTTCTGGGCCAGCAGTGCCTCAGGCCCTACTTCCGTCTCAGAAATTTCTCCCTGGGACCAGCCCAGAAGTATACCTTCCTCCAAGGGGTACCATTTCAAATGCCCTTTTGGAGAAAGAATTCAAATTCAAAGAATCCACGAGCCCTTTAAGACCTCAGTTTAAGCTTTCTGGCTGGAACGGAGGAGTCAGCTGTGTGACTTTGGTAAATTCAGCCCACCCTCCCAGCCAAGAGAATGGGAGCAGGCGATGGAACCCAGCCTTTTCTGGATGGAATCAAATTTCCTGTTAAGTCCAGCCCAGGAATTGCCTCACTCGTCTGTCTTTGCTTATTCTTGCTGAGCATGCACTCACCAAGGCAAGGACCAGAGCTGGCATGTGCCAGCCCATGTGCCCACGCCAGGTACCTACCACTTGGGCTCTCGTGATGTGAGCAAGGTGGGAATTGGGCCACGCCAGTCTACCCTCTCAGTGGCAGCTCAACAGTTTAGCAGGCTCTCACCTCCAATCCCTTGATGCACAAAAGCTTTGGGCAGAGCTTGGATTTGGGTCACACAGTCAGTGCCCTGACTACAAGAATCTCCTTTGATAGTAATAACATGGTCTCTGCTCAGCTTGCCCTGCCCCTCCTGCTCCCACCAACCCGTCCTTTCCTCCCCCAACAGCTGGTTCTCATCTGTCTTCCTTGTTCCAGCCTCAGGCAGGCTGCCCTGACCTCAGACTTACACACACACACACACACACGCATGCACACATATATTCTCCCAAACACTCGTTGATGAGTTTCAACCCTGAAACTGCCTTCCTCCCACATACCCCCATCTCTACTCGTCTAAGGATACTTCCTGCCCCATCATTTCTTCCATTCCCCTGCCTTGCTTTCCAGGCCCACTTCAGTTGAGGCCCATTCAGCCTTTCCATTGGGGCCCATGACTCCCCCCCAGGTCATGGACAGAATGTAAGCACTCCACAAAGCCTCCATGGTCAGCCCTGCCTTTGTGTTCCCATAGCACTTATGCTCCATTCCGGACTTGAACTGTTTGCTATGGTTTTATGTACATTCATCTTGAAAGCTAGGCCCACATCTTAGACTTTGTTAATCCTCAACAACAACCCAGCACTATTTTTTTTTAATGTTCTTTGCCTTTTTAACTGTGTGTAGTGAAGATGTTTAAGAGGAATAAATAAGAGAATGATCATTAACAGAAGTCCAACAACAGGAAGTAAAGAGCATAAAAAAGTGAAAGTTCAACTCTCACCATCATTCCCAGAAAAGAACCCATTAAACGGCGTGGCAGCCTCTGGAAAGGTTTCATGGTGGGCAGTCCACCCAAAGAATTACATCTCCAGGGGAAGAGAATCTTTTACATTTTAGCATAAATCCAGGTCTTCGTGGGCCTGATTGACTTTGGAAATTTTAGTTCAAAGTCTGCGCACAGCTGGCAGCCACTTGTGTGTCCAGTACGTGAGTCTAACCCCCGCATAAAGCTTGTGTCTTCTTCTCAACCCTTTCAAAAGCCAAGCTTGAAAGTGAATCTTTAATATTCACATTTAATGGTCACATTTAATGGCACATTTAATAGTCTTATTTCAGTTTTTCACAGGTCTGTAGGAAATTGCAGACAGGGGTACAGGGGCTGAGGGGCAGAGATGGAAAGCGTTTATCAAAATAGGCTTTCTACCTGATATGGTCTTGTGTTCTCTGAGAGTTCATGCACATTACTAACGGTTTTCATTTTTCTGGCAAGAAAATTCAGTTCCTACTGGGATTTGTTCTAAATTGTAGACTAGCCTGCCTGTGCTGCACCCACTGCGGTTAATTCACCATGTCTATCAGCTTGAAAATGTCAGCCTGAACTCTCAGACTTAATTATTACAGACACTTTGTAACCAGGACATTCAAAATCCTCAGGCTGCTCCCTCTTACTACCATAATTGATACTTAATGGATATCCTCAGGCTTCTTAGATTTTACACACTCAACACTGTACAGATTTGGGGGGGGGTGGTAAAGGCAAGAAGAGTGACACAGAGAGGGGTCCGACAAACAATGTGTATGCATTCCCTGTGTCTGCTTCCAGTTGTGGTCCTGGGGTTTCTGGGAACAGCAACGAAAGTAAGCTGGCAGGTTGATCAACTGGGGGTTTCTGGGTTCTCTCTGGCCCCCCAAGGCAGTGTTCTTTGGGCTCAACCATCTCTGAACTTCACCGCAAGCATGTGGTTGGCCATTTGGACGTGGGTGTGAAAATGTCCCGATGCTCTCCAGAGTTCTGTGCTTTTGCTCTTTTGACAGTCTGATGGATGGCCTGGCATTAACTAGGAAGAGGACAATATTATCCAGCCTGAATAACTAATCTCCTAAGAAGTACAAAGTTGAAGGATCTTGGTGCACATGAATCTTATTAAATGTGCTTATAAAATATGTTCTATCCAAATAAGCTTAGCGGCCCCTAAAATAGCCTTTTTCTGATCCGCGTCTGGAACTTTGGCGTGCTTCGTAGGTCTCTAAGCCAAAAATTGTTCAGTGGAGTGATGACAGTGTTCTTTGTGCATGGGAAAAAGGGAAGTGGGGACGGCAACTCCCCTGGTGACTGACTGTACTCCTTCTGTCCATCTCAGGGGAGACCAGGAGCAATTGGAATTCAAGGCCCAACAGGTCCTCAAGGACTTCCTGGCCCCAGTGGTTTATCGGGGTTGAAAGGAGAAAGGGGCTCCCCAGGCCCACTGGGACCATATGGACCAAAAGGTGATAAGGTAAGAGCCCCAAAGCTTGAATTTTCCTGTGACTCATGGGCCATGAGTGGGAAGGTGAAAGGTTCTAAACCTCAACTCTATTTGTTTATGAAAAGAATACTAATCCCACATACTTTGGTGCCAAGCTACATGCTTTAATAATGGAAAGGCTGGGTGATGTGCTGCCACAGCCCATTTCTGGAGAGAATCGCATAGCCAGCAAGTCAGAAAGTGCAGGTATCAGCTAGATGAGTGGGAGGATCGTAGTGGAAAGTCATGTGGGTTTGAGCTGGGTGTGGGTCAGAAGGCCAATGGACAGGGCTGCAGAGGAATCCAAACAAAGGGAATAGGACTCGAGGGGTCAGAAAGCTTGGCAACCAGCTGGGCCACAAATACAGGGAAAGAGACACAAGAGATTGGCCATGTCATGGAGGCTGGCTGAGGACCCCGATTCAGTTTTTGTCCTCTGTAGATTTTAAGCTCCTCCTATTTACCCCACTGGTGAGAGAGGGATTCCTACCCTTGGGTTCTGAGGATGGCCAAGTACATGACCCCTGGCACAGGGCAGAAGAGGTCAATAAGAGGTGTGTTCATCATGTACACTCACAGCACAGGAGGAGAGGAAATCACACACCATGCAGGGCCACATGGGGCTTGTGCTCTGGGACAAAATAGACTGGAAGGGCTGTGGGAGGCAGACCCTGTCATGTCAAGAGGGCGAGTGTCCCTAGGTTTCTGAAGGAGGATATGACTAGCTTGTTTGCATAATTCATTGGGCCAACAGGGAATAGAAACCCACAGCTAAGGAATAAGCAGGAACTGTGCCCAGCCTATTTGATAAGGAGAGTCGTTTACCCAGAAGATCTCGTCAGGAGCAGAATGCCATTTGAGGTGCTCCCAGTTTTCCTAGGGCTTCCCAGGAGGCACTAGTAGTAAAGAATCTTCCTGCCAATGCAGGAAACATAAGAGACGTGGGTTCAATCCCTGAGTCAGGAAGATCCCCTAGAGAAGGAAATAGCAACCCACTCCAGTATTCTTGCCTAAGAAATCCCATGGGCAGAGGAGCCTGGGAGTCTATGTCCATAGCGTCGCACAGACTTAGCATGCCCACATGCAGTCTTCCCAGATGTCTAGGCATCATGTAATAGTGAGCTTTATTTTTAGGTCTTACACCACATTGTCTAAGACAAGCACTGAGACCCTAGAGGGAGGCTAGTGTTCACTTGGAAGTGAAATAGTGAATGAGGTGATGCAATATGGAAGGGAGGAGTACAAAACAGTTCTTAACAACTCAGGTCATGAATCACATGAGCAAACCTGTTGCATCTAATGAAGATCTGTTGGATCATCTCTTACATTCCTACTCATTTTTGCAGGGTCCCATGGGTGTTCCTGGCTTTCTTGGCATCAGTGGAATTCCGGTGAGTGTGTTCATAGAGGCATTTTGAAAATGTATTTTATTGAAATAGACTTGATTTACAAGGTTGTGTTCATTTCTGCTATACAACAAAGTGATTCAGTTATACATGTATATATATTCTTGTTCATAGTCTTTTCCATGATGGCCTAGCATGGAATATAGAATATAGTTCCCTGTGCTATACCTATCTATCCATTTACATAGAGCCATTTTTAGTGCAACCTCTAGTTTTTCTCCCTAGCTCAAGCACTTTGGTCTTAACAACATCCTGTCCTAGGCATGCGTGTTGAGATGTGCGTGGTAAGGTTTGAAAAGCAGTGCTCACCCACACTTTCCTTGGGATTCAGTTATAGGCAGCACTAAGTCCTATGGTTGGGGGATGCAGAAATATACGCAGGCATAAGAAACCATCAGTACCTTAGACTAAATGAGTTAGGTTTTATGGGTTGAACGGAGCTTTCACTGGGGATGAGGGACTGGTTCTCAAGTGTGAAGACAGTGCCATATTAGAGCATATGTATCCTCATTATCAGAAAGTTAAGAAGGTACATGATATTAGATAGAAAAATACTTAGTGATACTGTAATTATGCTTAACTTCAATAATTTGTTCTCTTCAGCCTTATTTCAGAGTGAATTTCTCTAGGTTTTTTTTTTTTTTTTTTTTTTTTTTTTACTTTTAGGTACAATTTTTTTTTTCTTTATTTTAAAGGTTTTACAGAGTTTTGTTGTTCACAGACATGTATGTTCCCAGATCAGTCATATGCATATCCCTGGTCGCCACCCCCCCCCCAGTTCCCCCCATCCCACCCCTCCGGACCATCGCCCCATGCCATTGTAAGCACTCCTATTCCCTTAGCACAATGACAACAATTTTTAAAGGTTACTTTCCATTTATAGTTATTAGAAGATATTGGTTAGATTCCCCAGGTTGTACAACACATTCTCAGGCTTATCCTACCCCCAGTAGTTTGTACCTCCCACCCTCCCAACCCTTAAAAAAAGTAGTGCCTCTCCAGTAACGACTAGTTAG
Organism: Tragulus kanchil; assembly: GCA_022376925.1. NCBI lineage: Eukaryota > Metazoa > Chordata > Mammalia > Artiodactyla > Tragulidae > Tragulus > Tragulus kanchil. The sequence continues at coordinate 60,778,287 of JAIOJX010000001.1, read as the reverse complement.
TTCTCTATAACTGGGTGTGTGCTGCTTGTTTTTTATATTCATTAGTTTGTTCTTAGATTCCGCATATGAATGGCATCATACAGTATTTTTATCTGACTTATTTCCCTTAACATAATGTCCTCCAAGTCTATCCATGTTGCTGCAAATGGCAAAATTTCAGTCTTTTTTATTGCTGAGTAGTATTCCCGTGTGTGTGTCTGTACCACATCTTCTTTATCCAATCATCTTTATCCATTCATCTAACATCAGGTTGCTTCCATACCTTGACAAATAATTGTCAAATAATGCTCCTATGAACATTGGGTATGTATATCTTTTTGAATTAGTGGGTTTGTTTTTCATATATATACCCAGGAATAGAATTTCTGAGTCAAATGATACTTCTATTCTTAATTTTTTGAGAAAACTCCAGAGTGTTTTCCACAGTGGCTGCATTAATTTACATTCCCACCAACAATGTAGCAAGGTTCCCGTCTCTCCACATCCTTGCCAACATTTGTTATTTCTGTTCTTTTTGAGGATAGCCATTCTGATCAATGTGAGATCGTACCTCCTTGTGGTTTTGATTTGCATTTCCTGGTGATTGGTGATACTGAACATCTTTTCATGTACCTGCTGACCATCTGCATTTCTTCTTTGGGAAAATGTCTGTTCAGTTCTTTTGACCATATTTTAATTGGGTTGTTTGTGGTTTTTTTGGATATTGAGTTATATTACCTGTGTATATATGTTGGATATTGACCCCTTATCAGTCATATCATTTGCAAATATCTTCCCCTATTCAGTAGGTTGTCTTTTCATTTTGCTGATGGTTTTTTACAAAGAGCCTGCTCCAAAGACCACTTTAAGATCACCTCTTCCCTTCATCCTGAGGACCTGGTTTTGCTGGGGATAAGTGGGGGGGTTGGAGCTTGCAGACATGTCCTTTTCCCATTCCATGCAGCCCAATCCCTTAGTGTCTCCATTTTCACTCAGTGTCCCTGCTTATCCTACCACTGGAGACTGCATGCTAACATTCTCCAGGTTTTAAAATACAGTATTTGGAACTTGTTGGTATCACTTTTTAGTTCTATCCTTCAGCGTTTCTCTATATATTTAATCTTTAACCTGGGCTATGTATGCCTCTAGCAGTGGTTTTCAACCTTAAGAGAAGAGCCAAATGTTGTATAGAGGCTCAGCATGTAGAACAGGAAAAAGTGAAGCTCCTCCATTTGAACAAAGTCCTATGGCTTGCTTTGATCTTTCTAACAGCCTCTAAGGGGTCTTTTTGAATCATATCAAAGCAGTTTAGTCAAGTCTTGACTTATCAGCTTCTTGTGTTGCACTACATAGTTATCTAATATCAGGTAAGGGAGTTTGAATTGCTTTGTGGCAATCTACAAGTATTTCTTGAGTACCTGCTATGTGGTAGCACTCTACTCTGTGTGTACTAAGTTGCTTCAGTCATGTCTGATTCTTCCGACCCTATGAAGTGTAGCCCACCAGGCTCCCCTGGAGTCCATAGGATTCTCCAGGCAAGAATACTGGAGTGTGTTGCTATGCCCTCCTCCAGGGAATCTTCCCAACCCAGGGATCAAATCTGAGTCTCTTACATCTACCTGTATTTAGCTGGCAGGTTCTTTATCACTAGCAACACCTGGGAAGCCCAGCAAGAATTCTACTATGGAAACACAAAAAAAATGGCATCTGGCTCTTCCCTCAGAGATATTATCTTCTGATTCATGTTATCCCCAGGCTTTGCAGAATAGAAGGCTCACTTACCGTGTATTTATTACACATATTAACAAATTGGCCATCAGATTTCAGCCTCTTATTCAACTGCAGAGTTTGCAAAATCCCAGAAATGGACAAGTAGGGAAATAAGAAGTGAATAGGGTTGACTACCCTCTTATGCCATTCCCTGGTATTTTCTCATGGATATGTTCTAAGACCATGTCATCCAGGGTCTCCACTCAGTGTGTGTATCTTGTGGGAATCAATGGGTGATTGTTATTACTCAGTTGCTCAGTCTGTTTGACTCTTTGCAAGCCCACAGACTGCAGCATGCCAGACTTCCCTGTCCTTCACCGTCTCTCAGAGTTTGCTTCATTGAGTCAGTGATACCATCCAACTGTCTCATCCTCTGTCATTCCTTCCTCCTCCTGCCCTAAATCCTTCCCAGCATCAGGGTCTTTTCCAGTGAGTCGGCTCTTTGCATCAGGTGGCCAAATTATTAGAGCTTCAGCTCAAGCATCAGTCCTTCCAATGAATATTCAGGGTTGATTTCCTTTAGGCTTGATCTCCTTACAGTCCAAGGGACACTTCAAGGGTCTTCTCCAGCACCACAGCTGGAAAGGATAAAAACTAGCAAACTGGAGGCCACCTCTTCCGTTTACCCCTTGGAACTAACCTCACCAGAGATGAGAAGAGGATTTGACATTCACAGCAGTACTATACCCCTTCCTCCTGCAATCTCTTTTTAATGGGAGCTGGAAGGAAATGAATCCTGGGAAGCAGAGGCTGATTCTCATTCTGAGCTGGAGCCCACCCCAGAGTCCAGCTGGACACTTCTGCATCCAACTTGTGGCCAAGAAAGCCTGAAGCCTTCTAGAAATTGACCACTTCTCTTTGGAGGTTTTGTTGCTCAAAAGAATGGAGTCCAGATTCCTCCAAATGAGTGTGCTGCTCCCAGGGAATCTTCCCAACCCAGGGATCAAATCTGGCACTGGCTCTTCCCTAAAGGAGAAATTCTACTATGGAAACACAAAAATGGCATCTGGCTCTTCCCTCAGAGATATTATCTTCTGATTCATGTTATCCCCAGGCTTTGCAGAATAGAAGGCTCACTTACCGTGTATTTATTACACATATTAACAAATTGGCCATCAGATTTCAGCCTCTTATTCAACTGCAGAGTTTGCAAAATCCCAGAAATGGACAAGTAGGGAAATAAGAAGTGAATAGGGTTGACTACCCTCTTATGCCATTCCCTGGTATTTTCTCATGGATATGTTCTAAGACCATGTCATCCAGGGTCTCCACTCAGTGTGTGTATCTTGTGGGAATCAATGGGTGATTGTTATTACTCAGTTGCTCAGTCTGTTTGACTCTTTGCAAGCCCACAGACTGCAGCATGCCAGACTTCCCTGTCCTTCACCGTCTCTCAGAGTTTGCTTCATTGAGTCAGTGATACCATCCAACTGTCTCATCCTCTGTCATTCCTTCCTCCTCCTGCCCTAAATCCTTCCCAGCATCAGGGTCTTTTCCAGTGAGTCGGCTCTTTGCATCAGGTGGCCAAATTATTAGAGCTTCAGCTCAAGCATCAGTCCTTCCAATGAATATTCAGGGTTGATTTCCTTTAGGCTTGATCTCCTTACAGTCCAAGGGACACTTCAAGGGTCTTCTCCAGCACCACAGCTGGAAAGGATAAAAACTAGCAAACTGGAGGCCACCTCTTCCGTTTACCCCTTGGAACTAACCTCACCAGAGATGAGAAGAGGATTTGACATTCACAGCAGTACTATACCCCTTCCTCCTGCAATCTCTTTTTAATGGGAGCTGGAAGGAAATGAATCCTGGGAAGCAGAGGCTGATTCTCATTCTGAGCTGGAGCCCACCCCAGAGTCCAGCTGGACACTTCTGCATCCAACTTGTGGCCAAGAAAGCCTGAAGCCTTCTAGAAATTGACCACTTCTCTTTGGAGGTTTTGTTGCTCAAAAGAATGGAGTCCAGATTCCTCCAAATGAGTGTGCTGCTCCCAGTAGAAGTCTTCATTCCCTTGGCCCTCCTCTTTTCCCCCTTGACCAAAGGTTCTGTATTTTTTTTCTTTTGACTTTCAGTTGCTTTAGCTTTAGGCTCCAAGCCTCACTTGCTCCAAGAAATTTTATCCTCTGTTCCCTTCCCTCTTCCAGCTATTCATGATGTATTAATGAGCACCTTCTGTTGATGGCTTACCTCTCCTTTCCATCTCTAATCTTCTAAGATTCTTTGGTGTCTGTCTCACACACTCTAGCTCCTTATTGCATATATCACATGGTATTTATTTATCTTGCTATACAATAGATTTTTGTTGGTTATCCATTTCAAACATGGCAGTGTGTACATGACTTTCCCAAAGTACCCAAGCAGAATATGTTATTTATTGACTTTCTTATAGCTTAGCCTTATCTAGCTCCTTGAAAGCACAATCTTGTCTTCTGCTCCTCTCAGAGGCCTCGGAGACCCCAGGGCAAAATTCAGCACAGAGTAGGCACTCCAGAAATCCAACCTCCAGTACCCATAAACCTGATGTGAAGAGACGACTCATTGGAAGAGACCCTGGTGCTGGGCAAAATTGGACCCAGAAGGAGAAGGGGACAGCAAAGGACAAGATGGTTGGATGGCATCACTGAGTCAATGGATATGAGTTTGAGCAAAGTCCAGGAGATGGTGAAGGACAGGGAAGCCTGTCGTGCCACAGTCCATGGGGCTGCAAAGAGTCAGACACAAATGAGCGACTAAACTAAACTGAACTGAGTACCCATAAGCACAGCAGTTCTCAAACTTTCAGGGCTCTCTCAGACAGGAAAACACTGAGACCCTTGGACCGGTCAGACTATTTTACCCAATTTTCTGCAGCACTCATTAAACAATTTGGCTAAAGCCAACACATCTTACTCAACTGGATCACTGCACAGATCTGCTTCCCCTCTTAGTTCTGGCTGATCACTCACATCTGTGTCACTGGTTTTGGTCCCAGAACTCTATTTTACCTGTCATGTAGACGATTTTCATATGAATGAGCAAGATCATCCAAATCTCTGGGGGCCACCAAAGCTTAAAACCAAAAGGTTCTGTTTCCCAGTAGAAGTCTTCATTCCCTTGGCCCTCCTCTTTTCCCCCTTGACCAAAGGTTCTGTATTTTTTTTCTTTTGACTTTCAGTTGCTTTAGCTTTAGGCTCCAAGCCTCACTTGCTCCAAGAAATTTTATCCTCTGTTCCCTTCCCTCTTCCAGCTATTCATGATGTATTAATGAGCACCTTCTGTTGATGGCTTACCTCTCCTTTCCATCTCTAATCTTCTAAGATTCTTTGGTGTCTGTCTCACACACTCTAGCTCCTTATTGCATATATCACATGGTATTTATTTATCTTGCTATACAATAGATTTTTGTTGGTTATCCATTTCAAACATGGCAGTGTGTACATGACTTTCCCAAAGTACCCAAGCAGAATATGTTATTTATTGACTTTCTTATAGCTTAGCCTTATCTAGCTCCTTGAAAGCACAATCTTGTCTTCTGCTCCTCTCAGAGGCCTCGGAGACCCCAGGGCAAAATTCAGCACAGAGTAGGCACTCCAGAAATCCAACCTCCAGTACCCATAAACCTGATGTGAAGAGACGACTCATTGGAAGAGACCCTGGTGCTGGGCAAAATTGGACCCAGAAGGAGAAGGGGACAGCAAAGGACAAGATGGTTGGATGGCATCACTGAGTCAATGGATATGAGTTTGAGCAAAGTCCAGGAGATGGTGAAGGACAGGGAAGCCTGTCGTGCCACAGTCCATGGGGCTGCAAAGAGTCAGACACAAATGAGCGACTAAACTAAACTGAACTGAGTACCCATAAGCACAGCAGTTCTCAAACTTTCAGGGCTCTCTCAGACAGGAAAACACTGAGACCCTTGGACCGGTCAGACTATTTTACCCAATTTTCTGCAGCACTCATTAAACAATTTGGCTAAAGCCAACACATCTTACTCAACTGGATCACTGCACAGATCTGCTTCCCCTCTTAGTTCTGGCTGATCACTCACATCTGTGTCACTGGTTTTGGTCCCAGAACTCTATTTTACCTGTCATGTAGACGATTTTCATATGAATGAGCAAGATCATCCAAATCTCTGCACCAAGGGGCAAGGCCACCAGTTGAGAGTGAACAAACAAGCAATCATTCAAGATATTCAACATTAAAATAGCATAAAATAAGGGGCGGTAGGACTGTGGCTTTTAATGATATCACAGCTGCGAGTTGAGCTGTTGGCACCCCCAAGAGATCATCCTGTTTTCATAGGATGATCCAATGTTTTCAGTTCAAATAAGTTGGAAGTGGAAGTTTTCAAGTTGTCCTTTGCAATTTATGTTTAGCTTTTCCCATGGGGTCAATCCCAAAGATTTCCCCACCTATAGACTTATAAACGAACCACAAACCAAATGGAACCATTTCCTTTGCAGTCTGGGTTCTGGGGAACATTTGTTATTGTTGTTGTTCAATCATTCAGTTGTATCTGACTCTTTGCAGCCTCATGAATTGCAGCATGCTAGGCTTCCCTGTCCTTCACTATCTCCCAGAGTTTGCTCAGATGCATGTCCATTGAGTCAATGAAGCCGTCCATGTGTCTCATCCTCTTTCGTCTCCTCCTTTTGCCCTCAATCTTTCTGAGCATCAGGGTCTTTTCCAATGAATCTCCTCTTTGCATCAGGTGACTAAAGTATTGGAGCCTCAGCTTTAGTATTAGTCCTTCCAATGAATATTCAGGGTTGATTTCCTTTAGGATGGACTGGTTTGATCTCTTTGCAGTCCAAGGGACTCTCAAGAGTCTGATCCAGTGCCACAGTTCAAAGGTATCAGTTCTTCAGTGCTCAGCCTTCTTTATGGTCCAACTCTCACATCCATATATGACTAATGGAAAAACCATAACTTTGACTATGTGGACCTTTGTCAGCAAAGTGTTGTCTCTGCTTTTTAATATGCTGTCTAGGTTTGTCATAGTATTTCTTTGAAGGAGCAAATATCTTTTAATTTCATGACTGTAGTCACCATCTGCAGTGATTTTAGAGCCCATGAGATAAAGTCTGTCACTGTTTCTATTTTTCCCCATCTATTTGTCGTGAAGTGGGTAATATGAACTGGAGAACATTGCTTTTCCATAATACAGCACATCTACCTGCCCTGTGTGTTCAGTCCTGTGTGGTTCTATTAGCACCATGATTTTCTCTTCCAAAGAGCTTTATTCTCTTGGAGAACTGGCACACACATATGTGAAGTCATTCATTATCTCTACCCAGAAAGAGCAGAACCAAGGTTCCAGGACTAAGGAAGATCCCTAGTACTGAGTCATCCTGTTGTCTTAGCTCATCTCTGTTACCCAGTCGAGAAATAACCCCTAGCAAATTTGGCTGGGAAATTTTTGAATGATGATATTTTAAAGGAATAAATAGACATTCTACCTGAAAGGGTTGACTGAATAGAGTTGAGTGAAGGATATAATTTAAAGCAGAGGTCTCCAACCTCCAGGATCTAACATCTGATGACCCAAGGTGGAACTGATGTAATAATAATAGAAGTAAAGTGTACAATAAATGTAATGGGTTTGAATCATACCCATACCAACACCTTTGCTCCTGGTACATGGAAAAATTATCTTCCATGAAACCCATCCCTGGTACCAAAAAGGTTGGGGACTGCTAATTTACAGGATGCAAGCAGGATTAAGGGAAGAAACAGTGGATGCTGAAGTAGCTGACACAAAGCTGTTACTACGCCTACTCTCAAATGGGGAGAGGAAGAATGGTAATGCTGGAACTCGGTAAGACCAGGAGTCATGGACTAGCAGTTGTCCAATGGGAACTAAGACTGTAGAGAAGTATGGCCATGGCCAGAAATACCAGAGAGGAAGGGTATAGTAGAAATAAACAACCTGAGCTCTTCCTCATCCTGGTCTCCCATCTCCTGCTTGTGCCTCCCAGTGACCACATACAATTGGAAGACAGAGGGAAGGGGAGCCTAGGTGTATCAGGTATAAAGGTCAACCTCCAAAAGCACAGGTTGGGGGAAAGTGGAGTGTAGATCTCCAGGGCCACCAGGAATAGCCATCTCATTTGGTAATAGAATTTGATGACTAGTGATGTGCTGTGCTATGCTAAGTTGCTTCAGTTGTGTCAATCCTATGGACTGTGGTCTGCCAGGCTCCTCTGTCCTTGGGATTTCCCAAGCAAGAATATTGAAGTGGGTTGCCATTTCCTTCTCCAGGGATCTCCCAACCCAGAGTTCGAACCCACATCTCTTATGTCTCCTGCATTGACAGGTGGGTTCTTGCACTAGCGTCACCTGGGAAGCCCTGATGACTCTAGTAAGCTGTCTCAGTTTCCCCAGTGCAACTAAGACTCATTATCTGAATATGGAGAGGCATAACTTAAGCAAGCTTTTTGCCCCGGTACTGAGTCCAGCAGTCTCAACTCACCATGGACTATCTATCCCCTACAAGTAGAATAATAAAAAATTTGGCTGGGAAATTTGTGATGATTTTTAAAGAATAAAGCATTCTACCTGAAAGGGTTGACTGAATAGAGTTGAGTGAAGGATATAATTTAAAGCAGAGGTCTCCAACCTCCAGGATCTAACATCTGATGACCCAAGGTGGAACTGATGTAATAATAATAGAAGTAAAGTGTACAATAAATGTAATGGGTTTGAATCATACCCATACCAACACCTTTGCTCCTGGTACATGGAAAAATTATCTTCCATGAAACCCATCCCTGGTACCAAAAAGGTTGGGGACTGCTAATTTACAGGATGCAAGCAGGATTAAGGGAAGAAACAGTGGATGCTGAAGTAGCTGACACAAAGCTGTTACTACGCCTACTCTCAAATGGGGAGAGGAAGAATGGTAATGCTGGAACTCGGTAAGACCAGGAGTCATGGACTAGCAGTTGTCCAATGGGAACTAAGACTGTAGAGAAGTATGGCCATGGCCAGAAATACCAGAGAGGAAGGGTATAGTAGAAATAAACAACCTGAGCTCTTCCTCATCCTGGTCTCCCATCTCCTGCTTGTGCCTCCCAGTGACCACATACAATTGGAAGACAGAGGGAAGGGGAGCCTAGGTGTATCAGGTATAAAGGTCAACCTCCAAAAGCACAGGTTGGGGGAAAGTGGAGTGTAGATCTCCAGGGCCACCAGGAATAGCCATCTCATTTGGTAATAGAATTTGATGACTAGTGATGTGCTGTGCTATGCTAAGTTGCTTCAGTTGTGTCAATCCTATGGACTGTGGTCTGCCAGGCTCCTCTGTCCTTGGGATTTCCCAAGCAAGAATATTGAAGTGGGTTGCCATTTCCTTCTCCAGGGGATCTCCCCAACCCAGAGTTCGAACCCACATCTCTTATGTCTCCTGCATTGACAGGTGGGTTCTTGCACTAGCGTCACCTGGGAAGCCCTGATGACTCTAGTAAGCTGTCTCAGTTTCCCCAGTGCAACTAAGACTCATTATCTGAATATGGAGAGGCATAACTTGCAATAAGCAGCAAGGTTATTGCAAAGGTTAGTATATTGATCACTCCTCTGGACTCTGCATTCCATGAGTCCAGCAGTCTCAACTCACCATGGACTATCTATCCCCTACAAGTAGAATAATAAAAAAAATGAAACATATTTCTATGAAGTGTTCTGCCAATAAACATTTGTCAAGAGGTTGTTTCCTCTAATAATTTGAAACATTGACTTTTGAACACACGACATGTTTCCTTCAAATCATTAAATATATATGTATGTATACATTTAGAACCAAATACATATATGTATAACCAAATACATATAATATATGTATATGTATTCACACACATTTATATACATACATGTATTTGGCTTTCATACATAGATATATACATAGAGTAAACAATATATATACATTATATGTGTGTGTGTGTGTGTATATAAAATACATATTTGGCTTTAGAAAGTATTTATGAGTAAGTGGAACAATACCTTTTACTGACCTGCCCAGAGATCCCCTTGTAGCTCAGATGGTAAAGAATCTGCCTGCAGTACGGGAGACCTGGGTTCAGTCCCTGGGTTGGGAAAGTCCCCTGGAGAAGGGAAAGGCTATCCACTCCAGTATTCTTGCCTGGAGAATTCCATGGCTTTCCCATGGGTCTCAAAGACCCAGACACAACTGAGTGACTTCACTTTCACTTTTTTTAGAGTTCTGGTCTTTCAGATCATCTTTTTGCTCCATGACCAACAGATTCTTTTGAGTTCCTACACATAGGTAGGAAATACACCAAGTACATTTCCTATATACCAAGGAAGCACAGAATCATGGAATTCAGACACCAACTGGATCTGAATTATTACTGACTCCCCAGCAAAATAATTGCCTCAGGAGTGAGTAAGGAGAAGAGGGAAAGATACAGTTCCCTGACTGAAACAATAGCATGACATGAGATCATGACAAAGTAAGGTTCAGAGTGTGATTTTTCCTTGACTTGTTTATTTTTGAGCAAGCATTGTTCAGGAGAGGTGGTGCTATGGAAACTCCTTCTGCTCTGTTGACCAAAATCCAGCATCATTTCCCATACAAGGTTTGCAATACAGAGAGCCAGGCCAGGCTGCCCAGGTTCCAGTCCATTCTCAGGAATCCCAAGGCAGGGTGTGATTGCCTGTTAATACATCTTAGTACATCTTTGTACAAAAGGAAGGTGAAGTCACAGCACCCTTTATAGCCCATCTCTTCATGCTTGATCCCTTTGGTTTCAGCTTGGGGAGCATCGATCCTTTGGGGAGGGGTAACAAAGAGCTGTCCTCAGCCACCTACACCTAAGTATAATGAACAGAGATGGTGTCAGAGGGGATGGGGAAAGGGAGTGGCCAAGGAACCAGAATTTGGCACCATTCTTGGCTTCTCTCACTGTGGAGCTTTAGGATTAGCTAAGAGTCCTGTGGCTGACTTGCCCCTTCTTTTCTCTTTCAACAGGGCCACCCTGGACAGCCAGGACCCAGAGGCCCACCTGGCCTGGATGGCTGTAATGGAACTCAAGGAGCTGTTGGGTTTCCAGGCCCTGATGGTTATCCTGGGTTTCCCGGACCACCCGTACGCTGACAGATCTTAGTACATTATCTCAACTTGCTTTGCTTGGCTCCAAGTGTGTCCTCACTTCTGCTTCTCTGGCAATCTCATTAAGTATCTGGGGGCAACCCCTGCAGCCCCTACTCCAGTGCAAGAGTCTTTGCTAGCAGCCCCACAATGTCAAAAGTCTGAAGAATATCAGTTGCAGGGGAGTGTACACATGCTGCACTAGTCAGGGCTCTTTTTTTAATGATGCTTTTAGAGTTGGCAAGATTGTTAAAAGACCGTAGTAAATTTAGAGCAAAGTACATGCTTGGGCTATTTGACATTTTCCCACATTAGACAGTATTGGGAAATGCAGTACTTGGAAGGCTTACTTGGGATCATGGAAGCACCATCAGTGACCCAAAGGGCTTGGCAGGCTTGGTCTCTACCAGCAATTCTTATCCAGTGGTGATTTTTCACCCCATCAGGGAACATTTGACAATTATTATTGACACTTTTGACCCTCACTATCAGGGATGTGCTAGTGTGGTACAGGACTTCCCCCCTGCACCATAACATCAAGCAATCATCTGTTTCAAAGGGTCAATTGTGAGAAATAGTTGAGAAATTCTACTACACAGTGACATAGATTTGCCCCTTCCCATGCTCTTGCCACATCATAACCGTTGGTTCTGGAATTGACAAGGCATTTAGGGATCTTGGTGTCATCACTTTTACTTTATGCCATTCATCCAGCTAGAGCTCAAATCATTGGATCTAAAAGATCTCTAATAGATAGCATGCCCTTGCAAGGCTGCTTTTATGACTGGCTGGAAAGAGAAACCCATTCTCAACCTCACTTGAAATAATCTACGCAAATAAGAGTACTGATGTGATATGTTTAGCTGGAAATTGTGCTACTAGACCAATTCCATAGCTATATGAGTTAATTGGCATTTTGCTGGAAGAGGACTACCTTCAATGACCAAATTGTGGGTGTAAATGTACATGTGAGAAGGTGAGACAAAGCACAAGCCCCATTTTGGCATAACAGACCTTCACAACTAAGGATGAAACCAATATATAGCAGGGAATGGACGGAAAAGATGTATTACCAACATAGTATGAGCTGTTTCAGATACAAAGGTCTCAAACACTGCCGTAGCAACAGGGGGAGAAAACAAATCACATCTGTATTAAAACAACAGAGATCTGGCAAAGCAAGGAACCCTGGCTAACAGCCTGAAGCCAAGGACAGGGAAAAGACCCCTGCAGCCCCTACTCCAGTGCAAGAGTCTTTGCTAGCAGCCCCACAATGTCAAAAGTCTGAAGAATATCAGTTGCAGGGGAGTGTACACATGCTGCACTAGTCAGGGCTCTTTTTTTAATGATGCTTTTAGAGTTGGCAAGATTGTTAAAAGACCGTAGTAAATTTAGAGCAAAGTACATGCTTGGGCTATTTGACATTTTCCCACATTAGACAGTATTGGGAAATGCAGTACTTGGAAGGCTTACTTGGGATCATGGAAGCACCATCAGTGACCCAAAGGGCTTGGCAGGCTTGGTCTCTACCAGCAATTCTTATCCAGTGGTGATTTTTCACCCCATCAGGGAACATTTGACAATTATTATTGACACTTTTGACCCTCACTATCAGGGATGTGCTAGTGTGGTACAGGACTTCCCCCCTGCACCATAACATCAAGCAATCATCTGTTTCAAAGGGTCAATTGTGAGAAATAGTTGAGAAATTCTACTACACAGTGACATAGATTTGCCCCTTCCCATGCTCTTGCCACATCATAACCGTTGGTTCTGGAATTGACAAGGCATTTAGGGATCTTGGTGTCATCACTTTTACTTTATGCCATTCATCCAGCTAGAGCTCAAATCATTGGATCTAAAAGATCTCTAATAGATAGCATGCCCTTGCAAGGCTGCTTTTATGACTGGCTGGAAAGAGAAACCCATTCTCAACCTCACTTGAAATAATCTACGCAAATAAGAGTACTGATGTGATATGTTTAGCTGGAAATTGTGCTACTAGACCAATTCCATAGCTATATGAGTTAATTGGCATTTTGCTGGAAGAGGACTACCTTCAATGACCAAATTGTGGGTGTAAATGTACATGTGAGAAGGTGAGACAAAGCACAAGCCCCATTTTGGCATAACAGACCTTCACAACTAAGGATGAAACCAATATATAGCAGGGAATGGACGGAAAAGATGTATTACCAACATAGTATGAGCTGTTTCAGATACAAAGGTCTCAAACACTGCCGTAGCAACAGGGGGAGAAAACAAATCACATCTGTATTAAAACAACAGAGATCTGGCAAAGCAAGGAACCCCTGTCCCCAAGGGAAAACAGATCATGGAGTAATAAACAGCCTGACAGCCAAAGGACCAGGGTAAAACCTAATCCTGTCCCAACTCCCTCCTTTAAGCCTAAATAGGAACTTAGGTGTGGATTGTTACTAAACTGAACCTTACTAACCCTGCTGAATACTGAATGGATATCCTTTGAAGCTTCTTTAATCAAGGTTGTGGCCATGAGGACAAGGGCAAATAGGAAGTATCAGTAAAGAAACTGGTTTGTGCTTTTGGAACCACATGGTACTTTTATTATACCTGTGGACCTTGAACTCAGGAATCCATCATTCAATCAATGGTTATACAAACTTAGCCCTGACTCCAACACTAATCCCAACTTCCGTTTAGGTACAGGGACATAGATTTTTCCCCAGGAGGTTAACATCTAGCAGATACTAGCTGGCGTCTGCCACTGAGACTTTAAAAAGTCTGGCTGATTAGACAGCTCGGGCACACTTTGAACTGAATTTATCAGAATTCAAAGCTGAAGTTGGATGATAAAAGCACAAGATAGATGGTTACTGTAATTATCTCTTAGACCAGGGATCTTCAAACTGGCCCACGTAATCCTTGTCCCGTGGCTCAATTTTCCATTTTTTAAAAGATCGTGAAGAAAAACAGAATATAGGACAGAGCTCAGATATGACCCCCAAAACCTATATTATTTACTAGCTGGCTCCCTACAGAAAAAAACCCGCTAATCTCTGTTCTAGACAAAGTCCCCATCAGTGACTTATACCTGTGACATGGAGCAGATGAGCTATAGATTGATAAGGGACATGTGGATTTTATGTGGATGATCAGATTGGTTCTCTGAATCAGTCAACGTTCTAACCTCTTAACAAACTTCTGACTTGGAGGCTGGGGAACAGGGATGTAGCTTTGAGACACAGCACCTGCTCAGGGGCTGTACTTTGCATAACTCTGCCATAGAATAAGCCGCTTAGTTTCAGGCTCTGGCTTTTCCATCCTCTATCTGATCAGATCATACCAGTAACAATATCATGTGTGTGTATGTGTGTGTGTGTGTGTGTGTGTGTGCGTGTGTATACTCATGCATTTCTTCACGAATTTTTCTTATTTTACTCAGGGGCTTCCTGGTCAGAAAGGCACTAAAGGTGAACCTGTCCTTGCGCAAGGTGGTTTCAAAGGAATGAAGGTAAGAGTCCTTAAAGCAAACGGCTGAGTAGACTGTAAGCTGAGTTCCCCAGGATAGAGCACCACATCCAATGAAAACATTTTGGGAACTAGCATCTGCGTCTCTATTTAAGGAGCAGATCAAGCTGGATTTAAAAAGGATCTGGAGCTTTTTGGGGTGGAAACATTGACAGAAATGTTTGTAACCATACTATCAAAGAGATTTGCTTTGTTGGAGCTAGACCAAAAATAGGAGACAGATCAGCAAATGCACAGTGTGCATGGGTGTCATTTTCCTTGACAGGCCAAGACATGTCCTGGGGGCAGATACCGTTGGTCTACTCCAGAATCCTTCAGGTCTGCATTCCTTGGTTTGAAGCCACATGTATCTCTGCCCATTTTAGCGTGGCCACCAGCCCAGAATCATGGCTCTGCCTATTTCTGTATCTGCATACAAGCTGATCACCCTTTCTCGGCCCCTGGCTATCTCCAAAAATTGCCCATTAACTCTCCATCACCTCTTTTATCTCTTCCTAGAATTTGTAAGAATCTTCCTTATTCTTGTGGCTATATTCTTATTGTAGGCTGCCTAGTATCCCATGGGCCTTCAGTAAATTCTGGTGCCAGAGGATCAACCCTAATCCCCTGCACAGTGGGAAGGGAGCCCATCATTTTGCTGGGAGCAGACAGGAACCTGTTGTGTCCAACATCAGAGGGGAAGGTACCCCCAAGCTCACTTAGTTGAAGGTGGAACCTTTCTGTCCTCTACCCATGCACACAGCTGGAGATACTGGAAATCTCTTCAGAAGGCAGTGATGGGTGTACATAGCTGGAAAATGAAAAATGTACAGGGTTTGGGTTTTTGGTGATAGCAGAAGATGGAATGTTGGACTTGGAAAGGATTCATGTTTTTTTATATAAAGAAAAGTTTATTTTCATCATAAGAAGCACACAGACTACATACAGTACATATAAACAGAAGTTTAAAAAGTGCATTATGGGTACTTCCCTGGTGGTGCAGTGGTTGGAACTCAGTCTTCCCAATGCAGTGGGGCCCAGGTTCGATCCCTGGTCAGGGAACTAGATCCCACCTGCTGCAACTAAGACCATGCGTAGCCAAGTTTAAAAAAAAAAAGTGTATTATGTGTCTTCTAGTGCAAATTCATAGTACAAAAGATACTGCTTCTTAAATATATAATACCTCCCCTGGAGAAGGCAATAGAAACCCACTCCAGTATTCTTGCCTGGAGAATATCATGGACAGAGGAGCCTAGCAGGCTACAGTCCATGGGGTTGCAAAGAGTCGGACACGACTGAACGAATAAGCACAAATATATAAAACTAAAAAAAAAAAAAAGAAAAGAAAAACAATATGATAAAAGTCGTTGATATCATAATGCAGCACACTAGAACCCTCCTGCAGCTTCTGAAAATCAAATGGCAGCCCATCTTGGGGAGATCCTGATTGGGAGG
The DNA here is from genome assembly GCA_022376925.1 of Tragulus kanchil. Taxonomy (NCBI): domain Eukaryota; kingdom Metazoa; phylum Chordata; class Mammalia; order Artiodactyla; family Tragulidae; genus Tragulus; species Tragulus kanchil. The sequence goes on along the minus strand of JAIOJX010000001.1, from coordinate 60,762,509 downwards.
GGCAGTCTGTACCTGCATTTTGTTGCAAAGAGCTTGGAACATAAAAAGGGAAGAAAACAGGGTGGCCTGGGTGATAATAAAAGTTCTACTAAGGGCTCCCCTGGTGGTCCAGTGGGTAGAGAGTCCGCCTTGCAGTGCAGGGGCACCAGTTTGATCCCTGAACCAGGAAGATCCCACTGCATGGAGTGGCTGGACTAATGTGTCCAATTGCGAGCCAGAGGATCAACCCTAATCCCCTGCACAGTGGGAAGGGAGCCCATCATTTTGCTGGGAGCAGACAGGAACCTGTTGTGTCCAACATCAGAGGGGAAGGTACCCCCAAGCTCACTTAGTTGAAGGTGGAACCTTTCTGTCCTCTACCCATGCACACAGCTGGAGATACTGGAAATCTCTTCAGAAGGCAGTGATGGGTGTACATAGCTGGAAAATGAAAAATGTACAGGGTTTGGGTTTTTGGTGATAGCAGAAGATGGAATGTTGGACTTGGAAAGGATTCATGTTTTTTTATATAAAGAAAAGTTTATTTTCATCATAAGAAGCACACAGACTACATACAGTACATATAAACAGAAGTTTAAAAAGTGCATTATGGGTACTTCCCTGGTGGTGCAGTGGTTGGAACTCAGTCTTCCCAATGCAGTGGGGCCCAGGTTCGATCCCTGGTCAGGGAACTAGATCCCACCTGCTGCAACTAAGACCATGCGTAGCCAAGTTTAAAAAAAAAAAGTGTATTATGTGTCTTCTAGTGCAAATTCATAGTACAAAAGATACTGCTTCTTAAATATATAATACCTCCCCTGGAGAAGGCAATAGAAACCCACTCCAGTATTCTTGCCTGGAGAATATCATGGACAGAGGAGCCTAGCAGGCTACAGTCCATGGGGTTGCAAAGAGTCGGACACGACTGAACGAATAAGCACAAATATATAAAACTAAAAAAAAAAAAAAGAAAAGAAAAACAATATGATAAAAGTCGTTGATATCATAATGCAGCACACTAGAACCCTCCTGCAGCTTCTGAAAATCAAATGGCAGCCCATCTTGGGGAGATCCTGATTGGGAGGGGCAGTCTGTACCTGCATTTTGTTGCAAAGAGCTTGGAACATAAAAAGGGAGGAAAACAGGGTGGCCTGGGTGATAATAAAAGTTCTACTAAGGGCTCCCCTGGTGGTCCAGTGGGTAGAGAGTCCGCCTTGCAGTGCAGGGGGCACCAGTTTGATCCCTGAACCAGGAAGATCCCACATGCTATGGAGTGGCTGGACTAATGTGTCCAATTGCGAGCCAGCACTCTGGAGCACATGCGCCCAGAGCCAGTGCTCTGCAACCAGAGAGGCCACTGTGGTGGCAGGCCCACACAGGACAAAGAATAAAAGATGGAAGATGAAAAAAAAAAAAAAGATGGAAGATGGATGGAAATCAGTATTAAAAAAATAAAAGAAGCATGATAGGGGGTAAAAAAATTTTTCCTGACAAGAGAACTATTGTGTGATGGGGGAATAGGGGAGAGACTGGACTGAGGTCCAGAGAGGACCGCATGATTCTCGAATTCATGTGGCTCATGTTACAGATAGAAAAACTGAGGTAGTCCAAGGCTCTGTGACTTGCTCACAGGCACTAGACATCATCCCAGAGAGCTAAAACCCAGGCAGTGCTTTTCCAAGGTTGCAGAGAACAGATTTTTCACTGTAAGCCAAGTGGGGTAAGACTAGCAGGTGTTGAAATATGGCCATTGTTGTAGTAAACATTGATTAAATGGTTTGGCCAAAAATCAAAGTGACCCTGGACTCAGCAGAACACAGCAATTTCCACAAGATGGTTATATTACACATTCATACAGTGACTTAAGATGCTGTAAAATAATTAAAATGTAATCAGAGACTATATGCTCTGTTGATTCTCCCTTGAACTGTCTGATTTGCATGGTATACATATGGGCACAGATTCTCTGGGGATGAAGGCTCCCAGCAAGGTAGCTTTGCTTTCTTTCAAAAAGAGCAGGAAAGTCACAGCCCACAGAAGCAGTTTCTAATTGATAAGTTCCTAGCAAAGGTGAAAATTAATTAATTCAAGTAAAATATGAAATCCTGTTCAACCAAGGCTATAATAATTTTCTTCTAGAGTCTAGATTTTTCTTAGGAAAAAAAAAAGGAAATGGTTGATTATGTCCAATTCATGAATTATTTAAAACATAAGGCCTTGACAGAGGAGGCTGTAGCTTCAGCCATGCATTTTTATGGCCATGCATCTTAGGTCAGTTATATGTGAAATACCGCAAGCTTAATTTATTCATCTCTTCAATGCCCTGCCTTTGTCTCTTTCTCAGGGGGAGCCTGGGCTGCCCGGACTGGATGGAGTCACTGTAAGTTGTTACCTACGTGCTGAGCTCTCAGTATTTGTCTAGTTAACAGCTACTGGTGACCCCTTTTCATTCCTCTTCATGGTGTTCGTAAGTCTTTGTAGACCTTCTCAAGATAATCCAGAGGGTTGGGGTAAATCAGGTCACCTGCATCTACCTGGGGATGTATTAAGAAAGAATCTTGTGTTTCACTGGCCAACCACTGGCTAAGTTTTCTGTTTTCTGTGTGTTCAGAGTGGGTAAAACAAAAGAAATGAAACACTTCTTTTAAAAGATATTCCATAGAGAAGTTCCTTTTAGAGATTCAATAAGAGTGATTCCAAGAAAGGCCATGAGTTGTAGTAATAAGAGATTTGTGTTTCCTTGACTTTCCACGTTGTCATCACTTGCCTTTGAAGTGGCTTAAGAAAGGCCCTTTTTCGCTTCCTCTTTTCCTGTATCACGGTTTCTTCCTTCTTCCATTCCAGAACAGATACTGAGCTCCTGCCATCAGCAAAGGGCCATGAGTGACCTCTGAGACAGTGCAAACACGGTCTCTGCACACACACACACAGAGCCACGTCCTACCCCCGAGATATGAAAAACTTGTAGTAGTGTGGCATAAGAATTCCACAACAGCATTGAGAAAGAGATGCTGTCCAGTTAAGGCTGTATCATGGGAGACTTTCTAAGAGAAGATAGCCTCAGAAGTGTGAGTGATATTTACGCTAGCTGGCAATGGGAAAAAGCTTTCTAAACAGAGTATGTGAGAAAAGGTGGGCAATAAACAGGATCTATACAGGCATACATGTACACAGAGATGAGTGAGGACCAAGGGCATAAAGGTCTTGTCCTGTACAATAGCATTGGCTTAGATTGTGGGTTAACAACATTTGTAGAAGAATATCCAGTAGTACTTGGTGCACAACTTCTCCTGGAGATGCAGTTCCCTACCCACAAAGATAAAGTGTTTGTCTGCATATCCACACATGATAAATAAACAACTTAGATTTGGGGAGGAAGGGTTCATGACTCTGATCAGTAAGGAGACCATGGATTATTAGTTATTGTCAGAGCAATGTTCTACTCTCGTATGTTCCTGGGGAGCCTTTGACCTCCTACTTTCTCTTCCTCCTGTCTGAGTCATGACTTTGCTTAACCACTCCCTCCCTTACCTAAACTGCTCCCCAGTTTTAATGGGGAACATACCATCTTTCTCCATACCATCTACCTCTTAAGGTTTCATTCTCTGGCTTTGAATATTATCATCATTCAGTTCAAAATATTTTCCAGTTGCCCTTTTGATTTTTTCTTGACCCGTGGAGATTTGTGGTGATTAAAATCCAAATATTTGGCAACTTTTCAGATATCTTTGTTATTGATTTCTAGTTTGATTTTATTGCAGTGAGAGTGCACACTCTGGATGCCTTTTAGAGATTCAATAAGAGTGATTCCAAGAAAGGCCATGAGTTGTAGTAATAAGAGATTTGTGTTTCCTTGACTTTCCACGTTGTCATCACTTGCCTTTGAAGTGGCTTAAAAAAGGGCCCCTTTTTTCGCTTCCTCTTTTCCTGTATCACGGTTTCTTCCTTCTTCCATTCCAGAACAGATACTGAGCTCCTGCCATCAGCAAAGGGCCATGAGTGACCTCTGAGACAGTGCAAACACGGTCTCTGCACACACACACACAGAGCCACGTCCTACCCCCGAGATATGAAAAACTTGTAGTAGTGTGGCATAAGAATTCCACAACAGCATTGAGAAAGAGATGCTGTCCAGTTAAGGCTGTATCATGGGAGACTTTCTAAGAGAAGATAGCCTCAGAAGTGTGAGTGATATTTACGCTAGCTGGCAATGGGAAAAAGCTTTCTAAACAGAGTATGTGAGAAAAGGTGGGCAATAAACAGGATCTATACAGGCATACATGTACACAGAGATGAGTGAGGACCAAGGGCATAAAGGTCTTGTCCTGTACAATAGCATTGGCTTAGATTGTGGGTTAACAACATTTGTAGAAGAATATCCAGTAGTACTTGGTGCACAACTTCTCCTGGAGATGCAGTTCCCTACCCACAAAGATAAAGTGTTTGTCTGCATATCCACACATGATAAATAAACAACTTAGATTTGGGGAGGAAGGGTTCATGACTCTGATCAGTAAGGAGACCATGGATTATTAGTTATTGTCAGAGCAATGTTCTACTCTCGTATGTTCCTGGGGAGCCTTTGACCTCCTACTTTCTCTTCCTCCTGTCTGAGTCATGACTTTGCTTAACCACTCCCTCCCTTACCTAAACTGCTCCCCAGTTTTAATGGGGAACATACCATCTTTCTCCATACCATCTACCTCTTAAGGTTTCATTCTCTGGCTTTGAATATTATCATCATTCAGTTCAAAATATTTTCCAGTTGCCCTTTTGATTTTTTCTTGACCCGTGGAGATTTGTGGTGATTAAAATCCAAATATTTGGCAACTTTTCAGATATCTTTGTTATTGATTTCTAGTTTGATTTTATTGCAGTGAGAGTGCACACTCTGGATGAGTCTGATGCTTTTAAATTTGTTGAGGTTTATCTTATGACCTCACTTATGGAACTATCTTGGTGAGTGTTCCATATGTACTTGAAGAGAGTATGTATTCAGCTGATTGGGGGCATAGTGATCTAAAAAATATCCATTAGGTCAAAGTAGTTAATAATGTGGCTTGGATCTTCTTTTTTCTTACTTTTTTTTGTTGTTCTATTGCTCCATTAATAACTGAATGAGGGATGTTACAATCTCTATCTAGAATCGTGGACTTATCTGTTTCTTCTTACAGTTCCATCAGTCTTTGCTTCATGTATTTTGATGCTCTGCTATTAGGTGCATATGCATCTAAGATTGTTTAGTCTTCTTGATGAATTGAGCTATGTTATTGGTACAAAATGCCCACTCCTTATCTCTAGAAATAATCTTTGTCTCGAAATCTACTTTATCTGATATTAAGATAACTTTTTTCTTTTGTAAATTTTGGTTTTTTCATCACTTTAATATGAAGACTTTCAAATACAGAGCAAAGTTGAACCAAGTTTGCAGTGAACAGCTGTACCATTAATACTTTACCTGATTTATCACACTTTCATTTGTCAATCCATCTTATTTTTGCTGCATTTCTAATTGCAGACAATAGTACTCCTACCCCTCAATACTACAACATGCTATCATTAGCTAGACTTCAAATGTTTCGACTGACGTAAGGAGACCATGGATTATTAGTTATTGTCAGAGCAATGTTCTCTCGTATGTTCCTGGGGAGCCTTTGACCTCCTACTTTCTCTTCCTCCTGTCTGAGTCATGACTTTGCTTAACCACTCCTCCCTTACCTAAACTGCTCCCCAGTTTTAATGGGGAACATACCATCTTTCTCCATACCATCTACCTCTTAAGGTTTCATTCTCTGGCTTTGAATATTATCATCATTCAGTTCAAAATATTTTCCAGTTGCCCTTTTGATTTTTTCTTGACCCGTGGAGATTTGTGGTGATTAAAATCCAAATATTTGGCAACTTTTCAGATATCTTTGTTATTGATTTCTAGTTTGATTTTATTGCAGTGAGAGTGCACACTCTGGATGAGTCTGATGCTTTTAAATTTGTTGAGGTTTATCTTATGACCTCACTTATGGAACTATCTTGGTGAGTGTTCCATATGTACTTGAAGAGAGTATGTATTCAGCTGATTGGGGGCATAGTGATCTAAAAAATATCCATTAGGTCAAAGTAGTTAATAATGTGGCTTGGATCTTCTTTTTTCTTACTTTTTTTTGTTGTTCTATTGCTCCATTAATAACTGAATGAGGGATGTTACAATCTCTATCTAGAATCGTGGACTTATCTGTTTCTTCTTACAGTTCCATCAGTCTTTGCTTCATGTATTTTGATGCTCTGCTATTAGGTGCATATGCATCTAAGATTGTTTAGTCTTCTTGATGAATTGAGCTATGTTATTGGTACAAAATGCCCACTCCTTATCTCTAGAAATAATCTTTGTCTCGAAATCTACTTTATCTGATATTAAGATAACTTTTTTCTTTTGTAAGTTTTTGGTTTTTTCATCACTTTAATATGAAGACTTTCAAATACAGAGCAAAGTTGAACCAAGTTTGCAGTGAACAGCTGTACCATTAATACTTTACCTGATTTATCACACTTTCATTTGTCAATCCATCTTATTTTTGCTGCATTTCTAATTGCAGACAATAGTACTCCTACCCCTCAATACTACAACATGCTATCATTAGCTAGACTTCAAAGTTTGTTTACAATTTTTCTTTTTATCAAAAGTTTACATACAATGAAATACACAAAATTGAAATGTGCATTTGCTGTGTTTAGAGAAATGAACACTTCTATGTAACTCAAACTCTTCTAAGGTGTAGACTGTTCCCATCACCTCAGAAAGTTCTTACCTGGGGACTTGCCTGGTGGTCCAGTGATTCAGATTTTGCCTTCCAATGCAGGAAGTGTGGGTTTGATCCCTGGTTGAGGAGCTAGGATCCCACATACACCATGGCCAAAAAACCAAAACATAAAACAGAAACAGTGTAACAGATTCAATAAAGATTTTCAAAATGGCTCACATCAAAAAAAAAATCTTTCAAAAATGAAAACGAAAAAATTCTACTCTGCTCATTCCCTGTCAACTCCAGCCCCTGCCCCACATCAAAGGCAATCACTGTTCTGAATTTTTTCTGTCACAGGTAAGTTTTTCCTATTCTAGAACTTCATACAAAGGGAATAATATACATGTAGCCTTTGGGGTCTGGCTTCTTTCACGTAGAACTTTTGAGATTCATTCTCATTGTTTCATATATCAATAATTTGTTACTTTCTATTGTTGAGTACTTGCCCCACTATATAGATGTAGCCGTTTTTGAAAAATGAATTCTTATATCACTGGGCACCTAGGACTTCTCCAACTTTTAAAAAATTTTATTGAATTATAGTTGATTTACAATATTGTATTGATTTCTTCTGTATAGTAAAATGACTCATATATATATATATGAATATATTGAATATAGTTCCCTGTACTATACAGTAGGACCTGTTTATCCATCCTATATATAACAGTTTGCGTCTGATAATCCCACACTCCCAGTCCTTCCTTCCCCTACCCTCTCCTCCTTGGCAACCACAAGTCTGTTCCCTAGATCTGTGAGTCTGTTTTTGTTTAATAGATGTGTCAATTTGTGTTGTGTTTTAGATTCCACGTATAAGTGATATCATATGGCATCTGTCTCTTTCTGACTTTACCTCACCTAGTATGATAATCTCTAGGCCCATCCATGTTTCTGCAAATGATACTGTTTCATTTTTATGGATGAGTAATATTCCATTTTATACATACACCACAGGCTTCCCAGGTGGCAATAGTGATAAAGAGACATGGGTTCAATCCCTAGGTCAGGAAAATCTCCTAGAGGAGAGCATGGCAACCCAATCCAGTACTCTTGCCTGGGGAATCCCATGGACAGAGAAGCCTGGGTGGCTATGGTCCCTAGGGTCGCAAAGAGTCAGACATGACTGCAGCAACTTAGCATGCACACACATAAACATACCACATCTTCTTTATCCATTCATCTGACATTTCTAGTTTTTAATTATTAAAACAGAAACAGTGTAACAGATTCAATAAAGATTTTAAAAATGGCTCACATCAAAAAAAAAATCTTTCAAAAATGAAAACGAAAAATTCTACTCTGCTCATTCCTGTCACCTCCAGCCCCTGCCCCACATCAAAGGCAATCACTGTTCTGAATTTTTTCTGTCACAGGTAAGTTTTTCCTATTCTAGAACTTCATACAAAGGGAATAATATACATGTAGCCTTTGGGGTCTGGCTTCTTTCACGTAGAACTTTTGAGATTCATTCTCATTGTTTCATATATCAATAATTTGTTACTTTCTATTGTTGAGTACTTGCCCCACTATATAGATGTAGCCGTTTTTGAAAAATGAATTCTTATATCACTGGGCACCTAGGACTTCTCCAACTTTTAAAAAATTTTATTGAATTATAGTTGATTTACAATATTGTATTGATTTCTTCTGTATAGTAAAATGACTCATATATATATATATGAATATATTGAATATAGTTCCCTGTACTATACAGTAGGACCTGTTTATCCATCCTATATATAACAGTTTGCGTCTGATAATCCCACACTCCCAGTCCTTCCTTCCCCTACCCTCTCCTCCTTGGCAACCACAAGTCTGTTCCCTAGATCTGTGAGTCTGTTTTTGTTTAATAGATGTGTCAATTTGTGTTGTGTTTTAGATTCCACGTATAAGTGATATCATATGGCATCTGTCTCTTTCTGACTTTACCTCACCTAGTATGATAATCTCTAGGCCCATCCATGTTTCTGCAAATGATACTGTTTCATTTTTATGGATGAGTAATATTCCATTTTATACATACACCACAGGCTTCCCAGGTGGCAATAGTGATAAAGAGACATGGGTTCAATCCCTAGGTCAGGAAAATCTCCTAGAGGAGAGCATGGCAACCCAATCCAGTACTCTTGCCTGGGGAATCCCATGGACAGAGAAGCCTGGGTGGCTATGGTCCCTAGGGTCGCAAAGAGTCAGACATGACTGCAGCAACTTAGCATGCACACACACATAAACATACCACATCTTCTTTATCCATTCATCTGACATTTCTAGTTTTTAATTATTATCAGTAAAGTCCTATGAATATTTTTGTATGATTCTTATGGGTATACTTCTCCTGAGAAACTGTCTTACTTATTTTGACCTTGATAAAAACTTGCCTCTTTAGGGCCCACAAGGAGCACCAGGATCTCCAGGAGCGATAGGACCCATAGGACCACCAGGATTGCCAGTAAGACCAGCCTAAATCTACCATGTGCTCACAACATTCACATGAATTCGTTCCCCATTAGGCCATGGATTAAGTCTATGTAAATGTAGGCCCTCCCAGAGGAGGAAGACAGCATCCATTCTTGGAGGTTAAAGTGAAGCACGCGCTTGCAAGGAGCTATATCCTACCTTTATGTATCAAAATCTCTCTGACCATCTACTCTGAGCCTCCAAAGCATCCTAGTCTTGATTCAACCTAAAGTGTAGCCCAAGGATAGCTACTCAGCCATCTATTGTGGCTTCCCATACCCCTCGTCCATGACAGACATTGCTAATTAACACCACCACCACTATCTCTCACCCTGAGCACAGAGGCAGCTTCAAAATCTTTCTCAACACTTCACCTTGGAGTGTTCTTCCCGCCTACCTATTTGCCATCAATGGTTCTAGGAAGAGTATAGCCAGTTATCTGTGTGGTACCTGAAAAGTCCCATCCCCAGACTGCTGTCTCTTTAATGTGTGAAATGCCACCCCTGATTACTTTAAGGTACTTTCACCAGAAGTTATCATTTAAAATTGCCTGGCCTAATGAGAGGGGGCTTCCTTTGTAACTCAGCTGGTAAAGAATTCTCCTGCAATGCAGGAGACCCTGGTTCGATTCCTGGGTCAGGAAGATTCCCATGGAGAAGGGAAAGGCTACCCACTCCAGTATTTTTGCCTAGAGAATCGTCCATGGGTAGCAAAGAGTTGGACATGACTGAGCAACCTGAAAAAAAAGTGAGAGCAATGACAGATGAAGTCTTCACTACCTTAGCTTGGAATGTGGTTATCAGGTCAATTTGGGAAATTTTGAAGGAGATTAAAAAAAAAAAAAAAAAAAAAAGGAACTCTGGGGAGAAGTAGCTAGAACCTGCTACCAAAGCCAGGCCACACCAAGGGTATGGGGGATTTCAACATTCCTAGATTTGTTGGGGGCTGAAATGAACAAGTGCTAATTATTTTTACTTTTAATCCAGGGTCCTCCTGGCCCCCCTGGTTTCCCTGGTCCTGATGTAAGTATGCTTTGTCTTGGGGCATTCAGCCTAAGTATACTAACTACCACAAAGATATTTCTCATCTGGTTAAATATACTTTCTGATAAAAAAAAAAAAAAACAACTGCATTCCAATTTAAGTTCCTGGAGCTTGTTTACTAATTAATTTTGTTTTTCCTCCCTGCGTCCCTGTGCCCCAGGGGAATATGGGGTTAGGATTCCAAGGAGAGAAAGGAGTCAAGGTAAGTATATTTTGGAACATACACTCTGCATTCCATGTGCTCCAGGAGATGTCACTCACTGCACATGTGTGCCTGCTTGTGTTAAGGACTTTGGATCTTTGCCTTGGAAAATGAGCATTTCCCATCCCTCATGAGTCCTCTAGTGGGACTCCTTGAGGGTTTCAGGTACATACATAGGCTTTTGTGGTCTTTTTTCTTCAAAATATTGTAGTCTTCTCACTTCCTACTATGAAGTTTGCATATATACATATATTTCAAGAGAATATACTGTCTTGAAATATAGTTTTTCTTCCTTCCACCAAGGTATTTCCCTGCTGATTTGTATTATATTGTGTCACTTTCTCTTTCCTTTTCTTCTCTCCATCTTTCCTCTTTCTCTTCCTTCTCCTCCTCCATCTCCTTTCTCTTTCTTTCTTAACCCTCTCTCATCATTCCCTTTTATTTCCCTTCCCTCATCCTCTTACTAATATTTCCCTCTATTATAAACTGTATAGTCACTTAGGAGCCTCCAGGTAGATTGGGGGCTTGCCTTCCCCTTCCTCTGTGGCTCCCTCTTGTGGACTGCACTCTCTTCGAGGAGCAAATCTAGTCTTTAATGTTCCATCGCAGACTTCACTTGCCTCTGTTTGTGCTCTTGGCAACAATTGGACCAATTAGAGTCTGATCACTGTTGCCAAGAGGTTTCCATTCACCTTGCTCAAATCCCCTTTTTACTTTCTTCTAAACACCCTTTGACGCATGACCATAGCAATCATGAACCTGCCGTTTCCTTTCATCCATCTCGCTTCCTCCCTCTGCAGTGCTGGTACAAAATGCATTTGGTCAGGCTTATAATTCGTTTTACCTCCTGAAACTGATAGTTTTATTTCCTCACTGCTGCAAGGGTTAAGGTGAAGAGGCTAAAGTCTTGAACAGTTTATTTGTGAATTACATCCAGAGGACAAACCTACCCCCTGGAGACATAGTCTGTACAGTGTCTGCTTTGCTTAATGTTTCCTTTGATCTTACAGGGGGATGTTGGCCTACCTGGTCCTGCAGGACCCCCACCATCTACTGGGGAGCTGGAATTCATGGGATTTCCCAAAGGGAAGAAAGGCTCCAAGGTAGTGAGCATTTAAGTACAAGAAGTTAATAGGTCTTCTCCTATGAATACCAGAGTTCAATTCTAATAACTAGACTGTACTTTTTTAAAAAAAAGAGCCTTTAAAACTTTATAAAGTCTGTTTTCCCTCTTTTGAGTCCTCTAGTGGGACTCCTTGAGGGTTTCAGGTACATACATAGGCTTTTGTGGTCTTTTTTCTTCAAAATATTGTAGTCTTCTCACTTCCTACTATGAAGTTTGCATATATACATATATTTCAAGAGAATATACTGTCTTGAAATATAGTTTTTCTTCCTTCCACCAAGGTATTTCCCTGCTGATTTGTATTATATTGTGTCACTTTCTCTTTCCTTTTCTTCTCTCCATCTTTCCTCTTTCTCTTCCTTCTCCTCCTCCATCTCCTTTCTCTTTCTTTCTTAACCCTCTCTCATCATTCCCTTTTATTTCCTTTCCCTCATCCTCTTACTAATATTTCCTCTATTATAAACTGTATAGTCACTTAGGAGCCTCCAGGTAGATTGGGGGCTTGCCTTCCCCTTCCTCTGTGGCTCCCTCTTGTGGACTGCACTCTCTTCGAGGAGCAAATCTAGTCTTTAATGTTCCATCGCAGACTTCACTTGCCTCTGTTTGTGCTCTTGGCAACAATTGGACCAATTAGAGTCTGATCACTGTTGCCAAGAGGTTTCCATTCACCTTGCTCAAATCCCCTTTTTACTTTCTTCTAAACACCCTTTGACGCATGACCATAGCAATCATGAACCTGCCGTTTCCTTTCATCCATCTCGCTTCCTCCCTCTGCAGTGCTGGTACAAAATGCATTTGGTCAGGCTTATAATTCGTTTTACCTCCTGAAACTGATAGTTTTATTTCCTCACTGCTGCAAGGGTTAAGGTGAAGAGGCTAAAGTCTTGAACAGTTTATTTGTGAATTACATCCAGAGGACAAACCTACCCCCTGGAGACATAGTCTGTACAGTGTCTGCTTTGCTTAATGTTTCCTTTGATCTTACAGGGGGATGTTGGCCTACCTGGTCCTGCAGGACCCCCACCATCTACTGGGGAGCTGGAATTCATGGGATTTCCCAAAGGGAAGAAAGGCTCCAAGGTAGTGAGCATTTAAGTACAAGAAGTTAATAGGTCTTCTCCTATGAATACCAGAGTTCAATTCTAATAACTAGACTGTACTAGAAAGATATGGATTTTTGTTTGGAAGTGAAGATAAAGCTTTCTTGATTTCGTTCCTTGTGAAAACCTTTATAAAGTCTGTTTTCTGGTATATAGATATGAGTGTGCCTGGGTTTCTGAATAACTGTTTAGGTGCTATTCTCTGTGTTTTAGTTTTGCAGATTCAGTTATCAAAATGCCAAATAACTTAAATGTTAAATAGTTGAGTTTTTTCCTCCTAACTACAAACCCTCTCAATACTTACGTTGTCGCCAAAGTGTTATAACAGAACAATAGGGTATAATAGTTGCTTTTGAATTCTCTCTTTTTTTTAAATTTTGACCTCTTACTGATTAATTGATTGATTGATTTTCATCCATCTTTATTCTTTGGCCTGTGTGGGCCTCCCATTGCAGTGGCCTCTCTCCTTGCAGAGCACTGACTCTGGGTGCATGCGCTCCAGAGCGCTGGATCTTGTTTGGACACATCGGTCCAGCCACTCTGCTGTACATGGGATCTTCCCAGACCAGGGATCGATCCAGTGCCCCTTGCACTGCAAGGCAGACTCCTTACCCACTGGACCACCAGAAAAGCCCTTGAGTTATCTTTGTAAAGAAGCTATATGCCTTTAGAACTTGATGCTGCAAATAGGGTAGACTGTCACCAAGTAGCAAAAGATGCCCTTCTTCACCTGATCTGAACTACCAAGGCTGAACCTGTTTGAGATATTTCATAATCTCTATTTTGATATGAGTATACACCCAGTTGTATTTGAATGGCTCTTTGCTGTTAAGGTGTGTAGATATCTTTTAGTACCCTGCATTCCATTCCTTCCTGGGAATCCCTTAAGTTTTACAAAGCTGCTGATCCTGCAGCTTTGGTCAAGGGACCCAGGCAGGGGAGGGTGTTTAGTCCCATTTCTTAATGAAAGTAACAGCTCCAGGCCTTGTCCAGGTTTACAGGAAGTAATCATTGCTTTGGCAGCAGTTTGGAAGTGTATCAAAAATTGCCTGCCTCCCTAACTATTCCCAAACCTTAGGGAGCCCCTTCAGGGCACTTATTGGTAAATTAGCATATCAAGGAAAGACAGATTAGAGTATTATGCAGCCCTTTGCAAACTGTAATTGTTACTCTTCCCCCCCAAACTGCTGATGTCTTTGCAGCCAGTAATTTGCTAGAGGAAATAGCACTGAACAGCTTCTTCCACTAGAAAGAAAGCAAATGATCATTTTTTTCTGCCTCCCAAGAAGCCTGGGCATTTGAGATTCTGTTTTGGATAGTTGGGTTTTTTTGTTTTTCCTGCCATGGACTTTGGTCCTTTTCACACTACAAAAGGGTCCCTAAACTTAGACATCCTGGTGTGGTTACTAACTGTGGCGCCTGGGCCTCTGTTATCAGCTCTAGCATCCCCAGTGTGACACCCTATTGTTCCCCATGACCCATCCCAGGTAACTCAGGGAAGTTGTCTCCTTCATGTTCACTGCTGCCTGTTGCTACTCACTAAGCTCTGTTTGATTTTCCAGGGTGAACCAGGGCCCCAGGGCTTCCCAGGAATAAGTGGTCCACCTGGTTTCCCGGTGAGTCTCCCTATTTGGTCAACATGTATTTGAGGATCTGATTGGACAACAGCTATAGCAATAGAAAACAAATAGAAATACTTTCCTCCTATGGTAATTGTAGGGAATTGTTAGAAGGCATTTAAGACCATGTTCTTGTTTCTCAAATCCCTGCAGACATTAGGTTCTTCATGGGACTGTATAACTTAGAGGTTATTATCTAGAATTAAAACAGACCTCGGCCTGACTTCTGATTTCACCAGTTTCCAGCTACATAACCTTGGACAATTTTCTTAACTTTTCTGAGCCTCAGTTTCCTAACCTCCCCCCAAAAGGGGATCATACTGGGGTGGTTATGAGGATTAAAGGAGATAATATACATGAAAAGGGCTTAATAAATGCCTGGCACTTATCAATTGTTCAGTACATGGTAGTGTTAGTGATCCTATGCTCACTTTCCTAAATGCCCTTTTTCTTTGATTTTTTTACCCAACAAATACTTTTTGCGGGCCCCTATATGCCAGGCCTTCTGCTGGACTCTGGAGCTGCCACAGTAAATAACAATCAGATAAGTAAAAGTCCCTGACCTTAAGGAAACTATATTCCGAGAGCCAGGGGTTAAGGGAGGGGAGATAATTAACAAGTGAATTGTCCAATTACCGAGCTGGAGCTGTGGGGCGCATGCGCCCAGAGCCGATGCTCTTCGATGACAGAGGCCACCGCGATGGGAGGCCTACAGGAGCCAAAGAACAAAGACAGATGAAAATAGAGAAATGGAAGACCAATAGAAGTGGCCCGCCCATCCCCCTCCCTCCTCACCCCACTCCCCCCCACCTCCTCCAAAAAAAAAAAGTTTAAAAAAAAAAAAAAAGATCACAAGGCCTGTCCCGGTTGGCTGGCAAAGTTAGGGCAGAAGACACAGAGCTTTCCTGCGGTTCTATGAAACACTTTGGGTCTTTTCAGGTGGCCAGAAAACCCAGCCAGTAGAGCCAGGGGCACAGGTGGCTTTCATGATGATCACCACTACTCCATAGAGACACTGGGGCACAGAGAACCATCTGCTCAATGGCCTTGATTTTAATCAGCTCAGTGTCTAATGAAACAGAAGGGGAAAGTGTCCTGAAGTTGGAGACAGGATACCTAGACTTCAGCCCCAGCTCTGGAACTTCAAGTCTCTCAGTTTCTCTGTATATATGCTACATGGCACTGACCATATTTACTGTTTTGAGGCCCAGCTCATGGTGTACATCAGGTTTCTTTAAAAGTATAGAACTGTGCTGTCCAATATAATAAACCACTAGCCACACAGACTACCGATCCCTTGAAATGTGGCTAGTCTAAAACAAGATGTGCTGTAAGTGGAAAGTACACACTAGATTTCCAAACCTAGGTCTGAAGAAAATAATAGAAAATGTCTCTTTTTTTGAAACGATTTTAACTTCAATGTTGAAACAACAATTTTTACAATATATTTGGTTAAAACATTATTAAATGAATATCACCTATTTGTTTTACCTTTTAATGAAGGTACTAGATAATTGAAAATAACATAGTAGCTCACATGATCTTTCTACTGGACAGCACAGATAGAGTACTTTGCAAGTGGATTGGAGAATCAAGTCTGAACCTTTGTTTGTGAGCATTTCCCATAGATTTTAGTCACGCGTCATCCCTATGATGTAAGCAAGATGTGCTGGGCTTATATCCCTGTACAGATGAGGAAATCCATGGCCTGAACAGGTAAAGAGGCTTGTCCAGAGTCACACAGCAAGATGTTGGCAGAGATGAGACTACAGTTCAGTTTTCTTGAATATTGCCAGGCTTTTTCATCATACCATACTGCCCCCTACAGTTCAGTTTGTTCTTGTCATGGCTGTGGAGATGGTGTGATCTCGGGTGCTCTGCCGTTCACTGACTCCCTCCTTCCCATCCCCTTCCCTGTTCTACCTCAGAGGAATTCCCCTCCTGGAATTTCATCCTGTTCCCTTTTGCCCTGTAAAAGACAGACAGACTGACAGCAATGAGCAGTGATAAATGGCAGTGCCTTTTCAAGCTCAGCATTTCCAGTGTTTCACAGTGTGGCCTGACAGATAGAAACCCCAGTTGACTGTTAAGACATCCAAGCTGGAAAATACCTTCCTTTATATGGTACAGTGTATTTTCAGAGAGTGGGAATCAAGACAGCAGAGTTCTCAGCCCACTTTAGCATAGATTCCATGTGCAACCCTGGCCAAATCCTGTAACTTGTCTCTGTCTGCTTCGTGGGGACATTCATAGGTATCTTCTGTGCCTTCTGGCAGAAAAGTTCTAAGAAGAAAGGTGAACTTTTCAGAAGAAGCACACACTTCTCAAACCCAGAGCCCTCACATCAGTTTTCAATTATCCACACTCACTGAGAAATAAGGCAGCACTGAGGGTGGAAATCTCTAGAGAATCCAAAATGTTCCCTTCGACCCATTGTTTTCTTTCCATTCTAGCCTAGATCTTTGCAGGAACTGCTGCCAAGTGGTCAGCCCAGCTGGTTTAGGCCTCCCCTTCTTTCCCTTGCACCATCTGCAGTGACCTCGCGTCTCTGCTTTCGTGGCTCAGCCCCAGCTTCACACATGTCACCACGTTGCCCCAGCCGCACACTCACACGTAGGCCACAGGTGTTCTTGTGGAGACTCTCAGAGTCATACACCTCTGTGTTCTCCAAGGCACCAGCAAACGCAGGCTAAGGCAACATGGACAATGGGGGAGAGAGAAGAAAATAGTGAATCCTGAGGTACTTATTGAGTGGAGCTGAGGCAGCGACTGGGCAGGCAGGCATTCTCCTTCAGTGGAACTCCAGGCTTTCCAGGCGTTTCAGGTAGGTCTTTCTGAGGAGCAGCCCCATCACAGACTTAAGTTAGTCCCCAAGCCCTGGTGCCCTGTGGGCCAGTAGCAGCAGTGTGGCAGGGCCAGAGCTGGGGAGACTGACTTGTCTAACCTCTCAGGTTTCACATCTCAAGCCTCATGCAGTGCCAAGCCGAACTGATTCCTGTGGTTTAGCCTCCTGGAAGTGACCTCCAAATATGATCACTCCCTGCCCCACCCCATGGCCTCAGAACAGCCCGCCTTTTCAGACTTCAGCCTCCTGCCGGCCTTCCTGCCTTGGCTATGCAGGTAGGGCCTCAAGTAAGGGCCATGGAGAGGAGCCTGGGCAGATGGTGACCACCCTGGCAGCCTGCCTGTCAGGCCAGTAGGTCTCTGAGGACCCAGGGCCAAAGTATCTTTCATTCCACAGTGAGGTCAGACACCCCCTAGCTCCAGCCTAGTGTTGGCAGCCTGCTTTTTCCTTGCTCCACCCTCCTCACCCTGCTGACCCCTCGACCCCTGGCCACTCTGTCTGCTGGGACATTCATAGGTATCTTCTGTGCCTTCTGGCAGAAAAGTTCTAAGAAGAAAGGTGAACTTTTCAGAAGAAGCACACTTCTCAAACCCAGAGCCCTCACATCAGTTTTCAATTATCCACACTCACTGAGAAATAAGGCAGCACTGAGGGTGGAAATCTCTAGAGAATCCAAAATGTTCCCTTCGACCCATTGTTTTCTTTCCATTCTAGCCTAGATCTTTGCAGGAACTGCTGCCAAGTGGTCAGCCCAGCTGGTTTAGGCCTCCCCTTCTTTCCCTTGCACCATCTGCAGTGACCTCGCGTCTCTGCTTTCGTGGCTCAGCCCCAGCTTCACACATGTCACCACGTTGCCCCAGCCGCACACTCACACGTAGGCCACAGGTGTTCTTGTGGAGACTCTCAGAGTCATACACCTCTGTGTTCTCCAAGGCACCAGCAAACGCAGGCTAAGGCAACATGGACAATGGGGGAGAGAGAAGAAAATAGTGAATCCTGAGGTACTTATTGAGTGGAGCTGAGGCAGCGACTGGGCAGGCAGGCATTCTCCTTCAGTGGAACTCCAGGCTTTCCAGGCGTTTCAGGTAGGTCTTTCTGAGGAGCAGCCCCATCACAGACTTAAGTTAGTCCCCAAGCCCTGGTGCCCTGTGGGCCAGTAGCAGCAGTGTGGCAGGGCCAGAGCTGGGGAGACTGACTTGTCTAACCTCTCAGGTTTCACATCTCAAGCCTCATGCAGTGCCAAGCCGAACTGATTCCTGTGGTTTAGCCTCCTGGAAGTGACCTCCAAATATGATCACTCCCTGCCCCACCCCATGGCCTCAGAACAGCCCGCCTTTTCAGACTTCAGCCTCCTGCCGGCCTTCCTGCCTTGGCTATGCAGGTAGGGCCTCAAGTAAGGGCCATGGAGAGGAGCCTGGGCAGATGGTGACCACCCTGGCAGCCTGCCTGTCAGGCCAGTAGGTCTCTGAGGACCCAGGGCCAAAGTATCTTTCATTCCACAGTGAGGTCAGACACCCCCTAGCTCCAGCCTAGTGTTGGCAGCCTGCTTTTTCCTTGCTCCACCCTCCTCACCCTGCTGACCCCCTCGACCCCTGGCCACATGATTGAAGTTGAGTTTTTCCAGAGCCTTGAAGCAAAAATTCCAGGAGACCAAGGCCCTAGAGAGCAGGCCTGTAAACAGCTAAGCTAGTGTTCTAATGAAGCTTTCTTGGACATGGGTGAGAAGGGGTGTGGGAGCAGTGGGTGCAAATTAGGTCATGATGAGGACCGACTGGGACAAGACTGGGCCCAGGACTTCTTGTTAGAACAGCTTGTTCAACAGGGCCTTGTATGGGGCCTCCGTGTGCTGGGAGACAAGCTGAGTCTGCAGCCCAATATCTTGCCAAGTCATCTATGTTTTATTGGCTTTAACCCCCACACACAAATTGCTTTTTAAAATCTTTTTCCTTTTTAAACTGTGCGTGTGTTTATTTTTGTTCACATTGTACCTCAAACTCTTAGACCCTCTCTCTGGGAAAGCAAGAGTCCAGAGGCAATTTCTGCTTTCCGGAGAAGAAAGAAAAGGCCCCCTTGTCTTTATAGCTGGGGCTGTGAGATGGTTCCTGAACATTCTTTCCCTCACCCTTCTGAAGTTTAATTCCCTGGGTCACTGTTCCATTTAATTCAACAAATATAGATTGGACCACCTTGTGGGTGGTCAGCCTCTGGTAACATGCCTTGGAGGAGACAGAAGGGAATGTGATATAGACCTTCTGCTCACTAACTTCCATCCAGAACCCCTCTTAGTGCTTGAAGAGTTTGGGGGCAGCTGCCATAGCTTCCTTCCTTAGCCCCTAGAAGGCTGCATCAAGTGTCTGACTTCAGACGCCAGTAGGCACATGCCACCAGGGGCTGCATGTCTTGGTGTCAGAACCCGCCAGCAATAGGTGCAAAAAATGGGACCAAAGCCTGCTTTGAATTGGACCCTTCACAGACATACACTCCCCAACAACAACAGCCCGCCTTTTCAGCCGTGCCCTTCCTGCCTTGGCTATGCAGGTAGGGCCTCAAGTAAGGGCCATGGAGGAGCCTGGGCAGATGGTGACCACCCTGGCAGCCTGCCTGTCAGGCCAGTAGGTCTCTGAGGACCCAGGGCCAAAGTATCTTTCATTCCACAGTGAGGTCAGACACCCCCTAGCTCCAGCCTAGTGTTGGCAGCCTGCTTTTTCCTTGCTCCACCCTCCTCACCCTGCTGACCCCCTCGACCCCTGGCCACATGATTGAAGTTGAGTTTTTCCAGAGCCTTGAAGCAAAAATTCCAGGAGACCAAGGCCCTAGAGAGCAGGCCTGTAAACAGCTAAGCTAGTGTTCTAATGAAGCTTTCTTGGACATGGGTGAGAAGGGGTGTGGGAGCAGTGGGTGCAAATTAGGTCATGATGAGGACCGACTGGGACAAGACTGGGCCCAGGACTTCTTGTTAGAACAGCTTGTTCAACAGGGCCTTGTATGGGGCCTCCGTGTGCTGGGAGACAAGCTGAGTCTGCAGCCCAATATCTTGCCAAGTCATCTATGTTTTATTGGCTTTAACCCCCACACACAAATTGCTTTTTAAAATCTTTTTCCTTTTTAAACTGTGCGTGTGTTTATTTTTGTTCACATTGTACCTCAAACTCTTAGACCCTCTCTCTGGGAAAGCAAGAGTCCAGAGGCAATTTCTGTTTTCCCGGAGAAGAAAGAAAAGGCCCCCTTGTCTTTATAGCTGGGGCTGTGAGATGGTTCCTGAACATTCTTTCCCTCACCCTTCTGAAGTTTAATTCCCTGGGTCACTGTTCCATTTAATTCAACAAATATAGATTGGACCACCTTGTGGGTGGTCAGCCTCTGGTAACATGCCTTGGAGGAGACAGAAGGGAATGTGATATAGACCTTCTGCTCACTAACTTCCATCCAGAACCCCTCTTAGTGCTTGAAGAGTTTGGGGGCAGCTGCCATAGCTTCCTTCCTTAGCCCCTAGAAGGCTGCATCAAGTGTCTGACTTCAGACGCCAGTAGGCACATGCCACCAGGGGGCTGCATGTCTTGGTGTCCAATTTTGCATTCAACCCCCAGGCCATTGAAACAGAAATTCTATTCAACCTGAGGGATGAACGAGAAAAGACAAGTAGGAACCAAAGCCTGCTTTGAATTGGACCCTTCACAGACATACACTCCCCACCCCAACAACAACAAAGAAAACAACACAGATTTTAAAAAAAGGAAAAAAAAACTTGTGCCTAGAAAGCTAAGGGCTACCCAGGCAACTGTATCCGTGAGAATGCTCTGAGTATAAAAGTGTGAAAGTGAAAGTGTTAAGTCACTCAGTCGTGTCTGACTTCTTGTGACCCCATAGCCTATAGCCCACCAGGCTCCTCTGTCCATGAAAGTTTCCAGGCAAGAATACTGGAGTGGGTTACCATTTCCTTCTCCAGGGGATCTTCCCAACCCAGGTATTGAACCCAGGTCTCCTACCTTATGGGAAGATTCTTTACCATCTGAGCCACCAGGGAAGCCCTGAGTTGAAAGAGGAAGGAAAAAACTATTCTACAAATGGGATTGGAGCTGTGTTTTTACAATCATCTGAGCCAGGTGACACCAAAAGGACAACAGTGACATGTGCCATAATATTTAGTGTTTTTCACAAGCTTCCTTGTGAGAAAATTTCACTGCCTCCTTTACTCTCTTAATAGGCCTAGATGGTATTTGCCAAAAATCTATGCTCCGGAAAGTCCAGTTTTAAACAGTGACAACAAAGTAACTCAATTATATATATATATATATATATATATATATATATATATATATATATTTGATTTAGTCAATTTTATTTACAGTTTCTTTTCTTTTTCTTACATTTCAGAACATTGCACAATTACATTTTCTTATTTTCTGACCTGAAAACAGATACCTTAAATGGAAAAATTTTTTTTTTAAGTTATCAAACTAGGTACATTCAGAATGCAACAATTACATATATATCAATTCACAAAGTCTAATTTACTAGTACGTGTCCTAAGAATTTAGGAATAGCCAGTCAGTCAGGAGAAATCTGACCAGATTTAGCAATCAACTATTTATACATCCAAAGACAAATCTATTTAAACTCTCAAATGATAAGTTTGAAAGTTTTTGTCAAGTCTCCACTGGACAAAAGAAAGCGCAATGATTCTGACCTAGCCAGCCTTGACAGTCCTAGTTTGTTGTGAAAGACTTTATCCACTTTGGCAATGAATTCTTCCATATCTCAAGGGCCCAGAATATGCTTGCCCTGGACCCAGAGGGGAGAAAGGACTCTCACTCACTCAGCTTTTTGGATTTCTGCTTGTTCCTAGAGAATCCCCAAGTCATGTCCATGTTTACAGGCCCTCACCACCTGTCAGCAGGCCAGGAGGGGTTGGTGACCATCTTGCCATTCCTATGTGAGTGTTCCTAAGGTCTGCAAGCTTCTAGACCATGCCTAGATAGAAGCAAGCTTCCTAGGTGGCTCAGTGGTAAAGAATCCGCCTGCCAATGCAGAAGATGCAGGAGATGCAGGTTCAATCCCTAGATTGAGAAGATCCACTGAAGAAGGAAATGGCAATCCATTCCAGTATTCTTGCCTAGGAAATCTCAAGGACAGAGGAGCCTGGTGGGCTACAGTTCTTGGGGTCACAAAGAGTCAGACACAACTGAGCGACCAACATCTTCACTTTGGATGGAGCTAGGAGACCTATGAGGAAATGAATGTTATAACGTGTGGTTTCTTTTTTCCTTTAGGGATTTGGAATTGGTGGAGAAAAAGGAGAAAAAGGAATCCCTGGTTTGCCGGGACCTAGGGTATGAACATGGAATATTGCTTGCCTAGATCTGTGAAGTCAGCTGGCCCATTTTCTTTCCTGTTTGCATCTTTCTATTATGTACCTTGATCGACTCCTAAACTTCTATTGTTTCTCTTTCTCAACCCTCAGTCAGGTCTCTGAGACCTCTTCCTCTCCCCTCTGCCCCACTCCCTTGACTTAGTGACTCCCTTGAATAAGGAATGATATACCCTTCTACACCAGGGGGCTCCTCAGCCCATTTACTCTCCTTGTCCTCATGTATAATTATCATCTTCTGGGCTAAAGAATGATGTGACTATTGTCTTACTTTCATTCCATCCTATCCTGGGAGGGGAAAATTTGCAGGAATGCAAGAAAGAGGCCAAAGTACAATTTTTTATAGAACAGAAACAAGCCTGGGAAGTTCTAGAACATAGTGAATAGTATTTGGAGTCAATAGTTTCCAATAATAATCTCACTTCAAGTGGAAGAATGTTAGCTCCTCTGATTCCTAGCTTCAACCACTATGTCTTCACTTGTAAACAATTAGCCAAGTTATGCCTTAAAGAAGCAACATTTCAGAGAATTCATTGTGTTTTTAACTTGGTCATGAAGCTTGTTAAGAGTCTAGAGTATTCAGCAATGTGTATCCATTAGGCTGTCATTTCTCTCTCCACTTTCCTCTACTCCCTTGTCTTGAAAACACATAATCTCCCACAAAGAATGCTTTTGGGGTGAGGGACAAGAGGCCCTCCCACAGTCTATTTAAAAACCTCAGGACTTGGAACTAATTCAGACTAAGTATAATACCACCCAGCCCTTCTACCAAATTCCACCTAGTACTTAAAGTGTTTCCATTTATTTAGCTCTTTAAAAATTCCCTGTGTGCCTATTCAGCGCAATGGATTAGTGCTTAGAAGTCATTAAGGTCTAGCAACATTCTCTTACCTGATTTTAGGAGCTGCTAAATCCTGAGCGCAGTTGGAGAGCTTTGTTATGTAAGTCCAGTGGCTTTGTCTATTGTGGGCTATTGATCTTTCTAAGGTACCTCTATTCTCTTTACAGGGTCCCACTGGTTTAGAAGGAATCCAAGGCCCTCCAGGGAGTCAGGTATTTTGGTTAATATCATTAAAGCTTTGCTGTATAAAATCTTGATCAGAAGGCCATCCAAAGGGAAACACTGCTTTTAATTTAATGTAGTTGTCCATCTCTCTTTGATTCATAGAATCTCAGCCACTCATGTGTTTTGTTTTTACACAAGAAGAGTGTACAGTATTATGTTTAGTGCTGTGAGGCAGTCACACTGGTTTAATATGTTATCAGGCAAGGCCTAGCCAGGCCAGCCTGCTTGTAGTCATCTCTAGCCCTTAATATGCAAGTTGACTGTGTAGCGCCATATTGCTTCCTGGAATATTTTATGACTTCCAGAGTCAGAAACAATCTCTGCATATCCTGGAATGCCAGCCAAAAATCCCCGTGCCATTTGCCCTGGCATAATCCAAAAGCCAGCCCCTCTTAATGCTCTTAGACATTCATTTTGGTTTTAACTGTGTTTCTGTCACAGGGCAGGAAGGGATCCGCAGGTTTCCCCGGGCTTAATGGATTCCCAGGAATTAAGGTAACGTGTTTGGATGTGAAAGCCCAGGACTGAGGAGATTGAAGGGTAAAAAATTAATATAAATGCTGTTTCATCTTTTTGGGGTGCTATGACAAAATACCACAGACTGGGTGGCTTATAAATAAGAGAAATGTATTCCTCATAGTTCTGAAGACTGGGAATCTGAGATCGGAGTGCCAGTATGGTTGGGTTCTGGTGAAGAGCCTCTTCTGGCTTGCAAGCTGCCTGCTTCTAGCTGTGTGCTCATGGTGGAAAGGACAAGTTAGCTTCTAATAGTGGGAGCTCTGCCTTCATGACCTAGTCACCTCCCAAAGACCTCACCTCGGGCATTTGGTTTTCAACATGAATTTTTGGGAGGCACAAACATTCAGATCATAGCAAACGTCTACATAATGAGATAGAGTATTTCTTAGTGTTTTGATATTTTAGATGGCACCCTTTCTACCCCAAATGCATACTAGCTACTTTGAACACATAGAGCTGATGAACACTCCTTAGACACACCTTTATCAATGGTAGAATAAAATGTGGCGGTGAGGGTGTAGGAGCAAATCCACCTCTACAAGGAGAAACATTCTCTTCTTGACATCATTTAGAATCGCCAGCTTTGGGGTTTTGTCATCATTTTTAAATTCTCTTAGACAATGCACCCTGTTATTGCCTGAACCTGGGGCATGAGGCTCCTGCCACCCCACCTTGGATGTGCCATGCTATCTGATTCTGGTACCTGAGTCCCTCTTTTGAGAGAATTAGGACTCTTTGGCTTCCTCTGCTTGACATCATCCAATCACAAGGGCAGTGACAGTAGCGGAGTTCCAAACCTGCTGATCATAGGCAAAAAGTTAAACCTCTGTTCCCTCCTTAGTATTTCTTGAGTATAGCCATATTGTCTCTTCCTGTGATACGTTTCCCAGGCCCAGAAGCAGATTGTCCTGGATTCGGGTTGCAAAATAAAATTGGAATCTCTTGTTCTCAAAAGGTTTGCAATTGAATGTCAGGCCTCTGGCCTGCCTTGTGTTGCCTTCATCTTAAATTTATTGAACTTTAAAATTAACCTATGGACTTCCCTGGTGGTCCAGTGGGTAAGGACACTGCCTTGCAGTGCAAGGGGCGCCGGTTCGATCCCTGGCCTGGGAAGATCCCACGTGCCACGGAGTGGCTGGACCAATGTGTCCAACTACTGAGCCAGAGCTCTGGAGCACATGTGCCCAGAGCCGGTGCTCTGCAATGAGAGAGTCCACTGTGATGGGAGGCCCACACAGGCCAAAGAACAAAGATGGATGGAAATAAATAAGTGAAAGATCAATAGAAGTGGCCAAAATATATATATATATATATATTTTTTTTTTTTTAATTAGCCTATGGACTATTTAGCCCTCAAAATCAAGGGTTACAAAAAGAGGAATCTTTCATTGTCTTGGGGAATGGCTTTCAGGGAACATGATCTTAGGGGATGAGGTCACAGAAATAATTGTGTTTGATCCTAAGGATTGAACCTGAGTCTCCTGCATTGCAGGCAGACTCTTTACTGACTGAGCCACCAGGGAATTACTTTAATTGTGTCTAATGTATTTAATATTTGCAGGGTGAAAAGGGTGGCATTGGCCTGCCAGGTCCAGATGTTTTCATCGATACAGATGGTGCTGTGATCTCAGGTGCAACTTTTCATTGATTTCAGTGAGAAAAAAACAGAAAGTTGAATTCTACATCCCTTGTAATTGCTTAAAGGATACTTTTTCAGCCATTGCATTGCTGCTAAACCAGACATCCCCACAAGGGCCAAAAAAATTTTATTTTTGTAAGGTCCACCAGCCTGGGATTTGCATTGGACTGGGTCTAGATTTGCGCTTTTACGTTTGCCCCCAGAATGCTTTTGGCTTCCTCTGCTTGACATCATCCAATCACAAGGGCAGTGACAGTAGCGGAGTTCCAAACCTGCTGATCATAGGCAAAAAGTTAAACCTCTGTTCCCTCCTTAGTATTTCTTGAGTATAGCCATATTGTCTCTTCCTGTGATACGTTTCCCAGGCCCAGAAGCAGATTGTCCTGGATTCGGGTTGCAAAATAAAATTGGAATCTCTTGTTCTCAAAAGGTTTGCAATTGAATGTCAGGCCTCTGGCCTGCCTTGTGTTGCCTTCATCTTAAATTTATTGAACTTTAAAATTAACCTATGGACTTCCCTGGTGGTCCAGTGGGTAAGGACACTGCCTTGCAGTGCAGGGGGCGTCGGTTCGTTCCCTGGCCTGGGAAGATCCCACGTGCCACGGAGTGGCTGGACCAATGTGTCCAACTACTGAGCCAGAGCTCTGGAGCACATGTGCCCAGAGCCGGTGCTCTGCAATGAGAGAGTCCACTGTGATGGGAGGCCCACACAGGCCAAAGAACAAAGATGGATGGAAATAAATAAGTGAAAGATCAATAGAAGTGGCCAAAATATATATATATATATATTTTTTTTTTTTTTTAATTAGCCTATGGACTATTTAGCCCTCAAAATCAAGGGTTACAAAAAGAGGAATCTTTCATTGTCTTGGGGAATGGCTTTCAGGGAACATGATCTTAGGGGATGAGGTCACAGAAATAATTGTGTTTGATCCTAAGGATTGAACCTGAGTCTCCTGCATTGCAGGCAGACTCTTTACTGACTGAGCCACCAGGGAATTACTTTAATTGTGTCTAATGTATTTAATATTTGCAGGGTGAAAAGGGTGGCATTGGCCTGCCAGGTCCAGATGTTTTCATCGATACAGATGGTGCTGTGATCTCAGGTGCAACTTTTCATTGATTTCAGTGAGAAAAAAACAGAAAGTTGAATTCTACATCCCTTGTAATTGCTTAAAGGATACTTTTTCAGCCATTGCATTGCTGCTAAACCAGACATCCACAAGGGCCAGTCATGGATCTGGAACTCAGGGAATGAATCAAATCCAGTGTTTTAGGCAAATAAGCCAATCCACATTAATCCATGTTTGTGTAAGGTCCACCAGCCTGGGATTTGCATTGGACTGGGTCTAGATTTGCTAAAAAATGGTTCTCCTAGGATGCTTAGGAAAAGATTCATACCCTCCCAGCTAGAATAACTTCAGCCTGATATGATGGAACACACAGGGTCTCATGTATGTAATCCCATGCATATTTAAGCTTGACAGTTTCACAGAAAGTGGAAAAATATCTTTGGCTAGGGGAGCAAGTGGTCAGTAATCCTCAATAGTATGATAGTTTGGAAGTTTGTCTTCACCTCTCCTTGTTTTGGTTACCATACGTGCCCAACTCTTCCCTTTTCCTTCTCCGGAAATCCAGATACTCAACCAAAGTCTTCTACTGTAGTACCCATCCACCAGGTTCCCTGACTTATCCCTCTCCTCATAGCCTCTCAGGTCCATGCCCTGTCTGCTAAACTCATTAAAGCTGAGGTGTTGATAGGTGACATTGGCTTCCTGTCTTCCACGGCCATGAAACCTTCATGTTATGTGATAACATGAAGAGTACACTTCAACACCTTAACATAAATGGTAGACATTGGACGCATGACAGAAGATTGCCAGTGGTAGGAGAACCTTCCTAGTACTTACCAGATCTTACCATGGAAGGCAAGCCTTAGCCAGACCAGTTCTGAACACTAGAAGAGCCTTAGCTCAAATAGGCCCATTATCACATGAGCACATTAGCATGGGAGACCTGTGAAGGGCAAGAAAGGCATTTCCAACCTGAGGACATCTCCTTGCAACTCTTTGGAGACATTTTTGTGGCATTTGTGGGCCTCTTTTGCTTTACTTACTGCTTTATTTTTTTCCTTTGCAATGCCAGGTTATCCTGGAGACCCTGGAATGCCAGGTCTCCCAGGCCTTAAAGGAGACGAAGGTATCCAGGGCCTGCCTGGCCCTCCTGGTGCCACTGGATTACCAGCTTTGCCAGGTGAAACAAACTAACCCACCCCCTGCACAGATAAGTCCTCCATCCACTCTGGTGCTCAGCATCTCCTTCTATACCTCTGGTCTGGGGACATACCTAGCCAAAGTCAAAAGAAAGGTAGACCGTAGTCAGTAAGCTCCTGCTGCAAGGCTGAGGCCAAATGCAGATGAGAATAGGGCCTGGATAAGCAGCTTTCCTTTGCTCTCAATAATGTACCATAGATATACAGGCCATCAGTGAGTCCTAGACCATCAATAAGGCGGCCCGAGTTGGACTGCTGGAGCCCTATTACTCTTCTGTGGATCACAGTCAATGCTTGCAACGGGAGCTAACAAAAGCCCAGAGGAAAGTTTATATCCAGACCTTCACTGTGCGCTTAACTTATGCACTAAATGGCCCCAGGATTCTGTGGGTGACACCCTTCAAACAATCATTGGAGGAACACACCCATATGTCACTCTATAGCAGTAAACAGAAAAAGGGCATGCCGGAGTCTAGGCATGATGCCATCCACCAGGTTCCCTGACTTATCCCTCTCCTCATAGCCTCTCAGGTCCATGCCCTGTCTGCTAAACTCATTAAAGCTGAGGTGTTGATAGGTGACATTGGCTTCCTGTCTTCCACGGCCATGAAACCTTCATGTTATGTGATAACATGAAGAGTACACTTCAACACCTTAACATAAATGGTAGACATTGGACGCATGACAGAAGATTGCCAGTGGTAGGAGAACCTTCCTAGTACTTACCAGATCTTACCATGGAAGGCAAGCCTTAGCCAGACCAGTTCTGAACACTAGAAGAGCCTTAGCTCAAATAGGCCCATTATCACATGAGCACATTAGCATGGGAGACCTGTGAAGGGCAAGAAAGGCATTTCCAACCTGAGGACATCTCCTTGCAACTCTTTGGAGACATTTTTGTGGCATTTGTGGGCCTCTTTTGCTTTACTTACTGCTTTATTTTTTTCCTTTGCAATGCCAGGTTATCCTGGAGACCCTGGAATGCCAGGTCTCCCAGGCCTTAAAGGAGACGAAGGTATCCAGGGCCTGCCTGGCCCTCCTGGTGCCACTGGATTACCAGCTTTGCCAGGTGAAACAAACTAACCCACCCCCTGCACAGATAAGTCCTCCATCCACTCTGGTGCTCAGCATCTCCTTCTATACCTCTGGTCTGGGGACATACCTAGCCAAAGTCAAAAGAAAGGTAGACCGTAGTCAGTAAGCTCCTGCTGCAAGGCTGAGGCCAAATGCAGATGAGAATAGGGCCTGGATAAGCAGCTTTCCTTTGCTCTCAATAATGTACCATAGATATACAGGCCATCAGTGAGTCCTAGACCATCAATAAGGCGGCCCGAGTTGGACTGCTGGAGCCCTATTACTCTTCTGTGGATCACAGTCAATGCTTGCAACGGGAGCTAACAAAAGCCCAGAGGAAAGTTTATATCCAGACCTTCACTGTGCGCTTAACTTATGCACTAAATGGCCCCAGGATTCTGTGGGTGACACCCTTCAAACAATCATTGGAGGAACACACCCATATGTCACTCTATAGCAGTAAACAGAAAAAGGGCATGCCGGAGTCTAGGAGGCACTGATGACCTTCTAACTTAGCTGCAAGAGAGAGGCAAATGTGTTCCCAAACTCTTCCTTTGAGTTGTTATCTAACATATGGCACCAATTGCAATCCCCTGAAGAGGAGGCTGATGTGATTTTTCTGCTTATCCTTCCAGGTGGCCCTGGTGCTCTGGGGCCCCATGGGGCTCCAGGCTTGAAAGGGGAACAAGGAAACCCCGGCCGTACCACAACTGGGACAGCTGGTCTCCCTGGCAGAGATGGTTTGCCAGGCCTACCAGGCCTACCAGGCCCACCTGGTAAGTTGTTTCTCTCTCTGCTCTTGAGATTCATGTGTGATCCAGACTGCAAAACTGTCCTGATTTTTCAGGGAGGGTGCATTTCACAAGTTGGGGACCACCGCAATCAGAGTGTCCCTCAAGGAAGAGGCAAGTGAGAGTCATCTCGATGACCAAGCATTCCCTAATGCCTTCCGACTTCTGTAGTCATGTCATTTCACCCCTCACTGTTCTCAACCCCTAAGCTTGTGGATTCATAACTCCTGAATGAGCGGCGTTGGCGCTTTCAAGCTTTTCCTGGTCCCTGGGTCTCCAGTGGGATGGGCTGAGAGCTCAAGAAATGAGAAACCAAGTCTGGATCTTCTGCTAAAAGCCTCCACAGGACTTATTCTTCTTAGATCATCTACTGGAGGATGAGACTCTAGATTCTAAGAAAAAAAGGCTAAAAATATGTTTTGTGTTTCTTTGTAACCTATATTCCCTGACCACTGGAGCTCACCCACATCTCCTTTGCTCTCAATAATGTACCATAGATATACAGGCCATCAGTGAGTCCTAGACCATCAATAAGGCGGCCCGAGTTGGACTGCTGGAGCCCTATTACTCTTCTGTGGATCACAGTCAATGCTTGCAACGGGAGCTAACAAAAGCCCAGAGGAAAGTTTATATCCAGACCTTCACTGTGCGCTTAACTTATGCACTAAATGGCCCCAGGATTCTGTGGGTGACACCCTTCAAACAATCATTGGAGGAACACACCCATATGTCACTCTATAGCAGTAAACAGAAAAAGGGCATGCCGGAGTCTAGGAGGCACTGATGACCTTCTAACTTAGCTGCAAGAGAGAGGCAAATGTGTTCCCAAACTCTTCCTTTGAGTTGTTATCTAACATATGGCACCAATTGCAATCCCCTGAAGAGGAGGCTGATGTGATTTTTCTGCTTATCCTTCCAGGTGGCCCTGGTGCTCTGGGGCCCCATGGGGCTCCAGGCTTGAAAGGGGAACAAGGAAACCCCGGCCGTACCACAACTGGGACAGCTGGTCTCCCTGGCAGAGATGGTTTGCCAGGCCTACCAGGCCTACCAGGCCCACCTGGTAAGTTGTTTCTCTCTCTGCTCTTGAGATTCATGTGTGATCCAGACTGCAAAACTGTCCTGATTTTTCAGGGAGGGTGCATTTCACAAGTTGGGGACCACCGCAATCAGAGTGTCCCTCAAGGAAGAGGCAAGTGAGAGTCATCTCGATGACCAAGCATTCCCTAATGCCTTCCGACTTCTGTAGTCATGTCATTTCACCCCTCACTGTTCTCAACCCCTAAGCTTGTGGATTCATAACTCCTGAATGAGCGGCGTTGGCGCTTTCAAGCTTTTCCTGGTCCCTGGGTCTCCAGTGGGATGGGCTGAGAGCTCAAGAAATGAGAAACCAAGTCTGGATCTTCTGCTAAAAGCCTCCACAGGACTTATTCTTCTTAGATCATCTACTGGAGGATGAGACTCTAGATTCTAAGAAAAAAAGGCTAAAAATATGTTTTGTGTTTCTTTGTAACCTATATTCCCTGACCACTGGAGCTCACCCACATCTCCTCTTTTGTCTTAAGAGGACTTCTTGGGATAGACACAGGGATGGCTGAGTTGCTGAAGCAGCCTTGCTATTTCCATGCCTCCAGTGTCTAGTCCAGTGCCTGGACCATAGTAAATATCCTGTAACTAGTAGTAGAGTGAATTGAGCCAACAGTGCTTGGACTTGCTACAGACTTCCAGTCTCTGTCTTAGATTTTTGGGAGGAGGATATCTCTGCTCTGGTGGTTGACCTAACTGCTGTGCTAAGGCACATGAGCCTAAGCTCTTGTAAGTTGCCAAGCTTTTATATTCCTTCTTCCTAAAGGTGCAGCGTCTGAGATGGGAATCCTACAGAGCGCAGAGCCAGGGTTACCTGGACTCCGTGGAGAACGAGGTCCAAAAGGACACCCAGGTTTCAAAGGAATTAAAGGTGATTTTTGTCTGCTTAGGTTTCTTTGTTCCCCAAACTCCCTGAAGAAATGCCCCCTGGGAAGGAGCGAATCAACAGGCTTGGGAACCTGAACAGGAGCAATCTTGGATCATCATGTGATTGTAAGATTGTCGAAAGTGCTATGTTTGGAGCTCTAAGACTGAGGCTGGTGATTGAGGTCACACAGGACAATGTGGCCCCCAGGCCGTTCTACCTGCCCCTCCACCAGGAGAAGTTAAGGTGCATATCCTGTAATCCATCTCAGGTTGCAGGGGCAAGGCAGGAAGTCACTTTCCTTCAACCTGCAGGAAAGATCAAGACCTGAACCTCTGAAAAGCCACTGGCTCCAGGAAAACAACTCCAGCCCCGACTGATGCTGAGGGACTGATGGATGGCCCCAGCCTCGGCCCCGACCTGACACCTCTGAAAAAAGAGCCCAAGGCGTTGGCGCTTTCAAGCTTTTCCTGGTCCCTGGGTCTCCAGTGGGATGGGCTGAGAGCTCAAGAAATGAGAAACCAAGTCTGGATCTTCTGCTAAAAGCCTCCACAGGACTTATTCTTCTTAGATCATCTACTGGAGGATGAGACTCTAGATTCTAAGAAAAAAAGGCTAAAAATATGTTTTGTGTTTCTTTGTAACCTATATTCCCTGACCACTGGAGCTCACCCACATCTCCTCTTTTGTCTTAAGAGGACTTCTTGGGATAGACACAGGGATGGCTGAGTTGCTGAAGCAGCCTTGCTATTTCCATGCCTCCAGTGTCTAGTCCAGTGCCTGGACCATAGTAAATATCCTGTAACTAGTAGTAGAGTGAATTGAGCCAACAGTGCTTGGACTTGCTACAGACTTCCAGTCTCTGTCTTAGATTTTTGGGAGGAGGATATCTCTGCTCTGGTGGTTGACCTAACTGCTGTGCTAAGGCACATGAGCCTAAGCTCTTGTAAGTTGCCAAGCTTTTATATTCCTTCTTCCTAAAGGTGCAGCGTCTGAGATGGGAATCCTACAGAGCGCAGAGCCAGGGTTACCTGGACTCCGTGGAGAACGAGGTCCAAAAGGACACCCAGGTTTCAAAGGAATTAAAGGTGATTTTTGTCTGCTTAGGTTTCTTTGTTCCCAAACTCCTGAAGAAATGCCCCCTGGGAAGGAGCGAATCAACAGGCTTGGGAACCTGAACAGGAGCAATCTTGGATCATCATGTGATTGTAAGATTGTCGAAAGTGCTATGTTTGGAGCTCTAAGACTGAGGCTGGTGATTGAGGTCACACAGGACAATGTGGCCCCCAGGCCGTTCTACCTGCCCCTCCACCAGGAGAAGTTAAGGTGCATATCCTGTAATCCATCTCAGGTTGCAGGGGCAAGGCAGGAAGTCACTTTCCTTCAACCTGCAGGAAAGATCAAGACCTGAACCTCTGAAAAAGCCACTGGCTCCAGGAAAACAACTCCAGCCCCGACTGATGCTGAGGGACTGATGGATGGCCCCAGCCTTCGTCGGCCCCGCACACTCCATCTTCCTGCTGTCTCTCAGTCATTCCTCCATTTCATATTCTGAGGGGCAGATGCTAAGGTGCAAATAAATCAGTTTGTAATAGTTGTAGCCCAAGGCAAGGTGGAGGAAGAGGTGAAAGTGTCAACAGTTGCTGAAAGGGTCAGCAGTTGCTGAAGAGAGGTTTGGAGATGATGGCCTGGGGGTTGCAGGGACCTGAGGTCTCCTCTCTCAAGGAATGTACAGCTGTCCTCAACCTCAAGCAGAGAGGTTTTAACTCACTCCTCTCCCTTTTCATTGCCTTATCATAAAATGGCACTACCTAAGTGTAGGGACTCATTCAGACATTTTTGAAAGCCCATCTCTACTTTTTAGATCTAGGGAAGACTGCTGGGGACAAAGGATAGTAAATTGCAAGTCTTGACCTGGGATGCCAACTTGGGCTTTTCCCTGACTCACTACTGAGCTAGTGTCCTTCTTATATACCATTCTCATACTTAAAAACAAGGTCAATTCTAATGCTTCCCCTTCTGTATTCCCATGGGTCCAGGAGGTTTTCTTTATTTATCTAAGTCTGGAATAGTGATGGTGATTCTCAGGTGATCCACTAGACATGAGACTCTCCATGGGGAGACGACCACCGATTAGATTCTTGGGTCTGGCTCCCTGAGAGTCTAATTGATGAGCCCTGGAGTGAGGCCCAGGAAGCTGCCTTATAAACAAGCATACCAGGTGATTCATGCAGGAGGTTCCATGGATGACACTTGACAAATGATTATTTGGAGAACAAATTGTCCTTTCAGAGTTTCAGTGACTATCAAGTGATTATCAGTTTTCTAAAAATAGGAAGAGGCCCTTTGAGATCTTAAGGGGAATTCAGAGTCTACCTATGTTGGCCCAAAGTCTCATTTTTCTAGACTGTAAGCATGGAAGATCTAGGTGGCTGGACTGTAATGCTAGTGACTCTGTGCCATCGCTTCAAAGATGCTTTGCTAATGTCAATTTCTTTGGCATTTGTCTCTGTGTACAAGACATTTGTCTTTTGGTGAATTGAATCTTTGAATAGCTTGGATTCCAGACTCTGGTATATGTCAGTGGTTCTCAATTATGACCTCACATTAGACTCACTGATGGCTGGGCTCCAGCACAGATGAATGAAATCCAAACCACTAGCAGAGATGTACTCTGATGGAGAGTGAAGGTAATTGATTCATGTCTTCTCTGCAGGCCTTCTGGTTCCCTCCATGGAGTTAAGTCACAGATTACCACTGGCAGGTCTTCCTTCTTCTTGGAAAGTTAGCCCACTTAGTTTAATGTTGTCTTTTTTTGTTTTCCTCCAGGGGACTCAGGTTTCTGTGCTTGTGATGGTGGTATCCCCCACATGGGGCCACCTGGGGAGCCAGGCCTGCCTGGGCCACCAGGTCTCCTGGGTCTTCCAGGCCTTAAAGGAACCAGAGGAGATCCAGGCTCTGAGGGTGCACAGGGCCCATCAGGAAATCCAGTAAGCCTTACCAAACTTTGGCCCTGTGGGAGCAAATGGGAACTTGTCAAATGTTCCTTACTCCTCAGCAAACACTTTCTTAAAACATATACAGTGAAGATGGGGATAAAGCAAACCTTCAGGGTTTTGATCTGTAATAAGAAGTCTGTTTAGATATCCTGAAAGTCCTTTTCTGCTTTAACCTACTTATGTTCCCTTCCTCCCTCCTTCCTTTCACAAAATAATTTACATTTGCCTAGCACTGTGTCAGACCCTGAAGAAAAAATTGGAATTAAGACAAGGGTCCCATCCTCAAAGATTTCAAAACTTAAAAAGTGTAAGAAAATAAGTGGGTGATTAGAATACAAGATGGTGCCATAGTCCAGTCTCCATTTTTGCACCAAAGTGTACCCAAAGGCCTGTTTTAAGGCAAATCGATGAAAAGTGCTAAAATCTGATGAAGTCTGTCACTCCTGATCATTCTCTTCTGTTTACTTTTTTTTTATCAGGGTGTATTTGGGCCTGAAGGTCCAGCAGGCCCCAAAGGAATGAAAGGGGAACCAACTCTCAGTACAGGATCAGGGACGCCGGGAGCTCAAGGTGATCCTGGTCCCCAGGGGCTCCCTGGTGAGACAGGAGCCCCGGGTAAAGATGGAATACCAGGATTCCCAGGTCTGCCAGGCCTGCAGGTAAGTTGAGTTTTCTAAGGTGACTAGCACTATACATCCTCACACTTGGCAGGGAGGGGGAGGCTGATGGCTACTTCCTGCCTCTGCCACTAGTATTCTGGGATCTTTGCTTTTCCTTTCTGTAAAATCGGCATCTTTGTCTTGAAATGGGCCATTGACTCACTTGATAAAGGCTAGTAACAATTGACCATGTCACTTAAAATGCTTCCGTTTCTTAGGAGCTTTCCCTTGCAAATAATCTGGCTGCTTTCTGTGACCTCCCCGAGGATTGTTATCCCTGCCTGCCCTCACTCCCCAGTCTAGAACCTTTTGCCTTGTCAGATCACCCAGGGTGGACAAGCTTCATTCCCATTCCCTCAACTCAGAGGAATTGATGGAAAAGCTAGAGTGATAAAGAATTTTCACCAAAACCAAAAAGAAACCAAAAAGAAACAAACAAAAAAACAAAACCTTACTCACATTGGTTACATGTCTCTTTCCTACTATGGTCAGAGGGCTCTGAAGATAAGTCTCTTAAGTCATGCTTTCGTTCTTTCCTATGTGTTGTCTAGGGTGATGGTGCGCAGGGCTTTCAGGGCGAAAAGGGATTACCAGGACTTCCTGGTGAAAAAGGCCATACTGGTCCCACTGGCCTCCCAGGAATTGGGCTACCTGGGTCTCCTGGACCTCGTGGGCTTCCTGGAGATAAAGGAGTAGATGGATTACCAGGGCAACCAGGCCTCCGTGGGACCCCTGGTAAGTCAGGGAATCAAATGGCTTTGGGATTGGAAAACTGACACCTTGAGTTTGACCCAGATGTGTGAAATGTGTCATAAGAAGACTAATTGTAATCCCTACTTTCAATCGTCTTGAGGGTTTTTATATGGAAAATGGATGGTAATTGCACCATGGTATAGGTACACAGAACAATAGAGATTTCAACTCTACTTAGTGAAAAACTTCCTAATAGAGTAATCCAAAAGTGTTACAGAGTTGCTTTGGGAAATTATAAGCCCATGATCTCTGGAACATTTCAAGCAGAAGCTGAATGACCATTTTATTACAAGTGCTATGGAAGAAATAAGTGGACAGTAAAGGTATCCTCTAAGTTGCTGGTAATATTTTCAGCAGGGAAGAACCTTTCCTTAATTCATAAGATCTCAGATTGAGAAGAGACCATAGTTCTATCTAGTCTGCTCTCCATTGCATAGTTTAAATCCCTCCCAGTAATGTAACTTCTTTTTCTACTTGGATTTCAGGAATTATAATGAGTGACAGCCCTGCTTCTAGATTGTTAAGGTGCTATGCTAATAATGTGTCTTCTTGCACACAGCTAGAATAGCTCTTCATCCCAACATCTTTGTTTCCACAACTTCTATGTTCCCGTTAGTGGTACTACACTTATTACAGTCGTCTGAAGTTTGAAAACTCAAAATTTGTCTCATATTCTTCCTTTGCAATACCTCTTCTGTTCGTCCTCCTTGGTATTAAGCTCTCATTTTCTCATGCCCAGCTTATCAAATACCTACATGCTTACTGGAATGGATGGATGGATGGGTGCATGGATGAATGAACAACAACAATTTCCTAAGTAGTTTTTCATTTCCTATGTCTAGACTTTCCCGGCTCGAATCCACTAGGAACACTGCTGCCAATTTTATATCTGTAAAGTGCTGATTCCCTCACATTACTCCCCTAGTCCAAAGCCACAAGTGGTTCCTACTGAACTGAGTACACTCTACTGAAACTCCTTCGGCTAGAATTCAACAGTTTCCAAACATGGACACAACGAGCCTCTCTAACCTGAACTGATGCCATACATTTCATCATTAAAATCAAACTGTAAGACAGCAGTATCCCTCACTGTCCCCATAAAAATATATTCATTTCCACCTCCAACATTTTGCCCATCTTGCCTTTTTTGTGGGATACTCTTTCTCTTTGGGCTATGTGCTCGCATCCCATTCAGCTTTCAGGGTTCCGTATAAGCCCTAATTCTTCCACTAAGCTTTCTCTTGACTCCTATAGTATGTCATTGCCAGTTAGATTATATATTTCCTTCCATTAATGTCCTTACTTTTTCCAACTGCACTGTAAGCCTCTGGATACCAAGGAAGAAGAAGAATCCTTTTTAGTGTTTCTCAACCTGCCCAGTGTTGCACAATATTCCACAAGAGACTAGTAACATGCACTCACAGAGGAAAGGTCCTTCCCCATCACCAAGGGGATTTTTCTCAGACCTACGTCTCTTCCTTCCCCCTCATCACCTTGAAGAATTACAAAAAAAAGCAGACACATACCAGGTTTTATAAAAATGTATTTCTTTTAAAATATACTTTTGCGAGTTGATATAATAGGGATTTTAGTACAAGTTAAAAATGAATGATTCAAGACTCTTAAACTCAAGTCAATATTTCAGTCCAAGTAAATATTCCTCTTAAGGTTGTGAGGAATTTTTTAAAACATTTTTATAATATATTTATTTATTTGGCTATGTCGGGCCTTAGTTGCACCATGAGAACTCTTAGTCATGGAATGTGGTATCCAGTTCCCTGATCAGGGCCCCCTGCATTGAGAGCTTGGAATCTTAACCACTGGACCACCAGGGAAGGCCCAAAACCTTTTATTTTGTATTAGGGTATAGCCAATTGACAAACAGTGTTATGATAGTTTCAGGTGAACAACAAAAGGACTCAGCCATTGATACACACATTTCCATTCTCCCCCAAACGCCACTCTTACCCAGACTGCCACATAACATTGAGTTCCCTGTGGTATACAGTAGGTCCTTGTTGGTTATCCATCTTAAATATAGCAGTATGTACATGTCCATGTCAAACTCCCTAGCTACTTTCCCTCATCTTGCCCCACAGCAAGATTATGAGGAATTTTATCAAAGAAAACCATGCCTTTTTGAAGTTTTGGTGTCAGCCACAGTTTTGTTTCCAGCTCTGTTTCCAGAGACATTATTTATGGTCATTTCACTGCCCCTCTACCAATCGGATCTTCACTCTAGTTCCCTTTTGCAGGCAACTAGGGTTTTTTTTCTCTTTTTTAAAAAAAATTTTGGCCTCTTTTCATGTTCCGTATAAGCCCTAATTCTTCCACTAAGCTTTCTCTTGACTCCTATAGTATGTCATTGCCAGTTAGATTATATATTTCCTTCCATTAATGTCCTTACTTTTTCCAACTGCACTGTAAGCCTCTGGATACCAAGGAAGAAGAAGAATCCTTTTCAGTGTTTCTCAACCTGCCCAGTGTTGCACAATATTCCACAAGAGACTAGTAACATGCACTCACAGAGGAAAGGTCCTTCCCCATCACCAAGGGGATTTTTCTCAGACCTACGTGTCTTCCTTCCCCCTCATCACCTTGAAGAATTACAAAAAAAAGCAGACACATACCAGGTTTTATAAAAATGTATTTCTTTTAAAATATACTTTTGCGAGTTGATATAATAGGGATTTTAGTACAAGTTAAAAATGAATGATTCAAGACTCTTAAACTCAAGTCAATATTTCAGTCCAAGTAAATATTCCTCTTAAGGTTGTGAGGAATTTTTTAAAACATTTTTATAATATATTTATTTATTTGGCTATGTCAGGCCTTAGTTGCACCATGAGAACTCTTAGTCATGGAATGTGGTATCCATTTCCCCTGATCAGGGCCCCCTGCATTGAGAGCTTGGAATCTTAACCACTGGACCACCAGGGAAGGCCCAAAACCTTTTATTTTGTATTAGGGTATAGCCAATTGACAAACAGTGTTATGATAGTTTCAGGTGAACAACAAAAGGACTCAGCCATTGATACACACATTTCCATTCTCCCCCAAACGCCACTCTTACCCAGACTGCCACATAACATTGAGTTCCCTGTGGTATACAGTAGGTCCTTGTTGGTTATCCATCTTAAATATAGCAGTATGTACATGTCCATGTCAAACTCCCTAGCTACTTTCCCTCATCTTGCCCCACAGCAAGATTGTGAGGAATTTTATCAAAGAAAACCATGCCTTTTTGAAGTTTTGGTGTCAGCCACAGTTTTGTTTCCAGCTCTGTTTCCAGAGACATTATTTATGGTCATTTCACTGCCCCTCTACCAATCGGATCTTCACTCTAGTTCCCTTTTGCAGGCAACTAGGGTTTTTTCTCTTTTTTAAAAAAATTTTTGGCCTCTTTTCATTGATTTTCCATCCATTCATTTTCGTCCATCTTTATTCTTTGGCCTGTGTGGGCCCCCCATCACAGCAGCCTCTCCGGTTGCAGAGCACTGGCTCAGGACACATGTGCTCCAGAGCGCTGACTCCCAATTGGACACACCGGTCCAGCCACTCCTTGGCACGTGGGATCTTCCCAGGCCAGGGATGGAACCTGTGCCCCTTCCACTGCAAGGTGGTCTCTTTACCCACTGGACCACCAGGGAAGCCCGGAAACTAGATTTTAAACATAAATATTAACATGGTACCTAAAAACTTAGGTATGCTCAACTCTGAATATTATCAGCATTCCAACCACTTGAAAACAGGCTGAGTCAATAAGTAAGAAGCCCACGGGACCATTTTTGTCCCAAACTTCACTATCCCTGGACCTAGAAAGTTCTCAGGGAATCTAGTGATCTAAAAAGCTTTATGCAAAAAATATTCTTGTTGCAATACCAAGACTTTCCAAAAAAAAAAAAAATGACCTAAATTAAGAGCATTAGTCTTCTGTTTCTCTCTATGGCCACCACATATAACTCCTCAAACCAAGGTTCCTTTCCACACAATTTTAAAAACACTTAACCTGTGGGCCCTAAACATGTGCAATTGTAGCCGTGACTGTTGGCATGAAAGATTAAGATGCCATTCCTAAATGTACTCACTCCAGCCAGTGGTGGCTCAGGCCAGGACAACTACGTTGCCAGGAAAGAGAATGCAGTCATCAAAGCCTTTCAACCTAATAGTGTGCATTATTACAAACCCTGGGCAAGGAGACAACTGGCTGTTTGCAAAGAGGCTCTGATCCAGATGCTCATAGTCATCAGTCACCCATGTTATCCCCGCCGCAGCTACTGTGTCCTCGATCCTATGTGACTGCCAGTTTTCTCCACTCTATCCAGACAGGGAATTTGATCTGTGGCCTACAGATGAGACTTCCCTTGGGCTCAAGGAACTTCTGTCCGAGTTTAATTTTCTTCTTTACTTCTAGGTGACTGCTGCTGCAGGGAGGAGGTTGGGAAAGGAGACTTAGACCCAGAGGGAGGTGAGAGCTAGCTAGATCTAGAGGTTCTCAAATGCCAATGGTGGCAAACCTCCTCTACCCTTCCTTTTTGTTCACTTTATGTCAAATACTCACAATGGCTTGAGCACCACGCTGGAGGCCCTGGTTGGGGCTGGGCCATCCTAAGCCTGCGGCACAAAGGCTCACTTTGACACTGCTTTGAAGTCTCCTTAGCACACCTCTTCTCTCTTTTTTTGCCACTTCTATTGGTCTTTTATTTATTTATTTCCATCCATCTTTGTTCTTTGGCTTGTGTGGGCCTCCCATCGCAGTGGCCTTTCTCATCGCAGAGCACCAGCTCTGGGCGCATGCGCTCCAGAGCTCTGACTCAGTAGTAGGACATATTGGTCCAGCTGCTCCGCGGCATGTGGGATCTTCCCAGGCCAGGGATCAAAGTGGCGCCCCTTGCACTGCAAGGCAGTGTCCTTACCCACTGGGCCACCAGGGAAGCCCAGCACACCTCTTCTGAAAGGGAGGTTAGAGGAAGTGGGCACACAGTCTTTGCGAGCAGTTGGTCGCCTTCACCATGCATGTTGATGGCTTTGCTAATTTCTGCCTTGAGCATCTTCATTTACGAACCTAAGTGAGGCCCTGACTTGCCTTGAGAGTTACCTGAAAGGACCCATACATGTCTGATATTTATTTGCTAGACCCAGAATCAACTGAGATGTTAGAATCTTCCTAACCAGAGCTGCTTTTTGATCCTGAAGACAAATCTTGGTGTTCATGGGGAAATTCTGAATAATAAGGTCATTTGTTGCACTTATAAAATAGAACATGGGTAGAGCTGCTTTCTGCTTTGTTGGGGAGAAGGCTCTGAACTCAGGGGTGTAAAGTACAAGAGCTTGCTGTATAACATGGAGTACTTCCCTTCTTGCTGTGTTGACGCTCTGCTTGCAATACATAAATGTGGTGTGTCGTACAGGATCGGTCTGAGACAAAAGTGAATGAGGCCCTTGATTTCTTCTGGTAGCTACTTATCTTCTGTTTTCTCATCATTTTCCCTGCACTGGAACTTTTCAAATGCCTGTCCTCTGCCCTACTCTCTAATGATTTTCTTTTTCTCTGGTGATCACAAGTGAAAAGAACTTATGAAATTGATATGTTGAATTGAGGCTAGGTGGCTTCATGTTTGCACCCAGCCCAGAGATATTTGTCTTTTACCCAGTTTTTTTTTAAGTCATAAAGAAATGGAAACACAATGTTTGATGCATTAAAGTCAGTGGGTTTTTGAAATAGTTGGGGCAGGAGAGTTTTCTACAGGGTCCCTCTCACAATACCATGCAAGGAGGCAGTTCTTCAGCCTGGCTCAAAGCTGAGCGCAGGACTGGCAGCCCTCTCTCCATGAAGCATCTCATCCACCATGAGATGCTTGCTCACAGAGCATCTTTCCACAGTGGGGAAATAGCCCTCTGAAAAGGCTCCATCATTTCAGCATCTAGCAGGATGGAGATGGGTATGAGCATCTCTGGAGGAAGATCAGGCTTGTGGCCATCTTTCCATCTGTGACCTATAGGAGCCTGAAGTCTGGAAGGAAGAAAGCTGCTGCCAAGGTTACAAAGTAGCGTCACTAACCTGAGTGAGGTAGAATCTGGGGCATGGCCTCGAGGAAGCTTTTCCGAATACTTCTCCTTAAGGAAGACACTAAAAAGTCAGTATTCATTGAGCACATACTAGGGTGCCTGATACTGTGCTAAGTGCTGTTAGCACTGTTCCATATACTCTTCACACATGATGTAAACAGCTCCAGTTTTACACATGAGGCTCAGAGAGGTTGAGTATCTTGCTCTCACAACTAGTTAGCAGCAGAACTACAATACAAGCTCAGGTCTGTGTGGCTTCAGAGCACAAGCCCTTAACCCGTACATTATACTGCTGAATCCCCAGTTTTGATTTAGGACTGGAACAGATAGGCTCAAAATACCCTCAAGCCTTTGGATTGGAAAATGGAAGCGAGACTGGGGGAGGAATGCCCGTCGGTTGAGGAAGCACTCTGAATCACAGGTTGGATACGTATCTTTAAGAGATGCAATTTGTGATTTAAGTACAGGCAAAAGCTATAGCAGTTTATTAGAACTGTGGGTTCTGTGACTTAAAGTAGACCTCTGGGGATTGTTTTAATGAATAGGCAAGGTGAATTTTAATTAGCAATTGTTTCTAAATTGTTGATAAATGGCCTTTGAAGGAGCCAGCTCCTTCAGTGGCCTTTGAAGTAAACAATTCATTCACTAGTATTTACTAAACCTCCCCTCTTTGATCTTACAGACTCTTTTTCTTTGCACTATGAGTGAGTGAGGAAGAATTTGCTAGGGAAAGGGCTATGTGCATCAATTTCAATGTCTTGCATACCAAAATTGACTACCCCTTTTCCCTGACTAGCAGAGCTGACAATTTCAACTGAGGAGCTGAGGGAAGGGTCTGTCTGTCACAGCCAAGAAAGTGGCCTTCAGTGTTCACCTGGTAGAGACTTATGAGTCTATCTGACCAAGGATAATGGATAGGTTTCAGTAGATCCTAAATGATGTGTGTCAGAAGAACCAAGGGGTTTGGGAAAAGCCTCAGTCCAAGAAAAAAACAGCCATGTGAACTTGAGAAGTCTTGGCTTTAAACCCTCCAATTTGGTCATGTGGACATAACAGTAACCCTAAGCATGCATTCTAGAGAGAGGCTCCAGTGAGGTCAGGATGAACAGGCAATTGCCATTTGCTGCTGTTCCTACACAACAGGAAAGTTTGTTAGCCTGTGATGTCCCGGCACTCGGACACTAGGGGCATTCTTTTCCATGAAAAATTATGCCAGGAGTAACTCCCAAGAGCTTCTGATGCCAAGATTTGTATGCATGG
Source organism: Tragulus kanchil (assembly GCA_022376925.1). Taxonomy (NCBI): domain Eukaryota; kingdom Metazoa; phylum Chordata; class Mammalia; order Artiodactyla; family Tragulidae; genus Tragulus; species Tragulus kanchil. The sequence continues at coordinate 60,718,924 of JAIOJX010000001.1, read as the reverse complement.
GCTCCCAGCTTCTGGGTGGGAAGAATAACTTAGTAGTTGCAGTCAACGGAATGGGAGTAAAGGAGCTAGGGGAAGTCATCCCTGACTCGATTGGCTCAGCTGCTTACATGTTACCCTTTGCAGGTGTCACCTTACCTTGTATTATTCCTGGACCATATGGTCCTTCAGGATTCCCAGGAGCTCCCGGATTCCCAGGTATGGAATGAGGACAGAAAAAGCCACCAAGCACATAAGGGCTATGCACCAAAGGAAGCTGAGAATATCCCAGCAGCATCAGGGGATCCACATTCCTCCTGAGAGGGCAACCTTGAGGACTGAGAAAATAGAATGGCTGGTAGAGAGGGCTGTGGACGGGAAGGGGATAATAGGAGAGGCCCTCCAAGAGATTAAGACTTTTTTGTTTTCACTGCACTGCATGGCTTGTGGGATACTAGTTCCCTGACCAGAGATCAAACTTGCACCCTTGGCATGAAAGCATGGAGTCCTAACCACTAGACCTCCAGGGGAAATTTCCCCAAAACTAGGGTTCTTGACTGAACATCACAAATGATAGCTAGCCACACCTACTTTCCTTTCCCCTTACCACTTGCATTTGGATTTTCAGGCCCTAAAGGGGCTCGTGGCCTCCCAGGGATTCCAGGCCAACCTGGATTGCATGGAAATAAAGGAGAACCCGGAAGTCCAGGATTGCTTCACCTGCCTGAATTGCCAGGTCAGAAAATGGGTTTCTCCTCCCCTGCTTCTCCTGTTGTGTGAGTGTGTGTTTGGACTGTGGTGGTCATCACCCACTGCAGGAAGGCAGGCTTATGCTCTGGTGTAAGTGGGATGCTTTTGATTTCATACTCAGACAAGACAGAGCTTAGAGCTATTGAACAACAGCATCTCAGAGCAATAGGGCCACTTGTGATGAGCTGGGATAACCCCTTCATGTTCAGAGGAGGAAACTGTGGGGCATATGGACACGTGATGGTGGAGACCCTTGGGGTCTGCCAGGTGGTCTGAATTTGGTGCATTCTTTTCCATGAAAAATTATGCCAGGAGTAACTCCCAAGAGCTTCTGATGCCAAGATTTGTATGCATGGGCTCCCAGCTTCTGGGTGGGAAGAATAACTTAGTAGTTGCAGTCAACGGAATGGGAGTAAAGGAGCTAGGAAGTCATCCCTGACTCGATTGGCTCAGCTGCTTACATGTTACCCTTTGCAGGTGTCACCTTACCTTGTATTATTCCTGGACCATATGGTCCTTCAGGATTCCCAGGAGCTCCCGGATTCCCAGGTATGGAATGAGGACAGAAAAAGCCACCAAGCACATAAGGGCTATGCACCAAAGGAAGCTGAGAATATCCCAGCAGCATCAGGGGATCCACATTCCTCCTGAGAGGGCAACCTTGAGGACTGAGAAAATAGAATGGCTGGTAGAGAGGGCTGTGGACGGGAAGGGGATAATAGGAGAGGCCCTCCAAGAGATTAAGACTTTTTTGTTTTCACTGCACTGCATGGCTTGTGGGATACTAGTTCCCTGACCAGAGATCAAACTTGCACCCTTGTCATGAAAGCATGGAGTCCTAACCACTAGACCTCCAGGGAATTCCCAAGACTAGGGTTCTTGACTGAACATCACAAATGATAGCTAGCCACACCTACTTTCCTTTCCCCTTACCACTTGCATTTGGATTTTCAGGCCCTAAAGGGGCTCGTGGCCTCCCAGGGATTCCAGGCCAACCTGGATTGCATGGAAATAAAGGAGAACCCGGAAGTCCAGGATTGCTTCACCTGCCTGAATTGCCAGGTCAGAAAATGGGTTTCTCCTCCCCTGCTTCTCCTGTTGTGTGAGTGTGTGTTTGGACTGTGGTGGTCATCACCCACTGCAGGAAGGCAGGCTTATGCTCTGGTGTAAGTGGGATGCTTTTGATTTCATACTCAGACAAGACAGAGCTTAGAGCTATTGAACAACAGCATCTCAGAGCAATAGGGCCACTTGTGATGAGCTGGGATAACCCCTTCATGTTCAGAGGAGGAAACTGTGGGGCATATGGAACGTGACTGGTCTGAGATCACAGAGTCACTAGTGACAGAGATAGACCCCTTCTTGGGGTCTGCCAGGTGGTCTGACTGCAGGTTCTATGGTGGTTTCTCCTGAAAGGTTAGAGAAAGAGATTCAGATGAGGGAGAGGGAAATTGTCATATTTCAAACCCTTTGCTGACACCCTGTCGTTCCAACATGAGCTTCATTGTTCAACACTGCACCAGCGATTCTCAAACTGTGTTCCCTCGGCCAGCAGTGTTAGTATCACCTGGAAATCCTTAGTAATACAGTTCTTTGGCCCCTTGGTAGAGCTGCTGCTCTGAAGCTCTGGGAGGTGGGCCCAGCAATCTGAGTTTCCCCAGGCACCCCTGCCCCAGGGGATTCTGAGTGCTTGCTCAGTCTGCGAACCCCCGCTGCCCACCAGCAGGGGGCGCACCTGAGGCCAGGTTCCCCTGGGTTTATTGGTGTCTCAGGTCCCTCCACGTCCCGAAAGAGGGAGGCGTGAGGGTGGGAGCCAGACGACTCTAGAAGAGGCCAGGCCTTGGACAGAAGGTCCCGGCTGTAGCCGGGGCTCCTCGGCCCCTGTAGGAGCCCCGGGAGTGGGTTGCTGAGCTCTGCCCAAGACACGGCATCCTTAAGCTAGAACCTCCTCTGGGTCACACGCTCCAGTCCCCGCCACTGGGCAAGTCTTCCCAGGCCCAGAGTCCTTTAAGGGAAGCCACACACATCACTAATATGTTAGCTTTTGTAGTAGGAAAAAAATCTGTGTCAGAGTCCTCTACCTAAACCTATCACTTCTAAACCTGCATGACCTTTTCTTTTTGCCTTTACATTTAGGATTTCCTGGACCTCGTGGGGCCAGGGGCTTGCCTGGGTTTCCTGGGCTCCCTGGAAAAGATGGCTTGCCTGGGAGAGCTGGCCGTCCAGGCTTACCAGGTCTCAAGGGAAACCCTGGTGACATCCTTGGTGCTGAAAATGGTGCTCCAGGAGAGCAAGGCCTGCAGGGGCTGCCCGGGGACAGAGGATTTCCTGGAGACTCTGGCCTTCCAGGACCCAAGGGTAACTCTCTTCTCCCCACCTATCTGACAGTGTGCAGAAAGCCTTTCAGAAACTGGTATAGTTGTGTCAACTAAAACAAGATGAACAACTTGAGAGCTGTGGGTTAAGTTTTGACAGTTGCACAAATACTTGCATGAATCCGGGGTGATGATGAAGTAGGGGCTTGAAATGAAGTCTTTTCTTTTTTTTTTTTTAATTTTGGCCTCTTTTATTTATTTGTTTTCATCCATCTTTATTCTTTGGCATGTGTGGGCCTCCCATTGCAGTGGCCTCTCTTACTGCAGAGCAGCAGCTCTGGGTACCTGCGTTGGTCCAGCCGCTCCGCTGTACATGGGATCTTCCAGAGCCAGGGATCGAACTGGTGCCTCTTGCATTGCAAGGCAGACTCTTTACCCACTAGACCACCAGGGAAGCCCCAAAATGAAGCCATTTTGTTCTCTCCCTCCCTTGCTTAAATCACCCGAGTCCATTCTCCTGTCTAGTAATTCCGGAAGTATGTCATATTGGGCAGTCCCTGCTATCAATCCAGGCTGTGATCATCTGCTTCTTTCTTTCTTTAGGTTCACTTGGGAACTTGGGCTTACTCGGTCCCAAAGGTGAACGGGGCAGCCCTGGAATACCAGGCCATGAGGGCCCACCAGGCCCCCCAGGCCCCGATGGTCTGTTTGGCATCAAGGGCAAACCCGGACTCCGTGGAGCCCCAGGCTTTCCAGGTATTTCAGGTAGGTCCTCCTGAGGAACAGCCCCATTATGTCAGATTTAAGCTAGACCCCAGGCCTTAGCACCCTGAGGGACAGCTGCAGCAGTTTGATGGAGTTAGAGCTGGGAAGGAAACTGAGTTGTCTAACCTCTCAAGTTTCACATCTCAAGCCCCCTGTAGTGCCAAGCTGAACCAGTTTAACCTCCAAAATGTGACCCCCAAATATGATCACTCCCTGCCCCTCCTCCACGGCCTCAGCTCCCCCCTCTCCCACCGACCCTTTACAACCTTCAGCCTCTCTCCTGCCTTCCTGCCCTGGTTGTGCAGGTGGGCCTTGCCTCTCTCTACCACCCTCAGTGGGGCTAGGAGAGGAGCCCAGGCAGCGGGCGACCACCCACCCTGGCAGCCTGCCTCTCTAGCCAGCAGGTCCAAGGACCCAGGGCCAGAGTGCCTTTCACTCCACCATGGGGCCTGACACCCCCCCTGGTTCCAGCCTAGTGTTGGCAGCCCACCTTTTAGCTCATACCACCGTTCCCACTGACTCCTGACCATGTGACTGAAGTTGAGTTTTTACACAACTGTTCATAGCTTTTTTATCCCCTTCGTTCTTCTGTGTTTCTGGGGTCTTCACATAGGCTGTCCAGATGAGAAAACGGCACACAAGTTCACAGACTAACACCCCCATCAGCTTGGCCTCTGGGGAAATTATCTTCCTCTATATGATAACCTGGCAAGGCCAGGGGTCCCTGAACTCATGCTATGGGGTTGGCCCCCATTAAATTGCCTTCCTTGTTGTGGAATCCTTCATAGCTTCCCATTAGAATCCTGGGGCTCCTAGCTACTTGGTGCTTTTCAATCCATAGAAAGCCAGGGCGGCCATTCATTTAGGTCCTTGGGGGCCCAAATACCTCTGTCGTCACTGATTTAATCCATTGGTTTTTAATTTCCCTTGCCTTTGTGGAATCCTCAAGCTTCGCCAGGTCTGCTTCTTTCTTTCTTTAGGTTCACTTGGGAACTTGGGCTTACTCGGTCCCAAAGGTGAACGGGGCAGCCCTGGAATACCAGGCCATGAGGGCCCACCAGGCCCCCCAGGCCCCGATGGTCTGTTTGGCATCAAGGGCAAACCCGGACTCCGTGGAGCCCCAGGCTTTCCAGGTATTTCAGGTAGGTCCTCCTGAGGAACAGCCCCATTATGTCAGATTTAAGCTAGACCCCAGGCCTTAGCACCCTGAGGGACAGCTGCAGCAGTTTGATGGAGTTAGAGCTGGGAAGGAAACTGAGTTGTCTAACCTCTCAAGTTTCACATCTCAAGCCCCCTGTAGTGCCAAGCTGAACCAGTTTAACCTCCAAAATGTGACCCCCAAATATGATCACTCCCTGCCCCTCCTCCACGGCCTCAGCTCCCCCCTCTCCCACCGACCCTTTACAACCTTCAGCCTCTCTCCTGCCTTCCTGCCCTGGTTGTGCAGGTGGGCCTTGCCTCTCTCTACCACCCTCAGTGGGGCTAGGAGAGGAGCCCAGGCAGCGGGCGACCACCCACCCTGGCAGCCTGCCTCTCTAGCCAGCAGGTCCAAGGACCCAGGGCCAGAGTGCCTTTCACTCCACCATGGGGCCTGACACCCCCCCTGGTTCCAGCCTAGTGTTGGCAGCCCACCTTTTAGCTCATACCACCGTTCCCACTGACTCCTGACCATGTGACTGAAGTTGAGTTTTTACACAACTGTTCATAGCTTTTTTATCCCCTTCGTTCTTCTGTGTTTCTGGGGTCTTCACATAGGCTGTCCAGATGAGAAAACGGCACACAAGTTCACAGACTAACACCCCCATCAGCTTGGCCTCTGGGGAAATTATCTTCCTCTATATGATAACCTGGCAAGGCCAGGGGTCCCTGAACTCATGCTATGGGGTTGGCCCCCATTAAATTGCCTTCCCTTGTTGTGGAATCCCCTTCATAGCTTCCCATTAGAATCCTGGGGCTCCTAGCTACTTGGTGCTTTTCAATCCATAGAAAGCCAGGGCGGCCATTCATTTAGGTCCTTGGGGGCCCAAATACCTCTGTCGTCACTGATTTAATCCATTGGTTTTTTAATTTCCTTGCTTTGTACCTGAACATTCCACTTTGGCCGCAGTTCAGGAGGTTAATCCCATTGAGCAACTGAAAGCCTAGTGAAAGAAGTCCCCGAATACCTAGGAGACCAGATGGGCCTTGGGGATTTCTACAGTACAGGACGCTAGGGGGTCTTTCAACCCTAATGCCAAGGAACTGGCTGACTTAACTGCTTGCATGAGGGATTAAAAGGGCAGCCCTGTATCCATGGCTCCCTGGGAAGCTGAAACAATGGCTTGGCTTTAACCTCTACTTCACCGATGGGCTCAGGAAACAGCCATTGTGGACTGATTCATGCTGGAAGTACTAGGAAACTAGAGTCCAGTTGCCACCCTGGCTTCCCAGAGCTCCATTTAGAGGCTAAAGCATGAACGACATTCAGAAAGTGGGGAGAGTTGTCATCAGAAGGGGTGTGCTCGTCCACCCCACCAGCTACGGTGCCATGCTGTAGAAGTAGCGACTGGCAGGGTGCCCTGGCTGGTAGGTGCTCAGGTGTCAGCCAACTAAGGAAAACCCTGCTGGTTAGCAGCCTGCCCAGTCCATTGTTCAAGGGTCGTTTACATACCCCAACAAGCCAACCAACCAGAAGCCATGGGAATGGGCAGTGGCCCAGATCTGGATAGAGTCTCACTTGACAGCCGTCTGTATTCTCTCCTGTGCTGATTCAGGACATACTGGAAAGAAAGGTCCAAGAGGCGAGATAGGTCTCCCTGCGTCCCCTGGAAAGAAAGGCCTGCCTGGATTGAAAGGCCTTCCAGGACCTCCAGGGCTAATTGGCTTCCTGGGGAACTCAGGCTTGCCAGGAGCTACCGGGCTGCCAGGCCTGCCAGGGCCAAAGGGTAAGTGATCAAGAAGGCACCAGCAGGTGCCAACGAAGAGCTGCCTTGGTGTCCAGCTCACTGCCTCCCTCCTCTATGCCTAGGAAAGGGGAATGGGGAGGCAGGTGAGCAGGGCTTCCCTGGTGGCTCAGAGGGTAAAGAATTTGCACACAATGCAGGAGACTGGGTTTGATCCCTGGGTCGGGAAGATCCCCTGGAGAAGGGCATGGCAGCCCACTCCAGTATTCTTGCCTGGAAAATCCCATGGCCAGAGGAGCCTGGCGGGCTACAGTCCATGGGGTCACACAGAGTCGGACGCTGAGCTACTAACACTTTCACAGTAGAAGACTAGTGCTAAAGGAGGACCTCCTCCCACAGCGAGTCACTCTCTGCCTGCTGGGTGGAACACTGGGCTGATTAGCGTGAGCAGGAAAGCCCAAGATGCAGATGGCCACGCCCAAGTTTCTCATTTGCATGAACCCTGCCATAAAGCCTGATGCTCTCACTTCCTGTGACTATTCAGCTAGACACCAGGGTTTGGGTGAGGGGAGGGAGGAGTGACTGGTCCAGGGTGACACAACTGGTTAGCAACAGCAACAGGCTAGACCTCATCTCACTGCCTCCTGGGCAGAGGCTTTTTCCCCCCACCGTGTCACACATGAGCTCTAACTTGACAGAGAAGTGCCTACCTCTTCTTTCCTTCCTGATACTTAGTTCCATGTCCCTGTTCAGGGAAGTAGCATAACATGTACTGACTAAGAGCTTGGGGTTTGGAGTTAGAGAAACTTAGGTTTGAATCCTTTCTCTGGTGCTTCTTAGCTGTGTGACTTTGGGTGAGTTAATCAACCTCTCTGAGCTTCCATTTCCTTATATGTCAAAGAGGGATAATGGGATTTCTTGTTTCTCAACAGGTGAGAAGGGGTCTGTTGGACTGATAGGTTTTCCAGGGCCTCCAGGTCTCCCTGGTGTTCCTGGCGCAAGTGGATTAAAGGGAATTCCTGGATCAACAGGAACAGTGGGACCATCTGGATGGCCTGGTAGCCGTGGGGAGAAAGGTGAGCTGGGGAATCCAATCCTCACATTGCCATCCATGCTTCCCAGGGTATATTTTTTAATCCACTTTGTCATCTGTGTGGCTTGTGCCCACCCTGGATTAGATGATAAGATCTGAGGTTTCTGAGTGAAGTCCTTTTAAATCAAGACTTAATCACTTTGCGTTCCCACTGCATGTTAGAGGCCTTGAGACTTATTCCCAGATGTTCAACAAAGAAGGGTTTTGAACATGGTTTCAAGTTGTAGGATCTTGGGCTTGTTCAAGAAGAGGGCATACCCATTAATGCAAAGTTGGGGAAATAGGAACCGGGAAGAAGCTGGAAGCACCCAGAAAGGGCCCTGGAGTGGCGTGGGAAGAGCTGATATGAAAGAGCTGCTGTGACATGCCTGCCCCTTGTCTAAGCCCCCCTCACGCAGTCTCATGGTCTCCACCCCTGCAGGAGACAGAGGCAGCCCTGGCCCCATCGGAATACCCAGGCTCCCAATGCTGAACCTTAACTTCAAAGGAGACAAAGGCTCTCGGGGCTTAGCTGGATCCATTGGATTTCCTGGACCCACAGGTGCTGGGGCAGGGGATGGGCAGGGGAAACACCCAAGGCAGTTTTTATGAGCAAACTTAACTTCTTTCCTGAAAAAAGGCCCCAGTAGAAGAACCCTCAGAGCAGCAGTGTGGGTAGCTGCAGAGAGGCCATGGAGGCCACCTTCCCTGGGATTGAGGGGGGTCTGGACTGTGAGACTGCCAGTTTTCACTACTCCATGCAGCTCAGTTTTTGAACCATAGGCGGCTGTATCCCTTGAGGGGCCTGGCAGATAGTGGGGGTTGGGCACTGAGCAGCTTTCCCACCAAGGAAGGGGTGGCCCTGTCTTGTGCTCCATAAGTCCAAAGGCAGCTCCTGCTACCCCCATCCCCACCCCAAGCTCACTATCCTCCAGCTTGCCCTTGTCCACCTGTGACGCAGGGCACCTGCTGCTTGAGGAGCAGGTTTTCTCTTGCCCAGAGTCTTCCCTCCAAGACTTTTGCCTCTCTCTCTCAGGTGACAAAGGAGACGTTGGCCGCCCTGGGCCACCCGGCTTGCCTGGAGCTCCTGGATTTCCCAGTGTCATCAAGGGACTAAGTGGAAGACCAGGCCCCCCTGGCTCCACAGGACTACGTGGCTTACCCGGGCTGAAGGGATCCCCTGGAATCACAGGTTTCCCAGGAATTCCAGGAGAAAGTGTAAGTGGGCCTGGATTTTTGTCTCCCCACCGGGAATGGCCTCCACAGCAGGGGGATAGGCACCTATTGCCCACCTTTCTGATCCCAGCCCACTTCCCAGCCCCTCTCTATGAGCTCGCCCCAGCAAAACCTCTCCTTGAGTCAGCCAGGTCTTCTCACCCGCTCCCATTCCTGAACATCCCCTCTTCTGGGCCTTTGTGCACACTATCGCCCCCCCATGGCAGAGCAGTCTCCTTGCAATTACTGACAACCTGCTGGTCCTTCAGGCCCCAGTCGAGGCACCCGCCCCTGCAGGAATCCCCACACTTAACACTGCTTCCACTGATCCTAGTTGACTCTGCGTGGGTCTGATTTCCTCAATGAGAGTGTTAGGACTTGAGAGCAAGCCTTACATGCTTCTTCAGCCCATAATAAGGGTTAAGTGAACAGGTATGTGTAAAGCAGATAGCATGGTATTTGGTACATGGTAGACTCTGAATAAATAGTAGCAATAATAGTACTGAAGGGACTAAATAAATTGGATCACGAGACACCTGTGTTCCCTGTCCTTTAGAGGACAGGCAGAGTCCCTGTCCTCTAAAAGTGTCCATCCAGCTGATGGAGAAACACACACACAAACACACACCTGAAGCTGACGGCTTTCCAGACTCATAGTATGTTGGACATGAGCCAGTAAAGACAGGTTTTCTTGTGAAAATCATGGGACTATTAGCCCAAATTTAGACTCCCATTTTAGACCTGCATGTATACAGCCTGCTACCTAGTGGCAGAAAGACTCCACGTTCCTTGCAGAACCTGCAGCAAAGGCCTAGCTCCGCATAGCGAGGATCAAAAACTTGTTCTTGGGCTTCCCCTGGTAGTCCAGCAGGTAAGGACACCGCCTTGCAGTGCAAGGGGCACCGGTTCGATCCCTGGCCTGGGAAGATCCCACGTGCCGCGGAGCGGCTGGACCCATGTGTCCAATTACCGAGCCGGAGCTCTGGAGCGCATGCGCCCAGAGCCGGTGCTCTGCAACAACAGAGGCCACCGCGATGGGAGGCCCACACGGGCCAAAGAACAAAGATGGATGAAAATAGAGAAATGAAAGACCAATAGAAGTGGCCCGCCTGCTCCCCTCCCTCCCCAACCCGACCCCCCAGAAAAGATAAATAAATAAAATAAATGTTTTAAAAAAAACAAAAACAAAAACAAAAACTTGTTCTTGTGTGTCATGGCTTTGGCAAGGGTTGTGATAGCCAATTGTATGTGCAGCAGGTCAGGTGCCTGGCCTGTTAGGTCCTGTATTTTCTAAGAGATTTGCTAGAACATCCAAACCTTGATTTCCCAAGACCAATTTTGATAGGCACTCGGAAGTTATAAATGACAAGACCAGGGTTAATCTGCAGATCAAACTCTTCCCCCATAACCTGTAAATATGCATTTCTACCCTTTGCTCATCACTTTCCCCTCTGCAGGATGACCCCCTACCTGTCAACCCCTGCCACAGAGTACGCAATGGACAGCTCTGAAGCAATGGCTCAGGGAAGGGAAGGGGAAGAGACAGTGGAAGGTCCTGAGGGTTGAGTAGCAATACTGATTCCCGTATTGCTTTCTTTCAAGGGTTCACAGGGCCTCAATGGAGCTCCTGGGCTCCCCGGAACATCTGGTGTCCCAGGTTTAAAAGGTAAGGAGCTTACTTCACTCTGGATAACTGGTTCTAGGTTAACCCACCTCACTACAACTAACTCAAATTAGTTCCTTTCTATGGCTGAGTAATATTCCATTGTATATATGTACTACATCTTTATCCATTCATCTGTCGATGGACTTCTAGGTTGTTTCCACATCTTGGTTATTGTAAATAGTGCTGCAGTAAACATCAGGGTGCATGTGTCTTTTTCAGTTATGGTTTTCTCAGGATATATACCCAGCATATTAATGCATATATATGGATCCAGAAAAATGGTACTGATGAGCCTATTTGCAGGGCAAAAATAGAGACACACACGTAGAGAATGGACTTGTGGACACAACAGAGGAAGGAGGGGTTGTGACGATTGAGAGAGTTACAATGAAACATATACATTGACAAATGTAAAATGGCTAGCTAGTGGGAAGTTGCCATATAATACAGGGAGCTCAACCCAGTGATCTGTGATGACCGGGGTGGGAGGGAGGTTCAAGAGGAAGGGGACATATGTACACGTATGGCTGATTTCGTATGATGGTATGGTAAAGACCAACAGAAGATTGTAAAGCAAATTATCCTCCAATTAAAATGATTTTTTAATTAAAAAAAAATGTAAGGAGCATTTCCCCCTTTACTGTGTTTTTCCAGAGCAAGGTGGATTTCTAACAGGCCCAGGGCTCTCCTTGGGGAAGATTTTGTGTTTAGAGGAAAATAAGTTTATTTACACTTCCACTTTGGCCAAACCCCTTTTGCTATCTTTATTCCTCAAAAATATGCAACAAGCAGTGGTTTGCGCCACCTACCTTCCAGACTCAGCAGCAGAAGAGACCCACAGCTCTAGACAGTCTCTAGACTCTTCTAGTGATGTTTAGGGTTCTTCATATCATCTTCTCTGCCCATCCTGAGCCTAGTGATGTGTTTCCCAATGGAGATATGCTGCACGTACAGCATTGCACGTCAGTAGCCTAGTAACATCCCAGCCCTTCACTGGGACATAAAAGCATAATATTTTACCCAATGGGTAACTGCATCAAGGAGCTTCTTTGGCCAGGATTTTTCCTTCAAAAGATCTTTTGGCCTTTACCCTGATATAAAATGTTTTGGTGTTACATAAAATAAATGATCATTTTGCTGCAAATTGAACTGTACCTTCTCCTGATCACTGGAACAATGTCTTGATATCTCCAGGCGATGAAGGGGAGACCATGGGCATTTCTGGTAACCCAGGACCCAAGGGACCACCTGGGGAGTCTGGTTTCAAAGGTAAGATGTTGTACTTTTCTCTCCTGCGTTTCAGACTCCTCAATATTGAGGAGGATTGGAAAGAATTTTGGAGGCTAACTCCAAGTTCAGCAACCTCTGTCCAGTGCAGAAAAATTCCTACCTGACATGTATCCACTCCAAGGCAGTTAACCGCATCCCCGAGCAAACCAGCCCAATTTTCATTCAAGGCTCATAGACTTAGGGGATAGTCTAATACCTTTAAGATAATGGTTCCAACCCCTTAGTTTATAGTTATCTAAACTACTTTTCAAACATGCCTACCCATCGCTCCTACTTCTGGGAACACTCGGAACAAGCTTCCCTAGTTTTCAAACGTGAAGACTGCTGCCACACTCTCTTTCAGAGTTTCTTCACTGGATCCAGCTGCCACGATGGCTCAAAAACTGCTTCTCCTTCCTGCCCCCGCTATCCAGTGGAGGAACATACTACTGGAACTGTGGCCTTATCACTCAGCATTTTTCTTGATTTTGTAGGGGTGAAAGGAAAACACGGCCCCATTGGTGATGTAGGTTTCCCAGGAAACAAAGGAGAAGACGGGAAAGATGGTCTTTCTGGAGATATTGGCCTTCCTGGCTCCCCAGGTACCATGACACATGACCAGTGTATTCTGAAAAAGTTTGGATCCGTGTCAAGCCAAGAACCCTTCTGAATTTCTGCCTTGTTTTCGTTTTTAGGACTCCCCGGGGTTGCAGGCATGAGAGGAAATCCAGGCCTTCCAGGTTCACCAGGCACCCCAGGGGCAACTGGGCCCCTGGGTCCCCCTGGCTTAATAGGAACCAAAGGTACGTGCCCTAGGGAGTGGCAATGGGGAAAAGAGTCTCTTCCTCAAAAAAATGATAGTAACTACGTTTTATTAGAAGACCCTAGCTGGAGTTAAGCCATATATCCAAGGGAGTCGTTGACTAGGCTGCCTGACAGATAATAGGAAAGGAGGAAGAAAGGAGCATGAGCATGAGTGGGAAGAGGAGAACATGGGGTCTGTGGCGAGTAAAGTTAGGAAGGAAGGTCATCACCCTGGCGTAGCTAGTCTTTCCCTGACTGAGAGATTGGGCAGCAAGTCTCTGGGAGCTGGCAACTCAAGGTCTTGGCATTACCACTCTGAGTTCTTCTTGAGGGTATATAACTATCTCCCATCCTGGAGGAGGGCATGGCAACCCACTCCAGTAATCTTGCCTGGAGAACCCCATGGACAGAAGAGCCTGGCGGGCTGCAGTCCATAGGGTCACAGTCAGATGTGACTGAAGCAGCTGAGAACAGCACAGCACTGCTCTTAACACTATGTGTGTGTACATGTTCAGTGGCTCAGTCATGTCTGACTCTGTGACTCCATGGACTGTAGGCTCCTCTCTCCATGGGATTTTTCCAGGCACGAATACTGGAATGGGTTGCCATTTCCTCGTCCAGGTATTCTTCCCAGCCCAGGGATTGAACCCAGGTCTTGTACATCTCCTGCACTGGCGGGCAGGTTCTTTACCAATAGAAGCCTCTCAAAGCTATACTGATCTCTAATAAGAGGCAGGAACATGGAGGGTGGAGACTAGGGGTGTTCCAGTCCTTAGTGCATTAAATAATCTTCAAGAGAGACCATGACCTTTGAAATGAGGACTTGGAAGTGCCCTTGGGGACAGGACCTTTTGCTGACCATTCATGATTCAATGTTGCTGGAGCCATTTCTGATCTCTCCTCTCAGGTTTCCCTGGACTACTTGGTTTACATGGACTGAATGGGCTTCCAGGAACCAAGGGCACCCATGGGACTCCAGGTAAGCAAGACCCTGGAAGGCAAGGAGAGCACTTACTCTTCCAGAAGCCTGATGGGGTGGCCTTGCATTCTAGGCCACAACGTATCCCATGTCCTTAGTGTCCCAGAGGTCCTTGCCAGTCCCCAATTTGGGATACGTTGATGGGGGAGGGAGGTGAATGGGGTTTGTCATTTTACCCGAATAAGCTCTCCTTCCTATCATTTCAGCAGCCTCTGGTATCTGTCAGGCAGGTTCCCTGCAAGTGAGCTGGGCACAAGGGCCTCACCCCTCACTGAGCTCTGTCCCCACATCTCTCTGCATCTCCTCCTAGGACCTAGTATAACTGGTGTGCCTGGGCCAGCAGGCCTGCCTGGTCCCAAAGGGGAAAAAGGCTCTCCAGGAATTGATATCGGGGCTCCAGGAAACCCAGGTGTAAGAGGACCAAAAGGTAGCCGAGGTAAGTGAGCCCAAGTCAGGCTTGGCTGGGCAGCCAGGGTTGGGGATCCTCAGGGCCATGCAGCTGCTAGGGATGAACTGTGCATGTCTTCACATTTCTGGGGATCTCAGAACCCAGGGGAACTGACTCCTGACAAAAAGAGGGGAGGCTCCACCTTGGGCTTTCCTAGGAAGGGGTATCAGAGCAGTTCAACGAGTCTTCTCTAGCCTCCAGGTTCCCTCCGACTCTCCCTCATTAACCTCAGGGCCTCTCTTTCTCACTTTGTCAGAGCCTGGGTTTAATGGTCCCGAGGGACTGGGCTTAATGACTTAGCGAGAGATTTACCAGAAGTCCTTTGGTGTCCAGGGGAGTTGACAGTCCTGGGGCCCTGAGAAGACAGCATGGCTGCTGGAAGGAGCCCATGCCTAAGAGGATAAATATCTTCATAGGACAGCCACACAGCTGATTAGAATTTACTGGTTTTACTAGAAATCAGATTTCGCCTTAATCTTCGTCCCTGACTTATCACATAGTCTAAAGTCCCTTTTTGAGTCTCCCTTCTCCCACCTCTCGGGCTTCCCTGGGGTCTCAGATGGTAAAGAATCCTCCTGCAGTTCTGGAGACATGGTTCAATCCCTGGGTCGGGAAGATCCCTTAGAGAAGGGCATGGCTACCCACTCCAGTATTCTTGCCTGGAAAATCCCCATGGACAAAGAAGCCTGGCAGGCTACAGTCCATGGAGTCCCAAAGAGTAGGACACAACTGAGAGACTAAGAACCTTAGCACCTTAACATAGCACATAGCAATTGGTCAAGAACATTGGCCCTTCTTACCATCGCGTGTTACCTGGGGACAACATGTTTGCAAAATGTTCTGTTCCTCATAGTTCTAGGGCCTGATGTCCCACCGCATCATCTTATGTATTTATGTGTATGTTTGTATAACATGTGTAGGTTTTCCAGGAACTACACTCATGCATTAATTCATTTCCAGCTGCATTTTATGTTGGGGCATCTGCTGTCTCTGTGTTTACTCTTTCCTTTGTCTGGACCAACCTGTACTTTTCTGAAAGGCAGGAGCTCCTCCAGAAGTGAGGGTTTAGGGAGGAAGGTTTTGTGGCTTCTTTGCCAGGAGATAGAGAAGCAGGGTCTTGGTGGAAGCACAGGTGTGATGCTTTTTCTGTTTTTAAATCTTGATTATAAATTCCTGGTCATTACATTATTCATTGCCCTTGGCTATCTGAGGTAATAAAATCACAATTACAAATGCAGTAAACAGCACCTGTCAAGATGGATACATTTCAGGAGCATAATATTGAAGAGGGGAGAAAAAGGAAGTCACTGAGGAATACATTTGGTGTGATTCCAACCAATTTGTTGTTTAGCAAGGCAAATATGCACGGCCAACCTGTGGTAAAAAGGGTACGAGGAACACAAACTTCAGGTGTGGTTGCCTCTGGGAGAGAGGGAAGACGGTGGAATCTGTAAAGGGTGTGCAAAGAGCAACCTAGAGAGGGCTTCCCTGGTGGTCCAGTGGGCAAGGACACCGCCTTGCAGTGCAAGGGGCGCCAGTTCGTTCCCTGGCCTGGGAAGATCCCACGTACCGTGGAGCAGCTGGACCCATGTGTCCAATTACTGAGCCGGAGCTCTGGAGTGCATGCGCCCAGAGCTGGTGCTCTGCGACAACAGAGGCCACTGTGATGGGAGGCCCACACGGGCCAAAGGAACAAAGATGGATGAAAGTAAAATAAAAATGAAAGACCAATTTTTTAAAAAAAGTGGCCAAAAAATTTAAAAAGAAAAGGAGCAACCTAGAGGGGTGAGACTGGGAGGAAGGTGGGAGGGAAGTTCAAGACGGAGGGCACATTTGTATGCATATGGTTGATTCATGTTTATGTATGTTAGAAATCAACACAGCATTGTAAAGCAATTATCCTCCACTTAAAAATAAATAAATTTGGGGCTTCCCTAGTGGTCCAGTGGGTAAAGAGTCCACCCTGCAATGCAAGGGGCACAGGTTTGATCACTGGCCTGGGGAAGATCCCATGTGCGGAGGAGCGGCTGGGCCAGTGTGTCCAATTATGAGCCAGAGCTCTGGAGTGCATGTGCTCAGAGCCGGTGCTCTGCAACGAGGGTTGGCCTACACAGGCCAAAGAATAAGATGGATGAAAAATAAATGATGACTAAGAGGCAAAAAAAAAAAAAAAAGATAACTTCAATATTTTAAAAAAGAGAGACAGCAATAAATAAATAAATAAATTTAAAACAAAACAAGCCAGGAAAAAAAAAAATTCAAAGGTATTGGCATCTTTTTTTCTTTAAATTGGGTGGTTGGAACATAGATGGTCATTCTAACTAGATGATTTTTTTGACATATGATTTATAAATATTCACAATATCTACTTAAAAGAATTTCTTTTAAAAGATTATAGTAAATAATGTACCCTCCCAACAGGAACCAAATCTCTGATCTGATTACAGAAATCAATCTACAATGAAGATTTATCCCTAAGCAAATTTCCTAGAACCAAACTCAATCCCTATAATAACTTTATCTAAATAACATTAAATTATGCCATTAATTTTCATATTTGCAGTATATATTGAGAGATTTCATTCATATATTTTGGGGTTCTTATTAGGGTTCTAACAATGGAATGAGTTGGGGAAATATGCCATCTTACAGTTTCATCATGGAATCACTTAAAAGTTCCTCATTCTTTTTTTTTTTTTGGACACTGTCTTGCATTTATTCACACAGAGGAGTAAAAATTGGTACAAATTAAAAACACTGCTTTAAATACAAATAAATAGCTCTGGTTTCTAAAGGAAACAACTCTAGATAATCCAAAGTGAAGTATTTTGTAAGTTCCTACTAGAAATAGAAGACTATTTTGGATTAAGTCCCATTCCACCATAACTCTTAGAGGACCTTATGGATAAAATGGTGAATTGTATATTCTTAGAAGTCACCAGAGAAATGGGAGATAATGCTCCCACCTCCCTGAACTATCCCCAAAATGGAAGGAGAGTTAAAAGTACCTCATTCTTAAACACTTGAGGTTTTTTTTTTTTTTTTTGGACTGTGAAGTCAGTAGTACCTTTATTTCAGGTTTCATAATATCTTGGTGTAATTATAAAATTAAGAAACAGTTTGAAATGAGGAGTTGGCTGCAAAAATTGCCATGGAAACAAACTTTTTATAAGCTGTGCACAGCCATACTTGCTCTGCTACCTGTGGTGTCTTATTTGTTGTGCATAATTTCAGCCCATATATATGTATAGATATATAAAGCTATATTTTCAGGACAAAAATACTGTATGTCTTTCTTTTCAGATGTTTTCCTTTGTGAGAAAGAAAACAAAGACTCAAGACACAACTGACAGGGCTAAAAGTAGCACCATGTGACTTTATGATTCATTTTGCTTTTTGTCTTTATTTCTTTTTCAGACTTCCAATAATGGTATACTTTTCTTGAAATTTATTTGTTCCTCCTCTATATTTCCTCAATATTCAGTTAATGAGGGAGCTGTTAATGACACTCAGATTAACCAACCAAACTGCCATCTGCTTTACAAGTTTTCATGGATTTACTACAACTTAAATATGAGATAGTCATCATTGATATTTTCAGTTTTTTTGTCAGAACAATCAAATTCAACATTAATATTTGGGGATGTTCTTGTCACAGACAAGGATCTCAACCACAAGAACAGTTTATCACCCAATTGGAATTAATTCCTCTTCACTTAAATATCTTCTAGAGTGTTCTAATGTACTAAACAACACTTTTTCCATGTTATAAGAATAAAACAGCTTTCTATATTTGTATCGTGGCTTTGATGTGTTTTCCTGCAATCTTATGTTTGATATATGCATATTATATGACTCTTTGGTAATTTTTTTTGTTTTCCTTTTTGGTAAATTAAAACACTGCTTTAAATACAAATAAATAGCTCTGGTTTCTAAAGGAAACAACTCTAGATAATCCAAAGTGAAGTATTTTGTAAGTTCCTACTAGAAATAGAAGACTATTTTGGATTAAGTCCCATTCCACCATAACTCTTAGAGGACCTTATGGATAAAATGGTGAATTGTATATTCTTAGAAGTCACCAGAGAAATGGGAGATAATGCTCCCACCTCCCTGAACTATCCCCAAAATGGAAGGAGAGTTAAAAGTACCTCATTCTTAAACACTTGAGGTTTTTTTTTTTTTTTTGGACTGTGAAGTCAGTAGTACCTTTATTTCAGGTTTCATAATATCTTGGTGTAATTATAAAATTAAGAAACAGTTTGAAATGAGGAGTTGGCTGCAAAAATTGCCATGGAAACAAACTTTTTATAAGCTGTGCACAGCCATACTTGCTCTGCTACCTGTGGTGTCTTATTTGTTGTGCATAATTTCAGCCCATATATATGTATAGATATATAAAGCTATATTTTCAGGACAAAAATACTGTATGTCTTTCTTTTCAGATGTTTTCCTTTGTGAGAAAGAAAACAAAGACTCAAGACACAACTGACAGGGCTAAAAGTAGCACCATGTGACTTTATGATTCATTTTGCTTTTTGTCTTTATTTCTTTTTCAGACTTCCAATAATGGTATACTTTTCTTGAAATTTATTTGTTCCTCCTCTATATTTCCTCAATATTCAGTTAATGAGGGAGCTGTTAATGACACTCAGATTAACCAACCAAACTGCCATCTGCTTTACAAGTTTTCATGGATTTACTACAACTTAAATATGAGATAGTCATCATTGATATTTTCAGTTTTTTTGTCAGAACAATCAAATTCAACATTAATATTTGGGGATGTTCTTGTCACAGACAAGGATCTCAACCACAAGAACAGTTTATCACCCAATTGGAATTAATTCCTCTTCACTTAAATATCTTCTAGAGTGTTCTAATGTACTAAACAACACTTTTTCCATGTTATAAGAATAAAACAGCTTTCTATATTTGTATACGTGGCTTTGATGTGTTTTCCCTGCAATCTTATGTTTTTGATATATGCATATTATATGACTCTTTGGTAATCTGTTGGAAATTTTTTTTGGTTTTGAACCTAATAGAAATCATCCCACAAAAAGAAATTTGAGCAAATGAGTGTTATGAATGTAGGCCAGTAAATGGCTACTCTTTTTGGCCAAACAGGGAGAAGGGATTTAGGCAATTATCAAGCATTCAGCTAATATCATGATTCACCTATAAAACTGGTTTCTCAGGTTGCCTGGAAGACATAGAAGTTAGCCAGAGAAGACACCAGAGGTCTCAGCGCCCTTCCCACCTCCATTCTGCTGGAGCAGGCAGGGGTCCATTCTGACCGATTAGGGCCTACATCCCACCTTGACCTATGACGTTTTCTGAGCAGCAGCATACAGAACTGGTTAACTGAATGAAATGTTATACAACAGGGACAGTAGTTTTAAAAACCCCTCTGGAAACTTCAGTTCCAGGTGCTACACTCATACCTTCTTTTCTTCCTGATTTTGGGGAAATCTGTTTTAAAATAGATTTCCATTTCCAGCCAGGTTGGAGAGCTAGAACTTTCTGAAGCTCTATTCATCCCAATTCAATGCAGCCCCCGCTGCCACTGCCAGCGAGGACTATTGGAGCCCCTGTCACCTGCGCGCTGGGCAGCTGGCTGCCAAGGGAGGAGCAAGGGAGAGGAGCCCTCTGCTGGCTTGGGCTGGTCTGGCTGCTACCGAACAGCTTCTATTTTCTTTGTACGAACTTCCATTTTCTCTGAGAGAGCCTGGCTCTCTCTTAGGCACACAAAGGCCCTGCAGCCCCTTTTATTTATTCTTTGCAGGTTTCCCAGGTCTCCAGGGCCCCGTGGGTCTCCCAGGTGCCCCGGGCCTCTCCTTGCCCTCAGTCATAGCAGGACAGCCTGGCGACCCTGGGCGTCCAGGCCTAGATGGAGAACGAGGTAAAGCCAAGAAGCCCAAAGAAGGCTGACCGTCACCTTCTGTCGGGAGTTTGAGGAGGGCTTGTCTACAGTCCAGCCCCATCCACACTGCTGGACATACACGGGCCTGCATGGCTTCACATCCCTCCCCCTGTGGGGACACAGAGGGCTGGAATGGGCTACATTTTGCTAAATGGGTTTGGGAAGGTCTGGGCACGGGGGCCCACAGAAGGCGAGGGAACATTTTCTGCCCTGGGAATGAGCTTTGGCTTCCTATCAATCTCCAGGCCGCAGTGGCCATTTCCTCTGCCCTCATCCCACTTCCTATCCTATCCCTAGGCCGCCCAGGTCCCCCCGGGCTCCCAGGTCTCCCTGGACCATCCTCGGATCAAGGCGACCCTGGAGACCCTGGCTTCCCTGGAATTCCTGGCCCTCAAGGGCCCAAGGGAGACCAAGGAACTCCAGGTTTCTCTGGCCTCCCTGGAGAGCTAGGATTGAAAGGTATTGACGGCATGGCTGGCTACCGGGGCCTTCCCACTCCACAGCCAGAGATGGCTGCTTCCCACAGCTCTGTGAAGAGAGAACCGCTGGTGATGCTCTTCCCGCCCTCATCTCTGCTTAGTCTCAAGCCCCCTTCCCTCACCAGCACCACCGTGACAGGCCCTCACTTGCTTTCTTTTGGATTTTGCCAGGCATGAGAGGTGAGCCTGGCTTCATGGGGACTCCGGGCAAGGTTGGGCCACCTGGAGATCCAGGACTTCCAGGGATGAAAGGGAAGGCAGGGCCAAGAGGTGAGTTGAGAGCAGGTGCCAGCTGCTCCTGAGCTCGAGGGAGGGGTTGGAGGTAACACTCCTTCAGGAGTCATTTCTCACGGTGCCGAAAAGGGAGGGCATTTGTTCACCTTGGGGATATTTCAGCCACCATGGACTCTGCCACCGACCTCCCCTCTCTGCACCATGTCTGCGTTAGTGTGTACTGAGTTGGCACTCAGATCACCACGCATGCATTTGCTAAATCCAGAAATGAAGCCCCATCCTTCCCGTCTTTTATCTCCACTCCTTTGCTCACACATCCAATCCATTAACTCCAATCCTAGGAGCTGTGTTTCCTGAACGTGCCTTGCGTCCGCTCCCCTCTCATCACCATCACTGATACCACTCAGGTCCAAGCCACCAACATTTCTCATGTGAATCACTGATAACCTGCTACCTGGTCTCCCTGCTTTCATAATGCACCTTCCCCAACAATCATTTCTCCAGACAGTCGTCATAGAGGTTTTATAAAAGCAGAAGTCATCCCCTGTCATCCTACACCATCCCTCATCACCCGCCTTTCCCCTTTGCTGCTCACTGTGCTTTAGTCACATGAGCCTCTTTCAGTTACCTAAAAGCATCATATCTTGATTGGCCACAGGGCCTTTGCACATGCTAGTTCTACTTCCTGGAATACTTTCCCCCACCTCCAGCCCTTTCTGATGTTTAATGGTCTCAGCTTATGTGTTGCTGCTTGTAAGAGGCTGCTTATAACTCTCGCTAAAGCAGGTTCTCCATTCTGTAGCCCTCTCCGCCCCCTCCCATAGTTACTGCACTGTCCATTTCCTTTGTAGCACTTCTCACAATCTGCAGTAAGATTAATGGTTTTTGTTCATCTTAATTACTAGATCATCATCCCATAAAGGTCTATCCCCTCATCTCCCAGGACCTGGAACATACTAGGCACTCAAGCAAATTGACTTATTTAGCTTCTATTAGTAAGCCAGCTGGTTGAGTTTGATGTTCTAGGCTGTGATGCTAACTGAACCTCAAGGGGCTCTCCCTGGACACTTCCTCTGCTTGACATTTCCATTTCTCCCCTGCCCTCCACAGGCTTATCTGGCCCTCGAGGTGCTCCTGGACAAACACCAATCGCAGAACCCATCCAGGCTCCTCCTGGACCCATGGGTCTTCCAGGCATCAATGGCATCTCTGGCCTCATGGGGGACCCAGGGGTCCAAGGACCTATGGGCCTACAAGGTGAGTAGGGTGCCAGGGAAAGGGAACTTAGCAGAGAGCTGAGATAGCTTTGACTGGGAGGCTGACGCAACTGGAAGGGAACCCCCAGCTCCGAGGCAGTACCTTCATCCAGTGTTTCCTTGACTCCTTCACAAAGCGCCCAAGCTTCTTGCCAGGAAGGAGGGCCCACAGGGCCAGCAACTGTACTTGGCTTCAGAGGACCTGTGGGAGCACAACAGCTAATCCAGACAGTTTGTTCCTCACTAATGTGCTGCTGCAGGAAGGTGGAAGTGTGATGGGCGATAAAGAACAACAGAGAAAGCCCAGGGCTAGGGAACATAAAACCCAGCTTCTAATTCCAGTTTTGCCCCAACTGGAGTAAGCTAGCAGTCTCTCTGGGCCTCAGTGTCCTCATTTCTGACCTGGTACCCCAGCAGTTACCCTGTATCCTTCCCAGAGTTGCTGCGAGGATGACAGAAAGTGAGGAGGGACATGGGTGTGGAGAGGCTCAGAAGGGCTAAGTTCAGAGTGGGTTACTGGGGCCCGAGCTGCCCAGACCAGAGCAAAGAAGGCTCAGCCCTGTGCTCTGCATGCACTCTCAGGTGATGGCCAAATGCGCCCTCTTGTGGTGAGTCTGTGACTCAGCTCATTCGCAAGACTGTGGCTTAGATCCTTAACTCCTAGGGAAAACCACCAGGCCATTCAGGTATGACCTAAATCAAATTCGTTACAATTATACAGTGGAAGTCACAAATAGATTCAGGGTATTAGACCTGATAGAGTGCCTGAAGAACTATGGACAGAGATTCGTAACACTGTACAGGAGGCAGTGATCAAAACCATCTCCAAAAGAAAGAAATGGTAAAAGGCAAAATGGTGGTCTGAGGAGGCCTTACAAATAGCTGAGGAAAGAAGATATGCAAATGATAAAGGAGAAAAGGAAAGATACACCCATCTGAATGCAGAGTTCCAGAGAATAGCAAGGAGAGATAAGAAAGCCTTCTTAAGTGAACAATGCAATGAAATAACAAGAGAATGGGAAAGACTAGAAATCTATACAAGAAAATTACAGATACCAAGGGGGCATTTCATGCAAAGATAGACACAATAAAGGACAGAAACGGCACAGACGTAACAGAAGCAGAGGATATTAAGAAGAGGTGGAAAGTATACACAGAACTATACAAAAAAGACCTTAATGAGCCAGATGACCATGATGGTGTGATCACTCACCTAGAGCCAGACATCTTGAACTGCAAGTCAACTGGGCCCACAGGGCCACAACTGTACTTGGCTTCAGAGGACCTGTGGGAGCACAACAGCTAATCCAGACAGTTTGCTTGCTGCAGGAAGGTGGAAGTGTGATGGGCGATAAAGAACAACAGAGAAAGCCCAGGGCTAGGGAACATAAAACCCAGCTTCTAATTCCAGTTTTGCCCCAACTGGAGTAAGCTAGCAGTCTCTCTGGGCCTCAGTGTCCTCATTTCTGACCTGGTACCCCAGCAGTTACCCTGTATCCTTCCCAGAGTTGCTGCGAGGATGACAGAAAGTGAGGAGGGACATGGGTGTGGAGAGGCTCAGAAGGGCTAAGTTCAGAGTGGGTTACTGGGGCCCGAGCTGCCCAGACCAGAGCAAAGAAGGCTCAGCCCTGTGCTCTGCATGCACTCTCAGGTGATGGCCAAATGCGCCCTCTTGTGGTGAGTCTGTGACTCAGCTCATTCGCAAGACTGTGGCTTAGATCCTGAACTCCTAGGGAAAACCACCAGGCCATTCAGGTATGACCTAAATCAAATTCGTTACAATTATACAGTGGAAGTCACAAATAGATTCAGGGTATTAGACCTGATAGAGTGCCTGAAGAACTATGGACAGAGATTCGTAACACTGTACAGGAGGCAGTGATCAAAACCATCTCCAAAAGAAAGAAATGGTAAAAGGCAAAATGGTGGTCTGAGGAGGCCTTACAAATAGCTGAGGAAAGAAGATATGCAAATGATAAAGGAGAAAAGGAAAGATACACCCATCTGAATGCAGAGTTCCAGAGAATAGCAAGGAGAGATAAGAAAGCCTTCTTAAGTGAACAATGCAATGAAATAACAAGAGAATGGGAAAGACTAGAAATCTATACAAGAAAATTACAGATACCAAGGGGGCATTTCATGCAAAGATAGACACAATAAAGGACAGAAACGGCACAGACGTAACAGAAGCAGAGGATATTAAGAAGAGGTGGAAAGTATACACAGAACTATACAAAAAAGACCTTAATGAGCCAGATGACCATGATGGTGTGATCACTCACCTAGAGCCAGACATCTTGAACTGCGAAGTCAACTGGGCCCTAGGAAGCATCACTATGATCAAAGCTAGTGGAGGTGATGGAATTCCAGCTTAGCTATTTCAAATCCTAAAAGTGGATGCTGCTGAAGTGCTACTCTCAATATGCCAGCAAATCTGGAAAACTCAGCAGTGGCCACAGGACTGGAAAAGGTCCATTTTCATTCCAATCCCAAAGAAGGTCAGTGCCCAAGAATGTTCAAACTACCACACCTTTGCACTCATTTCACATGGAAGCAAGGTGATGCTCAAAAATCCTCCAAGCTAGGCTTCAACAGTTCATGAACCAATAACTTCCAGATGTACAAGCTGGATTTAGAAAAGGCAGAGGAACCAGAGATCAAATTGCCAACATCCACTAAATCATAGAAAAGGCAAGGGAGTCCAGAGAAACATCTACTTCTGCTTCATTGACTATGCTAAAGCCTTTGACTGCTTGGATCACAACAAACTGGAAAATTCTGAAAGAGATGGAAATCCAGACCACCTTACCTGCCTTCTGTGAAACCTGTATGCAGGACAAGAAGCAATAGTTAGAACTGGACATAGAACAATTTTCTGGTTCCAAATAGGGAAAGGAATACATCAAGGCTATATACTGTCACCATGCTTATTTAACTTATATGCAGAGTACATCATGTGAAATGCCAGGCTGGATGAAGCACAAGCTGAAGACAAGATTGCAGGGAGAAATGTCAATAACCTCAGGTATGCAGATGGCACCACTCTTATGGCAGAAAGTGAAGAAGAACTAAAGACCCTCTCAATGAGGGTGAAAGAGGAGCGTGAAGAAACTGGCCTAAAACTCAACATTCAGAAAACAAAAATCCTGGCATCCGGTCCCAGCACTTCATGGCAAATAGATGGGCAAGCAATGGAAACAATGACAGACTTTATTTTCTTGGGCTCCCAAATCACTGTGGATGGTGACTGCAGCCATGAAAGTAAAAGACGCTTGCTCCTTGGAAGAAAGCTGTGACAAACCTAGACAGCATATTAAAAAGCAGAGACATCTGTCAACAAAGGTCCTTATAGTCAAAGCTAGACCTTAATGAGCCAGATGACCATGATGGTGTGATCACTCACCTAGAGCCAGACATCTTGAACTGCGAAGTCAACTGGGCCCTAGGAAGCATCACTATGATCAAAGCTAGTGGAGGTGATGGAATTCCAGCTTAGCTATTTCAAATCCTAAAAGTGGATGCTGCTGAAGTGCTACTCTCAATATGCCAGTAAATCTGGAAAACTCAGCAGTGGCCACAGGACTGGAAAAGGTCCATTTTCATTCCAATCCCAAAGAAGGTCAGTGCCCAAGAATGTTCAAACTACCACACCTTTGCACTCATTTCACATGGAAGCAAGGTGATGCTCAAAAATCCTCCAAGCTAGGCTTCAACAGTTCATGAACCAATAACTTCCAGATGTACAAGCTGGATTTAGAAAAGGCAAAGGAACCAGAGATCAAATTGCCAACATCCACTAAATCATAGAAAAGGCAAGGGAGTCCAGAAAAACATCTACTTCTGCTTCATTGACTATGCTAAAGCCTTTGACTGCTTGGATCACAACAAACTGGAAAATTCTGAAAGAGATGGAAATCCAGACCACCTTACCTGCCTTCTGTGAAACCTGTATGCAGGACAAGAAGCAATAGTTAGAACTGGACATAGAACAATTTTCTGGTTCCAAATAGGGAAAGGAATACATCAAGGCTATATACTGTCACCATGCTTATTTAACTTATATGCAGAGTACATCATGTGAAATGCCAGGCTGGATGAAGCACAAGCTGAAGACAAGATTGCAGGGAGAAATGTCAATAACCTCAGGTATGCAGATGGCACCACTCTTATGGCAGAAAGTGAAGAAGAACTAAAGACCCTCTCAATGAGGGTGAAAGAGGAGCGTGAAGAAACTGGCCTAAAACTCAACATTCAGAAAACAAAAATCCTGGCATCCGGTCCCAGCACTTCATGGCAAATAGATGGGCAAGCAATGGAAACAATGACAGACTTTATTTTCTTGGGCTCCCAAATCACTGTGGATGGTGACTGCAGCCATGAAAGTAAAAGACGCTTGCTCCTTGGAAGAAAGCTGTGACAAACCTAGACAGCATATTAAAAAGCAGAGACATCTGTCAACAAAGGTCCTTATAGTCAAAGCTATGGTTTTCCCAGCAGTCATGTTTGAATGTGAGAGTTGGACCATAAAGAAGGCTGAGCACCAAAGAATTGATGCCTTTGAACTGTGGCATTGGAGAAGATGCTTGAGTCCCTTGGATTGTAAGATCAAACCAATCAATCCTAAAGGAAATCACCCCTACATATTCATTGGAAGGACTGATGCTGAAGCTGAAGCTCCAACACTTTGGCCACCTGATGCAAAGAGATGACTCATTGGAAAAGTCCCTGATGCTGGGAAAAATAGAAGGCAGAAGGAGAAGGGGACAAAAAAGAGGACGAGATGGTTGGATGGCATCACTGAGTCAATGGATATGAGTTTGAGCAAGCTCCAGATGGGGAAGGACAGGGAGGACTGGTGTGCAACAGTCCATGGGGTTGAAAAGAGTCAGACATGACTGAGCAACCAAACTGAACTGAACTATAGTAAGTGCTGGGCATGACACCCAAGTTCCCTTTCTCTAGGCCTAGAGAAGTCCCTCTTCCTCCACATTGAGTATCCCACTGTGGGCTTTCTCTCCTTGCAGGTTCCAAAGGTTTACCTGGCATCCCTGGCAAAGATGGTGCTAATGGACTCCCTGGCCCACCCGGGCCTCTTGGTGATCCTGGTCTCCCTGGACTACAAGGCCCTCCAGGATTTGAAGGTCTGGCAATGTCAATATAGGGGGCAGAGGGCTTCTCTAAGGGTTTGAGGCTTGGGGGTGAGTCAAAATCTCAAATCGTGGAATTAGGAAACCTGGCAGTAAATCTTAACACTCCTAGGAGGCTGGAAAGCTGGGCTCTCATCCATTCACCCCCCAACTCCATTCTAAGCCTGTGAAGGATCAGAGCCCTACATTCCAGAGTGTGAAGAACTGTTCCAAATACTTCTCTTAGTTCTCTTCCAGCTCTTATGAGCTATGACTCCTGCACTGCACCATCACCTACCCCTTTCTATCCAGGGATTCTGACATGGATGGAAAGAGGGTTGGTTCAAGGAGAAATAAATCCCGTGATAAGACGCTTGCTCCTTGGAAGAAAGCTGTGACAAACCTAGCATATTAAAAAGCAGAGACATCTGTCAACACAGGTCCTTATAGTCAAAGCTATGGTTTTCCCAGCAGTCATGTTTGAATGTGAGAGTTGGACCATAAAGAAGGCTGAGCACCAAAGAATTGATGCCTTTGAACTGTGGCATTGGAGAAGATGCTTGAGTCCCTTGGATTGTAAGATCAAACCAATCAATCCTAAAGGAAATCACCCCTACATATTCATTGGAAGGACTGATGCTGAAGCTGAAGCTCCAACACTTTGGTCACCTGATGCAAAGAGATGACTCATTGGAAAAGTCCCTGATGCTGGGAAAAATAGAAGGCAGAAGGAGAAGGGGACAAAAAAGAGGACGAGATGGTTGGATGGCATCACTGAGTCAATGGATATGAGTTTGAGCAAGCTCCAGATGGGGAAGGACAGGGAGGACTGGTGTGCAACAGTCCATGGGGTTGAAAAGAGTCAGACATGACTGAGCAACCAAACTGAACTGAACTATAGTAAGTGCTGGGCATGACACCCAAGTTCCCTTTCTCTAGGCCTAGAGAAGTCCCTCTTCCTCCACATTGAGTATCCCACTGTGGGCTTTCTCTCCTTGCAGGTTCCAAAGGTTTACCTGGCATCCCTGGCAAAGATGGTGCTAATGGACTCCCTGGCCCACCCGGGCCTCTTGGTGATCCTGGTCTCCCTGGACTACAAGGCCCTCCAGGATTTGAAGGTCTGGCAATGTCAATATAGGGGGCAGAGGGCTTCTCTAAGGGTTTGAGGCTTGGGGGTGAGTCAAAATCTCAAATCGTGGAATTAGGAAACCTGGCAGTAAATCTTAACACTCCTAGGAGGCTGGAAAGCTGGGCTCTCATCCATTCACCCCCCAACTCCATTCTAAGCCTGTGAAGGATCAGAGCCCTACATTCCAGAGTGTGAAGAACTGTTCCAAATACTTCTCTTAGTTCTCTTCCAGCTCTTATGAGCTATGACTCCCCTGCACTGCACCATCACCTACCCCTTTCTATCCAGGGATTCTGACATGGATGGAAAGAGGGTTGGTTCAAGGGAGAAATAAATCCCGTGATAAGATATGGCTGTTCTGCTACTTACCTCCTTTTATATCAGAAATGGCAAAGCAGTTACCCTGTGTAGAGATCAGTCCTGACGCTCACGGGAAATCACCATTATTGTCAGCTGCACCTGCCATTGGCAGGAAAGGAGGGTGTGATTTTGCCTCGCTAGTTCCAGCTCTGCCTTCCCTGCCTCTGATTCAGTGGGTCCTCGGTTATCTCCTGATGAGAGCCTGCAAGGCCAGCCCGAGAAGCAGCTCCCTCTGCTCCCTCATCCCCTCCCAGAGAACCCAAGGCTGGGTGACTGTGGAAAGGAAACCAGACCATGTGCTTTTCAAAAGGATTCTGTCTGATTTGGCTTTCTAGTTCTACCACTTTCTAGCTGTCAGTGATGAGCCTCAGTTTCATTATCCACACATGGGGGTGATAAGGTTGTTGTAAGAATCGAGTGAGCTAATGCGTGTATATAATAGCCCTGGCCCAACGCTTGCCACAAAGGAGCTGCTGTTCTTATTGGCTGTACCTGATCACCCCCTTTTCTGCTCTCCATCTCAGGAGCTCCAGGGAAGCCAGGCCCTTTCGGGAGGGCTGGAGTGCCTGGGCAGAGTGTGAGAGTGGGCTACACCTTGGTGAAGCACAGCCAGTCGGAACAGGTGCCCCCATGCCCGAATGGGATGAGCCAGCTCTGGGTGGGTTACAGCCTGCTGTTCGTGGAAGGGCAGGAGAAAGCCCACAACCAGGACCTGGGTAAGTACTGGTTCCCACAGCCAGCCCTGGCCATCTCGCCCCACAAGGACCACTCCTCACTCCTCCCTCTTCCCAACCATTGGTGGGCTCACATTGGGCAGTGGGTTACAAGCACCAGGTCTGGAGTCAGGCAGTTCTGTATTCATACCCTGGCTCTGGCACGTAACTCTGGACACTTAGGTTATTCAACCTAAGCTTCTGCCTCCTTCTCAATGGAACAAGGCTAATTCTAGTACCTATCTCATAGGTTGAAGTAAGGATTACAGAAATCACCCATGTAAAATGCTGAGAACAACGTTTTGACACGTTTGTTGTTCAGTCACTAAGTCATGTCTGACTCCTTGTGACCCCCATGGACTGCAGCACACCAGGCTCCTCTGTCCTCCACTATCTCCAAAGTTTGCACAAATTCATGCCCACTGAGTCAGTGATGCTCTCTATCTCATCCTCTGCCACCCCCTTCTCCTCCTGCCTTCAATCTTTCCCAGCATCAGGATCTTTTCTCATCAGGTGCCCAAAGTATCAGAGCTTCAGCTTCAGCATCATTCCTTCCAATGGATATTCAGGGTTGACTCCTTTAGGATTGACTGGCTTGATCTCCTTGCTGTTCAAGGGACTCTCAAGAGTCTTCTCCAACACCACAATTTGAAAACATTAAGCATCCATTAAACATTAGTGATTAGTATTAAGGTGCTTATTCACTCAGTTGTGTCCAACTCTCTGTGACCCCATGGACTGTAGCCCACCAGGCTCCTCTGTCCATGGGATTCTCCAGGCAAGAATACTGGAGTAGACTGTCATTTCCTTCTGCAGGGGATCTTCCCAACCCAGGAATGGGACCTGGTCACCTGCATTGCAGGTGGATTCTTTACCATCTGACCCACCAGGGAAGTGATTAGTAGTAGTAGTAGTCATAATAACAATAATATGCTCTGCGAGCAACAATGCTTACCCAGTAATTCATTGAGTTGTCTTTAGGTGTGACTTTGAACTGCAGACTCACTCTATTAAGTGATGGTTTTACAAAAAGGTTGAATTAAGGAGCCGTTCAGTTTCTAAAGAGATTCTTTTCATTCTGCAATCTCCTTGGTACATAGAAAGTTGGATTTGATCAGCAGAGCCCAGCGTGTGTACAGTGGTCCAGGACTGGAAGGAGAGGCAACCACGCTCTGGTACAAGCAGCTAGACAGGAACACAAACCACCATCGAGTCCAGTCATTGTGGCTCTGAGGACCAGCCCAGCTCAGACCCTGAACCAGACCTTACCTGTCCACCTTCTTGCCTTCCAGGGTTTGCCGGCTCCTGCCTGCCCCGCTTCAGCACCATGCCCTTCATCTACTGTAACATCAACGAAGTGTGCCACTATGCCAGGCGCAACGATAAATCCTACTGGCTCTCCACCACCGCCCCGATCCCCATGATGCCGGTCGGTCAGACGCAGATTCCCCAGTACATCAGCCGCTGCTCTGTGTGTGAGGCGCCCTCCCAAGCCATTGCCGTGCACAGCCAGGACATCACCATCCCGCAGTGCCCCCTGGGGTGGCGCAGCCTGTGGATCGGATACTCCTTCCTCATGGTGAGGCTCTGCACTGCCCTTCCCCAGAGTAAAGGCTGAGGACAGGGAGCGCAGGGAGGGCATTCGAATGCTCAGGGAGCAGGTGACACGAGGGCCAGGACGTTAGGCCAAATATGAGGCCCACTTGTACTTGACGGGTGACAAACACTAAATGTCCCCTAAAGGATATGGTGCAGGTTGCAAGCAAGAGTTCCAATAAAGGTGACTTCAGAGTCACCTTGAAGAGCTATCAGTAGAGCCACTGAGGGGACAGGCCAAGGGTCTAACCACCTGGTGAGCTAGTTCATGCCGTCTCCCCTCTCCCGAAAATGCCACCATGGCCTTGGAGCAAAGGGCTCTGAGGAGAACTGCATTATGAATCCTGTTGAATTTTCCTTAATTTAGCCTTTCTCAGATTTGTCAGTGGAACCTGGCGGGGGGCACTAGCACACCAGGGACTCGGGGGTGGCAGCAGTCTGAGATATGCTGGTCAGTAGGTAGACACAGCCCAGGAACCATGGGCTAGGAAGGCACTCGGGAGCCTGAAGGGGGCACGGCAGGCCCTGAGGCAGTGACACGGGACCAAAACACTGGCCAGACATGGGGGCTGAGCCCAGGGATCAGACCTCAGGGCTGGAGCAGCAGAACCCCTCACCTCCTGGGTGACCAGCTCACGGCCGCCCTCTATCCGTTTCAGCACACGGCCGCCGGCGCTGAGGGTGGGGGCCAGTCCCTGGTCTCCCCAGGCTCCTGCCTAGAGGATTTCCGGGCCACCTTTCATCGAGTGCAGTGGTGCCGGGCACCTGTCACTACTTTGCCAACAAGTACAGTTTCTGGCTGACAACTGGGGAGAGGCAGCATTTGGGAGGAGCCCATATCTGAGACGCTGAAAGCTGAGTAACATCAACGAGTGTGCCACTATGCCAGGCGCAACGATAAATCCTACTGGCTCTCCACCACCGCCCCGATCCCCATGATGCCGGTCGGTCAGACGCAGATTCCCCAGTACATCAGCCGCTGCTCTGTGTGTGAGGCGCCCTCCCAAGCCATTGCCGTGCACAGCCAGGACATCACCATCCCGCAGTGCCCCCTGGGGTGGCGCAGCCTGTGGATCGGATACTCCTTCCTCATGGTGAGGCTCTGCACTGCCCTTCCCCAGAGTAAAGGCTGAGGACAGGGAGCGCAGGGAGGGCATTCGAATGCTCAGGGAGCAGGTGACACGAGGGCCAGGACGTTAGGCCAAATATGAGGCCCACTTGTACTTGACGGGTGACAAACACTAAATGTCCCCTAAAGGATATGGTGCAGGTTGCAAGCAAGAGTTCCAATAAAGGTGACTTCAGAGTCACCTTGAAGAGCTATCAGTAGAGCCACTGAGGGGACAGGCCAAGGGTCTAACCACCTGGTGAGCTAGTTCATGCCGTCTCCCCTCTCCCGAAAATGCCACCATGGCCTTGGAGCAAAGGGCTCTGAGGAGAACTGCATTATGAATCCTGTTGAATTTTCCTTAATTTAGCCTTTCTCAGATTTGTCAGTGGAACCTGGCGGGGGGCACTAGCACACCAGGGACTCGGGGGTGGCAGCAGTCTGAGATATGCTGGTCAGTAGGTAGACACAGCCCAGGAACCATGGGCTAGGAAGGCACTCGGGAGCCTGAAGGGGGCACGGCAGGCCCTGAGGCAGTGACACGGGACCAAAACACTGGCCAGACATGGGGGCTGAGCCCAGGGATCAGACCTCAGGGCTGGAGCAGCAGAACCCCTCACCTCCTGGGTGACCAGCTCACGGCCGCCCTCTATCCGTTTCAGCACACGGCCGCCGGCGCTGAGGGTGGGGGCCAGTCCCTGGTCTCCCCAGGCTCCTGCCTAGAGGATTTCCGGGCCACCCCTTTCATCGAGTGCAGTGGTGCCCGGGGCACCTGTCACTACTTTGCCAACAAGTACAGTTTCTGGCTGACAACAGTGGGGGAGAGGCAGCAGTTTGGGGAGGAGCCCATATCTGAGACGCTGAAAGCTGGTCAGCTCCACACCCGGGTCAGCCGCTGCCAGGTGTGTATGAAAAGAGTGTAGGGTGGCACCTGCCACTCTGCCCCTTGTCCTCCCCTCCCCCACACAACGGTCACCTCACAAACCCAAACGGTCTGAAGAAGGAAGGCCTCAGCCCTTTTGCCCATCTGTCAAGTTGGACCTTGGAGTCTCATTTGGACTGGACTACTGGACATTGGTCACCGCCCCCCCAACCTCAGGCCCCGCGGGTAAGCCCACCCTGCTGAGGTCTGCTGTTCCATTTCAGTCAACCTGGTGCTACAATCTGGTTTGGATGCTCCTGTGACTCTTCAAGGCTACCTCAGAAAGACCTGCTGGGCCACTGCTTTCTTAGAATGCTGGCTTCCCTCACTGTCTTGATCAGAAAGCTCTTCATGACAGCTAGGGGGGTCATTTCTTTATGTCCAGAGGTCACCGAACATTCTTTGGCTTAAACTAGAACCCGGTGTTTCCACATGAAAAAAAAATTTCTCTGGCTTAACATTATGGATGGCTGGAGCCTGCACAGGGCAAGCTCTCACTCTTCATGGAGACAGAATGAGCTGCCAGCCAGTAGCCCAGGGTGAGCTTTGACTCCGAGAGTAAGCATAACTGGGCCAGAAGGCCAGTGGCCAAGAGGGGCTCATTAACTTAATAGACAAATCACTTCCTACCTTGTCGGCTCCTTCCCCAGTCATGGGCACCAGACTTTGCCTGATTCAGAGTAGAGCAGAAGATGTACCAGATGGGGTGAGACCCATAAAGGGAAATAAGAACTGCTGCCCTTTCTCCTGGGCCAGAGGTAGAAAGGAGGATGGGTAAGGAGGTGTGAATTTTGTTTTTGACTCCAGGAACAAAAAGGTAAATCCCTTGTCCCAATTTCTCAGAAGCTTTTGTTTATTCCAAATGCCATCCAGATGTGTGCAATGTGGCCAATTGACCCTGCAGTGCTGGTTTCTTTGCATTTTGAGGCTGTGAGAGACTTGCCATCAAAATGTCCATTCAATTGCTCTTTCATAGGTAGCCTGTTAAACCATGTGGATATGTTTTGAAAGTCTCATAAAAAATCTAGCACACTCCTCTCTTTAGCAGTTAGCAGAGCCAAAGCAAGCCTGCGTAGACTATAAGGGATAGCGTATTCTGTTTAGGGGGATTGTTTGAACCATTTCCTTTAAGTATCTGTTTCCCAGAACACTTAGCTATTTTGACATGAGGCAGTTCCTTCCAGGTGATTCTGTTTCCTTAAATATTATATAAACTGTGCTAACACAGACAAAGCAGAATCAGTATAATCTGAACTACTGTTACCTTCACCTCTTGAGTAATAAGCATGGTGTCAGCTTTGTACATTGCAAATAAAAGCAATTCAATGTGAACATTTGACTCTCTGAAATTCTTTGACGAAAAATTTTCCTAAAGTCCATCTCCCTGAAATTCCTAAGTCCCTCTCAGAGCCTTGTGGGGGTCTTATTATTGCAAGGTGAGCTTTACAACATAACACTGAGGCATGGAAACATACAGTGAAACTCAAGAGGCAAAAATGCCTTCCAACAGGCAACAAATCCACTAGTTTCAAGATAAGCATACGACGGTTTTTAGCCCCATCACATGCGGCGAGTTCAGGAAAGATCTTTCCATACTTCTGCAGCCCCAGGATCATTTGCAGATAAATCAAAAGGACAGAAATTTTCGTCATTAAAACCAAATCTAAGATACATGTGCATGTATTTGTATATGCATAAAATACACCCTCTGGAAGGATAAATAAGAAATTAATAACAAGGGGAGTGCTCAGGGAAGAGAACTGACCTGTGGGAAGGCGAAAGGTTTCAAATTCTGAATCACTGAAATATCTTACCTAGTGGGAAAAAGAAGAAAAATATGGAATCTAAGGAAACGAGTGTTCAAACATTCCAAAATATATACACACACACACACAAACCCACCTTGGTTTGGTTTATTTCCTTTTATTTGCTCGTTTTTATACTGCAGTCACTGGCCTTCCTGGGGCCTGCTCGGGACTTTGTAGAACATGGAGGTGAAATGCATACAGGTCAAGAACACAAGGAAAGGCAAATGAGAAGATACCACTAGGATGTGAAGTACAGCCACACAGGAGAGTGGTTATCAACGCCAATTTGAGGAATATGTGCTTTAAAATTTAGTATGCTGCTAGTCTTGAAATAAGGGGCTTCTCAGGTGGCTCAGTGGTAATGAATCCACCTGCCAATGGAGGAGACGTGGGTTTGATCTCTGCATCGGGAACATACCCAGGAGGAAGGCATGGCAACCCACTCCAGTCTTCTTGCCTGAGAAATCCCATGGACAGTGGAGCCTGGCGGGTTACAGTCCATGCGGTCGCAAAGAGTCGGACACAACTGAGCTATTGAACAACAAAAACAAAGTCCTGGAATAGTATTTGACATACAGATTAAATGTCACCACATGAATAATTCTTTCCAATTATGACTGTCAAGCAAAATGGAGTCAAGTTCAAGCACATTTTTTAATTTCCCAAACAAAAAATCAATAATTTAAGCCAGTGATTAGCAAACTACAGCCTGTGGGCTAAATTCAGCCCTCCCCCTGTTTTTGTAAGTAAAGTTTCATAGGATAACAGCTAGGCTAATGTGCATGCACACTGTCTAGGGCTCTTTAGGGGCTTCACCAACAAAGATGAGTAGCTAGAATCAATGCTACATGGCCTGCAGAGCCTAAAATATTTCCTCTGGCCCCTGACAGAAAAAGTGTGCAGACGCCTAAGGACAGAAATTTTCGTCATTAAAACCAAATCTAAGATACATGTGCATGTATTTGTATATGCATAAAATACACCCTCTGGAAGGATAAATAAGAAATTAATAACAAGGGGAGTGCTCAGGGAAGAGAACTGACCTGTGGGAAGGCGAAAGGTTTCAAATTCTGAATCACTGAAATATCTTACCTAGTGGGAAAAAGAAGAAAAATATGGAATCTAAGGAAACGAGTGTTCAAACATTCCAAAATATATACACACACACACACAAACCCACCTTGGTTTGGTTTATTTCCTTTTATTTGCTCGTTTTTATACTGCAGTCACTGGCCTTCCTGGGGCCTGCTCGGGACTTTGTAGAACATGGAGGTGAAATGCATACAGGTCAAGAACACAAGGAAAGGCAAATGAGAAGATACCACTAGGATGTGAAGTACAGCCACACAGGAGAGTGGTTATCAACGCCAATTTGAGGAATATGTGCTTTAAAATTTAGTATGCTGCTAGTCTTGAAATAAGGGGCTTCTCAGGTGGCTCAGTGGTAATGAATCCACCTGCCAATGGAGGAGACGTGGGTTTGATCTCTGCATCGGGAACATACCCAGGAGGAAGGCATGGCAACCCACTCCAGTCTTCTTGCCTGAGAAATCCCATGGACAGTGGAGCCTGGCGGGTTACAGTCCATGCGGTCGCAAAGAGTCGGACACAACTGAGCTATTGAACAACAAAAACAAAGTCCTGGAATAGTATTTGACATACAGATTAAATGTCACCACATGAATAATTCTTTCCAATTATGACTGTCAAGCAAAATGGAGTCAAGTTCAAGCACATTTTTTAATTTCCCAAACAAAAAATCAATAATTTAAGCCAGTGATTAGCAAACTACAGCCTGTGGGCTAAATTCAGCCCTCCCCCTGTTTTTGTAAGTAAAGTTTCATAGGATAACAGCTAGGCTAATGTGCATGCACACTGTCTAGGGCTCTTTAGGGGCTTCACCAACAAAGATGAGTAGCTAGAATCAATGCTACATGGCCTGCAGAGCCTAAAATATTTCCTCTCTGGCCCCTGACAGAAAAAGTGTGCAGACGCCTGAATGAAGTGACAATGATTTAAGGACAGGGTGACATATGACAAAAGTACTGGTCAAGATGGGGACAATGACCTATCCAATAGTAAGGTTCTCTCAAATGGGAAGATCAACAAATATACATTTGATGCATATCTTTGACATACTTTTTGAGATCAATTATAATTATTTCAACACATATTGAAATACTTTAACAAGAACTTTTTTTTCCTGGTAATAATGATTATCACTTTATTATTTGAGCAAGAGAACAGACTGCTTCTTAGTATTGAGCCCAAAGAGGTTAAACCTGAAAGGGTGAAGAAGCACAAGGTAACCATCTCTCATCTGCTGGTGCTGAACGCAAGGTGGGAGTTGCTGTCTGTCCTCCACACATCCACCTTCTCATTCCAAAAGCTCAAGTCGCTGTGGTCACGTAAGAAGTTGGGAAGAAGTGACAACTTCTAATATTTCTGCTCCTAGATTCTATGATTGTTTTAGTTCCCTTTGGGGAAGGAGTATATTGTTCATTTGTCTTTTTTTTTTTTTTTGGCTGACAAATGTTGATTGGCTCAGTCACGATTCCAATCAAGTTTGTATGCTGTTGGCACACCAGGCACTTGCTGACTAGAAAAGTTTTATGTGATGAGTTCACTTTTTTCTGGTGCCAGATGGAAGACAGCTCTCGAAGGTGAGTTCCCACTGTCTTATATGCTCAGAATCTCGAAATCCTCCTCCAGGTCAAACTCCTCTAGTTGTTCAGTAGAGTCAATGAATTCTATCAGAATACAGAAAGGAGGGGGAAAAAAGAGCTTCACACTTTGGTTCAACAGGTCAATACATTACTCAGTGATTAAGACCACA
This sequence comes from Tragulus kanchil, assembly GCA_022376925.1. Classification (NCBI taxonomy): domain Eukaryota; kingdom Metazoa; phylum Chordata; class Mammalia; order Artiodactyla; family Tragulidae; genus Tragulus; species Tragulus kanchil. The sequence continues at coordinate 60,681,290 of JAIOJX010000001.1, read as the reverse complement.
CAGTTTTTTCATTGCTTTGCTACAGAAAAGCTAGTACAGAGGAGACTTACAGTGGGACCACTGCCAAGTATTAGCAATTCTCCATTAAGAATCAAAATAGTTTTAGGGGCCAAGATGTGAGAGTAGAAAGACCCTGAGCTCACCTCCTTTTACAAGCACACCAAAATCACAACTATCTGCAGAACATCCATTGATGAAAAAGACTGAAACCTACCAGAACAGATCTTCTACAACTAAAGTCATAAAGAAGGAGTCACACCAAGAGGAGGGACAGACTCACAGTATGATCAAATTCCATACCCTACAGGTGGGAAACCCATAAAGTGGAGAATAATTTTATTGTAGAAGTTCTCCCACAGGTATGAGAGTTCTGAGCCCCACATTAGGCTTCCCAGACTGAGGGTATGACATCAAGGGGAGAAGTCCCCAGAGCATCTGGTTTTGAAGGCCAGCAGGGCTTTATTGCAGGAACCCCACATAATGGGGGGTAATACAGACTACAAGCCTAAAGGGCACACGCAAAAATTTCATGGGCACTGGGACCCAGGGCAAAAGGAATAGTTTGATAGAAGCCTAAGCCAGACTTACCTGTTGGTTTTAAAGACACTCCAGGAGGGGTGGGCGGTGGCTGGAACTCACCCAGGGGACATAGACACTGGTGGCAGACCTACTGGGGAACAGGAACACTCCTGTTGTCTCACATGTTGGATCATTAGTGCCAAGACTTCAGTTCAGCTCAGTTGCTCAGTCGTGTCCAACTCTTTGCAAACTCATGAATTGCAGCATGCCAGACTTCCCTATACTTCACCTTCTCCTGGAGGTTGCTCAAACTCATATCCATTGAATCAGTGATGCCATCCAACCACCTCGTCCTCTTTCATCCCCTTCTTCTGACTTTAACATTTTTCCTAGCATTAGTATCTCTTCCAATGAGTCATCCCTTTCAATCAGGTAGCCAAAGTATTGGAACTTCAGCTTCAGTATCAGTCCTTCTAATGATATTTAAGGTTTATTTCCTTTAGGATTGACTGGATGGATCTCCTTGCAGTCCAAGGGACTCTCAAGCGTCTTCTCTAACAACACAGTTTGAAGGCATCAATTCTTCAGTGTTCAACTTTCTTTATAGTCCAACTCTCACATCCAAACATGACTACAGGGAAAACCATAGCTTTGACTATATGGACTTCTGTCAGCAAAGGGATATCTCTGCTTTTGAATATGCTGTCTAGGTTTGTCACAGCTTTTCTTCCAAGGAGCAAGTGCCTTTTACTTTCATGACTGCAGTCACCATCTACAGTGATTTGGGAGCCCAAGAAAATAAAGTCTGTCACTGTTTCCACTGCTTGCCCATCTATCTGCCATGAAGTGATAGGACCAGATGTCATGATCTTCGTTTTTTGAATATTGAGTTTTAGGCCAGTTTTTTCATGCTCCTCTTTCACACTCATCAAGAGACTCTTTAGTTCCTCTTTGCTTTCTGCCCTAAGGGTGGTGTCATCTACATACCTTAGGTTATTGATATTTCTCCTGGCAATTCTTGAGTACGGATTCTATTTCATTCAACCTGACATTTTGCATGATGTACTCTGCATATAAATTAAATAAGCTGGGGACAATATACAACCTTGATGTACTCCTTCCTAGTCTGGAATGAGTCCATCATTCCATGCCCAGTTCTAACTGTTGCTTCTTGTCTTCCATACAGGTTTCACAGGAGGCAGGTAAGGTGGTCTGGTATTTCCATCTCTTTCAGAATTTTCCACAGTTTGTGGTGATCCACACAATCAAAGGCTTTAGCATAGTCAATGAAGCCACAGATTTTCCCCTGGAATTTTCTTGTATCTTCTATGATTCAGTGGATGTCGGCAATTTGATCTCTGGTTCCTCTGCCTTTTCTAAATCCAGCTTATACATCTGGAAGTTCTTGGTTCATGTACTACAGAAGCCTACCTTGGAGGATTTTGAGCATGACCTTGCTACCATGTGAAATAAGTGCAATGATGCAGTAGTCTGAATGTTCTTTGGCATTGTCCTTCTTTGGGATTGGAATGAAAACTGACCTTTTCTATTCCTGTGGCCACTGCTGAGTTTTCCAGATTTGCTGGCATATTGAGAGTAGCACTTTAACAGCATCCACTTTTAGGATTTGAAATAGCTGAGCTGGAATTCCATCACCTCCACTAGCTTTGATCATAGTGATGCTTCCTAGGGCCCAGTTGACTTGCAGTTCAAGATGTCTGGCTTTTGAATATGCTGTCTAGGTTTGTCACAGCTTTTCTTCCAGAGCAAGTGCCTTTTACTTTCATGACTGCAGTCACCATCTACAGTGATTTGGGAGCCCAAGAAAATAAAGTCTGTCACTGTTTCCACTGCTTGCCCATCTATCTGCCATGAAGTGATAGGACCAGATGTCATGATCTTCGTTTTTTGAATATTGAGTTTTAGGCCAGTTTTTTCATGCTCCTCTTTCACACTCATCAAGAGACTCTTTAGTTCCTCTTTGCTTTCTGCCCTAAGGGTGGTGTCATCTACATACCTTAGGTTATTGATATTTCTCCTGGCAATTCTTGAGTACGGATTCTATTTCATTCAGCCTGACATTTTGCATGATGTACTCTGCATATAAATTAAATAAGCTGGGGACAATATACAACCTTGATGTACTCCTTCCTAGTCTGGAATGAGTCCATCATTCCATGCCCAGTTCTAACTGTTGCTTCTTGTCTTCCATACAGGTTTCACAGGAGGCAGGTAAGGTGGTCTGGTATTTCCATCTCTTTCAGAATTTTCCACAGTTTGTGGTGATCCACACAATCAAAGGCTTTAGCATAGTCAATGAAGCCACAGATTTTCCCCTGGAATTTTCTTGTATCTTCTATGATTCAGTGGATGTCGGCAATTTGATCTCTGGTTCCTCTGCCTTTTCTAAATCCAGCTTATACATCTGGAAGTTCTTGGTTCATGTACTACAGAAGCCTACCTTGGAGGATTTTGAGCATGACCTTGCTACCATGTGAAATAAGTGCAATGATGCAGTAGTCTGAATGTTCTTTGGCATTGTCCTTCTTTGGGATTGGAATGAAAACTGACCTTTTCTATTCCTGTGGCCACTGCTGAGTTTTCCAGATTTGCTGGCATATTGAGAGTAGCACTTTAACAGCATCCACTTTTAGGATTTGAAATAGCTGAGCTGGAATTCCATCACCTCCACTAGCTTTGATCATAGTGATGCTTCCTAGGGCCCAGTTGACTTCGCAGTTCAAGATGTCTGGCTCTAGGTGAGTGATCACACCATCATGGTCAAGCCCCAACTTATCAATGATCTGCAACAAGCTCTCGGATCCCTTGGCCCAGAAACCACACTCCAAGACCTGGCCCCATCCAATAGCCTATAGGCTCCAGGGCTGGGACACTTCAGGCCAAACAACTAATTGGGCAGGAACATAGTCCCAGCCATCAACAGACAAGCTACCCAAAGAAGTCCTGAGCCCATAGCCTCTAGACATGCCCTTAGAAATTGCCCTGCCCACCTAAGGACAAGTCTCAGCTCCACCCACTAGTGGGCAGGCCCTGGCCCCTCCAACCAATAAGCCTGAACGTGGCTCCAGACCAGCCTCATCCACTGGGGACAGACACCAGAAGCAAGAAAATGACATTGTGCAACAGAGACCAGATCCTACCGTGGGACATGCTCAGCCCTGGCCCTGCCCATAGCAGACGAATGAAACCTTTGGGACACCCCAGATCTCATACCCAACTTTATCAGGAACTAGCTTCATCAGAAACTCCTTATCAATGATCTGAAACCCTAGATCTGGATCCCTGGGCCCAGCAGCCACACTACAGGAACTAGTTCTGCCTGCCAGTAATCCAGCACTAACCCCTGCCAGTAGTTGGGCAATACCCCAGAGTCTTCAAAACCCTGACTCTGGCCACCAGTGAGCCAGCACTAGCCCTGGGGCCCCTTGGATTCTGCAACCTGCCACCTCATGACCCAGTCCACAAAACAGCAACCCCAACATCTGCACAAGGCAGGGCCTGGCAACCAACCAGACTAGAAGCAAACTAAGCCTAGCAGACAGCCCACAGAGTCAGCCCACCACAACAGAAAGAACCACACAGCCCTCTTAGTGGGGACCCCTAGAATACATAGCTTGGGTGATGAGAGAGGAGTGCAATGCTGAGGCATATAGGATGCTTCCTACAGAGGGCCACTTCTCCAAGGTTGAGAAATATAAGTAAGCTACCAAAGACAAAAATATACAAATAGCAATTTAGACAAAATAAAGAATCAGAGGAATGTGTCCCAGACAAAGGAATAAGATAAAACCCCAGAAGAAGAACTAAGTGAAGAAGAGCTACACAATCTATCCAAGAAAGAGTTCATAGTAATGGTCTTAAATATGATCAAAGAACTTGGGAGAATGGTTGCAAAGAGTGAGATATTAGTTTTTAACAAAGGGAAAATACAAAGAACAACCAAACAGAAATGAATAATACAATAACTGAAGTGAAAAATACATTTGAAGGAGTCAATAGTAAACAGTGATGCAGAAGAATGGACAAGTGTACAAGAAGACAGGGCCATGAAAATCACTGCAGTTGAACAGAAAAAAAAAAAAAAAAACAGAAAAAGATAAATGACAGTTTAAGAGATCTCTTGGACAGTATATTAAACGCACCAACATAAGGGTCCCAGGAGGAGAAGAGAGAAAGTGCCTGGGAAAATACCAGAAGAGATAATAGCTAAATAATTCCTTACACTGGTAAAGGAAACAGGCACCCAAGTCCGGGAAACACAGAGAGTCCCAGGCAGAATAACCTCAAGAAGGAACACACTAAGACACAAGGTGATGAAAATTACAAAAATGAAAGATAAAAGAGAGAGGAGGCAGACATGAGCAAGGCCAGGCCAAGAAGGCAGTGCAGGTGGTGCAAGGAGTTCATCTGGAGTTGGATGCTTTCTTAGTATGTCTCAACCACACTCTGAGCACAGAGAAAGAAGAGGGGATGGGGCTATGCATAGGGGAGTTTGACACCATCAGAATTGTTCACAGTCATTCTTTATCTTGCAATGCTGGATAAGAGGAAGGATCGAGTGGAATTTCTCCAGAGCAGCTGTCTGAGGCCTCAGCAGAGAGAGGCGTTGACTGAATTAACGGGTCGGCCCATGAGAGTTGTGGGCTGGTATCATTCTCTTCCCTATATAACTGTTTGGCCTTCACATGCTGATGTTCGCACACAAACCACATAGCAGATGATGGATCAAAGCTTTGTAGGACTTACATTTTCTTGTTTCATAGAAGATAAAACTACAAACGACCAGTACCCTGTTAAAAACTTGGCTTCCAAATAGCAATTTAGACAAAATAAAGAATCAGAGGAATGTGTCCCAGACAAAGGAATAAGATAAAACCCCAGAAGAAGAACTAAGTGAAGAAGAGCTACACAATCTATCCAAGAAAGAGTTCATAGTAATGGTCTTAAATATGATCAAAGAACTTGGGAGAATGGTTGCAAAGAGTGAGATATTAGTTTTTAACAAAGGGAAAATACAAAGAACAACCAAACAGAAATGAATAATACAATAACTGAAGTGAAAAATACATTTGAAGGAGTCAATAGTAAACAGTGATGCAGAAGAATGGACAAGTGTACAAGAAGACAGGGCCATGAAAATCACTGCAGTTGAACAGAAAAAAAAAAAAAAAACAGAAAAAGATAAATGACAGTTTAAGAGATCTCTTGGACAGTATATTAAACGCACCAACATAAGGGTCCCAGGAGGAGAAGAGAGAAAGTGCCTGGGAAAATACCAGAAGAGATAATAGCTAAATAATTCCTTACACTGGTAAAGGAAACAGGCACCCAAGTCCGGGAAACACAGAGAGTCCCAGGCAGAATAACCTCAAGAAGGAACACACTAAGACACAAGGTGATGAAAATTACAAAAATGAAAGATAAAAGAGAGAGGAGGCAGACATGAGCAAGGCCAGGCCAAGAAGGCAGTGCAGGTGGTGCAAGGAGTTCATCTGGAGTTGGATGCTTTCTTAGTATGTCTCAACCACACTCTGAGCACAGAGAAAGAAGAGGGGATGGGGCTATGCATAGGGGAGTTTGACACCATCAGAATTGTTCACAGTCATTCTTTATCTTGCAATGCTGGATAAGAGGAAGGATCGAGTGGAATTTCTCCAGAGCAGCTGTCTGAGGCCTCAGCAGAGAGAGGCGTTGACTGAATTAACGGGTCGGCCCATGAGAGTTGTGGGCTGGTATCATTCTCTTCCCTATATAACTGTTTGGCCTTCACATGCTGATGTTCGCACACAAACCACATAGCAGATGATGGATCAAAGCTTTGTAGGACTTACATTTTCTTGTTTCATAGAAGATAAAACTACAAAGACGACCAGTACCCTGTACTTGCTTCCAATCCAAACAGGCCCCAAAGAGCTCAGAGTATGAGAGAACTGAAATCCCAATTTATATTCTACCTCATGTAACCATTGGGAAAGTGTGCTCAACCATGAGCAGTTGAGCTGCTCATGATCCTGTGCCAAGAAGAGCAAGATGCATATAGGAGGATCCACAACCTTACACATCTGAACTCAGTAACCAAGATCCATAATGGCTCAGTGTTTACCAAGATCTGAGAGAGTTAATTCTTAGGCAGGTTGACAGGAAGGCTAGTAGATCCATAAGGAAGACCAAGAGGGGTAACAAACATTTTTAGCCAAGGTCCCTTCACCTTGATTGCCACGCCTATGGCAATAATCTATTTTGCCTAAAACCTTCTTTAAGCCCAGAAGCTAATGTTTATAACAACAACGTATCTTGCTGAAGAACATGTCTCTCCTTCTTAACTTGTACCTATGTTATCTAAAGATGTATGTTGTAGGTGTGGGTCTGGTAAGATCTTTACCACCTTAAAACATTCTTTTGATCTGTTGTTTATAACTAACTGAAAAAGTACATAATGTCCCGCCTAAACTAGCTGGCTTGAGGTACTCTCCTACCCCCTTTCAATGCCTTTGGCTGGAAGCTTTCTCTATCCCTTTTTACTTTAATAAAACTTGTTGCATGAAGCTCTGAGTAACTGAAGCCATATCTTTTGATCCCGAAGTGAAATTTTCTCCTTTGGAAATCATGAATCTGACACCGTTCACCACAAGCTATCTACTGTCATCTATCAAATCTGTTCACTCAGATGTCAGCAGTCAGTGGACCTCTACTACAGTGGATGGAGGACAGATTGGAGCAAAACCAAGAGCATTTGCAGGACTTGCAACAAGAAAAAGAAGAGCTTCTGCAAAAACTTTCTTCTCTAGAATAAAGCAGGAGACAAAAATGGGGAAGGATGAAAATGTCCATGTGCAAAATTAATTAAGCTAAATCAATTCTGAAGAAGAAACATCTGGAGGATTCACATTACCTGACCTTAAGACTTACTACAAAACTGCAGTGATCAAGACAGTGTGGTATAATCAAACTGATTTTGACAAATGTTTTTTCATAGAAGATAAAACTACAAAACGACCAGTACCCTGTACTTGCTTCCAATCCAAACAGGCCCCAAAGAGCTCAGAGTATGAGAGAACTGAAATCCCAATTTATATTCTACCTCATGTAACCATTGGGAAAGTGTGCTCAACCATGAGCAGTTGAGCTGCTCATGATCCTGTGCCAAGAAGAGCAAGATGCATATAGGAGGATCCACAACCTTACACATCTGAACTCAGTAACCAAGATCCATAATGGCTCAGTGTTTACCAAGATCTGAGAGAGTTAATTCTTAGGCAGGTTGACAGGAAGGCTAGTAGATCCATAAGGAAGACCAAGAGGGGTAACAAACATTTTTAGCCAAGGTCCCTTCACCTTGATTGCCACGCCTATGGCAATAATCTATTTTGCCTAAAACCTTCTTTAAGCCCAGAAGCTAATGTTTATAACAACAACGTATCTTGCTGAAGAACATGTCTCTCCTTCTTAACTTGTACCTATGTTATCTAAAGATGTATGTTGTAGGTGTGGGTCTGGTAAGATCTTTACCACCTTAAAACATTCTTTTGATCTGTTGTTTATAACTAACTGAAAAAGTACATAATGTCCCGCCTAAACTAGCTGGCTTGAGGTACTCTCCTACCCCCTTTCAATGCCTTTGGCTGGAAGCTTTCTCTATCCCTTTTTACTTTAATAAAACTTGTTGCATGAAGCTCTGAGTAACTGAAGCCATATCTTTTGATCCCGAAGTGAAATTTTCTCCTTTGGAAATCATGAATCTGACACCGTTCACCACAAGCTATCTACTGTCATCTATCAAATCTGTTCACTCAGATGTCAGCAGTCAGTGGACCTCTACTACAGTGGATGGAGGACAGATTGGAGCAAAACCAAGAGCATTTGCAGGACTTGCAACAAGAAAAAGAAGAGCTTCTGCAAAAACTTTCTTCTCTAGAATAAAGCAGGAGACAAAAATGGGGAAGGATGAAAATGTCCATGTGCAAAATTAATTAAGCTAAATCAATTCTGAAGAAGAAACATCTGGAGGATTCACATTACCTGACCTTAAGACTTACTACAAAACTGCAGTGATCAAGACAGTGTGGTATAATCAAACTGATTTTGACAAATGTACAGAAGCAATTCAACAGAGGAAGAATAATCTTTTCAACAAATGATGGTGTAATTGGCAAAGAAAATGAACTCTGACCTAAAACTGCATACCTTATACAAAATTTAATTGAAATTGTATCATGAACTTTGGTAAGATGTAAAACTTATAGGGAAAAAATCATAGAAAAATCTTTAGGATCTGGGGCTAGGCAACAATTTCTTGGCCTTCACACCCAAAGCACAGTCCTAAAAGGATAAAGTCGATATACTGGACTTCATCAAAATGAAAAACTACTATTCTGCAAAAAATTTAAGAGGAAGAAATTACTGAGAGAAATTACTTGCAAACCATTTATCTAGATGAATCTAGAATATACTATCTAAAGTCAAGAGTAAAAATAAAAAATCCAATTAGAAAATGAGAAGACATGAATAGACATAGCAGTAAAGAAGGAATGTGGGTGGCAAGCAAGTATAGGAAAAGATGTCGAATCCTATTAGTAAACAGGGGACGCAAATTAAAACCACAAGGAATTATGACTATGTACTTATCCGAATGGCTAAAGAACATATAGTGAAAATGGGACTTCTCTGGCAGTTTAGTGTTTGAGCCGTTCAATGCCGGAGCATGGGTTTGATCCCTAATTGGGGAACTAAGCTCCCACATGCCTAAGGGTGTGGCCAAAATTTTTAAAAAATAGTGAAAATACCAGATGCTGTTGAGCATACGAAGGGGATCTCTCATAATTTGCTCAATGAAATGTAAAACAGTAAGCCACTCTGAAAAGAAAAGAGTTTGGAAACTTCTGATAAAGATAAACATGAAAGTGAAAATGAAAGTGTCAGTCACTTTTGATTAAATTCAAGCCTTTTCTGTATCTATTGAGGTGATCATATGGTTTCTATTTTTTTTAATTTGTTCATATGGTGTATCACACTGATTTGCAGATATTGAAAAAACCTTGCATCCATGGGATAAATCCCACTTGATCATGGTGTATGATCCTTTCAATGTACTATTGAAGTCAGTTGGCTAGTATTTTGTTGAGGACTTCTGCATCTATGTTCATCAGTGATACTGACCTGTACTTTTCTTTTTCGTGTGTGGTATCTTTGATTTGGTATCTGGGTGGTAGTGGGCTCAAAGAATGAGTTCAGAAGTGTTTCTCCCTCTGCAATTTTTTAGAATAGTTTGAGAAGGATAGCTGTTAACTCGTCTTTAATGTTTGGTAGAATTCACCTGTGATGCCATCTGGTCCTATTCTTTCGTTTGTTGGGAGTCTGAAAATTACTGATTCAGTTTCAGTACTAGTAGTCAGTTTATTCATAACTTCTGTTCCTTCCTGGTTCAGTCTTGGGAGAGTATATCATCCATTTATGATAAAAAAAAAAACACCCTCCAGAAAGTGGACATAGAAGGAACATATCTTAATGTAATAAAGGCCATATATATGACAAACTTACAGGTAAACATCATACTTAATGAGAAGAAGCTGAAAGCATTCCCTCTAAGATCATGAACAAGACAAGGATACCCACTCTTACCACTTTTATTCAATATAGTTTTGAAAGTCCAAGCCACAGCTATCAGAGAAGAGAATGAAATAAAAGTAATTTAAATTGTAAAGACATAAAACTGTCACTGTTTGCAGATGACATGACACTATACATAGAAAACCCTAAAGATGCCACTAGAAAACTACTAGAGCTTGTCAGTAAATTTGGTAAAGCTGCAGGGTACAAGATTAACACAGGAAATCTGTTGTATTTCTATACACTAACAATGAACTATCAGAAAGAGAAATTAAGGTGAAAATACCAGATGCTGTTGAGCATACGAAGGGGATCTCTCATAATTTGCTCAATGAAATGTAAAACAGTAAGCCACTCTGAAAAGAAAAGAGTTTGGAAACTTCTGATAAAGATAAACATGAAAGTGAAAATGAAAGTGTCAGTCACTTTTGATTAAATTCAAGCCTTTTCTGTATCTATTGAGGTGATCATATGGTTTCTATTTTTTTTAATTTGTTCATATGGTGTATCACACTGATTTGCAGATATTGAAAAAACCTTGCATCCATGGGATAAATCCCACTTGATCATGGTGTATGATCCTTTCAATGTACTATTGAAGTCAGTTGGCTAGTATTTTGTTGAGGACTTCTGCATCTATGTTCATCAGTGATACTGACCTGTACTTTTCTTTTTCGTGTGTGGTATCTTTGATTTGGTATCTGGGTGGTAGTGGGCTCAAAGAATGAGTTCAGAAGTGTTTCTCCCTCTGCAATTTTTTAGAATAGTTTGAGAAGGATAGCTGTTAACTCGTCTTTAATGTTTGGTAGAATTCACCTGTGATGCCATCTGGTCCTATTCTTTCGTTTGTTGGGAGTCTGAAAATTACTGATTCAGTTTCAGTACTAGTAGTCAGTTTATTCATAACTTCTGTTCCTTCCTGGTTCAGTCTTGGGAGAGTATATCATCCATTTATGATAAAAAAAAAAACACCCTCCAGAAAGTGGACATAGAAGGAACATATCTTAATGTAATAAAGGCCATATATATGACAAACTTACAGGTAAACATCATACTTAATGAGAAGAAGCTGAAAGCATTCCCTCTAAGATCATGAACAAGACAAGGATACCCACTCTTACCACTTTTATTCAATATAGTTTTGAAAGTCCAAGCCACAGCTATCAGAGAAGAGAATGAAATAAAAGTAATTTAAATTGTAAAGACATAAAACTGTCACTGTTTGCAGATGACATGACACTATACATAGAAAACCCTAAAGATGCCACTAGAAAACTACTAGAGCTTGTCAGTAAATTTGGTAAAGCTGCAGGGTACAAGATTAACACAGGAAATCTGTTGTATTTCTATACACTAACAATGAACTATCAGAAAGAGAAATTAAGGAAATAATCTCACTTACTATCACATCAAAAAGAATAAAATACAGGCAAAAGACCTGTACTTCCCAAACTATAAGATGCTAACGAAAAAAACTGAAGATGATACAAACAGATGGAAAGATACAATGCATTCTTGGATTGGAAGAATTAATATTGTTAAGAAGACCATACTACCCAAGGCAATCTAGAGATTCAGTGCAATGCCTAACAAATTACCAACGGCATGTTTCACAAAACTGGAACAAAAAATTTTACAATTTATATGAAAACACAAAAGACTCAGACAGACAAAACAGTCTTAAGAAAGAACAGAGCTGAAGAAATCATGCTCCCTGACTTCATACTATACTACAAAGCCATAGTCATAAAACAGTATGGTACTTGCACAAAAAGAGATGCACAGATCAATGGAACAGGACAGAAAGTCCAGAAATAAACCCATGCACTTATGGTCAATTAATCTACAACAAAGGAGGCAAGAATATACAAAAGAGAAAAGACAGTTCCTCCAATAAGTGGTGGTGGGAAAATTGGACAGCTATATATAAAAGAATGAAATCAGAATATTATGTAAAACCATATACAAAAATAAACTCAAAATGAATTAAACACCTCAATGTAAGACCAGGTACTATAAACCTCCTAGAGGAAGACATAGGCAGAATAATCTAACATAAACTGCAACAATATTTTTTGGATCTATCTCCTAGAGTAATATAAACAGATAGAACCTAATTAAACTGAAAAACATCTGCACAGCAAAGGAAATTATAAACAAAATGAAAAGACTGCCTATGAATTGGGAGAAAATATTTGCAAATGATGTGACTACAAGGGATTAATTTTCAAATATACAAACAGCTCAAGTAGCTCCATATCAAAAAACAAACAAAGAACCCAATCAAAAAATGGGCAGAAGATTTAAATAGATACTTCTCCAAGGAAGCTATACAAATGGCTAACAGCCACAAGAAAAGATGCTCAATATCACTAAGTATTAAAGAAATGCAAATTAAAACTACAAAGAGGTATTACCTAACACTGGTCAGAATGGCCATCATAAAAAACTTTACAAACAATAAATGATGGAGAGGGTGTGGAGAAAAGGGATCCCTCTTATACCCCAATAGTCACAGCACCACTATTCATTATAGCAAGACATGGAAGCAACCTAAATTCCCATCTACAGGTGAATGGATATATAAGATGGTGTGTGTGGGTGTGTGGGTATGTGGGTGTAGGTGTGTGTGTGTCTGTTGATCACTCAGTCATGTCTAATTCTTTGTGACCCCACGGACTGTATCTCCCCAGATCCTCTGTCTGTACATGGGATTCTCCTGGCAAGAATACTGGAGTGGGTTGCCACTTCCTTCGCCAAGGGATATTCCTGACCTAGGACTCAAACCCAGCTCTCCTGCATTGCAGGCAGATTCTACACCATCTGAGCCACCAAGAAAGCATGCTATATATAATGGAATATTACTCAGCCATAAACATAGAATGAAACAATGCCATTTACAGCAACAAAGATGGACCTAGAGATTATGATACTGAGTGAAGTAAGCCAGAAAGAGAAAGAGAAATACCATATGATATCACTTACATAAGGAATCTAAAAATGATACAAGTGAACTTATTTACAAAACAGAAGTAGATTCACAGAAAAAGAAAAAAACAAACTTACGATTTCCAAAAAGGGAAGGTGGGGGGAGGATAAACTAGGAGTTTGAAATTAACATATACATATTACTGTATATAAAATAAATGACTCCTACTCATTTTGATTTTGCATGGAGCTCATTTTCTTTTCCTATTATTCTTTGAAACTGCCAAGTATCGGTTCATCAGAAGAAACAGCATTCCTTGATCAGGCCAGCTGAGTAGACATCTTTCATTCCACAGAAAGCATAGCCTACACTTGCTTCTGTCTCATAAAACAAGTGCTATTCAAGGGTCTGCTGGCCAGAGAGCTTCTGAACAACAGCTTACCTGCCCCCGTGGTTGTCACTTCCGGCTTGGCTGGAGGAACAAAGGGAGGCCAGTGCGATGGATGTTTCTGAACTAATTCAAACATCCTTAAATTTTCCTTTAGAATTTCCTGAGGAGACACAGAACCAGTTGTCAACACCACAGAGTCACTACATTTCTGACCCACTGGCAGTATGTGACTCCAAGCCCCAAGACAGTGACTTGGTTATTAAAAGGTGAAAGCACAGGCTCAGCAAATATGCCCATCCTTTACCTGACCCATCTGAAGACCCAGCCCTCTCCAGTTCTAGTCACTGCTGGCCAGGAAGGAAGGATACCGCTGGGAGGATCTGATGGGAGGCCAGTACCACTGCCCATGCTCCTCCCAAAGCTCCGGCCAGGTGCCAGCTGCATGGGACCAACTCAGTTTAAGGATGGGATGCTCCTGAAGTGCCGGCTCCAAAGAAACGTGGGTTAATCAAATTAAATCCGCCCCCAAAGAGCATCAGTACATATTGGCATGGTTTCCATTTTAGCCCAAGACCTAGGAGTATATATCCTAATTTAAATAGCATGGTCTTATCAGAAAATTTCCTTTCCAACATTAAATGTGATATACAGTTTTGCTGCATTGTGAAGTGTAAGAAATGCTTTTAGAAAGTAATTCTCCATGATGTCTCAGCTAATTATTAAATGGGATTTCAGATTTCAGCTGGAGGTTTTAGTGTTAATTATTTGTTTACCTGTGAAGAACCCTCCTTACTCTTACTAGGGGCTCTGGGATCCCATCTCTCCAATCCCTCTGTTTTGCAGATAAGAGAACACTATGCCTCCTGCCACCTCACCCTGGGGCTTTTTAAACTGCTCCCTATGATCTCTCTTCATTCTTTCAATAAGTATTGATCAATGCCTCCCACACAACTGGCATGTGTTAGAAGTGAAGGATAAAGGAGGCAGATATAAAGATTGGAAGCCAGCAAAACATTTTGAAATAAAGTGCCCCTAAAAAAGGACACCTTGTTTTCATGTTTACATAGATGTCTGCAAACTGTGTTTCCATCAATTGGCAACGTGTCTAAATTTTATCAATATACAAATAAGACACCTCTAGAAAGGCAAGCCCCTTAAACCGTAATACAATGCACTGAACTGTAAGTGGACCATAAAACAAATAGAAAAGTAGTAAACAACAAAACTCTGTAAAAAATAAAATTGAATTAAATTTAAAAAAAACAAAACAAGAAAAGCAGTTTGCTTTCTTCAACCATCTCAGTGTTATTATTAGAGTAAGGAAGAATTTAGGCTTAGCTTTATGAAACTGACCTTTTCAGGTTAAAATGGTAGCATATTGGTTGAAGATTTTATTGACTCATAAGCTCAGAGAGATGGAACATTCACTAGCTAAAAATATTGCTCATCTGACCCACTAAGCCTATTTCAAACCAGTTATCCTTTGGCTTCCCCTTGGTTTCCCCAAAGTTATCTGTAATTCCCCACATCTTACTTTCTTTCTCTTGCAATTAAGTTTTATCAGGCTGGATTTATGTTACTATGAAAAACTGTCTTAGAAAGGAATTATGTTGAGAACTGTTTGGTTTTTTAAGACCAAGAAAAACATACATCTTTACCTTCTGAACAAGGCTACACCAGCTATCAAAGTCTTTTTCTTCTTTGCAGAAAAACCCCTTGGGGGAAAGTAAAAGGAGACAAGTTAGAACTGGTCATGACATATATACATATACCCATCTCAAATCTCCAGGTCCCTATTGGCCATTTGCATATGGATATCTCTTCCTGTTATTTATCCAAAATTATCTTGCCTCAAAGAAAAAAAGAAATGCCCCCTCCCCGCACACACAGGGCTTCCCTGGTAACTCAGCTGGTAAGAATTCGTCTGCAATGCAAGAGACCCCGGTTCAATTTCTGGGTTGGGAAGATCCCCTGGAGAGGGGATAGGCTACCCACTCCAGTATTCTTAGGCTTCCCTGGTGGCTCAAATGGTAAAGAACCGCCTGCAGTGAAGAAGACTTGGGTTTGATCCCTGGGTTGGGAAGATCCCCTGGAGAAGGGAACGACTACCCACTCCAGTATTCTTGCCTGGGAAATTCCACGGTTCATCCATGGGTGCCAAAGAGTCACACACAAGTGAGCGACTTTCACTTCACTTTATATAGAGAACGAGCATGTGGACACAGTTGGGGAGGAGTGGATGGGATGAATTTGGAGATGCAGAAGGATCTCTATCAATATGTCTATATATACATACACACGTACATGACCATGTGTAAAATACATAGCCAGTGGGAAGCATCTGTATAGCACAAGGAGCTCATCTCGGTGCTCTGTGATGACCTAGAGGGGTGGGGTATGGAAGGCGGGAGGGAGGTTCCAGAGGGAGGGGGCATATGTATACATATAGCTGCTTCATGTTGTTATAAAACAATTATACCCCAATTCAACAAAAAAAAAGAACTGAAACATGGGTACCAAGGCAGGTCCTATGTATTGCAAGATGGAGCCATTGGCCCAGAGATGTGACACCCGATGCGGGCCACTTCCTTTGGCTCTATCCTCCTGGCAACAAGGAGGACGACTGAGGTTATCACTCTGCCAGATCAATGCCTCACTAGGACACACATTTGCTCATTCATTTTTGGACTCCCTGAAAGGAATTATGTTGAGAACCGTTTGGTTTTAAGACCAAGAAAACATACATCTTTACCTTCTGAACAAGGCTACACCAGCTATCAAAGTCTTTTTCTTCTTTGCAGAAAACCCTGGGGGAAAGTAAAAGGAGACAAGTTAGAACTGGTCATGACATATATACATATACCCATCTCAAATCTCCAGGTCCCTATTGGCCATTTGCATATGGATATCTCTTCCTGTTATTTATCCAAAATTATCTTGCCTCAAAGAAAAAAAGAAATGCCCCCTCCCCGCACACACAGGGCTTCCCTGGTAACTCAGCTGGTAAGAATTCGTCTGCAATGCAAGAGACCCCGGTTCAATTTCTGGGTTGGGAAGATCCCCTGGAGAGGGGATAGGCTACCCACTCCAGTATTCTTAGGCTTCCCTGGTGGCTCAAATGGTAAAGAACCGCCTGCAGTGAAGAAGACTTGGGTTTGATCCCTGGGTTGGGAAGATCCCCTGGAGAAGGGAACGACTACCCACTCCAGTATTCTTGCCTGGGAAATTCCACGGTTCATCCATGGGTGCCAAAGAGTCACACACAAGTGAGCGACTTTCACTTCACTTTATATAGAGAACGAGCATGTGGACACAGTTGGGGAGGAGTGGATGGGATGAATTTGGAGATGCAGAAGGATCTCTATCAATATGTCTATATATACATACACACGTACATGACCATGTGTAAAATACATAGCCAGTGGGAAGCATCTGTATAGCACAAGGAGCTCATCTCGGTGCTCTGTGATGACCTAGAGGGGTGGGGTATGGAAGGCGGGAGGGAGGTTCCAGAGGGAGGGGGCATATGTATACATATAGCTGCTTCATGTTGTTATAAAACAATTATACCCCAATTCAACAAAAAAAAAGAACTGAAACATGGGTACCAAGGCAGGTCCTATGTATTGCAAGATGGAGCCATTGGCCCAGAGATGTGACACCCGATGCGGGCCACTTCCTTTGGCTCTATCCTCCTGGCAACAAGGAGGACGACTGAGGTTATCACTCTGCCAGATCAATGCCTCACTAGGACACACATTTGCTCATTCATACTTTCTCTCTCTCTGACTTTCACTCTTACTCTGTCCCTTTCTCTTTTACCCTGTCCCTCTCTGTTCATACTGTGAGATATAGTAACTTGAAGACCAATCTCTAAAGCACAGGGTTAATTCCATTACACTCAGTACACAAATATACCTACCATAAAAACACTCCATTAAAACCAGGAACCAAAAGTCAAACAGTACTTTTAGCTAGAGGTGTCACTCAATAAGGTGGCTTTGACCTTAAGGAAATTATCTCTTAGAATAATGAGAACCATGGGCCTCCTTTTCCATCCTCAGAACATGCTACAGTACTAAAAGAATGGTCCAAACAAGAGGAGGGCTGTGTCACCTCTCAGTCACTAGCACTCCGATCAGCAAGTTAAACTGGAGGAGAGGATTCAGACAGGTCTCAGGACCTTTTGGTACTTCCCAGCTGGCTGCCCCTTCCATGTGTAGATAGCAGTCACACTTCCAGGGGGCGAACCCTGCAGCTTCCTGGACTGTGTGCCCACAGAAATAGACACTGTCCACCTAGGAGGTCTTGCCCTCTTATCCCTCCTTCCCTTTCTCACTTTATTCCCCGTGCCTAGCAGCAATATTTAGGTGATAAGAAGGAAAAGGGAGAAAGATGGTAACAGTAATAATCTAACATTTCTAGAAAAATTTTAATATGCTGGGCTCTGTGTCATGTACCTTACACATGGTGTACCCCCCACACACGAGCCTACAAGGAAGGAACTATTGTTATGCTCACTGCAGGCATAAGAAGTCCAAACCTCAGAAAAGTTAAAGGACTCCTCCAAGTCCATGGCCTGTAAGTGGCTTGGATCCTAACTTGGGCAACTTGGCTTCAGAGTCCATTCCTTCCTGACTCCACTCTATGACACTACCACTCATTGGGGTGGGGGGCTTATACTCCTTTGCCATCCTACCTAGCAACCTGAAGAACTCCCAGGGAATTAGACTGTGACAGGACAGCAATGCATCTCTTGGCCCACCCACTCTTCAGATACCCACCAATGCTACGGAGGGGTCTAAGTTCAAGATGTTCATTCGCTGTGGGGGTTGCAAACAATGGAAAGTCTGGTCGTCAACCGTTCCATTCTCTTCTGTATCCACAAAGGTCTGGGTTGTGTGAGGGTCCAGGAAAATGAGCTCATCACCTGTTTAGGATGAGAATGATTAGCCTTCAAGGAATTACCTGCCCTGGCCTCACTGCAGTCCCTGGAAGGGTCACTCTGGTTGTCCTAGCCCCTCCCTTGGTGACAATGGGAATGAGATGAGAGAAAGCCTGAAGGATGGTGAACGTGCTTGAAGAAAGCCACCCACACCCAAAGCCAATCATTCAATGCAAAGACTTGCCCTAGCATAGACACCTCCTCAACGGCCAAGTACAAAAATGGAAAGGGACAGGTTTGGGGAAAAGGCCGGGAGGGATGAGCGACCACAGATGACATGGCGGGTTCGGTGAGCAGCAGTGGCCAAGAGGAGGTAGACGGAATCACCAGGCCATGAGTCCGGGTGCCACGAGGGAATCATTCTGACTCTTTCAACACTGGAAAGCATCTTGCTCTAGGCCACAGGTTCTTAGACCTATGGCCAAGCGCACATCTGGGGATGAAAAAAGGCCTTGGCCTCTAAAAGAAATGGAAAAGTTGACTCTGCCAGGAATGAGATACCAGAGAGCTGACTCCTGGTCTTCATTCGCTCAAGTTAGTCATTGCTAGCAAGTCAGTAATTCCTGTCAGAAGGCACTGCCTTGGTCACATTCACATCAGTACAGATACACCTTGCTGGGAAAACTCACTTTGAGATGATTAGCTGTTACAAATGGGAGCAAAATGATGCTTCATCAAATTGAAAAAGTCTAGCCGATCATGACTTGGGAGGAGTTTGGGATAATAAAATCTCTGCTTTTATCTACTACACAAAGAACTCAGAGTCCCTCTAAGCCTCATTAGCAGGATGCTGAGTAGGCCTGCGTACCTAAGGGGGCACCCCAGCCTCACTGTCTAAGCCTGAGAACGATTTTTTTAGATATTGAAAAGTCTTTAAAACCCCCAACAAAGTAGCCTGCTGGACAGCAATGCATCTCGGCCCACCCACTCTTCAGATACCCACCAATGCTACGGAGGGTCTAAGTTCAAGATGTTCATTCGCTGTGGGGTTGCAAACAATGGAAAGTCTGGTCACAACCGTCCATTCTCTTCTGTATCCACAAAGGTCTGGGTTGTGTGAGGGTCCAGGAAAATGAGCTCATCACCTGTTTAGGATGAGAATGATTAGCCTTCAAGGAATTACCTGCCCTGGCCTCACTGCAGTCCCTGGAAGGGTCACTCTGGTTGTCCTAGCCCCTCCCTTGGTGACAATGGGAATGAGATGAGAGAAAGCCTGAAGGATGGTGAACGTGCTTGAAGAAAGCCACCCACACCCAAAGCCAATCATTCAATGCAAAGACTTGCCCTAGCATAGACACCTCCTCAACGGCCAAGTACAAAAATGGAAAGGGACAGGTTTGGGGAAAAGGCCGGGAGGGATGAGCGACCACAGATGACATGGCGGGTTCGGTGAGCAGCAGTGGCCAAGAGGAGGTAGACGGAATCACCAGGCCATGAGTCCGGGTGCCACGAGGGAATCATTCTGACTCTTTCAACACTGGAAAGCATCTTGCTCTAGGCCACAGGTTCTTAGACCTATGGCCAAGCGCACATCTGGGGATGAAAAAAGGCCTTGGCCTCTAAAAGAAATGGAAAAGTTGACTCTGCCAGGAATGAGATACCAGAGAGCTGACTCCTGGTCTTCATTCGCTAGCAAGTTAGTCATTGCTAGCAAGTCAGTAATTCCTGTCAGAAGGCACTGCCTTGGTCACATTCACATCAGTACAGATACACCTTGCTGGGAAAACTCACTTTGAGATGATTAGCTGTTACAAATGGGAGCAAAATGATGCTTCATCAAATTGAAAAAGTCTAGCCGATCATGACTTGGGAGGAGTTTGGGATAATAAAATCTCTGCTTTTATCTACTACACAAAGAACTCAGAGTCCCTCTAAGCCTCATTAGCAGGATGCTGAGTAGGCCTGCGTACCTAAGGGGGCACCCCAGCCTCACTGTCTAAGCCTGAGAACGATCTGGGCCTCTGTCTTTCTAGACTGAGTTAAGGAAACAGAGAGATCTGCGTGAGGATGGGGTAGGGAGGGATACCCCAAAGACCCCTCTGGAAAGGCATTCAGTATTGTATTGGGACCGTCTGAGTGCTTCTATTTGGCAAAGAGTGTTTCTGATGTCTGATGCCAAGTTTAACTTGTCTCTATCACAGACCTAGGACAAACCAGTCCACTCTGTCTCAATTTTCTTGTTTTTAAACTGGGGTCACTGGGCCTATTCCAGTTTGTTCACAGGGTATTATCAAAATGAGAAGATGTCACTTCTGAGGAATGCTTTTAGGAAAGTCAAGGTACACATTCACCTAGACCACAGGTAGGTGAGACCAGGTATATCAAAAAAGGCTTAATGAAGAGCAACAACCAGGATGTTTAGGGAAAAAAGCAGATCTAAGACCACAGAAAGGGAAGAGTAGAAGAAAGTTGTACACAAGAGTATACAAATTGAAAACAGAGTCAGAAAGAAGCATTCTACTAGTTTTGATTTAAAGTTGTAGTCATTATTTTAGTCACAAAGTCATGTCCAACTCTTTGGGACCCCATAGACTATAGCCCGCCAGGCTTCTCTATCCATGGGATTTTTTACGCAAGAACACTGGAGTGGGTTGCCATTCGCTACTCCAGGGGATCTTCCCCACCCAGGGATCAAACCCACATTTCCTGTGTCTCCTGCATTGCAGGCACATTATTGACCCAATGAGCTATCAGGGAAGCCATTATAATGATATATATATATATATATATATATATATATATATATATATATATATATATATATATATATAGCGAGAGAGAGAGAGAGAGAAAAGGGGAGCAGAGAGAGAGAGTACCCTTGGCAAGTTCAGAAAATGGAAATTATCTGTCTCCTCCCTTCAGACATACTGCCAATTCTAATCCCCTCTCCAACCTAACACAGTAAAGGGTTGAGTAAGAAAAGAGGAATTGAGGCAACTTTGGAGCCTCAAGTGAAAGTTAAACAAAGGGTTTATGAAAATTAATGGGCACATGGGCACTAGATAAAGGGCTGTCACACCTCTTACATAAGCAGTCCAGCTCCACCAAGGTCTCCCTGGCCCAGGGCCCTCCAAGAGCAGGAGGGCTATGGCAGCTTGACAAATTCTCTCTGGGTAAGTTGGGATAAGGGAGGCTAGGGTGCCCAGGAATTCACTGTAACTCCTCCATAATTACTTTCCAATCTGTTTACACCTTGTCTTCAAGCACAGAAAATAGATTTTTGAAACATTTTATTTGACAAAGAGTGTTTCTGATGTCTGATGCCAAGTTTAACTTGTCTCTATCACAGACCTAGGACAAACCAGTCCACTCTGTCTCAATTTTCTTGTTTTTAAACTGGGGTCACTGGGCCTATTCCAGTTTGTTCACAGGGTATTATCAAAATGAGAAGATGTCACTTCTGAGGAATGCTTTTAGGAAAGTCAAGGTACACATTCACCTAGACCACAGGTAGGTGAGACCAGGTATATCAAAAAAGGCTTAATGAAGAGCAACAACCAGGATGTTTAGGGAAAAAAGCAGATCTAAGACCACAGAAAGGGAAGAGTAGAAGAAAGTTGTACACAAGAGTATACAAATTGAAAGCAGAGTCAGAAAGAAGCATTCTACTAGTTTTGATTTAAAGTTGTAGTCATTATTTTAGTCACAAAGTCATGTCCAACTCTTTGGGACCCCATAGACTATAGCCCGCCAGGCTTCTCTATCCATGGGATTTTTTACGCAAGAACACTGGAGTGGGTTGCCATTCGCTACTCCAGGGGATCTTCCCCACCCAGGGATCAAACCCACATTTCCTGTGTCTCCTGCATTGCAGGCACATTATTGACCCAATGAGCTATCAGGGAAGCCATTATAATGATTATATATATATATATATATATATATATATATATATATATATATATATATATATATATAGCGAGAGAGAGAGAGAGAGAAAAGGGGAGCAGAGAGAGAGAGTACCCTTGGCAAGTTCAGAAAATGGAAATTATCTGTCTCCTCCCTTCAGACATACTGCCAATTCTAATCCCCTCTCCAACCTAACACAGTAAAGGGTTGAGTAAGAAAAGAGGAATTGAGGCAACTTTGGAGCCTCAAGTGAAAGTTAAACAAAGGGTTTATGAAAATTAATGGGCACATGGGCACTAGATAAAGGGCTGTCACACCTCTTACATAAGCAGTCCAGCTCCACCAAGGTCTCCCTGGCCCAGGGCCCTCCAAGAGCAGGAGGGCTATGGCAGCTTGACAAATTCTCTCTGGGTAAGTTGGGATAAGGGAGGCTAGGGTGCCCAGGAATTCACTGTAACTCCTCCATAATTACTTTCCAATCTGTTTACACCTTGTCTTCAAGCACAGAAAATAGATTTTTGAAACATTTTATTTGACAGGAACCCAAAAGCTTATAAACAGAGAACATTTTCTAAAACTCCAAATACTGGGTTTTGAATTTAAGAAAATAAAAACTCCACTTTTCAAATGTTCCATCAAACTGTAGTTCTTAGGCTCGACCAGTAGATGGCAGCATTCAAGAGCACACCCAGGCAACTGCTGAGAAACCCCACCTTAAAGAGGAAGAGTGAGCAGCAGAAAGGCCCTGGGGTCAGGCTGGCTCTTCACTGAGTGCTTTACTGTGAGGTGACAACATGATGAGCTGGGGATCAGCCTTATTTTCCATAAAAGAAACCTGAGACTGAAAGAGTTGACACTCCTGCTGCCATACACTGAGCCTGTGGGAGACAGGCCACATACAGGGCCAGGTCAGTCTATTTCCACCTGCTCTACCTTCCTGAATCCCTGAGGAGGAGAGGGGTGTGTCCTCTGCACACCCCTCACGCCATCCCACCATGCTTGCTCTGGTTCTCCCTTGCATCCTAAGCTCCGAAGTTCCTCAAAGCCTACTCCTGCAAGAAGTGTCGCGATCACACATCTCTGGTCACACATCACTCCCTTACTGTACGGCACTAACCAGGTATCTAGGCCCTTGGGACTCAAACTATGGCATCAGCAGCACCTGCCATCCCTAGTGAGAAATGCAGGCTCTCAGGCCCCAGCCCAGACCTGCTGAGCCTGCATGCTAACAGGCTCTCAAGGTGACTCATGTGCACATGAAAGTTAGAGAGGCACTGGGCGGCTCCCCTCGTGTGCCAGGGGCCTTTAATGTCTCTGGTCAAGAAGGTGGCTGGGTTTCCTGAGGCCTCCATGGGGGGGGGGAATGCTACTCTTAGAAGGACAACGTCGGGTTTATGAAAATTAATGGGCACATGGGCACTAGATAAAGGGCTGTCACACCTCTTACATAAGCAGTCCAGCTCCACCAAGGTCTCCCTGGCCCAGGGCCCTCCAAGAGCAGGAGGCTATGGCAGCTTGACAAATTCTCTCTGGGTAAGTTGGGATAAGGGAGGCTAGGGTGCCCAGGAATTCACTGTAACTCCTCCATAATTACTTTCCAATCTGTTTACACCTTGTCTTCAAGCACAGAAAATAGATTTTTGAAACATTTTATTTGACAGGAACCCAAAAGCTTATAAACAGAGAACATTTTCTAAAACTCCAAATACTGGGTTTTGAATTTAAGAAAATAAAAACTCCACTTTTCAAATGTTCCATCAAACTGTAGTTCTTAGGCTCGACCAGTAGATGGCAGCATTCAAGAGCACACCCAGGCAACTGCTGAGAAACCCCACCTTAAAGAGGAAGAGTGAGCAGCAGAAAGGCCCTGGGGTCAGGCTGGCTCTTCACTGAGTGCTTTACTGTGAGGTGACAACATGATGAGCTGGGGATCAGCCTTATTTTCCATAAAAGAAACCTGAGACTGAAAGAGTTGACACTCCTGCTGCCATACACTGAGCCTGTGGGAGACAGGCCACATACAGGGCCAGGTCAGTCTATTTCCACCTGCTCTACCTTCCTGAATCCCTGAGGAGGAGAGGGGTGTGTCCTCTGCACACCCCTCACGCCATCCCACCATGCTTGCTCTGGTTCTCCCTTGCATCCTAAGCTCCGAAGTTCCTCAAAGCCTACTCCTGCAAGAAGTGTCGCGATCACACATCTCTGGTCACACATCACTCCCTTACTGTACGGCACTAACCAGGTATCTAGGCCCTTGGGACTCAAACTATGGCATCAGCAGCACCTGCCATCCCTAGTGAGAAATGCAGGCTCTCAGGCCCCAGCCCAGACCTGCTGAGCCTGCATGCTAACAGGCTCTCAAGGTGACTCATGTGCACATGAAAGTTAGAGAGGCACTGGGCGGCTCCCCTCGTGTGCCAGGGGCCTTTAATGTCTCTGGTCAAGAAGGTGGCTGGGTTTCCTGAGGCCTCCATGGAGGCAGGGGATGTCGGGCTGCTCGTTGGAATCCACATTAAGAGGTTAGCTATTCTAAGGCTTAGCCTCCATTATCAGAAAAGGGACACATCTGTCTTCACTGCCTCTAATACCCACCCAGCCAAGGCTCTGAAAAACAAGCTAGCAGGCCCAGAGGTGTGACCCTGGGAAGTCAGAGGATGGCTGCTGGCCCGAATGCCCGAGCCCTGGTAAGAGGGGGATCAGAAAGGCCAAGGAAGAGAAGCCCCACCGCCCTGGGCCCCTCAGAAAAGACAGGGAGGGACTGAAGCAATGCTATGACCTTGGGGTTGTCCAGTGGGAAAGAAGTTATGGAACCATTTTATCAAGACACAAGGAGACAGAGACATTGAAGAGGGGTCTTCTCTCTGTGAGGCACGGGTAGGTGTTACTCTCCAGGCTAGAGATAGGATAAGCAGCCCACAGGCCACAGCATCTCCAAGCTGGGCCAGAGCCCCTTGACTGGAATTGCCTGGTCTCCCATGCAGACCTTGTGCCCGCCCTCCCCTAGCCCATGGTGACTTACTTGTGATTCCTCTTTTCTTACCTAAGAATCCTATGAAATAATAGGCGTTATTTGGTTTTCCTCCTAACGCCCCTAAAGACTGTGGCATCTTAAAACACTCCTGGAGGGAAAGAGAACGCAAGATTCTCAGCTCACTTGTGGACTGCTGCTCACGGATCTCCGTGCTCCCGATGGCGGTGGGATGGGCGGGCAGCAGGCAGCTGGGGGAAAGGTGTGACTTACTTTGAAGGCATCAATGTAGACGGGGTTGATTTGGTTTATGCCCAGGCGGAGGGGCACAATGAGCAGCAGAGGTTTCCAGGCCAGGCAGCAGGCTGAGGGACCCTTACTCTGGATGGAAGCCATCAGAGACTCTGAGCGCCTCTCTGCAGCTGTGTCGGCACTCAAGGGTAGGGTGCGGCACATTTTTTCTAGAAACAGAAGAGAGAGTTGGGTAAATAAGGGGTATCCAGCCCTAAGAGATGCGCCGTGGGCAAGACTAAGGGAAGACCTGACATGACAGCTCTCACCTAGAAGGCCCTCCACACTGCCACCCGGGCCGTGCTGCCCCACCTCCCACAGGAATATCAGGCCACTTGTCCAGCCCTTCTCTTCCTTCTGGTAACTAACACTCACTTGTGTTTTGTCAGATATTACGGGCTTATTGGGAGACTCTCAACTCGACTGCAAGGACCTTGGAAACAGGGGCTGTTATCAGTTGGTCTCTCTAGGCCCATGGGGGGAGTGCATGGGGGTGCCACAGAAGACCCATTGGTAGTTTAACTGATTATCCACACTTGGGGCATCCTGCCGGGCAAGGATCTGGTCCCTCACTGAGGGGCAGCAAAGATCCTCTGATTGTTTTCTCCCTTTCAGAAAGCTGAAAGGGAAGTGAAAATAAAAGGCACAGGGAATGATTAAACAGAGCCCTGTGTTCCCGTCTTGCTAGAAGAGCGGGCCAGAGACTCTGTGTGTCTGTGTGTGTGTATTATCTTTCTCTCTCTCTTGCGTCCATCCTTTCTCCCTCTCCTCCCTCAAAAGATTCTAAACGGTGAAGAAGAACCTAATCATCCAACCACCTAAGAAGCTAGCCAGGGACTCACTGATATCTTCGATGACCACAGTGTTATCCATCGAAACATAAACGGCCAAGGAATTCCATTCATCAAATAAAGCAAGTTTTCTGCAAAGCAATATACAAGGAAGTTACAAGTGGGGAAGATGGACATCTCAGCAAGAAACAGCGCCACCTACGTATGTCCAATGTTCCTGAAGCTACTGAATGCTGAGCCACAGAGAAGTTGGGATTCAGGTCAGGTTTGGCTCCCCTGACCAAGCTCTGGAATATTCCATATCCAGAGACCTTGAGAATGCCAGAGTCACACTTTCTGAATCTCATAAAGAAGGCCCTGCTTTATAAAATAGAAGATGCTGCTTCATAAAACGATGTTACTCCTACTGGGCAAAAGAGAGGAGTTACCAGTACACCTGTTCCCAAGAGATTTTGTTTTCTTAAATGAGAGAACTTCTGACTTACTGCTTTAAAAAAAAAAAGAAGAAGAAGAAGAAAGAAAACTGTTACTTAAACAATATATATGTATATGAAAGTGAAAGTCGCTCAGTTGTGTCTGACTCTTTGCAACTCTACAGACTGTAGCCCACCAGACTCCTTTGTCCATGGCATTTTCCAGGCAAGGATATTGGAATGGGGTGTCACGCCCTCCTTCAGGGGATCTTCCCAACCCAGGGATGAAGCACAGGTCTCCTGCATTGGCAGAAGGATTCTTTAACATCTGAGCCACCAGGGAAGCCCAAGTTTATGCATATATATATGTAAGCGTGTATGTATATATGTATATGGGCTTCCCTGATGGCTTAGCAGGTAAAGAATCTGCCTGCAATGCAGGAAATGAAGGAGACGTGGGTTCAATCCCTGGGTTGAGAAGATCCTGTAGAGAAGGAAATGATAACCCACTCCAGTATTCTTGCCTGGGAAATCTCATGGACAGAGGAGCCTGGCAGGCTACAGTCCATGGGGCTGCAAAAGATCAAACACAACTGAGCAAACATATACATGTACGTGTGTGTATATATAAATTTGTTTGTTTAGGAGCATATATGATACAAAGAATAAACCCCAGGGAATTCCAGAGCAAGAGCAAGAGCGAGAGTGAGAAGATCTACTCTGTCCTTCCCCAAGTGTAGTAAGAATGTTCTTCCAGGAGGCTTGGGCCACAGATGGTTTCAATGCTCAGCCTTGCTGGTCAACAGTTGAAGACAGACAGTGTGCTAAACTGTGTGATCTCAGAGAAGATTAGAAAGAAAACCCCTTTGAAAAAGAGATTATCTGAGGTTTGAGTAAAATACATTGTCTATTTCTCCCTTATTTTCTTCTTTTCCAGTTTGAAGACCTTTTTAACCTGGCTACTATCGGATTCTTGGATAAAGACCAATCTCAATGACCAACAAAACAAAATAAAAAACACACACAGCTAAACCAAAGGAGCTCCCAAGAAGAGGTTAGTTACCATTATATTTGCATTTCACTCATTTACTCCTCCCCCTAAATAATAATAACATCATCATTATTATCACATATTGCTGTCAATGATACTAACAATCATGATTAGTCAGAACCCACTTAAATCCTTTTTTAAAATGTATGTTTCCATTTATTTGTTGTTGGGAACCTCAAATTTTAGAAGAGGCAAATTCTGAGGGATGTCATTTATAAACCAACCATAGCAAGGTATGTTTGGGGCTCAGCACAGCCATTCTAATATTTTACACTTTCTACCCTGGGTTCCTGAAGTGATTCCTGAAATACCACCAGATCCTCACTCAGCTGACCAACAATGCCCCCAAAGGCACTACAGACTAAGGTAAGAAAGTAGTCTCAGAGAAGCTGCACTGTGAGTAAAGACACAGGTTTCACTTGGGTCCCCAGGAAATCCAGTCTATTCCCCTCACAAGCACATTTCCCAAACACTCTAGTTCGTTGAAGGTTGGCTGATACCTGAAACAATTCCCCATTTGTATTTTGCACGAAGCAGGTTCTGTCGTTACACTACAGAGAGACCAGAAATTAAAGTAGCTACCAAAGAAGGCTAGATAGTTCTGATCTTCAGATGCCTAAATCCAGTGCCAAACTGTGGCAGCCATTTTCATTCACTCATTCATCATGTATGTATTGAGCACTAACATGTACCAGGAAGTTTCATGTGCTAACGTTATAGGACTAACTTAGAGATGAAAAACTGCTTCCAAGACTCCCTTGGGATTTGTCTCTTCCGATAGGTGGTGAGTTCCCTGAAGCGAGAACTATATCCAGTTGATTTCTGTACACCCAGTACTTAGCACAGTAGAAGAGCCCAAAAGACCCTGAATGAATCAATGAAGAATTTTCTTGAATACCATACAAGGTGGGAGTTCATGATTTCCTAAGGATAGCTCAAGTTCCCTCCTCCTTCTTAATACAAACCCTTTGGCTTCAAAGTGACCCTCAGGCTGATGGCTAAGCATCTGAGCACCAATCTATTGAGGGAGGGGGATATGGAATGAGTCCTGAGGGACTCCACCTAGACTGGTACCCATGACTACAAACTGTGATAAACCAAGGCAACTGTCCACATTAGACATTTCAAAGAACTATCTGAGCACAATGGTACAGATGTTTGGTGGCTTAGTGGGATGACAAGAACTGCTGGGTTCATGGGAAGTTGAGTTGGTGGAGGGAGACAGAAGAGACAGTAGAATAAGGTTCATGCCAGACACTTTTACTTACTTCAACACCTGTGCAACTGTATTTGGTCCAAACCATTCGCCAATTGATTTCCCTTCTCCTACGCCCATCTGTGCTGTTTTTATATGGAAAAAATAAACATGTTAGCAAAATGTCTTCCAACAAGCCACAAACTCTGAATTTTTTGCATAAATAATTAAGCAGATAGACAACTTAGTAGAGTCACATACAAAGTCAGGGACAAGAAAAGCAAGTACAGGGCCTTCTTTGGTGGCTCAGGGGCTAAAATTCTGAGCTCCCAATGCACAGGGACCTGGGTTCAATCCATGGTCAGGGAATTGCTGCAGCTAAGAGTTTGCATGCCACAACTAAAAGATTCCATGTCCTGCATGAAATAAAAATGCTTTAATTTAAAAAAAAAAAAAACAAAAGCAAGTACAGGCAATGTAAGTTGAATTTCACAATGCTCCTTTTCTCTTAATTGGACTATACAACAGAGAGACAGCCTTTAAACTACTCATGTGACCTTACCCATTTGATGAATAGAGTAGCAACAGTCTTTCCTATCTAAGAAGCACTGTAGGATTCGTTGGTATTCTTTGGGTTGTTCTTTCTGTTTCTCCCAGTTCCAGTCTTTTTAGAGAAAAAAAAAGATGTTTATAATCATGTTTATGACTGTTTGTTATCTCTGCACTCTTCCTCCGACTGTGAAGTTAGAAGGAGAATAAATGCATTACATCTAGAAGGTGGGAGAGATCAAGTCAGAACATTTCTAAGTATCTTGACTATTGATGACCAAGACATCTGGACACAGATTTCTTTCAAAGACTCAGTGGGTGTAAAATAAAAGAAAAACAAGAAGTTGACCAAGAAATTGATGTTGCCATGAGCTAGTGTAGGATAAATATTACATGAAAACAGTATCACAAGGCCCTTCTCTTCAGCTACTCAGTGACCGGGAGGTCCATCATCATCTCACCCAGACACTGTATGGTCTCACCTTCACACAGACACCAATGGCTTTGGTCTATATATTTTAGCAACACTGACAAGAGTCTCATGAGGTAAGCGCTATTCTGACACACAATTATTTCCCAGGAAATATACACAATTTGCAATTAAGGAAGCTCTTTAAACAAATGCATGCTGCCAGTTTTACAAAGGTCTGTAGTGTCAAAGCTATGGCTTTTCCAGTAGTCATGTATGGATGTGAGAGTTGAACCATAAAGGCTAAGTGCCGAAGAATTGATGCCTTTGAACTGTGGTGTTGGAGAAGACTCTGGAGAGTCCCTTGGACTACAAGACATCAAACCAGTCAACCATAAAGGAAATCAACCCTGAATATTCATGGGAAGGACTGATGCTAAAGATGAAGCTCCAATACTTTGGCCACCTGATGTGAAGAGACAACTCATTGGAAAGACTGATGCTGGGGAAGATAGAGGGCAGGAGGGGGCCACAGAGGATGAGATAGGTGAATGACATCACTGAGTCAATGGACATGAATTTGAGCAAGCTTCAAGAGATCATGAAGGACAGGGAAGCCTGGCATGCTACCATCCATGGATTCACAAAGAGTTGGGCACAACTGAGCAACTGAGTTGAACTGATTTTTACTCTACCTTTTTAAAAAGTTATACTGAGTTCTGGAAAAAAAAAAAACAAACCTTTTCTATCAGGCGCTCAAGGCTTCCTTACAACCAAAACTAAAGTAACCACCCCTGAGGGATTCGATCTGTGCCTCATGCACAGCTCCCCAGTTCTACAGGGGCTGATTATGGTTTCCTGAGGACAACTCTGAAAAAATTCTCATCGTCACCTCTGTGGACAGGATGCACTGCTCCCATGCACTCAGCTCTAGAAACTGTCTAATCGACAGATTTCTGAGACTTAGTTGGCCTCCAAGACAAAAATTTCTCTCTAAGGTTTTAGAGAGTGTCTGAATTCACAACCGAAATCTACTTGAAGGCAAAAGCCATTATCTCCAGTTAGTTTTAGTTCTCTTTGCTATTGTAGCCAATTTTAACTTCATATCCAGTGACCGGGAGGTCCATCATCATCTCACCCAGACACTGTATGGTCTCACCTTCACACAGACACCAATGGCTTTGGTCTATATATTTTAGCAACACTGACAAGAGTCTCATGAGGTAAGCGCTATTCTGACACACAATTATTTCCCAGGAAATATACACAATTTGCAATTAAGGAAGCTCTTTAAACAAATGCATGCTGCCAGTTTTACAAAGGTCTGTAGTGTCAAAGCTATGGCTTTTCCAGTAGTCATGTATGGATGTGAGAGTTGAACCATAAAGGCTAAGTGCCGAAGAATTGATGCCTTTGAACTGTGGTGTTGGAGAAGACTCTGGAGAGTCCCTTGGACTACAAGACATCAAACCAGTCAACCATAAAGGAAATCAACCCTGAATATTCATGGGAAGGACTGATGCTAAAGATGAAGCTCCAATACTTTGGCCACCTGATGTGAAGAGACAACTCATTGGAAAGACTGATGCTGGGGAAGATAGAGGGCAGGAGGGGGCCACAGAGGATGAGATAGGTGAATGACATCACTGAGTCAATGGACATGAATTTGAGCAAGCTTCAAGAGATCATGAAGGACAGGGAAGCCTGGCATGCTACCATCCATGGATTCACAAAGAGTTGGGCACAACTGAGCAACTGAGTTGAACTGATTTTTACTCTACCTTTTTAAAAAGTTATACTGAGTTCTGGAAAAAAAAAAAACAAACCTTTTCTATCAGGCGCTCAAGGCTTCCTTACAACCAAAACTAAAGTAACCACCCCTGAGGGATTCGATCTGTGCCTCATGCACAGCTCCCCAGTTCTACAGGGGCTGATTATGGTTTCCTGAGGACAACTCTGAAAAAATTCTCATCGTCACCTCTGTGGACAGGATGCACTGCTCCCATGCACTCAGCTCTAGAAACTGTCTAATGCGACAGATTTCTGAGACTTAGTTGGCCTCCAAGACAAAAATTTCTCTCCTAAGGTTTTAGAGAGTGTCTGAATTCACAACCGAAATCTACTTGAAGGCAAAAGCCATTATCTCCAGTTAGTTTTTAGTTCTCTTTGCTATTGTATTTCTGAAACCAAACTTTTAAACTTCATATCCAGTAATCTTCAGAGGGTGAACAGCATCCAACTGTATTTCACCAGCTACTGAACTGTCAGACTCTGGGAGAAATGCTGGTTAGCTGGCTGCTGTGTGTGTGTGTGTGTGCATTAGTCACTCAGTCATCTCTGACTCTTTGTGACCCTATGGACTACAGCCTGCCAGACTCCTCTTGCCCATGGAATTCTCCAGACAAGAATATTGGAGTGGGTGGGAGGCATGGAGGGAGTAACATGGAAACCTATACTGTCATGTGTGGAAAAGATAGCTATTGTCATTTTGCTAAGGGAATAGGAATGCTTACAATGGCATGGGGCGATGGTCCAGAGGGGTGGGATGGGGGAACTGGGGGGTGGGGACCAGGGATATGCATATGACTGATCTAGGAACATACATGTCTGTGAACAACAAAACTCTGTAAAACCTTTAAAATAAAGAATTAAAAAAAAAAATACTGGAGTGGGTTACCATTCCCTTCTCCAGCAGCTTGCTGCTAAGTACCACTAAATATTTATTGATGACAGTGATAAGGAACAAACGCCCCACCTCAACTGTAAAATAAGCAAAAAAGAAATGTTCCAAAATATTTTATACAACCACATCTTCTCACTCATCTTAGCTATAAGATATATTTCCACATTCTTCCTGCTATTTGTTTTTATATTAAAACAATTGAGGTTGCTTACTGTAGGTATTTTTTTCCAGTTTGTTCTCCACAAAATTCATTTCAGAAGAATCATCTTGAAGTATTTCATAAATGAGAAAGTAAAACAGTAAGAATGTATCTGTCCGAAATTTTGCTATTGATTCTTAAATGAGCCTGTTTGATAAGTAAACTCTGAAAAAATTCTCATCGTCACCTCTGTGGACAGGATGCACTGCTCCCATGCACTCAGCTCTAGAAACTGTCTAATGACAGATTTCTGAGACTTAGTTGGCCTCCAAGACAAAAATTTCTCTCTAAGGTTTTAGAGAGTGTCTGAATTCACAACCGAAATCTACTTGAAGGCAAAAGCCATTATCTCCAGTTAGTTTTTAGTTCTCTTTGCTATTGTATTTCTGAAACCAAACTTTTAAACTTCATATCCAGTAATCTTCAGAGGGTGAACAGCATCCAACTGTATTTCACCAGCTACTGAACTGTCAGACTCTGGGAGAAATGCTGGTTAGCTGGCTGCTGTGTGTGTGTGTGTGTGCATTAGTCACTCAGTCATCTCTGACTCTTTGTGACCCTATGGACTACAGCCTGCCAGACTCCTCTTGCCCATGGAATTCTCCAGACAAGAATATTGGAGTGGGTGGGAGGCATGGAGGGAGTAACATGGAAACCTATACTGTCATGTGTGGAAAAGATAGCTATTGTCATTTTGCTAAGGGAATAGGAATGCTTACAATGGCATGGGGCGATGGTCCAGAGGGGTGGGATGGGGGAACTGGGGGGTGGGGACCAGGGATATGCATATGACTGATCTAGGAACATACATGTCTGTGAACAACAAAACTCTGTAAAACCTTTAAAATAAAGAATTAAAAAAAAAAATACTGGAGTGGGTTACCATTCCCTTCTCCAGCAGCTTGCTGCTAAGTACCACTAAATATTTATTGATGACAGTGATAAGGAACAAACGCCCCACCTCAACTGTAAAATAAGCAAAAAAGAAATGTTCCAAAATATTTTATACAACCACATCTTCTCACTCATCTTAGCTATAAGATATATTTCCACATTCTTCCTGCTATTTGTTTTTATATTAAAACAATTGAGGTTGCTTACTGTAGGTATTTTTTTCCAGTTTGTTCTCCACAAAATTCATTTCCAGAAGAATCATCTTGAAGTATTTCATAAATGAGAAAGTAAAACAGTAAGAATGTATCTGTCACAAGAAGTATGTGTATAGTACAGAAATCACTGGACAAAGAGATGGAAGACCTGCGTTCTCTTCCTAAATTGATGCTTTGCTGCTGTTTGATCTGGGGCAAGTCACCTTACTTCCTGAGCCTCAGTTTCCTCATTGGTTAAATGGAAAATATGATACAACCCAGGGGGCACAGGCATGAGACCTCCTAAACCCTGAAAAAAAGACATGAAACCTTAAAGTGTCCCCAGACCCTTCCCCAGTCTTCTCTGGTAACTACAGGAGGGCGCATGAGGTTGTGCAGTTGGGGAAAGGGAGTCTGTTGTTGTACTTGTGAATCTCAAGGAGGAACAGCAAAAGATTGCAGCAACCCAATCTCCTCCAAGGTGGCCTTTCTCTCCCTCATCCTCAAGGCAAACCAGACTTTCATGCAGCTTCCTGAATTGGTATCTAACCAAGGTCAGCATAGAGATGCCCGCAGGGAAGCACACACATGTCTTAAGAAAGCAAGATTCAAGTGTTCCAACAGTGATCACTGGAAGGTTCTAATTTTAAGATGCTGCGCACTTTTTATTGTTTTAAAATTTTTTGCAAGTTTTATGAGCTAGGCTTGACAAATAAATATGGAATATATTTAGCTTCCATAGCAGGATTCTTTTTTTATTCTTTATTTTGAAGGTTTTACAGAGTTTTGTTGTTCACAGACATATATGTTCCCAGATCAGTCACATGCATATCCCTGGTCCCCACCCCCCCAGTTCCCCCCATCCCACCCCTCTGGACCATCGCCCCAAGCCATTGTAAGCACTCCTATTCCCTTAGCACGATGACAATAGCTATCTTTTCC
Organism: Tragulus kanchil; assembly: GCA_022376925.1. Lineage (NCBI taxonomy): Eukaryota > Metazoa > Chordata > Mammalia > Artiodactyla > Tragulidae > Tragulus > Tragulus kanchil. The sequence goes on along the minus strand of JAIOJX010000001.1, from coordinate 60,646,451 downwards.
ACACATGACAGTATAGGTTTCCATGTCACTCCCTCCATGCCTCCCCGTCCCTATTTCTTCCCCACAATGTCCCTATGTCTATGCTCTGTTTTTCCATGAGTTCCCTGGTGTTATCAAGACTGTCCTACTAGGTTCCATATTAAACAATTGATGGTTGCTTACTGTAGGTATTTTTTTCCAGTTTGTTCTCCACAAAATTCATTTCCAGAAGAATCATCTTGAAGTATTTCATAAATGAGAAAGTAAAACAGTAAGAATGTATCTGTCACAAGAAGTATGTGTATAGTACAGAAATCACTGGACAAAGAGATGGAAGACCTGCGTTCTCTTCCTAAATTGATGCTTTGCTGCTGTTTGATCTGGGGCAAGTCACCTTACTTCCTGAGCCTCAGTTTCCTCATTGGTTAAATGGAAAATATGATACAACCCAGGGGGCACAGGCATGAGACCTCCTAAACCCTGAAAAAAAGACATGAAACCTTAAAGTGTCCCCAGACCCTTCCCCAGTCTTCTCTGGTAACTACAGGAGGGCGCATGAGGTTGTGCAGTTGGGGAAAGGGAGTCTGTTGTTGTACTTGTGAATCTCAAGGAGGAACAGCAAAAGATTGCAGCAACCCAATCTCCTCCAAGGTGGCCTTTCTCTCCCTCATCCTCAAGGCAAACCAGACTTTCATGCAGCTTCCTGAATTGGTATCTAACCAAGGTCAGCATAGAGATGCCCGCAGGGAAGCACACACATGTCTTAAGAAAGCAAGATTCAAGTGTTCCAACAGTGATCACTGGAAGGTTCTAATTTTAAGATGCTGCGCACTTTTTATTGTTTTAAAATTTTTTGCAAGTTTTATGAGCTAGGCTTGACAAATAAATATGGAATATATTTAGCTTCCATAGCAGGATTCTTTTTTTATTCTTTATTTTGAAGGTTTTACAGAGTTTTGTTGTTCACAGACATATATGTTCCCAGATCAGTCATATGCATATCCCTGGTCCCCGACTCCCAGGTCCCCCCATCCCACCCCTCTGGACCATCGCCCCAAGCCATTGTAAGCACTCCTATTCCCTTAGCACGATGACAATAGCTATCTTTTCCACACATGACAGTATAGGTTTCCATGTCACTCCCTCCATGCCTCCCCGTCCCTATTTCTTCCCCACAATGTCCCTATGTCTATGCTCTGTTTTTCCATGAGTTCCCTGCGTGTGTTATCAAGACTGTCCTACTAGGTTCCATATGTGTGTGTTAGTATACTGTATTTGTCTTTCTCTTTTTGACTTACTTCACTTTGGATGATAGGTTCTAGAGCCAGCCACTTCATTAGGACTGAGTCTTCCCATAGCAGGATTTTTGAAAGGATATATGGTGTAATAATTCAATAGTAAATAATTGTTGATTAACATATCTATCACTTCACATAGTTACTTTTGCTCCTTTTTAACTGTTATTTATTTGTATTTGTATTTTTTAATTGATTTTTATCAGAGTATCGTTGCTTTACAATGTTGTGTTGGAAGGTTCTTAATGAAGCAGCCTCCTGAGAAAGCTAATTTAAGGATTCTTTCCTCATTAGGTGGACATCATCAGTGAACCCAGACCACAATAGTGCTGGCTCCCTCATTAGGCACTTCCTTTAGGTCACCGACATCTTTCACCAGGCAGATATTTTAAATGAGGTCAAAAAAAAGACTTACCACCATACCCTTCTTCCTGCTCCCTTTGTTATCTGACCTATTCAAGAACTCACATGAACAGTAGCCAAGGCGGAAACTCTAAATGATACACTTGCCTCAATGTTCTGTTCTGTCCCAGGAAAATAATTCTCTGGCTTGGTGAGTCACAAGGAAATGCTGAGTGTTTCCTTCTCATGAGAGGGTTTGTCGACTTGTCAGCCCCACCACTTGGGTTTGCAGAGAGCACTTCACGACCTGCAGCTCTGTTCCCTCAGCACAAAGGCTAAACCAGCAGCAGTAAGGGTAACTGCAGAGGTCTCCGAGGCAGTTTCCGGAACAAATTTAACTCACCCCTTCCCAAGTGTCTGCAGATAAGGGCTTGAGCCAGCATCATCTGTCCACAGCGGAGCATACACCCCCAGCCAGCATCTGACGAAGGGCCTGTCCCCCCTGTTGACAAGATAGATGGGAAGGAATATGAGTTCCTTAAATTGCCCTTTCCTGAAACATCAACATATGGCGGAATCATGCAATATGGACAGGCACACATACTCAGAAAAGATACAGCCAGATATCAAACAGGGTTTGTCATAGGGTGGAACTTGCAAAGATAATACAGAGTTAACCAAAATGGGTTCTAGGGCCTAAGGCAAAACAAACAAATGAATAAAACCTGCCCTGTGTTTTCTGCTTAGAGGCATCCAGGTATGCATTCAATTTTGGTAGATGACTGACCAGGGGGAGCTCAATATCCTTTTTCAAAGTACTGTGAAATGAGATAACTTGGATGGCAGACAAGACATTCTGCTACCATTGCTTCCTTTCCCAACAAGGAAGTGGAAAAGTATGCTACCATGTATGACCACGACCAACTCAATCCATGCCATGTCATCATCTGCCTGGCTGAGCCTGACTTTTCCCAGCTCAGTTCTAGAGGAGGGAAGTCTTACGTTAGTTAAGGAATAAATGCTACCAAAGCTGATCATCAAAATAGTCAATGAAATCTGGAAGGCTCTTGACCATTCTAAATATACATTATGAAGGTCTGAACGGTAAGAAGGAGAATGTAAAATAAGAAGAAAGAGTCCTAGATTAGGCATTAGAAGACCAGTCTCTAGATACCTAATTCAAGTCTCATCTGTAAACTAGATACAATAGCACATACTTTGCCTACTATCAGTGGATACTGTAAGAATTAAATGAGAGAGCATCTATAAAAGTGTCCTACAACTCATTCAAAGATGATGTAAATATTTGCTGTCATGAGTATGGTCATAACGTTGTTTAGTTGCTCAGTCGTATCCAACTCTGCCTCACCATGGACTGGGGCCCGCCAGGCTCCTCTGTCCATGGAATTATTCCGGCATGAATACTGGAGTGGGGTTGCCATTTCCTCCTCCAGAGGATCATCCCAACCCAGGGATCGAACCCACATCTCCTGCACTGGCAGGCGAATTCTTTACCACTGAGACACCAAGGAAGCCCTAATGTAAAATACCACTGATAATTTAGAAATATACTATATTTTAAAGGGCACAAAACCAGTTAATAAGACAATGGTTCCATTTTAAGAACACTTGGTGTTGCAAAATTCTCATATACGTGGCCAGGGGGAGCTCAGTATCTTTTTTCAAAGTACTATAAAATGAGATAAACTAGACGGTAGATGAGACATTCTGCTATCATTGCTTCCTTTCCCAACATGGAAGTGGAAAAATATGCTATAAGCATTGTCTCACAAACTGCAAAGGGAATCATTGACCACCTGAGACAAGTGGGTCAAGATGGCTGCTCCTTTCCTTTCTTTGTGGGAACTGAAGAAGAGTTGCTATGGCAAGATGGGGAGAATTGAGCCAACTTGTGAGCTGGAAGGGGAGTCCTTTGGCTCTTCCTAATGGTGGGATTGGGCTTCCCAGAGGGTGCTAGTAGTAAAGAACCTGCCTGCCAACGCAGGAGACTTTAAGAGATGCAGATTTGATCTCTGGGTCAGGAAGATCCCCTGGAGGAAGGCATGGCAACCCACTCCAGTATCCTTACCTGGAGAATCCCTTGGATGGTGGGGTCTGGCAGGCTACAATCCATAGTGTTGGAGACATATGAAGGGACTTAGCATACACACAAACACACAATGGTGGGATTACAGGCCAGATTAATGTGGAAAATAAGCAATGAAGCCCACATACAGAAGGGATCATCAAAACACTGTCAGAATTGAACTACATATGTTTTCAAATCTTGCAAAGATCTCTTCATCCAGAAAACGTTAACAGTTTAGAATCACTGAATACTAAAGATTGTTCTCTTGTATGTTTTGCTCAGGTATTTCTTATGGAGAGCAAAAAAAAAAAGTCTGTGTGAACTTCATACTTCACACTTATCAGAAAGATGGATTTCATTACAGTTACTAGGTCCAGTCCTAAAACAAAATCAGTTGGGGCTCCTCTTAGGAGAAAAGCTTCCACCAATTGAGTCTGGTGGTCCTTTTCTACAGGACCAGAGACTAGGAAGAGGTAACCCAAACTGCAAACATTTTACAAATTTTCTCTCCAGATAACCTATTCACTTAACTCATTGAACTGTCCTTTTTCTAGACAGCAGCTAGTACTGTTAACTGCCTAGAATTAGTTCCAAGGATATCAATAATTCATCTCCCAGGAACAAGATGTTTTCATCTCATAGGAAGAAAAAAAAAAAAGCAAAGGAATTATTTTCTTTCCGTCAAGGTACAGTCATCTTTAATAATCAAATAGCTCCACAAAGCAGTGGAGTATATCAAATTAAAAGTTTGGCTTTTTTATTGTTCTTAGACTTAAAACAATACCTCTAAGTGCCTGAACACTTGGAGGTTGGCTCGAAAATAAACTGGCATTACACATTAATACCATGGAACCATACGTGATGGGGGCATGTCGGCAATGAAGCTTCTGGATGAAGTGTAAGACTTAACTACTCCCCAAACTAAATTCTTCACCATAGTGAAATGTTAGTTCTGAGGTTTTCATGAGGTCATTGAAAACCTCAGAAACCTCAGGAAAACCTCAGGAAAGCTATCTACAAGGAAGAAAGCACAGTATAACAAATGATATACCTACCAATCGGTGAAAATTTCCTCCTGTATGTAAACCATAGACGAGCACTTATATCAGACAACAGCTTAGATTTTTCTGTAATTAAATGTGAAATTAAAATTAAATCACCATATCCCATCTAAAGATAATCTGCTTTTGATTTCTGAGCCAGCAGCAAACCCAATTTCAAATAACCAGTCAGCTCCATCGTTATGAAGCTAAGGGAAATTCATAGGAAACCCAATCTCATTTCAGCCAAATAATTTCAGCATTTCCTCCTGCCTATATTTTGACCAGAGAGACTGGCTGATACAATGATCCTGAGGGGCTCCTGTCTCCTCACTGAGCTCCATAGTCCCAGCAGGTACTTAACACTAGGGTCACATGGCCAAAAGACAAGGACTAGGAAAAGTAAGGATCCTGGAAAAACTAATGACAAGGCAATTGACCCCTGCAGGGAAGACGATGGTTGGCTGGATCTCTCATCAGCACCCACTGTCTGTTACCTAAAGCAAGGTATGGGTTGTTTGCTTGTATGTGCACACATAAATGCTTAACTAAAAAGATGTTCCTGCTAAGCAAATTAAGTCTGTAAGAAATTTATCAATACTACCTAGTACAACTAGCATCTGTAATCTAAATGGATGTATAACATCACAAATGCTTTTGTGTATTTTATTTCAAAGAATGTATGTATTTTATGGCAAAATTTAACTTCACTGGCCACAAATATGGCTTCCACATGATCATGTGTACTTAAATGTGGTTCTGTCTTTCTTAGTCTTCTTCCTTCTCTCCTTCTCTCCTGTCTCAACAACACACGTATATTTGTATTCTGTAGAGAACTTATACTCATTACACTTTAAATGAAGAAAATGAAATTCAGTGTTAGCCAATAGTCTCTATTTTCTCTCCTGCCTTTCCTTTTTTTTTTTTTTGGCCACTTCCATTGGTCTTTTATTTATCTATTTTCATCCATGTTTGTTTTCTGGTCCATGTGGGCCTCCCATCGCAGTGGCCTCTCTCATCGCAGAGCACCGGCTCTGGGTGCATGCACTCCAGAGCTCTGGCTCGGTAGTTGGACACATCAGTCCAGCCACTCTGCGGCACGTGGGATCTTCCCAGGACAGGGATCAAATCAGCGACCTTTGCACTGCAAGGCGGTGTCCTTACCCAGTGAACCACCAGGGAAGCTCCTGCCTTTCCTTTTAACAAAATAGAAAGCTGAGCTGTCTGGATTTTCCTTCCCCTTCATGTTGCCAATGCCTAGCACAGTGTGGGAAGCAGACATAAAATGGTCAAGAGTAAGACTTCTGGAGTCATAATCTGCCTGGATTTGAACCTTGACTCTGTTACTTACCAACTGTGTGGCCTTATTACTTAACTTCCCTGAGCCTCAGTTTCCCCATCTGTATAATGGGCAGAATAATCATACCTACTTCACAGAGATATGAGTATTCAACAAGATAATGCTGCATGGAAAGCAGTAGCTAGCATGGTACAGTATGCAGTAAACCTGAGGCAAATGTTAGCTGTTATTATATGTTCTCCTCTCAAATGTTCATGCTCCTCACTCCTTCCTCTGATATTCTCTATGTCTTCCAGTTTGTCTATATGCTAGAAATGCTGGGGAAATCTGTATAGACATTTTTTAAGATTTATGTATTTATTGGCTGTGGTGGTTCTTCCATGCTGTGTGCAGGCTTCTCTAGCTGCAGCAAGTGAAGGCTACTTTTCATTATCAACATGGGCTTCTCATTGTGGTGGCTTCTCATCACAGAGCACAAGTTCTAGGCACATGGGCTTCAGTAGTTGTGGCTCCTGGGCTCTAGAGCACAGGCTCAACAGTGGAGGCACATGAGATTACTTGCTCTGAGGCATGTGGAATCTTCCCTGACCAGGGGTCAAATCCATGTCTCCTGCATTGGCAGGCAGATTCTTAACCATTGAGCTATCAGAGAAACCCTAGACATTTTAATAGTAGTTTCACCTTGAAAGGCTTTTTCCGGCTTAACATTTGAAACTGGGCATGTTTGGCAAGTTGGGGGTCCCTGTTGTCATGGAATACACAACTAGAAGAGATCATCTGCAGCCCCTCTCCTGTTAATGACTGGCAAAAGGAGTTAAGATCCAGAAAGACAAAGTGACTTATCCAAGGCAGAAGAGTCTGAATACAGAAAGTCTCTTCATTACTAGCACTACATGCTCTCCACTATTCAGGATTCTCCAACCAAAACAATGAAGTCAGACTCAAATGGAGTTAGAAGATGCTAACTTCTTCTCTTGCCTTTTATTTATTTATTTTTTGCCCATGCTGGGTCTTTGTTTCTGCACTGCCTTTTCTCTAGTTGCAGCGCGTGGGGGCTACTCTCTAGTTGTGGTGCATAAGCCTCTCATTGCGGTGGCTTCTCTTGTTACCAAGCACAGGCTCCAGGGCACACAGGCTTCAGTAGGAGTGGCATGTTGGCTCAGTAGTTGAGGCTCCCAGACTCCAGAGCACAGGCTCAGGAATTGGGGTGCACAGGCACAGCTGCTTCAAGGCAAGGTATGAGAGGATCTTCCTGGATCAGGGATCGAACCCATGTCTCTTGCATTGGCAGGTGGATTCCCTACCACTGAGCCACCAGGGAAGCCCCCTCTCTTACCTTTGGATCAGCCTCTTCTTGCCACTCCCTCCATTATAGGGCCTCCAAAGAGTATCTCTCCTCAGATACAAAACTCAGAGCTGCCTCTCTCCAAGTTCAGGTTTTGTCTATGTGCTTGGTTTTTAGCACTTTCGGGTTAAAATGCCTTTCTCAATCTGTAAGAATATTAGGGTAAGGAAGAAAGGCAATCCTCCTTTCCATCTAGCTACAGTGGCTAAAAGTTCTGTACAAAATGAAAATAAACTGAGATAGTACTGCAGTCAGAAAAAGCGGACTTCTCAGGGTCTAAAATTGTTTCTGACAGCCCTGGGCTGTTTAGGAGTTCCTTGGGTGGCAGTGTTTTTCATCTAGACAGAAAAGGACATGAGAGGAATAAGTATGTAGCCCAGTCATCAAAGACTAGATACTGGGTAGTAAACCCAGGAGCCAGTCCATGCTTTTTAAAACCCAAGGTTTATAGAATTTTGGGGTTCTCCTTTAAGGAAAAAAAAGTTTTTAAATGTACAAATACCTATGAACATGTGAACAGACTGCTAGGGCCTCTCAAGGCCTTGGAAGGGACCTTGAGTGTAAGCAAGGGGCCCGAGGTTGAAACTCCTCTGGCTGTAAGATAAATCCACCTAGCAGGAACATTAACCCATGACTCAACCCAAAGAGGAAAACAGGGGAGGACTTCAACCTCTGGCACCCACCTCATTTGGGTTCTCACAGACAAATGCTACCAAACCTTACCCGTTTTAAGAAGATGCTGTTTCCCCAAGATCCATACCAGCTCATCTGTATCAGGAAACTCTTCTAGGTAGTCAGCAAAAATAGTAATCTGGTTTTCATACCTGGATAAAACTGAAAGGAAAAGAAACTTGAGCAAAATGTGATAGAGGGGACTTGCTTCTATGGCTTATTGATTACTACCTTTGTCCTGAAGGCAAAAAGGTCACTGCTGAAATATAATACAAGCAAATCCTCCTCCTTGAGAAACAAAGACACTCATGGGGCCTCAAAATTTTTGAGGAGAGGGATTTCCCCTTGACCACCTGTTTTTTTTTTTATTACTTTTACTTTTCTTTTTTTGCCTCTAAGTCATTGTGGTTTTTTTTGTTTTGTTTTGTTTTTTAATCCATCTTTATTCTTTGGCCTTGTGGGCCTCCCATCATAGTGGCCTCCCTCACTGCAGAGCACTGGCTCTGGACGCATGTGCTCCAGAACACTGGCTTGTAATTGGACACACTGGCCCAGTCATTCCTCGGCACGTGGGATCTTCCCAGGCCAGGGATCGGACTGGTGACCCCTGCACTGCAAGGTGGAATCTCTACCCACTGGACCACCAGGGAAGCCCTTGACCACCTGTTTTGACCCTCCTTTTCCCATGGTCCCATTTGGCACCATCTCTAAATGATGTTTTGGTCAGAGTTCTATCAAAAGTTTTTTTTCCAATGGGAGACCAAGATGCTTTAACAGCAATTTACCATTTTCTTCACTTGTAACTTTTGCAAAGAAGAATCTTGAAGCAGCTGATAAATATAGCTTGTTCTTGGGTTTCCCTGGTGGTCCATGGGTAAAGAGTCCGCCTTGCAGTGCAAAGGGTGCCAGTTCAATCCCTGGCCCGGGAAGATCCCATGTGTCGTAGAGTGGCCAGACCGGTGTGTCCAATTGCAAGCCAGCGCTCTGGAGCACATGCAGTGAGAGATGCCACTGCAATGGGAGACCCACATATGCCAAAGAATAAAAAGACGGATGAAAACAAAAATGTAAATATAAATAAAAGAGGCATGATGGGGAAAAAGAAAAATGTATAAAATTTGTTCTTGGGGTTCACAAATGACTATGATTATCTCTTAAGAGAAACGAACTGAACAAATACAATTAAATCTCTTAAATTCACAGGCCACACTCTCAGAACTTATATCCAGGTAATGTGGGATGAGCTAAAATTCACTTCTGTACTGCCTGCGGGGACAGGATCTCCTCAGTCAAGATCAACTGATGAAGGGATCTTATCACCATAGTTTCCTTTAAGTACTGAGCTGGCCAAAAAGTTCACTTGGATTTTTCCATCCAAGGTTACAGGAAAACCCAAACGAACTTTTTGGCTCACCCAATAATTTTCCAAGAGAAAGAATACTGCAGGTAGTAAATAAGTTTCCAAGCCATCCCAGAAGAATCTACCTTAACCTATAAGCACAAAAATCAAACTGCTAGTATATTTCATAGTTTATGGTGCTGTTTCAATGACAAATCATATTTCAAGTTCAAAGCTGAGAAAACCCAAGACACATCTCCTCTCAGCTCTTGGAGGCTTCCCGCCCTATGGCAGGGGAACTCAGAGTAAGTACGGGCCATTTTGTACAGCTACAAGTACCTGCACGAATTCTCCCACACCAGCCCTAAGAGCACCAAGGGAGCAGTTTCTATAGAAAATGGCACCGTGGGATGTGTGTAGCTCACATGAAAGGACAAATTGCTTTCCTCTGGCGTTGTTTTCTAAGGCAGGAACATGCTGTTTTCATAGACATAAATGCTCTTAAGAGAACAATAAATGAATCTTATCTGATCATGAAAACAGGTTACTTGGTTGAAGGCTGAAGTTGTACTCTGTATATAATCTGTTTAACTTGAAGTCATAATGTGTCTGAAACTATAATTTTAGAAACAGAAGTTACCGGGGGACACTGCATTTCTTGAAACACATGACAGAAGTCCACTCTTTCAGGGATTTAGGTAACCTTTCTCCTCAAGATGTTTTCATCATTAGGGTTATAGCCTTGGCAGTATTTCAAACCTAAAGAAGTTAGAAGTGAGACAGCCATTTCATTCCCCCATGAAAACTCATCACTGCCGAATCTGCCAGGGAGCTTGTGTCACAGTCTTAGCCTTTCTGCACCTGGCCGCAGCCCCTGGCCCATGATCAGGAAATAGCAGGCTAAAAATGATCATCAGGCCAGGCCATCCCCAGGAGGTGGTTGACTGAGACGGTGTAAATCACACTGTGTACCTTCCCACCCTCCTCTCCATGCCTCACAGGCAAGAGAAATCAGTTTAAAACAAACACTCAGCACAGCCTAGAAAAGAGGGAAAGAAAGTCAGAAAATAAGTAGCTTGAGAGAAGTGTGGGAAAGGGGCGACCTCTCTGGCATTCCCCTGATAGGAATGAGGAAGGAAAGGTGGCGTTAGATGAAGACACAGCATGTATGCATATAAACTTTGAGTCTTTTTTTAGTACTGGCTGAACAGAAAAAAAAAAAAAAACATTTCTCTATCGCCAACCCTGTCTCAGTGAGTCACTGCCCAGATATCTGGTCAAATTAGTACAGCCCCTTTAAAGCCTGTGAGAACTACACTGCTTCATCTGAGATGGCTCTGACCAAAATGGTAGCCAAAGAATTTTCCTCTTGCTCTTCCACCCCCTCACCACCAAGCCAGGAAAAGAAAAAAAAAAAAGAATGACAATCTCTATTCTTCCAGATTCTCCTCTTAGAAAATAGACTCCAAGAATGGAGTGTGTAAGGTGATAACCAGCCTGAGTTAACAGCTACAAGAAAGAAACAAATGAAAGTCAGAACAAAAAATGAGATGAACAGAAGTAAAGAGTGATATTGTGAGGAGAGTGAATAAAAGGAGTTCTGGGGAGGAAAACTGACTTGGTCTTCCACAAGAACTCAGAAAGATGAAGAAGCCAGCTGTGCTGAGGCTGAGATGCAGAAGTGAACTGGCATTTCCAAACAAGTCACTTCTCAGTAACAGAAATCCTTTTGAGAAAAAAAATTCAGAAACTACTTTTGTCTTACCTTAAAATTAACAGACAATACATCAGCCCCATATGAGCTCCTTGCCCTTTCAGCCTGTTTGACACAGGGACTATACAGGCAGAGCTACAAATATTGCAGCTTGGTGGACCAAGAATCAGCTTCTACAAGGCCTGATGGACAACAGGCTTCACTCTGTTCCATTCCACTTTATAATCATTTAAGACTGAAGTCTCTGCTGGGTTAGCTTAGTAGTCAAATAATAATTGGAGAAAAAAAGAGAAAAAAGATTTCCATAAGCTCCTGGAACCAAAAATGTCTCCCAGTCTTGGCCAAGAGGCTCTGTGTACATGCTGGGGCATGTCTTCAACAGTCAGCCAGGCAGTTGATTAGCTCTGCCTTAGTAGTCCCTTTCTGCCTGTACAGAGCTCAAGGTCAGCCAGAGTTGAAAGCTGAGGGCTTTCTCAGGTCCTCTAGGTTCCCAAGAATATACCTGAACTTTTCAAAGCCTCAATGTATATATTATTCCTCTGCTTTATCTTTCAAACTTTTCAGTTATCTACTCCTCAAATAGCTGTGAAGTGAATCAATTGCCTTTAATAGTTTTCCAGAAAAGCCCTCCCCTCGGGGAAGGGGAGGCTTTCTGAACCTCTAAATCAAGACAAATACAAGTTTTATATGTAGGGTCTTCTGGGGAACCACCAGACAAATCAAATAATGACAGTTCTCTAGAAATGAGGCTTTGAGCTCCAAACCTGTTCTGCATCCTCCAGGGGCTATCAGGTTGGTGGCTTTCCCTATGGTTAAAGGCTGTGGATTCTTAAGGCCACGGCAAAGCTGGAGAGCAAAGGATAGGCAGAGTGCAAGTGAATATGCCACAAAGCTGACTATTGTAAGGCAGCCATTTTTCATGAAGAAATGAACACTTCCCGGACTGGTGCAAGCCTCTGGTTAATTTCCAGAGTGCTGCAAAAGTTGGTTCTGATCATTTTTGCTAATTCTTTTCATTTCTATTATGGGTAGAATTTTCAGAAGTCTTCAAGTTGCCCTTTTTTGGGGGGCGGGGGGCACTTCTATTGGTCTTTCATTTAACCATTTTCATCCATCTTTGTTCTTTGGCCTGTGTGGGCCTCCCATCGCAGTGGCCTCTGTTGCTGCAGAGCACCAGCTTTGGGCGCATGAGCTCCAGATTTCCAGCTTGGTAGTTGGACACATCAGTCCAGCCACTCCGAGGCACATGGGATCTTCCCAGGCCAGGAATCGAACCGATGCCCCTTGCACTGCAAGGCGGTGTCCTTACCCACTGGGCCACCAGGGAGGCCCACATTGCCATTTAATAATTTGCTTTCCAGTGACTGACTGTATTTTTAAGGGTTACTTTGTAAAATGGCAAATAAATAATAAAAAATATCACTTTAAATAACAGATTTTCTGATAGGGCTTAACAAAGTTTCCTAGATTCTGTGGGGTTTGCACCCCACAAACCACACAAAGACTCTAAAGTAAAATCAGAAGGTCACAGAGTCTGAAGGCCAGAAAAAGTCTGAGACACCACAGAATATCTTCCTTGTGAAAAAAAAAAAGTGAAAGTGTTAGTTCAACTCTTTGCAATCCCATGGACTGTAGCTCACGAGGCTTCTCTGTCTATGCGATTTCCCAGACAAGAATACTGCAGTGGGTTGTCATACCCTTCTCCAGGGGATCTTCCCAACCCACAGATCGAACCTGGGTCTTCTGTATTGACGGCAGATTCTTTACCATCTGAGCCATGAGGGAAGTCCATAAGATTTATATTTATTCTAAAATATTGGCTCTGTTCCCTGTTTTGTACTATATGTACTTGTAGCCTATTTAGTTTATACACAGTAGTTTGCGCTCCTTAAGTCCCCACTCTTACCTTCCCCCCATCCCTCTCCCAGCTAGTAACCACCAGCTTGTTCTCTCTGTCAATCTGTTTCTCTTTTGTTGTAGTCACTAGATTAGTACACATACATTTAACATGTTTCCAGGTCACAGCTTCAAAAACATAAGAAAATATTCACAGGAGACAGGCATGGTAAGAGCTGAATAGACTTGAATGCACCCATTCCATAAACTTTTACAGAATACCTACTATGTGCTGAGCACAGTGGATAATATATTACTGAGATGGTAGCCTCTGTCCTCCAAAGCTTTTAATCTAGTAGAGAGGATACGTCCACAAACAACTGACAGTAAATACTGTAAGAAAGGAAAGTGATAGGGAGGAGATAGGGATGGTGCCATAAAAAGACATGGAGCCCAGCTCTCCCCATAAATGCAACCAAAAATACAGCTACATGTGGAACGATTCTCACGAAAACTACTGGAAACTGGCAGGAGCGCTCCTGTACAACCAAGGTTGTAAGAATAATCCACACATAATCCAGTAGGAAGGGAAATAAAGTGATCAGGTTAAGACCTGTGCTCCTGGAAGAGCAATCAGAGGAAAAGGGAAGTCCCATCGGTGGACGCCTGCCCTGGGGAGTGACCAAGTCAAGTCACAGACTGGGTGTCCCAGCCCCGGGGTCCTATGTGGAGGAGAGAAGCACCCTTGGCTGGGCTCCTGAGGATTGCTCATGAGGATTGCATGCACACTGGCTGTCCCAGAGGAAGGTCAGAGTGAGATTTGCTGAGGCCGCTGGATTTCTCACAAATGGCTAGCCATGCACCTCAGCCCAAAACACCAAGCAACACTCCCGCCCTGCTCATTTCATGCCACAGCACAGCAAGTGGATCTGGGGTAGCTATGACCAGGGAAAAGACTTGACCATGAGACACAAAGATGACCAAGTCCCAGGGTAATAATGCCTAAGTGGGGTGGCAATGGACATTGTTGACACCTTTTCAAGCAGTGCTCAGAAGCCACCCAGATCTCAGATGGCAACCACCTGGATCCACACAGAGTGAATGCAAGGGCCCCGCCCACCCTATGGAGCAGTTTCACAACAGGGCAGGAACAGCTGAGGCTGGGCACAGTGATCAGCTGTGACAGACAAACGAGAACTGCCTCTGAGACAAGGCAGAAAGAGGTCTCCCTTAACAGCTCTGGGTTTCTCGTGACCACCTCCCCATACCAGCCAGTCTGAGCCCAGTTAATACTCTGGCCCCACCTAACCCATGCTATAGTGCTGAACTGGATCTGGGACACCCACAACAGGGAAAAGACTCAACCATGGGACCCAGAGGTCTGAGTGGAGCTTTCTTAGGTATTACTCAAGTGGTGCCTCAGAAGCCCCCCAGACTTCTGATAGGAACCACTACACCACAGCTAACCTCCCAACAGACGCAGAGAGTTCACACAGGCGCCGTCTTTCTTGTAGAGTGGTTCCATAACAGGGCAAGGGTCGTGGAGGCTGTGAGGGACAAAGGGGGAGCACCTGAAGCTAGGTCTGAGCAGAGCCATGGACACCTATAGAGGCAGTCAGTGTATAGGGCCCTACTTGCTTCAGCATTCCCCTCCTCTGGGGCAAAGATCCTGGTGTGAAGAGAGGAAAAACATACATCCTTAAAGGGAACGGAACCATCTCAGGCCCCACCCCTGAGAGGGTGGGGACAACCACTGAGCAGAGAGGAAGTCCCACCTCATACCCACCTCCAGCTCTAGCCTCTCCATCTCCAGCCACACCTATTACCAAGGTGACAGTGGCCAGCATACTGAGGAAAGATGTGACTTGTGTTCTTATCAAATCCAGCTCTCCCACCAAAGGCACTGGGTACACAGAGTCTGTATAGAGATGGTCCCACAGAAAAATACACTTTCAAGACCACAACAGACAACTGTTTCACCTAAATTCATAGAGGCAAGAAAGGTAAGCAAAATGAAAAGGCAGAGTAACTACTCTCAATTGAAAGAGCAAGAGAAAAGGCCTAAAAAGTACTGATGAAGAAATAACCATTTTATGAGATAAAGAATTCAAAACATCAGTAATAAAAATGTTACCTAAGGGCTTCCCCTGGTGGTCCAGTGGGTAAGGACACCGCCTTGTAGTGCAAGGGGCACCGGTTTGATCCCTGGCCTGGGAAGGTCCCACGTGCCGCGGAGCGGCTGGACTGATGTGTCCAATTACCGAGCCGGAGCTCTGGAGCACATGCACCCAGAGTCGGCACTCTGCAACGACAGACGCCACCGCGATGGGAGGCCCACAGGAGCCAAGGAAGAAAGACGGATGAAAATAGAGAAATGAAAGACCAATAGAAGTGGCCCGCCTGCTCCCCTCCCTCCCCCACAACCCCTGCCCAAAATAAATAAATAAATCTTAAAAAAAAAAAATGTTACCTGAATTAGGGAAAAGAACTGATCAAATTAGTGAACATTTCAACAAGGAACTAGAAAATATAAAAAAAGACCCAGTCAGAAACTCAATAGCTGAAATAAAAGACATACTCAGAAGAATAGCAGACAAAGTGACTGAGGAACATGTAAGTGATATGGAAGAGAGAATAATGAAAACTACCCAATCAGAACAGCAGGGAAAAAACAAATAAACAAATTTTTAAAAATGAAAGCAATTAAAGACTTTCCTGGGACAAAATTAAACACGCAAACATTTGCATTTTATGGATTCCAGAAGAAGAGAGAGAGAAAAGGGGATCAACAATGTATTTGAAGAAATTATGCCTGAAAACTCATCAAACCTGACAAAGGAAACAGATATCCAGGTACAGGAATCACAGAGGGTCCCAAACAAGATAAACTCAAACAGACCCACACCAACACATATGATAATTAAAATGGCAAAAGTGAACTATAAAAAGAAGATTCTAAAGGCATCAGGAGAAACACAGAGCCATTTCAAGGACCCCAAGGAACAGACAACTGTTTCACCTAAATTCATAGAGGCAAGAAAGGTAAGCAAAATGAAAAGGCAGAGTAACTACTCTCAATTGAAAGAGCAAGAGAAAAGGCCTAAAAAGTACTGATGAAGAAATAACCATTTTATGAGATAAAGAATTCAAAACATCAGTAATAAAAATGTTACCTAAGGGCTTCCCCTGGTGGTCCAGTGGGTAAGGACACCGCCTTGTAGTGCAAGGGGCACCGGTTTGATCCCTGGCCTGGGAAGGTCCCACGTGCCGCGGAGCGGCTGGACTGATGTGTCCAATTACCGAGCCGGAGCTCTGGAGCACATGCACCCAGAGTCGGCACTCTGCAACGACAGACGCCACCGCGATGGGAGGCCCACAGGAGCCAAGGAAGAAAGACGGATGAAAATAGAGAAATGAAAGACCAATAGAAGTGGCCTGCCTGCCCCCCTCCCTCCCAACCCCTGCCCAAAATAAATAAATAAATCTTAAAAAAAAAAAATGTTACCTGAATTAGGGAAAAGAACTGATCAAATTAGTGAACATTTCAACAAGGAACTAGAAAATATAAAAAAAGACCCAGTCAGAAACTCAATAGCTGAAATAAAAGACATACTCAGAAGAATAGCAGACAAAGTGACTGAGGAACATGTAAGTGATATGGAAGAGAGAATAATGAAAACTACCCAATCAGAACAGCAGGGAAAAAACAAATAAACAAATTTTTAAAAATGAAAGCAATTAAAGACTTTCCTGGGACAAAATTAAACACGCAAACATTTGCATTTTATGGATTCCAGAAGAAGAGAGAGAGAAAAGGGGATCAACAATGTATTTGAAGAAATTATGCCTGAAAACTCATCAAACCTGACAAAGGAAACAGATATCCAGGTACAGGAATCACAGAGGGTCCCAAACAAGATAAACTCAAACAGACCCACACCAACACATATGATAATTAAAATGGCAAAAGTGAACTATAAAAAGAAGATTCTAAAGGCATCAGGAGAAACACAGAGCCATTTCCAAGAGAACCCCCATAAGGCTATCAGCTGATTTCTCTGCAGAAACCTTAGAGGCCAGAAGGGAGTGTCATGATATATTTAAAGTGCTGAAAGGGAGAAACTTGCAACCTAGGATAATCTACTTAGCAAGATTATCATTTTTTTAACTTTTATTTTACTTTTAAATATTACAGAGTTTTGTTGCTTACAGATATGTAGATCATTTAAAAGAAGAGATAAAGAACTTCTCAAATAAGCAAAAATTAGAAGAGTTCATCAATACTAAACCTACCACAAAAGAAAAGCTGAAGGGTCTTCTCTAAATGGAAAAGTAGTAAGAATCTATAAGAAAGGGAAAATTCCACTAGGGAGGGTAAATATATAGTAAGGACTGGGGTAAAACATTTAAACAAGCCAGTATGTAGATTAAAAGACAAAAAATTATAAAAACAACTATAAACACACTAAACAGTAAAGGGATAAGACTGAAGATGTAGACTATGACATGACATCAAAAGCACAAAATGATTTTTACTGATTTGAAATGGTTTAAAAATAAGCAGAAGACCTAGACAGAAACTTTTCCAAAGAAGACATACAGATGGCTAACAGCTACATGAAAAGATACTCAACATCACTAATTATCAGAGAAATGCAAACCAAAGTAATAAGGAGATACGATCTCACACCTATCAGAATGGCTATCATCAGAAAGCATACAAATAACAAATGCTGGAGAGAATATAAAGAAAAGGGAACCCTTTTACACTGTTTGTAGGAATGTAAATTGGTGCAGCCTCTGTGCAGAGCAGTATGGAGGTTCCTCAATAAATTAAAAATAGAACTACCATATGATCCAGCAATTCTACTCCTGATAATATACCCAGAAAAAATGAAAACACTAATTCAAATAGATAAATAACCCCCCCAAATTCATAGTAGCATTATTTACAATAGCCAAGATATGGAAGCAACCCAAGTGCCCATCAACAGATAAACTGATAAAGAAGATATAGTATGTGTGTGTGTGTCTATGTGTGTATACATATACACAGTGGAATATTACTCAGTTTAATGGTTTTAGTTGTTAAGTCACATATGATTCTTTGCAATTCCATGGACTGTAGCCTACCAGGTTCCTCTGTCCATGGGATTTCCCAGGCAAGAATCCTGGAGTGGGCTGCCATTTTCTTCTCCAAAAGAGGATGAAATACTGCCATTTGCAGCAACATGAATAAACCTAGAGAATATTATGCTTAGTGAAATGAGATCAATACAAATATAGTATACCACTTATATATCCATATAAAAATAATACAATCATATATATATATAAAACAGAAACAGACTTACAGATATAGAAAACAAATTAATGGTTACCAAAGAGAAGAGGGAAGAGGAGAAGGACAAATAAAGGGTATGTGATTAATAAATAAAAACTACTGTATATAAGAGAAGAAACAAGTATAGATTGTATAGCACTGGCAATTATGGCAATTATCTTTTTTTTTTAAAGATTTATTTATTTATTTGGGGGGGGGTTGGGGAGGGAGGGGAGCAGGTGGGCCACTTCTATTGGTCTTTCATTTTCTCCATTCTCATCCATCTTTGTTCTTTGGCTCCTGTGGGCCTCCCATTGCGGTGGCGTCTGTCGCTGCAGAGCACCGGCTCTGGGCGCATGCGCTCCAGAGCTCCGGCTCGGTAATTGGACACATCTGTCCAGCTGCTCCGTGGCACATGGGATCTTCCCAGGCCAGGGATCAAACTGGCGCCCCTTGCACTGCAAGGCGGTATCCTTACCCACTGGACCACCAGGGAAGCCCTGGCTATTATCTTATAGTAACTTTTAACAGAGTATAAGTTGCAAAAATTGGAGAAAGAAATGGCAGCCCACTCCAGTATTCTTGCCTAGAACTCCACGGACAGAGGAGCCTGGTGGAGTACAATCCATGGGATCACAAAGAGCTGGACATGACTGAGTGACCGAGCATGAATGCAAGCTGTAAAAACACTGAATCACAAGGCTGTACGTATGAAACTAAGACTGTACATCAACTACACTTCAATTTAAAAATAGAAAGGGATGTGGAAGGCAACAAATGTTTAATCTGGGGATCAATGAACCTTCAACAACCTTGAAAAGGTAGCATCAAAGCTGAGCCTCAGGACTTCCCTGGCAGTCCAGTGGTTAAGACTCCATACTTCCTGTCTAGTGGGAATTTGCTGTATGATGCACAGAGATCAAGACCCGTGCTCTGTGACAGCCTAGAGGGGTGGAATGGGGCGGGAGGCAGGAGGGAGCTTTAAGAGGGAGGGGAACACATCTAATCCTATAGCTGATTCATGTTGATGTATGGCATAAACCAATAGAATATTGTAAAATGATCATACTCTAATTAAAAATAAATACATTTTAAAAATGAAAACATATAAAAAAAGACTGTGCTTCCACTGCAGGGGGCACGGGTTCAGTGCCTGGTCAGGGAACTAACACCCCAAATGCCAAGTGGCATGGCCAAAAATTAAAACACACACACACACACACACACAGAGAGAGAGAGAGAGAGGAAAGCTGAGCCTTAATGAAAATAAGATATAAGTGAAATAGGGAAAGGGAGGAAACTCCAGGTTGGGGGACCACCAACGGATTTGGCAAGTAACTGCATGTGGGACAGGTCTAGGTCTAGGCAGAGTGAGAAAGTGAGAGAGAGAGAGTCAAGTGTGGGTGATGAAATGGTAGCAGAAAAACATGGCGGGGGAGGGGGGAATAAGATGATAATAATCTTGATCCAGCCAGAACATGTTGGGTTCATGGATTTGCTTGACAAAGAAATGAGAGGTTAAGAAAAACTACAGAGGAAAATCAACCTACACAGGGGTCATATAGAGGGGCCTGGTAGATGGCAAGTTGATTAGCAGAGCTGAGGAAGAGGGGAAGAATCCAGAAGAACAAAACTCAGCCTAAAATGTACCTTCATCCCCTTCCCCCTGGATCCACTTAGTGTCCTGGCCTTCCCAACCTCTGATCATCTGTGCCAAGGCCCTGCCCCCATCTTCATTTCTCTTCCTCTCAGTGCCCTGCTTTTCTGACAACCAAGAATTTTAAAAGTAAAGAACCAGATAACAACTCTTCACATTTCAAGGAGGATTTTTCACATTCAAAACTGCAGGTTTCCTTGAATTTAAGTTACACCTTAGCGATGCTAGGTTGTCTAATACTGCCAAAGACATGAATGCTTTCTCTATAGACTGGTGTAAATTCTGACACCTGAAGAGAACTTTGTCAGTTTTAGATCCACATTAGAAAATCTTAGACAAACAGTCATCATTCAGCTAGAGTTTATAACTTCATGAGATTCTATTAAACTGACTAGGATTTGTGGCAGTAGAACACAGGATTCTACACCTGACAGATTTCAAGACAATTTGGCAAAGAGACAATATTGGTCCCCTCGCCAACTGGACTGTTAAGGGTAAGACCCTTTGGCTTTCAGCTAGAAAAAGCAACTGGACCATAGAAACTTGGTCCCTTGACATTTCTTAAAGATTTCAGTCAGTTCATCTTACTTTCAACGATGGTAGAATCAAATGTAGTTCTAAAAAAATGGACTCTTTCTGGTTTTCTTTAAAATGACATGTTTGAAAATCTTATTGGCTTTTAAAGTGTCTTTTGGTTAGTTTTTACACATAGGGAACAATTATTGCCTGCTCTTTGCTAACAGAAATGCCTTTGGATATGCCCATGAGGAAATGGGATTCCATGTACAAATGGGTCAGGAATGTACCTAACACAGATATTACTTAATCTCTAGACGACTGCCTCTTTTTGCTTTTGATAAGGTAACTCTGCTCTTTTTGAAAAGATGCATTTCTCAGAAGAAAAAAAAGATACCACTTGTGTAAAGGATGTCTTTGTCGATAAGGTATACAAAGAGGGTAGCACATTGGAGGCAAAAAAAATTGGTTGCTTTATAAATTCAAGACTTGAGGAAAATCCCACAAACTGAGGTGAGAATCACCTTGATTCTTCATCAGTGGATTTTGTTTTTCTTAAGAATCAGTCTTATGGAAAGCATGGTGGTATTCCCAGGGAAG
Organism: Tragulus kanchil; assembly: GCA_022376925.1. Taxonomy (NCBI): domain Eukaryota; kingdom Metazoa; phylum Chordata; class Mammalia; order Artiodactyla; family Tragulidae; genus Tragulus; species Tragulus kanchil. The sequence continues at coordinate 60,625,404 of JAIOJX010000001.1, read as the reverse complement.
ACCATTTCACATTAATACCAATGTCACATCATACAATGGGTCCACAGCCTGCATGGTATTGCATCTTTGCTTTTGGACAGTATCCAAACCAAAAAGCAGCAATACAGAGCTCACGTTTCATGGAGGAAACAAGACAAACGATGATATGTACTCAAAATGAAGAGTGTGTCAAATGGTTTTTCTCTAACATTAAAAAGAAAAACATTGGGCACTGGCTTTTACTTTGGCATGGTGAAGAAAAGGCAGCATCACTTTGCACTCCTCTTGAAGATAGTTCCAGCTTGTGTGTGTGTGTGTGTGTGTGTGTGTGTGTGTGTTAGCTGCTCAGTCTTGTCCAACTCTTTGCAATCCCATGGACTGTATATGCATGCTGCTCTGTCCATGGAATTCTCCAGGCAAGAATACTGGAGTGGGTTGCTATTCCCTTCTCCAAGGGATCTTCCCAACTCAAGGATCGAACCCAGCTCGCATTGCAGGTGAATTTTTTACCATCTGAGCCACCAGGGAGGGTTCAGCTCTAGCTTAAGAATCCTAAAATGTAGGTTCTAGTCCTACCCTACCCCTAACTAGCTATGAGACCTTGGAGAACTTACTGCACTTCTTTTGAGCTCGAATTCTCCATGGATAAAATGACAAGCATATGCCTTCAAACAGCACATCATAACTCACCAGTGGATTGTTTGTATATAAACTGGATTGCAATATAAAATGTATTTCTCATTGCATTCTTGGGTCAAAAAAGTTAGAATATCACCGGTCTAGACCTATGCTATCCAATACAGGATATCCACTAGCCACATGCAGCTGTCAATATTTAATTAATTTAAATTAAACACAACTAAAAATTCAGTTAGTTGCATCAGTCACGTTTCAAGCACTCAATAGGCACATGTAGCTAGTGGTTACCATACTGGACAGTAAAGCTGTAGAATAATTTTTTCCTCACAGCTCTACTGTATAATCCTATTATAATGGCTTTTCTATGATTCTATTGGAGGTGAGGGGAGGGTGGTTGTTAGGAGGGGTACTCTAAGTTCTTGGAAGAGAACATAGATTTACCTGTCTCTTAAGACAGTCTATATGTGAATTTCTAAATAAATGAGTCAACAATTGCTTGTTAAGTTCCATGCTTGGTTCCCTGAGAAATACAGAGGAAATACCCTATATACATTCACTAAATGCTAAAGAACAAGTGAAGGCATTATAAAAGCATAAATCTAGTTAAACACACAAATCTTAGATAAAAGGAAAGGGCTAAAAATAAAGGTAATGTCCATAGGCAAGTGTAAATAATAACTGCTGTTGCTGTTAAGTCGCTTTGGTTGTGTCTGACACTTTGTGACCCTACAGACCACAGCCTACCAAACTCCTCTGTCCATGGGTTTCTCCAGGCAAAAATAGTGGAGTGGGTTGCCATGTCCTCCTTCAGGGGATCTTCCTGACTCAAGAATCAAACTCACACCTCTTATGTCTCCTGCACTGGCCAAGCAGGTTCTTTACCACTGGAACCACCTGAGAAATCCTTTGATAATAATTAAGTGCTGTCAAAATTCAGAAAAGGGGGGAGTCCATGAGCATTAAAGTCATCAGGGAAGATTTCAAGGTAGATGCAGATTGTACACTAGTCCCTAAATTACTGCTTGGATATGGATGAGAAGAGATGAACAGGGAGAATATTCCAGATGAGGGGACCACCTCATGTGTATGTCACAGAAGGGAAACAGGTTTTGGAGAATACTGAGCAATGAGGTTAAACAGGTAGTTTGAGACTGGATTGTGGAGGGTGGAAAGCCAAGCAGTTGTGTCCGAGTCTCATTAAAGCCATTAACAGTTTTCAGAGCACTTTCACATGATCCAGGGACAACCTCTTGAGAAAGCCAGGGTAAGGATCATTACTTTCATGACCCTCCATTGAGGAACTGAGTCTCAGGTGGTATGACTTGTCCAGGGTTTTAGTTAATGAACAGTAATACCAGGGTTAATTGCATCAGTCACGTTTCAAGCACTCAATAGGCACATGTAGCTAGTGGTTACCATACTGGACAGTAAAGCTGTAGAATAATTTTTTCCTCACAGCTCTACTGTATAATCCTATTATAATGGCTTTTCTATGATTCTATTGGAGGTGAGGGGAGGGTGGTTGTTAGGAGGGGTACTCTAAGTTCTTGGAAGAGAACATAGATTTACCTGTCTCTTAAGACAGTCTATATGTGAATTTCTAAATAAATGAGTCAACAATTGCTTGTTAAGTTCCATGCTTGGTTCCCTGAGAAATACAGAGGAAATACCCTATATACATTCACTAAATGCTAAAGAACAAGTGAAGGCATTATAAAAGCATAAATCTAGTTAAACACACAAATCTTAGATAAAAGGAAAGGGCTAAAAATAAAGGTAATGTCCATAGGCAAGTGTAAATAATAACTGCTGTTGCTGTTAAGTCGCTTTGGTTGTGTCTGACACTTTGTGACCCTACAGACCACAGCCTACCAAACTCCTCTGTCCATGGGTTTCTCCAGGCAAAAATAGTGGAGTGGGTTGCCATGTCCTCCTTCAGGGGATCTTCCTGACTCAAGAATCAAACTCACACCTCTTATGTCTCCTGCACTGGCCAAGCAGGTTCTTTACCACTGGAACCACCTGAGAAATCCTTTGATAATAATTAAGTGCTGTCAAAATTCAGAAAAGGGGGGAGTCCATGAGCATTAAAGTCATCAGGGAAGATTTCAAGGTAGATGCAGATTGTACACTAGTCCCTAAATTACTGCTTGGATATGGATGAGAAGAGATGAACAGGGAGAATATTCCAGATGAGGGGACCACCTCATGTGTATGTCACAGAAGGGAAACAGGTTTTGGAGAATACTGAGCAATGAGGTTAAACAGGTAGTTTGAGACTGGATTGTGGAGGGTGGAAAGCCAAGCAGTTGTGTCCGAGTCTCATTAAAGCCATTAACAGTTTTCAGAGCACTTTCACATGATCCAGGGACAACCTCTTGAGAAAGCCAGGGTAAGGATCATTACTTTCATGACCCTCCATTGAGGAACTGAGTCTCAGGTGGTATGACTTGTCCAGGGTTATATAGTTAATGAACAGTAATACCAGGGTTCAATTGGAGTTAATCTTACTCTCCATTCAGTACTCTCCCCACTATTCTTTGCTGTTATGATAAAAGCTGGACTTGAGGCACTGGAGAGAGGGAGATCAAGGAGAAAGTTGCTGTAATAATCCAGGCATGAAGTGTTGAAGCCCTGGCCTAACGTGGCAAGAAACCAGATACTTTGATTATATAACATCCTATAAAGCAGACTGACAATGCAATATCCACTGTTTATAAGAGAGACTAAGAGTAGACAGTCTGAGGTTAGAACACTGTAGCTATTTTTAACTGGAAATGATATAAAGTACTCCCTCAAAGGAATGAATATTAACAGTATAATTCATATACCACGTCCAGATGTTTCCAGACAGCTGAAGGCAATGTTTGGGACATGGTTCCTAAGAAAACAACACTTTAAATGTCTACGCATTTTTATGAGCCATTCCTGACTTGATAGTGTTTCTCTTTTCTGTCAATTTTAATTTTCATTTCTCAGAACTAATCCGTCATATGATTTCTTATCTTGTCTACATTTCCAGTGGGAAAGGACTAGTGCAAAACGGTCAAGGAGCTACAGGGCTTGGAGTTTTTCCACATCATTTAGTAAAACTAATTATTAGCTTAGTAATTAATTACCTAATAATGATTTACTAAGAAAACACTAACATATACCATTTCCAGATTAATCTTAAAGGATTTCTCCATCCATGTCACTAAGCTGCTCAGAAACTTCCCTGGGCTTCCAAGACTGCTCCAATGGACAAGAATCAAATACAAACTCATCACCCTGACACTTAAGGCCCTCTCCATATGGCGATGTCCTACATTTCTGATTGTTCCCCACTGCTCATTACTCCTTCATGAGACCTACTCTTTTCAGCCAATATAAACCACATGAACCAGTGAAGGTTCTTTGCTCATTCATGTCCAACTTGCTATTCATGACCTAAATCAAATCCCTTGTGATTATACAGTGGAGGTTACAAATAGATTCTAGGGATTAGATCTGATAGACAGAATGCCTGAAGAACTATGGATGGAGGTTCATAATATTGTACAGGAGGCAGTGATCAAAACCATCCTCAAGAAAAAGAAAGGCAAAATGGTTGTTTGAAGAGACCTTACAAGTAGCTGAGGAAAGAAGAGATTCAAAAGGAAAAGGAGAAAAGGAAGGATATATACATCTGAATGCAGAGTTCCAGACAATAGCAAGGAAAGATAAGTCTACTTGAGTGAATAATGCAAAGAAATAGAGGAAAACAATAGAATAGGAAAGACTAGAGATCTCTACAAGAAAATTAGAGATACCAAAGGAACATTTCATGCAAAGATAGGCATAATAAAGAACAGAAATTATATGGGCCTAACAGAAGCAGGAGATATTAAGAAGAGGTTACAAGAATACACAAAAGAACTAGAAAAAAGATCTTAATGAGCTAGGTAACCACGATGGTGTGATCACTCACCTAAAGTCAGACATCTTAAGAGTGCAGGGTCAAGTGGGCCCTAGGAAGCATTACTACGAATAAAGCTAGTGGAGGTGATGGAATTCCAGCTGAGCTATTTCAAATCCTAAAAGAGGGTGCTGTTAAAATGCTACACTCAATATGCCAGTAAATTTGGAAATCTCAGCAGTGATATCAGAACTGAAAAAGGTCCATTTTCATTTCAATACCAAAGAAGGGCAATACCAAAGAATGTGCAAACTACCACATAATTGCACATATTTCACACACTAGCAAAGTAATGCTTAAAATCCTCCAAGCTAGGCTTCAACAGTACGCAAACTGAGAACTTCCAGATGTACAAGATACATTTAGAAAAGGCAGGGGAATCAGAGATCAAATTGCCAACACCCGTTGGATCATAGACGAATGAGCAAGGGAAAAGATCAGAGCAAGGGAATTCCAGAAAAACATCTACTTCTGCTTCACTGAGGACAATAAAGGCTCTGATTGTCTGGATTACAACAAACTGGAAAATTCTGAAAGACAGAATGCCTGAAGAACTATGGATGGAGGTTCATAATATTGTACAGGAGGCAGTGATCAAAACCATCCTCAAGAAAAAGAAAGGCAAAATGGTTGTTTGAAGAGACCTTACAAGTAGCTGAGGAAAGAAGAGATTCAAAAGGAAAAGGAGAAAAGGAAGGATATATACATCTGAATGCAGAGTTCCAGACAATAGCAAGGAAAGATAAGTCTACTTGAGTGAATAATGCAAAGAAATAGAGGAAAACAATAGAATAGGAAAGACTAGAGATCTCTACAAGAAAATTAGAGATACCAAAGGAACATTTCATGCAAAGATAGGCATAATAAAGAACAGAAATTATATGGGCCTAACAGAAGCAGGAGATATTAAGAAGAGGTTACAAGAATACACAAAAGAACTAGAAAAAAGATCTTAATGAGCTAGGTAACCACGATGGTGTGATCACTCACCTAAAGTCAGACATCTTAAGAGTGCAGGGTCAAGTGGGCCCTAGGAAGCATTACTACGAATAAAGCTAGTGGAGGTGATGGAATTCCAGCTGAGCTATTTCAAATCCTAAAAGAGGGTGCTGTTAAAATGCTACACTCAATATGCCAGTAAATTTGGAAATCTCAGCAGTGATATCAGAACTGAAAAAGGTCCATTTTCATTTCAATACCAAAGAAGGGCAATACCAAAGAATGTGCAAACTACCACATAATTGCACATATTTCACACACTAGCAAAGTAATGCTTAAAATCCTCCAAGCTAGGCTTCAACAGTACGCAAACTGAGAACTTCCAGATGTACAAGATACATTTAGAAAAGGCAGGGGAATCAGAGATCAAATTGCCAACACCCGTTGGATCATAGACGAATGAGCAAGGGAAAAGATCAGAGCAAGGGAATTCCAGAAAAACATCTACTTCTGCTTCACTGAGGACAATAAAGGCTCTGATTGTCTGGATTACAACAAACTGGAAAATTCTGAAAGAGATGGGAATACCAGACCACCTTACCTGCTTCCTGAGAAACCTGTATGCAGGACAAGAAGCAACAGTTAGAACTGGACATGGAACAACTGACTGGTTCCAAATCGGGAAACAAGTATATCAAGGCTGTATATTGTCACTCTGCTTATTTAACTTATTATGCAGAATACATCATGCAAAATGCCAGGCTGGATGAAGCATAAGCTGAAATCAAGATAGCCAGGAGAAATATCAATAACCTCACATATGCAGATGATATCACCCTTATGGTAGAAAGCGAAGAGGAGGGCTTCCCTGGTGGTCCAGTGGGTAAGGACACCACCTTGCCGTGCAAGGGGTGCCGGTTCGATCCCTGGCCTGGGAAGATCCCACGTGCCGTGGAGCGGCTGGACTGATGTGTCCAACTACTGAGCCGGAGCTCTGGAGCGCATGCGTCCAGAGCCAGTGCTCTGCAACAACAGAGGCCACCACAATGGGAGGCCAACAGGAGCCAAAGAACAAAGACGGATGAAAATAGAGAAACGAAAGACCAATAGAAGTGACCCGCCCGTCCCCCTCCCTCCCCAACCTACCCCCCAAAAAGATAAATAAATAAAATAAATGTTTTAAAAAAAAAAGAAAGCGAAGAGGAACTAAAGAGTCTCTTGATAAAGGTAACAGAGGAGCATGAAAAAGCTGGCCTAAAACTCAATATTCAAAAAATGAAGATCATAGCTTCCAGTCCCATCACTTCATGGTAAATAGATGGGCAAACAATGGAACCAGTGACAGACTTTATTTCCCTGGGCTCCATATCATTGTGAATGGTGACTGCAGCCATGAAAGTAAAAGACGCTTGCTCCTTGGAAGAAAAGCTATGACAAACCTAGACAGAGTACTCAAAAGCAGAGACATCACTTTGCCAACAAAGGTCCATATAGTCAAAGCTATGGCTTTCCCAGTAGTCATGTATGCATGTGAGAGATGGATCATAAAGAAGGTTAAGACCTGAGGAATTGATGCCTTTGAACTGTGGTTTTGAAGACTCTAGAGAGTCCCTTGGACTGCAAGGAGATCAAACCAGTCAATCCTAAAGGAAATCAACTCTGAATATTCATTGGAAGGACTGATGCTTCAGTTGAAGCTCCAATACTTTGTACACCTGATGCAAAGAGATAACTCATTGGAAAAGACACTGATGCTGAAGAAAATGCTGAAGGCAGAAGGAGAAGGGGACGACAGAGGATGAGATAGTTGGATGGCATCACTGACTCAATGGACATGAGTTCGAGCAAGCTCTAGGAGATGATGATTGTCACGGAAGCCTAGTGTGCCACAGCCCATTGGGTTCACCATATGCAGATGATATCACCCTTATGGTAGAAAGCGAAGAGGAGGGCTTCCCTGGTGGTCCAGTGGGTAAGGACACCACCTTGCCGTGCAAGGGGTGCCGGTTCGATCCCTGGCCTGGGAAGATCCCACGTGCCGTGGAGCGGCTGGACTGATGTGTCCAACTACTGAGCCGGAGCTCTGGAGCGCATGCGTCCAGAGCCAGTGCTCTGCAACAACAGAGGCCACCACAATGGGAGGCCAACAGGAGCCAAAGAACAAAGACGGATGAAAATAGAGAAACGAAAGACCAATAGAAGTGACCCGCCCGTCCCCCTCCCTCCCCAACCTACCCCCCAAAAAGATAAATAAATAAAATAAATGTTTTAAAAAAAAAAGAAAGCGAAGAGGAACTAAAGAGTCTCTTGATAAAGGTAACAGAGGAGCATGAAAAAGCTGGCCTAAAACTCAATATTCAAAAAATGAAGATCATAGCTTCCAGTCCCATCACTTCATGGTAAATAGATGGGCAAACAATGGAACCAGTGACAGACTTTATTTCCCTGGGCTCCATATCATTGTGAATGGTGACTGCAGCCATGAAAGTAAAAGACGCTTGCTCCTTGGAAGAAAAGCTATGACAAACCTAGACAGAGTACTCAAAAGCAGAGACATCACTTTGCCAACAAAGGTCCATATAGTCAAAGCTATGGCTTTCCCAGTAGTCATGTATGCATGTGAGAGATGGATCATAAAGAAGGTTAAGACCTGAGGAATTGATGCCTTTGAACTGTGGTTTTGAAGACTCTAGAGAGTCCCTTGGACTGCAAGGAGATCAAACCAGTCAATCCTAAAGGAAATCAACTCTGAATATTCATTGGAAGGACTGATGCTTCAGTTGAAGCTCCAATACTTTGTACACCTGATGCAAAGAGATAACTCATTGGAAAAGACACTGATGCTGAAGAAAATGCTGAAGGCAGAAGGAGAAGGGGACGACAGAGGATGAGATAGTTGGATGGCATCACTGACTCAATGGACATGAGTTCGAGCAAGCTCTAGGAGATGATGATTGTCACGGAAGCCTAGTGTGCCACAGCCCATTGGGTTGAAAAGAGTCGGACATGACTGAGCAACTGAACTGAGCTGTCCTACTTACGCTTTATTTCTACCTCAATTACAGGCTTCCCAGTTGGCTCAGGGTAAACATCTGCTGACCAATGCAAGAAATGCAGGAGACACAGGTTCTATCCCTGGATCAGGAAGATCCACTGGAGAAGATTCCCACTCCGGTATTCTTGCCTGAGAAATCTCCTGGACAGAGGAGTATGGCAGGTTACAGTCTATGGGGTTGCAAAGAGTTGGATATGACTTAATGCCTGAGAATACATGCCTACCTCAAATACTACCTTCTCTATGAACCTTTCTTCCTTAGTCTTCCACAAAAAGAAATGCTTGCTCCTTCTTCTAAACTTCTACAGTCCTTGACTTATATTTTCTGTATGGCACCGGGCACATTGTACTTTAGGTTATCCTTATTTGCAGGCACGTCATCTCTCTGCTATTGGAATGTACTCCCACATCAATCCACACAGTGCTCATCTCTGTATCCCCTACAGCTCTGATCATAATGCCCTGCAGTAAGTTGTCGCCTAGGGCTTTCAAATGTTAATCGAATGAATAGGCACACTGCCTAAAGTCCAAATGGATAGTTTATATCTCCATCTAAACATTAAGTCAATAATCCTTTACTGCATACATGTGCGCTAAGTTGCTTCAGTTGTGTCCAACGCTGTGTGACCCTATGGACCATAGCCTGCCAGGCTCCTCTGGCCATGGGATTCTCCAGGCAAGAATACTGGAGTGGGTTGCCACGCCCTCCTCCAGGGGATCTGCCTGACCCAGGGATTGAACCTGTGTCTCTTGACACAGTCCTGCATTGGCAGGCAGGTTCTTTACCCCCAGCACCACCTGGGAAGCCCAATCCTATGCTGAATGACCATCATATGACTGGCAATGTGCTAGGCCCTGGGGACAGCAACATATTTTCAGCAACTTCAAGTCTAATAGAAGGAGAAACAGAAGGAGAGCTCATTTTGATACAGTATGGTCAGTGTCTGCACACAGGGCTACAGCAGAACAGCAGAGCATCACCTAAGTCAGTCTAGGGTCCAGACAAGTCTTTGGGGAGAAAGGTGATGGCAGGACTTAGTCTAAAGGATGAAAGTTAAACAGATCTGGCAGGGGAAGGATGTTCCAGGCAGAGGAGAAACTTGTAGCAAAACACTGAGGGCTAAGAGACTGCTGTAGTGATGCCACATGGAGACTGTCACAAGTTGAGGTCAAGGAGGCACACAGCGCTGGGAGATGCCAGCCTTGGAGGCCTTGTTAAAAATTCTGGATCTAACTCAGGCTTCATGAAGCCCCTGAAGGGTTTTAAAGACAATAGAGAGGAAGTGTAGGTATTTCACTATTTGCAGAACACAAGCAGTTCAACAAGCAATTGCCTATAATGTAGGAGCTTTTTCTTTATATTCATTAGCAAATTAAATTTGGTTAAGCAACAAAGCAAAATATACATATCTGTAAACAACAAAACTCTGTAAAAGTAAAAAAAAAAAAAAAGAAAGAAAGAAACGAAGCAAAATAGAAAGGCTCATAAACCTGAAGTGACCATCTTTGTCAAGGAAGGAGTTAAGGTGAGTCTCTGTGGTACCGCATGCTCAGTGGTACGGCACAACTGGAAAAACTCTGACTCCTCCCCAGAAACAGTACTCTTCATCTGGAGCACTTTTCCAGTTTTCTCCTCTGTTTACAGCCACCTCACCCACTTCCCAGACCACAGGAATTTTCCCCACACCCTTTCAACATCACACTTCATTAGTAAATGTTACTAGCAGACATATGATGTTTAAAAATTCTTTACTAGTATTTAAAATTACACTACCAGAATGAAGTTTTGGGATTACATAAAATTATATGTGTATCTTCACTTTCAAAACAAAAGACGTATCCCAAGTTCATCCTAAGGCAAATTTCTGTCAAGTGAACTTGATTTTTCAATGTTATTTTATGATAATTAGAGTCACATTACCCCAGAAAAAACAACCTGACCCCATCCAAGAAAGATACGATTTGTGTTAAAATGGTTCTTTAGCTCTGATGTGTACTCTATGTACCAGACACCAGGAAAATAAATATCTATCTACCCACAAGCATGAAAGATTCAACCCATCAACCACAGCAAAAATATTCTCTAATATCTTGCCTGCTAAAAAAGCTACAGGTCCATCTTAATCCCTACAAGTGGCTCTTAACAAAGTGAGTTTTCTTATTCTCAGTCATCAGTTCTTTCATAAATACTAAGTCAAATTAATTCGAAGTTAAAATGTCCTTTTATTGCACCTACCCTAGCAATTGCACTCTTAGGTTTACAGTCAAGAAAAATGAGTACTCATGTGCACCAACAGATATGGTCAAAAATGTTCACAGCAGCTTTTTAGTTAATTTATTATTTTAATTGGAGGATAATTACAACATGGTGATGGTTTTTCCCACACATCAACATGAATCAGCCATGGGTGTACATGTGTTCCCCATCCTGAACCCCCCTCCCACCTCCCTCCCCATTCTATCCCTCTGGGCTGTTTTAGAGCACTGGTTTTGGGTGCCCTGCCTCATGCATGGAACTTGCACTGGTCATCTGTTTTACATGTGGTAGTGTACATGCTTCAGTACTATTCTCTCAAATCATCCACCCTCGCCTTCTCTCACTGAGACTAAAAGTCTGTTCTTTATGTGTCTTCCCTGCAGCCCTGCATGTAGGACGGTTGCTATCCTCTTTCTAAATTCCATATATATGTATTAAAACATCATATTTGTCTTTCTCTTTCTGACTCACTTCACCCTGTATAACAGGCCCCAGTTTCATCCACCTCATTAGAACTGACTCAAATGCATTCCTTTTTATAGCTGAGTAATATTCCATTGTGTATATGTACCATGACTTCCTTATCCATTCATCTGCCAATGGACATCTAGCTTTATTAATAATATCTAAAACCTAAAAACAACCCAAATGCCTTATGACATAGGTGCAATAGACTGTGTCCTCCCAAAATTTATATATGAAGCTCTAATCCCCAATGTGATGGTACTAGGTGTGGTCTTCAGGAGGTAATTAGGTCATGCAGGTGGAGCCCTCACAAATGAGATCAGTGCCCTTATAAGAAGAGATACAAAATGATTGTGTTAAAATGGTTCTTTAGCTCTGATGTGTACTCTATGTACCAGACACCAGGAAAATAAATATCTATCTACCCACAAGCATGAAAGATTCAACCCATCAACCACAGCAAAAATATTCTCTAATATCTTGCCTGCTAAAAAAGCTACAGGTCCATCTTAATCCCTACAAGTGGCTCTTAACAAAGTGAGTTTTCTTATTCTCAGTCATCAGTTCTTTCATAAATACTAAGTCAAATTAATTCGAAGTTAAAATGTCCTTTTATTGCACCTACCCTAGCAATTGCACTCTTAGGTTTACAGTCAAGAAAAATGAGTACTCATGTGCACCAACAGATATGGTCAAAAATGTTCACAGCAGCTTTTTAGTTAATTTATTATTTTAATTGGAGGATAATTACAACATGGTGATGGTTTTTCCCACACATCAACATGAATCAGCCACAGGTATACATATGTCCCCCCTGATCCTGAACCCCTCTCCCACCTCCCTCCCCACTCTATCCCTCTGGGCTGTTTTAGAGCACTGGTTTTGGGTGCCCTGCCTCATGCATGGAACTTGCACTGGTCATCTGTTTTACATGTGGTAGTGTACATGCTTCAGTACTATTCTCTCAAATCATCCACCCTCGCCTTCTCTCACTGAGACTAAAAGTCTGTTCTTTATGTGTCTTCCCTGCAGCCCTGCATGTAGGACGGTTGCTATCCTCTTTCTAAATTCCATATATATGTATTAAAACATCATATTTGTCTTTCTCTTTCTGACTCACTTCACCCTGTATAACAGGCCCCAGTTTCATCCACCTCATTAGAACTGACTCAAATGCATTCCTTTTTATAGCTGAGTAATATTCCATTGTGTATATGTACCATGACTTCCTTATCCATTCATCTGCCAATGGACATCTAGCTTTATTAATAATATCTAAAACCTAAAAACAACCCAAATGCCTTATGACATAGGTGCAATAGACTGTGTCCTCCCAAAATTTATATATGAAGCTCTAATCCCCAATGTGATGGTACTAGGTGTGGTCTTCAGGAGGTAATTAGGTCATGCAGGTGGAGCCCTCACAAATGAGATCAGTGCCCTTATAAGAAGAGATACAAAAAAGATGAACATTGCCCACCATGAGAGGACACAGCAAGAAGGTGGCCATCTGCAGCCAGGGAAAAGGAACCTCATCACACACCTAACCTGTTGGTGCCATGATCTAGGGCTTCTCAGCCTCTGGAACTATGAGAAAAAAAAATGTCTGTTGTTGCTCTGTGATGATCTAGAGAGGTGGGGTGCAGGTAGGAGGGAGGTTCAAGAGAAAGGGGGTATATGTACACATATGGCTGATTCACATTGCTGTACAACATTGTAAAGCAAGTATACTCCAATAAAAACAAAAAATGAAAACATGGAATTAACAAAATAAAGTTCAGTCAGATCCTGCTTCAAAAAACAATGTCTGGGGGCTTCCCTGGTGGTCCAGTGAGTAAAGAGTCTGCCTTGCAGTGCAAGGGGCACCAGTTCTATCCCTGGCCTGGGAGGATCTCACAAGCCACAGAGCAGCTGGACTGGTGTGTCCAATCACGAGCCAGCACTCTGGAGCACATGTGCCCAGAGCTGGTGCTATGCAACAAGAGAGGCCACTGCAATGGGAGGCCCACACAGGCCAAAGAATAAAGATGGCTGAAAATAAATAAACAAAAAAACAATAAAAGAGGCCAAAATTAAAAACAAAAACAAAAACAAAAACAATGTCTGTTGTTTAATCCACCCATTCAATGGCATTTTGTTACAGCAGGCTGAAATGACTAAGACAAGGGGAATGAATAAATAAATCATGATGAATCACACATGGGAATGGTACACAGCAACAAAAAAGAATTTATAGTATATGCAAAACATGGACAGATCTTACGTACATTATGTTAAACAAAAGGAAACCAGACACTAAACAGTGCATACAATACAATTCTATTTGTATAAAGCTTGTAATCAGGAAAAGTTAATCTATGATGATAGCAGTCAGATAGCTGCTGCCCTTGGGAGAAGGTGCATACTAAAATGAGGCAAGAGAGAATCTTCTGGGGGACCAGAAATGTTCTGTCTTTATATGGGTGGAGGTTACTCATACAAAAATTTCATTACTTTGAGTAATGAGGTCGTCAGGAGGTAATTAGGTCATGCAGGTGGAGCCCTCACAAATGAGATCAGTGCCCTTATAAGAAGAGATACAAAAAAGATGAACATTGCCCACCATGAGAGGACACAGCAAGAAGGTGGCCATCTGCAGCCAGGGAAAAGGAACCTCATCACACACCTAACCTGTTGGTGCCATGATCTAGGGCTTCTCAGCCTCTGGAACTATGAGAAAAAAAAATGTCTGTTGTTGCTCTGTGATGATCTAGAGAGGTGGGGTGCAGGTAGGAGGGAGGTTCAAGAGAAAGGGGGTATATGTACACATATGGCTGATTCACATTGCTGTACAACATTGTAAAGCAAGTATACTCCAATAAAAACAAAAAATGAAAACATGGAATTAACAAAATAAAGTTCAGTCAGATCCTGCTTCAAAAAACAATGTCTGGGGGCTTCCCTGGTGGTCCAGTGAGTAAAGAGTCTGCCTTGCAGTGCAAGGGGCACCAGTTCTATCCCTGGCCTGGGAGGATCTCACAAGCCACAGAGCAGCTGGACTGGTGTGTCCAATCACGAGCCAGCACTCTGGAGCACATGTGCCCAGAGCTGGTGCTATGCAACAAGAGAGGCCACTGCAATGGGAGGCCCACACAGGCCAAAGAATAAAGATGGCTGAAAATAAATAAACAAAAAAACAATAAAAGAGGCCAAAATTAAAAACAAAAACAAAAACAAAAACAATGTCTGTTGTTTAATCCACCCATTCAATGGCATTTTGTTACAGCAGGCTGAAATGACTAAGACAAGGGGAATGAATAAATAAATCATGATGAATCACACATGGGAATGGTACACAGCAACAAAAAAGAATTTATAGTATATGCAAAACATGGACAGATCTTACGTACATTATGTTAAACAAAAGGAAACCAGACACTAAACAGTGCATACAATACAATTCTATTTGTATAAAGCTTGTAATCAGGAAAAGTTAATCTATGATGATAGCAGTCAGATAGCTGCTGCCCTTGGGAGAAGGTGCATACTAAAATGAGGCAAGAGAGAATCTTCTGGGGGACCAGAAATGTTCTGTCTTTATATGGGTGGAGGTTACTCATACAAAAATTTCATTGAGTTGTACACTTAAGATATGAGTACTTTATTGTCTGTAAGGAATTCCTCAATTCAGGAAAAAGGAAAGAGGGGCCACTGGATTTGCTCTCTGCAACGGCCCACACACTGTCTGTGGAGTGTGCTTTTCTCTGAATCTGAATAAATCCATTTCTTACCCATCAAAAAAAAAAGAAAATAGAAAGAGGTAAGTCGTTATAATGAGTATTTCTGGTACAGATTGACAATGCAAATCAAAAGTATGTTAACAACAAAGTATTATTTTGTTATCAGGAATAGAGACATAGTTATGAACTTATCCCTGTACATACACACAGATCAAATCCAAATGCAACTAATTTGGGGCTTCAGATATTATTTAGATTTAAGGCTGATTTGTTGGAGTTTTCAAGTTATAGCATTCCAAAATGCTATCTGTTTTTATAGGCTCATTTTGATTTGAAGCTCACTTCATCAGAGAAATACTTAGAATTCTTTCCCCAAATCTTAATGAAAGAAAACATAGTAGACTGAAGAGAACACAGACCTATGAACTAGAAGACCAAGGTTCTACTTCTGCTCTTCAACTAGCCAAGGCACCTTAGGCCAGTCTTCAAGCTAAGATTGCCTTTCCTTATTAATAAAGATTTATTTATTTATTTATTTTGTAGGGGGTGGGGTAGGAAGGGAGGGGAGCAGGCGGGCCACTTCTACTGGTCTTTCATTTGTCCATTTTCATCCATCTTTGTTCTTTGGCCCGTGTGGGCCTCCCATCATAGTGGCCTCTGTTGTCGCAGAGCGCCGGCTCTGGGCACATGCGCTCCAGAGCTCCGGCTCGGTAACTGGACACATCGGTCCAGCCGCTCCGCGGCACGTGGGATCTTCCCAGGCCAGGGATCGAACTGGTGCCCCTTGCACTGCAAGGCGCTGTCCTTACCCACTGGACCACCAGGGAAGCCCTTCCTTACTAATAAAATGGAGATCATACTTTCTTCTCTACAGATCTGTAGTGAGGATCAAATGACAGAATGGATGTGAAAGTACTTTGTAAAATTTAAAGAAGTGTTAATATCTCCAAAGCTGTGTTTAATTAGAACTGGTGCCTGGGTATGGCCAATAGAAAATGCACGTAAATTTCAAAGCTTGTATATCAGTTCCACATATTTTTGATTTCACCAGAATCAGGATTAGCAAGTGCACTCAAATTCTAAGATCTCTGAAAAGTTGAAATAATTCCATTGAAAATACATATGTTCAGGGAAGTAGAGTTAATAACTGCCTTCCTTGCTTTTCCTAATTATACTTCTAGACATAGTTCTAGCAATGCAATATGTGTTATATTCAGTTCTCGCTTCTAGAATTTTGAAATGTGTCTTCAACACCCACACAATAACCCCCCACCCCACCCCGCTCCATTATGAATGTCACAATATCTGTCCCTGAAGGCTGCTCCCATTTTTACCCTCTGCCATCCACTGTGACCAGTATAGAAAAAATTTAAATTGCTCTGAAAGCTTTGTCAGAGCCCTGACTACTCCTTGTCTGAGAGCCCCTAATGGAAGTTCTTTTGTGCCACCTTTGCAAGTTTCTTTCTCTGATGAGAGGAAGTGATATAGGCCAGAGTAGCCTCAAAATGCCTCCAGGTACCAACTATTATTTCCAGCATATCCAGCAGGAAACTCCTGATTGCAGAGCTATACAGTGTGAGAGGAGCTTGACAGAAGGAAAAATTGTGGTGATTTGGCTTCAAGGACACCAGTGATTCCTGTTCTTGGGAGGCATTGTTCTTAGTTCCACAGCTAAGTTCCCCAAACTAGAAGAGCCTGCAGATAAACAAAACAGACTAGAGAAGGTAAACCCTGAGTCTCTGAAGATCCTTGAGAAGCATTCCCTTCAGGCCTTAAACCCTAGTTAAGAAGTTTTTGTTGAGCCTACCAAGCTACAGGATAGGGATGAATTTTACAGAAATACATCAACAGCAGCCAGAAGGGCAAGATGATGAGGAAGGAGACAGAAAACCATGAAAACTAACATGGATTCACCCACCCACCCACACACACACACACACACATACACACACTAAACTGCCTATGACTAGTTAGGTCATGTTGCAAGGGCAAACATTAAATTAAATTTCAACAGGGTTTAGGATGGGCTTCCCAGGTGGCTCAGTGGTCAAGAATCCACCTGCCAATGTAGGAGATGCAGGTTCAATCCCTGGGTTGGGAAGATCCCCTGGAGAAGGAAATGGCAGCCCACTCCAGTGTTCTTGCCTGGAGAATCCCATGGACAGAGGAGCCTGGCGGGGTACAGTCTACAGAGTCACAAAGAATTGGATTTGACTGAGCACACATATGTATGCAAGCCTTAGAATACCACTATAACAACTCAGAATACCACTTGTAATAGCTGACAGTATTCAACAACTGACAGTTGTAATAATGATCCTTAACCAAAAAGAGTAAATAAGAACCATTAACACTGTATAAGAAGTCAGAGGAGTTGATTGTTTCTTTGGAGTTTTTTTGCTTGTTGCTTATTGTAGAATTCCATTCAGGGTGGCTAAAATGTTTTCTGAAAAACACATGATGCTTAAATTAGAGAAATCATGAGCCATTTGAAAAAACCTAGTTATTAAAAATGTCTTTTTCCCAGAAAGAGCCATGTAACAAATTTTACTGTAATTAGTAAGACAAGATGAATGTTGGTTTGTATAGTAGAAACAAGTGTTAGTGGAGATCTGAAAAAGGAGATGAGCATGGGATAGCTTAGTCAGAGAAAGCTTCATGGAGGGGGCAGGGCTCAGAGCTGGGTTTACTTTGAAGTTTCTCTCCAAAGTCTGGTTTGGCTTTTTTTGACTTCCACCCTTAAGCAGATCTTCCAGAGCCTCAGGCTGAAAGTCACTAAAGGAGACTAGTCTTAAGGGAAATATAATGACAATGAATAAAGAGAAAAATAGGAGGCAGACCCTAGCTCTCTTCTATTATACCACAGAGAAGCTAGGTAAGGCATCAATGCCTGAATATGTAGAGCCTCTGGTGTGGGCAGCAACTATGCTAAGCAGCAAAGAATCTGCAGGAATAATGTATGGTATCCCATCATCCATAGTTCTTCACTCTGGAAAAGCAAGGTTTAGCCAAGAATTTTTACTTAACAGTTAACTTGTATTGAGCATTTAGACGTACACCAGACTGCCCTGGTGATCTAGTGGTTGGAAATCCATCTGCCAATGCAAGGGACATGGGTTTGATCTGTAGTCTGAGACAATTTCTCATGCTGTGGGACAGCAGGGTCCATGCAGCACAACTGCTGAGCCTGTATGCCACAATTACTGAAGCCTGTACACCCTAGAGCCCATCCCCTGCCACGGGAGAGGCCACCACAATGAGAGGCCTGCAAACTGCAACTGGAGAGTAGCTCCCACTCACCACAACTGGAGAAAGCCTGTGCGCAGCCATGAAGACTCCGCCTGGCTAAAAATGTGATATACACATACAGTGAAATATTCCTTTTAGAAAGGAAGGGAATTCTGTCACATGCTATAACATGGATGAACCTTGAGAAAATCATTTTAGGTCAAATGTCAGTCACAGAAAGACAAATACTATTCCATTTATATGAAATATCTAAACTAGTCAAATTCATAGAAAATAGAAAGTAGAATGGTGGTTACCATTCCCAAGAACCAGGGAAAAGGTAAATTGTTGTTTAATGAGTACAAGAGCTTCAGATTGATAAGATAAAAACATTCTAGAGATTTGTTTTATAATGTGAATATAGTTAGCATTCCTTAACTAGACACTTAAAAATCAGTTAAGATGGGTTTTTTGTTATTGTTGTTGTTATGTGCTATTTACCATAGTAAAAAAAAAAAATTCCTATAAAAAGAAGTATACTAGTGCAGGTAGGGGTCAGAGAGATTTTACCTATTCTTAACTAGATTTTTACTAGAGAGAGAGGCTAGAGCTAATACAGCATCCAAGTTTTTCTTGAAGTAATCACTTACATAATTTCTGATTCTAAGAAAAAAATAGAATAGATACATTTCTTAATTCTTCCTAATAAGTGTAACTAAAGACACTGGACATTATACTATACATAATAATAACAATTAATGAATATATATAAGTAACATGTTAATATAATGGTTAATAATATTAACATAGTACAAACACATACACATATATATATGAACTTTTGAAGGTAGAGGGAAGAGAGTTTGGCTAGGGATCTCAAGACCCAAGCAATGACCCGACAATGAATTCCCTGGATTTTGTTTCTAAGTAATGTATCTCTTAGACCTTGTGATGGAGAAGTCAGCAATGCAGAAATGCCAATGAATACACAGACAAAAACGTTATTCTAAAAGTTGAAGCCAAAAGAATAGGAAAATGGTAGCCTAGCAAGATGGAAAACTTTAAAACAACTGCCATACACCTAAGCACCAGAGAAAACACTGTGACCTCATCCAACACCCATCAGCAAAGACCAAGTGGAGAGCTAGGCTTTTACATTCATCTGGCTGTAGTCACACACACCGCCTTCCTCCACTCCCTGAGGTGGTTTCAAAAAAAGCTCAATGGGGGTCTGGGATATTCGTCCCTTTCAGGCAGTAACGAAGCCCCTACTGCATGATGGTAGAAGTGGCCACAAGCAATAGTAAGCCGAGGTTATGTCAGCAGAGGTTGAGAGGGGAGCCTGAAATTTGACCCTTGCCCAGTAATAATGAAAGACCCCGACTCCTCTATCCGTATCAATGGATTATGAGTGGGAACCACTGACTCCCACCCACACCTGGCAGTAACGATGCCACTACCTCCATTCACGCACCTGAGCAGTCTCAGTGCTGACCCACTAAAAGAAAAGATTGATAAAAGATCCAGGGTCTCATCAGACCCAAGATGTCCAGGATACAAAAGAAAAATCACTCATCATACAAAGAACCAGGAATACCTTGAGTAAGAAACTACATTGTCAGTGACTGGACAACAAGGGCATTTGCCATCTGCCTCTGCAGAGATTGAACACTGTGCTGTTGGGAGCTGCTGACCTTCAACACTCCCTGAAGGAAATCAGGGTGGCTCAAGGCACTCTGTGCTCCAAGGAATCCAGTGGGCCATGTCTTTAGATAGGTAAATGCTATTAGAAACAGATTTTATTATCTCAATCCTTGCATCTCCTTACACATAGGAAAGCACTAAATTTTTTCATGATGACATCAGATCCTCATGACTAACCAAAACCCTTTGTAAAATAAAACCCTTTTAAACCCTTTGTTTAATGGTATTCGACCTCCCCCTTCACCAAAATCCTTATATATTGATTTTCCTCCCACTGGCTCTTTGGAGCAGTCTCTCAGAGCTATCTGGGATGCTGCCTCCTGGGCGGCAGTCCTAATTATGCCACAAATAAAACTTAACCCACAACTCTCAAGTTGTTTATCTTTTAGTCGACACATACATACTAGAATTATCCAACAGAGATTTGATAAAAATGTTTCAACAAGAGAGAAGGCAGAGGAGTGTAGTATGCACTAGCATTTGGCCTTTTAGGAAAGGAGCTGCCCAGGGGACTGTTATCTCTCTCACCAGACCTGGTGTGCTGATAAAGAGGTGGCATACAATGGATACCTAGTGGTGTCACTGAAAGGAAAAAAAGTGGGGCAGCTTGCACCTATAGAACCAGGGAACATGCATACCAGAGACAGGTACCAGCAGGAACAAGGACTTAGAAGTTCCTGAAAGAGAACCAGGAAGTCTCTCTAACAGAGAAATTGCATGCATAGACCCAGAGAAAACATATCCCTCTATAAAAGGTTTCAGAAACCCTCGAATCTCTAGCCATGCTGGTTGGTGAAGGTCTTTCACTGTACCAAGTCAGTCTATGAAAAATTGGAGACGTGACCATTTTCTCAAATACAGACCTCACCGCAAACTCAGATGCCACACAAAGGAATAGGCAAACATGACCAAAAAAAAGAAAGAACAAAATAAATCTCCAGAAACTGACCCTAAAGAAACAGAGATATATAAATTACCTAACAAAGAATTTAAAATAACTATCATAGGGGATTCCCTGGGTGGCTCAGGGGTAAAGAATCCACCTGTCAATATAGGAGACATGGGTTCAACATATGGTCTGGAAAGATCCCACATGCTACAGTGCAACTATGCCTGGGAGCCACAACTACTGAGCCTACATGCCACAGCTACTGAAGCCTGTCAGGGTCGACAGTTCCCAGTCCCATCTGAGACTGATAAGCAACATCTGGCCATCAATCACATGCTTGCTGATAAGCAAGTGTCAAAACATCTGACCATGATCATGATCTGCAGCATCTGGCAAGTTTCGCCATCTGGCAGTTCCCCCTGATAAGCAGACCCCTGCATCCCCCTCCCAATTTCCCTTCCCAGAACAAAGAAAGACCCACATGTCCCGCTGTACATTTTTACTGGCTCACTATATAAAATTTGCCTCAAGGCCAATTGGAGGCTGCTCTCTCCTAAGAGACAGCCCAGCTGGTCTCCTGATTAAACTTTGCTTGCTCTGACTCAGCCATCTCTTTCTTTCTGCCCTCCCGCTGACTCTTTCAAAGCCCACACACCTAGAGCCAGAACAAGAGAAATCATGGCAGGATAAGCCCGCACACTGCAACTAGAGAGTAGCCCCCACTCACCACAACTAGAGAAAAGCCCACATAGGAAAGAAGACCCAGCAGAGCAAAAAATCAAAATTTTTTTGCAAAATAAACAAAATAACCATCATAGATGAACTACAAGCTCAAGAAGATGGTGTATGAAAAAAGCGAGAATATCAACAAAGGGATAGAAAACATTTTTAAGAACACCAAACAGAAAATTATAGCTAAAGAATATAATAACCAAAAAATTCACTAGAAAGGTTCAACAGCTAACTTCAGTAAGGAGAATAACCAGTAACTCGAAGACAGGTCATTTGAAATCCAGTCAGTGGAACAAAAAGAAAAAGGAATGAAAAAGAGTGAAGAAAGTCTAAGAGCCTTAAGGGATACAATAAAATTGACCAATCAATGTATTTTGGGAATCATAGAAGGAGAAGAAAGAGAGAGGGACAGGCAATTTAAGAAATAATGGCTGAAAACTTTCCAAATTTGGGGAAGAAAATGAATATGCAGATTCAGAGGTCCAATAGACTCCAATGAGAAACCAAAGAAACTGACAAGAATACACATTATAATAAAATTGTCAGATTTTAAAGACAAAGAGAATTTTGAAATCTGCAAGATAAAAAGCAACTCCTCATGACAGGGAACCACTATAAGACCGTGAATTTCTCAGCAGAAACTTAGAAGGCCATGTTACTGAGTTCAAGCTCGCTCTGCTCACCGCATGACAGACCAATGAATGCAAGAGATGAGGTGTTGAGGTGAGGAGAACAACTTTAGGCAGAAAGCAGTTGACCAAGAAGATGGCAGGCTAGCACCTCGAAATAAACCATCTTATTGGGGTTTGGATGCCAGGTTAGTCTATAGATCAGACAAGGGGGGAGGTGAGGAAGCAAAACAGAAAGGCCATTAATCTTGCAAACATCTCTTAGAATGGCAAGCCTAAGTCAAGTGAAGTGTTAACTTTTCTCTCTTCCTGCCATATACAGGTGGACAGGACTCCAGAACAGAAGTATTTTACTTTAACACTCAGGCAGAGGGGCAGGGTCCTGGAGGAAAGCCATTAAATATGATTATAATAAGAAAGGCAATGGAAAGCAAGTCTAAGAAACAGTTTGTAAAGACAAATCACAGGCAGAGCAAAAAATCAAAATTTTTTTGCAAAATAAACAAAATAACCATCATAGATGAACTACAAGCTCAAGAAGATGGTGTATGAAAAAAGCGAGAATATCAACAAAGGGATAGAAAACATTTTTAAGAACACCAAACAGAAAATTATAGCTAAAGAATATAATAACCAAAAAATTCACTAGAAAGGTTCAACAGCTAACTTCAGTAAGGAGAATAACCAGTAACTCGAAGACAGGTCATTTGAAATCCAGTCAGTGGAACAAAAAGAAAAAGGAATGAAAAAGAGTGAAGAAAGTCTAAGAGCCTTAAGGGATACAATAAAATTGACCAATCAATGTATTTTGGGAATCATAGAAGGAGAAGAAAGAGAGAGGGACAGGCAATTTAAGAAATAATGGCTGAAAACTTTCCAAATTTGGGGAAGAAAATGAATATGCAGATTCAGAGGTCCAATAGACTCCAATGAGAAACCAAAGAAACTGACAAGAATACACATTATAATAAAATTGTCAGATTTTAAAGACAAAGAGAATTTTGAAATCTGCAAGATAAAAAGCAACTCCTCATGACAGGGAACCACTATAAGACCGTGAATTTCTCAGCAGAAACTTAGAAGGCCATGTTACTGAGTTCAAGCTCGCTCTGCTCACCGCATGACAGACCAATGAATGCAAGAGATGAGGTGTTGAGGTGAGGAGAACAACTTTAGGCAGAAAGCAGTTGACCAAGAAGATGGCAGGCTAGCACCTCGAAATAAACCATCTTATTGGGGTTTGGATGCCAGGTTAGTCTATAGATCAGACAAGGGGGGAGGTGAGGAAGCAAAACAGAAAGGCCATTAATCTTGCAAACATCTCTTAGAATGGCAAGCCTAAGTCAAGTGAAGTGTTAACTTTTCTCTCTTCCTGCCATATACAGGTGGACAGGACTCCAGAACAGAAGTATTTTACTTTAACACTCAGGCAGAGGGGCAGGGTCCTGGAGGAAAGCCATTAAATATGATTATAATAAGAAAGGCAATGGAAAGCAAGTCTAAGAAACAGTTTGTAACATGGAGCCAGAATTGATTTTCTCCCTGCAACAGGCAGAAGGCAATGGGATGAAGCCTTCAAAATGCCGAACGAAAAATAAAAAATCCCAACCAAGAAAACTATATCCAAGAAAATTATTCTTTGAAAATGAAGAAGAAACAGACATGCCCAGATAAGCAAAAGCTGAGGCAGTTCATTACTCATATATATGTCCTATAAGAAATTCTGAAGTGAGTCCTTCTACTTGAAACAAAAAGAAACATGAAACCATATAAAAGTATAAAGCTCATTAGTAAAAGTTAATATATAGACAAATACAGAACAGTGAGTACTGTAACAGTTGTGTGTAAATCATTTTAATTCTGGTATGATGTCGAAATACAAAAGTATAAAAAATGACTATAACTATAAAAATATGTCAATGGATGCACAATATAAAAAGACATAATTTGTGACACTAATAAGGTGTAGTGGGAGAAAAAGTAAGACTATAGAATATTTATATGTAATTGAAGTAACTGTCATCAGATTAAATGATTATAAATATGTTTTATAGAAGCCCCATAGTAATCACAAAAAAATGCTTATAGAATATACACAAAAGAAAAGGAGAAAGAAATCAAAGCATGTCATGAAAAACATGAATGAAAGAAGGGAAGAGAGCAAGGAAGTTAAAAGGGACAAAAAAGGTACAAGACAGAAAATAATAATATGGCAGTGGTAATTCCTTCCTTACCAATAACTACTTTGAATGAAAATAAATTAAATTTCTCAATCAGAAGACATAGAGTGACTAATGGATAAATAAATAAAATTCAACTATAAATTGTCTACCACAGACTCACTTTAGATTTAAGGACATACATAAGCTTCATTTGAAAGGATGGAAAAAGATATTTCCTGCGAAATGTAGCCAAAAAAAGACTGTCAAGAAAAGACAGTATATACTGATAAAAATTCACCAGTAAGTTATAACAATTATAAATACAAACTATGCAACATCAGAGGAATCAAACATATGCACATATCGACAACACTGACAGAAGATATAGACAGCAGCATAATTAATGGTAGGTAATTTCAACATGTCATTCTCAATAATGGACGGAACATGCAGAACATGAAATAAATAAGAAAACAAAAGACTTGAGTAGTGCCATATGAGCCTAACAGACATATATAAAACATCCTGTCCAATAGGAGCAAAATACACATTCCTCTCAAGTACATACAGAACATTCTCCAAGACAGATCACATATTAGGTAACAAACTATGTCTTAACAAAATTTTAAAGACTGAAGATCATACCAACTATATTTTCCAACCACAATGGAATGGGACTGGAAAATAAAGGCAGGAGGAAAACTAGAAAATTCACAAATATGTGGAAATTTTAAAACACACTCTTGAATAACTAATGAGTTATTCAAGAGTTTTGAATAACTGAAAAAGGGAAACTGGGAAACACCTTGAGACAAATGAAAATGAAAGCACAACATACTAAAATGTATGGAATGCAGCAACAGCAGTTCTAAGAGGGAAGTTCACAGTGATAATTTCCTATATAAAGAAGAAGAATATTTTCAAATAATCTAACATTACATTTCAACAAACTAGAAAAAGAAACATATTAAGTCCAAAGTTAGGAGAAAGAAGTAATTAATAACATAAATAAACAGAGGATAGAAATAAACTGATGATACTAAGTGTTGTTTTTTAAAGATCATCAAAATTAACAAACCTCTAACTAAATAAGTTTTAAGATACTCAGATACATAAAAATCAAAAATGAAAGATAAAAAAAATTAAATAAGAGGAGATATTGTCATGAATGCTATAGAAATTAAAAGGATTGTAAGAGACTACTATGAACACTTACACACCAACAAATTGGATAACCTAGGAGAAATGGATCAATTCCTAGAATAAATGGATAAATTCCTAGAAATATATAACTTATCAAGACAGATGGCTCAGCTGGTAAAGAATCCACCCTCAGTGAAGGAGACCTGGGTTCGATCCCTGGACAAGAAAATAGCAACCCCCTCCAGTATTCTTCCCGGAGAATCCCCCTGGCACACCTGGGAATGAATATATTCTGTAGTGAAACAAACTTGAGGACACCCTACACAGGTCGTATGCAAATCAGTTAACTTTATGACAGTCGAAGATATAGACAGCAGCATAATTAATGGTAGGTAATTTCAACATGTCATTCTCAATAATGGACGGAACATGCAGAACATGAAATAAATAAGAAAACAAAAGACTTGAGTAGTGCCATATGAGCCTAACAGACATATATAAAACATCCTGTCCAATAGGAGCAAAATACACATTCCTCTCAAGTACATACAGAACATTCTCCAAGACAGATCACATATTAGGTAACAAACTATGTCTTAACAAAATTTTAAAGACTGAAGATCATACCAACTATATTTTCCAACCACAATGGAATGGGACTGGAAAATAAAGGCAGGAGGAAAACTAGAAAATTCACAAATATGTGGAAATTTTAAAACACACTCTTGAATAACTAATGAGTTATTCAAGAGTTTTGAATAACTGAAAAAGGGAAACTGGGAAACACCTTGAGACAAATGAAAATGAAAGCACAACATACTAAAATGTATGGAATGCAGCAACAGCAGTTCTAAGAGGGAAGTTCACAGTGATAATTTCCTATATAAAGAAGAAGAATATTTTCAAATAATCTAACATTACATTTCAACAAACTAGAAAAAGAAACATATTAAGTCCAAAGTTAGGAGAAAGAAGTAATTAATAACATAAATAAACAGAGGATAGAAATAAACTGATGATACTAAGTGTTGTTTTTTAAAGATCATCAAAATTAACAAACCTCTAACTAAATAAGTTTTAAGATACTCAGATACATAAAAATCAAAAATGAAAGATAAAAAAAATTAAATAAGAGGAGATATTGTCATGAATGCTATAGAAATTAAAAGGATTGTAAGAGACTACTATGAACACTTACACACCAACAAATTGGATAACCTAGGAGAAATGGATCAATTCCTAGAATAAATGGATAAATTCCTAGAAATATATAACTTATCAAGACAGATGGCTCAGCTGGTAAAGAATCCACCCTCAGTGAAGGAGACCTGGGTTCGATCCCTGGACAAGAAAATAGCAACCCCCTCCAGTATTCTTCCCGGAGAATCCCCCTGGCACACCTGGGAATGAATATATTCTGTAGTGAAACAAACTTGAGGACACCCTACACAGGTCGTATGCAAATCAGTTAACTTTAGGACAGTCATAGGAATAGGTTTTGGCTTATCCAGAATGAAACTTCTCCATTCCCACCACTTACTAGATAAAATTTGAACTGGCCTGAAGTGTGCCAGGGAAAGAATACGAGGAAACCTGCCTCTCTCTGCAATGTCCCAAATGATAACCACTAGCCATATAAAGCTATTTAAACTAAAAATAATTCAAATCAAATTTAAAATATAGTTCCTAAACATATTTCAAGTGCTCAGTGTGACTAATGGCTACCATACCAGAACAGCATAGATATAGAACTTCTCCATCATCACAAAAAGCTCGGTTGGACAGTGTTGCTCTGGAGCTTGATAAACATGTGATTTCGGGCTTCCTTGGTGGTACAGTGGGTAAGGACACTGCCTTGCAGTGCAGGGGGTGCTGGTTCGATTCCTGGCCTGGGAAGATCCCACGCGCCGCGGAGCGGCTGGACCCATGTGTCCAATTACCGAGCCGGAGCTCTGGAGCACATGTGCCCAGAGCCAGTGCTCTGCGACAAGGGAGGCCACTGCGATGGGAGGCCCACATAGGCCAAAGAACAAAAGATAAAATAAATGAAAGATCAATAGAAGCAGCCAAAAGAAAGGAAAAAAAAAAGTGATTTCCCCACGATCATAGGTAGTGTTACAGCCCAAAGAGCTCTGACAGGAATTAGTATTGCATTATCTGAGGTTTGCATTACATATAATTTCATCTTCAGCAATATTGAGCAGTAGGTTGTAATGGTTAACTGTGAGGATTTGGGCATAGAATAGCACTGGATTAGCATTTTAGGTCCAATATTTGCCAAGCTGTGTGACCTCAGGCATGCTATTTTGCTTCTCTGTGCCTGTATTCTCATTTTCTAAAAGGTGGGGACTCGGGAATAATGGAAACTCCCTCACAGGCTTGTTCTGAATAATCTTTAAATGTTAGTTATTCTTAAAGTCCAGATGATAGACTTGTCTTGTTCTCGGACCCAGACTCTAGATGACCAGTAGAAAAGGGAATATTCAATTGTACGAGCAGCAAGAGAGTCAGTCCCAAACAGGGCTCTCCATTTTGACTCTATAAACAGTAACCACATTGTTCCTCCATACTTGGGGACAGTGACAAAAGAGAAGATATCTTCTCCCTTAGAGATCTATTTGTCTTGCAACTTTCAAAAAAGTCAAGGAATACCTTACCCTTCACCTTAAGGGACTCAGAATTGAAAGTTCAGCACTGAGCTCTATCAAATGAAATAAAAGCATTCAGCACACTATAAAAGATTACCCAAACAAGTCACTCAGTAGAAGAGGCACTTGGAGTTTGTGACCAGCTGTTTCTGCCAATCAAATCCAATTTCCTGATGTATTATTATGGTGGAATGTTACTATACCCAATCTTCTGTGAGTATTACACAACAGGGCTACTATACCTCTGAAATCAACTGGATATTTACTGAACACCTACTAAATACAGGGCTCTTTCATTACATACCAGCCATCAGCATACTACATCTGTCAGGCCAAATTAGAGCCACTTTGTGTTTTCCTTATGGTAAGGAAGGTACAAATGATTTTTACACTTTCTTAACTATTGGAAGAACTACCTTTACTCACTGCTACCAAACACTGAATGGCCCTGGAAATTCGCTTTTGCTCCAGACTTGATAATGTGGCTTGATGAATTCAAGCTAAAGTTACAAGGCAAAACAGCACTTAATGTGAAACTTATACAGTAGGAAAGTCATTTCAACAGCTAACATTGTTGGAATCATAAATAATGTCAACAGGCTTTATACACTTCCCATGCTGTCACACGGGAAAACAACAAAATCACAATGAGCTACCACACTTCACACCCACTAGAATGGTTGTAATTAAAAAACAGACATTAACAAGAGTTGGCAAAGATGCGGAGAGGAATATACATTGCTGGTGGGAGGGAAAATGGTACAACCACTTGGGTAAACTCTGGTGGTACCTCACGAAGTATTACCATATTGCCCAGCAATTCCACTCCTAGATACGTACCAAGATAAATGAAAACACATATCTGCACAGAAACGTGTACATGAATGTTTATAGCAGCATTATTCATAATAATCAAAAGGCAGAAGCCAACCAACTGAAGAATGGGTAAATGAAATATGGTAAAGCCATACAATGAAATACAATGTAGTCATTAAAATGAAGTATTGATAAAATTCAGATAAACTTCAAAAACCTTATGCTAAGTGAAAGAAGCTAAACACCAAAGATCACCCATTGTATGATTCTATTTATACAAAATTCCCCTAAATGAAAATTCATAGAGATAAAAAATAAATTAGTGGTTGCCTAGGCCTGGGAGTAGAAATAGGGAGTGAGTGAAAACAGCCACAAGGTTTCTTTCTGGGGCAATGGAAATGTTTCAAATAATACAGTGGTGATGGTGACATACCTCTAAAATACTAAAAACATGAAACTGT
This sequence comes from Tragulus kanchil, assembly GCA_022376925.1. Classification (NCBI taxonomy): domain Eukaryota; kingdom Metazoa; phylum Chordata; class Mammalia; order Artiodactyla; family Tragulidae; genus Tragulus; species Tragulus kanchil. The sequence continues at coordinate 60,596,002 of JAIOJX010000001.1, read as the reverse complement.
AGAGTTTTTAAAAGTGTACAACACCAAAAGCATAGCCCATAAAAGCAAAAAAAGGATAAGGTACATCTTCCCAAAATTGAAATTTTTTGTACTTCAAAAGACATCATTAAGAAAATGAAAAGACAAGCAACAGAGGGGGACAGAATACCTATACCATATATCTACAGGAACTTGTATCCACAATATATAAATATTTCAATTCAACAATAAAATCAAAGACAATAAATCAATTTAAACATGGAAAAGAGGTATGAATGCTTTAATGAGTAAATGAAAACATGCTCATTATCATTAGTCTTTAAGGAAATGCAAATTATATTATACAAAGAGATATCATTTCACATCCATTCAGAATGCCTATAACAAAAAAAAAAACAGGCAATAACACATGAAGGCGAGGAAGTGGAGAAACAGAAGCCCTCATACATTGCTAGCAGAAATGCAAAATAGTCCTGCCACTTTGGAAAATAGTTTTGCAGTTTCTTATAAAGCTAAAGATAAATAGGCCATATGATACAGTCACTCTACCCTAAGGTTCCTATCAAAGAGAAGTATCCATACAGATGTCCACACATTTGTTCACACAGACCTGCATACATTATTCATAACAGCCAAAAACTGGAAACAACCTACATGCTTAGTGAGTGGACAGACAGAATGTGTTATAGCCATATAATGGAATACTATTTGGCAATTAAAATTAATTAAGTACTTGTGCATGCTACAATTATGGATAAACCTCAAAAAATATTATGCTAAGTGAAAGAAGCCAGGCACAAAAGATGACTCCTTATTGGATTTAATTCAGACAAAATGTCCAGAATATGCAAATTCTTAGAGACAGAAAGTAGATCAGTGGCTACCTGGGGCAAGGAGTGGGAATGAGGATGACCTGTAAGTAAACGAGAATGAGGGGTCTTTGGGAGGAAGTGAAAATGTTCTTAAACTGATTATGATTATGGCTGCATCATTCTGTAAAATTATTGCAAATATTTAACTATACACTTGAAATGGGTGAAAAATATATCCTAATAAAGCTGTTAAAAATAGGAAAGGAGGAATAGGGGAAACTGGGTGAGGGGTACACAGGAATTCTGCATTATCTTTCCAACTTTTTCATAAACATAAAGCTACTCTGAAATTTAAACAAAAATAACAAGAATATGTTTGTGGATTCATACTTATCTGTGTGAAAAGACATTTACAAAGATGAAATGGGTAAAAACCTCATTATACATCAGCATTAACATGAACATTAGAAACGATTTTGATAATAAAGAACACTGACTATTAACCCAAATAAACAAAATGTTATCCCTCCCCCAAAAGAATTCCATTATCTCATTAGGTGCCCCCAAAAGTGCTCAATTATTGTTATATTTTGAATTTTATCAATAAACATTTGCTGAAATTTGTTTTCTCCTTTATCATATGAGTATCTGCACGTTATCCTCAATTTTGTCTTATGGCCCCCAAAGCCTAAAATATTTACTATCTTGTTCTTTACAGAACCCTGTTCTACACTTTGGAAAATAGTTTTGCAGTTTCTTATAAAGCTAAAGATAAATAGGCCATATGATACAGTCACTCTACCCTAAGGTTCCTATCAAAGAGAAGTATCCATACAGATGTCCACACATTTGTTCACACAGACCTGCATACATTATTCATAACAGCCAAAAACTGGAAACAACCTACATGCTTAGTGAGTGGACAGACAGAATGTGTTATAGCCATATAATGGAATACTATTTGGCAATTAAAATTAATTAAGTACTTGTGCATGCTACAATTATGGATAAACCTCAAAAAATATTATGCTAAGTGAAAGAAGCCAGGCACAAAAGATGACTCCTTATTGGATTTAATTCAGACAAAATGTCCAGAATATGCAAATTCTTAGAGACAGAAAGTAGATCAGTGGCTACCTGGGGCAAGGAGTGGGAATGAGGATGACCTGTAAGTAAACGAGAATGAGGGGTCTTTGGGAGGAAGTGAAAATGTTCTTAAACTGATTATGATTATGGCTGCATCATTCTGTAAAATTATTGCAAATATTTAACTATACACTTGAAACGGGTTAGAAATATATCCTAATAAAGCTGTTAAAAATAGGAAAGGAGGAATAGGGGAAACTGGGTGAGGGGTACACAGGAATTCTGCATTATCTTTCCAACTTTTTCATAAACATAAAGCTACTCTGAAATTTAAACAAAAATAACAAGAATATGTTTGTGGATTCATACTTATCTGTGTGAAAAGACATTTACAAAGATGAAATGGGTAAAAACCTCATTATACATCAGCATTAACATGAACATTAGAAACGATTTTGATAATAAAGAACACTGACTATTAACCCAAATAAACAAAATGTTATCCCTCCCCCAAAAGAATTCCATTATCTCATTAGGTGCCCCCAAAAGTGCTCAATTATTGTTATATTTTGAATTTTATCAATAAACATTTGCTGAAATTTGTTTTCTCCTTTATCATATGAGTATCTGCACGTTATCCTCAATTTTGTCTTATGGCCCCCAAAGCCTAAAATATTTACTATCTTGTTCTTTACAGAACCCTGTTCTACACTATTACAGGATGAATATAATCAGTCTCCTTCTTGGGTGTATTCTTATCATCACCTAGTTTTGGCATAAGACCCTTAGTATACTAGTCACTCAGGTGTTTCTGGCTCTTTGCAACCCCACATCCATGGAATTCTCCAGGCAAAAATACTGGAGTGTGTTGCCATTCCCTTCTCCAGGGCATCTTCCTGCCCCAGGGATTGAACCTTGGTCTCTTGCATTGCAGGCAGATTCTTTACCATCTGAGCCACCAGGAAAGCCTGCCCTTAGTAAATATCCTATAATTTTGTCTTTTGACCGACAAAATCCAGGATACTTGCCATGTAGTTCCTCACAGAAACGTTGCCAAGCCCTGTTCTACGCCATAACAAGGTAAATATAAACATAATCAGTCTCTTTCTTGAGTGTATTCTTACCATTATCTAGCTATGGTATGATGCCAGTCTGGATATGCCCTGGAAAGGATAAGCCTTGCACCATTTCTGCATCTCTTCAGCACTATTTAGGATTCCCATGAACAGAAAAACACTATCAACTTAATAGTTTAAGCAAAACTTAGATGTCACCTTTATTTTGTGATATTAAAGAGCCAACACCATACGACAGTGTCAAGATGACCCTCAGGTTGTGATGTCACCAATGCCATGAACTCCCTGAGATCTCTTAGATATCAAGTGGCTCCTATGGCATCACACCCTGCCTTCGGCATCACGCTGGCACATCACCTTAGTGTCATATGCTATCACTGTTGTGGCAGAATTCTGCCCTAAAGCCACTCTACCGAAATGTCAGAACAATTAACCCCTACTTTTTTTCAATGCTTTGGCAGCGGCAGGAGCGAGGGGGAGGGTGGCCACGGGCAGTGGTTCGAGCTCAGGAGGTAATACTCAACTGCTATCGTTTTCCCTTCCGCTTACCACTGCAGGTCAGGGCCCCCAGGACAGGACTTTCTGGCTCCCATAACTCTCTTGCTATGACCCCGCACCCATTTCGCGTCACCGACTCAGTGCCTCAACATTGACCACCCACCCGCGTTCTACACGAAGCCGCTTCCCTTACCTGACTCCATTCTCCAGCTGTCATCCTGGGCCAATTCCACCGGCCACTTAACTACGGCGGCCGCAAGGACCCTGGGACTCGTAGTTCCACGCCGCTAGGGGCGGAGTCGGGGAGAATGGCAAAGGCGCCTCCCTGTTCGGATACTAGTCACTCAGGTGTTTCTGGCTCTTTGCAACCCCACATCCATGGAATTCTCCAGGCAAAAATACTGGAGTGTGTTGCCATTCCCTTCTCCAGGGCATCTTCCTGCCCCAGGGATTGAACCTTGGTCTCTTGCATTGCAGGCAGATTCTTTACCATCTGAGCCACCAGGAAAGCCTGCCCTTAGTAAATATCCTATAATTTTGTCTTTTGACCGACAAAATCCAGGATACTTGCCATGTAGTTCCTCACAGAAACGTTGCCAAGCCCTGTTCTACGCCATAACAAGGTAAATATAAACATAATCAGTCTCTTTCTTGAGTGTATTCTTACCATTATCTAGCTATGGTATGATGCCAGTCTGGATATGCCCTGGAAAGGATAAGCCTTGCACCATTTCTGCATCTCTTCAGCACTATTTAGGATTCCCATGAACAGAAAAACACTATCAACTTAATAGTTTAAGCAAAACTTAGATGTCACCTTTATTTTGTGATATTAAAGAGCCAACACCATACGACAGTGTCAAGATGACCCTCAGGTTGTGATGTCACCAATGCCATGAACTCCCTGAGATCTCTTAGATATCAAGTGGCTCCTATGGCATCACACCCTGCCTTCGGCATCACGCTGGCACATCACCTTAGTGTCATATGCTATCACTGTTGTGGCAGAATTCTGCCCTAAAGCCACTCTACCGAAATGTCAGAACAATTAACCCCTACTTTTTTTCAATGCTTTGGCAGCGGCAGGAGCGAGGGGGAGGGTGGCCACGGGCAGTGGTTCGAGCTCAGGAGGTAATACTCAACTGCTATCGTTTTCCCTTCCGCTTACCACTGCAGGTCAGGGCCCCCAGGACAGGACTTTCTGGCTCCCATAACTCTCTTGCTATGACCCCGCACCCATTTCGCGTCACCGACTCAGTGCCTCAACATTGACCACCCACCCGCGTTCTACACGAAGCCGCTTCCCTTACCTGACTCCATTCTCCAGCTGTCATCCTGGGCCAATTCCACCGGCCACTTAACTACGGCGGCCGCAAGGGACCCTGGGACTCGTAGTTCCACGCCGCTAGGGGCGGAGTCGGGGAGAATGGCAAAGGCGCCTCCCTGTTCGGAACTGCGCTCAAACTGCAACTCCCAGAGGCGCCCTGCGGTGAGGAAAGACGCAAAGGAGAAAGAGAAGTCGGTGATTGGTGGACCGTTACGGCTCTTTCGATTGGCACTCGGAGCCTGCGAAGTGAGGCGGAGGTAGATCTGCCTTCACCGAGATCCCAGGAAAGCGAAATGGAGGGGTGTGTGTCAAACCTAATGGTATGCAACCTGGCCTACAGCGGGAAGCTGGAGGAGTTAAAGGAGAGGATCCTAGCGGATAAATCCCTGGCCACTAGGACTGACCAGGTAAATCAGCGCCGGACCCTCTCCTCAGGCGGCGGCGGCGGCGGCGGCGGCGGAGACAACGTGGCTGCCCAGCCCACCCCAGTCCAGAAGCAGGCCGGTTCTGAGAGGGCCGGGTCCCCGCCCGCGCCTCCCCTCCTTACCTTGGGGTCCTTTAAGGATTCGGGATCTAGCAGCCCGAACTAGCTCCGCAAACCGCCAGTGTTTTTCTTCCTGTGGCCCGTTACTTAGCTCGCTGGATTTTGGATGTTTCTAGAACGTTTAACCGATTTCTCAGAAATGCCCAATCTTTGAGACATCCGTGAGAATGAAAGCTTTTGGATTTTTGAAATGGGTTTCTTTTCTTTTATTAGTGACTTTATTTGAGGCAGCGTTTGTAACTGAACGCCTCTTCTGCGCCAGGCAATGATTGGAAATAACAGACGTTAACGAAGTAACCCCAAATTATATGTCCTGTTCTGAATGGTGGTATATACTCAGGAGAGAAGTTGTCATGGTGCTTTCAAAACGTATCTTGAAAGAACCAGGTTTAATCTGGCGTAGAAAAGCCGATTGTTGTAACTGTAAGGGCTTTGCAAAGCAGGGAAGATTGGCTGTATCTTGAAGGATGAGTGAGATTTCCCTGGAGGATGAATGGGCAGTTTAGGCAGAAGCGAAACAAAAGGGAGTGGACCTTACGAAATGTTTCTTTCAGCCCTCCTTCTTAAAGAAACCCTCATGCTTTCAAGCCTGAGTTTTTAGAAAGATTCATAGTGCCCTCAGTAAGCCAACAAACATGTATAGACTGCTTCCTGTTTGACAGGCACCCTGCTAAGCACTAGCAAACCCGTCACTTAATTACATACCTCCATTTTTTATCTCTGCGAGAGACTTTCTCTGGAATTTCCATTTGTTGCTCAGCCTGAAAAATGCCTTTGCCTAGTGTACCTTTATTTTGGTCTGATAATGTTTAATACTTTAGATTTAATTTAACAAAATTAAATTAAGATTTCATAATACTTGTTACCATTCTTCATCAAGTCAGTGGCATAAAAAAAAAAAAAGGAACTCTTCAAGATCAAAAGACTTAGGAAAGGGCTTCCCTGGTGGTCCAGTGGGTAAGGACACCGCCTTGCACGCTTCGATCCCTGGCCAGGGGAGATCCCACGTGCCGCGGAGCGATATGTCCTACTACTGAGCCGGAGCTCTGGAGTGCATGCACCCAGAGCCGCCAGGCCAAAGAACAAAGGTAAATAAATGAAAGATCAACAGAAGTGGCCAAAAAAAAATTTTTTTAAAAAACACTTATGGAAAAATAACTGCAACTTGTGGACCTTGTATGGCTCTTGATTGAAACAGGCTAACGACAAAAAGATGTTTACGGGACACCTGGGGAAATCTGAATACAGACTGGGTATTTGATGTTATAAAGGAGTTAGTGTTCATTTAAATCAATCTAATAGATGTATAGTATTTTTTGGAGAAGAAAATGGCAACCCAGTATTCTTGCCTGGGAAATTCTACGGACAAAGGAGCCTGGCGGGCTACAGTTCTAGGGGTCCCAAAGAGTTGAACAGAACTTAGCTACTAAACAACAACAACGTATCAAATATTTAGGGATGAAAAGTCACGATATTTAAGATTTGTTTTTAAAAATCTCATTAAGGAATAAACAAACGAAGCAAATATTACAAAATATTTGTACAATATAGATGATTGACATATGGGTTTATATTACCTCTATTTTTATATAAGTTTGAAATTTTGGTAATAAAGTTTATAATACTGTTTTGTTTTACAGAGGGCTAAGATAGCAGTCACTGCAAAGAAAAAAGAGTGAGAGATTCCCTTTGAGAACCGTGACTAACACCTTCCTAGCTTTTTTTTTTTTTTAAGTTATGCTCTTTTCTAATTCTGTGTGTGGCATGATTTTAAATGCCTATATAGGGAACCTCAACTAGTTTTATGAACCTGTCCTTTCCGTAAGAATCTTTTGTTCTTTGTAGAGCATCTAGAAAATACAGAGTACATAGACAGGCTTGCGTCCTAACTTTGCCATTTACTAGCAGTGTGACTTTGGACAAGTTGTTTACCTTGAGGAATCCTAGATCCCCGATCTGTAAAATGGGGATAATATATATTGTATAGGATCATAGGTATTACAGGACATGATACATGTAAAACTCTTACCACAGCCTGACATGAAAATATGTATATAGACAAAGCTCTACTTCTGACAAAGCACTGAAATCAGTTTTTTGCTCTTTTGCTTTCATGGCTCTATTCTGCCCAGAATTACCTTGATAAGGAGACCAGTGGTTTCCAAGGAAGAAGAGAAGGAGAAGGAACAGACATTTTCTAGCCTACATACTTGCCATGATAAAAATCTATTCTGAAACTAACTGTTGTCTTATGGAGGCAAACTATTTTGCATTGAAATACAGGCTAACGACAAAAAGATGTTTACGGACACCTGGGGAAATCTGAATACAGACTGGGTATTTGATGTTATAAAGGAGTTAGTGTTCATTTAAATCAATCTAATAGATGTATAGTATTTTTTGGAGAAGAAAATGGCAACCCAGTATTCTTGCCTGGGAAATTCTACGGACAAAGGAGCCTGGCGGGCTACAGTTCTAGGGGTCCCAAAGAGTTGAACAGAACTTAGCTACTAAACAACAACAACGTATCAAATATTTAGGGATGAAAAGTCACGATATTTAAGATTTGTTTTTAAAAATCTCATTAAGGAATAAACAAACGAAGCAAATATTACAAAATATTTGTACAATATAGATGATTGACATATGGGTTTATATTACCTCTATTTTTATATAAGTTTGAAATTTTGGTAATAAAGTTTATAATACTGTTTTGTTTTACAGAGGGCTAAGATAGCAGTCACTGCAAAGAAAAAAGAGTGAGAGATTCCCTTTGAGAACCGTGACTAACACCTTCCTAGCTTTTTTTTTTTTTAAGTTATGCTCTTTTCTAATTCTGTGTGTGGCATGATTTTAAATGCCTATATAGGGAACCTCAACTAGTTTTATGAACCTGTCCTTTCCGTAAGAATCTTTTGTTCTTTGTAGAGCATCTAGAAAATACAGAGTACATAGACAGGCTTGCGTCCTAACTTTGCCATTTACTAGCAGTGTGACTTTGGACAAGTTGTTTACCTTGAGGAATCCTAGATCCCCGATCTGTAAAATGGGGATAATATATATTGTATAGGATCATAGGTATTACAGGACATGATACATGTAAAACTCTTACCACAGCCTGACATGAAAATATGTATATAGACAAAGCTCTACTTCTGACAAAGCACTGAAATCAGTTTTTTGCTCTTTTGCTTTCATGGCTCTATTCTGCCCAGAATTACCTTGATAAGGAGACCAGTGGTTTCCAAGGAAGAAGAGAAGGAGAAGGAACAGACATTTTCTAGCCTACATACTTGCCATGATAAAAATCTATTCTGAAACTAACTGTTGCCTTATGGAGGCAAACTATTTTGCATTGAAATGTCATCCAGTCCCCCTGAAGCCCAGAGACATCCCTCTGGCTAATGTTATGTTAATGTTGTGGGGATGGGTCTGGTAAGACCTTTGCAACCTTAAAATATTCTTTCAATCTGTTGTTAATAACCAATTGGAAAAGTACTAAATGCCTCACTATCCCCCTTCCAGTGCCTTTGCTTTCTCTATCCCTTTTTTCTTTAATAAACATTTCACTGCAGGAAGCTCTGAGCGACCAAAGCCAGGTATTTTGATCTCAAAATGCAAATCTCCTTTGGAGATCACGAATCTGACATCATTCACAATAAGCTATCTACAGTCATCTATCAGTCTTTTATATAAGTGATATAGTTTAAGGTTACCTACCTGAGGATCCAGTCCTCTCCATTTCTTGTTGCCAAGCTGTATGCTTACTGGCTCAATATTAATTTGTTCTGCTTTCTTGTCTTAGTTCTTCCATTTCTTTTCAAGAATGTTGATTTTTGCTTCTGTATTTCCCATGTAGGACAGCAGAACTGCCTTGCATTGGGCGTGCTCAGCTGGACATACAGAAATTGTTGAATTTTTGCTGCAGCTTGGAGTGCCAGTGAATGATAAAGATGATGTGAGTACTAGGCAGAGTTGATAAATTCCCGGTTATCTTTAGAGTCCAGACTGGTGTTTACTAAAGCCGGAGTATTAAAGTAACAAACAAATTTTAACCTGTATGACTAGGAAGTTACAACATGGTCCTAGTGACCAAATATAGGACTGGCAGTTGCAGTATTTCAGAATGTTCATTTTGCCACTCACAGCCTGTAATTAAAGTGAACGTGCAGATCAAGTCTTGTTACGGTGACCCCTGAGAGACTGCAAACCCTTGTTAGTATGTTGAAAATTGTTTTTGGTGAATATTTCCTAGATATTATAATAAGCACCTAGATATCTTTTTATGTTTTATCGAGAGTTAGTGCAGTGGTATTGGTTATATTAGGGTAAAACTTATGAAGAATAAGGGTGGAAAGTTCTTGTAAGCAAATTCCTTTTTGAAGATACTTGAGGAAGTAATATTCATAATGGCACAAAAGAAAAATAATTTCATGGAGGACCGATTGAGTATAGTATATATATCCACATAATAAAATAATATGCAACTAATAAAGTTATGATTCCAAAGAATGACATAAATGGAAAAATTCCTACAACATAATGGTGAGTGCAAATTATGGAAAATACAACTCAACAGAACTTCCTATCCTATGATCCCTACTTAAAAACACATTAGAATTAGACTTATGTACTGTCTCCAAGTTAAAGGATTATGGGTGCTTTTCTTTTGTATATATCTGATTTCCAAATTTCCTGCAGTGTTTAACAAGGGAAAGTGAAAAAATATTATTTTCTTTTAAGTCATTCATTCATACACTCTCTGCAAACACTGCCTAAATGTTCGTATTAATCCCTATCTATGCCTCTTCTTTCTGGTTTGTGTTCTGTCCACCTCTTTTACAGGCAGGTTGGTCTCCTCTTCATATTGCTGCTTCTGCTGGCCGAGATGAGATTGTAAAAGCCCTCCTGGGAAAAGGTGCTCAAGTGAATGCTGTCAATCAAAATGGCTGTACTCCCCTACATTATGCAGCTTCCAAAAATAGGCATGAGGTAGGGTTCCATTCCTAGGCTACTTCTTTTTGAGTTCTAAACCTGTACACAAACACAGATATTAACTGATCTCTGTATTGTTTTCTCCTCCATCTTCCCAGATTGCTGTCATGTTACTGGAAGGTGGAGCTAATCCAGATGCTAAGGACCATTATGAGGCCACAGCAATGCACCGGGCAGCAGCCAAGGGTAACTTGAAGATGATTCATATTCTTCTGCAATACAAAGCTTCCACAAACATCCAAGATACTGAGGGTAACACTCCTCTGTAAGTGACAAGTAGTGGTCGTTTGTATTATACCTGATATCAGCCATCTTGCACTAATTCTTACATAAAATTTTTCTTTATTCTGCTTATAAATGTAATACATGTTTATAGCCCCCCAAATTTAAATTGCACAAAAATATAAAGATAAAAATTCAAAATGGCTAACATCTTGCCACTCAGAAATAAACACTGACAGCATTTTAATATATTATTTCCCTGTCTTTTATATGTAAATATGCATACTTTTATCTGTAAATATGCATCAGATTAGTTCTGTCACTCAGTCCCATGGACTGCAGCGTGTCAGGCTTCCCTGTCCTTCATCATCTCCTGAAGCTTGCTTGAACTCATGTCCATTGACTCAGTGATGCCATCCAACCATCTCATCCTCTGTCATCCCCTTCTTCTGCCTTCTATTTTTCCCAACATGGAAAATACAACTCAACAGAACTTCCTATCCTATGATCCCTACTTAAAAACATTAGAATTAGACTTATGTACTGTCTCCAAGTTAAAGGATTATGGGTGCTTTTCTTTTGTATATATCTGATTTCCAAATTTCCTGCAGTGTTTAACAAGGGAAAGTGAAAAAATATTATTTTCTTTTAAGTCATTCATTCATACACTCTCTGCAAACACTGCCTAAATGTTCGTATTAATCCCTATCTATGCCTCTTCTTTCTGGTTTGTGTTCTGTCCACCTCTTTTACAGGCAGGTTGGTCTCCTCTTCATATTGCTGCTTCTGCTGGCCGAGATGAGATTGTAAAAGCCCTCCTGGGAAAAGGTGCTCAAGTGAATGCTGTCAATCAAAATGGCTGTACTCCCCTACATTATGCAGCTTCCAAAAATAGGCATGAGGTAGGGTTCCATTCCTAGGCTACTTCTTTTTGAGTTCTAAACCTGTACACAAACACAGATATTAACTGATCTCTGTATTGTTTTCTCCTCCATCTTCCCAGATTGCTGTCATGTTACTGGAAGGTGGAGCTAATCCAGATGCTAAGGACCATTATGAGGCCACAGCAATGCACCGGGCAGCAGCCAAGGGTAACTTGAAGATGATTCATATTCTTCTGCAATACAAAGCTTCCACAAACATCCAAGATACTGAGGGTAACACTCCTCTGTAAGTGACAAGTAGTGGTCGTTTGTATTATACCTGATATCAGCCATCTTGCACTAATTCTTACATAAAATTTTTCTTTATTCTGCTTATAAATGTAATACATGTTTATAGCCCCCCAAATTTAAATTGCACAAAAATATAAAGATAAAAATTCAAAATGGCTAACATCTTGCCACTCAGAAATAAACACTGACAGCATTTTAATATATTATTTCCCTGTCTTTTATATGTAAATATGCATACTTTTATCTGTAAATATGCATCAGATTAGTTCTGTCACTCAGTCCCATGGACTGCAGCGTGTCAGGCTTCCCTGTCCTTCATCATCTCCTGAAGCTTGCTTGAACTCATGTCCATTGACTCAGTGATGCCATCCAACCATCTCATCCTCTGTCATCCCCTTCTTCTGCCTTCTATTTTTCCCAACATCAGGGTCTTTTCCAGTGAGTCGTCTCTTTACATCAGGTGGCCAAACTGTTGGAGCTTCAGCTTCAGCATCAGTCCTTCCAGTGAATATTCAGGGTTGATTTCCTTTAGGATGGACTGGTTTGATCTCCTTGCAATCCAAGGGATTCTCAGGAGCCTTCTCCAACATCACAGTTCAAAGGTATCAATTCTTCAGGGCTCAGCCTTCTTTATGGTTCAACCCTCACGTCCATACATGACTACTCGGAAAATCATAGCTTTGACTATACAGACCTTTGTTGGCAAAGTAATGTTTTGACTTTTTAAACACTGTCTAGGTTTGTCATAGCTTTTCTTCCAAGGAGTAAGTGTCTTTTTAAATTTCATGGCTGCAGTCACCATCCACAGTGATTTTGAAACCCAGGGAAATAAATTCTGTCACTGTTTCTATTGTTTCTCCATCTATTTGCCATGAAGTGATGGGACTGGATGCCATGATCTTCATTTTTTGAATGTTGAGTTTTAGGCCAGCTGTTTCACTCTCCTTTTTCACCTTCATCAAGAGGCTCCTTAGTTCCTCTTTGCTTTCTGCCATAAGGGTGATATCATCTGCATATCTGAGGTTATTGATATTTCTCCTGGCTATCTTGATTCCAGCTTATGCTTCATCTAGCCTGGCGTTTTGCATGATATATTCTGCATAATAAGTTAAATAAGCAGAGCGACAACATACAGCCTTGATGTATTCCTTTTCCAATTTGGAACCAGTCCGTTGTTCCATGTCCAGTTCTAACTATTGCTTCTAGACCTGCACACAGGTTTTCCAGTAGGCAGGTATGGTAGTCTGGTATTCCATCTCTTTCAGAATTTTCCACAGTTTGTTGTGATCCACACAGTCAAAGACTTTAGCGTACTCAGTGAAGCAGAAGTAGATGTTTTTCTGGAATTCCCTGACTCTGTCTACGATCGAACAGATGTTGGCAATTTGATCTCTGATTCCTCTGCCTTTTCTAAATGCAGCTTGTACATCTGGAAGTTCTCAGTTTGCGTACTGTTGAAGCCTAGCTTGGAGGATTTTAAGCAATACTTTGCTAGTATGAAATGAGTGCAATGGTGTGGTAGTTTGCACATTCTTTGGCAGTGCCCTTCTTTGGTATTGGAATGAAAACAGACCTTTTCCAGTTCTGAGATCACTGCTGAGATTTCCAAATTTGCTGTAGCACTTTAACAGCATCATCTTCTAAGATTTGGAATAGCTCAGCTATAATTCTATCACCTCTATAGCTTGTTCTTTTCACCTCATAGTTTACTCTAAGCATTTCCCAATGTTCATAAATATTTCTAAAATGGTTTTGAATGGCTATACGCAACTCTACTTATGGATGTGCCAGAATTTAATAATTCCTGTTACTGTATAGTTAAGCTTTTTTGAGATTTCCACAATTATAATAATGCTACGTTGACCAAACTTTATACAAAAACCTCTGGCTATGTTTCTGATTATTATCTTAGTGTAGAAGTAGAATTGTTGGGTCAACAGATACACACATTTTAAAACAATTGCTGTATATTCCCAGATAGCTTCCAGAGGAATTGTATTATTGTCTACTCCCAACATCAGTCTGAGAGTGCTGTTGTCCCCTCACCAATACCAAAAATATCCTTTTCTTATAGGAAAAATGCTGTTGCAGGGTTATAACTTACATTTTTTCATTATCAAGGAAGCTAAACATTTTTAGCTTGACTATGACTAATTATATTTCTTCTGTAAATTATAACTTTTTATATTTCTTCCTCTGTTTCCTTTGGAAAATTTATTTTTATTGATTTGTCTTCATGCCCTTGACATGGTACAAATATTAACCTTCCATGCTAATTGAAAATATTATCCCAGTTTATCTTTTCATTTTGTTTATTTTTTGAAATAACAGAAGTTTTCAACTTCTATGTAGTCAAATCTATTAATCTTCCATCATAACTAGAAAGTGCTTCCTTACTCTGAAATTAAATATTCACCTGTATTTTGGAGCTTCCCTGGTGGCTCAGACAGTAAAGAATGTGCCTGCAGTGCAGAGACCCTCGTTCAATCTGTAGGTCAGAAAGCTCACCTGGAAAGGGAATGACTACCCATACTAGTTTTCTCGCCTGAGAAATCCCATAGACAGAGGAGCCTGTTGGGCTAACGTCCATGGGGTCAGTCGAAAAGAGTCAGACACAACTGAGTGACTTAACATGTTCACATGCTTCAGTCAAGAACTCAGGTATTTTCATTGCTGGTCAGGTTTCTCTGTATTTATTGGGCCTCCCTGGCGACTCAGATGGTAAAGAACCCGCCTGCAGTGCAGGAGACCCGGATTCAATGCCTGGTTCACTTCCTTAGAGAAGTGAGTGCCTACCCTCTCCAGTATTCTTGCCTGGGAAATCCCATGGACAGAGGGCCTGGCAGGCTGCAGTCCATGGGGTTGCAAAGAGTTGGATATAATTGACTAACAGTGTACTTATGTATACTTCAATCATCTGTATTTTACTGCCATTTTGTTAAAAAAAAAAAATTGCATTGGTTTTGTTATTATTTTTCATTTAACTCAAATCCACCTGGAGCTGATTTATGTATGATCTGAAGGCATCCTCTACCTTGGTATTTTTCTACAGTACTTGGCCACTTTTCTTCCTTATTGAATTATTGAATGAATGGTGACTTTTTTGAACCAGAAATTCTACAAGTCTTCTTTTTAGCAGAGTAAGATTTAATTTTCTTAAAGTATTATTTTCTTAACTCTTTGTTTTAAAATTTTTCTCTGTAGTTTTGAGTGACTCTGTGTAGAAAAATATGTACAGTCTAGCCCTTTTCTCCAAATAAGAAAGGGAAGGTGGCCTGGAGGAAAATTAAGAGCCAGGTAATATTGGGTCCTGGGAAGAGCCAAAGATTAAGGAATAGCTAGATTTTGTTTCTCCTGTCCAAACTCAGCCACTTAATACTTGCATTAAATAATCTGGGGAAATTACTTAACTTTCCTGAGTCTAATTTTCTTATCTGTCATATGAAGGAAGATAGTAATTCCTTCCTCACTAAGGTTAAACAACATGTTGAGTGTCTAGTACCCTACTAGGTAAACTGTTACGTGCCTCACAGGTTTTCCCCCCACAGACTCACTGCTCAGCCATGTCATCAGCATATGCAGACTTCACCCTCTGTCACAATTTCAACTGTTGTTCAGTCATATCCAACTCATTGCAACCCCATGGACTGCAGCACTCCAGCCTTCTCTGTCCTTCACCATCTCCTGGAGCTTGCTCAAACTCATGTCCATTGACTCAATGATGCCATCCCTATCATCTTGTCCTCTGTCGTCCCCTTCTGCTTCTGCCTTCTATTTTTCCTAACATCAGGGCCTTTTCCAATGACTCTGCTTTTCACATCAGGCGGCCAAAGTATTGGAACTTCAGCTTCAGCATCAGTCCTCCCAATGAATACTCAGGGTAGATTTCCTTTGGGATTGACTGGTTTGATTTCCTTGCAGTCCAAGGAGTACCATTTCAACTGTAAAATGATGATAACAATACCTTGCTAACCTGCAAAGTGTCTATAACAATCAGGTGATACAAACATTTTTATAGACTGCTTTTGCAAAATTTGAACCACATAAGTTGCTATTAACAAATTATGTATAGAGGTTTTTCTAAACTCTAGGCCAGAATTAGTGCATGTGTTTGGTGTAAACTACTAATCTGCATAAAATTAGGATGTTGTTCCTTAAGCTGGCATTAGATCACTTCTGTTATAGTAGGATCAGAATTGTGATTTATGATCTGGGTTTATGAGGCTATTCCACTGAATTTTAACTTGAAAACATGCTTCCTCTTGAAAATAGATTTCCCCTTCCAGATAAAATTTTTTTTTTTTTAATTTTGGCCTCTTTTATTTATTTTTTTGTTTTTTGTTTATTTATTTTCATCCATTTTTGTTCTTTGGCCTGTGTCGGCCTCCCATTACAGTGGCCTCTCTTGTTGCAGAGCACTGGCTCTGGGCGCATGCTTGCACTCCACAGAGTACTGGCTCATAAATTGGACACACCGGTCCAGCTGATTAGCGGTACGCAGGATCCTCCAAGGCCAGGGATCGAACCGGTGCTCCTTGCACTGCAAGTCAGACTCTTTACCCCACTGGACCACCAGAGAAACCCAAGATTAAATAACTTTTAAACATCACACCATAAGCAGTTTAGACTACCTGTCAGGAACTCCTAACCATTACATAGAATTGCAAATGATTAATCAATCTCTGTGGTCCTTGATTTCAGACACTTAGCTTGTGATGAAGAGAGAGTAGAAGAAGCCAAATTGTTGGTGTCCCAAGGAGCAAGTATCTACATTGAAAATAAAGAAGAAAAAACGCCCCTGCAAGTGGCCAAAGGTGGTCTGGGTTTATTACTCAAGAGAATGGTAGAAAGCTAAACAGGTTGGATTTAGTTGTAATTTGTTTGTTTTGTGGTTGTTCCCTAATGTCCTGGTAATTAATGTACTTGTGCACAAGGCATCATCTGTGAATGATGAAGTTTTTTCATCTTCCAAGTCTTATTAACATGTTGACTATTGTTCCTGCTGAGGTATTTGTTCTTAGCTTACAACTTGCTTTCCAGGCGTTGAATAAACTGTTGACATTGTTCTATCTACTCTTGTTGTGTATTATCCTGTATTGAATTTTGGTTAACTTTGTGCAGGTGATTCTGTGGCTATTATAAATCTTAAGCACCCTGCCATGCACCCTCTATCCCCCTTTGAGGCAAAACAACCCCAGGAACACCAGGCCAGTTGTTTTGCCAAATGTTTCTAGGTAGATTTTAGAGTGTTCTTTCATACAATTGAAACAAATCATAACTCATTTTTCAAGCTCACTCAAAGACCTGTACCAAATAATTCTGTTTTTTCAAACAGTATGGTTCAATTTGTTTGTGTTATCAGAGGAATACTTAACAGCTTGTAAGGACCAAGTTTTCAGTTCAGAAGGCATGCTGTCCAAGTTGGCATTCATAAATACTAAAATTATGAAATATAATCACTTTGGTACCAGTCTTTTTTAATGAGCTGTTTCCCTCCAAAGTAACATGTATTGTTTTTAAAAAGAAAGTTTTAAAGTACCTATATTAAATCACACCATATTAAAAGAATGCCAAGTTTCTTACCATGATGTGTAACAAAAATGAATTTTGATTTGTGTTTCAGCAACTAAAAAAATGAAATGCTGAATCTCCTAATTCTTTCAAATCAATTAGATACCCTCTTAAGTCTTTAAATTATTTATACTTTTTTAATTTGGGATAGCTCTAAAGTCAGTAAAATTAGTGAAGCCTGAACTGCAGCTACAATCTGTAAAAATCTTCTGAATTGCTAATTTAGAGCAAAAGAAAATAGGTCTAAACTTCATCTCAATTTATGGAAACATTTTACATGATTACTAGCCATAAAATCTAATGACCTTCAAGTGACTCTTCTAATTATTTTTTATTTGAATTTTATGCTGCAAATATTGCTTGAGATAAGTAATCCAAGCGCATCCACAACCTTTAATGAATTTGGGGTCAGAAACTTAATGACTGGTATCTAAAATGAGTTTTGCAAACACACTGTGTTGTTGATATGCAGACCCTTTTACATAAGTATTTTGAGTGCTCAACTTTACAATTATTAATCAGGGAAGCAAATTCTTATAGAACTAGATTTTGTTTTTTGAGTCCAAGAGATAGAATTGATGACAGGAAATCATTTCTTTCTAATGTTCCTTAGCATGTTCAAAGAGTACAGTTGTATCTATTAGAGCCTGTTAGGACTAAAGGTATTCTTAAATACTGAGTCTTACTGTCTGAGATAATCAGCTTTATGAATATAAAAGAAAACCCATCATAATTCTTTAATAAACAATATAGATGGAACCATGCCTCAGGTAGTTTGTACTCCTTTGGCTTTTTTTTTTTTTTTTTTTTTGGTCGCAGCATGTAACATGTAGGACCTTTTAGTTCCACTCCCAGGAATCCAACCTGTGCCCCTCTGCATTGGAACTGTAGAGTCTTAACCAGTGAACCACCAGGGAAGCCCCTATTGGCATTTTAAATGAAGTGGCTTAACATTTTAGTCACTGATTTATATAAACTGAGGATATTGACAGCCTCAGATACTAATCAGATACTTGTTCCCTAAAGGAAACCTCAGATACTTGTTCCCTAAAGGAAATCCAATAGAGATGAAACTGATTCGTGTTCAGCAGGTTTTACAGGGTTGCTTTCAAAATGAACTCGGGAAAGGTGACAATTTTACTGGTAGAGCTTAATTGAGACTATTGAGACTATAAGATGGAAGAAATAGGTAAACAAATTGAGTGGTAAACAAAAATAATAGGTGAACAAAATAGATAAGCAAAAGAGCTTTTGTCAGATTCTCAGAGGGATTTGTGACTTCCCAAAAGATTAAGAATCCCTGGTTGAGGGGAAGGATGGGGAAAAGGGATACTTAGGAAGCTTGGGATGGACACTGCTTCCTTGGTGGTTCAGGCAGTAAAGAATCTACCTGTAATGAATGGGATGCAGGTTCAATCCCTGGGTCAGAAAGATCCCCTGGAGGAGGGCATGACGACTCACTCCAGTTTCTTGCATGTTAAATCCCATGGACAGATGAGCCTGGAGGGCTACAGTCCATGGAGTCGAAAAAGAGTCTCAAGACATGACTGAGCAATTGAATGTGCATGTATGTGTGTACACACTGCTATATTTTAAATGGACAACTAACGAGGACCTCTTGTATAGGATAAGGAACTCTGCTCAATGATATGTGGCAGCCTGAATGGGTGGGGAGTTTGGGAGGAGAATGGATACATGTATATGTATGACTGAGTCCCTTTGCTATCTACCCAAAACTCTGACAACATTGTTAATTGACTAAACTCCAATATAAAATAAAACTTTAATTAAAAAGAATCCCTGGTAGAGAAAAAAATGCTGAATCATTTGTCAGCAGACGTGGGTTCTACAAAAGTAGAACACCACACTGTATAAATTTTTACATCCATTCTCCACTGTAGTCATGAAGAAGTCAGAAATCATCTCCATTTTACAGATGATCAAATACCAAAAGTTAGAACTACAGCCAACACTAAATAGCCTGGATCCTGATCCATTTTCTTTCCATTTCTACTCAAAATCAGTGGACCAAATGGAAGGTACTGCTGCGTTTTGATAATAACCCATTAGTTATAGCACCCCACCCACTGAAGTTCCAATATTTTGGCCACCTGATGCGAAGAGCCAACTCATTGGAAAAGACCCTGATGCAGAGGACAGGGAAGCCTGCCATGCTGCAGTCCATGGGGTCGCAAAGAGTTGGACACAACTGATATGACTAAGCATGCACACATAGACTTTATAAAATCTTAGGCAGATTATTTTCTCTCCACTCAGGGATTCTCCTCTGGAGATTGGGTGGGGTTCTATAGGAATGGCCCAGCTATAAAAAAAAAAATTTATTTTTATTCATTTGGCTGCCCCTGGTCTTAGTTAATGCATGCAGTATGTTTGATCTGCATTGTATCACACAGGATCTTTTAGTTGTGACACTTGGAGTCTTCTAGTTGCGTCATGTGGGATCTAGTTCCCTGACCAGTGTAGAACCTGAGCTCCCAACATTAGGAGCATGGAATCTTGGCCACTGGACCACTAGAGAAGTTCTGGAATGACCCAGGTTTTTAAACTACATTTACTTCTTCCTGTCTCTCCGACCAAGATTATAATTCTGCATCATCTCCCACTTCCACCTCATCATTCCCAAAAGTCAGCTGTTGTGTGCATCACTACCCTTAGGTGCACTGTTTGAGTCCTATTAATCTCAAAGCTCCTTTCTAGCTCTTACTGAAAGTTCGTCAAACTTGAGTTGCAAGCCAGTGTAAAAGCTGCAAATAATAACTTCTCAGCATACATACTAAGGGTGGAGAAGGGAGTTCACTTGGTACTCTAAAGGACATAAGAGATCTCGAATATTAGCACAGCAGCTAGATTGTTGGTCAAGAATTACTATGTTTTTGTCCTTTTAAAAATCATAGGTCACTATTATTTGGAGCCCCTCTGCAGTGCCATACAAATTCCAGCCTTCTTCAGACATGGAAAACAGTCTTACGGACATTGGGGTGAGGGAGGGAAATATGCTGTGGGACTAGGGGATCTCAAACAGGGGCTCTGTGGCAACCTGGAGGGGTGGGATGGGGGGAGGTTCGGGGTGGGGGGGACACATGTATACCTATGGTAGATTCAAGTCAGTGGGTGAGAGTAAACAGCAAAACTCTGTAAAAATTCCTGCCTTCTTGCCCTTCAGTCAGTGCACTATTATTGATAATGACGTGTAAGGACTTGTCATAGTTATTAAAGCTATATCCTATTAATACATGAAGACAAGTCCTAGCTCTGATTCTGCTAAGCATTGTGTCACCAGCCAGAGTACCTGGTTCATAGTAGCTATTCAGCAAATGTCCAATGGGTGACTGAATAAACGGATGAATCTGGGGACAAGAAGGACCTACAGCCACAAAGCTGTTCCATTGACTTCATCATTTTCCTAGTTGCCAGATGCAAAAACAAAGAGGTGAGAGAAGTTCCTGGAGATTTTTTGGGCAGTGAGAATGGTAAGAAGCCAAAGTTGGTTGGGGATTTGGTTGGGATGACTCACTTAACTTTTAACTACCTAAAATAAATCAGGTCGTACCCTACCTGAATGAGAATTATGCTGAAAAAATTTGGGTTTTGCCTATACATTATTTTACATTTAAAAAGTTGAGTTACTTTAAAAATCTGCTATTCTCAGATATTGGATAGCAGGGTGGCTCCTTGGGAAATCTAGTATGATAAATGTGTGTTAGTCACACTTCGTGACCCCATGGACTGTAGCCTGCCAGGTTCCTCTGTCCATGGAATTCCCAGGCAAGAATACTGGAATAGGTTGCCACTCCCTTCTCCAGGGGATCTTCCTGACCCACAGATCGAACCTGGGGCTCTAGCAGTGGAGATAGAATCTTTACTGTCTGAGCCAACAGGGAGGCCAATACAGTAAATGAAGCATTAATTTTAAGACATCCTTTTAAATGCTGTGTACCTATATGTACCCTTCTCTGGAATTTTAAGGACTTTTTATCCAACCTATGAGATAATGCTGGTGAATTCTTAGTGGTCAATGTGAAAATGAATAGGGAAGCTCTGATAACAGCAAATCCAAGAAATAATATTGAATCTAGTTAATGGCACCTTGTCATCTGTGCATGTGGAATGTGAAAGAGTAGCCAAAAATAGAGAAATAAGATTGTCTGAAATAAGACACAGGTATTGTTGCAAAACACCTTTAACTGAGTTCAAAATCACTTATCATTAGTACTGTTTGCAGGTTAGTACTCTATACTGGTAATACAGGAACCCATGCGTTTATTAGTAGTTATCTTAGTCTGTTGTGGATTGATGGTAGGAGCTCCTTGTTGAAAGAGGGTTGGTCAGAATGGAGGGAGACTGGCGGGAGATTAGTTAGGTCAACTCAATGCAATTAATGGGTTCCTTGGTGATGAACACTGCACTCAGGCCGTGGACCTGTGGCTTAATCACCCCCCTTCTGCTCATCACAAAATGGCTCATCTACAGTCCAGGGCTTCTGCTTGGGCTCAGGCTCTGGCTCCAGCTGGATCTCGAGCTCAGTCACGGGGACAAGCTCATGCCCAGAGGGCAGCTCCAGGGTAGTCTGCAAGACAGGCTTAGGCTCTGGGGTAGGTTCATGATCTGGCCCCGGGGTGGGATCAGGCTCAACCTCATGGATGGAAGGTGGAAGAGTGGCTGCTAGTTGGATGACATCTTCATGTGGCCTTGTCTCGCCCTCCGAATCTTGGTTTTTCTTTGTCATTGGTCTGCGGGAAGAAGGCCCAGGGAAGAACAAGTTAGGGTTTGACATCTCACGTGGAGCTATAGGCTCCGTAAGCCTCAGTGACCAGAAGTCCCAAACCTCTGTAATTTCTGGTAGTCTGACTCACTGTCAGACCATGGGTCTCCATTTGAGGTGCAAAAAGGTTAGGTCTATTGTTGAGAGAGATAAACCAGTGTTTAAGAGGTGAGAAAATAGATGTCAGGAGGAAAAAGGTCTAGAGAGCTAATGAGGTCTTTGGGGGCCAAATCCATGGGTCTGGTGCATCTCTTGCACCCAGTTGGATCTAGCATAATACTTGACACTTGGTTGGTACCCAATACATAGTTGTGGAAACAAAGAAATGGAGGAAAGAGGAAGTGAACATGTGTGATAGGCATTTGATAAGAAATAAATAGAGTGGTCAAGAGCCTGGGTTGTCAGCACTTTTGTGTCCATTGGCCCCTTGTTCCACAAAAAACTTTTTTAAATTATAGTTTATTCACTATTCATAGAAGGACAAGAATATGGATATCTTAACATATTTTCTTAACCTTAAAAGAACTGTTGTGGCAGTTAAATAAGTTGATATATACATAAAGTGCTCAGAACAGAGTCTGGTGCGCAGTACTCATATGTGATAGCCATCGCCATTCTTTCATAAAAGCAGTGAAAGTGAGCAGAGAGATGGCCCTCTATCTTATGCTAAAAGGCGTGCTTGGGAAGAGCTGACTGAGATAGGCCTGAGACATGTGTTTTTAGTAAAGACAACAGAAGTAAGGTCTTACTCGAGTTCCAGGGTGGTCTTAGAATTCCTCTTCCTCTTCCCCTTCCCCTTGCTCTTCACGAAGCACACCACAAGGATGATAATGGCGACAACTACCAGGGTCCCCACACAGACCCCAACAGCGATTCTAATTTCTGGATCTGGAAGATACAAGCAGCTGGTTAGTAAAGTGGAACAGAGTGCCTGTCCTCTCCCGTGCATCTGTGACCAGTGGGGAATATTCAGGCCATTCATATAGTGGGATAGTGCCTTGTGTAGGCTAAGAGCGTGGAAACCCCTAGAATTCTTTCAGTTGGACTCATCGTGGGAGAAGAAAGGTGACTGACTTGACTATGGAATCTCCCCATTCACCTTTACATACATTAACATATATATATATATATATGCCAACTTGGGGGATGTGGAGTTGCTTTAGAAATGTGGTTTGGAGAGGTGAAGCTTCACTGTGCATTTGCTCGGTCAGTGAGACACACGCTCGGTCAGTGAGACACACACTGTGGAGCTGCAGTCTGGTCACCAGGGAAGCATGGGTGAAGTAGGTTCCTAAAAACCTTCTCTTCCCCTAGCTTCCATGTTCACCAAAGAACCACTTGCATTCTGGCCACTGGGAAGGAATATACCCATTTCCATTAACGGGCATCTGTTTTATTAGATCAGTCTATGGAAAATCTTAATGACTGTGAGTCAATCCAGCTGAGCACCAGACCTACAAGCATTGAGGTATTGTCCCCAAGAGACCTTGTCTGGGTTCCAGGCAGGCCCATCTCCATTTGTCTCCCTTTGATGCGAGGATGAACATCTGACATTTTGAGATGAAAAGCAAGTTGAGCTGCCTGACCATTCTTTTAACATTCTATGATCAAAGGAATACGTGTCCATCAACATCCAGAAAAGTCAAACGGGTCTACTAGGCTTCTCACAACAGAATTAGCAGTTCATTTCTCCACTCCTGCTCATCTTAAATCTCGTTCAATAGAAGAATATGCCCCCATATTTCTATTACGCTTGTTCAAATATGTTCCGCCTTTTCCAATTTTGGTCACTTTCTATTGGTTTCCTACACTGGAAGTTGAAGATTTAACTCACACCACTGCCCTCTCATCCCGCCCTATTCTCCTAATATAGCATAAGTGGTAATTAAAGTTTGCAGTATTATGCCTATGTAAATACTGATCACAGCTGCAGAACAGAGTATATTATGATTCTTTCCTGTACAACATTTAAACAATTTCCCCAAGTTTGATTTGGGCATTTGTGAGTTTTTTTTTTTAAATGTCTTATCACTAATCCCCAAAATTTCCAGCAAAACTTCTTTCAATAGTTTCAAACACATCAGACAATCTATCACTTTCTTATATTGCTGCTATTGTTGTTTCCTTCTGGAGTCCTCCACCTTTCTCTCCCAGCACAGACTGGTCTCCCTCCTAAGCCTGCTGTTCTGCTGTCATCCTTCAACCTTCCTGTACCTTCATCCCCAATTTTATATTTATAGATTGAAAAAAAACAGGCTTTGTGATAGTCATCTCAAATAGCACTTCACTGGTAAAGCCGGTCCTGGTTCTGGAAGCATAATTAGTTGTTTCGAAATTCTTTGGCATCCTATAGACCCTGTGCAGACCTCTCTGACATCATTTAACAAATTTTAGTGTTGGTCCCTCTAGCTAAATTGTGAGCTTCTAGTGAGTGTAAGATATAGATCTTATCAATGGCTGTATCTCCATTGCCTAGGGCAATCCCTGGGGGTACAGCAGACTGTCAATGAATGTTTGAGCCAGGGAGGGAGGGAAAGAAGAAGGCAGAAAGACAGGAAGGAAAGACAGGAAGGAAACCAAATGTTAGACATCATTGAAAAGAGGATTCAAAAGGAAGCAAAGTTCAAGTACAAATCTGAGGAGTTCCTACATCTGCAATATGACTGTAAGTCTCTGAGAAGGCAAAAAGGGATTGGAGAAGACATGCGGAAAAACAACAGGAATGATCCAGGGAGTAGGGGCAGAATGGGACCACAGAAAAGGACAAGTCAGAAAGATGAGGCTTCTTCACTTTAAATAAAAAATAGCTGAAAATGATAACGTGAATGAAAGAGCAATCTGGAGTTGGAAAATGTCTGATTCAGGACAAATGAAAGGAAGAAAGTTCAGCTTCATAAGAGACCAGTAATCCAATAGAGCCAGCCCCTCTGGATATGGTATATTAAAACCGCAGATTCAAAGGAAGTTAGAAAAAAATGAATAAATGACAGAGTCCTAAGTGTGAAGTTCCAAGGTGGCTCAGTGGTAAAGAATCTGCCTGCAATGCAGGAGACATAGGAGACACTGGTTCAATCCCTGGGTTAGAAAGATCCCCTGGAGGAGGGTATGACAACCCACTCTGGTATTCTTGTCTAGAAAATTCCATGGACGGAGGAGCCTGGCAGAGTTCAGTCCATGGGGTCTCAAACAGTTAGACACAGCTGAGCAACTGAGCATGCACACATAAGAGGTGTGGTGAGATATCCCTTGTGGAGTCCTCCACCTTTCTCTCCCAGCACAGACTGGTCTCCCTCCTAAGCCTGCTGTTCTGCTGTCATCCTTCAACCTTCCTGTACCTTCATCCCCAATTTTATATTTATAGATTGAAAAAAAACAGGCTTTGTGATAGTCATCTCAAATAGCACTTCACTGGTAAAGCCGGTCCTGGTTCTGGAAGCATAATTAGTTGTTTCGAAATTCTTTGGCATCCTATAGACCCTGTGCAGACCTCTCTGACATCATTTAACAAATTTTAGTGTTGGTCCCTCTAGCTAAATTGTGAGCTTCTAGTGAGTGTAAGATATAGATCTTATCAATGGCTGTATCTCCATTGCCTAGGGCAATCCCTGGGGGTACAGCAGACTGTCAATGAATGTTTGAGCCAGGGAGGGAGGGAAAGAAGAAGGCAGAAAGACAGGAAGGAAAGACAGGAAGGAAACCAAATGTTAGACATCATTGAAAAGAGGATTCAAAAGGAAGCAAAGTTCAAGTACAAATCTGAGGAGTTCCTACATCTGCAATATGACTGTAAGTCTCTGAGAAGGCAAAAAGGGATTGGAGAAGACATGCGGAAAAACAACAGGAATGATCCAGGGAGTAGGGGCAGAATGGGACCACAGAAAAGGACAAGTCAGAAAGATGAGGCTTCTTCACTTTAAATAAAAAATAGCTGAAAATGATAACGTGAATGAAAGAGCAATCTGGAGTTGGAAAATGTCTGATTCAGGACAAATGAAAGGAAGAAAGTTCAGCTTCATAAGAGACCAGTAATCCAATAGAGCCAGCCCCTCTGGATATGGTATATTAAAACCGCAGATTCAAAGGAAGTTAGAAAAAAATGAATAAATGACAGAGTCCTAAGTGTGAAGTTCCAAGGTGGCTCAGTGGTAAAGAATCTGCCTGCAATGCAGGAGACATAGGAGACACTGGTTCAATCCCTGGGTTAGAAAGATCCCCTGGAGGAGGGTATGACAACCCACTCTGGTATTCTTGTCTAGAAAATTCCATGGACGGAGGAGCCTGGCAGAGTTCAGTCCATGGGGTCTCAAACAGTTAGACACAGCTGAGCAACTGAGCATGCACACATAAGAGGTGTGGTGAGATATCCCTTGTGTGAGCTTGCCCTGATTGGCCCAATTTGCTAATCTCAGGTCCTCAAGTCTATGCTTAGTAACTAAGCATCTTTGAACTGGAAGACCGAGGTTTAGACCATGAGCAAGTCACTGACCTCCCTGAACTTTAGTTTCCATTTGGTAAATTTATGTATTTTGCCTCTTAGATGCGGGGTGGCGGGGGGATATTGTATAACTAAGTGGGATGATGCTCGCGGTGCCTGGCCAGGTGTCTGGCACCTATTTTGTGCTCTACAATCTCAGCTACTCTGACTGTAGGTGTGAGTGTCATTATTTACTATTACATTTTTTATTATGAGAGGCAAATTTTAGCAAATTAGTTAATACCTGGAAAGTTTATTTATGAGTTCCATGTTTGACACAGATTGCTAAAGCTTCACCTGGATCTACCAACAGCATCAGAAAGAAAATTTGGCCTGGTACTATGAATGAGGCTGTTGTTTTACTTTCTGGAGATTTTGTGAGGGCTAAACAAACTAAAGCAGCATGTGACAGATATTAGTATTACGTAACCATTAGATATTGGGCTACCCCAGTGGCTCAGTAGTAAACAATTTGCCTGCAACATGGGAGACATAGAGTTTGATCCCTGGGTTGGGAAGATCCTCTGGAGAAGAAAATTGCTACTCACTCCAGTATTCTTGCCTAGAGAATCCCATGAACAGAGGAGTCTGGTGGGCTACCGTCCATGGGGTCACAAAGAGTCAGACATGACTAAAGCATTAGAATACTCACACACGCAAGCATTAGATCTTAGGATGCTAATCATCCATCATATCATTCTATAAAGACAGCACAGGATACTTAAAGAGAAACTATTATAGTTATACAGAT
Source organism: Tragulus kanchil (assembly GCA_022376925.1). Lineage (NCBI taxonomy): Eukaryota > Metazoa > Chordata > Mammalia > Artiodactyla > Tragulidae > Tragulus > Tragulus kanchil. Next base: position 60,568,709 of record JAIOJX010000001.1, on the reverse strand, counting down.
CAACTTACATGCAGTAGTTAGGTTAATTTCACAGGAACTATTGCCAAGGATGTTGACAGCAGTGCACAGGTAATAACCTTGTTCAAAATTGGTCAGGTTTCCAATAAACAAAATCCCGGTGTCTGGGTCTGTCAAAACCAGGAAATAGTGTTCTGAAGTCTCTTAGGTGGGTAAGGATCATGTGAATGTCACAGGCCACCCAATGCCCACCCACATCCTCAGGTTGGCCTCCCTTTCTGGACATGTCCAGGGGCCAACAAGGCCCCTAGAGACTCCCATCTGGGACCATGCCTATGTTCTCCAGACCCGCCACCTCTGAGCCAAAAATGGTCTTGACTTCTAGAAATTGGGGAGGAAACCAGAGGACAATCATCTTGATGAAAGGTTGACATTCTTTGTCCGTTTCCCTCGCAGAAAAATAGAGGCCTGAGCTCTAAGGGCACGCATTCACACCTACATGCTGTCCACCAAGCCCGTACACCAGCCTCTCTAGGGGCAGCAAAGGGATATACTTACTGAAGCTTTCTTTCACTGGGACGATGTTTCTCCCTTCAAGTTTATACCAGTAGTACACAGGAGAAGGCGTTCCGAGCACCGAAACGCAAGAAAGAGATGCAGGGTGGCCAGTTTCTGCTATTCCCTGGATGCTGCAGAAGGGCTTAGAAGGTTTGACTGTAAGGCAATGACAAAGAGTAAGAAAATCTGCATGATGCATGGCAGTCTGTGCCACTTCATCACTCTCATTTGATAAAATATGTACCTTTTTTTTTAATCTTCAAAAAAAAAAAAACAAAACAAAACTGTTTTCTAGTTATACCACCAGATGGGAGTAGAGCACTTCAGGTGTAAAGACCTCTCATCACTGGGCCATTAAGAGTCTAGTAGCATCTTTTCCATCTGCCTCCTCCTCAAATTTATAATCATGAATTTACACATTGTACCTTAAAATATGCGTTGCTAAAACAGTCAAATGTAACCAAACATTAAACGACTAGGAACAGAGATAAGATTTTTGAAGCACGGTTTTAAGAGAGAACTCCTAAACACTTTAAGATAACCAGCTATTCTTCTTTGTCTTTGACTGTCTTATTAATGCCGTAATTTTTCTTTTCAGTTGTGAGTTATTTTTTGGCATTAATTCTCCTGGCAGTGACACACAATGGAGGGCTTGAATGTGCCCATGTCCTTCACCGGGAGGGAAACTCCATGGAAGGGGAGGGGTGTGCCACGGGGCACTGAAATCCTGATTCATCCTTCATGCCACAAGCATTTCCTTGAATGCCTCCTCCATGCCCGACACCGGACTAGGCACCAGAAACTCAAAAGTGCCTCTGAGAGAGTCCTGAGGGAGGGCTGGCGCAGTCTTAAGAGATTAGGCTAGAGAGCGACAGAGACCAGAGCTTTGGGGACTTTCTGTTTCATGTATTTTATACTGAGAGCGACAGGTCCAGGGAAGGAATTTAAGTAGGTGAAGGGGGCAGGAGGTGGGCAGCATGATGATCATTCTAACTGAACTGTGTGGTGCATGAGGCAAGGGAGAGGAGGTGACAGAGTCAAAAGGTATTTAGAAGTCGGGAGGGCTTAATGACCCTCTGGGTCCGTGGCATGAGGAAGAGGGTGTGCTCAGTGATGACTCCCAGGTTTCTGATCTGGACAGCTGGCTACAGGATCTTGCCATTCCCTGAGATCAAGAAGTTAAGGGGAGGAGCCCTGAAGGAAGGAGCAAGGAGGAGGGACTAAGATGAGGTCAGTTTGGGATATGCTGAGTTTCTATGCTTTCAGGGAAGACCTGTAGGAAGCTGAGATTTCTGATTCTCCTCACTAGTCTTACTGCTCACAGCTTATTCTAACTTCAGCCTGACATACAGATAAGGATCTGAATCAATACTTTCCCATTCACCTGCCTTATCTTAATTAGGATATAAAATACTCCAAAGGTGTAGATTCTCTCCTTAGGCTTGTTAAGACCATAAATACTCGGGACTGCCCAGCTCTCTGACTCTTACTTGGGAGGCAGCAGTTAGGAGCACAGATCTGAGTCCACACTCAACACTGTCTCCGCAGCTTTACCCCAGATGTATTTAGGCAAGTAACCTAACACAGCCAAGCCTCAGTTAATTCATCTGTAAAATTTGAACAGAAATTCTCTGACCTCCAGCTTATCCAAATACATTGTGTCTCTACAAATACAATAACGTGTACAGTGTCTTACACATGGCATTGCTGTCGCCCACCAGCAGCAGTAAATACTGCTGCCACATTTCTGACCTTGCAGCTGACTCTAACCCACTGTACATACAATCAGGAAAACAGATGGACACAGCTATAGCTCTTTGAAAATGTCACCATCCTTGTTTTAAAGTATAGTTGATTTGTAATATTGTGTTTACAGTTTCAGGTGTATAACAGAGTGATTCAGTATTTTTACAGATTTTTACTCCATTATAGGTTATTACAAGATAATGGGTATAATGCCCTGTGCTATACAGTATATCCTTATTGCATATCTATTTTACATACAGTATTTTGAATCTGTTAATCCCATACCCCTAATATGTCTCTCCTGCCCCGACTCTTCCCTTTGCTAGTCACTAGTTTGTTTTCTATGTCTCTGAGTCTGCTTTCCATATACATTCATTTGTACTGTTTTTCAGATTCCACATATAAATGAGATACAGTATTTGTCTTTCTCTGTTGAACTTATTTCACTAAGCATAATGTCTTCTGGGCCTGCCCATGTTTCTGCAGTATTTCATTCTTTTTTATGGCTCAGTAATATTCCATTGTGTATATATGTATGTATGGGTGTATATATATATATATATATATATATATATACATATCATATCTTCTTAAACCAGTTGCCTGTTGTACAATTCCTTCTTTTAAACAGGTATCTTTTAACTTAAGTGAAATATTTTTCTATTTAGCTCTTTATTCTCTCTACTATTGATTCCTCAGATGGTGACCACTCCTTTGTTTTACCTACCCTAAAAAAACTAGGCTATTAGAAACCCAATGTAACTATCACTAGATTTACATACTGTCTTTCTAAAAACATGGTGAATTTTATAGCCTTTACAGTGGAACATAATAATTTGAACAGAAAATTAAATGGGGGTGTTTCATTACAAAGCCAGACCCAGGAGTTGAATTAATAATGGACCAAAACCTGCAATGACTTGCATTCATTTCTTGAGTCCAGAATCAAACCCAGATAGGCCTTTTAAAAATTTATTTATTTATTTTATTTATTTTTGACTATTATTTGCAGGGAGTCGGGGGCTAGTCTCTGGTTAAGGTGAGCAGGCTTCTTGTTGTGGTGACTTCTCTTGCTGTAGAACTTGGGCTCTAGGGCACACGGACTTCTGTAGTTGGGGCACATGGGCTCAATAGTTGCAGCTCCGAGGCTCTAGAGCACAGGCTCAATAGTTGTGGCTCACGGGTTTACTTGCTCCACAGCATGTGGGATCCTTTCAGATCAGGGATCAAACCCATGTCTCCTGCATTGGCAGGTGAACTCTTTACTGCTGAGCTACCAGGGAAGCCTCAGATAGGCTTTTTTTTTTTCTGAACACATTTTTCTCCTTTTATTTTTATTAACCAAACCCTCGCTTTGAACCAAATCACAAAGCCATATATTTTCTAAAACCACTGATTCAAGATTGAATTGACATTTCATCCAGTTATAATCCCTGATAGAACTTGGATTTTTACTGGCAACGCCATCGATCTACCATTTAGCTTTATTGCTTTCAACAAAATTGGAGTGGGAAGAAGAGGCTCACGTCAGAAAATAAATGAAAATGCTTCAGTGTGTTCTCAAACCTTCCTAAATTCATCATTTTCTTTGAATGTGCCAAATTGCAGAAGGAAGATGATGCTCATTCCAAATGCATACGAAGTAATTATTCAGACTTCTGCTCAATATTTTTCAGAGATTCATTTTCTAAGGCTGTCATTCCTAATGGAAGTCTTTCAGATGAATGATCATGCAAACCACCTGGGCCTTTGCACATTGCTCTTTCCTTTGCCTAAACTGCTCCCTGCCCACTCAGCCCCTCTTCTGCCTGACATGCTCTTACATATCCCTCAACATTCACTGCAGAAGTCACTTTCTCCAGGAAGCCTTCTCCAATCCCCCTGTGATCTCCCAGCTTACCTCTCCTCCCTCCACTATAAGCTTATGTTATACATCTGCCTCACCCACTAGACTTTGAAATTTAGAGGACTTGGAGTCTGTCTTTACTTCTTTAGCCCGCCTACCATAGTCACTGAATGTGTGCTTGTGGCGTGCTGACAAAACTTTTCCCCTATTTATTTATTTATTTTATTTATTTTTGACTATTATTTGCAGGAGTCGGGGGCTAGTCTCTGGTTAAGGTGAGCAGGCTTCTTGTTGTGGTGACTTCTCTTGCTGTAGAACTTGGGCTCTAGGGCACACGGACTTCTGTAGTTGGGGCACATGGGCTCAATAGTTGCAGCTCCGAGGCTCTAGAGCACAGGCTCAATAGTTGTGGCTCACGGGTTTACTTGCTCCACAGCATGTGGGATCCTTTCAGATCAGGGATCAAACCCATGTCTCCTGCATTGGCAGGTGAACTCTTTACTGCTGAGCTACCAGGGAAGCCTCAGATAGGCTTTTTTTTTTTCTGAACACATTTTTCTCCTTTTATTTTTATTAACCAAACCCTCGCTTTGAACCAAATCACAAAGCCATATATTTTCTAAAACCACTGATTCAAGATTGAATTGACATTTCATCCAGTTATAATCCCTGATAGAACTTGGATTTTTACTGGCAACGCCATCGATCTACCATTTAGCTTTATTGCTTTCAACAAAATTGGAGTGGGAAGAAGAGGCTCACGTCAGAAAATAAATGAAAATGCTTCAGTGTGTTCTCAAACCTTCCTAAATTCATCATTTTCTTTGAATGTGCCAAATTGCAGAAGGAAGATGATGCTCATTCCAAATGCATACGAAGTAATTATTCAGACTTCTGCTCAATATTTTTCAGAGATTCATTTTCTAAGGCTGTCATTCCTAATGGAAGTCTTTCAGATGAATGATCATGCAAACCACCTGGGCCTTTGCACATTGCTCTTTCCTTTGCCTAAACTGCTCCCTGCCCACTCAGCCCCTCTTCTGCCTGACATGCTCTTACATATCCCTCAACATTCACTGCAGAAGTCACTTTCTCCAGGAAGCCTTCTCCAATCCCCCTGTGATCTCCCAGCTTACCTCTCCTCCCTCCACTATAAGCTTATGTTATACATCTGCCTCACCCACTAGACTTTGAAATTTAGAGGACTTGGAGTCTGTCTTTTACTTCTTTCTATGTCCACTGCCTACCATAGTCACTGAATGTGTGCTTGTGGCGTGCTGAATGCATATATGGATGAGTGAGTACGTGGGGATTTATGGCTACCACTGGGTTATGAAAGTCACTGAAAGACACCTTGCTAGGAAGAGCGATATTTAAGGAAATGTCAATACCTCTGTCCTCAGTTAGTCTCCCTTACACACTCACCTGGGCTTCCCAGGTGGCGCTATTGGTAAAAAACCCATCTGCCAATGTAGGAGATGTAAGAGACGTGGATTCGATCCCTGAGTTGGGAAGATCCCCTGGAAGAGGACAAGGCAACCTACCCCAGTATTCTTGCCTGGACAGAGGAGCCTGGAAGGCTGCAGCCCTTAGGGTTGCAAGGAGTCAGACACAACTGAAGCAACTTAGCATGCACACACACACACACTTGCCCCCACCATGCCCCACCCCTCAGTCAGGGCAGACAGAACAGGCACTCATATGCAACAGTGCTTGGGAACTGCCAACATCTTTGGCAGCTTTTAGAGAAAATTATCAGTCTCAAAATTTCCATAACACATACATTTGTAGAACATCTTTGTTCTTAGCCTAATTAATTAAAAATGGGATTTTGAAAATTCCCAAACAAAGAAATCCGCAGAGCTTTCTGTCTCTTATCTTGCCTGGATACTGGATGGTTAAGGAAAAGTCATGGCTCAGTCACTGCAGGAGCAGCTGGCCCAAAGACTCATGAGAAAGAACAATTTAGAGGAGAAATGACCCTCGACTTTTTATGGAAGTCTTTCAGATGAATGATCATGCAAACCACCTGGGCCTTTGCACATTGCTCTTTCCTTTGCCTAAACTGCTCCCTGCCCACTCAGCCCCTCTTCTGCCTGACATGCTCTTACATATCCCTCAACATTCACTGCAGAAGTCACTTTCTCCAGGAAGCCTTCTCCAATCCCCCTGTGATCTCCCAGCTTACCTCTCCTCCCTCCACTATAAGCTTATGTTATACATCTGCCTCACCCACTAGACTTTGAAATTTAGAGGACTTGGAGTCTGTCTTTTACTTCTTTCTATGTCCACTGCCTACCATAGTCACTGAATGTGTGCTTGTGGCGTGCTGAATGCATATATGGATGAGTGAGTACGTGGGGATTTATGGCTACCACTGGGTTATGAAAGTCACTGAAAGACACCTTGCTAGGAAGAGCGATATTTAAGGAAATGTCAATACCTCTGTCCTCAGTTAGTCTCCCTTACACACTCACCTGGGCTTCCCAGGTGGCGCTATTGGTAAAAAGCCCATCTGCCAATGTAGGAGATGTAAGAGACGTGGATTCGATCCCTGAGTTGGGAAGATCCCCTGGAAGAGGACAAGGCAACCTACCCCAGTATTCTTGCCTGGACAGAGGAGCCTGGAAGGCTGCAGCCCTTAGGGTTGCAAGGAGTCAGACACAACTGAAGCAACTTAGCATGCACACACACACACACTTGCCCCCACCATGCCCCACCCCTCAGTCAGGGCAGACAGAACAGGCACTCATATGCAACAGTGCTTGGGAACTGCCAACATCTTTGGCAGCTTTTAGAGAAAATTATCAGTCTCAAAATTTCCATAACACATACATTTGTAGAACATCTTTGTTCTTAGCCTAATTAATTAAAAATGGGATTTTGAAAATTCCCAAACAAAGAAATCCGCAGAGCTTTCTGTCTCTTATCTTGCCTGGATACTGGATGGTTAAGGAAAAGTCATGGCTCAGTCACTGCAGGAGCAGCTGGCCCAAAGACTCATGAGAAAGAACAATTTAGAGGAGAAATGACCCTCGACTTTTTATGGAAGTTCATTACGAATTCTCTGAACTTTAAGAATATGAATTGCCTACTGTAACTTTAACTCAGGGCTAATTCCAAGCTCACAGAAAAAGAGACTTGGCTTCTTTAGGTTGTTTCTGGTCAGAAGGACAGCCCAGAGCTAGGGAGTAAAAAAAAAACATTAGAGGACTAATCCTTCAAATTCTTTGAGTATTGAATCACCAGTATATCATTTGATTCTCATAGCAGTAATATGACAGGGTGGGAAGTCTTAATATAATCCCATCTCAAAATGGTCAGAAAAAAGGTGACTTGCCTGAGACCACTGAGTAGCAAAGTAGGAGCTAAAACCTAGGTCTTCTGACTCCCAACCTGAGGTGCTAGCATCTATTCCACACCATTTAGTTCCCATGTACATGGCTAGTCTTCCAACCCAGAACATCAGCTTTCCCAGGAAAGGATCTTTGTATACATGTCTTGTCATCCCCAGTACCCCAAAGTCTAGGGCAGGATGCAGCAAAATAAGAACACAATGGAATTACCTTGCTCCTAGAATCAGCTCTTGATTACCTTTTCCTCTTTTCCAGGTGGGTAAATGCGGTAGCAAACCTCAGAGTAAAGAGTTAATTCCTTGTTGGCATCCCTTGGGCAACAGACTCAGACAGTACTGGTCAGTCCTCCCAGGTGTGCACCTTGTTACTAGTTTAGCCTTTTCCAAGCTACTCAATTATCAAGTCACTGGTTTGATTTAGTTTCTTTTTTCCTGTAATGGATATACCCAGCTCAAGAGCAACAGTAGCTAGATCGGCTCCATTTGGGATTACTTAGAAGTGAGAGAGCCCTTAGCTCAACTGCTTAATGGGTGTAGTTTGACAGTCCTTGCATATCTCCCTTCCGTACACGTGAAGGCCTGCAGATAGGACTTGCTAGGCAATCCAGACAAGAAGCAAAACTCCCACTGTCCTCTCAGACAGAGACTGGAAGGAGGCCTAAAAATCACCAATGTTGTAAACTTCCTCAAGAGCAGAAGTCGTGCCTCCATCATGACTCCTGGCACAAAGCTGGCACTCAAAAAATGCCGCATAGAATGAACCACTCCAAATTCACTTGAAGATATGACTTGCCTCACATCACATAATGAATATTTGTGTATAAATAAATTTAATTCTCAACTCTGGTCTTTTTTCCGAATGGCATTTATATTTTAGAAGAGGCCCTTTCTGCTTTTATTCCAAAGTATAATTCAATGGTGGGAATTATGGCTGGTTCAGAAGAGGTCACAAATTGACAGTTGTCTCCCCCAAGTAGGACTGGCTTTAATTGGAGGTTCCTGCTGAGAGAGTTGCTAGTGATCATTTAGTGAGACTGTGTGCAGTCCCACCTGTTCTAACTGCATCCTTCAGAGATAATGATCCATGAAGTTAGGTCATCTATTGCTGTCTGTCATGATGTGGCAGCCCCTTTTGGTTTGACAATCATTTCAACATGGTCTAGGAGTGATTTTTCAGTGTTATTCTATGGGTTGGATCGGTGGTGTGTGTCTATTTCCTGGTAATAAAAGTAGGGAAGATATTCACCCCCTGGGACTTAACTGGCACTGTAACTCATTAGCCTGGCTCATCTGATGTCTTAAGTTGCTCCAAAAAGAGAAAAGGCAGAAAAAAAAATATCCATACCTAATACGCTGAGGTAAAGGGTGCCTTGATTTTTGCCAGAGAAGTCAGGGGGGTTGTTAACATCACAGACGTAGATGCCACTGTCTGCTGGTTGCACACGCGAAATGGTGATGGATGCGTTCTCTGGAACATTGGACCCTATGATGCGATCTTTAAATTGGCCGATGCTGTAGCTTGTCCACCTTGAATAGTAAATCTAGGACATAAAATGACAGAAATGAGAGAGCCCTTTAAGGGGCCTCAACTGCCTAATGGGTGTAGTTTGACAGTCCTTGCATATCTCCCTTCCGTACACGTGAAGGCCTGCAGATAGGACTTGCTAGGCAATCCAGACAAGAAGCAAAACTCCCACTGTCCTCTCAGACAGAGACTGGAAGGAGGCCTAAAAATCACCAATGTTGTAAACTTCCTCAAGAGCAGAAGTCGTGCCTCCATCATGACTCCTGGCACAAAGCTGGCACTCAAAAAATGCCGCATAGAATGAACCACTCCAAATTCACTTGAAGATATGACTTGCCTCACATCACATAATGAATATTTGTGTATAAATAAATTTAATTCTCAACTCTGGTCTTTTTTCCGAATGGCATTTATATTTTAGAAGAGGCCCTTTCTGCTTTTATTCCAAAGTATAATTCAATGGTGGGAATTATGGCTGGTTCAGAAGAGGTCACAAATTGACAGTTGTCTCCCCCAAGTAGGACTGGCTTTAATTGGAGGTTCCTGCTGAGAGAGTTGCTAGTGATCATTTAGTGAGACTGTGTGCAGTCCCACCTGTTCTAACTGCATCCTTCAGAGATAATGATCCATGAAGTTAGGTCATCTATTGCTGTCTGTCATGATGTGGCAGCCCCTTTTGGTTTGACAATCATTTCAACATGGTCTAGGAGTGATTTTTCAGTGTTATTCTATGGGTTGGATCGGTGGTGTGTGTCTATTTCCTGGTAATAAAAGTAGGGAAGATATTCACCCCCTGGGACTTAACTGGCACTGTAACTCATTAGCCTGGCTCATCTGATGTCTTAAGTTGCTCCAAAAAGAGAAAAGGCAGAAAAAAAAATATCCATACCTAATACGCTGAGGTAAAGGGTGCCTTGATTTTTGCCAGAGAAGTCAGGGGGGTTGTTAACATCACAGACGTAGATGCCACTGTCTGCTGGTTGCACACGCGAAATGGTGATGGATGCGTTCTCTGGAACATTGGACCCTATAATGCGATCTTTAAATTGGCCGATGGCTGTAGCTTGTCCACCTTCGGAATAGTAAATCTAGGACATAAAATGACAGAAATGAGAACTGGACCATGTCCCCGGGGTTAGGATAAACTACTTGAAAGCTCTGTCTCTCTCCAATGTTACCTTATTTGACAATAACTAGAATCCTGCCCCTACCCCTTCCACCCCTGGTAAGGAACAGGTCTCTGTGGCCAAGATTTCTCAGCTGAGTGGGGCACTGTAGCTCTCTCAAGGCTGTACGCATTTGTGACCTCATTTGTGCTCAGAGCAGCTCTGTGATGTCATCAGGGCATGAAGGTATGCCTACCTTGTAGACAGAAGCCAGCCAGAGCTGATAGGATTCAACCCCAATGCTTAGACTAGCAGATTAAGATACTCCCTGGTAAGTCTATCTGAAAGAAACTCGTTGTGGAGAACACAAATTTTATGGGGAAACCAAACCATAAACATTTTTTAACTTGAGCATATCCAGTGGGATTATCTAGAATACCTGATTTCCCTAAAAGAATATTCATACTCCTTTTTGAATAGGTATAATCTTTTGGATGAGCAAAACTGAGTTTTTTCTGTTTGTTATAAGAATAAGATTTCAGAGCAGAGAGGCTCCTGAGAAACCATGTGGCCCCATTCCCTCAAAGAGCTGGTGTTAGGAAAAACAACGTCGCTTAGTAAGGGGCCCAGGCAGTGTGTGGTCAACAGTAGTTACTAACTTTCTTCCCACATAGCAAGAGGCAGAACTGGAATTATTTATGCTTTTAGACAAATAAAGGCATTCAAGCACAGAGATTAAAGACTCACCCATAGCCTAGTTTTAAAAAAATTAAAGGCTAGTCCCAATCAAAGCTATGATGACTGGCACTGTAACTCATTAGCCTGGCTCATCTGATGTCTTAAGTTGCTCCAAAAAGAGAAAAGGCAGAAAAAAAAATATCCATACCTAATACGCTGAGGTAAAGGGTGCCTTGATTTTTGCCAGAGAAGTCAGGGGGGTTGTTAACATCACAGACGTAGATGCCACTGTCTGCTGGTTGCACACGCGAAATGGTGATGGATGCGTTCTCTGGAACATTGGACCCTATGATGCGATCTTTAAATTGGCCGATGGCTGTAGCTTGTCCACCTTCGGAATAGTAAATCTAGGACATAAAATGACAGAAATGAGAACTGGACCATGTCCCCGGGGTTAGGATAAACTACTTGAAAGCTCTGTCTCTCTCCAATGTTACCTTATTTGACAATAACTAGAATCCTGCCCCTACCCCTTCCACCCCTGGTAAGGAACAGGTCTCTGTGGCCAAGATTTCTCAGCTGAGTGGGGCACTGTAGCTCTCTCAAGGCTGTACGCATTTGTGACCTCATTTGTGCTCAGAGCAGCTCTGTGATGTCATCAGGGCATGAAGGTATGCCTACCTTGTAGACAGAAGCCAGCCAGAGCTGATAGGATTCAACCCCAATGCTTAGACTAGCAGATTAAGATACTCCCCTGGTAAGTCTATCTGAAAGAAACTCGTTGTGGAGAACACAAATTTTATGGGGAAACCAAACCATAAACATTTTTTAACTTGAGCATATCCAGTGGGATTATCTAGAATACCTGATTTCCCTAAAAGAATATTCATACTCCTTTTTGAATAGGTATAATCTTTTGGATGAGCAAAACTGAGTTTTTTCTGTTTGTTATAAGAATAAGATTTCAGAGCAGAGAGGCTCCTGAGAAACCATGTGGCCCCATTCCCTCAAAGAGCTGGTGTTAGGAAAAACAACGTCGCTTAGTAAGGGGCCCAGGCAGTGTGTGGTCAACAGTAGTTACTAACTTTCTTCCCACATAGCAAGAGGCAGAACTGGAATTATTTATGCTTTTAGACAAATAAAGGCATTCAAGCACAGAGATTAAAGACTCACCCATAGCCATACAGATTTATATATTACTAATTTAGTTTACTAGATTTGAGAAAGACCTTGATTCTAGTCCCAATCGCTATTATAGAACATGGCTATTGAGATCATAATGGCAATCGTGGGAGCAGCATAGTGTGATAGAAAGAAGCCCGGACTAGGAGTAAGAAGACCTGGGTTTTAGCCACACTAGGCCTCTGATGATGACAGGGGGTAGGCAGCCTCTGATCATGTCTCCATGGCAACCTGCTTGGCAGTAAGAAACAAAGTCATTTAATCCCTTCAACCTTTAGTTTCCACACCTGAACAAGGAACCAGAGCTGTGTTCCCTGAAGTATGATATGTATTCTCCTAGCATAGGCACAGAAGTTGATTTTAGGTGGTAAAAAATTGAAAACTTAAAAATCTCATGTGTATTAGAGACAAATCTAACCCATTAAATATGTGCCTTCATGGATGTTATTGCTTACAGTAAAACCAAGGAAGACATTTTTTTTTTTTTTTTTTGGAAAACATTTTTAAGACTTTTAGAAAGCACATCAGGGAATTCCTTGGCATTCCAGTGGTTAGGACTCAGCACCAGGTCAGGCAACTAAGATTCCACAAGCCTCACAGTGTGGCCAAAAAAAAAAGAGTCAATACAGAAAACATTAAACAATTACTAGTGCTCTAATACACAAATAAGACAAAAATCATGAAGATGAGCCATGAATGACTAAAGCTTAGGAATCACTGGACTAGGTGATCCCTGAGGTCTCTTCAGAATACACAGTCTATGTACACACTTCGCTAGTTTAATATAAATGTTTGTAATTCCAGTGATGGTTTTGCATTATTCAATAAACTGGGATTGCCCAAGTTCAGTGGCAATTAATATTTCATAAAACCTACTAGAAGAGACTTACAGTACATTTAATTCACTCTCCTCACTTGAGACTGAAGTCTAGAGAGGTTGAAAAAATAAAAAGATACACAAAGTTAAGAGTTGGGTGGGGTCTAGAACCCAGTTCTTCAATTTCTTGTCCAGCACTCTTTAACAGGCTAATGAGAGAGGGAAGGCAATCAGCAAACCAAAAGATACCATCTACATAAATTCAAACGTATTCTCCTTTAGAGAGAAGCAATTATGTTTTTAAATGAAAGCAGAAAGAGTCTGATGGAAATTAAAAAAAAAAAAAAAAAGAATCTTTAAGGAGAAAACAACTTGTCTCTCTCCTGCATTTCTCTATCATCAACTGGCTTTCTTTCCTGCACCAACTGAGCCATTTATAAGTCAATTCATTCCTTCAAATCTATTGAAATCACAAACTCTTGCCTCAGAGGGGTTTTGTTTGACTTACAAACTGGTAAGCCAGTGTAACCTAAAGTATTCAAGTGGGCCGGGGGGAGGGGGTGTAGAATTCAACTTGTCAAAGGTCTATTTCCTTTATGTGAGTTGACATCCAAGATAGCCAGCTTTCCATTTCCCTAGCCAGGGCTGGCCTTATTTACTTTCTCATTAACAGTCAGGTGGTCCTTCAGACTCTTACCTGGAATGCAGCCTGGGTATCAAGGAAGCCCTTTACATCTCAGACAAATGGCTGCTTCCCCTGCTCCCAGGAAGACTAGGGGGTGGTCAGCCTGTTTTATTCTGAGGCTTGATGACATCCACAATGAGAAACATCAGTCCTGCCTACAGCCCACATTAAGTCCCAGAGGATCCAGGGGGAAAGACTTTATTTCTGCAGAGAGCAGGGGGCCAAGAGAGTGTGTTTTAGGCCAGGATTAGGACGTGAACAGAAGCCACACTGCAAAAGTTTCACGCTTGGGGAGGAATCAATGAGCAAATAAGTCATGAGGACCTAGACTTGTAACTTTGCTGCACAAAGGATGTTCACCAACACTTCTATCCTAGCTTCTCACACTGCAGCCTAATATATTCTGCCCTCCCACAAATAGTACTGAAGGATAGAAGTGGAAGTAAAGAGGTGTAACAATGGAGACCTAAAAAGGAAAGGCCTTGGCCTCAGGGTACAGTGTGAGAAGGGAAGTCCCCAGGGCTAGCCAGTGGCCAGACATATAGATGGAGGGGCTTTCTGTTAGGGGAAGTCCACACTGTCATACAGTCCTTGTGAAAAAAGAAAACGAAATTCTTTCCTGAAACTACTTATCTAATCACACAGGAAGGACTGCAACTTTGGTTCCATTTGCCACAAAAGAATAACTCATTTAAAAATCAAAGCTGAACTATGGCTGAAGCTCAGCCCATGATCCTATGAGACTTGTACACTTTACAAAGAAAGTATATCGTCAACTGAGGACCAGGAAAATCCACAGCTGTTCAACAGGCCGCATCCTTTGGGGGTGATGATTGGTGGTGGCAAGTCTGCCCTAAGAAAATCCATCCAAGTATTCCCTTACGAGGTACTTCATTTTTTTGCGCACATGCCCTTTGTGGCTGTGTTCACAGCAGAATGCCCTACTTTTCCCCCAAGGTCCTCTCTGCCTTCCCCATGGTGATGTTAAAGGCTGATAGATGGATACATTATATATGGAGCATGTTAGTTATAAGATCCCCATAGACATAGGCCAGCCCGTGGTTGCTAAGGCTGAGGAACCTTCAGGAACTAACTGGATACTGGAAATAGGGGCATTGGCTGGGAGGGGCTGGTGGGTAGTGGTAAGATCATGGAGGATAGTGGAGGCTTTACATCTCAGACAAATGGCCCCCCAGGAGCTAGGGGTCAGCCTGTTTTATTCTGAGGCTTGATGACATCCACAATGAGAAACATCAGTCCTGCCTACAGCCCACATTAAGTCCCAGAGGATCCAGGGAAAGACTTTATTTCTGCAGAGAGCAGGGGGCCAAGAGAGTGTGTTTTAGGCCAGGATTAGGACGTGAACAGAAGCCACACTGCAAAAGTTTCACGCTTGGGGAGGAATCAATGAGCAAATAAGTCATGAGGACCTAGACTTGTAACTTTGCTGCACAAAGGATGTTCACCAACACTTCTATCCTAGCTTCTCACACTGCAGCCTAATATATTCTGCCCTCCCACAAATAGTACTGAAGGATAGAAGTGGAAGTAAAGAGGTGTAACAATGGAGACCTAAAAAGGAAAGGCCTTGGCCTCAGGGTACAGTGTGAGAAGGGAAGTCCCCAGGGCTAGCCAGTGGCCAGACATATAGATGGAGGGGCTTTCTGTTAGGGGAAGTCCACACTGTCATACAGTCCTTGTGAAAAAAGAAAACGAAATTCTTTCCTGAAACTACTTATCTAATCACACAGGAAGGACTGCAACTTTGGTTCCATTTGCCACAAAAGAATAACTCATTTAAAAATCAAAGCTGAACTATGGCTGAAGCTCAGCCCATGATCCTATGAGACTTGTACACTTTACAAAGAAAGTATATCGTCAACTGAGGACCAGGAAAATCCACAGCTGTTCAACAGGCCGCATCCTTTGGGGGTGATGATTGGTGGTGGCAAGTCTGCCCTAAGAAAATCCATCCAAGTATTCCCTTACGAGGTACTTCATTTTTTTGCGCACATGCCCTTTGTGGCTGTGTTCACAGCAGAATGCCCTACTTTTCCCCCAAGGTCCTCTCTGCCTTCCCCATGGTGATGTTAAAGGCTGATAGATGGATACATTATATATGGAGCATGTTAGTTATAAGATCCCCATAGACATAGGCCAGCCCGTGGTTGCTAAGGCTGAGGAACCTTCAGGAACTAACTGGATACTGGAAATAGGGGCATTGGCTGGGAGGGGCTGGTGGGTAGTGGTAAGATCATGGAGGATAGTGGAGGGCTATGGTGAATTGGAGAGCCAAGGCAAACAAGGCTTTCAAACTGCGCAGGCACACAAAATACTGGGCTGGCCAATCGACACACATCCACCAGCCAAATCAGACCCAGAGATTGCCAGTTTATAACCTCTGATTCAGCCTCTTCTACTAAAGGAAAGGACACTGAGGTCCCAGAAGAGGAAGTGATCACCCCAAGGACAGACACTTTGTCGTCAGATCCAGAATCCGGACCTCCCAAGTTCCATGAATACATGAGCATAGCACTCACAACCCTGCCCTAGGCCAAGAAGATGACTCCCAGGCTGCCTTCTCCTCTTGGGGTCATTCCATCGCCCACCCCAGCCCAACCCCTCTCCTGTCAATTGCTGTTATTCACTGGCATGATGGTTGCCATGCTGAGTGGAATCACTACATGATGCCTTCGATGGCTGCCAGCTGCAATAATAGCCTTTTTCTTCCTCCTGTGCCAAGTTCCTATTCACATGAGGCTGTGCAGCTGGGAGCCAGATTTGTCCAAAAGGATTTCTTTCCCCCTCAGCATTGTGACACTGCTCTCTAACTAGAAGCTGGAGTATAAATAAGGCTTGAAAGAATTCAGTCTGCTTTCAGTTTGAGTCGGAGTCGGAGTTAATAAATGCCTTTCGCCTCCAGAACTGCTTCTGTGGGTTCCTTTTGGAAACTTGCAAGTCCACAGCAAACCACCCATTCTTTCCCTTCTAGCTTCTTCCCTTCCTGCGCTGCTCATAAAGGCAACTCAGCCTGTACAGCACAACTATTGAGCCTTTGTTTTAGAGGCCAGGAGCCTCAATGACTGAGCCCACATGCCACAATGACTGAAGCCTGTGAACCCTAGACTCCATGCTCGGCAACAAGAGAAACCACCACAACGAGAAGTCTGTGCACTGCAACAAAGAGTAACCCCCATTCGCTGCAACTAGAGAAAAGGCCCATGCAGCACTGAAGGCCCAGCACAGCCAAAAATAGAAAAAGACCATCTTAGCTCTGCCAGGGGCTTGTGCTGATCTGATTTCTTACCAAACTCAGACCCTCCCATCTCACTCCTTAAATCTGGTACCACTGCCCAAGAGACTCCAAACCATGAGGGGGTCCAGTGGTACAGGTGTTTCTGCCTGAGAGGTCCAACTACATCTTCCCCAAGCATCTCTTACATGCACCAGTTTAACACACTGACTGACATGACTGCTTTTTTCTCACTATTGAGGTATGGGCTGGGCTGTGTTTGAGCAGAAGCGAGTGGATCTGAGGACTGAGCATACATGGTATATCGCCCGTGTAGAAGAATATTACTCTTCTACTATAGTTTGAAGAGAGGCACAGAGTGATTCAAATACTCGTGTGATCCGACGGACTGTAGCCTGCCAGTCACCTCCGTCCATGAGATTCTCCAGGCAAGAATACTGGAGTGGGTTGCCATTTCCTTTTCCAAGGGATGTTCCCAACCAACGGATAGAATGTGGGTTTCCCTTATTGCAGACAGTCTCTCTACCGTCTGAGCCAACAGGGAAGCCCATCTAAGGTAACCAGCACTGAGAAAAACTGTTGAAGTTTGACCAGAGGTTTACTTGTTAGAGTATCCTCTTGAATAGTGTTTCCTGCTGAACAAATGTTCAGAGCCTTTGGTAAAGACAGGAGTCAGCATCTCCAAAAGCCCAGTGATGGCTGAAGCGACACTAGCCATCCTTCTCCACTTCTGCCCTTGGGCCTCCTCCAGCCCACTCAACTTGCCTCTCGCTCAATTTTCTATAATCAGAGCCCTTGCTTTCCTTCAAAGCCCAACTCAACTGTATACAAACCACCCTGATTTGTCTCTTCTCTTAACTCCTTGTTTTGGCTCATGCATCCTTTTGAAACTCTGATGAAAGCTACAGACTTTTTCCATCAAGGGTTACACATTGGCATACATGCTTGCTCACTCACATGCGAAAATGTGTACGCAATACACCTCCCCCATGCATACAGACACACACACTTTTGAGTATATTAATTTTATTCTTTGGACTGATTGAAAGAAGGAAATACCCTGAAGGCCAGATGCAAAAAATCTAGGAATTGGCAGCTTGCAAGTAGAATCCTCTCCCTCCTTTGGCTTTCACCTGACCTCCCCCAGTCACCTCTTTCCAGACTGTAGCCTCCCTTCCAATCCCTTATCCTCTAGCCTCCAGCTGCCTCTGATTCCCCAGGGTTCATTATAACCTGCTCTTACCCACCCACCCAGGGACTCTCATTCCATTAGGACTCAGTCTGGCACAATGAGCTGGCTCACTTGACAGGCAGAGTCTAGATACTAAGTCTGACAGAAATCTGCAGATCAACTAGGACATATATTTGAACTACGGTTTTCTGAAAACAGTAGGGAGGGACTTGCAGGGAGAGTAAGCCTTTCAGAGCTGCTCATTTCACCTGAGAGAAAGGCCCTTCCTGCCTCCTCTAGAATACATGATATACTTGACGCTGGCCTACACAGAATGGAGGTAACAGGCCATAACCACATATAAGGAGAAGACAAAGGCCAAGTCACTTAGAAGATGATCTTCCCTAAACAGCTATCTTCAAACTTCTTGTATCTGAGGCTCTGCTTCTGTTGCCACTGGCTTACCATTCCTTCTTCACACACTGACTCCAACAGTTTATGTCAGAACTACTGAAGGGGAATAGATCAGGAGGGGAAAGTTCTTACAGACACTGGTTGTGACTCCTTATGGAAGAATGTCCACTGAATGGAGAGCTTGTTCAGTGAGGCCACAGTGGTGCTGTAGGTGCAGAGGAGAGTGACATCAGATCCAGCAGTCACATTCACAAAACTATTTGGGATGGTCACTTGCACTCCATTAACTTGACCTGAAAAGATAATCACCAAAAAAACAATAGTACACCTTCACATGCTGATAATACTTTTTCATTACAAAGCACTTTCAATGACATCTTATTGGAGGAATCCAGGCTGACGAGGAGAATCTAGAACGAGCTGTGTGCAAAAGTCAAGCAAGCAATGGCATGGGGTAGAGATGGCAGTTGGTGGTTTAGTTCCTAAATCGTGTCTGACTCTTGTGACCCCATGGATTATAGCCTGTCAGGCTCCTCTTTTGAGTATATTAATTTTATTCTTTGGAAAAAAAACCTGACCATCCTAGGAATTGGCAGCTTGCAAGTAGAATCCTCTCCTCCTTTGGCTTTCACCTGACCTCCCCCAGTCACCTCTTTCCAGACTGTAGCCTCCCTTCCAATCCCTTATCCTCTAGCCTCCAGCTGCCTCTGATTCCCCAGGGTTCATTATAACCTGCTCTTACCCACCCACCCAGGGACTCTCATTCCATTAGGACTCAGTCTGGCACAATGAGCTGGCTCACTTGACAGGCAGAGTCTAGATACTAAGTCTGACAGAAATCTGCAGATCAACTAGGACATATATTTGAACTACGGTTTTCTGAAAACAGTAGGGAGGGACTTGCAGGGAGAGTAAGCCTTTCAGAGCTGCTCATTTCACCTGAGAGAAAGGCCCTTCCTGCCTCCTCTAGAATACATGATATACTTGACGCTGGCCTACACAGAATGGAGGTAACAGGCCATAACCACATATAAGGAGAAGACAAAGGCCAAGTCACTTAGAAGATGATCTTCCCTAAACAGCTATCTTCAAACTTCTTGTATCTGAGGCTCTGCTTCTGTTGCCACTGGCTTACCATTCCTTCTTCACACACTGACTCCAACAGTTTATGTCAGAACTACTGAAGGGGAATAGATCAGGAGGGGAAAGTTCTTACAGACACTGGTTGTGACTCCTTATGGAAGAATGTCCACTGAATGGAGAGCTTGTTCAGTGAGGCCACAGTGGTGCTGTAGGTGCAGAGGAGAGTGACATCAGATCCAGCAGTCACATTCACAAAACTATTTGGGATGGTCACTTGCACTCCATTAACTTGACCTGAAAAGATAATCACCAAAAAAACAATAGTACACCTTCACATGCTGATAATACTTTTTCATTACAAAGCACTTTCAATGACATCTTATTGGAGGAATCCAGGCTGACGAGGAGAATCTAGAACGAGCTGTGTGCAAAAGTCAAGCAAGCAATGGCATGGGGTAGAGATGGCAGTTGGTGGTTTAGTTCCTAAATCGTGTCTGACTCTTGTGACCCCATGGATTATAGCCTGTCAGGCTCCTCTGTCCATGGAATTATGGAATAATATTGGAGTGGGTTGCCATTTCCTTCTCCAGAGGATCTTCCTGATCTAGGGATCAAACCCAGATCTCGTGCACTGCAGGCAGATTCTTAACTGTCTGAGCCACCAGGGAAGCCCATTTACCTATATACAGTTATGGAGCACCTGAAATGTGGCTCGTGTGACCGAGGAACTGAATTTGCTATTTTATTTAATTTGAATTAATTTATATTTAAATAGCCACATGTGGATAGTGAACAGTAAAATTTAGGCTTAAACTGAAAGTGATTCTGTCATTGTCAGGGGAAAAAATGTTCCCTTCCTTCAGATTCATTTGGTCTAAACTGAGAAATTATTTAAAAACTGAAAAGGAAAAAAAAATCTCTACATTAACAAGACTGTAAATAAACAGAAAAATAAAGATTAGTATCTGATTTAAACAAAACTGGGCACTGCAATTTTACTCACTTACCTGGCTGAATTAAAAAAAAAACAACCCCCCTCCCCTAAATAACACATATGTGGTTGAAATCTGTGTGACTGCTCTTAAAAATCAGTGCATACCATTAAAGGAAAATAATCCAAGGTGTATAAACTTGAGTTAATCAACACTCTAAAAAGATTTTAAATGCCTCATGTTTTGGTAATGGTTGTTCATTCATCTATTTAATGCCTACAATGTGACAGGCTCTTTGCTTAGGGGGATTATTATTCTAATATACCGAACAGTCATATTTAACTTAATGCATTTGAAGTGATTTAATTTCCAGCAACTTCATGTAAAGCTGCTTCATTTTTGAGTTAGACAATAACCAAATGATCACTAACTTTATGGATCTGCCTGCAAAACCAAAGTTCAAATATATTACTGCATTAAAATGCATAGCATGTACCTCCTGAAAATGGAAACAACATTAACATATCTTTCCAACAGGTGACTAATATATATTACAAGCATCTAAAATTACATACTTGAACTTTTTTGCAGTCAACATTCCCCATGTACCGACTCTGTGCCAAGCATCATGCCTGACACCAAAAATGTGACATTCTTCCTGACCAGGAAAGAAGTCCAGGTAGCACATCAAATTGCATACTGATGGAAACACTACTTGTGGTCTCACAGCCATTTCTGGATCAACTCATGGGACACTACCAATACTAGGCATAGCTTACCAAACTCTTTCTCTGACTTCCAAGCATGTGTAAGCACTGCAAACAATATATCAATACCAGATTTCCGTTCTATCTGCTTGACTGACACGACCCCATTTTTCTTCAGGCCAGCTAGATTATATATGTACACTATACATTAACAAAAGCAGTTAAATAGTAACTTAAAAACAAAGGCTCTGAAGTATTTATGGGTCACTGATTGGGCTTTGTTCAGAAAGTCACGATCAGGTAAGATCCTGAGACCATCTAAGTAGGTTTTAAACAATAAAAGAAAATTGAATGTGAGGTATAAACTCAATTCTGTAATATACTATAATATTCACTTGCAAAGGAAAAAAATAAGAAATTCACTCAAATCTCTGATAAGATTTCTGGTGACTTTTATTTTACTCACTTACCTGGCTGAATTAAAAAAAAAACAACCCCCCTCCCCTAAATAACACATATGTGGTTGAAATCTGTGTGACTGCTCTTAAAAATCAGTGCATACCATTAAAGGAAAATAATCCAAGGTGTATAAACTTGAGTTAATCAACACTCTAAAAAGATTTTAAATGCCTCATGTTTTGGTAATGGTTGTTCATTCATCTATTTAATGCCTACAATGTGACAGGCTCTTTGCTTAGGGGGATTATTATTCTAATATACCGAACAGTCATATTTAACTTAATGCATTTGAAGTGATTTAATTTCCAGCAACTTCATGTAAAGCTGCTTCATTTTTGAGTTAGACAATAACCAAATGATCACTAACTTTATGGATCTGCCTGCAAAACCAAAGTTCAAATATATTACTGCATTAAAATGCATAGCATGTACCTCCTGAAAATGGAAACAACATTAACATATCTTTCCAACAGGTGACTAATATATATTACAAGCATCTAAAATTACATACTTGAACTTTTTTGCAGTCAACATTCCCCATGTACCGACTCTGTGCCAAGCATCATGCCTGACACCAAAAATGTGACATTCTTCCTGACCAGGAAAGAAGTCCAGGTAGCACATCAAATTGCATACTGATGGAAACACTACTTGTGGTCTCACAGCCATTTCTGGATCAACTCATGGGACACTACCAATACTAGGCATAGCTTACCAAACTCTTTCTCTGACTTCCAAGCATGTGTAAGCACTGCAAACAATATATCAATACCAGATTTCCGTTCTATCTGCTTGACTGACACGACCCCATTTTTCTTCAGGCCAGCTAGATTATATATGTACACTATACATTAACAAAAGCAGTTAAATAGTAACTTAAAAACAAAGGCTCTGAAGTATTTATGGGTCACTGATTGGGCTTTGTTCAGAAAGTCACGATCAGGTAAGATCCTGAGACCATCTAAGTAGGTTTTTAAACAATAAAAGAAAATTGAATGTGAGGTATAAACTCAATTCTGTAATATACTATAATATTCACTTGCAAAGGAAAAAAATAAGAAATTCACTCAAATCTCTGATAAGATTTCTGGTGACTTTTATTTTCTGATTTATATGTTTCCATATTCCAACTCTCCACAAAGACCACACATTACATTTGTAATCAGTAAAAATTGTACCTACATTAGTTACAGTAAAAACCACACTTGTAATTGTTCCAAAATGGGTATCTAGCACAGGCCAGCGTAAGGCCTCACAGAGGGAAGTAGGTGTTCATTACAGGTGTGATTTTTAGAGGCTGGTGCAGAAGACCTGGGGCAACCCAATTAGCTAATGATTGGTAGCTCTTTAAAAGGGACAAAGACTTGCACTGTCTAACGTTAAGATTTAAAATGAATTTTCCTGGGGGAAAGGCAAAATAAGAACATATGTTCCCACCAGGATGGGAAAGGCAGCTTTTTCCTGCTCTAAGTCCTAGTTCTATCACAGGATGAATACAGTATTGGCTTCTGGTGACTCCATACAATGTCTGCTTAAACATTTAGTAATGAACATTTAGAGAATTATGACTAAACCACAAATAGTTTTGAAAAGCAACATTTCTGATTCAGTTCAGTCTCTCAGTTGTGTTCAACTCTTTGCAACCCCATGGACTGCAGTACGCCAGGCTTCCCTGTCCTTCACCATCTCCCAGAACTTGCTCAAACTCATGTCCATTGAAACAGCATAATATGATATTCTTTGTAGAAACCATAGAAAATATGAAAAGGCTAGGGAATAAGGTAAAAAATTATCTCTAATTCCATCAGCCAGAAGTAATCACCATGAGCAGTTTGGTACATAACCTTCTAGGAATATATTCTATGCATGTCAGTATGTCCTGCTTTTTCACTTAATATTTATCTTGAGCATTTTCTTATCTTGTTGAATATGCTTATTTAAACCTCATTGTAAAAACTGCCTAATATCACTGCTGGCTTAAAAATATCATTTGGGGGCTTCCCTGGTGGTCCAGTGGGTAAGGACACCGCCTTGCAGTGCAAGGGGCGCCTGTTCAATCCCTGGCCTGGGAAGATCCCACGTGCCGTGGAACGGCTGGACCGATGTGTCCAATGACCGAGCCGGAGCTCTGGAGCGCATGCACCCAAAGCCGGTGCTCTGCGACAACAGAGGCCACCGCGATGGGAGGCCCACACAGGCCAAAGAACAAAGATGGATGAGAATGGATAAATGAAAGACCAATAAAAGTGGCCCGCCGGCTCCCCTCCATCCCCAACCCGCACCCCACCCCCAAGAAAAAGAAGAAAAAAAAATCATTTGTTGGATAAACAATCTTATTTTATCTACCATGGACCTAATTTATCATAAGAAGAGATTCGAAATGTATTTGGTAGTTGAAAACACTAACCAAGGGATTTTTATGAATCAGTGATTTCTCCTGGGCCTACCAACATCAGAATTTGGACTTTAAAAATAATTTTGCTCTGCTCAGATCCATAAAAGCACCCATATTGTACACAATTGATAAATTACTCACACATTTTCCTAAATACTGTCTTACACTTGGAAAAGGACAACTCTTAAGAAATGTTAAATAGTAAAGCATGACAGGCGCTTCCAGCCAGGTTTAGCAAGTTGATCAAAATGAGCTTGAAGGAAACACTCAAGTAAAACAGAGAAAAAACTACCCTTGGCACAAACTTCAGCTTCTTAGTAAATTCATCTGTTCAACTTTCAAACTAAAAAAAGAAAGACACTGATTTTTTTCTGGGGAAAATAATTCTAATTCAGAAGCTACATACAACAATCCTATTTACAGCCTGGGTTCCCAAAATATCACCATAGCACAGATTTTCTAAGCAAGATTTCTGAAAATTATTTTTCTCAGCATACTAATCATAGTTCCTTTTAAGCACAGGAGTGAAAAAATGTGATTTCAGTTTAAAAGGAAACTCCATTCCCAATGATCTTCGGTGGGTTGGAAATTCTCTCCTTACCTGCAAGGCAGCTGAGGATCAGAAAGACCTTCCAAAATTTGAACAGCATTGTGCCGAGGTTCGGAGACTGCAGCCAAGGTGCAGGAGCTCGCCTGGACTAGGCTGAGTCTCAAACTGGCTTCTCTAATCACATCGAGGTTTGCCAGTCTTATCTGTCAGCATCACCAAGCAAACAAGCTTCTTGAGGCTTTCTTATTGGATACAGACCTTTCTCACAGCAGATGTGTTTCTTTGAAACAGTTTTCATGGGGCGTGTTTCCTTGATATATTTGCCAGTGTGTTAATGATAAACCCACATATTTAAATTCTTAAAAGTTCTTTGTACACAGATTCTCTAAGTTTTAGTGTTTAAAGTTAATCTTATTAAAAAGTTTTCCTCGAGGGGAAAAGGTACGTTGGAAGAGAACCTCTATAAATCAAAGTCGACAAGGTTAATTCATTTCAAATATTTTATCTACCATGGAATTTTGAAGAGATTCGAAATGTATTTGGTAGTTGAAAACACTAACCAAGGGATTTTTATGAATCAGTGATTTCTCCTGGGCCTACCAACATCAGAATTTGGACTTTAAAAATAATTTTGCTCTGCTCAGATCCATAAAAGCACCCATATTGTACACAATTGATAAATTACTCACACATTTTCCTAAATACTGTCTTACACTTGGAAAAGGACAACTCTTAAGAAATGTTAAATAGTAAAGCATGACAGGCGCTTCCAGCCAGGTTTAGCAAGTTGATCAAAATGAGCTTGAAGGAAACACTCAAGTAAAACAGAGAAAAAACTACCCTTGGCACAAACTTCAGCTTCTTAGTAAATTCATCTGTTCAACTTTCAAACTAAAAAAAGAAAGACACTGATTTTTTTCTGGGGAAAATAATTCTAATTCAGAAGCTACATACAACAATCCTATTTACAGCCTGGGTTCCCAAAATATCACCATAGCACAGATTTTCTAAGCAAGATTTCTGAAAATTATTTTTCTCAGCATACTAATCATAGTTCCTTTTAAGCACAGGAGTGAAAAAATGTGATTTCAGTTTAAAAGGAAACTCCATTCCCAATGATCTTCGGTGGGTTGGAAATTCTCTCCTTACCTGCAAGGCAGCTGAGGATCAGAAAGACCTTCCAAAATTTGAACAGCATTGTGCCGAGGTTCGGAGACTGCAGCCAAGGTGCAGGAGCTCGCCTGGACTAGGCTGAGTCTCAAACTGGCTTCTCTAATCACATCGAGGTTTGCCAGTCTTATCTGTCAGCATCACCAAGCAAACAAGCTTCTTGAGGCTTTCTTATTGGATACAGACCTTTCTCACAGCAGATGTGTTTCTTTGAAACAGTTTTCATGGGGCGTGTTTCCTTGATATATTTGCCAGTGTGTTAATGATAAACCCACATATTTAAATTCTTAAAAGTTCTTTGTACACAGATTCTCTAAGTTTTAGTGTTTAAAGTTAATCTTATTAAAAAGTTTTCCTCGAGGGGAAAAGGTACGTTGGAAGAGAACCTCTATAAATCAAAGTCGACAAGGTTAATTCATTTCAAATATTTCCATAAATGCCTCACGGCATTCGTTCACTAACCTTTTACAAATTAAATTAGCAAATTAGTGCTCTAAGATTTTCTCAGGAGACGGGGTTCACAGGAAGGACACAGGGGACATGAAGCAAGAAAGCATTCATTTCTATGTGAACAAACTCTGGACTTACCACATTTTGAAGCCCTGGTAAAAGACTGAATTGCATACTTTTATCTTCCAAGTTAGAAACCCTGTAGCACTTAATCATGCACCTAATTTTGCAAAATGAGGGGAATGAATAAATGTTTTAAGACTTCCATTGGATGAGTCTGAATTTTTGCAGATTAGGATACTGAATAGCTGCTACAGGGTTAACTTAGAAAGGGAATTCACTCGAAGGGAATGACAAGCCCACACAAGTGAGAAGCCTTCAGTTGAACATGAACTTCTAAAAAAGTTGCTCTCACTGGGCTTCCCTAGAGGTCCAGTGGGTAGAGAGCCTGCCTTGCAGTTCAGGGGGCACCGGTTTGATCCCTGGCCCAGGAAGATCCCACATGCCACGGAGTGGCTGAGCCAGTGCATCCAATTGCAAGCCAGTGCTTTGGAGCGCATGTGCCCAGAGCCTGTGCTCTGCAGTGAGAGAGGCCACTGCAATGGGAGGCCCACACAGGATGAAGAATAAAGATGGATGAAAAAAAATAATAAATAATAATAAAACAATGAAAGAGGCCCACCCCCCAAATTTTTTTAAAAATGTTGCTCTCCTGCTTAACTAACCCTGGGATATAGTCTCAAACTGGCTTCTAATCACATCGAGGTTTGCCAGTCTTATCTGTCAGCATCACCAAGCAAACAAGCTTCTTGAGGCTTTCTTATTGGATACAGACCTTTCTCACAGCAGATGTGTTTCTTTGAAACAGTTTTCATGGGGCGTGTTTCCTTGATATATTTGCCAGTGTGTTAATGATAAACCCACATATTTAAATTCTTAAAAGTTCTTTGTACACAGATTCTCTAAGTTTTAGTGTTTAAAGTTAATCTTATTAAAAAGTTTTCCTCGAGGGGAAAAGGTACGTTGGAAGAGAACCTCTATAAATCAAAGTCGACAAGGTTAATTCATTTCAAATATTTCCATAAATGCCTCACGGCATTCGTTCACTAACCTTTTACAAATTAAATTAGCAAATTAGTGCTCTAAGATTTTCTCAGGAGACGGGGTTCACAGGAAGGACACAGGGGACATGAAGCAAGAAAGCATTCATTTCTATGTGAACAAACTCTGGACTTACCACATTTTGAAGCCCTGGTAAAAGACTGAATTGCATACTTTTATCTTCCAAGTTAGAAACCCTGTAGCACTTAATCATGCACCTAATTTTGCAAAATGAGGGGAATGAATAAATGTTTTAAGACTTCCATTGGATGAGTCTGAATTTTTGCAGATTAGGATACTGAATAGCTGCTACAGGGTTAACTTAGAAAGGGAATTCACTCGAAGGGAATGACAAGCCCACACAAGTGAGAAGCCTTCAGTTGAACATGAACTTCTAAAAAAGTTGCTCTCACTGGGCTTCCCTAGAGGTCCAGTGGGTAGAGAGCCTGCCTTGCAGTTCAGGGGGCACCGGTTTGATCCCTGGCCCAGGAAGATCCCACATGCCACGGAGTGGCTGAGCCAGTGCATCCAATTGCAAGCCAGTGCTTTGGAGCGCATGTGCCCAGAGCCTGTGCTCTGCAGTGAGAGAGGCCACTGCAATGGGAGGCCCACACAGGATGAAGAATAAAGATGGATGAAAAAAAATAATAAATAATAATAAAACAATGAAAGAGGCCCACCCCCCAAATTTTTTTAAAAATGTTGCTCTCCTGCTTAACTAACCCTGGGATATACACCGGCCTTCTCTGGCTCTTCTGCAATCTCTCAGTCCTGGTATTTCTGTCTCAACAATGGGTCGCAAATTTGTCCCTTCTCTGATTTGGTGCTTCCATCCTGGTTCAGGTACTCAGATTCTCACCCATGACCTACTGTAGCAACTTCCTATATTGGCCAGCTTGACTTCTTCCTCCTTCAGTCCGTCTACCAGCCACATGCTGATGTTCCAACCCTGAACAAGCATCTTCAATGACAGCACTATGGAATCTTTCATCAAGTCTGAAGTCCTTAATTTGTATTCCCAACCATCTAAGATCTTGCCCGCACCTCACCTGAATTTAAGTCATGTTAAATAATCCACCTGAAAAATGCTGTCAAAAGTTATAGCCTTTAAGAGTGTTCAGTCACTTGAAATATGTGCAAGTTTGAGTGATATACTTTATGAACTTGAATTCACAGGAAGTATTTGACACCAACTCAACTCAGCCAAACGAACTTCCCACCACTCCTCAGAAAGCCATTTTGCTCTCATTTGGTATGATACCTTCTCAAAGCCTTCCCTGTCCATGCTCATGTCTGATGCCAAACCTTGGCTGCCAGTGAACTCTATCACTACTTAGAACTCTCTTCTCCCTCTTGCTATTGAAGCATATTCTTTCTTTTTTTTTTTTTTTTGGCCACTTCTATTGGTCTTTTCTTTATCTATTTTCATCCATTTTTTGTTCTTTGGCCCGTGTGGGCCCCCATCACGGTGGCCTCTGTTGTCGCAGAGCACTGGCTTTGGGAGCATGTGCTCCAGAGCTCAGGCTCGGTAGTTGGACACAACAGTCCATGGGATCACATGGGGTCACATGGGATCTTCCCAGGCCAGGAATCAGACTGGTGCCCCTGGCAATGCAAGGCATTGTCCTTACCCACTGGACCACCAGGGAAGCCCTGAAGCATATTCTCAACACAGGTCAATCATACTGTCCTATGTGAAAATTTTGAAGAGGCCACATACTACCTCTCTTTGGGGTCCCTCTTGGAAAGATCTGTATTATACTATAATACAGATAATAGCTTACATATAATAACTTACAGCTGATACCAGATTACTCTTCATTTAGTCTCTTTGTTAATAAGGTCTCCCCTAAGACCACTTGGCTGTGAGCCCCTCCAGGATGGGAACTAGACTTATACAGGCAGTTCCCAACCTATGAAATGCTGTGTCCCAAAATGTATTGATAAGCCCATCGTCTGAATCCAAGAGTACACATTTCCTGCTAAAACAATGCTTAAATAAAGTCTCCTTCCCAAACCTACACACCGTGTAGTCTAGCACTGGCTTGAATTCGGGGTGCTTGGCAATATAGGGTAGGGGAGGAGAAGAAAGAGTAGCAGGTGCCAGAGAAAGAACATTCCTTTCCTTTCCAAAGACACAGGTTGAGTGCCAGGCAATGCATTTTTTTTTCTCAAATAACCATTACATGTCTTTGTCACCCACATTCCCTTCTCCCTCACCCCCGCTCTCATGGTCCACTGGCCCCTTGTGTACCCAGGCTTCCCTAAGGGAGGGTCTCACTTCCCCCAAATCCTGCACTCCAGAAATACTTTTCTTTGTTTCCAATGGTATTAGTCCAAGAAACAGACATCCTCTTCTGGATAAGCCGGCATCAGCTCCATGTTAGGAAGAAAAAAATCAAGTGCTGTGAACATTCCCCCAACCTGTTTATGCTTCTAAAAAGAGAATGCTTGCTTTCCCTGAAATAAATCTCTAAACAGGTGTATCAGGCAATGAGTGAAGAGCAACAGTCTGAAATAAGAGGTTTTGCAGAAGGGGACAACTTATAGAGCTGGGGTCCATACCAGCTCTTCTCAGCCTTGGTTCTGTCTTTACCTCTGAGCCACCACACCTCCAAGAGATCCATAGTTTTCAAAATGACTTCTCTGAAAGTAATACTGCTTTCCCAGTGGGAGGAAGCCACAATGTGGAAAGAAATTTTAAGTCTGGGGGATGATCATGTCATTAATAACTAGGACAGTGTCGAGAGTGAAAGGGGTGCTATTAGCAATGCCACGGGGCAGATAGTAAAAGTCATGACAGTCCCAGGCAAACCTGAATGTCTGGCCTTCCACCTACAGGGAACGGCTAAGCACAAAACAGGTGCTAGTAAGAGCCTGTTAATTAACTCAGTATGTCCAAGACAACTGGCCCTGAGATGGGGAGTGGAGGGTTTGGCTTAAAGCTACTGCCAAAACCCAGCTGCGTCCGACAGAATCTCTCATACGAACACAAAACACTCGAGAGGATATAAATAAAATGCCTATGCTGCTGCTACCTTGGACCTCACTTTGACAACTCTGTGAAAAATAAACTCTAAGAGACAAAGTTTTCACTTCAGACTGAATTTTGATATCCTGACTATTACTCACAAGAAAGGAGCCATTAACTAGGACAGGAAATATTATCCAATATCTTACCCATTTTTACTGAGTTTCACAACTTTTAAAACTGCTTTTCTATGTTATCTTCACAACTGACAGTGAAATAGAGCAGGTATTATCTACATTCTCTATGTAAGAAAATGAAGGCTCAGAAACGTTGTGTCTTTCCCAAGGCCACATAAGACGCACTCGATGCTGGGCCTCCCAGCACACTGCCCAGTGGCCCTGTGTGAATATACAGTAACAAACATGCACTGCCCCCAGAGTTGTTCTTTTATTCTTAAAAATTACAAAAGTGATACATTTTGATTGTGAAGACATTTCAAAGAACAAAGAAGCATACAGAGGATAAAAAGAAAGCCCGTATGTGTTTGAGCTTCTGTGAATTTCCACACAGACACGTGAGGTGGGTTTTTTAAAGGAAAGGTAATCATAATATATCGACTGTTCTAGACGTTGCTTCTCCCACCCCAGGAAGGGGAAGGGGAAGCAACTCTTTATGTCACCATGGACAACTACATCTATAGGGCTGCCTTATCTGTTTTAAGGCTATATGGTATTTCATAGTATGAATGTAAAACAACTTAGTTCACCATTCTACTATTGGGGAATTCTTAGGGTCATTTCCAGTGTTTAAAAACAAAAGTCTTATGAACAATGGTGACATGAACTTCCTTTTGCTTGTATCTCGGCCCACTTATGTGATTATTTCTGTAGATTAGGTACCTAGAAATGAAACTGCTGGATGATGAAAGAGTCTGAACATTTTAATCTTTGGAAGATTATGAAAAATTTCTCACCAGAAAATCTTTACAAATCTACACCTCCGTTCAGAGTCTATGAGAGTGCCCATTCCTCTATGGCCTTGTCAACAAGGAGATGTATCAGTCATTTGCTTTTATTAGTATCATGACTGAAAACTGGTACTGCATTATATTTACATTTGTATTTCTCTAAGGATGTTGAGCCTCTTTTCATAGATTTGTTGACCTAATCAGTGTTCCTTTTTCTTATAAATTGCCTGTTTTAAGACCTTATACCATTTTCCCACTTATCTTTTCATATTGTAGAAGTACTCTTTATAGTGATGAATTTTAATTTGAGTTTGATATTTGTTTTCTTCCAGTCCATCAGTTTTTGAAAAAATGTGTCTTTTGCTGTAAAGAAGTTTGCATTTTACTGTGGTTAAATCCAGCAATTTTTTTCGCTGAAGTTTCTGAGTTTCACTTCATTTTTAAGAAAACCTTTTCCAATCTAAGATTATATAAATATTATTATATATTATTACATATTAATATTAAAATATCATATATTTTCTTCTAATGCTTCTATATTTTTGTCCTGCCTTTCAGTTATAGGAATTCTTTCCTTCCACTTCTCAGGCCAAGACCCTTTGTGTTACCCTTGACTCCTCTCCTTTCCTCATATACGAGATCTAATGCACCAGCGAATTCTTTGAGTCCATGTTCAAAATATACCCAGGCTCCAACCACCTTCCCTACCTTAATTGTTACCATCTGAGTCTGAGCCACCAGCATGGCTCACTGCAATAGCCCCCTAATGGGTCTCCCTGCTTCTGCCTTGTCCGCCTTGTCTATTCTCACAGCAACTGGAGTGATTCTTTTCTATGTAAGTCAGATCACATCTCACTTTTGCTCAAGATCCTCCAATAGCTCCCAGTTTCTCTTGGAATAAAAGCCAAAGTCTTTAAACTACTTTTGTCATGTTTAGTTGGAAAGTCATGTCCGACTCTTTGTGTCCCTACGGATTGCAGCACACCGGGTTTTCCTGTCCTTCACTATCTCCTGGAATTTGTTCAAATTAATGTCTGGTGAGTTGGTGGTGCTATCTAGTCATCTCATCCTCTGCCAACCTTATCACCTACCATTCTTCTCTTTCTTACTTTGCTCCAGCCACCTGCTCTTTTTTATTTTTCAAAAAAAAAGACATTTGTTATTATTATTATTTGTTTTTTTGGCCAAGGTGGATGTGGGATCTCAGTTCCCCAACCAAGGATCAAACTCATGCCCCCTACAGTAAGAAGTGCAGAGTCCTAACCACTGGACAACCTGAGAAGCCCCTAACTGCCCTTCTTGTTGACCCTCCAATTCAGCCAGGCATGTTCCCACTTGCTAGGGCATTTTCACTGGCAGTTGTCTGTCACACTCTAGCCCCAGATATCAACAGGGCCAACTCCCTCATCTTCAAGTCTTTGCTCAAATGTCAATTTTCATCACCTCCCTTGTTCACCCAATTTAAAACCTCAGCTTACCCCACTCTAGCCCTACCAATCCCTACTAAGTGTCCATTTTATTCACAGCACTCATTAATGTCCAACATACTATACAGCTTATTTACTGTTTACTTTTTTCACCGCACTACAAATTAAATTTCAAGGGGGCAGGGATTTCTGTCTATTTTTCCAAAGGCCTAGAATGGTGCCTTACATAGAGCAGGTGCTCAATAATTTTTTGTTAAAGGAACAAACTTGTGACTCTGGATTTAATCCATTAGGAATTTATCTTTATGTATTGTGTGAGATAGGGTGAAATGTGTGTGTGTGTTTTTTAATGCTCTCATGTCCTAAATAGGAGTAAATTCTTACCCTTTAAAGAAATTTCCTCTGAAAACAGCTAGATCATTTGAGGCTAGTTCTGATCAATTAAGTAGGTGATCAAGTTCAGTAATGCTCTTCTGTAGACAAGAAATGAGGCATACTTATAAGATAATGAGCCTGCTGTCTTTGTGTGCCTTGAGAGCTGGCTCAGAAGTCAGTCTCAGGTTTCCAAAAGACAGACCAAGGCCATTCTTAGAGCACCATTATGGGAGAGAGAGACAAACAGACAGAGACAGGGATATTTGGAAGCAAAGCTTTTCATATATATTTTTGATAGCTGAAGTATCTGATTTTCAAGGGGAAATCAGAATTTATTGGATTTCCTTATGCACGTTTCATGGTGCAGTGTGATTTTTTAAATGTTGGATTATGTATAGAAGGGCACAATCTAGTCAGTGTTTTGAGTCAAAAGATTTTCATTCATTCTTGTTGGAATGGTTCCAAAGAACTTGTTTCAAAAATTCCTTGTGCAGGGCTTCCCTGGTGGTCCAGTGGGTAAGGACACCACCTTGTAGTACAAGGGGCGCCGGTTCGATCCCTGGCCTGGGAAGATCCCACGTGCCGTGGAGCGACTGGACCCATGTGTCCAATGACCAAGCCGGAGCTCTGGAGCGCATGCGCCCAGAGCTGGTGCTCTGGGACAACGGAGGCCACCACGGTGGGAGGCCCCCACGGGCCAAAGAACAAAGATGGATGAAAATAAAATGAAATCAATGAAAGACCAAAAGAAGTGGCCTGCCTGCCCCCTCCCTTCCCAACCCTCCTACCCCCACCAAAAAAGAAAGAACACTACCTCTAAAAAAAAAAAAAATTCCTTGTCCAATCACAGTGCCATTGAAGCTTCAGTGCTTCTTCCAACTGCCTGCTAGGCCTCTGCTTATATGTCCCACTAGTGCTTCACATGTTACCTCATACATGCCACCCTCTGTCGCCAAACCTGTGCCCCTTCCCAGTGACTGCTGCTGCTGCTCCCATTACATCTCTTCATTGGGGTATTCACTGACTTCTACTTTCAGTCACCCTGTCAATCCACCAGTACCGAATCCTATTGAGAACATCTTTGCAGTTCACCTTCTTCTTTCCATCTTTCCTTCTCTAGTTCAGTCACAGTTATCTCTTGTTTAGATACCCGCAATAGTCTCCAAGCCCATCTCCTTGCCTCAAATCTTCCTTTCAAATCCATCTTCTGTAACCCTGCCAAATAAGCTTTCCTAAAGTCCAATGTAATTGTGTCCTTATCATCAGAAATCTTCTGTGACGGAGGCTTCCCTGGTAGCTTAGTGGTAAAGACTCCAACTGCCAGTGCAGGAGACATGGGTTTCATCCCTGATCCAGGAAGATCCCATATGCCGAGAAACAACTAAGCCCATGTGCCACAACTATTGATTCTGTGTTCTAGAGACCCAGAGCCATGACTACTAAGCCCATGTGCCACAACTACAGAAGCCCTAAAGCCCATGCTCTGGATCAAGAGAGGCTACCACAATGACAAGCCTGAGCACCACAACTAGAGACTAGTCTCACTAGTCACTCTAGTCACTCTCTGTGACTAGAGAGAAGCCCACACAGCAATAAAAATCCAGCACAACCATTAATAAATAATTAATTAATTTAAAAAACTCTTCTATGACGCCCTTTTACCTTTTTGCCTAGACATAAATGGTTTTACCTGGCATCTTCAACCTACCTTTCCTGTTTATTTTCTGCTTTTTGTAACACCAAAGAGTGTCAGAACTGGCCAACCAATAGTCTGGTCAGTAGTCTCCCAACCAAATTAAATACTCTGTTTGCTGAACCTAGGTCTCATTTTTCCACTCCTGTGCCCTTACAAAGCTACTCCCTCCTTCTACGTCACCCATCCCACCAAGTCTAATTGTCAAATATCTACTCATCCCGTGAACCTCATCGCAAGTGCTAACTTGTCCGTGGATTGTCTCCTGATTCCCATATGATGTGACCTCATCTGTATGATTAGCAAATATCATTTGCCCAGCACTTAAGAGGAAAGGGCAGCTATTCAGGTACTGGTCCTCTTCAGGCTTCTAAGAATGCAAGCTCTGAAGGAAGATACAGACTTGTGTCTAGGTGATTTCTGCCTCCCTCCCTCCTCCACCTACACACACTGAGCTTCTTATGGGTCAGACATTGTGTTAAGTTCTTTAAATGCATTATATCACAATCTTCTTCAAAGTCTTAGGATGGGGGCAGTATTATTATGCTCATTTTATAGGGAAAGAGGGATTCCTCTTGTAGCTCAGCTGATAAAGAATCCGCCTGCAATTCAGGAGACCCTGGTTTGATTTCTCTGTCGGGAAGATATTTTGGAGAAGGGATAGGCTACCCCTTTCAGTATTCCTAGCCTTCTCTTTGTGGCTCAGAAAGTAAAGAATTCACCTGCAATGTAGGAGACCTGGGTTCAATCCCTGGGCTGGGAAAATCCCCTGAAGAAGGGAAAGGCTACTACCCATTCCATGTCCTTTCCTGGAGAATTCCATGGCTTGTCCGTGGGTCACAAAGAGTTGGATGCGACTGAACGACTTCATTTTACAGGGGAGAAACAGAAGCACAGGGAAATGAAACAATTTGCACAAACCCCACATGGAGCAACACACAGACTCAGGATTCAAATTCTCATCCTCTCAACAGGACTATATATTCATATATATATATATATATATATATATATATATATATATATTCCTGTTACTATATAGAGCCTGCGTCCTATTCATCCATGCACTTAGGTGGTCTTCTGCTCTCTTCAGCAGCAATACCTGTTGGCTCCTGCTCCCCATCTCCACCTTTTACGCATCTACTGAGCAGCCATATTTATCTTGCTTTACCAGTTCTCCATTGTGAAATGGCTATCAGCTTTACTTTACTGAAAAACATGCCTCATTTTTCCACTCCTGTGCCCTTACAAAGCTACTCCCTCCTTCTACGTCACCCATCCCACCAAGTCTAATTGTCAAATATCTACTCATCCCGTGAACCTCATCGCAAGTGCTAACTTGTCCGTGGATTGTCTCCTGATTCCCATATGATGTGACCTCATCTGTATGATTAGCAAATATCATTTGCCCAGCACTTAAGAGGAAAGGGCAGCTATTCAGGTACTGGTCCTCTTCAGGCTTCTAAGAATGCAAGCTCTGAAGGAAGATACAGACTTGTGTCTAGGTGATTTCTGCCTCCCTCCCTCCTCCACCTACACACACTGAGCTTCTTATGGGTCAGACATTGTGTTAAGTTCTTTAAATGCATTATATCACAATCTTCTTCAAAGTCTTAGGATGGGGGCAGTATTATTATGCTCATTTTATAGGGAAAGAGGGATTCCTCTTGTAGCTCAGCTGATAAAGAATCCGCCTGCAATTCAGGAGACCCTGGTTTGATTTCTCTGTCGGGAAGATATTTTGGAGAAGGGATAGGCTACCCCTTTCAGTATTCCTAGCCTTCTCTTTGTGGCTCAGAAAGTAAAGAATTCACCTGCAATGTAGGAGACCTGGGTTCAATCCCTGGGCTGGGAAAATCCCCTGAAGAAGGGAAAGGCTACTACCCATTCCATGTCCTTTCCTGGAGAATTCCATGGCTTGTCCGTGGGTCACAAAGAGTTGGATGCGACTGAACGACTTCATTTTACAGGGGAGAAACAGAAGCACAGGGAAATGAAACAATTTGCACAAACCCCACATGGAGCAACACACAGACTCAGGATTCAAATTCTCATCCTCTCAACAGGACTATATATTCATATATATATATATATATATATATATATATATATATATTCCTGTTACTATATAGAGCCTGCGTCCTATTCATCCATGCACTTAGGTGGTCTTCTGCTCTCTTCAGCAGCAATACCTGTTGGCTCCTGCTCCCCATCTCCACCTTTTACTACGCACATCTACTGAGCAGCCATATTTATCTTGCTTTACCAGTTCTCCATTGTGAAATGGCTATCAGTCATCCTCCTCAGAAGTAAAGCTGTTGCTGGTCAAAACCTCAGTCCCAATAACCACCTTATTGCTGAAAATGAGGCTCAGAGAGAATTTTTCCAAATAGCACATAAATGCCAGTGTCAGGACCTCAGCCCAAGATAGCTGGTTCTGGGACACATGCTCTTTTTTTATTATAAAGAACTTTATTGTAATAAATTTGATAAGTGATATCAAATGGGCATATTTCTTAAAAGACAAAAATACTGCCACTGACTAAAAAAGAAACAATTTTAAAGAATTTTTTCTTAAATTCTATTTATGTATTCATTTTTGGCCATTCTGGGTTTTCACTGTTGCCACAGGCTCTTCTCTAGTTGCAGGGAGTAGGGGCTAGTCTCTAGTTGAGGTGAGCAGGCTTCTTGTTGCGGTGACTTCTCCTGTTGTGGAACTGGGGTCTTAGGGCACACGGGCTTCAGTAGTTGTGGCACATGGGCTCCACGGTTGTGGCTCCGAGGTTCTAGAGCACAGGGTCAACAGTTGCAGCTCACGGGCTGAGTTGCTCCACAGCATGTGGGATCTTCCCAGATCAGGGATCGAACCCGTGTCTCCTGAACTGGCAGGCGAACTCTTTACCACTGAGCTACCAGGGAAGCCCCTAAAAGGAAACAATTTTTTATAGGTTTTTCTTTTTTGTCTTTTTAAATTTTTTTAAATTGAAGGATAATAGCTTTACAGAATTTTGCTGTTTACTTCTAAACCACATGCTATTAACTTATGGTTTTTGTTGTTTTTAGTTAATTTGTCTTCGTTGCTAAGCCATATCTAACCTTTTTTGCAACCCCATGGGCTGTAGCCAGCCAAGCCCCTCTGTCCATGAGATTTCCCAGGCAAGGATACTGGAATGGGTTGCCATTTCTTTCTCTGGGGATCTTCCTGACTCAGGGATCCAACCCACGCCTCCTGCATTGCAGGTGGATTCTTTACCACTGAGTCACCTTGAGAAGTACACTAACTTATGATAGATTGTGCCTTAAAGGAACTAACCTAGTAATGTTTGGTGAATTCACTTTTCCAAGTTCTTTGTATACCAAAGTGAATATTTGAAAGCCAGAATTAATTTTGGTGTGCATGATCTGCTATATTTTATTTATAGGAATAAACAAATATAGAGTGATATCAGTATCATCAGCAACAACAAACTTCCTTATTCCAAGTTAACACTGAGTTGCCTTGAGAACAGTAAAAAAGAAATGGCAGGGCTTCCCCTGGTGGTCCAGTGGGTAAGGACACCACCTTGCAGTGCAAGGGGCACCGGTTCGATCCCTGGCCTGGGAAGATCCCACGTGCCGCGGAGCGGCTGGACTGATGTGTCCAATGACCGAGCCAGAGCTCTGGAGCGCATGCGCCCAGAGCCGGCGCTCTGCGACAACAGAGGCCACCGCGATGGGAGGCCCGCAGGAGCCAAAGAACAAAGACGGATGAAAATAGAGAAATGAAAGACCAATAGAAGTGGCCCGCCCGCTCCCCTCCCTCCCCAACGCGACCCCCGCCTAAAATAAAAAAAAAAAAAAAGAAAAAGAAATGGCATATAATTCTGCAATTATCCACACCAGAAGGCTGGGAGGTCCAAACTAGGGGTTCCAGAAAGAGAAACTATCAAGTGAATTCTGTGATGGTCTTACTCAGTGAAAGAGTCCTCCTTCTCCCTCCCGTCTCTGTGTTATAAGGACTGGAATTTCCCTAGGCAATCAACCTTGTGTGAACTCACAACCCAAAATATGCCCTGTGAACACTTTGCTGAGAGTCTTCTAGCAGTCTTCAGTAAAGCTGTGAATCAAGGGCACTTTGGGAATATATTTAGGTAGAACTGTGGAGGTTGCTGTCCTGTTGGATTGGGGGAATCTTTGTTTCCTGTCCTGGAGCGAAGAAGCATGCAAAAAGTTCTCCTTTGCTAAGCTGTGTTTTAACAAGAAGTATGAGTCAGCTTGTGTCTAGTAGCCTGGGACTGCTTACCTAACGATAGTAGAGAGGCTGGAAAGGGTTAGTACCAGGAACCCTGTGTTAACGGATAGTGTGACTAAACCCGCTGTGTACATTAATGTGTTTGGGGAAGCCTACTCCTAGGCAGTTTGTGTTGTACAAACAGGCTCTGCTTCAAAAAATACATATATGTGCAGGCTCAAGCACATGCACATGTGTGCACATACAGACACATATCTAACATCTATTCAAACCAAGAGGTCCCAGACCCTCCCATTCCTTTCAACTGGGAGTGATCAAGTTTGACTTGAATCCAGAAAAATCACATTCTAACTGTACAATTGCAGGGTACTGGTTTGGGTTTTGGTTGGTTGCTTGGTTGGCTTAGTTGTTCAACTAGTCCTATTCCATACTTTCTAAAACTGGCAGACCTGAGCGAAAATCTCTAAAAATTAGAGATAGTTTTGGAGCCAACAGATTGAAGGGTTGCTCAGCTCCATGAGCTGATTAATGGCACTGTGAGATAGTAATAAGAGTTGACAAATGCTGAAGGCTTACCAGCTGAGAGGCCCTGGGTTAAGCAAAGACGGATGAAAATAGAGAAATGAAAGACCAATAGAAGTGGCCCGCCCGCTCCCCTCCCTCCCCGACGCGACCCCCGCCTAAAATAAAAAAAAAAAAAAGAAAAAGAAATGGCATATAATTCTGCAATTATCCACACCAGAAGGCTGGGAGGTCCAAACTAGGGGTTCCAGAAAGAGAAACTATCAAGTGAATTCTGTGATGGTCTTACTCAGTGAAAGAGTCCTCCTTCTCCCTCCCGTCTCTGTGTTATAAGGACTGGAATTTCCCTAGGCAATCAACCTTGTGTGAACTCACAACCCAAAATATGCCCTGTGAACACTTTGCTGAGAGTCTTCTAGCAGTCTTCAGTAAAGCTGTGAATCAAGGGCACTTTGGGAATATATTTAGGTAGAACTGTGGAGGTTGCTGTCCTGTTGGATTGGGGGAATCTTTGTTTCCTGTCCTGGAGCGAAGAAGCATGCAAAAAGTTCTCCTTTGCTAAGCTGTGTTTTAACAAGAAGTATGAGTCAGCTTGTGTCTAGTAGCCTGGGACTGCTTACCTAACGATAGTAGAGAGGCTGGAAAGGGTTAGTACCAGGAACCCTGTGTTAACGGATAGTGTGACTAAACCCGCTGTGTACATTAATGTGTTTGGGGAAGCCTACTCCTAGGCAGTTTGTGTTGTACAAACAGGCTCTGCTTCAAAAAATACATATATGTGCAGGCTCAAGCACATGCACATGTGTGCACATACAGACACATATCTAACATCTATTCAAACCAAGAGGTCCCAGACCCTCCCATTCCTTTCAACTGGGAGTGATCAAGTTTGACTTGAATCCAGAAAAATCACATTCTAACTGTACAATTGCAGGGTACTGGTTTGGGTTTTGGTTGGTTGCTTGGTTGGCTTAGTTGTTCAACTAGTCCTATTCCATACTTTCTAAAACTGGCAGACCTGAGCGAAAATCTCTAAAAATTAGAGATAGTTTTGGAGCCAACAGATTGAAGGGTTGCTCAGCTCCATGAGCTGATTAATGGCACTGTGAGATAGTAATAAGAGTTGACAAATGCTGAAGGCTTACCAGCTGAGAGGCCCTGGGTTAAGCATTGTGTCTCACACTAATCCTGCGAAGGAGGATTTACGTTCCTCCTTTTATAAGTGAGGGAAATGAAGTTCAGAGAGGTTAAATGAGCTTTCATTGGTCACACAGTTTGTAAATGGCAGAACGAGGCCTCGGGCCCAAGTATGACAGCTCCAATGCTCATCCCCTTGCCAATGAAATGATGTGACCTCCTGGCTCTGAACAAGGGACTGTAGAATACATAGTTAACACAGTCCCTGCTTGCATGGTTCACACTCTTGCTGGAAGACAAGACAAACTCACACTAAATACACACTTAAGGACTGATGCTAAGAAGTACACAGCCATAAAGGCCACATTATGCAGCACAGAGAACAAATAAATACAAGTACAGAAAGGGGAATGTGGGCCGTTGCAAGGGATGGTTGCAACTCCCCACATCTTCCTTGCAGAATGAGTTCCATGGGATCCACCTGGCAAGAGAGAGGGGTTTGGGGAGGATCTGAGTAGGAGTTTTGAAGATAAGGATCCAAAATGAACAATGAACAAAGGGAGGGCAAGTATGACAACAAAGCAAAGAGGGCAGGATGCTTTATGCACAAGCTCGGGAAAAACAGCACTGGGAATATCTAAAAAGAGTTGTTAAGATGAGGGTCGGGCATGAAGGCACTTACAAAAAGAAGACAGATGACAAAAGCAGGAGAAAACAGCAAAAGTGTCAAGCTCTTGTTGGAATTGGATTAAAGTAGAGGAAGCATATGAAAAGCCTGTTTTTGTGCTTACTTGTCTGCTTGGTTTTTGTCCTGCACGGTGTTTTGTTTTTGCTGTTTATAGGTTGCTCATTTGCTAGTTTTAATGAGGCAGCCTAGCCAAGTGACGAGGAGCATGGTCTCCAGAGTCAGGCAGCTTGCTTTTAAGCCCGGTTTCTGCCACTTACCAGCTGAAGGATGGTGGGTAAATGACTTCAATTCTTTGTGCCTCATTTTCCTCACCCACAAAATGAGATAAAAGAAGATCGACCTCATGAGATTGCTATTACTGTTAGAATTATACAGCTTATTATTGCAAAGTGCTAAGAACAGTGTCTTCATATAGTAAGTACTCTAGGTGAACTTGGTGTATCAATACATGTGAACACTGAAATGTGTGGGAAACATTATCAACATTGAAATATGTGGGACATTGTTAAAATCACTGTGTAAAGATCTTTCTCTTAAAACCACTGGTAGATGAGGCCATCCACACAGACTGAAGCATGGCACCGAGGACAGTGGAGGGCTAGCTGCTGCTTGTAAGCCCCTGTCACCTTCAACTACTTATACCAGGCCCAGCTCATATGATCTTGCAACTCCCAGTGTAAAGTGAAATGGACACCCTGGTTCATAATACACCCTATATTTACAGACCTTATAAGGAAGCAATTTGGGCTAGGAGCTCAGACCTGGCTAACTCTTAGAGTCTAAGAGAAGTATCTTTCCTCCTTCCCCAGCTGGGGTCCCTCCTTTGCACCCCCACCTGCAAAGCCTCCTCCACTGAGTCAAGTCTTCCTGGGCAGTACAGCACTTCTTTATGGGAAGGAGGACTTAGATCTCCCATAACCCTTTGCAGCAACAACTCTGGAGGGAGCACAAAGCTGAGATCAGCAAAGCAGGAATGGGGAGGGTTCCCATGAGTGACCAGACCTTGATAAGTTGTACCTATCCTTCTCCTATGCTCCTCTGGGAGATTAAACTGTGCCTCAAGGTCTGAAAGCTCCATGGCTCAGAAATAATTTTCAGAGCAGCTAGCCCCAAACCATGTTACAAGGTCAGTCATGGTTTCCTTCGAGACCACCATTCACTACAGCATTCGCTGGTAGTCAGCTCCTAGTGTTCCCTGGCATACTGTGTGCTGGAGTTGCTCAGAGCCACTCACTAGAGACTTTGGGCTGAGCTTCCCCCAGTGGTTTTTCTGACAGTCTCAAAGCCTGTGTGCCTCTCGCTCAAAAGGACATGTTCTGTCTTTCCACTTCCAAGGAGCATGATTGAGCCCTGCTTAGACAGGGTGGGTGTTCAGGCCTGCCGTCTCCCAAGTGTTACCCTCAGAGATAGCTTCCCCCACCTTCACTTGTGAGGAATGACTAATGACCGCCATATCAGGGCATACAGAAAAGGAGAAGCTGCGGGAAGAGAAGTTTGGGGCTTCAGCCAAACTCCGCCACTGCCACTGCTTTCGAATAAGCGACACACCTATACTTGCGCCTTCACAGGACGCCCACTTCCACAGTGAGAAATCAGGTGAACCCTTACGCAGGAAGAGTTAAGACCCAGATGTGATGGAATGGCTCTAGACCATTGAGTCCAAATCCTTCATTTCATGGAGCATCAAACTTGCCCTGGGTCTCATGACTCATGGCAGAGGTCGAGCAGGGAGGAGAGCATAGGTCACCTGGCTTTTGGTAAGACTTCCTGGGAGAGGAAAAGGTGCAGAAGTGGGAAACGCGAGACTTGTTCCAAACATCCACATATCTGATGAATAAATAATAGGCTCTGGAGCCCTTTCCAACTGGGCGGAGGTGTGCAGCCTGGTTCCAGCCCCAACTAGCAGGAAATAACTCTGGCCAATCTCCACTGCTTCATGACCCTCCCAAGGCAAACAGCACTTTGTCTCAGGTGAGACCAGCATCTGAGAGCCTTGCGGTAGACTCTGGGTAGAGACAGCATTAAGAGAAGCAGGTATCTGCGAGAAAAGCCGTTTTGACTCCTATGTATCTCCCTGACTCTGTCACCACACAACTCAGCAAGGCTAAAATCCCCTACCCCATTTTTCAGTTAAAGCTTTGTGTTCTATGGGTGATCGAGGAGACGATGATAACACGGTCTAGCCCTCCATTATCTCTC
The DNA here is from genome assembly GCA_022376925.1 of Tragulus kanchil. Classification (NCBI taxonomy): domain Eukaryota; kingdom Metazoa; phylum Chordata; class Mammalia; order Artiodactyla; family Tragulidae; genus Tragulus; species Tragulus kanchil. The sequence goes on along the minus strand of JAIOJX010000001.1, from coordinate 60,525,358 downwards.
TGACCTCCCACCACTCTCCCTCTCGCTCACTCCTCTGTAGCCACTTGGCCTCTTGGCTATTCTTCAGACATGCCAAGCAAGCTCCCACTCCAGGGTTTTTCTACTTTGTGTTCTCCTCCAGCCATCTGTATGCATTGCTCCCACCCTTCCCACAAATCTTTGCTCAAATGTCACCTTTCCAGAGATCCTTTGCCCAACTACCCTATCTAAAAGTGCACCTGTCACTCTCTAAGGCCTTCCCCTTAGACAGGGTGGGTGTTCAGGCCTGCCGTCTCCCAAGCCCTAGTCTTCCCCACCTTCACTTGTGAGGAATGACTAATGACCGCCATATCAGGGCATACAGAAAAGGAGAAGCTGCGGGAAGAGAAGTTTGGGGCTTCAGCCAAACTCCGCCACTGCCACTGCTTTCGAATAAGCGACACACCTATACTTGCGCCTTCACAGGACGCCCACTTCCACAGTGAGAAATCAGGTGAACCCTTACGCAGGAAGAGTTAAGACCCAGATGTGATGGAATGGCTCTAGACCATTGAGTCCAAATCCTTCATTTCATGGAGCATCAAACTTGCCCTGGGTCTCATGACTCATGGCAGAGGTCGAGCAGGGAGGAGAGCATAGGTCACCTGGCTTTTGGTAAGACTTCCTGGGAGAGGAAAAGGTGCAGAAGTGGGAAACGCGAGACTTGTTCCAAACATCCACATATCTGATGAATAAATAATAGGCTCTGGAGCCCTTTCCAACTGGGCGGAGGTGTGCAGCCTGGTTCCAGCCCCAACTAGCAGGAAATAACTCTGGCCAATCTCCACTGCTTCATGACCCTCCCAAGGCAAACAGCACTTTGTCTCAGGTGAGACCAGCATCTGAGAGCCTTGCGGTAGACTCTGGGTAGAGACAGCATTAAGAGAAGCAGGTATCTGCGAGAAAAGCCGTTTTGACTCCTATGTATCTCCCTGACTCTGTCACCACACAACTCAGCAAGGCTAAAATCCCCTACCCCATTTTTCAGTTAAAGCTTTGTGTTCTATGGGTGATCGAGGAGACGATGATAACACGGTCTAGCCCTCCATTATCTCTCTGACCTCCCACCACTCTCCCTCTCGCTCACTCCTCTGTAGCCACTTGGCCTCTTGGCTATTCTTCAGACATGCCAAGCAAGCTCCCACTCCAGGGTTTTTCTACTTTGTGTTCTCCTCCAGCCATCTGTATGCATTGCTCCCACCCTTCCCACAAATCTTTGCTCAAATGTCACCTTTCCAGAGATCCTTTGCCCAACTACCCTATCTAAAAGTGCACCTGTCACTCTCTAAGGCCTTACCAGCTTTTGTTTTCTCCTCATGGCATTTATTGCCATCTCACATTGTAGCATATATTTTGTTTAATGTCTTCCCACACTAAAATATGAGCAATGTGAAGATAGGGACTTTGTCTGGCATGTTCATTCTTGAATTTCCATCACCTAGACCAGTCCCTGGCACATAATGGGTGCTCAGTAAATATTTGCTGGATAAATGGATGAGTAGATAGAAACGGGGCTTCATATTTCCCTAGTGCATGGTTACAGATAACAGGTGACCTTGTAAACACACTTTCATTCTGTTTCTTCATTTACCAAACAAATATTCACTGCATGTCCTTATGGCCCAGCCACAGACTAGCAGAAAAGAAAAATGAACAGACGTAAGAAGCAAGCCTTCACCAGCTCCTTCTCTGTGCTTCCTCCAAACCCTGGTTAGTACTTACAGCACTGTGTTGCTTCTTAAAGAGAGATGGCTCTTGAAGAGTAGGAGATGTTAGTCAGGAGAAGAAAATTGAGGTGGGGATGTGGAAAAGGACATTGCAACCAAATGTGCATGAACACAGAGGCTCATATGGGAAACAGCTTTACGGTGCTGGGCCACAGGGTGGCAGGGAAGGAGAGACGTAGCCAGGGTCAAAGCTGGGGACAAAGCAAAGGTTCTGGCTAGAGGTCTCTGCCTGCTATAACCAAATGCAGAGTTAAGCCTTTAAGTCAGAGGGGACAAACTTGTCAACCATGGAGAGGGGCTGCCTACAGAAGTGTATAGTTTGACCTACAAACTTATTGTTTGAAATGCAGCAGCCAATATTTCAAAAATTAAAATATTTTACATAAAAATCTAAATGTTTAGGCTTTTTTTTGAATTATCCATATATCATCCTACCTAGCCCACATGGCTATGCGTGTCAGCCCCTGAGCATCTGTCCCCATTAAACAAGGCATGTGCTCTCCAACTTGTCAGTCTCCACTCAGCCTGTGTCACTGATTAGGTTATAGCTGATCCCCCAGCCGCTAGTATGGCTAGGAAGTGCCAAGGCTTGGCATTTGAGTCTTTGTCCTAAATATTTGTACTCTGAGCTAGCACATGATTAATGCCTAGCACCAAGAAGGCCCTCCACAATACTTTGTTTGAAGAATGAGCAAACTCATACCTTTATCTCTTAAACTGGAAAGTCTTTCCCATGGCCTCTGTCTAGGCAGATCCTGCCCCATCTCTCAAGGCCCCAGCTCAGATACAGCCTCCTCCATGAAGCCTTCCCTGATTTCATGCTCCTCCTCCAACAGAGGTCCCCTGTCCTGTGCCTATAGGATGGAGAATATGAAGGCAACAAACCTGGGGTGCAACGGGTGTCTTAGGGGGAGCACTGGGATGGTTTGAGCTGTGTAGTAGGGGGAAGAGAAAATCTGAGGCTTGAACTTGAGAATCTGAGTACCTGAGTGTAAGTATCCAAATGATGGAAACTGAGAGACAACCGTAAAATCAGTAAAATAGATCCCAGTTTATTTATTTTTCTTCTTGCTTTCTTTCATTCCTAGCTCTCTGTTCCCCGTACCTTAACTGTCTTTCCCGAGTTAACAGAGGACCCAAAGGCTCAAAAAGGACAGCTTTCTAAAGAATTGATCTGCCAGCCCCCTAAATGAGATTGCAGCAATAATGCCTCATTGTAGTTTTTATTTGCATTTCTCTAACAATCAGCAACGCTGAGCATCTTTTTGTGTGCTTTTTGAAGGTCATCTATGTGTCAAGGAGGACAGTTTTGAAGTGCTGTGGTCAATTTTGGACTCTTGGGACAGCTTTTTTTAACTGGTAAGGAGAAGCTGAGAAAACAACTAGTCCAGAACAATTCCAAATCCTCTCCTAAAATAATCTCAAATCTCCTTTCTAACTCTGTGATTGACCCTTATAAACTAATTCCCTTCTGACATTCCTCCTCTCCTGCTCTCTGTCCTTTGTTCTGTCTTCTTTCCCCTCCTCTTTCCTTTTCTTCGTTTCCTCTCACCTTTAGATCTCTACCTTCAGAACTCTCCACATGTGCAAAGCTTATAGAGATAGAAGAAAGTCTTTTCAAGGCATTCCCTGAAAGTTTTCCCTCTTCCACTAACTGGGGGATAATCCAAACTTGTCAACAAGAGCATAATAAATCTGTCTCTAATTTTAGGGATCAAATAGAAACCCCTTTTAAAGAATATCCAGGGTTGGGCATTAATGCTAACACCCCAACAGCAATCTGCACATTCTTTGTTAATGGCCTTAAGCCTGAAATATCAGATGCTATTCAGAAGCATAAAACAGGCTTGTAGACTACACCCATTCATGAGTTTCACTTGGTGTCCAGTATTTTTTTGTTCAGCATTTTGCAGGGAGCATAATAAACAAACCACACACCACAAATTTATGTATTTATGAGTCAAACAGCTTGAAAGAAATAAAAGGCCCTCCACAAATAAAACACAGATAGATGTCAATACCTGCAGGCACTGCAGAGAAAATGACACCAGGCCTGTGACTGTACAACTCTGGCCAACCAGGGTTGCCAGATATAGCAAAATAAAATAGGGAATTTTGAATTTCAGATAAACAACAATTAATATCTTAGCATGAGTATGTCTCATGAAACATCTTGGACAAACGTAGACTAAAAAATGATTTGTTTTGTATCCAACATTCACATTTAATTCCTATATTTCACCTGGCAACCCTATACAGGTTGCTCAGTAAGAAACAAAGCAATTCTTCCCTTCAAGGATGGCATCCTAGAGTATTCCCAGTTGCTTCTGGATCAGCAAGGAGAAATAACTCTATTCATAAGTGGTCATTCAATCTCATTTTTAGTAGACACTGGAGCCACACTCTCTATCATTAATTCCTCCAAGTTTTCTACCCACCTGCCTTGGGATAATAAAAAAATCTCCATGGTGAGATTTACCAATTGAACAAACTCTCACTGTCTTGCATAGCTCTTTGCCTATCTCTTTGGGATCCTTAACCTTTCACCATACCCTTCTCTTCAGTCCTTCCACCTACTCTAACCAATTCAGATGGGATCTTCAGGCTCAATTCAGTTCAGTTCAATCAGTTATGTACCACTCCCTGCGACCCTAAGGACTGCAGCACACCAGGCTTCCCTATCCCTTACCATCTCCCGGGGCCTGCTCAAACTCATGCCCATTGATTCAGTGAAGCCATCCAACCATCTCGTCTTCTGTCATCCCCTTCTCCTCCTGCCTTCTGTTTTCCCCAACATCAGGCTCTTTTCCAAGGAGTTGTCTCTTGGCATCAAGTGGCTGAAGTATTGGAGCTTCAGCTTCAGCACCAGTCCTTCCAAAGACTATTCAGTGTTGATTTCCTTTAGGATTAACTGGCTTTATCTCTTTGCAGTCCAAGGGACTCTCAAGAGTCTTCCCCAGCACCACAATTTCAAAGCATCAAGTCTTCAGCACTCAGCCTTCTTCACGGTCCAGTTCTCACATCCATACGTGACTACTGGGAAAACCACACTGGGCTCAATGGGGAGCTACTAGTAGGTGCATATCCGAAGGACTTTTTCTTGATCTCTTAGACTCTGGTAACCCAGTACACCATCTTATGTTGGCTTTCCTCGACTACCTAAGTAGTATCTGAGGACTCTTCTTGAGTCCTCCATTCACATTCCCCCTAAGATTACCTCAGGTTTCTGGTTTAATTTCTTCATTATCAAATATCCTTGGGGCTGCCTCATCTACAGATACACGAAAAATAAAAGATATAAAACACTTACAAGGCAATATCAACCCTACAATGCCTCTGCCTAAATTTTCCAAGTTTTCCTAAAATTCAAAGCATAAGGAGCATGACCCACCATGGCAGATTTCATAAAGGTTTAATCATTCCTTGTACTTGTGGCCTCAAACACTCCTATCTATCCTGTAAAAACATTTGAATGGGGCTTCCCTGTGGTCCAGTAGATAAAGAGTCCACCTTGCAGTGCAAGGGGCACCGGTTCAATCCCTGGCCCAGGAAGATCCCATGTGCCGAGAAGCGGCTGGACCGGTGTGTCCAATTACAAGCCAGCGCTCTGGAGCGCATGCACCCAGAGCTGATGCTCTGCAACGAGAGAGGCCACTGAGATGGGAGGCCCACACAGGCCAAAGAGTAAAGATGAATGAAAATAAATACGTAAAAAAAAGTAAAAAGAGCTCCCCACCAAACCCTAATGAACATAAGTACCTTTTTGTACAAGATGTAAGAGTACAAACTGTACAGTATCCCACATTTCACTATGGTTCCCAATCCTACACTGTCCTGGTTTCTCTACCTCCAAAATCAATGTACTTCATAGTAGAAGATGTCTGTTCAGTCTTCTTTAGTGTTCCCTTGCATCCTGGTTTCCAATACCTTTTCACTTTAACATGGAAAAACCAACATTACACCTTGACTCTGAGGCCAAAAGGCCTCCCTGAAGCCCCTTCATACTTTATCTCAGGTTCTAAATCATAATCTCCAAGAATTACAATTTCTCTGTTCTTCTCCCTTGATCCAAATGCAGGTGAGCTGCTCTTATATTCACCTTATATCACCTCTTCTCAAGAGAGCTCTCTTTATCTCTTAGAAACATGGGCTATAAAAGGATATACAGTTTGTAAGAATAAATTACGATTTTGTTACACTCAGATTCACTACCTAAGCCATGGTATATCCTAGGGAGGCAAATCCCTCTGAGCAGATAGAAGTGCAGCCATTCAAAATTACCCTCACCTTTTTACCAAAAGGCAACTTGATGGATTTAGAGGATTTAGAGAATATTGCAGCTAGTGGATTCCTGGCTTTTCTGAATCAGTTGATACCTTCTGTGACAGACTAGAAACAGCATCCCTGAACCTCTGCCTTCAGAGAGCACTACAGAGTCAGCTTTGGACCAACTCAGTGCTACTACACACAACCCTACTATTCTGTGTCACTCTCAAATTTTACAAAGGCTTTTTGTCTATTTAAACATAAAGGAGGCTTCCTGAGTGGCTCAGATGGTAAACAACCTGCCTGCAATGCAAGAGACCTGAGTTCTGTCCCTGGGTCAGGAAGATCCCCTGGAGAAGGAAATGGCAACCCACCCCAGTATTCTTGCCTGGAGAATCCCACGGACAGAGGAGCCTGGCGGCTATGGTCCATGGGGTTACAAAGAGTTGGACACAACTGAGCAACTAATACATTCATTTTCAAACATAAAAGGGATGGTCAAGTTCTTGGTGCTTTATCTCAGAAACAACGGAAACCAGAGGCTCATTTGGTATTACAATCCTTCCCCCCTACCCAATAGTTAAACATATCCCTCTTTTCTAAGAGCAACAGCTGCAGCTGTGTTTGATTTTGGGGCTACCTTTCCACCTAAGGGTACCTCATGCAGTTCATACTCTTCCTCAAAAGCACTCAACATTTTTCTGCTTTCAGATGCATTTCTCATGAACTGCTGTTTCTGTTATCAGCTCATATTACCTTCTATAGGAGTAACACACTTTTCAAAATTAAGATATAATTCATATACAGTAAGTCCCCTACATACGAATGAGTTCCCTTCTGAGAACATGTTTGTAAGTCCAACAAAGGAATCCAGCTAACGCAATCAGCTATCAAGTATTGTGCTGTAATAGGTTTATAATAGTTTTCACAGTAATAATACATTGAAAAAAATAAAACATTTTTAATCTTTTAGTACAGTACTTTGAAAACTACAGCAGTACCAGCTCCATCACTGCTGCTTTTACGCTTGCTTCTGGACATCCTGGGTTTGAAATAAAGACACTGTACTACTGTGCTCTATAGACAATAGTAAAGTACACAAAAGCACAGTCACTTGTAGTGTAGGCACACACATGACAATGTACACCAGACATGCGAACTAACTTACAAGTTTGGACATGCAAACACATATTTGCACCTTTGAAAGTTTGCAACTTGAAGGTTCGTATGCAGGGCACTTAACATAACAGAACAGAGCATTACACAACATAACATTACATGAACATAACATTTATGTTTTACAGTGCACAATTCAGTAGTATTTAGTACTTTCACAAAGTTGTTTAACCATCACCATTATCTAATTCCCAAAGATTTTCATGATCCCCCAAAGCAAAACCATATCCATTAGCAGTCCCTCTCTGTCTTCTCCCCAACACCCCAGTCATAGCCAACCATTAATCTACTTTCTGTTTGTATGGACTTGCATATGCTGGACCTTACATTTCAAGAGAATCAAACAATATGTGGCCTTTTCTGTCTGCCATCTTTCACTTAGCATGTTTTAGGGGTCACTCTAAATGTTTCATCACTTTTTTCTTGCTAAATAATATTCCATTGCATGCATACACCACATTGTTTATCCATTCCTCAGTTAACAGACGTTCAGGTTGGTTCTACTTTTTGACTATTATGAATGATGCTACTATGACCATGTGCAAGTTTTTGTGTGGGCATACGTTTTTAATTCTCCCAGGTATATACCTAGAGTGGAGTTGCTGGATCATATGGTAACTCTATGCTTAACCTTTTGAAGAACTATCAAACTATTTGACAGTGACTTTACCATTTACACTCCCACCAGCAATGTATACGGTCTCCATTTTCTACATCTCACAACACTTATTTTCTGTCTTTGAGTCATCCTTGAGGGTATGACATGGTATCTCAATGTGATTTTGATTTGCATTTCTCTAATGACTAATCCTGCTGAGCATCATTCAATGAGTTTGTTGGAATTCATATATCTTTTGTCACAATCTTAATCCAGCTACCTTAGTTCCTCTTCCAGAGAAGTGAGAATCTCATGACTGTTCAACTTAGGAATTCCATCTGTCTCTTTCTTAGTTCCTTGAAGTATCTGCACAAAACTCAAACTTAAGGCTCTGTTGGTGGCTCAGTCATAGAGAATCCACCTGCTCATGCAGGAGACATAGTTCAGCCCCTGATCCAGGAAGATCCCACTTGCTGAGGAGCAACTAAATCTGTGCACCACAATTGAGCCTGTGCTCTAGAGCCCAGGAACTGCAACTAATGACCACACTTACTGCAACTGCTAAAACCTATGTGAAAGGGTTCTACCTTGATGTGAGACTTAAACCCAGGGCCTAGACCTAACCAAACCCTGTTTGGGACTTGAATCCATGCAGCTGGGACTTGAACCCAGCCAAAACCCTGTTTGGGACTCGAACCCACGTGGCTAAGGCTTAACCCCTGCCAAAACCCTGCTTGGGACTTAAACCCACATAGTCAGGACTCAATCCCGGCCAAAAACCCTGTCTGGGACTTAAACCCACGCAGTCAGGACTTAATCCAGCACTCACCCAATGTCTGGACCCACTGAGGCTCAGGTTCTTCTTGCCTCAGTGCAGAAGGAATTCAGCGAGAGGCAGAGTGATAGGCAAGAAGAGGATTTATTAGGATAGGGCACTTGTAAAAGGTGCAAGCGGGCAGGCAGGAAAGCTCTGCTCCTCTTCTTTAGGTGGGCAGCAACATATATATAGGAGTGTAAAAGACTACCTTCCTCAAGTAGATGCAGATGCAGACACAAGGCATACATATCATTAGCTCTTCTTTCCCCAGCTCTTCCTGCTTTATTGAATAAGGAGCAGGATTCTATCGTTAACTTACTGACCTCCCAACTTTTCTCAGGTTTTGCCTTTCCACATACAGGCCCCCACTATGACTCCACAACTACCTAACTATTCTACTCTGCTCCTATCATATGTGCCCTGGAGCCCATGCTCCACCCCAAGAAAAGCCACATTAATGAGAAACCTGCACCCCCAATTGCTGCAACTAGAGAAAACCCTGTGCAGCAATGAAGAGTAAGCAGAGCCAAAAATAAATAAGTAAAATCATTTTTAAAAATGCATCCTCAAAAACAAATCCAACCTTGGAATTCTTTGTAGACAAGTAACATTCTGAGGCTGAAAAACTATATATTCAAGTTAGGTATGCTATGATCACTTTCCAAGAACTTACTGAATACAATTATTTTCCTGAAGTCCACTTAACATGACTAGCTGAACTTACAGGATTCACTCTGGCCTACCAGCCAGCAAGGAATGAAAGGGCTAACGTACACACAGCTAACGTATACACAGATATGCTTTCGGTGGGGTATATTATGTTGGCAGAGTAATGAAACAAGAGAGCTTCCTAATAGCTGCTGGTACTTAAAATAAGCAGGGGGAGTATTTTCAAGCATTACTAGATAATCATACTCCCCTCCAAGAATGTGACTTTTAATTAAAGTCCAGGCTCATACAAAAGAACAAACCCATGAGGTGAAAGAAAATGCCGTCACTGACCACTATGCTGAACAGAGTGCTGTCATCTAAGTTCAATGGGCTCAGCAAATCAAAGATGACCTCGATACTTGAGATTACTTCTATGAAGCCTTACAAAAACGTCAATTCAAACATAGGTATCTGGAAAAAAAGGATATTGAGAGAAACCCAGATGTTCCCTTCATCAAATGGGCTTATGGAGTCACCAAGACTGTCCCTTGGTTTCTCTAGTCTCTCTGGAATAAAGTTTGATGGAAATTTTGCAGGCTATAACCTGTTATGGTAAACAAACAAACAAAAAAAACTAAGAAACTGCTCTGGGACAACACTGTTGGGGAAATTTTAATCCGACAGGAGCTGAAGTCTCCAGTCTACACTCCGGTTGTCAGATTCATAACCCTGGAAACACTCTTAAGGTAAGATCTGTACAGAAACCATAGCCTTGAGGACATGTTAAACATTTACAAATGAACTTTGTATAACTCCCTACATCATAAGAATTTGCATATGTACTTACTATTACCTGCTTTCACTCTGGATAGCTAGTTTATTCTGGTCTTGGGTTACTATAGATTGGAATGTTAATTGTGATCCCCAGGGAAACAAGTCAGAAATTAACTTGAAAATGTACGTTTTAAAAATGACTAGGGAGGGCTTCCCTGGTGGTCCAGTGGGTAAAGAGTCTGCCTTGCAGCACAAGGGGTGCTGGTTCAATCCTTGGCCCAGGAAGAGCCCATGTGCCGCAGAGCAGCTGAACTGGCCTGTCCAATTACTAGTCAGTGCTCTGGAGAGCATGCGCCCTGAGCCCATGCTCTGCAACAAGAGAGGCCACCGCAATGGGAGGCCCACACAGGCCAAAGAATAAAAATGAATGAAAATAAACAAAAAATCAGTAAGAGACACCAAAATAAATTACATATTAAAAAAAAAAGCCCAAAGGGGCAGAGTGATCACTTAAAAAATGATGACTAGAGAATTAAAATGGTACACTATAAAATGTCTGTTGAACACAAAAGAATTCAGTAACGAAGGCAGTGAGGAACAAAAATGATATGAGGCATATAGAAAACAAATAGCAAGTGGAGAAAGACGTTCTTCCTTATCAGTAATTACATTACATGTAAATGGATTAGCCAGAAACATTTAAATTAAATATGTCCGATTTAAATTAGGACATATACCCCTAGGTCTTCTGTTAAAACTGAAACCATGCCAATATGTACTGATGTTCTTTGGGAGCAGATTTAATTCGATTAACCCATGTTTCTTTGGAGCCGGCTTTTCAGGAACATCCCATCCTTAACCTGAGTTGGTCCCATGCAGCTGGCACCTGACCTGAACATTGTGATAAGCATGGGCAGTGGTAAAAAAAAAAAAAAAGATCTCAAACAGCATCCTAATGTCCACCTTAAGTAATGAGAAAAACAAGAAGAAATTAACCTTAAATCAAGCAGAAGAAAAGTAATAACAAAAATTAGGGCATAAATAAATGAATTGGAGAACAGAAAACAATAGAGAAAATCTATCATTCTTTGGAAAAAATAAACCAGAAAAATTGGCAAAACTTTATCTAGACTGACCAAGAAAAAAAGTCCCAAAACAACTAAGATCAGGAATTGAACTCAGACATTACTGCTGACCTTAGAGTAATTTTTTTTCTTTTTCCCCATCATGTCTCTTTTTTTATTTTTATACTTATTTTCATCCATCTTTTTTTACTTTTTGGCATGTGTGAGACTCCCATTGCAGTGGCCTTTCTCACTGCAAAGCACCAGCTCTGGGCACATGTTCTCCAGAGCGCTGGCTTGTAGTTGGACACACTGGTCCAGGTGCTTTGCAGCACATGGAATCTTCCTGGGCCAGGGATCCAACCAGTGCCCCCTGTACTGCAAGGCAGACTCTTTAGCTACTGGACCAGCAAGGAAGCCCTAGAGTAATTTTTTAAAAAAGAATTATAAAGAATATAACAAAGAAATTCATGCCAACAAATTAGATAATCTAGATGGAATAAACTCCTAGAAACACACAAATGATCAAGAAGCAACTAATTCAAAAAGATACTAGGAAGCCTGAACAATAGGCAAAGTGAGTTAAGTATTCAAATTGAACTTTCTTAGAAGCTGTATCTGTCTCTGGCATCTACTAATTACAGGTCCAAAGTAATGGCCATTTTTTTTTACATTACCCCTGTACTCAGAGTCCATACTTTGAGTCACATCCTTATCTAACTCTCACATACCAAGCCAATATTTCCCCTGAATTAAGTCAACTTAGGCCAGATATCAGACAGCTAAAGACAACCTCCCTTCGTCCCAGGGCCCACTAGAATTGTTCAAACTAGTCAATCCTAAGCTTCTTACCCTGCTCTGCCTTGCTTTTCTGGAAACCCCAATAACGGCTCTGGTCTAGGATTTCCACTTACACCTTCCTGCCTATTTACTGACATTGGTGCTTCCCCATGTGGCCTTGCATGGTATGGCATACTCCCTCCTCTTGGAAAATGTGAGGAATAAAAACCTTCTTTTAATAGAATTAGCTTCTCCATGTTGACATTTAATCACCTGTGCAAATTAAAATACCTTGGGTATAATCGCTGGCACAGCAGGAAAAAATGAATGAATGAAACAAACAAAAAAACCTCCAACAAAAAAACCTCCAAGACCAGATGATCTCACTAGTGAATTCTATGAAACGATTAAAGAATTAAAACCAGTACTTCTCAAACTCTTCCAAAAAGTAGTAAAAAGAAGGTAACACATCTCAACTAATTCTATAAGGCCAACTTTACCAAAGCAAATCAAAGACATCACAAGAAAAAAAATAAAAAACTACAAACCAATACCTCTTATCTAGATACGAAATACTAGAAAATCAAATACATCAGCATATTAAAGGATTCTTTGACATGACTAGGGCTTCCCTGCTGGCTCAGTGGTAAAAAAAAAAAAAAAAAAAAACATTTGCCTGCCAATGTATGAGATTCCATCCCTGGATTGGGAAAGAATCGAAAGTACCACTGACCATTGATGACTTGATCTTATATATATTTTAAAAAAACCCTAAAATTCTCACAAATAAACTATTATAGCTAATTTATGAGTTCAGCAAAGTTGCAGGATACAAGAATAACATACACAAAGTCAGTGTTATTTCTATATGCTGGCAGTGAAAAATCCAAAAAAGTAAACCAGTCAATTTATAAAAGCTTCAAAAAGAATTAACTACTTAAGAAGAATCTTAACCAAGAAAGTGCAAAACTTATACACTCTACACTACCAAATTCATAGAAAAAAAATTTTAAGGCCTAAATAAATGGAAAGGTATCCTGTGTCCATGGACTGGAAAACTTAATACATTTAAAATGACAATTGCCAAATTAATCTGCAGACACAAAGCAGTCCTTATCAAAATTCCAACTACCTTCTTTGATGAAACTGACAAGCTCGTCCTAATATATGGAAGTGCAAGAGACCCAGAATAGCAAGAACAATTTTGAAAAAGGAGAGCTAAGCCAGGATCTAACACTTTCCATTTTCAAAAGTTACTACAAACTTAGATTAATCAAAATAGTGGGAGTCATAAGGACAGACATATAGATCAATGCAACAGAACTGACAGTCCAGAAAGAAATTTATACATTTATGAGCAATTGATTTTTGATAAGGGTGTCAAGGCCATTTAATGGAGAAAAGATAGTTTTTCCAAAAAATGGTGCAGGGACAGATGGATAGCCACATGCAAAATAATAATAATAATTCAGAACCCTACTGCACATAGTATGAAAAAATATACTTAAAGTGAATGAAAGACCCAAGTGTAATAGATAATACTATAAAACTCCTAGAAGACAGGTAATAAATATTTGTACCTTATGTCAGGCAGTGGTTTCTTAAACATAATACCAAAAGGACAAGCAACTGATGAAAAAATAAACCGGATTTCATCAAAACTAAAACTTTCGAATGTCAAAGGACAGTACCAAGAAAGTGAAAAGACAACCTGTGGGATTAGAAAAGATATTTGCAAATGAATATAGCTAACAATCTAGTATGCACAATATATTCACATGCTACAACTTTATATAAACTCAGTAAAAAGACAAAGAACCCAATTTAAAAATGGGCAAAGGATTTGAATATAAACATTTTTCCAAAGAAAATATACAAATGGCACAAACACATGAAAATACCATTAGTTATTTGAAAAATACAAATCAAAATCACACTGAGACACACTCATTGGCATGACTATAATTAAAGAAATGGAAAATAGCACATTGTCAGTGAGGATTTGGAGAAACTGGAACACTCATACATTGCTGTTCGGAGTATGAAATGGTGCTACCTCTGTAGGAAAAAGATTGGCAATTCTTCAAAACGGTAGACATAGAGTTACCAAATGTGCCTGCTAAGTCACTTCAGTTGTGTATGACCCTTTGTGACCCTATGAACCATAGTCTGCCAGCCTCCCTGTCCATGGGATTCTCCAGGAAAGAATACTGGAGTGAGTTGCTATGCCCTCCTCCAGGGGATCTTCCTGACCCAGGGATCAAAACCACATCCCTTATGTCTCCTGCTTTGGCAGACAGGTTCTTACCACTAGTGCCACCTGAGAAGCCCAGAGTTGCCAAATGACCTTATGATTCTACATCTAGGTATATACTTGGGTAAGTGCCACCTGACAGCAACATTATTCATTATGAGCAATTGATTTTTGATAAGGGTGTCAAGGCCATTTAATGGAGAAAAGATAGTTTTTCCAAAAAATGGTGCAGGGACAGATGGATAGCCACATGCAAAATAATAATAATAATTCAGAACCCTACTGCACATAGTATGAAAAAATATACTTAAAGTGAATGAAAGACCCAAGTGTAATAGATAATACTATAAAACTCCTAGAAGACAGGTAATAAATATTTGTACCTTATGTCAGGCAGTGGTTTCTTAAACATAATACCAAAAGGACAAGCAACTGATGAAAAAATAAACCGGATTTCATCAAAACTAAAACTTTCGAATGTCAAAGGACAGTACCAAGAAAGTGAAAAGACAACCTGTGGGATTAGAAAAGATATTTGCAAATGAATATAGCTAACAATCTAGTATGCACAATATATTCACATGCTACAACTTTATATAAACTCAGTAAAAAGACAAAGAACCCAATTTAAAAATGGGCAAAGGATTTGAATATAAACATTTTTCCAAAGAAAATATACAAATGGCACAAACACATGAAAATACCATTAGTTATTTGAAAAATACAAATCAAAATCACACTGAGACACACTCATTGGCATGACTATAATTAAAGAAATGGAAAATAGCACATTGTCAGTGAGGATTTGGAGAAACTGGAACACTCATACATTGCTGTTCGGAGTATGAAATGGTGCTACCTCTGTAGGAAAAAGATTGGCAATTCTTCAAAACGGTAGACATAGAGTTACCAAATGTGCCTGCTAAGTCACTTCAGTTGTGTATGACCCTTTGTGACCCTATGAACCATAGTCTGCCAGCCTCCCTGTCCATGGGATTCTCCAGGAAAGAATACTGGAGTGAGTTGCTATGCCCTCCTCCAGGGGATCTTCCTGACCCAGGGATCAAAACCACATCCCTTATGTCTCCTGCTTTGGCAGACAGGTTCTTTACCACTAGTGCCACCTGAGAAGCCCAGAGTTGCCAAATGACCTTATGATTCTACATCTAGGTATATACTTGGGTATGAGAAGTGAAAACCTATGTTCAAACAAAAAACGATGCACAAATGTTCACAGCAACATTATTCATTATGGCCCAAAACTAGATACGATCCAATTGTCTGTCAACTGATGAATGATACACAAACGTGATATATTCACACAGTGGAATATCATGTAACCATTAAAAAGGGGAATGAAGTCTCTCGACCCTAATTAGCACCATCTTCTAAGAAACCTCCATGCCGTGAGAGTGAAGTGGGGGAAGAAGTGAATGTGCAGGCTGAAGCACAAAAGATGAGGCAGAAGTTCAAGTAAACTTGTACATCCATGGAACCCACAGGAACAGAAACAAGGGAAGCCAGAGGCAAGGGACGCATGTGTAAATTGTCAGACTGCATGGCTACTGTTTAGAGCTTATCTCAATGGATCTGGCCCATGTATGGCCATTCTGATTGCCTCAACTACCTTTGAGAGACACATCTTGCTCATATTAAAATGGTTTCTTTTGATCTTTTAGAGCTTTCCTGGTGGCTCAGATGGTAAAGAATCTACCTGCAATGCAAGGGACCCGAGTTTGATCCCTTGGTCGGGAAGGTTCCCTGGAGAAGGGAATAGCTCCCCACTCAAGTATTCTTGCCCAGGGAATTTCATGGACAGAAAAGCCTGGAGGGCTACAGTCCACAAGATTGCAAAAAGTCAGTCATGACTGAGTGAATAACACTTTTACTTTTGGTCCTTTACCCTGGATCTCTGACATTCGGGACTAGTTCTGGTCTCACTTGTCACTGAATGTAATACATGTACGATAAATAATCTCTTGTTGGCTTAGTTGAAGAAAAAAGGAACAAAGTGCTATACATACTACAACATTTATGATCCTTGAAAACATTATGGAAGATGAAACAAGCCAGACACAAAAGGCCATATACTGTCTGATTTCATTTATATGAAATGTCCAGAGTAGGCAAGTTCATAGAGACAGGAAAACAAATTAGTGATTGTCAGGGGGAGAATGGGAAACAACCATTTAAAGGGCACAGGATTTATCTTTGCGTGATGGTTGCATAACATCTGTTCATTGTCGCCAAGACCAAGTAGAATCTCATCCACCTGGAGAAGAGCAGTTGCGCCAGATCCCCAGAACTATGTGAGCCCACTGTCTGATGTTGAAGTGGCTTAGCTGACACCCACACTGATAGGCCCTCTCCAGCCCTCAAGCCTTCTCAAAACCCGTCTAATCATCTGGGCTGCCACCATTCTTCTTCCCTTACCAAGCTTACTGCCCAAAGGTGCCATATCCTTGGTGGCTTGGACAGGGTGGACTGGGAGATCATTAGCTGCAGGCGTGGTCTGCATAAAAGAAAGGCAATAAGGCCTTCAGGTCACAGTGGATGGGGTCAGCACTGCCTCAGGGCGGATTCCTGGTCACTGATATACCAAAGCCACTGGCCACCATCCTCCTTCCAGCTCACAGCCCAGCCTGGCCAGGAGGTCTCCAGGGCTGGAGCTCCAATCTTACCTTGGTTTCTGCTGTAACTGACTACTTGAGCTAATGGGGTTTCAAAATCAAATCTGCCTCAACTTTCTGAGTACTTAAACCTGCATTGGCCTAAGGTAGTCTCATTAGACCTCAGGGGCCCTTTCCTTCTGGCAGATATTGATTGTCACTTGATGACTGTATCACAGACAGAATAGTAGGGACTGGGCATTACACCCCTATTTTCCACTGCACTGTGCTATAAGCGGATACAACCACAAAAGACTAATGCAACAGACTCAGACTTATTACCAAGAGGTTCACACTGTCTTTCCGGGCCAGAACCCTTGCTTGCACATGGATATTTTTACCCGTTATTTTGTACCCTGGGGTATAAAAAGAGTGACCATAGTTCACTGCTGACCCCCGGCAGTTCTGGGACTTAGCTCTTTGCAGTGAAAATCTTGCCATGGTTTATCAAGATTAGTAGCCTGTTTTTTACAACCTGGCTTGGGACAATGAAGTATAAGGTCACCAAACCTTCTTGCACTAATACTGATCAGTTCCAGCAGAAACCCTCACAAACACATCCATTCAGCTGCTTGGGACCACACAACTACTGGCACAGAACCAAAAGTGGAGACAACATGGCAGCCACAGCTCACTGCACATGTGCACAGAGGTGTGCAGTTGTGGGTGGGGCAGAGGAGGGACCTGGAGCAAATTTGGCCAAAACCCCACTGTCTGATGTTGAAGTGGCTTAGCTGACACCCACACTGATAGGCCCTCTCCAGCCCTCAAGCCTTCTCAAAACCCGTCTAATCATCTGGGCTGCCACCATTCTTCTTCCCTTACCAAGCTTACTGCCCAAAGGTGCCATATCCTTGGTGGCTTGGACAGGGTGGACTGGGAGATCATTAGCTGCAGGCGTGGTCTGCATAAAAGAAAGGCAATAAGGCCTTCAGGTCACAGTGGATGGGGTCAGCACTGCCTCAGGGCGGATTCCTGGTCACTGATATACCAAAGCCACTGGCCACCATCCTCCTTCCAGCTCACAGCCCAGCCTGGCCAGGAGGTCTCCAGGGCTGGAGCTCCAATCTTACCTTGGTTTCTGCTGTAACTGACTACTTGAGCTAATGGGGTTTCAAAATCAAATCTGCCTCAACTTTCTGAGTACTTAAACCTGCATTGGCCTAAGGTAGTCTCATTAGACCTCAGGGGCCCTTTCCTTCTGGCAGATATTGATTGTCACTTGATGACTGTATCACAGACAGAATAGTAGGGACTGGGCATTACACCCCTATTTTCCACTGCACTGTGCTATAAGCGGATACAACCACAAAAGACTAATGCAACAGACTCAGACTTATTACCAAGAGGTTCACACTGTCTTTCCGGGCCAGAACCCTTGCTTGCACATGGATATTTTTACCCGTTATTTTGTACCCTGGGGTATAAAAAGAGTGACCATAGTTCACTGCTGACCCCCGGCAGTTCTGGGACTTAGCTCTTTGCAGTGAAAATCTTGCCATGGTTTATCAAGATTAGTAGCCTGTTTTTTACAACCTGGCTTGGGACAATGAAGTATAAGGTCACCAAACCTTCTTGCACTAATACTGATCAGTTCCAGCAGAAACCCTCACAAACACATCCATTCAGCTGCTTGGGACCACACAACTACTGGCACAGAACCAAAAAAGTGGAGACAACATGGCAGCCACAGCTCACTGCACATGTGCACAGAGGTGTGCAGTTGTGGGTGGGGCAGAGGAGGGACCTGGAGCAAATTTGGCAAACACAATCTGGGGGGCTGTTCCTAACCTGAGATGGAGGATGTGGGACTCAGAGTTTTGCACCTGATTTTGCAGTCCTTTGGCGTTGTTACAGATAAATTTCAAAACCACCAAAAATGGCCTTTGGTGCATCAGGATGGAATTCCAACTGCCTAGAAAGCTTATTGGGGCAGCAGGAATTGGATGCAAAATGGCTGCAAGTGAGACCTCTGCATTTGTGCAGCGAGGGCGTGCAGAGAGCTGCTTCTGGGACCCAAGGAGAACAGGAGGCTGCTATAGGCAGTGAGGCAGGTGTGGTGGATGAGGGTACACCAGTAATTTGGAGCTGTGAATGAAAGATTTTGCCTGAGGCTTCCCTGGTGGTCCAATGGCTGAGACTCCATACTCCCAATCCAGGGAGCCTGAGTTCGATTCCTGGTCAGGGAACTAGATCCCACATGCTCCAGTTAAAGATCTGCATGCCACAATAGAAGATCCCATGTGCTGCCACTGAGATCTAGCACAGTCAAATAGAAAAATATAAATTTCTTTTTTAAAAAAAAAACATTTCGCCTGGGCTTCTGTTGGTGCCATGGGGATGGTGGGGGCTGGAGTTGGAGCTGGAGCTCGTGCTGAGCGGAAGCCAGGGTCTAAGCCCAGGCTCTCAATCGGCCACCCCTACACCACACACATCGTGCTACCCTCGGCTTACTTGTGCAACCCTTGGCCCACAAGAATGGATGGCATACCCTGGAGGCCTAGGCTCCAGGGACAATATCTAGACCATCGAGACTCTTTCTGTGGTGCTGGGTGGGTGAGTGATGACACTCAGTGATGACACTGGTCACCTGCCTGGGTGCTACCATGGTGTGACTATGACACCATATGACACTGGCACCTGCTGCTCTACATGCAGCTGCTTATCCAAGTGGCTCATGAACCAATGCCCACCCCTACCACCACTAGGACCAGTGTGCTGGGAGGAAGGCTTCTTCACCTATGTCAAGTACATTGTGCATGGGTGAGCTGTTCAGCCTCACAAACACATCCATTCAGCTGCTTGGGACCACACAACTACTGGCACAGAACCAAAAAAGTGGAGACAACATGGCAGCCACAGCTCACTGCACATGTGCACAGAGGTGTGCAGTTGTGGGTGGGGCAGAGGAGGGACCTGGAGCAAATTTGGCAAACACAATCTGGGGGGCTGTTCCTAACCTGAGATGGAGGATGTGGGACTCAGAGTTTTGCACCTGATTTTGCAGTCCTTTGGCGTTGTTACAGATAAATTTCAAAACCACCAAAAATGGCCTTTGGTGCATCAGGATGGAATTCCAACTGCCTAGAAAGCTTATTGGGGCAGCAGGAATTGGATGCAAAATGGCTGCAAGTGAGACCTCTGCATTTGTGCAGCGAGGGCGTGCAGAGAGCTGCTTCTGGGACCCAAGGAGAACAGGAGGCTGCTATAGGCAGTGAGGCAGGTGTGGTGGATGAGGGTACACCAGTAATTTGGAGCTGTGAATGAAAGATTTTGCCTGAGGCTTCCCTGGTGGTCCAATGGCTGAGACTCCATACTCCCAATCCAGGGAGCCTGAGTTCGATTCCTGGTCAGGGAACTAGATCCCACATGCTCCAGTTAAAGATCTGCATGCCACAATAGAAGATCCCATGTGCTGCCACTGAGATCTAGCACAGTCAAATAGAAAAATATAAATTTCTTTTTTAAAAAAAAAACATTTCGCCTGGGCTTCTGTTGGTGCCATGGGGATGGTGGGGGCTGGAGTTGGAGCTGGAGCTCGTGCTGAGCGGAAGCCAGGGTCTAAGCCCAGGCTCTCAATCGGCCACCCCTACACCACACACATCGTGCTACCCTCGGCTTACTTGTGCAACCCTTGGCCCACAAGAATGGATGGCATACCCTGGAGGCCTAGGCTCCAGGGACAATATCTAGACCATCGAGACTCTTTCTGTGGTGCTGGGTGGGTGAGTGATGACACTCAGTGATGACACTGGTCACCTGCTGCTCTACATGCAGCTGCTTATCCAAGTGGCTCATGAACCAATGCCCACCCCTACCACCACTAGGACCAGTGTGCTGGGGAGGAAGGTCCTCTAACTGCTGAGCTTCTTCACCTATGTCAAGTACATTGTGCAGATGGATGGGATGATAGAGCTGTTCCAAGGCCTGAGCCACAGGTTGATGTCCAGTGCCCTCTCCACTGTGACCTGGGGCAGCATGAAAGTTTTCCCTCCAGATGAGATCAAGCTGGTTTCCAACAAGGGATGACATGAAGACTTCTCTGAAGAAGTTCTAGCCTGCTTTTCTGCAGGGTGTTATCCGGATCATGGTTTACTCTGGAGTAAACTGAATCACTCCCCTCCCCCCAAAAAGACCATGCTGCCTCAGCCTGGCCACTGTGGGTAAGGCTTGATCATCTCAGGACACCTGTCAGATGAGCACCTCAGCATCACCTAGATTTGTGCTCCAGCATGGCTGGGTTTCAGTTTCCATATATGCCATGTGTCTGTCCAGGAGCAGGGGCTGGGTGGGGGTGAGGCTACATCCAGTGGGGTGGGAAATATTGGACCCAGGGAAGGTGAGCCTGGAGAATGGAGGTCAAATCTCCTTACTTTGCAGGTTTCCCAAGTCTGCCTTGTACAGGGGGTCAGAGATGGGCTTATGGAGGCCCACATTGGATGGACAGAGGCTCATGAGGTCAAGGCCCACCTCCCACTCACATCTCTTCAGTCAGCCTCAGCTCATCTTGCAGCTCAGCTGGGACCTTCGTGATCTTGCTTTGTAAATAGGATGTGATGCCCTTTTACAAGACCACCAACATGTCCAGGCCTTGGCTAGGAGGCTGCCTTTGTTTTTCTCAACAATGCTTGTCTAATAAGGCAGAACCTTCTGAATGAGAAACCATGTGACAGCTCAGAATGTGTCCCCTCACCTTGTCAAGTCAAAGGCTCGTCAGTTTAATGGCGATGTCTCACGTGCAGGTTATGGTTATCTGTGAACACCTGGATGTTAGGCAGATCAGTGTCTTTAGTTGTATCCAGTTTAAAGTTCCTTTCTCCATCAAATAGATGCATCAATGGTGATTTGGAAAAAAAACAGTCTCTGCCATATTAGCGAACAAAGAAAGGTGAGTCCTAAGGGGACTCAGGATGGGAAAGGAGAGGATACTGGTCCTAGACAGCCAACGTGCATACCAAAGGGATAATTTCAATGAGCCCAGACTTTTGCATCTTCTGACACAGGAAAAGCACTAAATTCATTAACTTGAGATGTCTAGATTTTCTTTAAATAACAGTGATAGGGACTTCCCTGGTGATCCAATGGGTAAAGAGTCCACCTTGCAGTGTAAGGGGCACCGGTTAGATCCCTGGCCCAGGAAGATCCCACGTGCCACTGAGCAACTGGACCAGTGTGTCCAATTATAAGATCACATGTGCCCAGAACCTGTGCTCTGCAATGAGAGAGGCCACTGCAATGGGAGGCCCACACAGGCCAAACAATAAAGATGGATGATATAAATAAATAGATAAACAATAAAACAGGTCAAAAACTAAAAAAAAAAAAAAAAAACAGTGATAATCTTTTGATGTTCCCACTACTTGGTCTTTGTTGCATATATCCCAGTTCCTCCCACAGATCTTCAGAGCCATCCCTCAGAGCTAAGAGTCTGCCTGAGAGTCTGTCCCTTGAATAAAACATAAATCTTAACTTTTAGGCTGTGCATTTTTTTTTTCAACTGACAGGGCCCACATCTCTCTAACTCCAAAGACCGAGTCCGTCTTCACCTTCCTCTTAGAGCCTGACTCTTAGGAAATACCAATAAATACCATTCGAATAAATGAATTCACACCGTGGCCTCTTTCTGAGAAAGTCCTTCCCCCTATCTCTGATGAAATCCCGCCGTGTCCCTCAAGGCCCAGACAAAATGCAGCCTCCTCCATGTAGCCTTGGGTAAATTTGTGTCCCCTCTCAGCCCAGCAGATGCATTGCTCCTGTGGCCACGGAGTGAGTAGGGGGAAGACAGGGAAAGGCATTCATGCTGGAGGGCAGAGAAGTGTTGGGTCCTTTGGGATGGGGCCGATCTGGACTAGAGGGAAAATCCGGAGTTTTGCAGATTGAGATTTTTCATCTTTTGAGTTTGTCTACTGAAGTTAAAGTTGCTTACAAAAGATTTTACCTGATCAAATCCATGACTTAGTGACCCACCCTGAACCCTGCTCTTGAGAAGCACCTGGAGATTCTTACTTTCAACAAGTAGTTCTATTGATAGCTGTAACAAGGCACGTTGGCAAAACTATTCTCATCTAACCCTCTCAAATTACCCGTTAGGAAATTGAGACTCAGAAAAGGAAATGAATTTACCCCAAGTGACACAGTAACACAACTGAGATAAAGCTCAATCAAGTATACCTTAGACTGAATTCCCTAAAGACCAGGTGTTACCGATTCTAAGGTCACTGTCCTCGCAGCACAACAAGCTAATGAATCTGAGAGATGAGGTGTTGAGGCAAGGAAAACGACTTTATTCAAAAAGCAGCTGACACAAAAGATGGCAGGGTAGTGCCTCAAAATAATCATCTTATTGGGGGCTGGATGCCAGGTTCTTTTACATATCAGAGCGGGGGATGGTGAGAAAGCAAAGTAAAAGGCCATTAATCTTGCAAACATCTCCTAGAATGGCAAGCCTCAGGCAGAGGATATGTTAATTTCTCATTTCCTGCTGTCCACTGGAGTACAGGGCTCTGAACAAAAGCACTTTAGTTTAACAGTCAGGCAGAGGGGCAAGGACCTCCAGGCAAGTCATTAAGTATGATTATAAAAACAGAAGCAACCAAAAAGTAAGTCAAAGGAACAGTTTCATCATGGGGTCAGAATTGGTTTCCTCCTTGCAACATCTTGACAACCAATAATGACTCTTAACAGCATGCTTCTTTTCTGTGGCTATCCCAGGCAGAATGCGGAACCTTAGTTCAGGAGACAGGGATCCAACCAACATCGTCTGCATTGCAAGTGCAGAGTCTCAGCCACTGGACCACCAGAGAAGTTCCCCCAAAATGAGTCTAGACATTGTCAAATGTCCCCTGAAGGGACAGAATGGTCCTCAGTTGATAACTACTGATCTACACAATCTTCCCTTCTCTGAAATTCTGGTAGGGGACATCTAAGAGGTGAACATCAGGCAGATGATTAGAAGGGTCTGGAACTTGGAAGAAAGGTCTCAATGTGGGTACAAGTTTGATAGTTCATTAGCATATGGTGGGAGTTGAAGCTGATAGAGTGAAAAGTTGCAAAGGCCCTAAGTCAGCCCGCAGCCCTGCAGACCATCTGAAGGAACAAAGAAACCCCCTCCCCCTAGAACTTCTGCCCCAACCTCTGTGGACATGAAGCTCTCCTACCTGAGGACTCACCTCAGCACCAGCCCCTCCCCTCCTCCAGCATCCAATTCTTTCCCTGGCCCCACCTATATACTTAACCCCCACTCTCAGCTGCCAAGCTCCCTTTTGGCCTTTTGGCCCTCCACTCTCTCTTGGCCCACCTGGCCCTCTTGACCCGCCATGCTCTCGGCCTTTTGGTTCTCTTGCCCCGCTTCCCACTCCCTTGACCCTCTTGGCGCTCTCTCTCTGCTCACCTCTCTCTCCCAGTTATGTCTGTGTAGCCAGATCCCTTGTGGTGCCTCCTTTCAAGCCTGAATATGAATAAACTTTATCCTGCCTGAGGTCGCTGCTTCTGTCTCTTTTATTACTTTTCTTACAGAAGCTATGAACATGGATGAAATCACCTGGGGACAGGGCACAGCATCAGTAGAGAACAGGACCCAGGACAGAGTCTTAGAAACCACTGATATTGAAAGGGCAATCTGAGAAAAGAATTCAGAGAATAAGGAAAAATATTCTACTAAAGCTACTACTATTATGTACTACCACTTGCCAATAACTACTGTAGCGCTGATAACTATGCCAAGTATCGTCTCATTTAATCCTGAAGAGAACTTTGTGAAGGAGGCACTATCATCCCCATTTTCCTAAGAAAGAAACAGGCCCAAAACACTAAGGAAGTCTGCACAAATGTACACTGTTGGTCAGTGGCAGAAGCAGGATTCAGACCCAGATTTGTCTGCCTTTTCAGTTCATATCTTTGCTGCCAGCAAACCTAGGAAACACGGTGGTCCCGGGATCCAAGGAATGAAAGAATATAAAGAAGAACAGAACAGTCCATAGTATCAAATCCAGTTCAACAACGTGGGAAGGTCGGAGAAGTACACACAAAATGTAGCAGTTGAGCAACAAGGATATCATGTGCGACCTTGGTGAGAATGGTTTCAGTAGGCGGTGGGAAGTCAGGCTGGCTCTCAAACAATTGAGGAGGGATTGAGGAGGAAGGAAGTGGGAAATCAAATGGAGATCTCTGAAACACAGATTCGAAGGAAAGAATAAAGATAAGGTGGTTGCTATAGGGAGAGGGTTTTTTTTTAATCATAAAAGTTACGCATTTAATGTAGATGATTTAGAAGACACTGGTCAATCAATGATATCCCACAAACCAGAAAAAATTACAAGTAACATTCTGGCATTTATCTTTCTGGCCCATTATTGTCTATACATGCACCAACATTTTTAGAAAAATATTATCAAACCATTCAGATTGTACCTTGTTTTAAATTAAAATACAGTTGGCCTTGGCCCACTCTCTCTTGGCCCACCTGGCTTGACCCGCCATGCTCTCGGCCTTTTGGTTCTCTTGCCTCCACTCCCTTGACCCTCTTGGCGCTCTCTCTGCTCACCTCTCTCTCCCAGTTATGTCTGTGTAGCCAGATCCCTTGTGGTGCCTCCTTTCAAGCCTGAATATGAATAAACTTTATCCTGCCTGAGGTCGCTGCTTCTGTCTCTTTTATTACTTTTCTTACAGAAGCTATGAACATGGATGAAATCACCTGGGGACAGGGCACAGCATCAGTAGAGAACAGGACCCAGGACAGAGTCTTAGAAACCACTGATATTGAAAGGGCAATCTGAGAAAAGAATTCAGAGAATAAGGAAAAATATTCTACTAAAGCTACTACTATTATGTACTACCACTTGCCAATAACTACTGTAGCGCTGATAACTATGCCAAGTATCGTCTCATTTAATCCTGAAGAGAACTTTGTGAAGGAGGCACTATCATCCCCATTTTCCTAAGAAAGAAACAGGCCCAAAACACTAAGGAAGTCTGCACAAATGTACACTGTTGGTCAGTGGCAGAAGCAGGATTCAGACCCAGATTTGTCTGCCTTTTCAGTTCATATCTTTGCTGCCAGCAAACCTAGGAAACACGGTGGTCCCGGGATCCAAGGAATGAAAGAATATAAAGAAGAACAGAACAGTCCATAGTATCAAATCCAGTTCAACAACGTGGGAAGGTCGGAGAAGTACACACAAAATGTAGCAGTTGAGCAACAAGGATATCATGTGCGACCTTGGTGAGAATGGTTTCAGTAGGCGGTGGGAAGTCAGGCTGGCTCTCAAACAATTGAGGAGGGATTGAGGAGGAAGGAAGTGGGAAATCAAATGGAGATCTCTGAAACACAGATTCGAAGGAAAGAATAAAGATAAGGTGGTTGCTATAGGGAGAGGGTTTTTTTTTAATCATAAAAGTTACGCATTTAATGTAGATGATTTAGAAGACACTGGTCAATCAATGATATCCCACAAACCAGAAAAAATTACAAGTAACATTCTGGCATTTATCTTTCTGGCCCATTATTGTCTATACATGCACCAACATTTTTAGAAAAATATTATCAAACCATTCAGATTGTACCTTGTTTTTAAATTAAAATACATTGTGAGCACTTACTTTTCCATGACAATAAATGTGCCATGTAAGTATTATTCTATTATTTGCTCGCTATTCCTACAGGCCATATTGAAACATCATTTTTCTCACTGTCAGCATCCTTCTCTTCTATTCCTTTTCCTTTCTTTCTTCCATTCTTTCCCCTCCCACTCCCCACCCTATTCCCTGAAACACAAGCTATTAAGTAGTGGAAATGTGATTACATAGGCTTACTTTTGAATAAAACACAGAAATTATCAAAGAAATACCTGTGTAAAAAAGAGAATTGTTTTTTTTTTTTTAAGCCAAATGAAACTTGCATATGTTTATACCTAGCAGTGTGTGAGTGTGTGAGTGTGTGTGTGTGTGTGTGTGTGAGAGAGAGAGAGAGAGAGACAGAGACAGAGACAGAGACAGAGAGAAAGATTCTAGTAGAGAGGAAAAGGTTAAATGTACATCTGAGAGGCAGGAAGGGAGGGCTGTCAAACAACAGATCAAAGTTCCATAGAAGGAAGGAGGATAAGGGCATAGATGACATGATTAACATTAAGTAAATGTCTTTAAGTCTGTGAGGAGTGTATCAGGTTAAGTAGCAGGAAATTGAGGTAATTTCTGGCCTCAGTGATTACAGGAAAGTGGGAGTCCAGGTTATCTGCTGAGAGACAGGGAGAATAACAGGCTTCTTAGGTAAATGGGAGAGAATTCTGATGAAGGGCACACAAAGGATCCATGACTGCATGGATCAGTTGAGACTGAAGCCAATCCCCATACATAAAAGACAGACATTTTGGCTTGATCTAGGTTTGCGGTTTTGCTACTATGCAAACATAATGGATAGGTCAACAGCAAGCAGTTTGAAAATATTGGCAAGTTGTCTGGGGTGGAAATGAAGAAGAGAGGGGTGATAGATTGCTTGGGAAATAAGGGAGGATCAGAAGACTAGAGGGTTAAATTACTTGGAAGAATAACTTTAGTGACAATAAAAACTAGAGAACTAGAAGGTTTTCTCAGAGATGTGGAACTCTAACCACCGGGGGGGCCACGACTCTAGGCCACTAGGATTGAGATTGAAGGTACCCTTCCAGGGCTGATTGCCCTCCAGGCTATACCAGTGCAGAAACGATAACCTCTGGGTCTGCCATCATGCTAACTCTTTTTGAAAATCAACATCAGAAAAAAGCACTTATGTAAGTATTATTCTATTATTTGCTCGCTATTCCTACAGGCCATATTGAAACATCATTTTTCTCACTGTCAGCATCCTTCTCTTATTCCTTTTCCTTTCTTTCTTCCATTCTTTCCCCTCCCACTCCCCACCCTATTCCCTGAAACACAAGCTATTAAGTAGTGGAAATGTGATTACATAGGCTTACTTTTGAATAAAACACAGAAATTATCAAAGAAATACCTGTGTAAAAAAGAGAATTGTTTTTTTTTTTTTAAGCCAAATGAAACTTGCATATGTTTATACCTAGCAGTGTGTGAGTGTGTGAGTGTGTGTGTGTGTGTGTGTGTGAGAGAGAGAGAGAGAGAGACAGAGACAGAGACAGAGACAGAGAGAAAGATTCTAGTAGAGAGGAAAAGGTTAAATGTACATCTGAGAGGCAGGAAGGGAGGGCTGTCAAACAACAGATCAAAGTTCCATAGAAGGAAGGAGGATAAGGGCATAGATGACATGATTAACATTAAGTAAATGTCTTTAAGTCTGTGAGGAGTGTATCAGGTTAAGTAGCAGGAAATTGAGGTAATTTCTGGCCTCAGTGATTACAGGAAAGTGGGAGTCCAGGTTATCTGCTGAGAGACAGGGAGAATAACAGGCTTCTTAGGTAAATGGGAGAGAATTCTGATGAAGGGCACACAAAGGATCCATGACTGCATGGATCAGTTGAGACTGAAGCCAATCCCCATACATAAAAGACAGACATTTTGGCTTGATCTAGGTTTGCGGTTTTGCTACTATGCAAACATAATGGATAGGTCAACAGCAAGCAGTTTGAAAATATTGGCAAGTTGTCTGGGGTGGAAATGAAGAAGAGAGGGGTGATAGATTGCTTGGGAAATAAGGGAGGGGTCAGAAGACTAGAGGGTTAAATTACTTGGAAGAATAACTTTAGTGACAATAAAAACTAGAGAACTAGAAGGTTTTTCTCAGAGATGTGGAACTCTAACCACTGAGGGTGCCACAACTCTAGGCCACTAGGATTGAGATTGAAGTTACCCTTCCAGGGCTGATTGCCCTCCAGGCTATACCAGTGCAGAAACGATAACCTCTGGGTCTGCCATCATGCTAACTCAAATAATCAGAGACTATAGATGCTATGCTGAACAAACTGGCCATCAGCCCTGGTTTCCACTCTCTTCCAAGGTCTATTGAGACTAAATCCACCAGGCCCTCACCCTGATTGTCATCACTCCTTCAGCCACAGCCACTAGTTTTTCAACTAGCCCTTTGGAAGTTTCTCAGCTCCTAAAGTCAAAGGATCCCTCTACTTCTTCCCGACCTATTAGGCCTCTCCTTTATTTCCCCCATTACTTAGCTTAGATGACATGGTTTATCATTTCAGGACCATTTTTGCCAGTTCTAAGCTCCCTTGCCTTGAACTTGTTTTGTAAAACCCTTACCCTGCTAAACCCAACCTCATACCCTGCAAAACCCAACTCTGTCTTCTCTGTACTTGTACCTGAGCCTTGCTAAAGAAATTCACACAGGTATTTCAAACCTTCTCTATCTCCTTAAACTCCAGTTCTTCCTCACACACCTCTCTCTTCCCTTAATATCCACCTCTACTCTTAGCAGTTCTTCCAGTATCACCAAAAAAATTCTCTGCTTCCATCTTCATCTTGTCCTCTTCTATTACATTAAAATATATATGTGTTGCTTCTCTCCACTGGCAATCACTCTGTGCATACTTTACACAATTGTCTATCTTTCAGGAGTCTTAGACTATTGATGATCCTTTTTCTTTCCTATTTGTTCAAATCTTTTCTCCCCATTGGATCCTTCCCAACAGGCTTAGGCAGGTTGAGGTATCTCTATTTAAAACCAAAACAAAAGAAAACAAACGAAGAAACCCTTCTGTAATTGCGTACTTCACTCAAGCTTCCACCTTCCCCTTCACAGCCAAACTTCTCAGAGAGGGTGGTCTTTCTTACATAGGGTAAAGAGTGGGGAAAAAAACTTGGGAAATAAGCGAGGGTCAGAAGACTAGAGGGTTAAATTACTTGGAAGAATAACTTTAGTGACAATAAAAACTAGAGAACTAGAAGGTTTTTCTCAGAGATGTGGAACTCTAACCACTGAGGGTGCCACAACTCTAGGCCACTAGGATTGAGATTGAAGTTACCCTTCCAGGGCTGATTGCCCTCCAGGCTATACCAGTGCAGAAACGATAACCTCTGGGTCTGCCATCATGCTAACTCAAATAATCAGAGACTATAGATGCTATGCTGAACAAACTGGCCATCAGCCCTGGTTTCCACTCTCTTCCAAGGTCTATTGAGACTAAATCCACCAGGCCCTCACCCTGATTGTCATCACTCCTTCAGCCACAGCCACTAGTTTTTCAACTAGCCCTTTGGAAGTTTCTCAGCTCCTAAAGTCAAAGGATCCCTCTACTTCTTCCCGACCTATTAGGCCTCTCCTTTATTTCCCCCATTACTTAGCTTAGATGACATGGTTTATCATTTCAGGACCATTTTTGCCAGTTCTAAGCTCCCTTGCCTTGAACTTGTTTTGTAAAACCCTTACCCTGCTAAACCCAACCTCATACCCTGCAAAACCCAACTCTGTCTTCTCTGTACTTGTACCTGAGCCTTGCTAAAGAAATTCACACAGGTATTTCAAACCTTCTCTATCTCCTTAAACTCCAGTTCTTCCTCACACACCTCTCTCTTCCCTTAATATCCACCTCTACTCTTAGCAGTTCTTCCAGTATCACCAAAAAAATTCTCTGCTTCCATCTTCATCTTGTCCTCTTCTATTACATTAAAATATATATGTGTTGCTTCTCTCCACTGGCAATCACTCTGTGCATACTTTACACAATTGTCTATCTTTCAGGAGTCTTAGACTATTGATGATCCTTTTTCTTTCCTATTTGTTCAAATCTTTTCTCCCCATTGGATCCTTCCCAACAGGCTTAGGCAGGTTGAGGTATCTCTATTTAAAACCAAAACAAAAGAAAACAAACGAAGAAACCCTTCTGTAATTGCGTACTTCACTCAAGCTTCCACCTTCCCCTTCACAGCCAAACTTCTCAGAGAGGGTGGTCTTTCTTACTGTCACTGTTTCCTTGCCCCCCATCTACACCTCAGTCCATTTTCATCTATTCTCCAGCCTTTCAGCAGCAAAACTGCTCCTGCCACAGTGGTGTCCATACGATCAAAAGTGATGGGCATTTTTTGTTTCTCACCTTGCTAGACTTCTTACCAGCCTTTGACTAGTTAATAACTTCCACCTTGAAATGTTCACCTTCTTAGCATTTTTAAAAAGTTGAGATTTTTTAACACCATCTGCTCATGGTGGTACATTATACTCCTCCCACCCCCACCCTAAGTCACTGTCTGCACAGCTCTGGCCGCCTGACTCCCCATGCTAGCCACCAATACTTGGCATTTGTACAACATGGCAGACATTGACAACAAAGCACAGACTGAACTTGATCAAGCTTTAGATGATGCAGAGGAGGATATGGCAACCCACTCCAATATTCTAGCCTGGAAAATCCCATTGACAGAGGAACCTTGCAGGCTACAGTCCATAGGGCTGCACAGAGTCAGACACAACTGAAATGATTTAGCATGAAGAAGTATAAGAAAAAGAAACTGGTGAAGGAATAAAAATAAAAGTGTGTGAGCTGACTGTTCAGATGATGCAAAATCCTCAGATTCTTGCAGACCTTCCAGAAAGACTTGTTGGTCTGGTAGAAACACCCACAGGATACATTGAAAGGTTGCCTAGGGTAGTTAAAAGATGAGTGAATGCTCTCAAAAACCTTCAAGATAGATGTGCACAGATGGAAGCCAAGTTCTATGAGGAAGTTCATGATCTTGAAAGTGTGCTGTTCATTATCAGCCTCTATTTGATAAGCGATTTGAGATCACTCATGCCATTTATGAACCTATAGAAGAAGAATGCGAATGGAAACCAGATGAGGGAGATGATATTTCGGAGGAGCTAAAAGAAGAGGCCAAGATTGAAGACGAAAAAAAAAGATGGAGAAAAAGAAGACTCCAAGTGAATTTCTAAAGTTTGGTTGACTGTTTTTAATAATGTCTTGCTCAGTGATATGGTTCAGGAAAATGATGAACCTCTTCTAAAGCACTTGAAAGATAAAGTGAAGTTCTCGTATGCTGGTCAGCCTTGAGTTTTATCTTAGAATTTCACTTTGAACCCAATGAATATTTCATAAATGAAGTGTTGACAAAGATATACTGGATGAGGGCAGAACCAGATGATTCTGACCCTTTTCTTTTGATGGACCAGAAATTATGGGTTGTACAGAGTGCCACAAAGATTGGGAAAAAGGGAAAAAATTGAAACTCTGAAAACCATTAAGACAAAACAAACACAAGGGACATAGGGCAATTCATACTGTGATCAAAACAAGTTCTAGTGACTATTTATTTATTTATTTGCCTCTCCTGAAGTTCCTGAGAGTAGAGATCTGGATGATGATTCTGAAGCTATCTTTGCTTCAGACTTTGAAACTGGTCACTTTTTACATGAGCATATATTCCCAAGATTGGTATTATACTTTACTGGAGAAGCTACTGAAGAAGATGATGATGATGATGAATAAAGTAAAGAAGCAGATGAGGAAATGGAGGAAGAAGAAGATGAGGAAAATGATCTAGACTATGACTCAAAGAAATTTCAAAACCCAGCAGAGTACAAGCAGCAGTGAAGCAAGATTGGATACTGCCTTGAGATATCTTACACTGGTCTTCCTTCTGCTTCCCTGAAAAGGATGGATGGATAAAGAAGATGTGGTACATATACTCAACGGAATATTATTGGTCTGGTAGAAAAATTGAAAGGTTGCCTAGGTAGTTAAAAGATGAGTGAATGCTCTCAAAAACCTTCAAGATAGATGTGCACAGATGGAAGCCAAGTTCTATGAGGAAGTTCATGATCTTGAAAGTGTGCTGTTCATTATCAGCCTCTATTTGATAAGCGATTTGAGATCACTCATGCCATTTATGAACCTATAGAAGAAGAATGCGAATGGAAACCAGATGAGGGAGATGATATTTCGGAGGAGCTAAAAGAAGAGGCCAAGATTGAAGACGAAAAAAAAAGATGGAGAAAAAGAAGACTCCAAGTGAATTTCTAAAGTTTGGTTGACTGTTTTTAATAATGTCTTGCTCAGTGATATGGTTCAGGAAAATGATGAACCTCTTCTAAAGCACTTGAAAGATAAAGTGAAGTTCTCGTATGCTGGTCAGCCTTGAGTTTTATCTTAGAATTTCACTTTGAACCCAATGAATATTTCATAAATGAAGTGTTGACAAAGATATACTGGATGAGGGCAGAACCAGATGATTCTGACCCTTTTCTTTTGATGGACCAGAAATTATGGGTTGTACAGAGTGCCACAAAGATTGGGAAAAAAGGGAAAAATGAAACTCTGAAAACCATTAAGACAAAACAAACACAAGGGACATAGGGCAATTCATACTGTGATCAAAACAAGTTCTAGTGACTATTTATTTATTTATTTGCCTCTCCTGAAGTTCCTGAGAGTAGAGATCTGGATGATGATTCTGAAGCTATCTTTGCTTCAGACTTTGAAACTGGTCACTTTTTACATGAGCATATATTCCCAAGATTGGTATTATACTTTACTGGAGAAGCTACTGAAGAAGATGATGATGATGATGAATAAAGTAAAGAAGCAGATGAGGAAATGGAGGAAGAAGAAGATGAGGAAAATGATCTAGACTATGACTCAAAGAAATTTCAAAACCCAGCAGAGTACAAGCAGCAGTGAAGCAAGATTGGATACTGCCTTGAGATATCTTACACTGGTCTTCCTTCTGCTTCCCTGAAAAGGATGGATGGATAAAGAAGATGTGGTACATATACTCAACGGAATATTATTCAGCCATAAAAAAGAATGAAATAATGCCATTTGCAAGAGCATGGATGAACCTAGAGATTATCATACTAAGTGAAGCAAGTAAAACAGAGAAAGACTATTAATATATGATATCACTTACATGTGGAACCTAAAACATAATACAAATAAACATTTACAAACCAGAAACAGACTCACAGACTTTGAAAACAAACTTATGGTTACTAAAGGGGAAAGGTGGGACAGGGGGAGGAATAAATTAAGAGACTGGAATTAATCTACTATATATGAAACTATTACTATTAAACAGTCTTATTACTATTAAAGTATTACATGTAAAATATATCATCCACAAGGACCTACTGTATAGCACAGGAACTCTACTCAGTATTCTGTAGTAGCCTATATGGGAAAAGAATCTGAAAAGGATATATATATATATATATATATATATATATATATATATATATATAAAACTGAATCACTTTGCTGTATCCCTGAAACTAACACAACATTGTAAATCAACTATACTCTAATAAAAATTTATTAGATTTTAAAAAACTTTATTAATTTTTTTAAAAGAAAAGAATCTGAAGAAGAATGGATGTATATATAACTGAATCACTTTGCTGTAAACCTGAACCTATCACACCGTTGCAAATCAAATATAGTCCAATTAAAATTTAAAAAATATTTAGGCACGCCATGAGGCACGTGAGATCTTAGTTCCCTGACCAGGGTTTGAACTCTTTGCATTTCAAGGCAGATTCTTAAGCATTGGACCATTGAGAAAGATCAAAAATTTTAAAATAAATAAATAAAATGGAGGCAAGTCACAGTTATGAGGTTTTAACAAATCAAGAACTGCTAGGTCAAAATTTTGGATGAGGTTTTCCCTGGTGGTCCAGTGAGTAAAGAGTCCACCTTGCAATGCAAGTGGCACTGGTTCGATCCCTGGCCCAGGAAGATCCCACATGCTGAGGTGAGGCTGGACCGGTGTGTCTAATTAGGAGCCAGCACTCTGGAGCACATGCACCCAAAGCTGGTGCTCTGCAATGAGAGAGGCCACTGCAATGGGAGGCCCACATAGGCCAAAGAATAAAGATGTATGAAAATAAATAAATAAATAAATAATAAAAGAGGTCAAAATTTAAAAAATAAAATAAAATTGGGTCACCATTTAAAAAAATTTTTTTTGGATGAATCAAACAGGTGGACAGTGAAACCCCTCAGGACAATGACATGACATTGGCAGGGAAGGGTGTATATTAAAAGTTAGAAGGCCTGATTTACTTTGAGGGCATGACCAGTGTCTAGACAACAAAAATGGGGTTGTGGCAAGTGACTGATTAGGCTAGCATGGAACTTAACGCTTCTGGCAAGGCAGAAAAACAATGGCCTGGAAGCTACCTCAAAAAAAAAAAAACCCAAAAAAAACCAGACAGATGAAAATCACTGCTGTGGTCCTTATAAGTGAGTGTCTAATGCCACAGTCAGCTAGAGCAAGGAGGAGCGAGTAGCATTTGGTGATGGTGACTAGAAAGACCATGTTAAGAGCCTGTTTGTCACACAGCAAAGGATCTGAGGGATACAGTAGAAATATTTACAAAGGAAGGGAGTCATAGGAAGAAGGACGGGGTAGAAGAAGCACAAAATAGTACAGGCAGAGGTACCCCAGAGGTATTTCAGATTCAGTTCCAGACCACCAAAATAAATGAATGTTGCAATAAACCGAGTCACGCAGTTTTTTGGTTTTCCGTTGCGTATAAAAGTTATGTTTGCACTATACTGTAGCTTATTGAGTGTGCGGTAGCATTATGTCTAAAAACACAGTGTACATACCTTAATCTAAAAATAGATTGCAACAATTGAGTCACATCTTCAGGCTTCCCTTCTCATTCAAGTCCTCTTGCTACTTTGACCACATCTACAGTGACTCCCTCCACTGAAGTCCTGAACCTCTCAAAGTCATCCTTGAGTGTTGGAATCAACTTCTTCCAAATCCCTGTTTGTGTTGATGCTTTGACCTCTTCCCAAGAATCACAAATGTTCTTAATGGCATTTAGAATGGTGAATCCACTCCAGAAGGTTTTCAATTGACTATCCAGATCCATCAGATGAATCATGACCTATGGCAATTTTTCGGAAATGCATTTCTTTGATAATGACTTGAAAGTCAAAAGTATTTCTATACCCATGAGCTACAGAATCAATATCATGCTAGCAATCAGAAAAGCAACATTAATCTCATTGCAGATCTCCATCAGAGCTCTAGGGTGACCAAGTACGTTGTCAATAGCAGTAATATTTTGAAGGCGGTATTTTTTTCTGAGCAGTAAGTCCCAACAGTGAGGTTAAAATACTGAGTAAACCATGTTGTAAACAGATGCATTGTCATCCAGGCTTTGTTGTTCCATTTTTAGAGCACAGGCAGAGTAGATTTACCATAACTATTATGAGCTCTAGGATTTTGGGAATCCTATAATGAACATTGGCTTCAACTTAAAAGTCACCAGCTACAACAGACCCTAACAAGAGTCAGCCTGTTCTTTGAAGATTTGAAACCAGGTATTGACTTCTCCTTTCCAGCTATAAAAGGCCTAGTTGGCATCTTCTCCCAATAGAAAGCTGTTTCATCTACACTGAAAATCTATTGTCTAGTGTAGCCAGTTTTGTTCATTTCTTTAGTTAGATTATCTGGATAACTTGCTGCAGCTTCTACATTAGGCCTTGCTGTATTACCTTGCACTCGGATGCTACAGGGACAGCTTCTTTCCCTAAACTTCATGAACCAACCTCTGCTAGCTTCAAACTCTTCCTCTCTAGTTTTCTCACCTCCCTCAGCCTTCATAGAATTGAAGAGAGTTTGGAGCTTTGCTCTGGATTAGACTTTGGCTTAAGGACATGTTGTGGTTGATTTGATCTTCTATCTAGACTATAAAAACTTTCTCCACATCAGTAATAAAGCTGTTTTACTTTCTCATCATACATGTGTTTGCTGAGGTAGCACTTTTTATTCTCTTCAAGAACATTTTCTTTGCATTCACAACTTGGCTAACCGTATGGTGCATGAAGCCAAGCTTTCAGCTTTTCTCAGCTTTTGACATGCCTCCCTCACTAAGCTTAATTCTTTCTAGCTTTTGATTCAAAGTGAAAAGCATATACGATACTTTCTTTCACTTGGACACTTGGGGGACATAGTCGGGTTATCAATTGGCCTAATTTCAAAATGATTGTGAACAGAGAAGGTCAAGGAGAGGAAGAGAGATGGGGAAATGGCTGGTCAGTGGAGCAGTTAGAACACACAGCACGTTAACTGTTTCAGCTTACATGGGGACAGTTCGTGGCACCCCCAAACAATCACAGTAGTAACATTAACGATCACAAATCACAGATCACCATAACAAATACACTAATATTGAAAAAGTAGGCAATATTGTGAGAAGTACCAAAATGTGACATAAAGACACAAAGTGAGCACATGCTGTTGGCAACATGGCTCCAATAGATGGGTCAACACGGGTCTCCACAAAGTTTCTATTTGTAAAAAATGAAGTATCTGAGAAGAGCAAACAAATGAGGTATGACGACATGAGCGCATGAGATATGATTGCAGTAAGGCTGCCCTCCCAAACTGCTGAGGTGGTGATAGAGCTGGTCTCTTGGGAAAAGGCTCTGTTGTCCTGATTATGAACTCTGTAATGTTCACCTTTTGAACTTTTGTTTTTGCAAGAAAGTGACTTTCTCTAAACCAGAAATGTATATTAAACTTTGCATAAAAGTTAAAATTTTGCATAATATTTTCCTTGTGGCAAATTATACAAAATATGAAATAGTATCATTTTGTGTACTTGAAAAGTGTACAGTCTGGTGGTGCTGAGCACACTCATAATGAGTAAATGGTTTTAAACAAACAAACAAAAAAGGCGGGTGGGGCGCAGGTGTGGTGATGGCCAGTGATGGCATTCTGGTGCTCTTCACTGTTCTCAAAATTCAATGCAATGAAAGTAGAGTATCAAGGTGCTTCAGATAAGGTACTGAATGAGGTACATATGATCTTAGAGCAGCTGGTGGCTCCGGCGTAGGTTCTGAGGTGGGTGTAGGTACCTTTGTGCTCAGTCGCTTCAGTCATGGAAGACATTTTGACCCCATGAACTGTGGCCCACCAGGCTCCTCCATCTATGGAAATTCTCCAGGCAAGAATACTGGAGTGAGGTACCATTTTCTTCTCCAGGGGATCTTCCTGACCAAGGGATGAAACCTGTGTCTCTCACATCTCCTGCACTAGCAGGTGGGTTTTCCACCATTTGCTCCACCTGGTAAGCCCACCTCTATTATCTGTTTCTTTCATAAAATGAGGCCTGCCTCTGCCTGTCCACCCCCTTTCTGATGGGGATTAAGGAGTGGCTTGGCGGGAGAAAAGTGTGATATATCCACACTAGGGAATGAACTTTTTCTGGGGGGTGGGGGGGGGTAATGGTCTAACCCTGAGACCTGTAGCATCTTAATTCCCCAACCAGGGATTGAACCCAGGGCCATGGGAGTGAAAGAACTGAGTCTTAACCACTGGACTTCCAGAAAGTCCTGGGAATGGAACTTTTTCAAAGATTCCTTGGATTGGAAAAGTAAGAAAGAGACAAGTGAACAAGAGAAACTGCAACAACCATAAACACAACTGAGAAGTGGGTGACATACGTTTGTGGTAACCCCCTTTCAAGTCCAAAGTCATTATTTCTCTTACTTAAGCTTTTACAGATAAGCCCACACAGACATCCATGCTGTCTGCTAGTGCTCTAGAACCTTCTCTTCTTCTGTTCTCATCAATCAAACTCACTTGTTCTGTATGCTCTAAACTCTTGGAAACCACTCTTGGTATTTACTCATCTGAGGTGAGATGTTAACAGGCTGCTAATAGTTTCTGCTCTGCATAGCACTTTGTGCTGAACTTACAAGAGAGGCTGGCTTGTAAAACTACAGGTATGGGTGGTAGGGAGGGGCAGCACACTCATAATGAGTAAATGGTTTTAAACAAACAAACAAAAAAGGCGGGTGGGGCGCAGGTGTGGTGATGGCCAGTGATGGCATTCTGGTGCTCTTCACTGTTCTCAAAATTCAATGCAATGAAAGTAGAGTATCAAGGTGCTTCAGATAAGGTACTGAATGAGGTACATATGATCTTAGAGCAGCTGGTGGCCCCGGGGTAGGTTCTGAGGTGGGTGTAGGTACCTTTGTGCTCAGTCGCTTCAGTCATGGAAGACATTTTGACCCCATGAACTGTGGCCCACCAGGCTCCTCCATCTATGGAAATTCTCCAGGCAAGAATACTGGAGTGAGGTACCATTTTCTTCTCCAGGGGATCTTCCTGACCAAGGGATGAAACCTGTGTCTCTCACATCTCCTGCACTAGCAGGTGGGTTTTCCACCATTTGCTCCACCTGGTAAGCCCACCTCTATTATCTGTTTCTTTCATAAAATGAGGCCTGCCTCTGCCTGTCCACCCCCTTTCTGATGGGGATTAAGGAGTGGCTTGGCGGGAGAAAAGTGTGATATATCCACACTAGGGAATGAACTTTTTCTGGGGGGTGGGGGGGGGTAATGGTCTAACCCTGAGACCTGTAGCATCTTAATTCCCCAACCAGGGATTGAACCCAGGGCCATGGGAGTGAAAGAACTGAGTCTTAACCACTGGACTTCCAGAAAGTCCTGGGAATGGAACTTTTTCAAAGATTCCTTGGATTGGAAAAGTAAGAAAGAGACAAGTGAACAAGAGAAACTGCAACAACCATAAACACAACTGAGAAGTGGGTGACATACGTTTGTGGTAACCCCCTTTCAAGTCCAAAGTCATTATTTCTCTTACTTAAGCTTTTACAGATAAGCCCACACAGACATCCATGCTGTCTGCTAGTGCTCTAGAACCTTCTCTTCTTCTGTTCTCATCAATCAAACTCACTTGTTCTGTATGCTCTAAACTCTTGGAAACCACTCTTGGTATTTACTCATCTGAGGTGAGATGTTAACAGGCTGCTAATAGTTTCTTGCTTTCTCTCTGCATAGCACTTTTGTGCAACTGAACTTACAAGAGAGGCTGGCTTGTAAAAACTACAGGTATGGGTGGTAGGGAGGGGGCAGAAGGAAGAAGCCTTTGGGCGGAGAAAACTTTCCCATGCTGCACAGGCAACTACTTATTTAGCCCTTGCGTGGAGTGAGTTCTGTTCCTTTTTGAACAGAAGAAAAGGAAAAAGAAGGGAAATAGGCAGGTCCTTCTCAGTAAACTCCTTTGAAGCCCTCAATGTGCTAGTGAGAGTTAAAGTGCTGGTCCCTCAGTCATGTCCAACTCTTTGCAACCCCATGGACTGTAGCCTGCCAGGCTCCTCTGTGCATGGAATTCTCCAGGCAAGAATACTGGAGTGGGTTGCCATTTCCTTCTCCAGACGATCTATCCTCCTGACCCAGTGACTGAACCTACATGTCTCGCATTGCAGGTAGATTCTTTACCCTCTGAGCCACCACAACCACAATAAACACCTCAAAATTGCAGCCATCTCCTTTTCAACTCACACTCATTATTATTCTCATTGACACCATTTCTGATCTTTTTTTGTTTTGTTTTGTTTTTTCTTATTTGAGGATTCCTCAATCCCTGCTTGCCTCAGATTCAGTCTGCTGCCACACGCATTTGCCACCTCCCTGTTCTTAAATAAAACCCCAGGTCCTCAGGGACCCTACACATCTCCCCTTCTACGACCCAGCACACCTCAAGCTATGCCACCGCACTCTTCAGACCTCTGCATGTGCTATTCCTTCTTCTGAGAGCCAGGTTCTATCCCTGGGTGGGGAAGATCCCGTTGAGAAGGCTATAGCAACCCACTCCAGAATTCTTGCCTGGAGAATTCCGTGGACAGAGGAGCCTGGCAAGCTACAGTCTATGGGGACATGATTGAACGAGTAACACTCTATAAAGTTTTAATAATCAACTCTCTGAGGGAGGGGAGAGGAGGAGGGGGATCCCTAATTTATACCATTTGCTACGACCAATTTCAAGCTACCAAGGGGACGCAGAGTAGAACACCATTATTTAACATTTCCAATATACATATACAAAAGATGTGAATTACCTCAAGAGCACAGATGATGATGTGATAAAAATAATTAAGAAGTCATGAGTCTACAATATTACTTATCTTTAATAAAATCTATTTAACTGTAGGTTTATATCATGTGATTTTTCAATGACGGCTTTAACAACTGATTTGCAAAATTCCCTGAAAATGTAACCATCAACTTTCACCAGTCAGTATGAGCCAGTTCCAGCACATCACTGAATGAACTCTGGAAGTCACCCCTCTTCATGATGCACATGTCTCTTTCCCATTGGCCTGCCACAAAAGACTGAAAGCCAACCATTTGCAATATATTCCTTTGATCTGAGATCTGCCTTTAGTATACTAAAATGAGCAAAACCAAGAATAAAGACACAAATTTGAATCCCAGTCTTAACATGAATTGGCTGTGACATTGACTTCTTTGCATCCCAGGTTCCTTATCTATAGGATAAGTGGCTTAGACAATTGGTGTTTGTAAATGACTATTTCAGACATGCTTGCGTTTACAGCTCTATTGAGGTAAAATTCACATACAATAAACTGGATATATTTTAAAGAGTATAATTTGATGAATTTTGACTGAAATAATCACCACAAATAAGACAATGAGCATATCCATCACACCCAAATGTTCTCTTGAGCACTCTTATCATGTATCCCTGCCTCGCCTCAACTATGTCACTAGGTAACCAGCAATCCTTTATCACTATAGAACTTTTAATTTTCTAGAATTTTTTAAAAAATGTAATCCTACAGTGTATATGTATAACACTCTTATTTTTCTTTTTTCCTGGTTACTTTGGATTAAATTTGATCTTTTTCTAGTTTTTTTTTTTTTATTACAGAACCTGAGGTTATTGATTTAAGATCTTTTCTGAGATAGCTGTTTAGTGCTATGAATGTCCTTCTAAGCACTGCATTAGCTATTTCCCACAAATTTGTATGTCTCATGTTTTTCATTTTTCATTCTTTTTAAAATACTACCTTCCCTTGAGACTTACTCTTGAACTATACATTATTTGCAATTGTGTAAATTTTTCCAAATATTTGGAAGATTTTCCATAAATCTTTTTTTTTTTTTTTAGTGATTTCTAATTTAACTCCATTGTGGTCAAAGAATACAGTTTGCATGACTTAAATCGTTTAATTTAATATTGAGACTTGTTATATGGTCTAGATATGGTGACTATTCAACGTACACTGATAAAGAATGTTTTCTATTGTTGTTGGATTGAGTGTTGTACAGATGTCAATTAAGTCAAATATATTGTTACTCAAATTTTTTTTTTGTATTCCAGCACATCACTGAATGAACTCTGGAAGTCACCCCTCTTCATGATGCACATGTCTCTTTCCCATTGGCCTGCCACAAAAGACTGAAAGCCAACCATTTGCAATATATTCCTTTGATCTGAGATCTGCCTTTAGTATACTAAAATGAGCAAAACCAAGAATAAAGACACAAATTTGAATCCCAGTCTTAACATGAATTGGCTGTGACATTGACTTCTTTGCATCCCAGGTTCCTTATCTATAGGATAAGTGGCTTAGACAATTGGTGTTTGTAAATGACTATTTCAGACATGCTTGCGTTTACAGCTCTATTGAGGTAAAATTCACATACAATAAACTGGATATATTTTAAAGAGTATAATTTGATGAATTTTGACTGAAATAATCACCACAAATAAGACAATGAGCATATCCATCACACCCAAATGTTCTCTTGAGCACTCTTATCATGTATCCCTGCCTCGCCTCAACTATGTCACTAGGTAACCAGCAATCCTTTATCACTATAGAACTTTTAATTTTCTAGAATTTTTTAAAAAATGTAATCCTACAGTGTATATGTATAACACTCTTATTTTTCTTTTTTCCTGGTTACTTTGGATTAAATTTGATCTTTTTCTAGTTTTTTTTTTTTTATTACAGAACCTGAGGTTATTGATTTAAGATCTTTTCTGAGATAGCTGTTTAGTGCTATGAATGTCCTTCTAAGCACTGCATTAGCTATTTCCCACAAATTTGTATGTCTCATGTTTTTCATTTTTCATTCTTTTTAAAATACTACCTTCCCTTGAGACTTACTCTTGAACTATACATTATTTGCAATTGTGTAAATTTTTCCAAATATTTGGAAGATTTTCCATAAATCTTTTTTTTTTTTTTTAGTGATTTCTAATTTAACTCCATTGTGGTCAAAGAATACAGTTTGCATGACTTAAATCGTTTAATTTAATATTGAGACTTGTTATATGGTCTAGATATGGTGACTATTCAACGTACACTGATAAAGAATGTTTTCTATTGTTGTTGGATTGAGTGTTGTACAGATGTCAATTAAGTCAAATATATTGTTACTCAAATTTTCCATATTTTTATTTTCTGTCTTTTGGTCTGTCCATTATTGATAAAATTGTGGATTTGTCTATTTCTTCTTTTTAAATCAGTTTTTTCACATATTTTGAACTTATTAAAATGCACATATATTTAGGATTATGTCCTTATGATTAATTAGCCACTTTATTATTATGAAATAGCCCTCTTTATCTCCATTCATACTCTTTCTTTTGAAATCTACCTTCTGATAATAATCACTCTAGCTTTTTAAAAATTAGTGTTAATATTAGTGTATCTTTCCCTAGCTTTTATGTTTAACCTGTGTGTTCTTTTTTTAAAAAATAATTTGGCCTCTTTTATCAGTTTTTTATTTATATTTATTTTCATCCATCTTCTCATTCTTTGGCCTGTGTGGGCCTCCCATTGCAGTGGCATCTTTTTTTTAATTTTTTTGGGGGGGAGGGTAGCTGGCGGGATGGGGAAGGAGGAGGGTGTTTGGGCCACTTCTATTGGTTTTTCATTTATTCATTTTCATCCATCTCTGTTCTTTGGCCCGCATGGGCCTCCCATCGCAGTGACCTCTGTTGTCGCAGAGCAACGGCTCTGGGCGCATGCGCTCCAGAGCTCCGGCTCAGTAATTGGACACATCGGTCCAGCCGCTCCGCGGCACGTGGGATCTTCCCAGGCCAGGGATCAAACCGGCGGCCCTTGCACTGCAAGGCGGTGTCCTTACCCACTGGACTACCAGGGAAGCCCCAGTGGCCTTTTTTGTTGCAGAGCACCAGCTCTGGGTGCATGCGCTCCAGAGCATTGGCTCGTAATTGGGCACACCTGTCCAGCTGCTCCACAGCATGTGGGATCTTCCTGGTCCAGGTATTGAACCGATGCCCCTTGCACTGCAAAGCAGGCTCTTTACCCACTGGGCCAGCAGGGAAGCCTCTGCTTGTGTTTTTATATTTAAAGTGCACTATCTATAAGCAGCATGTGGCTGAGTCTTTAAAAATATTTTTTTTCCATTCTACCAGTTTCTGCCTTTAAATTGGGTTGCTATGAGACCACTGACTTTAATATGACTACTGATACAGTTCTTTCAAAACTACCATCTTGCTACTATTTATTTGTTCCAACTTTGTTATCCATTGTGTGGAAATTGTTGTTTCCCATATTTTGCCCAGTTTTTTGAGTTGTTCATGTGAAAGGGTAAATCCACTCATTGTTATTCCATTATTGCTGGAAGTTGAAGTTCTCTATGTTTCATTTTCCATCCTCTTTGTTATTTATATTTGGACATTTGTTATTATATATGGACATTAATATTGTCTTTATACATGTGCCAAATATGTTCTTCCAGTTTATCAGTATTCTTTTAATTTTCTTTATGGTGATTTTTTTCATAGAGATTTTAAATTTTGATAGTAAAATATTGCTCTTCCTTTCGGATTTTATACCATGTTTATAAATGACTGGCTCATATTTTCTTTAAATTGTCACATTTTTAAAGAAGATAGACAACTACTCAGTATGAATGAGCTTTATTTTTAGCCTCA
The DNA here is from genome assembly GCA_022376925.1 of Tragulus kanchil. Lineage (NCBI taxonomy): Eukaryota > Metazoa > Chordata > Mammalia > Artiodactyla > Tragulidae > Tragulus > Tragulus kanchil. The sequence continues at coordinate 60,480,913 of JAIOJX010000001.1, read as the reverse complement.
GGTCTATTAATTATAAAAGTAACATGTGCATATGGTAAAAATCAAGTAAACAGAGGGCTATAGATGAAAATGAAAAAGTTCCTTTCCTATCTCCCAATGTTCCTGCTTGCCAACTTCCTCTTTCCAGAAGTAACTCCTGTTAGCAATTTCTCATATATATCCTTCCTTACACATTCTGGACACATACACACACCTGCATATTTATCCTTTTGTACACAAACAGGACATACGCACATATGAGTGCATGCACACACACACACAAACGATTCTGCATTTTTTTCATTTAACATATTTTTGAGTTCTTCACATGACTGAGTTTTATCAGATGTTCACCAGACTGATATAGGGACCAGAGTCAAAGAACATGGTTGACAGTGCACAGCCAAAAAGTTCCCCCAGAAAATTTCATAAACCAGGTATTGAACCGATGCCCCTTGCACTGCAAAGCAGGCTCTTTACCCACTGGGCCAGCAGGGAAGCCTCTGCTTGTGTTTTTATATTTAAAGTGCACTATCTATAAGCAGCATGTGGCTGAGTCTTTAAAAATATTTTTTTTCCATTCTACCAGTTTCTGCCTTTAAATTGGGTTGCTATGAGACCACTGACTTTAATATGACTACTGATACAGTTCTTTCAAAACTACCATCTTGCTACTATTTATTTGTTCCAACTTTGTTATCCATTGTGTGGAAATTGTTGTTTCCCATATTTTGCCCAGTTTTTTGAGTTGTTCATGTGAAAGGGTAAATCCACTCATTGTTATTCCATTATTGCTGGAAGTTGAAGTTCTCTATGTTTCATTTTCCATCCTCTTTGTTATTTATATTTGGACATTTGTTATTATATATGGACATTAATATTGTCTTTATACATGTGCCAAATATGTTCTTCCAGTTTATCAGTATTCTTTTAATTTTCTTTATGGTGATTTTTTTCATAGAGATTTTTAAATTTTGATAGTAAAATATTGCTCTTCCTTTCGGATTTTATACCATGTTTATAAATGACTGGCTCATATTTTCTTTAAATTGTCACATTTTTAAAGAAGATAGACAACTACTCAGTATGAATGAGCTTTATTTTTAGCCTCAGGTCTATTAATTATAAAAGTAACATGTGCATATGGTAAAAATCAAGTAAACAGAGGGCTATAGATGAAAATGAAAAAGTTCCTTTCCTATCTCCCAATGTTCCTGCTTGCCAACTTCCTCTTTCCAGAAGTAACTCCTGTTAGCAATTTCTCATATATATCCTTCCTTACACATTCTGGACACATACACACACCTGCATATTTATCCTTTTGTACACAAACAGGACATACGCACATATGAGTGCATGCACACACACACACAAACGATTCTGCATTTTTTTCATTTAACATATTTTTGAGTTCTTCACATGACTGAGTTTTATCAGATGTTCACCAGACTGATATAGGGACCAGGTCAGTCAAAGAACATGGTTGACAGAGTGCACAGCAAAAGGCATATTCATCTGTGTAAAGCCAACACTCAGCAAACATCTTGGTGCATAATGTTAAACGACTAAAGGGAAAGAACTTGAGAAAACTGGAAACAAATTGCTATCTTGCCCATTCTTAGCCAGACTAAGTCTCCTCACTGAGAGTTACCAGCTCCGAGGGCAGCAGAGAACCGTACCCAAGGATGGATGAGGACATGGAGTAGCTGAACCTCTCGCCTGCAAGAACTTTCCACTGTGTGTCTCTCCTTCCACTAGATTCACCACCTCGAGCACACATGTTTAGCTCAAATGCACAGTTCATGCTGACTACACAGCAGGAAAATCTGGGGGCTCAAAGACGACACAGCTCAGCTATATTACAGATACACACACATGCAAACAGCTCGCATTAATCAGTACCTATAGGTGGGAGAGGCACCAGGCTGGAAACAACAGCCCTGCAAGGTTAATGTCAGTTTACTGCCTCCCCCTTTATAGATTAGAAAATTAAGGCTCCAAGAACAGGGTCACACAGCTAGTAAGCAGCTTCCAGAGACAGCTCAACACCTTAATCACGTCAGACTACTTTTCTGTCGGTCCCACAGGCTCTGTGTATTTTCCTTGCCTGGCATTCCCTTTCTCCATTCGTCTCATCTGGTGTTTTATGAAAGTCAGGCAGAGATAGAAACATGGGGTTGTGGATCCACGCTAGGCTACATAATACGTTGTGAGGGATGAGAAAGGTCAGTCATTAAGAGTCCCTGAAAAAGAAGACACACATGGGGGAAGTATTTAAAGTTCAGAAGGGAAATGGAGCCTGGGTACTGGAGGAGCCTAGGCTATGAATATCATGGCTGCTCAAGAAACTCTCACACAAATACTTCTCTCTCCCTAAGTGCTTTTGGTGAGGTGCTCATGAACATGGCCATTTTGCCTGCAGTCTTACAGCCACTGGTCAGTGTATCTCCCCACATCTTAATCCTATTCATTCTTTTGGGGGGGGGCGGGTTGGGGAGGGAGGGGGGCGGGTTGGCCACTTCTATTGGTCTTGCATCTATCCATTTTCATCTATCTCTGTTCTTTGGCCCGCGTGGGCCTCCCATTGCAGCAACCCCTGTAGTTGCAGAGCACCAACTCTGGGCGCATGCACGCCAGAGCTCCGGCTCGGTAATTGGACACATTGGTCCAGCCGCTCCACGGCACGTGGGATCCTCCCAGGTCAGGGACTGAACCGGCGCCCCCCACACTGCAAGGCGGTGTCCGCACCCACTAGACCACCAAGGAAGCTCAATCCTATTCATTCTTTTTTTTTTTTTTAAAGATTTATTTATTTATTTTGGGCGGGGGTCGGGTTGGGGAGGGAGGGGAGCGGGAAGGCCACTTCTATTGGTCTTTCATTTCTCTGTTCTCATCCGTCTTTGTTCTTTGGCTCCTGTGGGCCTCCCATCGCGGTGGCATCTGTCGTTGCAGTGCGCCAGCTCTGGGCGCATGCACTCCAGAGCTCCAGCTTGGTAATTGGACACATCAGTCCAGCCGCTCCGCGGCACGTGGGATCTTCCCAGGCCAGGGCTCGAACCGGCGCCCCTTGCACTGCAAGGCGGTGTCCTTATCCACTGGACCACCAGGGGAAGCCCCTATTCATTCTTAAGGCCCACATTAAGTCTCATCTCCATGAAGCCTTTCCCTATTAATCCAACTCATTGCTCTCGCTTTCTTTTGTGAATTAGTTTTACTTAAAATCAGCACCATAAGGTATGTGTTTGTTTCTACACCCTTTTGGCCTTTAATCATTTCAGATATTTTGTCTCTTTAAGTGGACTGTTTCATGTCGTTTTTCTATTCTTTCCCCATCTGGCCTGAGTATTGGGAAACCTGGTTGGATGCTAGTCACAACTCTCCCACTAATGAGTTGTGTGGCTTGGAGCTTGATGCAACCTCTCTGAGCCTTATCTTCCCATCTGGGAAGGTTTTTATAAAAAATAGTAAACACTGCAACACAATATATGAACATAAATTATTGCTGAAGACATTTCAACTAAGATGCTTTTTACATTCTATTTATTGGATGGTTCTACATAAAAAATAGCAATCGCTGCTGCTTGTTTCACACTAGCATCCTCAGTAAAGGTTAACAGATTTCGAACAAGAATACTTCAGACTACTGGGAGATGGAGAGGAGGTCTATATGCAGCTGACTCAGGGACTCTCCTTTAGAAACTACCAGTTCATTCCAGGTTTGCTCATTTTTAAAGCTTCTATTTTTCTCAATGTTTCTTTATGTAAGCTATCCGTGTCAATACTATGAAAAATGAAAAAAAACTTCTGTCAAGTCAAGGCAACAGACGCCTTCAGTACCTTTCTTCTTTAAGGCTAAGATTCCCATTCACACTTGGGCCACAACATCACTCAGTTACTTCACCCACCCTGCTATCTCCCTCCTCCCTTAGCCTTAACTCCTTTCCTTGGATCTGAGAAGAGAAAAGTACTAACTTCTTATTGAACTCTCACTTCTATCCCTCATTTGCCTTTGCCCAAAGTCCTGTATCTATAACCTCTCCCTCTCTATGAGCTCCTTTCTCTCAGCCTCTAATTTGCCTATCCTAAAAAACCAAGACAAAAAAGAAAAAGAACAACTCCCCCACCGCCAGCATCTACAACCCTACGTATCTTCTCCTTCTCACAAAGGTCTTGAAAAAGTAGTCTCCACTCCTTCTCCACTTCCTTATCTCCCAATTTTCTCAAGTCACTGCAATATGGTTCCCAACTCCATAATACCACTAAAATAGCCCTAACAAGGTCATCTATGGCCTCCTAATTGCTAAATCCAAAGGACACTTTTCAGTACTCATCTGGAACTCTCTGCTGCATAAGATACTGCTGAAATTGAAATTCACTTTTTCCTAGTTTCCAGGACACCCTTCTCTCTTGGTTTTCTCCATGGATTTTCCTTTTTGGTTCAGTCACTACGTTGTGTCTGACTCTTGCAACCCTGTGGACTGTTTCCTTTCCATATCCACCCCTTAAAAGTTGGTATTGCCCAGGGCTAATTCCACAGAGATGTTCCACAGAAGTTCTTCTCTTCTTACTCTCCCTAGAGGAATCTCATCCACTGCCATAGTTTCAGCTCTCACCTGTGGTGCACACTCCTATACCTAACTGCCTACCTACTAGAAAACTTCCTACGATGTCCTACCATCACTTCAAACTCCACATGTATCTCCGATTAAAACCTACTGACTACAAAAGAAGACATCAATTCTTTCAAGTGCGTAGTGAGGTACAGTTTTTAGTTTTTGATGGATAGAAGCTAATCTTTATCTAGCAAAGTGAAATGAGCAGCTCTGCTAGTTACACAATTGTAGGGGAAGCAAACATTTAATGCCATGGAAGTGTAACAAGACCTTTAGAATTTTCTAAATCTTAGCAAAAGCTGTCTTACCTCCTGACATGTATAACTCATTATTGGAAAAGAGGCAGGCCATTATGCTTAATTCTTAGAGGTTTCTCACCTCTATCCCTATCAAGTACTGTAAAATATGAATATGCTGCTAATTGTCAACGTTTCCTCATGATATCTCCTGAGCGTGGACTTATTTCCATAGTTGTAGTCATTTCCCTGGCTATAGTCCTGAGACTCAGGTGGCCCTTCATCCAAGAATCTTTCCCTGAGCTTCCTGGGCTGGGTGAGTTATCCCCCGCCATAGTACCCTTAAGATCTTGTGATTCCTGGACTGCATTCATCAGTTCATGTGCTTGACATACCATCAGTTCTGTTGGTCCCATAAGAGTACAAATCATGTCTCATACCTTATTCATTCTTGTCTCCTAGCACCTGGCATATTTGCCTAGCACATAGTAATATACAGCAAGTACTTGCAGAATGAGTGAAGGTGAGCATGGTCACTCTGAGGCCACAATCTCTTCTTTCTCCTCAATCTTCTAAATGTCTAGATACCTCATCTATATTGAACACATCATTAACTGTCTCCTTGCCTTGACCCTAGATGGTCAAAATGAATAACTGGTTTCCTATATGTATTTACTAAATGCAAAGCACTGAGCTATAAAATTTAGAGAGGATACAATGAGAAATAAAATTCAGACTTCACACTCAAGCAGTTCTTAGTAAGCTTCAAACTTCAGAAAGCTCAGAAACCTTTTTCCTTCAGCCTTTCTAATTTCCAGACAGGACTACCCTTTTAGGAGGCTCTCCTGTATTTATCCTCTCTCTAGCCTACCACCACATTGAACAATCAACAATTTCCTCTCATCTTACTTGAATAAGTATATATTTCTATTGATTTCAGTGTTGTCTGCCTTATATACACTCTAATGTTCAAAATTTATTTGAAGTCAGTGAATAGTGTCTATTCTATGAATGTGTGTCCTTTACTTCATATTTTGAGCTATTACTGCTATCAACTTACAGATTGACAAATTATAAGGGTTTGAAAGCTGGCCTGCAAACACAATGGAAGTACATTGGTTAAAAGAGAAAGGGTAAGAGAAACAGGAAACAGTGCAACAATTTACAATAATAAATAAACAATGCCGTGTACCATCTCAAAATAATTTATCCATGGTGTCATTTAGGACCTCTGCTGAAGCTTACATACTATAGAGTGCTACCACATTAAATTACTTCATATTTAAAGAAACATTAGGATTGACTGTTGAGTTTATTTCAAAATGCTGACAACACAGACTCCAGTCAACTTTTTCTGAGAAAGACACCCTGGAGGTCCCTAAACCCCTGAGATTTATTATGTTGTGAATAATTCCCTCTTCCTGGGCAGTAATCACCACACTCTTGAACATACTTCACTTTGCTAGTAGAGAACTAGCTTCTGTATCAGCCAGACCTGTAATCAGGCCTTTATGCTGTTTTCATTTACGCTTCAATCCATCAAATTAGCTTTGGAATGTGGAATTTTTGCACTCAGCCTTTATTTTCCACTATGTGTTCCAGTTCTGAATGCCAGAAATAAATGGCCATTTGGCCACTGGTTAACAGTCGAAAGAGGATAGCTATATCCTAATTAAGAATTACTTTGTGTGCTATACCAGCCTGCTGAGTTGGCAGATGGACACTGACCTGAAAGCATAAAGACCTCTATTTTCTGCAATTGTAATTCTGTAACAGTTTCATCCCCCCTGCATCTTGAAGACTCTCAAAATGTAAACATCAAGCCCTCCATCAGGTATTAGAAGACGAAACAGAAAAAGTGTAACATTTATGGAGTACCTCCTATGTGCTAAGCGTTGCACATTCATAATCAACGTCTCACTTCATGCAAATGCTAACACCCAGTCAGGTACTACTCAGTTGCGTCTCTCATACCACCACATTGAACAATCAACAATTTTCTCATTTACTTGAATAAGTATATATTTCTATTGATTTCAGTGTTGTCTGCCTTATATACACTCTAATGTTCAAAATTTATTTGAAGTCAGTGAATAGTGTCTATTCTATGAATGTGTGTCCTTTACTTCATATTTTGAGCTATTACTGCTATCAACTTACAGATTGACAAATTATAAGGGTTTGAAATTTGGCCTGAAAACACAGTGGAAGTAGATTGGTTAAGACAAAGGGTGAGAGAAACAGGAAACAGTGCAACAATTTACAATAATAAATAAACAATGCCGTGTACCATCTCAAAATAATTTATCCATGGTGTCATTTAGGACCTCTGCTGAAGCTTACATACTATAGAGTGCTACCACATTAAATTACTTCATATTTAAAGAAACATTAGGATTGACTGTTGAGTTTATTTCAAAATGCTGACAACACAGACTCCAGTCAACTTTTTCTGAGAAAGACACCCTGGAGGTCCCTAAACCCCTGAGATTTATTATGTTGTGAATAATTCCCTCTTCCTGGGCAGTAATCACCACACTCTTGAACATACTTCACTTTGCTAGTAGAGAACTAGCTTCTGTATCAGCCAGACCTGTAATCAGGCCTCTATGCTGTTTTCATTTACGCTTCAATCCATCAAATTAGCTTTGGAATGTGGAATCTTTGCACCCAGCCTTTATTTTCCACTATGTGTTCCAGTTCTGAATGCCAGAAATAAATGGCCATTTGGCCACTGGTTAACAGTCGAAAGAGGATAGCTATATCCTAATTAAGAATTACTTTGTGTGCTATACCAGCCTGCTGAGTTGGCAGATGGACACTGACCTGAAAGCATAAAGACCTCTATTTTCTGCAATTGTAATTCTGTAACAGTTTCATCCCCCCTGCATCTTGAAGACTCTCAAAATGTAAACATCAAGCCCTCCATCAGGTATTAGAAGACGAAACAGAAAAAGTGTAACATTTATGGAGTACCTCCTATGTGCTAAGCGTTGCACATTCATAATCAACGTCTCACTTCATGCAATCCCCATGCTAACACCAGTCAGTCAGGTACTACTCATGTTGGCCCCATTTTATAGATAGGGATACTAGAGTTTAGGAAGGTAAACATGGTCATATAGCCAGTAGATGCCAGACCTAGTATTTAAGCCAGACCTCGCAGAATGTGAATCTGGTGCTCTTTTTTCTATACCCTGTTGCTTTTCTTAGCAAAGAAATCCAGTACTGCCTGTTTTCTACCTTTCTGCTTGCCCCTGTATCCAAGGAAGAGGCCTATTTCACTTACCTTGGTATTCTGCCTAGGCATGGTCTGTGTCCTCAGTTTTTCTTCTGTTTTCTCACTGTAATGGCTATGACTAAGCCAGAATGTCTGTCCTGACCCCCTCCGTTCCACTTCCCCCACCACAGTAACTTACTAGAATGTTTGTAGTTTACATATGGGATGAATCAGTACATCACACAGCACTTGAACTCCAAAATCCTTAAGGTCATTTCCACTTAAGTCTAGCAACGTTAGGTTCTCATTTCTGCTGAGAACTATAGTGAGGGCTCCACAGCATGCATCTGTGAGGTGACATTCTGCTAGCCTATGGGGGATTGGGGATTCAAGAAAGAAATCGGTTTGACCCCAAATTCCATAATGAGCCTTCATGTCATACATAGCTGGACCAGGAGCCCAGGGGACAAAGGGTCTCTGTGCACTTACCGCAGCGCCTGTAGCTTACAGGAGGGGTGTGTCAGCACTTCACACAGCACCAGCAGGCCCGTGTCTCCTAAGGCATTGTCAGTGAGGTCACGGACTCTCAGGTGTTCATTGGTGTACAGTGCACTGCACAAATCCTGACAACATTCTCTAGTCAGGTGACAAGTCCACAGCCTGCCAGGAAGTAAGGTAGTTAAGGCTCGCATCTTTTCATCAGCATTGGGTCATGTTAGGTATTGGGTTTACCCACTTGGAAGGCACATTAGAAAATCAGTATGTCATGTTAAACAATCCCTTGGGCCAGAGCCAAGCAGAGATTGTGGAGAGAAGAAGATTTATTCCCCCTGAATGACTGAGTCTTCATTTGTTTCCTTGGAGATTATATTAGCAGGGAAAAAAATCATCTACTTTTGGGAGTTGCTGAACTATCAAGGAACTCTGCCTGTGGTTATTGTCCATGATACTTATGACAGATCCTTTAACTGACAGTCAGGCTGTTTTAATCCTTCACACAGCAATTTCAGTCCCAAATCTTCAATTTTGTTGTTAACTAGAAGCAGTCTTGTCAGGCTCCGGGTAGAGCTTAGGACTTGGGCCAGGGACTCACAACAAGCAGCAGAGAGAGAACATTCGAAAGCCTAGAGGGACGGGACACCCCGATACCTCAAATGCCAGTGTTAGGATAAGCAGATTCCGTTTAACTTTTACAGTTCAGGAAGAGGCCTATTTCACTTACCTTGGTATTCTGCCTAGGCATGGTCTGTGTCCTCAGTTTTTCTTCTGTTTTCTCACTGTAATGGCTATGACTAAGCCAGAATGTCTGTCCTGACCCCTCCGTTCCACGTCCCCCACCACAGTAACTTACTAGAATGTTTGTAGTTTACATATGGGATGAATCAGTACATCACACAGCACTTGAACTCCAAAATCCTTAAGGTCATTTCCACTTAAGTCTAGCAACGTTAGGTTCTCATTTCTGCTGAGAACTATAGTGAGGGCTCCACAGCATGCATCTGTGAGGTGACATTCTGCTAGCCTATGGGGGATTGGGGATTCAAGAAAGAAATCGGTTTGACCCCAAATTCCATAATGAGCCTTCATGTCATACATAGCTGGACCAGGAGCCCAGGGGACAAAGGGTCTCTGTGCACTTACCGCAGCGCCTGTAGCTTACAGGAGGGGTGTGTCAGCACTTCACACAGCACCAGCAGGCCCGTGTCTCCTAAGGCATTGTCAGTGAGGTCACGGACTCTCAGGTGTTCATTGGTGTACAGTGCACTGCACAAATCCTGACAACATTCTCTAGTCAGGTGACAAGTCCACAGCCTGCCAGGAAGTAAGGTAGTTAAGGCTCGCATCTTTTCATCAGCATTGGGTCATGTTAGGTATTGGGTTTACCCACTTGGAAGGCACATTAGAAAATCAGTATGTCATGTTAAACAATCCCTTGGGCCAGAGCCAAGCAGAGATTGTGGAGAGAAGAAGATTTATTCCCCCTGAATGACTGAGTCTTCATTTGTTTCCTTGGAGATTATATTAGCAGGGAAAAAAATCATCTACTTTTGGGAGTTGCTGAACTATCAAGGAACTCTGCCTGTGGTTATTGTCCATGATACTTATGACAGATCCTTTAACTGACAGTCAGGCTGTTTTAATCCTTCACACAGCAATTTCAGTCCCAAATCTTCAATTTTGTTGTTAACTAGAAGCAGTCTTGTCAGGCTCCGGGTAGAGCTTAGGACTTGGGCCAGGGACTCACAACAAGCAGCAGAGAGAGAACATTCGGAAAGCCTAGAGGGACGCGGACACCAACGTGGTTGTTAACCGTGGCAGCAGGGAGTCCTACTGAACCTCAAATGCCAGTGTTAGGATAAGCAGACACTTACACAAGATTCTCGATGATACTATTTGGACGCCGCAGACTTTCACAGAGATGCTGTACTCCTGTGTCCCCCAGGGCATTGGAAAGCACACACAGCTCTTTTAACGTCTGATTCACTTGCAGGAAAGAAGAGAGTTCCATACAGCTATCATCTGTCAGAGAACATGTGTTCAAGCTACCCAGAGACAAAGAAGAAAAATCAGCCATTGAAAAGTAAAAAAGTACAATAAAAATTTTTAAAACAATCAGCCATTTCTACCATTGAGCTTCCTAGGAATGTTCTCCATCCTCCTCATGTAGCTAAGCCTTAGCCATTCTTCAAGTTCTGACCCCGGGCCCAACACCTACACAGTCTCCTCCTGAGGCCTCCAGCCCACAGTGACTTCCTCTCTTTTCCTTGGCTCATCTGGCATTTTTGAATGATTCTATAGTGTTAGGCACTCGATTACACATAGAACTGTGTTGCTCTCTGTTTCATATCTGTGTATCTTTAAGGGCAGCCTTGTCACTTGCTGTCACCTTTCCTCTTATCTATAAGCTCATTACTAATTAACTTGCCACTCTTAGAGAGACTTAGCCCATCACCATCATCCATATAATATTTCTTCTTTGGCACAGAGCAGTATTTACTAGCCTTCCTGTCTTCTTCATCTTTGTTTCTCCATATTAAGTAGTCCAACTCCTTGAACTATTGAACTATTTCTCATCAACTTTTCCGCCATCACTTTCAAGTGATTACACTACTACTATGATTTACACTACAACTTCCGAGTCCTCAATTTTCTCATGAGTTACCAGGCTCCAAACTCAATCTTGAAGAGAGCTCATAAGGACATCATATATCAATATATGTGTGTGTATATATATATGTGTATGTGTATATATATATGTGTGTGTGTATATATATGTGTATGTGTATATATATATGTGTGTGTGTGTATATATATATTTTTTTTCCCAATTTGGAAATTTCAAATAGAGGTATTTGGGGGGAAAAAACCAATGAATTTCAAGGTGGATTTAGAAAGGTTTAATATTAAAGAGTTTCTACTATAGAAAACCCCACATATTGTGATTGTTAATTATATGTGCCAAGTTGTCTATGTCATGGTACCCAAATTTTTGGTCAAACATTCTGAATATTTCTATGAAGGTATTTTTTTCAATGAGATGAATAGTTAAATCAGTACACTTTGAGTCAAGTAAATTACCCTCCATAATGTGGGTGAATCTCATCCAATCAGTTGAAAGTTTAATAGAAAAGACTTCCCAGGAAGAAGAGGGAATTCTGCCAACAGACTGCCTTTTGACTTGAACTACAGCACTGGCTCTCCTATGTCTCCAGTCTGCTGGCCAACCCTGCATATACTGAACTTGGCAGATGCCATGATTTGAGAAAGCCAATTCCTTAAAATAAATCTCTCTATATGTTTATGCACATCTTATCACTCTGTTTCTCTGAAGAAACTTAACTAATATGTATATATGGCAAATCTATTATTAAGGTCATTACATGGACTTTAGGCTTCTCAGACAGCACTAGTGGTGAAGACCCCACCTGCCAATGCAGGAGATGTATGCAGGTTTGATCCCTGGGTCGAAAAGATCCCCTGGAGATGGAAATGGCAACCCACTCCAGTATTCTTGCCTGGAGAATCCCATGGACAGATGAATCTGGTGGGTTACAGCCCATAGGGTCACAAAGAGTCAGACACGACAGAAGCGATTTAGCACACACACACACACACACACACACACACACACGGACTCTGAAGTCAGACACATCTGGGTTTCCTACTGTGCCCTTGCCATGTTATTTAGCCTTATACTGGGTTTCGGTTTTCTCATCTGCTAAAATGGGGATAGTAATCTGAATATTGCAGAGCTGCTGTACACATTAAAGGAAATTATGTATACAAAGCACTCGGTACAATGCTTGGCACAACAAAGTAACTGCTCAGAAGTGTGGGTTTTCATTATTGTCATTAACATTATTGCCACTTTTATGGCAATAATGACTGCTTGAAATATGTTTTGATCATACAACATCCAAATTGAGCTGCATATTTATAAAATTTTTTAGCAGTATTATAACTAATAGTGACAACTTACTTGAGCTTCTGCACTTTGCAATTTGGATCTTTTAATCCTTCACAGAGCACTTTCAAAGCTGAAAGATTCAGTTTTGTTTCACTAAATTCCAGCTCAGTGAGCCACTGATTGGTGCTGAGAGCAGCTGCTAGTGCATCACAAGAAGCAGTGGAGATAAGACATCCGTGCAACCTTCAGAAAATAGAAGAACGACCTCATTACCTTATTCATGCTCTCCCCCAAAAGATATTGATCCAAAAAGTGACATGAACACAGAAAACAAATTCTCCTGCTCTCAGTTACCTCAATGTCTGTAAGATACAGTTTGGCTATTTCAATCCTTCACATAGAAGTTTCATTCCAGAATCTTCCAGGGTATTTTTCACAAATCCCAAATACGTCAGACACTGGTTGCTTTCAAATACTAAGGCGAGGTCTCTTCCATAAGAGGCTGTGAGGTGGCAGAAAATCAGGCTGTGTGGAGAAAAGGTGTTTCAGAGGAGAAAATAGAACTCTTTTTAAAGGTACCTGTTTGCTGCCTTACCGACGTAATAAATTATTTCAATTCATTCAGCAATTAATTTATTGGGTGCTTACTACTGTACTAGTTGTGAAAACATAGAAATAATTAAGACCCACCCCAGACGCTGCCCTCAAGGAATACCCAGTTAATGGGAAAAATTTTAGAAAATTATGGATTATATATAATGCAGTGTTGAAAGTGGTATGCACAAGGCATCACAGGGACACAGAGAGGTGGCACAATCCAGCCTAGCCTGGGAGAAGAGGTTGGAGGAGCAAGAAATTCTTATAAGAAGAGTAAATACTTTAGTGCTGTGTGAAAGGGTTATGAACATTGAACAGGAATTAGGTGGATGAGGAGGATGGGAGTGGAGAGAGCAGGAGGCACTGAGGAAAAATGGAGCAGCCTGTGCAAATGCCAGGAGGCAGACAGAGGATGCTTCCTTTGAGAAACTGCCAATTATTTGCTATGGGCTACTTTAAAACACTGGAAGACATATATCAAACTGTTAACAATCGTTATCTTCCAGGTTGGAGGGAAAGGTTAGATTATAAGGAGACATTTAGTTCCTAGGTATTTGAATAATCAGAAATTATCATAAAAAATAGTTCAAAAAATTTGAAAAACATAATACATGTTCATTATAAATAATTTTCATAATGGAGAAAAATATAAATAATAGAAATATTGAGAGAGTCCTGTATCCTTACCACCCAAAGATAACCACTGTTAAAACTTTGGTATGTAACTTTCCAGATTTTAATGCATGCATACTTATACTAATAGCATTATATCTTCCCTGTATAATGTAACAAATGAAATCACAGAAAGATTTTAAAGAAATAAAAACGTTTTCTCAACCTCCTCTCTAACTCCACCTCCCAGAGACACCCAGTGTTGAGTATGAAGACATACGCATGCACACACACACACACACACAGAGGATTTGTACATTTTACAAAACTGGGACCATAGACATTATTACTTTACATGCATTTTGTCATTCAAACCTAATTTTATGCCTATAGATAAAAACTGAAACAGTTATAACACAAGATCTTATAAGTGGTAAACTGTTCAATCTGAGGGCTGTCCTGTTTATCTCCTAGGCTTGGAAATGCCATTAAACGTTTAGAGAGACAAGGTCAAATCCTTCTGATGACAGGGTAGGACAGGAAAATCTGGTGTGAGAGGGCTGTAGGGATCCAGGAAGAAATACCACCCCACCCCGAGGCATCTGGTGTTAAATTTTAGAAAATGCCCTCAAGGAATACCCAGTTAATGGGAAAAATTTTAGAAAATTATGGATTATATATAATGCAGTGTTGAAAGTGGTATGCACAAGGCATCACAGGGACACAGAGAGGTGGCACAATCCAGCCTAGCCTGGGAGAAGAGGTTGGAGGAGCAAGAAATTCTTATAAGAAGAGTAAATACTTTAGTGCTGTGTGAAAGGGTTATGAACATTGAACAGGAATTAGGTGGATGAGGAGGATGGGAGTGGAGAGAGCAGGAGGCACTGAGGAAAAATGGAGCAGCCTGTGCAAATGCCAGGAGGCAGACAGAGGATGCTTCCTTTGAGAAACTGCCAATTATTTGCTATGGGCTACTTTAAAACACTGGAAGACATATATCAAACTGTTAACAATCGTTATCTTCCAGGTTGGAGGGAAAGGTTAGATTATAAGGAGACATTTAGTTCCTAGGTATTTGAATAATCAGAAATTATCATAAAAAATAGTTCAAAAAATTTGAAAAACATAATACATGTTCATTATAAATAATTTTCATAATGGAGAAAAATATAAATAATAGAAATATTGAGAGAGTCCTGTATCCTTACCACCCAAAGATAACCACTGTTAAAACTTTGGTATGTAACTTTCCAGATTTTAATGCATGCATACTTATACTAATAGCATTATATCTTCCTGTATAATGTAACAAATGAAATCACAGAAAGATTTTAAAGAAATAAAAACGTTTTCTCAACCTCCTCTCTAACTCCACCTCCCAGAGACACCCAGTGTTGAGTATGAAGACATACGCATGCACACACACACACACACACAGAGGATTTGTACATTTTACAAAACTGGGACCATAGACATTATTACTTTACATGCATTTTGTCATTCAAACCTAATTTTATGCCTATAGATAAAAACTGAAACAGTTATAACACAAGATCTTATAAGTGGTAAACTGTTCAATCTGAGGGCTGTCCTGTTTATCTCCTAGGCTTGGAAATGCCATTAAACGTTTAGAGAGACAAGGTCAAATCCTTCTGATGACAGGGTAGGACAGGAAAAAAATCTGGTGTGAGAGGGCTGTAGGGATCCAGGGAAGAAATACCACCCCACCCCCGAGGCAGGTGGGGGACGGCAGGATTGGTGGTACATACTGGAGGTAGATAAATTCAAGATATGTGTACGTTTCGGGGGTGGATGTGGCCAGGATTTATAACCATTTGGGGGTGGGGGGGTTGGGGAGGGCCACTTCTGTTGGTCTTTCATTTATCCATTTTTCACCTATGTTCTCTGGCCCGCGTGGGCCTCCCATCGCAGTGGCCTCTCTCGCCGCAGAGCACAGGCTCTGGGCGCATGCGCTCAAGAACTCCAGCTCGGTGGTTGGACACATCTGACCTTGCACTGCAAGGCAGTGTCCTTTCCCACTGGACCACCAGGGAAGCCCGATTTATAACCATTTACGATGATGCAGGAATGAGGCTGCGGTGTAATTCCACTTCCAACCTCCAGGGGGAAGTCGAGGCCACTGAGGGATGCAGGGCGCTTCCTGTTATAGAATAGTTCATCTCTAGGAGGGGTGGACCCCTGAGTGGGGCAAACCATCATGATGGAGGAGTTGTCGAGTTTTGTGTCGCCTTCTTGGTTCAGAGTGTTTTCTGACCACTCCTGGTTCTTCACGCCTTCGAAGACTTTCAACAGTGCAGGAGGTTCCCAGGGTAGGGGACAAAATCCTCCTTATGCCCCCCTCCCACCCCCACGATTTCTTGGAAATTGGAACAGTCCCGAAAGAAACGACAGAAAGGGTGGGCTGGTTACTCAGAGCCGTCGAGCGTCCAGCGGCTGTGGCAGACGGTTTTGTTTGGCCTCCACTCCTACTAGCGAGGTGAGGCTTGGTGGGAGGTGTCCCTGAGGCGGGGAAAAGGGTGTGAGGCGGGAAGGAGGGAGGGAGGAAGCGGAAATGAAGAGATGGATAAGGTAGGGGAGGGGAGGGGGTGTCCGACTGATCCATCCCCACAGGCCCAGCCGAGCCCCAGAGTCCCTCTGCCGGTATGTCCTTTGAATGCAAGGACTTCAGTAGTGGGTTCCGGCATGACAAGGTGATGGCTTTCATTAACCAAAAGATGGCCGCGCACACGAAAGGCCATGAGTTCTATGTCGAGAATGTAGCTCTGTCCTGGGAGAAGGTGGAGGACAAGCTCGCGGCCATCTTGGAGGACTGTCGAATGTCCAGCAAGGCCAAAGAGGCCTGTGCCTGGGGTAGTCTGGCCCTGGGCATACACTTTGCGCACAGGCAGAGCCAGTTACACTGGCAGAGGGTGCAGTCGCTGCACGACCTCGCCGGGCTGCACAAGTCGGCACTGCAGGCCTTGGCCTCAGACCTGAAGTTGCTCACGAGGCAGCATGCAATGGAGCGCCGGGGGGCGGCCTTACGGCTGCGGCTGACCCGGAGCAGCTTGGCAGAAGTTCAGAAAGAGCGGGACCTCCTGAAATTGAAGCTTCTCCAGGCGGTAAGACTAACCCCGGCCCCACCCCCCCGAGCCCCACCCACCCACTCAGTCCCCACCCCCACAACCGGTCTCACTTGTTTCCAGGAGTTGAGGTCTGCCAAGAAGCCAGTGGCAGAGGGGCCAGGCCTGGCCACTGTCAGTGGGGCTGGGACAGAAGGAGCTGGTGAAAAGGAAGAAGAGGAGGCAGCGGCCACTGCTACTACTGCTGCCACTTGTGAAGCCACAGGAGGAGGAGGAGGAGGAGGAAGACAGGGGGATGCGTAGGGGGCGGAAGCCGCTGAGCCAGCGGAGACTGCCGGCCCCAGGGAGGCTACCTTGGCAATAAAGCAGATGGGAGTACACCTTATGCAGCTTATTATGATTGTAGACCAAAACACTTAAACACCTCTGCCAGGCAGAATGAGAGAGATGTCAGGTCAGAGGACAGAGCCATGCTTTATTTCCCTGGGATGTTCAGTCCTAGGTACACAGTCACATCAATTCCTTCCTGTCCAGCTCCCTCCCTAATTCACATACTCCTATGCATGCACCTCATACCCCTTCTCAGATTCACCCACACCATCTCCGTCCGCGTCGTCCCTTCCACCAGCAACCTTCACAGCAGAAGCTTCATCTCAGACATATCCCCTCTGGGAGGCCTCTGATTTTAACGTGTGGCCTGATGGGGGCTGCCAGGAATAGACCAACAAAGACCTACAAAGGAGCAACTCTTCTCCCCTTCAGCAGAGAAACCCTCCAAAATTTCACGGGCCTGGGGACTGGGTTTGCCCTTAGGGTAAAGCTGTGACTTTTTTGCAGAGGAAAAGTTGTTTCCGCTGTGGAAAGGGTATCTGGCTGCAGAACCCTAGAGTGAATTCAGAAATGTGAAACAACAAAAATATATAGCCAGAGGAGAGAAGGGGGGCTGGGTGGTGTGGGATCAGGGGAAGAGTGGAAGAAAGAGTTTGGGGGGGGGTGGGACTTGGGGAGGGTGTAGACTGATCGGGAGAGATGTATTTTCATCACTGCCTTTTGTGTTCCAGAGCGCTCGCATTCAGCATCCCAGAACTGCTGCAGCTTCTATTTACATTTATTTTCCCAGCCTTAGTATCTGTTGGAACTTGGGAAGCCAGTATGTAACAGCTGCACTCCCTGCACCCCCACCCCCACTAGGCTGTAGATGATTGGAGCAGGAGTGGACATTTGGCCCATCCGGAGCCAACCATTCTGAGATTCTGAACAGAGGGATATTCCATAGTCTGGATGCTGTTGGGCAGTGAAGCAGTGGGTCACTGGGAGTTGGGGTCAAGGTCAGAGCCATGAACACCAAGGTCACAGCTGAGGCCTGGCCCTGGCTGTTGGGGAACAGAACCTGTGCTTTACAGAGGCCAGGTGTCTTTTAGAGAATGACAGTATGAGGGCCCAGGGAGTAGAGAGGCACAGAGAAGCAGATAAGTGTTGATCCCGTGACCCCCGGGATGGAGTGACTGTCTGACCACTTTTCCACTCCCTGCAATTGTGCTAAGTGAAAATCCACTTCACAGCAATCCTCTTTTCTTTAAGCAAATTTTATCAGGTTCTTATTCTGGGCAATTAGACTTTTGCCAATCCAGACATTTACACCAGAAGAGAAGCTGCAAACCACAAACCATCAAAGAAGATGTTGGAACTGGTTGGTGAGGTACATTAGGGAGTGATGGGTATTGGGGATTCCTGCATCCCAAGGTCTCCATGAACTGGACAGGAAGTTCATTCATGTTCTGAAGCTCATTCATGTTCGGAGAGAGCTATATAAGAAACAGTTAAAGCACGCCTGGGGTTAAGCCCGGATTTACAACAGGACAGAGATTCACCACCCCTAAGGGAATGCCTCAGGGCTGCATACAGAGGACACCAGCACCAGCTGCAGTCAAGGGCTGCTATCACTCAGCCCCACGACAGGAGAATCCTCCCCAGTCCCAAATGGGGACAGGGAGATCGGAACAGGGAACCTGTGCCACTGCCAAGGTGAGTCAGCAACTGATAGTGCCTGGAGGGTTTGCTGGGCTAGACCACTGACCAAAAGATGGTGCCATCCTGAGATTTTTCTCTCCTCCATCACCAGGATAACTAACGGGGAGGAGAATCTGGCTACAAAGCTCCTAGTGAATTCAGAAATGCAGAATAGAACATGCCCTGGGGGTTGAGGGGCAGGGAGGATGGTGTGCATCTCCCCATCTAATGCCTATATGCTATGTTGAGGGGACTAAATGCATGCTTTAGCCCACAGGCAGAAGGATGGATCAGACTGAGATCAACAGAGGAGCCTTGGACATCGACTGGGGATCATGGACCTAGACAGTGAAGCTGTCATAACCCTGGGACACCTCTGCAGCAAGTGGATGTGACTTTGGGCTGTCCCCTGTTGGTGCAGATGAGGACAGCCCTCAGGATTAGGGGCAAGATCTCTATCCGCCACTTGTCAGAAATACCTTTGAGCTTGTTTATATCCTTCTGTGGCACAGTTTCCTAACCTCAGAACTCTTGAAACTTGCAGTTGGATGGTTCTTTGTTTCAAGAGGCTGGTCCAACACACTGTAAGATGAGGAATCCCTGGCCTCTACCCACTGCATGCCAGTCGGACACACTCTGATGCAAAAAATGTCTCCACATGTTGCTCCATGTCCACAAGCAGGTAAAATCGCCCCTGACTGGTAACCATGGAGGCAGTGAAGTACTTAGGAGTAGTTGAAACGAGGGGAAGAGTTGCAAGAGGTAGGGCGCTAAGACAGGAAGTGTTCACTGGGTCTGGCCACGCCTGACCTTTAAGCCACTCTGGTGGGGGCTGGGCAGAAGCCCAACTGCAGGACTGAGGAGTGACCAGAAGTGAGGAAGTGCTCAGTGAGGGGTCTCTTCAGGGAGCTCTAACTGTGAGGTAGATGCTGCATACTGTATTAGAGGCATGTTCACCATACTGTTCAATGAAAACAATATGATTGCCAGTTTTGGGTTTTTGTGTGTGAAATAAAACTTACATAAGTTCTGTGTTTGTGTATGCTATGTATATTATTTATGTGTGCCTTATGCTATATAGATTTATATTTGAATATGCAAAAGAAAGATGTCGAGGAAGACATTCAGCAAACAAGGTAAATGTCTTCTAGGGAAGAGGGTGGGATCAGGATTAGAGGATGGTAAGCAGGAGTGGGTGTATGGGGTTGGGTGGGGTACCGGGGTAGTCGGGTAGACAGCTTTTATATCTTTATATACTTTTTTTAAAAAAAATATTTATTTGGCTGTTCTGGGTCATAGTTGCAGCATGTGGTATCTAGCTCCCTGAGCAGGGATTGAACCCAGGCCCCCTGCACTGGGAGCCTGGAGTCAGCCACTGGACCGCCAGAGAAGCCCTGTATCTTTATATACTTTTGTATGAAGTAAAAGAAATGCTCACAAAAGTACAAAAAATAAAAGCAAGTGAATTTACCAGCTTGGTGGGCTTCCCTGGTGGTCCAGTGGGTAAGGACACTGCCTTGCGGTACAAGGGGCGCCGGTTCGATCCCTGGCCTGGGAAGATCCCACGTGCCGCGGAGCGGCTGGACAGATGTGCCCAATCACCGAGCCGGAGCTCTGGAGCGCATGTGCCAAGAGCCAGTGCTCTGCTGCGAGAGAGGCCACTACGATGGGAGGCCCACACAGGCCGAAGAACAAAGATGGATGAAAATAGACAAATGAAAGACCAATACGAGTGGCCCGCCTGCCCCCCTCCCTCCCCAACCCACCCCACAACCCCCCCCCCCCCAAATAATGAATTTACCAGCTTGGGTGGGTTTGGAAAGGCCACCTCTTCCTTTGGGACAAGAGGGAAGGAAACCAGACACTAATCTGTGGGGAAGAAGTGGGAAACCAAGGAGGCTCCTTTCTTTTGTGTTTGTGATGTGGACAGACAAGTAAACTAGGGTACTGGAGCGTGAATGAGGACATAAGGTTAGGGAGAGGGATGGGTGCTTCTAAAGAATGGCACGAGGAATAACTGAGGAGGATAGGGGTGAGGAATGGAGGGAGAGAAAAGAAAACCAAGGGGAAAGACAGTGGAAGTCTGGAAGGAAAAGGCAGGAAGGGAATGGGTAAGGCAGGACCAGGGGAGGCTCCAGATACAAAGGCTTGGGTATTACAGTCTGACGCCCACTTGCTACAGAAAAAAACAACATATATAGAAGAGGAAAAGAGGCAGGAGGGATTGGCAGGGATCTCTGCCTGACCCTCTACCCCTTCTAGGCTTGTAGCCTATCTTTTCATTTGCTGTTCTACACAGAAGCTTAGCGCCAGTTATACTTTGTTTTCAGGTCCAATCAGCTGGGAATGTAATTTCTAGCAACCCAGTTTTTACCTGCAAATACCTAAGGGTTTAAAGCAAAGATCAACTTACTTCAAGTCGTTAATTTTACACTGTGGATTACGCAGGGCTTGGCAGAGAAAATGTAGTGGAGAGACTGGCAAATCATCCAGCTGGAAGGGTCTAAAAGAGAAAAATAACTTAAAATGATTAAAATAAAAATTCTAAGTAACAGGCTTATTTTGGCTTCTATTGCCACTTACCATCTTAGTACTAATTTACAAAAAACCTTAGGGAGTGGGCTTCCCTGATGGTCCAGTGGGTAAGGACACCGCCTTGCAGTGCAAGGGGTGCCGGTTCGATCCCTGGCCTGGGAAGATCCCACGTGCCGCGGAGCGGCTGGACCGATGTGTCCAATTACCGAGCCAGAGCTCTGGAGCACATGCGCCCAGAGCTGGTGCTCTGCGACAACAGAGGCCACTATGATAGGAGGCCCACACGGGCCAAAGAACAAAGATGGATGAAAATGGACAAATGAAAGACCAATAGAAGTGGTCCGCCCACCCCCTCCCTCCCCAACCCACCCCCACAAAAATAAATAAATAAATAAATGTTTTAAAAAAAAAAAGCCATGTGCCCCAAGTGTCAGAGACTCAGAAATCTGGCAACCAGTGACCCTGCCACAGGGCTAGAATTCAACAGCGAGGCTCCAGGGCATCCAAAGTGCTGGTGAGGAAACCATGCCAACCTTAAGCATACCAGGTGAGGGCTTGCTCATAGAAGCAGGACTTCAGCCTGCTTTCTAGAACTGGGGCACAAGGAATTAACATGAAGGTATGCCAGAGCCTTCTGAATCAGGAGCCCTCTAATACCTATACTAAGGATAGAATTGGTCCCTGAGCCCTGAATAGGGCAACGCCTTTAGGTAGAGTTGAAGGGACTCAGAGTCTAGGGGATGGGGGAGGCATTCAGCTCATTACAAACCTCCCCATGCTCCAACTACCAAAAACAATTAGCACCCAAGAATACCTGGGCACTCAGGCTAAGCACTGCACTTGCTTTATATCCTTCACACCTCATGGCCACACCTGCAAGGTAGGCACTGATGCCATTCCCATTTCTTGTTTTTTTGCTTTAGAAATTTTTTCCTTCATTTTTTTTCAATTTTATTTCTTACTGAAGTAATAATTGGTTTGGGCTTCCCAGGTAGCACTAGTGGTAAAGAACTCACCTGCCAGTGCAAGAGACATAAGAGATACAAGTTTGATCCCTGAGTGGGGAAGATTCCCTGTAGGAGGGCATGGCTACCCACTCCAGTATTCTTGCCTGGAGAATCCCATGGACAGAGGAGCCTGGCAGGCTACAGTCCATAGCATCACACAGAGTCAGACACAACTGAAGCGACTTAGGGTGAACACACACACAAAATTGGTCTACAATGCTGTGTTAATTTCAGGTATACAGCAGTGATTCAGTTCTGTATGTCTGTGTGCGTGTGTGTGTGTCTGTGTGAGTGTATGGAAAAAGTGGATATATACGTACATATATATTCTTTTACAAATAGGGACAGGGACTTGGAGTTGTAATCAAGCTCATAGACCTAGCATCATAGGAAAGCCCAGACTTGAGCCAGAGTCCATCTGAATCTAAAATCATTTCCTCTCTTTGTAAACAGACAAATGGTTAGAAACACTGCAAGTGCCATAGCGCTCTTCCCAACCCCACTAATGGCTGAACTGTCATACTGATAATAATAACAATAGTAATAATACAAATACCAACTGAGTTGGAACTCTTCCCATATGCCAAGGACTACACTGAGGGCTTTACAAGCATTCTCTCACTTAATCCTAATAGCTACACTGTGAGCAAGGTGTTTTTAATTCTCAGCTTACATGTAAGTAAACTGAGTCTTTGTGAAGTAAATTGATTTGGCCAAAATCACACAGCTCTGTTTGATTGCAGAAATCACTATATTATACTACTCAAAAAGAAAATTCCAGTCACTCTCCCCCTCCCCTAAACCAAAAAAGTACTCACAGGCAACCAAACAGCAATTATTATTATTATTATTATCATTATCATTATTATTGTTATTATTATTATACTTAATAACAGCTAACATTTATTGTGCCATGCACTGTGCTAAGCACTTTACATGCAAGATCTTATTTGCTGCTCACAAGAGCCATATGAGGAGGGTATTATTATCACTTTCATTTTCAGATGAAGCACCAGAGGCACAGAGAGGTTAGCTAGCTTTCCCAAGGTCACACAGCTAGAAAGCACTGTAGTTTATGATCATAGAATTATCTAAATGCCAATGTTAGAACTCAATCCACTTAATGATTAAACAAATCATGGTACATCTGCAGTGTCCAGTAAAAATGATTATCTGATTTTTATAGAACAAATATGCATATTTTTCCATAGGAAAAAAAATGCAGTTTGGAAAGATGTACACCAAAACGGCACCAGTGACCACACCTGAGTGATGCAAAGAGGATTTTTACTTTTGTTTTTCTTAGCTGTATGTTCTCATTTGTCCATATAAATATCATCATATTAGAAGAAAAAACACTTCTCTTTCTCTTAAAAGAGGTGTTCCCTGGAAGCCTATCTCTAGCCCTCTCCTCTCCTGCCTCTAAGGATCTACAGCATCCCCCGACCCAAGTAACCTTTCCTCTCCAATAGGTTTAATGCTTGTACCACTGAGATCCTCGATCAGTAGTGACCTCTGATAACTAACTCTCTTTAATGGCTAACTTTTGCTTTTTAAATTATTATTTTAAAAACCAGTTTCGTATTTTTCTATTTTTAATTATGGCTAAGAATGACTCCAGTAATCTAGGAATATAGTCTCAGGATAAAAACTTGAAATCCTACCTACAGATAAAGCCAGTCTTGCACCTACCCCACCCACCCATCCTCTCATGTCCCATACCTCCGTCTGTTCACAGCTGGGTGTGTCTCCTTCCAAACGTTTTCTAGCTGCAATGGCATTCGGAGTTCACATCATGCAATTGCTTGCAAAATCTAGGGTGTGCAAAGAGGTCCAGTTAGAAAACCACTCTGGGGCTTCCCTGGTGGTCCAGTGGGTAAGGACACCACCTTGCAGTGCAAGGGGCGCTGGTTCGATCCCTGGCCTGGGAAAATCCCACGTGCCGCGGAGCGGCTGGACCGATGTGTCCAATTACCGAGCCGGAGCTCTGGAGCACATGCGCCCAGAGCCGGTGCTCTGCGACAACAGAGGCCACCGTGATGGGGGCCCACACTGGCCAAAGAACAAAAGATGGATGAAAATAGATAAATGAAAGTCCAATAAGAAATGGCCCACCCCCACCCTCCCCAACCCACCCCCACCAAAAACCCTAAAACAAAAACAAACAAGCAACAAAAAAGACAAGTCAAAGCAAGATGTTTCTTTGAGGCAGATGAATTACAAAATGGTAAAATGTTGCTTCTCCTGCTGGGCTGGAAGAGCACCAAGCTAGGCAACACAAGATAGAGAACAGAGTCTGGGCTAATTTTAACCCTTGACCATGATTTTTATAGAACAAATATGCATATTTTTCCATAGGAAAAATGCAGTTTGGAAAGATGTACACCAAAACGGCACCAGTGACCACACCTGAGTGATGCAAAGAGGATTTTTACTTTTGTTTTTCTTAGCTGTATGTTCTCATTTGTCCATATAAATATCATCATATTAGAAGAAAAACACTTCTCTTTCTCTTAAAAGAGGTTTTCCCCTGGAAGCCTATCTCTAGCCCTCTCCTCTCCTGCCTCTAAGGATCCACAGCATCCCCCGACCCAAGTAACCTTTCCTCTCCAATAGGTTTAATGCTTGTACCACTGAGATCCTCGATCAGTAGTGACCTCTGATAACTAACTCTCTTTAATGGCTAACTTTTGCTTTTTAAATTATTATTTTAAAAACCAGTTTCGTATTTTTCTATTTTTAATTATGGCTAAGAATGACTCCAGTAATCTAGGAATATAGTCTCAGGATAAAAACTTGAAATCCTACCTACAGATAAAGCCAGTCTTGCACCTACCCCACCCACCCATCCTCTCATGTCCCATACCTCCGTCTGTTCACAGCTGGGTGTGTCTCCTTCCAAACGTTTTCTAGCTGCAATGGCATTCGGAGTTCACATCATGCAATTGCTTGCAAAATCTAGGGTGTGCAAAGAGGTCCAGTTAGAAAACCACTCTGGGGCTTCCCTGGTGGTCCAGTGGGTAAGGACACCACCTTGCAGTGCAAGGGGCGCTGGTTCGATCCCTGGCCTGGGAAAATCCCACGTGCCGCGGAGCGGCTGGACCGATGTGTCCAATTACCGAGCCGGAGCTCTGGAGCACATGCGCCCAGAGCCGGTGCTCTGCGACAACAGAGGCCACCGTGATGGGGGCCCACACTGGCCAAAGAACAAAAGATGGATGAAAATAGATAAATGAAAGTCCAATAAGAAATGGCCCACCCCCACCCTCCCCAACCCACCCCCCACCAAAAAAAAACCCTAAAACAAAAACAAACAAGCAACAAAAAAGACAAGTCAAAGCAAGATGTTTCTTTGAGGCAGATGAATTACAAAATGGTAAAATGTTGCTTCTCCTGCTGGGCTGGAAGAGCACCAAGCTAGGCAACACAAGATAGAGAACAGAGTCTGGGCTAATTTTAGTCCTCCGTCACACCCTTGACCATGTGCCTTCTCAGATTGTATAGCTTTTCCATGGTGATCTGACATGGTATGCATACTGTCAAAAAATAGGAGGAAGAAACGCAACAAACTGAAATCTTACCTCCAGGCCTAAAATGAGTCTCCGTGGTTTTCTTTTATTGAGATTGAATTCATACATCATAAAATTCACTCTTTTTTTAAAAAATTCTTTATTTTAAAGGTTTTACAGAGTTTTGTTGTTCACAGACGTGTATGTTCCCAGATCAGTCATATGCATATCTCTGGTCCCCACCCCCCAAGTTCCCCCCCATCCCACCCCTCCGGACCATCGCCCTATGCCATTGTAAGCACTCCTATTCCCTTAGCACAATGACAATAGCTATCTTTTCCACACATGACAGTATAGGTTTCCATGTCACTCCCTCCATGCCTCCCCCTCCCTATTTCTTCCCCACGATGTCCCTATGTCTATGCTCTGTCTGTTTTTCCATGAGTTCCCTGTGTGTGTTATCAAGACCATCCTACTAGATTCCATATATAGGTGTTAGTAGACTGTATTTGTCTTTCTCTTTTTGACTTACTTCACTTTTTAGGATAGGTTCTAGAGCCAGCCACTTCATTAGGACTGAGTCTTCTGCATTTCTTTTAACAGCTGAGTAGTATTCCATTGCATATACGTACCAGGGTTTCTGTATCCATTCATTCGTTGATGGACATCTAGGTTGCTTCCATGTTCTGGCTATTGTATTGAGAGCTGCAATGAATATTGGCGTACAGGTGCCTCTTTCAGTTTTGATTTCATCAGGATATAGGCCTAATAGTGGGATTGCTGGGTCATAGGGTGCTTCTATTTTTAGTTTTTTAAGGCATCTCCATACTGTCTTCCATAGAGGCTGTATCAATTGACATTCCCACCAGCAATGCAAGAGGGTTCCCTTTTCTCCGCACCCTCTCCAGCATTTATTGTCTGTTGGTTTGTGGATGATGGCCGTTCTGACGGGTGTGAGGTGGTATCTCATTGTGGTTTTAATTTGCATTTCTCTAATAATAAGCGAGGTTGAACATCA
The DNA here is from genome assembly GCA_022376925.1 of Tragulus kanchil. Taxonomy (NCBI): domain Eukaryota; kingdom Metazoa; phylum Chordata; class Mammalia; order Artiodactyla; family Tragulidae; genus Tragulus; species Tragulus kanchil. The sequence goes on along the minus strand of JAIOJX010000001.1, from coordinate 60,454,086 downwards.
TTTCATGTGCTTTTGGGCCATCTGTATGTCCTCTTTGGAGAGGTGTCTATTTAGGTCCTTTTCCCATTTTTTGATTGGGTTGTTCGTTTTTCCTGTGCTGAGTTGTCTGAGTCGCTTGTAGATTTTGGAGATGAATTCTTTGTCTGTTGTTTCATTTGCTATGATTTTCTCCCACTCTGTGGGTGTCTATTCAGCTTTTTTGTAATTTCTTTTGCTGTACAAAAGCTTTTCAGTTTCATGAGGTCCCACATGTTCATTTTTCTCTTCAGTTCCGCTATTTTAGTAGGTGGGTCAGAGAAGATCTTGCTTTGATTGATGTCCTTGAGGCTTTTGCCTATATTCTCCTCTAAGAGTTTGATGGTTTCTGGTCTTACATTTAGGTCTTAATCCATTTTGGATTGATCTTAGTGTATGGTGTCAGGGAATAAGTTTTAAGTGAAATTTATTCTCTGGCTTTTATACTAAATTCATTGGTATCATTGTTTACTTGCTAACTCATGTGTCTGACTCTCCTGCAACCCCAGGGATTGCAGCCCGCCGGGCTCCTCTGTCCATGGTAGTTCCTAGGCAAGAATACTGGAATGGATTGCCATTTCCTTCTCTAGGGATCTTCCCGAGCTCAGAAAAGAACCCAAGTCTCCTATACTAGCAGGTTGATTCTCTACCACTGAGCCACCAGGGAAGCCTACCAGATTCATTCCTTCTACATTTTATCTGTTATTTCTTGACTACCACTTCACCCTATTAGGAAGATGAAAATATTCCCCAAGATTCCTATGCCAATAAAACTACATGTGGGAGCAGCATAGCTCACCAAATGAAGGAGAATATTAGAAAAATGCTAAGTGACAGCAGCAGAACTTAACTATCTCAATCACTGAGTGATAACTACTGGTGTACCAATATAAGGAGCAGAAAAAATAATGCAAACTCTGGACAAATGTTAAAGTATCAAAAAGATTCAAATCTCCTTAAAAACTGGAAAAGAAATAGAAAGAGTACTTTGAAGGAGGCGCCATGAGAAGGACGCCCAGTTTGAAGGAAAAACGCAGGTCAAAAGGTTGGTGGGAAGTGCACTTCTGATTATCCCTCTACTAATAGCTGCTTCTAACAAGCTTTGATACGATCTCCAAGAGGAGATTTTCGGCATCCTTAGGAAAACTGATTGAGGCAACGAGAAATGTGCTTTGGGACAAGATCCTGAAATGTCTAACTTAAAAAAAGTGCACCACTGGGAGAAAACAGTCACGAAATCCCTAGATCCCATTTTCCAAGCTTCCTGCAGAAAACTATCATCCATTCTCAGTCATATAAACCAGCATATCTGAAAGGACCTACCGAAGTTTTCAGTTGGCCCTCACTATCTTGCAGGCCTGCCTTCCCCCACTTCCAGGGCATTCTTTCCTGGCACACACAGTACAGGCCAATGCGCCGTGGGTGGGTGAGAAGGATGGGAGAGAAAATTGGAGAAGTAAAAAGGGAATCCACTTAACAAGAACATGAATGAGACTAAAGAGTCTAATAAGATCCAAAGAAACAAAAGACTTGTACACAGAAAATTACAAGACACTCATGAAAGAAATTAAGGAAGACTTAAACAGATGGAGAGATATTCCATGTTCCTGGGTCGGAAGAATCAATATTGTGAAAATGACCATACTACCAAATACCATCTACAGATTCAATGCAATACCTACTCAACTACCATTGACATTTTTCACAGAATTAGACCAAACAAACACACAATTCATATGGAAACACAAAAGACCTCAAATAGCCAAAGCAATCCTGAGAAAGAAAAATGGAGCTGGAGGAATCAGCCTCCCTAACTTCAGATTCTACTACAAGGCAACAGTCCTCAAGACAGTATGGTACTGGCACAAAAACAGAACTATAGACCAAAGGAACAAGACTGAGAACCCAGAGATAAACCCACACACCTATGGGTACCTTATTTTTGACAAAGGAGGCGAAACTATAAAATTGGATAAAGACAGCCTCTTCAACAAGTGGTGCTGGGAAAACTGGACAGCTACATGCAAAAAAATTCACTCTTTTAAAGTGTTCAATTCAATGCTTTATAGTATATTCGCAAAGTTTTGTAACCATCACACTATCCAATTCCAGGACATTTTCATGACCCCCCAAAGAAATGCCATACCCATTAAGCAGACACTTCCCAGTCTTCCCTGCTCCTACCACTGGCAACCACAATTCTACTTTATATCTCTAAGGACTTTGCCTATGATGGATATTTCATATAAATGGAATACAATACATAACATTTGTGTCTGTCTTCTTTTACTTAGCATGTTTTCAAGGTTCACTCATGTTGCAACATGTATCAGTTCTTCATTCACTTTTTATGACTAAATAATAATTTATTTCACAGCCACTGGAATGGCTATACTTTACAAATAAATATGAAAAATGGCAAGGTTGTGGGGAAAATTAGAACCCTCATTCACTGCCAGTAGACATATAAAAAAGTGCATCCACTATGGAAAAATTCAGCAATTCCTCAATAAGTTAAACAAAACATTACCATGCGATTCAGAAATTCTACTCCTTTGTGTGCTAAGTTGCTTCAGTTGTTTCTGACTCTGCAACCCTACAGACCATACCCACCAGGCTCCTCTGTCCAAGGGATTCTCCAGGCAAGAATACTGGAGTGGCTTCCCATGCCCTCCTCCAGGGTATCTTCCTAACCCAGGGGTCAAATCCAAACTCTCCTACATTGGCAGGCAGATTCTTTACTACTATTGCTCCTAGGAATTAATACATAACCAAAACAGTGGAAAACAGATATTTAAACAAAAATTTCTACAAGAATATTTACAGCATCACTATATGTAATAGAAAAAAGATAGAAATAACCCCAATGCCCATCAACTAACGAACTGAATAAACAAAATGTGGTATATACATACAACAGAATAGTCGTGAAAAGGAACAAAGTACTGATATGTGCTACAACATGGATGAGTCTTGAAAACCTGCTACGTGAAGGATGTCAGACACAAAATGCCACATATTGCATGATTCCATTTATATGAAATGTACATAATAGGCAAATTCATAGAGACAAAGGAAATTAGTGGTTGCCTGGGGTTCAGGGAAAAGAGGAAGTGGTAATGGTTATGGGATTTCTGTCTGAGGTGTTGGAAACATTCTGCAATTAGTGGTGATGCTTACAGAACATTGTGAATATACTGAAAATAACTAAACTGTACACTTTAAATGAAAAGAGTAGATTTTATAATATGTGAATAAAATCAATGAATATCAATTTAATATAATCAATAAACTAAACTTGGTAATTATTTTGCAATATATACATATATAAGTCATTATGTTGTACACCTAAAACTAAAACACTGTTACATGTCAATTATATCTCAATTAAAAATAGAAAAAAATCACTGTAAAAGTATGAAAAACCATTTAAAAATGTAATTAAAGAAGGGAAATGAAAATTGAAAGAAACCAAATGTCCATCAAAGGATGAATGAATGAACAAAGTGTGATATATACATATAATAGATTATTCAGCCTTTAAAGAGAAAGACATTCAGAAACATGCTACATGGATAAAACTTGAACACATTATGCATAGTGAAGTTAGCCAGACACGAATGAGAAAATATTGCATGATTTTATTTCTATGAGGTACATAGAGCAAATTCATATAGTCAGAAAGTGTAAGTGGTTACCAAGGTGTCGGGGGAGAGGGTAATGTAGAGCTATTTTTTAAAGGATATAGCATTTCAATTTGAGAAGATGAAAAAAGTTTGGAGATGGCTAGTGGTAATGGATGGATAGCAATGTAATGTACTTAATGCCACTGAATTGTACATTTAAGTGTCTAAAGTCACAAAGTTTATGTTATATATAGTTTGTCAGGACAAAAAAATAAAATGGGAAAAATATTTGAACAGAACTTTCACAAAAAAAGATATACAAATGATCAATAGCACATGAAAAGATGCTCAACATCATTAGTCACTAGGGAAATATAAATAAAAACTACAGTGAGGTACCACTTCACACTCACCAGAATGGTTACTATTTTAAAAACAGATACTACCAAAAATGCTATTGAGGATGTTGTTAGGAGAATAAAATGGTGCAAAGAAATGGCAGTTTCACATAAAATAAACCTATGTTCAGTCATAAAAAAAAACCCACACATGATATCTTGACATTTGTGACAACACATAAGGACACTGAGGGCATTATGTCAAGTGAAATAAGTCAGAGGAGAAAGATAAGTATCATATGATCATATTTATACAAACAGTCTTAAAATGGAAAATCAACTCAAAGACATAGAACAGACTGGTGGTTTCCAGAGGCAGAGGGGAGGAGTGAGTTAAGCGGGTGAAAGGAGTCAAAAGGTTCAAACTGCTGGTTATAAAACAGCTAAGTCATGGAAGGTAATGTACACTATGGTGACTATAGTTAGTATTGTATATTTTAAAAAGGCTAAGAGGTTAGATTCTAAAAGATTTCATCACAAGAAAAAATATTCTGTAACCATATATGGTGTATTAATAACTAGACTTGCTGTGTTTATAATTTAGCAATATATACAAATATCAATTGTTATTTTGTGCACCTGAAACTAATATAATACCATGTATCATTTATACTTCAATTTAAAAGAATCAATTATTGAAATAGAGCAAATAAGAGAGTAGTTCAATTAAAGGAAATGATAGTTCTTTAAAAAGAATCATAGAGTGAACAAACTTTTAGCAAGTGTGATTTCAAAAATAAAGTCATTATAAATTAATATAAAAATGAAAGGGAACCAAACTATAGAAACAAGAGATTCAAAAAGCATCCAAGAAGTACTATGTATAATCTTTATAGCAATCATTCTAAAAATCTAGGTGAAATGGACAATATTCAAAAAATAAACAACCAAAACTGGCCTAAGAAATAGGAAATTTAAAAAGGCCAATTACACTGATGAAAGATGCCGGGCCAGCCGGCAGTCGAACAGATCCTGAAGAGAGTGGCAGATAGGCTAAGAAAAGAAAGAAGGACAGAAAAGATGGGGTTGAGAGGGACAGCAAGAAGGCAGACAACTCTACAGGTTGCTGACAAGTTTATTGAATTCGCTCATCCCTTTTATACTTCACACAACAAGCAATTGTGTACACGTGCTTTAGGCCAGGTGTCGATCATAAACTAGGTGTTACCTCCTGGTGTGTTATTACAATGGTTCTGGGTCATAAAATAAACCTATGTTCAGTCATAAAAAAAAACCCACACATGATATCTTGACATTTGTGACAACACATAAGGACACTGAGGGCATTATGTCAAGTGAAATAAGTCAGAGGAGAAAGATAAGTATCATATGATCATATTTATACAAACAGTCTTAAAATGGAAAATCAACTCAAAGACATAGAACAGACTGGTGGTTTCCAGAGGCAGAGGGGAGGAGTGAGTTAAGCGGGTGAAAGGAGTCAAAAGGTTCAAACTGCTGGTTATAAAACAGCTAAGTCATGGAAGGTAATGTACACTATGGTGACTATAGTTAGTATTGTATATTTTAAAAAGGCTAAGAGGTTAGATTCTAAAAGATTTCATCACAAGAAAAAATATTCTGTAACCATATATGGTGTATTAATAACTAGACTTGCTGTGTTTATAATTTAGCAATATATACAAATATCAATTGTTATTTTGTGCACCTGAAACTAATATAATACCATGTATCATTTATACTTCAATTTAAAAGAATCAATTATTGAAATAGAGCAAATAAGAGAGTAGTTCAATTAAAGGAAATGATAGTTCTTTAAAAAGAATCATAGAGTGAACAAACTTTTAGCAAGTGTGATTTCAAAAATAAAGTCATTATAAATTAATATAAAAATGAAAGGGAACCAAACTATAGAAACAAGAGATTCAAAAAGCATCCAAGAAGTACTATGTATAATCTTTATAGCAATCATTCTAAAAATCTAGGTGAAATGGACAATATTCAAAAAATAAACAACCAAAACTGGCCTAAGAAATAGGAAATTTAAAAAGGCCAATTACACTGATGAAAGATGCCGGGCCAGCCGGCAGTCGAACAGATCCTGAAGAGAGTGGCAGATAGGCTAAGAAAAGAAAGAAGGACAGAAAAGATGGGGTTGAGAGGGACAGCAAGAAGGCAGACAACTCTACAGGTTGCTGACAAGTTTATTGAATTCGCTCATCCCTTTTATACTTCACACAACAAGCAATTGTGTACACGTGCTTTAGGCCAGGTGTCGATCATAAACTAGGTGTTACCTCCTGGTGTGTTATTACAATGGTTCTGGGTCATAATGCCCCTCAAGCCCTGTAAAGAGGCTCCAGGTGTTCTTTATGATAGCTAAGGAACGTCTTCACAACACCTGGGGTGGCAGGACAGAGAGCTATGCTGTTATCAGCCCCTGTTGCCAGGGCAGCTCCCAGGGCTATGTTTCCTTAAAGGAAACCCCTTGAAACAGGGCAGCTCCCCGCATCTCCCCCTTTTCTGTTATGAAGACGCATTTTTATGCTCTGAATATCGTAATTGGACTTCATGTAGGATGCTTCGAATTGCCCAGAATCACTGTATAATCAGTCTCAAAAAACAAGGAATACACAATAGGATGATCACAACCAGAATTAACAAAACCACAAAAGAAAACAATAAAGAACGAAAATCACTCACAGAGGGGACAAAAGATATATGAATATGTCCAACCAGTAATGCATATGGGGAAGGTACACAGGCTCAGGGATAGCGAACAGAACTATTCCAAATATGTCCATGAGTGACTTCAGCCTGGAGACTTGGCGCTCGGCTAAGCAAAGTAATCAGCATCAAAAGTAATGGGAGTACATTATTCTGAGGCTCCATTCTTCTAATCCTCTCAGCCAATTCTTCCAACTGCTGAGAGACACTTTCGACTGGTCGATCGTCAATCCTCAGATGTCTCATCTGATTCGCTAGAGATCGTCTCTGACGCGCGTACCAGCCTTTCCGGCAGCCAGCGCGGCGCTTGGGCATCCCGTGGAAAAAATTCCCGCTAGGATTAACGTCAAATGGACAATATTCAAAAAATAAACAACCAAAACTGGCCTAAGAAATAGGAAATTTAAAAAGGCCAATTACACTGATGAAAGATGCCGGGCCAGCCGGCAGTCGAACAGATCCTGAAGAGAGTGGCAGATAGGCTAAGAAAAGAAAGAAGGACAGAAAAGATGGGGTTGAGAGGGACAGCAAGAAGGCAGACAACTCTACAGGTTGCTGACAAGTTTATTGAATTCGCTCATCCCTTTTATACTTCACACAACAAGCAATTGTGTACACGTGCTTTAGGCCAGGTGTCGATCATAAACTAGGTGTTACCTCCTGGTGTGTTATTACAATGGTTCTGGGTCATAATGCCCCTCAAGCCCTGTAAAGAGGCTCCAGGTGTTCTTTATGATAGCTAAGGAACGTCTTCACAACACCTGGGGTGGCAGGACAGAGAGCTATGCTGTTATCAGCCCCTGTTGCCAGGGCAGCTCCCAGGGCTATGTTTCCTTAAAGGAAACCCCTTGAAACAGGGCAGCTCCCCGCATCTCCCCCTTTTCTGTTATGAAGACGCATTTTTATGCTCTGAATATCGTAATTGGACTTCATGTAGGATGCTTCGAATTGCCCAGAATCACTGTATAATCAGTCTCAAAAAACAAGGAATACACAATAGGATGATCACAACCAGAATTAACAAAACCACAAAAGAAAACAATAAAGAACGAAAATCACTCACAGAGGGGACAAAAGATATATGAATATGTCCAACCAGTAATGCATATGGGGAAGGTACACAGGCTCAGGGATAGCGAACAGAACTATTCCAAATATGTCCATGAGTGACTTCAGCCTGGAGACTTGGCGCTCGGCTAAGCAAAGTAATCAGCATCAAAAGTAATGGGAGTACATTATTCTGAGGCTCCATTCTTCTAATCCTCTCAGCCAATTCTTCCAACTGCTGAGAGACACTTTCGACTGGTCGATCGTCAATCCTCAGATGTCTCATCTGATTCGCTAGAGATCGTCTCTGACGCGCGTACCAGCCTTTCCGGCAGCCAGCGCGGCGCTTGGGCATCCCGTGGAAAAACACAAACATACCCTCTCCCCCAAATTAGCACTGGATCGGGACCATCCCGATCTTGGGATCTTGGGAGAGCGTCTCTGGCTTCATTAGGCCGTGTTAAAGCCATTTGTAAAGGGGATAACTTAGGTACTTTAGTTTTACAAATTAAAGCCACAGGAGGTGCCTTTGGCTCCTCAAAAGGAGGAGGATCAAATTCAGCAATAACAGAAGGGGAATAAGGAGGGGCGGTAGGTGCTGCTGCAGAAGCGGCTGTAGGAATGGTTGCTAATGGAGTTTTGGTGCAGTACAGTAATTTGGAAAGGGGTTTTTCGGCATTAAGCATAACATCCCATGAAGGGTCTTCTGAATGGTATTGAGCCGCTTGATCTTTTAGATCAGCCTGATCTGCAGGGCCTAACTCCTCCTCCTCCTCATCATCATCAAAGTCCTCTCTAGGAGGGCTGGCATATGACTGATCTGAGGGTGGTGAAACACAGGCTGCTTCAGGCAGGTTTTGTACCTGATGAGCCTCATGTTCTGAATCTAAACAATCTCTAACAATATTCCAAAGAAACAAAGTATCTGCGGGGACCCCTCCGGGCCCATGCAATGCATAATAATCTTTCAACTGAGTCCCAACTTTATTCCAAACAGAAAGACTGACGGTTCCCTCTTCAGGAAACCATGGACAAACATCTTCAACAAAAGCTAAAAATCTATCAAAAGTTGCAGTCTTTACATGTACACCACGACTTTTCATTCTAGTCTTAAGCATATGTACAAAAAGCTGTCTACTATTACCTTGTCCCATAATTTTTTACTCTCAACTATACTCTCCCCGCCCGCACTTACCTCAGTCTTCTCGGGATCCCTCAGCTCCTTGGGCGGCGGACAAATCTGCTCCTTCACTCCTTCAGCGTCCCTCTGCGGGCGCCACTTTGCCGGGCCAGCCGGCAGTCGAACAGATCCTGAAGAGAGTGGCAGATAGGCTAAGAAAAGAAAGGAGGACAGAAAAGATGGGGTTGAGAGGGACAGCAAGAAGGCAGACAACTCTACAGGTTGCTGACAAGTTTACTGAATTCGCTCATCCCTTTTATACTTCACACAACAAGCAATTGTGTACACGTGCTTTAGGCCAGGTGTCGATCATAACACGTGCTTTAGGCCAGGTGTCGATCATAAACTAGGTGTTACCTCCTGGTGTGTTATTACAATGGTTCTGGGTCATAATGCCCCTCAAGCCCTGTAGAGAGGCTCCAGGTGTTCTTTATGATAGCTAAGGAACGTCTTCACAACACCTGGGGTGGCGGGACAGAGAGCTATGCTGTTATCAGCCCCTGTTGCCAGGGCAGCTCTCAGGGCTATGTTTCCTTAAAGGAAACCCCTTGAAACAGGGCAGCCCCCCCCCCCCCCCGCAGAAAGAAATCAAAGATGACATAAACAGATGGAGAGATATTTCATGTTCCTGGGTTGGAAGAATCAATATGGTGGAAATGTCCATACTGTCAAATGCAATCTACACCTTCAATGGGCTTGCTATCAAATTAGCAATGGCATTTTTCACAGATCTAAAACAAAAAATTTCACAGTTCACACAAACACAAAAGTCCCTGAATAGCCAAAACAATCTTGAGAAAGAAGAATAGAGGTAGAGGAATCAACCTTCTTGACTTCAGACTATACTACAAAGCAACAGTCATCAGGACAGTATAGTACTGGCACAAGAACAGAAATAAAGACCAATGGAACAAGACAGAAAGCCCAGAAATAAACCCACACACCTATGGGTACCTTATTTTTGACAAAGGAGTCAAGAACCTGGAGGGGTGGGATGGTGAGGAAGGTGGGAGGGAGGTTCAAAAGGAAGGGACGTATGTATACCTATCGCTGATTCATGTTGTTATTGAGAACCTGAAACAATAGAACTTCTACCTTGTCCATAATTTTTACTCTCAACTATACTCTCCCCGCCCGCACTTACCTCAGTCTTCTCGGGATCCCTCAGCTCCTTGGGCGGCGGACAAATCTGCTCCTTCACTCCTTCAGCGTCCCTCTGCAGGCGCCACTTTGCCGGCCAGCCGGCAGTCGAACAGATCCTGAAGAGTGGCAGATAGGCTAAGAAAAGAAAGGAGGACAGAAAAGATGGGGTTGAGAGGGACAGCAAGAAGGCAGACAACTCTACAGGTTGCTGACAAGTTTACTGAATTCGCTCATCCCTTTTATACTTCACACAACAAGCAATTGTGTACACGTGCTTTAGGCCAGGTGTCGATCATAACACGTGCTTTAGGCCAGGTGTCGATCATAAACTAGGTGTTACCTCCTGGTGTGTTATTACAATGGTTCTGGGTCATAATGCCCCTCAAGCCCTGTAGAGAGGCTCCAGGTGTTCTTTATGATAGCTAAGGAACGTCTTCACAACACCTGGGGTGGCGGGACAGAGAGCTATGCTGTTATCAGCCCCTGTTGCCAGGGCAGCTCTCAGGGCTATGTTTCCTTAAAGGAAACCCCTTGAAACAGGGCAGCTCCCGCAGAAAGAAATCAAAGATGACATAAACAGATGGAGAGATATTTCATGTTCCTGGGTTGGAAGAATCAATATGGTGGAAATGTCCATACTGTCAAATGCAATCTACACCTTCAATGGGCTTGCTATCAAATTAGCAATGGCATTTTTCACAGATCTAAAACAAAAAATTTCACAGTTCACACAAACACAAAAGTCCCTGAATAGCCAAAACAATCTTGAGAAAGAAGAATAGAGGTAGAGGAATCAACCTTCTTGACTTCAGACTATACTACAAAGCAACAGTCATCAGGACAGTATAGTACTGGCACAAGAACAGAAATAAAGACCAATGGAACAAGACAGAAAGCCCAGAAATAAACCCACACACCTATGGGTACCTTATTTTTGACAAAGGAGTCAAGAACCTGGAGGGGTGGGATGGTGAGGAAGGTGGGAGGGAGGTTCAAAAGGAAGGGACGTATGTATACCTATCGCTGATTCATGTTGTTATTTGACAGAAACCAACACAATTTGGTAAAGCAATTATCCTTCAGTTAAAGAAAAATTAAGACCAATTAATCATAGAAGAATGTGAAATGATAATACTCTACCTGAAAAGTCACTGGCCCCAAAAAGTTTTGGGGAAAGTTTGACCACACCATCTAGGAACAAATTAATTAAACTTTATACAAATATTTCCATAGCAAAGTAAAAAAAGGGCAATGACACCATACAGCTATTGTTGTGTTAGTCATTCAGTCGTGTCCAACTCTTGACCCCATAGACTATAGCCTGCCAGGCTCCTATGTCCATGGGATTCTCCAGGCAAGAATACTGGAGTGGGTTGCCACTCCCTTCTCCAGGGGTTAATCAGCTATACCCCAATAAGAAATAAAAAGTGAAAAAACAAATATATATATATCTATATACACCAAAATGTTAAAAAACCTCATACTGTTCTATAGAAAAATCAATAAAGGTAACTTAATCTTCCTGGGGGCAAAGTTTTTAGCATTGCAAATGTAAAATGCAAGTTTCATGCATGAGTTCAATAAGGAATACATTTACACCTTATAATGACACATAATCATCATCTATTTTGGAGAAAATAATAAAGATTATGTACTTTTTAAATATGTGTACATCAAAACTGAAAGGTTACTTTTTAGTTTTTCCTGGATGCATTTTTAGGTTTTGGTTCCCAGAGGGCATTTTTTTTTTTTTTTTTTTTTACACATCTTGAAGCTGCACCCCTGTCCAGCTTGCCAGCCTTTTTCTTGTCTGTTATTTCCGTGACTCTATTCATGTCTACTCCAATACTTTCCAATTCGTGCCTCACTGGAAGTTCCTTAGGATTAACTCCCTGAGTTGTGAAATAAACCCAAAACATTGAATTTAATGTGTAAGCAGAAAATAAAGCATTTATGCTTGTTCAAGTGGGTCCAACTTCTGCAACAACTCATTTTTAGAAACAGACATCACAGTCTTCAACATCTCATCCACAGCACCAATGGAATCTCAAATGTATAGGCTAGTATAATCTTGATACCCAAACTGACAAGTATAGGGAACGAAATTATAGGCCCATTTCACTTATGAACTTAGATATAAAAATGCACAACCTTAATACCATAATCAAGCACAGGAAAACTATAGGTCATTATTTTTCACAGAGATGTTGATGACATTTTTGGTAGAACGATTCTTCATTTAGTGTCCCTGATCCCTATATGCCAGCAGAACTCCCCCCCACACACACCAATAAACTATAACTTAGATAACCTCACCTTGACCCACTGGCCTCAGGACTAGTTCAACCCCCTCACTTCTGACACCCATGTTTTAAGCCATAGTCCAGCACTGGCATCTCTGACCTTGAACCTGTGGTTCTATAAAAAATAAATAAATAAAAATAAAAGAAGGGATGTGATGAGGATGTCTGATACCACTGCTACTATTCAGTCTCATACTGGAAGTTTTGGCCAATGCATTCAGGTAAGAAACATACAGGTGGCATACAGATTGAAGCCAGAGAGAAAACTATCAATATCTGCACATAATCTGTTTGCCAAACTAGAAAATCCAATAGACACAATGAAAACAAAAAAAAATTTTACTAAAAAGATCAATAAAGGTAACTTAATCTTCCTGGGGGCAAAGTTTTTAGCATTGCAAATGTAAAATGCAAGTTTCATGCATGAGTTCAATAAGGAATACATTTACACCTTATAATGACACATAATCATCATCTATTTTGGAGAAAATAATAAAGATTATGTACTTTTTAAATATGTGTACATCAAAACTGAAAGGTTACTTTTTAGTTTTTCCTGGATGCATTTTTAGGTTTTGGTTCCCAGAGGGCATTTTTTTTTTTTTTTTTTTACACATCTTGAAGCTGCACCCCTGTCCAGCTTGCCAGCCTTTTTCTTGTCTGTTATTTCCGTGACTCTATTCATGTCTACTCCAATACTTTCCAATTCGTGCCTCACTGGAAGTTCCTTAGGATTAACTCCCTGAGTTGTGAAATAAACCCAAAACATTGAATTTAATGTGTAAGCAGAAAATAAAGCATTTATGCTTGTTCAAGTGGGTCCAACTTCTGCAACAACTCATTTTTAGAAACAGACATCACAGTCTTCAACATCTCATCCACAGCACCAATGGAATCTCAAATGTATAGGCTAGTATAATCTTGATACCCAAACTGACAAGTATAGGGAACGAAATTATAGGCCCATTTCACTTATGAACTTAGATATAAAAATGCACAACCTTAATACCATAATCAAGCACAGGAAAACTATAGGTCATTATTTTTCACAGAGATGTTGATGACATTTTTGGTAGAACGATTCTTCATTTAGTGTCCCTGATCCCTATATGCCAGCAGAACTCCCCCCCACACACACCAATAAACTATAACTTAGATAACCTCACCTTGACCCACTGGCCTCAGGACTAGTTCAACCCCCTCACTTCTGACACCCATGTTTTAAGCCATAGTCCAGCACTGGCATCTCTGACCTTGAACCTGTGGTTCTATAAAAAATAAATAAATAAAAATAAAAGAAGGGATGTGATGAGGATGTCTGATACCACTGCTACTATTCAGTCTCATACTGGAAGTTTTGGCCAATGCATTCAGGTAAGAAACATACAGGTGGCATACAGATTGAAGCCAGAGAGAAAACTATCAATATCTGCACATAATCTGTTTGCCAAACTAGAAAATCCAATAGACACAATGAACAAACTACTAAAGAAGAACTTAGTAAAATTGTTGGACACAATTTCAAACAAAAATGATAGTTATCTTATATACCCTTAATTATAAATGGAAAGAAATGTTCTATTAACAGCAGCAACAAAGTTATAAAATGCCTAGGAATAGCACAAACAAGATATGTTCAAGATATTTATAGAGAAAATGATGTTATTAAAGGATTTAAAAATCAGAATAAATGAAGAGCTATAACATACTTATTCATATAAAGGAAGACTCATTAATGTTAAGATGCCAATTCTCCCCAATTAAATCTGGAAACTCAATGCAATGCCAACAAAAGTGCCAATTATATTCTTTATGGGAATGATAATCTGACTCTAAAACTCATACTAAAAAGTAAATATGCAAGAATAAGACAAAATTGAAGAAACACATGATTTTCCACGTCAGATATCAAACATTATAAAGCTAGAGAAATTTAAGTGTAACATGAATGCAAGTATAAATAAATGGATCAGTAGAATCAAATAAAGAATCCTGAAACAAACCTAAATATGCTTAAGAATTTAGCACTAGGTTTCCCTGGTGGTCCAGTGGGTAAGGACACCGCCTTGTAGTGCAAGGGGCGCCGGTTCGAGCCCTGGCCTGGGAAGATCCCACGTGCCGCGGAGCGGCTAGACCGATGTGTCCAATTACCGAGCCGGAGCTCTGGAGCGCATGCGCCCAGAGCCGGTGCTCTGCGACAACAGACACCACCGCGATGGGAGGCCCACACGGGCCAAAGAACAAAGATGGATGAAAATGAACAAATGAAAGACCAATAGAAGTGGCCCGCCTGCTCCCCTCCCTCCCCACCCCACCCCCACCAAAATAAATAAATAAATCTTAAAAAAAAAAAAACTTATATAAAAAAAAAGAATCTAGCACTGTTTAAAGGTAGCAGTTAGAAGTAAATAGAGAAAGAAAAGAGGGTGGTATATAGAAGGATAAAGACTGTAGCATGCTTTATATGATAAAATTTACATTTTTAAATAACACTATATATTCTCTGCATGTGTGTGTGTGTGTGTGTGTGTGTGTGTGTGTGTGAGGAGGGGAGAGAGAAAGAGAAAGGAGGTCTGGAAGAACTTAAGTCCAACAGTGAGCAGGGATGGGGAGAATCAGGAAGGAAATCAACGATGACCAAAAGAGGTTTTATCTTTCCCAGTAACATTCTAATCCTCTAAAAGAAAAATGTATCCGTGTATGTATAAATTGTGTAATTAAGTCAATAAATAAGAGATTTTGAAAGCTGCATAATGAATGATATCAATGAATTATATATGGAAAAAGGTCTTATTTGTTCATATAAATGCCTAAAAAGGTAATTGTAGGGATATTCACCAAACTGTTGCCAGTTTTTTCTTTGTTTTTTATGGGGGTTGGGGGTGGGGTGACAACCATAAATGGAGCAGAAAAGGCAAGTTTCATTTACTGTCTCTATACTTGTGTACTGTCTTAATCTTTTACCTTGAAAATATATATTATTGAGTAATTAAAAAATAAAAGCATGGAAGATGTCAAGACATACTGCTAAATGGGGAAAGCTAGTTGCTATATCATATATATATATATATAAAATTCTGTATATGGAATAATGTATACTTCTATTGTATTATATATGTGTACGTGCTTGCTAAGTCAATTGAGTCATGTCCAACTCTTTGCAGCCCTATGGACTGTGGCCCACAAAGCTCTTCTGTCTGTGGGATTCTCTGGGCAAGAATATTGGAGTGGGATGCCATGCCCTCCTCCCTAGGGAGCAAACTCACATCTCTTATGTCTCCTGTATTGACAAATAGGCTTTTTACCACCTCACCACCTAGAAAGCCCATATATGTGTACATATAGATTTTAATGCATAGAAACAAAAATACAAATTGGTCTTTCACAATTTATATGCTTGTGTTGTTTGATTATTATTATAATGAGCATATAGTTATGCATTACTTAAGAAACACTATGCTAATCATCTCTCAACATATACATATATAAAATTAATATGTTGTATATCTTAAACTATAGAATGTTATATATCAATTGTATCTCAGTAACCCGAGAGGGGGAAGAAACAGAAATATAGGTAAATCTAATGTCATCAACCTCATCAAAATCCTTTAAGTAAGAGTATTCCCACTGTTCCTAGAATAAAGCCCAAAATAATTGAGGGGGCCTGCCATCCAGCCTCAGTTCCCAGCATTCTCCCCTTTGCTTAATATGCTCTCGTCACAAGAGAAACCTTTCAGTACTTCAAGTCCCTTGTACAAGATCTATCTTCAGGTCTCTGTGCATGTTGTTTCCTCTACATGGAACACTTCCTCCATTCATCCCTCCTCTATCTCTTTCTACTTTGGCTGATCCTTCAGTTCTCATTACTTCTTCAGGAAAGCCTTCTCTGACATTCAAGAGAGAATCAGGTCCTCTTGTTATAAGTACTCATAGAACCTGTATTTTTCCTTCACAGCTCCTACCTCAATTTGCAGTTTTCTATTCATAAGTGAGACTATTAATGTCAGTTATCACTACTAGACTGTAAGGTCTATGAGAGCAAGACTGCTCCTTGTTAATCAAGGTGGACCTTGGCTCGGCATTAGTTCCATTTTCCTCTCTGTTCCAACCCATGCCGTCAGATAAGCAACTTCAATGACTATAGATGACTCACCCAGCACCCTGGCCTCACTGTCCACTGACCTCCTCTACTTCTGCAGCCTCTGACACACTGCCACTTCACATGCCATTTTTAGTAATTACCACCCTAGATCCCCTGATTAGCACAGAGTTGCCCCACTTCAGAATTCCTGTACTCCACTAAACCAATTTCTAGCTACTACCTACACTTTTCTGGTTCTTGGAATACCTATTCCTCATTCTTACCAAGATCTCCCATCCTTTGACTTCTCCTGTTCTTCAACGCATCACCACCTCACTGCTTAACTCCCTATCCGGTCTAGAGGCCATGGTACATAACTTTCAGCATGCTTCTTCGCAGCCTCACTGCTCTAATTAATTTAATTAAAGTACTATGGACCAGTCTACATGCATTACTTCTGGAACTTCTTACTACGCCTATAGGAGGTAGAGGCCACTATTATCCCATTTTACAGTTAAGGAAAGGGATTCTTAAAGTGAGGAAGTATTAATAACCTGTCCAGGGTCACACAAAAAGTGACGGTGCTTAATGTAAATTTTCTCAGTAACCCGAGAGGGGGAAGAAACAGAAATATAGGTAAATCTAATGTCATCAACCTCATCAAAATCCTTTAAGTAAGAGTATTCCCACTGTTCCTAGAATAAAGCCCAAAATAATTGAGGGGGCCTGCCATCCAGCCTCAGTTCCCAGCATTCTCCCCTTTGCTTAATATGCTCTCGTCACAAGAGAAACCTTTCAGTACTTCAAGTCCCTTGTACAAGATCTATCTTCAGGTCTCTGTGCATGTTGTTTCCTCTACATGGAACACTTCCTCCATTCATCCCTCCTCTATCTCTTTCTACTTTGGCTGATCCTTCAGTTCTCATTACTTCTTCAGGAAAGCCTTCTCTGACATTCAAGAGAGAATCAGGTCCTCTTGTTATAAGTACTCATAGAACCTGTATTTTTCCTTCACAGCTCCTACCTCAATTTGCAGTTTTCTATTCATAAGTGAGACTATTAATGTCAGTTATCACTACTAGACTGTAAGGTCTATGAGAGCAAGACTGCTCCTTGTTAATCAAGGTGGACCTTGGCTCGGCATTAGTTCCATTTTCCTCTCTGTTCCAACCCATGCCGTCAGATAAGCAACTTCAATGACTATAGATGACTCACCCAGCACCCTGGCCTCACTGTCCACTGACCTCCTCTACTTCTGCAGCCTCTGACACACTGCCACTTCACATGCCATTTTTAGTAATTACCACCCTAGATCCCCTGATTAGCACAGAGTTGCCCCACTTCAGAATTCCTGTACTCCACTAAACCAATTTCTAGCTACTACCTACACTTTTCTGGTTCTTGGAATACCTATTCCTCATTCTTACCAAGATCTCCCATCCTTTGACTTCTCCTGTTCTTCAACGCATCACCACCTCACTGCTTAACTCCCTATCCGGTCTAGAGGCCATGGTACATAACTTTCAGCATGCTTCTTCGCAGCCTCACTGCTCTAATTAATTTAATTAAAGTACTATGGACCAGTCTACATGCATTACTTCTGGAACTTCTTACTACGCCTATAGGAGGTAGAGGCCACTATTATCCCATTTTACAGTTAAGGAAAGGGATTCTTAAAGTGAGGAAGTATTAATAACCTGTCCAGGGTCACACAAAAAGTGACGGTGCAGGGTGGAGTTGGAATCTGAAAGCAATCTGTCTGACACCAACTTCTGTGTTCCCCACCAGTAAGTGACTCTGTTGCTCAGAGGGAATGAACTGGGAGAGAAGAAAGCTAAGTGAGAAGGCTTGGAGACCAGGGCAACAATCCAAGGGAGAGATGAGGATGACCTGAACCTCCTCTCTTAGAACAATGTAAAGAATTCAAACTAAAGGCCCACCTACTTCAGACGTGTGACTTTATAGGATGGATCCGGTGGGCTTTGACTGTGGATGGCACAACTAGATGCTCCTAGAAGAGACCAAAAAGAAAACCAGCAGTTTAATATGTTCTTCCAAAATCTAATGTCCACCAAGGGCCACTCTTCAAGGTGCACTCCCCACTCAACACCTAGGTCGTGGAGCCTCCTGGGGGTGCAAGCATCTGACTAGCATGCGTTACTAAATCCCGTGCTCGGGCCTGAGCAAGAGCAGGGAGGACGGACCACCATGTCTGAGGCTGAAGCCCAATCTGGATTGATCAGCTCCTGGGGGCCCGCTGTGAGGCAGCGCCAGCTGGATGCGGAAGCCATGGGCCCGGTGTGGCCTTACCCTGAGGGGCGACCCCGTCTCAGGCACCCACCCTGAGGGCGCCCCATCCCTGAAGCACTGTGACACGGTCTCGGAGCCACCCAGCCCAGGACTGGCCCACAGAGTGGAGGCAACAGATCAGTCACCCCTTCCATTGCCCCGCGGTGGAGTCACAGGACCCAGAGGCCAATACCTAAGTCACCTTTTTGGATTTTCACTTTCGACATAGTGTGGGGTTCAGGGATGACTGTACAGAGGGCCCAGGAAGCACCACGTGCTTTTGTTTTCGTTTTTTGTTTTTTCTTTTTTTAGAGGAGGCAGTGCACGCGCCACAGTTCTCCACACACATCCCCAAAATTGCTGCACACACGCATGGCCCCCCGCAGGCCTCCACGCACATGGGTGTTCCCCCACTCCACACGCACCTCCTCGGGAGCCTCTCCCCTCTCTGCTTTCCAGAGCGGGCCTGGGGGGCGGGAAGCCTCTCCACGCGCTGAGCTCAGCGGACCAGTCCGGCTGGGCTGTCGCTTCTCTCCTCCCATCCCAGGAGACACCAGGAGGGATGTGGCACCTGCCAAGCTCGGCCACCGGGGTCTTCGGACGGCGGAGGCAGCCGCTCAGCCAAAGGGAACCTCCTCAACGTCCTGTCCCTCTGAATGGCGTGGGCGGTGGAGGGTACTAGGTGTGGCGGGGCAAAAGCACTTACCTGGTTCCCAAAGCCAGTTTGCCCTTCCTATCGTTCAAGCCAGAGAGAAGGGAGAGCCAAGGTCTTTGGACAGAGAAGGGGAACTTGATTCAGAGAGGGAAGGACCGGCCTGGAAAGGGGGAAGCATTGGGGAGTGGGAGGAAAAGGGGAGGGGAAAAAAAAAAGAAGAGGCTAAGAATGCCGAGGAGGGGCTGTTTTGAAACTATAGCGCAGTCCTTGGAACCCTGCCAGGTCAACTCTGAATCCAGGAGCCACTCGGCTGGATCTTTTCCTAGGTTCAGTTCAGTTGAGCCGCTCAGTAATGTCCAACTCTTTGCAACCCCATGGACTGCAGCACTCCAGGCTTCCCTGTCCTTCACCATCTCCTGGAGCTTGCTCAGACTCATGCCCATTGACTCAGCAATGCCATCCAAACTTCTCATCCTCTGTCGTCCCCTTCTTGCCCTGCCTTCTAGTTTTCCCAACGTCAGGGTCTTTTCCAGAGTCTTTTCTCTTTGCATCAGGTGGCCAAAGTATTCTCCTAGGTGCTAACTCCTTTACCGTGCCACAGTCGGTCAGACCCAAGATCCTTGGTAGCAAGGCAGAGGAACTGACTCTCCGTGTCCTTTGGAGCCACCACTTGTCTTGACCTCATAGTGTTTCTGGGAGAATTAAATTAGTTACTACCTCTCAGGGGGTTAGAATATTGTCAGGGCCACTGTAAGCAGGCCATCAGTGGTGGCTCCTATTCTTAACAAAGGTGTTCATTTGTTGGTGGTTTCTCTTACCTCTCTAACTGTAAGCCTTATGAAGGCAGAAACTATTTTCTTCATCACTGAACTCCAGCACCTGACACAAAGAAGCTATCAATAAGTTATTTCCTGAATTGATGAATAAATGATTGAATAATAACTTGCACTAGTGGGTATGCCAAGAGCTGCTTCTCTGCCAAGTCGGAGGTGCATCTGTAGAAGTTACAGGAAGAAGGGGCCTGATTTGAAAAGGTGGCATATAGGACCCCTGTTGGTGCCTCTATCAAGTGACCTGCTCTGCCCTTGGAAAATGGAACTGTTTTTGGCAGTTTCCTACATGGACACATGAAGGAGAAAGGCGACCCCAAATTTGAAACGGAGCTGTGCCGAGCTAGAGCAGGATTTGCATCTTGTACAGTTAGTGAGTAAATAAGGAGGGGGAAGAGGGCTGAACTGGAAAGCTCAGGAATAATGGTGGTAAATGTTAAGGGAGGGTGATGGGCAGGGAAGCTCTGAATGAATTGACGTGTGTATGGAGGTGTATAGAGAGTGCTCTCTATTCAGAGTATAGAGCTGATGGTGTTCCTAAAGTGACTTTCTGTTTCAGTCATAGGATTCCTGATGATCTGACCTCCTGTCCCAGCATTCTTGAGGTAGGTATGCAGATAAGACTCCTCCACTGCATTCATGAAAATTAATCCCGTTAGAACTAGTGTGCATGTGTGAAGGGGCCTTAGACATTACTCATACATTTCAAAATTCCAAAACTCAGGAATAGATGGCAAAGGACTTGGGCTTTGGGATTCTCTGGCCTTGGTACTGAATCTTTCAGGGCCTGAATTTGCTATGTATCCCATTATTCCGTTAATTCTCTCTCCACCCCATCTCATCCCAAACCCCAAAGAGACTGAATGAAAGGACATAAATAGAAGCAGAAAGGAGAGAGAAAGGAAGTTCCTCAACAGACTCTGACTTTACTTCCTTTTGTTCCCACCAGGGAAGGTACCTGAGCCTTCCGCAAACTGCTGCAGAACTGCTCCACCCTGGACAGTGTTACCCACATAAACCCAGCAAGCAAAGGTTTGAACCACAGCTAATCTGAGTCTTGGAAAAATGCCGGTGATCCTCCCAGAGCACAAGAAGATAGGCGGATGGCAATAAGCTGCTTCAAGGCCATCTCCCACTCACCACTATTTCTCTCCTCCTCCCTGGGAAACTGCTGAGAGAGTCATCACCTCCCCCATGCTTAGATATGATGAGAGGAGTCTTCCTGACTAATCCCCCTCAGAAGAGAGCTACAGACTATAAATCAAGTTAGTTGCAGTCCAGATTTGGCGTCCTAGCAACTGGACATCCTGCAACTGCTGCTACAGTCCTCTGGCCCCTTTTGTTTGAGGGTCATTATTTCTGGTGCTTTGGATAAGGATCACTAGGAGCAAGGAACTTGAACTACTTTTTCTTTCACTGTGTGTGTGTGTGTGTGTGTGTGTGTTTGCTTAGTCACTCAGTCATGTCTGACTCTTTGTGACCCCATGGGGTATAGCACGCTCTGGCCAGGGGAATTCTCCAGACCAAGAATACTAAAATGGGTTGCCATGTCCTTTTCCAGGGGTTTACTTTCACTAGCAAAATAATACATTTTACCTTTTTTAAATAGTTATTTATTTAGCTACACTGGGTCTTAGTTGTGGCACGTGGGACCTAGTTCCCTGATCAGGGATTGAGTCCAGGTCCCCTGCATGGTGAGCTCAGAGTCAGCCTCTGGACCTCCAGGGAAGCCCAAATAAATTGTATCTTTATCTGCTAAATGTGTTACTTCTTGGACTTACCTTGTTTAAGCGCTGCTTGTTGTTTCCTGTGAATTTGACATTTCTGGTATATTACAGCACCCTCCCTCAACACTGTGGGAGTTCAGCTGAACAAAAAGATACATACATGATACCAGCTTTTTCCCACCATTGTGCTTGGAGAAAATTGGCCCAAATTCCATTTTTCTGGGACTTCCAATCTGGTGGGAGTAGCCATGGATCCTTTTCGCATTCTATGCACGAGTGGGCATTTATATTCTGCTATTTTAAGGACTCATCTTGGCCCAAAATATGTTTCCAACATTTTCGTGCTTTGTGAGCAAGAGGTAGAGTGAGAAGTTGGTAGAGATAGGGATTTTGCCCATGCCCTTTCATTAGTACATGGGTAATATATTAATTCTTCTACTTGTTCCCTTTGAAAGAAACTGGCCTCAGAGAACATTTTAGCCTGATAGCCAAGAGGCAGCTGTGGGAATGCTAGACTAGAGATACATGCCTGAGAGGAATTACATGAGTGGTGGTATGGAGTTCACCCAAGACAGACTTCACAATGTAGGAGGTAACCCATCTGTCCTTCTGCTCATCAGGTTGTAATTCTATTCAACCAACACTTACTAAGTATCTCCTATGTGTAAGTCTGATAAGAGCTTCCACTCTCACCTGGCTTCCTTTTACAGCCACCACTAGTACCTCTGATTCATAGATGGAACATTACTGGGGAAGAATTATTGAGTTGAGTGGGCTCCCCAGGTGGCGTTAGTGATTAAAAAAACCTGCCTGCCAATGCAAGAGAAATGAGTTCGATCCCTGGGTCAGGAAGACCCCTGGAAGAAGGCATGGCAACCCACTCCAGTGTTCTCGCCTGGAGAATCCCATGCACAGAGGAGCCTGGCGGGCTACAGTCCATGGGATCGCAAAGAGTCAGACACGGCTGAAGCAACTTATGCGTGTGTATGCAAGGGCGTGAGTCCAGCTCTGGCAGATCTCCTAACCCTTCCAAGCTCCTCCTATAGGCCAGAAGTTTACCTGCAAGTCAGTGCACATCTGGCCCTATCCTGACCTTAACCATTGGTTTCCAGCATTGGGGTTTCCTTTGTTCTTCCTTAATTCCCACCTTCTGCACCAATCACTGAAACTGAACATGCCATGTATCCTTGGGTCTTACACCTTCATTTCTATAGTCTTTCTGACTGTATTCTGCTCCTGAAACCAAACTCTTCATGACTGAATCTCAATTTCTAGATGGTCCAGATCTTCCCTGCCCAAATTTCTACCCATTAATATGATAATTAATTTTCCCTAAGTCATTTAAACAATTCCAGTAACTTGAGACCTTCCTCCAATTCAAACTCCAGAGAGAAACAATCAAGAACTCATGAATACATATATATTTATTCAATTCATAATATAGCATTTTGGATGGGCTGGGATATTTTAGAGGGATGAGGCTGTGTAATCTGCAGACACTCAGATTTCGGTCACTAGGAGAGATACTATTGGTCCAGAACTCCCAATACAAACAGGCCTGGGATAAAATATTTGATAAAAAAAAAAGAGTCCAACAATAGTCTAATAAATATTCTAGCCAACAACAACAACATAGCATATGTCTGAAGCTGTCAGACCAGACAGTAAAAGGCAGTTTCACCTGACCTGATGGCAGTCAACCTGACCAACCTGAAATACACAGCCAAGTACAGCCCAATGGCTCTGAGGCTATGGTTGGTTTCAGGAACTGAAAAAAGTGTGGGAGAGGTTCTCATCAGTCAGCCTCACATTCTCCATTCTGTTGAAGAAAGGGTATCAAATATTTGAGCTTATCAAAAAGTCCATCCGTGGATTGCTCCATCCAGGTAGTCAGATATAAATATGTAAACCATGGAAGCTTAGAAAATTCACCTAGTATATTTTAGCCGAAAAGAACATAGAAGTGATTTTGCTGCAATTGGAAAGTCACAGCATCCAAAGTTTACACAATGGAAGACATGATGAAAACACATACAGATGCAGTTACTCTTACTTACAAGTAGCCAGAACTCCAATGTGGCATTAAAATTTCTTTCATAGGCTCAAAACATGTTTAACTTTATTGTTGATTATTTTTGTGCTTTCTTCAATAAGACAATATAAAAAGTGAAAATAAGCATAAATTGCAAACAGAAAGAATCATTTGCTAGCAGAAAGGATTGCAGGAAAATAGACTGAGGAGAGGAACAATGAAAACTTATGCAGTCACCTTTCTTGAAGATATTAAATAAAAGTTTTATTTCCTTTCTCCAACTGGGTTTAGCTAGAGGTAGTCAATGACTTCTCTACGGTACTTGGCATTGCCAGTATTCTATGAATGTCTTTAAGTTTACTCAAGTATCTGGGACTCACCACATCCCCACCGAATACTTTGCCACAATTAAACTCCAGAGAGCCTTCCTCCAATTCAAACTCAGGAGAAACAATCAAGAACTCATGAATACATATATATTTATTCAATTCATAATATAGCATTTTGGATGGGCTGGGATATTTTAGAGGGATGAGGCTGTGTAATCTGCAGACACTCAGATTTCGGTCACTAGGAGAGATACTATTGGTCCAGAACTCCCAATACAAACAGGCCTGGGATAAAATATTTGATAAAAAAAAAAGAGTCCAACAATAGTCTAATAAATATTCTAGCCAACAACAACAACATAGCATATGTCTGAAGCTGTCAGACCAGACAGTAAAAGGCAGTTTCACCTGACCTGATGGCAGTCAACCTGACCAACCTGAAATACACAGCCAAGTACAGCCCAATGGCTCTGAGGCTATGGTTGGTTTCAGGAACTGAAAAAAGTGTGGGAGAGGTTCTCATCAGTCAGCCTCACATTCTCCATTCTGTTGAAGAAAGGGTATCAAATATTTGAGCTTATCAAAAAGTCCATCCGTGGATTGCTCCATCCAGGTAGTCAGATATAAATATGTAAACCATGGAAGCTTAGAAAATACACCTAGTATATTTTACCCGAAAAGAACATAGAAGTGATTTTGCTGCAATTGGAAAGTCACAGCATCCAAAGTTTACACAATGGAAGACATGATGAAAACACATACAGATGCAGTTACTCTTACTTACAAGTAGCCAGAACTCCAATGTGGCATTAAAATTTCTTTCATAGGCTCAAAACATGTTTAACTTTATTGTTGATTATTTTTGTGCTTTCTTCAATAAGACAATATAAAAAGTGAAAATAAGCATAAATTGCAAACAGAAAGAATCATTTGCTAGCAGAAAGGATTGCAGGAAAATAGACTGAGGAGAGGAACAATGAAAACTTATGCAGTCACCTTTCTTGAAGATATTAAATAAAAGTTTTATTTCCTTTCTCCAACTGGGTTTAGCTAGAGGTAGTCAATGACTTCTCTACGGTACTTGGCATTGCCAGTATTCTATGAATGTCTTTAAGTTTACTCAAGTATCTGGGACTCACCACATCCCCACCGAATACTTTGCCACAATTTTTTTTTTGGAAAGCACTTTGCATTATTTGGCTCAGACACTTCATTGCTTATCCCCAACCCAGCTTAATTTCCTACTCTGTTCAGTAGGCTTAGATCTGAGTGATTTTTGGCTATAACCAAAACATAAATCCACATTCAAATAACAAAGTTAGAAAAGACTGAAAATTGTTACTGATGACAATGGTGCCACATGCTCTAAACATTTCCCTAAGAACTTTTGAGGAAGACAGTACTCATTTATATGTATGAGTCCTGGGACATTTGCAATATAATATCAATACAGCCCAACTAGACAAGTAGCCAAGCTTTTCTGCCCAGAAAACAACAAACATCAATATGGATATCAGAGTATAACAGGGAACTTTGATTATTCATTCGTTCATTCATACATCCATGCAATTAACATTAGCCAGGCAACTACTCTGTTCCACAAACTATGTCAGGTGTTAAAAATACAACAGCAAAAACAAAAGACACAGGCCCTGCCCTCAAGGTATTCACAGTCTAGTGGGGGAGAGATTCTTAAATCTTTGTGTGCATCAGAATTATGTGGGGGACCTTGTTAAAAATGTTAAATGCCACTAATGTGCCCATTTTATTTAAATAGATCTAGGCTGGAGGTGTACTTTTAAAATAAACTGGTTTAACAAACATCAAAAATAATTCAAGCAGGTGGTCTGAGGATAACACTTTGAAAAACACTGCTATACAATGTGATTATTGCTGAGAGACCATAACCCAGCCTAGAGGTACAGGAATTAACATGTTGTGGGGTAGAGGTGGGGAAAAGTAGTACAAGCTAGAGTCAAAAGGAGGGTGGAGACATTGAAGCTTTGATATGGGGCCCTAAAATCTAAAAGGCACAAAAAATGGATGGCATGACAGAACCCTAGGTCAACGTAAAGAGAACTGAATTGGAATAGAGGTGGAACGTTCTGCACTTAAGCATTTTCACACACTATTCCCTTAATTTAAGAATAATTTCTGCTGTTTACTCTGGATATCAAAATAGTTACTGTCTCTATCCCAGGTCCAGAGAACAACTTGTGCAAATCGTTAAGCTTGGCTAGAGCAATCAATGTGAGCGGGGAGGTGGCAAAAATGAAGCTGGGAAAGCCAACAGGGACTTGAAAAGCCAAACCTTAAGTAACTGGGGCTTTCTACTGAATGCTGTGGCAGCCAGTGAAAGGTTTTATGAAGGGCTTGAAAGCATCTGTTTTGTTTTAAGAATTTGGGCATAGGCCCTAGAGGAGAGAGAGAAACTCAGATTAACTTATAAATGAGAGACATCCATTTTAAAGCACTGCTACACTATACTGGGGCTGGGGCTGAACAGAGGAGAGTAGTATCTGTTGCATACTTAACTAAATGCCATGCTTCATAGTTAAGTATGCCATACTTAACCAAATGCCAGGTGCTGTGCTAAGCAGTTTACATGTGCTATCTCTTTTCATCTTTACAATAGCCTTGTGAGGTAGGTATTATTGTACAGAAGAGGAAACAGCGGCTCAGAGAAGTGAAGTACTTGCCTTGGGTCACACAGCTAATAAATGGCAGAGGAAATAGATTATTTTAGTACGAAGGCTATGATGAGCTTTCCCACGCAGCAAGCTATTCCCCAGCACTGCTGAATCTTACCGAGGTTGCTCATTTCCTGATTAGCAATAAATATATAGGGTTTTTTAAACCGCAAATGCTGACTTTGCCACTAGATAGGTTAAGTTTAAGCCTGTCATCTGTATCTGTATCTGCATCAGTCTTGCTTTCCAGGTTGCCCTTTTTTAAATTTCCTACAAATGATATAGGGGTGAGAGACCATAACCCAGCCTAGAGGTACAGGAATTAACATGTTGTGGGGTAGAGGTGGGGAAAAGTAGTACAAGCTAGAGTCAAAAGGAGGGTGGAGACATTGAAGCTTTGATATGGGGCCCTAAAATCTAAAAGGCACAAAAAATGGATGGCATGACAGAACCCTAGGTCAACGTAAAGAGAACTGAATTGGAATAGAGGTGGAACGTTCTGCACTTAAGCATTTTCACACACTATTCCCTTAATTTAAGAATAATTTCTGCTGTTTACTCTGGATATCAAAATAGTTACTGTCTCTATCCCAGGTCCAGAGAACAACTTGTGCAAATCGTTAAGCTTGGCTAGAGCAATCAATGTGAGCGGGGAGGTGGCAAAAATGAAGCTGGGAAAGCCAACAGGGACTTGAAAACCCAAAACCCTTTAAAGTAACTGGGGCTTTCTACTGAATGCTGTGGCAGCCAGTGAAAGGTTTTATGAAGGGCTTGAAAGCATCTGTTTTGTTTTAAGAATTTGGGCATAGGCCCTAGAGGAGAGAGAGAAACTCAGATTAACTTATAAATGAGAGACATCCATTTTAAAGCACTGCTACACTATACTGGGGCTGGGGCTGAACAGAGGAGAGTAGTATCTGTTGCATACTTAACTAAATGCCATGCTTCATAGTTAAGTATGCCATACTTAACCAAATGCCAGGTGCTGTGCTAAGCAGTTTACATGTGCTATCTCTTTTCATCTTTACAATAGCCTTGTGAGGTAGGTATTATTGTACAGAAGAGGAAACAGCGGCTCAGAGAAGTGAAGTACTTGCCTTGGGTCACACAGCTAATAAATGGCAGAGGAAATAGATTATTTTAGTACGAAGGCTATGATGAGCTTTCCCACGCAGCAAGCTATTCCCCAGCACTGCTGAATCTTACCGAGGTTGCTCATTTCCTGATTAGCAATAAATATATAGGGTTTTTTAAACCGCAAATGCTGACTTTGCCACTAGATAGGTTAAGTTTGAGCCTGTCATCTGTATCTGTATCTGCATCAGTCTTGCTTTCCAGGTTAGGTGTACAAACCATACAAAACTGTTATTTAGGGGATTCCTATAGATACTTTGTCTCTCCTACAGAATAGTAAGCCATTTGACAGTGGGGACTGTGGATTATCAACATGTCAGCTATAGCGTGGTACCTGGCATCTAATAGTTTGTTGAATGAATTCATGAATGAACGTCCACCAAGGTGGTAGAAAGGAAGAGAAGGAGAAGCCTTGGCACTGTTTCAAGGTGCCAATCTGGGGGCTTGTACAACAGTAATATTTTCACAACTCCCAAGAAGCAGACTCTTTGAAGCAGACTTAGCTCCTGAAAGGAGAAAGCCCTGGTGCTGACATTCCCCATTGCAGCAGCGGAACTGACAGAAGCATAGGCCACAAAGCTTAATTCCCTTCAATGATAAGGACTGGGTCGAAGTTTACATCTGTATTTCCCCTGAAGGGTTGGCTAAGCAAATGAATAGTGTAAACAAGATCAGGAGAAGAATGACTATTCAACCTGTTTAAGAAAACAGACTATCCTCAGGCATTCTTAAGCACTTCAGAAGTGTTTTATCTGAAAATATAAGTACATTTATATGGAAATAGTTGTTGCATCTACAACACTCCATTCTTTCTGATTAAGTAAATAAAGCAGGTTCCTAAAAAACCTTTATTATGCAACTCTTGGGGTTTTTTAAGCCTAACTTTAGTAACTGTATGTTACTTGAGAGTAAGAAAACTATTTCTTTGAAGTATTCTGTGACAGACTTTTTAACAGTTCAGACAAATCTCCTCCATGAGGCAGCACCAATGAAACTGTGCTACATGTAACACAACTACCTGGATCAATTTCCTATCCAGTAAGACCGTCTCTTGTGCAATCTTGTTTCCCTATCTCTCCTAGTCCAATCTAGAGCTCTTCCCATCATCTATGTCATTATTGCATGTGCATATGTGTGTGACCAGAGGGACAAAGAGAGTAATGAATGGAGGGAGGGGAGAAATGATTTTGATGTTCCCTTTAGTGGATAAAAATGGATGGTATAATTTATTTTCCCTTGCAGTATATTTCTCACTCAAATGAGTCAATTAAAAAGTTTATTATGTATATATAATTATAAAATGAATATATAATATATATTATCTATTCATTTTATAAATATATTATATATACACATATATGTTTTCTTTATAATAAATCTTTGATTGTAGGTTTTCATA
Source organism: Tragulus kanchil (assembly GCA_022376925.1). Classification (NCBI taxonomy): domain Eukaryota; kingdom Metazoa; phylum Chordata; class Mammalia; order Artiodactyla; family Tragulidae; genus Tragulus; species Tragulus kanchil. The sequence continues at coordinate 60,424,517 of JAIOJX010000001.1, read as the reverse complement.
AAAAGCTACATATAATATGGAATCATCTGACATTTCAAAATTCTACCAGGCCAAATTGGCCAGTACTAGAAAGGCTGACACATCCCTGCTTTCTGGCTGGCTAGCCCCTTGTTCAGAACATCTTTATACATTATTTACCTAGAATTCCTTCCAGGATCATTTATACTCCTAAATCACTGGGAATTTTGAATTCTCCAATGACAAGAGAAGCATTTTCCAAATTTCTTCTCCAATGGCTTGAACCCAGACTACTCAGATAATTTGTTCTGAGACACCCAATACATTAATTCAAATACAAGCTTTAATGCACAAAAATTAAATCTATAATATCTAGTTATTTGGGATGCTGAAAATGAACTTCATTTTTGTATCGTGTATATTGGACACTAACTGAGGTTTAGGAGGGAAGCACTGCTGAACTGGAGAGCCAGTGAATTATTACACGCTCTCTTGAAACCTAATGGCAAGCTTTCATCCCAGAAACGTAAGGGGATTCTTGAGGCCTGCAGTTGCATTCCTGCCGGTCGGGGTAATCGATAAAATCTGGGGCGGGCAAGCCAGACAGGATCATTAGGGATTTGTTCCAGATTGTGAATGTTGGACAAACGGGGAGAATGAAGGTCACATCAAAAGTATGAAGATGGAGAGAGTTAGCTGGGTCGTAGAAAGACAGCATGTTGTTGTCATAATCCAAAAGGACACCCAGGCGCTTCAACTGAGGAGGCACATCCACCAGCATTTCCTTGTTGTTATGTCTCACTACAAAGTTACTGTTGCATCGAGAGAAGACCCATGAGGAGGCATTCTTGCCAATCCATTCATTCTTGGGAGCTGATTTGTAGGCAATGCCGATCGCATACCTGTGAGACAATGGGAAGGAGCACAGGATGAACGTGTATTCCTTACACTAGACACCACATAGGATATCTAAGAAATAGAATATGTTGCTTTCCTAAATAGTTTACATTTTGATCCATAACAGTGATAGTACTAGGACTTTTAAAAAGTTAGCAATATGAGTGCTGTAATTTTCAACACCTAGCTCAATATATTTTCCATGATTTTATTTTTAAAATATTGGAAAAATTTCCTAGGAGTGGTTTCCATCACTTGCCTTTTTTTTTTTTTCCCATCATTTGTCTTTTAACCTTGACTCAATGGACACGAGTTGGAGCAGGCTCCGGGAGATGGTGAAGGGCAGGGAAGCCTGGTTTGTTACAGTCCGTGGGGTCACAAAGAGTCGGACACGACTGAGCAGTTGAACTGATACTGGCATTATGTTTGTATTATAAAGCTGAATCTCCCAGGAACCTAACGAGAGGGGAGAGAAAAGAAAAGTGGGATCCACTCACCACGTTGAGGAACCCATGACCACTTCCCAGTAGTGGCAGCCGCTGTCAATGAATATATTTCCTGCTGCCCCATAGCACCCTGTGCCACTAAACCTCTCTGGGGTATGACTCTTCTTCAGAGAGCTTTCATCCTTCTCCATCTGCAGTCCATCATTGGAGATCTTCAACTTCTTGTGAGTCATTTTGGGATCCAGTTTAAAGGGCTGGCCTGAAAAAAGTGGAAACAAGAAAATACTGTGAAAGTATGTAAGAATTTTATCCTGGCCCTGTAGGGCCATCGCTACCAGCGGAGCCTTGAAACGATGATCAACCTTGAGTCAGTGAAAGGTGACTAATATTCAGATTAGATTAAAGAAGCCGGCCAGAAGCCACTGTTTCGAACAAAATAAAAACAAGCTGTTCCCCCCTCCATAGATGATCAAGTTAAAAAGGGGCTCTTAGGAGGCCACTGAAATGGGGGGCCCACACAGGCCAAAGAACAAAAAAGATGGAAATAAATGAAAGACCAATAGAAGTGGCCCCCCCAAAGGGGAAGTCGAGAGAAGACCCATGAGGAGGCATTCTTGCCAATCCATTCATTCTTGGGAGCTGATTTGTAGGCAATGCCGATCGCATACCTGTGAGACAATGGGAAGGAGCACAGGATGAACGTGTATTCCTTACACTAGACACCACATAGGATATCTAAGAAATAGAATATGTTGCTTTCCTAAATAGTTTACATTTTGATCCATAACAGTGATAGTACTAGGACTTTTAAAAAGTTAGCAATATGAGTGCTGTAATTTTCAACACCTAGCTCAATATATTTTCCATGATTTTATTTTTAAAATATTGGAAAAATTTCCTAGGAGTGGTTTCCATCACTTGCCTTTTTTTTTTTTTCCCATCATTTGTCTTTTAACCTTGACTCAATGGACACGAGTTGGAGCAGGCTCCGGGAGATGGTGAAGGGCAGGGAAGCCTGGTTTGTTACAGTCCGTGGGGTCACAAAGAGTCGGACACGACTGAGCAGTTGAACTGATACTGGCATTATGTTTGTATTATAAAGCTGAATCTCCCAGGAACCTAACGAGAGGGGAGAGAAAAGAAAAGTGGGATCCACTCACCACGTTGAGGAACCCATGACCACTTCCCAGTAGTGGCAGCCGCTGTCAATGAATATATTTCCTGCTGCCCCATAGCACCCTGTGCCACTAAACCTCTCTGGGGTATGACTCTTCTTCAGAGAGCTTTCATCCTTCTCCATCTGCAGTCCATCATTGGAGATCTTCAACTTCTTGTGAGTCATTTTGGGATCCAGTTTAAAGGGCTGGCCTGAAAAAAGTGGAAACAAGAAAATACTGTGAAAGTATGTAAGAATTTTATCCTGGCCCTGTAGGGCCATCGCTACCAGCGGAGCCTTGAAACGATGATCAACCTTGAGTCAGTGAAAGGTGACTAATATTCAGATTAGATTAAAGAAGCCGGCCAGAAGCCACTGTTTCGAACAAAATAAAAACAAGCTGTTCCCCCCTCCATAGATGATCAAGTTAAAAAGGGGCTCTTAGGAGGCCACTGAAATGGGGGGCCCACACAGGCCAAAGAACAAAAAAGATGGAAATAAATGAAAGACCAATAGAAGTGGCCCCTCCCCCCCAAAAATGGGGAAGTGAAAGTCTAGCTCCCTCTGGCCTCAAAAAAGGGGCTCTCAGGGTCTCATGTTCTCAAATAAGTTTTGTATGTTGCTTTATCTCTGTAGGTGATTTGCGATTTGAACAGATTTTAGGGGAAGAAGTACTTCAGGTTAAGACAAAGTAAGGGAATAGATGAGACTTGGTGGCAGAACAAAAAACCCAAGAATCTCTCAGCTATCGGACAGATTTTTTGCCCTCTAATTACCGGGATGTAGACAACATGTAATTATTTAATAGGTCACTTTGTTAGAGTGACTGTTGCATCATCAATAACTAGAGAAAATGTCTGTCGTGTAGGATCATCCACTACAAAGAATTCCTTATAGTCATGACAGAACCAGTTAGTTACTAGGAACCAACATCTGGGTATGGCAAGAGCTGTATAATACAAAACATGTCTGGCAGACACCGTTGGTGAACATAACACCCACACACTATTTTTTCTCTCTTACCTAATTTTACTATAGAGGTCAGAAAAGCTAAATACTCAAGCTCCTAGCCTCCCCTAGTGTTAAGACTGACTAAAGACGGAAGCACAAGTCAGATGGGGTGGGGGAAACTTCTGGGAAAGTGCCTACTTTCTTGGTAAAAGGGAGAGCCATCACTTGTACCAACAGTGTCGCCCTTCCTTCTATCTTGAAAAGAAATATGACATCTGGAGGTTGCAGTGGGGAAGGAGTCTGGGCCTTTTACATCATAGAGTTGGTGCACCAGCCCTGAACTGCCTACCTTTGAGCTTCTTTCTACATGAAATAGAGAAAAAATACTATTTGTTTAAGCTGCTGACAAATACTGTTTGTCAAGCTAAATTAGTTGGATTTTTCTGCCACTTTCAGTCAAAAGCATTCCTAACAGGTCCGGCTTCTCTGAAGGAAAATTTTACCAGATTCTCACAAACAGTACTCTTACTCAGTTGCCCCCCAAGCCTGGAGGTGAAGTACAGAGAAAAACTCCTCACTGGACTTCCCTGGTGGTCCAGTGGTTAAGAATCAGCCTGCCAATGCAAAGGACATGGCTTCAGTCCCTCACCTGGGGAGATTCCACATGCCATGGGGCAACTAAGCCCATGTGCCACAACTACTGAGCCTACACTCTAGAGCCCGAGAGCGACACCTACTGAGCTTGCATGCTGCAAAGACAGAAGCCTAAGCACCTAGAGCCCGTCCACTACAAGAGAAGCCACTATGAAGAGAAGCCCACGCATGGCAACTAGAGAGTAGCTCCCACTCACCACAAGTAGAGGAAGTTCAAGACCCAGCATAGCCAAAAATAAATAAACAAAAACCTCTTCACGAACAGCTTCCCAAGTCACCAGCTGTTTTATGTCTAGCTCTGTGTCCACATACCTCCCGGGGGCACAACCAAACCCCTTGTTCAAAGCACAGACTCCAACAGCAAAGCTCCTCTACTTGGTGCCCCTGCCCTCTCACACTGCTGTAGGAGGTGCCAGGGTCAGGCCAAGTGTACTCGCTGCTGAGGAGGGCAAAGTTGCTCTCTCCTTTTGGGATCACCACAACGTACTGTTTGTTTTGAGTCGGGTAGGTTCACTGTTCCGGCTGCCTGCTTGGTTTATGGCTTTAACAATGAAGATGTAGCGTGTCCCACTCTGCAGTCCGTGAACTGTGTAATGGTTCTGTTTGATGTTGGGCACGATCATCCAGCTATCCACAGAATTATACAGGCCTGCAATGTGGGGAAAGCAAGGATGTTAAGGTAACAGAGGCAGGATGAGAAGCACACTGAGTATTCATCATAAGCTCCCCCTGCCAAAAGCGAATTTCATTTTGTTTTGGGTCATGGACAACACAGTGAGATGAATTTCCACTGCTTCTTTGCTCCCACAGAGCTAAGCTTATGCCAGGCTTCTTGCCTGTCTGGTAATTGAATGTAACCACTAGAGAAAGTTAAGTTACTTCAATTTGCTGCCAAAGAATAGAGGGAAAATGTCTACACAAAAATCACAGAATCATTTCTTTCGAATCATCTCTCTCGTGGTGTCTCTAGATCTTTACACCAAAGGCTCAGTCCTCTGAGATCTGAGTCTGAGCTCGAATGGGTGGCGCAGAGCAGCATGGAATCTCAGAGCCAAAAGGCCAGCTAGACACCATATTTCCCTCATTTTACAATTAGGAAAGTAAGAGAGAAGGAAAGTGACTTGCCCAAGGCCACAGATAGCTGAAGGTGGTGCTGAGAGTAGAACCCTGGTCTCTTTAATCCTAGTCCAGTGTTCTCTCCACTACATCACAATTCAAGGAGCAAACAGCAGGGTTCCTTAGTCTCTGCAAAGTAGTGAAGCTTTCAAGTCTTATGATTGAACTCTCTCACATCATCCTCCCCCTTGCTTCCAATCTTGGTGGGCTCCAAGGTGTCATAGGGAAGCCAAGGAGATGACACGATAGTCAAAGTGAAATAGCATCTCCTCACTTGACACTACTCAGTTTTACCCCTTCCTGGTTCTGATTCCAATAGTCATTTGAGGTTGGGTGGTCCAGGAACACATTGTTGTCTGGAACCTTCTTCTTTCCCAAGCAGGGAAAGGGATCCAAGATCTATGTTTCTGCTTTTGAAACTCTTTAGACCATAAACATTGACTTAAACAGAGAAAAATGTACATAATTAAAAACATGTATTTGGCTAACTTTTGGTAAAAGAGGGGTCGACATTCTAGTCTGTGAATTTAGACTTATCTCTTCTGTTATCTGCTGTTTACCACTTTTTAACCATAATTCTATGAGAGGATGGAAAAGAAAGGGCAGGGAAAATGAGTGGTGGATTTAGTTATTTCTATGCGTTTCTAGCAAAGGTTATAAAAGTGATTTGAAAAAGATATGATCAGGAGGGTTTTGTAATTAATTTGGGGTGGAGGTAGAAGAAGTCTAAATTAAAACTAGAAAAAGAAGCATAATGGAATTCAAACAGATATGCTATAGAAAGAATAATTGGTGGCGATGTTCATTGATTCTCATGAAATGACAATAAGGATGAGGGCCAGGAAAAACGTTGGAGGGCTTGGCTGCCTACGTGTCAATGCACAGTAGGAGTCATAAACTATACATTACATTTTAACAGTAGGAGGGAAATATATGACCGTCCAGGTATACTTCTTACAATATAAAACAAAATATCAAAAGACAAAACAAATTTCACAATGAAGTATTATGCAGTTGTTAAAAAAATGGCGAAAGATGTCTATGAACCAAAAGGCCAGCTAGACACCATATTTCCCTCATTTTACAATTAGGAAAGTAAGAGAGAAGGAAAGTGACTTGCCCAAGGCCACAGATAGCTGAAGGTGGTGCTGAGAGTAGAACCCTGGTCTCTTTAATCCTAGTCCAGTGTTCTCTCCACTACATCACAATTCAAGGAGCAAACAGCAGGGTTCCTTAGTCTCTGCAAAGTAGTGAAGCTTTCAAGTCTTATGATTGAACTCTCTCACATCATCCTCCCCCTTGCTTCCAATCTTGGTGGGCTCCAAGGTGTCATAGGGAAGCCAAGGAGATGACACGATAGTCAAAGTGAAATAGCATCTCCTCACTTGACACTACTCAGTTTTACCCCTTCCTGGTTCTGATTCCAATAGTCATTTGAGGTTGGGTGGTCCAGGAACACATTGTTGTCTGGAACCTTCTTCTTTCCCAAGCAGGGAAAGGGATCCAAGATCTATGTTTCTGCTTTTGAAACTCTTTAGACCATAAACATTGACTTAAACAGAGAAAAATGTACATAATTAAAAACATGTATTTGGCTAACTTTTGGTAAAAGAGGGGTCGACATTCTAGTCTGTGAATTTAGACTTATCTCTTCTGTTATCTGCTGTTTACCACTTTTTAACCATAATTCTATGAGAGGATGGAAAAGAAAGGGCAGGGAAAATGAGTGGTGGATTTAGTTATTTCTATGCGTTTCTAGCAAAGGTTATAAAAGTGATTTGAAAAAGATATGATCAGGAGGGTTTTGTAATTAATTTGGGGTGGAGGTAGAAGAAGTCTAAATTAAAACTAGAAAAAGAAGCATAATGGAATTCAAACAGATATGCTATAGAAAGAATAATTGGTGGCGATGTTCATTGATTCTCATGAAATGACAATAAGGATGAGGGCCAGGAAAAACGTTGGAGGGCTTGGCTGCCTACGTGTCAATGCACAGTAGGAGTCATAAACTATACATTACATTTTAACAGTAGGAGGGAAATATATGACCGTCCAGGTATACTTCTTACAATATAAAACAAAATATCAAAAGACAAAACAAATTTCACAATGAAGTATTATGCAGTTGTTAAAAAAATGGCGAAAGATGTCTATGAACTGATACTAGAGTGATTTCCAAGATATACTGTTCATTTTAAAAAGGAAATTGCAAAAAAGAGTATAAGTAGTATGCTACCTGCAAGAAATAAAGGCAAATTAGAAAATACATCTATTTCCTTAGATTTACAAAGCAATAATAACAACAGGAAGGAAAAACCAGAAAATAATGAAGCTGGTTACATACAAGGGATGGGGGTAGAGGAAGAGAAAAGAATACAAGAGAGAATGACACTTCTCCAAATATACCTTTTTTCATAGTTTTCCCATTTGCAAGCATTATTGTTTTACAAATTTAAAAAAATTTAAATGACACCAACATGAATGGTAAGAGCAGATCTACAACTGAAGGCAAACAAAACAAATGATGCCATCTGCATTTCAAATGTAAACAATCACAGCAAAGGGCAAGGGGAGACCTGTAAACAGATCCTCCAGGACTGTTTGTTTTTTGTAGTGGTATGGGCAATGCCATTCTGAAGCTACTTCAGGTATGCTATGGGACTGAGCACATGAGTATATGTGTTGATGCTGTTGGGAGCCAGGGTTCTCACTGTGGGAGTAGGAACATACAAGTATGAAATAGGGGATGGCAAGAAAGAACCTGTGGGGATGGACTGGAGATGCTGTATGAACTTGTGACTTCTAAAATATGTATGTGTATACATATGTGCACATATGTTTAGTGTGTGGGTATGTATATCATGTGTGAATATGTATATGGGTGTGCTATGTGTGTATTTCTAGTACCCAGGTCTTGGTCTCTAATAACATTCTGCCACTGAAAGGGACCAGGGTTCCTTGGAAAAATGGCTGATTTCAAGGCTGGAGAAGGATATGGTCTAAAATGAGCCGATTACCTTGTGTTATACTGCAAACTAAGGAGGTTCTTGAGAAAATGATGGGAGAATATAAGGACTTCGGGAGTCAGCTTAAAAGGCTCCAACTGGCTAAATCTAGGCATCCTGAGCAGCAAAATAAGTAAGGGCAGTAAGGAATTATAAACAAATGGAAAAAAGAGAATTTATGAGTTTATACTGAGAAAAACAAATGAAGGGTGAGACTTTTGCTTACAATAGAATGCAGAGTGGCAACTTGTAAATGTGAGACGGGATGCTCAGTTGGAGAACCACTATTTTGCCACCATCAGAGTAAAGATTGGATCAGGTGAAAATTGTTGATTGATGCTAAAACAAGGATGGGGGTGGGATGTATCTGATGAGTAAGCAGGATATCTTCATGGTCTTAAAGTATCACTGCACAGATTGATTACTAGTTGCAAAAGGAACGATGGTAACTATGCGGAGAAGAAATCAGACGACACCTTCAATCAGATGATCAAAATCAGAATCACCAATGAAGGGCAAGTATATATTGTGTGTCTTCAGATGTGATGCTCTAAAGAAAACACATCACTTATGTGGTGGAAGACATAAATGCATGATCTGAATATAATCATGAGGAAACATCAGACAAATTCAAGGAACACTATAACAAACAAAAGGGCACTTAAAAAAATATCAGTGTCATTAAAGACAAAGAAAGGCTGAGAACATGTTCTAGATGAAAGGATGCGAGAAATATGGCAATTAAGTCCAATACCTGATTCTAGACTACACGAGACAATATTGGGTTCTTTATACGTCATAAAATATACTATTGGGGCAACAGTCAAGATTGGAATATGAATGGTGGATTAGTTAAAAGTACTGCATCAACATTATATCTGTTGAAGTTAATAAGTATACTGTGGAAACATACGAGAATTTCTTTATTTTTAGTAAACACATACTGAAAAATTTGGGGGTAAAAAGCCATGATGTATGCAATTTACCCTCAAATGGTTCAGAAAAAATAATAGTAGTAGAGAATGTCAGCAAGTGATAAAGGAAATGGGATAAAATATTAACAATGGGTGAATCTGGGTGAAGACTGTTTGGGTGTTCTTTGCGTTAGTCTTGCAACTTTCCAGTTATTTTGAAATCATTTCTAAATTTTAAAAAGGTAAATTACATGATCCTCTGGGTATCACTATGACTTAGTGAAATGGCATTTATCATTGAATTATGGTAACAGAAGTATATACCTTGTTCAAAAGAAGAAAACCACAATACGGAAATCCACGAATCTGAGTGTAAATGGGTGTGGAAAGCATTTGCATGAGAACAAAAATGAGGGGAAACAGAAGTTAATCTTTGTGGCAGTATGTCATAGACCACTTGGCCAGCCAGAGGTTATAGCCAGTGCTTTCATACTGCAAAACTGAAACAGATGAAAGAAATAGTAATGGGAGGGCCATTATCCAAACATCTGTTGGAATTTTCATTCAGTCACCAGCATTATCTGAAACACTACTGGCTTGTGACCATTTCAAATCTTACGTAAAGTGGGAAGAAAGTTCAAAATAAGGGAGAAAAGTTGAAAAAAAGACAGAGAACTATTTCTCCGGACAAAATTCTAACCAACAAGGAATAAATTTCTAGTTAAAGAAAATGTGGAGTTTGACTATCCTAAGATTCTTCATATAAGTGGTATCATGTGGTATTTGTCCTTCTGTGTCTGGCTTATCTCACTCAGCACAGTGCCCTTCAGGTTCATCCATGGTGTTATATATGGCAGGACTTCCTTCTTTTTAATGACTTAATAATATTTCATTATATATATATATATATACACCACAGTTTCTTTATCCACTCATCTATGGATGGACAACATTTTATATGCCAATCACATCTCAAGAAAGTGGTTTTTAAAAAGAGAAAATGCAGGAAAACCTCAAGGGAAAGCAGTTCTCACAAACAGGGCTCAGTCAACAGTGGCAGGCTAGACCAGCATGTAGGACTGGAATCTTCATGAATATTTATTTCAAGTGAAATAGCTTCAACTTATCTGCTCATTGTCATTCAAAATTTTGTTTCAGGGTTCTGCCTTTGTCCCTGTTCTATTCCACTTTTCTATCAATGGCTGAAAGAGGAAGACATAGAAGACGGGCTGGGAGGGAAGGTAAGTATATTGGAAGGCAGAAACTACATACAGAAAAATCTGAGTTAGCTGGAGGAGTCAGAACTAACCAGATAAAATGTCCTAGGAATAAATTCAAGATGTTGTACTTTAGTTTAAACACTCAACTGTACAGGGATAGGATAGGAATGCCTAGGGATTTCAGCTGACTATATACTCAGTCAATACAATAGTCAATGTGGCTGCTGGAAAAAGGTATGGGGCAAGGGGGCATCAGCTAATACACAGAAGCAATAATTCAGCTATCCTCTATGGATTAGGATTTATTGGTACCTAGTTTAATTCAAGGAGCATTAAGCTTGAAGTCTGACAGGCTTGGGTTCAAATCCTGACTGCCTCAGTTTGTAACCTCAGATTGCCTCAGTCTGTGACCTTGGACAACTCATTCAACTCAAGCTTTAAATTCTACATCTATAAAATAATTCATATCCTCTGTTTCACAAGACTAAGGAAGAAGTCACAAGGACCAAATGAGATAATATATATGGGAGTGTCTGTAAATGGAAATGCATACATATGTAAATTATTATTATTATTTACTAGGAGGAAGTCTTCAGCCTTTTATAAGGAAGCACTGACAATTATTTATAGCTGCACACCCACGGAATGGGCTGTTTTGCTAGAATTCAGCTAACCCATCACTGGAAAAGTTTGAGCAGAGACAGAACAATCACCTTCAAGGTATCTGGTAGAAGGGAAGAAGATTTGACTAGATGATGTCTTAGGTCCCTTCCAATTTCAAGATGCTATGATCCTATCACTATTTAGAATTATCCTTTAAGCTTTTCTTTACAGAGGACTGTCTATCCTTGAAAACAGAGGTAATAGCCTTTTGATCTTTGTCACTTCTTGGACTTACTCTCAACTGTCAGGAGACCACTGCTCTCCCCGTATCAGGAAAGAGAAGCACAGTTACTGACTTTAAGACTTTCCGGAGCAGGAGAGACCACTGCAAACACGTATGTCAGGGAGGCCTTAGCGATTTGAGACTTCATAACTTGAAGAAACACCCAGGAATGCAGCTACCAGGGCCAAGTGGCTTCGGTTGGAGCTGCACGAGGCAAGTGTTTTTCACAGTTGGACCCCAATGTCCTCTCACCTCCCCACCCCACCACGTGGCCCTAAATTTTCCCAAGATGGCAAAAGGAAGCCTATCAGGAGGGTTTCATTGGAAAAACTCCTCTCATGTGGGTCTGTGACGTCAGACACAGAAGCACAAACACGAGGTAAAAAGAAAATACTAACTCGCAGCTACACAGACGTACCCTTAGGGTGCGAATTGGTTCCAATCTTGAATTCAGCTTTAATTTGTTTTAATTTCCATTTTCTCTAGCAAACTGAGGGGAACTCTCAGTTCAAGTTAAGGTCCTATGTTGTCCTGTCTTGCTTCAATTCATCAGAAGGTAAAACCATAACATGTGAGCTAAATGACTGCTTTCAAAACATTTTTCATTTGGTGGCTCACTGATGCACTTTCATATTTGGTGTAATTTCTAGAGGAAAGGGAGAAGGGATAGAGGAAAAAGTGACAGAGGCAGAAGGCTTGTCGCTTAATTCACTGATACAAATAGGTACAGTGAAAGGAAGTGATAGTCTTTGAACATAATGTTTTTTGCCATGATAATGGAAGTGGAAGAAGAGTCAAGAAGAGAGATGTTCACACACAGAGAATCAGCAATGATGGTGGCTTAGCTACTCAGGAACGAATTCTGAACTGTGTTCTGATTTGGGAGAGTGGAGTGACATGCATTAACTGAGGAAAGGCTAAGGATTACATAAACAAATGGGAGTGGCCCCAGTGACTGCCCAGCAAGGAAATACACAACTTGCTTGTCATCCATCAGTAAGGCAATGCCCTAGGGGAGCTTGCACTATCTATGAAACACTATACTAAACAACCTAACATGTCTTACAAACACTTGCCTCGTGGCGCCCCGGCCAATCTTGAGCAGCTTACTGCTTCCTTACATTTCCTTATCTCTGGCCACAGGCCCCAACTACACCATGACTTACTGATGAAGTTAGCCTGGCCAGTGAATATGGTGTACTGAAGCTCATAGGAGCTGATGCTGAACTCATCATCCGAGATCCAGTGGACTGTAATGGTGTCATGGGAGGCAGTACAGAGTTCCTCTCGGATAGATGGTGGGTTGGGGGCTGTAAGGGAAGGTGGAAAAGAAGGTTAAGGAAAATATACTCTCTGTTCTGGCATTTTGCATTTGTTACTCTTGCTGACCAATCCAACGTCTCATGGAAAGGAAGCTTTCTTAAAAAGAAGCTTCAGACTGCACATACCACACAACCTGAAGTCAAGTGCTGAGACCTCAAGTTCCCCTAACCACTTTGGCTTCAGTGATCAAAGTATTTTAAGCAAAGGTCTAAGCATAAGTTACTGAGATGATCACCCATCATCTACTCTGCCTGCAGTAAAATGTAGATGTTAGAGCAAAGTGGTCACGTGTTTCCTTATTATATGATCCTTATTTCAATTCATCAGAAGGTAAAACCATAACATGTGAGCTAAATGACTGCTTTCAAAACATTTTTCATTTGGTGGCTCACTGATGCACTTTCATATTTGGTGTAATTTCTAGAGGAAAGGGAGAAGGGATAGAGGAAAAAGTGACAGAGGCAGAAGGCTTGTCGCTTAATTCACTGATACAAATAGGTACAGTGAAAGGAAGTGATAGTCTTTGAACATAATGTTTTTTGCCATGATAATGGAAGTGGAAGAAGAGTCAAGAAGAGAGATGTTCACACACAGAGAATCAGCAATGATGGTGGCTTAGCTACTCAGGAACGAATTCTGAACTGTGTTCTGATTTGGGAGAGTGGAGTGACATGCATTAACTGAGGAAAGGCTAAGGATTACATAAACAAATGGGAGTGGCCCCAGTGACTGCCCAGCAAGGAAATACACAACTTGCTTGTCATCCATCAGTAAGGCAATGCCCTAGGGGAGCTTGCACTATCTATGAAACACTATACTAAACAACCTAACATGTCTTACAAACACTTGCCTCGTGGCGCCCCGGCCAATCTTGAGCAGCTTACTGCTTCCTTACATTTCCTTATCTCTGGCCACAGGCCCCAACTACACCATGACTTACTGATGAAGTTAGCCTGGCCAGTGAATATGGTGTACTGAAGCTCATAGGAGCTGATGCTGAACTCATCATCCGAGATCCAGTGGACTGTAATGGTGTCATGGGAGGCAGTACAGAGTTCCTCTCGGATAGATGGTGGGTTGGGGGCTGTAAGGGAAGGTGGAAAAGAAGGTTAAGGAAAATATACTCTCTGTTCTGGCATTTTGCATTTGTTACTCTTGCTGACCAATCCAACGTCTCATGGAAAGGAAGCTTTCTTAAAAAGAAGCTTCAGACTGCACATACCACACAACCTGAAGTCAAGTGCTGAGACCTCAAGTTCCCCTAACCACTTTGGCTTCAGTGATCAAAGTATTTTAAGCAAAGGTCTAAGCATAAGTTACTGAGATGATCACCCATCATCTACTCTGCCTGCAGTAAAATGTAGATGTTAGAGCAAAGTGGTCACGTGTTTCCTTATTATATGACCTTCAACCTATTTTTATTTCAAAATAAGTTGTACTATATATTTTGGCAGTATTAATAGGGACTAAAAATGGGGATGATCATTACCTCACAGATTCCTTGTATGAATCATGATATAAAATTAATATGCAGTGTCTTAAAGTAGATGCTAAATAAATGACAGTTATTTCCATATAGTCACAAAGATAACTACAAACACAAAGTCATTGTGTCTATATATTTTTCTTGTGAAATGATCATTGAAAAATCCTGAATATCATCAGTATTTTTTAACAGATTGGTTGTTGCCCTCATATTCTAAAATTCTCTGCAAATGAGAGTTGCTTGCATTTTTCTTTCTATTCTGCTAATTCCTTAATTTCCATAGAAGCATTTGGGTGGTACCTATACCCATGTGAGACATTCTCTAACATTCTTTAATTACTACACGAGTTTTACCCCTATAATAAGCAACATTATATTACTGACAGGCTCATAAGGAGAAAACCATCAGCAACTTCTTGTTTTTTACCTTCAAGTAGGGATGGTAAGTATACCCATTCTGTCCTCAGAAATATTTGACAAATCATTTCTATTTTCTGTTTCATGAACTAAAGTGTATTCTGTCTTGAAAGATATATGTGTCATTTTCAAGATTATAAAAGCATTTTCATAACATTGTTCTTTTCAGATTATTTTAAAGAAAAATGTGCCAGAAGAAAAGGACGAAAATTGAAAGGAAAGCATAGTATTTTCACACCTGTTAAATAATCTAGCCCCTCTAGCAGTTTCTTTTCTCTGGAAAAATCTAAAGCAAAGTTTTCAAAGGCATCATTAAAATTGATGTCTGGAATCAGAACTTGAGAAGATGCAGTTGCCATAGCGACCCTGAAAGAGAGAAAAGTACATCAATATACATCAAAATAGGTTTGCAACCTTTATCCAATGTTTGATTTCGGTTTAACAAGGTGAAAATAAATGACTGGCAGGATTTGTTTTATTAAGTGAAAAATATCCTATCTGTCTTCTCCCAATGGACACCATTTAAATTTTAATCATCAGGAACCAATTAAGGGTTATACCATATTTACTCACATATGTTCACCCCTCAAACACACTCCCCCATCCTGTTTTAATTTGGAGAAGTAAATACGGGATTTTTTTCCCCCTCTGCATCATTTTCCATCTGGCAGGCAGCATCAAAACTAGACCTCTGAAGGCTTGGTGAGAGCAGTTTGAGAGATTTTTTTCTCCCCTTCTAAGTTTTTTAAAATGTTAATAAACAGGCCAGCATGCTAGGGTTTTGTTAAAATCTTCCCCTAAATACTATAGTTTGATCTTTTATAACTTTTAATTTTATTACACTGTAACTGTATGCTATGCTAGATAAAACTATTGTAGTTTTATCTCCCTAACTAATGGTAAAAGTCTCCAAAGCAGGATCCATATTTTGTGTTGGACGCACAATGAATAAATAACTGTTGAATGACTAACAACAACAATAACACAAATGGTAACCTTTATTGAGCATTTAGTATATATAAGACACCACCCATGCACATTACACACATTATCTAAGTTACTCCTTAACATAACCCCGTGTAGGAAAGGTTATTTTCATTTTGTAAATGAGACATCGAAAGGTTCAGGAACTTGCTCAAGGTCACGCAAGGGTCAGAGAAAAAGAAATATAACTGAACCCATGTTCATTGGATTCTACACTCTATACCCTTAACCATGTAGACAGTTACTTTTCAAAAAAAGTTAAGGTATATTTTTACATACCTCAGCAATTCTCAAAAATTATTCCACACCAAAATTATCTCTGAGCTTTGACAGAAACGTACATGTTTAGGTTTCATGCCTGACCTGAATCAGAGCCCATGAAAAATCTAAAGCAAAGTTTTCAAAGGCATCATTAAAATTGATGTCTGGAATCAGAACTTGAGAAGATGCAGTTGCCATAGCGACCCTGAAAGAGAGAAAAGTACATCAATATACATCAAAATAGGTTTGCAACCTTTATCCAATGTTTGATTTCGGTTTAACAAGGTGAAAATAAATGACTGGCAGGATTTGTTTTATTAAGTGAAAAATATCCTATCTGTCTTCTCCCAATGGACACCATTTAAATTTTAATCATCAGGAACCAATTAAGGGTTATACCATATTTACTCACATATGTTCACCCCTCAAACACACTCCCCCATCCTGTTTTAATTTGGAGAAGTAAATACGGGATTTTTTTCCCCCTCTGCATCATTTTCCATCTGGCAGGCAGCATCAAAACTAGACCTCTGAAGGCTTGGTGAGAGCAGTTTGAGAGATTTTTTTCTCCCCTTCTAAGTTTTTTAAAATGTTAATAAACAGGCCAGCATGCTAGGGTTTTGTTAAAATCTTCCCCTAAATACTATAGTTTGATCTTTTATAACTTTTAATTTTATTACACTGTAACTGTATGCTATGCTAGATAAAACTATTGTAGTTTTATCTCCCTAACTAATGGTAAAAGTCTCCAAAGCAGGATCCATATTTTGAGTTGCACGCACAATGAATAAATAACTGTTGAATGACTAACAACAACAATAACACAAATGGTAACCTTTATTGAGCATTTAGTATATATAAGACACCACCCATGCACATTACACACATTATCTAAGTTACTCCTTAACATAACCCCGTGTAGGAAAGGTTATTTTCATTTTGTAAATGAGACATCGAAAGGTTCAGGAACTTGCTCAAGGTCACGCAAGGGTCAGAGAAAAAGAAATATAACTGAACCCATGTTCATTGGATTCTACACTCTATACCCTTAACCATGTAGACAGTTACTTTTCAAAAAAAGTTAAGGTATATTTTTACATACCTCAGCAATTCTCAAAAATTATTCCACACCAAAATTATCTCTGAGCTTTGACAGAAACGTACATGTTTAGGTTTCATGCCTGACCTGAATCAGAGCCCATGAAAATCCTTGACCGTGTAAATAATAGGATGGAAAGAAACATTAATTTGGCAACAACATGCACCTTCAAGTGGAGGGAAAAGGCACTGAATGTAGGAAGACTAGTGAGGAAACCTGTATGGTGAACAAGTTCTAAGGGGATGAGGAGTTAAACAAATGCATGTCCTTATGCGTGGATACCCTGTTATACATCTACGACAATAGCTTTTGGCTGTTTCTGAAAATAGAGACGTTGCAGGAATAAATTTCAGGTCAGGATAAACAAATGAAAGTCGAATACAATGAGAGCCACTGAAGCATTTCAGGCAGAGTGATGAGTGCAATTGTGTATTTCAAGAGCAATACTCCAGCTGCAGTGGATGAACTGGAGGGGGTCAAAACTAGAGGCAGGGCTTCCCTGGTGGTCCAGTGAGTAAAGAGGCCGCCTTGCAGTGCAAGGGGCACCAGTTCAATCGCTGGCCTGGGAAGGTCCCACATGTGAGGAATGGCAGGGCTGGTGTGTCCAATTACGAGCCAGTGCTCTGCAGCGCGTGTGCCCAGAGCCAGTGCTCTGCAACAAAAGAGGCCACTGCAATGGGAGGCCCACACATGCCAGGGAATAAAGATGGATGAAAAATAAACGATGACTTAGAGGCAAAAAAAAAAAAAAGAAAGAAAGAAAAATGTGTTAAAACAAACAAACAAACAAACAAACTAGAGGCAGATCCAATTTTCAGGTGTCTGGGAATGAGCAGAAAGTAAAGTGGTGACAGGAGAAGTACAGACAAATAAAACCAAAAGTTAATTCATAAACATGAAAATGAATAGCCAAAAAATATTTTAAAATCCCAACAACATGAGAAAACTAAGAAATGTAAATTAAAAGGGGATAGCATTTACGATTATAAATAAAGACACTGTAGGAGCTTTTATGCCTCTATTAAAATTTAAAAATATACTATGACTGAAAATGACTCAAATTTTGGAGGCCAAATTTAGCATTACATATGACAATAGGCTAAAATGTAAATAAACACTCTTTGACATCACAGTTCTGCTTCATAACAAATTTTCGGTCTGTGACTTGGGTTTTAATTCTTATTGATCACATAATTTCCAAAGTTTGTGCTGATGGTGTATCTCCTCTAGTTTAATCCTTCTAATTGAGCTGGTAAAAACACCATTACTAATCACACATATACAGTAGTTTCACAGCTGTTGTTTTTCGATAGCTGTTTAAAAGACTGTCCTGAATTAGAACTTGGTCTGACATAGTAAGGAATTCACAAGCAATGTTTGCTACTGTATCTTGTCATGCTGAATTTTTAAAAATCTGACCTTCCGCGGAGCGGCTGGACCGATGTGTCCAATTACCGAGCCGGAGCCCAGAGCCGGTGCTCTGCGACAACAGAGGCCACTGCGATGGGAGACCCACACGGGCCAAAAGATGGATGAAAAATAGATAAATGAAAGACCAATAGAAGTGGCCTGCCCGCCCCCCCTCCCTTTCCACCCCCCCCCCACAAAAAAAAAGAGTAAAAAAAAAAAACTGACTTTATAGCTTATCTATAAAAATGGAGAGATAATCTATAAACATCTTTAATATTCTTTATTTAGCATTATACATAAACCACACTAAAATGCCTTTCATTAACCAAAAGGCGACGTTTTAGGTATAGAGAATTTTAATGAAATTGGCATAGTTAAGACCAAAAAAGAGAATGTGGACATCGACAGTTTATCTTTGGTCCTTGCCTTAACAAGCTAACAAACACAGCTTGAGGCAGAGGTGAGTCTTACTCTATTCTATGAGACAGTGAAAGGATCTTCTCAGTATTGAAATATATTAATCACCAACTCAATGTACATGAATATGAACAAACTCCAGGAGATAGTGATGGACAAAGGAGCTTAGCGTGCTGCAGTCCATGGGGTTGCAAAGAGTTGGACACAACTGAGGGACTGAACAACAACAAAACAACAACAAAAAAAACCCAATTATATAAATCTAAACACACATCCTATCTCTTATAGCTTTTTTTTACAGTTTTGTTGTTTACTGCCAAATATCAATCTGAATCAGCCATAGGTATACCTATATGCCCTCCCTCTTGAACTTTCCTCCCATTTCTCTCCCCATCCCAGCTCTTCAGGTTGTGACAGAGCCCTGTTTTGAGTTCCCTTAGTGTTACAGTAAATTCCCATTGCTTATCTGTTTTACATATGGTAATGTAAGTTTCCATGCTACTCTTTCCATACATGTCACCCACTCCTCCCTCCCACTTAATGCCTATGAGTCTGTTCTCTATGTCTGTCTCTCCATAGCTGCCCTGCAAATAAATTCATCAGTACCATCTGATTCCACATATATGTTAGTATACAACATTTATCTTCTCTTGTAGGTTTTGAGATGGCATTTCACTACCTCTGTGAAAGCTGAATATTATTAATTAAGGCCAATCATACCTTTAGAAGGGGAAAATAATGATGGTATTGATCAGAATTTTGGTATATGAGATCAATTTGAATATGGTATGCATAAAAAGTCATGAGCTTTTTCTATTTTGAATTAAGTAATGCAGTGGCCAACTATTACTTACTAGTAGCTTACTGAAATAAGCTATCAATGCTGTCTTTTCTGTATCTTTTTGTGTTTTTTTGTGGGGTAGTGGCAGGTAGTGAGTTAAGAGGTCAGAAAGAGTGCTGAGGAGACTGGGGCAGGCTGAGGAGGCAGAGGGGGCTGGGGGAACCTGAGGAGGCTAGGGGAGGATGGGGGAGGCTGAGGAGGCTGGGAGAAGCTAAGGAAGCTGAGGAGGCTGAGGGAGGCTGGGGGAGGCTGAGGAGGCAGAGAAGGCTGGGGGAAGCTGAGGAGGCTGGGGGAGGCTGAGGAGGCTGAGGAGGCAGAGAAGGCTGGGGGAGGCTGAGGAGGCTGGGGGAAGCTGAGGAGGCTAGGGGAGCCTGGGGGAGGCTGAGGAGGGTGAGGATGCAGAGGGGGCTGAGGATGCAGAGGGGGCTGAGGATGCAGAGGAGGCTGAGGAGGCTGTTTTCTATACTTATAATACTGGCAAAGAGCACTTTTGTTCCAGAGATGTACTTCCTGGGATTCTCCAAACACTCCATCCAAGTCTCCTCTTCCCAGGAAATGGCTGCTTTTTTTGTTGTTGTTATCTGTGTAAGGGAATCTAAGGACATGACCCAAGTAGCTCACAGAGATTTGGCTCCATCTTGTACTTGCCTCTCTGTTCCACAGTACTGCACTAGAAACACTTGAGAAGAAAAATCTTCTTGCCCTTCTCAACATTCGCCATTTTAAAAGCATTCTTTCATCACACGCTACACAGAGGTTCTCACTTAAAAATTAGGTGTCCCAGGGCTTCCCCTGGTGGTCCAGTGGGTAAGGACACCGCCTTGCAGTGCAAGGGGCGCCAGTTCGAGCCCTGGCCTGGGAAGATCTCACGTGCCGCGGAGCGGCTGGACTGATGTGTCCAATCACCGAGCCGAAGCTCTGGAGCGCATGCGCCCAGAGCCGGTGCTCTGTGACAACAGACGCCACCGCGATGGGAGGCCCATGGGAGTCAGGGAGCAAGGACGGATGAAAATGGAGAAATGAAAGACCAGTGGAGGTGGCCCGCCTGCTCCCCTCCCTCCCCAACCCGACCCCCGCCCAAAATAAATAAATAAATAAATCTTTTAAAAAAAATTAGATGTCCCACTCTCTAACGACTTCATAAACTTTTTTTTTCTTTTAAGATTTATTTATTTATTCATTTTTGGGCGTGGGTCGGGCTGGGGAGGGAGAGGAGAAGGCGGGCCACCTCCACTGGTCTTTCATTTCTCCATTTTCATCCGTCCTTGCTCCCTGACTCCCATGGGCCTCCCATCGCGGTGGCGTCCACCGCCGCAGAGCGCTGGCTCCGGGCGCATGCGCTCCAGAGCTCCGGCTCGGCGACCGGACACATCAGTCCAGCCGCTCCGCGGCACATGGGATCCTCCCAGGCCAGGGCTCGAACCGGCGCCCCCCGCACTGCAAGGCGGTGTCCCCACCCACTGGACCACCAGGGGAAGCCCCGTTCATAAACTTTTTACTGAAGAAAAGACTGAATGCTCAGATACAACTACAGTGGCGCTCAACACACGGCATGTAACCTAGCTGTCTAACAATCGGGACTGGGCTGTGTAATGTGTTATGTGTCATAAGATATAACATTATAAGGCCACTTGAAATCAGGTTGTACAAAAATATCCAATGACAGGGGAAAGTTCATGATATATTGCTACATTTCAAATAGGGTAAAATATAGTATATACAGCATGATATATACATATGTGTGTGTGTGTATGTGTATATATATATATATATAAATGTGTGTGTGTGTATAATTGTGGGGAAGAATTTCAGACCCTGTGAGAGAGATCAGTGAGAAAGATATTTAGGTTATATAGATTATTCTCAAGCTATACCACATAGTTAGCTCTCTATTCTATCTACCACTTAGGCTATATCTGAGCCCATGAAAAGAAGATTTAGATATAGAGAGCTAGGAACCATCAACAGTCAGATGGTAACCAAAACCCTAGGAACCACAAGTCTGCAAAAGGGAGAATGTGTAGTGAGAAAAGAGAACAGCTCAAGACAGAATCACAAAGACCAATAGCATTAAAGAAATAGGTCAGGGAAGAGTTGCTCACAAAGGCAAATGAAACCAGAAAAAAACAGGAGTGTTCTCAAGCTGAGGGCAGAGAAATTTCAGTAGGGACACATGCTGAGACCAAATAAGAAGAAACAATAAGATAAGACAAAGAAATGCCTAAAATAATTTAGCAACAAGTTATTCATTTGGTGACCTTGGAAAGAACACTTAGTTGTGTGATAGTGGCAGAAGACGTTTCAGAGAGTTGAAATCGGCAGGATTATTATACAGTGGTTTAAATATATGTTTTATCTCTGCTTTCACGAAATTCCACTGAAAAGATAGTCAAAGAAAAAGAAACAATCATGAACGCACAAAGACAAAGGGAATGGAAAAAGAGATGCAAGTAAAATATTGTCAACAAATGTTTGGAAACCAGAAAGGGAATGGATGAGTGGTAACCAACCACAGAGCAGAAAAAGCTGGATCAAGAAGCCAACAAGATGAAGTTAATTTAGTGTCACACACAGTTGAAGGTTTGCATGAGGAACAGCTAGACCGCCAGATTCACTCAACCAGAGACTAATCCTCTCTCATCCTGATGCCAAACTAAAAGCAGTCTGAAATCCCTTTTCCTGCTTGGCTCCTGGAATAGTGGCAGCCAGACTTGTACCCTTCACCTGCCACTCCAGAAGCACAAGACTGGTGAATTCCTTCCAGGGCTAACTAAGCTGAAAGAAAACACCTACAGAACTGACACTTGGGGTCCACTCAATAAAAATCTGATATTCTGCCTTATAATGCCATAGCAAAGCTCACCAAGCAACAAAATGTTCCCACTCTCTCAGATACTCCAGTCACCCTTTAGTGTTTAAATTCAAACAGGCAGTGAAAAGCTCCCCAGGCAATTACAGAAAGACAGAAACCAACAGAAATGGAACGTGGAGGAAACTAAGACAGTGCAGTTTAGAAGAAAACTTTTTTAATGATCATTTATATCATCAGGATGATAAATACAGTACATCCCCTACATACAAACTTTCAAGCTGCGAACTTTCAAAGATGTGCACATACATCAGGCATGAGTGAAACTGCAGCTTGCCTTCCATCTCCCATTGCTGGTGATCCTTCAGTTCTACCATTTCCCACCACCTCCCTCTCCTCCAATGAGTAACTCTTCTTGCCTATTCACTCAATGCCAGCCCCTGTATGCCAGCTGTTATACTGTACTACTGTACGTCTCAAGATACTGTATGATTAAAAATAATTTTATTTTTATTTTATGTGTTACTTATGTGGAAAGTTTTATAAACCTATTACAGTACAGTAGTATTAGCCAGTTGTGTTAGTTGGGTACCTAGGGTAACTTTATTGGACTTACAAATTGGTCTTTGGAATATGCTCTCAGATCAGAATGCATTCGTATGTAAGGGACTTACTGAAGTGTGCATATATAAAGCAAGGACAGAATGCTAAAAAAAGAAGCTATGATCAAGAAACAGCTCTTAAAAAGAGAAGCTATGATTAAGAAACAGCTCTTAAAAATATGAATGCTTAAATTAAAATTTTAATAGAAGTATTGGATGAAAACTTAAGGAAACATCTTAGACCAAGAAGATAAAGTCACGTAAAGCAGAAGAGAGAAGATTTCTTAAAATTAGAGGAAAAATGTAGGGTGTCCGAAATCTGGCTCATAAGAGTCCCAGAAAGAGAATAGGGAGAAGGGGAGGAAGCCAGTGGCAAATAATAAAAGACAATTTCCCAGAACTAAAAGTCAGTAGGCTTCAGACCAGAAAGACTCAGTGCCCAACAAAAATGAGTAATAAAAGACCCACAGCAAAGCATATATTGGTGAAATTTCAGAAAAAGTCAATTGAAGATAAGACCTTCAAAGCTTCAGATTTTAAAATATATGTCACATTCCAAAAATCAGGAACCCGGCTTCCCTGGTGGTCCAGTGGGTAAGGACAGGGCCTTGCAGTGCCAGGGGCACCAGTTCAATCCCTGGTCTGGGAAGATCCCACGTGCTGCGGAGCGGCTGGACTGATGTGTCCAATTACCGAGCCGGAGCTCTGGAGCGCGTACACCCAGAGCCGGCGCTCTGCAGCGACAGAGGCCACTGCAATGGGAGGCCCACACAGGCTAAAGAACAAGGAAAACAGATAAATGAAAGATCAATAGAAGTGGCAAAAAAAAAAAAGAAAAATCAGGAACCAAAATACTTGCGAACCTCTCAACACAACACAGAAGTTAGGAAACAATAGAACCATGCCTTCAAAATTATAAGAGAAACTTTTCCCCAACCTTTCAAATTAGAAAATAAATTTAAAATATTCTTTAAACAAAAACATTCTCAAAAACGTATTTCCCTTGTACTCTTTCTTGGGAAACAGTGGGCAAGTTTGTTCCTGCAAAATTAAAGGAATAAAATGGTACATGAAGGGGAAATCAGGTGGTGTCTGCTGGAGTACCTAATGAAGAACACAGAGCTGAGAACCCAAGGAGACTAGCTGGTTGAAGTTCACAGGGCATGGGACTGGAGAGGACAAAGCTGCACAGAGAGAATTCTGAGAAATGGAAAGGGTTTGCTGCTTTTATTCAACGAAATACTGATCAGTACATGCATGTGGAGAAAGTGCTCAATGCCAGAGAGAGCCACACCCCGAATTAGAGGTAACGAAGCCTAATGCTCACACAGGCGTAGAAACAGTGTATGCTCCCACAGGCCAGAGAAGAACATGTCATGATTCCTGGGGCACTTGGTAAAGTACTCAGAAGGGTCTTGACGCCTCAGTCGTGGGGAAACATTTCCCCTTACTAAATGCTGCTTTGATCACACCTAACGAATTTTAAAAGCAAGACCTGAAAGGAACAAAAATTTTTTAGAACTAAAAGTCACAAAATGTGCCCAACAAAATGAGTAATAAAAGACCCACAGCAAAGCATATATTGGTGAAATTTCAGAAAAAGTCAATTGAAGATAAGACCTTCAAAGCTTCAGATTTTAAAATATATGTCACATTCCAAAAATCAGGAACCCGGCTTCCCTGGTGGTCCAGTGGGTAAGGACAGGGCCTTGCAGTGCCAGGGGCACCAGTTCAATCCCTGGTCTGGGAAGATCCCACGTGCTGCGGAGCGGCTGGACTGATGTGTCCAATTACCGAGCCGGAGCTCTGGAGCGCGTACACCCAGAGCCGGCGCTCTGCAGCGACAGAGGCCACTGCAATGGGAGGCCCACACAGGCTAAAGAACAAGGAAAACAGATAAATGAAAGATCAATAGAAGTGGCAAAAAAAAAAAAGAAAAATCAGGAACCAAAATACTTGCGAACCTCTCAACACAACACAGAAGTTAGGAAACAATAGAACCATGCCTTCAAAATTATAAGAGAAACTTTTCCCCAACCTTTCAAATTAGAAAATAAATTTAAAATATTCTTTAAACAAAAACATTCTCAAAAACGTATTTCCCTTGTACTCTTTCTTGGGAAACAGTGGGCAAGTTTGTTCCTGCAAAATTAAAGGAATAAAATGGTACATGAAGGGGAAATCAGGTGGTGTCTGCTGGAGTACCTAATGAAGAACACAGAGCTGAGAACCCAAGGAGACTAGCTGGTTGAAGTTCACAGGGCATGGGACTGGAGAGGACAAAGCTGCACAGAGAGAATTCTGAGAAATGGAAAGGGTTTGCTGCTTTTATTCAACGAAATACTGATCAGTACATGCATGTGGAGAAAGTGCTCAATGCCAGAGAGAGCCACACCCCGAATTAGAGGTAACGAAGCCTAATGCTCACACAGGCGTAGAAACAGTGTATGCTCCCACAGGCCAGAGAAGAACATGTCATGATTCCTGGGGCACTTGGTAAAGTACTCAGAAGGGTCTTGACGCCTCAGTCGTGGGGAAACATTTCCCCTTACTAAATGCTGCTTTGATCACACCTAACGAATTTTAAAAGCAAGACCTGAAAGGAACAAGCTATTTTCAAGTAATTTAAATGTGTCCCAGAACAAAGTTTAGGAATATTTATAGGAATACAAAAATATACAGCTCCCAATAAGATAAAATTCACAATGTCTAGCATCCAATAGAAAATAACCAGACATACAATGGACAGAGGAGCTTGAAGGGATACAGTCCATAGAGTTGCAAAGAGTCGGATGTGACTGAGCTACTGAGCACAGACATACAAACAAGTAAGAAAATAAAACCCATAATGAGGAGAAAAAAAGCAAGTAGTTGAAACTGATCCAGATATTAGAATTAGACACTAAAGCAATTACTATAACCGCATTCCATATGTTCAAAAAGCTAGAGAACCCTGCTACCTTCCTGCTCAAGGTCAGCAAATGACTTTGACTCTATTTTACAGAGAGACAGGTAGAAATGAAATGATAAATTCCTTAATTTCGCATACCAAACTGCTGGGCATTCTAACATCCACATCCATTACTTGGCCACATACCTTCTTTTTTCCATACCTTCAGTTTTGCCCATCTCTAGATGACCTCACATCCACTTTTAAGCAAATTCATGTCTCTCCTATCTAAAAAAATTACACTCACAACCTTGCTTTACCTCATACTCATTCTAGTCATTGCCGTTTTCTCTCTCTCTCTCTCTCTCTCTCTTTTCTTTATGGGAAATGCCTTGAAAGAATTTTCATTTCTTCACCTCTAATTTAATCTTCTTAAACATTTAAAAGTTGTTTATACTAAGGTAATGGGTATGTGTGTTCAGTCACTCAGTTGTGTCCAACTCTTTGAAACCCCATGGACTGTAGCCCACCAGGCTCCTCTGTCCATGGAATTTTCCGGTTAAGAATACTGGAGTGGGTTGCCATTTCCTTCTCTAGGGGATCTTCCCAACTCAGGTTGGACTGCAGAAGGGTCTTGCCAAACCCCTTCAAGTCTAAGGCGTAGAAACAGTGTATGCTCCCACAGGCCAGAGAAGAACATGTCATGATTCCTGGGGCACTTGGTAAAGTACTCAGAAGGGTCTTGACGCCTCAGTCGTGGGGAAACATTTCCCCTTACTAAATGCTGCTTTGATCACACCTAACGAATTTTAAAAGCAAGACCTGAAAGGAACAAGCTATTTTCAAGTAATTTAAATGTGTCCCAGAACAAAGTTTAGGAATATTTATAGGAATACAAAAATATACAGCTCCCAATAAGATAAAATTCACAATGTCTAGCATCCAATAGAAAATAACCAGACATACAATGGACAGAGGAGCTTGAAGGGATACAGTCCATAGAGTTGCAAAGAGTCGGATGTGACTGAGCTACTGAGCACAGACATACAAACAAGTAAGAAAATAAAACCCATAATGAGGAGAAAAAAAGCAAGTAGTTGAAACTGATCCAGATATTAGAATTAGACACTAAAGCAATTACTATAACCGCATTCCATATGTTCAAAAAGCTAGAGAACCCTGCTACCTTCCTGCTCAAGGTCAGCAAATGACTTTGACTCTATTTTACAGAGAGACAGGTAGAAATGAAATGATAAATTCCTTAATTTCGCATACCAAACTGCTGGGCATTCTAACATCCACATCCATTACTTGGCCACATACCTTCTTTTTTCCATACCTTCAGTTTTGCCCATCTCTAGATGACCTCACATCCACTTTTAAGCAAATTCATGTCTCTCCTATCTAAAAAAATTACACTCACAACCTTGCTTTACCTCATACTCATTCTAGTCATTGCCGTCTCTCTCTCTCTCTCTCTCTCTCTCTCTCTCCCCTTTTCTTTATGGGAAATGCCTTGAAAGAATTTTCATTTCTTCACCTCTAATTTAATCTTCTTAAACATTTAAAAGTTGTTTATACTAAGGTAATGGGTATGTGTGTTCAGTCACTCAGTTGTGTCCAACTCTTTGAAACCCCATGGACTGTAGCCCACCAGGCTCCTCTGTCCATGGAATTTTCCGGTTAAGAATACTGGAGTGGGTTGCCATTTCCTTCTCTAGGGGATCTTCCCAACTCAGGGATCAAATCTACATCTCCTGCACCTCCCACACTGTCAGACTGATTCTTTACCACTAAGCTACCTGGGAAACCTCAATTAAATAGTCAAATATTGCTAATAGTAATACTGTAAGAAATGGTGATCTTCTCTCATCTTCAATATCTGCTCTCCAATAATAAGAATATTGAGTATTTATTTTGTACTAGGGATTATTTTTTAAACTAATTAATTATTTTTGGCTGTGCTGGGTCTTTGTTGTTACATGCAGGCCTTCTCTGGCTGTGGTGAGCAGGGGCTACTCTAGTTGCGGGCTGTGGCGTTCTCATCATAGTGGCTTCTCCTGTTGTGGAGTGCCCAGGCTTCAGCAGTTGTGGTGCACAGGCTTAGTTGCCCCGAGGCATGTGGAATCTTCCTGGACCAGGGATCAAACCCATGTTTCCTGCATTGGCAGGCAGATTCTTAACCACTGGACTGCCAGGGAAGTTCATGTGCTGGATATTTTTCTAAACCTTTATAAATACTAACTCATTTTACCCTCACAAAATCCTTACAAGACAGACACTATTATTAATCACAAATAAAGAGACTGAAAATGAGACTCGGAGAGGTTGTGTGACTCCCCTAAGACCAATCAACTAGTTTAGGGTCAGAGGCAGCATTCAAATCTAGGGAAACTAGTGCTACGGTGTAGACTTAGTTAGGGCATGCATCTATGTGGCCAAAAGTTTCTCTGCACCACATCTGTTGGTTTTCTACACCAACACCAACATAGACAGCT
The DNA here is from genome assembly GCA_022376925.1 of Tragulus kanchil. Lineage (NCBI taxonomy): Eukaryota > Metazoa > Chordata > Mammalia > Artiodactyla > Tragulidae > Tragulus > Tragulus kanchil. The sequence continues at coordinate 60,396,277 of JAIOJX010000001.1, read as the reverse complement.
CCAGCCCTGAGCAGGCAGCATAGAGCTATGGAATTGCTAGGGCACATGGTTAGCTGTATTAGAAAAACTAGGAACCTACTGTACAGCACAGGGAACTCTGTTCAATGTCCTGTGGCAGCCTGGATGGGAGGGGAGTTTGGGGGAAGAATGGGTACATGTATATGTATGGCTGAGTCCCTTGGCTGTATCCCTGAAGCTATCACAACGCTGTTAATTGGCTATCCTATAATACAAAATAAAAAGGTAAACACATCACTTTGGAAAAATCAGAGCAAAACTGGAAATCTTCAATATTTAAAAATAGAAGAACTGGGAGGTGGCAGAGACAGAGAAAAGGGCACCCGAAACCCACAGGGCTACCTACCTCCCAGAGGCTTAGTAACTAGCCAGCTGCCAAAATCTTCAGGTGGCAGCTGCTATATACATGCCTGAATGGAATTAAGTGAATTTAAGCTGGTCCCTTTGCCTGAGAGGAGGCGTGCTGAAAGACCATAAGGAACGCACCTCTCGGCAATATTTTTTGCAGACTGGAGAAACCGTGCCTGGTCATTTTCCTTCAGGATGTGCTCGGCTTGGTTGATGAGGACTGTTGACCGTTCAAGACACTGGCGACAATTAGCAACCTGCTGTGCCAATTTCCTCAGTTTCATAACCTGAAAGGATTAGCAAAAGAAAAAGAAGATAACACATCCAGCGCTTAATTAAAAACGATAAAACAACATGAAGGAGATCTGCTACGGTGATTCCGAAAATAAAACCTATTAATATCCCATGGTCCCGGTACTAACCACTCATCTTCTCCCACCACCCTCCATGTCTGTTTTGCCAACACCTCCTTTTACCTGTGGCCTCCTTACTTAGCCTGCAGCACTTGTCTTTTATTGATTATATTATTTTGATTATAAAAGCAATGCATGGTCATTATAGAAAATACAGAAAATAAAAAGTACACAAAGAAATCCTACCACCTGGAGATCACCTTTGTTGACATTTTATTGTCAGTATATTGTCATGTATATGTTTAATTTAAAAAAGCACCTCCTTTTTGTTTATGGACATCCATATGTGTATGTATATATTTCTTTAGGCATTTATGCATACCTGTGCATTCACAGATGTGTGTTCTCAGAAGCTTCAACAGCTAGGTTAGTAAGGAACCACCCAGCATGGCTCAAAGCAATGGTTATCACTCCAAGCTCTCAGAGCTTCTCACACCGTGCACCCAGCATGAGCTCATCATCACTATAATGACCAGCAGACCAGCAAGCATAAATCCATACAGATGCATGAAGGCTCACATCTGACCTTGATCACGATTCTTCAGTTCCCATGTTAAAAGCCTGGAAGTCCTCTCTCACTCCTTTATCTTTTGTATCGAATCAGTTGATGACTCCATCAATTTCCTTGCTAGCGATGCCTGTTATGTTCTTCCCTTCTATTCATGCTGCTGCTCCCCTAGGTTAGGGCTTCATCAACTCATATCAAGAACCAGCCCATAGCCTTCTAACTTGCTTCCCTGACTTCAGTATCATCCCATTCTGATCTACCCTGCATACTGTAGCTATATTTTTCAGTCTTTTACCATCCTAAGGAACTAAATAGAAAGGTTTCCTTTTGCCTTTCAGATAAGCCCTATGTTCTTACAATGGCAATAAAGATCTTTCCATAATTCTGGTTCATACTTCTTTCCACATTGACTTAGACCACGCATACAGTAAAACACCCAAATCTGAAGCATACAACTCAATGATATTTGTACATACATATACCCATGTAACTACCAACCAGGTCACAATATGGAATGTTCCAACACCCCAGAACTGCCATCAGTTTTATTGGATTCATAGCTGTAGGCCTAAGATTGCTGCTTCTTTGTCTCTCTCCCTAAAACCCCATTTCATCTCACTTTCATGATCCAAGTTTAAGCTGGAAGCACTGGGATGAAGCATGGACATTTGTAAGGTCAGCTCAGCCTTGGCCTCAGTGCTGTGCTTTTTACCTTTGTCTCTTTGATTTTGACAGCAATCATTTGCTTCCTCTGCTGGATGATCTCTACCAATTCGTCACATTCTTCCATAAGTTTTGCCTCATGCATAGCAGTATTCACCTGCCAAGAAAAGTTCAGAGTGTTACACAGTGATTTCTGTCTTTGTCCCCTTGCAGGCTCTCCAAGGATTGGACTGACAGCTAAGCACGCACAACTTCTTCCGTACCTCCTTCATAAGATCCACTCCTAGAAGAAGGGTAGAGATGATGATATTAATGATGAAAGGGCACTGAAGCACCACAGACAGGAAGCTCTCTGGCCCCTGGAAGGTCATGATGGCTAATGGAAGGCTAAGTAGAAGGACAGACGAGATGGGGGTATATTATTCCCACTGTGCAATTACTTTACTCCACCCTATCCTCCCGCTGTTTGTTTGGATAGAGGGTATGAAGATCTAAGTATGTCAGGGAAAGAGGATGCCTCTGTACAGGCACAAGAATACTAAGCTTACAACAACCTATTTCTATCATCCTCACAAGAGTGTTTTCAATTTTCCTTGTTCCTTGCTAACTTTAAAATATATGAATGTTTAGCTGTATCATTATCTTAAGTATACGATTATGCAGATATATTTTCACAGATGTCATCATGTCTAAATAGACATTTCTTATTTTGGGTTGTCCAGTATCTGAATAACTTTCCGACTTGTAGATACTGACTACATCAAAATACCTTTATGGCAAAGTCAGGGTGGGAGGGCGAAAGAAAAAGCCACCATTCTTCATTGTCTTCCAATGTATTGACTTCTCCTTCTGCCCATCTTTACTACTGTCGACATGAAATGATATGTAGTCCCTAACTGGGGTAAAATGAGAGCAGAGGATCTTTGTGCTGCTTAAATGTAAAGAGAAAGGAAGGAGAAATGAAGTTACATCTTTGTTTGGTTTAATAAATGAGAAGGATTCATAGCTGTAGGCCTAAGATTGCTGCTTCTTTGTCTCTCTCCCTAAAACCCCATTTCATCTCACTTTCATGATCCAAGTTTAAGCTGGAAGCACTGGGATGAAGCATGGACATTTGTAAGGTCAGCTCAGCCTTGGCCTCAGTGCTGTGCTTTTTACCTTTGTCTCTTTGATTTTGACAGCAATCATTTGCTTCCTCTGCTGGATGATCTCTACCAATTCGTCACATTCTTCCATAAGTTTTGCCTCATGCATAGCAGTATTCACCTGCCAAGAAAAGTTCAGAGTGTTACACAGTGATTTCTGTCTTTGTCCCCTTGCAGGCTCTCCAAGGATTGGACTGACAGCTAAGCACGCACAACTTCTTCCGTACCTCCTTCATAAGATCCACTCCTAGAAGAAGGGTAGAGATGATGATATTAATGATGAAAGGGCACTGAAGCACCACAGACAGGAAGCTCTCTGGCCCTGGAAGGTCATGATGGCTAATGGAAGGCTAAGTAGAAGGACAGACGAGATGGGGGTATATTATTCCCACTGTGCAATTACTTTACTCCACCCTATCCTCCCGCTGTTTGTTTGGATAGAGGGTATGAAGATCTAAGTATGTCAGGGAAAGAGGATGCCTCTGTACAGGCACAAGAATACTAAGCTTACAACAACCTATTTCTATCATCCTCACAAGAGTGTTTTCAATTTTCCTTGTTCCTTGCTAACTTTAAAATATATGAATGTTTAGCTGTATCATTATCTTAAGTATACGATTATGCAGATATATTTTCACAGATGTCATCATGTCTAAATAGACATTTCTTATTTTGGGTTGTCCAGTATCTGAATAACTTTCCGACTTGTAGATACTGACTACATCAAAATACCTTTATGGCAAAGTCAGGGTGGGAGGGCGAAAGAAAAAGCCACCATTCTTCATTGTCTTCCAATGTATTGACTTCTCCTTCTGCCCATCTTTACTACTGTCGACATGAAATGATATGTAGTCCCTAACTGGGGTAAAATGAGAGCAGAGGATCTTTGTGCTGCTTAAATGTAAAGAGAAAGGAAGGAGAAATGAAGTTACATCTTTGAAACACTTAATGTATTAAGTACTTTATAGATAAATGGTATCATGTAATTATCATAACCTCTTTACGCTGTAAGAGCTGTTTTTATTTCCATTTCACAGATAGGAAAACTGAGGCTAAAAGAATTTCAGTGACTTGCTCAAAACCACCCAGCTGGGAAGTGGTGAGACCTGAATTCAAACCAAAATGTGTCAAGGGAAACCTGTGGGCTGGCAAGGTGGGCAGATAAGGTTCAGTTCCATTTCAGCAGCAGTCAGAAAGAGAAGCACAATTATTCTAAGAGTCTATTCGAGGATCACTGGAGTAGAGCTCTTAAAAGCTGAGGAATAGACAATGGGTTTCTTGAGAGCATCAAAACTTAAGTGGTCTGATGTGCTTCATTAGTGAGGTAGGGCAGCATTTTCAACTGCTAAGGGCTCCTTTATATACTCCAAACCCAGCAAGACACCTGTCCCTAGGCCCCACTGCCTCCTCTCTCACTCTCTAAGGTCCCTGCTGGCCAATTTTCTCTTTCTCACTAAACTGAAATAAAATATGTGTGCCGAATTTCCTCCTTGTTTTGGTTTATTTCCACTTGTCAGGAGGGAAATGCCACAGTGAGAGCTTCATTTATCCAGAATGAACAGTCCCACTCTGACCATTCTAATTTTTTTCTCAGACTCCTCACCCTTTCTCTAAATTGGATCTACCTTCCCAAGGCAGATAACATCACTTTCTCAAAGAATTCCCACTCGTGTGAGAATCTAGTGCTCCCTGGATCTAGGCTTCGACTCTGGAGACATAGATACTTCCCATTTGTAGCTACTGATGGTATAGTACCAATGGTGTGGTGCCTTGTTTCTTATAATTCAGCCCTTGGAGTAACCTTGACATAACACTCACTATATGTGAAGCATTGCCCTAAATGGCTTATATACTAGCTCTCTTAATCATCAAAACAACCCTATGAATCTTCTTAAAATTATTTTTTAATTGAAGGGTAATTAAAGTATCAGAAGTTTTCTACTGTAGTGCTTCATCTCTTTAAAAGGATCTATTTAAATGGATGCCATATTATCTGGGACTATTTTGATTACTTTTCACAAAACTAATTTTATCTTCACTGGAAAAAAAAAAAAAAACCCTACGAAGGAGGTACCATTAGCCTTATTTTACAGATGAGCAAACCAGAGCACATGAGCTCTGGAGACCAAGGGTTGTGTATTATTTGACTATATCTCCAGTATAGTGACTAGCATATGGTTGATGTTCAGTAAATACTTGTGGCATTGAACTGAATGGGCAGCAGTATCTCACTGCTTATCCGACATACCCACTTGGTTTATCAAGCTACCTTAACTCAGTATGTCTAAAAGACAAACTCATCATTTTCCTTCTAAATCCAGCTTCCACCTCTAAGCTTCATCTTTTAGATTAATGCTACTATCATTATTGTACTTGCTCAGATTCAGTTATCCAATTTTCCCTCATCCCCCACATAAATTCATAGCAGTCCTAAAGTTCTGCCATCCTTTTCAATCTCACTAAAGTTCCTCACTTTTCCTTTTTTCAGTGGCACTACAGTTCTTCTGGCAATACAATGAGGCTCTGAGTCAAGGAAACAATAAATGGAAGCCCTCATCACCTTTTTTGAGTATTATTGTAAACGTCTCATTAATTCATCCACCCACCTCCAGAATATTTCCTTTGCTACCCCTCATAATCCATCCTTTACCGTCAAACCAGGAAAAATCAGCGCCATCTTTATCATCAACCATGTATGAATCAACTCTTACATGCCACGCACTATGCTCATAAATGTGCAATCCAAAAGGATAAGGGCTTCAACTTTTTGGTTCCTTGGCCAATTTTACAGGAAAAAGCCATACATATATACAAACAAGTCAAGATAACATACGTGAACTATGAATGCATGATAGAGGCTATTCGATACAGAAATTGAAAGGAAAGTTTACTCATCGTAGCGACCTGGAGACAAGATGCCTGAATGAAGTGGGACCTGTCGGTGGAGAGGGATCCAGATTGAAAAGATGAGAAGAGCGCCGCCATGCGGGCGGGCCGTGCGCTGCACCGCGATCCGAGGGGCGCACGGAGTTGGAGTGCGCCGGCGTCGCGCGCGCCACGTGAGCCACGTGAGAGCCGGGTCTTTCGCGAGTGAGGAAGTGTGAGGAGAGAGTGGAGAGCGGCCGGTGGTGTGTGCAGAGGTTCCTCGGGGTGAGCGCGAGTCAGACCGACCGCGCCGAGGGTGAGAAAGGAGGCGGGGTGGGGTGCCGCGAGTGGGCGCGGGCGCGGGGCCTGGCGGCGGGGGGCGGGGGGCGGAGGGCGCGGCGCGGGGCGCGGGGCGCGGGGCCGGCGGCAAGAGGCGGCGGCCGCCACCCCCTCCTCCTCCTCTCCTGCTAGGACGCCCAGCCTGCCCGGCCGCCCGCGCTGCCCTCCCAGGCTCCAGCCCTGCACCGTCCGCTAAGATCGAGGGAGCGCCGCCCGAGCCAAGGGGAGTCTCTATTCCGGGAGGCGAGTAATCTCAGAAAAGGAGGAACAGCAGGTCAAGATGTCCCGCACGGAGGCCGCCACGGTGTGGTTCTTGACGGATCGTCGGATCATGGAAGAGTATCCGCAACAAGAGATCCTGCGAGCCTTAAAAGCGAAATGTTCTGAAGAGGAACTGGACTTTAGGGCTGTGGTCATAGACGAGTTGGTGCTAACAATCGAAGGAGGGAACCTGGGTCTCAGGATCAGTGGGAAACTGATCACTGTCTACCCCCAGGTGGTGGTCGTGAGAGTACCAACCCCTTGGGTGCAGTGTGATAGTGATATCACTGTGCTGCGTCACCTAGAGAAGATGGGATGCAGGCTGATGAACCGACCTCAGGCCATCCTGAACTGTGTTAATAAGTTCTGGACATTTCAGGAGTTAGCAGGTTATGGTGTGCCTCTGCCAGATACTTTCTCTTATGGTGGTCATGACGATTTTGCTAAGATGATTGATGAGGCAGAAGTGTTGGAGTACCCAATGGTGGTGAAGAATACGCGGGGTCACAGAGGCAGAGAGGTCTTCTTGGCGCGTGATAAGCAGCATTTGGCTGATGTAAGCCATCTTATTCGCCATGAAACTCCATACCTGTTCCAGAAGTATGTCAGAGAGTCTCATGGAAAGGATGTACGGGTCATTGTTGTGGGAGGTCGTGTAGTTGGTGCCATGCTACGCACCTCAGCAGATGGGAGGATGCAAAGCAACTGCTCCCTGGGCGGTATTGGGGTGGTGTGCTCTTTGAATGAGCAAGGGACACGGCTAGCTCTCCAGGTGTCTGATATCCTGGGAATGGATGTGTGTGGCATTGACCTGTTGATGAAAGATGATGGCTCCTTCTGTGTCTGTGAGGTCAATGCAAATGTAGGTTTCATTGCCTTTGATAAGGCTTGTAATATAGGTATAGCTGGTATCATAGCCGACCATGCCGTCTCTCTACTGCCCTCTGGCAGGCCGGCCGGGAGTATGTCCCTGCTCCCCAGTGCCCAGGGCCAGTGAGACTCGTGAGCTGTACCTGGGTCCCTCAGCCAACACTGCTGTCAACAACATGAACACAAGTTCCAGCCCTGTTGACAGCAACTGTGAAACCACCATTCTAGCTCTGTTGGCAGCGACCCTGAAACCACCAAGCGAGAACGTCTTACCAAGCTCCCAGGGGGCCTATTCAACAGGAACCAACTGCTAGCCAATGAAACCAAATGCCTTGTGGGGTGATGCCACCGGTAGATGAGCAATATTGCAATGTCTGGCACACAAAGTAACGTTTACTCCATCGTAGACAAAATTGCATTACTTAAAAATATGTTCACTGACTTGTATTTGTTAATGGTTTTGCTTTTTTTGGAAAGATATATGTTCTTTTAATGCTGCATTTTTAAAATACATGTTAATCTTAATATGCTCTGATCTATGCCTGCATCTGTAACAACCACCGAAGTGAATTAACCACTACCTTTTTGTTAATAAGACACTGACTTGAAACGAGTGCTGCATTTCAGTCTTTTTTTTCCCCCTTTATTTATTTGGCAGTTGGGTATTTAAAGAATAAGAACAAGGAAAAATATTTTGGTAGGGGGCAAATCAAGGGCCTATAAGTTCCTAAGTATAGTGATTTTTAATATCATCGTTATCTGTTTGCATTTTTCACATTTTAAGAGTGTGTGTGCATGCATGTGCTTGCACACACACGCATGTTTATGCGTTTGCTTTTTGTTTACGCCAAACAATCAAAAAGGACAGATACTAGAAAATGAAGCATGACAGCTTTTTACTTAGATAAGAAAACACTTGAGTTGATAGCTGCTCCTAGGTGTCTGGTATTGGGGTGGTGTGCTCTTTGAATGAGCAAGGGACACGGCTAGCTCTCCAGGTGTCTGATATCCTGGGAATGGATGTGTGTGGCATTGACCTGTTGATGAAAGATGATGGCTCCTTCTGTGTCTGTGAGGTCAATGCAAATGTAGGTTTCATTGCCTTTGATAAGGCTTGTAATATAGGTATAGCTGGTATCATAGCCGACCATGCCGTCTCTCTACTGCCCTCTGGCAGGCCGGCCGGGAGTATGTCCCTGCTCCCCAGTGCCCAGGGCCAGTGAGACTCGTGAGCTGTACCTGGGTCCCTCAGCCAACACTGCTGTCAACAACATGAACACAAGTTCCAGCCCTGTTGACAGCAACTGTGAAACCACCATTCTAGCTCTGTTGGCAGCGACCCTGAAACCACCAAGCGAGAACGTCTTACCAAGCTCCCAGGGGGCCTATTCAACAGGAACCAACTGCTAGCCAATGAAACCAAATGCCTTGTGGGGTGATGCCACCGGTAGATGAGCAATATTGCAATGTCTGGCACACAAAGTAACGTTTACTCCATCGTAGACAAAATTGCATTACTTAAAAATATGTTCACTGACTTGTATTTGTTAATGGTTTTGCTTTTTTTGGAAAGATATATGTTCTTTTAATGCTGCATTTTTAAAATACATGTTAATCTTAATATGCTCTGATCTATGCCTGCATCTGTAACAACCACCGAAGTGAATTAACCACTACCTTTTTGTTAATAAGACACTGACTTGAAACGAGTGCTGCATTTCAGTCTTTTTTTTCCCCCTTTATTTATTTGGCAGTTGGGTATTTAAAGAATAAGAACAAGGAAAAATATTTTGGTAGGGGGCAAATCAAGGGCCTATAAGTTCCTAAGTATAGTGATTTTTAATATCATCGTTATCTGTTTGCATTTTTCACATTTTAAGAGTGTGTGTGCATGCATGTGCTTGCACACACACGCATGTTTATGCGTTTGCTTTTTGTTTACGCCAAACAATCAAAAAGGACAGATACTAGAAAATGAAGCATGACAGCTTTTTACTTAGATAAGAAAACACTTGAGTTGTTTTCATAACTGTGCTCTGCTGGCCATATGTACTCACCTGAAGACATGAGGAGAATAGATGCTTTTTAGAGCTTTGAGTATATGTGTGTTGTTTGCTTTTTTTCCTTTGATTCTAGACTGTCCAGTGTATGACTTATTCAAGGCTACATGCTTTTCCTCTGCTTCTTATTGTGCATTTTTAACTATTACACATAGGTTTTGGGACAGAGTGGACTAAACATTTTTTGTTTGGAGACTTAGCAGTCTTTTATAGCCCTACTCTGAAGCCTTCAATACTCTCTTGATATTTCTTTATTTCTGCATTTATAAAAGCTCCCAAGTTACATATAATATGAGCCTTTAAAGATGGGTAAAACTATGCCACTGAATGGTTTGGAAGGTGTGTTACAAGAAGCAAGTTCCATCTGCCTACAGTCCTCTGAAGCTTTTTTTTTTTTTAAGATTTATTTATTTATTTATTTTGGGGGGATGGGTGGGGAAGGGAGGGGAGCAGGCGGGCCACTTCTATTGGTCTTTCATTTCTCTATTTTCATCCATCTTTGTTCTTCCGCCCGTGTGGGCCTCCCACTGCGGTGGCCTCTGTTGTCCCAGAGTGCCGGCTCTAGGCGCATGCGCTCCAGAGCTCCGGCTCTGTCATTGGACACATCGGTCCAGCCGCTCCACGGCACGTGGGATCTTCCCAGGCCAGGGATCGAACTGGCACCCCTTGCACTGCAAGGCGGTGTCCTTACCCACTGGACCACCAGGGAAGCCCCCTCTGAAGCTTTTTACCTGAGTCCTTTCTTGCCCTTCCAGTGCTTTGTTCCTTCAGATGGACCGTGAACATAATTTCTTGGACACTTACTTTGAGACAATAAAATCAGTATTAACCAGGTCTAACAGAGGCTTGATCATGCTTACTCTTACAGTTTTATGTGATAAATTTGTGGTTTTTCCATAGAAATAAATAATACTTAAAAATGGTAAGAAGGGGAAAATTTTGAGCAAAGAGAATGAGATCACACCTTACTTTAGACAATATTGTATCTTTGAAAGCTTTGGGGCAAACAATCAGAGAAAATGAAGCATGACAGCTTTTTACTTAGATAAGAAAACACTTGAGTTGTTTTCATAACTGTGCTCTGCTGGCCATATGTACTCACCTGAAGACATGAGGAGAATAGATGCTTTTTAGAGCTTTGAGTATATGTGTGTTGTTTGCTTTTTTTCCTTTGATTCTAGACTGTCCAGTGTATGACTTATTCAAGGCTACATGCTTTTCCTCTGCTTCTTATTGTGCATTTTTAACTATTACACATAGGTTTTGGGACAGAGTGGACTAAACATTTTTGTTTGGAGACTTAGCAGTCTTTTATAGCCCTACTCTGAAGCCTTCAATACTCTCTTGATATTTCTTTATTTCTGCATTTATAAAAGCTCCCAAGTTACATATAATATGAGCCTTTAAAGATGGGTAAAACTATGCCACTGAATGGTTTGGAAGGTGTGTTACAAGAAGCAAGTTCCATCTGCCTACAGTCCTCTGAAGCTTTTTTTTTTTTTAAGATTTATTTATTTATTTATTTTGGGGGGATGGGTGGGGAAGGGAGGGGAGCAGGCGGGCCACTTCTATTGGTCTTTCATTTCTCTATTTTCATCCATCTTTGTTCTTCCGCCCGTGTGGGCCTCCCACTGCGGTGGCCTCTGTTGTCCCAGAGTGCCGGCTCTAGGCGCATGCGCTCCAGAGCTCCGGCTCTGTCATTGGACACATCGGTCCAGCCGCTCCACGGCACGTGGGATCTTCCCAGGCCAGGGATCGAACTGGCACCCCTTGCACTGCAAGGCGGTGTCCTTACCCACTGGACCACCAGGGAAGCCCCCTCTGAAGCTTTTTACCTGAGTCCTTTCTTGCCCTTCCAGTGCTTTGTTCCTTCAGATGGACCGTGAACATAATTTCTTGGACACTTACTTTGAGACAATAAAATCAGTATTAACCAGGTCTAACAGAGGCTTGATCATGCTTACTCGTACAGTTTTATGTGATAAATTTGTGGTTTTTTCCATAGAAATAAATAATACTTAAAAATGGTAAGAAGGGGAAAATTTTGAGCAAAGAGAATGAGATCACACCTTACTTTAGACAATATTGTATCTTTGAAAGCTTTGGTGGGGACAAAGAGGGTAAGATGGTGGGAGAATTGACTATAATTAAATTTTTTAAGATGACTAAAACTATAGCATTTGCAAGGAGAAACAGATTAGACACTTCATTGTTCCAGCCTCTCGTGTTAAGCTCTTGAAGGGAGCCGACAAACTCACTGTGTACACCTTCAACACCCACAAGGCACAGCGCACCTTCTGTAAGCGGTGCGGCGTCCAGAGCTTTTATTCTCCCAGCTCCAACCCTGGAGGCTTTGGTATTGCCCCTCACCGCCTGGACAAACGCACCGTGCACAGCATGGTGGTGGAGGAATTCAATGGCAGCGACTGGGAGAAGGCCATAAGACCACCAAGAACATGTCTAAGGAGTGAGCTCCCACCTAGGAGGGGCCCATGGCTGCTAGCCTCTGCAGTTCCCTCCAGCCACCAGTGTCTTCGGGTAGCTCTTGTCCTCCCCTAGCTCAGATTTTGACGTAAGCTAGTTGATACCCTTCTGTCTCTTCCCAACTTTCATCCAGTTTTCTAGAGACATAAATATTTTTAACATTTAAAAAAAAAAGAATCTGCCTGTCAATACAGGAGGTACAAGAGACATGGATTCAATCCTGGGTCAGGAAGATCCCCTGGAGTAGAAAATGGCAACTCACTCCAGGATTCTTGCCTGGAAAATCCCATGGACAGAGGAGCCTGGCGGATTTACAGTCCATGGGGTTGCAAAGAGCTGGACATGACTGAGCACACACACACAAGAGCAAGCATGGGGACAATTCAGGAGGCTACTGTGATGTGAACAGGGCTTAGCCAAGGAGGGTAACAGGAATTGAAAAGTCAAATATAAGAAGCACCCCCTTGGGCTTCCCCTGGTGGTCCAGTGGATAAGGACACCGCCTTGCAGTGCAAGGGGCGCCGGTTCGAGCCCTGGCCTGGGAAGATCCCACGTGCCGCGGAGTGGCTAGACCCATATGTCCAACGACTGAGCTGGAACTCTGGAGCGCTATGCGCCCAGAGCTGGCGCTCTGCGACAACAGACACCACTGCGATGGGAGGCCCACAGGAGCCAAAGAACAAAGACAGATGAAAATAGAGAAATGAAAGACCAATAGAAGTGGCCCGCCCGCTCCCCTCCCTCTCCAACCTGACCCCCGCCCAAAAATAAATAAATAAATAAATCTTAAAAAAAAAAAAAAAGAAGCATCCCCTTGCTTGATAATCTTCAATTAGACAAGAAGCTCCATGAGGAAAGGTTTTACACCACTGTTTCTCCTGCTGCGATAAGCACAATACCTTAAACACAACATACACTTAAGAAAAATTTATTGACCGATTTCAGCTCAATCACTCAGTTATGTCCAACTCGTTGCAACCCCCTAGACTGCAGCATGCCAGGCTTCCCTGTCCTTCACTGTCTCCTGGAGTTTGCTCAAACTTATGTCCACTGAGTCAGTGATACCATCCAACCGTCTTGTCCTCTGTAGTCCCTTTCTCCTTCTGCCTTCTATTTTCCCTGGCATCAGGGTCTTTTCCAGTGACTCGTCTCTTCACATCAGGTGGCCAAAATATTGGAGCTTTACCATCATTCCTTCCAATGTATATTCAGGGTTGATTTCCTTTAGGATTGACTGGTTTGATCTTGCAGTTCAAGGAACACTCGAGTCCTCTCAAACACCACAGTTAGAAAGCATCAATTCTTCAGTGCTCAGCCTTCTTTATGATCCAACTCTCACATCTATACATGAGTACTGGAAAAACCGTAACTTTGACTATATGGACCTTTGTCAGTAAGGTGACGTCTCTGCATTTTTTATACTTTAATACTTTACTGACTGATTTAGCAAAGTGAAAAATTAAACTAGTAATGGCAAACATTAAAAAATATAGTAAATGCATTTTGTAGAGAAAATGTAGGTTGAAATGAGGGAGCTTGAGTGGGGTTTGGACAGTTCCATCAGGCAAGATGAAACAGCCAGATACAACTAGCAGAGCAGAAAGTTGGCTGAAGAGGCAAAATCCCAAACTAAAGGTAAAGCAGTGACATTAAAATCTTTCCATGTCAAGAAGCAGCCCAAAAGAGCGGGGTCCTTAAGTGTCTTCTGAACAGGAAATACTCCAGGGAAAATCTGTCTTCATGATGTGAGTAAAACATCTCAAGTTGTTTAGAAGGCACTTGAAAACCCTGCTATTTTCCTTGTCTGCAGTTTTCTTTGAAAATACAGTGACGTATTCCACTTGCTTACTAACCCTCAGTTGAAAACAACAGGGGTTACTTTTTTCCAGCTGGGGTTACCTTGATAAGCATTCTTGATTGGTTGGTTGATTCATTGGTTGGTTCTTTGGTCATCTGGTTGTTGGTTTGTGGGAGTCTCCAGATTTTTATTTGAACTTTGTTATTTGGTTTAGATTAGTGGGTTTGACGAAATAGTTTTAGGCCTGTGGAAAAAATTGATCCTCCCTGAAAAATACCATTAGGGTTATCTTGGTAACCTACTGTGTAAAGGAAAGGCAGAGTTTTATGTTTAAGCCTGAGTCTCAGGGCCAGTCTTCCTAAGTCTGTGCACTAGGGAATACAGGTCTTCCTGTTAAGCCTCAGATCTTTTCTGCTCTGTGCTCTCTGTTTTCCTCCCAAAGGCAGCAAGAATTTGACTAGCAAGCTTCTTTCCAATTGCCTACCCTACTCTCTTTCGTGTAGTTCTTTCCTCCCTCTAACCCATATATTAAACCCAGAGTCAAACCTAGTTTTCCCCAATTTCAACCCTTCCCTGACACAAACACACACATTTCCTGTTGAAGGATTTTTTCCTGCTGGTCACTACAAGGAAATCAATATATAGGGGTTCAGAAAAGCCACAAGTTGCCAAAGTTTAAGAGGGTGCAAAAAGTTATTTTGGAAATTGTTTCTGTTCCCTATTAAAATATAAATGGACTCAGCGTTTTACCCCTCCCTTCTTTTACAAAGTTTATTTGAGAGTTCCTTGGGAGATCTCCCACACACTCATTCTATAGGTCCTTTATTCCTGGGTTTAAAGTTCATCAGACTTCCCTCCAACTCATCCCCAGGAGAAATTTTTCCACTCACACCTGCCTCAGCTCAGTCATGTCAATCAGATTTTCCCTGTCAAGAAGCAGCCCAAAAGAGCGGGGTCCTTAAGTGTCTTCTGAACAGGAAATACTCCAGGGAAAATCTGTCTTCATGATGTGAGTAAAACATCTCAAGTTGTTTAGAAGGCACTTGAAAACCCTGCTATTTTCCTTGTCTGCAGTTTTCTTTGAAAATACAGTGACGTATTCCACTTGCTTACTAACCCTCAGTTGAAAACAACAGGGGTTACTTTTTTCCAGCTGGGGTTACCTTGATAAGCATTCTTGATTGGTTGGTTGATTCATTGGTTGGTTCTTTGGTCATCTGGTTGTTGGTTTGTGGGAGTCTCCAGATTTTTATTTGAACTTTGTTATTTGGTTTAGATTAGTGGGTTTGACGAAATAGTTTTAGGCCTGTGGAAAAAATTGATCCTCCCTGAAAAATACCATTAGGGTTATCTTGGTAACCTACTGTGTAAAGGAAAGGCAGAGTTTTATGTTTAAGCCTGAGTCTCAGGGCCAGTCTTCCTAAGTCTGTGCACTAGGGAATACAGGTCTTCCTGTTAAGCCTCCAGATCTTTTCTGCTCTGTGCTCTCTGTTTTCCTCCCAAAGGCAGCAAGAATTTGACTAGCAAGCTTCTTTCCAATTGCCTACCCTACTCTCTTTCGTGTAGTTCTTTCCTCCCTCTAACCCATATATTAAACCCAGAGTCAAACCTAGTTTTCCCCAATTTCAACCCTTCCCTGACACAAACACACACATTTCCTGTTGAAGGATTTTTTCCTGCTGGTCACTACAAGGAAATCAATATATAGGGGTTCAGAAAAGCCACAAGTTGCCAAAGTTTAAGAGGGTGCAAAAAGTTATTTTGGAAATTGTTTCTGTTCCCTATTAAAATATAAATGGACTCAGCGTTTTACCCCTCCCTTCTTTTACAAAGTTTATTTGAGAGTTCCTTGGGAGATCTCCCACACACTCATTCTATAGGTCCTTTATTCCTGGGTTTAAAGTTCATCAGACTTCCCTCCAACTCATCCCCAGGAGAAATTTTTCCACTCACACCTGCCCCTCAGCTCAGTCATGTCAATCAGTTCTGCAGAGCACCACACTGGAGTTGGGGAGGAACTGAGAATTTATGTCCACGTGGAATAATGTATATGAAGTAGTGGATGAACCCTCTACCCAGATGCAAAAGCAATTTATTTACACGGTAATAGAACTCCTTGTTGACATCTGCATCTCACTGTACTCTGCTTTAAAAGGTCAATGCCAGCCTAGTTTATTTCCTGAAATCTTTGGCCTAAATAGATTTTCCCCTTCCACCTCAAAGATTCTGAAATGCCAGAATTAAAGATCACTTGGGGGACTTCCCTGGCAGTCCAGTGGTTAAGAATCCACTTTCCAACACAGAGGTTGCGGGATCGATCCCTGGTTGGGGAACTGAGATCCCACATGTCGGCACACCACCACCAGAGAGAGGCCACAACTAGAGGCCCACTTGGGACAATGAAAGATTCTGCCTGCCACAATGAAGATCCAGTGTGCCCCAACTAAGACCTGACACCGTCAAAGAAATAAATATTTAAAAATAATTTGGGGAAGTTTATATTTCAGCACTTATTGAGTGCCTGGGCTTCCCTGGTGGCTAAGATGGTAAAGAGTCTGCCCGTGGGCTTCCCTGGTGGTCCAGTGGGTAAGGACACCGCCTTGCAGTGCAAGGGGCGCCGGTTCGATCCCTGGCCTGGGAAGATCCCATGTGCTGCGGAGTGGCTGGACCGATGTGTCCAATTACCGAGCCGGAGATGTGAAGCGCATTCGCCCAGAGGCGGCCCTCTGCGACGAGAGAGGCCACTGCGGTGGGAGGCCCACGCGGGCTGAAGAACAAAGATGGATGAAAATAGATAAATGAAAGACCAAAAGAAGTGGCCCACCCATCCCCCTCCGTCCCCAACCCGCCCCCCCTCCCCCGCAAAATCAAAAAAAAAAAAAAAAAAGAGTCTGCCTGTAATGCAGAAGATCCAGGATGGGTCAGGAAGATTTCCTGAAGAAGGGAATGGCTACCCACTCCAGTATTCTTGCCTGGAGAATTCCACAAACAGAGGAGCCTGGAAGGCTACAGTCCATGGGGTTGCAAAGAGTTGGACATGACCAAGAGACACTCACACATGCCCCTCAGCTCAGTCATGTCAATCAGTTCTGCAGAGCACCACACTGGAGTTGGGGAGGAACTGAGAATTTATGTCCACGTGGAATAATGTATATGAAGTAGTGGATGAACCCTCTACCCAGATGCAAAAGCAATTTATTTACACGGTAATAGAACTCCTTGTTGACATCTGCATCTCACTGTACTCTGCTTTAAAAGGTCAATGCCAGCCTAGTTTATTTCCTGAAATCTTTGGCCTAAATAGATTTTCCCCTTCCACCTCAAAGATTCTGAAATGCCAGAATTAAAGATCACTTGGGGGACTTCCCTGGCAGTCCAGTGGTTAAGAATCCACTTTCCAACACAGAGGTTGCGGGATCGATCCCTGGTTGGGGAACTGAGATCCCACATGTCGGCACACCACCACCAGAGAGAGGCCACAACTAGAGGCCCACTTGGGACAATGAAAGATTCTGCCTGCCACAATGAAGATCCAGTGTGCCCCAACTAAGACCTGACACCGTCAAAGAAATAAATATTTAAAAATAATTTGGGGAAGTTTATATTTCAGCACTTATTGAGTGCCTGGGCTTCCCTGGTGGCTAAGATGGTAAAGAGTCTGCCCGTGGGCTTCCTGGTGGTCCAGTGGGTAAGGACACCGCCTTGCAGTGCAAGGCCCCGGTTCGATCCCTGGCCTGGGAAGATCCCATGTGCTGCGGAGTGGCTGGACCGATGTGTCCAATTACCGAGCCGGAGATGTGAAGCGCATTCGCCCAGAGGCGGCCCTCTGCGACGAGAGAGGCCACTGCGGTGGGAGGCCCACGCGGGCTGAAGAACAAAGATGGATGAAAATAGATAAATGAAAGACCAAAAGAAGTGGCCCACCCATCCCCCTCCCTCCCCAACCCTCCCCTCCTCCCCAAAATCAAAAAAAAAAAAAAAAAGAGTCTGCCTGTAATGCAGAAGATCCAGGATGGGTCAGGAAGATTTCCTGAAGAAGGGAATGGCTACCCACTCCAGTATTCTTGCCTGGAGAATTCCACAAACAGAGGAGCCTGGAAGGCTACAGTCCATGGGGTTGCAAAGAGTTGGACATGACCAAGAGACTAACGCTTTCACTTTTCACTTTTATTGAGTGCCTACATCACATACAGGGCACTAGGTGGGTTCCTGAAATGAGACCAAAATGATGAAAAAGACTCAGTTTCTTCCTTCAAGGCACTTACAGCCTAGTGCAAAAGATGAGTGTGAATTCAGCTATTTATAATTTAATAAACAGTGAAACAAGAAATATAACAGGATACAAACAAAGCTTTAGGAGAGCATAGAGAAGGGAAAAGTAATTTGGCTGGTGGAAAAGGACAGTCAGGAGATTAGAGGAGGTTTTGTGTCACCGAGCTGGCTTTAAGGATGAACAAGACTTGGGCAGGTAGAAATGAGGTTTAAGGGGAGCAAATTCCAGGCAGAGAGAATAATATGAATAGCATGAGCAAAAACACAGGCATGAAAGCATAGAACGTGTTTGGGTAAAACAGATCAGCCTGACAGATGCAAGGGAGGGAAGCCAGCCTAGAAATGAAGACTGCAGATGTATTCTAGAAAGCTGCACTGTCATCTGAAGTCTCTGAGCATAGCTGGATAAAATGTCACGATCTTAACACCATGTTGTTGTTGTTTAGTCACTAAGTCATGTTCAATTCTTTTGCGACCCCCTGGTCTGTAGCCCACCAGGTTCCTCTGTCCATGGGATTCTCTCCAGGCAAGAATACTGGATTGGGTAGCCATTTCCTCCTCTAGTGGATTGTCCTGACCCAAGAATCAAACCTGCATTTCCTGCACTGGCAGGTAGATTCTTTACCCCTCAGCCACCAGGGAAGCTTGTGTTTAGACATACATGTTCATATTCCTGGCATAAATACATAAGGGTGAAAGCTGGAGTGTTTTATATGTTCAGAAGGGGTTACAAGCAAATGCTGTGCTTCACAAAACAAATGGTAGAGTGGAAAGAACACTGGATGGGGAGTCAGAAGCTCTGGCTCCAGCCGTGCCCTGTCATTTATCGTGTAATACCATGTCGGGTAAGCCCTTCACCTCTCTAGGCCTCATATTTCCATTTTTAAAGTCAGGAACAAGGAATTAATTATTTCTTCAGTCTTTTTAAGATCCCAACAATTCCGTGGTTCTGAAGAGATGGAAAGGAGGTTTTTGCCTCATTTCATGTAGGATTTATAGCTCTCTATATAGAATCACAGGTACAAGCCTAGATTATACCTCTCCCACTTCTTGCATGTGCTCAACAGCTACCTCTGTGGAAAGAGAAAATGTGGGGAAAAGTAACTAACCCTAAGGCTGCCAAGGCTCGGAGGTCTGATCCTTGGGAAGAAAAGATTCTAAAACTAACAAAGACACACAACATGGCACATGGCCATTCCTAAGGCATGTGTATGGAGCAAACTATCCTCTCTCTCTGTGGCCACAAGTTTTATTAGTTAAAGGGAGTGCATGTGTTGATACACAGGTGTGTGTATTATATGGTCTACATGCTACATTATATGTATTTTTATACTATATATTTTTTCAAAACCAGGAAGGAATTATCCCAAATGTTTGTAATAGTTAACTCTAAGGAATGTGATTATCTTTGAGAGGCAACCCTGAGAGGAAAAGAAGTCTGTCTGTGAGCACGTTCTGTGTGTGTGTGTGTATGTGTGTGTGTGTATGCGCCTCTAACACACACACACACACACACACACACACCCATACAACCTGGTTGAATCATGGACAAAAGCCAGGCTGATGGAATGTTAATGCTGGCTGTGCCATTTACTAGTTATATGTATGGCCTTGGGCAATTATATAATCTCTGTTTCTCAGTTTTCTTTTGTAAAATGGTGATGATAGTAATATTGCCAGCTTCACAGGGTAAATGGGAGAAGTGAATGAGTTAAAATGTATAGAGAAATTGGAACAGCACCTAACCCACAGGAAGCACCCACAACCTGACAGGAAATGTGTCTGTCAGTTGATGGCCAATACCCTAGGATGCTTACCTTTCTCAATGGCCTGGCTGCCGCCTCCCCACCCACACGTTTCTAGCTTCCACTCTCCCATTCTCACCTATCTCTACCCCACCACCCCTCATCTACTCCTCTGCTAAACATTAAACATAGGCACTGAGGCAGTAGGTTGCTTAACTAGGCTTCAGGATTTTTTTTTTCTCCTAGGCTACAGTTACTCCAGTAGAGTGGACTCAAAATCCTATTAAGAGTTTTACTTGTCCACTCAGTCCATTAAGTTACCCTCTGCCTTGAAATAAAATGAGCTAAAATTCATTAAAAACATTGCTTTAGGCCTTCCCTGGTGGCGCAATGGTTAAGAATTTGCCTGCCAATGCAGGGGACATGGGTTCGATCCCTGGTCTGGGAAGATTCCACATGCTGCAGAGCAGTTAACCCCGTGCGCCACGACTACTCAAGCCCGCGTGCCCCAGAGCCCATGCTCCACCACAAGAGAGAAGCCACTGCAATGCGAAGCCCTCACACCACAAACAGTAGCCCTTGGTCACTGCAACTAGAGAAAGCCCATGCAGCTATGAAGAGCCAATGCAGCCATAAGTAAATAAATAAAAAAAAATAAATAAAATAAAAAACCCACTGCTTGGGCTTCCCTGGTGGTCCAGTGGATGGGGACACCGCCTTGCAGTGCAAGGGCCGCCGGTTTGATCCCTGGCCTGGGAGGATCCCACGTGCCGCGGAGCAGCTGGACCGATGTGTCCAATTACCGAGCGGGAGCTCTAGCACGCATGCGCCCAGAGCCGGTGCTCTGCGACAACAGACGCCACCGCGATGGGAGGCCCACAGGAGCCAAAGAACAAAGACAGATGAAAATAGAGAAATGAAAGGCCAATAGAAGTAGCCCGCCTGCTTCCCTCCCTCCCCACCTCACCCCACTCAAATAAATAAATAAATAAATCTATAAAAAAAAAAAAAACCCACTGCTTTATTTTGTTATTTTTATGTAAAGCTGACAGAGTCATCTTTGAAATATTGCCCTGCTTTGCTTTAGAAAACAAAAAATAAGGTCCGTCTCCTCTTACTCTTCCCTTTATACATTTGAACGTTCCTAATACAAAGGGCTGTGGAGGCAGTGCTGGTGTGTGTGATGCTGTCCCTCTAAAGCAGCAGTTCCCAACCTTTTTGGCACCAGGGACTGGTTTCATGGAAGACAATTCTTCCACGGACCAAGGTTTGGGGGAATGACTTCAGAATGATTCAAGCACCTTACATTGATTGTGTACTTTATTCCTATTATTATTGCATCAGCTCCACTTCAGAGCATCAGGCATTAGACCTGGAGGTTGGGGACCCCAGCTTTAAAGTGTGATCTGAATTGACACCTTAGTTTAGCTGCTGCCACAAGAGGTGCAACATCTACATCAGAAACATTGTGGTTTCTTAATTTTTCCAGTCTTGCTGAAGTATGATTGACATATAACACTGTGTAAGTTTAAGGTGTACGCTATGATGATTTGATATGATAACATATCAAGATAGGATTACTGCAATAAGGTTAGTTAACACGTTCTTCACTTCATATGGTTACATGTGTGGGTGTCTGGTGAGAACATCTAAGATCCACTCACTCTCTTAGCAATTTTCAAGTATACAATATAGTCTTGTTAAATATAATCAGAGAATTAAAAAAAAAAAACTGAACTCATAGAAACAGACCATTGCATTTTCTTGAGTGCATTATTATGACAGTAATGAATTTTTTGCAGCTCAGCAAGGTGAGAGGTTTTCATAACAATCTCTTGATAATCAGTCAGAACTCTAATTTGCTTCCTACTATTCCTTCTCATCTCCTTTGCATAAAAAGAGGCTGCAGGTTGGGATTCCCTGGTAGCTCAGTGGTAAAGAATCTGCTTGTCGGGCTTCCCTGGTGGTCCAATGGGTAAAGAGTCTGTCTTGCAGTGCAAGGGGCACCAGTTCAATCCCTGGCCTGGGAAGATCCAACGTGCCCTGAAGCCGCTGGACTGGTGTGTCCAATTACCACCCAGTGCTCTGGAGCGCATGTGCCCAGAGCTGGTGCTCTGCAATGAGAGAGGCCACTGCAATGGGAGGTCCACACAGGCTGAAGGATATAGATGGATGAAAAATAAACAAAGAAGTCAAAATTTAAAAAAAAAATTTTTTTTTTTTTAAAAAGAATCTGCCTGCCAGTATAGGAGACACAGGTTCAATCCCTGATCCAGGAAGATCCCACATGCTGCCAAACAACTAAGTCTGTGAGCCACAACTATTGAGTCTGTGCTCTAGAACCTGGGAACCAAAACTATTGAGTCCACATACTGCAACTACTGCAGCCTGTGTTCCCTAGAGCCCTTGCTCTGCAACAAGAGAAGCCACTGCAATGAAAAACCTGCTCACCACAACTAGAGAGGAGCCCCCACGCCCTGCAACTAGAGAAAAACCCTCATGCAGCAATGAAGACCCAAAAATGAATAAATAAATTATTTTTTAAAGTGGCTGCATGATAAACAAAGCCTTCAGCCTCTGTTTGTTTTGGAGTCTGAGGAAGGTGGGGCAGTGGTCACCTACATGCTCCTGGGCTAGAAAGGGAAGCAAGACATTTGTTGTGTCCTTCCACTTCTTTGAGCACCGTGCCTACTTTTTCTCTTCACCTTGTTCTCAACTAAGGTGTTCATTAATGATAGTTAAAAGTGTTACAATAGCATTAAGAGCTCCCTGGTGGCTCAGTGGTAAAGAACCTGCCTGCCAATGCAGGAGACTTGAGCTCAATCCCTGGTTTGGGAAGATCCTGTGCAGAAGGAAATGGCAACTCAGTCCAGAATTCTTGCCTGGGAAATCCCATGAACAGAGGAGCCTGGTGGGTTACAGTCCATGGGGTTACTGAAGAGTCAGACATGATTGAGTAAACAACAACAGTGGTAGTGAATGCACAAATCTGTATATGTGACAAAATTCACAGAAATACACATACCTCCCGACCCCCAAAAGCTTGAGTATATGTAAAAACTGGTGAAATTTGAATGAGGTCTGTAGTTCGCTTAGAAGAATATTATACAAATGACAATTTCCTAATTATGACAGTTAACATAGTTATGAAAAATGTTAGCACTGAAGAAGAGTAGATGAATGTTATGTTGGAACTCTATTGTTTTAGCAATTGTATATGTCAGTAAGGTTATGCTCAATATCCTTCAAGCTAGTCTTCAACAGTACATGAACCAAGAAGTTCCAGATGTACAAGTTTGATTTAGAAAAGGCAGAGGAACCAGAGATCAAATTGCCAACATTTGTTAGGTCACAGAGGAAGCAATGGAATTCCAGAAAAACATCTGCTTCATTGAGTACACTAAAACCTTCGACTGTGGAGATCACAAGGAACTGTGGAAAATTCTCAAAGAGATGGGAATACCAGACCATCTTACCTGTCTCCTGAGAAATCTGTATGCAGGTCAGGAAGCAACAAGTAGAACCGGACATGGAACAACAAACTGGTTCCAAATTGGAAAAGGAATAGGTCAAGGCTGTATATTTTCACCTTGCTTATTTAACTTCTATGCAGAGTACATCATGTAAAATGCTGGGCTGGATGAATCAGAAGCTGGAATAAAGATTGCTAGGAGAAATACCAATAGCCTAAGATACACAGATGGTAACACACTAATGGTAGAAATTAAAGAGGACTAAAGAGCCTCTTTATGAGGGTGAAAGAGATCATGGCATCTGGTCCCATCACTTTATGACAAAGAGAAGAGGAAAAAGTGGAAGCAGGGACCGAGTTTATGTTCTTGGGCTCTAAAATCACTGTGGATGGAGACTGAAATTAAAAGATGCTTGCTCCTTGGAAGGCAGCTATGCTCACCGCTATATCACGAAAATGAGATGCTTGCTCCTTTGAAGAAAAGCTATGACAACCTAGACAGCATATTAAAAAGCAGAGACATCTCTTTGCAGACAAACATCGGTAAAGTCAAAGCTATGGTTTTTTCAGTAGTTGTATATGGATGTGAGAAATGGACCATAAAGAAGGCTGAGTGCCGAGGAATTGATGCCTTTGAACTGTGGTGTTGAAGATACTTGAGAGTCCCTTGGCCTGTAAGGAGATCCAACCTTTCAATCCTAAAGGAAATAAACCCTGAATATTCATTAGATACCGAAATTGAAACTCTAATACTTTGGTCACCTGATGTGAAGATCCGACTCACTGGAAAAGACCCTCATGCTTAGAAAGACTGAGGGCAGGAGGAGATGGGAAAAGGGGGAATCCCAAAGGAATAACCTGGCATGTTGCAGTAGGGCTCAATATCCTTCAAGCTAGTCTTCAACAGTACATGAACCAAGAAGTTCCAGATGTACAAGTTTGATTTAGAAAAGGCAGAGGAACCAGAGATCAAATTGCCAACATTTGTTAGGTCACAGAGGAAGCAATGGAATTCCAGAAAAACATCTGCTTCATTGAGTACACTAAAACCTTCGACTGTGGAGATCACAAGGAACTGTGGAAAATTCTCAAAGAGATGGGAATACCAGACCATCTTACCTGTCTCCTGAGAAATCTGTATGCAGGTCAGGAAGCAACAAGTAGAACCGGACATGGAACAACAAACTGGTTCCAAATTGGAAAAGGAATAGGTCAAGGCTGTATATTTTCACCTTGCTTATTTAACTTCTATGCAGAGTACATCATGTAAAATGCTGGGCTGGATGAATCAGAAGCTGGAATAAAGATTGCTAGGAGAAATACCAATAGCCTAAGATACACAGATGGTAACACACTAATGGTAGAAATTAAAGAGGACTAAAGAGCCTCTTTATGAGGGTGAAAGAGATCATGGCATCTGGTCCCATCACTTTATGACAAAGAGAAGAGGAAAAAGTGGAAGCAGGGACCGAGTTTATGTTCTTGGGCTCTAAAATCACTGTGGATGGAGACTGAAATTAAAAGATGCTTGCTCCTTGGAAGGCAGCTATGCTCACCGCTATATCACGAAAATGAGATGCTTGCTCCTTTGAAGAAAAGCTATGACAACCTAGACAGCATATTAAAAAGCAGAGACATCTCTTTGCAGACAAACATCGGTAAAGTCAAAGCTATGGTTTTTTCAGTAGTTGTATATGGATGTGAGAAATGGACCATAAAGAAGGCTGAGTGCCGAGGAATTGATGCCTTTGAACTGTGGTGTTGAAGATACTTGAGAGTCCCTTGGCCTGTAAGGAGATCCAACCTTTCAATCCTAAAGGAAATAAACCCTGAATATTCATTAGATACCGAAATTGAAACTCTAATACTTTGGTCACCTGATGTGAAGATCCGACTCACTGGAAAAGACCCTCATGCTTAGAAAGACTGAGGGCAGGAGGAGATGGAGGTGACAAGGATAAGCTGGTTAGACAGCATCACCAACTCAATGGACACGGATTTGAGCAAACTCTGGGAGACAGTGCCTGGCATGTTGCAGTCTATGCGGTTGTAAAGAGTTGGACATGACTTAATGACTGAACAACAACAGCAAATATGATCCTAAACTTATTTCAACATTTAGAAGAAAATTCTAGTAGTCCCACAATGTTTTAGGCATGTCTCATGAGCCACCATTTATGTACTTTTCTGAAGTTGTAACTAATATGTCTTCAGGACTTTGCTTAAATAGAATCTCCTCTCTTACTCCACTTTGCACCCTAAGTTTATTTTTATCCATAACACATACAACTCCTAATAAAAATCTGTTTGTTTATCATGTATCTTACCCAACTGAAATGAAAGCGTCTTAAGGAATCTCTTTTGTTTACTGCTGTACACCCAACACCTAGAATAGTGCCTGGCACACTGTGGATACTCAACAAATATCTGTTGAATCAATGAATGAATCTGAGTATGTTGGCCCTGAAATAAAGGGAAAATACAAATTATATACTAGGTTCAGTTCAGTTAAGTCATTCAATTGTGTCCGACACTTTGCAACCCCAAGGACTGCAGCATGTCAGGCTTCCCTGTCCTTCACCATCTCCCGGAGCTTGCCCAAACTCATGTCCATTGACTCAGTGATGCCATCCAACCATCTCCTCCTCTGCCTCCCCGTTCTCCTTCTGCCTTCTATTTTCCCCAACATCAGGCTCTTTTCCAATGGGTTCTCTTCACAGCAGGTGGCCAACGTACTGGAGCTTCAGCTTCAGCATCATTCCTACCAATGAATATTCAGGATTGATTTCCTTCAGGATTGACTGGTTTGATCTCCTTGCAGTCCAAGGGACTCTCAAGAGTCTTCTCCAGTACCACAGTTAGAAAGCATCAATTCTTCAGCACTCAGCCTTCTCCACCACCACATTTCAAAGGCATCAATTCTTCAGCACTCAGCCTTCTTTATGGTCCAGCTCTCACATCCACACATGGGAAAACCATAGCTTTGACTACGCGGACCTTTGTCAGCAAAGTGATGTCTCTGCTTTCAAGATGCTATCTAGGTTTGTCACAGCTTTTCTTCCAAGGACTAAGCGTCTTTTAATTTCATGTCACTATCTGAAGTGATTTTGGAGCCCAAGAAAATTAAGTATGTCATACTTTTCACTGTTTGACCATCTATTTGTCATGAGCTGATGGGACTGGATGCCATGATCTTAGTTTTTTGAGTGTTGAGTTTTAAGCCAGCTTTCTCACTCTATTCTTTCACCTTGCATGCTAGGTTAGATTTCTTCCATTACATGAGACAAATTTCCCTTACATTTTCTTTTTACAGAATTACTCAAAATGGTAATTTTGTTCTGTCATTTACACATTGTTTGCTGATTATGGAAGATTTGGAAAAATATTTGAATAACAACCTAGATGCTAGGTAAGCACATATTCTGAAATGGTTTTCCAATTACTGTTGAAAGAAAGGAAAAGTTACCTCTTTGGGGTAATTGGTTGTGCTTTACTCACCCTAATGATGCGTGAAAGATTACACATACCACAGCCAGCCACCAGAGGGCACTGTTTATTCAATTCAGTTCAGTTCAGATCAGTTCAGTAGCTCACTCCTGCCCAACTCTTTGTGACCCCAAGGGACTGCAGCACTGCAGGCTTCCCTGTCCTTCACCACCTCCCAGAGCTGATTCAAACGCATGTCCATTGAGACGGTCATGCCATCCAACCATTTCGTCCTCTGTCATCCCCTTCTTCTGCTTTATATTTTTCCCGGCATCAGGGTCTTTTCCAACAAGTCGGCTCTTGGCATCAGGTGGCCGTATTGCAGCTTCAGCTTCATTCCTTCCAATGAATAATAAGGGTTGATTTCCTTTAAAACTGACTGGTTTGATCTCCTTGCAATCCAAGGGACTCTCAAGAATCTTCTACAGGGGGCTTCCCTGGTGGTCCAGTGGGTAAGGACACTGCCTTGCAGCGCAAGTGGCGCTGGTTCGATCCCTGGCCTGGGAAGATCCCACGTGCTGCGGAGCGGCTGGACCGATGTGTCCAACTACCGAGCTGGAGCTCTGGAGCGCATGCACCCAGAGCTGGTGCTCTGTGACAACAGAGGCCACTGCAATGGGAGGCCCACATGGGCCAAAGAACAAAGATGGATGAAAACAGATAAATGAAAGTCCAATAGGAGTGGCCCGCCCGCCCCCGTCCCTCCCCAACTCTCCCCCTCAAAAATAAAAATCTCCTCCCCCACAAAAAAAAAAGAATCTTCTCCAACACCACAGTTCAAAGGCATCAATTCCTTGGCACTGAACCTTCTTTATGGTCCAACTTTCACATCCATACACTACTAGAAAAACCATAGCTTTGATTATATGGACTTTGGTGGGCAGAGTGATGGCTCTTCTTTTTAATACGCTGTCAAGGCTTGTCATAGCTTTTCTTCCAAGGAGCAAGGTCACCCTGCTTATTTAACTTCTGTGCGAGTACATCATGTGAAATGTAAGGTCTTTTAATTTCATGGCTGCAGTCTCTGTCTGCAGTGATTTTGGAGCCCAGGAAAATAGTCTTTCACTGTTTCCATTGTTTGTCCACCTATTTGCCATGAAGTAACGGGACCAGATGCCATGATCTTAGTTTTCTGCATGCTGAGTTTTAAGCCAGCGTTTTTACTCTCCTCTTTCACATTCATCAAGGGGTTCTTTAGTTCCTCTTCGCTTTCTGCCATAAGGGTGGTGTCATCTGCATATCTGAGGTTATTGATATTTCTCCTGGAAATCTTGATTCCAGCTTGTGCTTCATCCAGACCAGCATTCAGATAGGTATATCTTTCCTTTTCTCCTTTGCTTTTCACTTCTTTTCTTTTCTCAGCTATTTGTAAGGCCTCCTCACACAACCATTTTGCCTTTCTTTTTGTTGGGGATGGTTTTGATCTCTGCCTTCAGTACAATGTTACAAACCTTCATCCACAGTTCTTCAGGCATTCTGCTTATCAGATATAACTCCTTGAATCTATTTGTGACTTCCACTGTATAATCATAAGGGATTTAGTTTTAGGTCATACCTGAATGCCCCAGTGGCCTTCCTACTTTCTTCAATTTAAGTCTAAATTTTGCAATAAGGCCTAAATGACCTGAGCCGCAGTCAGCTCCCAATCTTGTTTTTGCTGACTGTATAAAGCTTCTCCATCTTTGGCTGCAAAGAATATAATCACTCTGATTTCAGTATTGACCATCTGGTGGTATCCACATGTAGAGTCGTCTTTTGTGCTGCTCGGAAACAGTTTTTGTTATGACTGGTACATTCTCTTGGCAAAACCCTGTTAGCCTTTGCCCTGCTTCATTTTGTATTTCAAGGTCAAACTTGCTGTTACTCCAAGTATCTTTTGACTTCTTGCTTTTGCATCCAGTTCCCATGATGAAAAGGACATTTCTTATTTTGGTGTTAGTTCTAAGCTTTGTAGGTCTTCATAGAACCATTTAACTTCAGCTTCTTCAGCCTTAGCGGTTGGGACCCAGACTTGGATTACTATGATACTGAATCACTTGCCTTGCAAATGAACTGGAGATCATTCTGTTGTTTTTGAGATTTCACCCAAGTACGGCATTTAAGACTCTCTTTTTAACTATGAGGGCAACTCCGTTTCTTCTAAAGAATTCTTGCCTGCAGTAGTAGATATAATGGTCATCTGAATTAAATTCACCCATTCCTGTCCATTTTAGTTCACTGATTCTGAAAATTTCACTGTTCACCCTGCTATCTCATGTTTAACCACTTCCAATATGCCTTGATTCATGGACCTAACATTCCAGGTTCCTATACAATATTGTTCCTCACAGCATCAGTTTACTTTCATCACCAGATGCATCCACAGCTGGGTGTTGTTTCTACTTTGGCTCAACCTTTTCATTCCTTCTGGAGCTACTTCTCTGCTCTTCTCCAGCAGCATATTGGGCACCTATCCACCTGGATTATTCAACTATCCTTTCTCAATACCTATTGCGTATCACGCCATGTGTTGGGTATAAAAAAGTGGAGAATAAACAGTTCCCACTCTCAGAGTGTTGTGAGGAGACAGATCAGTACATAGAAGTGCTATGACTGAAGTGCCCATAGGATGCTTCAGGTACACAGGGAGAAAGAGAGAGAGATGCACAGAGCATGTGTGATGGATTCCCTGGGGAGGGGGCGCTGAGCTGAATCTTAAAGACAGGCAGTTGTCAGCCAGGAGAAGAGGGGAGGAGTGGGAGTTCTCAGAGGCCAGGGGGCATGTTCACACTATATTCCCAACGCCTGGCCCAAGGCAGAAATATGCCTAAATATCTGTGGAATGAATGAACAAAGTATAAAGTATAGATAGTAAAAAGTGCATGCTAGAGGCAGGTAGCATGCAGATCATGATGGGTCTTATAAACTTTTATCTTAATCGTGATGGGGAACCACTGAAGGGTTTGTGGTCGAAGAATGACATGTGGGCTTTGCATTTTTAAAAAGCTCATTCCTACAACAAGGTGATAAGTGGATTAGAGATGGGACAGCATGACTCAGATAGACCAGTTAGGAACTGTGGTTTCCAAAATGAATATGTCATGGTCGTGACGACTGACTTTTAAGAAGCTTATATTCTACTGAAGGAAACGAGATGGAATCGGATCATTCTAATACACGAAAGCAGGCAGCGTAACAGAAGTGATGCACTGGCCTCTCTGCCCAAGGTCCTGCCAGCTAGTGGGAGGCAGAGCCAGTAACAGAAACCAGGTTTCCTGATTCCAAGTCTAGGGCTTTTCTCTCAGATCTCCTTTTAACTGCCTTTCACAACCACAGAATTATGTAAGGGAAAGAGAGCAGGGTGAGCCAATGAAAAATTATGCCTTCTTTAGCCTCAGACTAGACTGTGGGGAGCATTTAGCCCTTTTTTAAACTCAAATCAGACATTAGCATCCCTCCCCAAAATCTCTGTCTCTGGGAGATGGCTTCAGTATCCTGGTCCTTCCTCTTATATATAGAATAAGAGGGCCAAGGAAATTCACATTCTGACAGTTAAGGTCAGAGAAACCATCATTCTGAGAAAGAAGTCATTCTTTATGAGGCAAGGGACATCAGATGACAAAAGGAAAAAAAGAGCTGGTTCAGAAAAGGAAGATGGTCACCAGAAAGAGCAAGGGCCCACATAGAAAGAGAAAAGAGCTGCTACATGAATGCTCAGTTGTGTTCGAATGTGCAACTCTGTGGATTGATTGTAGCCCGCCAGGTTCCTCTGTCCATGAGATTCTCCAGGCAAGAAGACTGGAATGGGTCACCATGCCCTCGTCCAGGGGATCTTCCCAATCCAGGAATCAAACCCATGTCTCTTAACTCTCTTGCATTGGCAGGTGGATTCTTTACCACTGACCCACCTGGGAAGCCCTGAACATAACTGAAGAAGAGCCTATACTGTTTCTAAGCTGTAGAGGGTGGAGGAGTTGGGGAGAGGGAAAGAAGTTGGAGAAGCGCTGGGAAAGAACTCAGGACAAAGACCTGAAGAATTCTGTATGAGAACATTGGTGAGAAATGGACTCCAGAAAAATGTCCAATCCCATGAGCAGGTAACAAAGATGCCTTAACAACACATCTCCAGGGGTCCCCACTACCTCATGAGCCAGGACAGAGACCAGAACTAAGGGGTTTCTATGTGGGAAAGTCCAAGGAGATAAAGGGGTCCTGAGGACAGTCCTTGGTCAGGCTATCCTGGTGGGGATGGGGTTGAGGATGCAGAGGGACAGAGAGAGTGAGCATGCACACATACACACATGCACAAATGCATACAAGTGTTCTCTGTGAAGGATCCCTGGGTGTCCTGGGGTAAGGGTTTATCTTTACTGAACCAAAAACCAACCTGAAAATAGTTAAAAGAATGGGCTTTTCAGTCAGACAGCCTGAGGTTATCCTCCTAGCCCTGATGGTTACCTGTCTAGTCTTGAGCAAGTAGCCTAAGTTTCCTCTTCTGCAAATGAGGATGATACTAGTATCTAGCCTTGTAGAGGTTGGTATATGTTTATCAGATAAAGCAACAGAAATAAAGCACCTAATGCATTTTCTGATATATAACAGGTCGTCAGATTGTTGTTTTTTCTTTTGTTTTGATTTTCCTGCTACTGCTCTGATGATGATGATGATGATGACTATAAATACTCTTGCTAAAATCACAGTATCTTTTGGGGTTTCCTGCAGAACAAACAAGCAAGCACTCTTTTGTCATTTGGTTTATTTTCATTCAGTTTCTCCATGTGTCTTGCTTTCTGAAACATCCTGGGTCACGATTTGACGATTTGCTTTTCTCCAAGTGTTACCATATCCCTTTTCTTATTCTTCTTCCCACACCTAAGCATCTAGATCTCATGCCCAAATGTAGTTACCTCCATACCGCAGGTCAGAGTTTGCCCTGCCTCTGAAGATAAGATGGTCTCTCTCTTCCTACCAAGAGCCAGACCATCACCTTCTCCTTCCATTCAGAGCATGCCAGAAGGGAGATCAAGTGCAGATTTCTGACAAAACACTGACTATATTTCACATCTTTAGCTGGGAAGGAATTTGGCTGGCATAAGCATGTTATTCTCTCTTTTTCTGCCCTGGGCTCCCCTCTCCCATAATTAACACAATTCCCCTGGCTCGGAACGCAAAAGATATTAGGTTGAATCTTGAAGAAATAGGTGTGTAAGCAAGAAAGCTAACCCATTCCTTACTTATAAAAATATAATACTGTAATTACATTCTGTTTCAGTTTCCTCTGCAGTGCTCCCTAAGGGATGGGACTGCATCTATCCTGTACTCCGAGCGCTAAGGAGTGTAGAATGCTATACCTTGGAGGTTCATTAAAATACTTGTTAATGCATTGATGAATATGCACCTCCCCACATACCCTGCTCTGTAGCACAGGGATTCACCAGTTAGCCTGCCTGTGGTACTGATGAGGAAAGATGAGAGGCAGCTGTCAAAAAATATGAAGAGAAAGTATAGTATTATGCAAGTATTACTGGAATCAGTGATGGCCCTAGGTTACATCTAGGGATGCCTATCATGATGATGAAAAGTTCCCATCTCCATGAATGGTTTGCATGTGTGTTTGTGTGCAATAATGCCTGTAATTCATAATCTCTCCCACCTTCACTAGGACAAAAGCAAGTAGGTCTGTTTACCCTAAGCTCAGACAAAAAGCTACCTTTGGGGAACTTCTTTTCCCTTGTTAAGTCTGCTCTCAATTTTGCCCTTAACCCAGTTCACCTATGCATAAATAGTGGCAGTATAAGGGGCCATAGAACGTGATTTACTTTGGGTCTTCACTTTCTGCCTAGGGCTCAGTTTCTCACTTTGGGAAGTTCAATAGCTCCTAGGGAAAACACAAAGCAGAGAAGAAGGTATCTTAACTTGCTGGGAAATTCCAAAGAGCCGATCATCTTAACACAATGTGACTCTAACCAAGGAAATCATCTAATACAATTGTGTAGCTATTATAGCTGTGTAGTTGTTATGGTTTAGACTAGAGAGTGCTTTCAGTTATATTTAATCTCTATATTTGATCTTCACAACAACCTCATGAGATTGCTAGGGCAGGCATTACTGTCTGTATTTTATGGATGAGAAAACCAAGATCCAGAATGGTAAAGTGAGTTATCAAAGTCATATAAACTATGGAGTGATGGAGTTACAACCCAAATTAGGTTTTGTAATTTCAAAGTCAGGGCTCCTTCAGATTCCCCATGTTTCATTCTAACCATCAAAGTAATCCTGCTCTTTGATCACTCTCTTTGTAGCTATGACTATTTTGGGGGGAGAAAAAGCACCCTCGCTTTTTTTTCCTTTTTGAGGATTTTCATGTGTTAAATTGCCATTTCTTCTCAGCTCTTTTTTTCTCCCAGGAGGCAACAAAGTAGACTGGGGAAAGCTATGGATTTGAAGTCAAGCAGGCTGGAGTCTGAATTCTAGCTTTAATACTTATAAGCCCAGTGGTCTCAGACAACTTACTTAACATCTCTGAACCCATCTTTCTGACAAGTAAAACAGAAGCACTGTCGCCTATCTCAGAGACTGTTCTAAAAACCAAATGAGAAAATAGAGATAACAGCCTTAGCACGAACCTTGGAACTTTGTAGGAGTTAAATTTTCATGACCTAGAGGGATGGGATGCGAGGATGAGGACAGGAGGGAAGCCCAAGAGGGAGAGGATGTATGTTAATCATGGCTGATTCACATTATTGTATGGCAGAAACCAACAAAACATTGTATAGCAATTTTCCTCCAATTAAAAGATAGATTTTAAAATACTGATGACCTTTCTCACCTCTCTCACACCCTTACTTGCTACTCTAGACTGGAAATATGCAGCACTTCTTACCCAGAAAGCTGAAATTCAGTCTTTGATTTATGTCTATACTTATCTTACTGTAAAAACAGGATGACTGGCATTTCAACTCTGAATGGTTTATCATTTTCAACTGGTACTTCTGTAATCTTTTGCTGGTTAATGGAGAGAGTTTTGGAATGTAAAACACGTAGGTGTGTATGTGTCCACATATGAATGTGTTTCCAAATCACTGAAAGGCTTCAATTATTACTCAGAAGTTCATTCAATTCTCTCATTCTTTTTAATCTCATCTAGAACCTAAAGGGCTGGGTTAGCCTTATTTGAATAACGAGCTAAACTTGTTCAGTGACTTTGTTATGAACATACTGTAGGAATTCAGATGTAGGCTCTCTTAGAGTTCAAATCTCGTATCTCCAGCGCCAGATTCCAAATGCATTTTCTATGGAAAGGTACATCCACACACAGCCAGTTCCTGTGGGCTCTCTTTATTATGTTTTTTTGCCCTTTTTTTGGTTTGTTTGTTTGTTTGTTTTCTTTTTTGTGTGTGGGCTCTCTTTAGATACTAATGTGGTTTAGTTCTTGCACCTGGATCATCCCCTGTTGTCACATTTACCTCACCGAGGCAACAATGTGACCCAAAAAAGGAGGATAAATTGGCCATGGGAGAAACTGGGCTAGTCCTGAGATTGGGGATATTAGACTTTGATAGAAATGGATCTGGCAGACAAAAAGGAAGCTAAACTGTGATGTTGACTGGAGAGGGGGTAGGGAAAATGAAAATGTTTTCCTTACACTGATACATTACAACATTGTTTTACTGGCTGCAGTGAACGTACATCACTATTACCATTTTAAACATTTTTATTAGGAAATTCTCTAGGCATATTTAAAACTAGACAGCATCTACATAAACCTTCATGTATTCACCTCCCCAACTTCAAAGGCCATCAATATTTTGCTATATGTGTTTGACTTACTTCCCTTTTTGTTGGAGTATTTCAAAGCAAATCTAAGCTACTATTTTATCCCCTAAATGCTTCAGTTTGCCTCTCAAAAATAAAAGGATATTTTAATGCACAATCACAATGATTAAAATAATTCCTTAATATTATTCATGTAGTGTTTGTTCCATATTTAAATTTTTCCAATTATGTAAAAAATGTGCATTTACAGTTGATTTGTTTGAATCAGATACTTTAAAAAGAGGAATTTAATACTGACTTTTTAAAGGACATGTATATTTCTAATGAATAATTAAATACTGCTGCTCCATTGTGAAAAAATAAATAGAAGACCCTATCAATACCATGCACTCTTTTCACTCCATTGACTCTTAAAATTCTACTTTCAGAAATGTATGTCTTTTTAAAAAAATACAGATCTCTGTATGGCAGTTTTTATTCACTGAAAAAGAAAGCACTGCGGGGTTTCTCTGGTGGTCCAGTGGTAAATAATCAGTCTGCCAATGCAGGAGAAATACATTCATTCGATCCCAGATCCAGGAAGATCCCACATGCCATGGACCAACTAAGCCCATGTGCCCCAACTACTGATATTGAGCCTGTGTTCTACAGTCCTGGCACCCCAACAAGAGATGCCACCACAGTGAGAAGCCCAAGCACTGCAACTAGTCAGTGGCCCCTGTTTGCCGCGACAGGAGGAAAGCCTGCCCTGCCACAAAGACCCAGTACAGCGAAAATAAAACTAAGTAAGTACATAAAAAATTAAGAAAAGAAAACATTTTGAGTTCCAGTGTCCCAGAAAACAGGTTTTGAAGGATACTGGAGAGAATAAAAAGTCATCACTGGGTAGAACAAAAAGAGTGAGAAAGTCAGGAGATGCAAGGGTGGCATGAATTGTGAAGAAAACTACTCAAGGACCAACATGGGGCTATTTAATTGCTTATTCAAAATTGCTTCTGATTTCTGTGACCTTGTCCTGTATGGAAACAGCCTAAACCATAGAGACTTGACAGTCTTCCCTGCAAGAAGAGTCAGTATGCCCACTGGATGACAAGTCAGTTTTGTTAACCCTATAACCTTAATCCAGTGGGAGCTCCTGCTCTTTACTGCTTAGCATTCAAGGATTTTTCTTTTAGAAGACCAAAACAGCCAGGTGTAATTGACTGAATTCAGTACATTTTACAACAGCATGGTAGAGGGAAAGACAGGAAAGCCCCATCTCCTCCCTTGTACATTTCTGGTGGGAGTGTAAATTGCCTTGGTGAATAGAGAATGTTGACAATATGTATGAATAACTTTAAAGATGCGCCTTTTCTTTAAACTGTCAGTTGCACTTCTAGGAAACAAATATTTTTAAAAATAGATGAAAAATGACAAGGAGGAAAGATATAGTTACAGTGTGAAGCAGACAGATGAAATAATTAGGTTTTAGACTAAAAAATAAGTAAGGACATACAGGATATGGAGGGGGGGGAACTACTGAAAACACAACATAATAGTTACATGTAGAAGTTTATAGAAAACATATATTCTTCTATTCATGGAACACTGACAATTCATCATGTACTTCAGCACTAAGAAAGATATAATACAGATAGATTTTAAAAAGATACAGTCTACCTTCTCTGATTGGTGGTGATTTAATAAGAAGAAAATAACAATATGAGCCCTGAAATCCTTAAATACTTGGAGATTAAGAAACATACACCTAAACAATTTTGGAATCAAAGAGGAAATTAAAACTGAAATTCTTAATTTTACAGAAAACAATGAAAAGGTACACACTTAATAACAAAATCTACAGGATATACTTAAAACTCTACTCAGAAAAATGCATAACATTAAAAGTAAATGGATTAAGTTTTCAATTTAAGAAACTGGAAAAAGACAATAAACTAAACGGGAACAGAAGGAAAGATTTCATTTTTAAAAAACTGAAATTAATAAAATAAAAATGAAATTATCATACAAAGTATAATTAAAATCAAAAGTGCGTTCTTTGAAAATCCTGATTAAGGAAAAAGAGAGAAAGCAAAGTAAAACAAAACAACACAATGGAAAAGGAGATACACTCGTCCATACAGACAATAGTATGCTGGTAAACACTGAACAATCGGCTCTCAAGAAAAGCCTCCATTTGTAGTGCTTGCTAATTTTCATGGCATAAGAACTCCCACCATGGTGGATTTTAAGCCACAAATGTGTAGTCACCAAACCCAGAAACATAACTGGCTAGCCAACTCTAGCACACCCATAAATGGATGTAGAAGTAATTACAAGGGAATATATGTGCAGCCTACAGGATGCAGTTGAAAAATCTACCAAATATACCTAATTTTACCCAAGAAGAAACAATAAAACCTTGAGAGACTGGTAACTTTGGGCCAGACTGGAAAGGTGATTAAAGATGTCTAATTTTTTTAAATGACTCCACATTCGGATGATGTCAGAACTGGGTTCTATAAAATCTTTAGAAAACAGATCATTCCCACGTTGATTAAAATTATGAATACCACAGAGAAAGATAAAAAAATCCCAACTGCATTTATTAACTCTAATATAACCATAATATCAGAAATCTAAAAATGGTATCCAGTGTAATAAGACTACATATTGACTTCACTTTTGAATATATACAGAAAAATTCTACATAAAATAGAAAATGCAATCCAAAAGCATAACAAAAGAATAAAACACTATAATCAAACAGGGTGTATTCCAGAAACAAAAGAATGATATGACATTAGAATCATTAGAATCAACTATCAACACACAGCAACATTAATACATACTAAAAGATTTTCAAACAAAATTCAACCGGCAATCCAAATAAAAACTCTACATAAAGGACAATCTTTCAGTGTGATAACGAAAACAAATAGCAAACATGATATTCAATGGTGAAAATTCTAAAGTCCTTCCCAGAACATGAACAAGGCAACGCTATTATTCAACGTTTTTAATGTTTTAGCTGAGACAAAAGAAAATGAGAAAATTAAATAATTTATATAAATATTGGTAAAAAAGAAATTTTAAGCACTTCAGATAAACCTAAGAGATTCATGCTTTTAAAAACTTAAAAATAATAATTTGGTAATATTATTAAAGACAAGAAAATACATAAAATCAAGAGTCTTCTCCACATACTATTTTTAATTTTGGCCCTTTAATTGTTTTTTTTTATGTATTTATTTTCATCCATCTTTATTCTTTGGCCTGTGTGGGCCTCCCACTGCAGTGGCCTCTCCCACCACAAAGCACCAGCTCTGGGCACATGCGTCCCAGAGCGCTGGCTCATAATTGGACACATTAGTCCAGCCGCTTAGAGGCACATGGGATCCTCCCAAGCCAGGGATCGAAACGGTGATCCTTGCACTGCAAGGTGGACTCTTTACCCACTGGATCACCAGGGAAGCCCTCCACATACTATTTGAAATGGAAATAGAAAAGCGATCCACTCATAACACGGACAAGATCATAAGATTCTATGGATCAATTTAACAAGAACGGTGCTGTACCTATTTGAAGAACACAATAAAGTATTAAAGAGAAGCTCCCAAAAATAAAACCTGAAAAACTGCAGACATACCATGATTCTGTTTGGGACAATTTAACATCATTTCTTCCCAGTATAATATAGTGACAATCACAATACAAATGATGTATATTTGGTAACTAGGTAAAATTATTATTATTTTTAAACATTTATTTATTTATTGGGGGCGGGTTGGGGAGGGTGGGGGGGAAGGCCACTTCTATTGTTCTTTCACCTGTCCATTTTCATCCATCCTTGCTCTTTGGCCCATGTGGGCCTCCCATCACGGCAGCCTCTGTTGTCGCAGAGCACCGGCTCTGGGCGCATGCGCTCCAGAGCTTCGGCTAGGTAACTGGACACATCAGTCCAGCCGCTCCGCGGCACGTGGGATCTTCCCAGGCCAGGGATGGAACTGGCGCCCCTTGCACTGCAAGGTGGTGTCCTTACCCACTGGACCACCAGGGAAGCCCCTAGGTAAAATTATTTTAAAGTTCATATGGTGAACAAAATATCCAAGAATAGCAAGAAAATAATGGTAAAGAACTACCAGACACTACTAAATATTAAAAATTACCATAAAGCCACTATGATCAAAATAGTAATGTATTGGCATAAGAATAGAAAGTGAAATCATTAGAACTGAGTAGAGTGTAGACTGGATCCAAGTACATATGGAAACCCAGCATGTGGCAATGGGAAAAGGACTGTTGTGTGAATAAATGGCCTTGGCGAAGGAGTGCTTTATCTAGAAGAAAAAAAAAACTACATATCCTAAAATAAATTTGAAAACCACATATCCTCAAATATATTCCAGGTATATTAAAGACTTCAAATACAAAAAAGAAACCATGAAAAGAACGCTTAAGGAGGGGAGACCTTCCTCCCACAAGCCAGAAACACTAGAAGACATATAGGGAAATAGACAAATGACAGACCAGAAAAAAAAAAAATCACAACACGTGACAGATAAAAGGTTAACATCACTAATATAATAATACAATATTGGGTATCTCCAATATTAGTGACAGCAACCCTTTATCTGTCATATATATATATATATATATATATATATATATATGTATATGTATGTATATGTATGTATATATTTATGTGTATATATCTATATCTATCTATCTATCTATCTATATATATATCCATATCCTTCTTCTCACAGTCTCTGGTGGCTCAGTGGTAAAGAGTCTGCTTGTCAGGCAGGAGATGCAGGTTCTATCCCTGGGTCAGGAAGATCCCCTGGAGAAGGGCCTGGCAACCCACTCCAGTATTCTTGCCTGGAGAATTCCATGCACAGAGGAGACTGGAGGGCTATGGTCGATAGGGTGGCAAAAGTATCAGGCACAACTTGCCGACTAAACAACAACAACATCCTTCTTCTCACTTAACCAACATTCTGATTCTCATTGTTTTAAGTACGAATATGCTGATCACACAAGCACAGACTGATCCCCCTTGAAATTCATGGTATCCAGCTTCCAGCAGGCTCTCAGTGTTTCCTCCTAATCCTGTATTAGTAGGGTTCTCTTCACAGCTCCTTCCACCTCACTCCACAGTAGCTAATTCAAATCTCCAGTCCTCAAAGCTCCAAGGCCACCACCTCCCTTCTCATTCATGATAAAATCATAGCAAATGATTTTACTCTCTTCTTCATGAAGAAAACAGAACTCATTTCAGAGAATTTCCTCAAATTCTCAAAACAAACCAATAAACAAACATACCTGCGTCCTGCATTCTCAACCATCCTGCCCTTATCTGGCATTATTTAAAAAAAAAAAAAAGGTGGTATCTCTTTTCCTCTATAAAGTTTATCCCTCTACCTGTGCTCTGCGCCCTATCCTTTCCTGCCCTCTCGGGGTTCTCACTTAATCAATCTTCCCTTCTCTCTCCTTCATTCAACCTCTCCCTCTCAACTGGCTCCTTCCTATCGACATTTAAGTGTCTCCCATAGTTTAGAAAAAAAAGAAGTATCCATTTACTTCTGGAAACGCCCTCTTCTCCTGGTTCCCAAGACACTAATTCTCCTTGTTTTCCTTCTGATCACTCCAAATCCTCTGCCTGAACCTTAAATGCCAGTATTCCAAGAATTTTATCAACTTCAGTCTTATGTGATCTCTCATCCATTTCTAAGGCCTCGTACCAGTTATATGCAATAGGCTTGCTTATCTTTATTTAAAAAAAGAACTTTATGTATGGACTTCCCTGGTGGTCCAGAGTTTACGGCTCAGTGCTTCCAATGAAGGGAGTTTGGGTATGATCCCTGATCAAGGAACTAAAATTTCATATGGCTCATGGTACACCTAGAAAAAAAAGGTTTATTGAGATATAATTTATATACCATAAAATTCATCTATTTTAAGTTGGGAATTCAATGATTTTTTTTCAGTTACATATATTTTTTTCAGATTATTTTCTATTATCAGTTATTACAAGATACTGAATACTGTTCCCTGTGTTACATATAATCCTTGTTTTTTATCTGTTTTATATATAGTAGTGTATATCTGTTAATCCTATGCTCCTAATTCATTCCTCTACCCTACCTTTCCCTTTTAGTAACCATAAGTTTTTTTTATAAGTCTCTGAGTCTGTTTCTATTTTGTATAATGATTCATTCTTATATTTTAGATTCCATATGTAAATGACATCATTTAATTTGTCTTTGTCTGTCTGACTTACTTCACTTAGTATGATAATCTCTAGGTCCATCCATGTTGCTGCAAATGGTATTATTTCATTCTGTTTTGTGGATGAGTAATATTTCATTGTCTATATGTACCACATCTTCTTTATCCACACCTCTGTTGACACTTAGGTGGCTTCCATGTTTTAGCTAGTGTAAATAGTGCTGTTAGAGAATTCAATGATTTTTTTAATTAATTTACAGAACTGTGCATCCATTACCATAATCCAGTTTTAGAATAATTCTGTCACCCTCAAAAGATCCCCATTTGCCTCACTTATTCCTCTTTCCATCCTGAATCTCTCTCTTGAAATTTAGATCCATATATCAAACTGTTTACTGAACATTTTAATTTGTATAACCACAGGCACCACAAAATCAGTTTCCAAAACTGAACCCATCTCCTCCCCTCACGCTTTTCCATTAAATCTGATTCTTCTCTAATACTTCCTAAATGGCACCCCAGCCCCTTGGAAAATCTAGGGCATTGTTCTTAACTTCTCTTTCTCATCCCTCACATTCAATTAATCATTAAATCCCTAATTTTACCTCCTAAATATAATTCAAATATATCCCTTTTATCCTTTAATATTATATCACTAGTTCTGTCCATTAGAATCTCTTCCTTAATCTATCCATCCACCCAACAAACAGACACTCAGTGCCTACTATGTACACACCACACATCATGCTGCAACAGTCATCTAACGGGTCCCTTTGTCTCTGGTGGTGTTCCTTCACAGCAAAAAAAAAGTGTTCTGAATCCAGCAGCCAAGCAGCAGCATAAATCTTTTTAAAAATACACTCCTCTCAAAGCTTAAACCAGTTTCATTATCATTTCCAACTGGCTTCCCTCTGACCTTGCGACAGACTACAAACTTTCTAACATGGCTTGTAAGGTCGTTTGTGATCAGGTCCCTCCTTGCCTCTCTAAGTCTCACGTCTCATCACTCTCCTTGGATAAGTCCCTTAGTTACCTGAGTTCCTTCAACTTTGGGGGATAATAATAATGTTTATTTCAGAGGTAGCTGGGTGGATTAAATGAGATAATATATATAAAGCACTTTACACAATACCTGACACATATTAAGTGTCAATAAATGTTACCTATCAATGAGAGTGATGATAATGTTAGCCTTCTTTGATCTCTCTCTCCTCTGAACTCTTACAGTTCACACAACTGAGGACTCAATTGCTGTATTTTACATTCCTTACCATTGCTTCATACTGTTAGTTCTTGTTTCCCCAACTAGACAAGGACAGTGACTTACATACCTGTTCTAGTCCCCTGCAATACTTAGCACAATGCTAAGCACACAGTGGGGTTTACTAAATGCCTTTTGATAAACGTTCACATAGGAAAATGTGACAGAAGTTTTACTGACTCTCTATAAGGGTAGAGTTGCTTTTTTTTTTTAAAGACCATAAATCATAAATATCCTGGGAACACCATTTGCTTTCACCTCCTGGGCTAATGATGTGTTAGCAGCTGTACAGGAGGTTAGCATTAAGCATGGGGCTTGGCAGGACTCACTGTAGGTCAGTGGGTTTTTTTTTTTTTTTTCCAGATGGTTTTCTGCCAATATCCTGTTTTTGACAGAAATAGAGTGTGAAAGCATGAAGATGGCTAATTCTGCTCCCTGGCCTGCAGACAATATGCAGTTTGCCTACTCATCTGTGAGATCAGATTCTTCTTAAATAAAATGTTCTTTGCTACCAATATAATATAAATCCCACTTCCTTTGAAAGCCAATGGAATCCTCCTAAAATAGGTTTCATGTCTTGGCTAAGACTGGATGGTAATCAGAATCCCAGAATAGCCCAAAGAAACTAGAAGATTCAGAGCTCTCCAGATCCTAGAATACGTCACAAATTTGGCAAGAATTTCGTTATGTGCACTACATAGTAAACTGGCATCTTGTGATTGTTTTCCTCCTTCTTTTTCACATACTTGCTCAGTATGTACAGCTGTGGTCCTTTCACCCTCTTCTCTAATCCTCCTCTTGCCCTGTGCTTGTCCCCCCACCTGAGATGTTTCAAATAAGACCAGCACTCATCAGCCCGCCACTGTGTGCCAGTGTGTGACTTACCATATATAGACCGGGAGTGGAGTAGCAAAAGGCAGAAGTGTGGGGTTTTATGTAACATGGGCTCCCATTGGTACAATGCAGTCTTCCTGCTAAAGTCCTATTGGTTTAGAAATTATTCCAAA
This sequence comes from Tragulus kanchil, assembly GCA_022376925.1. Lineage (NCBI taxonomy): Eukaryota > Metazoa > Chordata > Mammalia > Artiodactyla > Tragulidae > Tragulus > Tragulus kanchil. The sequence continues at coordinate 60,353,294 of JAIOJX010000001.1, read as the reverse complement.
GCCAATGACTGTCTTATGTTTTTGATGTTACTAGAAGAAGCTAGAACAGGTCCGGGATATGGAGGAGAACAGGGCAGGAAAACTGTTCTGAACACAAGAGACAAGGTTTCCAATCAGAGGAAAGAAAATGCTGCCTCCTCCAGGTGTTTCTCAGTTTCTTTCCCTATATGGAAAAAATTCTAAGGGTTTGGAAAGAACCCTATGAGGCGGCAAAAACCAGACGTCAAAGCAGTCTTCACGATCCAGTTTAAACACTAATTCTCTCATTAGACACATTCTTCCCACATATACTCTCTTTACAATATACCCATCTCTGCACACACATACACAAGATGAACACTCAGGCAGCCATTTTTGAAACAGAGAAATGCATAGCATGTGGAAGAGTGCTAACATGTATGCTCTATAGAAAGCTTATCACCACAAAGAAGGGCATGCCCAAACACTGCTCAGATACACACTGTGCCGTTCCCCCATGGACACATATTTGAATAACACACCAAGTCTGATTAGACTGACAGATGTCTGTCCTTATCCAAACTGTAGGCACAATAATAAGCAACTTGCAAAGCACTGCACAGAGAGCCACTAACTGATCTGGTCAGCTCTGCCCTTCTCAAGCCCTCACTCTGCACTTACTCCCTGTGTGATTCTGTGCAAATTAGTTACCTGCTCTGTGCCTCAGGATCCCTATCTGTAAAATGAGAATAATCATAGTACATATCTCATAGGGTTATTGTGAAGATTAAATGAGTGAATGCATGTAAAGCTCTTAGGGGTAGTAAGAGTTCCTAAAACTTCCTGAGATGGAGTAAACTTAGATTGGAGATATGATTTAGGTGAGAGGAGAGGGAGAAGGAATGCGTTGAGGTGTGGAATTCTCTTTCTGTCCTGAGGCAGTCAGCCAATTCAGCATCCTCCAGTGCCTGGGTTTTGGTTGTCATGGTAACGGGACAGCTGCTTATAGGCTGGTAACCAAGCACCTTGTCCAGACAGGGGATAGTAATCTACAGAGGGACCTCAGTTTCCGCACAAGGTCCTGGGCTTTCTTTTAGGAATGCTTACTTCTAAGTTTGGCAACCAGAGCTCAGGCAGGCAGCCCCTCTTCTGTTCCAATGGAAATGGGAGGGAAGAAACAAACAGGACCTGCAAGTTGACCCTGACTACTTCCAAAAGCCCATGGCATCAAATCATGGTCTTGTTTTCAGATGATGAAACCAGAGCACAGAGAGGGTTAGCAGCCTACTTAAAAGCAACCAGCTAATGGGTGAGTGGTCAAGTTGGGACTACCCAAGAATGATGGGCTCCAGGCCTCTCGCTGGAGCTTCAGCCTCAGCTGCTAATTTCCTTAGCCTGCCTGGACTGCTGCTACTTTGGCAGCCAGTTAGCTAGCCCGGTGGCTCAGATGGTAAAGAATCCACCCACAGTGTAGGAAACCTGGGTTCCATCCCTGAGCTGAAAGATCCCCTGGAGGAGGGATCAGCAACCCACTCCAGTATTCTTACCTGGAGAATTTCATGGCTCATCCATGGGGCTGAAAAGAGTCAGACACAACTGAGCAACTTGACTAGTTATAGGTATACATGTACTTTTCAATAATCATTCCATCCAAGGACATGAGCCCACCATTAAGAGTAATAATGTATCCGGACCATATATAAAAATTAACTCAAAATGGATTAAATCCTCGAATATGACTTAAAACCATAAAACTCCCAGAAGAAAACATAGTCAGGAAGAACTTAGTGGAGAAAACACTAAGTATGAAGGCTCCTCAAGAAACTAAATGTGGAACTACCATATGATCAAGCAGCTCCACTTCCAAGTATTTACCTGAAGAAAATGAAAACACTAATTCAAAAATAAGTACCCAGGACTTCCCTGGTGATCCAGTGATTGACAGTCCACCCTGTGGTGCAGGGGTTGTACGTTTGATCCCTGGTTGGGGAACAAGATCCCACATGCCCAGGGCAACTAAGTCCAAGTGCTGCAAGGAACGATCCTGCATGCCAAAACTAAGAGCCAAGGTAGTCAAATAAAGAAATAAATATTAAAAAAAAAATACCCACCTTCCATGTTCATTGCAGCATTATTTACAATAGCTAAGACACAGAAGCAAAGAGTTCATCAGTGGATGAATGGATAAAGAAACTGTGGTAGACCCACATTATGGAATATTATTCAGTCATAAAAAAGAATGAAATCTTGCCATTTGTGATCATATGGATGGCCCTCAAGAGCACTATTCTAAGTGAAATAAGTTAGACAGAAAAGCATGGATATCATGTGATCTCTCTTATATGTGTGAAATCTAAAAAAATTTTTTTAAATTAATTTATTTATTTTTATTTGAAGGGGGTGGGGTGGGGAGGGAGGGGAGCAGGTGGGCCACTTCTATTGGTCTTTCATTTGTCCATTTTCATCCATCTTTGTTCTTTGGCTCCTGTGGGCTTCCCATCGCGGTGGCCTCTGTTGTCACAGAGCACCGGCTCTGGCCGCATGCGCTCCAGAGCTCTGGCTCGGTCATTGGACACATGGGTCCAGCTGCTCCGCGGCACGTGGGATCTTCCCAGGCCAGAGATCGAACCGGCACCCCTTGCACTGCAAGACGGTGTCCTTACCCACTGGATCACCAGGGAAGCCCTTAAAAAATTTTTAATTAAACAACAACAAAAAAGCTCATAGAGACAAAACAAATTGGTGGTTCCCAGAGGTCAGGAATAAAGTGGATGAGCTGTTTCTAGCCTTTTTTTAGTTTAAGTAAATTGAATTTTTTAAAATAGTAACGAAGTATGCACTTTTCTGAGGAAATCTATATATCTGCAGTCACTGAAGCATTATATTTATTAGTTACCGTCTAAGTGTGATAAGATCAGGACACTTTTGAGAGTAAATCTTTACTGCTAAACTCTTTTGTGATGGTTAAGAAAACCTGTGTTAGGTAGAGGAGCACAATCATGTCCCAGGAGGACCCAGCAAGGCAGTCTCAGGAAGGAAGGGCGGGTCCCACAGTAAACTGAGTGCATAAACAGGGTCGGTATTGATACCTGGACTTTCCACTCCATTTTCATCCCTAACCCTGGGTCTCATGGCATAAAAGTAATCTGAGCAAGTAAGTGCCTTAACAGTGGGCACTACTACTTCCTTCCGCAAGGGGTGTTAGGACAGGGTTGCTCTGGGCTATTAAATATAGGTACATAACAAGCTTCCCATGGAGTCAGGAATGCCAAGGCCCCCAAAAGATCATCTATTCTTCTGGAGTGGTTTAATGAAGGGAAGAAAATAAGTGGGCATCCTAAGCCATCTCCTCTCTGTCTGCTAAATCATGTCTGACTCTTTGCAACCCCATGGACTGTGGTCCATCAGGCACCTCTGTCCATGGGATTTTCTAGGCAAGAATACTGGAGTGGGTTGCCATACCCTTCTCCAACACAAATGAATCTGTGGCAAGTAGACAGATAGCGTCTTCAGTTGGCTGCAGAGTACAGCAGAAAGAACATGGACTTTGAAGTCAGAGAGATGCAAGACTGAGCTCAAGCTTACTCTATGTGTGACCTTGAATAAGTCATCTAACTTCTCTCACTCTCATGTTTCTCATTTGCAAAATGGTATTATCACCAACATTATCTCAGGGTTGTCATAAACCTTGAGATTAGAAACAAGAATGCCTCTAGCATAAAGCCCAGGACATAAGATTCAAATATGAATCTCTGCAACGCCCAGTCTCTGCTTTCCATATCACACAGCTGGACTCGTCTAGACAAGCAGACATAGAAAGCTTATTTCAAGGGCTGTGTGCTTATCTATTATAGTGGTGACTGTTGCTTTCATTTCAGGGATTTTTCTTGGTTTTTGTTTTATTTGTTTGGTATTTTGGTTGGGTTGATGGCAAGAAAGATTGGAGATAAAGGTGGGGCTGGAAACATTTAAAGGTTACAGGGTAGGCTTGATGGGGCTGTAACCTGAATTAACAGAATTCCACCGACTTTTCAAGAGCACAAAATTTGGAAATGGGGGGAAGTTCAGGTTGAGAATGGTCCCAGGAGGACCCAGCAAGGCAGTCTCAGGAAGGAAGGGCGGGTCCCACAGTAAACTGAGTGCATAAACAGGGTCGGTATTGATACCTGGACTTTCCACTCCATTTTCATCCCTAACCCTGGGTCTCATGGCATAAAAGTAATCTGAGCAAGTAAGTGCCTTAACAGTGGGCACTACTACTTCCTTCCGCAAGGGGTGTTAGGACAGGGTTGCTCTGGGCTATTAAATATAGGTACATAACAAGCTTCCCATGGAGTCAGGAATGCCAAGGCCCCCAAAAGATCATCTATTCTTCTGGAGTGGTTTAATGAAGGGAAGAAAATAAGTGGGCATCCTAAGCCATCTCCTCTCTGTCTGCTAAATCATGTCTGACTCTTTGCAACCCCATGGACTGTGGTCCATCAGGCACCTCTGTCCATGGGATTTTCTAGGCAAGAATACTGGAGTGGGTTGCCATACCCTTCTCCAACACAAATGAATCTGTGGCAAGTAGACAGATAGCGTCTTCAGTTGGCTGCAGAGTACAGCAGAAAGAACATGGACTTTGAAGTCAGAGAGATGCAAGACTGAGCTCAAGCTTACTCTATGTGTGACCTTGAATAAGTCATCTAACTTCTCTCACTCTCATGTTTCTCATTTGCAAAATGGTATTATCACCAACATTATCTCAGGGTTGTCATAAACCTTGAGATTAGAAACAAGAATGCCTCTAGCATAAAGCCCAGGACATAAGATTCAAATATGAATCTCTGCAACGCCCAGTCTCTGCTTTCCATATCACACAGCTGGACTCGTCTAGACAAGCAGACATAGAAAGCTTATTTCAAGGGCTGTGTGCTTATCTATTATAGTGGTGACTGTTGCTTTCATTTCAGGGATTTTTCTTGGTTTTTGTTTTATTTGTTTGGTATTTTGGTTGGGTTGATGGCAAGAAAGATTGGAGATAAAGGTGGGGCTGGAAACATTTAAAGGTTACAGGGTAGGCTTGATGGGGCTGTAACCTGAATTAACAGAATTCCACCGACTTTTCAAGAGCACATTGGAAATGAGGAAGTTCGGTGAGATGTGCAAAGAGTGGAGCGAGCAGAAGAATCCAAAATCAGGCAAGGGTTCTGGTCATTTAGTGAACAATCTGGAATTTGAACACTGAGAATGTTGTGTTCAACACAGAAACTAGGGGAAGAAGGCAGAAGATGGGGGATGGAGGTATAAACTGAGGTTCACAGCACTAAAAAAAAAAAAATGCGCAAAAACACAAGAGTCCATGCCTACATGAACTGTTTTGACTATGAAAACATGGCCACACTGGAAAGCTTGTATGCCTTATAGGTGTGGGGTGGGGAGGGAAAGACAATGTTAATCCTAACTCATTGTATCCTTACAACCTCTCGTGAGCCCATACCCTCCAAATGTTTTCAAATGCAGCCTTTAATTTTATCAAAAATGTTATTTCACTGGAATATATCAAGAACTGTCACCAAATAATGAAACACATTAGGTGTCTGAGAGACTGCAAAGCATTTTCTTTCTTAGTATAAAAATAGGCTATGTCCACACTTCAGATTGCACAGTTGATTTAGGTTTTTCATCTATGTTAAATATCAACTGCCATATACTTATTAAGATTGAATATAATACTCTGAATTAGTCATTTCAGCAGTATAAGTGAATAGACTGCCTAGGTACTCCCACTGTTCATGAAAACCATTTTCTTCACCTATTATTTTACATGGGCTTCAAAATAGCTATTTCACTCTCACAAGGTGCTGGTAGTCCAAATCCTCCTCAGGAGCTTAATGTTAAGTCTGTTCCTCTAGCTCTTCTATATCCCACAAAAATACTCACAGAACATTCTAGCTTATAAACATTTTTAAATCCCCAATAAATGTTGAATCATTATGCTGTGCATCTGGAACTAACATAGAGTTGTTTGTCAATTACATTTCAATAGAAAAAAAATCCCTCAAATTCACTGTTTTTAAAACCAGTAGAGATGAAAGCATTTGTCCCTCCCCAAAACATTTCTTTTGTCTTTGCTTAGGGGCAGTAATCAAGAGGAATTGGGGCAGGATAAAAGGCAAGTTTCCTGAAGTATCAGCTTAAAGAATTCCTGAGAGGGCTTCCCTGGTAGCTCAGTGGTAAAAGAGTCCGCCTGCCAATGCAGGAGACATGGGTTTGATCCCTGATCCGGGAAGATCCCACATACTGCAGAGCAACTAAGCCCGTGAGCCACAACTATGGATCCTGTGCTCTAGAGCCTCAGAGCCACAACTATTGAGTCCATGGGCCGCAACTACTGAAGTCCGTGTGCCCTAGAGCCTGAGCTACACAAGAGAAGTCACCGCAACAAGAAGCCTGCTCACTTCAACTAGAGAGTAGCCCCTACTCCCTGCAACTAAGGAAGAGCCTGTGGCAGCAGTGAAGACCCAGAATAGCCATAAATAAATTAATTAATTAATTAAATTTTAAAAAAGAATTCCTGAGATATTCGTGCAGAAGGGCAGTGAACTTTTCCATACTAAATAAAATGTGCTTAATTTAGTAACTGAAAACCGGGAGCTTATTGCGCATAATAACCATTTTTAGGGTACCACTTTTGCACAGTTGTGGGTGGGTGGTTGAATAGGGCCATACGGCTGAGATTTTCAACATTTGTAGTGTTGCAATTTCATCACCAGTCCCAACGCAAATTCTAGTTCATGTGTTAAATTTGAGGTTGATTGTGATCACTGGGAACTGACTGTCTTCCTCACCTTCAGAAATATCAATGATCCTCTAGACCTCCTGAAGCAGGGACTAGGAATATCTGACAAAGGTGTCCAGAAATACTGCTAGTACTATTAATACCAGACTTCCCTGATGGCTCAATTGTAAAGAAAAAAACCCGGCCTGCCAATGCAGGAGATTCAGGTTTGATCCTTGAGTTGGGAAGACCCCCGGAGAAGGAAATGGCTACCCACTCAAGTATTCTTGCCTAGGAAATCCCATGGTCAGAGGAGCCTGGTGGGCTACAGTCCATGGGGTTGCAAAAGAGTTGGGCAAAAGAGTCGTACAGGACTGAGCAACTAAGCAACTGTAATATCAGGCTTCCCAGGTGGTGCTAGTGGTAAAGAACCTGCCTGCCAATGCAGGAGACACAGGTTGGATCCCTGGATGGGGAAGATCCCCTGGAGGAGGGCATGGCAACCCACTCCAGTATTCTTGCCTGAACTATCCCATGGACAGAGGAGCCTGGCGGGCTATGGTCCATAGGGTAGCAAAGAGTCAAGACACGACTGAAACGACTTAGCACACACACTATTAATATTAGTACTACAAATCCTAGCAACTGCTCCTATTATCACTACTGCTGCCGCCGCCACTGTTACTACCATTTATTGAGCCTTGACTATCTGCTAATTACAGTAGCAAGTGTTTTATATGTATTACTTTTTCCTTCAAACTATGATAAGTCTAAGTTTCATAGATAATGAAACTGAGGCTAGAAAAGTTATGTTTCCAAGGTTACACAGCTAGCATGCAACTCCAAAGCTATAGTATTACATTGCATCCCAGAACCTACACACTTTGTATGAAGAGTGAGTTGTGTAGAAACTGAGGAGTGATCTATAGAAACTTGGAGTTGGGCAGGAGAGGCCAGGATTGGAAAGGGGGCTGGAAGCCAAGTCAGGATGGGAAATGAAGTATGTGTGGTCAGTGGATCTAATGACGCCTGTTTTTAGCTACCCAATAATAAAATAAACAACTAGAATATTGTGCGAGTGTTTGTGAGTCTGATTGTTTGGGATTTCAAAGAGTAATAACTACCACTCTATTTCTCTCTTCACTTTCACAATCAAACTTCTTACAGCATGTTTCCCTTACAGCTAACTTTCTCTTGGACTTCTCTGACTCTGTCTTCTCTCCTCACCTTTCCACTGAACCTTCTCTCAAAGTCCACTAAAGATGTCTTCCCATATAATGGCACTGCTCCATTGGACTCTACCAACACTTCCACACCCTGAAGGTCTCTCTTTCTTTGCTATTTGGAGCCTCTGTTTTATCAGTTTTCCTCCTCCAATCTGCTCCTTCTGTTTCTCATTTGCTTTCCTCCAGAAGTCAAACCCATATATCATTCCCCTTGCTCACTACATGTCATCCTTATGATGCGTCAGGAACCACAGGTGATGAACAAGGGGCGTCCAAGTGATGTACACTTGGGCCTTGCAAAAGGAAGCATAATGGGGTGGTCAGCGGTGCAGGCTCCGGAGCGAAAGTGCCTAGATTCAAATTCCCACTCTGTTACCAACTAGCAGCATGATCTTGACAAATCACTTCAATCTCTCTGTATCTCAATGTCTCTATCTGTAAAGTGAGAATAATAACTGTGTTTACCTCACAGAGTTGTTGTGAGGATTAAATGAGTTAACACATATAAAGTGCTCACCTGCAACACAGGGAATCTTCATTGTCACTTATGATTGCAGTTTTTACAGAGGTAATATCTAAAATGTTGATTATTCCCAAGAGTGAAAATTTTCCTTCTGATATTTAATTTTTTTAAACACACGCCATCCCTCAGTAACCTTGTAAAAAAGCCAGAGTTTTTGCATTTATTTTTGGGAAGTTGGTTAGTCGTTATATTCTGAGCGACAAACAACTGATTTCTGTGCCCTGTGCTTCTCATTATACACCTTCTCCATGGTTTCAGTGCTACTTAGATGACTTCCAAGTATGTATCCTTTCCCAGACCTCTCTCCTGACCTCCACACCCAGCCAGCTATCCACTAGGCATTTCCTACTTGACTCTCGGACCCATAGCACAAAAAACCTCACTTGTCTAAAAAGAACTCCACTTATTTCCTAACCTAGTTAAAGGCAACACATTCAGTTACCCAAGACAGAGATCTATAGATCATCCAACTATTCTCTCATCTCTCTACCCACTGCATATAACTGCTCACCAAGAAACAATGACTCTACCTCCTACAAATGTGTTTTGAATTGACCTCCCGCTCCCTAATCCTACCGTCACTGCCTTAGGTTGGCCTTCATCTCTCCATGAATCAGTAAAAGCCGCCTGACTGGTGTCTTTACCTTCAGTTTTGACCCTGATGCTAGCTCCACCCTGCATACTACAGCCAGACCAATGCTGAAATGAAAACCATATCCAGCTATTTACCCGCTTTAAATACTCCCATGAGTCCTCAGAGTCTTCAGGATCAAGTCCAAACACCTACGCATGGTATATACAAGGCCTTTCACTAGCCAGGCCCTCGCTACTCCTCCACACTCGCCTCTTACAGTGTGATTCTTACATTTCACATTCTGGCTCAGCCAAACTTCTGGTGCTCCCCTGAACACCGCTACGCTGTTTGCCCTTCTGTGTTCTTGTGTGGTGCTCCCTTACTCTCTTTTCTCATTTGGGGGGCAAAATTTTACTTATTTCAAGACAATTTGATTTGGGGGCTCCATTCTTCAGTCTTCTTTCCTAAATCCCTCACACAAACTGAGATATGTCTTTCTCTATGCTAGCTTGTCATCTGGTACTTTATCTTCATGACACTAATTACCACTTCACATTGTATTTGACATTTTACCTGTTAAACAAGTTCCTCGAGCTCAGGGACTATTTACTGTTTGTCTCTACATACCCAGTGCATGGTGTACCATTTTGCCCATACAATTTGCTCATTTCCACCTCTTTTTTTTAGTTCTGCTTTCTGTCTAAGCAGAAAGAGGAATTTACTTTTCCTCCTTCAACATTTGGCTAGAATGCATTTTCTCTATGAAATTTTCCTTGATTACACTTCCATCACTCTAATCACTCCATTTTAATCATGTCCTCAGTGCTTGCACAACCTTCCAAAAACCATATTTGTGCTTCAGTGATTTAAGACTCGTTTCTTTTAGCTCAGCCACTCTAACACATTTCAGGATCATCGGCTAAAGCCACCCAGCAGTGTTGTTGTTTTTTTGAACTAATTTATGTTAAGATACCTATTTTAATGGTTGAAGACATTGATTCTTGCTCCTCCAAAACCAAGTAACATTTCAATGAGCAACAGGAGCAGAAAGGGGAGGACACCAAGTCACCTACACTTTGAACTCTAAGAGAAAGACTTCTAAACGTTATTGGAGCAAAGACCTGAAAAGCTGAAATTCCCCAAACTAAGGGAAGCCGTCTCATCTCCTTTCTCTTTTTCTTTCTCTTAATGCTAAAAGTTGTACCACCCAGCTCCTTAAAAAGGCTTGAGAAGAGCCAGAAAGAAATCAAACTGCCAATGGGGCTTCTGAAATGGACAGACCCATTGCCCTGCAGGAGTTCTGGAGGGGAGGAAAACCGATGGCACACAGAATAGCCAGGGAAGCACTTGAATCCACTCCATGCCCTAAAAATTAACAATAAGATGAACTAAGGAAACCTGGGAGGGCCATGCTGCATTTATCTGTGCTCCCTGTAACTGCACACTGTTTTATACATAATCCTTTTTCTCACTAGATACTGGGTTGTTCCTAGCTAGATTAAGGAGGTCATCAACAACATATGTTTCAACGTATGTAGCCCCCAGATGACTGACCACATGGAGTATGTCCGTTGCCTGACTGATTAGTATTTAACCATTTTCCTTGCCCTCAGTATTTGCAGGAATGCTTATGTGTTCACAAAACCATGCAAACTTGAAAGCCAAGAGGAAATATTCATCTGTTGGTATACATTTTCCCTTGGCTATGCATTAAACAGAGATTTCCTCTGGAAACAAACAAAAGATGCCTGATGAGATGGGACAAAGAACTATATATAGAGATCAAGTGGCCAGAGGAGCAAGGTCAGAGCATGCCCTTCCTTAAGATTAAAGGAGCCTTGGGCCCGCTCTCCCTTCTTCCCTTGTTCTCCAGCCCTGAAAGAAAATATTTTCCGACTGCCTACCCACTGAATTCTGAAACACTGGGCAGTGACTCTTTAACAGTCTTGCATTACCAAAGAATTCAGTGAACAAATCCGTGGTGATCCTAATCTCTGTTTCTGTAATAATAGGAAGACTGCAGCTTTGTTTACTTTCCGAGGAGAATAGAGAACGGGAAGAAAGAACCAGGAGAGGGAGGCAGTATTTATGACTCTTTCATGAAAAGTCAATCTGTGACAAAACATTTGCAAACAATCAGGAAGGGGAACAGGTCTGGCAGGAAAATGGCCTATTCCAGGTTTCTCAGAAGTGCCTTAGCTGGGATCCTCCACCCCCGCCCAAAGTGAAATGCTTGCTTTACCCTGTGAATCTAGTTATTCCCAATAGACATATCTGGATTAGATAAAATGAAAAAAATTGAAATCACCCCTCAGTGTCTGGCTCCTATGACAGTTGTCTCCTACTTACTTCATTTTATAAAGTATTTCTAAGCATTTATGAAGTCTTAAATTCTTTATTTAACTGCATTTCTAATCCTGGGGCTTGTCCTGAAGCCTTCTGGACACACAGGCTCTGTGCTGAATGAGCATAATAAGTACCCTGTATTCACCCTGTTATTATGGGGAAGTCAGGGCGCATCCCTAACCTTTCAGAAGGAGTGATACCATAGAGCACAGCCATGCGCTTCCATATGCCATCCTGTAGGGCCCCTGTCAGAGACAGCATCCTAAACTAAAAAGACCGTGGAGTTAATTCCCAAGACACATTCTCACCCTTGACATGTAATGCAGTATCTCAAGATTCTTTCCCAATTCTCAGTTAACATTTTAATTCCATTCCCTGTATTGCTTGCACATGTGTATCCACATCCAGGTAGATTTGTATAACATGTGAGCCCCCAGAGGATAAGTACTGTGTCTCTGCCATTTGCCTTGTACCTGCTACAGTGTTATGCAGTGTTAGTTAGTGTTAGTCACTCAGTCATGTCTGACTCTTTGCAACCCTATGGACTGTAGCCTGCCAGGCTCCTCTCTCCATGAGATTCTCCAGGCAAGAATACTGGAGTGGGTGGCCATGCCCTTCTCCAGAAGATCTCCCTGACCCAGGTATCGAACCTGGGTTTTCTGAATTGCAGGCAGATTCTTAACTGTCTTAGCCAATGAGGAAGTCCAGTGCTATGCATAAATATAAAAAAAGGACACGTTTTGTGTGCAAGAGCAGACAGTGGCCAAAGATTTTATATTCATCCCCAACATCCACTGGATCATTAAAAAAGCAAGGGAATTCCAGAAAAACACCTACTTCTGCTTCATTGACTATGCTAAAGCCTTGGCTGTGTGGATCACAACAAACTGGAAAATTCTTCATGAGGCAGGAATACCAGAACACCTTACCTGGCTCCTGAGAAACCTGTATGCCTCCACCCCGCCCAAAGTTTTTACCCTGTGAATCTAGTTATTCCCAATAGACATATCTGGATTAGATAAAATGAAAAATTGAAATCACCCCTCAGTGTCTGGCTCCTATGACAGTTGTCTCCTACTTACTTCATTTTATAAAGTATTTCTAAGCATTTATGAAGTCTTAAATTCTTTATTTAACTGCATTTCTAATCCTGGGGCTTGTCCTGAAGCCTTCTGGACACACAGGCTCTGTGCTGAATGAGCATAATAAGTACCCTGTATTCACCCTGTTATTATGGGGAAGTCAGGGCGCATCCCTAACCTTTCAGAAGGAGTGATACCATAGAGCACAGCCATGCGCTTCCATATGCCATCCTGTAGGGCCCCTGTCAGAGACAGCATCCTAAACTAAAAAGACCGTGGAGTTAATTCCCAAGACACATTCTCACCCTTGACATGTAATGCAGTATCTCAAGATTCTTTCCCAATTCTCAGTTAACATTTTAATTCCATTCCCTGTATTGCTTGCACATGTGTATCCACATCCAGGTAGATTTGTATAACATGTGAGCCCCCAGAGGATAAGTACTGTGTCTCTGCCATTTGCCTTGTACCTGCTACAGTGTTATGCAGTGTTAGTTAGTGTTAGTCACTCAGTCATGTCTGACTCTTTGCAACCCTATGGACTGTAGCCTGCCAGGCTCCTCTCTCCATGAGATTCTCCAGGCAAGAATACTGGAGTGGGTGGCCATGCCCTTCTCCAGAAGATCTCCCTGACCCAGGTATCGAACCTGGGTTTTCTGAATTGCAGGCAGATTCTTAACTGTCTTAGCCAATGAGGAAGTCCAGTGCTATGCATAAATATAAAAAAAGGACACGTTTTGTGTGCAAGAGCAGACAGTGGCCAAAGATTTTATATTCATCCCCAACATCCACTGGATCATTAAAAAAGCAAGGGAATTCTAGAAAAACACCTACTTCTGCTTCATTGACTATGCTAAAGCCTTTGACTGTGTGGATCACAACAAACTGGAAAATTCTTAAAGAGATGGGAATACCAGACCACCTTACCTGCTTCCTGAGAAACCTGTATGCAGGTCAAGAAGCAACAGTTAAAACTGGACATGGAACAATAGACTGGTTCCAAATAGGGAAAGGAGTATGTCAAGGCTGTATATTGTCACCCTGCTTATTTAACTTATACGTATCAAGCTGGAATTAAGATTGCTGGGAGAAATATCAACAATCTCAGATGTGCAGATGACACCACCCTAATAGCAGGAAGCAAAGAGAAACTAAAGAGTCTTTTGATGAAGGTAAAAGAGAAGAGTAAAAAAGCTGTCTTAAAACACAATATTCAGAAAACCATGGCATCCACTCCCATCACTTCATGGCAAATAGTTGGGAAAAAAATAGAAACAGTGACAGACTTTATTTTCTTGGGCTCCAAAATCACTGCAGATGGAGACTGCAGTCACAAAATTAAGAGACGCTTACTCCTTGAAAGAAAAGCTATGACAAACCTAGACAGCATATTCAAAAGCAGAGACATCACTTTGCCACCAAAGGTGCATATAGTCAAAGCTACGGTTTATCCAGCAGTCATGTATGGCTGTGAGAGTTGGCCCATAAAGAAGGTTGAGCGCTGAAGAACTGATGCTTTCAAACTGCAGTGCTAGAGAAGACTCTTAAGAGTCTCTTGGACAGCAAGGAGATCAAACCAGTTAATGCTAGAGGAAACCATCCCTAAATATTCATTGGAAGCACTGATGCTAAAGCTGAAGCGCCAATAACCCAGCCACCTGATGCAAAGAGACAACTCATTGGAAAGACCCTAATGCTGGGAAAAATAGAAGGCAGGAGGAAAACAGGACAACAGAGGATGGGATGATTGGATGGCATCACCAATTCAATGGACATGAGTTTGAGCAAGCTCCAGGAGATATTAAAGGACAGGGAAGCCTGGCATGCAGCAGTCCATGAGTCGTAAAGAGTCGGACACGACTGAGCAACTGAACAACAACAAGGAAACCTCTTAAACTCCTCCTTTGCTGGTTGCCATGGGGCTGCTCTTCCCACCTACTCTGCTTACATTTGGCACTAGTGTCATCTCCTGGAGAGTCAAGCAGTAATACTAGTTCTTAAAGAGATGGGAATAAAAATTTCCTGAGAAATCTGTATGCAGGTCAAGAAGCAACAGTTAGAACTGGACATGGAACAACAGACTGGTTCCAAATCAGGAAAGGAGTACGTCAAGGCTGTATATTGTCACCCTGCTTATTTAACTTATACGTATCAAGCTGGAATTAAGATTGCTGGGAGAAATATCAACAATCTCAGATGTGCAGATGACACCACCCTAATAGCAGGAAGCAAAGAGAAACTAAAGAGTCTTTTGATGAAGGTAAAAGAGAAGAGTAAAAAAGCTGTCTTAAAACACAATATTCAGAAAACCATGGCATCCACTCCCATCACTTCATGGCAAATAGTTGGGAAAAAAATAGAAACAGTGACAGACTTTATTTTCTTGGGCTCCAAAATCACTGCAGATGGAGACTGCAGTCACAAAATTAAGAGACGCTTACTCCTTGAAAGAAAAGCTATGACAAACCTAGACAGCATATTCAAAAGCAGAGACATCACTTTGCCACCAAAGGTGCATATAGTCAAAGCTACGGTTTATCCAGCAGTCATGTATGGCTGTGAGAGTTGGCCCATAAAGAAGGTTGAGCGCTGAAGAACTGATGCTTTCAAACTGCAGTGCTAGAGAAGACTCTTAAGAGTCTCTTGGACAGCAAGGAGATCAAACCAGTTAATGCTAGAGGAAACCATCCCTAAATATTCATTGGAAGCACTGATGCTAAAGCTGAAGCGCCAATAACCCAGCCACCTGATGCAAAGAGACAACTCATTGGAAAGACCCTAATGCTGGGAAAAATAGAAGGCAGGAGGAAAACAGGACAACAGAGGATGGGATGATTGGATGGCATCACCAATTCAATGGACATGAGTTTGAGCAAGCTCCAGGAGATATTAAAGGACAGGGAAGCCTGGCATGCAGCAGTCCATGAGTCGTAAAGAGTCGGACACGACTGAGCAACTGAACAACAACAAGGAAACCTCTTAAACTCCTCCTTTGCTGGTTGCCATGGGGCTGCTCTTCCCACCTACTCTGCTTACATTTGGCACTAGTGTCATCTCCTGGAGAGTCAAGCAGTAATACTAGCTTCAGAAAGGCACGGTGAAAGCACCACCTACAACCAAGAGGGCCAGAATGAGTCCTCCTCCATTAGCACAATGATGCATTGTTTTATGAGATTGGCTCCTTACCACTTAAATAGAGTAGAGTCCTAAATTATACAGGTTGGATTGGTGCAATGGGTTGGGAAAGGTTAGAACAGGGCTATGTTTGGGTGAGGCTGGCCAGAGTGATAAGCTTCCAGGGGAGGGGCAGGGGGAAGAGGGTGGTGAGATGGTAGAGAGGTGCTGAAGTGAATAAGCAATGAAAAGAAACTGCTTACTTTGCTAATTTGACTACAACTTGCTCTCTACTTAAATAACTTTTTGATGAGAATGAGGTAGTGATGATTATAATTTCAAACCGTGTTTTATTCACTGTAAGTTGTTACCCCACCCTCAGTCATGCAAATTCT
This sequence comes from Tragulus kanchil, assembly GCA_022376925.1. Taxonomy (NCBI): domain Eukaryota; kingdom Metazoa; phylum Chordata; class Mammalia; order Artiodactyla; family Tragulidae; genus Tragulus; species Tragulus kanchil. The sequence continues at coordinate 60,337,313 of JAIOJX010000001.1, read as the reverse complement.
AAGCTAAGGGATTCCTTGTCTCCTGCTCACAATACTTTCTTGTCTCTTCACCAGTGTGGGTTTTTTATACTGTAAGCTAACAGCATAATCAGAAGCTTTGATAGAGTGGAACATATAAAGGGATTCTGATTAGCTGAAAACCACTCTAAAATGCCTTCTGTTTAGTTTCTCCCCTCTTGAAAAGGATGAGATCGAAGAGAAAAAGAAAAGAACAAAGAAAGTACCTATTCACAGACTCATGACTTGAGAAATCTGGAACAGACAGTGAAGGTCATGTGTTCAGTTCAATCCCTCATTTTATAGATAAGGCCACTGAAGATGAAAGGGTAAGTGACTTACTCAAAACCATACTATGGGTTAATGACAGAGTCAAGGTTAGAAACCAATTTTCCAACTTACATTCCAATAGATGTTCTTTTCATTGTTATACTTCCAAAATTCCCCACCCTATTCCACAATTTCACACCTGACTTTAACCGGTATCCATGTCCCCTACATACAGCAACATCCTCTTCCACAAATGGAGAACTCAGCAGGGATTAAACTGCTATGGTATGCTCATCCTACAAGAACAACCCACTTTAAGAAACCCAATATTTTAAGATATCCAATCAGTAGTATAAGAAGATTCTCATATAAGAAGACTCATATAAGAAGATACTTTGCCTTACAAGAAGATTCTCCAACATTCTTTTAAATAGGAATCCATGGTTCCTTTTAAATAGGAATGGTTCAAAGTGAACTTGATCCATTACATTTTCTGTCATATAAGTAAGATTAGAATGAGACTATCAGGTTAAAGTAGAAACATTTTTACCCAACCACTTCCCATGAGGAGTCCTATAATATTTTACCCAACCTTGTTTACAGTTTAAGCTCTATCGGCACCTCTTCAACAAAATCAACCCAAAACCAAATGCTATGGCTGAAGTTTCAAGCTCTTGAGAAAAAGAGAGAAACAGCATCTTTTTTTATTATTATTATTATTACATCCACTTAAGAAGAGGACTACTCCTCTCGTAAGCTCTGCTCAAGATCTGACGTAGATAACACATTTTGAAAACCTTCTATTGTATAACACATGACAATTCACAGATAACTTTAACACAGATATCATTTGTTGATGACAAGAATAAGTGGAAAGGTGATGAGTGAGGACCAGGTAAGCTGCACAGAAAAGAAGGGAAGAGGGCATAGGAAGAGGAGAAATAATTCTGATCATTTCTTTACAGGGACAATATTGCATTCAACGAATCTCACTCTACCCCCAAAGACCCGGCATTCCCAACTTCCCTTACTCCTCATTCATCTCTTTTAAGAAACTATGATGTCCAGACTGATGAAGAAAGAAACAGACTTCATGTTGGATTGTCATACCACCCGCTATTGGAAAAGAAGACAGGGTTGCCCCTTGGACTGATGTCTTTCCCCCAAGTCACCACCACCACTTATTATATTATCTGCCACTTTTCTTGGAACATGCACCCTAAAGGAATTAGATTTCTTAGAACTCTCATTAAGCCTTTCACTTCAAATGACTGAGCCATACACTGACAAAACAAGTGCCCCCGCCCCTCAGGGATCACTGGATCCAGGTTCTTTGAAAGAATGACAAATGTTTCTGTTACGTACCTCAACCTGCTGGCAGATCTGTATTAGCTTGGCCATTTGATTTTCTAGTTCACTGTTGCGCTTAACCAGGTTGGTGAGGTTCATCTCCAGAGTTTGCTGCCATTGTGACGTAGAAAGCCAGAGGGCAACAGGGAAGGAGGGAAAAAAGAAGAAATGTTCAATGATTTTGAGACCCAGTATCATGGAAATCAGTCAGTCAACACATATTTCAAGGATTCACTGTGTATGGGCCAAGCACTGTTCTAGGTGCCAAGTAATAATGCTGCGCCTTTGCTCCAGATTGTTGTTATTGGGAAAACAATGACATTCATGACTTGGAGGATGTAGGAATTTAATGACATTAAAGTAGTTTTATGTACCCTATAAATATTTTTAAACTTTTAGAAATATTTCAGAGTCAATATCTCACTTTGCCCTCATAGCACTCCTGCGACAAAGGAAGAACTGGTTTTATGCTCTTTTCTACATGTGAATTGACTAAGAAAACTGTAACTTATTGAACAATTGCTACTTGCCAGATACTATGCTAGGCAATTTCATACCCATCATTTAATAATCAGGTCAGCATTTTACAGATGAGAGAAATGAGTTGCAGAGTAGGGGTAAAGATTTTTGCACAGCTGTATCATTAGCATGAGGCAAAGCTAGAACAGAAACACAGGTCTCTAGTCTTCAGAGGCAGCTTTGCCTCAGTATTCTATGGTTTTCTGGTGTGTTTGTTGGTAACACTTTATATTTACCATAGGTTCTTTAAGGAAAAAAATGATATTTTTAAGTGTGAAATCATCAAAATTTAGCATTCTATTTCACAACCTCCCTCTTTTTGGCACTAACCAATAGCCTACAGAAATCCCAGACTTTGACATGCAAAGCCTGGCTGTATCAAGACAGGACATCCATTGCTTTCTACTGTTTACTGGGACATAGATTCTTTGCAAATATGTTTATTACAACATAGTTACAGCAGTACTAAGGCCTCCTAGCATATTTTCAGTTGAGCATGCTACTCCCTTCCATTCCCCCTATGGAGGGAAAAACAGAATGTTATTCATTCTAGATCACTAATGGGCTTTAAAGAAAAAAAATTACTCATTTTCAAGTCTTAAGCTCTGGTGGCTGCTTTTCTTCCAGGACCTGCCCCAATATCCACTCCTCTCTCACTCACCATCCCCATAAAGTCTGGTCCAAATGTAATACCCCAACTTCCAGACCTTTAGTCTGTTAAGCATAGCATTCCTTCCCTCGGTCATGTTCGTTGCTTCACTGCTGACTCCATGGTTCCTACAGTAAATAGTTTGCTCAAAGTTCATGTTTTGGGTGGGTGTGAGGAAGAGAGGGCAAAGGAGAGTGAGCAGAAGGGGAGAGGACTCGTATACTTGGTTCCTTTCTTTTCTGCTAGGTAGCTGTGGTTCCTTAGTATCCTTGGCACTGTCCCATGAATCTATCCCAGACAAGTACTCTCATGGATATATGTATTGCTAGGACAGGCAGTCTGATCTCACTTGTTCTCAGTCTGGATTATGAGACTCAGCTTAATCTCTGCTTCTTGCCAGATTTCTCTGGCTCTATTTCCATGGGAGTGATTTTTCACCATTTGTTCCATTTTTCTTGGCTTGAGCACTGTCTCTCTCCTGGCCTTCTTTAACTCCACCACCATCTCAATCTGTGGTCTTCTCCTTAGCAAGGAAAAAGGGAGAGAAAAGGGAAAAACAAAGGGCCGCAATTGTTGATTTGGATATAAGTTCTAAGCAAAGAAGATGTTAGGGCAAAGAAAAGAAACGGCAGTTCATAGACTTAATATAAAAAGGAGTTCATTTGTATTTAATACAAAAGGTATTTGAGCACCTACTCTATTCAAGGTGCTTTGACTTCAGAGACAAAGAGGAGGTGAAATTAAGACGGGTCTTAGAGAAGGAGAAATATCGTATGGTATCCTTACATGTGCAATCTAAAAAGAAACAATACAAATGAACTCATTTACAAAACAGAGACTCACAGAACTAGAGAATGAATTTATGCTTCCAGAGGGGGAGGAGTAAGGGGAAAGGATAGTGAGGGAGTTTGGGATGGACAGGTACATACTGCTATTTTAAAATGGTAACCAACTATGACCTACTGTATAGCACAGGGAACTCTGCTCAATGTCCTGTGGCAGCCTGGATGGGAGGGGAGTTTGGGGGAAAATGGATACATGTATACGTATGGCCAAGTCCCTTCATTGTTCACCTGAAATTATCGCAGCATTATTAATCGGCTATAGTCCAATATTTTTTTTAAAAAGTTCTTTTTTTAAAAAAGGTGATTAACTTCACCAAGTACTCTCGAATATTTCTGTGGAAAGGCAATGTTCGCTATGTAAAAAGCACTCTAATGGCCATATTGGTTGAGGGGGAGCTATTGACTTCCTCTGTCAGCCTTGAAGTTCAGACCTCTAACATCAGAACATAGACCCACGCCCATCATTGTCCACCCTGAGACTCTTACCCAGACCTGTGGATTCAGATTATTTTTGTCTGGATGGTGATGGCTTGATTTATTCACAGTACTTAACATAATTTATACTAGGATATCTGTTGGTGCTTGTTTCTTTTCCCTCTTCTGCTCTAAAGTGTAATTTCATTTCCCTGAAGGGGAAACAGTCATGTCTGATGTGGTCTTAGTTGCAACCCCTCTGCCTGAGGGTCATACAGTCTACAGATACTACATGAAGGAATTAGAAGAATGAATCAATGGACAGTCATGACAATGAAGTTTTAAGCCCTAGGACTTACTGTGAAGTATTTAATATTTTCAAAAGCCATGCAATGAATATTACTAAGTTAAGTATTTTTTAATATTTATTTGGCTGCACCAAGCCTTGTTGCAGCATTTGAATCCTTCACTGCGTGCATATGGGATCTTAGTCCCCCAACCAGGGACCAAACCATGGCCTCCTGCACTGGGAGTGTGGAGTCTCAGCCACTGGACCATTGTGGAAGTCCCTGATATTTTTTTAATTGGAGGATAATTGCTTTACAATGTTGTGCTGTGCTATGTTTAGTCACATCAGTCGTGTCCAACTCTTTGCAACCCCAGGGAATGTACCCTGCCAGGCTTCTCTGTCCATGGAGATTCTCCAGGCAAGAATACTGGAGTGGCTTCCCATGCCCTCCCCCAGGGGATCTTCTTGACTCAGGGATCTAACCCAGGTCTCCTGCATTGCAGACAGATTCTTTACTGTCTGATCTATCAGGGAGCCCAAGAATACTGGAGTGGGTAGCCTATCCCTTCTCCAGGGGATCTTCCTGATCCATGAATCAAACCGGGGTCTCCTGCATGGCCCATAATGTTGCACTGGTACTAAATTAAAATTGATACATATTTCATTAGCATTATGAAGGCTATTATAATATCTAACAAAGGATATTCACAGTGTACATTTTGATTTGTGTGTCATGTAAATATTTAGACAATACATAATGTGTGAATAGAAAAAAAATCAAGGGCTTCCCCTGGTGGTCCAGTGGGTAAGGACACTGCCTTGCAGTGCAAGGGGCGCCAGTTCGATCCCTGGCCTGGGAAGATCCCACGTGCCGTGGAGCGGCTGGACCGATGTGTCCAATGACAGAGCCGGAGCTCTGGAGCGCATGCGCCCAGAGCCAGTGCTCAGCAACAACAGACACCACCGCGATGGGAGGCCCACAGGAGCCAAAGAACAAAGACGGATGAAAATGGAGATGAAAGACCAATAGAAGTGGCCCGCCCGCTCCCCTCCCTCCCCAGCCCGACCCCCACCCAAAAATAAAATAATAAAATAAATAAATCTTTAAAAAAAAAGAAAAAAAAATCAAGATGGGTCTTGAAGGATAACCAGGATTTTAATAGAGAGAGATGGAGGAGGGCAGGGTGGTCCAGGCACAAGGATCAGCATGAACAAAAGTAAAAGGGAATAAAGCACAGGACTTAGCCAGAGAACAGAGTTCAGTTTGGCTAGAACAGAGGGTACAAGAAAATAGTGGGGCACGAGGCTGCAAGTGAAGACTGAAGCCCTGTGATGAAGGTTAACTTCTAAGTGAGGAGTCTGTACTTGTTTTATAAAGCAGTGGGGGTTTACCAAAGGCTTTTGAGCAAGATAATGACATAATCAGGGCTGCATTTATGAGATCGACCTGTGTGGGGCAGACTGAAACAGGAGGGCCTGGGGGCAGGGGCACTGGTTGGGAGGAGATTTGCAATATGCAAAGCAGTTGGTAATGCAGATCTGGGCCAAGCTAAGATGATAATCAAGAGAAACGTGTTTCAAGAAAGGATTTGTCACTCTCAAATATGCAGAGAGGGCAAGAAATATGAGAAAAGGCAGCTGGGTTCAGTAATTAGAGATCCCCGGTGACCTTTGAAAAAGGAGTTTCGGTAGACTTTTGGAAGCAAGCGCCAAACTGTACAGGGTTAGTGAGTACATCAGCAGTGATGATACCGAGGCTACAAGTCCGGACTCCTCTTCAAAAATTCAGCCATAAGGTGAATATGATGGAGCTGTAGTTTGATGAAGAAAAGGTTCAGCTCAAGTTAGAGAGAGGGCATGGGTAACAGATTCAGTCAACCTGTGACTTCCTCAAACAGAGTGGTCCAGATTCCTAGCTAAGTGAAAATTCCACGTATCACAAATTGACTCCATGGCCAGAATAGGCAAATATAATGTAGACTGATGAACTCTGAGGAGATACAATGCTAGAAATCTGTGTTACAACTGTACTGTGTTTTCTTTCAAACATGGGATTCTGAGGGGAGGGTGTTTTCTAACAAATGCATGCAACCTGTTGCAACACTTGTCAGGAAAGTGACACCTTATAAATAATTCATAGTGCAAAACGGAACTAAGATCCCTGCAGTGTGTTCCTCATTTATAGCCCACGACTGAGACTCACAGTTTCTGTAAAGCCACTGAAAACAAAAATTAGGGCTGAACACATAATTTGGGGTCTGGTTAGACTATGGACCTTGGGTTACCATCACAACACTATGACAAATGGTTATTTCGCTCTGGCCCCCTAGCAATTTGCAGAATGCCAGCACATTTTAACAACCCGGAACTAGGACTGACAAGATGACTCTAATTTCAACCTTACTTCATTAATATGAAAATGCTTGGAAAAATAAATCCTTGGCTAATGAAAACACCATCTGTTGATGGCTTTTTGCCACTGTTTTCTTACATTACGAGACATAATTTGAGGGAAATACCGAACATTTACTTACTCACTTCCTATTCATTTACCGGGAATTAAAGCCTCCTCTCAAACTGGAATTGATTCTCAATAACGAACATATGCAAAGGGAAGCAGAGACTTGAAGCAATCATGCAGTCGATTTCCTCACCCTTCCTTATCATGCCTAGCCCTGATGAACCATTTCCAACTAGAAAGTCTGTGCCACTCTAGGTTTGAATGATTTCGTTGATTTGGTCAAGTAATCATCATGTCTATACACTAAGTAAACCAAAAGGATTACATGTGTATATGTGTGTAAAATATTATGTAAAACTAAATGTGTCTCTTAGTTGTTATTGCATTGTTGTTGTTTGGTCGTGAAGACCTGGTTTGTTGGGCTCTTTTCTCATGCAGTCCACTTAGTGACTGGGCCAGGCTCCTTCTTAAGCCTAGTTAGTGTAGTTTTCTCTGAATACTTGATCTGTGATAAGGACTGGGCCCCAGTGGCAGGGGAGATTGGAATGGAGATAGCTGCTGGAGGAAACAGGACAGGAGGTTGGCAGGGAGAGCAGGATGAAGCTCCCATTTCCTACTGCAGGAGGTTACCTCCGGCCCCTTCTGTGCTTCCCTGAGGGTTGGAGAAGCCATCTGAGGTATGAAACTGTGAGACGCTCCCCTACACACACCACACCACACTTCCAGGTGACTCCATTGTTAGAGCACTCTTCAAAACTCTATATGTGCGCACAAACTGAGGGGAAGACCTGGCTGATTTGCATAACTGAGATTTCAAAAGGCCCAAGTTAACCACATTGGCAGTCTACACTGCTTCCATTTTTACCCAAGTTCCACGTCATTTGTGTCATATAGGCTTGGCCCGTTTGTGTTCTGTTATACCCTTCCCAAAGTGGAAAATGCTTGCCTACTTTCGAGAAAGCCAGTCGTGGGCTATTCTTCTTCCAGACAGTTTCCCATAACAAGAAATGGCTTCACTAACCCTCTTAAATAATTGCTGTGGTTTTTTTTTTCACTTCTTTAGACACAGGTTATTTCAGATAACTTTCTCACTGACTCCTTCAAGAAATCCAGCTACACATCCAAACACCAGCTCTTCATTAAAGCCAGAGAGTCCCCTTATGGCGCACACTTGACCATGATCTTCATCTGTCAAGCTCCTAGAAGGCATGTATATTCACATATATGGGCACACCTATATGCACCTACCTGACACAGCAAGTCTTGAAGCCTAAAAAGGGGCAGAGCCTTTCTGTTTGTTCTACTGAAACGTGTTTTATTGCCATTGAATCCCAGAGAATTCTCTCTTGCTTTCTACAAGGTACAAGGAGAATATCATCTAAACCTAGACAAGATCCCCACTGTTTTGATGTGGGAACTGAACCTTGGAGGTTACAGAGCAAAGTGAATGGAAGAAAGGCCAACCCACCCCAGACCTGAGCCTTCCAATTGACAGCGGACAACTTCATCTTTAAAAATACTCGGAGCCAGTGACCTCATTACTATTCTTTGACAAGCTTTTTTATGACATCCTGTCTATTCACTGATGTTCCCAGCTATTCCAAAAGCCAGTAGCCAAAATCTTAGCACTCTTTTGGGGTCACATTCTGCCTTCTTTTTTTAACTGCTTGTCTTAAAATACTTACTTTGCTTTTGCTTCAGTCTGTCACTTTATGTATCAATTACATATGGCCTTTCAACAGCAGAACACACCATCTGGTCCACAAACTGAAGCCCACACCCTTATGCCTGAGTTTATTTTTTCCCCCAAACATTTATTTGCTGTTGTATAGACACAGGCTATGTCCCAGTCCCAGAATGTGATGCAGGTGACATATTGGATGTATGGGGTCTACTCCACCTAAAGTTTCTTGGAAAATCACAGACTGGTCTTCAAGCCAGGTGAAACAGGTGGCCTAGCCCTCCTCTTCACAGAAGGTCTTGAAATCACCAGAAAAGGCCTACCTTCTCCCAGTCTCCTTATCAGAAATGCTACACAAACGATCTGCAAGCTACACATTCTCCCTCTCTTCAGGGGTGTAGCATGGTTAAATCTCTAACTTCAATGTATAAACTATTATTTGGAGCTTCTAAAAGACAACCTCTACTGAAAACCTAAATCTAGTGTTTCAGTTCAGTTCAGTTGCTCACTGTATCTGACTCTTTGCGACCCCATGGACTGCATCATGCCAGGCTTCCCTGTCCTTCACCATCTCCCAGAGTTAGGTCAAACTCATGTCCATTGAGTTGATGATGCCATCCAACCATCTCATCCTCTGTTGTCCCATTCTCCTTTTGCCTTCTATTTTTTTCCCCAGCATCAGGGGCTTTTCCAATGCGTTGTCTCTTCGCAGCAGGTGGCCAAAGTGTTGGAGCTTCAGTTTCAGCACCAGTCCTTCCAATGACTATTCAGGGTTGATTTCAGCACAGTTGAAATCTAGTGCTTATTTTGATAATATTGACTGAAGGTGCTCTCCTTTCCTGGAGGCCTCACTATCCTATTCCACTTGCAGGATTCCTCTTTGGTTTCTACCTCTCATACACTCTCCCCTTTCTCCTTCATTTGCACTTCCTCTGTCTCTATCTTCTAGACCAGGAGGGTACTGCAGGGCTTACTCCTCAGCCCTCACTCAGCTCACTAGTGCATGCTTCTCCCTTCACACTAAAGACCCTCAAACCTACATCTCTGGCCCTGATCTTTCAGCCACCACAGAGGCCTGAATGTCAACATCTTCTAGAACACTTGTCCCTTCAGTTCTGAGAGTGCTCCATGCTCTAACTCCATCAGATATTTGAACAAACTCTTTTCTCTGGACTAAAACACTCCTTTCCCCTAACCTCATCCCTGTAACCCACCTGGGGGTCTAAAATGCCAACCAAAGTCTCTTTTGCTGCCCCTCCCATGTGATCTCACACCTTGGCCCCCATGCCTCCACTGTCACTCACCACACTGCCTTGTTAATATGTTCTCCCTTGCCTGCCTCCCCACACCAAGCTGAGGTTCCATCAGGGTCTGGGTTGTGCTTTGTTTATCCCAGAACCCCAATACCTCTTCTAGTGCTTGGCACCTAACAGGTGTTTAGTAAACGTCTGATGAGTCAGTGCATTTTAAATGACTCACGATCAGTCACACAAACTCAAGTCTAAAGTCAAGTCAATCCCCTTAAACCACTAGCCCCTTTCTTTTTTTCTGTATTTTTTTAAAAAATTATGTATTCTTAGTAAACAACAAAACTGTAAAAAAAGCTCATAAAAAAGAATGAAAAAAATACTTATTTTTTAATTGAAGGATAATTGCTTTACAGAATTTTGTTGTTTTCTGCCAAACATCAACATAAATCAGCCATAGGCATACATATGTCCCCTTGCTCTTGAACCTCCCTTCCACCTTCCTTCACATTCCACCCCTCTAAGTTGTTACAGAGCCCTTGTTTGAGTTCCCTGAATCATACAGCAAATTTCCATTGGCTATCTATTTTACAACTGGTAATGTAAGTTTCCATGTAACTCTCTCCATACATCCCACCCTCTCTTTCCTTCCTCTGCACCCCTCCCTCGTGTCCACAAGTCTGTTCTCTATGTCTGTTTATCCATTGCTACCCTGCAAATAAATTCATCAGTACCATCTTTCTAGATTCCATATATATGCGCTAGTATACAATATTTATCTTTCTCTCTTTGGCTTATTTCACTCCGTATGATAGGCTCTAGGTTCATCCACCTCATTAGAAGTGACTCAAATGTATTTCTTTTTATGGCTGAGTAATATTCCATTGTGTATATGTACCACAGCTTATTTATCCATTCATCTGTTGATGGACATTTAGGTTGCTTCCATGTTCTAGTTTTTGTAAACAGAGCTGCGATGAACATTCTTCCTAATTTCTCTATCTCTATCCCCAATACCACCATTCTTCAAGACATCTCCTCAAAAGTATTTTTAATTCTTCCTCTTCATCATCTATAACCGCTGCAGTCATTCTCCACATCATTTTAATTCTTTCTTTAAAGTCTCTCTCCAGTTAGCCCTCTTCTCCAGCAAATTCATTTATGATTCCCTGCTTTTAGCTCAGTGACTTCCTTTCACTGACCCTTCCTCTGTGCTTCAGAGCACCCTGTGCAAACTTTTGTCTTGCACTTACATACTGAATTCGCAGATGTCCTTATCTATCTCCCTTACTGAGCTCAAAGTTCCTCAGGGCAGGCACTGTGCCTTATTTCCAATGTCTGCAGCTCTTACTGCAATGACCTGAATAACTTAAGGGCTTCTAATAAACAAAATGGGGCTTCCCTGGTAGCTCGGACAGCAAAGAATTTGTTTAGTAGGAGACCTGGGTTCGATCCCTGGGTCAGGAAGATCCCCTAGGGATAGAAATGGCAACCTGATCTAGTATTCTTGCCTGGAGAACCCCATGCACAGAGGAGCCTAGTGCTACAGTCCATGGGGTCGCAAAGAGTTGAGCACAATTGAGCAACTAACATTTTCACTTTAAATAAACAAAATTTTTGTTCATTAATTATTTCTTAAATGAGCCCCAGAGCTAAATCCCTAGGGATATGGTTTAAAAATTCTTGTCTTATCCATCTTCAGGGGAGATAAAGAACAAGACATTACCTCATATATCAACCCTTCATGAACCTGAATATCATTATTACATTTTCCCCTTTAAACCTCACTTCTTTGGGTTTAATAATTCTTGTTTCTTTAATCTTTCCTCATGTATATTATATTTCTGTAATATGTTCTTTTACCCAATAATAATAACCAGGAGTTTCATCCACCCAAGAACAAACTCTGGCATCAAGCTCAAGTTTTGTAAGCTGTTCTCAGACTGATGACTGCTAGCTCTCTCAGATGTTGATGAGAAAGAGACTTGAGACAAAAGAAATAAAAGAAAAACACAAAGATAGCACAGATAGTTGGACTATTCACTTTTTAAACTTTCTCTCAAATCTAAGAAACAATGGAAAACACCTTCCAACACTGGGTCCTGTTAATACTCCATGAGAATAGAGTAAGAGAATCAGTATAATTATTGGAGGAGGAAAAGGTGGTTCCAGTGATGCTTAGCACACAGTTTGAGTAGAAACAGAATAAAATGCATTTTTTTACCCTCCCACACAAATACGGAACACGTATGGATTTATATACATTATAAGTAATGGGGAGAAAGTCTTAGACAGTTGACATGCCACAGATCTACAAGCAAGAATGATTTTACGGACTTTCCTGGGGGTCCAGTGGGTAAGGACACTGCCTTGCAGTGCAGGGGGCGCCAGCTCGATCCCTGGCCTGGGAAGATCCCATATGCTGCGGAGCAGCTGGACTGGTGTGTCCAATTACGAGCCAGTGCTCTGGAGCGCATGCGCCCAGAGCCAGTGCTCTGCAACGAGATGGACCACTGTGATGTGAGGCCCACACAGGCCAAAGAATAAAGATGGATGAAACTAAGTAAATAAGAAAAAACAATCTTAAAAAGAGTGGATATATGTATAACTGATTTGTTATACACTTTGCTGTACAGCAGAAACTAATATAACCTTATAAATCAAACATACTCCAATAAATAAAAATTTTTTTTAAAAAAAGAATGATTTTATGATTGTGAGCTGAAGCGTGGTTTAGTTGAAAAACCCCATGACAGATATTGTGGCTCAAATGGTAAAGAATCTGCCTGCAATGCAGGAGACCTAGTTTGATCCCTCAGTCAGGAAGATTCCCTGGAGAAGGAAATGGCCATGCACTCAATATTCTTACCTGGAGAATTCCATGGACAGAGAAGCCTGGCAGGCTACAGTCCATGGAGCTGCAAAGAGTTGGACATGACTGAGCAACTAACGCTTTCACACACACATGTCTACCACCATACCTTAGCGAGTGCACATCTAGACACAAATGCTTGGCTCTTATAATATAGGTATTTAGCCACTGTGATTTAGTACCTAAGTGAGAAACAATTTTTTCTGTTCCCTCAGCTAAGTAACCCACCTGCCCTCCTGAAGATCTGTCTCATCAGGAAGTTCACTTACTAGGAAGATCCCTCGTCACAGGCTAGGTTCTACTGAAGACCTAACCCTTCCTAGGGTGCCCACAAAAAACCTGCCCTACACTCACGGCCTCCTCATACCCAATTTATCTACAGATAAGCCCACAGAAGATAACACAGGCATTCTCTCCTCACACACAGTGACACACATTTACAGATACACATAGACACACAAAGATGAAATTCTCAGTCACCCATCTGTGCAGAGATACACACACTTGTCTATAATGACACATACAGATGTATGCAAATATGCCCTCTCTCAATCCAATCTCTCATAAAGATAGTTCTCCTTCTTTCTCTTATACATATACTGGTTCAGAAACAAACATCCATTGGTAGATAAGTTGAGAGGATATCTGTTTTGGCAGACAGAAGTGGGTGTCAAGTGGGTGAGTAGACAACTAACTGGAAGAAGGTGGTGGCTGAGTGAGAATGGGTGGGCAGATGACAGAGTGACTGAGTAGGAAGAAGGACAAGTAACCCACTAGGATAAGATTCGAGAATATCCTATTTTCCAGCCTTTTACCTCTCACTGTGGTTTTCCTTTGAACATTCTCCAAGTCTCCAATCTCCCTTCTCTTTGTCTGGTGATCTTTGGCCCTATCTGTCTTAGTCTCTCATTGTGTCGGGGGAGGGCATTTTACATTCCCATAAGAAAAAGCTTACTCTAGTGTCGGGTAATATTTTCTAACAACAAGGTCCCTGATAGGTATATGCAACTGCATTTAAGAATTATTTGTAGTAATGAATTTGTGGAAATGTAATGAGAGAAAGAAAATGTACTTGTTTATTCCCTTCAGGAAATTCCTCTATTCCCCCTGGTTTTCATCAGCTATATTTTTGGCAGGCTGTGGGCATGGAAATGTGAAGACATCACTCTCAAAGAGAATTAAAATAATCACATCTGATTTACACAGATGTCACCTTAGGGTTAGGCAGCTGGAAAATCCAGCCATCAAAATGGATAGGTACCTGAAATTCAGGACATGTCATACTTATGCTAACACTCTGGTTTTTAATCAATATCAGTAGTTTACAGATTTTCCCCCAGACTTCTTAAGTATTCATGATGGCAAAACAGCTTTGTATCCTATGAATATGGAAACAAGCTATAGATTTTGGTGTACTTCCTACAAATCCATTACAAAGATTTAATTCATTTGTATTTCTGGAGCCTATACCAGGTGTGCTAGACACTAAGGAAGACCTTGGAGAAATAAAAGACATTGTGTGTGTGTGCTCAGTCGCTTCAGTTGTGTCCGACCCTTTTTGACTCCATGGACTGTAGCCCGCCAGTCTCCTCTGTCCATAGATTCTCCAGGCAAGAATACTGGAGTGGGTTGCCATTGCCTGCTCCAAAAAGACACTGTGCCTGGCCTCAAAGAATGTATGGTATCACTGGAGTGTGTTGGAGCGGCCTTGTGGGATTTCGATCGAGCACTAAATAGTAGGTAGCAAACCTAAAAGAACAGTATGAGTGAAAGTTAAGAGCCAGAAAAGAGAGTGGAGTATTTAGCAGAGTTAGGAGGTTAGACTGGACAGGTGAAGGTAACATGTTTGAGAGGGGCAAGAGGAGAAGACAGGTGGGCAAGCATGAGAACCAAGCTGTACAGAACTTGGAATTTCCAGTTGAAATCTGTCACCGATAGAGTCAACCAAATTTGACCTCTTTTATTAAGCCTACATTTATTAACACAATAATATCAATCTTTTCTAAGGGGAAGAACTCATGTGACAATGAAAACTCTAATATATGAAGCGTTTTTATAAAAGCGGAATACATATCATAAATTCAATTATATACTGGGAATAGTAAATGAAAAAAGTAATAGAGAAAACAGTTACTCTGATAGGCCTTAAACTGTAATGACTGTTATGAACTTAATTATTCGTTCAAATTGAAGAATTAATTAAATCACTGATGGCCTTCTGAGGATATTTAGATAGACTTGATAATTAACAAAAGATAACAAACTATACTAAGTATCCCAAACCCTCTAATCCATTTTGAGTCCATGTTAAGAAGACAGGCTGACTTCTGGTTATCCTGACCTTTCATCTAAAAATGTTATGATCTGTTTATTCTTTACTAAACAAATGAATATTAGAAACTGCTAATCCTAATCAGGGTGGTTAGTACAAAGAGAGCAGTTATAAACGCCACCAGTGAATCTCCAGAACACAAAAGTATAAATAAACACTGCATCGGTCACTGGCCAGAATGTCAAAGCCTTTCCCTTCTCCCGTAGGACTCCCGTGCTCCCCTCAGGACTGGGGGAGTCCACCCAAGGCCATCTTCCCCATAGCTTCTGACCACTGCCTTTCTCCTTTCCCCTTCGGGAAGAATCAAGCAGATTAAGGGGATAATTCTAAATGCTCTTCTAAATTAAAATGAACTCAAAGAAGGGAGGATATGTGACCCTAAACGTCAGATTTCCTCTTGGCTTAATTTGGAGAATTTATATCCTCTTCTGCTTGGCACCAAACCCAAGTGACCCATACCCCACCCATTCCCCCCTCTCACACAAGCAGGCCCTCCCTCTCACTCCTTGAAGTCCAAGATGTTCCAGACAACATAACAAACCACACGGTTGGGAATGATTCATATGTTTCCACTCTCTGTCCAAAAACGAGCAAAAAAAGTTTCCACTTAATTTATAATCTGCATTTTATGCACATTTCCTAAAAATTTAAAGGGAAACGATTCAAAAGTTGGCCTTTCCTGCCTCCAAAAACTACTGATTAGTTACAGAGTCAAGTATCTTTTGGTATACTACTTTTGTTTTCTATCTATCCCTGGAGACAAGGACTGTAGCTGCATGTTGCCAAACATCTAACCAATCATCCAATGTATTCATGTTTTCGGATGTTTTCAAAATGCTGGTGTTCTGTAGATACAGGCTTATTCTATTCAGTCTTTTGTTATCTCAATGGTACATATGGAAACAGATTTTTCTGTTTGGAATATTTCTCAAGGCCAATGCCTTAGTACAGTTCCAACACCTGCAAATATTTGGCAGAGATTGCTCTCTCTTCTCCATATCCCCACTCTTCCTGCAACCCCGCTTCCATCTCTTGACATCAAAAAGCTGTAAGTTTATACAATATGTCTTCTCCTTGATGCTGTTAACTGTTTATCTGTGACCCATGAAATGTGCAGTTGCTGGAGCATAATTTAAGTTTCAAATCACATTTCATAGGGAAAATTTAGGTTAATCCTAATCAGGGTGGTTAGTACAAAGAGAGCAGTTATAAACGCCACCAGTGAATCTCCAGAACACAAAAGTATAAATAAACACTGCATCGGTCACTGGCCAGAATGTCAAAGCCTTTCCCTTCTCCCGTAGGACTCCCGTGCTCCCCTCAGGACTGGGGGAGTCCACCCAAGGCCATCTTCCCCATAGCTTCTGACCACTGCCTTTCTCCTTTCCCCTTCGGGAAGAATCAAGCAGATTAAGGGGATAATTCTAAATGCTCTTCTAAATTAAAATGAACTCAAAGAAGGGAGGATATGTGACCCTAAACGTCAGATTTCCTCTTGGCTTAATTTGGAGAATTTATATCCTCTTCTGCTTGGCACCAAACCCAAGTGACCCATACCCCACCCATTCCCCCCTCTCACACAAGCAGGCCCTCCCTCTCCCTCCTTGAAGTCCAAGATGTTCCAGACAACATAACAAACCACACGGTTGGGAATGATTCATATGTTTCCACTCTCTGTCCAAAAACGAGCAAAAAAAGTTTCCACTTAATTTATAATCTGCATTTTATGCACATTTCCTAAAAATTTAAAGGGAAACGATTCAAAAGTTGGCCTTTCCTGCCTCCAAAAACTACTGATTAGTTACAGAGTCAAGTATCTTTTGGTATACTACTTTTGTTTTCTATCTATCCCTGGAGACAAGGACTGTAGCTGCATGTTGCCAAACATCTAACCAATCATCCAATGTTTTCATGTTTTCGGATGTTTTCAAAAAGCTGGTGTTCTGTAGATACAGGCTTATTCTATTCAGTCTTTTGTTATCTCAATGGTACATATGGAAACAGATTTTTCTGTTTGGAATATTTCTCAAGGCCAATGCCTTAGTACAGTTCCAACACCTGCAAATATTTGGCAGAGATTGCTCTCTCTTCTCCATATCCCCACTCTTCCTGCAACCCCGCTTCCATCTCTTGACATCAAAAAGCTGTAAGTTTATACAATATGTCTTCTCCTTGATGCTGTTAACTGTTTATCTGTGACCCATGAAATGTGCAGTTGCTGGAGCATAATTTAAGTTTCAAATCACATTTCATAGGGAAAATTTAGGTCCAAAACAAAGTGACAGCAGGCTACAGTAGAAAGGATACTTAACTTAGGTCTAGAGGCTGAGTCCCAGTTCCACTTTTTGTCACTTTGACCAAATTTCTTAACCTCTCAAAGCCTCTATTTACACCACATTAAAGTGGAGGGCTTCAACTAGATCAAGCCCAAAGCCTACCATCTTAGGATTCTAAGAACTGAAGCCAATGAGATTATTCCCCTCTACAATCTTGACATGAAGGAGAATATCATCTTGAGTAAAATCAACAGATAAATACTAAACTTTGTACAAATTTATAAATATTAAATGTAAATAAAAATTTAAAAGGCACAAATCAGACTTCCTTGATGGTTCCTTGGTAAAGAATCCACCTGCCAGTGCAGGGGATACTGGTTCGATCCCTGATCCGGGAAGATACCATATGCCGAGGGGCAACTAAGCCTGTGTACCACTACTGAGCCTGTGAGCCACATCTATTGATGTGGCACAAGTGGCACAATTACCGAAGCCCTCTAGAGTCCATGCTCTGAAACAACAGAAGTCACTGTAATGAGAAGCCTATGCACTCCAACAAGGAGTAGTCAGGCTCACGCAGCAAGGAGTACCAGCACAGTCAGAAATTAAATGAAAACATATACATATGACTAATCTGGGATCATACATATCTGTAAACAACAAAACTCTGTAAAAGTAAAAAGTAAAATAAAAAATTTTTTTAAAAAAGCTAATTTCAACAAATACCAAACATTTTTTTAAAAAGATTTTTAAAGGTACAAACTCTCAATATTGTTTTCAGTAAATTACAGAAGGGAAAGTATATTCTATTCTGAGTATAACTACCCTCACCAACATCATAATTTTTTTTACATAACTTACAATGACTTTTCCATAGCATGGCAAGAGAAAAATCTCCACTCCCTCACTGCCCTCCTTCCATCCTATCTGGGTCTTCCTTCCAGTGTGGCTTACATATCCAGGTCCTATTTTGGAATGGTAATCTTATTATTCAGTTAAACATTTTATTTTTCTGGGATTTCTGTTAAGTACTTTCTTAGGAGAAACTGAGCCACATAGCAGACAGGCAATGGCAATAAAACAAAATTTGCTGGATCTGACATTTATTAACATCAATGTGAAGGAGTACTGCTTTAAAAAAATAGGCACTTAGACTTGCACATAAATATCATATGGCACAACTTCAGAAAACTCTGTCCACTGAACAGGAACTTCCCAGGAAGGGACTACAAACAAGCACTTTGGTCTGTAACCCACAAAAATGAACACTGGCACAAAATATGTTCCTGGATTAAATATTTATTGCCTTCAGTTTAAATGTTTACTTCAGGTATTTGATGATTTCCTCCTGACTTCACAGTACACTGAAGTCTCTTTTTGGTCTGTCTATTGGCTTTGTCATGTTTTTTTGAGGCAAATTTAGAATAAGCCTCTTGTTAAGGGCTTGATAGCAATTTGTAATGGCCACTGCCAAAGCTCTGTTTCTGTAGTGTATAACACATACATGACTGTCCTCCATAAAAACCTCTCACCTACACAGATAAACTCAGACACGTCCACCCACACCTACATGGAGACACACCCAACCTTCCCGTTGCTATATACATAATTATGCGAATCAGCATATATGCTAATTGTAGTACACCTACACAGGCACTCACATACTTAAAAGAAGACGTGGAAAGATCATGGCAGAGATAAACAGGGTACAAGGACACTGTCAAAGGAGAGAGAGGGCACTGATTCACTGGGCAGACTATTAGTGGGGGCCATGGGCTAATTTCCCTGGAATGGCCAGAGGTGAATGACTGCAAGCCTATTTGTGCGACAGACAAAACAGGTTCCAGTGAGAGCTTGTAGGTGAGAAGGCTATTTCTCACGAAAAGAATTTGGAGTCAATTCCTTCTTGTCATATGGGAAAAGTGACCCATTTTATTAGGGAGCTTACTAACTGCATCTAACTATGTATAAAGAGACAGGGTTTCTTAAAGGGTGTCTCACAGATCCCTTACCTTGAGCTTCTCAAACCGATCATTCAGGGATGCAACCTGATGATCTCGGTGACGCCCCACCAGTTTGCATAAGGCACAGATCAATTGGTCATCAGATACACAGTACATATTCACTTTCTCGTTTTCATGGTCCAGGCAGGTGATCCCTCGAAGATGTGTGTCCGGCACTGGTTCCACCAGGCGGTGGCTGGTGAAAGGTTTCTTGTTGGGGTGTGTGGCCCGCAGGCAACGGTCACAGTAGGAGACCTCGCAGGTGATGCATGTTTTCACGGCATCCCTTGGCGGGTCCTGCTCACAGAACTGGCAAGCAATTCGCTCACTAGACATGGCGCTGCTGGGCCTGTAAGTCCTCTCTCGGCGGCTCTCACTTGGGGAATTGGGTCCACTGACAGAAGCCTTCTGGAAGCGGTCAATAATGTTCTGTAGAGTCACATTCCTCTTGAGGCCGTCCAGGCCCCGATGGTTCAGTGAGATAACATACCTGCACGTAGGACACTGGAAAGCGGTAATAGGTTCGATGGATTCACCGGAGCTGCAGCTTGAGACCAAGATGCGATGGGCACAGCTGAAGCAGAGGCTGTGAGCACAAGGGAGTAGGAGGGGGTCTTCAAACAACTCTAGGCAGATTGGACAGGTCAATTCAGACTCCAGTGTTTCCATCTTTAGTGAAAATAATCCTGCTGAGGCATTAAGAACCGCAGAGGCTGGGTTTTTACCTGCAAGGAACACAAAGCAAGAAGTCATTAAGCATTTCCAAAGGAAACGTGGATGTCGCATTATTACACACTAACCAATGGAGGCTTTACAGGCTGGAGTCCCCAGGGATGCTGGAGCAATTGGAAAGCGAGTTGGAAATTAATCAGAAAGCCATTCTCCCCCTTGAAACCTTGTTTTAGACAAATGCCTGGATTTATTTTCCTGCATTCATAAAACAGAAGCTACCACCACCTCTGAATCCTGCTTTACTGACTTGCTTTCCTATTCCAGCTCACCACACTGGCGTGGATCATTGTCTCACAGACCCTCGCCAATGACATCTCTCGTCCTGGATTACGATGTGTCTTGAGGCCCTGCCAAATCCTTAATCTCCATTCTCCAATACTGTTCTCTGTTTGAATTCCAGGCTGCTCCTATTTCACATCTAGTGGAAGGAAAACAAGGCCATATTTCAACCTAACTCTCTAGTTCTTGAAATGTTCCCATTGTAAGAGTCTGTGTTAGAGAGAGAGAGAGAGCTAGCTAGCCAGCCTTCAAAAAATGTAGTTCTCGGTACAGGATAATAACTTCTTCAGATATGTGACCTTGAATTATTTCCTATTACCACACAGGGAAATTCCTATTCCATACCAGTTTTAGTAAACTGAGTTACTAGAGACAAAGAGGAAAACTATTCAAATATAAACATCATGGAATTTTGTTAGTTTAAAGTGTTAATCCTATTTATAAGGCAAAAGAAAGGCATCTTTGGCTTCTGAATCACTTTTGTTCATCATCTCACTATCACTGGAGAGTGTCATCAGGGTTTTGAAAGTTGATTCTGCCACTAGTATCTGTGTAGATTTTGTCCTCTGTCAGAGCTATCTCTGTAACCCTCTTACAGGATATTTAAATACCGAGTACAGTTATACACTGCACATAAGTACAATAGATGAACCCCTAAAACCCCTCAAACCTTTTAAGTGCACTGAACTAGTTATTTAATGGAAATCTATAGGAAACTGGACTATAAAAGGGAAGAATATTTTTGTAAAACAGTCATTCTCAGTCGGTTTAATGAGTTCAGATGTTTGTATGACCACTTTTTACAAAAGTGAGATGTGTGGTATTCTTATTTGACAATTCACAAGTGCTTGAAAGTGGCTGGCTAGTATTGTGTAGCTTATAACATCTATCAGTGTTCACCTATAGCAATGACAAAGGCAAAACAATTAAAATGTACATATATCATAGAATTTTAGAATTGGAGGAAGCTTTAGAGATGATAGATCCCAGCTTTCAATGGAGGCAGGAATATTGCCTTCAATAGTTCCGCTGCTTAAAATCAACATGTCCATAAATGCACCTGCTAGTCTCCCAGCCCCACAAATACAAAACACCTGCGCCTCTCCCAATTTTCCCTATCTGTTGAAATATCATCATCCAAGCCTAGAAACCTAGGAGTTCTCTCATTTCCATGTTTATCACTTCAACCACTTGGTGACTTACAGAACATTCTGTCTTATTTCATTTATGTAACTGTGTCTCTAGTTAACTCTTCTTGCACCTTGAGGGCATCAACTATTTCATATTTTTATTCATAGCACAGTGCCTCGCACATGCTGGGTATTCAAAAATTGTTAAATGAAGGACTCCTTAAAGTAAAAGAAGTTAAAGAAGGGATCTAGTGTTGGCTAAGCACCTCCTGTATTCTGAGTACCTTGTTAAGAACTTTACACACACTATTTCATTAAATTCTATCAAGAAGGCTGTAAGGAAGGTACTAATACTATGTACATGTTATGGTTAGGAAACTGGGGCTCAGCGTTGTTAAGTAAATGAACTAGGAACCTACATAACCGGAGCACTGGGGCAGTCTACTGCCAACGCCTGTCATCTTTCCCCTACACCTTCATTTCAATCATCTCACCTCCTTCACTTGACAAATATCTTGACTATTCACGAGAGGGTTTCTAGACAGCATGTTTCCGCTTCTATTTGTGTCTCTATATCTATATTGTGCCTCTATATCTGAGTTGCTCAGAATGTGCCTCTCACTGCTAGTCCCTTTCAGAAGCATATCTCTTTCTTCTGGGCCCGTCTCCACCTCACTCTCCATTTCTATTATGATCTCTTCCAGAACAACAGGTCTGCATTCTTCAGGGTCTGTGTTGGAAGCTACCTGGAAGAAGGGAGGAAGGCCTCCCGCCCAAATGATAGCTGGTCAAGAGCATTGCTGATAGGCCTGTCTCTGTGTTGAAACTTTTACAAAAACAAAACTGGAGTAACACAACTTGTCTAAATTTTATGAACATGCCATATAAATTCCTCAGTACAGAGGAAAAGCTCTTCGAATTTTCCTGCAACCCCAAAAGTTGTTTCTAAGTGTGACACTTGGAATGTTACTATGAAATTAAGTTCAGGAAAGCATGCTATGAGTCAGGTTTGCCTTAGATAAGGACAAAATGGGATTTAAAAAAAAAAAAAAAAAGATTTATTTATTTATTTATTTATTTGAGGAGGGTGGAGTGGGGAGGGAGGAGAGCAGGTGGGCCACTTCTATTTGTCCACAAAATGGGATTTTTGACCAGGGATTTCTGAACCTTCTAGAAATGCTTAAAGACTGCTGTATGTGTATCATATATACGCTTTCATGGGGAGCAGGTTATCCATAGATTCAAAATGTTCTGAAGAGCCTTTGACAGGGGGGACTTCCCTGATAGTCCAGGGGTTAAGACTCTGTGCTTCCAATGTAGGGGTGCAGCACAGATTCGATCCCTCGATGGGGAACTAAGCTCCAGCATGCTGAGGCCAAACAATTTTTAAAAATAAAAGAGTCCTAATGGGGAAGAAAAAGCCAAACATTAGTGCTCCAAAATAACTACCTTAACTGATTTCAGGTCTATACAGAATAATATAAAATACAGGCTGCTATTTATGGTAAGCAATTTTTTCTATTATACTGTTTCTAATACGTTTTATTATAATTTGGGGGGACTTAGTATTTTTTTCAACTTGTTCAAATATTTATTCATCTCATCTCTCATTTATGAGGCCACCTTGCTCTGGTCACTCCTAATATTTCAGCATCCTTTCAACCTATCTCCCATTTTCCCTATCTCCCTGATTACCTAAGCACCTACCCCCTTAAAAGTAATTGTCCAGGGATATGCATATGACTGATCTGGGAACATACATGTCTGTGAACAACAAAACTCTGTAAAACCTTTAAAATAAAAAATGAAAAATAAATAAATACATAAATAAAAGGAAAAATGCTTAAAGAAAAGTAATTGTCCATTTGCCATGCATGAGACAGTAAATAATACCATTTACATACATTATCTCATTTAATTTTCACAATAACCCTCTAAAAGGTAGGTATTATTATTAAAACAACAAAAGGGGGCTTCCCTGGTGGTCCAGTGGGTAAGGACACCACCTTGCAGTGCAAGGGGCGCCGATTCAATCCCTGGCCTGGGAAGATCCCACGTGCCGCCGAGCGGCTGGACCCATGTGTCCAATTAGCGAGCTGGAGCTCTGGAGCGCATGCGGCTAGAGCCGCTGCTCTGCGACAACAGAGGCCACCACAATAGGAGGCCCACATGGGCCAAAGAACAAACATGGATGAAAATGGACAAATGAAGGACCAATAGCAGTGGCCCGCCTGCTCCCCTCCCTTCCCACCCTACCCCCACCAAAATAAATAAATTTTTAAAAAAAACCAAACAACAACAACAACAAAAAAGGCAACTTGCCCAGAGTCACACTTGTTTGCAAGTAGCAAGGTGGAGATTCAAACCCAGAATAAAACTGAGAGTTCAGAAATAAACACATATATTTATGGTCAACTGACTTTTGATAAGGGTTCCAAAACCATACAACAGGGAAACAATAATTTTTTTAAGCAAGTGGCTTGGGGACAATCGGTTGCCCACATGCAAAATGATGAAGTTAGAGATCTATCTCACACTATACATAAAAATTTACTCAAAACAGATCAAGGATCTAAATGTGAACACAGAAACTATAAAACTCTTAGAATGAACCATAAGTGTAAATCTTCATGAACTTAGGTCAAGCAAGGGATTCTTAGATGACACCAAATATGCAACTGAAGAAAAAAAAATGATAAATTGGACTTCATCAAAATTTAAAACTTCTGTACTACAAATGACACCATCGAAAATGTGACAAGACAACTCACAGAATGAGAAAATATTTGTAGATCAGATATGTGTCACAGGTCCAGTATCTCTAAATATACAGAACTCACAACTCAACAATAAAAGACCAAAGAAATGTTTAATGGCAAAGGACCTGAATAGACATTTCTCCAAATAAGATATGCAAATAATCAGTCAGTATATGAAAAGATACTCAACATCACTAGCCATTAGGAAAATGCAGATCAAAACCACACTGAGATGCCACTTCACACTTCCTAGAATAGCTATAATATTACTTTGCATACACTAAAATGGCCATAATTTTAAAAAATAGCAAATGTCAGCCAGGATGTGAAGAAATTGGGACCCTCATACATTGCTGGTGGGAATATTAAATTATGCAGCGAAAATAGTTTAGCTGTTCTCTAAAAATGTTAAGTGAATTACCATCTGATCCAAGGAACTGAAGACATGCTCACGTAAAAATCTGTACACAAATGTTCCTAGAAGCATTATTCACAATAATGGTAGGAACAACCCAAATGTCTCTCAAATGATAAACAGATAAACCAAAGTGGTAGATCCATACAACGGAATATAATTCAGCAAGAAAAGGAATCAAGCACTGACACATGCTACAGCATGCATGATCTTTGAAAACATTACTCTAAGTGAAAGAAGCTAGATACAAAAGGTCACAGATTATATGATTCCTTTTACAGGAAATTCCCAGAACAGACAAATCCATAAGAACAGAAAACAGATTAGTGTTTTCGAGGGTCTGGGTGCAGGGTGGAAGAAATGAAATGTGACTGTTAATGCATATGGGTTTTCTTTAGAAGATGATGAAAATGTTTAGGAATGAGTGATGATGATTGCACAGCTTTGTGAATATACTAAAAACCACTGAATTGTACACTTCAAAGCAGTGAAATTATAGTATGTGTGTGTTATCTTAATTTTTAAGAAAGATTCAAACCCACAATCCAGAGTGTGAATAGGTAGCCACTATTCTATACTGCCAACTGTGTAAATACGTAGTATTTCTAAAGTCTACTGAAGTGCTTACTCCTTTTAATTGTTTCTCTAGGTTCGTGATTGCATTTCAAGGTTGTGCAATACCTGGAGTATCTTTAATGGTCAATGGGTGTCAGGAAATGATCAGCTCCCAATTTTTTATTCATTTAAGAATCACAAAATGCCTTTACAAAATACAGGAGGAAGTGGTATGACAAAAAATAAAACAGTGGTAGCACTGCAATAAGTTTGTGAAACAGTAGTCTATGCAGAATTCGAGAATATGCTAAGGATAACAACAGGATATAAACCTGACAGAGTGCCACTGAATGACAGGTAATCACAAAGCTTTTGCCAGAAAACACAATAGTTTGTCATAAAAATGCACAGACGAAATGCCTGGGCAGGCAGGCCAATTGCCGTGCTAACAAACAAATGCCCACGTGCACATCCACTGATCTGTTCCCTTCTGTATCATTTAGTCACTGCTGTGTCGTCAAATAAGGCTGTTTATGTATCGCCCTTGTTCTCATATAGAACTGGTTCTGTACGGCTTTCTGTCAGCCTGCACCCTCCTCAGGCTGAGACTCCTGAAAAAGAAAAAGTCGATGAGAATAAACTATAAGAAATTATCATAAGGCTGCGTGAAGAGATAGAAAGGAATACAAAGGAGGAGTTTCAATGCAGGTGATTAGGACAAAAATAATACATTCTACACTTACAAAATGAAAGGGTGATTTCAGCATTGCCCTTCAAATCCAACAATCAGTTAACTCTGATCAGAGAAGCCATGATCTGCACTTGGCAGAATGCTATTATTTCCAATGTTATCTGAACATAATTAAATGCGCACTTATTTCAACAGTTTATATTCCATCTAGTTTTCATCTTCCAGGTCTGTGGAGCATGGCTCTGAGCTCTCATTACCTCCCTGAGGAGCCACGGTCTCCTTTTCTTCACGAAAATGAAGAGTGTAAAACTGCGAGCTGAAAATAGCTGACCCGTTGTGTGTGTTATCTTAATTTTTAAGAAAGATTCAAACCCACAATCCAGAGTGTGAATAGGTAGCCACTATTCTATACTGCCAACTGTGTAAATACGTAGTATTTCTAAAGTCTACTGAAGTGCTTACTCCTTTTAATTGTTTCTCTAGGTTCGTGATTGCATTTCAAGGTTGTGCAATACCTGGAGTATCTTTAATGGTCAATGGGTGTCAGGAAATGATCAGCTCCCAATTTTTTATTCATTTAAGAATCACAAAATGCCTTTACAAAATACAGGAGGAAGTGGTATGACAAAAAATAAAACAGTGGTAGCACTGCAATAAGTTTGTGAAACAGTAGTCTATGCAGAATTCGAGAATATGCTAAGGATAACAACAGGATATAAACCTGACAGAGTGCCACTGAATGACAGGTAATCACAAAGCTTTTGCCAGAAAACACAATAGTTTGTCATAAAAATGCACAGACGAAATGCCTGGGCAGGCAGGCCAATTGCCGTGCTAACAAACAAATGCCCACGTGCACATCCACTGATCTGTTCCCTTCTGTATCATTTAGTCACTGCTGTGTCGTCAAATAAGGCTGTTTATGTATCGCCCTTGTTCTCATATAGAACTGGTTCTGTACGGCTTTCTGTCAGCCTGCACCCTCCTCAGGCTGAGACTCCTGAAAAAGAAAAAGTCGATGAGAATAAACTATAAGAAATTATCATAAGGCTGCGTGAAGAGATAGAAAGGAATACAAAGGAGGAGTTTCAATGCAGGTGATTAGGACAAAAATAATACATTCTACACTTACAAAATGAAAGGGTGATTTCAGCATTGCCCTTCAAATCCAACAATCAGTTAACTCTGATCAGAGAAGCCATGATCTGCACTTGGCAGAATGCTATTATTTCCAATGTTATCTGAACATAATTAAATGCGCACTTATTTCAACAGTTTATATTCCATCTAGTTTTCATCTTCCAGGTCTGTGGAGCATGGCTCTGAGCTCTCATTACCTCCCTGAGGAGCCACGGTCTCCTTTTCTTCACAGAAAAATGAAGAGTGTAAAACTCAGCCTGACCCCTGTGCTGCAGAATGAGGATTGAGCTGGGTTGTAGGCTTTACATTTTGCAAGATATTAACATTAATGTCCCATGAGCTGAGGTCTTCCTTAAGAACACTAGAAACTGTCTCTCTGCCTTGGAGGATGAGCAAATGAGCCATGGCTTAGTCTGATGTTCCCTTAACTGTAAAATGTCATTCAAGTTGAATTAGAATCACCAGATGATCTCTTTAAGATGTGTTCCAACTCTGACATCCTATTATTACAGAGTTCTTGCTATCTGTTACCACATGGGAAAGACACCTTGGATTATTGAAAAACAGCTCCTCAAAACACAAATCTTATTTATTAGTGTGACTTGAAAGGCTGACAAACGATGGGCATCATCATCAAAGAACCTGGAAATAAACAAAACGTTTTACTTACCCTTGGCTAAGCCAAGATGCTTAAGGACAGTGGCTGGTTTTGCCTGTTTTACCTCCAAGAAGATGTAATAGGTGTTCCGGGGTAATACTCCAGGGGAGGGGTGTCCCATGGGAGTACAAACTATTGAGAATACTTTTTGGAAGAAAGGGAAGGCGACCAAATCTTAGAATATTATTAGTAGGAAAGGGCCTCTTGAAGCTCAAAAATGATCATTTGGGAACATAAAAAGGCACCCAATGCATAGAATTCTCACTCTAAATAGAATGAAAACAGAAACCCAGAAAAAAGAAGAGGCTAGGTGGTCAGTAAGCATAAATAACATTTATGTACCAATTTTCTACTTTTTCAAATGGTTCCAAAGCTATCATCTCATTGGATCCTCACAGCAGAGCCTGGCTGTACTCCTGGGTCTAATCTGAATTCGCTGAGTGATCCCAGGGAAGATATTTCAAACCTTTGGGGCCACAGCCTCCTCATCTGCCAAATGAAAAATACCTGTGTTACCCATCTCACAGGCTCTTGTGAGGATCAGATGAGAATAAAATTAACTTGATTTATACATACAGATATTCTCAACACACATTCTCAGATGACAGATACAGAGCAAGTTATTAAGGAAATAGTGCATATTTGGAAATGCACCCCAAATATATGGTTGACATAACAGAGGACAATTATACTCCCTACAAGTTTTGGGGAGGACCATGCATCTGACTGTGGTGTTTAATATGCTCAAATGTATCCCCTGTTAGATTGGAGGTCCCCCAAAGGGAAAAGCTGTCTCTCTTTTTTTCTTAAGCTTTTATCACACACAGGAAGAGCTCAGGACTGGAAGCTCACGACTGACTGAGAACACCAGAGCCAGTTCCTATCTAATAGGTTATTAAAGCCTATTTAATCTTTTATAGTACGTAGATTTAATGATCTTTACAATAATTAGCTCCTAAATCCAACCACTGGCTATTTTATACAAGATAGTCATCATAAACATTAAAATGAATATCACAATAGTAGAACTAAAAGTCCTAGATCTGCCTCAAGCACAAAAGATTAAGTAACTAAGAAACGGATTTGCCAAGGTAACACATGATAATTGTCAGAAATCCTAAGTACAATTCACGACACCTTTATCTTAGCGTCGCTTACACTGACCATTTCGAGGTTGGAGAACAAATCGAGAAGTAACTTAATTTACCTACTGCTACCAGGATAGCTTTCCATCTATTCTAGGACTGTTTTTCCCAATCTCCGTTAATCCACAAAATATTGGTAAATTTTTAAATGTTGAGTGGCACATTCAGTGGATGGGCAGCCATCTCTACCTCTACAGAATAAAATTGGCAATGTAAACACGTAGGGCATGCTGTTGGGTGTTAGGCTGAGAGGACCCCAAGTTCAGGTCAGAAACAAGGGGCAGAGAACAGAAGCGTATTTGAAATCAAGCTTCTACTCCCCTGGGAATCACATGGTTCCTAGCAACACTGAACAAAGGGCTATAGACAAAAGCGATGGAGGATTCTGGACCATAAACCATTTTTCTACCTCTGGGCTGCATACATTCAGACATGTCACCATCCTGCATTAGTACTGTCTCCCATACCCATACATTATATCCCTAACTAGGCAAATTGTAAATACTGGGATTTTTTGTTTCACGAGGGTTTCAGATTATATAATGAATTTGTCATCAGATCTTTTGGTGTCTGTAAAAGGAAGATCCAGAGATGGGGTGGAGGGGGCGGGGATGTAGTTCATCAACTAGGAGAGTCTGACCTGCAGGAAAGAGGCAGAGACAAAAACCCAAGGTCAGGCAGTCAGATCTCTTCAGGGAGAAAAAAACCCAAGTAGGACAAGTCTTACTAAGGAGACTTTGCTAACTCCTTTAGGCAGAACTAACACCCTTATTACGTATTCGAGTGGACCCCACACGGAGAAGGGAGAGGTGGGATGTTGGCACATGGCTCAAAACCCCTCCACCACTAGTATTAACCATCGAGTAGCCTGAGTAGCTTACAGGATTTCTAAGAGCAATGCAGGAGCTGGGAGACTGTCGAAAAGAGTGTGTCTGTGGTTAGGGAGAAGGGGAAGATGAAAAAAGAGAAACTGTAGAAAGAGCCACAAACCTCCACTGCCTACCCAAGACTCTTAGCAGAGTTTTAATTCATGAAAATGGAGAAGCATTTATCGATCCCTGGAAGAGAGGGGAAATAAAAAGAGGATTAGCAGCTTGCACAGGGCGGGGCGGGGGTGGGGGGGGGATCATTGGGAGTTAGAATTTCTTGTCAAAACACCACCCATCTGGTCTTCTCACTTGTTAGCATGATCCAACACAATAGTTGAGAAACATTTTTCTAGTCTATTGTTTTACACTGCTCTGTGATGAACACAAGGTTTTTTGAGAGATCTGAAATATAGACATTAGCCCCACACCACCTGGGTACCCAAATTTGTTTCAGCAAAAAAGTGAACAATGGTGTAAAGTGGCGTAACAATGGTATAAAGGGAACTGAACTGTCTGTATATCCAGTATTAGCATGTTACATGTCATATTTTGACGATGCAATGCTCTATGTCAAGATACTCAGCCTAAGTAAGATGTTTTGCAACCACAGTGCCACACTTTCCTCTTCTGCACAAAAGACAAGATGAAAGCTTAATGCTAACTGGAAATAGAATACCCCCTAGCTGGCCTCCATCAGTAGCTGAGGTCCACGGCCTAACAGCAGGGAGTTACCAAGATCCATAGACTGAGGGAGAGACACACACAAGCAGGCACCTCTGAGAACAGCTATTGCAGACACATTCTGTGCCTCCACTCTATCTCTCTCAGCCCCTTTTAGGGCTCTCTGTCCCTGTTGGGGAAGAGAGAACCTGAGAGACGGTGAAGGAAAGACATTCTCTCTTCTTCATCAAGCAGCGAAGGCATATGTCTTCTGCCACTGCCGCTTCAACTGTCGTGGTGTCAGCAGATTTTATGGGAGGAGAGTGAGGGAATGGATAGGTTCACTAACCAGAGCAGTTTTTGGATGCAATTATGAGACTCCTCTGGCACTGTTTTAGGATCTACAAGTTGGAGCAAGTTGCCCTGCACTTAGAAAGGGGATTAACTAAACCAATTTCACCTAAATCAATTTGCACTGTTCAGATGATACGTTCATGAAGCAACCAACCCATTCTGATTTGTGGCAGTACCTCCCAGGGGCCAGGGAGGGGAGAGCTTGCAAGGTACAACATGCTAGATAAGAAGCCTGGTAGTAAAAAGTAAAAATAATTAAAAAAAAAAAAAGAAGCCTGGTAGTCCTGAAAGTAAATGGGAGGGAAATACTCCCTCCTTCAAGTCCCTAGCCTTTATCCCTGCCCTCCACAGCCCCTCCCTGTTCTAATCCTGGAGCTGCAAGTAAGAAGGTAGGCCTTAAACAAGCAGGAGGCCAAAACTACAAGGCC
Organism: Tragulus kanchil; assembly: GCA_022376925.1. Classification (NCBI taxonomy): domain Eukaryota; kingdom Metazoa; phylum Chordata; class Mammalia; order Artiodactyla; family Tragulidae; genus Tragulus; species Tragulus kanchil. The sequence goes on along the minus strand of JAIOJX010000001.1, from coordinate 60,306,293 downwards.
AAAGCTGGGACCTTAGCCCAGTCAGCCCGGGACGCTGCACACTATAGGTGCTTTTAATAAACACTGTTGACTCACCACTGCAAGATGCTAATCCTGCTTAGACAGACATGCATAAAAGAATTTATGCCACTTTTCCGTAGAAATTGACTACCTGCCCCCACATGGGCTAAAAATGAGTGAGTTTATGTTTTCAAATGAGCCTGACTCAAAACTCTTCGGTTTGGAGTACATTAGCTATGATTCAAGTTTTAGCTTAAAATAATCATCATTACTCTGTATGCCTTGTTTTATGTATGTTTTCATTCAGTTGCACGTGCACCAGGGGGGAAAGAAACAGACCTAGGACCACAGTAGGGTAATAGATCTGGTTCCCAAAAGGGTTAATAATGGCAAGTTAGGGTTCCCAGTAAACCAGGGTTCCTACTTACACCCAATCTATTACCCCAATAAAAGGTAAATGAAGTACTTCCCTTTGAAAAGTATAATGCTGAGGATTTACAGAATCCTTTCATCTTCAAAGGGCCAAGCCAAGACTCACAATAACCAATACACAATAGGATGTCTTTCATACAAGTGCATCAACTATGAAAGAAAGGTCATAGGAACGTCCTAAGGCCACAAAGCCAATGCAGCATCAGATCTGAAATGAGGTCCCTGATCTTGGTTCCTAGACTTGTATTTTAATCACATAAATCAAGTTGTGTGGAACTATCAAGAGAAATCTAACTCACATTGTATATCTGCATTAAGTTAATTGATTGAGCACGAATATACTAAAATAGCAAAAGCTCTTTGCCTCTCAAGGCAGTGATAAATGAAGTGAAAAGGGGGTTGTGAGGGTTAGGGGTAACCAGCCCCAGTAAAATAAGAAATAGGGGAGGGACTCTCCTTATTGAGTGTTCCCCTCTTACTGGAACATGGCCAGAGACCTGATTGGAGTACTGGAAAGGAACAGAATGGGGTTAAAGGTAGCCTTGATGGCCTAACTTAAGAATCAGAACGATCAACCCAATACACACTCCTTGTCTATTTACACAGCCTCTAATGCTTTCCTTTATAAGGGCTTCTCTTCAGACACAAACAACCATCACCATCCACCCTCCCCACACTCAGAAATCCTCAAAAGGCAAGCTGGTTCGGAAACCAGAGGCTGCATAGCAGTGAGTGCACAAGAGTCCAGGGGGCGGGTGGTTCTGGTGGGAGGTCCCGGTGGCCAGGTAGGTCTGTGATCACCGCGTAGTAAGAAGGCAAGTGACCGTGAAGGCAGGCAGGGGAGTGTGAAAGAGAGAAAGTGAAAAACCCAACGACCCCAGGATCCCAATTTCCTGCTCTGAGAAGAAACGGCCTCCAGGAAATGTGCTGCACGTGAAACACTAAGTAACCTAAACCTTATTATCGTCACCGAAAATGTTTCTGTAAATCTACTCTGCCATTATTTACTTAATTCTTACGAGCCAGGAATGGAAAAACCCCACGTCTCCCGGGTTCCATCGCGGTCTGTCCGGGGGACCTATAAGTTTTCCCTCTCCCCGACTGAGCTGGTTTCACAGCTAGGCCAGAAATAACGAACCGCCCAGAGGGAGACTCGAGGATCGTTCCCTGGCAAGCACAGGGATTAAGTTTTGCCCGGTCTCCCCGCGGGCAGAGTGTCCGCAGCATCTCCGGCTGCCGCAGCAGTCACAGCCTGGCGGCCGAGGGGCGCCGCCCGGGCCGAGGAGGTTGCCGGCCGCGGGAGCGTGGGAAGGCGGAGGTGCCCTTTCCCAGACAAGCGCCCAGGCTCCGGGAGAGCCGCTCGAAGGCCCGCGCCCGACCCGGCCGGACGGCGCAGGAGGCCTCGGACCCGCCCCCGCCCCGCACCCCGGGTGCAAACTCCGTCCCAGGAGGGCAGCGACGGGCCCCGGGCCCCGGACCCAGGGGACGAATATACTAAAATAGCAAAAGCTCTTTGCCTCTCAAGGCAGTGATAAATGAAGTGAAAAGGGGGTTGTGAGGGTTAGGGGTAACCAGCCCCAGTAAAATAAGAAATAGGGGAGGACTCTCCTTATTGAGTGTTCCACTCTTACTGGAACATGGCCAGAGACCTGATTGGAGTACTGGAAAGGAACAGAATGGGGTTAAAGGTAGCCTTGATGGCCTAACTTAAGAATCAGAACGATCAACCCAATACACACTCCTTGTCTATTTACACAGCCTCTAATGCTTTCCTTTATAAGGGCTTCTCTTCAGACACAAACAACCATCACCATCCACCCTCCCCACACTCAGAAATCCTCAAAAGGCAAGCTGGTTCGGAAACCAGAGGCTGCATAGCAGTGAGTGCACAAGAGTCCAGGGGGCGGGTGGTTCTGGTGGGAGGTCCCGGTGGCCAGGTAGGTCTGTGATCACCGCGTAGTAAGAAGGCAAGTGACCGTGAAGGCAGGCAGGGGAGTGTGAAAGAGAGAAAGTGAAAAACCCAACGACCCCAGGATCCCAATTTCCTGCTCTGAGAAGAAACGGCCTCCAGGAAATGTGCTGCACGTGAAACACTAAGTAACCTAAACCTTATTATCGTCACCGAAAATGTTTCTGTAAATCTACTCTGCCATTATTTACTTAATTCTTACGAGCCAGGAATGGAAAAACCCCACGTCTCCCGGGTTCCATCGCGGTCTGTCCGGGGGACCTATAAGTTTTCCCTCTCCCCGACTGAGCTGGTTTCACAGCTAGGCCAGAAATAACGAACCGCCCAGAGGGAGACTCGAGGATCGTTCCCTGGCAAGCACAGGGATTAAGTTTTGCCCGGTCTCCCCGCGGGCAGAGTGTCCGCAGCATCTCCGGCTGCCGCAGCAGTCACAGCCTGGCGGCCGAGGGGCGCCGCCCGGGCCGAGGAGGTTGCCGGCCGCGGGAGCGTGGGAAGGCGGAGGTGCCCTTTCCCAGACAAGCGCCCAGGCTCCGGGAGAGCCGCTCGAAGGCCCGCGCCCGACCCGGCCGGACGGCGCAGGAGGCCTCGGACCCGCCCCCGCCCCGCACCCCGGAGTGCAAACTCCGTCCCAGGAGGGCAGCGACGGGTGCCCGGGCCCCAGAGGCGCATCGCGGACCCAGGGCCGGGCCAGGGCACCCTCCGCCGCCGCCGCCGCCGTCCCCTCGAGCCGCGCGGGCCCCGTCACCCCGCCCCGCCGAGCCACGGAGCAGCCCTCGGCCCCCGCCGGGCCCCGGCCGCACCTGAGACGCGGCCCGAGCCGGGGCCGAGCCCTGCGCCGGTGGTGGCGCTCGGCCCCCGGGGCCGCGGCGAGGAGAGCGCGTGTTACCCAGAGCCTTCCCTGCTGCCGACCATGTCCTCGGCGCGCCCGAGGGTGCTGGGTGCTCGCCTGCCTCCGGCGCGAGCTGGCTCGAGCTCCGGCGCGAGCCCCCCGGCTGCCAGCGCCGCCGCCACCGCCGATGCCGCCGCTGCTCTAGGCCGCCGCCCGCCTTCGCCGCCGCCGCCGCCGCCGCCGCCGCGCAGCAGCCCGGATCCGCCCGCCCGCGCGCTCCGCCGGGAACTGCGCGGTGGCCGCCACGCTACCGCGGCTGGGTCTCCCGGGCCAAACTTAGGAGTTTTCGCTTCTCAGTCCAGGGGCAGTACCATGACACCGCGGCAGCACCACACTGTCATTTCCGCCGCCGCAGGAGTGGGGGGGTGGGGGTGGAGAAGGCAATCCCAACCAAAAGGGGGATGGGGTGGGGGCGAACCGGACTGAGGCTGCCGCCCCGAGGGAGCGCCGGGAAGGGCTCGGCAGCCGGGGCGTTCGGCTACCTTCCCCGGCTCACCTTCCGCCGCCCCCGCCGCTCCCAGCTCCCCCTGCCCCTCCTCGGGAGGCGCGTTTACATGTTTTCTCCCCTGGCAGGAGTGACCGGAGGAACCTGAGCGAGCAAAGGCAGCGGGTGGGTGGGGTTCGGGTTACTACTGTACCTACCAGCTGATTCCAGCAGCCTTTTCTCCAGCGCCCTGTCATCTTGAAGGAAGACACACGGAGAGGGGCCGGAGCGAGTGTGTGTATGTGTGTGTGCGTGTGTGTGTAAGAGAGCGAGAGCGCCAGCAGAATGTGTGTGAAATGCAGAAGGAAGACTCTGGCCAAACTCTTCTCCCAGCCGCCAAGCCCCTGGCCCCACAAGCCCCCAGGGCTGGCACAACGAAAGGGCCGCTGCAACCCGCAATGAGAAGAGAGTGTCTAGGTTCAACGCACAGGTCCTCGGACGAAGCTGCTCTTATGTAAAGTTAACTCCAAAGTAAAACAAAAATAGTGGAGAAGATAGAAAAGGGCAGACAATTGAAGGAAACCCAACCCCTCTCTTTTTACAAAGGGAGAATGGCTGTGTTTTATTGGCCTTGGGCAGAAGTTGTGGGGACGAATTAAAGCCACCAAAATTTAAAAACAAAACTAAAAAGGGGGAGGAGGAGGGAGAGAGAGGGAAAGGCTTCATTTACACATTCAGATCCTTGATGGGCAAAGCCAGAGGGTCGTTAATAAGAGGACAATGGGACAGATGCCAGCTACACAGGTATTCAATGTCCCTAATCAGCTAATTGGTCCAGTTGGAACCCAGAAGCGCTCATTGGTCTGGAGTCCGCCCGTGGGCTGACCTGTCATTGGCTCAGAGACCACTGCCCCACTCCCAAGGAGGTGGGAGAGGGAAGGAGGAGGCGGGCCCAGAGGAGATCCAGTACCTCACATGGGAAAATGAAGGGGTTTTTCAAAAAGACAAGATGAAGGGGAAAAGAGTGAGAAAATGCAAGGAAAGAACCGCCTCTCACATAGGCCTCCCATTGCCTTCCATCGGAATGAGTCCAGAAAAATTAAGGTAATTCTGGGTGTATCCCATCACAGAATCAATAGTAATTAGGCAACACCCCTACTAAACAATGTGCAAGGCAGCACTGAGGCAGAAAGGAAGGCAAAAATCACAACCAAGCTATCCTGATGTAAGTCTGGCCTTAAGAAACGTAAAAGTTAATGAGTCACACCAAAAGCACAAGGAAAAATAAAGCAAAACTAAACAAGAGGGACTACATCAAACTTAAAAACCTCTGTGCAGCAAAAGAATCAACAGTGAAAAGGCAAGAATGGAAAGAAAAGATTTGCAAACCATGTAACTGATAAGGGGTTAATAAGTAAAGAACTCCCACAACCCAGTAACAGAATAAATAACACAATTTTTAAAATGGGCAAAGGATGGGCAGACGTTTCTGCAAAGAAGATAAACAAATGGCTAATAAGCATATGAAAGATTCTAAGCATCACTTATCATGGGGAAATGTAAACGCAAACTATAATAAGTTATCATCTCACACCCATTAGGCTGACCAGTATTTAAAAAAAAAAAAAAAAAAAAAAAAACAGAAAATAGTAAGTGTTGGTGAGGATGTGGAGAAACTGGAACACTGCACGCAGTTGGTAGGAATGTAAAGTGGTGCAACTGCTATGGGAAAAAGTGAGAAGGTTCCTCAAAAAATTAAAAATAGAACTACTATAGATTCAACAATTCCACTTCTGGAAATATCTCTGAAAGAATTGAAAGCAGACTCCAAAAGAAATATTTGCACCCCCATATTTATTGAGGCATTCTTTACCATGGCAAGAAGTGAAAGCAACTTAAATATCTATGGAGAGATGAATGGATAAAGAAAGTGTGGCATATACATTCAGGGTATTTGCACTGAATATGACATTCTGCCTTAAAAAAGAGGGAAATCCTGCCCATAGGCTCGACATGGATGGACTTTGAAGATAATATACTAAGTGAAATAGGCCAGTCATGAAAGGACAAATACTATATGATGCCACTTCTGGGAGGTACATCAAGTAATCAAACTCACAAAAACAGAAAGTAGAAACCATGCACGCCAGGGGCCAGGGGGAAAGGAAGGGGAGGTTGTTTTGTGGATATAGAGTTTCAGGACTGGGATGAGGGCTTCTGGGGACTGTTGCATAAAGATGGACCCGGGGTGACAATATTGTATTGTACATTTAGAAATTGTTGGGAGGGTGAATTTTCTGTTACCTTCTTTTTATCATAATCAAAAATTAATTTTTTAAACATTGAGTCAGAAATTAAATGATCCCAGCATAGCAGGAGTATATATAAGAATTTTATATATATAAAGAATTATATATATATGGATGCATTATATATTTACATATTACAGGTACTAAGTGAAAAGGCAAGAATGGAAAGAAAAGATTTGCAAACCATGTAACTGATAAGGGGTTAATAAGTAAAGAACTCCCACAACCCAGTAACAGAATAAATAACACAATTTTTAAAATGGGCAAAGGATGGGCAGACGTTTCTGCAAAGAAGATAAACAAATGGCTAATAAGCATATGAAAGATTCTAAGCATCACTTATCATGGGGAAATGTAAACGCAAACTATAATAAGTTATCATCTCACACCCATTAGGCTGACCAGTATTTAAAAAAAAAAAAAAAAAAAAAAAAAAACAGAAAATAGTAAGTGTTGGTGAGGATGTGGAGAAACTGGAACACTGCACGCAGTTGGTAGGAATGTAAAGTGGTGCAACTGCTATGGGAAAAAGTGAGAAGGTTCCTCAAAAAATTAAAAATAGAACTACTATAGATTCAACAATTCCACTTCTGGAAATATCTCTGAAAGAATTGAAAGCAGACTCCAAAAGAAATATTTGCACCCCCATATTTATTGAGGCATTCTTTACCATGGCAAGAAGTGAAAGCAACTTAAATATCTATGGAGAGATGAATGGATAAAGAAAGTGTGGCATATACATTCAGGGTATTTGCACTGAATATGACATTCTGCCTTAAAAAAGAGGGAAATCCTGCCCATAGGCTCGACATGGATGGACTTTGAAGATAATATACTAAGTGAAATAGGCCAGTCATGAAAGGACAAATACTATATGATGCCACTTCTGGGAGGTACATCAAGTAATCAAACTCACAAAAACAGAAAGTAGAAACCATGCACGCCAGGGGCCAGGGGGAAAGGAAGGGGAGGTTGTTTTGTGGATATAGAGTTTCAGGACTGGGATGAGGGCTTCTGGGGACTGTTGCATAAAGATGGACCCGGGGTGACAATATTGTATTGTACATTTAGAAATTGTTGGGAGGGTGAATTTTCTGTTACCTTCTTTTTATCATAATCAAAAATTAATTTTTTAAACATTGAGTCAGAAATTAAATGATCCCAGCATAGCAGGAGTATATATAAGAATTTTATATATATAAAGAATTATATATATATGGATGCATTATATATTTACATATTACAGGTACTAAGTGAAAAGAGCAAGCTGTGTATGGTTTGCTACTACTATGTAAAAAAGAGGGGGACGGTCTGAATGTCCACCCATGTCTGTTTATGTGTGTATAGACTCTTCAGTAAAGATGCCTAAGAAACTGGTGATCTAGTTTCCCGGGAGTCAAACATAGAGGACAAGTATTTAACAATGTATTTGCCCTGTTGTATTGTTTGATTTTTTAAAATAATGTTTGTGTATTGCCTTTTCAAAAACAATACTGAAAAAAATGAGGTGTGTAATATACCCTGAGGAAATTAAAACTGAAAGAAGCGCCTGTACCCCAATGCTCATTGCAGCACTCTGTACAATAGCTAGACCATGGAAGCAACCTAAATGTCCACCGACAGCTGAATGGATAAAGAAGCTGTGGTACACATACACAATGGAATAGTACTCAGCCATAAAAGGAAATGCATTTGAGTCAGTTTTAATGAGGTGGATGAATCTAGAACATATTATACAGAGTGAGGTATGTCAGAGAGAGAAAGATACACATTGTATACTGACACATATATATGGAATCTAGAAAGATGGTGCTGATAAATGCACATGCAGAGCAGCACTGGAGAGGGGGACGTGGAGAGGACATGGACATTGGTGTGAGCGAGGGGAATATGCTGTGAGACTAGGGGATTTCAAACAGGGGCTCTGTGGCGACATGGAGGGGTGGAGTGGGGAGGGAGATGGGGGAGGTTCGGAATGGGGAGGCATATGTATGCCTATGGCGGATTCAGGTCGATGTGTGGCAATAAACAACAAAACCCTGTAAAATAATAAAAACAATAAATTTCTTTTAATATGGGGAACCTAGGTTCTTAAAAAATGAGGAACCTAGCGACAGAAACTAAAAATAGAAATTACTAGGGACTGAAGGTAGAGGAGAGTCCGGGAGCGGGTGGGGAATGCTGTTTAATGGTTACAGAGTTTCTCTTTGGGCTGTTGCAAAAAGGTTCTGGAAATGAATAGTGGTGATGGTTAAACAGCACTGTGAATGTACTTAATACCAGTAAATTGTACACTCAAAAATGATAACAAAAGCAAATTTTGCATGTGTATTTTACCACAGTAAGGCACATTTAAAATTAAAAGAATGAGGAGGTATATAGAACAGGTAGAGATAAGTGTACTTGTGTAAGAAAATAGATGTATGTTTATGCCAGTAAAGTCACAGAAAGTCACAGGGAAGCACAGTGCAAAATAGCAACAGCCTAGAATTGTGGTGGATGTGGAGGGAATTGTTCAGATTTGATTCTATATATTTTATAACTGCTTGAATACTCAACAATGAGATTTTCTTTTGTAGTAAAAAAAAAAAAGTTAAGATATATCTCCAAAGGCCTGAAGTTGAGTCAGAAGTCCATTGATCCCTCAGAATTCTTTAACCTCACTTGGTATGATCCCTACCGAGAGCTGGAGAATTTTCTAAAATGTGAAGAAGTAACCCTTTTCATCAGAAACACTGAACCAAGCTAGCAGGCTCTTGGCAGAACTGTCACTTAAAGGCAACTTGCTTTTAATGTTTTTTTTTTTTTTATCATCCTTCAGAAACCACTTTTCCTTCACTTTTTAAAAATTATTTTTTATTGGAGTATTGCTGATTTACAATGTTGGGTTAGTCTTAGGTGTACAGCAAAGTGAATCAGTAATACATATATCCACTCATTTTAAGATTCATTTCCCATATGGGCCATTACAGAGTACTGAGTGGAGTTCCCTGTGCTAGTCAGTAAGTCCTTACTAGTTATCTATTTTATATACGCATGCTTGCTAAGTCGCTTCAGTCCTGTTCAACACTTTGCGACCCTATAAACTGTAGCCCGCCAGGCTCCTCTGTCCATGGAATTCTCCAGGCAACAATACTGGAGTGGATAACCATCCCTTCTCCAGGGGATCTTCCCAACTCAGGGATCAAACCCAAGTCTCTTATGTCTCCTGCATTGGCAGGTAGGTTCTTTACCACTAGCGCCACCTGGGAAGCCCTATTTTATACAAAGTAGTTTGTATATCGCACCCCACTTCTTCCTTGATATCCGTAAATTTGTTCTCTACATCTGTGTGTCTGTTTCCACTTTGCAAAAAAGGTCATCTGCACCATTTTCATTAATGTACTTAATACCAGTAAATTGTACACTCAAAAATGATAACAAAAGCAAATTTTGCATGTGTATTTTACCACAGTAAGGCACATTTAAAATTAAAAGAATGAGGAGGTATATAGAACAGGTAGAGATAAGTGTACTTGTGTAAGAAAATAGATGTATGTTTATGCCAGTAAAGTCACAGAAAGTCACAGGGAAGCACAGTGCAAAATAGCAACAGCCTAGAATTGTGGTGGATGTGGAGGGAATTGTTCAGATTTGATTCTATATATTTTATAACTGCTTGAATACTCAACAATGAGATTTTCTTTTGTAGTAAAAAAAAAAAAGTTAAGATATATCTCCAAAGGCCTGAAGTTGAGTCAGAAGTCCATTGATCCCTCAGAATTCTTTAACCTCACTTGGTATGATCCCTACCGAGAGCTGGAGAATTTTCTAAAATGTGAAGAAGTAACCCTTTTCATCAGAAACACTGAACCAAGCTAGCAGGCTCTTGGCAGAACTGTCACTTAAAGGCAACTTGCTTTTAATGTTTTTTTTTTTTTTATCATCCTTCAGAAACCACTTTTCCTTCACTTTTTAAAAATTATTTTTTATTGGAGTATTGCTGATTTACAATGTTGGGTTAGTCTTAGGTGTACAGCAAAGTGAATCAGTAATACATATATCCACTCATTTTAAGATTCATTTCCCATATGGGCCATTACAGAGTACTGAGTGGAGTTCCCTGTGCTAGTCAGTAAGTCCTTACTAGTTATCTATTTTATATACGCATGCTTGCTAAGTCGTTTCAGTCCTGTTCAACACTTTGCGACCCTATAAACTGTAGCCCGCCAGGCTCCTCTGTCCATGGAATTCTCCAGGCAACAATACTGGAGTGGATAACCATCCCTTCTCCAGGGGATCTTCCCAACTCAGGGATCAAACCCAAGTCTCTTATGTCTCCTGCATTGGCAGGTAGGTTCTTTACCACTAGCGCCACCTGGGAAGCCCTATTTTATACAAAGTAGTTTGTATATCGCACCCCACTTCTTCCTTGATATCCGTAAATTTGTTCTCTACATCTGTGTGTCTGTTTCCACTTTGCAAAAAAGGTCATCTGCACCATTTTTCTGGATTCCACATATAAGTGACATTATATGATACTTGTTTATCTTTCTAACTTCACTCTATATGACTCTAGTAGTCTCACCTCCATCTGAGCTTCCAGTGCTTTCAAGCTGGTCTCTGGTTTAGCAGCGCTCTATATAGAGTGCCCCAACCCCATCTTCCCTCCCCAAGCAGCAGCCCGTATTCCGGATCTTTCCTTTTCCCTCCTCAAAACTTAAAACTGCTTCTGGGTTCCTTTCACAGTGGACCTTACTGACAAAGGATTCAATCAACTAATTTGAACTAAATGTTAACAACTTCATTTGTCTCTCTATTAGTAGATAATGTTTTCATTTTAACAGAGGCCTTCCATGTATTAAAGCAATGACTAATAGTGTGGGTGGGTGTGGCTGGGGGTGGGGAGATTTCACTAATCACATTCCATAAGCGGCTGCTTTGACAGTATCTCCTTTTTCAGTGGTTTTATGTAAATTATCACTGTAAATGTATTAAATGTTTTATGTCTGGCAGGAGATGCAAAATTGGCTTGGAGTATGTGATGAAATTATTTGTCTATAATTATTTAATGGTTACATTTGTATATAGCATGTGTTGATCCTATTAGCAAAATAAATCCATCCCATGGGGAAAAAAATGGTGTCTGACAAATTCAGCTTGAGGTGTTTAATTAAATTAAGCCAAGGCAGACTCATGACACCACAGTCCTAGAGTATGAAAGGGACAGCTCATGGGCTCTTTTTCTAACTACAAATAGAGGGGCGGAGTAGGCGGAGGAACGGTCCAGATCCTTTCCACAGAGAGAAGCACAGAGCCCAGTCTGTTTCAGAAGGAAAAAAATCACAGAAGGCAGACTTTGTTGCACAAGAGCATTGTTGCTTCTGCAGAAGGGAACCTTCATACTGCTCTCAAAAGAAGCGGCTAGTTGTCTGAAATCCAGAAGCTGACTGAAGGCTTTTCTAACCAGGAAGCTCTTAACAAGATGGTGAGAAGAAAAGTGCTTTGGCATGGGCTCATCTTCCCCTTTTTACAATTTTTTTGTGTGTTTGTTTCCACTTTGCAAAAAAGGTCATCTGCACCATTTTTCTGGATTCCACATATAAGTGACATTATATGATACTTGTTTATCTTTCTAACTTCACTCTATATGACTCTAGTAGTCTCACCTCCATCTGAGCTTCCAGTGCTTTCAAGCTGGTCTCTGGTTTAGCAGCGCTCTATATAGAGTGCCCCAACCCCATCTTCCCTCCCCAAGCAGCAGCCCGTATTCCGGATCTTTCCTTTTCCCTCCTCAAAACTTAAAACTGCTTCTGGGTTCCTTTCACAGTGGACCTTACTGACAAAGGATTCAATCAACTAATTTGAACTAAATGTTAACAACTTCATTTGTCTCTCTATTAGTAGATAATGTTTTCATTTTAACAGAGGCCTTCCATGTATTAAAGCAATGACTAATAGTGTGGGTGGGTGTGGCTGGGGGTGGGGAGATTTCACTAATCACATTCCATAAGCGGCTGCTTTGACAGTATCTCCTTTTTCAGTGGTTTTATGTAAATTATCACTGTAAATGTATTAAATGTTTTATGTCTGGCAGGAGATGCAAAATTGGCTTGGAGTATGTGATGAAATTATTTGTCTATAATTATTTAATGGTTACATTTGTATATAGCATGTGTTGATCCTATTAGCAAAATAAATCCATCCCATGGGGAAAAAAATGGTGTCTGACAAATTCAGCTTGAGGTGTTTAATTAAATTAAGCCAAGGCAGACTCATGACACCACAGTCCTAGAGTATGAAAGGGACAGCTCATGGGCTCTTTTTCTAACTACAAATAGAGGGGCGGAGTAGGCGGAGGAACGGTCCAGATCCTTTCCACAGAGAGAAGCACAGAGCCCAGTCTGTTTCAGAAGGAAAAAAATCACAGAAGGCAGACTTTGTTGCACAAGAGCATTGTTGCTTCTGCAGAAGGGAACCTTCATACTGCTCTCAAAAGAAGCGGCTAGTTGTCTGAAATCCAGAAGCTGACTGAAGGCTTTTCTAACCAGGAAGCTCTTAACAAGATGGTGAGAAGAAAAGTGCTTTGGCATGGGCTCATCTATAGGGCATTGTTCTAAAACCAGCTGTGAACAGGCCATGTTCAAATAAATACGTTCCCAGTATGGAGAAATGGCATTGACCTGGCCCTTCTTCTTCACTTTTGATCTCTACTTGGATATTGCATTTATTAATTTTGTAATTTATCCGAATTATTGTGTTTGTTACAATGAATAGATCTGTTTGAAATCTATAGTCCACTGACATATTTTTCTTCCTAAAGTTTTTTTTTTTAACATTTTATTTATCTATTTTGGGGGGTGGGGGGGGCGGGGGGGCCGCTTCTATTGGTCTTTCATTTATCTATTTTCATCCATCTTTGTCCTTTGGCCTGGTTGGGCCTCCGAACGCAGCGGCTTCTCTCGTCGCAGAGCACCGGCTCTGGGTGCATGCACTCCAGAGCTCTGGCTCGGTCATTGGACACATCAGTCCAGCCGCTCCACGGCACGTGGGATCTTCCCAGGCCAGGGCTCGAACCAGCATCCCTTGCACTGCAAGGAGGTGTCCTTACCCACTGGACCACCAGGGGAAGCCCTTTCCTAAAGTTTTAATTAGTCTTTAGGCCCAAGCCTAATCCTTCCAGCTCACCATGCGTTGCTAACCAGGGCAGTGGGTCACTTACAGTCTAGTATCTGCTCCTCCACATCCTCCAAGTTTTTCTCCCATTTCCAATGGCCTCTGTTGCTTCCTCTTCAACCTCTGAAGGTTGGTGTGAGCCAAGCCTTGGTCCTTGGCTGTCTTCTCCACCTACACTCACTTCCTAGGTGACCTCTTCTAGTACCATGTTTTAAGTCCTGTGTTTTAAGTATGATTGTCTTTAGTTCTCCAGCTCAGATCTCTCCCGTGAGATCAGACCTGCATATCCACCTGACTATTTCATATCTCCACCTGTATGCCTCATAGACAGCACTATCCTTTTATTTTTGTTTTTTATTGGCTGTGCTGAGTCTTGATTGCTGTTCTTGTGTTTCTCTAGTTATGATGTCAAGTGGGAGCTACTCTCTAGTTGCAGCTCACAGGCTTTTCATTAGAATGGCTTCTCTTGTTGCGGAGCACTGACTCTAGGGCACACAGCGTTCAGTAGTTGTGGCACAAAGGCTCAGTAGTTGTGGCTCCCAGTCTGTACCGCACAAGCTCAGTAGTTGTGATGCATGGGCTTAGCATGTGGGATCCTCCCTGGCCAGAGATCAAACCCATGGACCCTGCATTGCAAGGTGGATTCTTTACCGCTGAGCAAGCAGGGAAGCCCAGCACTAACTTACTGTCACCAAGAGACCCCTTTCAGCTTCCCTGGTGGTCCAGTGAGTAAAGAGTCCACCTTGTAGTGGAAGGGGCACCGGTTTGATCCCTGGCCCAGGAAAATTCCATGTGCCGAGGAGCAGCTGGACCGGTATGTCCAATTATGAGCCAGTGCTCTGGAGCGCATGCGCCCAGAGCCAGTGCTCTGAAACCAGAGAGGCCACTGAGATGGGAGGCCCACATAGGCCAAAGAATAAAGATGGATGAAAATAAATAAATAAAAAACTATAAAAGGGGCCAAAAATTTAAAAATGTTCTCTCCCTCTGCTGAGTGTTCTCCCTTCCACTCTTCACCTGGCTGTTCTAGGTTCTTCTTCCGAGTTATGCATCACCTACTCCAAGAAGCCTTCCCTGACTAACCCATCTAAAGTAACCCCTACAAATTATTCTCTAATATAGCACCGTTCAGGACACTTACCACTAGCTAAAGTTACCATATGTGATTATATATGTCCCCTGGCATGCATACACACACACACACACACACATGCATATATATTCCATGAGAGCAAGAACTTTGTCTTCATCACTGGTAAATCTCCAACACCTAGAAGAGTACCTAGCCTGTAGTAGATGCTCACATTTGCTGGATGAATGGCAAAGAACAGGAAAGAATACAGTCCAGAGATGACTTGCCTCACTGATTTAGATTTACTCCAACCTTCCATCTGCAGTAGAATATCACATGGAAAGGATCTCTTGGTAGAAATTTATAGTAGATTCATGTAAGGAGGCCAGACACATTTCTCAGTGCCTCAACTGTCTAAATGCCAGCAATTTTCAAACTGACCCAAGAAACACTAGTGTCCCTCAGGGTATTAACTGGTGTTTTGAGAAAAATGAATTTGATCGAGTAAGTTTAGGAAATGTTGCACACAGAATCTCTGTCTCAAAGACTCACAGCACACATTAGCATATTAAGGCTTTAGGAAATCCTGCCAGACATAAAACCGAGTTTAGCTTTGCTTAGCATTTCTCAAATATATTTGACCCTGGAACTTTCATGTTCTACTATTGATATCACACAGGATATCTACTGATATCTCACAGGATACTCTTTGTATGTGTATGTGTGTGTGTTAGTCACTCAGTCATGTCCAGCTCTTTATGAACCCATGGATTGTAGCCCACTACGCTCCTCTGTCCATGGAATTCTCCAGGCAAAAATACTGGAGTGGGTTGCCATGCCCTCCTCCTGGGGATCTTCCCAACCCAGGGATCAAATCTGCATCTCCTGCATGGCAGGCAGATTCTTTACTGTCTGAGTCACCAGGGAAGCCCCCACAGGAAGCAGCATCTCTCAAAATACAGTTTTGAAAATACTGTCACAGATATAGACACATATAGGTATGTATAGATATAGGTATGTACAAATAGAGATATGCATGTCTATAAATATATGTAATATATATTAATCAGAGGTAACTTAAGGTCCATGACAATAAATTCCAGTTGAAAAATATCAGTGAAATGAAATTGAATGAGATTCAAGTCTAAAATAAAGGAATGGTTGGACATAGTGCTTTCTGTCAGTATCAGCTGGCCTGCAGTGGATTAAGAGTGTTGCTCTAAGTATGTTCAAATCTTCTGGGCTGGATGAATCACTCCCTGGGCAATGATTATGTGTAAGTACAGTCGATGAACCATGTCAGGGATCCTTGGGAAATCACATACATGAGAGAAGTATCAGTATCAGATCCTCAAAGACTGAAGATGAACGGCTTTCAAAGGAGGAAAGATGGTGGATTCTGAAAGCTACCTACCAGTGTAGAGTTAATATGGATCCGGTGCAAGATGTATTATCATTCACTCTTTTTACCCATTTCAGTACTTCTTTCTGTTCCTTGAACCCTCCAAGCTCGTCCCTGCTTAGGGCCTTTGCATTTCCTATTCCTTCTGTCTAGAGCAGGGACGGGCAAACTTCTTCTCTAAGGAGCCAAATAGTAAATATTTTTGGCTTTTGGGCCATATGGTCTCTGTCGCAACTACTGAGCTCTGAGCAAAAGCAGCCACAGATGATGCGTAAAGAATGAAACTTTCTTTACAAAAGCAGGCTGTAGTCCAGATTTGCAAGGGCTTTCTAGCTTTTTTTTGACCCTGGAACTTTCATGTTCTACTATTGATATCACACAGGATATCTACTGATATCTCACAGGATACTCTTTGTATGTGTATGTGTGTGTGTTAGTCACTCAGTCATGTCCAGCTCTTTATGAACCCATGGATTGTAGCCCACTACGCTCCTCTGTCCATGGAATTCTCCAGGCAAAAATACTGGAGTGGGTTGCCATGCCCTCCTCCTGGGGATCTTCCCAACCCAGGGATCAAATCTGCATCTCCTGCATGGCAGGCAGATTCTTTACTGTCTGAGTCACCAGGGAAGCCCCCACAGGAAGCAGCATCTCTCAAAATACAGTTTTGAAAATACTGTCACAGATATAGACACATATAGGTATGTATAGATATAGGTATGTACAAATAGAGATATGCATGTCTATAAATATATGTAATATATATTAATCAGAGGTAACTTAAGGTCCATGACAATAAATTCCAGTTGAAAAATACCAGTGAAATGAAATTGAATGAGATTCAAGTCTAAAATAAAGGAATGGTTGGACATAGTGCTTTCTGTCAGTATCAGCTGGCCTGCAGTGGATTAAGAGTGTTGCTCTAAGTATGTTCAAATCTTCTGGGCTGGATGAATCACTCCTGGGCAATGATTATGTGTAAGTACAGTCGATGAACCATGTCAGGGATCCTTGGGAAATCACATACATGAGAGAAGTATCAGTATCAGATCCTCAAAGACTGAAGATGAACGGCTTTCAAAGGAGGAAAGATGGTGGATTCTGAAAGCTACCTACCAGTGTAGAGTTAATATGGATCCGGTGCAAGATGTATTATCATTCACTCTTTTTACCCATTTCAGTACTTCTTTCTGTTCCTTGAACCCTCCAAGCTCGTCCCTGCTTAGGGCCTTTGCATTTCCTATTCCTTCTGTCTAGAGCAGGGACGGGCAAACTTCTTCTCTAAGGAGCCAAATAGTAAATATTTTTGGCTTTTGGGCCATATGGTCTCTGTCGCAACTACTGAGCTCTGAGCAAAAGCAGCCACAGATGATGCGTAAAGAATGAAACTTTCTTTACAAAAGCAGGCTGTAGTCCAGATTTGGCCCAAGGGTCATCTTTGGCCTACCTAGGGTATACTTTGCTGGGATTGTTATAATACATACCTTTTTGTTCAGATTCAACTCAAACATCCTTGTCTCAGAGTACACCATCCAAAGTAACTATGCATTTACTTACTTTCAAATCTCATTTTAATTATTTCCATTCCACCCATCACTAACTTGTATTTTTTTGTTTATTGGCTTGTCCCCATGCGCCCACACACAACAGAATAACTAACATTTATTGAGCTCTTATAGTGCACCAGACACTGTTCAAAGCATTTTATATGTATTAGCTCTTTTAATCTTAATAATAACCTTGGAGCAATCATCCTTAGCTTCCTCAATTTATAGATGAAGAAACCAAGGCTGAGATATTAAGTAATTTATCCATAGTCATATAGTTTAGCAGGTGGTGTTTCCAGGATTTAGATCCAGGTTCATAAGCACTATGCTATTGTGATACTGTGATTTATAATAAGAAATATATATTTGGCTTTCCTCCTTATTCCTGGCACAGAGCTCTAAAACTCTCAGAATTTAAGTGATGAGAGTGGAAAATGTGTTTTTGTTATGTTGATGAGGTGAATTTTGGACCACACCCAAGATAGTATGCTGGTTGCCAGGGGACCTGGGGCGGGGAGGGGGCTAGAGGTTGAGTGAATAAACTATGACCAATGATTTAAATCAATGATTTCTATGCCATGCAGCTTCCATAAAAATCCAAAAGACAAGGTTCAGAGACCTTCCAGATTGATGAACATATTTTTTTAAGAGTATAATTGCTTTATCATGTTATGTGAGTTTCTGCTGTACAACAAAATGAATCACTATATGTATACATATATCCCTTCCCTCTTGAACCTACCCCTTGCCCCCAACCCATCTAAATGGTGAACACCTATGGATGCTGGGAGACTGGGCACTCAGAAAAGGCTTAGAAACTCGGTGTCCTTTCCCGAATACCTTGCCCTATGTGTCTCTTCCATCTAGCTGTTCCTAATATTGTATCTTTTAATAATAAACTGGTAATCTCATAAGTAAAATGTTTCTCTGAGTTCTGGGAGCCACACTAGCAAATTAACTGAACTCAAGGAGGGGTTCATGGGAAACTCAAATCTACAGCCAATGAATGGGTCAGAAGCACAGGCAACAACCTGACCTTGTGATTGGCATCTAACGGAAAAAGGGCATCTTATAGGGCTGAGGCCTTAACCTGTGGGATCTGACACTCATGTCCAGGTGGATAGTGTCAGAGTTGAGCTGAACCATAGGTCTGGTGTGGGAAAACTGCCTGGTGGTATGGGAAAACCCCTGACACTCATCAGGATTGGAGTTAGTATCATCCTAAAGTGTATCTCAATTACAATCTCCGGGATATTTTCCTGTCTGGTTTACTAATGATGAGTCTAGAACAGAGCCTAGGGCAAGGCCTGGTGTAAGGTTAAGGAGTCACTCAATATTTGTTCATTTAACAAAAATCCTAGAATGCTCAGGTTGTTAAAGGAAGACATTTTTCACCAAGAACAAGTCAAATTAACCTGATTTTCTTCTTTGATGAGGCCAATCATTAGGGAGGATAAGCAAATGGAATTTTGGATTTCTTTGGATTTTAACAAAGCATTAAATACGTTCTTTCCTGGAACCCTTATTTTACTAGACCTTTCAGTGTCATTTAACACTGCTGCTCATTCTTTTGTGGTTTCCATGACACCACACTTGCGTTGTTTCCTTCACACCTCTATGACTATTTAAAAGTTCTCTCACGTGATCCTCCTCCTCCATTGGTGCATGGGTGTGTTGACCAGGATTTCATCCTTGGCCCTTGGTTCTTCCCAAGTTCTAAATTCCCCCAGATGGTCCCGTCCATTTGCATTGTTTTCATTTTTACCCTTGTTCTGATGACACCCAAATCTCTATCTCCAGGCCAGAATGTTACTTCAAGTCTGAAAATCCTGCAGGTACCTCCACTTGAACATGCTCCAAGCCAAGCTTGTTATCCCCACCCCCATTTCATTACTTTTCTTGTATTCCTTGTCTCAACCGATGGCATCACCCAGTCATTCCCACTCACTTCCCCCATAGCTAAACCTTGACTCTGTCTTGACAGTTTTCCTTCTCAAATTTTCTCAGCTTACCACACACCTGGTAGTCGTAACCGCCTCTTAGTTGATCTCCCTGCCGCCAGTTTGGACCCTATCCAGCTCTCCACACAGTAACCCGAATTAGCTTTTTTAATTGCAAATAAGATCAGGTAGCACCTCATGACCTACAAGATGGAGTCTAAGCTATGTCAGGGCCATGGAAGTCTCCTCACACTTGCCAGCTTCATCTCTCACGCGACTGCCTCACTCATAGCTAATCTCAACAATACCAAACTGCTTGCAAGCTTACAGTTCTCCAAACACTTCAAGGACTTTGCTCATGCTGCAGCCTCTGCTTTGATGTCCATCACCTCTACTTCTCACTCCCCCTTGACTGAACTTGTCATCTTCTCAGACGCAGCCCAGGTAGCCTCGCCTCAAAGAAGGCTTCTTTAATGTGAGCCATCCTGCACTGGGTTGGATTTCCCTCTTTCATGCTTCCAAAGCATCCTGTTATTCCAGCACATGCCCAGCTGTATTTTCCTTGCCTGTTCCCATGTTCATATTCCTCACTAGATTGTGAACTTCCTGAGGGCAAAGAGCATACTTTATTCAAAATTGCACCCATCCCACCATGTCCAATGCTTGGTGCATAGTAATGACTCAGCTAGTGTTTGATGAATCCCCTATTTTATGGTCATTGGGTTGACTCATAACACTCTTACTTCTTTTCACACAAATAGCTGTCACATAGTGTAGTAAGTACAATGATAGAGGTAAAACAAAAGAACAGAAGAGAAATACCCAGCTTGGCCTGAGATGAAGGGAAGGTAGAGGAAACAGTGGGGACTTCCCAGGTGGTTCAGTGGTAAAGAATCCACTTGCCAAGCAGGAGACTCAGGTCTGATCCCTGGGTTTGGAAGATGCCCTGGAGAAGGAAATGGCAACCCACTCCCAGTATTCTTGTCTGGGAAATCCCATGAACAGAGGAGCCTGGCAAGCTACTGTCCATGGAGCCAGAAAAGAGTCAGACATGACTTAGTGGAGTCTTCTTGGACCAGGGGTTGGACCTGTGTATCCTGCATTGGCAGATGGATTCTTTATCACTCAGCCACCAGGGGAAACCCATGACCTGAGTTTTTTAAAATAATATCTGTAGTTTATTGAACATTTACTAGATAAACAGGACACAGGTCTAAGTAATTTGGGACGTATTACATTGCTTAACCTAAAATAACTGTACAGTGTCTGTTGACGGAAGAAGAGATAAAGAAAATGTTGCATGTGTGTGTATATATGCACATATATATAGAAACACACACATATGTATCGTGGGGATGGTTTAGTCTCTAAGTCTTATTCAACTCTTGTGACCCCATGAACTATAGCCTGCCAGACTCGTCTGTCCAGGGGATTTCTCAGGCAAGAATCCTGGAGTGGGTTGCCATTTCCTTCTCCACCATGACCTGATTTTTGAATGTAGTCTTTGCAGATGCAACTCAAATAAGGCATATCGGCACAGGATTGGCCCTTAATCCAATATGACTGGTGTCCTTATGAGAAGGAAATTTGGTCACAGACAGAAAGGGAAGATGATCATATGAAGAAGGAAGCCCAGACTGGAATTGTTCTGTCCTAGCCAAAAAAGAAACAGGGGCCCTCAGAAGCTAGAAGGGGCAAGAAAGGATTTTCTCCAGAGCCTTCAAATGAAACATGGCCCTATCAACACCTTGATTTCAGACTTCTCGTCTGGAGAACTGTGATGACTCAGCTAGTGTTTGATGAATCCCCTATTTTATGGTCATTGGGTTGACTCATAACACTCTTACTTCTTTTCACACAAATAGCTGTCACATAGTGTAGTAAGTACAATGATAGAGGTAAAACAAAAGAACAGAAGAGAAATACCCAGCTTGGCCTGAGATGAAGGGAAGGTAGAGGAAACAGTGGGGACTTCCCAGGTGGTTCAGTGGTAAAGAATCCACTTGCCAAGCAGGAGACTCAGGTCTGATCCCTGGGTTTGGAAGATGCCCTGGAGAAGGAAATGGCAACCCACTCCCAGTATTCTTGTCTGGGAAATCCCATGAACAGAGGAGCCTGGCAAGCTACTGTCCATGGAGCCAGAAAAGAGTCAGACATGACTTAGTGGAGTCTTCTTGGACCAGGGGTTGGACCTGTGTATCCTGCATTGGCAGATGGATTCTTTATCACTCAGCCACCAGGGAAGCCCATGACCTGAGTTTTTTAAAATAATATCTGTAGTTTATTGAACATTTACTAGATAAACAGGACACAGGTCTAAGTAATTTGGGACGTATTACATTGCTTAACCTAAAATAACTGTACAGTGTCTGTTGACGGAAGAAGAGATAAAGAAAATGTTGCATGTGTGTGTATATATGCACATATATATAGAAACACACACATATGTATCGTGGGGATGGTTTAGTCTCTAAGTCTTATTCAACTCTTGTGACCCCATGAACTATAGCCTGCCAGACTCGTCTGTCCAGGGGATTTCTCAGGCAAGAATCCTGGAGTGGGTTGCCATTTCCTTCTCCACCATGACCTGATTTTTGAATGTAGTCTTTGCAGATGCAACTCAAATAAGGCATATCGGCACAGGATTGGCCCTTAATCCAATATGACTGGTGTCCTTATGAGAAGGAAATTTGGTCACAGACAGAAAGGGAAGATGATCATATGAAGAAGGAAGCCCAGACTGGAATTGTTCTGTCCTAGCCAAAAAAGAAACAGGGGCCCTCAGAAGCTAGAAGGGGCAAGAAAGGATTTTCTCCAGAGCCTTCAAATGAAACATGGCCCTATCAACACCTTGATTTCAGACTTCTCGTCTGGAGAACTGTGAGACAATAAATTTCTGTTGTTTTAAACCACCTGGTTTGTGGCACTTTGTTACAGCAGCCATGGGAAATGAATACAGGCTGTCCTGGAGCAGGAGGAGCAGATGTGTTCTATGTGAAACTCAGTGGAAGGAAGATGCAGGGAGACAGCAATGCTTCTTTATGCTGAATGGAAACAGTATTGAAAAATCAAATGAACTGCTGTGAGAGTTGGTAATCTCCTCGTCACTGGAGGTCAAGCGTGGAGAATTGTGTGATAGGAATGATAATGGTGAGAAGAAGAAGCATACAAGTCCTTTCTTACCCTTAGTTGAACCAGCCAACTTCAAAAACCTGTTTTTGATAGTGGTGGTGTTTGAATGCTGATTGCATCTTTGATCACACTAAGATTTTTGTGTTAAATACTGAGGTGCAGATAAGGGTTTACTGGTTATAATGAGAAAGGGGGAGCTAGCGGTGGGGTATGGATCAGCCTTAAGTCATTTAGAGATACCCACTGAAAAGTGTTTACTGAGCAAATGAGATAGATGTCTAGTATTTATTTTAGGAGCTGGTGGACAGATGAAACATGTTTGGTCAGGTGGTGATACTTGTTGAACCTGGTTGATAGATACATGGAGATGCACATTCACCTGTCTTTTTATAGTGTGTGTTTCGAAATTTTCCATAATCAAAAAAAATTTTTTTAAGCTATCAGCTACCATGTTCTGAGCACTTTAGATGTCCAGGAACCATGCTAAGTGTTTTGAAAGCATTCTCCTATTTCATTTAATCATGGCACATAAAGATAAATAACAAGGGACATTTCCATATAGGAAGGCACTGTACTGTAAAGACATTCTCTTCAAATGTGTCTGCATAATCAAGATGAAGAGAACATTCAACTGGTTTGGATTGCTTGAATTGTCAAAATAATATATCTGTGTCAATTTGTATTCTTTAAGAAAACAATCTCCGTAACAGCCCAAAGAGGCATTGTCATATTCATTTTACAAATGAGGAAGCAAGATCAGAAAAGTGAACCAAACTACCCTAGATTGCATAACGACTAAGTAGTTATGAATCCAGGCTTCTCTGACTCCACTGTTGTGGACTTTTAATGCCCTTGCTATTCCAAGTGTGGTCCATTGTCACATAGGATAGTTTATTAGAGATACAGAATCTCGGGACCCCTACCCAGACCTATGGAGTAAAATTCCACTTTGAAGTTTGAGAATGCTATGTTATTATCCAGAGTACTTAAGCACCGGCAGGATGATTATACTGATCAAGAGTTCTAATCACTGGTTGTTCATCTGAACTAATTGAGGAAAATTTTAGAAATATTGGTCTCAGATCATCCTGTATTGTACCTCTGGGCTTATGCTGTATTGTACCACCAGGTGGTTCAGTGGTAAAGAATCCACCTGCCAATGCAGGAGACTCAGGTTCGATCCCTGGGTCGGGAAGACTCTCTGGAGAAGGAAACGACAACCCACTCCAGTATTCTTGCCTAGGAAATCCCATGGATGGAAGAGCCTGGTGAGCTACAATCCATGGGGTCGCCAAGTCAGACATGACTTAGCGACTAAACAAAAACCACCTCGGGGGCTGGGGCGGCGGGGCATGAGAATCTCTATATTTACAGGCTCCCTCAGATGAGTTATCAGGGTTTGGAAGCACCAGAAAAGGAGACCTATAAAGATATTTTTCAACTCTCAGATATTCTAACTCTTGAAAAGTTTGCAGGAGAAAATAATGAATTCAGTTATTTGTGACTGTGGAAAATTATTTACCTGTTCACTGAAGATAATCATTTAGAAGGGACTTTTTAAGTTTTCCTCTAAGGAAATATAAGCTTCAAGGAGTGAAAATCGAGTCCAGATGGACAGAATGAGAGAATTAGTAAATATATCAAAGTACATGACAATTAATATATAAATCTTATATTTTATTTCAAAGAATGATTAATGCCTACATATACAATGAAATAACATCCAAGTCTGTACTATAAAACAATTTGATTGGTTTTATTGGTGCCTTATGTAAATCAAACTTATACAAGAGTTAGTTCTTTCAGTGTGTGCTAAGTCCCTGTCCACAGGAAAGGCATTGTCAAAAAAAATCAGAAAAGTGAACCAAACTACCTAGATTGCATAACGACTAAGTAGTTATGAATCCAGGCTTCTCTGACTCCACTGTTGTGGACTTTTAATGCCCTTGCTATTCCAAGTGTGGTCCATTGTCACATAGGATAGTTTATTAGAGATACAGAATCTCGGGACCCCTACCCAGACCTATGGAGTAAAATTCCACTTTGAAGTTTGAGAATGCTATGTTATTATCCAGAGTACTTAAGCACCGGCAGGATGATTATACTGATCAAGAGTTCTAATCACTGGTTGTTCATCTGAACTAATTGAGGAAAATTTTAGAAATATTGGTCTCAGATCATCCTGTATTGTACCTCTGGGCTTATGCTGTATTGTACCACCAGGTGGTTCAGTGGTAAAGAATCCACCTGCCAATGCAGGAGACTCAGGTTCGATCCCTGGGTCGGGAAGACTCTCTGGAGAAGGAAACGACAACCCACTCCAGTATTCTTGCCTAGGAAATCCCATGGATGGAAGAGCCTGGTGAGCTACAATCCATGGGGTCGCCAAGTCAGACATGACTTAGCGACTAAAAAAAAACCACGTCGGGGGCTGGGGAGGCGGGGCATGAGAATCTCTATATTTACAGGCTCCCTCAGATGAGTTATCAGGGTTTGGAAGCACCAGAAAAGGAGACCTATAAAGATATTTTTCAACTCTCAGATATTCTAACTCTTGAAAAGTTTGCAGGAGAAAATAATGAATTCAGTTATTTGTGACTGTGGAAAATTATTTACCTGTTCACTGAAGATAATCATTTAGAAGGGACTTTTTAAGTTTTCCTCTAAGGAAATATAAGCTTCAAGGAGTGAAAATCGAGTCCAGATGGACAGAATGAGAGAATTAGTAAATATATCAAAGTACATGACAATTAATATATAAATCTTATATTTTATTTCAAAGAATGATTAATGCCTACATATACAATGAAATAACATCCAAGTCTGTACTATAAAACAATTTGATTGGTTTTTATTGGTGCCTTATGTAAATCAAACTTATACAAGAGTTAGTTCTTTCAGTGTGTGCTAAGTCCCTGTCCACAGTCTAGTAGGGAAAAGATAAGTGGACAGACAACTACAGTAAAGTGTGATGAAGCACTGAGGTATGATAAATACAAGCTGCTACAGAGCATGGAGTATGGGATCTTACTAACCAGTGGAACTGGGAAAGACAAGCCTTGAAAGCAGAGTTGGTGTTGCTCAGGGAAAGAAGAGCATTTCAGAAAGACGGCATAGTATGCACAGTGGCAGAGGGGCCAAAGGGAACCTGGTAACTTCAAGAAATGAATATTATTGTAGGTACATAGGTGGAGTGTGGAGTAGAATGAAGAGAAGAGGCTGATAGTCTGAAGAGAGATCACAAAGGACTGTATACGACATTGTGAGGAATATGGATGTTATCCAGAAGCTATAAGCAAATTTTGAATGGCTTTAGGGCTTCCCTGGTGGTCCAGTGGGTAAGGACACCACCTTGCAGTGCAAGGGGCGCCGATTCAATCCCTGGCCTGGGAAGATCCCATGTGCTGCGGAGCTGCTGGACCGATGTGTCCAACTACCAAGCCGGAGCTCTGGAGCGCATGCGCCCAGAGCCTGCACTCTGCGACAACAGAGGCCGCCGAGATGGGAGGCCCACACGGGTCAAAGAACAAAGATGGATGAAAATGGACAAATGAAAGACCAATAGAAGTGGCCCACCCGCTCCCTTCCTTCCCCACCCCTCCCCCACCAAAATAAATAAATAAATAAATCTTTAAAAAAAATTTGTTTTTGAATGGCTTTAAATAGGGCAATACCATGATGAAATTTACATTTGAGAAAAATCACTCAGGCAGCTGAAGTAGTTCAAAGGGGCAGACCCTGAGGCAGAAGAACTGTTGGGAAATCATTACAGTATGTTCAGCAAGAAATACTTGGCGCTAGTGGTAAAGAACCCACCTGCCAATGAAGGAGACCTGAAAGATACAGGTTGGGTCCTTGGGTCGGGAAGATCCCCTGGAGGAGGAAATGCCACCCCACCCCCTGCCCCGCTCTTCGAGTATTCTTGCCTAGAGAATCACGTGGACAGAGAAGCCTGGCAGGTTACAGTCCATGGGGTTGCAAAGAATCAGACAGGACTGAGCACCTGAGCCAAAGGCAAACAAGGAGAACACATACATGAAAGAGATTTAGAACTTTGTGATAAAAGAAGTGAAGGAGAAGAAACAGTCAAGTTTCTGGTTGGGTACTTGGAGCCAGTGGTATCACAATCTGGGACAGGAAATGCAGAAGGACAAGCAGGGTCTGGTGAGGTATGGGGACAAGGAAATATGAGGGAGGAATAATGAGATCAGTTTGGGACAAGTTGAATATGAGGAGTCCAGGGAAGAACTAAGTGGAATTGCTGCATGGACAAGTGGACATGAGGATGAGGAGCTCAGAAGGGAGATAAG
Source organism: Tragulus kanchil (assembly GCA_022376925.1). Lineage (NCBI taxonomy): Eukaryota > Metazoa > Chordata > Mammalia > Artiodactyla > Tragulidae > Tragulus > Tragulus kanchil. The sequence goes on along the minus strand of JAIOJX010000001.1, from coordinate 60,279,712 downwards.
GAGTGAGAACACAGGTGTGGAAATCATGAGTGTGCACACTGGAATGATTAGAGCAAATAAGTTCACCTAGGAGGGGTGAGGGAAGAAGGAGAAAAAGAAGGATGAGGAGGAGGAGGAAGAGGAGATGAGAAAGAAGAGGAAGGGGAAGGGGGAAAGGAGAAGGAAGCAAATGTGTGGGGAGATGTTAACATTTGAGGAATTGGAATGAAAGACAAAATGGGATTTTGAGGGGAGGCACTCATTTATTAGTTATTTATTTATTCATTTTCATCTATCTTAATTCTTTGGCCTGTGTGGGCCTCCCATCGCGGTGGCCTCTGTTGTCGCAGAGCACCGGCTCTGGGCGCATGCGCTCCAGAGCTCCGGCTCGGTAACTGGACACATCGGTCCAGCAGCTCCGCGGCACGTGGGATCTTCCCAGACCAGGGATCCAACTGGCGCCACTCACACTGCAAGGTCCTTACCCACTGGACCACCAGGGAAGCCCCAGTGCCTGTGTCTTGTCTGACTCTTTGTGACTCCACTGACTGCCGCACACCAGGTTCTCCCGTCCTTAACCGGCTCCTGGTAGCCTGCTCAAACTGCTGTCCATTGCCTCAGTGATGCCCTTCATCCACCCCCCCCCTTTTTTTGTGACCTCTCAGCTGGATGCCCGCAAAGTTCCGCTTCAAATAAACAGGTTGGGTCCTTGGGAAGATCCCCTGGAGGAGGAAATGCCACCCCACCCCCTGCCCCGCTCTTCGAGTATTCTTGCCTAGAGAATCACGTGGACAGAGAAGCCTGGCAGGTTACAGTCCATGGGGTTGCAAAGAATCAGACAGGACTGAGCACCTGAGCCAAAGGCAAACAAGGAGAACACATACATGAAAGAGATTTAGAACTTTGTGATAAAAGAAGTGAAGGAGAAGAAACAGTCAAGTTTCTGGTTGGGTACTTGGAGCCAGTGGTATCACAATCTGGGACAGGAAATGCAGAAGGACAAGCAGGGTCTGGTGAGGTATGGGGACAAGGAAATATGAGGGAGGAATAATGAGATCAGTTTGGGACAAGTTGAATATGAGGAGTCCAGGGAAGAACTAAGTGGAATTGCTGCATGGACAAGTGGACATGAGGATGAGGAGCTCAGAAGGGAGATAAGGAGTGAGAACACAGGTGTGGAAATCATGAGTGTGCACACTGGAATGATTAGAGCAAATAAGTTCACCTAGGAGGGGTGAGGGAAGAAGGAGAAAAAGAAGGATGAGGAGGAGGAGGAAGAGGAGATGAGAAAGAAGAGGAAGGGGAAGGGGGAAAGGAGAAGGAAGCAAATGTGTGGGGAGATGTTAACATTTGAGGAATTGGAATGAAAGACAAAATGGGATTTTGAGGGGAGGCACTCATTTATTAGTTATTTATTTATTCATTTTCATCTATCTTAATTCTTTGGCCTGTGTGGGCCTCCCATCGCGGTGGCCTCTGTTGTCGCAGAGCACCGGCTCTGGGCGCATGCGCTCCAGAGCTCCGGCTCGGTAACTGGACACATCGGTCCAGCAGCTCCGCGGCACGTGGGATCTTCCCAGACCAGGGATCCAACTGGCGCCACTCACACTGCAAGGTCCTTACCCACTGGACCACCAGGGAAGCCCCAGTGCCTGTGTCTTGTCTGACTCTTTGTGACTCCACTGACTGCCGCACACCAGGTTTTCCCGTCCTTAACCGTCTCCTGGTAGCCTGCTCAAACTGCTGTCCATTGACTCAGTGATGCCCTTCATCCATCTCGTCCTCTGTGGTCCCCTGCTCCTTTTATTTTCTGTTGTACCCAATCTCAGGCTCTTTTCCAAGGAGTTGCCTCTTTTCCACTGTTGGTCAAAGTATTTCCCAGATTAGGCCCTATGCAAATGGAGGATGGTATCTGCTTGGCCTCAGTGGTTACCTCCACGACTAGGGGTTCTCAATCAGGTCCTGGATTTCCCTTTCATGTGCCTTCATGGGTGATGTTACCAGAATGCCCCTGATTGATTACACTCAGAACCGTTTAGGGAAGAGTATATGTTTACCAGGATTAGGATGGATGCAAATTGTGGATGGTACTAGTATTCACCTGATTGTTTGCTATCAAGACTAGCAGTGTTCAGTCAGTACAACTTGCCCTTTTATGGGCCTTCAGGGGTGATGCTGATAGATCGATTACAGTCAGGATCCATCAGGCAGTTGGATGGGTTTACCCGCGTTAGCCTCTATGGAAATCAGGGATAGTACCTGCATTCGCGTAAGTGGATGCTCCCAAGACAAGCGTTTCTTTTCTTTTTTTTTTGCGGGGGGGCACTTCTATTGGTCTTTCATTTATCTATTTTCATCCATCTTTGTTCTTTGGCCTGTGTGGGCCTCCCAACGCAGTGGCTTCTCTCGTTGCAGAGCATCGGGTCTGGGTGCATGCGCTCTGCTCAGTAGTTGGACACATCAGTCCAGGCGCTCTGTAGCGCATGAGATCTTCCCGGGCCAGGGATCGAACCAGCGCCCCTTCCACTGCAAGGTGGTGTCCTTACCCACTGGACCCCAGGGAAGCCCAAGACAAGCACATATATATATATATATATACATACGTATATATATATATTTCTATTTTTTTCCACTTCCATTGGTCTTTCATTTATTTCTTTGCTCCCTGGTCTGTGTGGGCCTCCCATCGCAGCGCCCTCTCGTTGCAGAGCGCTGGCTCTGGGCACATGCGCTCCAGAACTAGCGCCCTCTGGCTGACGAGCACTGTCTCTGGGCGCATGCACTCCAGAGCTCCGGCTTGATGGTCGGACACATCAGTCCAGTCGCTCCACAGCACATGGGATCTTCCCAGGCCAGGAATCGAACCGGCGCCCCTTGCACTGCAAGGCGGCTTCCTTACCCACTGGACCACCAGGGAAGCCCCAGACAAGCATTTCTTAATCCTGTCATTGAGTTCCCCTATTATGTGCCTTCATGGGTCATACTATCAGCTCACCCCTGCATGGTTACAGCCAGGACCAATCCTGGGAGAATGTGTGTTTTCCCAGGGTACAGTTCAGACCCTCTGCCCTGTCTGACTGTGACTCCGCTGATTGCAGCACAATAGGCCTCCCTGTCCCTAACCATCTCAGGTAGCCAGCTCAAACTGATAGCCATCGACTCGGTGATGCCCTTCGTCCCTCTCGTCCTCTGTGGTCCCCTGCTTCTTTTCACTGTCTGTTTTACCTAGCATCTGGCTATTTTCCAAAAAGCTGCCTCTTTTCCACGGTTGTGCTAACTAATGCCCGGGTTAGGCCATATGCAAATGAGGGATGGTAACCGGGTACGCCTGATTGGTTGCCGCCTAGACTAGCAGTTCGCAATCAGGTCCTTGAGGTCGTGTTTCATGGGCCTTCATGGTTTCCGTTATCAGGTTCCGTTGATTGACAGCACTCTGGACCAATCGGGAAAGAGGTATGTTTCCCCTGATGGTAGCAGCCTTCACCTGATTGGTTTCTCTGACAAGTAGGAATTGCCCAGCAGTACCTCTTCCCCGCCCCTGATTGATTCCACACAGGACCAATCGGGCAACGGAGTTATTTTCCCAGCTACGGTTCTGTGCCTGGGTCTTTTTTTTTCGGGGGGCGGGGGCTGGTTGGGGAAGGTGGGGGTGGGCCATTTCTTATTGGTCTTTCATTTATCTATTTGGGTCCATCTTTTTTTCTTTGGCCCGTGTGGGCCCCCATCACGGTGGCCTCTGTTGTCGCAGAGCACCGGCTCTGGGCGCATGTATTCCAGAGCTCCGGCTCAGTAATTGGACACACCAGTCCAGCTGCTCCATGGCACGTGGAATCTTCCCAGGCCAGGGATCGAACCGGCGCCTCTTGCACTGCAAGGCGGGCTAAGTCTTATGGCAAGTCTTCTGTAAGTCTGAAATTAAATGCTAAGAAAATTAAATAAAATATTTAAAAGCCAAAATATAATAAAAATTTAAAAACAAAATAAAAAACTAAGATAAAACAAGAAATGATTCTAAGATGAAGAAGTACAGACAGCAACTTCTCCACTAATTTTATTTTACTTTAGGCTTCTTTCAGTGAGTTTGCCTTTGGAAGCAAGTCCTTAAGGGAGGACTGTGGTGGGAGGGGTTGTAGCTGCTGCTGTTGGACAGATGGGATTAGATTCATGTCAGTTTACAGCCTCAGGGGAAACATCAAGCTGAAATAGGGTAAAGATGCAGGAGCAGGCGCTGTTGCTGGCCTGGGGCATACTGGTGGAGCCCCACATTGATGGAGCATTAGCCTTAGACAGGAAAGTGGATCTACTCCCACTTATGAAGGAAGAAAACACGGGGCTGTGCATATGTAGCTTGTGTGTAAGGAGTTGGTGAGAGACATTTCCTTCCTGATGGACCATTTTATTTGTGAGTAGGAAGCAAAAGTTATCTACACAGTGTGAACAGCATATGGTATTCAGTCAAAAATAGCCATTTGGGGCTTCCCTGGTGGTCCAGTGGGTAGGGACACCGCCTTGCAGTGCAAGGGGCGCCGGTTCCATCCCTGGCCTGGGAAGATCCCACGTGCCGCCGAGCGGCTGGACCCACGTGTCCAATTACCGAGCCGGAGCTCTGGGGCGCGTGCGCCCAGAGCCGGTGCTCTGCGACAACAGGGGCCGCTGCTATGGGAGGCCCCCACGGGCCAAAGAACAAAGATGGATGAAAATAGACAAATGAAAGACCAATAGAAGTGGCCCGCCCGCTCCCCTCCCTCCCCAACCCGCCCCCACCAAAATAAATAAATCTTTAAAAAAAAAAATAGCCATTTGGAGAGGAAGTCACCTGGGGAAATGTTGAGTTACCTAATATTGTTGGAGATTCCTTAGTAGCTTAGCTGGTAAAGAATCTGCCTACAATGCAGGAGACTCAGGTTTGATCCCTGAGTTGTGAAGATTCCCTGGAGAAATGAAAGGCTATCCTCCAGTATTCTCATGGCAAGTCTTCTGTAAGTCTGAAATTAAATGCTAAGAAAATTAAATAAAATATTTAAAAGCCAAAATATAATAAAAATTTAAAAACAAAATAAAAAACTAAGATAAAACAAGAAATGATTCTAAGATGAAGAAGTACAGACAGCAACTTCTCCACTAATTTTATTTTACTTTAGGCTTCTTTCAGTGAGTTTGCCTTTGGAAGCAAGTCCTTAAGGGAGGACTGTGGTGGGAGGGGTTGTAGCTGCTGCTGTTGGACAGATGGGATTAGATTCATGTCAGTTTACAGCCTCAGGGGAAACATCAAGCTGAAATAGGGTAAAGATGCAGGAGCAGGCGCTGTTGCTGGCCTGGGGCATACTGGTGGAGCCCCACATTGATGGAGCATTAGCCTTAGACAGGAAAGTGGATCTACTCCCACTTATGAAGGAAGAAAACACGGGGCTGTGCATATGTAGCTTGTGTGTAAGGAGTTGGTGAGAGACATTTCCTTCCTGATGGACCATTTTATTTGTGAGTAGGAAGCAAAAGTTATCTACACAGTGTGAACAGCATATGGTATTCAGTCAAAAATAGCCATTTGGGGCTTCCCTGGTGGTCCAGTGGGTAAGGATACCACCTTGCAGTGCAAGGGGCACCGGTTCGATCCCTGGCCTGGGAAGATCCCACGTGCCGCAGAGCGGCTGGACCCACGTGTCCAATTACCGAGCCGGAGTTCTGGAGCGCATGCGCCCAGAGCCGGTGCTCTGCGACAACAGAGGCCACCGCGATGGGAGGCCCCCACGGGCCAAAGAACAAAGATGGATGAAAATAGACAAATGAAAGACCAATAGAAGTGGCCCACCTGCTCCCCTCCCTCCCCACCCCGCCCCCACCAAAATAAATAAATCTTTAAAAAAAAAAATAGCCATTTGGAGAGGAAGTCACCTGGGGAAATGTTGAGTTACCTAATATTGTTGGAGATTCCTTAGTAGCTTAGCTGGTAAAGAATCTGCCTACAATGCAGGAGACTCAGGTTTGATCCCTGAGTTGTGAAGATTCCCTGGAGAAATGAAAGGCTATCCACTCCAGTATTCTCACCTGGCAGGCACAGTGCATGGGGTGGCAGGGTCAGACATGACTGATTGACTATGTTGCTTCGTATTGTTGAGGGCCCAGTTGAGGTTCTTGGGAGTTAAAATCCAAATATAAAAACTGACTTCTTTCCCCAAAGAGCAAACACACTGATTGACTCACACTCTATAGATGACTTTGTCTCCTACTCTACAGAGTTAATGCTTGAACACTCACGTGGATGGAGCACCAGATTCTCAACCCCTTAATCTACTCATTTCCCATGATCTTTTCCTCCATCCCAAATCAGTCACCTACTCCACATGGTTACACCCTGGACCTTATCATCACAAAAATTCTATCACCTCTGCCATTTTTAGTTGAAACATCCCATTCCTCTGCCCCATTATCCCTCCCCCGCCCCCCCCACACCCTTTCTAAAACCTCTGATCCACTGACCATCACTCTTCTCAGTGTCTATCAGCCGCCATCCTGACTTCACTTCATTCCTTAACCAGTCCTGAATCTGTGTTGAAAAGTGAAAGTGTTAGTTGCACAACTCTTGTGAGCGTCCAATTCTTTGCAACCACATGGGCTGTAGTCCACCAGGCTCCTATGTCCATGGAATTCTCCAGGCAAGAATACCGGAGTGGGTAGCCATGCCCTTCTTTAGGGGAGCTTCCCAACACAGGGATCAAACACGGGTCTTCAACATTGCAAGTGGATTCTTTACTGTCTGAGTCACCAGTGAATCTGTGCTTTTATCCTTGAAAATACACTCAATTCCGTGGGTCATTCCTATTGACCCTATTGACAGAACTCCAACCCCAAATGAATTCTGCCTTTTTGGGGCCTGAAACCAAGCAGCTGAACAGTGCCGGAGACTGGACTGGACTTAATCGTTCAGTCGTGACCAACTCTTTTTGATCCGATGGACTGCAGCCCACCAAGCTCCTCTGTCCATGGGGATTCTCCAGGCAAGTATACTGGAATGGTTTAGCAATCAAACCCAGGTCTCTCACGTTGCAGGCGGATTCTTTACAATCTGAGCCACCAGGGAAGCCCATAGTGCTGGAGAGTATCACACAACCAAGCTGATCAGTTCTACGTTAAGTTGATAAACTAAAACCTCATGAGAGTATTCAGCCCCTCCATTGTACCCTTTTCCCCCTTCAGTTATCTCCTTTCTCTTCTGCAACAGTAATCTCTCCCTCCCTTTTCTGGATCATTTCCTTCAAAGTTCAAGCACGATTTAGTACTGCTGATCTTAAAAAATACACACTCTCCATTGAATTCACCTCCAACTTCCATCCCATTTATCAATTTTCCTTTATAGTCAGTTTTTCACATACAGAGCTCTCTACATATGCTGTATCCACTTTCTGTCTTCCCATTCAATCCTCAGTCCCTTGCAATCAGACACCCAGCTCTACCACTCCACCAAAACAGCTCTTGTCACTGACGACCTGTGCTGTGCTGTGTTTAGTTGCACAATCGTGTCTGACTCTTTGCAACCCCATGGACTGTAGCTCACCAGACTCCTCTGCCCTTGGGGATTCTCCAGGCAAGAACACTGGAGTGGGTACTCATGTCCTCCTCCAGAGGATCTTCCTGACCCAGGAATCAAACTGGGACCTCCTACATTGCACGCGGATTCTTTACCAGCTGAGCTACTAGGGAGGTCCCAGCGATGACCTAGATGCTGTCAAATCTAATAGGCTCTTATCTGTCCTCATGTTACTCATGCTGTTAGTAGCATTCAGTGCTGTTACCACTCCTTCCAGTTTGAAATACAATTCTGTCTTGCCTTTCTTGACATCATACTCCCATGGTTTTTCCTCCTAACTGCTTAGTCATTACTCATTCTGCTTAGATATCTGTTTCTCCTTTAGCTAATATTTTAACATTGGCATTCTTCAGCGATCTCTCTTACACCCTCTTCTGCTTTTACTCTGTGTTCTCTCATTGGGTAATCTCAGCCATTCCTATGGATTTAAATATCATATTTTATTTTGATGACCCCCACATTTAAATCTGCCAAGCAGAGTTCTCCTCTGGATTCTGGATGTCCGTTGACAGCGATATAAAGATATCTCACAAATATATCATGCTTTATATATTCAAAACAAAATTCTGGATTCCTCTAACCATCTGCTTACTTACAGCAGCAAGTACCACAATCAGTCCTATTGCCTAAGTCAGATATAGGATTCTCTTGTAGCTCAGCTGGTAAAGAATTTGCCTGTGATGCAGGAGACCCCAGTTCCATTCCTGGACGAAGAAGATCTCCTGGAGAAGGGACAGGCTACCCAGTCCAGGAGTCTTGGGCTTCTCTGGTGGCTCAGATGGTAAACAATCCACCAGCAATGTGGGAGACCTGTGTTTGATCCCTGAGTTGGGAAGATCCCCTGGAAAAGGGAATGGCTACCCACTCCAGTATTCTTGCCTGGAGAATCCCATGGACAGAGGAGCCTGAATAGCTACAGTCCATGGGATTACAAAGAGTCAAACATTACTGAGCAACTAACACGGTTTGTTTTTCGACTCACACAACAAAGGATGTTTGGTTTGTTTCTGGGTTTTGGTAATCACAAACCACTCCAGTATTCTTGCCTGGGGAATTCCATGGCTCGTCTATGGGTCACAAGGAGTTGGATACGACTGAGCGATTTCACTTTCACTTCAAGCCAGATATTGGTATGTTATCTTTGAGTTTTCCTTTTCCCTTATCCTGTCCTCACTTCTTGGCAGGCTGTGTCTTCAAAACAGCCAGTTACACTTCTCCATCTTCATTGGCATTATTCTAACAGGACTACTTTCAACTCGAGTATGGATTGCAGTAAGACCTAATTTCTCCACTCGCATTCTTGACTCCTCTAATCCATTCTCTCACAGCAGCAAAAGTGACCCCTTTTTAAAAAGAAAGATCCTGTCACTACACTGCTTAAAATTCTTTAGTTCACATAGGGAAAAACACAAATTCTTTATCAACTGGCTGGACCTAGTATAATCTACTCTCTGTCTTTCCCTCGGAACCATCTCTCCTGTTTTAGTTTTGCCCCCTTTTTTGGGTAATCTCAGCCATTCCTATGGATTTAAATATCATATTTTATTTTGATGACCCCCACATTTAAATCTGCCAAGCAGAGTTCTCCTCTGGATTCTGGATGTCCGTTGACAGCGATATAAAGATATCTCACAAATATATCATGCTTTATATATTCAAAACAAAATTCTGGATTCCTCTAACCATCTGCTTACTTACAGCAGCAAGTACCACAATCAGTCCTATTGCCTAAGTCAGATATAGGATTCTCTTGTAGCTCAGCTGGTAAAGAATTTGCCTGTGATGCAGGAGACCCCAGTTCCATTCCGGGACGAAGAAGATCTCCTGGAGAAGGGACAGGCTACCCAGTCCAGGAGTCTTGGGCTTCTCTGGTGGCTCAGATGGTAAACAATCCACCAGCAATGTGGGAGACCTGTGTTTGATCCCTGAGTTGGGAAGATCCCCTGGAAAAGGGAATGGCTACCCACTCCAGTATTCTTGCCTGGAGAATCCCATGGACAGAGGAGCCTGAATAGCTACAGTCCATGGGATTACAAAGAGTCAAACATTACTGAGCAACTAACACGGTTTGTTTTTCGACTCACACAACAAAGGATGTTTGGTTTGTTTCTGGGTTTTGGTAATCACAAACCACTCCAGTATTCTTGCCTGGGGAATTCCATGGCTCGTCTATGGGTCACAAGGAGTTGGATACGACTGAGCGATTTCACTTTCACTTCAAGCCAGATATTGGTATGTTATCTTTGAGTTTTCCTTTTCCCTTATCCTGTCCTCACTTCTTGGCAGGCTGTGTCTTCAAAACAGCCAGTTACACTTCTCCATCTTCATTGGCATTATTCTAACAGGACTACTTTCAACTCGAGTATGGATTGCAGTAAGACCTAATTTCTCCACTCGCATTCTTGACTCCTCTAATCCATTCTCTCACAGCAGCAAAAGTGACCCCTTTTTAAAAAGAAAGATCCTGTCACTACACTGCTTAAAATTCTTTAGTTCACATAGGGAAAAACACAAATTCTTTATCAACTGGCTGGACCTAGTATAATCTACTCTCTGTCTTTCCCTCGGAACCATCTCTCCTGTTTTAGTTCCCCATAATCCCCCATCTTCTTTAAAAAGTGTTCGAAGCACCTAAGCTCTTTTTTGAGACAGAGTCTTTTGGTTTGCTCTTCCCTTGCCCTAGTATGCTGTTACTTCCTTTATATCCTGTTTGTCTGAACTCAAATACCAATTCCTTAGATATGCCTTCCCTGCTCAGTCCTTCTAAATAAACTTAGGTCCCTTACATTATTGTCCTTCTTAACCTCTTTGTTTCCTTGGTAGAACTTAGTATAATTTATAGTTCTCCTATTTCTTTACCTTTTGGTCTGTCTCCTCTTTGGGCAGAGTTCAGTGTGGCTGACTTATCTCTGCTCCACATGATGTTGGATGGGGCTGCTTGACTAGTTCTGGAGGGTCCAATATGGCCCCACTCATAAGACTGGAACCTTCACACTTACTGCTGTCGACTAGGACACTTTAATTCTCCCTGTGGCCGGTTTCTACATCAGGAGAGCTTGGACTTCTCTGTATGGCAGCCACATTCAGAGGGCAAAAACAGGAGAGGTATGGCGAAAACCATCACAACATTGTAATCATCCTCCAACTAAAATGAATTAATTAATTAAAAAAAAATAGAACTTGCAAAACTTCTTAAGCCCTAGCACTGGCAAGTTTACAAATCATTCCTGTCCCCTTCAAAGCAAATCATATGAGCAGCCCAGATTCAAGAAGAAGAGGAAAAGCTCCAATTCTTGATAGGAGGAGTACCAAAGCCACATTACAAAAAGGACAGGGTGCCTTTGAGGGATACACACAATCTACTAACACTCAAATATCCAAATGGCTCACTCCTTCATCTCTTCAAGATTTTTGCTCAAGTGACACTTTCTGAGTGAGGCTTTTCCTGACCCCTCTAAATCATATAAGGTGAGGTATAAGGCCATTTCAGCTCATTATTTTGTACCTTGTGCCCAATTTATACCCATAGGGGACAGCTAATTAAAGTTCTAGGAGAATTTTTTTTAGTCTAGAAAATTGGTAAAGATGAAAATCTTATTGTCTAGTTGCAAATAAATAAATTCAAGAGCATCAAGAAGAGAGAGAAGGTGTCTTTCAGGAAGGAAGTGATTTAAAGGTGACTATGTTATATATCCTTTCCAGTTATCCCTGGATTGAGATCAGAAATTGGTTCAGTGCCCTAGCCTTAACCAAGACAGAGAGACAGCTGCCCTAGGATGGAACATAGCAAAGAAGCCAAATATCTGACTAAATATGCATCCCCTCCTCTCCACAAAGGAAAGTGTTGGTGGTGCTAGTCCCATACAAAAAACCCGTCAAGGAACGCAAATAGAAAGAACGTGAGTTGAGGGTGAAAGTAGGGTTGTAGGGAATGCAAGCCTTATGTAAGAAATTTTTAATTGAAGAAGCATTCAATATTACCAGGATATACAGAAATAAAATGGCCTACCTATCCCTATCTCATATCCAACAAACTTTTTATTCAGTGTGATTTTTAAAACAGTTTTATTGAGATATGCCACATACCACACAATTTCATGTCTTTAAAGGTTTTAGTATATTCAACTCAGAGTTCTGCAACTACAATCAGTTTGGAACATTTTCACTACCCCAAAAAAGAGATCTCATACCCAACATTGAACATTCCCCACCATCTCCCTGGATCCTGGTAACTGTTAATCTGTTTTTCTGTCTCTATGAATTTACCTATTGTGTACATTTAATGTAAGTGGTCCTTTTTGACTGGTATCTCTCAGCATAGTGTGAGTGTATCAGTACTTCATTTCTTTTCATGACTAGATAATATTTTATTGTATGGACATACCACCTTTTATTTATTCATTCATTAGATGGATTTTTGGGTGGTTTCCACTTTCTGGCTCTAATTTATGGTGCTATGAACATTCGTGTACAAGTTTTTGTGTGGACACGTTTTCATTTCTCTTGGGTATAAGAGAAGAATTGCCAGATCATTTGGCAACCCTTTGTGTAACATTTCAAGGAACTTCCAGACTGTTTCCAAAGCAGCCATACAATGGTATAGTCCCATCAGCAATGTATACAGGTTCCAGATTCTCTATATCCTCATCATTGTTTGTTATTAGAATCTGAATTTTTACTTATAGCCATCCTACAGTTTGTGAAGTGGTATTTTTTTGTGGTTTTATTTTGAATTTCCCTGATTGCTAAAGATACTGAGTATCTTTCTATGTGCTTTTGACCATGGGTTTTTCTTCTTTGGAGAAATGTCTATTCAGATCCTTCGCACCTTTTTAAATTGGGGTGCCTTTTTGTTGTTGACTTGTAAGAATTCTTTATATATTCTAGATATAAGTTCCTTATCAGATATATGACTTAAAAAGAGTTTCTCCTATTCTGTGAATTATCTTTCTACTTTTTTGGTGGTATTCTTTGAAGCAGAAACATTTTAAATTTTTGATGATATTCAATTATCTAATTTTCCTTTGGCTTTTGGTGCCGTATCTAAGAAATCATTGCCTACACCAAGGTCTTAAAGGTTTACATCTATGTTCTCTTCTAAGAGTATTATAGTTTTAGCTATTTAACCTATTTTAAGTTAATTTTTGTTTATGGTGTATGGTAGGTGACCAACTTTACTCTTTCCCATGTGGATATCTATTTAAAGTTGTTCATGTACCATGTGTTTAAAGGCTATCTTTTCCCCCATTGAATTGTCTTGGTACCCTTGTCAAAAATAATTTGGTTGTAAATGTGAAAGTTTCCTTCTGGACACTCAATCTATTCCATTGATCTTTCAAGTGGGTAGAACTGAGTTGTAGGTGCTTAGTCCCTCAGTTGTGTCTGACTTTGTGTGACCCCATGGACTGTAGCCTGCCAGGCTCATCTGTCCATGGAATTATCCAAGCAAGAATACTGGAGTGGGTTGCCATTTCCTTCTCCAGTGGATCTTCCTGACCCAGGGATCAAACACGGGTCTCCAGCATTGAGGGTGGATTCTTTACCATCTGAGCCACCAGGGAAGCCCATTGATCTATGTGTCTAATCTTATGCCAGTATAACACTGTCTTACTTATTGTAGCTTTGTATTATGTTTTGAAATCAAGAAGTGTAAATGTTCCAGTTTGGTTCTTCTTGATCAAGATTGTCTTGGCTATACTATTACATTTCCATATTAGCTCTTGGATCAGTCTGACAATTTCTTATTTAAAAAAAAAGTCAGCTGGGGTTTTGATAGTAATTGCATTGGAACTGTTGATCAATTTGGAAGATATTGTCCTCTTAATAATATCAATAAGTCTTCCAATTCATGAACATGGAATATTTTTACCATTTATTTAAGCCTTCTTCAATTTCTTTCAACAATATTTTGTAGTTTTCAGAGTGTGAATTTGGCACTTCTTGTGTTACATTTTTTCCTAAGTATTTTATTCCTTTCTATGCCATTTTAAATGGAATTGCATTCTTAATTCCATTTTGGATTTTTTATTCCTAGTTCATAGAAGTGCAGTTGATTTTTGTTTATTTTATCTCCTGCAGCAATGCTGAACTATTAGCTATAGTAGTCCTCTTGTTTAGTGGACTCACTGGGATTTTCTCTATACTAGATCATGCAACCTGCAAATAAAGCTATTTTGCTTTTTCCTTTTCAATATGAATGACTTTTATTTCATTTTCTTGCTTAATTATCCTAGCTTAAAACCTCCAGCACAATATTGAATAAAAGTCTATTTTTCCTGATCTTAGAGGGAAAATTTTCTGTCTTTTACCACTGAATATGAGGTTTTCATAGATGCCATTTATCAGAGTGAGGAAGTCCTGTTCTATTTCTATTTTTTGAGCATTTTTATTGTGAAAATGGAATTGAATTTTTCAAATACTTTTTCTGCATTTATTGAGATGATCATGTGATTTTTATCCTTTATTTTACTGATTTATTCTACATGATTTTAAAGAACGCATTATATTGTAAGAACTACTGAAGAGTCTTCTAACCACACAGTATGAAAGTGCCCTTAACTTAACCAACAGAATGCTTCATAAGACATTGTTAAATGCTTAAAGACATATTTGGGAGCAGGCTAAGTGGGTAGCCACTAGGATGAGTGGCTGGGAGATATGCCAAGATACTCTTCCAGAAACATCCTGTGATAAAAACAAAATTTTAATCGCATGACTTGAAAAATATTTTTTCTTTGGGAAATTTCATACTATTACATTTCCATATTAGCTCTTGGATCAGTCTGACAATTTCTTATTTAAAAAAAGTCAGCTGGGGTTTTGATAGTAATTGCATTGGAACTGTTGATCAATTTGGAAGATATTGTCCTCTTAATAATATCAATAAGTCTTCCAATTCATGAACATGGAATATTTTTACCATTTATTTAAGCCTTCTTCAATTTCTTTCAACAATATTTTGTAGTTTTCAGAGTGTGAATTTGGCACTTCTTGTGTTACATTTTTTCCTAAGTATTTTATTCCTTTCTATGCCATTTTAAATGGAATTGCATTCTTAATTCCATTTTGGATTTTTTATTCCTAGTTCATAGAAGTGCAGTTGATTTTTGTTTATTTTATCTCCTGCAGCAATGCTGAACTATTAGCTATAGTAGTCCTCTTGTTTAGTGGACTCACTGGGATTTTCTCTATACTAGATCATGCAACCTGCAAATAAAGCTATTTTGCTTTTTCCTTTTCAATATGAATGACTTTTATTTCATTTTCTTGCTTAATTATCCTAGCTTAAAACCTCCAGCACAATATTGAATAAAAGTCTATTTTTCCTGATCTTAGAGGGAAAATTTTCTGTCTTTTACCACTGAATATGAGGTTTTCATAGATGCCATTTATCAGAGTGAGGAAGTCCTGTTCTATTTCTATTTTTTGAGCATTTTTATTGTGAAAATGGAATTGAATTTTTCAAATACTTTTTCTGCATTTATTGAGATGATCATGTGATTTTTATCCTTTATTTTACTGATTTATTCTACATGATTTTAAAGAACGCATTATATTGTAAGAACTACTGAAGAGTCTTCTAACCACACAGTATGAAAGTGCCCTTAACTTAACCAACAGAATGCTTCATAAGACATTGTTAAATGCTTAAAGACATATTTGGGAGCAGGCTAAGTGGGTAGCCACTAGGATGAGTGGCTGGGAGATATGCCAAGATACTCTTCCAGAAACATCCTGTGATAAAAACAAAATTTTAATCGCATGACTTGAAAAATATTTTTTTCTATTATAGGAAAAGAGGAGATACTAAAAAGTCAGTAAACTCCATTGCTGTGTGCAGAGTAAGCTAAAATTGGTCACAAATGCTTGTTGGGTGCTCCTCTTTCTCCCAGAGAGTAAAGATAAATATAGTTGGGTGGAGTCTGAGTGATTCTCCACATCAAGGCAGAAAAGCAATCACACATGAGAAACTTGAGGGAGAGAGAGCTCAGATATGATGAAGTCAGAGGGATGATTTCCTGAGAAAGGAAACTCTAGTAGAGGCTTGGACCTCCTGGCCTGACTGAACATGATGGAAAGAGATAATAGAGTACCCTGCTTAAGGGCAACATCTTTGATGGAGACTCCTTGGTTTGAACTCCAGCTCTGCCACTTACTAGTTGATGCCCTTACCTCTCTGATCCTGTTTTCTCATCTATGTAAGAGGCACAGAGTTGTTAAGAGTAAATGAAATCGTGTTTTAAAGTTTCTATCAAATTGCCTGGCACATAATAGTCATAAAATTGGCATTCCCTTTCCTTCCCTACTCAGGAAAGTATTTTACTGACTAGAGAGGATACTGTCAGGTCACAGGGTGAAGGAGTCAGTACTAAGAAGGCGATTTTATACAACTTTCTAGATGAAAGGACATGAACCCTGGAGAGGTATGTTTGGGCTCATGAGAGAACAATTTAAATCCTTTATACAAGAATACAATTAAGAAAAAAGTATTTGGTATCAGAGTACTTTCAGTTGCATGTCAACAAGGTGGCTTACAAGATACAATAATGCGTTATCTCACATAATAGGAACAATTTATTTTAAACTTTTGATTTATTCTACTTTTTTGATTTTAAAAGAACGCATTATATTGTAAGAACTACTGAAGAGTCTTCTAACCACACAGTATGAAAGTGCCCTTAACTTAACCAACAGAATGCTTCATAAGACATTGTTAAATGCTTAAAGACATATTTGGGAGCAGGCTAAGTGGGTAGCCACTAGGATGAGTGGCTGGGAGATATGCCAAGATACTCTTCCAGAAACATCCTGTGATAAAAACAAAATTTTAATCGCATGACTTGAAAAATATTTTTTTCTATTATAGGAAAAGAGGAGATACTAAAAAGTCAGTAAACTCCATTGCTGTGTGCAGAGTAAGCTAAAATTGGTCACAAATGCTTGTTGGGTGCTCCTCTTTCTCCCAGAGAGTAAAGATAAATATAGTTGGGTGGAGTCTGAGTGATTCTCCACATCAAGGCAGAAAAGCAATCACACATGAGAAACTTGGGGGAGAGAGAGCTCAGATATGATGAAGTCAGAGGGATGATTTCCTGAGAAAGGAAACTCTAGTAGAGGCTTGGACCTCCTGGCCTGACTGAACATGATGGAAAGAGATAATAGAGTACCCTGCTTAAGGGCAACATCTTTGATGGAGACTCCTTGGTTTGAACTCCAGCTCTGCCACTTACTAGTTGATGCCCTTACCTCTCTGATCCTGTTTTCTCATCTATGTAAGAGGCACAGAGTTGTTAAGAGTAAATGAAATCGTGTTTTAAAGTTTCTATCAAATTGCCTGGCACATAATAGTCATAAAATTGGCATTCCCTTTCCTTCCCTACTCAGGAAAGTATTTTACTGACTAGAGAGGATACTGTCAGGTCACAGGGTGAAGGAGTCAGTACTAAGAAGGCGATTTTATACAACTTTCTAGATGAAAGGACATGAACCCTGGAGAGGTATGTTTGGGCTCATGAGAGAACAATTTAAATCCTTTATACAAGAATACAATTAAGAAAAAAGTATTTGGTATCAGAGTACTTTCAGTTGCATGTCAACAAGGTGGCTTACAAGATACAATAATGCGTTATCTCACATAATAGGATATCCAGACATAGTGTGTGCTATAAGGTTAGCTGATTCAGCAGCTGGATAATTTCCTGAAGGACAGAGTTTCTTTGGTTCTTCTTCCCACCATCCAAAGAGTCTAATTCATCCTAGGGCTTGTTTCTCTTGTGGTTATAAGAAGGCTGTTTGTAGCAGTCACTGTACAGATACTTATTCATAACCAGTGGGAAGGATACAATGGCTCATTCAAACATAAATTAAAAATCCATCATTTTGGTCTTACTGGGAGTCCCATGGATCATTGTCCACCTATGGCCTTATTAATAACTAATGTCACAGGAGTGTAAACCTCTGATTGGCTTAAGCCTGGATTCCTAAACCAATCATTCACCTGAAAGAGGGAATTACCATAATTGATTCACACTGCTGATAGCAGATAAGCCTTCTGGGCCCCTGAAGGAGGAGGATCAAGATATGGAGGAGAACCCCCAGGCAATCAGCAATGGAAATGTAGTGACAGGAGCAGACTTTACTGGTTTTAAATCAGTAAGGCTTTGGGGGTTGTTTGTTAATGCAGCATAAGCTAACTTATATTATGTAACAATAGAAAATGTAAGTGTTGTAAACTATAATAAGAGGACTGAAAGAAGCACCAATGTGGGTGTAAGAGAGCTACATCCTCATCTATGAAAGCAGGGAGTCAATAGATGATGTTTAAAATGAAAATAAATAGTATAAGTAGTCATGTTATTTAAAAATATGGAGGAAATTACCAGGAAAGATATCAAAACAACCGGCCAAAATAGTTTAGTTATTACCCAGGGAATAGGAGTAGGGTAGGAAGAGGTGGGGCAGGAGTTTTGGTTTCCTTACAGTTTCTTCTGGATTTTTAAAAAATACTTTAAAATAATGTGTTTGTATTCCTTCAATGATTTCTTATTTTTTCCCAGTTATCTGAGTTTATTTTATGCAAAGTCTAAAAAATGATCATTTCAGTCCCTGGGAACATGGTCATAAAATCCAACTGAAGTCTTCCTGAAAGGGAAGGTGTGCTTTTCATGACTAATATCTCACATAGCTAATTTATTCCTGAAAAACATTTCACTTCTGACCACCTGATGATCAAACCAGTTACCTGAAAACCAGCATCAAAATTAAGACAAGAACAAGAGACTATTTTTGTTTGCATCATTTAATATCATTTTTGAGAGAAAAATAAATCAAAAGAGTTTGTGCCCAACAAATAAAAACAATTTAAATTTGTTATGAAATGGGCTATTTGCTGACTTGGTATTGTTCTTTAATAGACTTTTTGAGGGGCTAGAGTTGTAGGTTTTTGTCTGCTAGACTCCTCTTCTATAACCAAACTTAACCTATTTTCCAAAGCCTCCTCTACCAGGATTGAAGTCTTCACGAAACTCAGCTCTTACCTGGCCTCCAGATAGGCCATGGCCATACTGTCCACCTTCTCTAAAGCCTAGATACCAATCTTTGCAGATAATACGGTCATCTAGGCAGGTGCCATTTAGGAATCGCATGGCATTCTCGGCATCAGCTCTGTTATGGTATTCTATGAAACAGAAACCACAGGGCATTTTCTTTATTTTATCCAGACCATATAAACATTCTGGATGTCACCACGTCTTCTAAAGAGCTCATATATTTGCTCTTCGGTTACATTAAAGGAAAGATTCCCCACATACAGAGCGGAGCTTTCCATTAGCAACTTTCCTTGCTCATCGTTGTCACCACTGAATTTCTGGTCCTGGCATTTGCTCAGCTCCAGGGAGAAATTGCTGGACAGAGTGCTTAGCTCATTGCTCATGGTATCCTGTGGACACTCTGATGGAGGATCCAGATCGATCTTAGTAATAGTTTCACCACCAAAGAAACCCTAAATTAAATAAAAATAAGAGCACAGTTACAAGGAAGAAAACTGAAATACAAACCTTTGTATATTTAAGAGGTTTGTGTCCAGATGCATAGACACTTCAGCTCTTGACTGTGAGAATCACATCAAGGCAAACCAAAAATGGACAGTTCCAAGCCCCAAAAACATGGTTGTAAAATTCAATCTTGCAAGTCTTCTTGAAAGGGAAGTTATGCTGCCTTAGGTTCACTCAGATGCTACATACACCATTTATTACCAAAGAACACATTTTAATAACAGTGCAGTGAAGTTGCTCAGTCCTGTCTGATTCTTTGCAATGCATGGACAAACCATGGAATTCTCCAGGCAAGAATACTGGAGTGGGTAGCCTCTACCTTCTCCCAGAGTTCTTCCCAACCAAGGGATTGAACCCAGGTGTCCCTAATTGCAGGTGGATTGTTTACCATCTGAGTCATCAGGGAAGTCCAAGAATACTGGAGCTTATCCCTTCTCCAGAGGAAGAGACCTAGGAATTGAAGTGGGATCTCCTACATTGCAGGCAGATTCTTCACCAGCTGAGCTACAAGGGAATCCCTTGCTTTGGGAAAACACAGCTTAAAATAGTAAAATGGATGAAAGTTTCATGGAGAATGAACACTACCACCATTCCTGATCCAGGACTAGGCATCAGATAAAATACACATAACCAGGGGTCAAAGCATAGATATAGTTGTGACATTCTCATAATTAAAAACAATCAATTTGTAATTTGAGCCTATAATATTACAATCACTCTATGTGCTTTGCTTAGTTGCTCAGTCATGTCCAACTCTTTGTGACTCCATGAACTGTAACCTGCCAAGCTCCTCTGTCCATGGGATTCTCCAGGTGAGAATACTGGGGTGGGGGGGGGCGGGGGTTGCCATGCCCTCCTCCAGGGGATCTTCCTAACCCAGGGATTGAACCCAGGTCTCCTTCACTGCAGGCAGATTCTTTATCATCTGAGTCACCGAGGAAGCCCAGCAATCACTCTATGGTACTATTAAATAAGGCAGAATCCCTATATACTGTCAAGGATACAAGTGGTTCTATAAAAATGAAAATTCTCTTGCATCGTAAATCTGACCTAAATTAAGATTAGATTGTATTAGCAATAATTTCTATCATCTTAGACTTAAGAAATTTAATAATTTGAATACTCCAAGTCTATTTAAGAAAAAGAAAACTTCCCAGATAATTTAAAGGAATACCCTGTCCCCCTTTTACTAAATGTTCCTACTGTCATCAGAGGTATTAAGCATGATTTCAACAGGTTTTAGCTACATGTTTCAAAAATATACATTCATTCTCCCTCCTCCCCTGACTCCTATTTTGCAATGGTTCCTAAATTCTAGTGTGAAAGGAATACCTGTAGACCTAGACAGAATTGCAGCTACTTGAAGCCTACCCGTAAGAGATTCTGACTCAGTAGATCTAGATTTGAGAACTGATATATAACATGTAACCTGAACCCTTCAGTGATCTAGATGCAAGTGGTCGACAACTGGAATTCTAAGTCATCAGGAAGTCCAAGAATACTGGAGCTTATCCCTTCTCCAGAGGAAGAGACCTAGGAATTGAAGTGGGATCTCCTACATTGCAGGCAGATTCTTCACCAGCTGAGCTACAAGGGAATCCCTTGCTTTGGGAAAACACAGCTTAAAATAGTAAAATGGATGAAAGTTTCATGGAGAATGAACACTACCACCATTCCTGATCCAGGACTAGGCATCAGATAAAATACACATAACCAGGGTCAAAGCATAGATATAGTTGTGACATTCTCATAATTAAAAACAATCAATTTGTAATTTGAGCCTATAATATTACAATCACTCTATGTGCTTTGCTTAGTTGCTCAGTCATGTCCAACTCTTTGTGACTCCATGAACTGTAACCTGCCAAGCTCCTCTGTCCATGGGATTCTCCAGGTGAGAATACTGGGGTGGGGGGGGGCGGGGGTTGCCATGCCCTCCTCCAGGGGATCTTCCTAACCCAGGGATTGAACCCAGGTCTCCTTCACTGCAGGCAGATTCTTTATCATCTGAGTCACCGAGGAAGCCCAGCAATCACTCTATGGTACTATTAAATAAGGCAGAATCCCTATATACTGTCAAGGATACAAGTGGTTCTATAAAAATGAAAATTCTCTTGCATCGTAAATCTGACCTAAATTAAGATTAGATTGTATTAGCAATAATTTCTATCATCTTAGACTTAAGAAATTTAATAATTTGAATACTCCAAGTCTATTTAAGAAAAAGAAAACTTCCCAGATAATTTAAAGGAATACCCTGTCCCCCTTTTACTAAATGTTCCTACTGTCATCAGAGGTATTAAGCATGATTTCAACAGGTTTTAGCTACATGTTTCAAAAATATACATTCATTCTCCCTCCTCCCCTGACTCCTATTTTGCAATGGTTCCTAAATTCTAGTGTGAAAGGAATACCTGTAGACCTAGACAGAATTGCAGCTACTTGAAGCCTACCCGTAAGAGATTCTGACTCAGTAGATCTAGATTTGAGAACTGATATATAACATGTAACCTGAACCCTTCAGTGATCTAGATGCAAGTGGTCCAAGGATCACACTTGGAGAAACTTTTCTGAGGAAATGCATTCTCCTACCAAACCTACAATGAGTGATCTTTATTCACTAGGCACTATGCAAAGTGCTACATGAATGCAGAAATGAAAAAGATGGTTCAAGTATGATTTTCAGATATTACTGTATCCCCATCGCCTAGCATGAACAATGATTCCACACCACAAACATGCAGTAATTATCTGTTGAATGAGAGAACACATGAGTTCAGAATTGACTGACAAAGTGGACCAGTAAACAAGAGAATACCGTATGGCATGATCACTACTCTTTTAACGCTATCCATGGGGAAAGAGAGAAGGAAACTAGCATATATTAGGCATCTACTTTGTCATAGACATTGTGTGCACGTTTCCCTACATCACACAGGAGAAGGAACAGTTACTCAGTTTGGAGGCACCAGAGAGGGTGTCCAGAGGAAGGGTTGGGTGCTGATTCAAATGACAAGGAGGGTGTGTGTGTGTGCATGCATATATGTGTGTGCGTGTGTGTATGTTGGTGGGGGGTGTAGAAATTTAGGGAAGAAGCCCAACATAATAAACATGTGCAAGTGTAGAACACACAAAAAAGAAGAGCATACAAAACTGAAATGGAAGCTTCAGTGAAACCAAGTGCAAGTAACAGTGCTGTGCAATTCAAAGCAATGAAAATGGGGGGCCCTGATTATTTAGATGTCATCTGAAGAGCAATAGGAAGCCCACTGTCCCCAAATCTTCTTCCTGATGGCCTGTCAATGATGGCTGAAAGTCTGCTGCTAGAAATTCATTACTTTGAGTCATTGACAAATTGTCCCTTTAAAAAACAAATATCCCTCCCAGATTTCATTTCCTTTTTTTTTTTTTAATCTGGTTACTAGATTGGCCGATCAGAGAACGTGATAGCTATAGTGGATTGCAATTCATCCAGGCATTAGGCAAAGTTTCCCATATTTTCCTTGTTGATGAGATGGCAAAATATAGACTGGGTGCCCCAGGTGTTTGTTGAGATGAATGTGTAACTAGTTGAACAAATGAATGATTTGGTGTCAGACATGAAGGGAAGTTCTAGGAGTGAGCCAAAAAGCTCTATTCTTGGCTGTGTCTTGTTCAGCTCATTTATAATTTTGGCTTCCTACAAACAAGAGCTTTTAAAATAGTCAGAGCAGTCCAAAGATGGAATGGCTGCCTTGGGGAATGGTGAGCACTAAGTACTGAAGAATTCAAGTCAACCTTGAAAAACCTCTCGCCTGGCAGTTGGGAAGTGAAGACACCCCCTTCTAACCAGGGTAATGTTATGAAAAGTGAAAAAACAGTGAAAGTGTTAGTCGCTCAGTTGCATCTGACTCTTTGTGACCCCATGCACTGTGGCCTGCCAGGCTCTTCTGCCCATGAGATTTTCCAGGCAAGACTACTGGAGTGGTTTGCCATTTCCTCTTCCAGGGGACTTTCCTGACCCAGGAATCAAATCCAAACCTCGTGCATTACAGGCTGACTCTTGTAGTGTTATGAATCAAGCATCAATTTTGAAGTCAAAAGACTTCAGTTCAAATCTAAGCTTTGCCACTTATTAGCAACGTGACCCTCGGCAAAGTACTTAACCATACTGATTTCAGTTCCCTCATCTGTAAACTGGGGATCAGAAAAGTCTGAGTTGGTGGGGGGCTGTGGGGAGGGGAGGCAGGACTGATTTTTGAATGAGAGGTGAGGAAATGGGAAGTATTGAGTGTAGACTATTCTTTTGAAAAGCTTCTGTGATGGTGGGAGGAAAGAAATACAGTGAGCACCAGTTAGGGATAGAGTCAAAGGAGAGTTTGTTTCTTTCCTTTTTTAAATTGAAGTATAGTTGATTTACAATGTTGTATTAGTTTCTAGTGTGCAGCAAAGTGAGTCAGATATATATACACACTAACACATATGTATATATGTATACAGACACTTATGTATATATATGTATGTCTTGTTATTGTGTTGATTACTCAGTTGTATCCAACTCTTTGCGATCCTATGTACCAGTGCCCACCAGGCTCCTTTGTCCATGGAATTCTCCAGACATGAAGGTGTTTGTTGAGATGAATGTGTAACTAGTTGAACAAATGAATGATTTGGTGTCAGACATGAAGGGAAGTTCTAGGAGTGAGCCAAAAAGCTCTATTCTTGGCTGTGTCTTGTTCAGCTCATTTATAATTTTGGCTTCCTACAAACAAGAGCTTTTAAAATAGTCAGAGCAGTCCAAAGATGGAATGGCTGCCTTGGGGAATGGTGAGCACTAAGTACTGAAGAATTCAAGTCAACCTTGAAAAACCTCTCGCCTGGCAGTTGGGAAGTGAAGACACCCCCTTCTAACCAGGGTAATGTTATGAAAAGTGAAAAAACAGTGAAAGTGTTAGTCGCTCAGTTGCATCTGACTCTTTGTGACCCCATGCACTGTGGCCTGCCAGGCTCTTCTGCCCATGAGATTTTCCAGGCAAGACTACTGGAGTGGTTTGCCATTTCCTCTTCCAGGGGACTTTCCTGACCCAGGAATCAAATCCAAACCTCGTGCATTACAGGCTGACTCTTGTAGTGTTATGAATCAAGCATCAATTTTGAAGTCAAAAGACTTCAGTTCAAATCTAAGCTTTGCCACTTATTAGCAACGTGACCCTCGGCAAAGTACTTAACCATACTGATTTCAGTTCCCTCATCTGTAAACTGGGGATCAGAAAAGTCTGAGTTGGTGGGGGGCTGTGGGGAGGGGAGGCAGGACTGATTTTTGAATGAGAGGTGAGGAAATGGGAAGTATTGAGTGTAGACTATTCTTTTGAAAAGCTTCTGTGATGGTGGGAGGAAAGAAATACAGTGAGCACCAGTTAGGGATAGAGTCAAAGGAGAGTTTGTTTCTTTCCTTTTTTAAATTGAAGTATAGTTGATTTACAATGTTGTATTAGTTTCTAGTGTGCAGCAAAGTGAGTCAGATATATATACACACTAACACATATGTATATATGTATACAGACACTTATGTATATATATGTATGTCTTGTTATTGTGTTGATTACTCAGTTGTATCCAACTCTTTGCGATCCTATGTACCAGTGCCCACCAGGCTCCTTTGTCCATGGAATTCTCCAGGCAAGAATACTTGTGCAGGCAGCTATTCCCTTCTCCAAGGGATCTTCCCAACGCAGGGATAAAGCCCCGGTCTTCTGCATTACACTCAGATTCTATACCACCTGTGGCCACCAGGGAGACCCATATGTATGTGTGTGTGTGTTTGTGTGTATTCTTTTTCAAATTCTTTTCCGTTATAGTTTATTACAAGATATTGACTATAGTTCCATGTGCTATACAGTAGGACCTTGCTGTTTATCTATTTTATGTATAGCAGTAATCTGTATCTATGAATCCCAAACTCTTAGTTTATCCCTCCGTGCCCCTTCCCCTTTGGTAACCATAAGTTTATTTTCAATGTCCGTGAGTCTGTCTCTGTTTTGTAAATCAGTTCATTTGTATCAATTTTTTAGATTTCATATATAAGTGATATCATATATTTGTCTTCTCCCTCTGACTTCCGTCACTTAGTATGATAATGTCTAGGTCCAGGTTTGCTTCTTTTTTAATAAGAGAAAGTGAGCATATGTAAATGCTGATGGGGAAACAGCCAGTTAAAAGATAAAGAGTGGTTGAAGATACAGATGAGCAAGGGGATAACTGATGAAGAACAGTCTTTAAGGAGGTGGGAGAGAATAGGCTTCAAACACAAGTAGCTCCTACAAGGATGAACAAAGGAGGTTAGGATGAGGCTGTGTGGCAGGGCAGGGTGAGGGCAGGAAATTGAAAGGATGAAACTTGTAGATAGCTCCTTTATAAGGACATTAAAGTCACTCAGGACAAGGGCCAGAGTTGGGGACACTAAAAGTGAGGTGCCGAGATCCTTAATAGGTGAGAGACCTGGAGGGCAGTAGATACCAATAAGAAGGCTGGGAGGAGGGTAGCTACACTATCTCCTGGGCTCACGGGGTAAGAGAGAACAGAGAATCTCTGCTGTTGAGCCTTTGCACAAGTTTCTCAGTAGATGTTAAGTACCTGACCCAAAGGAGGTACTCAACAAATGTGAAGAAGTCATGTTTTTAAGCCAATATGAGAGAAAAAACTCACATTAGACAACCACAAGAAGGAACAGTCCTAAAGTACTAAGCTCTGGTCAACCACACATGGAGCAGTATGTCCACCCCTAGGTGCCTTATTTTAAAGTGAACGTTTACAAACTATTGTAAATTGATTAAAAATTGGGCATATTTAGTCTAGCCAAGAGATAGTTAATCTTTCAAGGAGGATATGACAGGCATCATGATACATTTGAAGGGTTGCTTCTGCTCCCTATGGTCAAAGTAAGATTAATGGATAGAAGTTACAAGAAGATTGCAAATCTTTTTTTCTGCACGTTTTTTTCATTTATCCAGTGATGAAATGTGAACTTACCTAGTATATTCAAGTGGAGGCTGGATGAATTCCTACCTGAAAAGGGACTTAGAAAGGCCACAGTTGGAGAGAGAAGATCGAAAAGCAGTGGAGTCGTTTCAGGCCACAGATCATCAAGTTGATTTGTAGACATTGTGAGAGACTGTTTCCTACTTTATAAAGTAGAGCTTGGCTAGAATAGAAGTCCCTCCCTGCCTCTTGCTGTTGGGGAAGAATGAGTCAGAGCATCTAAAAATAGAAGAAAAACTTGAAGAATGGCTCAAAACCATCACAATCAAGTCCTAAAGGGAGGGAGGAGAGAAGGTGGCAAGATAAAGCAAATAATCTTCCAGGAAACAAATTTTACTGGTCTCCTGGAAATAGCAGGAGGACCCTGCAAAGAACCTTTTCCATGGCTGCCTTAAATTAATGCTTGGTATTATTTCAACTATGTGGAAGAAATAAAGATTTTAACTCTTTAAAAAGCCACGCTGTTTCCTGCTTCAGATGAAGCCAGTGGCTTTGAGGAAGGAAATTAGAAGGAGCTAGGACAGCAGTGTTCCATGTCTCATCTTTATAAGACTGTTTCTAGCAGGAGAAAGAAAGCAAAGAGCAGCTGCTGAGGCCTGAACTTTATGGCCAGAAATCTGGCTTGGACCAAGAGAAAGGATTGCTTGCCTGAGACTCTGAGTGAAGATGCTCACATGTCTTTAGCACTTGTATTTTAAGAAGCAGCAGAGCATAACTTGAAACAGACAGGCAGACCCAAAGCAGAGACAATGGCCTAGGACAGTGTTTAGTACAGAAGCTGATGTTGATTAAATTCATAACAAGGAATTAATGATGCTTAATATTTTGTTTGTCACCCTATATTTAAAGCAAACTATTGTAAATTGATTAAAAATTGGGCATATTTAGTCTAGCCAAGAGATAGTTAATCTTTCAAGGAGGATATGACAGGCATCATGATACATTTGAAGGGTTGCTTCTGCTCCCTATGGTCAAAGTAAGATTAATGGATAGAAGTTACAAGAAGATTGCAAATCTTTTTTTCTGCACGTTTTTTTCATTTATCCAGTGATGAAATGTGAACTTACCTAGTATATTCAAGTGGAGGCTGGATGAATTCCTACCTGAAAAGGGACTTAGAAAGGCCACAGTTGGAGAGAGAAGATCGAAAAGCAGTGGAGTCGTTTCAGGCCACAGATCATCAAGTTGATTTGTAGACATTGTGAGAGACTGTTTCCTACTTTATAAAGTAGAGCTTGGCTAGAATAGAAGTCCCTCCCTGCCTCTTGCTGTTGGGGAAGAATGAGTCAGAGCATCTAAAAATAGAAGAAAAACTTGAAGAATGGCTCAAAACCATCACAATCAAGTCCTAAAGGGAGGGAGGAGAGAAGGTGGCAAGATAAAGCAAATAATCTTCCAGGAAACAAATTTTACTGGTCTCCTGGAAATAGCAGGAGGACCCTGCAAAGAACCTTTTCCATGGCTGCCTTAAATTAATGCTTGGTATTATTTCAACTATGTGGAAGAAATAAAGATTTTAACTCTTTAAAAAGCCACGCTGTTTCCTGCTTCAGATGAAGCCAGTGGCTTTGAGGAAGGAAATTAGAAGGAGCTAGGACAGCAGTGTTCCATGTCTCATCTTTATAAGACTGTTTCTAGCAGGAGAAAGAAAGCAAAGAGCAGCTGCTGAGGCCTGAACTTTATGGCCAGAAATCTGGCTTGGACCAAGAGAAAGGATTGCTTGCCTGAGACTCTGAGTGAAGATGCTCACATGTCTTTAGCACTTGTATTTTAAGAAGCAGCAGAGCATAACTTGAAACAGACAGGCAGACCCAAAGCAGAGACAATGGCCTAGGACAGTGTTTAGTACAGAAGCTGATGTTGATTAAATTCATAACAAGGAATTAATGATGCTTAATATTTTTGTTTGTTTATCATTTGCCCGACGTGGCCTTGCAGTTTAAAGTGTTGCCCGTGGACCAAAGGTGGCAGGGAGCTTGTGAGGAATGCAGGAGCTCAGGCCCCTCCCTAGACCTGCTAAATAATACTCATTTTAACAAGCATCAGGTGATTTGTATGCACAGTACAGTTTGAGAAGTACTGGTTTCTTTACCATCTGAACCACCAGGGAGGTGCAAAGCACTGGTTTCTTAGGTGAACTTTTGCCCAGCAAAACTCTCTCTCCCTTCCTCCTTCCTTTCCTCCCTGCCTCCACCTCTCTTGATTACTCTGATCCTTGTTTACATTGTAAGTGAACAAACGGCTGGATGGCTGATAGCCTTAGGAGGAGTGCTCATGAGAGACCCAGATAAAGAGAAGAAAGGAGTGGCCAGGTAACAAATATAAAGCATGAGGGAGCGGGAAACCACTGACTTGGTTTCCCATTATATTGGGTGGATGACCTTCATCGAACTTATGATCCTTTCTGAGCTTCAGTTCCCTCCTCTGTAAAATAAAGGTCATTACAACATTTGCCTGATGGTTCTGTTGTGAGGGTGAAATGAAGAGAAAGTATGGAAACTGTCTACCACAAGGCTTGACACACAGTAGGTGCTCAGTATATAGCAGTCATTGTTACTGAAAGCCATCAGTTTTGGAGTAAAGTAAGAAATCATAAAGAACTGGTATAGCCTTCCAAAGTCTCCTAAAGTCCCCTTGAGAGCCTCTATGAAAACTCCATTTTTCTCATCCAGTTCAGCCTCCTTGATTCCAGTGCCAGCCAGCCGTCAAGCTAAAGAATTTCTTATTCCCTTGGACTATTTTCCTGTTTTCGCTGAATTAGTAAGATTTTCTACTTTTTCATCACAAATGGCCCACAGTTCTAGTACATTAAAGTTGAAAAAAAATCTTTTATGGTCTGGTCTGGAAATGAAACTACCATTTATAACAATTTTTTTCTCCTATGGAAAAATGCATGTCACCTTCCAAACAATTGACTTCAGAGTGAACTTTGAGATCCCAGACCGTGTACAAGTTGGAGGCTGCCCGAATATCAACATATAGAGTGGTGACAAAGGGCTAGATAAACCGCGTCCAGAATTCCAAAGGTGGCTTATAGGTGAAAGAGAATGCTCCAAGGAGTGGAAAGTAGGTAAATAGATCAATCTGAGTGCACAGTATCAAGATTTAGAAAGCTAATACAGGAAGGGAGATACACCTTAGGAAGGATATTAAAAGAAAGCAGGAACAACAACACAAAACATTTTTCTACTATATTAGGTTAGGGGGCCTTAATCGGTAGCTTGGGATCTACGAACAATATAGAAGCCTTACAAGTTATCTCTCCAAGGTGGTTACCTCCTCCTGCCTTGATGTCTGTAATTCGCCTGGACTCTCAGTTCAGAGAGGGACACAGAAAACAGCGTCCTGGCCCTGCCCCGTATCCTCCTCACCCCGACACCCTGATAGTCAGCCCTCAGGTTCAGTTGGCTTCCTTTTTCTCTTGCCTCCTTCTTTTAAGAGGAGACCAAAGCTTCAGGGAAGTACCATACAATTTTTCCTTATGAAGAGGGAGAAGACTACTATATTGGTTTAAATGAGAGGACTGGTGGAAACAGGATCCCCAAGATGGAGAGAGATGGAAAGCTAATAACAAAGGACCATGGAAAAAGCAAAAGACTTGTGTGCCTTCTCACTGAAGTTTTTAGCAAGAAGATTGATTGTATAATAGACAGGGGAACTCTGGGTTAATAGGGCAGCAAGCTAGCAATGTCTGATATCCACCATTTACAAATGCTTATTACAATATCCATGGAAGTAAAAATGTTAGTTGCTCAGTCATGCTTGACTCTTTGCGACCCTATGGTCTGTATCTCGCTAGCCTCCTCTATCCGTGGGATTCTCCAGGCAAGATACTGGAGTGGGTTGCATGTTCCCCCAGGAATCTTCCTGAAACTACATTTAACAATCAGTTCTAGTACATTAAAGTTGAAAAAAAATCTTTTATGGTCTGGTCTGGAAATGAAACTACCATTTATAACAATTTTTTTCTCCTATGGAAAAATGCATGTCACCTTCAAACAATTGACTTCAGAGTGAACTTTGAGATCCCAGACCGTGTACAAGTTGGAGGCTGCCCGAATATCAACATATAGAGTGGTGACAAAGGGCTAGATAAACCGCGTCCAGAATTCCAAAGGTGGCTTATAGGTGAAAGAGAATGCTCCAAGGAGTGGAAAGTAGGTAAATAGATCAATCTGAGTGCACAGTATCAAGATTTAGAAAGCTAATACGGGAAAGGGGAGATACACCTTAGGAAGGATATTAAAAGAAAGCAGGAACAACAACACAAAACATTTTTCTACTATATTAGGTTAGGGGGCCTTAATCGGTAGCTTGGGATCTACGAACAATATAGAAGCCTTACAAGTTATCTCTCCAAGGTGGTTACCTCCTCCTGCCTTGATGTCTGTAATTCGCCTGGACTCTCAGTTCAGAGAGGGACACAGAAAACAGCGTCCTGGCCCTGCCCCGTATCCTCCTCACCCCGACACCCTGATAGTCAGCCCTCAGGTTCAGTTGGCTTCCTTTTTCTCTTGCCTCCTTCTTTTAAGAGGAGACCAAAGCTTCAGGGAAGTACCATACAATTTTTCCTTATGAAGAGGGAGAAGACTACTATATTGGTTTAAATGAGAGGACTGGTGGAAACAGGATCCCCAAGATGGAGAGAGATGGAAAGCTAATAACAAAGGACCATGGAAAAAGCAAAAGACTTGTGTGCCTTCTCACTGAAGTTTTTAGCAAGAAGATTGATTGTATAATAGACAGGGGAACTCTGGGTTAATAGGGCAGCAAGCTAGCAATGTCTGATATCCACCATTTACAAATGCTTATTACAATATCCATGGAAGTAAAAATGTTAGTTGCTCAGTCATGCTTGACTCTTTGCGACCCTATGGTCTGTATCTCGCTAGCCTCCTCTATCCGTGGGATTCTCCAGGCAAGATACTGGAGTGGGTTGCCATGTCCTTCTCCAGGGAATCTTCCTGACCCAGGGATTAAACCTGGGTCTCCTGAATTGCAGGCAAACTATTTACTGTCTGAACCACCAGGGAAGGCATGAGATACAATATCCATGAAGCTCTGCAAAAACACTGAGTTGCACTAGCTAGGGAAACCGCAGTGGGGGAAGGGCTGATCATTAACTGGTAGTGAAGAAGGAAGAGCTGGCTCTTGTGGGAAGATGGGGATAGACTGAGGACCATACTTGTGGCCTACATACTCTCTGATCCAGACAGTAGAAGTGCCCAAGAAAGAGGAGAAGAGCTTTTGATTCACTTCTACCAGCTGTCTTCAGGGGCTTTACTGATCACAAAACCAGAGACTAATCCTTTACTGGACTCCCCAGGTAGCCCTCCTGGTAAAGAACCCACTTGCCAATGCAGGAGATGTAAGAGACATGAGTTTGATCCCTGGGTCAGGAGGATTCCCTTGAAGGAGGAAATGGCAACCCACTCCAGTATTCTTGCCTTGGAAGGATTCCATGGACAGAGGAACCTGGTGGACTATGGTCCGTGGGGTCGCAAAGAGTTGGACACGACTGAAGTGACTTAGCACATATGCACACATCCTCTTACTACACAAAAACATCTTCTGAGGCAACCAAGGTTCTGCTCCACTTGTTCCACCATGAACTCCTCTATTTTCTATATGCTTTTGGAAATTACAGCATGAGCACACCATGAGGCTGGTGATGGTGGTAATGGTGGCTGGGCCAGTGGTTGTTAGGTTGTTATAAGAGAAATCTCCAAACATAAGCATACCTGGAGACATCATATATGAAATAATGTAAGAGGACAAGCTACAGAGTCAGATAATCCAGGAGATCAGAGACCAAAGATTCCATGTCAGCCCAGTACTTGTTGTTTAGTCATTCAGTCATGCCTGACTCTTTTGCAACTCCATGGACTGTAGCTTGCCAGGCTCCTCTGTCCATGGGATTTCCCAGGCAAAAATATCCGAGTGGGTTGCCATTTCCCAGGAATCAAACCTGTGTCTCTTGCATTGGCAGGTGGATTCTTTACCACTGAGCCACCAGTCAGTCCAGAAGAATCTAAAAATAGTAAAACCACCACCAACAACACTATCAACCACCACCATTTCTGGCACTTATTAAGTACCAGACACTATCTTAAGTACCTTACAAGTATCAGTTCATTTATACCTCATAGCAGACAAGTTGTCATACTAGTTTGTTTGAAAGGCTCAAGTAAAATAATTCCATCTACCATCTAATGGCAAGGACCTAAAAGAAGCAGAAGATATTAAGAAAAGGTGACAAGAATACATAGAAGAACTGTATAAAAAAACTTTTAATGACCCAGCTAACCATGATGGGTGTGAAGTCAAGTAGGCCTTAGGAAGCATTACTACAAACAAAGCTAGTGGAGGTAATGCAATCCCAGGTGACCTATTTTAAATCTTAAAAGGTGATGCTATTAAAGTGCTGCAGTCATTACGCCAACAAATTTGGAAAAGTCAGCAGTAGCCACGGGACTGGAAAAAGTCAGTTTTCATTCCAATGCCAAAGGAAAGTGATGCCAACATGCCAGCAAGTTTATGCTGAAAATCCTTCAAGCTAGACTTCAGCAGTACATGGACCCAGAACTGCCAGATGTTCAAGTTAGATTTAGAAAAGGCAGAGGAACCAGGGATCATATTGTCAACACATGCTGGATCATAGAAACAGCAAGGGAATTCCAGAAAAACACCTACTTCTGCTTCATTGACTTTGCTAAAGCCTTTGCGGTATGGATCACAACGAGCTGTGGAATATTCTTAAAGAGATGGGAATACCAGACCACCTTACTTGCCTCCTGAGAAACCAGTATGCAGGACAAGAAGCAACAGTTAGTATCAAACATGGAACAACAGACTGGATCAAAACTGGGAAAAAAGCATTCAAGGCTGTATATTGTCACCCTGCTTATTTAACCTATGTGTAGAGTACATCATGAGAAATGCCAGGCTAGATGAACCACAAGCTGGAATCAAGATTGTCAGGAGAAATATCAACAACTTCAGATATGCAGATGAGACTACTTTAATGGTGGAAAGTGAAGAGAAACTAGAGAAACTCTTGATGAAGGTGAAAGAGGAGAGTGAAAAAGCTGGCTTAATGCTCAATATTCAAAAAACTAAGAATATGGCAGACGGTCTTTGTCACTTCATGACAAATAGATGCGGAAACAATGGAAACAGTGACAGACTTTATTTTCTCGGGCTCCAAAATCACTATGGATGGTGACTACAGCCATGAAATGAAAAGACATTTGCTCTTTGGAAGAAAGCTGCTGCTGCTTAGTCACTTCAATTGTGTCCAACTCTGTGTGACCCCATGGACTGTAACCTGCCAGGTATGTTCATTCATGGGATTTTCCAGGCAAGAATACTGGAGTGGGTTTCTATTTCCTTCTGCTTTTCTATTTCAAAACTAGACAGTGTTTTAAAAAGCAGAGACATCATTTTGCCAACAAAGATCCATATAGTCAAAGCTATGCTTTTCCCACTAGTTATGTGTGGATATAAGAGTTGGACCATAAGGAAGGCTGAGAGCCAAAGAATTGATGCCTCTGAACTGTGGTGTTGAAGAAGACTCTTGAGAGTCCCTTGGGTTGCAAGGAGATCAAACCAGTCAATTCTAAAGGAGATCAACTCTGAATATTATTTGGAAGCCTTCCCATTTCATCCTTCAAGGCTCAGTTCAGACATCACCTCTTCCAGGAAGCCTTCCTTGACCACCCCCCCCCATTTGGATTGGGTACACCCAGTCTGCATTCCATCATCACCCTGTGCTTCCTTCTGCCACAACATCCACTCACTCACTCACTCACCTACTTGACCACCGTGGAACAGTTTTATAAAGAGAGAGGTTGATATAAAAGTTGCTCTTGGCTGGCCAAATTGTGGGTGAATGTTGATACTTCTTCATACCATCCTGCACTAAGAATTTTCTAAAATAATCTTGTATTGGCTTTTGTTTTTTTTGAATGCACTAGGTCTTCGTTGCTTTGCATATACTTCCTCTACTTGTATAGATCTGGGTCTACTCTTCATTGTGGTGAACAGGCTTCTTATTGCAGTGGCTTCTCTTGTGGTGGAGCACAGGCTTTAATGCACACAGGCCCAGTAGTTGTGGCTCACAGGCTTAGTTGCTCTGCAGCATGAGGAATCTTCCTGGCCCAGGGATCAAATCCATGTCCCCTGCATTGGCAGGAGGATTCTTATCACTGAGCTACCAAGGAAGTTCTTATTATTGCTTTTATAGTAAAAAAAAAAAAAAAAAAAAAAAAAAAAACTTAAAAAATAAAACTTGAATTTATATAAGTAAAACATACTAATTTTTGGCAAATGATAAAAATAGGAAGTTCCTCTCCTTCAAACCTTTCCCCTCGCACCTAATCACAACTTCTTTAGAGGTAACCCTTGTCATCCATTTAGTTGGAATCCTTCCACAGGGGATATATTTTAATTTAAGGAAGAGAAAAATATGTCAATTCTGAATAGAGTAAATCCTAGTTGTGATAGGATGGAACCCAAACTATAGCAAAATAAATCCATATTAAAAGAAGATCTGGGGCTTCCCATGTTGCTCAGGGCTAAAGAATCCACCTGCTAATGCAGGAGACACAAGAGATGTGGGTTTGATCCCTGGGTCAAGAATATCCCCTAGAGAAGGGAACACAAACCTACTCCAATATTCTTGCCTGGAGAATCCCATGGATAGAAGGGCCTGGTGGGCTATAGACCATGGGGTCGTAAAGAGTTGGACAGAACTGAGCACTAAGCACAAAGAAGATCTAGAAAATAGATTTTTGGGTTCTGGGCCTTATACTACTGCTACTACTACTATTATAACCGCTACTATTTTCAAAATTATCACAGTTATCATTTATTGAGCTCTATGGGTAAGAGTATAGTGGCCCTCAGCTGAGATTATAAAGCCAGGTACAGGGACTTCCCCAGTGGCCCAGTGGCTAACACTCCATGCTTCCAGTGTAGAGGTCTGGTTTTAATCCTTGGTCAGGGAGCTAAATTCCAGATGCCACAACTAAGAGTTCCTGCTCCAGTGAAGACCCGGTACAGCCAAAAAAACCCAAAAAACAAGAAAACAGGTATAAGTGCCCATTCACACACCTTTCTATGGGAATTGTTGTCATTTATACACAACCATATTCAAATAGCACACACATACATACATACAATATCCACACGTGGGCAAAGCTCCATACAGAAATATATGCACAATCACAAAGACTCAAATATCCTCTCTATATAGGATCTCACTTAAGTTTTCTTATTAACTTTATCCCATTAAAACCAGTTCTTACTTAATGTTCTCATAACATTTATATATAAATGTTTACTTCATTATTTTGCATATAAATACTAAAAGTAATAAGAGATGGGCATTGAAAGCACCTGGCCCAGCTCCCTATCTGCAAACAGAGGTAGGTGGCTATACTATCTGAGGGGCTTCCCTGGTGGCTCAGTGGTAACGAATCAACCTGACAATGCAGGAGACACAGGAAATGTGGGTTTGATCCCTGAGTTGGGAAGATCCCCTGGAGGAGGGCATGGCAATCCAAACCAGTATTCTTGCCTGGAGAATTCCATGCACAGAGGAGACTGGGGGGCTATGGTCCACAAACACTTCACTTTCAAGCCCTCAGCAGTGAAAACACAGACATGACTAGGTGGCTGAGCACCAGCACATACTATTTCTCTAATTGAGGGCACTTTAAAATTTCCCCCAGTTGTTCATCTCCCTATTTTATTTCCTCTTAGGTAATCAATCAGTGAATTTTTATTGAGCATCTATTGCATCCAAGCACTGTGCTAAGCAATTTTGTGGCTGGGAACCCAAACCTGGCTGTCTATAAGATTACCTAGGGACCTTTTAAAATGATGGATTCCTGGTCCCCACCCCAGACCTACTGAACCTGAATCCTTGTAATTGGGATCTGCTGTGGTGACATTGTGTTCCCCTTCAAAATCCATATGTTGAAATCCTAACTGTCTATACCTCAGAATGTGACTATATTTGGAGATGGGATCTTAAAGAGATAATTAAGTTGAAACAAGGTCATTTGTTATTGTTCAGTCGCTAAGTCATGTCCGACTCTTTAAGACCCCGTGGACTGCAGCACACCAGACTTCCCTGTCCTTCACTATCTCTTGGAGTTTGCTCAGCCTCATGTCCATTGAGTTGGTGTTGCTGTCCATCTTCTGCCACCCCCTTCTCCTCTTGCCCTCAGTCTTTCCCAGCATCAGAGTCTTTTCCCATGAGTCAGCTCTTCGCATCACGTGGCCAAAGTATTGGGGTTTCAGCAACAGTCATAATGGCAGCTCTAATTCAATATGACTGACGTCCTTATAAAAGGAGGAATTCGGACATAGACATGTACAGAGAGATGGCCACATGAAGACACAGGGAGAAGATGACAAGGCAAGGAGAGAGGTCTCAGAAAAAAACAACCCTGCCAACACCTTGATTTCAGACTCCTAGTTTCCAGAACTGTGAGAAAAGAAATTTCTGTCGTTTTCTTCCACTTGGCAGCTGTGTAACCTTGGAAAATTAATTCCATCTCTCTGAGAGCTGTAAAACAAGGCTACCTCCTAGGTTTGCCATGAGGGAAAAATGGAAAATGGTCGTAAAGCCCTTAGCAGTGTGCCTTGCATATAGTAAAGGCTCATTCATGTTAGGTGTTGTTATTAATATTATAACGTGGTTGGTCTATAACAGGAAATCTTGAAAAATCAGGGGATTAATAAACTTTCAGGGACAATACTACAGCTGTATTT
The DNA here is from genome assembly GCA_022376925.1 of Tragulus kanchil. NCBI lineage: Eukaryota > Metazoa > Chordata > Mammalia > Artiodactyla > Tragulidae > Tragulus > Tragulus kanchil. Next base: position 60,242,797 of record JAIOJX010000001.1, on the reverse strand, counting down.
TCACCATTCTCTAATCGAAATTTAGATTTCCTTCCATTATAAATGCAGAGAGCAGATCATAGCAGTAGTAGTAGTACCTGTGACTGCCACCAGTAGGAATCAGTTTTATGTCACATTACTGTTGTTACAGATGTCTTTAAATATTTTTACACTCATTATTGCTTTGAAGTTACCATGGTCATCGGAGCTTCATCCTTATCTTGTTATGTACATTGATAACAAACACATATAATCATACGCAATTTCCATTTTTAATATTTTGTAAGTGAATTACAATACAATGAATTTCCTTTGTAATTCTACCTATTGTATTCTGTGTATCTAAAAACATTGCTCTGAGAAGGGATCCATCGGCTTTATTTTATTATCAAAGGAGCCCTTGGCATAAAAATATTAAGAACCCCTGATCTAGAAGGTTTTAAACCCTTACTGTTGCTGCTGTTGTTGTTTAGGCCAGCTCTTTTGTGATCTCGTGGACTATAGCTCCTCAGACTCCTCTGTGGAGTGGTTGCCATTCCTACAAAGAGGAAATGCAGGGGATCTTCTTGACCCAAGGATTGAACTTGTGTCTCCTGCATTGACAGGCAGGTTCTTTACCACTGAACCACCTGGGAAGCCCTTACAAACTATAGGAGTCTACAAATCTGTGAACAATTGTGGAAAATTTCAGGAAGGATAATCTGCTTTCTCCTGTTAAGAAAGTTTAACAAAACTGAGTGTCGATGGTAGGGAAATGGGCTTGCCTAAAAACTACTGTATGTCTGGCATGCATGCTAAGTCACTTCAGTCATGTCCGACTCTTTGTAACCCTATGGACTGTAGCCTGCCAGGCTCTTCTGTCCATAGAATTCTCCAGGCAAGAATACTGGAGTGAGTTGCCGTGACCTCCTCCAGGGGATCTTCCTGACCCAGGGATCAAACCTGCATCTCTTTTGTCTCCTGTATTAGCAGACAGGTTCTTTATCACTAGTGCCACCTGGGGAGCCCATTGTATGTCTTAACTTGAACCTAATTATTAGTAGACCGTAAGTGCTTAGAGATAGTTCCTATTCTATTCCTATATTTTTAAAATATAATCATCAGGGCAGAAGACTTGTATAGACATTTTTCCAAAGAGGATATGCGAAGGCCAACAGGCACATGAAAAGCTGCTCAGCATCATTAGTTGTTAGAGAAATGCAAATCAAAACTACAATGAGATATCACCTGACACCTGTCAGAATGGCTGTCATCACAAAGAATACAAATAAGAAATGTTGATGAGGATGTGGAGAAAAGGAAACCCTTGAACACTGTTGGTGGGAATGTAAATTTGTGCAGCCACTGTGGAAAACAGTATGGAGGTTTCTAAAAAAAAAACTAAAAATAGAGCTACCATATGAGTCAGCAATTCCACTCCTGGTATGTATCTGATGAGAAGCAAAAACACTAATTTGAAAAGATACATGCACCCCAATGTTCATAGCAGCATTCATTACAATTGCCAAGATATGTGAGGAGCCTAAGTGGCCATCAACAGATGCATGGAAAAGAAGATGTGGGATAATATATACACACACTCACACATATATAACAAAATACTACTTGGCCATTAAAAAAAAATTTTACTATTTACATCAACATGGCTGCACTTAGAGGGCATTATGCTAAGTGAAATGAGTCAGACAGAGAACGACAAATACTATATGATATAGCTTATTTGTGAAATCTAAACAATACAACAAACTAGTGAATATAACAAAAAAGAAGCAGACTCACAGATACAGAGAATAATCTAGTGGTTCGGTGGAGGGAAGGGGCAATATAGGGGTAGGGGATTGGGAGGTACAAACTGTTGGGCGTAAGATAGGCTCAAGGATGCATTGTACGACAGGAGGAATAGAACCAATGTTTTGTAACAACTGTAAATGGAAAGTAACCTTTTACAATGATATAAAAATTTTTAAAAATTGAAAAAGGAAGAGTATGAACATCTATATGCATGTGCGTGTCTGCGGGTGGGTGGGTGAGTTAGTAAATCAGTGATTGCACTTTTTTTTGGAGTCTGCGATTGATCTTATTTTGTAAATGGTTGATAAACCATAACTAAAAACTCACCTAATGGTTAAAGGCATAAGCTTTGAAGTCAGAAAAGAGTGGGTTCAAATTCAAACACCACTACTTACTACTTATGTGACATGAGAGCTTCTTTAACATTCCCAAGGCCATCTTATTTCTAGAATCATAGTACCTACTTCATAGGACTGTTGTGCGGATTAAACAAGAATCTTATTCTCCAGCAACACTGAACTTCTTTGCAATTCATCCCCAGTCTTCTGCATACCTGCTGTTCTCAGCTCCAGGCCTCTGTTCTCCCCTCTCTTCATGTAGAGTCCCTTTCTCACCTTCCAGAGCTGATCCCTTCTCCCCATACTCACAGCAGTAGTCGCCCTACACACACCAGACCTCCATGGTCACTTCCTGTTTGTGCTATTTTTGTCTGTTGACGTATTTGTTTTGCCAACTAGCCCATGAGTTCTTTGGAGGCTTGGGCTGTATCTTATTTACTTCTGAATCCCCTCTCCCCCCGTATTTGGCACAGGGCAAGCAGAGAGTAGGGGACTGTTGATGACCCCACCAGAGAAGAGGTATCCCTTTTACCCTCGTTCTACTCCACTCTGTCTAGAAGTGGGGGCCCCTTCTGCGTGCTGGGTTTATGTAACAGTGTTTTGCTACTTGGAGTCTCTCCATCAAACACAATATATGTGAGCAGAGCGAGGCTTCACAGAGAGAAGCCAAGGAGGCCCTGCCCAGTCAGCCCTCTCAGGAAGGTATGCTGTATGTCAATACATGCTGGACTTGTGTGCAAACACACAACAGCTTTCTGAACTCTGTCTCTGAACTATCTAGATGTTCCTCTATCAAAGCTATATTTGCTCTTGATTAGGCTGGATATAGTATGCAAAGCTGTACTGAATTATTAACAATACTGCTTGCTAGCAAGGACTACAACAAGGGAAATGTCAAGGGGACAAAATCTGGAGTTTAACAGTACCAAATGCCGAGAAGGAAATACTTTCACCACGGCTTCATCCCAAGGTTATGCACAAAGATAAGAGGATTCAGGCAAGTGTAGAAGCAAAAGGTCCCTTGTGGTTCTCAAAACACAACTTAAATAAACATTTATGAAGTTAATATATTTTCTTATAATGTTCAACATAAAATAATTATAAACAAGAGGAGAAATCATAAACACTTTAATTAAAAAAGAATTCAGTAGGCTATAAGTCTACACAATGCATATGAGATTTCATATTCTACTATCTCCTCTGGCCTTTACCCAAGAACATTAACAACCACAAAAAAGACAATGAAGAAGAAAAAGGGAAATGAATGTGTCTAAACGATTGGCTTTTTTGAAAGAACAAGAAGTCTTCAGCAGTCTGTGAGAATACAGGGGCCATACTCTCAGCTTTGCCGGTCTGGTCAGTGACCTCCCAACCCCTCTTTCGTGTCTTATCTTGGGATCCTGTCAGGAGGCAAGGATATGGATTGGTTTTCGCTTTCTGCGTTCTACAGTAGACAGAGTACTGTCCTCCTTCCATTTCTGAGAATTGCTGAGCCTCGTGGAAGACCACAGAGTCTTGGAAACAGGAGTTGGTTAGCTGGCCTTTGCTAACTTTGCATGAAGGTGACACTTTGCCCTCTGCATGGGGGCGATGCTTGTGGCACAGAGGGAATGTCGAGTCTGTGAAAGCCTAACCTTCAGGGACTCAGGTAAGTGCAGCAGCACTAGAAAGAGGATGGCTGTGCCCCAACTGGTGTCCAGATGTACAGCCTGGCCAAGGAGCCCTCTTAGCTTAGAGGATCTATCTCCTTTTCCCCTCCTGCTCTCAGGACCAGTGCCAGAGCTTCCCTGGTGGCTCAGATGGTAAAGAATCTGCCTGCGAGGAACCCGGGTTCCATCCCTGGATCGGGAAGATCTCCTGGAGAACGAAATGGCAAGCCACTCTAGTGTGCTTGCTTGGAGGATTCCATGAACAGAGGAGCAGTCCATGGGGTCTCAGTGAGTCTGATACTTAGAGACCGACACTTCACCTCTCCGGACCAGTGCAGTGTAAATTCCACAAGGGGGCATCTCTAGTACCTCAGCCAAGAGAAGTTCTGCATTTGAACACACGGTGGCAGTATACACTGGTCTGTCAGAAAGGCCACAGACAGGAAAGAAGCAAGCCGGCAGGGGGCAGAGTCGGGGGAGGGTACATGAATGTTTTGAATATTTCTCAGGAACTAATAATTACTGAACACTATGCATATAAAGGTTCTAGGTGTCCAGGTCTCCAAGTCCTGAGACACCCCGGAACACTACCACTTACACACTCTGGGCTGGGGTTTGGCCTGCCTGCTTGCCACAAATCTGACCTTTGACCTCAATACACGCCCCCAGCCCACAATCCTCAGAGCCAGGAGCCCTTCAGGCTAAGGTGCTGGCCATTCAGTATCCACGAGCATCCAGTCAGTAGACACCTGAAATGGACAAGGGTCTAGAGATCACCAAAGGTGGCAGGTGAGGATCAGAAAACAGCAAATTTGGAAAAATAGGAAGCTAAGTGAAACGGGAGGATGAGACAAAACTAAGGACGATGAGGGAGCGGGGAGCGATGGAGGAAGAAAATGTGGGAAAGGACGGGGCCCAGAAAACTAGAAATTGCTGAGCCTCGTGGAAGACCACAGAGTCTTGGAAACAGGAGTTGTGCCCCAATTTGAGAAGGTGACACTTTGCCCTCTGCATGGGGGCGATGCTTGTGGCACAGAGGGAATGTCGAGTCTGTGAAAGCCTAACCTTCAGGGACTCAGGTAAGTGCAGCAGCACTAGAAAGAGGATGGCTGTGCCCCAACTGGTGTCCAGATGTACAGCCTGGCCAAGGAGCCCTCTTAGCTTAGAGGATCTATCTCCTTTTCCCCTCCTGCTCTCAGGACCAGTGCCAGAGCTTCCCTGGTGGCTCAGATGGTAAAGAATCTGCCTGCGAGGAACCCGGGTTCCATCCCTGGATCGGGAAGATCTCCTGGAGAACGAAATGGCAAGCCACTCTAGTGTGCTTGCTTGGAGGATTCCATGAACAGAGGAGCAGTCCATGGGGTCTCAGTGAGTCTGATACTTAGAGACCGACACTTCACCTCTCCGGACCAGTGCAGTGTAAATTCCACAAGGGGGCATCTCTAGTACCTCAGCCAAGAGAAGTTCTGCATTTGAACACACGGTGGCAGTATACACTGGTCTGTCAGAAAGGCCACAGACAGGAAAGAAGCAAGCCGGCAGGGGGCAGAGTCGGGGGAGGGTACATGAATGTTTTGAATATTTCTCAGGAACTAATAATTACTGAACACTATGCATATAAAGGTTCTAGGTGTCCAGGTCTCCAAGTCCTGAGACACCCCGGAACACTACCACTTACACACTCTGGGCTGGGGTTTGGCCTGCCTGCTTGCCACAAATCTGACCTTTGACCTCAATACACGCCCCCAGCCCACAATCCTCAGAGCCAGGAGCCCTTCAGGCTAAGGTGCTGGCCATTCAGTATCCACGAGCATCCAGTCAGTAGACACCTCGAAATGGACAAGGGTCTAGAGATCACCAAAGGTGGCAGGTGAGGATCAGAAAACAGCAAATTTGGAAAAATAGGGGGAAGCTAAGTGAAACGGGGAGGATGAGACAAAACTAAGGACGATGAGGGAGCGCGGGGAGCGATGGAGGGAAGAAAATGTGGGAAAGGACGGGGCAAAAAAGAACCTGAGGGGAGTAAAAGAGGAATGGGGCGAAAAGAAGGTAAATGAGGAAATCCAGGACAGGAAAAAAAAAAAAAAAGGAGTAAGGAAAGGGACGAGAAAGAAAGGGCTGAAAGGAGTCAAGAAAGAGGAGAAGGCAAAGAAAAATAAATGAGAGAAAGAAACAGGGGGAAAGCGACAGAAAAATAAATAAATGAGAGAGAATGGGCGAAAAGGGGCAAAGAGAAGGACGGCGTGAGGCGGAGGGTTGGGTGGGCTTCGCAGACAGCTGCGAAGGGGCCGACATTCTCAGAAGCCGGAGCAGAGACTGTGTCAGATGGGGTTCAGGGAAGACAGCAGAGAGCCAGCGAGGGAAACGGGGAAAAGGAGTGGAGGGCGACGAGAGACAGAAATCGACGAGCGGATTGAGCGTGCTTCTGTGAGTTTTGGTCCCAGCGGGTCTTGGTTGCCCTCGAGGCGCGCCCAGCGCCCTCGGACTCCCGGCTGGGACCCACGGTCGTCTCGACACCCCACCCCACCCCCACCCCCACCCCGCTTCTCGAACGAAGCGTCTCTCCTGTAGGGGGACCCGTCCTGGGTGGGACCAGACGCAGGAGTCCGCCCGCTGAGCTCGAGACCGGGGTGGCGCGGCGGTCCCGGCCGGCGGCTCTCGGGGACGCGGGCCCAAGATGCGCCAGACGCGGCGAGAGAGCCCGACCCGAGGCGCAGCGGGGCGCGCGGAGGGAGACAGCGCGGGGCCCGGCGTTGGGCAGGGCGGCGAACGGTGCGGGTGCCGGGGGGCGGAGGCCCGGCGGGGGCGGGGGAGGGGGCAGGACCACGCCGCTGGCGAGGCGGCGGCCCCGCGTGGTCCGCCGGTCCGCCGGCCCCCCGGGGGTGATTTGCATGCTTTCGCTGCCTCGCGCCGAATCCCGGGCGCGCGGCTCGCTCGCTCGCTCAGTCGCGCTCGGCTCCGGCCACCGCTCCGCCGGCGCAGCCCCGGAGAGCCCGAGAGCCGGCGAGTCCCCGAACCGGAGAGGGAGGGAGGGAGCCCGAGAGGGAAGGAGCGAGGGCGCGCCCCGGCTCTCCCTCGGTCCCGCCGCCCGCCCTTCCTGCTGCCACAGGTCCGCCCCGGGCCCCTGCTCACACTTGGGAAACTTGGGACGGCGCTGGGCCCGCGCGTGGCACCTCGTAGGGGGTGGGGGCGGCCCCGGCCTGGAGAGGGGGAGGAGGAGCGGGGAGAGGAGGAAGAGGAGGAAGTGAGCCCGAAGGATTCGCTCAGAGCTGTTTGTCCAGCTGTTTCTATTCGCACCCCGAGCGCCTCAGCCAGAAGGGGGCCGATCCGAGGGTGGCCGGCTCACGACGCTCATTTCCAACTCTTCCCTTCACAGCTTGTCTTTCTCAGACACCCTGGAGTCTCCTCAGGCCGACCAGGAGGGCGCGCACCTGCCGGCTGCCCCTGACCTCGCGGGCCAGGCGGCCCCAGAGGCGGAGAAGATGGCCCAGCCCAAGTCCGACTGCCGCTCACCTGTCGGCCTCGACTGCTGCAACTGCTGCCTGGACCTGGCCCACCGGAGCGGGCTCCAGAGAGAGCGCGGCGGGGACAACAACAACCCGGGCAGCCCCATCGTGAGCAACTTTCGGCAGCTGCAGGAGAAGCTGAGCTTCGAGAACCTCAACACCGACAAGCTCAACAGCATAATGAGGCAGGATTCGCTGGAGCCCGTGCTTCGGGACCCCTGCTACCTGATCAATGAGGGCATCTGCAACCGCAACATCGACCAAACCATGCTTTCCATCTTGCTCTTCTTCCACAGGTGGGTGGCGGTGCACGCACGGGTGGGCACGCGATCCGGGCTCGCACCTGCCTCGGCTGACCGCGCCCCTCAGGAAGACCGAGAGGGATCCCGGCTCCCGGGGCTGCCGCGACCCGACCCGACCCGACCCAGAGGCAACCTGGATTCCTGAGCGGCTGAGGGGAGGCCTGGCAGGTGGGAGCCCTGGTTAGAAAGGTGCCTGCGGAGGCTTTTCCTAGGGAAATACTGGAGCCCAGAAGGTGGACAGAGCCGTGGATGGTGTAGAGGTAGCCGGCGGCACTTTCTCCCCCAAAGATCTCCATTTCTACCACCGCTTTGGAGAATCTGCCATGGGATGCTCTTGGGACCTGAGTTGCACCCTTATCAAAAGCACATTCCTAAACAGGCCAACTCGGATGGAAACTGCAAGGGTTTTTTAATGAACTGAGTGGCCCTGACCGAGTTTAAGGGCTAGCAAATTGTCCAGATTCAGCTGCTGCTGCTGTGGGGGAGGGTGGGGAATAAGAAAAATTGGAGACCTGAAGTATTTCTTGAAATTCTCAGTGGGTGGGACCCCCCATACTTCCTCCATGGATCACAGCCTTAAGTCTCCAATGATAGCCAAAAGCAGCCCCAAAGAGCATCCCAGGACAGGAGGGTGGATGAGTCCATGTCATGGCAAGCATGTGTTGGAGTGTGGGTCAGACTTTGTAGAAGTCTGAAGGGCAAGGAAAGGTGGAAGGGAGGAGAAAAACACAATGGGAAGACCAAAGGTAGTTGTAGTCTTCCCATCTGAGACAGTCTGGTAAGAGGCGGTCATGGGGAGACAGCTGCAGCAGTTTTGAGGCAGGGGAGGCAACTTGAAGAAACCCAGCCTTGAGTTTGGTGTTAGAGCCATAGGCTAGGGCACTGGTGTGTGTGTATATGTGTGCGTGGGTGGGTGGATTTTCTTCTTTCTCAACGTCACAGGTTATGTAAGTGAAAGAGAAACCTGCTGTGTGAGACCTGGCTTGTAGTACAAATTATGTGTCTCCTTCCCTATGTGACCCTGAGCAAGTTGCTTGACCTCTCTGGTCTCTAGGCTTTCTTCTAGCTCGGAGCTTCCAGAGCCATGGGCAAGTAATGTGCTCAGACAGGTAACAAGTAATTTGGGGCTCCCACAGAATAGTTGAAGTTTAAATGGCTTTTTTGGTGAGACACAGATAGGAACTTGTAAAAGCCATCTAACTAGGCAAGAACTACCCTCCCTTTGTGCTCAGCCCAGGTTACCCTCTGCAGTCCCAGAAGTTCCAAGAAGGGACCAGCAGGGCTGTCGAGTTCGTTAGCATTATTATAACAGGTTGTATTTGCAAACGTTTTCCACGCCATCAAAGCCCTTTCTCATCTATTATTTCACTTTAGGCATCAATTTATCTCATTGTCTCCAAGAAACCAGCCTGAGTTTCGAGGGGAATCTTCATTTCTGGGGCGAGATTACTATAAGTGTATTCAAACCACAGCCGCTGCAACCCTGCCAAGCGAAAGCCCTACCAGGCTCCTAACAATCCGCTGGGCTCTGACTATAGGAGGCGGGGGAGGGATGACAGTGACACCTGGAAAGAGCGCTCGGAGCACTTGCACTCTTTCGGCTGAGAGAGGATCTGCTTCAGAATGGCCTGATGACACCTAAGAGGGGGCATTTGCTTAGCTCTGGTTCCTAGGTGGGAGGCCTGGGAAGGTCAGACCTAAGTGAGTGAAGCTGAAAGCCTGAAATCAAAGTGTTCACTCATGCCACACCTCGGGAGGCTTTCTGATGTTCTGGGTTTCTTGAATGGAAAGACCTCCTTTCTCACCTACTCCATAGATACCTCTTCTTACTTCATTTCTGTCCTGGTTTTCTACCTTCGTACCACAGCCATCATTGTTACTTCTATTCCATTTAATGATATGATACTCCAGATTTCTGCCTGGGTATCTTTTTTTTCTCTAATGTATCTCCTTCCAGGCCATGTCTTCTAGAGAAGGGCGTCTTCCTGCCCCCCTTCCTGCAGCCCACTCCTCTGCTGCAAGGACTCTTATATTCTTGGGGCAAATTCTTAATTTCTATCTGGTTTGTCAGCTTTCACCTGTCCCTGACCCTCAGCTTAGCTTTGGGTTTCCTTTGAACATAAGAGTGTAAGCAGTTTGAAGGTAGGACATATTTTCTACTTACTTGACTTTCCCTTGGCTTTTAGTTATAGTGCCAGTGTGCCATAAAGGTTTTTTTTTTTTTTAAGCTAGATGACTGCTTAATTGTTGGTATGGTCTGTGTAAAGATTTTACAACTTTAATCAACTCTTAGAAAATTCTTAACCCCCTTATAAGGGTTTAATGTCATTATTTTTTCGATATGAGCCACATGATAGAAGACTTGATGAACAGTATACACATACGAATCAGTAGTAATGGGCATGTATCCCGTTGGTATGTAAATAGTCCCTCTAAACCACTGGTGGGAGAGATGTGTTTTACACACCAGTCTTTCAATCTTGTTAAGTAACTAATAACTATAATAGATTAATAGCGTAACATCTCTTGAGTGTTAATAGCATGTGCTAAGCATTATATCTGCATAGCCTCGTTTACTATTTACGCCAATCCAACAAAATGGGTACTATTATCACCATTCTTCATCTTTTAATGAAGGAAATTGAGGCTGGGGAAAATTAAATAACTTTCCCAATGGGTTACAATGAAGAGCAGAGCCAAGATTCCACCTAATATCAGTGGGACACTAAAGAATTGTCTCTGAAGGAAGAATTGTTAAGCAGAGGTAACAGATTTGGTAAGCAGATTAGCCCAGAAACTAATCAAATGGTTAAAATGTGCATATTGGTTGGGTGAGCAACCATCCCAGGACTTTCCACCAGCAGAAAACTTTCAATGCTCAAAACTGGGACAATCCCAGGGAAACTGGAAAACCTAAGAGGCAGATAGAACATGCTGGGCAAACAGCTAAATTTTTCCAATTGAAATGCAGCCTATTAAAAAAAAGCTTCCAGAGCTTCCCTGGTAGCTCAGTGGTAAAGAGTCCGCCTGCCAGTTCAGGAGACATGGGTTTGATTCCTGATCTGGGAAGATCTCACATACTGCGGAGCAACTAAGCCCATGAGCCACAACTACTGAGCCTGTGCTCTAGAGCCTTGGAGCCACAACTATGGAGCCCATGTGCTGCAACTACTGAAGCCCGTGTGCCCTAGAGCCCGAGTTCCACAACAAGAGAAGTCACCGCAACAAGAAGCCTGCTCACCTCAACTAGAGAGTAGCCCCCACTCCCCGCAACTAGAGAAAAGCCTGTATGGCAGCAGTGAAAACGCAGAATAGCCAGAAAGAAATAAATAAAAGTTAAAAAAAAAAAACTTCCAACCATCCATGGGGTCACAAAAGAGTAGGACGCGACTGAGTGACTAAACAACAGCAAATTCTCTGATCAGTAAGGTATAGCAAGCTGAAAAGGGAGCTATTGCTATATTCTGTTGTCATTGTTGTTGTGATCTCAAATTTATTTCTAATATTTTATCCCAAACTACTTAATCAACTGTACTCTACCTTCAGCTCCCCAGCATACCAGCCAGTGTGATCTGAGCTCCTCTGATCCGAATTCTCTTCCAGCTCTGAGAACTCTAGGGGTCTACCTTTAAGCTTCTGGGCTGGCAACAACTAGGTCCTCACTTAGATGCTCAGAAAATAATAACGGCAAGTGTTCTAATTGTTTCTAGTTGTTTTATGTGTGCTAATTCATTTAACCTTTCCTATTGATGTGATATATAGTAGTAAAGAGAAAGATACGGACTCAGAGATCAGGCTTCCAAGAAAATTTTGCATAAAATTATTTGTGCTTCTGGGACTCCCCTGGTGGCCCAGTGGTTAAGACTCCACCTTGCAATGCAAGGGACGTGGGTTCGATCCCTGGTCAGGGAACTAAGATCCCACATGCCATGGAGCAACTACTGAGCCCACATGCCACAACAAGAGAGTCTGTGTGCCACAGTGGAAGATCGCATATAATGCAACAAAGACCCTGTGTGCTACAGCAAAGACCAAATAACTAAATATCTTTAAAAAAAAAGAAAAACCCACAAAATGCCATTCTGAGCCCCAGAGTCACTGATGCAGCAGGCCTGGGATGAGGCTGAGAATTTGCAAAGAAAAAAAAATGATTGGTGCTTCTGAGTCTTCAAACTAGTGATTTGATAAATGCATATTCCTAACCCTGATTTCTGAAGATGTAGACACTTACATGGAGTGATCTGTGTGTCTGTAGGGGGATTCTCCCACCTGCCCGCTATAGTACCTAAATTCATACTCTAAGATCAGTTTTCTGTCCTCGCCATCTAAAGTTCCCATCCCATAGTGCAGTGGTATTTGGGCCACACTATAAGAAATTCTGAAGTAGAGACTGCAACCATTTGTCGACTAATGTGCCATTTGATTTTGAGGATGGTATACTTTGCTGTTAAAAGATTTTGGGTTTCTATGTGGTTAAGTGTCATTCTTTGCCTTTGTGAATTTTTACTTTTGGTATCAAGCTCTGAAAGTGCTTCCAGAGCCAAGTTTTAAAATAACTATTTACTGAGTACCTGGTGGTCTGACCAAGAATAGGCACTCTTGGATTAAGGCACATTCTCTGTTGAAAACACAAATGCATTCACAAACTTAACATTCCTGGTTAGTATACCTCATGAGAACCTTGATGTGTTAGAAAGAGTCTTTTTGCTGAGACACAGATGTGAACTCCATCTGCTAAGAGGCTATGGGCAGTGAGTGGCCCGATTGCTCTACCAGCAACTACTATATATACTATATATGTGTGTGCATAACACACACACACACACACACACACACACATATAATGTACATGTATATATTAGGTATATATACCAGTACAAAATATATATACCATAAAATTTGTCATTTTAACCATTTTTCAGTGTACAATTCAGTGGCATTAGTTATATTCACAATGGTGCAGCTAACAACATTATCCATTTCTCGAACTTTGGCACCATCTGAAATAGAAACTCTGTACCTATGGAACTTCCTATTCTTCCCTCCCTTTCCGGTCCTTGGTAACCTCTAATCCTCTATCTCTAGGAATTTATCTATTTCATGTTGCCTTTTGTGTTTAGATTTGTTCACTTGGAGTAATATTTTCAAGGTCTTTCTGTGTATCAGGACTTACTTCCTATTTATGAGTGCATTCCATTCCATTGATGGAAACACAGCATTTTGTTTCATCCATTCATCTGTTCAGAGATGTTTGGGTTGTTTCTACCTGCTAGTTCTAGTGAAGAATGCTGCTTTGGACATTGGTGTCCAGGTATTCTCTTTGAACGCCTTCTTTCAATTCTTTTGGGTCTCTACCTAGGAGTAGAGTTCCACAGCACCTACTTTCAACCCAGTTTGTAGTCCTTTTCTCATAGTCAATCCATTCAAGTGTAGTAATGCCCATGAAATGAACAAGTGTCTATTTCTTTGGAGGGAAGGCCCCTTCCCTGAGTCAGCTGCTAGTGCTGGTGGTTACAATGAAAAGAAAGCTAAGAAGTTTAACCAAATGATAGCAGTTTTATGAGGGAAATGATGTGCTTTCAGGATACGCATGAATTAGGGAGTTGCAAAAGTCTGAGTGTGTCTCTTTCATGAATGGGTAGGGTCTACGTGGATTTACTATCCAGGGTTTCCTTTTTAAAAGAGTAACATGTGACAGCTTTGCTCCTCATGGATTACTTTGTGTGGATTTGCTTATCAGAGCTTCCTTCATGGTGACAGCTCATTGGAAATAGGGTGCTATGGGAATGGAACATGGGAAAGCCAAGTTTGGAGAAGAAAAGTGGAGAGATGAGACCAGAGTCCTTGAAAGGCCTGCTGCAGTGTGGGGCTCAGGGCAGCACAGAGCTCAAGAGGGCTAGATGGAAGGCTGTGTTCTTCAAGAAAAGTGGCAAGAACAGAAAATGAATTTCACCTCCTCCTCCTCTTCCTCCTTCTCCGCAGGCTTGCCAGGAATGGGCCCATGTGAGCCCCCATCTCAGAAAATAACTCTTTCCAGGGTGACCTTATTTTCCCTCCTAGCCTAAAGAGAAGGTTAACAATCCTGCTTATATTTGCACTTCCAGATAAACTAACAAGTTCTCAATTCCAGGTAGAGCTTTGGCTCCTGTCCATAACAGGTCCCGAAGGCCAGAAAGTCTGGGTAGATGGGGATGGATGTGTCTGGCCAAGGCTGCCAGGCTTTCCGGGTCCTCTGAGTGGTGGAGCCCAAGCAGAGCACTCACCCTCGCTTTGTGCGCTGGTTGAGAGGAACAAGGCCGGCCATGTCTGCACCTGGTGATAGCCATTGCGTGGTGTTTGCTCATCACAATTCTGCTCTTACCTGAACTTTCTCCTCTTACGTAAGGGATCCCTCAAGATAACTACAAAGCCATAATCTGCCATGGCTGGTTGGGTTTACGTAACGAATTGGTTGGTGTCATGCAATAGTCTCGCTAGTCCTGGAGAAGCCAATGCGCTGAAGTGGGTCTGAAGCTTGGACCCACTTTCTGGGGCACTGTGTGCTCAGTGCACTCAAGGGAGAGCATTCCTTCACCACAGGGGTCAAGAAAGACGAAATTTCTCTTCTAGATGAAGGCAGTAATGGCTCAGGACACGTTGTGCTGTCCCAGTGCCTGCAATAATGGGACAAGGGTTAGGGATTTGCTTGGGGCCACGGGTTTGGCAGAGCAGGACCATGTCGGTGCATAGGATCTTGACTTGACTTTGGAAATCCCTGCCCCAAAGTATCTGTTGCTCTTTTGAGAGGTGTGAGATCTCAGGCAGCACAAGACTGACAAGGAGGCAGCACTAGCCCGAGGGGAAACCAGAGCTCGAAGTAGCTTGGTCACTGATGCCTCAGGCATATTATCAGCCTTCCTCCCCCGGGAACCACTTTCCTCAAATAGGCCCAGCCTGAAATCAGGCCCCTGCCTGTGGACCCAGCCCCACAGGGACCTTTCCCATCCTTCCTCGAAGGAAGAATTTACTCACCAAACAGCCTTGGGTATTCAGCCTACTTCCTCTTGTCTTCTCTTCAGGGGAGATGGAGAGCAGCTGCTCACAGCTCAAAGTCTGGCCAGGATTCCCGCTCCAAGCTTTGTAGGCCAGCGATTGGCTACAGCTATCTCTGAGGAAGAAGGGGATGAGAAGTGAGAGGAAGGAAAGTGGTTCCAGTGGCTCCTTTCTGGCTTACCCCCCCCCCCACCACACACACAGCTCCCTTTTAGCTTCACTCCCAGGTGAGGCTGGGCCCAGGCCAGCCTGAGGTCCCTGACTCATATCTCTATAGTCCCTTATGTAACAGAGCCAGGTTACTGAGGCATCAAGGTTCTGCTTGCTCAGTGGCAGGCTTCCCTGGGGCCAGGCCTTCAGAAGCCTTCTGGGAGTCTTAGTAGAGCTCACTACACTTCTGAAGGAAAAGCCTGTGCTCCTTAGTGTCAGGCCAAACAGTCTGTTCAGCGGCAAATGCCAGGCTGTGAAGGTGATTTCCCCCTGAGCTCCCACCCTCAGCAGCAGATGCAAGCAGGCAGGTGAGCTGCTGTGGGCTTAAGTGTGGTTTAGGGGGATGGCATCTCCTGTTAGCATCTGATGGCACAGTGGTGAAGAGTCCGCCTGGTGCATCTGGAGGGGCCCCAGAACAGGTGTCAGAAGTTCTTCTTCCTGTTGTATCTGCTTGTTGTTTCGGGTACTGTTCGGGAGACTTTGGCAGAATGGTTTAGTGGAAGCTGGAGGAGCTTCTTAAAAGAAGGCCCTGTCCAGTTCCTAATCCATCCTTCACAAAGTGTCAGAGTTCCCAGGCTGGGGCTTCCCTGGTAACTCAGTGGTAAAGAATCCGCCTGCCAGTGCAGAAGACATGGGTCCGATCCCTGATCTGGGAAGATCCCCCATGCTGCAAAGCAGCTTAGCTCGTGAGCCACAACTACTGAACCTGTGCTCTGGAGCTCCGGAGCCACAACTATGGAGCCCACATGCTGCAACTACAGAGCCCTAGAGCCTGCCAGCAGCAACAAAGACCCAGAATAGCCAAAAATAAATGAATAGATAAATAATTTTTTTAAAAGAAGAATTTTTAAAAAAAAAAAAAGAAAGAAAAAAAAAAAAGAAAAGACAGTCCCCAGGTTGGCTTGAATTCACAGTGAACTAGCTCGCTTCCTAGCTTGTTCAAATAATGGCATTACTGTCTTGTTGTGACTGAGCCCCCAGTGGAGTGGGACTTGTGGAATTCTATGACATATTTCTCTCACAGGCTTACTTGAGTATCCACAACATAGAATAGCCCCATCAATCTGATAGTCCGCTGACTCAAAGGTTACGACTAAACCAACAGGTCCTCTTCTTCTTTTTCCTTGTCTATGTCCAGCCTGTCACACTGTGTTGCCAGTGGGTGAATGGCTCACATTCTGAGGGTAGTTAGGGACATTGCTCTCCTATCCAAGAAAAGGAGGAAGAAACAGGGAGGTAAAGTCAAACGGTAGCATGAAAATTACCAGCAGGTATGATTTGTATGCAAATCTCAGACTCACGAATCCTCAGACAAGCCCAGGACCACCATCTCAAGGCTCGGGAGAGCCATCCCCAAGTTCCCTGAATCCAGTGATGACTGGGGGCGGGGGCTGAGTTGGAGGTGCAGGATTTCCCTTTCTCAAGGTCCCTCCCAGGCCTCCAGCCCCTCACTTCTCACTCTCCTCCCACTCACCCTTTCAGTTCATAGTCAGTTGCAGTAAAAAAAAAAAAAAAAAAAGAGAGAGAGAAGAAGAAAGAAAAATAAGACAAACCTTGTCCAGTCTTAAGGCACGATACTCTGCCTCCCCAGGTGCACAGAGAAATGAAGCACAGCAGCGCCTCCTCGTTAGGCCTTGTACTGAGCGGCTGGGCACTTCAGTTAATCAATCCATCATTTATCGACCACGAGCCTGCTATTTACCCAGCGCCTACTGCAGATTTATTGAATGCCTGCCCCACTAAGCAGGGCAGAGGCGCAGGCTGGGCTGTGGGAAGCTGAGGGTGATACAGCTGCCTCAGATGGTTCCACCAGACCCATCACAGGTCAGGCTGGGCTTTTGCTCCTTGAAGGAAAGGCCTCCAGCTTACTGTTCCCTGAATCTGCAAGCCAGAGCTTAGGCAGCGCCAAAGCAAACTAGGAAGGGAGAGTCTCTTTATGGCGGCGGCTTCCAGCAGGGCCTTAAAGAATGGGTTGGCTCGTCCCTGTGGGAAGAGGTTTGGGGCTCTCCGATTGTGGCAGGGAGGGGAACTTTGCCAGTTCAGCAAGGATCGTGGGTCAGAAGGAGCTCGCTGGGGTGGGGACAGTGAAGAACACTTGCCATTCTTCCTAGGCTGAAACCCAGAGTCACTTGGCTTCAAGAATGGGAGGCCTGCCCTGGCCCTCCCCTCATGGACCCTCTGTGACTCACGGCGAGCTGCCCCCAGGAGCCTCCCCTCAGGGACCTAGCTAGTCTTGAGTAAGTGGAGGCCTTCAGGGCTCAGGAGCAGGAAGGCACCTCTCCTGGATACTTGCAAAAAGCCCATCAGAACCAGGAGGGCTGAGCTTGTGAGTGCAGTTGAGGGTGGACGCCAGAGGAGCCTTGGGGTGTGGTTTCACATCTGGGCACTTCTGGCCTCAGTCTCTACCAGGCCCCTTCTGAGGCGGGTAACAGAACCAGGGGCATATTAAGGTGCTGCCCTGAGAATATATATGTAGTGTAGTAGTGGTAGTCAGTCAGTCATGTCTGACTCCTTGAACTGGGGCCCATCAGGCTCCTCGGTCCATGGGATTTTGCAGGCAAGAAAACTGGAGTGGGTTGTCATGCCCTCCTCCAGGGGATCCTCTCGACCCAGGGATCCAACCCAGGTCTCCTGCACTGCAGGCAGATTCTTTACCATCTGAGCCACCAGGGAAGCCTGGCGAGGGGGTGGGGAGGGAGTGTATGTGTATATAATGCATATATTATATATAATGCATATACATATATATATGTATGTGATTTGCCTGAATTTCTCTGGAAAAAGGTTCCTGGTTGCCCCCCAGGGTATCCTTTTAGCCTTTTTGTGTCCATACCTTAGTCAAACCCTTGTTTCCCAGATGCGCTGTAAATGAAGGACCTCGGGTTGGGCTGAGAAAGGAGGGAAGCCTTAAGCTAACAGGAAAGAAAAGGGAGGCTGGAGTCGCAGAAAGGAAGCAGCCTGGGGGCATCTGGGGAAGCAGATTGCTTTCTGGGGCCCTCACCCCGAGCTAATGTCCTAGGCATGCATGCCAACACCTTTTCCCATCAGTGCTCTGGAGAATTCACATTTAGGTTCATAAGCAGATGTAGTCAACAACAAATATGTCTCTTCCCTCACTGTTAGGCCCTGGGAATAGAGTGGCTCCCATGGTCACAGCCTTTGTGGAATAGTTGGTACTCATTGCTAGGTGGGGCCTTGGGCAGGAGGGAACGCAGCACTCTCACTGGACTAACTTGCTTTTAAAGCCCCAAATCATGGACCCTCTGTGACTCACGGCGAGCTGCCCCAGGAGCCTCCCTCAGGGACCTAGCTAGTCTTGAGTAAGTGGAGGCCTTCAGGGCTCAGGAGCAGGAAGGCACCTCTCCTGGATACTTGCAAAAAGCCCATCAGAACCAGGAGGGCTGAGCTTGTGAGTGCAGTTGAGGGTGGACGCCAGAGGAGCCTTGGGGTGTGGTTTCACATCTGGGCACTTCTGGCCTCAGTCTCTACCAGGCCCCTTCTGAGGCGGGTAACAGAACCAGGGGCATATTAAGGTGCTGCCCTGAGAATATATATGTAGTGTAGTAGTGGTAGTCAGTCAGTCATGTCTGACTCCTTGAACTGGGGCCCATCAGGCTCCTCGGTCCATGGGATTTTGCAGGCAAGAAAACTGGAGTGGGTTGTCATGCCCTCCTCCAGGGGATCCTCTCGACCCAGGGATCCAACCCAGGTCTCCTGCACTGCAGGCAGATTCTTTACCATCTGAGCCACCAGGGAAGCCTGGCGAGGGGGTGGGGAGGGAGTGTATGTGTATATAATGCATATATTATATATAATGCATATACATATATATATGTATGTGATTTGCCTGAATTTCTCTGGAAAAAAGTTCCTGGTTGCCCCACAGGGTATCATTTTAGCCTTTTTGTGTCCATACCTTAGTCAAACCCTTGTTTCCCAGATGCGCTGTAAATGAAGGACCTCGGGTTGGGCTGAGAAAGGAGGGAAGCCTTAAGCTAACAGGAAAGAAAAGGGAGGCTGGAGTCGCAGAAAGGAAGCAGCCTGGGGGCATCTGGGGAAGCAGATTGCTTTCTGGGGCCCTCACCCCGAGCTAATGTCCTAGGCATGCATGCCAACACCTTTTCCCATCAGTGCTCTGGAGAATTCACATTTAGGTTCATAAGCAGATGTAGTCAACAACAAATATGTCTCTTCCCCTCACTGTTAGGCCCTGGGAATAGAGTGGGGAACTCCCATGGTCACAGCCTTTGTGGAATAGTTGGTACAGTGGGGAGATGAACATTGACTAAAATCATCACACTAATGAATGTATAATTACAAAAAAAGTGCGAAGAGGGAAAAGGAATAAGCTCCTTTCCACGCGTGTAACAAAGAATCAGTCAAAGCTTCCTGAGAGAGTGATATTGAGCTAAAGAAATGAATCCCTATTGCTGAAATTCTAATCATCAGATCCAAGCCAAAGAAGGCATGTTTGGACAGAGGCTTTCTTGGGAACCCCTGAAGTCATACCATAACTGCTCACACTCTTGGAAATATTTCTAGGCCAGGAGTGGCCAGAAGGTCCAAAAAGGGGAGGTCTGACAGCATTCTGACAAGAGGAAGAGATGAGGTTGAAGCCCACGGGGCAGCTAGTACTTAATGTCATCCTTCACCAAAAATAGTCCATGACGGTATGGAAATGCGTAAAGGCTGGCCCTGGGGACCAGTGATAAAGTGGGTATAGCGTATGGGGAGGAAAATTTATTTTTGTAAATTATTTACTGTAAAGAAAAAAGAATGCAGAGGGTCGGAGGGTCGTCTGGGTTTTCATTTCCCTTTGTGGACCTCCTTCTGAGTTGTGAATGCTTCTCATTGTACAGAGGCAGCAGGGCACAGAGCTTCAGGCTGCGCTCCTTTCTATGGCCCAGGGGCTACAATTTCTGGGCTGCAAATGTCAGATAATTTGTCCAGGCTGAAAAACAGCCTGAATGCAGAAGAGACAAGAGGCTTACTTAGCCAACAGGCTAAAGCCTGGGCCTTCAGGGAGCTGTGGGGCCAGGCTAAAGGAACTGAGATGACTGATGGAAGAGGAGCGTAAGGATGGGTGGTAAAGAGAGGCAGATCTTCAAATGCAAGAAAAGCACAATTCAGAGATGGTGACTAGCTGTTTCCAAACCACACTAGGAGCAGAGCAAGAGGAAATAGGCCTGTACTGTAGCATGAAGAACTGCGATTAGATGACGGAAAGAACTTCCTGACTACCAGTGTGCAGAGAAACTAGACAAAATTATCAAGGGATGTTACATACAATACAAACACAGGGAAGGTGCTTACCATAGCAATAAAGAACTGAATAAAAGTACAGTGGGAGATGAACATTGACTAAAATCATCACACTAATGAATGTATAATTACAAAAAAGTGCGAAGAGGAAAAGGAATAAGCTCCTTTCCACGCGTGTAACAAAGAATCAGTCAAAGCTTCCTGAGAGAGTGATATTGAGCTAAAGAAATGAATCCCTATTGCTGAAATTCTAATCATCAGATCCAAGCCAAAGAAGGCATGTTTGGACAGAGGCTTTCTTGGGAACCCCTGAAGTCATACCATAACTGCTCACACTCTTGGAAATATTTCTAGGCCAGGAGTGGCCAGAAGGTCCAAAAAGGGGAGGTCTGACAGCATTCTGACAAGAGGAAGAGATGAGGTTGAAGCCCACGGGGCAGCTAGTACTTAATGTCATCCTTCACCAAAAATAGTCCATGACGGTATGGAAATGCGTAAAGGCTGGCCCTGGGGACCAGTGATAAAGTGGGTATAGCGTATGGGGAGGAAAATTTATTTTTGTAAATTATTTACTGTAAAGAAAAAGAATGCAGAGGGTCGGAGGGTCGTCTGGGTTTTCATTTCCCTTTGTGGACCTCCTTCTGAGTTGTGAATGCTTCTCATTGTACAGAGGCAGCAGGGCACAGAGCTTCAGGCTGCGCTCCTTTCTATGGCCCAGGGGCTACAATTTCTGGGCTGCAAATGTCAGATAATTTGTCCAGGCTGAAAAACAGCCTGAATGCAGAAGAGACAAGAGGCTTACTTAGCCAACAGGCTAAAGCCTGGGCCTTCAGGGAGCTGTGGGGCCAGGCTAAAGGAACTGAGATGACTGATGGAAGAGGAGCGTAAGGATGGGTGGTAAAGAGAGGCAGATCTTCAAATGCAAGAAAAGCACAATTCAGAGATGGTGACTAGCTGTTTCCAAACCACACTAGGAGCAGAGCAAGAGGAAATAGGCCTGTACTGTAGCATGAAGAACTGCGATTAGATGACGGAAAGAACTTCCTGACTACCAGTGTGCAGAGAAACTAGACAAAATTATCAAGGGATGTTACATACAATACAAACACAGGGAAGGTGCTTACCATAGCAATAAAGAACTGAATAAAAGTACGAGAGGGCTGGTTGTAAGGACCATGGACAGAAGGGGACAGATAGGTGGGGAAAGCAAAGGAATCAGACGCGGGTGCTTAGAAAGAAAAGGGAAGTGCTTGTGTGAGAGATGAAAGTGTTTTTAGGAAAACACTTTTGCGGTAGAAACATGTATGAAATCTCCATTGGAGATCAGTCATGAAAGCTAGCGTATACTCTTCTAGGACTCGAATCGTCTCGGGGAACAGACTTAAGGAAGGATTGTTGTCCCATATCAGTAGCAAGGAAAGTTAAAACGAACCCAGTCACTGCTAATTCCCTAAGGTGTGGAGTTTTGAAGTCCCCCTGGCTCACTGGGGGTCTCGGATAGGAGCAAACCCTCAAGAAAAAGTTCTCATTGCCAAGATCAAGCAGCCCCGATTTAGGCAGAATGATTCTCTAAGGGCCATAATGGCCTATCAGCTGAAAATCAGGATCAGAAAGACTTCGAAGAGCTGTTCCCTGGCCAGATGAACAGAATGAAGATCAGTGAACAGAATAAAGAACTAATGCACTGAAAATTATACTCAAAACTGACCCCCCTAAACGACCATGTCTCTAAAATGCTGTGTCTTCAGCCTCCTATTCAGATGGGGGCAGCTTTGCTGGTATCGTCTAGTATTAGCTGCAAGGTGTGCCCAGAACTTTTGACTGCTTGCGAGCCGGGACCCTAAAGAGGCAGAGACTCACTCTGTTTTTCCCCGTTCTTCTCCCAGTAGAAGGGGAGAGGTGCTGGCTTTGCGGGGAGCTAGGGTAGGCTTCTTCACCCTCAAAAGACCCTAGAGTGGCCACTGAGGCATAGAGAAGGACATTAGCCCAACTGACAGACTCTGTGACGTTAGCAAGTGACTTCTCAACCTCAGTCTCCTCATCTAGAAAATGGGAAAGTGAAAAAAGAAAAAGAAAATGGTGGAACTGTGGTTGGGGAAAATTAAATGAGAGCATGTTCCAGGAAGCACTCAGTAAAGAGAAGCCTTTATTATCATTAGGCAAGTCATATGTGGCACCGGAACCAAACCTCGTCTCCTCCTTGCACTGGTCCCCTCGAAGACCCCTCCCCTTGCTTTGTCAGTGACATAGCCTGTCCTGCCCAAAGCCAGCCAACCCCTGCAGCCAAGCCTGGCCAGTGCTCTCCCTGTCAAGGCTTGCTCTCTGAACCTTCTTCATTCACACTCAGGTGTAAATGACTGACAGGGCTTCTGGTTTTTCTTCTCTTTGGGAGGGACAAGCAGCCAGGAGCCTAGACATTATTACCAGAGATTGAAACCTGCAGAGGCACGAGGGCAGCCCACTGACACTGCTGACAAGTGGAGAAGGATTTCAGAGGGCAGTGGAACGGGGTACTGCCCCTTCAAGACCTTGACCTTCCCTCTCCCCGGGGTTGGTGGCTGGCATCTTCTGCCTCCACAAGCATCTTAGCCAGAGACACAGAGGCTCAGAACTGGTAGGGCTTGTGCAGTCATTCAGTCTGACCTTCATCCCTTACAGATGAGGAAACTGAGGCCCAGAGATGGGTGGGTACGTGCCACAAGCCAAATAGCCAATTAGTGACCAGCTGAAAAGAGAAACCATGTCTCCTGATTCTCTAATCCAATGGTCTTACGACTTCTCATCTCTAGACGGCTGTGCACATCCCAGTAGGTACACAACATCTCCATGCCAAGAGACCAGCTTTGGGTCTCCCTGATGCCAAAAACGGTGTTTTTTTATTTGATTGTATTTAATGGCATTGACCAGTGGTTTGGGTGTTATGGAGTCCCAGCCCTGGGATCCTGCTTCGGCTCAGGCTGGGGCCGTATGCCACAGCCACAGTCATGCATAGGGGACAGAAAGGCCTGCTGTTCGGGTTGGAAAAGAAATCAGTTGCTGAAACATTGGTCTTTTTGAAAGTTCCAACCACAGGGGCTGGCTGGCAGAGCCGCTGTCTGGGCTCCCCCAGGGGATCCCGCCCTCCCCTTCGGTCTGGGAGTTAGTTTAGGAAGCTGGCTGGGCCCTCGGCAGAAGATCCAGAGGGTAGTGCTTGCCCCAGGAGCTCCAGCCTTCCCTCAGAGCCTGGGAGCCCCCAAAGGCACTCTGGGCCGAGAACATCCTCCCGCCTCCACAACAGAGCCAGCCCAGGCTGGCCCCCAGGCTCCCTGAGCACTTTTTTTTTTCCTGAGCCTGGGAAAGAGTTTCCAGTTGATCCCGCCCTAGCCCTGCAGCTACAGAGTGAGGGCTAGAGAGTGAGAGAGAGGCACAGAGAGAGAAAGAGAGGGAGGAACCAGCCCCAGTCAGGCAATCAAGATTTCCCTGGGCAGCAGTGGCAATGAAAGGGGAAAGGCTGGAGGAGCATCAGCTCATGGAAGAGCCCCAACTTGTAGAGGACCCTGAACTCATGGAGGAGGCACACTTCCTGGAGGAGCTACAGCTTGAGGTGGTGGAAAGTGGGTCAGATGTGGATCCAGAAGATCTGGGTTCGAGTCCCGACTTCACCACCAATCTGATGCTTCAGCTTGAGTAAGTAACTCCCTGCTCTTTTGTGGGCTGCTTTCCCTACTTAGAAAATGAGGGAGAGAAGAGACAAGATGGTCTCTTGACTCTCTTCCGATTCAGATATTCTGGAAGATCACATCTCTTAAAATTTGGTGTATAGACAGGATGCGTGGACACTCGACTATGTCATTGAACCCCTGAGTGTTAGAATGTTGGGAGGAAAAGGAGGTTCACCTGAGCAGGAAAAGGGAAGGAGAAGATGGTGAATGTGTGAAGAGTTGCGACCCCAAGAGAGGGTCTAGGCTGAATAGAACAGTAGGGTTCATTTTCAAAACGCAAGGATGATGGGCTTAGAATAAGTTCATAACAAGAACTAAGGTGTTCGGGTGTGTGCTCAATGTGTATTTGCTAATGAGCTTTCTGCCAAATGTCTCCTAGTGACCCTTTCAGCCCCCAAGCTCAGGTCCTCACCCTAGAATGTATGTACTGAGTTATTTGTGTGCATCTTGGCAAAAATTCTCTGTCGCACTAGGGGGATTTTCATTAAGTTTTTCTAAAAAAACCCCAAAGAACTAAGGTATCGAGTTAGTTTAGGAAGCTGGCTGGGCCCTCGGCAGAAGATCCAGAGGGTAGTGCTTGCCCCAGGAGCTCCAGCCTTCCCTCAGAGCCTGGGAGCCCCCAAAGGCACTCTGGGCCGAGAACATCCTCCCGCCTCCACAACAGAGCCAGCCCAGGCTGGCCCCCAGGCTCCCTGAGCACTTTTTTTTTTCCTGAGCCTGGGAAAGAGTTTCCAGTTGATCCCGCCCTAGCCCTGCAGCTACAGAGTGAGGGCTAGAGAGTGAGAGAGAGGCACAGAGAGAGAAAGAGAGAGGGAGGAACCAGCCCCAGTCAGGCAATCAAGATTTCCCTGGGCAGCAGTGGCAATGAAAGGGGAAAGGCTGGAGGAGCATCAGCTCATGGAAGAGCCCCAACTTGTAGAGGACCCTGAACTCATGGAGGAGGCACACTTCCTGGAGGAGCTACAGCTTGAGGTGGTGGAAAGTGGGTCAGATGTGGATCCAGAAGATCTGGGTTCGAGTCCCGACTTCACCACCAATCTGATGCTTCAGCTTGAGTAAGTAACTCCCTGCTCTTTTGTGGGCTGCTTTCCCTACTTAGAAAATGAGGGAGAGAAGAGACAAGATGGTCTCTTGACTCTCTTCCGATTCAGATATTCTGGAAGATCACATCTCTTAAAATTTGGTGTATAGACAGGATGCGTGGACACTCGACTATGTCATTGAACCCCTGAGTGTTAGAATGTTGGGAGGAAAAGGAGGTTCACCTGAGCAGGAAAAGGGAAGGAGAAGATGGTGAATGTGTGAAGAGTTGCGACCCCAAGAGAGGGTCTAGGCTGAATAGAACAGTAGGGTTCATTTTCAAAACGCAAGGATGATGGGCTTAGAATAAGTTCATAACAAGAACTAAGGTGTTCGGGTGTGTGCTCAATGTGTATTTGCTAATGAGCTTTCTGCCAAATGTCTCCTAGTGACCCTTTCAGCCCCCAAGCTCAGGTCCTCACCCTAGAATGTATGTACTGAGTTATTTGTGTGCATCTTGGCAAAAATTCTCTGTCGCACTAGGGGGATTTTCAGGTCTTGGATAGTCACATCCAAATCCAAAACACTGTCTAAGAAGAAAGACTAGACTGGTCCTCTGTCTTAGAAACCTGTTACTTGGTAAACCCCCATTTTCACCAGAGCCACTGTTGCATGACTCAATGCAGGGCCCTTTGAGAATTTGATGGCTGATATATATAGCTGCTCTCCCCCAACTAATGCACCGATGAGCTACCAGAAACTGATCTGCTTGGTGAATGTTGGTGTCAGATACATTTCACTGCATTCAGACTCATTCATAGTGGATTCTCTCTCCCTGGGTTATATGGTGAGGGTCCATAGCCACAGTAGGTGACATTTCACTAACAAGAGAGAGCTCCTTGCCTGGCAAGGCTTGAGAGCTCGGGTTCCCTACATGACGGATCACCTCCAGTGCCCTCTGCCAACCATGCCCCACCTGTCAGGCACCTGCTCACCGTCCTAGCTCCCTCACCCTCAGAGCCACACATGCTCCTTCCTCACTGCTGGCCCTTCTTCTTCTTGGCTCAGTTTTTTCAACAATCATTTCTTGCCCCTCAGTTAATCCGTCATAGACTCTGGTGGTTGCAGGGGTCTTACAACTCCCACTGGGACTAGCACTGTACCATATAGAGCCCTATTGTCCTCCTTGGTGCCTTGGGATCTGCTAAAGGGAAAGAATGAAGAAAGGGAGGAGAGAGTTGGGGGGGGGGCAGGGGAAGAGAGGCCAGGACGAAGGTGAATTTGAGGGCGGAAAGGAGAAGAGGAAAGAGTTAAGAGGAAGATACGCCCTCACGGAATAGAGGTTACACTTCCAAACAACCAAGGTCACAAATAAGAACCTGCCTGTGTCTTTTAAACCTGAAGGGGTTTGGGTCCCCCGCCTCCGGCTTAATTTTCTTCACCAGAGGATTTTCAAGCTGGGCTGCCCTGAATTAGAAGGCATCTCACCGGGGATGGTGGAAGCCTGGGAAATGGAGTGGGCGGAGCTCCCTGCCTCAGCCCCACCTCCCTCAGAGCAGTTCTGCTCCTGGGGACTTTGCATTCTGAGACCCTGAGAGCATCTAAGTTAGACTGGGAGATAGGGCTGGGGTGGGGATGGAGAATGATTACCTGTTGAACAACGGCAGAGAAAGCTGTGAGCCCCTGATGGGCCTTAACTCTCCAGCCAACACAGGAATCTTGTAAAGCATCCCCAGGGGGTGGGCACACTGCTTCAGCCTGAAGGCATCTACCCACAAGCCGGTTCCCTTGTTGGTCAGCCCTGATTGTTAGATAGTCCTTGTATTTAGCCAGCATTGGCACAATCTTTCTGGCTTGCAGAACACTTTGGCCCCACTGCTCATGTTCTTGCTGCGGGCCTCCTTTGTCTCCTGACCACCGGGGGAGCAGGCTTAGAGACAGGGGAGTCTCTGGCTTCCCAGGGAAGATGGTGTTCCCAGCTCAGGGCACCACGTGCTCCACGCTTCTCAGCCAGAGGTGGCTGGAACCCGTGCGAGCACACTGGGCTGGACAGGCAGGCTACTGATGTGGGCTTGGGGCATTCCAGCCAAGCAGCCCCTGGGGCCAAAGCTGAGGAAGTCCACTCCACAGAGGGCACTGTCTGAGTTAAGTGAAGTCTAGTGAGGAATTCTCAGCAGGGGAAATAGCTCGAGGGAAAGAGCACTTGACTGAGAATAAGGGCCCTGTGTTCTGCTGCAAACTGCAGCCTTGGTGGGGGCTGGCACCTGAAAGGAGGAAAATAATAAGAGCCCGGGCCCCAGCCCTGAGAGGAAGGCGTGAGGGAGGCAGGCTCAGGATGGCATCCTGGCCATTGGGCCCTCTGAAACCCTTGCCGGCTTTACATTGCAGGAGGAAATAAAGCCATACTTGTTGGCGGTAGGGACCATCTGCGTGCACTGTACAGACAGCACTGTTTCCCTAAGTGCGGTAAACAGACGCTGGTGGTGTGCAAGATGATTTTAGGTGGTACGTACAGTAACTTTGTTTTTCTATTTTATAGCTATTTATTTATTCAACACGTATGGAGGGGAGGAGTGTGTCTAACACCCACACCATATGATTTCTAAAATATTCCTGAACTGGAGGCAGTCCTAAAAAGTGAATCTTCTTTAAGTTGCTTTAGAGAACATATTAAGTAAATAATGCTTACCAGGTGGTTTAGTGGTAAAGGACCCACCTGCCAATGCAGGAGATGCAGGTTTGATCCCCAGGTCAGGAAGATCCCCTGGAGAAGAGAATGACTACCCACTCCAGTATTCTTGCCTGGGAAATCCCATGGACAGAGGAGCCTGGCGGGCTACTGTCCATGGGGTTGCACAAAAGTCAGACACAACTGAGTGACTAGGCAACAACTATTACATAAATAACAATACTGGCAGTCCTCAAATATGGCCAAAATTTGGAGAGCAGTTGCCAGAGCATTGGGTTTGGGGCCATCCAGCCACACTGTGTTAGCAGAGGCAGGCAACGGGAGCCATTCAGTATGGTTTCAGATCATCTTATCCATGTATACCTAGTTTGAAGGCCTCCTCTGACAGCATGCTTCCAAGTGTAAGAACACCTTGCTATTTTTATCTCTGGTGTCCTGCTCTGCCCCGTGACACTCAACACTCCAGATCAGCAGCAGGCCTTTCCCTGGCTGCAGGGCATGGCCTTTACCACACTCCAGGACACAGCCACTGAGAAGTTGGTGGGGCTGTCCTCACCACCTTTCCACTGATTTCTTCTCAGCATTGTTCACGGGCATAATCAGTTCCAACCTAAGGAGTATTTCTGGGAAGCAAGTCAAAGAGGTTCCAATCTTTCTCTGAATGCACAAAGGCCCAGCTGAAGGACAGGAAATATATCACTGCAGCAATTTTGCATGGACTGGTACCGATTTCCGAACAGATTTGGGCAAGATTTGGTGGGAACTTTGTATAAAATCAAACTGTGCAAGAGGGTTCCCACGTCTGCCAGGAATTTGTGATAGGCCGCTTCCTCCTTCCATTACCCTGAGATGGAACATGATTATCACTCCTGCTTCCTCCCAGGGCTCACCTTGCAGACTGTGAGGTGAGTCCTAGAAAGAAGTGGAAAGGTGATCAAGGTTTTGGGTCTGGTCTCCTGCCTTCCGCCTGGACTGTACCTCAGGAGCCTTGAATGTGTTTCCTATGTTGTCCTGGGAACGGTCTTTAACCACAGGCTCAAGCCGAGACAGCTGAGATTCCAACACCTCTAAGAAAGGAAATACTACAACATGCTTTGATGGTACACTCCAATGTTCAACAACCTCTGCTCTCTTAGACTATTCCTCCCAAATTTTGTCCTCCTGCTTTCTGATAACACCTCTTTAATATGCTTAATGATAGTTATGATGTCCTTTGTCAGCTCTCTTTTCCAAATTAAAAAAATCAATTTTAAAATTTTGAACCATCTTGTATTTCTCCACCCCTTAGACAATCTCCAAATTCCCCATCAGAAACTTCATTCTGCCCTCCATAACAGCTTTAACCAGTCAGCCCAATCTCTCCTCTTGCCAGTGGCACACATTTGCAAGATGGAAGGTTTGGAGAGGAGCAAAATTCAGCGGGACCTTGGAGAACCTAATCACCTGTCCTAACCCCCTGAGCTAGCTGTCCCCTGGGAGACTGGAGCAGTATCGGGTTTCACTAATGGCCAGTGGCCATGGAATAGAGAAGGAAGATGACCTCAGAGTTCCTACAGGCTTCTTCCCTATTTAGAGCAACCAGGATCATGCTTGCTCCTTAAGAATGCTAAATTGTGTACTTCTCATTCTTTGCAGTCTCTGTAGCCACTCTACCCACATAGACCCATTCTTATATCTGCATAGAGTCACATTTTGGTTGTTCTTGTATTCATTATCTACATTGGAGATTGTCCATAGCAGTCACTGACTCCCAGGTTCCTAACACATCCCCACCCAAGCGAGCTGCTCTCTGGGTGCTCAGGCATGCAGGGTCATTTTGACACCAGTCCAAGTCAAACATAAATAAAAAAGACTTGCAAAAAGAAATCATCCACTCAAACACAGATTCCACACACAGTCACAGTTGAATTCCATGTGGCTGAGGTAACATTGGACCTGTGGCACAGATAATGCAAAATTAAAGTTATGTCCCCCGCCAAATCATGGATAGCTAGCTTTCATATTGTGCTATGAGTCTAGTGTTTTTCCAGTTATTGTGCTTTCCTGATTATTTGAGCCAGTATGAACGTGAGCCTGCATTCCTGGAGTACGTGGAAACTAGGAGAAGAACCTGGGTGTAGGGAGAAGCTAAGCAGAGACCAAGCATTGCCACTGGCATTTCTCAAAGTAGAAAAGCCACCCAGAAATGCTTGGGAGTTGACTTTCAGAAGTCTTCTTCGTGTGTCTTGGGCATGTGTCATATGGTTGTTTATGCCACGAACTTGTCCAGGAAGGGGCCTGTCTGCCGGTATCTAGTTTGACTTGCGGAGATACAGGGCCAGGGAGTGGACCGGAAATCACAGTTCCCTTCCCCCTCCTCGCTGCAGCCTGATGGCTCTTGTCCTGTGCCTGGTCTG
This sequence comes from Tragulus kanchil, assembly GCA_022376925.1. Lineage (NCBI taxonomy): Eukaryota > Metazoa > Chordata > Mammalia > Artiodactyla > Tragulidae > Tragulus > Tragulus kanchil. The sequence goes on along the minus strand of JAIOJX010000001.1, from coordinate 60,212,922 downwards.
GTCCCCTGACCTGTGCAAGTCCGAAGGTGGTGGTGCAATTCATCTGAGGAAAATCACGTCTGAGACAGGAAGGGGCACGGCAGCCTCTTCAGCCAAGGATTTATGTATCTGTCACAGGCGGGAAGTGTGAGCTGAGAAATGACTCCCAGAAGTGCTAGAATTGGAAGTGGCAGCACTGCTACCTTTCACAGTCAGTAGTGTATTCATGCGGAATCGAGGCTACCTCAGGAGGCCAGCGTCCTGGCCCTTCCTCCCTTCCATAAGTCCATCTTCCCTCCCTCATTTCTTTCTCTGGCTCCACACACACTTAAGAAAACAGAGCAGAGCTGGCCAGGTGCATCCCACCAGAGGCCAAGCTATAAGTAAAGGAAAGAGGCTCGCTGCTGCTTTCTGCCTGGCAGTGAGAGGTCAAGGGGATGGACCCCAAGCCCCTGAGCCAGTCGTAACCTCTTCCAGCGATGTCATGCTGCCTCAATGGGCACTGTAGCAACCTGGCGGGATGGAATTCCTCTGGTCCTTGCAACCCACAGAGGCTAGGGGCCTCGCTCAGTCTGGCTCTGTCTACACTTTATCTTTGTAGGTTTTGTGAATTGATTTTGCATTTTGCCTGCGGGTGCATTCTAGCCATGGGCCCCGGAAGCATCATTAGCTCCGTGGTACCTCTGGGGAATATAAGGGTGGGCCCTTGCAGGAAAATGTCTAGTGTTTTTCCAGTTATTGTGCTTTCCTGATTATTTGAGCCAGTATGAACGTGAGCCTGCATTCCTGGAGTACGTGGAAACTAGGAGAAGAACCTGGGTGTAGGGAGAAGCTAAGCAGAGACCAAGCATTGCCACTGGCATTTCTCAAAGTAGAAAAGCCACCCAGAAATGCTTGGGAGTTGACTTTCAGAAGTCTTCTTCGTGTGTCTTGGGCATGTGTCATATGGTTGTTTATGCCACGAACTTGTCCAGGAAGGCCTGTCTGCCGGTATCTAGTTTGACTTGCGGAGATACAGGGCCAGGGAGTGGACCGGAAATCACAGTTCCCTTCCCCCTCCTCGCTGCAGCCTGATGGCTCTTGTCCTGTGCCTGGTCTGGTCCCCTGACCTGTGCAAGTCCGAAGGTGGTGGTGCAATTCATCTGAGGAAAATCACGTCTGAGACAGGAAGGGGCACGGCAGCCTCTTCAGCCAAGGATTTATGTATCTGTCACAGGCGGGAAGTGTGAGCTGAGAAATGACTCCCAGAAGTGCTAGAATTGGAAGTGGCAGCACTGCTACCTTTCACAGTCAGTAGTGTATTCATGCGGAATCGAGGCTACCTCAGGAGGCCAGCGTCCTGGCCCTTCCTCCCTTCCATAAGTCCATCTTCCCTCCCTCATTTCTTTCTCTGGCTCCACACACACTTAAGAAAACAGAGCAGAGCTGGCCAGGTGCATCCCACCAGAGGCCAAGCTATAAGTAAAGGAAAGAGGCTCGCTGCTGCTTTCTGCCTGGCAGTGAGAGGTCAAGGGGATGGACCCCAAGCCCCTGAGCCAGTCGTAACCTCTTCCAGCGATGTCATGCTGCCTCAATGGGCACTGTAGCAACCTGGCGGGATGGAATTCCTCTGGTCCTTGCAACCCACAGAGGCTAGGGGCCTCGCTCAGTCTGGCTCTGTCTACACTTTATCTTTGTAGGTTTTGTGAATTGATTTTTGCATTTTTGCCTGCCGGGTGCATTCTAGCCATGGGCCCCCGGAAGCATCATTAGGCTCCCGTGGTACCTCTGGGGAATATAAGCTGGGCTGCAGGACTCCATCTTTCGGCTTGTAGTTGTGGAGATGACTTCTAACCTCTCCACTGCCCAGGGAGCCCAGCTGCAATGCCCAACCCAATGTCTCTGGGAGCACCCACTCTGCACAGGTCTGTTCCTGGCACTGATGGAAACAGACTCCTGGCCTCTGAGGGCAGCTCTTTGTGTGTTCCTTTCCTATTCTTTGTCTCTAGGACAGGGGCTTGGCCAAGGGAGAAGATTCCCAACCATGACAAAGACCTAGCGACGGTGGTGGTACTCCTCAGGGAGGAAGGAGTGGGCCACGCCAAGCCTCGAAAAGCCCAGTAGGCAGGATGAGTGCCACCCTGGCTCTGGATCTTGGTCCTCCTCACCAGCACATGGTCCCTCCGTTAAATGGAAGGCTATGAGTCTGAATTCTGGGGAAATGCCTCTCTCTGGAGAGGAGATTTTATCTCCTTTGTTGTAAACCTAAATGTCAAATCTGAAACATTCTCAGCCTGCGTAGAGGAAGCAGGCACATTCCTCAGAAAAATGGCCAACTGGGTAGAATTTGGTTTTGACCATCTCTTTTCTCCTCCCATTCTGCTTTCTAGCACAAGCTCCCTCAAACCCAGCTGCTCAGCTGCAGGGTGATAGATAGCTCATGTTCCAGAACTTTCCTGAACTCCCTGCCTCTTACCCATCCCCTCCTGGGGGAAGCTTGCTTTCTGCTAGTGCTAATGTAATACAGTGAATCCAGCCAAGGTGTAAACAGCTGGTACTAACTGAATGTGCTTCCCCTGCCCGAGTCACAATTCCCTTTAGACCTGGACCTTTGCCAAGAGTAAGCACCGTGAGAACTGTAGGCTCAGCTGGGGCCTAGTAGAGCTGACCTTTTGGAGCAAGGTTCCTCTGACCTTTACCTCTCAAATCATACCAAGCAGGCAGTTACCCTCTCCATCTACGTATAAAGCTATCCCTGGGGATGCGGTTGACGTTAGCAGAGCGGACTGGGAAAGTCCTGGCTGTGCGCTGACCCCATCCTCCTAGAAGCCCAGACAGAGTGCCAGGGCACCAGCTGATCCTAAAGTCTGCCTAGGCCCCTGTGCCTAGGCTGGTAAAGAATGGGGCTTCCCTGGTGGTCCAGTGGGTAAGGACACTGCCTTGCAGTGCAAGGGGCGCTGGTTCGATCCCTGGTCTGGGAGGATCCCATGTGCCGCAGAGAAGCTGGACCAATGTGTCCAACTACCAAGCCGGAGCTCTGGAGCACATGCGCCCAGAGCCGGTGCTCTTCAGCGAGAGAGGCCACTGCAATGGGAGGCCCACACAGGACAAAGATGTATGAAAATAGATAAATGAAAGACCAACATAAGTAGCCAAAAAATAAAAAATAATAAAAAAAGAGAGAATGGTTAAAGAATGCACCTGCCAATGCATGAGACGTAGGAGACCCAAGTTTGATCCCTGGGTGGTGAAGATCCCCTGAAGAAGGGCATGACAGCCCAGTCCAGAATTCTGGCCTGGGGAATTCTGTGGACAGAGGAGCCTGGCGGGCTTCAGTCCATGGGGTCACACAGAGGTGAACATGAGTGAACGACTGAACATGCATGCCTTCCCGCCGCCAGCCATGCAGGTACTTTTCCAGCATATTAGAAGGAGACTGGAAACACTTCCTTGGGTGTGTGTGTGTGTGCGCCTGACTCAACTGACTTTTTAAATATCTGAGAGAGCAAGACTGAGGCAATTCCTTGTAATAGCAAAACCATTCTCATTTGAAGGGAGGAGCTCTAACCACTTACAGAGAAAGGGTTATAGTCCTTCTGAGGGGTCTAGTGCAAAGCTATTTTTGGCTCATTTGCTCGTCTTTCCTCCTTGAGTCCTGTTCCTCCCCAGGCTCCTCAGGAGCCCCCCTCTCTGACTCCTTCCCGGTGTCTGCTCACACAGGCTTATGCAGGGGAAGTAACCTCTAGCCAAGTGATTCTCTCATCCAACACATTTTCCGAGATGGTCCCACTGTTCCTTTCCAGAAGAGCAGGGACAAAGACCGTCTGGGCTGGTGTAACGACCTCTTCCCCTCCGCCCAAGCACACCGGAATTCCAAATGCTCTCGTTTCCTTCGAGCGCAAATGGCTTTTGCTGCTGATCCTTGGCTCTGGGTTACCCATTTCCTGCTCAGCCCTGGCACAGAGAACGTGTCTCTGTAGCAGCTACCTCAGGGTAATTTGAGAAGGAGCTCTAGGCCACCACATGTGGAAAAGGAATCAGGGGAAGACACATGTGGAATAAGAATCTCCTCGAGAAAGATGTTGGGCTTTTGCAAAGGGCCTGAATAATATAGAAATACCAGTGCCGGATGTCTCTCTGATGCCAGCATCATTTAATCTAAGGTGATTTTTTATTATTATTATTACTACTACTACTACTACTACTACTACTACTACTACTACTACTATTATATCCTCCCAATTCCAGAGCTTCAAACAAAATCCCTGACACTGTTCCATCTGCCGTAGGGAGTCAGCAACCACCCCTATTGAACCTGGAACCTTTAGCTTGTACCTATGGTATCTGATCACTTTCTGCCTAGTCAGTTAGCTGTGCCCTGTCACTGAGCCTGTTTGGGTGGGGAGGGTGGGAAAATGGAGCAAGCGCTCCAAGAGGAAGCCTGCTGTTTCCCTGCCCCCTCCCCAACTCCCCAGCTCCCTCTCCTTGATCTGTGTCTCAGGGTGTGGATTCTTGTCCTGGCCAGGCCCAACACCCCTTGATCAGAATGCTGGGTCCATAGTTGTGTTCACCTGCATGTCCACCACTCCTCCTCTGCCCAGTCCCCAGAGCTGGTGGCAGCTTACTGTCGGCCTGGCCACTGGGACCACCTAAATGTCTGGTCAGTTCCTTCTGGCCTTTACCTCCTCTCATGCCAAAGATCTCATGGCCTGGAAAGAGTTACTCCAGCAGGCTCCTTCTCCCTCAAAGCAAAGTGAGAAAGCAGGAGCCCTGCTCACATTCATTTGGTCCCATCCTTTGTTTCACCCATATCTAAACCAATGTTTTTCTGTAGTTCTTCTAGCACTGATACGCAAAACTGCAGCCCTGGGCTTTCCTGGTGGGCAAAGAATCTGCTTGCAGTGCAGGAGACACAGGTTCGATCCCTGGGTCAGGAAGATCCCCTGGAGGAGTGCATGGCAACCCACTCCAGTATTCTTCTGGAGAATCCTCCGCCCAAGCACACCGGAATTCCAAATGCTCTCGTTTCCTTCGAGCGCAAATGGCTTTTGCTGCTGATCCTTGGCTCTGGGTTACCCATTTCCTGCTCAGCCCTGGCACAGAGAACGTGTCTCTGTAGCAGCTACCTCAGGGTAATTTGAGAAGGAGCTCTAGGCCACCACATGTGGAAAAGGAATCAGGGGAAGACACATGTGGAATAAGAATCTCCTCGAGAAAGATGTTGGGCTTTTGCAAAGGGCCTGAATAATATAGAAATACCAGTGCCGGATGTCTCTCTGATGCCAGCATCATTTAATCTAAGGTGATTTTTTATTATTATTATTACTACTACTACTACTACTACTACTACTACTACTACTACTACTACTATTATATCCTCCCAATTCCAGAGCTTCAAACAAAATCCCTGACACTGTTCCATCTGCCGTAGGGAGTCAGCAACCACCCCTATTGAACCTGGAACCTTTAGCTTGTACCTATGGTATCTGATCACTTTCTGCCTAGTCAGTTAGCTGTGCCCTGTCACGGAGCCTGTTGGGGGGGGGGGGGGGGGAAAATGGAGCAAGCGCTCCAAGAGGAAGCCTGCTGTTTCCCTGCCCCCTCCCCAACTCCCCAGCTCCCTCTCCTTGATCTGTGTCTCAGGGTGTGGATTCTTGTCCTGGCCAGGCCCAACACCCCTTGATCAGAATGCTGGGTCCATAGTTGTGTTCACCTGCATGTCCACCACTCCTCCTCTGCCCAGTCCCCAGAGCTGGTGGCAGCTTACTGTCGGCCTGGCCACTGGGACCACCTAAATGTCTGGTCAGTTCCTTCTGGCCTTTACCTCCTCTCATGCCAAAGATCTCATGGCCTGGAAAGAGTTACTCCAGCAGGCTCCTTCTCCCTCAAAGCAAAGTGAGAAAGCAGGAGCCCTGCTCACATTCATTTGGTCCCATCCTTTGTTTCACCCATATCTAAACCAATGTTTTTCTGTAGTTCTTCTAGCACTGATACGCAAAACTGCAGCCCTGGGCTTTCCTGGTGGGCAAAGAATCTGCTTGCAGTGCAGGAGACACAGGTTCGATCCCTGGGTCAGGAAGATCCCCTGGAGGAGGGCATGGCAACCCACTCCAGTATTCTTGCCTGGAGAATCCCATGGACAGAGGAGCCTGGTGGGCTACAGTCCATGGGGTTGCAAGACTTGGACATGATTTACTAAACCAAACCAAACCATTCTAGGGTAACCCTAGAATGCAAGCCCAGGGCCCAGACAAAAGCTGCTCAGTAAACTAAAGATGTTTTCCCCAGCTCTACCTTTCTATAGCATTCTCTCATCCCCCTTCCCTGTGCTCTGTACCCTCTGGCTCCAGTGCCCAGACTGTGGCTCTCCCCTGCATGTCTGGAGCCTGGAGTGCCTGCTCTACACTGCAGGTTTTCTCCTGTGCTCCTCTGGAGACCCACCAGAGTGCTCTTGAGGGCAAGCGGAGAGCCCACCCAGTGGGACTCCATGGGCCTCATCCCAGTTTCAACTAGAATTGCTCTGCTCTCATCTCTTTTATGAACTGGGTTTCCTGTGTGAGACTCTGTTTGAAGAAAAGTGTTCCCTTTTTTTAAGAAAAAAAAATCCCAACCCTAGGCCTTTCTCTCTCCCTACCCAAATTAACCTGCTCCTTCCTTGTTCCCTTTCCTCTGGCTTGAACTCTGCTAGGTGGCAATGGGGGGCTAATACTAATCAAAGGACCACCCCTACGGATGTGTTAGCTGAATACTGGCTCCCTGGCAATGCCAGTGCCTTCACCCAGGGAAGATGGTGAGGAGAGCAGGCAAGTTGGCACTCTGCTCCCCCTTACCTCACGTGGCTGCCTCCCCACCCATCATTAATAATAATCCTTCGCATTTGCATAGCACTTGACAATTTCCAAAGCGCTTTCACAGACTTTATCTTATTTGATCCTCTGGAAAGCTTGTGAAGGCCGCCAGGGCAGGGGCTGTTATTTACATTTTACAGACTCAGGAGACTCTCGAGACCATTTAATCATTGGTCTCTCTGAAGAGCTTGCTAAGTAGAACTAGTCAGTATGAGCTGAAGGGTCAGTTAAAAGGAATGAGAGTTGGAACAAGGGTTATAAAAGGAATGATGGGGGAGGGAGATGAGGCTGAAGGGAACATCAGAGCCCACAGTGCCACCGGATCCCCCAGCTTGATTTGTGAAACTTTTCAGAAATAGACTGACGCTTTGGGAGAGGCCAACCCAAGGAGTTACAAAGATTTCCTCTCCTCCGTGATGCTGGCCACTGCCCCATCTTATCTCAGCCCCATTTTACAAACTTGACCTGGTCACGCAGCTCTCTTGAGGCTCTGGAAGCAGAATGTTGAGTCCTAGAACCAGAAAGGCCTACAGAGATCAGCTAGTCCCACCCCTCACGTTATAGGACAGGAAACAGAAGCCCAGAGACAGAAAAAGTCTTGTTCAAGGTCACCCAGAGAAGCAGAGCCAGAGCTGGGTTGATACCAAGATATGAGTTGCAGTCCAGAGTGCTTTCCGCTATAACCCACTGCTGCCGCTGTGTGTGTGTGTGTGTGTGTGTATTAGGGGAGTGTGTGCAGAGGTGTGAAGGAAGGTTGTGTACTGTGCCTGAATGCCTGTCTGGTGAACCACCGAGGCCTGGACTTTGTACCCATGTGTGGTGGCTGGGGGATAAAGCCATTTGTAGGGTCTGGTGTACAATAGGGTGTGAGAAAGACAGAGTTTAGGGTTTCTCTCCCAAGGGGATTCACCCTTATAAACTGCTCCAGGTAATTAAGATCCCAAAAGAATTGGCAGCTGCTTGCTGAACAAATTAGACTCTGCCTTTATGGGCATGTTCTGTGCTCGAGATCAGAGGGCCCTCCCTGATGTTTGGTTCATTAGTCATTGTTCCCTGTCAGAGCAGGCACTCAGAAAATTGGATGTCTGGCAACAGGCTGTATTCAGAAATTAAATAGCAGAAGCGGCAACAGCAAGAGTGAACGTCTGGGACAGTGCTCCATGCACAGTAGGTGCTTGGAAAATGCTTGTTAGCTAACTAATGAACTGAGTAAAGAAAGCCCTTCGTCCTCTGTGCTATTCAGAATGAAACAGTGTCAATAACAGATCTGATTGCTTTTCAGCTGAGCCACATTTGAACTTTTTAATGGGCAGGCTGTTGGGGCTGGGATAAAAAGTAACTAGACCGTAGATAGCACTGCATAGATCACAGTGCTCACCACTTGGATCTTAGATCGAATAGACTAACTGCACCTTGTCATCTTGCCCGTGACTTTCCTTTTGGTCGAATCCAAAAATATTTTCCCAGTTCTAATCTTCTTGGGCCAGAACAGAGGCAACCAGATGGGGAGGACAGTGAGGTTCCCGAGCATGTATGGGAGGGAGTGGGGACTCCAAGAGGACATCCAGGGCTGGTGGGCTTTAAGAATCAACTTCTCCTCCTTCACCATCTTGCCGCAGGCCGAGCCTGCCAGGTGAATTTGGATAGAGACTTTAGTATTGTTCTTAAATGTCAGGGAAAGATGTTTGTTTTTGTTTTGTTTCTTACACTAAATGTTCTTAGTTCGAAATACCCAGGATTCCTTGCAAAGGTCAGCTAACATAGCAGGACTAAGAGAGTCTTAGATGCTTTTGGCAGCTGCTAAAGGTTACCGCTGGTGTCTTGTCTATAGGCCAAGGCAGTGAACTCTGTGAGGGCTTTCAGACGTCCTTGATGGACTTTTCCACCATGCTAAGACCCATTAGCAAAAGTACTTCTCCAGTTCACCCACCTATCCAGTCGCTGCTTCAAATCCTGTCCACCAAAGAAGAAAGTACTAGAATTTATTGAGTACAGACCCTTTGTTTGGCCTTTGTTGGGAATGGGGATGTGTTTGTATGTGTGTTGTTGTTGTTCAGTCGCTAAGTCATGTCCAACTCTTTGTGACCCGTCTAGCCCGCCAGGCTCCTGATGTTTGGTTCATTAGTCATTGTTCCCTGTCAGAGCAGGCACTCAGAAAATTGGATGTCTGGCAACAGGCTGTATTCAGAAATTAAATAGCAGAAGCGGCAACAGCAAGAGTGAACGTCTGGGACAGTGCTCCATGCACAGTAGGTGCTTGGAAAATGCTTGTTAGCTAACTAATGAACTGAGTAAAGAAAGCCCTTCGTCCTCTGTGCTATTCAGAATGAAACAGTGTCAATAACAGATCTGATTGCTTTTCAGCTGAGCCACATTTGAACTTTTTAATGGGCAGGCTGTTGGGGCTGGGATAAAAAGTAACTAGACCGTAGATAGCACTGCATAGATCACAGTGCTCACCACTTGGATCTTAGATCGAATAGACTAACTGCACCTTGTCATCTTGCCCGTGACTTTCCTTTTGGTCGAATCCAAAAATATTTTCCCAGTTCTAATCTTCTTGGGCCAGAACAGAGGCAACCAGATGGGGAGGACAGTGAGGTTCCCGAGCATGTATGGGAGGGAGTGGGGACTCCAAGAGGACATCCAGGGCTGGTGGGCTTTAAGAATCAACTTCTCCTCCTTCACCATCTTGCCGCAGGCCGAGCCTGCCAGGTGAATTTGGATAGAGACTTTAGTATTGTTCTTAAATGTCAGGGAAAGATGTTTGTTTTTGTTTTGTTTCTTACACTAAATGTTCTTAGTTAAAAATACCCAGGATTCCTTGCAAAGGTCAGCTAACATAGCAGGACTAAGAGAGTCTTAGATGCTTTTGGCAGCTGCTAAAGGTTACCGCTGGTGTCTTGTCTATAGGCCAAGGCAGTGAACTCTGTGAGGGCTTTCAGACGTCCTTGATGGACTTTTCCACCATGCTAAGACCCATTAGCAAAAGTACTTCTCCAGTTCACCCACCTATCCAGTCGCTGCTTCAAATCCTGTCCACCAAAGAAGAAAGTACTAGAATTTATTGAGTACAGACCCTTTGTTTGGCCTTTGTTGGGAATGGGGATGTGTTTGTATGTGTGTTGTTGTTGTTCAGTCGCTAAGTCATGTCCAACTCTTTTGTGACCCCGTGAACTGTAGCCCGCCAGGCTCCTCTGTCCATGGGACTTCTCAGGCAAGATTACTGGAGTGAGTTGCCATTCCCTTCTCTAGGGATCTTTCCGACCTAGGACTCAAACCAGTGTCTCCTGTATTTGCAAATAGATTCTTTACCACTGAACCACTGGGGAAACTCATGTATGGGTGTAGCTGTGTGCATATATGAGGACTTGGTTGTGTGGAGGGAGTTTGGATAGTAACATAGATGCACATAAAAACATGTTCAAATCATATGCAAAATCATGTAAATGTACAGTAAGAATATTTATGCATGGATGGAGAGGGATACTCACGTTCGTGGAGGGCCAGCTGAAAAGATGGTGTCTGGGAGGGTTGGTGTTCTTTTTCTCCACTCACAGATCTCTTCAGGTTCTCCACCTCTGCTTCCTCCTGTTTAGGGAGATACTTTGTACCATGTATTCTTCCCCCTTACCATTTCATGCTCTCTATCATCCCTCCCCACTGCCCCCTCTCCCAGGCCACCTGCAGTCTGTACAACAAAGTGGGGGTGACTCCACCATTGAGAAGGGGGGTGTCAGTGATGGGGAAACAATCTCTGAGCCAATGAAATGTCTGCCTAAAGATTGTTCTTGGATCAATGGGAATCCTGTGGGTCACCCTTGGACAGATTACCATCATTAAGAAATGTAATATAGATATTCAATCTGAGAATTTTGGTGACTTAATTAAAGCCTTGTTTTTAGTTCTGTTGAGAAGGAAAATCATTTATTATCTTAAGTCTGACCCCAGGCCTTCAGGAGGACTCTTATTCTGTGAAAATAAGGGCTGAGGTAGGCAATTCACACATACTTGTGAAATCTAAGCAGATTATCTCACCAGTGGCTATAACTGTAATAAACTAAAGTGACCTAGGTTTAAACAAACAGATGTTTGAGGCTGACAACTGAAGTGCAAACATGACCTTAATTAATGACTTGGTTAATAGTAAGTAGCTCACTCTTTAGAGATATTAGCTAAATTCCCAGTCTCAGCTATAACATATGTCTCCAGGCTACCTTTGTGTTATTTCTGTTGGAAATCAAAGATTTTTAGCTACTCAGTCTGTAAGGTTGCTTGTGAAACAGGAGAGAAGGAAAACCTAGAGACAGTACTGATTGGAGTGAGTGTTTTACGAAGAGTATTCCTAAAGAGTCAAGGTTCCCATGCATAAATACATATGCATCATCAAAGCCAGGGCATACGTTAAGAACCATTAATGAACAAACATAATCTCTAATTTCAAATGATTTCCTATCGATAGCTCACTCTGGGTCCAATGGAGTCCCACAGCTAGAGTCAGGAGACTGCCTCATCTGGAAACGAACTTAGAAAGCAGCCAAATAGTCTGTTGCCAGAGAGATGGAGGAAACAGGTAAGGATGCTGGGAAATGAATGTCCAGCTCCTGGGCTTAATGGCCACTTGGTGTGAGGCACCCCACCCTTGTCCCAACTGCTTATTTGTTGTTTCATTAAGATGGGACAGGGAGGGAGTGGTTAAGTCAACTGATATGCTGGCTTTGGGTGACCCTCCCTTCAAGAATAGCTCTTTCTTTGCTGCAGTGGATAGATCCAGCTGCAGATTCCCGTCATCACTGGATTGGCTTGCTGATGAATTCAGAAATTATGCTAGCCTCCCCAGTTGTTGTTACTGAGTTGAACGAGCACCATTGAGACCATCCTCTTGGCCACATCACGGTCGGGAGTGCCACGTGGAGGGGGGAGGGGAGAAATAGTCACCAAAAGCCTGCTTCCCACCCTTCAGGAGCTTTGGGCTCAAGTTGGGGAGATGGGTTACATGCAGAAAAATCACTCCAGAACAATTATAAAGATAGTCCACCCATGCAAAATAGCACATAGCAAAATGTCCTGTAAAATAAGAGTCTCTACATAGAGAATAGACATATGGACATTGTGGGGAATGAACAGTGGGTGGGAGGCATAGAGAGAGTAACATGGAAACCTAAACTATCATATGTGAAAAAGATGGCTATTGTCATTGCCCTGCGGGAATAGGAGTGCCTACAAGGGCTCGGGGCAACAGCCTGGAGGGGTGGGATGGGGGTGCTGGGAACGGGGAGGGGACCAGGGATATGCATGTGACTGATCTGGGAACATACATGTCTGTGAACAACAAAACTCTGTAAAAAATTTTTTTAATAAAATAAAGAATTTTTTAAAAAAGAGTCTTTAGAAAATGATAGGTGGAAGTAAGTGACAAATGGAATTTTGGTGCAGAACTTCAGGAGTGGGTCAAGAAGGACTTGGTTCTAACTCTCCCTTGAATGCCACAGCCCTCAACAAGAATAAGGTGGTTACAGTAGGTTCTAAAGCGTGTGTTTAAGGACCAAAAGTTTGGGGCATGATTGTCTTCCATGCTGAGCTGTTTATTTTAATGGAGCATCTTCCAGATATCCAGGTCATTCTGTCTCAGCCTTGTGACCACCTTTAGCTCACCAAGCTATACCACCCATGTCAACTCAGAGCTTCTGGATCCCAGAATTCTTGCTTGGGCCTCAGGTTGATGTATTTTCTGTCAACCATGGCCAGGACCCAGAACTCTTTGGGCTAGTGCTCTGACCTCAGATGCCAGCTCTTTTACTAACCACCTCACTCTGGACTTCCTTATCTCCATAAATAAGATGAAATGGTTGGCCTACATGATTTCCGAGGTGTTTCTGGTTCTGCCATCCTGGAGCATAAGGGTCCTCCATTTTTTCATGAGAGGGCCTATGTTTGCGAGGGGGCAGACAAGGGATATTTGAGGACTTTCAGTTTGCAAACTGGTCCAAAGTTCCCAGGTTGTGTTTGTTTTCTTGTTTGCTTCTTCCCAACTGGCTTCTCCCATCGCTGAGGGCCAGTGGCCACTGGGTTTGGTCCGTGAACGTGGTGGGGCAGCAGGTCAGTGGTTCAAGGCCACCCTGGCCTCCGCCTCTGGCTGCGGAGGCAGTTCTGTGTGTCCTGCCAGAGACACCGCCATCTGCTCCGGGCCAGGCTGGCCTCCTCCCTTGGAGGCAGCTTTGTGAACCCACCCGAGAGGTCCCCTCGGAGATGCGGCCACTGGGCGCCTAGGGATGGCTGGGTGTAGGAGTGGGCGCTGGGTTGGGAGGGCCCCAAGGAGCAGGGACTTCTGGGGAGCATGTGAAGAGCCTGTGCCGACCCTCCAGGCGATCAAGTTCCCCTGAGACAGTGGGGCCTGAAGGAGGGCCTGTGGGAGCTGGTCTAAGTGTGGACCTGGGGGCCGTTTGTCATTAGCTTGTAAATGAGTCTGGGAGGAAGGAGGGGGCTGAGAGGCTCAGCCACACTACACGCTCTGCTTCCTCCAAGGGACCTGGGAGGCCTTCATGCCTGGCTACTCACTTCACACAGGACGAGGTGGAGGAGACAGGTTTCTATGAGGCCACAGGACCAGGAGCTTGAGGGAAGGTGAGCTGTTCTGTGTGATCACGTGACCCTGGGACTCCCCTATTTCTCAGTGCTTTCTGGGAAAAAAATTAGTGGGCTGGAAGGAGCTTAGGTGGGGAAAACAGTGATGACGTGACACACAGAAGGCTGTGTCAGCCACAACAAACAAACACAGCCTCTCAGACAAACACAGACTCTTTCTCTCTCTCTCTGTCTCTCTCGCTCTCTCTCTCTCTCTCACACACACACACACACACGCCAAGGCTTCACTGCACACCCCCGTGCCTCTGTGGCACAGACTTTTCTGTGACAACAAGCTCGTGGCCCAGCCCGTGTCACTGGTTGTTACAACCTCACTCTACCCAGGTGTTGGGGAGGGCCGAGGTTCCGTGGAAGGAGGGGGGTTTTTTTTAAAGCTAAAAAGAAAGGAAGAAAGAAAGAAAACAAAGCAAGGCTGAAGTCCTCCCACAGGCAGGCTCGTGCTCCGTGTGCTTCCACAGGCCAGAAACTACAGAACTGGGAGTACTGCCAAGTGCTTTATCAAAGGAAACAGCCCGCCCAACAGCTGGAGATGGGCTCCTGCCAGCTGTGTGTGCCTCTTGGTCGCTCCTTCTGCTTTTCTCTCCCCCTCTCCTATCTCCATCCATCCATCTCCTGGAGCCTTGCACTTGGCTTGGGGAGAGCCCACAGACAGACTTCCTTGGACCACAGAGCGTCTCCTTGACACCGAGTCACAGAGAGGATCACAAGCTCAGCTGAGGTGGAGGGTGGTTTGAGGTGGCTGTCCTTGCAGAGAGATGTGGCGTCCGGAAGCTGGTCTCTTGGCATCGGGCAAGGGGCTGCTGGGTGGCGGTTGCTTCTGCTGCAGCTGGCACCTTGGGGAGATGCAATCAAGTATTCCCTCGGAGCTTCCTTTTCACCCATAGTGGGAGGCGGCTGCTGGGCCCGGCTGTGTGTGTTGGCGGCAACAAGGTGTTTTCCAGCAACCTCAGCAACTTTGCCATCCATATTCATTAATTAGTTAATTACTTGGACTCATTTCTCTAAGCCTTGGGCTTCCCAGGGAGGGAGGAGACAATGGGCTGCTGGGGGAGAGCTCTGAAGAAGTGTTCTTCCCTTCCTGGAGGCGGGAGGCCCACTGGCAGGCGAGAGATGGCGAGGGTAGCCTCCTGTGGCTTCTCCACCTTTCTCAGCCCTCGCTCATTGCAGGCTCACGGTGTGTCAGCTAAAGTGGCCAGCACAGCTCTGGAAGGCTGCTCTGAGCTGTGTTTGGAGCAGCAGCCCAGTGGGGAATGGTGCCAGCTGGGCTGCCCAGCTCCGCAAGCAGAGCTAAAGGCAGCAGCCCTGTCTCTGGGGAGGCCCAGGGGCTTCCTTCTGTTCCCTGACTGGGCACAGCCTGCACCTTTGCCCCTGTTAACCCCCGGGAATGGCTCAAAGCCCGTATAACATCTTCTCTGCCAGCCTGCTCATGTCTCAAGGGCAGGGGCCCTGTTGGGTTTGTCTCTAGCCCCCCAGTGCCTTAAGTAACTTTACGTCTGGTGACCTGGCCTGTGAGGAAGCCACTTTAAAGCTTTGGTCTTGTCAACAGGGAGGCAGCCACTTGGTCTGTGCATATTCCCCAAGGTTGCCATGTTATTTGCTCCTTAGCAGTTTTACTGAGTTGAGTACTGGTGTGATGGCAGGCACCATGATGGGGGCCTTGGTGGTTCCCAAGATGTGTGAGGCTGCAAATTTAGATCACCTGAGCTTCAGGTGTCTCGTGGACATTCTGCTGTCCATCTTGACTCCTTCACCCCATGGCCCGCCATCTCCTCCACCCCTGCCATTCTTCTCCCAAGGCCTGGCTCTTGGCTCTTCCCTTATACCCCCTGTCTTCCTTCCTTCCCTGAGGTTTTTTGTATAAATGGGCACATTCACATGCTTAGTCACAAGGACCCTGTAGTTGAATGAGCACAGGCTTTGGGGCCAGACCTCTGTTGAATCCCTATTCAGCCACTTTGCCTGCTAGGACTTTGAGCTTCCTTTTCACCCATAGTGGGAGGCGGCTGCTGGGCCCGGCTGTGTGTGTTGGCGGCAACAAGGTGTTTTCCAGCAACCTCAGCAACTTTGCCATCCATATTCATTAATTAGTTAATTACTTGGACTCATTTCTCTAAGCCTTGGGCTTCCCAGGGAGGGAGGAGACAATGGGCTGCTGGGGGAGAGCTCTGAAGAAGTGTTCTTCCCTTCCTGGAGGCGGGAGGCCCACTGGCAGGCGAGAGATGGCGAGGGTAGCCTCCTGTGGCTTCTCCACCTTTCTCAGCCCTCGCTCATTGCAGGCTCACGGTGTGTCAGCTAAAGTGGCCAGCACAGCTCTGGAAGGCTGCTCTGAGCTGTGTTTGGAGCAGCAGCCCAGTGGGGAATGGTGCCAGCTGGGCTGCCCAGCTCCGCAAGCAGAGCTAAAGGCAGCAGCCCTGTCTCTGGGGAGGCCCAGGGGCTTCCTTCTGTTCCCTGACTGGGCACAGCCTGCACCTTTGCCCCTGTTAACCCCCGGGAATGGCTCAAAGCCCGTATAACATCTTCTCTGCCAGCCTGCTCATGTCTCAAGGGCAGGGGCCCTGTTGGGTTTGTCTCTAGCCCCCCAGTGCCTTAAGTAACTTTACGTCTGGTGACCTGGCCTGTGAGGAAGCCACTTTAAAGCTTTGGTCTTGTCAACAGGGAGGCAGCCACTTGGTCTGTGCATATTCCCCAAGGTTGCCATGTTATTTGCTCCTTAGCAGTTTTACTGAGTTGAGTACTGGTGTGATGGCAGGCACCATGATGGGGGCCTTGGTGGTTCCCAAGATGTGTGAGGCTGCAAATTTAGATCACCTGAGCTTCAGGTGTCTCGTGGACATTCTGCTGTCCATCTTGACTCCTTCACCCCATGGCCCGCCATCTCCTCCACCCCTGCCATTCTTCTCCCAAGGCCTGGCTCTTGGCTCTTCCCTTATACCCCCTGTCTTCCTTCCTTCCCTGAGGTTTTTTGTATAAATGGGCACATTCACATGCTTAGTCACAAGGACCCTGTAGTTGAATGAGCACAGGCTTTGGGGCCAGACCTCTGTTGAATCCCTATTCAGCCACTTTGCCTGCTAGGACTTTGAGTAAGTTATTTCACCTCTCTGGACCTCAGATTCTCCCTCTGTAAACTGGGGAGGATTAACTGAGATAAAAATACATACTGTAAATGAAGTGCTTTGAACTATGTTTGATGCTAGGTAGGTGCTTGGAAAGATCCCCTGGAGGAGGGCATGGCAACCCACTCCAGTCTTCTTGCCTGGAGAATCCCATGGACAGAGGAGCCTGGCGGGCTACAGTCCATAGAGTCACAAAAGAGTCGGACATGACGGAGTGACTGACAATGCACACATAGTCACTCAATAAATGTTATTGAGTCAATAAATGTCAATAAATGTTAACGCTGCTCATTACTACTGCTTCTGCTGTGGAGGGGTCTGTGTGTATGTGTGTGTGTGTGTTTGTGCGTGTGTGTGTGTGTCTCTGTATTATGCACAGCTGGGCTGATAGGACTGACTATGTGCACCACAGATAAACTGGAGACCCTGACCAAGACACTCAGAAGCCATTCTGGCGGTTCCATTTGTCCAGCCCAGGCAGCCACAGTCTTGGGTGGAGCAAGGTTTGGAGGTCAAGAGTGAGAGACAGAGTTCAATCCCTTATCCCTGATTCCTTCCTCCCAAGTATGGCTTCCCCTCAGGCCACAGGCCAGACTAGACTCCCAGGCATGGATAGGACCAGATAGCTTCTGGGAAACGCCACATTTCCCACAATGCCTCTGGACTCTGGCTTCTTGATTTCCCTCATTTGGGGTTTCCTGTGTGTCAACTGTTCACCCCGCCCTATGCTCTAATACGGATACTCTTGCTGCATGTTCTCCAGTGTGTTGTCAGCTCTGTGAAAGTCTTAGTCACTCAGTCATGACTGACTCTTCACGACCCCATGGACTGTAGCTCACCAGGCTCCTCTGTCCCTGGGATTTCCCAGGCAAGAATACTGGGGTGGGTTGCCATTCCTTCTCCAGGGATCTTCGACCCAGGAATCAAAGCTCACCAGGAGCTCACTCCCCTTTTCCCTTGGGAGTCACAAGGACCCTGTAGTTGAATGAGCACAGGCTTTGGGGCCAGACCTCTGTTGAATCCCTATTCAGCCACTTTGCCTGCTAGGACTTTGAGTAAGTTATTTCACCTCTCTGGACCTCAGATTCTCCTCTGTAAACTGGGGAGGATTAACTGAGATAAAAATACATACTGTAAATGAAGTGCTTTGAACTATGTTTGATGCTAGGTAGGTGCTTGGAAAGATCCCCTGGAGGAGGGCATGGCAACCCACTCCAGTCTTCTTGCCTGGAGAATCCCATGGACAGAGGAGCCTGGCGGGCTACAGTCCATAGAGTCACAAAAGAGTCGGACATGACGGAGTGACTGACAATGCACACATAGTCACTCAATAAATGTTATTGAGTCAATAAATGTCAATAAATGTTAACGCTGCTCATTACTACTGCTTCTGCTGTGGAGGGGTCTGTGTGTATGTGTGTGTGTGTGTTTGTGCGTGTGTGTGTGTGTCTCTGTATTATGCACAGCTGGGCTGATAGGACTGACTATGTGCACCACAGATAAACTGGAGACCCTGACCAAGACACTCAGAAGCCATTCTGGCGGTTCCATTTGTCCAGCCCAGGCAGCCACAGTCTTGGGTGGAGCAAGGTTTGGAGGTCAAGAGTGAGAGACAGAGTTCAATCCCTTATCCCTGATTCCTTCCTCCCAAGTATGGCTTCCCCTCAGGCCACAGGCCAGACTAGACTCCCAGGCATGGATAGGACCAGATAGCTTCTGGGAAACGCCACATTTCCCACAATGCCTCTGGACTCTGGCTTCTTGATTTCCCTCATTTGGGGTTTCCTGTGTGTCAACTGTTCACCCCGCCCTATGCTCTAATACGGATACTCTTGCTGCATGTTCTCCAGTGTGTTGTCAGCTCTGTGAAAGTCTTAGTCACTCAGTCATGACTGACTCTTCACGACCCCATGGACTGTAGCTCACCAGGCTCCTCTGTCCCTGGGATTTCCCAGGCAAGAATACTGGGGTGGGTTGCCATTCCCTTCTCCAGGGGATCTTCCCGACCCAGGAATCAAAGCCAGGTCTCCTGCACTGCAGGCAGATTCTTTACCCACTGAGCCACCAGGGAAGCCTGTTGTCAACCCTGGGTGTAACAGAATAAAAGGAAAAAAACAGGACTTGAAATGACCATTTCTAGCATGGTCTGTTAATAACCATCTCCCTGAAGGTGATGGTGGTGTGTGTGTGTGTGTGTGTGTGTGTGTGTATAGAACCTGCAGCCTTGCACTCCCAGTTCTTCTGTGTGTTTAAACATTATGACATCAAGATTTCTCATTCTTAGTATTTTCTGCACACTCAGCCTTCCCTCAGCGGCAGCCTGTCCGAGCTCGGCAGGCAGAAGGATGCTGACGTGGGCACGGACACGATCTGCAGTCTAGGTCTTCCCAGATAGAGGTCTGTGGGGCTTGCCCCCTCCGGTTCCCTCACAGGGGCACTTCCGATGGTTGGCACCAGCACCGTGTCAGCTGCAGGGAGCAAATGGTGTGAGGAGAGAGATTCCAGGTCTTCTTTGGCTACGGCTGATTCCTTATTTCCTCTCCTTTCCCAGTTTGGGAGCATTTGTTGCTGTCTGAAGGGCCGGGCAGTGCCAAGACCACAATAAACAGCTTGTCCAGTACACACAAGCTCTTTGGACCCTGAAATGTCAGCTGGCCAACTGGCTCACAGCTAGACCCTGCTGCGTGCCATTTGCATCCGGCCCTGACAATGCCGCTCAGCACTTGTGGAACCCTGTATCGTAGCAACAAGCCTGGGAGTGGGGACCCACAGTGACCTGGCCTGAGCCTTCGGATGCCAAGCTTAGGGGCCACACTTAGAACCCCTGGTTTAAAGGAAAAAAAAAAAGATGAATGCATTCGGGACTCAACTCTGCATATCTCAGACAGCAAAGTGACCTCCCCTCCCCTCTCCAACCTGGGCCTGGCCCCACGGGTAGCAGACAGCCAGACTGCCTATGTCCCATATGGCTGAACTGCTGATTGGTATGGGACAGAAATACCTCACCCAGTGAAAGCTAGTGGGGTGCAGGGCACATGCCTTCAGACAGTTCAGACAGTGCACAAAGGGCAAGAGAGGTGTGGGAGAGGCAGTGGGGCCTGGTGGCCAGAGTGCCAGGCCAGGATCCAGGAAACCTGGCCTCTACTCTCAGCCCCGGCCACCAACTCCCTTGGCATCCTTGAGATTAAGATCACCCAGCAGGCATGGTCAGGACACCAGGCACAGAGCCAAGACCATGCCTCAGAGAAGATGAGCTGTACAATTTAGTTCATGCACTGGGGAGGTGGGGTGGGTGTTTAATCCCTGAAGAGTAACCCAGTTGCCTTCAAATGCCTTGGACACTTCTTTTCTTTTTTTTATCACAAGCTCAGACTTTATTTTATTTTCTCATTAATTTATTTTTAAAAATATTTTTACAGAGTTTTGTTGTTCGCATACATGTATGTTCCCAGATCAGCCTTGGATACTTCTTACTCAGCAGAGAAAACAGACTCAACTGCCCAGGGAACATATCAGAAAAGAGAGGACTATTGCTCAGTGACTACATGGTTTCCAACTCTTTGCGACCCTATGAACTGCAGCATGCCAGGCTCCTGTGTCTTTCACCATCTCCCGGAGTTTGCTCAGATTCATGTCCTTTAAGTCAGTGATATTTTGCCTTGTTTGGGAGGTCAGTAGACAAGGACTGAGGACAGAGGGCACGGCTGTCTCTTAGCCATGGAAGTCCCTGCGATTGTCCTCACCTCTGCCTCTTGTGGCTCCCCAGGACAAGTGTGAGTTTGTCCCTGGCCATAGGAGTCTGTGTGGAAGTGACAGTCTCCCACCTCAGCACTTTAGGCCCCCATGCCACAATACCCCTGATATCTGGAGACCCACACTGTGGTACATACTAACTCTTAAGACCTGCCTTTGTAGTTTATCCTTGAACTTCCTGTGCTGGGTAGCAACAAATCTGGTATTTCATCTGACCCTACATACTCATTAGGACCTCATGAGGCACAGCAGTCTTCAATTGCACAGAGCACAGTGGATAGAAGTTGCGTGTCTGACACAGAGTAGGTGCTCAGTAAATATTTTTCCGATAAATTCAGGCTAAGTTAAGTTCACAATACTTTCATAGAAAGGGCAACATTTAACAGTAGAAATCTTAGGCTCCGGCTCTGCGGTCTAGTTTCAGGACCAGTTTCAGGACAGGAGGAAGAAGCTTGTTTGTGATCATGCAAATAACAGCACGAGGGCAGCCACCCTCTGTGTGCGTGGAGGGAAGGTAGGATACACCCACCAGGGTCAGGAGGAGGATGTCTGGGAAAAAGGCCAATATCCACTCCAGTCTGAGGGCCTCAGACACTTCCCAGTGCAGGAAGACCCCATGGTGTTGTCTGATTGGCCTTCTAGTTATTCTCTTCCTTAGCAAAGGCCCAGTGCGGCAAAGCAGGGGCAGGGTTGAGCTTCCAGAATCACTATTGGAGCTCTGGACAGCTTCTGATTATTCCCAGAGGCCATCTCCCAGGGAAGACCTCAGATCTAATTAGCATTGCCCAAGGAAGCCAGGGGGCTCTTCACGAATCATTCAGACATGCTCCCCCCACTCCCCATTTATTTCAGAGGCTCTGGGAGTGGTGGTCTGGCCTTTGCAGCTTCCCTTGCCAGATTCCTGTATTGTCTATGCGTTCACAGCAGGGTGGGTGAGAAAGAGCAGCCCAGAAGGAAAAAACAAACAGAGGAAAGGTCTCTGGGTCTGTTGACATTATAAGTGCTATTGATTTTACAAGATTTTTCCATTGGGAGGACAGCGCACTGACCTCGTTTTGCAGCCGGCTCGGGCTTTGACGCCACTGTCCAGGCCATGAACCGAAAATCCGAGAGGCTATGGCTTTATCTCAACACATACTTGATAGTCACCACCCTCGGTAAGGCCAGGCTGGCGTCTCCCACAGTGAGACATGGGATGGATACGGGCAGTTCCAGACCTCTGCTCCTTCTACTTTTCCCTGGTGACCCTTGGTGACCCTGGGCCCAAGCCCTCTCAGATCTTACAGTTGTACCTAGACGTCACGGGAGGAGGGCGAGTTTCCAAACAAGAAGTCTTTCTCGACCAAAAGCACCAGAAATTAGACGTACTAAAAAAAAATTTTTCACAGAGTAGGTGCTCAGTAAATATTTTTCCGATAAATTCAGGCTAAGTTAAGTTCACAATACTTTCATAGAAAGGGCAACATTTAACAGTAGAAATCTTAGGCTCCGGCTCTGCGGTCTAGTTTCAGGACCAGTTTCAGGACAGGAGGAAGAAGCTTGTTTGTGATCATGCAAATAACAGCACGAGGGCAGCCACCCTCTGTGTGCGTGGAGGGAAGGTAGGATACACCCACCAGGGTCAGGAGGAGGATGTCTGGGAAAAAGGCCAATATCCACTCCAGTCTGAGGGCCTCAGACACTTCCCAGTGCAGGAAGACCCCATGGTGTTGTCTGATTGGCCTTCTAGTTATTCTCTTCCTTAGCAAAGGCCCAGTGCGGCAAAGCAGGGGCAGGGTTGAGCTTCCAGAATCACTATTGGAGCTCTGGACAGCTTCTGATTATTCCCAGAGGCCATCTCCCAGGGAAGACCTCAGATCTAATTAGCATTGCCCAAGGAAGCCAGGGGGCTCTTCACGAATCATTCAGACATGCTCCCCCCACTCCCCATTTATTTCAGAGGCTCTGGGAGTGGTGGTCTGGCCTTTGCAGCTTCCCTTGCCAGATTCCTGTATTGTCTATGCGTTCACAGCAGGGTGGGTGAGAAAGAGCAGCCCAGAAGGAAAAAACAAACAGAGGAAAGGTCTCTGGGTCTGTTGACATTATAAGTGCTATTGATTTTACAAGATTTTTCCATTGGGAGGACAGCGCACTGACCTCGTTTTGCAGCCGGCTCGGGCTTTGACGCCACTGTCCAGGCCATGAACCGAAAATCCGAGAGGCTATGGCTTTATCTCAACACATACTTGATAGTCACCACCCTCGGTAAGGCCAGGCTGGCGTCTCCCACAGTGAGACATGGGATGGATACGGGCAGTTCCAGACCTCTGCTCCTTCTACTTTTCCCTGGTGACCCTTGGTGACCCTGGGCCCAAGCCCTCTCAGATCTTACAGTTGTACCTAGACGTCACGGGAGGAGGGCGAGTTTCCAAACAAGAAGTCTTTCTCGACCAAAAGCACAGACAGGAAGAGGATGGTTGAGAGAGCACTGTACCGGGAGTTGATGACTTGGACTTGGGTCCCAGCTGGGCCACTAATTAACTGTCTGATTTCAAGCAAATGACTTCCCCTCTCCTGGTCTCATTTTTCTCATCTGTGCAGTGATAGGTGAAACTAATGATCCCTGAGGTCCCTTCCAGCTCGAAAAAGCAGCAGGTTTGTGAAAAATGCAGAAGTTAGGGAGGAGGATAAGAATATAAAGAAAAGAAGAAGCAAGAATGAAACATCCCAGTGCAGTACAGAAGGGGGAAATGGGATAAAAAGAGAGGTGTACCACATTGTGGTGTTGTGGGAAGAGGCCCCAAGTTGTACCAGGAGAGTGCTGCATGACCTTAGGCGGCTCACTTCCCCTTTTTGTACCTCATTCAAGTGGAAGGAAGGAGTTAGCTCCCACTGCCCAGACTACTTTCTCATTGTGAAACCTAGATAGCCACATGGGAAACAAGTAGGGGAGAGAATCGGTACATAGTGGTGCGTGTGAGCAGTAAGTGTGTCCGAAGAAGGAGAGGGCAATGGAGGTTGGGAGGCTAAGATCTTATTTACCTAAAGGGTAAGGGAGCAGAGTAAAGGAGCAGAAGCCTCACAGTCAGGCAGACCCAGATGGAGTATTGGCTTTGCCCCTCCCTGGCTGTGAGACCCTGGGCAAGTCATTTGCACTATTCAGTTTCCTCACCCATAAAAGGGGGCATTGGAACTAACTAGCTGATCCTCAAGTTCCTTCCATCTCTCTCAATATGTGGGAAAATGAAACACAACAGAAAGAGGCCAGACGATGCCAAGTAGGCCAAAGGGGAGAATTACACGTTTAAGGAGGAAGCCAGCCTGATTAACAACTCTCTGGATCAGACTAGTTTGCCAGGAGAAAAGAGCAATAGTGAGCTTGGGGAAGAGGGGGGAAGGAGAGCAAGGAGAAGCGGGAGGAAGAGGCAGGGCAAGGTCCGCTCAGAGGAGTGATAGGAAGGGATATGGATGCATGTTCAGTGAGAGAGGAGCATGCCAGTTGAGGACCCACCGCCTGGCACCCGACTCGAGTGGGCATTGGACCAGATATTAAGGGTAGTGAGGGCTAGAGTGGATGCACCAAAGGGTAAGCTCCGAGTGGAGCGTGGGGAGTGGCAGGGCTGCTTCCACAGAGAGCAGAGGGTTCAGGGTTTTTTCATGCAGGTATTACATTTTTTTAACTTTTTATCTTATATTGGAGTGTGGCTGATTGACAATGTTGTGATAGTTTCAGGTGGACAGCAAAGGGACTCAGTCATACATATGCATGTAGCCATTCTCTCCCCAAACCCCTCCCATCCAGGCTGCCACCAAAGATTGAGCAGAGTTCCATGTGCTGTACAGTAGCACCTTGTTGGTTCTCCATCACATTCCCAGTTCCTTAACTGGTGTGGGTGCATGTGTGCTTAGTTGTGTCCGACTCTTTGCTACCCCATGGACTGTAGCCCACCAGGCTCCTCTGTCCATGGACTTCTCCAGGTAAGAATACTGGACTGGGTTGCCATTTCCTTCTCCAGGGGATCTTCCCAGCCCAGGAATCAAACCTGGATCTCCTGCATGGCAGGTGGATTCTTTACTGTTTGAGCCACCAGGGGAGCCCAGCTCCCTAACTATTCCTTCTAGAAAGAAAATCAGACAAATGAACTTGTTTTCAAAACAGATACAGACGCACAGACTTAGAGAATGAATTTATGGCTTCCAGGCAGGGGAGGGAGTGGTGCCTGCAGTGGGGCGGGGATAGGTAGGGAATTTTGACACCCTTGGATTTTCTACATCACTGCTCTCTACCCAGGACCAGAGATATTGTCTGGACAGATAAGGAGACTGAAGGCCTGAGAAGGGGTTCAACCAGCTTGGGGGTCACATGACAATGTTATGGCAAGGACTGGAGCAAAAGTAGGTCTCTCCTCCTGATTCAAAGCCCAGTACTCTTCCGTGGCCCCTGCCCCATTCATTGAATGGGCCTATAAGCTAAGTCCCTTCAGTCGTGTTGGACTCTTTGTGACCCTATGAGCTGTAGCCCACAAGCCTCCTCTGTCCATGGGATCCTCCAGAATACTAGAGTGGGTTGCTATGGCCTCCTCTAGGGATCTTCCCAGCCCAGGAATCAAACCTGGATCTCCTGCATGGCAGGTGGATTCTTTACTGTTTGAGCCACCAGGGGAGCCCAGCTCCCTAACTATTCCTTCTAGAAAGAAAATCAGACAAATGAACTTGTTTTCAAAACAGATACAGACGCACAGACTTAGAGAATGAATTTATGGCTTCCAGGCAGGGGAGGGGGTGGTGCCTGCAGTGGGGGGGGGATAGGTAGAATTTTGACCCCCTTGGATTTTCTACATCACTGCTCTCTACCCAGGACCAGAGATATTGTCTGGACAGATAAGGAGACTGAAGGCCTGAGAAGGGGTTCAACCAGCTTGGGGGTCACATGACAATGTTATGGCAAGGACTGGAGCAAAAGTAGGTCTCTCCTCCTGATTCAAAGCCCAGTACTCTTCCGTGGCCCCTGCCCCATTCATTGAATGGGCCTATAAGCTAAGTCCCTTCAGTCGTGTTGGACTCTTTGTGACCCTATGAGCTGTAGCCCACAAGCCTCCTCTGTCCATGGGATCCTCCAGAATACTAGAGTGGGTTGCTATGGCCTCCTCTAGAAGATCTTCTCAACCCAGGAATTGAACCCATGTGTCTTATGTTTCCTGCATTGGCAGGTGGATTCTTTACCAGTGAGACACTTGGGTGCTCTTAAACAAATCCCTGGTTGAAATTGTTAGCCTCTTAGTGGGAGGAAATGGAGTGAAGAAAAACCATTTTCAGGTGACTGAGGCTCTCAGTGCCTTGGGAATCCACAACACTCTGGAGAGTGCCTGGTGAGCCCTTTGACTGCAGGCCCATGCTTGGGGCAGTGGCGGTGAGGGTTGGGTAGGGGTGAAAAGGGGCATTCCAAGAGTCCACTAGGTACTCAGATACCAGCTCCAGCTGTGTGACTTTGGGCTGGTCACAACCTCCCTGAGTTTCTATTTCCTTGTTTGTCACCTGAAAAAAAAATAATTTTTTTGACATAAGGTTATTATGAGGAGTAATTGAAATAATGCACAAGAAGCTTTTGGCACAGTGCCTTGTAGATAATACACTTGTAGTAAGTAGTAGCTATGGTTATTATCATGACTGGTTGAACACATGTGAGAGTGGTGGTCTTTCCTACCAATCTCCTACCCCCACCAAAGGCCTAGATTCTGCACTGTCAACTTCCCTCTCCTCTTACTTGCCTCAGAATCCTGCCACCACTCCAGCCACTAGGCCTGGGGTCTCTGAGACCACCTTTGTCACTTCCATTATAAGACTAGCTTTCCCCGGTGGCCTCTCCAGAGAGTCCTACCTCTTCCCGATCTGCCTGCCAACATGGGGCCCTGGCAGCGGGTGGAGGGAGGGAAACAGGTGGCAGGGGCCAACAAAATGAGGCCATGTGTTGCCTCCCCATCACCAATTCCCTGCCAAAGCCTAGCAAGGTCACCTTTTGCTTCTGATTTCTTCCTTTGGGGACAGGAGGGTTGCAGTAGCCCTGAGGGATAGAGGGAAGGGCTTCGCCCCCGCCCCGCAGTCTGAGAGAAACCCTCTCCAGTATTGGCCAGGCCAAGAGACCCTGCAGCCAAGGGGATTGCTGTCTCCCAATATAGGAGCAGAGCTATTAGATCCATGTGGAACTGTGATAGGCACCATTCTCCAGCCCTGAGGAAAAGCCCACGAGCCCCAGATCTGCAGAGGGAGACCCAGGGTCTCCTCAGGTGAGAAGACTCCTAGGTGTGGCCTTCAGAAGGAGGTGATTGCTTATGCTGGGAAATTCAGAGGGTGCTCCAAACTGCTCTCAGCCTCTTGTCCCTGAGGGAAAGGTGGGGCCACCAGAGAAACACAGTGGCAGTAGGCCAGGGAGGCCCGAAATCACATTCTAGTGTGCAGGTCCAGGAGATGAAAGAGCCCAGCCCATTCTCTGGGTTGAGAGGTGAAGGGGAAGATGGGTGGGAAGAGCAGGCAGGGAGGGGCTGGCGGATTGAGAAGTGGAGCAACCACTTCTGGCGTGCTGTCAGGAGCCCCAAAGCTGTCTCCGCCCCCAAGTCTCCCCCCAGCACGCACAACCAAACAATGACATGTTTCTGGAGCACGCTGGGTGTTCTGCATTGTGCTCAGTCTCTGTATCAAATCGTAGAGTTCGGTCATTGCCCCTGCCCCAGAGTCCTTCCTCTCTGAAGCTTTGATGGGGATGAGCTGAGGTCGCCCTGGGAAAGCAGGGTCATAAGACGCAGAGATGGCCCTGGGCCCTGGGCGGCAAGAGAGGAGAGAATGGAGCAAGAGGCCCTTGGTTGGTGAAGGAAGGCCTGCGGGCAACTGGATGGGTGGTAGGGGTTGGAGGCGGAGCGGGAGATGTTCTTGAAGCTGGGCGGAGGTGCTCAGGAGACCAGATCTGGCGAAGGCCCAGGCCCTGAAGGAGAAACAGGGGAAAGGGGCAGGCCAAAGGCACCCTGGCATTTCTATACAGGTGACTCTACCGTGTAACCTGGCAGGGGCCAACAAAATGAGGCCTTGCCCCCATCACCATTCCTGCCAAAGCCTAGCAAGGTCACCTTTTGCTTCTGATTTCTTCCTTTGGGGACAGGAGGGTTGCAGTAGCCCTGAGGGATAGAGGGAAGGGCTTCGCCCCCGCCCCGCAGTCTGAGAGAAACCCTCTCCAGTATTGGCCAGGCCAAGAGACCCTGCAGCCAAGGGGATTGCTGTCTCCCAATATAGGAGCAGAGCTATTAGATCCATGTGGAACTGTGATAGGCACCATTCTCCAGCCCTGAGGAAAAGCCCACGAGCCCCAGATCTGCAGAGGGAGACCCAGGGTCTCCTCAGGTGAGAAGACTCCTAGGTGTGGCCTTCAGAAGGAGGTGATTGCTTATGCTGGGAAATTCAGAGGGTGCTCCAAACTGCTCTCAGCCTCTTGTCCCTGAGGGAAAGGTGGGGCCACCAGAGAAACACAGTGGCAGTAGGCCAGGGAGGCCCGAAATCACATTCTAGTGTGCAGGTCCAGGAGATGAAAGAGCCCAGCCCATTCTCTGGGTTGAGAGGTGAAGGGGAAGATGGGTGGGAAGAGCAGGCAGGGAGGGGCTGGCGGATTGAGAAGTGGAGCAACCACTTCTGGCGTGCTGTCAGGAGCCCCAAAGCTGTCTCCGCCCCCAAGTCTCCCCCCAGCACGCACAACCAAACAATGACATGTTTCTGGAGCACGCTGGGTGTTCTGCATTGTGCTCAGTCTCTGTATCAAATCGTAGAGTTCGGTCATTGCCCCTGCCCCAGAGTCCTTCCTCTCTGAAGCTTTGATGGGGATGAGCTGAGGTCGCCCTGGGAAAGCAGGGTCATAAGACGCAGAGATGGCCCTGGGCCCTGGGCGGCAAGAGAGGGAGAGAATGGAGCAAGAGGCCCTTGGTTGGTGAAGGAAGGCCTGCGGGCAACTGGATGGGTGGTAGGGGTTGGAGGCGGAGCGGGAGATGTTCTTGAAGCTGGGCGGAGGTGCTCAGGAGACCAGATCTGGCGAAGGCCCAGGCCCTGAAGGAGAAACAGGGGAAAGGGGCAGGCCAAAGGCACCCTGGCATTTCTATACAGGTGACTCTACCGTGTAACCTGTGTGAGTCCTTCAAACACAACAGAGGGGAGATGTAATCCCTGATATTTGTCCAGGCCTTGGAGTTAGCTCCCCTGATCTCCCAACACACACACCCCCCACACCCGTACACATACACACACACACACATCTCCTTCACTTTTCATAACACCTCTGTCGAGGGCGGCAAGGGTAGGGCAGGAGTAATTACTCCCATTTGACAGATGACGAAACCAAGACTCAGCTATATGAAATGACTTGCCCAAGGTCACACAGACAGTCTTAGTGGCAGAGGTGGGACCAGAACTCTGGTCTCCCAACTCCCGGGCAGCAAAAGACAGAAATGGCCTAAGGAGCATCTCGAGTATGAAGGTAACCTCATCCACAGCATCATATGAGGAATTCTGGGAAGGACCCGTGCCTGGTAAATCTTTCTTCACTCACTAATACCTGACGTTTCACTCTTAAAGACGCATTCTCGTGGATTGAAACTGTGGGTCCTGTGAAAATGTGAAAGGGAGGTGGAGGAAAGAGTGGGGACATGGGAGTATTCCTAGGAGAGGGTCCTGGCCATGGAGTGGGGAGGGGAGAGAAGGGGAGGCAGCCCGGCAGACTACCCCATTTTGCTTTGCGTGAGAGGGGAAGAGTTGCGTCAGAGTGTGAACGCGGGGCAGGGGATGGTGAGAAGGGGCGGTAAGTCTTCGGAGGACTTCACGTTGCCTAGGGGGAGGGGGAGAGGGCAGCCACGGGTCTGCCCGTCAGGGAAGCAGGTTGGCCTGAGAAGCTAGAATTGTGCACGGGTGACTGGGGGTGGGAGAGCTATTCAGGGAGCTGGCTTGGAGCCAGGGGCCAGTCCCACGGGGGTGAGCATTGGCTTGAGAGCTCTGGGCCCGGTTCCAGCTCCTGACCTTGAGTCACCATTGCAACTTGGCACTTTTTCTACCTCAACCCAGACATCCATCAAGTCTCTTGTTATCTCAGCTTCCCGTTTTACAGAAAACTGTGTAGAAGTCACTCTCCTTACTCCTCCTGACTGACCCTGCCCTTCCTACATTCCTCACCACCACCCCCATCCTGCATGCTGGCACCCTCCTGGGCCTCCTGGAAGCTCTTTTCAGCCGCCTTTGGTCCCAGAAGCTGCCCCTCCACAGTGAAGGCTGCCCCTGTGCCCTCTGGTGCTGAGGGCAAGGGCCTGAAGGCCTCCCCCGGCCCTTGGCCTGGGCCTCTCCGCTCAGAGGCACAGCCGCAAAGAGCTGTATTTGAGGACATCAAGGTTGGGACGGGTAGAATGGGCAGCAACCTTAGCAGTCACTTTTGCCATTCCTTCCTTCCTCCCTTCCTCCAGTTATTCCATTTGTTGAGCACTTACTATTTACTAGACACTGTTGTAGGCCCTTGGTATGTGGCTTCATGGAGCTTTCAGTCTAAATGAGGGTGCATATGTGCGCACTAAGTCTCTTAGTCGTGTCCGACTCTGTGCCCCTATGGACTGCCCAAGGAGCCCACCAGGCTGCTCTGTCCATGGGATTCTCCAGGCAAGCATGCTGGAGTGGGTTGCCATTTCCTCCTCCAGGGGGATCTTCCTGACCCAGGAATGAAACCCATGTCTCTTGCATCCCCTGCATTGGCAGACAGGCCCTTTACTACTAGCGCCACTGGAAAAGTTCTGCAAATCGGGGTTATCATTCATCAAATAAACACCCAGATAACTAACTATACATTTGCAGACTCAATTCTCTCATTTTACATTTAGGGGAAACCAGGGCCCAGGATGATGATGAAACATTTTCAGTGTTGTTCTGATAGCCAGGGGCAAAACCAGCCAGACTCCGGTCTCCTGACTGTTACCCCAGTACCCTGTCCACCATGCTCTGGAAAGAATACAGTGAGCGGAAAAGCAGAGTGCTGCTCCCTCTATACAGACTCAGACTTAACCTATAGTCAGAGTAGCACATGGCCTACTGGGCGGGATTTGAAGATCTCTGATGAGCAATTTTCTTTCTCCCAGTGTTGCGCCCCCACTGGCTTGTTCCCACCCCCACCCCCAGGCCCCCCCTCAAGACGTCAAATTGGACCACTAAGTGAAATCTTAAAAGTTAAAGCCCTGTGACCTGGGTAAAACCTGTTACGCCATTACCTGCCGTTTGCATAAACACACTTCCCAATATGTCCTTTAGGAGGGGCTGGGTACATATCATATAGGGGAGGGAGACTAAATCTAGCCCTCAAAGGGGGCATTGCTAGGGAGGGTAGAGCACCTCCAAACAGTAGTGAGGGGCCCCATGGAGCCCTAGGCAGCAGGAGGGCATAGGTCACCTGTGGGGACAGGCGGGAGGCAGGTCCCTGAAAAGGAAGCAGGAAGATTCTGAACACAGACTCTTCCCTCACAGTTTAGCCTGCGGCAGCCCTGCACCAAGATCAACACTTGACAGGTAACATTTTGTTTCAAAACTACGTGTTTATAGTTGGTCTTTCCTTCTACTGGATGACACTAAGTCTTTTGCTCCAGACCCAGCCTGGTGTCAGAGTCGTTTGTACCTATTTGCCTTCCCTGTGTCTGATCAGGCAGTTGTCCTTAACCCCAGGGGTCCCGAACGGCAACAGCATCAGAGTAGAGATAAAGAGTGCAATAAATATAATGTGTTTGAATCATCCTGGCTCCATGAAGAATTGTCCTCCGTGAAATTGGTCCCTGATGCCACAAGGTTGGCAACTGCTGCCTTAACCAGTCTGCCAGGCCTGAATTGAAATGCAGATCCGTTCCGTCCTGTTGTGCTAGTAGGGTCCCTTTCCCCCATGGGAATCCTTTAGTCATTGGAAAGAACCAGCCCCAACCTGGGGGCTTCCTCACCCTAACACTGAAAAAGGCTTGTTAACAATTACCCTGTAGACTGTGATGGAGGGGTATCAGCCCAAAATGGGCATTCATGCCTAGAATGTAGCCTTCCCTAGAAATCTCAAAACAAGGTGAAATGCCCAGCCAGAGACAGCCTGGAGTTTAGAATTACACACCAGAGGTTCCCATCTGTCCTCTGCCATTGCTGTGTGGGTAACCCTAGCCTAGTCACTTAAATCTGTCTGAGCCTCGGTTTCCTCATCCATAAAATGGGCCTCTGATACACAATTCCTATTATCAACTATTCTGGGGCTTTCCAGGTGGCACTAGTGGTTAAGAACCCACCTGCCAACGCAGGAGACCTGGCTTTGATTCCTGGGTTGGAACGATCCCCTGGAGAAGGGCATGGCAACCCACTCCAGTATTCTTGCCTGGAGAATCCCATGGACAGAGGAGCCTGGCGGGCTACAGTCCTTGGGGTCACACAGAGTTGGACATGACTGAAGTGACTTAGCACACGGCACAGTCACTTAAACCTGTCTGAGCCTCAAATTCCTCATCCACAAAATGGGCCGATGATAATATGATACTCAGTTCCTTCTACTATCAACTCTCCATAACTATTGACTAGGTTCAAAAGGCTAGTGGATATAATCTTAGCACAGCGCCCGCTAAGCAATCAGTACATGGGAGCTACTGATGTTATTATTTGGACCAGATGTGGTTTTGAGATCTCCCAGTGATAGGTCAGGACCTAACAGCTGTGCATCCCTGCCCTCTCGTTGAATTGAGGTTTTCATATGTCAGGTTTGCTTAAAGCAAGGCCCACCTGCAGGGCATTCCCTGGGCTGGTGATTCATGGGTGGGATGCATTCCACCCACCTATTTTAAGCTGTTCTACATTTTCTTTCCCTTGACATGGACATGTTTACACAGAGGAGGACAGTCCCAGTCAAAACAAGATGAAAATACACTGCTGGCTGGGAGCCCCAGGCTAACTGGTTTCAGGTCCTCTCCCAGCTGTCAGCACCTCACAGCAGAGCCACAGGAGTGGGGGTGGGGATGCTGCCCAGCCCTACTCCCCTGCCTCCCCCCGATCAGCACAGCTCTGCCTGATTTCGCACAGTTGGCCATCACCCGGTCAAGCTACAGTGGGGTTCTGGGGCTGAGGTTTGGCCAGTTTTACAAGGGCAAGAAGGAGGGGTGCTGAGGGGCAAGGACAGCCCTGGCCAGCTCTGGTGTGAGTATTGTGTCTGCCGCCAGGGCGGCCTGCTACACAGGCGGAGAAGACAGCTGCCAACAGAGAGTGGCAGAAAATGGCCAAAGAAAGCTCTCCCAGCAACCTGACCTCCTGCCTGGCATTCCCCCACCCCCTCACAACTGGACCCATTCCCTTGGGTTAACAGAAGGGTCTTGCTTAAAAAAAGAGATTATCCTAAGGAAGGAGAATTCATGGATCCCTTATCAGTCCCAGAGCCCTCCTGGGGGTCAGTTTCTCACCTATCCCAATTCATCAGTGAGTTGGTAGAACTCGAAGAGATTTCCAGGGAAGAGTACTTTGATGAGCATGCAAGCAAGATCCCCTGCAGAGGAAGCCCTGTCCAGCAGAGCTTGCACATATACATGACTGGTCCTCACAGCCTCTGCAAAACAACAGGGGTTTGGGCCTTGTTTTTTTCAGGCAGTTCAGTTTGTTTACAGTAAGTTCAAAGGGAGAAAACAAGCTCCTTTGTCATAAATCTTAGCACAGCGCCGCTAAGCAATCAGTACATGGAGCTACTGATGTTATTATTTGGACCAGATGTGGTTTTGAGATCTCCCAGTGATAGGTCAGGACCTAACAGCTGTGCATCCCTGCCCTCTCGTTGAATTGAGGTTTTCATATGTCAGGTTTGCTTAAAGCAAGGCCCACCTGCAGGGCATTCCCTGGGCTGGTGATTCATGGGTGGGATGCATTCCACCCACCTATTTTAAGCTGTTCTACATTTTCTTTCCCTTGACATGGACATGTTTACACAGAGGAGGACAGTCCCAGTCAAAACAAGATGAAAATACACTGCTGGCTGGGAGCCCCAGGCTAACTGGTTTCAGGTCCTCTCCCAGCTGTCAGCACCTCACAGCAGAGCCACAGGAGTGGGGGTGGGGATGCTGCCCAGCCCTACTCCCCTGCCTCCCCCCGATCAGCACAGCTCTGCCTGATTTCGCACAGTTGGCCATCACCCGGTCAAGCTACAGTGGGGTTCTGGGGCTGAGGTTTGGCCAGTTTTACAAGGGCAAGAAGGAGGGGTGCTGAGGGGCAAGGACAGCCCTGGCCAGCTCTGGTGTGAGTATTGTGTCTGCCGCCAGGGCGGCCTGCTACACAGGCGGAGAAGACAGCTGCCAACAGAGAGTGGCAGAAAATGGCCAAAGAAAGCTCTCCCAGCAACCTGACCTCCTGCCTGGCATTCCCCCACCCCCTCACAACTGGACCCATTCCCTTGGGTTAACAGAAGGGTCTTGCTTAAAAAAAGAGATTATCCTAAGGAAGGAGAATTCATGGATCCCTTATCAGTCCCAGAGCCCTCCTGGGGGTCAGTTTCTCACCTATCCCAATTCATCAGTGAGTTGGTAGAACTCGAAGAGATTTCCAGGGAAGAGTACTTTGATGAGCATGCAAGCAAGATCCCCTGCAGAGGAAGCCCTGTCCAGCAGAGCTTGCACATATACATGACTGGTCCTCACAGCCTCTGCAAAACAACAGTTTGCTTGTGTTTACCAAGAACAGGAGAAAACAAGCTCCTTTGTCATAAACTCTGCTACTCAAACCTGCCCACTCAGGCAGTTCAGTTTGTTTACAGTAAGTTCAGGAATATTTGGGCACTTTTGCTTGTACCCCCAAAATTGCAAGGCTACCAGTTAGCCAAGCCCCGTTGTAAGGCCCCACCGCAGGCAGTAAACCCCTAGTCTATACTTAGTTGTCCAGAAGCTCCCCAACTTTTCGGCCCGCAGTGAGTGGGTCATCATGTTCTTCCCTGAGAAAAACGAGACCACTCACCTTCTGAGAAAGACTTTTCGTGTTAACAGTGATCCTCAAGACTTCAAAGTCAAGAGTGATATTAATGGTGAAAATTTCCTCTATGTTGGCGGGCATCAGGGTATTTTTAGTCTGGATGGGTTTTTTATCTGCACCCCCACCTCCCACATCGTTCCAGTTATACGGCTGTCACTCGCTCGAATCAAGCTTGCTAGCCTGAAATCCCTCTTTGATGTTACTGCCAAGTGAGACTTGGCTGCCCTCCTCCCGGGCCTCATCACCCTCTGCTGCTCCCTGTGGGTGCCTGTTCCCAACTGAGCCAGCCCCTCCAGCTAAAGATGGAAAGTGACCAATGTCCAGCATTTGTGCAGAACCAGGAGTGCACACACAGGGGAATTATACCTTTTATTGAAGAGGCTGAGCCTTGATTCTAGGTCATTAGTGGCTACTTACTCAATTAAATTGTGTTTGAGTTGGGTTTTCCAAGTATGTTTGATTTTCACTGGTCTTTTCGTGTTTTTAACTGAAGAACTGCTCTCTGACAATGACTGTCACCAAATTAAAATATTCACAGGAGGCAAATCTGCCTATAGTTCTTCCCTGTGCAGGCCATGAACCAAGCCTCAAATACTTATCTAAAACTTCTGTGACTTTTCACTTTTGTCTGTGTTCCCCGGTCCAGTTTTAATGCTAAGATTCAGTAACAGAGATTTCCAGGGAAGAGTACTTTGATGAGCATGCAAGCAAGATCCCCTGCAGAGGAAGCCCTGTCCAGCAGAGCTTGCACATATACATGACTGGTCCTCACAGCCTCTGCAAAACAACAGTTTGCTTGTGTTTACCAAGAACAGGAGAAAACAAGCTCCTTTGTCATAAACTCTGCTACTCAAACCTGCCCACTCAGGCAGTTCAGTTTGTTTACAGTAAGTTCAGGAATATTTGGGCACTTTTGCTTGTACCCCCAAAATTGCAAGGCTACCAGTTAGCCAAGCCCCGTTGTAAGGCCCCACCGCAGGCAGTAAACCCCTAGTCTATACTTAGTTGTCCAGAAGCTCCCCAACTTTTCGGCCCGCAGTGAGTGGGTCATCATGTTCTTCCCTGAGAAAAACGAGACCACTCACCTTCTGAGAAAGACTTTTCGTGTTAACAGTGATCCTCAAGACTTCAAAGTCAAGAGTGATATTAATGGTGAAAATTTCCTCTATGTTGGCGGGCATCAGGGTATTTTTAGTCTGGATGGGTTTTTTATCTGCACCCCCACCTCCCCACATCGTTCCAGTTATACGGCTGTCACTCGCTCGAATCAAGCTTGCTAGCCTGAAATCCCTCTTTGATGTTACTGCCAAGTGAGACTTGGCTGCCCTCCTCCCGGGCCTCATCACCCTCTGCTGCTCCCTGTGGGTGCCTGTTCCCAACTGAGCCAGCCCCTCCAGCTAAAGATGGAAAGTGACCAATGTCCAGCATTTGTGCAGAACCAGGAGTGCACACACAGGGGAATTATACCTTTTATTGAAGAGGCTGAGCCTTGATTCTAGGTCATTAGTGGCTACTTACTCAATTAAATTGTGTTTGAGTTGGGTTTTCCAAGTATGTTTGATTTTCACTGGTCTTTTCGTGTTTTTAACTGAAGAACTGCTCTCTGACAATGACTGTCACCAAATTAAAATATTCACAGGAGGCAAATCTGCCTATAGTTCTTCCCTGTGCAGGCCATGAACCAAGCCTCAAATACTTATCTAAAACTTCTGTGTACTTATTAAGCACATGTTTATGGCATTGAGACTGTGTTCCAGGCACAGGTCCAGACTCTGGGGGTGCAGTAATGAATAAGATAAGTCCCTGGCCTCAAAGAGCATGTATTCTAGTCTAGAAAGCCAGCCACTACTCGAGACACTGTGCGCTGCCCACTTCTGGTGGACATGGTTGTATCTGACTGGATCTTTGGTACTGACTAGAGGTCCTGCTGATTATTGACTGCTGATGCCATTGGAGAGGCTCTCAAGGCCAAAACTTTATGCAAGCTACAAGTCCTCCTTGCAGGAAAGGATTGCTAAGACCTTTAAGAGACTATGTTTTAGTCTATACCATACCACCCTGAATATGCCTGATCTTGTCTGAACTCAGAAGCTAAGCAGGGTCAGGCCTGGCTAGTACTTGGATGGGAGACTACATTTTACATGCTGGTTTTCTTTGAATATCAATTTCACACTTGTGAAACCATGGAAACAACAAAGTGGAACTGGACAGGAAATTAGAAATGCTAGGCTTTGAAAGAGCACTGATAGGGCTACTTATTTCGCAAGCCATTTTGCCAACAGTGTTTGGGGACTGGGGACCTTACTCCACACTCACATGGCCCTTCATTCATACTCCCTGAGGAACTCAGCTATGCTGCCTACAGGAAACCCACCAAGTCTAGAAACATAGGCAAATATATATGGCTGTCAAGGACATCATCAATCTGCCAAAAAAATACAGTATCTCCATTCCCAGATGTTGGTGTGTCCACAAACATAAACACCTTGTGTGTACTATATGTTGGCAAGGGGAGCATCATTCTCATCTCATGAACGAGTTGCTGGCAGCATAGGGAATGGTTTAGAAGCCTTCTAAGTGTCCTGGGGGCCTGGGGATCATGTGGAAAAGGAACTCTGACCTTCTGATATATTTTCTTCTTCCTTGACCAAGTTCATTTAAAATGGGTGCTAGAGTTTCTCGGGGAGCACCTCCCCTGGGATGCATGCTAGGAGAGTTCCTCTGAGTTCTTGTCATTACTGTCTATCGGAGGACTCAGCTCCACGGGCCAAGGCCATTATTGCAGCCGTCTACTGTTGGAGAGAAATCACCCCGTGAGCCAACAGATGCCTCTGGATTGTCTCCCAACTGTGCTCAGTCTCCGCTGCTGCCCCAAGAGGTCCAAGGAGTGTCGGAGAAACTCCTTTTTCTCAACTGCTGAGCTAGTAACTGTCTACACTTGGCCATTCCTCAGTTTCCATGTTTGCTTTAGCTCTTCTGCAACTCTGTCAACAAATGCCACGGTATTATTAGTTTCAGCAAATAACAGGATGTCAGAACTGTTGACCAGGATTCATTACTTTGCTGTCAGAGCTCTATCCCAGGACATAGGGGCCAGTGTTCCTCTTATTTTTTTAAGGTGTATGAACTTTGGCAGGAAACCTTCCCCGGACAGGCCCACTGTGCTCTGCTCCATCTATAATGCTTTCAAGGCTGCTCACTCACTGCCAAGGCTCCGCCCACCAAGACCCGGGCTCTTCTGTTTTTGTTTGGTGTCACAAAGACATCAGGCTTCTCAGGTGGTGCTAGTGGTAAAGAACTTGCCTGCCAGTGCAGGAGACAGAGCGACAAGGACCTGATCCCTGGGGCTTTAGTCCCTGGGTCGGGAAGATCCCCTGGAGTAGGGCACTGCAACCCCCTCCAGTGTTCTTGCCTGGAGAATCCCCATGGACAGAGGAGCCCAGCAGGCTACAGTCCATGGTGTCACAAAGTGTCAGACATGACTGAACAGACTTAGCACCAAAGTGACTTACCACACACAAAGACATCTGTCAAAAGAAAAAAAAAAAATCAATTGTAAGACTTTGCATTTTTCTTTTTTTGTGGTTTGCCCTTTACAGTCTTTGAGTGGCCTTTAAAGGCACTCTGTCCTTGGTAAGGTGGATTCGGGACTAAACATTCATGTGGAGAAGGGCAAGGGGATGGTTTTTAGGCTGGCACTAAGAATTTCTAGGCTTTTGACACAAAAGTACGTCTCTGCTCCAACCCCACCCCCAACCCTGGCTATCTTAAGCAGCTGAGAGGTTAAAAGGGTTACTCTTGCTGACAGAGAACCAGGAAGTCCAGGCCTTGGGGGAAACACAGCTTTTGTTTACTTAAGCCCCAAACCTAGCAGGCAGTGTAAATTAAACATAAAAATAAAATGAGATACCAAAACACAGGCCGGATGCTTACCACAGAGAACAGTGAATTCCCCTTCTGCTCTCCCTGGGGAGAGGGGCAGTCAGTGAGCCTCAGGGGCACCCTGGGCCAGGGAGGCACTGGCAAGCCATGGGATGGGATGAGAATGGTAGCGGCAGGGGAGCGCAAGGCTTGGCTCGGGGTGGAGACAGGGCACACTTGGGGAGATCCTGGCAAGTCTTTGTAATCCACCTAGAAAGCTCCGGAGAGGGCAATGAGTCACAGCCCTTCAGCCAGCATCACAATGGATCCATGTCTGACCCGGCAGGGACAGCCACAGGGCTGGAGGAAAGCTGGCTTTTGTTGAAGGGAGGCAGGGCTGGTTAACTGACCAGACTGCACTGTTGGGAAATAAGCAGCCCCTTCCCATTCTCGCCATCGCTCCAGGTTCTTTTCCCTTCCCTCCTTGGTGACCACCCGCATGCCTCCAACCTCCCAGGCCAAGAGTTCCCAGCAACAGCTGGGAAGTATCTCAGAAGCAATCTGGTCCTCGTAACAGAGAGGTCACATTTGCCAAAGGTTGACTTAGAAATCAGCAGATTGAGGTTATCTTTCTAATAGTAGCTTTCATTCATTTTCTGATCAAGTTGTCAGGAGTGAGAAGGAAAGAGGTAGCCAAGCATGAAAGGGAAGGAGATGACCGAACAGATGTTAGGCTCAGAATGGTTGGATGGCATCACTGACTCAATGGCCGTGAATTTGAGCACACTCCCAGAGACGGTGAAGGACAGCGAAGCCTGGTGTGCTGCAGTCCATGGGACTGCAAAGAGACAGGATTTTCAAAAGCTGTTCCGTGGACTGGGGCCACAAGAGCTGCATCCATAGCTTCCAAAAGTACCCTCCCCAAGCCATAAATGCATTCCACTGAATTTTCTAGGACTGGAACCCAGGACACCCATATTCTTCTTATCTGGACCCATTTCTTTCCCTCCGCAGCCCGCCAGCAATGTGTACCTGCTGTTTACTCATCTTCTGATGCTGATAGGCCACTGACTACTCTGTTAAAAGTAATACACAAGTTGAGTTCATCCACTATGTAAGTCTTTGTAACTGACAGTGGCAGAGTGTGGCAGTTTCCCCAGGGCTTTTGCATGGGAAAATTTAAAAAGGAAAAAACTTTCCTAACTTCTCAAAGTGTAAAGAATTCCATTAGAACTCTAAGGCATGACTCGGAAAGTGACGTCCGTAGGCACTGCAGGAGTCCAATCAGGCAAACAGCTTGGATTAAGGGGACTTTTTCCTCAGTCCATTCACATCACACTTCTCAGGTTATCAGTCACATATGCCATCTATGCCAGGGCTGGCTTTCCTTAGAACTGTCCTCATGAAGATCCTTCGGGCATCATCTCTTAGGCATTCATATGATTGGCTGTACACAAATGATGCTTCTTTTTATTTCTTTGAATGTGTGATTGACATCTTTGAGAACTGTGGGCCTGGCAGCACCAGCACCTCCTAGTTGCTCCCATACCCACCAAAGTCCCACTGCCAGCTGCCCTCAGGACCCGATGTAAGAGTGCAGGCTGTGGCTTGGGACCCTCTGGCTGGGCCTAAAGTATCCTGCCCTGCCACCTTGCCATGTCCTTGGGCTTCACTACCCCATTTGGGGTCATGGGAGCTGGGAGAGACAGAGACTGAATGATGCCCTGGGCCTGCCTATCTCTGTGCATTAGACTTCGTCAAAGACCGAAAGGATGTTTGCATAAATGTGTGTGTGTGTGTGCTTTTGTGTTGCTGTTTCTTCCTGATAAAGTGCGGGTATTCCTTGTCAGCAATCCTCAAACCCTGGGCAGGAGGTCTTCCTTAACCTCTCTCAGCACTCCTTCCAGTTTTCTGGCTCGGTTCCCATGGCAGGGTAGGAGTCGGGGGCTGAGAGGGTATGGGGGGCTGCTGTCCAGGGAGGAGCTTGCCTTATTTCTCTCCTTTCTGTTCTGGGAGTGGAGTATCCCCTTCCCCTTCCTGCCACTGCCCCCACCTCAGCTGGGCTGCCTTCTTTCCATCCAGGAAACCCAAGGGAGGGGGGAGGTGACTGGAGAGCCAGAGGCCCACAGAGTCCCACAACAGAGGATCAAGGAGCCACCTCAAGTGAGCCCATCGTGAATAGCTCCGCTGTGAGTTATAAGCAAGGGCCTCAGGAGTACAATGTGAGAGCCCAGGGAAGCTCATAATGCTTACCCATCCTGGCCCAGGAGCCCCCGCGCCTGAAGAGGCCGGCATTATTACCAGTGTTTTGTTCTCCAGGGAACCTGGATCACTTCAAAGGTCACCCATTCTATCGCAGGGGCCTGCAGTGGAGCCAGGTGCTCCACCTCAGAGCCCCTGGCCTCTTCACAGGCCCCTCGCCTGCTGGCTCAGCGTCCCCAGCAAGATCCTCCTGCTTCTTGTCTGCTGAGCATTGCCAATAGTCCCAAGTCCTTCACATACCACTCAGGGTAACCCCGGCAACCGCCAGAAAAAAATGGCTTGGAATTTCGGCTCTTGGGACTGCTCCTTAGAGCAGAAGGGCTGGGGAGAGGCCCAGCCAGTATCACCCTGGCCGGGAGAAGCTGGTGGAGGGCTAGTGCAGACGAACAGACACAGGGAGAAGGCCACGTTCTTGCTGCTTCCTTTCCCAGTCCCCTGGGAAGCCTGCCAAGAACTGAGATTCCCCGAAGGTGGGCAAGGAGAAGGAGGGTGGTTTACCCGCCTGATGATGCTCACTAGTCTGGGAGAGTCTTTCGAACAAGGGTAAGACCACGAGAAGGTGCCCAAAGAAGGGAGACCCGGAGGTTGGCCAACAGAGGGGACCCCACTCCCCATGCTACACACAGACCTCCCCGTCTCAGAAAGAAGACACTGGCAACCATGAAACCCTTAAGGACCTGGGATTTGGTCCCTTGGTTTACAAAGGAAGGGAATCAGAGTGAGGAACCCTGGCACTGTCGGCCACCACGTCACAGGAGCCTTAGGTCCCACAGAAATTCCAGGTTTCATGACTGCTCCGTTGCCAGCTAAGTGGCTTTAGTCGTGTCTGTTTGCGACCCTATGGACAGTAGCCCACCGGGCTCCTCTGGCCCTGGGATTCTCCAGGCAAGAATACTGGTGTGGGTTGCCACGCCCTCCTCCAGGGGATCTTCCCAAC
This sequence comes from Tragulus kanchil, assembly GCA_022376925.1. Classification (NCBI taxonomy): domain Eukaryota; kingdom Metazoa; phylum Chordata; class Mammalia; order Artiodactyla; family Tragulidae; genus Tragulus; species Tragulus kanchil. Next base: position 60,171,541 of record JAIOJX010000001.1, on the reverse strand, counting down.
CCAGGGATCGAACCTGCATCTCTTATGTCTCCTGCATGAGCAGGTGGGTTCTTTACCATCTGAACCACCAGGGAAGCCCCTTAGTGCTCTGTTATGCTGTCCAGATGGACATGGGCTAAATGACAGGTGGGGAGAAAAAAGCACGCCCAATTCTGAGGAATGGAGTGATGGCAGTGATGTGGCTCTCCCAAGCCCCAGGCTGCCATCCTGAGTACCCTGAAGCCCTAGGCTTTTTCCTGAAGCCAACATTTCACTGAGATCTAGCCAGTAGGGAGACTTCAGAGTTCACCACAGGCCTAGGATATTCTAGAAGGAAGCACAATTGACCTGTACTACTAGTTTGTTTCTTTTTTTTTTAATTTCCCTGAAATATGCCTTGTATTTTGAGTAGATGTTAACCACCTTTGAATTGAGTTGAGGTGAAGTGAAGTAAATTGAATGATAATGGAAACTAATGTGGGAAGGAGGGAGGAGAAGGGTATTCCATTTACTAAGATGAATCTGACAGTCTCTTTTTTTCAAGAATGTGTATTTCATACTTGTAGATGGTTAATGGGAACAGTGGGAAACTTGAAAAGAGAGCTTAGAAAAATTGTGGAGGTAAATTTTCCCAGCTGCAAGGCGTAAAGAGAAGGGAGACAAGCATAAATATTGACACAAGGTTCATGAAATTTAAGATTCACTGAGCTAAACTGCATTCCTGGATAACGTGGCCAGTACTTCCAGTCTTGCTGAGATGCCAGCACAAACCGCTTCCCCCACCCACCCCAGGGAGCCACCAGAGGTGGGGTAACAAAGGTGATTTGACAAGAGCCCTTTGCGGCTTCTCTGACCAAGGCTGAGAGGGGCGGAGTGCCTTGTCCAGATGGGGCTTGGTTCTGCCTGTCATCCCTAGTGTCACTGGGAGATTGTTTGTGAAGCTCACGTGGGACCCAGTCTTGGAGGGAGCTGAAAGGCACAATTCATTGCTTCTGCCACCATGTGGTGCCAAGGTTTGGCCCCAAATTGGTTACTAGAGCCACTTCTCCAAGCCAGACAGTGGACCACTTCGCCACGGTTCCCCTCGGGCTCTCTGCAGCCCGCCACTGCCTTCTACATCCACGTCCACGTCTTCCTCCCTGTCATCCTGCCCCCCAGAGTCGGAGTTCTGGGCCCCGGCCATGTGGGGCAATTCATGTGACCCACAGAGGACAAGGCATTTTGTCACCATGTTTCATGCTTCCCTTCTTCTGGACTTTGGGGATTTTCCATGAGGCCAAAGTAACCATGTAAGTGGCAGCGTCCTTTCCTATCTGTAGTCTTTCCACACCGGCGTGGAACCCTAGGGCAAGAGAGAAGAGTGAAGCCAGGACCAATTAAACGATGGCATTTCAGCCTCCCTTTTCCCCCAGCCTCTTCAGAAAAAGCGACAAGTAAGTACTTAGAGGTAGACAGAGCTTCAGGCGGAAGGGGACTGTGGTGGAGGGGTAAGTGGGAAGGGTTGTTTTGCAGTCGACCCGTCAACTGTGCTGACGCTATGGTGCTCAATAGCCTTTTTGATTTCCTTGTCCAGCTCCTAACTCTGCGTTTGCTTGGTGGCCCGTCCCGCACCTTCCCGCTTCTCCTGACACAAGACCCTGTGTTTCACTGGCAACGGGGCTGAATCTTGGGGGTGGAACATATCCTGTAGGAAATAAGGAAGACCTGTGTATGAATAGTTTCCTTTAGGCTGCATGGTACACAATGCTTCGAGTGTGACAAAAAGGGAAGTAAGACGTTCCCCCTCCTCGCCACCCCCAACCTACCGCACCCACTCGGAGCCTGCTCCCCACCCCTCGGCAGCGTGCTCAGATCCTGCCTACGGGTTCTGCGGCCCAGACTACCCACTCTGTCTTCCTGGGCTGTGGGAACCCAAAATAGGAAGGGCTCCGGTCCTAAAGAGTCTGGCTTTTGAAGAAGAACAGACCAGTGATAATGTTGAGACACTGATTTCAGTTCTAAGGGAACAAGTTGACTTCCAGAGCCACCTGAAATGGTGAGAGTTGACCCCGTCCTCTTCCTGCCACCCTCCATCTAGAAAGTCATCCTGAGGTGGGGAGGCTCAGCTGTGTCTGTTTAACCACAGAAACCCATGCACATAGGGCTAGGATCGAGAGGGGCAGAGGACCCAGCACTCCAGTCGGGCACTGTGACTGCGGGGACTGCGGGTCGAGCCTGCCATGTAACTTACAGCATGGGAGAAGGGGAAGCGGGAAACACATGCGTTGGGGTGGCCACTGAATCCTTAGGCCACTGTTTCCTGCCTGGGGCCCATGTCCACAGGACACAAGGAGGCTGACGGCCTCATGGACGAGCACTCGACTCAGAAAACTTAGATCAGCTCAGAGATACCTTATACAGCTTACACTTCCACTCACAGCAAGGTCTGGCGCAGCTCTTCTGTGCAGAGGAATTTTCCCGTGTGCCAAGGGCTCAGCAGAAAGACTTCTGGGTTCCTCCAACTTCTTTCTCTGCCCCTGCTACCCACCCCATCTCCCCTATGCCTGCTGTTTAAAAATCTTCCTACAGAGATGGTTTTTCTTTAGGTCGCTTGTCTTCCTTTAGCAGAACCTGGGGTCCAGAGATCCAGTCATTATTTGCAAATGAAGGGGAGGGGGGGATCAGCCGAGTGTGCGCTGAACCTGGGACATTCTTTCCAAGTTTTTTTTTTTTTTTTTTCTTAACTATATCCCTAATACGAGTTTGTTTTCTTGGTTTCTTTCTCCTAAAAGCTGAACACAGCAGGAATGGTAGGAAAGAGTTAATTAAGAGCATCAGTTAGTGGGCCCCTGGGAACTGGAGGTTTGACTGGACTCATTATTATTTGGGTGCTGTGCAGTCCATTCTAGGAGCCACCTGGTTGTCCTCGTAGTTTCTATTTTCTAGAAAAAGAGGACTTTCTTTGAGGACTGTGTAGCTGCCTTTTGAAATAATGCAGGTTGGCAACACCCTCTTATAAAGCTCATTTGGACACTTCTTCCAGTCCCACAGGTTGCTGGCATCTTAGGAGAACTTCCCCTGCCTCTCACCTTTTCTTCCTTCTCAACACTTCCCTGGCACCTCCAACCCATCCCCCAACTGCCTTGACTCACTCATTCAACAAACTTACTTCCTGCCCCACTGCTGAGTGTAGTAAGAACAAACATGGTCTCTAAGTCAGGAAGACCTGGGCTGGAGTCCCAGCTCTATAATTTATTCGCTGTGCCACCACTTTGGGCAAGGTAGCCTCTCAGACCCTCGGTTTCTTCATCTATAAAACATGACAGCATCGGCACCTACAGCACAGGGTTTGTGACTCAGCCAACACAGCGTGTGGCCCATGGCTGAAGCTCAGTGTATGGTAGCTGTTATTGTCAGTGGGTCTCTAATGGAGCATATTTCTGATTGAAGGATAATTACTGTGCAGTTACAATGCACAACTTACTGACTGAACAACAACAATAACGCACAGCCTTGCTAGCAAACTTCACTGCTTTTCTTTTCCCTCCCTGAACTACCTAAATTTCTGCACCTCTCTCTCCACAGAAGGGAATCCCCATTGAAGAAGCCAGTTTTTCTCCTGTCCTATGCCCTGTTTTCCTGGTGGTATTTTGTCCCTCCTGATCCAACGTATTTCTCTCTTTTTTCTTTCCATCATCTCCCATAGCATCTTGAGTTGGGTAGTAATAGTGAGTTTTTAAAAGATTTAAAAGCAATGAAAGGTCAATGCAGAGTCTTTCTGGTCCAGGAAAGCTGTATATGATACAGAGGGCAGATTAAATTATCAGAGAATTCAATAATAATTAGCTCCGAATTTAAGAAGGTCTGTTTTGTTGTTGTCGTTGTTCAGATAATGTTCCTGATGACCTATAAATATAGTCAGCTCTTTGTTCCGTCTACTATACACAGTTGAGTGTGAACACCTTGCTCAGAGAGTTAGTGACCTGAAGATAACATGATATCCTGTGTTTGGGATTGTCTACCAGCCGAACTGGGGTAAAGAAAATCGCCGTCCTGGGCTAGTGCAGTAGGTTTGCTTGTAGTAGGGTAGATCTGTCTGTCAGTCCTTTGCAAATAGAATGATTGTTGTGCATGTATCACCACCAGTGGGATGCAGTGGAGGGCCTCCCCGGTGACGCTAGTGGTAAAGAACCCACCTGCCGATGCAGGAGACACTAAGAGATGTGGGTTTGGTCCCTGCATTGGGAAGATCCCCTGGAGGAGGGCACAGAAACCAACTTTAGTATTCTTGCCTAGAAAATTCCATGGACAGAGGAGCTTGGCGGGCTACAGTCCATAGGGTCACAAAGAGTCAGACAGGACTGAGCCGACCTAGCACACATGCATGATCCCATGGAAGCCTCTAGCCCTGGTTTAAAACATGACAGCATCGGCACCTACAGCACAGGGTTTGTGACTCAGCCAACACAGCGTGTGGCCCATGGCTGAAGCTCAGTGTATGGTAGCTGTTATTGTCAGTGGGTCTCTAATGGAGCATATTTCTGATTGAAGGATAATTACTGTGCAGTTACAATGCACAACTTACTGACTGAACAACAACAATAACGCACAGCCTTGCTAGCAAACTTCACTGCTTTTCTTTTCCCTCCCTGAACTACCTAAATTTCTGCACCTCTCTCTCCACAGAAGGGAATCCCCATTGAAGAAGCCAGTTTTTCTCCTGTCCTATGCCCTGTTTTCCTGGTGGTATTTTGTCCCTCCTGATCCAACGTATTTCTCTCTTTTTTCTTTCCATCATCTCCCATAGCATCTTGAGTTGGGTAGTAATAGTGAGTTTTTAAAAGATTTAAAAGCAATGAAAGGTCAATGCAGAGTCTTTCTGGTCCAGGAAAGCTGTATATGATACAGAGGGCAGATTAAATTATCAGAGAATTCAATAATAATTAGCTCCGAATTTAAGAAGGTCTGTTTTGTTGTTGTCGTTGTTCAGATAATGTTCCTGATGACCTATAAATATAGTCAGCTCTTTGTTCCGTCTACTATACACAGTTGAGTGTGAACACCTTGCTCAGAGAGTTAGTGACCTGAAGATAACATGATATCCTGTGTTTGGGATTGTCTACCAGCCGAACTGGGGTAAAGAAAATCGCCGTCCTGGGCTAGTGCAGTAGGTTTGCTTGTAGTAGGGTAGATCTGTCTGTCAGTCCTTTGCAAATAGAATGATTGTTGTGCATGTATCACCACCAGTGGGATGCAGTGGAGGGCCTCCCCGGTGACGCTAGTGGTAAAGAACCCACCTGCCGATGCAGGAGACACTAAGAGATGTGGGTTTGGTCCCTGCATTGGGAAGATCCCCTGGAGGAGGGCACAGAAACCAACTTTAGTATTCTTGCCTAGAAAATTCCATGGACAGAGGAGCTTGGCGGGCTACAGTCCATAGGGTCACAAAGAGTCAGACAGGACTGAGCCGACCTAGCACACATGCATGATCCAATGGAAGCCTCACATCATACTGAAAAATGTTGGCTCTTTGGTGGAATAACTGCACTGGCAGCCTAGAGAAAATTAACGCCTTCAGACTGGGCTTAACTGGGGCCTTGGCCAGGGTGTCCGTGCCAGGCACCTGGTTAGGTGAAATATCCTGAAGCAAGTAATAATTACCTTCTTTGCTGATAAGAAGCCCCAGTACTTTTCCAATAGCGTGATTGCACTAGGGTATTTCTTTGGACCATAGCCTGAATCACAGGCTGATTCATGGGTACTGGGCCTAATTTCATCCAGACTATTGTATATGTAGTGGAAGCCAGTGCTGTCCTTATGGCCCTGAGTTGGCGTAAATAATACTCTCAGTTGCATCACCTGTCTCTTGTTTCATCTACATTGCTCCATCTGGCTGCAGTTCTTCTTTTGTCCACCAGGTGGCCAAAGGGCACTAAAGTCTCTGATGATTTGTTTTTGTTAAGCTTGAGGCTAAAAATAATCAAAAAATATTTTGATGGAAAAGTGTAATTCTTAGTGATCAACAATCACTTAATCCTCCTTTTGACTTGGAGTCTGTTTGTGGAGTACCCTGTAACCATATGCATGACTGGACCCATCACAGGGCAAGTGTTCTCCTGGAATGGCTTATGTTTAGCCTTGGTTTTGAATTTTGTTCTCATTTGCTGTTTGTAGGAAAGTAACAAAATCCTGTCTTCAAAAACAAGGACATGAGGGACTCCCCCAGTGGTCCACTGGTTAAGACACTGTACTTCCGGTGCATGGGGTGTGAGTCTGAACTCTGATCAGGGAACTCTAAGATCCCATATGCTGCATGGCATGGCCAAAAAATACAGAATATTTGAATAAACAAAAACAAGGACATGAGATCTTGGATGGGGTTGAATGTATTTTCTTTGCAGAATAAGGTGTTGAGGCCAAAGAGAAAAGGGCTGGCACCTTCTGGACGGGCCACTCCCCTCCTGTCTCCTCCCCACCTCCTCTGTCACCTGCCTGGCCTCCAGCTGCTCCCTTGTGCACGTTCTGGCTCTCCTCCATACCAGGACACTGGCACGTGCAGATCAGCTCGTCTGTGCATGTCACAGATCTGTGCGTGTGTCAGGTCCATCTGAGGAGGAGGGGGAGTGGATAGGTACTGGGGATGGGGCCGAGCCAGTGGGCAAACTGGCTGGGCGAGGGGACCTGCAGGTGACAAAGTCTATGTGCAGGAGAGGGGCTGAGAAGGCAGGCGGCAGGAATGAGTGAGGGTCCTGGGCGGCGGCCCGTGAGAGCATCACAGACACAGGCGAGTAGGCGGGCTGATATCTGAGAAAAAGCTTTTAAAACCAGCGCCGCCCTCTGCCAAACGCTCCCTACCTCCCGTAATGGCATTCATACTTCTCATTTCTGTAAGAAATCGGCTCCAGTTTGGTTTTTACCCATCTCCAGAGCCCTCTTTGGAGATGCCAGTTGGCACAAGAAAGTGCTGAACTGTTTACAGTCTCGGCCTAAGGTTCAGGGAGGGGATGTGGTTTAACTGGGTCACAAAACCCGGTACAGGACTCATTTGCATGGCCCCTGACGCCATGTGACGCAGCCGGCTCCTCCTATATAAAGAAGAAGGAGCCGAAATATCTCCGAGTCTGGGTTGGACTAGCGGCCGTGGAGTTTGTGACATACTAGGTGACACCCCTCGAGTCACTTCCCTTCAACTCTGGAACACCCGCCCGGCTTTCGGTCCGCTCAGCAGCCTTCGCCCCCTCCTAGCCCCAGGGCCCGACGCTCAGAGCCCAGCCCTAAGCAGCGCGCCAGCAGCCGGCAGCCGCCCAACCCGCCCAACCCAGCCCAGCCCGCAGCCCGGCCAGAGCTCCCCGGCAGCCCGAGCCATGAACACCGAAATGTATCAGACCCCCATGGAGGTGGCGGTCTATCAGCTACACAATTTCAACATCTCCTTCTTCTTTTCCCTGCTTGGAGGGGATGTGGTTTCCGTTAAGCTGGATAACAGGTAACCGCTGGCCGCAGCTCCCGAGCCCGGGCGTCAGCAGCGGAGGTGGGCTGGAGCGGGATCTCCGAGCGAGCCTTGTGCCGCCGGTCCCCGTTCCCCGCGGTGCAGCATCCTGGGAAGGGGCGGGGGTAGGGGACGCAGGGAGGGGGGGTCACCGCCGCGCCGGGATCCGCCGTCGGAGCTTCCCTGCGGCCGGTGCGCTGTAAGAACGAGCTGCTGCAGCCGGAGGCAGAGGCGACGGGGCCGGGCTGGGCTGGGGCTGGCCGCGCGCCTGGCGCTGCTGGAGAGCAGGCCGTAAGCTTCTGAGCCGAGGAGGAATTCCTAGCTAGCTGCGGAGCTCGGTAGGTTTGCTCGGGAGCTTGTGGGCCCGCGCCGTAATGGGCCGGCAGCGGGGGACTCCCTGGGCCGCGCGCCCCCATTGTTTGCACATCGCCGAGCAGGCCACGCTGGCCCGTGCGCCCCTGCGCCCGCGCGCGGCTCCACGCGGAGCTCTGGGCGGAGGCAGAGGGGAACCGGCCTGGGCTGGGAAATGCAGCTTCCTGCAGGGGCCAGAGACGGACCTGGGGACAAAGTGCCTGGACCCCCGGCCAAGAAAGCAGTAGAGAGGAGGAACTGGGGCAGATGGAGGACCTTGTGGCCACCGCTGCGGGGTGCTCTGAGTGGAACCAAGTGAGTTAACGCGGTGGCTTTCCTTTTTGTCTTGACAGTGCCTCCGGAGCGAGCGTGGTGGCTATAGACAACAAGATCGAGCAGGCCATGGTGAGTGGCATCACTGCGTCATTGTCATCCCCAGACCTGGCTTCTGCTTATGTAACTCAGGGGAATGGTGAGGGGGTGGGTGCAAAAGCCAAGAGCCTGGGGAAGCTGACAGCCTGCCTCGGCTCCCCTTACAGGCCATCAGAGTGGCACCTTTTAGGGCATTTCCAGCCCACCCTTGCTGGGGCCTCTCCTTTCCTCCTCCTCCTTCTCCCATCGCAGGGCTTTGCAGTCACCTCTGGCTCCCTCCTGAGCCCATGGCAGGGCAGGGAGCTCAGACACCTGCATTTGTCTGCATCCCGCACTTGGCAGGGACCAGAGCTCATTGGATGCAAGCGCACTGCAGTGCCTCTGCAGAACCTGGGCTGGGGTCAGGAGTTGGGAGGAGACAGGAAGGAAGCAAAGCATCCCCACCCCCAATCCTTCTCCCTCTCCTTACCAGGTAGAGGTCATACTCCAGTAAGCAGCCACAAATGGCTGCAGGGCGTTGGGGTATTGAGCAGTTAACAACCACTTTGTCGTGCCCTGGAGCCTAAGGACACAGTTCCCTGCCTCCAGCGCAGTCATCCAAAGTCAGAGAGGATGCAGCCTAGCCGGTACCTTCCTCCAGAGCCAGTCTTCAGTCTGGCCAGGCTGCAGGACAGCTGCAGCTCAGTATGCTGGCTCATGCGGAGACAGGGAGACTCCAAAATAGCCTATTTCTTCTCTTGGTGAAGATGTGTAAAGCAGACTGACAGTAGGAGGTGCATTGTGGGTGTTCCCTGGGCTCTGGGCTAGCAGCCGGACCTTATGTGGAAATGGAGATAGAGCGAACCACCACCAGACAGTGGAAGTCACACGAAAAGGCTCCCAAGAGGACAACTTTGAAAGTTATTAGCAACTTACAGGGGGGTAGGGTTGGGCTCCCAACCCAGGCGTGGCCCTGATCCCACAACTCTCCTGAGCATGGCTTTAGGTGCTTCAGAGAAAAGGATGGGAGAAGCAGGACCTCAGGGCCAGTGGACTGAGGGAAGGCTTGGGGTCGGCGGCATGAGAGATAGCACAGGCAAGGCGCTGCAGAGGGGCCATCATGGCTAATGGATGACTGTTTCGTGACCTCCTCCGGGACAGGATTTGGTGAAGAATCATCTGATGTATGCTGTGAGAGAGGAGGTGGAGATCCTGAAGGAGCAGATCCGGGAGCTGGTGGAGAAGAACTCCCAGCTGGAGCGGGAGAATACTCTCTTGAAGACCCTGGCAAGCCCAGAGCAGCTGGAGAAGTTCCAGTCCCGTCTGAGCCCTGAGGAGCCAGCTCCCAAAACCCCAGAAGCCCCCGAGGCCCCTGGTGGTTCTGCGGTGTAAGTGGCTCTGTCCTCAGGGTGGGCAGAGCCACAGTACTTGTTCTACCTAGTTCTTTCCAGTTTGTTTTTTGGCTCCCCAAGCGTCATCTCACGTGGAGAACTTTACACCTAGCATAGCTGGTGCCAAGAGATGTCCCAAGGACATGGCCACCTGGGTCCACTCCAGTGACAGACCCCTGACAAAGAGTAGGTCTCTGGAGGCTGAGTTGCATGGGGCCTCGTCACCCTAAGCCAGTGAGCCTCTCATGCCCCCGCACCCTGGGGGCTCCCAGGGCCTAAGCAACTTAGCTGCAACTGGCGAAGGAGAAAGGTAGTTTGAGACAGGCCGCCAGTTTGCTCCAGAAAGTCTACGGGGTCTGTTTTTTCATTTCCATGGACATCTTTAACAGCTTTCACCTGACAATGACTGTCCTATGAAGAAGCCAGTTGTGGTTTAAGCAGAGGCGACCTCTCTCTCCCCCATTGCCTCACCAGGGGAGGGCCACAGTTGGGAGAGATTGAGCCAAGGCAGCCTTCTGTTGGTTCGTATGGTGTAATGCATGGCTTTGTGCACAGCCCAGTGTGGGATTACGGCCTTGGGATGACCGCTTATACAGTTCTGTTTGGTTAGTTTTGGCATAGTTTTTCTATATAGCCATAATGCGTATATATACCCATAGGGCTAGATCTGTATCGTAGTGTAGTGATGTATACATATACACATACACCTATGTGTTGAAGGGCCTCATCAACTTTGAGAATACTGAGTGGTCCCTTATCTCATTAAGGCTAATTCTTAAATTTGTTCATTTGCCAAGTGGATCCAGTCTGTCCTTTAGGTTAAGTAAAACTAAAGAGTAAAGGCACGGAGGGGGCCAGTCTCTAAATGCCTTGCTGCTGCAACCTTTTCCCCATCTGTCTCCTGAAGATATGTGAGGTCCTCTTTTGAATGCCAAACCCACCATTCACTGGTGCTGACTACATAGAATGGGGTTGAGAGAAGATCACCAGGGAAAACTGTCTTGTTGTTAACGTTTGTGGAAAACTGTCATGTTGGGCCAGCGTCCTCTCGTGAACGAGGGACGGACAAGGGGATGGCTCTGGCCCGACAGTGCCTGGGTAACGTGCTCAGGGAGCTTGTCTCTAGGGAGTTCTGTGGCAGTGAACACTTCCCACTTTCTGACACCTTATCCTGATGTTGTGTCTCCAGGATTTGGATTTGGATTTTTCAAATGTAGCTTGAAATTTCAATAAACTTTGCTCTTTATTTTTTTTTCTAAAAATAAACCTGGTGTCTGCCTGACCTTAAAACAGAGTGGGTGGTAGGGGCACCATCGGTGGTTGGGGACACTGGTTTTCTGACTCATCCATTCATGGCACCCCCTGAGTGGCAGCCTGTGCTTACTGCCGTCATCTTGCAGAACTGTCACAGCATGCCCGTTGTACCTGTGAGGAGGCTGAGACAGCCTGCTGAAGTGACTTGCCCAAAGTCACACAGCCGTTAGGGCAAATTGGGACCCAGTCTTCCATCCGTCCCTTGGTCCCACTCCTGCTTTCATATGAGAGCTATGGAGTGAGTGGTGAAGTGACTACTCATGCACAACTTCAGCTCGAGGGGGTGATTCAGAAGGAAGGGTACCCCAAGAAAGGTCCCAAAGAAAAAGGACGTGGGGTCCACATGAGGGAGCAAGAAGAGAGGAACCACATAAACACGAGTGGGCCTCTTCCCTTCTGAAACATCATCTGGATCACTTAGTGCATTGTCCTTAATACCATTCCACAGGAGACCACTGACATGGGCAGAGGAACTAAGAGGGCCCCATGAGAAAAGGACACAGTGTATGCAATGGCCCAAATCCTGTCCTGCTCCCCCAGGAGGAGATGCCCTCCAGCCCTGTTATTCCACTTGTCGTTGCTGAGATTTCCCTGTGGCGTGGGCAAGCCTATGGATCCCAACTCCACTTCCTTCCTCTGCCTCTCCTTGGGGGTCATCCTTACCCATCACCCTTTCCCCGACTCCATGTCTCTGGAGTCCGGCCATTTCTCTGATTCTGGGTATTGAGTGTCTCCTCCACCATGCCCTTACCTAGAGCCCCAGTGGGCCCTGAGCTAAGCCCCCCGGTTTCCCAAGGGAAGGTATCACCCCTATGTGAGTGACTCCATTCCATCTCAGCTTCCTATAGCATGTGCACGTACCTCTTTGTCACTTGACATAAAAGAACTCCTTGCTTTCCCTGAGCCATAAACTTGAAGGAACAAGAGTTCTTGGCTCTCTTTCTTGCATCCATTGCTACCCAAATATATTCCAAATGGCACGCTTCCTTCACTGGGAAGGTCACACACATTGGCCTGTTTGTTTCGAATCACTAAACCTCTTCTTCAGAACATTACAACCCCCTGCTTGCTGGCCTCTTAAATCCCAACTTCCTTCCTGTCCTACTCCTCATGATGCCAAGTTCATTGTCTACACTGGCACCCCTGAGTGGCAGCCTGTGCTTACTGCGTCATCTTGCAGAACTGTCACAGCATGCCCGTTGTACCTGTGAGGAGGCTGAGACAGCCTGCTGAAGTGACTTGCCCAAAGTCACACAGCCGTTAGGGCAAATTGGGACCCAGTCTTCCATCCGTCCCTTGGTCCCACTCCTGCTTTCATATGAGAGCTATGGAGTGAGTGGTGAAGTGACTACTCATGCACAACTTCAGCTCGAGGGGGTGATTCAGAAGGAAGGGTACCCCAAGAAAGGTCCCAAAGAAAAAGGACGTGGGGTCCACATGAGGGAGCAAGAAGAGAGGAACCACATAAACACGAGTGGGCCTCTTCCCTTCTGAAACATCATCTGGATCACTTAGTGCATTGTCCTTAATACCATTCCACAGGAGACCACTGACATGGGCAGAGGAACTAAGAGGGCCCCATGAGAAAAGGACACAGTGTATGCAATGGCCCAAATCCTGTCCTGCTCCCCCAGGAGGAGATGCCCTCCAGCCCTGTTATTCCACTTGTCGTTGCTGAGATTTCCCTGTGGCGTGGGCAAGCCTATGGATCCCAACTCCACTTCCTTCCTCTGCCTCTCCTTGGGGGTCATCCTTACCCATCACCCTTTCCCCGACTCCATGTCTCTGGAGTCCGGCCATTTCTCTGATTCTGGGTATTGAGTGTCTCCTCCACCATGCCCTTACCTAGAGCCCCAGTGGGCCCTGAGCTAAGCCCCCCGGTTTCCCAAGGGAAGGTATCACCCCTATGTGAGTGACTCCATTCCATCTCAGCTTCCTATAGCATGTGCACGTACCTCTTTGTCACTTGACATAAAAGAACTCCTTGCTTTCCCTGAGCCATAAACTTGAAGGAACAAGAGTTCTTGGCTCTCTTTCTTGCATCCATTGCTACCCAAATATATTCCAAATGGCATGCTTCCTTCACTGGGAAGGTCACACACATTGGCCTGTTTGTTTCGAATCACTAAACCTCTTCTTCAGAACATTACAACCCCCTGCTTGCTGGCCTCTTAAATCCCAACTTCCCTTCCTGCTCCTCACCTCTCTACTCATGATGCCAAGTTCATTGTCTACACCTGCCCATTTGATTGATTTCCTTGCTGTGCAGATTTCACAGCTGCTGGAATGGATATAAACTTTGGATCAGGCAGCTACTCTCCCAGTGCCTCTCACCCCTTGCCCCAACCTGGGTCTCCCCAGTTCCCTCTTACTCCTACCCCTCCCACTCTGAAGAACTGAGGGGCTTTTCTACTCTTAGGCTCATCTGCAGACTTCCCACGCTCTGATTTCCAGGCAGACGAACCAACAGATGAAAAAAAGGACACTCAGAAGATAGCCCAGCAAACATACAGCCCTCTCTGGTCATCCAGCCCTTCCCTGCAAGAAAGGGGAAAAAACATACCCACAGTCACACAGTGGGAAAGAGAGAACAAGCCCGTTGCCCAGGCAACCATGACTAAACAGAGACAAACACTGAGACTTCTGAGGCCACAGCGGTTGCTAGACAAGATAAGAGGAACTTTGTGGCTGTTTGTTAGTCACATAGGGGAGCAGCTCTTGTTGTTTTTGTTCTCCAGAAAACCAGTAGGGGTGGGGAAAGGCAAAAGAACACACTGCTCCTGGAAAGACCTTCACAGCTTGGGGCTTCCAGGCTCAGCCAGTCCGGCTGAACTCAGAACAAGGAAGAGTCAGAAATGCTGCAGCTGGATGCTCCCCTGCCTGGACACGCCCCCTCTTCCAGGATCCTCCTACCACCATCTCGTCTGACTGGTCCTCACACAGCCTGCCCCCCGCAACACACACATCCATGTTTCCTGCCCTTAGAAAAAGAGGCACGTGTGATTCACTTCCATTTCACAGCTAAGAAAACTGAGAACCAAAGAGCTTAGTGCTACTCGCACAAGATCCGCTAATCCCATGGGACAGTGTTCCCAGCCTTTGTTACAACAAGGGCCCCTCTTAAATGTCAAAACCTGGGACTTCCCTGGCAGTCTAGTGGTTAAGACTCTGCTCCCAATGCAAGGGGCCTAGGTTCAATCCCTGATCAGGGAACTAGATCTCATTCTGCAACTAAGACCCAGTAGAGCCAAGTAAATAATAATTTTTAAAAATGTCCAAATCCTTCTCAGGTCTCCTCCAACCCAAAAGTAGCTGAACTTTTAATATACTCATACCTCATGTTATTGTGCTTCGCAGGCATTGCTTTAAAGAAATTTTAAAAGTTTCTGGCTACCCTGCATCCAACAAAACTATCAGTGCCATTTTTCCAACAGCATTTGCTCACTTCATGTCCTTGTGCCGCCTTTGGTAACTCTCACGATATTTTCAACTTTTTCACTATTGCTGTATGTATTATGGCGATCTATGATCTTTGATGTTACTATAACTTTTTTTTTTTAATTTATTTTGGGCGGGGGTCGGGTTGGGGAGGGAGGGGAGCGGGCGGGCCACTTCCATTGGTCTTTCATTTCTCTATTTTCATCCGTCTTTGTTCCTTGGCTCCTGTGGGCCTCCCGTTGTGGTGGTGTCTATCGCTGCAGAGCGCCGGCTCTGGGTGCACGCGTGCCAGAGCTCCAGCTCGGTGATTGGACACATCGGTCCAGCCGCTCCGCGGCACGTGGGATCTTCCCAGGCCAGGGATCAAACCGGCGCCCCTTGCACTGCAAGGTGGTGTCTTTACCCACTGGACCACCAGGGAAGCCCGATGTTACTATAACTTACTGAAGACTCAGGTGATGGCTAGCATTTTTCAGCAATCAAGTATTTTTAATTAAGGTTCATGCATTGTTTTTTAAGCCATAATGCTATTACACACTTAATAGACTACAGTCTAGTATAAACATAATTTTGATATGCACTGGGAAACCAAAAAATTTACGTACATTGCTTTACTATGATATTTGCTTTTTGGCCACCATCTGGAATTAAACCCACAGTGTCTCCAGGGTATGAACTAAGACAGACAAAGTGAACATGTAATGACAAGCAGGGACTGAATTCAGTGGGACTTTTAAAGGAACTTACTGTATTCACCACACAAGCATAGAGGTGGATTTGAAAAGTAAAACAGAAATGTGGGCAGTAGATTTCTCACAAAAACTGCAGGAGGTGCAAGGTGCAGGGCTCTCAGGGTGGGAACCACCATAGAAGAAGGTGCTTCTGGCTAGGCTCCAAAGAAGAAATTCGGGGAGTAAGCAGATGAGGAAGGGGGTCCACTGGGCCCTGAGGTGTAGGAAAAAAGATTCCAGAAAGACCGCAGGAAATAATGTGCACATTCTCTTTGAGTATTTTGAAGTATCCTAACATCATCTTAACCATCCTGGAAAAGTCTTGATTTCAAATCTCACCTCCTTTTCTCCTAGTTGGTTAGAAATTAATGGACATAATTAGTGCTGTGTACACAGCCCTGTTCCTCAGGTTGTCTCATGCAGAGCTGCCTGTTGGAACCCAAGTACTTAACAATTAACCACCTCCGCTAGATCCGGCAAGGTTTGACAGAGAACTCCACCAGGTAGCTACTCCAAGAAGTAGTTTCCGGGGAAGTGTTCACTGGAAGGGGCCATAATAACAATGATTACGTAAGAATAGCTAACAGTTACATGGCACTTCAAGTCAGACAATGTTCTAGGCCCTTTGACACCTATTGCCTCTTTTAATCTCCAGAAACTCATGAGGATATGCCGTTAAGATCTTCAGTTTACAGATGAGAAAGTGAGAAGACTAAGGCAAAGAGGTGAAGCAGCTTGTGCCTAGTCCTATAGCAAGCGAATGGCTGAGCCGCGAAGGAGGGAAGAGGGATGCACTGAGAAACAAACTGGGGGTTCTCAACAGTTTTCGTAATTCCCCCTAAGTCACAAGACATGTTGGTTCTGGGTGTGTGGTGAGCGGAGATAGGAAGGAGACCACTCCCAACTAGCAGAGGGGCTAACATAAGATGAAACGCTACCAACGAAGCTGGCCGGAGTGAGTAGGAAAGGAGGGGAGAGGAAGCATGGGAGACTGACTTGGCTGGCTCCCAGTCAGTTGACTCAACCTAGGATCTCATAGGCTTGAGGGAATCACGGTAAACTTCTGAGCAGGCAAGTGATGTGAGGCCAAAGATATTTGCAGAAGATGGGCCCTGGCAGCTGGGGAGGCTGAAGCAGAGAAAGGCTAGCTGAAAGCAAGCCAGCTGTTGTGGTAATCAAGGTGTGAGGTGATGAAGGCCAGCGGGGGCGGGATGGGGTTGTGGAAAGGAGACAAAGGGACAAAACCGAAAGGGAGTGAAGGGCAGTGTTTCTGCAAGTGTGGCCTGTGGGCCACTCACATCAGGTTTGTTGGAAAGTCAGTTCTAAAATAACAGATTTCAGAGAACTTCCCTGGTGGTTCTGTGGTTCAGAATCCACCTTGAGATGCAGGGGATGTGAGTTCAATCCCTGGTCAGGGACCTAAGATCCCACATGCCATGGGGAACTAAGACTACATACATGGCAGCTGCTGAGCCCACTCTCCACAACTAGAGATTCCACCTGATGCAACAAAGATCCTGAGTGCCACAGCTAAGATCCAATGCAGCTAAATAAATTAATCAATATTTTTAAATGCAAGGCCCAGGCCCTACCCCCAGACTAAAGAGGGAAGTGGGTGGAGCTTGGGAATTGATAATTTTAACAAGCTCCTCTGGTCATGCTGCAGGATGTGAAAGTTTGAGGAACCTCTGCTAAGTGAAAAATCAGCATGACCTGGTAACCAAGTGAGTTGGGATGAGAAAGCAAAGTAGCCACAGGTTAAGGATGAGTTGAAAGTTTTGTGTTTTCTTTCTAACTGTGATAAAAGATATATAACATAAAATGTACTATTGCAACCCTTTTTACGTGTGCATTTCAGTGGCATTAAGTATATTCACATTGTTGTGCAACCACCGTCACCATCCATCTCTAGAATCTTCTCCACTTCCAAACTGAAACGCTAGACCCATTGACACAGACTCCCCATTCCAGCCTCTCTCTCCCACCCTCAGGTGATCTGAAAGCTTTGTGTCTGGAGGACTGAGACACTCTGGAAGCCCCAAAGGAGGTGGGGCTGTAGGAAAAGGTTGCAGATTTGCAGACGGAAGATGAACTCCAATTTTGATCTTTGACTGAACTAGGCATATTTGCATATGGAAATATCCCAGAAACAGCTGTGGAAAGAAATGTCAAGTTCAGGGCTACAGCACCACATGGAAGTGTGTCTGCCTGTCATGGGAGCTGGAGTTATGCAAGGGGACGTGCACCCCAGGAAGTTGGGGGCCGAGGAGGTCGACCAGAAAGCCAGAGCTGCCTTTCAGAGGCCAACCCACAGTGAGGCTAAGTGAGAGAGTGGGGAGAGCTGACTGGGAGGTGTCAGAGAAAGACAAGACAGGCCCCCTGGCACCACTGAGGTTTGCGATCTCCTCCCGGTCTTTGTATTTTTGTCTATTCTTTTTGACATTTCCTCTTCAGAGTCCTTAGAGCAAGCCCCACCAGCTTATAAAATTAAACTAATCCCTAAAGGTCATTTGCAGGTAGAATGAGGCAGCTGAGATATTCAAGGAAGAGGAGTGAGGAGTCTGGGCTGTCATCCTCATCTTTGGCTAACAATCTGTAGGACCTTGGGCAAGTCACTGGCGATGTTGCCAGACTTGAGCTTCCCAATCTGCTCAACAAAGCAGTTGCCCGGGACTGAGTCTCAACCAGGTGCCTAGTCAGGACCCCAGCCAAGAAGAACCCTCTCGTCATGAGATTTATACAACTACCTCCTTGCTTTAGGCCTCAGTCTCCTTTCCAGCTCCCACATTCTATTTATCCTCCTATCGAGTTCTTAAAAAGTTGCTAAAGAAACAGACACTTCTTTAAATTTATGTTTATCAAACCTTTTATCTTATATTGGAGTGTAGCTGATCGACAATGTCATGATAATTTCAGGTAGACATCAAAGGGACTAAGCCATACATATACATGTATGTATACATATACATGTATGTATTCTTCTCCAAACTCCTTTCCCATCCAGGCTGCCACATAGCATGGGGCAGAGTTCCCTGTGCTTTACATAGGACCTTGTTGGTTATCCATTTTAAATACAGCAGTGTGTAATGTTCATCCCGGACTCCATAACTATCCCTTCCCCCCAACCTTCCCCTCCAACACCCCACCCCCTCCAGTAACTATAAGTTTGTTCTCTAAGTTTATGAGTCTGTTTCTGTTTTGTAAATGAGTTCATTCATATGATTACTTTTTAAATTTGTTTTTTAAAATATTTATTTAAAAAAATATTTATTTGTTTGGTGCTGGGTCTTAGTTGCATCCTGAGGGACCTGGTTCCCTGACTGGGGAATTGAACCCTGGCACCTGTGTTGGGAACACAGTCTTAAGCACTGGACCACCAGGAAGTCCCTTATTTCTTTTTAGATTCCATTCCACATATAAGAGATGTCATGTATTTGTCTTTCTCTGTCTGACTCAGTATGACAATCTCTAGGTCTAGCCATGGTGCAGAAACAAGCACTTTTAAAGACCAATATGTTGCTCAGCACTCCACATGATTTTGCAGAAGAAGAAATCATCTATAGCTTAATTTCCCAGCCTTTCTCATGGCATGAGTCACTTCTGGCTGTCTATAAGGTGACAACACACTTACGAGTTCTTGGTCACCAAACTCACCGTGGTGGGGGTGTGAGTTGCATGGCAGACATCTCAGGTGGGCAGAGGGAAGAGACTGGTCTTCAAAATACTTGGGATTGAGGCCAATAAATAGAGAGGGCAGGAAGAGATGAAAAGGAGCTGACTTTGGAGGGAGTGGCCAGAGCAGGACAGGAATTAGAAGAGGAGGAACGTGGGCCTAAGGGGCAGTCCCAGCCCACTAGATCTTTCTTAGCTGGGCTCCTCAGCTGTTTCAGGGGTGAACATCCTGCTAGAGATCAACTGTCCCAATCTGCCATCTACCACCATGATAACACTGCCTAGCAAACAACCATCCGATTCAGTACATAAACAGTGAATATCTATATAGTTCATGAAGTCTGTAGGGTTCAGCTGATTTGGACTGAGATCAGCTCCTTTCAATCTTCCTCACTCAGGTGCCTTAATCTTTTCCTAGAACCAGCTTTGGTTTTGTTGACTTTCTTCCATTTTTCTCTACTCTCTATTTCTATATTTGCCTTTATACTTTTCTTCTGCTGACTCTGAGTTTAACTTGTTATTTTTCTCGTTCTTAAGATGAGGTTATTGATTTTTAAATCGTTATTTAAAATCTAGATGTTTGGGAGAAATATCAATAACCTTAGATATGCAGATGACACCATCCTAATGGCAGAAAGTGAAGAGGAACTTAAGATCCTCTTAATGAAGGTGAAAGGGGAGCGTGAAAAAGCTGGCTTAAAACTCAACACTCAGGGGACTTCCCTGGTGGTCCAGTGGGTAAGACACCACACACCCAATGCAGGGGATCTGGGTTCAATCCCTGGTCAGGGAACTAGATCCCACATACCATAACCAAGACCTGGTGCAGTCAAATAAATAAATAAATACATTTAAAAAGCCCTCAACTTAAAGTATCCAACATTTGAAACAATAGATAGGGACCATGTGTTTTTTCCCGACTCAGTATGACAATCTCTAGGTCTAGCCATGGTGCAGAAACAAGCACTTTTAAAGACCAATATGTTGCTCAGCACTCCACATGATTTTGCAGAAGAAGAAATCATCTATAGCTTAATTTCCCAGCCTTTCTCATGGCATGAGTCACTTCTGGCTGTCTATAAGGTGACAACACACTTACGAGTTCTTGGTCACCAAACTCACCGTGGTGGGGGTGTGAGTTGCATGGCAGACATCTCAGGTGGGCAGAGGGAAGAGACTGGTCTTCAAAATACTTGGGATTGAGGCCAATAAATAGAGAGGGCAGGAAGAGATGAAAAGGAGCTGACTTTGGAGGGAGTGGCCAGAGCAGGACAGGAATTAGAAGAGGAGGAACGTGGGCCTAAGGGGCAGTCCCAGCCCACTAGATCTTTCTTAGCTGGGCTCCTCAGCTGTTTCAGGGGTGAACATCCTGCTAGAGATCAACTGTCCCAATCTGCCATCTACCACCATGATAACACTGCCTAGCAAACAACCATCCGATTCAGTACATAAACAGTGAATATCTATATAGTTCATGAAGTCTGTAGGGTTCAGCTGATTTGGACTGAGATCAGCTCCTTTCAATCTTCCTCACTCAGGTGCCTTAATCTTTTCCTAGAACCAGCTTTGGTTTTGTTGACTTTCTTCCATTTTTCTCTACTCTCTATTTCTATATTTGCCTTTATACTTTTCTTCTGCTGACTCTGAGTTTAACTTGTTATTTTTCTCGTTCTTAAGATGAGGTTATTGATTTTTAAATCGTTATTTAAAATCTAGATGTTTGGGAGAAATATCAATAACCTTAGATATGCAGATGACACCATCCTAATGGCAGAAAGTGAAGAGGAACTTAAGATCCTCTTAATGAAGGTGAAAGGGGAGCGTGAAAAAGCTGGCTTAAAACTCAACACTCAGGGGACTTCCCTGGTGGTCCAGTGGGTAAGACACCACACACCCAATGCAGGGGATCTGGGTTCAATCCCTGGTCAGGGAACTAGATCCCACATACCATAACCAAGACCTGGTGCAGTCAAATAAATAAATAAAAATACATTTTAAAAAGCCCTCAACATTCAAAAAACTAAGATCATGGCATCCACTCCATCACTTCATGGCAAAAATAGATAGGGAAAAATGGAAACAGTGATAGACTTTATTTTCTTGAGCTCCAAAATCACTGTGGATGGTGACTGCAACCACGAAATTAAAAGACACTAGCTCCTTGGAGAAAAAGCTATGACAAACCTAGACAGCGTATTAAAAAGCAGAGACATTACTTTGCCAACAAAGGTCCATATAGTCAAAGCTATGGTTTTTCCAGTAGTCATGTATGGGTGTGAGAGTTGGACAACAAAAAAGGCTGAGCGCTGAAAAACTGATGCCTTCAAACTGTGGTGCAGGAGAAGGCCCTTGAGAGTCCCTTGGACTGAGAGGACATCAAATCAGTCAATTCTAAAGGAAATCAATCCTGAATATTCATTGGTAGGGCTGATGCTGAAGCTGAAGCTGCAATACTTTGTCCACCTGATGTAAAGAGACAACTCGTTGGAAAAGACCTCAATGTAGGGAAAAATAGAAGGCAGGAGGAGAAGGGGATGACTGAGGACGAACTGGTTGGATGGCATCACTGAGTCAATGGACATGAGTTTGAGCAGGCTCTGGGAGATGGTGAAGGACAGGGAAGCCTGGTGTGCTACAGTCTATGGGGTTGTAAAGAGTCAGACATGACTGAGCTTCTGAACAACAACAGCTATATATTTTCTTCTTAGCACCACGTAACCAGTATGTATTTGGTATATAGTGGTTTCTTTTTATTCGTTTCAGAGTATTTAAAATTTTGCTTGTGATTTAATTTTTGGACATTATTTAATTTGATGTTGTGTGATTTGCATGTACTTTTTCATTTTTGTGGACTTTTTTTTTTTAAAGCTTTTCCTGCAACTTTTGTGATGATATGTGTGTGGTTTTTTTTTAAGATTTATTTATTTATTTATTTTGGGCAGGGGTCAGGTTGGGGAGGGAGGGGAGCAGGCGGGCCACTTCTATTGGTCTTTCGTTTCTCTATGTCCATCCATCTTCGTTCTTTGGCCCGTGTGGGCCTCCCACCGCGGTGGCGTCTGTCGTTGCAGAGCGCCGACTCTGGGCGCATGCGCTCCAGAGCTCCAGCTCGGTAATTGGACACATCGGTCCAGCCACTCCGCGGCATGTGGGATCTTCCCAGGCCAGGGCTCGAACCGGCGCCCCTTGCACTGCAAGGCGGTGTCCTTACCCACTGGATCACCAGGGGAAGCCCTTTGTGGACTTTTTAAATTGAGGCATAGTTAGATGCATGTGTGGTCAACCATGTCCGACTCTTTGTGATTCCCAAGGACTGCATCCCATGACCAAAATACTGGAGCTTCACTGTCAGTTCTTCCAATGAGTATCGAGCATTGATTTTCTTTAGGATTTGATTGGTTTGATCTCCTTGTCCAAGGGACTCTCAAGTCTTCTCCAGCACCACAGTTCAAAGGTATCAATTCTTTGGTGCTCTACCTTCTTTACAGTCTAGCTCTCACAACTCTTAAGTCATCACTGGAAAGACCACAACCCTGACTATAGGCACCTTTGTCTGCAGAGTGAGGTCTCTGCTTTTCAACACACCGTCTAGGTTTGTCATAGCTTTCCTGCCAACAAGCTGTTGTCTTCTGATTTCATGGCTGCAGTCACCAATCGCAGTGATTTTAGAACCCAAGAAGAGGAAATCTGTCACTGTTTCTGTCCTTCTATTTGCCATACAGTAATCAGGCCTGATGCCATGATCTTAGTTTCTTTAATATTTAGTTTTATGGCTCTTCGCAACTATGGGGTTGTAAAGAGTCAGACATGACTGAGCTTCTGAACAACAACAGCTATATATTTCTTCTTAGCACCACGTAACCAGTATGTATTTGGTATATAGTGGTTTTTTTTTATTCGTTTCAGAGTATTTAAAATTTTGCTTGTGATTTAATTTTGGACATTATTTAATTTGATGTTGTGTGATTTGCATGTACTTTTTCATTTTTGTGGACTTTTTTTTTTTAAAGCTTTTCCTGCAACTTTTGTGATGATATGTGTGTGGTTTTTTTTTAAGATTTATTTATTTATTTATTTTGGGCAGGGGTCAGGTTGGGGAGGGAGGGGAGCAGGCGGGCCACTTCTATTGGTCTTTCGTTTCTCTATGTCCATCCATCTTCGTTCTTTGGCCCGTGTGGGCCTCCCACCGCGGTGGCGTCTGTCGTTGCAGAGCGCCGACTCTGGGCGCATGCGCTCCAGAGCTCCAGCTCGGTAATTGGACACATCGGTCCAGCCACTCCGCGGCATGTGGGATCTTCCCAGGCCAGGGCTCGAACCGGCGCCCCTTGCACTGCAAGGCGGTGTCCTTACCCACTGGATCACCAGGGGAAGCCCTTTGTGGACTTTTTAAATTGAGGCATAGTTAGATGCATGTGTGGTCAACCATGTCCGACTCTTTGTGATTCCCAAGGACTGCATCCCATGACCAAAATACTGGAGCTTCACTGTCAGTTCTTCCAATGAGTATCGAGCATTGATTTTCTTTAGGATTTGATTGGTTTGATCTCCTTGTCCAAGGGACTCTCAAGTCTTCTCCAGCACCACAGTTCAAAGGTATCAATTCTTTGGTGCTCTACCTTCTTTACAGTCTAGCTCTCACAACTCTTAAGTCATCACTGGAAAGACCACAACCCTGACTATAGGCACCTTTGTCTGCAGAGTGAGGTCTCTGCTTTTCAACACACCGTCTAGGTTTGTCATAGCTTTCCTGCCAACAAGCTGTTGTCTTCTGATTTCATGGCTGCAGTCACCAATCGCAGTGATTTTAGAACCCAAGAAGAGGAAATCTGTCACTGTTTCTGTCCTTCTATTTGCCATACAGTAATCAGGCCTGATGCCATGATCTTAGTTTCTTTAATATTTAGTTTTAGGCTGGCTCTTTCACTCCCCTCCTTCACCCTCATCAAATAAAACAGAACAATGGCTGTATTTTCCTATGCTGTACGATATATCCTTGTTGCTTCTCTGTTTTATACATAGCAGCTTGAATGTCTTATTTTGCCCTCTCCCCTGCCCCATTCCCTCTTCCCACTGCTGAAGAGCAGTTGCTGACCTTATGGAGAATAATGGACAGTTCAGAGTGCTACAGTCCATGGGGTCGCAAACAGCTGGACACAGCTGAGTGACTCAACTGAACTGAACTGAACATCTTTCACCAATGATCCTGTATTTACAAATGTAAATCACCCAGAGCATTATAGCAGTGTCTTAGTGTAGTAGATCTCTTAGAAAGGAAGAGAGGAAATGATGTTGGAATAAACAACCAGAAGTTTCTTCTTCGGGTGTTTGAATGTGAGACATGAGGAGGAGGGAGAAGATGAGAGCATAGCAAACTGTGCCATAAACAGTCCTGTGGTCACTGACTTCTGCATAAGAGGTTTTACCTCCTTCAATGGGCCAAAACTGACTGGCAGGTGTGGTCTGTGCCCTGGGAACCAAGTGAGCAGAGCCACCCTTGGGGGTGTAGTGTCTCTGCTGCTGCAAAACTGTTTTTCCAGAAGTTTCCAGCCAAGTGGACCTTAGAAGCCGCCCCAACAGGTTTCTCATCAGAGAGATTCCAGAAACGCCATCCTCTTACATATCTCTGTGGAGGCAAATGGGATAGCGATACCTGAAATAGGAGGCTCTGGGTCAAAATCTGGGACACTGATCTCCAAAGTCAGGATGCCAGAGAGGATCCTCTTAGTTACACGTGACTATAAAGGGAACATCAGCACAGAATCTTCAGATCTTGGGACTTTATGAGAACTTGCAAGTCCTCCAATCCAACCTCATCCCACCAGTCCTCATTGTCTTCCAACCTCTAACCTCACACTCAAGACAGGAAATTCTCTGGTGGCCCAGTGGTTAGGAGTCTGCACTTCCGTTGCAGGGAGCAAGGGTTCTATTCCTGGTCAGGGACTGGGGCAGGTGGGGGGCGGGTGGCAAGGGAAACAGGCTGCATGGAGAAGATGTTCCTTTGAGGAGATTATTTTCTACGGCAATGGAGCTTTTTGCAGAACTAAAAGATTTGGTGGAGGTAAAAATTGCCCAATCACAGCTGGTTCCCCAAACCTCGGAATACAGGATCTGTTTCAACAGTCTTTAAGCTTGCTGAAGAGCAGTTGCTAACCTTATGAAGAAGAACAGATGGTTCAGAGTCCCTGAAGGACCAACAGCTCCCCCAATTCCCTTCTTCTCACTCCAAAGGCATCCATGTCATCTTAGCAGTTTCTGCCTTGCAGAGGGTCAAGGAATTGGTTTATTTTGCTTTTTAGCAAAAAGCAGGAGACTTCAGAACTTCAGTCCTTGGGGCTCCCAACTGAATTTTTCTACAAGAGTTTCCTTGGAAGGTCCTGCCAGTTAATGACTTTCAATATTCTTCATCAAGCCCATGAAATGGGTTGGGGAATGCTGAGGGAACTGGGACTTAAATAAACTATTTCTCTTGCCTCTGGGCAGAGATGATTCTGGTGCCAGATTGAGCTATTGAAGTCTGTCCTGCCCAACCAGCAAGCAAGATTCCTCAGGCAGAACATAACTCCTGCCCCTCCCACGAATGCTGAACATTCTGTTTTTTGCCCTTAGGAAGAAACTGGTAAATAACTACATTCTCTTCTCCCCATTGCACACCCCCTTCCTTGCAAAACCTAGGAATTGGGTCACATTATCCAAATCTGTGTGGTTTAGGAAGGCTCAATATCAAGCTTCAAATTGCTGGCAGACACACACGTTGGAGGGTAGCCTGTGTTCTCCTAGGTGACACAAAGCTGTCAGGATGCCAGAGAGGATCCTCTTAGTTACACGTGACTATAAAGGGAACATCAGCACAGAATCTTCAGATCTTGGGACTTTATGAGAACTTGCAAGTCCTCCAATCCAACCTCATCCCACCAGTCCTCATTGTCTTCCAACCTCCAACCTCACACTCAAGACAGGAAATTCTCTGGTGGCCCAGTGGTTAGGAGTCTGCACTTCCGTTGCAGGGAGCAAGGGTTCTATTCCTGGTCAGGGACTGGGGCAGGTGGGGGGCGGGTGGCAAGGGAAACAGGCTGCATGGAGAAGATGTTCCTTTGAGGAGATTATTTTCTACGGCAATGGAGCTTTTTGCAGAACTAAAAGATTTGGTGGAGGTAAAAATTGCCCAATCACAGCTGGTTCCCCAAACCTCGGAATACAGGATCTGTTTCAACAGTCTTTAAGCTTGCTGAAGAGCAGTTGCTAACCTTATGAAGAAGAACAGATGGTTCAGAGTCCCTGAAGGACCAACAGCTCCCCCAATTCCCTTCTTCTCACTCCAAAGGCATCCATGTCATCTTAGCAGTTTCTGCCTTGCAGAGGGTCAAGGAATTGGTTTATTTTGCTTTTTAGCAAAAAGCAGGAGACTTCAGAACTTCAGTCCTTGGGGCTCCCAACTGAATTTTTCTACAAGAGTTTCCTTGGAAGGTCCTGCCAGTTAATGACTTTCAATATTCTTCATCAAGCCCATGAAATGGGTTGGGGAATGCTGAGGGAACTGGGACTTAAATAAACTATTTCTCTTGCCTCTGGGCAGAGATGATTCTGGTGCCAGATTGAGCTATTGAAGTCTGTCCTGCCCAACCAGCAAGCAAGATTCCTCAGGCAGAACATAACTCCTGCCCCTCCCACGAATGCTGAACATTCTGTTTTTTGCCCTTAGGAAGAAACTGGTAAATAACTACATTCTCTTCTCCCCATTGCACACCCCCTTCCTTGCAAAACCTAGGAATTGGGTCACATTATCCAAATCTGTGTGGTTTAGGAAGGCTCAATATCAAGCTTCAAATTGCTGGCAGACACACACGTTGGAGGGTAGCCTGTGTTCTCCTAGGTGACACAAAGGGAAGCTGCTGAGCTCCATATTTCAGCAAGTTGTTTTTCCATATACTTAGCATCTTAACTCAGGCGATCTATTTCCGTTTCTGTACTAGCAAGGCATTAAACTGTCTTAGAAGTATAAAACTAGCTCAGACAGGCATGCCTGTTAGGGAAAGGGAAAGTTCCCAGAAATTCCTGCCATCCAATTACCAAGGCTAACCCCCTCCTTCAGTAGAGTCATTTAGTCAGTCATCCATTGATTCATTCAATAAATATTAATAGGGAATCTATTATCTCCCAGGCTCTCTGACAGTTGAAGATCCTGATCTCCTGGAGCCTATAGTCTAGCAGAGGGAGACAGACAATCGAGAAACAAACAAGGACTTCTCTGGTGTTCCAGTGGTTAAGACTCCACACTCCCAATGTAGGGGCCACATGGGTTCAGTCCCTGGTCAAGAAGATTCCTGTGTGCTGCACAGCCAAAACAAAGGAACAAACAAACAAAAAAGAGCAACATCAGGCAGCGAGGAACTGAGGCTGCAAGACAGGAAGAGACTTGCCCAAGATCACACAGTCCATGTCCAATCCATGTGTTCTGACTCCAGTCTCATATTTTCATTGAATATACATTAAGTATTGAGTACCTACTATGTGCCTGGCACAGTGCTAGGCACTGAGGATATAAGATAAATAGGACGGACAAGGTTCCCGTCCTTAAGGAGTTTATCTTATAGTCAGGGGGCATGTTAAAGGTCAGTCATGTTCCACTCTTTGTGATCCTATGGACTGTAGCCCACCAGGCTCACCTGCTCATGGGATTTCCCATTTCCTGCTCCAAGGGATCTTCCTAACCCAGGGATTGAACCCATGTCTCCTGTGTCTCCATAAATAAACACACAGAAAACCATAGAGACTTAGAGTTTCTAGTCCACTATGTAGGGAAACCCTGGTGGTTCAGATGGTAAAGAATCAACCTGCCAATGTAGGAGACCCGGGTTTGATCCCTGGGTTGGGAAGATACCCTGGAGAAGGAAATGAATACCCACTCCAGTAGGCTTGCCTGGAGAAGCCCATGGACAGAGAAGCCTGGTGGGCTACAACCCATGGGGTCTCAAAAAGTTGGGCATGGCCTAGCCACCAAACAACAACATAAAACATGTAAGGGCTTCCCTGGTGGTCCAGTGGGTAAGGACACCACCTTGCAGTGCAAGGGGCGCCGGTTCGATCCCTGACCTGGGAAGATCCCACGTGCCGCGGAGCAGCTGGACCCATGTGTCCAATTACCGAGCCGGAGCTCTGGGGCGCATGCGCCCAGAGCCGGCGCTCTGCGACAACAGACGCCACCGCGATGGGAGGCCCACAGGAGCCAAAGAACAAAGACCAATAGAAGTGGCTCACCCGTCCCCCCTCCCTCCCCAACCTGCTCCCCCCACTCCAAAAAAAAAAAAAAAAATGAACTCTTAAAAAAAAAAAAAGTAAGGATTTTAGAAGTCACCACTCCATTGACCAACAAGTAAAAAGGTTTTTTTCATAAGAGAAGTGAGGTCTCTGAGTAAACTGTTGCCACCCAAACTGGAGAGACAGACAAGGAGATACAGATTCACAATTTAAAGCAGAGACCTCAGTGGGAACCAGTACTGGGGTAGGAAAACCTGAAGTGTAATTGATGAATCGCTAGTGGCTCAGTGTGGAGAAGTCTGCGATTTTAAAATTCCAGATCACCCAGTCCACAGGGAGGCCATCATACTTTTGTGAACTTTATCTCCTTAGAGTGAATATTGGAAAACAAAAACTTCTTGTACTTCTGGCAAAGGGGAGGCAAAAAGCAATCATTTTGAAATACACCAGACCATTCTGTTCTTAAAGTGATCTGCCTTCCGGAGAAGCAATTAACCAGTGCCTAACCTAGGGTTTTATCAGAGCCTAACCGACCCGGGAGAAGGAACTGGTCAGCTCCAGCACATTCTAACCATCCTGTCCCATCAAAATTGGGGGAAACACTGAAACACACAGATGGCGTTCAAAGTCAAGGGGCACAACATCATGAAGGACTGACACCTAATCATAGACCTGTGGCATGCTTCCTCTATCTGACCATTTACCACCAAGTCACTAGAGGAATATTTACCTGGTTCCTTTGGCCCAGGGCATCACATCTTCCTTTCAACAACAACAACTGCAATAAAATACAAAGCATATTAAAAGACAAAAAATAGAGTCTGAAGAGGCTGCACAAGCATCAGAACTAGACTCAGATATGGCAAGAATGTTCAGATGATCAGACCAGGAATTTTTTAAAACTATGAAGAATATGCTAAAGGGCTTTAACGAATAAAGTAGACAACATGCAAGAACAAATGGATGATGTAAGCAGAGGGATGGAAAGTGTAAGAAAGAATCAAAAAGAAACACTAGAGGTCGAACACAGTGTAACACACATGAAACATGCCTTTGACGGGCTCATTAGTAGACTGGACGCAAGTGAAAAAAGAATCTCTGAGCTGAGGAATATGACAATAGAAACCTCTAAAACTGAAAAGCAAAGAGGCAAAAAGAGAATGGAAAGAAAAAAATAAAAACCACAGCAGCAGCAGAATCCAAGAACTATGGGACAACTACAAACACTGTGATATATATGAAGTAGTCCTACCACAAGGAAAACTAAGAGAAAAAAAGAAATGATTGAAGCAATAATGATTGATAATTTCTCCAAAATTGTGGTTCAGTCACTAAGTTGTATTGGACTCTTTGTGGCTCGATGGACTGCAGCACCCCAGGCTTCTCTGTCCTTAACTATCTCCCAGAGTTTTCTCAAACTCATGTTCATTGCGTCGGTGATGCTATCTAACCCTCACCAACTCCCCCCTCCATCCTCTCCTGCCTTCAATCCTCCCTAGCATCAGGGTCTTTTCAAATTTAATCTCAGATGCCAAGCTACAGATCCAGGAAGCTCAGAGAACACCAAATGACCAATGCTAAAGAAACTACACAAGCACATATTATATTCAAACTTGAGAAAAATCAAAGATAAAGAAAAAAATCTTGAAAAAAGCCAGAGGGAAAAAATGGGGGAGCAAAGATAAGGAACATATATATATAATTATATTTGACTTCTCCTCAGAAAAGAATGGAGTGAAATATTTAAAGTATTGAGAGAAACAAAAACAACACCAACAGAGAATTCTGTAGCCTGTAAAATTAGCATTCAAAGGTGAAGGAGGAAAAAAAAAGTGAAGGAGAGGGCTTCCCTGGTGGCTTGGTGGTAAAGAATCTGCCAGTCAATGTAGGACACACAGGTTTGATCCCTGGTCCAGGAAGATCCCACATGCCACGGAGCTACTAAACCCGTTCACCACAACTACTGAGCCCGTCCTCTAGAGCCGGAAAGTCATCACTACTGAGCCAGCGACACAGCTACTGAGGTTGGCACACCCTCGAGCCTATGCTTCACAACAAGAGAAGCCACCCAAGTGAGAAGCCCACACACTGCAACTAGAGGAAAGCGTGCACAGCAGCAAAGATCCTGCACAACCAAAAATAAAAAATAAATAAAATTATTTTAAAAAAAAACTGAAGGAGAAATAGGAACTTCCTTGGCAGTCCAGTGGTTAAGACCTTGACCTCCAGTATGGAGAGTGGGGTGCAGGTTTGATCCTTATTCAGGGAGCTAGGAACCCACATGCCTTGTAGCCAAAAAACAAACAAACAAACAAACAAAAAAACCCAAAACATAAAACAGAAGCACTATTCTAACAAATTCAATAAAGACTTTAAAAATGATTGAAAAAAAAAAACTTTTAAAAAATTGAAGGAGAAATACTTTCTCAGACAAATGAAAATTGAGGGGATTTGATGCCAGTACACGTTATGTTGCAAGAAACATTAAAAGAAGTCCTTCAGTGACAAGGAAAATAATACAGATCAGAAACGCAGATCTACATAAAGAAAGGAAGAGCATCAGAGAATGAATACAGTAAAATAAAAACTTTTTTCTTATTCTTAATTGATCTGACAATAGCAATTATTTTTGAAATAATAATAGCAATAATAGGGCTTTCCCTGGTGGCCCAGTGGGTAAGGACACCGCCTTGCAGTGCAAGGGGCGCCGGTTCGAGCCCTGGCCTGGGAAGATCCCACATGCCGCGGAGCGGCTGGACTGATGTGTCCAATTACTGAGCCGGAGCTCTGGAGCGCATGCGCCCAGAGCCGGTGCTCTGCAACAACAGCAGCCACCGCGGTGGGAGGCCCACAGGAGCCAAAGAACAAAGACGGATGAACATAGAAAAACGAAAGACCAATAGAAGTGGCCCGCCTGCTCCCCTCCCTCCCCAACCCGATCCCCGCCCAAAATAAATAAATAAATAAATCTTTAAAAAAAATAATAATAATAGCAATAATATATTTGATTATGTATGGGGTTTCCCAGGTTGTTCAGTGGTAAAGAATCTAACACATGTGTTCAATCCCTAGGTCAAGAGGATCCCCTGGTGAAGGAAATGGCAACCCACTCCAGTATTCTTGCCTGGAGAATCCCATGGACAGAGGAGCCTGGCGGGCTACAGCTCACAAAGAGTCAAACACAACTGAGGCGACTAAACAGTACAACAATAATTTACGTATGTTTATGAATAAATCATAGTAAGCGTACAAGGGATGGGAGGGGGAGTGGGGCTATTTCGTTACCAAAAGGTATGTACACTGCCCATTGGATGGTATAGCATTATTTGAAAGTCGACTTGGATAAGTTGTCACTGTATACTGCAAACTCTAGGCCAACGCAAGATTGAAGGAAAACAAAGTCCAAGGACTGACACTATTTGATTTGAAGACTGACGACAAAGCTAAAGTAATCAAGGCAGTATGCTATTGGTGAAACAATACACTAAGAGATCAGTGGAACACAAGAGAGAGCCCTATAAATAGACGCAAATAAATATACTCAACTGACCTTTGACAAGGGAGCAAAGGCAGCACCGCAGAGCAAAGGTAGTCTCTTCAACAAATGGCATTCGAATACCTGGATATCCACATACAAAAGAAAATGAATCTAGACACAGATCTTGATTCCTGTGGCTTCCTAGTAAGTTTTCAAGCCCAACCGTGTCAGTCCTCTGACTTTATGTGTAAATGTTAAACTGTGACAATATTGAGTTCTAGAAGCTAACACAGGAGAAAATCTAAATGACCTGGGGTTTAGCGATGACTTTTTAGATACAATACACAAGGAACAGTCTGTGAAAGAAATAATCGATATATTGGACACTGTTAAAATGAAAACTTCTGCTTTGTGAAAGACACTGTCAAGTGTATGAAAAGACAAGCCACAGACTGTTTTCAAAAGACACGTCTGATAAAGGACGATTATCCAAAATAGACAAAGAACTTCTAAAATGTAATAATAAGCATGAACAACTCTAAGTTCACTGCTTAGGACTCCATGCTTTTGCTGCTGAGGGCCCCAGTTCAACCCCTGTTTGGGGAACTGGGATCTCAAAAAACCTCGAGGTGTGGCCAAAACAAAATTTACAAATAAAAAAATTAAAATGAACCAAAGACCTGAAGAGACATCTCACTTGAAAAAATACCACCAACAGATGGGAAGTAAGCATATGAAAAGATAATCAACATCATATACCATCAGGAAAACGCAAATCGAAACAGCAACGAGATACCTCTACACACATTAGAACAGCCAAAATCCAAAACACCGACATCAAATGCTGGAGAGCATATAGAGCAAACAGAAAAATTAATTCCTTGCTGGTATGCATGCAAAAATGGGACAGCCACCTTGAAAGACAGTTTGGCAGTTTCTTATACAACTAAAAAACATTTTCATATGATCCATCAGTCACACTCCTTGGTACTTACCCAAATGAGTTGAAAACATATGTCCACACAAAAATCTGCACGTGGATGTTTATTGCAACTTTGCTTATAATTCTCAAAACTTGGAAGCAACCAAGATATCCTTCAGTAGGTAAATGCCGGGCCCGCCGGCAATCGAACAGGTCCTGAAGAGAGTGGCAGATAGGCTAAGAAAAGAAAGAAGGACAGAAAAGATGGGGTTGAGAGGGACAGCAAGAAGGCAGACAACTCTAGAGGTTGCTGACAAGTTTATTGAATTCGCTCATCCCTTTTATACTTCAACAAGTAATTGTGTACACGTGCTTTAGGCCAGGTGTCGATCATAACACGTGCTTTAGGCCAGGTGTCGATCATAAACTAGGTGTTACCTCCTGGTGTGTTATTACAATGGTTCTGGGTCATAATGCCCCTCAAGCCCTGTAGAGAGGCTCCAGGTGTTCCTTATGATAGCTAAGGAACGTCTTCACAACACCTGGGGTGGCGGGACAGCGAGCTATGCTGTTATCAGCCCCTGTTGCCAGGGCAGCTCCCAGGGCTATGTTTCCTTAAAGGAAACCCCTTGAAACAGGGCAGCTCCCCGCAGGTAAATGGATAAATACACTAGGGTGCATCCAGACAATGGCATGTTATTTGGTACGAAAAATAAATGAGCTATCAAGACATGAAATACATGGTGGTTTAGTCGCTAAGTTGTATAACCCCATGGACTGTAGCCTGCCAGGCTCTTCTGTCTATGGGATTCTCCAGGCAAGAGTCATAGAGTGTGTTGGCATGCCTTCCTCCAGGGATCATGCCTGACACAGGGATTGAACCCAGGCCTCCTGCACTTCAGGCAGATTCTTTACTGACTGTGTTACGAGGGAAGCCCCTGTTCATTCTATGTATGAAAAGACATAGAAGAATCTTAAATGCTTATTACTACGTGAAAAAAATCAATCTGGACCTGGTGGTCCAGTGGGTAAGGACACCGCCTTGCAGTGCAGGGGGCACTGGTTCAATCCCTGGCCTGGGAAGATCCCACGTGCCGCAGAGTGGCTGGACCGATGTGTCCAACTACCGAGCCAGCGCTCTGGAGCGCATGTGCCCAGAGCCGGTGCTCTGCGACAACAGAGGCCACTGAGATGGGAGGCCCACACAGGCCAAAGAACAAACATGGAAATAAATGAAAGACCAATAGAAGTGGCCAAAAAAAAAAAAAAAAAAAGATTTAAGAGCCTTTAATATGACTAATCTGGGATCATACATATCTGTAAACAACAAAACTCTGTAAAAGTAAAGAGCAAAATAAAAATTAAAAAAAAAAAACTACCAACTATGTGATTTCAATTATATGATACTCTGAAAAAGAGAAAACTATGGAGACAGGGAAAAAGTCAGTGGTTGCTAGGAGGTGAGGGTAAGAAGAGACAAATTCTTGGATCATAGAGGATCTGGGGGCAATGAAACTATTCTATGATGGCAGATACACTTGTCAAAAGCCATAAAATATGCAACATGAATGAGGACTTTGAGTGAGAATGACATGTCAATGTAGGTTTATCAATTGTAGCAAAGGTACCCCTCTGGTGGGGGCAGGGGCGGGGCAGGCATAGTTGGGGAGGCTGTGCATGTCGGGGGACAAGGGGTATTAGGAAGCTCTATACTTTCCACTTAGTTGTGCTGTGAATCTAAAGCTGCCCTAAAAAATGAAATGAAAGTGTTAGCTGCTCAGTTGTGTCTGACTCTTTGTAGTCCCATGGACTGTAGCCTGCCAGGCTACTCTGCCCATGGGATTCTCCAGGCAAGAATACTGTAGCGGGAGTTGCCATTCCCTGCTCCAGGGGATCTTTCCAACCCAGGGATCAACCCTGGGTCTCCCTCATTGCAGGCAGATTCTTTACCATCTGAGCCACCAGGGAAGCTCTGAAAGATAAAGTCTAATAATTAAAGAAAAAAAGGAAAAAACAACAGAATGTTGACGTGACAGTTTCCTTAGAGATCATCTGTCCCTTCTACTGACTGATTTGGCAGATCCAATAGTTGAGGCCCAGAGAGCAGAGGGTACTTGCCTAAAGTCACACAGCAAGCTGGTAGCAGAGCCTGGGCCAAAACAAAATGTTGTGCTTCTCTGTCCAATATATATCACACCAAGTAGGAAGGATCAGCACATTGCTTTTCCTTTAGTTAGACAATGGTTTGCATGAACACCTCTGAAACAGATAACCAGCTCCATTGTTTACAAAAGGATAGAATGTCTTAGCCGTCAGTCCTTCCGATTAGCAAAAGATCAGCCCCACACCCAGGCCTTACTTCTAACCGAGTTCTAATGAACCTTCAGAGTTACGTGCACCCCCTGAGGCCAAAGC
This sequence comes from Tragulus kanchil, assembly GCA_022376925.1. Classification (NCBI taxonomy): domain Eukaryota; kingdom Metazoa; phylum Chordata; class Mammalia; order Artiodactyla; family Tragulidae; genus Tragulus; species Tragulus kanchil. Next base: position 60,136,779 of record JAIOJX010000001.1, on the reverse strand, counting down.
CAGGAAGGGAGCCTGCGGCCTTTCCCCATGTCCTGTTCTCAGCCCTCCAGCTTCTGGCCAAAGTCCAGAAGAGGAAAGAACAGTAGGTAAACTCGTTCATTAGGTCCTATTTATTCTTCCTAAAGTCTCGTAATTTGTTTTAAGGGAGACTTTTTACCTTGATTAATATCCTAAGCTCCCAAGCATGCATGAAGCTGTGTTTGAGTCTGAACAAACGTACCTGAGGTGTGCGCTGTCTGTAGTTCCCCATGGGCAACTAGTGCCACTGTCAACACTGTCTTTTCCAGATGCTTGTGACTACATCCCAGGGTCCTATCTGAACTGACACATGACTGCATCCACACTCTCCGACTTTGCAGAGAGCCTTAATTCACACATGGGTAATTTGATCTTCACTGCTTACTTCATGTTGAAAATGATTTCATGATCAGTGACCCTTCAGAGAGAGGTCTGCCTTTTCCTGCTCAACCCTAGCCCCAATCTCCGGGCATTCCCTGTCATTAGCCCCCCGCCGTCCTCCACTGGTAAATTCTTTCCTCTTCTGGGTTTTTAGTCTTGTAAGTCCACTGACTCAAGTTAAAACGAGCTCCCTTGTTTCTTCCTTATAATAATGACTCTCCTCCAACCTTTCACCCTCCCCTCCCCCAGCGTCCATCCCACTTCATTCCTTCCCTTCACAATCAAAGGCCCCTGAAGAAGAACCCCCTCAAAGAGCCCTTCTGCTCACTCTGCAGTCTTTGTAGTTTGCCTTCACATGCCCCCATCGCCATCTGTTCAGCTCCTGTCTTGGGGGCCCTCCTGCAGTCCTGGGCACTACTGAGCGTGCTCTCCTTGTAACTCCCTCCCCCGGGCCTCTGGACCCTATTCACTCCTGGTCCTCCTGCTGTTTCTACTATGATTTCATTTGAGTCACCTTCATGAAGTCTTCATCTTCTGCCTCTCTTTCCTGTTAGTGTTTCCCAGGACTCTGACCTTGGGTCTCTTCTCTTCTCACCATGATACATACGCTCTGCCCTTTGGGCTTCGTCGTTTTAACCTCCATCTACATGGTCCCACATGTATGGCCCCTGCCCGGTCTTCTCCCCTGAGTCCCAGACCCATACATCCAACTGATCCAATCTTCTGACACCTCACTCTTGGCACATCTGAGCTGACTTGACTTTTTCCCACAAATTCTACTCCTTTCTACTGTGTTCCCCATCTTGCTGAATGACTTCATTAGACACCCAACCACCGAAGCCAGATATCTTGGAGTTTTCCCAGACTCCTCTTCCTCCTTCATCTTTCCCTGTACCCAGCCCATCAATTTGTCTCACCAGCTGCACCTTCAAATATATCCAGAACATGACCACTTGTTGCTATTGCTACTATTGGACTGGCCAAAAAAAAAAAAAAAATCATTCAGGTTTTTCCATTGCATCTTCTGGGAAAATTGAAACGAATCTTTTGGTCAATTGAATACTACTTTCTTGGTCCAAGTCACCATCCCCTCTCACCGGGATGGTTGCAGCAGCCTCTGAACTGGGCCCCCTGATTCTACTGTCTCCCACTTCAGTCAGATTATAGCCTCCGTTATAGCCAGAAGCATCAGTACAGCATAGACTGACCATTTCACTCCTCTGCTCAAAATATTCCAAAGATTTCTCATGGTACTTAGAATAAAATTCAAACCTACTACCATTGCATAAAAGAAAGTCCACATTCTAGTTCCCTTCTGCCCTATCCAGCCTTTGTCACAGTAGTTTCCCCTCCCACCCAAAGCCACAGCCACTTCCCATGCCACGCTCTCTCCCCTTTCTGGATCTTTGCTTGGAACTCTTCCCTCTGCCTGGAATAATCTGCCATAATGGCCAGCCAATCAGGTGACCATAGACTCATGTTCCAAGACAGGGATACAAATCCTTCCTGTTATTCCCAGCTGACTCTACCATTCCTTCCAGTGTCCTCTCTAGCACCTGATGGTCATTATCAGGAAATGCCTGTGAAACACCTACTATGTGCCACTCCCACCGACTCCGTAGGCAACAAATTCTATGACTTTCCAGCTTCTGCTTCTTGGGTTTCTGTGCAAATGAGCAGATGAATCTATATTTTCTTATTTCTTCCTCCTTTTACTAAAAAGAAGCATACTACAGATACTTTTTTTTTTTTTTTTTTTTGCCTTTTGCCTTTTTAATGTACCAATATATCTTAGGAATCACTCCATATAAGTTCATAGGGAGCCTCCTCCTCCTGCTCTATAGCAGCAAGGGATTCCATCCTGTGGCTATACTAAAGTCTGTACAACCACTTTCCTGTGTATGGACATTTAGGAAATTCCAAATATGTCCCACATACATAAACAAAGATGTCATGAACAACCTCATGGATATACACTTCCATATTGTCTGAGGTATACTGTCAGGGTGTGCGTGTGTGTGTGTGTGTGTGTGTGTGTGTGTGTGTGTGCGCGCGCTCAGTCATGTCCAAGTCTTTGTGACCCCATGGACTGCAGCCTGCCAGGCTCTTCTGTCCATGGAATTTTCCAGGCAAGAATACTGAAGTGGGTTGCCATTTCCTCCTCCAGGGGATCTTCCTGACCTAGGGATAAAACCCGCATCTCCCACATCTCCTGCATTTCAGGTGAATTCTTTACTGCTGAGCCACTTAAGTCTCTGGTAATGTGATTAGTAAGTAAGTCAAAAGCTAAATACATATATGATTTTGTGAGATACTCTCAAATTCTCCCCTGAAGGGTTGTATTCGTTTTCTTTTCCACCAGTAATGTATGAGAACCACCCTAGAAATTTTTGGAGGAGGGTATTCTCGGGGCATTAGCTCCGCTTCCTAGCTGACCTGTGTTTGCGACTGATTCACCCCAGCACACGCGAAAGTTGCTCAGCCACTCAGCACGCAATCTTGCCTTTGAGAATTCTCCTTCTGGGTGGAGCAATGGACAAACCCACGCCCTGCATTGCTGGCAATGCTCCTGCGTCTTCTGCCTTTCACATTCTTTCTGAAGGAAAAACAAACACCAAATTACACTGGCTCCACATGTGCAAGGCTCCAGGCCTAGCAGAAGGTTCTTAATCAAGTGTCAGTTAGCTTGAAGAACACAGGAGGAAATACAAGGAAAGTTTAGTACTTTTCTAGGTGCAGTGAATGCCAATTTGGTTGGTTCCAAGGCATCTAATGAGGACAGGCATCCATCTTTAAAATAAATAAACCATCTTCTCGAGAATAATAATAATAGAAGTAATTTACTGTGCTTCCTAGATCACAAAGTGCTTTCACACACACACACACACACACACACACAGTGTCTCATTTGATCCATACAATAGAAGCATCCATGCTGGAACAATTACTTCTTTGGCCAATCATTGATGTACATTAACTGGTTCGTAGACTTTAAATGTGATTTATCCAGCCAGACTTCAAAGGGTTAAGGAGAGCTGAACTCCCAGCAACCTGAACTTATTAGAGGCCCAGGGTAGGAGGGAGCCTGGGAGCAGGAAATGGTCAGGAAGCCCAGTCAGCCCCAGGCTCAAATTTCCCTGACTGAGAGCCTCTGATGAATTATGATGGAAAACCGCCAACTGCACTGTATCCTCTCCCTTTAATTTAGGCATTTAATAAACAGATTGCATTGTTGTCCAGAAATGAGGAAGGTTAATAATTTCCTTGGACCAAAAGTTCCAAGCAGCCTTTGCGGCTTTGTGCAGACCTTCAAAAGAACTTCTGCAGACAGAGTCTGTGAAACTTTTTATACTTGTCTATTAAATTTTCACTAGGCTCCCCTGCCCTCATTAATATCATTAGGGTATAGACCTGAGAACCTGTCCAGCATTTGTCAGAGATCCCAGGGGATCTGAAGCCATAAATCAGATGATGCCCTCATGGGGCATTCCTCCTGCCAACTTTCCCAGCTGGCAGTGCCCTCCTGTTTCTCCCTGGGTCCCCCGGAACCCCCACCATTGCACCCTTGCCAGGAACTAATTGAAAGAGGCCTTCTCTTGAGCCCTCACCTCACAGCAGCAAAGTGTCCAACTGCTTCTACCAACAAATCAGGCTAGCACACAAAACATAAAACGAGGAGGCAAGGTCATTTGTCTCTTGGGTCTTCCCAGGTTGTCAGGGCTTCAGGGGCAGGTTGGATGCTATGGAGTCTATAAAGTCACTGCTTAAGGAAGCAATTATGAGCATGGGCTCTGGGATCAGACAGACCTGAACTTAGATGCTGGCTGTGCCCTTTGTTGGCTGTGTGTTCTTGGGTAAGTTGCTTAGCCTCTCTGAGCTTCTTTTTTAGATATAGAGAACAAAGTAGCTGTTAGAAGTGGGGAGAGGGAAGAGGGGAGGGGCTAGATAAGGGTAGGGGCTAAGAGACACAAACTATGATATATAACAACAACAAGAAATATAACCAATATTTTATAAAAAAAAAAAAAACTATAAATGAAGTATAAATACTGAATTGATGGCTCAGTGGGTAAAGAGGCGGCCTGTAAAGCAGAAGCCGCAGCTTCGATCCCTGGGTTGGGAAGATCCCTGGAGAACAAGGAGAGCTGAACTCCCAGCAACCTGAACTTATTAGAGGCCCAGGGTAGGAGGGAGCCTGGGAGCAGGAAATGGTCAGGAAGCCCAGTCAGCCCCAGGCTCAAATTTCCCTGACTGAGAGCCTCTGATGAATTATGATGGAAAACCGCCAACTGCACTGTATCCTCTCCCTTTAATTTAGGCATTTAATAAACAGATTGCATTGTTGTCCAGAAATGAGGAAGGTTAATAATTTCCTTGGACCAAAAGTTCCAAGCAGCCTTTGCGGCTTTGTGCAGACCTTCAAAAGAACTTCTGCAGACAGAGTCTGTGAAACTTTTTATACTTGTCTATTAAATTTTCACTAGGCTCCCCTGCCCTCATTAATATCATTAGGGTATAGACCTGAGAACCTGTCCAGCATTTGTCAGAGATCCCAGGGGATCTGAAGCCATAAATCAGATGATGCCCTCATGGGGCATTCCTCCTGCCAACTTTCCCAGCTGGCAGTGCCCTCCTGTTTCTCCCTGGGTCCCCCGGAACCCCCACCATTGCACCCTTGCCAGGAACTAATTGAAAGAGGCCTTCTCTTGAGCCCTCACCTCACAGCAGCAAAGTGTCCAACTGCTTCTACCAACAAATCAGGCTAGCACACAAAACATAAAACGAGGAGGCAAGGTCATTTGTCTCTTGGGTCTTCCCAGGTTGTCAGGGCTTCAGGGGCAGGTTGGATGCTATGGAGTCTATAAAGTCACTGCTTAAGGAAGCAATTATGAGCATGGGCTCTGGGATCAGACAGACCTGAACTTAGATGCTGGCTGTGCCCTTTGTTGGCTGTGTGTTCTTGGGTAAGTTGCTTAGCCTCTCTGAGCTTCTTTTTTAGATATAGAGAACAAAGTAGCTGTTAGAAGTGGGGAGAGGGAAGAGGGGAGGGGCTAGATAAGGGTAGGGGCTAAGAGACACAAACTATGATATATAACAACAACAAGAAATATAACCAATATTTTATAAAAAAAAAAAAAACTATAAATGAAGTATAAATACTGAATTGATGGCTCAGTGGGTAAAGAGGCGGCCTGTAAAGCAGAAGCCGCAGCTTCGATCCCTGGGTTGGGAAGATCCCCTGGAGAAGGGCATGGCAACCCACTCCAGTATTCTTGCCTGGAGAACCCCCATAGACAGAGGAGCCTGGTGGACTATGGTCCATGAGGTCACAAAGAGTCAGACAGGACTGAGTGACCAAGCACACACACATGCTGTACACCTGAAACTTACATGATATTGTAAATCAACTCTTCTTTAATAAAAGAAAAAAAAAAGGAAAGAAAAGAGAAGGTTCCCTGACTCTTTTTAATGCCTCTCTGTCCCAAGGAAGGGCATTCCCAGAGCAGAAGCGTAGGTAAGTAAGGTGAAGCCTGACCTTCTGGAGCCCAGGGAGACCAGATGGCGAATGCCACTTTGACTGGTGCAGTGTATGTGGGCACCATAGCTGAATAGCAAGTGAGGCCTTGTGATTTTCCAGATTCTCTGTGTGTGTGCTAAGTTGCTTCAGTCGTGTCCGACTCTTTGTGACACCATGGACTGGAGCCCTGCCAGGATCCTCTTTTCATGGAATTCTCCAGGCCAAGACTACTGGAGTGGGTTGCCATGCCTCCTCTAGAGGATCTTCCTGATCCAGGGATCGAACCCACGTCTCTTATGTCTCCTGCAATGGCAGGTGGGTTCTTCCACTAGTGCCACCTGGGAAGCCCAGTTTCATGATTATCTATACCCAAAGGCTATAGCCTTGGTTTGCCATCCATTTAGAGTCATTTCTCCCTCATAGGTCTTCAAAGGAGTTGTCCCCAAAGAGCAAACATTTTTCTTTGGGAAGCAAAGCATTCATCCTCTCTGGGCTGTGAGCAGGGCGCCTCTCCCCAGGCCCTTTGGGCTTGGAGAGAGGCAGCAGAGAAATGGGACTTCCCTCCCTAGCTCACTCTGTGGTGAGAAGTTCTGTGGCTTTCAAAAGGACAAATTGGGGGGCGGGGAGCAAAGCAAGGACGTTTGTGTCTCTTGTGATTGGCCATCCGTGGAAGTGGTGTGTCAGTGAGCAGCCAATTGCACGCAAGCTCGGGCATGTAGGCCCCTCCCTCCATGACCTGAATTGATGGCTCAGTGGGTAAAGAGGCGGCCTGTAAAGCAGAAGCCGCAGCCGATCCCTGGGTTGGGAAGATCCCCTGGAGAAGGGCATGGCAACCCACTCCAGTATTCTTGCCTGGAGAACCCCCATAGACAGAGGAGCCTGGTGGACTATGGTCCATGAGGTCACAAAGAGTCAGACAGGACTGAGTGACCAAGCACACACACATGCTGTACACCTGAAACTTACATGATATTGTAAATCAACTCTTCTTTAATAAAAGAAAAAAAAAAGGAAAGAAAAGAGAAGGTTCCCTGACTCTTTTTAATGCCTCTCTGTCCCAAGGAAGGGCATTCCCAGAGCAGAAGCGTAGGTAAGTAAGGTGAAGCCTGACCTTCTGGAGCCCAGGGAGACCAGATGGCGAATGCCACTTTGACTGGTGCAGTGTATGTGGGCACCATAGCTGAATAGCAAGTGAGGCCTTGTGATTTTCCAGATTCTCTGTGTGTGTGCTAAGTTGCTTCAGTCGTGTCCGACTCTTTGTGACACCATGGACTGGAGCCCTGCCAGGATCCTCTTTTCATGGAATTCTCCAGGCCAAGACTACTGGAGTGGGTTGCCATGCCCTCCTCTAGAGGATCTTCCTGATCCAGGGATCGAACCCACGTCTCTTATGTCTCCTGCAATGGCAGGTGGGTTCTTCCACTAGTGCCACCTGGGAAGCCCAGTTTCATGATTATCTATACCCAAAGGCTATAGCCTTGGTTTGCCATCCATTTAGAGTCATTTCTCCCTCATAGGTCTTCAAAGGAGTTGTCCCCAAAGAGCAAACATTTTTCTTTGGGAAGCAAAGCATTCATCCTCTCTGGGCTGTGAGCAGGGCGCCTCTCCCCAGGCCCTTTGGGCTTGGAGAGAGGCAGCAGAGAAATGGGACTTCCCTCCCTAGCTCACTCTGTGGTGAGAAGTTCTGTGGCTTTCAAAAGGACAAATTGGGGGGCGGGGAGCAAAGCAAGGACGTTTGTGTCTCTTGTGATTGGCCATCCGTGGAAGTGGTGTGTCAGTGAGCAGCCAATTGCACGCAAGCTCGGGCATGTAGGCCCCTCCCTCCATGACCTCACGTGGCCCTGCATGAGGTTGCTCCTTGCTTGCTCTCAGACCCAGGAGCACTGGGAGTTCTGCCCAGCTCAGCACTTCGTTATACGATGGAGGCAGGAAGGAACTGGCCAGTCAATACTTAGCTGCTGACTGGGCCGTGGCCAGACTAAACAGAGTTGGGATATGTGACTGAGGGTTGGTGCTACCTTCACTGTACCCCAGGCAGTGGGACTACAGAGCACCCTCAAATAATGGATACCGGAGTCACTTCATTTCCTTCCTGCACCAAGCATCTGCATTGGCTGCCAGAACCCCAGATGTGCCACGAGGCATCCATGAATTCCTCCTACCAGAATGTACTCAGACTCTTTTGCTTGGTCCCCTGTTAAATTCCTTCTTGTGGGAGAATAGGACCAGGAGCAGGGTGACTGAACAAGTCATTCCACTTCTCGGGGCCTCTGTTTCCTCATCTGTAAAGTGTGGGGGCTGAACACCTTCACTGAGGTCTCCATCCTCGGCCAGGTCACCATCATAAGGTCCTAATTGGTCTCTTTGCTTCTACTCCCATCCTCCTCTGTAATCCATTACTCACACAGCAGCCAGGGGACCCTCTTTAAAAATACAAATTAGATTGTATCTCTTTCCAGCTTAAAAGTTTCCCATCCCACTTCAAGCAAAATTTGAAATCCTTACCATGACCCACAAAGCCCTCTGTGATATGGCCTAGTCTCATCTCCTGCCCCCAACCTCCTCACAGCCGTCCAGCACATTCCACAAACATGCCAAGCTTATAATTGCCTCAGGTCCTCACATGGTGTACCCTTGGCCTGAGATGCCCCTCCCCAGCTTTTTGTCTGTCTGCCTCCTGGTTATGCTTATGGTCTTGGTTCAAGGTCATCTCCCAGGTAAACCTTCCTTGTACGCCATTGCCCCACCACTCCCGACAGGCTAATTCAAGTCCTCCTGTCATGTACACCCTCACTGGGCACTGGTTTTTTCCATCATGACTCTTTCGTAACTATAATTCTTTCTATAATTATCTAATACCTTCCACTTGATACCATAAGCTCGGCATGTAGGCCCCTCCATGACCTCACGTGGCCCTGCATGAGGTTGCTCCTTGCTTGCTCTCAGACCCAGGAGCACTGGGAGTTCTGCCCAGCTCAGCACTTCGTTATACGATGGAGGCAGGAAGGAACTGGCCAGTCAATACTTAGCTGCTGACTGGGCCGTGGCCAGACTAAACAGAGGTGGGATATGTGGCTGAGGGTTGGTGCTACCTTCACTGTACCCCAGGCAGTGGGACTACAGAGCACCCTCAAATAATGGATCCCGGGAGTCACTTCATTTCCTTCCTGCACCAAGCATCTGCATTGGCTGCCAGAACCCCAGATGTGCCACGAGGCATCCATGAATTCCTCCTACCAGAATGTACTCAGACTCTTTTGCTTGGTCCCCTGTTAAATTCCTTCTTGTGGGAGAATAGGACCAGGAGCAGGGTGACTGAACAAGTCATTCCACTTCTCGGGGCCTCTGTTTCCTCATCTGTAAAGTGTGGGGGCTGAACACCTTCACTGAGGTCTCCATCCTCGGCCAGGTCACCATCATAAGGTCCTAATTGGTCTCTTTGCTTCTACTCCCATCCTCCTCTGTAATCCATTACTCACACAGCAGCCAGGGGACCCTCTTTAAAAATACAAATTAGATTGTATCTCTTTCCAGCTTAAAAGTTTCCCATCCCACTTCAAGCAAAATTTGAAATCCTTACCATGACCCACAAAGCCCTCTGTGATATGGCCTAGTCTCATCTCCTGCCCCCAACCTCCTCACAGCCGTCCAGCACATTCCACAAACATGCCAAGCTTATAATTGCCTCAGGTCCTCACATGGTGTACCCTTGGCCTGAGATGCCCCTCCCCAGCTTTTTGTCTGTCTGCCTCCTGGTTATGCTTATGGTCTTGGTTCAAGGTCATCTCCCAGGTAAACCTTCCTTGTACGCCATTGCCCCACCACTCCCGACAGGCTAATTCAAGTCCTCCTGTCATGTACACCCTCACTGGGCACTGGTTTTTTCCATCATGACTCTTTCGTAACTATAATTCTTTCTATAATTATCTAATATCTGTCTTTACCACAAAACTGTAAGCTCTGTGAGGGCAGAACCCTTGTCTTATTCCCCATTTTATCTTTGGTAGCTTGTACAGTGCCGGGTGCATAGGAGGAGCTCACTAAAAATTGGTTCAGTGAAGGAATGATTGAGTGAATGAATGACGCTCCCTGCTGTCCTGGGCAGCCCACAATGTGAGCCCCATAGCTCCTTAGCCTGGTCTCTTCACCCTCTCTGGGGCTCAAATGCAACAGTGTTGACCTATTGGCCTCACTGGCAGGCAAACCTGGTCATTCCTAAAGCCAAATGTGAAGGACTTTGGCTTATGTCATTCCGTCCTCTTGCTCCTTTCCTCAGTGATTCAATCCCCCCTAGTATCCATCCAGCACCTACTGTTTGCCCGGGCCTTCCTCGAGCCTGCTGGTCTAAACATATTAGTCTTCCCAGACATGGTCTGGGTTCTGCAAGATCTCACATGTAAACAAGCAGTTTGCATGCATGGCAGCCCGTGCTGAGTGCCGGGAGGACAGAGGAAAGAGCAATTGAGAACTGATTGTCCTGTGGAAATTTAGAGGAGGAAAGGGAGGGGGAGCAGAAGATTGTGCAAGAGGGTAATCTGATCGGAGGCGGGAGAGGACTGTTTTTTCTGATGGAAAGGTGAAATATCAGAGAAGGATGCCCGTGTTGGGGAAGGGGCAGCATACTGGGGTGGACTCTGTGTCCATCGGGTGGCCACCACAGGCTACCTGCTTGGTTGGCTGGGCCACAGGTGCCTCTAATCTACACTCACACATAATTGGCTCTCACAACTATCCAGGGAATTTGTGAGATATGCGGAACCCATTTCTTCCTCCTAATCAGCAATGTAGATTCTGATCGAGTGGGTCAAGTGTGGAATCTGGTTATCTGCCTGTTCGATAAACACTCCACACATCATCTTGAGGCAGATGGTCTAAAGAGAAGACCTAGAGGAACACTGGTCCATGGCTCTGGCAGGCGACTCATGTCTGAGTGGGAACTTAAGTGGAAGCTTAGGATCACAGTGCTTCCTGAGCACTTGGGATGCATTGCTGATGGACGGCGGAGAGGTTAGGGTTAAGTGACAGAGTACGGGTGAGGGTGGGGGTTAAGGATGTAAGAGTCCTGAGCCCATGACAAGAGTCCTCAGGGCCTAGGTGTCCATCGATTCCCACCTGTCTCCCAGCTCGCTCCAAGACCAGGAATCCCTTGTGTGCTCAGATGGTTTGGGGGCTAGAAGGGAAGAAAGAAGATGTGGGTTTTCTAGAGGTGAACCTGGAATGGCAGAATGTTCAGGCTGCTCTCCAAATGAGCACTGATGGAAACATGAACACCAGGGTCCAAAGGTCTAGCCTATGGGTACAATGGAGCAATAGAGCAGGAGGAGATGACACGGACACATTTCAGTCATTCATCCATTCTTTTCTTCATTCCATAGACCTGTGCTGAAGGCCAGACACTGTACTAAGTGCTGTGAGGTTTGATGGTGTCACCAAATCCGGCCACGCATCAAAGCCAGAAACCAGAATGTCAACCTAGACCCTTTCACCTCTCTTACTTATCCCCTCTAGGCAGTCTGTTAACCAAGTCTCATTGATTCCACCTCCTAAATGTCCAGTGATTCCATTTGTCCTTCCCCAGCCCCTCCAGTGCAGCCTGGGCACTGCAACTCACTAACTCTTTCCTAGACTGACCTTTGCAAAAATTTCTCCACCGCTCTTGCTTCGCCCAGGCTTGCCTCACTTTGGCCCATTTCCCACACTGTAGCCAGACTGATGGTCTGTTATTCTGAAACAGCTTTATCAAAATATATGTTACATACAGGGTTGTACATTACATACAAACAATTCAGGGTTTCCCAGGTGGCCCTAGTGGTAAAGAACTCGCCTGCCAATGCAGAAGACTTAAGAGACATGGATTCAATCCCTGGGTCAGGAAGATCCCGCGGAGGAGGAAATAGCAATCCACTCCAGTATTCTCGCCTGGAGAATTCCATGGATAGAGGCACCTGACGGCTACAGTCCATAGGATCACAAAGAGTCAGACACGACTGAAGCAATTCCCTATGGATCGGTGGGAACTTAAGTGGAAGCTTAGGATCACAGTGCTTCCTGAGCACTTGGGATGCATTGCTGATGGACGCGGAGAGGTTAGGGTTAAGTGACAGAGTACGGGTGAGGGTGGGGGTTAAGGATGTAAGAGTCCTGAGCCCATGACAAGAGTCCTCAGGGCCTAGGTGTCCATCGATTCCCACCTGTCTCCCAGCTCGCTCCAAGACCAGGAATCCCTTGTGTGCTCAGATGGTTTGGGGGCTAGAAGGGAAGAAAGAAGATGTGGGTTTTCTAGAGGTGAACCTGGAATGGCAGAATGTTCAGGCTGCTCTCCAAATGAGCACTGATGGAAACATGAACACCAGGGTCCAAAGGTCTAGCCTATGGGTACAATGGAGCAATAGAGCAGGAGGAGATGACACGGACACATTTCAGTCATTCATCCATTCTTTTCTTCATTCCATAGACCTGTGCTGAAGGCCAGACACTGTACTAAGTGCTGTGAGGTTTGATGGTGTCACCAACTCCGGCCACGCATCAAAGCCAGAAACCAGAATGTCAACCTAGACCCTTTCACCTCTCTTACTTATCCCCTCTAGGCAGTCTGTTAACCAAGTCTCATTGATTCCACCTCCTAAATGTCCAGTGATTCCATTTGTCCTTCCCCAGCCCCTCCAGTGCAGCCTGGGCACTGCAACTCACTAACTCTTTCCTAGACTGACCTTTGCAAAAATTTCTCCACCGCTCTTGCTTCGCCCAGGCTTGCCTCACTTTGGCCCATTTCCCACACTGTAGCCAGACTGATGGTCTGTTATTCTGAAACAGCTTTATCAAAATATATGTTACATACAGGGTTGTACATTACATACAAACAATTCAGGGTTTCCCAGGTGGCCCTAGTGGTAAAGAACTCGCCTGCCAATGCAGAAGACTTAAGAGACATGGATTCAATCCCTGGGTCAGGAAGATCCCGCGGAGGAGGAAATAGCAATCCACTCCAGTATTCTCGCCTGGAGAATTCCATGGATAGAGGCACCTGACGGGCTACAGTCCATAGGATCACAAAGAGTCAGACACGACTGAAGCAACTTAGCACACATGCACACACTATGCGATTCACCTGTTTTAAGCATATAATTCGGAGATCTTTGTATATTCAGAGTTGTATAACCACCACCACAAGCCAATTTTGGAACCTTTCCACCATTCCGAAAAGGTCCCTCATGCCCATCAGCACAGTCACTTGCTGTTTCCACTCCCGTGGACAATCACTAATCTACTTTCTGTCTCCATGGATTTGCCATTTCTGGGCATTTCATATCACTGGAATCATGCAATCTGTGGTCTTTTGTGTTGTGCTTTGATTGCTTCTCTTAATACACAAGTCTGCTCAATTAGAACCCTGAATGAAATGATAATTAGGTGGTGGATGTGTAAACTAACCTTACTGTCGTAATCATTTTGCAATATAAATTTATATTGCATCATCAAGCATAGCTTAAGTTTACACAATGTTTTATGTCAATTATATCTCAATGAAGCTGGCGGAAAAGTCTTGAACAGCTCCTCATTACCCACCATCCAGACACCTCATTATTGTTCCAGGTTCTTCATACCTGACTCTGTGCTTCCCTAACATATGGAAATAGACTTTTTGGCCCACCTAGTACACTCTTTTCTGACTCCAAGCCTTTGTACCTGCGGTTTCCCTGCCTGGAATGCCCTTTGTAGTTCAGTCACTAAGTTGTCTGCAGCTCTTTGTGACCCCATGGACTGCAGCACACCAGGCTTCCCTGTTCTTCACCATCTCCCAGAGCTTGCTCAATCTCATGTCCATTGACTGAGTGATGCCTTCCAACCATCTCATCCTCTGTCGTCCCCTTCTCCTGCCCTCAATCTTTCTGAGCATTAGTGTCTTTTCCAATCATCTCTTCACATTAGGTGGCCAGAGTATTGGAGTTTCAGCTTCAGCATCAGTCCTTCCAATGAATATTCAGGGTTGATTTCCTTTAGGACTGATTGATCTTGCAGCCCAAGGGACTCTCAAGAGTCTTCTCCAGCATCACAATTTAAAGGCATCAATTCTTCATTGCTCAGCCTTCTTTATGGTCCAACTCTCATGTCCATACATGACTACTGGGAAAACCATAGCTTTGACTATACGAACCTTTGTCAGCAAGGTGATGACTCTGCTTTTTAATATGCTGTCTAGGTTTGTCATAACTTTTCTTTCAAGGAGAAAGCGTCTTTTAATTTTGTGGCTGTAGTTTCCATCTGCAGTGATTTTGGAGCTCAAGAAAATAAAATCTCAGGGGAAGAAAATGGCAATCCACTCCAGTATTATTGCCTGGGAAGTCCCATGAACAGAGGAACCTAGCAGGCTATAGTTCCCGGGGTCGCAAAGTCAGATATGACTTAGTGACTAAACATGCTAAATGAAGAAATACCTCAATAAATAGTTCTTAAATCAGAATTTACGTTTCTCAGAAAGGTGGCAACTCACTTAACATTACTTTGTTCTTTCACAGTACTGGCATAAATTCATTCTATTCATAGATGACAAGTTTTGTAATAAAATTCAATTTAATAATAATGTTATTTGTTATTTTGAAGGTTTTAGCATGCATTTAGGCAGAGTTTTTGCCTATGTTCACCTATTACTTCCTTTCTTTTTCATCATTGTTTTAACTTGATTTGATTCACCAGTCCTATTCCTTTTCCCTTTAACAAGCAAATAATCTAATGTGCTTAATATAATTCATATATTTATTTTTATCCAAATATACATGTATTTCTAACTTTAATGAATGGCATTATGCCACAGTTATAATTTTGCACTTTGCTCCTTTTACTCAATATTTTAAAAAAATCTATGTTGCTATCTGTGTACACTGCTGTTCACTGCTGTGCTTTGCCATAATGTGCACTCAACATATTTTATGTATTTGATGCCTAATCCCGTCGCCCCTTCTCCTTCCCTCAATCTTTCTGAGCATTAGTGTCTTTTCCAATCATCTCTTCACATTAGGTGGCCAGAGTATTGGAGTTTCAGCTTCAGCATCAGTCCTTCCAATGAATATTCAGGGTTGATTTCCTTTAGGACTGATTGATCTTGCAGCCCAAGGGACTCTCAAGAGTCTTCTCCAGCATCACAATTTAAAGGCATCAATTCTTCATTGCTCAGCCTTCTTTATGGTCCAACTCTCATGTCCATACATGACTACTGGGAAAACCATAGCTTTGACTATACGAACCTTTGTCAGCAAGGTGATGACTCTGCTTTTTAATATGCTGTCTAGGTTTGTCATAACTTTTCTTTCAAGGAGAAAGCGTCTTTTAATTTTGTGGCTGTAGTTTCCATCTGCAGTGATTTTGGAGCTCAAGAAAATAAAATCTCAGGGGAAGAAAATGGCAATCCACTCCAGTATTATTGCCTGGGAAGTCCCATGAACAGAGGAACCTAGCAGGCTATAGTTCCCGGGGTCGCAAAGTCAGATATGACTTAGTGACTAAACATGCTAAATGAAGAAATACCTCAATAAATAGTTCTTAAATCAGAATTTACGTTTCTCAGAAAGGTGGCAACTCACTTAACATTACTTTGTTCTTTCACAGTACTGGCATAAATTCATTCTATTCATAGATGACAAGTTTTGTAATAAAATTCAATTTAATAATAATGTTATTTGTTATTTTGAAGGTTTTAGCATGCATTTAGGCAGAGTTTTTGCCTATGTTCACCTATTACTTCCTTTCTTTTTCATCATTGTTTTAACTTGATTTGATTCACCAGTCCTATTCCTTTTCCCTTTAACAAGCAAATAATCTAATGTGCTTAATATAATTCATATATTTATTTTTATCCAAATATACATGTATTTCTAACTTTAATGAATGGCATTATGCCACAGTTATAATTTTGCACTTTGCTCCTTTTACTCAATATTTTAAAAAAATCTATGTTGCTATCTGTGTACACTGCTGTTCACTGCTGTGCTTTGCCATAATGTGCACTCAACATATTTTATGTATTTAATTTCAGAATGATGGAAGCATGAATTGTATCTGATACTTTGTCATCACAATCTGTGATTAATAATTATGCACTGTCTGTCTCATGAAAATAAATAAAAATTTCTCTGGATGCATAGGGAAAAAACCCTGCTACTGTTTCCATTGTTTCCCTATGCATTTGCCATGAAGTGGCGGGACTGCATGCCGTGATCTTAGTTTTTTGAATGTTGAGTTTTAAGCCAGCTTTTTCACTCTCCTCTTTTACTCTTAGCAAGAGGTCCTAGGCCTCCCCTTAAAGAGGCATTATTTCTGCTCCTTTTAGGGCTTGTTTCCTATTTCTCTTCATCTTAATACGGACACATCAATAATTTTGAAATGTAGTTTAGGACTCTTCTGGCAATTCAGTGGTTAAGAATCCACCTGCCACATAAAATGCAAAAGTGACTCTTGCTACTTCTGACTTCCAAATTGTAAGTTTATATGTGTATACACACACACATCCACATACACATGTGCAGATGTGTGTAGCCAAGGTGTGAGGGTAGGAAGAGCTTTTCCCATGAGTGGGAAAGAAAATCATCTCTACAATTAATTTCTACTTACTAACAATTGTGGGGGAGAGAGGAGGGGAAGAGTAAAGCATCATAGCTTCTATGACCTAGAATGAAGATCTTTTGTTTAAAGACTAACAAGGAGACTTCCCCGGCATTCCAATGATTAAGACTTTGCCTTCCAATGCAGGGTGTGAGGGTTCGACGGCAACCCACTCCAGTATTCTTTCCTGGAGAATCCCATGGACAGAGGAGCCTGGCGGGCTACAGTCCATGGGGTCACAAAGAGTCGGACATGACTGAAGCAAGAGAGCACACATGCATGATGCCAGCCATGATGAGGATGTGTAGAAGATACACTCTCCAGAGATCAGTGCATTGTGATGAAACCATGACATAACCAAGTATTTAGGTGAGATAGTGGGGTGTCCTAATGACATTCCAGAAGAGAGGGCAGCGACTGATATTGGGATTCTTGGACAGACAATAAGGGAGGAAGAACTCGAGTGAGGAGAAGAGTTTGGACAGGAGTGAGAAATGTAAAAAGCATTCTTCCATGGCAGCAAGAGAATGGCCTGAGCAACATCTTGGGGTGGCGGGAGGATGGTTTGGAAGAGGGAGAGCCCAGGGTGAAGGAATCACTTTGGATGCTGGCAACTTCATCCAAAAGAGTGGTGCCAAGGGACTGAAATAGGACTCTATCAGTAGGAATGACTGCACAGCTGAAGTAGGGTTTCCAGATTTAGCAAACGAAAATACACAATGCAAGGGACACACTTAAACTAAAAAAAAAAAAAAAAAAAGAAAACATTTCGAGTGTATTTGAAATTCACATTTAACTAATCACTGCTGCATTTCATCTGACATCCCTATACTTGTGGAGAGCAAGAAAGATGGAGCCAAACTTGGAAAACATAGAGTGCCATGCCAAACTGTTCACCCTGTGCCCTGATAGGTAATGAAGAGCCACGGGAGGGTTTTAACCACAGGTGAACGGGTGCCTTTCAAAACAACGGTTCGAGTAGTGGCAAGGGGAATGGACTGAGGTGCAGTGGTGGTGGCTGGAGGCTTTGAGAATAATTCAGGAGACAGAGGCTCAAGGTTTGAGTCCTGGCAGAAATGGTAGGCACAGGAGAGGGTGGAGTCCACGGGAACCCAGCTCAAATCAGATGATGCATTAATGCTAAACACACGGTGCAGGAGTAAGGCATGAGGGCTGTGATTCAACACCTAGGGCCAACGAGGGACCTGCCTTCAAGATTGGGTGCCCGTGATTTCTCCCGCTACCTCCTGCCAACCAAGGGGGGATTGAAGCGCCACTGGTTATGACTAGGAGGATGGGTCTGGATAGCTGCCGGAGCAGAAACCTCTCCCAGTGTTTCCTCCCGTTCGTTCTACACTCTTCCCTTCCCCTCCGGCTCTGGCGCCTGCCTAGAGCACACAGTGTTCTCTCAAGCAGAGGCACAACAGTGCATTCGCTGGGTGATTCACTGTCCCTGGTCAGAAGTGCCTGCCTGCTGGGACAAGGACCAGACAACCGCCAAGAACATCCCAAAGGGTCCCCAGTGTGAACCCTTAAAGAAAGGTTCACACCAAGTAAAAAAGCAGGTGTCTAAACAGTGCTGGCTTTCTCTGGGGCAAGTTTTAGCAGAGCTGATAAAGAGACGCCCCATTTTAGCCCCGCTGGCCAGGAACATCTAGAACACTCTCCTAGCTCAAGCCTATCAGTTCCTGAGGATGCAAGAACCAAGAAGGTAGAACTGCCTTCTGCATGTTGATTTGTTCCACGCCAGCTCAGACGCTGCCCCACCCTCTGGTCCCATGATTCTTGTGGCTGCACGTGGATCTACACATGGCTGAGGCTGACGCCTACAGCTGACAGCAGGAAAGGGCTCGTCACAGGCTGCAACACTGGGTGCAGGGGATGGGGTGATATTTTTTTCCCCTCAAGTCCCACTGTCTTTCTGCAGAATCTGTGGGACACAGTGTTCCTTCAGGGCCTGGGCTGCCCTTGCCCGCACCTTCTTTGGAAAGTTCTGAGGCCATTATGCCAGCCACGAGGAGACTATTTAGCTAAAGGTGATGACTCTAAACTCAGATGGAGCTGAAGTCTCCGGTTTACTTTCGCTTTACTAGCTGTGGATCTTAGACAAGTTACTTAGCCTCTCTGAGCTGAAATTGCTACTACCCATGTGTAAAATGGAGTCAATTAGGGGAGTTGGGGAGCTTCCCAGGTGGTGCTAGTGGTAAATAACCTGAGTAGACATAAGACTCAGGTTTGATCCCTGGGTCAGGAAGATCCTCTGGAGGAGGAAATGGCAACCCACTCCAGTATTCTTGCCTGGGAAATCCCATGGACAGAGGAGCCGGCAGGCTATGGTCCTTAAGGTTGCAAAGAGTCAAACATGGCTGAAGCAACTTGGCATGCGCACACACAGGGTAGTTGAGAGGATTCAATGAGATTAACCAGGTAAAGCATTTAGCCTTGTATCTGGCACTAAGAAAGCATTCAATAAATGTTAAAAGGTATAATTACCCACCTTTGAAGTTATGCCCATCTCCCCTTGTCAGATTTTTCCCCCCCAGGGTCACAGCTCAGAACCATCCCCTTCTGGGGCCTCTCATCCTAATTCAGAGCAACTTGCCTTTATCGTTCAGGCGTCTGCCTTTTATCTTATGTGCCATTGTTGGAGAAGAAGCCAGAGACAGAGGGCAAAGGGCAGGGGCAGAGCTCAAACTAGCTGCGCCGGTGGGACCAAGGAGATGCTGAGAGTCTATCCAATTAGCACTTTTTCAGTGTGGAGAGGCAGCTACCAGCAAGGGACTAAGCTTTTTGAGAATGTCCAACCTTGCTCTTACCCAAAGCAGGCGTGCCTGGACGTGGCAGCAGAGGGGAGACAGACCCTTCCCTGGCAAGCTCTGATCTCTTGGGTGGAAGGAAAGAACAGGGATCTCAAAGAACTCAAAGATCACATCCTACCTAGCCGTCCCAGTGGCCCCTCAGCTACCACCCACCAGCGCAGGCACCCATGTGCCCACCCCCCATTCACACCACACACTGAAAACCAAAGGAGCAAAGAGTCTTCAGGAGAGAGAGGCTCCTGGAGGGCCAGGCAGTTGCCCACCACCGGAGGCATTTGTTTGTTCTCCCAACTGTACACCAGGCCTCCAAAGGCACCTCCGTCTTCCGGCATCTCCTTCTTCCTGCATCTCCCAGGAGTTATCAAGAGCAAGTGCGAAAATGTCCCCAGTGCTAAATCAATTAGGATCATCTTGGCAATCTAGTCTTGGATTTAACACCAGCTTTTACTGCACCTTCTACGTAGCATCTAATTAAATCATTTCCAACTTCTAGGAAAAAGCGACAAGCACATGAGAAAAAGAGGACACAAATAGCTGCGTTCAAGGCGACTGCATAGAGAAAAATAGTCAGCGGGGGGGGGGGGGAGAAGGGGAGGAGAATACAGATGTTATCCTTAAAACATCTGGGAAGTGGTATCAGCCCTGTAAAAGCAAGGCTGGATGGGGGTGGGCCTTTCCATTGGCCTTGCCCAGCTGTCTTCCTCCCAGTGAGAACGAAATGTTCTTTCTTTTTGTGGTTTTAATCTCTTTTAACTTGGAATGAGTTGCCCGTGTCTGGCCCTTGCTCAGGGCTGCCGCTCTAAGGCGCTCTCACGCAATCGTGAAATTACCCAGTAAACCTTGGGTGGATGCCCTCCGCTCCACCCCACCACGCCCCCTCGCTCTCTCTCCTCCCCTCCTGCTGTTCTCCTCCCACTGGAAGAGTCGCTGTGGTTGGTTCTGAAGCGGCATCCAAGGCATCCCTTGCCTCTCGCTCACTCTCCCCCGTGGACACATGGATGGTTTCCCTTGCGGCCACTGCCAGGGAAGCAGGAGGGCTCGTGGGCCCGGCGACCGCAGGACTAGGGCGGGGCGGGTCCGAGAGGCTGGGCAGCCACGGAGTCGTGCCTGGGTCCGGGGGAGTCCCGGCTTACTTAGCAGAAGCAGCTGGGAGCATCGTGGCTCTCTCGATTTTCCAAAAGCCCCTGGCAAACGTCCTCCACCAAAGCTGCCCAAGAAAACCAAACCACCTACACCAACTCCCAGGGACCTGGGAGCAACAGGGGGAGGAAGTGTTTGGCTTTAGAATCCCAGAACCAGGGTGGGATGAGGGCTTTGGGCAGGGCCTTGTCAGAAGCCTTAAGGGCGCGCCCAGAGAAGAAAAGGGGAAAGGGGAAAGCAGCCAGGGATGAGAAAGTGGTTCTCTAAATTGGCTGCAAAATAGAATCAACTTGAGGAGTTTCAAAACAATCCTGGTACCCGGGCTTCACCCCAGACCATAGTTATCTGAGTCCCTGGGGATGGGACCCGGGCGTGAGTAGTTTTTAAAACTCCCCACGTGGTTCCAGTGTATCGCGGAGGCTGAGAGCCTGCGCTGTCTAGAGCCGCGGAGAGCTGGTGTACAGTAGCCTGGCCGCGCTGACCACGCCCCCCAGAGCTTTCTGGACTGCAGACTTCTCCAGATCCACCTCCGCCCCCACTGAATCAGCATCTGCATTTTTAAAGTAACCGCTGTATTAAGACAGCATTCACACGCTGCAGAATTCACCCTTTGAAAGAGGACAACTCAGTCATTTTTACTATCAGTTTCAGAATTGTGTGCCGCCACCACCTCTTATCTGGTATACTTTTCATCACTCCTCCCCCATAGTAATCTGGTGCCTATTAGCAATTACCCTGCCCCCCACAATTCCCTCCTCCCTCCAGCCATGGGCAACCAACATTATACTTTCTGTGGATTTGCCCATTCTGGATATTAGCAAGTGCATTTTCACAGAATACTTGCCTGCCAACTCAGGAGCTATAAGAGAAGTGAGTTCAGTCCCTGGGAATTGGGAAGATCCCTTGAAGAAGGAAATGGAAACCCACTTCAGTATTCTTGCTTGGAGAATCCCATGGACAGAAAAGCCTGGCAGGCTATAGTCCCTAGGGTTGCATAGAGTCGGACACGATTGAAACGACTTAGCACCCAGACCAGGTGACAACTCCGAGTACTACAGTTTGAGAGGCCGTAGTGTGAGAGACCTTCTAGAAGCAGCCCTTGCTGGCTCCCCTCCCACAATTGCTGTGATGCAAACATGTAGGTCCAGAGTTGCTAGATTTTCCGCTTCCTCAAGAGAAGCCAGAAATATGGACTTCTAGATGTGAAATCTTTCACTTTTTAAAAGGTTGGCAACCAATTCAAATTTTTGGAAAAAACTCTTTGAGCCAAACAAAACATGCCTTAGGGCGGGATCCAGCCTGTCAGCTGCCAGCTTGCAACTTCTCATAGTCACCAGGTTCTTACCCACGCCTATCAAAGCCCTTCCTACCCTGGTTGTCGTCCACTTCTCCTTGTTCCATGGATGTGGGAGCACAACTACTTCTTAACCTTCACAGAAAAGCCTCTGATTCTTTATTCTTCCCTCTCCAAACTGACAGTGATGCATTTATTGAGGGCCTATTATGTGTTTTGTGTTTTATATCTCTGGAATCACTTAAATCTTCACAAAAAATCACTCAGGCAGATATTGTGATCCCACTTCTAAAGACAAGGAAGGTGGAACTCAGAGAGTTTATGTAAATTTCCTGAGGTTGTACAGTAGCTAAATGTCCAGCTCCTGGACTTCGGTACCTGGGTTCTTTCCATCTCATGGTGCCTCTCCTTTGCCGATTTTTGCCCAAATGTCCCATTTTTCATCTTTTTCTTCCTGTTAACCTTCTCTATTTCCCCCAGATTGTCAACATAGCTCTCTGATGAAGCTCTCTGATGAAGACCAGACTGTTACAGAGCATGGTTTCAGCGAGCCGAAGTCTAGGTCTGCTGGAGTGAGAGTCTCAATTCCAAATACTGAAACTTATTTCCCCTGAGTAAACTCATCTTGCTTAAGAGGCATCCTGATCTTCGGTTTGGAAAATGTGGCCAATGTAAGTGAGCCATGCTCTATTCTGAGGCTGATTCATATTCAACTTGTGGTCAACTCCCTCCTTCACTGGGTGTTTTTGTGTTTATTTGTGTTGAGCCAAATTATGTTAGGTTTTGTCACTAACAAGCCCCTTGCACTTGCCCTCATTGAATTTCATCTGGTTTCAAAGGACCTTCTTTCTCCAACCCATCCGACCAGAAGTCCTTCCGTCATTTTCTGTGGGTTTGGCCTCCTCCCAACCTGCTTTCATTTTCAGATCACTTCAGGAAACTGTGTCCACCCTCCCCAAATGTCCCATCTGTTTCCATGCTTTCACTGCTCTGGGAACCCTGGTGAGGCCTCCTGGGGTTGGTGCAGACAGGTGGAGGGGGGCAGAACGCGTTCTCCCAAGTGGGCTGAGGTAGAGGAGGGTCTGATTGGGACTGAGAATGCTCCCTCATGGTGGCCTTAGGCTGGAAGCTCTCTTAGGTCATCTCCGGACCTGATGTGGCCCCAGGAGGGTGCCAGGGGCCTATGGACGTCTTTTCAGATCAGAGGGGCCCAGGGGAGATCCTTTGGCGGGAGATCCTTTAACTCAGTCCTGGCCTCCTTGGGACCTCCCATTTTCCGAATGCTGTGGAATCTCAATCGGGTTGCTAGGCACGGGGCTCTCAAACAATGTAGTGTGACAGCTCCCCAGCCCGCGCCAGGGGCCTCCCCAAGCCACAGGGTGTGGTTTGTAGTCTGGGTACATTCTGTACCCTCACTTGGGGGGCGGAGGGTGGGCGGGTTTGTGGTTCTTGGTGCTGTGCAGTGGAGCCCCGCCCATGCCCTTCCTCTCCAGCCACAAAAACAAGCTTAGACACCAGGAGGGGCGGAATTGAAACAGCGTCTGTTACTGTACAGCTGGCCCCCGGAGACTTGGAGATGGACACGCTCCCTTCCCCTTCCCCCTTCTCTGAAGGCGTCCCGGGTGTGGACGGTCAGCAGTGCCGGCTGCTCTCTGCTGCTGGCTCTGCGCTTCCCTCTTGAGAGCCATCCAACAACAGCCTAGGGGGATGCACGGCAGGGCTCTCTGGGGACAGTCACTGTCTTCTCCAGAGACCACAAACCATACCTTTCGTCTCTATGTGCAGGCACTGTTATAAGCACTTGACAGACCTCGTTTAACCCTAACAACATCCGAAGAGCAGCCCCTTGCTATGATCAGTCACATCTTACAGGAAACTGAGGCACAGAGAGGTTAAACAGTGTGCCCAAAGTTATCCACTACCAAGTGACAGAATCAGGATATGAACCCTAGTCTGGGTCCCTTATCTTGCCACTCGGACGGGACTACCTCCTTTCCCCTCAGCGTTCTTGACGACTGGACAGGTAGCATGTGTGCATGCTAAGTCGATTCAGTCTACACGACTCTCTGCAACCCTATCTATGGACCATAGTCCACTAGGCTTGTCTGTTCGTTTCCTATATAGCAGAAATTAACACGGGATTCTCCAGGTAAAAATACTGGAGTGTGTAGCCATTTCTTCCTCCAGGGGATCTTCCCAACCCAGGAGCAGAACTCACGTCTCTTAACGTCTCCTGCATTGGCAGGCAGGTTCTTTACCACTAGAGCCACGTGAAAAGCCCAGACAGGTAGCACCTCCTTACTGTCTTTCATTGGAGAATAAACTGACTTGGGTCTCAGAGGGGAGGACACACGCCCTGGAAAAGCTGGGAGAAGCAGACATGACTTTTGCCCAGTTATAGGGATTCCCCAGGACTCCCCGGGACTCAGGCCACACCCAATGCTGCTTCTGCTGGCTTGACCGGCAGTGTCTTCTCTGGAGAAATTCAGAGTGTGTGCGTGTGTGTGTGTGTGTGTGTGTGTGTGTGTACAGGCCCAGACTGCAGCTGGGGTGGGGTAGAGGAAAGAGGTGGCTCCCAGGGCTCTCTGGCGCCCTCTACAGGCAGTGCCCGCTCACTGCTGCTCCTCTCTCTAGGTGACTTGCTTCTGACTTCTGAGGCTTTATCCTTGAACCTCAAAACTCATTTCTTGTGGGCTGCAAGCTCAGCGGACCAGGCCGCTGCTGGGCCTGTTTGTTTTTATTTTATTTCTTTATTTTTTAACCATTTTAAGTGTACAATTCAGTGGTGTCAAGTACATTCACATATTGTACAGCCATCACTTCTATCCACCTCCAGACTTTTTCATCATCCGAAACTGAAACCCTGAAACTCCCTTAAACAATGCCATCAGAGTTTATTCAGTGTTAGCATGTGTTGGCATTTCATCCTTTTTAAAGGCTGAGTAATATTCCACTGTGTGTAGAGAGCACATTTGTTTACCCACTCATCTATTGATTTGGGTTTCCACCTTTGGGCCATTGTGAATAATGCCGTGAACATGGGTGTTCAACGGTCTCTTTGAGTCTCTGTTTTTACTTATGGAAAATCTGCTTAGGAGTAGATGTTGGGGTATTAGCCCCTTACCCCGAACAGGCTAGTGGACTGGCCCTCCTTGGAGGAAACTTGCTGTCACAGCTTTCTGCCCTGACTCTGTAAAGATAGTGGCTTCCTAAGCATACCAGAAGCCTAATCACATCAGCAGAGGTGAATAAAACCTGTTTTTGATTAAAAATAGAGCAGAAATTGAGTAATGCTTATGCGACTCTGAATATAATAAAAGCCACTGAATTGCAAATTTACATTGGAGAATTGTATGGGTCTATGGATTATATATCAATAAAGCTGTTTTTGTTAAAATATAACAGATGAAAATCTGTTCACCAGAAAGGGAAAGCAAAGACATATCAATGAGCAGCAAGCAAAGGCCACAGGCTTATGTGAATTGCTCTTAGGTGTTCTACTAACCTAATATACCCCTTAGGAATTCTATTAACCATATTTAATGTAGAGAGAGTCACAGGAATTAAGACTATAAAGTATCCTTAGGGACTTTCCTGGTGGTTAAGAGTCTGCCTTGCAATGCAGAGGCCATGGGTTTGATCCCTGCTCAGGGAACTAAGATCCCACATGCCGTGGAGTGACTAAGCCCACAAGCCATGACTAAAGATCCTCTACACTACAAGTACTGAAGCTTGTGCACTCTGTAGCCCATTTGCTGCCAACTACTGAGCCTGCACACCACGAGTAGACAGGCTGTGAGTCACAACAAAGGATTCTTTGTGTCCCAACTAAGACTTGATGCAGTCAAGTAAATAAATAAATATTTTTAAAAAGATACCCTTAAACAATAAGAAAAAATTTATTTGCTCATCTTAACTTTTCTATACTCAATAAAGATTATCTTACTGCCTAGCATGTACCAGGCACTATTCTAGGAACCAGGGATCAATAGTGGGCATGGATGACAAGGCTTCCCTAGTGGCTCAGAGACCTGGGCTCAACCCCTGGGTGGGGAAGATCCCCTGTGGAAGGGAGTGGCTACCCACTCTCATATTCTTGTCTGGAGAATTCCATGGACAGAGGAGCCTGGCAGGCTACAGTCCACGGGGTCACAGAGTTGGACATATAACTGAATCACTTTCCTATATAGCAGAAATTAACACAGCAGTGCAAATCAACTATACTTCAATTTTTCAAAAATAAAAGACTGAGGATAGTAAATCTTAATGCAATTTAGTCATTCCTTACATATATAGATTGTATTGTCAGGGAAAATTATGAAAGATAAAAATGGACAAAAAAGTATTAGCGGGTCATCTGTTGACTTTACCCATCAAGGTTATCTCTACCTTTCACAGTCTTCAAATTCTCTTATAATTCTAAGTTCCAGAAAATTGAGACCACTGCAACTGATGTTTCTATTTACAAATGAATTCTGTGCAGAAGAGAGACAACTGATTTCCCTTTCCCTATGGAAAGAGCCAGGTTTGAATCTATTTGAAAATTCAGTTCATAAGCTATTTCTGTTCTTGAATTTGCCTTGAACCAATAACATCTTTCTGGCTCTTTCATTAGTTAATCAAATTGTTAGCATAATGCTCATTTTATATTTAAATTACAGTCGTGATTTTTACCTTTAAAAGAGGATTGTTTAACACTATCTTTTAAATTCCAAAGAATACCTTAAAATGCTACTTTGGGCAATGATATTTTTTAACTACAGCATAGGATTTCTGTATATGTCATCAGCCAATTTTTGCAATGTTGACTATCTGTTTAGCGACAAGTATTTTGCTACTTCCTTGCTTGATACATTGAAAAACTGCCTACTCCTTTTTAAGATTTTTGAATCATATATGCTTGAAGTAATGACTGCATCAAAATATCTAAAGTAGGCTCCTAAGAAATCGGCGTATTTGGTCCCCTAAGATTCTGTACCCTTACTTCGAACATTCAGATAATAGCAAGAAAACGGGAATTCGCTTTCACAGTTCAGTATTTCAATGTGCTTCTGTAATCAGTCACTAAAAGAAGTCTTTTCTGATTCAACAGTTGTACTTACAAGCTTTTTCATGTTGATGTGGAGGCGCTGTTGTCAGTCAACACCCTGCTCCCACCACCTGCGCCGCCCTGCTGCCCAAGGCGCTCTTCTTGTATTCCTCATAGATACAGTGACCTGATTTTCTTCTCATAAGGTCGTTATGTCTGGGGCAAGAATCCCTCTATTTCCTGGTGGTGGAGGGATGATCTTGTTTTCGTTGCAAGTCATGCGGTAGAGAGTGTAGATCAGTGACAGGAACTGGCTCCTGCTGGCTCCTCTCCTGGGGGGAAGCAGAGCCCCGGGCTCCAGGTCACAGGTGCTCCACCCTCGGGGGGTGATCTCAGGTTCAGGTTCGGAGGGCGGGCCGGAAGATAGGACTGAGGTGGGGAGGGGTTCCTAGGTATGTTTCAGGACCCCAGATGGGACGGGGGCTGGAATCAGGACCAGAGTTGGGCTCTGGGCCCCAGTCGGTGTTGGCGTCCCACTGGGTGTTGGGACCCGCAATGGAGTTGGGATTTTGACAGGATGTACCCGATTGATATTGGCGTCTTGATGGAAGGGGGGCAGTCCCAATGGAAGTATGAGACTCCCTGGATGGACTGCCATTGCTTCCTTCACCTGAGTTGGGATTTGCACAGGAGTTGGGGTCTGGCTAGAGATCAAGGTCTGGATAGGGATCAGGGTCAGGATAGGGGTCAGGGTCAGGATGTGAGTTGCCTTCCCTACCTGAGTAGATGTCTGCTGAACTCTGGGTTCCTCGCTGTGTTGTGGGATGGATGACAGTCGGCATCCAACCCAGAGTCGGCGTCCTGATCGAGCCCGATGCCAGGATAATGAGGTGGAGGTCCTGCTTCCGTCCTGGTCCTCTGAGGGGTCAAACTCTGCACAGGAGTTGAGGCCCGGGCCAGGGTAGGGGCTGGGGTCCACCACTGATGGCTCATCTTAGATGGACTGTGGACCTGCTAGACCTTCCTGCCTCATTGTTGGAAAGCCTTTACTGCACTGGTCGTAAGGGTCCCAATGGGGTGCTGTGACAACATGGTCTCATAAGGCGCGCACGTCACACGTCACACACGGTTCCTGTGGTGAGTGGGGGATGGAGCGGGGACCTCTGTTATCCCCCCTTTAACTCCCGTCCCCTGAATCCCTACCTCCAGATTGCCAATGCCCTTCACATTCAGGCATTCACTGTATGTTTACTGAGTGCCTGCAGTGTGCACCGTCCAGTGCTAGGTGACTCTGTGGGCAGAGCAGTCAGGAAAACCCCAGTCAGTCCCATGATCAGGCTCTCTGTCCAGTGGGGGAGACATGAACGTGTGCTCCATCTCTAATTTGTGTCCTATGGGCTGTAGCAACCCTATGAACTGTAGCCCACCAGGCTCCTCTACCCATGGGATTCTCCGGGCAAGATTACTCAAGGGGGTTGCCATGCCCTCCTCCAGGGAATCTTCCCGACCCAGGGCCAGAATCTGTGTCTCTTGTGTCTCAGGCCGTGGCAGGCAGGTTCTTTACTAGTGACACCGGGGAAGCCCCAAAGGGCCTTTAGGGATCATCTAATTTTTCTGTCTTTATGAAATCAAAAACCAAGGTCCAGGAAGGAGGCAAGATTTGTCCAGCATTGCCTAGCCACTCAGGGGCAGGTCTGAGAACAGAACTCAAGACTCCTAATTTTTCTGGTGAGTCTTCAGGGCCTTTTCCAGATACCACCCTGCCTTCCTGGCGCTGCAAATCCTTTACCTGGGAAACTTTTGGGCCCAAGGATGCAGCTCCCTTCAAAATGAATTCATCTCTTCTACGGAACCCTCCCTTGAAGCTTTGACCATGTTGGTCCAGAGATGCAAGCTGACTCTGTGATGGGTGCACCATTGACATTATCAAATGCAGGCCTGGCTGCCAGGGATACAAGCTGGAACCTGGGGTAGATGGAGAATGATCCTGATGGGTGGCCAGAGTCTTCAGTCCTAGAGTGATCAAATCAATCATGGAAAAGCTACTTGCAACATATATGGAGGTGGCCAATGGTGAGGGGTTTAGGTGACAATGACAAGCAAGAGAGGCCCCTCAAGGCCAAGACCAATGAAAGCCAGCTGAGTTAAAAGGTTGGAGGGAAGAGTAATTGCCAAGAAAGCCAGAGGGGAGTGCCAGAAGCTGCTGAAAGGGTATGATGGGGGTTGAGGGTGGGCAGGGGTTGGTGGGGGGAGGGCAGTGGAGACGGGAGGAAGGGTGTGAATAAAGCCAGAAGGTTATTTAATTATTCCAACTTTGCCTTTTCTCTGATAAGATTTGCAGTAGCTTACAAGGGCTCACAAAATACATCAAGGCAGCATAAATTCAAGATAGAAAAACAAGAGTGGACAGCACAGAGAGTCAAGAACGAGGGTAGGAACACATACCATCAAACCCTCTGCCCCCACAAAGGGAAGGCCCGAAAGTCACCTCTGGTTTTTCTAGCAGCCAGCAGGAAAGGGGAAACCTTGATATACAATTCACAATATCCAGGAGATAAAAACAAACTCGTTGCTTAGAAGGACAAGTGTTCCCAGTACTCAGTTCAGACAGGAATTCCTCCCGGTGGGGTGGGGGTGGGGGGCTCAGAGAGGATACAGTGAAACACATCCTTGACGACAGCAGGGGTAGCAACAAGTTTCAAAGGGCTGTTTTTCATAAGGACCTTTGGGATTGGTCACCTGTACCCCACTGCAGCCAGGCAATTAGATGCTAAAAATAGCGTGTGAAGGTGCAATACAGTGCGGCTAGTATGTTCACACGGGTGGGAAAAAAGAAGGTGATATATAGGCATACATATGCATAGGGCCACTCTGGAAGAATAAATTGCTAACAGAGGTTGCCTCAAGGAAGAGGAAGTGGAGGACTGCGGCTCAGACAGGAGAGATTTCCTTTTCATCGTATACCATTTTGTACTGCCTGGATTTTTGTTCACCATGTCTTATCTTTGCAATAAAAGCATTTGTTGCTAAAATAATAATGACAGGGCTTCCCCTGGTGGTCCAGTGGGTAAGGACACTGCCTTGCAGTGTAAGGGGCGCCGGTTTGATCCCTGGCCTGGGAAGATCCCACGTGCCATGAAGCGGCTGGACTGATGTGTCCAATTACCGAGCCGGAGCTCTGGGGTGCATGCGACCAGAGCCGGCGCTCTGCGACCACAGAGGCCACCGCAATGGGAGACCCACAGGAGCCAAAGAACAAAGACAGATGAAAATAGAGAAATGAAAGACCAATAGAAGTGGCCCGCCTGCTCCCCTCCCTCCCCAACCCAACCCCCGCCCAAAATAAATAAATAAATAAATCTTTAAAATAATAATAATAATAATAATAATAATGATAATAATGACATTCAGAGTTCAGAGGGTCAGCTGGGGTTTTATCTCTGAGCCACAGACAGGCTGAGGATGTTGGGAAGTTCTCCTTGATGTTTAAGGAAAGAAGGAAAGTTAATATTTATTGAGCAATTCCTGAGTGCTAAGGGCTTTCATTTCCATTAGCTCATCTAATCCACACAATAATCCGGTGAAAGAAATCTACCACATAGACAATCAACTCGGTTTCCTTGGAGAAGAGACCTGAGTTAAACTGCTTATTTTTCTTCAGACTATTGATATTTTTCTTTTTTTAGGAGAGGTGAAAAAAGAGGACAAGCAGCTATGGGTAATGTAAAAAGCAGCTGCATGGAGCTTACTTATGCTACAGAAATTAATCTCTTTTTTTGCTCAAAAATTTTTCATGTTCATCTGAAATTCAAACTTAACTGAGCGTCCAGATTTTTTTTTTTTTAACTTTTTACAAATACAGATCTAATTGACAGACAACATTATATTAGTTTCAGGTGTGCAATATGATTTGCTATACATTTATATTTTGAAACGATCACCACAATAAATCAAGTTAACATCCTCTCCACATTTTTTTCATGCTTTTTAATCTACTATGTAAATCAAAGACTTTTATTTAGTGTATTTAAACTATGTACACCAGATATAATTATTTGCTATATATTCTGGAGATCAAGACCACTGTTTTACTGTTTGTTCTGTTTTTTTGTTTGTTTTCTTTTTCATAACTTTCTGTTGGTTACTTGTATCATTTTTATAATTTTAATAATCTATAAGTGCTTTTGGGATATAACTGTTTGCATAACTTTTCTAGTGGCTGCTGGAGGCATTATATAAAATAAACATAATTTATCATAGCCTACCGGTGCAAAATTATTCCAGTTTGAGTGAAGTATAGAACACTTACTTTGCTTTATACTCCATCATTTATAATATAGTGATCTTTTTTCTTATTTTTTTACATTTTCTCTAGCTTTACTAAAGTATAATTTATAAGCATATAATTGTCTTAAATATTACTTTTACATACATTGAGAACCACATCAGATAGGGTTATAAGTTTTGCTTCAACCATCAACCATAATTTAGAAAACTCAAGAAGAGAAAGTCATTGTATTTACCCATGTTTTTGTTTAACCATGTTCTTTCATTTTTCTTGATGTTCTAAGACCCGGTTCCTTCTTTTACTGATTCCTTTCTGCTTGTGTGCTCAGTTTCTTCACTCATTTCCGACTCTTTGTGATCCCATAGACTGTAGCTCAGCAGGCTCCCCTGTCCATGGGATTCTCCAGGTAAGAATAGTGGAGTGGGTTGCTATGCCCTTCTCCAGGGGATCTTCCCAACCCAGGGATCAAATCTGCGTCTCTTATGTCCCCTCCATTGGGAGGCAGGTTCCTTACCACTAGCACCACCTGGGAAGCCCTCCTTTCTGCTTAACCCCTGTTAACTCAGAAAACTCTTTTTTTAGGAAATTAAGCTGAACAGCCAGGTTTCTTGCACATTTCTGTTAAGAGTTTCACTGTGCTTCTAGAACCTTGGCAACCATCTCTTCCCATATATTTGTCAGTGACATTGAGTTTGTGCTAATGAGGCCCTCTGCTGTCTGCAGAGAGAAGGGCAACACCATAAATCTAGAGGCTGTAGCAAATTTCTCTACACTGGAACAAGGCAGAGCAGTTTATAAATTACATTCAATTATTACAGTAGCTGATCCCCAAACTTTGGAGACTTATAATGTCCTACCTCTGTTCAACTTCAAGATACTCTTTCCTTCTCTTCTCACAGAAGTGTATAGTGAGATAGTTTGAAAATGAAGGGTATGTCAAACTATATTTTGGATATTTAATGACAAATTGTCTCCTTAACCCCCAACCTCGGGTACTGGGAGACACCTTGGGACGTCATGGTGGCCAGTGCCATTTGCCACTGAAAGAAAAGAGCTCACAGGGGCCAACCTGGAATACAGAGTTGTACTAGCCTGGACCTTCCAGGGCGTTTATTCAACCATATTAAGAGGTAAGTACAATAGTGTCGGAGCTGAGGGGCCAGGTAGACCTCGACCTGTGGAGATAGGGCCAGCTTTCCCGTGAGCATTGCCTTCTGCTCCACCTAGGCTTTTGCTGAGAAGAGTCTTGGGTCTGGGCATAAAGGGAGGCAGTGGGACCTGACCTTACTCCCAAGCAGGAAAAGGAGGTCTGTCAAAAGGGAGCCCGATGCATATTCCCAGGAGACCCTGGGAAGGACATCACCAGCAAGGCTACTCTTCCCACTGAAGCTTTTCCTTCTCTTCCTTCAATCCATGAGAACAAAATTATAATTGGTACCAAGTCCGTAGTGCTCCCCTGTAGGGCTTCCCTGGTAGCTCAGATGGTAAAGAATCCACCTGCAATGCGGGAGGCCTGGGTTCGATCCCTGGGTGGGGACGATCTCCTGGAGAAGACAAGGGCAATCCACTCTGGTATTCTTGCTTGGAGAATCCCATGGACAGAGGAGCCTGGCAGGCTACAGTCCATAGGGTCAAGAAGGGTTAGACATGACTGAGACTAGGCAGGCAGCAAGGAGGAAAGCTCACACTTATTGTCAGGAACTGTATCAGGCACTTGACATTACCGATACCCTTTAAGATTCAAGACAGCCCATGGTAATACCTATGTTGTTGAGGGCTGGTTGGCCTATGTGTCAAGCATTGTTCTAAATATTTCACATGAGCTGTTTCAC
Source organism: Tragulus kanchil (assembly GCA_022376925.1). Lineage (NCBI taxonomy): Eukaryota > Metazoa > Chordata > Mammalia > Artiodactyla > Tragulidae > Tragulus > Tragulus kanchil. The sequence goes on along the minus strand of JAIOJX010000001.1, from coordinate 60,103,864 downwards.
GTAACCCTCACAGCACCTAGACCTAAGGCCATACTGTTATTACCCTTTTCTAGATCACACTGCCGACACGTGAGAGAGCTGGGATTTAAACTCAGATTAGACCCCCAAACCCATGTTCTTTCTTAGTCACTACACCAAACTTTCGGTAACTAACGGTACTCAAATTTGAACCAGGTCTGTGAAGAACTTGCACACCTAAGGTGTCTAGATGAGGAGGTCAGGTGGATAGAAGTTGTGTGCAAAACTCTACCAGCCTGTGCATGAGGTGACACATGCATGTGTGTATATGTGTGCGTACACACACACACACTGGAGAGAGGGACCAGCCAGTCAAGATGGAGCTCTAGCGGTTGCTGCCGAATCAGAGCCCAGAAGCAGTAGCTACTCGTGTGGAGAGTGTGGTTGAAAGGAGCCATGAGGGGATTTGTGGGGTACTGATGATGTTCTTTTTTTTTTTTTTTTTGATCTGTGTGCTAGGTGTGTTCAGTGTGTGAAAATTCATTAAGCTATAACGCTGTGAATCACATGCTTTTCCAATACGCTATTCGTCAATACAAAGTTGTGGTTTCTTCAAACGCAAAAGGAGGACCAGGAAGATGGTATAGACATAGTTTTGCCAATTGCTTCTGCTAAGTACAACTGACAGCTCTGAACAGTGTGCACGAAACAACCGCAGGAGACTTTGAAAGGTGCACAAGGCAGACAGGCTAGGGGATTTGGGACTCAAAGAATGACATGGTGGTGAGTTTGCTGAGTTTTCTTCTTGCCTCATGTTTTCAGACTTCAAGCTCAAGAAGCTGACAACCTGGAAAGGCTAATGGTTGCAAATTAAAAAGATCCAGGAAAAGTCCTTTCTCTCTAGTAAATGGGAAGCCTAACAAGATAGAACATTTTATTTTTATGTTTTTACTCTTTCGTTTATTTATTTGGCTGTGCCAAGCCTTAGTTGTGGCATGCAGGATCTTTAGTTGCCACATGCAAACCTTTAGCTGCAGCATGTTTCTACATGCTCGTTCCCTCTACAGGAATTGACCCCGGGGTCTCTGCATTGGGAGCACAGAGTCTTAGCCACTGGGCCACCAAGGGAAGTCTAAAGACAGAACATTTTAGATACGAAGCTCTCTAGTGTCGCTGAACACCACAGGAAAAACTGTGCTCGGGCTTCCTTGGCGGCTCAGTGGTAAAGAATCTGCTTGCCAATGCCAGGGACACGGGTTTGATCCCTGGTTGGGGAACATCCCACATGCCTCGAGCAACTAAGCCCATGTGCCACAACTATTGAGCCTGTGCTCTAGAGCCAGGGAACAAGCAATTACTGAGACCAAGGGCTGCAACTACTGAAGAGTGTACCCTAGAGCCCGAGCTTCGCAAAAAGAGAAGCCACCATCATGAGAAGCCGGAGCACCGTAACTAGAGAGTAGCCCCTGCTCACCACAACTAGAGAAAAGCCTGAGCAGCAATGAAGACTCAGCATGGCCAAAAATACATGATTAAAAAACAACAAACAAAACTGTGCCACCCTACCAGCAGCAAAGGCCGAGTGCATAACAGAGACTTCAACAATGTCAGGCTCCCAAACTCCCACGGGTCGCCCCTGCCAGAGGGTGTGCCGGAGAAGGCAGAGGAGGGAGCTGGGTGGCACCATGGTCCCCTCTTGGGTATCCATGGAGACCACATGGGGAGCCAGGACTTCCACACCCACAAGACAACAATGTGACTACACTTCTCTTTCTGGCTGGGTGGAGTCAGACGCTCCAGCAGAGAGCTAAGACTTTCTCTGTCACCCAGCAATAAGGGAGCCACGCCCTCCCCACCTGTGATGTCTGCTGAGGTCAAGTGGGGAGCAGTCATGAGGAACTCCTACCCTTCCCAGCCAGGAGTAGAGACCTAGTGGAAGCTGGATCTCCCAATCCTGCCCACCAGGAATGGGAAGGCTTCTTTCTGTGGAGGCTTGAGTGGGGACCTGTAATTTTACCCCTAGCTGGCAACCCTGTGGTGGGTGCCCCAACCTCCTCCCCTCCCTGCACTGGAGTCCTGTCAGAAGGAGCTAGCTGGAACAGAAGGTTAGAAAAGATCCCAAAACAATTGATCAGACACTACAACAAAGAGGATCTATGGATGGCAAGTAAGCATAAGAAAAGACGCTTAACATCATCAGCCTTTAGAGAAACGCAAATTAAAACCAGGAGACATAACTACACACCTCTCAGCCTGCCTAAATAAGCCAAAACTAAAATGGTGACACCACCAAAGGCTGGTGAGGATGAGGAGAAACTGAACCATTCGTACACTGCCATTGGGAATGCAAAATGGCACAGCCACTGTGAAAACCAGTTTGGCAGTTTCTAAAAAAAATAACAAGGAACATGCAACTACTATAGGACTCAGCAACTGTGTTTCTGGGCATCTATCCCAGTGAAATAGAAACTTCTGTTCACACAAAAACCTGTATGTGAATGTTCATAGCAGTTTTATTCTTAATAGCCCCAAACTGGAAACACAGATGTCCTTAGATGGGGGAAAGGTTAAACCCTGGTACATGTATACCATGGAACAAACTATTGATAACATGCATTTGGGATTCATTTCCAGAGAATTAAGCTCAATAAAAAAAGCCAGTCTCAAAAGGTTACATGCTGTGTGGTTCTATTTATATAACATTCTTAAAATGACAAAACTATGGAAATGAACATATTAGTAGTTGCTAGGGATTACGCAGGGTGCAGGGGTGGGAGGGACGTGGCCGTGAGGGCTCTTAGCGATGACGGCACTGCCTGCATCTTGCTTGTATCAATATATTGATTCTGGTTGTATATTACACTCTAGGTCTGCAAGATGGAACCACTGGAGAAAGCAGGGATGTGGCATCTCTGAATTCTTTTTCACAACTGCATGTGAATCTGTAATTATCTCAAAATGAACATTTTAATTAAGAAGAAAACAAGGATTCTGTTCAGCATGGACACAAGGCCCTGAAGCCCTTGCCCTCCTTTTCTTTTTCTTCTCTTTTTTTGGTGAGGGTCGGGGGGATGGGGTGGGGACGGAGAGGGGCGGGCGGGCCACTTCTATTGGTCTTTCATTTCTCCATTCTCATCCATCTTTGCTCTTTGGCTCCTGTGGGCCTCCCATCGCGGTGGCCTCCGTTGTCGCAGAGAGCACCGGCTCCGGGCGCATGCGCTCCAGAGCTCCGGCTCGGTAATTGGACACATCAGTCCAGCCGCTCTGTGGCATGTGGGATCTTCCCAGGCCAGGGATCGAACTGGCGCCCCCTGCACTGCAAGGCAGTGTCCCCACCCACTGGACCACCGAGGAAGCCCCTTGCCCTCCTTTTTAATGAGTCTCTGAGAGCCATTTCCTAGCTAGGTTGCTGATATAGCCTTGTAAATCCAGTCTTGGACCCTGTTAAACTGTTACCATAGATTTCCTCTGGTTAACCTGCTGTTTCTGCTCTTTGCTTCAATCACGCACACCTCCCAAATCCCCCAAAATAATCATCACCGTCATGGGGTGGCAGATTATGGGTTAAGGCTTTTTACACACGTCTCCCTAATGGTCCCATGCTGTTGCAAACTGACTATAATTTTTTTAAAAATCCACCTTTCTTTCTTGTAGAACCTTCTTTGTTGGCTTCTATTTATTGTTCTCTTTTAGATAACCTATAATCCCGATTTTTATCTTGTGCACTTAAAACCCTTTTTTACTTTTCCTCATTGTTCCCTAGCTTATCCTTTGGATTTAAATATCCAAGATACTTAAGGCTGGTCCAGTTGACAGCCCCACTGCCTCATGACCATCTGGAAAGGGCTTTTGGGCAAACACGTACTGATGACCACAGCCTCTCCTAGTGAGGTCCCTCAAGCACCTTCAACTTAGCAGTTCCTCAGCTAGACGTCAGCATCATGCTCCATCCTCCACAGTACCTGCATCCACCAGGCACTCAGATCAGAAAAAAGGGAAGTTTTCCTGGAACCCGCTCCTTCTCCCTCAGTCTATGCATCCAAACATCACTAGGTTCTGCTGCGTTTTGTTGCCAAAGAGTACAAATTGGTCTTCTGTCTACCAGCACTTCCTCGCCCTGGCCACCCTCATCTCTACTTTGGATAACTGCATGGCTCCATAACGGACCTGCTGCCCCCACACTTCCCCCCACCCAATCCATTCACATCCTGCCCATCTATCTTATCTCTGTGGATCTGATTCTGTCAGTCCTCTGCTTAAGATTTTCAGTGGCTCCTCTCTGCTCCTAGATGAACTTCATACTCCTTAGTACGTCTTACAAGTAGGATAACTGTGATAGGGTCCTCAGGTATCCAAACCAGGACAGTGTGTAAGGGGGTGCTGTTAGTAAGTACCCTGGGAGGGTAGGTGTCCAGTCATCCTACCTATAAGATCCTTCATGATCTGGTCTCACCAGCCCTGTTCCTCATCACGGCTCCCCATCTTATCCCACAGACACACACACACACACACACACACAAGCCTCATTCTTTGTTTTTTAGGCTGTGCTGCTCTGGGGTACGTGGGATCCTAGTTCACCGACCAGGGATTTAACCCATGTCCCCTGCGTTGCAAGGCTGATTGTATACCACCAAACCACCAGGGAAATCCCCTCAGCCACACTTTTTTGCTCTTTTGTTCAACTGAAACACTGTTCTCCCCAAATCCCTTTGGCCGACTTGTAAGCAACTGCTTTGACTCAAAATATTTTTCTCGAGGAAGTTTTCTCTGACTTCCACCACTGGCTCGGGTGACCCTCCCGGGCTCCCATGGCACTTGGCCCTTCCCTCATCAAGGTCTCTATCACACCACTCGTAATGTTCTATTTCACCCTCTGGACACGAGCCTCGGGGAAGGAACAGAGTCGGTTTCCTTTCTGAGTTTCTAGCTTCTAGCACAGTGCTTGAAACATGCTTACTCTGTGAACTTTCCTGTCTGCTGAATGAATGGGAATTGAGCACCCTGTTGTCACCCTGACTGTTGGGAACATAAAAGGGAAGAGGGGTCCAGCAAGTGCTTAGAGCCCTAAGCAGGTGTCCCTTCCCTCCAGCCTGCTTGGCTCCCCCTGGTGGCAGCTGGCAGTAGTGACAGGCCCCGTGGGAGATAACCTGCAGGGAAGGATGGGATGGGGAATCCTCAAGCAAGGCTTCAGCCGCCCTCCCCTGATCATACTCCTCCTCCACCCCATCGCTGCAGCCCCTCCCACACACTAAGTCCCCACAGTCTGTCATCAAAGGCCCTACCCCAAGAACTTTGAGGATAAGGACTACCATTGAGTGGAATGGCTCCAGGCTGACTTACTGCTCTGTGCATTGTCCTGGTTGAAATGGGCAAGCCTGGCTGCCCTGTTTTATATTCAAATCATGAAACAAAGCCCCAAGATGTGAGTGAGCTCATGGCAAATGCACGTGTGGAGTGACAAGATGTGGCTGCAGCAGCGAGTGGATACGCCCAGTATGGAGGTAAACTTGGAGAATATACAGAATTGAGCCAGTTGAAAAACCAAAGCAGGACAGAGGAATCGGAGAAAGGTGTCACTCTGCAGCACTTCAGTCACTTTTGCTTCAAAAGGAGCCTTCCCCTCCCTGTTTTTTAATAGGACACGCTTCATCTTTACTTTTAGAAGTTTTACTTTTTGGCCATGCTGTGAGGCATGTGGGATACTGGTTTCCCAACCAGAGATCAAACCCGTGCCCTCTGCATTGGCTACAAGGAGTCTTAACACTGGATTGTGAGGGAAGTGCCTCCCACTTCTGTTTTTAACTTCATAGGTGGGCGTTGAGCTATTGGAGAAATGGACTGAGGAAAATACCTCGGGGAAAGATGGAGCTGCGTCGGATGGTGATGACTGGTTTTGGTCTCCCTCTGGGCATGGGGTGGGGACAGTGAGCTGTCACTGGAGTGGGGGGGTGGTATACAATAGGTCAGCAGCAAAGAGGACCACACCACAGGCACTCAGCTGCAACAGGAGCCAGGCAGCTTTCGGAGGCTCTGGGGTGCGCCAAGTTACCAAGGGTTGGGATAAAGTTACGCTGCCCATCTGGGTCTCCTTCCCTTTTATTCTGCAAGCTAAAAACCAAGGGAACGTGTCAAAAACAGAGGGTGTAAGGACCTTCCTGGCATGATCAATGCCTTTAGAAACATTAGAGGCTGCGGGATCCAGACAGGAGAACCAAGGAGGTGGGTGGAAGGAGGTGGACAGGCCCTCAGTGCTGAGACAGGAAAGCAGCCTCAGGAAGGGCGAGGGAGTAGGGCCGGTCTAGCTCCTGTAAGGCCTTTGCCTTTGCAATGTTGTTGTTTTGCCCCTCGATCATGTCTGAATCTTAGTGATCCCATGGATGGCAGCACGCCAGGTTTCCCTGTCCTTCACCATCTCCCAGCGCTTGCTCAAAACTCATGTCCATTGACCCAGTAATGCCGTTCAACCAAAGATGTGCCTTTGCCATCTTAGAGGCCAATTCAACATTTTGAAAGCTTTTAAGGAAAGAATCCTTGCTTCTTCATATTGTCTCCTGTATCCCCCGTCCTCCACTTCAATCCTTCTTATTAACATACACTCAAGGGTGGGAGAGGATATACGTACACCTGTGGCTGATTCAGGTTGACACATGGCAGAAACCAACACAACATTGTAAAGTGCATATCTTCCAATGAAAACAAAAAACCATAAACACTCCAGGGGATTCCTACTGGTCCAGTGGTTAGAACTCAGCTCTTTCACTGCTAGGCCCGGGTCCATCCCTGGCTGGGAGGACTAAGATCTTGCAAGCCACAAGATACAACGAAAAGAAAAAAGTGAGCCCACTATCATCCAAATGTACCAAACGTTACCTAAAGTCTCCTGGTGATGACTTGTGGCAAACTGACTTTACACTGCAATTTCCTTTGAGTTTCATGACTAACATCTGGCCTTACAATCTTATCCCTGAAATAAGTTTTGCTAACACAGGTTTTGCCTAACAGCATAAAGTTTCTGATGCAGCTAACATCACTTGCCCTGGCAGCAGCAAAGAGGACCACACCACAGGCACTCAGCTGCAACAGGAGCCAGGCAGCTGGAGGCTCTGGGGTGCGCCAAGTTACCAAGGGTTGGGATAAAGTTACGCTGCCCATCTGGGTCTCCTTCCCTTTTATTCTGCAAGCTAAAACCAAGGAACGTGTCAAAAACAGAGGGTGTAAGGACCTTCCTGGCATGATCAATGCCTTTAGAAACATTAGAGGCTGCGGGATCCAGACAGGAGAACCAAGGAGGTGGGTGGAAGGAGGTGGACAGGCCCTCAGTGCTGAGACAGGAAAGCAGCCTCAGGAAGGGCGAGGGAGTAGGGCCGGTCTAGCTCCTGTAAGGCCTTTGCCTTTGCAATGTTGTTGTTTTGCCCCTCGATCATGTCTGAATCTTAGTGATCCCATGGATGGCAGCACGCCAGGTTTCCCTGTCCTTCACCATCTCCCAGCGCTTGCTCAAAACTCATGTCCATTGACCCAGTAATGCCGTTCAACCAAAGATGTGCCTTTGCCATCTTAGAGGCCAATTCAACATTTTGAAAGCTTTTAAGGAAAGAATCCTTGCTTCTTCATATTGTCTCCTGTATCCCCCGTCCTCCACTTCAATCCTTCTTATTAACATACACTCAAGGGTGGGAGAGGATATACGTACACCTGTGGCTGATTCAGGTTGACACATGGCAGAAACCAACACAACATTGTAAAGTGCATATCTTCCAATGAAAACAAAAAACCATAAACACTCCAGGGGATTCCTACTGGTCCAGTGGTTAGAACTCAGCTCTTTCACTGCTAGGCCCGGGTCCATCCCTGGCTGGGAGGACTAAGATCTTGCAAGCCACAAGATACAACGAAAAGAAAAAAGTGAGCCCACTATCATCCAAATGTACCAAACGTTACCTAAAGTCTCCTGGTGATGACTTGTGGCAAACTGACTTTACACTGCAATTTCCTTTGAGTTTCATGACTAACATCTGGCCTTACAATCTTATCCCTGAAATAAGTTTTGCTAACACAGGTTTTGCCTAACAGCATAAAGGTTTTCTGATGCAGCTAACATCACTTGCCCTGGCAGAATCATCCCAGGAGGGCAACTCGAGAACCAATAGCAAGGCCTGATGGATCCTAACCCTCATGTGTGTCTATACAAGGAATCTGAATATACCTGTTAGCACCTTAGCTCCCCTGCAGTTGTCCTGCCAAGACCTAGAGTTTGGAAAAGGTGATTTAGAAGAAATATTTGAACCAAGCAAGATTCTATGGAACGTCAAGCCCTCAAACATCAGTCAGAATTTGGACAATTTGCTTTATTCCTAAACAAGGAGTGTGAGACTTAGCAAAGAAAAGACCAAGAGAAAACGGACCTCAAAACCTGGTAAAAGAGGGCTTCCCTGGTAGCTCACCGGTAAAGAGTTCACCTGCCAATGCAGAAGACACGGGTTCGATGCCTGATTCAAAAGGATCCCACATGCTGCAGAGCAACTAAGCCCGTGAGCCACAACGATGGAGCCTGTGCTCTAGAGCCTCGGAACCGCAACTATGGAGCCCATGGGCCGCAACTGCTGAAACCCGTGTGCCCTAGAGCCCGAGTTCCACAACAAGAGAAGTCACCACACCAAGCCTGCTCACCTCAACTAGAGAGTAGCCCCTACTCCCTGCAACTAGAGAAGAGCCTGTGGCAGCAGTGAATACTGAGAATAGCCAAAAATAAATCAATAAAATGCATTTCTAAATAAAAAAAAAAAGAAACCTGGTGAAAGAATAAAGCAGGAGGGAGTCTTTAGCTGTAGCCATGGTCCAAAGGGGGTTAACTCAGCTCTTTCACTGCCAAAAGGATTCCTACTGGTCCAGTGGTTAGAACTCAGCTCTTTCACTGCTAGGCCGGGTCCATCCCTGGCTGGGAGGACTAAGATCTTGCAAGCCACAAGATACAACGAAAAGAAAAAGTGAGCCCACTATCATCCAAATGTACCAAAGCGTTACCTAAAGTCTCCTGGTGATGACTTGTGGCAAACTGACTTTACACTGCAATTTCCTTTGAGTTTCATGACTAACATCTGGCCTTACAATCTTATCCCTGAAATAAGTTTTGCTAACACAGGTTTTGCCTAACAGCATAAAGGTTTTCTGATGCAGCTAACATCACTTGCCCTGGCAGAATCATCCCAGGAGGGCAACTCGAGAACCAATAGCAAGGCCTGATGGATCCTAACCCTCATGTGTGTCTATACAAGGAATCTGAATATACCTGTTAGCACCTTAGCTCCCCTGCAGTTGTCCTGCCAAGACCTAGAGTTTGGAAAAGGTGATTTAGAAGAAATATTTGAACCAAGCAAGATTCTATGGAACGTCAAGCCCTCAAACATCAGTCAGAATTTGGACAATTTGCTTTATTCCTAAACAAGGAGTGTGAGACTTAGCAAAGAAAAGACCAAGAGAAAACGGACCTCAAAACCTGGTAAAAGAGGGCTTCCCTGGTAGCTCACCGGTAAAGAGTTCACCTGCCAATGCAGAAGACACGGGTTCGATGCCTGATTCAAAAGGATCCCACATGCTGCAGAGCAACTAAGCCCGTGAGCCACAACGATGGAGCCTGTGCTCTAGAGCCTCGGAACCGCAACTATGGAGCCCATGGGCCGCAACTGCTGAAACCCGTGTGCCCTAGAGCCCGAGTTCCACAACAAGAGAAGTCACCACACCAAGCCTGCTCACCTCAACTAGAGAGTAGCCCCTACTCCCTGCAACTAGAGAAGAGCCTGTGGCAGCAGTGAATACTGAGAATAGCCAAAAATAAATCAATAAAATGCATTTCTAAATAAAAAAAAAAAGAAACCTGGTGAAAGAATAAAGCAGGAGGGGGAGTCTTTAGCTGTAGCTCCATTTCAATCATGACTATCAAAACAGAACTGGTTTCAGGCTTCCCTGGTGGTCCAGTGGCTGGGGCTCCATGCTCCCAACGCAGGAAGCCTGGGTTCAATCCCTGGTCAGGGAACTAGATTCTAACATGCCGCAACTAAGACTGTGTATGCCACAACTAAAAGATCCCACACACTGCTACAAAGATCGAAGATCCTGACACACTACAACTAATACCCAGTGCAGCCAAATCAGTGAATTAAAAAAGAACAGGAGCCAGTGTCCAGTGTCCAGTGACTGGTTCCGAGGTGAGGGACACTACCGCTTGTGCAAACGGCAAAGGTGGCAAATGACTAACAGACACAACTGGTCAATCTTCAGCCTGGAAGTGAGGTGTGAACTACCTTCAGTGTGTCTGCACCCTATGGTTGTATGAATTCCAATCCTGCTGCTGCTAGGTCACTTCGTGTCCAACTCTGTGTGACTCCATGGACTGCAGCCCGTCAGGCTCTGCTACCCATGGGAGTCTCCAGACAACAATACTGCAATGGGTTGCCATTCCCTCCTCTGGGGGATCTGGGTCTCCTGCATTGCGGGCAGATTCCTCACCCCTGAGCCATCAGGGAAACCCTATATATATATATATATATATATATTTGAGGCCCCATGGACTGTAGCTTGCCAGGTTTCTTCATCCAAGGAATTTTCCAGGCAAGAATACTGGAGTGGGTCACCATTTCCTTCTCCTGTTTGAATTCCAATCATGGCCTCTCCCATTTGCAGCTCTGAGGGAACAGCACAGATGACCCTGGTAACCTCAGTTACCTCATAATAGGGGGGTACTTTGGCATCCCTGTGTGCTGGTTATGCCCAACTCTTTGGGACCCTGTGGACTGTAGCCCGTCAGGCTCCTCTGTCCCTGGGATTCTCCAGGCAAGAATACTGGAAAGAGTAGCCATTCTCTTCTCCAGGGGATCTTCCTAACCCAGGGATCAAACCCGGGTCTCCCACATTGCAGGCAAATTCTTTAGCACTGAGCCACCCCGGGAAGCTGCTTGGTATCCCTAGAGGGCCCTCCTATAATCTCTTTTGGTCCTTGATGCAGATTTCAAAAGGCCTTATCATGGTAATGAAAGTGAAGCCCTGGCAAAGGCAGGGCAAGGGAAACCCAGGCAGAGGAGACTGGGGCTCAGGGCCGCAGAAGCCAATCAACTCAAGAGGCATCCATCTCAAGACTGGAGGTGCAGACTCAAGCCAGAGTACAGGGGCTGGCTCCATTTCCTGATGTCAAACATAATGGCTTATTTTCGCAAACAGGGCACTTACATCTTTGGTGGCCTCTAGTCTGAGTGGTGGGCCTCTAGGCGGTGGTACAGAGCTTTCTCCTCCCCACCCCACTGATAACCTGATTCCTTTCTGGAGGCTTTGTCTCCATTCCCCATAGCGAAGAGCAAAATGGTAGGAGGGAAAGTTAATAGGAGGAAATTTTTTTTAATTTTAAGCTTTACATGATTCTAATAACCCTCAGGTTAAGGGCTACTGATAGGCAAGTTAAGTAAACTCTTGAGCAGAAACTGCCTTTATTCCAAATCTGGAAAACCCCAACTTGAGATGAAATAAACCTTTGATAAAGGCATTAAAGGTTTGAAAGTTGCCCAGCTCAGCCTTGGTCCAAATAATCTCTTCTCCAGTTTTGAGGATAAGGGGAGGGTTTCCCAGGTGGCGCTAGTGGTAAAGAACCTGCCTGCCAAGGCAGGAGACATACGAGATGTGGGTTTGATCCCTGGGTCCAGAAGATTCTCTGGAGGAGGAAATGGCAACCCACTCCAGTGTTCTTGCCTGGAGAATCCTATGGACAGAGGAGCTTGGCAGGTACATTCCAGAGAGTCTCAGAGTCGGACACGGCTGAAGTGACTTAGCAGGCACAAGGGTAAGGGGAGGTGAAGGACTGTGAAATTGAACCTGGTGAGGTCTTTTTCCTTGGCCCCTCCAGGACTGTTCTTGCTGCTGTTCCCCAGTCAAGAATTGCTTGCCATCCAGGACACTTGGGACTCTCCCACTGGAGGAAAAAAAAAACAAAACAGCCTTGGTGGTGCTTTGAGTATCATAGAGAACTGAATCTTGACCTTCCCTATGGCATAGGAATCAAAGATAGGGGCTGAGGGCTTTTCCTGGGGGCCTCAAAACTTCATCCTAGAAACTGGATTGCCCAAGATTGCCCAGAGTAAAAGTCTGATGTCAAAAAGTTCTGACATAGCAAACCCTGATCAACTGACCCAATACTTCAGGAAACAGCAGATTCAGCAAGTGACAGCATTAGTCAAATGGCTCCATGTCAAATGGCCCCAGAGCAAAGATCTGAAAGGAAAGAGGCCTAGAGAGTCAGAGAAACACTTTTCATAGCTCAATTTGGTTCCCCATTGAATCACTTTTTTCAAAAGATCATTGTATATGTCCCAATATTCAACATAAAGCAAAAACAAAAGCAAAACCAGGCTTCAAAGACAAGGGAACACCTATCACCAAGTTCTAGATTCATTTACTTTCCCAAAAAGTTAGTGTCCTTATTTGATGATGAATGTGCACACACACACACACACACACACAGAGAGAGAGAGAAAAAAAATCATTTAACATTTTGGAATGTATTATAATTAGAAGAGCTGAAATTAAATGCTAAGTGTGTGTTAACTACTGATGGAGGGGAGCTTTACCACATTTGGCAAAATTGGCTCAAAAATGAATAAATTATGAAACCACTCTCTTCTTCTACAGAAATACCTAATTCCTATCATCAGAATTAAGAACCAGAGATCCAACAGATATTATGCAAGCCTGTAAGTCAAGTATAATGCAAAGAATTATACTATATCTAATTCTTAATTAATCCCAGGCATCTTCAGTTCTTACAGTTGAAGAAAACTGAGGCTATGTGTATTCTTGAGTTGACAATGCAGTTAATAGCTCTGAAACAAAGAGGTAAGAGCCATGATTGGGCAGCCAAGACACCTAAACCAAAGCTTCAGCAGGGAGACCAAGACAGATATAGATCCACAATCAAACAAATAATTTTATTAGTTTCTTCTACAACAGACAGTAACATCAACTTTTTTAAAACAGAAATCTCAGGTCATTTGAGAGGCCAAATAGATCCAAGGAAGAAAGATGATAAACAGTTAAATTAATCAAAAGGCACTACACCACCACCTACAACCTACTACCACAGTGGTAGTGGGCTAAGGAAGATTAAGCTACAGTGAAATAATCTTATGTTAATGTTAGAGATTATAGAGCAGGGACTGAGTTTGCTTTCCAGAAGACTATGGCACAACAACCACTTGGGACCAAGTGACTATTTGACCAGGAAAAGGTCAGGCCAAATGGAAAGGAACAAGGGACAAAAGAGAATCTGAATGACAGAATCCAAGCAAAGGGTGATGGATCAGGCTTTCTCCTCCCAAGAAGCATTTACTGTATGGTGGGCTGCTTGCCCTCAGGCTCCTGCCCCAGGGCTGCTTCCCACCTTACAGGGGGCTCAGCAGCCAGAGCTGGGTTCAGCTGCCCCAGAATCAGGCTGTAATTCAGACAGACTTTAGAGAACTCATCACATACTGGGTTGGGGGTGGGGGCTGAAACATTCACATGCAAAGTAGTTTGAGCTTCCCCCAAACATATTCAGACACTACACAAAGCTTTTCAAAAGTCTGACATCTTATAGCAGCTGAGCTAAAAGTTAAAGCTGCAAGGCTCCCAAAATCTAAGAAGCCAGGTCGAAACAACACAGGTAGGAAATCCCAGCAGCTCATCTCAATTTATCTTTTGCTAATGTATTGGGCTGGCCAAAAAGTTTGTTCAGGTTTCCCCATAAGATGGCATGGAAAAACCAGAATGAACTTTTTGGCCAAAACGATCGGAGTAAATAACGCTCATATAACTGATGTGGGATGTGGAAAGCTACACTGCAACAAGCTGGTCTTCTGCTGGATTTTTCATCAAATACCAAAGAAAAACAAAGGGTGGGGCTCACTTTATTTTTGAAAAGCCTCAGGAGTTGTTCAGTTATAAAGGGACATGGCTGAACAGGTAGGAGACGGATTCTCCATTGTGAGTTCTCCTGATGGCTTCTGCCAGGATCATGGAGATGTCGATCACCTAGGAAGGCAAGGCGAGCATCAGGTTAGTATACAGATACCTGACTGGTCAGTCTGCAGACACTGGCGATGAGCTGCCCAATGAGGGTCCTTCCTTTTAAGACTACTTCGCTGTGCTGTTTCCCCAGGTGAGCCCACGCGGGTCGCTCTTTATACCCACATTTTAAATATAACCAACCACTTTGGGAAGAGTCAAAATGCTAATGGAGTAAAAACTCTGACTCACCAAGATGTCAGGGGGCTGGCATTTAAAACCAGTTTAAAGGTTTCATATGATGTTTGCAGGGACAGACCCTTCAAGAGTGGCACACACAAACAGTAAAGCATGAGCCAGCGGGCCTCACAATCACTAGGACTGCCTATTAAAATACAGGATCTTGGGCTCCATCCTCCAGGGAGTCTGAGGTCAAGCCGTTTGCATCTGTAGATCTGTGATCCTTCCTTTGGGGTCGCAGATCCTGATGGCTAAACATTGAGAGCGATGGAGGAACCCATCCAGACACTTAATTCAACATATGTAACCACCTCCTAAATACTCAGCGGAATCTTGTTTTGCAAGAATCTCAGCCTCACCTGTATTTTGGAGCAATGCTTCATTTTATCTTCCTGAGGTATGGTGTTGGTGACTACGACTGCTTCGAAGCATGCATTGTTAATACGAGAAATGGCTGGGCCGGAAAAGATGCCATGTGTCAGGATAGCATAAACCCTGGTGGCCCCAGCTGAGAGAAGTCTAGGGAAAAAGCAGAGTTGATGAGGAGTCATCTTACTTGTCACCATAAAATCAGAGTTAGTGAAGAGGAATGTCTTCAGTCAGTTTGTGCCACCTTAACAGAATACTTCAGACTGGATGACTTACACAGAATTGTATTTCTCACTTGTTTCTGGAGGCTAGGAAATCTTAAGATCAAGGGGTCAGCAAGGTAGGCTTTGTTCTGAGACCGTTTCTCTTGGTGTGTTGATGGCCATCTCACTATATGGTCCCATGATCTCTTTGTGTACACAGATCCAAGAGGGGAAAAGGGGTTGAGGGAGGAACTTTCTGGTGTCCCTTCTAATTAGGGCACCAATAACATTGTGAGGCCCCACCATGATACCCTCACCTAAACCTGATTACCTCCCGAAGGTCCCATGTCCAAACACCATCACCCTGGGTGATTAGGGATGAATTTTGGGGTGATATGGTTCAGTCAATACCTTATCTGAATAGGTTCAGATTAGTGTCAAAGGGTTGAGGCACAGACTGCTATGCTCAACAAAATCTGTCTCTTCTTCCTAGCACACAGCTGGACATTTTCCAGCTTCCCTTGCAATAGTTAGGTGTGGCCATGTGACTTAATTCTGGCTATCTACATGTGGACAGATTCTGATAAGAAATTTCCCATGGATAGTTTTCCATGCTGTTTTCCCTTTCTGGCTGGCCACAATGGAAATGTTAAAGATGCAGAGCCACAAGACTGAAAGGGGAATACTTGCATGAGCGTATCAACAAGTAACTTTACTGTGTTCAGGGAGTTGATCTGTTAAGAGCAACTAGCATTATGTTACTAATATGATAAAAGGAGTTTTATAAATGCATACTCCAGGGTCCAAACCAGGAAATCACTTAGCACACAAGTTTTTTTTTTTTTTTTTAAACCTATTAGTTTTAGAAAGATAGCCAGTAGGGCAGCAATGTGAAAGAGGGACTGCAAGGTAAGAGATTGGTGACTGGCAGCAGGAGAGAGGGAAGGCAATTCAGAAGAGTGTAGGCAAATGTGGAGGAAGAATGAAAAATGAAGAACTATCAAAAGTAGAGTACAGAAGGAACTAGCAAAGTATTCCGGTTTTCACTGCCAACGGCACAGGTTCAACTCCTGGTCAGGGAACTAAGATCCTGCAAGCCTCAAGGTATGGCCAAAAACAAACAAAAAAAATGATGAAATAATTTTGGAAATATAGTGCTGATAGTTATACAACATGTGACTGTGACTAATGCCACTGAGTCGCACACTTAAAAATGATTAAAATGGGGAATTCCTTGGTTGCCTAGTGGTTAGGACTTGGTCTTTTCACTGCTATGGGCATGGGCCCAAATTCCTAGTCAGAGGACTAAAATACCACCAGCCACATGATCAAAATAACACAAAGGTTAAAATGGCAAATTTCATATATATAACACAATAACTAGGAAAAATAAAACAAAAAACTCTAGAGAAAAAAAGTAAGTATACGCATCAATTTACATGCATTGCAATTCAAGCCTAGGGTGACAAAACAAAGCTAGTTAAAATTCCCTAAATTTTAAAGAGAATCAGCAGGCTTAGGGCAGTTAAGATAGTGGTTTTTTATGTCTAACCCCTAGCCCCATACCAGCAGCACTCACTTGTCAGCTGCGTGGCAGATTGTACCACAAGTGTCCGCCATGTCATCCACGAGGATGGCCACACGGTCCTTCACATCTCCCACTAGTACCATGCGGTCCACTTCATTGGCCTTCTTCCGTTCTTTGTGAATCAAGGCAAAGTCCACATTCAACCGGTCTGCGATGGAAGTTACTCTGCAACACACAGTATTTCCAGTCAAAACCTCTGTCGGTATGCATGTGTGTGTGTGTCTTAAGACAAAGAAAGGAACTAAAGGATAGGCTTGTTTTCTAAGAGAGAATACTCCTTGAAACTCAACAGGTCCCAGGGTTGGAAGAAAGCAACGGTAATTAATTGGCATCATGACCTGGGTTTCATAGACTAATGCCTCTATACCCCAAGATGTAGACTTACACCTCCATATCTGAAGAGCAGTTTATGAATTTTTAGTCAAACTTAAAAATTCCTTCTGGGTTATGGTAGGAGATAGACAATCCTCACCAGTACCAGGAAATGGTATAATGAATGCTAGGGCACGTTCACTGACCAGACTGGCAGCAGAAGGGGAGAGATATGACTTGGTTAACTAATACTGGGAGTGTCGTGTCCCACTTTGACATGCAGATGCGGTGAGAAGTGAACCTGAATTTGGTGGGAGAGAAGCAGTACCCAACCTGTTCCGATGCCCATGCCCTCATCACACTCCCCTGAGTGATCCACCAACTGTCAATGTCAACTGTACCTGGACACCAAGCTTGTGAATTCCTTTAATGACTGCTAAAAAGAAAGTTATACCAATTCAGCAGGCAAACTGGGAATCTCACTGTACACATACCAAAGCATCTCCAAATCAAAATGGAATTCCTTTCTTGTGTTTAAACTACAAGGCAATACAAATTAGACTAAAAGGTGGGATAGAAGGTACATCTGTCTGGTGACAAAGTACCACGTAGGGCTTCCCTGGTGATCCAGTGGGTAAAGGCACCACCTTGCAGTGCAAGGGGCGCCGGTTCGAGCCCTGGCCTGGGAAGATCCCACGTGCCGCGGAGCGGCTGGACCGATGTGTACAATTACCGAGCCGGAGCTCTGGAGCGCATGCGCCCAGAGTCAGCGCTCTGCAACGACAGACGCCACCGCGATGGGAGGCCCACATGCGCTAAAGAACAAAGACGGATGAACATAGAGAAATGAAAGACCAATAGAAGTGGCCCGCCCGCTCCCCTCCCTCCCCAACCCGACCCCGGCCCAAAATAAATAAATAAAATAAATAAATAAATAAATAAATAAATAAAAATAACAAAAATCCCGCCACAACAGACATGATAGCTACTCACTCTGAAAATAGCCCATCACTAAAAGAAAATTAAGAATCCACCTGTCGGGGCTTCCCCTGGTGGTCCAGTGGGTAAGGACACCGCCTTGCAGTGCAAGGGGCGCCGGTTCGAGCCCTGGCCTAGGAAGATCCCACGTGCAGCGGAGCAGCTGGACAGATGTGTCCAATTACCGAGCCGGAGCTCTGGAGCGCATGCGCCCAGAGTCGGCGCTCTGCAACGATAGACACCACCGCGATGGGAGGCCCACATGGGCCAAAGAACAAAGACGGATGAAAATAGAGAAATGAAAGACCAATAGAAGTGGCCCGCCCGCTCCCCTCCCTCCCCAACCCGACCCCGGCCCAAAATAAATAAATAAATAAATCTTTAAAAAAAAAAAAAAAAAGAGTCCACCTGTCAATGCAGAGGACACTGGTTCGATCCCTGGTCTGGGCATGCCTCAGGGCAATGAACCTGTACATTGCCACTACTGAGACTGGGCCCCAGGAGAGAAGCCACTACAATGACAAGTCCGTACACCATAAATAGAGAATAGCTAGTCCCCACTCGCCACAACTAGAAAAAGCCTAAGAGAAGCAACAAAGACCCAGTACAGTCAAAAATAAATAAAATAAATAATTCAAAACAGAAAATCCCCAAGAAACAAAATCATGCAGCAATAAGCCATCTACTGAACGCTAGTTTTGTGTACCCAACCTCAGGAAGAAAACTGTGCTTAATCACTTATTCCAGATGTGACTGTTTTTCTAAGTCTCTGTGTTCACAAGTATGACAACCACCAGGAGGGGGGGGACGTGTTTTAGGTTCTGTCTCCAGTATTACAGATGGTAACTATCAATAAGAGACTCACAAAGTCATACAGCTGGCTGGAGAACAGAACTCCTGCTCTCCACGTATTAGTTCTGTTGAAGTTCCTGAAAGAGGTTGTTGAGAAATAGTCATCGGAGTTTTGAATAGCTTTTGCCAAGATCTGAATTCGCTTTTCCTAATCATCTGTTTTGTAGCTCTTCATTCTATTTCCACAACAAGAAAAACATGCGTCACGCTTTTGAATGTATTACTAACGAGTGAGCCACTAAGGAAATGAAACGTTCTTAGTCTGCACCAGGCGAGCTGAAGCACTGCAACTGGCAATCCCCGGCAATCAGTTTGCTGAGAAGGTTCAGAACTTAGCTTAAATAAAACCACACTTTAAACTATTTCTTAATAGTTTAATCCAAAGGATCAAAATGGTTTAACCAACAGCATTAAGAGGTATGTGAAAGCTTACTTGTTCGCTATTGGCAGGTGCCATTCATTAGAAAACCAAATGGCCTCCCCCTCCTGATGGGTCACAGTGCTGTGGCTAACCCTGCAGTGCTCAGGCACTGATGGATTTTGCCCAAGCCCATGATGCCAGACGATTCTGTGCCCCTCTGCTGCTATCTTACCTTTCAGCCAGTGACTCAGGCCATTCAAAGACTGAGTGAGTAAAACCATATCCAGCCCATGTCCTAGCTCTTGGAACATCCAAGTACTTAAAGCCTGTCACTTCTCAGTATCTTGCAATCACCTATAATGAAAAATGATCTGAAAAAGATGTATAATGTACGTGTGTGTGTGTATAGTCTTTTTTAGATCACTTTGCTGTATACTTGAAGCTAACACAGTATTGTAAATCAACTATAAGAAAACAAAAAGTCAGTTCAGTAAGATCACTTCCTGACACAACTGTCTGAAAGCTTTCCCCAGCACATTGGGAATAATATGAATTTCAACCACACCTCTTAGCTCCTCCGGCATCAGGTGAGACAATGGTGCAGTTCCTCCACTCAGAAATGTTCTCCCTTATCCACTTGAGGACCGCTGGCTCTGCATACAAATTATCCACTGGGATGTCAAAAAAGCCCTGTAGAAAGAAAGAAGCTGGGTTAGGTTTGCTTGTTTTCCTTCTCTTCCATTTATAAATAATGAACACAAAGAGACTAGTAACTTGCCCAGAGAATACTTTACTGCAATATTCAAACCGATCAGAAAACATGCCACAGGTGTGGCAGCCTGTAAAAGCGGACTCCTTGAGTCTGGATTGTACAAGAAAGCCCAGCCACAGCAGGCAAAGTGAGCCCCCGGCTAACCCACAACAAGTCCAGCCGAGACCAGAACTAGCCAGGCTGCATGCAGAACCACGGGGTAATAGATACTACCTTATGCCACTAAATGTTGGACTGGCTTGTTAAGGAGCCAAAGCTAATTGGGACACCAGTGAGAGATGCTATGGAATATAAATTTAATGGAAGGCATCTATAATAAATGGCCACAGTAACTGAGGTCAGGAGATCTATGTTCTAATACTAGTTGCTACAGATCCCTTGCATTTCACAACCAATCTATCCCTTTTCTATAAAATCAGTAGAAAATATGGTCTATATCTCACTGAATTCCCAGAAGCCTCCAATGATAATTTCAAAGTCTCTTTAACGAGTAGTAACTATTAGGTGGTATTCTGTTCCCCAAACTGTGTTCGTGCTAGAAAGGAGGTTCTGATATCTAAGGCTCTAAATGGAATGACGACAGTAACAGCTCCCACTGATTTCCTATCTTTCATGAAGCAGGCATTTCACTGTGAATTTAATATCTTGTTTGATACTCACAACATACTCATAATAACAAAGCAGTGTATGTTCAGAGAGGTTAAATAACCTGCGCAAGGTTATAAAGCTTGTGTCAGAGTCAGTATTCAAACTCAGTCTGATGCCAAAGCCTACACTCTTTCTAGACTCCCAGACTGCCTCCATTTCCAGCCAGCCCACATGACTAAGATCATGAATTATGCTTAAGGTGAGGATGTTGAAAATGTCAATGTTTAGTTTATTTGCGTTGTACTTGGGTAGTTTTTCCTTCCCTGCAGCCTTCAGCATTCAGTCCCCTCTTACCCCATTTCTAATCCCTAATAATCCCTAAGCTAATATTTAGCTCCCAGTGATACCTGAATTTGAGAAGCATGCAGGTCCATGGTGATAATATGATCTGCGCCTGCTACAGAGAGCATGTTTGCGACCAGCTTGGCTGAGATTGGAGCCCGGCTCTAACGAAATACTTTACTGCAATATTCAAACCGATCAGAAAACATGCCACAGGTGTGGCAGCCTGTAAAAGCGGACTCCTTGAGTCTGGATTGTACAAGAAAGCCCAGCCACAGCAGGCAAAGTGAGCCCCCGGCTAACCCACAACAAGTCCAGCCGAGACCAGAACTAGCCAGGCTGCATGCAGAACCACGGGGTAATAGATACTACCTTATGCCACTAAATGTTGGACTGGCTTGTTAAGGAGCCAAAGCTAATTGGGACACCAGTGAGAGATGCTATGGAATATAAATTTAATGGAAGGCATCTATAATAAATGGCCACAGTAACTGAGGTCAGGAGATCTATGTTCTAATACTAGTTGCTACAGATCCCTTGCATTTCACAACCAATCTATCCCTTTTCTATAAAATCAGTAGAAAATATGGTCTATATCTCACTGAATTCCCAGAAGCCTCCAATGATAATTTCAAAGTCTCTTTAACGAGTAGTAACTATTAGGTGGTATTCTGTTCCCCAAACTGTGTTCGTGCTAGAAAGGAGGTTCTGATATCTAAGGCTCTAAATGGAATGACGACAGTAACAGCTCCCACTGATTTCCTATCTTTCATGAAGCAGGCATTTCACTGTGAATTTAATATCTTGTTTGATACTCACAACATACTCATAATAACAAAGCAGTGTATGTTCAGAGAGGTTAAATAACCTGCGCAAGGTTATAAAGCTTGTGTCAGAGTCAGTATTCAAACTCAGTCTGATGCCAAAGCCTACACTCTTTCTAGACTCCCAGACTGCCTCCATTTCCAGCCAGCCCACATGACTAAGATCATGAATTATGCTTAAGGTGAGGATGTTGAAAATGTCAATGTTTAGTTTATTTGCGTTGTACTTGGGTAGTTTTTCCTTCCCTGCAGCCTTCAGCATTCAGTCCCCTCTTACCCCATTTCTAATCCCTAATAATCCCTAAGCTAATATTTAGCTCCCAGTGATACCTGAATTTGAGAAGCATGCAGGTCCATGGTGATAATATGATCTGCGCCTGCTACAGAGAGCATGTTTGCGACCAGCTTGGCTGAGATTGGAGCCCGGCTCTAAACAGAGAGAAAAAAAAAAGCCGATTTGAAAAACAATTCATTTGCTCAAGAAACATTTATTTATTGTACACGTATTGTGTTTAAGGCACTGTACTACCAGGAAATTCATAAAAAGTGACATAGCCACTGATTTTCAGTACATCACAATCTGGCACAAATAGGAAGTGGAATATCATGTTTCTAAATCAGGATACATATTTCAGAAAAAACCTTCTCGACCTTTCACTTTCTTCATGTATATATTTTCAGCCTATTCAAATCTTTCCAATGCTCAATCATTTCGATTAGGCAGACTATATAAAAAATCTTTTTTTGAAAGATTTTTATTAAAATCTCTTCTAAGACATACACACTCTAACCTGCATTACATCTAACATGTCAGTATTTAAAGTCACACCACAGGATGGAAAGTATAGTTTTATTTTATAAATTACATCCCCCTTTACTCATTTGAAGGCCAAACTTCCAGTCACCTCAACCCCCTTAAATAACAGGTAAATACATCCAACTGTACCATAAAAATAATAAGGCCCATGCCCTATACTCCCTTTTTTAGGAGAGCTGTATTCTATTGAAATTAAAATATCCGGCCTTCTATGTTTTATACACATTAATAAAATCTGGGCATCGATTATAATAGATATGCAGTTTTACCTATATGTTTTATCTTCTAGTATGCCAAAGGTGACGTGTGTATGTATATGTGCACTCATGTAACAGACTTCAAGTTACATGAAGAGGTCACAACTAGAACCAGAGGGTCTATTCTACTCCATGGGAGCTGGTGCACAGTCTTACTGATACAATGAAAAAATAGCAGTGAGTTAGCCAAGTCATATATGTATGGTAGGGATAAAACAGACGGACTGCAAATGTGTTGCTTTATACAAACCAATCACACCAACTGTTTTCAAAATCAGGTAATGCCTAAGATAAAAAAAATATCCTCTAAATATACATTTGACAATTAAGGAATTTTTTGGAATCTGGGCAAGTGCCCCTGCTTCCTAAAATTTAAAACAAACAAACAAAAAAAAACCACAAGGAGATTCGGCTCTTACCTTATCCTTCTTATCCTGCCGGGCATAAGGGAAGCACGGGATGACTGCAGTAACCCGGCTGGCTGAAGCAATCTTGCAGGCATTAATCATAATCAAAAGTTCCATGAGATTGTCATTGATTTCACCGCAGCCACTCTGAACAATGTAGACATCCTCTCCACGAACACTTTCACCGATTTCCACGCTGCAGGAAAAGGACAACAAAAAGCAACAGATTTTAAAGCAGTATATTGTACATCTACAGATATTAAGATCTAAAAAAAAAACCCAGTTTCCCCACTAGCATGCGATGAACAGGTTATAATAAGAGATTCCCAAGGAGGAGCCTCTGTAACTGAAACAGTGTTATCGCCTGTTTATTCCAGTGCACTATACCTGTTTTTATAGGTGACATGCCATGAAAAAGACTGGATAAGGTATTTCGTAATTGGACTATAATTTTCGTAGGTAGGTTCTATCTAATTTCATACGTGTGAATGCAAATTTGATACAGCATCTATGACCATCATCCATATACAACAAAAGAAGCAGAAAGCTCACATAAAGAAGGAATCACGACAGTTCCAGAATGATGCCTTCTACAGAAGACTGTACCATGTCTACTGCATTGGCAAGTTCACTGAACAAATATTAAATGTTCCTATGCCAGACACTGTGTTAGATGCCAGGGCCGTGATGGGAGAACAGATGTGGTTTTTGCCTTCATTCCATCCTAACTGTACTCTGGTCCAATTAGTAAGTCTTATTTTAAAGAATTCCGTAAGAAGTTACTCTAATCGTGGAGTAAAGGCTGTATATTACCATAAAATGAAAGTTTTAATAATCGTACTTAGATCCTTACGAAGAATAACTTATTAAAAATAATAACCTCAGTGACACCTCAAAGCCAACATCCTTTCTCCAACTAATCCTGTAAGGAGAGGTGGAGGGGAGAGGGAGTGTGTGGGTGTATGTGCATGCATGTGTGTGTAAGCCAAGGAGATCACCTAATAACCTGTACTGATGAAGGGAAAAACTTCTTCAACAGGAGATAATTCCGTTGCCAGAAGCTGATATAAGACAGAATTATTATTTAAAGTGTATTTGTTTCCGATTCAAGTCACAACTGTAAGGATCCTAGTTTTTAAAAGACGGAGGTTACCTTATATTGTAACGCAAGAAAAATAAAAGCAAATGTTTAAAATTGAACCAGAAACCAATTAGAACAGGGAAGCTGAAATTCGTGGTAGTCAGAACAAAGATGAAAACATATGAGTTTGGGATATCTGGAGATAAATCTCCAGGCACTGAAAAATGGGCAAAATGACCACAAAGTAAGCAGAAGGAAAAAATCAGACATTAAGAGCAGAAATCAATGAAGTTTAAAAAAGTAAGACAATAGAGAAAAGCCAATGAAACAAAAAGCCAGTTCTTGGAGAGAAAAGGGAATCAATAAAATTGATAAACCTCTAGAAAGGCTGCCCTAAAACAGCTTTACCAGAGAAGCTTACCAAACATTTAAAGAATTAACACAAATTTTGGGGACTTCCCTGGTGGTTACTGGCTAAGCCTTCAGAACTCCCAATGCAAGGGACCCAGGTTTGATTCCTGGTCAGGGAATTAGATCCTGTGTGCCCTAAGGCCTCACACGGCAAAATAAATACATAAAAATAAATTTAAGTTTGCAAAATCTTTTCAAGAAAACAGATCAGAGAATACCTTGCAACTCATTTTTTGAGGCCAGTATTGCCCAGATACCAAAGCCAGACAAAGGCAATACAAAAAAAGAAAACTACAGAGGAGGAAGACAAAGGTGGGTGTGGTTACAACAGGGTAACAGCAAGGGTCCTTGTGATGACAGAATGGTCGTTTCTTGACTCTACCAATGTCGATATCTTGGTTGTTGCATTATACAACAGCAAGAACCAAGAAAACTTCAGTTTGGAAAAACTATGGTTGGGAACCTTGGGAAAACTGGGTAATGGGTACACAGGATCTCTCTGTATTCTTTCTTATAATTCCACGGTAATCTAATGACTTTGAAATTCGATTTTAACAAACTATGTATCATTATACCTTGCATATACTATGTATCATTAAAAACTTTGGCAGCAGGCAGGGTCACAACTGTAAGGAAATTCCTAGTTGCCAGAAGCTGATATAAGACAGAATTATTATTTAAAGTGTATTTGTTTCCGATTCAAGTCACAACTGTAAGGATCCTAGTTTTTAAAAGACGGAGGTTACCTTATATTGTAACGCAAGAAAAATAAAAGCAAATGTTTAAAATTGAACCAGAAACCAATTAGAACAGGGAAGCTGAAATTCGTGGTAGTCAGAACAAAGATGAAAACATATGAGTTTGGGATATCTGGAGATAAATCTCCAGGCACTGAAAAATGGGCAAAATGACCACAAAGTAAGCAGAAGGAAAAAATCAGACATTAAGAGCAGAAATCAATGAAGTTTAAAAAAGTAAGACAATAGAGAAAAGCCAATGAAACAAAAAGCCAGTTCTTGGAGAGAAAAGGGAATCAATAAAATTGATAAACCTCTAGAAAGGCTGCCCTAAAACAGCTTTACCAGAGAAGCTTACCAAACATTTAAAGAATTAACACAAATTTTGGGGACTTCCCTGGTGGTTACTGGCTAAGCCTTCAGAACTCCCAATGCAAGGGACCCAGGTTTGATTCCTGGTCAGGGAATTAGATCCTGTGTGCCCTAAGGCCTCACACGGCAAAATAAATACATAAAAATAAATTTAAGTTTGCAAAATCTTTTCAAGAAAACAGATCAGAGAATACCTTGCAACTCATTTTTTGAGGCCAGTATTGCCCAGATACCAAAGCCAGACAAAGGCAATACAAAAAAAGAAAACTACAGAGGAGGAAGACAAAGGTGGGTGTGGTTACAACAGGGTAACAGCAAGGGTCCTTGTGATGACAGAATGGTCGTTTCTTGACTCTACCAATGTCGATATCTTGGTTGTTGCATTATACAACAGCAAGAACCAAGAAAACTTCAGTTTGGAAAAACTATGGTTGGGAACCTTGGGAAAACTGGGTAATGGGTACACAGGATCTCTCTGTATTCTTTCTTATAATTCCACGGTAATCTAATGACTTTGAAATTCGATTTTAACAAACTATGTATCATTATACCTTGCATATACTTGAGTAAATTACTACAGCCCTCAGTGAAAGCTGAGGTCATAAAAATACTGGGTTGGCCCAAAAGTTTGTTTGGGTGTTTCTGTACCATCTTATGGAAAATTTGAATTAACTTTTTGGCCAACCCACTATAACTAAAATCAGGCACTTCTGTAGTAAGTCAAAAGAAACTAGTTCAGTTGTATTAATATTTTCTGAGAAACTGCATAATACTGTGAGGCAATCTAGAGAGTTCTAGTTTGAAGTTAATTTGAGAAGTAGCTCATCTGAAGAAATATTTTCTCCCTCATTCACCAGGCATCAGTCTCTTCCTTGAATACATCCCTTCCAACCTTTGCACCATCCTCCCACTACCTGGAATGTTCTTTCTACAACTAACTCATTCATTTCTTAGCTCTCTAATCAAAACATCTTTTCCGACCAACTTATTACAAATGACTTCCCTAGGAACCCGTAAGATTAAAAATGACTTTAAAAATATCAACCAATTGCACTGTGTGAACCCTATTTGCATTCCAATTCAAGCAATTGTAAAAGAAAAACACATTTAGGAGAAATTTAAATACCTGCTGTTTGATATTAAGAGATTATTACTAGTTTGTTTTAGGCAAAAAAAAGATGTTGTGGCCAATGAAATGTATGTGGGTGATATGACATAATATCAAGGTTTGCTTCAAAATAATCCAATTACTGGGGGTAGGGGGAAGGGGAATAATAGATGAAACAAGATTAGCTGTGAATTGATCATTGCTAAACTCGCTGATGGGTGCAAGGCAGGGAGATCATTTTATTATTCTCTCACTTCTCCATATGTTTGAAATGTTCTATAAGTAAATAAAGTGACCCTCGCCAGTAATCCTCTCATTACCTTGTTATTGCTTGCAGAACATGTCACAGTTTCTCCACACCTGATTTTTTACACACTTATCTGTCTCCCTCACTAGAATGCAAGCCAGCTCTACGAAGGAAGGGACTGGATCTGTCATGTCCAATTGTATCCCCAACTGGCCAGTGCCAATAACACAAAGAATGAATGAGTGAATGAATGAATACCACTCAGTTAGGTTGTCTCTTGAATCTCCTCATTTTAAGGCAAAATATGAACCTTCTGCAGGTCTATTGTGAAAATTCAGAAGACTGTTTTTTGTCCCTCACAAAATAACTCACTCACATTAGACACTAGAGGTGAGTGGGTCCAACATACTTCTTTTGAAGTTTTGACAAATCTGCTCATCCCTTTTACATATACTCAGCTGATACTTAATTTGGGGAAGAACTACAACTGGATGGGTCTACCAGGAGGCGATGGCTACAAAGAATTTTATGGCAAAATTCTGAAATAGTGATGCTAAGCAACATAATGAGCCAAACAGCAATTGTGTGGACCCTAAGACATAGCTGAACAGACACATCATTTTTTTTTTTTTAAGATTTATTTATTTATTTATTTTGGGCGGGGGTCAGGTTGGGGAGGGAGGGGAGCAGGCGGGCCACTTCTATTGGTCTTTCATTTCTCTATTTTCATCCGTCTTTGTTCTTTGGCTCCTGTGGGCCTCCCATCGCGGTGGCGTCTGTCGTTGCAGAGCTCCGGCTCTGGGAGCATGTGCTCCAGAGCTCCGGCTCGGTGATTGGACACATGGGTCCAGCTGCTCCACGGCACGTGGGATCTTCCCAGGCCAGGGATTGAACCAGCGCCCCTTGCACTGCAAGGCGGTGTCCTTACCCACTGGACCACCAGGGGAAGCCCCAGACACATCTATTAATCACCAAGATCAGCCTTAAGAAATACCTAAAGCGGGCTTCCCTGGTGGCTCAGTGGCAAAGAATCTGCCTGCCAGTGCAGGGCACAAAGTTTCAATCTGTGATCCGGAAAGAGCCCACATGCTGTTTAGCAACTAAGCCCATGCACCACAACGACAGAGCTCATGTGCTGTGGAGCTTGGGTTCCATAACAAGAGATACCTCCACAATGAGGAGCCACAATGAGTGCACAGCAACTAAAGAAAAGCCCATGAAGCAACAAAGACCTAGCACAGCCAAAAAAAATTATTTTACCAAATAAAAAGAAAAAAATCTAAAGGGACTTTCCTAGCGGTCCAGTGGTTAAGACTCCACACTCCCAATGCAGGGAGCCTGAGTTCAATTGCTGGTAAGGGAACTAGATCCTCCATGCAGCAGCTGAAGATTCCGCATGCTGCAATAAAGATCGAATCTCCTGTGTGCCACAACTAAGACACAGCATGGTCAAATAAATATTTAAAAGAGAGACAGAGAGAAAGAAACAACTAAATCTGTCCACAACATCAACCACGCCAAAATTGCTTTCTGAAGACATGTTCAAATGGACAGGCAAGAAGAGACCAGGATAGTGGATCCTGCAAGGGTGCTGTGCAACGGCCTGAAGGGGTGGGATGTGGGGGACTGGGAGGTGGGTGGAGGAGGAAGGGGGCCAGGGATATACATATGACTAATCTGGGATTATACATATCTGTAAACAACAAAACTCTGTAAAAAGTAAAAAGTAAAATAAAAATAATTATTAAAAAGAAAAAAATAAATAAAAGGAGACCAGGGAAAGCTTCCTGGAAGAGAAACTTGCACATTGTCCAAAGAATAGGCCCTTAGAGCACCCCTGTTTAACATGGGAGTCACTGGTCTCATGTGGTTGAGCATTTGGTTGTGGTTAGTGTGACTGAGTAAGTGAACTGAGATGCACAGTAATATTAATACCACACCTTACTGTGAAAACAGTACAAATTTAAAATTTGTATCGATTTTTACATTGATTACATGTTAACCTAAAAAATATATAATAACCACTCAAATTAGGTTCCTCATTGAGCTGGGCCTCAACAAGGGTCTTTGAGAATTGAGGAATTTCCAGATCTTTACTAACACGGCCTGCCCTTTGAGAGGTTCCAGGCTAAGAGTTCCTTCTATGCCTTATGGCGCACAACTCTATGGTCCTGACCAAGTACTTCAAATACCTGAGCAACTTCAAGAAAAACTCAAACAACTCTTGAGCAAACTCAAGAAAATTTTGCCTGCCCACTGTCATCCCCTACCCTCATCTCCCTGACCCAAACCAAGTTCTCCACTTCTCTGGGGGAGAATGAAAGTCAGGCACATTGATTGCTCATGAAAGTCAACTGTATCCTCTCCATCTGGCACAGGAAGCCTATGGCGCTTGTTTGTAGCAAGGAACACTGTGCTCCATTCACTCACCAGTCAGACTGCTGGAGCCAGGCAAGAGCAGTTTGACAATTGATCCAAGATAGTATAAGAGACAGGCTAATTATCTTACTACTCTAGAACTGTCTTATTATCAAGTAAGACCAAAAAACAACATACTTAACCCCGTGGTGGTTTATCTCTTTTTACAAATGCCTCCACTATCAAAGTCAATATAAAAAATATTGACCAAATTGCTTGCATTGTTTATTATGTTACTCGATACCTTTATTTAAGGATCCCACCCATAAAATCCACAGAATTTTGTGCCTGGAAGTAGTATCTAAAGAGTTTCATGAAAGTGAAAACGACATAATCGACTGTATATGCCTTTGTCCCTTTATCCCTTTGGCTGCCCAGGAAGCCAAGGGATACAGTTAAAATAACACTAAATAAACTTCAGTAATCACTTTACACCAAATTCTTGGCACAATTACTACAGCTCTTTGTTCTAATAGGCTACTGATATACCTACCTAACAAACTTTTTATACCTATGAGTATCATGAAACACTTTAAGTCCTTTCTTGGAAGCATGTAAGGTATTAATCACAAAATTAAAATTTCACTGCCAACTTAAAACATCAGAGAACATTTGCTAAAACCAGCTTTAGAAGTGAGTCTTAAAAGTTTTAACTGGAGGATAACTGCTTTACAATGTTGTGTCGGTTTTTGCCATATGACAATGTGAATCAGCCGTAAGGATACATACGTCTCCTCACTCTTGAACCTCCCTCCCACCTCCGCAGAAGTGATTAAAAGAAAAAAGCATATTCTAGGGACTTTCCTGGCAGTCCAGTGTTTAAGACACCATGCTTCCACTGCAGGGGGCAGGGGTTCAATCCCTGGTAGGGGAACTAAGATCCCACATGCCATGCTGTGTGGCCAAATAAATAAATCAACCAATAAAAAGTATGTTCTAACATAACACTAGGTTTGAAAAGTAATTTTTTTTTTTTTAATGTTTCTTTCTTTTTTTTTTAATGGTCTCTTTTGGGGGGGGCGGGTGGGGGAGGGAGGGGGGCGGGCGGGCCACTTTTGTTGGTCTTTCATCTATTTATTTTTCATCCGTCTTTGTTCTTTGGCCCGCGTGGGCCTCCCATCGCAGTGGCCTCTGTTGTCGCAGAGCACCGGCTCTGGGCGCATGCGCTCCGGAGCTCCGACTCGGTAATTGGACACATTGGTCCAGCCGCTCCGCGGCACGTGGGATCTTCTCAGGTCAGGGATCAAACTGGCGTCCCTTGCAGTGCAAGGCGGTGTCCTTACCCACTGGACCACCAGGGAAGCCCTGAAAAGTAATTCTTAAAAAAAAAAATCACCAGTTCACCGCCTAACACAATCACCAGTACCATTTTTGTATTCTGTCACTTAAGGGTGATCAGCCAACAATGCGGCCGTTTCCCAAAGCCAAACTTAGGACTCACACTGATGCTTCAAGCATAGAAGGATGTTACGACCTGCATTTATTAACTTGAAAAAATTATATAAGTATATTAAAAATAAAGTGGCTCATGTAAATTAGGACACTGCCTTGTTTTATTGCACACAATTCCAATCTCAGTAATCAAGACCAATCATTTCTTTCAGTTTCCATCATGTACAGACATTCATACAGTCTTTTTAAAAAGCCCATGAACTACACTTAGATTATACAGCTTGGTCAATAAACCAGTCCAATGAATTCTCAAAGATCCTTAATATTATTCTTATGGTTTCCTCTAATAAGTCTCAAAGATGATAACTTAGGCAGTGACGAATAGAAGAATTGATGGTGTGCCTGAAACCTGTAAGATGAATACTTCTGGTTCTCCCCCTCTAGTGAATGGCATGCCCTCCAGATGGCTTTAGGCCAGTGATTTTCGGGGAGGCCGGATGACTAGCTACCTCCAATCCTTTTAAACACACAAAAGGAAATAAAGTGAATCTAAAAATGCCTTTTGGGTGGTGGTATTTTTAAGAAAATCTCAAGAATTTCGGGCTTCCTTGGGGGTCCAGTGGGTAAGGACACCGCCTTGCAGTGCAAGGGGCACCGGTTCGATCCCTGACCTGGGAAGATCCCACGTGCCGCGGAGCGGCTGGACCGATGTGTCCAATTACGGATCAGGAGCTCTGGAGCGCATGCGCCCAGAGCTGGCACTCTGCGACAACAGAGGCCACTGCGATGGGAGGCCCACGCGGGCCAAAGAACAAAGATGGACGAAAACAGATAAATGAAAGACCAATAGAAGTGGCCCGCCCCACCCCCCAAAAAAAATTAAAAAAAAAAAAGAAAATCTCAAGAATTTAGATGGATGCTGGCACATGCAAAATACAGGGGATTAACTATAGGAGAATCCTAGGCAAACAAGGTCGAAGTCACTTCCCTCTCAGCCTATCTGGAGTAACCAACAATATTGAACAATATTGAAGAGAACTGAGTCCAAATATTTAGTACATATAACAAGAAAAGAAACAGACCCAGGGACTTGCCTGGTAGTTTAGTGATTAAGAATCTGCCTCCCGGCCTTCCCCTGGTGGTCCAGTGGGTAAGGATACCACCTTGCAGTGCAAGGGGCGCTGGATCGAGCCCTGGCCTGGGAAGATCCCACGTGCCGCGGAGCGGCTGGACCCATGTGTCCAATCACTGAGCCGGAGCTCTGGAGCGCATGCGCCCAGAGCCGGTGCTCTGCAACGACAGACGCCACCGTGATGGGAGGCCCACAGGAGCCAAAGAACAAAGATGGATGAAAATAGAGAAATGAAAGACCAATAGAAGTGGCTCGCCCCCCCCCCAAAAAAAAATTAAAAAAAAAAAGAAAATCTCAAGAATTTAGATGGATGCTGGCACATGCAAAATACAGGGGATTAACTATAGGAGAATCCTAGGCAAACAAGGTCGAAGTCACTTCCCTCTCAGCCTATCTGGAGTAACCAACAATATTGAACAATATTGAAGAGAACTGAGTCCAAATATTTAGTACATATAACAAGAAAAGAAACAGACCCAGGGACTTGCCTGGTAGTTTAGTGATTAAGAATCTGCCTCCCGGCCTTCCCCTGGTGGTCCAGTGGGTAAGGATACCACCTTGCAGTGCAAGGGGCGCTGGATCGAGCCCTGGCCTGGGAAGATCCCACGTGCCGCGGAGCGGCTGGACCCATGTGTCCAATCACTGAGCCGGAGCTCTGGAGCGCATGCGCCCAGAGCCGGTGCTCTGCAACGACAGACGCCACCGTGATGGGAGGCCCACAGGAGCCAAAGAACAAAGATGGATGAAAATAGAGAAATGAAAGACCAATAGAAGTGGCTCGGCTGCTCCCCTCCCTCCCCAACCCGACCCCGCCCAAAATAAATAAATAAATAAATCTTTACCAAAAAAAAAAATCTGCCTCCCAATGCAGAAGTTGCAGGTTAGATCCCTGGTTGGGAAACTAAGATCCCACAAGCAGCGAGGCAACTAAGCCCGCACACCACAACAAAGAGCCTGCGTGCTGCAACTAAGACCCAATGTAGCCAAAATATTATAAAAAGAAAGAACAGGGAATCCCCTGATGGTCCAGTGTTTAGCACTTGGCGCTGTCACTGCTGTGGTCTGGGTTCAATCCCTATCAGGGAACTAAGATCCCACAAACTGTGAGGTGCAGCAAGTAAAATAAAAGTAAAAATTGTATAAAATTTTTTTAAAAAGAAAAAGAAACAGACTCAAGATGTAGAGGGCAAACTGGTGGTTACCAATGGAAAGAGGAAGGGAGGGAAGATAAGCGTAGGAGATTAAGAGTACAAACTCCTATGTATAAAAGAAGCTACAAGAATACATAGTACAACACAGGGAATATAGCCAACATTTTATAACTGTAAATGGACTACAACCTTTAAAATAGTTTATCACTTTATTGTACACCTAAAACTTTATATAATATTGTACATCAAGTATACCTCAATTAAAAATCAATAAAAATACTTAATACATTCAAAAAAAATACTTAATACATTCAGAAGTTCCAAAAGTCAGATAAATACTGTATCAGCAAAAAATTTAAAGAATATCCAAAGTTGGGCAAGTTACCCCCTGAATCTTAGTTCCTTCATCCATAAAATGGGGACAGTAAGTATTGAGGGGATTATAGCAGTGTTGAGGCGATTAAACATGAGATGGGTATAAAGTACTCAGCACAGGAATTAGCACATTTTAAGCATTCACTATTTATTATGCTTAAGATCATCATTACTAATAGCCGAAATTGTTCAACTTTTTTGGAGATAAATTTGGCAATAGGTATTAAAAAGCCTGAAAAGCAGTGTACACCCTTTAACCTAGTAATTCTCCTTCTAGAGGTTTATCCTAAGGAAATAATCAAAAACAGTCAAAAGGCTTATACTGAAGAGCTTTCATATAAAAGCATTAGATCAAAAATTATAAATACTGAATAGGGAATCGGTGATCTAAAATTATAATTATATTTGGGACATTTTTCTCCTGTATTTTCCACATTTTCTGCAAAACCACACGAATTTGTTAGACAATGTTCTAAAAGTTTACTCCTTTCTCATTTAATTTCCACAACAGACTCTAAAATCTAGACAGCAGGACCGCCCTGGTGATAAAGTGGATAAGAATCTGCCTGCCAATGCAGGGGACATGAGTTCAATCCCTCCTGGGAAAAGATTCCACAAACCCCAGGGCAACTAAGCCCATGTGCCACAACTACTGAAACCATGCTCTGGAGCCCAGGAGGGGCAACTACTGAGCCCATGTGCCTCAATGACTGAAGCCCTTCTCCACAAGACAAGCCACTGCAATGAGAAGTCCCTGCGCCACAATGAAGAGCAGCGCCCCCGCCTGCCAATGACAACTTGCTGCTACTACAGAAAGCCTGCACAGGGCAAGGAAGACTCAGTGCAACCAAAAATTAATAAACTAAAAAAAAAAATTGGACAGCAAAGGATGATGCTGACTTCAGGAGAAAACTACTCAACTCGAGAGAGCACCAACCCCTGAGATTCTGCCAAACTGCAAAAAAAAAAAAAAAAAAAAAGTCTCATTGGAGGATGGGCTTTACATTTCTCCAGATGATCCCCAGCACCCACTGTGGGTAGGTGCTACCCTGTCCACGACCTTTAGATCCGAAGAGTAAAGGCAGCAATGCCCACTTCTGCAGTGCAGAAAAGCCAAAGGTTAGGGGAGGGAGGGGAGGGGACACTCCATAGGCATCATATTCAATTATGTTCTATGAAGATTTCAGATGGTCTAAGGAACCAAAAAGCAAATAATTAAGGCAGAAACAAGGTACCCTAACCAGTCAGCAATTTTCCACATTGGGCTTAATCTTATCCAATGTTTCCAAGCGCATTACTGTCCAGTTGCTTAAAAATGGAATCAGGCAAACAAACAAAAAAAAAGGAATCAGCCTTTTAGTTCAAGGAAGTAGACTGGGACTCCTGATAATTGAGATAAATCAGTAGAACACTGAATTGCTCCCCCCTCCCCTCTCCCGAGATAGCCTCAGATTCTGACCTGGTGCACGAGGCAGAGGGTGCACGAGGAAAATAAAGTCCTTGCATTTTTCCTGGAACCACAGAAGGTGGACTTAATAGTCACACTTCTCTAAGGGGAACCGAAAACCCTCCCTCTAAATGAAATCCATTCGGGTCCCCTAGCTGCACTGCCTCTTGCAAAATCTGGTCCTACTTTATTACAGTCTGTGAGTCATAATAGTGTGGTTAAAGCTAAAGGCTTAGCTAGCCTTTTGACTAAAGTATTGCCTGGTTACAGATGGCATCAATGTTTGCACCATCATTTACATTATAACCAGTGGAGCGATGATCAAGCATCCAGAAGGAAGCTGTCCACTACAAACGAATACTTTTTTACCAGCAGGGTCTACAAAGGCTGGGGAGGTATGGAGGAGGGGGGCGAAGTTGTTACATTTTGATAAATAGTTTAAAGAAATAAAAAAATGATACAAAAGCAGTTAGGAAAAGGCAATTTTCACTAATTTAACTGACTCATTAGGTTAAGTGTAAACTTTCCCCTTAATAGAGGATTGAGTCTCTGTAAAGACTGTTGGACACTGCTCTGATTTGATCCACAGGGTAACAACAAAACCGAAAAACACCTATCAGAACCAGAAGATTGTTATGTTGAGATGGAAGGGGTATTGAAAGGATTAGGCGACCAAGTTCTCTCGAAGCTGGCCCCACGGAGCACCATGGAGGTGAGGGGAGGGAACAAATTAAATCACCAAAGCAATGGAAAAAATTGATTACAATGAGGTATGCATTTCCAGTCTTCCACTCCATTATTTTTCGTTGGCTATGTTAATATTCAGGGATAAAACTGTTTCTTAAATCCACTACACAACACCAGAAGTGGGCACGTTGAGGATAAACTTTAGTACTGAAAAATATGCTTTGCCATAGCTGTCTGTACCAACAGCTCCGCTTGAGAAGATCAAGGATCCCAGAATTAAGTTTCCCTATTATTTTCTGGATGGCTCACACCAAGATGCTGGCAATCGGGATGCAGTTCATGCATCGTTTTAACTTCGAGTCTAAAGATGTGAAAACTCAACGCTTGCCAATCTAAAGGAAGTCCTCAATATTAATTTTGGCGCCCTTAGTACACAATGTCAAGTTCCCTCAACAGGAAATCCGACTGACACCATTTCGAATTGAAAAGCCGCTTCGTAGTTAGACACTAGGAAAAACACCATCGTATCCTCTAAATGAAATCCATTCGGGTCCCCTAGCTGCACTGCCTCTTGCAAAATCTGGTCCTACTTTATTACAGTCTGTGAGTCATAATAGTGTGGTTAAAGCTAAAGGCTTAGCTAGCCTTTTGACTAAAGTATTGCCTGGTTACAGATGGCATCAATGTTTGCACCATCATTTACATTATAACCAGTGGAGCGATGATCAAGCATCCAGAAGGAAGCTGTCCACTACAAACGAATACTTTTTTACCAGCAGGGTCTACAAAGGCTGGGGAGGTATGGAGGAGGGGGGCGAAGTTGTTACATTTTGATAAATAGTTTAAAGAAATAAAAAAATGATACAAAAGCAGTTAGGAAAAGGCAATTTTCACTAATTTAACTGACTCATTAGGTTAAGTGTAAACTTTCCCCTTAATAGAGGATTGAGTCTCTGTAAAGACTGTTGGACACTGCTCTGATTTGATCCACAGGGTAACAACAAAACCGAAAAACACCTATCAGAACCAGAAGATTGTTATGTTGAGATGGAAGGGGTATTGAAAGGATTAGGCGACCAAGTTCTCTCGAAGCTGGCCCCACGGAGCACCATGGAGGTGAGGGGAGGGAACAAATTAAATCACCAAAGCAATGGAAAAAATTGATTACAATGAGGTATGCATTTCCAGTCTTCCACTCCATTATTTTTCGTTGGCTATGTTAATATTCGGGGATAAAACTGTTTCTTAAATCCACTACACAACACCAGAAGTGGGCACGTTGAGGATAAACTTTAGTACTGAAAAATATGCTTTGCCATAGCTGTCTGTACCAACAGCTCCGCTTGAGAAGATCAAGGATCCCAGAATTAAGTTTCCCTATTATTTTCTGGATGGCTCACACCAAGATGCTGGCAATCGGGATGCAGTTCATGCATCGTTTTAACTTCGAGTCTAAAGATGTGAAAACTCAACGCTTGCCAATCTAAAGGAAGTCCTCAATATTAATTTTGGCGCCCTTAGTACACAATGTCAAGTTCCCTCAACAGGAAATCCGACTGACACCATTTCGAATTGAAAAGCCGCTTCGTAGTTAGACACTAGGAAAAACACCACGAGGGCTCAGTACGCAGTCGATCTCCCAGGCGAGCCGGTCTATGAGCCGAAGAGTACCCAGTGTGGATGGCTCAAGAGCCAAGCGACAAAGCCACGTGTCCCCACCGCCGAGCCTAGGCATTTCCCCCCTCTAGCCGCTGCAGGCAGCCACCATCCCCGCGTTGGATCCTCTGGCCCTTGCCTTTAAACCCTGTAGCTTTGCCTCCTGCTCCATCTTGACTCCACCCCACCGCACGGTGAGAATGAGCATGACCCTCCCGCGAGAGGTAAAATAACGGAAACAGCCTGTGAGACACACTCGTCAAAGCTGCCCCTTCCCCCCAAACCTGGCCCTTAGGAACTCACGCTGTGACCCGATCCCCCTAGGCTCGGTTGCCCTGGCCTCTCCAGCAGGTGAGGCCGGTCGGGGTCCCAACTTCATTCTCACCAGGTCTCCTGGTTGCTGAATTTCTTAGTCACCACCTTGCCCAGTTCCAGGCCCAGGCGGTCGGCAATCTTCTGGGATAGGTCCTGGTGGGAGCTGCCGCTGAAGATTTTGATGTTCGGCATCTTGGCCAACTACCCTAGGCTCTCTTTGCTTAGCGATCGCTGCTGCCGCCGAGACCCGAACCGAGTCGGCCCAGAGACTCAATACTGAACACCCCGCGTTGCTACTCCGCCATCTTACATTCCCGCCGGGCGCGCGGCTCTAAATTGCCCAGCGCCGGGCAGGCGGAGTCAGCGAGGAAGTTAACACCCCGCGCTCTCCGACTGGCTGAGTGCTAGCGGGGATCCATCGTTGTAGTTTCGCCTACCACCGATTGTCTCCAGTGTTAACCGGAGGCCTTGAACGGGGCGAGGCTAACTAATCGCCCCGCCCCATACAGAGAGGCGCGAGGGCGGACTAAAGAACGCGGAGAAGCCCGGGGAGAAGCCCGGGTAGGGATTAGGGTGGAGGGATGCTGATGAAGCTTAGGGCCAGATCTTCAGATCTTTCCCGCAAGCGGGAAATCAGCCAAGCCTTCCCCCTCACCCGCCCCCAGCACCTGAAAGTAAACCTGATTCTAGTTTACAGTTTCTTTCTTTCTTAGCAGTTTCTTTTAAAAATATCTGTTTCTCAGGACAGAAGCCATAGTTCATTTGAATGAAGAGGAGATACCTGAACATGAGTTTGCATGATTCTGTACATGATTTTTATCTTTTTCTAAATATGGGGCTGAATTAAAGCACAGTTGCATCACAGACAGACGCCCATAGCACAGGCTCATCCAAAGGGCAAACCGGTAATTTCACTGTCGCCTCTGCCTGATAGACAAGTCCCAAGGGGGAAGTGACTGAGGACAGGCTACCTGAGTCATCCAGACACTGAAAGAGAAGCCGCATTTCGTTTTTAAGCACTGGGACCAAGTATGTGCAAACAAGTGATGGAGTATGGATTTTCCACAATATCTAGGTGATAAAGATCTGATTTATCTGACCCTGGAGAGGAGAGAAAATACAGTATACTTTAAGGACTTCAGATAAAGAACCCTGAAGGAATCAGAAAGCCTACTTTTTGGTCCTATCTGCCTGATCCTCAGCATTATATTCTACATGTTGCTAATGTGTACTTTCATTTCACTATTTTATTATTTTTATGATGATACCGGCTAATTGGACCAAAGAGACCCTTCATTTTCTCACCACATTTTCATTAAGCATATCGCAACCATGGGTTAGAAGAAAGACAAAAATCATACAATTTTAGATTCATACAATTTTGGTTAGAAGTGCCATAATGTTCATAACTGCAAGCTGTAAAAATAGAAGGAACTTCAGAAATCATCTAGTCTACTAGCTTCATTTTGCATATGGTTGAAACTGAGACAAGAGATGGAAAGAAGTTTGTCCAAGTGGCGAAAATATTTCAGGCAGCACCCTAGCTTTCCCTTCCTGCCATTTTCAGCAGTGCCCAGGGAGGATCTCTCCTTGTGACCTTTTGTCATAATTTTATGAGTTCAGAAATTTAATATAGGCCCAGGTGTATAGGAACACTTGAAGAAGGAAGTAGACTATAAGGCAGAATATGAGTACTGTTCCATTGCAATTCATTCATCAAATATTTACCAAGCACTTCATTGCATACAAGGCAGCATACTAGGCACTGAGGGGACTATTTTAAAGCATTTGCCTCCAAGGAATTCGTTCATTCAATATTTATTGAAGTTTTTATTGAATTCTTCTAATGTACCGGACCCTGTTCTGGGCACTGAGAATACAGCAGTAAGCAATGAGAAACCCCTGCTCACATAGAGTTTACATTCTCAAACAATAAACATGTAAATGAAGAAACTGTGTAATATATCAAGGACTGGTAAGCAATGTGGAGAAAATCAGGGAAAATGTGCCATGGTGGTTGTGGAGGGGAGGGGGAGTCTAATTTTAAGTAGCCAGACAAGGCCTATCTGGTAAGGTGACATTTGAGCAAAGATCTCAAGGAGATAATGGAATGAACAGGTACCACACTGATATCTGGGACAAGCAGAGGGTACAGCAGAAACTTTAGGATAGAAGTATATCTAACTTGTTCACAGACTGGTAAGGAGGTTGGTGTGTCTGGTTCAGAGTGAGTATTGGAACTGCAGGGGTAAAATACACCTATAAAAGAAAATAAGATCAGTGAGATAAAAGTGATTGGTGGCAATATGCCAACCATGTAGGACCTTGTAGGTCATTTAAAAGATTTCTGCTATTATAGAGTAAGGGTTTTTTTTTTTAACCAAAGAATGACATGAACCGACTTCTCTTTTATTTTTTTTTTAAAGATTTATTTATTTATTTTGGGCGGGGATCGGGTTGGGGAGGGAGAGGAGTGGGCGGGCCACTTCTATTGGTCTTTCATTCCTCTATCTTCATCCGTCTTTGTTCTTTGGCTCCTGTGGGCCTCCCATCGTGGTGGTGGCGTCTGTCGTTGCAGGGCACCGGCTCTGGGCGCATGCGCTCCAGAGCTCGGGCTCGGTGATTGGACACATCGGTCCAGCCGCTCCGCGGCACGTGGCATCCTCCCAGGCTAGAGATCGAACCGGCGCCCCTTGCACTGCAAGGCGGTGTCCTTACCCACTGGGCCACCAGGGGAAGCCCCCGACTTCTCTTTTAAAAAGAATAGAACGGTGCTTCCCTGGTGGTCCAGTGGGTAAGGACACCGCCTTGCAGTGCAAGGGGCGCCGGTTCGATCCCTGGCCTGGGAAGATCCCACGTGCCGCGGAGCGGCTGGACTGATGTGTCCAATTACCGAGCCGGAGCCCTGGAGCGCATGCGCCCAGAGCCGGTGCTCTGCGACAACAGAGGCCACTGCGATGGGAGGCCCACACGGGCCAAAGAAAAAAGATGGATGAAAATGGATAAATAAAAGACCAATAGAAGTGGCCCGCCCACCCCCCTCCCTCCCCAACCGACCCCTCCACCCCCCCCCCAAAAAAATGTTAGAAAAAAAAAAGAATAGAACGTAAGCAGCAAGATAAGAAGCAGAGAGACCAATTAGGAGATGACTTCCTAGTAGAGAAGATGAGACACTTACAGAAATATTTATAAGACACAGTACAATTTAATACACTACTGCAGAGAACTCTGTGTTTGGGTAAAGGGGAAACTGCTGTAATATAGACAGTAAAACACACTGGCTGAAATAACACAGATTATTTCTCTCTTGCATAACATGCTTCCAAGCCAATGGGGCCATTCTACTCCATACTAGATCATGAGCCCATTCACCTTCCAGTCTGTGGGATGGAGGAAAGAGAAAAGGTCCAGAGAAGAGATTTCTTTTTAAGCAAGTCACATGGAATTTCCCAGCTGGTGCTAGTGATAAAGAACCCAAGTGCCAATGCAGGAGACATAAGAGATGCAGGTTCGATCCCTGGGTTGGGAAGATTCCCCCAGAGGAGGGCATGGCAATCCACTCTAGTATTCTTGCCTGGAAAATCCCATGGACAGAGAAGCCTGGCGGCTACAGTCCATGGGGTTGCAAAGAGTTGGAGAATGGACTTAGCATGCACGTGGAATTTGCTCATTTCATTTTCCATCACATCCCTTGGGAATGAGCTTAGTCACATGGCAATAGCTTAGTTGCAAATCACACCTACCTGGAAGAAAGATTAGAAAATGCTTTGTATTCAGGATGCAGAGGAAAAGGGTATTTGGGAGGTACAACTAGACATCTGATCCAAACAAAGTGATAATGCAGGCTCTGTGGTAATATATATATCACCTCTGCCTCAGATATCCTGAGAAGTATTTCTGGCAGTGGAAGCACAGGAG
This sequence comes from Tragulus kanchil, assembly GCA_022376925.1. Lineage (NCBI taxonomy): Eukaryota > Metazoa > Chordata > Mammalia > Artiodactyla > Tragulidae > Tragulus > Tragulus kanchil. The sequence goes on along the minus strand of JAIOJX010000001.1, from coordinate 60,062,527 downwards.
CTAGGCCTTGAAAAATGGACAGGGTTTTGACAGTGATGAAATGAAATTCATATTTTTTGGCAAGACAAAATTCTTCTTTGCCCATTTGGGCCTCCTCCCTCCTCTTTAATGTGTGTTGTTGTTGTTATTATTATTATTATTATTATTATTATTATTATTATTATTATTATTATTATCATTAATCAGACCTCCCTAGGAGATAACCTTCCTTCTCAATCTTGTAATAGGTCACAAAGACCTAGTACTCACTTTGTATGCACTGATCAGGATTATGTAAACTGTCAATACATGATTTGATGTGAAACCCTATGTCTCAAAAACGTATGTAACTGTGCTTTGATCTCTAATGGGCCAAACAGTCGTCAGTACTATCCAGAAGACTGTCTCCCAGATTGCCATCCTCAGGTTGGCTTGAATAAAATTTTCCATTCTTTCTTAAATTGACTTTTGACTGATTTTTTGGTTGACAGCAGACAATGACTGGGAGGAGGTGGTTCTCCCCTGGCAGGAAGAGAAGGTGAAGAAGTAGAGGTGTTGAGGAAAGGGAAGGAAAGTAGTGTGCCTTGGCTGCAGTATCAGATCCCATGTTGATTTTATTCTGCAGGTAATGGGAAGCCATTGACTATTCTGGAATAAGGGAATGACATGATCATAATTGCATGTTTGGCAAATTTAACTGTGTGGATTAATAACAGGGAAGAGAAGATTGGAGGCAGGTAAGCCAGGTTGGGAGAGTAAGTTAGTAATGTCCCTAATTGGGCCAGTAGCTGTGGGGTTTAAGAGGAGGGATGAAAGATGTGAGTCTCAACCTTTGGGAGATCATGGACCCTTTGGAGAACTTCCTGATTGGAAGGAATCTTAGGAAAAATGATCCAAGAACCCTGGGCTCATTAGATTTAAATTAATAATCCCATTAGGGCAAAAGCTAAATCATCTAATCAGAGAATTCCAGAATACAAATGTATGTAGGAAAAATGCTGTTATCTTTATTCCTTTTTTTCTCTCTCTAAAAAGGTAAACAACCTTCAGGCATGGGGAACGGAAGTCTTAGTTCATATCTTGGGTAATGGAATCCTGAGGAGAAAGTTTAAAAGCGACTTGAATTAAAATCACCTAGGACAAAAAAAATGTCCTCAGACTTTTAGGGATAGATGAACATGGACAAATTTGTTATTTAGCCACTCAGTTGTGTCCGACTCTTTGTGACCTCATGAACTGCAGCACAACAGGCTTCCCTCTCCTTCATTATCTCCCTGAGTTTGCTCAAAATCGTGTCCTTTGAATTGGTGATACCATCCAACCATCTCATCCTCTGCCACCCTCTTCTCTTGCCCTCAGCCTTTCCCAGCATCATGGTCTTTTCCAATGATCAGCTATTTGCATCAGGTGGCCAAAGTATTGGAGCTTCAGCTTCAGCAACAGTCCTTCCAATGAATATTCAAGGTTGATTTCCTTTAGGATTGTCTGGTTGGATCTCCTTGCACTCCAAAGGATGCTCAAGAGTCTTCTCCAGCACCCAGTTCAAAAGTTTCAGTTCTTCAGTTCTCAGCCTTCTTTATGGTCCAACTCTCACATCCATACGTGACTACTAGAAATTAGGCTATCAGAACAGGAACAATGTGTATGAGGTTAGCATAACGATCCTAAAATATAAAGTTTAGAAAAGAGTGTGCTGAGTTATATGTAAATGGTAATGGGTTATATAAGCTTGATATTATTCCAAAGAAAAATATTCCAGGGCCTCTGGAGGGTGGACAAACAGTACAGAGTCTTATCTCCCTCTCATGCAGGACATGTACAGAAATAAGGTTAAATATAGGGGACAGGAGTGTGAGAAATGCAGTCAGGTTGAGAGGATGTGGGAAGATTCTTGCAGGAAATGGGCCTCTTAGGATCGGCAAGGTTTGTTGCACAGGAAAAAGAGATGCAAGAGGATGGTCATGTTCCAGGTCTCAGGGATGCAAGAGGATGGCCATGTTCCAGGTCTCAGGTGAGTCCCTGGGATGGGCCACCAACTGTGGGTTCTTGGTTTCATGCAGGAAAGAATTCAAGAGTGAGTCATATGGATTCAGGTTGATGTGTGGCAGTAAACAGCAAAACCCTGTAAAAATAAAATTCAAAAAAAAAAAAGAGTGAGCCATAGTAAAATGAAAGCTGTTTTATTTAGCAATACATATGCCATAGACAGAATGTGATTTTTCTCAGAAAGTGAGGCCTTGGGAGAAACACACTTTACGGATAAAGTGTGGGCCATCTCAGAAAGCAAGAAACCCTGATGGGGTGGTTAACTTTTTTTTAACCTTTTATTTTATATTGGAATATAGATGCTTGACAATGTTGTGATAGTTTCAGGTGGACAGAAAAGGGACTCAGCCATACATATGCGTGTAGCCATTCTCCCAACTCCCCTCCCATCCACACTGCCACATAACATTGAGCTGAGTTCCCTGTGCTATACAGTAGGTCCCTGTTCGTTATTCATTTGAAATAGAACAGTGTGTACATGTCCATCGCAAACTCCCTAACTATCCCTTTCCCTCACCCTTGGGGTGCTTTGTTTTTATGGGGCTGGGTAATTTCGTAAGGCTAATGAATGGGAGGATTATTCCAACTACTTGGGGGAAGGGACAGGATTTCCAGGGAACTGGGTCACCATCCACTTTTTGGTCTTTTACAGTCAGCCTCAGAACTGTCATGATGTTGGTGGGTGTGTCCTTTTTTTTTTTTTTGACATATTGCACAATATATAGGATTTTGCTTCCCCAGGGGAAGCAAACCCTAACCCATGCCTCCTGCAGTGGAAGCCCATGCATGCATGCTAAGTCACCTGAGTCGTGTCCAACTCTTTACAAACCTATGGACTGTAGCCCACCAGGCCCCTCTGTCCATGGGGATTCTCCAGGCAAGAATACTGGAGTGGATTGCCACGCCCTCCTCCAGGGGATCTTCCCAACCTGTGCAGTGTCCTAAACACTGAACTGCCAGGGAATTCCCAGGAGTGTCATGTAGCATGTTGATGTGTTATAACGAGGTTCAACATCTAATGGAAGTTGACTCTTCTACCCTCTTGGGCCTAGTTGCTTTGAACCAGTTTATGTTGTGTCCTCAACAGATACCTCATTCTTTTAAAGGTTGTGCCCTGCCCCCTTTCTATCTCAGGTTTATCAAAGGTCCTGGGGCCGGTGAATGTGAGGTGGGGCGAGGTGAAGTGAGAGAAGGTGTCTTGAGAGCTCAGGCAAGAAAGGCAAAGTTTATGATGGTCTGTTTTATATATCAACTTGTCTAGGCAGTGGTCCCAATTATTGAATCAAACACTGATCTGGGGATTGCTGTGACTGTATTTGGTAGATGTGATTAATATCCCTAGTGATTGTCTTTAAGTAAAGGAGATTTTCTTAGACCATTTGGGTTGGTCTGATCCAATCAGTTGAAAGGTCTTAAGAGCACAACTGCTGTTTCCCTGAGGGAAAAGGCATTCCACTAGAGGAATTCCAACCTTCCCTTCCTGATGACCTGCCCGTAGATTTCAGACTTGTCCAGCCAGCCCCTGCAACAGTATAAGACAATTTCTTATAAGAAATCCCTTAATATACACCTCCTACTGGGTCTGTCTGTTTCTCTGGTTGACCCAGAGCTGTACATAACCAGGTTGTGAAGGGCTTTGAATGTCAGTTTCAGGGTGTTAAGGGTAAAGGGCTAGAGTTCTGGTCCCCAAATGGGAGAGAAAGGGAGGGGGGAACCCAAACTATTTTGTTTCAGAAAAGGTTGAGAAACATCCTCTTGTCCATGTTTCATATTTCCAACTAACTCCAAAGCTCAGGACTCCTGGAAGAACTTTGCAAACACCAGCCTCCTTGGGAGAGTCCCCTCCCTCCTCCATAGGGCAGGTCTGGTTTTGCTTCCTTCTGAGATTCCAGGCATTATTATGTTGCTGTTGTTATCAGGCGCCTCTGTCTTCCACTATATCCTGGAGTTTACTCAAATTCATGTCCTAGGGGTCAGTGATGCCATCCAATCATTTCATCCTCTGCTGTCCCCTTCTCCAGGCATTATATGGTTATTGTTGCTCAGTTGCCCAGTCGTGTCTGACTCTTTGCAACCCCACGGACTGCAGCACGCCACGCCTTACCATCTCGCAAAGTTTGCCCAAGTTCATGTCCATTGCATTGGTGATGCCATCCAGCCATCTCATCCTTGGATGCCCTCTTCTCCTTCTGCCCTCAATCTTTCCCAGTATCAGGAACTTTCCCAATGAGACGGCTCATCACCTCAGGTGACCGAAATACTGGAGCTTCAGCTTTAGCAACAGGCCTTCCAATGAATATTCAGGGTTGATTTCCCAGGCATTATAGGAGGGTCTCAATTTATTCAATCATTTCTTCTGCAAGGATTTCTTGAGCAGCAACTATGGGCAAAATAACAGTGCTCAGCCTTTGGATGACAGAAATGAATAAAACATGACCTTTTCCTTGAGAAGCTTTATACACTCGTAAATGACTACTTTAACAGCAGGCAGAGAGAAAGTTCTGGTTCTCTCCTCCCATCCCCTGAAGCACTACAAGGAAGGAGTTACAGTAGAATCTCTCTTCTGGTCCTGCCACTTCAATCCCAGTGCGTGGGATTCCTTCTAAGCATTGGCTTTGAGCAGCTGGACTTCCTTGTCATCTTCAAGTAACCTTTCTTGCTCTTTCTGGGCATTAGCACTTCTTTCAAGATATTTTCTCCTTTCTATCTCCTACCTGTGTTCTGATTCTTCCCTCTCGAGGACAGTGTGGCCTCTCCTTGTTCATATCCTCAGCTTCACATTTTCAGCCAACTCCTAATTCAGTGCCAGACTGATGGCAGGTGGGTACCTCTCTTTGATCAGCACACCAGAGGGCTTTCAAAGGCCACCACAAAGCATACCATACCTGTAGAGATAGTCCAATGTGCTGAGTCCATGCTGAGCACATCAGCCCTCAAGAGTCTGCCCTTCCATGGGTCCTGACCTTCCAAACTCATATTTTCTATGTCTTCGGCGAGCATGCAAGCTCTTTGAGGCTAGAGACCATGCCCCTCTCATGGCTCCTAGCACATACCCTTGGAGTGGACGCATTTTAAACATTTAAGGATTTGAACTGAAAATTTGGGTTGACACCAAAAATATATTAGGAAGTGAGTATTTATGGCTTTTCAAAGGGATTCACTTTAGGAGTCCTTTGAAAAAGCAAAGGCCATCAACGTTAAGTCATGGTTTTATTAATAAGTCTATCTTTATTTTTTTGGCTGTGTGCCTTGTGGGATTTTTAGTTCCCTGTCCAGGGACTGAACTGGGGCCCTCAACAGTGAGAGCTCAAAGGGCTCACCACTGGATTGCCAGGGAATTCTCAACAGTTTATCTTTGGGTTTATCTTAAAAAAAAAAACAAAAACAAAAAACCTTTTGGCTACACCCTGCAGTATGTGGGATCTTAGTTTTCAGAGCAGGAACTGTGCATTCCCTGCATTAGAAGGAGGAGTCTTAGTCACTGGACTACTGGGGAAGTCCAGCAAGTCTATTGTAGAACCAATCCTGGGACTTCCCAGTTGTTGGGACTCTGTGCTTTCACTGTTAGGGGCCCAGGTTCCATTCCTGGTCGGGAAACTAAGATCTCACAAGTCACAGTCCCAAGGCCAAACAAACAAAACCAAACGAAACACAGTCTTGCTCCAGAAGAGTGAGCTCATAACGCAGAATTTACTGTTTTACCTTAGGATCTGCCAGAACCCTATAGATGGATTTCACTCTCTGGGGTTCTTGTGAGTTGGTTTCCTGTTAATGTAGGCTGTATTGTACAAGGTCAGTATTCCAGGGAGCTAGAATCATCTGGGGATTTAAGAGACGGGAGATTTTATCCCCCCTTGACAGAAGGGGATTAGATGAAAGCAGCAGGGCCAAGCTGGCTCTGTGATCTGTTCTGGTGCTTAACTTTTATGAGTTGGGGAGTTCTCCCAGTTTAATTACTGACCTGGGAATGTCTGGGTGATGCTAGAAGTACTTGTCTTTGTCTAAAACATGCTTCCATGAAGGAATGTGGAGAAAATGTGCTTTTTTAAAGCTAATAGGGCCTGTAGTTAAACCTATTGTTTTTATCAGTGTATAGCAAGACACTGATACTCAAAGAAGGTGAAGACCATGCCCTCTCATGGCTCCTAGCACATACCCTTGGAGTGGACGCATTTTAAACATTTAAGGATTTGAACTGAAAATTTGGGTTGACACCAAAAATATATTAGGAAGTGAGTATTTATGGCTTTTCAAAGGGATTCACTTTAGGAGTCCTTTGAAAAAGCAAAGGCCATCAACGTTAAGTCATGGTTTTATTAATAAGTCTATCTTTATTTTTTTGGCTGTGTGCCTTGTGGGATTTTTAGTTCCCTGTCCAGGGACTGAACTGGGGCCCTCAACAGTGAGAGCTCAAAGGGCTCACCACTGGATTGCCAGGGAATTCTCAACAGTTTATCTTTGGGTTTATCTTAAAAAAAAAAACAAAAACAAAAAACCTTTTGGCTACACCCTGCAGTATGTGGGATCTTAGTTTTCAGAGCAGGAACTGTGCATTCCCTGCATTAGAAGGAGGAGTCTTAGTCACTGGACTACTGGGGAAGTCCAGCAAGTCTATTGTAGAACCAATCCTGGGACTTCCCAGTTGTTGGGACTCTGTGCTTTCACTGTTAGGGGCCCAGGTTCCATTCCTGGTCGGGAAACTAAGATCTCACAAGTCACAGTCCCAAGGCCAAACAAACAAAACCAAACGAAACACAGTCTTGCTCCAGAAGAGTGAGCTCATAACGCAGAATTTACTGTTTTACCTTAGGATCTGCCAGAACCCTATAGATGGATTTCACTCTCTGGGGTTCTTGTGAGTTGGTTTCCTGTTAATGTAGGCTGTATTGTACAAGGTCAGTATTCCAGGGAGCTAGAATCATCTGGGGATTTAAGAGACGGGAGATTTTATCCCCCCTTGACAGAAGGGGATTAGATGAAAGCAGCAGGGCCAAGCTGGCTCTGTGATCTGTTCTGGTGCTTAACTTTTATGAGTTGGGGAGTTCTCCCAGTTTAATTACTGACCTGGGAATGTCTGGGTGATGCTAGAAGTACTTGTCTTTGTCTAAAACATGCTTCCATGAAGGAATGTGGAGAAAATGTGCTTTTTTAAAGCTAATAGGGCCTGTAGTTAAACCTATTGTTTTTATCAGTGTATAGCAAGACACTGATACTCAAAGAAGGGAAGTGAATGCTGAAGGTCACACAGCTAGTTCTTGGGAGAGCTTGCAAGTAGAACCCAAATCTCCTGGCTCCTGGTGCAGCTCTGTTACAGAGCCAAGCAAGTGTGGACTCTGGGCTGCAGAAACTGCAAGTCAAATCAAAGCCTCTTCCATTGTTCAGCAGTGGAAACATTTGCCTGTTTTTGACCTGATTCTTTGAATTTTTCCAGGTCCTTGGAGGCATTGTATATTCCTGCTGTGCTAGGCTAGGTAAGGGGCAAGAATGCTTGTCCTTGTCTCACTTTCCCACCAGTTCCCCCTCTCCTTGGGGGCCAAGAGTCATGCCATTGCCATACAGCGTATTTTCCCCCACCGTTTCCTTATAAATTATATTAGCAAGCAGTTATAGCAGTAACCCCCAAAAAGCTGCAAACGGCTTACCCGTACTGCAGATTTAACTTCAAATTTACATGCGGGAAATTCCCTAGTAGTCCAGTGATTAGGACTCTGCACTTCACTGGTGGAGTCATGAGTTCGATCCCTGGATGAGGAACTCAAATTCCACATGCCAAATGGCTTGGCCCGATTTTTTTCTTATATGAGGTGGGGAGAGACAGGTGGGCTTCTTTCTGATTTTACAAGTGGACAGGCTGAGCGATTGAGTAATTAGGGTTCTAGAGAAGGCAAAGAAGACTCTGTTTACCTCAGTGGCTTAGACCCTCACCACCTGCATAGTGCCTTAACTGAGAGAAAGGATTTTTAACAGCCACATTACCAAGGTCGCAGGCACTGCGGCAAGCATATGAGTTAAAATATCAGGTTCTTTGCATCCTGCACTGGTTATGACTAAAGCTAACTGTATAGGAAGCCCTGAGGCACAGCATAAATTGCTTTGTGTGTTAATCAGATGGCTCTGACACCAGCCATCAGGCCCCTGATACTAGTTTTTACTTGGGGAAAGGAAGAAGAGGAAGAGGTCATTTTGTAGCGAGGGTAGATCTAGAGGGTTATTACCATGTAGGGCATTGAGAAGCCAGAGGAATGCTTGAGGGCTCAGAGTGTCCAGGTGAACTGAGAATGGGGGTGGGCAGGGGGTGGCAGGGTAGGGAAGGAACCAGAGGGTGGGGACTGAAGCCAGCTTTGCCTTCTAAGCCATCTTGTCATGATCTGGGAGCCGGACTGCCCTCCACTGCACCAGCCCACCCCCTGACCCTATGGGTCTTCAAAAATCATTTCTCCTGCTGCCCTTGGCACACTGCCAAAGTTTGGCAAACTGCTAGGGTGGGGGTGGGATGCATGGGAGTTAAACACTGGGCACTGCAGTGAGAACTTGTGTCCCTGAGAAGCTGGCTAAGAATTTGGAATTGAAAGTTGTTTCCTGTGAGCTAAGCCTGAATGTTGAAAAAAAAAGTGAGTTCAAGCTTCCTTGAATTATATCAGCTTCTAGCAAATAAGATGAAAACCAAGAGGAGAGGAGGGTGTCAGAGAAATAAGTCAGGGTATTGGCCAATGGCTGAAAAGAGCCTTGGGTCTGCCCGACAGGGAGCCTTGGGTTCCAGGATGAGGGGCTCTACTGAGGGAGTAGGTGGGCTTCCCAATTTCAAAAGAAAGGCTCGAGAGGGTGGAGACCTCACATATGCCTTTTAGGTGGGAAGACGGTTTTGAATGAAAATAATGGATATTTGGAAGAAACAGACCCAGAATTTTCTAGTGCTCTTGGTACAAGCTTAATTAGTTTCTGTGGACCCAGCTGCAAATGGGGCAGTTCGATTTGCACTTGTTAAGCTCATACAGCTAGGTTTCAGGATTTTTATAGCTGTTTTTCTCAGCACCACCTCATTAATCCTCTGAGCTGCAGAGGGAGGCTGAAGCCGCAGTCATCTTCATTTTAGAGAAAAGCCCCAAAGAGGTGAAATGACTTGTACCCCATCAGATGGCAAGTCAGAGGCTGGGCTGAAAATAGAACCGAGCCCTGATTCAGGGGGAACCGCTCACCTTAGCCACATGGCCACACTGCTATCCCTAATCATTGCAGAGGAGGAAGTTTTGGCTGGCACAGAATCTAGCTCCCCTCAGTCTGTGCCCAGGTCTGTTGTTGCTGATTTAATTGCTAAGTCGTGGCTGATTCTTGCGACCTTATGGGTTGTGGCTTACCAAGCTCCTCTGTCTATGGGACTCTCCAGGCAAGAATATTGGAGTGGGTTGCCATGCCCTTCTCCAGGGGATCTTCCTGACCCAGGGATGGAACCCTGGTCTCCTGCATACTGCAGGCAGTTTGCTGAATTGGAGGTGGATTCTTTACTGCTAAAGCCTGGGGCTGACCTTGTGTTAAAGTCAGAGGACACACTGTGGCTGAGATGACTTTGATAACATGCTATATCTCCTCCTGCGCCCTTTCCTGGCACCCTGTCATGCCAGGTCTCTCATTCTCAAAGGACTGTCAGAGCCCTACCTGGGCCCAGATGCACAGAAATAGGCGAGTCCTAGCAGTCCTCACCTTGAGGCCCACGTCTCTAGTTAGTTCTTCTGATGGACGCAGAACATGTCCAGCCTTTCCACCGAAGCATATCTAGGGGTAAAGGGTGAACCTGGACGCTGAGGAAGCGGACATGGGAACGAAGCCAGAATTATCAGGCACGAGTCTCAAATGTCTTTGAAATAATATGGTTTTTTTTAACAGGGAGTTCAACTTCTCCATTTCTTTCCATATTTTCCCATAAAGACCCTGAAGATAGGAACTTCCCTAGTGTTCCAGTGGCTGAGACTCTGTGCTCCCAATGTAGGGGACTCCGGTTTTATCCTTGGTTGGGGAACTAGATCCTGCTGGTGCAGCCAAATAAATAAATAATTTTTTTTTTAAGTTTGTGATATTTGTTTCCAAAATCTTTGAGAAAAATTCAAATGTGTAAAGAATATGGGTCACACCATGGGAGACTCAGATCCCAATTTGAGGAACATGGCGTGGAAGAAGGCATAGTCCCCTCATTTTGACGGTGATTTTTGGAAACAGCTGCTCTATACCACTCTACCCCTGGTTCCGAGAGGTATGTGGCACTAGGGTCACCGGGCAAAGCGAGCCAGCTGGGCTTGCAGTATCTGGATCCCCCCCCCAACCTTACCAACAACCCACATACTGCCTGTATCTTGAGCAACAGTTTCAGGTCATCCTCTCATGAGTGTGCTTGCCCCTGTGCCTCTGTTTTCAGGGGGAGGGGCTTTAAAGTTGGTACTAGCCTGAGTACTGCAGGGTACTTACTACTGGGTGACCTCAGGATAGGGACAACCTCTCTGGGCTTCAGTTTTCTCCTAAGAAAAGTGGATATGCTCATAGTATCTCTCTCAGAAGATTCTTAGGAGGATTAAATAAGATCATGCATACTTGCTAAGTTGCTTCAGTCATGTCCAGCTATTTGCAACCCCAGCCAGGGACTGTAGTGTGCCAGGCCCCTCTATCCATGGGATTTCCCAAGCAAGAATACTGCAGTGGGTTGCCATTTCCTGCTCCAGAGGGCCTTCCAGCCTCAAGGATCGAAGCCATGTCTTTTGGGTCTCCGGCAATGGCAGGCGGATTCTTCACCACTAGCACCACCTGGGAATCCTGATAAGATCATACAGGTGAAGTACTTAACAGTGCCTAGCATATGGTAAGCGCTCATACATGTGGTTTTTATCCCTGTGGGTGCACATTTAAGGGCAGGGATCAAGTTTTTCTATGTTGTGGAAGGCTCCCAACTTATTCATATTTCTTTCAAGCAAAGCAGTGAACATAGGAATGAGGTTTCAGCATGCAGACGGAGGGACGAACATCACAGAGGGGCAGGCAAGAAACTCAGAGTGAGCACATTGTGAAGTGGGAGGTCCAAAACCTGCAGCTGGAAATGTCAGAGAGGGCGTCAGAAGACATTCCCCGTGATGCTGGGAGTGTGGGCGGCACCCGCAGACTTGGTGGTGTGGGGGCTGCGGTCACAAGTGGAAAGCAGTTGCTCGAAATCCAAAGTGAAACAAGCGGTTCTGTACCTGTGAGAAGTCAGGCCTCCATGGTTCCCACATAGTGGTGGCTTCCAGCAGGTCAGGGTGTTGACACCAAGGCACCCTCCTGGAATCCAGGCCATTTTGCCCGACCAGAGACTGACCCTCAGGGATCATTTGCTCTGAGACACGCACTCACCGTCTGGCTTCCAGCCTGACAGGATGGGGCAAAAAGCCATCCCAGTGGCTTTTTGGAGGAACTTGATCCCAAGATAGAAATTCATGCCCCTTTCCAGTGCTGATGACTGATCCTCCCCTGCCCCTTTGGCAGGAAAAGATCTGGCCCACACAGATCCTTTCAGTTCATTGTTGATGAAATTGCCCATGACCCACAGTGTATTGACAGCAGTTTAGAAAAAAAAAAAAAAAAAAAAAGACTGGGCCAGCACCACAGGCATCCTGGGCCCATGGCAGTAGCATGCATGCATTTTCCTTGAATGGACTGAAGTTGGTAAAGGCAGGAGTCAGGCTCTGGGAACTTGTGTTAGGTGCAGGATGGCTGGAGAGCATCAGCTTTCTTTTCTGGGTCAGGCCAAAGAGGGTGAGGAAGATGCTGGTGGGAAGAAGCCTCTACCACTTCCCACCCAGGGCTCCCGGCTACAGCAGAGAATCACCGCAGGTTTGCAGAAAAGGAGCCTGACAAGCACCTCGGGGGCTTTGCAAAGCTTTTGGAAAGTAGCTGGTAAGACTCAGCTCTGAGTCTGTGGGACGCTGGGGGAAGGATGTGACTCCTCATTTTTTTCCTTTTAAGGTTTTATTTTTTTTTTTTGCGGTGGGGGGGGGCACTTCTATTGGTCTTTCATTTATTTGTTTTCATCCATTTTGTTCTTTGGCCTGTGTGGGCCTACCGCCCCTGCGGCCCCTCTCGTTGCAGAGCTCCAGTTTGGTAGTTGGACACATTGGTCCAGCCGCCCTGTGGCACGTGGGATCCTCCCAGGCCAGAGATCGAACTGGCGCGCCGTGCACTGCAAGGCAGTGTCCTTACCCACTGGACCACCAGGGGAAGCCCCATTTTTTCCCTTTTTTTTAATTAATTCATTTTTAAATGGAAGGATAATTGCTTTACAGAATTTTGTTGTTTTCTACTGAACATCAACATGACTCAGCCATAGGTAAACATATGCCCCCTCCCTCTTGAGCTTGCCTCCCATCTTTCATAGGAGGATGCCAGGCTGCCTGGCCCATCATTCAGCCATAAAAGGTTTTAGGTGCAGAGGTCATTTTGCCCGACCAGAGACTGACCCTCAGGGATCATTTGCTCTGAGACACGCTCACCGTCTGGCTTCCAGCCTGACAGGATGGGGCAAAAAGCCATCCCAGTGGCTTTTTGGAGGAACTTGATCCCAAGATAGAAATTCATGCCCCTTTCCAGTGCTGATGACTGATCCTCCCCTGCCCCTTTGGCAGGAAAAGATCTGGCCCACACAGATCCTTTCAGTTCATTGTTGATGAAATTGCCCATGACCCACAGTGTATTGACAGCAGTTTAGAAAAAAAAAAAAAAAAAAAAAGACTGGGCCAGCACCACAGGCATCCTGGGCCCATGGCAGTAGCATGCATGCATTTTCCTTGAATGGACTGAAGTTGGTAAAGGCAGGAGTCAGGCTCTGGGAACTTGTGTTAGGTGCAGGATGGCTGGAGAGCATCAGCTTTCTTTTCTGGGTCAGGCCAAAGAGGGTGAGGAAGATGCTGGTGGGAAGAAGCCTCTACCACTTCCCACCCAGGGCTCCCGGCTACAGCAGAGAATCACCGCAGGTTTGCAGAAAAGGAGCCTGACAAGCACCTCGGGGGCTTTGCAAAGCTTTTGGAAAGTAGCTGGTAAGACTCAGCTCTGAGTCTGTGGGACGCTGGGGGAAGGATGTGACTCCTCATTTTTTTCCTTTTAAGGTTTTATTTTTTTTTTTTGCGGTGGGGGGGGGCACTTCTATTGGTCTTTCATTTATTTGTTTTCATCCATTTTGTTCTTTGGCCTGTGTGGGCCTACCGCCACTGCGGCCCCTCTCGTTGCAGAGCTCCAGTTTGGTAGTTGGACACATTGGTCCAGCCGCCCTGTGGCACGTGGGATCCTCCCAGGCCAGAGATCGAACTGGCGCGCCGTGCACTGCAAGGCAGTGTCCTTACCCACTGGACCACCAGGGGAAGCCCCATTTTTTCCCTTTTTTTTAATTAATTCATTTTTAAATGGAAGGATAATTGCTTTACAGAATTTTGTTGTTTTCTACTGAACATCAACATGACTCAGCCATAGGTAAACATATGCCCCCTCCCTCTTGAGCTTGCCTCCCATCTTTGATAGGAGGATGCCAGGCTGCCTGGCCTCATCCAATTGCACTGACCTGGCTTCGCCATTTCCAGAGAGAGGGCCTTTCCATGAGGTGCAGAGGTCTGGCAGGACTCTCATAACAGTCCTCTCATTCAATACATTCTTTCAACAAATATTTATTGAAGACCAATTTGTGCCAGGCAAGTACTGGATGGGTGTGCACCCAGAATATAGAACCGAATAGGAATGCTTTCTGACTATAAGGAGCTACAAATGTGGTAGAGGAGCCCGTTTCTAGACTGTCCGGTTGGGTCATTTTGAGCGGTGGCAGGCTGAGGCTTCGCATTGTGACTGACTCCCAGGATCCCAAACCTCATGTTGTGGGACATAACCCTGGGGGGCATCTCCCAAAAGAGTTCTGCCACCAGGTCTAGGCCTATTAGCCCAGGTGGCCTCCCACATGCAGAGCCACCCAGCTGGACTGTGCTGTCTCTGGCTCCTCCGGCATGCTTGGCTTCCAAACCACTTTAGCCATGACCTTTGCAAACATGAGAAACTGAGGAAGTGACTCACCAGGACTACTGTACATGGCTGTGTAGTACAACCATGTACTCGGCCGGCATGTACACTCAGCCAGCAAAGAAAGTGGGGCTGAAATTACCAAGTCCTGTGTCCGCAGGGCTAGGATCACCCACAGGACTAGGTTTTTTTTTTCCCTCCCCTAATTCATCATGGTGGGTGGGTGCAGCAGGGCGAACCTTTTCGTAGTTGGCACAAAGGTATCTCATAGACTAGTGGGGACCTGTGATTACCAGAAACACCCAGAACAGGAGAAACTGAATCACCACCCACCATTAGGTAACTCTCTGAAAAGCCAGAGAGGTCAGCTCTGCTTAGGATCCTGCTGCTTCTGAGGTAACTGGGAGCATTTCAGAGGGAAAGGCCCCATTTCCCAAAGCAACTTGAGCGTGGACCTAAGTCCCTAACTCCCAGCTCCCAGGCTGGCCAGTGCTCTCAGCACAGATCACATGGTGTTTCCACGCTCCCGTGCCCCATGGTGGCCAGGTGATCCAAAGGCTCCAGAGTCAAGCGAAAAAAGTACAGCATCCAACTCCTGTGACCAACAGGAGACTTCTAAGAGGGGCAAACGGCAGGCGGGAAGGGCAGAGTTGTCGCCTCTCCTTGTCCCCCGGGGCCCAGGTAGATGGGTGCGGGGGCCTAGAGGGCACTTTCAGAGGGCTGCCAGCAACCAGCAATTCAAGGACGCAAGGACACCCACACAGAGGCACCGCAAAGACGTATTGGGATAGTAAGATGAATAGATTTAATCATTCTTGTTTGAAAAACAAGACATAAATTAGTATATATATAGAATTTATATATTTTATGTAGTATATATACTATATACAGACATTAGAAAATGTGTCCTCTCCATGAGGTCGAGGGAGAGGTGAAGGATGGTAGTGGAATGAATGACACAGGCGGGGCCTGAGTGGTGGAGGGGCAGGATCAAGACGTTGGGAGAAGACGGAGCCCACGTCAGCACGCAAGCTCGCAGAGGTCATGGGGGCAGGGGGTCCCCACCTGGCTGCATCTCTGGCCCATTAAACGACTTGGTCCTGTGGGAGGAGAGGCAAGGAAAGGAGGGGCTGGCTTCTGCAGAAGCAGCTCCCCTAATCCTTGCCGGAAGGAATCGTCACTCAGGGGGTCTTTGATCACACTTGGGGGTTCCAAGGATAGGAGGGGGTTGAGCACAGTGTACATCTTTATAAAACTCACATAAGAACAGGAGGTTTCACATGAGCCTCTCACGGAACGATGAATGAGGCAGACACAGGGTACAAGCATGTGGGCAATGCAGGGTATAGAGAGGTGCATGAGAAGCAATCTATACAGAATAAACATTGGCTTTCTTTGTTCCCTACAATAGGCAACTCGTAGGGACTCCGTGTCTTCACTCCCAGGAATGCTGTGAGGGGACGGTGACGGCAGCAGATGTGTGTCAAGGAGGATGCTAAACAGTGTGAATTCCCTTCCAGAGAGAGGTGCAGGGCTGCACCGGGTAAGGCGCTCAGCTTCTTTTCTTAGAGAGACAAATCCACAGGGTCAATACACAGCCAAAAGCATATACTCAGGATTAACATATCACGCTAGCTTCCAGAAGTTTAAGATATAGTCATCGACAACCCCACCCCACCCCGAACCCCTGCCCCCACCCCCACCCCCACCCCCAATCTGTAGCTAAGTCGAACTCCTAAGGACAGTCTGTCTGGTAGAGATGTTGTGAGGAGCCACACGCTGGCAGCCACAGCCCCGGTGCTGGGCCGGGCCAGGCCGGGCCAGGCGGGCTCAGAGGCCTGCGCTGGGTCTCCCCAGGGCAGACGTGGTCACCAGGTACCTTACCCAGAACGAGCGGGGTGATCCCAGATGCTTGATCCCTAGTGGACTGAGCCACCCTGTCCATCAGCGAGGGACAGGGCACTTTGGGGATGGCTGGTGTGGAGCTACTGGGCCCGGGGGGCGAGGGCTCCCGAGGCTGCCAGCCTGTTGAGCCAGGCAGCAACAGCCAGGAGTGGCTGTTTCCTGCAGACCCACCTCCCCTGGGCACTGGCCCTCGGGGTGGCTCCTGCCGAGCGAGTGTGAGCCCAGGGTGCACGGGCACATCTGAGCTGTGTGCCCTCTTCCCTCCACTCCCTCGGTGCTGTGGTCCTGGAGGGGATCAGGGGCCAAGAGGAGCTCGAGGCCCATGGGCCTCTGGCTTCAGGTCTGCCTCCCTCCGGCTCCCACGATGGAGCAGGAAGTGGACCTGACGTCACGTCTCAGCCCTAGAGAAGAGAGAAAATACAGCTCTGTGATGGGCGTAGTGACGGGGGGGCCGTGGCCCTCACAGTGACGCCCAGAGGCCAGGGAAGGGGCGAGGATACCCAGGATGGCAGCTGCCTGGAGCCCTCGGGGACAGCGTCAATCCAGGGACTTGTCGCTCCCTGGAGACTGAGGGCTCAGGGGGGCCCTGACTGGCCCAGCAGGCACATATACTCACCACGAGATGCAAAGACCAAAAAGCTCAAACCTGGGGCCGCGGTTGGGGAAGGGAGGGGCAGGCCTGGGCAGATGGCCTATTTAATAAGGGTCTTTAAGGAGCGGGTGAATGTGCTCATAACAGTCGCTGAAGTTGGGGAGCCCGGTGGGTGGCCCCCGGCTGCCCCCACAGCTGCTGCTGCTGCTGCCTGCTGCTGCTGTTGCTGCTGCTGGTTAAGGCTCCGGGCGGTGGACTCCTCAGCTGCGCGCAGCAGGAAGGTGTAGTTCCTCACCACCTCTTCCACCTTGGCCAGCAGCTCTTGGCGCTGGGCCTCGGAGCGCACGATGAACACCAGCCGCACGAACGTCTCAATGAGGCTGCTCAGCACCTGGAAGCTGCCCGTGATGGCCGCCAGCATGTGAGTGGGGCTCTTGTCCACGTTGGCCACACGGCGGCAGGAGGCCCGAAGCTCCTTGAACTTGAGAGCCAGCTCGAGCTTGTACTCAGAGATCTGGGAGACATAGGGCTTGGGGGCGCGGGCCTCGGGGCTGGCCACACACTGCCGCAGGACCGTCAGGAGCTCGTTGGTGTCCAGTCGGGCGGCCAGGAAGCCGTCAGGCAGGCCGTAGGCGTGGGCCCTCAGGGCATTGATCTTGGCCAGGCTCCCCTCGAAGGTGGACACCCGCAGGTCAATTTCCTGGGTGCGGGAGGCTTCAGGGCTGTTGCTGCTGCAGGTGGTGGCATCCAGCACCTGCAGGGTCCTACTCACCACGGGCACCACCTGCTCATCCAGCTTCATGCCCGGCAGGATCTTCATGGGGATGGAGTAGGAGAGCTCGTCCTTGCCGTCGCTGGCGTCATCTGCCATGTCGCACTTGCGGTAGTAGAAGCAGTAGCGGATGGAGCAGCATTTTCCGCTCTCACTGTCCTCGTCCAGCTCTGCAGGCTTCCGGTACACCTCCTCCGGCAGTGAGAACACGGCCATCTGTCGGGGCCCTTTGGTTTCAGGGGCGACATGGACATAAGAGGGGTCTCCCAGGGTCGGGGACTCCAGTGACCTGCTTTTGGGACCCACGCCTAAGGGGAGGCCTGCTTCTACCTCCTTGGCCTCCCTGGGCAGCATGCCCAGGGGCGGGTGCGGGTAGACATCGGAAGTCAGCGAGGCCCTGTCACCCTGGTCCAGCTCACTGATGCTGTAGCGGCGCATCAGTTTCCTGTAGTTGGGAGCTCCGAGACACTCGCCGCCCGAGGCACACGTGGTCAGGCACGAAACACCACTCTCAGGGTCCGATCGGCACTCTCGGGACTCCAGGCTGGTGGAACGGATGCGCCGGACGCTGGTGGGGCTGCTGAGGCTCAAGCCTGGGCCGGCCTCTGGCTGCCTTTGGGTAGGGGGGATCCTCTCTCGTTCCTTTCCCCGGAGGCTGGGCACTGGTGTCTGGGGGGCCTGAGGCCGGGCCCCTCGGCACATGCGCTTGCAATCGCAGCTGCGCCTCTGCTCACGGGACATGCCAGGTCCCTGCTGCACGGGGCTGCTGCGGAGCTGGCAGCTGCAGCGCCCTGGCGCGGGGGGTTGTAGGTACTCGGTGCCCGGCAGCTCTCCCTGGCTTGGCGGCTTGAGGAGTTCCTCGAGGAACTCCAGCTCATACTGCTTCACCTTCTGCAGCTGGGCCTGCCGCTCATCGGTCTCCTTCTTCTGGCGTGTTGGGAAAGTGGCAGAGAATAAATTACGCAGCCGGAAAGGACCCCGGGAAGATTTGGGCTTGGCGGGGCCTTCGGAGGCCAAGTGGGCTCCATCCAGGGTGGTTTCGATCTTTCTGGAGGGCATGGTGCTTACCTGCCGGCTGGCAGCCTGAGGCCTCAGTGGGCTCTGGCCTCGCGGCTGGCAGCTGGGGCTCTGCAAAACCATGGGGTAGCTGGCTCGGGGAACCAGGCTGGTCTCCTCAAGCTTGCTGCTTTGGGAGATGCCCTCCAGCTGTCCCTTCTCCCCATGGCTAGAGATGGTGCCCTGCTTGTGCAGAGAATGCTTGGCACCCTCGGGCCCGCCCTTGCCTGCCACCTCCCCGGTGCCTTGCTTGCCCACCAACTCTCGACTCCCTCGAGACAGATAGTTTTTGGGAGGGAAATTTTGAACAGGCAGCCTGTCCTCTTGTGGGGAAAGGTGTAGGCTCTCAGCTTGGCTGCCTGTGGGTGCTCTGGAGCCGGAAGAGACCTCTGGGCTCCGCTGCTGTGGAACTGTGTGAGGTCTAGACATCGGAAGTCAGCGAGGCCCTGTCACCCTGGTCCAGCTCACTGATGCTGTAGCGCGCATCAGTTTCCTGTAGTTGGGAGCTCCGAGACACTCGCCGCCCGAGGCACACGTGGTCAGGCACGAAACACCACTCTCAGGGTCCGATCGGCACTCTCGGGACTCCAGGCTGGTGGAACGGATGCGCCGGACGCTGGTGGGGCTGCTGAGGCTCAAGCCTGGGCCGGCCTCTGGCTGCCTTTGGGTAGGGGGGATCCTCTCTCGTTCCTTTCCCCGGAGGCTGGGCACTGGTGTCTGGGGGGCCTGAGGCCGGGCCCCTCGGCACATGCGCTTGCAATCGCAGCTGCGCCTCTGCTCACGGGACATGCCAGGTCCCTGCTGCACGGGGCTGCTGCGGAGCTGGCAGCTGCAGCGCCCTGGCCCGGGGGGTTGTAGGTACTCGGTGCCCGGCAGCTCTCCCTGGCTTGGCGGCTTGAGGAGTTCCTCGAGGAACTCCAGCTCATACTGCTTCACCTTCTGCAGCTGGGCCTGCCGCTCATCGGTCTCCTTCTTCTGGCGTGTTGGGAAAGTGGCAGAGAATAAATTACGCAGCCGGAAAGGACCCCGGGAAGATTTGGGCTTGGCGGGGCCTTCGGAGGCCAAGTGGGCTCCATCCAGGGTGGTTTCGATCTTTCTGGAGGGCATGGTGCTTACCTGCCGGCTGGCAGCCTGAGGCCTCAGTGGGCTCTGGCCTCGCGGCTGGCAGCTGGGGCTCTGCAAAACCATGGGGTAGCTGGCTCGGGGAACCAGGCTGGTCTCCTCAAGCTTGCTGCTTTGGGAGATGCCCTCCAGCTGTCCCTTCTCCCCATGGCTAGAGATGGTGCCCTGCTTGTGCAGAGAATGCTTGGCACCCTCGGGCCCGCCCTTGCCTGCCACCTCCCCGGTGCCTTGCTTGCCCACCAACTCTCGACTCCCTCGAGACAGATAGTTTTTGGGAGGGAAATTTTGAACAGGCAGCCTGTCCTCTTGTGGGGAAAGGTGTAGGCTCTCAGCTTGGCTGCCTGTGGGTGCTCTGGAGCCGGAAGAGACCTCTGGGCTCCGCTGCTGCTGGGAACTGTGTGAGGTCTCCAGGGCACCGGGGCTCATTTTGAACTTAAGATTCTTTGTGGCACTGCCGCTCATCACACTAACTTCCGGCCTTCCCAGGCTGACCTCTGACCTCCCCATGTTGGCCTCTAGCCTTCTCTCCCCACTGCTGGGGGGATTCCCCAAAGCTCCAGCAGGAGCAGGTAGGCTCTTAGTGTGAACCACCTGCTGCAGGGCGGCCGAGATGATGGCTGGGGTCACACTGCTCTTAGGGTCCAGGATAAGCTTGGGGCTCAACCTGACCTCCTTGGGCAGGTTCTCCCTTAGCTCAGAGACCTGCTCTTCACTGAGGGACGGTGTGGCTGCCCTCAGTGACATCTCTAGGCCCGCCCTAGTGTGGCCAGGCCCTTTGTCCTCGGGAACTGGGGACAGCAGGCTCAGATTCTTTTGCTCATTCAACTGTGGGGACAGTGCTGGGTGCACCGTCAGGGTGTATGTTCGCTCGCGCTGTGGCTGGGCCTCCGACGGGGGCAGCTTCCTCCGAGCGCCAGGGGGGCCGGGACTCTGGCCTGCAGCAGCTGGCTGGAGGGATGGGCTGGGATCCGGGCGCCCGAGAGAGTAAGGGGCCGTGAGAACGGCCTGGGCCGCACAACTCTGGATCCGGAAGGGCAGGTCCTTGCGAGCCAGGAGGCTGTCCTTGTTGAGGTGCTGGGCCAGGAAGTAGGTGGTATTCTGGTGCTGCTTCATGGCCGACATCATCTCTGACATGTCTGTGAGCTCCGAAGAGTTGGTCTCATGGCCCGAGTCCAGGGACGATTCAGGGGTGATTGTGGCCAGCACAATCAGACCTGGAGGGACAGGGAGAGGGGTCTGCAGCCCTTACTCCGGTCAGGTCCTTTCCAACCACATGTAGCTGGTCTGTGAGGGTCAATGTTAATCAACAGGATCTCCAGCTGGGGAAAACCAGTCAGCCCTGGGGGGCCTGCAGGGTTGACCGTGGGAAGCAGGGAGGGGAAGGGACAAATAGAGGCAAGCTGGGAGAGGGGTGAGGAAGGGCTGGAATCCAAAAGAGAAACAAAAGAGGCCAGAGAGAAGATCTGGGCAGTTTGATGGCAAATTAACATGCAAATCACAGGCAACACAACATGCTAATCATCACTATTTTTAGACTCAACAGCCGAGGAAATTTTTGTTAATTGTCCTGAAGAGAGCTGGCAGAAAGAGCTCCCTCTCTCTGGCCTTCCTCATGGTCAGGCCTGTCTACTGTCCCCACAGCTGCGGCCATTGAGTAGAGCTTGACCTCTCTGGATACCACGCAGGCCTCTAGCCTGGGAGCAACTAGTGCTTAGAACTTCATACTCTGAGAGAAATGCCAGTTCTGGGGGCCAAACACATAGGGGCTGCCCAACACCAAGGATGCTCTCAGCAACAGCAAAGACAGGTTTTCGTCCTGGTCAGCTAGGCTCCCTCTGACCCCATCACTTCACTGTCCGCACTTGTCCTTGCCTCACGTGCTTTCCCATATGCCTTCCCTCCCTATTTCCTTCCTGTAGCTGCAGCACTGAGCTCTTTGTTTAAAGGCGTATGTGTATGGAAGGATGTATACATGACCATGGGTGCATGTGTGACATGCGGGCTTGTTTACAAGATGGATGCATATGGGTCTATAACAGGGAATAGCATTATAGTAATAATGACTACCACTTACTGAATCCTTACTATGTGCTAGTAAGTATTTACGTACTTAGCAGGAAGGATCTCATTTATTCCTCACAACATCCCTATGTGATAGGACTGTTGTTCTCAAATTCATTTAAGATGACAAAAGTGAAGCTCAGAGGGAGTTAAGTGCCTTGACAAAACAAAGGTGACACTGAAAAATGGTGAAGGAGCCAGGGACCTGGGTGTGTCTGACTGAGAGCCAAAGCTCTCAAGTGGGATAAAGGCCTCAGCCCTGAGCAGTGATGGCTCCTGGCTCGTCTGCTCCCAGGTCCCTAGGTGGTTAGTTGGTCATTTTGCTTTTCTTCCAGTCACATGCATGCTGGATGTTCTTTGCCTTTCTTCTATATCTCTCACAGTTTTGCTCTGATTCTCCATAGCTGTCACAGGCCCAATCCCTGGGCTCCATCCGTAAGACATTTCCAAAGTGATAGGCTGGTGAGAGCCAGAGCTCTTGTGGGGGGCTGAGCAGTAGCTCCCTGCCACAGCACCGTTGCTCCCCCGACCCTATCTGAACTGCCTTGGGCCTGTCCACTGCCCTGACACAACCACGATGACTTTGACCTCTGCTCGGGAAGAAGAAATGTCACCTGTTGGCCCTGCCTGGCCAGGACAAGGAAGGGGAAGCAAGAGAGAGGAGGAATGGGCTGTTACCTGCAGTCTGTGGGGGTGGGGGATGTGGTCCATCCTCTGAGGCTGCCAGGGCTTCCAGCGCCTGCAGAGTGGACACCAGGGCATCATCTAGCTCCTGGGCATGATCGCGAACTGTCCGGGTCTGCACGCTGTCAATCAACGTCACTGGAATCTCATCGTACAGGAGCCCACGCAGGTGGCGTCCTTGCTCCTGGTTCTGGGCGGCCCGGCGCTTGGGGTCATCCTCATCAGAACTGTTGTCTCGGAAACCAGGAGGCGGGGCAGCAATAGCAGGCAACAGTGAAGTGCTCTCATCTTCCTCCTCTTCCTCCTCTTCACTCCCGGGGGGTGGGAGGGACATCAAGTCCACCATATTGTCACGAGAGGAGCCAGACCTCCCACCTTTGCGAGGGCCCAGTTGCTCCTGGAGTTTGGCTTTGCAAGAGTCACAGTAGAAATTCAGGGCTTCAGCCCCAAGGGAATTGTCCAGGGTGTAGGAGCGGGCCCTACTGGCACAGGGCTCGTGGTCTAGGCTAGCTGCATCGAAGTCATCAGGGATCACATCATAACCTTGGCCGGAACTCTTGGACGTGGGGTCAGACTTGGTCCGGGGCCGGGTCTCCTCAAAAAAGATTAAGTTCTCATTGACGTCCATCCGACTTTCCTGTTCCTTCCTTTGTTCCCGCATGTGGAGGTAGCAAAAGCTGACAAGCTCAGAGTCGGCAGGCGGGGGCGTGCAGCGGCTCGACTTCCTGGGGCTGGTGCCCATGCTGCCCACATAACTACTCTCCTTTTTCCCCAGGTGGCCCCCAGTGACAGGGCGGTGGGCGCTGTGCATGTAATCTAAACCCAGAAAGAGAATTAACAGATGAGTCCCGGTGCTGAGGACGGTGGCTGAGTTCACTTGGCGTCTTGGGCGTGGGTCTCTGGTGCCCAGCTGGATGCTGGGTACTGAGAGAGAGCATGATTTGGCTGCTAGAGATGAGGGAAGGGACAGCCAGGCTGCTGCTGACTCTGAAAGTAGAGTGAGTAGAATCGAATGGCCTGAGTGGCTAAGAGCCCCATCACCTCTGCAATGGGAAGAGGCATGGGGTGAGATGGGATGGGGGTGGACACCTTGGTGTCTGGACACAGCTAGACACTTATATGGGTATGTCTGGTCCAAGAGTCAGCTGGAAGGCGAGGTTTGTTTCAGGTTCCCCCAGAATGGTCCCTGTCTCCAACCCCACTCTATTCCGAACCTATCCAACCTTCAGTGTTCTGTTATACTTGTGTGATGTTGAATCTCTTCTAGCAGAAGGAAACGAACCTGGTAAGTTAGTAGCACTTTAGTGGGAAAGTGTACACAGGTAGTACATTCCCAAGAGTGTGTATTTCGAAGAAGACGGTCAATGGAGGAACCCTAAAAGAATAGAACTCTGCCAGTAGAATCCAGGGCATCTGAATGTGTAAAGCATATAAGAGAGATGCTGACATGTACCTTATGTGGGAGGAGAGTGGGGGAAGGAGATTTTTTTCAGTTCCTCAATCACATCACTTCTCTGTATTCATACAGGGCTAGCCTTCCTGCACTACATACATGTGGCTAAATGTTCTAGTCAACAGTTTTTTTTTTTTTTTGGCCGTGTCTCACTGTATGTGGGATCTTAGTTCCCCAATCAGGGATCAAACCTGCGCCCTGTGCATTGGAAGTGGAGAGTCTTAACAACTGGACTGCCAGGGAAGTCCTCTTCCAAATGTATTTTAGAGATAGTGAGAGTGGGAGGAGTTCAGAGGAGGGAAGGAGAGGCCTTCAGTCTAGAGTGATTAGAAGAGACATGCTTATAGGTATAACAATGGTAAGTGTGTGTATCTGAGATTTACTCATTCAAAGAAAGCAAATGCTTTCTCTCTGAATGTGTTCCCATGTTACCTGTGAGAATATACTCAGACAATGCCAATTTCCTTTGCTATCAGCCGACAGATAGATGGCAAACACTAACTTATGCTAAAGCCAAACATACAATCCCATTTAATCCTCAAACAACCCAATGAGGTAGGGGCTATCTTTATCCCCATTTTACAGAGAAATAAACTGATCCACTCATTTTATGACTTAACTAAAGTCACATGAATTGTAAATGGCAGTCTGGAATTTTTTTTTTTTTTTTGGCTGTGCCACACTGCTTGTGGCGTCTCGGTTTCCCAACCAGAGATTGAACCCAGGACCTTAGCAGAATCTTTACCATCGGACCAGCTGGGAATTCCCTGGCAGTTTGTATTTGAGTTTAGGTTTGAGGGACTACAAACCCCATGTTTTTTTGTTTGTTGTTTTCCTAAACTTTTTCTTTTATATCGGAGCATAGCCAATTAACAATGTTATGATAGTTTTAGGTGGACAGCAAAGGGACTCAACCATACATATACATGTATCCGTTCTCCCCCAAACTCCCCTTCCATTCAGGCTGCCTCATAACTACAAAAGCCATGTTTTTAACCATTACCCTATAGTTCATCATGGTGGTCAAGATGCTGGGGGGGAAAAAAATCAACCCTTGCAGGGCTTCCCTGGTGGTTCAGTGGGTAAAGACACCGCTTTGCAGTGCAAGGTGCGCCAGTTTGATCCCTGGCCTGGGAAGATCCCATGTGCCATTGAGCGACTGGACCGATGTGTCCAACTACCAAGCTAGAGCTCTGGAGCGCATGTGCCCAGAGCTGGTGCTCTGCAGCGAGAGAGGCCACTGTGTTGGGAGGCCCACACAGGCCAAAGAACAAAGATGGACGAAAATAGATAAATGAAAGACCAATAGAAGTGGCCAAAAAAAAAAAACCTTCCAAATGCCTTTCAAATTCCAGTTTGACGGGGTCAATGCATTAGTGTTGCTTTTCACTAGAGCTTATAGCCATCAAAAAAACGTGATGTGGTCACTTAACAGTGGAGGCCCAAGATACAGGAAGCAAAACCTGACTGAACTGAAAAGAGAAATACGCAATTCAACTGCGATAGTTGGAGACTTTAATACCCTACTTTCAATAATGGATAGAATAACGAGGCAGAAGATCAACAAGGAAATAGAGGACCTGAACAGCACTATAAACCAACAAGATGTAACAGAAATCTACATAATACATCATCTAAGAAGTATACTTAAGAAGAGTGTGTATTCTGCTACAGATCATGTGTTAGTTCATAAGGTAAACCTCAATGAATTGAAAAGGAATGAAATCATATGGTCTGTTTTTTTGAGAACAATGGAATTAAAATAGAAAAACATTAGTGATAGAAGAAGATTTGGGAAATTCATATGTACATGGAAATCCAATAAAACATTCCTAAATAACGAATGGGTCAGAGGAGAAATCACCAGAGAAATTGGAAAATACTTTGACATAGGTGAAAATCAGGATACAATGTATGAAAATTTATGAGATCTAACTAATGAAGGCTTTAGAGGGAAATTTATAAACACCTACATTTAAAAAGAAAAAAAAGATTTCACACCAGTAACTTAACCTTCCACCTTACAAAACTTGAAAAAGAAGAGCCAACTATGGGAATTCCTTGGCAGTCCGGTGGTTAGGACATGGCACTTTCATGGCTGTGGCTTGGGTTCAGTCCCTGGGGGAGGGACTAAAATCCTACAAGCCATGCAGCACAGCCAAAATGCCACCCCCCCAAACAAAAACAGCAAATGAAACCCAAAGCAAGCAGAGGGAAAGAAACAGTAAAGTATAGAGGATAGAAACATAGAGAAAAAAATCAATGAAACTAAAATTTGGTTCTTTGAAAAGATCAATAACACTAACAAACCTTTAGCTGTAGAGGCCAAGCAAAAAAGAGAGATGATTTGAATAACTAAAATCAAGAGTGAAAGAAGGGACATCGTTACTGACTCTACAGGAATGGAATCATTTAGGAGGTGAATCTTTTGAATAAGTTTATGCCAGAAAATCAAGTAACCTAAGATAAAATGGACAAATTCCTAGAAATACACAAATTACCAAAATTGACTTAAGAAAGATAGAAAATTTAAATAGGCCAAAACCAGGAAGATAAACTGAATCAGTAATTAACTCTTCCCAAATCAATCAAGTCAATCCATTATTCAGTCCAGGCCCAAATGGCTTCATTAGTGAATTTCATAAAATGTTCAAAGAAGTATTTATAGTAATTCTTCACAAACCCTTCTAAGAAATAGATAAGGAAGGGCTATTTCTCAACTCATTTTATGATGTCAATATTACCTTGATACTAAAACCAGACAAAAATATCACACCAATATTCCTTATGAATATACATATAAAATATAATATAGTCCTCAACAAAATACTAGCAATCTGAATCCAGCAACATATACCAAGAATTCCACATCATGCCCATGAGGGATTTACTGCAGGAATGCAAGGTTGATTTAATATCTAAAAATCAATTAATGTAATACACCACATTAATAGAATAGAGGACAAAACCACACAACCATCTCAATAGACACATAAAAGTTATTTCACAAAGTTCAACAGCTTTCATGATAAAACTCAAGAAGACAGAAATAAAAGGGAACATCCGGGGCTCCCGTGATGGCTCAGATGGCAAAGAAATAAAAGGGAACATCCTTAACACAATAAACGGTTAACTATGTAAAAGCAAAGTTAATTTCATATTTGATGGTGAATGACCGAAAGCTTCCCCCTAAAATGAGGAAAAAGTCTAGGATTCTCACTTTTACCACTTCTATTCAACACCATACTTGGATTTCCAGCCAGGACAATTAAGACAGCCAAATGATATACAGTCATCCAGATTGGAAAGAAAGAAGCAAAACTATCTCTATCTATAGGTAAGCTTCACATACAAAATTTAATTACATTTTATGCAGTTGCAATAAATAATCTGATAATAAAATTAGGGAAAAATTATTTACAATAGCATCAAAAAGAATAAAATACTTAGTTATAAATTTAATAAAAGAAGCACAAGACCTATATAAGGGAAACTACAAAACATTCGTGAAAGAAATTGAAGAAGGTTTAAATAAATGGAAAGATACTCTCTGTTCATGGACTGGGAGACTTAATATTGCTAAGATAGCAACAATTTCCAAATTGATCTATAGATTCAGCACAGTCTGTATTCGAATTCCAGCTAACTCTGTAGAAACTGACAAGTTCATTCAAAAATTCACATGGAATCACAAGATCTAGAATAACCAAAATAATCTTAAAAAGAACAAAGTAGGAGGACTCATACATCTTGATTTTAAAACTCACTAAGAAGCAATGGTAATCAAAACTGTAGTACTGGCATAAGCTTAGACATCATAGGTCATATGGAATAGAATGGAGAGTCCAAAAAAAAAAAAAAAACCCACCTCTTTTATGGTTAAATAGCCCAATTTAAGGTTTCCCTGGTGGCTTAGTGGTAAAAAATCTGCCTTGCCAATCAATGCAGGAGACATGGGTTTGATCCTTGGGTCAAGAAGATCCCCTGAAGGAGGGTAGGGCAACCCACTCCAGTATTCTTGCATCAAGAATTCCATAGAGAGAGGAGCCTGGTGGGCTACAATCCATGGGGTTGAAAAGTCAGACACGACTGAGCACGCATACACACATGCTGCCTCTCTAAATATACAGTCAATGTAAGCACATTGAGTAGGTTCAATTTAGAGCCTAGTGGCTGACTCTAGGGAGTTCAGGGTCAGCTGGGGGAATGGCATATAATGACCTCTGCACGTTAGGTAAGAAGTGCTCCAGGACAGCACCGAGCCGGGAGCATGAACAATCAGTTCAGGAGGTCTCTACCCACAGGCACTGTCCATAGGTCTCGGCCATGCACAAGGTGCTCACTCCCTGTGACACAGCTGAACAATCAGTGTAGCCAGCCTGGCAATAAGCTGCCATCAGAGGTGTCTCCCTGGGGCATATGCACTGAGCAGGTGGTGACTTCTCTCAGCCAAGGTCCTGATATCCAAAGGTGGCTTCCCTCCCTGCAAGATGGAAACATCCCCCAACACCAGGCTGTCAACGCCAGGTGATGCACCACCTGCCACTTGGTGCTGTGACTTGCAGATCCAAGGAGCAGCATGGGGCTGTGCAACACAGACAGTGTGCCTTGAAAAGTCCATATCTCCTCTGGACAGAAGGTTAGAGATGCCAGTAAAGTCAGGTGTGGTATGCTGATGGCTAGGACAGCGTGCCTCTCAGACTGTGAATCTGCTATAAATTGCTCATCAGCTTTCCCCAAGAGGGATGCCCAAGTCTATCTGTCTGTACTCAGCTACTTGGAAGAGAGACTTAAAAGAAATGCTTGCAAAGAGGGTTTCCCTGGTGGTCCGGTGGATAAAGACACTGCCTTGCAGTGCAAGGGGTGCCATTTCGATTCCTGGCCTGGGAAGATCCCACGTGCCGCGGAGTGGCTGGACCGATGTGTCCAGCTACCGAGCCAGTGCTCTGGAGCGCATGTGCCCAGAGCCAGTGCTCTGCGACAACAGAGGCCGCTGCAATGGGAAGCCCACACAGGCCAAGGAGCAAAGATGGATGAAAATAAATAAATGAAAGACCAATAGAAGTGGCCAAAAAAGAGAGAGAGAAAAAGAAATGCTTGCAAAGAAACAGGACAGTGATACAACTAGATCACTCTGTGTGTGTGTGTGTGTGTGTGTGTGTGTGTGTGTGCATGCACGCGGGTGCAAGCGTGCTCAGTTGCTCAACCGTGTTTGACTCTTTGCGACTGTGTGGACTGTAGCCCGCCAAGCTCCTCTGACTGTAGGATTTTCCAGACAAGAATACTGGCATGGGTTGCCATTTCCTCCTCCAGAGGATCTTCCTGACCCAGGGATCGAACCCAAGTGCCCTGTGTCTCCTGCACTGCAGGTGGATTCTTTACCTATATATGCTCAAGTATATCACACACACACACACACACACACACACACAGACACACACAGCCCAATGTTTACTCAAGCAGTCTTCTAATACTTGGCCTTGTTAATGACCTGGAGGTTTTGGAATAAGTTCACTTTCTTTCTGAATCATAAAAAAGTCTGTTACGTTTTAGTCCAGCTTTAGTACTCTGCATATGGTGGAGTTTTAACTTCATGAAAATTAGTAAGCTATGCTTAGGTTATGTAGTGGCCATTAACCAGAATATTCTATTCACTAGACCAAACTGCTTTCTAACCATGGGAGAAAATGTAGAGTGAGTTCTTCCAACTGTGGTCCCAGCTGGAGCGCCAAGGGAATTCGAGGCTGGAGAGACACGGTAGCTGTCTCTGGACTTCCCACCTGCTGTGGAGCTGGCACAGTGGCATTTGTCTGAGTCTTTCTCAAGCTCAAGTGTTGTTCTGTTGTGTCAGCTGAATTTCTCCTAAATAAATGCAAAGGCACTTACTGCACTGACATCATTCCTTTCATCAGCTGTCCTCATTCCCCCACTAGACTGTATGCTCAGTGAGGACCAGGGCCACGTCTGCTTCTCATGGCTCTAGCCACATGGCCTGGCATGTGGTGAATACTTGACAAATCGTGGTTGAGTGAATAAATGAAATACCTCCTGTAGGGAAACTACAGATAAAGCCCAAGAGGTAATCCCTTCTCTCCCACATCCCTGTTTTCCTTTTTCACTCAGTCTCAGAGGACAAGTGATGTTTCTCTTTCTACTTATGGGTTTAATAGCATCCTTTAGGCCTAGCCTGCTGAGCACTGAGCTGGGCTAGCTGGCAGTCGGCAGCTGCTGAGGGATGAGAATAGAGAGCTGGCTAGAGAGACCAGGCCCTGAGTGGGCTGGAACTTCGGTTGCCGAGGGAAAAGCCCCACTGAGGTTGGCAGGATTCCTGCTCCCTATAGGCCTTGGTTAAACAACGGTTAGCACTGGGGCTTCCGTTCTGAAAGGAAAGTGCGGGCCGATGGAAGAAAGCCATCTCAACTTTGTACCAGGGACAGACGGTCCCTCACTGTAGCCTGGGCAGAGGTCTCCTCAGTGGTACCCACTGTGGTTATTCTAGCTTATCCTCGGGGCCATGGGAGAAGACACGCACACCAGTCTCTGACAGGAAGAGCCGGGAGGCTCGCCCTGTCCCACTGGCTGAGAGCACTGGGTGGCTGCTGTGAACCCAGCATCCAACAGTCCCAAAGGCCACACAACCTGGCCTTGTGTGGATTTAACGCCTTGCAGAGGTGGAGCACTGCAAACGTCAGGGCCACCGCTGCGCCTGTGTGGCTCCTGCAAGGGGAGCCTGGCTGTTTAGTACTCTGCATATGGTGGAGTTTTAACTTCATGAAAATTAGTAAGCTATGCTTAGGTTATGTAGTGGCCATTAACCAGAATATTCTATTCACTAGACCAAACTGCTTTCTAACCATGGGAGAAAATGTAGAGTGAGTTCTTCCAACTGTGGTCCCAGCTGGAGCGCCAAGGGAATTCGAGGCTGGAGAGACACGGTAGCTGTCTCTGGACTTCCCACCTGCTGTGGAGCTGGCACAGTGGCATTTGTCTGAGTCTTTCTCAAGCTCAAGTGTTGTTCTGTTGTGTCAGCTGAATTTCTCCTAAATAAATGCAAAGGCACTTACTGCACTGACATCATTCCTTTCATCAGCTGTCCTCATTCCCCCACTAGACTGTATGCTCAGTGAGGACCAGGGCCACGTCTGCTTCTCATGGCTCTAGCCACATGGCCTGGCATGTGGTGAATACTTGACAAATCGTGGTTGAGTGAATAAATGAAATACCTCCTGTAGGGAAACTACAGATAAAGCCCAAGAGGTAATCCCTTCTCTCCCACATCCCTGTTTTCCTTTTTCACTCAGTCTCAGAGGACAAGTGATGTTTTCTCTTTTCTACTTATGGGTTTAATAGCATCCTTTAGGCCTAGCCTGCTGAGCACTGAGCTGGGCTAGCTGGCAGTCGGCAGCTGCTGAGGGATGAGAATAGAGAGCTGGCTAGAGAGACCAGGCCCTGAGTGGGCTGGAACTTCGGTTGCCGAGGGAAAAGCCCCACTGAGGTTGGCAGGATTCCTGCTCCCTATAGGCCTTGGTTAAACAACGGTTAGCACTGGGGCTTCCGTTCTGAAAGGAAAGTGCGGGCCGATGGAAGAAAGCCATCTCAACTTTGTACCAGGGACAGACGGTCCCTCACTGTAGCCTGGGCAGAGGTCTCCTCAGTGGTACCCACTGTGGTTATTCTAGCTTATCCTCGGGGCCATGGGAGAAGACACGCACACCAGTCTCTGACAGGAAGAGCCGGGAGGCTCGCCCTGTCCCACTGGCTGAGAGCACTGGGTGGCTGCTGTGGAACCCAGCATCCAACAGTCCCAAAGGCCACACAACCTGGCCTTGTGTGGATTTAACGCCTTGCAGAGGTGGAGCACTGCAAACGTCAGGGCCACCGCTGCGCTCTGTGTGGCTCCTGCAAGGACAGGGAGGCCCTGTGCTAGAGACAGCCTGAACCCCTGTCATTCTGCAGGCCCATGGGGGCTCTCAGGAATTGGGGAGGGGGCCTACAGCCACGCCCAGCCTTTCTGGAAGCCTCCTCCTTTCTAGGCTGCAACACCTCCACAAGAGATGGATTTGCGTATGGAAGAGCCCCAGGGTTGTAACATATGATGTGTTCAGTGGGACCAATGGGACAGAGCACGCCCGTGCCCCTCACTTGGTGCCACTGTCCCCACGACAAGAGGAGTACTTAAGGACAGCACTGGCTAGGGTGGAATGACAGAAACCCTTTGGGAGGCTGGGTGGGACTGCAGAGTCACTCCCAGGACCTTGTGAAAGTGCTCACCTCCAGACAACCTTCATTTCCACACCTGGTCCTCAGCTGGGTTCCAGGCTCTTCTTTCTAGCTTTCCTCTTCCGTTTCTCCCTTTCGGTCTTGCTTAGTAAGCAGTGTCACCAGGTGTTATGACAAAGAGGAACACAACAGGCAACCCTGACAAGGCCAATGCTGGCCTTTGCAGCCTTTGGCCATTAAAGGATTGACAGCACAGGTGGCAACTCAGCCCCTTGGCTTCTTCTATTCTAAGTCAGCTCCTTTGCTTCTCTATGTGGAGCCTCCTTCATATACCTTGAGGTCACTTATCCATTCCCCCCCATCTGTGTTTCGTGGGTTGCCTTCTAATTCCCATGGACAGGGGAATTTCCTGTCACTCTGTGGATAGGTGGTTGAGTGAGCCACTCAGTGGTCCAGTGGTTAAGACTCTGTGCTCCCAAAGAAGGGGAGCCTGGGTTTGATCCCTGGTCAGGGGACTAGATCCCACATGCCACAACTTGAAAAAAAAAATTAAGATCCCGCATGCCACACAAAGATGGAAGATCCTGCGTGCTGCAACTAAAACCTGGCACAACCAAACCAAATAACAACAACAATAAAAAAAAAAAAAAACCTCCTGTGAATAATGTGATGAGATGTAAATACGAGCTTGCCACGATGTTTGTGATGAAGAGATCATGAAGTGAGAGGGTAGGTGGGGGCACTGACAGAGCTGCCTGGAGTCAGAGGCTATGGAAGGCAGGAGTCGGAAAGGTTATGCAAGCCCAGCAGGAGGCTCCAAGATAGGAGGGAATGGATCACTAAGGAAAGACAGGGTTAAGGGAAGTCATCTGCTTGTCTTAATTGGCAGCGTGGTCATGTGTTTCAACTCTCAAACTCCGCATTCTACATCACAACGTGACCAAGACAGCCCTGAAGAGAGAAGAGTCAAGTGGCAAGGCAAGCTCCAGTTCCAGCTGTGATGTTTGGGTGCTGGGACAGGGCAAGCCTCGGGTCTAATCCATGGAGCACCTGTTCTTTGGGTCTCTTCCTTTTCTTCCTATTGTGGCTTGGGGCAACAGTATCTGGAGGGGCTGATCTGTCCTAAGGCCCCCATGTGTCTCATCACCAACATGGTTCTGGGGGGTGGCTCACTGGGAAGCCTTCTGTTTGGGGGCTATCCTTGACCCTATTTGTTCTTAGTGATCATTCCCTCCTATCTCTGAACCTCCTGCTGGGCTTGCATAGCCTTTCCTACCCTCCCCTCCCCACCCACGCCACCCATAGCCTCTGACTCCAGGCAGCTCTGTCAATGCCCACTCTGATGAACAAAAGAAAGGTTTTAGCTTCATGTTCAACTAAGCCAGGACACCTAGGTGTCTCTCCTACATCACTCAACCTCTAAAGCTTTGCCTTTAATCCCACAGGATTCTCCAATTGGTTCTATATACTGCTTGTTTGCTACTTTGATCTTGTTTGTTCACCAGCTCAGACAGAATGTATTGTCACAGGCATCCTTTGTGGGACAGGCCCATCTGAAGACCAGCTGTCTTTTCTATTGGCTTGGGCCACGTGAGACACAGTGGTATATCATGGGCTCCTGGTAAGCCAGGACCTGGCAGAAAGGGGTGAGCACTCCTTCATGTCTGCAGGGTCCAAAAGACCTCTGATATATTGAAAACTGAGGCTGAGCCCTACCTGCCTTGATCATTGGAGGTGGAAGAGGCTGGCTGGCGGGCCTGGAGAAGACCATCTTCCTGGAATCCAGCAGGAGGCGGCAGTACCCCGCAATCAGGCAGGCAAAGTTGGTGGCTTCAGGCCACTCCATCAACAGCACCAGAGGCTGGGGGAGAGAGGGGAGGAAACATGAGGACACAGAAGGGAGGGAGCAGGTGCATGTCCAGGAGAACCACAGCAAAGACAAGAAGACTCGCATAGTTATGAGAACATACTTTCTGAATCCCACATTAAGGCGCCTAGCCTGGCAGATAATTTCTTCTGATTTGAGAATTTATTTATAGTAAACTCTTACCCAGGTATCAAAACTAAATCAACCTTTAATTACACATTTAATGAACCATTTTTACTGAAAAGGACTAAAATTGTATAACATCACATGATTGCTTGCTGTTTGGGTTTGTTGAGGCTTGGCAGATGTGCAAGCCTGCTGAGAGAGCAAGGCTGAACCTGGGAATCTAGGCTAGATTAGGGAAGCTCCTTGACAGGAAGTTCCTTAAGTGCATGAATTATTTCTTGTTCAATTCAATAACCCCCATCATACCTGGAGCAGCTCCCAGGACATAGACATTCCAAACAATCCAGTCCTCAGTGTGTCTTCTGGGCCACAATGTCTTTCTGGTCTCTTGCTCAGACCTTCATGCGCTCCCTCCATTTCCCTCTATTTCCCCAAGTGCCCTCACAATGTTAACTGGTGCTCCTCAGAAGAGTTCCTTGGTCAAATATGTACATGAAACACTGAGTTAAACAAAGCTATGTAGACAGTTATACCCATGGGAATTCTCAGATCCTTTAATACATTAACATGTACTGTGAAACTTCAATAGGAAGGCTTTAGTATTCCACCTTTTCCCAGTTATTTGATCAAAAAATCTATTTTCATAGAACCTCTCATACTAGTAGGGCTGCTTTTTTTGGTTTTGTTTTATTTAACTCACACTGGAAGATGCTAGCATACTCTGTTGACTTCTGTTCCTGACCCTAAATCAGTCAAATTAATCTTGGAGTTAGTTGATTACTTCAAAGACCTGGCAATGATATACCAAAAAAAAAAAAAAAATCACCACTTTTTCAAGAAACCTTCCCAATATCTATATCCAGATATTATACATTGATTCCTCAAGTATGGTTTGAGTCAGACTGAAGATAGCCATGAGAGTATTCTCCCTACCATAGGGAAGTGGCTTCCAGATAAAGACCACTGAAGACTAGCTGAAGAGGGACCCATGAAGCCATGTGCCATCTTGTCTTTTCAGGGCTCCTGGACAAGGCATTAACAGCAAAAAGAATTAAGAGGATGGAATAAGTCTCCTTTGACTTGTGAAGAAGCTACTGTAGTAGTCCAGGTGAGGGGTGATTAGGACCCCACTAGGGGCTTTCCTGGTGGCTCAGATAGTAAAGAATCCGCCTCCAATGCAGGGGGCCTGGGTTTGATTCTTGGGTTGCGAAGATCCTCTAGAGGTGAACATGGCAACCAATTCCAGTATTCTTGCCTGGAGAATCCCATGGATGAAAGAGCCTGTCCACAGGGTTGCAAAAAATTGGACATGATTGAGTGGCTAACACTTTCACTTTCATGGTAGTGGCAGTAAAAAGGGACATCACAAAGACTTGATGGAACTTGGTCACAAGCTAGACTAGCCCTATGTGGCTGGATTATCTCCTTAGGAAGAATTCTGAATCCAAACTAGCTCAGCTTTAGCTAAAGTTGTATCAATTTTCTTTGCTCTCTCTCAGGATCCTGGCACACAGCTTGAGTTGCTTATTTTCAGTACATATAAACCAGGGATTGGCGAACTTTTTCTGCAAAAGGCCACACTGTAAATATTTTAGGTCTTGTGGGTCACAACTCTGCTACTGTAATGTGAAAAAAGCCATAGAGAACCTGTAAGCTAAAGAAATAGTGTGGTGGTCTTAGAAAACTGTATTTAGAAACAAGTGCTGGTGAGTCACGTTTGCCACCTGATCTACGAGTAAAGTTACTTTCCAGCTAAATACAACAGTCTGTATTCATGTTCACACTTCTCAGCTTGTTTCATTTATCAAGTGATCTTCTTGTCCTTTGGAAATTCTCTGGGCTTCCGTTTCTGGGAGATGGCACTGTGCTCTGGTTCTATAATTTCTGACCGCATCTCTTTCTCTCTCTCGCTCTCTCTCTGGGTCTCTTCTTGTGTTACCTCCCCACTCGATGTCCCAGGTTCAGTCCCTGGGCATCAACTTTCATTTCTGAGCTAGGGATCCCAAACTCACCATTTCTAGTCTATTTCCCTCTTCAACTCTTTTCCTGTCTCAGAGCTTGTTATAGTGCTGGATCTGTATCATACAACCTTGTGTTGGATTGAATCCTATCTTGAGTTGTTTAATAGTTATTGTTCATCCAATTATACAGCACACCACAGTAAGGTATTTGGATTCTGCCCCATAGTCAGTAAGTTAGTGATGCTTTAATGGAGCCCATTCAATATCATTGGGGAAAAAAAATAAATAAAGGAATCATTTGTACCCAGAAGGTCAACGGCTTCTTTCTCCAGTGAGAAAGGGACCAGGAATGAGATACTGCCTTTGACTTATCGTTTGGAAGAGGCAGAGGGGATGTTTGTACCTCTAGCTAATGCATGCTTCTCTATCGCCACAGAATGGTCAACTTTGGGTACAACAAAGTAGAAACAGAGTGGAATGGGATGGGGTGGTAGCAGGGGAAGAATACGATCTCCTTCCTTTCTGGCCTCATCCTCTGCTACCAACGGCAGAAGGACACACACAGGGGTTTGGGTGTGGAACGCCACTACCACCTTTACTATGAGGGCCCAAGAAATGTTAGGCTGGCCGTGAAGCGTTCACAGACATCATGGCTGTCCCGACTGCCACTGCTTCATTTCGGGCCCTTATAATCTTCCTCTAAGACCAAATCTTCTCAAGGTCTATATGAATGAGTCACAAGTGTGCTGAGATCCTGAGCGCCTCAGCCTCTGGATTGACCTCTCTGTTTTTTTTTTTTTTTTTTGGCCACACCACACAGCACGTGGGATCTCAGTTCCTGACCAGGGAGTGAACCCATGACCCCTGCAGCGGAAGCACGGAGTCCTAACCACTGGACAGCCAGGGAAGTCCAGGCCTCTCTGTTTCTAGTGTCAACCCACTTCACCTCCATCTTGCTGCCTGAGCGTCTGTCTAAAACACAACACTCATTTAAAATCTTTAATAGCTCTTCACCCAGAACCTACTGTCTTCCTACGTCACACAACGCCTCTTGTGACCCAGCCTACAGCTCCAAGCACATCTCCCATCATTGTCCCTCACCACATGCCACAGCAACACCACAGCATTACAGGGTGTTAGAGAGGCCTTATGCGTTTACTCTCACACTATGTTGTTCCCTCTGGCTGAAATGCTCCCATGCCCTGTCCACCTAGCAAGCCACCTACACACTGGCCAGATGGCTCATGGACCACACAAGCCCCTGAGGGATGCAGCCAACACTGGTCTTGCTCTCATGGAGCTTATAATCCATCAGGAAATAAGACATAAATGAAGGGGATTTCCTGGCAGTCCAGTAATTAGGACTCCGTACTTTCACTGTGGTAGTCTCAGTTCAATTCCCGGTTGGGGAACTAAGATCCCACAAGCCTCACAGAGCAGCCAAAAAAAAAAAAAAAAAATGATTGCAACGTGTGATAAGCACTATGAGGGGAAAGTGTGCGTGCCTGCTAAGTCACTTCAGTCGTGTCTGACTCTCTGAGACCCCCATGGACTGTATCCCACCAGGCTCCTCTCTCCATGGAATTCTCCAGGCAAGAACACTGGAGTGGGTTGCCCTGCTCTGCTCCAGGAGATCTTCTGACCTAGGGATCTTATGTCTCTGCCTGCCAATGTAGGAGACAATAAAGGTTCTTTACCACTAGCAGCACCCACTGTGGAGGGAAAGTAGAGAGACGTATCAGAACACAGAATGTCCCAGACCGGCGTGTGGGTGAGTGGGTGGGTGTGACTGTGCTCAGGGGTGACTACTTTGGGTTCAGAAACTGGAGACAGCTCCTTTGAGGAAATGGCATTGGCTGACAAACAGAATGAGAGACCACTGGACCAAAGCACAGGCTGACCGATTGATGGACAGACGGATGGCAGACTAGCTGGCTGCAGAGAACTGGGATCTAGTTCCTCATGACCCTGCAGCGGAAGCACGGGTCTAACCCCCCTTCTGTTTCTAGTGTCAACCCACTTCACCTCCATCTTGCTGCCTGAGCGTCTGTCTAAAACACAACACTCATTTAAAATCTTTAATAGCTCTTCACCCAGAACCTACTGTCTTCCTACGTCACACAACGCCTCTTGTGACCCAGCCTACAGCTCCAAGCACATCTCCCATCATTGTCCCTCACCACATGCCACAGCAACACCACAGCATTACAGGGTGTTAGAGAGGCCTTATGCGTTTACTCTCACACTATGTTGTTCCCTCTGGCTGAAATGCTCCCATGCCCTGTCCACCTAGCAAGCCACCTACACACTGGCCAGATGGCTCATGGACCACACAAGCCCCTGAGGGATGCAGCCAACACTGGTCTTGCTCTCATGGAGCTTATAATCCATCAGGAAATAAGACATAAATGAAGGGGATTTCCTGGCAGTCCAGTAATTAGGACTCCGTACTTTCACTGTGGTAGTCTCAGTTCAATTCCCGGTTGGGGAACTAAGATCCCACAAGCCTCACAGAGCAGCCAAAAAAAAAAAAAAAAATGATTGCAACGTGTGATAAGCACTATGAGGGGAAAGTGTGCGTGCCTGCTAAGTCACTTCAGTCGTGTCTGACTCTCTGAGACCCCCATGGACTGTATCCCACCAGGCTCCTCTCTCCATGGAATTCTCCAGGCAAGAACACTGGAGTGGGTTGCCCTGCTCTGCTCCAGGAGATCTTCTGACCTAGGGATCTTATGTCTCTGCCTGCCAATGTAGGAGACAATAAAGGTTCTTTACCACTAGCAGCACCCACTGTGGAGGGAAAGTAGAGAGACGTATCAGAACACAGAATGTCCCAGACCGGCGTGTGGGTGAGTGGGTGGGTGTGACTGTGCTCAGGGGTGACTACTTTGGGTTCAGAAACTGGAGACAGCTCCTTTGAGGAAATGGCATTGGCTGACAAACAGAATGAGAGACCACTGGACCAAAGCACAGGCTGACCGATTGATGGACAGACGGATGGCAGACTAGCTGGCTGCAGAGAAGTCTGACTCACTGATGCCCCTGGCTGACGAACTGGCTGCAGAACGGGCAGAATGCCCAACAGCCTGACATCCTGACTGGTTAGCTGCCTCGCTGGTCGATGAATAGATCAGAGGCTGAGCGTCTAACTGGCTGATTGACTGAACTGTCTGCCTTTCATTTCCCCTCTTCTCTCCTACCCCCAATATAGCCCAATGTCAGTAATAAAACAGCATGAAGGCAAAATCTTGTGCCCAGAGAGGGCTAAATGTAGCCTGAGTTGGCTCAGCAAAGCATATCAGCAGCCTCTCATCTGGGTCCCCATATAACCCGATTGGCTCCAGCATGGGCCAAATGCAGCTCTCAAAAGGAACACAGAGGCAATTTTTGCCAGCAGGGGTAAAAAAAATCAAATCAGAGGCAGGCAAGTAAAGAGACTGAATAGGTTTTCTTAGAAACCTTCAAAAACAACATTTTATTTTAAATAGGATTTTAATGATCATGATGTCTGATGTAATGCTTGTCCCGACAGAAACCACTAGAGCAATAAGCTCAAACATGAGACGAGGAGACACACTGGGCCACAAGAGATCCTTAGGGGGTTTCCTATGATGGTTTGTTTTCCCCCCTTACGGGCTTCTGTGGTAATGGGGTATGGTAATGGCCCAGCGCCGTCTCAGTCCCAGACTGCTGTCTCATGGGGAAAGATATTTGCAAACTACGTCACGTTCTTCCCCTCAGAGCCAGTAAGTTGAATGAACACTGTAACTAAATAGGCCCAGTGAAAAAGATAGTCACTCAGTTGTGTCCGACTCTTTGTGACCCCATGGACTGTAGCCCGCCAGGCTCCTCTGTCCATGGAATTCTCCAGGCAAGAATATTGGAGTGGGTTGCCTTTCCCTTTTCCAGGGGATCTTCCTGACTCAGGGATCAAACCTGGGTCTCCTGTATTGCAGGCAGATTCTTTACCACCTGAGCTACCAGAGAAGCCCTTAAATAGAAGGGCTTCAAATGGAAAAGGAGAATGGAGTTGGAGACATGGCCAGCCCTGAGAAGGTATGACAGAGATTCATCCAACATGCTCTAGTACCACCTCCTTCCTGGGGTGCCCTAGGAGCTCAAAGGCATGCAGCACTTGGGGATGTCAACTAGTGGGGGGACTGGCCTTGGGAGAGACTCAGTGAACACCAGCATCCCTGAAAACGGGGAAAATGAGAATTCAGAGGCCTGGAGGAATAAGGTTACGAGATGATGGCCCTCGAATCCCAATGGACTGGTGCCTTTGCCTTCTTGCCTCTACAGCAGAGCCAGGAAAGGCTGATCGGGCAGAGCCAGCCAATTCGGGGGCAAGGCAGAATATCACATGAAGGCAGTGCTTCTCAGGCCAGATGCACACTGAGAATCACCTGGGAAGCTTTAAAAACCTAACTACCCCTGGACTCATCCCCCCGAATTCTGGTTTTTAAATGCTTTGAAAAGAAGGCCGAGCAGCCAGTAGTTTCTAAATCTCCATATGTGATTCGAATGTGCAGTCAGAGCTGACTGCCTTAAGTGACTATCTCAGTTATTAAGACCCTTCCAGAATATTCCCAGACCAGAATTGCACATTTAGGTGGAAATGGCCAAGCCTGGTTTCCAACTTCATGTTCCTTGTTCAGGAAGTTCAAACAGTCTTTCCTCAGTGTACCTCCCGCCGTGGTGTGTTGATAAATGTTTAAGCACCAGTTCTCTGACGTTCTGATTTGTAGCACTTGCTAACTTCCCTGGCATACATACTTCTACCATGGCTGCTTTCCAGGTAGCAACATGATGTCACTGAATGCAGAGTTGGGCGAGATACATATGCTCAACTAGTCCTTATGTGCCTGTGAGGGTTGGCTCCAGCAGGACGCTGGCCCTAAGGAGAGACTCCTCCTGAGTCTGGGGGAGCCACCCTCCAGTGCAGAGCTTCCCAGAATATCTTCCCAAATCCTCTCCCTTGTGCACAAACATGGGAGAGGCACTGCACAGTAACCACAGATACTGGTAATAGACAGTGCCTCTGGGAAGCTTTCCCTAGTCCCCAGCCAGAATGACTCCTACTCTCCTCTGTACTCTAACACAGTCTTCTCAGGTGGCTCAATGGGAAAGAATCTGTCAGCCAATGCAGGAGATGCAAGAGATGCAAGCTCGAGCCTTGGGTTGGGAAGATCCCCTGGAGGAGGGCATGGAAACCCACTCCAGTATTCTTACCTGGAAAATTCCATGGAGAGAGGAGCCTGGTGGGGACACATGTCCATGGGGTCACAAAGAGACATGACTGAAGCGACTTAGCATGTACACACAAGCAACAGGAAGTTCATAGTAAATGACTGTCTAATGAAACCTAGATTGTTTTCTCCCTCAGCCTTCCTCTTTTCCCCCTACCATTATATCACCAATTCTGCCAACTTACCTAAGAATGGAATAAATACTGCCCTGTCCACTTCATAGGGCACTGGTTTGTAAACAGAGATGCACACCTGAACACTGATGTGTCAGATTGTATGTTAACAGAAGTTGGGTTGCAGATGGAACATTTATCAAACAAATTACACTTTAACGAAGTGAATGAGAGCTTCCTATTTGAAGGAATCTTAAGTTTCCTGTTGCTTCTGTAACAAACGGACACAAACTTAGTGGCTTAAACAGTACACATGTACTCTCTTATAGTTCTAGAAATCCGAAGTTTGACACAAGTCTCATGGGCTAAAATCAAGGGTAAGCAGGTCTGTGTCCCTTCTGAAGGTTTTAGGGGAGAATGAGTTTCCATGCCCTTTCTGGCTTCTAGATGCTGTCCACATTCCTTGGCTCATGGTCCCTTCCTCCATCTTTAAGGCCAGCAAGATCGAGTTGAGTCCTTACATCACATCACTCTGATCTTCTCTTCCGTCTCCCTCTTCCACTTCTAAGGACCCTGTGCTGACACTGGGCCCACCTGGATAATCCAGGTTAATCTATTTATTTTAAAGTCAATTGACTAGCAATCTTAATTCCATCTACAACCACAATTCCCCCGGCCATATAACAGTGTATTCCCAGGATCTTGGGCTTAGGGTACGGGAATTCTGTGAGGATGGGGTATGAGTCTGTTTACCACTTATGATAAACTTTTCTACAAAGTAGAAACATTTTAATATAAATTAGAATTCTCCTGGGGTTTCTCATAGGCATTTTATCAGTTCCTTTAAGTAGGGTTTTATCTGATCTGTTTACCACTTGATGCCTTTATCATCTATCTAACGATTTGTTGCTTCTCACTCAGCAAAGTGCAGCCTGCTCATGGCCCCCTCCACACCCCAACAAGATGTTCTGTTTATCTTGTGCTTTAGGGTCTCACCACTTGACCCAGCCAGTGTGGACTCTCTATGTGCCATGTGCAAGCACTGTGATTCAGTGCATTCAGGATACAGGCAGAAGGCAGCAAGAGTTAGGTATAAGACCAGTGCATTGTGTGTGCAAGAGAGGAAGGTGTACAGGGACGTGCACGCACACTCCTAGTGATTCTATGCTTCACCCGCACTGTTGTCCATTATCACAGCTGTTCCTCTAGCTCAGACCCTGCCCAGGTCACCTCACCCTGCACAAGCACCACGATCCCCCACCTCCGCTGCCCTGGCTCCACACTAGCCTTGCAAACATCCGCCTGGTACACTGGCCCCAATCAGCTTTCAGCCTGTCATTACTCTCTTCAAGGGCCTACAGTGGATTCCTTCTAATACATTGAATCTCAGTTCCTTAGACTGGTCTTCGAAGATTTCACCAGCTCATTCTGCCCATCCCCAATCTCTCGCCCATCTCTTTTCTCATTATTCTCCTCTCCAGCCAAGCAACTATCCTTATCGACCCGCACATATGGCTTACTTATTTCCGTGCTTGCTCTCTGCCTGTGAACACATCCCACTTCTCCTTGCTAATCCATGCCTATCACTTCAACATCCAGCTTCAGACACTCTCCCGTGGGAAGCCAGTTCTGGTTAACCCCTTCCTCTTCTTTCGTTCCAGGTTCTACACCACACTTACCTACAAAACT
This sequence comes from Tragulus kanchil, assembly GCA_022376925.1. Classification (NCBI taxonomy): domain Eukaryota; kingdom Metazoa; phylum Chordata; class Mammalia; order Artiodactyla; family Tragulidae; genus Tragulus; species Tragulus kanchil. Next base: position 60,019,620 of record JAIOJX010000001.1, on the reverse strand, counting down.
GACTTCACATAAACTTTTCCTCACTGCGGTTTTGCTTTGGCAAAAATCACAGATCTCATTTGTTGAGTACTTACTCTGTGTCAGGCAATGCCCTAAGATCTTTTAACCACACTGTCTCATTTAATCTTGAATGACGACCTTTGGAAACAGTCGCTCCATTTTGCAGTTGAGGAAATCAGTGTTCAGAGAGGTTAAGACACTTTTCCAAGGCCACACAGCTAGGAAGTGGTAGAGCTGGGATTTGAACCTGGTCTGTCTGATTCCAGAGGTCCACACATGTTCTGATGTGGTGTGATTAAGTGCCTTTTTGACTCTGCCCAATAAGAGCATGACCCCTCCCAGCAGCATTCACGCCCACAGCTGTGGGCAGATCACACTTACAAATGAGAAGAGGGTTCCTCACTCAAGCAACACCCACTGACCCTGCTGGGTCTGGTTCCTTCCAGAACCATGGACCAAGAGGTGAGTGCTTCTCAAACTTGGCTGCACTACAGAATCATCTGAGAACTGAAAAAGAAAGAAATCCTGATGCTCGGGCTGCAGTCTGATCAATTAAATCACAGTCTCTGGGAGTAAGGTTAAGTTATCTGTAATTAAAAAAGAACTCTCAGGGAAATTGTTGTGTAGCCAATGTTGAGAATCACTCTTCAGAACAGAGGAGACTCGATTGGAAACCCATTTCTCAGTTTTAAATTTTTCTTTCTTCTCAGGAAACCATATCTCCCATGCATGTCTTGTCTTTCCTCCCTCACTTCCCTATGTGTGTGGCTTTTCACCCAACAACATCTGAGGAGGGCAGCAATCATTGGTTGAGGAAGTGGCCACAAGCCAATTAAATACCAGCTCCAGGCAGGTTCCTAAACCAATGGAAAGCCTGTGAATCACAGGTAGAAAAAATTAACATATTAAAGCTTCCCGGACTTCACAAAGACAAAAATAAATAATTTGCTCTTTTAGAAACAGCAAACATTCCACCTCTTAATCTGCTAACAATATCTCCCCCTGGGAAATCCTTTAAGAAAGGAAACTTGCACCTCCTCTAACAGCTTCTGCCAGCTGGCAGGCAGGCCTGCCCCCGACCCACACTGGTCCCTGGGTGTTCAAACAGGAAAGTCATGGAGGGGGCGGCTGACCACGGATGCCAGATTCTGCACAGGCGACAGCTGCTTGCCAGTCTGAAGAAGCTGATTTATGGGATAGGTTGTAAGATTCTAGAAGAGCTCGACTCTGGAAGATGAAATGGGGACAAGGCTCTGCCTGTTCCCCGTCCCTCCTAGAACCCCTTGGTTCTTCCACATACTCAGACAACCCCTCCTTCATGAATCCAATTGTATGCGCCTATGGCCGGGTTCCCGGACTGGTGTGCACACATCCCTTCAGCCTCAGGGGCAGCCAGGTGGGGCCTGGGGTAGCCAGAGTCCCTGGAGCAGGTCCATTTACCCCAGCGTTCCACATGGATATAATGTGCACTATGACATGAGAAGGAAATTGGGAAGAGATGGCCCAGGGGTACTTCCCAGTTCCCAAATCTCTGTGCCTATTGCTGAAAATCTCTCACAGGTAGATCGGACACTTTCTAGCCTTCCCTAGCATAGGCTGACCTTAATATGGGATCAAGGGCTTTTCTGGTGACTCAGTGGTAAAGAATCTGCCTGTCACTGCAGGAGACTAGGGTTTGAATCCTGATCTGGGAAGATCCCACTACTATTGAGCCTGTACTCTAGAGCCTGGGAGCAGCAGCCACTGAGCCCATGTGCCCTAGAGCCCATGCTCTGAAACAAGAGAGGCAACTAGAAGCCCGCGCACCAGAATGAAGAGTAGCCCCTGCTCATCGCACCTAGAGTACACCATGTGCAGCATAAAGACCCATCACAGCCTGAAAATATATAAATAAATAAACAAAAACATTTAAAAAACTATTTGCAAAGGTGATTTAAAAAAATATGGGGTCATCTAGAGAGTATCTTACTGAGTGAAGTAAGTCAGACAGGAGAAACATCATATGACACCCCTTTTATGTGGATTCTAAAAAGAAATAATACAAATGAACTTATTTACAAAATAGAGACTCGGAGACTCAGAAAATGAAATCATGGTTGCAGTGGGGAGGGGTGCTTGGGGACTTTAAAAAGTCATATACACACTGCCATTTTTGAAATGGATAACCTACAAAAATCTTATTGCATAGCACATGGAACTCTGCTCAATGTTATGTACCAGTCTGGATGGGAGGGAGATTTGGGAGAGAATGGATACATGTATACGTATGGCCGAGCCCCTTCACTGTTCACCTGAAACGATCACAACACTGTTAATTGGCTATACCCCAATACGAAATGTTTTTGGTATTAAAAACAAAATTAGGGCTTCCCTGGTAGCTCAGTGGTAAAGAGTTTGCCTGCCAATGCAGGAGACATGAATTTGATCCCTGATCTGGGAAGATCCCACATGCTGTGGAGCAGCTAGGCCCATGAGCCACAACAATGGAGCCTGTGCTCTAGAGCCTCGGAGCTGCAACTCTTGAGCCCATGTACCACAACTACTGAAGTCCGTGAGCCCTAGAGCCCAAGTTCCACAAGAGAAGTCACTGCACCAAGAAGCCTGCTCACCTCAACTAGAGAGCAGCTCCCACTCCCTGCAACTAGAGAAGAGCCTGCGACAGCAGTGAAAACCCCGAATAGCCAAAAATAAATAAATAAATAAATAAATATATTAAATATTAAAAAAATTAAAATAAAATATATGGGGTCAAGATAGCACATCCTAGAGGGTTGAAAAGAGAAATAAAGAGGAGCTCTCAAAAGCCTAGGAACTGAACCACTTCAGAATCAACTGAACCTCACCTCATGGACCGAAACTATTTCTCAAGTTTGCTTCTTCCTCTCTTCCTCAGGCCTGTTCCTGGGAAGGAGCCCCTTGAAGCTGGGCTTACCTTGGCATCCATGATGCTGGTCTCTACCCGGGCCACGCCCTGGTTCTCCCGGAACAGCTGGATCTTGCTGATCTTGCTGAACTCGGACAGCACAGTGGTGAGGTTGGTTTTGAGGTCAATAACATGGCTGATGCCGTGACGGGGTCCCACCAGAGTGTGGTTGCCGACCCCCTGGCCCTGGGATGTTCTGACACCCTTTTATTGGATTCTAAAAAGAAATAATACAAATGAACTTATTTACAAAATAGAGACTGAGACTCAGAAAATGAAATCATGGTTGCAGTGGGGAGGGGTGCTTGGGGACTTTAAAAAGTCATATACACACTGCCATTTTTGAAATGGATAACCTACAAAAATCTTATTGCATAGCACATGGAACTCTGCTCAATGTTATGTACCAGTCTGGATGGGAGGGAGATTTGGGAGAGAATGGATACATGTATACGTATGGCCGAGCCCCTTCACTGTTCACCTGAAACGATCACAACACTGTTAATTGGCTATACCCCAATACGAAATGTTTTTGGTATTAAAAACAAAATTAGGGCTTCCCTGGTAGCTCAGTGGTAAAGAGTTTGCCTGCCAATGCAGGAGACATGAATTTGATCCCTGATCTGGGAAGATCCCACATGCTGTGGAGCAGCTAGGCCCATGAGCCACAACAATGGAGCCTGTGCTCTAGAGCCTCGGAGCTGCAACTCTTGAGCCCATGTACCACAACTACTGAAGTCCGTGAGCCCTAGAGCCCAAGTTCCACAAGAGAAGTCACTGCACCAAGAAGCCTGCTCACCTCAACTAGAGAGCAGCTCCCACTCCCTGCAACTAGAGAAGAGCCTGCGACAGCAGTGAAAACCCCGAATAGCCAAAAATAAATAAATAAATAAATAAATATATTAAATATTAAAAAAATTAAAATAAAATATATGGGGTCAAGATAGCACATCCTAGAGGGTTGAAAAGAGAAATAAAGAGGAGCTCTCAAAAGCCTAGGAACTGAACCACTTCAGAATCAACTGAACCTCACCTCATGGACCGAAACTATTTCTCAAGTTTGCTTCTTCCTCTCTTCCTCAGGCCTGTTCCTGGGAAGGAGCCCCTTGAAGCTGGGCTTACCTTGGCATCCATGATGCTGGTCTCTACCCGGGCCACGCCCTGGTTCTCCCGGAACAGCTGGATCTTGCTGATCTTGCTGAACTCGGACAGCACAGTGGTGAGGTTGGTTTTGAGGTCAATAACATGGCTGATGCCGTGACGGGGTCCCACCAGGAGTGTGGTTGCCGACTGCTTCTCATCCTGGGCCCCAACATGATGGGCAGTGTTCACAGAAAGAAGGGCAGAGGAGGCAGGAGTAGGAAAGAGAAAATAGGCATTGGACCTCTTCTGCTGGGAGATCTAGAAACACCTGGAGCTTGGGGCCAGGGCAACCTCGAGGGGAAAATTGTCTGGGACACCCCTGTTCCAAGGATAGGGCCCCGGGTCATTGGTCTAAATGGACACATTAGGGCTTCCCTGGTGGTCCAGTGGGTAAGGACACCACCTTACAGCGCAAGGGGCGCCGGTTTGATTCCTGGCCTGGGAAGATCCCACGTGCCACGGAGCAGCAGCTGGACTGATGTGTCCAATTACCGAGCCGGAGCTCCGGAGTGCATGCGCCCAGAGCCGGTGCTCTGCAGCAAGAGGGGCCACTGTGATATGAAGCCCACACAGGCCAAAGAACAAAGATGGAAATAAATGAAAGACCAATAGAAGTGGTCAAAAAAAAAAAAAAAGAGAGAGATCTTAAATGAACACATTAGCCTCAGTAGCAGGGAGAGTGAAGTGGGCAACAGCAAGGCTGTTCTAGCAAAGTCATCAAATAGGTGAAGTGTGTTTTGGTGCTTTTGAAGTACCCTCTTCCTACTGAACCCCAGGGATTGTTCCCTTGGTTGTCTTGGGCCACTCAAGGCTTCCTACCTCGTGATCTGTCTGAACAAGTGGCATCTTTCCCCTCCCCCAACAACAGTGCTAAAAGTTACACAGACAAGGTAGTCTGAAGGGCTAGAGGGGAATCTGCCTCCCTAAGAAGCTATTTGTCCTCTATAACAGGCACTAGGGGCTTCCCCAGTTGGCTCAACAGTAAAGAATCCACCTGTAATGCAGGAGATACAGGTTCAATCCCTGGGCCGAGATCCCCCAGAGGAGGGCATAGCAACCCACTCCAGTATTCTTGCCTGGGACATCCCTTGGACAGAGGAGCCTGGTGGGCTACAGTCCACAGGGCCGTAAAGAATCGGACATGACTGAGCACGCACGCTTGCGATAGGCACCACAGCTGTCTTACTCCAGAGGAAAGACCTATAAGAATTTCAGCAGTGGACTTCCTGGGATCCTCAAATCCCAGTATGCAAATGGTCATCTCTGCACCTGATAGATTGGATTCCTTTAAGTGGTCCTGACATGCTCCTTGGCGCCATCAAGCCTGAGCCTGCTGCCAGCCCATTCCCTGGCATTAACATCACCCTGAGGAACCTCTTCCATCTGTTCCAGACACTTTGATAAGCGGCTTTCCATCAGTGTGCCCCACGAGCATGACAGCATGTTCCCCAGAGCACGACAAGCACCTGGATCCAGTCAGCAAATGATCTGAATTTCCATTCATGGAGGCGCACTAGGGTACACTAACCTGGGGCACAGTCTTAGGGGGACCACTTGTGCCTTGCCTAAGAGGAGCGTTGCTATAGTGAAGGCCCTGGGCGGGGGGCATCCAGGATGAGGGATTGAGGGAATATGGGTAAGAACAATGAACTAGGTCAGGGGTTGGCAAATTCTGGCCCACAGGCCAGTTCCAGCCATCAGTCAGTATTTGTCCAGCCCATGAAGTACCCATGGTTTTGTACATCCTTAAATGGTTGGAAACAATTCCAAAGAACCATATTTTGTGACACATGAAAATCACATTTCAGTGTCCATAAACAAAGAGATATTGGAACACGGCCAGGCCCATTTGTTTGTGTATTTACGGGTTTTTCTACAACAGGCTGAGTGGTTGCGACAGGGACCCTCGTTGTCTTGGCCTACCTCCGTGATCTGTCTGAACAAGTGGCATCTTGCCCCTCCCCCAACAACAGTGCTAAAAGTTACACAGACAAGGTAGTCTGAAGGGCTAGAGGGGAATCTGCCTCCCTAAGAAGCTATTTGTCCTCTATAACAGGCACTAGGGGCTTCCCCAGTTGGCTCAACAGTAAAGAATCCACCTGTAATGCAGGAGATACAGGTTCAATCCCTGGGCCGAGATCCCCCAGAGGAGGGCATAGCAACCCACTCCAGTATTCTTGCCTGGGACATCCCTTGGACAGAGGAGCCTGGTGGGCTACAGTCCACAGGGCCGTAAAGAATCGGACATGACTGAGCACGCACGCTTGCGATAGGCACCACAGCTGTCTTACTCCAGAGGAAAGACCTATAAGAATTTCAGCAGTGGACTTCCTGGGATCCTCAAATCCCAGTATGCAAATGGTCATCTCTGCACCTGATAGATTGGATTCCTTTAAGTGGTCCTGACATGCTCCTTGGCGCCATCAAGCCTGAGCCTGCTGCCAGCCCATTCCCTGGCATTAACATCACCCTGAGGAACCTCTTCCATCTGTTCCAGACACTTTGATAAGCGGCTTTCCATCAGTGTGCCCCACGAGCATGACAGCATGTTCCCCAGAGCACGACAAGCACCTGGATCCAGTCAGCAAATGATCTGAATTTCCATTCATGGAGGCGCACTAGGGTACACTAACCTGGGGCACAGTCTTAGGGGGACCACTTGTGCCTTGCCTAAGAGGAGCGTTGCTATAGTGAAGGCCCTGGGCGGGGGGCATCCAGGATGAGGGATTGAGGGAATATGGGTAAGAACAATGAACTAGGTCAGGGGTTGGCAAATTCTGGCCCACAGGCCAGTTCCAGCCATCAGTCAGTATTTGTCCAGCCCATGAAGTACCCATGGTTTTGTACATCCTTAAATGGTTGGAAACAATTCCAAAGAACCATATTTTGTGACACATGAAAATCACATTTCAGTGTCCATAAACAAAGAGATATTGGAACACGGCCAGGCCCATTTGTTTGTGTATTGTCGACGGCTGCTTTTGTGCTACAAAGGCAGAGCTGAGTGGTTGCGACAGGGACCCTCGTGGCCTGCCCGCCAAGCCTGTACTATTCAGTCATCTGGCCCTTTACAAAAAACTTTTGCTGACCCCTGAAATTGAGAAAAAGAGCCACAAAATGAGCCTGGAGGGATACTAAAACCAAATATTTTTTCCAACTTTTCATTTTATTCCTTCGGGTGCACCACACAGCCTGTGGGTGCACCCAAATGCCAGGGACCAAACCCCAGGGCCTTGGCAGTGAAAGCACCATGTTCTAACCACAAGACTGCCAGGGAATTCCCAAAAGTTTTACATTTTATTTTATTGCCTCCTATTTTAACCATTTTACCAGTGGTAGGACCAGAGAACCACAGGACCCGAGAGGAAGAAGGAGAAAGAGGAGAGAAGACCTTTAGAAATATTCACTGACAGGGAATGCCACCTTAAAGACTAACTGGGTCCCTCCTGTCCCCGAGCCAAGGACAAGCACCCCTAAAAAGCTCCTGTCCTCTCATTGCTCTCACTGACCAGGCCCACAGTGTTGAACAAAACGCCTGTGAACGTCGGAAGTTCATTCAGAATTCGAAGATACTGGAGTTTGGCTTGAACTGCAGAGCCCTGTGGAAACAAATCGCGCAGAAGTGTGAGAAACTTGAGGTGGTGAGGAAAAGCAAACCTATGTTTTCAGGAAGGAGGGTCAACTGCTTTGGACAGGCACTAGTCAGACCAGTCATTGAGCACCACTGGAGGACCTTCAAGAAAATCACTGGAAGGTTCCAGTTTGGACACCTCTTGCCAGACTCTAGCATCCCATCCACTTTGCTAAACTCCCCTCCTACCTCTGGTTCTCATTCCTGAAGAATCCAGCCTACTCACTTTGTTCCTGGGCTAATCTGAGGACCTTTCCCCAAATCTACACCCCAGAATGTCTATACCGCTCTCCTGAGATCCCTGATGACCTCTAAGTATGGGCCACCCCCAACTGGGGGTTGAATTCTATACCTTTATCCTGAGCACCCCTAAGTCCCTAGCCTGCTTTTCCTCTGGCAGAAAAGTCTCCATCATGAGTCCCGGCATTCCCTGGGACTCAGGCCAGAAACTTGTGAGTCACACTTGACTCTTCCCTCCGCCTCTCATGTTACCAACTCATCTCGATTCTACATCCTAACTTCCTCTCCATTCTACCAATCCCTCTTCTCTAGCCCCACGGTCATGACCTTGAGGTTCTGTTATTTGCATCAGGGTGGCAGTTGGGTTCCCTTCAATACTAACACTCTGCCTCTTCAGTGAGAGGAAGAAGCCTAAAGCATAATCACAGTGGCTGCCTGATTAAACCCTTCAATGGCTCCGTGCTGCCTAAAGGATGAAGGATAACCCCACTAAATGGCACATGAGGTCCTCCATGAACAGGTTCCTGCCAACCTCTCTGGCCTCCTCTTTCGCCTTCACCCCACGCAGGCAGGTTTCTCGAACCCTCTCTACTGGTTTATGCTGGATGTCTCTGCCTGGGAAAGCCTTAACTCCCCACAACTTGTCTCGGACAAACTCCTATCTGTCCTTTAAGACCCATCTCTGGCATCAAATACACCGATTCCTGGCCCTTTCCATCTCCTTCAGGTTGGGCTGGCTGGGCCTCTTCCAAGCTTCCAAGGAACCTGCACAGGTTGGGTTGCACTGTGTTGTAACTGCTTCTGGTTTCCCCACCAGCCTGTGCCTGACTCAAGGGCAGAGACCCAGGCTTCCGCATCTTTGTGTCTCCAGCCCAAGTGCTGGAGGGGAAGGGGGTAGCACTCAAAAAGAAGGTTTGCTAAGGCGGTGCTTGGGAGCCCTGAAGCTATCCGCTGGGAAGAAAACAATCTGATTAAATATGCACAGCAAGGTAGGAATGGCTTAACTCTCCAGGGAAATTTGCATCTTAAAAGAGATGCTAGTCGGTAATGCAGGCAACCTGGAATGGGTGTGATATAAGAGGGCAACTGTGTTTTGTGTCTCCATATGCATGTGGAATCTGGGGCCTCTCACCACCTTCTCCTAGGAGGCAAGCGGACGGAGTCTTCCAAGCCAAAGAGGGACCAGAGGAGCTGGGGAGGCAGGGAGTGGGAGTCCTCAGAGGGCACCCCAGAAAGGGCAGGAAAGTACAGCACTGTCCTGAGCCCTCTAAGTGTCCTGGAGTACCAGCAGTGACTTGGAGTCCCCATTCTCCGTGTGACTCAGGCCAGAAACTTGTGAGTCACACTTGACTCTTCCCTTCGCCTCTCATGTTACCAACTCATCTCGATTCTACATCCCAACTTCCTCCATTCTACCAATCCCTCTTCTCTAGCCCCACGGTCATGACCTTGAGGTTCTGTTATTTGCATCAGGGTGGCAGTTGGGTTCCCTTCAATACTAACACTCTGCCTCTTCAGTGAGAGGAAGAAGCCTAAAGCATAATCACAGTGGCTGCCTGATTAAACCCTTCAATGGCTCCGTGCTGCCTAAAGGATGAAGGATAACCCCACTAAATGGCACATGAGGTCCTCCATGAACAGGTTCCTGCCAACCTCTCTGGCCTCCTCTTTCGCCTTCACCCCACGCAGGCAGGTTTCTCGAACCCTCTCTACTGGTTTATGCTGGATGTCTCTGCCTGGGAAAGCCTTAACTCCCCACAACTTGTCTCGGACAAACTCCTATCTGTCCTTTAAGACCCATCTCTGGCATCAAATACACCGATTCCTGGCCCTTTCCATCTCCTTCAGGTTGGGCTGGCTGGGCCTCTTCCAAGCTTCCAAGGAACCTGCACAGGTTGGGTTGCACTGTGTTGTAACTGCTTCTGGTTTCCCCACCAGCCTGTGCCTGACTCAAGGGCAGAGACCCAGGCTTCCGCATCTTTGTGTCTCCAGCCCAAGTGCTGGAGGGGAAGGGGGTAGCACTCAAAAAGAAGGTTTGCTAAGGCGGTGCTTGGGAGCCCTGAAGCTATCCGCTGGGAAGAAAACAATCTGATTAAATATGCACAGCAAGGTAGGAATGGCTTAACTCTCCAGGGAAATTTGCATCTTAAAAGAGATGCTAGTCGGTAATGCAGGCAACCTGGAATGGGTGTGATATAAGAGGGCAACTGTGTTTTGTGTCTCCATATGCATGTGGAATCTGGGGCCTCTCACCACCTTCTCCTAGGAGGCAAGCGGACGGAGTCTTCCAAGCCAAAGAGGGACCAGAGGAGCTGGGGAGGCAGGGAGTGGGAGTCCCTCAGAGGGCACCCCAGAAAGGGCAGGAAAGTACAGCACTGTCCTGAGCCCTCTAAGTGTCCTGGAGTACCAGCAGTGACTTGGAGTCCCCATTCTCCAGGTCAGGCCTTGTCCCATGGGGCTGGGCTTTTATCTCCCAGAATTCCCTGTACCAGGACTGATGAGCTAGAAAGCTAATGAGGGACAAAACAGTCATTTCCATGGGAACTGTGTCTCCCCAAGGTCTGGGGCTTGTCCATACGACAGGTATATCATCAGCGATGACTAAATGGAATGACCCAAGAATTTTTTCCTCCTGCATCTTGATCCCTTTGCTTTGAGGACCCTGGGCTCTCCCAGTGACTTGCCACTGAGCTGTCTCTGGGGAAGACTCAGGCTTGGGGAAAAGCCTTCTCTACAATCGTCCTCTGTATCTGGTCAAGCTTGATATGTACCCAGGTCAAAACCAGTGGGGAGGGTCCCCAGAAGACCAGACCTGCTGAGAAACCATGCAGCAGGCCCCTGTGGCCACTAGTGCCCCAGTAGGGGGCCAGGGAGTCGACTCTGGATACCTTGGTGCCACTGGAAGGATGTGTTTGGTGTGCCTTCAGCTGCTGAGAGAGAGATTTCCGGAGGGTCTTCTCTTTGATGCCCTGTAGGAGGGAGGGTGGAAGAAAGGGTTCCAGGCCCCACTCCTTCCTAAAAGCAGAACAAAAGTAGGAAATCAGAGAGACCAAGTGAGACAGGAAAGGAAGATGGCAAGATAGAAATGGACTGAAATCTGAGTCAGGGATGGAGGAATGGTGAGTAGGAGAGGCAGGAAGCTGGAGAGTAGAAGCTGGAGCTCAAAGGCATCTTGGTCTAGGTGTGAGGAAGTCCAATTCTCACTCCCATCCCAGGCCCACGTTCCTCAAAAGCATAGCACAGCTCAAGCACTGCACCTTCTACCTGCACAGCTATGTGCCCCCATCTTGAAGGGCCCTAGCACAACTCACTCCACACTCTTGAGCGAGATCTTCTGACTAGGTCGAGTAGCTGAGACAGTGATATAGATGTGGAGGGCAGCAAGGCCCAAAAGCATCTCCGGCTTGGGGTCCATTCCAAAGCGTTCTCGGATGACATCGTTTCGACTCTGTGAGAGAGGGCAGTCCAAACCCATCAGTTAAAGGAGATGACCCCCACCCCACCTCCCACCACGGACTCCCTTACATCCCAGAAAAGAATTGTGGTGTCAGGAAGCATTCCAAATCAAGAGGAAAAGGAAGTTTCGGTTCTTGGGGAAGAGGAAACAAAAGAACGTCAGGTTTCAGAGACTATTTGCCCATTCAGCAGATAGTGGACCGGCCCCCTCTCGGTGCCAGATGTGCACAATGGCAAGGCACAATGGGCACAACATCTAGGGCACTACAGAAGTGACCCCTGGCACCACCCCCCTTTCTTTCCTCCTGTTACAAGAGGCCTCTCTGCCTTTTCTCTGGAGCCTACACATATTGCTGCCCACCCTCAGTCATCTGAGGCTCTACTACCTGCTCAGATGGGAACAAAAGAAGAGAGACACTGGGAGGGGTCTAGCCCAGAAGCCCATAGTGAGAGATGAAGTGCAGGCATGGGGCAGATATTCTATTCCTTGGGGTCTGAAGATCAGAAGCAGCAATGAGTCAGTCTTCCCACAATCAGTCAGTCAGTCGCTTAGTTGTATCCAACTCTTTGTGACTATATCCTGAAAAGAGTCTTCTGAAATCACTGGCCAAAAGTATGACAGCCCTTCAACCCTTAAGGGCAGAACCCCAGCTATCAAGGATCAGCCTTGGGTAGACCAGCTGCCCATTGTGTTGAGGTGGAACCAGAATAAGCAAAGAGACTAGAGAGCCACGGTGGTATCACTATAGCAGAGAAGAGAGTGTAAAAGGAATGCTTCATCAATGATCATCTATGTAGAAAATCCAAAAGGCTCTAGAAAAAAAAAAATTACTAGAACAAATGCATTAGCAAGGTGGCAGGATATAAGATCAATATACAAATCAACTGTAACTAACCTGGATGAGAGGAGTGTTTGGGGTAGAATGGATACATGTATGATAGCCCCTAGCACAACTCACTCCACACTCTGAGCGAGATCTTCTGACTAGGTCGAGTAGCTGAGACAGTGATATAGATGTGGAGGGCAGCAAGGCCCAAAAGCATCTCCGGCTTGGGGTCCATTCCAAAGCGTTCTCGGATGACATCGTTTCGACTCTGTGAGAGAGGGCAGTCCAAACCCATCAGTTAAAGGAGATGACCCCCACCCCACCTCCCACCACGGACTCCCTTACATCCCAGAAAAGAATTGTGGTGTCAGGAAGCATTCCAAATCAAGAGGAAAAGGAAGTTTCGGTTCTTGGGGAAGAGGAAACAAAAGAACGTCAGGTTTCAGAGACTATTTGCCCATTCAGCAGATAGTGGACCGGCCCCCTCTCGGTGCCAGATGTGCACAATGGCAAGGCACAATGGGCACAACATCTAGGGCACTACAGAAGTGACCCCTGGCACCACCCCCCTTTCTTTCCTCCTGTTACAAGAGGCCTCTCTGCCTTTTCTCTGGAGCCTACACATATTGCTGCCCACCCTCAGTCATCTGAGGCTCTACTACCTGCTCAGATGGGAACAAAAGAAGAGAGACACTGGGAGGGGTCTAGCCCAGAAGCCCATAGTGAGAGATGAAGTGCAGGCATGGGGCAGATATTCTATTCCTTGGGGTCTGAAGATCAGAAGCAGCAATGAGTCAGTCTTCCCACAATCAGTCAGTCAGTCGCTTAGTTGTATCCAACTCTTTGTGACTATATCCTGAAAAGAGTCTTCTGAAATCACTGGCCAAAAGTATGACAGCCCTTCAACCCTTAAGGGCAGAACCCCAGCTATCAAGGATCAGCCTTGGGTAGACCAGCTGCCCATTGTGTTGAGGTGGAACCAGAATAAGCAAAGAGACTAGAGAGCCACGGTGGTATCACTATAGCAGAGAAGAGAGTGTAAAAGGAATGCTTCATCAATGATCATCTATGTAGAAAATCCAAAAGGCTCTAGAAAAAAAAAAATTACTAGAACAAATGCATTAGCAAGGTGGCAGGATATAAGATCAATATACAAATCAACTGTAACTAACCTGGATGAGAGGAGTGTTTGGGGTAGAATGGATACATGTATATGTATGGCCGAGCCCCTTGACAGTTCACCTGAAACTATCACAAAATTGTTAATTGACTATACCCCAATACAAAATGTTTTTGGTGCTAAAAAAACAACTGTATTTCTACATGCTTGCAACCATCAGAAATTACCATTGAAAATAAAAGCCATTTCTAATAGCATTAAGAACATGAAATAATTAACGATAAATCTATCAAAACATGTGAAAGACATATACACTGAAAATTAGAAAACACTGATGAGAAAAATTACAGAAGACCTTAATAGATATAGAACTATATTGTCTATGCTGTCTTCATGGGTTGGAACATTCAAACCAATGTATATATTCAACACAATCTCAATCAGAAACACAGCAGGTTTGGGGTAGAAATCACCAAGCTAATTCTAAAATTCACAGAGAAATGAAAAGGTCCTAGAATGGCCAAAACAACTTTGAGAAAGAACAAATTTGGAAGACAAACGCTACCTAATTTTAAGAGTTGTAAAAAAGCTGCACCAATCAAAAGAGTGTCTTGGTAGCATAAAGATCGACAAGTAGATGAATAGAATACAGACTTCAGAAATGACCCACATATACACAGACAACAGATTTTTTCACAAAGTTAACTAAGGGGAGAAAGAATGGTCTTTTAACCAAATGGTTTGAACAACTGGATATCCATATGGAAAAAAAAAAAAAAAAAAGAACTTTGATCGCACTACCTTGTACTACATACAAAAGTGAACTCAAAATGGATCACTGATCTAAATGTAGAGCTTAAAATGATAATGCTTTTAGAAAAAAATAAGAGCAAAATCTCTGTGACCTTGGGTTAGGCAAAGGGTTAGCCCCAGCTATCAAGGATCAGCCTTGGGTAGACCAGCTGCCCATTGTGTTGAGGTGGAACCAGAATAAGCAAAGAGACTAGAGAGCCACGGTGGTATCACTATAGCAGAGAAGAGAGTGTAAAAGGAATGCTTCATCAATGATCATCTATGTAGAAAATCCAAAAGGCTCTAGAAAAAAAAAAATTACTAGAACAAATGCATTAGCAAGGTGGCAGGATATAAGATCAATATACAAATCAACTGTAACTAACCTGGATGAGAGGAGTGTTTGGGGTAGAATGGATACATGTATATGTATGGCCGAGCCCCTTGACAGTTCACCTGAAACTATCACAAAATTGTTAATTGACTATACCCCAATACAAAATGTTTTTGGTGCTAAAAAAACAACTGTATTTCTACATGCTTGCAACCATCAGAAATTACCATTGAAAATAAAAGCCATTTCTAATAGCATTAAGAACATGAAATAATTAACGATAAATCTATCAAAACATGTGAAAGACATATACACTGAAAATTAGAAAACACTGATGAGAAAAATTACAGAAGACCTTAATAGATATAGAACTATATTGTCTATGCTGTCTTCATGGGTTGGAACATTCAAACCAATGTATATATTCAACACAATCTCAATCAGAAACACAGCAGGTTTGGGGTAGAAATCACCAAGCTAATTCTAAAATTCACAGAGAAATGAAAAGGTCCTAGAATGGCCAAAACAACTTTGAGAAAGAACAAATTTGGAAGACAAACGCTACCTAATTTTAAGAGTTGTAAAAAAGCTGCACCAATCAAAAGAGTGTCTTGGTAGCATAAAGATCGACAAGTAGATGAATAGAATACAGACTTCAGAAATGACCCACATATACACAGACAACAGATTTTTTCACAAAGTTAACTAAGGGGAGAAAGAATGGTCTTTTAACCAAATGGTTTGAACAACTGGATATCCATATGGAAAAAAAAAAAAAAAAAAGAACTTTGATCGCACTACCTTGTACTACATACAAAAGTGAACTCAAAATGGATCACTGATCTAAATGTAGAGCTTAAAATGATAATGCTTTTAGAAAAAAATAAGAGCAAAATCTCTGTGACCTTGGGTTAGGCAAAGGGTTAGATACCATAAGCATAATCCATAAAAACCAAATGGACAAACTGGATTTCATCAAAATTCAAACTTCTGCTCTGTGGAAGACACTGTTGAGAGACTGGGATGAAATAATTGCACATAACACATCCGAGAAATAACCTGTATCCAGAATACACAAAGGACTCTCAAAACTCCGTAATAAGTAAACAAACAACCCCAATTGAAAAAGTTGGCAAAAGATTTTAATAGATACGTCACCAAAAAAGATGCATGATGACAAGGAGGCACATTAAAAGGTGTTCAACTACATCAGTAATTAGGGAAATGCAAATGAAAACCAGAATGAGAACTTCTGTACCTGATTAGAATGATGGAAATTTAAAAAATCCTGCTAAGTGCTGATGAGGATGTGGAGACACTAGGACTCTAGCCCACGGCTGGTGCAAATAGAAAATGGCACAGCCACCTTGGAACGAAGTATTGACATTTCTTCAAGAAATTAAGGAGAGATAGATCTACGATCAAGCCATTCCATTCTTAGGTATTTACCCAAGAGAAAAGAAAGCATATATCATAAAAGATGTGTACATGAATGTTCATAGAAGTTATAGTAGCCTAAACCTGGAGACGACCCAAATATCCATCAGCAGGTGGACTTGTAAACAAATCTCTGTACATCCATACCATAGGAATACTACTCAACAGCAAAAAGGAATGAACTATTGATGCACACAACAATGTGAGTGGACCTCAACATCATTATGCTAGGTGAAAGAAGCAAGATCAAAATAAGTGTTTATACAGTATGATTTCATTCCTATAAAACTCTAGAAAATGCCAACTAAACTGCAGTGACAGAAAGCAGGTCAGTGGTTGCCTTGGGATCGGGGTACGAATTACAAAGGAGCCTGAGGAGACTGGGGGGTGTTGAATGTGTTTAATATATTGATCGTGGTGATGGCTTCATGGATATAAACAAATGTCGAAACTTACCAAAATGTCATTTTCAATATGCGCAGTATGTTATGTGTCAATTAGACCTCACCAAAGCTATTCATCTGAACATATAATCATAAAGGGGAAAGACAGCATGGAAAAGGTCCTGTCACCAAATTCCAAAATATCTGACCCAAACATCCATCTCTCCACACAGCAAATCTCCACTCATCCTTCAAGGCTAAGAGCTTGAAACCTTCACGATGCCCCACCCAGGGAGAGCTGGCAAATTGCTTCCTAAGCACCCCTACTGACACTGAACCCCACCATCCCCACAGTGCCTGCCACACTGTCTTGTATTTATTTGTGTCTTGTATTCATTTATCTATGAGCGCTAGCTACCTGTGACAATGCTTTGATCACCTTGATTGCCAGCACCTAGCACAGGGCCCGGCCCAGAGTACATGCTCGGCAAATGTTTCTGAATAAACTGAATTGGGAACTGTCTCCTTACTGGAGCTGGGGACCAGGGAGTGGGACTTCCTGCTACCCAAAAGGTCTTGTTAAACCAGAGTATCCTGTGAAGATGCCAGAGTTACTGGGGTTGCTTCCTCCTGAAAGCTGATGAGATCTGTCTAGAAAAACAGACAGGATTTGGAGCCCCAGGCAGCTCAGGTTGTCAGGCCAACCAACCTGACCATGGCCTACCACAGTAGCTGAAAAGGAAAGAGCCTTCAGAGCTACCGGAAGGCTGGAAAAACTTATAGAGTGACTTCACTGTAATGGCAGAGCCTGCTTGCCTGCTTGTTTGTCCACTGGTCTCCTTGTCTGTGAATCCCCAAACCAGACCCTACCTGGATGTACAGGTACTCAAAAGCAGCAGGATCCCGACGCAGCAGCTCCACGGGGTCTTTGGGAAAAAAGCTTATCCGGAAGAGGCATTTCATTCCATGATAGTGTGTCCGCTGCACTACCTGAATCCAGGACATGAGAGGTGGGAAGAAAAGACAGCAGGGATCAATGGCTGGGGTGGCAGGAGCTATTTCCTACTCTGGCTTCCACCTGGTTGATTCCTATTACCCTTGGGGAAACTGATGAGGAGCCAAGTGTTTTCTGCCCTTCTGATCCAAAGCGATTAGAATGCTCAAACCACTAATCCATGACTTGGTCTTTATTAACGACCCACCGCCTAGGACACAAGGTAGGAAGAAAGGGCTCAGGACAGCTCCTCTGACTCTTCTTGCTGCGGAGCTAACGCTTTTGCTTGGCAGAGGGCCTCTGCCTCCGGCAGAGGAAGTTCCTGATGAGCAATCAAATCAAAGACTTAAAATCCCATTCGGAGGTGTAACTGAAACAAGTTGGCAATATATCAGTAACTGCTGAAGCTGGGATGAGGGTTCATTATCCAATTCCTCCTACTTCGGTGTATGTTTGAGGGGGTTTTTCTCTTTTTTTTGTAATAGAAATGCTTAAAAACCCCATTGGGAACAAGAGACCAATTGGATCCACAAGATCCCCTGAGGGCCAGAGAGGTGTTTAGGCTTCTGTCCAGGCAGGACACCCACCTTCCCTTCCTAGGTAGGAAACCTGAGTCTCTGGACTACATTTGGCTGAGAACTACACTTGAAGAATTCTTCTTTCCTAAATCCTTTCATTTTTGTGTGTCTGATTTTAGCTTCTGTTTCACTCCCTTTAGACATGTCTTTCTAGTCCTCTCCAACTCCTTCCCTCTCTCCCTGGGAATATATATATATATTTTTTAAACAAATGAGAAATTCTTTCTGTGGTCGTGCCACGTGCCACGTGGGATCTTAGTTCCCTGACCAAGGATTGAACCTGTCCCGCGCCCCCTACATTGGGAGTACGGAGTCTTAACCACTGGACCTGCAGGGAGGTTTGCACTCCCCAGGTATACTGATGGACCTTGGTGAACCACCGTTAGTGAAATACTATCCAGCATCCTGGATTTCGCTGGCTTTTTCCCATAGGCTGGGAAGATACTTCCTTCTCTTCTACTTTGGAACCTGACATGGGTAACACACTATCCATTCTTGGCTTCACTCTGGCCTCTTTCCAGACCACATGTGTCAGAGGTTTCACTAGACTCCACTTGCTGACCCTTCCATATCACAGCCCTCATCTGAAGGTCAAACTTCATCTTCCACGGAGGCAGTAAAGTTTAGGCCAGGCCTCCTTGAGACGATGGCGTTGACACTGCTCTTCAACTCCAGTGAATTGCTACCCTATGCCTTCCCTATAAGCGACCATCAAGACTAACAACCATCATGCCTTTTTTAGGTCACAAGAGACATTTTACAGAATTTCTTTTTCCTTTTTGTGGTTGTGCTGAGTGACTTGCAAGATCTTATTTCCCCAAGTAGGAATTGAACCTGGGCCCTCAACACTGAAAACGTAGGGAGTCCTAATCACTGAAACAAGTTGGCAATATATCAGTAACTGCTGAAGCTGGGATGAGGTTCATTATCCAATTCCTCCTACTTCGGTGTATGTTTGAGGGGGTTTTTCTCTTTTTTTTGTAATAGAAATGCTTAAAAACCCCATTGGGAACAAGAGACCAATTGGATCCACAAGATCCCCTGAGGGCCAGAGAGGTGTTTAGGCTTCTGTCCAGGCAGGACACCCACCTTCCCTTCCTAGGTAGGAAACCTGAGTCTCTGGACTACATTTGGCTGAGAACTACACTTGAAGAATTCTTCTTTCCTAAATCCTTTCATTTTTGTGTGTCTGATTTTAGCTTCTGTTTCACTCCCTTTAGACATGTCTTTCTAGTCCTCTCCAACTCCTTCCCTCTCTCCCTGGGAATATATATATATATTTTTTAAACAAATGAGAAATTCTTTCTGTGGTCGTGCCACGTGCCACGTGGGATCTTAGTTCCCTGACCAAGGATTGAACCTGTCCCGCGCCCCCTACATTGGGAGTACGGAGTCTTAACCACTGGACCTGCAGGAGGTTTGCACCCCCCAGGTATACTGATGGACCTTGGTGAACCACCGTTAGTGAAATACTATCCAGCATCCTGGATTTCGCTGGCTTTTTCCCATAGGCTGGGAAGATACTTCCTTCTCTTCTACTTTGGAACCTGACATGGGTAACACACTATCCATTCTTGGCTTCACTCTGGCCTCTTTCCAGACCACATGTGTCAGAGGTTTCACTAGACTCCACTTGCTGACCCTTCCATATCACAGCCCTCATCTGAAGGTCAAACTTCATCTTCCACGGAGGCAGTAAAGTTTAGGCCAGGCCTCCTTGAGACGATGGCGTTGACACTGCTCTTCAACTCCAGTGAATTGCTACCCTATGCCTTCCCTATAAGCGACCATCAAGACTAACAACCATCATGCCTTTTTTAGGTCACAAGAGACATTTTACAGAATTTCTTTTTCCTTTTTGTGGTTGTGCTGAGTGACTTGCAAGATCTTATTTCCCCAAGTAGGAATTGAACCTGGGCCCTCAACACTGAAAACGTAGGGAGTCCTAATCACTGGACTACCAGGGAATTCCCAAGAGACATTTTATTTTATTAAAAACATTTTTTTGGATGTGGACCATTTTTAAAGTCTCTATTGAATTTGTTACAATATTGCTTCTGTTGCTTAGGTTGTTTTTTGGCTGTGAGGCATGTGGGACCTTAGCTCCCTGATCAGGGATCAGACCCACACCTCCTACATGGGAAGGAGAAGTCTTATGCACTGGACTGCCAGGGAAGTCTCCCAAGAGACATTTTAAAAGGCCTCTGTGAGTGGTTAGTACAGACCCTGATTGAGAACTGGGACTCCTAGGGGCTGGCTGAGCATATTGTGATGAATCTTCCAATAAGAGAGTGCCTGGAAGTCTAAGTCTACTAGAGGCTACTTGCAAAGCTTTGAAGCAGGACAATGGAGTTACTTACATAAGCCAGGGGCTGCTTGTCCTGGAGAAGCAGGAACTTGTGGTTCTGCTCTGGTCCGGCATACTCAAGGACAAGAGCAAAATGCTCAATGTACCTTAGGGAAAGCCGGTCCTGTAATGTCACCATCACATCCTATGAAGACAAGAGAGCCTTGAGAGAGAGATCCCTTCCAGCTCTAAGATACTCTAAGCATCCAACATGGCAGAAGGGGACTAAGCATCAAGAAAGAGTCCTGGGGAGAAGGCTGAGGGTGGGAAAGTGAGCCCAGGGTGGCCCAGGCATGGGGCTCCAGGATGAGGAGAGTGACCCAGGGGTACTGTTCAGAGGCTTGGGCCCTGGGATACAAAGACTGGGGTAAGGGGAGGTGTTTCTAAATGTGGCTGGTCCACGCTGATGGCAAAAGGTCATAGCCCTCTCTTCCCCTTCCTGCCCCTCCATTCAACAAATGATCTCCTGAGCCTGTCCTGAGTGCCAGGTACGGTATTGTTTCTTCCCTCAGTTTCTCACATAAGTCAGAATGTTCCCTCTGGTTTGTCTGGAAACTTTTAGGAATCAACGAAAGCCAAAGTCACAATTACATGATTTCAAAGGTACATGATTTCTGGATTCATAATCTACGTTGAATGACTGCAGTTAACAGCAAAATGCTCATCTTTAATTGGAGCCAGCTTTTAGAGACCATCAATTTAGCAACTTGAAAAAGGTGTCCACGCCGAGGAACAGCATCATGCATTTTGTGTAGTTAGGACTCAGATGACTTTCACGCTCCATCTGCTCTGCTGCCCCACTTTTAATATTAGGGTGTCTAGAACAAAATCTGTGGAGGCTGCCCACATGTCAGCTTTGAGACCTCCCATCTATCTGGTGTGACTTCGGCAGACACCGGCCTCCAGCGTGTTCTCAAGGCCAGAGAGAAGCCGACTTGGGAATGTGAAGCTCCTTTCCATCCAGGTTTGCCAAACAAGTCCCTCAGTGAGCACTGACAGCCGTTTTGCTATTCAAATGCCAGGCTGGAAACGGGTGGGCACTTGAAAGTATCTCTTTGATTATGCAAGTAGTCACAGAGGCCCCAGTGTTGCTGAAGTGCTGGCATGGACAAATGAGGTTTTCTTTGCCGTTCGGCTACAGTGGGACTGTGGACAGCCAAGCTGGTGATTGCCAACTGGTATTAAAAGTGTAACGGCCCCAGTGCCAGGTTGTCAATTCACCCAGGTACCTCTCTGGGACAGGTGGCTTGGCAGCCTGTCCAGTGAAAGGCGTATGCACCCTCTCTGGCAGTCAGGGTAAGATGACCCGTCAGTGGACTCTATTGACTTGGAAGGCTGGGGCTACCTGGAAGCACTAATGGCGGTGACGTTATGAGATGGGGGAGAACACACAGAGAAGCCGTCCAGGTAAAAGAGAGCAGTAAATGCTCCAGTGTGGGAACAGATTGACCATGGCCATACCAGTGCGTGATGTAACACACAGGAGGATTCTGACACATGGAAATCCACCTCTGGGCACTGGGACACCCATGGGCAGCCTAGTTTCAACATCCTCACATAGACAGAAGCCTTCAACAGTCAAGAGACCATTCTGGGACACCTTCGGGAACGTGTGTTTGGGTCCTAGGTCCCCTGGGGGACCCACCCAGGCCCAAGCCTTCCAAAGAAACTCTCAGTTCAATCAAGATTGGGTTTTTCAAAGGTACATGATTTCTGGATTCATAATCTACGTTGAATGACTGCAGTTAACAGCAAAATGCTCATCTTTAATTGGAGCCAGCTTTTAGAGACCATCAATTTAGCAACTTGAAAAAGGTGTCCACGCCGAGGAACAGCATCATGCATTTTGTGTAGTTAGGACTCAGATGACTTTCACGCTCCATCTGCTCTGCTGCCCCACTTTTAATATTAGGGTGTCTAGAACAAAATCTGTGGAGGCTGCCCACATGTCAGCTTTGAGACCTCCCATCTATCTGGTGTGACTTCGGCAGACACCGGCCTCCAGCGTGTTCTCAAGGCCAGAGAGAAGCCGACTTGGGAATGTGAAGCTCCTTTCCATCCAGGTTTGCCAAACAAGTCCCTCAGTGAGCACTGACAGCCGTTTTGCTATTCAAATGCCAGGCTGGAAACGGGTGGGCACTTGAAAGTATCTCTTTGATTATGCAAGTAGTCACAGAGGCCCCAGTGTTGCTGAAGTGCTGGCATGGACAAATGAGGTTTTCTTTGCCGTTCGGCTACAGTGGGACTGTGGACAGCCAAGCTGGTGATTGCCAACTGGTATTAAAAGTGTAACGGCCCCAGTGCCAGGTTGTCAATTCACCCAGGTACCTCTCTGGGACAGGTGGCTTGGCAGCCTGTCCAGTGAAAGGCGTATGCACCCTCTCTGGCAGTCAGGGTAAGATGACCCGTCAGTGGACTCTATTGACTTGGAAGGCTGGGGCTACCTGGAAGCACTAATGGCGGTGACGTTATGAGATGGGGGAGAACACACAGAGAAGCCGTCCAGGTAAAAGAGAGCAGTAAATGCTCCAGTGTGGGAACAGATTGACCATGGCCATACCAGTGCGTGATGTAACACACAGGAGGATTCTGACACATGGAAATCCACCTCTGGGCACTGGGACACCCATGGGCAGCCTAGTTTCAACATCCCTCACATAGACAGAAGCCTTCAACAGTCAAGAGACCATTCTGGGACACCTTCGGGAACGTGTGTTTGGGTCCTAGGTCCCCTGGGGGACCCACCCAGGCCCAAGCCTTCCAAAGAAACTCTCAGTTCAATCAAGATGGGTTAAAGCCCAGGATTTTGCAACTTGGGTGGTACGACTAGCACTTTGGACAGGACAATTCTTCAACATTCAGGGACAGTTAGCATCTCTGACCCTGAGACACTGATGGCAGTAGCACACCAAACCATGGGGATGACCCGAAATACTCTCAGACATTTCCAAGAACTACCTGGGAGAGGGCAGTGCTGACTTGGACTGAGAACCACTGGCAAAGCCAATTATGAACACCTGATAACTCCTCTTAGGGAAAGTTTCCAGGACTAGGGCTTGCTTTATTTGTAGGGTTGTGTTGGTCCCAGCAGGCATACCGCAGGACAGCCCTGGGCCAAGGTGAATTTCCCGGACAGGCACTGTAGCTGCCCAGTAGCCTTGCTGTTGTTCAGTCGCTTAGTCGTGTCGGACTCTTGTGACCCCATGGACTGTAGCCCACCAGGCTCTGGGCAGCATTAATTGCATGCAAACATTTGCCCTGAACATGCCATTCTCTTTCTGGAGAGAATCCAGAAGAAGCAGGAACAGATATTTCTGTCCCAGAGCAGAGTAGGTCCGGGCGGTTAATGCTACATGTCTCTCCTGTTCAGGACTAAGGCAATTACTACCAATTCTAGATGCCCGGGTGAGCTGTTAAGAATCAGAGCTCATTAATTGCTCTTCCTGTGAAAGGAATAGCCAGAGGGACTGTTGGTGGACTTTTTTCAATTCTTGGTTCAGTGCTTAAGCTCTGGTTGTTATTTAAAAAGCAAGGCATGGCTAAGCTAATCTCCCGAGAGATGGTTTGTTGATTTCTGTGTGTAAACTTGTGTAGGTGTTATTGTATCAATATAAATCACTTTTGCTTTATAAATGGTTTAATGATCGTCACACTCATTAGCTCCTAACAGTCTTGAAGACCCGGGGTAACAGGGACAAAAAGCAGCTTGTTAACAGATGTGTGCACACACATATGCATATATAACGTGTATGCAAATGTACATGCATGCACACACACATGTATACACATTTACAGTCATTAGCACAGCATTGCAGAAGGACATGGCAACCCACTCCAGTATTCTTGCCTGGAAAATTCCATGGATAGAGAAGCCTGGTGAACTACAGTCCATGGGGTCTCAAATATATAAAGATACACACACACACACACACACACACACACACACACACACACACATATAGGGCTTCCCTGATGGCTCAGTGGTGAGGAATCTGCCTGCAATGCAGGAGACTAGGGTTCTATCCGTAGGTTGGGAAGATCCTCTGGAGGGAGGGCATGGCAACCCACTCCAGTATTCTTGCCTGGAGAATTCCATGCACAGAGGAGCCTGGTGGGTTGCAGTCCATGAGGTCACACAGAGTCGGACACGACTGAAGTGACGCAGCAGCATCAGCAGCACAGCATTGGGCATGCAACCTTCCCCCACCACAGTCATTGGAGGACTGTATGTTTTTTTATAACCGGGTACTTCTGGGAGCAGGAGGTCAAAGACTCAGGAACCTGGGGACCAGTGGCCGTGTGTGCTCCAGAAAGGACAGCACAAACCCGGGAAAGGAGACTCTGTGGGTACCTTAACAGTAGTCCGGCCATCAAACGTGAATGACTTGATCTGCCCATTTTCTAAGAAAACCTTCAGGACGTTGGGGATGAGGAGAAGAGCTTCTTTCTTCATCATTTTCTGTGAACAGGCAGGGAAAGGACAAGGAGGGAGCATCATTTAGAAGAAGGAGGGAAGCCAGAGGAGGGATGTGAAAAGGAAGAGAGAGGAATAAGTGGAGACAGGGAGCCGAAGGTAGGGAAGGACAGAGAGACAGAGGAAAGAACCAATCAATGAGAATGTTACATACAGACCAGAACCAAATTCTCCAAGAAAACACTGGGCCGTATCTAAAGCTCACCCTACATTTGATGTCATAGTACACCCCCAGTCTACCATGGCTCAAAGCTCCACAGCTCAGAGGGAGCTTTGCCCACAGAGCCCACCACACACTGAAGGGCTGACGGTAGGCCTTAGGAGCCCACCTCACTCATCGGTTCCTATCTCCTGCCTCCTTCCTCTCCACTAGGCCCTATAGGAGGGCTCTGCCAACCCCCCACCATTTAGCACAGCATTGCAGAAGGACATGGCAACCCACTCCAGTATTCTTGCCTGGAAAATTCCATGGATAGAGAAGCCTGGTGAACTACAGTCCATGGGGTCTCAAATATATAAAGATACACACACACACACACACACACACACACACACACACACACACATATAGGGCTTCCCTGATGGCTCAGTGGTGAGGAATCTG
Organism: Tragulus kanchil; assembly: GCA_022376925.1. NCBI lineage: Eukaryota > Metazoa > Chordata > Mammalia > Artiodactyla > Tragulidae > Tragulus > Tragulus kanchil. Next base: position 59,994,337 of record JAIOJX010000001.1, on the reverse strand, counting down.
CCTGCAATGCAGGAGACTAGGGTTCTATCCGTAGGTTGGGAAGATCCTCTGGAGGGAGGGCATGGCAACCCACTCCAGTATTCTTGCCTGGAGAATTCCATGCACAGAGGAGCCTGGTGGGTTGCAGTCCATGAGGTCACACAGAGTCGGACACGACTGAAGTGACGCAGCAGCATCAGCAGCACAGCATTGGGCATGCAACCTTCCCCCACCACAGTCATTGGAGGACTGTATGTTTTTTTATAACCGGGTACTTCTGGGAGCAGGAGGTCAAAGACTCAGGAACCTGGGGACCAGTGGCCGTGTGTGCTCCAGAAAGGACAGCACAAACCCGGGAAAGGAGACTCTGTGGGTACCTTAACAGTAGTCCGGCCATCAAACGTGAATGACTTGATCTGCCCATTTTCTAAGAAAACCTTCAGGACGTTGGGGATGAGGAGAAGAGCTTCTTTCTTCATCATTTTCTGTGAACAGGCAGGGAAAGGACAAGGAGGGAGCATCATTTAGAAGAAGGAGGGAAGCCAGAGGAGGGATGTGAAAAGGAAGAGAGAGGAATAAGTGGAGACAGGGAGCCGAAGGTAGGGAAGGACAGAGAGACAGAGGAAAGAACCAATCAATGAGAATGTTACATACAGACCAGAACCAAATTCTCCAAGAAAACACTGGGCCGTATCTAAAGCTCACCCTACATTTGATGTCATAGTACACCCCCAGTCTACCATGGCTCAAAGCTCCACAGCTCAGAGGGAGCTTTGCCCACAGAGCCCACCACACACTGAAGGGCTGACGGTAGGCCTTAGGAGCCCACCTCACTCATCGGTTCCTATCTCCTGCCTCCTTCCTCTCCACTAGGCCCTTCACACAATGAGATCTCGTCCATGCCTGTGCTCTGCCAATCTCCCTCCCTCCAGGCATCTTAGGTCTTCTCGGACCTGGCCCCTGGCTATTTCTGCAGAATCATCTCTTACCATTCTTGGCACCCACCCTGCTCCTTCATGCCCGCATGCTTCTAACAACTCATCATTCAGGGACTGCCTCACTCCCCGCAAGACATCTAGCATCTCTGACTCTGTGACACTATATGCAATAACAGGCCAAATCATTGGGATGACCCCCATTACCCCTTAGATGTTTCCAAAAGCTCTCTGAGAGTAGGCGATACTGACCCTGATTGAGAACCACTGGTAAAGCCCAGTTTTGAACACCTGACAAGTCCTTAAAGTTTTCCTGGCCTAGGCATTTCTGTGTTTATAGAGTGGTGCATGTTAGGTTCTCCACAAATATTTATTAAATAAAGACTGTTCCCTCTGTCTCCTAATTTTGATCCTTGGCAAACTCCTACTCATCCTTCAAAACCCAGCTGAGGTATGATTCCTGAAAAGCCTGTCTAATATTGTCAGGTATTTGGACATGGTGTTCCCATGTGTTCCTAGAGCAACTTATACACACCCGGCTGTTGTTGTTGTTCAGTCACTAAACCATGTCCAACTCTTTGCAACTCCATGGACTGCAGCATGCCAGGCTTCCCTGTCCTTCATATACCTCTCTAAGTGCTCTTAAATATTTTAATATTTCTTTACGCATACATTAATTTTTTGTGTGTCTTTTGCCCATGCTGTGTAGCATGTGGGATATTAGTTCCTTGACTAGGGATCGAACCCATGTACCCTGCATTGGGAGTTTTAACCACTGGACTGCCAGAGAAGTCCCAGCACTCTTTTAGTCTTGAAGAATGTTTGTGTTTCATAATCAAACAGTGAACTCAGAGCACAGCAACTATGTTTTACTCAAATTCTCATAGTCCCAACATCAAGCAGAGTTCCTGGCACACAGCTGGTGCTCAATAAATGGCTGCTGAATATATGAGCAGTAGGGGCCTAATATGTGCTTACTTGAATGATTACATGCTTTATGGAAATCCAACCAATTCCTTGGCCCAACATCCTCATTTCTAGAAGACCTGAAAACCTGCATCAGATGTGCAGTTTCCTGAGCTCGCTGAGCCTCTGCTACTGACATAGCACTACACTAAGCCCCAGGGGGTTACATCAATAGCAGAGGACCAGGGTCTAGCTTTATACTCTTTTAAAAAAATTATTAGTTTATTTTTGGTGGTGCTGGGTCTTCTTTGCTGCAAGTGGGCTTTCTCTAGTTGTTGGCGGGTGGGGGTCCCCTCTAGTTGTGGTGGCTTCTCTCATTGCAGAGCACGGGCTCAGTAGTTGTGGCGCATGGGCTTAGTTGCTCTGCTGCATGTGGGATCTTTCCTGATTAGCGATCGAAATCTGTGTCTCCTGCGCTGCCAAGTGGATTCTTAACCACTGGACCACCAGGGAAGTCCAAGCTTTACACTCTTACAGTGACCAGGCACACACAAACACACACACAGGATCCACTCGAGAACAACAATAAAATCAAACCAACAGATATAAGATAGTCAAGGCCTCCTAGATGAGGTGAATTGAATTTTGATTGCAGGGGTGGACTGTCAGAGGCCAGACAAGAACGGTCCAGGCCTATGGACAAGTATGCAAACGTAAGTGAGTCTTCGTGGGTTGCAGTGTGATAGGAAGAGGAGGGTAGCGCTGTGGTGACATCAGGTTATTTACTGATAGAGTCAAGCCACAGTGGAGAGTGGGAGTGACGGGATCTAAAATTGGAAAAGGGACTCCCCGGTTATCTCCCTGATCCTTAAATGCCTCACTCCCACCCATCCCAGAGGCCCCAGATTCCCAGGCCGATGATGCTCAGTGGTGGCTGGTTTTATTTAGCATACTGAGTTGGACTCAGATAATTACTTAATTGATTTCACTTTAAAATAGAGTTGGCAAGGAATGCCCACAGGATTTATTTTAGCTCTGGTTGCTTAATAAAGCCCTGGAACACCAAGAGAAAGGGATTCTGGAGTCACCTGGGCCTGGACACCTCCCTGCCAGACCTGACCAGTGGGGAGGCTGCTACAGTCCGCGCTGGCAGTGGTGCTGGGCGGGGGGTGGGTGGGTATTGTGACATCAAATCATTTCCTGAGGACAGCTAGGGTGGGAAGGTTGATGCCTGGTCTCTTCCAGGCAAGAGCCTCCCATCGCCCCTTGGTGCCCTGTCCACGAGCAACAGAGTAACCTTGGGTGGGTTCTAGCCACTCTGCAGCATTTACGTTCAGATTGGTCTTGAGTGGGAACTTGCTTCTGCCTGTGGCTAGATGTGACATATGGAGAGGGGAGTCATGATGGTGAAGGGGAGAATGGAAGGGAAAGGAAGAGAGGGGGAAAAAAAGCCAGGGGCAGGGGGAAACAGAAGGGGGAGAAAAAAAGGGAAGGGGGGTGGATTCAGCACTGGGTAGCCTGGCCTTGGTGGGTTACTCTATGATGCTAAGATGGGAAAAGCTGTCCCTATCTATCATGTGTGCTAAGTCTCTTCAGTTGTGTCTGACTCTTGGTGACCCCATAGACTGTAGCCCACCAGGCTCCTCTGTCCATGGGATTCTCCAGGCAAGAATACTGGAGTGGGCTGCCATGCCCTCCTCCAGGGGATCTTCCCAACCCAAGGCTCGAACCTGTGTCTGTTATGTCTCCTGCATTGGCAGGTGGGTTGTTTTTTTTTTTTTTTTAACCACTAGCGCCCCCTAGACTCTCCAAATTGAGGTTTCATGTCCTCTGGGTGTACAAGGCTCAGGGCACAAATGTCGCCTTAGTGACTTGGACTTCAGCTGATGCACAAGGACTTCACACGGCTCCCTTTCCTCTCTTCTAGTGAGACTGACATGGAGTCCAGTCACCAATTACTCAGACAACTAGCCAGTGGGGCCCAGCCGTCCATTGGGCTTCATATCCTTCCTCAAACAGGGATGGAGGAGGTATGTGGCAGAGTTTGGGGACAAGGGTCAGTGAAATGGAGATAGAAGACACCTCTAACCTCTGTCTATCCCTTCCTCTGGGTGGCTCCACGTCAAAGAACTAGAGGGGTGCCCAGCTCCCTACTGATTCTCCACTCAGGCTGGGCCTCCTAGCTTGTCTCATGGGCACCTGTGCTTCACTGCAGAGATGCCATGGGCCTCCTGAGAGCACAGTGCATGACAGACTGTAAAAAGACATAGCGCCTGTTAACTCTGCTGGCCTCCTTCCACCGACCTCCATGGGATATCATCAACTCCTATGAACTCCTAGAGGACTCAGAGTCATTATCCATGGCTGCTTAATACACATCTTTATGCTTATCTGAAGCAGACAGCTCAGTCCGTGTTAACCCCATAAGGCAGTGAGGAAGACAGTGGACTGGCCATGACCCCCCAGATTGGCTACTGTGTGGCACGGGCAGTTGGTCAAACATCGCCTGCTCCTCAAAACCCTACCAGCTGGTGGTGGATTCTATACTGTCTCAATTTGAGTCACCTATCCTCCCCACGTCACTGAGAGCAATCCAGAGACAGGGAACAGGTATCTATTTTGCATGCCTTGCAGTGCTGGGAACACAGTAGGTGCCTAATATGTATTAAATTGGGCACCTGTGACTTCATGAGAATCTGTATCATTTCCCCTCGGCTTGCTTGGCTCTTCACTGCCCAGTCTTCTCCAGTCAAGACCCAGAGTCACTTCAATGAGTTAAGGGCTCAATTTCACTGCATCTTCAGAAAACTGCTACTTCCTTCCTGTTTCTATCAAGTAGCCAAACGACATTTACGGAGCACTTGTTCTGAGTGACAGCTACACTGCTAAAGATGGAAATTTCTTGAAGTACCGTGAGGATTTCGAGTGAATGGATACATTTCTCCCCACAGTGCCCAGGGCTTCTCTGGACGTCACACACCCCTCACTCACTCCCTGCCCAGAGTCCCAAGATCCCCCCTCCAGTCCCTTCATTACTCTGTCCACACTGAGGAGGAACAGATGAGGAACTGGTCCAGAGGGAGACCTCAACTCTGGCCAAGGGCTGAGGGGAGGATGCTAAAGCTGCACTTACTGCATCTGTTCCTCCGACTGCCACCTGCTCGGAAAATCGGACCATCAATGGATTAGATCTCAGCCTGGCCTTCTATCCCTTCCTCTGGGTGGCTCCACGTCAAAGAACTAGAGGGGTGCCCAGCTCCCTACTGATTCTCCACTCAGGCTGGGCCTCCTAGCTTGTCTCATGGGCACCTGTGCTTCACTGCAGAGATGCCATGGGCCTCCTGAGAGCACAGTGCATGACAGACTGTAAAAAGACATAGCGCCTGTTAACTCTGCTGGCCTCCTTCCACCGACCTCCATGGGATATCATCAACTCCTATGAACTCCTAGAGGACTCAGAGTCATTATCCATGGCTGCTTAATACACATCTTTATGCTTATCTGAAGCAGACAGCTCAGTCCGTGTTAACCCCATAAGGCAGTGAGGAAGACAGTGGACTGGCCATGACCCCCCAGATTGGCTACTGTGTGGCACGGGCAGTTGGTCAAACATCGCCTGCTCCTCAAAACCCTACCAGCTGGTGGTGGATTCTATACTGTCTCAATTTGAGTCACCTATCCTCCCCACGTCACTGAGAGCAATCCAGAGACAGGGAACAGGTATCTATTTTGCATGCCTTGCAGTGCTGGGAACACAGTAGGTGCCTAATATGTATTAAATTGGGCACCTGTGACTTCATGAGAATCTGTATCATTTCCCCTCGGCTTGCTTGGCTCTTCACTGCCCAGTCTTCTCCAGTCAAGACCCAGAGTCACTTCAATGAGTTAAGGGCTCAATTTCACTGCATCTTCAGAAAACTGCTACTTCCTTCCTGTTTCTATCAAGTAGCCAAACGACATTTACGGAGCACTTGTTCTGAGTGACAGCTACACTGCTAAAGATGGAAATTTCTTGAAGTACCGTGAGGATTTCGAGTGAATGGATACATTTCTCCCCACAGTGCCCAGGGCTTCTCTGGACGTCACACACCCCTCACTCACTCCCTGCCCAGAGTCCCAAGATCCCCCCTCCAGTCCCTTCATTACTCTGTCCACACTGAGGAGGAACAGATGAGGAACTGGTCCAGAGGGAGACCTCAACTCTGGCCAAGGGCTGAGGGGAGGATGCTAAAGCTGCACTTACTGCATCTGTTCCTCCGACTGCCACCTGCTCGGAAAATCGGACCATCAATGGATTAGATCTCAGCCTGGCCTTCTTCGCCGCACTGATGAAGGCAGATTTGGGGGACTGGAAAAAGAACAGAGAGGGCTCGTGAGTTCGCCATCCCTGGGGAAACCCTGACGTTTGCTGCATGGGAGTTAAGCCGTCTCAGTACGGGTACCCCCCTTGGCCTTGCAGATCAATAAGCCAATCAATGAGTATTGATTCCCTACTAGGTGCAAGGCAATGTGCTAAGTGCTTCCTTAGATGATTGGTATGTTCTGAGTAAGCTGGGCATGAATCGAATTTGAGTAAATTGAATCCCATTATTAATGTTCTAGGCCTAGGGGAGTTTGCAAAAACACTTTGTAATAACATACACTGAAATTTTATATATTTGCTTTCCTTAATGTAAGATATACCTAAATGGTGGTTTTTATTACATCTGAATATGAACACTGCAAAGGGTTTACAGAAATAATCTTATTCATTTCAAAGATGTGCCCTGCCCCTAGAAAGGAGGCTCAGAGAAAATATTATTTTAGGTATGGAAGAAAGCAAGGCCTGGCGCCCCAAAATGATTTGTCCACAGTCTCTGCACTATTTTGCAGTAGAGACATCAGAGATTTTACCCAGGTGTCCTGGCTTTCCAGTTCTGGGATCTTTGCTACTTTGTTCATCCAATTCCATAAGAAACATTCAAGCAATTGGCAAAGCTCTCTCATTTTCAAAAGCTCCCACAAATTCAGCAGGACGCATGGTTAGCAGATGCTGGAAAACTAAGTCTTTCCTGAGTGTGCTGTGGATTTCAGAAAATGCAGGAGTCCTGGTGAGGGGTGCTCTCATGTCTTTGGGGGCATTTATTCATTCACGTGACAAATTTAAGGAGGGCCCACTCCATGCCAACCACTGTTCTAGGCGACGCACATAGACAGTGAATTCGCTTATGCAGCAGTGAATAAGATGGACAAAACTCCCTGGCCTCATGGAGTGCCTACCCTAGCAGGACAGACAGACAGACAATAAACTCAGAAATAGCTCTTGGGTGGCAAATAAGGGTCTATGAGGACAAATTTGAGCAGACTGAGTAGAGACTGAGGCTGAGAAGGTGAGAGTGGCATGGGTGTTATTTAAGACAGGACAGGCAGCAAAGACCTCTTTCAGGAGGTGACATTTAGGCGGAGGCCTGAAGGAAGTGAGGGACAGACAGCCATGAGGCTATCTGGAGAAAGAGCCCTTCCAAACGGAAAGAACAAGAAAGTCTCTGAGGAGAATTGGGGTGCATAAGAAACAGCCAGGAAGTCCAGTGAGGCCACAGCAGAGTGACTGGGGAGCTGAAGAGGTCATGCTCAGAGACGCAGCTGCGGGCTGCGTTAGGTAGGGTCTTATGCTCGCTAAGTCGCGTCAGTCGTGTCCAACTCTGTGTGACCCCATGGATCATAGCCTGCCAGACTCCTCCGTCCAAGGGATTCTCCAGGCAAGAATACTGGACTGGGTTGCCATGTCCTTCTCCAGGGGATCTTTCCAACTCAGGCATCGAACCCAAGTCTCATATGTCTCTTGCATTGGTAGGCAGGTTCTTTACCACTAGTGCCACCTGGGGAGCCCAGGGCCTTGTAAATCATGGCAAAACTTTGGATTTTGTGCCACTGGGAGGTTTTGAGCAGACAAGGTCTGACTTGCATTTAGAAAGGAAGCCTCTGTCTGCTGTGTGGAAAACAGGAGGGTGGCGGCCAGAGGAGAAAGACCACTTTGGAGTCTCTGCAAGAACACAGTTAAAATGTGATGGAGGTTTGTGCCAGGATGGCAATAATGGCGCTGTGATGACAAGCAAGTGGATCCTGGCTAGATTCTGAAGATAGCACCGGGACGCTATGTTGGCGCTATGTTGACAGATCGGTTGTGGGAGGTGAGAAAAAGAGAGGAATCAATTGGAAGAATGGAGATGCCATTTACTGAGATGAGGAAAGAGGAAATCAGGTTTGGGGGCTCCTTCAAACCACCTCTCCTACCAGCCTTGCCAAGGAGCTTGGGAGCCCTACAATCAGGCATTCCTTTGTATTCTGGTCCTGAAGGCTCCCTGCCAGCTGGGAAGGCAATATATTAAGCAACTTTCTGCCATTAACACGGCAGTTGAGATTCATTTACCAGATCAGCTACAGGAGAGCAGGGCCCTAGGATAAAGACAAACCAGAAACAAACGTCCTCATCAGCTCTTGGACCCTAGTCCCGGCTGTGTCCTCTTCCAGAGCCAACAATATCATTCCTCACAGAGCACAGATTGCAGAATGTCCCCTGTCCAACCCAAGTCCAACCAAACCTCAGGCAGTGGGTCTCAGTCTGGCTAGAGGGCAGAAACACTGGAGGGAGAATCATCAATGTCCAGTCCCCAAACCTGATCCATAACATCAAATTCCTGAGGCTTGGGTTCAGGTATTGGTACCGTTTTAAGCTTCGAATGATTTCAAAATACAGCTAAGGTTGGGAACCACTGAGCTAAAGGAAATCTTAGAGTTCTCATCCTGAGCCAAAGGGACAATTTGTTGGCAGTGGACAATACAGCACAAGGAAATCCAGGACTGAAGATGATTGCAGAAAATGATTACAGTATTGATTGTTCGTGGGAGTTGAGAAATGCCTTTGTGTTGCACAGCTTGGTGCTCAGATCCTGGGCGGCGGCTGTGGGCTGCAGCAGAAGCCAAAGGAAGGGGCCAGGTAGAAATATCTGTAGTTCTGTTCAGGCAGCTCTACTTGACTCCGTCTCCATAGCAGTCACATTTCCAGAGGAGGTGACAGACACAAGGTAGGTGAATTCTTTGTTTCACCCAACAGTCACCCTTGTTCTCGTCTGTGATCATCCCTCATCAAATGTCCTCATGCACAGCATGAAACAAGACATTCCTAGAGACCTGAATGGACCATCTAGTCCACCTCCATTTTTACATAGGGAATGGAGGCTGGGGAAGAGGCTACGGTTTACTCAAAGTATCAAAATAATTGAGTAGTGAAGCAAAACCCACAAGATTTTCTGAATCTTGGATTAGCCATAACTCCCCACAGTGGACCGAAGCTGGATTTTGTTCAGTGGTCTGGTTCTACCTTGGTGTCCACCTAGGCAGAGGAGACAGCCTCCATGCTCTCTATACCCAAAGTCCCCGATTAGATCCTGTCCTGGACATACAATAACGACAAAATTTCAGATATTTAGAGGAGTGGAATCCGGAAATGAGACTGCAAGTATCTTCAAGGATTTTAGTCATTTCCTTGTGTCTATTGTACAGCCGTTTTCAGCTCATTCCTCACTGACCCCTGCCTGTTGGTTTCTAAGGCTCCATCCTATTCTCAGTCTTCAGCCTTGATCGCTGACAGTGCCTGACTCATTGCCAGCTGGTCTCTGCCACATGTCACAGAGTCCATGTCTAGCCTTATGCTCCGACATGGGTGACGCCTGCCTTGCAGTGTGACATGAGCAGCTTTCAAAGATCGCCCTGTCCCACAGCATCTTCAAAGCACAACTATGGGACCTAAAGTTCTTGCTTAATACTTTAATTCAAAGTATTAAGAACTGGGAAAGCCCTAGTCAAAAAATCAAACGTGGGACCTGGAAAGAGTAATTTATACACTACAGAGGCCAGCAGATTACGAGTCAGAGTGGGTCAGCACCTACCCACCCCCTTTTTTTTTTGTAAATAGAGCTTTGTTAGATCACAGGCATTCTCTTCATTTCTGCATTGCCTATGGCTACTTCAGTACTACCATGCATGGTCTACAAAGCCTGATTTTGTTGTTATCTTAGTCTCTCAGTCGTGTCTGACTTTGGAACACCATGGACTGTCCATGGGATTCTCCAGGCAAGAATACTGGAGTGGGTTGCCATTTCCTTCTCCAGGGGATCTTCCCAACCCAGGGATCGAACCTGTGGCTCCTGCCATGCCTCCTGCAACGCAGGCAGGTTCTTTACTGCTGAGCCACTGGGGAAGCACAAAGCCTAAAGTATTTACTATATGGCCCTTTACAGAAGAAGTTTATAGACTCCTATACTATCTCATTAGCATACTTTCACCCACTGTTTCTAAACCATACCTGCTGATAAGGATCACTGGGAAATGCTTATTAAAACACAGATTTCTTTGAGAATTCCCTGGCAGTCTGGTGGTTAGGGCTCCACATCGTCACTGCCAAGGGCACAGGTTCAGTCCCTGGTCAGGGAACTAAGATCCCACAAGCTGAGTGGCACAGCCCAAAGCAAAACCAACCCAGATTTTCGGCCCATATCAGACTTCAAAAGTCAGAATATCTGAGAGGGTAGGGCCTAGGAATTGCTGAAAATGTCCTAATCTATGAAGCATAGATTAATTGAGTACCTTAAAGCTGGGACATCTGAGCTCTTGACTGACCCCATTTTTCCTCCAAGCAGCTGGGAGTCTCATTTTGCAACAGGCAGCCTTTCTGGCTAAAATGAATTTTGGCTTGAAACACGGGACTAGAATTGCTAAGTACCTCCGGGGCCATTGCAAGCCCCTTGAAGTAAATATCAAGCCAGCAGCTCGGTGGAATAAGAGGAGAGAGTCTGCCTTCTCCCTCAGGACTGAATTCAGCAGCTGGTGATTCTTTGACCATTTTTTAATTTGGTGACTCTATTAGTACAGATTTCAGGGTTGTGCTCATTTATATCTTGGTCAAAGACAAGTATATGGCCAACTGTACACTTTAACTGTACGATAGGGCCCCACTTTGATAATTGTGAAGATGGAGCTCAGGTTCCTAAAGCTTTAACAGGCTCCTGATTTCCCTTTCTGCTGCCTCACTTTCTTTGACCCCTGAACCTACTTATAAGCAATTCCCATAGCAACCACTGTGGGAGCCTGGGATGATGGAGGGTGATCCTGATTCCAGAGGCCCACTGATAAGGGACCTGGGGGGTCCTTCCTTCCTGCATTCAGGACTGCCTGGAGAGGAACATGTCCTCTCCCCAGCTTCCAAGGCCCCCTAAACCCACACATAACCCTCACTCCCCATTGATCACCTAGTTGGGTGGTTCTGCTCACAGCTCCCTGGACACAGGGGGCTTCTTCCCATATCTGTGCTTACTTCAAGTCCATCTCTTCGCCATCCCCACCCTTCAGGGCCCCTAGTATCCATTTTGCTCAGCTAAAGGCCATCTCTTAAGGCCCAGCTCAAGTTCTATGTTGGTCTTGAATCCTTTCCCAACTTCACCATTCCCCTCCCTGGATTCCCTGTAGTCCTCCTTGTGAATCCAAAAGGCCATTGTTCATCTCCCTAACCAGGCTCAAAAAGAGATGACATTTTGCATTACTGGGTCTCTCCCAGCACCAAGCACAGCGTAAGCACAGAAGAGAAGACAGTCATTGATTGACGAGGTTAGTATCAAATTAGTTCATCAATTCAGCAGATAGAGTTAGAGTACTGTCTGCCAGGCATTGTATTCAAGAAGCTTTATGGAAAATTAGTGCTTCTGCAGTGGTTTCCACGATTTTGGCTTTTTCTTTTGTCTGGACAGTCCAAGCAGAGGGGACTGAGACTCTTTGGGTACAGGCTAAGTTTTCAGAACCAGAAACCTAGAGTTTCATTTGAAGGAACTGTCTGCTTGCTTGGCCAGGACTATTCTAGGTCACAAGCAAAAAGGTTAGGATGAAGTAAATATCAAGCCAGCAGCTCGGTGGAATAAGAGGAGAGAGTCTGCCTTCCCTCAGGACTGAATCCAGCAGCTGGTGATTCTTTGACCATTTTTTAATTTGGTGACTCTATTAGTACAGATTTCAGGGTTGTGCTCATTTATATCTTGGTCAAAGACAAGTATATGGCCAACTGTACACTTTAACTGTACGATAGGGCCCCACTTTGATAATTGTGAAGATGGAGCTCAGGTTCCTAAAGCTTTAACAGGCTCCTGATTTCCCTTTCTGCTGCCTCACTTTCTTTGACCCCTGAACCTACTTATAAGCAATTCCCATAGCAACCACTGTGGGAGCCTGGGATGATGGAGGGTGATCCTGATTCCAGAGGCCCACTGATAAGGGACCTGGGGGGTCCTTCCTTCCTGCATTCAGGACTGCCTGGAGAGGAACATGTCCTCTCCCCAGCTTCCAAGGCCCCCTAAACCCACACATAACCCTCACTCCCCATTGATCACCTAGTTGGGTGGTTCTGCTCACAGCTCCCTGGACACAGGGGGCTTCTTCCCATATCTGTGCTTACTTCAAGTCCATCTCTTCGCCATCCCCACCCTTCAGGGCCCCTAGTATCCATTTTGCTCAGCTAAAGGCCATCTCTTAAGGCCCAGCTCAAGTTCTATGTTGGTCTTGAATCCTTTCCCAACTTCACCATTCCCCTCCCTGGATTCCCTGTAGTCCTCCTTGTGAATCCAAAAGGCCATTGTTCATCTCCCTAACCAGGCTCAAAAAGAGATGACATTTTGCATTACTGGGTCTCTCCCAGCACCAAGCACAGCGTAAGCACAGAAGAGAAGACAGTCATTGATTGACGAGGTTAGTATCAAATTAGTTCATCAATTCAGCAGATAGAGTTAGAGTACTGTCTGCCAGGCATTGTATTCAAGAAGCTTTATGGAAAATTAGTGCTTCTGCAGTGGTTTCCACGATTTTGGCTTTTTCTTTTGTCTGGACAGTCCAAGCAGAGGGGACTGAGACTCTTTGGGTACAGGCTAAGTTTTCAGAACCAGAAACCTAGAGTTTCATTTGAAGGAACTGTCTGCTTGCTTGGCCAGGACTATTCTAGGTCACAAGCAAGGACTGTAAAATGTTTGTTGAGGATATACAATATGCCAAGGTCTAAGGGTACCAAAATTAATACATATTCAGTCATTCATGTGGAATGGCTGGTCACTCAAAGATTAAAGAATGCTCTTAAATACATATAGACTTAAAAAGTGGCTATCTACACAGGATGGTTTGAGGGTCCCTGGGAAAAGATCCCTATAGCTGCTCAAAACACTCCCCAATGGTCTGCCATGGTAAGAGTCACTCTTTTAAAAGGAAAATGTCATCTGAAAGAGATTACACAGCAGACCGTGTACCTTGGCTACATATCAGAATCATTTGGGGAAACCTTTCCAAAAGATCAATACCTGGGCTCCATCCCCACATCTTATAATTCAATTGGTCAGGGCTACAGCCCAAGGATCAATATGTTTTAAGAATTCCCAGAAAGTTCTAATGTAGAGCCAGGGTAGAGAACCACTGTATGAGTCCATTGCCGGCCACAGAATGTATGAGTGACAGAAGCCTTACAGACAGGCTGGTTGAATGTTTCCCCAGTTCTACTGAGCGTCAGAATTACTTGTGGCTCATATTAAAAGTATAGATTCTTGGGCCACAACCTGAACTTATCAGGAGACTGTTTTCTGGGAGGCTCTCAAGCTTGAACATGCAAATTTGGTAAGAAGCAGTAGTCTCCATGCACCCATGAGACGCCATGTGCTACCTTGTAGGAGGTATAACAGTGAACATGTGCTGGGGGGTCTTCAAGAAGCTTTTACTTTAGTGTGAGAGAGAAGATTCTCTCACTTGATTTTGTTATTCACAATTGTGTGAACACTGAACTAATGAATACTGTACAGCTCTTCTAGGGGGATTGTGTGTGTGTGTGTGTGTGTGTGTGTGCACGTGTGTGTATCTCACATAGGTTATAATCTTAAATTCTAAAAATTAGTCATTCTGGTAGATTCAATTCTTTGTTTCACCAGGAGAAAATGAGGTTCTGAAGCATTAAATGACTTGCCTGAAGCTGCCCTTCTAACAGGTCTCAGGGTTGGCATTCAAACCCTGTGTCACTGGCCTGGGAGCTAGAGCTTCTTGGATTACAGTGCACTGCCCCTACCATCTCCATCCTCAGGATGGCTCTGCTCGACAGCTAAAACAAGACAGAACACCTTCTTGTTTGACCTCAGCTGGGAACACATGCATCGGGAGACTCAAATTTTTCATGCACTGCAAAGGTCAGCAGATGACCAGGAAAGTACTGTTGAGTATGGATTTTGGAGTTCCAAATAAATTTTAGGGAGTAGCTGAATTTGCAAGTACGAAATCTGTGAATAATGAACACCAACTCTACATGTTTTCAAGGCTGACAGTTGGTTGGGATGCACTGGGATAGCCGTACCTGTTGAGGGATTCTCGTCCACTGATTGGTAGGTAGTCAGTGTCCTAAGTTTCTTGGGTGCCACCTGACACCTCCTCTGGAACCTTGTTATTTAAAAGATCACCGGGGGCTTCCCTGGTAGCTCAGTGGTGAAGAGTTTGCCTGTCAATGCAGAAGACACGAGTTCGATCCCTGATCCGGGAAGATCCCACATGCTGCAGAGCAGCTAAGCCCATGAGCCACAACAATGGAGCCTGTGCTCTAGAGCCTTGGAGCTGCAACTGTGGAGCCCATGGGCCACAACTACTGAAGACCATGTGCCCTAGAGCCTGAGTTCCACAAGAGAAGTCACTGCACCAAGAAGCCTGCTCACCTCAACTAGAGAGTAGCCCCCACTCCCTGCAACTAGAGAAGAGCCTGCGGCAGCAGTGAAAACTCAGAAGAGCCAAAAATAAATAAATAAATAAAATACATTTCCAAAAAAAAAAGATCAACTGGCACATTTAGGCAGCCTGCAAGACTCTGGTCCAGTGCCTGTGGCTAGCTTACATTCTGATTGAAAGGCCCTTCCTGTCCAGGCTCCTAACAGTCTTGACTACCACTTCTGTGTATATGTGCTCCCATACTTTTCTATGTTTCTAGGGTTTAGAGAGCACAAGGCCAAGAACTAGAATTTAAGCTCTCTGAGGGTAGGGACCATGTCTGTCCTGTGCACTGCTACATTTCTAGTTTGGAAGAGTGCCTAGAATAGCAGACATTTGGTAAATGTTTGATGAACACATGAATGAACTAGAAACTCTAACTGAAGTTAGGCAAAGGTATTTGGAAGACATGTGTCTTAGGCAGGTCTTCAAGGAAACAGCCATGCATTACAACAGATGTAGACTAGGACAAGGACAAAAGTCTACAAGGTGGTGAGAACTAAGAAATGTACAAGGAAGAGGAGAGCAGCCTGGCCATGGCAAGGAAGCCATGGGATGCGGCAGTGGGGGCATCAGAACTGGGGGGCAAAGGGGTGTTGGGGCACTGGAATGAGAATTGGGACAGAGATGGAGGACGTGTTAAGCTTTTTATTTTGCACCTAAGTTTGGACACTTGAGTTTAATTTAGGTTTCTTCCATTCCTCCAACAAATACTTATTGAGAGGTTATTCTATGTTAGATGCTATTCCAGGTGCTAACAGTGGTGAACCACAGTCTCTACTCTCATGGAAAGCAATTTGGCAGTTTCTTAATAAACTAAACATACATTTAGTGTATGACTGAGCAATCACACTATTGGGCATTTGTCCTAGAGAAATGAAAGCTTATGCTCACAAAAAGCCCTGTACACGAATGTTTATAGCAGCTTTAATCATGCTAGTAAAAGCCTGGAAGCAACCATGATGTTTTTCAATGAGTCAGTCACTAAACAGTGACTGCCATGGAATACTACTCAGCAATAAAAAAGGAGCAAACAATTAATACAAGTGATGGCTTGGATGAATCTCAAGGGGGTATTATGCACAGTGAAAGAAGCCAATCCCCAGAAGTTACATACTTTGTGATTCCATTTATATAATATTCTTGAAATGATGAAATTATAGGAATGCAGAACAGATTAGTGGCTGACATGGATGGAGGGTGGGGAGTAGGTGTCCCATAAAATGGCAATATGAGGCACCTTTTCAGTAAAAGAATTCTCCAGTATCTTGACTGTGTTGGTACATGAACCCATACATGTAACAGAGTAACACTGAATCATACACACACATGTAAATGTCCCAGTTCTGACATAGTACTATAGGTATGTAACATGTAACCACTGGGAAAAACAGGGTAAAATGTACACAGGGATGCCACTGTACTAGCTTTGTGATTGCCTGTGAATCTACAATGATTTTACAATGAAAAGTTAAAAAAAAATCAGAGATTCCCTGGTTGTCCAGTGGTTAAGACTCCACTCTTTCACTGTGGAGAGTGCAGGTTCGATCTCTAGCCAGAGAACTAAGATCCCACAAGCCATGTGGTATAGCGAAAACTTTCTTTTAAAAAGGCCAAAAATATAATATTTCAGCTCTGCTGGGATACTTAAGCCTTATCGGAAGATAGTGGCAGGTAGAATCTATTTTAAAAAGAATAGTCCAGAAAGGCTTCTACAAGGAAGTGACATTTTAAGAGACCTGACTAGTAAAAGTCACTCACAGTGGGTCTTTGATCAGTGAGGTAAATTCCAACTACACCACAAGCATCCTTTTTAGGGGAGACCTGGTACTCATTTTCACAGCAGGTGTCTGGGGAATGAGGACCACCCACTAGGTATCTGCACATGTGCAGTAAGATGCGGAGGGAGGAACCTGTTGGTAACATCCACTGGGTGGAGCTTACAGCCCAGAGGCAGGAGAATTGCAACTGAGAAAGGCCTAAATGCCGGGAAGCATGTGCGCAGTGTGCATGTACGTTTCACTCTGACACAAAAGAGGGCTGCAGGCTGCAGGAGAGGCAGTTTAGTGCCTCAGTTTGATTTGAACCCTGTCTTCCTGATTCATGAGCCCATGCCTTTCACATAGGCACTGCCCCTGGCACTGCACAGAAATGTCATCTCTCTCTGGACAATCCTTCTCTCCATCTCTGACTAAGAAATCCTGCCCCATCTCTCCAGGTACAGCTCCGGTGCAGCCTCCTCTGTGACGTCTTCCCTGACTTTGTGTCCCCCACTCCATCCCCAAGGGATGTGACTTCCCTTGTGGCTATCAGATGAGGGTGAGACCTAAGTTCTGGGGTTCAGGGAAGTGTTGGGATCATTGGTTTACGGATTTGAGTTAAGATGACTATGAGGATGTGGCTAATAGACATGGTGCCTCTTGATTCCAAATTTTGAGAAGGCCCTGGGGACTTGCATTTTTAATAAACAGTCCTGGTGATGATTTTGATCAGGCAAGCCTGGGAAACGCTGATCTACTCTAAATCCCTCAATTTACAGATGAGGAAACAGGTTCAGAAAAGAGAACTGACTCCCCTAAGGTCACATAGGAAGTCAGTGACTGAACCTGGATAAACACGAACCTATTTGTCCAACTGTATACTTCCCAAGCAACTGTATAGTAATCCCTCCATATACAGTGCTGTGTCTCATGCACAGTAGGCCATTTGGTATACACCTGTATGAACAAATGGGTGAGATTAGCATCCACCGTCTACGAGGATTAATGGAATTGGACATTGGACAGGTAAATTTTGATGGAATACCACAAAAAAGAGATAGAAAATATGTCTGGAACTGAGGTGGTGATGGGATAAAATCTTAAGTAGGGGAAAGTAGAGAGCACAAGGCCGAACACAGCACTGTGGAGCCCTTCAAAATCCTCAAGTCTGGGATGTGAGCATACACAAGATGTTCAGAAGGGACGATTTTACGTTTATTCCTAAATCCTTGGCTCACAACAATGGTGGTTCTAGTCTCTCCCCTCTCCCTCTCCCATCACTGTCACTTTCTAATATAGGGGTGCTCTAGTCTCAATCACGAGGAAGGGCGGATGGCAAAGAGGCTCACTCACCTGATGAGTGTGCAGAACTATAAGAACGATGAATTCCTTAGTGCTCCTACAGAGAAAAGAGGGAACAGGAGAGTAGTGTATCATGTACTGGGTATTCATCTAGCCCAAGAAGCACCACCAGAATTCTCCCCTGGGCTGCATTCAGGTATATGGATTAGGCCAGAGGGCAATCTACATATCTGCACGGCTGCCTCGCCGCCCATCATTCGTGGTGGCTGACATCCACCATCCACTGAGGTTCACACAGGCATCTGAAGATGGTATTGCCATTACCTCTGGGGTTGTCATTTTTTCAGGTCTTCTTTTTATCTTCCTTCTCACGTCTATTTAGAAATACTCAAACCCTAGGAGCAACGTTATCTATAGGCAAAAAAGTTCACAAGGAAAACAAAAGACTTGAATTAGGAACTCAAAGGGAGTACAGTCAGAGTCCTGGGAACCATGTACCGTGGTTATTGGCAATTTGGTATTGGAGTAAGAGGAGAGACTCAAAGGAAAACCCCAAAGGAGGTCATTTGGTCATCATGACTCATGTTCAGCAGATTTGTTTTAATTGAAGGACCAAAAAAATGAGAGCCAGGGAGCAACAGATGGAAGGCAAGACTCTCCAGATAGCAAATATTCCAAAGGATGAAGAATGTGAAACTCTTCAGACAAGAATTATGCCAATGATCCAACAAGCTGTGAGGTATGAAAATTCTCTCCCAGGAATACATCATCTTTTCAAAGAACTAAAAGAAGTGGAAAGAGTTCTCCTTAAAGGAGCTTCCCTTATCTTTGTTGGTCTTTTTCAAATGTTTCTGGGTACAAAGGTGTTCAGGAAGCCAAGTCAAGACGCTCTTGATTCTGGGTATTCAAGAAAGGCTGAGGATCCAAGCTCAAGGACTTGGAGCAGTTCCCATATTTGATGAGGCAGAGTCCAGGCATGTATCATGTCCCAGGTCTGGGAAGCTCCCCGGGGAAGGAAGGAGCTGTGTTCCAAGGAAAACACCATGAAAGGTCCTGTCTCTGACCAGGGCAAGGACCTAGGGTAGATCGGATGATCTGATTCCTATGTCCCAGCCTCTGTCATGTCTTGCTATTTCAAGCAGAACAAAACCAAAGTCCTTGAAGTAGCTACAGCTCTCCCCTACCTCACCTCACTCCACACATGAGCTTCTCCCCTGTTCCCCAAACACATCACACACACTCCGGCCTTAAGGCCTCCACACTGGGTTCTTCTTGCCTTCTATGATATCCTCATTTCCTTCAAGCCTTTCTTCAACTATCACCTCCTCCTTGAGGCCAACACTGGCCATGCTCCCGTTCCCAGCATTCCCAATCTTGATCCTGACTCCCTTTCTATTCTTCAATAACATGCATCAACTTAAAATACACTGTGCAATTCCTGTTTCTCATGTTTATTGCTTGCGGTGTATCTTCTTCCAGTAGAATGTAAACTCCAATGGGCAAGGATATTCATCTGTCTTATTCACTGCTGTATATTCAGTGCCTAGAACAATACTTGATGCTCAGTAGACACTCAATATAATAGTCACTGAGTGAATGAATGAATGACCCGTTAGCCCCTGAGGCTATCAAATGAGTGGGCTCTGATGTGACCCACAAGGTGCTCTGAGCAGTCTCACAAAATAGGGCTACCTTGGTATGGGGTACAAAGATGTCCACATAAAGCAAAGCAAAGAATTCTGGGGGGTTGGCCTGAGAGAACCCCAACATGCCCTGATAGGGTTGAAAGAACTCACCCCATAATGATGTGCTGGTGGAGCATGAAGGGTTAAGGGTGGAGAGTGAGGGAATACAACAGACAGACTGACCTCGGAGAAGAGCCAAACCAAGGGCCATTAGGAAGCAGACACATTCCAGGATATAGAGCTGGAGCAGGAGCCTGTGGAGAAGACCTGCTCTGGACTTCAGGAGGGGACGCTACAAGCCCCTCCTGAGCTAGCAAGGGGGCACCACTCCCTGCCTTTGAAGGGGAGGTAGGGGCTCTAGAGGCAGGTGGGCTTTGGGAGAACAAGAAAGATGAGCAGGATGAAAACACTCCACACCAAGAAGAGTTGAAGGAAATGGAGGCAGAGACGGAGCAGACTCCACCAGGCAGAGAGAGAGTGAGCACATGAGGACAGACAGCTGAGGTTCCTCAAACTGAGGTTACCCCCTGGAATTGAGAGCTGTTACTTCTGTTGTCTCACTCCTTATCAAAGAATCTACGTAAGGGGGCATGGGGTGGTATGTGTGTGTGAGTACGTGGCATGTGTGGGTATGGGCATGTTTGGAGTGCATGGTGTGTGTGTGATATCATGTTTTGTGTCTATGGTGTGCATGGAGATGTGTGTGTATGTGGTGTGCGGTGGCATGGGGTGTATGTGTGTGTGTCTGTGTGATATGTGGTCGCATGGTGCATACACAGGTTGTTATTGTTTAGTTGGTAAGTCATGTCCGACTTTTGTGACCCTATGGACTGCACCCCACCAAGCTCCTCTGTCCATGGGATTCTCCCAGCAAGAATACTGGAGTGAGTTGCCATTTCCTCTTCCAGGGGAATTTCTCAACCCAGGCTTTGAACCCACGTCTCCTGTATTGGCAGGCAGTTTCTTTACCACTGTGCCACCAGGGAAGCTCCATATACAGAGGTAAGAGGGGGATAAAGTCAACGTGATTACTTCACGGACAGAGTGGTGGTCCTCTCGGTGCTCCTTTCTCTCTCTCACTGGCCTCCATCTGGGGGGGAGGGCACAAAGGGGTCACTTACACTGTGAGCAAAATCCAACAATGGCAGGTTCTCTGCCTCAACCCATTGGGCAGGCATTTGGATTTTCTTCTCCTTGTGGTTTTTATTGGGTGGGGGAGCGAGTGGAGGGTGGGAAACATTGTCTTGCTCACATTGTGCTGATCTCAGAATGTCCTCTGAATGGCTTGTTTGCTTCTCATTCATTGCTCACTTGGTCTATGTCGCTGGTCACTCACTGCTCAGTTATGTCACAAACCAAAGGGCCTGGGTGAGGGAAGTGGTTGGGTGGAGAGAAGTGAGGTGAGCTCTGCCAGGAGGCTGTTCTGTGTGTCTGTTTACATCACTGAAAGAGGCTAAGCCAGAGTGTGTGAAGGCCCTTGGGCCTCAGAAGCCCTGGATAGGCAGGAGCCCTCGCTTGGACTCCCCTCCTTGGGAGGATCCCTCTTTCCGGGCCAGGGAAGGCCGTAGCAGCCATAGCTACTATGCCACTGGTGGGGCAGGGAGGGCCGTGCTCAGCTCCTGCCAAGGCCTGAGAGGCTCCTGTTACCTGATGAGCTCTATGAACCTCTCTCTGGGGGCTTCACTCACGTCCTCCTCATTAATAGCCACAATCTGGTCACCAGCCAGGAGCTTGTCCTCAGAGGGGCCTCCTGTGGAGGAGAGGAGAGAGGCATGAGGGCTGGGAAATAGCAGGCCTGGGTGGGAGGGAGTCGCCAGTGCCTGAGAGAGCTGCCACGGGCGCTGAGGCCTGCAGGAGACGCTGGTGAGTGGTGCTGCTGGACAGGGCTGGTGACAGGGCTGCTGTTCGAGCCCTGGGCCGCTGCTGCCCGTGACAGGGGGAGGGCAGAGGGCTGGAGAGAGAATGGAGTGGCCCCGCTTCAGCTGGTGCTGAAACTGGTCTGGTGCTCAAACGAGGTTCATGAGAACAGGCTTGGATCTAGAGAGGAGAATGAACTTCCATTTCAGCAGGAGGGATCTGCTTGGGCACAAGGCATGGCTTCCAGACTATGGGGGGTGGCTACAGGTGACCAGAGCAGGTGAGGAATCTTCTTACTTGTACGTAACTCATACTCACTGGTCTGGAAGGATGTAGGCATTCCCTTGCCTGGAGGCAGGGGGATGGACTAAAAGACCTCAAATAAAAGTGTTAGTCACTCAGTCGAGTCAGACTCTTTCTGACCCCATTCCCACCAGGCGCCTCTGCCCATGGAGTTTCTCAGACAAGAATCCTGGAGTGGTTGCCATTCCTTTCTCCAGGGGATTATCTCGACCCAGGGATCGAACACGGGTTTCCTGCACACTGCAGACAGTGAGACAGTGAGGCCCTAAAGAACTTTATTTTCTTTCACCTAAGAGACATGCTTCTATCTGAGAAATGAGAGGAACAAGGCACAGGCCCTAAATCACTGGCAGTTGGAAATTTGCTTTCTCTTCTTTTCATGTCTACTGTTGAGGTTTAAAAGGCAGACCTACCGGAGGGCCCTACCTTCCCAGTGAAGGTAAAGGGTGGATTGGAGGGGTGCCCAGGCTGTGCTGCCTCTGATGTTTAGCAGAGATTTTCCTGGAGAAAAGGGTTTTTGAGATTCAGGAAGAATGAGAAGTCAGATCCAGCTTAACTCAAACCCAAAAGAGCCATTTAACAACATGTCTCACTCTCAAACTAGCTTGGATGCTTGCTGGGATCCCCTTAAAAGGCCCAGATCCCAACTGTTCTGCTCTCTACAAAAAAAGTGTGCTGTGGAAATATGAAAAACACTAACAACTAGGTCACTATGTCACTTGAGCATTGTTCTATGGTTCTGGAGAGCGGGGCCTGTGTGCTGAGCATGGTTCAGCAAGCAGGATTCCCGACTGCAACTGTGATGGCCCTCAACCCAATCGGCCCAACTCTCCTGACAGCATGGTGACTTCAGAAATGCGGAGCTTGGTGGCAAAGAGTCCACTCTTTGCAGCCAATCAAGCCTGGACACCCACCTCAAATCTACAACTCAATGGTAATGGGACCTTGGACGAGACATTTCATCTTTCTGAATCTCTCTTTCCTCACCTGAGAAATGGAAAAATAACATCAGAGGAATGTTGGGAGGATAAATGGGATGACGGACATACAGCATTTAAAACAGTTGATTGATGTTAGTAGGTATTCAATAAATGGCACTTATTACGTTCTCCAAGGGATAATTCCTTCCACTCATTTTATTCCTCCTATCTGTTCTTTAGTCACTCAGTCATGTCCAACTCTTTTGCGACCCCATGGACTGCAGCCTCCCCATGCTCCTCTGTCCATGGGATTTTCCAGGTAAGAATACTGCAGTGGGTTGCCATTTCCTTTTCCAGGGGATCTTCCCAACCCAGGGATTGAACCTGAGTCTCCTGCATTGGCAGGTGGATTCCTTATCACAGAACCACCAAAGAAGCCTTCTTTCACTTAGCAAGCTGTTTTCAACATTCATCCACGTTGCAATGTGTATCAGTACATTCTTTTTTTTATGGCCTAATACTATTCTATTGTAAGGACCACATGCATTTTAAGGAAAACACTTTCAACTTATGTTAGATATACCAATGCTATAAAAGAGTTAAATTTTTCAATGAAAAGAAATCATTGGTTTCCAGTAAAGATAGTGGGTTCCCTAAGCATACCAGAAGCCTAATCACATCAACAATGGTGAATAAAACCTATTTTTGATTAAAAATAGAGCAGAAATTATAGTAATGCTTTTGCAACTCTGTCAATAGAGTAAAAGTCACTGGGTTGCAAATTTACATTGGAGAATTGTATGATCTATGGATTACATCTCAATAAAGCTTTTTTTGTTAAAATATAACAGATGAAAATCTCTTGACCAGAAAGGGAAAGCAAAAACTTAACAATGAGAAGCAAGCCAAAGCCACACAGGCTTATGTAAATTGCTCTTAGGTATTCTACTAACATAATATACCCCTTAGGAATCCTATTAACCATATTTAATGTAGAGAGAGTCACAGGAATTAAGATGCTAAAATATCCTTAGGGACTTCCCTGGTGGTCCAGTAGTTAAGAGTCTGTCTTGCAACACAGGCCATGAGTTTGATCCTGCTCAGGGAACTAAGATCCCACATGCTATGGAGCAACTAAGCCCACAGGTCACAACTAAAGATCCTCCGTGTTACAACTACTGAAGCTTGTGCACTCTGTGACCCATTTGTTGCCAACTACTGAGCTTGCACACCACGAGTAGACAGACTGTGAGTCACAACAAAAGATCCTGCATGTCCCAACTAAGACTTAATGCAGCCAAATAAATAAATAAATAATTTAAAAAGGATATCCTTAAATAATATGAAAAAACTTATCTGTTCATCTTAATTTTCTATACCCAATAAATATTGTCTTACTGTCCATTATATATCAGACACTAATCTAGGAACCAAGGATCAATAGTGGGCATGGATGATCATAGTATATAGGCTTCCCTGGCAGCTTAGGCTTAGATGGTAAAGAATCTACCTGCAATGTGGGAGACCCAGCTTTGATCCCTGGGTTGGAAAGATCCCCTGGAGAAGGAAATGGCTACCCACTGCAGTATGCTTGCTTGGAGAATTCCATGGACAGAGGAGCCTGGCGTGCTATAGTCCATGGGGTCACAGAGCCAGACATGTAACTGAATTACTTTCCTATATAGCAGAAATTAACACAGCAGTGTAAATCAACTATACTTCAATAAAACAATTTTTTCAAAAATAAAATAGACGACTATGTTCGAAGACAGAAAATCTTAATGAAATTAACCATTTCTTACATGTATAGATTGTATTGTCAGGGAAAATTATGACAGGTCAAAATGGACAAAAATGTATTAGTGGGTTGCTTGTTGACTTTACCTATCAAGGTTATCTCCACTTTTCAATGTCTTTGAATTATTTTATAATTCTAAGTTCTAGAAAACTGAGACCACTGCAACTGATGTTTCTATATGCAAATGAATTCTTTCCATAAGCTACTTCTGTTCTTGAATTTGTCTTGAACCAATAACATCTTTCTGGCTCTTTCATTAGTTAATAAACTGTTGACATATGTTCATTTTATATTTAAACGACAGGCATGATTTTTACCTTTTAAAAAGTATTGTCTAACACTATCTTTTAAATTCCAACGAATACCTTAAAATGCTACTTTGGGCAATGATATTATTTAACCACAGCATAGGATTTCTGTGCATGTCAGCAGCCAGCTTTTGCAATGTTGATTATCTGTTTAGCAACAAGTATTTTGCTACTTCCTTGCTTGACACATTGAAAAACTGCCTACTCCTTTTAAAAATTTTTGAATCATGTATGCTTGAAGTGAAAGTCACGTTTGTGCAGTAATGACTGCATTAAGACCTCTAAAGCAGGCTTTCAAGAAATCAGAGCATTCGGTCCCCTAACTAAGATTCTGCACCTTTACTTCTAACATCCAGATAATGGGAAGAAAATGTTAAGTCTCCTTCACAGTTCATTATTTCAAATGTGCTTCACTAATCAGTCTCTAAGAGAAGTCTTTTCTGATTCAGTAATTCTACTTAAAATTTTGGTGTGGGGAATCTGGCTATGTTTTTAATTTTTTTAAAAATGTTTTAAAGGGAGGGCAGCTTTGTATTTCCCTCTTCACCTCTCTGTGACCCTGATCCAGGCCCGGACAACCAGCCCTTCTCGCCATCCTGCTGGGTGGTCCCTCAAGATGGTTGTCCGGAGAATGTGTTCAGAGGAAGAATCGATCTACTTGGTGGCGGTCAATGGGTCTGCCCTCAGAGGGGACCCGAGGGGTGGGGACAATAAATCAGTGGCCAGTGGAGAAAGAGCAGGAAGGGGTTCCTGGATGGGAGCAAAGCCACTGACCCCTGATGAGACGTGCTTCACCCTTGGGGTTGATGTAGGGTCCTCATCAGGGGACAAAGTGAGCTTGGGGTCAGGTTTTTGGGGTGGGCTGGAAGATAGGGCCGAGATGGGGAAGGGAGGAGTTCCCAGGCACATTTCAGGACCCTAGATGGGACCGAGGTCGGGATCTGGACCAGAGTTGGGACCCAGACTGGAGTCTGGGACCTGAGCATTGTTCCAGGCCAGATGGCAGTTGGGGACCCTATTGGTGTCAGCGTTGGGACAGGAGTTGGGGTCCTGATCATTGTTGGGACCTAGTCAGAGTCAGAGACTGGAATGGTGTCACGTCGGGTGGGAGTCGGGGTCCCAATTGGTTTCGAGGCCCTGATGAGAGCCTGTGTCTGGACTGGAGTCAATAGCTTGACCTGAGTTGGGGCTCACACAGGAGTTGGGGTCCAGTTAGGCGTCAAGGTATAAATAGGGGTGAGGGTCGAGATGAGTGTCAGGACCAGTGTCAGGCTCCTGAATGGTGCTGGGGTCCTGACGGGAGTTGGGGTCCCCATGGTGTCAGGGGCCTGACGACAGTTGGCATCCTACACAGAGTTCGGTTCCCAATTGGGCCTCAGGCCAGGACCATCCAAGCCTGGATCGAGGGTCAGCCCAGGGTAGAACCCCTGACTAGAGTCAAGTCTCTGGCCGGGGTAGGGACTGGAGTCCTTGCCTGGTGGTTCATGGGAGCCTGGAGCACACCCTCTAATAGCTGTAGTGGGATCCTGTCCGACCCTCCTGCCTGACAGTGGTAATAGCCTCTTCTGTACTGGGTCCTAGTGATCACAATGGGGCACAGTTACATGAGGTTCCATCCAGCATGTGGCCTCATTGCCCTGCGCCAGGGATGGGGCAGGGACCTCTAGATCTCCCCTGATCACTCCCTTCCCCTGAATCCCTACCTCCAGATTGCCAATGTCCTTAATGTTCAGGCGTTCACTATATGTTTACTGAGTGCCTGCACTGTGCACTGTCCCTTGACTGAAGAATCGAGTGGCCAGGTGGAGGACCATGGGAATAAATCAGTGGCGGGGGCAGGAAGGGGTTCCTGGATGGGAGCAAGCCACTGACCCCTGATGAGACGTGCTTCACCCTTGGGGTTGATGTAGGGTCCTCATCAGGGGACAAAGTGAGCTTGGGGTCAGGTTTTTGGGGTGGGCTGGAAGATAGGGCCGAGATGGGGAAGGGAGGAGTTCCCAGGCACATTTCAGGACCCTAGATGGGACCGAGGTCGGGATCTGGACCAGAGTTGGGACCCAGACTGGAGTCTGGGACCTGAGCATTGTTCCAGGCCAGATGGCAGTTGGGGACCCTATTGGTGTCAGCGTTGGGACAGGAGTTGGGGTCCTGATCATTGTTGGGACCTAGTCAGAGTCAGAGACTGGAATGGTGTCACGTCGGGTGGGAGTCGGGGTCCCAATTGGTTTCGAGGCCCTGATGAGAGCCTGTGTCTGGACTGGAGTCAATAGCTTGACCTGAGTTGGGGCTCACACAGGAGTTGGGGTCCAGTTAGGCGTCAAGGTATAAATAGGGGTGAGGGTCGAGATGAGTGTCAGGACCAGTGTCAGGCTCCTGAATGGTGCTGGGGTCCTGACGGGAGTTGGGGTCCCCATGGTGTCAGGGGCCTGACGACAGTTGGCATCCTACACAGAGTTCGGTTCCCAATTGGGCCTCAGGCCAGGACCATCCAAGCCTGGATCGAGGGTCAGCCCAGGGTAGAACCCCTGACTAGAGTCAAGTCTCTGGCCGGGGTAGGGACTGGAGTCCTTGCCTGGTGGTTCATGGGAGCCTGGAGCACACCCTCTAATAGCTGTAGTGGGGATCCTGTCCGACCCTCCTGCCTGACAGTGGTAATAGCCTCTTCTGTACTGGGTCCTAGTGATCACAATGGGGCACAGTTACATGAGGTTCCATCCAGCATGTGGCCTCATTGCCCTGCGCCAGGGATGGGGCAGGGACCTCTAGATCTCCCCTGATCACTCCCTTCCCCTGAATCCCTACCTCCAGATTGCCAATGTCCTTAATGTTCAGGCGTTCACTATATGTTTACTGAGTGCCTGCACTGTGCACTGTCCCGTGCTGGATGACTGTGGACAGAGCAGTCAGGAAAGCCCCTGGTCAGTCTCATAATCAGGCTTCCTGTCCAGTAGGCGAGACACGCGCATGTGCTCAGTTGTGTCCAACTCTTGCAACCACATGAACTGTAGCCCGCCAGGCTCCTCTATCCATGGGATTTCCCAGGCAAGAACACTGGAGTGGGCTGCCATGCCCTCCTCCACGGGATCTTCTCAACCCGGGGATCAAACCCACATCTCCTATGTTTCCTGCCTTGCAAACGGATTCTTTACCCGCTGAGCCAGGCAGATTCTAAACCAATGAGCTACCAGGGAAGGCCTTCCTCCTATCTACGTCTGCCAAATATGCTAATCTTTCAGGTGCAGGCCAGTCTACCTATTCTCTCCATTTCTCCTTTCCTTCCCCTCTTCCGTCATCCCTCCCTCCTTTCTTTTAATGGAGGAGGTCCTCATGGAACTTGGTCTCCATCATAGACCTTGGCTCTCTGATAGCAGAGGTAAACTCAGTCTGCTACTATATTCATAGAATGGTTTGTTAGCTTGTTCAATCATAACTGTTCCTCTTTAGGATGTGTCTTATCCTTGCTGTCTCAAAATCAAGTTCTCTGCACCTGGGGTCACCTGGGTTGGAGGCAGTTCTGAGACCAGTCTGCCAGACCCGTGGCCTCCTGTGGTCTCCCTGGTGGCTTCTCTTCTCTCTACTTCTCCAACTCCTTCTTCATTCTCAGACCACCTTCAGCGAGCCTGTGAGTTCTCTTTCCTCTGAAGTTAAACCAGGGGCTCCTGGTGTTCCATTAAAGTTTTATCTGGTCCTCTTTCCCAGGAAAGATTTGATTCCAGATCAGAGACTCAAAAACCTTTTGCCAAACTGCATGACTACCTCGGGAGCCTTAGGCCAGCCACGAACTCCTGTACTGAATTGTTTTTTCACTTCATGCCCTCCAGTTGAAGAGCGAGCTTACAAAAATCTTTTTCTTTTCCTTGGAGGATTGCAAAATTCATCAAATTTCTGCTAGACCAGTTTGTACTCCGGCTGCTCCTCTTGACTGAGCAAGAAACTGTTGTAAACATCTAAAGCCTCAGGCCCAGCAAGTCAGGAATACAGCTCCTTTCCGTCTGTCTTTTCTTGTCAATGCCTAGCAAGATTCAGAACAAAACAGTGCTCAGGCCTTTTCCTCTTTCATTCATGATGGCAGGCTTTCATGGTTCTGGTGGGCTCAAACTTGGCCCAGCCTGCATGGTGCCATACAAGCTTTGCTTCCCCTGCATGGCCTCACAGAGGCTCTGGTGCAAATCCTAGCTCGGCTGCTTCCTAGCAGAGTGACCCTGGGTAAGCCATTTGTCTTCCTCTATGCCTCAGTTTTCTCATATGTAAAATGGGAATGGTATGACCTACTTTGTGGGCACAATTGTGAGGGCCCAACAGGATGATGTAAACCATGCAGTAGGGGCTTCATCAATGGTAAGCATTGTATTGCCACTGTGGCTTCAGAGATTTCACTTCCTCTCCCACCTATATATCCTGACTCCAGCCTTCAATGGATGACCTATTTCCTGAGTGTGTACTAGTCTCCAAGCCTGATGGTTACACTCCTGGGGGCAGGAACTCTGTTTTGTATTTCCCTATAACCTTGCTGGGCTTAGAGTAGGCAATCAATACATACTTGTTGAACTGAATCAAATAGCTGTTTCTCATTCAAGGTGGTATGGCTCTTCTATGAAGGTTCTATGCAAAGGGATGTCTTACTAAGATCCAGACCCTACTAAATCATCAACTGCAGCAAAGTCTTATTTTAAGACCTGGATGCTACTAAATCATCAACTGCAACCTCAGTGATGTGTGTGGATAAATCTTTAAAAACCAGCTGCCTCGCACAATTGTTGGCTGGCAAGTCTTCAACCACTCTTCATGAATCCCTTGGGAACACAGTATATTTGGGTGCTCTTTTCTTTGGGACAATGTGTGGGTGTTTGGAAGGGTGAAAACCAGGGCCCAGGGGACACTCTGAGTGACACCTACCTGGCCTCACAGATCGCACCACCACAGGCCTCTCACTGCCGGCCACGAAGCCAAAGCCATATATAGGGTCCCGGTGAATGGTCACTTGTCGCAGTGTCTCTGTTGGCAGCTGCTCACATTCCATATCATATGCACTCTCTTCCTGCATCACATGACTGAGGGGGAGGGGAAGATGAGAGCAAAACAAGATGCAAAGGCAGCTAAGCCTCAGGAGCAACTGGGAAGGATGCCGATATGAGTGTTGGCCACAGCACCCAGGAGTTCATGCACATAGCTTCCTACGTCCTCTGGTGCTAGCAAAAGGAATGACCAATGTGTATTTCAGACTGGAGAAAGAAGAGTCTAGAAAGGAGAAGCCACCTGTCTACAGGGCCAGGACCAACAAAGGACATGCATACCGATGAAGTCTGACATTAGAGTCCGTCCTTTCTGGGACTCAGTAGGAGCCTAAAGGCAAATGTGTCGTTGGAAGGTTAAACACTATCACCCAAGGAATTGGCTATTAACTCCCTGAGAGAAACCAAAACCTTGAGGACCACAAAATAGGCAAGACTGTGAGGAAGGAATGTGAAGTCATTTCCGAGTGTGGAGCACCTTCATGAAGTCCTTGTATAATTCTAAAGTTTAATATCCCTTAGGTTATATATAAAAAGAAAATATTAAGATGCCATACATAACCAAACAGGCTCACCTGGAGGACCAGGATAATGCAAACTTCTGTTTGCTGATTTTTGGCCACACCGCACAGCATGAGGGGTCTTAGTTCCCCGACCAAGGATCAAACCTGTGTCCACTGCGGCGGAAGTGCAGATTCTTAACCACTGGACCACAAGGGGAGTCCCAACACCAACTTATTTAAGTTAATAGGACAGCTGGAGAACGGCTGCTGTGGGGAAGAGAGGAGAGAGAGCTGCCTCCGGAGGCTGTCAGCCGACAGAGATTATAGATGGCGCTCTGATGCCCATAATGCAGCTTACTGAAGCTTCAGAATTACACTAGGACTTTATAAAGGATTAACAGCAAGGGCCGGGGTGAAACATACTGCAGGCAAGGATGAGTCTGAGCTCAATATTTGAATGAAGAGCCCTAAGGAGTGAAGGCGTGGGGACCCTGGGCACTGTGTGACGGCATTGGGTGCACAGGCAAGAATACAGGAGAAAAGGGGAATGAATGTCCAGGAAACAAGATAGGGCGGGTGGAGGTGGAAGAAAGGGGACCAGAGACAAGAGGCTTTCTTGCCTAATAAATGCAGTTGAGTTTCCTAGTCTCAGTGTGTGTGCTCTGAAAACTTAAAGTTCCAGGTAGGGCCCTTCTGAACAAGCTACACAGGGTCAGGAGCTAATTAATCAAACTAGTGCAAGATTTGGAAAAGAAGTGGGAGGTTCTGACATTAAGAGAGTGATTGTTGACTAACTAAGAATACCAAATTCCTTGGGAGCAAATGGTTGTAAGCAATTAGGTTGTTTATCAGGACACAAATTCGCTAATTAGAGAGGCGCTTTAGGACTATCAATGGGGGGAGGGAGGGAGGGGAGATATAGAGTAATTGTGCAAAAGAGAAATTCATAGTCCCAGGCTTGTCTCTCTCACAGAAGAACTCAGGAAAGAAGATGCACATGCTGCTTGGAGTCCGACCACATCAACTCTGGCTGCACCCAAGCTGGCTTGGGCTCTGTCTGATTAGGGAGGTGGAAGGGGCTGCCAGGATGCAGTCAAGGCTCCTGAAGACGAGTTCAGGAACTGGCTCCTTCTGTCTCACACTGGGTAAAAAGTCTGTTGGAAGCTGGGACATGGCTGGCTGGTGTTCTAGGGAAGCACCCTCCCAGGACAAGGGCTTGGTGAGGGTGGCCTCAGGCTGGCCCTCTCTCATTTCTGCTCCTGGGGGCAGGCAGGCACTTGGCCTGGAAGGGAGCCAGAGAGCACCTTCCTGTGGTTGCCACCTGGCTTCATCCTTGAGGGTTGCTTCCCAAACGAGCCCTCGGCCTCCTATCTCCTGATCTCATATCATCGGCCCTAAAAGGGCCTCTGCTTGGGGTGACACCAGCTCATTTCTTCCATGGGCATCAGGCAGGGCAGCCTTGACGATGGAGCCTGTTACACTGCACAGCTAAGGAGTGAAGGCGTGGGGGAAAACCTCAATATTTGAATGAAGAGCCCTAAGGAGTGAAGGCGTGGGGACCCTGGGCACTGTGTACGGCATTGGGTGCACAGGCAAGAATACAGGAGAAAAGGGGAATGAATGTCCAGGAAACAAGATAGGGCGGGTGGAGGTGGAAGAAAGGGGACCAGAGACAAGAGGCTTTCTTGCCTAATAAATGCAGTTGAGTTTCCTAGTCTCAGTGTGTGTGCTCTGAAAACTTAAAGTTCCAGGTAGGGCCCTTCTGAACAAGCTACACAGGGTCAGGAGCTAATTAATCAAACTAGTGCAAGATTTGGAAAAGAAGTGGGAGGTTCTGACATTAAGAGAGTGATTGTTGACTAACTAAGAATACCAAATTCCTTGGGAGCAAATGGTTGTAAGCAATTAGGTTGTTTATCAGGACACAAATTCGCTAATTAGAGAGGCGCTTTAGGACTATCAATGGGGGGAGGGAGGGAGGGGAGATATAGAGTAATTGTGCAAAAGAGAAATTCATAGTCCCAGGCTTGTCTCTCTCACAGAAGAACTCAGGAAAGAAGATGCACATGCTGCTTGGAGTCCGACCACATCAACTCTGGCTGCACCCAAGCTGGCTTGGGCTCTGTCTGATTAGGGAGGTGGAAGGGGCTGCCAGGATGCAGTCAAGGCTCCTGAAGACGAGTTCAGGAACTGGCTCCTTCTGTCTCACACTGGGTAAAAAGTCTGTTGGAAGCTGGGACATGGCTGGCTGGTGTTCTAGGGAAGCACCCTCCCAGGACAAGGGCTTGGTGAGGGTGGCCTCAGGCTGGCCCCTCTCTCATTTCTGCTCCTGGGGGCAGGCAGGCACTTGGCCTGGAAGGGAGCCAGAGAGCACCTTCCTGTGGTTGCCACCTGGCTTCATCCTTGAGGGTTGCTTCCCAAACGAGCCCTCGGCCTCCTATCTCCTGATCTCATATCATCGGCCCTAAAAGGGCCTCTGCTTGGGGTGACACCAGCTCATTTCTTCCATGGGCATCAGGCAGGGCAGCCTTGACGATGAGAGCCTGTTACACTGCACAGCTTGTGACGTGGGAAGCAGGGACACCACAAGGATGACCCACACATGCATGGAAGCGCTCAATACCCTGTCCGACGCTCAGGGCCTCCTAGACACTGTAGCCTTGCTTTGCTCCCTCTTTTTTATTTTTATTTTTTGGCTTCCTCTTTTTCCAAAGCTAGGGACACTTCAGTCTCCACTGGGCCTTGAAGTACCACCAATACTCATGAAAAGAGACACTTGTGGTGCCAGGGGAAGCAACAAGCTAAGAGCCTTTTGTGTCCCAAGTATTCTGCTTTATCATTTGGACTATGCTAATCCATCAACAAGTATTTATCGAGTGCCTACTCACACAGTTGGAGATGTGGGGGTTGGGGCACAAGAAGTTACGCATCTCTGCCTTCAAAGATCTTCCAGTCTGGGGTCGGGGGAGAGGGAGAGATAAGTGTACATTGAATACGAGCATTAGAGGGCTGACTGAGAACAGTATGAAAAGTAAGTGTTCGTCACTCAGTCATGTCCGACTCTTTGCGATACCATAGACTGTAGCCTTCCAGGCTCCTCTGCCCATGGGATTCTCCAGGCAAGAATACTGGAGGAGAGGGGTGCCATTCCCCTTTTTCAGGGGATCTTCCTGAGCCAGGGAGCGAACCCAGATCTCCAGCATCACAGGCAGATTCTTTACCATATGAGCTACCAGGAAGCCTATGAGAAGAGTATATGAATTTCATAATTGAGGTCCAGATTGTATGCTCAGAGAAGGGCGTGGAGGACTGGAGTGTTTCCTGGAGGTGGTGGGACTTGTGCTGAGTGGCCAGGAAAGGGTGACGATAAGAAGAGAGACAAGAGGCTAAGGTCTGTGTGTAGGTGGTCCCCATTCTTCTACAGGGGGCCCAGCTATTTCTTCCACAGCCACAGGCCTGTCTCCAGGTGTGATTGGAGCATGTTCATCCCTGGGCTGTCCCTGATGGAACTGGATGACCTGTCTGTCCCTAACTACTTCTTCCTTGTGCTCAGTCATGTCCCCATGGGTGTCCATGGGAGATCCCATGGATTGTTGGGGTGACACCAGCTCATTTCTTCCATGGGCATCAGGCAGGGCAGCCTTGACGATGAGAGCCTGTTACACTGCACAGCTTGTGACGTGGGAAGCAGGGACACCACAAGGATGACCCACACATGCATGGAAGCGCTCAATACCCTGTCCGACGCTCAGGGCCTCCTAGACACTGTAGCCTTGCTTTGCTCCCTCTTTTTTATTTTTATTTTTTGGCTTCCTCTTTTTCCAAAGCTAGGGACACTTCAGTCTCCACTGGGCCTTGAAGTACCACCAATACTCATGAAAAGAGACACTTGTGGTGCCAGGGGAAGCAACAAGCTAAGAGCCTTTTGTGTCCCAAGTATTCTGCTTTATCATTTGGACTATGCTAATCCATCAACAAGTATTTATCGAGTGCCTACTCACACAGTTGGAGATGTGGGGGTTGGGGCACAAGAAGTTACGCATCTCTGCCTTCAAAGATCTTCCAGTCTGGGGTCGGGGGAGAGGGAGAGATAAGTGTACATTGAATACGAGCATTAGAGGGCTGACTGAGAACAGTATGAAAAGTAAGTGTTCGTCACTCAGTCATGTCCGACTCTTTGCGATACCATAGACTGTAGCCTTCCAGGCTCCTCTGCCCATGGGATTCTCCAGGCAAGAATACTGGAGGAGAGGGGTGCCATTCCCTTCTTCAGGGGATCTTCCTGAGCCAGGGAGCGAACCCAGATCTCCAGCATCACAGGCAGATTCTTTACCATATGAGCTACCAGGAAGCCTATGAGAAGAGTATATGAATTTCATAATTGAGGTCCAGATTGTATGCTCAGAGAAGGGCGTGGAGGACTGGAGTGTTTCCTGGAGGTGGTGGGACTTGTGCTGAGTGGCCAGGAAAGGGTGACGATAAGAAGAGAGACAAGAGGCTAAGGTCTGTGTGTAGGTGGTCCCCATTCTTCTACAGGGGGCCCAGCTATTTCTTCCACAGCCACAGGCCTGTCTCCAGGTGTGATTGGAGCATGTTCATCCCTGGGCTGTCCCTGATGGAACTGGATGACCTGTCTGTCCCTAACTACTTCTTCCTTGTGCTCAGTCATGTCCCCATGGGTGTCCATGGGAGATCCCATGGATTGTCACCCACCAGGCTCCTCTGTCCATGGGATTCTCCAGGCAAGAATACTGGAGGGGGTTGCCATGCCCTCCTCCAGGGGATCTCCTGACCCAGGGACTGAACCCGTGCCTCCTGCACTGGCAGGCAGATGTTTTACCATTACCACCATACCACCCACTAGATCCTTCCCCAGTTCTGCTAGCAGACCTTTTTTCACACTGCCTGGGCCTTCCCAGCGTCTGTGGTCAGAGAAGAAACCCCTCCTTTAGCAGACCAGGCCATTTTGCAATGCAAATGGCAGCCATCCGCTCTCTTGGGGTTGGCCTCTTTCAGTGTCTGCAGCTCAGTCTCTCTGAAATTTGCTCTGTGCCTGGAGACTTGGGAGTGGTGCTGAAGGCCAGTGGTGACAGATGACAGCAGCTCAGCTGTCCACAGGCCACGTGACTGCCCTCCTGGGTGATATACACACTTTGACTTTGAAAGATGTTTGGTTTCTGGTCTCTTCAGAGCAACTCTGAACAAAATTATGAAGCAGCCACAGCTTTGTTTCTGGGATTGACCATGTCGTTCTTCAAAACACGCAGTGCCTTCAGTCTGTCCCGTTCCTACCCAAGGCCTGCAAAGGTATATCCCCTCAGCCTGTGTCAGGCTTACTCTCTCTGGTCAGTGACAGGGTAAAAGTCTACCTTTTCTCTTCTGCCTAATGATAACAACACTTTATAGCCATTTTTTTTTTTTTTCCATTTTGAAACCCATTACGTCATCTGAGAAAAAGGTGCTTTTATATTCATTATCACCTCACAGTCGCTAACTGCTCTGCCAAAGAGACTAGGTCTCTGCTTCTCCTTCAGGCCAGACTTCCAAGGCAGAAGCCAGTGAGGAACTCAGCTGAGGCCACATTTCTTGGATAGGGCCCACAATCCCAGCACCCCCATCCATACGCACTCAGGGTCTCAGGCCCTCTGGCTCTTCAATCTCCATTGCAGGATTGGCCCAACCCTTCGGCCAGCGATTCTCCACATCCTGGCCAAGTCTGACTGGCCAGCCCACATCTTAATTCATCTGTCTCCAATCCCATTCACTCTGTGTTGTGAGAAGGAAATGAGATCATAGTTACGGCAATACTTTGGAAGGTTAAACGTATCACGTGGATGTAGAGGGGGCGATCTTACTGGTGGCATCATTCAGGGTGGCGGCTGAAGCAGAGAACGAGAGCTGAAGATAAAACTTCACCTGCTTCCTACAACCCGGGCCCTTCCCCCATCAACTCCTGGTCTCAAAGTGGCAGCCCCACGGTGCGCTCTGCCCCCTCATTTTCCAGGCATCTGTCTCAACTATCAGACAACCTGGCTCCCTGTGGACACCCTGACTCCAGTTCCTCTATGGGCTAAATTGATCCCCCTCCCCCATCACTGTCCAAAGAGGAGCTGATGGTGGAGTGCATGCTGACAACTGTTGCTAGGCAGGATCTGGTTGAAGGACAGGTGAACTGAGAAGAAGATGGATTGATTCTGAGCTGCCGCTCTCTCCCCTGTGCTTCTGGGCAGGAAGATAGAAATGTAATAGCTACACTCCTAGGTGTAGCTCCTAGCTTTGAGTTCCCATACCTCCTTGCCTTTGGCTCCTTTTTCTTTACATTTGGTTGGCTCCTTGGGGAGTCTAGTCCCTCCCCTCACAACTGGCAGGCTGTGGAGCCACATGAGGCCAATTAGCCCTCTGATTCCATTCACAGGAGGCTGACTCTCCTGGAAGCTCCAGAGATCCCACATGGCGGCTGGGACCCCAGGAGATGCCATCTTCTCCTTGTGGCAGGAACGGGAGCTCCTTTCCTGGGGACTCTGAAGGAGCTGCTCTGGGTGCCCTCTTTTCAGGAGCTTGAACACAAAACCCTTCTGCTGAAGGAACCCTCACTTGGCCTCCTCACTCTAAGCTCAGCCTTGAGTGTGCAGCTGCACTCCCTGCGGGGAGGGGAGGGTATGGCTACAATGATTCTGAGGCAGTAGATCTGGAGTTAGGTCTAAGATTCTAGCAAATTCCTGGATGGTGACCAGGCGGCAGGTTCACGCACTACACTTTGAAGAGTGAGATCTAATGCAGAGAATGGGAGACCACTAAATGATGTCTCCATTGCAGGATTGGCCCAACCCTTCGGCCAGCGATTCTCCACATCCTGGCCAAGTCTGACTGGCCAGCCCACATCTTAATT
Source organism: Tragulus kanchil (assembly GCA_022376925.1). Classification (NCBI taxonomy): domain Eukaryota; kingdom Metazoa; phylum Chordata; class Mammalia; order Artiodactyla; family Tragulidae; genus Tragulus; species Tragulus kanchil. The sequence continues at coordinate 59,957,376 of JAIOJX010000001.1, read as the reverse complement.
CATCTGTCTCCAATCCCATTCACTCTGTGTTGTGAGAAGGAAATGAGATCATAGTTACGGCAATACTTTGGAAGGTTAAACGTATCACGTGGATGTAGAGGGGGCGATCTTACTGGTGGCATCATTCAGGGTGGCGGCTGAAGCAGAGAACGAGAGCTGAAGATAAAACTTCACCTGCTTCCTACAACCCGGGCCCTTCCCCCATCAACTCCTGGTCTCAAAGTGGCAGCCCCACGGTGCGCTCTGCCCCCTCATTTTCCAGGCATCTGTCTCAACTATCAGACAACCTGGCTCCCTGTGGACACCCTGACTCCAGTTCCTCTATGGGCTAAATTGATCCCCCTCCCCCATCACTGTCCAAAGAGGAGCTGATGGTGGAGTGCATGCTGACAACTGTTGCTAGGCAGGATCTGGTTGAAGGACAGGTGAACTGAGAAGAAGATGGATTGATTCTGAGCTGCCGCTCTCTCCCCTGTGCTTCTGGGCAGGAAGATAGAAATGTAATAGCTACACTCCTAGGTGTAGCTCCTAGCTTTGAGTTCCCCATACCTCCTTGCCTTTGGCTCCTTTTTCTTTACATTTGGTTGGCTCCTTGGGGAGTCTAGTCCCTCCCCTCACAACTGGCAGGCTGTGGAGCCACATGAGGCCAATTAGCCCTCTGATTCCATTCACAGGAGGCTGACTCTCCTGGAAGCTCCAGAGATCCCACATGGCGGCTGGGACCCCAGGAGATGCCATCTTCTCCTTGTGGCAGGAACGGGAGCTCCTTTCCTGGGGACTCTGAAGGAGCTGCTCTGGGTGCCCTCTTTTCAGGAGCTTGAACACAAAACCCTTCTGCTGAAGGAACCCTCACTTGGCCTCCTCACTCTAAGCTCAGCCTTGAGTGTGCAGCTGCACTCCCTGCGGGGAGGGGAGGGTATGGCTACAATGATTCTGAGGCAGTAGATCTGGAGTTAGGTCTAAGATTCTAGCAAATTCCTGGATGGTGACCAGGCGGCAGGTTCACGCACTACACTTTGAAGAGTGAGATCTAAAAGAATGCCATTGTCAGACAATGGGAAGACCACTATGAGGTGGGAAGGAAGAGGTGCTTTCATGTCATTGGTTTATGGCACTGAAGGCCCCAGTTAACACACAAATGCTATCTTGGAGAAAGGATACAGAAAGCTGTGCAAATGAACGACTGACTGACTGAATCAGATTTGCCCCACCCAGAAGAGAATAGGGAGGGCCCTATAGGGATATGAAATAAGACAGGCAAGGTGGCATTAGGGGAAAGGAGAGAAAGCCCTGGAGAGATGGGGCACCCCTTAGCCTTCCTGAAGAGTCTGGTCAGCCAGAGAACAGCCTGAGGACTCACCCAACATCTGGGAGTAAGGTGAGGAAGATGCTGAGAGATGGCAGTGCTGAAAACAACAGCCCTTTGTCGAGCACTCGTGGTGTGCCAGGCAGTGCCTCACTCCAGCCTCACCGCATCCCCACGGGTAGGAGATCTTATCGTGATTTTACAGATGAGGAGACTAAGATTTGGGAAGGGAGATGAAGTGTCTTGCTCCTGGAGATCCACCTGTTTGCACTGTGGTGGAGCTGCAGTGTCAACCCAGGTCCGTCCAGCTCCAGAGTCAATTTTCTCAAACGATTTGGGCCAAGAACCTGTGGGCTAAGTAGCAAGCATGAATGGACGTTGGAGGGAGAGTCAGCAGCCTGTTCGTCTGTCAGAGCACGGAGGGCTTGCCAGTGCTGTGCATCAGAGCAGTCTCCCTTGAAGCCACCACAGTGGAGGGGGCAAGTGGGAGACTCCAGTGCCAGGATTGACTTCCTACCTGCCTGTGAGTCTACCTTCCTACATGGGAGACTCAGCCCAGAGGGCCTCCCATGCCTGGTAACTTCACCTGTCACCACCACTCAACTCTGGTCATTTCTCAGAATGGAGGAAGTTCTCAGGAGTTCTTATCCTTGGATTTCTGTTTGATTCCCTAATGCCACCCTTTTTCCCTCTGAACTCTTCTGTGGTACCCCGGGAACTCTTGGTCAACAGCAAACTCCTCTGTATCTTTCATTGACCTCTGGTCAAGGGGAAAAAAGCACCTACACTTTGAAGAGTGAGATCTAAAGAATGCCATTGTCAGACAATGGGAAGACCACTATGAGGTGGGAAGGAAGAGGTGCTTTCATGTCATTGGTTTATGGCACTGAAGGCCCCAGTTAACACACAAATGCTATCTTGGAGAAAGGATACAGAAAGCTGTGCAAATGAACGACTGACTGACTGAATCAGATTTGCCCCACCCAGAAGAGAATAGGGAGGGCCCTATAGGGATATGAAATAAGACAGGCAAGGTGGCATTAGGGGAAAGGAGAGAAAGCCCTGGAGAGATGGGGCACCCCTTAGCCTTCCTGAAGAGTCTGGTCAGCCAGAGAACAGCCTGAGGACTCACCCAACATCTGGGAGTAAGGTGAGGAAGATGCTGAGAGATGGCAGTGCTGAAAACAACAGCCCTTTGTCGAGCACTCGTGGTGTGCCAGGCAGTGCCTCACTCCAGCCTCACCGCATCCCCACGGGTAGGAGATCTTATCGTGATTTTACAGATGAGGAGACTAAGATTTGGGAAGGGAGATGAAGTGTCTTGCTCCTGGAGATCCACCTGTTTGCACTGTGGTGGAGCTGCAGTGTCAACCCAGGTCCGTCCAGCTCCAGAGTCAATTTTCTCAAACGATTTGGGCCAAGAACCTGTGGGCTAAGTAGCAAGCATGAATGGACGTTGGAGGGAGAGTCAGCAGCCTGTTCGTCTGTCAGAGCACGGAGGGCTTGCCAGTGCTGTGCATCAGAGCAGTCTCCCTTGAAGCCACCACAGTGGAGGGGACAAGTGGGAGACTCCAGTGCCAGGATTGACTTCCTACCTGCCTGTGAGTCTACCTTCCTACATGGGAGACTCAGCCCAGAGGGCCTCCCATGCCTGGTAACTTCACCTGTCACCACCACTCAACTCTGGTCATTTCTCAGAATGGAGGAAGTTCTCAGGAGTTCTTATCCCCTTGGATTTCTGTTTGATTCCCTAATGCCACCCTTTTTTTCCCCTCTGAACTCTTCTGTGGTACCCCCGGGAACTCTTGGTCAACAGCAAACTCCTCTGTATCTTTCATTGACTCTCTGAAAGTGCTCTTTCACCTTCTTTCTCAATGGAAACCTGCTTTATTCCTCGAGGACATCACTTGCCCACTAGCCCTCTCAACTGGAAGCTGGATTTTTTTTTCCCCCTCTCAAATCTCAAGGCCAGGGCTTCCCTGGTGGTCCAGTGGGTAAGGACACCACCTTGCAGTGCAAGGGGCGCTGGTTTGATCCCTGGCTTGGGAAGATCCCACGTGCCGCGGAGCAGCTGGACCAATGTGTCCAACTACCGAGCTGGAGTTCTGGAGCGCATGTGCCCAGAGCCAGTGCTCTGCAGTGAGAGAGGCCACTGTGATGGAAGGCCCACACAGGCCAAAGAAGCAAGACAAATAAATGAAAGACCAAGAGAAGTGGCCCAAAATAAATTTTTTAAAAATAAATCTCAAGGACTTCAGGGCCAGTGTGTGTGTGTTGGGGGGTGGGTGTGGGTGGGTAGGTGCCTCCTTGCTTGTCAGTGCCATTCTTCCTTCTGCCCCAAATCTTGCTCCCTTGAACATGCCTGCCATCTCGAACACTCTCTTTCCCTCCCCATCACTGTCTAGGACATCCTGGGTAGTGCCCACATTCACTGAGAACTTCAGTTCCTAGTCATACAGGATCTTCTCCCCTGCTCTAACTTTTTATTTTATTGTGAGAAAGTGTATCTTAATAATTTTTTAAAGCATACAGTTCATCACATCAATTTCCCTTTCCTACAGTCCCTGGCAACCACCGTTCTATTGGGTTGGCCAAAAAGTTCATTTTAGTTTTTCCATTACATTGTGTGGAAACCCCGAATGAACTTTTTGGCCAATCTAATACTTTGTGTCCACTATCTGGCCACCGCTTTCTCACTCTCTAAGATGACTTTTTCATAGCTCCCCCCTCCTCAATCTGCCCCACCTCCCCATTTGTCCCAACGAGTCCTAGCTGATGACCTTGTCCTGTATGTTATTGAGAAAATAGAAACCATCAAATGGGAGCTCCTTTATCAACTCTACACACCACCCTGTCTGCATCTGTCCCTGTGACTCTGTTTTCCCTCTTACTAAAATAGAGGATCTTTCTTTTCTTCTATCAGTGGCAGATCTATTCAGTTACGCTCTAGTATTATAGCAGGGACTCTCATCTTCTCAAGGATTACGCTCCTTTGGGCATTCACTCTCTTTCCAAAGTCCTCAGTCTCTTCATCTCTCCAGAATCATTCTAACATACGGATGGAAATCATCTATCCTTAAGAAAACTAACAGAAACCACTTGGTTCCACTCCACAATCCCCTTACACTGCCCCACTTCCTGCTCTCCTTCATGGCAAAATGTCCAAGAGTTTTCTACACATATTTTCTCACGTCTTCATCCCCTACTTGCTCCTCCATTCACTCTTATCTGGCTTCTACATCTTTCAGCTCCACAGAGTCGCTCTAGTTAAGGCCACCGATGGCCTTCATGGTTCTCACTAAGGTAAGGACCTTACCTTACTCAGCTTCTAACCAGCCTTGGACACAGATAACCACTCTGTCCTTCGTGGGAGGTTCTTCTCCCCTGGCTTCTGTGGCTGTTTCTTGATGCTTCAACTACCTTTCTGTCCAATATTTCTTAGTTTCCTTTGTGGGCTTCTCCTCCTCCACCAAATCACTGGGTAATGCCTTTCTCCCCAGCTTGGTTCCAGACCTTCTCTTGTCTCTTGACTCTCTTTCCCAGGTGACCTCATTGGGCCCCTGGCTTAAAATACAATCTATGTGCAGACAATTCTCAAATTTCCATTCTGTCCACACCTCTTCTGTGAGGCCCCCAAGCTCCTACATTCCAACAATCTACTCTCTACTCTGACATCTCGGCTCCCATGTCCCACGGGAACTGCAAGCTTAACATGTCCACAACTGAACTCGTTTTTTTCCCCCTCAATCTTAGGCCTCCCTCCGCCTTCCTCATCTCAGTACATGGCACCATCATCTCTTCAATGACTCAAGCCAGAAACCTCGGAGTCCTTCTTGAGTCCTGTTTCTCTCTTTCGCTCACCCCCACTTTAACCCTCCAGTCAGTGCTTGCAGCTATTCCTTCAGAACCTGACCACCTCTCTCCATCTCCATGGCTGTCATCCAGTTCCAGCCACCAACATCTCTTCCCTAGATTACTGCAGCAGCCTTCTTTCTGGTCTCCCTATAGCCACTGCTGCCCCCTTTTAAGCCTGGTCCCTACAGATATTGCAAAAACCCAAATCAGATCCTATCACTCTCCTGCTTAACACCCTATAGATGCGGGCTTCCCCTGGTGGTCCAGTGGATAAGGACACCGCCTTGCAGTGCAAGGGGCGCCGGTTCGATCCCTGGCCTGGGAAGATCCCATGTGCCACGGAGCGGCTGGACGGATGTGTCCAATTGCCAAGCCGGAGCTCTGGAGTGCATGCACCCAGAGCCGGCGCTCTGCAACGACAGATGCCACCGCGATGGGAGGCCCACAGGAGCCAAAGAACAAAGACGGATGAACATAGAGAAACGAAAGACCAATAGAAGTGGCCCGCCCGCTCCCCTCCCTCCCCAACCCGATCCCCGCCCAAAATAAAAAAATAAATAAATCTTTAAAAAAAAAAAAACACCCTATAGATGCTTCCCACTGCAAGTGAAGAACACTCAAAGTCCTTTTCCACGACCTATGAGGTCCTGTTGTGGTCTCCTCCTTATCAAACCTCTCATGTGTGTGTGTGCCAAGTTGCTTCAGTGGTGTCAAACTCTTTGTGACCCCATGAACTGGAGCATCCTAGACTCCTCTGTCCATGGGATTCTCCAGGCAAGAAGAATGAAGTGGGTTGCCATGCCCTCCTCCAAGGGATCTTTCTTACTCTTGCCTAGAACAATCTGGCGCCACTAGCCTCCTTTCAGTTTCTGATCAAATTCTATGCTACCTTGAGGCCTTCCCAGTTGGCAGTCCTTTCTTCCTGAAGACCTCTTTCATGTGACTGATCTCTCTTCCTTCAAGTCTCCATGTAAATATCATCTTCTCACAGAGCAGGTCTTCCCTGAAATATCTGCCCCTTGATATTCCTAACACTGCAAGTCGATCTGTTTCCTTCATGACACTCATCAGGATCAGGAATTATCAGAATAATTTCTGAATCAGAAATTCAGAAATTAAATTTCTGAATCAGAATCATTTCTGTAATTCTTTGGTTATAATCTTCATAAGAGTATTGACTATGTCTCTTTCGTTCAACAGTGTATCTCCATCATCTAGTGTGTACATGGCACATAGTAGGTGCTATAATAAATATTTTCTAAGTGGCTTGATGAATGGATTTTGAGGCATATGGATTCAAAACCTCTGGCTATTCCGTGCAATTCATTATCAAATGCCTAGTGGCTCTGCCTCAGTGTGTGAAAGACAGGTTTCTAGATGGGGAGTCTGGTTCATGGAAGAAACCTTTCAACATCTCTGGCCAAAGATAAAAACAGGGAGAGAATGGAGTAAAAGAAAGTGTACAAGGAGGGCTGCAGTCTAAGAAGAAATGGCTACAGTTCTTAGAGGAGTATCAGGGTGGGAAATCTAATGGTTATTTCTTCCCGGGGTAGGCATGTCTCTTTAAAGGACAAGAGCTCTTCTTTCAGAAAGTCCAGAGGCCCAGAGGTGGGCAGGATGACTCTGGATAGTCTCTTCCATTCCAAGAGCCTCTGGGTAGACAATGTGGCTACTGTCCTATGGCTGCCCCCAGGGCTTTCCACTCTCTTTCCCTCCAGGTTTTCATGGCCCTGCCACTTCCTCCTCAACTGAGACTGAGAGAGGCAACTTCTTGAAACTCTGGTGGTGTCTGGATTCATTTTCTCATCGTCCAAGCAGCTGTTCTTCCCCAGAGGGCTGGAATGGAGACACCTGTCAGCCATTCTAGCAGGTCATGAGGGAGCAGGTAGAGAGATCAAAGCCAGTTTTCCTTCCACAAATACCTGGGAACCTGGAGTCACCTCACAGGAGACCAGCCCCATGATGCTTCTGAGAGGACATTGCAGTGGATCCTCTGGGCAGCCACCTTCTCCCCTCCCTATTTCTCCCCCTCAGGGGCTACACATCCAAGAGACTCAGACATGTTGTCTAATAGACCCAGACATGCTCCTCCACCCTCCCTGCCAGCCCAGTGACAGATGTGAGGGCTGTGCCAGCTGTGAGACTGGTGCCATATGGCAGCCTGGGTCACAAGGTCTGAAGGGCTGCCACTGAGCTGTGGCGGAGCTTTTGGGGAGATCCTTTGCATTTTAGCCCTCACTCACCTGTCACTGGCACAGGCAGTGAGGGGGAACTGGAGCAATGAAATATTCATGGGACCTTGTGGGAATTGTCATGTCACTCCAAAGAGTACCCCAGCCCCACCCTCCACTTATCACGTCAAGTATTGCTGAGGGAGATGGAGACAGAGACGGGCCCAGCCAGAGAGGGAGAGGTGAGGAGTGGAGGGGAAGATAGGAGAGGAGGCCAGACAGAGCCAGGAGGGAGGAGAAAGGCAAGGTGAAGCTGAGAAACCCAGATAGAAGCAGACACGAGACAAGAGGAGGGCCTTGGAGACAGTGAAGGAGAAAGGACAGGCTTGGAGAAGGCAAGCCTGGCAGAGAAACTGTGCCCGCCAACTCTCATTTGCCTTAGCTTCTTGGAGGCCCATTTTTGTGCCTCACCTGCTCTCTAAATGCCTTCAAACTGCGCCAAGCTCAGCCCTCAGCCTCCGGCAGTGGACCACACAGTAATGAGAGTCCTCTGGTATAGGACTTCTGGTGCTCTGGCTCTTTGGGGAAGGGTACTGCTATTCAGCCGTACTGACAGCGTCCACTTCATGGATAGGAATGTGGGTGACTGAGGGGCATATCTGAAGTAGGCTGAAGAAGGAAACCCAGGACCCTGTCCCAGTTTGGACCAACACCCCAGCCACCAAAGGCTATATTTTTCTCTTGGGAAAGAGAATGAGATCGAGAGGAGAAAACAGGAAGGAGAGAGCATTCCAGAAGGTGGGAGGGAATGGTCATGATGGGAAAAGTGGAGCTGGCAGGGAAGGGAGCAGCAGGTCTGAATTCTTTCCCTCAGTGAGCACATCTCTCTGAGGCCTGGCTGGGTTGCAGAGCACTGGCCCAGAATGCTTAGCCAGGAGAGGGTCCCTGGCCACCCAGATTTTTCTCTCTTCTTGGATCCTAGCCTCTAGTCTGCCCAGGGCTGAACTGTAAACAAGGCTTGGAGGCCAGAGAAGGGGAGCAGGTGTGGACAGGGGCTGCTGGGAACATCCCCACAAGTAGCTGTCTCCACAGCCAAAGACACGGGACTCCAACGGTGGCCCTCTGGGGGCTGCTTGGCAGGCGCTGGCTGCACAGGGCTCCAGACAAAGCCTGCTAAAGCCAAACGAGTGCCTGATACTCAGCGGGCTGGCTGCACCATCTCCCTTCTCTCTGTTAGGGTGCCAGGCATCCATGGCCTGGGCCGCCAGCTTGGGAGGCCCCAGCCCTTGACTCTGGTCAAGCAGCTGGAAGATCTTGGAGTTGCCAAGGCCCTGGGAAGCTATTTATTTCATCCTTATCCGCTTTCTGTGCATTTCCAGAAGCGGCAGTTGAAGGCTTTTGGAGGCTACAGGAAGGGTCAGATACGGACCTCGAGCGAGGAGGTCCTGGAGAACAGGCTCTGAGATGGAAAGGGGTAGTGAGGGGCTGCGGTAGGAAACATGAAGAGGACAGCTTGAAGGTGGGGGGCTGCTGCGGAGAGGGAGAAGTGGGTTGGGGGAGCAGGCAGCTGGTACTGACCCAGGGAAACAGCGAACAAAATTTCTCCTCGCTCCCTCGCTCATGTCTGGCTGTGCTGGATGTCAAGTCCCCTCCACAGTGTCCCCTGGGGAGCCAGTCTAGTTGTGACTGGACAGAGAAAGGCACACCCTTCCTGCTGCTTTGCCCGGATGGCCCATCTGCCCCCTCCTCGCCTGAGATGATGCAGGTGGTAGCTGAAGCCCGGGCACCATGCCCAGCAGGCACCAGGCTCACCTCTTGTGAGGGAACAAACCAGAGCAAGTCCTGGCATTCCACACCCCAGCCCTCCCCATGCACTGGTTCCAAACTCTGTCCATCGGGTGCATGGGGGGATGGGGCAGAGCAGAAATCAGGCCAAGAAGCAACTCAACAAAAGAGGTTATGTGAGCAGAGGCCTGGTAAACTCATGTCACCCCGTCTGGAGGCATCCAGTGATGCCAACTACAGCCTCAGGGAAATGAGACACCTTTCATTCTGCCTAATTGCATCTTCCTGCAGAGAGGGAGGAAAAAATGAGAAGGTTTTTCCTAAAGCAAAGAGAAGATCCTATGGGATCAGAAAATGGGGAACACGGTTGGTGAACCCTCCACGTAAGAATGAAAGTGAAAGGCAAGGGCTTCTCTGGTGGCTCGGTGGTAAAAGAATCTGATTGCCAATGCAGGAAACACACGTTCTATCCCTGGTCTGGGACGATTCCACATGATGCACAGCAGCTAAGTGCGTGCACTACAACTAATGAACCTGTGATCTATAGTCCATGAGCTACAACTACTGAGCCCACGTGCCAAAATTACTGAAGCCTGTGCACCCTAGAGCCCATGCTCTGCAGTAAGAGAAGCCACTGCAACAAGAAGCCCATGCACTGCAATGAAGGGTAGTTCCCGCTTGCCACAACTAGGAAAAGCCCACACACCAATGAAGACCCAGCACAGCCAAAAACAAATAAATAAAAATAAGTAGATAAAGTCATTTTAAAACAGTGAAGGACAAGGGTAGCTGCTGATCTCAGAAGGCATGAGTTAGCCAGCACCTCCTCCGTGTTGTTAGTTGAGCCCTCTGTTGGTTTCCAGCATGTGAATGGAAGTAAAATTGCAAAGTCTCTGAATGGGGTGGGGGTGGTAAGGAGATTACACCCAACTCTGCGACCAGGCATGAGGGAGACAGGATCCTAGGGAATTCCAAGGACCCACAGGCTGCTTACTTGGCAACACAGCTTCAGTGATGGACTGTCAGACTCAACTCAGTAATTCTGATTCTCACTAGAAAACCAGACCCAGCCATTGTAGAAAGAACCAAAAAGGGTCAAGAAAAAAAATTTTTTTCACCTAACCCTCAGTTATCCAGAACATTCTAGCAACCAGAGAAAAGTCCTTCCTCAAGCATTCAGGCTTGGGATTATATTTGTATTTTTCAGAGATTCGCCTCCATGCAGCTGCGACTCTCTGTTACAGAATAATGACGGATCTACTCCCACCTGCCCTCTTGTAAGGGGAATAATAGCAGGGCTATTACAGTTGGCTATTGGGTGCTCAGTTGCCCAGTTGTGTCTGACTCTTTGCAACTGCATACAAAGCCCGCCAGGCTCCTCTGTCCATGGGGTTTTCCAGGCAAGCATACTGGCATGGGCTGCCATGCCCTGCTCCAGGGGATCTTCCCGACCCAGGGATCAAACCCGCATCTCCAGTGTCTCCTGTCTTGCAGGCAGATTCTTTTCTGCTGAGCCACCAGGGAAGCCTTATTAACTCTTCTCGCTGTAAGTCAGGAGCTTCCTCCACAGGCTCTTAGCTAGCACTCATTCATACAGACAACAAAAATTTCCTGAGCACCTACTATGTGCCAGGCACAGTGCTGGGTACTGCAGAGAAATTAGGGTGGTCTCTCCCCTCTGGGAGGTTGCTGTCTGAGGTGGGTGCAGGTATGTCAACACACAAATATAAAAACATGTGTCGGGGACTTCCCTGGTGGTCCAGTGGTTAAGAATCTGCCTTCTAATCCAGGGGATGCAGGTTCGATCCCTGGTCAGGGAACTAAGATCCCACATACCACAAGCTGACTAAGCTCGCATGCCTCAACTAAGACCCTGTGCAGCCAAATAAATAAATATTAAAAAAAAAAAAATGTGTCACCTGGCACCACAGGAGGGCCACAGTCGATGCCAGGGGAATATAGAGAGAAGAGGGCCATTCTCCCTCCCCACACCCACCAGACAGACTTCCCCCGCCCCAAGCTGAGTGGTGAAGGTGAGTAGGAGTCCAGCAGTGACAAGGGAGAGAAGGGCATTCCAGGAGAGGAAAAGAATCAGTAAAGAGGGAAACCTGCTAGGTATTTAAGCCACTGTAATGAAAGAAAAAAAAGAAGTCATAGAAAAAAATCAAGCAAAACTGAGGAGAATCTTTAATTTCTAGCTACGGAAATGAGGGCAGAGGGCTAGTGGTATCCTCTGGCCCCTTACATGTGGGCTTCTGATGAGGCACTGAACTCAGGAGAGGCCACAGAGAGACAGCCAGGGACGCAGCCCAGCCCTGGGTGACCAGCAACATATCTATGCACCACCCAAAAGCGACACATGGAAGACCCCCTCTCATGGGAGGAGGCAGAAAGGGTGGAGCACTAGCAGAGGCACTCAAATCCAGCCATAGTCATGGAGACCGCAGCCATGAAGCTCACATGCCAGTATGCTCACACGGCAGAAGGCCTGTGGAAGCCAGCTCTGTGAATCGGACAGGGCTCATGGTGTGAAATAACAAACATCCCATCTGCAGGGCTACCTGTGCCTCAGAAAGAAGCCCTCCAAACCCGGCCATGTTCCATTCAGTTCACAGGGGCCATCCTGGGGGGAAAGGAGGAACAAAAATCAATAGAAAGAACAATCCTTCTACACAAGTATTGGCTTGTAGTCCTAGCTATTGAAGTCCTGGCTGAAAAAGAAGCCACCTTTTCCTCCCTGGGAGGTGGGGAGATGACTTTGCTCAGCACTGCAAATAAGGCTCTAAAAACTTTTGAGAAAACAATTCCTAACAGAGGGACTCAGATAGAGCCATAATGTCAGATTAACAGCTTCAAGCCAGCAGACCAGACACTTGTCTAATTAATAAAACCTATAAAGCAGAACAACTTATTGATGTTACAGGCCCGGCACTTAGTACAACAACAAAACCGAAATTCATGCAGAATGCTTCATGCCCTTTAGGAAGTCCTTTCTTTGTCCACCAACTTGTACAATCCTTTCATCAATGCAAGCAGAGGGCCGGGGAACAGAGCAAACAGTGTAGTTGTTCAGTCAATAAGTCGTGTCCAACTCTTTGAAACCCCATGGACTGAAGCACACCAGGTTTCCCTGTCCTTCACTATCTCCCGGAGTTTGCTCAAACCATCCATTGATTTGATGATGCCATCCAACCATCTCATCCTCTGTCACCCCCTTGTCCTGTCTTCAATTCTTCTCAGCATGAGGGTCTTTTCCAATGCTGAGTACAGCTCTGGGCAAGTGGCTGGGAAGGAGATGGCTCAAGGAGCTGGCACAAATCTGCCAAAGGTCTGGTCCAACCTGGACTTTGGAGTCAGGATCTGGGCTGGAGTCCCAGGTCTGTGGCAAGTTACTTAACCTTTTGAGCCTCAGTTTCTTCATCTATAAAATGGGGTTCATGACAGTATCTACTTCAAAATACCTATATTAAGATGAAATGTACAAAGGAAGTGTCAATCACTAATAACTAGTAGCAATGACTATTTTCATTGTTATATTTAGATACTATCTGGATGTCCTGTTACAGCCCACTAGGTTTGCCTCTAGTCACAGAATGTAATGAGGATGATTTGAAAATTGCTTCAAATCTCTTTGGACCTTGGGCCCTGACTTTAGATCTAGAGAATACATAAGCTTTGCTGTGGGGAAAACAAAGCCTGTATTATTACTTCATTAAAGACACGTTCTCATAGTATTTCTAGCCTTTTAACAGTGCAGGTGAGGATCATGGCAGGGTAGAAAGCCCAGTTCTGCTTCTCACTAGCTGTGAGACCCTGGGCTTGTCCACCACTCAATTTCTACCAGTTTAATTTCCTTATATGCAAAATGGGGGAAAATATCAGGTTACTTCACAGAATTCTTCTAAAGATTAAATACATGTAAAGCACTTTGGACAATTGTGCCCCCCCACACAGAAAGCACTGAGTGAACGCCAGCTACAGTTCTTATTGTACACGACTTCTCCTCTCTACCTAAAGACCTTAGCAGAATTCTTGGCACACAGTAATAGTAGCTACTATGATCATCACTACTTGGTAAAGATAAGAATGTGAGGGTTTGGGATAAAGAGCAGGAGGCCTTTCTTTGTCCACCAACTTGTACAATCCTTTCATCAATGCAAGCAGAGGGCGGGAACAGAGCAAACAGTGAGTTGTTCAGAAAACCACCAAAGGTTTCCCTGTCCTTCACTATCTCCCGGAGTTTGCTCAAACCATCCATTGATTTGATGATGCCATCCAACCATCTCATCCTCTGTCACCCCCTTGTCCTGTCTTCAATTCTTCTCAGCATGAGGGTCTTTTCCAATGCTGAGTACAGCTCTGGGCAAGTGGCTGGGAAGGAGATGGCTCAAGGAGCTGGCACAAATCTGCCAAAGGTCTGGTCCAACCTGGACTTTGGAGTCAGGATCTGGGCTGGAGTCCCAGGTCTGTGGCAAGTTACTTAACCTTTTGAGCCTCAGTTTCTTCATCTATAAAATGGGGTTCATGACAGTATCTACTTCAAAATACCTATATTAAGATGAAATGTACAAAGGAAGTGTCAATCACTAATAACTAGTAGCAATGACTATTTTCATTGTTATATTTAGATACTATCTGGATGTCCTGTTACAGCCCACTAGGTTTGCCTCTAGTCACAGAATGTAATGAGGATGATTTGAAAATTGCTTCAAATCTCTTTGGACCTTGGGCCCTGACTTTAGATCTAGAGAATACATAAGCTTTGCTGTGGGGAAAACAAAGCCTGTATTATTACTTCATTAAAGACACGTTCTCATAGTATTTCTAGCCTTTTAACAGTGCAGGTGAGGATCATGGCAGGGTAGAAAGCCCAGTTCTGCTTCTCACTAGCTGTGAGACCCTGGGCTTGTCCACCACTCAATTTCTACCAGTTTAATTTCCTTATATGCAAAATGGGGGAAAATATCAGGTTACTTCACAGAATTCTTCTAAAGATTAAATACATGTAAAGCACTTTGGACAATTGTGCCCCCCCACACAGAAAGCACTGAGTGAACGCCAGCTACAGTTCTTATTGTACACGACTTCTCCTCTCTACCTAAAGAGCTTAGCACAATTCTTGGCACACAGTAATAGTAGCTACTATGATCATCACTACTTGGTAAAGATAAGAATGTGAGGGTTTGGGATAAAGAGCAGGAGGGAATTTTGTGTCTTTTCTAAGAATGGGGCTACCGTGACTTAGGACAAACTCACCTTTGTGATCTCACACGCCACCCTTCCCCCACCTAGAACTGTACACAGCTCAAGAAACGAAAGTGACAGGTACGGGCCGACATATTCCCACCTGCCAAGCTTTCTCCAAGTAATGCATCACCTCGTAAGGCAGTCTAGTTTCTCAGCCCCGCAATGCTTCCTGAACGCAATACTTGGTGAACGCGAGAGGGCAGGCCAGCCTGGGTGCATCCGCCCTTGGGAAGCCTAGGCGCTGCCCTGAGGAGGGCGCCTAGAAGCCCCCTGCCCCCACCGTGCAGTTCAAATACCAGGCTCCCTGGGGGTTGAGCTTCGGTTCAGGCTCCTGGCTCCCGGAGCAGGGTGGCTGCGGAGAGGGCGGGGCCGAGTCCTCCGGAGGGGTCTCCCCTGTCTCCCCCGAGGGCGTGTGCCTTGAGGCTTCTAGCTCTCTCCCCCCTCCAACCCCCACTTCCAACAGAAAACTTCTCCGCTCGCGCCGCCACTTTTCCATCGGCGTCCAAACCCTCAGCCCCGTGCATCTTGTCTTCCAATTTCCTCGCAAGTGGCGCTGCGAAGGGGCACGCGGGTGGCTTGTCGACCCAAACAGCTCCTTGGGGACCCAGGGTCGCGGGGACGGAGGGACATCGCTTTCCAACGCGCCAACTCTGACCCCCGTCCATCGACTGCGGGCGCCCAGTGGGCGCGCACCCAGGACCAGGAACCCGTGCCAGCGCCGCCCGGAGTCGCTGTGCGGGGCCTGCGAGGACCTCAGCACCCAGCTTCCGACCCCCCAACCCTACAGACCGCGGCCTCATCAGCCCGGCTCCCCACTTTCGGGCCCTTTCCTAAGCGATCTCAACCCCGGGACGGTTACTTCACAGAATTCTTCTAAAGATTAAATACATGAACACTTTGGACAATTGTGCCCCCCCACACAGAAAGCACTGAGTGAACGCCAGCTACAGTTCTTATTGTACACGACTTCTCCTCTCTACCTAAAGAGCTTAGCACAATTCTTGGCACACAGTAATAGTAGCTACTATGATCATCACTACTTGGTAAAGATAAGAATGTGAGGGTTTGGGATAAAGAGCAGGAGGGAATTTTGTGTCTTTTCTAAGAATGGGGCTACCGTGACTTAGGACAAACTCACCTTTGTGATCTCACACGCCACCCTTCCCCCACCTAGAACTGTACACAGCTCAAGAAACGAAAGTGACAGGTACGGGCCGACATATTCCCACCTGCCAAGCTTTCTCCAAGTAATGCATCACCTCGTAAGGCAGTCTAGTTTCTCAGCCCCGCAATGCTTCCTGAACGCAATACTTGGTGAACGCGAGAGGGCAGGCCAGCCTGGGTGCATCCGCCCTTGGGAAGCCTAGGCGCTGCCCTGAGGAGGGCGCCTAGAAGCCCCCTGCCCCCACCGTGCAGTTCAAATACCAGGCTCCCTGGGGGTTGAGCTTCGGTTCAGGCTCCTGGCTCCCGGAGCAGGGCGGCTGCGGAGAGGGCGGGCCGAGTCCTCCGGAGGGGTCTCCCCTGTCTCCCCCGAGGGCGTGTGCCTTGAGGCTTCTAGCTCTCTCCCCCCTCCAACCCCCACTTCCAACAGAAAACTTCTCCGCTCGCGCCGCCACTTTTCCATCGGCGTCCAAACCCTCAGCCCCGTGCATCTTGTCTTCCAATTTCCTCGCAAGTGGCGCTGCGAAGGGGCACGCGGGTGGCTTGTCGACCCAAACAGCTCCTTGGGGACCCAGGGTCGCGGGGACGGAGGGACATCGCTTTCCAACGCGCCAACTCTGACCCCCGTCCATCGACTGCGGGCGCCCAGTGGGCGCGCACCCAGGACCAGGAACCCGTGCCAGCGCCGCCCGGAGTCGCTGTGCGGGGCCTGCGAGGACCTCAGCACCCAGCTTCCGACCCCCCAACCCTACAGACCGCGGCCTCATCAGCCCGGCTCCCCACTTTCGGGCCCTTTCCTAAGCGATCTCAACCCCGGCGGCTCAGAGCGCGGTACTTACTGTCGGGGCCCTGTGCGGGCCGGGGCTGGGCGGCTGCCCGGCCCGGGGAACCCTCTGGCCACCCTCTGGCCGGCTCCCCCTCGCGCTGCCCCCGGCTGTGCCCAGCGCCGACGGGAGCGGCAGCGGCGTCTGTAGAAAGAGAAAGATCACGCCTGCCTTAGAATCCCAGCCCCTGCTGTGACCAGAATCTTAAAGAAGGAGGTGACTGGCTTGGCCCCAGAGCCGCGGCTGAGCTGAGGTGGCGAACTAGCGAGGCAGCTGGTAAACACGGCGTCTGCTGCCTCTCGCCCGCCTGCAATCCGCCGCGGAGGCGCTCCCCCTCCTCCTCCCCCCCCTGGATGGGCTCCCGGCGGGGGAGCCGGGGAGGGGGGCTCTGAGTGCTGTGACATGCGGACCATCCAGCTGCCGCTGGGTGAGCGCTTACTAAGTGCCAGGCACTGTGCTTTCCAATCATTTTCTCATCTCAGCATCCTCCCCACTGTACAGAAAATAACACCGAGGCTCAGGGAAGCAAACCAAGTAGACCCAAACGCAGGAGCTGGAAATAAGTGGTGGGGCCAAGATCAGAAACCCAAGGGATGGCAAATTCACCACTACCTGCCTCAAAAGTCATTTTGCGCTGCTGCAAAGCATTTATGTGAATGCCTGTGTCCCCCACCTCCTGTTTCCCCATTTTCCAGACTGGACTAGGGACAGGTAGCAAATTCGGGCCAGTTTGCTGGTGGAGGTAGAGGATAGCAGTCCTGGAAGGTAGGATCCTGACCGCTGTGCTAGTTCGGGGGAGTGGTCATCCCTCTTAAGCTCAGACAATTCATCTGCTAGAGCCAGGCCTTGTGGAAGACAGAAAAAAGGTCAAGGAGGCAGTCTCCAGGAGACGGACAGTGAGCCTGTGAGGTGTGGGTTATGCTACAAGGATCAAAGGTGACTGGGGCAGAGGCCCTTAAAGGAGCAAGTAGCCAGTGTTCTCAAACACCCATGGGAGAACCTTGGGAACCGCTGGCGGGGACACTACCTCTTCCTCTCTAAAGGATGAGTGGAAGGCGGCTTTGTGGGGAGACTGAGCCCTGTGGCTTCTCTTTGGGAGCTACCCTAATCTCCCTGCCATGACAGTGACATCCGTGAAATGGGCAAGATCTCTTCTTCCTTCTTTCCTGGCCAAAACGGTGAAATAACTTAGTATTCCTGCTCTCCTATTGTGATCGTAAAAAAGGGAGCAGTGTGAGGACTTGTCTTGCTCCCTGCCTTGCTCTGCTCCTCCACTCAGTCATTCATTTGGCAAATGTTTATTTGCCGTCACTGTGCACCTCCACGGTCCTGTGGAGGAATCTACACGGGAGGTGGAAGGCACCCAGGGCTGGTAGTTAGGAAACACATTCTCAGTCCTAGTTCTTTTGACTAAATAGCTGTGTGACCCTGGGTGAGTCACGTATCCTTTTGGGACCTCAGTTTTCTTGTTGGTCAAACAGGGATAATAACACCTTCCCGTCCTATTTCACAGGGGTGTTTTGAGACTCAATGCAGATAATGGATGTGAAGGAGCTTTGAAAAGTATAAAGCCACTAGACAAATGTCAGGGATTAGTCTGTCTCCAAGGTGGGAGGGGGCTGCTGGGAAGAAAAGCTTGAGAGAAATCCTGGCTGACTCTCCCAAATTGATTGCACTGAATTCCATCTTCCCCGAATCACTGATTCTGCACTCGCAGGAGTCTCTGCTCCGTGAAACATCATCTTCCATCAGCAGTGCCCATGACACCAAGGTTAGTGATGACCTGGCCTTAAGCCAGGGAGACTGTGTGGGGGACTTGAGTGGAAGCTAGGGGAGGGCAGTTTTGCCTGTGGGTCTCTAATTCCTGGCAACGGCAGCATCCCATCCCCCTCCCCTCCGCCGCCTCCCCTGCTGAAATCGACTCCACCAGATGTGTCTGGGCAGAAACTCCTTAAGGCCCCCAGAGACACCCTTTCAAGAAGAACAGGGGTCATGTCAGACAGCAGTGGTGGCCCTTTCAGAAGCTGGGGTTCTGGGTTCAGCCTAGCCGACTGAGATCCACAACAGAACTAGCGGAGCTCTGGGAGGGTCTTCAATTTGCTCAGTTCCCTCCTTCAAGTGCCGTCAAATAAACCTGTAATCCAAGTTATAACACTGCACTTGTGCAACACAGCTACAAGACAAATCCCCAAATTTCCAGAAGTGCTTTCCCCTACCCCTAGCTACCCCAGCTAAATACACAGACTAAGGAAATACAGGGTCTTTCCAGGCAAACCATTTCCAGAAAAATCGAATAGCCTTCTTCCTTTCCCCCTTCCCATCAGACTGTTATCCCAAAGCTTCTTCCGTATAAAAATATAGAACCAGTGCATACCTGGGAAGGCTCTGGGGACCATGACTGGCAGAGTCTGGAGCTATACCACACAGAGCTACCTGTTTAGCTCTGGGGCCAAACACAGGGATGGAAGTCAGAGTCAGCGAAAGGAGCCCAGCCTGGGCCAGGGCACTTTCAGTCAGCAGGTCCCTGGGAGAGGCACAGACTCTATACCCAGCCTCCCTTAGCAGTCTCAAGGCACCGTTCAATGTCTTCATAGATTCCCTTTGTCACATCCATCTCATGCAGGCTGTTGCTCTTAATAAAGCCCTCCTGCTGCCACTCCGGACAGCTCAATGTTATCCTTCATTCTCCCACCCTTCTCCCCAGCACGGGTCACGCAGCAGTGATTCAAGGCCTCCTAGGTTACAATACAGTCTGCTGGGGAAACGCTTCCTGAGCGCCCAAGCCAGGGTGTGATAAAAGCTTTTGGATGTATCATATACTTCTTCCTTGCTCCCATTAGGGTGGCCTGGGCCCTGGATTCCGAGTCTCACCCCGAGTTCCCACACCTACATCAGGCTACATCTTCCTCCCTGGGCTGGCTGCTGCTGTTCTCCCCACAGCTATATAACCTGAGTCCAATTTGCAAAGCCTTTCCTTGCTGATTGTCAATAAATCCCCCATCTATACCCTCCTGAAAGACCAGAAAGCTTCAAGATCCAAAGGAATGAATCACCGATGGTGAAATTTCAGGCACAGTGACAGGCAATTGAGGAGACATATTTGATCACATCATGTTTACCTATGTGTAAGGCTGGCCCTGAGGATATTCTGGCATTTTCCCTCGACTATAATGAAGACTTGGAATAACAGTAAAGGAAGCCATAGAAAATACACCAGGCTGGGAGCAGGGACATCTTGCTGTGAGCAAAGTAGACTGGCCCCTGTAATCCAAGTTATAACACTGACTTAAAGGAAATAATTCCAGGGTTCTCCTAGCTACCCCAGCTAAATACACAGACTAAGGAAATACAGGGTCTTTCCAGGCAAACCATTTCCAGAAAAATCGAATAGCCTTCTTCCTTTCCCCCTTCCCATCAGACTGTTATCCCAAAGCTTCTTCCGTATAAAAATATAGAACCAGTGCATACCTGGGAAGGCTCTGGGGACCATGACTGGCAGAGTCTGGAGCTATACCACACAGAGCTACCTGTTTAGCTCTGGGGCCAAACACAGGGATGGAAGTCAGAGTCAGCGAAAGGAGCCCAGCCTGGGCCAGGGCACTTTCAGTCAGCAGGTCCCTGGAGAGGCACAGACTCTATACCCAGCCTCCCTTAGCAGTCTCAAGGCACCGTTCAATGTCTTCATAGATTCCCTTTGTCACATCCATCTCATGCAGGCTGTTGCTCTTAATAAAGCCCTCCTGCTGCCACTCCGGACAGCTCAATGTTATCCTTCATTCTCCCACCCTTCTCCCCAGCACGGGTCACGCAGCAGTGATTCAAGGCCTCCTAGGTTACAATACAGTCTGCTGGGGAAACGCTTCCTGAGCGCCCAAGCCAGGGTGTGATAAAAGCTTTTGGATGTATCATATACTTCTTCCTTGCTCCCATTAGGTGGCCTGGGCCCTGGATTCCGAGTCTCACCCCGAGTTCCCACACCTACATCAGGCTACATCTTCCTCCCTGGGCTGGCTGCTGCTGTTCTCCCCACAGCTATATAACCTGAGTCCAATTTGCAAAGCCTTTCCTTGCTGATTGTCAATAAATCCCCCATCTATACCCTCCTGAAAGACCAGAAAGCTTCAAGATCCAAAGGAATGAATCACCGATGGTGAAATTTCAGGCACAGTGACAGGCAATTGAGGAGACATATTTGATCACATCATGTTTACCTATGTGTAAGGCTGGCCCTGAGGATATTCTGGCATTTTCCCTCGACTATAATGAAGACTTGGAATAACAGTAAAGGAAGCCATAGAAAATACACCAGGCTGGGAGCAGGGACATCTTGCTGTGAGCAAGTACCCAGCTCCAGTACTAATTAGATGCATGGCCCTCTCCTTTTCCTTCTTAGGGCTCAGTTTCCCCATATGTCAAAAGAGAGCACTGGATTAGCTGATTTCCAGGGTCCCCTCGTGTTTCATAGGTTCAGGTTCTAGGCGATTTGGCATGGAGATAGACTGATGTTCCCTTCAGAGAGAGCTCCCACTAGGGGACACTGGGCAGGGCAGTGTGCATCCACGGGCATCAGAAGGGGCAAAGAGTCGGCACTGTGGGCATAAGCTTGGTGCTTCTATTCAACAATGTAGCCAGTATCTGACCCACCTCTGCTAGGAAGCAAAAAGAGGATTTATTCATTGCCCGCAACCAGTCTTGCAGCCAGAATTCCCCAGGTTCCCAGCTGCATCTTTCTTCCTGCAAACCTGCTATGCCCCCTAAGACTTATTCCAGATGCCCCAGGATCAGGACTGACATTCCCCCAGTGAACATGTGTACCACAGTAACACATTCCTGACACTGCCCCAAGTTCCATGAGTGCCTTCCAACTGTCCCCACCGCCTTTGGATCCAGTAACTAAAGGGTTAATGCCTGGCCCAGGAAGCGGGGTAGTGCTGACCATTCTATCTGTTCAGCCATACAGGCAATAGAAAAAAGGAGGGTTTTTTTTTTTTTTTTTTTTTTTAATTCCACTGGCATGCGGGATCTTAGTTCCCTGATCAGGGATGGGACCAGTACCCCATGCAGTGGAAGCACAAAGTCTTAACCACTGGACAGACGACTAGGGAAGTCTGGTGATAGAATATTTTTAATATTACTCTACCATAGGATTCCACACTAGTCTAATATCCCAGCACCTTCCCAGGCCATTTTTCTGTGAAGATGAGTCAAGGGCTTTCTGGATTGAGGAAGGTCCTACTCGCTGCCTCTCAGTCAGGTGGATCCCAATTGTTTCACCAGGAAAGAAGGAAAAGGGAGCAGGGGGTGGCGAGACTGGCTCTGTACATAGTAGCAGCTGCCCTGGTGACTCTGCCCTGTGGTCTGGATCCACTCTCTTGAGGATGAAACCAAATGTGTTGAAACTTGAAGGACACTCCTGGCTATTGCCTGAAGACGGTGTTGATTCTGCATCCCTCACTGGTTCCCACCCCCTGCCTACGGCCCCCAACCCAGACACCCACCTGCCTCCCACCCAGGGCTGCTGGGCGCTCTTACCTGCTCCTCAGGCCCACCGGGGGTGCCTGCCGCCATTGTCTTTGCCTCCTTCGTAGCTCATCCGGCCCCTTCCATTCTTAGTCACGGCGAGCCTTCCCAGCCCTGAAACCCCACCTCTGCCCTCACTTGGCCCGTTTCCCTCCCTCTGCTCTTCCACATCCTTTTCCCTGCTAAGGTCTCACGGCTCCAAAAGGTGCTCTGCCCCTGCGGCGCGAATGTTCTGTTCTCTCAGGGCCCAGTAGTAATTTGCTCTCATTTGTGAGCTGCTTTGTTACCATGCATGGCCTTTTTTCCATGTGCCTTGCTGCTCCCGCTGCCTCTGTTACCTCCCCACCCACGCCCTCCTTAATCTTGTAATAAGGGGCCCTTCCCTGTGGAGACGGGGTTAGGCTTTCTCAAAGCCCTTTCTGGTAGAGGCTTTAGTAGTTCAGTACATCTTCACAACCACCTGAGGAAGCACAGCGGGCGTTGAGTACTGATTCCTGGGGGAACGATGAGGACACCGGGGTTTGGGGAGCTTGCTTGTCTGTCTGGAGATACAGTGTGATGGCTGAACAGGCCTAGAACATGCCTCTTTTGCATAGGACCCCGCATGCAGTCATCTTCCACACTGTCCTTTGAGGCCCCAACCAACTCCCCAGAAAAGCACACGTATGCACACACACCCACATGCACTTTTTGGCCACTTCTATTGGTCTTTCATTTATTTATCTTTGTTCTTTGGCCTGTGTGGGCCTCCCATCACAGTGGCCTCTCTCTGAGCACCGGCTCTGGGCGCATGCACCCAGAGCTCCAGCTCGGTAGTGGCCTCTCCCTTTTGTCAGAGCACCGGGCTCCCAAAAATGGCACCCAGCAGGGGTGGCGAGACTGGCTCTGTACATAGTAGCAGCTGCCCTGGTGACTCTGCCCTGTGGTCTGGATCCACTCTCTTGAGGATGAAACCAAATGTGTTGAAACTTGAAGGACACTCCTGGCTATTGCCTGAAGACGGTGTTGATTCTGCATCCCTCACTGGTTCCCACCCCCTGCCTACGGCCCCCAACCCAGACACCCACCTGCCTCCCACCCAGGGCTGCTGGGCGCTCTTACCTGCTCCTCAGGCCCACCGGGGGTGCCTGCCGCCATTGTCTTTGCCTCCTTCGTAGCTCATCCGGCCCCTTCCATTCTTAGTCACGGCGAGCCTTCCCAGCCCTGAAACCCCACCTCTGCCCTCACTTGGCCCGTTTCCCTCCCTCTGCTCTTCCACATCCTTTTCCCTGCTAAGGTCTCACGGCTCCAAAAGGTGCTCTGCCCCTGCGGCGCGAATGTTCTGTTCTCTCAGGGCCCAGTAGTAATTTGCTCTCATTTGTGAGCTGCTTTGTTACCATGCATGGCCTTTTTTCCATGTGCCTTGCTGCTCCCGCTGCCTCTGTTACCTCCCCACCCACGCCCTCCTTAATCTTGTAATAAGGGGCCCTTCCCTGTGGAGACGGGGTTAGGCTTTCTCAAAGCCCTTTCTGGTAGAGGCTTTAGTAGTTCAGTACATCTTCACAACCACCTGAGGAAGCACAGCGGGCGTTGAGTACTGATTCCTGGGGGAACGATGAGGACACCGGGGTTTGGGGAGCTTGCTTGTCTGTCTGGAGATACAGTGTGATGGCTGAACAGGCCTAGAACATGCCTCTTTTGCATAGGACCCCGCATGCAGTCATCTTCCACACTGTCCTTTGAGGCCCCAACCAACTCCCCAGAAAAGCACACGTATGCACACACACCCACATGCACTTTTTTTTGGCCACTTCTATTGGTCTTTCATTTATTTATCTTTGTTCTTTGGCCTGTGTGGGCCTCCCATCACAGTGGCCTCTCTCTGCAGAGCACCGGCTCTGGGCGCATGCACCCCAGAGCTCCAGCTCGGTAGTCGGACACATCGGTCTAGCCGCTCCGCGGCATGTGGGATCTTCCCAGGCCAGGGCTCGAACCGGCATCCCTTGCACTGCATGGTGGTGTCTTTACCCACTGGACCAGCAGGGCAACTCCCTACATGCACTTTTGCTAATGGACTTGTGAGGGGTCATAGAACCTCTGAGGGTTAAGCCCTGGTCATCAGCATTTTCTGAAGCTGCCCAGGTGATTCTAATCTGCTGCCAGGGTTGAGACTCATGGCTTGAAAGGAAGAGGTAAAAATGAGAGACAAGAGAGTGTAAAAGCCTCAGAGGCCAAGAGCTTTCTTAAAAATGCTAGGTGTCTCTGGTAAGAACCAAGTGTAGACTAAGATGGCAACTATGATCTAGCTTCCCTGCCTCAGTTTCCTCCTCTCTGCCTGGAGGAAACCATTCTGCAGGCCTTCGCCACCCCTCCCCAGCCCTGGACTGGCTTTGTAAACCAATCAGCACTCATTTTGCTGAGTGGAGGGATGCTAAGAAAGAAATGCACCTCTGTTTCCATATATACAAGCTGGCTAATTGCTAGGTAAACACACTTTTGTACCTTCTGCCTACCAGGGTGGAGCTGTATTCCTCTGAGTAAGGCATGGGGTCGCTCCAGGTGAAGGGGAGAGACTTACATGTCAATCACCTAGAATGAGGTACTCCTTAGGTAAGAGACCAGAACTCCTAGGAATAATAACCATCTGGATAGCTACTGTGGATTCATCACTTCCTATATGACAGGCATTTCACTTACATTAGCTCACTTAATCCTCAGACCCACCCTCCGAAAATAGGTTATCAGTATTTTCCCTCTTATACACATTAGGAAATTGAGGCTCCAGAAGTTACTTGAATTTACCCAAAGGTCACCCAGCTTGTAGGCAAACGTATCTTGTTTGGCTGGCTCAGTGTTTTCAAGTACTTTATGATTTATTGCTAACATTTGAAAATTCTCAGATATCCTATAAGAATCAAGATTGATGACTTCTCTTCAGAAATCCTATCTGGGCCTTAAAGTCCCCCTTGACCATCGTCGGCTGGTACTAAGTAGCAGTACCCCTTTGGGATGAGGGATGGGCTGTTCAAGTCACTCTGGTCTGCATCACTCCTTCTGTCCTCTCATCATGGGGCCCAGTGTCAGCTGCCATTTAATATTGTTCTTGTAGGGTTGTGTTGTTTTTACTAAAAGAAAAATAAAGAGGAGAAAGAAACAATCCTTGGGCATACATCTGACCGTGCCCTGTGGTGATGGTAGTGCTTTAGTTGCTAAGTCCTGTCCAACTCTTTGCGACCCTTATGGACCATAGCCTACCAGGCTCCTCTGTCCATGGGAATTCCCAGGCAGGGGTTGTCATATCCTTCTGTAGAGCTTGCCTTAGTGAATACATTTAGTCCTGAGTCTGACCCTGTAGACGGCTATGCCTGTGAACCCTCCACCCCACTCCTCTGCACTCCACTTTAGCATGCAGAGAGGGATGCCTGGGTACCCCAGTTTGGGAGAGTACTTGTTGGTGGCTGGGACTATAGGTAGTCTCTGGCCCATGGAGGTGGGCTGGGAGTTAGGAAGGGACCCCAGGGCTCCTGACAGTGAAAGATCTCTGAGAGATAGCATCTAGGGCCAGCTGTCTAGTCTAGCATCCTGGCCCTTATCTGTGAAATGAGCATAATGATGATAACAGTACCATGTCTACCTCATGGGCTTACTATGAGGATTAAAATAAGTGTACCATTTAGATGTGATACAGATGTGAGAGCTAGACCATAGAGAAGGTTGAGTGCTGAAGAATTGATGCCTTTGAACTGTGGTGCTGGAGAAGATGTGGACTGCAAGGAGATCAAACCAGTCAATTCTAAAGGAAATCAACCCTGAATATTCATTGGAAGGAATGATGCTGAAGCCGAAGCTCAAATTCTTTGACCCCTGGATGCCAAGAGCTGACTCATTGGAAAAGACCCTGATGTTATCTGGGATTATACGTATCTGTAAACAACAAAACTCTGTAAAAGTAAAAAGTAAAATTTAAAAATTAAAAAAAAAAAAGACCCTGATGTTGGGAAAAATAGAAGGCAGAAGGAGAAGGGGATGACAGAGGACAAGATGGTTGGATGGCATCACTGAGTCAATGGGCATGAGTTTGAGCAAGCTCAGGGAGATGGTGAAGGACAGGGAAGCTTGGCTTGCTGCAGTCCATGGGGTCACAAAGAGTCGAACACGACTGAGTGACTGAACAACAACAAAAACAACAACAATACACTTAGAATCGTGCCTGTCTCAGAGGAAGTGCTCAACGAACAGCTCTTTTCATTCTTCTTCTTCTCCATATTGGTTTCCCAGAATTTTGTCAACTCCTAAGTCTTAGACACATGAAACTTTCAGCCTGGTCTCAATACTGCAAAATGTTATTGATAAAAGACCCTTGCAATTGGTCAGTGTTACAGGAGAAGGTGACTCTCACAGATGCTTCTTCTCACTGAAACCATCTCGTTCAAGTGCCAGTTGTGGAGGTTCCACTTGATATTTTATTGAAGGAGATGACATTTCCTACTTGAGGGAGAAGGCAGCCTTGCCTTGCTTGTGGAATCACATCAGAATGCCCTCCATGTCCCTTGTCTACCTGGCAGTGTCCTACACATCCTTCTGAACTCAGCTGAAAACACTTTCTCTGGGAAACCCACTCTCAGCCTCATCTATCTTCCCAGATGGAGTTAATTTCAAAGTCTATGCGCTCACTGAGGGCAGGGCAGGGCATGACTTGTCCACAGGATCCTCAGTGCCCATTGCAAGCATAGGTAGTCAGTAGATGCTGGTTGGATGAACTGGGAGGAGGGAGATGTGGGGAAAAGAAACATTCCAGCCACATTTTCAG
This sequence comes from Tragulus kanchil, assembly GCA_022376925.1. Lineage (NCBI taxonomy): Eukaryota > Metazoa > Chordata > Mammalia > Artiodactyla > Tragulidae > Tragulus > Tragulus kanchil. Next base: position 59,930,718 of record JAIOJX010000001.1, on the reverse strand, counting down.
GTGGAGTTCTCTGGCTCCCAGCAGACCTTCTAAGTCTGCTTCTGTGTGGCTCCCTAAATTCTTCAAACCAGCATCCCAAACTCTCTGTGCCCCTCCCCCCAGGCCTGTTTTAAGGCTTACCAGTAAGGAAGATGGATGTGACTTTTTTTTGGACCCTTACCAAGCTTTCAGCATGCTCCTTTGAACAGTCCCTCATTATGATGGACTCACATGCTTCCATCCACGAGGCTATTCAGTCAGTTTAGTTGCTCAGTTGTGTCTGACTCTTTGTGACCCCACAGACTGCAGCACGTCAGACTTCTCTGTCCTTCAACATCTCCCTGAGTTTGCTCAAACTCATGTCCATTGAGTCGGTGATGCCATCCAACCGTCTCATCCTCTGCCGTCCCCTTCTCCTCTTGCCCTCAATCTTTCCCAGCATCAGGCTCTTTTCCAATGAGTCGTCTCTTCGCATCAAGTGGCCAAAGTATTGGAGTTTCAGCCTCAGCATCAGTCCTTCCAGTGAATATTCAGGGTTGATTTCCCAGAATTTTGTCAACTCCTAAGTCTTAGACACATGAAACTTTCAGCCTGGTCTCAATACTGCAAAATGTTATTGATAAAAGACCCTTGCAATTGGTCAGTGTTACAGGAGAAGGTGACTCTCACAGATGCTTCTTCTCACTGAAACCATCTCGTTCAAGTGCCAGTTGTGGAGGTTCCACTTGATATTTTATTGAAGGAGATGACATTTCCTACTTGAGGGAGAAGGCAGCCTTGCCTTGCTTGTGGAATCACATCAGAATGCCCTCCATGTCCCTTGTCTACCTGGCAGTGTCCTACACATCCTTCTGAACTCAGCTGAAAACACTTTCTCTGGGAAACCCACTCTCAGCCTCATCTATCTTCCCAGATGGAGTTAATTTCAAAGTCTATGCGCTCACTGAGGGCAGGGCAGGGCATGACTTGTCCACAGGATCCTCAGTGCCCATTGCAAGCATAGGTAGTCAGTAGATGCTGGTTGGATGAACTGGGAGGAGGGAGATGGGGGGAAAAGAAACATTCCAGCCACATTTTCAGGTGGAGTTCTCTGGCTCCCAGCAGACCTTCTAAGTCTGCTTCTGTGTGGCTCCCTAAATTCTTCAAACCAGCATCCCAAACTCTCTGTGCCCCTCCCCCCAGGCCTGTTTTAAGGCTTACCAGTAAGGAAGATGGATGTGACTTTTTTTTGGACCCTTACCAAGCTTTCAGCATGCTCCTTTGAACAGTCCCTCATTATGATGGACTCACATGCTTCCATCCACGAGGCTATTCAGTCAGTTTAGTTGCTCAGTTGTGTCTGACTCTTTGTGACCCCACAGACTGCAGCACGTCAGACTTCTCTGTCCTTCAACATCTCCCTGAGTTTGCTCAAACTCATGTCCATTGAGTCGGTGATGCCATCCAACCGTCTCATCCTCTGCCGTCCCCTTCTCCTCTTGCCCTCAATCTTTCCCAGCATCAGGCTCTTTTCCAATGAGTCGTCTCTTCGCATCAAGTGGCCAAAGTATTGGAGTTTCAGCCTCAGCATCAGTCCTTCCAGTGAATATTCAGGGTTGATTTCCTTTAGGATGAACTGGTTTGATCTCCTTGCAGTCCAGGGGACTCTCAAGAGTCTTCGCCAACACCACAGTTCAAAGGCATCAATTCTTCATTGCTCAGCCTTCTTTATGGTCCAACTCTCACATCCATACATGATTACCAGGAAAACCATAGCTTTGACTATATAGACTTTTTTCAGCAAAGTGATGCCTCTGCTTTTTAATATGCTGCCTAGGCTCTTCAGGGTTTTCCCAAAGCACTGAGCATTTCCTGGGGCATCCCTCCTAAGCATCGAAGCTGAGAGGGTTTTTGTCCCTGTAAAACACGTCAGGTCCTATTCTCCCATTAGGTCTTCCTTCCCAGACAACTTGAGTGTCCAATGCATGCCTCCAATGGGGATTTTGAGCCCTGGCAGGCCAGCTGGGGAGCTACATCTGTGTAAGTAGGGTTCCAATACTAATACAGCTGGGATGAGATTTGTACCATCAACCCTGCCACCCTCTATGAACAATAATGCAAGGCAGCCCCAGACCACGCCACCAACTCAGCAGTCACCACTACCACCTCCCACCCCAGGTCACCATGGCCCCAGTCACCATCTCCCACCCCACTGCAACTTCCCCACCCCCCTTCCTCTGGGTGATTGAATTCCTTTGCCAGGAGCAAACTGCCTTCGTGCAAAAATAACTTGAGAGCCATTAACGGAAAAAGCCATCTTTCAGAAAAGCCAGATGATTTTACAGCATTAATGGACACCTTTGTGATTCTGTCTCAGGAGGAGTTAATGTCTCATAAGCTGGCACTGGGTTGAAGACTGCTCGACACAGCAGCCCTCCAACACTGAGAACATGTGCCCTTGAACCCAAGATATGCCAGAAAAGCCAGGTGACATCTGAGGAGCAGTGAGAAAACCCAAGATGGGAGCTCCCATAGAGTGCCAATCCCAATGCCACATGCATGTGTGCGTGCACACACACACATTCAGAGACACAGGCGGGGCCGCACGTTGGCACAAAAACACCACCCACACTCTTGCTATAAGACCCACATGTGATTTGCCAACAAATTGCAAATTAACCTCCTAGTGAACAGATTAATGGTATTCATGGTAATTTACACTCCAAGTTTCATAGCAACAGACTTTGAGCATTCTGGTTGCATAAGAATTCAAGGATTTTCAAGTTCCTGGAGACATTGTAGTAATTAACCTGATAAGCCTATGCAAATTAGCCCCAATTTGACACTGTCATTTTTGAATCCAATATCCAGGGTATTTGCCCAGAAGGTTGCCCGGCGCTGTGCGTCGTGGCTCCAGCTCCTTGGCTTGAGGTGCTAAGCTGACAGATGCCAGTCTGCATTTGTCTATGCAAATGAGGCCCCAGAGCAGAACTCCCCATCAGGCCAGGGAAGGGACTGGACAGTTACAAATAGGCTCCTTGCACAGTGATAAGAATGAAGTCGAGGCCTCCAGGAGCAACGGCGATGGGGCTCCAGTCAATCCACACAAGACTGACTGAGGTATTATTTTAAGATCCTTGGTTTGAGGACAAAAATTCCTGACTTGCACAAGAGTTAGAACTTTCCCCTTAAAGGTCAGGAAGAAGCCTCTTTGTGGCTGATGGCCAAGTGCCACTGGAGTTTTGTTTTTTTTTAAATCTTTCCAGGGGGCTTCCCTGTGGCTCAGTGGATAGGAGCCCATCTGCCAATGCAGGAGACACAGGTTCGAGCCCTGATCCGGGAGGATCCCACATGCCACAGAGCAGCTAAACCCACACATCAACAAAGACCCAGCACAGGCAAAAATAAATAAATAAAAGTTAAAAAAAGAAATCTTTCCAGAAAGATCAGCTTCTTAAAATAAAACCAAAAGCTGGGGTTCCCTGTTTCTTCCCTGAGAAGGTGAAGTTTAATTGGCTCTATTTCCCATTTTGAGCAAAGAACATCACAGAACATACTCAACTCCCTCATCAAATCAATCAGCAAGCACATGGGTACAGTGTGAGTGCTCTCTCCACAGGTGGACTGGTTCCTGTCTAATAATGCTGAGCTTCAGGGGGTGGCCACTCCACCACCTTCCACCCCCGCCCCCCAGAGTTCCATCCTTGATCTTCTTCTTGTTTGAGCTCTTCAACCAGCAGAAGCCACTGAATCCCCTGGGTAATCTGCCCTGTGCTTCCTACTCTGCAGGGCATAGTCATGAAGTGCCAGGAGGACAGTATTCCCGACCCACTGGCTACCCACCGCCACTCCCAGCTCAGCTCTCTCTCCCCGGGACCTCAGCTGGTCCCTCTGGGTCCTGCCACCCCTACAGACCATTTTGGAAACAGCTTTCTGGGTCTCTGGTTTGGGGGCAGGGAGTGAGGATGGAAATACTGCAGAGAAATTGTGCAGGTCGCCCAGATGCAACCTGCCACTAATGGGCTACCATCTGGTACTCAGCATTCTATGCCATATAAAGCCAGGCAGGGTGAGGATCAGAGCAACCTCACCATTCTCAAAGAGCTAACACTTGGAGGTGATAAAGCACTGGAAACTTCTACCAGGGCCATTCAGTAATAACTATCTTTATCTGTCTTCCTGAGCAACCTTTGGCTAAGTCAGAATTTCAGAAGTGTTGGAAAGCCTCCTGTGCAACTCTCGGCTTCCTTTCTGAAGTCATACCTTGAGCCACCATTCCAAGATCATGTCTGGGGCCACCTTCCCTCTTGTGTATCTCTCTCTTCTCACCACGACCATGTACCTATTCATCCAGCTACCAGCCCCTCTTCTTTGATTGCCAACAACAGTGTCCACCAACACGAGCTCCCCAAACTGTGAGCCCAGGACTCCTGCACCATAGCATACTGCCAGAGAGATGCACATCCATATACTTTGAAAGATTCCCTATGGATACATCAGTCAATAACCTATGAGGAGGATGAGGAGGAAGATGATGATGATGATGATGAAGATGATAAGAGCTCCCATTTGGTGAACATTTACTACATGCTAGACACTTGACACGAGCTTGACATGGACTATCTCACTGCATCTTCATCATAACCTTTTAAGCCTGGTACTATCATTAGCCCCATTTTGCAGACAATGACACTGAAACAAAGGTTTGAGCCTTGTGCTCAAGATCACACAAGTAATGCTCGGAAGTACCAGAAATCAAACCCTGGTTGACAGATGCCCAAGATTAGGTCTTTAAGCACCACCCTAAAATACCTCATATGTGTGTGTGTACCACTATTTTCTAATCTTGGGGCAGACGTTGTAAGGATTAAACAATTCCTTTAAGGACTTCCCTGGTAGCTCAGTGGTAAAGAGGTCACCTGCCAGTGCCAGAGACACGAGCTCAATCCCTGATCTGGGAAGATCCTACATGCTGCAGAGCAACTAAGCCCATGAGCCACAACGATGGAGCCTGTGCTATAGAACCTTGGAGCCACAACTATGGAGCCCATGAGCCCTAGAGCCCAAGTTCCACAACAACAGAAGTCACTGCAACAAGAAGCCTGCTCACCTCAACTAGAGGGTAGCCCCCAACCCCTGCAACTAGAGAAGAGCAGTGTGGCAGCAGTGAAAACCCAGAAGAGCCAAAAATAAATATATAAAAATTTTAAAAATTGCTTTAAAAGTATCACACATTCAGATAAAGTTGTCATTATATGTTTCTCAATCAATGGATACTAAATATTACATAGGTTCAGAATATGGGTCCTTGGTTTTAGCCAGATGGAAAACTGTGAGTATTCTGTGCATGGAGTACTCCCACCTCATGTCTTCTCACCCTATCTGCTTACCTTCTGTTTTATCTCAAAGGGCCTGTGTGTCTCTGTAGCTATAACAGGGCGGGGAAACCATGTTGAAAGCTATCTGCAGATTCCCAATACACAAACATTTACTGAGCTCCTACAGCCTGCCAGACATTGTGCTAGACATGGGGGACAGTGCAGTGAACAAAACAGCCCCAAATTCCTGTCCTCATGGAGCTTGCCTCTTAGCGACAATATACAAATAAATGGGCACAAAATACATGATATTTTAGAGTGAGAAAGTGCTTTGGAGGGAAAATGAAACAAAGAATCAGGGATGATTGGCTGCCATTTTCAATAGGGTGGTCAGGAAGGCCTGTATGAAGTTGACAACTGAGCAGAGGGAGTCCTGAAAGAAGGGCGAGACAGCCCTTTAGGGGCTGAGTCCCAGGGACAGAGCCTGCATGCACAGAAACAGCAGATCACACAAGTAATGCTCGGAAGTACCAGAAATCAAACCCTGGTTGACAGATGCCCAAGATTAGGTCTTTAAGCACCACCCTAAAATACCTCATATGTGTGTGTGTACCACTATTTTCTAATCTTGGGGCAGACGTTGTAAGGATTAAACAATTCCTTTAAGGACTTCCCTGGTAGCTCAGTGGTAAAGAGGTCACCTGCCAGTGCCAGAGACACGAGCTCAATCCCTGATCTGGGAAGATCCTACATGCTGCAGAGCAACTAAGCCCATGAGCCACAACGATGGAGCCTGTGCTATAGAACCTTGGAGCCACAACTATGGAAGCCCATGAGCCCTAGAGCCCGAGTTCCACAACAACAGAAGTCACTGCAACAAGAAGCCTGCTCACCTCAACTAGAGGGTAGCCCCCAACCCCTGCAACTAGAGAAGAGCAGTGTGGCAGCAGTGAAAACCCAGAAGAGCCAAAAATAAATATATAAAAATTTTAAAAATTGCTTTAAAAGTATCACACATTCAGATAAAGTTGTCATTATATGTTTCTCAATCAATGGATACTAAATATTACATAGGTTCAGAATATGGGTCCTTGGTTTTAGCCAGATGGAAAACTGTGAGTATTCTGTGCATGGAGTACTCCCACCTCATGTCTTCTCACCCTATCTGCTTACCTTCTGTTTTATCTCAAAGGGCCTGTGTGTCTCTGTAGCTATAACAGGGCGGGAAGCCATGTTGAAAGCTATCTGCAGATTCCCAATACACAAACATTTACTGAGCTCCTACAGCCTGCCAGACATTGTGCTAGACATGGGGGACAGTGCAGTGAACAAAACAGCCCCAAATTCCTGTCCTCATGGAGCTTGCCTCTTAGCGACAATATACAAATAAATGGGCACAAAATACATGATATTTTAGAGAGTGAGAAAGTGCTTTGGAGGGAAAATGAAACAAAGAATCAGGGATGAGTGGCTGCCATTTTCAATAGGGTGGTCAGGGAAGGCCTGTATGAGAAGTTGACAACTGAGCAGAGGGAGTCCTGAAAGAAGGGCGAGAGACAGCCCTTTAGGGGCTGAGTCCCAGGGACAGAGCCTGCATGCACAGAAACAGCAGAGGCGCTGGCCCAGGGATGGAGCCTGCCTGGGGTGACCAAGGACTGAGAGGGCGGTGAGCTGGCAGAAGAGTTTGTCTGAGAGAATGTTCTATGTATAGAGGTGGATTCACAAATGGGCTCTGTCATTAGCTCTCCAAGTGGCCTACAAGGGTCTCCTTAACTTGGTTTGCAGAACTAACTCCAGGCAAAATTATGAGGCAAACGCTTCTGTCACTCTTCAACTCCCTAGTCCTTTCTTGTTGCCTCCTAGGGAGCCCATTTGCTCCCCTCTCTCCCAGCATTTGGTGCCTCTTCAGTGCTCTCTGCCAGCAAAGCCAGTCAGTCTCCCAGCTTAAGATATAAAGGGCACAACTTGGGGGTCCCACAGGTCTGGGCTTGACTCCCGGTTCTGCCTCTTACCAGCTGTAGGACTTCCTTTGGGTAAGTCATGCACTTCTCTAAGCCACAATTTTCTTACTTTTAACACGGAGGTAATCAGGTATTGGGAGGCTTCCCGAGTGGCTCAGATGGTAAATAATCTGGCTGCAAAACAGGAGACCCGGGTTCAATCCCTGGGTGGGGAAGACCCCCCTGAAGAAAGGAATGGCTATCCTCTCCTGGGATAATCTTACCTGGGAAATCACATGGGTTCCCAGTGTTCTTATCTAAGATAGAGGAGCCTGGCAGGCTACAGTCCATGGGGTTGCACAGAGTTGGACACAACTTAGTGCCCAAATCACACAATACAGTATTGGGAGGATTAGATGAACTAAATACCTGTGAAATGTTGAGCTCAGTAGTGGGAACATAGTCAGTGTTCAAGAAATGGTAGCCGCTATTATTCATTCACACCCAGGTATAAACTCTAGAGACAATCTGTGTGCCTGGGAACTCCTTGAAAGGCCTGTGGATTTCTTGCAAGGAAAATTCTCAAATACATCAACTGTGGGTTGTCAGCAGAGAGACAAAAATGCAAATACAATCACTATCATGGGCAGTGTCTTCAGTTTTGAACATTACAAAGGGGTACTGAGATTAGCCTGGCCAAAAAGTTCATTCAGGTAAACATTGTACCAAAAAACCCAAATGAAGTTATTGGTCAAACCAATACTTAGCTAAGGAACCAGTGGCATCAATGGGCACTTTCAGCATTACTGAGCAGGTAGGAAATTCAAAGGAGGCCTTGGGTCGCATGTGAGGAGGTGTTTTCATAGTTTCCTCCCTCTTTCCTCTGCTGCTTCTGCTCAGATTGGAGTGTGGAGAGATCAGAATCATGGTTCCAAACCCGGAACGAGCAATCTCTAGGGTAAGCAGGCCCTCTAATCCAGGGAACCTAATGGCGGCTGTGTCTTTTGCTTTCACACGTCTCTGAGTATCATCCTGCTGCTCCTATGACATCCTTTTCCTGTACCCTGAACAAACAATACTGGCCAGATAAACTGGCCTCTGAGAAGGTGCTTGGTAATGACATCCAGGAAACTTTGCTGAGAGCTTCATTCACCATGACCTCGCCAGAGCCTGGGCATGTTGGTCCCTTACTGTGTGAAACGGTTCCAACCTGGAAAAGTTTTTCACAAATCAAACCTTCACATATCAAAGCCTATTTTTCCATTTAACTTTTAAGATAAAATTGAAGATGTGTTTCTCTGAGGAGAAAAAAATGAGGCCCCGAGACTTAATAAAAAGCATGCTTATGAATGCAATGCAGAAACACACTTGAACATCACAAATGTGAATGGAAAAAAATGAGAATTTTCTTATAAAATATTAACAATGCCCCCAAATGAGTCGCAAGATCTGAATACAAAATAGCTAGTGTTATTTTGATGTTTGGCACAATAGCTTAAAGGCCCCAAAGAAAAACAACGACAGCTTAACTGAACAGAACACACCGGACTGAAAAGTTGCCCAGCTCCTATAAAATTGCCTTTCTAATGTTCTGCAGCAGGAGACCAGGCACATTCTTTGGAGGCTCGAAGCCCGAGCTCTAGTACTCTGGAGAAGCTGCTGGATTTCAGAAATAAACAGGTTGATCTGGCCCAAAGAATAGATGAAGTGGCTCAGCCATGGTGATGCTTAAAAATGCCCCAGGAAATGAGTTAATTGGGGCCATGGAGGTAAGTGGAAGACTATCTGGAAATACAAGACTTGAAACTTCTGTAAAGTGAGACTGGATAGGATATAATGAACCAGTCCCCCAATCTCTAACTGTCGCTCTAGCTAATGTCTTTCTATGGAGTCTCTAGACAATGAGAAATTCCTCTGGCTTTCTATCTGTGGCACTTTCCCCAAAAGTAGGCTGAAAGCAACACCAATCCAAGAAGAGGCTCTATAAAGGGGGTTCTATGGACAAAAAGTCTGAGAAATGCCACATGTGTACTTGTCCAAATTTAATGGGCATACAAATTGACCGAGGGGCCTGTTGCAATGTCGATTGTGACTCAGAAAGTCTGGGATGGAGGCCTGAGATGTTCCATCCCCAGCAGCTCCCAGGTGATGCTTATGCTGCCAGTCCTCAGACAACACTTTGGGTGGCGAGGCTCTAAATGTCCTCTTGGAGATTCACGATTCTCATTAGTATGTTAAGGGCTCTGAGAGACTCTGTAGTAAAGTGTAGTTTATCTAACCCAGCATTTGTCAAACTCCTTTGTACGCAGAAACCCTTCTCTCCCCATGGTACCTATTCATCCCTCACACTCAGGGTACTGTGGATGCTAATTCCAGAAGTGCAGCTCAAGCTAATGCAACTCTACCTGGAGTGACTTCACGTCATCTGAGAAGTTCACATTTGGGGTGGTGGCCACAGACCTCATCTAGGGCTGGTTAATAGCCCTGCAGAGACAAAGGTATGCCAGGGCTGGCAACTGGCATTGGCTTTCAAAGACTCCAAGCTTAATGACAGCAGAACACCATAAAACTCTATTTACCATCCTGCCATACTCACCACTTTTCAAAATGCTTTACAACCTTAATGTTGCTTGCGCTGAAATGAAAGTAGGGAAAAGTGAAGAGATTAGAAGTAGAGAGGAGCAAGCATTTTCCTAAGAGCAATGAAATGAGATGATGAGTAAAATGGCACTGAGAGCAGACAGGAGGTAAGGGACTCAGGAGTTAGTGGGGGTGAGGAGGAAGGAAGAGGCATCAGTAAGAGATGCCAGTGGGCAGGGTGTCCTGGAAATTCAATGAAGAGACAACATACACTCTATAAAATCCAACCTCGGGACTCCCCTGGTGGTCCAGTGGCTAGGACTCTGTGTTCTCAGCATAGGGGGCTTGGGTTCAACCCCTGGTCCGGGAAGTAGATCTCACACACCACAATTAAAGATCCTGTGTGTCACAACTAAGGCATGGCACAGCTAAATAAATAAAACATTAAAAAGAATTAAGTCTCAATAAAGCTGGGAGGAAAAAATAAAATACAGTGTAAATAATAGAAAAGAATAGAAGGCAATTTAAAAAAATCCAACCTCATAGAATGAGGAGGGAGACAATACAAAGAGTCGTCTTGATTACCTGCATTCCCCCGGTATCGGTCTCGGCTATGTATTTTCCCAAAGTGCTGCTATACAAATTGGCCAAGAGGCCCTCTCTGGGAAGATGTCTCATTCTCATGGCATTGGCTGCCAGATGGAAAGGATCTGGGTGGCCAGTTCATGTAGGAGGGCATCCAGCCCCTCTCCCAATTAGCAGATGAGTCTGAGAAAACTCCAATTATCAGAAGCCAGACTGTGCTTCCGAACTGGAAAACAGGGGAGATGGGAACTCCTGCTCTGGGAGTCAGAGAGAGGCCACATCACAGCTCTGTTACTCAAGAGCTGTGAGGCCGTGGGATAAATGAGACCATCGACATCTCAGTTTTCTCTCTGAAACAGGGTTAAGAATAGGATCTATTTTCCAGCAACTTGGTGAGCAAATGATCAAGGTGAGCCCGGTAAACTGGTTAGGACAGTGCCAGACACAGAATATGAATTCAGTAAATGTTACCAGCTATTAGAACAATATTAGTCTCTTATTATTTAAATTTATTTGGGAAAGCTTAGCGATGTGCAAGATGACAATGACCATGACAATGAGGACAGTGAAAATGGCACTGAGAGCAGACAGGAGGTAAGGGACTCAGGAGTTAGCTGGGGTGAGGAGGAAGGAAGAGGCATCAGTAAGAGATGCCAGTGGGCAGGGTGTCCTGGAAATTCAATGAAGAGACAACATACACTCTATAAAATCCAACCTCGGGACTCCCCTGGTGGTCCAGTGGCTAGGACTCTGTGTTCTCAGCATAGGGGGCTTGGGTTCAACCCCTGGTCCGGGAAGTAGATCTCACACACCACAATTAAAGATCCTGTGTGTCACAACTAAGGCATGGCACAGCTAAATAAATAAAACATTAAAAAGAATTAAGTCTCAATAAAGCTGGGAGGAAAAAATAAAATACAGTGTAAATAATAGAAAAGAATAGAAGGCAATTTAAAAAAATCCAACCTCATAGAATGAGGAGGGAGACAATACAAAGAGTCGTCTTGATTACCTGCATTCCCCCGGTATCGGTCTGGGCTATGTGTTTTCCCAAAGTGCTGCTATACAAATTGGCCAAGAGGCCCTCTCTGGGAAGATGTCTCATTCTCATGGCATTGGCTGCCAGATGGAAAGGATCTGGGTGGCCAGTTCATGTAGGAGGGCATCCAGCCCCTCTCCCAATTAGCAGATGAGTCTGAGAAAACTCCAATTATCAGAAGCCAGACTGTGCTTCCGAACTGGAAAACAGGGGGAGATGGGAACTCCTGCTCTGGGAGTCAGAGAGAGGCCACATCCCAGCTCTGTTACTCAAGAGCTGTGAGGCCGTGGGATAAATGAGACCATCGACATCTCAGTTTTCTCTCTGAAACAGGGTTAAGAATAGGATCTATTTTCCAGCAACTTGGTGAGCAAATGATCAAGGTGAGCCCGGTAAACTGGTTAGGACAGTGCCAGACACAGAATATGAATTCAGTAAATGTTACCAGCTATTAGGACAATATTAGTCTCTTATTATTTATTATGAAAAGCTTCTTAGTGCAGTTGCTTGGCCCAAAGAAAGCACTTGACAAATGATAGCTGATGTGGTGACAAGATGACAATGACCATGACAATGAGGACAGTGAAAATGTTGCTGCTCTTGAGGAAGACGGAGCTTGCTTTGCCTCAGCCCTGCTTTGGCGGGAGCATTGGAAGGGGGTGTGGTTTGAAAGGTTCTGGGGTCACACAGTCCTGGGTTTGAATCCTGACTCTGCTATTGACTAATAGTTGAGCTGCTTTTCTATTTGTTAAATGGGGATGAGAATTCTATTTACCTTCCCATGCTGAGGAGGGAAAGAGACAATGCATGTGGAGTAGCAGGCCTAGCGCCTGGTGTATTGCGAGCACCAAGAGTTGTGAACCTGTTAGCTAGCCAGTCCATGTCTGAGAATTTGCCAGAGTTCTGGAAAGCAACATGACAGGAGTGAAGGTGCCCTTACAGCCCAACCTGAGAATCATAGACAGGCCCATAAAACACATGAGGCGACTTTTCACACCTCACCATTTCACACACACAAAAGGGAAATAAACTTGTTTGGGCCTGTTTGCAGAAACCCACCCCTGAGCCGAGGAGAATTTCCAGTGCACGGAAATGCCTGACTCAGAGCTTACAGTGTTTGTTTTTCCTTTTAAAAATAGTGCTTTCTTTGTTCAGAAAGTGTAGTTCAAAAAAAGAACAAACAAAAAAAAGATGACTAAAACCCTCTAGATGTCCAGCACCAGGCACGCAGGTTTGGGTCACCAACAAATCCATAAAACATCCAAGTCCAGCGGCTGGCATACAGTGGTGCTCAAGAAATAGCCACTAAAGAAAATACCATCTCAAAGTCGTTTTGTAGCAACCATATCTATCTATCTATCTATTTTTCAGGTCATGAATCAAGGATGTTTTTCTCAGCACTTGGGAAAGTCCCGTCAACTCTGCAAATGGGCCAAATTTGAATATTAGCCATAAGGGCTAGCCACCCACAAGTACACAAAGACTCCCTCAAGTGGATACACAGACAGTCAGTCTCCACACGCTGTGCCAACTTTGGGCCTCCCCTGCAAGACGTGGGCCCTGCTTCTTTGGATGGAAATAGCAGAGCCCGTGCGTCTGCAATGGTTCTCAGAGCCAGTGGAGACACAGCAGAGAAGCCACCCAGGGTTCTTGTCAAGACCAAATGGATCTGGGCTGAAATTTCAAGCATCTCACCAGCTGGCACCAGCATCACTCATAAGGAGAGAACTGGGGCTGTCTTTAGGAAAAGATGTTGATAAGCTACTTGCTTTGACAGCCTGGGTAGGCAGGAGTCAAGGCAACAAAAAAGAGAGTGTAATGCCAGAAGGGAAAAGTGAATAGAACTTAGGGGTTGTCGGGGAGCAGAGGGGAGAGGAGTAGATGGAGGAGAGGGAACTGGGGAACATGCTGGGAAGCTAGAGCTTGACTGGGAAAATGACCAAAGCCTCCCCAAGGGCCAGGATTTCACACATTTTCAGTTGTTTGTGCAAGCTGCCAGACAGAATCACCTGAGGGAGCCTTTTAAAACCTGGGATGCCCCTGGGGCCTCCCTTCAGAAATTCTAATGTAATTAGACTGGGGTGGGGCCCAGCATCAAGGCTTCTAATAGCTCCCCAAGTGATTCTACACAAGCCAAGCCGTAGAACCAGGACTCCAGACAGAACTCTTTCAGGAGAACCAGGTGTTTGAGGCGGGCGACGGATGAGAAAAGAGGACGTTCCCTGGAAATGCAGAGGTTTGGGAGGACGGCGATTTGGAAGGATCTGTATTGGCTGGGCAGGCAGGGCCTGGATTAAAAGCATAACTGATGCCGGTCGTCTGATCTGCGCCTCGACCGCCCAGTCCTTCCTCCCCGCCCAAGCAATTATCACTCTCAGCTCAGCTAACCCATTTTGCTTCTCCCTGTTGCAAACACCACGTCTCTCGCCTTCCCACCAAGCATTATTTGCCCTGGATCCTATTTTCTTCATGAGCCTGCTTTTGACAAGTAAAGGCCAATGAGTCTGATATACAAAAACTTTCAAAAAAAAAAAAAACCCAATAAATTGTATATTTTAACAAAGGTCTTCAGAGGACAATGCCTGAACTCACAACAATAATGACAAATCATGGAGAAGACATTCTGGGGTGAAAGGGATCGGTGTGTGTGTTACTTGCTCAGTCGTATCTGACTGTTTATGACCTCATGGACTGTAACCCACCAGGCCCCTCTGTCCATGGAATTCTCCAGGTAAGAATACTGGGTTGCCGTTCCCTTCTCCAAGGGATCTTCCTGACTCAGGGCTCGAACTCTTTTCCTGCATTGCAGGTGGATTCTTTACCATTTGAGCCACCAGGGAAGCTCAACCTCAAAGCACACCTTTGTGAGTAGATGGCTGGCCATGAAACTGATGACTGGAGATGCACGTCTGAGAAATGTCAGGAACAGCTGGGCCCATTCTTCAAGGGGTGACTAGAAATGGCACCCAGGAAAGGCCCAGGCAGCCTCCAGCCTCACTGGACTCTTCTGAATCCCAGCCTCTAGTGTCTTCCTCCCAACTCTTCACCAGCCCTTCTAGCTCTCTATGCCTTCAGCGCTTGCTACAGCTCTGAAGAAAATAAGCTCCACAGGCCGAGCTACCTTGTTAAAAGCTCACTCCATCATGGACATGGCAGGGCTCTGCATTTTAGCTGCACTTCAGCCTCCTCCAGAGAAAACAGGCAGAGAGAAGCAGATTGCAGGTGCAAATTCCCTGGTTTTTATAGGCCCAGGCCTGAGGGATGGATCATCCTGTCACACTTCCCGAAGCTGCATGTGACAAATGAGCGCTTTTCAGTGGGAAAACCATTAGTGGGATGGCGCCAAGGAGGAACAATCCTCCTTTCCGCAGGCCCCTCCCTCCATGTGCTCCTGCCCTCACACTGGGAGAGTCTGAGATTGGGTGCTTCTTCCAAAGACCCTGAGGCCCCAGAGGTCAATGTTCGAATGGAACAGATTACAAAGTCTAAGTCAGAATGAAACCTGTTAATTTGTTGACCCTTTCCTTCCCCTAACTGGGTTTCCTGTCTTATCAAACACAGAACTTGAGTGCTTTTCAAAACCTAGTAAGCCAATTAAACCTGGGAAGGAACCTGCACATTTTCTAACATTTGTTGTTGTTGTTCAGTCACTAAGCTGTGTCCAACTCTTTGCGACCCCATGGACTGCAGCATACCAGGCTTCCCTGTCCTTCACCATTTCCCGGACCTTGCTGAAATTCATGTCCACTGACTCAGTGTTGCCATCCAACCGTCTCGTCCTCTGTGTCCCCTTCTCCTCCTGGTTTCACTCTTTCCCAGCATCAGGGTCTTTTCCAATGAATCATCTCTTTGCATCAGGTGGCCAAAGTATTGGAGCTTCAGCTTCAGCATCAGTCCTTCCAATGAATATTCATTTCTAACACTATAGAACAAAACTTAAAAAGCTACTACATCTGAGCCGGTATATATCTAAGTAGGTCCACGATCATTCTCCAAAGCCTGGAGATGCTTGTTTGGGAACTCTCTATTCTGCCTCAATCTTTCTGTCTGCTCCCCTGGCCCTTGTCCGGTGTCCCTGTCCCGGCATTTCCACCCCCACAAAGAAAATCTCAACTGACCAGTTCCTGTAGTTGAAACCCCCACAGTCCTAAACCAGATGCCCCAAGACCTGCCTCACCAGCAAGATCCACGGCACAAGTGATCCTTCCGTCTCAGGGTGTCTGCCCCTTTCCATCCCCACCACCAAATTACTTGGTTGGCTTAGCCCACTGGCATGACTAAATTGGAACATTCTTCCAGGAAGAATCAGGAAGCAGACATTTCTGACTGAGAACAAACTGATCTGGGGTTCCCTTCACTCTATAACTCTGACATCGTGGGATGACCAGATCTTCGGCCTTCTCAATTAGCTCAGCATCTCCTGAGACTTGTACCCATCTCTGGTGAGCGGACTGAACTGTGAGAAGTCCAGGAGGTGGAGGATGATGCTGAAGCAGGCACTGGGAAAATCAGCAGCCTCAATTCCCTGAGAGCCAACAGCCGGACTACTGTTGGACTCTTCAAAGCCTGGTGCTCTGTCCAGTCGGTACCCACCTGGAATTGGACTTGTCCTGGTTTGTGTATTCCTAAAGGACCCAGGCTTGCTGGGTCTCTCTGCACCCTGGGCCAAGCCTGCCCCCCTAACTTCTGCCCTGGCCCTTGGTTTTAAGACCCAGCATCTGCCCGTGTCCTGTCTCAATCCACCTGCTCCTCTGATCGGGACCTGTCCTCACCAGTTTTTGGCCATTTTGCCCAAAGTAGTTCCGTTCACCATTTCGGACCTTGCTGAAATTCATGTCCACTGACTCAGTGTTGCCATCCAACCGTCTCGTCCTCTGTGTCCCCTTCTCCTCCTGGTTTCACTCTTTCCCAGCATCAGGGTCTTTTCCAATGAATCATCTCTTTGCATCAGGTGGCCAAAGTATTGGAGCTTCAGCTTCAGCATCAGTCCTTCCAATGAATATTCATTTCTAACACTATAGAACAAAACTTAAAAAGCTACTACATCTGAGCCGGTATATATCTAAGTAGGTCCACGATCATTCTCCAAAGCCTGGAGATGCTTGTTTGGGAACTCTCTATTCTGCCTCAATCTTTCTGTCTGCTCCCCTGGCCCTTGTCCGGTGTCCCTGTCCCGGCATTTCCACCCCCACAAAGAAAATCTCAACTGACCAGTTCCTGTAGTTGAAACCCCCACAGTCCTAAACCAGATGCCCCAAGACCTGCCTCACCAGCAAGATCCACGGCACAAGTGATCCTTCCGTCTCAGGGTGTCTGCCCCTTTCCATCCCCACCACCAAATTACTTGGTTGGCTTAGCCCACTGGCATGACTAAATTGGAACATTCTTCCAGGAAGAATCAGGAAGCAGACATTTCTGACTGAGAACAAACTGATCTGGGGTTCCCTTCACTCTATAACTCTGACATCGTGGGATGACCAGATCTTCGGCCTTCTCAATTAGCTCAGCATCTCCTGAGACTTGTACCCATCTCTGGTGAGCGGACTGAACTGTGAGAAGTCCAGGAGGTGGAGGATGATGCTGAAGCAGGCACTGGGAAAATCAGCAGCCTCAATTCCCTGAGAGCCAACAGCCGGACTACTGTTGGACTCTTCAAAGCCTGGTGCTCTGTCCAGTCGGTACCCACCTGGAATTGGACTTGTCCTGGTTTGTGTATTCCCTAAAGGACCCAGGCTTGCTGGGTCTCTCTGCACCCTGGGCCAAGCCTGCCCCCCTAACTTCTGCCCTGGCCCTTGGTTTTAAGACCCAGCATCTGCCCGTGTCTTGTCTCAATCCACCTGCTCCTCTGATCGGGGACCTGCACCCAGCTCCCCTCCCCCTTGCCCTCAAGCCCGCCAGCTGGAGCCAGCGATGACGCAGCTTGTCAGGGCCGGAGATTGATGGCAGGCCCTCTGCTTTCCTTTGCTTTCCTTCCCCGCCCCTTCTTCCACTGTCTGGCTCCTTCCAGCTTTGGGATTTGGAGAATGAGGGAGGTGGCAGAGAGGGAAAATGCTTAGCTGTTCCATTCACATTCTTCTTGATTCAAAGGCTTTTGCTCGGTCCTCACTTGAAGGGGCTCAGCTGAGAGGATGTTAGCCTCTGTCAGAGTGGAAAGGTTTAAGGAACCGGGGTCCCCTTTTTGTCACCTCCCACCCCAGGTTGGCCCAGCGCTGGTCCTGGTCTGAGGCCCCTTTCTGAGGCCCCTTTGATCTCAAAAGCACTCTGAGCAGTGTGCTTCAGGCCCATCTGGCCCCATAATCCCCTGGCCTCTGGGAGGTCCCAAGGAGCTCTTTTGGGAGCCTTGGGGCTGGACCTCCAGGAAGTGGGGGAGGGGATGCTTTAAGTATCATGGGAAGGAGCTGCTGGATCCTAAGGACTAAACTTGCCCCCCTCCCCAACCACACAGGTTTCTACCTGTTCCTGGCCCTGCCGGGGGAGGACAGGATGGGTATCTGTTGGGGTCTGGAAAGGTACTACGTGGAGACAACAAGGCTCTCCAGCCGAGAGCCCCTGGCCACTGTTGTCCTCCTTGCCCACCTCACACATTTGTTATTTCACAATGAAAAGCACCAGATCGGCAGGCAGGCAGGGAACGAGTGAACTGGTGTGCTGAGCAAGCCCCATCCCCACCCACCCCAGCATGAGGGCCCCACAGGCCGAGGGGCACTGGAATCAGGACTGAGAGCCAACAGCCGGACTACTGTTGGACTCTTCAAAGCCGTGCTCTGTCCAGTCGGTACCCACCTGGAATTGGACTTGTCCTGGTTTGTGTATTCCTAAAGGACCCAGGCTTGCTGGGTCTCTCTGCACCCTGGGCCAAGCCTGCCCCCCTAACTTCTGCCCTGGCCCTTGGTTTTAAGACCCAGCATCTGCCCGTGTCTTGTCTCAATCCACCTGCTCCTCTGATCGGGGACCTGCACCCAGCTCCCCTCCCCCTTGCCCTCAAGCCCGCCAGCTGGAGCCAGCGATGACGCAGCTTGTCAGGGCCGGAGATTGATGGCAGGCCCTCTGCTTTCCTTTGCTTTCCTTCCCCGCCCCTTCTTCCACTGTCTGGCTCCTTCCAGCTTTGGGATTTGGAGAATGAGGGAGGTGGCAGAGAGGGAAAATGCTTAGCTGTTCCATTCACATTCTTCTTGATTCAAAGGCTTTTGCTCGGTCCTCACTTGAAGGGGCTCAGCTGAGAGGATGTTAGCCTCTGTCAGAGTGGAAAGGTTTAAGGAACCGGGCTCCCTTTCTGTCACCTCCCCACCCCAGGTTGGCCCAGCGCTGGTCCTGGTCTGAGGCCCCTTTCTGAGGCCCCTTTGATCTCAAAAGCACTCTGAGCAGTGTGCTTCAGGCCCATCTGGCCCCATAATCCCCTGGCCTCTGGGAGGTCCCAAGGAGCTCTTTTGGGAGCCTTGGGGCTGGACCTCCAGGAAGTGGGGGAGGGGATGCTTTAAGTATCATGGGAAGGAGCTGCTGGATCCTAAGGACTAAACTTGCCCCCCTCCCCAACCACACAGGTTTCTACCTGTTCCTGGCCCTGCCGGGGGAGGACAGGATGGGTATCTGTTGGGGTCTGGAAAGGTACTACGTGGAGACAACAAGGCTCTCCAGCCGAGAGCCCCTGGCCACTGTTGTCCTCCTTGCCCACCTCACACATTTGTTATTTCACAATGAAAAGCACCAGATCGGCAGGCAGGCAGGGAACGAGAGTGAACTGGTGTGCTGGAAGCAAGCCCCATCCCCCACCCACCCCAGCATGAGGGCCCCACAGGCCGAGGGGCTCTGGCTGTGACAACTGACTCCAGAGGGGGCAGCTGGGAGGGCAGGGTACAGAAAACAGGGGACACAGCAGTCAGAGTCACGATTCAGACAAACAGTTGGCACCAGACTAGCAGGAAGGGAACAGGCATCCAAGATGTGGTAGCTGAGCCAAACAGGTGGGCAGAGCACAGGAGCAGAAACATGCAGGGCTGAGAGAGCTGACAGATCTGGGAGTGTTCCTCAGGCAGGCCCCGGGCCCTAAAAGACCTGCCTCACCAGATATCCCGCCCTCCGGCTCAAAAGGGAGCTGGCAACAAAAAGCCTGGGACCAATGTGGTGGGGGGAGGGCACACAGGGAGGAGAAGAGCCTCAGGGGGGAAACTTAGGAACCTAAAGGTGGATCACCATGGAGCACAGGAGCCCATGGCTGATGGCAGCCAGAACCACAAGTAGTCTATTCAGTGCCTTTGTGCAAAAAGCTTAGAAAAAGTTACTCCCTCTGGGTAAACACTGCCCCAAGAACGTACGGCTTTGTCAGATGAAAAATGTACCCATTCATCCAGGTAGACTCAAGCCCTCCAGGAGGACACATGATGTGGGGACCAGAGCATGAGCCGGATTTCCTACCCTGCTTATCTCCTCTACTAATCACTTTTATGCAGTTCACAACCTGCACAACTGTGCATGGCAACCCAGACTGCAACAGATAACTCCCCTCCTCCTCCATACTGAGGTTCATGGAGACTGAGCCACTGAAAATCTTACCCACTAGAAGGGAAGGGATGGGCCTATGGACAGGGACAATGGCAAACCTGGTTGGAGCACCAGACCAGAGGAAGGCTATGTTGTGATGTGGAGATACAGAGATCTTTTCCTTTTTGAGGGAGTTATTTTCTAGGTCCTTCTTGCAACTGTTTGTTTTTACTGTGTTTTATTCTGCCATGGAAACAATACAGGTATTGTGCATATGTGTGTGTTTAATGGATCAAGATTTTTGTTTGGGGAATTTTCTTATATTTTTAAACTTTTTATTTTGTATAAGAGTACAGGTGATTAACAAACAATACTGTGATCATTGCAGCGAGTGAACTGGTGTGCTGGAAGCAAGCCCCATCCCCACCCACCCCAGCATGAGGGCCCCACAGGCCGAGGGGCTCTGGCTGTGAAAAGAAAACAGGGGGAAAAACGGGGCAGGTCAGAGTCACGATTCAGACAAACAGTTGGCACCAGACTAGCAGGAAGGGAACAGGCATCCAAGATGT
Organism: Tragulus kanchil; assembly: GCA_022376925.1. Taxonomy (NCBI): domain Eukaryota; kingdom Metazoa; phylum Chordata; class Mammalia; order Artiodactyla; family Tragulidae; genus Tragulus; species Tragulus kanchil. Next base: position 59,910,251 of record JAIOJX010000001.1, on the reverse strand, counting down.
GGTAGCTGAGCCAAACAGGTGGGCAGAGCACAGGAGCAGAAACATGCAGGGCTGAGAGAGCTGACAGATCTGGGAGTGTTCCTCAGGCAGGCCCCGGGCCCTAAAAGACCTGCCTCACCAGATATCCCGCCCTCCGGCTCAAAAGGGAGCTGGCAACAAAAAGCCTGGGACCAATGTGGGGGGGGGAGGGCACACAGGGAGGAGAAGAGCCTCAGGGGGGAAACTTAGGAACCTAAAGGTGGATCACCATGGAGCACAGGAGCCCATGGCTGATGGCAGCCAGAACCACAAGTAGTCTATTCAGTGCCTTTGTGCAAAAAGCTTAGAAAAAGTTACTCCCTCTGGGTAAACACTGCCCCAAGAACGTACGGCTTTGTCAGATGAAAAATGTACCCATTCATCCAGGTAGACTCAAGCCCTCCAGGAGGACACATGATGTGGGGACCAGAGCATGAGCCGGATTTCCTACCCTGCTTATCTCCTCTACTAATCACTTTTATGCAGTTCACAACCTGCACAACTGTGCATGGCAACCCAGACTGCAACAGATAACTCCCCTCCTCCTCCATACTGAGGTTCATGGAGACTGAGCCACTGAAAATCTTACCCACTAGAAGGGAAGGGATGGGCCTATGGACAGGGACAATGGCAAACCTGGTTGGAGCACCAGACCAGAGGAAGGCTATGTTGTGATGTGGAGATACAGAGATCTTTTCCTTTTTGAGGGAGTTATTTTCTAGGTCCTTCTTGCAACTGTTTGTTTTTACTGTGTTTTATTCTGCCATGGAAACAATACAGGTATTGTGCATATGTGTGTGTTTAATGGATCAAGATTTTTGTTTGGGGAATTTTCTTATATTTTTAAACTTTTTATTTTGTATAAGAGTACAGGTGATTAACAAACAATACTGTGATCATTTCAGGTAAACAGCAAAGGGATTCTTCCATACATATACATGTATCCATTCTCCTCCAATCTCCCCTCCCATCCAGGCTGCCGCATACCATTGAGAAGATTTCCTTGTGCTACACAGTAGGTCCTTGCTGGTTATCCATTTTAAATACAGCAGTGTGTACATGTCCGTCCCAAACTCCCTAACTATTCCTCCCCAACGGCAACCATAAGTTTGTTTTCAAAATCTGTGAGTCTCTTTCTATTTTATACGTTCATCAGTATCATTTCATTTTAGATCCCACATATTAGGGATATAATATGATAGTTCTCCTTCTCTGTCTGACTTACTTCACTCAGTATAACACTCTCTAGGTTGATTCATATTGCTGCAAATGGCATTATTTCATTCCTTTTTAATGGATGAGTAATATTCCATTGTATATGTGTACCACAACTTTTTTAGGGTTAAGATTATTAATGCAATACATACACACACGCATACACAAACCTGTGTTTATTCTAATACCAACACGTATCTAGCAATTATTTTATATTTTTAATTTGTTTAATTGTGGTAAAGTATACATAACATCAGACTTTCCTGGTGACTCAGTGGTAGCCTGCCAATGCAGGAGAAGCAGGTTCGTTTCCTGGATGGGGAAGATCCCCTAGAGAAGGACATGGCAACCCCCTCCAGTATTCTTGCCTGGGGAATCCCATGGACAGAGGATGGGCTACAGCCCACGAGTGTCACAAACAGTAGGACACAACTTAGCAACTAAACAACTACGACAAACACATAGCATCGACTTAAGCATCTTAATCATTTTAAGTGTCCAATTCAGTGGCTCTGAGTACATTCACATTGTTGTGCCATATAAATCAGCATAGCCCCTCCGACTTTTGTGATGTGGAGATACAGAGATCTTTTCCTTTTTGAGGGAGTTATTTTCTAGGTCCTTCTTGCAACTGTTTGTTTTTACTGTGTTTTATTCTGCCATGGAAACAATACAGGTATTGTGCATATGTGTGTGTTTAATGGATCAAGATTTTTGTTTGGGGAATTTTCTTATATTTTTAAACTTTTTATTTTGTATAAGAGTACAGGTGATTAACAAACAATACTGTGATCATTTCAGGTAAACAGCAAAGGGATTCTTCCATACATATACATGTATCCATTCTCCTCCAATCTCCCCTCCCATCCAGGCTCCCATACCATTGAGGAGATTTCCTTGTGCTACACAGTAGGTCCTTGCTGGTTATCCATTTTAAATACAGCAGTGTGTACATGTCCGTCCCAAACTCCCTAACTATTCCTCCCCAACGGCAACCATAAGTTTGTTTTCAAAATCTGTGAGTCTCTTTCTATTTTATACGTTCATCAGTATCATTTCATTTTAGATCCCACATATTAGGGATATAATATGATAGTTCTCCTTCTCTGTCTGACTTACTTCACTCAGTATAACACTCTCTAGGTTGATTCATATTGCTGCAAATGGCATTATTTCATTCCTTTTTAATGGATGAGTAATATTCCATTGTATATGTGTACCACAACTTTTTTAGGGTTAAGATTATTAATGCAATACATACACACACGCATACACAAACCTGTGTTTATTCTAATACCAACACGTATCTAGCAATTATTTTATATTTTTAATTTGTTTAATTGTGGTAAAGTATACATAACATCAGACTTTCCTGGTGACTCAGTGGTAGCCTGCCAATGCAGGAGAAGCAGGTTCGTTTCCTGGATGGGGAAGATCCCCTAGAGAAGGACATGGCAACCCCCTCCAGTATTCTTGCCTGGGGAATCCCATGGACAGAGGATGGGCTACAGCCCACGAGTGTCACAAACAGTAGGACACAACTTAGCAACTAAACAACTACGACAAACACATAGCATCGACTTAAGCATCTTAATCATTTTAAGTGTCCAATTCAGTGGCTCTGAGTACATTCACATTGTTGTGCCATATAAACGTGTCTTTTGTATCCCTCAACCTCTCCCTTGCATTCCTCTCCCCCAGAGCCCCCCACATAACCCGACTCTCTGGGGGACCCCATTCCCTTTTGCTCTGCTCTCAAGTGGAACCTAAGCTGTGTTATTGCAACAATACTCCTCGGTTCCCTTCTCTATACAAGGGAGGCAGATCAAGGTCCCTCCCTGTTTGGAGGGCCTATGACCGTGAAAAGCCTGTCCCACCTCCTGCCATAAGGTGTGCTTCCTGACCCCTCCTCTCCAGCAACTCAACAGAGGGTCCTGTGGCCCTGGAAGCTGGTGAAAGTGAAAGTGGTAGTCGCTCAGTCTTGTCCAACTCTTTTGCGACCCCATGGAGTCCTGCCAGGCTCTTCTGTCCATGGGATTCCTCAGGCAAGAATACTGGAGTGGGTAGCCATGCCTTTCTCCAGGGGGTCTTCCTGGAAGCTGGGGTGGGGGAAAAAATGAGCCCCAGGGCAGACTCTGGTGACTGCTGTGCTCAGAGTTGAATATAAAATTTGGGCTAGGTACAGCTGAGATCAACGGACTTGGCCTGGGACCAAGGGAGGTAGCCGAGCCTGTAGTCAGCCAGCGGCTACCTGCTAACAAGCACTTCACTGACACTTCATTCCAGAATGGCCTTTCCAGTAAGTCTTTGCTGACAAAGGCAGGGGGAGGGGGAGCCAGCTGGAGACAGAACAAGGACCTACTGGAGCTTGGCCTGACTCCAGGGCATGGCCGCCTTGCCAGGTAAGACAAGGAGGGGGACAACTTCTGTCAGAGCCACCTCGCAAAGACATTTGTGAGAAAAAGAACTCTCTGCTCACAGGAACATAACATCAGACTTTCCTGGTGACTCAGTGGTAGCCTGCCAATGCAGGAGACATTCTTTCCTGGGGGGAGTCCTAGAGAAGGACATGGCAACCCCCTCCAGTATTCTTGCCTGGGGAATCCCATGGACAGAGGATGGGCTACAGCCCACGAGTGTCACAAACAGTAGGACACAACTTAGCAACTAAACAACTACGACAAACACATAGCATCGACTTAAGCATCTTAATCATTTTAAGTGTCCAATTCAGTGGCTCTGAGTACATTCACATTGTTGTGCCATATAAACGTGTCTTTTGTATCCCTCAACCTCTCCCTTGCATTCCTCTCCCCCAGAGCCCCCCACATAACCCGACTCTCTGGGGGACCCCATTCCCTTTTGCTCTGCTCTCAAGTGGAACCTAAGCTGTGTTATTGCAACAATACTCCTCGGTTCCCTTCTCTATACAAGGGAGGCAGATCAAGGTCCCTCCCTGTTTGGAGGGCCTATGACCGTGAAAAGCCTGTCCCACCTCCTGCCATAAGGTGTGCTTCCTGACCCCTCCTCTCCAGCAACTCAACAGAGGGTCCTGTGGCCCTGGAAGCTGGTGAAAGTGAAAGTGGTAGTCGCTCAGTCTTGTCCAACTCTTTTGCGACCCCATGGAGTCCTGCCAGGCTCTTCTGTCCATGGGATTCCTCAGGCAAGAATACTGGAGTGGGTAGCCATGCCTTTCTCCAGGGGGTCTTCCTGGAAGCTGGGGTGGGGAAAAATATGAGCCCCAGGGCAGAATCTGGTGACTGCTGTGCTCAGAGTTGAATATAAAATTTGGGCTAGGTACAGCTGAGATCAACGGACTTGGCCTGGGACCAAGGGAGGTAGCCGAGCCTGTAGTCAGCCAGCGGCTACCTGCTAACAAGCACTTCACTGACACTTCATTCCAGAATGGCCTTTCCAGTAAGTCTTTGCTGACAAAGGCAGGGGGAGGGGGAGCCAGCTGGAGACAGAACAAGGACCTACTGGAGCTTGGCCTGACTCCAGGGCATGGCCGCCTTGCCAGGTAAGACAGGGAGAGGGGAGGGCGGGCCTCTTCCAAGACAACTTCTGTCAGAGCCACCTCGCAAAGACATTTGTGAGAAAAAAGAACTCTCTGCTCACAGGAATTCTGCCTGCCAGCACAACGTGTGTTATGATTTATACACAACGGACTAGAATAGGATTCAGGGACTAACACCTGGACTAATTAATTAGCTGGGTGGCCTTGGGTAAGTCCCTCCTCCTCGCCCAGTCTCAGTTGCCTTCTGTGTACCGTTTGCAAGGAAACTGAGCTTGTCAATCATCTCTCCAGCCTTCTAGCCGATCCTGGTCTGTCCAGTCTCCCATCTGCATTCACTTGTTAGGACGACACTGCATCAGGCCCTGCTCACAGCCTCACTTCTTGCAGCCTCCGACTCCATGGCTTTGGAATGTCGCCACCAAACATGACGTGGAAGGGAATCCAATTTTCCAGAGGCTGAAGTGAGAGCTCACCAAGGATTCATTCTGGCGGGCTCTTTTCCAGACCACCGTGCTCCCCTCCCATTAGGCCCCACTGCTTGCTCAAGCGCTTTTTCTCTCTGTCTCACTCTGTGTCTCTACCATTCTTGCTCTCCCTGGCTTGCTCCATTCTCTTGGTGGCATTTATCCTTTATGGTGATTAATGTAGACACCAGGCAAATGCCAGCCAGAGGAAAATGGAAATGAAGTCCCTGTCCCTTTCCTTTGTGCCCTCGGAGGGGTAGTCAGAAGCACCCCCTGTATCTGTGTCTGCTAAGGAGGGGTGAGGCCTTGGTGGGGCTGAAGTCAGTGCATCTGGCAAGGCGGCAGTGGGGACAAAGTGACCCTCACAAATTATACCTTGTCGGGACTTCCCTGGTGCTCCAGTGGCTAAAACTCTTCACTCACAATGCAGGGGGCCTGGGTTCCATCTCTGGTCGAGGAACTAGATCCCACATGCTGCAACTAAAGGACCTGCATGTTGCGACTAAGACCCAGTGCAATCAAATCAATAAATATTAAAACAACAACAACAAATGACAGTTTGTCCTGTGCTTGGGAGGGCAGGTTCCATCCTAATGGCTCTCTTTGTTGAGTTCTGAACTGACCCTTCACCCCTGCCAGCAGTGAGATGGATGGCACCTTCATAAAAATCCCCCGGGCCTCTTCCAGACAACTTCGTAAATGAAAATTTAAAAAACTCTGCTCACAGGAATTCTGCCTGCCAGCACAACGTGTGTTATGATTATACACAACGGACTAGAATAGGATTCAGGGACTAACACCTGGACTAATTAATTAGCTGGGTGGCCTTGGGTAAGTCCCTCCTCCTCGCCCAGTCTCAGTTGCCTTCTGTGTACCGTTTGCAAGGAAACTGAGCTTGTCAATCATCTCTCCAGCCTTCTAGCCGATCCTGGTCTGTCCAGTCTCCCATCTGCATTCACTTGTTAGACGACACTGCATCAGGCCCTGCTCACAGCCTCACTTCTTGCAGCCTCCGACTCCATGGCTTTGGAATGTCGCCACCAAACATGACGTGGAAGGGAATCCAATTTTCCAGAGGCTGAAGTGAGAGCTCACCAAGGATTCATTCTGGCGGGCTCTTTTCCAGACCACCGTGCTCCCCTCCCATTAGGCCCCACTGCTTGCTCAAGCGCTTTTTCTCTCTGTCTCACTCTGTGTCTCTACCATTCTTGCTCTCCCTGGCTTGCTCCATTCTCTTGGTGGCATTTATCCTTTATGGTGATTAATGTAGACACCAGGCAAATGCCAGCCAGAGGAAAATGGAAATGAAGTCCCTGTCCCTTTCCTTTGTGCCCTCGGAGGGGTAGTCAGAAGCACCCCCTGTATCTGTGTCTGCTAAGGAGGGGTGAGGCCTTGGTGGGGCTGAAGTCAGTGCATCTGGCAAGGCGGCAGTGGGGACAAAGTGACCCTCACAAATTATACCTTGTCGGGACTTCCCTGGTGCTCCAGTGGCTAAAACTCTTCACTCACAATGCAGGGGGCCTGGGTTCCATCTCTGGTCGAGGAACTAGATCCCACATGCTGCAACTAAAGGACCTGCATGTTGCGACTAAGACCCAGTGCAATCAAATCAATAAATATTAAAACAACAACAACAAATGACAGTTTGTCCTGTGCTTGGGAGGGCAGGTTCCATCCTAATGGCTCTCTTTGTTGAGTTCTGAACTGACCCTTCACCCCTGCCAGCAGTGAGATGGATGGCACCTTCATACTCCAGGCAAGAACATCTGGAAGGCCCCCCAGCCCTAGAACCTTCTCCCTCATCTAGATTCTTCTCTCTTATCAGAAAAGGCTCAAGTGGTTGACAGAACACACGAAAGTAGGGCTGAGTGACTGTATCATAGGTCTTTCTTTCTGACTTCTCCTCTCACCAAACCTTGGACCACCAAGCCACTGTGGATTACCTTTTTAGCAAGTCTTTCTGATGCCCACCTAGAGGATGTATATTTTGATAAAACTTTCCAGAGTGGAGAAGAGTCACAGAAACCAACCCAAATGAACTGATGACAGTTTCAGCAACTTCTGTTTCTCTGTCAGCCCATCAGGGAAGATTCGCGATCATGTCCATGGCTCAGAGGGTGGGGCGAGGCAGAACCTGGACGGCCAACCTCCGAGAAACGCAGAGCCTGTGAGATACCTGGAACTATGAGCTGTGTTATGCTGCAGTCTAGGGACCGTCTACATAACAACCTTCCTATCACATACCCCACATGACACCAGAGTAGAAAACTGCCACCCTGCCTGTCAACGAACCAACAATGGCCAACGACACAGCAGTTCATGCATTGCCTCCTCTCCATCATGTGTTCCAAACTTCCACAGATCCTTGAGGTCCATGAGTCATCTCTGGTACAATCTGTGGCTGTTTCTGACAATCACGTACCCATTTCTCCCCAAGTCTGCTCACATTAAGAGTTCCATCATGAATATTTTCAAATATATAGAGCTGCTAAAGTAGCCCAGCAAACAATACGATAACCACCTTTATATTCATTGCCTAGATTCAACATTTATTAATATTCTTGCCATTTTGCTTTATCTCTGTGTGTATATTTATACATATTTTTATTGTGGCAAAACAGCATAACATAAAAGTTACCATTTTAATCATTTTTAAGTGTACAATTCAATGCTTTTAAGTACATTCACACTGCTATGCAACCATCACCATCATCCACTTTTATGACTTTTTCACCTTCCCAAACCAAAGTTCTGTACCCATTAAACAACTCCCCATATTCCCCAATCCCTATTTATATCTTTTTAAATGCTGTATCAGTTTCAAAGATCATGATGCATAGTCCCTAACTACTTCCATCATTCATCTCCTAAGAATCAGAACATTCCCACATAATCACAATGTCATTCTCACACTGAAGACAATTAACAATCTGCAATCCAGTTGTCGGGGTCGTCTTAAATAAGCAAAGGGTTCTACATGTAAAATGAGAGGAATGAGTCACATCCAGTCATTTCATAAACCATGGAGTGCTAGATAAATGTGCGGCATTAATAACCTTATTAGAGGATCTTGAAAATTTGTTTCAGCTCTAAAATTCAATTAGTGTTTATGATTTTCCAAAGGGTTCTGCCTCCAGATCAGTTAACGTGCCAGAGGCCGCTCCTCATCCCACGCCAGCCCTCCAAGGCAGGAAGAGACTCTTGGGGGATAGAGCCTTCATCCCTGCCTCTTCTACCTTTACACCTGATCAGCAATCAACAACTATGTCAAATAGGACTTGCCTAGTGACACGGTGGTAAAGAATCCACTTATCAATGCAGGGGACATGGGTTTGAACCTTGGTCCAGGAAGATCCCACATGCCTTGGAGCAACTAAGCCTGTGCACCACAGCAACTGAGCCCATGCCCTAAAACTCATGCTCTGCAACCAGAGAAGCCCTGCAATGAGAAGCCCACGCATCACAACTAGAATTCCAGTCACCACGACGAGAGAAAGCCTGCACGTAGCAATAAAGACCCAGTGCAGTCAAAAATAAATAAATACAATTAAAAAACAACCTTTCCACAAATATATCAAATAAATCTGTACAAATCCAATGACTGACTCCACAGAGTAGTTTCTCAAGATTACAAACATGAAAGAAGCCTCAAGTACCTGGCCACAGGCAAGGGAGCCTTCATCAGCATGTGGACAGCAGCCACCAACGTGGACTGGCCCAGGGAGCAATAGGTCCCCCCCAAAGTGGTGTGTCTAGGGCTCTCACTCCCCGCCTGTAGCACTGCTCCCACCTCTCCTCAAACCAGGTTCTTGACTTTTCACCTTCCCAAACCAAAGTTCTGTACCCATTAAACAACTCCCCATATTCCCCAATCCCTATTTATATCTTTTTAAATGCTGTATCAGTTTCAAAGATCATGATGCATAGTCCCTAACTACTTCCATCATTCATCTCCTAAGAATCAGAACATTCCCACATAATCACAATGTCATTCTCACACTGAAGACAATTAACAATCTGCAATCCAGTTGTCGGGGTCGTCTTAAATAAGCAAAGGGTTCTACATGTAAAATGAGAGGAATGAGTCACATCCAGTCATTTCATAAACCATGGAGTGCTAGATAAATGTGCGGCATTAATAACCTTATTAGAGGATCTTGAAAATTTGTTTCAGCTCTAAAATTCAATTAGTGTTTATGATTTTCCAAAGGGTTCTGCCTCCAGATCAGTTAACGTGCCAGAGGCCGCTCCTCATCCCACGCCAGCCCTCCAAGGCAGGAAGAGACTCTTGGGGGATAGAGCCTTCATCCCTGCCTCTTCTACCTTTACACCTGATCAGCAATCAACAACTATGTCAAATAGGACTTGCCTAGTGACACGGTGGTAAAGAATCCACTTATCAATGCAGGGGACATGGGTTTGAACCTTGGTCCAGGAAGATCCCACATGCCTTGGAGCAACTAAGCCTGTGCACCACAGCAACTGAGCCCATGCCCTAAAACTCATGCTCTGCAACCAGAAAAGCCCTGCAATGAGAAGCCCACGCATCACAACTAGAATTCCAGTCACCACGACGAGAGAAAGCCTGCACGTAGCAATAAAGACCCAGTGCAGTCAAAAATAAATAAATACAATTAAAAAACAACCTTTCCACAAATATATCAAATAAATCTGTACAAATCCAATGACTGACTCCACAGAGTAGTTTCTCAAGATTACAAACATGAAAGAAGCCTCAAGTACCTGGCCACAGGCAAGGGAGCCTTCATCAGCATGTGGACAGCAGCCACCAACGTGGACTGGCCCAGGGAGCAATAGGTCCCCCCCAAAGTGGTGTGTCTAGGGCTCTCACTCCCCGCCTGTAGCACTGCTCCCACCTCTCCTCAAACCAGGTTCTTGACTCTGTGCAAACATTTGAGCTCCTTGGTGTTTGTATTTGTCTCTGCCTCCAGATACCTGTGCACAGTCACCAATCACTTGAGTTTTCAACTGCTTTTTTCTAAGCCAACTTAACAATCAATTTTCGTACGATTGCATGGCTTGGCTTTGCAGTCTAGCACAACCAGGCACTGAGTCAACGTTTTCTTTTTCTTTATTTATACTGTGTCTTGTTTCAGAAAGGATTTAAAATGAGGAGACAACATTTAGTAAACACTGGACCAGATGCTCAAAACTCAGCTAGGTGTTGTGGGAAAGGCAAGAGAGTTTTTTTAGGGTTTTCTTATTTTGTTTGTTTTTATTTACCCACAGGTGAGTTTACATAAAGTTCATTTGGGGAGAGAAGACTCTAAGGGGGCAACTCACCCACAACAGCTCTGGCTCAGCAACTGGGAGCCTGAATACCTGGGTTCTTACTCCCACTCTGGCTACTAGCTAGCTGTGTGATCCTGGACAAGTTGCCTCATGTCTCTGGGCCTCAGTTTCCTTACAGGTAAAATGAAGAAGCTGTGTATGAGTGTAGAGACAGAATGAAGAGATTGGTAATATTGGTTTTCTGAGGGGATGGCATCAGAGGGGTGGGAGAGGGGTATAATTTTTTCTTACACCCTCTCTGGACGTTTTGACTTGTAATGAGTATGTGTGACTTTTGTGGTTAAATACATTGGTCATTTACAAGTGGGAATGGATGGAACTTGCTAAATTCTGGTTTAGCTCTAACCATGGTCTGTGAGTATTTGTGGTTTGGATAATACCTAACCTTTGGAGGTGGGAGAAGGGAAAGCTTATGGAGGGCTCTGATAATCAAGGAAGGCTTCCTGGAGGAGGAGACACTCTAGGTGGGATCTGAAGGACTGGCATGCTTTGGATTGGTAGAGACGCGAAAAGGGCATCCTGGCCATAGGGTGAAAATGGGCAATAAACTAGCTGAGACCACAATAAAAAATGGAGGACAAAGAGTACTGTAACTTTCCTGAGGCCTAGAAGCACCTTGGGTTGGCGATGGGGGCATCCCAGGCTGAGGTGGAAGCCTGAGAGCAGAAATAGTCCAGCGCAGTCTCCTGCCAGGGGGCAGCCCCTAGGCCCACCTGCCATCCCAGCAGCTGCAGAATCTGAGCGGCAGAAAGTCTGGAGGCCCCGGCCTGGTGCTCTTGGATCACCGAGTAAGCATAACACTTGGGTATTAGCTAATCAATCTCGTAAATTCATCTCTCTTTTACTGGGATCTGTCAGGAAGCTGATTAAATGCTGTGCGAGTGGGATTTGGCTCAGATGCTAGCCCGGAGCTTGGGGCTGAAGTTTTTCAATGTTCAGCTCATGCATAAAATTCATAGTTTATCATTACCCAGACTTGCTTCTCTAGAACTGTCCAGATGGGAATATTTCTATGTGACAGTCCTATCCTGGATGAGCTGGTGGCCTGGCTGCTCTCCCCATGGTTGCCTCTGCAGTAGGTGCTGCCCCACCCCCACTCAACTCTGTCTGCAGAATCACCCGGCTAGGATGCCAAGAGCCCTAGGCATTCAGCTGGCTCTTCCAGTTTCCTGGGGCCCCAAAGGGATTCCCGGAGGCAAAGCCAGCACCTTATACCTCCAGTATCCTCAGGCAAAACTGAGGAGTAGGCTGGATGTCTTTAAGGAGTGGCGGGTATACCACCTCTACCATCTCCTGTCCCCATCCCTGGCTAAATGCCCTCTGGCTGTCTTTCTAGCCTGGGTGCCCCTGTTTCTCCTCTCTCAAAGCCCCAAATACCCCAAAATAACCTAGACCTGGATTCTCCAAAGGTCAGTCCCTCCTTTATCTTCAACCCTCAGCCTAAGCAGATGAAGCAGCCCCGGCAAACAAGCAGATGGGAAAGGACCAGGGAGGAGACTGAGCCAAGACCACAGGGAGGAAACTGAGCCCAGACCACAACTTTCTCTACTGCCTCTGACCTTGTTTCCTCGTCTATAAGGTCTCTTCCAGCTCTGCTATTCCCTTTGCTATGACTACACAAACATTTCTAGCAGGCCCAATGGAACTATCGACCCCATGTTCATTCCTACTATCTTCTCCAGTTTCTAGGTAGCCCCCAAAGAATAATGATATTAGTACCAGAAACTACTATATATTAAGCACTCTCTGAATCCCAAGCCCTATGTTTGTCCAGGTCTCAAAGTGGGGATCCTGCCTGAACCTGCAGCCTGGCCAGTGGTGGAGGGATGAAGACATCAACAAGGCATCATTGCCAAAGATGCTAAGCATCGGGGTAGGTAGGTGCTTGCAACTGAGTTCGAAGCTAAAGGGTTCGAATGGTGCATGGCGAATACAGTGTGTGTCCCCAGGGGTTAAGAAATGGGACAAATGATGACATTTCAGTCAACAAAAGGCTCATCTTCCGATTCATCAAATTGATCATATGCATTTTTTTCTTCACTTGGCTGTTTAGAAAAAAAAGGGCAAAGGATAATGAAATAGAGCCTGCATGAGGGAATGATTCAAGTAAGTAATTTTCAGGCAATATTCTGGATTCAGGACACATTTTGCCCTATAGTTTCTCCATCCTAGAAAAATAAGAAAATTTTACAGACAAGGAAATGAAGGTTTTAATAGGAGAAGCTGCAGCCCAAAGTCACATTGCTAGTATGTGGCTATGGTGGAAGCAGAACCCACATTCTCTGACTTCTAGAAATCAGTGATTCCCGGAGGCAAAGCCAGCACCTTATACCTCCAGTATCCTCAGGCAAAACTGAGGAGTAGGCTGGATGTCTTTAAGGAGTGGCGGGTATACCACCTCTACCATCTCCTGTCCCCATCCCTGGCTAAATGCCCTCTGGCTGTCTTTCTAGCCTGGGTGCCCCTGTTTCTCCTCTCTCAAAGCCCCAAATACCCCAAAATAACCTAGACCTGGATTCTCCAAAGGTCAGTCCCTCCTTTATCTTCAACCCTCAGCCTAAGCAGATGAAGCAGCCCCGGCAAACAAGCAGATGGGAAAGGACCAGGGAGGAGACTGAGCCAAGACCACAGGGAGGAAACTGAGCCCAGACCACAACTTTCTCTACTGCCTCTGACCTTGTTTCCTCGTCTATAAGGTCTCTTCCAGCTCTGCTATTCCCTTTGCTATGACTACACAAACATTTCTAGCAGGCCCAATGGAACTATCGACCCCATGTTCATTCCTACTATCTTCTCCAGTTTCTAGGTAGCCCCCAAAGAATAATGATATTAGTACCAGAAACTACTATATATTAAGCACTCTCTGAATCCCAAGCCCTATGTTTGTCCAGGTCTCAAAGTGGGGATCCTGCCTGAACCTGCAGCCTGGCCAGTGGTGGAGGGATGAAGACATCAACAAGGCATCATTGCCAAAGATGCTAAGCATCGGGGTAGGTAGGTGCTTGCAACTGAGTTCGAAGCTAAAGGGTTCGAATGGTGCATGGCGAATACAGTGTGTGTCCCCAGGGGTTAAGAAATGGGACAAATGATGACATTTCAGTCAACAAAAGGCTCATCTTCCGATTCATCAAATTGATCATATGCATTTTTTTCTTCACTTGGCTGTTTAGAAAAAAAAGGGCAAAGGATAATGAAATAGAGCCTGCATGAGGGAATGATTCAAGTAAGTAATTTTCAGGCAATATTCTGGATTCAGGACACATTTTGCCCTATAGTTTCTCCATCCTAGAAAAATAAGAAAATTTTACAGACAAGGAAATGAAGGTTTTAATAGGAGAAGCTGCAGCCCAAAGTCACATTGCTAGTATGTGGCTATGGTGGAAGCAGAACCCACATTCTCTGACTTCTAGAAATCAGTGTTCTGACTGATAACACCATACTATCTTCCTATGACCCCAAACATTTGGGCTGCTATTTAGAAAACAAAGTCCTTAGTCATCAAACAGAATCCACTTCACTGAGCCTTACATTCTAAGGCAAGAACGGGGCCTCAGATTTTAGAGAGAATGTCAACAATGAATTGAAATGAAAATCCTCAATCCACCAGAAAACTGCATGATTATCTGTCCATTCTCAAATATTCTGGTCAACAGAGGCTTCGCACCATCTATGGAAAATTCTCTTTTAGGCATCTGAAAACAATGGCTGAGCCGACATCTCATTGGCTCGGAGATTCTCCTCAAACCAATGATTGCTTCTCCCTTTGGATGTTGTTGAGGAAATAGCAGCTCAGGCTAAGGTTGGAGCAGAGGAAAAAGAAACGGCAGAAAACAAAAACACGTTCCCAGCTGGGGCCCCTCTTCCACTGAGCAGTGCAGACACTTGACAGCTCCAGGAGGGGGAAGAGAGCTGAGATTAAACAGTCTTCAAAGGCCAAGGAAAGATTCACTGCCAGCAGACAAGGAGCATGATCTCTTTGACACACACTGCGTGTGTTACATATGGGTGTGCAATGTGTCTGTGTTTGGGGAGAGGAAATGTTCCTCTCTAGGAACACACCCAGATATGTGTGTGTGTATGTGTGTCTGTGTGTGTGCATATATATATATGTATATATATATTTTGTATGTATGTATGTATTAAGTCACATTTGGTGTCCTTACTCTAAATTCAGAGCTACTCCTGCTGTTGGTGGAGGTGGGCCTGATAGTTCTCTAAAATAAAATTCTGGAATATATACTCAACCGTTTTGGGGGAGTCTCCTGTACCAGGCCTTGATGTCGTCAACTTGTCCTCCTTGCGCTGCTGAGCAGAAAGCCTCCAAATGGGTTTAATAGGAGTCAAGCTAAGTTTTCAGAAATTCGCAGGACACATTTTGCCCTATAGTTTCTCCATCCTAGAAAAATAAGAAAATTTTACAGACAAGGAAATGAAGGTTTTAATAGGAGAAGCTGCAGCCCAAAGTCACATTGCTAGTATGTGGCTATGGTGGAAGCAGAACCCACATTCTCTGACTTCTAGAAATCAGTGTTCTGACTGATAACACCATACTATCTTCCTATGACCCCAAACATTTGGGCTGCTATTTAGAAAACAAAGTCCTTAGTCATCAAACAGAATCCACTTCACTGAGCCTTACATTCTAAGGCAAGAACGGGGCCTCAGATTTTAGAGAGAATGTCAACAATGAATTGAAATGAAAATCCTCAATCCACCAGAAAACTGCATGATTATCTGTCCATTCTCAAATATTCTGGTCAACAGAGGCTTCGCACCATCTATGGAAAATTCTCTTTTAGGCATCTGAAAACAATGGCTGAGCCGACATCTCATTGGCTCGGAGATTCTCCTCAAACCAATGATTGCTTCTCCCTTTGGATGTTGTTGAGGAAATAGCAGCTCAGGCTAAGGTTGGAGCAGAGGAAAAAGAAACGGCAGAAAACAAAAACACGTTCCCAGCTGGGGCCCCTCTTCCACTGAGCAGTGCAGACACTTGACAGCTCCAGGAGGGGGAAGAGAGCTGAGATTAAACAGTCTTCAAAGGCCAAGGAAAGATTCACTGCCAGCAGACAAGGAGCATGATCTCTTTGACACACACTGCGTGTGTTACATATGGGTGTGCAATGTGTCTGTGTTTGGGGAGAGGAAATGTTCCTCTCTAGGAACACACCCAGATATGTGTGTGTGTATGTGTGTCTGTGTGTGTGCATATATATATATGTATATATATATATATGTATGTATGTATGTATGTATTAAGTCACATTTGGTGTCCTTACTCTAAATTCAGAGCTACTCCTGCTGTTGGTGGAGGTGGGCCTGATAGTTCTCTAAAATAAAATTCTGGAATATATACTCAACCGTTTTGGGGGAGTCTCCTGTACCAGGCCTTGATGTCGTCAACTTGTCCTCCTTGCGCTGCTGAGCAGAAAGCCTCCATCAACACCCCTGCCCCCTATACCCCCTCTTCAGGGCAGTTTAACCTGTTGCAGCCTTTGTAGGGGTTTCCCAGGTGGCGCTAGTGGTAAAGACTCACCTGCCAATGCAGGAGACGTAAGACACGCAGGTTCAAGCCCTTGGTTGGGAAGATCCCCTGGAGGAGGGAATGGCAACCCACATCAGTGTTCTTTTTTAAAATTTTTCATTTATTTATTTATTTTTGGCTATTCTGGGTTTTCAGTGCTGTTGCAGGTTCTTCTCTAACTGCAGGGACTGGGACCTACTCTCTAGTTGAGGTGAGCAGGCTTCTTGGTATGGTGACTTCTCTTGTTGTCAGACTCTAGGGCACATGGGCTTCAGTACTTGCAGCATATGGGCTCAATTAAGAGTTGTGGCTCCAAGACTCTAGAACAGACTCAATAGTTCTGGTTCACAGGTATAGTTGCTCTGCAGCGTGTGGGATCTTCCCGGATCAGGGATCGAACCCGTGTCTCCTGCATTGGCAAGCGAACTCTTTACCACTGAGCTACCAGAGAAGCCACATGCACACCAGTATTCTTGGCTGGAGAATCTCCTCAGTAGAGGAGCCTGGCAGGCTACAGTTCATGCAGTTGCACAGAGTCAGACACGACTGGAGCAACTGAGCACACAACACGCATAGCTTTTGTAGACCCTTTTGCTTTTTCCTTTCTTTACTTTCCTTTTGATTTCCTTCAATCTTATGTACACATAGGAGGCAATTTACAAATGCTGCACCTTCGTGGCAGTGGAGCCAACAGCTGGCTAGGAAAACTGCGTGTGTTACATATGGGTGTGCAATGTGTCTGTGTTTGGGAGAGGAAATGTTCCTCTCTAGGAACACACCAGATATGTGTGTGTGTATGTGTGTCTGTGTGTGTGCATATATATATATTATATATATATATATAGTATGTATGTATGTATTAAGTCACATTTGGTGTCCTTACTCTAAATTCAGAGCTACTCCTGCTGTTGGTGGAGGTGGGCCTGATAGTTCTCTAAAATAAAATTCTGGAATATATACTCAACCGTTTTGGGGGAGTCTCCTGTACCAGGCCTTGATGTCGTCAACTTGTCCTCCTTGCGCTGCTGAGCAGAAAGCCTCCATCAACACCCCTGCCCCCTATACCCCCTCTTCAGGGCAGTTTAACCTGTTGCAGCCTTTGTAGGGGTTTCCCAGGTGGCGCTAGTGGTAAAGACTCACCTGCCAATGCAGGAGACGTAAGACACGCAGGTTCAAGCCCTTGGTTGGGAAGATCCCCTGGAGGAGGGAATGGCAACCCACATCAGTGTTCTTTTTTAAAATTTTTCATTTATTTATTTATTTTTGGCTATTCTGGGTTTTCAGTGCTGTTGCAGGTTCTTCTCTAACTGCAGGGACTGGGACCTACTCTCTAGTTGAGGTGAGCAGGCTTCTTGGTATGGTGACTTCTCTTGTTGTCAGACTCTAGGGCACATGGGCTTCAGTACTTGCAGCATATGGGCTCAATTAAGAGTTGTGGCTCCAAGACTCTAGAACAGACTCAATAGTTCTGGTTCACAGGTATAGTTGCTCTGCAGCGTGTGGGATCTTCCCGGATCAGGGATCGAACCCGTGTCTCCTGCATTGGCAAGCGAACTCTTTACCACTGAGCTACCAGAGAAGCCACATGCACACCAGTATTCTCGCCTGGAAAATCCCGTCAGTAGAGGAGCCTGGCAGGCTACAGTTCATGGAATCACAGAGTCAGACATGACTGAATCAACTGAGCACGCACAAGCACGCATAGCTTTTGTAGACCCTTTTGCTTTTTTTCCTTTTCTTTACTTTCTGCTTTTTGATTTCCTTCAATCTTATGTACACATAGGAGGCAATTTACAAATGCTGCACCTTCGTGGCAGTGGAGCCAACAGCTGGCTAGGGGAGAAACCACTCTTTCTCATCAATCTCGAATAACATCTGCCCCCTGCAAGCTACCCCCAAAAATATGTACCCTAAGTGAAAACCATGTGCAAAGGCACATTCCAGACAAAGCCCCTCAACTCTCTACCAAGGAGACTGTTGCTCCTCCAAAGTGCATCCTGGACGATCATTGCAGAGATCACTCTCTGAGGATTTCTCTGCATTCTGCAGTCCTTAAGTTTGCTCCATTTGTCATGTCTCTCACACTCCACTCTTTCTTGATTTTCTCTTCCCTTACCCTTAGCCTTTCTCTCAACCCTTGTGCATTCTCTTCTCTATCCTCTTTCGACCTCCTGATGGGCATATTCCTCACCTTAACCTCTCTCTCTCTCTCTCTCTCCAGACTAAGCCTCAATTCTGGAATCTTCTCCATTCCTAATTCCTTGCCTCAAAGTGCCAAAGGTTTCCAGCACTTCTCTCTCTGCAGCGAGTGCAAATAAAGGAGAGGAGGAATCTACCCTGTGCTTACCCAGGGAAAGAAGTGGCCAGCCCAGATTTCCACCCCTCACCGCAGGGGCAGAGTTTTCCCTTGGTAAAGGGGAGGGATGTGTATCTCTGCGAAGATGACTGTGCTCTTGCAGCTTAGAATTTTGAACAGGTCCTCGAACACATCTGCATCGACTTCCCCATTTCTTCATCTCAGAAATGCATTTGAAAGGAAATGAGCCATTTGGTAGAAAAGAGTGTGAGTGTGTATGTGTGTCTATTGGGGGTTAATTTGTGCTGTTACACAAATTAGAACCTCTACCCCTGGCTGACGCACGTGGAGATGGAGTAGAAACTGCACTGCAAAGTCAGGCTTGTGGGGCTCCAAAAGGCTGTATAAAGTGGACCTCAAGTCTTCTATATGTGTAGTCAACCCCTCGTCCAGCTATCTACCCCCATCACATCCTGAAGTTGGGCTCAGGGCCAATGAACTGTGGATAGGATAGAAAAAGGAAAGATTTGGGACGGTGATCTGGATTATGGTCCCAACTCTGCCACCAGTTATTAGCTGTGTACCCCTGAGCAAGTCACTTCACCCCTCTGAGTCTCAGTTTCTTCCTGTGTAAAATGGCGATCATTAGCATGCCTCATCCATAGAAAGCCATGTAAACTACAAAGAAGACACTTGCACTCAGAGAGGTTTTCTGATTGGGTTGGGAAGTGGGATCCTGTGTTGCAAGAGCTCTGCCTCATGTGGGCTGGGTGCCCTGGGTCAAAGCCAGGTAGAAAGTAATAGCAGCTACCATCTATTGGTACTTTCCCTCCATGAGCTCACAATATCTCACAACAATCCTGCAAGCTAGGGACAATCTATCTCCATTTTGCAGAGGAGGAAACAGAGGCACAGAGAAATGAAACGACTTGTCCTAGGTCATGAAATCAGCAAGTGGTTGAGCCAGGATGGGAACAAAGGAGCGATAACAGGGAGGAGGAGGCCCCGGCAGGCAGTTGTTACCCACAGTACTGTTTTGCCCAGGGCTTGCTAAGCACCCCCTACTCAAGGCCCAGACCCATCACATCCAAGGGAGCCCACAGCCGGTGCAACCCTTCTTCACTGTTAGCCAAGCTCATTACCCTGCACACAGCGGCTGACAGGGCAGCAGTGGCCTGTGGGAGGCAGCCAAGGGCTAGCTCAGCAGAAATGACAAACCCTCTGCTTCAGCCCCTTGTGTGAGGCTAAAATTAACAACTTTCCCAACTGCAAACAAATGCATTTGCTGAACCTGCATTCCCCTCTCTTGCTTTTACTGCCACTGGGCTTCCTGGAGCTGGTCCCACCTCCCTCTTCTCTCCCTGGCCACGCCCATAGGGTGGGCATAGTGGGGAAGGGCAGTGGCGCTGATACCACTGGACACATCTGGGCCTGGAACAGAGGAGGGTTTAAGACATTTGGCAACCCTAGGTGTGGATCAAACACCTCCTAGCTACCACCCACACTACCTTTTCACTCCTCCCTTTGTCCCTTTGGTATGCAATATCTCTGGCCACCATTAAGTCCAGTAACTACTTAGGCTGACCCTCAATTGGCCAGGATGTTCCAAATTTCCACTTCACTGAGGGTCCTCATCCATTTGTGGTAGACAACCGCTACAATGGCCTCAGTCACCTCCACTTCCTGATATTTACATTCTGCGTCTCTACTCCCCCTGAGCTTGGGTCAGACCTCAGGGCTCACATGTAATGCACAGAATATGGCAGAAATGATGGGATGTAACTTCTGAGATAAGCTTATCAGAAGACTGTGGCCTCGGGCTTCCCCTGGTGGTCCAGTGGGTAAGGACACCGCCTTGCAGTGCAAGGGGCGCCGGTTTGAGCCCTGGCCTGGGAAGATCCCACATGCCGCGGAGCGGCTGGACTGATGTGTCTAATCACCGAGCCAGAGCTCTGGAGTGCATGCGCCCAGAGCCAGCGCTCTGCAACAACAGAGGCCACCACGATGAGGGGCCCACAGGAGCCAAGGAATGAAGACGAATGAAAATAGAGAAATGAAAGACCAATAGAGGTGGCCCGCCCACTCCCCTCCCTCCCCAACCTGACCCCGCCCAAAGTAAATAAATAAATAAATCTTTAAAAAAAAAAAAAAAAAGACTGTGGCCTCTGCCTTGCACTGGCCCACCCTTCGCCACGCACCCGCTCTCTCCGATCAATCATACTTGCAAGAAGCAAGCTACCATGCTGTAAGCCACCTGATGGAGAGGCCGACAGGGCATGACAAGGAACTGAAACTTGAAATCTGCCAAAAGCCACATACATGAATGGGTTTGGAGGCAGATTTTTCAGCCGCAGTTGAGTCTTCAGATACTACAACCCTGAGCCAAGGCTTGACCACAACCTCATGAGTGGCCTTGACCTAGAACCACCCAGCTAAGATGCTCCCAGACTCCTGACCCATAGAAACTGCAAGATGATCATCTTGTTGTCTTAAATGGCTCAGTTGGGGGATCATACGTTACACAGCAACAGATAACTAACCTACTATCTTGTAGCCCATTCTTTCAGAGCTCTGCTTTATCCCAGGTAACACTGGCCAATGACTTCATGTTTTCAATTTTTTTTAACACCCAGATAAGTGGATACCTTAATTTAGTTAAAAATGTTTGAGATGGCTTCCCTGCTGGCCCAGTGGGTAAAGAGTCTGCCTTATAGTGCAAGGGGTGCTGGTTTGACCCCTGGCCCAAGAAGATCCCATGTGCCACGGAGCAGCTGGACCGGTGTGTCCAATGACGAGCCAGCACTCTGGAGCACATGTGCCCAGAGCTGGTGATCTGCAATGAGAGAGGCCACTGCGATGGGAGGCCTGCACAGGCCAAAGAATAAAGATGGATGCAAATAAATAAACAAAAAACCAATAAAAGAGGCCAAAATTTAAAAAAAAATGTTTCAGAGACTTCCCACTTCTTGAGGTACAGTGGACAAGAATCCACCTGCCAGTGCAGGGGTCACAAGTTTGATTCCTAGTTCAAGAAGATTCCACAGGTTGAGGAGCAACTAGGCCCGTGCACCACAACAACTGACCTGTGCTCTAGAGCCCATGCTCTGCAATGAGAGAAGTCACTGCAATGAGAAGGCTGTGCACTGCAACTAGAGAGTATCCCCCACTTGCCATCGTAACTAGAGAAAGCTCACAGGCAGCAATGAACATCTAGCACAGACCAAAGTGAATAAACAGTTAATTTTAAAGTGTTTTTTAAAAAAATGTTTGAGTCTCTAGCTCACCACTAAAGAACAGTGGTGATTTTAGCTAGTTGTACAAGGCTGGGAAAAGATTATTGGGGCAGAAGTTCCACACTAACTTCACACATTGGATCCTGAGCCCAGGCAAGGCTCGCAGCTTCGTAGAATCCCCAGATGGTCAAACTGTGACCAGAATAACTCAGCAACAAACAAAGTTGAGGTTCTTCAGATACTAACAACCCTGAGCCAAGGCTTGACCACAACCTCATGAGTGGCCTTGACCTAGAACCACCCAGCTAAGATGCTCCCAGACTCCTGACCCATAGAAACTGCAAGATGATCATCTTGTTGTCTTAAATGGCTCAGTTGGGGGATCATACGTTACACAGCAACAGATAACTAACCTACTATCTTGTAGCCCATTCTTTCAGAGCTCTGCTTTATCCCAGGTAACACTGGCCAATGACTTCATGTTTTCAATTTTTTTTAACACCCAGATAAGTGGATACCTTAATTTAGTTAAAAATGTTTGAGATGGCTTCCCTGCTGGCCCAGTGGGTAAAGAGTCTGCCTTATAGTGCAAGGGGTGCTGGTTTGACCCCTGGCCCAAGAAGATCCCATGTGCCACGGAGCAGCTGGACCGGTGTGTCCAATGACGAGCCAGCACTCTGGAGCACATGTGCCCAGAGCTGGTGATCTGCAATGAGAGAGGCCACTGCGATGGGAGGCCTGCACAGGCCAAAGAATAAAGATGGATGCAAATAAATAAACAAAAAACCAATAAAAGAGGCCAAAATTTAAAAAAAAATGTTTCAGAGACTTCCCACTTCTTGAGGTACAGTGGACAAGAATCCACCTGCCAGTGCAGGGGTCACAAGTTTGATTCCTAGTTCAAGAAGATTCCACAGGTTGAGGAGCAACTAGGCCCGTGCACCACAACAACTGACCTGTGCTCTAGAGCCCATGCTCTGCAATGAGAGAAGTCACTGCAATGAGAAGGCTGTGCACTGCAACTAGAGAGTATCCCCCACTTGCCATCGTAACTAGAGAAAGCTCACAGGCAGCAATGAACATCTAGCACAGACCAAAGTGAATAAACAGTTAATTTTAAAGTGTTTTTTAAAAAAATGTTTGAGTCTCTAGCTCACCACTAAAGAACAGTGGTGATTTTAGCTAGTTGTACAAGGCTGGGAAAAGATTATTGGGGCAGAAGTTCCACACTAACTTCATACACATTGGATCCTGAGCCCAGGCAAGGCTCGCAGCTTCGTAGAATCCCCAGATGGTCAAACTGTGACCAGAATAACTCAAGGTTCACGGCAATAACCACACTGTACTTCCTCATACCAGCTTTGTCTTTGGAAAACAGTAGCTAAAGTCTAAGCACTTCATATATTGTACAACATGGAGATATAGCCAATATTTTATGATAACCATAATGGAGTATAACCTTTAAAAACTGTGATTCACAATATTATATACCTGTAACTTCAATTATACATCAACTATGATTCAATCTTTTTAAAAAAATCTAAGCACTTCATAAAGACTAACTCATTTAATCCATACAATAACCCCATTCTACAGAGGAGGAAAGTGAGGCACAGAGGAGGTAAGTAACTTAATCCAAGTTCAAAGTCAGGAAGTGACAAAGCAGGGATCTGAGCCCAGAGTCACAGTCATGTTCCTCTAGGGTAGCCCACATGTACTGGGCAGAAGGATGGTTTCTAGTTCTTTCCAGTTGTCAGGACCTTTCCTTTCGTTCCTTCTATCTTCCATTTCTTTGCTCATAAACGGACAGCAGCTTCTCACTGGATCAAGCTCAAAGTTCTCTCCACAGCCTTTACCATAATTTGGCCACAACCCACATATCTTTTTCTATTCTCTACCACATAACTTCTATTTTTAGCTGCAATGTATCACAGTTTTCCCCACTGATAAGCTATCTTCCTGGTTTTGTCTTACCTGGAAAGCCTCAATGTTTCTAGCTGGAAACGACTAGGTGTGATGCGTTTCATGCTCCAATCATCTGGGAAAATCCTGAAAACCCTTCCTCTTACACATTCCAAGATTAGGAATGGTCTACCTAAATGGTTAAGTGCACCTCTCAGTCGTCAGTGCTCTGTGCCATGCACGTTACCCAGCCAAATCCCATCTCCTCCTGAAAGTCTTCCCCACTTGTTAACGCCCATAGGAAGTCTCTGCCTGAGGCACACAGCATGAACTATGCTCAGGCCATTAGATCCTGAGCTTGAATGTCACCTCTGCAAAAATGCCTTTCCTGTAACTCTCCATTCCTGCCCCTTGTTTCTTTCTTTCCTGGCACTTATTGATAGAAGTAGTTCATACTACTTCTATTTTTGCTTTCAAAATATGTGTTCCCATATAGTATACGAACTCAGCTCAATGCTAAATGGCAGCGTGGATGGGAGGGGAGTTGGGAGAATGGATACATGTATATGTAGGGCTGAGTCCTTTGCTGTCCAACTGAAACTATCACAACATTGTGAACTGGCTAAGTCCCAAGAGAAAATGGGCTTCCCTGGTGGCTTAGATGGTAAAGAATCTGCCTACAATGCAGGAGACCCTGGGTGGGGAAGATCCCCTGGAGAAGGGGATCCAGTATTATTGCCTGGAGAATTCCATGGACAGAGGATACAGTCCATGGCGTAACAAAGAGTCTGCAATTGAGCGACTAACACTTTCACTTGGGGACTTTCTAGGTGGTGCTAGGGGTAAAGAACCCACCTGCCAATGCAGGAGATGTAAGAGATGCTGGTTTAATCCCCTGGTCGGGTCCAATGTTCTCACCTGGAAAATCCCATGGACAAAGGAGCCTGGTAGGGTACAGTCTATAGGATCACAAACAGTCAGACAAGACTGAAGCAACTTAACACGCAGTACAAAGCAAAAAGTTCAAACAAACAAACAAAACCAACAAAATGTGTGTTCCCATTGAAATGTATGCTCCATGAGGAATGAGATTTTCTCTATTTGGTTCACCATTGTGTCCCCAGTGCCTATAACATAGTGAGACATGGTGATACTCACTGAATATGTGTTGGTTGAGTAAAAAAGATGCTTCAGGGCTTCCCATGTGGCTCTGTGGTAAAGAATCCGCCTGCCAATGCAGGAGACACAGGCCCGACCCCTGGTCCTGGAAGATCCCACATGCTGTGGAGCAACTAAGCCCATAAGCCACAACAAATGAACCTGCACTCCAGAGCCTCAGAGTCACAACTACTGAAGCCCAGCACCCTGGAGCCTGCCCTCTGCAACAAGAGAAACTGGTGCACTGCAACTAGAGAATAGCCCCAGTTGCCACAACTAGAGAAAAGCTTGAGTAGCAATGAAGACCCCGCAAAGCCTAAAATAGAACCACCAAAATTTAGAGACCAAGCACCTCTGCAAAAATGCCTTTCCTGTAACTCTCCATTCCTGCCCCTTGTTTCTTTCTTTCCTGGCACTTATTGATAGAAGTAGTTCATACTACTTCTATTTTTGCTTTCAAAATATGTGTTCCCATATAGTATACGAACTCAGCTCAATGCTAAATGGCAGCGTGGATGGGAGGGGAGTTGGGAGAATGGATACATGTATATGTAGGGCTGAGTCCTTTGCTGTCCAACTGAAACTATCACAACATTGTGAACTGGCTAAGTCCCAAGAGAAAATGGGCTTCCCTGGTGGCTTAGATGGTAAAGAATCTGCCTACAATGCAGGAGACCCTGGGTGGGGAAGATCCCCTGGAGAAGGGGATCCAGTATTATTGCCTGGAGAATTCCATGGACAGAGGATACAGTCCATGGCGTAACAAAGAGTCTGCAATTGAGCGACTAACACTTTCACTTGGGGACTTTCTAGGTGGTGCTAGGGGTAAAGAACCCACCTGCCAATGCAGGAGATGTAAGAGATGCTGGTTTAATCCCCTGGTCGGGTCCAATGTTCTCACCTGGAAAATCCCATGGACAAAGGAGCCTGGTAGGGTACAGTCTATAGGATCACAAACAGTCAGACAAGACTGAAGCAACTTAACACGCAGTACAAAGCAAAAAGTTCAAACAAACAAACAAAACCAACAAAATGTGTGTTCCCATTGAAATGTATGCTCCATGAGGAATGAGATTTTCTCTATTTGGTTCACCATTGTGTCCCCAGTGCCTATAACATAGTGAGACATGGTGATACTCACTGAATATGTGTTGGTTGAGTAAAAAAGATGCTTCAGGGCTTCCCATGTGGCTCTGTGGTAAAGAATCCGCCTGCCAATGCAGGAGACACAGGCCCGACCCCTGGTCCTGGAAGATCCCACATGCTGTGGAGCAACTAAGCCCATAAGCCACAACAAATGAACCTGCACTCCAGAGCCTCAGAGTCACAACTACTGAAGCCCAGCACCCTGGAGCCTGCCCTCTGCAACAAGAGAAACTGGTGCACTGCAACTAGAGAATAGCCCCAGTTGCCACAACTAGAGAAAAGCTTGAGTAGCAATGAAGACCCCGCAAAGCCTAAAATAGATAAACCAATCAATAAATTTTTTTTTATTTTAAAAAGATGTTTCACCTGGAAGTTCCTTGTTTTTTTCTGGATGTAGTTGAGAACAAGTGTCCTAAGGACAAAGCCCATGTCATGGTCTTCAGTTTTCCATGGCATGTAGCATACCACGGGATGGAAGTGAATCCCGAGACCGTACTTGAGGAATAAGACTGTTGGCATGTCTTGCCCATGACACTATTTTTTAACCATTTAACCGCACGACCCTGACTTACTTGGATGCTGGGAATGGGGAGCTGCAGAGTGGGCATGGGTTTTATTTTACTTCATGATGTTCTCATCTCGAACCTTCCAAGGGGATGATTGGAGTGGGGTGTCTGGCAGGTTTTCTGCAGGTTCTGGGTAGTAGAGACAGTCTTTGCAGGGGAGATGGTACAGCAAAATCAAAAGGAAAGATGGAAGGGGTTACCCTGACAGGCAACAGCTGAAGCCCACAGACGTTAGAGAACAGGAAATCTTGGTCATGGAGCCGGGGGGCGGGGGTGCAATTTGTGGTATTCAAACTGCAGGATGGTCAGGACATTTTGAAGCTGCAGAGCACATGCTGGGGGGCTCTGTGTGAGTAGGAATGTGGACTGTTATTACTGCAGGCCTTGGTGACCTGGCGTGAGAGAGAGAGACAGAGAGAGAGAAGAGAAGGAAAGCCTGGGGTCTTCGTGTCTAAAAATAGAAAGACTAGTGAGAGGAAAAAGCCCATTTCCGAACCATAATGCAGTTAGGCAGCGGAATAAACTGCCTAGCAAGGAGCTTGAGTCGCTGGCATTAGAGGCATTCAGACTAGGCGAGATCAGATCCTAGGGGGGTTATCAGTACCAGCAAGTCCTTCCAGGCTGCAGGCAGTGGGGGAGGCAGTAGGGCTTCAAATGGATCCACTGAGAGGCCTTTTACTCTGTCAGTCCCTGCGGGCGGCTGCGTGTTCGTGAGCTTCCACAGACAACCCGCAGTCCTGCACCCTGTGTGGAAAGAGATGACCCCGCTCCCTCCTGCCTGTTTCACTGAGGATGAAAGGAGCTAGAGCACTCCAGAGATTTCATCCCTTCTCCCTACTGACAAGTCACCTCTGTGATCCTGACACCCTGCCAAAGGTCTGGGTGTTCCCTAGGCCTCCTCCATCAGGAAAGACTCAAACCATCCTGTAGATTTACTTTCACACACAGAGGCATGTCCACGAATACATGTATCTGCTGTGTACTTTACATACATCTCCCTCTCTGGCTCTGTCTCCCCAACCTGAGTAACTTTCAATAGCTATCAGTTGGATTCCTTCACCCCTGGGTCCCTCTGGTTTAACAGAGGGCATCCCTGGCTTTTCTGACCCTCAAGGCTTCCTAGATTCTCCTGGCAAGAGACAGGAGCTGTCTCCACCTCCGGGGGTATCCTTGCTAGCTCTTGAAGGCCCAGCAACGGCTACAGAAGTGCCCATTCACTGCATTTGCCCGGGATCCAGCAGAAGAGGCCTTGTTCGTTTCCTTGCCTCCCTCTGCCCTGCCCCATGCTCTTGTTTCTCCCTCTGGCAGCAGAGAACTCAAAAGCCTCCTCATTCTGACTGAAGGGAAGAGGAAAGAGCAAGACCCAAATGAAAAGGAGCAACTAGTAGACTGAGAAATTGAAACTGCGCCAGAGGCTCAGGGAGGAAACGGAGAGCAGTGGGCAGGGAATGAAAGTGAAAAGGCCCCAGTTGAGAAGCCAATGACCACAAATGGCCCTGCAGGGTCGTGGCCCTGTCAAAGCTGCCCCACTGTGCTCACGGCTGGCTCACAGCCAAGCATCTAGCCGGGCGGGCCAGGGGTAAAACTCGGAGGTAGGTGAAGCTGGTCCGTGGCATCTCCTGGCTTGTTTTTCTCCCCATTTTGAGACCTTCTCCCGGGCACCCGGCACTTGCTCCCTGTCCCTCGCCACCACCACAGTTCCTCAGCCCAGTCTCATTTCTGCAGAGCCCTAGGTACAGCAAGTCTTTGTGCACCCAGGTGTGAAACAGTAGGTCAGGGCTGAAAGCTGGATCCTCCATAGATGCCATGTAAATGTTCATACATTGTATTTGAGGAGGAAGAGAGTGGAATGGTGGGCTGCGATCAAATACGTACCGAAAACCTTAAGGATAATAGGTTTCTCTATTGCAGGACTTCTCAGAGCCTTTAACATGCTAAGGTTCACTGTGCAGATGTAAGAGGGGGATCTAGTCACAGAATCTTTTTTCCTTCTTGTAGAGTGGCTTACAAGAGTAGTTTTTTTGTTGTTTGGTTGATTGGTTTTGGTTTTGGCTGAGCTGCGCAGTCCACAGGATCTTTAGTTCTCCAACCAGGGATTGAACCCGTGCCCTAAGAGTAAAGTAGTGTTTTATTGGATGTATTTCCCCTCCTGGATAATATACTAGCATTTTAATGACAGTCTCTAATACCTATACCTGAAATAATGACTGTAGTAGGGGGAAAGCAGGTACCCGAAGACTTAGCACAGGCAGTGATGGCTAGAGTTGATCAACCACCAGGCCGTAAGGGACACATTTTTGGCCAGAGGACCCGGGCAGTGTGGCTGTCTCAGGTCACACATTATAGGTGATTGTCACTTACCAGTTGGCCTGCTTCTGCCCCATACAGTCCTGGGTATCTACTATTTATCTTTTCTGTGCTGTGTCTGGGTGACTCTTATGAAGGGAATAGATGGGAGCCTGTCTCCCCAAGACATGTCTATTTCTCATGTTGACACACTCATGTTTAAGAGCTGGTCCTTCCTGAAGCATTTGATGTTTGTGACCTCTTTCTCCACTGATCACCACCAGTCCCGCAAACTTCATCCTGTAAACTGAGCTGCCTCAAGAAGGGCCAGCTGTGGGTCCCAGTCCACTCGCTGGGTCTCCTCAGACACGTGTGAGAACCATGCATTTCTTTACGGGGCACTGACTTGGGGAAATGGGGACACTGGAGAGAACTTGCGGGTTCTGCCTGGTCACACTGCTCCTCTGCTGGCCTACTAAGTGTCTTGATCAGACCAGTCCCCACAAGGAAACTGAGAGGCTTTCAGCTTGGTGAGCTGAGGGGTGGGCAGCAAGAAGCTCTCTGGGAAAAGGTGACTTAGTCCTGAAACTGTGCAACTCAGATTGGGACTTGAACCCACCCTCTTTTGACTGAGATCACGCACCCGGTCTCAGGACCTAATGAAGATCAGGTTCTTGATGTCCCACTACAGAAAGAATTCAGTGAGAGACAAAGTAATAGGCAAGAAGTGGATTTATATTTAGAGTACCCTGTGCTTTACAATAGGTCCTTGCTGGTTATCTATTTTAAATATAGCAGTAGGTACATGTGGACCCCAAACTCTCTATCTCTTGGGATGGTTAGTTTTTTGTTTTTTTTTCTTTTAAAGATTTATTTATTTATTTGTTTTGGGCCGGGGTCGGGTTGGGGAGGGAGGGGAGCAGGCGGGCCACTTCTATTGGTCTTTCATTTGTCTATTTTCATCCGTCTTTGTTCTTTGGCTCCTGTGGGCCTCCCATCGCGGTGGCCTCTGTTGTCGCAGAGCGCCGGCTCTGGGCGCACGCGCGCCAGAGCTCCAGCTCGGTAATTGGACACATCGGTCCAGCCACTCTGCGGCACGTGGGATCTTCCTGGGCCAGGGATCGAACCGTCGCCCCTTGCACTGCAAGGCGGTGTCCTTACCCACTGGACCACCAGGGGAAGCCCCACTGCCTACTTTTTGATCTTTGATGGTTGACCTTAGAGCTGTCACAGTGTTAGGGTGCGAGTCGCTTAGCTTATGCTAATGTGTTACAGTGAGTGTGTGATGAGGCTCAAGAGCCACTGGAAGCCAAATCCTCTGCCATCTTTGATCTAATCAGTTCTAACCAGTTTTTGTCCTGTCCTATGGCTTTGTTACTCTTTTAAAGGTTATGCCCTGCCCCACCTCCGTCCTGTTTCAGTCCTGATGAGGGTGGGTTACCTGAGAACAAAAGGTTTTCTCTGAGAGCTCTCTGAGGGTGGGAACTGTGTACTATCAAGCTGTTCATAAAAGCACAGTGTCTACTGTGTGCTGGTTAGAGAACCCTGGGAGGAAGGTTTTCAGTTCTAGACAGGACCCCTCAGAGGCACCCTCACAAACTGCAGTGTTACCAAAGAATGATGACTGAGATGCTGTAAGGCCAATGGGTCAAGTCCTCTTCTAGGTCCTGGACTGGCATTGAACATTACTTACCCAGGGAGAAGACCTGTAGGCCCAGAAGCCAAGCGAAAATGTGAAACAGAGACTGAACTAGATGGTCTTTCAGGACCGTCTTCCCAACCTCATCTTTCCTTCTACCTCTGTGCTTCTGTCACTGAGAACCTTCCTAGTTTACCGCAGACCAGATTCACAATCTTGCTAACAAATCAACCCTAAAATGCAAAAGCAGGTGGGAGGTGGCTCAAGCTCTGAGCTGGCTGTCTCCCTCAATCCTCGGCTCCCACCTAAAGCCTTCTATTTTGCTACTCCCCTTCCTAGGACTCTCAGGGGTTGTTTGGTGCCAGCTAGTTGATCTGATAAACTAATCTGTGCTAATGGGATCATGAATGCTAATGAATTAATGTGTTACCTTCCCAAGTGACATATTTGCATTTTAACAGAGGTCTTCAAGAGATAATGCTTTAACTCAAAGGAGTGATTAATGTTGAAATTTCGCTTGTTTGGCAGTCTAGTAAAGGAGATATATTTGGAAAGGGAAACTTTTCCCCAGTCTTTGCACCACACCATCTGCTAGAAGACGAAAAAGCACGTCCCTGCCCTTGAGGGGTTTACAGTTTATAAAGTTGGGGAATGACAATGGCTGACATTTATCGAGCTTACACCCAAGTGTCAGGCCCCGTGCTAAGTGCTATATAAATATTATCTTTCAATCCTCACCATAGCCGTCTGAAGTAAGTACACATTTGGCAGAGAAAGGGGCTGGGCCTCGGAGAGGTTAAGTAACTTATTACCAGATTTCACTGACGCTAGATATTAGAGGGAACATTTTCTTAGATTTCCCTGAGGAAGAAAAGATGCTGCTGACCAGACTATAATGCACCATGGATTGCAAGAAGCATCTCAGTTGCCAAAAGGTTCAAAGCGTGTCTCTGAAACCGTGGAATACAATCAGTGGGGAGGCCGGCTCCAGAGTAGACACCGTGCCTAGCACTGTTGCTGGAATGCAGGTGGGAACTAGCTGGGCAACACACCTTGATATAATACTATAATTGCAAGCACATAATATTTCCATACAAAATGATTACACAAGGATAAGGAAGTTGCACACTGAGTCTGAGGTCAGCGGCAGCATGGATCGATGGGGTCATGAAGCTCAGCGGTGAAGAAAAACAGGGACAGGGTTCCAAGTAGAGGGGCTAGATGATGCAGGACTTGGTGGGGGAAGGGCAGGCAGCAAATAACCTACTTTCAGACACCCTTCCACCAGGAAAGTAGGGTTTGGAGGGTATGGTACTGTGGCCAGCTTGGCTTGAGTGAAGGGGCTCATCTGGAAAACCATGAGAGATACCTTAGCAAGACGGGAAGGGGAAGGAAAGTGAGCTGGTAGACGGTTTTCCAAGGTTGTTTAGTCGCTAACTCATGTCCGACTTTCTGACTCCATGGATTGTAGCCCACCAGGCTCTCCTGTCTAGAGTCTTCCAGGCAAGAATACTGCAGTGGGTTGCCATTTCCTTCTCCAGGAGATCTTCCCAACCCAGGGATTGAATTAATCTTTCCTGCGTTAGCAGGTGGATTCTTTACTACCTGAGCTACCTGGAAAGTCTCCTTCCAAGGCCAGGATAAGACATTTCAATTTGATAGGGTGGACAAAGTAAGCAATTATTGATTCTCACAATTTAATGCCAACATATTAGGAAAGGCTCATCCAGGCCACTGGGATGAACTAAAGCTCTCACCTCAAAGCCAGGGTGCTAGGAACCCTGAGCACCCCATTTTCTTCTGGATGGGCAGCCCCTTCTCTCAGACTGTGTTCCTCCGCTGGAAGAAGCCGAAGCAGCACCACTTGCCTCGGTGCTGCTCTCCCCACGTCAGTGGCAGAGGGCCACAGAGCAGACAGTGTATGGTTCATCTCCATCCACTGACTAGGGTCTGTGGAGCCCCTAAGGATGTGTCTGTGTGTCCAGCACCGCCATGCAAAGTTCAGGGATCAAAAAGGCCCTTGAAGAGTTCTCCCCTAGCTGAAGAGCGAGGCGAACACACAGGAAGTTGAAGCCATGAGAGACGATGTAATCAAGTGCTAGATGGTGGAAGAACAACGGTCTGGATTCCAAAATAGAAGAGGGGGAACCTGTGTGTGACCCTGTCTTTTCCTACATTTTTTTCTGTATTCTCAGAGGTTTCCCCTTTGTATAGGTATTACTTTTGAAAATCAGGGAAATTTCATAATTAATAGAAAGAGGGCAACCAGGGAGGGCTAGAATGACCAGGAAAGGCGTCACAGCAGAGGCTGAACTTGAGGTTCTTAGAGGACACACGGGAAGGATTTGCAGAAGTGGAGGAAGAGGGGGAGGCTGCAGGTAGGGGAGAGCAGGGCGATGAGGACATAGAGAGGAGGAATACAGTGGGGTATGAAGAGTAAGGAGACTCGTGGAGCTTCGGGGTCAGGAAGAAATAGGTCAGAGGGAATAGAGATTTATATGGTGACGCTCAGCTGTTGTGGAAGGCAGGCCTTGGATACTAGGGAGAGGAGTTTCTATTTGACATCGTAAGCAAAAGGGAGCTATTATAGGCTCTTGAGCAGGGAAGTGACATGATGAAAGATGTTTTAAGGAGATTCCTTTGGCAGCAGCGTTGAAGGATCATTTGGCGGGAAGGGGGGTGCAGCAGGCAGAGGGACCTGTCAGGAGGCTGCTGCAGTGATCCGGGTGTGAGGTAATGAGAGCCTGGGCTATGATGGTGGCAGGGAATAGTGAAGAAGGCATGGATTCATGAGGCACTTGTGAGAGATGAACTGCCAAGACACGCTGGTGACTGATAGGAGCGAGGAAGGGGTGACTAATTCCAAGGCTCAGCCCATACTCAAAGTCATATTCAAAGAGGGCTGGTGTCAGTAACAGAGGCAGAGATCCAGGGAAGGGCTCAGGGCTGGGGATTGGCGTAGAGTGAAGGGTTGCACAGAAGAGCCTGAGTTTGGCTTTAGCTGTGATGAATCTAAAGTGATGGTAAACTCCTAAGAGAAAATGTCCTTAAAAGTAATCATGAAATGGAACTGGAGTTTAGGTTAAAGGCCAGGCTTTATCATTTCCTGCAGTCACCCAGAATTCCAAAGCAGGACAAGCTGTATTTAGACTGACTGTGGAAACCACTCCAGAGAGAGGAGGGAGAAAAAAAAGGAAAAAGACCCAACAGCCAAGTCTGATTTGGACTTTTCAGGTGACAGACACTAAACTATGTGGCAACAGCAGGCTGGTGGGTCTGTTTAAATACCCCTCTCCTCCTTTTTTCTGTCAGTAAGTGATTTCCCTACATATTAGAAAGATTACAGCTCGATTCCAGGTGATGAGATGAATATGGAACAACACTCACTTTATGAATCATATCTGCATTCTCTGTGATTCCACCGATGGTGGCAACAGAGCCAATGTGGCCCACAGCACTCTTGCCAGCCCTGTGAGTGGCCTGGTTTTCAAAGTCTCAGCCCACAGACACAAGTTTCAGACTTCTGGATACAGAATCAAAAGCAAGTCCCATTGAAAAATAATCTATAAGACTTCTCTGGCGGTCCAATGGTTAAGACTCCATGCTTTCACTGCAATGGACACAGGTTTGATCCCTGGTCAGGGAACTAGGATCCCACATGCATGTCACATGGCCCAAAAGAAAAGAAATAATCTGAGTATGGGCTTCCCTGGTGGTCTAGTGAGTAAGGACACCGCCTTGCAGTGCAAGGAGCGCCGGTTCGATCCCTGGCCCAGGAAGATCCCACGTGCCGCAGAGTGGCTGGACCGATGTGTCCAATTACCGAGCCGGAGCTCCAGAGCGCATGCACCCAGAGCCAGTGCTCTGCAACAACAGAGGCCACCGCGATGGGAGGCCCACACGGGCCAAAGAACAAAGATGGATGAAAATGGACAAATGAAAGACCAATAGACATGGCCCGCCTGCTGCCCTCCCTCCTCACCCCACCCCCCAATAAATAAATAAATAAACCTTTAAAAAAAATAATAATCTGAGTATCCCAGTTGCCCCCTACGTAAACTGGAAATTGATCTATAACTGACTTGCTTGGGTCTGGGTTAGAAGGGGGAGGATAAAGAAAATGACTACTGAGGGGAAAATTGAGTGATGAAAGACAAAACTCGGGAAACAGAAACAGTGCAGATTACAGCTGGTTTTCCAAAATAAGAGGTCTTGACACTTACCTGATTGCCTCCTAAGCCACTTGTCACCACCATTCCCTCTTGTTCTCTGCATTCAATGGACTTTCCCATGTTTAGAGTCATAAATGGGACAACCACCCTCCTCTGAGACTTGCACCCCCGCTCCCAAGCCCGCACTTCCATGAGCATCTTCCACGAGCATCTTCCACTTGAGATGCCTGCCCACTTCTCAGCCATCCTCCTTCCAACCACCACCCCTGCCTCAAACCAGCAACCGGAAGACTGATCAGAAATCAGAACACAAATCTCCAGCAAGGAAATGCTGGAGACTGCTGGTCCACAGACTACACTGTGTGTGTGTGTGTGTGTGTGTGTGTGCATGCGTGGTTATCCACCAGTCTAGCCATCTGTTCCTATTTTCCCAGTGGGTTTGGATCAGAGCAAAGAGAGTCCTGTTTGGGTGGTCATGCCCCCAGAGCTGAGTTCCCTTGGCAGTTAGGAGCCCACACCCTGGGCAGACTTACTCTCCATTCATTAATCTTTAGAAGACATTATTGCCTCCCATAAGAAGAACCAGTAAGAGGAGGTGGGTATCACAGATATGCCTTTATCTGCAGTTCTCCATGCCCCTGCTCCCCAGCGATGGGGGACTTGGTACAGACACCTAGCCAGGGGTGAAAGTCAGTGAGCTGGGCAGGGAAGGGACAGCTGACGGAGGAAGCAGATGAGCAGGCAGAGGCCTCTACCATCACCCTCCCACCCACCTGTGGCCTCCTTGCTTATTTCTCTCATACCAGCTGTAACAATAGGGCTCCAGCTGGTAAAGTGCTGTGGCAGCTCGCGCCATGTCCGGGCACAGGTGTGACCTCCACTGGGATGATCCCAAGTGCTGAAAGGAGTTTTCAATTTGATTCTACTAAGGTGGTTGAAAGGCATCTCTGCTCTCACGGGTCCTGGGAGCTTGAAACAGACATCCCCTGCCTCCAATCTCCCTGTCAGGGGTGAAGGACTTGGCACTCCAGCTCACTTGTCATCTCTACTGGATTCTTCAGCCAGATTCCTCATTGCTTACTCCTTCAGGCCATGACAAGGAAGGCCCAGGTGCGAATCTGCTTTTTTCTTAACAGATTAACCCACTGTTATCTTAGCTAATGGTAAAGAACCTGCCTGTCAATGTAGGAGACATAAGAGATGCAGGTTCGATCCCTGGGTCGAGAAGATCCCCTGGAGGAGAGCATGGCAACCCACTCCAGTATTCTTGCCTGGAGGATCCCATGGACAAAGAAGTCTGGAGGGTCTAGGGTCACAAAGAGTCAGACACGACTGAAGTGATTTAGCACGCACACCTTAGCTCCAGAAAAATTCTACCACGTGAGAGTCCTGAGGCCTGGGGGTAAAAAGATTCTAAGTACTGAGGCTAAGAGGAGTGTGTGGATGAGACAAAGACAAGTCAAGGGAATCTACTTGGTGGTTTACGAGCCATACCAATGCCTTTGATACCTTTGGGATCTCACTCTCCTCGCTCTCTCTGGGACTTTCCAGCTGGCACAATGGTAAAGAATCTGTCTACCAATGCAGGAGGTCCCTGGGTCAGGAAGATACCCTGGAGAAGGAAATGGCAACTCGCTCCAGAATTCTGGCCTCGAGAATCCCATGGACAGAGGAGCCTGGCAGGCTATAGTGCACAGGTCACAGAAGAGTCGGACATGACTGAGCGACTAAACCACAGCAACAGCTCCTCCCTCAGCCTAGCATCACTATCCTAATGACCTCTCCCTAGGATTGCTGTAGTAATTGACAAGCTGGTTACAATCCTTCCTTATTCCAGTCAAGTTTGGTTCCTGGGGCAGAGCTAACCACCCTAAAACAACTCCTGTGCATTGGCCAATAGCCCCCCAGGACCTCCTTAAGTCCAAACTCCTAATGCTGCCATCAAAGACCCCTTAAATCCAGCGATCCTCTCCCTAGGAAGTCATTTCTCCCCCACGGCACCTCCACCCCCACCCTCTCCTCTAGCTAGACCTCCTCATCCTTCCTTAATTACGGTATGACCTCCCCACTGCCACCCTTCTCCCCCTTGGAAGCTTGCTCCTTTTCTAGCCAACAGTCTTGATCTCACACTGTATTCACAACCAAACTCAAGTTCAGCCTCCTCTGGGAAGCCTCCTCCCGCCAATCCAGCCTTCTGGAAGACACTGCTCCTCGCTCTGTGACCTGAATTCCTACGGTGCTTACTGTTTAGAGCAGGTAGTGTGCCAGGGAATTGTTTCCCAACTTGTATTATTCTTAGTTGCTTCATATGAATAAGTATGGTTTATCAGCTAAATTATCAATTTCTAAAGAGCAGGCCCTTGGCTCTCTCCTTCTCACCAGCACATTGGCATTGGGCTAGACCCAGAAGCCCTTGAGAGGGTCCCATTCCCTTACTTTAACTCCAAAATGAAGGAAGGATGAGATGAATGAAGGTCCTCTGAGAATCTTCTCTGCCCATTCCCTCTACTTTCTCAAAAGATGTTCCAGGCAGTGGAGGAGTTGAGGCTGCCCAGAGAGGTCTAGCCAGCTGATCAGCTGTTGGATCTCTAGTTTTCAGTCCACTCCCACCTCCTAAGGCTTTCAGAGCAATCAATAATGCTGCTTAAGTGATCAGTCTGAGACACAATGGGCTGCAGGGGCCAGTGTTTGATTAACTCGAGAGAATAAATGTATGTTGGAAGAGACGGAGCAGGGAGGGAGGAGCAGAAGAGAAGGCAGGAAGAAAGATGAGCTGGGAGAAGATGGAGGGAGAGCTTTTATGAATGAGGAGCTGATTGGAGGGAGCTGAGAGTAGTTCTCACCTGAGCTGATTCACCAGCTGAAACCTGTTCTTACTGAGACAACTAAATAAACTCGGCGTTTTCTCAGAGCCCAGTGAATATCCTAAGGCTCCTGGGGAATCTTTGACCTTGGCAGGATCACTGCTGTCACAGGCCACTGAGGCCTAAGAGGCTGCAAGCTCCATATTGGATGGACAAGTAGGTTGTGAGATGGAGACTTCAGGAGACCCTGAGGAAGGGCTTGGGCATGAGTTCTGCTCCCTGGCTGCGTCCACAGAAATCCCAAGCCCTGGCATTCTGTGGCCCTCCACCCATGACTGGTGGCTATGATATCCACGATGATATGGGAGAGTTGGCTGATCTGCCAGGCTGATGTCAGCATTACCGCCTCTCTATCCACTCATGTGCACACTACCCCGCCTCCAAGACTAAGGGCCTGGAAATTTTATTTGGCAGTTAACAAAAAATAAGGAGTTTCTGTTTTTTTTTTTTTTTTCTGGAGGGCCCACAATTTTAGCTATACCACTAATCAAAGGTTTTTCTAGGAAAGATAGTGTTATCAGGAAAAAACAGAGCAGATGGCTTATTACTGTGAGAAAGTTCCTCCTTTCATCTAACCATGATTCCTGCTGCTCTCATTAAAAATCTATCCTTCAGATATGATACGATGGTATTATTACTCTCCTCGTAGTGCAGGCTCAAAGCCTCATAATCATCTTTGACTCTGCTTCTTTCCTCACCCCACTCATCCAATTGGTAGCTAAATCAGATTCCTTCTGCCTCCAAAATCCAGCCACCCACCTCCTTTCTATCCCCATCCAGCTACGGGAACAGCCTGCTGACTGGTCTTCATGTCAGGATGGCCCCCTTTTAATCAATCTGCCAAAGGGGAAAAAAAAGAGAAAAAAAGAAAAATGAGCCTGAAGCTAATCAAGCCTAGAGATAACTTCACTTACAAGAGATGCAGGAAATAGTGGAACAAGCTAAATGACAACAGCGTGAAGCAAGCAGACCAGAATGCTAGCAGACGGAACAACTGACACTACTCTGTAAGGCAGAGAGAGGGGACTGTCCAGAGGGTCTTAAGAAACATAATGACAAACTGTAATGTGCTGAACTCTTTTGGATCTTGATTCTAACTGTCTTGAGACAGTTGAGGACATTCACGTATGGACTGGGTCATGGCTAATAAAAAGGACTATTGTTATTGTGGTTAGATGTGTTAAGGCGACTGTGATCATATGAGAAATTGCCCATTCTTTTCAAATATACATAGAGGGGTATAAGAGTGAAATGACACAACTGATGTTTAAAATTTATCTTCAAATACTTCAGCAAAGAAAAAGGATAAATGAAACAAATATGGTCAAGTCCTGATCATTACTTAATGTGGATAATGGGTATATGGAGCCGGTATATGGAGCCACTATCCTGTTTTCTCTATTTTGGGGGAGGGAAGAGAGATGTTCATAAGAAAGAACAAAAACAATAGTCATCCACTGTACCCCAGACTCCCTTGCTAGCTTTATCTTCCACTCCTACCTCATTGTTCAAGTGATTCCTATCTCAACTTCATCCCTTCACTAATTCATTTGTTTATTCAATGAATATCTAGAAAGGACCTCTTGTACACGCTAGGCCAATGAATGCAAAGATGACTAAGGCTGAGGAAGACAACAGGACTCCATCTTTATAGCCTTCCTAGCAACTAGCACAGGACCTTGCACATAATAGGTGCTCAATAAACATTTATGGAACTAATATGCTAAGGAAAATGGGAGATAATGTCCATCCACTATGAACTCGCATTTTATCCAACCAAAGAATTACTTACTGAAGACTTACTATGTGTAAGGCATCTTATGCTATGGAGATACGAGATGAGAAACACCAGGCTCTTTTGTCCATTGAACTTACGATGTAGACAAGACAGATAAGAAGTTATACTTGCATGTGGAGAATATATGAATTAATGATTCAGGCAATAGTAGTGGGGTGTATCAGTGATGTACTTACCAAATGTATTTTATTTTATTTTTTGGTTATGCCACATGGCATGCAGGATCTTAGTTCCATGACCAGGGATCGAACCTATGCCTCCCACAGTGGCAGCTTGGAGTCTTAGCAGCTGGGCTGCCAGGGAAGTTCACTACCAAATGTATTTTTGAGACAGTAAGTGCAGGAGGAGTTCAAAGGAGGG
The DNA here is from genome assembly GCA_022376925.1 of Tragulus kanchil. NCBI lineage: Eukaryota > Metazoa > Chordata > Mammalia > Artiodactyla > Tragulidae > Tragulus > Tragulus kanchil. The sequence goes on along the minus strand of JAIOJX010000001.1, from coordinate 59,870,780 downwards.
AGAGAGAGGCCTTCAGCCTAGAATGATCAGAGAAGACTTTCACAGAGGAAGTGAATTTGAATGCGAATCAAAGGATGGGTGCAGGGGCTTCCCTGGTGGTCCAGTGGGTAGGGACACCGCCTTGCAGTGCAAGGGGCGCTGACTCAATCCCCAGCCTGAGAAGATCCCACGTGCCGCGGAGCGGCTGGACCAATGTGTCCAATTGCTGAGCCGGAGCTCTGGAGCGCATGCGCCTGGAGCCGGTGCTCTGCGACGGCAGAGGCCGCCATGATGGGAGGCCCATATGGGCCAAAGAACAAGGATGGATGAAAACAGATAAATGAAAAACCAATGGAGGTGGCCCGCCTGCCCCCCACCCTCCCCAACCTGTCCCCCCAAAAAAGGATGGGTGCACTGGTATTAGATAGGAGCAGAGCATAGACAGAGAGGAGAGGGCACTCCTGGTGAGTTGGATGGCATGAACAAGAGTACAGATGCAAGAAAAAATGTACAAAAGACCTGCTTAGGAGACCTAGATTACAGGGTCCACATAGGACTGAGTTTCTCAAGTAGACCAAAACCATCAACATCACTTTGAAACTGAGCAGGACCCTGTGGGGTCCTCTTGTGTACAAAACCCTTTCAGAGTCCCCGTGTTTTTTCTCTGCAGTATAAAGGCTTTACCCCTAGACCTCCCAGAGTTTCAGTGGGCAGATTTGGACAGTTGCTATTCAGGGAAGCAAGGGGATGCAGGAACTAGGGAGGAGCAGTCAAGAAACAATGGTGCAGCCTTAGGAGAGGGTCCTAGGCCCTCCTCAAGGAATATGTTGTTTGTCAGTCATTCAGTCTTGTCCGACTCTTTGAGACCCCATGGGCTGCAGTATCCCAGACTTCCCTGTCCTTCACTATCTCCCCGAATTTGCTCAAAATCCTGTCAAGGATTATATAGAACCGTATCTTTGAGTTCTTCTGCAGGAACTAAGGCTCCCACCCAGGTGGAGGATGGCAACTTCAGGATGAGCATAAGATTCCTGGAGCTCCACCCTGTAGCCCTCACCCCAAATTTTGCCTATTTAAAAACTTCTCTCCCCAAACCATTAGGGAGTTTAGGATTTCTGTGCAGGAGCCAAGCATTCTCCTTGCATGGCCCTGCAATAAACTCTTGATGTTTTGGTTTATTTGGCCTCATGGTGCATAAGGTACACAACAAACGACTTGGGGGAGTCTGTTCAAATGCACATGCCTGAACGACTTGGGGGAGTCTGTTCAAATGCACATGCCTGGACTCAAGCTCTAGACATACTGAAGCAGAAGTTCAGATGGAGGACCCAGGAATCTGCCTTTTAACAGTTCCCCCAAGGGATTCTGAGACACAGTAACATTAGAAAATCCATGATGCAGGCAAAGAGTAGAAAGTAAGCTTGGAGGGAAGACACTGTACTAGACACACTCAAGGAAAGCCTGGAATGCCAGGCTCAGGAAGCTGAAATCCACCCCACAGGTATCACTCTCTCAAAAATGTTGATCCTACATGTCATGAATAAAGGATATTTTTTTTGGTAAAGATTTATTTATTTATTTATTTTGCTGGGGGATGGGGTGAGGAGGGAGGGGGGTGGGCGGGCCACTTCTATTGGTCTTTCATTTGTCCATTTTCATCTATCTTTGTTCTTTGGCCCGTGTGGGTTTCCCATCGCAGTGGCCTCTGTTCTCGCAGAGCACCAGCTCTGGGCGCATGCACTCCAGAGCTCCGGCTCGGTAATTGGACACATCGGTCCAGCCACTCTGCGGCACATGGGATCTTCCCAGGCCAGGGATCGAACTGGCGCCCCTTGCACTGCAAGGTGGTGTCCTTACCCACTGGTCCACCAGGGAAGCGCTGAATAAAGGATATTTAGTAATATTAACCTGACAGGTGTGTGTATTATGGACCAGAAGAGAGAGACTAGGACAGTATAGACAGGACGTGGTGGCAGGGTCAGGGTGGGCCAGCAGGGAGCCAGAGATGCTTCTGAGGGAGCAAGAAAGCGTGTGTAAGAGAGAGGTCAGAAAAGCAAGGCATTTTTAATGAGATGAGACTGTGAATGTTGAGTCTGACATGATGGCAGACTATCCGAGGGGAAATCTTCAGTAAGGAGGTGGAAATTGAGGACTGAAATAGCAGAGAGGAGTTAGGAGTGGGCTAGAGACGTGGGGGTGGCCAGGGAGCGGGTGGGGGTGAGCGGGGAAGCCATGACCCCTGGCTGTGCACCCTTGCCGACAGACAAAAGCGGAAACAGGAAGAGGACACCCAGATCTGGGGGGTGGGAAGGGTGACTAGGAAAATCGAGAAAAAAGGAGGAGTCACTGAGGCGGAAGGAGAGCCAAACAGTACAGCCAGGCAGGGAGCATCTTCAAAAAGCCAGGGAGGGCTAGCAGGATGGCTCATGCTGTGGTGAAGCTGGGCTCAGAAAGGGTCACTAGCTAGGGCGCGCATCCAGAGAAACCACCTCATCTCCCATTCATCAACGCAAACAGACAGGCGCGCTGGCTCCTCCATGTAGCAAGCAGCACCCTCTCCCTCGCCTCCCCCCGGCCCCCTCCCCGTGTCCTAGAGTCATTTCTAACTGCCCAGGGGAGTAGGCGCTAGCGTGCCACTGGGCTGTTAACAGTCTATCATACGGATGGAGCCCTCAGAAAAGGGGGTAGCTGCCTGTCGTGGGTGGCAAATAATACAGGACCCCAAGATCCCTGCCCTCTCTTAGGAGCTCAGCTGAGGGTGGTCTGGAAAGGAGAGAAGGTGGTGTGTGCCTCCCTCCCCTGCTCCGTCCCCTCCCCTCCTCTCCTCTCAGCCCCAGCCTTGGGATTTCTCAGCAGGGCTGCAAGGTACAACTCATTTTGAGAGTCCTTCGTTTTGGCTGCTGATCATGCAAGAGAATGTTTTCCTTTTTGAATTTATGGTAAGAAGGAAAACAGAAGTCCTTGAGAGAAGGGCCAGAACAGAGTTTTCTGCTGTGAATGTTAATAGCCTTAAGGCTGGTCCACAGCTGAACTCTCTTGGGTGTTGGCTTCGGGCTCTTCACTGGGTATGATGGGGACCCTCTCAGCCCTCATAAAAGTGATCACCAGGGCCTCTGTGAGGCCAGAGGGGTGCTTCTGAGGGAGCAAGAAAGCGTTGTAAGAGAGAGGTCAGAAAAGCAAGGCATTTTTAATGAGATGAGACTGTGAATGTTGAGTCTGACATGATGGCAGACTATCCGAGGGAAATCTTCAGTAAGGAGGTGGAAATTGAGGACTGAAATAGCAGAGAGGAGTTAGGAGTGGGCTAGAGACGTGGGGGTGGCCAGGGAGCGGGTGGGGGTGAGCGGGGAAGCCATGACCCCTGGCTGTGCACCCTTGCCGACAGACAAAAGCGGAAACAGGAAGAGGACACCCAGATCTGGGGGGTGGGAAGGGTGACTAGGAAAATCGAGAAAAAAGGAGGAGTCACTGAGGCGGAAGGAGAGCCAAACAGTACAGCCAGGCAGGGAGCATCTTCAAAAAGCCAGGGAGGGCTAGCAGGATGGCTCATGCTGTGGTGAAGCTGGGCTCAGAAAGGGTCACTAGCTAGGGCGCGCATCCAGAGAAACCACCTCATCTCCCATTCATCAACGCAAACAGACAGGCGCGCTGGCTCCTCCATGTAGCAAGCAGCACCCTCTCCCTCGCCTCCCCCCGGCCCCCTCCCCGTGTCCTAGAGTCATTTCTAACTGCCCAGGGGAGTAGGCGCTAGCGTGCCACTGGGCTGTTAACAGTCTATCATACGGATGGAGCCCTCAGAAAAGGGGGTAGCTGCCTGTCGTGGGTGGCAAATAATACAGGACCCCAAGATCCCTGCCCTCTCTTAGGAGCTCAGCTGAGGGTGGTCTGGAAAGGAGAGAAGGTGGTGTGTGCCTCCCTCCCCTGCTCCGTCCCCTCCCCTCCTCTCCTCTCAGCCCCAGCCTTGGGATTTCTCAGCAGGGCTGCAAGGTACAACTCATTTTGAGAGTCCTTCGTTTTGGCTGCTGATCATGCAAGAGAATGTTTTCCTTTTTGAATTTATGGTAAGAAGGAAAACAGAAGTCCTTGAGAGAAGGGCCAGAACAGAGTTTTCTGCTGTGAATGTTAATAGCCTTAAGGCTGGACCACAGCTGAACTCTCTTGGGTGTGGCTTCCTCCCAAGGGCCTGTCTGGAGCTAAGGGTCTTCACTGGGTATGATGGGGACCCTCTCAGCCCTCATAAAAGTGATCACCAGGGCCTCTGTGAGGCATGAACCCCCAGAAGCTGAGCTTGAAGGCATGAGCCTCATTGCCCATAATTTGCTCCAGGTGTGTGTGGTTTTGTGCGCGGATGTGCAGGTGTGCACAAGCACGCCTGTCTCTGTGTGTGTCTGTGTCTGTCTGTCTGCTGGGGGTGGTGTGTGCAAGATGTGTGTATGTGTTTTGGGGCTCCTGTCTCCACTGCATTGGTGCTGCCCTCTCAGGGTGTCTCACCTGGTGCTGGCTGCAAAGCCCAATCATTTCTGCAGAGTTGGGGTACACAGTGCTCCCGCTGTCCGGCATCCCCACGTGCTCCCTCCAAGGACTGAGGGGGGACTGCTGCAGTGGAGGGGGGTATGCCAGACCAATGCCTCCTCTCTGCCCCTGATCCCCTGAATAACCCCAGCCCCCACCCCCGGCCCCTCCTGCCTTGCCCAGTCTGTTACTGTCCTCAGCAACCCCAAGGCTTTCCCGGTGCACGTTCTCAATCTACTACTGCTACCCCCAAAGACCTGGTTGGTGGCAAAATCCCATGATCGGGCCCCACAGCTCACTTGCCCCAAGACCCTGGGACTGCATCCCTAGCTGGTATTTATGGGGGCACTTGCTGGCTTTGGGCAGGTAGCCCAGTCTGTAGGGCAGTTCAGATCTGGGCGATGCGGAGAGCCCAGACCCTGGGGCAGCTAACCCCCTCCTCTGGCCGACCTCCTCTCTCTGGTGGCCATCAGCTCACACCTGTTAGCCAATTGGGGTGGTGGGTGTCCCTGGGAAACCAGGGGAGCATCTCCACACCCAGCAAGGAATGTCTCTCCGTCCCTCCCTCCTCTCTCTCAGCCCCAGCCTTGGGATTTCTCAGCAGGGCTGCAAGGTACAACTCATTTTGAGAGTCCTTCGTTTTGGCTGCTGATCATGCAAGAGAATGTTTTCCTTTTTGAATTTATGGTAAGAAGGAAAACAGAAGTCCTTGAGAGAAGGGCCAGAACAGAGTTTTCTGCTGTGAATGTTAATAGCCTTAAGGCTGGACCACAGCTGAACTCTCTTGGGTGTGGCTTCCTCCCAAGGGCCTGTCTGGAGCTAAGGGTCTTCACTGGGTATGATGGGGACCCTCTCAGCCCTCATAAAAGTGATCACCAGGGCCTCTGTGAGGCATGAACCCCCAGAAGCTGAGCTTGAAGGCATGAGCCTCATTGCCCATAATTTGCTCCAGGTGTGTGTGGTTTTGTGCGCGGATGTGCAGGTGTGCACAAGCACGCCTGTCTCTGTGTGTGTCTGTGTCTGTCTGTCTGCTGGGGGTGGTGTGTGCAAGATGTGTGTATGTGTTTTGGGGCTCCTGTCTCCACTGCATTGGTGCTGCCCTCTCAGGGTGTCTCACCTGGTGCTGGCTGCAAAGCCCAATCATTTCTGCAGAGTTGGGGTACACAGTGCTCCCGCTGTCCGGCATCCCCACGTGCTCCCTCCAAGGACTGAGGGGGGACTGCTGCAGTGGAGGGGGGTATGCCAGACCAATGCCTCCTCTCTGCCCCTGATCCCCTGAATAACCCCAGCCCCCACCCCCGGCCCCTCCTGCCTTGCCCAGTCTGTTACTGTCCTCAGCAACCCCAAGGCTTTCCCGGTGCACGTTCTCAATCTACTACTGCTACCCCCAAAGACCTGGTTGGTGGCAAAATCCCATGATCGGGCCCCACAGCTCACTTGCCCCAAGACCCTGGGACTGCATCCCTAGCTGGTATTTATGGGGGCACTTGCTGGCTTTGGGCAGGTAGCCCAGTCTGTAGGGCAGTTCAGATCTGGGCGATGCGGAGAGCCCAGACCCTGGGGCAGCTAACCCCCTCCTCTGGCCGACCTCCTCTCTCTGGTGGCCATCAGCTCACACCTGTTAGCCAATTGGGGTGGTGGGTGTCCCTGGGAAACCAGGGGAGCATCTCTCCACACCCAGCAAGGAATGTCTCTCTCCTGCTTGGATCGTATGCTCTCCCTTCGCAGGATCCTGCGGTCACTCCCAATTGCCTTTCACATCAATTTAAACCTTGTCTCTGTGGGCCTCCAAGTCCTCCATAATTACATCCCACCTTCCTACATCCTCCCCCCGCCCCACCACACACACACACACACACACACACACACACACACACACACACACGTCACACATAACTCAGGGCCAGACAGAGACAGTCCATGCCATCCACAGTGGCTCCAGCTCGGGTGGCCACAGGTGCCGGAAAGCCCCACCAAAGGAAGCCACTCCGCCTCCTTTGAAAATGCAAATATTCACTGACTGGTAAAGACAATAAACTGCCATCAGCTATTAACACCTAGGCCAAACAGGGATTCTGTCTTTAGATTTCATGGAGCTGGGAGCTAAGCCCCAAACCTAAGCATCTAAGGGAGTAGGGGAGGGGACCCAGAGGCAGCCGACCAACCGGAGGGGTGCAGGGAAGGGGTTCTGACGTCGAAGCATCTCAGTCACGATTTTACCGAGGGCTCTGGTCTACTCGGCTTCTCCACTCAAACCCACTAGTTCTCCTCCCACCAGCTTGCTTCCCCCTTCCACACATACATCACGTCTTATTTCACCTCAGGTGTACCCTCAGACCAAGCTGCTGAGATTGAATTACTTCCCTCACACGAAAAAAAAAAAAATAATAGGCTACGAAATTGGGTAGAAGCTGGCATGTCTGCCTGGGCATGGCCAAGTCTTGTGGAGGTTTCCCCGGGGAGAGCTGAGAGCTTTCCGCACAGTGGAAATAGCAAAGGCTTCCTGGGAAGCCTCTCTCAGCTGCCAGGAAGCTGGGAACTGGGTTCCCCGGTTTCTCTTGCAGTGAGCTTGACGGGCCAGGAAAGGGATGGAGGGGCAAGGTCCCCGGTGGCTGGATCGCCACAGCACCCCGGGCCCTCAGGGCCGAAGTATGTGCCTTTTACCCCAAGACTTCTAGGGGAGAAAACTCACTTGGGGCTTCTCTCTGAGTCAGCATAGAGTTCCCCACCCTCCATGCCAAGAAGGGCGCCCCCACGGCAGTCTGTCCAACAGGCAGGAGTCCAGGGGCTGCCCCGCCCTCCCCCTGAGCTGCAGAATACGTGGAGACCACCCGGTGGACTTCAGGGCTTTACAGCCTGACTAAGATGCCAAGGGGAGGGGGCCACACTGGCACGATTCGGGGGCACACTGTGATCAAGGGCTCTCTGGCGGCAGCTACAACGGTAGGGATGCCACCTGATTCTAACGGAAGGTGTCAAGCATTTTCGCCCCTGCAGTGGTTTCAGTATGTGTGTGTAAGGGTGTGCGTGTGCAAGAGAAGCCCAAGAGCTCGGGTGTGAACGGGTACGACGACTAGAGTTGGGAACGTTTTATTGGGCCAGAATGGAATTCTCAAAGGGCCCTGGTGGAGGGGTCTCCAGCACCTTGGGATGGGGGGCGATTGTGTGTTTGTGCCTTTGGGGAGCAGTAGGTATTGGATCTGCAGTAATGTGCAGTTATCATGGAGTTTCTCTGAGACAACATACTCATTCAGATACACACTCTCCAAGCTCCAAAGCACCCGGCTGGGGAGTAGACTGTGCGTGTTTGTGTCTAAGTGTTAGGGTGCTGGGGGGGGGTGCATGTAGCTGTATGTGTTTCTGTGACTGCTTTTTTCCATCCTGGTGGGAGGGGGCGACGGTAGCTGTGTGAGTGTGTGTGTGTCTTTCGTCTTTGGATGGGGGTTACTGTGTAAGCTGAGGGCCGGGTCTACGGTGCGGCTGTGTGTGCGTGTGTGCGCGTCCGTGTTCGCGTGTGAACATGGCCCCGGGAATCACGCACATGCTTCAGACAGCTGTTTCTGGCAGCCTCGGGGCTTGGGTTTCTCGGGGCACCCCGGCTAAGTGGCCACCTCCCAGCCGCCAGGCCCCGCGTCTCGCCGGCTCTCCCAACTGTGCCCACGGCCCCGGCGCGCACACAAAGGCTCCATAATGAACGCGCTGCGCTCCCCTGCGTTCGGCTCCTCAACCCGCACCCCCGGCGGGCGAGGCGAGCCCGCCAAGCCGGAGATGCACCGGGGCAGCGGGCACGCCACCGGGCGCTCCCCCGCCGCCGCCTGCCCAAACTCCGGGCGGCCCGACGCTGGGTGCCCCCCGCCCCCGGCCCAGGTTCCCGAGGGCGCCAAAGCGCCCGGCGTCCCCGAGTTAGCCCGGGGCGGCACGCGACCGCCGCGACTCACCCCCGGCCGGGCGGAGACTGCGGGCGCGCCCCCCTGGAAGCAGCGCGCCTCTTACCTTCCTCCTCCGCCTCCTGTGATCAAGGGCTCTCTGGCGGCAGCTACACGGTAGGGATGCCACCTGATTCTAACGGAAGGTGTCAAGCATTTTCGCCCCTGCAGTGGTTTCAGTATGTGTGTGTAAGGGTGTGCGTGTGCAAGAGAAGCCCAAGAGCTCGGGTGTGAACGGGTACGACGACTAGAGTTGGGAACGTTTTATTGGGCCAGAATGGAATTCTCAAAGGGCCCTGGTGGAGGGGTCTCCAGCACCTTGGGATGGGGGGCGATTGTGTGTTTGTGCCTTTGGGGAGCAGTAGGTATTGGATCTGCAGTAATGTGCAGTTATCATGGAGTTTCTCTGAGACAACATACTCATTCAGATACACACTCTCCAAGCTCCAAAGCACCCGGCTGGGGAGTAGACTGTGCGTGTTTGTGTCTAAGTGTTAGGGTGCTGGGGGGGGGGTGCATGTAGCTGTATGTGTTTCTGTGACTGCTTTTTTCCATCCTGGTGGGAGGGGGCGACGGTAGCTGTGTGAGTGTGTGTGTGTCTTTCGTCTTTGGATGGGGGTTACTGTGTAAGCTGAGGGCCGGGTCTACGGTGCGGCTGTGTGTGCGTGGGTGCGCGTCCGTGTTCGCGTGTGAACATGGCCCCGGGAATCACGCACATGCTTCAGACAGCTGTTTCTGGCAGCCTCGGGGCTTGGGTTTCTCGGGGCACCCCGGCTAAGTGGCCACCTCCCAGCCGCCAGGCCCCGCGTCTCGCCGGCTCTCCCAACTGTGCCCACGGCCCCGGCGCGCACACAAAGGCTCCATAATGAACGCGCTGCGCTCCCCTGCGTTCGGCTCCTCAACCCGCACCCCCGGCGGGCGAGGCGAGCCCGCCAAGCCGGAGATGCACCGGGGCAGCGGGCACGCCACCGGGCGCTCCCCCGCCGCCGCCTGCCCAAACTCCGGGCGGCCCGACGCTGGGTGCCCCCCGCCCCCGGCCCAGGTTCCCGAGGGCGCCAAAGCGCCCGGCGTCCCCGAGTTAGCCCGGGGCGGCACGCGACCGCCGCGACTCACCCCCGGCCGGGCGGAGACTGCGGGCGCGCCCCCCTGGAAGCAGCGCGCCTCTTACCTTCCTCCTCCGCCTCCTCTTCCTCCTCCTGCTCTTCGGCGGCGCGGCGGCGGCGGCGGCGGCGGTGGCGCGGCGGCGGCGGCGGCGGCGACGGCGGCGGCGGGACTAGGGCGCCCGTGTCCCCGAGCCCGGCACAGGCGTGCGGCTCAGTGGCGCCGGGCGGCGGGGCGGGCGAAGGCTGGCGGGGCGGCAGCAGCTGGCCCGGGACGCGGGGAGCTGGCGCGCAGGCGGCGGGCTGCGGGCAGGCTGGCCGCGGCGCGCGCGGGCTCCTCGGGCGGGCTCCATGGCTGCGCCGCGGGCGGCACCATCGCCGTGGCTCGCTCTTCTCTCGCTCGCTCCAGGAGTGCGGCAGGCGGCGAGGTGACGGATGGCGCCGAGGCGGCCGGACGGCCGAGGAGGGGAGGGGAGAGGGGGCGGGTGAGGGGAAGGGAGGGGGAGGAAAGAGGGGAGTGCGGAACGAGGGGCCTCTCCGGCGCCTCCCGACCCTCGAGTGCTGGCGTCGGTTTCCCCGAATGGGAACGCGGCTTAAAGGCACAGCTGCCGGTTCGGGTCACAACTAAAAATAAGCACGAAATTGACTATTGGGGAAAGACGCTCTCAAGATACAACCCAGCCACCCAGCTCCCCAGCCCGGTGCTGCCTCACTTCTTGAACCTGACCCTTCCGGCCGGGCTCTGCCGGGAACTGCTGGCGGCGAAGAGGGCAAGCCAGTTTCTAAAGTGAACCGGGAAAAGTGGGGGAAATGGGGGTGGGGAATGAACTGCGGCGAAGAGGCCACGGCGCGCACACAAAGGCTCCATAATGAACGCGCTGCGCTCCTGCGTTCGGCTCCTCAACCCGCACCCCGGCGAGGCGAGCCCGCCAAGCCGGAGATGCACCGGGGCAGCGGGCACGCCACCGGGCGCTCCCCCGCCGCCGCCTGCCCAAACTCCGGGCGGCCCGACGCTGGGTGCCCCCCGCCCCCGGCCCAGGTTCCCGAGGGCGCCAAAGCGCCCGGCGTCCCCGAGTTAGCCCGGGGCGGCACGCGACCGCCGCGACTCACCCCCGGCCGGGCGGAGACTGCGGGCGCGCCCCCCTGGAAGCAGCGCGCCTCTTACCTTCCTCCTCCGCCTCCTCTTCCTCCTCCTGCTCTTCGGCGGCGCGGCGGCGGCGGCGGCGGCGGTGGCGCGGCGGCGGCGGCGGCGGCGACGGCGGCGGCGGGACTAGGGCGCCCGTGTCCCCGAGCCCGGCACAGGCGTGCGGCTCAGTGGCGCCGGGCGGCGGGGCGGGCGAAGGCTGGCGGGGCGGCAGCAGCTGGCCCGGGACGCGGGGAGCTGGCGCGCAGGCGGCGGGCTGCGGGCAGGCTGGCCGCGGCGCGCGCGGGCTCCTCGGGCGGGCTCCATGGCTGCGCCGCGGGCGGCACCATCGCCGTGGCTCGCTCTTCTCTCGCTCGCTCCAGGAGTGCGGCAGGCGGCGAGGTGACGGATGGCGCCGAGGCGGCCGGACGGCCGAGGAGGGGAGGGGAGAGGGGGCGGGTGAGGGGAAGGGAGGGGGAGGAAAGAGGGGAGTGCGGAACGAGGGGCCTCTCCGGCGCCTCCCGACCCTCGAGTGCTGGCGTCGGTTTCCCCGAATGGGAACGCGGCTTAAAGGCACAGCTGCCGGTTCGGGTCACAACTAAAAATAAGCACGAAATTGACTATTGGGGAAAGACGCTCTCAAGATACAACCCAGCCACCCAGCTCCCCAGCCCGGTGCTGCCTCACTTCTTGAACCTGACCCTTCCGGCCGGGCTCTGCCGGGAACTGCTGGCGGCGAAGAGGGCAAGCCAGTTTCTAAAGTGAACCGGGAAAAGTGGGGGAAATGGGGGTGGGGAATGAACTGCGGCGAAGAGGCCACGGGGACGCTCGCCTCGGGACTCCATTCCCTGGCCCCTGACCTTGTCTCCCCGAGCACCCCCTCGGCCCCGCTTTTGCTCGCCTTCTGCTGGGGTTGCCCTCCCTGCAGCTCCCCTTCTGGTGACCACCGCCAGCATCCACACGCACCTTGAGTTTCGGCTCCGGCTCCGGCTCCAGCTCGCAGCGCCTCTCCCCAGGACTGGAGTGCGAGCTGTTTCGAGCCCAGGCCCAGCCCGAGAGCCCACCTCAGGAAGGGCGCGATCTGCCAACTGGTAGAGGTCCGCTTAGAGCATGCGGTTGGTTTGGTGAGAAGGGAAGGTTAAGATGTGTGTGCGCGTTTGCGTTCACCAGCAGATGGAGGGAGGGTCCTGCACACCACACACACACACACACACACACCACACCACACACACACACACACACACACACACACACACACACACACACACACACACACACACAGGAGTAGCCAGGCACGTAGCACAGAGTCTGATGAATGATCTCAGGACATTTTTAAGAGACACGATGTGAACAGTAAACATGTAGCAACAGAGATTCAAGAAAGATTCTTGGGGACGGCCCTGGCGGTCCAGTGTTAAGACTCTGCACTTTCACTGCAGGGGACACGGTTCGATCCCTGGTGGAGGGGACTGAGGTCCTACATGCCCCATGGCGCGCCACAAAGAAAAAAAAAATGAAACGAAAGAAAGGTTCTTGGTCTCCCTGGTGACTCCAGACCCTTTTGGAGTTTTGGAGATCTAGAAGAAAGACAGATCTCCCCTAAAAGGAAGCCCCGGTGGGTGTCCAGAGGGACTAGGAATCTGGGCAATGAGTCTGAGAGGGAGGGCAAAGTTGAGTCCAGGTAAACAGGGAAAAGAAAATCAGGAGGAAGTGGGTGGAATTGAAGATCCTCTGGTGGTCACCAAGTGCCTGGTGATTTTATCCATGTCGCAGGCCCCTTGCAGACACAGCTAACGGGCATGTTTGGGCCTCAGCAGTTCGAGGATGAAAAGTGAGCCCACTTCAATTTCCTCTGTGTACCTGGACTCTGGAAGGGAAGGCTCTTGGGAAAAGGGGACCCATTCCAGTTGGAATCTTGTCCCCACCCCCAGTTCTATTTCAGCATTTGGTTGAAGCCTCAGAAGAGGCTGGAGGGCTACTGAGGGGCCATCATGGGGCAAGAGGATGGTGATGTTAGCTGCATAGAATTTCCAGGATACAGAGGAGAGCTCTGGAGGCAGGGCTCTGGGGTTCTCTACAGCTGGGATCAGCAGTGGAGTCGCTGACTAGCAGATTTGGCCATCCATCCAGAGGTCCAGAGAGCACACTTTGCTTCCTTCCTGGCACTTCTATGGTGGGGAAAAAAAAAGGATGGAAATTCCCTGCATCTGGATGGGGGTAGCCTAGGCTGGGGAAAACAAGCTGATGGAATTATTAAAAATGGATGGTGAGTGAAAGTAAAGACACACGGCATTCCTGGGCAAACGCACAGACAGACCCGCACACAGGAAGATGCTGTGAAGAACACAGCCTACACACACATGGATCACGCGTGGGGCCACAGACACACTGAGCTAGTACAAGGAAAAGAAGTCTTATCTAGCCAGAGAAATGAGTCAGACTTGATCTCTAATCCTTCCAAAAGAGAGAGGTGAAGAGAAATGGGGAAGAGTTGGCCTCCTTCTCCACAGACTGGAGAGGAAGCTGGGAACCAGCTGTCCCATATAAATAATGCTATTTGCAGCTAGACCATCCTTGGCTGGTTTCCTTGGGGGTGATGTATCGGGGGCAGGGACATCCCCTTCCGAGTTCCCTGATCCTTACCCAGTTAACTCCTTATTAATTTGAATATTAATAGCATGTGCCAACAAGTTGATTTGTACCAGTCCTTTCAATAAAACTCAATGGGTTAATAACTAAAACAGATGCATTTTGTGACTCTGACTGGCCATCTTGCTGCTTGCTGGGCTCACTGGGAGCAGATGCCAGGCTCCAGTCAATCTGCTGTGCAGCAAACACAAGTAAATAAGGGATACTGAAGGGGAGAGCATATTGGGAGGGACTGTAACACTGGACACATGCATATGTGAGGAATCCTGGGTGAGCAGTGAGGCATGATCCAGTCTAGAACAGTGATGAAAGGGCCTCAGCAGTTCGAGGATGAAAAGTGAGCCCACTTCAATTTCCTCTGTGTACCTGGACTCTGGAAGGGAAGGCTCTTGGGAAAAGGGGACCCATTCCAGTTGGAATCTTGTCCCCACCCCCAGTTCTATTTCAGCATTTGGTTGAAGCCTCAGAAGAGGCTGGAGGGCTACTGAGGGGCCATCATGGGGCAAGAGGATGGTGATGTTAGCTGCATAGAATTTCCAGGATACAGAGGAGAGCTCTGGAGGCAGGGCTCTGGGGTTCTCTACAGCTGGGATCAGCAGTGGAGTCGCTGACTAGCAGATTTGGCCATCCATCCAGAGGTCCAGAGAGCACACTTTGCTTCCTTCCTGGCACTTCTATGGTGGGGAAAAAAAAAGGATGGAAATTCCCTGCATCTGGATGGGGGTAGCCTAGGCTGGGGAAAACAAGCTGATGGAATTATTAAAAATGGATGGTGAGTGAAAGTAAAGACACACGGCATTCCTGGGCAAACGCACAGACAGACCCGCACACAGGAAGATGCTGTGAAGAACACAGCCTACACACACATGGATCACGCGTGGGGCCACAGACACACTGAGCTAGTACAAGGAAAAGAAGTCTTATCTAGCCAGAGAAATGAGTCAGACTTGATCTCTAATCCTTCCAAAAGAGAGAGGTGAAGAGAAATGGGGAAGAGTTGGCCTCCTTCTCCACAGACTGGAGAGGAAGCTGGGAACCAGCTGTCCCATATAAATAATGCTATTTGCAGCTAGACCATCCTTGGCTGGTTTCCTTGGGGGTGATGTATCGGGGGCAGGGACATCCCCCTTCCGAGTTCCCTGATCCTTACCCAGTTAACTCCTTATTAATTTGAATATTAATAGCATGTGCCAACAAGTTGATTTGTACCAGTCCTTTCAATAAAACTCAATGGGTTAATAACTAAAACAGATGCATTTTGTGACTCTGACTGGCCATCTTGCTGCTTGCTGGGCTCACTGGGAGCAGATGCCAGGCTCCAGTCAATCTGCTGTGCAGCAAACACAAGTAAATAAGGGATACTGAAGGGGAGAGCATATTGGGAGGGACTGTAACACTGGACACATGCATATGTGAGGAATCCTGGGTGAGCAGTGAGGCATGATCCAGTCTAGAACAGTGATGAAAGGGGCCTCCCTGCTGGTCCAGTGGTTAAGACTGCACCCAGCCAATGCAGGGGGCATGGGTTTGATCCCTGGTCAGGGAGACCCCACGTGCCATGTGGTGCAACCAAAATATCTTTTAAAAAAGAATAATGAATAATGCACAGCTTTTGGAATCTGCTTCTTTTTTTTAATTGAAGGAGGAATCTGCTTCTTATTAGAGGTGTGACCTTAGGTAGGTCACTTAACCTCTCTAAGCCTTAACTGTGAGATGGAGATGCTGGCATAATCTACGTCACAGGGTTATGTTATGCCGTGCTAAGTCGCTTCAGTCGTGTCTGACTCTGTGAGACCCTATAGACTATAGCCTGCCAGGCTCCTCTGTCCATAGGATTCTCCAGGCAAGAATACTGGAGTGGGTTGCCATTTCCTCCTCCAGAGGATCTTTCCAACCCAGGGATTGAACCGTTGTCTCTTAAGTCTCCTGCATTGGCAGGCGGGTTCTTTATCAATTGGGGATATTAAATGAGTAAATGAATGTAAAAACCACAGTAAATGGTAGCTGTCATTCTTTCTCCAAAGGAATCTGCCTCCTAGTTGGCTGCTAAAAGCCTCCGCATTTTGTTTTCACTCTGCTTATTTCCAGTCTGAAGTGATGTATTGTGTCTTACTCTTGGCTAGAGTGAGTTCTGAGCCTGCACGCACGTTGACAGATTTCATTTCCAAAAGGCAAACTCCTCCTCCTACCCTCCCTACCCTGGCCCCCCAGAATGACACAGTAGGATTTGTTTTTGTTATTGGATAAACTGTGTGCACCCTCTACAGGGTGCACAACAGGGGGGAGGAGGAGGGAGAGCGAGAGGCGGATTCTTCAGAGAGAAGGTTCTTCAACACTCTTCACCCTGTGTCCAAATGCAACAAAAAATAAACACTTGCATGTAAAATTGGGACCCTCAATCGAGTCACACTGAAATGTGCTGAGGAAGATCCCCTCGGGATAAATATTCAGTTTGATGACAATTGGATGATGAACGATGATCTTCCAGCCAGAAGTTTATTTCCTATTGAAATCAATACATTGAGAGGAAGCTAATAAGTGGCACTATTTTTCTCCCCAGCACACTGCGAGTGCAGGGAGTCAGCCCAGCCTCACTGGCACCTGAGACTGTGATCAATATATAATGACCAAGCGATTCAACTCATCTTTAACTGAGAACCCAGGAATAAATGGACAGAGGCTCTCTTGGCTGTCAATAATAATAGTAATACCGACTACCATTCTTTGACCCATCCCTCACTGCAGCTAGGTGCTCTGGTAATCCTCCTAGGAAAAGGCGGATGGTTCTTCATCCCAGGGGATTCAATTAGTTTCACTTCTCCGGTAGGACCTCCAGTCAGCCCCAAGAGCTTTACATGCATTAACTCATTTCACGATTATCACAACTCTCTTACTTATTTTATGGAGAAGGAAGTAGCCAAGTCTCACATAACAATACGTAGTGGAGCCTGGATTTCAACCACAGAATGAAAATGAAAAAAAAAAAATAGTGGTAATAATAACACTGGCTAACTTTGATCACTTATTATGGACCAAGCACCAGGCAAGCATCTTGTGTGCATATGCAGATACAATCCTCATATAAGCCTGAGAGAATAGGTAATACGATTATGACTATTTTAAAGGGAAATGAAGGCTCAGAGAGGTTAAGTAATCTCCACAAAGTCACACAGCTACTAGAGCCTAATCCAGGATTTGAACCCATGCCAATTTGACTACAATGGTTATAGTGTCTCCAAAAAAGGCTGTGATGCCCAACCTTCAACTGGGGTTATAGAGTTGAAGAGACAGGCTGGTAGCTTTTTCTAGAGACACACTCAACTCCCTGTCTCTGCTGAGACAACCCAGTTATCCATTAGCATCTAGGAAGAGATGAGTAAGTGAAGCGAGAGGCGGATTCTTCAGAGAGAAGGTTCTTCAACACTCTTCACCCTGTGTCCAAATGCAACAAAAAATAAACACTTGCATGTAAAATTGGGACCCTCAATCGAGTCACACTGAAATGTGCTGAGGAAGATCCCCTCGGGATAAATATTCAGTTTGATGACAATTGGATGATGAACGATGATCTTCCAGCCAGAAGTTTATTTCCTATTGAAATCAATACATTGAGAGGAAGCTAATAAGTGGCACTATTTTTCTCCCCAGCACACTGCGAGTGCAGGGAGTCAGCCCAGCCTCACTGGCACCTGAGACTGTGATCAATATATAATGACCAAGCGATTCAACTCATCTTTAACTGAGAACCCAGGAATAAATGGACAGAGGCTCTCTTGGCTGTCAATAATAATAGTAATACCGACTACCATTCTTTGACCCATCCCTCACTGCAGCTAGGTGCTCTGGTAATCCTCCTAGGAAAAGGCGGATGGTTCTTCATCCCAGGGGATTCAATTAGTTTCACTTCTCCGGTAGGACCTCCAGTCAGCCCCAAGAGCTTTACATGCATTAACTCATTTCACGATTATCACAACTCTCTTACTTATTTTATGGAGAAGGAAGTAGCCAAGTCTCACATAACAATACGTAGTGGAGCCTGGATTTCAACCACAGAATGAAAATGAAAAAAAAAAAATAGTGGTAATAATAACACTGGCTAACTTTGATCACTTATTATGGACCAAGCACCAGGCAAGCATCTTGTGTGCATATGCAGATACAATCCTCATATAAGCCTGAGAGAATAGGTAATACGATTATGACTATTTTAAAGGGAAATGAAGGCTCAGAGAGGTTAAGTAATCTCCACAAAGTCACACAGCTACTAGAGCCTAATCCAGGATTTGAACCCATGCCAATTTGACTACAATGGTTATAGTGTCTCCAAAAAAGGCTGTGATGCCCAACCTTCAACTGGGGTTATAGAGTTGAAGAGACAGGCTGGTAGCTTTTTCTAGAGACACACTCAACTCCCTGTCTCTGCTGAGACAACCCAGTTATCCATTAGCATCTAGGAAGAGATGAGTAAGTGAAGAGCAGAGTATCAACAATGGCCAATGACGAAATCACAAAGTATAGTTGCCTAAGGCAGCAAGGGGGCCAGACCCTGGGTGACTGGGCAGGCTCGGGGATGCTAGAAGTAGAAATGGCATAATTAGAAAGATTAAGGAGAAAACCCACTTGATTTTTCAGCCCCAGCCCCTTCATTCATCTTGCCTATTGATAAGACACCCATTGATCCTAAAGCATCTGAGGCCAACCAGGGCCCTGATGTTTGGGACAGGGTAGGTGGAGAAAAATCAAGAGGAACTTTCCAAGTTCCTGAGCTCCTGGGGAAACTAGGAGCTACCAGGAAAGCAGGAAGCCAGAGAGGAAAATGCAGAAGGAAATGGCCATTTGAATGGGTTTTTCACTAGGAAGATGGAGGATAGAAGGCTGGGCAGTTACGCTAGGAGGACTTTCTATTTAAAAAATATTTACATAGAGCAATGGAGAAACAGCATAGAGACAGACATGGGCAGGGGTGGGGAAGGAGAGGGTGAGATGTATAGAGAGAGTAACATGGAAACTTATATCGCCTTATGTATAGTAGATAGCTGATGGGAGTTTATTGTATAAATCAGGGAACTCAATCAGGGGCTCTGTAACAACCTGGAGGGGTGGGATAGGGAGGGAGACAAGAGGGAGGTTCAAAAGGGAGAGGACATATATATCTCTATGACTCATTCACGTTGATATTTGACGAAAAACAACAAAATTCTGTAAAACAATTATCCTTCAAATAAAAAATTATCTATTTGGCTCCAGCGGGTCTTACTTGTGGCACTGGAGATCTTTGGTCTTCGTAGAGGCTTGTGGGATCTTTAGTTTGGCATGCCAACTCTCACTTCTCTGACTAGGGATCAAAACCCAGCCTCCTACATTGGGAGCCACTGGACCATCAGGGAAGTCTGCTAAGAGAGCTTTTTATTTTTAAATTATTGAAGAGTAATTGCTTTGCAATACTGTGTTGGTTTCTGCTGTACATCAACATGAGTTCGGAGAGCTTTTTTTTTTTTTAATATTTATTTTATTTATCTTTTTGGGAGGGTGGAGTGGGGAGGGAGGGAGGGGGACGGGCGGGCCACTTCTACTGATCTTCCGTCTTTGTTCTTTTGGCTCTTGTGGGCCTCCCATCGCAGTGGCCTCTCTCCTCACAGAGCACCGACTCTGGGCGCATGCGCTCCAGAGCTCCAGCTTGGTAACTGGGCACATCGGTCTAGCCACTCCGCGGCACGTGGGCTCTTCCCAGGCCAGGGATTGAACCCGCACCCCTTGCACTGCAAGGCGGTGTCCTTACCCACTGGACCACCAGGGAGGCCCAAGTTCAGAGAGCTTTTTATCTGTTTTGTTGTTCTGGGGGTTGTTTTTTAGTTTTGTTTGTTTGTTTGTTTTGGCTGCACCCTTACACGGTCTGCAGTGTGAGTAAAGCGCAGATTCCTAACTGCTGGTCGTTGCTGTTGCTGTTGATCAGTTGCTAAGTCACGTCTGACTCTTTGTGACCCCATGGACTGTGGGCCACCAGGCTCCTCTGTCCATGGGATTTCCCAGGCAAGAATACTGGAGTGGGCAGCCATTCCCTTTTCCAGGGGATCTTCCCCACCCAGGGATCAAACCGGGGTCTCCTGCTTGGCAAGAAGATTCTTTACCACTGAGCCACTTGGGAAACCCCCTAATTGCTGGACCACCAGGAAATTCCCTAAGAATGTTTTTAGTGGCCTTTCATGTGCTAGCTGATCTTGCCCTCCCAGGGTGTGCTGGAAGACATTAAGGGACCAGCTCCCCAGCTGATGAGCTGCAAACTGCCGGCCAGTCCTTTCCTAAGCCTCGCTGGCTGGTGTCCCCTCCTCTCCAATGCAGGCCCTGTCACCAGCTAGCTCCCTGCTTCCCAACCTTGATATGTGCCCCTCCCCCACACAACTTGCTGGGGAAGTGGGGAAGCACCCAGTCATGAGGGGGGGGACCCCCAGATCAGAACTGGGCTTCTTCCTGCAGTGATGCCCTGTGACCAGAATGGGGTCTTGACTCCTCTCTGAGGCTTGCATCCATAAAGCCCAGGCCATTGCCGGTTCCTTAGTCTTCAGCTCATCTCACTTACCCAATGAAGACTAGCTTACCCATAGTTCCTTTCAGCATCCCTCCTCTCAACACCTCCCTTTAGTAAGTGGCTTTGTTTCTGGATCCTCTTTGCACGCCCTTCGCTAGAGAGCCCTCAGGCTCCGGGTGTTTCCCAAATGCAACCCTGCCCCGCACCAAAATGTCTCTATCCCTCATCCTAATCATAGATAGTGCTATCAACCAATCTATATTTAGGTAAACACAGAGTATAATTGGAAATGTTTCTCAACCTTTATACACACACACACACACACACACCCCTAAGAACAGAATAAATGAAAATCTGAAGATGAAGGCCAAAATGGCCCAAGGTGTCAGATTTCTTCAGTTTCACCTTTTATTTCAGAAACATGAAGATTCTACTCCATATAGTACACTAGTGTTTGACTTACCATGTAACTATTGTATAACTTCAAAATCCTTGTATGCTATGAAGCTCCATAAAGGTGCACTGTGTATGCTGCATGGCTCTGTGTACCCCCAAGATTTATAGAGACCCCCACTTGGGAAGTTCTAAAGGAATGCCCCATCCCAGAACTGGTTTGCTTCTGACTATCTGTATTGAAGACAGTGGTGAACAGAAAGAATGACTGGAACCCTTTGGAGTGTTGGGCTGTGGTAGAGTGTAGGGGAAGCCTGTCTCCTTGGGACAGAACTAGCCGCACTCTTAGGTGCCAGAGAGCAGTGGTGGCCTCTCACCTGGTGTGTCTCCAACCTTCGCCTTACTCACACCCCGCAGCTGCACGTTGCCAGAAATTCTCCTTTGGGTTAAGGCCCCAGTTTCCAGAAGGTCCCGGTAAATTGCACATGTTATTTAGAATAGACAGCGCATTAAGTCATTAGTACCCATTAATGCACTCACCTGAATAAATCTATCAGATTGCCTGTCACCTTTCAGAGGGCAGAGCTGTGAGGGGAATGAGACAGTGACCAGGGACCTTTCCTCGGGGTCCCCAGCGGTGGCCCTCAATCCCGTTGCAGTGAAAAGTCTGGTTCCTGGGCCGCGCCCTGGACCCCACCTCCCTGCCCTCTGGACTCTGTGTTTGACAAGTGCCCTGGAACAAACCTGAAGCCAAGCACAGCTAAAGCAGGGTGGAGGGAAAAAAAGGGGAATGTTGCACTGGGCTACTCCTTCTTCAGCATCACTCCTCTCAACACCTCCCTTTAGTAAGTGGCTTTGTTTCTGGATCCTCTTTGCACGCCCTTCGCTAGAGAGCCCTCAGGCTCGGGTGTTTCCCAAATGCAACCCTGCCCGCACCAAAATGTCTCTATCCCTCATCCTAATCATAGATAGTGCTATCAACCAATCTATATTTAGGTAAACACAGAGTATAATTGGAAATGTTTCTCAACCTTTATACACACACACACACACACACACCCCTAAGAACAGAATAAATGAAAATCTGAAGATGAAGGCCAAAATGGCCCAAGGTGTCAGATTTCTTCAGTTTCACCTTTTATTTCAGAAACATGAAGATTCTACTCCATATAGTACACTAGTGTTTGACTTACCATGTAACTATTGTATAACTTCAAAATCCTTGTATGCTATGAAGCTCCATAAAGGTGCACTGTGTATGCTGCATGGCTCTGTGTACCCCCAAGATTTATAGAGACCCCCACTTGGGAAGTTCTAAAGGAATGCCCCATCCCAGAACTGGTTTGCTTCTGACTATCTGTATTGAAGACAGTGGTGAACAGAAAGAATGACTGGAACCCTTTGGAGTGTTGGGCTGTGGTAGAGTGTAGGGGAAGCCTGTCTCCTTGGGACAGAACTAGCCGCACTCTTAGGTGCCAGAGAGCAGTGGTGGCCTCTCACCTGGTGTGTCTCCAACCTTCGCCTTACTCACACCCCGCAGCTGCACGTTGCCAGAAATTCTCCTTTGGGTTAAGGCCCCAGTTTCCAGAAGGTCCCGGTAAATTGCACATGTTATTTAGAATAGACAGCGCATTAAGTCATTAGTACCCATTAATGCACTCACCTGAATAAATCTATCAGATTGCCTGTCACCTTTCAGAGGGCAGAGCTGTGAGGGGAATGAGACAGTGACCAGGGACCTTTCCTCGGGGTCCCCAGCGGTGGCCCTCAATCCCGTTGCAGTGAAAAGTCTGGTTCCTGGGCCGCGCCCTGGACCCCACCTCCCTGCCCTCTGGACTCTGTGTTTGACAAGTGCCCTGGAACAAACCTGAAGCCAAGCACAGCTAAAGCAGGGTGGAGGAGAAAGAATGTTGCTCTGGGGGAGCTGGGAACTGGGCTCTCAGGAGAGGCCACTGAGGGCCAAGAACAAGAAAACCTCACCGCCAGCAGCCTGGCCTTGCCCTGGCTCTATTCTGGAGCTTCCTCCTCTCCCCCCATCTTTGTTTCTCTCTCCTCTAAGCTTCTGCACTATTGGCCCTCCTTGTCCACCTCCCTCCTGCACAGGGGGCCTCGTGAAGAGAGGACCAGTGGCTCAGGAAGGCCTGGAGTGGGAGCTGAATCGACAGACTCTGGGGAATCGCTCATCACTTCCTTGTGTGCCTTCCTTCTCTCCCTCCTGCTGGCATCTTAGGCATGTTTGCCCTCCTGGAGTTAGGAAGCAAAACACCAATTTAAATTGATGCTGACGGAGCCTGTCAGATGCCAAGTGCTTGCTGCTGCTGCCGCTGCCATCAGTACAGCTCTTCCCCGCAAGGGAGTTCGGGGCGTGTGCTTGAGACACGGCTGCCAGGACACGGCCTCCCGGCCCTTCCTCCTGTGTCTCTGGTTTGGGGTGGGAGCGGGGTGAGATTTTAACAGCAGAAACTGGATGAATGACAGCACATGTTCCCAGGCTGGTGCACAGAGGCCTGGGTGCTTCTGATCTGATAAGGTCTCCATCCTGGCTGGGTCACTGTGTGGTCATGGGTATTTGACTTAACCTCTCTGCTTACGATCCCCCTGGGGGGAAAAAAAAACAAAGAAGGGTCGAACTTCTGCCTAGGGCTTTTCATGGGCTGCAGACTTACAAAACAATGCACCTGGAGCTTTCTGGAAGGAAAACACCACTCGGAGATAAATGCCCCTTCTTGCCTAGAGGCAAGAGTGTTTAAATCCACCTTCCCTCGAAGCCCCAGGGGTCCCCACTAATCTGATAAATGATTTCTTGTTAACATGCTGCGGTGCTCTGTGCATGCGTGCTAAGTCACTTCAGTCATGTCCAACTTTGCGACCTCATGGACCACAGCCTGCCCAGCTCCTCTGTCCATGTCCATGGAAGTCTCCAGGCAACAATAGTGGGACGGGTTGCCATGCCCTTTTCCAGGGGAGCTTCCTGACCCTGGGATCAAACCTGGAGACTTCTTATGTCTTCTGCATTGGCAAGCTGATTCTTTCCCGTAAGTGCCACCTGGGAAACCCCCGTTAATTGTGCTACTGCATGCTGGTGGGCCAACGAGTTCCCCTCCCAACAGTTTGCCTTTTGTGCGTGTGGTTCTTTTTTTGGCCACATGATGCTGCAGTGTGGGATCTTAGTTCCCTGACCACGGATGGAACCTGTGCCCCTGACCATTGGGCCTCTAAGGAATTCCCAACAGCTTGCATTCTTGTTGAGAGGTGAGCTCTCCATGTCTTTCTCTAAAGGTGTGATTAATAGTGGAAATGTTTGACATGGAGGCAGGTGGCTGAGGACTTTGAGGCCTTTCCTGGTTTGCCCTCAGATAATCCCTGTCTGTGTGCACACTAAGTCACTTCAGTTGTGTTCGACTGTATGTGACCCCATGGACTGTATGTAGCCTGCCAGGCTCCTCTGTCCATGGGAATCTCCAGGCAAAAATACTGGAGGAGGCTGCCATGCCCTCCTCCAGGGGATCTTCCCAACCCAAGGATGGAACCCACGTCTCTTACATCTCCTATATTGGCAGAAGGGTTCTTGTTACCACTAGTGCCACCATTGGCTTTTATCTAATTTTCACAATAACATTGTGTGGCATGAAGGGCTGCTATAATCCCCATTTATAGATGAGGAAATTGAGGCTCAGATTGGTCAGCTTGATCATCCAGGACCACACTGGTAGGAAGCGTTTGTTTCCTGATGACACTGCCCCCGCTTCTGCACACACACCTTCTTTTCCATGCTGACCGCTGGAACAGAGCGCAGGGCTCAGAAACACCAGGTCTGCAGGCCTCAGCTGGCTTCTCCCACTCGCTTTTTCTGACAGTCACTAAATTTCTCTTTTCTTCACTCTGTTTTTTTCTGGACCTCGTTTTCTGTTCCTCTGGCTGCCATTCACCAGACAGGGAAGGAAAAAAAATAGCTTTGCAAGGAAAATCGGGGTTGGTTTGTGTGTCTCAGTGAGCTAAAGTAATAACCCCCAGCAAGGCCTGACTAGAACATTCTCACTGCTGGACTGTCAGTAACTTGCTGTGCTTGACCTGGAGTCAATTGATTAACCTTTCTGTCTGCGAGTTCTCATCTTTTCAACCTGCAGAAACCTCTCCCGCCTCCTGATGGGGTGGGCCTGAGGAAAGGAGGGGAGAGGAACGCGGTGGGAGATGAGGATGCCTAATGAATAACAAGTACGGAAAAGCACTTTGCAACTATCCCTAAGTGATGCATCGATACTGAATGGCATTCTCTGCCTCAAAAGTCATGGCTCCAAAATGAGAGGCATTTGTTAAGGCACTGCAGGCAGTTCCCTGGTAATCCAAGAAGCCTCCTATTTAAGGAAAAAGCCTAATTATAGCTTCTTTTCCTTATCTCCTCCTCTTGTTCATTAAGACCAAAGGACATTTGCTCACGAAATCAGATCTTGGTTTCAGAAGATTTCATCTGCTCGCACAAATTGAATTTCCCACCTGGAGTCAAATTCTCTATTTATAACAGAGATATCATCTGCCCAGAAACCTGTCCTTGGTCTGTGCCTAAGCTTGCCAAGTTGTGCTTGGAATGGTGACCAGGTTCGTGGACTTGTTGGGCCTGAGAGAACGAAGGCTGCGGTCTCAGGCTACGGAAGCCACCCTGCATCTTTTGGAGCTTTGCTTGAGCTCCAGCTGCTTTGGCAGGTGAGGCCTGACTCCTCTTTGCCCTCAAGCACATTTTCAGCGGCTGTGGCTCAGGAGGTTTCCTATGGGCAGTGGTCTTAGGCTTGGTTGCCCTGTTTCCCTCCAATCCACCGTGCCTCACGGGAGCTGTCTTGTCCAAACATGGCTGGCACCAAGACATTTCCCCCGCTCAGTCACCTGTAGCATAAAATTCAAACTCCTCTCAGGCTAGTCCATCCCCAGAAGTGCCCACCCCATCAGGCAAGGCTCCTTATTCTTCCTTGTTTCAACCTTGCCTCCTGCGTTTTGATCTTGCATTTCTCTGGCTTCCATTTCTTTCCCTTTTCTCTGCCTGGCCGCATCGTGTCCCTCCCTTAGGCTCCAGTCCCATCGCTTGTGGAGGCATCCCGATGCCTGACTAGAACATTCTCACTGCTGGACTGTCAGTAACTTGCTGTGCTTGACCTGGAGTCAATTGATTAACCTTTCTGTCTGCGAGTTCTCATCTTTTCAACCTGCAGAAACCTCTCCCGCCTCCTGATGGGGTGGGCCTGAGGAAAGGAGGGGAGAGGAACGCGGTGGGAGATGAGGATGCCTAATGAATAACAAGTACGGAAAAGCACTTTGCAACTATCCCTAAGTGATGCATCGATACTGAATGGCATTCTCTGCCTCAAAAGTCATGGCTCCAAAATGAGAGGCATTTGTTAAGGCACTGCAGGCAGTTCCCTGGTAATCCAAGAAGCCTCCTATTTAAGGAAAAAGCCTAATTATAGCTTCTTTTCCTTATCTCCTCCTCTTGTTCATTAAGACCAAAGGACATTTGCTCACGAAATCAGATCTTGGTTTCAGAAGATTTCATCTGCTCGCACAAATTGAATTTCCCACCTGGAGTCAAATTCTCTATTTATAACAGAGATATCATCTGCCCAGAAACCTGTCCTTGGTCTGTGCCTAAGCTTGCCAAGTTGTGCTTGGAATGGTGACCAGGTTCGTGGACTTGTTGGGCCTGAGAGAACGAAGGCTGCGGTCTCAGGCTACGGAAGCCACCCTGCATCTTTTGGAGCTTTGCTTGAGCTCCAGCTGCTTTGGCAGGTGAGGCCTGACTCCTCTTTGCCCTCAAGCACATTTTCAGCGGCTGTGGCTCAGGAGGTTTCCTATGGGCAGTGGTCTTAGGCTTGGTTGCCCTGTTTCCCTCCAATCCACCGTGCCTCACGGGAGCTGTCTTGTCCAAACATGGCTGGCACCGAGACATTTCCCCCGCTCAGTCACCTGTAGCATAAAATTCAAACTCCTCTCAGGCTAGTCCATCCCCAGAAGTGCCCACCCCATCAGGCAAGGCTCCTTATTCTTCCTTGTTTCAACCTTGCCTCCTGCGTTTTGATCTTGCGTTTTCTCTGGCTTCCATTTCTTTCCCTTTTCTCTGCCTGGCCGCATCGTGTCCCTCCCCTTAGGCTCCAGTCCCATCGCTTGTGGAGGTCCCATCCTCCTGAATGCCTCACTGCACCCGCCATTTGGTACGTATCAGAGAGTGAGTGCCTTGTTGCATCACTTGTATTTGGGGCTTGACTGTAATTTTTTCTTTTGTGACCATAGCCTGGTCTCCCTACCTTTGTGGGCAAAGGCCAAGTCTTGAGCTCCTTTTGCTCTCCCTGAAAGCCTGGCCCGATGCTGGGTTTCTGGCTGCCTGAAGCTTTGCAGTCCCAGTGATTGCTTTGTATTCAGCCTTCAGGGCCTCCTCCTCCCCCTCCCCTTTTCTTGCCCTTCACTAGAAGCTCCAAGCACCATTCAGTAGCTTCTTCCTTTTATTAATCATTTTGATGGGTCTTCCTTGGACCCTCTTTAGTTTCTCTGAAATTAATCAATCCAGAGGCAGCCAAGAAAAAAACCTGGGAAATGGGGGAAGTTTGCCTTTCATACAAGGCTCTCTCCACTGGTGGCTCAGCATCTTCAGATGAGCCAAATAACCATTGTTTTCACTTTCTGTTCCCTGAGATTAAACCTTACTTTTTTTAAAAAAAGTGAAAGTGTTTTTTTAATGATTAAAACCAATTGTGATTGTCTAACAGGATGCTCTGAGTCCCTGAACCCTGGGTAGCTGGAAACTGGGACAAAGTGGTTGTTCTAAGAAAGTTAGAAATGCATAAATCGTGTGTAATGCACTTCCCTGTCTCCCGCTCTCCCCTTCTCTCCTCTCTTCTCCTTTCAACTATTCAAATACACTGAGGTCCGCTTCAGTACCAAAGTCTATGGAAGGTGACCAAAGGGTTTGGACCTGGAATCTCACTGCACCCTATTTAATATTTTCTTCGAAAGGGATTTCAGAGTCAGTATCAGGTTACAAGAGAGGATTCAGTCATACCTGACCTTAGACTGCAAGGAGGTCAAACCAGTCAATCCTAAAGGAAATCAACCCTGAATATTCATTGGAAGGACTGATGCTGAAGCTGAAGCTCCAATACTTTGGCCACCTGATGTGAAGAGATGACTCATTGGAAAAGAGCCTGAAATTGGGAAAAATAGAAGGCAGAAGGAGAAGGAGACAACACAGGATGAGATGGTTGGATGGCATCACTGAGTCAATGAATTTGAGTTTGAGCAAGCTCTGGGAGATAGTGAAGGACAGGGAAGACTGGCGTGCTGCAATCCATGGGGTCACAAAGGGTTGGACACGACTGAGTGACTGAACTGAACAGACCAGGAAGAAGGCAGGACAAGGCAGCCTTGGGACATTGTTGATTTACTGAAGGTAAGGAAATTGGCACCAAACTCAGCAGCATGGGTCTCGTCCCTGCCTTCCTGGGAAGACGGCCTCAGGACCATGGCACCTGATTAGACTCTTCTGGAGATTGCTTCACAGTAAGCTGTTAACAACTACCACCATTTCTTTCTTAACACATAAAGATTTTCTAGGGGACAAACACACTCCATAATGATTTTTATATGAAGACCCAGAGTCCAGCGTTGTCTCACTCAGGGGTCCCCTGATTCAGGACATATGATTGCTTCAGTCTTTTCATGGGCACTATCCAACTCTCAGCAAAGCCTGTTCTTTTTCTAGGAGTATCTTTTACCTGTGGCCCCGGTTGAGCTTTCCTTACCTGTGGTCCTGGTTGAGCTTTCCTTGAGTAATCAGTAGATTTCCATCACCTTCCAGGTCTCACAAAGACTTACACTGTTTTCTTTTTCTCTTCCTTGAATTCTCCTTTCCTTAGATCCCACTACGAATAGTGGCATGTGTTTGTCGTCTACTTTTAGACTGGAGACCTGATGACTACATTCAGGGCCAGAGGGACCTGTCCCGAGACCCACAATTCTGCTGTAGCTCCGTCTATGAGTGTACACAAACCCCATCATTTAGCATAGATATGCCCACTGTACTGGGGCAGAAGATGGTACTTTAAAAAGATGGTGGAGAGAGGAACTTCCCTGGTGATCCAGGGGCTAAGACTCCATACTCCCTATTCAGAGGGCCTGGGTTGGATCCCTGGTCAGGAAACTAGATCCTGCATGCCTCAACTGAGACCTGATGCAGCTAAAAATAAATTAAAAAAAAAAAAAAAAAGATGAGGGGAGAATTTACTAAACTCTTCATGTGAATCTAAATTCAATTATTTGTACTTATATTTGTATATTCACATGTGTACAATACATATGCAAAACTATATATGAAATAATATATACATAAAACTAGATCTAGATCCATATCTATACATAAAACAAAGGAATGGAGATCCATGCTTTCTCAAGACACACAGTGCCTCACGACCTCCCCAAGATCCGACTTTTCCAGCAGGACAAGTGAGTTGAAGCTATTTTACAACTCTTTCAATGTCTAGAATATTACCACATACCCCCTCCCGCCCCCCACACACAATCCTTAGCAGGTATATGTTGAATCTACTAGAATTACATGTGGGTTAGACCTTGGCATCTGATGTTAGTTGGGGTTCTGGTTCAGCATGATCTTTATTAAGACACTTTATCTTTCTGGCTCTTTTGACATCTGCAAAAAAGAACAAATTAAATCAGATGATTTATAAAACATCTTTCCAATTCTGGTTGCCAATGATTATCTGGCGCTAGGGTCTACAGGAGATGGAAAAAATCCAAAGGAAATTCTCTTCTTTAAGAAAATGCAGCATTGAAGGGCTCACCGTGTCTGGACGAGAGAATGGAGTTGGGGAAAGGAAGAGCAGGTACCTGAAGTTAAAAGAGAAGGGGAATGCAAGAGAAAATAAAGAACTTTTCATTCTGTATGGTAATAGCTAACACAGTGAACCCAATAGGTGCCACATGCCTGTTAGCTGTCTCCTTGAATCCTCACAACTGTGTGAGTTAAGGACTGTTGTTGCTCTCATTTTAAAGATGAAAAACTGGCACACTAAAAAAGGTAAGTAGGGTTTCCTTGGTGGCTCAGTGGTAAAGAATCAACCTGCCAATGGAAGGGAAATAGTAATCACTCTCTGGGAAGATTCCACATGCCATGGAGCAACTAAGCCCATTGCCACACCTCTGGAGCCTGTGCCCTAGAGTCTGGGAGCCAAAATTAGATCCTGCATGCCTCAACTGAGACCTGATGCAGCTAAAAATAAATTAAAAAAAAAAAAAAAAAAGATGAGGGGAGAATTTACTAAACTCTTCATGTGAATCTAAATTCAATTATTTGTACTTATATTTGTATATTCACATGTGTACAATACATATGCAAAACTATATATGAAATAATATATACATAAAACTAGATCTAGATCCATATCTATACATAAAACAAAGGAATGGAGATCCATGCTTTCTCAAGACACACAGTGCCTCACGACCTCCCCAAGATCCGACTTTTCCAGCAGGACAAGTGAGTTGAAGCTATTTTACAACTCTTTCAATGTCTAGAATATTACCACATACCCTCCGCCCCCCACACACAATCCTTAGCAGGTATATGTTGAATCTACTAGAATTACATGTGGGTTAGACCTTGGCATCTGATGTTAGTTGGGGTTCTGGTTCAGCATGATCTTTATTAAGACACTTTATCTTTCTGGCTCTTTTGACATCTGCAAAAAAGAACAAATTAAATCAGATGATTTATAAAACATCTTTCCAATTCTGGTTGCCAATGATTATCTGGCGCTAGGGTCTACAGGAGATGGAAAAAATCCAAAGGAAATTCTCTTCTTTAAGAAAATGCAGCATTGAAGGGCTCACCGTGTCTGGACGAGAGAATGGAGTTGGGGAAAGGAAGAGCAGGTACCTGAAGTTAAAAGAGAAGGGGAATGCAAGAGAAAATAAAGAACTTTTCATTCTGTATGGTAATAGCTAACACAGTGAACCCAATAGGTGCCACATGCCTGTTAGCTGTCTCCTTGAATCCTCACAACTGTGTGAGTTAAGGACTGTTGTTGCTCTCATTTTAAAGATGAAAAACTGGCACACTAAAAAAGGTAAGTAGGGTTTCCTTGGTGGCTCAGTGGTAAAGAATCAACCTGCCAATGGAAGGGAAATAGTAATCACTCTCTGGGAAGATTCCACATGCCATGGAGCAACTAAGCCCATTTGCCACACCTCTGGAGCCTGTGCCCTAGAGTCTGGGAGCCAAAATTACCGAGTCTCAGTGCTGCAGCTACTGAAGCCTGTGCTCTGTAAGGAGATGCCATCACAATACATTTGCACACTACAATAAAGAATAGCCCTCATTCTCTGCAAGGAGAGCAAGCCTGTGCAGCAAAGAAGCCCCAGCACAGACAAAAACAATGAATACATTATTAATTAAGATATATAAAAAAGGAAACTAAACTGTGCGAGGCCACACAGCTGGCCATTGGAAGAGTTGGGCTGCAAACCCTGGTCATCCGACTCGAGTGTGTGTCCTTAAGGACTCTCCTGCCTCCAGGGACAGGAGAGGAAGATGATATTGAATGTGGAATTCCATTTGGGTATTCGGTAAGCAGCTCAGAGGAAAGGAAGCCAAGCAGGTGCAGGAGCTGGGAAGACACCAGTTAAACCTTAGCCGGAAAGCAGTTTGCTCTCAATCCCTTGCCTTCAGGGAGGTTGTCTTAATAGAGAGGCTCCTGGCAGCCAGAGTGTAGTAGCCAGCTGTGGGTGCTGAGGGCTGGCGCATCCGGGGAGCTGTGTTCTAAGGCCTGAGACTATCTGGGTTACCGAGATGGTTTAAGCGGCCAGCCCGGCAGCCAGCTATGTACCCTCACTGATTTTTCAGCCACTGAGAGCAAGAACACTGTGTCCTACCTTTGCTCTAGGCCCCGAGAATCGTGCCCAGCATGGGAGGGGCATTTCTCATGCTTTCCACGCGAAGCCCTCCGCATGTATAAGAAATGGCCTCAGTGTTCAGCTCTTTCCTCACAACTCCCCATCCTCCCTCACCTGAATGAACCTGTCAGTCGTTTGCCGAGGAGCAGTCGCAGACCAAGCCACATTCAGCAGTAGTTCAAAATGGATCAAATAAACTCCCATCTTGGGAGTTTATTCTAGAAAGAGAGTGACCACGGTGTCTACTGAATATACTCTAACTCACCCAGGCTTGGGGAATCTGACCAGAGGGAGGCTCCAGGCACCTGGTAGACTGAACTGAGCCCCCTGAAACCATCTGTCGCCTCTCTGGGAGAGGCAGTTCCAGGTGCAGGGTCTTTAGGCCTGCTAAGCCCATTGCCACACCTCTGGAGCCTGTGCCCTAGAGTCTGGGAGCCAAAATTACCGAGTCTCAGTGCTGCAGCTACTGAAGCCTGTGCTCTGTAAGGAGATGCCATCACAATACATTTGCACACTACAATAAAGAATAGCCCTCATTCTCTGCAAGGAGAGCAAGCCTGTGCAGCAAAGAAGCCCCAGCACAGACAAAAACAATGAATACATTATTAATTAAGATATATAAAAAAGGAAACTAAACTGTGCGAGGCCACACAGCTGGCCATTGGAAGAGTTGGGCTGCAAACCCTGGTCATCCGACTCGAGTGTGTGTCCTTAAGGACTCTCCTGCCTCCAGGGACAGGAGAGGAAGATGATATTGAATGTGGAATTCCATTTGGGTATTCGGTAAGCAGCTCAGAGGAAAGGAAGCCAAGCAGGTGCAGGAGCTGGGAAGACACCAGTTAAACCTTAGCCGGAAAGCAGTTTGCTCTCAATCCCTTGCCTTCAGGGAGGTTGTCTTAATAGAGAGGCTCCTGGCAGCCAGAGTGTAGTAGCCAGCTGTGGGTGCTGAGGGCTGGCGCATCCGGGGAGCTGTGTTCTAAGGCCTGAGACTATCTGGGTTACCGAGATGGTTTAAGCGGCCAGCCCGGCAGCCAGCTATGTACCCTCACTGATTTTTTCAGCCACTGAGAGCAAGAACACTGTGTCCTACCTTTGCTCTAGGCCCCGAGAATCGTGCCCAGCATGGGAGGGGCATTTCTCATGCTTTCCACGCGAAGCCCTCCGCATGTATAAGAAATGGCCTCAGTGTTCAGCTCTTTCCTCACAACTCCCCATCCTCCCTCACCTGAATGAACCTGTCAGTCGTTTGCCGAGGAGCAGTCGCAGACCAAGCCACATTCAGCAGTAGTTCAAAATGGATCAAATAAACTCCCATCTTGGGAGTTTATTCTAGAAAGAGAGTGACCACGGTGTCTACTGAATATACTCTAACTCACCCAGGCTTGGGGAATCTGACCAGAGGGAGGCTCCAGGCACCTGGTAGACTGAACTGAGCCCCCTGAAACCATCTGTCGCCTCTCTGGAAGAGGGAGAGGCAGTTCCAGGTGCAGGGTCTTTAGGCCTGCTAACCAGCAACCTTCTCTCTGGGAGCCATCTTGCCTCCTGTGCACCCCCTCCAGCAGGGCCACCTGAGATTTTTCAGTGGCCCTATTCTATGCTGGCTTCTTTTGGGTTCCCTTCATTATTTTTCTTTTTTTAGTTTTTCTTTTGTATTGTTTCTGGCCTTGCCACACGACATGCAGAACTTTAGTTACCTGAGTAGGGATTGAACCCAGGCCCTCAGCAGTGAGAGTGCAGAGTAGTAACCATTGGACCTTAAGGCAATTCCCTGTGTCCCCCTCATTCTAAGAAGGTTTTCTCCAGGAAAACCTAGTCAGCCTACGGTACTGAATATTAAAAATCTCTGT
This sequence comes from Tragulus kanchil, assembly GCA_022376925.1. Lineage (NCBI taxonomy): Eukaryota > Metazoa > Chordata > Mammalia > Artiodactyla > Tragulidae > Tragulus > Tragulus kanchil. The sequence continues at coordinate 59,837,778 of JAIOJX010000001.1, read as the reverse complement.
ACCCATGCCCTTGCAGTGGCCAGGTGTGGAGCTGATATCAAGAGGGAGAGGCCCCCACAGGTCACCATTCCTTGCTCAAACCATTGTCCTGGTGTCCCCCAGGTTCTCCGGGGATTGGCTCTGTGAGTTACTACAGCCTGCTTCCCTTGCTCCCTGCTCCAGGCTCGCTTCTTCTGACCTCCAGATAATCCACAGCTCAGGCGCCAAGCAGTTTCTAGATTCCTCTTTGGAGATGTCTGGCAGGACCCCCAAATACAGTGCATCCTCTGGACCTGCCCCTGCTTACCCGAAAGGTATAAGCTTGAGGTGGCTGAAAAGATGCCGTCTCCCAGCTGGTGTCAAAATGCTGGAAGCTTCTCTCTCCTAGGCTAAGAGGCGTCTCTGCTCTTCCCCCTTCTTTACTCTCCCTGTAGGCGGTCCGTTTAGAATTTCTTTTCCCCTTCAAGGCACTCTTTGATGTTCTTTTTAAGAGGATTTCAGTGCTGGAGGGATAAGCACATACCTGAATTTCCTCAGCTCACACCCACACTAGGAAAGCTTTCCAGTCTTTTCTGGGGTATTATTTGACTGTAGATCCTTTGTTGTTTCATGCCCATCCTTGCTCCTTGGGGAGACACGGATTCAGACAGGGCATTTTCTTTCCTTCTTTCTTTTTGGCTGCAAGATGCGACATCTTAGTTCCCTGATGAGGGATCGAACATGTACTCCTGCCTGGAAGCAGGGAGTCCTAACCACTGAATCTCCGAGGAACTCCCCCAGGGCATTTTCTATCTCAACTGCCAGTTGCTTCTAGAGGGAACATTTAGGCAGAACTCTGAATGAAGAATTCCCTGCATGGTATGTGTGGTATCAACTACAAACTATCATTTACCAATTACACTGCCAGTGACTGGACAACGAGGGCATTTGCCATCTGCCTCTGCAGAGATTGAATGCTGTGCTGTTGGGAGCTGCAGACTTTCAGCATCCCCTGTAGGAGATCAGGGTGGGGCAAGGCACTCTGCTCCAAGGAATCCTATGGGGCAGGTCTTTAGATAGGTAATTTTTTTTTGGGGGCTTTTTGGTAAATGTTCTTAGGAACAGATTTTACCATCTCAATCCTTGCATCTCCTCACACCTAGAAAAGCGCTAAATTCCTTCGTGAAGACATCAAATCCTTCTGAGTGACCGAAAACCATTTGTAAAATAAAACCCTTTGTTTAAAGGCATTTGAGCTTCCCCCTCACCAAAATCCTTATATATCGACTATCTTTCGCTGGCTCTTTGGATCAGTCTCTCAGAGCCATCTGAGATCCTACATGCTGGGTTGCAATCCTAATTATGCCCCAAATAAAACTTAACCCACAACTCTCAAGTTGTTTATCTTTTTTTAGTCGTCAGTTTTGGTGACCAATGAAACGACCCGGAACGGACTTCCCTCTTTCGCCTGAACTCCATGAGGAACTGGAGCTTTGGTACCAGAATTTGGGTAAGTCCCTCCTGGTTCTCGAATCTCCCATATTGGTTGAGATTCTGAGTTTTATTTGGCAGTGAGTGGGTCACCTGTCCCCTCCCAGTTGGCAAGGTACTGGTGGGGGGTGGCGCATGAAACATACCCACTTACGGTCTAGACACATGACCCACTACACAATTTCACTAGTAATTTTATCCCTAACAAATCAGCTTAAAATGGGAAACAGAATCTCTCAAAAACAGAAACAAGGGGCGTCAGAAAGCCAACCTCCAACTAACATTTTCTTTCCTTCTTTCTTTTTGGCTGCAAGATGCGACATCTTAGTTCCCTGATGAGGGATCGAACATGTACTCCTGCCTGGAAGCAGGGAGTCCTAACCACTGAATCTCCGAGGAACTCCCCCAGGGCATTTTCTATCTCAACTGCCAGTTGCTTCTAGAGGGAACATTTAGGCAGAACTCTGAATGAAGAATTCCCTGCATGGTATGTGTGGTATCAACTACAAACTATCATTTACCAATTACACTGCCAGTGACTGGACAACGAGGGCATTTGCCATCTGCCTCTGCAGAGATTGAATGCTGTGCTGTTGGGAGCTGCAGACTTTCAGCATCCCCTGTAGGAGATCAGGGTGGGGCAAGGCACTCTGCTCCAAGGAATCCTATGGGGCAGGTCTTTAGATAGGTAATTTTTTTTTGGGGGGGGGGGGCTTTTTTTGGTAAATGTTCTTAGGAACAGATTTTACCATCTCAATCCTTGCATCTCCTCACACCTAGAAAAGCGCTAAATTCCTTCGTGAAGACATCAAATCCTTCTGAGTGACCGAAAACCATTTGTAAAATAAAACCCTTTGTTTAAAGGCATTTGAGCTTCCCCCTCACCAAAATCCTTATATATCGACTATCTTTCGCTGGCTCTTTGGATCAGTCTCTCAGAGCCATCTGAGATCCTACATGCTGGGTTGCAATCCTAATTATGCCCCAAATAAAACTTAACCCACAACTCTCAAGTTGTTTATCTTTTTTTAGTCGTCAGTTTTGGTGACCAATGAAACGACCCGGAACGGACTTCCCTCTTTCGCCTGAACTCCATGAGGAACTGGAGCTTTGGTACCAGAATTTGGGTAAGTCCCTCCTGGTTCTCGAATCTCCCATATTGGTTGAGATTCTGAGTTTTATTTGGCAGTGAGTGGGTCACCTGTCCCCTCCCAGTTGGCAAGGTACTGGTGGGGGGTGGCGCATGAAACATACCCACTTACGGTCTAGACACATGACCCACTACACAATTTCACTAGTAATTTTATCCCTAACAAATCAGCTTAAAATGGGAAACAGAATCTCTCAAAAACAGAAACAAGGGGCGTCAGAAAGCCAACCTCCAACTAACACCCCAGCCAGATTCATGTAAAATACTTACGGAGTTCATACTCGCAAGTACTTGGTTAATTGGGAAATTATACTGAAAGAGGTCTCAACCTAAAATAACCAAACTGGGGCTTTTGATATTCCAAGAGTAGTATTTTTGCCCGCACAAATAGAAAAGGCCGGCCGTGCTTACTTTGCTATCTTGAAGCTTTTGAAAGTGGAAACAACAGAGTAATTTCTTTATAGAAGACTAACAAAAAATTGCTTGGAACTAAATCAGAACTAAAATGGTTGCTAGCACTGATTCTGCCAGGTTACAGGTCTAATGGGACTGGGAAGTCAGTATTTGGCATTTATGCCATTTGGTTTTTAATTTCTGGGCATTACTTTGCCATCTTTTGGGGTGCTCTTGCCACTTGGCTTTTAATTTCTAGACATCTCTTTTTTTGGTCTTTTGTTTTATTTGGAGTGTGACTCCCTGGTAGTGAGGCTCTGATTTGGTTTAGGATTGGTTTTGTTGGTTTGGTTTGGATGTGCAGACATCTGGTACAAACTGCTCAAGCTAATATGGAAAGCACTTCCTCTAAGATTCCACACTCACCTTGGGAACCCTCCGGAAAATTTTTTAAATGACTGGTCAACCTATAGCTAGGATCCAATGACAAGAAAAATGGCCTAAAACATTAGAAATATCACACTAATTAAGTTCATTCTGTATGTTAAATTGCATGGGAAGTATTTTCGATTGAGTAATAAGTCTCTGGGCATATTATATGATAAAGCCTAGAAACTATATGGAGTTACTAAAATTCTGATAATTTCAGGTAAAATGTTATCAGTTGCAATTCTATCCAAGCTTTTTTTTTCAAAAATGGCTCCTCTTCAAGAAAATCTATAGAAAGGATTCTTAGATAAATACCAGTTTCTGAACTGGGTAAGAAATCAAGAGATTCTAATGGAAAAACGTATAACTTCACAAAGGTTAACAAAAAAGACTGAAGGAACTGGAAAATATGCTTATAATTTTATGGTTTCTATCTGAAACATTACGAGTTTGAATCTGTATTCTCCAGATGTAGGAAAAAACCTCCCCCTCAAACTGATTATGACTTTACAGTAATTTGGTAAATTATACTTTATAAACAAATGGAAACATTTATCTTTTCTCTGTCTCTGACCCCTCCAGAGATTGGAAACTCTTAGTTTCCAGCAACTTTATCAGATAAACTAGGAACAGGTACAGAAATCTCAAGGAATTGTAGAGAACTTGAGAGGGGAAGAATTCACTTAGACCTTTTAAGTGAAGTCTGTGATCAGCCTTTGGCCTGACTTTCCTAGCCTTGAAAGGCTTCATTTTAAAAGTTCATTCTGAGACTCGATATAGTTTCAGCAAGGCAAAAAGGTCTATAATCAATTATGGTTATATAAATAATTAGGCTAAGCTCATTGAGACCAGACTTACATCTAAAACAAGTCCTAGTTTGGTTATATTTGGTAAAAATGTGGGTGATTTTAGGGGAAGAAAATGATGTTTCAATGAATGTTAAATCCTGATTTGGTAATGGACGTGTGTAATCTGTGAAGACTCGTTTTCTGGACAGTTCTTTGCTGTTAGGGCATATTAATGTAAAATTTAATTGGTTATTGAAGGACATTCTGATAGGGACACAGTAGAATAGGTAGGTGGTTGTAGAGCCTTAGTAGGGGATGATAGGTAGAAGGGAGAAACCTGAGGAAGGTTGGGAGGCCAGTGAGTTGACTATAACTCAGGAGAGCTGCTCCTTGTTTAGTAAAGCAGGCTCAACTGGGTATAAACAGCTGATGAAGGAGGAGCTGGCAAAGAAGCAACCAATGATGTAGGTCCTGCGTCTGTGTCTACTTGAGGAGGGGGCGGTCTTTTACCAGCCTATATATATTGCTGCCCACTCAATTGAGAAGAACAGAGCAGAGCTTTCCCGCCTGCCTGCTTGCATCTCTTACAAGTGCCCTATCCTAATAAATCTCTTGCCTATCACTGTGCCTCTCGCTGAATTCCTTCTGCGTTGAGGCACGAAGAACCTGAGCCTCAGTGGGTCCAGACGTTGGGTGAGTGCTGGATTAAGTCCCGGCCGCGTGGATTTGAGTCCCAGACAGGGTTTTGGCCAGGATTGAGTCCTGACTATGTGGGTTCAAGTCCCAAGCAGGGTTCGACCAGGTCTGGGCCCTGGGTTTAAGTCTCAAATTGAGGTAAAACCCTTTCAATTCTACCTTTGTTTCTGAAGCTTGTCTTAGTCGCCTATCTTTGGGTGAAAATCAGATGTCTCATGACCTGCAAACAGGACTAGAAAAAGACATAATTTAAGGGACTGTCTGTCTTCAACCTGTATGGAAGGACCTTCTAATTAGGTTCTCTTAACTAGTTCATGCACAATGAAATTAAAGGGCAATTTGACTCTTGGATTAATTCTCACTTCCAAAGCTCCCTACGCCAGACTGGTCTATAGAGAGGCCTGCTGACCTCAACTCAGCACTACACTAAGATGAGAATAAGATGACATCAGAAGTAGACAGCTTGCCCAAGATGCTGTACCTGATTCCTATGCTCTTTTATAATGTTTTCTTGATCTCTTGGGCTTTTACATATCAATCAAATGTTTTCTAGCATGAACATAATCCTATGCTAGTTTAAAACTCAATCCAGTTGTTGGATTGTAGCTAATTACCTGTGTCTAGTACTTCTGGGTTACCTTGGTGGTTTTCTCCCTTCCAGGGCTCTGATTGGATACCCCCTAAGAGATTATTTTAGAAGAGAGTTCAGTCTTGTTCCATCTATTCATGATATTAGATGGAATCCTCTCATCTGGTCAATTAATACCTGCTCTGATCCTGTTCTCTTAGGGTCGTTCAAACTCAATCAGAGTGATGAGCTAAGTCTTAATCAAAAACCTGTAACCTCTCATCTCTTAAAGGGAAATCTCCCACGATTATGAGACGGATCTATATGATTAACATAGACTATGGTCATTTAAGTTTTAAAAAGTTTTTCTATATTGGGAACAATTAAATCATACTGAAAAAAAAAAATGATCAGCCTAATAATATGAAAGAACTATGCTGTATACTTTATGAGCTATTCCTGTTATTACCCCTAAGAGAGAGTGATTGGTATGGCATTCAGTAGATTTGTGGCCCTAATTTATGACCTTGACATTTACACTGATGGATACAAAGGCCTAGCCTGGGATTCACATAAATTTAAAATCATACATGTTAGCAGTCATACCTTTTAGGAGTAACCCCAACCGATCTATCATTAGCATCAGCTCAATGGGTCAAAAGAACTGTATTCTACTGATATGACAGCTTAATGACTATTCTTTGTACCTTCAATGGGATTAAAATGTAATTGGCCATATCAAAGCCTTAACAACTTTCATAAGCTTTAAATGATAACAACTGGACTATTAGCCTGTTAAATTCTGAGATGTCTATGATGAGAAAGACAGTGTTACACAACTGCAAGGCCCTTGACGCCATATAGCATCTCAGAGAGGTTATCTGTGCTATATCTCAAACTGCTATATTTTCATACCTGATGAATCCTTTCATGTAACACATTTGATGAACCATATGAAAAATCAGATTTCTACCTTATGTGACCCATTCCCTAGTTCTGATGTTCTTTTTAGAAACTGGTTTGGTGTGGGAGGCTCATGGCTAAAATATTCACTTATGATTCCTTAATGTTATTAGCTATACTATCTTTATTTTATCTGTTTTACAAGATTATTGTTTCTTGTATTGCCAACTGTTATGACTGAGCCTCCAGCGAAAATGATGACCAAACAGAGCAGTTGATCAAATATATGACTAAATATGGGATCACTGACTGTAATAGTGTAACCCTAGATGTGGGAAGGTGCAGCAAGAGGCAATACTCTCCTGAGCCATAACTAAAAGACAGTTGTCCAGAGAACTTTGACTATTAAAACCTAACCCACAATAGCACATTGCATGGCCTATCAGCAAAACCTTCGTCAGAACTGGGAATGAGCCTTCTCTGCAATGTGGGACAAAATGGTCATGAAATGCCCCCCAAAGGATGGTTGGATTTACGACCACGAGGGGGACATGTCAACTACAAATTGGCATTTACCAATTACATTGCTGGTGACTGGACAACAAGGGCATTTGCCATCTGCCTCTGCAGAGATTGAACGCTGTGCTGTTGGAAGCTACTGACTTTCAACACCCCCTGAAGGAAATCAGGGCGGGCAAAGCACTCTGATCCAAGGAATCCAGTGGGTCAGGTCTTTAGATAGGTTAATGTTTTTAGGAACAGCTTTTACCATCTCAATCCTTGCATCTCCTCACACCTAGAAAAGTGCTAGATTCCTTCATGAAGACATCACATTCTCGTGAGTGACCGAAAACCATTTGTAAAATAAAACCCTTTGTTTAATAGCATTTTGAACTCTCCCTTCAGCAGAAGGCTTATATATTGATTTTCCTCTGATGCCTCTTTGGAGCAAGCTCTCAGAGCCATCTGAGATGCTGCCTCATGGGTTGCAATCCCAATTATGCCCCAAATAAAACTTAACCCACAACTCTCAAGTTGTTCATTTTTTTTTAGTTGACAGTGGCGTAACCCTGACTCCTTGGCCACACTCTATGCTATGCACTCTGGTGAAAAAAGACGTTTCCTGTCTTCATGGAGTTTACAGTCTAACAGGAACAAAGATATTTACTGAGTCATCACACACACAACTAAAATTGTTACAAGCTAGGGATCAGTACTCAAGTAGAGAATAGCAGGGGCAAGAGAATTAAAAAAAAAAAAAAGCCTACATGTAAGTTATTTTTTGAAATGTCTTTAGATTTTTTTGTTTTCAGTTTTTTACATTATCTATTTATTTAATTTTTGGCAAGCAATGAAGACCCAGCACAGCCAAAAATTAGTGGTAAAAGCTCAATAAACCCGTTTTTATTTTTCATGCTCATTTTTATCTGTTTAGTTATTTGGCTGCACTGGGTCTTGCGGCACGAGGGCTTCTCATTGTGGTGGCTTTTTTTGTTTTGGAGTCAGGGCTCTAGGCACATGAGCAAGTGGGCTTAGTTGCCCCTCAACATGTGGGAATCTTCCCAGACCAGGAATTGAACCCATCTACCCTGCATTGGCAGGCAGATTCTTAACCACTGGCCCACTAGGGAAGTCCAAGTTGACTTCATTTTTATCAAAATGACACATGCACCTGGTTAAAAAAAATCAAACACTGAAGAACCACTTTGAATTTAACAAGCAGAACCTTTTGCTTCCCTCCCTTCAACCTTCAGTTCCACGAGGCTGCTACTTTTAACCTTTCTTTTTTAATTCTTTGGCTGACTGACCTCTATTTCTCTAAATAATATGCTTCTGTCCTCTTTTCTTGATTTATCAACTTGAGACAGTCATCTATTGGATTTCTCCTATGATAGATGAATGTGCAGTGGTCAACAGTACACCCACTTTCATTTCTCCACGCCTCCCAGTATAGGTATATAATATTATAATTCTATTACTAAGTGTTGTTGTAACATTAATGTATGTAAGCCCTTATATATTGTTCCATCAACTATAGAGAGCCTTGCTCTGCTCTTCACTTTTATTGGATCAAGTCTGATAGAGTTCAAGTCTGTACCCTGTCTTCCCATCTTTTCCCCTCTTCTACCTATAGTTTCTGTTCAAATGTGTAATTAGGTACTTTTTTACATTGTCAAGGTTGATAACACTTACATTATCTTCTATAGCTATGCTTACATGTACCATGCTTTATTTATAGGTTGATTCTGGTAACTGACAACCAATAAATACTGTTTATATTATTGTGACTGAAAATATAGTTCACTGCAGACAAGGAGATCTTATGATTTGCATGGTTCACTTCTGCTTTGGTGAACCTTTCCATCATTTAAAAAAGGATCAAAAAAGATACTTTGTGGCTGTATTAGTATAAAGACAAATATATTCATCTTATATATTAAAGGCCTTTCTTTGACCTAAAAGTTCATTTTTCCTCCTGATTTTAAAATAAAACATTATTGTGGTCTCAAACTTCATATGCTGAAATCATATGCACATATACTTAAGTAAGTTACTGTAATTTTTACAGTCTTTAAAAACGGTTTGGGATATCCCTGGTGGTCCAGGGGCTAATATGCCACACTCTCAATCTGGGGGGTTAGGGTTGGGTCCTTGATCAGGGAACTAGATCCCACATGCTACAACCAAGACCCAGTGCAGCCAAATAACTAAACAGATAAAAATGAGCATAAAAAATAAAAACGGGTTTATTGAGGAATATGTGACTTACAATAAATTGCACATGTTGAAAGTATAAAATTTGTAAGGTTTTTTTTTTTTTTTCTTTTTCTTTTTCTTTTTTTTAGGTCCTGCTGTGGGGTATGTGGAATCTTAGTTTCCCAACCAGGGATTGAATTTATGCCTCCTGGATTTGGAATGCTGAGTCTTAACCATGGACCACCATGGAAGTCCCACAATTTGTAAGTTTTGGTTCTTTTTTTTTTAAGAGGAAAGTAGAGTTTATTAGGTTCCGGGAAAGGAGAGTCACTGCTAGAACAGCAGGTTGGCTCAAGGGAGAACCAACCAATTTGTGAGTTTTGACATATGTATATATCCATGAAACCATCACCACAATCAAGATATTAAGCATATGCAACATCCCCTAAAGTTTCCTTGGGCCCCTTTGTAATTCACTCTCCCCATCTCTAGGCAACCACTGCCTGGCTCCCTGTCACTACGGATTAGAACTTTCTATTACTGGAATCATGCAGTATTTATGGTTTTGTGTCTGACTTCTTTCACATGTCATATTTGTGAAATTCATTGGTATTACCGCGTGAATCAAAAGTCAGTTCCTTTCTTTGCTAAGTAGTACTCCACTGTATGGCTATATCAAAATTTATCTATATGCTTTTACTGTGCGTTTGAATTCTTTCCAGACTTTGACAATTGTAAATATAGATTCAAAGAACATTTCGGTAGAAGTTTTTCTGTGGACATATGTTTTCCTTTCTCTCTGGGAGTGGAATGGGTAGATCGTATGGTAGGTACAAGCTCAGCTTTAGAAGACTGCCCAAATGCTTTCCAAAGCGGTTGTACCATTTTAGAATGCCACCACCAATCAATCAGATTTCCAGTTGTTTGACAACCTTTTCAAAACTTGGTATAAGACAGCCCTGGAGGCGTAGTGGATAAAATCATCTGCCAATGCCGGGGACTCAGGATTGATCCCTAGTCTGGGAAGATGACACATGCCATGGAGCAAATAAGTCCATGTCCTACAACTACTGTAGCCCATGTGCTCTAGGACTCGTGAGCCACAACTACTGAGCTTGTGTGCTGCAATTACTGAAGCCCGCACGCCTAGAGCCTGTGCTCTGCAACAAGAGAAGCCACCATAACGAGAAACCCGAGCACCTCAACGAAGAGTAGCCCCTGCTTGATGCAACTAGAGAAAACTGCACAAAGTAATGAAGACCCAGGGCAGCCAAAAAAATAAAATAAATAAACTAGAAATAACTTGGTATGGATATTCCTTTCAATTTTAATTTCTAGCGGCTATGTAGAGGTACATTAGTGTGTGCAGTTTTGTTAGGCTGTGCCCCACAGGCCTACAAGCCCTGTATTCAAGCTTCAAGCCTGAAGAAAAAGTACAGAGTCGGGGACAGAGAGATCAACGGTTTAACAGTTTTAATCTCACATGTCTAACTGGTGGGCAGGACATGGCAACAGTCATTGTTGGGGCCAGGATGGGAGGGAGGAAAGTGTTATAGAGGGAATATTTTTTGTTGTTGTTGTTTTTGTGTTTTAGGGCTTCGAGGGGTTTTTATTTTTATTTTATTTTTTTCAGACTTTTGTTGTTTACTGCCACAAGGGGTCTTTATTAAGTGATGCTTTAGTCTCAGTTTCTGCCAGGGACTGGAAGTGGGAGTGATCCCACTCTCCCCAGGGTTGTCTTGGGAGGAGGTCTTTTTTATTTTATTATTATTTTTAATAATCCCAGACTAATCATATGTATATCCCTGGCCCCCTCCCTCCTCCACCCCTCCTCCCAGTCCTCCTCATCCCACCCCTCCAGACTGTCATACAGCCCCCCTGCAGGATCCCCTGTTCCCAAGTGCAATGACAATAGCTATCTCTTTCACATATGATAGCGTAGGTTTCCATGTCTGGGAGGAGGTCTCAGAGGAAGGAGAGAGGAAGCTGTCTCTCCTCTGAGAACTTCTCAGTCTGGGAAACTAGGCTAGGGCTGGGAGTTGGGAGGGGAGGAGAACAACAGAGCTGAGATGCCCCCCCCCCCACCCTCAACCCCCAGCCCAAGCTATATGTGCAGCCTGAGAGGGAGGGGCCAAGGCAATCCTGGCCAAAGCTTCCCACCTGCAGTTCTGTACTCTGTTCCACTCACTACCCTGAGCGATTCCAGATCTCTGCTCCCACGTTCACCTCCACACTCCGAAAGCTAACCTCGTGTTCAGCACCTCCAGGCCTTCAGTTCTGGGGAAGGACAAAAGTAGGGAAACCCATCTGGGTAGAAGGCGCCAGGTTGGGCAGTTTCGAGGGGTGTCTCTTTTCTGCTGCCCATCTGAATACAGTCCCTAGAGGAAATATTTTTGATATTTATTTATGTATTGGGTCTTGGTTGTGGCACTTGGGATCTTTGTTGCATCATGCAGGATCTTTTTTCCTGTGGCTCTCAGACTTCATGGTTGTGGCATACAGGCTTCAGTAGTTGCAGTGCAAGGGCTTAGTTGTTCCAAAGCATGCAGCATCTTAGTTTCCTGACCAGAGATCCTACTCATGGCCCCTGCATTGCAAAGCAGATTCTTAACCACTGAACCATCAGGGAAGTCTTGTACTCAGGTTTGATTTATTCCATAAGTGTTTTCTAGTATTCAGCATATATACCTTGCACATGACTGGGAACTGGGGCCTTGAAAAAATGACAGTTGACCTTCGATCAGCTTGGAGTTAGCGGCACCAACGCTCCTCACTGTTGAAAATTTGCATACAACCATATTCGTGGTTCTTGTAGTATTGTAGTAGGACTTTACTGGAAAAAATGTTCTATGTAAAACTGGAGCTGGGCAGCTCAACCCTGTGTTGTTCAAGGGTCAACTGTCATTCTACCTGACATTTAGTTGGCTTTGTATTATATTTCTTGTTCAGTCACTAAATTGTGTCTGACTCTGCGATCCCCTGAACTGCAGCACATCAGGCTTCCCTGTCCTGGGGACAGGGTTGATTTCCTTTAGGATTGACTGGTTTGATCTCCTTGCAATCCAAGGGACTCTCAAGAGCGTTCTCCAACATTGATTAAAAGTACTCCTTTTAAAAAAATTGCTGGGTCTTTGTTGAGGCACTTGGACTCTCTAGTTACCCTGTGGGATCTTAGTTCCCTGACAAAGAATTAAACTCACACCCCCTGCATTGGAAGACAGAGTCTTAATCACTAGAACACCAAGGAAATCTCTGATCATAGTACTCCTTTGATAACTGTCTTTTTCGTTTCTTTTGGAATTTCTAATAGTTGGATGATGTGCATTGAACTGCCTGAATTTTTCTCTTTATTGTTTTTCTTTCCTCCTTTATTTCTCATCATTTTTTTCTCCATCATGGGAGATTTCCTTATCTTTATTTCCCACTCCTCTGTAGTAGACAGAATTCTAGGATGGCCATCAAGAGTCATGCCTCTTAGTGTACGTGCTCTGTATAATCTCCTCCCTTTGAGCATCAGTGGGATTAATATGATGGGATGTTCCTCCAATGGCAAAGGTGAAGGGATTTTGGGGATGTGATTCAAGTCCCGAATCAATTTATTTTTAATCAAAAGGGAGAGCATCAAAAAAAAAAAAAAAAAAAAGGGAGAGCATCCTGGAGGGGCCTGACTTAATTGGGTGAGCTCTTTAAAGGAGATCTAGGAGTCAGAGTCAGAAGAGAGGGTCTCCTATTCTCTTTGAAGAAGAAAACAACCATGTTGTGAAGTAAGGAGAGTGGTGGCTTCTAGAAGCTGAAGGTCTTTACAACTTTAAGGTTCCTTACAACTTTAAGGAACTTAATTTTGCCCCCAACCTGAATGAGCTTGGAGTTTAGATGAGGACACATCTTGAGGACGCTTTGGTTGCATCTGCACGTAGCCCTGAGCTGGGAACCCTATTGTGCTGTGGCTGACCTTCCACCATCCAGAAATTGTGAGATAATCAATGTGTGTTGTTTTCAGCCGCTAAGCTTGTGGAAGTTTGTTACACAGCAGTAGAAAACTAACTGTACCTTCTATGACTTTTGCTTTGCCAATCATATTTGTCATTTTCCAAAAGTTTGTCATTTAAACAATTAAACTCATTTATTTCAAGTAAGTAGTACTTCCATGAGGTTCAAAATATCAAGACAATATACAAAGGTTTACATTAAAAAGTTTTGCAAAGAGTTCAAGTGTATTCTTTGTTATTTTTTTCTACCTTCTTATTCTTGTTTTACAGATGCAATATATTCTCAGATTTCTCTGTGAATGCTACTTGGAGTTTTATTTAAAGCTGTTTCCCCGGCATTAGCTCTGCTTGTTCCATTTATCTTGTGATTTCTCTCTAATGTTCCAGCCTTTCCTCCTGTGTCTAATGTTCCTTTATTTCCCATTCATCTTTCCAAATGAGACAACAGAGAGTCTCACTGGGAGCTGGGTGTATGAGCAGACCTTGTCAATGGGTAGATTTTGCTAAAGGATGATGGGAGAGGAGCTGGTTATGAATCTTTGGTGGAGGGATGGAGGTGGGGGGAGAAGGGTCTAAACAGCAAACTGCACATGGGCTAACTCTGAGGTAATCACACTCAATTAGCTGTCCTCATTCTGTCTAGACACATTGTCCATTTTCTGCAAAGAGGAAACTCTGTTTTTAGGCTGGCAAGTAAATATTTGGCTGCCAGATCATCCCATTTAGGAGTCTAGGGGTCAACTCTTCGCTGTACAGAGCTTCAGTTGTGAGACCCTGTTGCTGGCCTCTCTTCTCACTCTTCTCTTTGTCATCCTTGTAGTCTTGGCAAGGCCAGACCTTGCTAAGGTTTGCAAGGTAGGCAGACTGCCTCTAGCTGCAGCATTTCCACACATAGTTGAAGCTGATTGTTTGCTCCACTCTGCTTCATCAGTTAGCACTCCTCCAGATGCTTTCTGACTTCAGAAATTTATTTAAATTTCTCATTCACTGATGGCTCCCCGCCTGTTCTCTTTATTGTGGTGGGTTTATGCATTTTAAAATTTCTGTACTATTATTTTAATGAGGTCTCTGGAGGGAGAGGACTTAAATGTTTGTGCTCAGCCTACCATCATGGACTGAAAAAAATGTACAATGTGGATAATACGTGCCTATTACATAGGCTTTCTTTTGAGGATTAAATGAAAGGGGTTTCTTTAAACAATTAAACTCATTTATTTCAAGTAAGTAGTACTTCCATGAGGTTCAAAATATCAAGACAATATACAAAGGTTTACATTAAAAAGTTTTGCAAAGAGTTCAAGTGTATTCTTTGTTATTTTTTTCTACCTTCTTATTCTTGTTTTACAGATGCAATATATTCTCAGATTTCTCTGTGAATGCTACTTGGAGTTTTATTTAAAGCTGTTTCCCCGGCATTAGCTCTGCTTGTTCCATTTATCTTGTGATTTCTCTCTAATGTTCCAGCCTTTCCTCCTGTGTCTAATGTTCCTTTATTTCCCATTCATCTTTCCAAATGAGACAACAGAGAGTCTCACTGGGAGCTGGGTGTATGAGCAGACCTTGTCAATGGGTAGATTTTGCTAAAGGATGATGGGAGAGGAGCTGGTTATGAATCTTTGGTGGAGGGATGGAGGTGGGGGGAGAAGGGTCTAAACAGCAAACTGCACATGGGCTAACTCTGAGGTAATCACACTCAATTAGCTGTCCTCATTCTGTCTAGACACATTGTCCATTTTCTGCAAAGAGGAAACTCTGTTTTTAGGCTGGCAAGTAAATATTTGGCTGCCAGATCATCCCATTTAGGAGTCTAGGGGTCAACTCTTCGCTGTACAGAGCTTCAGTTGTGAGACCCTGTTGCTGGCCTCTCTTCTCACTCTTCTCTTTGTCATCCTTGTAGTCTTGGCAAGGCCAGACCTTGCTAAGGTTTGCAAGGTAGGCAGACTGCCTCTAGCTGCAGCATTTCCACACATAGTTGAAGCTGATTGTTTGCTCCACTCTGCTTCATCAGTTAGCACTCCTCCAGATGCTTTCTGACTTCAGAAATTTATTTAAATTTCTCATTCACTGATGGCTCCCCGCCTGTTCTCTTTATTGTGGTGGGTTTATGCATTTTAAAATTTCTGTACTATTATTTTAATGAGGTCTCTGGAGGGAGAGGACTTAAATGTTTGTGCTCAGCCTACCATCATGGACTGAAAAAAATGTACAATGTGGATAATAGTGGTGCCTATTACATAGGCTTTCTTTTTGAGGATTAAATGATTTTACGGATGTAAATTGCCTAGCACAGTGCCTGGCACGTATTTGAGTATTTGGAAATATTAGTTATTATTATTATTATTGCCTTGGCAAGCAATTGGGGAATTGTGTTTCTAGACAGGAAGTCTGTCACAGATGCCATGGGAAGTCACACCAGGCAGGTGACCACTACAGCCACCACTGAATTAAGTCTAAGTTTCGGTGTCTTTGGTTTTAAAAATGATGCTTCAGGAAAAAGCTTTAGGTCTGGGGAGAAGTCCTGGGGGTAGGGGGGTGGGTGGAGGCAAGAGCTATGTGCCTCAGGGGGCCAGCCCAGAAATGGAGGCAATGAAGCAGAACCGGAGCGACAAAAATCTCAATTTTCCCTTGCAGCCAACTGGGAGCCAACTGTGCTGATGGATAGAGGGTGGTCTGATCAGCAACCCTAGCAAGCTCTAGTACAGACCAGAACCGAGGCAAAGAAAATGACAACAAAAAGCTCAGATTTGCCAGTGACTCAAGGAAGGGGGAATGGAAGCAGGAACTAGGAGGTGAATGAATAGGAATTGGGTTTGTTTTTCTTTTGGAAGGATTGGAAATCATCCCACCAGCAACTCTTTCCCTTCCCTGTATGTCTGGCTCCCTTGCTTTCTCCTAAGTGATTGTGGGCACTGTGCCTGGTTATATCTGCTAACACCTGACAGAGGCCAGGAGGCTGAGTTGATGTGGGCCTGGATCCCCAGTCTTCCTCGCCAACAGAGCCGGCTCCCTGAGGTTGGGGCTGATCTTATATGCTGTAGGAGGAGAGAACTTGCCATGGCTTTCTAAAATATTTAGCAAGTCTGCCCAAACACAATCTTGACCAGAGATACCTCCCTCGCTACCCTGGCACACTGCATGAAATCCCACAGTTCACTCGGGTTTGGTGTCTTCCGAGTTCCTAGTTACAGTGCCCACACCATGGGAAGTTTGATATTCAGGCACCAGTCCCTCACCAGCCAGAAGACATTAGTCTGTTACTGACCAGAGGCCCGGAAAGAAACTCATGCAAGCTGATATTGGGGCCTCCTTATATGGGGTGAGGTCAAAGGTGTGTCCAGGGTTCCAGCAGAGGGGTGGCTTAGGTGTTTTGTCCACCCTTTAAGGGGTGTTGTGTGCAGATGTGCTAAGTTCTTCAGTTTTGTGTCAGACCCTTGACAATCCCACCAACTGTAGCCCTCCAGGCTCCTCTGTCCATGGGATTCTCCAGGCAAGAATACTGGAGTGGGTTGCCATGCCCTCCTCCAGGGGTTCTTCCTGACCCAGAGATCGAACCCAGATCTCCTGCACTGCAGGTGAATTTTTTACCACTCACATCACCCAGGGAGCACCTGTGCAGGGGGCATGCACAGTACTTCGATTTTGCTCCTGACACCCTGTTTTTGCTCCAGGCTCCTCAAATCTGCTAGGTGGCTGTTCGATTGAACAAATGAATTAGACCTAAGACAGGCTGGAACATAGAGCCCTTTGCTGCAAAGGTGACAGTTGGTCGTTTGGCTTTTTTGTACCTTTTGGGTGCAGAGTTGGCCCCAATTGTGCCTGCACACAGTTATTTTTAGTCCCATACAATTTCTTTGTATTTTGTAACTTGAGGAGAGGTATGTCCCAGGTCCCAGCCTGTCTCAGGTCTAATTCATTTGTTAGCAAATTTCCCAAAACAGGTGGGAATGAAGGAGTACCTATAGCTGGCAGGGAGAGATGGACAAGTCATATCGGAGCACAGTTGCCCTCCAAACAGTGCTCTCAACTTGGATGGGAGTTGGAATGCTGTCCAACATCCCTTATCCTCCATGATATTAAATTTTTGAGAGACTAGAAGTATAATAATTTGGTTATCTTGCTTATCTGGGAATTCCATGGTATCCAGTCACTTCAAAAATAGAGGGAAATACAACTTAGCCTAGCCAGTGGGTGAAATGTCTGGAAAAGGATTTAGAGCAAAGCCCTGGGAGGCTTCTATCCTTCACAAAGTCCTTAGGGAAACACAATAGAGATAAAAAGAACCCTGACCTGATGCTAGGGATATAATTCTAGCCTCAGTGCATTCTATTTTCCAGGATAATTGCTTGTTTCCTCTGCCTCATTCTCTTCATCCATACAATGGGCATGGCAATCCCTGCCCTATCTAGCTCCACAAAATTGTTGTGAGGCTTAAAAGAGCTGATGGCGTGAAAGTGGTCCAAATTGTCAAGAGTTCTTTATATATATATATATATTTTTATTATTATTATTATTTTTTAATATTTTATTTGTATTTATTTGGCTGCACTGGGTCTCAGTTGCAGCATGTGGGCTCTAGTTCCCTGACCAGGGATTGAACCCGGGCCCCCTGCATTGCGAGCACAGAGTCTTAACCACTGGACCACCAGGGAATTCCCTAGATGTATTTTTATATATCAGGCTTCATGAGGGCACAGTGGTTTGTCTCAATTGGATGGAAGATTTTTTAAAAAAATATTCTTTTTCTGATTATGAGAGCAATATATAACAGAAAATGCAGAGAAAGATCAAGGGAAACATTAAAATCACACTTAATCCTAGCCAGACAAAGGTACCTTTAAGGATTTGGATTTTGGTATATTTCCTTCTAGTCTCTTTTCCTCCCTGAAGGCAAAGACTATGCCTGTTTGGCCCACTGCTGTAACCCTTGAATCTGCCACTGTACCCAGCATCTATTAGATCTTCAATACATATTTGTTCAATGAGTACATATACTTATTTTAATTAAAGTTCTGTATGTACAGTTTTATATCCTTTCTTTACCTAATTATAATCTGAGTACTTCCTATGACATTAAATATTCCTTTTTTTTTTCAGTTGCTTAGTTGTGTCTGACTCTTTGAGACCCCATGGACTACAGCACACCAGGCTTCCCTGTCCTTCAATGAATCCCAGAGTTTGCTCAAACTCATGTCCACTGAGTCAGTGATATTATCCAACTATCTCATCTCTGTCTTCCCTTTTTTCTGACCTCATGTTTCCCAGCATCAGGGTCTTTTCCAATGAGCTGGCTCTTTGCATCAGGTGGCCTAAGTATTGGAGCTTCAGCTTCAGCATTGGTCTTTCCAATGAATATTCAGGGTTGATTTCCTTTAGGATTGACTGGTTTGATCTCCTGACTATCCAAGGGACTCTCAAGAGTCTTCTCCAGCACTACAGTTTGAAAGCAACGATTCTTCTGCATTCAGCCTTCTTTATGGTCCAACTCGCACATCCATACATGACTACTGGAAAAGCCATAGCTTTGACTGCACAGGCCTTTGTTGGCAAAGTGATGTCTCTGGTTTTTAATGTGCTGTCTAGGTTTGTCATAGCTTTTCTTCCAAGGAGCAAATTTCTTTTAATTTCATGGCTACAATCACTGTCTGCAGTGGTTTTGGAGTCCAAGAAAATAGTCTGTCACTGTTTCCATTGTTTCCCCATCTATTTGCCATAAAGTGATGGGACCAGATGCCATGATCTTCATTTTATGAATGTTGAGTTTTCAACCAGCATTTTTACTCTCCTCTCTCACCTTCAAAAGTCTATTTAATTTCTCTTCACTTTCTGTCATAAGGGTGGTGTCATCTGCATACCTGAGGTTATTGATATTTCTCATGGCAATCTGATTCCAGCCTGTGCTTCATCCAGACTGGCATTTCACTTGATGTACACTCTATAGAAGTTAAATAAGCAGGGTGACAATATACAGCTTTGATGTACTCCTTTCCTAATTTGGAACCAGTCTGTTGCTCCATGTCCAGTTCTAACTGTTGCTTCTTGACCTGCATATAGTTTTTTCAGGAGGCAAGTAAAGTGGTCTGATATTCTCATTTCTTTCAGAATTTTCCACAGTTTGTTTTGATCCACACAGTTAAAGGCTTTAACATATTCAATGAAGTAGAAGTAGATGTTTTTCTGGAACTCTCTTGCTTTTTCTATGATCCAACAGATGTGGGCAATTTGGTCTCTGGTTCCTCTGCCTTTTCTAAATCAAGCTTGTATGTCTGAAAGTTCTCAGTTCACGTCCTGTTGAAGCCTAGCATGAAGGATTTTGGGCATTACCTTGCTAGCATATAAAATGAGTGCAATTGTGCAGTAGTTTGAATACTCTTTAGCATTGCTCTTCTTTGGAATTTGAATGAAAATTGGCTATGATTCTAGACCAAATGTACTCTTTTTTTCCAGGATAATCACTTGCTTTCTCTGCCTCAGTCTCTTCATCCATACATGTGCATTGTAATCCTTACCCTATCTATCTACAGAAAATTGTTGTGAGGATTAAAAGAGCTGATGGCCATGGAAGTGATTCAATTCATCAAAAGCTCTCTGGATATATTTTATATATTAAGCCTCGCAAGGGCATAGTGGCTGGCTTCATTTGGAAGAAAGATTTTGTTTGTTTGTTTAATAAAGAAAGACTTTTTTAAATAACTTTTTTCTGATTATGAAAACATTATATAAATATAGAACATATAGAGAAGGATCAAGAGAAACATTAAAATCACCCTTAATCCTAGTCAGACATAGGTACACTTAAAGATTTGGATTTTGGTGTATTTCTTCCTAGTCTCTTCTCCTCTCTGAAGCCAAAGACTGTCTGACCCGCCACTGTAAGCCCTGAATCTGCCACTGTACCCAGCATCTATTAGATCTTCAATAAAAATTTGTTTAATTAGCGCTTCCCTGGTGGTCCAGTGGGTAAAGACACCACCTTTTAGTGCAAGGGGCGCTGGTTCGATCCCTGGTCTGGAAAGATTCTGTGGGAAGATCCCATGTGCTGTGCAGTGGCTGGACCGATGTATCCAACTACTGAGCAGACACTCTGGAGCACATGTGCCCAGAGTTGATGCTCTGCAACAAGAGAGGCCACTGCAATGGGAGGTCCACACAGGCCAAAGAACAAAGATGGATGAAAATAAATAAATGAAAGACCAATAGAAGTGCCCCCCCCCAAATTGTTTAATTAATGACTATATATACTTATTTTAATTAAAGTCTATATATACAGTTTTATATCCTTTTTTTTATATCCTTTCTTTACTTAATTATAATCTGAGTACTTCCTATGATATTAAGTATTCCTTAAGATATGATTACATGTGTGTGCATGCTCAGTTGCATTGGACTGTCATCCACCAGGTTCCCCTGTCCATGAGATTTTTCAGGCAGGAATACTGGAGTGGGTTGCATTTCCTCCTCCAGGGGATCTGCCCGACCCAGGGATCAAACCTGCATCTCTTGCACCTCCTGCATTGGCAGGTGGATTTTTTACCACTGAGCCACCAGAGAAACTCATAGTTTCTCATGTCTGTACTCTATTATATTATATCAATATATCAGCTCACTATTATTGGATATTTTTGTTGCTTCCAACTGTTTACTATTATAATTAAAGCAGATAAATATCCTCACAGCAAAATCTTTGTGTTCATACCTGTTTATTTCCTTTATATAAATTCTTAGCAGTGGGATTCCTGGGTGACATAGTAAGCATATTTAAAAGACTTTAAATACATATACCAAATTGCCTTCCATGAAAGTTTTACCGTTACTTACCCGCTAGCAGTCTATGTTTTTTTTTCGTTAGAGCACATAAGTTTTTGATTTTGACTTTGTCATATCTATCTGTATTTTTCCTTTGTGGCTTCTTCTATTGCATTTATACTTAGAAAGTTCTCAGAGAAGATCTTTTAAAACGATAAAAGGTCAATTTGTATGCGGTTCCTGGTTTTGCAATGCAATGTATTCATGGAAGCTTTATCATAAGACAGTCTACATACTGGGAAATGGACCAAGCTCATGCATACACATAGCTATATTCATCTATTCCAGTTTGATTGGGTTTCATCAGCAGATACTAATGAATATGTGGGTGACGGCAGCAAGGGGTGAAGTATAGGTGTTCAGAAAGCAGTGGTGCAGGGCAAACAGTGAAGAGCAGCAGCACTTGTCTCTTAATGGTTCCTCTGTGTTTCTTGGATAGAAGAGAATTTTTCACACAAATTCTGTTCAGAAAGCCTCTTTTCAAAGTGGGAAGAACCCTATAGCACAAGGCATCTATGACCTGTAGGAGAAAGAGGGCCTCAAGGAAAACCTAGGGTTGTCCCTAGATTAAGGAAACGCTAGAGAGTGATAAGTATTTCACAGAGGTTTACCCTGATTCGACCTTCCTTGACTGGGACGTTTGAGTGATTTCAGAGTTCGATGGTGGGTTTTGGAATGAGTAAAGCTCAAGCTAGCCCTCAGCAGAGAAGTAGGGTCTATGTATCTGACTACCGAAAGTTGCTTGTGGCTCACTCCCCGGCAGAGGAAGTAAGAGATATCAGAAAGGAGAAGTTCAGTCATGGATCATCTCTGTTCCCACAGAAACTAGCAGAGTGCAAAGCACATGATAGGCACTCAGCAAATATTTGTAGAATGCATGAATGAATAAACCAAGAGTTGCTTTGCTAGTCTGTGTACCCTGAGAGTTTTTTGTCCACTCCCCACTTCCTGGTAGCTTTTTTTAAAAAAAATTTGACCTCACAGTGAGGCATTGAGATCTTAGGTCCCTGACCAGGGATCAAACCTGTGGTCCCTGACCAGGGATCGAACCTGTGACCCCTGCAGTGGGAGTGCAGAGTCTTAACCACTGTACAGCCAGGGAAGGCCCGCTGGTACCTTCTATGCCTTGGCTTCCTCCTTCACCATCCAGACTTCCTCATCCTGTTTCCTATTCTCTCAGGGAGCCTTTCTCAAAATCTTGAAACTGAATATTCTAATTATAATGTTAGGCAGTGGTTAAGAGGACTTCCCTGATGACTCAGACAGTAAAGAATCCCCCTGCAATGCATAAGAACCAGGTTCGATCCTTGAGTCAAGAAGATCCTCTGAAGAAGGGAATGGCTACTAACTCCAGTATTCTTGCCTAGAAATCCCACAGAGGAGCCTGGTGAGCTACAGTCATGGGGTCGTAAAGAGTCTGACATGACCTGAGCGACTAACACACACAGTGGTTAAAAGCATGGGCTCTAGGGCCATGTAGATCTGGCACATCACCCTCAACATACCACTGAGTGGTGTGTGACATGGTGTAAGTTACTTGTCATTTCTAAACCTCAGTTTCTCTCTCTGTAAAACAAAGTGAACAATAGTATCTACTTATTGGACTATTGTGAGGATTAAATGAGAGAATGCATGCAAAGACTTTATGATGATTGGTAGCTGTATTAATTCCTGCAGCTGCTATAACAACACATACTGAGTTAGATAAGTATTTCACAGAGGTTTACCCTGATTCGACCTTCCTTGACTGGGACGTTTGAGTGATTTCAGAGTTCGATGGTGGGTTTTGGAATGAGTAAAGCTCAAGCTAGCCCTCAGCAGAGAAGTAGGGTCTATGTATCTGACTACGAAAGTTGCTTGTGGCTCACTCCCCGGCAGAGGAAGTAAGAGATATCAGAAAGGAGAAGTTCAGTCATGGATCATCTCTGTTCCCACAGAAACTAGCAGAGTGCAAAGCACATGATAGGCACTCAGCAAATATTTGTAGAATGCATGAATGAATAAACCAAGAGTTGCTTTGCTAGTCTGTGTACCCTGAGAGTTTTTTGTCCACTCCCCACTTCCTGGTAGCTTTTTTTAAAAAAAATTTGACCTCACAGTGAGGCATTGAGATCTTAGGTCCCTGACCAGGGATCAAACCTGTGGTCCCTGACCAGGGATCGAACCTGTGACCCCTGCAGTGGGAGTGCAGAGTCTTAACCACTGTACAGCCAGGGAAGGCCCGCTGGTACCTTCTATGCCTTGGCTTCCTCCTTCACCATCCAGACTTCCTCATCCTGTTTCCTATTCTCTCAGGGAGCCTTTCTCAAAATCTTGAAACTGAATATTCTAATTATAATGTTAGGCAGTGGTTAAGAGGACTTCCCTGATGACTCAGACAGTAAAGAATCCCCCTGCAATGCATAAGAACCAGGTTCGATCCTTGAGTCAAGAAGATCCTCTGAAGAAGGGAATGGCTACTAACTCCAGTATTCTTGCCTAGAAATCCCACAGAGGAGCCTGGTGAGCTACAGTCATGGGGTCGTAAAGAGTCTGACATGACCTGAGCGACTAACACACACAGTGGTTAAAAGCATGGGCTCTAGGGCCATGTAGATCTGGCACATCACCCTCAACATACCACTGAGTGGTGTGTGACATGGTGTAAGTTACTTGTCATTTCTAAACCTCAGTTTCTCTCTCTGTAAAACAAAGTGAACAATAGTATCTACTTATTGGACTATTGTGAGGATTAAATGAGAGAATGCATGCAAAGACTTTATGATGATTGGTAGCTGTATTAATTCCCTGCAGCTGCTATAACAACACATACTGGGTAGCTTACAAACAATAGAAATTCATTTCTTCTGGAGTCAGAAAGTCCAAGATCACAGTGCTACCCATGGTTGGATTCTGATGAAATCTCACTCTGGTTCATCAAAGACTTCTTCTGGTTGTGTCTTCACATGGTACAAGTGGTAAGGGAGCTCTGTGGGGTCCTTTTTTCATTTTATAAGGGTACTAATCCCATTCATGAGGACAACACCCTCATGACCTTAATAGTTCCCATAGGCTCCAACTCCTAATCCCATCACATTGGCATTAGGATTGTAACAAATGAATTTAAAGGGGACACAAATATTCAGACCATAGTACTGCTTTAGTGAATTACCACAAATTGGGTGACTTAAAACCACAGAAATTTATTCTTCCAGAGTTCTGGAGGCCAGAGTCTAAAATCAATTTCACTGGAATGAAACAACATGTCGTCACTCCCTCATCACAGACATCTCAGAATTTAATAGGCTAATAGCCCAGTTACTGTCATTTAAATCTTAAGAAATTTGTTCAGGCTTTGATATGACCAATTACATTTTAATCCTATTGAAGGCACAAAGAATAGTCGTTAAATTGTCATACCAGTAGAATACAGTTCTTTTGATCCATTGAGCTGATGCTAATGATAGATTGGTTGGGGTTACCCCTATACCTTGTATCCATCTTTGTAAATGTCAAGGTCATAAATTAGAGCTACAAACCCACTGAATCTCATACCAGTCATTCTCCCTTAAGGGTAATAGGCAGAGTTTCTTAATATTATTAGGTAGATCATTATTTTTTTTAGTATGATTTAATTGTTCCCAACATAGAAGTTTTTTAAACTTAAATGACCATAGTCTGTGTTAACCATATAGATCCATCTCATAATTGTGGGAGTTTTCCCTTTAAGAAAGGAGAGGTTATAGGTTTTTTTTTTTTTTTATTAAGAGTTAGCTCATCACTCTGAGTTTGAATGACCCTGAGAGAACAGGGTATTAATTGACCAGGTGAAAGGATTCCATCTAATATCATGAATAGACAGAACAGGACTGAACTCTCGTCTAAAATAATTTTTTCGGGCATATCCAATCAGAACCCTGGAACGGAGAAAACCACCAAAGTAACTTAGAAGTAGACACAGGTAATTAGCCACAACCAACAACTGGGTTGAGTTTTAAACTAGCATAGGATTATGTTCATGATAGAAGATATTTAATTGATATATAAAAGCTCAAGAAATCAAGAAAACATTATACAGGATTATACAAGTCAGGTTCAGCATCTTGGGCAAGCTGTCTGCTTCTGATGTCGTCTTATTCTCGTCCTAGTGTGGTACAGTTTCCTCTGAGCATCATTTTAAGGTGAGTCGAGGTCAGCAGGCCTCTCTCTAAGACCAGTCCAGCATAGGGAGCTTTGAAAGTGGGAATTAACCCAAGAGTCAAATTGCTGTTTAATATCATTGTGTGTGAACGAGTTAAGAGAACCTGAAAAGGTCCTTCCATCCAGGCTGGAGACAGTCGGATAGTCCCTTAAATTATGTCTTTTTCCAGTTCTGTCTGCAGGTCATGAGACGTCTGATTTTCACCCAAAGATAGGCAACTGAGACAAGCTTCAGAAACAAAACTAGAATGTCCTTCAATAATCAATTAAATTTTACATTAATATGCCCTAACAGGGAATTCCCTGGTGGTCCAGTGGCTGAGACTTTGTGCTCCCAATGCAAGGGGCCCAGGTTCAATCCCTGGTCAGGAAACTAGAGCCCACATGCTACAACTGAAACCCAATGCGGCCAAATAAATATAAATAAAATATTTTTTTTTTAAAAAAAGCCCTAACAGCAAAGAACTGTCCAGAAAACGAGTCTTCACAGATTACACGCGTCCATTACCAAACCAGGATTTAACATTCATTGAAACATCATTTTCTTCCCCTAAAATCACCCACATTTTTACCAAATATAACCAAACTAGGACTTGTTTTAGATGTAAGTCTGGTCTCAATGAGCTTAGCCTGATTATTTATATAACCACAATTGATTATAGACCTTTTTGCCTTGCTGAAACTATATCGAGTCTCAGAATGAACTTTTAAAATGAAGCCTTTCAAGGCTAGGAAAGTCAGGCCAAAGGCTGATCACAGACTTCACTTAAAAGGTCTAAGTGAATTCTTCCCCTCTCAAGTTCTCTACAATTCCTTGAGATTTCTGTACCTGTTCCTAGTTTATCTGATAAAGTTGCTGGAAACTAAGAGTTTCCAATCTCTGGAGGGGTCAGAGACAGAGAAAAGATAAATGTTTCCATTTGTTTATAAAGTATAATTTACCAAATTACTGTAAAGTCATAATCAGTTTGAGGGGGAGGTTTTTTCCTACATCTGGAGAATACAGATTCAAACTCGTAATGTTTCAGATAGAAACCATAAAATTATAAGCATATTTTCCAGTTCCTTCAGTCCTTTTTGTTAACCTTTGTGAAGTTATACGTTTTTCCATTAGAATCTCTTGATTTCTTACCCAGTTCAGAAACTGGTGTTTATCTAAGAGTCTTTTCTATAGATCTTGAAGAGGAACCACTTTTGAAAGACTTGGTTAGTGTTATGGCAATATTTTAAGATAGTAACTGGAATTATGACTGATTACATTTTACCTGGACATATCAGTATTGTAGCAACTTGAGAGTTGTGGCTTAAGTTTTATTTGGGGCATAGTTGGGATTGTAACCTGGCAGGCAGCATCTCAGATGCCTCTTGAGAGCCTGCTCCAAAGAGGCAGCCCAGGAAAATCAATATAAGGATTTTGGTGAAGGGGGGTTTTTAAAAGCCATTAAACTAAGGGTTTTATTTTACAAATGGTTTTCAGTCATTTATGAGAACGTGATGTCTTCATGAAGGAATTTAGCGCTTTTCTAGGTGTGAGGAGATGCAAGGATTGAGATGGTAAAATCTGCTCCTAAAAACATTTAGAGGGGCTTCCCCTGGTGGTCCAGTGGGTAAGGATACTGCCTTGCAGGGCAAGGGGCGCCGGTTTGATCCCTGGCCTGGGAAGATCCCACGTGCCGCGGAGTGGCTGGACTGATGTGTCCAATTGCCGAGCCGGAGCTCTGTATTATTTATATAACCACAATTGATTATAGACCTTTGTGCCTTGCTGAAGCTATATCGAGTCTCAGAATGAACTTTTAAAATGAAGCCTTTCAAGGCTAGGAAAGTCAGGCCAAAGGCTGATCACAGACTTCACTTAAAAGGTCTAAGTGAATTCTTCCCCTCTCAAGTTCTCTACAATTCCTTGAGATTTCTGTACCTGTTCCTAGTTTATCTGATAAAGTTGCTGGAAACTAAGAGTTTCCAATCTCTGGAGGGGTCAGAGACAGAGAAAAGATAAATGTTTCCATTTGTTTATAAAGTATAATTTACCAAATTACTGTAAAGTCATAATCAGTTTGAGGGGGAGGTTTTTTCCTACATCTGGAGAATACAGATTCAAACTCGTAATGTTTCAGATAGAAACCATAAAATTATAAGCATATTTTCCAGTTCCTTCAGTCCTTTTTGTTAACCTTTGTGAAGTTATACGTTTTTCCATTAGAATCTCTTGATTTCTTACCCAGTTCAGAAACTGGTGTTTATCTAAGAGTCTTTTCTATAGATCTTGAAGAGGAACCACTTTTGAAAGACTTGGTTAGTGTTATGGCAATATTTTAAGATAGTAACTGGAATTATGACTGATTACATTTTACCTGGACATATCAGTATTGTAGCAACTTGAGAGTTGTGGCTTAAGTTTTATTTGGGGCATAGTTGGGATTGTAACCTGGCAGGCAGCATCTCAGATGCCTCTTGAGAGCCTGCTCCAAAGAGGCAGCCCAGGAAAATCAATATAAGGATTTTGGTGAAGGGGGGTTTTAAATGCCATTAAACAAAGGGTTTTATTTTACAAATGGTTTTCAGTCATTTATGAGAACGTGATGTCTTCATGAAGGAATTTAGCGCTTTTCTAGGTGTGAGGAGATGCAAGGATTGAGATGGTAAAATCTGCTCCTAAAAACATTTAGAGGGGCTTCCCCTGGTGGTCCAGTGGGTAAGGATACTGCCTTGCAGGGCAAGGGGCGCCGGTTTGATCCCTGGCCTGGGAAGATCCCACGTGCCGCGGAGTGGCTGGACTGATGTGTCCAATTGCCGAGCCGGAGCTCTGGAGCGCATGCGCTCAGAGCCGGCACTCAGCAACAATAGACGCCACCGCGATGGGAGGCCCACAGGAGCCAAAGAACAAAGACAGATGAAAATAGAGAAATGAAAGACCAGTAGAAGTGGCCCGCCTGCTCCCCTCCCTCCCCAACCCGACCCCCACCCAAAATAAATAAAACAAACAAACAAACAAAAAAAACATTTAGACCTGGCCCACTGGACTCCTTGGAACAAGAGTGCCCCATCCTGATCTCCTTCAGGGGGTGTTGAAAGTCAGCAACTCCTAACAGCACAGCATTTAAGCTCTGCAGAGGCAGATGGCAAATGCCCTCGTTGTCCAGTCACCTGCAATGTGATTGCTAAATGCCAATTTGTCAATGACATCACTAGGATGAAGTTTTTCTGGTTGCATATCTAGAGTCTTTCTTTTATGGCCACTTGATGATCCTTCATCTTTTGTCATGTAAGTTATTGATGGAATTGACTTTTTTAAAACAATCTCTCTCCTTAACATCAAATGGTTGATGATCATCATAACTGCTTGCCTTAACTAAGCCTTGGAATCTTGGTGCAAATTTTACAGCAGAATCCTCATCTGTGCCAGTAGCTTTGTAAGGGTTAGGGAAAGGGGCAGGGCACAATTTTTGAAAGAATGACATAGCCCAAGGACACAGCATAAATCCATGGGAATCAAATGGGTCCAAGATGGCCCACCAGACCTTGATCCTTGATGAGCAAGCTAAAAGACACACCCAGAGGCACCATAACAGTTCCACCCTTTCCCTAAAAGAGGTGGAATAATCCTCCCACTTGTTATCATATGGAATTACCCAGCCCATAAAAGCTAAAAACACCATGTTTTCAGGGCCACTGAATTTGCTCTGTGGTGGTCCACACTCTGTCTGTGAAGTGTGCTTTTCTCTGAATCTTAATAGATCCATTTGTTACCTATCACTTTGTCTCTCACTGAATTGTTTTCTGCAAAGAGACATGAAGAACCTGAGCTCCGTTAGGTCCTGAAACCAGGTATGTTGGGTTTTGGCTGGGTTTGAGTCCCAGCTATGTTGGTTCAAGTCCCAAGAAGGGTTTTGGCTGGGTTCAAGCCCCAGCCATGTAAGTTTGAGTCCCAACTGGGTTTTGGGTTTAAGTCCCAATCTGAGGTAGAACGCTTTCAGCTTCACCAGATTAATGAATATTAGTCAATTCACATCAACTTCTGAAATTATTAAAGCAGCCTTTACTGGCAATAAGTTCAATGCTTTGGCCTGAATGCTAGCCAGATGGATCAGGATTTTTTTTTTTTATTACAGTCTTTAATTCAAAGTAGCAGTAAACACTGCATTTCAATCATAAGCAGCTTTCTGTCCCTAGTGCAACTTAAACTACAAGTTGCTGACACAATTTTACCTTTTATAAAAATCTTTTCACCAAACGGGTCTAATGTTGTCCATAACTTCATGCAGGCCTAGGTCTTGGCCTATCTTTGCTGCAGTCATTTTCAAATCATGCCCAATTTCATTTCCAGCATTTTCATTTTTTGGTTATTCTTTTCATCTATGTTAGCCAATTCCCTCTTTTGATTATCCATTTTTGTAAAATGTTGTGTGGGTTTGTCACTGGGAAACAAGGTGTCAACACAAGTACACTACATGCTTTGTCATCTGTGTGTGAACTGAATAACAGATTTGTAGGAACCAGTCACCAATGGGTTTTGAAAGAAGTGACATGGTCCTGATGCACATCTGTTATTTAAATAGTGATTTGTGGGCTGAAGAACTAGCAGAAATGTATACTTTATGCAATTACTTACAGTTAATATACTGTGGTAACTGAAATTTAAACTGTGCTATTGGGGGACCGGTGGCAGCAGCAATTTGTTCACATAAGAATCATACAAAATGAAGCTTGCTGATATTGATTATTGTTTCTCCAGTGAAATGTCTGGGTTCCTGTTCAGTGGTCTACAGTGTAGCCTACCAGTCAGTAAGCTTTAAACGAGCTTGCATTTAACATATAAATGGACAACAGAGAATCACTAAGCATTTGAAGAAAGCCTTTAACATGAAAAAAAAGGAAACTGCAAGAGAAAGAGAACTCCAAGGAAGCAGAGACAATGTATACAGGGGAAACTTTCAATAACCAATAAATGAATATCCTTAGATTATTTGTGCAATAAGCAGAAATAAATCCTTAAAAAGAAAAAAAGGAATACAGAAGAAGAAAGAACTATTAGAAATTGAAAACAGTATAATTGGATTTTTAAAAAATCTGTTAGAATTGTAAGATAAAGACTCTTACCCAGAACGTAAGGCAAAAAAGATAGTCATGGAAAATCAGGAAGAAAAGAAAAGATAAGAAACATTAGCAAATCAATCCAGAAGGCCGAATATTTAATCAATAAGAGTTCTAGGAAGAGAGAAAAGAAAACCAGATAGGAGTAAATTGTGACAAGAGAAATATTGTAAACTTCCGGGAATGAAGGACATGAGGGTTCAGATTGTAAGAAATCAAGTGCCCAGTTCAATTGATGAAAAATGATGTGCACTATGATAGAGCATCATGGAAACTCAAATGCTGGGGATAAATAAAAGATAGTAGAAGTTTACATAAAGGGAAAACAGGTTACATACAATGGATTGGGAAATCAGAATGGCATCAGACTTTCCAACAGCCATATTGAAAGTTAAAAAATAGTGGGAAAATGTTTTCCAAATTCTAAGGGAAAATTCTTTCTAAAATGAAATTTATGGTCAGCAAACCTATGAATCAATTATGAATCAATCTAGGGTAGAATAAATACTTTTTCAGACATGCAAGGTGTTGGGGCACCCTTTCTCAGGAAGTGATCAGAAAAGCTCCAGGAAACAGGAACATTTGGGACCCAGGAAATGGGAAATTTATCACAGGAGAATGAAAGGAAGTACCAAGATGTGAACCGCGTAGCAGGCAATGAATTGAAATTGGAGCAAGAAGATGGAGGCCTGAGGGACAGGTGTCTCTGTTTAAAAGATGGAACTGGCAGAATCCCAGATATCTTTGATCATGATAAGAAATAATATTCTAGGGAGTGTATAATTAAAAGAATATTAATAATACATAAACAGTAAGCCCAGGGCTTCCCTTGTGGCTCAATGGATAAGAACCTGTCTGCCAATGCAGGAGACACAGGTTCGATCCCTGACCCAGGAAGATCCCACATACCACAGAGCAGCTAAACCCAGACATCAACAAAGACCCAGCACAGCCAAAAATAAATAAAGAAAAGTTAAAAAAAAAAAACAGTAAGCCCACAATTTTTTTAAAGGACAAATTCACTCTAGGGAGAAAAAAGAATGTAAAAGAAAGGAAATATAATCATACTATACTATTGGCCCATATACTACTGTTGGAAAAATGAAAGGTAGAGAAGTCTGTGTTTGTGTGTGTGTGCACGTGCAAACCAACAATAAGAAGACAAATCACCTAATTTTAAAAAATGAGCAGAGGATTTGAACACTTTGCAGAAAAGTTATGTAAATGGAAAATAAATACATTAAAAGATATTTAACATCTTTAGTCATCAAGGAGTCACAAATTAAAATCACTACTCATCCAGCAGAATAGCTATCATTTAAAATATTGACCATAGCAAGTGTTCATGAGAATGGACAGAAGCAGCAACCCTCACAACAATGTTAGTGGGCATGTAAAATAGTGCCACCAATTTGGATGGACACTTATTTGAAAGATAAACTTACACCTATTATGTGACCTAGCTATTCTACCTCTAGGTATTTTTACCAGAGAGAAATGTAAGCCTATGTCCATACTACACACAAAGACTTATATATAAATATTCATTTCAGATTTATTTGTAGCAGCTCCAAACTGGAAACTACTCAAATGTTCCTCATTTGATGAATGGAAAAACAGATTGTGGTAAACATATATAATATAATATTACTCATCAATTAAAAAGAACAAATTATTGGTATATTCATCAACATGGATGACCCTCAAGGTCAGTATGCTGAGTGAAAGGAGCTTGGTCCAAAAAAGTACATATTGCATGAGTCCATTAATATAAAACTATAGAAAATGCAAACTAATATGGAGCGACAGAAATCAGACCACTAGAAGTCTGGGAATGAAGGTTGAGGGAGGAATGGAGTACAGAGGGCTACATGGAAACTTTAGGGGGTAAAGGGAAACATTTGTTATTTTAACTGTGACGATGGTTTCACAGGTATATATTATCTGTATGTCAAGACTGAGTGAATTGTATACTTTAAACATGTAGTTTAATATACTTCAATTACACCTGAAGAAAGTCTTTAGAATATTTTTTAAAAAGAAACCAACTACTGATACACTACAACATGTATGAACATCAAAACTATTATGCCAAGTGAAAAAAGCCAGGCGAAAAATACATAGTACATATTGTACGATTGTAAAAGACTCTAGAAAGCACAAGTCTAACCTGGGGCCAAGAATAGGCTGTGGAGACTAATTGAGAAAGACCTTAAGGTGTATACAGTTGACAGAACTCATCAACTATTCACTCTAAATGGGTTTATTTTATTATATGCTAATGATAATTCAATAAAGTTGATTAAAAGTTAAAATCAGGGCTTCCCCTGGTGGTCCAGTGGGTAAGGACACCGCCTTGCAGGGCAAGGGGCACCGGTTCGATCCCTGGCCTGGGAAGATCCCACGTGCCGTGGAGCGGCTGGACCGATGTGTCCAATCACCGAGCCGGAGCTCTGGGGCGCATGCGCCCAGAGCCGGCGCTCTGTGACGACAGACGCCACCTCACCTTGGTGGGAGGCCCATATGGGCCAAAGAACACAGACGGATGAAAATAGAGAAATGAAAGACCAATAGAAGTGGCCCGCCCCAACCTGACTCCCGCCCAAAATAAATAAATCTTTAAAAAAAAAAAAAAGTTAAAATCATTACTTTTTAAAGATAATATACTTGGTTACTCAGTTCAGTTCAGTCACTCGGTTGTGTCCGACTCTTTGTGACCCCATGGACTGCAGCATGGGGTCATGCAGTCTGTCCTTCTCCTTCTCCTGGAGTTTGCTCAAACTCATGTCCTTTGAGTTGGTGATGCCATCCAACCGTCTAAATTCAAAATGATCTACAGAGAAACTGTGAATAAATGAACTTAATAAGGTCACTATTCATGAGATCAATAAACAAAAATCAATTGTATTTCTATATCCAAAACAAAAAAAAGATAGGAGGAGAATAGGGGAAGGTTGAGGGAGGAATGGAGTACAGAGGGCTACATGGAAACTTTAGGGGGTAAAGGGAAACATTTGTTATTTTAACTGTGACGATGGTTTCACAGGTATATATTATCTGTATGTCAAGACTGAGTGAATTGTATACTTTAAACATGTAGTTTAATATACTTCAATTACACCTGAAGAAAGTCTTTAGAATATTTTTTAAAAAGAAACCAACTACTGATACACTACAACATGTATGAACATCAAAACTATTATGCCAAGTGAAAAAAGCCAGGCGAAAAATACATAGTACATATTGTACGATTGTAAAAGACTCTAGAAAGCACAAGTCTAACCTGGGGCCAAGAATAGGCTGTGGAGACTAATTGAGAAAGACCTTAAGGTGTATACAGTTGACAGAACTCATCAACTATTCACTCTAAATGGGTTTATTTTATTATATGCTAATGATAATTCAATAAAGTTGATTAAAAGTTAAAATCAGGGCTTCCCCTGGTGGTCCAGTGGGTAAGGACACCGCCTTGCAGGGCAAGGGGCACCGGTTCGATCCCTGGCCTGGGAAGATCCCACGTGCCGTGGAGCGGCTGGACCGATGTGTCCAATCACCGAGCCGGAGCTCTGGGGCGCATGCGCCCAGAGCCGGCGCTCTGTGACGACAGACGCCACCTCACCTTGGTGGGAGGCCCATATGGGCCAAAGAACACAGACGGATGAAAATAGAGAAATGAAAGACCAATAGAAGTGGCCCGCCCCAACCTGACTCCCGCCCAAAATAAATAAATCTTTAAAAAAAAAAAAAAGTTAAAATCATTACTTTTTAAAGATAATATACTTGGTTACTCAGTTCAGTTCAGTCACTCGGTTGTGTCCGACTCTTTGTGACCCCATGGACTGCAGCATGGGGTCATGCAGTCTGTCCTTCTCCTTCTCCTGGAGTTTGCTCAAACTCATGTCCTTTGAGTTGGTGATGCCATCCAACCGTCTAAATTCAAAATGATCTACAGAGAAACTGTGAATAAATGAACTTAATAAGGTCACTATTCATGAGATCAATAAACAAAAATCAATTGTATTTCTATATAACCAGCACAAACAACTTGAAAATAAAACATTTTAAAGCTATATCATTACTCTGAATTGGATCTTGGAACAGAAAGAGGACATGAATGGAAAAGCTGGTAAAATCCAGATAGTCTGGTGTTTACTTAATAGTAATGTACCAATGACAGTTTCTTAGTTTCTACAAAAGCATCATGGAAATGTAACATAAACAATAGAAAAAAATCGTATGAGTGGTACATAAGAACTCTCTGTACTATCTTTGTAACGTTTTAGGAAATCTACATTTGGTCCAAAATACAGTTTATTTTTTTAAAAGCAAGCTTTAAACATAAAAAATAACATAAAACAAAATGGCATAAATTTCTATCTAGTGATAGAATTATTCAAAAAAATTTAAAACTGGGCTTCCTTGGTGGTTCAGTGGGTAAAAGAGTCCACCTTGCAGTGCAAGGGACACTGGTTCGATCCCTGGCCCAGGAAGATCCCACATGCCCAGGAATGGCTGGGCAGGTGTGTCCAATTGCAAGCCAGTGCTCTGGAGCACATGTGCCCAGACAGAGCCAGTGCTCTGCAACAAGAGAGGCCACTGCGATGGGAGGCCCACACAAGCCAAAGAATAAAGATGGATGAAAAATAAATGGTGACTTAGAGGGGGAACAAAAGAGAATGGGCATAGCTGTGTTCCAACAAAAATTTAAAAAAAAAATTTAAACACTAATTTGACTGTACATCTCCAGTGAGACATACTTTACAGAGAAAAATTATTGTAAATAAACAAATAAAAACAACAATACACCTAAATCCTCAGCATATAAGCAGAAATGGTCTTATTTAGCATCTGGATCCAATGTACCCTTTTCAATACTTACATTTTTAAGTGATCTTAACAAATAATTTCCCTGGAGAAGGAAATGGCAACCCACTCTAGTATTCTTGCCTGGCAGGCTACAAGTTCATGGGGTCACAAAGAGTCAGGCATGACTGAGTGAGTGAACACACAATAAATAACTTACAGAACTAAGAATAAAGGCAAATAACTTTATTAAAAATATTTAGGAAGGATTTTAATATAACAAATAATTTTGTATAGAGTAAGTTCTGGCACAAAAACATTATAAACAATATAAAATGTCATCACATGGCCTCTTAGCAAAACCCGATGGTTCAGGCTTCCCTGGTACTCAGTGGTAAAGAGTTCGCCTGCCAATGCAGGAGACATGGGTTCGATCTCTGATCCAGGAAGATCCCCACATAATGCGGAGCAACTTAGCTCGTGAGCCACAACAATGGAGCCTGTGCTCTAGAGCCTCAGAGCCACAACTAGGGAGCCCATGTGCCCTAGAGCCCGACCACAAGAGAAGTCACCACACCAAGAAAGCTGCTCACCTCAACTAGAGAGTAGCCCTCCCTCCCAGAAACTAGAAAAGAGCCTGTGGCAGCAGTGAAAATCCAGAATAGCCAAAAATAAATAATAAAAAGAATTATTAAAAAAGAAAAAGGAGATGGTTCAGGTTCATGTCACAAAACACTGCATAATAAAATATATCCTGTTAAATGACTCATTCCTTCTTTTCGTATTTTTTTTGTTTGTTTTGCTTTTGGACTTTTATGATTTTTTTTTACAAGTATATTCTAGATTCATCAGTTCTTAAGTTTGAGAAAATTCATCTAGGACATATATCTTCATCTGAAGACTCATAATCTGAGATTTTACTTCTGCAATCAATTTCACTGTCATTATCTGAGCCTGGAGTGCTGTTATCTTTCTCATTATATTCATTCACACTCTGATTCATCTAATAATTGTGAAATACTATCTTTTGTCAATTTTCTTCTATTTGCCATTATGGGAAGACAGTTTTTCTAAAAAATTGGATTCTCAAATGGGCTTATTAAAAGTTAGAAGTAGGCTACAAAACAAAAATCAAAATCTTAAACCATTTAAAATAGTGTCAAAAACTACTACCAAAGGGTGGAACTAAGAAAACTGTGCCCAACTTCCAGACAGAAAGTTCTGAAATACATTTGAGAGGAAGGAAAATAGACCCAAATAAATGGATAGATTGTAAATTAATTGTAAATCTCAATATTGCAAAGTTGTGAGTTCTTGCTGATTTGATCTATAGATACAAGATGTGCGCATGCTAAGTTGCTTCAGTCATGTCCAACTTTTTGTGGCCCCACAAACTGTAGTCTGCCAGGCTCCTTTGTCCATGGGATTCTCCAGGTAAGAATACTGGAGTTGGTTGCCACGCCCTCCTCCAGTGGATCTTTCTGACCCAGGGACTGAACCTGCATCTCTCATGTATCTTGCATTGGCAGGTGAATTCTTTACCACTAGCACCACCTGGGAAGACCTGCAATCAAATCTGTTTTTCCAGTGGTAGAAAATGACAAATCAATTATAAAATTTATATGGAAATACAAAGGGCCAACAATAAAGGCAATCTTGAAGAAGAATGAAACAAGACATAATACCAGAAACTAAACTGTATCTAGCTACAATTAAGATAATATGGTATGAGGGCTTCCCCTGGTGGTCCAGTGGGTAAGGACACCACCTTGCAGTGCAAGGGGCACCGGTTCGATCCCTGGCCTGGGAAGATCCCACGTGCCGCGGAGCGGCTGGACCGATGTGTCCAATCACTGAGCCGGAACTCTGGGGCGCATGCGCCCAGAGCCGGTGCTCTGCGAGGAGAGAGGCCACCGCGATGGGAGGCCCACAGGAGCCAAAGAACAAACATGGATGAAAATAGGTAAATGAAAGACCAATAGAAGTGGCCCGCCCGTCTCCCTCCCTCCCCATCTTACCCCCCAAAAGATCAATAAATAAAATAAATGTTAAAAAAAGAAGATAATATGGTATAGATACGGACAAATAGACCAGTGGAACAGAACAGAGAAAAACAAATCCGTATCTTTAGTCACTAGATTTATGTCAAAGATGACATTGCAGTTCAGTGGGGCAAAGAACAGTTTTTTCGATAGATGGTACTGGATCACTTGCTTATACAGGAGAAATTGTGTGTCAACTTCATATTATAGACAGAGATGAATTCCACATGGATTGCAGATATAAATGTGAAAGGTAAGACAATAAAGCTTTCAGAAGAAAATTTAGGAGAATACCTTCATAGAGCAAGAGACTCTTAGAAGTTAAGTCTGGGGCAATATGAACAACAAAGTAAAAATGCTAACAATGAATTATAACTCAAAGAATAAAGCAAGTATACTTAGATCCTTAGTCATGTAAGTAAATAAATGAATAAACAAAATAGGGGAGGGATCAATCTTTCTTACAGAAGAATTTCAATTAATAAACGTAGAAGGAAATAGTGGAAATAGATAATCATGATGAGGCAAACACCACAATTTATTTCAAGGAGGAAACATTGATGGATACTTGAATTAGTGGCCAAAAGTCACCCAGGGACTGAACCTGCATCTCTCATGTATCTTGCATTGGCAGGAATTCTTTACCACTAGCACCACCTGGGAAGACCTGCAATCAAATCTGTTTTTCCAGTGGTAGAAAATGACAAATCAATTATAAAATTTATATGGAAATACAAAGGGCCAACAATAAAGGCAATCTTGAAGAAGAATGAAACAAGACATAATACCAGAAACTAAACTGTATCTAGCTACAATTAAGATAATATGGTATGAGGGCTTCCCCTGGTGGTCCAGTGGGTAAGGACACCACCTTGCAGTGCAAGGGGCACCGGTTCGATCCCTGGCCTGGGAAGATCCCACGTGCCGCGGAGCGGCTGGACCGATGTGTCCAATCACTGAGCCGGAACTCTGGGGCGCATGCGCCCAGAGCCGTTGCGCTGCGACGACAGAGGCCACCGCGATGGGAGGCCCACAGGAGCCAAAGAACAAACATGGATGAAAATAGGTAAATGAAAGACCAATAGAAGTGGCCCGCCCGTCTCCCTCCCTCCCCATCTTACCCCCCAAAAGATCAATAAATAAAATAAATGTTAAAAAAAGAAGATAATATGGTATAGATACGGACAAATAGACCAGTGGAACAGAAAAGAGAAAAACAAATCCGTATCTTTAGTCACTAGATTTATGTCAAAGATGACATTGCAGTTCAGTGGGGCAAAGAACAGTTTTTTCGATAGATGGTACTGGATCACTTGCTTATACAGGAGAAATTGTGTGTCAACTTCATATTATAGACAGAGATGAATTCCACATGGATTGCAGATATAAATGTGAAAGGTAAGACAATAAAGCTTTCAGAAGAAAATTTAGGAGAATACCTTCATAGAGCAAGAGACTCTTAGAAGTTAAGTCTGGGGCAATATGAACAACAAAGTAAAAATGCTAACAATGAATTATAACTCAAAGAATAAAGCAAGTATACTTAGATCCTTAGTCATGTAAGTAAATAAATGAATAAACAAAATAGGGGAGGGATCAATCTTTCTTACAGAAGAATTTCAATTAATAAACGTAGAAGGAAATAGTGGAAATAGATAATCATGATGAGGCAAACACCACAATTTATTTCAAGGAGGAAACATTGATGGATACTTGAATTAGTGGCCAAAAGTCTTGAGGAGAAACGGGATAGTATAACGGTCTCAAAGCAGCTCCTTTCAACTATTTATTAATAACAAAGAGAAAAATATAGCAGAGAAATGTAACAGACACCATCGTAACCAAGTAATCAAGTTTACCAAGACCAATAATAGAGCACGTTGACATCATGTACCCCCTGACATGATGGGATATGACTCACTAAGGAGGACACATCACCTCTGTGATATTAGTGCAAAAAAAATAATAATCATAGTCTTGATCTTATCATGAGAAAGCATAGACAAGCTTGAATTGGGGACATTCTACAAAACTATTACCTTTCAAAAGTGCGAGGTGATTGTAATATTTTCCTATTGCCACTGTAATAAATTACCCTAGTGGATGAAAACAGATTTATTCTCTTAAAATTCTGGAGGTCAGAAGTCGAAGGTCAACGTGTAAGCAGCTGTGCTCCTGAGGCTCTGAGGAAAGAATTTGTTTTTCTTGTCTTTTCAGCTTCTAGAGGTAGCCTGCATTCCTTGCTCTATGACTCGCCTTTTCCATTGCTCCATCATTTTGTTTCCGTTGTCACATCTTCTACTGCTGACTCTGATCTCCTACGTGCCTCCTCCCTTATAAGGACCCTTGTGATTACATTGGGCACACCTGGATAATGCGGGGTGATTACCCCATCCCAAGACCTTTAACTTAGTCACACCTGCAAAGTCTTAGGTTGCAGCGATTAGAGAACATGGACTTGGGGGCCATGATTCAACCCACCACAGTCATGAAAGATGAAGACTGAGGAATTGTCATGAATTGGACATAAGACAAAGGAGACAAGATAATTAGATGCAATCAGATCCCAGAGCAGAAAAAGGATATTAGTGGGATAACTAGCAAAATTCAAATAAGCTTATACATCAGTTAAAAATAATGTATTGATGCTAATTTCCTGGCTTTTCTAGTTGCACTATGGGTATATGTCAGCATTTGGGGAAGCTGGGTGAGGAGTATATAGAATCCTCTGTAACATTTTTCTAACTTTTTCATTAGTCTAAAATTATTTCAAATAAGTAAAAGAAAGACACAATGCCAATTACAGCCCATGAAAAGATATCACTACACAGCCACCAGAAGGGCAAAAAAAAAAAAATGACAATACCAACTGTTAGTGAGGATAAAGAGAAACTTAAATTGTCATTCATCTCTGGTGGGAGTATAAACTGGTACAAACATTCAGCAACCTCTTTGGCAGTATCTTATAAAACTAAATATATATCCTACTCTATGACCCAGGGATTCCATTTCTAAGCATATATCTGATGGGGATGGTGAAGAACAGGGAAGCCTGGTGTGTTGCAGTCCATGGGGTTGCAAAGAGTCAGACATGACTTAGTGACTGAATAACATCCAATACAAATATTAATACATTTGCCAAAAGACCTGTACATTGGCCATCACTGCTGCCATAGTCCCTGAGAGCCTGAGAAAGGGGAAGTCAGAGGGAGCTATTAACTGTCTTCAGGTGGTGGTGACAGTGGTGGTGGTCACTGCCATTGGGGAGGCACAAGGGCCAGCATGGAGGCACCATGCCTATAAAGTGGAGTGGGCAAGAGGCGGCCGTGGTTTGCACTAGTCACAGGCAGTCAATGCTAGAAGGACAAAAAACCACCAGAAGCCAGGAAAAACTCCAAAGAATAACATACAAAAGAGCCAAAGTGCTGATGTCAAAGAGCACCGAGCTTAAAATTACCACTGAAAAATACTGAAATGTTGGGCCCTTCAGTACCACTTCACAAGAATACTGGTAGCAGCATGTCATATTAAGCCTGATATATGGCAGATCATTGTGCAAATTCTTTTGAGAAATCCAAATTGATTTATGCATAGTTCATCTGAACTTTGAGTTGCCTCTCATTTATTGACGGTTTTTCTCCCTAGTTTTCACCATCTGATTTCCACCCACTTCTGGCTCCACCCAGTTGTCAAATATGATTGACTCATGCCGCTGATTTAGACCATTATTGTTCACATTTTTACGCTCCTGTCTCTCACCATTCATCTGAACATTTCAACCTGAACATTTCAAATAGGTTTGCTATTTCCATGTTGCTTTTCAAACTTTAAAATATCACATCCACCTTCACAATCAACTGTTGCTTTATCCTGTGAATTCTCCCCTATTAGGATGGTAGATTATATTTTGGATTTCATAGCCTCCAGAGATATAGATAACTGGTACTAGTTCAGAGCACAGGAGTCACAAAAGCTGGCAAAATATACTAACAAAGAAAATATTTTAAAAAGCATTAAAGAATGTGGTCACATGGTTCATTGTTCTTTAAGTATGTGAAAGGTAATAGTGACTGGTTGCTTTCCAGTCTTAGCAAAGAGAATACTGTGGGGGAGAAGTCAGCTTAAATTGCAGAATGTATATATTTTTTTCTAGTTAGAAGCAATAATTAATTTATGAGAGGTACTTGCTTTACAGTACTGTGAAGGTTTTTGCAGTACATCATCATGGATCAACCACAGGTATACATGTGTCCCCCCGCACTGTTCTGAACCCCCCTTCCTTCTTTGGGCATCTTGCTCCATGCACTGAATTTGCACTGGTCATCTATTAGGTAAGGAAATAAGCCTTGGAGATTGGTAGTAAAGGATAGAGTGCTTTAGGTGAATCATTACAAAATAAAAGTGATGATTCCTGCTTACCATAAATATAATCACATGAAAATCACTGCCATATGATCCAGAAATTCTACTCCTAGAAATCATTTAACTTCTGTGGCATTGTCTCTTCTCTAAGATGAGTTGATGAGCTTAAGATTTAGTTGTTTCTAATTATATTCAATACCACTGAAAAATACTGAAATGTTGGGCCCTTCAGTACCACTTCACAAGAATACTGGTAGCAGCATGTCATATTAAGCCTGATATATGGCAGATCATTGTGCAAATTCTTTTGAGAAATCCAAATTGATTTATGCATAGTTCATCTGAACTTTGAGTTGCCTCTCATTTATTGACGGTTTTTCTCCCTAGTTTTCACCATCTGATTTCCACCCACTTCTGGCTCCACCCAGTTGTCAAATATGATTGACTCATGCCGCTGATTTAGACCATTATTGTTCACATTTTTACGCTCCTGTCTCTCACCATTCATCTGAACATTTCAACCTGAACATTTCAAATAGGTTTGCTATTTCCATGTTGCTTTTCAAACTTTAAAATATCACATCCACCTTCACAATCAACTGTTGCTTTATCCTGTGAATTCTCCCCTATTAGGATGGTAGATTATATTTTGGATTTCATAGCCTCCAGAGATATAGATAACTGGTACTAGTTCAGAGCACAGGAGTCACAAAAGCTGGCAAAATATACTAACAAAGAAAATATTTTAAAAAGCATTAAAGAATGTGGTCACATGGTTCATTGTTCTTTAAGTATGTGAAAGGTAATAGTGACTGGTTGCTTTCCAGTCTTAGCAAAGAGAATACTGTGGGGGAGAAGTCAGCTTAAATTGCAGAATGTATATATTTTTTTCTAGTTAGAAGCAATAATTAATTTATGAGAGGTACTTGCTTTACAGTACTGTGAAGGTTTTTGCAGTACATCATCATGGATCAACCACAGGTATACATGTGTCCCCCCGCACTGTTCTGAACCCCCCTTCCTTCTTTGGGCATCTTGCTCCATGCACTGAATTTGCACTGGTCATCTATTAGGTAAGGAAATAAGCCTTGGAGATTGGTAGTAAAGGATAGAGTGCTTTAGGTGAATCATTACAAAATAAAAGTGATGATTCCTGCTTACCATAAATATAATCACATGAAAATCACTGCCATATGATCCAGAAATTCTACTCCTAGAAATCATTTAACTTCTGTGGCATTGTCTCTTCTCTAAGATGAGTTGATGAGCTTAAGATTTAGTTGTTTCTAATTATATTCAATAGATTAAGCAGGATCTTTCTTGAGGGAAATTTCCCTGCAAGATGTATGACCAATTATATTTTTCAGTGTAACAAAATATGGTTCAAGGTTATAACTGCTGCAGTGTGATTTTTGCCTTTTCTCTGTCTTGTTTCTTGAGTAAAGTGCATTGGTACATTTTTTCATTTTAAAATAGAATATTTATTATAGACTATACCCCTTATGAATATAGATGCAAAAAATCCTCAAAAAACTGCTAACAGGGCTTCCCCTGATGGTCCAGTGGGTAAGGACACTGCCTTGCAGTGCAAGGGGCGCCGGTTGGAGCCCTGGCCTGGGAAGATCCCACGTGCCGCGGAGCGGCTGGACTGATGTGTCCAATCAGTGAGCCGGAGCTCTGGAGCGCATGTGCCCAGAGCCGGTGCTCTGCAACGACAGACACCACCGTGATGGGAGGCCCACAGGAGCCAAAGAACGAAGACGAATGAAAATAGAGAAATGGAAGACCAAAGGAAGTGGCCCGCCCACTCCTCTCCCTCCCCAACCCGACCCCTGCCCAAAGTAAATAAATAAATAAATCTTTAAAAACAAAACAAAACAAAACAAACTGCTAACAAAGTGAATCAAATAGTAAATCAAAAGGATTATATACCATGACCAAGTGAGATTTATTCTAGGAATTCGAGGGTGGTTCAACATACGAAAATCAATCAATGTAAAACACTACATTAATAGAAGGAAAGAAAAAAAAAAACATATGATCATCTTCATTGGATCAAAGGACATTCCTAAGAAAGCAAAATCTGCAAAATGGGAGAGAATATTTGCAGGTCGTATATCTAATAAGGGTTTAATGTCCAGAATATATAAAGAACTCTTACAACTCAACACAAAAAGACAA
Source organism: Tragulus kanchil (assembly GCA_022376925.1). NCBI lineage: Eukaryota > Metazoa > Chordata > Mammalia > Artiodactyla > Tragulidae > Tragulus > Tragulus kanchil. The sequence goes on along the minus strand of JAIOJX010000001.1, from coordinate 59,794,252 downwards.
CTCAATTTAAAAAGGAATGGTTCTTTTTAAATGGTCAAAAGGAAAAAAGAAAAAAAAAATGGTCAAAGGACTTGAATAGATATTTATCCAAAGAAGATAGACAAATGGCCAAGAAGCACATGAAAAGATGCTCAACATCATTAGTCATAAGGGAAATGCAAATCAAAGCCACAATGAGGTACCACTTGATACTCACTTGGATGGCTATTACAGAGAAAAAAAGAAAATAATGAATGTTTGAAAGGATGTGAAGAATTGAATACCTTGTACTTTGCTAGTGGGAATGAAAAATGATTCAGCCACTGATCTAAATAGTTTTGAGATTTCTCAAAATTTAGACATAGAGTTACTCTATGACCCAGCAGTTTCACTCCCAGATATATGTATAAAAGAATTAAAAACAGGTACTTCAAAAGAAACATGTAAGATCATATCTATAGCCATAATATTCAGAATAGTCAAAAAGTAGAAATGACCCAAATGTCCATCAGTGGAGGAGTGAATAAACAAATGATGGTATATATGCAGAATGGAATATTATTTAGCCATAAAAAGGAATGAAATAGTGATATATACTACAACATGTGGACAAACCTCAAAAACACTCTTTAGGGACTTCCCTGGCAGTCCAGTGGTTAAGATTCTGCACTTTCACTGCAGGGAGCATTGGTTCAATCCCTGGTGGGGGAAATAAGATCCCACAGGTTGCATGATGTGGCAAACACACACACACACAAGACAACCGCTATGCTAAGTGAAAAGAAGCATGACACACAGATAAAACAGGTTGCATATTGTATGATTCCGTTTATATGAAATATCCAGAATAAATCTATAGAGACTGAGGGCAAGCCAGTGGTTGTCAGGGGCAGAGGGAGGGGGAAGCTGGAGTAGGGAACATCTGCTTAAGAGGCACAAGCTTTCTATTTGGGGCGATGAAAACATTTTGGACCATGATAGTGGTGGTTGTTGCACACCACTGTGATCATGCTAAATTCCACTGAATGGTTCACTTTAAATTGGTGTATTTACATTATGTGAATTTCACGTCAATAGAAAAATTGAAAAAAAAAATAGAATGATTGAATTTGACTTGCTGCCTATTCACATATGTCTCCTGGAAAGAAAAGTTTTTGTTTGGTACTTAACTGCTGACTTATTTTATAACAAAATTTTAAGGAATGTGGTCATAAATGAGTTCATGGATTGTCTGAAGTGGAAATTTATTTGGAGAGTGACAGAGAGGATTTGTTTTCAAGCAACTTAACATTAAATCTATGGGCATATAACTGGAATCTTCTTATGAATATTTAGAATTGTAATAAATTACTCTGACTACTGAAGCTAACTTTGTAGGATCCTACCATAGGATGCAGAGGATGGTCTGCTTTTTAGCTTTTTTTTTTTAAAAGATTTGTGTGTGTGTGTTTACAAAGTTATATTATAAAAATGTTTTGTGCTTTCTGAACAGTTTGGATTTGGTCTGCTTTTTTTAGCTTTATTGGTACTTCAAAAGAAACATGTAAGATCATATCTATAGCCATAATATTCAGAATAGTCAAAAAGTAGAAATGACCCAAATGTCCATCAGTGGAGGAGTGAATAAACAAATGATGGTATATATGCAGAATGGAATATTATTTAGCCATAAAAAGGAATGAAATAGTGATATATACTACAACATGTGGACAAACCTCAAAAACACTCTTTAGGGACTTCCCTGGCAGTCCAGTGGTTAAGATTCTGCACTTTCACTGCAGGGAGCATTGGTTCAATCCCTGGTGGGGGAAATAAGATCCCACAGGTTGCATGATGTGGCAAACACACACACACACACAAGACAACCGCTATGCTAAGTGAAAAGAAGCATGACACACAGATAAAACAGGTTGCATATTGTATGATTCCGTTTATATGAAATATCCAGAATAAATCTATAGAGACTGAGGGCAAGCCAGTGGTTGTCAGGGGCAGAGGGAGGGGGAAGCTGGAGTAGGGAACATCTGCTTAAGAGGCACAAGCTTTCTATTTGGGGCGATGAAAACATTTTGGACCATGATAGTGGTGGTTGTTGCACACCACTGTGATCATGCTAAATTCCACTGAATGGTTCACTTTAAATTGGTGTATTTACATTATGTGAATTTCACGTCAATAGAAAAATTGAAAAAAAAAATAGAATGATTGAATTTGACTTGCTGCCTATTCACATATGTCTCCTGGAAAGAAAAGTTTTTGTTTGGTACTTAACTGCTGACTTATTTTATAACAAAATTTTAAGGAATGTGGTCATAAATGAGTTCATGGATTGTCTGAAGTGGAAATTTATTTGGAGAGTGACAGAGAGGGGATTTGTTTTCAAGCAACTTAACATTAAATCTATGGGCATATAACTGGAATCTTCTTATGAATATTTAGAATTGTAATAAATTACTCTGACTACTGAAGCTAACTTTGTAGGATCCTACCATAGGATGCAGAGGATGGTCTGCTTTTTTTAGCTTTTTTTTTTTTTTTAAAAAAGATTTGTGTGTGTGTGTTTACAAAGTTATATTATAAAAATGTTTTGTGCTTTCTGAACAGTGATTTGTTTGAAACATATTTAGGGCATTTTGAGTGTTACAAAAAGACATATGCACAAGAATGTAGTATTTTAATAGCCCCAAACTGGAAATTACCCTGATGCTTTTTAACAGTAGAATGAATAACACAATGAAATATTGCAATGATATTACATTTGCTACTACAATGCACAACAATATGGATGTATCTCATAAGCAATGTGAAACGATAAAAGTCAGACACGTAAGAATACATACTGGATGATTCAAAGTCAGAGACATAAGAATACATACTGGATGATTCCATTAGACTTCAAAAATAAGGAGGAATTGCTTCATAGTATTGAAGTTAAGATAATGGTTATCTTTGCAGGGACTAGTTACTGAAATAGGTTATACAAGTTCTTCTGGGGTGTTCCCTCTTTTTTTAAAAAGCAATATATTTCATTTTTTTTCAAGCAGTTTTAAGTTCACAGCAGTATTGAGCAGAAAGAATAGAGATTCTCCATATATTCCCTGGTCCCACACATGCAAAGCCTTCTCTATTATCGACATTCCCCATCACATTATCAATATTTCCCACCATCATAATCATCTAGAGTCTATCATTTACATTAGAGTTCAGTCTTGGTGATCTAGTAATATATTCCATGGGTTTGGGAGGCTCAGTGGTAAAGGATCCACCTGCCAATGCAGGAGATTCAGGAGGTGTGCATTCGATTCCTGAATTGGGAAGATCCCTTGCAGGAAGAAATGGCACCCCCTCTGGTATTCTTGCCTGGGAAATCCCAAGGATTCACATTGTTCAAGGGAACTGCATGACTTATTTTATAACAAAATTTTAAGGAATGTGGTCATAAATGAGTTCATGGATTGTCTGAAGTGGAAATTTATTTGGAGAGTGACAGAGAGGGGATTTGTTTTCAAGCAACTTAACATTAAATCTATGGGCATATAACTGGAATCTTCTTATGAATATTTAGAATTGTAATAAATTACTCTGACTACTGAAGCTAACTTTGTAGGATCCTACCATAGGATGCAGAGGATGGTCTGCTTTTTTTAGCTTTTTTTTTTTTTTTAAAAAAGATTTGTGTGTGTGTGTTTACAAAGTTATATTATAAAAATGTTTTGTGCTTTCTGAACAGTGATTTGTTTGAAACATATTTAGGGCATTTTGAGTGTTACAAAAAGACATATGCACAAGAATGTAGTATTTTAATAGCCCCAAACTGGAAATTACCCTGATGCTTTTTAACAGTAGAATGAATAACACAATGAAATATTGCAATGATATTACATTTGCTACTACAATGCACAACAATATGGATGTATCTCATAAGCAATGTGAAACGATAAAAGTCAGACACGTAAGAATACATACTGGATGATTCAAAGTCAGAGACATAAGAATACATACTGGATGATTCCATTAGACTTCAAAAATAAGGAGGAATTGCTTCATAGTATTGAAGTTAAGATAATGGTTATCTTTGCAGGGACTAGTTACTGAAATAGGTTATACAAGTTCTTCTGGGGTGTTCCCTCTTTTTTTAAAAAGCAATATATTTCATTTTTTTTCAAGCAGTTTTAAGTTCACAGCAGTATTGAGCAGAAAGAATAGAGATTCTCCATATATTCCCTGGTCCCACACATGCAAAGCCTTCTCTATTATCGACATTCCCCATCACATTATCAATATTTCCCACCATCATAATCATCTAGAGTCTATCATTTACATTAGAGTTCAGTCTTGGTGATCTAGTAATATATTCCATGGGTTTGGGAGGCTCAGTGGTAAAGGATCCACCTGCCAATGCAGGAGATTCAGGAGGTGTGCATTCGATTCCTGAATTGGGAAGATCCCTTGCAGGAAGAAATGGCACCCCCTCTGGTATTCTTGCCTGGGAAATCCCAAGGACAGAAGGAGCCTTGTGGGCTACAGTCCATGGGGTTACAAAGAGTTGAACATGACTTAGTGAATAATAACAGCAACAACAACAACATAATGGCATATATCTACTGTTATAGTATCATACAGACTGGTTTCATTGCTTTAAACAATCCTCTTTGCTTTACCTCTTCATTGCTTTCTCCCAACTAGCTTTTGGCAACCACTGATCTTTTTACTGTCTCTATAGTTTTGCCTTTTCTAGAACACTGAATAGTTGGAATCATACACTATGTAGTTTTTAGGTGTGTTTTTTTGGATCTGGATGCTGGTTACACGGGTGTGTTCAGTCTGTGGAAATTCATCAAGCACATCTGATTTGTGCTTTTCTGTAAGTATGTTCTACTTTCCTTACATATTCGAAAACAGGCAAGCAAGCAAATACAGTTTCTCAAACTCACATACCCTTTCAGTTCACTGCCCTGTATCTCTTCCCTCCTCCTTATCACAGCCAATTTCTTGAGTTTTATATATTCATTGCCTCTATTTCCTCACATTCCACTCATTCCTCAACCCACTCCAATCTGGACTTCTGTGCCCATAGCTCTTCTAAAACAGCTCTCACAAAGATCACCAATGGCTTCCCATGTTGTTAAATCAAATGGAAATTTTTCTATCCTCAATTTGCCTCCCTTCTCAGCAATATTTAGTACAACTGACCACTTCCTTATTTTTTGTCCCTGTCTCTCTGATCATCCTTCATGCAAAAGTTAGTTTTCAAACTTTCTCTTTTTTTGATTTTTTAAAAAATTGAAATATAATTGATTTACAATGTTCTATTGGCTTCAGGTATACAGCAAAGTGATTTGATTATATATGTGTGTATCTATTCTTATATTTCTTCTTTGTTTTTGAAACATTCTTTTCCCAAGGATTCTGTGACCTTATGCTCTCACAGTATTCTTCCTACCTCTCTGGCTACTCCATCTTATCTCCTCATTCTATCCAGGCATGATTCAGCTCTAGATGTTCTCTTCTCTTTCTACACTCTCTCCTGAAGTGATCTCCTTCATGCCCATGGCTTTCAACACAATTTACATCCTAACTCTCAAGTTATAGTGCTATCTCAGACTTCTCTAAGTTCATCCTCATAAATTCAGTTACCTAATTTACATCTCCTTTTGAATATCTCACATACATCTCAAACCTTATTTGTCTAAGATTAAAATCTTGACTTTCCCCTGCCCCAAGCCTTTTCCTCATCCATCCCAACAGACTGCACCAGCATTCATCCATTGACACAAGCCAGGGGATTTTTCTGTATTTTCCAGTTGCTCATACTCCAAATCTGGGAATCCTGTATCTCTCTTCTCAAATGTTGATTCTAGCCAAGAAAGAATGCTAGAAGATAGGTGGAAGAATTTATAGGACCTGGTTCTGAGACGTTCTCTGAGGTCTGGCCAGGTCAATAACTAGTGTATGTTCTGGTACAATTTCTCTCCACCCCTCAACCTCTGCAGCTGTTGGAAGCATTGGTTGTTGATGGCTCACAGTTGTAGCCTTCCCTTGGTGGTGGTGGTATTGTTCAGTCACTAAATCATGTCCAACCCTTTGTGATCTCATGGACTGCAGCCCGCCAAGCCCCTTTGTCCATGGAATCTTCCAGGCAAGAATACTGGAGTGGGTTGCCATTTTCTCCTCCAGGGTCTCTTCCTGACCCAGGGATCGAACCCGCATCTCCTGCATTGCAGGCAGATTCTTTAGTGGTGAGCCACCAGGGAAGCCCATTCTCTTGGCATCACTATCAGTTAAAGGTGGCCTTGCCCCAGGTTATGCTTATTTAGGCAGGGTTGGGCATGGTAGGCAGCACACATCTAATGAGCGTACAAAGGCTCACACCCCTTGCCTCAACTTTAGACAACCCTGAAAGGCTACCCCAGCTCCAAAGCTCTCTATAGGAACAGCCAGTGGCTTTCCAGTTCACCCGCTCCCTCCCCTCAGGTCCTGCTTTCCCCACTACCTCTCAGGCAGAGGTCTCAAGTGTATTCCCTAAAAACCTTCCTGTATGCAAATCTCTGCATCAGAGTCTGTTTCAAGGAAACCTAACCTAAGATAAATTCAAAATGTGCCTACCTGGAAAAGTAAAGGAAGCAGAGACAACATTCCAATATAATACAGAGAGCTAAGTATTAATATCAGGGTTGGGTGGAGGGGGGTAGAGCAACTCTACCCACAAAGAAGCCAAGATGGCTGTAGTTCAGGCCATGAACTGGGAAGGCTGTGCTTCTAAAGGCATAATTAAGAAAGATGTCACCTCTGCTCAGCAACAGATTTCAGCTGGGTCCCTTCTTATGCAATGAGTTTAGATTACCCCTCTCTTCTGTTTCCTCAGAAGATAAATTCCTGTCCGACAACCCCAGAAAATGGCGATGTGCCCATGGCCATAGAATTCAAAGGCTGAGGGTGGAGGCTACTTCACTCTTTGTACATATCCTCAATATACACGTAGACACACATAGGGAAACAGACACACATGCAAGCACCAATGTACAGAGAGACAGACAGATACACACATGCACACATACAATATTGCGTACTATAGACCAGGGTTTAAAATCTTATTTAAACAACTCCCTAATGATAGCTATATATATATATATATATATTTTTTTTTTTTTTTTAATCACCAAATGTGAAGACAATACTCCAACTCAAAGAAAGGATTTACACCTGTGTTTTCTACAAAATTTTATAGTTCTATCGCTTATATTTAGGTCTCAGATTCATTTTCATTTTTGTGTTTGGTATGAGGTAGAAGTCCAGATTCATTCTTTTGCGTGTAAATAGCCACTTGTTCCAGCACCGTTTATTTATTTTTAAAATTTATTTGTATTTTCCCTTTACAGAGTTTTGTTGTTTACTGCTGTACAAATCACTATCAGTTAAAGGTGGCCTTGCCCCAGGTTATGCTTATTTAGGCAGGGTTGGGCATGGTAGGCAGCACACATCTAATGAGCGTACAAAGGCTCACACCCCTTGCCTCAACTTTAGACAACCCTGAAAGGCTACCCCAGCTCCAAAGCTCTCTATAGGAACAGCCAGTGGCTTTCCAGTTCACCCGCTCCCTCCCCTCAGGTCCTGCTTTCCCCACTACCTCTCAGGCAGAGGTCTCAAGTGTATTCCCTAAAAACCTTCCTGTATGCAAATCTCTGCATCAGAGTCTGTTTCAAGGAAACCTAACCTAAGATAAATTCAAAATGTGCCTACCTGGAAAAGTAAAGGAAGCAGAGACAACATTCCAATATAATACAGAGAGCTAAGTATTAATATCAGGGTTGGGTGGAGGGGGGTAGAGCAACTCTACCCACAAAGAAGCCAAGATGGCTGTAGTTCAGGCCATGAACTGGGAAGGCTGTGCTTCTAAAGGCATAATTAAGAAAGATGTCACCTCTGCTCAGCAACAGATTTCAGCTGGGTCCCTTCTTATGCAATGAGTTTAGATTACCCCTCTCTTCTGTTTCCTCAGAAGATAAATTCCTGTCCGACAACCCCAGAAAATGGCGATGTGCCCATGGCCATAGAATTCAAAGGCTGAGGGTGGAGGCTACTTCACTCTTTGTACATATCCTCAATATACACGTAGACACACATAGGGAAACAGACACACATGCAAGCACCAATGTACAGAGAGACAGACAGATACACACATGCACACATACAATATTGCGTACTATAGACCAGGGTTTAAAATCTTATTTAAACAACTCCCTAATGATAGCTATATATATATATATATATATATTTTTTTTTTTTTTTTAATCACCAAATGTGAAGACAATACTCCAACTCAAAGAAAGGATTTACACCTGTGTTTTCTACAAAATTTTATAGTTCTATCGCTTATATTTAGGTCTCAGATTCATTTTCATTTTTGTGTTTGGTATGAGGTAGAAGTCCAGATTCATTCTTTTGCGTGTAAATAGCCACTTGTTCCAGCACCGTTTATTTATTTTTAAAATTTATTTGTATTTTCCCTTTACAGAGTTTTGTTGTTTACTGCTGTACATAAACCTGATTCAGTTATAGATTTACACTTGAACTTCCCTCCCATCTCCCTTCCCATCCCACCCCTCCAGGTTGTTGCATAGCCACTGTGTAAGGTCCCTTAGTCTTACAGCACATTCACATTGGTTGTCTCTTACATATGGTAATGTAAGTTTCCATGTTACTCTTTCCATACCTCTCACCCACTCCTCCCTCCTCCCAGTGATTTTCCATTGCTGCTCTACGTATGCATTTATCAATACCATCTTTCTGGATTTCATATATATGTGTTAGTGTACTATATTTATCCTTGTCTTTCTGACTTACTTCACTTTGTATCATAGGTTCTAAGTTCATCCACCTCATTAGGACTGACTCAAATGCATTTCTTTTTGTGGCTGAGAAATATTCCATTGTATATACATACCACAGCTTCTTTATCCATTCATTCATTGATGGACATATAGGTTGTTTCCATGTTTTAACTATTGTAAAGAATCCAGCACAATTTATTGAAAAGACTACTTCTGAGCAATTGACATGCATTGGTAACCTTGTCAAAAATACATTGACTGTAAATGGTAGAGTTGGCATTCAGTTTGTTCTTTCAAAATCATTTATTGTATATTTTAAGGACAAGTGTAATATATGTTCATTGCAGAAAAATGCATGTGGGCAAAAATGAAGATCACATATCATTCCACCTCCCAATCTCAGGGTCATACATTCTACTCTAGTTAACATTAAAAAAAATACACTTCCAGACCTTTTTTTTTTTTTTTTTAAAGATTTATTTATTTATTTATTTTGGGCGGGGGTCGGGTTGGGGAGGGAGGGGAGTGGGCGGGCCACCTCCATTGGTCTTTCATTTCTCTGTTTTCATCCGTCTTTGTTCTTTGGCTCCTGCGGGCCTCCCATCACGGTGGCATCTGTCGTTGCAGAGCGCCGGCTCTGGGTGCATGCGCTCCAGAGCTCCGGCTCGGTGATTGGACACATCAGTCCAGCCACTCTGCGGCACGTGGGATCTTCCCAGGCCAGGGATCGAACCGGCGCCCCTTGCACTGCAAGGCGGTGTCCTTATCCACTGGACCACCAGGGGAAGCCCCAGACCGTTTTTTGAAGTGTAGTATAGATATTGCAAACATGATATTATACGATAATATCGATTTGTGTCTTGCCTTTTAAAAAGCTTTGAAATATCATTGGTATATTTCCATGTCAATAGATAGTAGTAGGTCAATATCACTTTTGGTGTTATTCACCTCACGATAGTCCATGATATGGATATAACTTCATTTCTTTTCACCTCTTCCTCTTTTGTTAGACATCAGGCAGTTTCCTATGTTTTCCCATTGTAATCTAGCTGTCACAAACACCTTTATGCACACATATTTACACACCTGTCAGTTATTTCACAGACGGCAAACTGACAATCCACTGACTGATTTCTGCTCATAGGTTTGTTTTGCTTGGCCAGTACACCTTTTTTAATAATAAAAAAAGTTGTTTTGAATTTGGATATTTGTTAGCATATATTCCTAGAAATAGAATTGCTGGGTCTCATGGCATTCAGTTCTGATTTAACCAGTTTCTGCTATTTGCTTGCCCCCAGATGGTCATTGGTTTTTTCCCTGAGCTAGTGCCATATTGGGTGGGTGGAATACAGAGAGAATAGTGGGAGGTAAGCCTGAGACTTCTTCTCTGAATTTACTGAGGACTCGACCAAAAAAGGTATCTTTGGGGGGTGTAAGATACCAAACAAGGAAGACTACTGGATTAAAACTTAGAAGACCTGGATCTAACTCAAACTCTGCTATTTTATAGCTCTGTGATTTTGGGGTAGCTATTATAGCTCTCTAAGTCTTATTTCCTTATGAGGTTGTTAGGAGAATCAAATGAGATATTGTGTGAAATGTGTTTTGAAAAGCACAGAGTCCTACACAATTACAGTGCAGTGCTATTTCTGTAAATTACCAGAAGTGTGTTTACATGGGGGTCAAACAGATCTAAGCTTAGAGTGTGAAGCATTGTCTGCTCTCAGAACCTTGCTTTTAGAGGAGCTCCTTTCCAAGGATAGACATGATTCTAGGTTGCCAAGGTCTGATCTAGTACACTTCAGCTCCATAATCATTTACGGATGGTTTCACATGCCAGACACTGGGTACAAAAATGATTATGATTAGCGCCTGTCTTTGCAGAGCTTTACAGTCCACTTGAAAGAGACAAATATGTATTGAGATCATCAGAAAAGAGGGATAAAGAATGTAATGGAGGAGAAAGCCAAGACTGCAATGCATAGGAAGAACTCTCAAGGCTTGAAAGGGGGCCTTTTGAAGCAGGGTTCCACAAATAGCACTGAGGTGGAGAGAGGACCAGGGGCGTGTGTGGTAGTCTATGCCAGTCGAGCCAATCTGGGGCTAGACTTTATCTTAGATTCTGTGCTCATTTCTATGCATTTACATTTTCTTTTTTTAGTTGTGTGTTTCCCTTCATTTTCTAGTCAAGCTCTTTTTGAAAAATGCTAATCTGGTCTTCGCTGTACTAACAGGAAAAGAGATTTGTCTACACTCATGCCAAGAGACTTGGAGAACCCAGAGTGTTCTGGAAGCCAGTCTTGCTGGTGAAATAAAGAGCCCATTTGGAAACAAGGCAAGAGTTTGGAGGCACTCCGTCCTCCCTGGGTGCCTGCTTCATCTTGCATTCTTCCCGGATTATTTCCAGACCCATCACCCTCTAACCATTTGTTTGCTGCCACTGAAGCAACAATAACCACAGATTTCAGAAAAAGCCAGCTAAACATATACTTGCCCTTCTCTCTAGCCCACCTTTCCCCCCTCATTTGGGTCAACTGAACTTTTCCCCTACAAACTAAAAAAACCCAAATGCAATGATTATTGAAGCCAGAGGAAATAAAGGATGTTGTTTTACTCTTAATGTTTATTAAATTTGGACTTAATCTTCTTCATCACCATTAAGCCTCTAAACCAGCCAATATACTTAAACGAGGTGAAATGAAAAGACTTACGTGTAAGGCTCTTCGGGAAAATTTAATTAATAAGTTACTGAGCCAGGAAGGGGGGAAGCCAAAGTGTGTTTTAAACAATGGGGTCAAACAGATCTAAGCTTAGAGTGTGAAGCATTGTCTGCTCTCAGAACCTTGCTTTTAGAGGAGCTCCTTTCCAAGGATAGACATGATTCTAGGTTGCCAAGGTCTGATCTAGTACACTTCAGCTCCATAATCATTTACGGATGGTTTCACATGCCAGACACTGGGTACAAAAATGATTATGATTAGTCCCTGTCTTTGCAGAGCTTTACAGTCCACTTGAAAGAGACAAATATGTATTGAGATCATCAGAAAAGAGGGATAAAGAATGTAATGGAGGAGAAAGCCAAGACTGCAATGCATAGGAAGAACTCTCAAGGCTTGAAAGGGGGCCTTTTGAAGCAGGGTTCCACAAATAGCACTGAGGTGGAGAGAGGACCAGGGGCGTGTGTGGTAGTCTATGCCAGTCGAGCCAATCTGGGGCTAGACTTTATCTTAGATTCTGTGCTCATTTCTATGCATTTACATTTTCTTTTTTTAGTTGTGTGTTTCCCTTCATTTTCTAGTCAAGCTCTTTTTGAAAAATGCTAATCTGGTCTTCGCTGTACTAACAGGAAAAGAGATTTGTCTACACTCATGCCAAGAGACTTGGAGAACCCAGAGTGTTCTGGAAGCCAGTCTTGCTGGTGAAATAAAGAGCCCATTTGGAAACAAGGCAAGAGTTTGGAGGCACTCCGTCCTCCCTGGGTGCCTGCTTCATCTTGCATTCTTCCCGGATTATTTCCAGACCCATCACCCTCTAACCATTTGTTTGCTGCCACTGAAGCAACAATAACCACAGATTTCAGAAAAAGCCAGCTAAACATATACTTGCCCTTCTCTCTAGCCCACCTTTCCCCCCTCATTTGGGTCAACTGAACTTTTCCCCTACAAACTAAAAAAACCCAAATGCAATGATTATTGAAGCCAGAGGAAATAAAGGATGTTGTTTTACTCTTAATGTTTATTAAATTTGGACTTAATCTTCTTCATCACCATTAAGCCTCTAAACCAGCCAATATACTTAAACGAGGTGAAATGAAAAGACTTACTGTAAGAGATGACAGGAGGCTCTTCGGGAAATTAAAATCTTCAGAGATTTCCAAAGTGAGAGTTACTGAGCCAGGAAGGGGGAAGAAAGAAAAGGGTTTTTAAAGCTTAATAAACAGGATGCCAATTAGGCCTCAAAATTAAAAAGCTAGGTGATGCCAGTGTTATCGATGGGAGGAGGGGTTAACTGGAGCCAGGAAATTAATAAGCACTGTGTCTTTTGCAAGATCTTTCTTCGCTTCATTTGGAGACCTGCTGGGGGTGCATTTTCTGTCTCCGTTTATCCCTCTGTGATATAGGAAGAACACATGGTGATGTGGATATTCCTATCTGTTTGTGTAAAGGTTCAAAAAGGTCTTTCCTCATTTACCTCATTCCTGATCCTGTTCCAACACCTTTAAGGTTGAAATTCGGGTGAGCTTCCTGCCTAGTGACTACAGTAGAGAAGACGTCAAAGTTACCCAACAACCCAGTATAAGCTTGGACTGGAAAAATGACCTCGGTTGGGTTCCTGGTTTTCTGTTAACTTTTTGGACAAAGGGCCATTTCCCAGAAGCCCTCCTTTACTCCCTCCCTAAGTACTCCCTCTGCACATCAGAAGTAGCCCTAAGGCATGGGAAGGGCTCCTCCCAACTTGGGAAGCTTTCCAGGACCCCAGTTTCCACCAGCCAGAAGTTTGATCTACTGGCACCATCGGAGGAAAGAGAAATGGTGCCTTCTGGCTGGTCAGATGCAGAGAAGGAAGAAAAGGAGAAAAAAATGGAAGAAGGCAGGTTAGTAAATCAATAAATACCCAAGTGACATATAACAAATGAACAAATAAATATTCCTTATATGAAGGTGGTGGGTGTCCTGAGATGGTGATGTTGACATGGAAGGGATGACACTTCCTTTTTTTTTTTTTAGCCCAAGAATAATCTCTTAAATTCTGGGTACAAACAATACAGTATAACTCTTATGGTTGCTATGACAACGAGAATCCCTCTCCTCTAATGTCAGGCTGCCTTCCTCCCCTTTAGAATCCAGAATGCCAGTTTTCTTTCTGCTGTAAATGCTGTGCTTGGTTTCAAGGGCTCAATCATGGGCTTATATAATAATTCCCTGTCTCCCAGGACTGTTTGTTTTGGACCCCTAAGGACACATTCCTTTTGGGGGAGGAGGGAGTCTGACGTGTGAGAGATTAGACCAAGGCAGACAGACAGATGTTTCCAGTGAGGCACGTGACCTATTTCTGCTAATGTCTGGGTCAACCTCTGACCAACTGAAGGTCCACATCTCTCCTTCCCTCCACCTTGCCACTGGCCTATGCTGTGGGAGAAAGCCAGACCTGACTTCAGGGTAACAGAGGACCAGGTTCTGCTTTGGGGAGCAGACTGCAGGGACTGTGGTATAATGCGAAGTCCTCCTGCCAAAAATCTCTTCCCAAGTTGGCCTGCCTGAAACTCTCATTATTAGAATCATTTTTATAGATGAAACCTTTAAAAGTAGCTGCCAAATGAAAATGCTCCTCATGAATGGCAAGAATAACGAACTTGCAACACCCTAGTGTAAATTAGAAAGGGAGGACTGAATTCTTGAGGGACTGGGACATAGGATAGATCCATCGGGAAGCAGGGAAGACAGACACTGGGCTCACAACACTGGGCACGCCTCAGGGTCTGCTATCTTCCCACATTTCCACCCAAACCTACTCCCCTTTTTAAGTCCTAGCTTAGTAAACCCACAAGGCATACCTCTTCTTTGACACTGTAACTCTGTTCAATTTCTTCATGATGCAGCGTTTATTTTATTTTTAAATGGAAGTATAGTTGATTTATGGACATCCTCAGCGGCTCAGCAATAAAGAATTTGCCTGCAATGCAGGAGACGCAGGAGACATAGATTCGATCCCTGGGATGGGAAGATCCCCTGGAGGAGGGCATGGCAACCCACTCCAGTATTCTTGCCTGGAGAATCCCCATGGACAGAGGAGCCTGGTGGGCTACAGTTCATGGAGGAGCAAAGAGTCAGACAGGACTAAAGTGACAGAGCATGCATGCACAACTATAATATAATGAGTTATGTTTAGGTATACAGCAAAGTGATTCAGGTATATATGATTATACCATGTCTCCTTTTTCGAATTCTTTTCTGTTATAGGTGATTACGGAAAAGAAAAGCCATGGGACTTCCCTGGTAGTCCAGTGGTTTAGACTCTGAACTTCCATATTTAAAATGGATAATCGACAAGGTCCTATTGTATTGCACAGGCAACTTCAATGTCCTGTGGCAGCCTGGGTGGGAGGGGAGTCTGGGGGAGAATGGGTCCATGTGTATGTGTGGCTGAGTCTCTTTTGCTGTCCACCTGAAACTATTACAACATTGTCAATCGGCTATCCTCCAATATAAAATAGCGTTAAAAAAAAAAAAAATCCGGGCTTCCAGTGCAGGGCGCTCAGTTAGGAGACTAAAATCCCTCATGCTATGGGACACGACCAACAAGTAAAACAAAAAAACAAAAAATCTGGAAGACATTCTTGATACCACCTTTTCATTGCTTGAGTCCACGTAATGATTAGTTCATGTCTCATCTGGGTTACTTTCCTGCACAAGCCTCCTAACTTGTCTCCCTGTGCTCATTTTTGCCTTTTCCCACCCACTCTTCACCCTGCAGCCAGAGTGAGCACGTGATCATGTCACTCCTGTAATTCGAATGTTTCAATGGACTCCTTTTGCTCACAGGGTCGAGCCCAGCCAACGGAGCACAGCATTCAAGACTCTCTACATGGGCCCTAACTCCGGCATCTCCAGCTATATGTCAAACCTCCCACCCCAACCCAACACTGCCCACACATCCTAAGTTCCAGCTATTAAATTCATCTAACTGCTCCTTTGTGATTTGTCAAGTTCATCACAAGAGGCTTACATTCTCTGAAACCCCCTTCCATTTCTTTCCTCTTAACTAAGTATACCCATATTAGTCTTTCCAGGGTTAGCTTATGTGTCACCTACCCCAGGTCTTTCCTGACCCCATCCCTCTCACAAGTTCAGATTAGTTAGTTTTTTAGCCAGGGACTCACAGGACACATGGGGCTTTCCAGGTGACGCTAGTGGTAAAGAACCCTGCCTGCCAATGCAGGAGACATAAAAGACACCGGTTCGATCCCTGAGTTGAGAAGATCTCCTGAGGAGGGCATGGCAACCCACTCCAGTATTCTTGCCTGGAGAATCCCATGGACAGAGGAGCCTGGTAGACTACAGTCCATAGGGTCACAATGAGACTGACATGACTGAAGTGACTGAGCACTCAAAGGACTTCTGCATCGCACAGGAAATGCACCAACCACATTGTCTTGTAATTATTTGTTGCTTATCTACATCTCCCAGTAGACTGTGAATTTCATGAGGGCAGAGACTGTGTCATTATTCATCATTATATCTCTAGTCTTTAGCACAGTATCTATCAATAGGCAGTGCTCAGTAAATGCATGTCAAATGAACAAGCAATACCCAGATGGTGTGGATAAGCCATCATTCTTGGTAGAAGAGAAACAGCAAAAGAGGAAACTGAAACTCAAGGGGGAAGGGATGAGTAAAAAGTTAGGAAAATTCTGAAAGAAGAGCATTTGAGGAGAAACAAGATATTTAATATCAGATGTTAAACCATGTTATGATGCTACCTTAAAACGGTTGAGTTCTTGAGGGGAAAAAATGCCTATTAACAATCCTCAATACATGTGGGAAATTAGTACATTTTAAAGATGGCATGTCAAATCACTGGGGGAAAAGATGAATTATTCAATGGACTCCTTTGCTCACAGGGTCGAGCCCAGCCAACGGAGCACAGCATTCAAGACTCTCTACATGGGCCCTAACTCCGGCATCTCCAGCTATATGTCAAACCTCCCACCCCAACCCAACACTGCCCACACATCCTAAGTTCCAGCTATTAAATTCATCTAACTGCTCCTTTGTGATTTGTCAAGTTCATCACAAGAGGCTTACATTCTCTGAAACCCCCTTCCATTTCTTTCCTCTTAACTAAGTATACCCATATTAGTCTTTCCAGGGTTAGCTTATGTGTCACCTACCCCAGGTCTTTCCTGACCCCATCCCTCTCACAAGTTCAGATTAGTTAGTTTTTTAGCCAGGGACTCACAGGACACATGGGGCTTTCCAGGTGACGCTAGTGGTAAAGAACCCTGCCTGCCAATGCAGGAGACATAAAAGACACCGGTTCGATCCCTGAGTTGAGAAGATCTCCTGAGGAGGGCATGGCAACCCACTCCAGTATTCTTGCCTGGAGAATCCCATGGACAGAGGAGCCTGGTAGACTACAGTCCATAGGGTCACAATGAGACTGACATGACTGAAGTGACTGAGCACTCAAAGGACTTCTGCATCGCACAGGAAATGCACCAACCACATTGTCTTGTAATTATTTGTTGCTTATCTACATCTCCCAGTAGACTGTGAATTTCATGAGGGCAGAGACTGTGTCATTATTCATCATTATATCTCTAGTCTTTAGCACAGTATCTATCAATAGGCAGTGCTCAGTAAATGCATGTCAAATGAACAAGCAATACCCAGATGGTGTGGATAAGCCATCATTCTTGGTAGAAGAGAAACAGCAAAAGAGGAAACTGAAACTCAAGGGGGAAGGGATGAGTAAAAAGTTAGGAAAATTCTGAAAGAAGAGCATTTGAGGAGAAACAAGATATTTAATATCAGATGTTAAACCATGTTATGATGCTACCTTAAAACGGTTGAGTTCTTGAGGGGAAAAAATGCCTATTAACAATCCTCAATACATGTGGGAAATTAGTACATTTTAAAGATGGCATGTCAAATCACTGGGGGAAAAGATGAATTATTCAAAAATTTTATTTGCATAATGGGCTAGTTGAATTCTCTAACTTACTCTTTACATCAAAATTAATTATAGATGAATCAAAGATTTTAATGTGAAAAATGAAACCTTAAAAGTACTAAAAGAAAATATTGGAGCATCTAAGTACTTATAATCCTGGTAAGGGGAAGGCTTTTGTAAGCAGGCCACCAATCTAGAAATCAGTAGAAAAATTCATAAATATGACCACACAAAAATTTCAAATTTCTGCACAGCAGTAATATATATAAACAAAGTCAAAAGAAATGACAAGCTGCAACAAGATATATACAGCACTCATGACCAACAAAGGACTAATTTCTTTAATTTCTAAAGAACTCAAGCAAATCAACCAAGAAAAACACCAACAAATCCAAAGACAAGCAAGCAAATGATAAGAACCAGCAGTTCACAGAAAAAGAAACAGGCATGGTAAATACACATATAAAAGGATGTTCAGCATTCCTGAATAAAAGAATACAAATCAAAACAGCAAACTGCGTTTCTTCATCTACCATACTGGCAACTGTTGAAAATGCTGGATAATATACAGTGTTGATGAGGGTACAGGGAAACAGACAATCTAGCTACTATAATTTTTAATGTACATATCCCCTGACCTAGCAATTTCACTTAAATAGCATAGTGATTAAGACCACATGTTCTGGAATCATACTGCCTATATTCAAGTTTTGTCTTGACAACTGGACTTTATGGCCTTGGAAATTTCCTCAACCTCTTTAAGCCTCAGCATCTTTATCTGCAAAACTGGGATAATAATAATCCTGAAACTTCCCTGGTGGTGCAGTGGTTAAGAATCCACTTGCCAATGCAGGGGACATGGTTTGATCCCTGGTCTGAGAAGATGCCACATGCTGAAAGGCAACTAAGCCTGTGCATTACAGCTACTGAGTCTGTATGCTCTAGAGCCCTGAGTCACAACTATTATGCCCATGTGCCACAACTTCTGAAGCCCATTCACTGTAGAACCCATGCTCCACAATAAAAGAAGCCACCACAATGAGCAGCCCTCTCACCCCAACTAGAGAAAGCCCATGTGCAGCAACAAAGTCTCAGCAGAGCCAAAAATAAATAAACTAATAATTAAAAAATAATAATACCGTCATAGTCTAGGCTGCTATTAAAAAAATACCACAGAGTGTTATAAACAATAGAAATTTATTTCTCATAGTTTTGGAGGCTGGGAAGTCCAAGATCAAGCTTGTCAACACGGGGGATTTCCTTGGTGGTCCAGTGGTTAAGTCTCCCTGCATATTTGATCCCTGGATGGGGAACTAAAATCCCACATATCATGGCATGGCCAAAAAACAAGACAAAACAAGATGCCAGCATAGTTAGGTTCTAGTGAAGGCCTTCTTCCAGGTTTCAGTCAGTCACCTTCTTGGTATGTCCTCACATGGGGGAAAGAGGTCTCTCGGTCTCTTTTAGAAGGGCACTAATTCTGCAAGCAAGCAAATGATAAGAACCAGCAGTTCACAGAAAAAGAAACAGGCATGGTAAATACACATATAAAAGGATGTTCAGCATTCCTGAATAAAAGAATACAAATCAAAACAGCAAACTGCGTTTCTTCATCTACCATACTGGCAACTGTTGAAAATGCTGGATAATATACAGTGTTGATGAGGGTACAGGAAACAGACACTCTAGCTACTATAATTTTTAATGTACATATCCCCTGACCTAGCAATTTCACTTAAATAGCATAGTGATTAAGACCACATGTTCTGGAATCATACTGCCTATATTCAAGTTTTGTCTTGACAACTGGACTTTATGGCCTTGGAAATTTCCTCAACCTCTTTAAGCCTCAGCATCTTTATCTGCAAAACTGGGATAATAATAATCCTGAAACTTCCCTGGTGGTGCAGTGGTTAAGAATCCACTTGCCAATGCAGGGGACATGGTTTGATCCCTGGTCTGAGAAGATGCCACATGCTGAAAGGCAACTAAGCCTGTGCATTACAGCTACTGAGTCTGTATGCTCTAGAGCCCTGAGTCACAACTATTATGCCCATGTGCCACAACTTCTGAAGCCCATTCACTGTAGAACCCATGCTCCACAATAAAAGAAGCCACCACAATGAGCAGCCCTCTCACCCCAACTAGAGAAAGCCCATGTGCAGCAACAAAGTCTCAGCAGAGCCAAAAATAAATAAACTAATAATTAAAAAATAATAATACCGTCATAGTCTAGGCTGCTATTAAAAAAATACCACAGAGTGTTATAAACAATAGAAATTTATTTCTCATAGTTTTGGAGGCTGGGAAGTCCAAGATCAAGCTTGTCAACACGGGGGATTTCCTTGGTGGTCCAGTGGTTAAGTCTCCCTGCATATTTGATCCCTGGATGGGGAACTAAAATCCCACATATCATGGCATGGCCAAAAAACAAGACAAAACAAGATGCCAGCATAGTTAGGTTCTAGTGAAGGCCTTCTTCCAGGTTTCAGTCAGTCACCTTCTTGGTATGTCCTCACATGGTGGAAAGAGGTCTCTCGGGTCTCTTTTAGAAGGGCACTAATTCTGTTCATGGAAGCTCTGCCTTACTGACCTAATCACCTCCCAAAGGCTTCATCTCTCTTGATTTGTTTCCTCCTCATCTCTTAATAGCATCACATTAGGCATTAGCATATGTGGGCATTAGATTTTCAACATATACATTTTGGGGAGGGCACATTCAATCTATAGGAAGTACATACCTCACAGAGTTGTTATAAGTATAAAATGCGATAAGACATGTGAAGTGCTTGGTATAGTACCCAGCACATAATAAGCACACAAATGTGAGCCATCATTATTTGTTATTGGGCTCAAAGAGGCATTTATTAGTATATTCATGGCAGTATTATTTATAATAGACAACAGACATAAAATAGAAAACAAAAGCCCTAGAAACAATGTAAACATTCATCAATAAGAAATTGATTTACAAAATTATGCCATCTGGTGTCATGCTATGCAGCCATTAAAAAGAATAGAGATACATCTATATGGATCAATACAGATAAGTGTTTTAAGTTATGAACTGTATAAAATGTATGATTCCATTTGTGTAAATAAAAAAGGAAATATGTCTCTCTCCACACACACACACACACACACACACACACACACGTGTGTGTGTTCTTTTTTTTTCCCCTGAAAAGTTGTTCAAGATTCTTAAAATAATGTTTGTCTTTGGAGAAAGAGTCAGGTAGGGATAGAGGAAAGATGGAAAAGAGAGTTGTCCTTTTCATTGCATACTCTTATATACTGTTTGTGTTTTTTTTTTTTTTGTCAGGAACATGTATGTATATTTTAAAGACGTGATCTGATAACCTCTGACCCTGTCACTGTTCACAATTTTTTAATAGCTTCCCACCTCTGTCAACACGGGGATTTCCTTGGTGGTCCAGTGGTTAAGTCTCCCTGCATATTTGATCCCTGGATGGGGAACTAAAATCCCACATATCATGGCATGGCCAAAAAACAAGACAAAACAAGATGCCAGCATAGTTAGGTTCTAGTGAAGGCCTTCTTCCAGGTTTCAGTCAGTCACCTTCTTGGTATGTCCTCACATGGTGGAAAGAGGTCTCTCGGGTCTCTTTTAGAAGGGCACTAATTCTGTTCATGGAAGCTCTGCCTTACTGACCTAATCACCTCCCAAAGGCTTCATCTCTCTTGATTTGTTTCCTCCTCATCTCTTAATAGCATCACATTAGGCATTAGCATATGTGGGCATTAGATTTTCAACATATACTTTTTGGGGGAGGGCACATTCAATCTATAGGAAGTACATACCTCACAGAGTTGTTATAAGTATAAAATGCGATAAGACATGTGAAGTGCTTGGTATAGTACCCAGCACATAATAAGCACACAAATGTGAGCCATCATTATTTGTTATTGGGCTCAAAGAGGCATTTATTAGTATATTCATGGCAGTATTATTTATAATAGACAACAGACATAAAATAGAAAACAAAAGCCCTAGAAACAATGTAAACATTCATCAATAAGAAATTGATTTACAAAATTATGCCATCTGGTGTCATGCTATGCAGCCATTAAAAAGAATAGAGATACATCTATATGGATCAATACAGATAAGTGTTTTAAGTTATGAACTGTATAAAATGTATGATTCCATTTGTGTAAATAAAAAAGGAAATATGTCTCTCTCCACACACACACACACACACACACACACACACACACGTGTGTGTGTTCTTTTTTTTTCCCCTGAAAAGTTGTTCAAGATTCTTAAAATAATGTTTGTCTTTGGAGAAAGAGTCAGGTAGGGATAGAGGAAAGATGGAAAAGAGAGTTGTCCTTTTCATTGCATACTCTTATATACTGTTTGTGTTTTTTTTTTTTTTGTCAGGAACATGTATGTATATTTTAAAGACGTGATCTGATAACCTCTGACCCTGTCACTGTTCACAATTTTTTAATAGCTTCCCACCTCTGTCTGAGGAAAAGCCTAAGTCATTCCAGTGGCCTGCAGCATCCTCATGACTGGATCTCTTGCTCTACTGTCGACTGTCTAATCTCATCGCCTGCCGTTTACTCCCTCACTCCTGTGCTCACATGGCTTCCTCTCTGCTCCACAGACATACCTGCCAGAGTTCCACCTCAGGACTTGCTCTGGCGGCTTCCCTCTGCCTTTTAAGATATTCACATAGCTCACTCCTTCACTGCCTTTAAGTCTGAAACTCAAATACCACACTTTCAATGAGGCCTCCTCTGCCCCTCTCCCATTTAAAATGGCAACTCCTGACATTTCTATCCCCATATCCTGCTTCCTTTTTTCCCCACAGTATTTATAACAATCTCTTATACTATGTATTTTCCTTAACACTTTATGACCTATCTCTCTCCACTATCATGCAAGATTCATGAAGGCAAGGATTTGGGTCTATTTGGTTCATATTCATTGTTCTATCTCTAGTGCCTAGTATCTCACAAATAGTAGGTACTTAAAAAATATCTGTTGAACGAATGCATAAAAGATTTTCAGGCAAGAAGCAGCCTAGGAACTCAGCCTTTCTTTGCCCTTATCTCAGCTTCATTTTGGGATTCTCTCTTAATCCTCTCCCTCTTGAATTTCCAGCTTTTACTTCAACCTTGTGCCTGGCACAAAGCTCAAAAAATGTTTGCTGAAGAAAGAATTTATCCATTCATTCTGAGATATGTGATTGGTAACCAAAGAGTAAAATCCCAGGAATGTTTAGATTTTAGTAGTGATCAAAACCTATTGGCAAAGGGATTAGCTGGCTTCTTGGCAGCACCAAGATCTCCACATAGTAACGGGTATATTTGTCACAAACTCTGGGAACCCACCACCTTTTCTTTCTCCTCTCACTAATTTAATGACCCTCATGGTGCCTGCCTGCCAATGCAGGAGACATAAAAGATGTGAGTTCGATCCCTGGGTTGCATGGCAACTTACTCCAGTATCCTTGTCTGGAGAATCCTATGGACAGAGGATCCTGGCAGGCTGAAGTCCATGTGGTTACACAGAGTCGGACATGACTGAAGCGACTCAGCACACACGTGCATGGGCCTAGCACTAGCTTTAAAGATGACTATTTGATTTTTACAGTTTCCAGGGCGTAAAGAGAGTCCATAACAGGAAAGACAAACTCACAGTGCAAACTATGAATATTCTTAAAGAAATACACACACATATATAGGTATATAGACATGAAAATATGTGCATACACATTTACATAGGACTTGCTCTGGCGGCTTCCCTCTGCCTTTTAAGATATTCACATAGCTCACTCCTTCACTGCCTTTAAGTCTGAAACTCAAATACCACACTTTCAATGAGGCCTCCTCTGCCCCTCTCCCATTTAAAATGGCAACTCCTGACATTTCTATCCCCATATCCTGCTTCCTTTTTTCCCCACAGTATTTATAACAATCTCTTATACTATGTATTTTCCTTAACACTTTATGACCTATCTCTCTCCACTATCATGCAAGATTCATGAAGGCAAGGATTTGGGTCTATTTGGTTCATATTCATTGTTCTATCTCTAGTGCCTAGTATCTCACAAATAGTAGGTACTTAAAAAATATCTGTTGAACGAATGCATAAAAGATTTTCAGGCAAGAAGCAGCCTAGGAACTCAGCCTTTCTTTGCCCTTATCTCAGCTTCATTTTGGGATTCTCTTTTAATCCTCTCCCTCTTGAATTTCCAGCTTTTACTTCAACCTTGTGCCTGGCACAAAGCTCAAAAAATGTTTGCTGAAGAAAGAATTTATCCATTCATTCTGAGATATGTGATTGGTAACCAAAGAGTAAAATCCCAGGAATGTTTAGATTTTAGTAGTGATCAAAACCTATTGGCAAAGGGATTAGCTGGCTTCTTGGCAGCACCAAGATCTCCACATAGTAACGGGTATATTTGTCACAAACTCTGGGAACCCACCACCTTTTCTTTCTCCTCTCACTAATTTAATGACCCTCATGGTGCCTGCCTGCCAATGCAGGAGACATAAAAGATGTGAGTTCGATCCCTGGGTTGCATGGCAACTTACTCCAGTATCCTTGTCTGGAGAATCCTATGGACAGAGGATCCTGGCAGGCTGAAGTCCATGTGGTTACACAGAGTCGGACATGACTGAAGCGACTCAGCACACACGTGCATGGGCCTAGCACTAGCTTTAAAGATGACTATTTGATTTTTACAGTTTCCAGGGCGTAAAGAGAGTCCATAACAGGAAAGACAAACTCACAGTGCAAACTATGAATATTCTTAAAGAAATACACACACATATATAGGTATATAGACATGAAAATATGTGCATACACATTTACATACACACAACAGCAATATTTTA
Organism: Tragulus kanchil; assembly: GCA_022376925.1. NCBI lineage: Eukaryota > Metazoa > Chordata > Mammalia > Artiodactyla > Tragulidae > Tragulus > Tragulus kanchil. The sequence continues at coordinate 59,769,896 of JAIOJX010000001.1, read as the reverse complement.
TATTCTTAAAACAATAAAACCCTAGATGAATTCTCAGTCTTGCCAAATCATATATCTTCTATGGGTCAATGAAAAGGTAATTCCAGATCCAGGCATTCCCTAGATCACTCAGGTTGGCTTATTCTTCAAAGAGGCAGAAGACAGGATGAGCTCCGCTAATGGAATTACAGCTGGATATGTGCGGGAGGAGTGGGCATTGCAATCAACCCATTCCCTTTTATTTAGAGGACAGATAACTCTGTGTGTGTGTGTGTGTGTGTGTGTGTGTGTGTGTGAAGGCATCATTTATCTTAGGTCATGGGATTTGAGGGTCTTAGAATCCTACTAGATGCCATCCAGTGTCAATACTTTTCTTCCTCCAGAACTGACTCCAATACCCTTTCCAATACACTTGTGGAGACTGATTGTTTATGGGAGGTGGGACTCATGGCTACAGAGCTTAGAGTCTGATGGAGAGTCATATTCTCTGGGATATCAAGCAAGACCTCATGGCAGTATCCCCCAAAACCAGTGACTAGCAATAAAGTCATGAGCATGAAAGAGCTCAGGGAGGAGAATGGTGGAGTCAAACCCATCAGCTTAGGAAAACCAAAACATTGGTCTGAAAGAAAGTCCTATTTTTAAGGCGTCAAGTCATTATAGAGAAGAGAATCTACTTGTAACTCAGGGCGCCTTAAACATTAACATGCTCGTTAAAAGTCAGTTTTGTAGGCCTCATTCCTGTATGTTCTTATTCAGTTAAGCTGAGGTAGGGCCGGTGAATCTGCATGCATGAGAAACCCACAGATGATGCCAATACTACTGGCTCTTCAAGGACCACACTTTGAGAACCAGAGCTTTTGATGCTTTAATCTCCTCACTTCTCAAGTTTTCAAGTGCATAATGCAGATTCTTATTTATCAGGTGTGGAGATGTGGAGCTGAGGTTCTGCCTTTCTAACAAGCTCCTTGGGGGTGGCTGTTCCACAGACCACACTGGCTACTGAGAGTTTAGCATATGTCCCCTGTAATGACTGATTTTATAACCGGGCTATGAGTGCCTAGACATTTGGCCAGACATTATTCTGGGTATGTATGTGGGGAGGAGGTTCTGGATAAGATTAATATTTGAATCAGTAGACTGTGCAAAGCAGATTGCCCTCCCTATTGTAGGTGGTCCTCCTTCAATCAATGGAAGGCCTGAATGGAACAAAAAGGTTGAGTAAGAGGGACCTCCTCCTGCCTGACTGATGAGCTAGGATGATGATCTTTGCCCATCTCTAGACTCAGACTGAAATATTGACCCTTCTCAGATCTGAAGCATGCTAGGTATCAGACTAGAACTTATATTATCAGCTCTCTTGGTTCTCAGATCTTTGGACTCAAATCACAGCTATGCTCTCAGGTCTCATGGGTCTCCAAGTTGCTGACTGTAGATCATGGGACTCCTCAGTTTCAGCTATTGCATGATCCAGTTTCTCATACTAAATTTATACCTACATACATAATGTGCTCAGTCACTCAGCTGTGCCCAATTCTTTGTGACCCCATGGACTGCAGCCCTCCAGGCTCCTTTGTCCATGGAATTTCCCAAGCAAGAATACTGGAGCAGGTTGCCATTTCCTCCTCCATGGAATCTTCCTGACACAGGGGTCAAAACTACCTCTCTGGTGTCTCTTGCATTAGCAGGTGAATTCTTTACCACCGAACCACCTGGGAAACCCATCTAAATCTGTGTCTATATCTATTTCTATTTCACCTATCTGAAGAACCCTAACGCACACCACTAATTCCAATTTGAAAATCCAGTGTCAGGACTTCCCTGGTGGTCCAGTGGTTAAGAATCTGCACTTCCACTGCAGGGAGTACAGGTTCAATCCCTGATCAGGGAAGTAAGATCCTGCATGCTGGGGTGAGACCAACCACAAAAAAAGAAAACCCAGTCTCTTAGTGACTGGGAACTATGTATCAATAGCAGGAGAGATCATTTTGTACTAGAATTGTGAACACCTATAGGGTCACACTCTTTGAAATTAGAAGCAGATGCCAAAATCTCCTATGGGCTTCTGATTCCCTGATCCCTGGACCCCATAAACAAAAAAGAACTAGCTTTTTACTGAATTCTCAGTTTTGCAGGAACTATGGCAAATATTTACACGAATTATCTACATTTGAAACTCCCAAGAGGTACTATTATTACTATAGCCACTTTATGAATAAGAAAATGGAGACTCAAGAAGTTTTATTAAGTAAGAGAGATACAAACTTACTCCCTTCTTTAATTTCCAAAAGAAATTTTGGTAAGTGCTTCTAGAGGGGTTTGAACCCAGCTAGTCTCAGAGGAAACCCAAGCTTCTCTCCATAATATGACACTATATTCTCTGCTGGTCACTTATGCCATTGCCTGATTCACATGAAGGGTTGATGGGAGATTTCAGAGACACCTCTGTCTGCTGGTTTCCCAGGAGACACTCTGAAAAAGCTTACTTTGGTTTCCCTCTTCTCCAATGACCATAGGTCATTTACATGTTAAATATGGCCACAGTTTTCGGGTCTTCATGACTCATTTTTTGAGCCAGGGCTGTATGTTGGGTTTCTTTTGTGTTGATAGGTTACAACTATTAATAGTACCTCCTTCTGACTCATAGCAGCTCTGGATTGACTATTTTCAGTAGGGTGACAGCATTTATGAGTCTCGTGTACATGCTGCAATATTGTAATTATCAGTAGATAACAGCTTCCAGAAGATCTAGCATTTTGGATGATGAGAAAGGGGCCTGTAAATTTCAGTCCCAGGCGATGCTTCCTATCTGTGTAGGTGGCAGCAAGCAGAGTGATGGACCAGATGAAACACACAGTTCCGGGAATGGCTCAAGTCCAGATCCAATAAGAGCTTTCTTAGATGCTCCTGTTTTCAAAATAACCTATAATTCTCAGAGGAGAAGTGTATGGTTATTTCAAAGGCCAAAAGGACAGCAACAACAAAAGCCCTTCCTGAGTAGAGGCCTTCTTGAGCCCTTTCTGCCACAGAGGTAAAGCTTAAAACTAAAAATTGGCCAAGGAGCTATCACAATGCCCAGACATCAGCCAATCCAAGGGTGAATCAGACAGCACACAAGATGAGGGACAGAGTCAAAACAGTTGAGTCAACTGGACTCTTAACTGTCAGAATGAAAACTATTTCTCAATTCAGCTGAGAGAAGGCATTAAGATCACAAAGTACTATGTCTTATTTATGCTGGTTGTTGATACCTTTGTTTAAGGATCACGTGCATGCGTGTGTCTGTGTGTGTGTGTGTCCATACCTTTTTTCTGTGTGGGTTTCCTCTCTTACGCATGCAATTATTGCTGCATGAACTCAAAATTCTTTCAAGCTGGAAGTCTGAATGGCTTGCCTAGCATTCACCCTATGTGCAGAGTAAGGTTTTAGTGAGGCAAAGGAACCGGGGCTGGGCATAAGCTCTGAATAGATTTTTGTGGCTTCAGCTGGGGATGCCTGTGCTGTCAATGCCTCCACTTCTATGAGTTTGCATTTGTTTTCTAATTTCCTCCTTATCTCTGCTGAACTGAGGGATTTGTCCACAACTGGCCTGCTGAGATACGGAAAGACTGACAAGCCTGGTTCAGGATTCTAGGGGTCGCCTGTGGAGGTGGAGGAGAGGCAGATGGAGAGTGGAAGATGGGAGGGCGATGGCCAGACACTGAGGCTGATATGTCCTCCTGGCTTGAAGCCACCCTTCTCCTTTGATGTCTGTAACAGAAATGGCTGTACTACAACTAAAAAAATTTTTAAATATTTTTTTTAATGTGGACCATTTTTAAAAATTATTTATTTGGCTGTGTGGGGCTCAGTAGTTGCCCATGTGGGCTTAGTTGCTCCGAGGCATGTGGGATCTTAGTTCTCCAACTGGGGATGGAACCTGCATCCTCTGCATTGCACGTCAGATTCTTGACCACTGGAGCCCCAGGGAAGTCCCCTAATGTGGACCATTTTTTTTTTAAAGATTTATTTATTTATTTTGGGCAGGAGTCGGGTTGGGGAGGGAGGGGAACGGGCGGGCCACTTCTATTGGTCTTTCATTTCTCCATTTTCATCCGTCTTTGTTCTTTGGCTCCTGTGGGCCTCCCATCGCGGTGGCCTCTGTAGTCGCAGAGCGCCGGCTCTGGGCGCATGCGCGCCAGAGCTCTGGCTTGGTGATTGGACACATCGGTCCAGCCGCTCCATGGCACGTGGGATCTTCCCAGGCCAGGGATCGAACCGGCGCCCCTTGCCCTGCAAGGCGGTGTCCTTACCCACTGGACCACCAGGGGAAGCCCTGTGGACCATTTTTAAAGTCTTTACTGAATTTGTTACAGTATTGTTTCTGTTTTCTTAAATTATTAATTTATTTTTGGTTGTGCTAGGTCTTTGTCGCTAAAGGGGCTTTTCTCTAATTGCAGAGAGCAGGAGCTACTCTCTAGTTGCAGTGTGCAGACTTCTTATTGTGGTGGCTACGCTTGTTGTAGAACACAGGCTCCAGTGCACAGACTCAATAGTTGTGGCACATGGGCTTAGTTGCTCCATGGCATGTGGGATCTTCCAAGGCCAGGGACCGAACAGTGTCCTGTTGTCCATTGGCAGGCAGATTCTTAATCACTGGACCATCAGAGAAGTCTCTGTTTAACACGTGTCCTATTGTCTATTGGCAGGCAGATTCTTAACCACCAGATCCCCAGGGAAGTTCCTGTTTCTGTCCTATGTTTTGTGATTTTTTTTTTTGAGTCATGTGGAATCTTAATCTTAGCTCCTGGAGCACGGGTAGAACATGCCCTTGCCCCCCACTTTGCAGTGGAAGGTGAAGTCTTAACCACTTGACCACCAGGGAAATCTCTCTACTATGATGTAATTTTAACCTCTCAGACTGTGTGAGGATGTGCTCCCAGAGCGCCAGGATTCACAGCTCCCCAGAAAAGGGATGCGAGCAGGCCCGTGGGCCCAGATATTGAGCTCAAGGCAGTATCACATTCTGGCCGATTCTCAGGGGCTTGTTTGTCTCAGCAAGCAAGATGAGGGGTCCTCTCATAAATACTGATCCACCTATCTTGCCTCCCCCAGCTCCCCAACACTAAGCACATCTGTAGGTGGAAAGATGGATCCTAAGTTTCTTTGACAGGTTTGAGGACTTCCAAAGCAGCAATGGAAAAATGATTGGGGCCAAATCTGCACATCATCTCAGCTTGCAGATCTGCATTTATCTTTTTTTATTTTGATACCATTTTGTGATGGCAAAAAACATTTGATTGGATTCCTTAATTAACTAAGTTAAGACCAGCTTGCACATTTGTGCAGGAGAAAGAGTATTTCTGGATCTTTTGCCTGATGTCCCTTGCCTACCCCCACGCGCTTTCCCACTGGGAAGAAAGGGAAGGAGACCCCATCTGTCTCCAGAGACTTAAGGTTAAAGAAATCTGACCAAGTAGCTTAGATCCAACCACAACCTCCTGGCAAGAAAGGACACTGCAGGCCCCAAGAGGACGCCATTCTGGAGGGTTTCTTTTCCTTTGCTCCCCACTCTGCTTCTGGCTTCCCATCTGCTGCTTTTGTTTGCCTTGGGATGCCAGGCACAACCTCAGTCTCTGATTTTGAAAAGAAGTCTCCTCATCTCTGTCTGCATCTCTCAGTCATGTCTGACTCTTTGCAACTTCATGGACTGTAGCCCATCAGGCTCCTCTGTCCATGGATTCTCCAAGTCAAGAATACTGGAGTGCATTGCTGTGCCCTCCTTCAAGGGATCTTCCCGACCCAGGGACTGAACCTGTGTCTCCTGCATTGAAGGCAGATTCTTTACTGCTGAGCCATTGGCGAAGGCCCTGCTCATCTCTAGTATTTTGTGAGTCTGGGCAGACTTCACTGATTTGAGGGGAGAGTACTGGGAAGGGGGTCCCAGTATGGAGGCTTCAGCCAGGTCCTCCCTTGTGTTCTTCTCCCTCTCCTCTCTCTTCTTTTTTTTTACACTCCCTTTTTTTTTTTTAACACTCCCCCTCCTCCTAGACTGTGTTCCTGCCTCTCATGCAATTTCTTGTCACTCTATGAGAGCATCTAGCAGATCAATCATCTAGGCCTCAACAGAATTAAGAATGTTTCTTTCATGTACCTGTAGCCATCCTCTTTAAAAGGAGGTTGGGATTATAAACCACTTTATTTTTTGCGGGGTCTTTCATTCTCATACTTTGCCATATGACAGATGGAAAAACTGGGGTCATAGCCACCAAACAATCCAACAGTGGAAAGATGGATCCTAAGTTTCTTTGACAGGTTTGAGGACTTCCAAAGCAGCAATGGAAAATGATTGGGGCCAAATCTGCACATCATCTCAGCTTGCAGATCTGCATTTATCTTTTTTTATTTTGATACCATTTTGTGATGGCAAAAAACATTTGATTGGATTCCTTAATTAACTAAGTTAAGACCAGCTTGCACATTTGTGCAGGAGAAAGAGTATTTCTGGATCTTTTGCCTGATGTCCCTTGCCTACCCCCACGCGCTTTCCCACTGGGAAGAAAGGGAAGGAGACCCCATCTGTCTCCAGAGACTTAAGGTTAAAGAAATCTGACCAAGTAGCTTAGATCCAACCACAACCTCCTGGCAAGAAAGGACACTGCAGGCCCCAAGAGGACGCCATTCTGGAGGGTTTCTTTTCCTTTGCTCCCCACTCTGCTTCTGGCTTCCCATCTGCTGCTTTTGTTTGCCTTGGGATGCCAGGCACAACCTCAGTCTCTGATTTTGAAAAGAAGTCTCCTCATCTCTGTCTGCATCTCTCAGTCATGTCTGACTCTTTGCAACTTCATGGACTGTAGCCCATCAGGCTCCTCTGTCCATGGATTCTCCAAGTCAAGAATACTGGAGTGCATTGCTGTGCCCTCCTTCAAGGGATCTTCCCGACCCAGGGACTGAACCTGTGTCTCCTGCATTGAAGGCAGATTCTTTACTGCTGAGCCATTGGCGAAGGCCCTGCTCATCTCTAGTATTTTGTGAGTCTGGGCAGACTTCACTGATTTGAGGGGAGAGTACTGGGAAGGGGGTCCCAGTATGGAGGCTTCAGCCAGGTCCTCCCTTGTGTTCTTCTCCCTCTCCTCTCTCTTCTTTTTTTTTACACTCCCTTTTTTTTTTTTAACACTCCCCCTCCTCCTAGACTGTGTTCCTGCCTCTCATGCAATTTCTTGTCACTCTATGAGAGCATCTAGCAGATCAATCATCTAGGCCTCAACAGAATTAAGAATGTTTCTTTCATGTACCTGTAGCCATCCTCTTTAAAAGGAGGTTGGGATTATAAACCACTTTATTTTTTGCGGGGTCTTTCATTCTCATACTTTGCCATATGACAGATGGAAAAACTGGGGTCATAGCCACCAAACAATCCAACAGTGTCATTCAGTTTCAGGCACAAGTCCTTTGTATGCCAGCCTGGTTCTCTTTTCTTCAGAGCATGCTCTCTTTTTGGCAGCAGCAGCTTTGCCAACTGTACATAGTTTTTTTTCTTGGGTGTTTGCTGTGGTATGCAGGCTCCTCATTGCAACATGTGGACTTCTTTAGTGCTGTGTAGGCTCCAGAGTTCTCAGGCTCAGTAGCTGTGGTGTGTCAGCGCTGTAGTTGTGGCACATGGGCACTTCTCTAGTTGTGGCCTGAGTTCTTAGTTATCCCATGGCATGTGGGATCTTAGTTCCCTGACCAGGGATCCAACTCATGTCCCCTGCATTGGAAGGTGGATTCTTAACTACTGGACCACCAGAGATGTCCCTCAATTGTACATATTCTAATCTGAATCTTTTATTGGTGGTAGGTGATCTTGTTGCTATCCCTTACGCTCCATGGTTCTCTAGAATCTCAGGAGGAAACACCACCTCCTCAAAAGCTGGGAGCTCTTAGGATGCAGCCAAAGACCCTTTCAGGATCCATGAGAGCTGTCCAGCTTGCTTAGGTTGTTTTCCACTTTTCAAAACACTCTTCACTACAGGTGGAGGGGGGAAAAGTTGGAGAGGGATGACTGGAAAAGGCAGAGAAAAGAACTTTTTTCCCAAAGATCTTTTTTTAAAAGCCAGATAACCACCTGCTGTTGTTGTTTCTTAGTCGCTAAGGCTCAGCAGGAAAGAATCTGCCTGCGATGCAGGAGATGCCAGTTCGATCCCTAAATCAGAAAGATCCCCTGGAGGAGGAAATCCCACTCCAGTATTCTTGCCTGGAGAAACCCATGAACAGAGGAGTCTGGTGGGCTACAGTCTATGGAGTGGCAAAAGAGTCAGACATGACTGAGCAACTGAACAACCACCACCACCACTGGTCAAGGCAGGCAACCCAATTCTGGGCTTGTTAGAGGAAAGACCTATCTCTCCCCTTGCACAAAGAATGCCTGCCTCTGAATCCCATCTGCAGGGAGACATAGCAGAGCTGGGGGAGGCCCGGAGTGATGGTGAATGCAGATGCGGTCACGACATCTAGGAGATGTGCCAGAGCCCTCTGGAGGCTTTGAAAGGGCTACGTTTAGAAAACCACAAATAAATGTGATTTTATGCAACAGAAAACAAATATCTGAAATTCATTATCCTCTAGAGTTAGGGTAAACTGAAAGTATGTGTAAATACCTTTCAAAAAGGGTTAGAGGCATTCATAAATTTATGCATAGCTGGTTACTAAGGGCAACTAGCATGTTTTCATAGGAAGCTGGAAACAGAAGAGACGGTAGAGATCAGCTAATGTTTAGCCCTCCTGCTCTCTCCCCCCACCTCTGCAGTGAGGGACCATCAGAAAGGGGCCTCATGGGGTCAAAGACTGAAGTAGATGGGAAGTGGCTGATGCCTAGTGGTCTCCCAGGTAACCCTCACCCCCACTCTCAATCTTTTTCTTCAAAGTTAAGTTTTAGAGAGGAGAGAGGGAACAAACCAGCTTAAACGGGTCTAATTAGCTAGAGGAGCCACAGAGACTCTTTGTGGGTGGGGCTTGGGGGGTGGGCAGGGAGGCAAACAGGCAAAGATGGAGAAGAGAAAGGTCCCATCTTGCCCTTGGAGAGATCATTGTCTAATAAGGGATGTAAATAAGTGAGAACACATTATGAGGTTATGTACAGCATGGCAGGGTATGCCCTAGGGACATAGAAAAGGGCTGAGCACTGCCTACAAAGAAAGTGGGGAGCAGGGCACACTGGCCTCCGGATGTGAGAGAGCCTGAAACAAGTGGCAGCACAGGGAACAGTTATGCCCTCCCATCATCTAGTTAAGCCTAGATTCTATTTATTTTTTATCATTATAGGATGAACAATTTTTCTTTTTGTGGCCACTTCTATTGATCTTTCATTTATTTATCTTTGTTCTTTGGCCTGTGTGGGCTTCCCACCGCAGCGGTCTCTCTCGTCGCAGAGCACGGGCTCCGGGCGCATGCGCTCTAGAGCGCTGGCTTGGTAATTGGACACATCGGTCCAGCCGCTCCGCGGCACGTGAGGCCAGGGATCGAACCGGTGCCCCTTGCACTACAAGGCGGTGTCCTCACCCACTGGACCACCAGGGAAGCCCTAATTTTTTGACTGTTATGCACAGGCAGCATGTGGGATCTTAGTTTTCTGACCAGGGGTGGAACCCACACTCCCCTCTCCCTCTGCTTGGGAGTCCTAACCATTGGACCACCAGGGAAGACCCCTACTCCATGTTAGAGCACATGACTCTTTAGAAACAATGGGAATGGCGCCCCCTAGAGTTGTGCATCTTGGCAGACCTCCTCAAAAATCAGATACAATGACTCCCCCCATTCCCAGATGAGGAACTAGAGGCCTGGAGGTGTGAATGAATGAACTATTTGGGGTGCACAGCTATTTCACATCAGAGTGGGGCTCTGCCTCACTTCTACCATACTGCCTTGCCATGGAGGGCGAGCTCTCGAAGGCAGCCCCACCCTCTCATAACACACATCCTCAAGACCTCTCCATCAGGACCACCCTTAGCCAACTCCCATTAGAATGAAATGCTGCAGTAATTAGAATTAGAAACCCTTCCGTGAATGAGAAAAGGATATCGCTTCCCCTAGGCTGATGCATGCTCAGCCTGGCAAAGGGACCTCCGGTTAAGCTTCAGCTCTCACCTGCTTCCTTAGGTGGACACCCTGTCCCCACCCTACACAGTAGCCATGCCCATGAGGGACATGAGTCCTGGGTTAGGAAGTGACCTCAGGAAACATCTGTCCTTGTAAAGCCCCTGCTTCTCCTGAGCCAATCCCTCCCTTCCCAGACCCCCAGCCTCTAGGTGATGGCATGTCAGTGATGGAAGCTATCAGCCCTGTTGACTTGCTCTTGGATTTTGAAGTCTGGAAAGCCAGGTGTGGACTCCTTCAGGCTATAAGATAGTTCATAAACATAAGATGTTATCTCACTATTAAATAAACAGTACAACAATTAAGTCTGATTTGAGAAAAAATGAATCAGCTTCCTTCATGCTGCTGGAAGTTCTCAAACGAGGTGCCAAATTTCATGTTTAGTGCCTGTTGAATCAACAGCCCACTCAGCTGCCTTTCTGCTAGCAGCACCTTTCAGCTTTGACATTCCTCTCACCTCCCTGAGTCAGGTGGGGCCTCAGCTGTGGAGAGCAGTCAGCCTCCTCCTCCTATAACTCTCTGCAGGCTGTAGGACCAGAGTCTAGATCTCATCCCCTTCCCTCTGGCCCATGTGACGTGTCTCCCTTCTAACCATCAGTCAGAATTAGGACCGATTAACAGAAACTCTTGAAATTGAGCCTGTACGCGTTCCTCTTTCCATTGTTCACAGTTTCCTAGGACCCAGAAGAAAAAAGATGGAGCTAAAAGCTTGGAGGGGTGGATTTCCCTGCTCTCCCCACCTCTCACTAATGCTTGCAATTCTCCCAGGAGTCTAATGTTTCCCTAACATATGACTCCAAGAATCCCTAGATTATTATGAAGAGCTCTGATAAGGAGGACACACAGCACCAGTCACTCAAACTGCAGCGTGAATGTGTTTGTCACATCCTTTTCCAGTGAGACAGAAGGGTATATGAATCAAACGATGTGCAGATACCTCACACTTTTCTTTTCTCCTTTCCTTCTCTCCCTCCCTTCTTTCCTTCCTCCCTCTCTCCCCTCTTTCCATTTGGGAGGCTATCGTTTGTTATATATTATGTGGTAAATTCCTTCATCAGGCCTAGTTTAACTGTCAGATCACAATTTACTGGGACTTCAGTGGGAGAAACAGGAGAGTCTGTGAATGGCAGAGGGGTCCCTGTTCTTATCCGAGACTGTCTCAATGGGATTGAGCTGCCTTGTAAAGCATGAAAGCCAAGTTGGGTTAACGACCGGTGGTGGAGCCCAGTTAAAACATGCTGCTGGATTTAGTGGGAGGAGGGGTTTTACAATTCTTTCGGAACCTAACTCCTCCATCTCCTAAGCAATGACAGGAACTTCTGTCTCCTCACATGTGCCTTTTAGAACTGTTTCTCTCACATTCCCTCCACTTTATAAAATGAATTGACTGTCTTTTAAAGCAGTTTTAGGTTTACAGAAAATTTGAGCAGAAAGCACATATTACCCCCTCTTCCTCTGCATGCAATTGCTTCTATTAGTAACATCTTGAATTACTATGCTACATTAGTTATAATTGATGAACCAAAGATACATTATTATTAAAGTCCATAGCTTACAGCAGGATTCTCTCTTGGCCCTGTACAGCTCTATGCATTTTTAACAAATGTACCCACCATTATAGCATCATACGGAAGAATTTCAGTGCCCGACAAATCCCCTGGGTCTTACCTATTTGTGCCTCCCCTTTAGCCCCAGCCCCTGGCAACCACAAATCTTCCTACTCTCTATAGTTCTGCCTTTTTCGCAAATGGGATGCAGTTGGAATTATGGAGCATGTAGCCTTTCAGACTGGCTTCTTAGAGCTATCTGTTAAGTCTTTTCACTGTTCAAGTGCTCATCTCCTTTCATTGCTGAATACTACTCAATCATCTGGATATACCAGATTTTATTAACTTACCTATTGGAAGATATCTTGATTGCTTCTAAGTTTGGGCAGTTGGAAAGAAAGCTGCAATAGATACTATGTGCAGGTTTTTTGTGTGAACCTAAGTTTTCAATGCATTTAAAAAAATTAAGGAAGGTGGCTGATGGATTAGACAGTAAGACTATGTTTGGCTTTGTGAGAAACTGCCAAATTGTCTTCCAAAGTGTCTGTACCATTTTGCCTTCCCACCAGCAGTAAATGAGAGTTCCTGTTGCTCCACGTCTTCCTTGCCAGCATTTGGTGGTATTAATGTTCTGGACCTTAGCCATTCTAATAGGTGTGTAGTGAGTAAAGACGAGATGTTGAGCATCTTTTCAAATGCTAACTTGCCATCTATATATCTCCTTTGGTGAGGTTTCTTTCTTTGTTTATTTTTCAGATCTGTCACCCATTTTTAAGTTAGGTTGTTTCCTAAGTTTTAAGAGTTTTCCTATATTTGAGTGTTAGACCTTTATCTCTTATATGTTTTGGAAATACTTTCCCCCAAATTGTGGCTTGCTTTTTCATTGTCTTAAGAGTTTCTTTAACAGGGAAGACGTTTTTAATTTTAATGAGGTTCAACTGACTATTTTCTTCTTTCATGGATCGTTCTTTTAGTATTGTATCTAAAAAGCCATCACCAAACCCAAGATCATCCACATTTTCTCGTATGTTATCTAATAGAAATTTTATAGTTCTGCACTTTACATATAGGTCTAAGATGTTTTTTGAGTTACTTTTTGTGAAAAGTATCAAGTCAGTGATACGTTCTCTCTCCCTTTTCTTTTGCTTATGGATGTTTAGTTGTTCCAGCAGCATTTATTGAAAGGACTATTCTTTCTTTGTTGAATTACTTTTATCTTTTTGGCAAAGATCAGTTAGCTAGATCTGTGTGGGTCTATTTCTTTTTTTCCTTCCAGTTTTGTTGAGATATAAATGGCATATAGAACACTGTATTAGTGTAAGGTGTATATCATAGTCATTTGACTTATATGCCACAGTATGTTTAGTGAACAATCATCATCTCATATAGATACAAAATTAAGGAAAATAGAAAAAAAATTCTTCTGATGAAAAACTCTTAGGATTTTTTCCCTTAACAATTTTCCTATATAACATAGAGTGATGTTAATTCTATTTTCATGCTGTATATTGCATCCCTAGTACTTATTTGTCTTATAAATGCAAGTTTGTACCTTTTGCCTGCCTTCCTCCAGTCCCTCTTCCTTCCCTCTCTGCCTCTACAGTAAGACTATGTTTGGCAACTGTTGCTCCAAAGTGTCTGTACCATTTTGCCTTCCCACCAGCAGTAAATGAGAGTTCCTGTTGCTCCACGTCTTCCTTGCCAGCATTTGGTGGTATTAATGTTCTGGACCTTAGCCATTCTAATAGGTGTGTAGTGAGTAAAGACGAGATGTTGAGCATCTTTTCAAATGCTAACTTGCCATCTATATATCTCCTTTGGTGAGGTTTCTTTCTTTGTTTATTTTTCAGATCTGTCACCCATTTTTAAGTTAGGTTGTTTCCTAAGTTTTAAGAGTTTTCCTATATTTGAGTGTTAGACCTTTATCTCTTATATGTTTTGGAAATACTTTCCCCCAAATTGTGGCTTGCTTTTTCATTGTCTTAAGAGTTTCTTTAACAGGGAAGACGTTTTTAATTTTAATGAGGTTCAACTGACTATTTTCTTCTTTCATGGATCGTTCTTTTAGTATTGTATCTAAAAAGCCATCACCAAACCCAAGATCATCCACATTTTCTCGTATGTTATCTAATAGAAATTTTATAGTTCTGCACTTTACATATAGGTCTAAGATGTTTTTTGAGTTACTTTTTGTGAAAAGTATCAAGTCAGTGATACGTTCTCTCTCCCTTTTCTTTTGCTTATGGATGTTTAGTTGTTCCAGCAGCATTTATTGAAAGGACTATTCTTTCTTTGTTGAATTACTTTTATCTTTTTGGCAAAGATCAGTTAGCTAGATCTGTGTGGGTCTATTTCTTTTTTTCCTTCCAGTTTTGTTGAGATATAAATGGCATATAGAACACTGTATTAGTGTAAGGTGTATATCATAGTCATTTGACTTATATGCCACAGTATGTTTAGTGAACAATCATCATCTCATATAGATACAAAATTAAGGAAAATAGAAAAAAAATTCTTCTGATGAAAAACTCTTAGGATTTTTTCCCTTAACAATTTTCCTATATAACATAGAGTGATGTTAATTCTATTTTCATGCTGTATATTGCATCCCTAGTACTTATTTGTCTTATAAATGCAAGTTTGTACCTTTTGCCTGCCTTCCTCCAGTCCCTCTTCCTTCCCTCTCTGCCTCTGGTAACTATAAGTCTGATCTCTTTTTCTGTGGGTTCCCTTGTACACTTGTTTGTTTTTGAAGTATAATCTACCTACACCACTATGTTAGCTCCTGTTATAGAACATAGTGAATTGATATTTCTATGCATTTCAAAATGGTCACTGCAAGTGTTGTTACTATCTGTCACCACACAAAGATATTACATAATTAATGACAGTAGACCCCACACTCTACTTTTCACATCCGTGACTCATTTACTTTGGGACTGGAATTTTGTGCCTCTTCTCTCGTACCTACTTCTCTTCTATTTCTTTCCTCTCCCCACCCTGTGTGGATCTACAGCTGGGTGTGCTGTTCTGTTATATTGATTTAATTGTCTATTTCTTTACCAATATCACATTGTCTTGATTATAGTAGGTCTTGAAGTTGGAGGGTGGCAGTTTTCTGCCTTTCTTCTTTACCTTTTTCTTCATATTGTGTTGTTTATTCTGGATGTTATGCCTTTGTACATAACCTTTAGAATCAGTTTGCCTGTATCCACAAAGTAATACTCTGGGAATTGAATTGGAATTGAGTTAAATCTATAGATCAAATTGGAAAGATCTTTTTATCTATGCTTATGAGAGATATTGGTCTGTACCGTTCCTTTCTTGTAATCTATTGGAGTTTAATATTAGGGTAGTGCTGACTTCATAGGACAACTTAGGAGGGGTTTCCTGTGCTTCTATTTTCTGACACACATTGTGTAGATTGGTAGAATTGATATAATTTCTTCCTTAAATGTTTGGTAGAATACATCGGTAAAACAATGTGGACCTGTTGCTTTCTCTTTTGGAAGGTTATTCTTTAGTTGATATAGGCCTTTTCAGATTATCTATTTCACCTTGTCTGAGCTTTGGTAGCTGTGTCTTTCTAGGCATTGGTCTGTATCATCTGAATTATCAAGTTGGTGGGCATAGAGTTTTTGATAATATTTCTTTTGTTTTCTTTTTAATTTCCATGAAATTCCTTCTACTTTGAACCCATTCATTCTTTAAAATTATATACTGAGCACTTAACGATTCTCCAGTCCCTCTTCCTTCCCTCTCTGCCTCTGGTAACTATAAGTCTGATCTCTTTTTCTGTGGGTTCCCTTGTACACTTGTTTGTTTTTGAAGTATAATCTACCTACACCACTATGTTAGCTCCTGTTATAGAACATAGTGAATTGATATTTCTATGCATTTCAAAATGGTCACTGCAAGTGTTGTTACTATCTGTCACCACACAAAGATATTACATAATTAATGACAGTAGACCCCACACTCTACTTTTCACATCCGTGACTCATTTACTTTGGGACTGGAATTTTGTGCCTCTTCTCTCGTACCTACTTCTCTTCTATTTCTTTCCTCTCCCCACCCTGTGTGGATCTACAGCTGGGTGTGCTGTTCTGTTATATTGATTTAATTGTCTATTTCTTTACCAATATCACATTGTCTTGATTATAGTAGGTCTTGAAGTTGGAGGGTGGCAGTTTTCTGCCTTTCTTCTTTACCTTTTTCTTCATATTGTGTTGTTTATTCTGGATGTTATGCCTTTGTACATAACCTTTAGAATCAGTTTGCCTGTATCCACAAAGTAATACTCTGGGAATTGAATTGGAATTGAGTTAAATCTATAGATCAAATTGGAAAGATCTTTTTATCTATGCTTATGAGAGATATTGGTCTGTACCGTTCCTTTCTTGTAATCTATTGGAGTTTAATATTAGGGTAGTGCTGACTTCATAGGACAACTTAGGAGGGGTTTCCTGTGCTTCTATTTTCTGACACACATTGTGTAGATTGGTAGAATTGATATAATTTCTTCCTTAAATGTTTGGTAGAATACATCGGTAAAACAATGTGGACCTGTTGCTTTCTCTTTTGGAAGGTTATTCTTTAGTTGATATAGGCCTTTTCAGATTATCTATTTCACCTTGTCTGAGCTTTGGTAGCTGTGTCTTTCTAGGCATTGGTCTGTATCATCTGAATTATCAAGTTGGTGGGCATAGAGTTTTTGATAATATTTCTTTTGTTTTCTTTTTAATTTCCATGAAATTCCTTCTACTTTGAACCCATTCATTCTTTAAAATTATATACTGAGCACTTAACGATTAAAAAAAAGAATTCAGCATACATTTATTGAATGCCAGGTACTGTGCTAAGGCTGGGGCTTCACCAGTGGCTCAGGATGGAAAAGAACCTGCCTGCAGTGCAGGAGAGGCAGGTTCGATCCCAGGGTCAGAAAGATCCCCCTGAGAAGGGCATGAAAACCCACCCTAGTATTTGTGCCTAGAGAATTCCAT
Source organism: Tragulus kanchil (assembly GCA_022376925.1). NCBI lineage: Eukaryota > Metazoa > Chordata > Mammalia > Artiodactyla > Tragulidae > Tragulus > Tragulus kanchil. Next base: position 59,753,254 of record JAIOJX010000001.1, on the reverse strand, counting down.
GGACAGAAGACCCTGGTGAACTACAGTCCATGGGTCCACAAAGAATTAGACATGTCTGAAGCAACTGAGCCACACACTTGTGCTAGGGATAGCATGGCATTGTCCTTGGAACTTACAGTATAATGGGGAAGATTGAGTTTGAATAAACAAACACATCAAACAATCACAATTCTGTGTGTGTTAGTCGCTCAGTCATGTCTGACTCTTTCAATGCCAAGGACTGTAGCCCACCAGCTCCTCTGTCCATGGGATTCTCCAGGCAAGAATAATGGAGTATTGGGTAGCCATTCCTTTTGCCAGGCTATCTTCCTGACCCAGGGATCGAATCCAGGTCTCCCTCATTGCAGGCAGACTTTTTACCATCTGAGCCATCAGGGAAGCCCAATCACAATTGTACTAGATGCTAGAGAAGAAAATAGATAAATTCTCTAGCAAGGGTGGTCCAGGAAAACCTCTCTAAGGAGGTGACATTTTAGCTGCAAAGTAAAAACTGAGAAGGATCCAACCTCCATATAAGCCTAGGAAAGAGCACTGCAGGTGAAAGGAACCACATGTGTGAAGACCCTCAAGAGAAGGAATAACTCAGTACATAGAAGCATAGTGAGCAAGGGACACAGAAGAGGTCTGAGAAGTAGGCAGGGGCTTGATCCTGGAGGACCTTATGAGTCATGAGAAGGAGTTTGGATTTTATTGTAAGTGGCATGAGAAGCTTTTGAAGGATTTTAAGCAGAAGAGTGACGTGATCTGATTTACATTTTTAAAAGATCACTCTGATCTTTCCTTACTGCTGTGAGGAAAATAGAATGGAAGGGAACAAGAGTAAACAAGTAAGGAAAGCAGATAGGAACTATGGTGAATGGCTTCCCAGGTGGCTCTAGTGGTAAAGAACCTGCCTGCCAATGTAGGTAGACACGTAGGTTTGATCCCTTGGTCGGGAAGATCCCCTGGAGGAGGAAATGGCAACTCACTCCAGTACTCTTGCCTGGAGAATCCCCATGGATAGAGAAGTCTGGTGGGCTACAGTTCATAGGGTTGCAAAGAGGCAGGCACACCTGAAGCAACGCAACTCCAATACATGCTCACAGCGATGGTCTAGGCAGAAGGAGCCAGATGCCTGGACTTGAGTTGGGAGGGCAGTGACAGTTGAAATGGGGAGAAGTAAAAATAAATGAACAGGGACTTCCCTGGTGGGTAAGGACACCGCCTTGCAGTGCAAGGGGCGCTGGTTTGATCCCTGGCCTGGGAAGATCCCATGTGCCGCAGAGCGGCTGGACTGATGTGTCCAATTACGGAGCTGGAGCTCTGGAGCGCATGCGCCCAGAGCCGGTGCTCTGCGACAACGGAGGCCACCGCGATGGGAGGCCCACACGGGCCAAAGAACAAAGATGGATGTAAATAGACAAATGAAAGACCAATAGAAGTGGCCCGCCCACCCCTCTCCCTCCCGACCTGCCCCCACCCCGAAAAAATGAATGAATGGGGGTGTATTTTGCCAAGCACAGGACTGGACATCACATGCTACATTAGTTGAGTGATTTGACTGCCTCTGTCCAGCCACACAAGGGTGCCTTCTCTTCTTCCAGCTTGAAAATTTCTTCCTCAAGAATCTCAGTTGCTCCAGAGCCACAGAGTCACCCCACTGGTTCTTCATTTTATCCCTGTAAGCCCTGGGAATGACTATTAGAGTTCCCTAGGTCTATCAGTGATATATGTTAAGGGGTCCACTATTTCCATCTCAAACAGGTGTTTCTACATTCTGGGCACATTCCAAATAGTGCAGCCCCTGAGGATCATTGTTCTCATCTCTTCCAGGTGGGTGACATTTAGAATGATGATTGTTCAGCAGCACTCAGACTTCTACTAAATGGTATGAAAACTTCTTCCAGGTGGAGGTTTAAAAATAGAATGGAAGGAACAAGAGTAAACAAGGAAGGAAAGCAGATAGGAACTATGGTGAATGGCTTCCCAGGTGGCTCTAGTGGTAAAGAACCTGCCTGCCAATGTAGGTAGACACGTGGTTTGATCCCTTGGTCGGGAAGATCCCCTGGAGGAGGAAATGGCAACTCACTCCAGTACTCTTGCCTGGAGAATCCCCATGGATAGAGAAGTCTGGTGGGCTACAGTTCATAGGGTTGCAAAGAGGCAGGCACACCTGAAGCAACGCAACTCCAATACATGCTCACAGCGATGGTCTAGGCAGAAGGAGCCAGATGCCTGGACTTGAGTTGGGAGGGCAGTGACAGTTGAAATGGGGAGAAGTAAAAATAAATGAACAGGGACTTCCCTGGTGGGTAAGGACACCGCCTTGCAGTGCAAGGGGCGCTGGTTTGATCCCTGGCCTGGGAAGATCCCATGTGCCGCAGAGCGGCTGGACTGATGTGTCCAATTACGGAGCTGGAGCTCTGGAGCGCATGCGCCCAGAGCCGGTGCTCTGCGACAACGGAGGCCACCGCGATGGGAGGCCCACACGGGCCAAAGAACAAAGATGGATGTAAATAGACAAATGAAAGACCAATAGAAGTGGCCCGCCCACCCCTCTCCCTCCCCGACCTGCCCCCCCACCCCGAAAAAATGAATGAATGGGGGTGTATTTTGCCAAGCACAGGACTGGACATCACATGCTACATTAGTTGAGTGATTTGACTGCCTCTGTCCAGCCACACAAGGGTGCCTTCTCTTCTTCCAGCTTGAAAATTTCTTCCTCAAGAATCTCAGTTGCTCCAGAGCCACAGAGTCACCCCACTGGTTCTTCATTTTATCCCTGTAAGCCCTGGGAATGACTATTAGAGTTCCCTAGGTCTATCAGTGATATATGTTAAGGGGTCCACTATTTCCATCTCAAACAGGTGTTTCTACATTCTGGGCACATTCCAAATAGTGCAGCCCCTGAGGATCATTGTTCTCATCTCTTCCAGGTGGGTGACATTTAGAATGATGATTGTTCAGCAGCACTCAGACTTCTACTAAATGGTATGACAGAAGGAAGAACTTTGACTATCAGCATGATTAGACAGTGGAATGGATTGCCAGAGGAGGTTAGGAAGGTTCCTCCAGCCAGACAAGCTGCTGAAATATGAAGACATTATGCATCAATGTGAGCAGTATCTTTATATTCTAAGGGTGGGTAGAGAAAGCAATTCAAGTGACAAAGGGGAGTAAGGTGGAAGGACACGGTCAGTGCTAGGTCATGGGTGGCTGCCAAACAACGCAAGCTGGGATTCACAGCCAAGCTGGGCCAGCAGGTGAATAGGGGAACTAGAATGAATGCCCAGGGAGCCAGTTACTGTGAGTTATGAGGTTAAAGCCAAGGTCTGAATCCAGGGTGTAAAAACCAAACTGGAGGACACAGACAAGGTCTGGAGTCTGAATAGATAGGCGAGAGTAATCCCTCAGAAGTCCAAATCAGGCAGAAGGTGGTGTCAGGAGAACCCTGGTCTAAAGGTGATATTGGTCTTTGGCTGGGCTTCAAGCCAAGAAGAGGGAAATGGGTTGAGGTAAAATCAGAGTGGGACATGTATCTCTTGAATCAGAAAAGTTAGGTGGTTCCACACCATAGCTCACTCAAGGATGTGCCAGTGTATCTCAGAACTGGAACCCATCTGCCCTCTGCCCTGTGTTTAATATTTACTTATTTATTTGGCTGTGTAGGGTCTTAGTTGTGGCACACAGGATCTCTCGTGGCACAGAGACTCTAGTTGTAGTGTGAGGGCTCAGTACTTGCAGCACATGGCTTAGTTGCTCCGCAGCATGTGGGATCTTAGTTCCCTGACCAGGGATCAAACTCATGTCCCCGGCATTGCAAGGTGGATCTGCTAAGTTAACTACTGTTTCTTTTATTTATTTATTTTTGGTTGTGCTGGGTCTTCATTGCTGTGTGTGGTTTTTTGCTAGTTGTGGTGAGTAATGGCCACTGTTCATTTGCATGCACAGACTTCCCATTGTGGTGGCTTCTCTTGTTGCGGAGCACAGACTCTAGGCACATGAGCTTCAGCAGCTTCAGCACACGAGCTCAATAGTTGTAGCACACCATCTTCCCCAGGCCAGGGATCAAACCTGTGTCCCATGCACTGGCAGCTGGATTCATAACCGCTGGACCACCAGGGAAGTCCCTCTCTGCCCTGTTTGGAAGCTTCCCAGAGAGAGGCAGAGTTTCACTAATTCTGTGACTCTAGCAAAATGCTACAGTCTCTGGAAGTGGGGCATCGTTGGGTGATCTACTGCCTCTATTCCTTCCATTTCTGTGGTCTATGGCCATCCTTCTGACCTGGCAAAGAGACTGGAAGAGAAATCAAATTCACAATATAATCACAAAAAGGAATTTCTCTGACTCTGCCCTTGCCTGTATTTGACCTCTTCAAAGTCTTTCACTAATCCAACTATTTCTGCGAGTCTCCCAGAGGTCTGTCATGTAGGTTCATTAACAAAATCCTTTCACCTCCCCAGTGGCTTCCACCATTTCCTCCTTTCCTCCTCTAGCTCCCTGGGGTGATAATCTGCTGCCAAGACTTCTGATGCTCTTAACAAAGGCATTGACACATTGAGGTGGCTGCTGTCAAAAGCTGCTTCCCACCCAACTGGAACTACTAAAGCCAAGGCCTCTGATGTGCCCTGTGTACTCCATGTCCCACAGAGATTTTAGTGAAAAGTCCTTTAAATTGGTACTTACTCTTACAAAGCCCTCTCTACTTAGGACTCAGAGATGAGTCCCATGAGCTGGATCAGAAGATAACCAGGGTAGTGGACTCTGGTAGGTTTTGTGTTGCTGTTGTTTGTTTTTTGATCTTCCCAGCAAGCTTTCCCACTCCGTTTCAACGGGTTATAACCTCTGCTCCTGGCCTCAGGGATCAGTATGTGACCTAGAGCTGGCCGATCACAGAACACTCATTCTCCTAACAATAGTGATTGGACCAAATTGATGGGCTCACTATCAAAAAAATAAAGCCAATCAGAAATGTTCTCCGGGATAGGTCCACAGACTCTGGGAGATAGAAGCTCTCAGTGCTTGGCTTTGTCTGCTGGAAGCCATGTTTCCTACAATATGGAGAAGAGCAGTCTACAAGAAAGGATGAAACAAATGGGGAAAGAGAAGCGGAGATAAGGAGAGATGAAATATAGACATGGAGTGTTCTGACAATATTGAGTCTCTAACCTTGGTTCCTTTGAACATTCCACTCTCTTTCCTAGCCTTTTGAACAAAAGAAATCTCTTTTTTTCTGCTTAAAGTGGGTAAGCTTGGCTATCTGTTATTTCTAATTTTAAATGTCCTGATTAATTACAACCTGAGAGTTATATTCAAAATCTTCCCCCTCCCTCCACTCTGAGGTCTAGGAGGAACCTTGTTGTTCATTCTCTCTTCCATTATGATGACACATTTCCTGAGAAGCTCTTTAGGCTTCTAAACACATAGTTTGTCAGTGGGTCCACCTTCCAGACCCTCCAAACAGAACAATACCTATGTGAAGCCAAGGGTGAATCCAACTGAGGCTGTTAAGGGAGGCCCCTTCCACATAATCGTTCACTCATTTTAACAAATATTGAGCTCTTACTATATGCCAGAGAGTGCTCTAGGAGCTGAGAATATTTAAGTGAATAAAACAGATGACATTTCTACCCACATGAAGCTTGTATTCTGATGATAATTTGATAATAAACAATTACACCTATAATTTAATCTCATCCATATTATGAAGAAAAATGGAGCAGGTCAATAAGATAGGAAATGATGGGGTATGGTGCTATTTTAGGCAGTATGGGCTGGGGAGGCCCTCCAAGGAATGAACAGTCCTGAATCAAATGAGGATATGAGTCATGTGAATATTTAGCAGAAACATATTTTAGGTTAGGAAGACAGAGAGTACAAAGGCCTAGAGGTGCTTGACATGTTCGAAAACAGCAAAGGAGGCCACCAAAGTAAGGTGAGTTAAAAGGAGGGACAGTAGGAAATGAGGCCAGAGGTAGCAGGCCTTGGAGGCTGAGGTAGGAACTTTGTATTTTTCCCTAATTGTGATGGGAAGCTATTAGAGTGTTTTGATCTGGGGACTGACAGTATCAGATTGACCTTTTACAAGCATCCCTCTGGCAGTGGTGGAGATAATGGATTGTACGGGGTGAAGCAGGGAGACAAGACAGGAGATGACGATGTGAGCCCAAGTAAGAGATGATGGTGGTGTCAACGAGGGTGGCAGCAGGGAAGGCAGTGTAAAGTAGGTGATTCAGCATCTATTTTAAAGGTAAAGCCAGTTAAAGTGAATAAGACATGCTAATGAATGGCATGTGGAGTGTGAAAGAGGGTCAAGGATGACACCAAGTGTTTCAGCCTGAGCAGCTAGGTGAATCAAGATGACATTGAGATGGGGAAGAGGAGAAGAGTCACTGGTTCAAGGGTCAGGGAAATCCTGAGTTGAGTTTGCGACCTTTCAAATTTGAAATGCCTATTAGGCTTCTAAATGCCAACGTAAAGAAGTTTGGAAAAAGGAAATATATATCAAACAAAGGGGTGCAAAGTGTTTGGATGGATAGGGGAAGTTCCTGAGAAGCAAGATGGGTTCCAATGTCTCCCAGACAGAGCAGATCACACAGCCAAAAATGGAAAGAGAACAGATATGTTTCTTTTTTCTCATTATCTTCCCAACCAAGACCTGGCAAAAATCCAAGTTATATTAATTGGAGGGGATTTTGTTACTGGAAGGAAAGCTATGAGAAACCTAGACAGCATATTAAAAAGCAGAGACAGGCTTCTCTGGTGGTCCAGTGGGTAAAGAGTCTGCCTTGTAGTGCAAGGGGCACTGGTTCGATCCCAGGTTCGGGAAAATCCCACGTGCTGCAGAGTGGATGGACCAGTGTGTCCAATTAAGAGCCAGCACTCTGGAGCACATGCAGCCAGAGCCAGTGCTCTACAACGAGAGAGGCCACTGTGATGGGAGGCCCACACAGGCCAAAGAATAAAGATAGATGAAAATAAAACAAATAATTTTTTTTAAAAAAAGCAGAGACATCATTGTGCTAACCAAAATCTGTATAGTCAAAGCTATGGTGTTCCCAGTAGTCATGTATGGATGTAAGAGTTGGACCATCAAATAGGCTGAGCACTGAGCAACGGCCTGGAGGGGTGGGATGGGGGGGATATACATATGACTAATCTGGGATCATACATATCTGTAAACAACAAAACTCTGTAAAAGTAAAAAGTAAAATAAAAATTAAAAAACAAAACAAAACGAAAGGGCTGAGCACCGAAGAATTTATGGTTTTGATCTGCGGTGTTAGAAAAGACTACTGAGAGTCCCTTGGACAACAAGGAGATCAAACCGTCAGGCTTAAAGAAAATCAACCCTGAATATTCGTTGGAAGGATTGATACTGAAACTGAAGCTCCAATCTTTGGTCACCTAGTGCCCGTTTCAGCCTGAGCAGCTAGGTGAATCAAGATGACATTGAGATGGGGAAGAGGAGAAGAGTCACTGGTTCAAGGGTCAGGGAAATCCTGAGTTGAGTTTGCGACCTTTCAAATTTGAAATGCCTATTAGGCTTCTAAATGCCAACGTAAAGAAGTTTGGAAAAAGGAAATATATATCAAACAAAGGGGTGCAAAGTGTTTGGATGGATAGGGGAAGTTCCTGAGAAGCAAGATGGGTTCCAATGTCTCCCAGACAGAGCAGATCACACAGCCAAAATGGAAAGAGAACAGATATGTTTCTTTTTTCTCATTATCTTCCCAACCAAGACCTGGCAAAAATCCAAGTTATATTAATTGGAGGGGATTTTGTTACTGGAAGGAAAGCTATGAGAAACCTAGACAGCATATTAAAAAGCAGAGACAGGCTTCTCTGGTGGTCCAGTGGGTAAAGAGTCTGCCTTGTAGTGCAAGGGGCACTGGTTCGATCCCAGGTTCGGGAAAATCCCACGTGCTGCAGAGTGGATGGACCAGTGTGTCCAATTAAGAGCCAGCACTCTGGAGCACATGCAGCCAGAGCCAGTGCTCTACAACGAGAGAGGCCACTGTGATGGGAGGCCCACACAGGCCAAAGAATAAAGATAGATGAAAATAAAACAAATAATTTTTTTTAAAAAAAGCAGAGACATCATTGTGCTAACCAAAATCTGTATAGTCAAAGCTATGGTGTTCCCAGTAGTCATGTATGGATGTAAGAGTTGGACCATCAAATAGGCTGAGCACTGAGCAACGGCCTGGAGGGGTGGGATGGGGGGGATATACATATGACTAATCTGGGATCATACATATCTGTAAACAACAAAACTCTGTAAAAGTAAAAAGTAAAATAAAAATTAAAAAACAAAACAAAACGAAAGGGCTGAGCACCGAAGAATTTATGGTTTTGATCTGCGGTGTTAGAAAAGACTACTGAGAGTCCCTTGGACAACAAGGAGATCAAACCGTCAGGCTTAAAGAAAATCAACCCTGAATATTCGTTGGAAGGATTGATACTGAAACTGAAGCTCCAATCTTTGGTCACCTAGTGCAAAGAGCCAAATCATTGGAAAAGACCCTGATGCACGGAAAAATTGAGGGTAGGTGGAGAAGGGGATGACAGAGGACAAGATGGTTGTTGATGTCACTGACTCAATGGACATAAGCTTGAGCCGACTTTGGGAGATAGCCGAGGACAGAGGAGCCTGTTGTGTTGCAGTCCATGGGGTCACAAAGAGTTGAATGTGACTTAGTGACTGAGCAGCAATTCTTATTGTAGATTAAGGTAGATAAAGGAATGAAGACTCTTAACATCATAATTGGCCAAAAAAAGGCATGCTAAGAGAATGTTAGTGTTCACAGTGTGGGATGTTCAGCTTTCTCAAAGATAGTCCATGCTGAGGTCAGTCTTGGGTCTTTGCTCTCCAGTTCCTCCATTCACAGGACTGGAGGGACTTCCTCATCTCCATGCAGTTTTGGAGCTGGATGGAGCCAAATGACGACCCATTTGTAGACACCCACATCAGAAGGGGAAGTTCCCAGAGGTCCAGGGGTTTTCTCCCTGACTGTAAGAGTGGGAGAAGTGATCCAGAGGGTATAGAACAGAGGTCCTGTGCCTGCTGAGGGATGGATGAGTGGAGCAGTAAGTTGTTCAGTTGCTGAGTCATGTCTGACTCTTTGCAACCCCAGACACTGCAGCCTGCTAGGCTTCCCTGTTCTTCACCATCTCCCGGAGTTTGTTCAAGTTGATGTCCATTGAGTTGGCGATGCTATCCAACCATCTCATCCTCTGTTGACTCCTTCTACTTTGGGAGTAGTAAGAGGTCACTGAAAATCTATTTGTACCCATTAGAATGTGTGATTTAAACCGGGAATAAAGGCCATTTTGTGCCTTCCTCTGAACTCCATGTATATACTTATATGGCTGACCAACTAACCTGCTCTTTTCTTCCACCCAGGGGTTGCCCAAGTATTCAGCACACATAGAAATACTGAACTCCTGGCCCTTAGTTTAGCAGCTAGCACACAGTAGGCATTCAGTAAGTGTTTGCTGAATTTTTTAAAGAATAATCCAAATAAACCGAAGTGAGATTCAAACCAAAGGGACAAACGACCAGAACAAGAGTAAAGGAGCGAAAAATGCAAATGTGAGGGATAAGGACTGTAGGACTGCACTTGGGAGAAGAATGAGATGCAATAGAGTTCCCTATTCTAAAAAGGGAGCAAATTAGAGAGGTTAAAGTTATCATTAGAAAAGAAAGGTAGAACTGCATGAGTTTTGGCTGCCAACTTTTCTGCCTGACTCCTGCCAACAGCGTGTGCAGTTTCGTTGATGAAGACCTTTTCTTAGCCTTGTGCAACAATACAGCCAGCACAGGAGAAAACTCACAGTTTTCAGTATTCAAAGGTCGCAGCCAGCCAGTGAGGACAAGAGCCAGCCTTGATCAATGCAGAATTGATTTACAATTTAATGCTTTTGTGTTTCAAAGTAAGGTACCAGAAGAGGACAACTCAGGGGCAGCCTTGAAATTCCTCCTCCCAACACTGAAAAACTAATAGGAGGAGTCCACATCACTGAATGCGGGCTACACAGTCTTGGGAGAAGGTGTCTGTGCAAAGGGTATGACAATGAAGAGGTAGCGGGGGAAAAGACAGGGCAAACACCTGAAAGGGAAGGCCAGGGACGTGGCGTACAAAGAAACATCAAAGGAGAAATTGATGGATGAGGGGATGAAGACTTTAAAAAAATCTTTAAGAGGCATCAAGGACTGTAAGAAAGAAGGCAAAGCAGAGATGTGATGTGCAACATCTTAACAAGCAGTTAGTGAAAGCCAATATATGATGGCCTATATGGTAGAATATATGATGGAAAGAAAGGTGTGCATAGGAGGGGTAACCCAAGACTTGATGCCTGAATGTAAATAAAGAGTGGAAATTCTATGGCTACCCAGCGAATGGAGCTTCCCTCAAATGAAAGAAGATGCTATGTTTCCTCTATTTTAAACAGAGAGGAAACTGAGGCAGTGTGGGGCTTAGTACTAATGTCAGCAGAGTGGCATTAAGCATCCCAGTTCTGTTATTTAAAAGATGACCACCTGGGGGCAAGCTCCCTCCATTTCTATGCCTCAGTTTCCTTGTCTATAAAACGGGGCAATAAAAGAATAATCCAAATAAACCAGTGAGATTCAAACCAAAGGGACAAACGACCAGAACAAGAGTAAAGGAGCGAAAAATGCAAATGTGAGGGATAAGGACTGTAGGACTGCACTTGGGAGAAGAATGAGATGCAATAGAGTTCCCTATTCTAAAAAGGGAGCAAATTAGAGAGGTTAAAGTTATCATTAGAAAAGAAAGGTAGAACTGCATGAGTTTTGGCTGCCAACTTTTCTGCCTGACTCCTGCCAACAGCGTGTGCAGTTTCGTTGATGAAGACCTTTTCTTAGCCTTGTGCAACAATACAGCCAGCACAGGAGAAAACTCACAGTTTTCAGTATTCAAAGGTCGCAGCCAGCCAGTGAGGACAAGAGCCAGCCTTGATCAATGCAGAATTGATTTACAATTTAATGCTTTTGTGTTTCAAAGTAAGGTACCAGAAGAGGACAACTCAGGGGCAGCCTTGAAATTCCTCCTCCCAACACTGAAAAACTAATAGGAGGAGTCCACATCACTGAATGCGGGCTACACAGTCTTGGGAGAAGGTGTCTGTGCAAAGGGTATGACAATGAAGAGGTAGCGGGGGAAAAGACAGGGCAAACACCTGAAAGGGAAGGCCAGGGACGTGGCGTACAAAGAAACATCAAAGGAGAAATTGATGGATGAGGGGATGAAGACTTTAAAAAAATCTTTAAGAGGCATCAAGGACTGTAAGAAAGAAGGCAAAGCAGAGATGTGATGTGCAACATCTTAACAAGCAGTTAGTGAAAGCCAATATATGATGGCCTATATGGTAGAATATATGATGGAAAGAAAGGTGTGCATAGGAGGGGTAACCCAAGACTTGATGCCTGAATGTAAATAAAGAGTGGAAATTCTATGGCTACCCAGCGAATGGAGCTTCCCTCAAATGAAAGAAGATGCTATGTTTCCTCTATTTTAAACAGAGAGGAAACTGAGGCAGTGTGGGGCTTAGTACTAATGTCAGCAGAGTGGCATTAAGCATCCCAGTTCTGTTATTTAAAAGATGACCACCTGGGGGCAAGCTCCCTCCATTTCTATGCCTCAGTTTCCTTGTCTATAAAACGGGGCAATAAAACCGAAATCACTGGTTTGTCACTAGGATTAGCAATGAGTGGATGGTGCCTTGAAAAGAGGAAACACTCACTATTATGACCACTAGTATTAGTATGACTTCTTTCTCTGCTATTGTTCAACCATCTTTTTATCTGCAAAAAGATGAAATGAACAAACCAAATACACTGTTGAGGATGATCCCAGCCCAGTGAAAACTTCTTTGTTCTCCTGGTAAGGAAAGAGAGTGAACCAAAAGAGGAAGGGCAAGAAGCATGATCTTTTTTTCCCAAATATTATTTTTATTTATTTGGCCGTGTTAGCAGTAAAGAACTCACCTGACAATGCAGAAGATGTAAGGGACTTGGGTGCGATCCCTGGATTGGGAAGATCCCCTAGAGGAGGGCATGGCAACCCACTCCAGTATTCTTGCCTGGAGAATTCCATGGGCAGAGGAACTTCGCAGATTGCAGCCCATAGGGTCCCACAGAGTCAGACAAGACTGAAGTGACTTAGTACACATGCACACACTGTGTCTTAGTTGTGCCACTCGGGATCTTCCATCAGCCTTACAGCATGAGAGATTTTAGCTGTGGCGTGTGGGATCTAGTTCCATGACCAGGGATCAAACCTGGGCCCTTTGCATGGCGAACATGAAGTCTTAGCCACTGGACCACCAGGCAAGTCCCAAAAAGCCTGATCTTAGACATAAAGCTTTATTCAAATAGGAGAATGATTGTGTGTGTGTGTGTGTGTGTGTGTGTGTGTACAGTAAGGCAACAGAACAGGAATAACATACATAGTCGGCTCTCTGTTTCCACAGGCTCTGCATCTGAAAAGTCAACCAACTGTGGATGAAAATACTTGGGAAAAATTCCAGAAAGTTCCAAAAAGTAAAGCTTGAATTGCCACTCTCTGGTAACTATTTACATAGCATTTAAATGGTATTAGATATTATAAGCAACCTAAAGATGACTTAAAGTCTACAGGAGGATGTGCCTAGGTTATACACTGCCACTTTACACAGGGGATTTGAACATCTGTCGATTTTGGTATCCATGGGAGTTATGGAACCAATCCCCACGGATAATGGGGAAAGGACTGTGTTAAATACAGCCTAGGGGACCAAAGATGGGGAATGGATGAAGATGAGAGTTTAGTGTGTTGAAAAAGTGGTATCGACTATTTGTGGAAAGGTGTTTGGTGACAGGAAATGAACTGTCAATGGGCAGAATATCTTGAATCTTTTATAATTAAAAGCCCCATGACATGGCCTTCCCTGGAGCTCCTTAGGACTTAGGCATTCGTCTGTCTGGTGTGAAATGGAGGCAGCTCCAATGGTGAGAGAGAGAGGAACTGGATAATCTCATCCTTTTCTGAGCTGCCTCTCTTTGCTTCCCTTCTCTTGCGACCCAGCCCCCACCTATATTCAGCTGTCCCAGGGCCTCAGAGCTGAGCTGGTCTACACATCGATAAAACGTGGGGAGATTTCTTTTCTTTTCTTGGCCATATGTCTTATTTTAGTAACAAGCAACAAGCAACACAGAGAATGCTCAGACTGAGGGGGAAGAGGATAAGACAGACAATCTCACAGCTCCAGTGAAAGCCTCTTCCTAAGGGTGGGGGTGGAGGCACTGCCCACGGAGAGATGCATTTCATCAATGGTTCTGAAAAGGAGCCCTAGGAAGGGATGGAGACTGGGACAAGCCATGCAGGCAATCAAATCAAAAAGCTGCCAGTAAGAAGAGCAAGGCTTAGAGCAGTTCCAAAGTTAAAAAGCAGAGAGCTTAGAAATGCAAAAGGCTATATGCTGTTCTGCAGGGTGCAGGCTGGCTGCTGGTTTGGTGTCAGGATCAGGGGCCCAGAGAGGCCCTAGGGAGAGGCATGGCTACACAATTTGCAGTGCTCAGTGCAAAATGAAAATGCAAGGTCCTTTGTTCAAGAACTATTAAACATTCCAAGATGGTGACAGCAGAGGGTTGAACTAAGTCTGGGTCCTATTGAGTGTGTGACCCCGTGGGACTGCGTGGGACCCACACCCATGAAGCCAGCCCTACCTGGGAACATTTTTAAGTGGATCCCCAAGTGGGGGCTCATTATTTTGTTTTATTTTTAGTCATAAGGCATGAGAGATCTTAGCTACCTGATCGGAGATGGAACTGTGCTTCCTACAGTGGAGCACAGAGTCTTAACCACTGGACCACCAGGGAAGCTCCTCATCATTTTATTTAACAGATCAAGATGAGAGGTCTAGAATCAGTTTTGTGTTATTTTGTTCTGAGCTTTGTCTTATAAATTGGAAAACTTCTGTATTATTTTATATTATATAATATATATTCTATTAAAACAATGCAATAGTATAGTATAGTCAGAACAGCAAATGAAGAGAAAATGTGAATGTATTTTGCAGAGGTGTGTGAATGGCCAAGCACCCATCCTTTAAATAGGAACTCTTTTTCTATTTCCTTTAGATGCCTCAGTCCTGTGTGATTTTTACAGAGGCTCTGGAAAATAGAGAAAAAAAGGAGGGGAAGGCTATTTCCAGGTCTTGCCTTCTCCCAGCCTCACCTGGCACTACATATCCTCATTCTGGGCTTTCCTCCCAGCCTCCCTCCCTCCCAAATCTTTCCTTGAGCTCTTTAATGTTCATTCTGCTTATTTGTCACCCCTTGTGGCAGCTATTAAACCAAATCCTTACTTTGAGACTTGGTAATTAAATGGAAAGAATTAAGCATTTATCCTGCCTTTCCAGTAGGAACTATATTTCAGTATAATTAAATAGCCATAGCTTTATTTTACTTTGTGTTTATTTAACACACAGTACTTACCCTGCATCAGGCCTTATTCTGACTGATTTAATAATACTAGTGTTAGTCGCTCTTTTGAGTCCAAATCTTTGAGACCCCATGGACTGTAGTCCACCAGGCTCCTCTGTCCGTGGAATTTTTTCAGGCAAGAATGCTGGAGTAGGTAGTTATTTTCTTCTCCAGGGGATCTTCCCATTTTGCATTGGATGCAGAATCTTTACCATCTGATCTACCAGGGAAGCCCTTAGAATACTACCTCATTTAATTCTCATAGCAACCACATTCTACAGATGAGGAAATCAAGGTGCTGAAATTTGTGACTTAGTCAAGCAGGTAGCAAGTGATGCGACCAAGATTTGAATATAGACAATCTGACTCTGAAGTCCATACTCTTATCCACTGCACTAGACTGCCCTGGTTGAAAAAGGTAAGTTCTTTCCTAGAGAATGCTGGCTAGTGGGACTTCCCTGGTGGTCAAGTGGTTAGGACTCTGTCCTTCCAATGTAGGAGGCATGGGTTCAATCACTGGTCAGGGAATTAAGATCACACATGCTGTGTGGCACAGGAAAAAATGAAAACAAGTAAACAAAAAGAATGCTGGCTAGTGAATAGAGAAGGAACGATAGAATTAGGAAATTGTTTTTTAACCTGTCAAGATGGAAACAATGACATACTTTATTTTCATGGGCTCCAAAATCACTACAGATAATGACTGCAGCCATGACATTAAAAGACGCTTGTTCCTTGGAAGAAAAGCTATGACAAACTTAGACAGCATATTAAAAAGCAGAGACATCACCTTCCTGACAAAGGTCCGTATATTCAAAGCTATGGTTTTCCCAGTAGTCATGTATGGATGTGAGAGTTGGACTGTAAAGAAGGCTGAGAGTGGAAGAATTCTTACTTTCAAACTGTGGTGTTGGAGAAGACTCTTGAGAGTCCCTTGGACTGTAAGGAGATCAAACTAGTCAATCTTAAAGGAAACCAACCCTGAATATTCTTTGGAAGGACTGATGCTGAGGCTCCAACACTTTGGCCACCTGAAGTGAAGAGATGACTCACTGGAAAGGAGCCTGATGCTGGGAAAGATTGAGGGCAAAAGCGGAAGTGGACGGCAGAGGACAAGGTGGTCGGATGGCATCACTGACTCAATGGACATGAGTTTGAGCAAGTTCTGGGAGATGGTGAAGGACAGGGAGGTCTGACGTGCTGCACTGCGTGGGATCACAAAGAGTTGGACACAACTGACTGACTGAATGAACTGAACTGACTGAGAGCCTAGTGGATGGAAGCACATGAGTCCACGTAGTGAGGGACTGTTCAGAGGAGCCTGCTTTGGGAAAGGGGCCAAACAACGTTCAACTAGCAACCACATTCTACAGATGAGGAAATCAAGGTGCTGAAATTTGTGACTTAGTCAAGCAGGTAGCAAGTGATGCGACCAAGATTTGAATATAGACAATCTGACTCTGAAGTCCATACTCTTATCCACTGCACTAGACTGCCCTGGTTGAAAAAGGTAAGTTCTTTCCTAGAGAATGCTGGCTAGTGGGACTTCCCTGGTGGTCAAGTGGTTAGGACTCTGTCCTTCCAATGTAGGAGGCATGGGTTCAATCACTGGTCAGGGAATTAAGATCACACATGCTGTGTGGCACAGGAAAAAATGAAAACAAGTAAACAAAAAGAATGCTGGCTAGTGAATAGAGAAGGAACGATAGAATTAGGAAATTGTTTTTTAACCTGTCAAGATGGAAACAATGACATACTTTATTTTCATGGGCTCCAAAATCACTACAGATAATGACTGCAGCCATGACATTAAAAGACGCTTGTTCCTTGGAAGAAAAGCTATGACAAACTTAGACAGCATATTAAAAAGCAGAGACATCACCTTCCTGACAAAGGTCCGTATATTCAAAGCTATGGTTTTCCCAGTAGTCATGTATGGATGTGAGAGTTGGACTGTAAAGAAGGCTGAGAGTGGAAGAATTCTTACTTTCAAACTGTGGTGTTGGAGAAGACTCTTGAGAGTCCCTTGGACTGTAAGGAGATCAAACTAGTCAATCTTAAAGGAAACCAACCCTGAATATTCTTTGGAAGGACTGATGCTGAGGCTCCAACACTTTGGCCACCTGAAGTGAAGAGATGACTCACTGGAAAGGAGCCTGATGCTGGGAAAGATTGAGGGCAAAAGCGGAAGTGGACGGCAGAGGACAAGGTGGTCGGATGGCATCACTGACTCAATGGACATGAGTTTGAGCAAGTTCTGGGAGATGGTGAAGGACAGGGAGGTCTGACGTGCTGCACTGCGTGGGATCACAAAGAGTTGGACACAACTGACTGACTGAATGAACTGAACTGACTGAGAGCCTAGTGGATGGAAGCACATGAGTCCATCGTAGTGAGGGACTGTTCAGAGGAGCCTGCTGAAAGTTTGGGAAGGGTCCAAAAACAACGTTACATCCATCTACCTTTGAGAAAATTCTGGGAGATGGTGAAGGACAGGGAAGCCTGGCATTCTGCAGTCCATGGGGTAGCAAAGAGTCAGACATGACTAAGCAACTGAACTGAACTGAACTGAATTCATTGTTCCAGGCAAGAATTGTCAAGGGGGATTAAAACTATTGTGTGCATAGCTGATGGGGAGCTGGACATCTGTGTGGTGCTAAAGTAATAACCCAAAAACTTAAAAAAATTTTTTTTTTGGCTGTGCAGGCTCTCTAGTTGTGGCAGGGGCTTCTCTTTCTGTGGAACATGGGCTCTAGAACACATGGACTTCTTTAATTGCAGGTGGGCTTAGTTCCCCTGAGGCATGTGAGATCTTAGTTCCCTGACCCGCATCCCCTGCATTGGAAAGTAGATTTTTTTTTTTTTTTTTTGGCTACTTATATTGATCTTTCATTTATTTGTTTTCATCCATCTTTGTTCTTTTGGCCTATGTGGGCCTCCCATTGCAGTGGCCTCTCTCGCTGCAGAGAACCATCTCCAGGCACATGTGCTCCAGAGCTCTGGCTCGGTAGTTGGACACATTAGTCCAGCCACTGCGGCACGTGGGATCTTTCCAGGCCAGGGGTCGAATCGGCACCCCTTGCACTGCAAGGCGGTATCCTTACCCACTGGACTACCAAGGAAGCCTGGGAAGTAGATTCTTAAACATACCACAGACTATTTTCTGGGCACTGGGAGGCAAAGATAACTCTGTAATGGATCTGGCAGCTATCATGCTGCTACAGTGGTGAATTATAGTGTTACTACCAGTGGAGCAACCAGACATGTGTCTTCTAATGTGTTGCAGTACATGACACAATACTACGTTGATGTGTTCTAGCCAATGATATTGGACATGAATGTGATCAAGCCTTTAGACCTAACATCCAGTTGACAGGTACTATAGGAGTTTGAGGAACAAGATATATAATATCAGAGGCAAACATGTAGACCAATCCCCAAAGTAGGACCTTCTTTAGAACAACTGGCCCGCTTTCTTTGATAAGTCAATGTACTGTGAAATAAAAAGAAGAGTGTTCTGAAGCTAAGGAGATGTCAGGGACATTATCAGATTAATGCATGATTTGGGACTGAATCTCCATTTGGACAAGACAGTTGTAAAGGACATTTCTGAAATCATTGGACATAATTTGAATATGGTTTGATCATTATAAAGTGTTAAAGAATTTGTATACTGAAGCAAAGAATATGAAAGATTATTTTTTAAAATGTCTCCTCAAAAATAAATTAGGAAAAATAAATAAATAAAAAAAATTAGGCCCTTTGCTCTCACTCTTTTTACAGCATGATCCATCCTCTTCTTTGCCCTGAGTCCTGACTCTCTACTTGCGTACATCTAGATGCTACTGGTGCTTCACTCATATTCTCTGGGCTTTTCCCATTTCTCTCCATGCTAGCCTGACTTCCAACTACCGGCTCCTGTGTGTCTCTTTGCCAGGAGTATTTTTTCCCAGTCCCCAGAGCCCCCTTTGCCTGCACATTGAGGAAGCCAGAAGTACCAGGGAATGAATGACCTCCTTAAGACAGCTCTGAATCAGTAACTGACAGCAGGGGGTTATCCCTCAGGTGGGATGACTGTGAGATGCATGTTCTATTGTGCCTAGAATTCCCCAACATGATTAAGGTTCTGTTACTTACAGTGGTAATTTGCTTTATAACATGTCCCTTTATTGGCTTTCTTCCCTCCCCTACTTTATTTCCCTACTCCCTTATGGAAATTTCCTACAATCAACTCCCAAACAGACTACTTATGTTGGATTCTTTATCTCAGAGTCTGATTTGAGGACAATCCAAACTAAAACATTTCCCCTGGAGCTGTCTCCTGTGTGAATTGTTCCTTCCTCAAAATTTTGGAGAGCAAGAGAGACACCACCAGCTTTTTCCTAGTGCCCTTTTTTCACTCTTGTGCAACATTTCTTCCTTCTTTCACCCTCACACAATTTACCCTCTATGCCTCCTCATTGTTATCATTTATTGGCATTCTGGTCACTACCCCAGATCCATGGAAGACTCTAGTACTCCTCTATACCTGCCATCCCATAATTAACCTGAAGGCACTGCATGGAAGTCCCAACTCTTAGCTTCTTGGCTCCTTCATCTCAGGTTATCTTCAGCTCTGCTCCATTTCAGCCACTGTCTTAACCACGCTGTGGACCTCATCATTACCATCTGGCCTATCTTCAAAACTGTAATCTCCAATTTCCATCCTTAGGCTGTAAGATCTCACTTCATCAATTCTCTTTCTCCTTTGATGCTTGCTCTTGGACTTGGTTGCACCTGTCCTATAAATCTCCACCCAAAGTCAGTCCTATAATCTACCCTTTCTGAGACCTGCTGGAGAAGAACACCCAAACTTGAAGATCTCTGATATGATCTTCAACCTCATTGAGACTCTCAGTTCTCAGTCAATTCTGTTTTTTTTTTTTTTTTAATAAATTTCTTTGGCTGCCTTAGTTGTGGCATGTAAACTCTTGTTTGCAGCATGTGGGGTCTAGTTCCCTGACCCAGGATCCAACCTGAGCCCTCTGCTCTAGGAACTCAGACTCTTAACCACTGGACCATCAGGGAAGTCCCCTCAGTCAATTCTTTTGGCTTATGGTTAGGCAGCAGCCTCTCTCTCTTTAGTAATGTTCTTGCCAGTTGCCTAGGGCCCTTCTCATTTGCTCCCAGCCTACTCACTCCTCTTCCAACTGGGTTTCCATTTTACCACTGAGTCTTGGCTCTGTTCTCTTTTACAGTCTTCCTTTTGCCATTTAGTGGTTCCATTCTTCCTCAGAGTCTTGGCTCAAACGTGTACACACAGCATTTCATCTAGCTGTCCCTCCAGGACCCCAGCTCTGGCTCTAGGCTTGGACTGGCAGCTTTGCTGGCCCCATCCAACTTCACTGCTTCCCCAGTGCTTCCCCCTCTCCTCTAAACCACTAAAGGGGGTTTCAGACAACTCCTATTCATCAACTCATCATTTCAACAAATAGTTCTGATGTATCTATTGAGCCTTGTGATAGGCACATTGCAAAGAACTATGCTTAGTGCTGGGATACGATGGTAGATAAGAAATACAAGGTCTATGACCTCATGGGCTTGCACATTATGACAATATTATTGAAGACATCTGGTAGAAAATAGTCAGATGGAACTACATTAGCAGGATAGTTAGGGAACACTGCTATGAGGAAGTAAGGTTTGATTCAGGACTTGAAGGTTTAAAAGGAATCAGACAGGTGAGGAACCCAGTGTGAAAGCATTTTAGGTAGAGGGAATTACAAATGAAAGAATTCTGAGGTTAGATAGAGTTTGATACATAACACAAATACAAAAGGCCAATATGGATGAAGCATAGTGAGTTGAAGGGAGAAGAGTCAGAGAAATGCAAAGGGCCATATCAGGTAGGAGTTTTAATTTCATTTTAAGTATGATAGAAAGCCAACAGAGGGTTTTATTCAGCAGAGTGACATGATTTACTTTCCATTTTTAAATGATTACCTTACCTTCCAGTTTGGGGAAGAGGTGAGCTTCCTTTGGTCCAGGGTAGTAAAAGTCGAGATAGGAGAAATAGATGAATTAGAAACTCATATTGGATGTAGAATGGTCAGGATTTGCTGATGGATTGAATTTGGGGAGTGAGAAGGAAGGCGGAATCAATGATGACTCCCAGGTTAATGTCACTTTTTCTAAGATGGAAAATATGGGAGAGACATATTGGGTAGGAGTAGGGTGTCAAGAGTTATATTTTATGTGTTGTATTAGAAATGTCTATATAAGTTCAAATGGTGATTTTAAATGGGCAGGTGTATAGATAAATCTGAAATTTAGAGTCCTTTTAGGATTTTCACTGGGAATCATCAACATAAAGATGGTATTTTAGTCGAACTGATGAAACCACTTAAGGAGTGATTTGAGAGAGAAGAGGAAGCTCAAGACAAAGTGTGGGAAACTGGTATTTAGAGTTCAAGTAGGAGATGTTGAGAAGTAAAGATTGGTAAAATGTGGTATTTTATTTACAAAGTATAAAGAGGAAATGTTTCAAGGAAATAAAGAATGATCATCCACGTCAAATGCTAATGACAGGGCTAATAAAGTCAGGACTAAAACATAATCATTGGATTTGGCAACACAGATCTCTGGGGATATTGACAAGAGTGGTTTCAGTGGATTGACAGGTATGAGAAACACACTGGAGTGGATTTAGGAATAAAGAGGATGCAAAGAAGAAGAGATTGCACATGTAGATGGTCCTTTCAAGAATGTTTTCTGGGCTTCCCTGGTGGTCAAGTGGTTAAGAATCTGCCTGCTAATGCAGAGTACACAGATTCAATCTGATCCTTGGTCTGGGAAGATCTCACATGCTGCAGAGTAACTAAGACCATGTGCCACAACTACTGAAGCTGACATGCTTAAAGTCTGTGCTCTACAACAAGAGAAGCCACTGCAGTGAGAAGTCCACATGTTGCAATGAAGAGTAGCAACTAAGCACACACCAGTGCTAACTCGAGTTGGTATGTTGGTAAGAATTACTTCATAGAGAGGGCAAAAGTCTTCATAAAGGAGAGAAGCGATGCTGTGGCAATGACTTCTGTGCTGTGCTAAGTTGCTTCAGTCATGTCCTACTTTTTGCAACCCTACGGATTTAGTCTGCCAGGCTCCTCTGTCCATGAGATTCTCCAGGCAAGAATACTGGAGTGGGTAGCCATGCTCTCCTCCAGGTGATCTTCCCAACCCAGGGATGGAACATGCATCACTTATGTTTCTTGTATATGCAGGTGGGTGCCATTTGGCAATGACTTCTAGACATCCTCTAATATCTGTCTCATCCTCTTCTGCAATAATAAAATCCCCAAATCCATAGCTCACCTTATGACCCACTAGATTAAAGATTATACTCTCCAGCTTTCCTTGCTGCTAGTTGTGGTCTATCTCTGGCTAATAAGATGTAAGCAGAAGAGTCATGTGACAGCTCTTGGGAACCTTCTGTGAAAGGGCACATGCCTGTTGTCCCATCTTTTCTCCTTTCTTCCATCCAGTTGCCTGAGCTTTGGATGTGATGGTTGGAGCGCAAGCTAGTGTTTTGACCTTGAGGACAAAGGTCACACCCAAGAGATGCAGCAAGTTGAGAGGCATGTGATTTTTGAAGATTTTATGGAGCAGCATCACCAATATAAACTCTGAACTGCCTACTTCCATTTGTTTATGTATGAGAGAAATAAACTCTCGTGTTTGAGCAACTACTATTTTGGACCTAAGTTGCTTACAGACAAACCTAATCCTGACTGATTCCAGTGGACAAGTGGAAGGAATGACCTTTAACTGAAGACGGCTTATCCAACATATCAGAAAACAAGGGTACTGGTGGAGGTAGGTGGGTAGATATGGTAAGGAATTTCTTATTTAACTCATTCTCTTTTCTCAGTGAGGTGGGTGATGAGGTCTTCAGCTGAGAATGGAGATGGACAGAAGAGGGTTATATGTAGAATAGAGAAGGCATCGCCCAGAATTTAATATCTAGAAGAGCAAGGAGATGCCTTTGCCATCTGTGAGGGCCCTCTATTAAGAGTTGAATGATTTCCCTTCTTATTTGTACCAGCATTGTTCTCCTGAATCCTTGACTCCATGATCACTTTTTCATGCATTATTTTCTAGAGTACCCTGATTCTGATAGTCTCATGCTCTCTATCCTGTACTTTCAAAGCTGTGCCCTTTCCCCTCATTCCCTAGACAGGATTCCCCTGGGATGCCAGTGCTTTCCTACAACTGAACTAGACTTGCCATGCCCTTGTTGGTCTGGACTTGCAGTTTTTAACACCCCATCCCACCGCACTCCACCCTGGTCTCACAGTTACTTTTCTGGTTTGCTTTGTAGACCTTCTAGCCTTCACCATCTTGAGCAAATTCTGCTCATCAACTGACACCTTTTTCACTTCCATCCCAAGTTCCAGCTTGCCCATCCTTCAAAGCCTAGTTCTGGTTCTGCTTCCTTCAGGAAGCTTTTCCTTCCCCTCTTTCTCCTCCCTCTGTTCCTTTCTCTCTCTCTCGTTTTTTTGGGGGGCTGCACCATGTGGATTGTGGGATCTCATTTCCCCAACCAAGAATTGAACTCTGGCGACAGCAGAGAAAGAATGGGATCCTAACCACTAGCCCACCAGGGAACTCCTCAGGAAACCTTTTCTAGCTCATTCAATCCACTCTGATTTTTAAATCAGTGAATGAAAAACTTGATACCTATTATGTGACTATAGTAGATTGCTGTCCCTGAATATCTATACATAAGTATTCATACACTTATAATCTGTACCACATAGTTGAACATATGACATACAGAAATTCCTTCCCACTCTTCCACTCCCACTCGCTTTCTTTCCTTGTACCTTACCCTCTTACTAAGTGTGGATTTTCTGAAAAAGAAATATTCGGAGTTTTCCACCCTCCAAAATGAAGCACTGGAGTCATGCTTCAAGATGAGGTCAATACTAGCAAGAGAGGTGTATGTAGTACTCTGAAGAACATGAAGGACCATAGACAGTATTTCTTGGACCACTTACCTCAGACTCAATCTGGAGAGCTGGCTAAAATGAAAATGTCTATGAGCCAAGAGACATACGTAGGAATGTTTAGGGTGATGTTATTTATAATAGTGAACAAAACAAAACAATGACCAAAAAAAAATAATAAAACCACCCAGAAACAACCCAAATGACCATGAACAAGAGAATGGATAAATAAATTAAATTGTGGTGTATTCATACAATGGAATACTGCATAGCAGTGAAAATGACTAAACCACAGCTAAATACACCAACATGAATGAATCTCAAAAACAATGTGGGGGGCTTCCCTGGTGGTCCAGTGGGTAAGGACACTGCCTTGCAGTGCAAGGGGCACCGGTTCA
The DNA here is from genome assembly GCA_022376925.1 of Tragulus kanchil. Lineage (NCBI taxonomy): Eukaryota > Metazoa > Chordata > Mammalia > Artiodactyla > Tragulidae > Tragulus > Tragulus kanchil. The sequence goes on along the minus strand of JAIOJX010000001.1, from coordinate 59,729,401 downwards.
ATCCCTGGCCTGGGAAGATCCACGTGCCACGGAGCGGCTGGACCGATGTGTCAAAGTACCAAGCCGGAGCTCTGGCGCGCATGCGCCCAGAGCTGTTGCTCTCCAACAACAGAGGCCGCTGCAATGGGAGGCCCACATGGGCCGAAGAACAAAGATGGATGAAAATGAACAAATGAAAGACCAATAGAAGTGGCCCGCCTGCTCCCCTCCCTCCCCCTCTCCCTCCTCAAATAAATAAATAAATAAATAAATCTTAAAAAATAAAAAAAGATAAAACCTCTCAGAATTAAAAAAAATTAAACAAAAACAAAAACAATGTGGAATGATACAGCAAGTAGCTAAAGATTACAAATAATATGACATCATTATATAAATCTTAAAACAAGTAAGCTAGTTTTTTTTCCCTACTTCAGAGATACAATTGCATGTGGAAAACAATAAGAAACACAAAAAGTAATTAGCATAAAATTCAGAAAAGTGCTTACCTCTTGGAGGAAGAGAGAGGAATGTAACTGGGGAGGGATACACAGAGAAATGCTCTAATTATTGGGCTGACCCAAATGTTTGTTTGGGTTTTCCAACCTATGTTACAGAAAAACCCAAACAGTTACACCAATCCAATATGAAGCTCAGTGGTTGGTGCATGGATGTTCATTGCATTATGGTTCTTTAAATTATACATATGTATCATACACACTCTTGTATGCATATCTCACAGTGAAAAATTTAAGTGTGGATTTCCAGCCCCTGCTCAGATCTATTGAACCTGAATTATTAATGGTAAGTTCCCTGAATCTACATTTTCACTTGGTAACCCTGAATGGTTCTGAAATCAGAACTACTGACATGAGCTCTTTTTATATAACCTGTTAGAGCCAGGAAACTGGTGCTGAGAAGGCTAGAAAAAGGCCCAAGGTCTGTGGAAGAGAAGAGAAAGAGAAACTGTACAGAGACGGGACCCCCAAATACTCCTTCCAGATGCTTGTGTGTGGCCTGGTAGACAACTTTGAGGTTTGGGGAAAGTCTGGACAATTCGTATATCATTCTTTGAGTTTCTTTTTTTTTTTTTTTTTTTAATTTATTTATTTATTTTGGGCGAGGTTCGGGTTGGGGAGGGAGGGGAGCGGGTGGGCCTCTTCTATTGGTCTTTCATTTCTCTATTTTCATCCATCTGTGTTCTTTGGCTCCTGTGGGCCTCCCATCGTGGTGGCGTCTGTCGTTGCAGAGCGCCGGCTCTGGGCGCATGCGCTCCAGAGCTCCGGCTTGGTGATTGGACACATCGGTCCAGCCGCTCCGCAGCACGTGGATCTTCCCAGGCCAGGGATTGAACCGGCGCCCCTTGCACTGCAAGGCGGTGTCCTTACCCACTGGACCACCAGGGGAAGCCCTCTTTGAGTTTCATATTTAAAAAAAAATTTTGGGGTGTCCTGGGCCTTCGCTGCTGTACTTGGACTTTCTTTAATTGTGGTGAGCAGGGGCTATTCTCTAGCTGTAGTGTGAGGGTGTCCCACTGTGGGGCTTCTCTTGTTGCATAGCACAGACTCTAGAGCATGGGCTCAGAAGTTGTGGTGCCTGGGTTTAGTTGCTCCACAGCATGTGGAATCATCCTGCACCAGGGATTGAACCAGTTTCCTCTGCATTGGCAGGCAGGTTCTTAACCACAGGACCACCATGAAAGCCCTGAGTTCTATATTTTAATTGTGATTGGTGATAGAAAAGCCAGTTGGTGAAAGAATCTGCCTGCAATGCAGGAGACACAGGTTCAGTCCCTCGGTCTGGAAGATATGCTGGAGGATGAAATGGCAACCCACTCCAGTATTCTTGCCTGGAGAATTCCATGCACAGAGAAGCCTGGTGGGCTACAGTCCAGGAGGTTGTAAGAGTTGAACAGGACTTAGTGACTAAACCACCACCACCAGATATTATAGGCATAAGTGAAGAGGGTTTTTTGTTGTTGTTGTTTTAAATCTTGCTACAAGCTCTGCAATGACAAAACACCACAAACAGAGTGGCTTAAACAACTCTACTTTCTCATAGTTCTTAAAGCTAGATGTCTGAGATTAGATGTCTGCAGAGTTGGTTTCTTCTGAGGCCTCTCTCCTCGGCTTGCAAATGGACACCTTCTGGTTGTGAGTTCACATGGTTGTCCCTCTGTGCAAGTATGTGTTTGGAGTCTCTTCCTGTGTCCTAACTTCTAATAAGGACACCGGGCATACTGAATTAGGGCTCTCCCTAATGATCCCATTTTAACTTAATGAAGTGGGGAGGGGCACAATTCAACCCATCACAGTATGGAATGTGTATTTTTTTGAAATAAATTTATTATTTATTTTTGGCTATGCTGGGTCTTCGTTGCTGTGTGGGCTTTTCCCTAGTTGTGCTGAGGGGGGGCCATTTGCTAGTCACCATGCACGGGCTTCTCACTGCGGTGGCTTCTCTTGTTGTGGAGCATGGGCTCATTTGTTGTGGCTCACGGGTCTAGAGCACAGGCTTAATAGTTGAGGCGCACGGGCTCAGCCACTCTGCAGCATGTGGGATCCTCTTGGACCAGGGATTGAATCTGTGTCTCCTGCATGGGTGGGCAACTCCTCACCACTGAACCACCAGGAAAACCCTGGAATTGTGTTTTGTCTTTGTTTGTTTCGGTATGGCCTTCATGGTACCCTGCAGAGAGCTGCACATCCAAGGCTGCCTAATTCATATTGACTGCATGATCAGTGAAAGATTTGGTGGGGAAGAAGGGAAACAGCAATGAGTAAAACGGATCCATCTTTCTTCAGAGTTGACTGGTTGTCTCAGGTTCATCAGATTGACTAGCTGATCAGTTATCCTCCATTGTAAATAAACCAGGCATTAAGAATCCAGGAAACATTCACTCCAGACAAGATAAAGCATTAAGCTGCTTGAAGCCTGAACTCTTAACAGTTTGACATTTCTTTTAAAAGCTGTTGGAATCCCTCTCTCCAGGAAACCCAGTCAGAGGGAGCTTAGTGTTTTACTTATCCAAGTCTTTGCGGCAATGAATTAAACATGTATCAAAAAGGGAGGCATCAAATCTTGCTGCATCTCCCTCTCCCATGCTGAGCTGGCACATCCCAAGGGCAAGGCCAATCAGCCTCGTCATGGAACGGCGGAGTCAGACAGATGAATTGGAGAGGAAGTAAAAAAAAAAAAGGCAAAGAAAAGCCTTGGCAAAGAAAGAGCCTTTGATTTCTCGCCTCATCATCCCAGACAGAGCTGCTATGACTGTTTCTTCGACTCCTACCAGCACCAGCGTGACCTCCGGGGACTGGGAATGGGGGAAGGAAGCAGCAAGCTAGATTCTACTATCAAAGATTTGTAAAGGAAAGACACAAAGCAAACCTGGCCAGATGCTTCTGTTAACCACATAGACATATACCACTTCATTTCACCCTCACAACAATCTTAGGAAATAGGCAACAACATCTATGCTGGGTCTTCGTTGCTGTGTGGGCTTTTCCTAGTTGTGCTGAGGGGCCATTTGCTAGTCACCATGCACGGGCTTCTCACTGCGGTGGCTTCTCTTGTTGTGGAGCATGGGCTCATTTGTTGTGGCTCACGGGTCTAGAGCACAGGCTTAATAGTTGAGGCGCACGGGCTCAGCCACTCTGCAGCATGTGGGATCCTCTTGGACCAGGGATTGAATCTGTGTCTCCTGCATGGGTGGGCAACTCCTCACCACTGAACCACCAGGAAAACCCTGGAATTGTGTTTTGTCTTTGTTTGTTTCGGTATGGCCTTCATGGTACCCTGCAGAGAGCTGCACATCCAAGGCTGCCTAATTCATATTGACTGCATGATCAGTGAAAGATTTGGTGGGGAAGAAGGGAAACAGCAATGAGTAAAACGGATCCATCTTTCTTCAGAGTTGACTGGTTGTCTCAGGTTCATCAGATTGACTAGCTGATCAGTTATCCTCCATTGTAAATAAACCAGGCATTAAGAATCCAGGAAACATTCACTCCAGACAAGATAAAGCATTAAGCTGCTTGAAGCCTGAACTCTTAACAGTTTGACATTTCTTTTAAAAGCTGTTGGAATCCTCTCTCCAGGAAACCCAGTCAGAGGGAGCTTAGTGTTTTACTTATCCAAGTCTTTGCGGCAATGAATTAAACATGTATCAAAAAGGGAGGCATCAAATCTTGCTGCATCTCCCTCTCCCATGCTGAGCTGGCACATCCCAAGGGCAAGGCCAATCAGCCTCGTCATGGAACGGCGGAGTCAGACAGATGAATTGGAGAGGAAGTAAAAAAAAAAAAGGCAAAGAAAAGCCTTGGCAAAGAAAGAGCCTTTGATTTCTCGCCTCATCATCCCAGACAGAGCTGCTATGACTGTTTCTTCGACTCCTACCAGCACCAGCGTGACCTCCGGGGACTGGGAATGGGGGAAGGAAGCAGCAAGCTAGATTCTACTATCAAAGATTTGTAAAGGAAAGACACAAAGCAAACCTGGCCAGATGCTTCTGTTAACCACATAGACATATACCACTTCATTTCACCCTCACAACAATCTTAGGAAATAGGCAGGACAGGTAAGATTTGTCTCTCATTCTAGATAATGAAAAAGAAGCCCAGAGAGATGGAAATGTTTACAGACAGCTGGTAGGTGATAGAGCTGAGGCTAGAGTTCAGGGTTCCGGGGACTCTTTCAACAGATGAAGAATTCATCTAATTTTCCCACCACCTCAATTTTATATAAGGAGCAGGGGGGGGGATGATTTGCAGCACAGATTTTACAATTGGAATGTAGCGTTGGGAGTCATCAGAAGAGAACACCAGAACTCAGAGAAAGACCCAGCAGGACTCCAGAGGTCTATTTATCCCCATAACTCACTTTGTGAAGCCACCTCTGTAAGTTTGCCTGGCTTCTGCCTCTTTTGCAATATCCAACATATTCAACTTCAGTAGTGACCCATGAGGTCTCCCTGTACCAAGCCTTGCTTACCACTCTGGCCTCCTCTCTCTTCAAGTCTCCATTTTTGTCCCATGATCCAGCCAATAGGACCGTGAACAGTTCCTGGAACACCCTGGGTTCACTCCTCCCAGTTTTCTTAAAAAAAAAAAAAAAAAGTGAAAGTGTTAGTCGCTCCATCGTGTCCGACTCTTTACAACTGTAGCCAACCAAATTCCTCTGTCCATGGAATTCCCCAGGTAGGAATACTGGAGTGGGGAGCCATTATATCCCCCAGGAGATCTTCCCAATCCAGGGATCAAACTCAGGTCTCCTGCACTGCAGGCAAACTCTACCATCTGAGCCACCAGGGAAGCCCAAATTTATTATTTTATTATAGAGCCACTCCCTTCCCTGGGGGATCTTCCCAACCCAGGGATCAAACCCTTGTTTCCTGCATTGCAGGTGAATTCTTTACCATCTGAGCCCCCAGATATTATTTATTTATTTGACTCTGCTGGGTCTTAGTTGTGGGACGTGGGAATCTTTATCTTCATTGCTGCATGCAAAATATTTTTAGGTGTGGCATACTAACTCTTAATTGCAGAAGGTGGGATCTAGTTCACCAACCAAGGATGGAACCCAGGGCCCCTGTTTTGGGAGATCAAGCTGTAAGCCACCAGACCACCAGGGATGTCCCCATACCTCCCAGCCTTCTAAGACTTGCTTTTCTGCCTCCTTCAGTCTCTTGAGCTCTCCATTCTCCCAGTTTGTTAGTCCCTTCCTTCCCTACTGAGCAGAAACATCTGGCTGAGTACCTAAACCCCTGCCTCTGCACCGCCCTCCCTTGCGAGCCCTCCTACCCTTCATCCACACACACCCAACCAAATCCCAACTAGGGAACAGTATAATGCTAACCTTCTCCATTCTTAGAATTGAAAAGTTAAGCCCTTGTGGAAGCAAATCTCCCAACTTGAGACTTGTTGTTCAATCACTCAGTCATGTCCTACTCTTTGCGACCCCATGGATTGCAGCATACCAGGCTTTCCTGTCCCTCACCATCTCCTGAGGCATGCTCAGACTCATGCCCACTGAGCTAATGATGCCATCCAACATCTCATCCTCTGCTATTTTTTTCCTTTTCCCACTTAGTCCTACCCAAGCCTTGCTTACCACTCTGGCCTCCCCCCTTTTTTTGTCCCATGATCCAGCCAATAGGACCGTGAACAGTTCCTGGAACACCCTGGGTTCACTCCTCCCAGTTTTCTTAAAAAAAAAAAAAGTGAAAGTGTTAGTCGCTCCATCGTGTCCGACTCTTTACAACTGTAGCCAACCAAATTCCTCTGTCCATGGAATTCCCCAGGTAGGAATACTGGAGTGGGGAGCCATTATATCCCCCAGGAGATCTTCCCAATCCAGGGATCAAACTCAGGTCTCCTGCACTGCAGGCAAACTCTACCATCTGAGCCACCAGGGAAGCCCAAATTTATTATTTTATTATAGAGCCACTCCCTTCCCTGGGGGATCTTCCCAACCCAGGGATCAAACCCTTGTTTCCTGCATTGCAGGTGAATTCTTTACCATCTGAGCCCCCAGATATTATTTATTTATTTGACTCTGCTGGGTCTTAGTTGTGGGACGTGGGAATCTTTATCTTCATTGCTGCATGCAAAATATTTTTAGGTGTGGCATACTAACTCTTAATTGCAGAAGGTGGGATCTAGTTCACCAACCAAGGATGGAACCCGGGGCCCCTGTTTTGGGAGATCAAGCTGTAAGCCACCAGACCACCAGGGATGTCCCCATACCTCCCAGCCTTCTAAGACTTGCTTTTCTGCCTCCTTCAGTCTCTTGAGCTCTCCATTCTCCCAGTTTGTTAGTCCCTTCCTTCCCTACTGAGCAGAAACATCTGGCTGAGTACCTAAACCCCTGCCTCTGCACCGCCCTCCCTTGCGAGCCCTCCTACCCTTCATCCACACACACCCAACCAAATCCCAACTAGGGAACAGTATAATGCTAACCTTCTCCATTCTTAGAATTGAAAAGTTAAGCCCTTGTGGAAGCAAATCTCCCAACTTGAGACTTGTTGTTCAATCACTCAGTCATGTCCTACTCTTTGCGACCCCATGGATTGCAGCATACCAGGTTTCCCTGTCCTTCACCATCTCCTGAGGCATGCTCAGACTCATGCCCACTGAGCTAATGATGCCATCCAACATCTCATCCTCTGCTATCCTTTTCTCCTTCTGACTTCAATCTTTCCCAACATTAGGGTCTTTTCCAATGAGTCATCTTCATATCAGGTGGCCAAAGTATTGGAGCTTCAGCTTCAGCATCATTCCTTCCAATGACTATTCAGGGTTGATTTCCTTTAGGACTGACTGGTTTGATATCCTTGCAGTCCAACGGACTCTCAAGAGTCTTCTCCAGAACCACAGTTCAAAGGCATCAATTCTTCGGTGCTCAGCCCTCTTTATGGTCCAACTCTCATATCTATACATGACTACTGGAAAAACCATAGCTTTGACTATACAGACCTTTGTAGGTAAAGTCTTTGCTTTTTAATATGCTGTCTAAGATTGTCATATCTTTTCTTCCAAGGAGCAAGCATCTTTTAATTTTATGACTAGTCATTGTCTGCCCCAATTCGAGACCGCTGCCCCTATAAACCTGCATTCTTTTTAGCTGGACCTGCAGCCCACTCATCAGTCCTCTCACCTGCCCTTGGTCCAGTTCCACTCACACTCCTCTCAGTGACATCTCCGAACCTTTCACTACCCTCCCGCAGGCCTTTACTTGACCCTTCTTGCCTCACTCTTGGCAGAAAACTTTGCTTTCCACTTCAGTGAGAAAATTGAGGCCATTGGAATGGATCTCTCCAACTTCCAACTGTACCAACTACAGTCTCCTCTCTATCTACTCCCATTCTTCCTTTCTTCTCCCCCACTTTCAGAGTGCGAGGTCCCATCTTCCTGCTTGAGGCCAACTCCTTTAATCAGGCCTTGGACCTACTCCTCTTGCCTCCTCCAGGACCTTATTCTGTCAGCTGACCCCTCTCTCTCTTATCTTCTATATCTGTTCCTCAACTGGGTTTTTCCTCTTAGCCTAAAATTTCAAGCCTCTTTAATAAAACCAAAACAAATGCAAACTTTTTTTTTTTTAAATGTTTTGGCTGTGCTAAGCGGCATACAGATCTTAGTTCCCTGACCAGGAATTGAACTCATGCCCCCTGTATTGACTTTGTGGAGTCTCAGCTCATTCTTACCGTCTTCTGAGGCATGCTCACACTCATGCCCACTGAGCTAATGATGCCATCCAACATCTCATCCTCTGCTATCCTTTTCTCCTTCTGACTTCAATCTTTCCCAACATTAGGGTCTTTTCCAATGAGTCATCTTCATATCAGGTGGCCAAAGTATCGGGGCTTCAGCTACAGTATCATTCCTTCCAATGACTATTCAGGGTTGATGTCCCTTAGGACTGACTGGTTTCATCTCCTTGCAGTCCAAGGGACGCTCAAGAGTCTTCTCCAACACCACAGTTCAAAGACATCAATTCTTCGGCGCTCAGCCTTCTTTATGGTCCAACTCTCATATCTATACATGACTACTGGAAAAACCATAGCTTTGACTATACAGACCTTTGTAGGTAAAGTCTTTGCTTTTTAATATGCTGTCTAAGATTGTCATATCTTTTCTTCCAAGGAGCAAGCATCTTTTAATTTTATGACTAGTCATTGTCTGCCCCAATTCGAGACCGCTGCCCCTATAAACCTGCATTCTTTTTAGCTGGACCTGCAGCCCACTCATCAGTCCTCTCACCTGCCCTTGGTCCAGTTCCACTCACACTCCTCTCAGTGACATCTCCGAACCTTTCACTACCCTCCCGCAGGCCTTTACTTGACCCTTCTTGCCTCACTCTTGGCAGAAAACTTTGCTTTCCACTTCAGTGAGAAAATTGAGGCCATTGGAATGGATCTCTCCAACTTCCAACTGTACCAACTACAGTCTCCTCTCTATCTACTCCCATTCTTCCTTTCTTCTCCCCCACTTTCAGAGTGCGAGGTCCCATCTTCCTGCTTGAGGCCAACTCCTTTAATCAGGCCTTGGACCTACTCCTCTTGCCTCCTCCAGGACCTTATTCTGTCAGCTGACCCCTCTCTCTCTTATCTTCTATATCTGTTCCTCAACTGGGTTTTTCCTCTTAGCCTACAAATTCAAGCCTCTCTTATAAAAACAAAACAAATGCAAACCTTTTTTTTTTTAAATGTTTTGGCTGTGCTAAGCGGCATACAGATCTTAGTTCCCTGACCAGGAATTGAACTCATGCCCCCTGTATTGACTTTGTGGAGTCTCAGCCATTGGATCACCAGGGAAGTCCCTCAGACCATTTTTTTTGGCTCTTTGTTTGATCCATTCTAGCTACTGTTGAGTCTTTTCTCCTCTCCTTTCTCATCTAGTCTTCTCAGAAGTGTACTCTACATATGCTGGCTTCACATTCTTTACATTCACTTCTTTTTTGGGGGGGTAGGGTGGGCAGGCCACTTCTATTGGTCTTTCATTTATTTATTTTCATCCATCTTTATTCTTTGGCCTGTGTGGACCTCCCATTGCAGTGGCCTCTGTTGTCGCAGAGCGCCGGCTCTGGGCGCATGTGCTCCAGAGCTCTGGCTCGGTAACTGGACACATGGGTCCAGCCGCTCCGCGGCACGTGGGATCTTCCCAGGCCAGGGATTGAACCGGCGCCCCTTGCACTGCAAGGCAGTGTCCTTACCCTCTGGACCACCAGGGAAGCCCCTATATTCACTTCTGAACCAACTGAAGTCTAGCTTCTGCCTTCCCCTAGCACTCTACAAAATATTCTTCCTAAATCATTAGTTACCTACTCCTTGCCAAGCCAATAGACAGTGCTCAGTTCTTAGCAAATCTCTTTGCAGTTTTTTCTTTCTTTTTTTAAATTATGAAAGTATGATAGCATATTTACAGGAAACTTAGAAAATATAGAACAAAGTTATATACAGTTCCATTATATATTAAAATTATTTTTAAAGTAGATAAATGAGAAAAATTTTAGTTGGAGTTTCAATATCAAACTGTCAAAAATTAGCAGAATGAATATACAAAAATGTAGAATGATACAGTAGACCTGAAAAGCACTATTAACCAATTCAACATAATTAAAATTTATACAATTTTCACACAACAGTAGGATACAAATGTAAGTAACAAGTTCTCGATTTCCACTGATCGCCTGTTCCCTTTGTAATACCCATTATTCATCCCTCGCCACATGTGTAGGCTCCTCTTCTACCACTTAGTCCTTCACTCTCCGTATTGCCCACTGTTGTCCTTAGTTCACTGCTTTCATCCTGTGCTAGTCTTTCCCTACATGATCTCATTCATTCTCATGTTAGTAAATCCTCTTTCGGTTGAAGAATAAAATACAAAAAACCTTCACTCAAATTATCCTCACTGGCTGGACTTTGATTTGAGGCTGTACATTGACTGAAATGTGTGATCTATCCAGTAGGGAAGCAGCTTCATGAACGAGCAAATCTCTCGTGGGCCACAGGTTCACTTTCTCTGTCTCTCTTTTTCTATCATTTTCACCAGTGTCTACTCCATTCTTCTCTTTCTACTGCCCAACATCTTCTGATCTTCTGTTTATCCATTGCTTTTTTTTTTTTTGGCTTCTTATTGGTTTATTTGTTTATTTATTTATTTTCATCCATCTTTATTCTTCGGCCTGTGTGGGCCTCCCACTGCAGTGGCCTCTCTTGCTGCAGAGCACCAGTTCTGGGCATGTGCATTCCAGAGCGCTGGCTGGTAATTAGACACACTGGTCCAGCCGCTCCACAGCACATGGGATCTTCCCAGGCCAGGGATCGAACCTTGCACTGCAAGGTGAACTCTTTACCCACTGGACCACCAGAGAAGCCTATCCATTTTTTTTATCTCCCTCTTACCTCAGCTTCAGATGGCCTCAGTTTGTCATAATCCCAATTGCCTATAATCTTCCAGCCTAAGTTTCCAGTGTTAACTGGCCTGGAGTCTCTGTAGTCCTTAGTTCAAAATCCTTAGAGAGGGTTTCTAATTATTCCAGTTTATCTTTTTCATCATGTCATGGATCATATGTCTCTGGTCAGTTTATAGATTGGTTGTCTTTGGGTCAGGGCTGCAATCACGGCAGGTTGGGGGGTGGGTAGTAGTTGGATAGATCATGTAGCACAAATTTCAGCTGTTTGGACAGCAGTCAGTGGATGCAGCAAGTTCCATTAGCAGTGGTGTGATAGGTGGAGACTAATGTCCCCAGCACAACATCTAATCTCTAGCACAGACTCCCCCAGTGCTTTAAACTCCAGTTCAATTCTTATTGATAAAATGGAAACATTTAAATTTCAAAATGCCTGCTAGGCACCACATTTTGGATGCTGCCTAGACACCTTAAACTCATCATATCTGAAAGGGGAATTTTCCATTTCTTCAATACAAGGAGAAACACTTAGCTCCTGTATTGCCCACTGTTGTCCTTAGTTCACTGCTTTCATCCTGTGCTAGTCTTTCCCTACATGATCTCATTCATTCTCATGTTAGTAAATCCTCTTTCGGTTGAAGAATAAAATACAAAAAACCTTCACTCAAATTATCCTCACTGGCTGGACTTTGATTTGAGGCTGTACATTGACTGAAATGTGTGATCTATCCAGTAGGGAAGCAGCTTCATGAACGAGCAAATCTCTCGTGGGCCACAGGTTCACTTTCTCTGTCTCTCTTTTTCTATCATTTTCACCAGTGTCTACTCCATTCTTCTCTTTCTACTGCCCAACATCTTCTGATCTTCTGTTTATCCATTGCTTTTTTTTTTTTTTGGCTTCTTATTGGTTTATTTGTTTATTTATTTATTTTCATCCATCTTTATTCTTCGGCCTGTGTGGGCCTCCCACTGCAGTGGCCTCTCTTGCTGCAGAGCACCAGTTCTGGGCATGTGCATTCCAGAGCGCTGGCTGGTAATTAGACACACTGGTCCAGCCGCTCCACAGCACATGGGATCTTCCCAGGCCAGGGATCGAACCTTGCACTGCAAGGTGAACTCTTTACCCACTGGACCACCAGAGAAGCCTATCCATTTTTTTTATCTCCCTCTTACCTCAGCTTCAGATGGCCTCAGTTTGTCATAATCCCAATTGCCTATAATCTTCCAGCCTAAGTTTCCAGTGTTAACTGGCCTGGAGTCTCTGTAGTCCTTAGTTCAAAATCCTTAGAGAGGGTTTCTAATTATTCCAGTTTATCTTTTTCATCATGTCATGGATCATATGTCTCTGGTCAGTTTATAGATTGGTTGTCTTTGGGTCAGGGCTGCAATCACGGCAGGTTGGGGGGTGGGTAGTAGTTGGATAGATCATGTAGCACAAATTTCAGCTGTTTGGACAGCAGTCAGTGGATGCAGCAAGTTCCATTAGCAGTGGTGTGATAGGTGGAGACTAATGTCCCCAGCACAACATCTAATCTCTAGCACAGACTCCCCCAGTGCTTTAAACTCCAGTTCAATTCTTATTGATAAAATGGAAACATTTAAATTTCAAAATGCCTGCTAGGCACCACATTTTGGATGCTGCCTAGACACCTTAAACTCATCATATCTGAAAGGGGAATTTTCCATTTCTTCAATACAAGGAGAAAGGCACCACCTTTTGAATTCTCTCTCATTGTTGATGGCACCACTATTTTTATTGCTATTTTCATTACCACGGTCGTTAGTACCATCCCTATAGCTAACCAAGCTAGAGAACTTATATCATTTTGAAGTTTCTTTCACATCTATGATCCATATTCAATTGATCACAAGGCCCTGCCTATTTTACCTTCTAATATTTGTACTTAATTTCTTTCTCTCCTTTCCACACTGCTCCCATTTAAGCCACCATTATTTTTTCACTTGGAGTCTTGCAACAGTCTCCAAACTGGGTTCCCCTTTTCCTGTCTTGTCCCTCTTGAAACCATCCCTCACGTCACCAGTAGAGTGATCTACATCTCTTAAAACATACGTGACCATGCCTCTTCTCTTAGATCTTTCAGTGACTATTGTCTATTGGATCAAGACTAAGCACTTAACATCCAAGGCCCTGCTCTTCCTTTTGCTCTAGCCCCTTGGCTGCCACAACTTGCCATTCATTTTACATCTCAGCGTCACCACACTGCTAATTCCCTCTTCACAGCATGCTGTTTCTCACTCTATGCCTTTACTTCTGCTGACCCTTTCTGCTAGGAATACCTTGGGTCCAGTCCTTCCTCCACAGTATTATTTAGATTCTGTTCAGGTATAACTGCTTCCAAGAGATGATCATTGCTTTTTCTCCTGTTTCCAATATGAACAAGGTTATTCTCTGTTCTCATCATGGTCTTTTTTCCATTGTCTCCTATCTTCTCATACTGCTCTTCAGAGGGCAGAGCCTGTGTCTTATTCACATCTATATTTCTAATACCTAGTGTAGGTCCTGGCATGCAGTAGGGGTTTACTTTTTGTTGAATGAATGAAAGGAGGAGAGGAAACGGAGGCTGAAGTGATCATAGGCAGTCCAGTGAGACAAAGGAGATGGAGGAGGAGAGGAAGAGAGAGGGAAGATGGAGAAGCTGGAAGGGAGATGGAGAGGGTGAGAGGAACCATCACACTGGGTTGAAATCATCTTTCCTCTGACCTAACTCAGAAGAACTAGCCAGAGGGCTGGGACCTGGCTCATCCCGCCTTACCCTATCCTAGGATCATAAAAGCTGGTACAGCTATGTTTAGGGTTGGGCATTAGAAGCCCTAGAGACAGATATACATTCAGGCTAAAGGACCATCAGCTAGGTCACTGCTGACAGCTGTAGCAAAAGGGCACCAGACTGTGAGAGGATGTGAACCTGCTGGGCTGCTGGAACTAGAGATGGGAGAGCTATTATTATTAATAACCAGGACTAGGCTGTGGGGAACCAGAGAGGTGACCAACTTCAGCTGGCTAGGATTCCACTTTTCAGATAAGCTGCTGCTTCCCACATCTGTGGATAATGCTGCAGTGCCCCAAAGGAAGCTGTAGTGCTATCAGCCAATCCTAGGTGCTTTTTGACTTTTAAACCATACAGAGAAAATACAAATGACCAGGGCTTTGAAATAAGAGGCTGAAGGGCTAGAAATTATGATAGTGTGGCCTGTACTCAAAGAAGGTCAATCCTAGTAGAAGCAAAACGAAGGCCCTTCCTAGACTACTCACTCCAGTATTCTTGGGCTTCCCTGGTGGCTCACATGGTGAAGAATCTACCTGCAATGTGGGAGACGTGGGTCGATCCCTGGGTTGGGAAGATTGCCTGGGGAAGGGAAAGGCTACCCATTCCAGTATTCTTGCTTGGAGAATTTCATGGGTCGTCTATGGGTCACAAGTGACTTTCATTTCCTTTCCCCTGAAATAGAATGCTCCTCAAACCTCCTGTCTCTCCTAGACCATCCTGGCTCAGGTTTCCCCATTTCTATCAAGGGTGTTTACAGACTTTCAGTCACAAGGTTCTTCCTTTCCTCCCTAGTTAATAATTAGTCAAAACTGGTTTAATCTTTCTACAAAACTGCTCTCTACTCAGTTAAGTTCTTCACTCTCAGGCTAACATATACCATTGACTTGACTGCACTCGCTTGCTCAGTCATGTCCGACTCTTTGTGACCCCATGGACTGTAGCCCACCAGGCTCCTCTGCCCACAGGATTCTCCAGGCAAGAATACTGGAGTGGATTACCATGCCCTCCACCAGGGGGTCTTCCAGAGCCAGGGATTGAACCCTCGTCTCTTATGTCTCCTACATTGGCAGGAAGAATCTTTACCACTAGTGCCACCTGGGAAACCCGACTATATCATAGTTTCTACCAAAAGCCCAGAGTCGTCAGTGGCTCCATGGGGTCCAACGGACAGACTCTACACTGCCAATCAGGCAAAAGAAGGTCACTGTGAACCCCGGGGGGGCCTGGGCTGCTGGAACTAGAGATGGGAGAGCTATTATTATTAATAACCAGGACTAGGCTGTGGGGAACCAGAGAGGTGACCAACTTCAGCTGGCTAGGATTCCACTTTTCAGATAAGCTGCTGCTTCCCACATCTGTGGATAATGCTGCAGTGCCCCAAAGGAAGCTGTAGTGCTATCAGCCAATCCTAGGTGCTTTTTGACTTTTAAACCATACAGAGAAAATACAAATGACCAGGGCTTTGAAATAAGAGGCTGAAGGGCTAGAAATTATGATAGTGTGGCCTGTACTCAAAGAAGGTCAATCCTAGTAGAAGCAAAACGAAGGCCCTTCCTAGACTACTCACTCCAGTATTCTTGGGCTTCCCTGGTGGCTCACATGGTGAAGAATCTACCTGCAATGTGGGAGACGTGGGTCGATCCCTGGGTTGGGAAGATTGCCTGGGGAAGGGAAAGGCTACCCATTCCAGTATTCTTGCTTGGAGAATTTCATGGGTCGTCTATGGGTCACAAGTGACTTTCATTTCCTTTCCCCTGAAATAGAATGCTCCTCAAACCTCCTGTCTCTCCTAGACCATCCTGGCTCAGGTTTCCCCATTTCTATCAAGGGTGTTTACAGACTTTCAGTCACAAGGTTCTTCCTTTCCTCCCTAGTTAATAATTAGTCAAAACTGGTTTAATCTTTCTACAAAACTGCTCTCTACTCAGTTAAGTTCTTCACTCTCAGGCTAACATATACCATTGACTTGACTGCACTCGCTTGCTCAGTCATGTCCGACTCTTTGTGACCCCATGGACTGTAGCCCACCAGGCTCCTCTGCCCACAGGATTCTCCAGGCAAGAATACTGGAGTGGATTACCATGCCCTCCACCAGGGGATCTTCCAGAGCCAGGGATTGAACCCTCGTCTCTTATGTCTCCTACATTGGCAGGAAGAATCTTTACCACTAGTGCCACCTGGGAAACCCGACTATATCATAGTTTCTACCAAAAGCCCAGAGTCGTCAGTGGCTCCATGGGGTCCAACGGACAGACTCTACACTGCCAATCCCAAAGTCTCTTTCCAGTTTGTTTCTTACCATCTACAACGCAAACCATTTTGTCCTTCCAATCTAGAAACTTGCAATTTTTCTGAACTCCTCCTTATGCTGTCCTACATCCAGCCTTGACTTAGGGATTCCTTCCACCTGGAATGCTTCTCACCAATCTCTCCCCTCAGGACATCACCACTAAACCCACGCTAAGAGCCAAGAATAGTCCCTGTCATTCACTGTTGGTGTGATATTGGACAAGCTGTGTTGCTTCCCCCACAAACTTCCATTACCTCATCAGTAAATGGGGATACAAACAATACCATTCAGGGTTGATGGGAAAAACAGAACTTATTTAATCTTAATACAACCTTATAAGTATTATATAGTCCCATTTTACAAATGGGAAAACTGAAAGAATACATTTTTTTTTAAAGGTATTTAGTACTCCTTAGGACAAACAACAAAAGCTAACTCTAGGTATGTTCAGAAGAGGGAATTATTGAAAAGCTGTCAAGTTGTTCACAGAATCAATGGAAAGGTTGGCCTTCCAGTTCAGAAAAAGGTCAGGGACCAGGGCAGACACCCAAGTAGCTCACATCTTAGGGTCACTCTTAACAAAAATGCCACTGGCTGATGCTACCATGCCACAGGTACCCCTTTGAATTCCTGATCCCCCTCTGCTTAAGTGCTTAGTGAATGATGGTTTTCATATTAAATCTTCACCACCCTTGCACTTTCCTGGTGGCTCACCCTTGCACTTCCTGTGGTAAAGAGTTTGCCTGCCAATGCAGGAGACATGGGTTCAATTCCTGATTCAAGAAGGTTCCATACGGCATAGCAGCAACTAAGCCCCTAAGCCCACGAGCCACAACTACTGAACGTATTCTCTAGAGCCTGGGAGCTGAAGCTACTGAAATCTACGTACCCTATAGGCAACATGCCCCACAACAAGAGAAACCACTGCAATGAAAAGTTTGAGCACCACAATTAGAGAATAGCTCCCACTCACCACAACTAGAGAAAACCTGAGTTTAGCAACGAAGACTCACCAAAGTCAGTAAATAAATAAACATTCAAAATAAATCTTCACCATCCTTTGAGGCTCAACTCAACAACCAATATAATAATATCCCCACAGTTTTCAACACCCTTAAAAATGTCGATATTCTCACTTGATCCTCCCAAGTAGCTGGTCAGGTAGAAAGGTAGCCAGCTGGAGCAGAACTTAATAGCTCTAGCATACATTGCCAACAGGGCTTCCCAGGTGGCGCTAGTGGTAAAGAACCCATTTGCCAATGCAAGAGATATAAGAAACTCATGTTTGATCCCTGGTTTGGGAAGATCCCCAGGAAAAGGAAATGGAAACCCACTCCAGTATTCTTGCCTGGAGAATCCCATGGACAGACGAGCCTGGTGGGCTACAAGTCCATGGGGTCACAAAGAGTCGAATAAGACTGAAGCAACTTGGCACACATGCACATGGCCAGTAAGGGACATATTGAAAGCTAGATCTTCTGTCTCTAAATTCTGTAACAATAAAATGTCGTGCTGATTGCTATGTGTCATGCACTAGTCTAAAAGCTGTGTATGAATGAACTTATTTAGTCTTAATACCACCCTATGAGATAAGTATTTAGCTCCATTTTACAGATGGAAGATCTGAGGAACAGAGAGGTTTAGTAACTTGCCAAAGTCATAGAGCTGATAAGTATCAGATTTGAACCCAGACAGTTTAGCCTTAGCATCTTTCTTCTTCTTAACTGCAACACCCAGGCCAGAGTGGCTTCAGAGTTTAAGCTCTTCACTTTTGTACCATATTGCATTGCAAATCTAAGATCCTTTTTTCACACAGATGAATGTTCCTCCTTTTTTGCCTGCCAATTGGGCCAGGAGACATGGGTTCAATTCCTGATTCAAGAAGGTTCCATACGGCATAGCAGCAACTAAGCCCCTAAGCCCACGAGCCACAACTACTGAACGTATTCTCTAGAGCCTGGGAGCTGAAGCTACTGAAATCTACGTACCCTATAGGCAACATGCCCCACAACAAGAGAAACCACTGCAATGAAAAGTTTGAGCACCACAATTAGAGAATAGCTCCCACTCACCACAACTAGAGAAAACCTGAGTTTAGCAACG
The DNA here is from genome assembly GCA_022376925.1 of Tragulus kanchil. Taxonomy (NCBI): domain Eukaryota; kingdom Metazoa; phylum Chordata; class Mammalia; order Artiodactyla; family Tragulidae; genus Tragulus; species Tragulus kanchil. The sequence goes on along the minus strand of JAIOJX010000001.1, from coordinate 59,711,335 downwards.
AAGACTCACCAAAGTCAGTAAATAAATAAACATTCAAAATAAATCTTCACCATCCTTTGAGGCTCAACTCAACAACCAATATAATAATATCCCCACAGTTTTCAACACCCTTAAAAATGTCGATATTCTCACTTGATCCTCCCAAGTAGCTGGTCAGGTAGAAAGGTAGCCAGCTGGAGCAGAACTTAATAGCTCTAGCATACATTGCCAACAGGGCTTCCCAGGTGGCGCTAGTGGTAAAGAACCCATTTGCCAATGCAAGAGATATAAGAAACTCATGTTTGATCCCTGGTTTGGGAAGATCCCCAGGAAAAGGAAATGGAAACCCACTCCAGTATTCTTGCCTGGAGAACCCCAGGGACAGATGAGCCTAGTGGGCTACAAGTCCATGGGGTCACAAAAGTCGAATAAGACTGAAGCAACTTGGCACACATGCACATGGCCAGTAAGGGACATATTGAAAGCTAGATCTTCTGTCTCTAAATTCTGTAACAATAAAATGTCGTGCTGATTGCTATGTGTCATGCACTAGTCTAAAAGCTGTGTATGAATGAACTTATTTAGTCTTAATACCACCCTATGAGATAAGTATTTAGCTCCATTTTACAGATGGAAGATCTGAGGAACAGAGAGGTTTAGTAACTTGCCAAAGTCATAGAGCTGATAAGTATCAGATTTGAACCCAGACAGTTTAGCCTTAGCATCTTTCTTCTTCTTAACTGCAACACCCAGGCCAGAGTGGCTTCAGAGTTTAAGCTCTTCACTTTTGTACCATATTGCATTGCAAATCTAAGATCCTTTTTTCACACAGATGAATGTTCCTCCTTTTTCAGTGACCTTTTTCAGTGTCGTATCACCTCAGGTAGAACTGATGTCACACACCTCATTCATCTCCAACACTACAGAGTAGATATGTATCCATTGCAAGAGATTAAGTTCCTTGAGGTGCTATGTGCTCAGTCGCTCAGTAGTGTCCAACTCTTTTGTGACCCCATGGGCTATAACCCACCAGGTTCCTCTGTCCATGGGATTTCCCAGGTAAGAATACTGGAGTGGGTTGCCATTTCTTTCTCCAGGGGATCTTCCTGACTCAGGGATCAAACCCTTGTATCCTTGCATTACAGGTACCTTCTTAACCACTGAGCCACCAGGGAAGGCCAGTTCCTCAAGGGCAACGTGCTACATCACTTGCAGCACTTTGTAACTGGTGCGTGAGTGAGTGAAGGAGGAAGTGAATGAAGGAAGAAAAAGACAAATGAATTCATCTATGAAGAAGTGAGCCTAGGCTCCAGGGTGTGGATTGGGGAGGATTACAAATCTGGACAGGTTCTGTTTCCAAGGCCCAGATGACTGAGTCTCAGGAATAACTCTGGGGGTACCCTAGCATCCCAAAGCTGAGCTGGAGCCTGAGGTTTACTGATGACTAGCCTCTGGCTTAGTTTGCTAGGGCCACCATGACAAAGTACCACAGACTGGCTGACTTAAACAACAGATACGTATTTTCTCATAGTTCTGGTGGGTGAAAATCCAGTGGACCAGCAGACTTGGATTAGTCTGAGGCCAGTCTCCTTGGCTTATAGATGGTCACTCTCTCTTTTTAAATTTATTTGACTGTTCCAGGTCTTAGTTGTGACATGCAGGATCATGCTTGTTACATGTGGGATCTTAGCATGGTATGTGGGATCTTAACAGGGTATGTGGGATCTTAACATGGTATGTGGGATCTATTCCCTGACCAGGGACCAAACCTGGGCCTTCTGCATTGGGAGCAGGGAATCTTAACCCCTGGACCACCATGGAGGTCCCTGGATAGCTGCCTTCTTGATGGTTCTTCATGTGATTGACCCTCTGGGCCTGCATGCCCCTGGTGTCCCTTTTGTGTGCTGGACTTTCCTCTTGCAATGACATCAGTCCAGTTGGATTAGAGTCCATCCTAGTGGCCCCATTTTGCATTCAATTAACTTTTTAAAGGCCCTACTTCCATACACAGTCACATTCGAAGGTATGGGGGTTAGAGCTGCAACATGTAAATTTAGAAGGATATAACTCAACCCATAATGGACCCTATATTTGGCTTTTTCCCAACTAAGCAAGAGGGAAATGGGTATGGCAGGGGGGAAACACACTGAGTCACAATGGGCCTCATTCATGTACCCAGGGAACGGAGGCCTATGTGACTGTATGCATTTACCTTGGGCCTGAAGTGAGTAGCAAGTATCTTTTGAGACTAGACTTAAGGTTAAACAGGACAATGCTGGCACATTAGTGCATCCCTTCCAGATATACACAAAATGCAAGTTGTGCCATCTGGCTTTTAATATTCCACTTGGGTGCTGTCTATTTAGTTAATAAAAGGAAGCCCTGACCACTGTCCTTTGCTAAGTGAGCTGTTATAACATCTGTTTGAACCCCCCCCCCCCAACATAAGTAATTAAATAAGCACAGTGTCCTCTGGGGGTGAGGTGGGGAAATCAGAGCTGTATTCCCCAAACTCTCCAGCTAGACAGTGTTTCACGCTCCTGAGCGCTAGTTCATTCAAAAGCTATTTACTCAATGTCTACTATTGCCCAGGCCTCGGGGAGGAGGTGGAAATCAAACTGAGAGGGCAGTCTAGTTCTTGCCCTTAAGCATACAGTCTAGTGGCAGAGATGAGTAGCCAGAGAATTCAGTACTGTGATCAGTGCTCTAGCAGAGGGAGACACCAGGTGCTGTGCAAGGAGAAGAGGGGCTTTTCACCCAGCCCTGGGAACCAGAACGGGCTTCCTGGAGGAAGAACAGATGAAGAGCTCAACCCTGAAGCAGCAGAATTTAGCGAGTTCAAGAGGCGGACAGGCTGGGGTGAGCAGGTGATTAGAGTCTGTGAGCAGAGCGATGATTATGTTGCACAATTCCAGGGGGAGTCATTCGCCCTGTGGTCAATGACAGACACAGTGCCCCTGGAGCTGTGTGCCTCAGTGACTGAAAGGAGTTAGCCTCCCAATTTTCAAGAAAATCTCTTTTTTTGGCCGTGACTTGCTTTCTTGACCAAGGATCAAACCCACGACCTCTGCAGTGGAAGCACAGAGTCTTAACTACTAGACAGCCAGGGGGAGTCCCAAACCCTTCCTCTCTGCCATCCTTTCTTCATTTTTAAATAGCTGATGCTTTTTTTCTTTTGAAAAATGTTCATATCGGAGTATGGTTGCTTCATAATTTTGTGTTAGTTTCTGTACATCCAGCAAACTTTATAAAAGCTAGATTGAGGGACTTCCCTGGTGGGCCAGTGGTTGAGAATCTGTTTGCAAGGTACATGGGTTTGATCCTTGGTCCAGGAACTCAGATCCCACATGCTGCAGGGCAACTAAGCCTGTCTGCCACAACTAGACAAAGAACTATGCACAGCAGCGGAAGATACAGTGCAGTCCCCCTTCCCTCCAACAAAAAAAGGTAGAGTGAGAATCTGGAGAAGCTCTTATGCTAAATGCAAAGAAGAGGTTTTTAGGAGGGGAGTGGGGCAGGAGGAAAGGGGATGGGAGTGGTTTTGTAGGTTGTTACAAAGACTGAGTTGAGCCCTCCGCTGAACGCGTCTCAAAGTACCCTCAGACCTGGAAAGAGCACTGGGCCCTGGCTGGAGAAACAAGAGGCTGTCTGGAGGTAAAAGTTGGAGAAGGCTGCAACTTCAGACCAGGAGTGCTAACAGACAAGGCTCATCGCTACTGGAAACCAGGCAAGAAATTCTCTGTCAGTCTCATATTTTACAATCGGGAATGGCTCATTTCCATAAACCCATTTTCAATAAGAGAAACCTTGGGCAAAATTGTGAAATAAAATGATCACATTCCTTTCATTCACACTGCACTGTGTGAGTTACACAAAGTTTCGTATTCTTTTTGTTTGTTTGTTCATCCTAACTTCACAAGCAATAACAACGGTGACTGTCTTCTGGAAAATGAACAAACTGGGGTGAGCAGGTGATTAGAGTCTGTGAGCAGAGCGATGATTATGTTGCACAATTCCAGGGGGAGTCATTCGCCCTGTGGTCAATGACAGACACAGTGCCCCTGGAGCTGTGTGCCTCAGTGACTGAAAGGAGTTAGCCTCCCAATTTTCAAGAAAATCTCTTTTTTTGGCCGTGACTTGCTTTCTTGACCAAGGATCAAACCCACGACCTCTGCAGTGGAAGCACAGAGTCTTAACTACTAGACAGCCAGGGGGAGTCCCAAACCCTTCCTCTCTGCCATCCTTTCTTCATTTTTAAATAGCTGATGCTTTTTTTCTTTTGAAAAATGTTCATATCGGAGTATGGTTGCTTCATAATTTTGTGTTAGTTTCTGTACATCCAGCAAACTTTATAAAAGCTAGATTGAGGGACTTCCCTGGTGGGCCAGTGGTTGAGAATCTGTTTGCAAGGTACATGGGTTTGATCCTTGGTCCAGGAACTCAGATCCCACATGCTGCAGGGCAACTAAGCCTGTCTGCCACAACTAGACAAAGAACTATGCACAGCAGCGGAAGATACAGTGCAGTCCCCCTTCCCTCCAACAAAAAAAGGTAGAGTGAGAATCTGGAGAAGCTCTTATGCTAAATGCAAAGAAGAGGTTTTTAGGAGGGGAGTGGGGCAGGAGGAAAGGGGATGGGAGTGGTTTTGTAGGTTGTTACAAAGACTGAGTTGAGCCCTCCGCTGAACGCGTCTCAAAGTACCCTCAGACCTGGAAAGAGCACTGGGCCCTGGCTGGAGAAACAAGAGGCTGTCTGGAGGTAAAAGTTGGAGAAGGCTGCAACTTCAGACCAGGAGTGCTAACAGACAAGGCTCATCGCTACTGGAAACCAGGCAAGAAATTCTCTGTCAGTCTCATATTTTACAATCGGGAATGGCTCATTTCCATAAACCCATTTTCAATAAGAGAAACCTTGGGCAAAATTGTGAAATAAAATGATCACATTCCTTTCATTCACACTGCACTGTGTGAGTTACACAAAGTTTCGGTATTCTTTTTTGTTTGTTTGTTCATCCTAACTTCACAAGCTAATGAGACAGGTAGACAGGGATTGCCACTGTCTTCTGGAAAATGAACAAACTGGAGGCCTGAAACAGTTAAATTACTCCAATTCAGCCAAGCTAGACTTCTGGCCCTTTCAGACCTGGTCCCTGCTTGTTATGCTCACCGTGGAGAAGGGCCCGTCTTTGACAACTTGCCTGCCAGCCCCTCCACCCCCACTTGCGGCCTTCGGGCACCACACTCCTTACATTCACTTTGGATTTGTCTCCCTCTTCTATAGCTACCTTTTCTAGGCCACGTGCCCTCATCCATACCTAGCCTTTCTCTCTCTCTCCTCTATTTTAATATTTATTTATTTGGCTGTGTCTGGTCTTGGTTGCAGCACGCAAGATCTTGAGTTGCAGTTTGCAGGATCTAGTTCCTTGACCAGGAATTGAACCCCTGCCCGCTGCAGTGGAAGCTCAGAGTTTTGACCAGGGAAGTCCCTCCTTAGCATTTGCCCTCAGGCTTAGCAGGGATATGGTGGGGAGGGGGTAGTGCTGACTCCTCTGCCAACAAGGCCTTTGTGGAGTCACCACTGTGGCTGGGAAGGAAAGTCCTTTTAGTTACCCATGCCCCTGGCCCATAGGCTTGAGTCCCTACCCCTGATTAGCCCTCTGGGCTTCTCCCTCAGAGCCCCCTCCCGCCCCTGGTCCCTGGTCGCCCCTATCCAGGCCCTCAGCCAGCCCTGCTGTCCTCCAGCCCCTCCTTCCCCGGTGAGGACGCCACAGCTTAATTATGCTTTAGCACCGAGTTCCCCTATTCCCCTTGCTATAAAACTGCCTGACTAATTTAGCTCTCTGGCCTTGATCTGCCAGTTGGGGAGTATATCTCTCCCCTTCCTCCACCCCAGCTCTTTATTCTCTTTATTTATTTTCTGAAATCTGTTTGCCTTCCCTGAGTCTTCACAAGTGGAACTGAATTCAGAGCTGTAAAACACACCATGCCAGTGCCTGTAATGAAACTAAATCTCTGTTCAAAATGTGTATTCATATTGTATTCCAAATGTTCTGGTGTGTGTACAGAAGCTTTTACCGTGAGCAGCAAGTCATTGGAGAAACAAGTATCAAGTGCAAATCATGTTAGACCAGCCATAGGTCACATTTAAAATGACTGGTCAGAACAGATAACTTTAAAGAGTAAAGTGGAAAGGGAGTTCCTTCTAATTAGGGAACAAGGCTTTATATATCCTCTCCATCAATATGTTTTTGTTTTCCTTTTTATCTGTGTAGTAAGGAAGAAGTAGCCACTGAAAGGGGAGGTTGAAAAAGCAGATGAAGTTTATCCTGTAGAGATGATCTAGTTTGTAGTTGAGGTTGGAGGTGATTTCTCAAACTTAAGCCTATTTTAGAATCATTTACAGTTGGTCTGGGGAAGGGCTTGAGAATCTGTGTTGCTAACATGTTTCCAGGGTGATACTGATGCTATTGGTCTAGAGATCACATTTGTTTTTTTAACTTTTTATTTTGTATTGGAGTATAGCCCTTTAACAATATTACAATAGTTTTTAAATTTTGTATTAGATTATAGCCCATTAACAATATTACAATAGTTTCAGGTGGACAGAAAAGGGACTCAGCCATACATATTCATGTATCCATTCTCCCCTAAACTCCCCTCCCATCCAGACTGCCACGGGACATGCTGCAGTTCCCTGTGCTATACAGCAGTGGAGAACACACTTTGAAATCAGGAAATATGAATCTGCCTACTTTGTTCTTCCTTTTCAAGATTGGTTCAGCCATTCTGGATCCCTTGCAATTTCATGTGAATTTTAGCATCACATTGCCAATTTCTACAAACAAATCGTCTGGGAAAGGTCTTTGATCTATTTGGAGATTACTGCCATCTTAACAACGTTAGCAATTCATGCTATAAAACTGCCTGACTAATTTAGCTCTCTGGCCTTGATCTGCCAGTTGGGGAGTATATCTCTCCCCTTCCTCCACCCCAGCTCTTTATTCTCTTTATTTATTTTCTGAAATCTGTTTGCCTTCCCTGAGTCTTCACAAGTGGAACTGAATTCAGAGCTGTAAAACACACCATGCCAGTGCCTGTAATGAAACTAAATCTCTGTTCAAAATGTGTATTCATATTGTATTCCAAATGTTCTGGTGTGTGTACAGAAGCTTTTACCGTGAGCAGCAAGTCATTGGAGAAACAAGTATCAAGTGCAAATCATGTTAGACCAGCCATAGGTCACATTTAAAATGACTGGTCAGAACAGATAACTTTAAAGAGTAAAGTGGAAAGGGAGTTCCTTCTAATTAGGGAACAAGGCTTTATATATCCTCTCCATCAATATGTTTTTGTTTTCCTTTTTATCTGTGTAGTAAGGAAGAAGTAGCCACTGAAAGGGGAGGTTGAAAAAGCAGATGAAGTTTATCCTGTAGAGATGATCTAGTTTGTAGTTGAGGTTGGAGGTGATTTCTCAAACTTAAGCCTATTTTAGAATCATTTACAGTTGGTCTGGGGAAGGGCTTGAGAATCTGTGTTGCTAACATGTTTCCAGGGTGATACTGATGCTATTGGTCTAGAGATCACATTTGTTTTTTTAACTTTTTATTTTGTATTGGAGTATAGCCCTTTAACAATATTACAATAGTTTTTAAATTTTGTATTAGATTATAGCCCATTAACAATATTACAATAGTTTCAGGTGGACAGAAAAGGGACTCAGCCATACATATTCATGTATCCATTCTCCCCTAAACTCCCCTCCCATCCAGACTGCCACGGGACATGCTGCAGTTCCCTGTGCTATACAGCAGTGGAGAACACACTTTGAAATCAGGAAATATGAATCTGCCTACTTTGTTCTTCCTTTTCAAGATTGGTTCAGCCATTCTGGATCCCTTGCAATTTCATGTGAATTTTAGCATCACATTGCCAATTTCTACAAACAAATCGTCTGGGAGTCTGACAAATATTGTGTTGACTCTGTAGATCTATTTGGAGATTACTGCCATCTTAACAACGTTAAGCATTCCAATCCATGAACATGGGATGTTTTGCTATTTATTTAGAAGTTCTTAAACATCTTTTGACAATGTCTCATAGTGTTCAGAAAATGTTTTGTTTTTTATTTTAGAAAATACGTTTTATGTTTCTTTTGTTAAACTTATTCCTAAGAATTTTATTTTTAGTCTTATTGTAAATGGATTTTCTTACTTTCATTTTCAAATTTTTTGTAGGTAATAGAAATACAAATATAATTGATGTTTTTTAAAATCATCTATTTTTGGCTATGCTGGGGTCTTCTTCACACGGGATTTCTCTAGTTGCAGCAAGTGGGGACTACTCTTAATTGTACTGCATGGGCTTCTCATGGCAGTGACTTCACTTGTAAAGCACAGGGTCTAGGTGTGCGGGTTTCAGTGTTTGGGGTGCATGGGCTTAGTTGTCCTGCAGTATGTGGGATCTTCCCAGACCAGGGATCAAAAACCATGTCCCCTGTACTGGCAGGTAGATTCTTAATCTGCACCACCAGGGAAGCCTGGAATACAGTTGATTTTTATATATTGATCTTACATCCTGCAACTTTGCTGAATTCATTTATTAACACTGTGTGTCTGTGCATCCATGTGTGTATTCCTTAGGGTTTTCTAGAGGTAAGATCTTATCATCTGAGTATAGAGGTAGTTTTTACTCCTTCCTTTCAAATATGAATGCCTTGTTTCTGTTTCTTGCCTAATTGCCCTGGGTAGAACTTCCTGTGCAGAGTTGAATAGAAGTCATATCAGTGAACATCCTTGTCTTAGTCCTGATCTTACGGGGGAAAATGTTAGTCTTTAACCGTTATGCATGATGTTAGCTGTGGGTGTTTTTAGATGCCTTTAACTGGGTTGAGAAAGTTCTTCCTTTCTTCTAGTTTGATTTTTTTTTTATCATGAAAAGGTAGTGGACTTTTTTCAAAACCATTTTTTTGGTCTGTTGAAATGATCATATTTGGATTTGTGTTTTTATCCTATTGATTGGTTTATTACATTAATTGATTTTCAGATATTAAAACAATTTATACTCCTCAGATAAATCCCACTTGGTCATAGGATCTAATTCTTTTTACATTTTCTTAGATTTTGTTTGCTAGGATATTGTTACGTATTTTTATATCCATATTCTTAAGCAATGTTAACCTGTAGTTTTCTTGTCTTTCTCTGGTTTTGGTATCAGCGTAACATTGACCTTGTAGATGGAGTTGTGTGGTGTTTCTTCCTCTTAAATTTTTGGAAGAGTTTGTGAAGAATTAGTGTTAATGCTTCTGTAAATCTTTGATAGAATTCACCAGTGAAATCACTACTTATTGGGCTTTTCTTTTTTTTTTTTAAGGTTTAGCTATTCAGATTATCTCTTCTTGAGTCATTTACATTGGTTCGTGTTTCTGCAAATTTGTCCAAATTATCAAATTTTTTTCATGTGGGCTTCTCATGGCAGTGACTTCACTTGTAAAGCACAGGGTCTAGGTGTGCGGGTTTCAGTGTTTGGGGTGCATGGGCTTAGTTGTCCTGCAGTATGTGGGATCTTCCCAGACCAGGGATCAAAAACCATGTCCCCTGTACTGGCAGGTAGATTCTTAATCTGCACCACCAGGGAAGCCTGGAATACAGTTGATTTTTATATATTGATCTTACATCCTGCAACTTTGCTGAATTCATTTATTAACACTGTGTGTCTGTGCATCCATGTGTGTATTCCTTAGGGTTTTCTAGAGGTAAGATCTTATCATCTGAGTATAGAGGTAGTTTTTACTCCTTCCTTTCAAATATGAATGCCTTGTTTCTGTTTCTTGCCTAATTGCCCTGGGTAGAACTTCCTGTGCAGAGTTGAATAGAAGTCATATCAGTGAACATCCTTGTCTTAGTCCTGATCTTACGGGGAAAGTGTTAGTCTTTAACCGTTATGCATGATGTTAGCTGTGGGTGTTTTTAGATGCCTTTAACTGGGTTGAGAAAGTTCTTCCTTTCTTCTAGTTTGATTTTTTTTTTATCATGAAAAGGTAGTGGACTTTTTTCAAAACCATTTTTTTGGTCTGTTGAAATGATCATATTTGGATTTGTGTTTTTATCCTATTGATTGGTTTATTACATTAATTGATTTTCAGATATTAAAACAATTTATACTCCTCAGATAAATCCCACTTGGTCATAGGATCTAATTCTTTTTACATTTTCTTAGATTTTGTTTGCTAGGATATTGTTACGTATTTTTATATCCATATTCTTAAGCAATGTTAACCTGTAGTTTTCTTGTCTTTCTCTGGTTTTGGTATCAGCGTAACATTGACCTTGTAGATGGAGTTGTGTGGTGTTTCTTCCTCTTAAATTTTTGGAAGAGTTTGTGAAGAATTAGTGTTAATGCTTCTGTAAATCTTTGATAGAATTCACCAGTGAAATCACTACTTATTGGGCTTTTCTTTGTAGGTAGTGTTTGAATTATTAATTCAGTCTCTCAAATCTCTTTGGTTGTTATAGGTCTATTCAGATTATCTCTTCTTGAGTCATTTACATTGGTTCGTGTTTTCTGCAAATTTGTCCATTCTAAGTTATCAAATTTATTCAGTTTGGTTGCTCAGTTGTGTCTGCCTCTTTGTGACCCCACGGACTGCAGCACATCAGGCTTTCCTGTCTTTCACTATCTCCCAGAGCATGCTCAAACTCATGTCCATTGACTCAGTGATGCCATTCACCCATCTTATCCTCTATCATCCCCTTCTCCTTTTGCCTTCTATTTTTCTCAACATTAGACTGTTTCCAGTGAGTCATCTCTTCACATCAGGTGACCAAAATATTTGAGCTTCGCCTTCAATGAATATTCAATGAATATTCCTTCCAATAAATATTCAGGGTTCCTTTAGGTTTGACTGGTTTGATCTCCTTGTAGTCCAAGGGACCCTCAAGAGTCTTCTTCAACACCACAGTTCAGAGGCATCAATTCTTTGGCAATCAGCCTTCTTTATGGTCCAGCTCTCACATCCATACATGACTACTGGAAAAACCATAGCTTTGACTATATGGACTTTTGTTGGCAAAGTGATGTCTCTGCTTTTGAATATACTGTCTAGGTTTATCATAGCTTTTTTTCTAAGGAGCAAGTGTCTTTTAATTTCATGGCTGCAGTCATCATTTTCAGTGATTGTGGAACACAAGAAAATAGAGTCTGTCACTGTTTCCATGGTTTACCCATCTCTTTGCCATGAAGTGATGGGACCAGATGCCATGATCTTCGTTTTTTGAATGTTGAGTTTTAGGCCAGCTCTTTCACCTTCATCAAGAGGCTCTTTAGTTCCTCTTTACTTCCTGCCATAAGGGTGGTGTCATTTGCATACCTTTTAAGGAATACTGTGAAAAAATTGTATGCCAATAAATTTGAGACTGCTGGGAGAAATATCAAATTTATTGGCATACAATTTTTACAATATTCCTTATAATCCTTTTTATTTCTCCAAGGTCCGTATTAATGGTGACTATACTTTGAGACCCACTGCTTTCAGGCCTGTCCTGAGTAGGCCTAAAGGTCAGGAATCTCTGATCCTGGGAAGACTTGCCCAGTGGCGGGACTGGAGCATATGGTGCAGAGGAGGTTCTAGCTTAAAGATGTGGTATCTTGGACAGAGTTCAGCAACCCACTGGTCCCAGGGGGGCGGCGAACTGAGCACATCTCTTTGGTTGTTATAGGTCTATTCAGATTATCTCTTCTTGAGTCATTTACATTGGTTCGTGTTTTCTGCAAATTTGTCCATTCTAAGTTATCAAATTTATTCAGTTTGGTTGCTCAGTTGTGTCTGCCTCTTTGTGACCCCACGGACTGCAGCACATCAGGCTTTCCTGTCTTTCACTATCTCCCAGAGCATGCTCAAACTCATGTCCATTGACTCAGTGATGCCATTCACCCATCTTATCCTCTATCATCCCCTTCTCCTTTTGCCTTCTATTTTTCTCAACATTAGACTGTTTCCAGTGAGTCATCTCTTCACATCAGGTGACCAAAATATTTGAGCTTCGCCTTCAATGAATATTCAATGAATATTCCTTCCAATAAATATTCAGGGTTCCTTTAGGTTTGACTGGTTTGATCTCCTTGTAGTCCAAGGGACCCTCAAGAGTCTTCTTCAACACCACAGTTCAGAGGCATCAATTCTTTGGCAATCAGCCTTCTTTATGGTCCAGCTCTCACATCCATACATGACTACTGGAAAAACCATAGCTTTGACTATATGGACTTTTGTTGGCAAAGTGATGTCTCTGCTTTTGAATATACTGTCTAGGTTTATCATAGCTTTTTTTCTAAGGAGCAAGTGTCTTTTAATTTCATGGCTGCAGTCATCATTTTCAGTGATTGTGGAACACAAGAAAATAGAGTCTGTCACTGTTTCCATGGTTTACCCATCTCTTTGCCATGAAGTGATGGGACCAGATGCCATGATCTTCGTTTTTTGAATGTTGAGTTTTAGGCCAGCTCTTTCACCTTCATCAAGAGGCTCTTTAGTTCCTCTTTACTTCCTGCCATAAGGGTGGTGTCATTTGCATACCTTTTAAGGAATACTGTGAAAAAATTGTATGCCAATAAATTTGAGACTGCTGGGAGAAATATCAAATTTATTGGCATACAATTTTTACAATATTCCTTATAATCCTTTTTATTTCTCCAAGGTCCGTATTAATGGTGACTATACTTTGAGACCCACTGCTTTCAGGCCTGTCCTGAGTAGGCCTAAAGGTCAGGAATCTCTGATCCTGGGAAGACTTGCCCAGTGGCGGGGACTGGAGCATATGGTGCAGAGGAGGTTCTAGCTTAAAGATGTGGTATCTTGGACAGAGTTCAGCAACCCACTCCCAGGGCTCCTACAGGGGTCAAGGAACACAGGTTACAGTCAAGACCCTCTGTCAAAGGCCTGGCCTCTTCTAGAGGTCTAACTTCCACCCTCATGCCTCCCTCTTTCCGGGTGGTGGAGGGACCTGAGACACCAATAAACCCACGGGAATATGGCCTAAGGTGAGCCCCCTGTTGGTGGGCAGGGGTGCTTGGGAAAACTCAGATTGCTGGACCCACCTCCCAGAGCTTCAGAATGGTAGGTCTAGGGCGAGAATGTGAGTTTGGAGCGAGTTCCCAGGTGATGCTGAGCAATGCCTCTGGCCAAGAGAATGAAAAGTCTTCTGTGTCCTTTTGACTGAGGCAGAGGCTGCTGAGGAAGACATAGACCAGGAGAGCCTGAGCAGACTGGGAATGTACTTGGCACCAGACTAAACGTTCTGAGGGACTGGATTTTTGTAGAGTTAAGGATTAGTGACCAAAGCACCAAATTATACACAGTATTTATTCATTCTAAATGTCTTTGAAACTAATCATTGGAGGATGTTATTTATGGTCAGCAATTTCATCAAAGGGAAGAGGCTTGCAGTAGGCTCTTTACATGTTACCTCCTTTGCTTCTCACAACAAACAAATGGGAAAAGACATTAATAATTAAGAAAAACAGGTCTTCATTTTTTTCAGATGGGCCTCAAAGAGCTTGTGACCTGCCTAAGGTCACACAGCTGATAAGAAGCCTCCTGCCCACAAAGCTCCGTGTCACACTCTGTTTCCCTGGGAACACAGCCTGAGACACTCTCCCAACATCACAGGCCAGGTCAGCGGAGTCCGCTCAGCTCATAAGAGCTGGACCTGAGTTGAGGCCTGACTCTAAAGCCCTTTCCCCTATACCCTGCTCATGAATTCATCCTCACCAAAAGAGCAGAGGAAAGGACGGAGAGGGTTTGGGGGAAAGTCATGATCGAAACAAAATATCCACCATGGAGAGTAAGTAATGAGGAGGGAGGCTGAAGGGAGAGGTCAGGACTAGATTGTGAAGGGCCTTGAAAGGCACCCAAGGCATTTGTACTTTATCACAGTCAAGGAGGAGCCGCTGCAAACACTGTAGAAGGAGTGGGACGTTGAATTGGGTGTAGCCTAAGAGAAAGGGACTGTCAAAGGCCTGGCCTCTTCTAGAGGTCTAACTTCCACCCTCATGCCTCCCTCTTTCCGGGTGGTGGAGGGACCTGAGACACCAATAAACCCACGGGAATATGGCCTAAGGTGAGCCCCCTGTTGGTGGGCAGGGGTGCTTGGGAAAACTCAGATTGCTGGACCCACCTCCCAGAGCTTCAGAATGGTAGGTCTAGGGCGAGAATGTGAGTTTGGAGCGAGTTCCCAGGTGATGCTGAGCAATGCCTCTGGCCAAGAGAATGAAAAGTCTTCTGTGTCCTTTTGACTGAGGCAGAGGCTGCTGAGGAAGACATAGACCAGGAGAGCCTGAGCAGACTGGGAATGTACTTGGCACCAGACTAAACGTTCTGAGGGACTGGATTTTTGTAGAGTTAAGGATTAGTGACCAAAGCACCAAATTATACACAGTATTTATTCATTCTAAATGTCTTTGAAACTAATCATTGGAGGATGTTATTTATGGTCAGCAATTTCATCAAAGGGAAGAGGCTTGCAGTAGGCTCTTTACATGTTACCTCCTTTGCTTCTCACAACAAACAAATGGGAAAAGACATTAATAATTAAGAAAAACAGGTCTTCATTTTTTTCAGATGGGCCTCAAAGAGCTTGTGACCTGCCTAAGGTCACACAGCTGATAAGAAGCCTCCTGCCCACAAAGCTCCGTGTCACACTCTGTTTCCCTGGGAACACAGCCTGAGACACTCTCCCAACATCACAGGCCAGGTCAGCGGAGTCCGCTCAGCTCATAAGAGCTGGACCTGAGTTGAGGCCTGACTCTAAAGCCCTTTCCCCTATACCCTGCTCATGAATTCATCCTCACCAAAAGAGCAGAGGAAAGGACGGAGAGGGTTTGGGGGAAAGTCATGATCGAAACAAAATATCCACCATGGAGAGTAAGTAATGAGGAGGGAGGCTGAAGGGAGAGGTCAGGACTAGATTGTGAAGGGCCTTGAAAGGCACCCAAGGCATTTGTACTTTATCACAGTCAAGGAGGAGCCGCTGCAAACACTGTAGAAGGAGTGGGACGTTGAATTGGGTGTAGCCTAAGAGAAAGGGAGGTGCTGCTAAGAGTGGAGAGGGTGGGCTGATGGAATTACAGAGCCCTGGGGCTGGAATCTGACGGATGAGAAAACTGGGGCCTGGGGCCCGGAGCAGGGAAGAAACTTGCTGGAAGGATGCCGTGAGGCACTGCCCAGTTCTCCCCTCCCCTTTGGTGCCAGGGCCCTCGGCCCACTGGTGACTGAGAGCGCACAGCTGATCCCCGGCGCAGGGCATGATCTTCAGCTTGAAGGGAGCCACCATGCCCGAGGCTGCACATGCATCCCCGGTGACAGCCTGCATCTAGCGACTGGTCAGTGCAGGGGCATGAAAAGCCCTGGCTCCTTTACCACAATTTAGGACAATTCTGCGGGGCCACCTGGCTCCAGAGTTCTCCACACTGTGGTTGCATCACAGTTCAACTCCCTCCTCTGCCTGGTCCCGCTTTCTTCACTCCCTGCAGGTGTTGATTCTGAGAGTGCTCCGCAAGAAACCTCCTGCCTGCAAAGCCCTGTGTCATATTGTTTCTCCGGGAACACAGCCTGGGACGCTCCCCCGAAGACGTGACAGGCCAGGTCAGTGGAGTCAGGACAGGAACCCATGTCTTCTGACTCGCCACCTTTCTATCACCCCTGGCTGACTTCCCACATGGATTCTTCCTAGGCTCTCTCTCTAACATCCACCCAGAGATTTGAGACTAGTGACCTTAGACTGGGTCAAACTCTGCTAGGAGAAATGCCCCTCCTGCCCCTGCTCTTTGCATGTTAATGAGTTTCTGCAGGTGAAACAATTGCAAGGTCTTCCAGTGGGGAGGAAATGGAAGGTGCCTTCGTGTCTACCCCGAGGCTTCTTCACTTGTCTGGGACTGTGGCTGGGGGAATTCAACCTGGAGCAGACTGAAATAAAAAAGATCACTTGGATGGCTCAGAACTTGCAGCCCAAGGCACTGGACCAGGCGTAACTGGCCTTGAGAACTAAAGTGTTAGTTGCTCAGTCGTGTCTGACTCTGCAACACCATGGACTGTAGCCCGCCAGGCTCCTCTGTCCATGGAGTTCTCCAGGCAAGAATACTGGAGTGGGTTGCCATGCCCTTCTCTAGGGGATCTTCCGGACCCTGGGGTCAAATCCGGGTCTCTTGCATTACAGGCAAATTCTTTACTGTCTGAGCCATCAGGTGAGGACTGAAATTCTGCCCCGAGACAGAGAGGCGTGCTAGGGGTTTTCAGAGGGCCCACCACACCCCGCTGATGCCATTCCCTGCTCCTCATTTCCCAACTGGCACCCATGCTGTGCCCACTGGCAGGATCTGTTCACTGGCGTCCTCCCTCACAAGGTACCAGCTGCCACTGAAGCTTGTTTGGTGGTGAAGTCTGTGGAAGCGTCCACTGTGCCCTGTTTACTGCCCTGTGGAGCCACAGTGATGGAATTTGTATGGATTCCTTTCCTGCTTGTGTTTACTGCTGTGTAGGGGTGGCGAGACCCAAAGAAGCCAAACCCTAGACCTTCAGCAGCTCCCTGGGCTCCCCGGGTTCATCCTTGTGTCTTGGAGAGCTGGAAAGGGGCTGAGAGGAGGACTCTGATCCCAGTTGACAACCAAGAAATCAAGTACTTAGGGAAACACAAAACTTTTATTTAATGTCAGATCCCCAGTTAGCAAACACATTGCTACTTAGTGTAGCATTCACAATGCCCCACAGCAATCCAGACACTTGGACCACACGTCTTAGAAAATGGCAGTAAATGAACATTTTTAGAAGTTCCAAGACTTGAGTCAAATAAGAGTGAGGGCCAAACAAGTGAACAACATGTGAAGAATGAACAAGTGAACAAGTGAAGAGTGAACAAGTAAAGAGAAACAAGTGAACAACAGAGTGAGGGCTAAACAAGGCTCTCAGAAGTGTTGTGCTAGGCTGAGTCAGAGAATGGCATGGTCACTCTGCAAGGAAGATTACAGGTGCTTTGTCCAGACAGAAGGGCATTGGTTAACACCTCACCAGAATGGACAGTTATTTGTCCTTGCTTCTGTGTTCTGCTCAGTACATTTCCCTTATCTTTAGAAGACCAATCTCTCTCTCATTAAAACATTTTATCATGAAAAATTCTGATGTACAAAATATATGTAATAGGATAATATGTAGCCATTTAGTCACCATCGTGTTAAAGACGTCAAACCTTACAAACATAATTGGCATTTCCTGTTTACCCCCAATCCCATCTACTTCTTCACTCCCAAGAAATCATGCCCTAATTTGTAGTTTATCATTCTTTTGCATGTGAAAATGCTTTCTTTGATCTCTGTTAACCCATATTTATCAGTCATTTCAAACCCAGAGTAAAATTCCTCTCTGGTGCCAATCATCCTCAATTAAGTGCATCTCATTTAAATTTCTTTACTCTCTCTTTTAAGCTTTACATCTTCCACTTTTTTAAAGAAAAAAACCTCTGTTCCCCTTTACCTGTGAATTAATTCCTTAATAACCATATGCTTCATTTATGAGCTCCCTTGATCACTCCAGCCATCCCTGATACCTGGTCTGTCCATTCTAAAAAGGAAATATAGTTGTTTTTTTTTTTAAGTTAAAACAGTCCTGAATTATCCTGACTTCATCACTTACTAGCTATGTGACCTTGAGCAATTGACTTCTTTCTCAGAGCCTTTAGTTTGTCCTAAGTACCATCCAGGGCTGACCCTGCTTAACTTCTGAGATCAGATAAGATTGGTGCTTTCAGGGTGGTGTGGCCTAAGATGAGCCTCTAGTTTCTTTTTTCCTTTTTTTTTTTTTTTTTGAGCCTCTAGTTTCTTATTTATAAGATGGTGGAGGTGGAGGTGGTGGACGTCACATTAACCTTGCTGCAAAGATCAAGAAAGATAGCATCTTGGAGTTGATCATCCCTATGAACGTGAAAGTCATCTTCAATATATTGGAACCAACAGTCATCATCCATTTAAAACTTGTAAGCATCGATTTGCGCTTTTATTCATCTACTGGTTATGCACTGTCTCCTGATACACTATAATTGCTCCAGAAAATTTCCCGAAAATTTTGGTCACTCTGCAAGGAAGATTACAGGTGCTTTGTCCAGACAGAAGGGCATTGGTTAACACCTCACCAGAATGGACAGTTATTTGTCCTTGCTTCTGTGTTCTGCTCAGTACATTTCCCTTATCTTTAGAAGACCAATCTCTCTCTCATTAAAACATTTTATCATGAAAAATTCTGATGTACAAAATATATATAATAGGATAATATGTAGCCATTTAGTCACCATCGTGTTAAAGACGTCAAACCTTACAAACATAATTGGCATTTCCTGTTTACCCCCAATCCCATCTACTTCTTCACTCCCAAGAAATCATGCCCTAATTTGTAGTTTATCATTCTTTTGCATGTGAAAATGCTTTCTTTGATCTCTGTTAACCCATATTTATCAGTCATTTCAAACCCAGAGTAAAATTCCTCTCTGGTGCCAATCATCCTCAATTAAGTGCATCTCATTTAAATTTCTTTACTCTCTCTTTTAAGCTTTACATCTTCCACTTTTTTAAAGAAAAAAACCTCTGTTCCCCTTTACCTGTGAATTAATTCCTTAATAACCATATGCTTCATTTATGAGCTCCCTTGATCACTCCAGCCATCCCTGATACCTGGTCTGTCCATTCTAAAAAGGAAATATAGTTGTTTTTTTTTTTAAGTTAAAACAGTCCTGAATTATCCTGACTTCATCACTTACTAGCTATGTGACCTTGAGCAATTGACTTCTTTCTCAGAGCCTTTAGTTTGTCCTAAGTACCATCCAGGGCTGACCCTGCTTAACTTCTGAGATCAGATAAGATTGGTGCTTTCAGGGTGGTGTGGCCTAAGATGAGCCTCTAGTTTCTTTTTTCCTTTTTTTTTTTTTTTTGAGCCTCTAGTTTCTTATTTATAAGATGGTGGAGGTGGAGGTGGTGGACGTCACATTAACCTTGCTGCAAAGATCAAGAAAGATAGCATCTTGGAGTTGATCATCCCTATGAACGTGAAAGTCATCTTCAATATATTGGAACCAACAGTCATCATCCATTTAAAACTTGTAAGCATCGATTTGGTTGCTTGTGCTTATTTGATTCATCTACTGGTTATGCACTGTCTCCTGATACACTATAATTGCTCCATGTGCATAAATAAGTCCTGTCTTCCCAGAAAAGCTGTATGCTCATGAAGAGCAGAGAATGAACTTCACAGAATAACAACATAATTTATTGCTCAAACCAAGATTGGGGCATTCATGACACCAGGTCGCTGCATAAACCAGGACTGTCCTAAGGGAACAGGGGTTTGTGGTCATCCTAGTAAAATATCCCTTCATAATTTCCCACAACCCTCAGCCCAGTGCCAGGTAGGCAGTAAAGTAAGTGAAATGAAAGTTGCTCAGTCATGTCTGACTCTTTGTGACCCCACCAGGCTCCTCTGTCCATGGGATTTTCCAGGCAAGAATACTGGAGTGGGTAGCCATTCTCTTCCCCAGGGGATCCTCCTGACCCAGGGATCAAAGCCAGGACTCCTGCATCACAGGCAGATTCTTTACTGTCTAAGCCACCTGGGAAGCCCACCAGGGAAAGTAGGGAGTAGGTGCTTGCTAAATCAAAACTGTGGAGTGGAACTGAAGGGCTGGCAGCCTCGAAAGTTAGTAAACATGGCTAGTCTTGTATAGCTCATCCCTTCCTCCCTCTGTCTCTTGCACGCCCTTCTCCTTATTCAGCACTAATGTCACCCCCAAATGGCACATTCATCATCCCAAATTAGCCATTATTAAAGCCATCCATTTACAGGGCTGCAGCTAAAATGAATTGTGTTATTATTCCACTTATGGCAATGAATGGTTGAACATCAAAAGCCATTTTGATTTTGCAGCAAGAAGGCAATCAATTATTGTGTCCTGCTGGCTTTTCCAAAGTAGCGTCCAGCTTGCTGCTGGTGACCAGAAGTCTCCCTCCCCACCTCATTGTACACACACTTCCTGAGGCCTCCCCTTGGGACACTTGAGAGCCCAGGGAGGGGAAAGATATTTCTTCTACCAGTCTGAGATCAACCTTGCCTCTCAAAACCTGGAGTCTTCTTCCACTTACAGATGCAAGAAAAAGTGTCCTCATGTTTTCTGTCTGATTGTAGTAGCTAGATTGAATGAGGGAATACAGGAAATTTGATTCATCTACTGGTTATGCACTGTCTCCTGATACACTATAATTGCTCCATGTGCATAAATAAGTCCTGTCTTCCCAGAAAAGCTGTATGCTCATGAAGAGCAGAGAATGAACTTCACAGAATAACAACATAATTTATTGCTCAAACCAAGATTGGGGCATTCATGACACCAGGTCGCTGCATAAACCAGGACTGTCCTAAGGGAACAGGGGTTTGTGGTCATCCTAGTAAAATATCCCTTCATAATTTCCCACAACCCTCAGCCCAGTGCCAGGTAGGCAGTAAAGTAAGTGAAATGAAAGTTGCTCAGTCATGTCTGACTCTTTGTGACCCCACCAGGCTCCTCTGTCCATGGGATTTTCCAGGCAAGAATACTGGAGTGGGTAGCCATTCTCTTCCCCAGGGGATCCTCCTGACCCAGGGATCAAAGCCAGGACTCCTGCATCACAGGCAGATTCTTTACTGTCTAAGCCACCTGGGAAGCCCACCAGGGAAAGTAGGGAGTAGGTGCTTGCTAAATCAAAACTGTGGAGTGGAACTGAAGGGCTGGCAGCCTCGAAAGTTAGTAAACATGGCTAGTCTTGTATAGCTCATCCCTTCCTCCCTCTGTCTCTTGCACGCCCTTCTCCTTATTCAGCACTAATGTCACCCCCAAATGGCACATTCATCATCCCAAATTAGCCATTATTAAAGCCATCCATTTACAGGGCTGCAGCTAAAATGAATTGTGTTATTATTCCACTTATGGCAATGAATGGTTGAACATCAAAAGCCATTTTGATTTTGCAGCAAGAAGGCAATCAATTATTGTGTCCTGCTGGCTTTTCCAAAGTAGCGTCCAGCTTGCTGCTGGTGACCAGAAGTCTCCCTCCCCACCTCATTGTACACACACTTCCTGAGGCCTCCCCTTGGGACACTTGAGAGCCCAGGGAGGGGAAAGATATTTCTTCTACCAGTCTGAGATCAACCTTGCCTCTCAAAACCTGGAGTCTTCTTCCACTTACAGATGCAAGAAAAAAAAGTGTCCTCATGTTTTCTGTCTGATTGTAGTAGCTAGATTGAATGAGGGAATACAGGGAAATTTTTTTTGCAACTCACAAATAGCCTTGTGAATAGTAAAAGCCTGCTTTACTCCAGAGAAGAATTTGAGTTTACGATAGAAGTATTGAAAAATTATTCCCCTACACTGTTGCCTTTGGTGATTCCACTTTTAAAAACCTAAGGATTGAGTCTAGTTAAAGGCAAGCCAATGGCGAAAAAACAAGCCTGGGGTCTTCCTGGCTTTCAGGCTGAGGTATGAGACACCTCTTGGCTTACGCAGCTTTCATTTCTCTCCCTGCTCCTGATCCCTACAGACCTCGGTAGGGAGTCAGACTTGGGGTTATTCCTTGGTTCAGTTCCCTCTACTGCCCTGCTTACCTACACTATAGGTTGGTCTCATTGGAGACAACATTGTGGGGCTCAGTAACCTCATTTAAGGGCTCCTCCACCCCGGCTGCCCAGTACCCTTATATTGTGAAGTTACTGATGAATGAGAAAGGCCTGAGGCAGAGCATCTCCTGGAAAACACCTGCATCTTAATAAGATCTTTACTGCTTTACCTCAAAGGAGTGATTTAAACTCCCAGGGTACAACAGTGAAGGTTGGGCTGGAGTGACGCTGACAACCTTGCCCGGACAAGGTATTGATTAGCAGGCCCTTTCTGGGCTGGGGATAATGATGATGCTGATGAGAATAATAGCAGTGACTGGATTGGGGCTGTTTACGCAGTGCTAGACAGAAGCCAAGCAGGCTGGCCTCCTCCAAACCCCACCGTGCATAACCTTGAGCTGTTGGGAAGATTAAATGAGCTAAGTTATTGCAACCCTTCAACGCTTATTTCCTCAGGGATGTACTAGTTGAGATGCTGCAAACTCTGCTACTTCTCTTCACATGACGTTTCACTCTGACCTGTAGCCAGGGCTCCTCTCTGACAGACCATCTCGCCTTCTTCCCACTGGGCTTTAGGAGTCAAGCCTGGGGATAAGACTTAGTAAGAGTGTAGAGCAAATTTTCCAGGCCTGTCTCCCTATCCACAGGTAGTGGGAACTGAAGCCACGTTAATTAGCTGAAATAAAGTCCTCTCAGCTAGAGAGTGCCCCCAAGGGCCATCACTATAAAATTCATTTGCCTCTGCCCAGTGATGGAAATTACACAAGCCCTGGCATTTCCCTCAAGCTCCAGAAACAGAACTTTATGCACACTGTCAGCCCTGTGGCTCTCTGCTCACCAGCCCCCACTCCTGATCTGTGTTTCCCAATGTACGTGCATGCATACCCACATACCTACACCACATGCACACACATTGCATGTAAGCCACGGCCCACAGTACCTTTCCCCCCAACTCTCACCCACCGACATACATACACCCTTCCCACACTTACTTACCACCTCCCCCACCTACACACACACTCACACCCTGAGGAAGCTTTCTGATGAGATCCTCCTAAGAGATGGGCAGCAGGACAGAGACAGACCTTAAGCCTCAGCACCCAGAAAGTTGCCAATAATAAATGGATTATTGGTATATATTTGCATTGTTTATGGAATGCAAGCAAGATTATGAAGTATTTGATCAATGTTTCTGTTTGTTTTTAGCTGCATTTCTGCTACTACCGTGAAGAAGAAGCCCTTCATTTCCAGGCGAGAAAATAAGTATGAGAGGTAAGTGATTTGTCAAAATGATGTGACAAATCAGAACCTGAACTAGAACAGCAAATGAGGCCTCAGAGTTTCTGATTTGTTTCTTCACCTAAAAAAATTTTCATTTGAATGTTCTGTATCTTCATTGCTGTATTCAGACTTTCTCTAGTTGAGAAGTGGGGGCTACTCTTCATTGGGGTGTGTGGGCTTCTCATTGTGGTGACTTCTCTTGCTGTGGAACATGGGATCTAGGGCACACGGGCTTCATTACTAGTGGCGCATGGGCTTAGTTGCCCCACAGCATGTAAGATCTTCCCATACCAGGGATCAAACCTGTGTCCCCCGCATTGGCAGGTGGATTCTTAACCACTAGACCACCAGTGAAGTTCTGTTTCTTCACTTTTTAAAAATTGTTATTATATGATTATTTTTTTATTTTTTATTTTACTTTTATAGAGTTTTGTTGTTTACAGCTATACATGAATCCAAATCAGTCATAGGTATTCCCTTGACCCCTCCCATCTGAACCACCCCCCAAGTCCCTCCTCATCCTACCCCTCCAGTTGTTGCATAGCCCCCATGTTTCTTCACTTTTAAGTTATCTGAGTTGATTACTTATTTATTTGTTCTATTGTGACAGAAAGATCCAGAGATCACTATGGTCCTCCAAGTATCCATCCAACTTAGAATCAAGCTTGTCCTTCTCTATTCCAACTTTACATATCCCAATGGGAAGCAACAGCCTTTAAAACACAAAGCCCAGTTCTTCTTCTTCTTTTTTTTTTAAAAAAAAAACTCTTTTTTATTTTTTTGCAATATACCAGTAATACAAGCTTACTTCAGATATTTAGAGAATGAAGATAAGCCAAAATATATAAAACCTATAAGCATCTTGGTGCATTTCCTTTTTGTCTTTCTTTCTCTGTGTATTTGTAGACCTATTTCAAGTCACATTTCCTGTATCTTGAGGCACATGTTCTTCACTTCTGAAATCAGGATGCGTCTTAAAATGGATTTCAAAAGTGACTTGCAAATGGCCAGGCAGAGCAATCCACTGTGACATTGTTGTCAATCCTTGTGTGTGTGCAGAGTCAGCTAGGTGTAGAGGGTATCTGTTCATCTGATTGTCACTGTCATTAAGTTATTTGCCTTGGTAACACCACTCATGGTTAAACTTTTAACTTAAATTTGGCTTGCTCCCTAGTTGTCACTTAAAATGTCTTCTAAAAATTATACCATGCTGCATCACTGAAATGAAAAATTATTGTGTCTGCTGAAGATTGCCTGTCATACTCCAGACAATGCAATTAAAGACAGTAGAAATAGCCAAATCTCTTGGAATGGATCATAAAATTTTCAAAGCTAGGAAAGGTTGGTTGTGACCGTTGCATGCATTGTGAGGGACTATTACTCAGGCACTTAATGTCTACCTGTCGAAAGCTTCTGAGTGACTTTCAAGAGAAAGTCTGATTGATTTCTAGCTAATGTAATTGAATTGAAAAAAAAATTGACAAAGGGAAGAAAAAAAAAGACATTATGAGTTTAAGCAAACAGGAAATGTGGATGAACTCCCCAGATTCATCTACATGTTTTGATATGAACTTGTCACATTACCACAAGCCAGGGTTATGAGAAGCAGCCACACGTCAACACAGTATGCTGTGCCACTGCCAATGGCCAAAAGTAATTCAGAAAGAATCTTTTAAATTTCTATTATTTAATTTTTGGCTTCAGTGAGTCTTCATTGCTGTGCATGGGCTTTCTCTAGTGGTGGTGAGCAGGGGTATGGACTTCTCATTGCGATTTTTTTCTCTTGTGGGGCATGAGCTCTAGGACACAGGGACCTTAGTAGTTGAGACTCCCAGCCTCTAGAGCATGGGACTCAGTAGTTGTGGCACATGGGCTTAGTTGCCCCACGGCATGTGGGATCTTCCCGCACCGGGGATCAAACAGATATCCCCTGTATTGGCAAGCAGATTGGTAGCCACTGGACCATCAGGGAAGACCTAGGAGAATCATTAGATTTTGGAACATGATGAAAGCTTATATTCTACTTTTGGTGGTGTTCCTGAAGAAGAAAGTGGTATAAATTCTATGGATATGTGCACATTACTATCAGCAGAATACAATTTGGGGATGTTAAAGGTGGTGCTTCTTTTCCCCTAAGTTATTAATAACCCAATGCCTTATGATCTATGTTATCTCTGAACTGGAAAAACTAGTTGAGATCATACTGTGTGTAAGTTTGGGATTCTGGGTTTTTTTTGGGGGGGGGGATTCTGTTTTTTAATTTAATAAATCATGAGCATTTTCAATGTCCGTAATATGTGAAAGCCTGATTCTATGGCTTGTTGTTTTTTCGTATATGACTACACCATAATTATTTCAACCATTCCCCTATTATTGGACATTCAGTGTTATAAATAACACTAAGATCAACATCCCTACCTTTTGTCAAGAATTTCTCAGTTGAAAGACATAATAATTGTGAGGGCTCTTGATACATATTGAAAAACTGCTTCTCAGGTTCTGCCAATTTACAGTTCCACTTGCGGTGAATGAGCATGGACCTCATCAATATACATTTTTTTACAATTGAAATAATAGGCCTACCTATATTAATTGGATAAACAAAAAAAAAATGATAGCATCTCATGTATACTTGCAGTGTATCGATTACTACTGAGCTTTAAATGCTTAAAAATATAATTGTTGGCATTTATATATTTTGTGTACAATTTCCCAGTTCCTATCCTTTGCTATTGTGTCCACTGGGGTCTGTCGTATCTATTTCTAGTTATGTCCAAGAAACAGTGGGTGCCCCATATTCCCCTGGCCCACTGGATTTCACCGGCAGCTTCCGTTTCTAGACTCTTGACAGTCAACCATCTCAAGTGGACTGTCTTTCCTCTCTGCCCGAGGCTTTCTTGGGCACAATAGAAGCTTACTCTGCCTCAGCCGGGTGCACCCTGGAAGTGCCAGATAATTAACACTACTGAGGTTAAACTTCAACCGACAGGGATGGAAGTCCGTGAATAAATGTCACAGACTCTGTGTCCTCCAGCAGGATTATTCTGAGACACATTCCACACAGTTTCTCAGAGTCCCCAGCAGGCCTGAGCCCCAGCTACCCGCAGGGTAACTTGCTCATTAACATTCTCTGTATTAGCTTTTTTCCCTTGTCTAATTTTCCCTATTTTCTTCTTGTGGCTCCTGAGATTACCCCTAAATAAACCACTTGTACCCAAACCCAAAACTCAGGGCCTGATTTTGATAACTGAAAGTCAGAAAAAAAATGAAACCACAGTATTTTCTGTCCACACACCTTTTGACAGCTATGCTCACTCTCTCAGATTGAATTTTTCCAATATGAATGGCATATATGAAAACAAACATATATGAAAAGTGAGCACTAGCCCCTTAGTCAACTTTGGAGTGCAAGACACAGCCATGCAGACAGTCCTGTCACCTGGGGAATACTAGTTGGTTGCTTCCAAAAATCTTACAGGTGATGTCCGGACACTCAGTATAAAGACGAAATTAATTTTCCGTAAAGCTAAAGATATCAGAGTCTGGATTGAGTGAATTCATTAAGGTAAAGTCAACTTAAGCAGGCTCACATGTCTTTTTGATATATAGAGGCTTTAACAATGTTTGTATTTATATCTACATCTCTCTATCCTCCACAAATATATTGACATTCTGATACTATACATATCTATGCTGGGATGCCAATTTATTAATTTGCAATGAGAAATAGAATTATTAAACAGGCCATAATGCTTCAGTAGACAGATCAGTGTATTCTTTCCCTGTGGGCAAGTTGTATGGGGAGCCAAGTAAATTATCAAAAGATTGCTTGGTGAGCATAAAATCAGAACAAAGGGAGTTAGTTGATCATGAGAATGATCTCTCAGATTAGATGACCTGAAGCACTCTCATCAACTACAGGGCCAGCCTTGCCAAAGAACCCATAAAGCTGGGTTCACTTGGCTGAGATCATTCTCTTGGATGGATCTGGCTGGTAACAGTCATTTCTTTGCTTCTAGCTGGACAGCTACTTCCTATTCACTCCAAGGAGTATATATAATACAATTAATGTGGTTTCCATTTACCAAAATTACAGTTGCATTCCAGTTCTGCTTCCTTAAGATTTGTCCTAGTTCACCTTTATCAGAGTTTTTAAGAGTTGACAGAATTTTCTGTCACATGGTAATTTAATTTCCTGGCTGGTTTCCAGATATATAATCATGTGCCTTGCATGTGAACGTAACTAGTTCAGCTCTCAGGTGGCAACTTTATTTACACCTTTTGGAGGGAGTGGGGATATTCTATAGGTGCTCCTACTGTTGAGATGGAAAGTATATTTCAGCTCAACAGATTTCTGCCCTTTTTTCCCCTCAGATTTCTCTCTCACAATTACCTTGTGCTCCAGTGAAAGCCTTCAACATGCCACCCTTGGAGTAGCCAATGCTCTTTCTCTTTCCCATATTCCACACATGCTAGAATGTGCTTCCTGTTCTTATTCCTCAGTGAGCTCATTTACTTTTCAAGATCTAGCCAATATATCACTTCCTCTGAGACTACATCCTTGAACCATTGGCATCCCTACTTCAGCACCATAGAGATGGACTTTTTCTCTTTAGTGTCACCACAACACAATGAAAGCTTCTAATATGCCATTTATTCCTCTGTACTACAGTCATTCATATGCCCATTTTCTCCACTAGACTATGAGATCTCTGATGTCAGAGGCTAGCGTCTTACTTATTTTTATCTTTTTGTATGTTCCGTTGCTTCAGTCATGTCCAACGTTTCACAACCCCATGGACTATAGCCCACCAGACTCCTCTATCCATGGGATTCTCAAGGCAAGAATACTGGAGTGGGTTTCCATGTCCTCCTTCAGGGGATCTTTCCAACCCAGGGATAGAACCTGTGTCTCCTGCATCTTCTGCATTGCAGGTGCATTCTTTATTGCTGAGCCATGGGAGAAGTCCCAGCATAGCGCCTCAGTTCAGTTCAGTTTAGTGGCTCAGTCGTATATGACTCTTTGTGACGTCATGGACTGTGTGACACCAGGCTTCCCTGTCCTTCACCATTTCCAGGAGCTTGCTCAAACTCATATCGATGGACTCAGTGATGCCATCCAAACATCCCGTCCTCTGTCATCCCCTTCTTCTTTTGCTTGCTATTTTCCCCAGCATCAAGGTCTTTTCCAATGGGTCATCTCTTCACATCAGGTGGCCAAAGTATTAGAGCTTCAGCATAGTGCCTAGCCCTCAGTAAACGCTTGAATAAATGAATTATCCAAAGTCAGACAGCCAAGGATCCAGGAACTGTTATTTTTTTTTTTTAATTATTTTTTAAATGTATTTATTTGGTTGTACTGGGTCTTAGTTATGGTATGTGGGATCTAGTTCCCTGACCAAGGATTGAACCCAGGTCCCAAGCACTGGGAGCAGAGTCTTAGCCACTGGACCACCAGGGAAATCCCGGAACTGTTATATTTGGAAGACAGTTGTCTTGAAAGATATATGACAGAAAGTCATCAAGGGTCATTTAACAAAGTTGACAGGGAGCTATGAGCTCATATCTTATGCGATCCAGTCATTCATCAACAAATATTTGTGCCCAGCACTGGTGACATAGCAGTGAGTAAGACACACACGGTCTATACTTCATAGAACTTACATTCTCTAGAGAGAAGACAGGTTTGATAAGCACATAGATAAAATAATTTCCTGATTGTGGCAACTCTTGGGAAGAAAATAAAGCAGAATGACATGAAATCAAATGACCTGAAGATAAAAGGTTTTCTTTGATTAGGTGCTCATGGAAAGCCTTTTGGATAGAATAATATTTGATCTGATATCTGAATGATGAGAAGGAGCCAGCTTTTCAAGGATCTAGGGGAAGAGTGTACCAGTCAAAAGGAGTGATAGATGTCAAGTCCCTGAGGTAGAAACAGGCTTGTGGTTAAAAGAACAGAAAGGAGTTTTGTGGGACTGAAGAATTTGTGAGGGCTGGAAGCGTGGTGCAAGATGAACTCAGAGCAGTTGGGCCAAGCCCAGATCATGTAGAGTT
The DNA here is from genome assembly GCA_022376925.1 of Tragulus kanchil. NCBI lineage: Eukaryota > Metazoa > Chordata > Mammalia > Artiodactyla > Tragulidae > Tragulus > Tragulus kanchil. Next base: position 59,682,346 of record JAIOJX010000001.1, on the reverse strand, counting down.
TTGTAAGCCACACAAAGATGTTTGGGTTTTATTCAAAGTACAATGGAAACCCACTGGAAGGTTTTCAGTAGGAGAATGGTATGTTTTGGTTTGCATTTTAAAAAGATCACTAGCCTGTTGCAGAATAATTATACATAGAAACCAAGATTCCCATAAGCAATACAAAACTGAAAGCTGTCACTAATTCTGCTACTTCAACAGCACTCAGACTCATGGTACACTGACACACAAGGAAGTGAAAACCAACTTAAGGTTCCAATACACCCTTCAGAAAGCTAGTCGAGGGGCACTACTTTTACAGATAGTTGGGGAAGGTCATGAAAACCTTACTTCTTTATAAAGAAAACTTTAAAAATGCAGAGTCCACTCCAATTGGATACTGAAAAGATGAGGAGGAAGAAGAGTGAAAAAAAATGGCCTAGAAGAGACTAGGGAAGAGATTCTTTGGTCCACTGGTGAGTTTCATCATTAAGGTATGAGTAGTCTTCAGCTCACTTTAAGTGATCAATAATCTGTGCTGAAAATCCCACCCAAGCTCCTAAACTAAGGTGCAGGACTTGGAAGAGAAAAGGGTTGAACAGGAAGCTGTCCACAGAGTGTCCACTTTCCCTTTCTGATAAATCATGACAAAGAAACCGTACAGCAGCTTGGTCTCATCCTCAGCTCCTCTTTGCCAGTTATGGGATTGGGAGCAGTACAGGTGTAATTACAATTCTATTATAATATCACCTGTGTGCCCTGTGAGGCTCTGTATGTGGAATTTCCCTTAATAAATTTTAGGAGAGATGGGAACAGAGGCCACTGAAGTACTCTGGTAAATCTAGGCTTTTTGCTTTGAACAAACCAAGAAGACTTCTGCTGAAGCCTGAGCAAGACAGAATGGTGTCATCAACTAGGGAAGAATTTTGAGAGGGAGAACCATGGAGATTATTTCGACCTCAGTCCCTCCCCAAAAAGAGGTAGGAGCATTGAATAAGGAAGCCAGACCTAGGACTCATAGCTTAGCAACAGGACATATAGAGGGTTGAGCACAGCACGAGTGGGGGAAATTTAGAAGACAACAAAGAGGAGGTGCATATGGATGCTGCAGACTGCCAGGAATCTAAGGTAATGCACTTGCAGATGTACTAGCGATGCTGAAAAGACAAGGTCTTTGTGTAAAAAAGAAGAAACCAAAAGATCTAAGGCATTGGGACTGCCTAGATTGAAGAAGGACTACCATTAATACTAATATTTGTCCCTAAAGGATATTTGGCTTTCCTGGTGGCTCAGTCAGTGGTCTGCCTGCAATGTAGGAGAGCCGAGTTTCATCCCTGGGGCAGGAAGATCCTTTGGAGAAGCAAACGGCATCCCACTCCAGTATCTTGCCTGGGAAATCTCTTGGACAGAGGAACCCGGCAAGCTGCAGTCCATGGGATCGCAAGAGTTCTTTATAAAGAAAACTTTAAAAATGCAGAGTCCACTCCAATTGGATACTGAAAAGATGAGGAGGAAGAAGAGTGAAAAAAAATGGCCTAGAAGAGACTAGGGAAGAGATTCTTTGGTCCACTGGTGAGTTTCATCATTAAGGTATGAGTAGTCTTCAGCTCACTTTAAGTGATCAATAATCTGTGCTGAAAATCCCACCCAAGCTCCTAAACTAAGGTGCAGGACTTGGAAGAGAAAAGGGTTGAACAGGAAGCTGTCCACAGAGTGTCCACTTTCCCTTTCTGATAAATCATGACAAAGAAACCGTACAGCAGCTTGGTCTCATCCTCAGCTCCTCTTTGCCAGTTATGGGATTGGGAGCAGTACAGGTGTAATTACAATTCTATTATAATATCACCTGTGTGCCCTGTGAGGCTCTGTATGTGGAATTTCCCTTAATAAATTTTAGGAGAGATGTGGGAACAGAGGCCACTGAAGTACTCTGGTAAATCTAGGCTTTTTGCTTTGAACAAACCAAGAAGACTTCTGCTGAAGCCTGAGCAAGACAGAATGGTGTCATCAACTAGGGAAGAATTTTGAGAGGGAGAACCATGGAGATTATTTCGACCTCAGTCCCTCCCCAAAAAGAGGTAGGAGCATTGAATAAGGAAGCCAGACCTAGGACTCATAGCTTAGCAACAGGACATATAGAGGGTTGAGCACAGCACGAGTGGGGGAAATTTAGAAGACAACAAAGAGGAGGTGCATATGGATGCTGCAGACTGCCAGGAATCTAAGGTAATGCACTTGCAGATGTACTAGCGATGCTGAAAAGACAAGGTCTTTGTGTAAAAAAGAAGAAACCAAAAGATCTAAGGCATTGGGACTGCCTAGATTGAAGAAGGACTACCATTAATACTAATATTTGTCCCTAAAGGATATTTGGCTTTCCTGGTGGCTCAGTCAGTGGTCTGCCTGCAATGTAGGAGAGCCGAGTTTCATCCCTGGGGCAGGAAGATCCTTTGGAGAAGCAAACGGCATCCCACTCCAGTATCTTGCCTGGGAAATCTCTTGGACAGAGGAACCCGGCAAGCTGCAGTCCATGGGATCGCAAGAGTTGTACACGACTTAGTGACTAAACCTAGACCTACCTAAAGGATATTTAGAATTCAGGTATTATAGGCCCATCATGGGGCAGCTGTCAAAGTGAAGAAAGGGTTTTCAGTTCTTTCCTCTAATGGGTACTCCAAAATTAAGGTAGTCTCTAGGCCAGGGATACAATTGAAACACCAGGGAAGTAAAGTTGCCTCTAAAAAAAATCAGAGGAATTTGGCCAAACAGATTAAATCCAAAACATAAAAACCTTAACCAGTAATCTGGCATCTGTATGAGGGCCCCAAGGAAGGGAAGGGTCTGGAATTTTTTAAATGAGTACGTGGGGAGAGGCCTCTCAGTGAAAAGGAGACCTGAGAAGAGGACAGGAAGAGAATTGAATGGAGGAGCTACATGCTGTGAGTAAAATGGCTTGCCTAGTGAGAGAAGCCTAATGGAAATGTGTGGGAAGGGCTGATTAATTAACTGACTTGTATGGAGGGATATAATTATAAATTCCCCACAATTCTATTACAGTGCCTCCAGTAGGGCCAGTCATTTACTTCATAGCCCTTGAGCACCTGATCAACAGTGCATGCTGTGCTCCTTCCCCCTCCACATGTGACCATCATCCAGAATTGACTGGAGAAGATTACAGATCATCTACAAACAGTGCATGGAATTGTACTAAGCCAGGTGCATGTGGGATGAAGGGTGGAATGAAAAAAAACAGTGACCTGGAGGTAGGGAGCCCATATTTGAAGCTATTGATTGGCTGCTCAAAGGCCAAGGACCTATTCAGAAATAGTCCCTATCAATTGCCACCCACTCCTCCTCCACAAAAGATTTCAGAGTGACCTCAGGCTAGGGAAATATGATACCTCATCAATTGATGGGAAGACAGAATAGCCACAGCATGATAGGCGTCAGAAAGACAGCTGAAGCTGCAAGTTGGATGCAGGACATTATGAAGAAGTGAATGTCACGGCTCCTATAAAGGGACATATCACAAAGGAGTCAATTTTTATTATATTTTTGACCTGATGTACTTGAGATATAGCAAACTGTCCAACTCTGTGACACTTGAAAGATCTTGCCGGGAAATCTCTTAGGGAAATCAGTCATGGCCCATTCAAACCTAGACCTACCTAAAGGATATTTAGAATTCAGGTATTATAGGCCCATCATGGGGCAGCTGTCAAAGTGAAGAAAGGGTTTTCAGTTCTTTCCTCTAATGGGTACTCCAAAATTAAGGTAGTCTCTAGGCCAGGGATACAATTGAAACACCAGGGAAGTAAAGTTGCCTCTAAAAAAAATCAGAGGAATTTGGCCAAACAGATTAAATCCAAAACATAAAAACCTTAACCAGTAATCTGGCATCTGTATGAGGGCCCCAAGGAAGGGAAGGGTCTGGAATTTTTTAAATGAGTACGTGGGGAGAGGCCTCTCAGTGAAAAGGAGACCTGAGAAGAGGACAGGAAGAGAATTGAATGGAGGAGCTACATGCTGTGAGTAAAATGGCTTGCCTAGTGAGAGAAGCCTAATGGAAATGTGTGGGAAGGGCTGATTAATTAACTGACTTGTATGGAGGGATATAATTATAAATTCCCCACAATTCTATTACAGTGCCTCCAGTAGGGCCAGTCATTTACTTCATAGCCCTTGAGCACCTGATCAACAGTGCATGCTGTGCTCCTTCCCCCTCCACATGTGACCATCATCCAGAATTGACTGGAGAAGATTACAGATCATCTACAAACAGTGCATGGAATTGTACTAAGCCAGGTGCATGTGGGATGAAGGGTGGAATGAAAAAAAACAGTGACCTGGAGGTAGGGAGCCCATATTTGAAGCTATTGATTGGCTGCTCAAAGGCCAAGGACCTATTCAGAAATAGTCCCTATCAATTGCCACCCACTCCTCCTCCACAAAAGATTTCAGAGTGACCTCAGGCTAGGGAAATATGATACCTCATCAATTGATGGGAAGACAGAATAGCCACAGCATGATAGGCGTCAGAAAGACAGCTGAAGCTGCAAGTTGGATGCAGGACATTAAGTGAAGAAGTGAATGTCACGGCTCCTATAAAGGGACATATCACAAAGGAGTCAATTTTTATTATATTTTTTGACCTGATGTACTTGAGATATAGCAAACTGTCCAACTCTGTGACACTTGAAAGATTTTGGCCTGACAGTTCCTGATCCCTTCAATATGGGTGGCATTTCATTTAGAAAAATATATGACCATTGCTAGAGGAGATATAAAGCTGAGAGAGAGAGAGCGCTATCCCAGCAAAAGTTAGCCAAAGCTCTATTGGCCTTTTTCTCAACCTCGGGTTGATCTGTCAAGCCTAAATTGTATTGTATTTTCACAGAGCCTTTAGTTATTGTTCCAACGTGCTCACAGAGGCAGTGGGCTGCAGGGGTAGAACACTGAATTACATTTAGACCGTCTGAGTTCTGGCATATTAAGGAGTAAGGATATGAGTAGCTTAACCTCTCCAAACTTCAGTTTCCCCACTTTGTTAGGAAGAGCAGCACCTCATCTACCTCACGACTTTATTTTTGAAGTCAGCTGAGAAAATGGATGCCTTGTAAATTGGAATGCACTTTATAAACATGAGGGATTATTGTTCATCATTGCTCTAGTTCCAAGTTGACAATCTTATTTGTAGAGAGCCATGTAGCAGAGTTTTAGGTTGGCCAGATTTAGCCTGTGTACCATAGAAGGCTGACCTCTGTCCCAGATTAGCACCATAGTTTGGGAATGAAGATCCACCTTCTCTGTATTGTGTAAGGTCCTCCATAAACTCTATATTGACTTAAAACTATAAGGATTATTTGAATCTTTTCAATTTTATTAAGGTGAAATTCACACAACATAAAAACCTCCATTTTAGGGGCTTCCCTGGTGGCTTGGTGGTAAAGAATCCACCTGCCAATGCTGGAGTCAGGAGTTCAATCCTGTCCAGGAAGTTACTCCCATCAAGGAGTAACTGAGCCTATGCGCCCTATCTATCAAGCCTGTGCTCTAGAGCCCAGGAACCACAATTACAGAAGCCCATGTGCTCCAGCACCTTTGCACCAGACAAGAGAAGTCACTGCAATGAGAAGCTGGTGCACTACAACTAGAGAGTAGCTCCTGCTCTAGCAAGGAAGAGCCAGCACAGCCAAAAATAAATAAAGACTTAATTAAGTGAAGAAGTGAATGTCACGGCTCCTATAAAGGGACATATCACAAAGGAGTCAATTTTTATTATATTTTTGACCTGATACTTGAGATATAGCAAACTGTCCAACTCTGTGACACTTGAAAGATTTTGGCCTGACAGTTCCTGATCCCTTCAATATGGGTGGCATTTCATTTAGAAAAATATATGACCATTGCTAGAGGAGATATAAAGCTGAGAGAGAGAGAGCGCTATCCCAGCAAAAGTTAGCCAAAGCTCTATTGGCCTTTTTCTCAACCTCGGGTTGATCTGTCAAGCCTAAATTGTATTGTATTTTCACAGAGCCTTTAGTTATTGTTCCAACGTGCTCACAGAGGCAGTGGGCTGCAGGGGTAGAACACTGAATTACATTTAGACCGTCTGAGTTCTGGCATATTAAGGAGTAAGGATATGAGTAGCTTAACCTCTCCAAACTTCAGTTTCCCCACTTTGTTAGGAAGAGCAGCACCTCATCTACCTCACGACTTTATTTTTGAAGTCAGCTGAGAAAATGGATGCCTTGTAAATTGGAATGCACTTTATAAACATGAGGGATTATTGTTCATCATTGCTCTAGTTCCAAGTTGACAATCTTATTTGTAGAGAGCCATGTAGCAGAGTTTTAGGTTGGCCAGATTTAGCCTGTGTACCATAGAAGGCTGACCTCTGTCCCAGATTAGCACCATAGTTTGGGAATGAAGATCCACCTTCTCTGTATTGTGTAAGGTCCTCCATAAACTCTATATTGACTTAAAACTATAAGGATTATTTGAATCTTTTCAATTTTATTAAGGTGAAATTCACACAACATAAAAACCTCCATTTTAGGGGCTTCCCTGGTGGCTTGGTGGTAAAGAATCCACCTGCCAATGCTGGAGTCAGGAGTTCAATCCTGTCCAGGAAGTTACTCCCATCAAGGAGTAACTGAGCCTATGCGCCCTATCTATCAAGCCTGTGCTCTAGAGCCCAGGAACCACAATTACAGAAGCCCATGTGCTCCAGCACCTTTGCACCAGACAAGAGAAGTCACTGCAATGAGAAGCTGGTGCACTACAACTAGAGAGTAGCTCCTGCTCTCCACAAAGAGAAAAGCCCACCTAGCAAGGAAGAGCCAGCACAGCCAAAAATAAATAAAGACTTAAAAAAATTTTTTTTTGAATCTCCATTTTAGCCATATTGAAGTATACAATCCAGTCTCTTGGAGGACATTCAAAATGATATATAGCCTCATTGTTATCTAATTCCAGAACACTCTGATCACACCAGAAAAAAAAAAAAAAAACAACAAACCCATGCCACTAAGCAGTTGCTTCCCTTTTCTGGCTTCTTCACTAGCGAATGCAAATCTGCTTTTAGTTAAGACTGTCCTATTCTGGACAGTGCATATAAATGGAATCATGCCATATGTGACTTTTTATGTCTTGCCTCTTTCATTTAGCATACTAGTTTCAAGATTCATTGATGTAGCGTATATCAGGAGTTCATTTTTTATAGCTAAATAATACTCCATTGAATGGTCATTTTGTTTATCCATTCATCAATTCATTGACATTTTGGCTGTTCCCACTTTGGGAGCTATTAAAATAATGCTGCAATGAACAATGTGGTTAGGGTATATACCCAGAAGTGGGATATTACTCAGTCATAAAAAGGAATGCATTTGAATCAGTTCCAATGAAGTGAATGAACCTAGAGCCTATTATACAGAGTAAAGTAAGTTAGAAAGAGAAAGATAGATATTGTACACTAACACATATATATGGCATCTAGAAAGATGGTACTGATGGATTTATATGCAGGGCAGTAATGGAGGAACAGACATAGAGAACAGACTTATGGACGTTGTGGAAAGGGAGGAGTGTCTGAGGTGTATGGAAAGAGTAACATGGAAACTTACTTTACTGTATGTAAAACACATAAACAATGGCAATTTGCCGTAAGACTAAGGGAATTCAAATAGGGGCTCTGTAACAACCTAGAGGGGTGGGATGGGGAGGGAGATGGGAGGGAAGTTCAGGAGGGAGGAAATGTGTTCATGTGGCTGATTCATGTTGATGTTTGGCAGTAAACAATACAACTCCATAAAGCTATTGTCCTTCAATTAAAAAAATAGAACAAATAATGTTGCTATGAATGTTCATGTACAAATTTTTGTGTGGACATGTTTTCATATTTTCACATTCTAAGCATATACCCATTTTTTGTGGGTATGTGGTTAATAGTGGAGTTGTAGGGTCATATGACAATTCTATGTTTAACACTTTGGGGAACTCCACAACTATTTTCTACGGTGGCTGCACCATTTTATATTCCCCACCAACAATGTATGAGGGTTCCAATTTTTTCATATGTTCATCAACACTTGCTATTTTCTGTTTTATTTTTTAATTATTGCCACCCTAGTGGATATGAAATGATATCTCATTGTAGTTTTGATTTGCATTTCCCTAATAACTAATCATACCATGTGCTTATTGGTCATTAGTATATGTTCTTTGGAGAAATGTCTACTTAAATCTTTTTGTCTATAATTAAATCAGGTTGTTTGTCTTTTTGTAGTTGAGTTGTGTTATTTTATATATTCTGGATATTGGACTCTTTTCAGATACATGATTTGGAAATATTTTTTGCATTCTATGTGTCATCTTCTAATTTTGTTGGTAATGTCTTTTGATGATCAACATTTTTAATTTTGATGAAATCCCATTTATCTATTTTTTAAAATTTGCTTTTGGTGTCATTTTAAATAATCCATCGCCAAATCCAAGATTACAAAGATTTACACCTATGTTCTCTTCTAATAGTTTTATAGTTTTAGCTCTCACATTTAGGTCTTTGATCAATTTTTAAATTTTTTAAATGTAACATAATGGTTAATTTTATGTGTCAACTTGACTGAGTCACAGGAGCCCAGATATATGGTCAAACATTCTGGGTGTTTTTCTGCGGCTGTTTTTGGATGAGACTAACATTTAAACTAGTAGACTGTCTACCAATTTAAAGGATAAAGTAGATTGCTCATGTGAATGGACCTCATCAAATCAGTTGAATATCTGAATGGAACAAAAAGGCTATGGGCTTTCCTGGTGGCTCAGACAGTAAAGAATCTATCTGCAATGCGGGAGACTGAGTTTGATTCTTGGGTCAGAAAGAACCCCTGGAGAAGGGGGTGGTTACCCACTCCAGTATTCTTGTCTGAATAATTCCATAGACAGAGGAGCCTGGCAGGCTATAGTCCATGGAGTCACAAAGAGTCAGACACTACTGAGCGACTAACACTTTTTTCCTCTGAATAAGAAAGAATTCTTCCTGCCTTTGAATGGGGATGGGACATTGCCTTTCTACAGCTTTTGAACTCAGAATGAAACATTACCACTTCCTGAATCTCAAGTCTGCCAGCCTTTGAACTGAAACTATACCATTGGTTCTCCTGGTTCTCATGCTGTTAGAATTGGACTGGAGCTACATTCTCCTGCATTTCCAGCTTTCCCTACCTCCATCAATTGTCTATCTGGAAGAACACAGAATGTGTGTTCTCACCACTCCTTTCCAACATTATATCCTATTGGTTCTGTTTCTCTGGAGAAACCTAATATATAAGGTGCAAGGCAAGGGTCTAGCTTCATTCTTTTGCATGTGGACATCCTGAGGGCTTCCTAGGTAGCCCTAGTGGTAAAGAATCTGCTTGCCAAGGCAGGAGATGCAAGAGATGCAGGTTAGATCCCTGGGTCCGGAAGATCCCCTGGAGGAGAAAAAGGAAACCACTCCAGCATTCTTGCCTAGAAAAATCTCATGGAGAGAGGAGCCTGGTGGGCTACAGTCCATGGGGCTGCAGAGAATCAGACACAACTGAGTGACTATGCAGCAACAGCAGTGCTGTTATGGATGAATCCAATTATCTCTGCCTCATTTGAAAATGAGGCAGAATTGAAAAGATTGTTCTTTCCCCATTGAATGGTCTTAGCACCCTTGCAGTAAATAAATTGACCATAGATGTATGGGTTTATTTATGGACTTTCAATTCTACTCCATTAATTTGTATGTCTATCTTTATGCCAGTAATCTTTGACTACTGTAGCTTTGTAGTAGGTTTTGAAATCAGGAAGAGTTTGCCAACTTAATGGTGCTTTTCCAGCATTCTTTTGGCTAAGCAAAGTCCCTTGCAATTCAGTGTCAGGATCAGCTTATACCTTTCTGCAAAAAAAAAAAAAAAAAAATTGGAATTTTTATAAAGATTGCATTGAGTTTCTAGATCAATTTGGATACTATTGCCATCTTAACAACGTTGTCTTCCAGTCTATGACTACAGGATGTCTTTCCATTCATTTAGGTCTTCTTTCAACAAGATTTTGAAGTTGGAAGTTTATGTCTTATATCTCCTTGGTAAAATTTGTTCATAAATATTTTATTCTTTTTAATGCTCTTATGAATAGAATTTTCTTAGTTTGGTTTTCAGATTGTTAATTTCTAGTGTATAAAAATATAGCTGATTTTTTGGATATTCTTGATTCCTGCAACTTTGCTAAATTCATTTATTAGCTTTAATAATTTCTTTGTATATGAATTCCTTAGGGGTTTCTATATGGACTATTTCATGCAAAGAAGGGCACAATAATGAACAGGCAGGAATCTAACAGAAGCAGAAGAGATTAAGAAGAGGTGGCAAAAATACACAGAAGAAATGTACAAAAAAAGTCTTAACAACCTGGATAACCACAGTGGAGTGGTCACTCACCTAGGACCAGACATCCTGGAGTGTGAAGTCAAGTGGGCCGTAGGAAGTATTACTGCAAACAAAGCTAGTGAAGGTGATAGAATTCCAGCTGAGCTATTTCAAATCCTAAAAGATGATGCTCTTAAAGTGCTGTATCAATATGGCAGCAAATTTAGAAACCTGAGTGATGACCACAGGACTGGAAAAGCTCAGTTTCCATTCCGATGCCAAAGAAGGACAGTTTCAATCAATGTTCAATTACTGTACAATGACTCTCATTTCACATGTTAGCAATGCTCAAAATCCTGCAAGCTAGGCTTCAACACAAATTGGATTTAGAAAAAAAAAGAAAGAAAAGACAAAGGAACCAGAGATCAAATTGCTGACATTCGTTTGTATAAAAAGCACGAGGATTCCAGAGAAACGTCTACTTCTGCTTCATTGATACAATAAAGCCTTTGACAGTGTGGATTACAAAAAAATGTTGAAAATTTTTCAAGATATGGGAATCCCAGACCGTCTTACTTGTCTCCTGAGAAACCTGTATGCAGGTCAATGAGCAACAGTTAGAATCAGACATGGAACAATGGACTGGTACCAAATTGGGAAAGGAGTACATTGAGGCTGTATATTGATTGTCACCCTGTTTATTTAACTTCTATGCAGAGTTCAGTTCAGTTCAGTCACTCAGTCGTGTCCAATTCTTTGCGACCCCATGGACTACAGCACGCCAGACTTCCCTGCCCTTTACCATCTCCCAGAGCTTGCTCAAACTCATGTTCATTGACTCAGTGATGCCATCCAACCATTTCGTCCTCTGTCATCCCCTTCTCCTTTTACCTTCTATTTTTCCCAACATCAGGCTCTTTTCCAATGAGTCATCTCCCCATCAGGTAGTGAAAGTATTGGAGCTTCAGCTTCAGTATTAGTCCTCCTTTAGGGTTAACTGGTTTGGTCTTTTTGCAGTTCAAGGGACTGTCAAGAGTCTTCTTCAACACCACAGTTCGAAAGCATCAATTCAAGTATGATGTTAACTTTGAGTTTTTAATAGATCCTGTTTATCAGGTTGAGGAATTTCCCATCTGTTCCTAGTTTGTTGAGTTTTTTCTTTTTTTTTTTCATAATAAAATGCACTAGATTTTGTCAAATCCATTGTCTGCATTAATTGACATGATAATATGCTTTTCCCCCTCTTCATTCTTTTGATATGGTATATTGTATTGATTGATTTTCACATGTTGAAACACCCTTGTATTTTTGGGATCAGTCCCACTTGTTCATGTGCATAATCCTTTTAGTATGCTGCTAGATAAGGTTTGCTAGTATTTTGTTAAGGATTACTGAAACTATATTCATAAAGGATATTGGTCTGTGCTTTGCTATTTTTTTGGATGTCTTTGTCTGGTTTTGGTATCAGGGTAATGCTGCCTTAGAATAAGTTAAGAAGTGTTCTCTCTATTTTGAATGAATTTGAGAAGGATTGGTTTGAATTGTTGTTTAAACATTTAATCAAATTTGCCAGCGAAACATCTTGTCATGGGATTTTCTGTTATAATTCTTTTTGTTTCTGTAAAGTCAGTAGTAATGTCCCTACTTTCACATTTGATTTTAGTGGTGTAAGCCTCCTCTCTTTATTTCTTGGTCTGTCTAGGTAAAGGCTGTCATTTTTTATCTTCCAAAGAACTAGCTTTTGGATTTGTTGGTTCTCAGTTGTTTTTTTATTTTATTTATATTTGTTTTTTTTTTTTTTTTTTTTTTTTTTTTTAGCTTTCTTCCTTCTGTATGCTTTGGGTATATTTTGTTCTTTTGCGTGGATATTGTCCGTCAGTCATGACTGACTCTTTGCAGCACCATGGACTGTAGCTTGCCAGGCTCCTTTGACCATGGAATTTTCCAGGCAAGAATACTGGAGTCAGTTGCCATTTCCTAGTCCAGGGGATCTTCCAGACCCAGGGATCTAACCCACGTCGCTTGCATCTTGTGCATTGGCAGGTGGATTCTTTATCACTGTGCCACCTGGTAGTTGCTTAATGTGGAAGGTTAGGTTATTGATGAGATCTTTTTTCTTTTTTAATCTAGGCATTTACAGCTATGACTTTCTTTCTGAGAACTGGGTTAGCTCCATCTCATAAGTTTAAAAGTTGTATTTTCACTTTTATTCATCTTAAAGCATTCTCTTATTCACCTTGTGATATCTTCCTTGTTCCATTAGTTGTTTAATAGTGTTAATTTCCACGTATTCGTGAATTTTCCAGATTTGCTTCTGTCATTGATTTCTAATTTAATTTCATTGTGCTTGAAAACATACTTTTTATGATCTAACTACTTTATATTTATTGAGACTTGTATTATGACTTAATATATGGTCTATCTTGGAGAAAGTTCCATGTGCATTTGAGAGGAATGCATATTCCTCTGTTGTAGGGTAAAGAGTTCTGCATCCTTTTAGGTTTGTTTTGTTGATAATGTTGTTTAAGTCTTCCATTTTCTTGCTATCTTTTTTTGTCCTATTTGTTATTGAAATGTTGTTTTAAAAGCTCTAAAAAAATTTTTTTTTTAACATTTAATCAAATTTGCCAAAACATCTTGTCATGGGATTTTCTGTTATAATTCTTTTTGTTTCTGTAAAGTCAGTAGTAATGTCCCTACTTTCACATTTGATTTTAGTGGTGTAAGCCTCCTCTCTTTATTTCTTGGTCTGTCTAGGTAAAGGCTGTCATTTTTTATCTTCCAAAGAACTAGCTTTTGGATTTGTTGGTTCTCAGTTGTTTTTTTATTTTATTTATATTTGATTTTTTTTTTTTTTTTTTTTTTTTTTTAGCTTTCTTCCTTCTGTATGCTTTGGGTATATTTTGTTCTTTTGCGTGGATATTGTCCGTCAGTCATGACTGACTCTTTGCAGCACCATGGACTGTAGCTTGCCAGGCTCCTTTGACCATGGAATTTTCCAGGCAAGAATACTGGAGTCAGTTGCCATTTCCTAGTCCAGGGGATCTTCCAGACCCAGGGATCTAACCCACGTCGCTTGCATCTTGTGCATTGGCAGGTGGATTCTTTATCACTGTGCCACCTGGTAGTTGCTTAATGTGGAAGGTTAGGTTATTGATGAGATCTTTTTTCTTTTTTAATCTAGGCATTTACAGCTATGACTTTCTTTCTGAGAACTGGGTTAGCTCCATCTCATAAGTTTAAAAGTTGTATTTTCACTTTTATTCATCTTAAAGCATTCTCTTATTCACCTTGTGATATCTTCCTTGTTCCATTAGTTGTTTAATAGTGTTAATTTCCACGTATTCGTGAATTTTCCAGATTTGCTTCTGTCATTGATTTCTAATTTAATTTCATTGTGCTTGAAAACATACTTTTTATGATCTAACTACTTTATATTTATTGAGACTTGTATTATGACTTAATATATGGTCTATCTTGGAGAAAGTTCCATGTGCATTTGAGAGGAATGCATATTCCTCTGTTGTAGGGTAAAGAGTTCTGCATCCTTTTAGGTTTGTTTTGTTGATAATGTTGTTTAAGTCTTCCATTTTCTTGCTATCTTTTGCCTAGTTGTCCTATTTGTTATTGAAATTGAAGTGCTGAAGTTTCTAACCATTATTGTTGAGCTGCCTATTTCTTCTTTCCATTCTATCAGTTATATATATATATATATATATATATATATATATATATATATATATATATATATATATGAGGGGGCGGGTTGGGGAAGGAGGAGGTCGGGCAGGCCACTTCTATTGGTTTTTCATTTCTCTATTTTCATCCATCTTTGTTCTTTGGCTCCTGTGGGCCTTCCATCGCAGTGGCCTCTGTTGTCTGGGCGCATGCGCTCCAGAGCTCCAGGTCGGTAATTGGACACATCGGTCCAGCCACTCCGCGGCACGTGGGATCGTCCCAGGCCAGGGATCGAACCAGCGCCCCTTGCACTGCAAGGCGGTGTCCTTACCCACTGGACCACCAGGGAAGCCCTCTATCAGTTTTTATATCACGTATTTTGGGGCTCTATTGTTAGCTGTATATATGTTTATATTGTCTTGATGGATTGACCTTTTATCACTATATAATATCCTTTTTTTGTGTCTTGTAACAGTTTTTGTCTTTAGTGTATTTTTTTTTAAGATATTAGTATCCATTCCAACTCTTCTTTGGTTGCTCTTTGCATGGAATATTTTTCCCAAGTTTTCACTTTCAACCAATTTGCGTCTCTGGTTCTAAAATGAATCTCTTTTCTGCAGCATATAGTTGTTCTGTGATTTTTATCCATTCTTACAAACTCTGTCTTTTATTTGGAGAGTTTTCTAAAATTATTATTGCTTTATTTTACTTTTTACAGAGTTTTGTTGTTTACTTCCACACATCGACCCAAATCCTCCATAGGTATACTTAGAGAGTTTACTCTATTTATGCTTAATGTAATTGCTTATAAGAAAGGACTTACCTCTGCCATTTTAGTGTTTGTTTGCTATATATCTTACATCATTTTATCCATTCCTCTTACTGCCTTCTCTATGTTAGATATTTTTTGGTATACAAATTAGCTTCCATTCTCATTTATTTTACTATATGAGCTTTAAGTATTTATTTATTTATTTATTTGGCTCTGCTGTCATTGTGGCACACATTGTTGTGGCACACGGGATATCCAGTCTTCATTGCAACATGCAGATTCTTTTAGTTCCAGCATGTGGGATCTAGTTCCCTGACCAGGGATTGAACCTGGGCCCCCTGCACTGGGAACATGGAGTCTTAGCCACTGGACCACCAGGGAAGTCTCATATTTTACTATATAATTTTGTTAATTCTTCTTGAGGGCTACAATTAACATCTTAACTATAACAGTTTAGTGGAAATTAATAGCAACTTAATTTCACTAGTTCACAATTGTCCTTCCCCTCCATATTGTTTTGATCATAAATTATATATTTTATACATTTTGTATTCACCAATATAGATTTATAGTTATTGCTTCATATAATTATCTTTAAACTGTTAGGAAAAATAGAGGAGTTACTAACCAAAAGTACAGTAATATTGACTTTCTTCATATCATTACCAGTGTTTTCCATTTTCTCGTAATGAATTTGGGTTACATTTAGTGTGCTTCTATTTCAGCCTGAAAGACTCCCTTTGGCATTTCTTGTAAGACAAGCCTACTAGTGATGAACTGTCTAGGATTTTTGTTTATTTGGGAATGTCTTAATTTCTTCTTTATTTTCGCCAAATACTGTATAAAATTTTTGGTTGACAACCACTTACTTTCAACACTTCCAAGATGTCTTCTTACTGTTTTCTTGGCTTCAATAGTTTCTAATGACAAATTAGCTACTTGTGTTATTGAGGATGCTTCATATGTGAGTTATTAATACTTCTCTTGTGCTGCTTTTTGAATAATCTTTTTCTTTTGATAGTTTGATTATAATGTGATCTCTGGATTTATCCTTTTTGGAGTTCTTGAGCTTACTCTGCATGTAGATACATGAGGTTTTTTAATTATAATTTGGAAGTTTTTGGTGATTATTTCTTCAAATGTTCCTTCTATACCCTCTGTCTTCTTCAGTGGCCACCAGTATGCATATCATTGTAAACTTGATGAGTGTTTCATAAGTCTCCAAGGCATCATTCATTTTTCTTCATTCCCCTTTCTTTTTGCTCCTCAGACTGGATAATTTCAAATATCCCCTCTTAACCTATTCTATTTCTTCTGATTGAAACCTATTTAATTCCTCTAGTGAATTTTTAATTCAGTTCTTATGATTTTTAACCTGAGAATTTCCATCTGATTCTTTTTTTATAATTTCCATCTGTTTATTCATATTATTTATTTAGTGTGATATCATTCCCATGACTTCTTTATTTCTTTGTAAATGTTTTCCTTTATACATTTCAGTATATTTAAGTTAGTTGATTGAGTCTTTTTCTAAAAAGCCTAGTGCCTGGGCTTCTGCAAAACAGATTCCGTTAGTTGCTTTTCTTTCTTGTATGGTATCTACTTTTATGTATGTATGCATTTATTTATTTTGCATGCCTTATAATTTTTTTGTTGAACACCAAACATTTTGACTATTATGGCAACTCTTGAAATCATACTGTCCCCTCTCCTGCCCTGCATGGTTTTCTGTTGTTTCTTGTATGTTTGTTCTTGTTTACTTGTTTACTGACTTTTTGGAACTAATTTTGTAAAGTCTGTATTCACTGAAGTTTCTGTTCATTTAGCTTAGTAACTGGTAAGTAGAAAGTCACAAAGTTCTTCTATAAAGATTCATGCCCCATTTTTTCTTGATTAATCACTTGCTTGGTTGCTGTAGCATTTGATTAGTTTCCAGAGCCCCAATAAAGTTTATTCTGATAGTTTTGGCCCATTTATTCACTGTTTTCACGGAGGGATGGGCCCTTGGAGGTCCCTACTCTGATCTTTTCACTGATAAATTTAACTTGGTCAGTTTACTTCACCTCTCTGGCCTCAGTTTACTCATCTGATAAATAGGAAGAACGTAACATATCACCAGGTCATCATAAAAATGAAACAGTGCAATTTAGCATTTAACATGCTAGCAATGTATGTTTTCCAAAATTCTATTTGGACACTGTCTAGGGAAAGGGATAGAATAAAAAGGCAGGAAAGACAAATTTTTGCTTTATAATTTTGCCCTAGATCAATTACCAGTGGCCAGCACTTGTGACTTAGCCTCACAGAAAATCTCTGAGACACAAAAAGCAAAATATTCCTTGCTTATCAACACCTCATTTAATGTCTCACCTTCTCCCCAAAACTTTTTGGACTTGTCCCATCCACAGAGATTTCTCCATCTTTATCCTGAATTTTTTGTATTATTTTTCTGTCATTAAATTATAAATTGCTTTTGTACCACTGCAGTGTTAACTCTACATGCATGCCAGCTCAACTCATCCTCTATTGCCCCTCCCTAATTGTAATATACTCTCGTTGAGAGTATTTTTGACATCTATTTCTTTGTATTTGTTGTAGAATTCAACAAGTGCTATGCACGTAGTGGGGTTTCCCAGATGGCGTTAGTGGTAAAGAAGCCATCTTCCAATGTAGGAGCCATAAGAGATGAAGGTTCAATCCCTGGGTCTGGAAGATCCCCTGGAGGAGGGCATAGCAACCCACTCCAGTATTCTTGCCTGGAGAATTCCATGGACAGGTCTGTAATGGTCCCAAAGAGTCAGACATGACTGAACCGACTTGGCATGGCACAGCATGCACATAGTGGGTATCCAATAAACATTTAAAAAATATTTCTAGCATGATAAAAATATCTATCTCAAAAAATAGATGAAATTCAACATCTCCATTTAGCTTAGTAACTGGTAAGTAGAAAGTCAAAGTTCTTCTATAAAGATTCATGCCCCATTTTTTCTTGATTAATCACTTGCTTGGTTGCTGTAGCATTTGATTAGTTTCCAGAGCCCCAATAAAGTTTATTCTGATAGTTTTGGCCCATTTATTCACTGTTTTCACGGAGGGATGGGCCCTTGGAGGTCCCTACTCTGATCTTTTCACTGATAAATTTAACTTGGTCAGTTTACTTCACCTCTCTGGCCTCAGTTTACTCATCTGATAAATAGGAAGAACGTAACATATCACCAGGTCATCATAAAAATGAAACAGTGCAATTTAGCATTTAACATGCTAGCAATGTATGTTTTCCAAAATTCTATTTGGACACTGTCTAGGGAAAGGGATAGAATAAAAAGGCAGGAAAGACAAATTTTTGCTTTATAATTTTGCCCTAGATCAATTACCAGTGGCCAGCACTTGTGACTTAGCCTCACAGAAAATCTCTGAGACACAAAAAGCAAAATATTCCTTGCTTATCAACACCTCATTTAATGTCTCACCTTCTCCCCAAAACTTTTTGGACTTGTCCCATCCACAGAGATTTCTCCATCTTTATCCTGAATTTTTTGTATTATTTTTCTGTCATTAAATTATAAATTGCTTTTGTACCACTGCAGTGTTAACTCTACATGCATGCCAGCTCAACTCATCCTCTATTGCCCCTCCCTAATTGTAATATACTCTCGTTGAGAGTATTTTTGACATCTATTTCTTTGTATTTGTTGTAGAATTCAACAAGTGCTATGCACGTAGTGGGGTTTCCCAGATGGCGTTAGTGGTAAAGAAGCCATCTTCCAATGTAGGAGCCATAAGAGATGAAGGTTCAATCCCTGGGTCTGGAAGATCCCCTGGAGGAGGGCATAGCAACCCACTCCAGTATTCTTGCCTGGAGAATTCCATGGACAGGTCTGTAATGGTCCCAAAGAGTCAGACATGACTGAACCGACTTGGCATGGCACAGCATGCACATAGTGGGTATCCAATAAACATTTAAAAAATATTTCTAGCATGATAAAAATATCTATCTCAAAAAATAGATGAAATTCAACATCTCCATGTCAAGGCAAGTCATAATTAGTTTTCTGAGTTCAGCTACCAGCTTTGACATACTTCAGCAGAGAGCAGGGGTCTTATACAATCCAGAATTAGTGATCCAAATCAAAGAAATTCTCTTTTAAGAAGAACTCTTCAATTTCTAAGTCCTTCTGCTTTTTGTTAATTGAGAGTTACCTCCTGCTAATATCAAAAGCCTCGGAAGCTCTTTTAGTCCAAACAACCCTGGTTTCAAAGTCAAAATTTTCAGTACAGTGTGGATTCTCCATCCCAGACATTTTAGGGAGAAACTGAAACTTTGCAGTTGTCCATTTCTCCACAGGCTATCAAGTCAGTTAACTCTGGGATGCATCTATCTTTTCCTTTAGTATCCAGGAAGTCACTAAGCAATCATAATGATAGGGGCTCCTCTCTAGCCTGTTGGTTTCATTACCCTGCTTGATTATATAGGGCAACCTGACCCATTCTACAGAGATTCTTCCTGCCATCATTTTATTGGGCCTTAGTTATGAAAGCTTTTGCCTGGAAAGCTGTGTCAGAGGTTAATGTGACTATTTTTTTTTCTCCTCAGATTCACTTTACTGGAAACAAACTCCCTAGAATACTGCTTAGATAGTTATTTATCTTTAGAACTTGAAAAGGCCATATTCCTGCTAGGGGTTCTGGGTGAATCTTACCATTGTTATTTTCCCTCTGTCACCTCCCACTAGTCTCATCCGCTAAAAAGATCCAAAACAGACTGCAAAAGAGAGTACGTCAATGGGATGCAGCCATAAGAGATTTTGAAAATTTTGAGTTAGTTAAAATCCCTAGGGGTTCCATGGCGTTAGTGGGAAAGAAGCCATCTTCCAATGTAGGAGCCATAAGAGATGAAGGTTCAATCCCTGGGTCTGGAAGATCCCCTGGAGGAGGGCATAGCAACCCACTCCAGTATTCTTGCCTGGAGAATTCCATGGACAGGTCTGTAATGGTCCCAAAGAGTCAGACATGACTGAACCGACTTGGCATGGCACAGCATGCACATAGTGGGTATCCAATAAACATTTAAAAAATATTTCTAGCATGATAAAAATATCTATCTCAAAAAATAGATGAAATTCAACATCTCCATGTCAAGGCAAGTCATAATTAGTTTTCTGAGTTCAGCTACCAGCTTTGACATACTTCAGCAGAGAGCAGGGGTCTTATACAATCCAGAATTAGTGATCCAAATCAAAGAAATTCTCTTTTAAGAAGAACTCTTCAATTTCTAAGTCCTTCTGCTTTTTGTTAATTGAGAGTTACCTCCTGCTAATATCAAAAGCCTCGGAAGCTCTTTTAGTCCAAACAACCCTGGTTTCAAAGTCAAAATTTTCAGTACAGTGTGGATTCTCCATCCCAGACATTTTAGGGAGAAACTGAAACTTTGCAGTTGTCCATTTCTCCACAGGCTATCAAGTCAGTTAACTCTGGGATGCATCTATCTTTTCCTTTAGTATCCAGGAAGTCACTAAGCAATCATAATGATAGGGGCTCCTCTCTAGCCTGTTGGTTTCATTACCCTGCTTGATTATATAGGGCAACCTGACCCATTCTACAGAGATTCTTCCTGCCATCATTTTATTGGGCCTTAGTTATGAAAGCTTTTGCCTGGAAAGCTGTGTCAGAGGTTAATGTGACTATTTTTTTTTCTCCTCAGATTCACTTTACTGGAAACAAACTCCCTAGAATACTGCTTAGATAGTTATTTATCTTTAGAACTTGAAAAGGCCATATTCCTGCTAGGGGTTCTGGGTGAATCTTACCATTGTTATTTTCCCTCTGTCACCTCCCACTAGTCTCATCCGCTAAAAAGATCCAAAACAGACTGCAAAAGAGAGTACGTCAATGGGATGCAGAGTTTGGTCTTCTAAAGGGCATGCTTTTTTTTTTTCCCAAAATGTTTTGTCGCTGGACACTGGACAACAAGAACATGGATGGCTCCCTAGGGTCTTTCCATCCTGAATTTGAATGAGCCTGGCCCAGGGTGAATCAGTAATGACCTTTGCTTTATGTTTTTCATCTACCCAAATATGCTGCTCAGAGCATCATGACTGTTAAAACATAGGAAGGAGGGTGGCTTCTTTCTATTGGAAGGATAGTCACATTTTCTTTCCAGTTCAATTTTCACCTCAGAATTTTAGCATAGTGCTTTCTTTAAGGCTTGAAGTTTGGGAGAATAATAGGTGATCCACTTTACTATTTAAGAAATCACATTATAGATTCTCTGGAAGGAGAAGGATACAAAAAATATTGAGCTAAGTCCTAGACATGGGGGAGCCACAGGGCTGGATGGAGAGCAAGGACTGGGAGAGCCCCAAAGCCTGGTTCAAAAGCTACATCCTGGGACTTCCCTGGTGGTCCAGTGGTTAAGAATCTGCCTTCTAATCCAGGGGATGCAGGTTCGATCCCTGGTCAGGGAACTAAGATCCCACATACCACAAGCTGACTAAGCTCGCATGCCTCAACTAAGACCCTGTGCAGCCAAATAAATAAATATTAAAAAAAAAAAAAGCTACATCCTCTGGAAGACTTCATGATCTTTTCCTTTAGTATCCAGGAAGTCACTAAGCAATCATAATGATAGGGGCTCCTCTCTAGCCTGTTGGTTTCATTACCCTGCTTGATTATATAGGGCAACCTGACCCATTCTACAGAGATTCTTCCTGCCATCATTTTATTGGGCCTTAGTTATGAAAGCTTTTGCCTGGAAAGCTGTGTCAGAGGTTAATGTGACTATTTTTTTTTCTCCTCAGATTCACTTTACTGGAAACAAACTCCCTAGAATACTGCTTAGATAGTTATTTATCTTTAGAACTTGAAAAGGCCATATTCCTGCTAGGGGTTCTGGGTGAATCTTACCATTGTTATTTTCCCTCTGTCACCTCCCACTAGTCTCATCCGCTAAAAAGATCCAAAACAGACTGCAAAAGAGAGTACGTCAATGGGATGCAGAGTTTGGTCTTCTAAAGGGCATGCTTTTTTTCCCAGAATGTTTTGGCGCTGGACACTGGACAACAAGAACATGGATGGCTCCCTAGGGTCTTTCCATCCTGAATTTGAATGAGCCTGGCCCAGGGTGAATCAGTAATGACCTTTGCTTTATGTTTTTCATCTACCCAAATATGCTGCTCAGAGCATCATGACTGTTAAAACATAGGAAGGAGGGTGGCTTTTTCTATTGGAAGGATAGTCACATTTTCTTTCCAGTTCAATTTTCACCTCAGAATTTTAGCATAGTGCTTTCTTTAAGGCTTGAAGTTTGGGAGAATAATAGGTGATCCACTTTACTATTTAAGAAATCACATTATAGATTCTCTGGAAGGAGAAGGATACAAAAAATATTGAGCTAAGTCCTAGACATGGGGGAGCCACAGGGCTGGATGGAGAGCAAGGACTGGGAGAGCCCCAAAGCCTGGTTCAAAAGCTACATCCTGGGACTTCCCTGGTGGTCCAGTGGTTAAGAATCTGCCTTCTAATCCAGGGGATGCAGGTTCGATCCCTGGTCAGGGAACTAAGATCCCACATACCACAAGCTGACTAAGCTCGCATGCCTCAACTAAGACCCTGTGCAGCCAAATAAATAAATATTAAAAAAAAAAAAGCTACATCCTCTGGAAGACTTCATGATCTCACCTATGTATTTCCAGAGTACTTAAAAAATCTTAAAATAGTATCTCTTTTATTTTTAGTTGCTCAATTAATATATGAATACATTCTTAAAGGATTCAAATAATTCAGGAAAAGATAAAGGCCCATTTATCTACCTCCTTGCTGTGCAAATTAATTCCCTCTCCAGAGGTAACCCTTAATATCAGAGACATATTATATGTATATGCAAATATATATGTGTGTGTTAGTCATTTAGTCAGTCACTTGTGTCTGGCTCTTTGTGATCTCTGGACAGTAGCCCACCAGGCTCCTCTGTCCATGGGTTTCTCCAGGCAAGAATACTGGAATGGGTTGCCATTCCCCTTTCCAGGGGATCTTCCCAATCCAGGGATCAAACCTGCGTCTCCTGCATTGGCAGGCAAGTTCTTTACCACTGGCGCCACTTTGGAAGCCTATTTATATGTGTAGAATCACCCTATTTGATTCTGTAGCCTTGTTCCTTCTAAATCAGTGATTCTCAAACATTAGTATGCATAAGAAGCACCTGGGGTAGCTTGTTAAAACACAAATTTCTAACTCCCACCTCCAGAGTTTCTGATTTAGTAGGTCTGGGATGAGGCCCAAGAACTTGCATTTCTAAAAAATTCTCTGGTAAGGTGAAACTGATGGTTTAGGGACCACAATTTGAGAACCACTGCCTTAAACATCACTCTATTCTAAAAACTGCTAGCTTTCCATAATAACATGATGTACATACCCATTCTTCAGTGTTTATCATGCAGCACTATAGTGAATAATCTGCTCTGCCATCATTGCCACACACCCCCAACGCACACATACTCAAAATATATTGAGCTCTGTGGGAGAAGAGATTGCATCTTTGATTTTTATAGTGCCTGGAATGTAATATATGCCAAATAAATTAGTGAATGAAAAGAATGAAACTGATCTGAGGAGTTATTTGAAGCTGAGTATTTGTGTTCGAGGGGAGGTCCAGTGAGATGTAGGAGCACCAGACATTTTGGACTCTGTTTGAACTCTGATGAATCACTGACATATTGATGGGAAGTGTGTGTGTGTGTGTGTGTGTGTGTGTTAGAGTAAGGATGGAGAATGTACACAAGGATAAAAAGTTGATTTCTTCTCTCCCCACCTCTTTCTCACCCTTCCACCCCTTCCAACACTGTCCACTGCCTTTAACAAAAAAGCAGTGACTTATATGAGGCAAAATAAATGGCCTCTCTCTGTGCTCAGATGCTAATAATTTGCTGGTTACACGTTACCAGAGGTAGAAATCACTCATCTTGTACTTTAATATTCTCGTCTATAAGATGGAATGGCACCTGGAAAGGATACTCACTCTACACTTGAATTTAGCACTTTTCATTTGAGAATCGTAAGGCATTCTTATCACTTTGGTCCTTATCTCCTCTACTTGAGGCCTGATAATTTGCTATCAGAGAAACATTTACTACAGTCATATGCAGATGCCTGATATGTCTCCAGTGGACTTGCAGTATGTTTCTCAGTCATATTTCTTTACTAAGGTGTAAATTATAACCCTCTGCTCATTGTATGATGCAATCAAAATCACTTTTTCATACTGTTACTATTGTTGTTGTTGTTGTTGATCAGTTGCTAAGTCGTGTCTGACTCTTAGTGACCACATGTACTGCAGCACGCCAGGCTCCTCTGTCCTACATGTCTTCCAAAGTTTTCTCAAATTCATATCTATTGAGTCAGTGATGCTACCTAACCATCTCAACCTCTGCTGCCCTATTCTCCTTTTGCCTTCAGTTTTTTTCAGCATCAGGGTCCTTTTCAGTGGGTCAGCTCTTTGTATCAGCTGGCCAAAGTATTGGAGTTTTAGCTTCGGCATCAGTCCTGCCAATGAATATAAAGGGTTGATTTCCTTTAGGATTGACTGGCTTGATCTCCTTGCTGTCGAACGGACTCTCAAGAGTCTTCTCCAGCACCATAATTTGAAAGCATCAATTTATTGGTGCTCAGCCTTCTTTATGATCCAAGTCTCACATCCATACATGACTACTGGAAAAACCATAGCTTTGACTATGCAAACCTTTGTCGGCAAAGTGATGTCTCTGCTTTTTAATATGCTGTCTTGGTTTGTCATAGCTTTTCTTCCAAGGAGCAAACATCTTTTATTTATGTTAACTGAAAAATGATAATCAACTTTATAGTTGCAAGTTAAGTTTTATTTGGGGTGAAATGAGGACTGAAGCCCAGGAGGCAGCATCTCAGAGACCTTGGGCAAAGGTCAGTATATAAAGTTTTGATGAAGGGGAAGCTCAAAACCATTAAACACTCATTTTACAAAGGGTTTTAGGTTAGTCACGAGGATCTGATGTCACCATGAAGGGATTTAGTGCTTTTCTGGATATGAGGATGATAAGGACAGAGTAGAATAGGTAGGTGGTTGTAGAGTTCTAGTAGGGGATGGTAGGTAGAAGGGTGACACCTGAGAAAGGTTGGGAGGCCAATGAGTTGAGGATAACTCAGGAGAGCTGCTCCTTGTTCAGTAAAGCAGGCTCGACTGGGTATAAACAGCTGATGAAGGAGGAGCTGGCGAAGAAGCAACCAATGATGTACGTCCTGCATCTGCATCTACTTGAGGGGGGCGGTCTTCTACCAGCCTATATATATTGCTGCCCACTCATTTGAGAGGAGAGCAGAGTAGAGCTTTCCTGCCTGCTCAGTTGCACCACTTACAAGTACCCTATCCTAATAAATCCTCTTCTTGCCTATCACTCTGCCTCTCGCTGAATTCCTTCTGCACTGAGGCACGAAGAACCTGAGCCTCAGTGGGTCCAGACATTGGGTGAGTGCTGGGTTAAGTCCCGGCTGCGTGGGTTCAAGTCCCAGACAGGGTTTTGGCCGGGATTGAGTCCTGATTACGTGGATTCACGTCCCAAGCAGGGTTTTGGCTGGGGTTAAGCCTTAGCTATGTGGGTTTGAGTCCCAAACCAAGTTTTGGCTGGGTTCAAGCCCTAGTCACGTGGGTTCAAGTCCCAGACAGGGTTTTGGCAGGAATTCAAGCTCCAGCTACGTCGGTTCAAGTCCCAAGCAGGGTTTGATCAGGTCTGGGCCCTGGGTTGAAGTCTCAAATCGAGGTAAAACCCTTTCAAGGAGATGCAAGAATTGAAATAATAAAATCTCTTCCTAAAAAACATCCGCCTATCTAAAGACCTGTCCCAATATGCTGTCTTTGTCATAGCTTTTCTTCCAAGGAGCAAACATCTTTTATTTATGTTAACTGAAAAATGATAATCAACTTTATAGTTGCAAGTTAAGTTTTATTTGGGGTGAAATGAGGACTGAAGCCCAGGAGGCAGCATCTCAGAGACCTTGGGCAGACGTCCGTATATAAAGTTTTGAGGCAGGGGAAGCTCAAAACCATTAAACACTCATTTTACAAAGGGTTTTAGGTTAGTCACGAGGATCTGATGTCACCATGAAGGGATTTAGTGCTTTTCTGGATATGAGGATGATAAGGACAGAGTAGAATAGGTAGGTGGTTGTAGAGTTCTAGTAGGGGATGGTAGGTAGAAGGGTGACACCTGAGAAAGGTTGGGAGGCCAATGAGTTGAGGATAACTCAGGAGAGCTGCTCCTTGTTCAGTAAAGCAGGCTCGACTGGGTATAAACAGCTGATGAAGGAGGAGCTGGCGAAGAAGCAACCAATGATGTACGTCCTGCATCTGCATCTACTTGAGGGGGGCGGTCTTCTACCAGCCTATATATATTGCTGCCCACTCATTTGAGAGGAGAGCAGAGTAGAGCTTTCCTGCCTGCTCAGTTGCACCACTTACAAGTACCCTATCCTAATAAATCCTCTTCTTGCCTATCACTCTGCCTCTCGCTGAATTCCTTCTGCACTGAGGCACGAAGAACCTGAGCCTCAGTGGGTCCAGACATTGGGTGAGTGCTGGGTTAAGTCCCGGCTGCGTGGGTTCAAGTCCCAGACAGGGTTTTGGCCGGGATTGAGTCCTGATTACGTGGATTCACGTCCCAAGCAGGGTTTTGGCTGGGGTTAAGCCTTAGCTATGTGGGTTTGAGTCCCAAACCAAGTTTTGGCTGGGTTCAAGCCCTAGTCACGTGGGTTCAAGTCCCAGACAGGGTTTTGGCAGGAATTCAAGCTCCAGCTACGTCGGTTCAAGTCCCAAGCAGGGTTTGATCAGGTCTGGGCCCTGGGTTGAAGTCTCAAATCGAGGTAAAACCCTTTCAAGGAGATGCAAGAATTGAAATAATAAAATCTCTTCCTAAAAAACATCCGCCTATCTAAAGACCTGTCCCACCTGTCCCTGGAGCACAGAGTGCCTCACTCCACCCTGAACTACCTCAGTGGGTGTTGAAGGTCAGCAGCTCCCTACAGCACAGGGTTCAGTCTCTACAGAGGTAGATGGCAAAATGCCCTTGTTCAGTAATTGGCAATGTAGTTGGTAAGTGCCAATTTGTAGTTGACAATTTCATGGCTGCAGTCACCATCTCCAGTAATTCTGGAGCCCAAGAAAATAAAGTCTTTAACTCTTGCCATTTTTTCCTCCATCTATTTGCCATGAAGTGATGGGACTGCATGCCATGATCTTTGTGTTTGTTTTTTTTTTTAATTTTTAAATTTATTTTTATTCTTTATTTTAAGGGTTTTACAGAGTTTTGTTGTTCACATACATGTATGTTCCCAGATCAGTCATATGCATATCCATGGTCCCCACCCACCCAGATCCCCCCATCCCACCCCTCCAGACCTTTGCCCCAAGCCATTGTAAGCACTCCTATTCCCTTAGCACTGTGACACTAGCTATCTTTTCCACACATAACACTATAGGTTTCCTTGTTACTTCCTCCATGCTTCCCCCTCCCTATTTATTCACCACGATGTCCCTATGTCTATGCTCTGTCTTTTTTTTTTCATGAGTTCCCTGTGTGTGATATCAAGACCGTCCTACTAGATTCCATATATGTGTGTTAGTATACTGTATTTGTCTTTCTCTTTTTGACTTACTTCACTTTTTAGGATAGGTTCTAGAGCCAGCCACTTCATTAGGATTGTGTCTTCTGCATTTCTTTTAACAGCTGAGTAGTATTCCATTGTATATATGTACCAGAGCTTCTGGATCCATTCATTCGTTGATGGACATCTAGGTTGCTTCCATGTTTTGGCTATTGTATAGAGAGCTGCAATGAACATTGGGGTACAGGTGCTTCTTTCAGTTTTGATTTCATCAGGATATAAGCCTAATAGTGGGATTGCTGGGTCATAGGGTGCTTCTATTTTTAGTTTTTTAAGAAATCTCCAGACTGTCTTCCCTAGAGGCTGTATCAATTTACATTCCCACCAGCAATGCAAGAGGGTTCCCTTTTCTCCGCACCCTCTCCAGCATTTATTGTCTGCAGATTTCTTGAAGATGGCCATTCTGACGGGTGTGAGGTGATATCTCATTGTAGTTTTAATTTGCATTTCTCTAATAATAAGCGAGGTTGAGCATCGTTTCATGTGCTTTTGGGCCATCTGTATGTCCTCTTTGGAGAGGCGTCTCTTTAGATCTTTTTCCCATTTTTTGATTGGGTTGTTCGTTTTCCCTGTGCTAAGTTGTCTGAGTTGCTTGTAGATTTTGGAGATTAATTCTTTGTCTGTTGTTTCATTTGCTATGATTTTCTCCCACTCTGTGGGGTGTCTGTTCAGCTTTTTGGTAATTTCTTTAGCTGTACAAAAGCTTTTAAGTTTCATGAAGTCCCATATGTTCATTTTTCTTTTCAGTTCTGCTATTTTAGTTGGTTGGTCAGAGAAGATCTTGCTTTGATTGTGTGGTTTTTTTTTTTAATGTTGAGTTTTAACCAGCTTTTTCGCTCTCTTCTTTGACCTTTATCAAGAGGCTCTTTAGTTCCTCTTTGCTTTCTGCCATTAGGGTGTTGTCATCTGCATATCTGAGGTTGTTGCTATTTCTCCCAGAAATCTCGATTCCAGCTTGTGAGTCATCCAGCCCTGCATTTCACATAATATACTTTGCATAGAAGTTAAATAAGCAGGGTGACAATATATACCCCGATGTACTCCTTTCCCAATTTTGAACCAGTACATTGTTCCATGTTCAGTTCTCTGTTACTTCTTGTCCTGCATACAGGTTTCTCATGAGGCAGGTAAGGTGGTCTGGTATTCCTATCTCTTTAAGAATTTTCTAGTTTGTTGTGATCCACACAGTCAAAGGCTTTAGCATGTCAATGAAGCAGATTTTTAAAATTCCCTTGCTTTTTCTATGATCCAACTGATGATGGCAATTTGATCTCTGGTTCCTCTACCTTTTCTAAATCTGGCTTGTACATCTGGAATTTCTTGGTTTATGAATTGTTGAAGCCTATCTTGAAGGATTTTGAGCATTGCCTTGCTAGCATGTGAAATGAGCGCAATTTTAACAGTAGTTTGCAAATTCATTGGCACTACCCTTCTTTGGCATCAGAATGAAAACTGAGCTTTTCCAGTCCTGTGGTCATCGCTGAGGCTTCTAAATTTGTTGCCATATTGATATAGCACTTTAAGAGCATCATCTTTTAGGATTTGAAATAGCTCAGCTGGAATTCCATCACCTTCACTAGCTTTGTTAGTAGTAACGTTTCCTAAGGCCCACTTGACTTCACACTCCAGGATGTCTGGCTCTAGGTGAGTGACCACTCCACTGTGGTTATCCAGGTTATTAACACCTTTTTTGTATGTTTCTTATGTGCATTTTTGCCACCTCTTCTTTTTTTCTATTTTTTCTTATTATTTAATTATTTTTATTTTGCTTTTTGCTTTTACATAGTTTTGTTGTTTACAGATATGTATAATCCCAGATTAGTCATAGGTATATCCCTGACCCCTCCCTCCCGTGCCCTTCTCCAGTTCCCCCATCCCACCACTCCAGTCTGTCGCTTAGCCCCAATGTAAGATCCCTTAGTCCCACAGCACATTGACAATAGTTATCTCTTTTATATATGATAGTATAGGGCTCCATGTTGCTCTTTCCATATGTCTCACCTACTTTTTCCTCTCCCCAATGTCCATAAGTCTGTTCTCTATGTCTGTTTTTCCATAGCTGCTTTGCATGCGTATTTATCAGTACGATCTTACTAGATTCCATATATATGTATTAGGACATATATATATGTCCTTCTCTTTTTGACTTACTTCACTTTGTATAATAGTTTCTAGATTCATCCACCTCATTAGGTGCCCCCTCTTCTTAATTGCTTCTGCTTCTGTTCAGTCTTTGTCATGTCTGTCCTTTATTGTTCCCATCTTTGCATTAAATGTTCCCTTGGTATTTCCATTTTATTGAGAAGATCTCCAGTCTTTCCTATTCTATTGTTTTCCTCTATTTCTTTGCATTGTTCACCTAAGAAGGCTTTCTTCTCTCTCCTTGATATTCTTTAGAACTCTGCATTCAGTTGGGTACATCTTTCCTTTTCTCCTTTGCTTTGTGCTTCTCATCTAAGCTATTTGTAAGGCCTTTTCAGACAACCACTTTGCCTTTTGTTTTTCACTTTGCCTTTTAGCATTTCTTTTTCATAGGGATGGCTTTGGTCACCACTTCCTGTACAATGTGATGAACCTTCATCCATAATTCTTCAGGCACTCTGCCTATCAGATCTAACCCCTTGAATCTTTTTGTCACTTCCACCATTTAATCATAAGGAATTTGATTTTAGGTCATACCTGAATGGTCTGGCTTTCCCTACTTTTTCAATTTATGTCTGAAATTTGCAGTAAGGAGTTCATGATCTGAGCCACAGTCAGCTCCAGGTCTTGATTTGCTGACTGTACAGATCTTCTCCATCTTTGACTGCAAAGAATGTAATTAAACTGATTTCGATACGAATCATCTGGTGATGTCCATGTGTAGAGTTGTCTCTTGTGTTGTTGGAAACAGGTGTTTGCTATGACCAGTGCATTTTCTTGGCAGAACTCTGTTAGCCTTTGCCCTGTTTCATTTTGTACTCCAAGGCCAAACTTGCCTGTTACTCCAGGTATCTCTTGACTTTCCATGTTTTTAGTGTAGTACCATTCTAAATGTTAAGAGCCATAGAAGAATGTTTTTCCTTATTCCCAAATGTGTTCTGTTTTTTAATTTTTATTGGAGGTATAGTTGTGTTAGTTTCAGGTATGCAGCAAAGTGAATCTGTTATACATATACATATATACACTCTTTTTAGATTCTTTTCCCATATAGGCCATTATAGAGTGTTAAGTAGAGTTCCCTGTGCTGTAGAATAGATCCTTACTAGGTGTGCTGTTCTTAGTTGTTCAGTTGTGTCTGACTCTTTGCCACCCCATGGACTGCAGCCTGCCAAGCTCCTCTGTTTGTGGGGATTCTCCAGGCAAGAATATTGGTGTGGGTTGCCATGCCCTCCTCCATGGGATCTTCCCGACCCAGGGATAGAACCCAAGTCTCCAGCATTGCAGGCAGATTCTTTACCAACTGAGTTACCAGGGAAGTCCCCTTACTATTTTATATACAGTATGTGTATGTGTCAATATCAACCTTCCAATTTATCTCTCCACCCTTACCCACTGGTATCCATGAGTTTAACTTCTACATTTGTAACTCTATTTCTGTTTTGTAGATAAGTTCATTTGTATCATTCTTTTTAGATTCCACATGTAAGTGATATCATATGATATTCATCTTTCTGTGTCTGACTTACTTCACTCACTATGACAATCTCTAGGTCCATCCATGTTGCTGCAAATGACATAATTTTGTTCTTTTTATAGTTGAGTAATATTCTGTTGTGTATATGTACCACATCCTCTTCATCCATTCTTCTGTTGATGGATATTTAGGTTGCTTCCTTGTCCCGGCTACTGTAAATAGTGCTATAATGAACATTGGGGTGCATGTGATAGATGATAGTAGATAGCTTACGGTGAATGGTGTCAGATTTGTGACCTCCAAAGGAGAAAATTTCACTTCAGGATCAAAAGACATGGCTTTGATCACTCGGAGTTTTGTGCAGCAAAAGTTTTATTAAAGTAAAGAGGGATAGAGAAAGCTTCCAGCGAAAGGCACTGGAAGGGAGTAGGAGCAGGTAGTTTAGGCAGAACATTATGTAATTTTTCAGTTGGTTATAAACAATAGATCAAAAGAATATTTTAAGGTTATAAAGGTCTTACCAGATGCACACCCACAATATACATCTTTCGATAACATAGGTAAAAGTTAAGAAGGTCCGAGTTAAATTAAACATGTCCTCCAGCAAGGTACATTGTTGTTTATAGACATTAGCTCTGGGATTAAAGGAAGTCTTAGGTAAAATAGATTATTGCCATAGGCATGGCAATCAAGGTGAAGGCACCTTGGCTAAAATGTTTGTTCCTCCTCTTCTTCCTCCTTCTTGGGAATCTCCTAACGTTCCCATCAACCTGCCTAAGAATAAACTTTCTGACATATATCTTCTTGAATTATGCTTTTCTCCATATATAGTCTTGTGTGGGGATCCCTTTTCCCCCCCATGGGATCTTCCGACCCAGGGATAGAACCCAAGTCTCCAGCATTGCAGGCAGATTCTTTACCAACTGAGTTACCAGGGAAGTCCCCTTACTATTTTATATACAGTATGTGTATGTGTCAATATCAACCTTCCAATTTATCTCTCCACCCTTACCCACTGGTATCCATGAGTTTAACTTCTACATTTGTAACTCTATTTCTGTTTTGTAGATAAGTTCATTTGTATCATTCTTTTTAGATTCCACATGTAAGTGATATCATATGATATTCATCTTTCTGTGTCTGACTTACTTCACTCACTATGACAATCTCTAGGTCCATCCATGTTGCTGCAAATGACATAATTTTGTTCTTTTTATAGTTGAGTAATATTCTGTTGTGTATATGTACCACATCCTCTTCATCCATTCTTCTGTTGATGGATATTTAGGTTGCTTCCTTGTCCCGGCTACTGTAAATAGTGCTATAATGAACATTGGGGTGCATGTGATAGATGATAGTAGATAGCTTACGGTGAATGGTGTCAGATTTGTGACCTCCAAAGGAGAAAATTTCACTTCAGGATCAAAAGACATGGCTTTGATCACTCGGAGTTTTGTGCAGCAAAAGTTTTATTAAAGTAAAGAGGGATAGAGAAAGCTTCCAGCGAAAGGCACTGGAAGGGAGTAGGAGCAGGTAGTTTAGGCAGAACATTATGTAATTTTTCAGTTGGTTATAAACAATAGATCAAAAGAATATTTTAAGGTTATAAAGGTCTTACCAGATGCACACCCACAATATACATCTTTCGATAACATAGGTAAAAGTTAAGAAGGTCCGAGTTAAATTAAACATGTCCTCCAGCAAGGTACATTGTTGTTTATAGACATTAGCTCTGGGATTAAAGGAAGTCTTAGGTAAAATAGATTATTGCCATAGGCATGGCAATCAAGGTGAAGGCACCTTGGCTAAAAATGTTTGTTCCTCCTCTTCTTCCTCCTTCTTGGGAATCTCCTAACGTTCCCATCAACCTGCCTAAGAATAAACTTTCTGACATATATCTTCTTGAATTATGCTTTTCTCCATATATATGCCCAGGAGTGGGCCATAAAATAGTTTTAAGGTAACATTTCTGTTCTCAAACAGCTTATATATTAGGTGGAAAAGTTAGACGTTTACACATGAAACATTCAAGTAGCAATATAGCACTATGCATGATTAGATGCCAATGTATATAGTATAAATTTTTATGGTTCAATATGAAGCCACATGTGGCTATTCAGCAACAGACATATGACTAGTCAGAACTTAGATGTGCCACAAAATATAAAATACACAGCAGATTTCAAATACTCAGACAGAGAAAAGAATATAAACCATCTCATTAAGAATTTTTATATTGGTCATATTTTAAAATGATAATTTCTAAAATGTCTATTGGTTTAAATAAAATACATTACATGTATTTCCTCTGTTCCCTTTCATGTTTTAAAATGTGGCTATTAGAAAAATTAAAGTTATAATATATGTGGCTCATTGCCCTTCTTTAGAACAGAGCTAGTATAGATAGTTGGTATAGATAGTATAGATGTAAGAATTCATAGAAAGCTGAAACAGTCACAGAAGTGATGGGACTTTTTTAAAAATTATTGCTTTATTTACTTTAATTTGGTTGCTGCACTGAGTCTTAGTTGTGACATGTGGGGTCTAGTTCCCTGACCAGGGATCAAACCCAGGTCCCCTGCATTAGAAGCGCAGATTCTTACCCACTGGACCACCAGGGAAGTCCAATGGACCCTTAATAAATGATGAAAACTCAACTCATCTTAATTAAACACACACACAGAAGATGGGGATGGTACTTTATTGTCTCAGTTAACTGGAAAACCTACAGAGTGTATTTGGGACTGTAGGAAGTCATTCCATGCACCATGTGAAAATAACATAGTCAAGATATGATGCTATGGGAGCGGCAAGGTAAGCAGCCCAAGCAGGAAAAACAGTCTCTTTTCCTCTAGCTTCAATAAACAAGCCCTATTTCTGTTTTGTATATAAATTTATTTGTATCTTTTTTTTTTAAGATTCCATATCTAAGTGGTATCATATGATATTTGTCTTTCTCTGTCTGACTTCATTTAGTATGATAATCTCTAGGTGCATTCATGCTGCCATAAATGGCATGATTTCATTCTTTTTTTATGGCTAATACACAAAACAGAAATAGACCCACAGACATAGAAAACACACTTATGGTTACAAAGGGGAAAAGTCGGGGAGCGATAAATTAGGAGCTTGGAATTAACATACATACATAACTATATATAAAATGCATAACCAACAAGGACCTACTGTATAGCACAGAAGACTGTACTCAATATTTTGTAATAACCTATAAGATAAAAGGATCTCAAAAAGGATGTGTGTGTGTGTGTGTGTAAATGAATCAGTGTGCTATACACTTGAAACTTGCACAATATTGTAAACTATACTTCAAAAAATGATCCTGAGGAGGATTTCATTGGCACAGCCACACCTGTTGTTGGAGGAGGTCAGAACTCTCTGGCTGTGAACTTTACTAGGGTCATATGGAGAGGGGGATGTTCTCCCATGGAATCAGAAGAAGAAAAGTGGGAAAGCGCAGACCAAAACCATAGTTCACTACAGCTGGACTACATATATGTAAATACAATTTAGATAAGAATATAAATATACTTTATATAGCTTAATGTGCTACACAATGCCAGAGGCAGACTTGTTTTTCCTTTTAATGAACTTTATTTTTTGAAAATTTAATGTTATGTTTGGGAATTTTCCAGTGGTCCAGTAGTTAGGACTCAGCTCTTCTACTTCAGAGGGGCACTGGTTTGATCCCTGGTCAGGGAACTAAGATCCTGCAAACCACGTGGCATGGACAAATAATAATAATAATGATAATAATAATATCGAGGAAAAAATGTTTTTAGGTTTTATCTCACCACTTCTCTCTGATATATATTGTCTCCTCTCCTCTGGAGACCCAGTGTATTGAGTTTAGAATATATTGAGCAAGACTGAATTAAGGCTCAGATATTTACTTGACGTGCATCATTAATAATATACTTAATGTCTTGAGAATTCTCTGGTGGTTAGTTTTAGTGCTTTCACTGTCATGGGTATGGGTTCAATCCCTGGTTGGGAAACTAAGCTCCTACAAGCCATGAAGCACGGCCAAAAACAAACAAACAAATCTAAAAGATTAAAGTCTTGAATCTCAGTTTCCTAATTGGGAATATGAGTAAAATAATACCTATCTAATAAAGTTGTCTTGAGAATTTACGAACTAACAAATATAGCGGGTGCTCCATTAATATTTCATTCTCTCCTTCCTCTTAATGATAGCATGCTTTGGGTGGAAAGAAATCCACAACATTGTGCTAATTAATGTTTACCAACCAATTCCCTGGATAAAAAGTGCTCTGATTTGTAGTGTTTACCAATTTCTGTGGTGTAAATACTTCCACCATGGCAGATTTCAAGTTACCAACATAAGGTCACTGAACACATGTTAGGAATACATGTGCAGAATCAGCTCTTTTCATATCAACTTTCCAGTTCTCTCCTGGAGGTGTATATCATACTGTTGTCCCCCTAAGAGGGGAATATAGAACAAAATGGAGAAGTTATCAGTTGTGAATATAGTCTTGGAAATTCTTCTCTGATATTTCTTCTTTGCCTGGCTCTTTGGATTATCTCAGATGAAGCTTCCATAGCTCTTTCAGTGTTTCCTTGGGTCTAGTAGAAGCTAAGCAATTATTTTGTGGTTTTAGGGCTACTGACTCCCCTATGAATGGAGATCTTTTATTGCAAAGTTCAAAAAGCCTTTCCAGCCAAAACCAGTCAGGATACTTAAACCGCAACAGTAAGAGGTCTTATCTCAAAGGAATTTCAAAACAGCTTCTCCTTTCAAGTTTGTGTCTTGATAAAATAAAATACTGACATCACTACACACTCATTCACATGACTAACAACAACAGCAAGGACAACAAAAAGATAGTGAGACCATCAAATACGAGTGAAAATATAGAGAAACTACCACTCATACATTGCTGTTGGGTATGTAAAATGCTATAGCTACTCTGGAAAACATTTGGCACTTTCTTAAAAAACTAAACATGCCACTATAAAACCACCCAGTGACTGCACTTCTGGGCATGTATCCCAGAGAAATGAAAATTTATATCACACACAAACCTGTGCATGAATGTTCATAGCAGCTTTTTTCATAATAGCCAAAAATTGGAAACGCAGATGTCCTTCAACAGATGAATGATTAAACAAACTGTCATACATCTATACCATGGAATACTACACATCAATAAAAAGAAGTAAACTATTGATATGCACAGTAACTTGAATGAATCTCCAGGGAAATTATGCTGAGTAAAAAAAGCCAGTCGTGAAAACTTGCACACTGTATGATTTCATTTATATGACAGTCTTCACAAAATCATAGAGATGGAGAGCAGGTTAGTGATTACCAAGAGGTCGGGGATGAAGTATGGCAGAAGGTGAAAGTGAACTCGGCTATTATTTAATGACCACAGGAGGCATCTTTGTGGTGGTGGAAGTTCAGTGTCTAGACTGGGATGGTGGATACATGGATTTAACATGGGTGGTGCAATTGTATAGAGCTACACACATGCACATGTGCACACATGCACACACACACACAGAGTATAAGAAAATTGGGGAAATCTGAGAAAGATTGGTGGAGTATATTAATGTTGACATCCTGCAAGATGTCACCCTTTGAAGAAACCAAAGTACACAATGGCTTTCTCTGTATTATTTCTTATAACTGCATGTGAATTTACAATTCTGAATTAAATGTCCAATTAAAGCATCAGAGAAAGCTTTAAAAAAAGAAAGAATAAAAGATCTTTGACCTCAGAGTCCTCCAATGTGATAAAGTTCTTTCATCTATTTGCTTCTTCCAGATGTCTCATCCTTTAGCACTGACCTTTTTTCTCCATTAATGTCTTCACTTACATGCCTATACTTTTTCACTTGCCCCCAATTTGCTGCTGTGTGTTGTGTGCATCATGTGAAGCATTTCTTGGTCATCTTTTCCTGTCTTATTTCACACACTTCTTATACATAGTATTCTTATTGGTGAACTATTTGTCTTTTATAAATCTGGTGATTTAAAAACAACAACAATGTTGAAAACACTGGTTCAGGCTCCTGCACTGCTGGTCTGTTTCACTTAGACTTGACAGTCTTCCTTAGTCTACCAGGCTAGCCCTTCCTTAAACCAGGCTGCTCTCCTCTTTTATTTATACAGAGGTCATCTAGAAAAATATTGGGTTTTTTTTTTCATCGTTTTAGAGTGTGCTGTTTAAGAACAAGAGCTTTGGACTTAGACCTAGGTTTGAATCAAGGATTTGGCACTTACTAGCTGTGGCCTTAGGCTACTGAGTCTGTTTCTTCATCTGTGAATGGGGATAATAAGAATATCTATCTCATAGGTTATTTTGAGGATGAAATGAGATAAAATATGTTAAATTCCTAATATACAGTAAGTGCTCATTTACTATTTTCTGAGATCTTGAATCATCTTTACTCTCATTACTCTAAATATTGTTTTAGGTAGATTGCCTATCTCCTCTTCATTTAGTTGTTCTTGTGGGATTTACTCTTGTTCCTTTCTCTGAAACACATTTCTCTGTCATCTCATTTCGACTAACTTTCTGTGTTTGTGGTCTCCTTTCTGCTGGCTGGAGGGTCATAGTTTCTCCTGCTTCTGGTATCTGCCCTCTGGTGGGTAAAGTTGGTTCTGAGGCTTGTACAGGACTCCTGGTGGGAGGGACTCAGGCCTGCCCACTGGTGGGTGAATCTGAGTCTTGTCCCTCTGGTGGGCAGGGATGTGCCAAGCTGACATGTTTGCAGGTGGCTGTGAGCTTGGTATGGTTTCAGGAACCCTGTCTGCTGATGGATGTGCCTGTGTTCCTATTCTGCTGGCTATCTGGCCTGGCATTCCAGCACTGGAGCCTGTAGGTTGTTGGGTAGGACTGGATCTGATGTCAGAATGGCGGTCTCCTGGGGAACTCACGCTGATCACTATTCTCTGGAACCTCTGTCACCAGTGTCCTCTCCCCAGTGCCCCCTCTCCGCCCCATGAGTGCTTGTTTATTATTATTCCATTACTCTGGCACTTTCTGCCTTTAGACTTCACAGCATGCCTGCTTTGCACCCTCAGGCTTTTTGAGTTTGTGTCTGAGGCCAAGATCCATTTTCCACTCTTCTGCCTCCCAATGCCTTGCATGCTTTTGCTCCCTAGTGCCTTCATAAAGCTAAAACAGATGACTGTGTGCAGTGGGTAAGAAGGAAGGTTATTTATACAGAGGTCATCTAGAAAAATATTGGGTTTTTTTTTTCATCGTTTTAGAGTGTGCTGTTTAAGAACAAGAGCTTTGGACTTAGACCTAGGTTTGAATCAAGGATTTGGCACTTACTAGCTGTGGCCTTAGGCTACTGAGTCTGTTTCTTCATCTGTGAATGGGGATAATAAGAATATCTATCTCATAGGTTATTTTGAGGATGAAATGAGATAAAATATGTTAAATTCCTAATATACAGTAAGTGCTCATTTACTATTTTCTGAGATCTTGAATCATCTTTACTCTCATTACTCTAAATATTGTTTTAGGTAGATTGCCTATCTCCTCTTCATTTAGTTGTTCTTGTGGGATTTACTCTTGTTCCTTTCTCTGAAACACATTTCTCTGTCATCTCATTTCGACTAACTTTCTGTGTTTGTGGTCTCCTTTCTGCTGGCTGGAGGGTCATAGTTTCTCCTGCTTCTGGTATCTGCCCTCTGGTGGGTAAAGTTGGTTCTGAGGCTTGTACAGGACTCCTGGTGGGAGGGACTCAGGCCTGCCCACTGGTGGGTGAATCTGAGTCTTGTCCCTCTGGTGGGCAGGGATGTGCCAAGCTGACATGTTTGCAGGTGGCTGTGAGCTTGGTATGGTTTCAGGAACCCTGTCTGCTGATGGATGTGCCTGTGTTCCTATTCTGCTGGCTATCTGGCCTGGCATTCCAGCACTGGAGCCTGTAGGTTGTTGGGTAGGACTGGATCTGATGTCAGAATGGCGGTCTCCTGGGGAACTCACGCTGATCACTATTCTCTGGAACCTCTGTCACCAGTGTCCTCTCCCCAGTGCCCCCTCTCCGCCCCATGAGTGCTTGTTTATTATTATTCCATTACTCTGGCACTTTCTGCCTTTAGACTTCACAGCATGCCTGCTTTGCACCCTCAGGCTTTTTTTTTGAGTTTGTGTCTGAGGCCAAGATCCATTTTCCACTCTTCTGCCTCCCAATGCCTTGCATGCTTTTGCTCCCTAGTGCCTTCATAAAGCTAAAACAGATGACTGTGTGCAGTGTAGAGGAAGGATATGACAACTGTGAAAGGGTATCTCAAGGTTCAGCTCCTCCCTCATTTGAGTCCTAAGACAAGACTGCCCTGAAGTCTTTTCCTGCCTTCTCAGGCTTTGGATTGGTTTTGCAATGTCCCATTTAGGCTACCATAGGTGTGGAGCAAACATCAAGGAGCTGGTAGGCTCATCCTGTTCCTCAGTCCCGCCATATTCTTCAGGCCCTAGAGCTCAACTGATCTGTCCTATACTAGTCAGAAAGGCGGGTGCTTTACTCAGATACTTCTAGACAGGTTGGTATGCAATTCTTTCCCCACAAACCAAGAGAGAACCTTTCAAAACCAGCTGGAAAAAAACAAGCAATACCAATATTATCACAATATACAGAAGGTGTGAGAGGTAATGTACAGAAGGATGGTCATTCTCAAAGTGTGGTCCCTGGACCAGCAGCATCAGCATAGCCTGGAAGTCTTTTATAGAAGCAAGATCTTGAGCCCCATCCCAGACCTTCTGAATCAGAAACTCTGGAGGTGAGGCTCAGCAATCTGTGTTAACAAGTTGTTCACATGACTGATAAACACTACAGTTCAAAAGCCACAGATGTAGTGATTTGGAGCACTGAGCCTGAAGTCAAACTACTTGGACTTAACTCCCTGCTCTTCTATTACTCGATGTGACCTTGGGCAGATTACTAATACTGCCATGCCTCAGTTTCCTTACCTATAAAATGGAAATAATAGTACTCTCTCTCCTTGAAATTCCCACTTTTTCTTCTCTTGCCTTTAGTTAACACTACCCTTTCCTGGTTTCTCTTATACCTCACTACCCCTCAGCCTCTTTGGCTGGTTTCTTGTGCTCTGCTTAACCGCTCAATGTTACAGGCTCCACAGTTCAGTCCAGGAACCTCTTTCTTTTCTCTCTTCCATTCTCTTCCTAGACAAGGTCATTCAACCTCAGGGCTTTAACTAATCTACTTGTCATTGACTCCAAAGTTAATTTGTATCTCCAACTCTCATATAACCCAGAAGCCAGAGTGTATCTTTGATTATCTGACACCTCAATTTGGAATTTTATTAGGCATCTCAACCTTTACATGTCTAAAGCTGAATGTTTGATACCTGACCAACTCCTCTTTGAGCATTTCTATTTTAGTAAATGATCTCACCACTCACCCAAATCAAGAGACCTGGGAATATCCTTGAGTCTTTTCTTTTGTTTTAGACCCTACAGCCAACCCATCCCCAAAATCCTAACTCCAAAATACACACAGAATTTTCCTTGTCTCTGCTCCCCACCACCTTTTTCCAAGCCACCACCACCTCTGACATTGGCTACTGTCAATAGTCCCCTAACTGGTTTCTCTGCTTCTGCTCTAACCCTATGATGATTTGTTCTCCAGAAGTATCAAGGAAATCTTTAAAAATGTCAATCTGGCCATCTCACACCTCTGCCTAAGATCTTCCAATATCTTTTCTGAACAAGTATTCAGAAGAAGAATAAAATCCAGGCCCCTAACTCAGGTCAACAAGGCCTCCATGATTTAGACCTTGCCTGCCTCCACATCTGGTGAAGGAAATGGCAACCCACTCCAATATTCTTGCCTGGAAAATCCCATGAACAGAAAGGCCTGGTAGGCTACAGTCCATGGGATTATATATATATATATATATATATATATATACTTCCCGGGTGTCTCAGTGGTAGAGAATCCTACAATGAGGGAGACCTGGGTTTGATCCCTGGGTTGGGAAGATGCCCTGGAAAAGGACATGGCGACCCATTCCAATATTTTTGCCTGGAGAATCCCATAGACAGAGGAGCCTGGTGGGCTATGGTCCATAGGGTCACACAGAGTCAGACATGACTGAGTGACTAAGCAGCAATAGCAGCCTCCACAGCCTCCTCTCACACAACTCTCCCTGTTATTCATGATACTCTTGTCACACCAGCTTTCTTTGTATTTCTCCAACACATTAAGTGTTTTTCTGCCTTCAGGCACCTCCAGTGACTATTCCCTCTGTCTGGAACATTTCTCTCCCAGCCTGCAAATGGCTGACTTTCTATTATTTAGATCATGGCTCAAATGTCACCTCCTTAGAGAACCACTGCCTTATCAACCAATCAAAAGTAGGCTTTCTGTCTCAATCACAGTACTCTATTTTTTTTGTTGTTCATAGCATTTATCAAAGCACCTGTCATAATATATTTCTTTGTGTGTTTATCTGTCTCTTTGCACTACAGTGTAAGCTCCATGAGAACAGCGGCCTATCTTGTTCACTGTCGTGTCCCAGTGTCTAGTGCTGTGCCAGCACATGAAAGGTTTCTCAATAAATACTTGCTGAATTAAGGAATATTATCAAATACAGTTCTCCTTCAGTAATCAGGACCCCCTGCAGATACCACAATCTACAGGTGCTCAATCATGGTGTAGTATTGGCATATGCCCTGTACACATCCTCTTGTATACTTTAAATCACCTCTGGGTTACAATGCCTAATAGCAATGTAAATGCTATGGAAATAGTTGCAAAATCAAGTTTTTCTTTATGGAACTTTCTGTAATTTTTTCCCAATATTTTTCTACATGTGGTTGTTTGAATATGTAGAGGCAGAACCTGTGGATATGGAAGACTAACGGTAGTTGTGGTTCTAGGAAAATGGGGAGTTCTCCATCTGTAGGCTGGAACATACCAGATATAAATTCCTACGTGGATGCTTATATTCACACCTAGCCTTAGGCTCTTGTTTTCTCCAAGCAACTTATGGCTCTCTCTCTCCTAATACACACACACACACACACACACACATATACATTTACTGAAAATGTATATATATATATACATTCATATATGTACATATATATGTGTTATGCATATTTCTTCAGTAAATATTTCTAGAACTTCTATTTCACATAGCACATAGACATAAGCAACAGTGATTCTGGTATTTGCTTGGGTATTATATTGCCTTAAAAGCATCGCCCTGCAAATGAAGGAGAACCACCTACATGTCATAATAGAAGAAGGTGACAGTTAAAGCAGTCAGCCAAAGCAGTGAGTGTCACAGTGAGCCACCTGCGGGCTGTGTGTGTGAGTGTGTGTGTGTGTGTGTGTGTGTGTGTGTGTGTGTGTATGGAGGCAGTGGTCTTCAAAGAGGAGTGAAGGAGGTGGAGTGCTTTGTCTCCTGCAGTGATTCTCAAACTAGTATTAATAAGAAAGCAGTAATTTTCTGATTCAGTAGACTTGGGGTAGGGGTGACTAACCATGCATGTTTGTCCAAGACTTTCCCAGTATTAGCACTGAAAGTGCAACCTCTGGGAAAACCCCTCAGCCTTGGGAAAACCCAGATGATTGGTCACAGTGGTTCTGAATGAGTTGTTTTAAAACAACATCCCCAGGTGTTCCTGATTCAGGTTGTCCCCAGGCCTCAGTTTGAGACACTGCAACAATGAATCAAAAGGTTGGGTGGAGGCCCATCTTGCCTCACCAACTCTGATTTCCATTCTGATACCAAATAATAGGGTTGGCTCTGCTGCTGCTGTTCTCTTTCCAAACTTTGCTAAAAGGAACACTTTGCAAGGCTTCAATTTATTCAAGAAGATTGAAAATGCAAGGCTAAGTGATTAAACCTCTTACAGATGGAAGAACATTTAAATGTCTAAATTGCTCGAGTACTTAAAAATAGGGAGAAATGGCCAACTTGTATTACCCAAAAAGGTCTAAAATAATCAACTAAAAGGAACCACTCAGAATGTGAGTGGCAGAGTGTCATTTCTTCCCAGTCTGCTAACCTCTTCACTTCAATGGCTATGGGCAGAGTTGTTAAGCGATCTATGAAATGTTAACCTTTCTATCATGGTTGCAGTTGCTGTCACCGGCATAAATTTGAATTCAGTCGATGAAAGGGTGCCAAAGGACACCGATCTCTCTTTCCTCAATCATCTCTAATTCTTTCAAAGATTTTCTGCTCAGTTGTCACTAGGACTTGAAATTCATTTCAGTTTCTCCACCTTAGATTTTGTAGTTGAAGTATGTGCAATTAAGGATACCACCTTTAGTTTCAAATAAGCCAGTCTGAAGAGTAAAAGGTGTATTTTCAGTACAGGTACGATTTAGGGTTTGTGGTATGTGTTGGTGGGGGTGTCGAGAAATTGCAGCCTTCGTACATTGTTGGGGGGAATGTAAAATGGTGCAGCTGCTGTAGAAAAGTTTGGCAGTTCCTCAAACAATTCAACATAGAATTATCACATGACCCAGAAATTTGATTCCTAGGTATATGCCTCAAAGAACTGAAAACTGACTCAAACAAAAACTTCTATGCAAATGTTCACAGCAGCATTATTTATAATGGCCGAAAGGTAGAAACAACCCAAATATCCATAGATGGATAAACAAACTGTGGTACGTATTCCATAGAATGGAATATTATTTGGCCATAAAACAAAATGAAATCCCTTAATTCAGAGTGGAGATCCGACACATGCTACAACATATGTGTGTGTGTGTGTGCGCGCACACACACACTCAGTCATGTCCTACTCTTTGCAACCCCACAGGCTGTAGCCTTCCAGGTTGTCCAGGGAATTTTGCAGACAAGAATACTGGAGTGGGTTGCCATTTTCTACTCCAAACATGAATGAACCTTATAAAGACATCATGCTGAGTGAGATAGGTTAGACTGAAAAGGACAAATATGGTATGAATCCACTTAAATGAAACAGGCAAACTCAGAGACAGACAGTAGGCTAGAGGTTACTAGGGGTTAGAGGAAGGAAAAAAGGGGAGGCATTGTTCAATGGGTTCACAGTTTCTGTTTGGAGTGATTAAAATATTTTAGAGATCAATTGTAGTAATCATTGTACAACAATTTGAATGTAGTTAATGGCACTGATTGTATACTAAAGCACAGT
Organism: Tragulus kanchil; assembly: GCA_022376925.1. Taxonomy (NCBI): domain Eukaryota; kingdom Metazoa; phylum Chordata; class Mammalia; order Artiodactyla; family Tragulidae; genus Tragulus; species Tragulus kanchil. Next base: position 59,638,063 of record JAIOJX010000001.1, on the reverse strand, counting down.
TAACATTTTATGCTATACATATCTTACCTTGATTAACAGCAATAACAAAAAAAATCCCTGAGAGTAGGCACTAGGTAGTTGGGGTGGGGTGGCAAGTTGGAGGAGAAGATGAGGAACCTGATGCCTGAAGGTAGTTGCCTGGTAAGCCTGTATTTGAAGGTTAAGGATTATGTAGGACTGGAACTCTGCAACAAAAATACAGAAGGTAGTATATGTGATGCCACTAAGGTGAGTGGTGGAGGTAGTCCTTGGAGCACATTTCCATAAGCTACATAGTACAATGATGGGTAAATGATCAGCAATGTCCTGTCAAGTGGGAACTTGAGTGAATGAACAAGCATCTAAGAGCCTAGCACAGCACCTAGCAGATGCTCTAAAAATTGTCATTTTTTTAAACCTTTTATTTTATATTTGAGTATAGCCGATTAACAATGTTGTGATAGTTTCAAATGGACAGCAAAGAGATTCAGTCATACATATGCACGTATCCATTCTTCCTTCCCATCCAGACAGCCACAATAGCATTGAGCAGAGTGACTTGTGCTATAGAGTGAAATTGTGTTTCATTATTGATTGATGGTAAAAGAAGTACCCAATACACATATTTTTGAATAAATAATTTCGTATTATTGCCTCTTTTTCAGATGCCTTTTCCGCCATCTCTGGGGAAATCCTGTCTCCCTCCCTCAAAACTTGTTGTAAACACAGTCTCCTTTGTGAAGCCTTTTCTGATTTCATGTCCTCTACCCTAAGTGGGTGTGACCTCTCCTGTGACCATGAATTATGAAGGGTCATTAACACTTGTGTTCAAGGGAGTCTTGGCACTGGGGCAGCTAGGCTAGAAATGTCAGGAAGGAGCACAGGTTTGCATGTGGAGTTTGTACACAAATGTTACGGTTGCTCTATGAGAAGGGAGATGAGGGTCAACCAACAACAAAGTGAGTGGGAGCAAGTCTATGCCCCAGTGACTGATCAGAAAAATGAACATAAAACTACAACTGGGAGGAAACCAACAACAAAGTAACCCATGTCTAGCCTCATGATTGGTCCCAGTGGGAAATTCAATCAATGCAGCAACCCCTCTCTTTACCTTTATGTTAATGTGTGGCCTTGTCTCCTTTCTCTTTCTGGAATATTTTTTCTCTTCCCATCTCTGCATGTGGAAATCCCACCTTGTTCTTCAACTCCCAGTTCAGGCTGAACTTTAGCTTTCTCTGTTTTCATGTCTCCCATCCCCAATAGGAAGATGAACTAGTCATAATGCAATGAAAAGGAGAGATGGGGGCACCAGACCCAGGGTGCAGGACATTGTTGGAGGCACTGGAATAAGAGATGAGATAGTGCTGGAAGGAAGGACTTAGGCTTTGTATTAAGGTTTTGCACCTGGATTTGTTCCTTTACATTGTGGTTACTGTATATAACGAATAATCAGCCTTAGTCTCTGAAGGTAAGAGCCAGTGAGATTGGAACACAGGTATGAAACAGGGAGCTGGCAGTGATACCAAAAAAGAGGTGGTAAAACTACTAATTGGCAGAGAGGAGATTCAAACCCAAGTTCTTCTGGCTCTAAAACCCATGAGGTCGTTCTTTACATCAGCTGTTCTCAGACTTCAGTATGCATTTGAATTACATAGGGAGCTAGTTAAAATGCAGATTCCTGAGCCTCATACCTGATTTACTATATTAGGGCCCAGGAATTGGCATTTATATTTAAAAAATGTTTATTTTACATTGAAATACAGTTGATTAACAATGTTGTGTTAGTTTCAGGTGTACACCAAAGTAATTCAGCTATACCTATACATGTATCGATTCTTTTTCAAATTCTTTTCCCATTTAGGTTATTACAGGATATTGAGCAGAGTTCCCTGGACCATACAGTAGTTCCCCATTGGCCATCTACTTTTTTTTTAACTTTTTATTTTGTATCGGGGTATAGCTGATTAGCAAACAATGTGATACTTTCAGGTGGACAGTGAAGGGATTAAGCCATACACGTACATGTATCCATTTCCCCCCTAGACCCTCCCCCATCCAGGCTGCCACATACCATTGGGCAGAGTTCCCTGTGCTATACAGTAGGTCCTTGTTGGTTTTCCATTTTAAGTATAGCAGTGCACATGTCCATCCCAAACCCCCAATCTATTCCCAAACCCCAGCTGATTCTAAACTCAGTTGTCCAAGGACCACATTCTGAGAAAATTTCTCTTTCATGGTGCCATGACCTCAATCTCAACCCATCTTCATCCATTATCAATGTGATAGACACTTCATTTGAGAAAAGTTTATTATTCCCCAATGATTGGTCTTGGCACCCTTGTAGGAGATCAACTGACTACATATGTACTGGTCTATTACTGGACTCTATTCTTTCTCAATGTATGTGTGGGAGCTAAGTCTCTTCAGTCATGTCTGACTCTTTGTGACCCCATGATCTATAACCCACCAGGCTCCTCTGTCCATGGGATTATCCAGGCAAGTTTACTGGAGTGAGTTGGAATGCACTCCTCCATGGGATCTTCCTGATCCAGGGATTGAACCCACATTTCTTATGCCTCCTGCATTGGCAGATGGGTTCTTTACCAATCTCAGTTATGCCTATCCTTATGCTAGTACTGCATATCTTTTTTATATTGAGGTAAAGTTCATATTACGTATAAATAATAATTGTAATCATTTTAAGTGTACACTTCAATTGCTTTTAGTTTATTCACAATATTGTGCAACCATCATCAATATCTAACTCTAAAACATTTTCCATATACCAAAAAGAAACCCTGTACCCATTAAGCAGTCATTGTGCATTCTTCATCTACCCCCAGCTCCTGGCAAGCACAAATCTTCTTTCTGTGTCTATGGATTTGCCTATTCTGGATATTTCATATAAATGGAATCACATACTGTATAACCTTTTGTCTTTTCAAGGTTCATCCATGTTGTATTGATAACATGTAGCAATACTTTATTCCTTCTTGTGACTAAATAATATTCCATTGCACGTAATATACCCTATCATAAGCAATTGAGTTATTTCTGCTTTTTCACTTTTATGAACAATGTTGCTATTAATTACAAGTTTTTGAGGGGACGTGTGTTTTCATTTCTCTAGGAGTGGAATTGCTGTGTTGGATGGTAACTCTATATTTCTCATTAAGGACCTGCAAAAATGTTTCTACAATGGCTCTCCTATTTTGCATTCCTATCAGCAAAGTGAGCGTTCCAATTTTTCCACATCCTTGCCAGCACTTGTTATTTTCTGTTTTTGTTTTTAATTATAGTCATCCTTCCTGGTGTGAGATGGTATCTGAGTATAGTTTTGATTTGCATTTCCCTAATGGCTAATGATGTTGAACATCTTTTCATGTGTTTATTGGCCACTGGTATATTTTATTTCTATAAGTAGCTATTCAACTCCTTTGCTCATTTAGAAATTGAGTTGTCTTTTTGTTGTTAATATATAACATATATATGTGTTCTTATGTATGATATATACCCATATACATATATATGTATAACATTTATATATAATATTTATGATAAACCTTTATCAAATATATAATTTATAAATATTTTCTCTCATTCTATAGGCTGCCTTTTTACTTCCTTAATAGTGTCCTTTGATGCTACAGTTTCAACCTTGTTAAAATTGAATTTGTATATTTTTCCTTTCATTGTTTATATTTTTGTCATATTTAATAATAATTCATTGCCAAATTCAAGGTTATTCAGATTTTACTTTTATGTTTTTTTATAAGAGACTTATAATTTTAGCTCTTGTATTTAGGTGTTTGACCCTCTTTGATTTAATTTTTGTATGTGATGTGAGATATGGGTCCACCTTCTTTTGCATGTGGGTGTTCAATTGCCCCAGCATCATTTGTTGAAGAAACTCTTCTTTCCCCATTGCATGGTCTGGCAACCTCTTCAAAAATCAATTGAACATGGAGTGTATAGGTTTCTATCTGACTTTCAATTCTATTACATTGATCTACATGTCTATCCTTATGCCAGTACCAGACTATTTTGATTACTCTAGTTTGTAGTAAGTTTTGAAATTGAGAAGTGTGAGTCCTACAGTTTTGTTTTTATTTCAAGATCATTTTGGTTATTTAGGGTGTCTTGAAATTCCACATAAATTTTAGGATAATATTTTTTTGCAAAAAAAAAAAGGCAGTTGCCTTTCAATAAGGATTGCACTGAATCTATAGATAGCTTTTGGTGATATTATCACCATAACAATATTCAGAGTTCCAATTCATGAACATAGGATGTTTTTCCATTGATTTATGTCTTCTTAATTTCCTTCAACAATGTTTTGTAGTTTTCAATGTGCATGTCTTATACTTCCCAGGTTATACTTATTTCCAACTATTTTATTCTTTTTGATCCTATTGCATAATTGTTTCCTTAATTTTTTCCAAATTGTTCGTTTCTAGTGTATAGAAATACAAATGGTTTTGTATGTTTTAAAAAAATATTTATTTGCTTATTTGGCTGTACCAAATCTTACTTGCAGCATGCAAGATCTTCAATCTTTGTTGCAGCATGTGGGTTCTTTTTTATTTAGTTGTAGTTTTATTTAGTTGTTTTTTATTTAGTTTACTTGCAGCATGTGAGATCTAGTTCTCTGACCAGAGATTGAACTTGGGACCCCTGAATTGGAAGCATGAAGTCTTAGCCACTGGACCTACCACCAGGGAAGTCTCATGATTTTGTATGTTGCTCTTGTATCTTGAAACTGCTCAATTCATTTACTAGCTCTAGAAGTTTTTTTTGTTATTGAGAATTTTCTAACTATAATTTGAATCCACCAGTGAATAGAGATAGTTTTCTCTAATTTGGGTAACTTTTATTTCTTTTTGTTTTTGATGAACTGCTCTGGTTAGATTAAAGCCAATGTAGGACTTCCCTGATGGTTCAGTGGTTAGGAATCCACTTGCTAATGCACAGGATATGGGTTTGATCCCTGGTCCAGGAAGATTCCACATGCAATGGAAAAACTAAGCCCATGTGCCACAACTACTGAAACCCATGCACTTTAGAGCCTGTGCTTGGTGACAAAAGAAACTACTGCAATACTACTGCAATGAAGACCCAGAGAAGCTAAAAAGAAAGATCAAAACCAATGGAATTTCAATAGTATTAAAAACTGCTCCTATGTTGCTTCACCCATCCTTCCTTTATCCATATTGTCTTCACAAACTACATCTTTATATATTGTGTTCAACATAGATTTATAACTTTTGCTTTATGAAGTTGGCTTTTAAATCAGGTATGAGAAAATGAGTTACATGCAAAAATACATTTGTACTGTCATTTATAATTTCCTATGTAGTTGTTTGTGAGTATTCTTTATTTCTTCATGTTGATTGAAGTTAATGTCTTGTGTCTCTTTATGTTCAGCCTGTGAAACTCCATCTTGTGTTCTTGGAGAGCAGTTCTGTTAGAGATGGATGCTCCTCAGTTTTTGTCCCTCTTTGAGTGTGTTAATTTCCCCTTCATTTTGAAGGTAGTTTTACCAGATATAGAGCACTTAGTTAATCTTTAAAAATTTTTCCTTCAGCACTTTGAATATATCATCCCACTGCCTTCTTCCTTCCATGGTTTCTGATGAGAAATTAGCTGCTAATCTTATTGAAGAGCTCTTGTGCTTTCAAAATTCCTTTGTTTTTTGACAGTTTGATTATGATATGTCTCAGTGTGAATCTGTTAGTTTGTCCTACTTTGATTTCATTGAGCCTCTTTTTTTTTTTTTTTTTATAAAGATTTATTTATTTATTTACTTTGGGAGGGGGTCGGGTTGGGGAGGGAGGGGAGTGGGCGGGCCACTTCCACTGGTCCTTCATTTCTCTATTTTCATTAGTCTTCGTTCTTTGGCTCCTGTGGGCCTCCCATCACGGTGGCGTCTGTCGTCGCAGAGCACCGGCTCTGGGCGCATGCGCTCCAGAGCTCCGGCTCGGTGATTGGACACATCAGTCCAGCCGCTCCGCGGCACGTGGGATCTTCCCAGGCCAGGGCTCGAACCGGCGCCCCTTGCACTGCAAGGCGGTGTCCTTACCCACTGGACCACCAGGGGAAGCCCTCATTGAGCCTCTTTTATGTGCAATGCTCTTCATCAAATTAGGGAATTTTTCAGTTATATTTCTTCAAATATTCTTTGTGCCTCTTTTTTTAATCTCTTTCCTTTCCTTCTGGGGATCACAGTATATGTATGTTGGTATACTTCATCACATCCCATAAGTCTGTGAGGTTCTGTTCAGTTTTCTTCATTCCTTTTTCTTGCTATTCCTCAGACTTAACAATTTCAATTTATTTGTTATCATATGCATTGACTCTTCTGTTCTCATATGCTATTGAACCCCTCTAGCAAAAATTTTATTTAACTTATTGTACTTTTCAACTTCAGTATTTCCATTTGGCTCATTTTTATAATTGCTATCTCTTTATACTGCCTCTTTAATGAGACACTATTTCCTAATTTTCTTTAGTTTTTAAAGAAATTATTTCCATTAGTTCTTTGAACATATTTAAAATAACTGATTAAAGGTTTATATCTAGTATTGCCATTGTCTGGGCCTCCTCATGGACAATTTCTATTGCTTTGTGTTTTTCCTGTGTTATGGCTATAGAATTGTTTCATGTCTCATAATTTTTCATTAACTACTGGATATTTTAAATCATAGTTTGGCAATCCTGGGAATTATGTTCTTCCTTCTCTTGAGGGTTTTCTGTTTTTTTTGCTGGCTTTTGTAATTGTTTGCTTGCTCAGTGAATTTTCTGAACTAATTCAGTAAGCTCTGTACTGTTTGTCCTATGTGGCCAGTGAAGTCTGTGCCCAGTTAGCTTAGAAGGCAGTTAGTACTAGGTAGAGATTTCCTTAAATGCCTAGAACTAAAAATCTCCCAGTCTTTGCAAAGGAGCTCTGCATGCCTATTGGGCATACCTTAAACTCTTATCTAAACACTTTACAAAACCTCTGCATTAGCTTATGCCTCCTGTTTGCACAGAGCCACAGATCAGCCAGAGGTTGAAGAAAGCTTACGGCTTTTCTCATGCTTTTCCTGAGTGTGTGCAATAGCTCTAAGTATGTGCTTAGTGTTCTAGATTGCAAGAAATATATACTAGCTTTCAAAGTCCCCATGGATAATTCATTTTCAGTTTTTCCAAATATTCTTTGTGCCTCTTTTTTTAATCTCTTTCCTTTCCTTCTGGGGATCACAGTATATGTATGTTGGTATACTTCATCACATCCCATAAGTCTGTGAGGTTCTGTTCAGTTTTCTTCATTCCTTTTTCTTGCTATTCCTCAGACTTAACAATTTCAATTTATTTGTTATCATATGCATTGACTCTTCTGTTCTCATATGCTATTGAACCCCTCTAGCAAAAATTTTATTTAACTTATTGTACTTTTCAACTTCAGTATTTCCATTTGGCTCATTTTTATAATTGCTATCTCTTTATACTGCCTCTTTAATGAGACACTATTTCCTAATTTTCTTTAGTTTTTAAAGAAATTATTTCCATTAGTTCTTTGAACATATTTAAAATAACTGATTAAAGGTTTATATCTAGTATTGCCATTGTCTGGGCCTCCTCATGGACAATTTCTATTGCTTTGTGTTTTTCCTGTGTTATGGCTATAGAATTGTTTCATGTCTCATAATTTTTCATTAACTACTGGATATTTTAAATCATAGTTTGGCAATCCTGGGAATTATGTTCTTCCTTCTCTTGAGGGTTTTCTGTTTTTTTTGCTGGCTTTTGTAATTGTTTGCTTGCTCAGTGAATTTTCTGAACTAATTCAGTAAGCTCTGTACTGTTTGTCCTATGTGGCCAGTGAAGTCTGTGCCCAGTTAGCTTAGAAGGCAGTTAGTACTAGGTAGAGATTTCCTTAAATGCCTAGAACTAAAAATCTCCCAGTCTTTGCAAAGGAGCTCTGCATGCCTATTGGGCATACCTTAAACTCTTATCTAAACACTTTACAAAACCTCTGCATTAGCTTATGCCTCCTGTTTGCACAGAGCCACAGATCAGCCAGAGGTTGAAGAAAGCTTACGGCTTTTCTCATGCTTTTCCTGAGTGTGTGCAATAGCTCTAAGTATGTGCTTAGTGTTCTAGATTGCAAGAAATATATACTAGCTTTCAAAGTCCCCATGGATAATTCATTTTTCAGTTTTTCCATTTAAGCTTTTTAGGTGATCTATTGTTTGCTCCGTTATCCATTATCTCAGGCATCTGTTCCATTAAAACAATTGCTGAAGTCGTCACAAAGTTAATACCTCAAAACAAAACATCATTTTGTTCACATTATTTCCTAGAAAGCCAATGAAAGGTAAATTTTAGCTCCATTCAAGTCAAACTATTTCAAAACAAAACAATTTTCTAAGCATTTTAAATGTAACTGAGGATCAGATTAGTAAACTTTCCCAGAGTCTTGTTGCTAAAGCATTTTAGGCTGAAAAAAAGAATATTTAGAAAAAGCAGCAAGTGGGATAATGCTAGCACAATTAATGACAGAAAGTGACAATGATGCCTTGCCATATCGAGATTCAAAGGTATTAACTAACTTCAAAGTTGTGAAATAGTAAAGGTACAGTATTCATGATGGAAATAGTCTGAGCCACAATTCAGCTCTAAGTTTCTCGGACTCTAGAGGCTGTTCTCTCTAATTACTAGGTTATATACTGCCTCTTCTCCCTGTATCATGTCAATTATCTGATAACAATCTGAATTTACTGAATCGAGGCTAAACTCTTCTTCTGACTTTCAAACTCCTCTAATTTTTCCGCCACCTACCTAGTCAGATTTATTCTCTTCTAATCCCTAAAGCAATCATCCAATTTAGTCAGATCAGTTTGCATACCGCGCTTCAAGTCTGTCAAATTCACTTCTCATTCTGGACCTTCACTTACCAAATCTCAATGGTAAAATGGCAAAATCTCAGCCATCCTATGAAAGCCAGATCAAGACTCATTTCCTATACGAAGCTTTTCCTGACTTTTTCCTCTAAAAACCTACAGAATGTATCATTGATAACATGTAAGTTTTTCATCTGGTTTATTTTTCAATTATCAAAAATTGACTTATAATTTACATACCACAAAATTCACTCTTTTAGAGTGTACAATTCAGTGCTTTTTAGTATAATTCACAACAATGCACAATCATATTCTTATTGCCTGCTTTTCATCCCATTAGTGAGAGGGGGAGTCCCATCCTTAGCTTATGGGGATGGCAAAGCATATGACACGTGACACTGGACAGCTGAGATTAATAGCAGTTTATTAATCACATCTACTCAGTCCCCAGGGGAAGACACAGCATATCACACAGGGCCACAGTGTTGTACTTGGGAACAGAATGAATAAGCAGGGGGTGTGGGAGGCAGGTTTTGTGACAATCAGGAGGATGGAGTGATCCCTGGTTCCCATATGAGAATGTGATTGATTTGTTTAAATAATTTCACAGACTGGCAGGGAACTGAAACCTTTTACTTAAAGATAAGCAGGAATTTTGCCTGGTCCCTGTGATAAGGAGGGTTATTTATCCAGGGGATCTTATCCACAGGAGTAGATTGGGGAGTATGACTTACAGTGAGACTATTAGATCCACACCTTCTTCATTTTAGCTGCCAAGGAAGTACATTGAACTACAAGCCATCTCCACTTTCTCGAATATTTTTTATCACTCCGAAAAGAATCCTCATGCCCATTAACCCATTACTCCACATTTCTCCTTTTGTCAGAGGTAGGCAACCACAAATCTACTTTCTATCTGTAGATTTGCCTATTTTGAACATTATTGATCAAGGTACCTTTCTACTAAGTTCTGAAATTGGAACATGTGGGTTCTCCAACTTTGTTTCTCTTCTTCAAAATTGTTTGGGCTATTCTGGGTCCTTTGCATTTCCACATACATTTTATCTTTTTAAATTTTTTTTTTTTTTTTTGCGGGAGGGAGGGGGCGGGCAGGCCACTTCTATTGGTCTTTCATTTATCTATTTTCATCCATCTTGATCTCTGGCCCGTGTGGGCCTCCCATCGCAGTGGCCTCTGTCGTCGCAGAGCACCGACTCTGGGCGCATGCGCCACAGAGCTCCGGCTCGGTAATTGGGCACATAGGTCCAGCTGCTCCGCGGCACGTGGGATCTTCCCAGGCCAAGGATCGAACTGGTGCCCCTTCACTGCAAGGTGGTGTCCTTACCCACTGGACCACCAGGGAAGCCCTCCACATACATTTTAGAATCACTCTACCAATTTTTACAAATAAGCTACCTGGATTATGATAAGGTTTGTGTTGAATCTGTGATAAATTTGAGGAAATATTATCATCTTAATGATATTGTCTTCTAATCCATGATCATGGAATGTCTTTCTACTTATGTAGGCCTTCTTTAATTCCTTTCAGTAGTATTTTGTAGTTTTCCATGCACAAGTCTTACAGTTCTTTTACAAATATTCATAAGCATGTTTTAACATTTTTGATACCAGGTGGTGCAATGGTAAAGAACAATCAGGAGGATGGAGTGATCCCTGGTTCCCATATGAGAATGTGATTGATTTGTTTAAATAATTTCACAGACTGGCAGGGAACTGAAACCTTTTACTTAAAGATAAGCAGGAATTTTGCCTGGTCCCTGTGATAAGGAGGGTTATTTATCCAGGGGATCTTATCCACAGGAGTAGATTGGGGAGTATGACTTACAGTGAGACTATTAGATCCACACCTTCTTCATTTTAGCTGCCAAGGAAGTACATTGAACTACAAGCCATCTCCACTTTCTCGAATATTTTTTATCACTCCGAAAAGAATCCTCATGCCCATTAACCCATTACTCCACATTTCTCCTTTTGTCAGAGGTAGGCAACCACAAATCTACTTTCTATCTGTAGATTTGCCTATTTTGAACATTATTGATCAAGGTACCTTTCTACTAAGTTCTGAAATTGGAACATGTGGGTTCTCCAACTTTGTTTCTCTTCTTCAAAATTGTTTGGGCTATTCTGGGTCCTTTGCATTTCCACATACATTTTATCTTTTTAAATTTTTTTTTTTTTTTTTGCGGGAGGGAGGGGGCGGGCAGGCCACTTCTATTGGTCTTTCATTTATCTATTTTCATCCATCTTGATCTCTGGCCCGTGTGGGCCTCCCATCGCAGTGGCCTCTGTCGTCGCAGAGCACCGACTCTGGGCGCATGCGCCACAGAGCTCCGGCTCGGTAATTGGGCACATAGGTCCAGCTGCTCCGCGCACGTGGGATCTTCCCAGGCCAAGGATCGAACTGGTGCCCCTTCACTGCAAGGTGGTGTCCTTACCCACTGGACCACCAGGGAAGCCCTCCACATACATTTTAGAATCACTCTACCAATTTTTACAAATAAGCTACCTGGATTATGATAAGGTTTGTGTTGAATCTGTGATAAATTTGAGGAAATATTATCATCTTAATGATATTGTCTTCTAATCCATGATCATGGAATGTCTTTCTACTTATGTAGGCCTTCTTTAATTCCTTTCAGTAGTATTTTGTAGTTTTCCATGCACAAGTCTTACAGTTCTTTTACAAATATTCATAAGCATGTTTTAACATTTTTGATACCAGGTGGTGCAATGGTAAAGAATCCACCTGCCAATGTAGGAGACACAAGAGATGCAAGTTTAATCCCTGGGTCAGGAAGATCCCCTGGAGCAGGAAATGGCAACCCATTCCAGTATTCTTCCTTGGGAAATCCCATGGCCAGAAGAGCCTAGTGGGTCCATGGTGTTGCAAAGAGTCAAACATGACTGAGCAGGAACACACAGCAGTGTAAATGTAATTATTTACTTAATTCATTTTCATGTTGTTCATTCCAAGTTTATAAAATATGACAGGTCTTTGTATGTTGATTGTATTTCCTACAACTCTGGTAAACTCATTTATTAACTCTATGAGGTTTTCTGAGGGGTCTTTTGGTTTTCTATATACAAAAATCTATAGACTTTGTTCCATATACAAGACCATGTTATCTACAAATAGTTGTACTACTTCTTTTCTAACATGGATGACTTTTACCTCTTTTTCTTGCTTAATTGCACCGTTAGAACCTCCAGTCGACCGTTGGATAGAAGTGGTAAGAGTGGACCTCCTTGTCTTGTTCCAGATCATAGGAGGAAATCTTCCTGCCTTGCACCATTAGGTATGTTGACTGTGGGTTTTTCATAGATCTATTTTATTAGGATGAGGACATTTCCTTCTATTTCTGATTTGTTGAATGTTTTTGTCATGAAGAGTATTTACTTTTGTCAAATGCTTTTTCTACATCCATTGAGATGATCGTGTGGTTTTTGTCCCCTTTTATTAATATGTTGTGTTATACACTGATTTATTTTCATATGTTGAACAATTCCTAGGATAAATCCCACTCAGTTGTGGTCTATGATCCTTTTGATATGTTGCTAGATTTAGTTTGCTACTATTTTGTTCACAACTTTTAGATCTATATTCATAAGGAATATTGATCCATAGTTTTCTTGTGATGTCTTTGTCTTGCTTAGGTATCAAAGTAATACTAAGCGTAACTTGAAAGAGCTTTGCATTAATTAGGGCTCTTTAGAGAAACATAATAAGAGATACAATAAGAGATACATATGTGTATATAGATGTAGATTTATTATAAGGAATTGGCTTACACGACTATGGAGACTGAGAAATCCCATGATCTGTCATCTGCTATCTGGAGATTGAGGAGAGCCAGTAGTATATTTCAATCTGAGTCCTAAAGCTTGAGAACCAGAAGAAGTAATGACGTAAATTCCAGTCAGAGTCTGAAGGCCTGAGAATCACAGGAACATGGGTGGTGTGGGGGGAGGCAAGAAAAGATTGATGTTCCAGAGCAAGCAGTCAGGCAGGAAGGGCTGAATTCTTTCTCCCTTCAGTTTTTTGTTCTATTTAAGCCCTCAATATACTAGATGAATCCCACCCACACTGAGGAGGGCAAACTGCTTTACTGAGTCCACAGGTTCAAAATGCTAATTTAAACCAGAGATACCCTCACAGATACATCGACAAATAATGATTAACCAATATCTGGACACCTTGTGATCCAGTCATGTCGACACGTACAATTAATCATCACAAGCTCCAACGTCATCTTGTTCCCTCCACCAGTTTCTAGGCTGCTTGTTTTCACCATGATTGTAGTCACTGATTTTCAAAGTTACTGTGGAATCAGGGAAAAGGTGGAGGTGGGAATATGGTAAATTACAGTGCCACAAATCTTTCTATTTTTACTCAGATTCAGCCATTTTTCTTAAATAAACATTCCCTAGATTGCTACATGCTTTTTGTTAATTTCTGGAGTTCTTAGTTAATCCTTAAGAATTTTTGCTAGTTTTCTCACTGCTTTTACAAAAAAGAGGATTTTCAGTGATTCTTACAGTATTATTTTTGCTAACATCCTGCAATTTAACACACACATTATTTGTTTGCTTTTGTATCATGTGCCACTCCTATTTTCCAAATTACGCTATAGATTTTTTGTCTGTATACATTTTTTAAATAATTTTAAAGAAATGTTGATCCATAGTTTTCTTGTGATGTCTTTGTCTTGCTTAGGTATCAAAGTAATACTAAGCGTAACTTGAAAGAGCTTTGCATTAATTAGGGCTCTTTAGAGAAACATAATAAGAGATACAATAAGAGATACATATGTGTATATAGATGTAGATTTATTATAAGGAATTGGCTTACACGACTATGGAGACTGAGAAATCCCATGATCTGTCATCTGCTATCTGGAGATTGAGGAGAGCCAGTAGTATATTTCAATCTGAGTCCTAAAGCTTGAGAACCAGAAGAAGTAATGACGTAAATTCCAGTCAGAGTCTGAAGGCCTGAGAATCACAGGAACATGGGTGGTGTGGGGGGAGGCAAGAAAAGATTGATGTTCCAGAGCAAGCAGTCAGGCAGGAAGGGCTGAATTCTTTCTCCCTTCAGTTTTTTGTTCTATTTAAGCCCTCAATATACTAGATGAATCCCACCCACACTGAGGAGGGCAAACTGCTTTACTGAGTCCACAGGTTCAAAATGCTAATTTAAACCAGAGATACCCTCACAGATACATCGACAAATAATGATTAACCAATATCTGGACACCTTGTGATCCAGTCATGTCGACACGTACAATTAATCATCACAAGCTCCAACGTCATCTTGTTCCCTCCACCAGTTTCTAGGCTGCTTGTTTTCACCATGATTGTAGTCACTGATTTTCAAAGTTACTGTGGAATCAGGGAAAAGGTGGAGGTGGGAATATGGTAAATTACAGTGCCACAAATCTTTCTATTTTTACTCAGATTCAGCCATTTTTCTTAAATAAACATTCCCTAGATTGCTACATGCTTTTTGTTAATTTCTGGAGTTCTTAGTTAATCCTTAAGAATTTTTGCTAGTTTTCTCACTGCTTTTACAAAAAAGAGGATTTTCAGTGATTCTTACAGTATTATTTTTGCTAACATCCTGCAATTTAACACACACATTATTTGTTTGCTTTTGTATCATGTGCCACTCCTATTTTCCAAATTACGCTATAGATTTTTTGACTGTAAACATTTTTTTAAATAATTTTAAAAGAGCACTGTTAAAAAAAGAACACTGTTGCCTTTGAATGTATACTTCTATACAGCAGCTCTACAGTGTCTAGAAAAGAATTTCATTTCTCAGCCTTATTGGAATTGAGATTGAGCTCACTGTTTTTTTGTCTTTATATTGAACAGATCGTATTTGCAAAATAAAATGAGCTGTCATCCACAAACAGGTTGGTGGAGTATATTCAACAAAGTCTGAAACACTCCACAGGTGAAAATGGAAAAAAATAAAGAGAGCCCCAAGCTGCAAAGGCAGAGGAGTGATTCTATAGTTATAATTCTGGAGCTGATTTTCTTCTCTGAAAGTGTTACTTGCTCAGTCGTGTCCAACTCTGCGATCCCATGGACTGTGTAGCCTGCCAGTCTCTTCTGTCCATGGAAACCTCCAGGCAAGAATAGTGGAGTGGAAAAACCTTGGGCTTCCCTGGTGGTCCAGTGGGTAGAGAGTCCACCTTGCAGTGCAAGGGGCACTGGTTTGATCCCTGGCATGGGAAGATCCCATGTGTGGCGGAGCAGCTAGACCAGTGTGTCCAATTATGAACCAGCATTCTGGAGTGCATGTGCCCAGAGCTTGTGCTCTGCAACAAGAGAGGCCACTGCAATGGGAGGCCCACACAGGCCAAAGAATAAAGATGGATGAAAATAAATGTATATATATTTAAAAAAATAATACTGGAGTGGGTAGCCATTCTCTTCTTCAGTAG
Source organism: Tragulus kanchil (assembly GCA_022376925.1). Taxonomy (NCBI): domain Eukaryota; kingdom Metazoa; phylum Chordata; class Mammalia; order Artiodactyla; family Tragulidae; genus Tragulus; species Tragulus kanchil. The sequence continues at coordinate 59,622,732 of JAIOJX010000001.1, read as the reverse complement.
ATTTTCTCCTCTACTATTTTAAAAAACAAATTTGTTTTATTCATAAGTTTGGTAAATTGCTCATCTTATTTTTAATATTCTACAGGAATCAAACCCCTATCCCATTGGAATGGAGTCTTGCAATTTTACTAAAAAGATTCAGCCATTTTTCTTAAATAAACATTCCCTAGATTGCTACATGCTTTTTGTTAATTTCTGGAGTTCTTAGTTAATCCTTAAGAATTTTTGCTAGTTTTCTCACTGCTTTTACAAAAAAGAGGATTTTCAGTGATTCTTACAGTATTATTTTTGCTAACATCCTGCAATTTAACACACACATTATTTGTTTGCTTTTGTATCATGTGCCACTCCTATTTTCCAAATTACGCTATAGATTTTTTGACTGTAAACATTTTTTTAAATAATTTTAAAAGAGCACTGTTAAAAAAAGAACACTGTTGCCTTTGAATGTATACTTCTATACAGCAGCTCTACAGTGTCTAGAAAAGAATTTCATTTCTCAGCCTTATTGGAATTGAGATTGAGCTCACTGTTTTTTTGTCTTTATATTGAACAGATCGTATTTGCAAAATAAAATGAGCTGTCATCCACAAACAGGTTGGTGGAGTATATTCAACAAAGTCTGAAACACTCCACAGGTGAAAATGGAAAAAAATAAAGAGAGCCCCAAGCTGCAAAGGCAGAGGAGTGATTCTATAGTTATAATTCTGGAGCTGATTTTCTTCTCTGAAAGTGTTACTTGCTCAGTCGTGTCCAACTCTGCGATCCCATGGACTGTGTAGCCTGCCAGTCTCTTCTGTCCATGGAAACCTCCAGGCAAGAATAGTGGAGTGGAAAAACCTTGGGCTTCCCTGGTGGTCCAGTGGGTAGAGAGTCCACCTTGCAGTGCAAGGGGCACTGGTTTGATCCCTGGCATGGGAAGATCCCATGTGTGGCGGAGCAGCTAGACCAGTGTGTCCAATTATGAACCAGCATTCTGGAGTGCATGTGCCCAGAGCTTGTGCTCTGCAACAAGAGAGGCCACTGCAATGGGAGGCCCACACAGGCCAAAGAATAAAGATGGATGAAAATAAATGTATATATATTTAAAAAAATAATACTGGAGTGGGTAGCCATTCTCTTCTTCAGTAGATTTTCTCCTCTACTATTTTAAAAAACAAATTTGTTTTTATTCATAAGTTTGGTTGCATTAGGTCTTAGTTGCAGCATGCAGGATCTTTAGTTTTGGTGTGCAAACTCTTGTTGCAGCATGTGGGATCCCTGACCAGGAATCAAACCCCTATCCCCTGCATTGGAAACATGGAGTCTTAGCTACTGGGCCACCAGGGAAGTCCCTCCTCTGCTGACTTTCTAAACAAACTTCTTATTTTGAAATAGTTTTAGACTCACAAGAAGTGTCAGAAATTGTGTAGAGTGTATTGTGTTTTAGACTCACAAGAAGTGTCAGAATTGTGTAGAGTGTGTTCATAGTTTACCTAGGTTCTGCTAATGTAAAGATCTTGTATTACACAAGAATACTTGGAATACTACACAGTTGTAAAAAGAAATGCAGAAGAATCAGCCCTAATGAGGTATAGGACACATATATGGAATGTAGTAGGATGGTGATGATGGCACATGCAGTGAAGCGATGGAGAAACAGACATGTACAGTGGACATATGGACATTGTGGGGAAGGAACAGTGGGTGGGAGGCATAAAGGAAGTAGTGTGGAGGCCTGTACTATCACATGTGAAGAAAATAACTATAGTCATTGCTCTGTGAGAAAAGGAGATCCTTCCGGGGTGCTGTGTGACAGCCTGGAGGGGTGGGATGAGGGCATATACATATGATTAATCTGGGAACATACATATCTGTAAACAACAAAACTCTGTAAAAGTTAAAAAAAAAAGATCTTGTATTACCATAGTACAATGATCAGAACTGAAATATTAATATTGGTACAATAATATTAACTAAACTATAGACTTTATTCAGATTTCTGACTTTTATTCCAGAAGGATCGTAAAGGGAAAAAAAAAGGAGGATGTAGAGGAAGAAGGACTTCCTGAGGTTGTCTAGGGACAAAGGCATTGAGTAAAAGGGAGCAAATTGCAATTCAGGATAGACCCTGTATAGTGCCTCTTCATAACTAGCTTCTGGGGAGTGTGCCTTTTTGTTACTGGTCTTTTGTGGAGGTTGCTTTTGGAGTGGGTAGCCATTCTCTTCTTCAGTAGATTTTCTCCTCTACTATTTTAAAAAACAAATTTGTTTTTATTCATAAGTTTGGTTGCATTAGGTCTTAGTTGCAGCATGCAGGATCTTTAGTTTTGGTGTGCAAACTCTTGTTGCAGCATGTGGGATCCCTGACCAGGAATCAAACCCCTATCCCCTGCATTGGAAACATGGAGTCTTAGCTACTGGGCCACCAGGGAAGTCCCTCCTCTGCTGACTTTCTAAACAAACTTCTTATTTTGAAATAGTTTTAGACTCACAAGAAGTGTCAGAAATTGTGTAGAGTGTATTGTGTTTTAGACTCACAAGAAGTGTCAGAATTGTGTAGAGTGTGTTCATAGTTTACCTAGGTTCTGCTAATGTAAAGATCTTGTATTACACAAGAATACTTGGAATACTACACAGTTGTAAAAAGAAATGCAGAAGAATCAGCCCTAATGAGGTATAGGACACATATATGGAATGTAGTAGGATGGTGATGATGGCACATGCAGTGAAGCGATGGAGAAACAGACATGTACAGTGGACATATGGACATTGTGGGGAAGGAACAGTGGGTGGGAGGCATAAAGGAAGTAGTGTGGAGGCCTGTACTATCACATGTGAAGAAAATAACTATAGTCATTGCTCTGTGAGAAAAGGAGATCCTTCCGGGGTGCTGTGTGACAGCCTGGAGGGGTGGGATGAGGGCATATACATATGATTAATCTGGGAACATACATATCTGTAAACAACAAAACTCTGTAAAAGTTAAAAAAAAAAGATCTTGTATTACCATAGTACAATGATCAGAACTGAAATATTAATATTGGTACAATAATATTAACTAAACTATAGACTTTATTCAGATTTCTGACTTTTATTCCAGAAGGATCGTAAAGGGAAAAAAAAAAGGAGGATGTAGAGGAAGAAGGACTTCCTGAGGTTGTCTAGGGACAAAGGCATTGAGTAAAAGGGAGCAAATTGCAATTCAGGATAGACCCTGTATAGTGCCTCTTCATAACTAGCTTCTGGGGAGTGTGCCTTTTTGTTACTGGTCTTTTGTGGAGGTTGCTTTTGGGGGGTGGTGCTTTTTGTCAATGCCTGAGGCAGAGGAGCTTTTTCTTATTGCATAATGATTCTATGCTAACCTTGACCTTTCCTTTCTCTGTGTACTCTGAGTTATTCATAACGTAAATGTTGTAAACAAAAAATTAACTTTGCCCTTACTACCTACCTGTTCAACTCCCTTCACCCCCATACCACTCCTGAATGGGGAAATATTCAGACAGTATATTTAGATTAAAACACTGCTTAGGCTGAAAGGTGTCATTGTCCTTTTCTACATGGAATATGAAACAAACAAAACAATACACAGTCAGGATGTGAGGAAAAACAGTTGCTTTCCTGCACCTCTCTAGTTCAGTGTTTATAATGAGGCTTCTTAAATTTGTACTAGCGTAAATTCAGTGTAAGACCTGTTCATACATATGTGATGTATTTTAAAGTCAAATAGAGACACTGAAAAATTATCTTGTCAGAAGAGTTGACTAAAAGTGCATTGCACTCAAATTCTGTTACTCTGTAATATATTACAAATCATCAACTGTTCGTCTAACAGCATAATTTATGGATGATTTCATGGTAAAATTAAATGGGAGAAGCCTGAGTATGACAGTGAATGTTTTAAATGTATTTTATAATACTCAAAGCTAGTATTAGGAGGCTAAAAATTAATTGTTCTAAAATAAACTTCAGATGGATATGGTTTAAAAGTAGAAGATGAAACCTTAAAACCACCAAAATAAAATGGATAATCTATCTATAAAGAAAAACTCAAAACTCTGTAAAAGTTAAAAAAAAAAGATCTTGTATTACCATAGTACAATGATCAGAACTGAAATATTAATATTGGTACAATAATATTAACTAAACTATAGACTTTATTCAGATTTCTGACTTTTATTCCAGAAGGATCGTAAAGGGAAAAAAAAAGGAGGATGTAGAGGAAGAAGGACTTCCTGAGGTTGTCTAGGGACAAAGGCATTGAGTAAAAGGGAGCAAATTGCAATTCAGGATAGACCCTGTATAGTGCCTCTTCATAACTAGCTTCTGGGGAGTGTGCCTTTTTGTTACTGGTCTTTTGTGGAGGTTGCTTTTGGGGGGTGGTGCTTTTTGTCAATGCCTGAGGCAGAGGAGCTTTTTCTTATTGCATAATGATTCTATGCTAACCTTGACCTTTCCTTTCTCTGTGTACTCTGAGTTATTCATAACGTAAATGTTGTAAACAAAAAATTAACTTTGCCCTTACTACCTACCTGTTCAACTCCCTTCACCCCCATACCACTCCTGAATGGGGAAATATTCAGACAGTATATTTAGATTAAAACACTGCTTAGGCTGAAAGGTGTCATTGTCCTTTTCTACATGGAATATGAAACAAACAAAACAATACACAGTCAGGATGTGAGGAAAAAACAGTTGCTTTCCTGCACCTCTCTAGTTCAGTGTTTATAATGAGGCTTCTTAAATTTGTACTAGCGTAAATTCAGTGTAAGACCTGTTCATACATATGTGATGTATTTTAAAGTCAAATAGAGACACTGAAAAATTATCTTGTCAGAAGAGTTGACTAAAAGTGCATTGCACTCAAATTCTGTTACTCTGTAATATATTACAAATCATCAACTGTTCGTCTAACAGCATAATTTATGGATGATTTCATGGTAAAATTAAATGGGAGAAGCCTGAGTATGACAGTGAATGTTTTAAATGTATTTTATAATACTCAAAGCTAGTATTAGGAGGCTAAAAATTAATTGTTCTAAAATAAACTTCAGATGGATATGGTTTAAAAGTAGAAGATGAAACCTTAAAACCACCAAAATAAAATGGATAATCTATCTATAAAGACACTACATAACAATAAAAACTTTCTACTAAAACACTGAAAATTAAAAGATAAAGACCATTTTGGGGGAAACAGGTGACAGGGTGGTAAAGAATCCACCTGCCAATGCAGGAGCCACAAGAGATTCAAGTTTGATACCTGAGTCAAAAAGATCCCCTGGAATAGGAAATAGCAACCCTCTCCAGTATTCTTGCCTGGAAAATCCCGTGCACAGAGGACCTGGTGGACTACAGTCCATGGGGTCTTGAAGAGTCATACATGACTGAACGACAGTACACACGCACATTGTAAAATAACCAAATTATATGTTCTTTTTAAAAAAATTGTTTTACTTACTTGGCTGTGCTGGGTCTTAGTTGCAGCATGTGGAATCTTTTTGTTTGTTTTAATTTATTTTAATTGGAGGATAATAACTTTACAATATTGTGATGGTTCTTGCCATACATCAGTATGAATCAGTCACAGATATACATGTGTCTCCCTATCCTGAACCCTGCTCCCACCTCCCTTGCTACTCCAACCCTCTGAGTTGTCCCAGAGCACCGGCTTTGGGTTCCCTGCCTTTTGCATTGAACTTGCACTGGTCATCTATTTTACGTAAGGCACTATACATGTTTCAATGTTATTCTCTCCAATCATCCCACCCACACCTTCTTCCACTGAGTCCAAAAGTCTGTTCTTCACATCTTGTCTCTTTTGCTGCCTTCATGAGGGATCTTTTCAACCATGGCATACGAACTCTTCATTGTAGCATTCAGGATGTTAGTTTCCTAACCAGGAATTGAACCTATGCCCATTGCATTGGGAGCACAGTGTCTTAGCCACTGGACAACCAAGGAAGTCCCTTGATATTCTTAATATAAGAAATTTTACAAATCAATAAGAAAGTTTAATGTTCTAATAGACAAAATGATTAAAAGAAAAACAGTCCGACATCCTAAGATATGGATTTCAAAAAAGGGTAGAAGATGAAAAAACTCAAAGCTAGTATTAGGAGGCTAAAAATTAATTGTTCTAAAATAAACTTCAGATGGATATGGTTTAAAAGTAGAAGATGAAACCTTAAAACCACCAAAATAAAATGGATAATCTATCTATAAAGACACTACATAACAATAAAAACTTTCTACTAAAACACTGAAAATTAAAAGATAAAGACCATTTTGGGGGAAACAGGTGACAGGGTGGTAAAGAATCCACCTGCCAATGCAGGAGCCACAAGAGATTCAAGTTTGATACCTGAGTCAAAAAGATCCCCTGGAATAGGAAATAGCAACCCTCTCCAGTATTCTTGCCTGGAAAATCCCGTGCACAGAGGACCTGGTGGACTACAGTCCATGGGGTCTTGAAGAGTCATACATGACTGAACGACAGTACACACGCACATTGTAAAATAACCAAATTATATGTTCTTTTTAAAAAAATTGTTTTACTTACTTGGCTGTGCTGGGTCTTAGTTGCAGCATGTGGAATCTTTTTGTTTGTTTTAATTTATTTTAATTGGAGGATAATAACTTTACAATATTGTGATGGTTCTTGCCATACATCAGTATGAATCAGTCACAGATATACATGTGTCTCCCTATCCTGAACCCTGCTCCCACCTCCCTTGCTACTCCAACCCTCTGAGTTGTCCCAGAGCACCGGCTTTGGGTTCCCTGCCTTTTGCATTGAACTTGCACTGGTCATCTATTTTACGTAAGGCACTATACATGTTTCAATGTTATTCTCTCCAATCATCCCACCCACACCTTCTTCCACTGAGTCCAAAAGTCTGTTCTTCACATCTTGTCTCTTTTGCTGCCTTCATGAGGGATCTTTTCAACCATGGCATACGAACTCTTCATTGTAGCATTCAGGATGTTAGTTTCCTAACCAGGAATTGAACCTATGCCCATTGCATTGGGAGCACAGTGTCTTAGCCACTGGACAACCAAGGAAGTCCCTTGATATTCTTAATATATAAGAAATTTTACAAATCAATAAGAAAAAGTTTAATGTTCTAATAGACAAAATGATTAAAAGAAAAAACAGTCCACAAAACAAGAACATTAAGGAACCAATAAATGTATGAAAAATTGTTCAATTTCACTAGTATATCTATGGTGTAAATATCCAACAATTAGCTTTTTTGCCTGTAATATAAGTGCTTGACATTAAGCTTTCAATTGCCGCAGCATCCATTTTGAAGACATCCATCTTCAATAAACAGTACCAACTCCACAAGTAGATAAAGAGCCAGGCTGCCACTGTGAAGTTCCCCTTTTAGAAAGCCCTGAGTGAGCTTTGCTAGTGTGTGAAATGAGTGCAATGGTTTGATAGTTTGAACATTCTTTGGCATTGCCTTTCTTTGATATTGGAATGAAAACTAACCTTTACCAGTCCCGAGGCCACTGTTGAGTTTTCCAAATTTTCTGGCATATTGAGTGTGGTCCTTTAACAGCATTATCTTTTAATATTTGAAATAGCTCAACTGGAATTCCATCAATTTCACTAGCTTTGTTCATGGTAATACTTCCTAGGGTCCACTGTGTTGGAGAAGACTCTTGAGAGTCCCTTGAACTACAAGAATATCAAACCAGTCAGTCATAATGGATATTCATTGGAAGGAATGATGCTGAAGCTGAAGCTCCAATCTTTTGGTCACCTGATGTGAAGAGAAAACTCATTGGAAAAGAGCCTGATGTCGGGAAAAATGAAAGGTAGAAGGAGAAGGGGACGACAGAAAATGAGATGGTTGGATGGCATCACTGAGTCAATGGACATGAGCTTGAGTAGGTTCCAGGAGATGGTGAAGGACAGGGAAGCCTGGCATGCTGCAGTTCATGGGATCACAAAGAGATGCGACTGAACTGAGTGAGCTAGATAGCTGGCTGCTTACATTTCCCTTCCTGTGCTTTAATTCTTGCTCATATGTTTTAAAATTCACCAGTGAAGGGTGAATCAAGGGAAACCCTAGGCACTTCACCTTTAACCCAGTAAAGGTAGAATCCCAGGTCCACACACTCTCTTTTTACCCATGACTTCTCTCTGTGGCCCTCGGGCATGTTGTGTAAACTTGTCTAGAACCTAAGTAACATACCTTGTTTTTTCAAAGTTCCCTGATGGCTCTTGCAGAAGTATGTCTTGAAATCGTAATAACAATCACAACGGCCAGTCTAGCCACAACTTTGGCTTCAATTGGGGAACTGTTTGAGGCTTCCCCGGTTGCTCAGTGGTAAAGAATCTGCCGGAGATGCAGGAGATGCAGGAGATGCAGGTTTCATCCCTGGGCTGGGAAAATCCCCTGGAGGAGGGCATGGCAACCCACTCCAGTATTCTTGCCTGGAGAATCCCATGGACAGAGGAGCCTGGCAGGCTACAGTCCATAGGGTCACAGAGAGTCAGAAACGACTGAAGTGATTGAACACACACACACGGGGAACTGGTGGTCCAGTGGATAAAGACACCGCCTTGCAGTGCAAGGGGCGCCGGTCCGATCCCTGGCCTGGGAAGATCCCACGTGCCGCGGAGCGGCTGGACCGATGTGTCCAATTACCAAGCCAGTGCTCTGCAGCGAGAGAGGCCACTGCAATGGGAGGCCCACACAGGGCAAAGAACAAAGAAATAAATGAAAGACTAACAGAAGTGGCCAAATTAAAAATTTTAAAAAAACATGTTAAAATTAAAAAAAAAAAAAAACAGTTTGCTAAATTAAGAAAGCTGATTGGCCATTCCTGGTAACATGACCCATTAAATTAACTGAAGACCCTTCGGATACAAATCTAAGTGTAAGATAAAATATACAAACCTTTTTAAAATTGCATAACTAAGTTCATAAGAAATAAAGGAAAACACCCAGGTGCCAGAAATGAAGAAGAAATGGAGAATCAGACTTGTAATCTTGTGAGTGGGAGTTGTGGTTCAACTTTTAAGTTGTTTCAACTTTTAAGAACCACAAGAGACTTCCCTGGTGGCCCAGTGGTTAAAAATTCACCTTCCAGCGCAGGGAACATGGATTCGATCCCTAGTTCGAGAAGATCCAACATAGTGCAGGGCAACTAAGCCCGTGAGCCACAACTACTGAAGCCTACATATCTAGAGCCTGTGCTCTGCAACAGGAAAAGCCGCTACGAGGAGAAGACCTCGCACTGCAACTAAGAGTAGCCCCTGCTAGCCACAACTAGAGAAAGCCCAGGCACAGATCCAGTGCAGCCAAAAAAAGAGAGAACCACATGGATAGAAGATGAGGTCTTAGGTCCAAGGATCCCATCATAAAGATCCCATGGAAGGGCTATTTCTCTATAAATATTTCTATAAAAGGTTGGAGCAGGAAAAAAAAAATCTGTATCTTTGGCATAGGCAAACGGGGAAGTTTATCTGCTGCTGACTAAGTCAAAGAGTAAGAAAAAATTTCTTCTGACAAAGCACAGGCCTGAAAGTCATGTGAGCTCTGGGTTTTAATTTATATTACATACATGACCAGGGAAATTATATCCTGAGGCTCTTGGAAGAAGCAAAGGTAAAACTGCCTTGAAGGGTTGCTCCACAATATAGACTAAGAAATTTTTTAAAGCCCAATTAAGGAAGATGCTACAATTTCAAAAAAACCTCACAAAAATAAATGATGTACTATGCGTGGGAGTTGGTGGACACAATCACCAGCAAGCCTGAAATCCTGAGAATCACTGAGCTGGGGGAGAACAGATTTGAGAACATTACCCAATATTAACGAAAAAAAGAGATGGAAAATATGACTGAAGATACAATAAAAGGTCTAACCTAAGAAAAGTTCCAGAAGGCAAATAGAGAGAATGGGAGAAAGGAAATTTCTGAGAACATAGTGGCTGGGAATTTTCCAGGACTGATGAAAGATTTAAGAACAAGTATCATATAAAATAAATACAATTAAATACATATTCAGATACATTATAATCAAACTGTAAAACACCCAAAAGAATGAGAAAAATCTTTAAGACTGTTAAAAAGAAAAAGAGTGATTACCTCCAAAGGAATAATGAGACAGGCAGCAGATCTTTAAATTACAAGATTCAGGCCAGAACATAGGTAAACAGTATCTTCAAAGTTCCAAAGAAAAATATCTGTCAACCCAGATATCTAAGCCCAGCTAAATCATTATTCAAGAGTGAGGCCAATACAAGCATTTCAAGAAATGAACTGAGAGAATCAAGAACTCACAAACCATAGCTGAAAGAAATACTTAAAGTATGCTCTTCAGAAAGGAAGCACTGATGTGGAAAAAGAAATGGTGAGTGAAAAATTGGTAGATATGTGGGTAGATCTGAATAAGCATTGGTTGTAAAAAAAATGAGAATGATGAATAATTAGAGGATTTGTAAACAAAACTGGAAAGGCAAGATTTCGTTAAAACTTTTTATGGCCTTGAATTTTGTTAAAGGTAGGTAGAACTATTGAGAAACTCTAGACATTTGAAGTTTAAAAAAATGTATATATATATATATATATATATATAACTTCCAAATCAGTAGGAGGAAAAAAAAAGAGTTTTGACAGTTAATAGAAATAAAATGAAAGAAAGGAGGGGAAGAAAAAGCATATAAAAAAGCAGAATAAGACAGAAATTCCATGATAAGGTGATATAAATAAATCCAAATGTATCATTCATCAAAATAAATGTAATTGGACTAAAACATGTGACTTTAAAGACAGAATCTCTGTTGCATTTAAAAAGCCAAGGGTTTCCCTGGTGGTTCATTGGTAATGAATCCGCCTGCCAATGCAGAAGACACAGGTTCGATCCCTGATCTGGGAAGATCATACATCCCACGAAGCAATAGCACAACTATTGAGCCTGTGCTCTAGGGCCTGGGAGCTGCAACTACTGAAGCCTGCCTGCATGCCCTAGAGGCAGTGCTCTGCAACAAGAGAAGCCACAGCCATGAGAAGCCCACATATTGCAACTGTAGAGTAGCAACCCTCACCTCACCTCGATCAGCACAAAATTTGATGAAGACCCTACATATTCAGATACATTATAATCAAACTGTAAAACACCCAAAAGAATGAGAAAAATCTTTAAGACTGTTAAAAAGAAAAAGAGTGATTACCTCCAAAGGAATAATGAGACAGGCAGCAGATCTTTAAATTACAAGATTCAGGCCAGAACATAGGTAAACAGTATCTTCAAAGTTCCAAAGAAAAATATCTGTCAACCCAGATATCTAAGCCCAGCTAAATCATTATTCAAGAGTGAGGCCAATACAAGCATTTCAAGAAATGAACTGAGAGAATCAAGAACTCACAAACCATAGCTGAAAGAAATACTTAAAGTATGCTCTTCAGAAAGGAAGCACTGATGTGGAAAAAGAAATGGTGAGTGAAAAATTGGTAGATATGTGGGTAGATCTGAATAAGCATTGGTTGTAAAAAAAATGAGAATGATGAATAATTAGAGGATTTGTAAACAAAACTGGAAAGGCAAGATTTCGTTAAAACTTTTTATGGCCTTGAATTTTGTTAAAGGTAGGTAGAACTATTGAGAAACTCTAGACATTTGAAGTTTAAAAAAATGTATATATATATATATATATATATAACTTCCAAATCAGTAGGAGGAAAAAAAAAGAGTTTTGACAGTTAATAGAAATAAAATGAAAGAAAGGAGGGGAAGAAAAAGCATATAAAAAAGCAGAATAAGACAGAAATTCCATGATAAGGTGATATAAATAAATCCAAATGTATCATTCATCAAAATAAATGTAATTGGACTAAAACATGTGACTTTAAAGACAGAATCTCTGTTGCATTTAAAAAGCCAAGGGTTTCCCTGGTGGTTCATTGGTAATGAATCCGCCTGCCAATGCAGAAGACACAGGTTCGATCCCTGATCTGGGAAGATCATACATCCCACGAAGCAATAGCACAACTATTGAGCCTGTGCTCTAGGGCCTGGGAGCTGCAACTACTGAAGCCTGCCTGCATGCCCTAGAGGCAGTGCTCTGCAACAAGAGAAGCCACAGCCATGAGAAGCCCACATATTGCAACTGTAGAGTAGCAACCCTCACCTCACCTCGATCAGCACTAGAGAAAAGCTTGCGTAGCGATGAAGACCCTGCACAGCCAAAAGTACATTCATAAATTAAATTAATAAGAAGAAAATCATATAAAACATAAGAGAAATGCTAAAAATGTGGAGGATTTAAATAATTATTTTTTAAATTGCAAAAGTCCAAAATTTGGGGACTTCCCTTGTCATCCAGTGGTTTTCTGTGCTGCCAATGCAAGGGGCCCAGGTTTGATCCCTGGCTGGGGAACTGAGATCCTGCATGCTATGCAGCCCAGCATCACTACCCCCAGACCCCAAATTTATCTAAATTCTGTTCATATAAGTCATACCTAAAACATAAAGGCATAGAAAGTGATGGGAAAAGATATGCCAGGCAAATACTAGAAAGTTGATATAGCTATTAATGTTAAGCAAAAAATATTTTAAAGCAAAAAATATTAGGGATAAAGAGTGTCACAAAGTATTGATAAAAGGAATAATTCACCAGGAAGATAGAACACTTTTAAGTCTGTCTGCACCTAAATATATTGTCTTAAATACAACAAAAATCGACAGACTTACAAGGAAATACAAACAAATAATCATCATTGGTAAATTTTAATGCACCTCTTTATGTTGATACAGAAAGCAGGCCAAAAATTAACAAGAATATAGAATATCTGAACAATGTTTAAAAAAATTGAGTTGAAACACAACATTGTAAGTAAATGATGCTTCAATAAAAAATACTAAAAAATACTCCTTGATTTGAGATATATATATATATATATATATATATGTATATAATTCTGTAAATAATTACAGAATACTCATTCTTTAAAAATACGCATGGATCACTTATCTTCTTTTATCACAATGCAATACAATTACAATTCCCAGAAACGAAGAGATAATAAAAAAGAACATAGTTGCAAATTAAAAGAAAGTAGGTTACAAAACCCAGTTTGGGTGTTATCATTCTATTTGGGGAAAAATAATAACATATGCATTGAAGAAAAGTTAGAAAGGGGCATTAAAAATGGTTAAGACTGGTTATTTATGGTTTGTTGGCTTACAGGTGATTTAAAAGTTTGCTTTATTTTTTTTTTCAATTTTTACAGAGTTTTGTTTACTGCCACACATCAACCTGAATCTGCCACAGGTATACATATGTCCCCCCCGAACCTCTCCCCATCTCCCTCCCCATCCCACCCCTCCAGGTTGCCGCAGAGCCCCTGTTTGGGATCCTCTAGTCCCACAAAATACTCCCCCCCCCCCCCCCGCTCACCCCAATGTCTACAAGGCTGTTCTCCATGTCCGCCTCTCCATTGCTGCTCTGCATATGCAAAAATTTTGCTTTATTTTTACAGAGCTTTACTATATTGTTAGTTTCCTGCTTGGATTGTGTAAACATGCACTGTTTTTTCCAATTACAAAAAATCAACAATGAATTTTACATAGGATGAAGTATAGAATAATAACTTGCCTGGGCTATAGCCTTCTAAATGGTCTCCTCATTTCCACTCTTGCCTCCAAATACATCCTTTTCTCCAAAACTCTTAGAATAAAATTCAAATTCCTAACCTTAGCTTGTAAAGTTTACATGACTTTGCTTCAGGCTACATTTCCAACCTGACCAGCAGCCATTGCCAAGTTCATTCTATTCCAAGGGCACTGGCTTTCATTCCTAGAACTCTATGCTCCAGGTTCTTTCCAACCTGGGTCTTCACATTTGCTACTCCTAGCACCTAAAAGCCCTACCCACCTCCTTACCTCAACATTCTGTTTGCCTGGCTAAATCCTATGTACTCTCCATGTTTCAGCTGAGTACCAAATCCTTAGGAGAGCCTTTTCTGCTCTCCTTTCCCAGAGTTGGTTTGACTTTTCTGATATTCTCAGAGCACCCGTTCTTTTCCTTCATACTAGCAATAAATTTGAAAATATGTGTTTATTTGTTTCTTGGTTGTTGTTGGTCTCCGTTGCTAAACTATTTGCTTTGCCACATTCTTTACAATTACAAATTGGATCACTTATCTTCTTTTATCACAATGCAATACAATTACAATTCCCAGAAACGAAGAGATAATAAAAAAGAACATAGTTGCAAATTAAAAGAAAGTAGGTTACAAAACCCAGTTTGGGTGTTATCATTCTATTTGGGGAAAAATAATAACATATGCATTGAAGAAAAGTTAGAAAGGGGCATTAAAAATGGTTAAGACTGGTTATTTATGGTTTGTTGGCTTACAGGTGATTTAAAAGTTTGCTTTATTTTTTTTTTCAATTTTTACAGAGTTTTGTTTACTGCCACACATCAACCTGAATCTGCCACAGGTATACATATGTCCCCCCCGAACCTCTCCCCATCTCCCTCCCCATCCCACCCCTCCAGGTTGCCGCAGAGCCCCTGTTTGGGATCCTCTAGTCCCACAAGATATTCCCCCCCCCCCCCCCGCTCACCCCAATGTCTACAAGGCTGTTCTCCATGTCCGCCTCTCCATTGCTGCTCTGCATATGCAAAAATTTTGCTTTATTTTTACAGAGCTTTACTATATTGTTAGTTTCCTGCTTGGATTGTGTAAACATGCACTGTTTTTTCCAATTACAAAAAATCAACAATGAATTTTACATAGGATGAAGTATAGAATAATAACTTGCCTGGGCTATAGCCTTCTAAATGGTCTCCTCATTTCCACTCTTGCCTCCAAATACATCCTTTTCTCCAAAACTCTTAGAATAAAATTCAAATTCCTAACCTTAGCTTGTAAAGTTTACATGACTTTGCTTCAGGCTACATTTCCAACCTGACCAGCAGCCATTGCCAAGTTCATTCTATTCCAAGGGCACTGGCTTTCATTCCTAGAACTCTATGCTCCAGGTTCTTTCCAACCTGGGTCTTCACATTTGCTACTCCTAGCACCTAAAAGCCCTACCCACCTCCTTACCTCAACATTCTGTTTGCCTGGCTAAATCCTATGTACTCTCCATGTTTCAGCTGAGTACCAAATCCTTAGGAGAGCCTTTTCTGCTCTCCTTTCCCAGAGTTGGTTTGACTTTTCTGATATTCTCAGAGCACCCGTTCTTTTCCTTCATACTAGCAATAAATTTGAAAATATGTGTTTATTTGTTTACTTGGTTGTTGTTGGTCTCCGTTGCTAAACTATTTGCTCCATGAGGACACTGACCACATCTAGTTTGCTCATTGCTATATGCCCAGCTCCTAACATAGTGCCTGGCATATGATAAATGCTCAGGGAATGTTTGTTGAAGGAATGCATTAATCAACACATGAATGAATGATTGAAACCCTTACAAACTTGACCAGAGATTATAAAATCAAAAAGGGAGGTAAAGAAGCTTCATGAAGGAGAAGGCTAGTAATATGGCACAATCATGATTTTAACTTTCATTTCACCTGGTCATGGCTGAGAGTCACTGAAAAATTCCAAGATACATTTCCTTTTGTATTCTCTTTATCTACATTTGCTTTAGTGAACTATTCCTCTTTAAAGGAGAAAAGCCCTGTGAATTAGTTTAAAAACTGAACAACCACGATAACAAAGTTGTTATTTCTGAGGCAAAGGACAGGGAAGTAGGATGATTCGTAGATGGGTATAAATTACTGGATCACGTTTCATTGTCTTGAAGCTCTGTTTCATTATATAATTGATATAGTGTACCACATAACCAAAACCCAATTCAAGTTGGCCTGGATATGCTGTATCTTCTCTTCCAGGTACAACTTGTACACATTCGGTCAGGTTGAGTAATAATGGTCTTTGTAATTAGGGCCAGAACACAAGAAAAAAAAAAAGATACATTTTCCACTGACTCATTGTTGCTCTCTAGAGAAGAAAAATATTGTTACTGTTCAGGCTGATTCCAGAGTTTACAGTTTAGGGTGTAATTTTAAATTCTCTTTTCCTTTGGTGGGGGGCGAGTTGGGAGGGAGAGGGGGTGGGCGGGCCACTTCTAGTGGTCTTTCATTTATCTGTTTTCATCCATCTTTGTTCTTTGACCTGTGTGTGCCTCCCATTGCGGTGGCCTCTGTCGTCACAGAGCACCAGCTTTGGGACATGAGCTCTAGAGCACTGGCTCGGTAATTGGACACATCAGTCCAGCTGTTCTGCTGCACATGGGATCTTCCCAGGCCAGGGATCGAACTGGCGCCCCTTGCACTGCAAGGCGGTGTCCTTACCCACAGGACCACCAGGGAAGCCCTGATTTTAAATTCTTAAAATACAGCCTTCTAAAAAGATATTAAGAAAGCAAAGTAGGACACTCTTGATTCTGTAACATCATGAACTTAAATTCACAGACACTATCCTCCTTTCAGTTAATCCCACCCTCAATTCCTGCCTCCACAGAAGAAAGTCAGAGTGGTAATTTCAAAGTCAAATTCTCTACAAAAACTTGGTATTTTAATACAATCACTTTTCCCCAAATCTCAGTCTTTTCCTTTTATTTGATCTAATTATGAACTAGACCCTTAGTAGCTGTCTGTATAATTAAGCTTAGAAAATATCTGCTATAGTATTTAGTCCCTTAATAGCTCATATATTTCTGCTGTTTATGTCTTCTCAAAACTTACTCCCAGATAACTCCAGAGTTCTACAGTGATGTGTGAGACCAAGTACCACCACGATAACAAAGTTGTTATTTCTGAGGCAAAGGACAGGGAAGTAGGATGATTCGTAGATGGGTATAAATTACTGGATCACGTTTCATTGTCTTGAAGCTCTGTTTCATTATATAATTGATATAGTGTACCACATAACCAAAACCCAATTCAAGTTGGCCTGGATATGCTGTATCTTCTCTTCCAGGTACAACTTGTACACATTCGGTCAGGTTGAGTAATAATGGTCTTTGTAATTAGGGCCAGAACACAAGAAAAAAAAAAAGATACATTTTCCACTGACTCATTGTTGCTCTCTAGAGAAGAAAAATATTGTTACTGTTCAGGCTGATTCCAGAGTTTACAGTTTAGGGTGTAATTTTAAATTCTCTTTTCCTTTGGTGGGGGGCGAGTTGGGAGGGAGAGGGGGTGGGCGGGCCACTTCTAGTGGTCTTTCATTTATCTGTTTTCATCCATCTTTGTTCTTTGACCTGTGTGTGCCTCCCATTGCGGTGGCCTCTGTCGTCACAGAGCACCAGCTTTGGGACATGAGCTCTAGAGCACTGGCTCGGTAATTGGACACATCAGTCCAGCTGTTCTGCTGCACATGGGATCTTCCCAGGCCAGGGATCGAACTGGCGCCCCTTGCACTGCAAGGCGGTGTCCTTACCCACAGGACCACCAGGGAAGCCCTGATTTTAAATTCTTAAAATACAGCCTTCTAAAAAGATATTAAGAAAGCAAAGTAGGACACTCTTGATTCTGTAACATCATGAACTTAAATTCACAGACACTATCCTCCTTTCAGTTAATCCCACCCTCAATTCCTGCCTCCACAGAAGAAAGTCAGAGTGGTAATTTCAAAGTCAAATTCTCTACAAAAACTTGGTATTTTAATACAATCACTTTTCCCCAAATCTCAGTCTTTTCCTTTTATTTGATCTAATTATGAACTAGACCCTTAGTAGCTGTCTGTATAATTAAGCTTAGAAAATATCTGCTATAGTATTTAGTCCCTTAATAGCTCATATATTTCTGCTGTTTATGTCTTCTCAAAACTTACTCCCAGATAACTCCAGAGTTCTACAGTGATGTGTGAGACCAAGTCACACACCAGTTTAAAAATATGATCTATTCACAAATAATTCTAAAGTAAACTTACTCAATATAGTACAGAATAGGCAGGGTACATTGACATAATTCATAAAATAAGTATGTCCAATTATGAATAAATATAGAAAATGGGAGAGAACAGGATTTGTACCATAATTTTCTTTATGTTCCTTTTAAATGTCAAGGAATTCAATTACTAAATATAAACACAGTACTCAAAAAGGCATTGTTAATAATTATTAGTGGACAAAAAGGAAAATAATTTTAACCTAAATAGATCCAACTACTGAGAACAAGACTGAGGAAGCTGAATAGCACTGTGCATTCAAGAGTATTTCTTATTCAAGTAAAATAAGTTAGTATGGTGCATCAAACTATTTATAATCCTGTTATTTGTATATTCCAGAACAACAGTGAGAGCCTAAACAAAGAACACTCAAAATCATTTGATTAAATCAACAAAAAAAGAAAACCAAAGAAACTTTTTTGATGATAGTAATGACCAATGGCTATGCAGCTGATTGCATCATGATATAGTCAATTGGCTTAAGTTCTTTAGACTATCAAAATAAGTGGACCAATCATTTCATGGTCATATTTCAGTTACTTAATTAACCATGTAGTCATCTAATTTGTTAACCTGTAAATTTTATCCAGATATCACTATAAAAATGAGATAGCTTATTAGGATGAGAAAACAGTATTACCTACTAGATTAATAGAAATGGCTGTAAATGATCAGAATAGCAATAGAACTGAAGGTAGGCCCTTTCTGGAATATGTCAGAATAATAAAGATAAGACAGAAAACATTACTTCTTTCAAAGTTTTTAATTTTTTTTATCAGTGCTATTTTGTCACTGATTTCATCTTTGTGCTTTTTCAGAAGAAATTAATGAAATCCAACTCTCGTTTCATAGTCATGGTGACTTCGAGAGTCTCCGTATCAAGGATATAACAGGCTTTGGCACTGCTGCAATCCACAGGATGAGGAAGGGTTACAATCAGCTTCCTAAAAAGCAAAACAAAATAAAAACCTAGAATCAGCGACATCAAGAAGATATCACTTTTAATAAGGCAATGAGAAGCCTATATATAAAATCACAATGTTAGGAAACAAAAAACTATTTAGATAGTATGAATGCTGGATCAAAAATATGCCTAATTAACACAAATAGTATACCGTTTTGGCGGGGGTTGGGGGGGGTTGGGTGGGAGGCTTAAAAATCCAAGCAGTGATTTTGACCACCTTTTTTTTTTCCTAAATTGATCTCATTTCACACTGTATGAACATAGTCTCAGGCTATGTTTATTGGTATAGAAATAGAATCACTGCAACTTTGGGTTGTTTGCATAGATCTGCTGCCAGTCATCTTTATGTGTAAAAGAAATGTGACTGCCTGATAGACATCTGAAAATTCGAATGATTCTACAATAATTCTGCTAACACAACTTTAAGCTGAGTCTCTACTCCAGGTGCAGTTATTGAAACTCAGGCCTGCAATGATTTCCATACCAGATCAGTGAAAGTTGTTTTTTTTTTTTGCTTTGTTTCTGCTTGCTGCTGATTCTTTCTTCTAAAATTGACAAAAATATCCTGTGAGAGACTGCTGAGTGTAGTTTGTAGTTTACGGCTCAGTTGCTAGATAGCTGTAGGCTTTAGATGCATGGCTGGCATGAGACATTCATAATTCTGTCATAGTGGTATGAGTCTGAATTATGCATGGGGTCAGCACATGCTGGTATATGAAGAAAATTAAATACATGAAGCACTTGTTACCTCATATTCTCAGTACAGAAAGGCTTGAGGATCTCTATTAAAAAGTGGACAGAAAAGCTCCTTCAGAAGGTATAAGATCTCAATCGGAAAAGGGCTGTGGTAATTTGAGTAATTTTCAGGGGTACTTATTGAATACTTGTACAAAAGAATAGTATTCAAAAACAAAACCCTCGAAAATCAGTCGCCTCATTACTCATTAGCAAAGACCTAAGCTCAGGAAACTGGACTCCTTGAAAGTATGTGTCACACATCTCTGGAAACTAAAGGAGAAATTTTCTTTTACTTTTGTTCCATTCCAGATATTTGGGCTAGGAGAAACAATTCTCTCCACTTGAAGTAATGAAATCGCAATGTATTTTAATATACCCAGTAATATTTTAAATCTTTTTTAAAAAAGTGGGTGCAAAAATCATTCAGAGGCTATCTTTTTTTTTTTTTTGACTGCACTGTGAGGCTTGCTGGATCTCAGTTCCCTGACAAGGTGTGGAACCAGGCCTTTGGCAGTGAAAGCACCAAGTCCTAACCACTGGACCGCCATGAAATTCCCAAGAGTTCATCTTTTTAAAGCTGTTTAGAATATAAGTTGTACTAGAGTTAGATTTGTTTTATCCCTTATTCTACAAATGATAATATATTCACTTTTAAAAGAAAGCAAAGTTCAGTGGTGGTAGCTTCATTGCATTAAAAGACAACTATAAATCAGCTGAAGAAGTTCCAATGATAATGTGCACTTCTCTATCTGGGGAGAAATAAATTCGAAAGAGACAGTGGCCAATGGAATGATCCATCTATCCCTGTATTTTTGACTAGTCCTTAGTAGTATGGCTTCACATACTAAAATTTTGAGTAGAAACTCTGCAACTTATTTAGGCTCTTAAAAGAAGGAAAGTACTGTTTGTTGAGTGAATGAGTAAATGAATGAAAAGCAAATAGGTCACTGTAAAATGATATTTGAATAACTAATATAGATTAGTACTGTAATAAAATATGAATGGACATTTAAACCCAATCTCTCTGCCTTTACATTGAAAAATATTTGCTTTTTAAGAAGCTAAAGTTTAGTCACTGATCAAATGTTTATCCAGTGTTAAATGGATAACCAACAAGGTCCTACTGTATAGCACAGGGAACTCTGCTAAAATGTCATGTGGCAGCGTGGATGAGAGGACAGCGTGGAGGAAGAATGGATACATGCATATGTATGGCTGAATCCCTTCACCATTCACCTGAAACTATCACAACATTGTTAATTTCCTATACCCCTAGAATACAAAATCAAAAGTTAAAAAAAACAAAACTAAATTAAAGTTTAGTCACTGATGAAATGTTTATCCAGTGTTAAATGGATAACCAACAAGTTCCTACTGCATAGCATTGGGAACTCTGCTCAATGTCCTGTGGCAGCCTGGATGGGAGGGGAGTTTGGGGGAGAATAGATACATGTATCTGTATGGCTGAGTCCCTTTGCTGTACCCCTGAAGCTATCCCAACATTGTTAATTGGCTATACTCCAATGGAAAACAAAAAGTAAAAAGTTTATCCAGTGTTGATTTTCATTAAAAATGGTTTAAATGCAAATAATAATATATGAAAGTGAAAACAAAAAAAGTATCTATACAGTGAATTCTAGTTTAGAGACTTACATGCTTATATCTATATTAGAGAATTCAAGTTGATGGTTCTTACAAGAGATTTAAAGATAGAACAACCTTGTTCTTTGCATATTCTCATAATGCACTTTTTATGTAGTTAATGAATTATTTGATTTACATATTTGAGGTTAAAAAGGACATGGCCTTTTTAAGTTTTCCTATTGGAGACATTTTCAAAGAAAGCAGAAATAGGTACTGAGTTTCAATTCACTATTCCATTTAAAAAACGTTTTTAAGGTATTTGTCTTTGAATATCAGTCAACTCAATCTAAATCAGAGGAACACAGCAAAGGTGAGCGAATCTAAAGCAACACACAACCAGAAATGAACTCATATTTGTCTTTAGAATGTGTTTTTATTATTACATTCAAGGAATTCATTGATGATACTCTTAGAATCTATCATAAAAAATAATGAAACCCCATATGAAGATGAAGTCAAGAGATTCTGAGACATTAAGCAATTTCCCTTATCTTTCCTCCTTTCTGTCTACTCAATGTTGGAAATCTGTATGCTAAAACAACCAGTTTTTAAAAATGAAGAGTTCAGCGAACTTATTTCTTTTCATTCTGTAATGCTGAAAATCTGGGTTTTATTTATAATTTTAATGCAACTGACTATCAACCAACTGATATCTAGTCAATTTAGTTAAAATAAATTAACTCATTTTCCCTGAAAGATATATGAGCAGAATGTCCACTGTTACATTTCTTGGAGACAGTAAGCATAGTGTTAGAGGGTGTCAAAGTTAGAAACTAAAGAAAGTAGATGTGAATATCAACAAACTCAAAACAATACCCATTTCCAATAACACAATTACAGATAATAGCATGGCTTCAAAGCATGTTTGAGTTTTTAGGACAAGTAATAAAAATCTTAGTTCTACCTTCTGTCTTCTATCTTAATTAATGACTTGTTTTCTTAAGAGACAGTACCTTGATGCGCTGAGCATTTAATATATAAGTACTGTGCATGATCCAAATGACCTAGTGCAGCCCACATTCTATATGGAAAAATATCTTTGTGAGAGTCTTTCATTTAGTGGGCTCTGATAGGTATCTGGAATGACAGCACAGCCAGCGCAGCTGCCTGAAGATTGATGGAGACAGTGGGAACTGCTAGGGGAACGGAAATTAATTCCATGGTGTGTAGATATGTCTGTGCTTTTAACAAGTGCACAAATATCATGGAAGATTGACTGTCCATTTAACAAACTTTCTTTGCAAAGGTTTGCAAAGAAAGGCGTGGAAGAGTAAATGTGTGTATAGTATGTAGTAAAAAATTTACAATACACCTTGAGGTACTGAGTTTCAATTCACTATTTCATTTAAAAAACGTTTTTAAGGTATTTGTCTTTGAATATCAGTCAACTCAATCTAAATCAGAGGAACACAGCAAAGGTGAGCGAATCTAAAGCAACACACAACCAGAAATGAACTCATATTTGTCTTTAGAATGTGTTTTTATTATTACATTCAAGGAATTCATTGATGATACTCTTAGAATCTATCATAAAAAATAATGAAACCCCATATGAAGATGAAGTCAAGAGATTCTGAGACATTAAGCAATTTCCCTTATCTTTCCTCCTTTCTGTCTACTCAATGTTGGAAATCTGTATGCTAAAACAACCAGTTTTTAAAAATGAAGAGTTCAGCGAACTTATTTCTTTTCATTCTGTAATGCTGAAAATCTGGGTTTTATTTATAATTTTAATGCAACTGACTATCAACCAACTGATATCTAGTCAATTTAGTTAAAATAAATTAACTCATTTTCCCTGAAAGATATATGAGCAGAATGTCCACTGTTACATTTCTTGGAGACAGTAAGCATAGTGTTAGAGGGTGTCAAAGTTAGAAACTAAAGAAAGTAGATGTGAATATCAACAAACTCAAAACAATACCCATTTCCAATAACACAATTACAGATAATAGCATGGCTTCAAAGCATGTTTGAGTTTTTAGGACAAGTAATAAAAATCTTAGTTCTACCTTCTGTCTTCTATCTTAATTAATGACTTGTTTTCTTAAGAGACAGTACCTTGATGCGCTGAGCATTTAATATATAAGTACTGTGCATGATCCAAATGACCTAGTGCAGCCCACATTCTATATGGAAAAATATCTTTGTGAGAGTCTTTCATTTAGTGGGCTCTGATAGGTATCTGGAATGACAGCACAGCCAGCGCAGCTGCCTGAAGATTGATGGAGACAGTGGGAACTGCTAGGGGAACGGAAATTAATTCCATGGTGTGTAGATATGTCTGTGCTTTTAACAAGTGCACAAATATCATGGAAGATTGACTGTCCATTTAACAAACTTTCTTTGCAAAGGTTTGCAAAGAAAGGCGTGGAAGAGTAAATGTGTGTATAGTATGTAGTAAAAAATTTACAATACTCCTTGATGTGAATGGTGAGACTAAAGAATGCAATTTTCATAACTTTTTTTGAGTGAATACATTTTTGAAATCATATTAAGAAGAAAATCTTTGATATATATTCTGTAGATCATCTGGGTTTAAATGCTTCTATTATAGAAATGAAGGTTAAGCTATGCATGTACACTGTACATCGAAGTCTTTCATATCAGAGATCTAATTTTGTTATTTTCTTGAAGCCCTACGATCAACAAAAGAGAATTACAGGTACTGATAATGGAATGAAGAGAATATGCTAGCATCTGACTGCTCCCCACACCCAGTTTGAAATGTCTATGAGTTACAGAGAAAGAACCACGGCAGCCAACCAAAGTGTGCTCACTGCTATACATCCAGATGAAAAGTGAATGAAGCAGTGAGATATTCAGATATTTTATCTAGCACATGCCAGGTTCTATCGATTCCTTCCTTATAGAGTTAGTTTTGAGAGACAGAGCTGATTGATCCAGCTTTCACAGTGAACATTTTTATCAGAATTTTACCTTATAAATTGTGTTTGGGGAACATGATTTGAACTTGTATAATAACATGGCTATTTTGAAAATATCAAATGTTGAATTGAATTGTTTCATTATTGTCTGCATTAGTTTAAAATGTGTTCATGCAACTTGAGGATCTAGGGATAAGTTAGATGTTAGATTTTTGTTTTAAGTAATTGATAAGACTTTTTGCTGATTTTTAGATAAATATAATCTAACTGCACCTTAGAGCCCCGCAGTATCTAAAATGTTTAAAGACTGCTTCTTTCATACCATCACTGCAATAAAATATCACACAGAAGACTTACAACTTAAGAGATTTACACCTCTAGCTATTTTTCCTGACAGATAAGTAAACTGTACCTGAATGTTAAGGATTACGTTTTGGTGGTATCAACCTACTCCAAATGTATGCCTGCAAAGTGGGGGAAAATTCAGGTATTTACAAATACATATACATTTATATTACCAAGGTCAAACAGCTGAATGATTAACTGACTTTTTCACTTTTCTTCTAACTTTGTGAGTGTTCCAAATAACTACACACACTTTTATAAAGGATATTGACTAAAGATTCATTAATATTACAATATTCATTATTCTAGCTCCAAGTTTCACTCACTTATGAGGAGTACGGAGATCAAGGATCGTTTCCTGAATGTCAACTTTAATATCAGAAGGGTTCATATTTGGCAGATTAACTTTCACCTGAAAGAGAAAATTACAAAAAAAAAAATACTGTTGTCTTGAAGAACAATTCATTTGAAGAGTGCGATAAAATAAGAAGGAATGAGCATTAACACTTATTTCATTGCTTAATATGTGTCAGACTCTGCTCTTTTCTTGTAAGAATCTTGAGAAGCAGTAATCGTTACCCCCTTTTACAGATAGAGAAACCAAGACATGCAGAAGTTCAGTGAGTGACCCAAGGCAACCATCTGCAATTTGACTAAGATCTATCTGCCTTTACAGTTATTACAGAAACACTTTGGTTACATGCTTGTACCTTTGTTGCTTGAAGGTGCTTACTAGTGCACCTGCTAGAGTTGGGAACCATCAACTGCCTTTATATCACTGGTACTCTAGAAAAAATGGTTAGTTCTCATGTTGGGTGTGGGTTGGTGATGCTATGCTATAGCTTCCTCATATAAACTCCCATGCCGTATTTCCTAGAGAAATGTAGGAGTCCAGAAAAATTGTTAACATAACAAAAGAGAAATAACAATATGACCCCTACACAAATATGGGACTATTTATTGATTTAGTAAGATTTCACTTAAAACTGTCTCATCTCAATTACCACATGGCTCAGCAATTCAACTCCTGAGTGTGTGTGTGTGTGTGTGCGTGTATTCAAGTGCTTTAAGAAACAACCACTCAAACAAAAATATGTACATCATGTTTTTGTTCATGGCAGCATTATTCGTAATAGCCAAAATGCACAAAAAACCCAAATTTGCATTAACTGATGAATGGATAAACAAAATGTGGTCTAGCCCTACGATGGAATATTATTCAACCATAAAATGGAATGAAGTACTATTACATGAGCGACCCTTGAAAACACTTAAGTTCCATGAAAGAAGCCAGACACAAAAAGCCACATATTGTAGGATTCTAGTTATCTGAAATATCCAGAATAGGCAAATGCATAGAGAATGAAAATGAATTTGTGGTTATTGGGGGTACTGGGGAAGGAGAAAAGAGGTGTTGACAAAAGGCTTTCCTTTTGATTTGATGAAAATGTTCTGAAATTAGTGGTCATGGCTGCACCACACTGTAAGCATACTACACATCACTAATGGCAAACTGCATATTATATGTGTTTTATCATAATACAAAGTCTCATCTCTAACTCTAATCCATTCTTTTCAATTTATATTTTATTCTACAGATATGTGTCAGACTCTGCTCTTTTCTTGTAAGAATCTTAAAAGGTAATCGTTACCCCTTTTACAGATAGAGAAACCAAGACATGCAGAAGTTCAGTGAGTGACCCAAGGCAACCATCTGCAATTTGACTAAGATCTATCTGCCTTTACAGTTATTACAGAAACACTTTGGTTACATGCTTGTACCTTTGTTGCTTGAAGGTGCTTACTAGTGCACCTGCTAGAGTTGGGAACCATCAACTGCCTTTATATCACTGGTACTCTAGAAAAAATGGTTAGTTCTCATGTTGGGTGTGGGTTGGTGATGCTATGCTATAGCTTCCTCATATAAACTCCCATGCCGTATTTCCTAGAGAAATGTAGGAGTCCAGAAAAATTGTTAACATAACAAAAGAGAAATAACAATATGACCCCTACACAAATATGGGACTATTTATTGATTTAGTAAGATTTCACTTAAAACTGTCTCATCTCAATTACCACATGGCTCAGCAATTCAACTCCTGAGTGTGTGTGTGTGTGTGCGTGTATTCAAGTGCTTTAAGAAACAACCACTCAAACAAAATATGTACATCATGTTTTTGTTCATGGCAGCATTATTCGTAATAGCCAAAATGCACAAAAAACCCAAATTTGCATTAACTGATGAATGGATAAACAAAATGTGGTCTAGCCCTACGATGGAATATTATTCAACCATAAAATGGAATGAAGTACTATTACATGAGCGACCCTTGAAAACACTTAAGTTCCATGAAAGAAGCCAGACACAAAAAGCCACATATTGTAGGATTCTAGTTATCTGAAATATCCAGAATAGGCAAATGCATAGAGAATGAAAATGAATTTGTGGTTATTGGGGGTACTGGGGAAGGAGAAAAGAGGTGTTGACAAAAGGCTTTCCTTTTGATTTGATGAAAATGTTCTGAAATTAGTGGTCATGGCTGCACCACACTGTAAGCATACTACACATCACTAATGGCAAACTGCATATTATATGTGTTTTATCATAATACAAAGTCTCATCTCTAACTCTAATCCATTCTTTTTTTCAATTTATATTTTTATTTTACTTTTTTACTTTTACAGAGTTTTGTTGTTTACAGATATGTATAACCCCAGATTAGTCATATGTATATCCCGGGCTCCCTCCCTCCTCCACCCTCCTCCCAATTCCCCAATCTGGTCACCCCTCCATGTCATCGTACAGTGCCCCTGCAGGATCCCCTATCATTCTCTTTTTGATAAGTTGATCTCTCTCTCTCTCTCTCTCTCTCTCTCTCTCAGCATATAGTTTTCATAAATGAGTTTCCAAGTTTAAGCTAAAGCATGAAGCCTTCACTAATAGGAGCTAGAAAATTTGAAATATAGGACATCTGTTGAGTTCATAGCCAGAATAGCAAGCATAAAAGCAATACATTATGAAGGAAATACATATCAAATAAGTACTAGGAAGAATTGGAATTTTTATAAGAAGCTTAAATAGGCGACAGTATTTTCATGATATTAAGCATGTGAATAAATACATGTCTGTGAGTTATATTTTACTTTATTAAATCTGTATATAAACAAACATTTGTAAATAGAACTCTAGAGATCCTACTATCTAAATATATCCTTTGGTTAATATTTTCATTAAACAAAGAATTACCTCCTAATTTATATTTTGAAAATTAACATCTTCTAAAATAGAGATGCTTTCAGTGAGAGAAACAATATTTCTCAAAGAGGTAGTTACAGGGGCTCTAAGTCAAATTAAGTGAGCAGTCTATTGGACAAGAAAGACCAGTCTTTACTACAATAACACTCAGATCTGATAATCAGGTTGAGATGTTCTTTAATTGCAGAATGACTCATTTCACTTGGACTACAAAATACAAAGTTTTTTCTTTAGTTTGAAATGTTTTTAAAAATTCCTTTCAAAAATAAAAGATTTGGCAAATGCATAGAGAATGAAAATGAATTTGTGGTTATTGGGGGTACTGGGGAAGGAGAAAAGAGGTGTTGACAAAAGGCTTTCCTTTTGATTTGATGAAAATGTTCTGAAATTAGTGGTCATGGCTGCACCACACTGTAAGCATACTACACATCACTAATGGCAAACTGCATATTATATGTGTTTTATCATAATACAAAGTCTCATCTCTAACTCTAATCCATTCTTTTTTTCAATTTATATTTTTATTTTACTTTTTTACTTTTACAGAGTTTTGTTGTTTACAGATATGTATAACCCCAGATTAGTCATATGTATATCCCGGGCTCCCTCCCTCCTCCACCCTCCTCCCAATTCCCCAATCTGGTCACCCCTCCATGTCATCGTACAGTGCCCCTGCAGGATCCCCTATCATTCTCTTTTTGATAAGTTGATCTCTCTCTCTCTCTCTCTCTCTCTCAGCATATAGTTTTCATAAATGAGTTTCCAAGTTTAAGCTAAAGCATGAAGCCTTCACTAATAGGAGCTAGAAAATTTGAAATATAGGACATCTGTTGAGTTCATAGCCAGAATAGCAAGCATAAAAGCAATACATTATGAAGGAAATACATATCAAATAAGTACTAGGAAGAATTGGAATTTTTATAAGAAGCTTAAATAGGCGACAGTATTTTCATGATATTAAGCATGTGAATAAATACATGTCTGTGAGTTATATTTTACTTTATTAAATCTGTATATAAACAAACATTTGTAAATAGAACTCTAGAGATCCTACTATCTAAATATATCCTTTGGTTAATATTTTCATTAAACAAAGAATTACCTCCTAATTTATATTTTGAAAATTAACATCTTCTAAAATAGAGATGCTTTCAGTGAGAGAAACAATATTTCTCAAAGAGGTAGTTACAGGGGCTCTAAGTCAAATTAAGTGAGCAGTCTATTGGACAAGAAAGACCAGTCTTTACTACAATAACACTCAGATCTGATAATCAGGTTGAGATGTTCTTTAATTGCAGAATGACTCATTTCACTTGGACTACAAAATACAAAGTTTTTTTTCTTTAGTTTGAAATGTTTATATCTTTCAAGATAAAAGATTATTTCCCCAGGGTTGAAATGACATTTGAGTAAAGAAAAAAAATATGACTTCAATGAAATTTAGATACAACTTTTGGGCAGAAACTTCAAAGTGGTTCTTAAAATTATTTGCAAGTCTAGTTAAGAGTAGTTCAGAAACAATAGTTTTCTCTCTTGAGGAAATTAAAATTGTGTACTAAAATGGTTTCAGAGGAGGGACAGAAGGAACAAATTAAGTGGAGTGGTGCACATTAATATCTCATAAAGTAGAAGATTCGATGACGAGTCAACAGAAAAACTCCTACTGAAACATGAATCAAACTTCTTCAAAAATATTTTTAATGAATACTTGGAAAATAGACACGACTATTATAGACTTTGAACTGATTATACCCAAGACCTAACTTGTCTAGTAGTAGTAAACACAGTATTTCACTGACCTAAGGAACTGATGTTCCTCTCTTTACATAGGATACAAATTGAATTCATTTCAAAGAAAAATTATTTTAGCAGGTAACTAAGGAAAACTGACAAAAATTTCATTGGCAAACTTTCGACCTTTTGGGAGATCAACCTTTGGAGCCAAATTTGGCCTTGGGTTCTGGTTCTGTTACATTTTATTAGGTTGGTACAAAAGCAATTGTGATTTCAGACAGTGAATTTTAAATTGCTATAACTAGATTCAGACACATCTTTATTAATCAAAATAGAGACCATTACAATCAACACTTTTAAAAAAATTCTGGCCTCTTTTAATTAATTAATTAAATTATTTATTTATTTTCATCCATTTTTATTCCTTGGCCTGTGTGGTCCTTCCATTGCAGTGGCCTCTCTCGTTACAGCACACCAGCTCTGGGTGCATGTGCTCCAGAGTGCTGGCTCGTAATTGGACACACCGGTCCAGCTGCTCCGTGGCACATGAGATCTTCCCAGGTCAGGGATCTAACTGGTGCCCCTTGCACTGCAAGGCGGACTCTTTACCCGCTGGACCATCAAGGAGGCCCCAATCAACACATTTTTGCCAACAAGAAATAAGTCGATTTATACCTATAGCATAAAAATCCATGCTTGGGATTCAGTGAACTCTTGGTAAGCACTTTCAACATCCTGCTGGTTGTGGAGGCATATTCCTGCAAAAACTGTTGAGACGCTTGAAGTGGTAGTCGGTTGGTGAGAGGTCAGGTGAATATGGCGGATGAGGCAAAACATCATAGCCACTATTTGCAAGTCTATTAGATGTAACTAGAATTTTGGTTTCAGAGGAGGGACAGAAGGAACAAATTAAGTGGAGTGGTGCACATTAATATCTCATAAAGTAGAAGATTCGATGACGAGTCAACAGAAAAACTCCTACTGAAACATGAATCAAACTTCTTCAAAAATATTTTTAATGAATACTTGGAAAATAGACACGACTATTATAGACTTTGAACTGATTATACCCAAGACCTAACTTGTCTAGTAGTAGTAAACACAGTATTTCACTGACCTAAGGAACTGATGTTCCTCTCTTTACATAGGATACAAATTGAATTCATTTCAAAGAAAAATTATTTTAGCAGGTAACTAAGGAAAACTGACAAAAATTTCATTGGCAAACTTTCGACCTTTTGGGAGATCAACCTTTGGAGCCAAATTTGGCCTTGGGTTCTGGTTCTGTTACATTTTATTAGGTTGGTACAAAAGCAATTGTGATTTCAGACAGTGAATTTTAAATTGCTATAACTAGATTCAGACACATCTTTATTAATCAAAATAGAGACCATTACAATCAACACTTTTAAAAAAATTCTGGCCTCTTTTAATTAATTAATTAAATTATTTATTTATTTTCATCCATTTTTATTCCTTGGCCTGTGTGGTCCTTCCATTGCAGTGGCCTCTCTCGTTACAGCACACCAGCTCTGGGTGCATGTGCTCCAGAGTGCTGGCTCGTAATTGGACACACCGGTCCAGCTGCTCCGTGGCACATGAGATCTTCCCAGGTCAGGGATCTAACTGGTGCCCCTTGCACTGCAAGGCGGACTCTTTACCCGCTGGACCATCAAGGAGGCCCCAATCAACACATTTTTGCCAACAAGAAATAAGTCGATTTATACCTATAGCATAAAAATCCATGCTTCGGGATTCAGTGAACTCTTGGTAAGCACTTTCAACATCCTGCTGGTTGTGGAGGCATATTCCCTGCAAAAAACTGTTGAGACGCTTGAAGTGGTAGTCGGTTGGTGAGAGGTCAGGTGAATATGGCGGATGAGGCAAAACATCATAGCCCTATTTGCACAACTTTTGAAGTGTTGGTTGTGTGGCGTATGTTCAGATGTTGTTGTGGAGAAGAATTGAGCCCTTTCTGTTGACCAACGCTGGCTGCAGGCACTGCCATTTTCAGCTAATTTCATTGATTTGCTCTGAGCCTACTTCTCAGATGTATTGATTTTGCCAGGATTCAGAAAGATGTAGTGGAACAGACTAACAGCAGATCACCAAACAGTACAAGTTTGCCTTTGGGAAGTGCTTTGGAGGTTCTTCTTGGTGTAACCACTAACCTGGTTGTCACCAGTTGTCATATAAAATGCAATTTTCATCCCACATCACAATCTGATTGAGAAATGGTTTGTTGTTGCATAGAATAAAATAAGATGATACCTCAAAACTACAATTTTTTTGATTTTAGATCAGCTCGTGAGGCACCCACTCATTGAGCTTTTTCACCTTTCCAATTTGCTTCCAATGCTGAACAAACATAGAATGGTCAATGTTGATTCCTTTGGCAACATCTCATGTAGTTGTAAGATCAGCTTCAATGATCCTTTCAATTGGCCACTACGCTCCTCATGTTCAACGCTCTCATTGCTTTTGCCAGACTTCTTAAACCACCACTGCACTGTACATTCATTAGCAGTTCCTCGGTCAAATGTGTTGTTGATGTTGCAAGTTGTCTTTATGACCCAATTTAAACTTGAATAAGAAAATAGCTCAAATTTCCTTCTTGTCTAACATCATTTCCATAGTTCAAAATAAAATATAAAATAAACAGCAAGTAATAAGTCATTTCCCTGGAGGGCCCATTCCAGTATTCTTGCCTTGAGAATCCTATGGACAGAGAAGCCTGGCAGGCTATAGTTCATAGTGTTGCAAAGTCGAAAGTTCAAGAATAATATAGCAAAAAACATAATGTGAAAAGTCACTCTTTACCCGCTGGACCATCAAGGAGGCCCCAATCAACACATTTTTGCAAAAGTGGTTTAAAGCTCGGTTGGTTGAAGCACTTTCAACATCCTGCTGGTTGTGGAGGCATATTCCCTGCAAAAAACTGTTGAGACGCTTGAAGTGGTAGTCGGTTGGTGAGAGGTCAGGTGAATATGGCGGATGAGGCAAAACATCATAGCCCTATTTGCACAACTTTTGAAGTGTTGGTTGTGTGGCGTATGTTCAGATGTTGTTGTGGAGAAGAATTGAGCCCTTTCTGTTGACCAACGCTGGCTGCAGGCACTGCCATTTTCAGCTAATTTCATTGATTTGCTCTGAGCCTACTTCTCAGATGTATTGATTTTGCCAGGATTCAGAAAGATGTAGTGGAACAGACTAACAGCAGATCACCAAACAGTACAAGTTTGCCTTTGGGAAGTGCTTTGGAGGTTCTTCTTGGTGTAACCACTAACCTGGTTGTCACCAGTTGTCATATAAAATGCAATTTTCATCCCACATCACAATCTGATTGAGAAATGGTTTGTTGTTGCATAGAATAAAATAAGATGATACCTCAAAACTACAATTTTTTTGATTTTAGATCAGCTCGTGAGGCACCCACTCATTGAGCTTTTTCACCTTTCCAATTTGCTTCCAATGCTGAACAAACATAGAATGGTCAATGTTGATTCCTTTGGCAACATCTCATGTAGTTGTAAGATCAGCTTCAATGATCCTTTCAATTGGCCACTACGCTCCTCATGTTCAACGCTCTCATTGCTTTTGCCAGACTTCTTAAACCACCACTGCACTGTACATTCATTAGCAGTTCCTCGGTCAAATGTGTTGTTGATGTTGCAAGTTGTCTTTATGACCCAATTTAAACTTGAATAAGAAAATAGCTCAAATTTCCTTCTTGTCTAACATCATTTCCATAGTTCAAAATAAAATATAAAATAAACAGCAAGTAATAAGTCATTTCCCTGGAGGGCCCATTCCAGTATTCTTGCCTTGAGAATCCTATGGACAGAGAAGCCTGGCAGGCTATAGTTCATAGTGTTGCAAAAAGTCGGACAGAACCAAAGTGACTTAGCACACATGCAATAAGTCATTAGCAAAAAAACATAATGTGAGAAATGTGCATTGAAATGATATAGCCACATTTATTAAAAACATATTCCAATATTAGATGATAAATTTCAACAATGCAGATAAACAATTATGATTGCACTAACCTAATAGTTACTGTTTATTATCTATTGCCATATAATCAAAACAAACTATACATCCTCCTTCCTTAGTTTATGACTCAAAACAACAATAAATATTTAATATCTTATATATTTTCCATAGGTTAGGAATTCAGGAGTGACTTAGTTAGGTAGCTCTGGCTTAGGCAGGGTCTTGAGGTTGTGGTCAAGATATTGGCTAAGTTCGAGACATCTGAGGGCCTTACTGGGCTAGAGGATCTGCCTCCAAGATGATTCACTCACATGTCTGTTGGCCAGAGACCTCAGCGTTAAGGGAACCACTGAACAAAACAGCCTACTCTGGCTAGGCACCATAGTAACCATCAGTTATCTTACAACAGGAGGTCCTGGTAAAGAATGCAGAACTAGAAAAATGCCACCAATAGAATTTAGGAAAGGCCAAAAGGTGCAAGGAGACGCTAGTTCATATGTCCTACCAACCTCCCAGAATCCTTATCTAGGAAAGGATCCTTCTCTGAAATCCCTCTTGACTGAACAAGTACTTACCACCAGAAGGACCCTAAGTCAGAATGGTTGACCAGAGACAACCTGTAAACTAACAACTTACTATAAAATTGAGACTTGTGAGTCACATGGCAGAGAAGTTCTCTGGGGTTGCCTTACCCTGCTACTATCCACCCAGGTGCCCCTTCTCAATAAAGCCTCTTGCTTTGTCAGCATGTGTGTCTCCTAAGATAATTCATTTCCAAGTGTTAGACCAGAATCCACCCACTCTCAGGCTCTGTAAGGTGTCCCCCTTACTACAACATCAGTTTTTCACCATATGGACTTCTCTACAGGACTTAGGGCCTTGAGTGTCCTTATGACACAACAGCTGTCTTCTCAAATTGAATGATCCTGCAAAATGCCCTTTGAAGATGAATCCAGTTTGCCTTGAAACTATAGCACATTTATTGCAAAAACATATTCAATGCAATAAGTCATTAGCAAAAAAACATAATGTGAGAAATGTGCATTGAAATGATATAGCCACATTTATTAAAAACATATTCCAATATTAGATGATAAATTTCAACAATGCAGATAAACAATTATGATTGCACTAACCTAATAGTTACTGTTTATTATCTATTGCCATATAATCAAAACAAACTATACATCCTCCTTCCTTAGTTTATGACTCAAAACAACAATAAATATTTAATATCTTATATATTTTCCATAGGTTAGGAATTCAGGAGTGACTTAGTTAGGTAGCTCTGGCTTAGGCAGGGTCTTGAGGTTGTGGTCAAGATATTGGCTAAGTTCGAGACATCTGAGGGCCTTACTGGGCTAGAGGATCTGCCTCCAAGATGATTCACTCACATGTCTGTTGGCCAGAGACCTCAGCGTTAAGGGAACCACTGAACAAAACAGCCTACTCTGGCTAGGCACCATAGTAACCATCAGTTATCTTACAACAGGAGGTCCTGGTAAAGAATGCAGAACTAGAAAAATGCCACCAATAGAATTTAGGAAAGGCCAAAAGGTGCAAGGAGACGCTAGTTCATATGTCCTACCAACCTCCCAGAATCCTTATCTAGGAAAGGATCCTTCTCTGAAATCCCTCTTGACTGAACAAGTACTTACCACCAGAAGGACCCTAAGTCAGAATGGTTGACCAGAGACAACCTGTAAACTAACAACTTACTATAAAATTGAGACTTGTGAGTCACATGGCAGAGAAGTTCTCTGGGGTTGCCTTACCCTGCTACTATCCACCCAGGTGCCCCTTCTCAATAAAGCCTCTTGCTTTGTCAGCATGTGTGTCTCCTAAGATAATTCATTTCCAAGTGTTAGACCAGAATCCACCCACTCTCAGGCTCTGTAAGGTGTCCCCCTTACTACAACATCAGTTTTTCACCATATGGACTTCTCTACAGGACTTAGGGCCTTGAGTGTCCTTATGACACAACAGCTGTCTTCTCAAATTGAATGATCCGAAAGTGAGACAAAAGTCATGCCCTTTTCAGAAATGTAGCCTCAGAAGTTATACACTTCCATTTCTGTAATATCCTATTGGTTATACAGGTCAGCCTCATTAGATGTGAGAATGGACTACACAAAGGAAAGAATATCAGAAGGTGAGAATCACTGTGGGTCATCTCAAAGCCTGGTTACCATTGTACTGAACACTAACTTCTCTTTACACTTCTCCCTTCCAGCCTTGTGAATAAAACAGGAAAAGATTCCACTAATTTAAAGTTTATGAGATTCTTTCTTCCCATATCCAGCTTGTCTTCAGGTGGGTAGTTGAAACTATTTCTTCAGTTTCAGTAGGGATTCACTTTGGGGCTTTCCTGGAAATAGGTAAATGTAGGTCAAATTGCTTACCAATTGTTTTCATTTATTCTCCCCTCTGTGTTGTAACAGAGCTAGCTTAATATGCCAAAGTTTTTAGGGGTGGGGCCATTTTGAGTTTTAAATCTTCTCTTTATTATCTTGTTCTTATGTTGGATTTATATTGGCAAGATGGTTCTTAATGACTGTGTATTCCCATAATGTACAAGTGATTAATACAGACTTTCCAGGTCCTCTGAATAAATGTCTGAGCATATTCTAAGGTGTTTGAAAATTGAAATGAGAAAGTTAAATAGCAAGCGGAGATCAACCATTTTAGGCTTCCTCCTGAACTGTCACTCCTGAATGCCAGAACAAAAGAATAAGTGAGACTTATATATGAGACTTGACCACTCTAGGCTAGCTACTGAAATTATTTAGTGACTCTTAAGATACACAGAAAAATTTGAATTTTACCTGATGCTTTGGAAGATGGTCTTACTTGACAGGTTCTAGATACTGTAAAGATATTTTTATTTGACAGAAATATAGCAGCCACTTCCATTTGAAACATAACCACATTAGGAAATTTTGATTAACAGAAAAAGTCTGGGTAAGTCTCATTCTGAATTGTTTCAGTGATTTAACTTCCCATTGTTTACCTATGGAAACACATGTGATAAATTTTTTCTATTATAACCATAAATATTTTATAACGACTCTCAAGAACAATGATAATCTATAGGAAAATGAAAAAAATTAAATGTGATGGATTCTCCTACTTTAAAATTGTATAAATATTTAGCTCTGGAGATAAAACATATGGAGGTATGTGTTTTTAAAACCTAGGATATGAAGCCAACAGATATCTTTTACAAGTAATGAGTACATTTTCTATAACATTCTAGTACCACATGGCCATGTCTGTTTCATGAAGGTCATGAAACATGACTTCTCTCCTCTCACACATCAAGAGAAAGCCCAGCTCATTCTGGAGTAAGAACATTCATTTACAGGCCTTCATACTTCTACTGGAATTTAAAGTTTATGAGATTCTTTCTTCCCATATCCAGCTTGTCTTCAGGTGGGTAGTTGAAACTATTTCTTCAGTTTCAGTAGGGATTCACTTTGGGGCTTTCCTGGAAATAGGTAAATGTAGGTCAAATTGCTTACCAATTGTTTTCATTTATTCTCCCCTCTGTGTTGTAACAGAGCTAGCTTAATATGCCAACGTTTTTAGGGTGGGGCCATTTTGAGTTTTAAATCTTCTCTTTATTATCTTGTTCTTATGTTGGATTTATATTGGCAAGATGGTTCTTAATGACTGTGTATTCCCATAATGTACAAGTGATTAATACAGACTTTCCAGGTCCTCTGAATAAATGTCTGAGCATATTCTAAGGTGTTTGAAAATTGAAATGAGAAAGTTAAATAGCAAGCGGAGATCAACCATTTTAGGCTTCCTCCTGAACTGTCACTCCTGAATGCCAGAACAAAAGAATAAGTGAGACTTATATATGAGACTTGACCACTCTAGGCTAGCTACTGAAATTATTTAGTGACTCTTAAGATACACAGAAAAATTTGAATTTTACCTGATGCTTTGGAAGATGGTCTTACTTGACAGGTTCTAGATACTGTAAAGATATTTTTATTTGACAGAAATATAGCAGCCACTTCCATTTGAAACATAACCACATTAGGAAATTTTGATTAACAGAAAAAGTCTGGGTAAGTCTCATTCTGAATTGTTTCAGTGATTTAACTTCCCATTGTTTACCTATGGAAACACATGTGATAAATTTTTTCTATTATAACCATAAATATTTTATAACGACTCTCAAGAACAATGATAATCTATAGGAAAATGAAAAAAATTAAATGTGATGGATTCTCCTACTTTAAAATTGTATAAATATTTAGCTCTGGAGATAAAACATATGGAGGTATGTGTTTTTAAAACCTAGGATATGAAGCCAACAGATATCTTTTACAAGTAATGAGTACATTTTCTATAACATTCTAGTACCACATGGCCATGTCTGTTTCATGAAGGTCATGAAACATGACTTCTCTCCTCTCACACATCAAGAGAAAGCCCAGCTCATTCTGGAGTAAGAACATTCATTTACAGGACCTTCATACTTCTACTGGTATTCACATTCATCCACAAATACAGCCTCACCACAATTATCTGTCTTGAGACTACCAGAACTAAATTATACTTTTTATCTTTATTTGTCAACAAGCACAAGAGGCCTTGGATTTCCAAGTTCTTCCTTATCACCTAATAATTAGGACCTGATCTTCCTAGCTTCTGTTTTGTTTCCATTTCCTACCCTTTGTCAACACACGAGACTCTTCCATTAGATATTCTGGAACAGCATCCCTTATCTCATAAGCCTCTCTGATTATTTTCTGCTATTTTTCTTAGTTTAGCTGAAATCTGGCACTCATTCCCTTATGATCTTTTCAATTTGTGCCTGTTTTATCTCCCCTCCCAATTCTCTTATATCATTAGGCCTACTCCCCTTCCATCTTCTTAAAACAAATCTTATGTCTTCACACTGTACCATCCATTACCTTGGAATCATCTACCAATTCCTGGATCAGATTTCCTGCCCCAATTTCTCTAAGAATATTTCTTTGCTCTATATTGACATTCCTAACATTAAGTGCTATCTTAAATATTGGTGATTTAAATATCCACTTAGAAAACCTTTTCAACATCCTAGCTTCACTTTCTGATGAGGT
Source organism: Tragulus kanchil (assembly GCA_022376925.1). Taxonomy (NCBI): domain Eukaryota; kingdom Metazoa; phylum Chordata; class Mammalia; order Artiodactyla; family Tragulidae; genus Tragulus; species Tragulus kanchil. Next base: position 59,584,157 of record JAIOJX010000001.1, on the reverse strand, counting down.
GAGATGCCTTCAAGTCGTTGCACAAATTGCCTTCTTAGTAAGGTCTTCCCTGACCACACTATTTAAAACTACAACCACTACCTACCCCAGTACTCCCATATCACTTCCCCTTGCTATTTTCCCTTCATAACATTAATCACTTCCCAAAGTAAAATAAAACTTATGTATTCATTTTGTTCATTTAACTGTCTCATTAAAAGTATGCTTTGTGAATACAGTGATATTTGTGTTTTGTTTATTACTATGGGATCTCAGTGCTTAGAATAGTACCTGGAACATCATAGGTACTGAATTTTAAACCTAGGATATGAAGCCAACAGATATCTTTTACAAGTAATGAGTACATTTTCTATAACATTCTAGTACCACATGGCCATGTCTGTTTCATGAAGGTCATGAAACATGACTTCTCTCCTCTCACACATCAAGAGAAAGCCCAGCTCATTCTGGAGTAAGAACATTCATTTACAGGACCTTCATACTTCTACTGGTATTCACATTCATCCACAAATACAGCCTCACCACAATTATCTGTCTTGAGACTACCAGAACTAAATTATACTTTTTATCTTTATTTGTCAACAAGCACAAGAGGCCTTGGATTTCCAAGTTCTTCCTTATCACCTAATAATTAGGACCTGATCTTCCTAGCTTCTGTTTTGTTTCCATTTCCTACCCTTTGTCAACACACGAGACTCTTCCATTAGATATTCTGGAACAGCATCCCTTATCTCATAAGCCTCTCTGATTATTTTCTGCTATTTTTCTTAGTTTAGCTGAAATCTGGCACTCATTCCCTTATGATCTTTTCAATTTGTGCCTGTTTTATCTCCCCTCCCAATTCTCTTATATCATTAGGCCTACTCCCCTTCCATCTTCTTAAAACAAATCTTATGTCTTCACACTGTACCATCCATTACCTTGGAATCATCTACCAATTCCTGGATCAGATTTCCTGCCCCAATTTCTCTAAGAATATTTCTTTGCTCTATATTGACATTCCTAACATTAAGTGCTATCTTAAATATTGGTGATTTAAATATCCACTTAGAAAACCTTTTCAACATCCTAGCTTCACTTTCTGATGAGGTGAGATGCCTTCAAGTCGTTGCACAAATTGCCTTCTTAGTAAGGTCTTCCCTGACCACACTATTTAAAACTACAACCACTACCTACCCCAGTACTCCCATATCACTTCCCCTTGCTATTTTCCCTTCATAACATTAATCACTTCCCAAAGTAAAATAAAACTTATGTATTCATTTTGTTCATTTAACTGTCTCATTAAAAGTATGCTTTGTGAATACAGTGATATTTGTGTTTTGTTTATTACTATGGGATCTCAGTGCTTAGAATAGTACCTGGAACATCATAGGTACTCAGTAAATATGTGTTAAGTAAATGAATTTATGCAAATGTGTTTCAATATTAAGAAATTGAATTTACCAATAGATCAAAAGTAAAAATATCATATGATCTCCACAAATATTAAAAAGGCATTTGATCAATCAGAATAGATGAACAGTTCCTTAACATAGAATACAAAAGTCAGTATAAGGCTGAATGAAGAAGTATTAGAAATATTCTAAGTAAGAGAGGAAATAAGAAATAATACCATTATTTACTACTTTTATGTAACATAGTTCTGGAAGTACTAACTCATGTAGTTACACAGGAAAAAATTATGAGGCAAAACTATCATTATCTGAAAGAAGAGCATTCCAACTGGAATGAACAGCAAGAATCAGGAGATTACTTAACATACTGAAGAAACAGAATGCCTGGGTAGCTAGAACATAATCGACAAGGACAAAAATGTGGCATTAGTTGAAACTGAAGTATGTAGGGGCAGATCATCTAAGACCTCACAGATCAAGATATAGAGCTTGGAGTTTGTCCTACCCATGGGACTAGATAGAAAGATAATAAAGAAAAAATACATCAGTCTCTGAAGGGACCTAGAGAACTTCAGGAAAGAGAAGACAAGCCAGTGACCTGGGAGCAAAGGAGATGAGGAATGTCCAGTGATTTTAGAGGAAAACCAGGAAAGAGTGAGGTCATTAAAGAGAAAGAAGTGTTGGTAGTAAAATGGAAAGTGTCTTGCTACAGGTAAAGTGGCCAATTACAGAGTCTTCAAGAAATAAGAACTTCTCTACCATCTGAAAGTAGTTCTTATTGGTGCCTTCATTTAAAAAAAAAAAAAAAAATCTAAAGTGAATGAGAAATGTTTTCTGATAAAATAGACTTGATTTATTTACAGGGTCTTAATATAAAACAACTACAAATTGAGTATTGTTTGCAAAAGAGTAACATCAAATCAGCTAGAAAGATAAATGTATCATTTAAAAATATTTTATTTTATTTATTTTTATTTATTTATTTCATCCATCTTTGTTCTTTAGCATGTGCGGGCCTCCCATTGCAGTGGCCTCTCTAGTTGCAGAGCACCGGCTCTGGGCGCATGCACTCCAGAGCGCTGGCTCATAATTGGACACATCAGTCCAGCCACTCTGTGGCATGTGGGATATTCCCAGGCCAGGGATCGAACGGATGCCCCCTGCACTGCAAGGCAGACTCTTTACCCACTGGACCACCAGAAAAGCCCATGTATCATGCTTTGAATTAGGTTTGGTGAGTAGACAGATTAAAATCCTATTTTAAATATAAAGTTTATTAAAATAAATACGTCAGTACTCAAAAAAAGAAAAGAGTAATCAACAGAGTGGAATATTGCTGAGTGGTCACTCTCATGTCTTCAGCTTCTCTTTTTCTAATTTTGTCTGGGACAACTCTTCATTTTTCAGGATTGTCCCTCTTATTGCAGGATTTAGAGCATCTCTGGCCCCTGAGTACTAAATGTCTGTAAAATTCTGTAGCTAAAAATTCCTCTGCCACTTCTGCATAAGTGCTTAGTCACTCAGTCATGTCCAACTCTTTCCATCCCCCTGGCCTGTAGCCTACCAGGTGCCTCTGTCCATGGGATTTTCCAGGCAAGAACCCTGGAGTGGGCTGCAACTTCCTACTCCAGGGGATCTTCCTGATTCAGGGATCAAATCTGCATCTTTTATGTCTGTTGCATAGGCAGGCAGATTCTTGACCACTACCCATTTCTAGAAGTCCCCTAAGGGCCCATACCATGACTACCTCTTTACCGTTTGTTCATTAAGTCTAATGGCACATAGTAAGCACTCAGTAAATATGACATGAATAAGTAAATTTGGATTACTGTCATTAATTGAGAAGTATTCTTTAAAAAAATCCCTAAACCGACGTCCTCTTCAACAAACGATCTCCTCTCTCTCCTCCCTTTCACTGGTAAACTGTCTCAAAGAACAATCTATATTTATTGTCTCCTCTTCCTCATTTCCTATCCACTTCTCAACTTTCTGCAACCCAGTGTTTAACCCCTATAATGCCTCTGAAGCTGCTCTTTCAAAAATACCAAAGACTGGTTAATCCTGTTTTACTTCTCTACAGCAGTAGATAATGCTATTGTGGTTTTCCCCATCTCTGTATATTCTTCCCACTTCCTCTTCCTTTATCCATCCCCTAAATAATAATCTGCTTGCATGGATTCAGAAATTTCGGCGGGATAATTGGACACATCAGTCCAGCCACTCTGTGGCATGTGGGATATTCCCAGGCCAGGGATCGAACGGATGCCCCCTGCACTGCAAGGCAGACTCTTTACCCACTGGACCACCAGAAAAGCCCATGTATCATGCTTTGAATTAGGTTTGGTGAGTAGACAGATTAAAATCCTATTTTAAATATAAAGTTTATTAAAATAAATACGTCAGTACTCAAAAAAAGAAAAGAGTAATCAACAGAGTGGAATATTGCTGAGTGGTCACTCTCATGTCTTCAGCTTCTCTTTTTCTAATTTTGTCTGGGACAACTCTTCATTTTTCAGGATTGTCCCTCTTATTGCAGGATTTAGAGCATCTCTGGCCCCTGAGTACTAAATGTCTGTAAAATTCTGTAGCTAAAAATTCCTCTGCCACTTCTGCATAAGTGCTTAGTCACTCAGTCATGTCCAACTCTTTCCATCCCCCTGGCCTGTAGCCTACCAGGTGCCTCTGTCCATGGGATTTTCCAGGCAAGAACCCTGGAGTGGGCTGCAACTTCCTACTCCAGGGGATCTTCCTGATTCAGGGATCAAATCTGCATCTTTTATGTCTGTTGCATAGGCAGGCAGATTCTTGACCACTACCCATTTCTAGAAGTCCCCTAAGGGCCCATACCATGACTACCTCTTTACCGTTTGTTCATTAAGTCTAATGGCACATAGTAAGCACTCAGTAAATATGACATGAATAAGTAAATTTGGATTACTGTCATTAATTGAGAAGTATTCTTTAAAAAAATCCCTAAACCGACGTCCTCTTCAACAAACGATCTCCTCTCTCTCCTCCCTTTCACTGGTAAACTGTCTCAAAGAACAATCTATATTTATTGTCTCCTCTTCCTCATTTCCTATCCACTTCTCAACTTTCTGCAACCCAGTGTTTAACCCCTATAATGCCTCTGAAGCTGCTCTTTCAAAAATACCAAAGACTGGTTAATCCTGTTTTACTTCTCTACAGCAGTAGATAATGCTATTGTGGTTTTCCCCATCTCTGTATATTCTTCCCACTTCCTCTTCCTTTATCCATCCCCTAAATAACTGTTTTCCAGGGTCAATCTGTGAATCTGCTTGCATGGATTCAGAAATTTCTTCCACTTCTTGTTCAAGGACTCTGGACCATGTAATTAAAATATTTGATGAAACCTCCTTAAAATGATGTAATCAAAATGAAAAATTACTGACTTTGTTGCCAAGTAATACATATAGGACATCTTTCACTCTTATTTAATCCCTGACCTTAAGCCCGTATCAAACTCCCTTCCTCTCTCTCAATCTATCTGTCTATATTTCTCTCGTTACGGGAGCCTTTTTTTCTTTTGGCGACATACTGCAGCTTGTGGGATCTTCCCTGACCAGGGACTGAACTTGTGCCCCCTGTAGTGGGAGCATGGAGTTTTAACCACTGGACCATTACGGAAATCCCATAGTGGACTTTTATTTTCAACTCTACTAATTTTGGTATTATTTAAATTTTTAAATATATATAACTTCCATCATCAGAAATACATTAAGCCTATAAAATTAGATTGGCTTTTAAGGGGGTATTCATCCCACTACCATCATTATGGAAAAATATTATATTAACTATAAATGTATATATATTACTGAAAGAACTATTAGAAATTTAATTGAAGGTTTACTGTGCTGCCTGGAGCTGATAATAAAAAATTGTATTACAGCTCAAATATCTTTCTCCTTGCCACACAGTCTGATATATAACCAGTCAACTAAAGTTAACATAATCATAAAGCCTACCAAAAAAGGTGTCCATCCTCCAGAATTTTAAATGGAAAAGAGAATCCATTCCATTATCAAGCAGCCAAATCTATTTATTCATAAGAAGTAAATGAAAATGACTGTTTTTACCTTAGGAGAGATATTGGGATTTGAGAAGCCTGCCATTCAAGACACAAGTGAATTCTCAGAGGATGTGCAGACACTTTGCTCAGAATGATTGATAGCTCTTTCTGAGATGAATACGTGTGATAAACATGTGACTCCTGATTGTGTCTGCCAGATGGTGACTGATTCCTATCCAATCCCTGACTCTCACCCCATTCCTAGTGAGATCTAAAGATGGTATAGGGCTCATATTCCAGTGAGGAGGTGACAATGAAAAATAAAAACAGGCTTAATGACTTATTTTTAAAGTCACATCAGTCTGTTCCCTTATCAATATAGATCCATTATCGTAAGAACACCAAAATATTATGTATCCATTGCAGCTCAAAAAGAGTATTAAACCATCTGCAGCCTTGTCCCTGCTCCTATAACAAATGATGGGCCACTTGGCAGAAAATCAAGAAACCTAGTCTCATTCATTTTTGGATTTTAGAGATAGTGCGTTATTAAACACCCATGGGTAAAAATGGAAATCCACTGCCCTACTTCTCCACTGCACCCATCCTCATTCCTGCCACAAACAGTCCTGTGGCGGGGCCTCCTTTCACATCTTGGATACATAGAATTCCTTTTCCACACTCCCCAGCTGGCACCCAAGAGGTTTCCCTGTTTCTCAGGGGTAGGCAGGGTCCCATTCTTCTCACCTTGCTTCTATGACAGTTTCTTGACTTCTCCATCAGCACTGTCTGTATCTCTAAAGCCAGGCCACAATTCCAACCTCATTTTATTGAACTAATGTCTCTTAGTTTTCAAAACCTGGCCTGGAAATTGAGTGAGAATTTACAACCTATGTTTGAGCTTTGTCTCTCATTGTTGAGCTCCTCCAAAGGGTCATTTATTCTGTCTTCAGTTAGTCCCATTTCTGCCAGTTTCCTAGCATCCCCCTCCACACTTGGCCCTCTTCAAACGCACATGTACTACTTAAAAGCAGTTCTGCCTCATTCCAAGCCTGATGCAAAGCCAGCATTTTGTGGTTGTATAGTCTAACCTCTGCAGAGAACAGACTCCAAACTGAAAAATCAACATCTCTAGTCTCTGTCTTCAAATTCCATAGAGATTTGTATTTCAAACTCAGTATAACCCAAACGTAATATTTTTCTTATAGAACTCTTGTCTTCTTTCTTTTGCATTCTAAACCTGATCCCTACAACACAAACAAAACCACCCTTTGTTTACACTCATCCCAAAAGAAATAGATAGTAGTCATACAAAACTTAGAAAATTCAGATGAGCAAATATGAATAAAAGATATTAGACTGCTATCCAGATATACGTCACACCCAGTCTGTGTCTCATATTCCAGTGAGGAGGTGACAATGAAAAATAAAAACAGGCTTAATGACTTATTTTTAAAGTCACATCAGTCTGTTCCTTATCAATATAGATCCATTATCGTAAGAACACCAAAATATTATGTATCCATTGCAGCTCAAAAAGAGTATTAAACCATCTGCAGCCTTGTCCCTGCTCCTATAACAAATGATGGGCCACTTGGCAGAAAATCAAGAAACCTAGTCTCATTCATTTTTGGATTTTAGAGATAGTGCGTTATTAAACACCCATGGGTAAAAATGGAAATCCACTGCCCTACTTCTCCACTGCACCCATCCTCATTCCTGCCACAAACAGTCCTGTGGCGGGGCCTCCTTTCACATCTTGGATACATAGAATTCCTTTTCCACACTCCCCAGCTGGCACCCAAGAGGTTTCCCTGTTTCTCAGGGGTAGGCAGGGTCCCATTCTTCTCACCTTGCTTCTATGACAGTTTCTTGACTTCTCCATCAGCACTGTCTGTATCTCTAAAGCCAGGCCACAATTCCAACCTCATTTTATTGAACTAATGTCTCTTAGTTTTCAAAACCTGGCCTGGAAATTGAGTGAGAATTTACAACCTATGTTTGAGCTTTGTCTCTCATTGTTGAGCTCCTCCAAAGGGTCATTTATTCTGTCTTCAGTTAGTCCCATTTCTGCCAGTTTCCTAGCATCCCCCTCCACACTTGGCCCTCTTCAAACGCACATGTACTACTTAAAAGCAGTTCTGCCTCATTCCAAGCCTGATGCAAAGCCAGCATTTTGTGGTTGTATAGTCTAACCTCTGCAGAGAACAGACTCCAAACTGAAAAATCAACATCTCTAGTCTCTGTCTTCAAATTCCATAGAGATTTGTATTTCAAACTCAGTATAACCCAAACGTAATATTTTTCTTATAGAACTCTTGTCTTCTTTCTTTTGCATTCTAAACCTGATCCCTACAACACAAACAAAACCACCCTTTGTTTACACTCATCCCAAAAGAAATAGATAGTAGTCATACAAAACTTAGAAAATTCAGATGAGCAAATATGAATAAAAGATATTAGACTGCTATCCAGATATAAACCACTTTACCTTCCTGTATCTTGATTAATTCCATTATCATTCACCTAATCACCCAAGCTAGAAATCTGATTCCTGTTTCTCCCTTACATATTACATTAGACCACTTTCTAAATCCTATCAATACTACAATTGATCCTTGAACAACATTGGGTTTGAACTGTGTGGGTCATGTTATCTGTGTATTTTTTTCAATAAACACATACTACACAACTACACATCCGCAGGTGGCTGAATCAATAGGTTGAATCCATAGGTTAGGTGAATCTTAACCCTAACCACAGATGTGGAGGACCAACTATAAAGTTGGAACTGAGTTTTTGACTGTGTGGAGGGTAGGCACTCCTAATGACCCACATTGTTCAAGGGTCAACTGTATTTCCAAAATGTCTACTGAAACTATTCTTTCCTCTATGTCCCACCAGGCATAGTCTAGGCTCTTGTTTCTTTTACCTGAACTAGGGCAATTGTCTATCAGCTGGTTTTCCTATCATCCGTCTCCCAAACTCACACTCATGTCTTACTATAATCTCCATCAAATTCTCCACCATAATCTGCCAAAATAGAGTTGTTCTGGAATACACATCTACTCGTTTAACTCACCCACTTTAAAATGTCTAGGAACTCTAATGCCCACAGTAAGTCCAAATTTCATGCCATCTGTGTCTGCTTGGGCTGCCTTAATAAAATACTATAGACTGGGAGTCTGAGTATGCCAGACATGCCAGCATGGCTGGCTTCTGGTGAGAGCTCTCTTTCTGGCTTGAGATGGCTGCCTTTCCACTATGCTCACATAGCAGGGATAGAACATAAACAGAGCCAGTGCTCTGGTTTCTCTTTGTATAAGGACACTAATATCATCATTATGGCCCCACCCATGTGCCCTCATCTAAACCTAATCACCTCCGAAAGGCTCCATCTCTGAATACTATCACAATGGCAGTTAAGGTTTCAAGATACAAATTGGAGGGAGGGCATAGTTCAATCCATAGCATATGGTATGATACTCAAAGACTTTTACAACTAGCTCTAAGCTGGGTATTCTGTTTTATTACTCCATGCCAGTGCATTCTGAGGCTCCAAGAACATCACAAACAGTTCTGAAAACACATCGTATATTATACTTTAACAGCACTACACCTTTGCTCATGCTATTAGGCTTCTCAGACAGCTTTTCTGCCCTGGCAAACTAGTATGTCCCTCAAATGTCATCAAATGCCACTTGTATTGTGAAGTCTACCTGAATTTCTTCTTTTTTGTACCTAGATCACTTTGCATATACTTCTGTCAAATTCAAACTGCCTAGGTTCAAATTGTAGTTCTGCCAGAGTCTGAATGTGTGACCTTAAGCAAGTTATTTAACAGCCTTGTGCTTCAATAACCTTATTTGCAAAACAGGGATAAGGGCACTTATTTCATGGCGTTTTGGTGGGGAGATTAATGAGTTACAGTGTGTGAAGTTCTTAGGGAAATGCTTGGCACATGGTAAGCATTATATATATTGTTGCTACTATATCATGTTACATGAAAACAATCAGGATAAAAACTTTTATTTATGGACTGTAAATGCAGGGAAATGGTTCCAGAATAGCATTCTGGCAATCTTGCACTATACACATAGGCCATGGAGGCAAGGCTCAGCTGCAATCTGCCCCAGGTCTTGGCAGAACATCCTGTGATTCTATTGAAGCATGAGAAGATAGGCAGTCTTGTGGGGAGCTGCCTCAAGGCTGTTTCTTATCTGTCTTTCTTGTGGGAAGCTCCCTGTCTTGCAGGAGGCTGTTTGAGTTTCCAATAAGGCATAGGACTTTGCACATCCCTTTCTCTGGGCATAGTTGCAGGCTATAAAACAGTTTAGTGGCAGTCTAAACTTCGCTCTTTAGGAAGAGGGTCTCACTACTCATGTCACCTGTCATCTGCCTCTTCTAGTTCAATGTCATCCACACCATGCTGATTCTGCTGATGCCATCTGTGTAAATCATAAACTATATCCTTTGCTGCTGCTTATAGGCAGTTTGATCTCTTAACAGTATATACCTGGAGAGAAGGAGAACCTTATATCTATTTTGGTCACTACTGTACGTCAAGTGTCTGGCCTATACTAGATACTCAATAAGTATCTGTTGAATTTTAAAAATTACAGAAAACAGGGCTTCCCTGGTGGTCCAGTGGGTAAGGAGTTCGCCTTGCAGTGCAAGGGGCGCCGGTTCGATCCCTGACCTGGGAGGATCCTATGTGTCACGGAGTGGCTGGACTGGTGTGTCCAACTGGGAGCCAATGCTCTGGAGTGCATGCACCCAGAGCTGGTGCTCTGCAACGAGAGAAGTCACTGCGATGGGAGGCCCACACAAGCCAAAGAATAAAGATGGATAAAAAAATAAATAAATAAAAATCCAATAAAAAAAAGAGGCCAAAAAATTACAGAAAACAATGATAAATATGTATTCAAGGATATGAGTCAAATCCATTATATTAGAAGTCTTGTGGAGGAGGAATGGAGAGTACAGAAGATAAAAGAGAAAACATAATTTAAGATAAAATAAGACAGAAGCATTCTATTCATGAGGATTAAAGAAAAACATGCATGTCACCTAGGAGGAAAAGCTCTCTAGACTCTCTTATGTTAGTATAAGAGACCTTGGAAGCTTGATCTTATTTTCTCAACTGTAATATACAGAGGAAATCCTAAATCAACATCTTTCAAACTGTGTTCCAAAGAGCTGCAATTTTTCTCCTACGAGCTGTCTCATGGACGATAGTACCCTTTTAACTAAGGCAGCAGTATTTGTTTCATATATTTGGCTTTCTCATACAATTTTGTTTGAAGAAAAGGGTTGGTAACTAAAAGCAAAACAAGCCTGCAAGCCATTGGCCTAGTTCTAGCTCTAAAATTAATGTACAGCATGATGATAGTAGTCGATAATGCTGTATTGCCTACTGGGAAACTGCTAATAGAGTAAATTTCAGGTGCTCTCACCACACACACACACACACAAATGGTAGGTGAGGAGATGGTATGTTAATTAGCTTGGCTATAGATATCATTTCACTAAGTATGTGAAATCAACATATTGTACACTTTAAATATACACAGTTTTTATTTTAAAATAAGATGCCTAAATATAGATTTAAGGCAAGGGAAGCTTGGTAGCTACAAGCTCAGGAACAGAGCAGCAGGTATAATTTGGATAATGGAACTCTCTGGATTGGGGTTAGAAGGAAAGGATGGAAGGTTTGCTGAAGACATACATATTCCTAACTCTGATTTTTGTTTAGGACTGACACTTGGATTTAGGACTCCTAAATCTTGCTTTCTTATTTGGACTCTGGAGAAGGTAAAGGAAAGGTGATTCTTATAAATTTTTAAACCTCAAGTCAGTCCTTATATTTATTATTTTTTTTCAAAAGATTTATTTCTTTATTTATTTTGGGGCGGGGGTCGGGTTGGGGAGGGAGGGGAGCAGGCGGGCCACTTCTTCTATTGGTCTTTCATTTCTCTATGTTCATCTGTCTTGGTTCTTTGGCTCCTGTGGGCCTCCCATCACGGTGGGGTCTGTCGTTGCAGAGCGCTGGCTCTGGGCGCATGCACTCCAGGGCTCTGGCTCGGTAATTGGACACATCAGTCCAGCCGCTCTGCGGCACGTGGGATCTTCCCAGGCCAGGGCTCGAACCAGCGGCCCTTGTACTGCAAGGCGGTGTCCTTACCCACTGGGCCACCAGGGGAAGCCCCCCCGTCCTTATATTTAAATAGATTGTTTGTGTTCCTATTATTGGGTTGGCCAAAAAGTTTGTTCTGGTCTGTCTGTGAGATGTGATGGAAAACACAAATGAACTTTTTGGCCAACCCAGTACCTCCCTCGGCTTTAACAGAGGGCTTCTTATTAAAGTCTCTGTGTCAGATTGTAACATAGAGCCCAGACCCAGGACCCAAACATCATATTTAGCCAATTCTAAGGTGCTGTTTTCCTCACATTTTCATGTTTGATATTGGGACGAATCACACAATGTGCATATTTAATGTGATAGTGTACCTATTTTTCCTTTGCTAATAAACAAATGGCAACATCTACAATTTGATGATATCTTAGAGTTAAGAAAATGCCGTATTGTTAACAGAAATAATAAGATTAGGGGCTTCCCCTGGTGGTCCAGTGGGTAAGGACACCGTCTTGCAGTGCAAGGGGTGCCGGTTCTATCCCTGGCCTGGGAGGATCCCACCTGCGGCGGAGCGGCTGGGCCGAGGTGTCCAATTGCCGAGTCGGAGCTCTGGCACGCATGCGCCCAGAGCCGGCGCTCTGCAACAACAGATGCCACCGTGATGGGAGGCCCACAGGAGCCAAAGAACCAAGACGGATGGAAATAGAGAAATGAAAGACCAATCGAAGAAGTGGCCCGCCCGCTCCCCTCCCTCCTCAACCCAACCCCGGGCCCTCAAAAGTGAGCATCAGAAGGTAAAGGAAAGGTGATTCTTATAAATTTTTAAACCTCAAGTCAGTCCTTATATTTATTATTTTTTTTCAAAAGATTTATTTCTTTATTTATTTTGGGGCGGGGGTCGGGTTGGGGAGGGAGGGGAGCAGGCGGGCCACTTCTTCTATTGGTCTTTCATTTCTCTATGTTCATCTGTCTTGGTTCTTTGGCTCCTGTGGGCCTCCCATCACGGTGGGGTCTGTCGTTGCAGAGCGCTGGCTCTGGGCGCATGCACTCCAGGGCTCTGGCTCGGTAATTGGACACATCAGTCCAGCCGCTCTGCGGCACGTGGGATCTTCCCAGGCCAGGGCTCGAACCAGCGGCCCTTGTACTGCAAGGCGGTGTCCTTACCCACTGGGCCACCAGGGGAAGCCCCCCCGTCCTTATATTTAAATAGATTGTTTGTGTTCCTATTATTGGGTTGGCCAAAAAGTTTGTTCTGGTCTGTCTGTGAGATGTGATGGAAAACACAAATGAACTTTTTGGCCAACCCAGTACCTCCCTCGGCTTTAACAGAGGGCTTCTTATTAAAGTCTCTGTGTCAGATTGTAACATAGAGCCCAGACCCAGGACCCAAACATCATATTTAGCCAATTCTAAGGTGCTGTTTTCCTCACATTTTCATGTTTGATATTGGGACGAATCACACAATGTGCATATTTAATGTGATAGTGTACCTATTTTTCCTTTGCTAATAAACAAATGGCAACATCTACAATTTGATGATATCTTAGAGTTAAGAAAATGCCGTATTGTTAACAGAAATAATAAGATTAGGGGCTTCCCCTGGTGGTCCAGTGGGTAAGGACACCGTCTTGCAGTGCAAGGGGTGCCGGTTCTATCCCTGGCCTGGGAGGATCCCACCTGCGGCGGAGCGGCTGGGCCGAGGTGTCCAATTGCCGAGTCGGAGCTCTGGCACGCATGCGCCCAGAGCCGGCGCTCTGCAACAACAGATGCCACCGTGATGGGAGGCCCACAGGAGCCAAAGAACCAAGACGGATGGAAATAGAGAAATGAAAGACCAATCGAAGAAGTGGCCCGCCCGCTCCCCTCCCTCCTCAACCCAACCCCCGCCCAAAATAAATTAAAAAAAAGAAAAAGAAATAATAAGATTAAAATCTGTGCAAGAAATATTTGAGATGAGGTCATCGACCTCTGTACTCAGAGTCTTCCCAGTGGTGTCAAGCAATGACAGTGGATGTCATCATTAATATGCACACAGGATAAAATTCAAGCTACAGATCTGTTCTTTTTATTTCTTTTTTGAGAGACAGCTTACCAGTACACTAGTGTCCATAATTATTCTTTATTCTTGTTCACACTCAGTGCTTACCCAAATAGGCCATGATGTTTCACAGTTGGGTACCTTACCATGTGCTCTTACCTCTGCTTGGAATGCCTTTCTTGGGATGCTGTTCACTGGAGAAATCCTGTCCATCCAGCATTGAATCTCTTTCTACCTTGTCACCACGTACCTGGTATATGCCTCTAAATATGTACTTCTCAAACTGAGCTACAATGATTTGTTATGTTTCCATCCCCTTAACTGTAAGTTCCTTGATGGTAATTGATGGCAACTGTTTCTTATTTGTCTTTGTATTCCTAATACTTAAGGACAATACCTGGTAAGTAGTAGTATTCAGAAAGAATTTAAAGATTGGGTGTATGAATAAAAAGGAAAAGAACGCTATACATGTGGTGAAGTGCCACAGCACCAAGAAATATTTCATTTGTTGCTGGCATTCAAAGGGGTCCGTGTCTTATCCAAACCTTCTAAGAAATATTTCATTTGTTGCTGGCATTCAAAGGGGTCCGTGTCTTATCCAAACCTTCTAAACTGGTAAAATTAAAATTGTCAACACAGAGTATAACTGTTAATTATAAAATGAATTCATTTATGCTAGTTTTATCTCCCCAATCAATTATAAGCTCATTAGAGCAGGGGTAGGGGGGAGCCAAGTCTTTTTCCATACATAGCTGTTTCAGATCAATTGTGTACTCCTACTCTGAGGTGTGATTTACTTTACAAGATTCTTCACTCAGCATACCATCATTATTAATGCTAGTAGCAATATGCATGAGAAAAATGGAAAGGTTCACCACAGTTTTATTTATTTAGGGCCGAAAATTTCTTTAGTTTCAAGTAATCTGCAATATCAAACATCAAAAACATAATCTTACAGTCATTTAAGAGAGATAAATTTGAATATTACTGGTAAAACCTTGGGAGCTAATTACTTCAAGATCACTTCAAACCTTAACTCATTAGAGTTTGAAAAATCTCCTGAGGTCCTTAAAGATGCTATTCCCATTATGTTGTTTGATCCAATTGAATGTCTTAGATTTTGTTAATAAGAGAAAACCTGAAGTTTATGCAAAAGAGAGAATCCATTTATCATGTGTTTAAGGAAAAATATTATTAAGCATCTCCTACGGGCGTCTCAGTATTCTATGTCATAGAATATTGTAAGAAAGAGAGGGGAAAATACAGATACACAGCTTCTGATGTCAAAAAATAAATTCTTAGCACCAAACACCAGAATTACTAGTGTGCATTGCCAAAGTGAGCTGTATTCTACACTCTTGGTTAGTCCCAGTAAGGTAGTCTCATTGATGTTGTTGGTATCACTACCATTATACAGAAACAGTGGCTTGGCAAAAGATACTCTCTAACATGCTCTTTGTCATTCAGATAAGAGAGCCAAGTAGCATCCTGGATGTCCTTTTACGGTGTTAAGTCGGTAGTTCAGATCAAAAATTTAAGAAAAAAAATCCCCTTTTATGTCCCTCCAATGTAAGCTGAGTCATTAAATGGTACAGATTTAAGAGAAAAGGCAGATTCAGAGAAGGAAATATTTCATTTTGATTGACTGTCAACTCATCAGAAATTAATAACCAACTAGATGGCATGTATAGTACAGAACTAGGATGAAAGAAAATTCCATCTGGATTGGGCAGTGTTATTAAGACTAGAAATAGTGTGTTATAACATATGATTCTATTGTGTTTATTTGTAAATCTTATCCACATGTGTAAGCTTAGTTTATTTTGTACATGTTTACCAATTTTAAAGTCTATTCTATTATTCCCTTCGTGCCTCAAACATAGCAACTACTATTTTTAAAGGGCTTACAGACTTACCTATGGTGTTACATATACAACAGTCAATTTAACTATGAGGTCATATGGAAAATGGGTAAGGGGAAGAGGCTTACCACTAGATCCTTGCAACATGCAGTTGATGCGTCCATTCTGGTCAATCCTAGGAACATATCTTCTGTTCCCACCTGCTGTTTGAATATAATTTCATACCTGAAAAAAAAAGCCGGTGATACAGAGACTCAGATGAAAGAGCAATTTCCTGTCACAGATCAGAAAACTGGAAACTTCTGAGGACATGCTATTACAATGACGATAAAAAGGGGACAAAATAAATAAAGTGCTTGCAGTTTTTCAGGCATGTAGCAGAATTTAAAGGAATAGAAGTCAGAAATTCAGTCAAAAATATCTAAGACTGTAAAGCAAGATTTATGTTGTATGCACTTATTTTCTAAAAAACAAAGCTTAACTGTTTCAGAGCTATATAAACAGTAAAAGCAGAAGATAAAAGGAAGGTCTTTTCTTGGAAAACAATGACTCAGAAGAATAGTTGACCCATAATCCAAAATATGGGATTAGAAAGCAATCTAATCTATGAGATTATTTAGAAATCTTTCTCTGCTAAATTCAAGCCAGAGTAGAGAAAAAAATCCAGGTTTAGTACTTTTTCTGTCATTAACTGTGTGACCTAGGTCAAGTACCAAACTCCTGTGGTCTCAGCTTCTGGATTTGTACAATTTATGGGAGGGGGTGGCTTTGAACTAACTGATCTCTATTGTCTTTTCCACCTCAAAAATTCTACTGTGAAAGCACTGGTGGTGCAGACAGCACAGCTACAACTATAGATTTAGAATCTAGTCCTACAGATTAGATTCAATGAAGGCTCTTAGTTCAGTGAAAGGTTTTCCTGGTATTTCACCTTACACAAGACACTTCACAAATCTTTCCTTGCCCCTAAATTTGGTTTATAGAAACCTCCAGCCATAATGAACCCTATCTTTGTAGATGAGATGAAGCAAACATTTACAAATAATCTTTTCTGTTTAATTCTACTTTAATGAAGAAATGGTAAACCTCTCAATAGAAGGACAAAAGGACGACGTTGAACTTCTGACCACATGCAAACAGGAATGCCCAAGGATGAAAGAGGGATTTCTCTGAGTTGGAACAGGACTAAGAGTAAATAGCTCTTTGAGATTAAACACTTTTTTTCTTAATAGACTATAACAGCTACCAGGTATTTACACAGGTGAAGCCAGGTTAAAACAAAACAGAAAGATATTGATCTATATGCCCTGGACTCCCACATGGATTTGTTTTAGCTGTTACCCTTCTCATCTGCAGATGCAATGTTCCACCTGCCTTCTCTATATATTTGCTTGAATGTTCCAAGGCACCTCACAATCCACACACCCCAAAACCAAACTCCCACCATTTCTCCACCTACATTCCCAATCATAGTTAATGGCTTCACTGTTCACCCAAACAAGTAATCTGAGCATCATCTTTGATGCTTTCCTCGTATTCATTATATCTAATCAAATATCAAATCTTCCTTTGAATATCTCTCAAAGACCCTCATGTTTCTCTCCAAGAAGGTTAGTGACTTAGCTCAGCTCTTTACTATTTTTATTTGGTAACTTGTGATTCTTCTTTTGTGATCTGCTTGTTCACATTCTTTACTCATTTTGTTCTTTACCAGTTAGGACATTTTGAAATGTATTTGCACGAGATAGAAAATAAGGATTAAAAAATCTTATAAAGCAATTTTCTTCATATCCTGACTGGAGTTCTTGTTCATTTAAACTTTTGAGGGATATTCTTTCTACAGAACATCAAACATCAGGATGAAAAGTAAAAATTTACTCAGACTTGGAGCTTGCCACGTACAAATGCTTGACATTCATTAAACTATATGACAAATGAATGACTTAATTCTTACCTTTCACAAGAATGAGTGGGCACTGTATAAACATAACCTGGGATTCACTCCCTTGATATTTAAGATGCAGACAAAAATGTTTTAAAAATCCTCTTTCATTTTTCTTTTTATGAAGTTTACTTTTTTAAAAAACATTGTTTATTTGAAAGCTGAACACTTTTTTCTAGTTAATTATCTGCAACCTCCCACTGGTTCTAATTTAGAACTGAGGTAGAAGATAGAAACATAGTTTTTTCTTTTTTTTAAACATTGGATACAGTTCCACAGTCAGAACTAGAAAAGTTCTCATACCACTTGCCATAGAAAATTTCAAAAAAATATAAAGTACATTATAATTCAGTAAGTGTTGCTTTTGTTTTTTTCAAGCTATTCTAAATATTCAACCAAGATTTTATTTTAAAATACATATATTTAAGGCTTGTGTGTTTAATCATTAATTTCAATTATGTATGTAAACATACTTTAATCCTTAAAAGTATGAGTCATTTCATTTATTAGTATGAAAGGCTTTTTATGATAATGCTAAAATTCATATTTATAATTCCTATTGAAAAGGCTAAAAAGAAAGCCTTTAATCCTGCTTGCAAAATATACTAAACATAATCCTAAAATAACTAGTAAATAAGTCCAGGTAACAGCTGATAATTGGTGGGAGAACACAGCCTTTTACTCAGATTGTTCAACATACGGTAATTAAAAGCAGGTCTTTGACACAAAAACTGGCACAATAATTTAGTTTGTATGAATGCTTGTAATTTAATGGGCTGGTTTTACCCACTGGTACTTCCACATTACACAACTAAATGATACTAAATACAAATTTACAATGGAGGTGACTGTATCTTTCATCTTTTGCTAGATAATAATTGAAATAAAAGTATTATATTTTATTGTTTCTGCTCTAGAAGGAAAATAAATCATCAATTACACATGCTTTCTTTGTGACACCATAGTTTCATCTTTCACGTGATAGAAGTTACTTTGTGAATCTTGTCAAAAACAGAACAGTATCAGATGACACATCTAACTTAAAACCCCAAACATATTCTTGGCTTCATTTGACTTACTCTGGTGTATCTCTAGCATCACAGGTATCGTGATACTCTGCTCCGTCTGGAACTTCCTCTGGATTCCAAATTTCCTCACTATTTTCACCACTAGTTTGAGGGATGCCTGCAAAGAAAAGGGAGATAAAAATGAAAAGCCTGCCCATTTTACCCCTTGAAATTCCTCCTGTTCTTTTTCATACTAAATTTGGGATCACTGAAGGGAAACATTTTCTATCTGTAATCATTAGCTTGTTTTTTGGTCAAAGGAAGTTAAATTAGTAACAACTGACTTAAAGCTTTTAATCAACACACAGCCAACACATTGAAGAGTTGTAATAATATATGTAGAAAATTTGGAAAAGATATATAAACAAAAGAAGAAAATAATCTATCATCCAACCACTCATAGACAGTCAATGATAGCATTCTGGTGTATGTCTTTCCAGTCTCTCTCTATATATGTGTGTGTATCTATATCTACAGATATACATATACACATATATGTGTATATATATGTACAAAACATATATAAATATTTAGTACATAAAATAACTTTGTATAGAAAATATATACAACATATATGCAAAGAAATATTACACAGGTTTGCAGAAACAAATAGGATCATATGTAAAAATTTTTACATCAAAGAACAAATCAAACATGCAATCAATCTGATTTGGGTAGAAATGTTTTATTTTGTACTGTGATTATTTTGTATAATACCTTTTCCATACAAGCTTGACATAATTCTTTAAAAATACTATCAGTGAAAGAAATTGAAAACAGAGACAGTGATCATTTTTTTGATCATTTTTAATCCAGTATTTTCCTCATGTAGACATGAGCTCTAAAGAAAATCTCTCACTTGTCCTTTATGTCAAACTGAGCATGTGCCTGGGTTTCTACATGGCATCTTTAAATGTTTAAAAGTAAATAAGCATGCAAAATCATAGCTCGCATTTGTTCCAACTATTGGAGCAGCAAATAGCGACCCACATTAGGTGCAGAACAGTATTTTGAGTCATTTAAGCATTCCCAGAAATGCACCTGATTGTCAGGTTTTCAATTCTGCCAGTTCTTTTGAAGTGATCTGCATCTATCTAACATGGGCTTTGTAAAGCATAATTACAGTTTTATATATAAAATTTTATGCATGACTCAAAAAAATTTTTCATTATCGTGATCACCCCCTGGAAGGACCTAAAGTTTGAGGGATGCCTGCAAAGAAAAGGGAGATAAAAATGAAAAGCCTGCCCATTTTACCCCTTGAAATTCCTCCTGTTCTTTTTCATACTAAATTTGGGATCACTGAAGGGAAACATTTTCTATCTGTAATCATTAGCTTGTTTTTTGGTCAAAGGAAGTTAAATTAGTAACAACTGACTTAAAGCTTTTAATCAACACACAGCCAACACATTGAAGAGTTGTAATAATATATGTAGAAAATTTGGAAAAGATATATAAACAAAAGAAGAAAATAATCTATCATCCAACCACTCATAGACAGTCAATGATAGCATTCTGGTGTATGTCTTTCCAGTCTCTCTCTATATATGTGTGTGTATCTATATCTACAGATATACATATACACATATATGTGTATATATATGTACAAAACATATATAAATATTTAGTACATAAAATAACTTTGTATAGAAAATATATACAACATATATGCAAAGAAATATTACACAGGTTTGCAGAAACAAATAGGATCATATGTAAAAATTTTTACATCAAAGAACAAATCAAACATGCAATCAATCTGATTTGGGTAGAAATGTTTTATTTTGTACTGTGATTATTTTGTATAATACCTTTTCCATACAAGCTTGACATAATTCTTTAAAAATACTATCAGTGAAAGAAATTGAAAACAGAGACAGTGATCATTTTTTTGATCATTTTTAATCCAGTATTTTCCTCATGTAGACATGAGCTCTAAAGAAAATCTCTCACTTGTCCTTTATGTCAAACTGAGCATGTGCCTGGGTTTCTACATGGCATCTTTAAATGTTTAAAAGTAAATAAGCATGCAAAATCATAGCTCGCATTTGTTCCAACTATTGGAGCAGCAAATAGCGACCCACATTAGGTGCAGAACAGTATTTTGAGTCATTTAAGCATTCCCAGAAATGCACCTGATTGTCAGGTTTTCAATTCTGCCAGTTCTTTTGAAGTGATCTGCATCTATCTAACATGGGCTTTGTAAAGCATAATTACAGTTTTATATATAAAATTTTATGCATGACTCATTGTTCTCAGAATTTTGAGATTATTAGACATAACATTATCAGAAATACATCCAAATTTGAACTAGTCTTCTATGAAGTGAATATCTCTTGAATAAGGCAAATAGACTCTTGAGTATGCAGAATAATAATAACTGAAATTTCAAAATTGTCCACTCAGACATCATTTTAGTCATTATTTTAAACATTTTTTCCAGACAAAATCTTTTACAATTGCCTAAGTGCTTCTTTTACTTTCCCAGTCCAGCCTCTGGTAGCTGTGATCATGACCAACAGAATTAGAACTTTCTAGATGTTTAAAGTTGTGTAAAGTGTTCAACTCTATGAAAATGTATAGCCCCAAAACATCTAGGAAAACTTCCAAAAAGTATTTATTCTAATTTATGGGACCTATGACTTTATTAGTCACCCATTGTCTTCTTCAAAAGACTATTAGCTCAAAGAGGGCAAAGACTCTATTTTGTTTTTCTCCATTATAGTCTCAGAGATGATCAGACTACATGATATATAATAGGCTCTCACAAATATTTACTGAATGAATTAATGAATGAATTCTGTAAAACTGACAGAATACAGCAACACAGAAGGTGAAGCAGCTAAGCATCTTGGTAATTAGATCCTAGAAAAAATTCTCTAACTACATGTGACTTTCTTGGTTTTCTATCTTAGGAAATATGCCTCAAAATGTGAATAACTCAAGGTAAATTAATTTCCATCACAAGAAAAACAACTTACCTGCAACATTAGAGCAAAAACAACATCTTTATATGTAAATAGCTTTTCATCGTTCCCACAATTATTTGAGTTCATCTTTGATAAGTGCTAGCATTTGTATTGGAGAAGGAAATGGCAGCCCACTCTAATATTCTTGCCTGTAGAATTCTATGAACTAAGGAGCCTGGTGGGCTACAGTATACTCTCCCTATAATTTTGTTCCCAAATAAAAGATTATACTTATTATATTGATCTATATGATCTATATAGATTATATTGATCTATGTTTATAAAATAACTTACCTTGAAACTCTTCTATTTTTGGTGGTCCAATATTTCCAGGTCCCATGGCTCCCATTGCATATGAAATATTTGACTGGAGGAGAATAAAAAAGTCCAACAGTCTGTGATTGTTAATTGTATAACTTACATGATCAGTAATACTTTAAATCTGATCAGCTTTCCAGCTACAATTTTATTGAGCTTCCCAGTTTAATTATCCATCATTGCTATATAATTGAGAGAAAGATATCAAGCATTATTTTGAATGTGTTTCCTTACCCTTTCAAAAAGTATTTGGTTTAAAAGACCCTAAGAAAGAATTGATCTTTGATCAGACTAAATCCCCAGTTTCAGCCTAGTGAATCATATATTCCTGGGGATAGGGCAATGAGCCACATTCAGCTCTTTGAAGATTAGAACCAAGCATTAGTCTAAGAGCATGGACCCCTTTGAGTTTTGGCAGTTGTCTGGTCATAGTTAGATGGGGGACAGAAGTATGAGAAAGTTTTACAGAAACGAAAACAAATGACTAAGTTGAGTCCAACTGTTTAAACATCAAACAGCTCATTCAAAAGTCCTGATAATAGCTTTTACTTCTTTCCACTGCAGATAGGAAATACGTCTTAGTCTCACCATCTCATGACACTGAATGAGTGAATTTAAACAGAAACCCTAAGTTAATAGCGTCAAATACATGCTGAACCACTTCAGTTTTCATGCAAGTTCAGATTTATTTTACCACCTTCTGTACAAGCATACATACAACAACCCTCCAACACACACTGCGCCCCCACCACCCAATGGGACTGCCTCTGGCTCACCAGTAGAAAAACAGTTTCCTTTGCTCAACTAAGCATAACATACATCAAACCATTAGTATAGCGGTAACCACCTTACTGGTCCCCCTGTCATGGGTTCTTCAACATTTCAAGAAAATCCCAATTTTTTTACTAATTGCTCTTGCTGATGTCAGACTGCAGCTCTGATGAATCAGCTCTGAGTGAACTCCATTACTGGCAGTCACAACTTATCAATTAGTCCTGGTGAACTAGCGCTTCTAACCCTCCCTTTCCAGCCTTCTGCCCTCATCTCCCAAGACTTCAGACAGGTACAAAAGTTAAAATGTCCAGTTTGGGCAAGAGGTCTGTCCTTGAAAGCTGGTGGAAAAATCTCACCTGTGTCTTTATTATGCTAAATTATTCCAACAGCTATAACTTGGAAGTTTATCTGTAACATTTCAAAGGTTTATGAGACAATAATTATTCCTTTCCAAAAGTTGCTTCAAAAGTGCTATGTCTTTTAGTACTCACTACTAAATGTTAAGGCATTGCTGCTGTCGTGTCCGACTCTTTGCGACCCCATGGGTTGTAGCCCACCAGGCTCCCCTGTCCATGGGATTCTCCAGGCAAGAATACTGGAGTGGGTGGCCATTTCCTTCTCCAGGGAATCTTCCCAACCCAGGGACTGAACCTACGTCTTTTGTGTCTCCTACATTGCAGGCAGATTTTTTTTAACACTGAGCCATCAGAGAAGCCCTTAAGGTGCTCAGGCTTTTAATGTGCAGCTCCCAAGATGATATTCTGTACATTTTTCTTTTAAGTTACTAAAGTCATACAAAATTGCAGTTATTTTAAGCTATTAATCACTAGAATACTAATAATACTAATAGTCAATCAGGGTAAAAAGCATTTTTTGGAACATGTGACCTTCTTGTTTTACTGAGTGCCTCCTTCCATAGCAAATAAAAACCCATAGAAAAAAACCTTAAACATTCCCAACAAAAATTGGTATGATCTCTATGGACAGTGATGACTGCATCAGTATATCACAATAGAGCGGGAGTTTCTGTTGATTAACTTAATGAAAATAAATGATTAAAAATAAAAATTTCAAGTGAAAAGATGGATCAGGATAATAAAAACATTAAAAACCATCTGGCAATTGTTTCTATAAGAATATCATTTCAGCCTCTACCATGAATCTACATCCAATTATCTGAGCAATTTATCATTGCAATTCATGCCACTTTGCAATATGTAAGAGAGTTAGGACATCCTCGGTACGTTGTCTGTGAAAAGTGGTGCACCTTATTTCCCCTTGTGAGTTTAAAAGCCAACAGACATACTCTCTTCCCAGTCTCCTATATTCTTGACAATTCATGGTGGGGATAGAGGAAATAAACCGATACGTATGCAACAGTTCTAAATGCTGTTTTCAGGGAGTATATTCTCAAAAACACATCACTCTCACAATCATTCTGCAGTTCCCAAGATTCATGCGTGTTAAAAAATGAAAAGCCATTTCTCTCCTGGAAAATTTAATAGTTCATTAGAAACATTAATTATTCTCCCACTGTTCTGATACTCCAATTCTATATCCTCTAATGATATCTGTACTGTGGTGCCTGAATGACCAATTATCTCAAAATTGCTTATAACCCAGATATATAGAATTGTACATTATTATAGTAATTTTCCTCTATAAATCGTATGATTCGGTAAAATGATTCTAGTCTTTTTATTCTCATAAGCACTCATCTTTCCCTTGGAAACACCTCTAGTCACAAACAAACATCTCCATGCATAAATGCCAAGGGAAACAGGCTTTGTAACCAGGGTAAATTTTTATCTCTGAATCTGTTCCAGTTACAAGTTCCATTTCACTTTACTCAAGATCACTATTTCTTCAGTACTGACTATACTTTCTCTATATGGCAGAACCTTGCCTTTTCCAGAATGTTTCATTCTATTTCAGCTAAGGTAGCAAAAATAAGTCTCCTTTCCCAGTCTTACTGGTATATTGGTCTTAACTTTTTCTTCTGTGTCCTATTTGTTGTATATATTCAATGCCATTACTAATGACCTGATTTTTCTTTCTTTAGCCTCTACTAAGAATTTTCCCTGACTAAAACTTCTTGGTTCCTAATCACGGCTCCAAGAAAACTCAGTTACCCTCTTATACAAATTTTATTTCCATTGGCATGTCTTATTTGTCCTGTTCCACCTAACTTCTCCCTGGAAGGTGGAAACTGAATTGGCTGCCAATTTAGATTATACTACTTGTTTATCCACACTATGGCAAAAAAGAATTTGGGGACGAGAAAATTAATACGTATGTTCATGGGAGATGGTTTACTCATGGTAAATGGGTCATGATAACAAAGGATATTAAAATAATTTAAAGCAAATTGATATATTCTGCAATAGTAGGAGATTTCTGTCTTTAAATGAATTTTGTATGCCTTCATATAGGCAGTCTGATAGCCAAGATTTCCTAATATCTAATGGAGGAGGAGAATGCAGAGCAGGGGGTTATATGGAGTTTTCTGAGTATTCGGAGCATACTGGCAATAAGTGTGGAATAGTCAAAGGTTAATTCATGTAACTCTCCTACCCCAAATCAAGCCCATCTTGTTGCTGCAACCTTCCCTGAGGTTCCCTGTCCTGATCCCAAATGCTAATCAACTAATTAGATTCCACATCTCTATCTGAGCATGTAGCCAGAAGCCAATTTTAATAGGCTAAAGCTATTGTCCCATTATTTGGCTCAAAATATTTTCTGTTCTGCTTTCATGTGTAGACAAATAAAAAAATAAGGGTTTCAGGGGGCCTAGTTAATACTGCCTAATTAAAATTATTTGTTTTATAGAAATATTGTCTAGGCTTAAAAACCGTAGCTACCACTCTTTGCAATGGTTGTCAAGCATTCTTTGGCCATAAATATAAATGACAAACATTTTGAAATGTGGCTATTGCTACCATAGTTACAGAACTATTTTCCTATTCAGTGTTCAGGTAGTTTAGAAAAAATATAATTATGTTTGCTAGAAATGTACTAGAGGTTATACTCTCATGCATAATGAGCCCTGCAACCTCCTGTGAATGTATACCTGTTTTTCTTTCTAGGAAAATAAGTCTCCTTTCCCAGTCTTACTGGTATATTGGTCTTAACTTTTTCTTCTGTGTCCTATTTGTTGTATATATTCAATGCCATTACTAATGACCTGATTTTTCTTTCTTTAGCCTCTACTAAGAATTTTCCCTGACTAAAACTTCTTGGTTCCTAATCACGGCTCCAAGAAAACTCAGTTACCCTCTTATACAAATTTTATTTCCATTGGCATGTCTTATTTGTCCTGTTCCACCTAACTTCTCCCTGGAAGGTGGAAACTGAATTGGCTGCCAATTTAGATTATACTACTTGTTTATCCACACTATGGCAAAAAAGAATTTGGGGACGAGAAAATTAATACGTATGTTCATGGGAGATGGTTTACTCATGGTAAATGGGTCATGATAACAAAGGATATTAAAATAATTTAAAGCAAATTGATATATTCTGCAATAGTAGGAGATTTCTGTCTTTAAATGAATTTTGTATGCCTTCATATAGGCAGTCTGATAGCCAAGATTTCCTAATATCTAATGGAGGAGGAGAATGCAGAGCAGGGGGTTATATGGAGTTTTCTGAGTATTCGAGCATACTGGCAATAAGTGTGGAATAGTCAAAGGTTAATTCATGTAACTCTCCTACCCCAAATCAAGCCCATCTTGTTGCTGCAACCTTCCCTGAGGTTCCCTGTCCTGATCCCAAATGCTAATCAACTAATTAGATTCCACATCTCTATCTGAGCATGTAGCCAGAAGCCAATTTTAATAGGCTAAAGCTATTGTCCCATTATTTGGCTCAAAATATTTTCTGTTCTGCTTTCATGTGTAGACAAATAAAAAAATAAGGGTTTCAGGGGGCCTAGTTAATACTGCCTAATTAAAATTATTTGTTTTATAGAAATATTGTCTAGGCTTAAAAACCGTAGCTACCACTCTTTGCAATGGTTGTCAAGCATTCTTTGGCCATAAATATAAATGACAAACATTTTGAAATGTGGCTATTGCTACCATAGTTACAGAACTATTTTCCTATTCAGTGTTCAGGTAGTTTAGAAAAAATATAATTATGTTTGCTAGAAATGTACTAGAGGTTATACTCTCATGCATAATGAGCCCTGCAACCTCCTGTGAATGTATTAGATGACACAGCCCTGCTCCCACAGCAAGGTTGGAACAAGTTGTTCAAATACAGCTTCACAACTTAGTGTGATCAGAACAAATTCATCTATAAGTATACGACCACCTGTCCAGACTCAAAGTCATCCTCTTCAGGATAAAGTAATTTAGAGAGAGCCTGTAATGTTGCAACAGAAGCAATTGTTTCCATTTCCATATTTTCGTATTCCGTATTTTCAGTTTCAGATTCCATATTTGTAGATTCCATATTCTGAGGAAGAAGATAATCAGAAAGAGGTATTTTAGTTTTCTGTTTTAGTTAAGACATGAAGTTTTTTCTAAATTGTCGTATCTCCCTTCTTTCCCTGAGTTGCTCTATGATCTCTTGCTCTTCTTTGAAAATCCTTGTAAACTCCTTCAAATATACATATTTTGCTGATGTATAGAGACTCATAGGGCAGCAAGTAGACAGAAATATTCAGTTTGCTTTATTAAAACTTCATGCTCAATCTAACAAGCATTTCTTGAGCACCTACATAGTAGTTCTCAGGTTTTAGTGTGCTTAAGAATCACTTGGGGAGTTAGCTAAAAATGCATATTCTTAAATTCTACCTCTAGAGAAAGGGTATGTCAGTGTCATGTAGAATTTACATCATTATTTAGAAATATACTTTTGTAGATTACCTTTTTTATCTGTCTCTTTTATGCTATCTAGGCTGTAGATTCCATTTAGTGAACTGAAAAGGGTGTTTGTTGGGGTGAATGTCTCAAGGAAAGTTACTCATTTCCCCCTTTTGCCTCAGGCAGCCCTGTACTTTCAGGTTTATTTAAAATTTTAATCAACCCTTGATGATGCCTCACATCATATGGCTCTAAGTTTGAGGCCTCGGTTCATTAACATTAGTGAAAGTTCACATAAATAAATTGTTTTTGTTTTCTGATTTTAACAGTGATTCTATATGTGTCTGTTGTGGAAATGTTAGGAAATAATACATTAAAAGTAGAAATAAGAAAATTACAAATACCTATACTAACAACCAGACAACCAGCCTTTTAAATACCCTCTACCATTGTATTACAACAAGATTTCAGGATTTTTAAAAATCTTGCGTGTCAGACTCTAATGAACAACCTGGATAAAAGCTATAGAATTAGGTAGGCCTATTGTTAGTGATTTGGGCATAAATATAATGGGAATCTTTTCTACACTTCTACAGATATTTTTCAGATATTATTCTATAAAATTAATTCATAAGAGACATTTTTTTCAGTGATTTTATTAACTGATCCACTAAAATGTTTCCATTGTGCCTAGAACAGTAATACAAAGAGATCCTCAAAAGTGTGCTGGTACAACCTCCTGTCCAAATCAATCTGCATGTAATGGCGGCTTAGGAATCTATTGTTTTGTGGTTTACCATTTATTTTGACTTTCCTTTTTATGAGAAAAACTGATCTGAATGCTTATTGAATACGTCAAGGGCATGAACCAAATGTCAAAATACCCTGTACATCTAGCATAGAGGCAATTATATCACAGTGGTTAAGAGTAAGGGCTCTAGAGCCATGCTGCCTAGACTGGTATCTATCATTTACTTCCTGCTCTGTGACTCTGGACACATTGTTTAACCTCTGGATACCTCATTTTCCTTATCTTGAAAATGTGAATAATAATAGTGCTACTTCATAGGGTTGTTACAAGAATTAAGTAGCTTAAGACACATAAAAGAGCTTGGAACAGTGTCTGGAACATACCAGATACTCAACATATGTTAGCTATTATTTGTTCTTTAAAAATTTAATTTTGCTGGGCAGGAACATCATTTCTAATAATGATGTCAAATAACTTGATGATAAAACTCATTACATTGAAAACTCATTAAATTGGAAAAGGTAAAACAAGAGGTGAAAAAACAGTCTTTCGCTAATCAATCTTCTGGTAAGCCTGCTATGGAAATGAATAATTGACACGCTAAACGAAGAGGCTCCCATTTATATTTTTAAAGTCCTAGCTGATTAGGTGATCATTAGATATTTACTTAATGTTAAAAGGAAAAGTTTACTGAAACATTTTCTACCTTTGACACCGAAAGGGAAAAATGGATCCAGATATGAGATGCAGCAATATAAATGGTATTTTGAGTTGAGATTATACACTGAGACTTTTACAAAACAAATATAGCAGAAATTGCTTTGTTATTCTAGCATTATTACCTTACTGTATTATTGTGATGGCTATATTATGCAATGTAGATGAAAGAGTTTGCTAAATGGCTTATTATTATTTGGCACATTAGATATTTTTCAGATATTATTCTATAAAATTAATTCATAAGAGACATTTTTTTCAGTGATTTTATTAACTGATCCACTAAAATGTTTCCATTGTGCCTAGAACAGTAATACAAAGAGATCCTCAAAAGTGTGCTGGTACAACCTCCTGTCCAAATCAATCTGCATGTAATGGCGGCTTAGGAATCTATTGTTTTGTGGTTTACCATTTATTTTGACTTTCCTTTTTATGAGAAAAACTGATCTGAATGCTTATTGAATACGTCAAGGGCATGAACCAAATGTCAAAATACCCTGTACATCTAGCATAGAGGCAATTATATCACAGTGGTTAAGAGTAAGGGCTCTAGAGCCATGCTGCCTAGACTGGTATCTATCATTTACTTCCTGCTCTGTGACTCTGGACACATTGTTTAACCTCTGGATACCTCATTTTCCTTATCTTGAAAATGTGAATAATAATAGTGCTACTTCATAGGGTTGTTACAAGAATTAAGTAGCTTAAGACACATAAAAGAGCTTGGAACAGTGTCTGGAACATACCAGATACTCAACATATGTTAGCTATTATTTGTTCTTTAAAAATTTAATTTTGCTGGGCAGGAACATCATTTCTAATAATGATGTCAAATAACTTGATGATAAAACTCATTACATTGAAAACTCATTAAATTGGAAAAGGTAAAACAAGAGGTGAAATAACAGTATTTCGCTAATCAATCTTCTGGTAAGCCTGCTATGGAAATGAATAATTGACACGCTAAACGAAGAGGCTCCCATTTAT
Source organism: Tragulus kanchil (assembly GCA_022376925.1). Lineage (NCBI taxonomy): Eukaryota > Metazoa > Chordata > Mammalia > Artiodactyla > Tragulidae > Tragulus > Tragulus kanchil. The sequence continues at coordinate 59,554,361 of JAIOJX010000001.1, read as the reverse complement.
ATTTTTAAAGTCCTAGCTGATTAGGTGATCATTAGATATTTACTTAATGTTAAAAGGAAAAGTTTACTGAAACATTTTCTACCTTTGACACCGAAAGGGAAAAATGGATCCAGATATGAGATGCAGCAATATAAATGGTATTTTGAGTTGAGATTATACACTGAGACTTTTACAAAACAAATATAGCAGAAATTGCTTTGTTATTCTAGCATTATTACCTTACTGTATTATTGTGATGGCTATATTATGCAATGTAGATGAAAGAGTTTGCTAAAATATGAAGAGCTTTCTAAAAGTATCATTATTATTTGGCACATAGTGCCAGAGCCCACAGGTACATGGTGGTGAAACTTACTAGAGCTCAATGGTGGGCTGATGAGAGAGGAAGAAACTGGAACAAGTAGAGCTAACCCAGAAGAAGGGTATTCAGATGTCCCAAATATAGCATTTGAGGTAGTGATCAGAACTGCTGAGGCATGCTCATCAGCTGGGCAGTGACATGGCAGCAAGTGTTTCAGGCCATGAGCAGTGTTTCAGCAGACAGGCTGAACAGCCATGGGAACAGGGAGGTCTATTTAGGTAAAGCAAGACCCTGGTTCATAGGTGAGGGTATAGGAGGCAGCGTGGGGTTCTTGAGGGGAGAGCTGGCAATACAGTAAGGTTCAGAGTAGGACAGGGCTCAAAATCATAGCTAGAAAAGAGAAGAGGAACCAGGCACTCCATCAGAGACTTTCTAATATTTCAGGGGAGGTTAGGCTGGCTGTGGTTCACTAGGTACATTGGATCCTGTATTTAAGAGAAGCAGATTAGGTACACTGGATATTGTTATTTAAGAAAAGCAGATTCACTCTAAATCCACATCCATTGGGAAGTACCTCTGGCTTGGTTCTCATTTGGTGAGAGGCAGGGCAGTGTGGTTAATGGGAAGCTACACCTGGAAGCTGAATGTCTTCAGTAACTGAAGCTGGGAGGTAGTCACTAGTTGGTGGATACTGAATAAAGCATGATTAAATTCATACAAATGTTGATTTCATAGTGACCTTGGAAGGTTCTAAATCAATGCAAATTATGCTATTAATGCTCTAAATGTTTTGGGACTGCCTTCCTATGTATCACCAAAGAAACAGGTATCATTATGGTATCACTCAGTTTGATTACACATCAGATCTGTTTCCAAGTGATTTCTAGCTATATCTAGATATCATGTCTACTTTCAAAATATGATGTTTTGAGTATATTTAAAAGAATGTGCTACAGTCCTCAAGGGTAGTATCAAAAATAATTTAAACAATAACAATGTCATTATAAGTGGAGAATCTCCCAAAGGGACCGCTGTGAAGGGACTACCACTCCCTGGGATGCAATACAAATCACAATAATTTATAGTAATGCTCTTTATATCTGTAGTATATTAGGAATCAGACTTCTCAAATTCCAAATTAAGCTGGCACACAATGACACACATTCATGCTTAGCTAAATTGGAGTAGAAGTATCATAATAAAATTGGTGCTCCAGAAAAAATAATTTTTACCATAGCAACTATCATAATCATCTATACGCACAAAAGCATAAATCATGACAAGTTTCTTGATATTGTATTTTAGCAGACAGAAGAATCAGCAATATGAAATCAATGAATTCAAAGTATCAAAAGAGAAAAACAAGGATCTGAACTTTTAGAAAATTATATTCTAAATTCAATGGAAATGAAGATTTTACTAGCTTTTTTAGAAGTCTCACAAATTAAGAATAATTTATTAAACTACTAAAACATATTAAAGCTCATTTAACACAAATATACCACGTTGGAAAAATTAGAGCAAGATGCCTTTTTATGAACTATGCATTGTTCTTTATTTGTAGGGCTATCTTTTATTTGTAAATTTGATACAAAGTTCATCTTGAGCCAGGCAATCAAGGTCCTTCAGGATATAACCACAACCTAGTTTTTTGCCCTTCCCTCCTATTATTTTCTTACATATAATCTGCATTCTGTTAAAAACTGAGCTGCTAACTAAACATACCCAATAACCTCCTACCTTTGTACTTTGGAATGTATTCTTCCATTTGCTTACAGTACCGACAGTATAGTGTAGTGATTTTAAAAAAATGATTCTGCAGTCACATTGACTGCTTGAATCTGGCATTGCCACTTAAATAGGCTAGAAATAAATTTAAGGCCAATGAATTAAGTAAGAATTTCATTTAAAAAATACATTGCTAAATCTTTTATTTGAGGTTTGGTTATTTACCAAATAAATATTCTACGCCCTTTTATTTTCTCTAATTCTCTTTTGCTAGGCCAATTTCTGTCTAGTTTTCTAGACAGTACCTTTCAGTTTTCCCACATAAAGTTGAATCCTTAGGGCCTTCATAGGTGATTGGGGGATCTCATCACAATGAGCTAAAGAGACAGAGGCTTCAGTACCAGCTCTTTCTCAAAACATTGGAGCCATTTTAGGGACTAAACAGACTCAGCTAGGATGACTCCAGATTCTTGGTAATGGAACAATAATATCAATAACTTCACATTAAGTCAGATTCTTGCTGAGAAGAATGAGATCATCCTTTCTATTTTTACCTCCATCCACAGCTTCAACAGGAATGGTCGTCTGACTTGAACTAATTGGAGGAAAGTCTAGGTTAAATTAGTGAAAACTCTGAATTATGCACTATTCAAAAAGAAATGATATTTTATTGGTTCAAGTTTGCATAGCAAATAAGATCAGAGTAATAAAGAATTACCAGACAGTATCATTTGAGAACTTGTTTAACAGGTAAACACATATCCTCAATGTAGTGTACTGACTGTTTACAGCTGAATGATTTCAAAGTATTAAAAATTCATTTACTCTCTTAAATAAAATTGGCATATCTTCTGCAACTTTATTTACATAGTGCCTTATTTAACAATTCATGTATTAAAATTATTCTGAAAACACAAAAGTAAACATCATCACTGCCTATGTATGAGTTAAATCATAATGTTCTGGTTAATTTTTTTCTTATATTTTTTAACAACAATACACATCAATGCTTCCCTGATTTTTTCCCCTTCTTTTTGGCTCCTCCATGCCCATGCACACTTGCCAAACTTCCTGACCAGTGATGGAACTGGTGACCCCTTCAATGGGGGCACAGAGTCTTAACCACTGGACCACTAGGGAAGTCCCTCCCTACCCATGAAAACTAATAGGTATTTTGACTTTGTTTTTAAAATACCAAGAATAATTTTCCTATTTTATGTCTCTAACTTTCACTGCCATCAAATGTACCAAGTCATAAGTAACCATGGGGATTTAAGAGTTTTTATTACAAATTTAAAATACATTTAATGGAAGATGATTTTTGAAAGTACCTGGAATACTTCATAAACCTAAAGGTCAAAAAATGAGCCGGTTGATTTCATATCTCCTCTATCCATTATCTTTATTTTAGCCAAACTCGATGCAAGTGCCAATAATTTTGTTTTTCTTTTTTCTGAGGCTAGAGACAGAGGCTTCAGTACCAGCTCTTTCTCAAAACATTGGAGCCATTTTAGGGACTAAACAGACTCAGCTAGGATGACTCCAGATTCTTGGTAATGGAACAATAATATCAATAACTTCACATTAAGTCAGATTCTTGCTGAGAAGAATGAGATCATCCTTTCTATTTTTACCTCCATCCACAGCTTCAACAGGAATGGTCGTCTGACTTGAACTAATTGGAGGAAAGTCTAGGTTAAATTAGTGAAAACTCTGAATTATGCACTATTCAAAAAGAAATGATATTTTATTGGTTCAAGTTTGCATAGCAAATAAGATCAGAGTAATAAAGAATTACCAGACAGTATCATTTGAGAACTTGTTTAACAGGTAAACACATATCCTCAATGTAGTGTACTGACTGTTTACAGCTGAATGATTTCAAAGTATTAAAAATTCATTTACTCTCTTAAATAAAATTGGCATATCTTCTGCAACTTTATTTACATAGTGCCTTATTTAACAATTCATGTATTAAAATTATTCTGAAAACACAAAAGTAAACATCATCACTGCCTATGTATGAGTTAAATCATAATGTTCTGGTTAATTTTTTTCTTATATTTTTTAACAACAATACACATCAATGCTTCCCTGATTTTTTCCCCTTCTTTTTGGCTCCTCCATGCCCATGCACACTTGCCAAACTTCCTGACCAGTGATGGAACTGGTGACCCCTTCAATGGGGGCACAGAGTCTTAACCACTGGACCACTAGGGAAGTCCCTCCCTACCCATGAAAACTAATAGGTATTTTGACTTTGTTTTTAAAATACCAAGAATAATTTTCCTATTTTATGTCTCTAACTTTCACTGCCATCAAATGTACCAAGTCATAAGTAACCATGGGGATTTAAGAGTTTTTATTACAAATTTAAAATACATTTAATGGAAGATGATTTTTGAAAGTACCTGGAATACTTCATAAACCTAAAGGTCAAAAAATGAGCCGGTTGATTTCATATCTCCTCTATCCATTATCTTTATTTTAGCCAAACTCGATGCAAGTGCCAATAATTTTTGTTTCTGTCTCATTTCCATACTCCATCTCTACCTGAAAAGGAGTTGAGATGGCTCATTTCCCTTCAGTGCTTTTAAGTTCTCCCCAAGTCAACAGGTCTGCCCTGTTCTTCAGGAAATAGTCTCTGTTTTGAATCGAAGTTCTTAGGAGAAATGACCTCTACCTATCAGCTCAAACTTTGTTTTCTCCCCTCAAATTTTATTTTTCGTCGCAGTCTCTTACCTTCTGACAGGAACAACTCAACAGTTCAACGTATAATCCTATCTCAATCAGCCCTTGGTAACAGGTTTGGTAGGTCCACCTCGCTAGTCAGACCCCCAAGCGCCGTCTGACCGCTTCTCAGTCCTCAACTGATATGATCAACGTCCGTTAGAACTCTCAGGCCGCACTCACATTCCGTCACACCGGGCACTGTCCACGTAGCACGGGGCCATTTGTTTTCAGTCTGAACAGCGAAAATACCCCCTAAAAAAATATATTGCAACCAAGCATCGCAAATGTATCTCGCCCAAGATAAACCATGTCTGTACATTTAAAACAGAAAGTACACTGATTGCTCCAACTTGGAGCACCCAGATCTACCTAACAAGGAAAAAGTTTTCACTCTCAGATTAGCGATGGAACCCTTTAAGTGTGCATGAGGATCTAAAGAAAGACGTGGGGAAGGCTTCATATGTTCATTCTGGCTTCCCGATATTCGACAAGCATCGATCCCTTGTCTAGCAAAACTGCCCCATCTGACTCACGTTCTAATAGATTGGGTTTTGTTAAAGCTGAATCCTGCTTCCAGCGCCTAAGGCAGGGAAATTGAAGGAACAAGTATGTTCTATCTGCAACTTGTGGCATTTGTGGGGTATCTCTCAAGAGTCGTTAGTATCTAGAGTTCTCCCTAGGTTTCTCTGATAGCTAAGGCACCTGCGCACCCCTTCTTTTTCTCTCCTAAGGTTCAGGCTTCCTCACCTGGGTGAGTTTTGAGGTTGCTCTCTAGGCTCCGAAAATAACGCAGAGAGCTCTGCGTCGCTCTGTTGCCATGGCGACAACTTTGTTTCTCAACTCTCCCACCCCCCACCTCCGGGTTCCCGCTTGACTTTCCTAGCCAATCAGAGAATAGTCTTCGCGAGCCCTCACGAGAACCAGCCAATCAGAGCCCGTGCCAGTCGGGGTCGCCCACAGCCCTTTCTAGTTAACTAGGTCGACCCCTTTAAGCCGTGGTCCCAGTAAGCGGTTGATCCAGCGGGTGCGCGCCCACTGTGGAGACCAATTTTTTCTGGCACCATGAACTCCCCGGGAAGCCCCTCTAGCAGTGCCTCTGGCAGTCTCAGCCAGTCTTCGAGTCTCATCGGGTTGCCGCTCCCGTAAGTTTGTGGGGTTCTACTTGTTCCGGGCATCAAGCGTGAATTCTAGTTCGGACTTCTTGTTCTGCAGTTCCGGAGCCGGGGGACGAAAGGGGAGGCTAGGTGGCTTGGGGGTGGAGGAGATGTTGCTGCGGCCTCCCTCGCGCTCCCCACGCCCCCTTTGTGCCCGGTGACGCAGATTGTGGTAAAATCGCGACTCGGCGTGTGTGTGTAGAGTCGGATCGTGCATTTCTCCCCCACCCCCCACTACGGTGTGCAAACCTTCTGAATCCGGAGCCCCAAGGGGGCTCCTCTTCGGCGGTGGTGCGACTCCTAGAGCCCCGGGCAGGAACGACGCGTCGCTCCCACTCGCGGGAACGTCGCGGGACTCGGTGCCCGCGTCTCCCGCCTTAAGGTGGAGAAACGCAGGCGCTCCGCGAAATTGTCACGACTTGCCTATTAGAGTGCTCGCTCTTCGCCTAGAGAGACAGTTGTGACTCTCGTTTCTCGAGAATTCCATGGTTTGATGGGCTTAATATTTGGACAATTAGGAACTGATCAGCGATGTTCGCTAGTGGCTCGCTTTAGATAGTATTTGCGTGTTGTAAGCGAAGAGAGGTAGGGCGGCTTTAATGGACGATTACTTTTGGTTATCCAGGGCTTGGAATTCGGTTGCAGATTAACTAAATTGCTTTCCTTCTTTCTGCTGTCCGGTGAAGGGAATAGTGAAGCTTGAGTAATTTGTCTATTCTTGTTATTAACCACAGTAAAGAAAAAGCGACGGTGGAACATTTACGTTCTGGCTAAAGTTTTGGTGTTTTGGCCGAATTACCTACGTATACCATAGTTTCCCTTATTACTGTAGGTGATCAGAGTTGAAGCATATTAAATATTATTTCTCTCAGATAATTGTGGAGCTTAAGTTATACAAGCTATGCTGTCTCTTCTTTCTTAATTGCTTTAATCTTTCTATTCCTCCTTATTGTGCATTATTCTAAGTCCCTAATACCTACCTAGGGCTGTTCAAACCTTTTGGCTGTGACTCACAGTAAGAAACAAGTTTTGTATAATGGCTAGTACTGACAGCTATTTTACAAAAACTACTGAATTACACGAAACTTACTCTGAAACTATCCATTTTATATATATATAAATGTGGACCACAATGCACTAATGCATTGTCATTCACAGTTTGAAAAACTCTAGTCTTACATCTTTGGTTTTCAAACTTGTGTGTGTTTAGGAATAACTTAGGATGTTCGTTACAAATGCAGATTTCCCTAGTTTACTCCAGGAACTGGTTCAGTCCCTCTGTGGTGCCCCCGCCCCACGAAGGTGTTGCATATAGCAAACACCATATCAGATGCACAAATATTTAATGAATATTAATTTTCTCCTTGGAAAACAAATTCTTTTTATGTTTAGGGATATAACTGCCTCTTTGAGGCTTGCCTCTGCAGGCTGACTCCATGCTGATGATTGGGAAACCAGGAAGGTTGGAAAGGGTTGGGAAGCTAGGAAGGTTGGCGAGCCATCCTTGTTCTGAGGTGAATCTTCAAGCACTTCACTTCCATAGAGAATTTCATAAATACAGAAACTTAGGGGTTGAGGGACACAACTGTTAGAGAGCTTCAGAGACTTGCTCAGGGTCACGTAGTCACTGAATGGATCTCAAGAGATGGAGCTCACTTGATTATATTCTCCTCCATTTTGACTTGATAGAGACAGGTGTTAGAAACAGGCAGCTTCCCTAGCTTGTCTATCCCAGAAGCAGAGGCAATGGAATTTCTGGTTTTTAACTGCTAGTTTGACCTTAAAGTAGAGAAACTTGAGAGATCCAAAAGAGATAAAATACAACTAAATGCTTCTGTGAGTTAAAGGTGTAAAAAAAGGGATATAGTTTAGCTAACTCTTTCATAATATATAGTTTTAAAACACTAGTTAAATAATTTATTAAACCAGCATTAGAAGAAATTAAAGATGAGAGATTACCCTCAATTCTGCTACCAAGAAAGAACTGATATTTCTGTTTCTTTCCTATTTTATCCAAATGTATTGATTTTTTACATGCTCTTAATCCCTGTTTATACAATGTTTTGTTCCTTTTATTTAATATGGTTCTGGGAATTTTTTCTATGCTGTTGATAGCCCTCATATTTTTCATTATTAATAGCAGCCTAATATTCTATAAAGTGAGATGGTCATAATTTACTCAGCCTAACTAAACCAACAGCATAAGGTTTATTTGTGATTGTTCCATGGAATCAATAACATTGTAAAGTCTTGGCTATTTAAAATCATTTCTGTAACTTTTACCTTCCATGCACTCAAGAGGAGTCCTACCAGGAAGGCCAGTGGTCTGAACCTGATTTGCCCATCTGGATTTCTATATGCTGGAGTAGCAGTGATCAACCACAATACCTGTATACACGAGTTAGGTTGAATGTATTTTTTTAAAAAAATTTTTTGATTTTTGGCCACTTTTATTGGTCTTTCATTTATCTATTTTCAATCCATCTTTGTTCTTTGGCCTGTGTGGGCCTCCCATTGCAGTTGCCTCTCCTCTAGCAGAACACTGGCTCGTAACTGGACACACTGGTCCAGCCGCTCCATGGCATGTGGGTTCTTCCCATGCCAGGGATCGAACCGGTGCCCCTTGCACTGCAGGGTGGACTCTTTACCCACTGGACCACCAGGGAAGCCCTGAATGTATTTTTTAAACCAATAAATATAGACATTTTCAAAAGGATATATTTTAAGAAATATATGAATCATAACAGATTCAAGTGCCATAATAACAGTCATGTTGATTACCTTTCTTTTTTAATATCTTTCTCAAAGATTCTATGAGTGTATATTCATCTGTAATTTAAATTTTTTATAAAGGGAACAATTAGGTTGACTGGGAGAATAACAGCTCTAATTGATCTGTATTAGCACATTCCCCTTTTTCAAAGCACACACATTGTCTTATTTTCTGTCATTCTAAAACATTAACTAGCCTCTCTTTCTAAAATTATAAAATGTTTTAAACAAAAAAGTATAGAGACTATTATATATGATCATCCATGTACCTACCAAAGATTTAACAATGGTTAACCTTTTGCCATCTCTTCATTAGTTTTTTTTTTTAAAGAACCAAAACATTATACTAAAACTGAACATAAAAGCTAAAGCACTGCCTTCTTTATATACCTTCGCAGTCTCATTTCCTTCCCCTCCCAGAGATAATTTGGTCTTCTGAAGTTGTTGAATACCTTTCCTGTATTTTTAAATGCACCCAAACATTGATGGCCATAAATGAGTGTAATGTATTGTTTTGTATGTCCTTTAACATTTACATAAATGCTCTACTATACTTACTTTTCTGCAACTTTTTAAAGGTCAACATTGTTTTTGAAATTTATCCATACTGATAAATGGAGATAAAGTTCGTTATTTGGGGGAGGATAGATTGGTAAATTGGGATTGACCTATGCACACACTACTATATATAAAAGATAACTAATAAGAACCTACTCTATAGCATGCTGCTGCTCTGTAGTCACTTCAGTCGTGTCTGACTCTGTGACCCTATGGACTGTAGCCCACCAGGCTCCTCTGTCCATGCGATTCTCCAGGCAAGAATACTGGAGTGGGTTGCCATTTCCTCTTCCAGGGGATCTTCCTGACCCAGGAATGGAACCCTGGTGTCCTGCAGGGAAGCCATATATATGTATATATATTTGAGACCCCATGGACTGTAGCTCTCCAGGCTTTTTCTGTTACACAGGGAATTCTATTTGGTGCTCTGTAATGACCTACATAGGCTCCCTAGGTGGCGCTAGTGGTAAAGAACTCACAGGTTCCATCCCAGGATCAGAAAGATCCCCTGGAGAAGGGCATGGTGACCCTCTCTGGTATTCGTGCCCAGGAAATCCCATGGAGAGAGGAGCCTGGAGGGCTACAGTCCATAGGACTGCAAAGCGTCGGACATGACTGAAGCAACTTAGCATGAAATGACCTATACGGGAAAGGAATTTGGAAGAGTGTGGATATATATACATGCTATAATCATGTTGATTCTCTTTGCTATACGGCAGAATCCAACACAGCATTGTAAATCAACTATACTCCAATAAACAAATTAAAGAAAATTGAAAAATTGAATAATATATATATATAACTGAAATAAATTCTAGAATGTGAGGTGTTATTTTTATTTTTCACACAGTTATTTCCATAGCACAGAAAGATTCAAAAATGCTGTCTTGGCATTTAATATGTACAATTTTCACAGGCTTCTCCCAGTGGATTTATTGCACAATCCAGGAATAAAGCTTAAAACAGAAAATCATTTAGGAGTAGTAAAATCTAAATTAACTAAAGAAAAAAACTTAGTTATTTTTATTGCTCATAGATATGAGCAATAAGTATTCCTCATGTAACTATGGCACTTAAAAATATCTCCATTCGATTATTGTTGTTAGTCATTTAGGTTGTTTCAAGTATACAAATATTTATGGCAATCATACAAATACTGTACAATTCCACTAAAAGAGGTATCTAAAATAGGTAAAGTCACAGAGACAGAAAGTAAAATAGAGGTTACCAGGGCCTGGGGGAGTGGGCAGTGGGGAGTTATTGTTCAATAGGTGCAAAGTTTCTATTTGCAACCATGAAAAAGTTCTGTAAATAGGTAGTGGTGATGGTTGAGCAGTGTTGTGAATGTTTTAATACTCAATGCCACTGCACTGTACATTTAAAAATGATTAAAAGGATGAATTTTGCATTATGTATATTTTTAACCACAATAAAAATTACAAACTTAAGAATTATACTTGCTTGTCAAAGGCATAGACTTGGCTTGTTTTTTTTTGTGGGGTAAAGCCCTGAGAAAAGTGAGATTAATTTTAAAAATAAAGGTGAGAGTTTCCTTGGTGGTCCAGTGGGTAAGGACACCACCTTGCAGTGCAAGGGGCGCCAGTTCAATCCCTGACCTGGAAAGATCCCACATGCCGCTGAGCGGCTGGACAGATGTTTCCAACTACCAAGCCGGAGCTCTGGAGTGCATGTGTCCAGAACCAGTGCTCTGTAGCAACAGAGGCCACTGCAATGGGAGGCCTGCAAAGACCAAAGAACAAAGATGGATGAAAATAAATAAATGAAAGACCAATAGAAGTGGGCAAATAAATAAATAAATAAAATAATAAAGGTGAATTAAGTTAGATTAGCCAGATCTATCTTTCCCTTATAAAATGATATTTTTTGAAACCTTTAAATGACTACTATTACTTCATGCTTGTATAAAATTTTTATGAATACTGTGCTTCAGAAGTCTCTGGTTTTTCTGTTCTTTTTTTTTATTATTATTATTTCTTTATTTTAAAGGTTTTACAGAGTTTTGTTGTTCACAGACCTGTATGTTCCCAGATCAGTCATATGCATACCCCTGGTCCCCACCCCTCCTTTTCTGTTCTTTTTGCTCTTTTTCCTATAAGGTTTTTGGGGAAAATACTTCTGAAACTGAGTATGCCTTTGAGGCTGTATTTTGCATTAGAATGCCATTCCTCTTTCATTTCCTGGACTAGTTCTCTGCAGTGATTTACTCTCCTCTCCCCTCCCCTAACCCTGTTCTTTCACTGCTGCCCCCTGCCCTTCCCTCCACCACCAGGCTCTGCCCTTTTGGATCCCTCTGCGGCCTTTCCTCTTAGCCAAAACTTCTCTTTGCATTTCTCTACCCGCCACTCAGGTCCTCTCTTGAGTACCACTCCCATGTTCCCCCTCACCCTCTCCCACTTCTGTATCCTTCTCAGCTCCTCCAAGATTTCCTCTCTGTTGAGTCCTTCTGCCCACCTTCCCCTTTGGTCCCATCTCTGATCTTCTCTAGTTTTGTACCTGCTGAAGGTATTCACTGAAAATAATACCTGCTTTATGATTTACAGTCTTCTGCTGTGTCAGATGTAGTATTTAGAAAGTTGGTCTTGATCTGGGGATTTGCAAAATCCTTTCTAGCCTTTAAAATAAGATTCAGACATTACGGCCTTGACAAGTTAAAGTATGAAAGGAGAGAAAAGCACTTAATGTGAACGATAATCAGTGGCTTACATTGCTTAAGAAGTTTAATATGAACTGGAAACTAATGCACCATTTTCAGTAGCTCTATATTTTATTTTGGCATAAAGTAAAAATGATCACCATTAGAAGTTTGATCTCTTCCTATTTCCTTTAAAATGGCTGTACTGATTTCACCTCTCCCTATCCATTTCTCTTTGGGGACTCAAACATTTAGGATATAACATTAGTTTAGGATATAATTCAGTTTCTACTTCCAGAGTTGGCAGCCATAACTGTCATTGCAAATAAGGACCCTGCTGTACTTTGAAACTTCAATGCTCCTACTTTTCTCTTCTTTAGTTCCATTTCTGTAAGGCTTTTCTTGGTGGAACAAGAGGTTTCTTCAATGATTTTGTGCTTTTCCTTTGCTTCCCTGCCTCTCTCCTTAGTTCGATAATTAATGATATGTTAAGGAACTGTGTGTATCATCAGAAGTGACTATTTATAGGAAGGGTTTTATAACATGACTAATAACATTACATGAATTTTCAAACCAGATCGTTTAGTCACGATGTTCTTGAGAAGGTGAAGTGACTTCGTGACACTTAATGGTTATCAAGTAACTAGGCATTTTAGGGAGAAATCTTCTCCAAAGAAGATTTACTTCGAAGAAAGCAGGGACATTTTAAAATCAGTTACATGGCTGAACATCTATGCTAGTCACTTCTTAATAATTTCTCCAAGTAATGTAGGAAAATGATGGCATGAGTGATCCTCCAAATCATTTATACTTTGTGAGACAGAAGCCCCTAAACATTTATGCTGAAATGGCTTATAATAGATACCAGGCTTCAACTTATTTTGTCTTTGCCCTTTGAGATGCAAATTTATCTTCCTAATGTGTGTTGCTTCGGCTAATATCACAAAGTATTATGTCCAATTCCTTCACTTATACTCGTTTGACCTTGGGAATGTGGTTTAGTATCTTAGAGCTTGTTTCTTCACCTATGATATGGAGATCAGCATACCTTTACAGTTTTTTCCCAAGTGTGGGAAAAATGAAGGAATACAGAAAATTCCATCATTTTTCTGAAGCATGGGAAAAATGAAGGGATACAGAAAATTCCATCAGGCCAATTATGCAGAAAAAGATAAATGATAATACAACCTGGCAAATAAAGAAAACAAAGCAGGATAGAAGAAATAAAGGTACAGTTGTGTCAGTAGTCACAATCAATATAAATAAATTAAACTCATTCATTCGATCTCATTGTCTCTTTGTCTTTTTTATTTGCCATGCTGTATTATCGTTTATCTTTTTCTCATAGTTAGATTGATGGAATTTTCTGTATTCCTTCATTTTTCTCATAAGTGAAAAAGTTACATATTCTATGTTAAAATGAGTTTCTGTTGAATTCTTTAACACGTTTAAATTTATGTTCTTCTAACAAAAACCTAAAGTTAATAACTATTCTACTTCCTTTTTAACAAATAAGACCTTTGCACACTTCAGCTTCTCTCTGCATATTAATGCTTTAATCAAAAAAATGGAAAACAAGTCTGTGCTCCCTCTATGTGGCCACGAGTAAGAGTATCTGTCTCTGTCAATGTTGAGTTCCTCCAGCCAACTTCAGTTTCTCTCTAAGCTCTCGTATCCACATTGCCTGACTAGGAGCTTAAAGTTGACAAAACTACAGCCTTTATGTTGAACTGAGCTTATGGAGATTCTTAGACTATATTTCAGGGCTTCCAAGGTGCCTCAGTGGTAAAGAATCTGCCTGTTAAGCAGGAGATGCAGTTTCGATCTCTGAGTCTGAGTCTTACCATGGGGTCACCAAAGAGTTGGGCACGACTTAGCGACTAAACAACAACAAAAACAAGACTATGTTGTAAATTTTCCAGCTTTACTATTTATAAAAAACACACTGAAAATGACTAAAAATGGTTGAAAATGAAGGAATGGAGAAAGATACACTAGGCATACACCAACCAAAAGAAAAAATGATGAGATAGCATTAATGTCAGACAAAATACTATTTAAGGTAATTCAGTAATAAACAGATACTTCACACTGATAAAAGAAGGAAATCTACCGAGAGAATATTGACCATGAATCTATACCCCTAACAGCATAGTCATGAACTATATAAAGCAGAAAGCAGTGGGATCATAAGGAAAAATTGACAATCTCTAATAATAATGAGAGACTTATAAAAAACTTTTGTCAGAAACTAATTAAGCAAAATAGATTTTAGGTTATTTAGGTACAAGGATGTGACAGAGGCACGACCTAACTGAGATGGAAGGGAAAGAGTCTTTAACTCCAGATTCTTAATGGCAGCGATTCATTTTTAATCCAAAGGTGATTTTCATTTATTTTTCAAATTCCTAAGGAATAAAAAAGTAAATGTACATGCTACATTAAACAGAAATTCTAATAGCAGGGTAATTCTTAAATTACTTCCAAAAGAAAAGAAAGTCCAGAAATGCAAAGGCACAAGAAAAAAATTCCACCTTTTGATGGCTACCAGAAGTTTTAATTTGACCTAGAGTATGACATTGATGACAGTACCTATTCTGAAAATATCAGTTCATATGACAGTATCAGAACAATGATTTGACAACAATAGTTTTTCTGTCAACATTTGTGGTATTATCATATAAATCATAAATATGTACTCTATCATTATATAACATGATAATGTCATATTATAATGTGATTTATAACACAGTGCTTATAATCTCAGGAGAGTAATACCCTTGGGAATAGAAGACTAAATATATGGGGGCTTCCCTGGAGGTCCAATGGTCAAGACTGTGCTTCCAGTGCAAGGGGCGCAAGTTCAATCCCTGATCAGGGAGCTAAGATCCCACCTACTGCCGCAAAAGAAAAAAAGAAAAAAGAAAAAAAAGAGAAAAATAAAGACTAAATACAGCAAAAACTCTTATTCTGCCCAGAATGCCTTTTTTCTCTATGCCTTCCAGGACTGAGTTATTACACTATTGAAACCACCCTTTGGAGCTCACATTTTGGAAGTTTTAAGATGTGTATGACTTAAAAATAAGCATGTCATCATATTAACACATTTAGATGAATATTGTCCTTTACAGTTACTCTTGGGGAGGTGTTCACTTATAACCATAACACTGACACTACTTAAGAGACTGTGTCTCATCAGTTTTAAGAGGTATAGTTTTCAGTATTTTAACATCTCTGAAATTGAAATTAATCTGTACAGTTGATAGCATCTTACAATCCCTTTTGGCTAGGTGACAGCTGTGGACCTCATAGTTATTCCATATGCACATGTAATATCAGAATGTCTAGGGTTGAAACCTGCATTAATGGGTGGCTTGAGTGCAAATCCCAGAGAACCTAGGCAATTGCCTCTAACTCCTAGAAACCAGTGGTTGTGGGGAGTGAATGGAAAAGATGGTTAATCACGTTTAGTTATTGATTATACTGAAGTGGGCGACAAAAGGAAGCTAGTCCATATATTGGCAAAGCTGGTTTGAAAGCATAGTAAAAATAGCTTTTACTTCTCTTATAAATTCTTCTAAGAATTGCTGCAGCAACAGTGCTTCTGGTGGCACAGATGACTTCCAAGAAATTTGAGTTGAAAATTGGATTCTGAATATTTTTTAATATATGCATGTTTGATTAAAATCTACATCTATATTGAAAGGAGTTCTTTTCAAAAGTGTAAAAAATAAGCGAGAAGAAGAATTTGTGACAGATTGGTGGTTTGTTGTTTGTTTTTTTTTTCCTTTTTCCCGGTGCACAAAATAATGGGACTCTTAACGTGGATGAAATGTTTTTGATACTGATTTCTTAGAATTGCCTTTCAGAACTATTGTATAAAAACTGATTGTTAGTCACATCCCATTTTTATAAATCTTGACTGAGACAGAGTTATAAGCACACAGTGATTTTACCCTTACATTTTAAGGGATATTTAGAGATATTATTTCATCTTCTTCTGACATTTACAGTTGCTAATGAGGAGCCTGCTGTCAACCTGGTTGTTACTCCTTATTAGGTGTTTTTTTTCTCTCTGATAAAGTTCAGATTTTTTTCCTCTGTACTTAATAATCTAGGATTTCACTGTAAAGTGTGTGTGTGTGTGTGTGGTGGGAGGGTTGCCTCCTTGCACTTGTGGCTTTAAACATGAGTACTCATTTTTCTTCAATTCTAGCAAACTCACTTATAACTCAGAATATTGTCCCTGCCATTCAGTTTTTTTTTTTCCTCCTGACATACCTTCTAGATATATTTTGAAACTTCTCTTTTATGTTCTCCTTTTCTCTTTATCTCTCTCTTCTTTTCCATCACTTTATCTGCCCTGTGTTCTGGCAGATTTCTTCTGTTCTCACTTCCTGTTTAATGATTTCTTTCCCTCTTCAATTATGTCTAGTCTACTATTTAAATCTGTCCTTTAAGCCATTTTATTTCTAATACTGTATTGATTTCTCCATGGTTCTTTTTTGCGTTCACTTGTTTGTTTTTATGGATATTATCTTTTTCTTGAGTTTTTTGAACATATAAAACACCTTAATATGCCATTCATATTGCTCTGTCATCTCTTTTCCTTAGATGAGAATTTCCTCAATTTTCAGATCTATAGACTACTTACTTAGATGTTTTATAGTCCTTGTCTTTGAGTCCATTTTCTCAGGGCCTTTTGGAGCATGGAAGTGGAGACCTAGGAAGTGGAGATATCTCTGGTAGGTGAGGTCATGGACAACCTGCTTGGGCTCAGAATGTTTCATCAGCTCCTAACTCGTGTTTGTGCTAACATCTTAGTTTGAAGTTTCTACACCACAAAGATAAATTGAATCTGAGCCATCTGTGTATATCTTCTCTACCGGCTGAGGCTTTTTCTACATGTCTCTATTGCCCTTTTCATTCTTCTATGGAGATTTTCCAGACTTAAACTTCACTAGGTCTCTGCTTATTGAGGAGCCTATGACCTTAGCGTGTAGCCTCAGATTTACCCCCAATCTAGCATATTTCCAGCTTTTAGGGCACATATTTCATTCGAGTCACCCCCTTGGCCTAGGCATCTTCAGCTTCTGCTCATAGATATGAATTCCCTGCCTGGTACCTGGAAAATTGTCTTCTTTCTTTAAAAACTCTTGGGTTTTATTTTTTCATGTTTTCAGTAAGTGCATTTAAATTGTTACATCTTGGAGTTTGAAGTATAAGAGGGTTGATTCCAGTGTGGCTCCCATCTGCAATATTGACTTGATGGTCTCCTTGAGATCTTGAAGAGTTTTCTTCTTCCACTCCTCTCTTACTCTCATTTAGGGAGTGTAGTCAGGCATTGGTTTATTTTTGGAGAAACTGGTGCCCCTACAGGTTGGTTCACTTCTGGCTCTGCAAGGGTAACCACTTTAGCTACAGAGATTACTTTCTCTGCTTCTGGTATAAGGAGGTTTAACTTGATGACTCCATTCCAAAAAGTTTCAAGTTCATCTTCTACCAACCCATTCTTAGTAACACAACTCCAGCTAGGCAGAATACAGGATTCAGCTTTGGAGCACCTGTTGCCTCATCTCCCATCCTAGTAGGAACTGGGTTTTCCTTAGGGTAAGAAGAGTACCATTTGATTGTTTTAGTGACTACAAAGGTAATCATCTTTCAGAGACAAACTTTCAGTTCAGAGTGTGGAAAGGGTAAAGGGATGGTATGTCATTTTTAAATGAATTGCTAGGAATTATGCCACTCATTCCCAAGGTAGCCCTATAAATTTGAAGTCATTTCTGATTTGAGACACAAGGCACATTGAATTCTGATCTGTGGTATCCTTTCATTTTATGTGAGCCATAGGAAGAGTACTCACTGAGTTTTGAACATATATCATCTTGAAATTAGACTACTTGCTTATTAAATGTCTCTCTCTAGAGAGATTTTTGTCTGTTGATCATTGTAATGACCTTGGATATACATTCTTCCTTCTTGCATCTCAGAATTTTTAAAGGGAGCATTTTTTAAAATGACTTTCTATGTAAATTCAGTTGGATCCAGCCCTTTCTTTTAGTAATACCTGATAGCCTGATGAAAGCTGGAGTATTCCCTCTGGAATTCTTTCCTATACTATTAGTTATCTAATAACTTGTAATTGAGTGTTAAATAACCTTCCTTAGGAGGGGTAATTTAAATGCTGAAGCACTTTTTTCATGGGTCATGAAATACATTTAAAATTTTCTAGAAACTCTATTAGAGGTATACCTTTTGTGTGACTTTGATTCAGTGTCTAAAACAAAAACTGTATCTTTATTCAGGTCTGTCAGACTGATAGAAGAAGCATATGTTCTGTTGTCAGTACTGAAAATAAACATTTCTGAATTATTCCTTCCTCATCAGAGCCTTTACAAATTTTGTTGTCCTTAAAGTAGACCAAGTTAGGTAACCTTTATCTGTGGATGAGCAAATATAGAGCTCTGTACATGTATTCGTGTGTTAATATATGGTTATCTTTCCTTCTGTATTGAGATGAAATAACCTATAATATAGAATAAAATCTTATAAACCATTCCTATTTAAAACTTAATTTGACAGGAGCTATATTATCTGGCTGCCACTTAATGTGTCAGAGAATTATTATATTTAAAAAGTATTTATTTGTTTATTTATGGCTGTCCTGGGTCTTTGTTGCTGTGTGTGGGCTTTCTCTTGTTGCAAGGAGGGGCTACTTTCCATTGCTGAGCTTCAGCTTCTCATTGCGGTGACTTCCTTTGTTTTTGGAGCTTGGGCCCTAAAGGACATGGGCTTTAGTAGCTGTGGCACGTTGACTCAGTTGCAGTCCCCGGAATCGAGTATGTGCTCAGTATTTGTGGCGTGTGGGCTTAGCTGCTTCTCAACACATGGGATCTTCCTTGTCCAGGGATCAAACCCATGTTCCCTTCATTGACAGGCAGGTTCTTTTTTCTCTTGGCTAATTTGGGTTTTCACTGCTGCCAGAGGCTCTTCTCTAGTTGCAGGGAGTGGGGGCTACTCTCTAATTGAGGTGAGCAGGCTTCTTGTTGTGGTGACTTTTCTTATTGTGGAACTCGGGCTCTAGGGCACACGTGCTTCAGTAGTTTTGGCACATGGGCTCAATAGTTGTGACTCCAAGGCTCTAGAGCACAGGGTCAACAGTTGTGGCTCATGGGCTTAGTTACTTCGCAGCATGTGGGATCTTCCTGGATCAGAGATCAAACTCCTGTTTTCTGTATTGGCAGGTGAACTCTACCACTGTGCTACCAGGGAAGCCCAACAGGCAGATTCATAACCACTGGACCACCAGGGAAGACCAGAGAACTATTGCATTGATTTTTCCCTTTTTCTATTTAGAATAAATGCACAAAAATTAAACGTGGGCAACAGGAGTTTCCCATAACCTACAGTAGTTACAGGGGTTTTTCGGCTGGGTGCCAGCATCCATACTAATGCTGTAACAAGCAGTGCCCTATCACACCAGGTAACAGCATCCACTTCATTTGTTTTTGGCTCTACTAGCTCTGTTACTCAGTCTGCAACTGTAACAGGGTTCTTATTCACTGGTGGAAGTGCACCGTAGATTGGCTGCACCACTTTCAGTACAGTCTTAATTAGGAATGCAGCTCAACCAGCAGCATTTGTAGGATTACCCCTCACTCCTGCTACATGGGCATCTAGTGGGGCAATTGCTACACAATCAATTGCTCCTTTCAAGGAGCAATGAAACCCCTACAAGGTAAAATGTTGAGCACTTAACATTTGCACTTAAATGTTGAGCAGACAGGCCACTAGTAAGATATGAACTCTGCTCTCTGATGAAGAAGTGTGATATTCAAGGTTGATTCTGAGATTCTCATTTGATTGATTCATCCAAATATGACTTCCTTTTCTAGTTAGAAGTTACTAGTATTGAAAAATGTGATAGGAATTAAATCTAAACTACTACTTCTGATTTTGCAGATTTTGGTTTAGAGCCAAGGAATGTTTGTTTGAGGGGGTAAAGTTACAATCTTCTGCGAATGAGTAGTCTAGACAAATTGGCCTCTAGGAATAATAGAGTTATGTTGAAGTTTTTTGTTCAACTTGTTTAATACTTGTGTTTTACCAAGTATGTTTTTGTTCACAATCTGTTGGTATGCTCTATTTTCCTATTTTAAAATAAAACTTCCAAAATGAAATTTATCACGAGGTACAATAGAACAGGAAGGAACATTTTTTGGGGTTAGTTACTTCGCAGCACGTGGGATCTTCCCGGACCAGAGATCAAACTCCTGTTTTCTGTATTGGCAGGTGAACTCTACCACTGTGCTACCAGGGAAGCCCAACAGGCAGATTCATAACCACTGGACCACCAGGGAAGACCAGAGAACTATTGCATTGATTTTTCCCTTTTTCTATTTAGAATAAATGCACAAAAATTAAACGTGGGCAACAGGAGTTTCCCATAACCTACAGTAGTTACAGGGGTTTTTCGGCTGGGTGCCAGCATCCATACTAATGCTGTAACAAGCAGTGCCCTATCACACCAGGTAACAGCATCCACTTCATTTGTTTTTGGCTCTACTAGCTCTGTTACTCAGTCTGCAACTGTAACAGGGTTCTTATTCACTGGTGGAAGTGCACCGTAGATTGGCTGCACCACTTTCAGTACAGTCTTAATTAGGAATGCAGCTCAACCAGCAGCATTTGTAGGATTACCCCTCACTCCTGCTACATGGGCATCTAGTGGGGCAATTGCTACACAATCAATTGCTCCTTTCAAGGAGCAATGAAACCCCTACAAGGTAAAATGTTGAGCACTTAACATTTGCACTTAAATGTTGAGCAGACAGGCCACTAGTAAGATATGAACTCTGCTCTCTGATGAAGAAGTGTGATATTCAAGGTTGATTCTGAGATTCTCATTTGATTGATTCATCCAAATATGACTTCCTTTTCTAGTTAGAAGTTACTAGTATTGAAAAATGTGATAGGAATTAAATCTAAACTACTACTTCTGATTTTGCAGATTTTGGTTTAGAGCCAAGGAATGTTTGTTTGAGGGGGTAAAGTTACAATCTTCTGCGAATGAGTAGTCTAGACAAATTGGCCTCTAGGAATAATAGAGTTATGTTGAAGTTTTTTGTTCAACTTGTTTAATACTTGTGTTTTACCAAGTATGTTTTTGTTCACAATCTGTTGGTATGCTCTATTTTCCTATTTTAAAATAAAACTTCCAAAATGAAATTTATCACGAGGTACAATAGAACAGGAAGGAACATTTTTGGAGTAGTATGAAGTTTTAGAGAATATTAAAATAATAATGCAATAATAACTGAGTTATATGGTATAGTTGGGGAATGGTAAAGTATTTTGGCTAGTAAAAACATCTTACATGCATGGGTTACCAGTTTCTAAATAAGTGAAAATTGCTCAATCATACCCATCTTTTTGCGACCCCATGAAGAGTAGCCTGCCAGACTCCTCTGCCCATGGAATCTCCAGGCAAGAATACTGGAGTGGGTAGCCATTCCCTTTTCCAGAGGATCTTCTCAACCCAGGGATCAAATTCAGATCTCCCCCATTGCAGGCAGATTCTTTACCAGCTGAACTACCAGGGAAACCCTTCTAAATAAATAGGATTCAGTAAAATACACTTTACCTAACTGAACATTAATGAGAAGACATTTAGGATCTTGCTAAAGCAAAATAAAGTTCATAAAGAGTACTGGTTTATAAGCTTGGTTTTATTGTAGATGCCTCAGATGTTTTAGAACTGAGTAAAATATTAAAACATTTCACTTTGCCATATATTTTATTAAATTAAATATTCATTGTAATGATTTCAGAGCTTTTAAAAACAACCCAAAAGGTCAAATATTTTTACAAGTATAGATAGTAGAGAAACAAGTTATTTATAATTTGTAGTAGTGGTAATGGAACCAATTTTGACTGATTAGTTTGGCATTGTAGGATACAGATGAAGTGGAACATTAAAATTATGATGCTAGAATAGTTGGTCACTACCTACAGGGGGGCAGTATTTCAATTATGCACAAATGAATTTTTGATACTATAAATAATACATATCTATTATCAGAAAAGACAGCCATGAAATAAATGTTTGAATCTTGACTCTGTTATTTACTAGTTCTCTAGCCTTGGACAAGTTACTCTAATCTCAGTGCTTAGCCTGCTCATCAATAAGTGCTCAACATTTTACCTTGTAGGGTTGTTGTGAGGATTGGGTAAGTTAAGAGAGTATACACAAAGTAAATGCTTAGAACATTGTCTGATATGCATGTAACAGATACTCAAACAATAATGCAATAATAACTGAGTTATATGGTATAGTTGGGGAATGGTAAAGTATTTTGGCTAGTAAAAACATCTTACATGCATGGGTTACCAGTTTCTAAATAAGTGAAAATTGCTCAATCATACCCATCTTTTTGCGACCCCATGAAGAGTAGCCTGCCAGACTCCTCTGCCCATGGAATCTCCAGGCAAGAATACTGGAGTGGGTAGCCATTCCCTTTTCCAGAGGATCTTCTCAACCCAGGGATCAAATTCAGATCTCCCCCATTGCAGGCAGATTCTTTACCAGCTGAACTACCAGGGAAACCCTTCTAAATAAATAGGATTCAGTAAAATACACTTTACCTAACTGAACATTAATGAGAAGACATTTAGGATCTTGCTAAAGCAAAATAAAGTTCATAAAGAGTACTGGTTTATAAGCTTGGTTTTATTGTAGATGCCTCAGATGTTTTAGAACTGAGTAAAATATTAAAACATTTCACTTTGCCATATATTTTATTAAATTAAATATTCATTGTAATGATTTCAGAGCTTTTAAAAACAACCCAAAAGGTCAAATATTTTTACAAGTATAGATAGTAGAGAAACAAGTTATTTATAATTTGTAGTAGTGGTAATGGAACCAATTTTGACTGATTAGTTTGGCATTGTAGGATACAGATGAAGTGGAACATTAAAATTATGATGCTAGAATAGTTGGTCACTACCTACAGGGGGGCAGTATTTCAATTATGCACAAATGAATTTTTGATACTATAAATAATACATATCTATTATCAGAAAAGACAGCCATGAAATAAATGTTTGAATCTTGACTCTGTTATTTACTAGTTCTCTAGCCTTGGACAAGTTACTCTAATCTCAGTGCTTAGCCTGCTCATCAATAAGTGCTCAACATTTTACCTTGTAGGGTTGTTGTGAGGATTGGGTAAGTTAAGAGAGTATAAACAAAGTAAATGCTTAGAACATTGTCTGATATGCATGTAACAGATACTCAATAAATACTAGTTATCTTTGTTATTTTATGAAAGTATACATTTCCCTGCAGTATTAAATATATTGAATATTATCCCTTTTGTTTGTATTTCAAGCTTTGGCAGTTTAACATTGAAAATAGTATCATAGCATCATGTTCACTTACATTTTCCTTAATTACTAGTAAGACTGACTTCTCTTCAAATTATTAATTGTACTTGATTTTTTTTGGTATATGTTTTTCTTTGTGTGTGGGGAGGGGATTGAATGAATTCCCTTTTCCCCTTTTGAATTTTTTGCTGCTCAGTTTCTCTCTTTCTTTTTCTTTCTTTCTTTCTTTTTTTTTTGCCTATACCACATGGCTGTGTGGCTTGTGGGATTTTAAAATTCCCTGACCAAGAATTGAACCTGAGCCCTCAAACCTGTGCCCTTGGCAGTGAGAGCGTGGAGCTCTAAGCATTGAACCAGCAGGGAATTCCCTGCTCAGTTTTCTAATATGCTGCTTACCTTTTTTGGTTTATATGCAGTTGTAATATCTTAACCCTTTGATATTTGTATAAGAAGCATTTTCATACCTGTGATTTCTGTTGGTGACGAAGTCACAGGTACTACAAACTATGTGCTTTGTTGCCCACCATTATAATTAAGGAAAATGCTCAATTTCTGCTAGACATTAGTGAAAGTGAAAGTCACCCAGTCGTGTTCAGCTCTTTCCAACCCCATAATTCTCCTCCCCACCAAAAGAATTATTTTCCCCAGTTTGCTTCTGTTTTATTTTTCTTAGAATATTATGGACATTAAAAGATTTTAAATGTTTAAATTAAGCTTTTTATTTTGACATAGTTATAGATTCTCATGCAGTTGTAAGAAAAAGTAGAGATCCCACATACCCATTGTCCATTTTTTTCTGGTGGTAACATATTGCAAAGCTATAATACAGTATCACAACTAGGTTGTTGATATTGGTAATCAAGATATAGAGAAGTTCTTCTCACGACTAGGATTCCTAATTAGCCCTTGATAGCAACACCTCTTCTGCTCCCACACTCTATTTAATCCTGGTAACCATTCATCTGTTCTCCATTACTATAATTTTGTCATTTCAAAAATGTTGTATAGGACTCCCCTGGTGGTGCAGTGGATAAGAATCCACCTGCCAATGCAGGGGACCTGGATTTGATCCCTGATCTGGGGAATTCCATATGCTGTGGAGCAGCTAAACCCATGCACCACAACTACTGAGCCTATGTGCTGCAACTACTGAAGCCTATGCACCCAGAGCCTGTGCTCCCCAACAGGAGAAGATGCTGCAATGAGAAGCCTGCACACATAACAAGGAGTAGCCCCCCATTGCTGCAACTCGAGAAAGCCTGTATGCAACAATGGAGACCCAGTGCAACTAAAAATAATAAATAAGCAAATAAAAAAAGTTGTATGGATGAAATCATACAGTAAATAATCTTTTGGGAATGATTTTTTTTCACCCAGTATAGTTCTCTTTAGATCATTCTGATAGTTGCCAATGGCAGTTTTTTGTTTTATTGCTGCATGGTGTTCCATGGTATAGATGGACCTCAGTTTGAATAACTATTTGTCATTCAAATAATTTTTCCTCTGTAGATCAGATGCTGCTTTCAGTATTTCTTCTTTGTCTTTAGTTTTCAGAAGTTTATTATTAAATAAAGTGTCTTGGTGTGGAATCTAATCATTCCATCATCAAGTTCACTGATATAAACTATACCTTCTAGTCTACTGTTGAGTCCTTTTGATTAGCTTTAACTTTGCTTTTTGGTTATTGGTTATCTGGTTATCTCAAATTTCCACTTGGCTCTTTCATATATATATTTATTTTTATTTTACTTTTATAGAGTTTTGTTGTTTATGGCTACATTTGGCTCTTTTTTATATCTTATATTTCTCTGTAGAGATTTCCAATTCTTTTCTGATGCTAAGGCTGTTTTTTCCTTGTGTTTTAAGTGTGTTCATAATTTCTTTTTGATGCATTTTTATCATGGATGCTTTAGCATTTCTGTCATCTTGGTGTTACCTTTTAAAATTCTATCTGAGATCTTTTCGGCTCTTGGTTAGGATGAATGATTTTAAACTGAAAGCTGGACATTTTCTTATTATGTTTAAGACTCTAAATCAGATATACTTTTGCTTTAACTGACTTTATTTGACATGAGAAAGAATGGTTTCGCCACGTTGCTGTATGGTGAGTAGTAGAACTTTTTTTCCCCTGTATCTCTCCATTGCTACACAAGGCGAAGGTCTGCTAGTTACAGCTGGGTGGGAGTGAGAGTTCCTGCTTCTGTTGTGATTTCCACTGACACACTGTGAGGACATGGTTCATTAATTGCTGGCAGTGGTAACATCCTGGCTCCCTACTTGACTTTGAGATGTTGAGACACCTCATTGTAGCCTCACAGTGGTAGAAGTTTAGGATCCTCACTTGCTGTTCTCTGAACTAGGTAGGGTTTGGGACGACACTTTTTTTCCTGTGATGTTTGGTTACCATAGAGTGGTTATTGCCTAAAATTTCTCTGTCTCATTGGTCTCTTTCCTTGTCTTTTGTCTGGAGAGCAGACTTTTGTTGGGTTTTGTTTTTCTATACCCATTGTTGTTTCTGGCTGGCCCGCCTATTCAATTCAATGCCTGAGAAGTACGAGGCAGAAAGAAAACCTATGGAATTCATTACCACAATGTTTCTTGGGTCTCGAGATCCCTAGCTGATTTGCCTTCTTCTCTCCACTTTTCAGGGTTTTCTTGTTTTGTTTCCTTTTTTTTTTTTTAATTCTTTATTTTAAAGGTTTTACAGAGTTTTGTTGTTTACAGACATGTATGTTCCCAGATCAGTCATATGCATATCCCTGGTCCCCACCCACCGAGTTCCCCCCATCCCACCCCTCCGGACCATTGCTCCATGCCATTGTAAGTACTCCTATTCCCTTAGCACAATGACAACAGCTATCTTTTCCACACATGACAGTATAGGTTTCCATGTTACTCCCTCCATGCCTCCCCGTCCCTACTTCTTCCCCACAATGTCCCTATGTCTATGCTCTGTCTGTATTTCCATGAGTTCCCTGCGTGTGTTATCAAGACCATCCTACTAGATTCCATATATGTGTGTTAGTATACTGTATTTGTCTTACTCTTTTTAACTGATTTCACTTTTTATGATAGGTTCTAGAGCCAGCCACCTCATTAGGACTGAGTCTTCCGCATTTCTTTTAACAGTTGAGTAGTATTCCATTGTATATATGTACCAGAGCTTCTGGATCCATTCATTCGTTGATGGACATCTAGGTTGCTTCCATGTTCTGGCTATTGTATAGAGCTGCAATGAACACTGGGGTACAGGTGAATCTTTAATTTTTGATTTCATCAGGATATAAGCCTAGTAGTGGGATTGCTGGGTCATAGGGTGCTTCTATTTTTAGTTTTTTAAGGAAGCTCCATACTCTCTTCCCTAGAGGCTGTATCAATTTGCATTCCCACCAGCAATGCAAGAGGGTTCCCTTTTCTCTTCACCCTCTCCAGCATTTGTTGTCTGTCAATTTGTTGATGATGGCCATTCTGATGGGTGTGAGGTGGTGTCTCATTGTGGTTTTACTTTGCATTTCTCTAATGATAAGCGAGGTTGAGCATCGTTTCATGTGCTTTTGGGCCATCTGTATGTCCTCTTTGGAGAGGCGTCTCTTTAGAACTTTTTCCCATTTTTTGAATGGGTTGTTCGTTTTCCTGGTGCTGAGTTGTCTGAGTTGTTTGTAGATTTTGGAGATTAATTCTTTGTCTGTTGTTTCATTTGCTATGATTTTCTCCCACTCTGTGGGGTGTCTGTTCAGCTTTTTGGTGATTTCTTTTGCTGTACAAAAGCTTTTCAGTTTCATGAGGTCCCACATGTTCACTTTTCTTTTCAGTTCCACTATTTTAGTAGGTGGGTCAGAGAAGATCTTGCTTTGATTGATGTCCTTGAGGGTTTTGCCTATATTCTCCTCTAAGAGTTTGATGGTTTCTGGTCTTACATTTAGGTCTTTAATCCATTTTGGGTTGATCTTAGTGTATGGTGTCAGGGAATGTTCCAACTTCATTTTTTTGCATGTAGCTGTCCAATTCTCCCAGCACCACTTGTTGAAGAGGCTGTCTTTGTCCCATTTTATAGTTTCGCCTCCTTTGTCAAAAATAAGGTACCCATAGGTGCGTGGGTTGATCTCTGGGTTCTCGATCTTGTTCCATTGATCTATAGTTCTGTTTTTGTGCCAGTACCATACTGTCTTGAGGACTGTTGCTTTGTAGTAGAGTCTGAAGTTAGGGAGGCTGATTCCTCCAATTCTGTTTTTCTTTCTCAGGATTGATTTGGCTATTCGAGGTCTTTTGTGTTTCCATATGAGCTGTGTTATTCTTTGGTCTAGTTCTGTGGAAAATGTCAATGTAGTTGGATAGGTATTGCATTGAATCTGTAGATGGTATTTGGTAGTATGGTCATTTTCACAATATTGATTCTTCCGACCCAGGAACATGGAATATCTCTCCATCTGTTTAAGTCTTCTTTAATTTCTCTCATGAGTGTCTTGTAATTTTCTGTGTACAATTCTTTTGTTTCTTTGGGTAGGTTTATTCCTAGGTATTTGATTCTTTTGGTTGCAATGGTGAAGGGGATTGCCTCTTTGATTTCATTTTCTGATTTTTCATTGTTTGTGTATAGGAATGCCAGTGATTTCTGTGTGTTGACTTTGTATCCTGCGATTTTGCTGAATTCGTTGATTAGCTCTAGTAGCTTTGTAACCGTGTCTTTGGGATTTTCTATGTATAATATCATGTCGTCTGCAAAAAGAGAGAGCTTGACGTCTTCCTTTCCAATCTGGATTCCTTTGATTTCTTTCTCTTCTCTTACTGCTGTTGCTAGGACTTCCAGGACTATGTTGAATATAGTAGTGGTGAAAGTGGGCACCCCTGTCTTGTTCCTGATCTTAGAGGGAATGCTTTCAGTTTTTCACCGTTGAGGATAATGTTTGCTGTGGGCTTCTCATATGTGGCTTTTATTATGTTGAGATAGGTTCCTTCTATGCCCATTTTCTGAAGAGTTATTTATCATAAATGGATGTTGTATTTTGTCAAAGGCTTTTTCTGCATCTATTGAGATGATCATGTGGTTTTTGTCTCTCAATTTGTTGATATGGTGTATCACAGTGATTGATTTGCGGATGTTGAAGAATCCTTGCATGCCTGGATGAACCCGACTTGATCATGGTGTATGAGTTTTTTGATCTGTTGTTGAATTTTGTTTGCTAGGATTTTGTTGAGGATCTTGGCACCTAAGTTCATCAGTGAAATTGGCCTATAGTTTTCCTTTTTTGTGTTGTCTTTGCCTGGTTTGGGTATCAGGGTGATGGTGGCCTCGTAGAATGTGTTTGGAAGTTTTCCTTCCTGTGCAATTTTTTGAAAGAGTTTTAGAAGGACAGGCATTAGCTCTTCTTTAAATGTTTGGTAGAATTCGGCTGTGAAGCCATCTGGCCCTGGGCTTTTATTTTTGGGTAGATTTTTAATCACAAATTCGATTTCTGAGCTTGTGATTGGGTTGTTCAAAGTTTCTGTTTCTTCCTGGCTCAGTCTTGGGAGATTAATCTTCCCCACGAAACTGTCCGTTTCTTCCAGGTTGTCCAGTTTGTTGCCACAGAGTTGCTCATAATAGTCTCTTAGAATCCTTTGGATTTCTGCATTATCTGTTGTAATCTCTCCTTTTTCGTTTTTGATTTTGTTAATCTGGTTCTTCTTTCTCTTTTTCTTGATGAGTCTGGCCAGTGGCTTGTCAATTTTGTTTACCTTTTCAAAGAACCAGCTTTTTGTTTTATTTATCTTTACTATTGTTTCTTTTGTTTCCTTCTCATTTATTTCTGCTCTAGTCTTTATAATTTCTCGTCTTCTGCTGGCTTTGGGGTGTTTTTGTTCTTCTTTCTCCAGTTGTTTTAAGCAGAGGGTTATGTCATCTGCTTCATATTTTCCTAGTTTCTTGAGATGGGATTGTATTGCTATAAATTTCCCTCTTAGAACTGCTTTTGCGGTATCCCATAGGTTTTGCACGGTCGTATGTTCATTATCATTTTCTTCTAGGAATTGTTTAATTTCTCCTTTGATTTCCTCAATGATCAGTTGCTTTTTTAGGTATGTGTTGTTTAATCTCCATGTGTTTGTGTTTTTAGTGGTTTTTTCCTGTAGTTGATTTCTAGTCTCATCGCATTGTGGTCCGAGAAGATGGTTGATATAATTTCAGTTTTCTTGAATTGATTTGCGGATGTTGAAGAATCCTTGCATGCCTGGATGAACCCGACTTGATCATGGTGTATGAGTTTTTTGATCTGTTGTTGAATTTTGTTTGCTAGGATTTTGTTGAGGATCTTGGCACCTAAGTTCATCAGTGAAATTGGCCTATAGTTTTCCTTTTTTGTGTTGTCTTTGCCTGGTTTGGGTATCAGGGTGATGGTGGCCTCGTAGAATGTGTTTGGAAGTTTTCCTTCCTGTGCAATTTTTTGAAAGAGTTTTAGAAGGACAGGCATTAGCTCTTCTTTAAATGTTTGGTAGAATTCGGCTGTGAAGCCATCTGGCCCTGGGCTTTTATTTTTGGGTAGATTTTTAATCACAAATTCGATTTCTGAGCTTGTGATTGGGTTGTTCAAAGTTTCTGTTTCTTCCTGGCTCAGTCTTGGGAGATTAATCTTCCCCACGAAACTGTCCGTTTCTTCCAGGTTGTCCAGTTTGTTGCCACAGAGTTGCTCATAATAGTCTCTTAGAATCCTTTGGATTTCTGCATTATCTGTTGTAATCTCTCCTTTTTCGTTTTTGATTTTGTTAATCTGGTTCTTCTTTCTCTTTTTCTTGATGAGTCTGGCCAGTGGCTTGTCAATTTTGTTTACCTTTTCAAAGAACCAGCTTTTTGTTTTATTTATCTTTACTATTGTTTCTTTTGTTTCCTTCTCATTTATTTCTGCTCTAGTCTTTATAATTTCTCGTCTTCTGCTGGCTTTGGGGTGTTTTTGTTCTTCTTTCTCCAGTTGTTTTAAGCAGAGGGTTATGTCATCTGCTTCATATTTTCCTAGTTTCTTGAGATGGGATTGTATTGCTATAAATTTCCCTCTTAGAACTGCTTTTGCGGTATCCCATAGGTTTTGCACGGTCGTATGTTCATTATCATTTTCTTCTAGGAATTGTTTAATTTCTCCTTTGATTTCCTCAATGATCAGTTGCTTTTTTAGGTATGTGTTGTTTAATCTCCATGTGTTTGTGTTTTTAGTGGTTTTTTCCTGTAGTTGATTTCTAGTCTCATCGCATTGTGGTCCGAGAAGATGGTTGATATAATTTCAGTTTTCTTGAATTGATTGAGGTTAGATTTGTGGCCCAAGCTGTGGTCTATCCTGGAGAATGTTCCATGAGCACTTGAGAAGAAAGTGTGTTCTGCTTTCAGATGGAACGTCCTAAAGATATCGATGAGGTCCATCTTTTCCAGTTTGGCATTTAAGACTTGTGTTTCTTTATTAATTTTCTGTTTGGATGATCTGTCCATTGGTGTGAGAGGAGTGTTAAAGTCTACTATTACTGTGTTATTGTTGATTTCTCCTTTTATGTCTGAAAGTACCTGTCTTATGTATTCAGGTGCCCCTGTGTTGGGTGCATAGATATTCATGACTGTTATGTCTTCCACTTGGATAGATCCCTTAATCATGATGTAGTGTCCTGCCTTGTCTCTTAGAATCTTCTTTACTTTGAAGTCTATTTTGTCTGATATGAGGATTGTTACTCCAGCTTTCTTTTGATTTCCATTTGCATGGAATATCTTTTTCCAGCCTCTCACTTTGAGTCTATGAGTGTCTCTAGGTCTGAAGTGGGTCTCTTGTAAACAGCATATATATGGGTCTTGCTTCTGAATCCATTCAGCCAGCCTGTGTCGTTTGGTTGGAGCATTTAGTCCATTTACGTTCAAAGTAATTATTGATATGAATGTTCCTGTTGTCATCTTCTTAGAAGTTTGGGGTTTCATTTGTAGGACTTCTCCTACTCTATTTATTGGCTATATCAGGCCCTTTAACACTTGTTGTAGGGCTGGTTTTGTGGTACAGAATTATTTTAGTTTTTGCTTGTCTGTGAAGCTTTTGACTTCACCATCAATTCCGAATGAGATTCTTGCTGGGTAGAGAATTCTTGGTTGGAAGTTATTCTCGTTTAGCCATTTAAATGTGTCTTGCCATTCTCTTCTGGCCTGCAGGGTTTCTGTTGAGAGATCCGCAGTTAGACGTATGGGGTTTCCTTTATATGTTATTTGTTGTTTGCTCCTAGCTGCTTTTAGTATTCTGTCTTTATATTTAGTCTGCGTTAGTTTGATTAGAATGTGCCTTGGTGTGTTTCTTCTGGGGTTTCTCCTGTATGGAACTGTTTGTGCTTCTTGGACTTGGTTGACTGTTTCCTTTCCCATGCTGGGGAAGTTTTCCACTATAACCTCTTCAAGAATTTTTTTGTAGCCTTTCTTGCCCCCTTCTTCCTCTGGAACTCCTATAATTCTAATGTTGGTGCATTTGATATTGTCCCATAGGTCTCTGATGCTATCTTCCGTTCTTTTAATTCTTTCCATTTTGTTGTGTTCTTCAGCACTATTTCCACCATTCTGTCTTCCAGCTCACTTATCCGTTCTTCAGCCTCTGATACTCTACTGTTGAGACCTTCTATAGTATTTTTGAGTTCAGCAATTGAGTTGGTTGTCTCTATTTGCTTATTTTTCATTTCTTGCATGTCTCTTCTCAATGCACTAATTTCCTCTAAGATTCTGCTTTTGGTGTTTTGCATCCTCATTAGTATAGCTTTTCTGAATTCTCTTTCAGATAATTTGTCTATCTCCTCCTCTGTCATTTGAAGCTGTGTTTCTCTAGCTTAGTCCTTCATTTGTGCATTGTTTCTCTGTCGTTTCAGTATTAGGTTAGTTTTTGTTTCTTTGTGGGTGTCTGTGTGTATGGAGTTCTTTTTCCCACCAGGCTTCTTGGGTGAATTCTCCCTTCCTTTGGGTTTCTGTCCTTCTAGAAGGGTTCAGTGGTTTGTGTCTTGGGTGGTGTTAGGTCTTGTTTACAGGTGAACAATCTCTAGTGTTGTATGTTCTTTGATAGTGTGGGGTCTTGGAATCAGTGCTTCTACTCCGAGGATTCTTGGTCTGATGATTGGTCAGGGGGTGTAGGCTCTATGTCTGGTGTGCTATGGTGTTCCATGATATTAGTTCAAATACTAGCATCTGAGGAACAAGAGGTGTGTCCCTGATGGGTGACAGTCATAAAAGCATGCAGATGTTTTCTAACATAGTCATTAGATATACATACATACACAGCAATAACCACATCTAACCTGTCTTGCAGTGATAAAGCATAGGAAATTTTTCTGGCAAATGACGCAATCAAAGATGATACTTGCCCATTAAGCTCTGAATTAATTAAAATAGTGCTTGGAAAAATAGATCTGGGGCAAGGTCCTGGCTTGGACTATTTCATTGAAAGCAATTTTTAGCTAAGACATGTGTTGGGGGTGAGGAGGTGGAGAGTGTATGGGTAATGAGAAGGAATAGATTTGTCTTGGAAGGATTTTATAGGGTTATGTAGCTAAGATTAGTGTGTTGTATTGTTTAGTGCAGCTGGAAGAGAATAGTGGAGACAGGAAGGTAGGAAATATTTCTCTAGAGAATAGTGGTAGATAGGAGAAAGTTTTATATTTAGAACATAGAGGGAGGAAGCAGTGGCAAAGAGGAAAGAAAATTAGAAGTTTCCAAGAATTAAAAAAAATTAAAAATTAAAAATCAAAAAAAGAAATTAAAATTTAAAAAGGGAAGAAAAACTTAATAAGAAGAGACAAAAAAAAAAACAAAACCCAAACCTGACCAATCAAACAAATAAACAGACTCGTCCGCAACAAATAAACAAACAAAAAAAGCTAAATACTGTCCCTGGCTTTTATCCTCTCATCCGTCTGGTGGAAGCCAATCTGCTCTCCATGGTGTTGTCTTGATGATATAGTCTTTCCCTTATGGCACCGGTTGCTATGGTTTGTTTTCAGCCAAATAAGGCGTTGCTGCAAGCTCAGGTGCTGGCTGGGACAGCGGGCTAATCCCAGTCCGTCGGGCGGGGGGCCACGGCACGTGCAGTACCGTGTTGGAGGGGGGTGCCCCGGCTCTGCTGCGCACCCGCCAGTAGCCTGCAATACCTGCCCTTCTCCCGGCTTCCTCTGCTATGGGTATAGCTATGGGGGTGCAGTGGCTCCTCCACCACTGACGTGCGTGCAGTGCCAGTTATGCGTCCAAGTCCCAAAGGCAGGCATAAGCTTCCCCATCTGGCTCGAGCCCGGTCCCTGGTCAGCAATCCATGGGCGACTTCCCCTTAACTAGCCCCCCACTAGGAGTGTTTGAACTTACCTGGTGCCAGGCAGAAAGTCGCGATTTTCGCCCAGCCAAGCGGCTCGATTTTCTCACTGGGTGCTCCCTCCCGGCTCCAGGTCGCTAGGCAGCACTCCGCACATTCTGCCTGGCCCTGCTCCAGTATCCTATCTTCGCAGTGTCTTAATTTCTGCCGGCGATCTGGGCGGATTCTTGGAATTTTCACTCTGATCGCTGCCCTCTCTCTCCTGAGGTTCCACTTAGGCTCCCTTTTAGGGCACTTGCTGGTGTCAGTGCGGTCTGGCGTGGGGCTTAGAATAGAAGGTTCTTAGAACAGTAGCTCCAGGAAAGTTCTGAGTGTTCACTCTTCTACTCTCGTGGACCTATGGAGTTTTTCTGTCGTCTAGTGGCTGGTTTGTTGGTGGTGTTTCATTTCTTGATTAGTTCTGGTGATTCTGTTGGGGAGCTGGTGAAATCTTCCCCTCATTCCTCTGCCATCTTGGCTCTGCCCCCAGGGTTTTCTTGTTTGTTTTATATATAATGTCCAGGGGTTTTAGCTGTATGTAACAGGAGGAATAGGGAAAAGTACATTTTCCTGAAAATGGAAATCCTTAAGACTTAAATTTTCATGTTGTCAAATCTCTCATTCTCCTGAATTTCTCTCTCTGGACTTCTTTGTATAGATCTTTTTCATCTTAGGATTCTTTTTTTTTTTCTTTAAAGATTTATTTGTTTATTTATTTTGGGCCGGGATCGGGTTGGGGAGGGAAGGGAGCGGGCAGGACACTTCTATTGGTCTTTCATTTCTCTATTTCCATCTGTTTTTGTTCTTTGGCTCCTGTGGGCCTCCCATCGCGGTGGCGTCTGTCGTTGCAGAGCGCTGGCTCTGGGCGCATGCGCTCCAGAGCTCTGGCTCGGTAATTGGACACATTGGTCCAGCTGCTCCGTGGCACGTGGGATCTTCCCAGGCCAGGGATCGAACCGGCGCCCCTTGCCCTGCAAGGCGGTGTCCTTACCCACTGGACCACCAGGGGAAGCCCTCATCTTAGGATTCTTAATTCTTTTTATTCGCTTATGATTTATATTTTTAGGAATTTCCTGCCTTCCTATTTATTACTTTAACATTTTTAGGAATCTGAGTTTTTCCTAAACAATTAGTGAGCTAAACCATTGTATTTCATTAAATAGCCATTCTTTCCCTATTGATTTGAGACGTTGCCTGCCTCATACATCAAATTATTGTATATGGTTGGTTCTGCTCCTGGACATTCTATTTTGTTTTATTGGTCTGTTCTTTCTTGTTCTAGTATCACCATTTTGTTACTGTAGCAAGCGCTGTTCTCTTGTAGTGTATGGCCACCTCCCCCTATGCTGTTGAAAATAATCATGCTTATTTTCTGTGGTCAACAATTTATTAACATTGTTGACATTTTCATGTGTTCTTAAACATGAGGACATTAAGGCTGATTTTGTTATCCTTATAGCACTAGATGGAGACAATTGTGATATTGAACCCTTCTTATTCAGTGGAGGCGATTTTCACCTCCTCTCCCAGAGGATATTTGGCAGTATCTGGAGCCAGTCTTTTAAAATAATATTATTCATTCACTTATTTATTTACTTATTTTTAGCTGCATCAGGACTTAGTTGGGTAACTGGGGCTTCTCTCTAGCCCCAGTTGTGGCATGCAGGCTTAGTTGCCACATAGCACATGGAATCTCAGTTCCATGACCAGGGATCAAACTCACATCCCCTGCATTGATAGGCATTCTTAACCACTGGACCACCAGGGAGGTCTTTCTGGAGACATTTTCGGTTGTCCAGACTGGGTAAGCGTTCCTGGCATCTATTGCATAGAGCCCAGGGATGCAGCTAAACACTTTGCAGTGCACATAAAGGAAAGTTTTACTGTTCTCAACACACAGCACTTTTGACACCAAATATGCTGGGATTCTTCCCATACTAACCAATTCTCCAACTCTCCAGACACCAACATGGTGTTCTACAGTTCAGTTATGATGCTCACCACCTGGCAGTAGCACAGACCCCACCGGGTAAGGGCTCAGTTCGACTGTCCCCCACTTCAGATATCAATTGCAGGTCCCAGGTTGTCACCTATACTTCTGACCAATTGACTACAAAATGGGGGTTCCCATACCCCTCCATCCTAGGGTTGAATAAGTTACTAGAATAACTCACCGAACTCTGGGAAACACTTAAGAATTTCTGGTTCATTATAAATGCTGCAATTTAGGCAAAGCCAAATAGAAGCAATGCTGCAAAGCAAAGTATGGCAGGAGCAGCCCAGATCTTTCATGTCCTTTCTAGGCACAACACTCTCTTAGCACCCCCAACAACCCAGAAGCTCTCCAGACCCATTTGTTTAGGGTTTGGATGGAGGTTCCATTATGTAGGCATGAATGATTGAATCCTTAGCCTTCTGTGGTTAAACTCAGTCTCCAGCCCCCACGCCTCTCCTGGGAGGTCAGAGGGTTAGGTTTAAAATTCCAACCCTCTAATCAGTTGGTTGGTTCCTGTGGTAACCAAAACCAGCCTCTCAGCCTGAGGGGCTTTTCTGAAGTTCACCTCATTAACATAAATCAGGTGTGTGAAACCTTTATTGCTCTTAGAGCTATTTATGGAACTGTGGGGAGAACTCAAATATTGTAACAAAAATTCTTCTGTCTCTCCATACTTAGGAAGTTATAACGGTTTTAGGATCTTTGTACAAGAAAGGGGACAAAGACCAAATATACATGTCTTATATCTTACCATGGGACAGTCCTCCACCATAAAGAATTGTCTGGCTCAAAATGTCAGTAGTGCCATGTTGAAAAACTCTGTTCTTGTCCTATGAGTAGGAAACAGAGACTTTGCTTTTTAAAAGAAGAGCTATTGGTTTTACATTGTTTATTTTGTAACTAGCCATATTACTGAAACCTCTCCAATAAAGAGTAAGGCTCCTTTAGCTTGAAAGCAAGTCATATTAAATGACATGTTTTCTTAGTTACCTCAGGGTATGTGATTTAAGGTCAGGTTCCTGATATTATGCCAGTATCTGAGACAGATGATCAAGATTTAAAAATATGGGCATAAAGGCTTCCCTGGTGGTCCAGTGGGCAAAGAGTCCACCTTGCAGTGCAAGGGACGCCAGTTCAACACCTGGCCTGGGAAGATCCCACGTGCCGTGGAGCGGCTGGAGGGGTGTGTCCAACTGCAAGTCAGCACTCTGGAGCCCATGTGCCCAGAGCCGATGCTCTGCAACGAGAGCGGCCACTGCAATGGGAGGCCCAGGCAGGCCAAAGAATAAAAGATGGATGAAAATAAATAAATGAAAAACCAATAAAAGAGGCCAAAATAAAAAAAAAATATATATATATGGGCATAAATCAAGTGTAAATTTAATTAGTGCTGGTGAAGAGGTTTCAGTAATACGACCAGTTACAAAGTAAATAATGTAAAAAAATATATTTCCGATGTTTAAGCAATAGTAATTGGGAAATATAATGGAGGAAATTTCCATTAACAATTTCCACCAAAAGTATGAAGTACCTAAGAATTAACTTTACAATGTGCATGACCTATGTGAAGATAACCATTAAAGTTTACTGAGGAATATAAAAGAAGACATGAATAAATGAAGAACACACAGACTCAATGGTATAAGAATGTCATTTAGCTCCAAATTGATCAATGCATTTAATATAATTCTCATAAAATCATAATGGGAATCTTTGGGGAAAGGAAAGGAAGGAGAGTCTCAACAAGATTCTAAAGTTTAAATGGAGGCTTAAATGGATGAGATTAGTCATCTCTTGCTTTTTTAAAAAAGAATTTTTTTTAAAATTTATTTGAGTGCTCTGGGTCTTAGTTGCAGCACGTGGGATCTAGTTCCCTGACTAGGGCTCGAACCCTGGCCCTTCTGCATTGAGAGCAGAGTCTTAACCACTGGACCACCAGGGAATTCCCCCATCTCTTGCTTTTTTAAGGAAAGAAAGTCCTCTCACTTTTTTTAAGGAAAGTTACAATATTTCTATGCTTGTAGAAAAATATATGAAATACATTGTAAGTTTATTATCTAGACTGTAAGTTTCAAATATTTAATATAAAAATAAATGAATTCTAGTTCTTCAATAATTGGACTTCTCTTATAGAACAAAGATAGAAAAATCTGTGAATAAAGTACAGAAACAAACCTGGTTTGATGAAGATGACATTTCCAATCTGTAGAGAGAGAATGGAGTAGTGAATAGATGAATTGAAGTAGGTGATTAGCCAGGTGACTTAAGGGAAATGGGTTATGTTTTGCCCTAAAGAGATTAACTGAAACAAATACTAGGTGAATTAAAGGTAGAAAATGAAACCATAAATATTTAAAATTTATAAATAAGAATATGAAAGTGTAAATAAGAATTATTGGGTTGGGGAGAGGCCCATTTATCGAAGTACAATTTAAAATATACAATATAGTCAGTCAAATGGCTCAAGAATAAGCCTATAAACATAGTATAAATAAGCATACTGTCTACCTACTACCCTGTATTGCTCCCTCCCCTCCCCCACCCATTTTATTCAACTAACCACTGTAATTTATGTATCCTTCCAAAGTTGCTTCATGGATTTACTAGCAAATATACATTCTTAGCCCTCTGCTTGTTTTAAAATATAAATGATAGTATACTCTACACTATTTTGTACCTTGCATTTAAAACTTAAAACTTTATACACTTATTTTAAACATTTTGTAGCTCTTTTCACATCAGTCAGTATGTGGAGAGCTTCCTCAGTATTTTTATAGCATTATAGAATTCCATGGTCTGGATATGCTAGAATATATCTAGCTCCTTGCTGGTGGGTGTTTGGGTTGTTTCCTCTTTGCTAATATAAACAATGTTGCAATGGATATCATTTTATGTGTCATTTTACAGGTGTATATTTTTGTGCATAAATTTCCAAAAGAGATAGTACTACTTCAGAAGATAGATGCATTTGTATTTTTTTTAAAACATTGGATACTTACTTTCTACAGCAGTTATACCAGTTTACCCTCCCATTAAGAATCTCAGAAGTTGCCCATTTCTTCAGTGTCCTCAAACAATGTATTACTAGTTGTTTTTTTTTTTTTAATTTCTTCCCACCTGTTAGGTAAAATTTTTCTTAAGGTTGTTGTAATTTTTCATTTTCTCCTAAAAATGAGATTAAATGCCTTTTATTTGTTTGAAAGAATTTTGAAACATGATATGGAGGCATAAACCATAAAAGAGAAACCAATGGAAAGATTTGACTATGTAAAAAATAAAAACAAAATTAAAAAAGTAAATGACAAACTGGGGTTAGGAAGTATTTGCAACATTTAGAGGTAGTAAAAAAATTTTTAGCCAGGTGACTTAAGAAATGGGTTATGTTTTGCCCTAAAGAGATTAACTGAAACAAATACTAGGTGAATTAAAGGTAGAAAATGAAACCATAAATATTTAAAATTTATAAATAAGAATATGAAAGTGTAAATAAGAATTATTGGGTTGGGGAGAGGCCCATTTATCGAAGTACAATTTAAAATATACAATATAGTCAGTCAAATGGCTCAAGAATAAGCCTATAAACATAGTATAAATAAGCATACTGTCTACCTACTACCCTGTATTGCTCCCTCCCCTCCCCCACCCATTTTATTCAACTAACCACTGTAATTTATGTATCCTTCCAAAGTTGCTTCATGGATTTACTAGCAAATATACATTCTTAGCCCTCTGCTTGTTTTAAAATATAAATGATAGTATACTCTACACTATTTTGTACCTTGCATTTAAAACTTAAAACTTTATACACTTATTTTAAACATTTTGTAGCTCTTTTCACATCAGTCAGTATGTGGAGAGCTTCCTCAGTATTTTTATAGCATTATAGAATTCCATGGTCTGGATATGCTAGAATATATCTAGCTCCTTGCTGGTGGGTGTTTGGGTTGTTTCCTCTTTGCTAATATAAACAATGTTGCAATGGATATCATTTTATGTGTCATTTTACAGGTGTATATTTTTGTGCATAAATTTCCAAAAGAGATAGTACTACTTCAGAAGATAGATGCATTTGTATTTTTTTTAAAACATTGGATACTTACTTTCTACAGCAGTTATACCAGTTTACCCTCCCATTAAGAATCTCAGAAGTTGCCCATTTCTTCAGTGTCCTCAAACAATGTATTACTAGTTGTTTTTTTTTTTTTAATTTCTTCCCACCTGTTAGGTAAAATTTTTCTTAAGGTTGTTGTAATTTTTCATTTTCTCCTAAAAATGAGATTAAATGCCTTTTATTTGTTTGAAAGAATTTTGAAACATGATATGGAGGCATAAACCATAAAAGAGAAACCAATGGAAAGATTTGACTATGTAAAAAATAAAAACAAAATTAAAAAAGTAAATGACAAACTGGGGTTAGGAAGTATTTGCAACATTTGGTTAAAAAACTTGATATGTACTTTTATTAAAAATCAGTGATAAGAGGACAATAATCCGATGAGAAAATGGGCATAGTACATGAGTAGGCAATTTCGAATGAAGAAATAAAGTAACCATTAAACCCAGGACAAAAATTTAGTTTCACTGGTAGGTATTGAATTAAGAATATTAAAACACTTTTGTGATAATTGGTTATTTCTTTAAAAGTACACATGTGGTGCTTCAATTAAATGAAACATAGGGGTATTCCATGATACACATTTTATTTTATTGTTTTTTTTTTTAAATAATGCATTGCTACTCTTTAATTGTTTTTAATAATTTATTTGGCTGTGCCAGCTCTTGGTTGCAGCACTCAGGATCTTAGCTGTAGCGTGTGGGATATAGTTTCCTGGCCAGGATTTGAACCCAGGCCCCTTGCATTGGGAGCTCAGAGCCTTAGCCACCAGACCAACAAGTAAATTCCCCATAATAGTTGGAGGTAGGTGGTAATGCTCTCAATTCCTTTCCAGCATCTCTTCCCTGTCCCCAAAGCTCCAATGGCCCTAGATGCTTTGGATATCAGAGTCTTAACATATTGTCATGAATTGCTCAAAAATCAGATGCAGGCAACAATAGATTCAAATGCAGTTACTTATTATGCACTTTTTCCCTTTGAAAATGAAGAAAAATATCTAATTATGTACTGGAGTCTGGAAAAGGTTGGTTCAATTCAGCATAAATATTTTTTGAGCACTTAGTATCATGTGCCCTGTGCAGTGATCTTTAGTCAGGATGAAAAGATAAACTTTATTTTCAGTCAACCAATTATCTGAGTCTTTACTGAATTTCTCTAACTTTGTTTCTTTTATAGTTTTTATTTTAGATTTTCAAACAAGAGATCAAGTAATCTTTCTGAAATTTTGTTCCAGACTTTTATTTATTATTTTTCTCACAGATTTATTATCGTGTAATTCACATACCACATAATTTGCCCATTTAAAGTGCACAATTAATTGGTTTTAGGATATTCACTAAAAACAAAATAAAAACAAAATTAAAAAAGTAAATGACAAACTGGGGTTAGGAAGTATTTGCAACATTTGGTTAAAAAACTTGATATGTACTTTTATTAAAAATCAGTGATAAGAGGACAATAATCCGATGAGAAAATGGGCATAGTACATGAGTAGGCAATTTCGAATGAAGAAATAAAGTAACCATTAAACCCAGGACAAAAATTTAGTTTCACTGGTAGGTATTGAATTAAGAATATTAAAACACTTTTGTGATAATTGGTTATTTCTTTAAAAGTACACATGTGGTGCTTCAATTAAATGAAACATAGGGGTATTCCATGATACACATTTTATTTTATTGTTTTTTTTTTTAAATAATGCATTGCTACTCTTTAATTGTTTTTAATAATTTATTTGGCTGTGCCAGCTCTTGGTTGCAGCACTCAGGATCTTAGCTGTAGCGTGTGGGATATAGTTTCCTGGCCAGGATTTGAACCCAGGCCCCTTGCATTGGGAGCTCAGAGCCTTAGCCACCAGACCAACAAGTAAATTCCCCATAATAGTTGGAGGTAGGTGGTAATGCTCTCAATTCCTTTCCAGCATCTCTTCCCTGTCCCCAAAGCTCCAATGGCCCTAGATGCTTTGGATATCAGAGTCTTAACATATTGTCATGAATTGCTCAAAAATCAGATGCAGGCAACAATAGATTCAAATGCAGTTACTTATTATGCACTTTTTCCCTTTGAAAATGAAGAAAAATATCTAATTATGTACTGGAGTCTGGAAAAGGTTGGTTCAATTCAGCATAAATATTTTTTGAGCACTTAGTATCATGTGCCCTGTGCAGTGATCTTTAGTCAGGATGAAAAGATAAACTTTATTTTCAGTCAACCAATTATCTGAGTCTTTACTGAATTTCTCTAACTTTGTTTCTTTTATAGTTTTTATTTTAGATTTTCAAACAAGAGATCAAGTAATCTTTCTGAAATTTTGTTCCAGACTTTTATTTATTATTTTTTCTCACAGATTTATTATCGTGTAATTCACATACCACATAATTTGCCCATTTAAAGTGCACAATTAATTGGTTTTTAGGATATTCACAGAGTTATGCAGCTGTTACTAAAGTCAATTTTAGAACATTTTCATCATCCACTGAAGAAACGCCATACACCTTAGCAGTCACTGCCCATTTCCTCACTCCAGTTCTGTCAACCACAAATCTGCTTTCTGTCTATAAGTGGCTTTTTTTGGGACATTTCATATAGACTCATACAATATATGGTATTTTGTGATTAGCCTCTTAGTATGTTTTCAAAGCTCATCCATATTTTAGCATATATCAGTACTTTTTTATGGCCAAATAAAACTCCATTGTATTAATATGCCACATTTTATTCATCTACTCATCAGCAGATATTCATTTGGATTGTTTCATCCTTTGTTATGAATAATGCTGCTATGAACATTCATGTACATGTTTTAGTGTGGATTGATGTTACCATGTCTTTGTGTACCTAGAAGTGGAATTACTGGGTCATATGATAACTTTATATTGAACACTTTGAAAAAGTGCCATACAGTTTTTTGAAGAGATTACAGTGTTTTACATTCCTATCAACATTGCATGAGGTTCCCAATTTCTGCATCTCCTTGCCATCATTTGATATTATCTTTTTGATTTTAGCCATTCTAGTCCCTATGAAGTAGTACCTCATTGACATTTTGATTTGCAAGTCCCTAGTGACTAATGACATTGAATATCATTTCAAGTGTTAGATGGCCATTTGTATCAACAACTTTGCATCTTTCTGACCATTCTTATTTAGTCACCATCAACCTGGAAAAGATCTCTACATTTAAGGATTCATGTCATTAGTTTTGTTTACCTGGATAATCCAGAGTAATTTCCCTATATCAAGTTACTTAGCCACTTAATCTTCACCTCATCTACAAAATCTCTTTTGTCAAGTCAGATAATATGTTCACAGACTCTGGTGTAAGGATGTGACCATCTTTGGGGACCATTTTCCTGTCTACCTCACCATCTTAACAATATAAAATTTTTTGATCCATGCACATGAGGTCGTTCCACTTATTCGGGATGTCTTTAATTTCTTTCAATAGTATTTTCTGGTTTTTCTGGATACAAATCTTGCACTTCTTTGTTAGGGTTGTTCATAACTTTTATTCATTTTGAATGATCGTAAATGGAATTATATTCTTTATTTCATTTTTGGTGGTTCATCGATAATATATAGAATTGTCATTTATTTTAATATTGATTTTGTATCCTGCAACTTTGCAGAACTTTCTTATTGTTCTAATAGATTTTTTTATGGATTCCTTAGAATATTATGTATCCATGATCATGTCATCTGTTAATAGAGATAATTTTACTTCTTCCTTTGAAATATGGTATCCTTTAATTGTTTTCTTATTTAATTGTCCTGCCCCAAACTACTTATGTGTTGTTGAAGTAGTAAGAGCAGACATCCATGCTTTGTTTTTGATGGCAGTGGAAAAGTATTCAGTCTTTCACTATTAAGTATGACGTTAGCTGTAGGTTTTTCATAAATACCCTTAATCATGTGTAAGAAGTTCCCTTCTTTTTCTAGTTTCTTGTGTGTTTTCATCATGAAAAAGTGTTGGATTTTCTCAAATGCTTTTTCTGCTTCTATTGAAATGGTTACGTATTTTTTAAGTAATGGCCTAACTGAAGTACAATTCATATGTCTTAAAATTACTCTTTTGAACTGTACACTTTGGGGATTTTTAAAAATATATTCATAGTGTGTAATTATCACCACTATGTAATTCAAGAACAGTCTCATCACCCCCAAAAGAAACCCTGTAACCATTAGCAGTCACTCCCCATCACCATCTCCTCCCAGCTCCTGGTAACTAATCACTATCATACTTTCTGTCTATGGATTTGCCTATTCTGGAGATTTCATATAAATAGAATCATATAATAGGTA
The DNA here is from genome assembly GCA_022376925.1 of Tragulus kanchil. Taxonomy (NCBI): domain Eukaryota; kingdom Metazoa; phylum Chordata; class Mammalia; order Artiodactyla; family Tragulidae; genus Tragulus; species Tragulus kanchil. Next base: position 59,510,349 of record JAIOJX010000001.1, on the reverse strand, counting down.
ACCTTCTTTGTTTGAAAGTGGGTGTTAGTCGCTCAGCTGTGTCCCACTCTTTGTGACCCTATGCACTGTAGCCCGCTAAGCTCCTCTGTCCATGAGATTTTCTAGGCAAGAATACTGGAGTGGGTTGCCATTTCCTTTTCCAGGGGATCTTCTTGACCCAGTGGTCAAACTCACGTCTCCTGCATTGGCAGACAGATTCTTTACCAGTGAGCCACCTGGGAAGCCCGTACTAAGCAATACTAATGAACTATTTTTTTAATTAGTATTATACTATGTCATACTTATTAAATATTATGCTACTTTTCTCTGCTTCATTGTTATTTCTCTGTATAAGTAAGGCTTATTATAATGGTGTTTACTTGTTAAAAATTATTTTTATTGACTTTTTTTTCCTGGTTGCTTTAATTTAGGGTTACTCCACCATCTGTTCATATGGCCTCTACAGTTTCAACTCCTGTGGTATTTAACCCTGCAGAATTTACTACCTCCACTCCTATTGCTGGGCTCCCACGTAAGTTACTGCTTTCAAAGAAAATACTATTATTTTGCATCAGGCCACTTAACTCAATTTGCCAGTATAAGCTATGGATCTCTGACAATCACATAAATTATCATTATGCTTGATACCATCTGTACTTGCTGATATCAATAGTAGCTTTGCCTAAGAACCTAATTGTCATGGCTTTTGCTGTGAATTTTATATTAACATGATTATTATAGCTTAAAGTGATGATTTAAGCATATAATTCATTAACATTGGAATATTTTGAAACAATGTCTTGCAACTAATGGGAATAGGAAGACGGCGCGTTTTGCCAAGTATGTCTGAAGAGAAGAAGTCTTATTATCCATGTGAATAAGATAAAAATGGGAAACAAATGTTGGAGCCTTGCTGTATTTTATTATTCTATATAAACCAGGTTTGGGATCCTTCTATTTTACCTATAAGAAGTGCTACATGACTAAAGGACCAGCTGTAATTTTGACCTTTAATCACACTGTGTAATATCTCCTGTTCTCTCCTCTTAAAGGGGACTACCGGGATGCTTTGAGCTGAAAAGTGAGACATTAGTTATCTCATAACCCCAACTTCTTTGCTACACATCTTCCGTTAGTAGAGTAATAACAAATCTGGAGAATATTGAATTCTGTATATATCTTAGGCAATTCTTTCTTATAGGTGTCTATAAGTCGCTTGTGCTTTAGAGGCCTCTGCACAGTACCATGATGTTAACCATCAGACTTAGTATTATAACCCTAGCAGTAATATGGAGCTCCCAAAGCCCTGTTGTAGCAAAATTGACACGATTTCTGGTAATAAAACTTACCAGGAATTGCTGGTGTCTAGCTGAGCATGAAAAGTGGTGGCCAGCCATCTCCATCATCTCGTGCAGTTGGCATAGATGAACGTTGAAATTGCAGGTTACCACTTGAGTTGTATTTTCTTCCAAGTAGAGATGATTCCAATCTTGAGACATGACTGAGATTCAGGAAATCTTTTGCAATATAATATCTTTCTCAAGTATAATAGATATTGTGAATATGACCATATCTGAGGTTGGGAGTTAGAATTATGGAATGAATTCCATTTTCAAAGTCTTGACTTCTGACCTTTGGCAGTTTTTGTTTCTTTCCTGTGTTTGATGTCCTTGCCTGCAAAGTGAAAAGCAATCTTGACCACAGTAATTTTAAAACTTAAAAGAGGTATAGTCTACATGTAATAAAATTAACTTATTTAAGTGTATATCTCAATGATTTTTAAATAAACTCACTGAATTATGTAACTATGACTATAATCCAGTTCTAGAACATTTCTATCATCCCAGTAAGATGTCTCAGCCCCAGACAACTACTATTCTGTTTTTTGTCTCTATCTATGAATTCTCTGGACTCTTCATATAAATGTATTAACTGTAGTTATTTGAAGTTTAGCCAAAGTTACTGCAGGACTCCTCAGATGAAAAAGACTCTATATAAATTATTCATTCACTGTTCTTGATTAAAAGAGTAATAGGTAATATTATGTTATTCTCTGCAGTTGGTCCCCTAGCAAATTCACCTCTATCATTTCGTGATACAGCTTTGGGTTTTGGATCCCCTGGAGCACGTGGAGCAACTGCAGTTACATCTAGTAAGATTTTACATTATTGGGATGTGTTTGGATGCTCATTGTAAATGTAACAAGCAGTAAGTAGGTTGTATTTTTGAGTTTCTAGGACTCAATTGGTTTTGATCATTTCATCAGAGTATCCAAAAGGTACATCAGAATTGACGATTGCCAAAGTGTTAGGAGACAGTTGATACCAATGATATTAATTCTTTTAGATGACTATAATCAAAACTGTTATCAAATTCTTGTCAATTTTTTTCCCTTTATTTTAAAGATTTTACAGAGTTTTATTGTTCACCAACAAGTATGTTCCCAGATCATTCATATGCATAGCCCTGGGCCCTCCCCACACCCAGTTCCCCCCCTCCCACCCCTCCAGACCATCACCCCAAGTGGTTGTAGGTACTCCTATTCCCTTAGCACAATGACAACAGCTATCTTTTCCACACATGACAGTACAGGTTTCCATGTTACTCCTTCCATGACTCCCTCCCACTGTTCGGTCTCCACAATGTCTTTATGTCTATTCTCTGTTTTTTCATGAGTTCCCTGCATGTGTTATCATGACCATCTTACTAGATCCCATATATATGAGTTAGTATACTGTATTTGTCTTTCTCTTTTTGACTGACTTCACTTTTTATGATAGGTTCTAGAGCCAGCCACCTCATTAGGACTGAGTCTTCCGCATTTCTTTTAACAGCTGAGTAGTATTCCATTGTTTATATGTACCAGAGCTTCTGGATCCATTCATTCGTCGATGGACATCTAGGTTGCTTCCATGTTCTGGCTACTGTATAGAGAACTGCAATGAACATTGGGGTACAGGTGCCTCTTTAATTTTTGATTTCATCAGGATATAGGCCTAGTAGTGGGATTCCTGGGTCATAGGGTGCTTCTATTTTTAGTTTTTTAAGGAATCTCCATGCTCTCTTCCCTAGAGACTGTATCAATTTACATTCCCACCAGCAATGCAAGAGGGTTCCCTTTTCTCTTCACCCTCTCCAGCATTTGTTCTCTGTCGATTTGTTGATGATGGCCATTCTGATGGGTGTGAGGTGGTATCTCATTGTGATTTTAATTTGCATTTCTCTAATGATAAGCGAGGTTGAGCATCGTTTCATGTGCTTTTGGGCCATCTATATGTCCTCTTTGGAGAGGCGTCTCTTTAGATCTTTTTCCCATTTTTGGATTGGGTTGTTCGCTTTTCCTGTGCTGAGTTGTCTGAGTTGTTTGTAGATTTTGGAGATTAATTCTTTGTCTGTTGTTTCATTTGCTATGATTTTCTCCCACTCTGTGGGGTGTCTGTTCAGCTTTTTGGTGATTTCTTTTGCTGTACAAAAGCTTTTCAGTTTCATGAGGTCCCACATGTTCACTTTTCTTTTCAGTTCCACTATTTTAGTAGGTGGGTCAGAGAAGATCTTGCTTTGATTGATGTCCTTGAGGGTTTTGCCTATATTCTCCTCTAAGAGTTTGATGGTTTCTGGTCTTACATTTAGGTCTTTAATCCATTTTGAGTTGATCTTAGTGTATGGTGTCAGGGAATGTTCCAACTTCATTTTTTTGCATGTAGCTGTCCAATTCTCCCAGCACCACTTGTTGAAGAGGCTGTCTTTGTCCCATTTTATAGTTTCCCCTCCTTCGTCAAAAATAAGTTACCCATAGGTGCGTGGGTTGATCTCTGGGTTCTCGATCTTGTTCCATTGGTCTATATTTCTGTTTTTGTGCCAGTACCATACTGTCTTGATGACTGTTGCTTTGTAGTATAGTCTGAAGTTAGGGAGGCTGATTCCTCCAATTCTGTTTTTCTTTCTCAGGATTGCTTTGGCTATTCGAGGTTTTTTGTGTTTCCATATGAACTGTGTTATTCTTTGGTCTAGTTCTGTGGAAAATGTCAATGGAAGTTGGATAGGTATTGCATTGAATCTGTAGATGATATTTGGTAGTATGGTCATTTTCACAATATTGATTCTTCCGACCCAGGAACATGGAATATCTCTCCATCTGTTTAAGTCTTCTTTAATTTCTCTCATGAGTGTCTTGTAATTTTCTGTGTACAATTCTTTTGTTTCTTTGGGTAGGTTTATTCCTAGATATTTGATTCTTTTGGTTGCAATGGTGAAGGGGATTGCCTCTTTGATTTCATTTTCTGATTTTTCATTGTTTGTGTATAGGAATGCCAGTGATTTCTGTGTGTTGACTTTGTATCCTGCGACTTTTCTGAATTCATTGATTAGCTCTAGTAGCTTTGTAACCGTGTCTTTGGGATTTTCTATGTATAATATCATGTCGTCTGCAAAAAGAGAGAGCTTGACGTCTTCCTTTCCAATCTGGATTCCTTTGATTTCTTTCTCTTCTCTTACTGCTGTTGCTAGGACTTCCAGGACTATGTTGAATATAGTAGTGGTGAAAGTGGGCACCCCTGTCTTGTTCCTGATCTTAGAGGGAATGCTTTCAGTTTTTCACCATTGAGGATAATGTTTGCTGTGGGCTTCTCATATGTGGCTTTTATTATGTTGAGATAGGTTCCTTCTATGCCCATTTTCTGAAGAGTTTTTATCATAAATGGATGTTGTACTTTGTCAAAGGCTTTTTCTGCATCTATTGAGATGATCATGTGGTTTTTGTCTCTCAATTTGTTGATATGGTGTATCACAATGATTGATTTGCGGATGTTGAAGAATTCTTGCATGCCTGGATGAACCCGACTTGATCATGGTGTATGAGTTTTTTGATCTGTTGTTGAATTTTGTTTGCTAGGATTTTGTTGAGGATCTTGGCACCTAAGTTCATCAGTGAAATTGGCCTATAGTTTTCTTTTTTTGTGTTGTCTTTGCCTGGTTTGGGTATCAGGGTGATGGTGGCCTCGTAGAATGTGTTTGGAAGTTTTCCTTCCTGTGCAATTTTTTGAAAGAGTTTTAGAAGGACAGGCATTAGCTCTTCTTTAAATGTTTGGTAGAATTCGGCTGTGAAGCCATCTGGCCCTGGGCTTTTATTTTTGGGTAGATTTTTGATCACAAGGTCGATTTCTGAGCTTGTGATTGGGTTGTTCAAAGTTTCTGTTTCTTCCTGGCTCAGTCTTGGGAGATTAATCTTCCCCACGAAACTGTCCCTTTCTTCCAGGTTGTCCAGTTTGTTGCCACAGAGTTGCTCATAATAGTCTCTTAGAATCCTTTGGATTTCTGCATTATCTGTTGTAATCTCTCCTTTTTCGTTTTTGATTTTGTTAATCTGGTTCTTCTTTCTCTTTTTCTTGATGAGTCTGGCCAGTGGCTTGTCAATTTTGTTTACCTTTTCAAAGAACCAGCTTTTTGTTTTATTTATCTTTACTATTGTTTCTTTTGTTTCTTTTTCATTTATTTCTGCTCTGATCTTTATGATTTCCCTTCTTCTGCCGGCTTTGGGGTGTTTTTGTTCTTTTTTCTCCAATTGTTTTAAGCAGAGGGTTAAATCATCTGCTTCATATTTTCCTAGTTTCTTGAGATGGGATTGTATTGCTATAAATTTCCCTCTTAGAACTGCTTTTGCGGTATCCCATAGGTTTTGCACAGTCGTGTGAGCACCCTGCGTTCCTGTCTGATGACCCTGGGCTTCTCATATGGTTTTTATTATGTTGAGATAGGTTCCTTCTATGCCCATTTTCTGAAGAGTTTTGATCATAAATGGATGTTGTACTTTGTCAAAGGCTTTTTCTGCATCTATTGAGATGATCATGTGGTTTTTGTCTCTCAATTTGTTGATATGGTGTATCACAATGATTGATTTGCGGATGTTGAAGAATTCTTGCATGCCTGGATGAACCCGACTTGATCATGGTGTATGAGTTTTTTGATCTGTTGTTGAATTCTGTTTGCTAGGATTTTGTTGAGGATCTTGGCATCTAAGTTCATCAGTGAAATTGGCCTATATTTTTCCTTTTTTGTGTTGTCTTTGCCTGGTTTGGGTATCAGGGTGATGGTGGCCTCGTAGAATGTGTTTGGAAGTTTTCCTTCCTGTGCAATTTTTTGAAAGAGTTTTAGAAGGACAGGCATTAGCTCTTCTTTAAATGTTTGGTAGAATTCGGCTGTGAAGCCATCTGGCCCTGGGCTTTTCTTTTTGGGTAGATTTTTAATCACAATTCGATTTCTGAGCTTGTGATTGGGTTGTTCAAAGTTTCTGTTTCTTCCTGGCTCAGTCTTGGGAGATTAATCTTCCCCACGAAACTGTCCCTTTCTTCCAGGTTGTCCAGTTTGTTGCCACAGAGTTGCTCATAATAGTCTCTTAGAATCCTTTGGATTTCTGCATTATCTGTTGTAATCTCTCCTTTTTCGTTTTTGATTTTGTTAATCTGGTTCTTCTTTCTCTTTTTCTTGATGAGTCTGGCCAGTGGCTTGTCAATTTTGTTTACCTTTTCAAAGAACCAGCTTTTTGTTTTATTTATCTTTACTATTGTTTCTTTTGTTTCCTTCTCATTTATTTCTGCTCTGATCTTTATGATTTCCCTTCTTCTGCCGGCTTTGGGGTGTTTTTGTTCTTTTTTCTCCAATTGTTTTAAGCAGAGGGTTAAATCATCTGCTTCATATTTTCCTAGTTTCTTGAGATGGGATTGTATTGCTATAAATTTCCCTCTTAGAACTGCTTTTGCGGTATCCCATAGGTTTTGCACAGTCGTGTGTTCATTGTCATTTTCTTCTAGGAATTGTTTAATTTCTCCTTTGATTTCCTCAATGATCAGTTGCCTTTTAAGGTATGTGTTGTTTAATCTCCATGTGTTTGTGTTTTTAGGGTTTTTTTTTTCCCTGTAGTTGATTTCTAGTCTCATCGCATTGTGGTCCGAGAAGATGGTTGATATAATTTCAGTTTTCTTGAATTGATTGAGGTTAGATTTGTGGCCCAAGCTGTGGTCTATCCTGGAGAATGTTCCATGAGCACTTGAGAAGAAAGTGTGTTCTGCTTTCAGATGGAACGTCCTAAAGATATCGATGAGGTCCATCTTTTCCAGTGTGGCATTTAAGGCTTGTGTTTCTTTATTAATTTTCTGTTTGGATGATCTGTCCATTGGTGTGAAAGGAGTGTTAAAGTCTACTATTACTGTGTTATTGTTGATTTCTCCTTTTATGTCTGAAAGTACCTGTCTTATGTATTCAGGTGCCCCTGTGTTGGGTGCATAGATATTCATGACTGTTATGTCTTCCACTTGGATAGATCCCTTAATCATGATGTAGTGTCCTGCCTTGTCTCTTAGAATCTTCTTTACTTTAAAGTCTATTTTGTCTGATATGAGGATTGTTACTCCAGCTTTCTTTTGATTTCCATTTGCATGGAATATCTTTTTCCAGCCTCTCACTTTCAGTCTATGAGTGTCTCTAGGTCTGAAGTGGGTCTCTTGTAAACAGCATATATATGGGTCTTGCTTCTGGATCCATTCAGCCAGCCTGTGTCATTTGGTTGGAGCATTTAGTCCATTTACGTTCAAAGTAATTATTGATATGAATGTTCCTATTGTTTCTTTTGTTTCTTTCATTTATTTCTGCTCTGATCTTTATGATTTCCCTTCTTCTGCTGGCTTTGGGGTGTTTTCTTCTTTCTCCAATTGTTTTAAGCAGAGGGCTAAATCATCTGCTTCATATTTTCCTAGTTTCTTGAGATGGGATTGTATTGCTATAAATTTCCCTCTTAGAACTGCTTTTGCGGTATCCCATAGGTTTTGCACAGTCGTGTGTTCATTGTCATTTTCTTCTAGGAATTGTTTAATTTCTCCTTTGATTTCCTCAATGATCAGTTGGTTTTTTAGGTATGTGTTGTTTAATCTCCATGTGTTTGTGTTTTTAGGGTTTTTTTTTTCCCTGTAGTTGATTTCTAGTCTCATCGCATTGTGGTCCGAGAAGATGGTTGATATAATTTCAGTTTTCTTGAATTGATTGAGGTTAGATTTGTGGCCCAAGCTGTGGTCTATCCTGGAGAATGTTCCATGAGCACTTGAGAAGAAAGTGTGTTCTGCTTTCAGATGGAACGTCCTAAAGATATCGATGAGGTCCATCTTTTCCAGTGTGGCATTTAAGGCTTGTGTTTCTTTATTAATTTTCTGTTTGGATGATCTGTCCATTGGTGTGAAAGGAGTGTTAAAGTCTACTATTACTGTGTTATTGTTGATTTCTCCTTTTATGTCTGAAAGTACCTGTCTTATGTATTCAGGTGCCCCTGTGTTGGGTGCATAGATATTCATGACTGTTATGTCTTCCTCTTGGATAGATCCCTTAATCATGATGTAGTGTCCTGCCTTGTCTCTTAGAATCTTCTTTACTTTAAAGTCTATTTTGTCTGATATGAGGATTGTTACTCCAGCTTTCTTTTGATTTCCATTTGCATGGAATATCTTTTTCCAGCCTCTCACTTTCAGTCTATGAGTGTCTCTAGGTCTGAAGTGGGTCTCTTGTAAACAGCATATATATGGGTCTTGCTTCTGGATCCATTCAGCCAGCCTGTGTCATTTGGTTGGAGCATTTAGTCCATTTACGTTCAAAGTAATTATTGATATGAATGTTCCTATTGTCATCTTCTTAGAAATTTGGGGTTTGATTTGTAAGGCTTCTCCTACTCTATTTATTGGCTATATCAGGCCCTTTAACACTTGTTGTAGGGCTGGTTTTGTGGTACAGAATTATTTTAGTTTTTGCTTGTCTGTGAAGCTTTTGACTTCACCATCAATTCCGAATGAGATTCTTGCTGGGTAGAGAATTCTTGGTTGGAAGTTATTCTCGTTTAGCCATTTAAATGTGTCTTGCCATTCTCTTCTGGCCTGTAGGGTTTCTGTTGAAAGATCCACAGTTAGACGTATGGGGTTTCCTTTATATGTTATTTGTTGTTTGCTCCTAGCTGCTTTTAGTATTCTGTCTTTATATTTAGTCTGCGTTAGTTTGATTAGAATGTGCCTTGGTGTGTTTCTTCTGGGGTTTCTCCTGTATGGAACTGTTTGTGCTTCTTGGACTTGGTTGACTGTTTCCTTTCCCATGCTGGGGAAGTTTTCCACTATAACCTCTTCAAGAATTTTTTTGTAGCCTTTCTTGCCCTCTTCTTCCTCTGGAATTCCTATAATTCTAATGTTGGTGCATTTGATATTGTCCCATAGGTCTCTGATGCTATCTTCCATTCTTTTAATTCTTTCCATTTTGTTGTGTTCTTCAGCACTATTTCCATTCTGTCTTCCAGCTCACTTATCCGTTCTTCAGCCTCTGATACTCTACTGTTGAGACCTTCTATAGTATTTTTGAGTTCAGCAATTGAGTTGGTTGTCTCTATTTGCTTATTTTTCATTTCTTGCATGTCTCGTCTCAATGCACTAATTTCCTCTAAGATTCTGCTTTTGGTGTTTTGCATCCTCATTAGTATAGCTTTTCTGAATTCTCTTTCAGATAATTTGCCTATCTCCTCCTCTGTCATTTGAAGCAGCGTTTCTCTAGCTTGGTCCTTCATTTGTGCATTGTTTCTCTGTCGTTTCAGTATTAGGTTAGTTTTTGTTTCTTTGTGGGTGTCTGTGTGTATGGAGTTCTTTTTCCCACCAGGCTTCTTGGGTGAATTCTCCCTTCCTTTGGGTTTCTGTCCTTCTAGAAGGGTTCAGTGGTTTGTGTCTTGGGTGGTGTTAGGCCTTGTTTACAGGTGAATAATCTCTAGTGTTGTATGTTCTTTGATAGTGTGGCGTCTTCAATCAGGGCTTCTGCTCCGACGATCCTTGGTTTGATGATTGGTCAGGGGGTGTAGGCTCTATATCTGGTTTGCTATGGTGTTCCATGATATAAGTTCACATACTAGCATCTGAGGAACAAGAGGTGTGTCCCTGATGGGTGACAGTCATAAAAGCATGCAGATGTTTTCTAACATAATCGTAAGATATACATACATACACAGCAATCCCCACAACTGACCAGTTTTACAGATATAAGGCACAGGAAGTCTTTCTGGCAATTCATGCAATCATAGATGATACTTTCCCGTTAAGCTTTGAATTATTTAAAATAGTGCCTGAATAAATAGATCCAGCACAAGGTCCTGGCTTGGATAATTACAGTGAGAGCAATTTTTAATTAGGACATGTGTTGAGGCTGACGAGGAGGAGAGTCTATAGGTAATAAAAAGGAAAAGATTCGTCTTGGAAGGATTTTATAGGATTAGGTAGCAAAGATTAGTGTGTGTATTGTTTAGTGTATTTGGAAGAGAATAGTGGAGACAGGAAGATAGGAAATAATTTATCTAGAGGATATTGGTAGATAGGAAAATGTTTTACATTTAGAACATAGAGGAAGAAAGCAGTGGGAAAGAGGAAAGAGAATTATAGGTTTTCAAGAATTAAAATTAAAATTAACAATTACAATAAAATAAACATCAAATAAAGAAATTAAAAATTAAAAAGGGCAGAAAAAATTAATAAGAGACCAAAAACAAACAAAAAACACAAAAAACAAAACAAATGAAAACAACAACAACAAAAAAACCAGAATAAACAAACAAACTAATAAACCCCAAACCAGACCAATCAATTGAATAAGCAATAGTCCACCAAAAAAAAAAAAGTTAAATACTGTCCCTGGTTTTTATCTTCTCATCTGCCTGTTGGAAACCAATCTGCTCTTGATGGTGGTATCTTAATGGCGTAGTCTTTCCCTTATAGTGCCGGTTGCTATAGTTTCTGTTTTTGTGTTCAGCAAAATGAGGGCTTTGCTGCCATACTGGGTGCTGGCCGGGACGGTGGGCTGATCCCAGTCAGTCGGACAGAGGCCATGGTGCGCGCAGTCCCGTGTTGGAGTCCTGTGTTCCTGGTCTTTCCCTGGCTTCCTCCGCTGCTGCTGCAGCTCTAGGGGTACGCAGGCTCCTCCACCACTGGCACACGTGCACTGCCGGTTACGTGTGTATGTCCCAAAGGCGGGCACGAGCTTTCCCGTCTGGCTCTTGCCCGGTCCCTGGTAAGCAACCCGTCGGCGACCTCCGCTCTCCGTTCAGCAAGCCCTCCAGTTGGAGTGGCTGAACTTACCCGCGACGCGGCGCTTCAGCAGCTTCTCGCGGTGGCGAGTTCTGGTGGCTCCTCGCGGCGGCAGGTTCCGGCGGCTACTCACTTGTCAATTTTGAAACTTAAAAATTTTTATTGTTGATCATACTGTTTAAAGTGATGTGATATATTGGGATTTCTACTTTTATTCTCTAAAACTTAATTTAAAGTTCGACCTGTATTACAGTTGATCCTCTCTTAAAGCTGATTACAAGAGCTTCTGTAGACCTATCCTAAATTTATTTCTGCCAGTTAGGCACTAGGTAAGTTGTAAATTAAAGAAAACTTAGTTATCTATTATTAAGTGTTAATTGTTCAGTCGTGCCCATCTCTTTGCTACCCCATGGATTAGAAACCACCAGGCTCCTCTGTCCATGAAATTCTCTAGGCAAGAATACTGGAGTGGATAGCCATTCTCTTCTCCAGGATATCCTCCCAACCCAGGGATTGAACCTGGGTCTCCCACATTGCAGGCAAATTCTTTACCATCTGAGCCACGTGGGAAGCCCCTAGGCTGTCCATTGACTATTACCTATTGTGAGCTGAGTGGTTAGAGGTCAGTTACTATTTAAACCTACCATTTAAGTCAGAGTCCACTTTAGAGAAGTGGTGTTTGTTTTCACTTTAAAAAGTTTACTTAGGGCTGAAATGAATCTTTCTTCAAACCTGTCATAAACTAAAAGTCAGTCCCTGTTAAGTTTGAAGTACTTATTCCTAAACGGAGTTATACACTGTATTTTGCATGACCAACATTTAGCTGAGTTTCTGCTGTGTACCTGGTTAACAGGCTATCCTATGAGCATTATGAAGGGTATGGCTTAAGAACTTTATAAGTTAACTATTTTTGCCAAAAATATAACACATAGTTTCCCTTATAAAATGCTAAACCAAAAAATTGATTCTTTCGGTCCTGGGTTGAGTCACTGAAATATGAATTTGCAAGCGCTTTGGTGACTCTTGCCATAACTCACCCCCACCTAAGTCTTCAAATTCCTTCCTGCATACTGGTACCATTGCCACAAACCCATTTTATCCACGACTGCCTTATGTACTTAATCCACCTACCCATCAGATATGTCTCAACTCAACACCCCAACCCAGAGTTGTTTTTTGCCGCTATTCACCTCTCTTTCTTCCCAAGCATATTTACTTGCTCAGATTCTTTATCTCACAAATTAGCCCTGTTGGGCAGCTCTCAGATATATATATCTATAAATTTATAGCCATTTGGGGTTATTTTCTCTAGATGTAATCAGCAATTTTTAAGAGAAGCTTGTTTATTGTCAATCTCATCTTTTGTGTGAGTCCAAGGACATAATGCTGAGGACTGCTAGCATGGAACAAGATACATAGTTGTTGATCAGAGACAGGATAGGAAAATTGAATTGTAGGATCTTTTAAAGGATGGTCTCACCATTTTAGGCTTCTCAGGTAGTGCAGTGGTAAAGAATCCACCTGCCAATGCAGGAGATACAGGAGACATGGGTTCGATCCCTGGGTCAGGAAGATCCCCTGAAGGAGGAAATGGCAGCCCACTTCAGTATTCTTGCTGAGAAATCCCATGGACAGAGGAGCCTGGTGGGCTACAGTCCATGGGATGGTGAAGAGTTGGACACAACTGAGCACACTGAGCACTCACTATTTTATGTAATGACTTTTAAGATAATCAGAATGAGATTTATTTAAATGTAAATCGAAACTTGGTATGTAATTATTTTCTATTATTTATAGAACAATGCTTCTCTTTTAGTACACAGAACATAGATTTGACTTGTATTTAGTTTAGACCAGAGTTGTAACTTGCAAAATCAGACTGTGATAGAACCTTCATCCTCAACACTATTGCTTCTTTTGGAATTAATTGAATTATTATTGTTATTTTAATATTCTGTACTATGACAGAGCTGATTTAAACCTTTTAAAAATACCATAAACGTAATTAATAAAGGTAAATACTACATTAAAAGTTTAAAATAATCACCATTTTTTATGACTATAAAAAAGTTTAAAATAATCATACCATTTTTTATGAATCAAGATTCCTTTGTGAAAAAAAAGATTCCTTTGTGTTTAGACTGACAGGCATTAGTTTTCTGAAAGTATCAACACAGTATCTTTGGTGAGGCATTCATTTGTCTGTTCTTTCTTTAGTGGTAGTGATGGTAGTTGCTTTTCTAAAAATTACAAAAACCATACACACATGGATATATACACCCTCTAGAGGGATCAATTTGGTGCTTAACAGCCATTTTTTCAAGCACATGCATACATTAAATGTGTTTTTTTTTTTTTTTTTAAAAATGGGATACACGTACACATAATCTTAGAATTTGTTATTTTCCTTTAAGTACATATTATCTTTGGACATCTGCCCATGTCAGGAAATGCTGACTTAAAAATAACTTCTTTGGGTTAAGGTAAGCTCCTTTACAAGAAAGACTTGGGTTTTTCTTAATGGTTTTTCTGTCTTGAATATAGTAATTATGCAATGTTAGAATGATTAATTGATAAAGGGGAATATTTGTAATGTTATTAATTTTTTTTAAAGATTTGATTTATTCATTTATTGGAGGGGGCGGGTTGGGGAGGGAGGGGGCAGGCGGGCCACTTCTCTTGGTCTTTTATTTATCTATTTTCATCCATCTTTGTTCTTTGGCCCATGCAGGCCTCCCATCGTGGTGGCCTCTGTTGTCGCAGAGCACAGGCTCTGGGTGCATGCGCTCCAGAGCCCCGGCTTGGTAATTGGACACATCAGTCCAGCCACTTCACAGCACGTGGGATCTTCCCAGGCCAGGGAATGAACTGGCGCCTCTTGCACTGCAAGGCAGTGTCCTTACCCACTGGACCACCAGGGAAGCCCTGTAATGTTATTAATCTTAAGCCTTTCTGAGGAAGGAATTATTTGCATCATATGGTTTATTCTCAGATGAAGGATATGATGACATGTGATGGTAAAGAGTGCCACGTGGGATCCAGTCTGTAATCTCTGCAGTGTTTCAAGTGATTTTGAGTGGTGGTGACCCCAGGGATCCTTGGTGGTTGGACATGATCTTCCCTTATGGTGCCCATTCCATTTTCTAACACAAAGAATGGAGAAATTATTGTAAGGACCCTTGTGGTCCTTATTTTTACCATATTTTTACCTGCCATCTGATTCTTTCCAGAGTTCTAAATTTTTGAAAATGAAATTTTGACCTATCTTATCCCTGTTTGGCTAGAGATTTTTGTACCAGACCCTCTCATAGGCTGCCAGTAGCATATGAGATGGCTTCTTATCCTTCAGATGCCCACCCTTGAAAATATTGCTAATTGGAAAAGCAAGACCAGTGTAAAACAAATAATTGTATACATGTTATAATGTATTCTTATATCTAATTTCTTGTTACAGAAGCAGGATTTATTCATTACAAGAACATCTGAAAATACAGAGAACCAAGAAGAAGAAAAAGAAACATTTCTAGTTCCCACCAGCCACAATTTTCTGTCCATTGTTTGTCTAGTGCTTACTGTATAAGAAAGAGCCAAAAATGCCATAGAAGTTCAGAAAGCCAAGAGATAACTATGAGTAGAAGAGAAGTGGGCAGGAAGGAAGAATTTGAGCTAGGCCATGATGTGTATTGAGAATTTCATGTACTGAAGACAGGGCATTCTATTAGGGTTGTAGTAGAAGAAGATACATAGGCGAGAGATCTAGGCTATAGTTAAAACTTTAAAAAGCTTTTAACTATAATACTGGCTAAGATGTATGCCTAGTATGGGCTACAGTGCAGAGAAACAGGCATTCTCCCCTACTGATAGGAGTGAAAATTGGCAAAATCTTTTTGGTAGTGGAATTTGGAAAGAAGTAATTGCAATTTAGAGCATACTGACCCTTTGATCTAGCAATTTCATTTCTAGGAATTAGTTACACAGATATATTCATGTAAATATGCAAAAGTTAGAGATGTACAAATATTTTGTGTAAGATTGCAATTTTTCTTTCCTTGAAAGTTTAGCAGAACTCACCAGTGAGGCCATCTGGATCTGGAGTCATGTTTCAAGATGGAGAAATTATTGAGTAAGCTGTAATCTCTGCAGTGTTTAAAGTGATTTTGAGTGGTGGTGACCCCAGGGATCCTTGGTGGTTGGACATGATCTTCCCTTATGGTGCCCATTCCATTTTCTAACACAAAGAATGGAGAAATTATTGTAAGGACCCTTGTGGTCCTTATTTTTACCATATTTTTACCTGCCATCTGATTCTTTCCAGAGTTCTAAATTTTTGAAAATGAAATTTTGACCTATCTTATCCCTGTTTGGCTAGAGATTTTGTACCAGACCCTCTCATAGGCTGCCAGTAGCATATGAGATGGCTTCTTATCCTTCAGATGCCCACCCTTGAAAATATTGCTAATTGGAAAAGCAAGACCAGTGTAAAACAAATAATTGTATACATGTTATAATGTATTCTTATATCTAATTTCTTGTTACAGAAGCAGGATTTATTCATTACAAGAACATCTGAAAATACAGAGAACCAAGAAGAAGAAAAAGAAACATTTCTAGTTCCCACCAGCCACAATTTTCTGTCCATTGTTTGTCTAGTGCTTACTGTATAAGAAAGAGCCAAAAATGCCATAGAAGTTCAGAAAGCCAAGAGATAACTATGAGTAGAAGAGAAGTGGGCAGGAAGGAAGAATTTGAGCTAGGCCATGATGTGTATTGAGAATTTCATGTACTGAAGACAGGGCATTCTATTAGGGTTGTAGTAGAAGAAGATACATAGGCGAGAGATCTAGGCTATAGTTAAAACTTTAAAAAGCTTTTAACTATAATACTGGCTAAGATGTATGCCTAGTATGGGCTACAGTGCAGAGAAACAGGCATTCTCCCCTACTGATAGGAGTGAAAATTGGCAAAATCTTTTTGGTAGTGGAATTTGGAAAGAAGTAATTGCAATTTAGAGCATACTGACCCTTTGATCTAGCAATTTCATTTCTAGGAATTAGTTACACAGATATATTCATGTAAATATGCAAAAGTTAGAGATGTACAAATATTTTGTGTAAGATTGCAATTTTTCTTTCCTTGAAAGTTTAGCAGAACTCACCAGTGAGGCCATCTGGATCTGGAGTTTTCTTTATGGGAAGAGTTTTGAGGATTGATTCAATTTCTTTAATGGTTATAGACCTAGTTAGGTGATAAATTGGATTTTTCTACATGTTTATCCAGGATTTTAAGTTTTTAACAGGAAGCTTAATCCAGATACCTGGCCTGCCATAATGCTGCTAGAAAGCAGCATTGAGTTAAAAATCTGTTACAGATTTTAATTCAAATTTTTTAAAAAAAACTATGTTTTTTTTTATCCTGAACGATCAAGGACTGAATGTTAAAATTTCTTACTTATTGCTAACGTTGTACACTTTATTTTCCAGTTACAGTGTCAACCACCACCACCACCACCACCACCACCACTGCCACCACCACCACCACTGCCACCACCACCACCACTACCACCGGTACCTTTACCTTGAATCTGAAGCCACTGACATCAGCTGGGATTAGTAACATTGTTCCAGCCAGCGTTGCATCTATACCTTTTACTCCAACTGTTAAGTAAGCATTTATATGAAAATTTGTGTCAGTTTCATTTTATTTGTCATACACAAGACATAGTTTGCTTGTCTAATCTTTAGAATAGTGTCTGAAAGTTAGGTAACTGACTCAGGTCAAGGAGCAGTTAAAGATTTCTCTTGCTTAGGAAGTTTAACAACGAAAAGGATGCCTTTGTCTTCTGAATATCATTATAATACAATTGTTACTATTGCTAATGATAGATAATATTTATTGTGTGATTACTATATGTTTAACAATATGGCAGTACTTTACAAACATTAACATTACTACAATACTGGCTAAGATGTATGCCTAGTATGGGCTACAGTGCAGAGAAACAGGCATTCTCCCCTACTGATAGGAGTGAAAATTGGCAAAATCTTTTTGGTAGTGGAATTTGGAAAGAAGTAATTGCAATTTAGAGCATACTGACCCTTTGATCTAGCAATTTCATTTCTAGGAATTAGTTACACAGATATATTCATGTAAATATGCAAAAGTTAGAGATGTACAAATATTTTGTGTAAGATTGCAATTTTTCTTTCCTTGAAAGTTTAGCAGAACTCACCAGTGAGGCCATCTGGATCTGGAGTTTTCTTTATGGGAAGAGTTTTGAGGATTGATTCAATTTCTTTAATGGTTATAGACCTAGTTAGGTGATAAATTGGATTTTTCTACATGTTTATCCAGGATTTTAAGTTTTTAACAGGAAGCTTAATCCAGATACCTGGCCTGCCATAATGCTGCTAGAAAGCAGCATTGAGTTAAAAATCTGTTACAGATTTTAATTCAAATTTTTTAAAAAAAACTATGTTTTTTTTTATCCTGAACGATCAAGGACTGAATGTTAAAATTTCTTACTTATTGCTAACGTTGTACACTTTATTTTCCAGTTACAGTGTCAACCACCACCACCACCACCACCACCACCACTGCCACCACCACCACCACTGCCACCACCACCACCACTACCACCGGTACCTTTACCTTGAATCTGAAGCCACTGACATCAGCTGGGATTAGTAACATTGTTCCAGCCAGCGTTGCATCTATACCTTTTACTCCAACTGTTAAGTAAGCATTTATATGAAAATTTGTGTCAGTTTCATTTTATTTGTCATACACAAGACATAGTTTGCTTGTCTAATCTTTAGAATAGTGTCTGAAAGTTAGGTAACTGACTCAGGTCAAGGAGCAGTTAAAGATTTCTCTTGCTTAGGAAGTTTAACAACGAAAAGGATGCCTTTGTCTTCTGAATATCATTATAATACAATTGTTACTATTGCTAATGATAGATAATATTTATTGTGTGATTACTATATGTTTAACAATATGGCAGTACTTTACAAACACTTCATATCATTTAATCCTCACAATAACCTTATGAGTTAGGTATTGTTTTGTTCTCATTTTATAGATGAGGAACCTGGAGCACATAGAGATTTTATTATATTCCTTTGGTCAGATGCTTGGTAATGGGTGAGCCAGGATTATAATTCAGGCAGTTGAGCTCTAGAGCCTGAATTCTTACAATTTATGCTATGTTCATCTCTATTTGTTTTTTTAATTAAATTTTTATTTTGAGGTAATTGTAGATTCACATTTACTTCTAAGAAATAATATCAAAAATTCTTTGTGTGCTTAAGTTTCCCTAATAATAATATCTTGCAATATTATAGTATAGTGTCATATTTAGGACATTGACATTGATGTAGTCAAGATATAGAACAGTTCCATCACCATAAGCTTCCCTCCTGTTGCCCTTTTATATTCGTACTTGCTACCCTCTTCTTTCCCTGAACCTGGGCAACAATTGCTCTGTTCTCCATCTCTACAATTTTGACGTTTAAAAAACTCATACAAATAGAAACATACAGTATGAGGTCTTTGAGAACTGTTTTTCCCACTAAGCATAATTCCTTGAGATAAAGTTGTTATGTGCATCAATACTTTGTTCTTTTTTATTTCTAAGTAATAATCCATGGTATTATATAGATGCATCATCATTTGTTTAACCATTCACCCTTTGATGGACATCTAGGTTGTTTCCAGTTTGGGGCTATTGTGAATAAAGCTGATATGAACATTCATGTACAGGCTTTTGGTGAACCTAAGTCTCATTTCTCTGGGATAAATACCCAGCTGTACAGTTGCTGGGTGGCATGTAGTTGCAAGCTTATTTTTTAAGAAAATTGCTGTTAATCTTTTCCAGAGTGCCCTTTTGCCTGTCCAACAACAGTGAATGAGAGGTCTAGCTTGTCCATATTCTTGCCAAGATTTGGTGTTGTCACTATTTTAAAAAATGTTTTGTTGTTGTTCAGTTGCCTATTCATGTCTGACTCTTTGTGACCCCATGGACTGAAGCACACCAGGCTTCCCTGTCTTCACTATCTCCTGGAATTTGTCCAAACTCATGTCCATTGAGTCGATGATGCCATCCAACCATCTCATCCTCTGTCACTCACTTCTCCTTCTGCCCTCAGTCTTTCCCAGCATGAGGGTCTTTTCCAATGAGTTGACTTTTCACATCACGTGGAGCTTTAGCTTCAGCATCAGTCTTTCAGGGAATTCAGGGTTGATTTCCTTTAGGATTGACTGGTTTGATATCTGCAGTCCAAGGGACTCTCAAGAGTCTTCTCCAGCTCATAGTAGTTTTAATTTGCATTCCCCTGATGACTGATGATGTTGAACATCTTTTCATGTGTTTATTTTCCATCTGCATATTCTCTTTGGTGAAGTGTCTGTTTATATCTTTTGTCCATTTCTATTTGAAGTTTTTTTTAACCAAGTTTTTGAAAGGTTTATGTATTCTAGATACCTGCCCTTTGTCAGATATGTGGTTATGAACATTTTTCTAAATGTAATTTGTCTTTTCATCTTTTAAAGTTTTTCATCAAATAAGACTTAATTGATGAGATCTGATTTATAAATTTTTCCTTTAATTAATTGTGTTTTTAGTGTCACATTTAAGAACTCTTTGCTTAACCCTAGGTCTCAAAGATTTTCTCCTAATCTTTTTCAAAAAGTTTTATAGTTTTATAACTTACATTTGCTGTATTCCCTTAGGGTAACTTCCAGAGACTTTGAGTGGTTGTTTTAAAAATAACCTTTACCAGTTATGGTGGTTTTGTTGGGGAGCAAGTCTGATAAACACACCATGTACTTTTTTGCTCTGAGGTCTCCTGTGTTATATTTTTAAAATTCTTGTCGTACTTTCAAAAGTGTGATCATCTGATCAGATAGTATCCTTCTCTTTAGTACAATCGTAACTCCTGTGATGACCTATGGTCAGCTGGATTATCTCGTAAACGAATGGAACCTTGAGTTAGAAGATCAAGAGAAACGCTTTCTTCACCAGGCCAGGATGGTCAATGCTTGGGACTATACATTGAGGGAGAATGGTGAGAAGGTAAGAAGATAATCTCATTAATCTACCTGCATTGTACAAGTATTTTCTGATGAACACAAGAGATTAGATTTGTGGCTAATTTTTTCTTCCAATATA
The DNA here is from genome assembly GCA_022376925.1 of Tragulus kanchil. NCBI lineage: Eukaryota > Metazoa > Chordata > Mammalia > Artiodactyla > Tragulidae > Tragulus > Tragulus kanchil. Next base: position 59,490,120 of record JAIOJX010000001.1, on the reverse strand, counting down.
GGTGAGGAACTTAAAAATATTTTCCTTAGTTAATAAGGAACTCCTTCATACTTGAAGTGTACATGAGAAGATAAATATGGTTTTAAAGTTACAATATGAATTCAAATATTTACACTATTATATTCTTATTTTCCTTTATAGATAATTGCTTTACATGGAGAAGTAGAGAAAATGAAAATGGACCAGAAAAGGTAGAACCTTAACTTCCCTAGGTTGGAAGATTAAAGATTTGTTTTGTTGTCTAGTTGTTTTTTCTTGTTATAGTTTATTGACATTTATTTTGTCACTCCAAATTCCTTTCATCAGCTCTTCTATTGACTTTTTTGTTTCAGGCTGGAATATGAATTGGATTTTGTCCTGTCACAGCAGAAAGAACTGGAAGATCTCTTGATCCCTTTAGAGGAGTCTCTAAAAGACCAGATGAGGTTTACTTATCCATGGTATACAGACCTGGAACGTGAGAGAACGTAAGTAATTAAATAAAGATTGAGGAATGGGGCAGGTTTTATTTATTTTTTGGGGGGGTAGCAGGTTGGGGAGGGAGAGGGGCAGACGAGCCACTTCTATTGGTATTTCATTTATCTATTTTCATCTATCTTTGTTCTTTGGCCTGTGTGGGCCTCCCATCACAGTGGCCTCTGTTGTCTCAGAGCACCGGCTCTAGGCGTATGCGCTCCAGAGCTCCAGCTCGGTAATTGGACACATCGGTCCAGCCACTCCGCAGCACGTGGGATCTTCCCAGGCCAGGGCTCAAACCAGCGCCCCTTGCACTGCAAGGCGGTGTCCTTACCCACTGGACCACCAGGGAAGCCCCGGGGCAGGTTTTAGCTACTAGAAAATGGTAAAAATGCTTTCAAAGGCAGGGAGTAATAAATTGGTAAAATAACCATGATGGGAGTATTTTTCATCAACAGCAGTTCACCTAGTGAGTGTTGATACTTTGGGTCTGAATAAAACTGAGAAAAAAATTGGTAGAAGAGTGCAAGCTCTTGGTAGTTGCCATTTATCAACTTATTTGACTGTTTTCTGTTTATCTTTTCAGGATTCTTATAAATGAAGTAATCATTCTGGCAGTTTTGTTTTATAGCATTTTCTATACTTTTATTAATCTCAAGCTTATGCATGACCACTATAGAGTTTTTATATTTGTCAAGTTTGTTCTTAAATTAGAAATACAAATTTTATGTATGTGGCATCATGATATTACAGAACATTTATGATCTCCTTTTTATATTGACTCTTTTCAACCTAATGTTCATACAGTTGCTTCAGTGATAAATCCATTTCTTATTTTAAAAGCAGTTTATTAATCTGGGGGCAGACTGTGTGGCTTGTAAACATTGAATGATTTTGCCAGTGTCTTGGATTGAATATATTTTATTTGTGTTATTTAGTCTTTAGCTTTGGTCAATATATTGCCAATAATTCCCACAGCAACTTTATTTCTTTAGAACTGAGATTTGGTAATCAGGTCAAATTATAAAATGTTGTTAGAAGAACTTGTATGAATCTTCTACATAAACTAGATTGAGACTAAATCTGTCTGATTTTATCAGTACCTTATTAGTGAGTTAAGACTGAGCTTATTTTTTAAATCCTTGCAAGTTAACTTTTTGTAGATGGATTAAATGTGATAAGTAAAGCTAATCTGTATGAACTTTAGCTCTATTTCTTCTTTGTATTTCAGCCTTTAGGAATCTTTCTTTTCATTGCACTGATTAGTCTATGCATTCTGTCTTTTTTTTTGGAAACAGAGTTACATTTTCAGCCACGTGATCTTAACTGTAGGTTGAAATAATAATTGAAACATTAGTTTTTTTACACTTGCTTTCAGGTAGTTAGATTTATATTGTGTTAGAATCTTTACTAGAGTCTTCAACAATCAAGGCAGCCAATTATCTATGAGTACTTTGGGACAGAAAGGCAGTAGTTATGAATTAGTCTAATTGAATTACTTAGTGTTTATAGACATTAAGATTGAAAATTCCTTTGGTTGCTTATTGACTAGGTTAAGAGTGTGTTATGTGTGTGTGTGCACACACTAATAGTTGGGGTAGAAATCTTGAGAATTTAGTCAACTGATGAATTTTTTGTGAACTTAACAGATTTGTCTGCCTATGATTATTGTGAATCTCTTTTCTCAAAATATATTTTCTTGGATGATGGAGTGTATTTGTATGAGGTTTTACTTTGAAAATTTATGTATTCAGAATTATTGAAGAGATCTCAAAATTTGCTAAATATCTCTAAACACCAAAATCACTTCTCATATATCTAAGTGACCTCTGGATTTATTCTGATATCTAGAAAGAGTTTATAGGTGACTAAAAATGGCAAGGTGAATAAAAGCTTTTACTTATGGAGTATTTTTAGAGTACAATCATGAATACTATAGCTATAAAAATGTGCCGTTAGTCATAACTGAGACACACTGAGAAGGTAGGGGAACTGGGCAAATCCAATTGGCAATATCATTCTTTGTATGTTAGTAATAGTGCATACTGAAGAAAACATTTTTTGTTAATCCCTTTATTTTACCTGCCTTTTCAGTTACAAGGCAGCAGACAGTGTAGACGCTCAGCTGAAACAAATGGCCCACGATCTCAAGCAGCTTATTGAGTACCTGAATGTATTTGGAAATCCTGCTGACACTACTGAACCGGTGTGTTAACTGCTTTATCTATTTAGACAAGCAAAATTTAGTATGAAATTAGCACCCAGTTGTTCTTTTACCTTCTCCTGTCCTCTATAGTGTTCCTTACCTACCTCCAGAGATATGAGTCTTTTAGATGTAGAGCAAGAAGTATTTAGGAGCAGAAAAAGTTGTGAGTTTTTTGTGATTATTTCCAGGAGGGTAAACAAACTTACTGGTCTCCTAAAATTTTCAGGATTTTTCTCTCTGTTCTTCTCATAAGTACGTCCATATTCTAATTTTTCTGTTCACTTACTAATTAGGTAGTTTATTCACCTTTACATATTCATATGATCATATGTGTATAAATATATATACACACTTGAGTCTGTTAGGTATATTCAGGCAATCCTTAATTTATAATTAGGTTACATTTCAAAAGTGTGAAAAGTCAACTACTTGAGACTCACAATATATCTTTCCATAGAAATTTTGTTAAGTATAGTTATTAGGTTTCCACCTGTCTTGTGGAATCCTGATGCTGCTTAGTCACTTCAGTTGTGTCTGACTCTGTGTGACCCCATGGACCCCAGGGAGCCTGTCAGGCTCCTCTGTCCTTGGAATTCTCCAGACATGAATACTGGAGTGGGTTGTCATGCCCTCTTCCAGGGGGATCTTCACAACCCAGGAATGGAGCCATCAGGGAAGCCCTGTATATATGAGACCCCACGAACTGTAGTTCTCCAGACTTCTCCATCCATGGAGTTTTCCAGGCAAGAATACTGGAGTGGATTGCCATTTCCGTCTCCTTGTGGAATCCTAGTTAACTCATAATGTAAATTTATTATAACATGAGAAAATATAGCCAAGGCTCCAGTTAGAGAGTTGAGATGTTCTGAATTAATTTGGTGGAAAGAAAAGATTGATTTATTTTCCTTTATCTGTACTCTATAGAATTTATTTTCTCTACCTTTCCCTATTGTCTTAGCAAAATTATGCTATTCTCTACTTTGGGTGAATCTAAACTAGAACAAAGACAAATATAATGCAGTCTGGGTTTACACATGCCACCATCTTCCTACAAGAATTGACATTATAGATTTTATTTAGTTAAAGATTAGATCACCATTGTGATTCCAAAATTCAAGATTATTTGTCATAGAACTTTGATGCATACATAAATACAAGCAGATTTAGACATGACAATTACCTACCTCCAGAGATATGAGTCTTTTAGATGTAGAGCAAGAAGTATTTAGGAGCAGAAAAAGTTGTGAGTTTTTTGTGATTATTTCCAGGAGGGTAAACAAACTTACTGGTCTCCTAAAATTTTCAGGATTTTTCTCTCTGTTCTTCTCATAAGTACGTCCATATTCTAATTTTTCTGTTCACTTACTAATTAGGTAGTTTATTCACCTTTACATATTCATATGATCATATGTGTATAAATATATATACACACTTGAGTCTGTTAGGTATATTCAGGCAATCCTTAATTTATAATTAGGTTACATTTCAAAAGTGTGAAAAGTCAACTACTTGAGACTCACAATATATCTTTCCATAGAAATTTTGTTAAGTATAGTTATTAGGTTTCCACCTGTCTTGTGGAATCCTGATGCTGCTTAGTCACTTCAGTTGTGTCTGACTCTGTGTGACCCCATGGACCCCAGGGAGCCTGTCAGGCTCCTCTGTCCTTGGAATTCTCCAGACATGAATACTGGAGTGGGTTGTCATGCCCTCTTCCAGGGGGATCTTCACAACCCAGGAATGGAGCCATCAGGGAAGCCCTGTATATATGAGACCCCACGAACTGTAGTTCTCCAGACTTCTCCATCCATGGAGTTTTCCAGGCAAGAATACTGGAGTGGATTGCCATTTCCGTCTCCTTGTGGAATCCTAGTTAACTCATAATGTAAATTTATTATAACATGAGAAAATATAGCCAAGGCTCCAGTTAGAGAGTTGAGATGTTCTGAATTAATTTGGTGGAAAGAAAAGATTGATTTATTTTCCTTTATCTGTACTCTATAGAATTTATTTTCTCTACCTTTCCCTATTGTCTTAGCAAAATTATGCTATTCTCTACTTTGGGTGAATCTAAACTAGAACAAAGACAAATATAATGCAGTCTGGGTTTACACATGCCACCATCTTCCTACAAGAATTGACATTATAGATTTTATTTTTAGTTAAAGATTAGATCACCATTGTGATTCCAAAATTCAAGATTATTTGTCATAGAACTTTGATGCATACATAAATACAAGCAGATTTAGACATGAAGCAGAGCTGATGTGTACTTTCTCTGTGTTGAATAATGTAAGATAAGTGTTCTGAACAGAGTAAGTAAAATGAAACTGTAATCCTACCTTTATCTTTTTTTCCCTCTACTTAGCCTTGGATTGTTTTATTTTATTTTAGTAGTGGAGAGTAAATGGTTTGCATCTTTTGTTTCTGTTTTTCCTGGCAAGGGTGATTGAGATGTTTAAGATGAGTGAATTGAAGGATAATTGCTTCTTGATAGCAGGACAAAAGAAGCAAAGAGATCAGCAACAATTCATCTCTTTTCTCAGCATAAATCATTGAACAGAAAGCAGAGAAAACATTTGCTGAACAATAATATTCTTGTAGATAATTAATTGTAACCAGATCAACAAAGCCTTATTACTGTGGGCCAATACACTAGGGTAGAAAAATAGCAAGTATGTTCAATGATATTCACAGTGATAGGATTTACTCGTCTATTTTTACCATTTTCAGAGGGATGTAGGAAAGACCACTTGCTTTCTAAAATTTTTATTAAGCAAGTTTGTAGCATGGTATATGACATTCAGCAACGGATTTTTATAGAATTCATTGTTACTACTACAAATTATATTTGTTATATTAAAATGCACTAAATTTGTTGTTTTTATTATATAACCATTTAAGTGTGGTAACATTTTCATTTCTTGTTTTCAGTGTTATCCTGGACTTTGCCAGAATATTTATCAAAAGTATTCTAACATTTTTAAAAGGATTAGTATTTTTGTTACAAAATAAGTACATATGCTTATTCAATCTGTTAAGCTTAGAAAATATGAGAATCTGTAAAGAAAATTAGATCCCCTGTGTTACCAGTATTCTGCTAATATATTAGTATATTTCTTTTAAGCATTTTTGCTATGCTAGTAAAAACCCTTATTTTCTTTTAAATAGTATTGGAAAAATACCTATATAAAGTTTTGGATTCTGTCTCATTTAGTATTCTTTCATGGTATTTTCCCCAAATTTTAACCATCTTCCTACAAGATTACTTTTTTTTTTTCCTTTCTGTTTTGTCATAGAATTGACAATAAACAAGCAGATTTAGACATGAAGCAGAGCTGATGTGTACTTTCTCTGTGTTGAATAATGTAAGATAAGTGTTCTGAACAGAGTAAGTAAAATGAAACTGTAATCCTACCTTTATCTTTTTTTCCCTCTACTTAGCCTTGGATTGTTTTATTTTATTTTAGTAGTGGAGAGTAAATGGTTTGCATCTTTTGTTTCTGTTTTTCCTGGCAAGGGTGATTGAGATGTTTAAGATGAGTGAATTGAAGGATAATTGCTTCTTGATAGCAGGACAAAAGAAGCAAAGAGATCAGCAACAATTCATCTCTTTTCTCAGCATAAATCATTGAACAGAAAGCAGAGAAAACATTTGCTGAACAATAATATTCTTGTAGATAATTAATTGTAACCAGATCAACAAAGCCTTATTACTGTGGGCCAATACACTAGGGTAGAAAAATAGCAAGTATGTTCAATGATATTCACAGTGATAGGATTTACTCGTCTATTTTTACCATTTTCAGAGGGATGTAGGAAAGACCACTTGCTTTCTAAAATTTTTATTAAGCAAGTTTGTAGCATGGTATATGACATTCAGCAACGGATTTTTATAGAATTCATTGTTACTACTACAAATTATATTTGTTATATTAAAATGCACTAAATTTGTTGTTTTTATTATATAACCATTTAAGTGTGGTAACATTTTCATTTCTTGTTTTCAGTGTTATCCTGGACTTTGCCAGAATATTTATCAAAAGTATTCTAACATTTTTAAAAGGATTAGTATTTTTGTTACAAAATAAGTACATATGCTTATTCAATCTGTTAAGCTTAGAAAATATGAGAATCTGTAAAGAAAATTAGATCCCCTGTGTTACCAGTATTCTGCTAATATATTAGTATATTTCTTTTAAGCATTTTTGCTATGCTAGTAAAAACCCTTATTTTCTTTTAAATAGTATTGGAAAAATACCTATATAAAGTTTTGGATTCTGTCTCATTTAGTATTCTTTCATGGTATTTTCCCCAAATTTTAACCATTTTTTGAAAATGGTTATAATGATTCCATAATATTTTATCAGAGATGACTTTACCATAATACATTTAATCATTTGCTATTGATGGAGATATTGTTTCCAATTTTTACCATTATGAAATTAACCTGTAATGACCTATTATATGTTTAGATTTCATTATTTCTTCTTGATTGATTTCTAGAAGTAAAGTATAATGAGTTAAAAGATATGAATATTTTAAGACTCTGATATATATTGAAAAAAAATACATTTTGAAGGGCTAGGTCAGTTTATATTACCATAGGCTGTATATGAATATACCTATTTTCCCCATGTAACTTGTCAACTGAGTATTACCATTTATTAAAAGTTGATGATTTGGAAATCTTGCCATATGCGACAACATGTATGGACCTTGAAGGCATTATGCCAAGTAAAATAAGTTAAAGACAAATACTATATGATGTCATTTATGTATGGAATTTGAAAACTAAAACTAAACCAAGCTCATGGGTACACAAAACAGATTGGTGATCTACAGAGGATGGAGGTGAGTGGTTGGGCAAAATGGCCGAAGGGAGTCAAAAGGTACAAACTTCTAGTTATAAAATAAGCAAGTCATGGTGACTATAGTGAATAATACTGTGTCATATATTTCAAAATTGCTAAGAGAATAGATTGAAAAAGTCCTCATCAGAAGAAAAAAAATTCTTTTATAACTGTATGGTGGATGTTAACTATGTGAATTTCTTGTCCTGTCAAATGTCTCTTTTTATTTATTTATTTATTTTGGGCGGGGGTCCAGTTGGGGGGGGAGGGGATGGGCGGGCCACTTCTATTGGTCTTTCATTTCTCTATTTTCATCCGTCTTTGTTCTTTGGCTCCTGTGGGCCTCCGATCGCCGTGGCCTCTGTTGTTGCAGAGCACCAGCTCTGGGCGCATGTACTCCAGAGCTCCGGCTCGGTGGTTGGACACATGGGTCCAGCCGCTCCATGGCACGTGGGATCTTCCCAGGCCAGGGATCGAACCGGTGCCCCTTGCACTGCAAGGTGGTGTCCTTACCCACTGTTATTTTCTTTTAAATAGTATTGGAAAAATACCTATATAAAGTTTTGGATTCTGTCTCATTTAGTATTCTTTCATGGTATTTTCCCCATTTCAGAATGGTTATAATGATTCCATAATATTTTATCAGAGATGACTTTACCATAATACATTTAATCATTTGCTATTGATGGAGATATTGTTTCCAATTTTTACCATTATGAAATTAACCTGTAATGACCTATTATATGTTTAGATTTCATTATTTCTTCTTGATTGATTTCTAGAAGTAAAGTATAATGAGTTAAAAGATATGAATATTTTAAGACTCTGATATATATTGAAAAAAAATACATTTTGAAGGGCTAGGTCAGTTTATATTACCATAGGCTGTATATGAATATACCTATTTTCCCCATGTAACTTGTCAACTGAGTATTACCATTTATTAAAAGTTGATGATTTGGAAATCTTGCCATATGCGACAACATGTATGGACCTTGAAGGCATTATGCCAAGTAAAATAAGTTAAAGACAAATACTATATGATGTCATTTATGTATGGAATTTGAAAACTAAAACTAAACCAAGCTCATGGGTACACAAAACAGATTGGTGATCTACAGAGGATGGAGGTGAGTGGTTGGGCAAAATGGCCGAAGGGAGTCAAAAGGTACAAACTTCTAGTTATAAAATAAGCAAGTCATGGTGACTATAGTGAATAATACTGTGTCATATATTTCAAAATTGCTAAGAGAATAGATTGAAAAAGTCCTCATCAGAAGAAAAAAAATTCTTTTATAACTGTATGGTGGATGTTAACTATGTGAATTTCTTGTCCTGTCAAATGTCTCTTTTTATTTATTTATTTATTTTGGGCGGGGGTCCAGTTGGGGAGGGAGGGGGATGGGCGGGCCACTTCTATTGGTCTTTCATTTCTCTATTTTCATCCGTCTTTGTTCTTTGGCTCCTGTGGGCCTCCGATCGCCGTGGCCTCTGTTGTTGCAGAGCACCAGCTCTGGGCGCATGTACTCCAGAGCTCCGGCTCGGTGGTTGGACACATGGGTCCAGCCGCTCCATGGCACGTGGGATCTTCCCAGGCCAGGGATCGAACCGGTGCCCCTTGCACTGCAAGGTGGTGTCCTTACCCACTGGACCACCAGGGAAGCCCCTCAAATGTCTCTTAATGTTCTTTATTTTTGTACTCTAGAAGTCAGGTTTTTTATTGAATTGTAGGAACTGAATTCTTGAAAGTGGGAAAATAGATTGAATTAATATATAGATGTAATGAACATTACAAATATAAAATGCAATTAATATTAAGTACATTCTCAGTTAATTTCTTATCAGAAGAAATGAAAATAACTTGCTAATTTAACTTTTTAAGTTTATTTTTCATTTACCATACCAGAATAATCAAAATCTAAAAATTCTGTGTGTTTTCAGGTCCATCAGATCTGCAGAATTCTGAATGCTCATATGAACTCTCTGCAGTGGATTAATGATACTTCAGGTGGGAGTTTATTTGTTCCCAAAGATATCTGTAAGTAGAAAATGTGATACAAGTCAGGTGTTGTACATCATGAGCACAGTCAAATAAGAGCTCAGTTTGTAGAAGTACTACTTAACACATGGTATGCCTATATTCATTTGGAAGAACAGTAATTGCTTATTTATACAAAGTGAAACACAGGAAGGATAAACTAGAAATTAATGAAAATAGGGAGTGTTTAGGGGAATGGGTGTGGAGGAGGCAGGAATAGAAACAGGGCTTCTGTGACTATGCCTTTTTATACAGTTTTGACTTCTGAACCATATAAAAGTTTAAATATTCACAAATTTAAATTAAGGGAAAAATAATGGGAAGAAAAACAAATTCTAAAATTGAATACAAAATGAAACCAAACAAACCTGTGTAACCAATTTATAACATAAACCTGTAGTTCAGATGACTTTTGCACATAGTGTTTCTTTGTGTGTGTGTGTGGGGGGGGCGGGTTGGGGAGGGCAGGGGGCAGGCAGGCCACTTTGGTCTTTCATTTATCTATTTTCATCCATCTTTGTTCTTTGGGCCACATGGGCCTCCCATCACAGTGGCCTCTGTTGTCACAGAGCACCGGCTCTGGGCACATGCGCTCCAGAGCTCTGGTTCGGTGATTGGACACATGGGTCCAGCCACTCCATGGCATGTGGGATCTTCCCAGGCCAGGGATCGAACTGGCGCCCCTTGCACTACAAGGCAGTGTCCTTACCCACTGGACCACCAGGGAAGCCCTGCACATAGTGTTTTTGATGGTGCGTCCTTCCTAGGATGAATCTTAATGATAAAAAGAACTACAAATAAATTTTAAACGTTCTTAATGTTTATCATTAATTTCAGGATTATTTGTTGTTGTTCAGTTGCTCTGTCACGTCTAACTCTTTGCGACCTCATGGACTGCACCATGCCAGGCATCCCTGTCCTTCATCATCTCCTGGAGTTTACTCAAACTCATATCCATTGAATTGGTGATGCCATCTAACCATCTCATCCTCTGTCCTCCCCTTCTTCTCCTGTCCTCAGTCTTTCCTAGCATCAGGGTCTTTTCCAATGAGTTAGTTCATCAGGTGGCCAAAAGATTGGAGCTTCAGCTTCAGCATCATTCTTTCCAATGAATATTCAGGGCTGATTTCCTTTAGGATTGACTGGTTTGATCTCCCTGCAGTCCAATGCACTCTCAAGAGTCTTCTCCAACACCACATAGTTCAAAGGCATCATTTCTTTGGTAGTCAACCTTCTTTATGGTCCAACACTCACATCCATATGTGACTACTAGAAAAATCATAATTTGGACTATATGCATCTTTTGTCAGCAAAGTAATGTCTCTGTTTTTAATACACTGTCTAGGTTTGTCATAGCTTTTCTTCCAAGGTGCACATGTCTTAATTTCATGGCTGCAGTCACCGTGTGCAATGATTTTAGAACCCAAGAAAATAAAATCTGACATTGTGTCTATTGTTTGTCCATCTATTTGCCAGGAAGTGATGGAACCGAATGCCATCTTCTTAGTTTTTTGAATGTTGAGTTTTAGTCCAATGTTTACACTCTCCTCTTTTACCTTCATCAAGAGGCTCTTTAGTTCCTCTTCACTTTCTGCCATAAGGGTGGTGTCATCTGTGTATCTGAGATTATTGATACTTCTCCCAGGAATCTTGATTTCAGCTTGTACTTAATCCAGACTGGCATTTCACATGATGCATAGAAGTTAAATAAGCAGGATGACAATATGCACCCTTGACATATTCCTTTCCCAATTTGGAACCAGTCCGTTCCATGTCCTGTTGCTTCTTGACCTGCATGCAGATTTCTCAGGAAACAGGTAAGGTGGTCTGGTATTCCCATCTCTTTCAGAATTTGCCACAGTTTGTTGTGATCCACACAAACACTTTATTGTAGCCAATGAAGCAGAAGTTGTCAAATTTTAATTTCAGGATTATTTGTTGTTGTTCAGTTGCTCTGTCAACTCTTTGCGACCTCATGGACTGCACCATGCCAGGCATCCCTGTCCTTCATCATCTCCTGGAGTTTACTCAAACTCATATCCATTGAATTGGTGATGCCATCTAACCATCTCATCCTCTGTCCTCCCCTTCTTCTCCTGTCCTCAGTCTTTCCTAGCATCAGGGTCTTTTCCAATGAGTTAGTTCATCAGGTGGCCAAAAGATTGGAGCTTCAGCTTCAGCATCATTCTTTCCAATGAATATTCAGGGCTGATTTCCTTTAGGATTGACTGGTTTGATCTCCCTGCAGTCCAATGCACTCTCAAGAGTCTTCTCCAACACCACATAGTTCAAAGGCATCATTTCTTTGGTAGTCAACCTTCTTTATGGTCCAACACTCACATCCATATGTGACTACTAGAAAAATCATAATTTGGACTATATGCATCTTTTGTCAGCAAAGTAATGTCTCTGTTTTTAATACACTGTCTAGGTTTGTCATAGCTTTTCTTCCAAGGTGCACATGTCTTAATTTCATGGCTGCAGTCACCGTGTGCAATGATTTTAGAACCCAAGAAAATAAAATCTGACATTGTGTCTATTGTTTGTCCATCTATTTGCCAGGAAGTGATGGAACCGAATGCCATCTTCTTAGTTTTTTGAATGTTGAGTTTTAGTCCAATGTTTACACTCTCCTCTTTTACCTTCATCAAGAGGCTCTTTAGTTCCTCTTCACTTTCTGCCATAAGGGTGGTGTCATCTGTGTATCTGAGATTATTGATACTTCTCCCAGGAATCTTGATTTCAGCTTGTACTTAATCCAGACTGGCATTTCACATGATGCATAGAAGTTAAATAAGCAGGATGACAATATGCACCCTTGACATATTCCTTTCCCAATTTGGAACCAGTCCGTTCCATGTCCTGTTGCTTCTTGACCTGCATGCAGATTTCTCAGGAAACAGGTAAGGTGGTCTGGTATTCCCATCTCTTTCAGAATTTGCCACAGTTTGTTGTGATCCACACAAACACTTTATTGTAGCCAATGAAGCAGAAGTAGATGTTTTTTTGAAATTACCTTGCCTTTTTCTGTGATCCAGTGGGTGCTGGCAAGTGGATCTCTGGTTCCTCTGCCTTTTCTAAATCCAATTTGTACATTTGGAAATTCTCGATTTCACGTACTGTTGAAGCCTAACTTGGAGGCTTTTGAGCATGACCTTGCTACCATGTGAAATGAGTTCTATTGTATGGTAGTTCGGACATTCTTTAGCATTCCCCTTCTTTGGGATTGGAATGAAAATTGACCTTTTCCAGTCCTGTGGGCACTGCTGAGTTTCCCAAATTTGCTGGCATACTGAGTGCAGCTCTTTAAGCAACTGTTTAAAGATTTTAACAAATATTTTAGGATTTGAAGTAGCTCAGCTGGAATTCTGTCACCTCCACTAACTTTGTTCGTAGTAATGCTTCCTAAGACCCACTTGATATAGCACTTCAGGATGTCTGCCTGTAGGTGAATGATCACACCATCATGGTTATCCAAGTCATTAAACTCTCTTTTGTATAGTTCTTCTGTATATTCTTGCCACCTGGTCTTAATATCTTCTGCTTCTGTTAGGTTCTTACTCTTTCTGTCCTTTACTGTGCTCATTGTTGCATGAAATGTTCCCTTAAGTGTCTGTAATTTTGTTGAAGAGGTCTCTAGTCTTTCCTATTCTGTTGTTTTCCTCTATTTCTTTGCATTGTTGACTTAGGAAGGTTTCTTGTCTCTCCTCTTTTACCTTCATCAAGAGGCTCTTTAGTTCCTCTTCACTTTCTGCCATAAGGGTGGTGTCATCTGTGTATCTGAGATTATTGATACTTCTCCCAGGAATCTTGATTTCAGCTTGTACTTAATCCAGACTGGCATTTCACATGATGCATAGAAGTTAAATAAGCAGGATGACAATATGCACCCTTGACATATTCCTTTCCCAATTTGGAACCAGTCCGTTCCATGTCCTGTTGCTTCTTGACCTGCATGCAGATTTCTCAGGAAACAGGTAAGGTGGTCTGGTATTCCCATCTCTTTCAGAATTTGCCACAGTTTGTTGTGATCCACACAAACACTTTATTGTAGCCAATGAAGCAGAAGTAGATGTTTTTTTGAAATTACCTTGCCTTTTTCTGTGATCCAGTGGGTGCTGGCAAGTGGATCTCTGGTTCCTCTGCCTTTTCTAAATCCAATTTGTACATTTGGAAATTCTCGATTTCACGTACTGTTGAAGCCTAACTTGGAGGCTTTTGAGCATGACCTTGCTACCATGTGAAATGAGTTCTATTGTATGGTAGTTCGGACATTCTTTAGCATTCCCCTTCTTTGGGATTGGAATGAAAATTGACCTTTTCCAGTCCTGTGGGCACTGCTGAGTTTCCCAAATTTGCTGGCATACTGAGTGCAGCTCTTTAAGCAACTGTTTAAAGATTTTAACAAATATTTTAGGATTTGAAGTAGCTCAGCTGGAATTCTGTCACCTCCACTAACTTTGTTCGTAGTAATGCTTCCTAAGACCCACTTGATATAGCACTTCAGGATGTCTGCCTGTAGGTGAATGATCACACCATCATGGTTATCCAAGTCATTAAACTCTCTTTTGTATAGTTCTTCTGTATATTCTTGCCACCTGGTCTTAATATCTTCTGCTTCTGTTAGGTTCTTACTCTTTCTGTCCTTTACTGTGCTCATTGTTGCATGAAATGTTCCCTTAAGTGTCTGTAATTTTGTTGAAGAGGTCTCTAGTCTTTCCTATTCTGTTGTTTTCCTCTATTTCTTTGCATTGTTGACTTAGGAAGGTTTCTTGTCTCTCCTTGCTATTCTTTGGAACTCTGCATTCAAATGTATATATCTTTCCTTTTTTCCTTTGCTTTTCACTTTTTTTCTCAGTTATTTGTAAGGCCTCTTCAGACAAGCATTTGCCTTTTTGCATTTTTTTCCCTTGGGGATGATTTTGATCACTTCCTCCTGTACAATGTTATTAACCTCCATCCATAGTTCTTCAGATACTCTATCAGATCTAATCCTTTGAATCTATTTGTCACTTCCACTATATAATTGTAAGGGATTCAACTTAGGTCATGCCTAAATGGTCTAGTGGTTTTCCCAACTTTCTTCAATTTAAGTCTGAATTTTGCAATAAGGAGTTCATGATCTGAGCTACAGTCATCTCCCAGTCCGTTTTTTTGCTGACTGTATAGAATTTCTCCATCTTCAGCTACAATATAATTAACTTGATTTTGGTATTGATCATCTGGTAATGTCCATGTGTAGAGTAGTCTGTTGTATTGTTGGAAGAGGGTGCTTGCTATGACCAGTGAGTTCTCTTGGCAAAACTCTGTTAGCCTTTGCCCTGCTTCATTTTGTAGCCCAAGGCCAAGCTTGCCTGTTACTCCAAGTATCTCTTGACTTCCTTCTTTTGCAAAGTCACCTGTGATGAAAAGGACATCGTCTCTGTTGGGTATTAGTTCTAGAGGGTCTTGTAGGTCTTCATAGAACCGTTCAACTTCAACTTCTTTAGCATTAGTGGTTGGGGCATAGATTTGGATTACTTTGATATTGAATGGCTTGCCTAGGAAATGAACCGAGATAATTCTTGTCATTTTTGACATTGCATCCAAGTAATGCATTTTGGAATCATTTGTTGACTATGGGGATGCTTCATTTCTTCTAAGGGATTCTTGCCCACAGTAGTAGATATAATGGCCATCTGAATTAAATTCCCATCCATTTTAGTTCACTGATTCCTAAAATGTCGATGTTCACTCTTTCCATCTCCTGTTTGGCCACTTCCAATTTGCCTTGATTCATGGACCTAACATTCCAGGTTCCTATGCAGTATTGTTATTTACAGCATTGAACTTTACCACCGGACACATCCACAACTGGACATTGTTTCCATTTTGGCTCAGCCTCTTCATTCCTTCTAGGGCTATTTCTCCACTCTTCTCCAGTAGCATATTGGGTGTCTACTGACCTGGGGAGCTCATCTTTCAGTGTCACATATTTTTGCCCTTTCATACTGTTTATGGGGTTCTCAAGGCAAGAATGCTGAAGTGATTTGCAATTCCCTTCTCCAGTGGACCATGTTTTGTCAGAACTCTCCACCATGACCCATCTGTTATGGGTGGCCATACACGGCATGGCTTAGATTTTCATTGAGTTAGACAAGGCTGTGATCCATGTGATCAATTTGGTTAGTTTTCTGTCATTATACTATGTATTATATATGCATGTGGTATAATGATATTACTGTCATTTTAAATATATAGTAGAAAGTAAATGCACATGTTTATTAATGATAATAGAAACCAAGATTTTCATTGAAAGATAATAGAGAAATAAGATATTTTTCTTTCTTTCATATTTTTAGTATAAATTTGAATTGCAGACATCAGTATGAATTCCTACTCTCTTTTTCTGTACATGGAAAGAGCCAAGAAGCAATGACACACCCTGATAGTGAACACATATAACACCTAGATCTTGGTTTCTAGATACCATTACCATTACATTGAACCAAGGCTTCTTAGAGAAATATCTGATCTCAAGTCTTAGGGAAAGCACAGGGTGAATTTGGGACTTTTAATGCCAGAAAACAAAGACTGTGCAAAAACTAATGATAAATTCAGAACATGAGATTGGGCTTTAATGTGCTTCTATTGGCCATTTCAGGTTTCAACATCAAAAAGAATAATGACAGTGATGGATAATAATATATTGAGGGAGAAAAACTTCATGAGTTCACAGTGATACCACTCCACCCAAAAAGATAGAGAGAGAGATAAATAGAAGGTGCAGAGAAGAGTCTTTATAGAATCATGGCAGCTAATAATTATAGAAGGAATGGTAGAATTAGAGAACTACCACTTAAAACATTTTCAACAGGACACTTTTATTAAGCTTTCCCTTACATTGAATACTCTATCTCATCTATATTTAAACCATCAGTCATTTCTGGGCAAAAATATGTGTACCAACAGGAAATGGACCAAATATAGATTATAAGTTGCTGAATTATTTTTAAATTTTATTTAGGTAGAATTTACATATCTTAATTTAATTGTACAATTTAATGAGAAAGTCACCATTTTGTAGTCCTGGCTTATTGATTGATTCTGGCAAAGGGTCATCAAGGAATGCTAAAATTATTAAATTTAAGATTGTTGGTGAACAGGATATTTGCATGGTATTGAAAATAAGACTCTACCAATTACTTAAAAATTACAAAGAAGAAAATGTACCTTTGCAACAGTGCTATGGGACAAGTACCATTTTAATCAAGTGATCAAATTTAATATCACCAATATTACAATAACTTGACATTGTATGCTTCCTGATCTGACATGAGAAGAAGTACATAGTATCCCATATGTAATATTCTTTTTTTTTTTTTAAAGATTTATTTATTTATTTATTTTGGACGGGGGTCGGGTTGGGGAGGGAGGGGAGCAGGCAGGCCACTTCTATTGGTCTTTCATTTCTCCATGTTCATCTGTCTTTGTTCTTTGGCTCCTGTGGGCCTCCGATCGCGGTGGCATCTGTTGTTGCAGAGCGCCGGCTCTGGGCGCATGCGCTCCAGAGCTCCAGCTCGGTAATTGGACACATCAGTCCAGCCGCTCCACGGCACGTGGGATCTTCCCAGGCCAGGGCTCGAACCGGCGCCCCTTGCACTGCAAGGCGATGTCCTTACCCACTGGACCACCAGGGGGAGCCCTGTAATATTCTTATTAAAAATGTTTAACCTTATTCTAATAATAAGGAAACAATCAAACATTCTTTGTGCAAGATATTCTGACAGATAATTGACTTGGACTCTTGAAAAATCAGTCATGGGTAACCAGAAAATTCAAAACAAAATAATTAAGAGGATTGTTACAGATTAAAAGAGATTTAACAGTCAAGTCTGCCATGTTGACTTTGGATCAAAACCAAGAAGACATTATTTAGAACATTTGGGAAAACTGAGTATGAACTGCACAGTAACCATGAAGGAATTTTTTATTTTCCTATATGTGTTATTATAGTAATGCAGGAAAATATTTTTACTCTTAGAAGCTGCATGCTATTTTATTTCAAGTGGTTCATCCAAAATCATTTCTGAAGAGAAAAAGATGGATAAATTTGTGGCAAAATGGTACTAGTGGGTTAACCTAGGAAACAGTACGTAAGTGTGTGACTTCTACTATGCTCTCAGCTTTTCAATAAATTTAAAATAAAAACTGGTAAGCAATGATTTTCATAGACTTTTGCCTAAATATGGAATATATTGAGACGTCAGTAATTGAGACAAATAGGAGCTAGTTAGCCAATCAGAATTACTATTTTTAAAGCTGTGGTGTGAAGATAATACAAATCTTCTTATTTGGCTTTATAGATTCCTCATTCTCTGCATTAACAGAGGTCATCAACTGTGAGCTTCTGCTTCTTTCTCTTCCAAATATACCTATATCATCACCATCCATCTTTACTTTCTTTTTTCCTATGTTAAAAAAGAAGTTATTTATTTATTTTGGGCGGGGGTCGGGTTGGGGAGGGAGGGGAGCAGGCAGGCCACTTCTATTGGTCTTTCATTTCTCCATGTTCATCTGTCTTTGTTCTTTGGCTCCTGTGGGCCTCCGATCGCGGTGGCATCTGTTGTTGCAGAGCGCCGGCTCTGGGCGCATGCGCTCCAGAGCTCCAGCTCGGTAATTGGACACATCAGTCCAGCCGCTCCACGGCACGTGGGATCTTCCCAGGCCAGGGCTCGAACCGGCGCCCCTTGCACTGCAAGGCGATGTCCTTACCCACTGGACCACCAGGGGGAGCCCTGTAATATTCTTATTAAAAATGTTTAACCTTATTCTAATAATAAGGAAACAATCAAACATTCTTTGTGCAAGATATTCTGACAGATAATTGACTTGGACTCTTGAAAAATCAGTCATGGGTAACCAGAAAATTCAAAACAAAATAATTAAGAGGATTGTTACAGATTAAAAGAGATTTAACAGTCAAGTCTGCCATGTTGACTTTGGATCAAAACCAAGAAGACATTATTTAGAACATTTGGGAAAACTGAGTATGAACTGCACAGTAACCATGAAGGAATTTTTTATTTTCCTATATGTGTTATTATAGTAATGCAGGAAAATCTTTTTACTCTTAGAAGCTGCATGCTATTTTATTTCAAGTGGTTCATCCAAAATCATTTCTGAAGAGAAAAAGATGGATAAATTTGTGGCAAAATGGTACTAGTGGGTTAACCTAGGAAACAGTACGTAAGTGTGTGACTTCTACTATGCTCTCAGCTTTTCAATAAATTTAAAATAAAAACTGGTAAGCAATGATTTTCATAGACTTTTGCCTAAATATGGAATATATTGAGACGTCAGTAATTGAGACAAATAGGAGCTAGTTAGCCAATCAGAATTACTATTTTTAAAGCTGTGGTGTGAAGATAATACAAATCTTCTTATTTGGCTTTATAGATTCCTCATTCTCTGCATTAACAGAGGTCATCAACTGTGAGCTTCTGCTTCTTTCTCTTCCAAATATACCTATATCATCACCATCCATCTTTACTTTCTTTTTTCCTATGTTAAAAGAAGAAATGTTCTATTTCGTTCTAAATTGTGTTTAGAATCATCAGAGGGAGGCTAAAGTCTATACTGCCTTAGTATTAATTACCTAATAGGGAGAGGTTTCTGAGTCAGATAGATAATGGATTCAAGTCAAAGGGGTGTGTGTGTGTTTGCTTAGTCACTCAGTCATGTCCAACTCTTTGTGACCCCATGGACTGTAGCCCACCGGGCTCCTCTGTCCATGGGATTCTCCAGGCAAGAATACTGGCGTAAGATGCCATCTCCTACCCCAGGGGATCTTCCTGATGCAGGGATTGCACCTACATCTCTTGCGTCTCCTGTATTGATAGGAAGATTCTTTACCACTGCACCACTTGGAAGCCCTCAAGTATTACCACTTAATAGTTATGTGACCTTAATTCTTATTCAATTTCTTTGAGTCTGTATCTTCATTTTAAAAATGAGGATTAATATTTACCTTTTAGGACTTTTGTTAAGGATTGAAAGAAGCAATATTGAACTTTCCTTAGTGCCTGGCCCATGGTTGATGGTCATAAATGATAGTGGCAGAACTGGGTGTCACAGTTTCCTGTGGATGTGGTGGGGGTGGAGAAAGACAAAAAGAGTTGTGTGGTTCAGAAGGTAGCTATTAAATTGAGTCTAGAGAAGGCAGTTCCATGGAGATTACCATTGAAAACCACTTACTAGAGAACTTGTTAAGAACAGCTGGGATGTGGGAGCAGGTTGGTGGCTAGAGAACACTGAGAAATGAGATCATACAAAGTTCAACTCAGTTGTATTCCTGTCTGTTGCATATTTTCCTACAGTGAGCAATGCTTCTTGGATGGAGTTGGGGGGATGTCAAAATATAATTAGGTAAAGAAAGATTATAATGATTTTTTCTCTTGGCTGGGATCCTCTTTGTCATAAATGAAATCTCAAGGCTCTCAGCCAGTGTTTTCCTACTAATAAAATTAAGGTTGTTAGTGCTACAAAGAACTTACTTTATTATGTAAATGAAGAAACTGTGGTTCAGAGAGGTTAAACGACTTCCCTAAGAACACACAGTTAATTATACCTATATCATCACCATCCATCTTTACTTTCTTTTTCCTATGTTAAAAGAAGAAATGTTCTATTTCGTTCTAAATTGTGTTTAGAATCATCAGAGGGAGGCTAAAGTCTATACTGCCTTAGTATTAATTACCTAATAGTGAGAGGTTTCAGAGTCAGATAGATAATGGATTAAAGTCAAAAGGGTGTGTGTGTGTTTGCTTAGTCACTCAGTCATGTCCAACTCTTTGTGACCCCATGGACTGTAGCCCACCGGGCTCCTCTGTCCATGGGATTCTCCAGGCAAGAATACTGGCGTAAGATGCCATCTCCTACCCCAGGGGATCTTCCTGATGCAGGGATTGCACCTACATCTCTTGCGTCTCCTGTATTGATAGGAAGATTCTTTACCACTGCACCACTTGGAAGCCCTCAAGTATTACCACTTAATAGTTATGTGACCTTAATTCTTATTCAATTTCTTTGAGTCTGTATCTTCATTTTAAAAATGAGGATTAATATTTACCTTTTAGGACTTTTGTTAAGGATTGAAAGAAGCAATATTGAACTTTCCTTAGTGCCTGGCCCATGGTTGATGGTCATAAATGATAGTGGCAGAACTGGGTGTCACAGTTTCCTGTGGATGTGGTGGGGGGGGGTGGAGAAAGACAAAAAGAGTTGTGTGGTTCAGAAGGTAGCTATTAAATTGAGTCTAGAGAAGGCAGTTCCATGGAGATTACCATTGAAAACCACTTACTAGAGAACTTGTTAAGAACAGCTGGGATGTGGGAGCAGGTTGGTGGCTAGAGAACACTGAGAAATGAGATCATACAAAGTTCAACTCAGTTGTATTCCTGTCTGTTGCATATTTTCCTACAGTGAGCAATGCTTCTTGGATGGAGTTGGGGGGATGTCAAAATATAATTAGGTAAAGAAAGATTATAATGATTTTTTCTCTTGGCTGGGATCCTCTTTGTCATAAATGAAATCTCAAGGCTCTCAGCCAGTGTTTTCCTACTAATAAAATTAAGGTTGTTAGTGCTACAAAGAACTTACTTTATTATGTAAATGAAGAAACTGTGGTTCAGAGAGGTTAAACGACTTCCCTAAGAACACACAGTTAATTAGTGACAGAGTTAGGACCAGGATAATTATCAGAAGAGCATTCTTTCCACTGGTATCCTCTTAGAAGAATTCTAATACAGGCATCACTGGATGTGAAAACAAATCTTAATTATTTACCTAACAGTGGAGGACATAGGCTTTCAACGTATGATAATGGTAGTACTTGGGTAGGATGTAAATTCTAGGGGTCTGGATAAAGCTTCAGTCAACACAGAGCTTACGTAGGTTCCCAAATGAGATGGAGAGACCACGATAATGGAAAAAAGCCTAGAGATTCTTGATACTGTGGGATCCTTTTTGCTGTTCCCACAAGGAAGCTTTCTTTTTCATATCAGGAAAAAGCATGATCAGGGAATGAAGAGTGCCCGGATTTAATTATGCTAAAAAAAGATATTTTGTTGTTGTTGTTGTTGTTAGTGGTGGTGGTGATTTGTTTGACTTCTTAATAATTAATGGGGTCATGTCTGCTGAAATAGTCTGTAGACTGACAAGTTTTAAGGTTAAACTTGTCAATGAGTCTCTTTATTCACATCCAAACAGTAGTTATAGAAAAAACAAGTACATGTATTATTTTAAAAATGGAAATAAAAATTTTTAGTTAAAGAGAAATCTATAACTGTAAGGTTTCTCTAAAAGAATATTTTTAAAGCTGAAATCTGTATTGTGAAACATTTCTGGGAAATATTTTTATGATTTGATATTTTTAAGATACTACAAAATTTTTCTGCTATAATACATAACTGTTGTGCTATATATTTAACTTAAAAATCAGTTTATCTTTAAAAATGTCTTGAAGAACATCACACTGTCCAATCTTCAGTTTGATATCCATGAGTAAGTAGAGAACCAGGCCCCCTTGTTCCTCTAAACTACATAGAACCGACTGATGGCACCAAACTACAAAGAGGTAAGTATGAGTTTTGAATGAAGGAGTGGCTTCCAGGTGGCTCAGTGATAAAGAACCCACTTGCCAGTGGGGCAGTTCCATCCCTGGGTCAGGAGGATCCTTTAGATGAAATCTAGCCAAACTAATAAAATTAAGGTTGTTAGTGCTACAAAGAACTTACTTTATTATGTAAATGAAGAAACTGTGGTTCAGAGAGGTTAAACGACTTCCCTAAGAACACACAGTTAATTAGTGACAGAGTTAGGACCAGGATAATTATCAGAAGAGCATTCTTTCCACTGGTATCCTCTTAGAAGAATTCTAATACAGGCATCACTGGATGTGAAAACAAATCTTAATTATTTACCTAACAGTGGAGGACATAGGCTTTCAACGTATGATAATGGTAGTACTTGGGTAGGATGTAAATTCTAGGGGTCTGGATAAAGCTTCAGTCAACACAGAGCTTACGTAGGTTCCCAAATGAGATGGAGAGACCACGATAATGGAAAAAAGCCTAGAGATTCTTGATACTGTGGGATCCTTTTTGCTGTTCCCACAAGGAAGCTTTCTTTTTCATATCAGGAAAAAGCATGATCAGGGAATGAAGAGTGCCCGGATTTAATTATGCTAAAAAAAGATATTTTGTTGTTGTTGTTGTTGTTAGTGGTGGTGGTGATTTGTTTGACTTCTTAATAATTAATGGGGTCATGTCTGCTGAAATAGTCTGTAGACTGACAAGTTTTAAGGTTAAACTTGTCAATGAGTCTCTTTATTCACATCCAAACAGTAGTTATAGAAAAAACAAGTACATGTATTATTTTAAAAATGGAAATAAAAATTTTTAGTTAAAGAGAAATCTATAACTGTAAGGTTTCTCTAAAAGAATATTTTTAAAGCTGAAATCTGTATTGTGAAACATTTCTGGGAAATATTTTTATGATTTGATATTTTTAAGATACTACAAAATTTTTTCTGCTATAATACATAACTGTTGTGCTATATATTTAACTTAAAAATCAGTTTATCTTTAAAAATGTCTTGAAGAACATCACACTGTCCAATCTTCAGTTTGATATCCATGAGTAAGTAGAGAACCAGGCCCCCTTGTTCCTCTAAACTACATAGAACCGACTGATGGCACCAAACTACAAAGAGGTAAGTATGAGTTTTGAATGAAGGAGTGGCTTCCCAGGTGGCTCAGTGATAAAGAACCCACTTGCCAGTGCAGAAGACGCAGGTGACATGAGTTCCATCCCTGGGTCAGGAGGATCCTTTAGATGAGGAAATGGCAACTCACTCCAGTATTCTTGCCTGGAAAATCCCATGGATAGAGGAGCCTAACAGGCTACATTCCATGGGGGCATGAAGAGTCAAACACGACTGAATGACTGAGCATGCATGTATGCTGCTGTTTTTGTTGTTGTTCAGTTGCAAAGTTGTGTCCGACTCTGTGCAACCCAAGGACTGCAGCAAGCCAGGATTCCCTGTCTTTGGTATCTCTCAGAGTTTGCTGAAAGTCATGTCCATTGAGTCGGCAATGACATCCAACCGTCTTATCCTCTGCCACCCCCTTCTCCTTTTGCTTTCAATCTTTCCCAGCATTAGGATCTTTCTAATGAGTCAGCTCTTCACATCAGGTGGCCATGGTATTGGAGCTTCAGCTTCAGCATCAGTCCTTCCAATGAATATTCAGGGTTTATATACTTTAGGATTGACTTGTTTGATCTCCTTGCAGTCCAAGGAACTCTCAAGAGTCTTCTCCAGCACTGCTTTTCAAAAACATCAATTCTTCAGTGCTCAGCCACCTTTATGGTCCAACTCTCACGTTCATACATGACTACTGGGAAAACCATAGCTTTGATTATATGGACCTTTGTTGGCGAAGTAATGTCTATGCTTTTTAATATGTTGTCTAGGTTTGTTATAGTTTTTCTTCCAGATTTTTCAAATTTGATATTCATCCATTTTAGAAACATTTTCTATGCCTCTTTTCCTCATGAATAATATAGCTAATTGAAAATTAAGAGTAACTATAGTCAAATACTGGTTCCCTCTCTTGTCTTTCTCTTTGTGCAAATGTATGGCATTATTTTGAGGCTGGCTTGATGGCAATGCTACAGTCACACATCTGCCTTCTCAGTTGGCAGTCATTGAAACTGCAGCAACTTCAGCTCTTCTGGGACCATTTATGATAGGGTTGGCAATCAATCTGAGCCAATTTGTTATTCATTTTAAATATATGAAGCTACTTCTTTTTAACTACAAAGAGGTAAGTATGAGTTTTGAATGAAGGAGGCTTCCATGTCATGCCCTGCTGAAGATGATGTTCCATCCCTGGGTCAGGAGGATCCTTTAGATGAGGAAATGGCAACTCACTCCAGTATTCTTGCCTGGAAAATCCCATGGATAGAGGAGCCTAACAGGCTACATTCCATGGGGGCATGAAGAGTCAAACACGACTGAATGACTGAGCATGCATGTATGCTGCTGTTTTTGTTGTTGTTCAGTTGCAAAGTTGTGTCCGACTCTGTGCAACCCCAAGGACTGCAGCAAGCCAGGATTCCCTGTCTTTGGTATCTCTCAGAGTTTGCTGAAAGTCATGTCCATTGAGTCGGCAATGACATCCAACCGTCTTATCCTCTGCCACCCCCTTCTCCTTTTGCTTTCAATCTTTCCCAGCATTAGGATCTTTCTAATGAGTCAGCTCTTCACATCAGGTGGCCATGGTATTGGAGCTTCAGCTTCAGCATCAGTCCTTCCAATGAATATTCAGGGTTTATATACTTTAGGATTGACTTGTTTGATCTCCTTGCAGTCCAAGGAACTCTCAAGAGTCTTCTCCAGCACTGCTTTTCAAAAACATCAATTCTTCAGTGCTCAGCCACCTTTATGGTCCAACTCTCACGTTCATACATGACTACTGGGAAAACCATAGCTTTGATTATATGGACCTTTGTTGGCGAAGTAATGTCTATGCTTTTTAATATGTTGTCTAGGTTTGTTATAGTTTTTCTTCCAGATTTTTCAAATTTGATATTCATCCATTTTAGAAACATTTTCTATGCCTCTTTTCCTCATGAATAATATAGCTAATTGAAAATTAAGAGTAACTATAGTCAAATACTGGTTCCCTCTCTTGTCTTTCTCTTTGTGCAAATGTATGGCATTATTTTGAGGCTGGCTTGATGGCAATGCTACAGTCACACATCTGCCTTCTCAGTTGGCAGTCATTGAAACTGCAGCAACTTCAGCTCTTCTGGGACCATTTATGATAGGGTTGGCAATCAATCTGAGCCAATTTGTTATTCATTTTAAATATATGAAGCTACTTCTTTTTTAGAGGAAGGAGGTAGGGCTGAAGGATAGGTGTTTTGTGTTTCTTCATATACTGAACCTTGTCTTTTCTGTTACTCTTTATCAAACACCATAATAAAGGGATAGGCAATGGAAAATCTTATGCTTGTAATTATTTGAAAGTTCCTTGAGTATTTTCATGGCATTTGCTTCTTTCATGAAGTGTCCCATAGCTTCATGACTAAAATATATTTCACTCATAATCCTTGTAATCTCTTATGGATTACCCCATGATTATTTAATAGTGGCTCACAGCACTTAGACTGCTATTTATGACAAAAAGAGAAGAATCTTTAGAGTAATGAAAATGCCATAAGGAATTTTGTGGTATTTCTCCAATATAGTTCTATTAACACTGGCTTGTGAACACCTTAATTGCTTATTTTTGACATAGAACATATTTGGTCGTCTAGCATAATTCTACTAACTTACATAAAATGCCCTCAGGATCATTTTAGAGAAGCAGCTTTTGGTGATATGTTATAATCATGCTTCATTTTTACCCAATATTAGTATTTATTGTTTGAGGGATTATTTTAAATTGGATCTTTCAGATCTGAGCATGTTTTTATCTTTTTTTAAAAAATTGATGTATATTTTACATATAGCATTATATTAATTTCAGGTGTTCCACATGATGCAATGTTTGTATACATTGCCAAATGATCACCACAGTGTCTAGTTAACATCCATCACCTTACATATTTACCAAAACTTTTTTTTTTGAGATGAGAACTTATAAGGTCTACTGTCTTAGCAACTTTTGAATATGTAATACAGTATTATTAACTATTCTGGAGAAGGAAATGGCAACCCATTCCAGTAGTCTTGCCTGGGAAATCCCAGGGACAGCAGTGCCTGACAGGCTACAGTCCACGGGGTCACAAAGAGTCAGACATGACTGAGCACTCATGTATGCATGTATTATTATTATTATTTTTTAAAGGTTTATTTATTTATTTATTTTGGTGGGGGTGGGTGGGGAGGGAGGGGAGCAGGCAGGCCACTTCTATTGGTCTTTCATTTATTCATTTTCATCCATCTTTGTTCTTTGGCCTGTGGGCCTCCTGTCACGGTGGCCTCTGTTGTCGCAGAGCACCGGCTCTTCTGGGACCATTAAAGGGCAATCATGAGCCAATTTGTTATTCATTTTAAATATATGAAGCTACTTCTTTAGAGGAAGGAGGTAGGGCTGAAGGATAGGTGTTTTGTGTTTCTTCATATACTGAACCTTGTCTTTTCTGTTACTCTTTATCAAACACCATAATAAAGGGATAGGCAATGGAAAATCTTATGCTTGTAATTATTTGAAAGTTCCTTGAGTATTTTCATGGCATTTGCTTCTTTCATGAAGTGTCCCATAGCTTCATGACTAAAATATATTTCACTCATAATCCTTGTAATCTCTTATGGATTACCCCATGATTATTTAATAGTGGCTCACAGCACTTAGACTGCTATTTATGACAAAAAGAGAAGAATCTTTAGAGTAATGAAAATGCCATAAGGAATTTTGTGGTATTTCTCCAATATAGTTCTATTAACACTGGCTTGTGAACACCTTAATTGCTTATTTTTGACATAGAACATATTTGGTCGTCTAGCATAATTCTACTAACTTACATAAAATGCCCTCAGGATCATTTTAGAGAAGCAGCTTTTGGTGATATGTTATAATCATGCTTCATTTTTACCCAATATTAGTATTTATTGTTTGAGGGATTATTTTAAATTGGATCTTTCAGATCTGAGCATGTTTTTATCTTTTTTTAAAAAATTGATGTATATTTTACATATAGCATTATATTAATTTCAGGTGTTCCACATGATGCAATGTTTGTATACATTGCCAAATGATCACCACAGTGTCTAGTTAACATCCATCACCTTACATATTTACCAAAACTTTTTTTTTTGAGATGAGAACTTATAAGGTCTACTGTCTTAGCAACTTTTGAATATGTAATACAGTATTATTAACTATTCTGGAGAAGGAAATGGCAACCCATTCCAGTAGTCTTGCCTGGGAAATCCCAGGGACAGCAGTGCCTGACAGGCTACAGTCCACGGGGTCACAAAGAGTCAGACATGACTGAGCACTCATGTATGCATGTATTATTATTATTATTTTTTAAAGGTTTATTTATTTATTTATTTTGGTGGGGGTGGGTGGGGAGGGAGGGGAGCAGGCAGGCCACTTCTATTGGTCTTTCATTTGTCCATTTTCATCCATCTTTGTTCTTTGGCCTGTGTGGGCCTCCCATCACGGTGGCCTCTGTTGTCGCAGAGCACCGGCTCTGGGCGCATGTGCTCCAGAGCTCTGGCTCAGTAATGGACACATTGGTCCAGCCGCTCCACAGCACGTGGGATCTTTCCAGGCCAGGGATCGAACTGGCGCCCCTTGCACTACAAGGCGGTGTCCGTACCCACTGGACCACCAGGGAAGCCCGTATGCATGCATTATTAACTATAGTTACCAAGGTGTATTTTTTAAAGAAGCTTTGGTCCACATAAGAAATGCTTAATTTGTTTTTATTAATTACTTTTAGCCCTCTCATATCAGAAGAGTATTTAATGCCAAATACTTTCTTTGAATTTCAGTCAAAGTTTTTTTTTCCTATTTCATCTTCTAGAGTAGAATCTGATTTTCTGATTGAGCTGGTTTATTTATTTTTTTTAAAAAAAGATTTATTTATTTATTATTTATTTTGGGCGGGAGTCAGGTTGGGGAGGGAGGGGAGTGGGCAGGCCACTTCCATTGGTCTTCCATTTCTCTATTTTCATCCGTCTTTATTCTTTGGCCCGTGTGGGCCTCCCATCACGGTGGCGTCTGTCGCTGCAGAGAGCCGGCTCTGGGCGCATGCACGCCAGAGCTCCGGCTCGGCAATTGGACACATTGATCCAGCTGCTCCTCAGCATGTGGGATCTTCCCAGGCCAGGGATCGAACCGGCGCCCCTTGCACTACAAGGCGGTGTCCGTACCCACTGGACCACCAGGGAAGCCCGTATGCATGCATTATTAACTATAGTTACCAAGGTGTATTTTTTAAAGAAGCTTTGGTCCACATAAGAAATGCTTAATTTGTTTTTATTAATTACTTTTAGCCCTCTCATATCAGAAGAGTATTTAATGCCAAATACTTTCTTTGAATTTCAGTCAAAGTTTTTTTTTCCTATTTCATCTTCTAGAGTAGAATCTGATTTTCTGATTGAGCTGGTTTATTTATTTTTTTTAAAAAAAGATTTATTTATTTATTATTTATTTTGGGCGGGAGTCAGGTTGGGGAGGGAGGGGAGTGGGCAGGCCACTTCCATTGGTCTTCCATTTCTCTATTTTCATCCGTCTTTATTCTTTGGCCCGTGTGGGCCTCCCATCACGGTGGCGTCTGTCGCTGCAGAGAGCCGGCTCTGGGCGCATGCACGCCAGAGCTCCGGCTCGGCAATTGGACACATTGATCCAGCTGCTCCTCAGCATGTGGGATCTTCCCAGGCCAGGGATTGAACCGGCTCCCCTTGCACTGCAAGGCAGTGTCCCTACCCACTGGACCACCAGGGGAAGCCCTGAGCTGGTTTATTTTACCTCTTCTGAAATTCCTTGGGAAATCTTGGTGACATGGGTTGATCGATAAGGTCATCTCTTGTGTTCTGGAGTGTAATGTTCCACTTCAGATAGCTGAGTGGCAAAAGCTCTTGATCTGTCAGAGATGTGGCAAAAACACAAAGACTCTCTTTAAAGGTTTCTTAAGCTCCATAGAGACAGATACTTGCTTCTTCCCATTGCAGTTAATTGAAAGGCATTTTATATCTTTCCATTGTTTAATGAGCTACTCGCTCATCTCTGCTCACCATTACAGACAAAATTGATTTATTGTCGCACAATTGCTCCTTGATTCTGAAGAATTTCTTGTGGGTTAGATTCGGGTGCTAAGATTAAAAATGATCAAGTCTTCAGCTCCTGTTAGGAAAGAGTGCATGATGGTTACCATTCTCAGAGATCCTCTTCCCAAACTTCCTTTCTGTATGTAAATGCAGATTTGAAATACACTCAATACATCTGCAAAATTAGATTTCTCACTAATCCTCCTAATGTACATTTTGTGCCCAAGTGAATTTCCTTAAGCTGGAGCATCTTCCCAGATGAATTATATGTAACATGATTTAAATCACTCCCAAATAGCAGAATTTATATTGTTGTGAGATACACAGATTTTTCTCCAAAGCAATTTTCTTCCTGTTAGTGACTAAAAACTATAAATATACTGGATCCTTGCTATAATGCAGTTTAGGGGCCCGTGCTTCATGGCTACCTCATAGATAAAGTGGCCTGATAGTATTCACCAATAAAGTCTCCGCAGTTGGAGTTCACAGAGGCCTGCCTTATTTTGAGCACTTTGGTGTTTGAAGGGATAACAAATAATGTTATGTTGTGGTGCCGGTTAGTACTTTTTATTTAGAATTTTCACAGCATTTGACATAACAGATGCATTGTAACAGAAAAAGCATTTTAGATGGGATTCTGAGGATATGAGTCCTATTATCAATTTTCATTACTTTTGGTCTTGAGAAGCCACTGAACTGGCTGGAGTCTGGAGTCTTTAGTTATTCTTTTCATCCTAGGATATTGTGGGAATCAAAGAAGGTAATATGCATAAGCATTTTGTTCAAGTGCTGTATAATGGAAAGTTTTCTTTTAGATACAAGTCAAAACCAGAGTAGTCACTCTTAATACAAAGCACCTACTATGTGCCAAGGTGTTCTCTTAATCAGTGTAGAAGGTATAAACATCAATGGCATGCATCTCTGCCTTGAAAACTTTCAAAGTGCAGGTGCAGAGTCAGTAAAGAAAGAGAAATCTATCGTCTGTTGATATCCTAGAAGAGCTAGAATTTGAAATGAGATTTGAGTAGTAACATTTCAACAGGATGACTGTCTGAGAACCACTTCAAATGTAATAATTCTACTATCTTTTGCCCACCCTGGCCTTCATGAATTCACAATGCTTTTACCATCTTTTGTTTTTATTCCTTTCCATGAAATGTGTTTTTTATTAATTTCGTGTCAAGGATAGTACTATCTACAAGCAGAGTGTCTTATCATCATCACTTTAATGTATCAGTGATAAGATCAGGATGAGAATTCTCATGGCAGAGTTGAAAGTTTTGTACATCTATAGAAACACTCTTCGTCCCATCAGGTCATAGTTAGCACTAAGAATTCAAGTGTGTTTATTCTATTACTTTAGTTTCAACAACCTGGGACTCTTCTTGGAAGTACTTGTGACAAGTAGGAAGACCATTATCCCGCTCTCTTTTTCTCTCTCCTTCCCTCTCTCCATTTCTTCCTCTCTCCCTCCACTTCTCTTCCTCTTTCTGTGTCCTTCTTCTCCTTTTTCAATGAGAAATAAACTTTAATTAGGTTAAGCTCCTGAGATTTCAAGATTGCTTTTAAACAGCAACCTAACCTAGTATATACTACAATTAACTAAAAACCTTCAAATGTGTCTTGGGCTCAGAAATCATGCAACAGTGAGAAAACCCATATTG
Source organism: Tragulus kanchil (assembly GCA_022376925.1). Taxonomy (NCBI): domain Eukaryota; kingdom Metazoa; phylum Chordata; class Mammalia; order Artiodactyla; family Tragulidae; genus Tragulus; species Tragulus kanchil. The sequence continues at coordinate 59,459,072 of JAIOJX010000001.1, read as the reverse complement.
GAAGCTGAAAAGATGGCCAACCTCACTAAGCAGTGAGAATTAATTTGTTAAAGCTATTGCTTCACAAAAATTTGGGGTCATGTTATATGCCTACTCAGCAGGCACTTCTAGAAGAAGTTGGGTGTCAAAGCCTTATTTGCGTGGGTTAGTCTTTTATACTAATTGAAATTTTTATTCAGGTAATTGTGGATGCACATATAGTATAAGAAATAAAATATAGGCAGTGAAGACATAATGAGAGTTCCTATTTCTTGTTTGCCTAGTTTTCCCCAGTGATAACACCTTACAATACTGTAGTGCCTACATGCTAAGTCGCTTCAGTCATGTTCTACTCTTTGCGACCCTATAGACTATAGCCCACCAGGCTCTTTTGTCCATGGAGTTCTCCTTAAGAATTCCGTTCTCCTGGCTGTGCCCTCCTTTAGGGATCTTCCCAACCCAGGAATTGAACTCACATCTCTTATGTCTCCTTCACTGGTAGGTGAGTTCTTTACCACTAGCACCACCTGCAACTAATAGGCTCAGTTGTGTCTGACTTTTTGTGACCCCATGGACTGTAGCATGCCAAGCTCTTCTGTCCATCCATGTAATTCTCCAGGCAAGAATACTGGAGTAGGTAGTCATTCCCTTCTCCAGGGGATCTTCCCAACCTAGGAATTGGACTAGGGTCTCCTGCATTGCAGGCGAATTCTTTACCATCTGAGCTAGCATGATAACCCCCAAACTGTAATACCATATCACAGCTGGGGTATCAATAAAATCTGTCTTGTTCAGATTTTACTCTTTTATTGCCATACCCACCTCTCTCCTGCTATGTCCCCCTATGCTTGCCCCTCCGTTCTTGGCGAACACTAATCTATTCTCCCTTTCTAAAATTTTATCATTTCAAAATACTATATAAAATGAAACCATATAGTACGTAACCCTTAGGGTCTGGCTTTTTATCACTCAGCATAATTTCCAGAGATTCATGTAAATTGCTATGTGTATTAATATCAATGGTTTGATCCTTTTTGTTACTGAGTAATTTTCCATGGTTTAGATGTATTACAGTTTGTTTACACATTTACCTGTTGTAGTACATCTTAAATGTTCTCAGTTTGGGGTTACTTATGAGGAAAGCTTCTATGAACACTTATGTACAGAGTCTTGTGTAAAGACAACTTTTCATTTCTCTGGAATAGATGCCCAAGAGTGAAGATGCTAGGTCATATGGTAGTTGAGTGTTTAATTTTGTAAGAAACTGTTGTACTGTTTTCTAGAGGCTATACCATTTTTATATGCCCACCAGTGATGTATGAGTGGTCTGATTTGTTTGTGTCCTCAACATTTGGTATTTTCACTATTTTTTTTCATTTTAACCATTCTCATAGATGTGTACTGATATCATTGAAATTTTAATTTACATTTTCCTAATGACTAATCATGTTGAACATCTTTTTCCTGTGCTTATTTGTCATGAGTATATCCTTTTTGATGAAATGTCATTTCTCATCTTTTGTCCATTTTCTAATTGGATATTTTTAATTCATTGCAGTTGTTATTTGTAATGACATAGAACATATATATCAATCCAAATATCCATCAGTAGGAACATGCATAAATAAGTTGATGTTATATTTGTTCAGTGGAATATTGTACAAGTGTTTAAAAATTCACATGAACAAATTTGACTTATATCAGTGTTGGTTAATTTTTAAAAACATGATGGGGCTTCCCCTGGTGGTCCAGTGGGTAAGGACACCGCCTTGCAGTGCAAGGGGCGCCGGTTCGAACCCTGGCCTGGGAAGATCCCACGTGCCACGGAGCGGCTGGACTAATGTGTCCAATCACCGAGCCGGAGCTCTGGAGCGCATGCGCCCAGAGCCGGTGCTCTGCGACAACAGACGCCACCGCGACGGGAGACCCACAGGGGCCAAAGAACGAAGACGAATGAAAATAGAGAAATGAAAGACCAATAGAAGTGGCCCGCCCACTCCCCTCCCCCCCCAACCCGACCCCCGCCCCAAATAAATAAATAAATAAATCTTTAAAAAAAAAACAAAACATGATGTATGAAACATGCAAGTTGAAGAAATATGTGTAGGTATAATATCTGTTGCATCAAATATAAAAACTTTCTGAATCACATTATGTAATTTTTATGACAATATACACATTGAGCAAAATATAGCACCATTGATGGCAATATTTAACCACAAATTCAAGTATGTGATTATGGCAGGAAGGGTAAGGGGTGTATGGTATGACTGTGGGGAGTTACACAAAGGGCATCAGCTATAGCTGGAATCTCACTTCATTAAAAAAAGAAAAGAAAGTCATCAGGTTAAGATAAATAAACCTTTATGTGGGATATCTCTATTTTTTATATCATTCCTTTTGTGCTTTGTATCATTAAAATATTGTAAAATAAGAAAACACTTTTTTAAAATAATAAATTAATGCTAGAACTAACAATATATTTCAGCTTTATGATATTTGTTTCTTTAGAATGTTATAAAGCTCGATTAGATGATTCAGTTGGTTACTGAGAATTATATATTGTTGGTTGGTTACTATTCTTTTTTTTTTAACTTTTCATTTTGTATTGGAGTATACCTGATTAACAAGCAATGTTGTGATAATTTCAGATGAACAGGGAAGGTCGTTATGTATTTTAGCTACTAGTCCTTTGCTTTCTATGTGGTTCACAGATATTTTCTCCTATTCTGTAGCTTTGTCTATTCTTAACAGTTGTTCACAGGACAAAAGTTTTAAAATTAAGTCCAGTTTATCAGTTTTTCCTTTTATGAAACATGTTTTTGGTGTCAAGTCTACGAGTTTTTTGTGTGGTCCTATATCCCTGAAGGGGCTGCAATGCGAGAGACCTGGGTTCCATCCCTGGGTGGGGAAGATCCCCTGGAGGAGGGAATGGCAACCCACTGAAGTATTCCTGCCTGGGGAATCCCTATGGAGAGTGGCACCTGGCAGGCTGCAGTCACGGGGTCACAGAGTCTGACACGATTGAGCAATTAAGTACAGCACATATCCCTCCAATTTTCTATTGTGTTTTTTTTTTTTTCCTACAGGTTTTATTGTTTTATATTTTACATTTAAGGCTGTGATTCTTTTTGAGTTAATTTTTGTGTAAGATATGAGGTTTAGATCAACTTTTTTTTCCCTCTATGGATGTAAAATTGTTTTCAGAGTTCTCTGTTCTATATATCTGCGTCTTTCCCTCCACCAATACCACACTCTCTTCATTAATGGAGCTACATAGAAAGCCTTAATACCTTGGAGTCTGTTTTCTCCCACTTTATTTTTCTCCATCAAGGTTGTCTTAGCTATTTTAATTCCTTTGCATTTCCATAAAAATTTGATAAGGATTACTTTAAATTTATAGATCAGTTTTGGGGGAAATTGGCATCTTTTCTATGTAGATTCTTCTCATCCATGAACATAACGTGTCTAAATATTAGGTCTTGCTTGATTTCTTTCATCAGCATTTTTAATTTTCTACACCCACATCATGTATATGTTTTGGTTTTGTTAGACTTATACCTAAGTATTTCATTTTATTTGTAGTGATTATAAATGATATTGTGTCTTAACTTCTGGTTTCCACATGTTCATTTTTAGAATAAAAACAATTTTTAATGTTGATCTTGTATGCTTGCTGAATTCACTTCTTAGATCTAAGAGTCTGATTTTTGGGAGTTTCTTGGTTTGGTTCAGTTTGGTTTTGATTCCTCAGGATTTTCTACAGAGGCAGTTACATCATCTGCAACAAGGGACAATTTTATTTCTTCCTTTCTTATTTGTATGCTATTTACTTCTTTTTCTCTCATTGCACTGACTAGAACTTCAGTACTGTGTTGAATAAGTCCAGTTTATCAGTTTTTCCTTTTATGAAACATGTTTTTGGTGTCAAGTCTACGAGTTTTTTGTGTGGTCCTATATCCCTGAAGGGGCTGCAATGCGAGAGACCTGGGTTCCATCCCTGGGTGGGGAAGATCCCCTGGAGGAGGGAATGGCAACCCACTGAAGTATTCCTGCCTGGGGAATCCCTATGGAGAGTGGCACCTGGCAGGCTGCAGTCACGGGGTCACAGAGTCTGACACGATTGAGCAATTAAGTACAGCACATATCCCTCCAATTTTCTATTGTGTTTTTTTTTTTTTCCTACAGGTTTTATTGTTTTATATTTTACATTTAAGGCTGTGATTCTTTTTGAGTTAATTTTTGTGTAAGATATGAGGTTTAGATCAACTTTTTTTTCCCTCTATGGATGTAAAATTGTTTTCAGAGTTCTCTGTTCTATATATCTGCGTCTTTCCCTCCACCAATACCACACTCTCTTCATTAATGGAGCTACATAGAAAGCCTTAATACCTTGGAGTCTGTTTTCTCCCACTTTATTTTTCTCCATCAAGGTTGTCTTAGCTATTTTAATTCCTTTGCATTTCCATAAAAATTTGATAAGGATTACTTTAAATTTATAGATCAGTTTTGGGGGAAATTGGCATCTTTTCTATGTAGATTCTTCTCATCCATGAACATAACGTGTCTAAATATTAGGTCTTGCTTGATTTCTTTCATCAGCATTTTTAATTTTCTACACCCACATCATGTATATGTTTTGGTTTTGTTAGACTTATACCTAAGTATTTCATTTTATTTGTAGTGATTATAAATGATATTGTGTCTTAACTTCTGGTTTCCACATGTTCATTTTTAGAATAAAAACAATTTTTAATGTTGATCTTGTATGCTTGCTGAATTCACTTCTTAGATCTAAGAGTCTGATTTTTGGGAGTTTCTTGGTTTGGTTCAGTTTGGTTTTGATTCCTCAGGATTTTCTACAGAGGCAGTTACATCATCTGCAACAAGGGACAATTTTATTTCTTCCTTTCTTATTTGTATGCTATTTACTTCTTTTTCTCTCATTGCACTGACTAGAACTTCAGTACTGTGTTGAATAAGAGTGATGAGAACAGACACCTTTGCCTTGCTTCTGAGTTTAGTCTTTCACTAGAAGTATATGATTTTAGCTATAGGGTTTTTTTATAGATGCTTTTTTTTTTTTTATCAATATGAGGTAACTCCACTCCTTTACTGACTTTTTAATCACTCACTAATTTTTATCATTAAAGAATACTGGATTTTGTCAATTGCTTTTTCTACATGATATGATTTCTCTTTAACTTGTTGATATGGTGGATTACATTGACACATTTTAGAAAATTATTTATTTCTTTATTTGGCTGCATCAGGTCTTAGTTTTGGTACACAGGATCTTTACTGGGCTCCAGAGTGTGCAGACTCAGTAGTTGCTACATGTTGGCTTGGTTGCCCCCACAACATGTGGAATCTCAGTTCTCTCATCAGAGATCAAACCTGCATTCTCACATTGCAAAGCAGATTCTTAACCACAGAACGACCCAGGAAATCTGTACATTGACTATTTTAAACATCAAATCAACCTTACATTTATGGAATAAATTCTGCTTGACCCTGGTTTCTAGTTCCTTTTATATATTGTTGGATTTGGTTTGCTAGAATTTTCTTGAGGACTTTTTAAGTGTTTGAAAGATTTAAAATTTTTTAAATTTTATATTGGAGTAGAGTTGATTTACAATGTTATATTAGTTTCAGGTGTACAGAGAACTGATTCATTATACATACTCATATATCCATTCTTTTTCAGATTATTTTTCCATATAGGTGATTACAGAGTATTGACTGGAGTTCCCCTGTGTTATGCATAGGCTTTTGTTGATGATCTATTTTATATATAGTACTATGTATATATTAATCCCAACCTTGTAATTTATCCACCTCCGTCTCTCTGGTGAGAGTTTTTTTTTTTTACAAGTTTTTTTATTTTGTTTTTTTGATTTTACAGAGTTCTGTTGTTTACAGGTATGTATAATTCCAGGTTAGTCATATGTATATCCCATTCTGCCCATCCCACCCCTCTAGGCTATCACATAGCCACCATGTACACACAGCACATTGACAATAGTTATCTCTTTTACATAAGCTAGTATAGGGTTCCGTGTTGCTCTTTCCATATCTCTCACCCACTTTTCCCACTCCCCAGTGCCCATAAGTCTGTTCTCTATAACTGTTTTTCCATCAATGCTCTGCGTGTGTATTTATCAGTACAAACTTACTAGATTCCATATATATGCGTTAGTATACTGTATCTGTCCTTCTTTTTTTGACTTACTTCATTGTGTATAATAGGTTCTAGATTCATCCATCTCATTAGGACCGAATCTTCTGCATTTATTTTAGTGGCTGAGAAATATTCCATTGAATATATGTACCAGAGCTTCTTTATCCATTCATTCGTCGATGGACATCTAGGTTGCTTCCATGATCTAGCTGTTGTATAGAGGGCTGCGATGAACACTGGAGTACAGGCATCTCTTTGAATTTTGATTTCATCAGGGTGTAAGTCTGGTGAGATTTTTAAATGTTCATGAGAGATGTTGGTCTGTAGTTTTCTCCTTTTTTGTACTGTCATTTCTTGGTTTTGTTATTAGGGTAATACTGGCTTATATTTTTAGAAGAGTTTGTGAAGAATGAGTATTGATTCTTCCTTAGATATTTAGTAGAATTCTCCAGTGAAACCATTTAGGCCTGGATATTTCTTTGGGGGAAGCTTTTTAATTACAAAGTCAATTTCTTTAATGCTTCTAGGACTATTCATATTAGCTTGGTTGAGTTTTCATAATTTGTGGTTATTATAATTTGTGGTGGACTTCTACTAGGTAACTTAATTTATAAACATAAAGTTGTTCATAGGATTTTTATCTTTTTAATGGCTGCAGGGTCTGTAGTGATATACTTTGCTTTATTTCTTATTGGTGATTTGTGTTCTCTACTTTTATTTTTTTCTATCTCGGTGGAGGTTTATAATTTTATTGATTTTTTTTTTCCTGAAGAATTAGCTTCTTGTTTCATTGATTTTACTCAGTAGTGTTCCTGATTTCAGTTTCATTGATAACTGCTCTTTTCTCCATTATTTCCTTCCTTCTGCTTGCTTAGGGTTTATTTTGCTCTTTTTCAGTTTTCTGAAGTTAGAAAGTGAGATATTTCATTTGAGACCTCTCCTTGTTTCTGAAAGTATTCTCTTCTAAGGCCTTCCTAATAATCAGCATTTTTCTTTTTTTTTTTTTGTCTTTTTTTTTTTTTTTATGATCAGCATTTTTGAAACCTCAGTGTCATCTCTAACCATCAGTTTCTCTATTTGTTCTAAAGCTTCCTGTTAACAAACATCTGTATGTAAGATATCCCATGGCACCTCGGATGAAGCTTGTATAAAACTAAACTTATTATCTTTGCTCTCTACTGGGCCTCCTAGGTTTGTAACTCCTTCTGCTTTTCTTTCTATCAGTTGATTGCTACTATTTATCCAGGACTTAAGGTAGGCTATTCTAATTTCTATAGTGAGTATAATAATAATGATTGTGTGTGTACTCAGTCATGTCCAACTTTTTGTGACCCCACGGACTGTAGCCTGCCAGGCTTTTCTGTCCCTGTAGTCTTCCAGGCAATAATACTGGAGTGGGTTTCCATTTCCTTCTCCAGGGGATCTTTCTGACCCAGGGAATGAATCCATGTCTCTTGTGTCTCCTGCATTGGCAGGCAGACTCTTTACCACTGAGCCACCAGGGAAGCCTAATGATGATTATGTTTTTAAAAAGCTCTTGAGTCTTTTCTTTTCAGTAGATTTCCGATTTAGGATCTTCTTCATCTCCTACTTTAGAAGTGTTTGTTAGTCGCTCAGTTGTGTCTGACTCTTTGTCATCCCTTGGACTGTAGCCTGCCAGGCTCCAATGTCCATGGGATGTTCCAGGCAAAAATACTGGAGTGGGTTGCTATTTCCTTCTCCAAAAGCAGAGTAGCTTTATTTGGGTTTATGAAAAATATCAGCTCCTGTCCACATCATATTTTCCATTCCTCAGAAGCATACTCATTGTTTTAGTTGTTTTTTTAAAAAAACATTTCTATATCTCTAAAAAGCACATATACTATTACTTTGTAGTTTTCCATTTTAGGCCTTCTGTACTGACTTCCCAAAATGAGAGGTGAGAAGTTAACTTCTTTATACCACACTCATTTTTCTATATATCCCTCTATAATATACTATTCATAATATATGTTTACAATATACAAATATATATTATAATTATACCCATAGCATGGGTATATCCCCTCCTCCTTGTGCCTCCATCCCCTCTTCCCATCCTGCCCTCTATATGATCACAGAGTGCCAGGCTGGGCTCCCTGTGTTATACAACAGCTTCCCACGAGTTACTTGTATTACACACGATAATATATATATGTCATTGCTCCTGTCTCAATTCATCTCACCCTCTCCTTCCCCTGCTGCGTCCATAAGTCTGTTCTCTATGTCTCTGTCTCCATTCTAGCCCTGCAAATAGGTTCATCAGTAGTATTTTTCTAGGTTTCATATGTATACATTAATATATGATATTTGTTTCTTTCTAACTTACTTGACTCTGTATAACAGGCTCTAGGTACCTGACTACAACTGACTCAGATTTGTTCTTTTTTTATGACTGGGTAATATTCCATTGTGTATATGTACCACATCTTTATCCATTTATCTGTTGAAGGCCATTTAGGTTGCTTTCCTAGCTGTTGTAAATAGTTTAGCACCACTTTGAATTACCTTGTCCTGCTAATTTCAAATCCTTTCTAGTGTTTAAATGTTACAGTTTTAAAAATTTGTTCTTGTCTTCTTTCTTATGTCTTTCTCCATGTGATTTTTTTAAAAATTTTATTTATTTATTTTATTTATCTTTTTTTGAGGGGGGGAGGGAGGGGGATGGGCGGGCCACTTCCACTGGTCTTTCATTTCTCCATTTTCATCTGTCTTTGTTCTTTGGCTCCTGTGGGCCTCCCATCGCTGTGGCCACTGTTGTCACAGAGCACCGGCTGTGGGCGCATGCACACCAGAGTTCCGGCTCGGTAATTGGACACATCTGTCCAGCCGCTCCGCGGCACGTGGGATCCTCCCAGGTCAGGGCTCGAACCGCACCCCTTGCACTGCAAGGCGGTGTCTTTACCCACTGGACCACCAGGGGAAGCCCTCTTCATGTGATTTTGTACTTCTATCTTCTTAATCTTCCTACTGCCGTTTCACAAGTGTTTTGGAATGCAGCAGCAATAAATGCATATGTTTAAATCTTTAATTAGGCTTTTATTGGTCTCATTCCCCAGTGTTACCCCATTGCAATTCACTTTTACATAACTACCATAATGATTTTGATATAATGATACTCTGTTCTAATCATATCTTCAGTAGTTCCCATTGCCCTATGATATACTTTTTGTTTGCATAATTTACAAAGTGCCCTGTATAGTCTAACCCCTTCCTGCTTTTCAACCTCATCTTTTGTTTGCAGCGTTACTTTTTTCAATTGAAGTATAGTTGATTTACAATATTGTGTTAGTTTCAGGAATAGAGCATAGCGATTCAGGTGTTTTTGCAGGTTACATTCTGTTACAGGTTATTACAAAGTATTTAGTATGGTTTCCTATGCTATGCAGTAAATCCTTGTTGCCTAACTATTTTATGTATAGTGGTTGATTTGTCCCTCCCTCCCTTTCCTCTTTGGTAACCCTAAGTTGGTGTTCTGTGTCTGTGAGAGATATTTATGGTTTGGCAAACACTCAGTATTCTTTTCCCCATATTTTTGGGTGTTCAGTGGATTCTCCCTGGTGTAGCCTTCTCATCATTGTCTGCCTGGTAATTGGTTCCCATGTCAGATCATCTCTTCTATGACGTCTTCCTTGACTCATGTTTCTAAAAGCTCATTCTATAGACAATATTGTCAGCATTTATCATATACTATTGCAGTTATTTATTCACATATTTACCTCCCTTACTGGAATTTGAGCTCCTTGATGATAGAGGTTATATCTGAGCTATTTCTATATCTTCAGAACTTGGCATTGTCTGAGATGAACTTCAGGGCTAGTATATGTTTTTAATATATTTATCCACTGATATTTACACTATAATAGTGTTTATGAGAATACTTTACTGCCTTTGGTAGTGAATTTAATATTATCTAATTATATATATATATATATATATATATATATATATATATATATATAACTTAAAAGTAACTACAACAGAAAGCTATGTTTGTATTTAGTGGCCAAATTGCTAATTTTTATAACTTTCTATGAAAATCTATAAATCTTTACCTAAAATATTTGCAAGTAGACTAAGGTAAAGAAAACATCTGCCCCTAAATAGAATGGAGTTAGCTGGAGGCCGTTTTACCAGAACCTCTTGGGAGGAAGTCATTTTTAAGAAATATTTAAATGCACAAATATGCTGTCTTAAACAATAGCTGTTTAAAGCTGTAAGGTTGTGCAAACATCACACCATCCACTTTTAGAACATTTCCATTACCTGTTAAAGTTCTCTCTTGCTTCCTTGTGGTTAATCCCCATTCCTACTCTGAACCCTAGGCAGCCACTAATTCACTTTCTGTCTTTATAGATTTGCCTTTTCTGGAGAATTTAATTAAATGGAATCATATTATATGTGGCCTTTTCTGTCTGGCCTAATGTTTTCCAGGTTCATCTGTGTTGTAATATGTATCCGTTTTATTCCTCTTCATTGCTGTGTAGCATTCCAGTGTATGGACATACCATGTCTTGTTTATCCATTCATCAGTTGATAGACATTTGTGTATTGTCTCCCAAATATAATTTTAGCTCTTAGATTTAGCCAGTAGTCCACCTTGTTCATAGTTAGGGGTAGGAGTTCAACTTCATTTCAATATAGACTTTTAGTAGTCCCTGTATTTTTTGTTGAAGACTATGCTTCCTTCATTGACTTGTTTTGGCACCTTTGTTAAACATAAATTGACCATAAACATAAGGTTTTATTTCTGGACATTTTTTTCTGTTCCATTGATCTCTGTGACTCTCCTATGATAGTACCATGCTGTCTTGGTTATTGTGGCTTTGTCATAAGTTTTAAACTTGGGTGGTATAATTCCTGCAATTTATTATTCATTTTCATATTGTTTTAGCTGTTTTGGGTCCTTTGTCTTTCCATGTAAATTTTAAAGCTTGTTTATTTCTACAAAAAGTAGCCCTCAGGAATTTTCATAGGCATTACGTTGAATTTTGTCAATCATTTTGTAGAGAATCGATGTCTTAACACTATTGAATCTTTCAACCCATGAACATGGAACATCTCTTCAATTTTTTAGATCTTCTTTAGTTTCTCTTGGCAATGACTTACAGTTTTTAGTGTGCAAGTCGTGTACTTCATTTGCTGTTTATTCCTAAATTTGTTCTTATTGCATTTATCCCTAAGTGTTTTAATTCTTTTTTTATGCTGTTGTGGATGGAGTTGTCATATTAATTTCAGTTTCACATTTTTAATTACAGTTATGTATATGGCATATTTTCCATCAAATTTAAAGCTGTAAGGTTGTGCAAACATCACACCATCCACTTTTAGAACATTTCCATTACCTGTTAAAGTTCTCTCTTGCTTCCTTGTGGTTAATCCCCATTCCTACTCTGAACCCTAGGCAGCCACTAATTCACTTTCTGTCTTTATAGATTTGCCTTTTCTGGAGAATTTAATTAAATGGAATCATATTATATGTGGCCTTTTCTGTCTGGCCTAATGTTTTCCAGGTTCATCTGTGTTGTAATATGTATCCGTTTTATTCCTCTTCATTGCTGTGTAGCATTCCAGTGTATGGACATACCATGTCTTGTTTATCCATTCATCAGTTGATAGACATTTGTGTATTGTCTCCCAAATATAATTTTAGCTCTTAGATTTAGCCAGTAGTCCACCTTGTTCATAGTTGGGGTAGGAGTTCAACTTCATTTCAATATAGACTTTTAGTAGTCCCTGTATTTTTTGTTGAAGACTATGCTTCCTTCATTGACTTGTTTTGGCACCTTTGTTAAACATAAATTGACCATAAACATAAGGTTTTATTTCTGGACATTTTTTTCTGTTCCATTGATCTCTGTGACTCTCCTATGATAGTACCATGCTGTCTTGGTTATTGTGGCTTTGTCATAAGTTTTAAACTTGGGTGGTATAATTCCTGCAATTTATTATTCATTTTCATATTGTTTTAGCTGTTTTGGGTCCTTTGTCTTTCCATGTAAATTTTAAAGCTTGTTTATTTCTACAAAAAGTAGCCCTCAGGAATTTTCATAGGCATTACGTTGAATTTTGTCAATCATTTTGTAGAGAATCGATGTCTTAACACTATTGAATCTTTCAACCCATGAACATGGAACATCTCTTCAATTTTTTAGATCTTCTTTAGTTTCTCTTGGCAATGACTTACAGTTTTTAGTGTGCAAGTCGTGTACTTCATTTGCTGTTTATTCCTAAATTTGTTCTTATTGCATTTATCCCTAAGTGTTTTAATTCTTTTTTTATGCTGTTGTGGATGGAGTTGTCATATTAATTTCAGTTTCACATTTTTAATTACAGTTATGTATATGGCATATTTTCCATCAAATTTAGACTATTACTGCATTTTACTTTTAGTGTGATATATAATTTTTATTTTACTTTTACAGAGTTTTTGTTGTTTACAGCTATACATAAATCTAAATCAGTCATAGGTATACCCTTGACCCCTCTCACCTGAACCCCCCTCCCAGCCCCTGCCCATCTCACCCCTCCAGGTTGTTGCTTAGCCCCAAGATAAGTCCCCTTAGTCTTACAGCATATCCACAATGATTCTCCGTTTTATATATGGTAGCGTAGGTTTCCATATTACTTTTTCCAAACTTCTCATCCATTCCTCCCACCTGAGTATAATATATAATTTAATAGGTCTGCAAAATCTGCCTGTAATTCAGGAGACACAAGAGACGTGGGTTCAATCCCTTGGTCAGGAAGATCCCCTAGAGGAGGAAACAGCTACCCATTCCAGTGTTCCTGCTTGGAGAATCCCATGGACAGAACAGCCTGGTGGGCTACAGTCCATGCAGTCACAAAGAGTCGGACACAACCATTGCGACTTAGCATGCACACATGCAGGGACCAATCACTGATGCATATCATGGGACCATTCCTCTGGGCAGTTAAGTGCCTAGGTGCAGTTTTTGTCCATAAAGAATGACACTTCTGAAAAATATGAAGTATGTTAATACAGAAATAGTCTTGAGAAATCAATTTGATACCATGACAAAATATTTATGGTAAGGCTCTCTTAATAATGCTGACCTGTGTTTCTTAACATTTCATTGATTTTTAAAAATGTTTATAAATTTACTCCTTTGCATTTAATATATATATCAATCAGAAAATTAAGTAGATTGTGCTTATGTTGACACTTCTGGCCTCAAGTTAATGGTTTGTTGTAGTGCTCATTTGTACTTCTATCACATTGAAAAATGTTATTTAGGGGGAAAAATTGCACCCTGCAGTTAGTTATTACAGCAAGAAGATGTGTTTTGCCAGACAGTTTCTCTAGCCTTTCAGTAGACAACCATCATTTAAATCACTTGTTCTTAAATCACTTGTAAGATATCTTACAGAGTGTCTATATGTCATAATATAAAATGAGGTATTATACTTCAAAAACTGTATGATAACACTGATTCATTTCCAGTTGGCTGAAGAAAATAATAGTGCTCTACATGTTTTTTGGTTTTTCTCTTGTAGATTTTTTCTTAAAATTTTGGCACCAGTTATTGCTTATCATCCAGTGAACATTAATGAACACTAAAACAAATGACCAAATTTATTTGTGCATGTTAATAGAAAAACTCAGATTATCACACTTCAGTGACTTATTTTTACTACAGAAAGTTACAGTTTTATATGGTAACACTAATGGTGGTTTGTGTTGCTCTGCTCTGAGCAAATTTAAGGACCACCAAGTTAAATAAATCATTAGAGCAGAATAGAAATGTGAAGATACACAATGTACTAATTTGCTTACAGGCAGCAAAGATCTACATATTCTATTTTATGGCCGTCCTGTATGGCACTTTTAGGCTGAAATGAGTAAAAAGCAATTAACACTTCTCTTCAACCAAACATAAGTATCGAATAGAACATAATTTCCCCAAAAGCTTGGGAGTAAATCAAGAACTGTTTTGTCCAGTAGTTTCCTACCACGCAGACATTTTTCTCTTCTTCTAATACTTAACGTTATTAAAATTGACATGCAAAGTTTTACCAATCATATGTTGAAGGGAGAATGTAAGCTGTTATGTTTCTGGGATATTTCATTTTCTGAGTAATGCTGTGTGCCTTTTCCCCTTATAGGCATACTGCAGCAGAAGGTAGCAGAGGTAACACAAATTTTAGAGAATCGTCGTCATCGCAGGCAGGAGAGCTACGACATCAAGATGGATTTTGATTAAATGACCCTATCTTCAGCCTGCTGTTTTGGGGTTATACATCACCTTCAAATTTTGATGATGTCAATTAGAGTAGGTTTTACAGTTAGTGTTCCCTCTTTGGTGACAATAAAGTGTGCGTGTATTTTTTTTCCAATTAAATATTGTGCTGTTTGAAAATGATACTGTAGTTTGGTTTTTAGGATTAGCAAATCAAAACTTTTATCAGCTCTTCTGTCTAGGCAGCAATCTCTTTGATGTTGATTCTGTGTGTGTAATTCATGGCTAACTCTACCAGATTCCATATCTTACTGCCAGGACACATTGTCCTTTTTACTCCAGCTAGATCGTAGAGAAATGTTTGCCAAAAAGTAAATGCAGGCTAATCTTTACTGGGTGCCTGTTAACATTTAACATATAGTGTTAGCTACTTTGACGTTTCTCTCCTCAAAGGAATTTACTGTTTCCTTTGAGATATAACTAATGCCTTCTGTATGAAAGCAGTATAGACAATATAGGTTAGTGTATTATAAATTGCAGGAAACATGCTATTTAGGTGGCACTAGTAGTAAAGAATCTGCATTGCAGGAGACATAAGAGACGCGGGTTTGATCCCTGGGTCGGGAAGAGCTCCTGGAGTAGGAAATGGCAACCTACAGTATTCTTGTCTGGAAAATCCCATGGGCAGAGGAGCCTGCTGGGCTACAGTCCATGAGGTCGCAAAGAGTTGGACATGACTGAAACGACTTAGCACGCATGCTATAGAAATTCAGAAAAGTGGGACTTCCCTAGTGGTCCAGCAGCTAAGTCTCTGTGCTCCCAATGCAGGGGACCCAGGTTTGATTCTTGATCAGGGAACTAGATCCCACATGCTACAGCTAAGTTCACATGCCACAACTAAAGATTTCACATGTTGCCATTAAAGCTCTTGCGTGCCACAACTAAAGATCCTGCATGCCTCAATTAAGAACCAGCCTAGCCAAAAACAAATACATAGAAATAAATATTGAAGAAAAAAATTCAGAGAAGGGAGGAAAAGTTAGGGTGGATTTGGGACTTGAATTAGGCTATTTTTAAAGGGTATGGTTCAAACAGTTTATTTTTCATGTACAAATAATCTGGCCTTTTACTAATATGCATATGATTTACAGTTGTGGGTTTTGTGTATTTATTTCTTTTTCAAGAAAAAGCTTTGTTCTTAGCTTCTGATTTTTTGTGTTTCGTGTTTCACCTAAGTCATAAATAAAGGCGATGCTCGAAAAATAAAATAAACTACTTAAAATTTTTGCTAGTTGTTTGTCATTGCTGAACTGAATTTGTGTTGTACTGACTGAACATGACCATCCTGAGGGGCACATATTATAGAAAGAAGATATTTTGAAATGAGTATTAGTTATTTGCATCACCTTATGAGTAAGCCAAGTATTGATACATTCATGGCCTCTTTTTTTCCCTACCCACACTTCTCAAAGTAGCAGCTTTTAATCAGGTACATTTTTTTTCAATATACTTTTTCCTTTGAGATATAACTAATGCCTTCTGTATGAAAGCAGTATAGACAATATAGGTTAGTGTATTATAAATTGCAGGAAACATGCTATTTAGGTGGCACTAGTAGTAAAGAATCTGCATTGCAGGAGACATAAGAGACGCGGGTTTGACCCCTGGGTCGGGAAGAGCTCCTGGAGTAGGAAATGGCAACCTACAGTATTCTTGTCTGGAAAATCCCATGGGCAGAGGAGCCTGCTGGGCTACAGTCCATGAGGTCGCAAAGAGTTGGACATGACTGAAACGACTTAGCACGCATGCTATAGAAATTCAGAAAAGTGGGACTTCCCTAGTGGTCCAGCAGCTAAGTCTCTGTGCTCCCAATGCAGGGGACCCAGGTTTGATTCTTGATCAGGGAACTAGATCCCACATGCTACAGCTAAGTTCACATGCCACAACTAAAGATTTCACATGTTGCCATTAAAGCTCTTGCGTGCCACAACTAAAGATCCTGCATGCCTCAATTAAGAACCAGCCTAGCCAAAAACAAATACATAGAAATAAATATTGAAGAAAAAAATTCAGAGAAGGGAGGAAAAGTTAGGGTGGATTTGGGACTTGAATTAGGCTATTTTTAAAGGGTATGGTTCAAACAGTTTATTTTTCATGTACAAATAATCTGGCCTTTTACTAATATGCATATGATTTACAGTTGTGGGTTTTGTGTATTTATTTCTTTTTCAAGAAAAAGCTTTGTTCTTAGCTTCTGATTTTTTGTGTTTCGTGTTTCACCTAAGTCATAAATAAAGGCGATGCTCGAAAAATAAAATAAACTACTTAAAATTTTTGCTAGTTGTTTGTCATTGCTGAACTGAATTTGTGTTGTACTGACTGAACATGACCATCCTGAGGGGCACATATTATAGAAAGAAGATATTTTTGAAATGAGTATTAGTTATTTGCATCACCTTATGAGTAAGCCAAGTATTGATACATTCATGGCCTCTTTTTTTCCCTACCCACACTTCTCAAAGTAGCAGCTTTTAATCAGGTACATTTTTTTTCAATATACTTTTTTTCCTTTTTCCCCATCATGCCTGTTTTTATTTATACTTATTTTCATCCATCTTTTACTCTTTGGCATGTGTGGGCCTCCCATTTCAGTGGCGCTGACTCCTAATTGGACACACTAGTCCAGCCGCTCCACGACACATGGCATCTTCCTGGGCCAGGGATTGAACCGGTGTCCCTTGCACTGCAAGGCTGATTCTTTACCCACTGCACCACCAGGGAAGCCTCAGGTAAGTTTTTATTACCTCTCAAAAATAATTCAGAGACTATTTAATTTTATGGATAATTTCTGTGGGTAAACAGTTTTTGAGTATAATCTTGAGTAATCTTTAATGTTTGAATAAACTATTATTACTACTATACCCTAGATAATGACATTTTCCCCATTGTTTCTGGCAATCCACCTCTTGTAGTCTGTGAATACATTAAGTTCCACATTCAGTAAAGAGAATATAATATATAGGAGGAAACATTGGGTTTGTTCTTGTCCCTGCCTAATTAACTGGACAGATAATTTCATTTAGAGAATTATCTTTGGTCTACACCATGAAAGAGTTGGACCATATGAAGGTTTTCCAAACTGGAGCAAACCCTAGTTTTCACTTCTCTCATTTTTTTTCCAATTTTTTTTGGGGGGACCACTTCTATTGGTCTTACATTTATTTATCTTTGTTCTTTGACCTGTGTGGGCTTCCCATTGCAGTGGCCTCTCACGCTGCAGAGCACCGGCTCTGGGCGCATGCGCTCCAGAGCTCCAGCTCGGTAGTTGGACACATTGGTCCAGCCGCTCCACGGCACGTGGGATCTTCCCAGGCCAGGGATCGAACCGGCGCCCCTTCCTTACCCACTGGACCACCAGGGAAGTGCCTTCTCTCAAGTTTTGTGATTCCTTTACATCTTATAGTACATGCTTACTATAAAACTTCCTCAGCAAAACAGAGGGCTATAGTATTCCTAATGACTTTGCATTGAGAGTTCTAGTATTTTTTTCCACCACACAAAAGAGGTAAGTGAATGGCAAGTGACCTCCAGATCAGTGCAGTAACACTGGTGGATCTCTGTACTGTTTGGAGCCTTGGACTAAGCCACCTTTAAGGTTCCTTCTGACTGTGGTTCTAACATGTGTCCGAAAGACATGGCATTGTTGAGCAGACATTAATTAAAGGATCAAAAAAAACCAAAGCAAATGTGCCAGTAATTTTAAGGCTACCTTTTTGTTAGGTCTTGAGATCCCCCCACCCACCACCCCCAACCACAAACTAAGATATTAGCAGAAGGAAAATTCTTAAATTTTTCATGATGACACTTTTCCAGTGCTTATCTACTTTTTTTGCTCTTAGAAAAAGATGCTGTATTTGTTCTCCCTATAACAGCGTTTATCCTATCTAATTTGGAGAATTTGAGAGACATACACAGTTGTTTACCCTTAATATTGGATGAGTGATGCTCTCCCTCTTCAAGAGAAATTTTTGGTTTTAGCATCTTCTTTCATATCTGGAAATTATAATTGCTTCATAATGTATTCATCAGAAGTGTACTGTGAACAAAGCACCTAAAAAGGACAAAGCTTGAAAATATGTCTATGTTAAGGAGGAACTTCTGGTTTAATTAAACTAACCTTGTTAAATTGTCAGAAAGACAAATGAGGCATATTTTTCAGTTTGTCATAAATTCTTCTGGGGTGAAATTGTGAAATTACCTCATGGTAGGATCTCTGTACCCATGAGTAACATTTAGAAATCTCAAAGCTTTTTATATACTATCTGGCATCCTTCTGAAGTGGGGAGAGGTTACTGTGGGGAATGAAATAGCTATTATTCCACAGTTAATAAATTTGGCAGAGCTAGAAATAGACCACTTTTCCTTCTAGTGCAATTTTCTAAATGTTTGTCCTTTGGTATCTACCACTCGGACTGGCTACAGTTATACACAGGTACATAGAGTACTTCGTTATGACCTTGGTTTTTAGTTGTAATTCGGCCCCAGATATGTCTTTTTACCCATTCATTCTCTACTCATCCCACCTAGTGGATTTGTAATGTAGTGTGTGTTTTCACTATCAATAGGATGTATGTTAGAAGTTGTGTACAAATCTGGTGTGGTGGTCAGTGTATTATTTATTCCACCCTTTGCAACCTTCCCAGCAGACAGACACACTAGCAACCTTGGTGTATTCTTCCATTTTCTTGATGATTACTGAGTCAATTGGACAGTTTTATTGAGCAGCAGAATTCAGCCCCACCATCACATAGGATTTAGCTGGTGCAGGCTGTCACATGACCCACACTTTTTGCTTTGATTCCAACCCTGTTCTGTGCCAATGCCACAAAAGTGCATGTTAGAGCTGTATTCATTCATCTGTGTGCTTCAAAAGCACAGTTAGTTACATATGCCAGGTTTTGCTTAGTGGCTCAGACAGTAAAGAATTCACCTATAATGGAGGAGACCCAGGTTTAGTTCCTGAAACAGGAAGATCCCCTGAAGAAAGGAATGGCTATCCACTCCAGTATTCTTGCCTGGAGAATCCCATGGACAGAGAAGCCTGACAGGTTTAGAGTCTATGGGGTCGCAAATAGATATGACTGAACAACTAACACAAAGGCCAGGTTTTGAATTAGTCTAGTACTTTCCATGAATTATCTTTTAGAAATTCTCAGGATAAGAAGTATGTCTTCTTTTTCCCAGAGTTATTTTATTGCATATGCAAGCAAACACATACAGAAAGGTTGCATAGTACAGAGTTCTATATTTCTCCACTCAGTTTTAATGTTCACATTGTACATAACTGGTATATTTGTCAAGCTAATGAACCTTATTTTTAACTAAAGTGCAGAGTTTGTTCATATTTCCTTATTTTTTTTTACTTAGGACTCTTTTTTCTGTTCCAGGATCCCATCCAGGACACCACATCACATTTAGTTATTTTGTCTCCTTTGATTCCTTTAGCTGTGACATATTCTCAGAATTTTTTTAAAAAGATTTATTTATTTATTTATGGGGGGGTGGGGTGGGAGAGAGGGGAGAGAGCGGGCCACTTCTATTGGTCTTTCATTTGTCTATTTTCATCCATCTTTGTTCTTTGGCCCGTGTGGGCCTCCCATCGCGGTGGCCTCAGTCGTTGCAGAGCACCGGCTCTGGGCGCATGCACCCCAGAGCTTTGGCTCGGTAATTGGACACATTGGTCCAGCCGCTCCACAGCACGTGGGATCTTCCCAGGCCAGGGATCGAACTGGCACCCCTTGCACTGCAAGGCGGTGTCCTTACCCACTGGACCACCAGGGAAGCCTTATTCTCATAATTTTAATGCTTTTGTGACCTTGACAGTTTAGAGGAGTCGAGGTCAGATATTTTATAGTCCATGTACTTTGAAATTTACATGTCACCTATAAGTGAGACTAAGCGTTTTTCCTTTCATATACTTGAGGACGTACTGGAGAAGGAAATGGCAACCCACTTCAGTATTCTTGCCTGGGAAATCCCATGGATAGAGGAGCCTGATGGGCTGCAATCCATGGGGTCTCAAAGAGTTGGACGTGACTTAGCAACTAATCGACCGCCACCAAGGATAAATGTATTTCCATTTCTGGAAACTAGGAACCCATTGTCTTCATGACTATGCTTTACCAGTCTCTTGATTCATCATAATTATCAATAAAAAACATTCATGGGCCTGAATACATGTGGTTGTCTGATTCTCGGGTAGTACAATGTGTTGTAAACCTCTGTTAGAGGAGACCATTAGCGCTTAGTGATGTGATCAGACTTGTGTCTGATCACTCTGGCGACACTGCAGAGGCTGGACCAGAGACTCGTCTAGAAATAGCAGGTAGGCAAGTATGCAGAATAAGTCCTTGAGAGCAGAAGCATGGTTGTTGATAGGGATGCGTTCGAGGGAAATTAGAAGGGCCAGGATTTGGTGATACACGATGAGAGAGTCAAGAAGTAAAAGGTGACTCCTAGGTTTACGAGCTGGATATTTTGGGTATTACATTTAACCTATACAAGAAATATTTGGGCAATTTACAGTATACCGGTTGCTCAGTACGTGCTTTCGATTCCTAGCGCCTCGAGACTACAACTCCCAGAGGGCCGCGCTCTATCACAATCCCCTTCGAGTCGGCCGCGCAGAGTTCTGGGACCTGAAGTCCGAGGCCTATTTTACCCAAGTAAGTGTTAGAAGCCTGGGAAACATGAAGAGGTAAGGACTTGTCTGAGAGCAGACGGCGAAGGAAGCGCTGTTCTACCTTTAACTTTTCAGATGGCCTTTGTTACTTTGGGTTTGGGGTATGTTACGTTTTGGGGATGGGGTTTCATGTGAGCGGGAAGACAAAGGAGGAAGGAAAAGGGGAAACGGGCTGGACAGGCCTTTAGGGTGAAGTTCAGGAAGGGCCTGAGCCGCTTCTGGTCCCGGTAGGGATGCCCTCCCGGCGCAGGCACCTAGGCAACGGCGCCGGCCCCGGGATAGATGCTCAAGTTCCTTCCTGTTTCAGACCGACCTACCCGGGTAAAAGGGTCTTGACCAAGTGATGATAACTGGTCTGTGCCGCAGAAACCCGGGCCAGCTCCTCCCTGTCCCGCCCGACCTCCTTCCCATCCTCAGAAAGGGGCTCAGGGTGGGCGCGTTTATTTGCAGTGTGTGTTTATTGCGGACTTTTTCGGGCTCAGAGGCCGTGTAGTACTGTCAGATCTTACAGTAAGCAAGTGATAAACTTTGTCTTTACACGTTTAGAAACAATTATTGTAAGAAAGGCACCGCTGCGAGCAGTGCCCCCTACTGGTTTTGGAGGAGATGCCAGCTTTACCGTGGCTCGTCTTTGTTGAAAGCCCAGCGAGCTTAGCCTCGATTAATGACAGTACACAAAGCCTTTTTTTAAGGATCCTCATCCACTTCGTTTTGTATCCATTCGCCAGGTAGAATAATCACTGGAATAGGGCTGTGCATTTATATGCTTACTGGTATACTGCTTTCCTGCATCGTTAGTTTCCGCATTGCTTTTCAAAAGAAAAAGTTTCTGATTTTTCCCTGCTTCAAAATGCCTTGTAAAAATTGTTTATAATGTCTCTGGTACATGCAAAATCATATATATGTGCACAGGTTAAAGAATAATAGACTCTTACGCATTGTAATAGAACATTACAGGTATCAGTAACATAGGTACTGTATTGATGGATACAATAGTATCATCAATATAAAGCCATAGAACATTACCAGTATTGAAAGTCCGTGTGCTCCTCCTGTTTCTCTTCCCTCCCTTCCTGAGAGGACCACTATCTAGTATTTTGCCTTAATCGTTGCCTTGCTTTTTTCTTCTTAAGTAGTTTTACCTTATATGAATTTATATCTAAATGAAGTGTTGCTAGTGTTATTCCATTTTCAACTCTATATAGACACACATTGTATGAATTTTTCTGAATTGCTTTTTTCACTCCAGATTTCTTTTGGAAATTCATGTGTACCGATGTGTTTAGCTATGGTTTATTCATTCCAGAGCCATTTTTAACTTAGCAAGAACGTTCAGAAGTCTAAATAATAAGATACTTGAAAGGAATTTTTAAAAACTCTGAGACTATGGATATTTTAAAAATTCCCAAAGTTGGTATAAGCCTTTAGAGTATGGAAATCTTGCTTCTAATTATGAGAGATATATCTTCAAGGTCTCATTGTAACCCCAATAGTAAATGACTATTTTCAAAGAAAGGTGGGCGCGTTTATTTGCAGTGTGTGTTTATTGCGGACTTTTTCGGGCTCAGAGGCCGTGTAGTACTGTCAGATCTTACAGTAAGCAAGTGATAAACTTTGTCTTTACACGTTTAGAAACAATTATTGTAAGAAAGGCACCGCTGCGAGCAGTGCCCCCTACTGGTTTTGGAGGAGATGCCAGCTTTACCGTGGCTCGTCTTTGTTGAAAGCCCAGCGAGCTTAGCCTCGATTAATGACAGTACACAAAGCCTTTTTTTAAGGATCCTCATCCACTTCGTTTTGTATCCATTCGCCAGGTAGAATAATCACTGGAATAGGGCTGTGCATTTATATGCTTACTGGTATACTGCTTTCCTGCATCGTTAGTTTCCGCATTGCTTTTCAAAAGAAAAAGTTTCTGATTTTTCCCTGCTTCAAAATGCCTTGTAAAAATTGTTTATAATGTCTCTGGTACATGCAAAATCATATATATGTGCACAGGTTAAAGAATAATAGACTCTTACGCATTGTAATAGAACATTACAGGTATCAGTAACATAGGTACTGTATTGATGGATACAATAGTATCATCAATATAAAGCCATAGAACATTACCAGTATTGAAAGTCCGTGTGCTCCTCCTGTTTCTCTTCCCTCCCTTCCTGAGAGGACCACTATCTAGTATTTTGCCTTAATCGTTGCCTTGCTTTTTTCTTCTTAAGTAGTTTTACCTTATATGAATTTATATCTAAATGAAGTGTTGCTAGTGTTATTCCATTTTCAACTCTATATAGACACACATTGTATGAATTTTTCTGAATTGCTTTTTTCACTCCAGATTTCTTTTGGAAATTCATGTGTACCGATGTGTTTAGCTATGGTTTATTCATTCCAGAGCCATTTTTAACTTAGCAAGAACGTTCAGAAGTCTAAATAATAAGATACTTGAAAGGAATTTTTAAAAACTCTGAGACTATGGATATTTTAAAAATTCCCAAAGTTGGTATAAGCCTTTAGAGTATGGAAATCTTGCTTCTAATTATGAGAGATATATCTTCAAGGTCTCATTGTAACCCCAATAGTAAATGACTATTTTCAAAGAAAGGTATTTAATACTTATTTTCCTCATTGAGTTAACTCACTTTGCTTTTGTCTTTTGTAATCTGTTCTTGCATGCGTACACAGTCCAGCTATTTCTTTATGCTCAGAGTTTTTAATTATTTAGCATTACCTCGATGTCTGCACAGTAGTGTTTAAGCTATAAAATGTTATGACCCCCTTCACCTTTGTTTCTATACTCTCTCCTTTGGTATTCTGTCTCACAGCTCAAGATTCTGACAGTCCAGACGACTCAAGATTTCCCTGTGCAGCCTCAGACTGTCATCTATGCAGCTCTTAGGCTCGCTCTCACTTTCCTTCTAGCCATTATCACATTCTGTCAGCTCAGACTTAGTATGTCTTTGAAACATACTTCAGCATACTTCCCGATACTTCATGCTGGTGTTTTAGTTGTAGTTGACTCAATGCAGCTAAACAATAATGACTTCCTTTCCGCAAACCATTTACTCCATTTGGAACTTCCTCTTAAGTTCATTGGTCCCATAGCTCAGTTACACAGCTTAAATTTCGGAATTATCTTTCACTTCTCCCTTACCCCTGCCTTCAAAAGGCCATTCTTATCCAAGCCTTCCTTTCTGTTGCCCCTATTAGCACTCCAGTTTTGGGGGGGTTTTGTGTGTTTTTTTGGTTGTGCTGTGTCTTCATAGCTGTGCTTAGGCTTTCTCTAGTTGTGGTAAGTCGGGGCAGTGCACGAGTTTCTCACTGGGGTGGGTTCTTTTGTTGCACAGCACGGGCTTTAGGCATATGGGCTCCAGTAGCTGTGGGTCACAGGTTTAGTTGCCCCAAGGCATGTGGGATCTACCTAGAGCAGGGATCGAACCCATGTCCCCTGTGTTGGCAGGCAAATTCTGGACCGCTGGACCACCAGGGAAGCCCTAGCACTCCAGTTTGAACTTTAACCACCTCATGTTTGATAAATTATATAGTTCCCTAACTAGTTCTTCTGGTTTTGTTCTTATTAATCTATATTGCTTATTATAGCTACATTCATTTTTCTAAACAATCGCTTAAACCGTGTCACCTAACTACTAAATTGCTTGTACCTGTACATTAAGGTAGACACCTCTTGGTGTATTTGAGGCCATTCACAGTCTAACTACCCCTCCAACATGATCTCCCAAGGCTCCCATACACGAATGCCAGCTAGATTGAATTTCTTATTATCCTCTAGAACATATTTCTGTTTCTTCATGCTCACTCTCTCTGTTCTTTCCTTTATCACACACAGTCCTTCCAATGCCAGTGTACGAATTACCTTTCCCAAGTCTTCATTTACTACCTTGCCTCCCAGTTGTCTCTTCTGTGAACTCCTACTGATTTGGTATATGACTCTTTGTATCTTTCTTCTTTCTTTCTCTCACCTCCTCTCTGTTACTCTCTCCCTGTGCTTTTCTCTTCCCTCCCTCCCTCTTTCCCATTCTGCCTTCACTCCCAAGCACATGTACACGACCCATCTGTATCTATTACTTTTCCCTAAATAAATTGCAGGTTTCTTGATAGGGACTATGTCTTGCGTATCTTTGACTCCATCAGTACCTAGCAGAGTTCATTCGTTGTGCGTAAATAGGTACTTAGTGAATGTTTGTGGAATGAGTGATAAAGTGCAACAAAGAGAGAAGTGTCTTTGAACAAATGGAATCACTAACGGTAGAGAACATAGGTAAAGGATGTAGGTAAAGAATATATTTTGAGACTCACTGTTTCTTCTACTTTCCATATATATTTCCTGTATCTATTTCAGGGTAAATAGCTGT
The DNA here is from genome assembly GCA_022376925.1 of Tragulus kanchil. NCBI lineage: Eukaryota > Metazoa > Chordata > Mammalia > Artiodactyla > Tragulidae > Tragulus > Tragulus kanchil. The sequence continues at coordinate 59,433,581 of JAIOJX010000001.1, read as the reverse complement.
GTGAAGAGTGATGAGCGTGTCCTGGAGGAGCTGGAAACAGAAGGGGAGAGGCAGCTGAAAAGCCTCCTTCAGCATCAGCTCGATACCTCTGTCTCCATTGAGGAGTAAGTATTGATTTTGCAAAAAGAGGATCATAGATCTCCAAGTGACAGATACCTCTTCAAGTCTGGGTAGAACAGCCCCCTCTCACCCTTTTTCCTTATCAGATTTCCACTGATGAGAAAAGGTTTGACTTCTGTGTCTCTTCCTCTAGGAAGCCTCCTATATCCCATTCCATCTGGGCTAAGTACCATTCCTGTGTCTTCCTTTAACATTTGTAGCACTTATAATCCATTATTGCCTGTTTACTTGCCTCTCTTCAACAGTTCTTGCGCAAAAGCAGAAACTTATCGTTTTGTTTTTTTGTTTTTTTTTTTTTTTAATTGTTAATTCCTCAGTACCTGGCACAGTGTCTCATGCATAGTAAAAGTGAAAGTGAATTCACTCAGTCATGTCCGACTTTTTGCGACCCCATAGATGAGCCATAGAATTATCTAGGCAAAAATACTGGAGTGGGTAGCCTATCCCTTCTTCAGGGAATCTTTCCAACCCAGGGATGGAACCCAGGTCTCCCACATTGCAAGTGGATTCTTTACCCTCTGAGCCACTGAGGAAGCCCAAGAGTGCTCAAGTTGGTAGCCTATCCCTTCTCCAGGGGATCTTCCCAACCCAGAAATGAAACCAGGCTCTCCTGCATTGCAGGCAGATTCTTTACCAACTGAGCTACCAGGGAAGCCCAGTGCATAGTAGGTGCTCAGTAAATAAATATTTGATTCAGCCATTTGCTAGTTCTGGACTACTGGATGGAGTTTCCTATCATAGTAGTGGTGCTTCACCTTAGACATAGAATGGGAGAGAGAAACTGCTGCTGGGTTTCACTGTGCCTCCTAATGGCAAGCCCTGTTTCTGTGGATTGTGGTACCTTGAACATATTCTTGGTCTCTTCCTGCTTGCTTTGCAGATGTGTATCTAAGAAAGAGAGCTTTGCTCCTGGTACTATGTATAAACCCTTTGGGAAGGAAGCAGCTGGGACTATGACTTTGTCTCAGTTCCAGACACTGCATGAGAAAGACCAAGAGACTGCCTCTCTCAGGGAACTGGGGCTTAATGAAAGAGAAATCTTGATTTGGAAGAGCCATGTTTCAGGTGAAAAGGTGAGTGGGTCATTTTTTTTCTGGAGAATAAAAAAGAAGATCTCTTCATTAGATACTGGGAAATTTTTCATTTTGATTTCTCATAACACTGAGCTTTGTGTTTAAATCTTTGGTTTTTAGGGTAGGAATCTTGGTAAATGAGAGGCTGCTCCTTGACTTTTTTAACAAATGGGATTTTATTTTATTTTTAAATTTTATTTATTTTTGGCTGCACCATGTGGCTTATGGGATCTTAGTTCCTCAAGCAGGGATTGAACCTGTATTCTTGGCAGTAAAAGCACAGAGTCCTAACCACTGGGAAACCAGGGAATTCCTGCTCCTTGACTTCCTAGCCGACATATCTATAAAATGACCATTTCTGGGGCCTGATCATTTTCTTTCTTGTTTAAGGCCTCAGATTGTCACTTTCAGGGTGTGTCCTCTGTGATATATGCATCTCATTTCTCTGATTTCAGAGGACAAGAATTAGGGCAACCCCTGAAGCAATACAGAACCGTCTTCAAGATATTGAGGAAAGGATCTCCGAGCGTCAGCGCATCCTTTGCCTGCCACAGCGATTTGCAAAGAGCAAACAGCTGACCCGGCGAGAAATGGAAATAGAAAATTCTTTATTTCAGGGAGCTGATCGTCATTCTTTCCTCAAGGCTCTTTATTACCAAGGTATGTGATCATGATTGACTTGATACCCTCTTTCACTGGCAGGAAGATCTAACCATCAGGGCATTAACTATGAAGAGTTAGTGGAGGGAGTAGGGGAGAGATAAACTATAGTACTCTTGAGGAATGTATAGTCCCATGAGAAAGACAAATATGTACCTAGTCAGATGCAGTGAATCCTGGAAATTGCTACTATAGAGATTTAAATAAAATATTGAGGGGACACAGAACATAGAACAACTAAGTCTAATTGGGAGAGTCAAGTGTTGACATTTGTAGCAAGTCTTAACAGATCAACAGGCATTTGTCAGTAAGTAGTGGGGAAAGGGTATTACAGATAGTGGGTGAGTAGGAACGAGATTGAGAAAGAACCTGGTGTGTCTAGGGAACAATGCAAAGTTCACTGTGGCAGGATGTGTAGGACGTGGTCAGGACTGACAGAAGATGCCGCTGGAAAAGGTAGGTGAGGCTAGATTGTTAAGCGTCTTTAGGTGGAACTAAAAATTAGCACAAAATATACAGATAAATGGTGTGTGTCTTAACCTGAAAGAAGGGATTTAACAGATAAGTTTTTCTAGGCACTGTAGAAGGTATACAGAAGCTTAAGTAATGGTTCTTGATCTTGTGCCAGTTGGAATCTAGTTGGAGACAAAAACATAACAGCTTTTAGTAACAGCGCTAGATACAGTTGTTAAGTGCTATAGGAGTTCTGAGAAGGGAAAGGCCACTGTGCATTGACGTGACTAAAGACGGCCTCTCGGAGGAGATAAGATTTAAATGTTCTTTTAATACTACCAAGTCTTCAGGATGTCGCGAATACTGACATGTTTGGAGATGTTATGAGAGACAAGGTTATAAAGGTAGCTAAAATTTTTGAACTTTATTTGGCATGTAGTCTAGACCTATATGGAGTTAGTTATTCCGTTAGTCATTTGGAATATGGTTAAGGTCTTAGAGCCAGGAGTAATATGATAAAAGAAGTATTTGAATATGTTTAATCTAGTGGCCAGTAAATCAGATACACAAGTGGGAGAACTGGAAGCAGGGAGAACAATTTAGGAGCGATTATAGTCATTTCTGCAGGAAAAGCTGGACTAGGATGATGGCAAGGTAACTGGAAAGAGAAGTAGATATGATTATAAGAGACATTACAAAAGAAGAATTGGTAAAACTTGTTGACTGAGAATGAATGTCGGTGGAGAGGCATGTGTCAAAGATAACCCAGCTGTTTCAAGGCTGTGTGACGTAACAGCTGGCAAAATTAAGAAAGCCTTTATGAGAAATTCTGAGGAAAGATGATAAGTTTGATTTTAAACATGTTAAATTTATGAGACTGCAGGATCCTCACATGCAAATCTTGATGAGGCTATTGGAAATGTAGCAGTGAAGTTCAGGGGAGTGGGAGAACTAGATCCATAGAATTGGGACTCCTCTACACTTAGATGGTAGATAATACCGACAGAATGAATGAATAATGTTAGAGACAGAGAGAGCGTAGACTTGGAAGAGCAGTGGTGAGGAATGAAAGAGCCACGTTGGGTAGAGAGACACTCTAGTGTGCTGATCAAGAATGGAAATAAAAATTAGCACAAAATATACAGATAAATGGTGTGTGTCTTAACCTGAAAGAAGGGATTTAACAGATAAGTTTTTCTAGGCACTGTAGAAGGTATACAGAAGCTTAAGTAATGGTTCTTGATCTTGTGCCAGTTGGAATCTAGTTGGAGACAAAAACATAACAGCTTTTAGTAACAGCGCTAGATACAGTTGTTAAGTGCTATAGGAGTTCTGAGAAGGGAAAGGCCACTGTGCATTGACGTGACTAAAGACGGCCTCTCGGAGGAGATAAGATTTAAATGTTCTTTTAATACTACCAAGTCTTCAGGATGTCGCGAATACTGACATGTTTGGAGATGTTATGAGAGACAAGGTTATAAAGGTAGCTAAAATTTTTGAACTTTATTTGGCATGTAGTCTAGACCTATATGGAGTTAGTTATTCCGTTAGTCATTTGGAATATGGTTAAGGTCTTAGAGCCAGGAGTAATATGATAAAAGAAGTATTTGAATATGTTTAATCTAGTGGCCAGTAAATCAGATACACAAGTGGGAGAACTGGAAGCAGGGAGAACAATTTAGGAGCGATTATAGTCATTTCTGCAGGAAAAGCTGGACTAGGATGATGGCAAGGTAACTGGAAAGAGAAGTAGATATGATTATAAGAGACATTACAAAAGAAGAATTGGTAAAACTTGTTGACTGAGAATGAATGTCGGTGGAGAGGCATGTGTCAAAGATAACCCAGCTGTTTCAAGGCTGTGTGACGTAACAGCTGGCAAAATTAAGAAAGCCTTTATGAGAAATTCTGAGGAAAGATGATAAGTTTGATTTTAAACATGTTAAATTTATGAGACTGCAGGATCCTCACATGCAAATCTTGATGAGGCTATTGGAAATGTAGCAGTGAAGTTCAGGGGAGTGGGAGAACTAGATCCATAGAATTGGGACTCCTCTACACTTAGATGGTAGATAATACCGACAGAATGAATGAATAATGTTAGAGACAGAGAGAGCGTAGACTTGGAAGAGCAGTGGTGAGGGAAGGAATGAAAGAATGAACACACAACGTTGGGTAGAGAGACACTCTAGTGTGCTGATCAAGAATGAGAGGAGGAGTTCTGGAGACAAACTACCAGGAACATCCTGGCCCCTCCACTTACTAGCTAAAGATGTTGGGCAAGTTACCATTCTATGCTTGATTTCCTTTATGAAAATATTAATGAGACTATTAATATATATTGTAGGGTTGTTAGGATTAAGAGAGGTAATACATGGAAATCACTTAAAGCAGTACCTGGTATTTGGGGTGGGGGGTTGGTATTTGAATCTGTTCTGTTTCCTATCTTTGAAACTCCTTGCTTTACACCTTCACAGCATACCACAAAAAGACAAGTGCAGACAAGTACATGACCTCAATGAAGAGGAAGATAAAATTAGGCACAAAAGGCAAGTCGAGAGTTTTCTTACAGTGTTAGATTTAGGAATGTAACCCAGGGTCCCAGACTTCTAAGTTGAGTTCTTATTTAATTCCATATTCAGTATATGACAATGTTTATAGGATATGATCCACAGGGAGCATATTATTCCTGATACAGAATATTAAAGAGAGGAAGTTTAAAGCTTTTACGTTTAGTGTTGTTGACTTTTTTTCTCTATACCGTTTAAGTTACTGTACCAGACAGACATAAAATGACCTTAATGTCATTTAGATCCTATTTAAAAAGTAACTCTGAATATTATTATTAATCAGTAAAGTATAAGTATTGATGATAATGATACTGTAGCTAATATTTTACTTTACTTTTGAAATGAACTTACAGTAAAGCTGCCTGTTGATTTGGGGGGGAGGTGTGTATACAGTTCTGTGAATTGTAGATCATGTAACCACCACCACAGTCAGGATAGAGAGCAACTCCATCCCCCTCAGACTCCCTCATACTATCCATTGAAGTCACTCCCAATTCCACCCATAATCTCTGGCAATCAGTCACTGATCTCTTCTCCATCACTGCAATTTTGTCTTTTAGAGAATGTCATACAAATAGAATTATACAAAATGTGATCTTTTGAGAGTGACTTCTTTCATTCAGCATAGTGCTGAATGAAAGTGAGATTCATCCAAGTTGTGTGCATCAGTAGTTCTTTTTTTTTTTGCTGAGTAGCGTTCCATTGTATGAATGTTCCAAACTCTTGTCTATCCATTCACCCATCCAAGTGCATTTGGGCTGTTTCCAGGTTATGGTGATTATGAATAATACTGATATGAATATTCTTATACAGGCTTTTGTGTGAACATAAAATTTTTATTTCTCTAAGGTAAATATCTAGGAGTGGGATTACTGGGTCATATGGTAAGTGTTTGTTTAACTTTATAAGAAACTGCCAAACCATTTTCCAGAGTGGCTGAACCATTTTGCATTTTCACCAGCAATGTATGAGAGTTCCAGTGGCTCTACATCTTTGTCAGCATTTGGTATTGTTGGTATTTATTTTAGTTATTCTAATAGCTGTGAAGTGGTATCTCATTGTAGTTTTAATTTGCATTTCCTTAATGGCTAACGATATTAAACATCTTTTCATATGCTTATGTGCCATCCTTATATCCTGTTTGCTGAAGTGTCTGTTCAAATCTTTTGCTGTTTTTTATTGAGTTGTTTATTTTTTTCCTGATGACTTTTGAGAGTTCTTTATATATTCAAAACACAATTCTCTGCTGGATATGTGATTTGCAAATATTTTAGCCCAGTGTGTAGCATGTCTTTTCATTCTCTTAACAGTGTCTTTCGCAGAGCAACGTTCTTTCAGTGTGGTAAAATATACATAACATAAAATTGACCATTTTAACTGTTTTTAAGTGTATAATTCTGTGACATTAAGTCTGTTCACATTGTTCTGCAGTCATCGTCAACATCCATCACCAGAACTTGTTCATCTTCCAAAACTGAAACTCTGTACCCATCAAACACTAATTCCCCATTCTCCCCTTGCCATATCTTCTGCCAACCACCATTGTGCGCTCTTTCACTCTCTCTCTTTCTGAATTTGAATATTCTAGGTGCCTCATGTAAATGAAATCATACAGTTTCTGTCCTTTTGTGTCTGGCTTATTTTACTTAGCATAATGTCTTTGGTCATCCATATTATAGCATGCATCAGAATTTCCTTCCTTTTTAAGGCTAAATAATATTTCATTGTATATATCTACTACATTTTGTTTATCCATTCATCTTTCAGTAGACACTGTGTAGCTTCTGTCTTTTGGCTATTGTGAATAGTACTGCTCTGAACTTGGATGTATAACTATCTGTTCCAGTTCCTGCTTTCTTTCTTTTGAATATATGAAGTTGAATTGCTGAATCATATGGTAATTCTATATTTAATATTTTGAGGAACCACCATACTGTTTGCCATAGAGACTGTACCATTTCAAATTCATGCCAGCAATGTAGAGGGATGTCTTTTGCCCATTTTAAAATGGGTTGTTTGTTGTTAAGTTGCAGGTGTTCTTTATATATTCTGGATATTACTCCCTGTTCAGATATGTGATTTATAAATATTTTCTCCTATTCTGTGGGTTGCCTTCTTATTCTGTCAAACCTTTGATGCACAAAAGTTTTTATTTTTGATGAAGTCCAGTTTGTTAATTTTTTTGGTTCCCTGTGCTTTGGGTGTTATATCCAATAAATCTTGCCAAATCTAATGTCATAAACCTTTTTTCCTATGCTATCTTCAAAAAGTTTTATAGTTTTGGCTCTTATGTTTAGGTCTTTGGTTCATTTTGAGTTAACTTCCTATTTAAGTGGTCTGACTTTATTTTTTGCATGTTTAATATCCAGTTTTTCCAGTACCGCTTGAAGTGACTGCCTTTCATCACCAAATGATCTTAGCACACTCTCTGAAAATCATTTGACTGTAAATGAGAAAGTGTATTTCTAGACTCTCCATCCTATTCCATTGTTAAATATGTCTGTCTTTATGTTAGTACCACACTACTGTAGATTTGTAGTAAACTTTGAAATCAGGAAGTATGAGACCTCCAACTTTGCTCTTGTTTTTCAAGATTGTTTTCACTGTTTGAGTCCCTTGAGATTCCATATGAATTTTAGGATAGATTTTTTCCTTGTGTGTTTTTGTTTTTTTTTTTTTCTTTTTCTGGCATGGCACATGATTTGTGGGATCTTAGTTTCCCTACTAGGGATTGAACTCAGGACTAGAGCTGTGAAAGCACCATGTCTTTAACCATTGGATCACCAGGAAATTCCTGGGTTTTTCTATTTCTGTAAAAAATATCATTGAGATTTTGATAGGATTGCTTTGAATTTGTAGATCACTTTGAGTGGTAACTGACGTCTTAACAATACTAAATCTTCAATCTATGAACCCAGAATGTGTTTGTATTTATTTGTGTCTTTCATTTCTTTCAGCAGCAATTTATAGTTTTCAGTATATAAATTCTTTGCTTCAGAGCAAATATTTTAAGTGTTGATACAATCTGGTTTACCTATTTTTTCTTTCATGGATTATGCTTTTTTATGTCTAAAAACCATCTAACATTAGATTATAAAAAAGGATTTATTCCTTCATTTTCTTCTAACAGTTTTATAATTGTGTATCTTATATGATTCACTTTGACTTAATGTTTACATAATGTGTGAGGTGTATGTTAAGGTTCACATTTTTGCTTATGAATGTCCAGTTATCCAGTACTAATTGTTGAAAAGAGTATTCTTTCTCCATTTACTTGCCTTTGCATTTCTGTCAGAAATCAATTCGTCCTATATTTGTTTTAATAATTAATATCATAGATAATGATGAAACATTGAAATTGTCTAATACTAGGAATAAGACAAGGAGGACCACTCCTGCCACTTCTATTCACAGTGGAATGAAATTAGAAATTAATAATAGAAGGACAGTTAGGAAATTCACAGTTACCTGGAAATTATATAACACTCTACCGAACAACCAAGGGAGCAAAAAGCAGTTGCAAAGGACATTAGAAAATGCTTTGAGATGAATTAAAACAAAATATACCAAAACTTCAGGAATGCAGTAGAAGAGGTACTCAAGGGACTATTTAGAGCTGTAAATGCCCATTTTAATAAACGAGAAAAATCTCAAATTTATAACCAAAGCTTCCACCTTACAAAACTACAAAAATGTGTCCAAACCCATTGAATATACAATACCAAGAGTAAGTAATTATGATGTGTCAGTGCAGGTTCATCTATTGTAATAAGTCCCATTCTGGTGGGAGATAATGAGGGAGAGTAGGCATGTGTGGTGTTGGGGAATATGTGGGTAGCTTCCCCTCAATTTTGCTGTGGAGCTACTCTAAAAAAATAAAGTTTAATAATAATAAAAAAAAAAAAACTACAGAAAGGAAGAGTGAACTAAACCCATATCAAGCTTAAGGAAAGAAATAATAAAGATTAGAGCAAAAATAGATGAGAAAAAAAAAATGAGAAAATCAAGAAAACCAAAAGTTGGTTCTGTGGAAAGATCAACAGAATTCACAGTCCTGTAGCTAGACTTACCATGGAAAAAAGGGGGACTCATATTTTTTGTACTCTTCTGTTTTCTTTTTTGTATAGAGTATCTTTTTCTATCTTTTCACTTTCAGCTGTTTTAAAAAACAAAGTGTGTCTTGTAGACAGCAAATAGTTATTTAGGTCATTTTTAAAAGTCTTATTCCAATTATGTAGGGTTAATTTATATGTAATACATTTAAGTAGAGTCTGTTGATAAGGTAGGTTTTCTATCTGCCATTTTAATATATCTTTTTGTTCCTCTATTACTTCATTTATTCCCTATGTTAAATAAGCTTTCGCAGTATGCCATTTTAATTTACTTGTTGCTTCTTTTACTATTTTTGTTACTCTTTTAATAATTGCCTTGGGGATTATAATTAACACCTTAATTTTGTTTGTATTAGTGCCAGCTTAATTTCAATAATATTCAAAAACTTTGTTCATGTTTAGTTCTGTTCTCTCCTTCTTCCTTTGTACTATTATTGTCATACAAATGGGGACAGTGTTTTATAATTTTAACACTCTACCGGGACAGTTGCAAAGGACATTAGAAAATGCTTTGAGATGAATTAAAACAAAATATACCAAAACTTCAGGAATGCAGTAGAAGAGGTACTCAAGGGACTATTTAGAGCTGTAAATGCCCATTTTAATAAATGAAAAATCTCAAATTTATAACCAAAGCTTCCACCTTACAAAACTACAAAAATGTGTCCAAACCCATTGAATATACAATACCAAGAGTAAGTAATTATGATGTGTCAGTGCAGGTTCATCTATTGTAATAAGTCCCATTCTGGTGGGAGATAATGAGGGAGAGTAGGCATGTGTGGTGTTGGGGAATATGTGGGTAGCTTCCCCTCAATTTTGCTGTGGAGCTACTCTAAAAAAATAAAGTTTAATAATAATAAAAAAAAAAAAACTACAGAAAGGAAGAGTGAACTAAACCCATATCAAGCTTAAGGAAAGAAATAATAAAGATTAGAGCAAAAATAGATGAGAAAAAAAAAATGAGAAAATCAAGAAAACCAAAAGTTGGTTCTGTGGAAAGATCAACAGAATTCACAGTCCTGTAGCTAGACTTACCATGGAAAAAAGGGGGACTCATATTTTTTGTACTCTTCTGTTTTCTTTTTTGTATAGAGTATCTTTTTCTATCTTTTCACTTTCAGCTGTTTTAAAAAACAAAGTGTGTCTTGTAGACAGCAAATAGTTATTTAGGTCATTTTTAAAAGTCTTATTCCAATTATGTAGGGTTAATTTATATGTAATACATTTAAGTAGAGTCTGTTGATAAGGTAGGTTTTCTATCTGCCATTTTAATATATCTTTTTGTTCCTCTATTACTTCATTTATTCCCTATGTTAAATAAGCTTTCGCAGTATGCCATTTTAATTTACTTGTTGCTTCTTTTACTATTTTTGTTACTCTTTTAATAATTGCCTTGGGGATTATAATTAACACCTTAATTTTGTTTGTATTAGTGCCAGCTTAATTTCAATAATATTCAAAAACTTTGTTCATGTTTAGTTCTGTTCTCTCCTTCTTCCTTTGTACTATTATTGTCATACAAATGACATCTTCCTAGATTTTAAGCCTGTCAACAGTGTTTTATAATTATTGCTTTATGCAGTTATCTTTTATCTTTTAAGTCAGATGGAACCAAGAAAAAAAGAGTTACAAGAGTAAAGAATAAAAACATTTGTACTGTCTTTAATGTTTACCTATGTAGTCAGCTTTACTAGTGTCCTTTCTTTGTGTGAATTTGAGTTACTATTTAGTGTCCATTTATTTCAGTCTGAAAGATTCCCCTGTAGTTTTTCTCATAGGATGGATCATCTTTGTAATGAACTCTGTCAGTTTATGTTTATCTTGGGGCATTTTCATTTCTCCTTTAGTTTTACATTATAGTTTTATTTGCTGGAAATGGAATTTTTGGTTGGCAATCTTTTTCTTTTAGCAGATCAAATATATCATCTCTCTGCCTTTTGGATCTTTGTAATTTCTATTAAGAAGTCAACTATTAATCTCAGGATCCCTTATCCATGATGAGTCTCTTCTTACTGCTTTCAAGAACTGTTCTTTATCTTTTGCTTTTGACAGTTTGACTGCTTGTCTAAGTGTCTCTTTGGACAGATTCCACACAGATATCTTCGAGTTTGTCTTATTGGAGTCTGTTGAGGTTCTATGATGTATAGATGAATGTTTTTCATCAATTAGGGGAAGCTTTCGGTGATTAACTATGGAGATATTCTTTTTGCCCTTTCTTCTGAGATTCTGTTATGCATGTGTTGATATGCTTGCTGGTCTCCCATAGGTCCCCAAAGGCTCTGTTGTCTTTATCTTTGTTCTTTTTCCTTTCTGCTCGTCAAATTAGGATTTTTTTCCTCAGATGAAGTAGTTGACATATCTTCAGGCTTGCTGATTCTTCTGTCAATTCACGTCCCCTGTTGAGCCCCTCTAGTGTGTTTTTCATTTCAGTTATTGTCCTGTTCAACTCGAAAATTTCTATTTGATTGTTTATTATAATTTTTATCAATTTTTATTCTCTATTTGGTAATATATTCTGAAACATTCTCTAGTTCTTTATATGTGGTTTCCTTCGCTTGGATAACATATGATAGCTGAGTTAAAGTTTTTTCCTGAGAAGCCCAATATGCTTCCTCAGGAGATTTTCTATCAGCTGTATATATATATATATATATATATATATATATATATATATTTTTTTTTTTTTTTCCTGTGTACGGGTCATACTTTCTTGGTTTTGTGGGTATTTGTTTTGTTTTCAATGCCCTGGTCATCTCAGGCTGCTATAACAAAGTACCATAAACTGAGTGACTTATAAAACAAGAGAGATATATTTCTCACAGTTCTAAAGGTTGGAAATCTAAAATGAGGGTTCCAACTTCATCAGGTTCCAATGAGAACCCACTTCTGGGTCACAGACTGCTGAACTCTTATTGGATCCTCACATGGCAGAGAACAGAGAGAGGAAGCAAGCTCTCTGATGACTCTTAGGACTAATCCTCTGGATTTTGGACCTCATCAAATCTTAATTACTATTCAAACATCCCACTTCCTATTACTGTCACAAGGATTCAACATATAAATCTCAGGATCCCTTATCCATGATGAGTCTCTTCTTACTGCTTTCAAGAACTGTTCTTTATCTTTTGCTTTTGCCAGTTTGACTGCTTGTCTAAGTGTCTCTTTGGGCAGATTCCACACAGATATCGTCGAGTTTGTCTTATTGGAGTCTGTTGAGGTTCTATGATGTATAGATGAATGTTTTTCATCAATTAGGGGAAGCTTTCGGTGATTAACTATGGAGATATTCTTTTTGCCCTTTCTTCTGAGATTCTGTTATGCATGTGTTGATATGCTTGCTGGTCTCCCATAGGTCCCCAAAGGCTCTGTTGTCTTTATCTTTGTTCTTTTTCCTTTCTGCTCGTCAAATTAGGATTTTTTTCCTCAGATGAAGTAGTTGACATATCTTCAGGCTTGCTGATTCTTCTGTCAATTCACGTCCCCTGTTGAGCCCCTCTAGTGTGTTTTTCATTTCAGTTATTGTCCTGTTCAACTCGAAAATTTCTATTTGATTGTTTATTATAATTTTTATCAATTTTTATTCTCTATTTGGTAATATATTCTGAAACATTCTCTAGTTCTTTATATGTGGTTTCCTTCGCTTGGATAACATATGATAGCTGAGTTAAAGTTTTTTCCTGAGAAGCCCAATATGCTTCCTCAGGAGATTTTCTATCAGCTGTATATATATATATATATATATATATATATATATATATTTTTTTTTTTTTTTTCCTGTGTACGGGTCATACTTTCTTGGTTTTGTGGGTATTTGTTTTGTTTTCAATGCCCTGGTCATCTCAGGCTGCTATAACAAAGTACCATAAACTGAGTGACTTATAAAACAAGAGAGATATATTTCTCACAGTTCTAAAGGTTGGAAATCTAAAATGAGGGTTCCAACTTCATCAGGTTCCAATGAGAACCCACTTCTGGGTCACAGACTGCTGAACTCTTATTGGATCCTCACATGGCAGAGAACAGAGAGAGGAAGCAAGCTCTCTGATGACTCTTTAAGGGCACTAATCCCATATACATGGGCTCCACTTTTAGGACCTCATCAAATCTTAATTACTATTCAAACATCCCCACTTCCTATTACTGTCACAAGGATTCAACATATAAATTCTGAGGTGGGGGATACAAATATTCGGTCCATTACAGTCTTACAATTTTCTTGTTGAAAATTAAATATTTAAAGTAATATTATGTGACAACTCTGAAAATCCAATCACCCCCTTCCCACCCAGGGTTTTGTTGGTTGCTCTTTGTTTAGTGATGTTCCTGGACCAGTTCTGTCAATTTTGAAATCTTTGTTGTATAAAGTCACTGCAGTCTCTGTCCAGTTAACGTAGTGGGCTACTCATGATTAAGGAGAGTTTTTCTTAAATGTCTTGAATCAAAAACTGTACCAGCCTTTATCAAGGAGCTGTGTGTGTGTGTGTGTGTGTGTGTGTTGCTATTTCAGTGCTCAGGCAAGCAGTTTGCAGTTGTGTCTTGGAGTTTACTTCATGCATATTCAAAGCCTCAAGATCAGTCAGAAGTGAGATTAGTGACCTCCAAGGCCCTGACTTTCCTTGGCATACTCATACACCTGCACATGTGCATAACATTCTAGAGTCTCAAGAATATGTCCGAACATTTCAAAGCCCCCTATGAATATCTCATTCCCTGTTTTTCTTTCTTTTTAAAAAAATTGTGATAAGAATACAACATGAAATCCACTCTGTTAACAAACTTTTAAGAGTACGATACAGTATTGTTAACTATGAGCACAATGTTGTAGAGCAGATCTTTGAACTTAAGTCATCTTAAACTGAAACTTTATAAGCATTGAATAGTAACTCCCCATTTCCCCCTTTCACCTGGGAAAACCCAAACCAAATTATGCTTCTTGCTCCGTATGAGTGGTATTTGTTTTGCAATGCCCTGGTCATCTCAGGCTGCTATAACAAAGTACCATAAACTGAGTGACTTATAAAACAAGAGAGATATTTCCAACTAAAGGTTGGAAATCTAAAATGAGGGTTCCAACTTCATCAGGTTCCAATGAGAACCCACTTCTGGGTCACAGACTGCTGAACTCTTATTGGATCCTCACATGGCAGAGAACAGAGAGAGGAAGCAAGCTCTCTGATGACTCTTTAAGGGCACTAATCCCATATACATGGGCTCCACTTTTAGGACCTCATCAAATCTTAATTACTATTCAAACATCCCCACTTCCTATTACTGTCACAAGGATTCAACATATAAATTCTGAGGTGGGGGATACAAATATTCGGTCCATTACAGTCTTACAATTTTCTTGTTGAAAATTAAATATTTAAAGTAATATTATGTGACAACTCTGAAAATCCAATCACCCCCTTCCCACCCAGGGTTTTGTTGGTTGCTCTTTGTTTAGTGATGTTCCTGGACCAGTTCTGTCAATTTTGAAATCTTTGTTGTATAAAGTCACTGCAGTCTCTGTCCAGTTAACGTAGTGGGCTACTCATGATTAAGGAGAGTTTTTCTTAAATGTCTTGAATCAAAAACTGTACCAGCCTTTATCAAGGAGCTGTGTGTGTGTGTGTGTGTGTGTGTGTTGCTATTTCAGTGCTCAGGCAAGCAGTTTGCAGTTGTGTCTTGGAGTTTACTTCATGCATATTCAAAGCCTCAAGATCAGTCAGAAGTGAGATTAGTGACCTCCAAGGCCCTGACTTTCCTTGGCATACTCATACACCTGCACATGTGCATAACATTCTAGAGTCTCAAGAATATGTCCGAACATTTCAAAGCCCCCTATGAATATCTCATTCCCTGTTTTTCTTTCTTTTTAAAAAAATTGTGATAAGAATACAACATGAAATCCACTCTGTTAACAAACTTTTAAGAGTACGATACAGTATTGTTAACTATGAGCACAATGTTGTAGAGCAGATCTTTGAACTTAAGTCATCTTAAACTGAAACTTTATAAGCATTGAATAGTAACTCCCCATTTCCCCCTTTCACCTGGTAACAACCATTATGCTTCTTGCTCCGATATGTGTGATTTCAGTTCTTTCAGGTAAATACTTAAAAGTGGATTGCTCTATCATATGGCATTTCTATTTTTAATCTTTTGTGGAACCTTCATACTGTTTTCTCTAACAGTCATGCCATTTTACACTTCCACTCAAAGTGTGCAAAGGCTCCAGTTCTTCCAAATCTTCACCAGCACTTGTTATGTCTTAGTTTTTTGATAATGGCCATCCTAACAGGTGCGAGGTGATATCTCTTTGTGCTTTTGATTTGTATTTCCCTGATGATTAATGATGCTGAGCACCTTTTAACATACCTGTTGGTCATTAGTATATCTTCTGTGGAGAAATGTCTAGTCAAGTACTTTGTCCACTTTTTAATCAGGCTTTATTTTTATGCCATTGAGTTGTAGGTATTTCCTATACACTTTGGATTTTAACTCCTTATCAAATATGTGGTTTGCAAATACAGTTGGTGCTTGAACAACACAGGGGTTAGGAGTGCTGCTGTTCCAAACAGACAAAAGTCCATGTATGACTTTATAATCAGCCTTCTATATCCATGGTTTCACATCTATAGATTCAACCAACCACAGCTCTTGTAGTACTATAATATGTATTTACTACCAAAAAAATTCTGAATTGAGTTTTGTGAATGGCATAAGGGTCCAGTTTCACTTTTTTGCATGTGGATATCTACTTTTTCCAGCACCATTTGTTGAAGAGACTATCTTTTCCTGATTGTGTATTCCTGGCACCCTTGTCAAAGATCAGTTGACTATACATGTGTAGTTTATTTCTGGGCTCTCTATTCTTTTCCACTGGCTCATATATTTGTCTTTAAGCCAGTACCATACTGTTTTAAATGCTGTAACTTTGTAGTGTATTTTGAAATTGGTGAATGTGATATTTATTTCCTGTGTTTCCTTTTAAGTTTTGTTTTTTGTTTGTTTGTTTCATCAGCCTCTTAGCTCCAACTGATAATGCTATCTCAGGCTGCTGCAGGGTTAAACAAGTTCCATTGATTGGTCTTGACATGATCTGGATGGGCTGTTCCTACAGTGGCAGATATGAACCAGGTCAAAGACAAACCCTCAGAATGTAGCTTTTCGTTTAGGTGCTAAGAAAGTCAGTGTCCTTTCTCTGAGGATTGAAGCTCTGGAACTGCCCTGCTTCCTACACAGTTAGGATGCTGTTTTTTGCAGCTATCATAATGGCTACTGAAAAACTAGAGAGAGGGAAATGGGATAATAGAAAGATAAAATGCAACAAATCTCATTATTCTTACTGCAAGTCAGCTGTTTTTCTTGAACAACAAGGAACAGTCAGGGCTGTTCCTTGCATTGTTATAAGCCTTTACTTAATTTTTAAATTTATCAAAAGTTTGATTTTGACAACTTTTACCAGTTTTCTTTTTGCTTTCATGGAGCAGCAGATTTTCAGAAGTCCTTACTCCAATATTCCAGAATTGCTTTCTCTCCATTTTACTTTTATCCTATTTATACTGTATTTGAAAGTGAGTTTCATGCTTTGAAAAAAAGTGAATTTCTTATAAAATGTAATTGGATCATTTTTTCACTTCTTTATTAAGTTATCTTTTACATACCATAAAACATTTTAAATGTACAATTCAGTGGTTTGTAGTAAATTTACAGAATTGTTCAACTATCACCACAACCAAATTTTAGAACATGTTTGTCACCCTAGAGATTGTTCTCAGTTACTGTTTTTACTCTCAGCCCAGGGAGCCACAAATCTACAGCCTGTCCATGTGGATTTGCCTATTCTATACATTGCCTATAAATGGAATCATATAATATGATCATACTTTATATCATATTATATAAGGTCTTCTTTAACAACACAATGTTTTAATTATTTCTAGAACTAGTATTTTTCCCAGTTCTGAGGGATTTCCCAGTACTGAATGATTTTGTATGCAAGCCAAGGACATCATCAACAGTCAACCAGGCAGTTAACCCCTTTGAAGCCCTCTTCCTGCTTGCACAGAAACTCAGTATTAGTCAGTGCTGAGAGCTTAGGGATTTTTCAGGTCTTTCCTGAGTACAGACAAAGCTCTGGCCATGTGGACAGCCCTGTGCATGTGGATGGCCTTTTAGATTCCTCAGAATATGTCAGAGACCCCTAAGGACATTTTATTCCCTAGGATTTCCTTCTACGCTTTTTGGTAACCTGTTGTTTGAACTCTACCACCTCAGCTAGCCACAACATTCAACAAGTGCCTGTGATTGTTTCTGACAAAAGTTTTCAGGAAAAAGGCTGTTAGCACTAGGTGAACTTTGAGCCAGGTCAGATAAAGAGAACACTACTTGTGAGATTTTCCAGGGAACCACTAGATAGATCAAGTAATGACAAGTTTTAGGAATGGAACTTTGAAGGAACTCCAGCTCTGTTCTTCCTTCTTTAGTGGTTTTGTCTGTGACATGGGGTTGTTTGTTTTCAAGGTTACTACAGACCTGAGAGAAAAGGATGAGGAAAGGGCAAGCTAAAATGCCACAAGACTTATTATTCTTACTAATATTCAGTTGCTTTTCTTCAATAAATGTTTCCCAGATTACTACAAGCTTTTGCTTTATTTTCAGAGTTCTTAAAATAAGTTGATTTTGACAGTTTCTGTCAGTATCTCATTTAAGAGATTTGTAACTCTGCCATTTTCACTGCCATCACCTTTCTTAATACCATTTTCTGAAGCTTGAGAGTTTGTGATTTTGATGAAGTCTAATTTTTTTATGACTTCTGCTTTTGTTCTTGTAACTAAGATTTCTTTCTAGCCCAGGACCACAAAGATTTTCTTTATGTATGTTCACCTAGAAGATATATAATTTTAGCTCATACATTTAGGTCTATGAACCATTTTGAATTGATTTCTGAGTTACACATGTGGTGGAAGAGTGTGTGTGTGTGTTCTCAGTCGTGTCCAACTCTTTGTGACCCCATGGACTGAAGCCTGCTAAGCTCCTCTGTCCATGGGATGTCCCAGGCAAGAATACTGGAGTGGGGGGCTTCCCCTGGTGGTCCAGTGGGTAAGGACATCGCCTTGCAGTGCAGGGGGTGCCGGTTCGATCCCTGGCCTGGGAAGATCTCACGTGCCGCGGAGCGGCTGGACCGATGTGTCCAATTACTGAGCCGGAGCTCTGGAGCACATGCGCCCAGAGCCGGTGCTCTGTGACAACAGAGGCCACCGCGATGGGAGGCCCACAGGGGTCAAAGAACAAAGATGGATGAAAATAGAGAAATGAAAGACCAATAGAAGTGGCCCGCCCACTCCCCTCCCTCCCCAACCCGAACCCCGCCCCAAAATAAATAAATAAATAAATCTTTAAAAAAAAAAAGAATACTGGAGTGGGTGGCCATTTCCTCCTCTAGGGGATCTTCCTGACCCAAGGATTGAACCCACGTCTCCTGTGTCTCCTGCATCTCCTGCATTGCAGGTGGATTCTTTCCCACTGAGCCACCAGGGAAGCCTGATGTGAGGTTAGGGCTACATTAATCTCTACATTAACAATACATATTCTCTCTAGAAAGATACTTCCTCTGAAATTTTAAACTCCAGTACGCTACTCTTAACCATGACCTTTTGCTTATCCTTCTGTCTCTCACAACTCTTTGCATGTGGATATCCAATAGTCCTGCCACTTTTCATTAAAAAGATGATCCTTTCCCAATTAAACTGTCTTGGTACTTTTTTAGGAAATCAATTAGCCATAAATTTATGGGTTTAAACTTTCTGTCTTTATTCCTCTACTTTCTTTACCCTGTTTATTTTTCAGCTATTTGATTATTCTGTGGCTGGGCATGAGTTCTTTTTTATTTCAAGTTCTAAGTTTCTTACCTCTTCCAGCTGCTGCTTTATAGTTTTCACTGTTGTCATGTGCTCAATGCAGTTGCTCTAGTTTTATAGCTGTATTCAGTGGGAGAGGCAAAGTGAAGTGCACTTACTTCATCTTACCTGGAAACAGAATTTCTAATAGCTAATAATTTTGGAGGGCTTATCTGTGCTAGTCCTTGTGCTAAGCATTTTGTACATTAACTCATTTAAACCTTACAGTAGCCCTATTAGATAATGTCTATATTACAGATAATGAAATTGAGCTTATGAGAGGATGACTTTCTCAAGGTCAGTTATGAAATGACCAGGCTAGGAACGTGGGTAAGGACATCGCCTTGCAGTGCAGGGGGTGCCAGTTCGATCCTTGGCCTGGGAAGATCCCACGTGCTGCGGAGCGGCTGGACTGATGTGTCCAATTACCGAGCCGGAGCTCTGGAGCGCATGCGCCCAGAGCCGGTGCTCTGTGACAACAGAGGCCACCGCGATGGGAGGCCCACAGGGGCCAAAGAACAAAGACAGATGAAAATAGAGAAATGAAAGACCAATAGAAGTGGCCCGCCTGCTCCCCTCCCTCCCCAACCCGAACCCCGCCCCAAAATAAATAAATAAATAAATCTTTAAAAAAAAAAAGAATACTGGAGTGGGTGGCCATTTCCTCCTCTAGGGGATCTTCCTGACCCAAGGATTGAACCCACGTCTCCTGTGTCTCCTGCATCTCCTGCATTGCAGGTGGATTCTTTCCCACTGAGCCACCAGGGAAGCCTGATGTGAGGTTAGGGCTACATTAATCTCTACATTAACAATACATATTCTCTCTAGAAAGATACTTCCTCTGAAATTTTAAACTCCAGTACGCTACTCTTAACCATGACCTTTTGCTTATCCTTCTGTCTCTCACAACTCTTTGCATGTGGATATCCAATAGTCCTGCCACTTTTCATTAAAAAGATGATCCTTTCCCAATTAAACTGTCTTGGTACTTTTTTAGGAAATCAATTAGCCATAAATTTATGGGTTTAAACTTTCTGTCTTTATTCCTCTACTTTCTTTACCCTGTTTATTTTTCAGCTATTTGATTATTCTGTGGCTGGGCATGAGTTCTTTTTTATTTCAAGTTCTAAGTTTCTTACCTCTTCCAGCTGCTGCTTTATAGTTTTCACTGTTGTCATGTGCTCAATGCAGTTGCTCTAGTTTTATAGCTGTATTCAGTGGGAGAGGCAAAGTGAAGTGCACTTACTTCATCTTACCTGGAAACAGAATTTCTAATAGCTAATAATTTTGGAGGGCTTATCTGTGCTAGTCCTTGTGCTAAGCATTTTGTACATTAACTCATTTAAACCTTACAGTAGCCCTATTAGATAATGTCTATATTACAGATAATGAAATTGAGCTTATGAGAGGATGACTTTCTCAAGGTCAGTTATGAAATGACCAGGCTAGGACTTAAATCTAGGTCTGTTCTTACATGAAAGTCTGTGCTCTTTATCATGGCATTTGTATATGTGATTTGGAAAAATTTTTTTTGTTTTTTGTATTTTTTTAAGATGTGATTTTACTGTATCGTGAAATAACTCTGTTGGTCTCTGTGTGTGTGTATGTAAGTAAGTAATACATATTTTCTAACCTTAAATCAGTGGGAAAACAATATATATTCTCTCTAGAAATATACTTCCCTTGAAATCTTAAACTCCAGTATGCTACTCTTAACCATAACCTTTCTCTTATCCTTCTGGCTCTCACAACTCTCTTAACACTTGTTTTACTATTCCTTCAACACTGTTGAAATCTCCAGTTCCTTGACCTTTTTATTTTCTCCCAATATATTATCCTCTTCTTGTTTCTTCTTCCTTCCACATCTCACTCAGACTCTGTTATCCAATATTTACCCAAGTTCTTGCCACTGAATCATTCTCATTGCTTCCTTTTCTGTGCATCATACCCACCTGGCAAATCCTCAACCCTGAATTCAACTAATTCCCTTTGGTATTGCTGCATGATGGATTTTGAGCACTACTAGAGAAAAACAGTATAACTGTTGATTAGTGCCTCTACAAATTCCTTCCTCATCTCTGGTACCACCTAGAGCCTTATTTATTGTTTGGCAGTCTGTCTCCTGGTCCTTGGTCAGCTCTCTATTTCATTCTTTAAAAATGCTCCATTACTCTTTCCTATCCTGTTTCATTATTTTTAGCAGGTAGTCTTCTTTCCTCTTTCACAGGAAACAATGCCGTCTGTAAGAACCTTCATCTGCTTTCTGCCTAACTGCTGACTTCCATATCCTATCATTTTCTTCCATCTTCATTAAGTGCTGGGAACATCCTTTTTGCCAAAGGTTACTATTTATTCCTTCATGCTGCATCCTCTCTCTCTTATCTCCCCAGGGACCTCTGTCAGCTATCCCCAATATTACTTCTTTCCTTTCAAGATTTTCATATGATGTGTACTATTTGCCAGTGTCCATGCTGTACATCTCTGAGCTTATGAGAGGATGACTTTCTCAAGGTCAGTTATGAAATGACCAGGCTAGGACTTAAATCTAGGTCTGTTCTTACATGAAAGTCTGTGCTCTTTATCATGGCATTTGTATATGTGATTTGGAAAAATTTTTTTTGTTTTTTGTATTTTTTTAAGATGTGATTTTACTGTATCGTGAAATAACTCTGTTGGTCTCTGTGTGTGTGTATGTAAGTAAGTAATACATATTTTCTAACCTTAAATCAGTGGGAAAACAATATATATTCTCTCTAGAAATATACTTCCCTTGAAATCTTAAACTCCAGTATGCTACTCTTAATCATAACCTTTCTCTTATCCTTCTGGCTCTCACAACTCTCTTAACACTTGTTTTACTATTCCTTCAACACTGTTGAAATCTCCAGTTCCTTGACCTTTTTATTTTCTCCCAATATATTATCCTCTTCTTGTTTCTTCTTCCTTCCACATCTCACTCAGACTCTGTTATCCAATATTTACCCAAGTTCTTGCCACTGAATCATTCTCATTGCTTCCTTTTCTGTGCATCATACCCACCTGGCAAATCCTCAACCCTGAATTCAACTAATTCCCTTTGGTATTGCTGCATGATGGATTTTGAGCACTACTAGAGAAAAACAGTATAACTGTTGATTAGTGCCTCTACAAATTCCTTCCTCATCTCTGGTACCACCTAGAGCCTTATTTATTGTTTGGCAGTCTGTCTCCTGGTCCTTGGTCAGCTCTCTATTTCATTCTTTAAAAATGCTCCATTACTCTTTCCTATCCTGTTTCATTATTTTTAGCAGGTAGTCTTCTTTCCTCTTTCACAGGAAACAATGCCGTCTGTAAGAACCTTCATCTGCTTTCTGCCTAACTGCTGACTTCCATATCCTATCATTTTCTTCCATCTTCATTAAGTGCTGGGAACATCCTTTTTGCCAAAGGTTACTATTTATTCCTTCATGCTGCATCCTCTCTCTCTTATCTCCCCAGGGACCTCTGTCAGCTATCCCCAATATTACTTCTTTCCTTTCAAGATTTTCATATGATGTGTACTATTTGCCAGTGTCCATGCTGTACATACTCCTACCATGAACTATCTTTTAAAAAATGGTAAAGACAGGGGCTTCCCTGGTGGCCCCGTGGGTAAGGACACTGCTTTGCAGTGCAAGGGGCGCCGGTTTGATCCCTGGCCTGGGAAGATCCCACGTGCCGCGGAACGGCTGGACCGATATGTCCAACTACCTAGCCGGAGCTCTGGAGTGCGTGTGCCCAGAGCTGGTGTTCTGCAATGAGAGAGGCCACTGTGATGGGAGGCCCACACAGGCCAAAGAACAAAGATAAATCAATGAAAGATCAAGAGAAGTGGCCAAAAAAAAAAAAAAAAAATGATAAAGACAAAGAAACAAATGCCCTTCAATTGTTTTGCTACTTGAGCAACTAATACATTTAGATTCTCTCCCTTCACTGTATACCATAACAAGTAGCAATTGGTTTAAAAAAATGAAATCTAAAAATTGAAGCCTTAAAAGGATAGGATTAAAGTACATATGTTACAATTTTTATATCCAAATGGGAAAATACTTTTCCAGTATTTAATGAAAAATCTTAAATCCACAGAAAGGTTGAAAGAATTTTATCACATCCACTGATAACTGACTAGATTATATCATTAATATTTTCCTTATTTATCAAATCTGTTTATCCCTCTATCCATTTATCAAATCATCTTACTTTATTGATGTATTTAAATGAAATCGCTAAGATGAACACATGTACCCCTAAATATGTCAGTCTACATACTGTTAGCTAAAAATATATGTTTACATTCTTTTGATATAAAATTTCTGTGCACTGAAATGCACAAACCTTGAGTATTCATTTGCTGACTTTTGACCAGTGTATACATTTTTGTAGTGATATGTTGGCAAATGTTTACCAGCCAGCTCTCCAGAAAAAAAGACTCTGACTTGTATCATTTGCCAGTTTTCATGATGTACATATTCCCACCATGGCCAATTTCAAGGTAGCGATGTGCTATCACTGAACATGGGGTTGGGAAAGGAAGTAACGCACACACTCATTGGACCAACCATGTTCATCATTGTGTGACCTAACCCTTATTGACACATAGAATATTACCATCACCCCCAGATGTTTCATCATACTTCTCAGTCACTCCCACCCCATTCTGCCAGAGGCAACTAGTGTTTTGACTTTTTCCACTATAGATTAGTTTTGCCTGTTATAGAACTCCAGATAACTATAACTGTATACTATATATTATTTGTATAAGTTTCCTTTAACTCAGTATAATTACTGTTTTTGAGATTCATTGATATTATGTGTATCAGTAATTGTTCCTTCTCTCTATAGAACAAAATTCCTTGAGTTTTCTAAAATCACTGTTATTTTTCTGTGTATAGCACTGCAGTAACAAATCTAGTAGCTTAGAACAACAGAGATTTATCTTCTCGTGGCTAAAAGTCTGAAATCAAGGTGTTGACAAGGTTGTGCTCTTTCCAAAGATTCTAGAAGAGAATCCTTCTTTGTCTCTTCTAGTTTCTGGTGACTGCCAGCATTCCTTGGTGTTCCAGATGCATCATTGTGATGTTTGCCTCTGTTACCACGTGACAGTCTCCTTGTATGTCTGTGTTTCTATGTCTGCACATGCTCAGTACTCAGTCCCATCCAACTCTTTGTGACCCCATGGACTGTAGCCTGGGGCTACAGGGACTCCTCTGTCCCTGGAATTCTCCAGGCAAGAATACTGGAGTGGGTTGTCAATTCCTCCTCCAGAATATCTTCCTGACCTAAGGATCGAACCCAAGTCTTCCAATTTGGCAGACAAATTACTTACGAATCTTTACTGAGCCACCTGGGAAGTTATGTCTTCACATAGCCTTCTTATTAAGGACACTAGTCTTTGGATTTAAGATCCATCTTAATCCAGGATGGCTTTATGTTAACTAATTACACCTGTCAAACCCCTATTTCCAAATAAAGTCACATATTGAGGAACTGGATGAACATGGATTTTGACAGTTCACAATTTATTTCACCCCAGTATAATCAACCCTCTGGCATCCATGAATTCATATCTGTCTCACATGCAAAATGCATTCACCTCATCACAACATCCCTAATTAACCTATCACTGAACATGGGGTTGGGAAAGGAAGTAACACACTCATTGGACCAACCATGTTCATCATTGTGTGACCTAACCCTTATTGACACATAGAATATTACCATCACCCCCAGATGTTTCATCATACTTCTCAGTCACTCCCACCCCATTCTGCCAGAGGCAACTAGTGTTTTGACTTTTTCCACTATAGATTAGTTTTGCCTGTTATAGAACTCCAGATAACTATAACTGTATACTATATATTATTTGTATAAGTTTCCTTTAACTCAGTATAATTACTGTTTTTGAGATTCATTGATATTATGTGTATCAGTAATTGTTCCTTCTCTCTATAGAACAAAATTCCTTGAGTTTTCTAAAATCACTGTTATTTTTCTGTGTATAGCACTGCAGTAACAAATCTAGTAGCTTAGAACAACAGAGATTTATCTTCTCGTGGCTAAAAGTCTGAAATCAAGGTGTTGACAAGGTTGTGCTCTTTCCAAAGATTCTAGAAGAGAATCCTTCTTTGTCTCTTCTAGTTTCTGGTGACTGCCAGCATTCCTTGGTGTTCCAGATGCATCATTGTGATGTTTGCCTCTGTTACCACGTGACAGTCTCCTTGTATGTCTGTGTTTCTATGTCTGCACATGCTCAGTACTCAGTCCCATCCAACTCTTTGTGACCCCATGGACTGTAGCCTGGGGCTACAGGGACTCCTCTGTCCCTGGAATTCTCCAGGCAAGAATACTGGAGTGGGTTGTCAATTCCTCCTCCAGAATATCTTCCTGACCTAAGGATCGAACCCAAGTCTTCCAATTTGGCAGACAAATTACTTACGAATCTTTACTGAGCCACCTGGGAAGTTATGTCTTCACATAGCCTTCTTATTAAGGACACTAGTCTTTGGATTTAAGATCCATCTTAATCCAGGATGGCTTTATGTTAACTAATTACACCTGTCAAACCCCTATTTCCAAATAAAGTCACATATTGAGGAACTGGATGAACATGGATTTTGACAGTTCACAATTTATTTCACCCCAGTATAATCAACCCTCTGGCATCCATGAATTCATATCTGTCTCACATGCAAAATGCATTCACCTCATCACAACATCCCCTAAAGTCTTAACCTATTTCAGCATCAAGTCTGAGCCCCAAATCTCATTTAAGTATCAATTCAAAAAGTTTGAAATCTCGTTATCTAAATCAGGTGTCAGTGAGACTCTGAGTATGTTCCACCCTAAGGCAAAATTCCTTTCTGTCCAGAGACGTATGAAACTAGACAGTGGTAAGAAAGAGTAGGCATTCCCATTCTGAAAGGGCAAAAAGGAAGAAATAAAAGGGTTACTGTTGGGGCTTCCCTGGTGGCCCAGTGGGTAAGGACACCGCCTTGCAGTGCAAGGGGTGCCGGTTCGATCCCTGGCCTGGGAAGATGCCACGTGCCGTGGAGCAGCTGGACCGATGTGTCCAATTACTGAGCCGGAGCTCTGGAGCACATGTGCCCAGAGCTGGTACTCTGTGATAAGAGAGGCCTCTGTGATGGGAGGCCCACACAGGCCAAAGAACAAAGATAAATAAATGAAAGATCAATAGAAGTGGCCAAAAAAAAAAAAAAGGTTACTGTTACTGTTCTAAAGCAAGTTAGCAGCCCAGCAGGGGAAATTCCATTAGATTTCAAGGCCTAAGAGTAATGTTTTGGATTCAGTGCTCTGTCCAGTGGCCCCCAGGGGTAGCGTTGCTCTCCAGGCCCTCTGGGACAGCTCTGCCATCTTAGCCTACCAGGGCAGTTGCAGCCCCAACCTGTCTGACTTTTGCATTGGTGGCTTTGTTTTACCTTCTTTCATTTTACCCTGTCTCTGTCACTTTTGCATCAGGCTGGTATAAAATCCTTAAAAACCCTGTCGGACTCTTGTGTATGTCAAGAGATCAATGCCATTAGATATGAGCATTCTTAACAGATCCTTTCTGGATGACCCTTGTCTGTTCCTGGCTTCTGCTGAAATGGTTGATTGGATCTATGAGTCACATACATAATCTCTTCAGTGAAAGGTTGTCTAGCCACACACCAGTGACCCCTTTTCTAGAGCTCACTATCTAGATTGGCTCAGAATTCTCCAAATTTATTTCACCCCAGTATAATCAACCCTCTGGCATCCATGAATTCATATCTGTCTCACATGCAAAATGCATTCACCTCATCACAACATCCCCTAAAGTCTTAACCTATTTCAGCATCAAGTCTGAGCCCCAAATCTCATTTAAGTATCAATTCAAAAAGTTTGAAATCTCGTTATCTAAATCAGGTGTCAGTGAGACTCTGAGTATGTTCCACCCTAAGGCAAAATTCCTTTCTGTCCAGAGACGTATGAAACTAGACAGTGGTAAGAAAGAGTAGGCATTCCCA
Source organism: Tragulus kanchil (assembly GCA_022376925.1). Classification (NCBI taxonomy): domain Eukaryota; kingdom Metazoa; phylum Chordata; class Mammalia; order Artiodactyla; family Tragulidae; genus Tragulus; species Tragulus kanchil. Next base: position 59,406,682 of record JAIOJX010000001.1, on the reverse strand, counting down.
TTCTGAAAGGGCAAAAAGGAAGAAATAAAAGGGTTACTGTTGGGGCTTCCCTGGTGGCCCAGTGGGTAAGGACACCGCCTTGCAGTGCAAGGGGTGCCGGTTCGATCCCTGGCCTGGGAAGATGCCACGTGCCGTGGAGCAGCTGGACCGATGTGTCCAATTACTGAGCCGGAGCTCTGGAGCACATGTGCCCAGAGCTGGTACTCTGTGATAAGAGAGGCCTCTGTGATGGGAGGCCCACACAGGCCAAAGAACAAAGATAAATAAATGAAAGATCAATAGAAGTGGCCAAAAAAAAAAAAAAGGTTACTGTTACTGTTCTAAAGCAAGTTAGCAGCCCAGCAGGGCAAATTCCATTAGATTTCAAGGCCTAAGAGTAATGTTTTGGATTCAGTGCTCTGTCCAGTGGCCCCCAGGGGTAGCGTTGCTCTCCAGGCCCTCTGGGACAGCTCTGCCATCTTAGCCTACCAGGGCAGTTGCAGCCCCAACCTGTCTGACTTTTGCATTGGTGGCTTTGTTTTACCTTCTTTCATTTTACCCTGTCTCTGTCACTTTTGCATCAGGCTGGTATAAAATCCTTAAAAACCCTGTCGGACTCTTGTGTATGTCAAGAGATCAATGCCATTAGATATGAGCATTCTTAACAGATCCTTTCTGGATGACCCCTTGTCTGTTCCTGGCTTCTGCTGAAATGGTTGATTGGATCTATGAGTCACATACATAATCTCTTCAGTGAAAGGTTGTCTAGCCACACACCAGTGACCCCTTTTCTAGAGCTCACTATCTAGATTGGCTCAGAATTCTCCAAATCGTCATGTACTGAATACCTTTTTAAACAGATCCTTACTCAATTTGACTCTCTTTGCTCTCATTTTATTGTAAGTATCAGTGAGAAAAGCCAGACTACATCTTTCATACTTTGCTTGGAAATCTCAGCTAACCATCGAACTTCATCATTTATAAGTTATACTTTTGACCCAACAGCAGAACTCAATTCAGCCACGTTTCTGCCACTTAATGACAAAGATTGCCTTTCTCTCAGTGTCCTATTACATGTTCATCATTTCCTTCTAAGGCCTCATTAGTAGCACTTTTAATGTTCATATCTCCTAGCAACATTTTGTTCATGATGATCTAAGTGTTCTCTAAGATGATAGAAGCTTTCTTTACTGTCTTCTTTACTTTCTTCTGAGCACTCACCAGAACTGCTATTAACATTCATATTTCTACCAATGGTCCCTTCAAGGCCACCAGTCTTTTACCATCAGGCACCTTAAAAATTCTTCCAACCTCTAACCATTACCCAATTCCACAACCACTACTACAGTTTTAGGTGTTAATTTCCCAGGGCTGCTTTAACAAAATACCACAAACTGGATGGCTTAAAACAACAGAAATATATTCTTTGACAGTTCTGGAGGCTAGTTCAAATCAAAGTTGGTAAAGTTGGTTCCTTCTGGAGGGTGTGAAGATAAATCTGTTCCATGCCTCTCGTAGTTTCTAGTGGTTGTTGACAGTCCTTGGCTTATGGATGTGTCACCGGTCTCTGCTCCTATCATCATATGATATTCACCTTGTGTGTCTTGTGTCTTCACATGGTCTTCTTAAAAGGGCATAAGTCATTGAATTTAGGGCCCACTCTAATCTACTATGACCTCATCTTACCTAATTATATATATAATTACCCTATTTCCAAATAAGATTTCATTCTGAGGTTCTGGGTCCCTATATCCAAATAAGATTTCATTCTGAGGTTCTGGGTAAGCATAAATTTGGAAGGATAATGTAATGCCAAAGAGTACTTAAAACATATGTTCTGTCAGATCAAAAAATAGAACACTGCCAATACTCTGTATTGAAGTCACTGTGTGCCCTTCAAAAATCACAACTCCCTGCCTATCAGATATAACCACTGTCCTGACTTGTGAAATAATTTATTTTTTTATATTTTTGCCACCATACATACAGCACTAAACAGTGTTCAGTTTTACCAGTTTTTAAACACTATAACAGTGAGTTGTACTCTACGTTTCCATTGGATCTTTCTTTCTTTTCTATGTAACATTTTATTTGTGAAATTCACTCATATTGCCAATGTATAGCCATAGTTCATTTGTTGTCATTGCAGTATCGTATTTCTTTATCTGAACATACCAGCTTTTATTTATCAGTTCTACTGTGGTTGAACATGTGGGTTGTTTCCACTTATAGGGGTATAAGTATCAGTGCTGCTACTGTGATCATTTTTGTGTACGTATCCTGGAACACATGTGCAGGAGTTTCTGGGAATCTAAGAGTAGAAGTAAGGGATGAAGCGTTCACACATCTTCAGCTTTAATAGGTGTAAACTCTTTTGTGAAGGGATTGTCTCAAGTTAAAATTCCACACACCATGTGTGAAGGTTCAGATTGCTCCATATCCTTGTCCATGCTGGGTACTGTCAGACTGTAATCTGATGAGTATTTGCTATATTGATGATTATTTACTATATTCTTACTATATTCTTTTCCCCTTTCTAACTAGCATTCATTTATATTGTTTTTTATTTTCTTAATCTTTAGTAAAGTATTAGTTTCCATACTTTCAATTTTTAAAATTTTAGACATGGAGAAAAATTGAAAGAGGAGTACATCTACCCCTCACCTCCGTTTAACAACTGTTGGCATTTTGCCACATTTGCTTTATGTCTTTGTTCGTCTACATGAGAATGGTGTACAAGTGTGTGTGTGTGTGTATGTCTGTGTGTGTGGTTTGTTTATTGCTAAACTATTTGAGAATAAGAGATATTAAGAAATTTTATTCCTAAATACTTTATTATGTATCTCCTAAGAACATATTCTCATAGCATTATGATCACTCTTAAGGCTCCCCTGATAGCTCAGCTGGTAAAGAATCTGCCTGCAATGCAGGAGCCCCCGGCTCAATCCCTGGGTCGGGAAGATCCCCTAGAGAAGGGAATGGCTACCAACTCCAGTTTTCTTGACTGGAGAATTCCATGGACAGAGGAGCCTGGCAAGGTTGCAAAAAGTCAGACATGACTGAGCGACTTTCACTTACGATCATTCTTAAGATATTTAATATTGTTATACTAATATTATCTAAGAGTTTGTAATTAGATTTCTCAATTTCAAGTACAGGATGCAATTGCAGATCACATATTGCATTTAGTTTGCTTTAGGACAGTTTCCCTGACTGTGTGTGCATGTGTATGTGCTCACATGTGTGCAAGTGACCTTCTGTTTGTGTGTCTGATTTTCAGGACATTGATATTTTTCAGGATTCTAGGTCTGCGTGGTTTCTTTCAATGTGATTTTAATTTCATTTTCTTGATATCTAATGAGGTTGGAAACATCAGACATTTATTGACCATTTGGATGGCCTCCTTTGTTAAATGGCTATTCAATTCTTTTGCCCATTTAGGAAATGTAGAAATGTCTTTCTCTTGCATAAATATTTTTCCATCTGTTCATATCTGTGTCCAGATGCAGTCTCTTCTTTTTTTTTTAAGCTTTTAAAATTTTTTTATTGGCATATAGCTGATTAATAATGTTGTAATAGTTTCAGGTGGACAGTGAAGACTCAGCCTACATATTCATGTATCCATTCTCCCCCAAATTCCTGTCCTATCCAGACTGCCACATTAACATTGAGCAGAGTTCCCTGTGCTACAGCTTGTTGGTTATACATTTTAAATATAGCAATGTGTATAGTCAGTGAGGACATAACATACAGTACAGGGAACTCCGCTCAATGTTATGTGGCAGATTGGATAGGAAGGGAGTTTAAGGGAGAATATATATATGTACATGTATGTCCGAGTCCCTTGGCTGTCCACCTGAAACTATTGCAACATTGTTAATTGGCTATACTCCAAAACAAAATAAAAAGTTTAAAAATAAGTAAATAAAGCAGTGTGTGCATGTCAACCCAAACTCCATATCCAGATGCAGTCTTGCTTCAGAGATCACTCTAGACATATGTCAAAACAGCTCAGCCCCAAAACCCTAGGATATGGCAGATCTCAGTTATTCTTACCTTCAGTACTGCTACAGAGAAGAGGGATTTAGAAAAATGTTGTAATTATATGTCATGAATAGTCCATCTCCGAATTTCATCTCAAATCTTATATGCATTTCTTATAAATTTTTACAAGTTCTTTGTTATTTTAGAAAACTACTCTTTGTCAGTTAAATGCGTTGAAATTGTCTCTTTCTCTTCTCTTGCTTTTCATTTCACTGGCTTTATGGAATCTTTTCATAAATAGGAAGTTCTTCATTTTTATGTAGTAAAATTCATTAATTTTTCTTTTCTCCTTAGTGTTTATTTATTTATTTTTTGCTTAATCAATAAATCCTTCCTATACAAACTGAGGAAGATACTGGCCTTTATTCTAAAAACTTTATGATTTTTTTTCCCTTTTACATTTAACTCATTAAATTGATTGATTTATATGTATAATATGAAGTAAGGATTCCAGTTTCTTTTTTTATATAGATAACACTCTATCCATATATTAAAAATACTGTCTCTGTACTGTTATAGTATTTGTAGCTCTGTCACAAATCAGGTATTCATATATGCATGGGTGTTATTCTGGGTTCTTTTGTTCCTTTGATCTTTTTAGATATTACAGAGTCAGTATCACAAGTTTAGCTTTTTAATGTCTTGATACCTTGTATAGCGAAAGAACAATTCCTTGTTCTTCAAAAGAGTTTTATCTACTTTGGGCACTTCACTTTTCCATGGAAATTTTAGAATCAGCTCATCAAGTTACATACACACACCCCCACATCCATGCACACATGCACACAGAGACATACACTTTCTCTCTCTTGTGTGATTTTGATTGAGATTCCATCAAAGAAATCAGTTCAGGACAATTGACATATATATAATACGAATCTTCAAATCTTGGAATGTAAAAATGGTATATCTTTTCATTCATTCAGTTCCTCTTTAATTTCTTTCAGTGTATTTTCTATATTCTATTTCTTATAAATTGATTGGCTATCCAAAAAAAGTTTAAAAATAAGTAAATAAAGCAGTGTGTGCATGTCAACCCAAACTCCATATCCAGATGCAGTCTTGCTTCAGAGATCACTCTAGACATATGTCAAAACAGCTCAGCCCCAAAACCCTAGGATATGGCAGATCTCAGTTATTCTTACCTTCAGTACTGCTACAGAGAAGAGGGATTTAGAAAAATGTTGTAATTATATGTCATGAATAGTCCATCTCCGAATTTCATCTCAAATCTTATATGCATTTCTTATAAATTTTTACAAGTTCTTTGTTATTTTAGAAAACTACTCTTTGTCAGTTAAATGCGTTGAAATTGTCTCTTTCTCTTCTCTTGCTTTTCATTTCACTGGCTTTATGGAATCTTTTCATAAATAGGAAGTTCTTCATTTTTATGTAGTAAAATTCATTAATTTTTCTTTTCTCCTTAGTGTTTATTTATTTATTTTTTGCTTAATCAATAAATCCTTCCCTATACAAACTGAGGAAGATACTGGCCTTTATTCTAAAAACTTTATGATTTTTTTCCTTTCACATTTAACTCATTAAATTGATTGATTTATATGTATAATATGAAGTAAGGATTCCAGTTTCTTTTTTTATATAGATAACACTCTATCCATATATTAAAAATACTGTCTCTGTACTGTTATAGTATTTGTAGCTCTGTCACAAATCAGGTATTCATATATGCATGGGTGTTATTCTGGGTTCTTTTGTTCCTTTGATCTTTTTAGATATTACAGAGTCAGTATCACAAGTTTAGCTTTTTAATGTCTTGATACCTTGTATAGCGAAAGAACAATTCCTTGTTCTTCAAAAGAGTTTTATCTACTTTGGGCACTTCACTTTTCCATGGAAATTTTAGAATCAGCTCATCAAGTTACATACACACACCCCCACATCCATGCACACATGCACACAGAGACATACACTTTCTCTCTCTTGTGTGATTTTGATTGAGATTCCATCAAAGAAATCAGTTCAGGACAATTGACATATATATAATACGAATCTTCAAATCTTGGAATGTAAAAATGGTATATCTTTTCATTCATTCAGTTCCTCTTTAATTTCTTTCAGTGTATTTTCTATATTCTATTTCTTATAACATTTTATGAAGCTGCATAGTTTTTTGATTATTTAAGCAGCTTTTGTTGATTCCTGTTCAGTCACTAAGTCATGCCCAACTCTTTGTGACCCCGTGGACTGCAGCACACCAGACTTCCCTGACCTTCACCATCTCCCGGAGTGCTCAAACTCATGTCCATTGAGTAGGTGATGCTATCTAATGATCTTACCCTCTGTCACCCCCTTCTCTTTTCGCCTGCAATTTTTCCCAGCATTCAGCATCTTTTTCCAATGAGTCACCTCTTTGCATCAGGTAGCCAAAATATTGGCGCTCCAACTTTAGAATCAGTCCTTCCAATGAATATTGAGGGTTGATTTCCTTTAGGATTGACTGATTTGATCTTGTAGTCCACGAGATTCTCAAGAGATTTTTCCAACACCACAATTCGAAAACATGAATTCTTTGTGCTTAGCCTTCTTTATGGTCCAACTCTTACATCTGTATATGACTACTAGAAAAACCATAGCTTTGACTATACAGACCATTGTTGGTCACATGATGTCTTTGCTTTTTAATATTCTGTCTAGGTTTGTCATAACTTTCCCTTCCAAGGAGCAAGCATCTTTTAATTTCATGGCTGCAGACATTATCCCCAGTGATTTTGGAGCCCAGGAAAATAAAAACTGTCACTGTTTCCACGTTCCCCTCCTTCTATTTGCCCTTAAGTGATGGGACTGGATGCCATGATTTTGGTTTTTTGAATGTTGAGTTTTAAGCCAGCTTTTTCACTCTCCTTATTCACCCTCATCAAGAGGCTCTTTATTCCTCTTCACTTTCTGCCATTAAAGTGGTATCATCTGCATATCTGAGGCTCTTTATTCCTCTTCACTTTCTGCCATTAAAGTGGTATCATCTGCATATCTGAGGTTGTTGATATTTCTCCTGGCAATCTGGATTCCAGCTTGTGATTCATCCAGCCTAGTATTTCATATGATGTGCTCTGCATAGAAGTTAAATAAGCAGGGTGAAAACAGACAACCTTGTTGTACTTTCCCAATTTCCCAGTCTATTGTTCCATGTCTGGTTCTAACTGTTGATTCTTGACCTGCATACAAGTTTCTCAAGAGACAGTAAGGTGGTGTGGTATTCCCATCTCTTGAAGCATTTTCTACACTTTGTGATGATCTACAGTTGAAGGCTTTAGTCTAGTCAATGGAGCAGAAGTAGATGTTTTTATGTAATTCCGTTGCTTTTCTTATGATCCAGCAAATGTTGGCAGTTTGATCTCTGGTTCTTCTGCCTTTTCTAAACCCAGTTGGAAGTTCTTGGTTCATGTCCTGTTGAAGCCTAGCTTGAAGAATTTTGAGCATAACCTTCCTAGCTTGCGAAATGAGTGCAATTGTCCAAAAGTTTGAGCATTTTTTTAGCACTGCCTTTCTTTGGGATTGGAATGAAAATTGACCTTTTCTAGTCCTGTGGCCATTGCTGAGTTTTCCAAATTTGCTGACATACTGAGTGTAGCACTTTAACAGCAGCATCTTTTAGGATTTGAAATAGCTCAGCTGGAATTCCATCACCTCAGTTGGCTTTGTTTGTAGTAATGCTTGGGGACCCACTTGACTTCACACTCCAGGATGTCTGGCTCTAGATGAATGACCACACCATTGTGGTTTTCCTGGTCATTAACACGTTTTTTGTATAGTTCTTCTCTGTATTCAATTTACATATAATGAAATTCACCTATTGTGTTGTTAGGTACTGTTTAGTAAATTTATTGAATTGTGCATTCATCACTATATCCAATGTTAGAACTTTTCCATGACTCTGCAAAGTAACCTTGAACCCATTTGCAATAAATAAGCTCCCGTATCTACCCTAAATCTTTTATCTCTATAGATTTGTCATTTCTACATATTTCATAAAAGTAGAATCTTATAATTATTTGATCTTTGCAGTTTTGCTTCTTTCAAGTGGCATGATGTTTTTGAAGTTTTCTCATGTTGTAACATGTATCAGAAATTCATACCTTTTTATTGCTGGATAGTTTTCCATTGTATAAATATGCCATATTTTGTTTATCCCTTCACCACTTGATGACATTGGGTTGTTTCCACTTCAGGGCTATTATGAACAATGTTATAAAAATTCACGTCCAAGGTTTTGTGTGGGTATGTTTTCATTTCTGTTGAGTGAATAGAACTTCTGGATCATACAGAAATACATACAATTTCTGGGTCAAACTCTATGTACAAATGTTTGAGGAACTGCCAAAAAATTTTCCAATGGGGTTGTACAATTTTTCTTTTTTTTTTTTTATATCCTTGCCAACACTATATGCTATCGCATATTTTAATTCAGCTATTCTTGTGGATGCATACTGATAAATAATTGGGGGTTTAATTTGAATTTCTATAATAACAAATAATCGTGATACTATTTCATGTGTTTGTGAGCCATTCATATGTCTTTTTTGATGAAATATCTATTCAGATTTTTACCCAGGTTTTGATTGGGTTGTTTTGGGTTATTTTGATTGTTTGTTTGTTTTTACCCAGATTTTGATTGGGTTGTTTGATTGAGTTGTTTACCCAGACTAATATTGATAAAGGTTCTTTATGTATTCTGAATGCAAGTCTTTTTACAAAGTATATGCTTTGCAAATATTTTCTTCTAATCTGTTTCATTTTATTTTCTTAATGACATCTTTTGAAGCATAAAATTTTTCATTTTAATGAAGTTCAATTTATTAATATTTCATGACTTGTGCTTTTGGTATCATATCAAAGAAATCTTTGCTGAATTCAACGTCAGAAAGAGATTCTCCTATGTTTTCTTCTAGAATATTTATAGTTTTAGCCATTATAATTGTATTTATTATCCATTTTGAGTTTATTTTCCTGTGAGAGATAAAGGATCAAAGTTCATATTTTTGTATTTGGATATTCAGTTGTCCCAGCACTGTTTATTGAAATGATTATCATTTCTCTACTGAATCATCTTTGAGCTTTTGTAGAAAATTGGCAGTGGTGGTGGTATAGACCCTAAAGTCATGTCTGACTCTTGAAATCACATGGATTGTAGCCCACCAGACTCTCTTGTTCATGGGATTTTCCCAGACAATAATACTGGAGTGGGTTGCCATTTCCTTCTCCAGAGGATCTTCCTGACCCAGAGGTCAAACCTGGGTCTCCTACGTTGCAGGTGGATTCTTTACTGACTGAGCCACCAGGAGAGATTTTTTTTGTAGAAAAGATCAGTTGGTCATAAATATAAATGTTTATTTCTGGGCTTCCCTGGTGGTCCAGTGGGTAAGGACACTGCCTTGCAGTGCAAGGGGCGCCAGTTCAAACCCTGGCCTGGGAAGATCCCACGTGCCGCGGAGCGGCTGGACTGATGTGTCCAACTACCGAGCCGGAGCTCTGGAGCGCATGCGCCCAGAGCCAGTGCTCTGCGACAACAGAGGCCTCTGTGATGGGAGACCCACACAGGCCAAAGAAAAAAAGATGGATGAAAATGGACAAATGAAAGACCAATAGAAGTGGCCCGCCTGCTCCCCTCCCTCCCCACCCCCACCCCCACCAAAAGAAAAAAAAAAGTTTATTTCTGAACACTTGGTTTGGTTTCATTGCTCTGTGTGCCAAAATATATGCATTTCTTTATACTCCAAATATTTATAGTAGGTTTCAAAAGCAGGTAGTGTAACTCCTCCAATTTTGTTCCTCTTTCCCAAAATTGCTTTGGTTATTCTAAGTCCTTTGTATTTCCATGTAAATTTAGAAGCAGCTTGTCAGATTTTCTACCAAAAAAAAAAAAAAAAATAAGCCTAGTGGAATTTTATAAGGACTGTGCTGAATCTTTAAGTCAGTTTGGAGGAAATTTCCATTTTCATAATATTGAATATTCTAATCCATGAATATGGAAGATATCTTTCTTTATTTTGATTTTCTATAATTTATTTCAGCAATGGTGAGAAAAGACATCCGTGCCTTGTTCCCAGCCTTAGGGGCAAACATTCAGTTAACTGTTAACCATGATATTGCCTCTAGGTTTTCTTTGCATGCTCTTTAGAATTATATTACTTTCTTATGTATGCTATAATTAATTACCATAAATTTAATATCTTAAAGCAACACAAAATTTTTCTCTTACATTTCTACAGATCAAAAGTCCTAAAATCAAGATGTCCATAGGGCTGTATCCTTCTCAGGTTCTCCAGGGGAGCCTTTTCCAGAATAATACTGGGGTTGCCATTTCCTTCTCCAGAGGATCTTCCTGACCCAGAGGTCAAACCTGGGTCTCCTACGTTGCAGGTTTTACTGACTGAGCCACCAGGAGAGATTTTTTTTGTAGAAAAGATCAGTTGGTCATAAATATAAATGTTTATTTCTGGGCTTCCCTGGTGGTCCAGTGGGTAAGGACACTGCCTTGCAGTGCAAGGGGCGCCAGTTCAAACCCTGGCCTGGGAAGATCCCACGTGCCGCGGAGCGGCTGGACTGATGTGTCCAACTACCGAGCCGGAGCTCTGGAGCGCATGCGCCCAGAGCCAGTGCTCATGACAACAGAGGCCTCTGTGATGGGAGACCCACACAGGCCAAAGAAAAAAAGATGGATGAAAATGGACAAATGAAAGACCAATAGAAGTGGCCCGCCTGCTCCCTCCCTCCCACCCCACCCCCACCAAAAGAAAAGAAAAGTTTATTTCTGAACACTTGGTTTGGTTTCATTGCTCTGTGTGCCAAAATATATGCATTTCTTTATACTCCAAATATTTATAGTAGGTTTCAAAAGCAGGTAGTGTAACTCCTCCAATTTTGTTCCTCTTTCCCAAAATTGCTTTGGTTATTCTAAGTCCTTTGTATTTCCATGTAAATTTAGAAGCAGCTTGTCAGATTTTCTACCAAAAAAAAAAAAAAAAATAAGCCTAGTGGAATTTTATAAGGACTGTGCTGAATCTTTAAGTCAGTTTGGAGGAAATTTCCATTTTCATAATATTGAATATTCTAATCCATGAATATGGAAGATATCTTTCTTTATTTTGATTTTCTATAATTTATTTCAGCAATGGTGAGAAAAGACATCCGTGCCTTGTTCCCAGCCTTAGGGGCAAACATTCAGTTAACTGTTAACCATGATATTGCCTCTAGGTTTTCTTGTGCATGCTCTTTAGAATTATATTACTTTCTTATGTATGCTATAATTAATTACCATAAATTTAATATCTTAAAGCAACACAAAATTTTTCTCTTACATTTCTACAGATCAAAAGTCCTAAAATCAAGATGTCCATAGGGCTGTATCCTTCTCAGGTTCTCCAGGGGAGCCTTTTCCAGCTTCTGGAATCCACCTACATTCCTTGGTTCATGGCCCCTTCCTCACATTACTCCAACCTCTACTTCCATCTTACATCTCCTATTGTTTCTGACCCTTCTTCCTCCTTCTTATAAGGACCTTTATAATCACATTGGGCCCACCTGCATAATCTATGACTTAAATCACATCTGCAGCTTCCCGTTTACATGCAACATTTTCACAGATCCCAAGATGTAGAGGTCAGACATCTTTGTCCCTACCCCATGAATGTTGAGGACGTTCCCTTCTTTTTCTGGTTATTTGAGGATTTTTTTGAAAATCATGAATAGGTATTAGATTTTGTCTTGCAGCTACTGTAGTGGGCATGTTGTTTAAAGTTTTCATCTATTAATATGACATTTTATTAACTGATTTTTATGTATTAAAACAATCTTTCACTACAAGTGTATCATCATTTTTTTATGTTGCTGGATTAGGCTTGAGAATATTTTGTTAAGGATTTTGTGTTGATACTCATGAGAGATATTGGTCTGTGATTTTTTCTTTGCTTGTGGTATCTTTCTTAAGGTTTGATTTCAGTGTAATAATGACATAATAGAATAAATTGGAAAATATTCTCTCCTCCTTTATTTTCTGAAAGTGTGCAGGATTGGTATTATTTCTTAAATATTTGGTAGAATTAACCAGTGAAACTATATGAACTTGGACTTTTCTTTGTGAGAAGCTGTTGTCTACTAATTCAACTTTTGCTTATTAAAGGGTTTTCAGCCATTCTTTTTCTTCTTGCAACTGCTTTGGTAATTTATATGTGCCTATGGATTTGTCCACTCATCTAAGCTTTCTCATTTGTTGGCCTAAAGTTATATATAATTTTCCCTTCTAATTGCTTCTATAGCTGTAAGATCAGTAATGATGCCTCCCTTTTAATTCTTGGCTTTAGTCATTTTTGTCTCTCTTATTTTCTTGGTTTGTCTATATACTAAAGGGATTTTCCTTCTGTTTCACTTAGAATTATATTACTTTCTTATGTATGCTATAATTAATTACCATAAATTTAATATCTTAAAGCAACACAAAATTTTTCTCTTACATTTCTACAGATCAAAAGTCCTAAAATCAAGATGTCCATAGGGCTGTATCCTTCTCAGGTTCTCCAGGGGAGCCTTTTCCAGCTTCTGGAATCCACCTACATTCCTTGGTTCATGGCCCCTTCCTCACATTACTCCAACCTCTACTTCCATCTTACATCTCCTATTGTTTCTGACCCTTCTTCCTCCTTCTTATAAGGACCTTTATAATCACATTGGGCCCACCTGCATAATCTATGACTTAAATCACATCTGCAGCTTCCCGTTTACATGCAACATTTTCACAGATCCCAAGATGTAGAGGTCAGACATCTTTGTCCCTACCCCATGAATGTTGAGGACGTTCCCTTCTTTTTCTGGTTATTTGAGGATTTTTTTGAAAATCATGAATAGGTATTAGATTTTGTCTTGCAGCTACTGTAGTGGGCATGTTGTTTAAAGTTTTCATCTATTAATATGACATTTTATTAACTGATTTTTATGTATTAAAACAATCTTTCACTACAAGTGTATCATCATTTTTTTATGTTGCTGGATTAGGCTTGAGAATATTTTGTTAAGGATTTTGTGTTGATACTCATGAGAGATATTGGTCTGTGATTTTTTCTTTGCTTGTGGTATCTTTCTTAAGGTTTGATTTCAGTGTAATAATGACATAATAGAATAAATTGGAAAATATTCTCTCCTCCTTTATTTTCTGAAAGTGTGCAGGATTGGTATTATTTCTTAAATATTTGGTAGAATTAACCAGTGAAACTATATGAACTTGGACTTTTCTTTGTGAGAAGCTGTTGTCTACTAATTCAACTTTTGCTTATTAAAGGGTTTTCAGCCATTCTTTTTCTTCTTGCAACTGCTTTGGTAATTTATATGTGCCTATGGATTTGTCCACTCATCTAAGCTTTCTCATTTGTTGGCCTAAAGTTATATATAATTTTCCCTTCTAATTGCTTCTATAGCTGTAAGATCAGTAATGATGCCTCCCTTTTAATTCTTGGCTTTAGTCATTTTTGTCTTCTCTCTTATTTTCTTGGTTTGTCTAACTAAGGGTTTGCCATTTTGTTAATCTTTTCAAAGAACTGGCTTTGGTTTCGTTGATTTTTCTCCATTTTTTTCTGTTTCACTTAGTCCAGAATCTTTATTGTTTTCTTCCTTCTCCTTGCTTTGTGTTCAGTTTGTTCTTTTTCTGTTTTCCTAAATTAGAAGCCCAGGTTATAGATTTAAAACCATTCTTCTTTTCTGATCTAGGTGTTTAAAGCTCTGTGCATTGTTTTATCCGTGTCCATAAATGTTATGCTGTGTTTTCATTTTCATTTAGTTCAGAATATTTTTAAATGTCCTTTGGAAGTTCTTTGATGTGTGGGTTATTTGGAAGCGTTGCTTAATTTCCAAATATTTTCCCAGATTTCTTCTAGTAGTAGATCATCTAATATGATTCCATTGTGGTCAGAGAAATACTTCATATGATTTCAGACTTTAAAAATTTTTTGAAACATACCCCCACCTTGGAGCCCTCACTCCAATATCAGAATGGTAGATTCCCTCACTTTCTATAAGTCTTCTCTCAAATGTTACTTTCTCAAAAAGACTTACTCAGACCATTGTAATTTTATAACCAATACCACCACTACCCTCTAGCCCTTCCAGTTATCTCTTACACTGCTGTATTTTTTTCTTTTTTATAACACCCATAACCTTCTAAGATACCATATAATTCACTCAGTTCTTTGAAGATAGGGTCTTTGTTTTATTTATTGATGTGTCTCAAGAACCTGGAATAGTACCTGGATCAGAATAGTCACTGAATGAATACTTACGAGTATATGCATTAGTATATTCATCTTCTTGGTCATATGTAGCCAAAATTTGTTCACTCTTGTTGTGATATAGGATTTTATTGCATAAGCTTATTACAGTTTTATAAATGATTCTTCTTAGATGCATTTATATTTTTGCTAGTTTCAGGCTGTTATAAATAGTACTGATATAAATATTCTTACTATTGTACTATGCCCAAATTCTTCTAGGGTATATATGTATGAGTGGAACTGTTGGGTCATATTATGAGCATACTCAACACTAGTAGGTAATGCTTCTATAGCTGTAAGATCAGTAATGATGCCTCCCTTTTAATTCTTGGCTTTAGTCATTTTTGTCTTCTCTCTTATTTTCTTGGTTTGTCTAACTAAGGGTTTGCCATTTTGTTAATCTTTTCAAAGAACTGGCTTTGGTTTCGTTGATTTTTCTCCATTTTTTTCTGTTTCACTTAGTCCAGAATCTTTATTGTTTTCTTCCTTCTCCTTGCTTTGTGTTCAGTTTGTTCTTTTTCTGTTTTCCTAAATTAGAAGCCCAGGTTATAGATTTAAAACCATTCTTCTTTTCTGATCTAGGTGTTTAAAGCTCTGTGCATTGTTTTATCCGTGTCCATAAATGTTATGCTGTGTTTTCATTTTCATTTAGTTCAGAATATTTTTAAATGTCCTTTGGAAGTTCTTTGATGTGTGGGTTATTTGGAAGCGTTGCTTAATTTCCAAATATTTTCCCAGATTTCTTCTAGTAGTAGATCATCTAATATGATTCCATTGTGGTCAGAGAAATACTTCATATGATTTCAGACTTTAAAAATTTTTTGAAACATACCCCCACCTTGGAGCCCTCACTCCAATATCAGAATGGTAGATTCCCTCACTTTCTATAAGTCTTCTCTCAAATGTTACTTTCTCAAAAAGACTTACTCAGACCATTGTAATTTTATAACCAATACCACCACTACCCTCTAGCCCTTCCAGTTATCTCTTACACTGCTGTATTTTTTTCTTTTTCATAACACCCATAACCTTCTAAGATACCATATAATTCACTCAGTTCTTTGAAGATAGGGTCTTTGTTTTATTTATTGATGTGTCTCAAGAACCTGGAATAGTACCTGGATCAGAATAGTCACTGAATGAATACTTACGAGTATATGCATTAGTATATTCATCTTCTTGGTCATATGTAGCCAAAATTTGTTCACTCTTGTTGTGATATAGGATTTTATTGCATAAGCTTATTACAGTTTTATAAATGATTCTTCTTAGATGCATTTATATTTTTGCTAGTTTCAGGCTGTTATAAATAGTACTGATATAAATATTCTTACTATTGTACTATGCCCAAATTCTTCTAGGGTATATATGTATGAGTGGAACTGTTGGGTCATATTATGAGCATACTCAACACTAGTAGGTAATGTTATAGTGATTTCCACATTCCTACCAGCAGTGTAGACTCTGCAACTTCACTGACATATGGTGTTGGTATTCTTCTTTATTTTTTGCCAATAGGGGTTCCCTTCTTAATTAGTATTTCCCTGAATTCTAATACGGAGCACATTTACATGTTTCCTCTTTTGCAAGGTACCTTTTTCTGTCTTTTGCCCATTTTCCTAGTGACTCTATTATTTATCAGTTATTTGTACAACAATTATCTTTCCCCATTCTCTGAGTTTCATCTTTGGGATATTTTTGATGAAGAGAAGCTTTTAATTTTAATGTAGTTGAATTTGACAATATGGTCCTTAATGGTTACTGCTTTTTAGGTCTTAAGAAATCTTTCCATAAACATTTTTACACCTTGCTGGTGGAAATGCAGAATAGTACAATTCCTACAGAGTGGAATTTAGCAATATATAGAGAAAAACTACACACACATTTGCCCTTTATCTCAGCAGTACCAGTTCTTAGAATCTATTTCAAAAATATAGTGAGAAAATACAAAATCCTGTATGCGAAGGCAGTTGGTCAGGGCATTATTCACAGTAGTCAAAAAGACTGGGAACAACACTAAGGTGCATCAGTAGGACAGTGGTTGAATAAACTACTGTATATCCACACAGTGAAGTACTATGCAACTATAAGAAGGAAAGGGAAGAGCTCTCTCTATATTAACTGGAATTATTGCCTGGATATATTGTTAACTGCCAAGAAGTATGTTGTAGAATAGTGCTTATAGTAATTACCCTCTATGTAGGAGAACAGGGTATACTGAATTATATATACATACATACATATATATATATATATATATATATATATAGGAGAAGGAAATGGCAACCCACTCCAGTATTCTTGCCTGGGAAATCCCATGGACAGAGGAGCCTGGCAGACTACAGTCCAGGGGGTCACATAAGTCAGACATGACTGACAAACTAAACAAAAACATACACATATGTGTGTGTGTGTGTGTGTGTGTGTGTGTGTACACAGATCTCCTGCATTGCAGGCAAGCTCTTTACCATCTGAGCCACCAAGGAAGCTCAAGTATGTGCACACAGACATGTGAATGTATTGTGTGTTTGTGCCTATTTATTTATATTTCAAAGAAGAAACAGTGGAACCATAAAGCTAAAACCTAGTAAAATTATTATTTTATGGGGAAGTAAAGGAGTGGGATGAAGTTAACAGAGATGGAAGTGAGACTTCTGTGAAGGTACTGTATAATACAGCTTTCACTTTAAACCCATGTAAACATTTTGCGTAATTTTAAAAATTAATCAAAGGAAAAAAAATAAATTCCTAAAATTTATAAACAGCCCAAAGCAAATTAGTCTAACTATGAATAAAGTTGGTATCATAGCCACACAGAGAAAATAGTCATTTAAATGACTTTAAAACAGTATTTGTATATTCCTAATGGGATATATTTTAAGGACAAAAGTAACTACAAAGAATTATAAAGCTATTCAGTAGTTTTATTTTTGATCATCATATTAGTATTATTATTGACATTTTAAAATTCTGTATATTATAGGAAAAAGCTAATATGTAATTCTGTTAATATCATTAGGAGCCAATATCCTTAGCACATATGAGAAGAGCAAATCAAAAATCATAAACTTTGAGTAAAAATCTTGTAATCTTAAATTTGAAGTGGAAATACCAGTATGAATTTATGATTTATTTTTCATAAACAGTTTCCTACCTTTGTTCACTGAAAAAGGCCTAGAAGCAGCAACAATTCAACATTTATGAACAGACTTAGCAACATATTGTGGCTTCTAAACACTTTCACATTAGCAGGAGCCAGTGGCCCTTAGAGAAATATTCCAGGTTTTGAGTCAGAAAATATGTACAATGAACTTAAGACATCTTGCTATGCCAGAAAACTGGAAAGAAATACAGAAGCCAGTTTTAAGGGACTTTCACTGATCCTAAGTGGGATAATTTGACCACTAAAAAAGAATGACAACATTTAATTGAAATACATCAAATATGTGAAGATACATGTCTCAGGATTATACTAAAAGTTATCATTGGTCATCATTGGACACTTTTAAAGTACCAACTCATTACTCTTATAGTCGGTAAATAATGGGAAACAAATCAAGCATTTATCCTGCTTTTCCTGTATGAACTGTATGTAGGGAAATCAAATACTTGATTACGGTAAGTCCATTATAGAATTCCAAATAATTAATATAGAAGAAATAGTAAGTGAAAAATCAATAATAGAATTAGGGGAACCCCACTTTACAGCTCTTAATAAATTAATGGATTTAAGCAATGGTCATCAGTGTATGCAAATCCCCTTAAGTGAAAAGTGATTGGGAAGACTTCATAACAGAAGGATCAGACTAATAGCACCTGAATCCACTGATCAGTTTTAACATCACTAGAAATTGGACCACTGAACATTATGTGCCTAATGATATAATGTAATAGGAAATACACATCTATATAATATATGGCAGATTCTTGCCTAAAAATATTGAACTCAAATCTAGATCAACACTATCCAGTTCAACTTTTTACAATCATGTAAATGGTATTTATTCTGCCCAGAATGGTATCCACTAGCCACATGTGTGTGTTGCATATTTGATATTCATAGTTTAACAGAGGAACTGACATTTGAAAATTAATTTAATTAGACTCATGTGGCTAGTCTGGTAACATATTTGACCACTAGTTTGTGAAAAATAGAGGAGATTGAGGATCAAGTTAAATAATATCATGAGGAACAACCAATCAAATTCATTTGTTCTGAACAAATGATGTGACTTCTCTAATGAATCCAGTGGAATTGTGGGAAAAAAACAGATTTGAAGGCTGAGAAAGAAAGGAAGCTGGGTTTGGTTTTTTTTTTTTTTTCTTTTTTTTAATGAGGCTTAAAATATGTAACAGCCAATGGCTGGTTTAGATCTTGAACCAAGTGTAAAAATATATATTTGAGAAAATCAGGGCCATTTGAGTATGAATTCAGTAGTAGATAATGGTAAGGAATTATTAATTTTGTAAAGTGTGATAATGCCATATAGTTATATTTTCAAAGTCTTTATCAGTTATATGCATGTGCTTGCATGACCCTGTGAGTGAGCACCTCAAATTTGGGATCCCAGGTTAGTCCCATAGTCCCGGAGGATTATCAAAATTGGTCATCATTGGACACTTTTAAAGTACCAACTCATTACTCTTATAGTCGGTAAATAATGGGAAACAAATCAAGCATTTATCCTGCTTTTCCTGTATGAACTGTATGTAGGGAAATCAAATACTTGATTACGGTAAGTCCATTATAGAATTCCAAATAATTAATATAGAAGAAATAGTAAGTGAAAAATCAATAATAGAATTAGGGGAACCCCACTTTACAGCTCTTAATAAATTAATGGATTTAAGCAATGGTCATCAGTGTATGCAAATCCCCTTAAGTGAAAAGTGATTGGGAAGACTTCATAACAGAAGGATCAGACTAATAGCACCTGAATCCACTGATCAGTTTTAACATCACTAGAAATTGGACCACTGAACATTATGTGCCTAATGATATAATGTAATAGGAAATACACATCTATATAATATATGGCAGATTCTTGCCTAAAAATATTGAACTCAAATCTAGATCAACACTATCCAGTTCAACTTTTTACAATCATGTAAATGGTATTTATTCTGCCCAGAATGGTATCCACTAGCCACATGTGTGTGTTGCATATTTGATATTCATAGTTTAACAGAGGAACTGACATTTGAAAATTAATTTAATTAGACTCATGTGGCTAGTCTGGTAACATATTTGACCACTAGTTTGTGAAAAATAGAGGAGATTGAGGATCAAGTTAAATAATATCATGAGGAACAACCAATCAAATTCATTTGTTCTGAACAAATGATGTGACTTCTCTAATGAATCCAGTGGAATTGTGGGAAAAAAACAGATTTGAAGGCTGAGAAAGAAAGGAAGCTGGGTTTGGTTTTTTTTTTTTTTTCTTTTTTTTAATGAGGCTTAAAATATGTAACAGCCAATGGCTGGTTTAGATCTTGAACCAAGTGTAAAAATATATATTTGAGAAAATCAGGGCCATTTGAGTATGAATTCAGTAGTAGATAATGGTAAGGAATTATTAATTTTGTAAAGTGTGATAATGCCATATAGTTATATTTTTCAAATGTCTTTATCAGTTATATGCATGTGCTTGCATGACCCTGTGAGTGAGCACCTCAAATTTGGGATCCCAGGTGCCTCACTTGCCTCACCATAGTCCCGGCCTTGCCCAAGATGCACTGTAATACCATAGCTATATATTATTGTCATTTTTCACAGATTGTAAATATCTGCCCCAGCAGTTTCATTATCTGAGATTCAAGATTTAATTTTTATTAATTTGTCAAAGGTTGTATTGGTAGGCTTTGTAGAACTTCCATATCTCTTTGTCTTGTCCAGATGAACCCCAAAAGAAGAACAAAGGTGATCCCATGAACAAGCTGGAAAGTTTTTACCAAGAGATGATAATGAAAAAGCGTCTTGAAGAGTTCCAACTAATGAGAGGTGAACCCTTTGCTTCCCACTCACTGGTCTCAGCTACATCAGTGGGAGATAGTGGCACAGCTGAGAACCCGTCATTACTCCAGGACAAGGGAAAACAGGCAGCACAGGGTAAAGGTCCCAGTCTCCATGTGGCAAAAATTAATGATAATTCACCTGAGCAGTGTTGGACTGGGCCTAAGAAGCTGACGCAGCCAATAGAATTTGTCCCAGAAGATGAGATCCAGAGAAATCGTTTGTCAGAGGAAGAGATCCGAAAAATTCCTATGTTTTCTTCATATAATCCAGGGGAGCCAAACAAGGTATAGGCCAAACCAAGAAAAAGAAAAAAAACATGGGTTGTTTTCATTTTTATTTACCTCTACTTAAAGTAATACTTTTGTATTAGCTTTGATTATACCAAAGAATCATGACAGAGGCACAGTGATTTACGTTATTCCTTGACCTTTACTATTCATTCTCTGCTATATAAGTAACTCTGATTATATATGTTGTATATTTCCTATGGTGTCCATTGTGGTTTTCTAAGGCCTTAAGCTT
Organism: Tragulus kanchil; assembly: GCA_022376925.1. Taxonomy (NCBI): domain Eukaryota; kingdom Metazoa; phylum Chordata; class Mammalia; order Artiodactyla; family Tragulidae; genus Tragulus; species Tragulus kanchil. The sequence continues at coordinate 59,385,847 of JAIOJX010000001.1, read as the reverse complement.
TCCTTGGAATTTTATTTAAAAGAAAGAATTTTAAAGAAATTTTGATCAGTCTCTAGTCCATGCCCACTAGAAACCCCCAGTTAACGAAAAATTCATAGAAATACCATATCTAGTAGCCATGATGCCTGGATTTGAGTAGGGCTTACTAATTACTACATGAGTTTTCTCTTTAGAATGCTCCACCTGGCTTTCACATGATGTATAACTTAAATTGTTGGTAGCTTAGCAGCAAAGTGAAAGCACAGGGCATCTAAGCCTTGAGGAATTGGCAAACACCTAAGCAAAGTTGTAAATAATCCTCGTTTTGTTGATCAGATCATTATGTCACATTCATGATATGTGTTACATCCAGGATTGAAAATTTCGTTATCATGTCACTCAATAAAGCAACACAAGCCCCTGGAGCATATACTTGATTGTGCTTAATTTAAAAAACAAAACCAAAAAAATTATGTTAGCTTCTGGCTGTCCCTGAATTTTAAAAAGACATTGTCAATGAGGATTATTAAGCAGTTTCCTTTGAGTGATTACATTTCCAATATATTCTTGATATTCAAGGGTAGGTGGATTTTTAAAATTTTTATTATGAAATATTATTAATTATGAAGAGTTATAGAGATTAATATAGCAAAAATCTTTGTACCTAACCAACTCTCTTTACCAATTCTTGCCTTTTTTTTTCCCTTGGCTGCGCCACACGACTTGTGGGATCTTAGTTGTCTGACCAGGATTGAAGCCAGGCCCTTGGCAGTGAGAGTGCGGAGCCAACCACTGGACTGCCGGGGAATTCCCTATCAATTCTTAATAGTTTCCGTATTTGGTTAATTAAAAAATAATAAGGCCTTACAGAGACACCTGAAGACTTTAATGTATCCCTCACCAAGTCCCATTTTCCTTTCTCTTTTCCAGTGGTAACCACCATCCTGTGTTTGCTATTTATCATTCCCATGCATGTTTTTATATTTTTACTATATATCTGTATATTCATAAACATGTAATTTTGTATATTTTTAAACCATATAGATGATACTATACATATCTTTCTACAACTTGTTTTTTTGACTCAATGCACATGTTTCTTAACTTTATTTCTAAAGATATAGGAGCTGTGTAGTGTTCCATTGTAGAAAAATACTATAATTAATTTATCCATTCTCCTAAAGATTTTTTCTTTTCATTTTTTTCCATTATAGACAGTTCTGCAACAAACATTATTGTACATATCTGCTGTTGCAAATGTACAGGAGTTTCTCTAGGACAATTTTTCAAACTTTAGATTACTATTAATAGTTCACAAGAAGCAATTTTTTAAAGAAATGAAATAGAAGATATCAAAGTATATTTCCATAGAGTAGTAAGGATAATTGTTTTTTTGAAGCTTTTGTTTTTTGTGTTTGTGTGTGTGTGATGTATGTGGGGGCTGGAATGTAAAATGCATTTCTTCCTATAGATCTCATAGTCCAAAAGACCAGAAAAATATTGCTCTTATTGCAGTGATTTTCAAATATTAGTATATACCAGAATCACCTGGAAGACTTCTTAAGACACAGATTGCTGGGTTCTGCCCCCAGAAGTTTTTGTTTTGTCCATCTGGAGTAGTACCTGAGAATTTGCATTTCTAAGTTCCCAGGTGATACTGATGATGATGCGGGTCTGAGTGACATTTTAAGAATCAGTGTTCTAGATTGTATATTTAGGAGTGGAAATACTATAATATAGGATATGTGTATCTTCACCTTCATGAGCAGAGTTTAAGAAGTCTCTTTCAGATCTTTACTAAGACTTTAAAGTATTTAATTTTATTTTGGCCAGGCTAATATATTCCAAAGGTATCTCATGGTTTTAATTTGTATGTTCCTGATTTCCAATGAAGTTATGCATGTATCCATACATTCATTAGCCTTTCAGGAACCGTCTGTGAATTGCCTGTTCTCTTTGTCCATTATTTATTTAGTTTTTAATAGTATTTATAGATTTTGACTATTTAGTTTTTAATATTACTTACAGATTTTATTTTAGAATTCTAGATACAAACCCTTGCTGCACCAGGTGAGTAGCTTATATTTTTAATAATATTTCTGATGTCTTTTTTAAAGCAGAAATCTTTCATTCTGATGTAATTAAATCATCAGTATTCTATTTGATAGTTTGTGCTTTTTGAGGTATTTTAAGGTAATCTTTCCCTATAAGTCAATAAGAAAAAGACAAACAACCCAACAAAAATGGCCAGAAGATATGAACAGGCAGTTCATAGGGGAGAAAACAAAAATGACCAATTAACCTATAAAATCTCATTAGTAATCAAACAAATGCAAAATAAAACTACAATGAGATACCATATAATATCATTTAATACCTTCTTACATTTGGCATACATTTAAAGGTCTCTCAATGCCAAGTATTGTTGAACATATGAAGCAGTAAGAACTCTTTACTCTACTGCTGGATGAATATAACTAAGTATAACCACTTTCAAGAACATTGTGGCAAAATCTAGTAAAATGAAAGATGCTCATACCCTATAAGTCAGTAATCCCACTTCTTGGTATCTATCCTAGGGGAACTTTTACACATACACATTAGGAGATGTTAGAAGGATGCTCATAGTAACATTGTTTATGAACAACATACATGTTCGTAAGGAGGAGAATGAATAAAGCATGGTATATTCATAAAATAGAATATGGTACAGAAGAAAAAATGAATGAAATAGAACTACAGATATCAATGTGGATGAAACAATGTTGAACAAAAAAGGTTCTTTGGAGACTTCGGGTTCCAGTGCCAATATGTGAACTGCTTAGACGTCATCACTACTGTCTTATAACAGGAAGAACAGCTGAACAAACTGAAAAGTTAATGACTTTTCTTCGACCCATCAGAGATTTGAAGTCAGAGAGCAAACTTCACCCATGAAATGTGGAGAGACAGGCAATTACAAAGAATCACAGCCCAAATCTACTTTATCGGGAGCAGAAAGCACTAGAGCCATAAATTGGTAGGAACACTTAAAGTGGTAACTGAAAATTGGAGGAAGCAGACTACAGGTTAGTGTTTGAGTAAGAAACTTCTGGGGGCCACAGTCTAAGGGGGACCCCACATTTTCATGACTTTTACCTCCAGGAACCCCACTGGATTCTGAATGTGAAAAGCCAAGACAAAGTCTCCTGTTCCTGGCATGTCGATGTAGGAAAAGTAATCAACTTGAAATGCATCCAGAATGCATGCTTCTTCTACCTAACAAAGCTATCCAGCAAGTAAAACAACTTAACCAAAGCCTTCTGTAGTGTTGAAGAAGGGAAATTATTGAACTCCAGACCCCTCTAGCCTTACTGTGTCATCTATGAGAAAAAGAATAAAAACTGTGAAATACTTGTGAAAGTTACAGGCTGGATACATGGGCACAGTAAAAGCCTTAGAGTTAATTATAGGATTATAGAATGTTTTTCCATATACTGCAACTTACTACCGCATCAGTAGGTAGTAAGTATGGTATGGTATGGTATGGTAAGTGTGAATTACAGCTAAAAGACCTGGAAGACTCAGCCCTAAAATATTTTTAGGGAAACTCAAAAGAAAACAGGGGAGACAAAAACAAGGACATTAGTGGAAACTGAAAAACCTCTGACGCATACAGGTAAAGCAAGAATTAAACACAGCCCAACTTTTAGCCAAATTAACATAAAACATTGCACAAAGGGTCTGTTTATTTCATTTTCTATTATGTTACATATAATGTCATGGAAATGATTTTTTTCTTTTCGACAATAAACAAATGATATGTCATGCTAAAAGAAAAACCAGTCTCAAGAGACAAAACCAACATCAGAACCAGACTCAGATTATCACACAGGGTTTTTTTTTTTTTTGTAAATAACTATAACTAATATGCTAAAGAGGCTGCTAGAAATAGTATACAACATACAAGAACATATGGATAATATAAGCAGACAGAAACTCTAGAAAGAGATACAAGAAATCAAAAACAGAGTAACAGAAATGATGCCTTTGGGAGTTACCTGTGGCCTAGTGGTTAGGATCCTGGGCTTTCACTGCCGAGTTCAGTCCCTGGTTGTGGAACTGAGATTCTGAAAACCATGTGGCATGGCCTGAAAAAAGAAAAAAATCCTTTGATAGGCTCATCGGCAAACTGAATACAGATCAGGAAAGAATAAGTAAGCCTGAATGCATGTCAATAGAAACCTCCCAAATTGGAATGCAAAGATTAAAAAATGACTTTAAAAATATAACGAATGTGAAAAGCCGAAAAGTCTCCTGTTCCTGGCATGTGTAGGAAAAGTAATCAACTTGAAATGCATCCAGAATGCATGCTTCTTCTACCTAACAAAGCTATCCAGCAAGTAAAACAACTTAACCAAAGCCTTCTGTAGTGTTGAAGAAGGGAAATTATTGAACTCCAGACCCCTCTAGCCTTACTGTGTCATCTATGAGAAAAAGAATAAAAACTGTGAAATACTTGTGAAAGTTACAGGCTGGATACATGGGCACAGTAAAAGCCTTAGAGTTAATTATAGGATTATAGAATGTTTTTCCATATACTGCAACTTACTACCGCATCAGTAGGTAGTAAGTATGGTATGGTATGGTATGGTAAGTGTGAATTACAGCTAAAAGACCTGGAAGACTCAGCCCTAAAATATTTTTAGGGAAACTCAAAAGAAAACAGGGGAGACAAAAACAAGGACATTAGTGGAAACTGAAAAACCTCTGACGCATACAGGTAAAGCAAGAATTAAACACAGCCCAACTTTTAGCCAAATTAACATAAAACATTGCACAAAGGGTCTGTTTATTTCATTTTCTATTATGTTACATATAATGTCATGGAAATGATTTTTTTCTTTTCGACAATAAACAAATGATATGTCATGCTAAAAGAAAAACCAGTCTCAAGAGACAAAACCAACATCAGAACCAGACTCAGATTATCACACAGGGTTTTTTTTTTTTTTGTAAATAACTATAACTAATATGCTAAAGAGGCTGCTAGAAATAGTATACAACATACAAGAACATATGGATAATATAAGCAGACAGAAACTCTAGAAAGAGATACAAGAAATCAAAAACAGAGTAACAGAAATGATGCCTTTGGGAGTTACCTGTGGCCTAGTGGTTAGGATCCTGGGCTTTCACTGCCGAGTTCAGTCCCTGGTTGTGGAACTGAGATTCTGAAAACCATGTGGCATGGCCTGAAAAAAGAAAAAAATCCTTTGATAGGCTCATCGGCAAACTGAATACAGATCAGGAAAGAATAAGTAAGCCTGAATGCATGTCAATAGAAACCTCCCAAATTGGAATGCAAAGATTAAAAAATGACTTTAAAAATATAACAGAGGGGCTTCCCTGGTGGTCCAGTGGGTAGAGTCCGCCTTGCACTGCAAGTTCCAGTTTGATCCCTGGCCTGGGAAGATCCCACATGCCGCAGAGCAGCTGGACCAGTGTGTCCAATTATGAGCCTGCGCTCTGGAACGCATGCGCCCAGAGCCAGTGCTCTGCAACAAGAGGGGCCACTGCAATGGGAGGCCCACACAAGCCAAAGAATAAAGATAGATGAAAATAAATAAATCAAAGACCAATAAAAAAGGTCAAAATTAAAAAAAATATATCTGCACATTATTGGAATAGTGGAATAAGAAAGCAGCAGAAGGGGAAAACATATTTGAAGTAAGAATGACTGAGAGGGGGCTTCCCCTGGTGGTCCAGTGGGTAAGGAGACCGCCTTGCAGTGCAAGGGGCACTGGTTCCATCCCTGGCCTGGGAAGATCCCACGTGCCGCAGAGCGGCTGGACTGATGTGTCCAATTACCAAGCTGGAGCTCTGGGGCGCATGCGCCCAGAGCCGGCACTCTGCGATGACAGAGGCCACCACGATGGGAGGCCCACAGGAGCCAAAGAACAAAGACGGATGAAAATAGAGAAATGAATGACCAATAGAAGTGGCCCGCCCGTCCCCCTCCCTCCCCACCTCAACCCTCAAAAGATAAATAAATAAAATAAATATTTAAAAAAAAAAAAGAAATCAAGGAGGAAATTTAAAAAAAAAAAAAAAAGAATGACTGAGAGGGTTTCCCTGGTGGCCCAGTGGGTAGGGAGTCTGCCTTGCAGTGAAAGGGGCACCAGTTCAATCCCTGGCCCGGGAAGATACCACATGCTGAGGAGTGGCTGGACCAGTGTGTCCAATTAGGAGCCAGTGCTCTGGAGTGCATGCACCCAGAGCCGGTGCTCTGTGATGAGAGAGGCCGCTGCGGTGGGAGGCCCACAGGAGCCAAAGAACAAAGACGGATGAAAATAGAGAAATGAATGACCAATAGAAGTGGCCCGCCCGTCCCCCTCCCTCCCCACCTCAACCCTCAAAAGATAAATAAATAAAATAAATATTTAAAAAAAAAAAAGAAATCAAGGAGGAAATTTAAAAAAAAAAAAAAAAGAATGACTGAGAGGGTTTCCCTGGTGGCCCAGTGGGTAGGGAGTCTGCCTTGCAGTGAAAGGGGCACCAGTTCAATCCCTGGCCCGGGAAGATACCACATGCTGAGGAGTGGCTGGACCAGTGTGTCCAATTAGGAGCCAGTGCTCTGGAGTGCATGCACCCAGAGCCGGTGCTCTGTGATGAGAGAGGCCGCTGCGGTGGGAGGCCCACACACGCTGAAGAATAAAGATGGATGAAAATAAATAAATTTTTTAAAAAAAGAGGCCAAAATTAAAAAAAAAAAGAATGAGAATTTTCAAAAATTAATGACAAACACCACATCACAGATACAGGATCCAAGCAAAGAACACAAAGTAGGATAAATACAAAAAAAAAAAAAAAATACATCTAAACATATCATGCTCAAACATAGAAACTTGAAGACCAAGAGAAAATCTTGAAAACAACCAGAGGAAAGCTCTTTACCAATAGAGAAATAAAGGTAATAATTACATTGGATTTCTCATCAGAAATCACACAAGCAAGAAGAAAGCGGAGTGAAATAAAGTGATGAAAGGAAAAACACCTACCTAGAATTCAGTATCCAGGAAAAATAGTCATTGAAGGTGGAGGAAAAAATAAAGACTTTATCAAACAAAAACTGAAGGAATTCATCGCCAGTAAGCCTGCCTTACAAGAGATGTTTTTGTTCAAAAGTTCTCCAGAGAAAAGGACAATTAGAGGCAATCAGAGTGTATAAATAAGTGTAGTGAATGGCAGGAATGACAGAATGAAGGATAGAAAGAAGGAATTGTATTTTGTATATATAACTGTTATAGGGTATCTCCACTATCTGTGAAGTGGTATAGTATTATGTGACAGTGGACTTAAATTTGTTTCAAAGCTATATTGCAAACTAAGGTAACTACTAAAAATTGTAAAAAGAAATATGATTGATACACTAAAGGAGGGAAGAAAATACCCATCTTTTCCAGAAAATAGAAGCAAAAGAAACACTTTCTTACTGACTTTGAAACCAGCCTTAGCTTAATACCCAAATCAGATGAAGACAGTATAGTCAAAGAAGGACCGTGGACCAGTAACTATCATGAGCACAGATGCAAGAGTCCTAAATAGAGTAATCCCCCATTATCTGTGGGAGATAACATTCCAAGACCTCCAGTGGATACTTGAAACCACAGATTGTACTGAACCCTATATATGTTGTTTTATTTTTCCTATATATGAATGTAAGAGTTGGACCATAAAGAAGGCTGAGCACCGAAGAATTGATGCTTTCAGATTATGGTGCTAGAGGAGACGTGAGAGTCCCTTGGACTGCAAGGAGATCAAACCAGTCAGTCCTAAAGGAGATCAACCCTGAATATTCATTGGAAGGACTGATGCTGAAGCTCTAATACTTTGGCCACCCAATGTGAACAGCTGATTCATTGAAAAAGACGCTGATGCTGGGAAAGATTGAGGGTGAGAGGAGAAGGGGGTGACATGGGATGAGATGGTTGGATGGCATCACCAACTCAATCAGTATGAGTTTGAGCAACTCTAGGAGATAGTGGAGGACAGGGAAGCCTGATGTGCTGCAGCCCATGGGATCACAAAGAGTCAGACATGACTGAGCAGCTGAACAACAATACCTACCTATGTTAAATTTTAATTTATGGGATATCCAAATTTCCAGCATCACTAGTCTTTAGCCTTGTGGCCATTATTAACTAAAAGGTTACTTGAATATAAGCACTGCAATACTGTGATGGTTGATCTGATAACCAAAATGGCTATTTAAGTGACTAATGGGGCATATAGGGTGGATATGGTGAACAAAGGAATGATTCATGTTGTGGGTTGGACTGAGCAGGATAGAGTCAGATGGTACAAGATCTCATCATACTACTCAGAACAGTGACAGTTTAAAAGTGATTTATTATTTATTTCAGAATTTTCTATTTAATATTTTCAGACTACAGTTGACCTTGAGTAACTGAAACTAGAGAAATTGAAACTGGATAAAGGGGGACTGTTGTATTAGGAAAATCAAATTATTTTGACTGAAAAATGAAATATTAGGAAATGGAATCCAACAGTGTATCAGAAGGGTTATATATCACTATTATATATATAGATATATAAATGGAATTTATTCCAGATATCCAAGACTGATTCAGTCTTTGAAAATAAATTAATGTAATCCAGCATACCAGCAGACTAAAGAAGTAAAATATTATTTCAGTTGATATAGAAAGCATTTGACAAAATATAAAAACCTTTTAATGACACAAACTCTCAACAAACTAGGAATAGAGGGGATCATTTTCAACTTGATAAAGAATATCAACAAAACCCTACCACTAACATCATACTTATTGTTGAAAACCTGGATGAATGCTTTCCCCTTTGAGTAGAAATAAGACAGGTGTGGTCCCCTCTATTTCTTTCCAGCTCTGTACTGGAAATTCTAGCTAGTGCAACAAGAGAAGGAAAGGAAATAAAAAGCACACAGATTGGAAAGGAAAAAATAAAACTATCTTTGTTAGGAGGTGACATGTATGTCTATGTAGAAAATTGCAGTCAAGCAACAAGAACATCATGAAACAATTCCTGGAAGTAATGAGTATAGCAAAGTTGGAGAATGTAAGATTTGTACATAAAAATCAATTGCTTTCCTAAATACCAAAATATGAACCATTGAAATTAAAAAGCACAACATCCTTTATAATAGCACCACAGAACAATGAAATACTTAGGTACAAATCTAATAAAATATGTGTAGGATCTATATACAGAAAAATATAAAACCTGGTGAAAAAGAAGATATAAATAAATGCAGAGATATCCTGTGTTCATGGATTGGAGCACTTAATATTGTTAACCTGATAAGGGAGCAAAGACAGCTCAATAGAGAAAGGGTAATCTTTTCAACAAATTCTGTTGGAACAACTGAATATCAACATGCAAAAGAAAAAAGAATCTAGACATAGATTTTACATTTTTTGAAAAAAAGTAACTCAAAATGGATTATAGGTTTAAATGTAAAGCATAATACTGTAATACTTCTAGAAGAAAACAAAATTTAAGTGACGTATTTGGTGATGTATTTATAGGTACAACACCAAAAGCATGATTTATGAGACAAAAATTTGATAAATCCTACTTTATTAAAACTATAAACTTTTCTATTGAAAGTTGCTTTTAGGAGAGTCAAATGAGAAATCACAGACTGGAAGAAAATATTTGCAAAACATGTCTAATAAAGTACTTGTATCCAAAATACACAAAGAACTCCTAACACTCAACAAACTATCCAGTTTAAAAATAGGCAAAGGAACAGACACCTCACCAAAGGAGTTATATACCTGTCAAATATGCATATTAAAAAAGCTCATTATCATTTGTCACTCAGAAATTGTAAAATAGAACAATAATGAGATGCCATTACGTACCTATTCAAAGTCAAGTTGCTCAGTCATATCCGACTCTTTATGACCTCAAGGATGAGCCATGGAATTCTCCAGGCAAGAATACTGGAGTGGGTAGCCTACCCTCCTCAAGGGGATCTTCCCAACCAAGGGATTTGAACCCACGTCTCCCACACAGCAGGAATATTCTTTACTGTCTGAGCCACCAGGGAAGCCCACACCATTTGAATGGCTAAAATTGACAACACCAAGGATGTTGTTTAGCATCCTCAATAGTACGCTTACTCATTCCTCTTATACAAAATGGCATACCCTCTTTGGAAGATAGTTTGGCAGAATCTTACAAAGTTAAACATATTTTCCCATTCAATCCAGTAATGGAACTTCTAGTTATTTACTCGGTTGATTTAAAAACTTACATTCATACATAAGCCAGCATGAGACAGTTAATAGCAATTTTATTCATAATTACCAGAGACTGGAAGCAATCAAGGTGTCCTTCAGTAGATGAGTGGATATGTTCACCTATGCTATACCCATACAATGGGGTATAATTCAGCAATAAAAAGAAATAAGCTCTCAAGTTACAAGAAGACATAGAGGCACTATAAATACGTATTAATAAGTGAAGGAAACCAGTTTGAAAAGACTATATATTGTATGATTTCAATTACATGACATTTTGAAAAACAAAACTGTAGGAACAGTAAATAATGGTTGCCAGGAGGAGGGGAGAAGAAAGGAATGGGTGAAACACAGGGGACTTTTAGGGCAGTAAAAATGTTCAGTATGACAGTGTAATAGTGGATGTGAGAAATGCATTTGTCAAAACCTATGAAACTGTACAGCATGAACAATGATCCTTAATATATACAGATATTTTTAAGTCATTTAGGAGATTGAGTAACACCTGGAAAGAATGCAGACTGTGACAAGAATTTAACTATTACAAATATATAACACAACCTCAGTGAAGGGATGGGAGGAAAAATGCTGAGCATTTTGTAGTGTCAGAAAGTAAGGAAGTGCTAAAAAAATTATATAACACAACTTTGAGGATAACGGTTAAAAGTCACTCAGAAATTGTAAAATAGAACAATAATGAGATGCCATTACGACCTATTCAAAGTCAAGTTGCTCAGTCATATCCGACTCTTTATGACCTCAAGGATGAGCCATGGAATTCTCCAGGCAAGAATACTGGAGTGGGTAGCCTACCCTCCTCAAGGGGATCTTCCCAACCAAGGGATTTGAACCCACGTCTCCCACACAGCAGGAATATTCTTTACTGTCTGAGCCACCAGGGAAGCCCACACCATTTGAATGGCTAAAATTGACAACACCAAGGATGTTGTTTAGCATCCTCAATAGTACGCTTACTCATTCCTCTTATACAAAATGGCATACCCTCTTTGGAAGATAGTTTGGCAGAATCTTACAAAGTTAAACATATTTTCCCATTCAATCCAGTAATGGAACTTCTAGTTATTTACTCGGTTGATTTAAAAACTTACATTCATACATAAGCCAGCATGAGACAGTTAATAGCAATTTTATTCATAATTACCAGAGACTGGAAGCAATCAAGGTGTCCTTCAGTAGATGAGTGGATATGTTCACCTATGCTATACCCATACAATGGGGTATAATTCAGCAATAAAAAGAAATAAGCTCTCAAGTTACAAGAAGACATAGAGGCACTATAAATACGTATTAATAAGTGAAGGAAACCAGTTTGAAAAGACTATATATTGTATGATTTCAATTACATGACATTTTGAAAAACAAAACTGTAGGAACAGTAAATAATGGTTGCCAGGAGGAGGGGAGAAGAAAGGAATGGGTGAAACACAGGGGACTTTTAGGGCAGTAAAAATGTTCAGTATGACAGTGTAATAGTGGATGTGAGAAATGCATTTGTCAAAACCTATGAAACTGTACAGCATGAACAATGATCCTTAATATATACAGATATTTTTAAGTCATTTAGGAGATTGAGTAACACCTGGAAAGAATGCAGACTGTGACAAGAATTTAACTATTACAAATATATAACACAACCTCAGTGAAGGGATGGGAGGAAAAATGCTGAGCATTTTGTAGTGTCAGAAAGTAAGGAAGTGCTAAAAATAATATAAAAACATTGCTGGGGATATGTCAAAGGGGCACAGGAGCCAACTGAGAGTTTTCAGTGACTAAAGATGGAATAGTTTATACAACAAGGTAAATTAATATTGAATTATAATCTAAAGTATAGAATATCCATAGGTCAGGATTAATAATAAAATCATTGAGTGAATCAATAAATGGGGGAAAGGAGACAAATATTCCATGAAGAAGAATTCTAAATAGTTTATGTATTAATAGATGCTCCATTTCAAGGAAGGGACGCATAGCTCCCAAATTCTTAATTTTGAGTTACTTTTAGTGACTTCTTTCTGAAGAGTGTAGTTTGGAAATACAGAAAAAAAGTTATGTTACAGTGTAGAAACCTAAAAAGCACTGCCTCAGTCAGGTGATCAAAGCAAAGATCTGTCACAAACCATGTTGATAGTATGTACACTTGATGTAATGTGATTAAGATTCCATTTTTCTCTAGTCTTCCTTCCAGTAACCCATAACCGCAATATAACTATGAGAAAACAGCAGAAAAATTCTAGTAGTGGAGCATCTTACAAAATAACTGATCAGTATTCTTCAAAAATGTCCAGATCATTAAGAACAAGAAAAGTTTGAAAAACTGTCATAGCAAAGAGGAGACTAAAGACATATGGAAACTGAATGTACCATGATATCTTGAATGGGATCCTACTCTCCCAGTTCATCTTACCTTCCCTTTCCTCCCCTGCATCCACATTTCCATTCTCTACATCTGTATCTCTATTCCTGCCCTGCAAATAAGCTCATCTGTACAATCTTTCTAGGTTCCAGATATATGCATTAATATTCAATATTTGTTTTTCTCTTTCTGACTTACTTTACTCTGTATGACTAACTCTGGATTCATCCACATCACTACAAATGACCCAATTTCTTTCCTTTTTATGACTGAGTAATCCATTGTCTGCATATATTTCACACCTGTATCCATTCTTCTGTCAGTGGACATGTAGGTTGCTTCCTTCCTGGCTATTGTAAAGAGTGCTGCAGTGAACACTGGGGATACATGTGTCTTTTTGCATTGTGGTTTTTCTTAGTATATAACTGCTGGGGATATGTCAAAGGGGCACAGGAGCCAACTGAGAGTTTTCAGTGACTAAAGATGGAATAGTTTATACAACAAGGTAAATTAATATTGAATTATAATCTAAAGTATAGAATATCCATAGGTCAGGATTAATAATAAAATCATTGAGTGAATCAATAAATGGGGGAAAGGAGACAAATATTCCATGAAGAAGAATTCTAAATAGTTTATGTATTAATAGATGCTCCATTTCAAGGAAGGGACGCATAGCTCCCAAATTCTTAATTTTGAGTTACTTTTAGTGACTTCTTTCTGAAGAGTGTAGTTTGGAAATACAGAAAAAAAGTTATGTTACAGTGTAGAAACCTAAAAAGCACTGCCTCAGTCAGGTGATCAAAGCAAAGATCTGTCACAAACCATGTTGATAGTATGTACACTTGATGTAATGTGATTAAGATTCCATTTTTCTCTAGTCTTCCTTCCAGTAACCCATAACCGCAATATAACTATGAGAAAACAGCAGAAAAATTCTAGTAGTGGAGCATCTTACAAAATAACTGATCAGTATTCTTCAAAAATGTCCAGATCATTAAGAACAAGAAAAGTTTGAAAAACTGTCATAGCAAAGAGGAGACTAAAGACATATGGAAACTGAATGTACCATGATATCTTGAATGGGATCCTACTCTCCCAGTTCATCTTACCTTCCCTTTCCTCCCCTGCATCCACATTTCCATTCTCTACATCTGTATCTCTATTCCTGCCCTGCAAATAAGCTCATCTGTACAATCTTTCTAGGTTCCAGATATATGCATTAATATTCAATATTTGTTTTTCTCTTTCTGACTTACTTTACTCTGTATGACTAACTCTGGATTCATCCACATCACTACAAATGACCCAATTTCTTTCCTTTTTATGACTGAGTAATCCATTGTCTGCATATATTTCACACCTGTATCCATTCTTCTGTCAGTGGACATGTAGGTTGCTTCCTTCCTGGCTATTGTAAAGAGTGCTGCAGTGAACACTGGGGATACATGTGTCTTTTTGCATTGTGGTTTTTCTTAGTATATATGCCCAGTAGTGGGATTGCTGGATCATTTGGTAGTTTTCTTTTTAGTTTTTTAAGGAACCTCCATACTGTTCTCTGTAGTCTTTGTGTCCATCTACATTCCTACCAACAGTGCAAGAAGGTTCCCTTTTCTCCACACCCTCTCCAAAATTTCTTGTTTATAGATCTGTTTGATGATGGTCATTCTGATCAGTGTGAGGTGATATATCATTATAGTTTTGATTTGCATTTCTCTAATAATGAGTAGTTTTGAGCATCAAACGACTAGCAGGACAGGAACACAACCCCACCCACTAGCAGACTGACTGCCTAAAGTCATAGTAAGCTCACAGACATTCTAAAGCAAACCACCTGACATGACCTTTTCCATCAGAGGGACAAGATGTTCACCCACCAGAACAAAGGCATCAGTTCCCCCTGCCAGCAAGAAGCCTACCCAAGTCACTGGACCAACCTCACCCACCTGGGGAAGACACCAGAAGCAAGAGGAACTATGACCCTGCAGCCTGTGGAAAGGAGACCCCAAACACAGTGAGCTAAACAAAATGAGAAGACAGAGAAATATGTTGCAGAAGAATGAGCAAGGTAAAAACTTGCAAGACCAAATAAATGAAGAGGAAATAAGCAGTCTACCTGAAAAAGAATTCAGAGTACTGATAGTAAAGATGATCCAAAATATTGGAAATAGAATGGAGAAAATACAAGAAATATTTAACAAGGTCCTAGAAGAACTAAAGAACAAGAAAACAGTGATGAACAATGCAATAGTGGAAATTAAAAATACACTAAAGGGAATCAGTAGCAGAATAACTGAGGCAGAAGATCAAATAAGTGGGCTGGAAGATAGGATGGTGAAAATAACTGGCAAGGAGCAGAATAAAGAAAAAAGAATGGAAAGAATTAAGGAGAGTCTCAGGGACTTCCTGGGACAACATAAACTGCTGCAACATTTGAATTATAGGGGTCCCAGAAGAAGAAAAGAAACAGAAAGAGTCTGACAAAATATTAGAAGAGATTATAGTAGGAAACTCCCTAACATGGGAAAGGATGTAGTCAATCAAATCCAGGAAGCACAGAGTCCCATACAAGACTTTAGTTAATAATAGTATATAATAGTTAATAATAATATACCAATATTGATTTATTGATCTTAAGAAATGTACCATAATAATGTTAGATGTTTATAAGAGAAATTGGGTGGTGGGTGTAGGGGAATTCTTTGTACTATCCTCTCAGTTTTTCTGCAGATCTAAAACTGTTTTAAAAATAGTCTATTTAAAAAAAACTTAAATGGGTAGATGCAGAAGAATGCCTGCAGTATAATATAATTTATATGAAGTTAAAAAAATAAAACTAATTTCAGAGGGATATCAGGAAGAGCTTAATCCTGTTATCACCTGAAGCTTCTGTTTTTCACAGAAACATTTATCTTGTTTTGAGCCTAGTTGTATCTTTGTATATATGAATATATATGTTGTGTACATATGCATACATACATACTCATGTGTAATGCATGTATGCATCCATGTTTATATGTATATTTTTAGAGCAGAGGGTATGCATCTAAGCAAGAAGCAACTGAGCCACCTTGACCAGAAGTCCTGTTGATTTTTTAAACAAGTTCATATCAAAGGGAATAATCTTAGTATGGATCTTTCCTACTTGGTGAGAAACTCGAAATATGTTTCACATACTCCTCCCTTTCTATGGTTATTTCATGATACTTTCATAATGAATATTTCAGAGCCAAACCTAGATCACCTGAAATTACTTAAGTGAATCTCAAGTCAGTTATTCTATGCCCTTGCCTTTAAGAGTATGATTGAGTATGTGAATATCCAGCTTATACAGGCTTTGAGACATAAAAAGCCTACTGTTTATTGCCATGTTCAACATGTTTGCTCATACATTTCAGTGGATAGGTCATTTAAACTGGCTCAGTTTTATAACTCTTTGCTTTTGATGCTCCTATCTGAATTTTTCTCATTTTTTTATGCTATAAAGCATATAACTTATGCAAGTTAATGTATGCAAAATACATATAATCTGAGATCTACTTTTAACAGTATTTCAAGTGTATATCATCACACTATTGTGAACTATTCGCACAGTGTTGTATAGCAGATCTCTAGAATTTTTTCATCTTGCATGACTGAACTTTATACCCACTGAACAGCAACTCCCAATTTCCTCATCCTCCTGGTTATGACAACTACTATTCTACTTTCTGCTTCAATGAGTTTGACTACTATAGATACCATATATAAGTGAAATTGTGCAGTAGTTTTTTTTTTTTTTTCTGTGACTGGCTTATCTCATCATAGTGCCCTCAAAGTTCATCTGTGTTATAGCATATTACAAGATTTCCTTCCTTTTTTCTAGCCAAATCATATTCCACTGATGCATATGCCACAAATTTTTTTTTTATTCACTCATCTGTGACGGACATTTAGGTTGCTTCCACCTCTTGGCTATTGTGAACAGTGCTGCAATAAACATGTGAGTTCAGAGATATCTGATATCTCTTCAAGATTCTGATTTTAATTACTTTGGAAAAGTAACCAGAAATGGGATTCTTGGATCATACGGTTTTCTATTTTTAATTTTTTGAGAAACCAGCTGCACCATTTTCCATTCCTACCAAATGTGCACAAGGGTTCCAATTTTTGTACATTCACAACACTTACGTATGTGTTCTCTGAAGAAATGCCTGTTTAGGTTTTTTGCCCTTTTTTTTCAGGTTTTTTGTCTTTTTGCTATGGAGTTTTGAGGGTTTTTTAATTTTAATTTTTTTTATTTTTAGTTTAAAGATACTTTACAGAATTGTGTTGGGTTCTACCAAACGTCAACATGAATAGCCATAAGTATACATATGTTCCCTCCCTCTTGAACCTCCCTACACATCCCACTCCTTTAGGATGTTACAGAGCCTCGGTTTGAGTTCCCTGAGTAATAGAGCATATTCCCATTGGCTGTTATACTTATGGTAATGTAAGTTTCCATGTTACTGTCTCCATACATCCCACCCTCTTCTTCCTCCCCCCAACCCATGTCTATAAGTCTGTCCTCTATGTTTGTGTCTCCATTGCTGCCCTACAAATAAATTCATAAGTATCAACCTTCTGGATTCCATACATATACATATGCTATTAGTTTTTCTGTTTCTGACTTACTTCACTCTGTATGATAGGCTCTAGGTTCATCCACCTCATTAGAACTGACTCAAATGTGTTCCTTTTTATGACTGAGTAATTGCATTGTGTATATGTACCACTGCTTCTTCTCTTTCTTGGGTGGGGCACGGGGGTGGGTTGGTGAGGGGCGGGCCACTTCTATGGACTGAGTGTTGCATTGGGCGTGTGTTCAATGAGTTTGACTACTATAGATACCATATATAAGTGAAATTGTGCAGTAGTTTTTTTTTTTTTTTCTGTGACTGGCTTATCTCATCATAGTGCCCTCAAAGTTCATCTGTGTTATAGCATATTACAAGATTTCCTTCCTTTTTTCTAGCCAAATCATATTCCACTGATGCATATGCCACAAATTTTTTTTTTATTCACTCATCTGTGACGGACATTTAGGTTGCTTCCACCTCTTGGCTATTGTGAACAGTGCTGCAATAAACATGTGAGTTCAGAGATATCTGATATCTCTTCAAGATTCTGATTTTAATTACTTTGGAAAAGTAACCAGAAATGGGATTCTTGGATCATACGGTTTTCTATTTTTAATTTTTTGAGAAACCAGCTGCACCATTTTCCATTCCTACCAAATGTGCACAAGGGTTCCAATTTTTGTACATTCACAACACTTACGTATGTGTTCTCTGAAGAAATGCCTGTTTAGGTTTTTTGCCCTTTTTTTTCAGGTTTTTTGTCTTTTTGCTATGGAGTTTTGAGGGTTTTTTAATTTTAATTTTTTTTATTTTTAGTTTAAAGATACTTTACAGAATTGTGTTGGGTTCTACCAAACGTCAACATGAATAGCCATAAGTATACATATGTTCCCTCCCTCTTGAACCTCCCTACACATCCCACTCCTTTAGGATGTTACAGAGCCTCGGTTTGAGTTCCCTGAGTAATAGAGCATATTCCCATTGGCTGTTATACTTATGGTAATGTAAGTTTCCATGTTACTGTCTCCATACATCCCACCCTCTTCTTCCTCCCCCCAACCCATGTCTATAAGTCTGTCCTCTATGTTTGTGTCTCCATTGCTGCCCTACAAATAAATTCATAAGTATCAACCTTCTGGATTCCATACATATACATATGCTATTAGTTTTTCTGTTTCTGACTTACTTCACTCTGTATGATAGGCTCTAGGTTCATCCACCTCATTAGAACTGACTCAAATGTGTTCCTTTTTATGACTGAGTAATTGCATTGTGTATATGTACCACTGCTTCTTCTCTTTCTTGGGTGGGGCACGGGGGTGGGTTGGTGAGGGAGGGGGGCGGGCGGGCCACTTCTATTGGTCTTTCATTTATCTGTTTTCATCCATCTTTGTTCTTTGGCCCGTGTGGGCCTCCCATGGCAGTGGCCTCTGTTGTTGCAGAGCACCAGCTCTGGGCGCATGTGCTCCAGAGCTCCGGCTCAGTAATTGGACACGGGTCCGGCCGCTCCACGGCATGTGGGATCTTCCCAGGCCAGGGGTCGAACTGGCGCCCCTTGCACTGCAAGGCGGTGTCCTTACCCACTGGACCACCAGGGAAGCCCACCACTGCTTCTTTATCCATTCATCTGCTGATAGACATCTAGGTTGCTTCCATGTTCTAGCTATTGTAAATAGTGCTGCAATAAACATTGGGGTACATGTGTCTTTTTCAATTTTGTCTTCTTTGGGGTGTATGCCTAGTAGTGGGATTGCTGGGTCATATGATGGTTTTATTCCTAGTTTTTTAAGGAACTTCCATACTGTCTTTCACAGTGGCTGTATCAATTGACATTCCCACCAACAGCGCAAGAGGGTTCTCTTTTCTCCACACCTTCTTCAGTGTTTACTGTTTGTAGACTTTTCCACGATGGCCATTCTGACTGGTGTGAGATGATACCTCATTATAGCTTTGATTTACATTTCTCTAATAATGAGTGATGTTGAACATCTTTGCATGTGTTTGTTAGCCACCTGTATGTCTTCTTTGGAGAAATGTCTGTTTATGTCTTTTTTTCCCCACTTTTTGATTGGGTTCTTTGTTTTTCTTGTATTGACTTGAATGAGCTGCTTGTACATCTTAAAAATTAATCCTTCATCAGTTGTTGCGTTCGCTCTTTTTTTATCCCATTTGGAGGATTGTCTTGTCACCTTATTTATAGTTTCTTTTGCTGTGCAAAGCTTTTAAGTTTAATTAGGTCCCACTTGTTTATTTTTGTTATTTCTATTACTCTAAGAGGTTGGTCATAGAAGATCTAGGTGCGATTTATGTCATCAAATGTTCTGCCTATGTTTTCCTCTAAGAGTTTTATAGTTTCTGGTCTTAACATTTAGGTCTTTAATCGATTCTGAGTTTATTTTTGTGTATTGTGTTAGGAAGTGTTCTAATTTCATTATTTATGTGTAGCTATCTTTGCCCCATTGTATATTCTTGCCTCCTTTGTCAAAAATAAGGCACTCATAGGTGTGTGGGTTTAATCTCTGGGCTTTCTGATTTGTTCCATTCATATATATTTCTGTTTTTGTGCCAATACTATACTGTCTTGATGACTGTAGCTTTGTGGTTTAGTGTGAAGTCAGAAAGTTTAATTCCTCCAGCTCCATTTTTCTTTCTCAAGACTTTTTTGACTCTTCAGAGTCATTTGTGTTTCCATATGAATTGTGAAATTTTTTGTTCTAGTTCTGTGAAAAATGCTATTGGTAATTTGATAGGGATCACATTGAATCTGTAGATTGCATTTAGTAGTATAGTCATTTTCACAACATTGTTTCTTCCAACCAAGCAGCATGGAATATCTCTCCATCTGTTTATGTCATCTTTGATTTCTTTCATTAGTATCTTTTAGTTTTCCATATACAGTTCTTCTGTCTCCTTAGATAGGTTTATTCCTAGATGTTTTATTCTTTTTGTTGCAATTGTGAATGGGATAGACTCCTTAATTTCTCTTTCTGATTTTTCATTGTGAGTATATAGCAATGCAAGTGATTTCTGTGTAATTTTGTATTGGGCAGTTTGGCTAAATTCACTGATTAGCTCTGATAATTTTCTGGCATTATCTTTAGGGTTTTCTATGTTAGTATCATGTCATCTGCAAACAGAAGAGAGTTTTACTTCTTTACTTCTTTTCTCATTTGGATTCCTTTTATTTATTTTTCTTCTCTGATTGCTGTAGCTAGAACTTCCTCAACTGAATAATAGTGGTGGGAATGGGCACCCTTGTCTTGCTCCTGATTTTAGAGGGAATGCTCTCAGTTTTTCACCTTTGAGAATAATGTTTGCTGTGGGTTTAATATATATGGCCTTTACTGTGTTGAGGTAGGTTCCTTCTATGCCCATTTTTTGAAGTTTTTTTTTTTTAAATCATAAATAGGTGCTGAATTTTGTCAAAGGCTTTTTCTGCATCTATTGAGATTATCATATGGTTTTTATCTTTCAGTATGTTAATATGGTGTATCACATTGATTTATTTGCGTATATTGAAGAATCCTTGTGTCCCTGAGATGAACTCAACTTGATCATGGTGTCTGATCTTCTTAATGTGTTATATAATTCTCTTTGCTAGAATTTTGTTGAGGATTTTTGCATATATGTTCATCAGTGATATTGGCCTGTAATTTTCTTTTTTTATGTTGTTTTTGCCTGGTTTTGGTATCAGGGTGATGGTGGCCTCATAGAAGGAGTTTGGAAGTGTTCCTTACTGTGCAATTTTTTGAGAGTTTCAGATGGATAGATATTAGCTCGTCTCTAAATTTTTGATAGAATTCACCTCTGAAGCCATCTGGCCCTGAGTTTTTTTGTGGGAGATTTTTGATCATAGTTTCAATTTCAGTGCTTATAATCGGACTGGTAATAATTTCTATTCCTTCCTGGCTCAGTCTTGAAGGATTGAACTTTTCTAAGAATCTGTTCATTTCTTCCAGGTTGTCCATTTTATTGCCATATAGTTGCTCATAATAGTTTCTTATGATCCCTTTGTATTTCTGGATTATCTGTTGTAACCTCTCCTTTTTCATTTCTAATTTTGTTGATTTGATTCTTCTTTTTTTCTTGATGAATCTGGCTAAAGGTTTGTCAATTTCATCTTCTCAAAGAACCAGCTTTTAGATGTATTAATATTTACTATTGTTTCTTTCATTTCTTTTTTATTTGTTCTGCTCTAATCTTTATGGTTTCTTTCCTTCTGCTAACTTTGGGACCATAACTTTACAGCTATGGAGTTTTGGTAGTTACTTATATATTTTAGATACAAACCTCTAATCAGGTATATGGTTTCCAAATATTTTCTCCCATTCTGTAGGTTGCCTTTTCACTTTGCTGATTTTTTTCCTTTGCTAAAGTGTTTTAGTGATATAGTTCCACTTTATTTTTGCTTTTGTTGCCTGTGCTTCTGCAGTAATATCTAAGAAATCATTGCCAAGGCCAGTATCATGAGATTTTCTCCTACGCTATCTTTTAGAAGTTTTAGAGTGTCAGGCCTTGTGTTTACGTCTTTGGTCCACTTTGAGCTGGTTTTTGTGTATGATATAAGTTAAGGCCAGTTTTATACTTTTGCATGTGGATATAAACTTTTCCCAACACTATTGGTTAAAGGGACTATCCTTTCCCCATTGTGTATTCTTGCCCCTCCTTTATTAATCAGCTGACTGTATATGTGTGTGTTTATTTATGGACTTTATATTCTGTTTTGTTAATCTACGTGTCTACCTTTATGCCAGTATCATACTGTTTTGATTACTGTAGGTTTGTAATATATTTTGAAATTAAGAAGTGTGAGGCCTCCCCAGTTTTGTTCTTTCTTCTTAAGATTGCTTGTCTACTTAGGGTCTCTTCTGGTTTGTTATGAACTTTAGGATTGTTTTTCTATTTCCACAAAAAAATACCATTGGGATTTTGAGATAATACAGACTGCGTTAAATCTGTAAACTGTTTTGGATAGTATGAGCATTCTTTCCTAGGCTCAGTCTTGAAGGATTGAACTTTTCTAGGAATTCGTTCATTTCTTCCAAGTTGTTCATTTTATTGTCATATAGTTGCTCATAATAGTTTCTTATGATCCCTTTGTATTTCTGGATTATCTGTTGTAACCTCTCCTTTTTCATTTCTAATTTTGTTGATTTGATTCTTCTTTTTTTCTTGATGAATCTGGCTAAAGGTTTGTCAATTTCATCTTCTCAAAGAACCAGCTTTTAGATGTATTAATATTTACTATTGTTTCTTTCATTTCTTTTTTATTTGTTCTGCTCTAATCTTTATGGTTTCTTTCCTTCTGCTAACTTTGGGACCATAACTTTACAGCTATGGAGTTTTGGTAGTTACTTATATATTTTAGATACAAACCTCTAATCAGGTATATGGTTTCCAAATATTTTCTCCCATTCTGTAGGTTGCCTTTTCACTTTGCTGATTTTTTTCCTTTGCTAAAGTGTTTTAGTGATATAGTTCCACTTTATTTTTGCTTTTGTTGCCTGTGCTTCTGCAGTAATATCTAAGAAATCATTGCCAAGGCCAGTATCATGAGATTTTCTCCTACGCTATCTTTTAGAAGTTTTAGAGTGTCAGGCCTTGTGTTTACGTCTTTGGTCCACTTTGAGCTGGTTTTTGTGTATGATATAAGTTAAGGCCAGTTTTATACTTTTGCATGTGGATATAAACTTTTCCCAACACTATTGGTTAAAGGGACTATCCTTTCCCCATTGTGTATTCTTGCCCCTCCTTTATTAATCAGCTGACTGTATATGTGTGTGTTTATTTATGGACTTTATATTCTGTTTTGTTAATCTACGTGTCTACCTTTATGCCAGTATCATACTGTTTTGATTACTGTAGGTTTGTAATATATTTTGAAATTAAGAAGTGTGAGGCCTCCCCAGTTTTGTTCTTTCTTCTTAAGATTGCTTGTCTACTTAGGGTCTCTTCTGGTTTGTTATGAACTTTAGGATTGTTTTTCTATTTCCACAAAAAAATACCATTGGGATTTTGAGATAATACAGACTGCGTTAAATCTGTAAACTGTTTTGGATAGTATGAGCATTTTAACAATATTTTCTTCCAGTCCCTGAACATGAGACATCTTTGCATTTGTGTTGTCTTTAATCACTTTGAGCAGTGTTTCATGGTTTTCAATGTATAAGTCCTTCACTTCCTTGGTTTTTTTTTTTTTCATTGAAACATGTTTGACATACAAAAAAAGCTGTACGTATTTAATGTATGCATTTTGTTGCATTTGAAGATAAATTATGCACCATGAAACCATCACCAGTACAATACCTTAAACGTAACCATCACCTCCAGAAATTTCCTCCCTCCATTTTTTCTTCTGATAACAACATTTAACATAAGATCTAACCTTTTAACAAAATTTTAAGTATCCAGTACAATATTGTTAACTGTATATACTATGCTATATAATAGATCTATAGGATTTATTCAACTTGCATACATGAAACTATATACCACTTGATAAACACCTCCTCAGTTACCCCTCCTCCTAGCCCCTGGTAAGCATGATTCTACTCTCTGCTTCTATGAGTTTGACTACTTTAGATTCCTGATATAAGTGGGATCATGCAGTATTTGTTCTTCTGCTTCTGGTTTGTTTCACTTAGCATGTCTTCCAAGTTCACCTGCATTGCAACAAATGAGAAGATTTTATTCATTTTTAAGGCTAGATAATACCCTGTTGTATTTATACACCATATTTTCTTCATCCATTCATCTGTCAGTGGGCATTTAGGTTGTTTCTATGTCTGCTGTTGTGAACAGTGCTGCAGTGAACATGGGAATGAGATACTTATTCCAGATTTTTTTCCAGTCCACTTAGGTATATTGCCAAATGTGGGATTGCTAGATTATATGGGTTTGTTTTAAATTTTTTAATGATCTTCCAACTGTTTTACATTGTCATTTAATCATCTTAAACATTCCCACCAACAATGTAAAAGGGTTAAAATTTCTCCACATCCTCAACAGCACATCTTTTTTTTTTTTTTTTGCTTTTGAGTTTCAGGAGTCCCTTACATATTTTAGATGTTAACCTTTTATTAGGTATATGATCTGAAAATGCTTTCTCCCATTTTGTAGGTTTCCTTTTAACTTTGCTGACTGTTTTCTTTGCTGTGCATATTGGGTCAAATTGATGACACTTGTCTATTTTTGCTTTTGTTGCCTGTGCTTTTGATATCATATCTAAGAAATTATTGCCAAGGCCAATGTCAAGATTTTTCTATGTTTTGTTCTGAGTTTTAGAGTGTCACACATCTTATCTTTAAGTGTTTAATATTTTGAGTTGGGTCTTGTATATGGTATAAGAGAAGCATCTAATTTCATTCTTTTGTACCAGTTACCCAGTTTTCCAGACACCATTTATTAAAAAGACTGTCTTTTCCCCATTGTATATTCTTCCCCTCCTTGTCTAAGGTCTAAGCTTACCATAAATGTGTGGTTCATTTCTAGGTCCTCTATTCTAGTCCATTGGTCAATATGTCCTTTTTTATGGCATTACCTTACTGTTTGGATTACTGTAGTTTGAAATCAGGATATTAACACACCCTACTTTGTTCTTTCTCAAAATTACTTTGTCTATTCATGATCTCTTATGGTTTATATGAATTTTAGGATATTTTCATTTCTGTAAGAATTGTCATTGGGATTTTGATAATAATTGCATTGAATCTGTAGATTGCTTTGATTAGTATTACATTTTGACAGCATTGATATTTCTAATCCATGAATATGGGACATCTTTCTATTTATGTCTCTTTTTATTAATTTCATTTTTATATTTTTATTTATTTTTTACTGAAATATAGTTAATTTACAATGTTGTGTTAATTTCTAGTGTACAGAAAAGTGATTCATATATATATATATACATATATATAACTTTATATTCATATTATATATATATATATATATAATTTTTTAGATTATTTTCCATTATAGTTTGTTGTAAGATATTGAATATAGTTCCCTTTGTTATACATTAGGATCTTGTTGTTTATTTGTTTTATATATAGTAGTTTCTACCTGCTAATCCCAAGCTCATAATTTATACCTCCTCCCTGCCTTTCCTCTTTGGTAACCATTAATTTTTTTCCTATATCTGTGAGTCTATTTCTATTTTTTAAATAAGCTCATTTGTATCGTATTTTGAATTGCACATGTAAGTGGTATCAATGTCTTTTGTCTGACATACTTCACTTAGTATGACAGTCTTGTTCCAGCCATGTTGCCACAATTGGCATTATTTCATTATATTTTATGGCTAAATAGTGTTCCATTGTGTATATTAATATATATTACATCTTCTTCCCATTCATCTGTTGATAGATATTTTGAGTTGGGTCTTGTATATGGTATAAGAGAAGCATCTAATTTCATTCTTTTGTACCAGTTACCCAGTTTTCCAGACACCATTTATTAAAAAGACTGTCTTTTCCCCATTGTATATTCTTCCCCTCCTTGTCTAAGGTCTAAGCTTACCATAAATGTGTGGTTCATTTCTAGGTCCTCTATTCTAGTCCATTGGTCAATATGTCCTTTTTTATGGCATTACCTTACTGTTTGGATTACTGTAGTTTGAAATCAGGATATTAACACACCCTACTTTGTTCTTTCTCAAAATTACTTTGTCTATTCATGATCTCTTATGGTTTATATGAATTTTAGGATATTTTCATTTCTGTAAGAATTGTCATTGGGATTTTGATAATAATTGCATTGAATCTGTAGATTGCTTTGATTAGTATTACATTTTGACAGCATTGATATTTCTAATCCATGAATATGGGACATCTTTCTATTTATGTCTCTTTTTATTAATTTCATTTTTATATTTTTATTTATTTTTTACTGAAATATAGTTAATTTACAATGTTGTGTTAATTTCTAGTGTACAGAAAAGTGATTCATATATATATATATACATATATATAACTTTATATTCATATTATATATATATATATATATAATTTTTTAGATTATTTTCCATTATAGTTTGTTGTAAGATATTGAATATAGTTCCCTTTGTTATACATTAGGATCTTGTTGTTTATTTGTTTTATATATAGTAGTTTCTACCTGCTAATCCCAAGCTCATAATTTATACCTCCTCCCTGCCTTTCCTCTTTGGTAACCATTAATTTTTTTCCTATATCTGTGAGTCTATTTCTATTTTTTAAATAAGCTCATTTGTATCGTATTTTGAATTGCACATGTAAGTGGTATCAATGTCTTTTGTCTGACATACTTCACTTAGTATGACAGTCTTGTTCCAGCCATGTTGCCACAATTGGCATTATTTCATTATATTTTATGGCTAAATAGTGTTCCATTGTGTATATTAATATATATTACATCTTCTTCCCATTCATCTGTTGATAGATATTTAGGTTGCTTCCATGTCTTGGCTATTATAAATAGTACTACTATGGACACTGAGGTGCATATATCTTTTTGAATTAGAGTTTTCTCCAGATATATGTCCAAGAGTGGGATTGCTGGATCATATGGCAAATGTATTTTTAGTTTTTTAAGGAACCTCTGTAATGTTCTCTGTATACAACAATTTGCATTACCACCAACAGTGTAAGAGGGTTTTCTTTTTCTCCACACACTCTCCAGCATTTATTATTTGTAGACTTTTTGATGATGTTCATCCTGACCAGTGTGAAGTGATACCTTATATAGTTTTGATTTGCATTTCTCTAGTTAGTAGTGTTAATATCTTTTCATTTGCTCATTGGATATCTGTATGTCTTCTTTGGTGAAATATGTACTTAGGTCTTCTGTCCTTTTTTTTTTTAAATTTTGGCCTCTTTTATTGGTTTTTCATTCATTTATTTTCATCCATCTTTATTCTTTGGCCTGTGTGGGCGTCCTATTGCAGTGCCCTCTCTCGTTGCAGAGCACCAACTCTGGGCAGATGCACTCCAGAGTGCTGGCTCTTAATTGAACATACTGGTACAGCTGCTCTGTGGCACGTGGGATCTTCCCAGGCCAGGGATTGAACCGGCACCCCTTGCACTGCAAGGCAGTGTCCTTACCACTGGACCACCAGGGAAGCCCTCAGGGTAATAGTTTAGACTTTGGTAGTATTCACTTATCTTCAGTTTTTTGGAATAGTTTGAAATGGATCAGTATAAGTTCTTCTTTGTATGTTTGGTAGAATTCCTGCTACCCTAATTTATACCTCCTCCCTGCCTTTCCTCTTTGGTAACCATTAATTTTTTTCCTATATCTGTGAGTCTATTTCTATTTTTTAAATAAGCTCATTTGTATCGTATTTTGAATTGCACATGTAAGTGGTATCAATGTCTTTTGTCTGACATACTTCACTTAGTATGACAGTCTTGTTCCAGCCATGTTGCCACAATTGGCATTATTTCATTATATTTTATGGCTAAATAGTGTTCCATTGTGTATATTAATATATATTACATCTTCTTCCCATTCATCTGTTGATAGATATTTAGGTTGCTTCCATGTCTTGGCTATTATAAATAGTACTACTATGGACACTGAGGTGCATATATCTTTTTGAATTAGAGTTTTCTCCAGATATATGTCCAAGAGTGGGATTGCTGGATCATATGGCAAATGTATTTTTAGTTTTTTAAGGAACCTCTGTAATGTTCTCTGTATACAACAATTTGCATTACCACCAACAGTGTAAGAGGGTTTTCTTTTTCTCCACACACTCTCCAGCATTTATTATTTGTAGACTTTTTGATGATGTTCATCCTGACCAGTGTGAAGTGATACCTTATATAGTTTTGATTTGCATTTCTCTAGTTAGTAGTGTTAATATCTTTTCATTTGCTCATTGGATATCTGTATGTCTTCTTTGGTGAAATATGTACTTAGGTCTTCTGTCCTTTTTTTTTTTAAATTTTGGCCTCTTTTATTGGTTTTTCATTCATTTATTTTCATCCATCTTTATTCTTTGGCCTGTGTGGGCGTCCTATTGCAGTGCCCTCTCTCGTTGCAGAGCACCAACTCTGGGCAGATGCACTCCAGAGTGCTGGCTCTTAATTGAACATACTGGTACAGCTGCTCTGTGGCACGTGGGATCTTCCCAGGCCAGGGATTGAACCGGCACCCCTTGCACTGCAAGGCAGTGTCCTTACCACTGGACCACCAGGGAAGCCCTCAGGGTAATAGTTTAGACTTTGGTAGTATTCACTTATCTTCAGTTTTTTGGAATAGTTTGAAATGGATCAGTATAAGTTCTTCTTTGTATGTTTGGTAGAATTCCCCAATGAAAACATCTAGTCCTGAACTTCTGTTCACATGGAATTTTGTTGTTGTTGTTTCATTTTTGGCCACTTTTTAAATCGGTCTTTCATTTTTAAATTTTCATCCATCTTTGTTCTTTGGCCTATGTGGGCCTCCCATTGCAGTGGCCTCTCCGGTGGCAGAGCACCAGCTCTGGGCACAGGTGCTCCAGAATGCTGGCTCATAATTGGACACATGGGTCCAGCCACTCCATGGAATGTGAGATCTTCCCATGCCAGGGATCGAACCAGAGCCCCTTGCATTGCAAGGCAGACTGTTTAGCCACTGGACCACTAGGGAAGCCCCTGTTGTTTTTTAATTATAGATTCTATTTTCACTTTTAGTGATTGGTGCTTTCAAACTATATATTCTTGATTCAGTTTTAGTGGGCTCTGTGTTTGTAGAAACTTGTCCATTTCTTCTAGGTTGTCCAGTTTGTTAGCAAATAATTGTTCATAGTGTTCTCTTATGGTTTTTTGTATTTCTGCAATCTCAGTCATTATTTCTGCTCTTTTATTTAAGTCTCCTCTCTTTTCTTAGTTAGGTTGGCCCTAGAGGTTTTATCGATTTTGTTTACCTTTTTAGCTCTTGTTTTTATTGATTTTTTTCCATTTCATCTCTACTTTATTTATTTCATCCTTGATCTTTATTATTTCCTTTCTTCTGCTGACTTTAGGCTTTGTTTGTTCTTTTTTTAATTCGTATAGGTAATAGTTTAGGTTGTTTGTTTGAGATTTTTCTTTTTCTTTTTTTGAGAAAAACCTTTATCACCATGAAGTTCACTCTTTGAACTGCTTTACCTGCAACCCATAAATTTTATGTCATTGAGTTTTCATTGTGACTTGTCTCAAGGTATTTTTTATTTCCTCATTGATTTCTTTTTTTTTTTTTAAGTAGCATGTTTCTATGTTTCCATATAATCATCTTTTTTCTCATTTCTCTTTCTGCGGGTGATTTCTAGTTTCATGCTGTTATAGTCAAAAAAGATCCTTGAAATAATCCGTCTTAAATTTGTTGAGGCTTATTTTGTGTCCTAGTATGTGGTCTATCATAGAGAATGTTCCATGTGTACTTGAACAGAATGTGTATTCTGGGTTTTTCTCATTTTTTTTTTTCTGGGTTTATTTTTAATGTAATGTCCTGAAAATAGCAATTAAGCCTAACTGTTCTATTGTGTCATTTAGTATCTCTGTTGCGTTATTGATTTTCTTTCTGGAAGATCTGTCCATTGATGTCTGTTGAAATGATTTGTGATTTTTATTCTTCATTCTCTTAATGTGCTATATCATATTGATTGATTTTCATATGTTGAACCATCCTTGCACCCAGGGATAAATCCCGTTTGATCATGATATATAATCCTTTCATGTGCTTTATAATTCAGTTTGCTACTTTTCTGTTAAAGATTTTTACATCTGTATTCATCGGGGATATTACCTTCTAGTTTTCATTTCTTGTGATGTATCTTTCTGTTTTGGATCAGGATAATGCTAGTCTGATAAAATTAGTTTGGGAGTGTTCCCTCCTCTTCAAATATCTGACAAGTTTGAGAAGGATTGGTATTAATTCTTTAAATATTTGGGAGAATTCACCTGTGAAGCCATCTGGTCCTTTTTTGTTGGGAGGTTTTTGATTACTGATTTAATTTTATTGCTAGTTTTAAATCTGTTCAGTTTTTCTGTTCATGATTTCATCTTGGTAGGTTTATGTTTCTAGGAATTTATCCTTTTTTCTCAGTTATCTAATTTGTTGGCATATAATTGACAGAGTATATAAAAATCCTTTTTTATTTCTGTAGCATCATTTGCAATGACTCCTGTTTCACTCCTAAGTCTTTTCCTTTTACTTAGCCTAGCTAAAAGTAGTCAATTTTGTTGATCTTTTTTTAGAGAAGCTCTTAGTTTGGTTGAGTTTTTTTCCATTATTTTTTTAATCTCTATGTCATGTATTTCTGTCTAATCTTTTTTTTTTTTTTTTAAGATTTATTTATTTATTTACCTTGGGTGGGGGTCGGGTTGGGGAGGGAGGGGAGCGGGTGGGCCACCTCCACCGGTCTTTTTTATTTCTCTTTTTTCATTCATCTTCGTTCTTTGGCTCCTGTGGGCCTCCCATCGCGGTGGCGTCTGTCGTTGCAGAGCACCGGCTCTGGGCGCATGCGCTCCAGAGCTCCGGCTCGGTAACTGGACACATCAGTCCAGCTGCTCCGCAGCACGCGGGATCCTCCCAGGCCAGGGCTCAAACCAGCACCCCTTGCACTGCAAGGCGATGTCCCTACCCACTGGACCACCAGGGGAAGCCCTCTGTCTAATCTTTATTATTTACATCTGATAACTTTGAGCTTAGTTTTTTTTTTTATCTAGTTCCTTGAAGTGTAAAGTTGTTTGAGAGCTTTCCCCTCTTTTAGGCATTTAATGCTATAAACTTCCTTCTTATTGATTTGGCTGCATCGCATAAATTTTGGTTATGTTGTGGTTTCATATTCCTTTGTATTAGGGTATTTTATAATTTCCCTTTAGATTTCTTCTTTGACCCATTGGTTTTTCTAGACTATGTTGTTTAGTTGCCACATATTTGTGAATTTTCTAGTTTTTCTTTTGCTACTGAAAGTGAGGTATTGAAATCTCCTAGTAGTATTGTGTTCCTGTCTGTATTCTCCTTCAGTTTTCTCAATGTTTGCTCAACATATTTAAGTGCTCTGATGTTGGGTGCATATATATTTGTAGTCATTATATCGCCCTAGTGAGTTGACATTTTATCATTATATAATGTCCTTTTTTCTCTCTTTTGAAAATTTTTGACTTAAAGTCTATTTTATCTTAAGCATGGCTAACCTTATTCTTTGGTTACAATTTGCATGGAATTTCTTTTTTTATCCTTTCATTTTCAGCCTGTGTATGGCCTTAAATCTAATGTGAGTTTCTTGTAGTTATCACTTAGTCATATCTTGTTTTTTGTTTGTTCACCCATTCTATGTCCTTGACTAGTGAGTTTAATCCATTTATATGTAAAGTAATTATTGATAGGGAGGACTTACTATTGCCATTTATTAGTTGGTTTCTGTATTGTATCTCTTGTTCCTCTAATTTTTGGAGGAGTGAATTGCCTTTTTCCTTCCTCATTTTTTGTGTACCTTCTATAGGTATTTTCTTTGTGATTATAAAGGAACTTACTTAGAACAACTTTTAATAGTCTGTTTTAATCCCATAAGAACTTAAGTTCAGTCACACTTAAGAGCTGGGTTTTTTTTAATTTATTTGTTTGTTTTCTTGGATATTTCTTTTTTAAATAGTTTTTCATTCCTGATAGTGGAATATATTCTCTTCTTTCTCAGAGGATATTAGTGATGGTTTTCTGAAGTTTTCTTTTTCTCCTTGCATAGTTTCTGTTTTTTCCCAGTTGCATTTATTTCTCTTTTTTTGTTCTGTCTTTTTCACAATAGTGGCTTTTCTCAGATGCCTGCTCATACTTATGAGTAGGAACCAAACACAGATTAGAAGCTCTGAGCAAATGAATGATACTTATTGATTTTAAGCTTCACTTAAAGTTATCTGGCTCATCCATTTGTTGAAGAAATTGCCCATTCTAAATCAGCATTTTTAGACCTTTCTTCTTAGGGCTATTTAGATTTCCCAGAGAAGAC
Organism: Tragulus kanchil; assembly: GCA_022376925.1. Taxonomy (NCBI): domain Eukaryota; kingdom Metazoa; phylum Chordata; class Mammalia; order Artiodactyla; family Tragulidae; genus Tragulus; species Tragulus kanchil. Next base: position 59,353,651 of record JAIOJX010000001.1, on the reverse strand, counting down.
TTCAAAACTTTCACTTGGGGAGGGTACCACCAGCATTGTATGAGCCAAATGAGGCGAAGTGTTTGGGTTATCCTCATTGTTCAGAATGCATTGTTTCTCTTAATATCCTAGTTTTCAGGACCACTATTCACAGCCTTAGTAGTATCTAACCATGTCGAGAGAATGAACCTCCAGTATTCAGCAAGCCTGTGAATGGTATTTACCCAGTAGCACATTGTAGGGGAAGGTGTTTAAAGATCTAATGTAATTTTTAGAGATTTCAACCTACCCATCTTACCCATCTTAACTACCCCTACCCAACCTACCCATCTTAACTCCAGCTCTTTATGTCCATTTCCAGAGACACCAGAATATATCAGTTCCTAAACTGTTTCAGGATTCATAGGTATAGATTGGGTTAGTCCCTGATTTTCCCCACTGCCGGTTTAATATTCAGCTTTCTTGAGTATGTTTGTTCAGTTATTTTACAACTTTAGAATATTGTTGCTACTGCCTATTTCCTTGTTCTTTTTCACCTTGTTGTTGTTGTTTTTTAAGTCCCTATATTTAGAGTTTTTTGGAGGTATTGAAATTAGATGCATGTGTTCAATCCACCATCTTTATCTGAAACTAATTCCTATCACAATGAAATAATTGCCTTACCTCCCTAATGTGGTATTTCTGTTGATCCTTGGTTTGTATTAGGTGTTATACCTGAAGAACCTTAGCCCTCAGGTGACCGAAAGAGATCTTGTCTCATTATTCGCTCGCTTCCAGGAGAAGAAAGGACCTCCAATTCAATTCCGAATGATGACTGGACGAATGAGAGGGCAGGCTTTTATCACTTTTCCCAGTAAGTAGCTTCCCCAGTAAGTAGCTTCATCTGAATTATTACTCAGTTATAGCTTAAGTTCATTAGCAACTATGTATACTCTCTAATTTAAATAAGGAAGAAGAAACAGCAACCCACACCAGTTCCTTGCCTGGAGAATCCCGTAGATAGTGGATCCTGGCAGGCTGCAGACCATGGGATCAGAAAATGTTGGATGTGACTGAGAAATTTGACCACAATTTAAATACAGGCCTTTAATTTCTCCACAGCACAAAAGAAGCTAATAAGAAGGAAAGAGAACTAAGGAAAACATATTTTTAATTTTTCTCTTTTCTTTCTGTTTCCTCTCCTCCTTTGACAGTTCACCATCACCTTACCTCATTGTCCTCTCTTTTCCCCAGTCTTGGCACTTCCTACTCATTCTATCAAAATTTACTTTCCCTTTTCTGAAAATAATGTTTCTAGTCCTAGTTATAATTACATTAATTATTAATATGTTGGTATTCTCATCAGAACACTTATAATTACATTATGCCCTTTAGGACTAAGAGACTGCAAGCTATTATATTATGCTATATTATGTTAATTCATTAGTAATTCATAATTAACTAGTAGGAAATATATTCTTTAATTGTTATTTGCATCTTAATACATAATTCAATATCCTAAACCAAAGGGAAGAATAATATAGGCATATCTCAGGGAAACTGCAGTTTTATTTCCAGACCACTGCTATAAGGTGACTATCTCAATGAAGTGAATCACATGAATTTTTTTGTTTCCTAGTACATATAAAAGTTATGTTTATACTATCAGATGGGAATTAACACCATGGACTGGGAGAAAGGGTGCATGCATGCATGCACTGACACTCGGTTGTATATAATTCTTTGTGACCTTACGGACTGTAGCCCACCAGGCTCTTCTCTCGATGGAATTTTCCAGGCAAGACTACTGGAATGGGTTGCCATTTCCTCCTCCAGGGAGTCTTCCCAGCACAGGGATCAAACCCATATCTGCTACAGGCAGATTCTTTACCATTGAGCCACCTGGGAAGCTCTGTGCTTATACTATACTGTAGTCTATTCAGTTAGCAGTAGCGTTTTGTCTAAAAAATGATGTACATACCTCATTTTAAAAATACTTTCTTAGTAAAGCATGCTAACCATCATCTAACAGTGCAAGGTTGCTAAAAACTTTCAATTTAGAAAAAATACAGTATCTGTGAAGCACAATAAAGCAAAGTATAATTAAACAAGTTATATCTGTATAGGAATTTCAGTTTCCATGAAAAACCAGACTGTCTTTTTTGGTGAAGGCTAGGTAGGAACTGTGCCTTTTATTATCCCTACACTATCATAATTTATATACTGCCTAGTAGTGTATTTAAAGGCAAGTACTTTTACACATGAACAATGCCAAATTCCTCTACAGTCTTTTTATACAACATTGTACCATCTTTCCTATCTCATTGACAGTTTGTGAATCCTCAATGCTAGTGATTTTCAGTCTTTTCAAGTGTGAGATCCCTTTCAAACTTAAAATATTTCATGTATCCCCACCTAATATGATCCATTAGTTGAAAAGATATATATAAAAAAGGCTTTATACATTAAGTACTTTTAAATAAATAGCTATTTTACTAATTATGAATACATATGAAAATTTGTAGTGCAACATGACATGAAGACATAAATTGACTCAATCTAAAGATATTGCTTGTCTACTTATGATTTCACAGACTGTGGGCAATAATTTCATTCCTTTCTAATTTTCCACATCTAGACTCTGAGATCCCCAAATTAAATCTTCCTGCTATACACTATTTACTCCTAAGCTTCCATATGCCTGCAAGGATTCTTAAACTTACTTATCCAAATGAGGGCTCCCACAACCACTGTCTAATCAAAAGGAAAAAGTATTAATAGCAAAATGTCCCCAGTACCATAACAACTTCTTTTGTTTGTATTTCCTATTTTGAAAAGAATTTCATTCTCATAGCACCTGTAATCTATTATCTAAGATAGAGGTTTGTGTATTAATAGTTATAGCTTAGCCCTCTTTAGCATACTGTCTATATCCTTGTTTGTTTGTTTTTTTACCTATACCACTGAATTAGGAGACACTCTCAAACATCCATTTTAAGATTTTATTGTCATTATTCTTAGCCATTAGTTTAATTTTCCTGAGTTATACACATTTGAGATTGTGGAAAACACAGTAAAATCAAATAACTATATGGCCTTATAGCCTACATTGCACTTCAAGTCAAAAGAACGCAAATTAGACTTGGAATACAATTGAATTATTAAGCCATATATAAACTGATGATTTTTCTTTCTCTTTTAGATACAGAAATAGCATGGCAAGCATTGCGTCTAGTAAACGGATACAAACTATGTGGGAAAATATTGGTGATAGAATTTGGAAAGAACAAGAAACAGCAGTCAGATCTCCAGGCTCCTTCTCTAATATCATCTACTACAGATAATACTACTGAAATCAGTGGCAGCTAGAAGATTTAAAGACTATGAGTCCCAGGAGGTCCTTCTTATATCAGAATCTAGGATCTAGGGTTTGTATATAGACAGAAGTTTGTTTGGAATTGAAAGAGAGAAAGTATAATTAAGATAATCCCTTTTAGCTTTTGGAAAGAATTGGTAGAAAGCATTTTCTATAATCAAAGATTATCTAGGATAGACAATATAATGAATATAGATGGTTGGATATAAAGAGAATCATTTCTCACAATAAATTACAGTAGATTGCTTCTAAGCATTTTTCAAAATCATAGTAATTTATATGAGATATTAAGTATTTATCCCTGGAGATAACATTCTTTCCAAGACTTCCTCCTATATATACCAAACTAAAAAAACTGATGAAATGTTGATATATTTATTTCTATACCCAAGTTGTTCCTAATTTTATTCAATTAGTAAATAAATGGCCAGAGGCCTAAACATCAGCAAATGCTATTGAATGAGACCTATCAGCAGTAATTAGGGAGTTTTCCTAAGTTAGTCAGCATATTTAATGAATACTTCCCTATTAAGTTATCAGTGTCTTCAAAAAACTATGCATTTTTCTAATGAAAGACTTTAGATCAAGAACTTAGATCATGTCCTTACCGTCATTTAAGCTATCATTGAATAATGATTCAATTCAAAGCAATAAACATTGAATCATTGTCTAGTACATGTTAGATATTAGATACATGAATTTTAGAAGAGGAACATATAGCAAAGAATACCAAAGGAGAGTAGAAAGAAAGAGCCCTATTGAGGAGAGGCAACCAGCCCCAAATCTCCCAGTTGTTTGTTTATAGTTGCTGGAGAATAGAAAGATGATATGATATGGAGGAAGTAGTGCAAACATTGGAATCAGACGTGTTTGAACTTCACAGCCATCCTTAACCACTCTGTGACTTTGGCAAGTCATTTAATTTGAGCCACAATTTAGTCATCTATAAAAATGAGGATAATAATACTACTTACCTCATTGGGTTGTGATGATTAAATGTGATGGTTGTATCCAGGATGAAGATCAGAAAGAAAAACGAATGAAAGTATAACAGAGTATAGAACCATTAAGTACTCCAACATACTTGTAATGGGAATATCAGAGAAAGAAAGTAGCAGAAAAAATATTCTAATAGATAATGACTGTAAACATCCCAAATTTGATGAGAAGCATTGTCTACACATCCAAGAAATCTCAATGAAACCCAAGTAGGATAAAGAAGAAATCCACAGACATACCACAATAAGAATGCTAAAACCCAAAGACAAAGAGAAACTTCTGAAAGAAAAATGAGATAATGAAGCATCATTTACAAGGGACTTCAATATGAATAGCAGATGACTTCTCATCAGAAACCATGGAGATGGCAGTGGGAAAACATATTCAAAGTGCTGAAAGAAAAAAAAACTGTCAACATAGATTCCATATTCAATAAAGCTGTTTAAAAAATGAAGATGAAATAAAGACATTCCCACATAGCCAAAAACTGGAAGGATATGTTGCTGTGAAACCTGACTTGCAGGAAATATTAAAGGAATTTCTTCAGGTGAAAAGCAAGTGGCCTCAGACAGTAATTTGAATCTACACATGCAAATTCAGTTGTCCTAAGTTAGTCACAAAACTTCTATTAAGTTATCAGTGTCTTCAAAAACTATGCATTTTCTAATGAAAGACTTTAGATCAAGAACTTAGATCATGTCCTTACCGTCATTTAAGCTATCATTGAATAATGATTCAATTCAAAGCAATAAACATTGAATCATTGTCTAGTACATGTTAGATATTAGATACATGAATTTTAGAAGAGGAACATATAGCAAAGAATACCAAAGGAGAGTAGAAAGAAAGAGCCCTATTGAGGAGAGGCAACCAGCCCCAAATCTCCCAGTTGTTTGTTTATAGTTGCTGGAGAATAGAAAGATGATATGATATGGAGGAAGTAGTGCAAACATTGGAATCAGACGTGTTTGAACTTCACAGCCATCCTTAACCACTCTGTGACTTTGGCAAGTCATTTAATTTGAGCCACAATTTAGTCATCTATAAAAATGAGGATAATAATACTACTTACCTCATTGGGTTGTGATGATTAAATGTGATGGTTGTATCCAGGATGAAGATCAGAAAGAAAAACGAATGAAAGTATAACAGAGTATAGAACCATTAAGTACTCCAACATACTTGTAATGGGAATATCAGAGAAAGAAAGTAGCAGAAAAAATATTCTAATAGATAATGACTGTAAACATCCCAAATTTGATGAGAAGCATTGTCTACACATCCAAGAAATCTCAATGAAACCCAAGTAGGATAAAGAAGAAATCCACAGACATACCACAATAAGAATGCTAAAACCCAAAGACAAAGAGAAACTTCTGAAAGAAAAATGAGATAATGAAGCATCATTTACAAGGGACTTCAATATGAATAGCAGATGACTTCTCATCAGAAACCATGGAGATGGCAGTGGGAAAACATATTCAAAGTGCTGAAAGAAAAAAAAACTGTCAACATAGATTCCATATTCAATAAAGCTGTTTAAAAAATGAAGATGAAATAAAGACATTCCCACATAGCCAAAAACTGGAAGGATATGTTGCTGTGAAACCTGACTTGCAGGAAATATTAAAGGAATTTCTTCAGGTGAAAAGCAAGTGGCCTCAGACAGTAATTTGAATCTACACATGCAAATAATTAACATGGGTAAAGGTAATTATGTAATTATAAAAGACAGTCAAAATACATTTTTTCTTAATTGATTTTAAAGGCTATTTTAAAAAGTAATATGTGTATAGTTGCATTGTTAGATCTATTACATTTAAAACTAATATATTTACCAATAACAAGACAAAGATAGAAACAAAGCTGTATTGATCTAATGACTCCAGATGGTAACTCAAACCCATAGAAACAAATGAAGGAAATAAGAAATGATAAATATGTTAATATGAAAAAGCCATAAATATATACTTGCTCTATCTTCTCTCAGTTTCTTTAAAAGACATAAAATTATATTAAGTAATAATTATAATGACATATTGTTGGGTTTATAACATGTAGAAATAATAATAACATCACAAAAATTGAGAAAAGGAGTAGGTTTATATAGGAATAAAGGGTTTTATATCTCATTGGAATTTAGTCAGTATATAGCTAAAGCCCGTTAAGATGAGTATGGCAAGCCCTAGAGCAACCACTAATGAAATAACTAAAAATATATAGTGAAAATATTTAAAACACTTATATGTTTTATTGGAAAATGTTCAGTGCAAAAGAAAGCATAAAGAGGAATGGAGAAATAAAAATTTGAGAAATAAGTATGAATGGACTAAAGAAGCTAGTCAAAAGACAGAGATTATCAAATGGAAAAAAAAAAAAAAAAACCAAGACTTACCTCTGTGCTATTTATTGGAATAACACTTTAGATTCAGAGATACAGATTGAAAGTTAAAGGATAGGAAGAAGTATCAGACAAATGGCAACTATAAGAAAGCTGGATGGGTGTACTATTATCTAATGTCTATTTAAAATGGGCTTTAAAACAAAAAAAAATGTTGCTATAGATAAAGAGTGACATCTTGTCAATCCATCAGAAAGATATAACAATTATAAAAACATATGCACCTAACGGAAGAGTACCAAGATACGTGGCCTAAAAACTGAAATGAATGGAGAAACACAAAATTATACAATAAGAGGTAGGAAATTAGTAAGAACTAGACAGAATATGAGCAAAATAGAAGACTTGAACAATACAATAAATCAACTAGACCTTAAAGAGACTTGTAGAACACTTGATCTAACAAGAGCAGAACACACATTCTTCTCAAGTACACATGAAACATCTCCAGGATAGACCATATCACATTATGTTGTTTTTCATTCACTCAGTCATGTCCAACTCGTTGCAACCCTATGGACTGCAGCACACAAGGCTTCCCTGTCCTTCACTATCTCCCAGAGTTTGCTCAAATTCATGTGCATTGATTCGATGATGCTATCCAACCATCTCATCATCTGCCACTCCCTTCTCCTCCTGCCCTCAATCTTTCCTAGCATCAGGGTCTTTTCCAATGAGTTAGCTCTTCGCATCAGGCGGCCAGAGTATTGGAGCTTCAGCTTCAGCATCAGTCCTTCCGATGAATATTCAGGGTCGATATACTTTAGAATTGACTTGTTTGATCTCCTTGCAGTCCAGGGAACTCTCAAGAGTCTTCTCCAGCACTGCTTTTCAAAAGCATCAATTCTTCGGCACTCAGCCTTCTTTATAGTTCAACTCTCACATCCATACATGGCTACTGGAAAAGCCATAGCTATATCACACACCATAAAACAAATCTTGGTAAATTTAAGTGGATTAAAACCATGCAGACTATGTTCTCTGATGACATAGAATGAAACTTTCTGTCAGAAATCAGTAACAGAAAGTTGGGAGACACAAATATGAATTGGACAAACTTTTAAATGACCAATAGGTCAAATAAGGAGTTATAAGGTTAATTTGAGATGAGTGAAAATGAACATACAATATCTCCAAACTTACATGATGTACCTAAAACAATCTTTAGAGAAAAATTTATGAGTATAAATGTCTATAATTAAAAAGAAGAAAAATCACATATCAGTAACCTCACTTTGGACCTTATAACACTGGACATAGAGAAGGAAACTAGAAAATGCAGAAGAAAGGAAATATAAAAGATTAGATAAGTAAATGGCATAGAGAATAAAATGTCAATGAAACCAGAAGTTGACTCTATATAGAGAACAACAAAAGTGATAAACCTTTCACTAGATTGACCAGGAACAAAAGAAGACTAAAGTTGCTAGAATCAGAAATAAAGGAGGGAACATTGCTACAAACCTTATGGAAATTCAAAGAAAATTATGAAGGAACATCATGTATAATTTTTTGCCAATAAATTAGGTAACTTATTTGTATTGGATACCTTCCTAGAAAGATACAAATTATTGAAACCAATTGTTGAGGAGGGGAGAACAAAGAAAATCTGAAAATATCTATGATAAGAGATTAATCAGTAATTTTTAAATACCCAAAAAGAGAAGCATAAACATAAATGGATTTTCAGATTAATTCTCACAAACATTAAAGAAGAACTAATACAAATTCTTCAGAAACTCTTCTAAAAAGTAGAAGAGGAGGGAACACTTCTGATATATATGGTACAGTGTGGAAGAATGCTGAAAACATGCTAAAAGAAAGAGGCCACTCCAAAAGACTGTATATACTTTCAAATATATAATGACAGTAGATTAGTGGGTGCTTAGGGCTGGGGGTAATAGCTGAAGTATACGAAGTTTCTTTAGAACTTGATGAAATTTTTCTAAAATTGATTGTGATGATGATTGTTCAACTCTGTGAATATACTACAAACCATAAATTGTACACTTTAAATGAGTGAGTTTTATGGGATCTAAATTATATTTTAATAAAAATATACAAATATTAGGTACAGCCTAAATGTCCATCAGTATGAGAATGGATAAATTATGGTACATCAATTTAGTAGAAGGCTATACAGCTGTTAAAATAATGGAGGTATATCTACTAATGCATTCTGACCTGTGTGGTGTCCAGGATTTTGTAATAAATTAAAAAGTAATGTATATGTATAATGTGAATACTTTTTTAATAAAAGCATTTGTGTATGTGTGGTATACGTATATATAGATATTTCTGAATAAACTTAGGAAAAATCTGGGAAATATACATACCAAATTATAATCATTTTAGAGGTGGGATTAGATAGACTGAAGGGGGACTTTTGCTTTATAAAATTTTTAAAGTGTGAGTTGGGCTGATTTTTACTTTTTTCAGTACTTTTAAATAAAGAAAATTTTAATACTTTGCCAATGACTTGGCTTCCAGAATATTTAACAGGCCCGCTCTGAGGATATCATCTGACTATACTCAGGAAAAACATCTATTCCTTTGATAGATTAACTCCAATTTTAAATATAGTTTAAAGGACAAGAAGTAAGTTATCCTGATATAAGCTCTTGCACCTGTTATTCAGGAGCATACTTCTAAGGAGGACTTTTCAGAAGAAACTTCTGTGGTGTAAAATCTCACCTTTGCCCTTTACTAGACCTACAGACCATTCACAATCAATAAAGGAACATAAAAACAGAGGATGTCTCTCAACTGGTGCATAGATAAACTGTGATATACCCATACAATGAAATCCTACTCAGCAATAAAAACTATGATGAACTATGATACATCCAACAGCTTGGCTAAATCTCAAACGCATTTTGCTAAGTAAAAGAGCCAAACTCAAAAGGCTGCTTACTGTTAAGATTCCATTTATATAACATTCTGGAAATGACAAAACTATGGGAACAGACCAAATCAGTGGATGGCGGGTTAAAAGAGACTGATTACAAAATGGTAGCGCAAGGAGTTTGTTTTAATAATGGAATTTTCTGTATCTTAATTATAATTATGTGAGTGTATGCATTTGTGAAAACTCCCAGAATTGTACACCAAAAAAGATAATTTTTACTGTATGTAAATGTTTAAATAAATATAACTTTTAATAGAGGAAAGAAAAAGTTTCTTAAAGTCATTTCCATAAAGTATTGTTTCTATTCTGTGGTCTTTACTATTAAATACTTAAAGCCACTTGGCTACTGTTCCTTATTTTCTGCCCACAGGTCAGCAGACATCATTGTTAAAAAAAATCTATATACACATAAACACACTAATCAAAGGACAAACTGGAAAATAATTTGCCACACTCAGGAGCTAATTTCCCTAACATAGAATGCATATAGTTTCATTTGTATACTAAAGTCAATCCAAATAAAAAGTGGGTAAACAAAAAGAAAACTTATAGAGAAACAAATATAAATGCTAAATTAAGAAAATGTCCAGAGTATTAAAATACAAATTAGGACAGTTAGTTCTTTTCTTGTTTGTTCTGTTTTATTTTGGCTATGCCGTATGGTTTGTGGAATCTTAGTTCCCCAACTAGGTGTTGTACCTGGCCCCTCCACTGTGAAAGCGTAGAATCCTAACCACTAGACTGCCAGGAAATTTGCAATTAGTTCTCCTTTTTAAAAGACCTTTTTAAACTTATAGAAAAATCAAATAGAGTTCCCATGTATCCTTCACCTAGCTCCCCCCATGTTAACATCTTACATAACCATAGAACAGTTATCCAAACTAGTAAAGTAATATTGATGCACTACTATGAACTAATGTGCAGACCTACTTGATTTTCCCCATCTGATCCACTAATGTCCTTTTATGATCCAGGATCCCACTTTGCATTTTGTTATCATGTATCCTTAATCTATTCATAACTGTGACAGTTCTCATTCGTCAGTTATTTTGTAGAATGTCCCTAACTGGGGCTTCTCTGACATTTTCTCATGATTAGATTGAGGTTATGCACTTTGGTAAGGATACCAAATGCATCCTTACCAAATGATGTTGTGCCCTTTTTTAGTGCATCATATCAGGAGATACTTGATACTGACATATCTTAATTCTGGTGACATTAACCTTGATCACTTGGTTAGGGTAGTGTCTGCTATGCTTCACTGTAAAGTTACTATTTTCCTCTTTATAATTAATAAATATCTTATAGGACGATACATTGAGGCCATTCAAATATTCCATTTCTCATCATACTTTTGCCCAATATGTTTAGCTTTCATCAATGATTCTTATGATGACAGTTACTATTATGGCATTTACCTAATGGTGATTTTCTATTTCATCTGTTATGTATTAATTGAAATTCTCTGAGGAAGATGTCCCTCCTCTCCCATTTATTCACACATTTACTTATAGCAGAATAGATTAATGGATGTTTATTTTCTCCTATGACTTTAAACTTAATACTACCATTGTTTTGTTGTTCAAATTGTTTCAGCCCTGGCCATCGGGAGCTTATATGTCATTTTGACATGACCCCATTTTTTGACTTCTTCTTTATTTCCTGGCACTACCACATGTTCCAGGCTCATCTTGTATATTCCCTACCCCAGTAGTAGAGTCAGCCATTTCTACATGGTCCCCTAGTTCCTTTTATTGGGAAATAAAAGTGGTATTTAGAAACCAAGATCTGGGCACTATGTGTTATGTTACTGTAACCTGTCAGAATGTCAATACTGTAAAGATTGATAACATCAAACATTTCCAAGGGTATGGAAAATAGACACTCTCATACATTTTGAATGGGAGTATAAATAAGTATAACCTTTTGGGAGGAGACTCTGGCAATATCATTTAAAAATTTAATTGTGACGGTCTAGAAAGTCTACTTCTAAAATTTCATTATACAGAAATATTTATAAATATTTTATATATATACATATATATACACACACACACAAGAATATTTTGTTGCAGCATTGTAATAACAAAAATCTGCAAACATGGGGGCTTTCCTGGTGGTCCAGTGGGTAAGGACACTGCCTTGCAGTGCAAGAGGTGCCGGTTCAATCCCTGACCTGGGAAGATCCCACGTGCAGTAGAGCAGCTGGACCATTGTGTCCAACTACCGAACCAGAGCTCTGGAGCGCATGCGCCCAGTGCCAGTGCTCTGCAGCGACAGAGGCCACTGCGATGGAAGGCCCACACAGGCTAAAGAACAAAGATGGATGAAAATGGATAAATGAAAGACCAATAGAAGTGGCCCCCCCCAAAAAAAAATCTGCAAACAACTTAAAATTTCCTCAATAGGGGACTTATTAGTTAAATTGTGGCTCAACCATATGATAAAATATCATATTCACATTACAAATGAATGCGACTGATCTACACATATTGATGTGGACCATTGTTTCATATTTCATTGAGAAAATAAAAGCAATCTGATGAGGACTTCATTTTTTTATCACCAAGTCTACTACCTGCTTATATTTATGCATAACATCCTCCATTCACTGTACAGCATTGTGGTTAAGAGTATGAGCTCTAATGCCGTGTTCAAATACTGATTATAATTTACTAGCTGTGTGGCTTTGAATAAGTTATTTAAATTTGCTATCCCTTAGTTTTTTTCATTTTTAAAATTAGTGTGGGTAATAATAGTATCTTGGAGAAGGAAATGGCAACCCACTCCAGCATTCTTGCCTAGGAAGTCCATGGACAGAGGAGCCTGGTGGGCTACAGCCCATGGGATCGCAGAAGAGTCAGACACAACTTAGTAACCTAACAACAATAATAGTTTCTACCCCATAGTTGTTTTGAGGATTAAATGAATACCTGTAAGGTGTTTTGAATAGTATCTGGTATATACTAAGAGCTCAATAAATGTAAGATTATAATTATATCCCCTTTATTTGTACTTTGGATTCCAGTTGTCTGATTTCTCAAGGCTTAGCACATGTAGTTATACACTGTGTCACCAATCTATTATTCTCGTCAGCATATAAATATGTTATAGTATGTTCCATTTATTTTTTAAAAACTTACCCAAAGCCAGCAGAAGAAGAGAAATCATAAAGATCAGAGCAGAAATAAATGAAAAAGAAACAAAGGAAACAATAGTAAAGATAAGTAAAACAAAAAGCTGGTTCTTCGAAAAAGTCAATAAAATCGACACACCACTGGCCAGACTCATCAAGAAAAAGAGAGAGAAGAACCAGACCACCAAAATCAAAAATGAAAAAGGAGAGATCACAACGGATAATGCAGAAATCCAAAGGATTATAAGAGACTATTATGAACAACTCTATGGCAACAAACTGGACAACCTGGAAGAAATGGACAGTTTCTTAGAGAAGATTAATCTCCCAAGACTCAACCAGGAAGAAATAGAAACTATGAACAAGCCAATCACAAGCTCAGAAATCGACCTTGTGATCAAAAATCTACCCAAAAATAAAAGCCCAGGGCCAGATGGTTTCACAAGTGAATTCTACCAAACATTTAAAGAAGAGCTAATGCCTGTCCTTCTAAAACTCTTCCAAAAAATTGCCCAGGAAGGAACACTTCCAAACACATTCTACGAGGCCACCATCACCCTGATACCAAAGCCAGGCAAAGACATCACAAAAAAAGAAAATTATAGGCCAATTTCACTGATGAATCTAGATGCCAAAATCCTCAACAAAATCCTAGCAAACAGAATTCAGCAGCACATCAAAAAGCTCATTCATCACGATCAAGTTGGGTTCATCCCAGGCATGCAAGGATTCTTCAACATCCGCAAATCAATCAATGTGATACACCATATCAACAAATTGAGAGACAAAAACCACATGATCATCTCAATAGATGCAGAAAAAGCCTTTGACAAAGTACAACATCCATTTATGATAAAAACTCTTCAAAAAATGGGCATAGAAGGAACCTATCTTAACATAGTGAAAGCCATATATGAGAAGCCCACAGCGAACATTATCCTCAATGGTGAAAAACTCAAAGCATTCCCTCTAAGATCAGGAAAAAGACAAGGGTGTCCACTTTCACCACTCCTATTCAACATAGTCCTGGAAGTTCTAGCAATAGCAATAAGAGAAGAGAAAGAAATCAAAGGAATCCAGATTGGAAAGGAAGAAGTCAAACTCTCTCTATTTGCAGATGACATGATATTATACATAGAAAATCCCAAAGACACTATTACAAAACTACTAGAGTTAATCAGCGAATTCAGCAAAGTCGCAGGATACAAAATCAATATACAGAAATCACTGGCATTCCTATACACAAACAATGAAAAATCAGAAAATGAAATCAAAGAGGCAATCCCCTTCACCATCGCAACCAAAAGAATAAAATATCTAGGAATAAACCTACCCAAAGAAACAAAAGAACTGTACACAGAAAATTACAAGACACTCATGAGAGACATTAAAGAAGAGTTAAACAGATGGAGAAATATTCCATGTTCCTGGGTCGGGAGAATCAATATTGTGAAAATGACCATACTACCAAATGTCATCTATAGATTCAATGCGATCCCTATCAAACTTCCAATAACATTCTTCACAGAACTAGACCAACGAATAACACAGTTCATATGGAAACACAAAAGACCTCGAATAGCCAAAGCAATCCTCAGGAAGAAGAATGGAGCTGGGGGGATCAGCCTCCCCAACTTCAGACTCTACTACAAAGCAACAGTCATCAAGACAGTATGGTACTGGCACAAAAACAGAAATATCGACCAATGGAACAAGATTGAGAACCCAGAGATAAACCCACGCACCTATGGGTACCTTATTTTTGACAAAGGAGGCAAACATATAAAATGGGACAAAGACAGCCTCTTCAACAAATGGTGCTGGGAAAATTGGACAGCTACATGCAGGAAAATGAAGTTGGAACATACCCTGACACCATACACAAAGATCAACTCAAAATGGATTAAAGACTTAAATGTAAGGCCAGAAACCATCAAACTCTTAGAGGAGAATATAGGCAAAACCCTCAAGGACATCAATCAAAGCAAGATCTTCTCTGACCCACCTACTAGAATAGTGGAACTAAAAAGACAAATGAACATGTGGGACCTAATGAAACTTAAAAGCTTTTGTACAACTAAAGAAATTACAAAAAAGCTGAACAGACAGCCCACAGAGTGGGAGAAAATCATAGCAAATGAACAACAGACAAAGAATTAATCTCCAAAATCTACAAGCAACTCAGACAACTCAGCACTGGAAAAACGAACAACCCAATCAAAAAATGGGAAAAGGACCTAAACAGACACCTCTCCAACGATGACATACAGATGGCCCAAAAACACATGAAACGATGCTCAACTTCACTAATAATTAGAGAAATGCAAATCAAAACTACAATGAGATATCACCTCACACCCGTCAGAATGGCCATCATCCACAAATCGACAGACAATAAATGCTGGAGAGGCTGCGGAGAAAAGGGAACACTCCTGCATTGCTGGTGGGAGTGTAAATTGATACAGCCTCTATGGAAGACAGTCTGGAGATTTCTTAAAAAACTAAAAATAGAAGCACCATATGACCCAGCAATCCCACTCTTAGGCTTATACCCTGACGAAATCAAAACTGAAAGAAGCACCTGTACCCCAATGTTCACTGCAGCTCTCTATACAATAGCTAGAACATGGAAGGAACCTAGATGCCCATCGACGAACGAATGGATCCAAAAGCTCTGGTACATATATACAATGGAATACTACACAGCTGTAAAGAGAAATGCAGAAGAATCAACCCTAATGAGGTGGCTGGATCTAGAACGTATCATCAAAAGTGAAGTCAGTCAGAAAGAGAAGGACAAATACAGTATATTAACACATATATATGGAATCTAGTAGGATCGTGATGATGGCACATGCAGTGAAGCGCCAGAAAGACAGACATGGACAGTGGACATATGGACATTGTGGGGAAGGAACAGTGGGTGAGAGGCGTAAAGGAAGTAGCATGAAGGCCTGTACTATCATAAGTGAAGAAAATAGCTATAGTCATTGCTCTGTGAAAAAAGGGGATCCTTCAGGGGTGCTGTGTGATGGTCGGGAGGGGAGGGCAGGGGGGGATATACATGTGACTAATCTGAGAACATGCATGTCTGTGAACAACAAAACTCTGTAAAAGTTAAAAGTAAAATAAATGTTTAAAAAAAAAAAGATTAAAATGGAAAAAAAAAAAAAAAACTTACAACCAAGCTATTGCTCCATTTCTCTGTTGCACTCAGCACAATTTCTTGAAGTTCTCTATAGTCATTGTTTCCACTTCCATTTTCCCCTAAATTTGCTTCAATAAGGCACCATTCTTTACTAGGTCTTTGGTAACACCTCTATCATCCATCTTGCCAAATCAATAGTAACTTCTTTGTCCTCATCTCAACTACTCAGCTACATTCAATGCAGTTTACCACTCCTCTTTCTGGAAACACTCTATTCTCTTTCTTAAAAATATACTTCAGGGCTTCCCTGGTGGTCCAGTGGGTAAGGACACTGCCTTGCAGTGCAAGGGACGCCGGTTTGATCCCTGGCCTGGGAAGATCCTACGTGCCATGGAGTGGCTGGACTTATGTGTCCAACTAAAAGAACACCATATGGACCCATGCATTGCTGGTGGGAGTGTAAATTGATACAGCCTCTATGGAAGACAGTCTGGAGATTTCTTAAAAAACTAAAAATAGAAGCACCATATGACCCAGCAATCCCACTCTTAGGCTTATACCCTGACGAAATCAAAACTGAAAGAAGCACCTGTACCCCAATGTTCACTGCAGCTCTCTATACAATAGCTAGAACATGGAAGGAACCTAGATGCCCATCGACGAACGAATGGATCCAAAAGCTCTGGTACATATATACAATGGAATACTACACAGCTGTAAAGAGAAATGCAGAAGAATCAACCCTAATGAGGTGGCTGGATCTAGAACGTATCATCAAAAGTGAAGTCAGTCAGAAAGAGAAGGACAAATACAGTATATTAACACATATATATGGAATCTAGTAGGATCGTGATGATGGCACATGCAGTGAAGCGCCAGAAAGACAGACATGGACAGTGGACATATGGACATTGTGGGGAAGGAACAGTGGGTGAGAGGCGTAAAGGAAGTAGCATGAAGGCCTGTACTATCATAAGTGAAGAAAATAGCTATAGTCATTGCTCTGTGAAAAAAAGGGGATCCTTCAGGGGTCCTGTGTGATGGTCGGGAGGGGAGGGCAGGGGGGGATATACATGTGACTAATCTGAGAACATGCATGTCTGTGAACAACAAAACTCTGTAAAAGTTAAAAGTAAAATAAATGTTTAAAAAAAAAAAGATTAAAATGGAAAAAAAAAAAAAAAACTTACAACCAAGCTATTGCTCCATTTCTCTGTTGCACTCAGCACAATTTCTTGAAGTTCTCTATAGTCATTGTTTCCACTTCCATTTTCCCCTAAATTTGCTTCAATAAGGCACCATTCTTTACTAGGTCTTTGGTAACACCTCTATCATCCATCTTGCCAAATCAATAGTAACTTCTTTGTCCTCATCTCAACTACTCAGCTACATTCAATGCAGTTTACCACTCCCTCTTTCTGGAAACACTCTATTCTCTTTCTTAAAAATATACTTCAGGGCTTCCCTGGTGGTCCAGTGGGTAAGGACACTGCCTTGCAGTGCAAGGGACGCCGGTTTGATCCCTGGCCTGGGAAGATCCTACGTGCCATGGAGTGGCTGGACTGATGTGTCCAACTACTGAGCCGGTGCTCTGGAGTGCATGCACCCAGAGCCGGTGCTCTGTGACGAGAGAGGCCACTGTGATGGGAAGCCCATACAGGCCAAAGAACAAAGATAAATAAGAAGGATCAATAGAAGTGGCCAAAAAAATGTATATATATATATATATACATATATATATATGTATATATACATATATATACATATATATATATATATACACTTCAGGTGTGTGCATGCTAAATCACTTCGCTCGTGTGTGACTCTTTGCAACCCTATTGACTGTAGCCCACCATGCTCCTCTGTCCATGGGGATTCTCCAGGCAAGAGTACTGGACAGGGTTGCCTTACCCTCCTCCAGGGGATCTTCTCAACCCAGGGACTGAATCTGTGACTCTTATGCCTCCTGCACTGTGCCACCTGGGAAGCCCATATTTGAGGTATACAGGATTGTAATTTGATATCTGCATACACTACAAAGCGATCATAGTCTAGTTATCTTCCATCACCATACAGTTTACCTCCTTCTCCTGTCTCACTCACCCCTCCACCACCGTCTGGTAACCACTAATCTATGAGTTTGTTTGTGTTTTTTTGTTTTTTTTTTTTTTGTTCATTTGTATGCTTTCTTTGGATTTCACATATGAATGAAATCGTACAGTATTTGTGTTTCTCCATCTGACCTACTTCACTTAGCATAGCATCTTCAAGGTCCACCCACGTTTTCACAAACAGCAAGACGTTATTCTATTTTGTAGCTGGCTAGTAATCCATTGTGTGTATACGCCACATCTTCCTTAATCATTCATCCATTGATGGACAATTAGGTGGTTACCATATCTTGGTTATGGTAAATAATGCTTCAGTGAACACATGGGTGCATTTATGTTTTTTTAATTACTGTTTTCAGGTTTTTCAGGTAAACACTCGGAAGTGGAATAACAGAGTCATAGTTCTATTCTTAAGTATTTGAGGAACCTCCATACAGTTTTCCATAGTGGCTGCACCAATTTACAGCCCCACAAACAGTATATGAAGGTCCCCTTTTCTCCACATCCTCTCCAACATTTGTTGCTTCATGTCTTTTCAATAATAGCCATTCCGATCATTGTGAGGTGGTATCTCATTCTGGTTCTGATTTGGATATCCAAATAATTAGTGATGTTGAATATCTCTTTTTTTTGGCCACTTCTATTGATCTTTCATTTATCTATTTCCATCCATCTTCTGTTCCTTTGCCTGCATGGGCATCTCATCGCAGTGGCCTCTCTCATCACAGAGCACAGGCTCTGGGCACATATGCTCCAGACTTCTGGCTCGGTAGTTGGACACATTGGTCCAGCCGCTCCATGGCATGTGGGATCTTCCCAGGCCAAGGATCGAACCGGCGCCCCTTACACTGCAAGGCAGTGTCCTTACCCACTGGACCACCAGGGAAGCCCTTGAACATCTTTTAATGTGCCTGTTGGCCGTCTCTATGTCTTTAGAAAATTGTCTATTCAGATGCTTTGCCCATTTTTAATTGGATTGTTTTTCTTATTGTTGTTGAGTTACATGAATTTTTAGATATTAACTCTTTATTAGAAATATGATTTGCAAAAATAAGCAAAGGACTGCATCAATCTAAAAGGTTTCTGCACAGTGAAGCAAACCATCATCAAAATGAAAAATCCACAGATAGCCTTATAGGGTTTCCCTTGTACATGACAAATTCTTTTTCTCTTGCTACTTTTAGTATTGCTTCCGTATCCTTAACTTTTCCAGTGTACCTTGGTGTGTTTCTTTAGGTTCATCTTATTTTGAGTTCTCTGGTCTTCCTGGATCTGGCTGTTTCCCTCCCTAGATTTGGGAATTTATCAGCCACTGTTTCTTCAAATAAATTTTTGTCCCTTTATGTCTCTCTTCTCCTTCTGGGATTTCTGTAATGTGAATGTTATTCTTGATGTCCCTAAGTTCCCTTAAGGTATCTTTGCTTTTTTAAATTCTTTTTTCATTTTGCTTCTCTGTCTGGGTGAGTTCCATTGTTTTGTCTTCCAGCTCACTGATTGGCTCTTCTAACTCATCCAGTCTGCTGCTGAACCCCTCTAGTGTATTTTTCCTTTCAGTTAGAAATATCTTTGCTAAAGCTTTTACTCTGTTCACCCATTCTTCTCCCATGTTTGGTGAGCATCTTTATGACCATTACTTTGAACTCTATCAGGTAGAGTTGCTTTTTGCCATTTAATTTTTTTTTTTTAGATTTGTCTTGGTCTTTCTACTGGAGTATATTCTTCTGTCTCCTCATTTGGCCTAATTATCTCTATTTGTGTGGTAAAGAATCCTCATGCCAATGTAGGAGACACAAGTTTGATCCCTGGGTCAGGAAGATCATCTGGAGAAGGAAATGATGACCCACTCCAGAATTCATGCCTGGGAAAGCCCATAGACAGAGGTGCCTGATGGACTACAGTCCATGGGGTCACAAAAGAGTTGGACATGACTTAGTGACTAAACAACAACAATTATATAAATCAGCTATCTCTTCCATCTTGAAGGAGTGGCCTTATTTAGGAGAAGTCCTATGGTGCTCAGAGGCACAATTCTACCTGGCCACCAGAGCCAGGCACTGAAGTAGTATCTCCTATGTGGAGTGAATATACTCACCTTTCTTGGCAAAGCTGTAGCTATTGTTGCAGTCTGCTGGTGGGTGGCATTGGTTCCTGGACCTATTGTGAAGCATGGTTACAGCTGCTACAGTATACCAGTGGGCACAACTACACCCGGATTGCCTACAGAACCTGGCTGTGGCTAGTTCATGCACTAGTTGGCATGGATATGACTTGGTTGACTGTGAGGCCTGACTCAGATCCAGAGTTCTTAACTGAATGTGCCCATTGGTGCTCACAGTGTAAAAAGAGAATTTCAAGGTTGCATCCACCACCACTGGCATTAGATAGCTTGGGATCACAACAGTTGCTTCTGCCAATGTACTATTTTTCAGGTAGAATCCCAATTATTTTATGTGTCACTCGAAGATACTTCAAAATTAGTAAATGTGTCCCCTTCACTTATAATCCATGCCATTAAAATTTTTTTTTTGCTGGTTTTTGTTGAGTGAGCCTGTGAAGGGGATTTAAGAGAGGATTTTCCATTCCCTGTAATTTTATTTTCCTGGACCTAGCCCTCATTGTTTTTCAAAGCCAGATGTTTGAGGGCTGATGTGTCTTGGGCAGGATCTAGGAGCTGGAGTGCCTGATGTGGAGCTCAAGTGACTTGCTTCTCAGGGAAACAATATGTTGTTTTGTGATCACTCCTGATTGTGAATCACCATGGCTGTGATATCCTTTTTACCTTGGCAAGAACATATCTTAGTCTCTTCTATCCATCTCAATGCTGTGTTTTGATTTTGTTGTGAAGGCCCTTTCCAATCTCTATTTGTGTGGTTAAGAATCCTCATGCCAATGTAGGAGACACAAGTTTGATCCCTGGGTCAGGAAGATCATCTGGAGAAGGAAATGATGACCCACTCCAGAATTCATGCCTGGGAAAGCCCATAGACAGAGGTGCCTGATGGACTACAGTCCATGGGGTCACAAAAGAGTTGGACATGACTTAGTGACTAAACAACAACAATTATATAAATCAGCTATCTCTTCCATCTTGAAGGAGTGGCCTTATTTAGGAGAAGTCCTATGGTGCTCAGAGGCACAATTCTACCTGGCCACCAGAGCCAGGCACTGAAGTAGTATCTCCTATGTGGAGTGAATATACTCACCTTTCTTGGCAAAGCTGTAGCTATTGTTGCAGTCTGCTGGTGGGTGGCATTGGTTCCTGGACCTATTGTGAAGCATGGTTACAGCTGCTACAGTATACCAGTGGGCACAACTACACCCGGATTGCCTACAGAACCTGGCTGTGGCTAGTTCATGCACTAGTTGGCATGGATATGACTTGGTTGACTGTGAGGCCTGACTCAGATCCAGAGTTCTTAACTGAATGTGCCCATTGGTGCTCACAGTGTAAAAAGAGAATTTCAAGGTTGCATCCACCACCACTGGCATTAGATAGCTTGGGATCACAACAGTTGCTTCTGCCAATGTACTATTTTTCAGGTAGAATCCCAATTATTTTATGTGTCACTCGAAGATACTTCAAAATTAGTAAATGTGTCCCCTTCACTTATAATCCATGCCATTAAAATTTTTTTTTTGCTGGTTTTTGTTGAGTGAGCCTGTGAAGGGGATTTAAGAGAGGATTTTCCATTCCCTGTAATTTTATTTTCCTGGACCTAGCCCTCATTGTTTTTCAAAGCCAGATGTTTGAGGGCTGATGTGT
This sequence comes from Tragulus kanchil, assembly GCA_022376925.1. Classification (NCBI taxonomy): domain Eukaryota; kingdom Metazoa; phylum Chordata; class Mammalia; order Artiodactyla; family Tragulidae; genus Tragulus; species Tragulus kanchil. Next base: position 59,331,851 of record JAIOJX010000001.1, on the reverse strand, counting down.
CTTGGGCAGGATCTAGGAGCTGGAGTGCCTGATGTGGAGCTCAAGTGACTTGCTTCTCAGGGAAACAATATGTTGTTTTGTGATCACTCCTGATTGTGAATCACCATGGCTGTGATATCCTTTTTACCTTGGCAAGAACATATCTTAGTCTCTTCTATCCATCTCAATGCTGTGTTTTGACTCTTTGTTGTGAAGGCCCTGTTCACCTAGTTTTCAGGTCCCTCTCTGGAGGAATTATCCATATGAAGTTGTAGATTTATTGTGTCCATGAGATGAATTGAGTTTGGAATATCCCTATGAGATGATCTTGAACCCTCTCCTCTGAAACACTAGTCTCTTAATTTCTATAAACCATGATCCTGGCTTACTTCCTACTTCATTGATAAATTCTGTGTCTCCTGTATGACTCCTTCTCTGCTTCTCTAAATATTGTACTGCCCCAGGTCTCCCTTCCTAACCTGTTCTTTAACTTTTTTCTCTCCCTGAAGGCTCTCAACTAGTTTCATGACTTATATTACTATCTACAGGTTTATGACTCGCATATCTACTGTTTATTTCCAGCTTAGACCTTTCTTTTGAGCCACAGGGTCTTTTTTTTTTTTTTTGGTAATTTTTTTTTCTTTTTTCTTTTTCCCCATCATGCCTCTTTTATTTATGTTTATTTTCATTGATCTTTTAAAATTCTTAGGCGTGTATGGGCCTCCCATTGCAGTAGCCTCTCTCACTGCAGAAAACCAGCTCTGGGTACACGCGCTCCAGCATGCTGGCTCGTAATTGGACACATCAGTCCAGCCACTCCATGGCACATGGGATCTTCCTAGGCCAGGGATGGAACCGGTGCCCCTTGCACTGCAAGGCAGACTGTTTACCCACTGGACCATCAGGGAAGCCACCAGTCACAGATTCTTATATCCAACTGAATCTCTGACAAGGCCACTTGAATATCTAAAGCGATCTGAAATGTAACATGTCCAAAATAGAAGACTGAACATTTACTTCCCATATCTCCATCATTTTTCTAGTCATTCCCATCATTTGCCATCCAAGTTCAAAGTGAGTTCTTCATTCCTCCCTCCCTTTCACTTTTCTACATGTATTCATAAACAATCTTGGAGATTACTTGCAAAAGTTAATTCCAAAAATATACCAAGAATTGCCCATTTTTCCCAACTTTACTACTAATCCAATTCACCCTAGATCCAATAACTGGTATCCTTTTTCCATCTCAATGCTGTGTTTTGACTCTTTGTTGTGAAGGCCCTGTTCACCTAGTTTTCAGGTCCCTCTCTGGAGGAATTATCCATATGAAGTTGTAGATTTATTGTGTCCATGAGATGAATTGAGTTTGGAATATCCCTATGAGATGATCTTGAACCCTCTCCTCTGAAACACTAGTCTCTTAATTTCTATAAACCATGATCCTGGCTTACTTCCTACTTCATTGATAAATTCTGTGTCTCCTGTATGACTCCTTCTCTGCTTCTCTAAATATTGTACTGCCCCAGGTCTCCCTTCCTAACCTGTTCTTTAACTTTTTTCTCTCCCTGAAGGCTCTCAACTAGTTTCATGACTTATATTACTATCTACAGGTTTATGACTCGCATATCTACTGTTTATTTCCAGCTTAGACCTTTCTTTTGAGCCACAGGGTCTTTTTTTTTTTTTTTGGTAATTTTTTTTTCTTTTTTCTTTTTCCCCATCATGCCTCTTTTATTTATGTTTATTTTCATTGATCTTTTAAAATTCTTAGGCGTGTATGGGCCTCCCATTGCAGTAGCCTCTCTCACTGCAGAAAACCAGCTCTGGGTACACGCGCTCCAGCATGCTGGCTCGTAATTGGACACATCAGTCCAGCCACTCCATGGCACATGGGATCTTCCTAGGCCAGGGATGGAACCGGTGCCCCTTGCACTGCAAGGCAGACTGTTTACCCACTGGACCATCAGGGAAGCCCCCAGTCACAGATTCTTATATCCAACTGAATCTCTGACAAGGCCACTTGAATATCTAAAGCGATCTGAAATGTAACATGTCCAAAATAGAAGACTGAACATTTACTTCCCATATCTCCATCATTTTTCTAGTCATTCCCATCATTTGCCATCCAAGTTCAAAGTGAGTTCTTCATTCCTCCCTCCCTTTCACTTTTCTACATGTATTCATAAACAATCTTGGAGATTACTTGCAAAAGTTAATTCCAAAAATATACCAAGAATTGCCCATTTTTCCCAACTTTACTACTAATCCAATTCACCCTAGTCTAATCCATAATTGGATAGAGGATTGCATAAGCCTCCTAACTGGTATCCTTTTTTCCACTGCTGCCTCTTTGTAATTCAGTCTCCAAAGACCAAAGAGAGGAATCTTTTTAAAATATAAATTTTATCCTATGACTAATTGGCTTAAAATCCTTTAATAGCATTTCATATTCGTTAGAAAGAAAATCAAACTCTTGTGAGTGATGTCACTGAAAATGGAAGAGCAGGAAAGCCCGGGGGTCTGTCCTTCCACTAATGTAATGATTAAGCTGGCAAAAACTGTTAAAATCAACATTTTGGAATTCTAAAATCTAATAAAAGTTTAGAAGAACAAGGGTGGAGCTTGATGAAGAAAGAGGCTGCTGAGTTCTAGTAAAAGAATGTGATGACATTTTTACCTACCAGTTGACAGTAATCTCCCAGCTCAGTGACAACCAAGGAATGGTGAGCTTCCTGGTGCCAAAGTGGGAAATGGAAAACCTGTTCTCACAGAGTTTTGGGGTTTTGACCTGCCTGATTGCTCACTAAAGAGATCAGCATTTGTTTTATCATCCCCTTCCTCCAAACTCTCAGGACTGGAGTCACCACATGGGCTGTGATTTTTCCTCCAATTTGAAAAAACTGTAGTAAAATATACAGAACATAAAATATGCCATCTTAATCATTTTTAAGCCCCACCCCTTAATCATTTGTAAGTGCACAGTTCAGTGCTATTAGGCGCATTTATACTTTGGGGACCATCAGCACCATCTCCAGAACTCTTTCTATCTTGCAAAACTGAAAATCTATAAGCCATAATTCCCCATTCCTCCCTCCAAACAGTCCCTGGCAACCACCATTCTACTTTGTATCTCTATGAATGTGACAACTCTAAGTACCTCATATAAGTGAAGTAATACAGTATTTGCCTTTTTATGACTGACTTATTTCATTTATCATAATGTCCTCAAGCTTCATCCATGTTCTAATGTATATCAGAATTTCCTTCCTTCTTTAAGGCTAAATAATATTCCATTGTATGTATATGCCATATTTTGGAGATTACTTGCAAAAGTTAATTCCAAAAATATACCAAGAATTGCCCATTTTCCCAACTTTACTACTAATCCAATTCACCCTAGTCTAATCCATAATTGGATAGAGGATTGCATAAGCCTCTAACTGGTATCCTTTTTTCCACTGCTGACTCTTTGTAATTCAGTCTCCAAAGACCAAAGAGAGGAATCTTTTTAAAATATAAATTTTATCCTATGACTAATTGGCTTAAAATCCTTTAATAGCATTTCATATTCGTTAGAAAGAAAATCAAACTCTTGTGAGTGATGTCACTGAAAATGGAAGAGCAGGAAAGCCCGGGGGTCTGTCCTTCCACTAATGTAATGATTAAGCTGGCAAAAACTGTTAAAATCAACATTTTGGAATTCTAAAATCTAATAAAAGTTTAGAAGAACAAGGGTGGAGCTTGATGAAGAAAGAGGCTGCTGAGTTCTAGTAAAAGAATGTGATGACATTTTTACCTACCAGTTGACAGTAATCTCCCAGCTCAGTGACAACCAAGGAATGGTGAGCTTCCTGGTGCCAAAGTGGGAAATGGAAAACCTGTTCTCACAGAGTTTTGGGGTTTTGACCTGCCTGATTGCTCACTAAAGAGATCAGCATTTGTTTTATCATCCCCTTCCTCCAAACTCTCAGGACTGGAGTCACCACATGGGCTGTGATTTTTCCTCCAATTTGAAAAAACTGTAGTAAAATATACAGAACATAAAATATGCCATCTTAATCATTTTTAAGCCCCACCCCTTAATCATTTGTAAGTGCACAGTTCAGTGCTATTAGGCGCATTTATACTTTGGGGACCATCAGCACCATCTCCAGAACTCTTTCTATCTTGCAAAACTGAAAATCTATAAGCCATAATTCCCCATTCCTCCCTCCAAACAGTCCCTGGCAACCACCATTCTACTTTGTATCTCTATGAATGTGACAACTCTAAGTACCTCATATAAGTGAAGTAATACAGTATTTGCCTTTTTATGACTGACTTATTTCATTTATCATAATGTCCTCAAGCTTCATCCATGTTCTAATGTATATCAGAATTTCCTTCCTTCTTTAAGGCTAAATAATATTCCATTGTATGTATATGCCATATTTTGCTTATGCATTCTTCAATCAATGGACATTTGTGTCACTTTCACCTTTTAGCGATTGTAAATAATGCTGCTGTGAACATGCATGTACAAGTATCTCTTCAAGGCACAGCTTTAAATATAGGGGAGTATATTCCCAGAATACAAATCACTGAATTATATGTTAATTCATCTTTCACTTTTTGAGGAACCAACAGTTATCCACAGTGGCTGTCCATTTTACATTCCCATCAACAGGGTACTAGTATTCCAGTTTCTCCACTTCCTTGCTGACACTTGTTATTCTTTTTTTTTTCTTCCTTTTTTAAAATATTTTTCAACCTAACTAGTGTAAGGTAGCATCTCACTGCGGTTTTTATTTTAAGTGGCAATTTTATAGAACATTTAAAAGCATATGGTAGGACTTCCCTTGTGGCACAGTGGATAAGAATCTGCCTGTCAATGCAGGGGACATGGGCTCAATCCCTGGTCTGGGAGGATTCCACATGCCACAGAGCAACTGAGCCCATGTGCTGCTACTCCTGATCTTGCATGCCACAACTACTGAGACTGTGTGCTGCAACTACCGAAGCCTGCACACCCTAGCACCTGTGCTCCACAAGAGAAGCACTGCAAAGAGAAGCCTGCACACCACAACTAGAGAAAAGCCCATACAGAGCAACGAAGACCCAGCACAGTCAAAAACATAAAATTTGGGCTTCCCTGGTGGTCCAGTTGGTAAGGACACCGCCTTGCAGTGCAAGGGGCGCCGGTTCAATCCCTGGCCTGGGAGGATCCCACGTGCCGCGGAGCAGCTGGACCGATGTGTCCAATTACCGAGCCGGAGCTCTGGAGCGCATGCGCCCAGAGCCGGCGCTCTGCGACAACAGAGGCCACCGCGATGGGAGGCTCACAGGAGCCAAAGAACAAAGATGGATGAAAATGGACAAGTGAGAGACCAATAGAAGTGGCCCGCCTGCCCCCTTCCCTCCCCACCCCACCTATTTCTTTCATTGCCCAAGCTTCATCCATGTTCTAATGTATATCAGAATTTCCTTCCTTCTTTAAGGCTAAATAATATTCCATTGTATGTATATGCCATATTTTGCTTATGCATTCTTCAATCAATGGACATTTGTGTCACTTTCACCTTTTAGCGATTGTAAATAATGCTGCTGTGAACATGCATGTACAAGTATCTCTTCAAGGCACAGCTTTAAATATAGGGGAGTATATTCCCAGAATACAAATCACTGAATTATATGTTAATTCATCTTTCACTTTTTGAGGAACCAACAGTTATCCACAGTGGCTGTCCATTTTACATTCCCATCAACAGGGTACTAGTATTCCAGTTTCTCCACTTCCTTGCTGACACTTGTTATTCTTTTTTTTTTCTTCCTTTTTAAAATATTTGTCAACCTAACTAGTGTAAGGTAGCATCTCACTGCGGTTTTTATTTTAAGTGGCAATTTTATAGAACATTTAAAAGCATATGGTAGGACTTCCCTTGTGGCACAGTGGATAAGAATCTGCCTGTCAATGCAGGGGACATGGGCTCAATCCCTGGTCTGGGAGGATTCCACATGCCACAGAGCAACTGAGCCCATGTGCTGCTACTCCTGATCTTGCATGCCACAACTACTGAGACTGTGTGCTGCAACTACCGAAGCCTGCACACCCTAGCACCTGTGCTCCACAAGAGAAGCACTGCAAAGAGAAGCCTGCACACCACAACTAGAGAAAAGCCCATACAGAGCAACGAAGACCCAGCACAGTCAAAAACATAAAATTTGGGCTTCCCTGGTGGTCCAGTTGGTAAGGACACCGCCTTGCAGTGCAAGGGGCGCCGGTTCAATCCCTGGCCTGGGAGGATCCCACGTGCCGCGGAGCAGCTGGACCGATGTGTCCAATTACCGAGCCGGAGCTCTGGAGCGCATGCGCCCAGAGCCGGCGCTCTGCGACAACAGAGGCCACCGCGATGGGAGGCTCACAGGAGCCAAAGAACAAAGATGGATGAAAATGGACAAGTGAGAGACCAATAGAAGTGGCCCGCCTGCCCCCTTCCCTCCCCACCCCACCCCCCTCAAATAAATAATTTAAAAAAAACCATAAAATTAAGTAAAAAACTTAAAGCATATGGTAGCTGTAGCTGTTTGAGGCAAGGTTGGCAAGAAGGTACAATTTAGGAAGGGGATAAGAACTTTGAAAGCTCCTACATATATTGAGGGATCTAGAAGGCCATGGATATTCAGTAATAAACACATGCTCAGAAAAGACTATAGAAACCCTAAGTTGTCACCTTTGGCAGATCTTTAGTCCTTGTGTAAATGGGAAATAAGGACTAAGGTAGAGTTGTAAATACCCTTGCTAAGCACTGAAGGAGCACCTCAACCTAAAGTCAGTCTATAAAGACCAAGACAGTATTTTTGTTTGTTTTGCTTTTTTGCTCTAGATATTTAAGGAAGTCACTAAGCTAACAGAACACAGACTTCAGCGACCACATACAACAAATACAGTCATTACAAAAACAGCTTAGAAAAGTCACTATATAAATAACTAACACACAACAAATGGCCACAGCAGACTATGAGAAGGAAGGAGAATCTGTTCTTCAGGGTTGTAATGTTATACTTTTCAAAATATCCAGTTTTAAACAAAAGTTATGAGATATGCAAAGACATAAGAAACTGGGTTCAACAGGAAAAATATATTACAAACTGCCTTTGACCAAGCCCAGAAATTGGTCTTACTAATCAGTCTTTCAAATACCAATCTTTTTTTTTTAAGGCTAAGATTTTTGATGTGCACCATTTTTAAAGTGTTTATTGAATTTGTTGCAATATTAATTCTGTTTTGTATTTTGGTTTTATGGCCTGGAGGCATGTGGGGTCTTAGTACCCCAACCACGGATTGAACCCACATCCCCCTACATTGGAATGTAAAGTCTTAACCACTGGACTACCAGGGGAGTCCCTAAAGTACTATCCTTAAATATGCTCAAAAAGCTAAGGAAGGGCTTCCCTGGTGGTCCAGTGGGTAAGGACACTACCTTGCAGTGCAAGGGGCACCGGTTCGATTCCTGGCACGGGAAGATCCCACATGCCGCGTAACGGCTGGACAGGTGTGTCCAATTATGAGCCAGCGCTCTGGAGCGCATGCATCTAGAGCTGGTGTTCTGCACCAAGAGAGGCCACTGCAGTGGGAGGCCCACACAGGCTGAAAAAATAAGGATGGATGAAAAATAAATGAATGGAAGGCCAATAAAAGAGACCAAAAATTAAAAAAGCTAAGGAAAACCATGTACAATGAAACAAAGGAAACAAGTAGAAAAATGTCTCACCAAATAGAGCACATAAAAAAAGAGAAATTATAAAGGTACTTCAAACAGGAACTCTGGAGCCAAAAAAGTACAATTACTAAAGGGATTCAACAGCATGTATGAGCAGGCTGAAGAAAGAATCAGTAATTCTGAGACGTAATGGTTGAAATCACACAGACCTAGGTGCAGATAGAATTGAGAAAAATGAACAGAGGTAGAAAAGCCTAGCTCTAAGAAAGGGAAAGATCTACCAAAAGGGAAGCCTCTATTTTCAAATTTTACCCTTGAAACTTTTGGCTCTAACTAACCAGAATTATAACTACAACTCAATGCCAACCTAGTTCAGTTCCTAATTGGTTTGAGGTGATTAGCTCTTCATCATTTTCCTGACAAAGCATCATCCTCTCTGGGAGGAAAAAAAAAATTGGCATCAGACTTTAGGTCCATGTTGAGCATACAGAGAATTCTGAGGCATATAAAGACACAGGACAATGTGATCCATATGAAGAGAAAAAGCAGTCAATAGAAGTAGACCCACTGGCAATTCAGATGTTGCATGCAATCATACATGCTACAACATGGCTACACCTCAAAATATCATGCTAAAGAAAGGAGCCTTCCACCAAAGATCATACAGTGTTTGACTCTACATATTTGAAATGCCCAGAATAGATAAATACATAGAGACAGAAAGCATATTAGTGGTTGCTAAGGTCTAGGAGGAGAGGGGAATGGGGAGTGACTAATTCATGAAGTTTTATTTTGTGCTGATAAAGAGTTTCGAAACTAAAGATAGTGATCTCACTATATTGTGAATATACTAAAGGTCACTGAACCATATACCTTCAAGTTATTAGTATATATCATGTCAATTAAAACAAATAAGTCCTCAAATGGGTTTATTAGAAGGCTGAACACAGCAGATGAGAGGAAGAGTGAACTTAAAATCAGTTCAATAAGAGCAAATATCATGCATTAGCACATATATATGAAATCTAGAAAAATGGCACTGAAGAACCTATTTGCAGGGCAGGCATAGAGACACAGACATAGAAAACAAACTAGTGAGTGCAACAGGGGAAGGAGACAGCGGGACAAACTGAGAGTACTCTCTCATTGAAACATATACACGACCATATGTAAACTAGATAGCTAGTGGAAAGCTGCTGTATAACACAGAGAGCCCAGCCTGGTGCTCTGTGACGACATAGAGGGATGGGATGGGGGAGTGAGAGGGAGGTTCAATAGGGAGGGGACATATGTATACTTATGACTGATTCACATTGATGTATGGTAGAAACCAACATGACATCTTAAAGCAATTATCCTCCAATGGAAAATAAAAACAATTCAAAAGAAAATATTCAAACTGAAATATTAAAAGCTAATGGAAAGAAGAGGAAAGAAGCATAATATATATGTGGTAGATTGTTGGTCAGTTTGATATATGTGTAATTAGAAGGAAAAGAGCAGGAGAATGAGGCAGGAAAAAAAAAAAAGAATGACTCAATCCCAATGACTGAATGACAGTGATGATCCTCTCTCCTGAAGCTGAGCAGTGGCAGAGAGCTGCACCCCCCACCATTCTGCTTTCACTTTCAGTATTCATTGTATTACATGAGATATTCAACATTATCATAAAATAGACTTTGTGTCAGATGATTTTGCTCAACTATAAGTTAATATAAATGTTCTGAGCACATTAAAGGTGGGCGAAGTCAAGCTATGATGTTCAGTAGGTTAAGTGTATTAAATGCATTTTTTTTTATCTATGATATTTTCAATTTATGGTGTTCTTAACTGTATGGAACTCCATCATAAGTTGAGCAAGATCTGTAAACATGTATTATGTAAACTAACAGTAATATCAGTGCCTTGTGGTCAAACGTATATAGACGTGAAATATATAAGAGCCCAAAGAATAGGCACAGATCTTTACCACTGTATAAATTTTATATTTGTCATAAAGTGGTAACATGCTAATTTAAGGTAAACTCATAATAAATCAAGGGTTTGCAATGTAATCTCTAACCCTCTGGAGCAAGAATTCTAAACTCTGTCTCTCTCTCTGATGGCTCTTTGTTGTGGGGGGGGGGGGCTCTCTTGTGTATTACAAGAGTTTTAACAGTATCCCTGTCCTCTACTTCGTAGATGCCACTAGCACCCCCCACCAAGCGTGATAACCCAAAATATCTCCAGATAGACAGGAGCAAAATCACCCCTGGAATCTCTAGAGTAGCAACTAAAAACATTAGAAAATGATATAAACAAAACAGCATAAGAAGAAGAAGAAACTTGATTAATCCAAAGTAAGGCAGGATAAAAGGAACAAAGAAACAATGGACAGATGAAACAAACAGAAAACAGTAAAAATTCAACAATATTATTAATTACATTCATATAAACAAACTACATGCATTTACATATAGGCTACAGATAGACTGAAAGTTAAAGGATGGAAAATATACTATGCAAACACCATCACCAACAAAGCTATCATGGTTATATTCATGTCAGACAAAGCAGTCTTTAAGGCAAGAAGTACTACTGGAGATAAACAAGCACATTTTGTAATGACAAAAATGTCAACTGAAAAGAGGGACAATAGTCCTCATTCTATGAGGTAGATACTATTTTTCTTTTTACTCCAATTTTTAAAGGTGCGTGCTTAGTCACTTCAGTCGTGTCCAACTCTTTGCGACCCTATAAACTGTAGCCTGCCAGGCTCTTCTGCCCCTGGGTTTCTCCAGGCAAAAATACTGGAGTGGGTTACCATCCCCTCCTCCAGGGGATCTTTCCAACCCAAGGATCGAACCCAGGTCTCCCGCGTTGTAGGTAGATTATCATCTGAGCCACCAGGGAAGGCCAAGAATATTGGAATGGGTAACCTATCCCTTCTCCAGGGAATCTTCCTGAACCAGGGATCAAACCAGAGTCTCCAGTATTTCAAGTGGATTCTTTATCGGCTGAGTGAATCTAAATCACAGAAACATTATGAGACCTACACAGATAGTAAATAATGGATTGAGAATAGGTTTCTTCTTTTAAATACTATACAGCAGGGGCTTCCCCTGGTGGTCCAGTGGGTAAAGACACCGCCTTGCAGTGCAAGGGGCGCCGGTTCAATCCCTGGCCTGGGGGGATCCCACGTGCCGCGGAGCGGCTGGACTGATGTGTCCAATTACTGAGCCGGAGCTCTGGGGCGCATGCGCCCAGAGCCGGCGCTCTGTGATGACAGAGGCCACCGCGATGGGAGGCCCACAGGAGCCAAAGAACAAAGACGGATGAAAATAGAGGAATGAAAGACCAATGGAAGTGGCCCGCCCGTCCCCCTCCCCCCACCCCACCCCCCAAAAGATAAATAAATAAAATAAATGTTTAAAATAAATAAATAAATAAATAAATACTATACAGCATTCTCTGGCAAAAAAATAAAAATAAAATAAAATGAAACAAACAAACAAACAAAAATCATGCCTTAGTGATTGAAATAAAAGGATTGTAGTACCCAAGGAACAATGCCACTTTTCTATATTTCTTTAGAAAAGCAGAGTGACTTTCCCACAAAAGCATTAATGACTTTAATTTAAGCTTCAAGCAAAATGAGGCCTTAGAATGTCATTTCAGTTGTGAAAGTATCAGAAAACCTTTCTATGATACCATATCCTAAGTGTAAAAGTGCATTCAGCACAGCGGTGGTCTAGGATCCTCACTGAACACTTCAAGCTACTTCCAAAAATCAAGTTCAATCATCACTTTTTTTGATTGCTGTAAAATAAAGTGGAAATTTTCCTTTTCCATTACTACCCAAACTGCTTCAACAAAGCAAGCCCTATATTCCTGAGAGAAAAGCATAGAAAGGATGTGAGTGAAATTAAATTTTCTCAGAAAAGTAAATAAAAAAGAAATTTCCAGTAAGTCATATCCTTCTGTTCCCTGGGAAATAAGATTTTCAGTGTCTGGATCTCCTGAGAAAAGGCTATGGACAGGTTGGGAAGTTACTATTCTGAAGAGAGCCATTTGGTCCTCGGCATAATTTTTCCACACTTAGAAATGTATTATTAGTTATTTTATTATAAAACAAATACATACCTGAGAAAGGAAAAATCAGCTCTAATGTGGAGAATCTTAAGAAACACCACTTTAACCAAGATATCAATGCTAGCATTAGCAATGATAAAACATGTTGATTTTATCATGCACTCTCATATGATGCAAAGGAGACATGTCACTTCTATGATATTTTTTCCCAATAACCCTTGTCTAATCATGATAAAATAGCAGATAAACACAAATTGAGGGACATCCTACAAAATACCTGACCAGTACTCCTCAAAACTGTCAAGGTCATGAAAAACAAGGAAGAAAATGTCATAGATTAGAGCTGACTAAGGAGACGTGGTAACTAAATGCAATGTGGTATACTGGATTGGATACTACAAATGAAAAAACAGAACTAGTAGAAGTATTGATAAAATATTGTTTAAGTCTAGAGTTCACTTAATAATGTACAGTGTTGTTTTCCTGATTTTGATAAATTTCCATGGTAATGTAAGACGTTCACATTAAAGAGAAACTGAAACTGTGTAGAGAAAAATGCAACTTCTCTGTAAATCTAAAATTATTCCAAATTAAAAAAAATATATTTTAAAATGTACTACTTGATTGTGGTGGAAAGAAAAAAATGAAAGAATAAAGAAGGGAAAGAACAAAATGGAAGACAAGAAGGAAGGAGGGAAGGAAGGAAGGAAAGAAGGCAGGCACGAAAGAATAAAACAATAATAAATGTAAAAACTAAATAATTTTTTAAAACCCTCTAGAGGCAAAGAGTTATATAAGTTTTGTGTGTAATTTCAGACTTTTCTTCCATGCACCCAGGCATATTCAAATAATATGACTTTTTTTATACAGAGAAATATATTATGCATGTCTTATAACTTGATTTTTCACTTAAGGACTATATTTCCATTCATTCATATATTTATTTTGTCAGAAAATATATAGTGACTCTTTCCCTGATGCTGGTAAAGATTGCAGGCAAAAGGAGAGATGGTTAGACAGCATCACTGACTCAATGGGCATGAATTTGAGCAAACTCAGGGAGATGGTGAAGGACAGGAAAGCCTGGTGTGCTGCAGGCCATGGGGTCATCAAGAGCCAGACACAACTTAGCGACTGAACAAGTACAAATTATTCAAGAGGAAAGATCACGTGAATATGGCTTTCTGCATTTCCTTAAGGTATTACTCAGCAAGTCATGAGCAGTATCAGAAAAGGAAAAGGGAAGAGTTGACTACATAGTGAGCATTTTTTAAAAGACAGAACCTTTGACTAAGGATTCAGAGGGAGAGACAGATATTACCTGATATGCCCAGATTCTTTGGACATGAAGACACTTCTACAGCTCAAAGCCTAATCCTTTTACATAAAAATTTAGGCCTGGAGTTGACTCTGTTGAGGGACATCCTACAAAATACCTGACCAGTACTCCTCAAAACTGTCAAGGTCATGAAAAACAAGGAAGAAAATGTCATAGATTAGAGCTGACTAAGGAGACGTGGTAACTAAATGCAATGTGGTATACTGGATTGGATACTACAAATGAAAAAACAGAACTAGTAGAAGTATTGATAAAATATTGTTTAAGTCTAGAGTTCACTTAATAATGTACAGTGTTGTTTTCCTGATTTTGATAAATTTCCATGGTAATGTAAGACGTTCACATTAAAGAGAAACTGAAACTGTGTAGAGAAAAATGCAACTTCTCTGTAAATCTAAAATTATTCCAAATTAAAAAAAATATATTTTAAAATGTACTACTTGATTGTGGTGGAAAGAAAAATGAAAGAATAAAGAAGGGAAAGAACAAAATGGAAGACAAGAAGGAAGGAGGGAAGGAAGGAAGGAAAGAAGGCAGGCACGAAAGAATAAAACAATAATAAATGTAAAAACTAAATAATTTTTTAAAACCCTCTAGAGGCAAAGAGTTATATAAGTTTTGTGTGTAATTTCAGACTTTTCTTCCATGCACCCAGGCATATTCAAATAATATGACTTTTTTTATACAGAGAAATATATTATGCATGTCTTATAACTTGATTTTTCACTTAAGGACTATATTTCCATTCATTCATATATTTATTTTGTCAGAAAATATATAGTGACTCTTTCCCTGATGCTGGTAAAGATTGCAGGCAAAAGGAGAGATGGTTAGACAGCATCACTGACTCAATGGGCATGAATTTGAGCAAACTCAGGGAGATGGTGAAGGACAGGAAAGCCTGGTGTGCTGCAGGCCATGGGGTCATCAAGAGCCAGACACAACTTAGCGACTGAACAAGTACAAATTATTCAAGAGGAAAGATCACGTGAATATGGCTTTCTGCATTTCCTTAAGGTATTACTCAGCAAGTCATGAGCAGTATCAGAAAAGGAAAAGGGAAGAGTTGACTACATAGTGAGCATTTTTTAAAAGACAGAACCTTTGACTAAGGATTCAGAGGGAGAGACAGATATTACCTGATATGCCCAGATTCTTTGGACATGAAGACACTTCTACAGCTCAAAGCCTAATCCTTTTACATAAAAATTTAGGCCTGTTCTTGGGACAGTTGGTGGGGAAAACAATTTAGCCTCTCGTGAATCATAATGGATGAATAATTTAGGATTATATTCAAATAATATGATTACCAGTATAAGTCATTACCAGTATAAGTCATTACCGGTATAAGTCTGCCTGAAGGTGAGACTCAATCTCCTATTTGGAAAATAGAATACTTGATATTAAAATGGGCTCTTACCCAGAGTATGCTTACATTGTGCCTTTTCAGATGTACTGCTGATCTAGGTACTTAGCAATGCCAAGATAAGTGCTATGGGCAGTAGCACTAATAAAACTTAATTTCATTATTCAATAGAGTATTTCCTATAGATCTGGGCTTAAGATTAAGATGTTGATGCTGTCTGTCATAACACACACCAACAAATTATTTAAACTATCTCCAGTGAAAGGTTCGGGGCAATTTGTAGCTCTCAAAGTATAGGGCATTTGAGTGAAAAATCACTCAAAGCTTGGGGTTGCCTCGAGAGATTGTGTCTATGGTGGTGTGGGGGTGAACAACTCTGTGGTCATGGCAGCTTGTCAATGTTCCAGCCAGGAGTAAGTCCTGAAGGAAAGGACAATGGACAAAATGCGAGTTAAGACGGTGCTTGTGTGCTCAGTCATGTTGACTCTTTGCAACACTATGAACCATAACCCTCCAGCTCCTCTGTCCATGGAATTCTCCAGGCAAGAATACTGGGGTGGGTTGCCATCTCCTCCTCCAGGGAATCTTCTGGGCCCAGGGATCGAACCCACATCTTCTGCATTAGCAGTCAGATTATTTACCATTGAACCACCATATTGACACCTTTCCAGTTCTAAAACTTTGAGAGGTCAGAAGTCTGAAATCAGTTTTGCTACACTAAAGTCAAAGCATTGGTAGGACAAGAATCTCCGCCCCACAATGGCAAGGAACTAAATTCTGCCAGCAGTGAGTTTGGGAGAGGATTATGAACCACAAATAAGATAGCAGCACAGACTGATATACTGACTACAGCCTCGTGGGACCCTGAACAGAGGACTCAATCAAGCTGTCCCTAACTAAAGATAAATAAACTGGTAAAAAAAAAAAAAAAAAACACCTGTTTTTTTTTTTTTTAAATGCTGCCAACACAGCAGCTTTCCTGGAAGCCATTCAAAGTCAAATACCCTTAGAGTTGGTAAGTGTTGCTTACTTACTGTGCCCTGCATACCAAAATGGAACACAATAAAATGCGATCCCTATGGATTCTAAAAAGAAAGAATACAGATGAACTTATTTACAAAATAGAAAGAGATCTACAGACTTAAAAAACTAACTCAGAGTTGCATGGGGGAGGGGAGGGTTGGGGACTTTGAAAGTCATATACGAACTGCAATGTTTGAAATGGATAACCAACAATAATCTATTGTACAGCAAGTGGAATTCTGCTCAATATTATGTAGTAGCCTGTATGGAAGTGGGGTTTGAGGGAGAATGGATTCATGTATATCTATGGCAGAACCCCTGTTCACCTGAAATGATCCCAAAATTGTTATCTGACTATACCCCAATTTAAAAAAAAATTACAACACAACTATAAAGCTTTGAGAAGGAAAAATAAAATAGAATGCATTCCCAAAGAGACAAATCTTATTCTTGGTCAATTAGCCACATGCCTAGAATCCAGAAGAGTGTGCAAGAGAGGGTCCCTTTTGCGGGAGAACTGAAAGTAGCTTTTCCAAGACTATGCAGCTCATCCCACCTGCTCCAGTACTGGTGTGTGTTGCATCTTTGTCTAGATTTCTGGAGCCATTCACGTAGTCACCATTCTCCTAGGGAATCTCTTCTCTTTTTGGAGTATCATTTCTTCCCTCATTCCTCCACAGGTCCCTCCTGCTCTTAAATCTCTGTGCTTTCCTCTTCTGAGTGTCAAGCTTCTGTTTGCTTCAATCTTTAACCCAGGTTGTTTGTCATTTGTTCCATCTAGTTCTTTCATGGAAGATGGAAAATCTTTAAATCGAGAAGGATGATAGGATAAAGGAAGCCACCCGATCCAAAAACTCTGCCAGCAGTGAGTTTGGGAGAGGATTATGAACCACAAATAAGATAGCAGCACAGACTGATATACTGACTACAGCCTCGTGGGACCCTGAACAGAGGACTCAATCAAGCTGTCCCTAACTAAAGATAAATAAACTGGTAAAAAAAAAAAAAAAAACACCTGTTTTTTTTTTTTTTAAATGCTGCCAACACAGCAGCTTTCCTGGAAGCCATTCAAAGTCAAATACCCTTAGAGTTGGTAAGTGTTGCTTACTTACTGTGCCCTGCATACCAAAATGGAACACAATAAAATGCGATCCCTATGGATTCTAAAAAGAAAGAATACAGATGAACTTATTTACAAAATAGAAAGAGATCTACAGACTTAAAAAACTAACTCAGAGTTGCATGGGGGAGGGGAGGGTTGGGGACTTTGAAAGTCATATACGAACTGCAATGTTTGAAATGGATAACCAACAATAATCTATTGTACAGCAAGTGGAATTCTGCTCAATATTATGTAGTAGCCTGTATGGAAGTGGGGTTTGAGGGAGAATGGATTCATGTATATCTATGGCAGAACCCCTGTTCACCTGAAATGATCCCAAAATTGTTATCTGACTATACCCCAATTTAAAAAAAAATTACAACACAACTATAAAGCTTTGAGAAGGAAAAATAAAATAGAATGCATTCCCAAAGAGACAAATCTTATTCTTGGTCAATTAGCCACATGCCTAGAATCCAGAAGAGTGTGCAAGAGAGGGTCCCTTTTGCGGGAGAACTGAAAGTAGCTTTTCCAAGACTATGCAGCTCATCCCACCTGCTCCAGTACTGGTGTGTGTTGCATCTTTGTCTAGATTTCTGGAGCCATTCACGTAGTCACCATTCTCCTAGGGAATCTCTTCTCTTTTTGGAGTATCATTTCTTCCCTCATTCCTCCACAGGTCCCTCCTGCTCTTAAATCTCTGTGCTTTCCTCTTCTGAGTGTCAAGCTTCTGTTTGCTTCAATCTTTAACCCAGGTTGTTTGTCATTTGTTCCATCTAGTTCTTTCATGGAAGATGGAAAAATCTTTAAATTCATGGAGAAGGATGATAGGATAAAGGAAGCCACCCCGATCCAGCTGGCAGGTGAAGATAACTTCCATGAGTTACTATTGTTAAAAGAGTCCCAGTCTCTTTAGTCTATTTATAGTTGCATTTCAAATAACACTCTTATTTATTTATTTATTTTTTGGCGGGAGGGCGGGCCACTTCTATTGGTCTTTCATTTATTCAGTTTCATCCATCTTTGTTCTTTGGCCGGTGTGGGCTTCCCATCATGATGGCCTCTGTTGTCGCAGAGCACCGGCTCTGGGCGCATGTGCTCCAGAGCTCCAGCTCGGTAATAGGACACAGTGGTCCAGCTGCTCCGCGGCACGTGAGATATTCCCAGGCCAGGGCTTGAACCGGCGCCCCTTGCACTGCAAGGCAGTATCCTTACCCAGTGGACCACAAGCGAAGCCCTCAAATAACACTTTATTACTATCCTACTTCCTGTGTATTTGTGCCCACGCACCCACGTCCCAACAAGCACACCATTCTAAGAAAGGGTCAAGTAAATCAAATGCTTGTAGATTTTCCTGCTGTGAAATGATTATGGAAATTTTGTGCTGGTTGCAGCCAGTGTATAACGAGCTCTGTGGTCCACTCTCCACACCCAGCATCCATTTACCTCCGCCATAAACTAGGAGAGGTTTTGTTTTGCTTTGTTTTGTTTTAATTATGGGGAGAGGAGCCAAAAGAAATGAAGAAAGAGGACAGAAGTGGTGATCAGAACATGTCTCCAGTCCTGTGGACTGAGTGACCTCTTGGTGGGTTGCATTCCCAAAGAGACAAATCTTATTCTGGGAAAGCCATAGAATCCAGAAGAGTGTGCAAGAGAGTCCCTTTATGGAGAACTGAAAGTAGCTTTTCCAAGACTATGCAGCTCATCCCACCTGCTCCAGTACTGGTGTGTGTTGCATCTTTGTCTAGATTTCTGGAGCCATTCACGTAGTCACCATTCTCCTAGGGAATCTCTTCTCTTTTTGGAGTATCATTTCTTCCCTCATTCCTCCACAGGTCCCTCCTGCTCTTAAATCTCTGTGCTTTCCTCTTCTGAGTGTCAAGCTTCTGTTTGCTTCAATCTTTAACCCAGGTTGTTTGTCATTTGTTCCATCTAGTTCTTTCATGGAAGATGGAAAAATCTTTAAATTCATGGAGAAGGATGATAGGATAAAGGAAGCCACCCCGATCCAGCTGGCAGGTGAAGATAACTTCCATGAGTTACTATTGTTAAAAGAGTCCCAGTCTCTTTAGTCTATTTATAGTTGCATTTCAAATAACACTCTTATTTATTTATTTATTTTTTGGCGGGAGGGCGGGCCACTTCTATTGGTCTTTCATTTATTCAGTTTCATCCATCTTTGTTCTTTGGCCGGTGTGGGCTTCCCATCATGATGGCCTCTGTTGTCGCAGAGCACCGGCTCTGGGCGCATGTGCTCCAGAGCTCCAGCTCGGTAATAGGACACAGTGGTCCAGCTGCTCCGCGGCACGTGAGATATTCCCAGGCCAGGGCTTGAACCGGCGCCCCTTGCACTGCAAGGCAGTATCCTTACCCAGTGGACCACCAGGGAAGCCCTCAAATAACACTCTTTTACTATCCTACTTCCTGTGTATTTGTGCCCACGCACCCACGTCCCAACAAGCACACCATTCTAAGAAAGGGTCAAGTAAATCAAATGCTTGTAGATTTTCCTGCTGTGAAATGATTATGGAAATTTTGTGCTGGTTGCAGCCAGTGTATAACGAGCTCTGTGGTCCACTCTCCACACCCAGCATCCATTTACCTCCGCCATAAACTAGGAGAGGTTTTTGTTTTGCTTTGTTTTGTTTTAATTATGGGGAGAGGAGCCAAAAGAAATGAAGAAAGAGGACAGAAGTGGTGATACAGAACATGTCTCCAGTCCTGTGGACTGAGTGACCTCTTGTGGTTACAGAGGGTGAGAAAGCTAGAAGCTGCAGAGAGCATTCAAGAAAAATTCTGGGGAATTCCTTGGTGGTCTAGGGGTTAGAACTTGGTGCTTTCATTGCCGGGCACTGGTTTGATCCCTGGTTGGGGAATTGTGATCCTGCAAACCAAACAGTGCACCTCCTCCACCCTAAAAAAGACTCTGAAACCCTAGGTACTAGCAAGTTGGCTTCAGAACCCAGACAACACAGTGTAGCATAGAGTAGGGAGGCCCTTTCCTTTGCCTCTTCATGGGACCCTGTACAGGTCAGACACAACAAAGACTGGTGAGTTTAGAAGCATCCCAAGTGGCGCCCTGCCTGCCAATGCAAAAGACATCAGAGATATGGGTTCCATCCCTGGGTCGGAAAGATCCCCTGGATCCCCTGGCATGACAACCCACTCCAGTATTTTTACCTGCAGAATCCCATGGACGGGGGAGCCTGGTGGGCTACAGCCTATAGAGTTGCAGAGTCGGACACGACTGAAGTGACTGAGCGTGCATGCAGAGACAGCCTACTTGACACTGTAGGTGGTGTCAGTGGTGATGCTTTTCTAAGTAGCTTTATAAGCAGTAAATGTGGACAAAGGGGGTCCAGAAAAGGAGGAAAAGAACAGAAGACATGCTGAGTGGAAACCAGAGCGGATAGATTAGTTTGCTGTCACATGCAAGGGATCCCCTTGCTGCCGTCTCCTGGCAGGTGCTTGTGTTGTATATACGTATATAAACATACACACATACTTATGAAAAATGTATTAACTGTATTGATGTGTATGTAGAAACAAAAAAGGATCTATAGATAGTTGTAATTTATATGTGAATTTTGCAAGTTCAGTGGGTAGAAAACCAATGTGGATCCTGTGAAATGATTATGGAAATTTTGTGCTGGTTGCAGCCAGTGTATAACGAGCTCTGTGGTCCACTCTCCACACCAGCATCCATTTACCTCCGCCATAAACTAGGAGAGGTTTTGTTTTGCTTTGTTTTGTTTTAATTATGGGGAGAGGAGCCAAAAGAAATGAAGAAAGAGGACAGAAGTGGTGATACAGAACATGTCTCCAGTCCTGTGGACTGAGTGACCTCTTGTGGTTACAGAGGGTGAGAAAGCTAGAAGCTGCAGAGAGCATTCAAGAAAAATTCTGGGGAATTCCTTGGTGGTCTAGGGGTTAGAACTTGGTGCTTTCATTGCCGGGCACTGGTTTGATCCCTGGTTGGGGAATTGTGATCCTGCAAACCAAACAGTGCACCTCCTCCACCCTAAAAAAGACTCTGAAACCCTAGGTACTAGCAAGTTGGCTTCAGAACCCAGACAACACAGTGTAGCATAGAGTAGGGAGGCCCTTTCCTTTGCCTCTTCATGGGACCCTGTACAGGTCAGACACAACAAAGACTGGTGAGTTTAGAAGCATCCCAAGTGGCGCCCTGCCTGCCAATGCAAAAGACATCAGAGATATGGGTTCCATCCCTGGGTCGGAAAGATCCCCTGGATCCCTGGCATGACAACCCACTCCAGTATTTTTACCTGCAGAATCCCATGGACGGGGGAGCCTGGTGGGCTACAGCCTATAGAGTTGCAGAGTCGGACACGACTGAAGTGACTGAGCGTGCATGCAGAGACAGCCTACTTGACACTGTAGGTGGTGTCAGTGGTGATGCTTTTCTAAGTAGCTTTATAAGCAGTAAATGTGGACAAAGGGGGTCCAGAAAAGGAGGAAAAGAACAGAAGACATGCTGAGTGGAAACCAGAGCGGATAGATTAGTTTGCTGTCACATGCAAGGGATCCCCTTGCTGCCGTCTCCTGGCAGGTGCTTGTGTTGTATATACGTATATAAACATACACACATACTTATGAAAAATGTATTAACTGTATTGATGTGTATGTAGAAACAAAAAAGGATCTATAGATAGTTGTAATTTATATGTGAATTTTGCAAGTTCAGTGGGTAGAAAACCAATGTGCAAAAATCAATTTTATTTCAATACACTATCAACAAGCAATTGTAAATAAAAAGTTGAAAAAGATATCATTAATAATAACACAAATTCCTAGGAATTAATCAAACAAGACCTCGACCTAGAAAACTACAAACTATTACTGAAAGAAGTTGAAACAGATGTAAACAAATGGAGGAATTTGCTAAGTACAGGGACTGGAGGATTCAATATTTTAAAGATATCAATTCTCTTCAAGTTTATATCTAGATGGGCTCCAACCAATCAAAATATTGGCACTTCTCCTTCTTCTCTTTCTTGGCCTTCTTCTCCTTCCCCTACCCCTGCCCGCAACTTCCTCTTCCTTCTCCTCCTTCTCATTCTTCTTTGGTGGAAATTGGCAGGCTGAATCTAATATTTATAAGGCAGTGCAAAGAGCCTAGAATAGCCAGTACCCCCTGCCCAAAAAAGTTAAGAGATTGATGCCATCAGACAGGGAGACTTACAAAATTACTTTAACAAAGACAGTGTGGTCTTTTTAAAAGGGTAGACAGAGCAATAGAATGCAGTCCAGAAAGCCCACACATATGTGGACATTTGATTTATGACAATGGTGACACTGAAGAGCAATGTTAAAAGTATCCTTTTAACTGAATCCTTCTGAGTCAGTGGAATATCCATAAAGAAAGAAATGAATTGACCTCATACTTATACAAAAACAATTTCAACATGGATTGTAGATCTAAATGTGAAAGGTAAAACAATAAAACTTCTAGGTTATAACAACACAGTAGAATATATTCACGAAATGGGAGTAACACAAACTTTTTTAAAATAGGAAAAATAACACTATTAAATGAAAATAACACTAAGTATTAATTGAAAAGATTGACAGGTTGAAATACATTAAAATTTAGAATGATGACCATCAAATTATATCATTAGGAGAGTGACAAGGCAAGCCAAATGGCAGGATATGTTTGCAAAATTTCTAACTGATGAGTGACTCATATACGAAATACATAAAGAACTGCTAAAAATCAGTAAGAAAGGCAGAAAACCCAATAGAAAAAAATGGGCAAAAGACTTGACTATACACTTAATAAAAGACAGCATACAAATGATCAATAAATATATTTAAAGGTGTGCAGCATCAATAGTCACTGGGGATGTTTTAAAAAAAATCACAATGATATACCAGTACATATCCACTAGAATATCAAAATTAAGAGTGAGGGCAAATTCTGAGGATGTGGAGCAACAAAAACTCTGATCTGTTGATGGTAAAAATGTAAATTGTTATAACCACTTTCGAAAGTCATCTGGTAGTATCTACCAAATCTGAATATGTAAAATTATATATGTATATAAAAGTCAAACACCATAGTAACATTTCAGTGAAATGATGTGTGTGGTATATAGGAATGATCTTTCTTGGGTTGAGTACTTTGAGAAGCCAGTAGGGTGATGGAAAGATTCTCATAGGGGCATGAATTTTTTTAAAAGCAAGACTAGACTGTTGCCTTTTGACTTAACCACTAGTATTGTATTTATATAAGCGGGGTGCCAAGGATGAGGAAGATGTGTGGATAATTGGGGTCGTCTTGAAAACTAATTTCTGTGAAGAAGAAAAATTGATAACATGAGAAGAATTCTTCATTGAAAAACAGAGTGCTTAACAATTATCTGAAATTTCATAAAGATGCACGATATACACTCTTCCCCTTGTTCCCCCTAATATATTTGGTAAAAAAAAAAAAAAATCTATAGACCTTTTTCCTGAAACAGCATTTGTAAAGGAATCAAGGTATAAGGAATCAAGGAAAGATTATGAGGAATCAAGTTTGCCAGGAGAAATACCAACAACCTCAGATATGCTCATGATACCACTCTAACAGCAGAAAGTAAAGAGGAACTAAAGAGCCTCTTGATGAAGGTGAAAGAGGAGAGTGAAAAATCTGGCTTAACACTCAACATGCAAAAAACTAAGATCATGGCATACGGTTCCATCACTTCGTGGCAAATGGATGAGGAAACAATGGAGAGTGACAGGCTTTATTTCCTTGGGCTCCAAAGTCATTGCAGATGGTGTTTGAAGGCATGAAAGTTAAAAGATGCTTGCTCCTTGGAAAGAAACCCATGACAAACCTAGAGAGCATATTTAAAAGCAGAGACATCACTTTGCCAATAAAGGTCCATATAATCAAAGCTATGGTTTTTCCAGTAGTTATGTACGGCTGTGAAAGCTGGACCATAAAGAAGACTGAGAACTGAAGAACTGATGCTTTTGAACTGTGGTGCAGGAAGAGACTCTTGAGAGTCCCTCGAATTGCAAGGAGATCAAATCAGTCAGTGCTAAAGGAAATCAACCCTGAATTGGAAGGACTGACACTGAAGTTGAAGTTCCAATAATTTGGCCACCTGATACAAAGAGCTGGCTCATTGGAAAAGACCCTAATGCTGGGAAAGATTGAGGGCAAGAGGAGAAAGGGGCAGCAGAGGATGAGATGATTAGATAGCAACACCAACTCAATGGACATTAATTTAAACAAACTCCAGGAGACAGTGAAGGACAGAGTGAAGCCTGGAGGGCTACAGTCCATGGGGTCGCAAAAGAGTTGGACATAACTTAGAGACTCAACAAAAACAACAACCCTGTTGTTTCAAATTGCTGTTAAAATTTGGAAGTGGCCCTTTCTCCTTAAAGGTCCCATCCTTGAAGTTGTCCTTGAAGATGTCATAGTATCTGTCTTTCCAGTTCTTGGCTGATGGATGTGAAAGCAGTTTTTGAGGATCAAAGAAATTCAGAAGTGATACAAGATCAGGAGGATCATTTTCAAAGGATTAAAAAGAATGTGCTGCTCAGGGAGGTGCAGAGACCATAAATTCAACAAAAGAGGGGTTTAATTACAAGATTAATGACACAGACTAACTGGCATAAAGCACATAGCAAAGGAAGTAGAAGGAAGAAACCAAGACCATTTGATGACCATAAATCAGACAATCTTGGTCCAAGGGAGGAAAGAGTGAAAAATCGGGGGGGCTTAACACTCAACATGCAAAAAACTAAGATCATGGCATACGGTTCCATCACTTCGTGGCAAATGGATGAGGAAACAATGGAGAGTGACAGGCTTTATTTCCTTGGGCTCCAAAGTCATTGCAGATGGTGTTTGAAGGCATGAAAGTTAAAAGATGCTTGCTCCTTGGAAAGAAACCCATGACAAACCTAGAGAGCATATTTAAAAGCAGAGACATCACTTTGCCAATAAAGGTCCATATAATCAAAGCTATGGTTTTTCCAGTAGTTATGTACGGCTGTGAAAGCTGGACCATAAAGAAGACTGAGAACTGAAGAACTGATGCTTTTGAACTGTGGTGCAGGAAGAGACTCTTGAGAGTCCCTCGAATTGCAAGGAGATCAAATCAGTCAGTGCTAAAGGAAATCAACCCTGAATTGGAAGGACTGACACTGAAGTTGAAGTTCCAATAATTTGGCCACCTGATACAAAGAGCTGGCTCATTGGAAAAGACCCTAATGCTGGGAAAGATTGAGGGCAAGAGGAGAAAGGGGCAGCAGAGGATGAGATGATTAGATAGCAACACCAACTCAATGGACATTAATTTAAACAAACTCCAGGAGACAGTGAAGGACAGAGTGAAGCCTGGAGGGCTACAGTCCATGGGGTCGCAAAAGAGTTGGACATAACTTAGAGACTCAACAAAAACAACAACCCTGTTGTTTCAAATTGCTGTTAAAATTTGGAAGTGGCCCTTTCTCCTTAAAGGTCCCATCCTTGAAGTTGTCCTTGAAGATGTCATAGTATCTGTCTTTCCAGTTCTTGGCTGATGGATGTGAAAGCAGTTTTTGAGGATCAAAGAAATTCAGAAGTGATACAAGATCAGGAGGATCATTTTCAAAGGATTAAAAAGAATGTGCTGCTCAGGGAGGTGCAGAGACCATAAATTCAACAAAAGAGGGGTTTAATTACAAGATTAATGACACAGACTAACTGGCATAAAGCACATAGCAAAGGAAGTAGAAGGAAGAAACCAAGACCATTTGATGATAACAGTTCATTGTGTGCTTCAAAAGTAGCTCAAGGGGGACAACTCTTGGTCCAAGGTTGTTGTAAGGTGTTACTAGGCTTCCCAGGTGATGCTAGTGGTAAAGAACATACCTGCCAATGCAGGAAGGTTCCATTCCTGGGTCAAGTAGATCCCTTAAAAGAAGGTATGGCAACCCACTCCAGTATTCTTGCCTGAAAAATCTCATGGACAAGGGAGCCTGGCAGGCTACAGTGCACGGGGTCACAAAGAGTTGGACAGGACTGAAGTGACTTAGCATGCACAAAGGCAACGTGTTACATAGTGCAATTGTGGAAAGATTACAGGAAAGTTAAGAGTAAGTTAGTGCAGAAAAGGAGACTACAAAGTCAGAGAAGTACCATGTCCACTGGGGAAAGAAAAAGGTATTTTATAAATACTATGTATTACTGGGCTGCATTCTCCTGCAATAGAAGGCAAAAAACAACTTTGGAAAAATTGCTGATAAGGCACACACAAATAACTGTGATTAGCTGTGCATAAAATTATACATACCATGAAGTGTGGTATAAAAGAATTTCAAGTGCGAACTTATTCCCAAGGAACACCAGACTTATTAGGGCAAACAATTTTTCAAATCTCAAATGCAATCTCTGTCGCATTTTTTTGATGGTGATTTTCATTTCTAAATAATCATTGAACATAGATGGGCAGGGTAAACGTGGAATAAGTACTCTAAGTTGCCTGTCTTATAAACCAGAAAAAAAGAATATTTATTTCAGTTTGATGTTTAAGATACTCTGGTGGTTAGAAAAAGGCCTTTCCTGAAATTCTAATTGTTTAAAATATAAACATACAGGTACCTATTCCAGGTGAGATATCTTAGTTTCTACTGACTACTTATAGGTAAATCATAGAAGGAAAGCCCCTATATGTTGTGTGTGTGTGGGCGTGCTTAGTCGTATCTGACCCTTTGCAACCCCACAGACTGTAGCCCACCAGGCTACAGCCCTCTATCAGATTCTCTATGCAAGACTACTGTAGTGGGTTGCTATTTTCTCCTACAGGAGATCTTCCTGACCCAGGATCAAATCCATGTCTCCCGAGTCTCGCGCATTTTTCCATTGAGCCACTGGGGAAGCCCAAAAGTTGTATACAGCAAGGTAAAGAAAAAGAATGGTCCTTAAATTCAGCTCAATATTCCACAGAAAGTGAAAGTAAAAGTGCTAGTTACTCAGTTGTGTCCAACATCTTGTGACCCCATGGACTGTAGCCCACTCGGCTCTCTGTCCATGGAATTCTCCAAACAAGTATACTGGCGTGGGTTTCCATGCCCTCCTCCAGGGGGTCTTCCTAATTCAGGGACTGAACCTGGGTCTCCCACATTGCAGGCAGATTCTTTTCCATCTGAGCCCCGAGGGAAGCCTGTATTCCACAGAAATCCCTTTATAGTTTTAGTTTTATAAATTCTCAGCCAAGTGCTGATTCCAGATAAATTCTGTAGAGACTATTGATGTGAATCCAATATGCATACCTTATCTTTCCCGCAAAGTCACTGTGTGCCTTTGCATATCTGAGTTGATGATATATCCTCAGTTCTCTGCTTGAAATTTATTTATTAATGGAGCCAACTTTATGACTCAGCAGTATCCTCAGAGGCTCAGAGTCAGCCAGGTCCCAGCAATAGTCTGTGTCCTGGACAAAGTTGCTGGCTTGCCTTCTCCCGGCTCAAAATTGAGCTCTGGGACTTCTCAGAAGTCACCCCTTTCTTAGTGCTTCATCCAGCAGAAAAACACCATTCTCTCTGAGCTTACACCAGTTGGATTTCCAGCATCAGATGCAGCTGAACTTACTACCAACCTTAAAGTAAAAGGGGCTATACCTCGGGGTATCTACATCCTGAGAATAAAAGAACTTGATTTCTTTGGCTTGTCCGCTCATCCAGGGCTTCCCTTGTGGCTCAGATAGTAAAGAATTTGCCTGCAATGCTGGAGTCCTGAGTTCGATCCCTGAGTTGGGAAGATCCCCTGGAGGAGGGCATGGCAACCCACTCCAGTTATTCTTGCCTGAAGAATCCCCATAGGACAGAGGAGCCCTTGGGATCCTCATGGGCTGTAGTCCATCAGGTTGCAGAGTCAGACACAACTAAGCACAGCACACAGTCCTTAAATCTTCAGGTAGATATGAACTTTTTATTTAACACTTGATGTGGGATGTCAGAAAAAAAAAATTGAAACCCAGAGTTTTGCCACTCAATGAAAACAATGATCAAACTGACAAAAGCCATCAGAATTGACTTTTTAGGAAATCTTAACACTGACCAAAGGTTTTCAGCAGCATGGGGAGTACTTATCCAAGAAAAACAGCCTGATTCTCAGTAAGAATAACAAGTTTTGTGGTGTTTGAACTTGCTCTAGTCTTATCTCCACCCTCCAACTGGGGATAGCCTTGAAAATATCAGCCCATATTCCCAATACCAGAGGGAGCAGAATGGACTATAGTTATAAATAATTTGTTTTTTAAAGCTAAAAAGTAAAAACAATCCAAATATCCATCAACATGAATGAATGGATTAACAAAATGTGGCACATTTGTACAATGGAATATTACTCCACCACAAAAAGGAATGTGGTAATGATGTACACCACAGAACGAATTAAAATTAAAAATATTATGGTAAATGAAAGAACCTAGATACAAAATGTCATATATTATATTACTCTATTTATATAAAATGTCCAGTCAAGGCAAATCCATAAGGTTTCTAGAGAATGTGGGGAGAGGGAATTGGGAATGAGGTAAGATGTTTCTTTTTGAAGTGATGAAAATGTTTTAGAATTAGATAGTACTGGGAATTCCCTAGTGATCCAGTGGTTAGGACTGGGCTCTTTCACTGCTGTGGCCCCTGGCTCAATCCCTGGTCAGGGAACTGAGATCCTGCAAGCCATGCGGCATGGCCAAAAAAAAAAAAAAAAGGGAATTAGCTGCTAGTGATGATAACACAGGCTTCCCAGGTGGCACTAGTGGTATAGAACCTGCCTGCCAATGCAGGTCAGACATAAGAGATATGGGTTCCATCCCTGTGTCAGGAAGGTCCCCTGCAAAGGGGCATGGCAATCTGCTCTATTATTCTTTCCTAGACAATACCATGGACAGAAGAGCCTGGCGGGCTATAGTCCATGGGGTCAAACAGATTCAGTCAAAACTGAAGTGATGGGCTTCCCTGGTGGTTCAGTGGGTAAGGACGTCGCCTTGCAGTGCAAGGGACGCCAGTTTGATCCCTGGCCTGGAAGATCCCACATGCCGCAGAGCGGCTGGACGGATGTGTCCAATTATTGAGCTGGAGCTCTGGAGCGCATGTGCCCAGAGCTGGTGCTCTGCAACAAGAGAGGCCACTGTGATGGGAGGCCCACACAGGCCAAAGAACAAAGATAAATAAATGAAAGATCAATAGAAGTGGTCAAAAAAAAGAAAAGATACAAAAAAAAAAAAAAAAACCAACCTGAAGTTACTTAACATGAAGCACGCTGATTGCACAGCACTGTGAAAAATGCTAAAAATTTTGTATACATTAAAGTGATGGATTTTATATTATTTGAATTGCAATTTAAAATTTTCTCTCTCAAAAAATAAAAATTAAAAAATAAATTGCTCAAAAAGCTGAGGCGATCCACAATTTCCCTATGTCTCTACTAACTATAGCTTTATGATTTGATCAGCTTCATAATTCCTATTAAAGTTGGAGTAATTAAGGATATTGTCTGTAAAAGTGTCTAAGATGTTAGCATATGGAAGGGTGGAAAGCTCTCCCATTATGCAGGAGAACTGGTTCGAGTCACATACAAGCCATCATCTTGGACTGTTTTCATTGGATTTGAGGTTAATTTTAAGAGTTGTAAAGATCTTAGACTGAATCTTCCAAGAAGAATGGGAAAAGCCTGCCAGTGTCACACAGTGTCAACACAATGTCAGTGTTGAGGAACAGCTAACATCTTGAATTCCATGAAACCACAAGACCGAAACAAACAACAGTGATGGAAAACAACCTACAATTCATTGCATGTAAGTGACTGAAATCGAAGTAGATTCCTAAAATGAATATGAAATGCAAAGAAAGAAGAGAAAGTTTGCAATCTTGATCTGAATCATGTCTTTCTTGTTTCGTGGCCATAGCTGTGCATGAGTGTGAGTTCTGTATACATTTTATGTGCCAGACCCTGGGAAATGTGCTTTATCTGTTAGTAAATATAGAAAGTATTACTATTATTCTTGTTATACTTTTAGAATGAGTCTCAAAGAAGTCAAGGATTGGCACACAAAGCCCATGTTCCCAACCTCTTCCCTAAATCATTCCCATGGGAGCCTGTCTGCTAACCAACTCAGCCCCTCACGAACATCTTAGACTGAATTGCCAGTTTCTGTTGGCATTCAGACACTGAATAGAGACAATTCCTCTGGGAACCTGGTTGCAGTCACTTCAGAGGTGTTGCACAGCTGTGCTGGCCTTTGGAGCAGAACCACTTCCCACATGGAGGTCAATTCCTTTTGTGAACAGAAGATAGGCCTAGACAGAGGTTACCCAAGGAACCCTAGGGTCAACTAAAAGACTCTAAAGGAAGAGTCATAGGTTCAGACAGTGGATGCTGAAAAGGAAGAGCAGATTTGGGTCTCAGAATGTTATAAGGAAATCAAGAATAGAAAAGCCAGGCATATAAATTAAAGTGATGGATTTTATATTATTTGAATTGCAATTTAAAATTTTCTCTCTCAAAAAATAAAAATTAAAAAATAAATTGCTCAAAAAGCTGAGGCGATCCACAATTTCCCTATGTCTCTACTAACTATAGCTTTATGATTTGATCAGCTTCATAATTCCTATTAAAGTTGGAGTAATTAAGGATATTGTCTGTAAAAGTGTCTAAGATGTTAGCATATGGAAGGGTGGAAAGCTCTCCCATTATGCAGGAGAACTGGTTCGAGTCACATACAAGCCATCATCTTGGACTGTTTTCATTGGATTTGAGGTTAATTTTAAGAGTTGTAAAGATCTTAGACTGAATCTTCCAAGAAGAATGGGAAAAGCCTGCCAGTGTCACACAGTGTCAACACAATGTCAGTGTTGAGGAACAGCTAACATCTTGAATTCCATGAAA
This sequence comes from Tragulus kanchil, assembly GCA_022376925.1. Classification (NCBI taxonomy): domain Eukaryota; kingdom Metazoa; phylum Chordata; class Mammalia; order Artiodactyla; family Tragulidae; genus Tragulus; species Tragulus kanchil. The sequence goes on along the minus strand of JAIOJX010000001.1, from coordinate 59,301,374 downwards.
CCACAAGACCGAAACAAACAACAGTGATGGAAAACAACCTACAATTCATTGCATGTAAGTGACTGAAATCGAAGTAGATTCCTAAAATGAATATGAAATGCAAAGAAAGAAGAGAAAGTTTGCAATCTTGATCTGAATCATGTCTTTCTTGTTTCGTGCCATAGCTGTGCATGAGTGTGAGTTCTGTATACATTTTATGTGCCAGACCCTGGGAAATGTGCTTTATCTGTTAGTAAATATAGAAAGTATTACTATTATTCTTGTTATACTTTTAGAATGAGTCTCAAAGAAGTCAAGGATTGGCACACAAAGCCCATGTTCCCAACCTCTTCCCTAAATCATTCCCATGGGAGCCTGTCTGCTAACCAACTCAGCCCCTCACGAACATCTTAGACTGAATTGCCAGTTTCTGTTGGCATTCAGACACTGAATAGAGACAATTCCTCTGGGAACCTGGTTGCAGTCACTTCAGAGGTGTTGCACAGCTGTGCTGGCCTTTGGAGCAGAACCACTTCCCACATGGAGGTCAATTCCTTTTGTGAACAGAAGATAGGCCTAGACAGAGGTTACCCAAGGAACCCTAGGGTCAACTAAAAGACTCTAAAGGAAGAGTCATAGGTTCAGACAGTGGATGCTGAAAAGGAAGAGCAGATTTGGGTCTCAGAATGTTATAAGGAAATCAAGAATAGAAAAGCCAGGCTCTGTAGTTCAGGGCTCACACCCAAAGAATGGGATTTAAACCCTGATTCTGCATGTATTCTTATAGCCATCCTCTTTCTTTCCCAAATTGGCTTAATTGAGCCTCAGTTCCTTGGTTCAAATCAAATGAAATGGGGCTTCCCAGGTAGTGCAGTGGTAAAGAATCCACTTGCCAATGCAGGTTCAATCCCTGGGTTGGGAAGATCCCCTGGAGAAGGAAATAACAACCCACTCCAGTATTCTTGCCTGGGAAATCCCATGGACAGAGGAATCTGGAAGGCTACAGTCCATGGGCTCACAAAGAGTAGGACATGACTGAGCATGTGCACATGCACACACACACAATCAAATGAAACAGAGACAACATGCTCTACATTGCAAGTGTTGAGTGTTCCTCCAGTCATACACCTTAAGGTAGTGCTCCCTACCCTCTGAGATCTAATGCCTGATGATCTGAGGTGGTGCAATAATATAATAATAATAATAAAGAATAATAATGATAGAATAATAATAGAAATAAAGTGCACAATAAATAAAATGCACTTGAATCATCCCCAAACCATCCCCTCCATCCTCAGGTCCATGGAAAAACTGTCTTCCATGAAACCAGTCACTGGTGCCAAAAAGGTTGGAGACTCTTACCTTAAGGAATCTATTTACCCTTAGACACCCTTTTACCAGAGGCACTCGTATTTCTGGCCAAAAAAAAAAAAAACACCAAAAAAACCAAGCAAATCCTAAACAGGAATTCAAAATGCCACCCACCTGAATTGCCAGTTTCCGAAATGAAATTTTCAAAGCTTATTTCTCTTTTTCCTGAACCCACAGCCTCTCATCATTTCTCACATACCCTCCTTGGCCTCCCACATAGGCCTATCACACAGTCAGCCACTCAGGAATCATCTCTGTAATTTCCATGTCAGATGAGATGGAATTCTGCATGACTTTTTTTTTTTTTTGACCAAATAAGTCTGAGCACAAATTTCAATAATGCAGTGTCTCCAGTGAGTTGGACACCAGTGACGTACAGAAAGGAAAACACAGCTAAAATAAATGAACACATCCTGTCTGTTGATCCATGCGTTTTTAAATGGGAAACTGAAAGAGAAATCAGGGTGAAAGATCCACAAAATAATCCAGTGGTCCAGGTGGGTAGGTGTGAGACAAGTGCTAGCAATGCGTCATCTCAACTGGCATCAGGACATGACATTTAAGTCATGTCCATTAGGAATAAATGCTACTAGGCCATTAGATTTGCAGGTGATTTGCTAAAGACCTGTATCTCCCTACTGATCAACAGGGATAGCATGGCTTGCAGTAGATGGCCAGTGACAAGTCCTTATTTCCATCAGAAGCACTATGTGTGCCCCCCAAATCTATATAGTTTGTGGGAAATTATACTTCGCCAAAGGGCTTCCCAGGTGACTTAGTAGTAAAGAACCTGTTTACCAATGCAGGCGACACAACTTTGATTCCTGGGTCAGGGAGATCACCTGGAAGAGGGCATGGCAACCCACTCCAGTATTCTTGCCTGGAGAATCCCACAGAGGAGCCTAGCAGGCTACAGTTCATAGGCTCACAGAAGAGTCAGACACAACTGAGCAACTAAGCATTCATGCACACTTTGTCAAAACAAAAACAGCTGTTCTTCCATAGAGAATCCCATGCAGACTCCCAGAATTGAGATTCAGATATGTCTGCTATAATACCTTCCATATTTGTAATAGTCCCTTAATGTATAAACAATTCTCAGGATTTCTCTGGAGATTCAGTGATTAAGAATCTGTGCTTCTAATGCAAGGGGCACAAGTTTGATCCCTGATCAGGGAACTAAGATCTTCCATGCTGCATGGCCAAAAATTTAAAAAATGATAATTAAAATTAAAAAATATATATATATATACATAAATTTAAAAATTCTCCAATGAAATGAATCTCTGTCATACAAAGTAGACATTATTGCATCTTTTGATCCTGTACTCCTCAGTATGGAAATGATTTGAGCACATCAAGAGTGCTCATTATGAATCTAGTCATAATAAGTTAGGATGAAAACACCTTATACTAATGGATTTCAGTCAAGAAGAAATCTATACATTCACACTAGGGTAAGGTTAGAGAAAAATTTAAGGCTATGACAGACTTATTTTAAATAAGGAAAGCTTTTAATGTATGATCAATAATAGGCATGCTAGTTAAGCACATAAGATATCTGAAGTTAGAAAACTTGAGTGGAATTCCTTCCTCCAACTCTTCCCAGCTATGTGAACTTGAGCATTAAATAAGTTAACTTAAATCTCAGTTTTCTCATCTGTAAAACTCATTGGATTTTTTCCTCTTGAATGCTCCAATGGCATCTTGCACTGATTTCATTTTAGAATTGATCATACTGTGTTTTAATTACCTAGTGAATTGTTTGCATTCCTCACTTTTTCATGGTGGCATCTAATCTAGAAATTATGTGCACACTCCTACAAGTGTAATTACTGAGCCTTGGGGAGTGCTAACCTCCAGAGGTATAATTGCTGAGTCTTAGGGAATGCTTATCAGGAGTTTCTGAATGACGCTCTAAAGTAGCTGAACCATTTCATCCTCCCACAAGAAGTATGTGAGTTCCTACTTCCCAACATTGTCACCACACTTGATGTTATCAGAGACTGATTTTTTTCTTTTTCAAAAATGACTGTAAAATGAGCAATCGTTTTAATGTGCATTTACCTGATTTCTAGTAAAGCTGAGTATTTTTTGTATGCTTCTTGTCCAGTTGGGTTCTTCTTCTGTAAAGTACCAAATTACATCCTTGGATCATTCTTCTATTGGACTGTTTGTCATTTGATTTGTTGCCACTCTTTCTAAAAATTAGTCAATTAATTAATTTGGCTCTGCCAGATCTTAGATGCAGCACACAAGATCTTCAATCTTTGTTGTGGCATGTGAGATCTTTACTTTATTTCATATTTTTAGTTGTGGCATGCAGAATCTTTAGTTGTGGGATCTAGTTCCCTGACCATGGATCGAACCCCAGGCCTCCTGTGTGGGAGCTCAGAGTCTTAGCCACTGGACCACCAGGGAAGTCTCCCTGTTGCCACTCTATATACTCTTTGAATAACCTTATTCTGTGATTTTAGAGGGCTTCCCAGGTGACTCAGATGGTAAAGAATCTACCTACCAATGCAAGTTCTATTCCTGGGTCGGGAAGATCCCCTGGAGTAGGAAATGGCAACCCATTCCAGTATTCTTGCCTGGAGAATCCCATGGACAGAGAAGCCTGGCAGGAACCTTTAGTATCTCTCTTTGTGTCTTATGTTTCTTATAATGTCTTTTGCATCATTTGCATCAATTTGGCATTTATTAAATCAATATACTGTTTATTTAAACACTGATGCACAAGCATTTGAACCAAATAAATCATAACAGATTTAAATGCTGGTTGTACTGTGCTTAGTCACTCAGTCATGTCCAGCACTTTTCGACCCCAGCTGAACCACAAGGAAAGCCAGGAATTAATTGGGGTTCCCAGGGAGCTTAGTGGTAAAGAATCCACCTGAAATGCAGGAGACCTGGGTTTCATCCCTGGGTCGGGAAGTTCCCCTGGAGAAGGGAATGGCAACCCACTCCAGTATTCTTGCCTGGGAAATCCCATGAACAGAGAAGCCTGGCGGGCTACAGTCTATAGGGTCACAAAGAGTCAGATATGCCTGAGCTACTGAGCACAGCGCATGAGGAACTAGCTAAAGGTGAGTAGCACTAGGAGAATTCTCATCTCTTCCTCCTTGAGTGATGGGAGACTAACTTCAAAGCAAAATGTAATTATCCTGAGGAACTTCCTTGATCTTCAAAATCTAGTAAGCAGATGCTTATTTTTAAAAATTAAAGGCAACATCAAATGCTGGCAAGTATGTGGAACAACATAAGGACTGTTTGTCATTTGATTTGTTGCCACTCTTTCTAAAAATTAGTCAATTAATTAATTTGGCTCTGCCAGATCTTAGATGCAGCACACAAGATCTTCAATCTTTGTTGTGGCATGTGAGATCTTTACTTTATTTCATATTTTTAGTTGTGGCATGCAGAATCTTTAGTTGTGGGATCTATTTCCCCTGACCATGGATCGAACCCCAGGCCTCCTGTGTGGGAGCTCAGAGTCTTAGCCACTGGACCACCAGGGAAGTCTCCCTGTTGCCACTCTATATACTCTTTGAATAACCTTATTCTGTGATTTTAGAGGGCTTCCCAGGTGACTCAGATGGTAAAGAATCTACCTACCAATGCAAGTTCTATTCCTGGGTCGGGAAGATCCCCTGGAGTAGGAAATGGCAACCCATTCCAGTATTCTTGCCTGGAGAATCCCATGGACAGAGAAGCCTGGCAGGAACCTTTAGTATCTCTCTTTGTGTCTTATGTTTCTTATAATGTCTTTTGCATCATTTGCATCAATTTGGCATTTATTAAATCAATATACTGTTTATTTAAACACTGATGCACAAGCATTTGAACCAAATAAATCATAACAGATTTAAATGCTGGTTGTACTGTGCTTAGTCACTCAGTCATGTCCAGCACTTTTCGACCCCAGCTGAACCACAAGGAAAGCCAGGAATTAATTGGGGTTCCCAGGGAGCTTAGTGGTAAAGAATCCACCTGAAATGCAGGAGACCTGGGTTTCATCCCTGGGTCGGGAAGTTCCCCTGGAGAAGGGAATGGCAACCCACTCCAGTATTCTTGCCTGGGAAATCCCATGAACAGAGAAGCCTGGCGGGCTACAGTCTATAGGGTCACAAAGAGTCAGATATGCCTGAGCTACTGAGCACAGCGCATGAGGAACTAGCTAAAGGTGAGTAGCACTAGGAGAATTCTCATCTCTTCCTCCTTGAGTGATGGGAGACTAACTTCAAAGCAAAATGTAATTATCCTGAGGAACTTCCTTGATCTTCAAAATCTAGTAAGCAGATGCTTATTTTTTAAAAATTAAAGGCAACATCAAATGCTGGCAAGTATGTGGAACAACAATAACTCTCATTTATTGCTGCTAGGAATGCAAAGTGGTACAGTCAATTTGGAAGACCATTTGGTGGTTTCTTACAAAACTAAACATACTTGCCAAATGATCCAGTAATCATGCTTTTTGGTATTTACCCAAATGAGTTGAAAACTTAATATCCACACAAGAACCTGCACATGGATATTTACAGCAGTTTTATTCATAATCACCAAAATTTAAAAGCAACCAGAAGGTCTTTCAATAAATAAATGGATATACAAATTGTGGTACATCCATGCATGAAAAATGATTCAACGATAAAAAGAAATGAGCTATCAAGTTGTTTAAAATATGGAGGAAACTTAAACGCGTGTTTTTGAGCTAAAAAGACCAGACTTACAGTATGTAAATCTTACATACTGTATGATTACAAACATATGACTTTCTGGGAAAGAAAAACCTATAGCCACAGTAAAAAGAACAGTGGTTGTCTGGAGTTCATAGGGAGTGAGGAGGAATGACTAAGTGGAGTACAGGGGCGTTTAGGACTGTAAATCTATTCTCTGTGATACTGTAATTGTGGATAATGACCTTATGCTTTTGCCAAAACCTATGGAACTTTACAATGCAAACGGTCAACCTGAATGGATGCAAACTTTTAAAGTCACTTAGAGGGACTTCTCTAGTGGTCCAATGATTAAGACTCTGCATTTCTAATGCAGAAGGGCATTCAATCCCTGTTCAGAGAACTAGATCCTGCATGCTGCAACTAAGGATCCCACATGCTGCAACTAACCCAGTACAACCAAATAAATAAAAATAAAAATCACTTATAAGTTCCATAAACCCCCAAAAGAATGCAGAATGTGACAAGAGAATCTAACTGTATTACAAGTGTATGAAATAACCTCTCTGTGGGGAAGGGGTGGGAGAAAAAGTGCTAACCTAAACAACTTTGGAACTTAATGGAGTCTGTAAGACTGTTAGCGCCAGAATCTAGGTTTTTTCTGCCCACTGAAGCCAAATTTAAAAAAAAACATGGAAACAGTGGAGGAAATAGAAAGATGGCTTTAATTCTCTGCCAGCCATAACACAGCAGGCTAGTGGCTCAAGAACTGTGCCCTTCTTCCTCAGGGAACCCAGAGACTATATGGCCTGGCTCTTGCAGTCTTAGGATAAATGATAAGGCTCAAAGGAATGAAGATCTTGTGTTCTTCTTGCCTTGTTTCAAAAACAGTCATGGCTGATGTCAGGGAGCCCGCTAATTGTGTCCGTTTGTCTCCAGTTTATTTTACTGTGGCCTTCTTTCTGAAATGCAAAAAGCTACAGAGTGATTTGCAAAGAGAGCACGGTGAAGGTACAGGATGTAATTAGTATAGAGTTAAAGGGTAACAGGTGCAGGATGTAACTCATGCAGATTTAGGGGGCGATAGATGTGGAATGAAATTTACATAGTGTTAGGGGGTGATAGGTTGACTTCTAGTTATAAACACTACAGATTAGTAACAGTTAAAATAACAGTTAAAGTAAAACTAGGAGTGATCTGCCCTGTTAACTGTTTTTTTTTTTTAATTTTTTTGTCTCCTTTGTTCTTGGAAAATGGAAAGAAAAGAAAGAAAAACTCATTCCTGAAAGAAAAACCCATTCCTCATTTTCCCTTTCACTTGCAACAAGACTAAAGGCAAAATGGACTGCACAAATTCTATATTCTAGAAAGTACATTTTTTTCCTGTCAGGAATGGGCTAACAATTCTGAAAGCGCTATACATGTATTTGAAAATGAACAATTAAGTAAATAGATGGTAAATGGCGGGAACCAGATTTCTCACTGTTGGAATGAAAATTTACGGATTATCAAGGGGAGTATTCTAGAATGACCTATGTCATGTGGTAATGGAATTAGAGCTGCCAACATCAATAATAATTTCTATTTAATTTAATATAAATACAGATGGTTACATATAAATGTATTTATAGATATTGTATGTACCATTATAAAGTCTGGTCATGTTAGAATCATCAGTGGATGCTAAATCTACGGGTACTTTTCAAGACAAACAGAACATATGCATGCTCTTAAAGGTCTTCTCTACAGAATGCTTATCAGCTGCAAGGGAGAACCAGGTAGTGTGTCAATCAGACAGCAGTTAAACCAGTTGATCATTATTAACATTGCCACTGAATGTCAGATGAACATTGTGTTCCTCTAGAGGCAGTATACTCTGAATGAATATAGTGTTCACTTATGTAGTATTTCAGTAAAGTATGTATAACCTGAACCTAATTAGGAGGAAATATCTGATCAACCCCAAATAAGGAATGCTCTATTTTTAAAAAGTGAGGAGAGGTAATTCTACAAAACAATGGAATGTCACAAAAAAAAGAAAGGAAACTTATGAAAGTGTTCCAGGTTGAAACAGGCTAGAGACATGACAAAGAAATACAGCAACTGCTCCTAGACCAGATATTATATGGGAGGGAAATTATGGCTATAAAGGTAAATAACATCATTGTGTTAACTTACAAAACTAAAATTCAGATGGTAGATTAGATACTACATCGATGTTAAATTTATTAAAGTTGATAACTGTACTAGAATTATGTCAGATAATATTCCTGTTCTTGGGAAACACACTCTGAAGTATTTACAAGTAAAGAGTCATGATGTATGCAACTTTCATATAATTGAGGAGGAAAAATCATATATGCCTTACTTTCTGGCATATAATAAGATATTTCACACTCATCTTGTTTGCCTGCCCAAAGGGAAATTTTATCAGAGACAAAGATCAGGCTGTTAGGTCTGCTGTTTGCAACTGAGGTGTATTTGCATCTAAATTCTTTCAGTGGTTAGTAGTAGGAAATATTAATAGGCATATACATAGTCACATATACGTATATAAATATTTTTTCTTTTTTTTTAGATTTGGCCTCTTTTAATTGATTTTTTATTTATTTTTCATCCATCTTTGTTCTTCGGCCTGTGTGGGCCTCCCATTGCAGTGGCCCCTCTCATCGCCGAGGACTGGCCCCGGGCGCATGCGCTCCAGAGCACTGGCTCATAACTGGACACACCTATCCAGCCGCTCCATGGAACGTGGGATCTTCCCAGGCCAGGGATCGAACTTGCATGGCAAGGCAGACTCTTTATCCCCTGGACCACCAGGGAAATCCAGGAATATATACTTATTATATTCTCTTTTTTTTCTTTCTTGGCTGCACCATGAGGTATTTGGGATCTTGGTTCAGGGACTGACTCCTCACCCCTGCACTGGAAGTGCAGAGTCTTAACCACTGAACCTCCAGGGAAGTCCCATAGATGTATCTTAGAAATCATGAAAAAAAAGGTTCTTTTTCTTGCCTGTGTATGAATGTGCTTCATTTTTCCCGATCTGATCAACCCCAAATAAGGAATGCTCTATTTTTAAAAAGTGAGGAGAGGTAATTCTACAAAACAATGGAATGTCACAAAAAAAAGAAAGGAAACTTATGAAAGTGTTCCAGGTTGAAACAGGCTAGAGACATGACAAAGAAATACAGCAACTGCTCCTAGACCAGATATTATATGGGAGGGAAATTATGGCTATAAAGGTAAATAACATCATTGTGTTAACTTACAAAACTAAAATTCAGATGGTAGATTAGATACTACATCGATGTTAAATTTATTAAAGTTGATAACTGTACTAGAATTATGTCAGATAATATTCCTGTTCTTGGGAAACACACTCTGAAGTATTTACAAGTAAAGAGTCATGATGTATGCAACTTTCATATAATTGAGGAGGAAAAATCATATATGCCTTACTTTCTGGCATATAATAAGATATTTCACACTCATCTTGTTTGCCTGCCCAAAGGGAAATTTTATCAGAGACAAAGATCAGGCTGTTAGGTCTGCTGTTTGCAACTGAGGTGTATTTGCATCTAAATTCTTTCAGTGGTTAGTAGTAGGAAATATTAATAGGCATATACATAGTCACATATACGTATATAAATATTTTTTCTTTTTTTTTAGATTTGGCCTCTTTTAATTGATTTTTTATTTATTTTTCATCCATCTTTGTTCTTCGGCCTGTGTGGGCCTCCCATTGCAGTGGCCTCTCTCATCCCTGAGCACTGGCTCTGGGCGCATGCGCTCCAGAGCACTGGCTCATAACTGGACACACCTATCCAGCCGCTCCATGGAACGTGGGATCTTCCCAGGCCAGGGATCGAACTTGCATGGCAAGGCAGACTCTTTATCCCCTGGACCACCAGGGAAATCCAGGAATATATACTTATTATATTCTCTTTTTTTTCTTTCTTGGCTGCACCATGAGGTATTTGGGATCTTGGTTCAGGGACTGACTCCTCACCCCTGCACTGGAAGTGCAGAGTCTTAACCACTGAACCTCCAGGGAAGTCCCATAGATGTATCTTAGAAATCATGAATACCTTCAATTCCAATACATCCACACAGGGTTCTTTTTCTTGCCTGTGTATGAATGTGCTTCAGTTGTGTCCGACTCTTTCTGACCCCCATGGACTGTAGCCTGCCAGGTTCCTCTCTCCATGGAATTCTCCAGGCAAGAATACTGGAGTGGGTTGCTATTTCCTACTCCAGAGAATCTTCCCAATGCAGAGATCAAACCCGCATTCTCTTGCATTGGTAGGCGGGTTCTTTACCATTCTGCTACCTGGCAAGCCCCTTTTCTTGCCTATGTTATTCCATATTTGTAAAGTCTCTTCTCCCTCAGTGAGAACCCTGGCTCCATATAATAACAACATTATAAGAATTAGAGAAGAAATCAATGAAAATGCAAACAGAAAATCCAAAGAGAAAGTCCATGAAACTAAAAATTGATCCTTTGAAAAGATAGAAAGCAAAGGAAATACTCTGTAACTCATTGCATGAGGCCAGCATTGCCCTAATATCAAACCAGGCAAAGATACTACAAGAAAAGAAAATTGCAGACCAATAACTCTCATGAACATAGATGAAAAATTCTCGACAAAGTATTAGTAAACCAAATCCAACAATACATAAAAAGAATCATACACTCACAACCAGCTGGCATTTATCTCAGTTATGTAAGGCTGGTTCAAAATCAATTAATGTAAATTCATGACATTAACAGGCTAAAAAAAATTATATGATCATACCAATAGATACAGGAAAGCATCTGACAACATCCATTATCCATTCTCTTTTTAAATATTTATTTATTTATTTGTTTATTTCACTGTGCTGAGTTTTAATTGCAGCACTCGGATCAATCTTTGTTTTAGCACGTGGGATCTTTAGCTGCAGTATGCAGACTCTTAGTTGCAGCATGTGGGATCAAGCTCTCTGACCCTGGACTGAACCTGAGTCCCCTGCATTGGAAACATGAAGCCTTAACCAGTGGACCACCAGAGAAGTCTCCCATTACCCATTCTTGATAAAAATTCTTAGCAAATTCAGAATAAGGGGAACTTCCTTAACTTGAGAAAGGATGTCTTGTGGGCACAGCTATTATCATACTTAATAAAGAGAAACTTGAAGCTTTCCCACTACGAGCAAATAAAAAGCAAAGATGTTCGATCTCACCATTCCTTTTCAACATTGTAGTGGGGGTTCTAGTTAATGTAATAAAACAAGGAAATAAAAGGCAAACAGATTTGGGAAAGAGGATAAATTGTCTTCATTCACAGATGACATGATCATGTATATAGAAAATTCCAAATAATTGGCCACCTCCACAATAACAAATAATTAACAATAACAAAATACACACATACACAAAACACAGGCCTTCCGGAACTAATAAGAAATCATAACAAAGTTGCAGAATACAAGTTAATGTGCAAAAGTCAAATGCTTACCTATATAGCAGCAATGAAAAAGATGAATTTGAAATTGAAGAACAATACCGTCTACATTATTGTTGTTGTTTTGTACCTAAGCCATATCTGACCCTTTGTGACCTAATGGACTGCAGCTCACCAGGCTCCTCTGTCCATGGGATTTCCTAGGCAAGAATACTGAAGGGGATTGCCATTTCCTCCTTCAGGGGACCTTCCCAATCCAGAGAGTGAACCTGTGTCTCCTGCATCTTTTGCATTACAAGCAGATTCTTTACCACTGAGCCCCTGAGGAAGCCCAATCATTTACATTGTTGTTCTGTCACTAAGTCGTGTCCAATTCTTTGTGACCCCATTGACTGCAGCACACCAGGTTTCCCCATCCCTCACTATCTCCGTGAGTTTGCTCAAATTCATCCCCTGCCACCCTCTTCTCCTTTTGCCTTCTAATTTTCCCAGCATCGGGGTCTTTTCTAATGAGTCGGCTCTTCATATCAGGTGGTCAAAGTGAAAGGGTTCTACCTCAATTTGAGACTTAAACCCAGGGCCGAGACCTAATCAAATCCTGTTTGGGACTTGAACCCACGTGGCTGGAGCTTGAATTCCAGCCAAAACCCTGTTTGGGACTTGAACCCACTTGGCTGGGGCTTGAATCTAGCCAAACCCTGTCTGAGACTTGAACCCACATGACCGGGACTTAATCCAGCACTCACCCAATGTCTGGACCCACTGAGGCTCAGGTTCTTCATGCTTCAATGCAGAAGGAATTCAGCGAGAGGCAGAGTGATAGGCAAGAAGAGGATTTATTAGGATAGGGTACTTGTAAGAGGTGCAAGCAGGCAGGCAGGAAAGCTCTGCACCTCTTCTTTGGGTGGGCAGCAACATATATATAGGAGGGTAGAAGACTGCCTTCCTCAAGTAGACGCAGATGCAGACACAGGGCGTGCCTCATTAGCTCCTCCTTCCCCAGCTCTTCCTGCTTTATTGAATAAGGAGCAGCATTCTTGAGTTATCGTTAACTTATTGGCCTCACAACTTTTTCCAGGTTTTACCTTTGCACCTACAGACCCCTACTAGGACTCCACAACTACCTAACTATTCTACTCTGTCCCTATCAGAAGTATTGGGGCTTCAATTTCATCATCAGTCCTTCCAATGAATATCTGGGGTTGATTTCCTTTAGGATTGACTGGCTTGATTTCCTTGCAGTCCAAGGAACTCTGCAACCCCATGGACCTCCAGGTTCCTCTATCTAGGCAAGACTACTGAAGTGGGTTGCCATACCCTCCTCCAGGGGATTTTCCCAACCCAGGAACTGAACCTGGGTCTCCCACATTGCAGACAGATTCTTTACCACCTGAGCCAGCAGGGAAGCCCACCATTTCCATTAGCATCCCTTAAAAAGAAATACTTAGGGGTATATCAAAATATGTGTAAGATCTATATGAGGAAAACTACAAAGCTCTGATGAACAGACATGACCATGCTCAGCCGGGAATCACCAATGAGAACAGCTGGCAGGAAGTTCACCAGGTGGGCGAGGAGCACAAAGGCAAGCCCCAGGGTCTGTGTGTGGGGTCTGGGCTCTGTCCAGGGGCCCAGCAGCACCTTGCTTCTCCCTAGGCTGACTGCCTTGGGCACATGCAGCACCTGGAGCACCTGCTGTTCTATGGAGCTGACATGGGGGCTCAAAATGTCTCGGAGGACACAGCCTTGCATATCTGTGCCCTCTACAACCATGTGTGCCTGCACATATGCACACAGGTGATGCTGTACACTGACCACGTGTGTGTGCATGTCTGACCATATGCGTCTCACCACAATCATGTGTTCTGCATCCTTGCAGTGAGCTGTGGCCTTGTAGGTGTATGTGTGCATGTCATTTCCCTAAACACATGTGTCACACATGTGTGTTCTGAACAACCACGTGTGAATTGTGTGCATCTGGACCCTCTGGGCCAGGTGGGACCTGCATGTTTACACCTGACCTGCTGGTCTCTGTGCTACACATGTGTGCACTGAACATGTAACTCTGGACCCTGTATGTACATGTGTTGTCACCCAGCTGTGACCCCCCCCTTACTCTGACCCTCCCACAGGAAATCTGTGCCCATGTCCTGCTTTTTCCTATGCTTTTCTATGGTGCCAGCAAGGATGTCCACAATTACTACAGCCAGACAGACTTCCTGGTACATGAATGTCTACAGGAGCGTGGGACTTCCCTGGGGCATGTCTGTCTGTCTCTGTGTGGCTTGGTCTCTCTGGATCCTGTTTTTATTCCCTGTAAAGCAGCGAGGGAGCTCTGACGCCAGCGTTGCCCCTGGGTGAGGTGGAGGAAGAGGGTGAGCCAGTGCAGTGCCCGACTCTTGTGGGGAATGCTCACTAACGATGGGCACTGAGGCCCCCTTCCAGAAAAAAGAGAGAAGGGTCAAAGGTCTCTGGGGCCAGGGGAAAACAGGCATGGACTACCAGAGATGGGTGGGGTGCAGAGGCCAAACCAGAGGCGAGAGGGGTGGTCCCAGATCCTGACTGAGCTCAGGTGATATTTCTGAGCCTTTTCTCTGGCCAGGTTTGGTTCTTATCACCAGTATGACCAGATGCATGGGTCTCTATGTGACCTGGAGTTCGTGAGGGGAAGTCAACAACCATTTTGTGGGGCCTTTTGATCACAGAGGGAGCTGGAACTCTGCTCTTAGTGGGAGCAAGGGCCTTCATGGGAGATGTGGGAAGAATATATCTGACCTGTGATTATCCTGTCAAGGGGGCAGAGGCAGCAGTGGAGGGCCTGCTGGGTACTGAGATGCAGGAGTGAGGGCAGAGAGGAGGGGGAGTCACAGGAGTAGGGCGGTGGTGGCCATGACTGAGACAGGAAAAATGGTGTATGAAGGGGTCATTCAGAGAATGGGCAGGGTAAGCAGTGTGCCCCAACTTTAGTTCGGAGAGTCTCATGTCCCAGGAGACCTCTTAGTCCCACACAGACTGGGGTGGTGAGTTAGGGGCCAAGGTCTAAGCCTGGGACTCCCAACTGAGGAAGACCCCACACAGGCATCCAAGGAGCCCCAAGGGCTAAGGGGAAGCAAGTTTGGTGCTGCTGGGCCTCCCTCCTCTGCTCCCTCAAGTGGCCATCATAGCAGGCAACTTTGAGCTTACAGATTTGGATGTTGGTGAGTTCTGCCCAGTCAGGGCCCTGCTGATATGGATTTATGGGGATTGTCGGACCCAACGTCCCAACAGTAAGGGCGTTGTTATAAGGGAGCCCCTAACCCTGAGCCTTTCCAACAGCTCTGCCAGTACAACTGGGAGTGGTCCTAATGGTCCATTAGTAGGCCCTGCACATATGGGGAACGTGCTGAGGGAAGAGCCTGTGTAGAGTGGACAAAGGGTCAAGGTGAAGGCCATGGTTAGGTGAGGGCTGTGAACTGGGATTATAGTCAGGTCAGGGTTAAGGGTATGATTATAATGTTTAAGACTTGAGTTGAAACTAGGGTTGAAAGTTAGGGTCAAGGTTTGTTTCCCTGTTGCGTCATGTTAAAGGCCAGTAGGGGACATGTGGCAATGGAGCTCAACCACAGGCTTTCAGTGTTTTTACTTCAGCCGGGAACATAAATCAGTTTAAGTGGCTCATAGCAAACTTCCACTGGACAAGATCACCTGTATGCCTGTGTAAAGAAATCAGAACACAGTGGTAGGGACGTATGGAAAAAGCGGCAGCTGTCTTGGAGCAAGGGCTCTGAGTTCTTGGCAGCCAGTACTTAAGAGGGAGCCCAGTACATGCCCTGTACTTCCTCCTCAATTTTGCTGAAAACTAAAATTGCTCTAAACATTTTTTTCTAAACCAATAAAAGAAATTCTTTTATGAACTCAGTTGAACACATTTTAATATATTTAAGTGACGTTTTCACCTCTTTTTCATAAATGTCTTTTGTAACAATTTTTATAGAATTTCTAATCTTCTATTTCTATATTTAAAAATTCTTCATGTATTTGGAATATTAGTCTTTTATCTGATGTACATTTTGTATCAGTTTTCTCCCAGACTGTCTTTTTAAAATTTTTATAACCTTTTCTTAATATAGAAGCAGTACATATGCATTGCAATAAAATTAGAATATATAAAAAAGCAAAAATAAGAAAATGAAGTTAACATTTTCTCACCATCAAGAGATTACCAATTAATGTAAGTAGATTCATTGATTACTCAGATTTCTTGTGTAAATCCTTCTGGGTTATGATATAACAGTTCTGAATTCATTCCTGGATTCATTTCATTAATCTTTTATTTATGATATATGTCTACTATCATTGGTAAAATTGCTCTATTGCCAAGGTTCTCTTTTTTAAGGTGCAAGATTGAATTTATTATTGTATCTGCACAGTTTTGAGAAAATACTGATTTACACAGAAAAATATTTCTACAATTATGGTGGTTTAAAAATATGTGTAAAAGCTATGTCGTATTTTCACCATTTGAGAGTCAGGGTATATATCCTCTTCTCCTTAAATCCGGGCTTAGTGACTCACTCATGTAAAACAGCTTACTCTGGAATAGCCTTATACTCTTCATTTAAGCTGATAGGAAAAGAAGCTTTAGTCAAAGGTCTTTCCAAAAATGAGCTAACCTGGCAGTAGAAATTAATAAAAATCGGAGTCTCTAACACTTTGGCATATGATACGTATAAATGTATCCGTGACTTTTATTAAACTTTTAAAATAAACTTTGGAAGAGTTAAGTCAAATAAAATGTTCTGAACTGATGTACCTCCACTGTACCTGTATTAGCTCAGGTTGCCATAACAAAATACCACTGACCGTGTGGCTTAAACAACAGAAATTTATGTTCTCACAGTTCTGAAAGCTAGAAGTCCAAGATCAAGGTGCCATCTGGGTTGGTTTCTGGTGAGAACTGTCTACCTTGTTCATAGATGGCCCTACTGTCACCGTGTGCTCACATGGCCTTTCATGTGTGTGTACTCTGGGAGGAAGGAAGGCATGGGGTGCTGTGAGACAAGAGTGACCTGTTTAGAGAGACCTTGTTCGTATCTCTTCTCCTTATATGGATACCAGTCCTATTGAATTAAGGCCCCATCTTTATTACTTCATTCACCATTTTTTGCCTGTTTATAGGTGCTATCTCCAAATACAGTCACATAGGGGATTAGGGCTTCAATATATACATTTGGAGGACGGGGAGACACAATTTAGTCCATAATACTATCATAGGATTCCCTGAAACATGTTGGAGAAAAAACTAATCTAATCCATTCAGCCTGCTTTCTTTACCTATGAGAAAGTGGGCCTAGAAAAGTACTATGGCACTTCAAGTTCATCTGGCTGGACTGTAACTTATGTCTCTCAACTATTTAGGGTTCTTTCTGCTACAACAAAAAAGATGCTTTTTTTCCCTTTGTTCTTATCCATTTGGGTCTAAAAGCTTCCTCTCATTTGCAGGAACTCATGGAAAAACAGACAGAGCATAGACATAGGGACATTGTGGGGAAGAAATAGGGAGGGGGAAGCATGGAGGGAGTAACATGGAAACCTATACTGTCATGTGTGGAAAAGATAGCTAGTGTCATTGTGCTAAGGGAATAGGAGTGCTCACAATGGCTTGGGGCAAAGGTCTGGAGGGGTGGGACAGGGGGAACTGGGGGGTTGGGGACCATGGATATGCATATGACTCATCTGGGAACATACATATCTGTGAACAACAAAACTCTGTAAAACCTTTAAAATAAAGAATAAAAATAAATAAATAAATAAATAAATAAAATAAAGACTTCCTCTCGTTTCCCATAGGGCTCCTGGGGGCCATTTTTAACTCAACTGTTTGAAAACATCTTTTTTCCCAAGCAGTTGGCAGAGAATTAAGATCCAAATCCTAGCTCAGCCTGGACTCCGCTGAAGCCTGGTGCTCTTCACTCCACAGCACACAGCTAACTCTGGCAACTTACTGTCTCCTGGGCTTCAACCCTACTGGTAAAGTTGACTATACTTTACCTGCGAAATAGCTGGGCTGGTCCAGTGAAGCCACAAGAGCCTATAGCTCTAAGATTCACAGAGAGCTGACTAGAGTCTAGACTTCTGATAGAATATACTTCCTCTTTCCTTAGTGACACTCTATACCTTACCTGTTTATCACAAGTAATTATTGTGGTGGTGGTGCTCAGTCATGTACAACTCTTTGAGACTCCTCTGTCCATGGGATTTCCCAGGCAAGCATACTGGAGTGGGTTGTCACAGGGAATCTTCCCAGCTCAGGAACTGAACTGGTGTCTCTTGTGTCTCCTGTTTGGAAGACAGATTCTTTACCACTGCGCTGCCTAGAAAAGTGAAGTAATGATTAGCAGAAATGCTTTTTGAAAGTTATTGGTTCTATCCTGAGCCAGAATCTCTTTCCAGTATTGGAATGGTGGAGGTACTAGTGGTGGAAACTGGCATCACAGCAGAAAAGTCAGTCTCAAAAAGGTCCTGGTATCTAAAGCTGTGTTTTTACTTAAGGTATTCCAAGAAATCCTGCTCTTGTTGAGGGTTCTGCCCATATAATTATGATTTCGTTGATTGAAATCTAATATATATACTATCACTACAATTTCAGAACTTTTTTCATTCCCCAAAGAAACTCCATACCACTTAGCATTTCCCTCTCCATTCCCTTTTCGTATCCCAGCTGCAACCAGCCACTAACCTGTTTTCTATCTCTATAGATTTCCCTATTATGCATATTTTATGTAAGTGGAATCATAAAATATGTGGTATTTTGTTTTTGGCTTCTTTCACTTGGCATGTTATTTTCACGCCATTATCACATGTATCAGAACTTCATTTCTTTTTAATAGCTGGAAAATATTCCATTGTATGGCTATAATATATTTTGTCTGTTCACTTATTATTGGATGAACATTTGGGCTGTTTCTACTTTGGGCTCTTATGAATAATGCTGTTATGAACATTCAAGCACAAGTTTTTGTGTGAACAAAATGTTTTATATCTCTTGGATATATACACCTAGGATTGGAAGTGCTGGATCATACGATGTACTTTATATAACATCCTTTTCATACTTTCTTTTACTTCTTTAAATGCAGCTACCTTTAGTTACTGAAACACATTTAAACTAAAATCTTTGTCAAGGAAATCCAATGCCTGGGCTTTCTCAATGGCAGCTTCTATTAACTGCTTTTATTACTCTATATATGAGCCATACGGGCTTCCCTAGTGGCTCAGACAGTAAAGAATCTGCCTGCAACACAAGAGCCGCAGGAGACACGGCCTCGATCCCTGGGTTGGGAAGATTCCCTGGAGGAGGGCATGGCAACCCACTGCAGTATTCTTGCCTGGAGAATCCCATGGACAGAGGAGCCAGGTGGGCTACAGTTCATAGGGTCGCCAAGGGTCGGATATGACTGAAGCAACTGAGCACACATGAGCACATGAGCTGTACGTCTTTTGTATGCCTCATTTTTTGTGTGTTGAAAACTAGACAATTTAAATAATATAATATTTAAATAATATAATATATAAATATTATAAATGATAGTGTATAATATTTAAATAATAAAATATTTCCAGAAATCAGATCCTTCCCTCCCCAGATTTGTTGCTTGTGTAGTGATTTTTCTCAGTTAATTTTGTAAAATCTGTACTCTTTCTTGTGTGTGGCCAGTAAAGTCTCTGTTCAATTAGTTTAGTGGTCAGTTAGTGACTGGTGAATGATTTCCTTAAGTGCCTGGAAACAGTGATTCCCAGCCTTTGCCATGGAACTCTGTGTGCATGTTGGGACATACTTTTGCCACCCTGCCAGGCAATGAACAACCAGGTTTTGAGCTTCACTTTCTGTTTATGCAGAGCCTCATTGTCAGTCAGAGGAGAGAATGTATAGCTTCTGACTGAGGTCTTTCAGTGGGAAATGCACAGCCCTGGGCATGTATACAGCCCTACACATGTGCATGACTTTTTAAATTTCCAGGACTATGTAGACCCTCTTCAAAGCTCCCTGGTACATCTTTCTGCAACTTTTTAAAGTTTTTGAACAGTTTGCTGTAAGTGTTGTCACTGCCTCAGGCAACCGTGATGTTAAACAATCACTACTGATTGCTTTTGACAAATGCTCCCAGGAAAAAGGCTTTTCATAGTGGATGAGATCAGAGTCGGGTCAAGTAGAGAGAAGCTTTTTGATTGCTTATAGCAGACCGAACTATCAGACAGAGCAAATAATGACAGCTATCTGGGCATGGAGGTTTACAGGAGCTTCAACCTCGTTCGCTTCTTCCAGGTGGCCACTAGGCTGCTGATTTTTTCATTGAGACAGTGAGGCTTTGGTTTTCAAGGCTGCTATGGTAATGAGGAAAGGGAACTGGCAGTGAGGCAAGATAAAATGATGAAAAGCTTACCATTCCTAGTGAAATGCAGTCATTTTTCATAAATACAGGCTCCCTAGATTATTTTCAGGCTTTGGCTAATCTCCAGAGTAATAATAAGTTTATCTCGACCAATATTTACAACATTCTCACTGGTTTTATGGAGGAGATAATTTTCAGAGGTCCTTACTCTACCATTCCTGCTCAGGTCATTATTCAGTTGCTACTGCTGCTTAGTTACTTCAGTCGTGTCCGATTCTGTGACCTCATGAACTACAGCCCTTCAGGCTCCTCTGTCCATGGAATTCTCCAGGCAAGACTATTGCAGTGGGTTACCATTTCCTTCTCCCATTATTCAGTTACCTTTGTAATTATAATTTAACAGCAAGCCTACAACTGGTATGGAGATAGTGCAAGCTGAGCTGCAGCAACTGGTAATTCTTTAAACTCACTACATTTGCATTAGCTAAGCTGGTAGTCAAAACTACGTAATTATAAAGATTGGTTTACAACCAAAATCACTGAAAAAATTGTTCTTATAAATTGGTTCATATAAAAACTCATGATGTAGGAGCCTTCCTGGTGGTCCTATGGGTAAAAAGTCCACCTTGCAGTGCAAGGGGCACCGGTTCGACCCCTGGCCCAGGAAGATCCCACGTGCCGTGGAGCTGTTGCGCCAGTGTGTCCAATTACATTCCCTGCTCTGGAGCACATGCTCCCAGAGCCGGTGCTCTGTGACGAGAGAGGCCACTGCGATGGGAGGCCCACACAGGCCAAAGAATAAAGATGGATGAAAATAAATGATGACTTAGAGACAAAAAAAGAGAGAAAAACTCATGAAGTATTCTAGAATTATACAGAGCTAATATTTCCATTTAAACTTTCTGAGTGAAGTTCAAGAGTATAATTTTTCTCTAATATTTTTAAAAAATCAACTTTAATAGTTTGTGCTGTGATTGTTGATGTGAATCTATTTTCTGAATTAAAAAAATGATTTTAAGGCTTAAGATATTAACATAGAGAAGTAATAATACCTATGTCTGTTTAAATAATGATAAAATGTGGGAAATGGCAACCCACTTCATTATTCTTGCCTGGAAAATCACATGGTCAGGGGATCCTGGAGGGCTACAGTTCATGGGGTTGCAAAGAGTTGGACACGACTAAGTGACTGAGCACAGGATGTAGTACTAAAGATGCTTGGTGTAAAAAGTTGAAAGAAAAAGCTACCCAGGGGCTTCCTAGGTAGCTCAGTGGTAAAGAGTTCGCCTGCCAATACAGGAGACACGAGTTTGATCCTTGATCCGAGAGGATCCCATTTGCCGCGGAGCAACTAAGCCTGTGAGTCACAACTATTGAGCCTGTGCTCTAGAGCCTCAGAGCCACAACTATTGAGGCCATGGGCCACAACTACTGAAGCCTTTGTGTCCTAGAGCCTGAGTTCCACAACAAGAGAAGTCACCTCAACAAAAAACCTTCTCACCTCAACTAGAGAGTAGCCCCCACTTCCTGCAACTGGAGAAGAGCCCGTGGCAGCAGTGAAAATCCAGAATAGACAAAAATAAATAAATTAACTTATTTAAATTTTTTTTTAAATTATGGGTAATTGTTTAAACAAATAAACAAAAATAGCTACGCATACAAGCCCTGAGTGAATTCTATGTATTTTGCCTAAATATAAACTACATCAGCTTTCAAACTTTTCTTTTCCACCTTGCAGTGCAAGGGGCACCGGTTCGACCTGGCCCAGGAAGATCCCACGTGCCGTGGAGCTGTTGCGCCAGTGTGTCCAATTACATTCCCTGCTCTGAGCACATGCTCCCAGAGCCGGTGCTCTGTGACGAGAGAGGCCACTGCGATGGGAGGCCCACACAGGCCAAAGAATAAAGATGGATGAAAATAAATGATGACTTAGAGACAAAAAAAGAGAGAAAAACTCATGAAGTATTCTAGAATTATACAGAGCTAATATTTCCATTTAAACTTTCTGAGTGAAGTTCAAGAGTATAATTTTTCTCTAATATTTTTAAAAAATCAACTTTAATAGTTTGTGCTGTGATTGTTGATGTGAATCTATTTTCTGAATTAAAAAAATGATTTTAAGGCTTAAGATATTAACATAGAGAAGTAATAATACCTATGTCTGTTTAAATAATGATAAAATGTGGGAAATGGCAACCCACTTCATTATTCTTGCCTGGAAAATCACATGGTCAGGGGATCCTGGAGGGCTACAGTTCATGGGGTTGCAAAGAGTTGGACACGACTAAGTGACTGAGCACAGGATGTAGTACTAAAGATGCTTGGTGTAAAAAGTTGAAAGAAAAAGCTACCCAGGGGCTTCCTAGGTAGCTCAGTGGTAAAGAGTTCGCCTGCCAATACAGGAGACACGAGTTTGATCCTTGATCCGAGAGGATCCCATTTGCCGCGGAGCAACTAAGCCTGTGAGTCACAACTATTGAGCCTGTGCTCTAGAGCCTCAGAGCCACAACTATTGAGGCCATGGGCCACAACTACTGAAGCCTTTGTGTCCTAGAGCCTGAGTTCCACAACAAGAGAAGTCACCTCAACAAAAAACCTTCTCACCTCAACTAGAGAGTAGCCCCCACTTCCTGCAACTGGAGAAGAGCCCGTGGCAGCAGTGAAAATCCAGAATAGACAAAAATAAATAAATTAACTTATTTAAATTTTTTTTTAAATTATGGGTAATTGTTTAAACAAATAAACAAAAATAGCTACGCATACAAGCCCTGAGTGAATTCTATGTATTTTGCCTAAATATAAACTACATCAGCTTTTCTAAAGTTCAAAGTGGTATAATAAATAACTAATATATTTAAACTGTTAACTGTACATTTTAATGCTGCTGCAGGCTCTTCTCTAGTTGCAGGGAGTCGGGGCTACTGTCTAGTTGAAGTGAGCAGGCTTCTTGTTGTGGTGACTTCTCTTGTTGTGGAACTCGGGCTCTAGGGCACACGGGCTTCAGTAATTGTGGCACATGGGCTCAATAGTTATGGCTCCAAGGCTCTGGAGCACAGGCACCACAGTTGTGGCTCATGGACTTAGCTTCTCCACAGCATATGGGATCTTCCCAGATCAGGGATCAAACTCATGGCTTCTGCATTGGCAGGCAAAATCTTTAGCACTAAGCTACCAGGGAAGCCCTAGATGCTTTTTTTAAAAATATGTTTATCTTGTATATAAGCATTTGTAGACAACACAGCTTTGTTTTTCAAATGTATAAACGTTATATACTTGTCTGTATTATTTTGCAACTTTTTTTTACTCCACATTGCTTGTGAGATTCATCCATGTTGTTGCAGACAGCTTTAGTTGGTTCATTTTTTTAATATATATTGTGGGTTTTTTTGGTCTTTCATTTATTTGTTTTCATCCATCTTTGTTCTTTGGCCTGTGTGGGCCTCCCATCTCAGTGGCCTCTCTCACTGCAGAGTACCAGCTCTGGGTGCATGCGCCCCAGAACTCCTTCTAGGTAGTTGGACACATCAGTCCAGCTGCTCTGTGGCACATGGGATCTTCCCAGGCCAGGGATCGAACCGGCGTCTCTTGCACTGCAAGGCGGTGTCCTTACCCACTGGACCACCAAGGAAGCCCAGTTGGTTCATTTTTATTGTTGCATAGTATACCATCATATGGACTTCCCAGGTAGTGTTAGAGGTAAAGAACCCCCCGTCAACACAGGAGATATAAGAGACATGGGTCTGATCCCTGGGTGGGGAAGATCTCCTGGAGGAGGGCATGGCAACCCATTCCAGTATTCTCGCCTGGAGAATCCCATGGAGAGAGGAGCCTAATGGGCTACAGTCCATGGGATTGCAAAGAGTTTGACATGACTGAGCACACATGCACACACAGAGGATCATTTTAGGGAAGGCCTCAAGGGTGGTGGGTTAGTCTGCAGGGGCAGTTCCCTGGCCAGTATCCATAGACAGCTAAAGTTGCCTTTCAAAGAGGAACTGAATTGGCCTTGGCCTGTACTCTAATGGGCTTCCCTCATGGCTCAGACAGTAAAGAATCTGTCTGCAACTCAGAAGACCCAGCTTTGATCCCTGGGCTGGTAAGGTCTCTTAGAGAAGGGAATGGCTACCCATTCTAGTATTCTTGGCTGAAGAATCCCATGGACAGAGAAACCAGGTGGGCTACAGTCCATAGGGCTGCAAAAACTAGGACACGACTGAAGCAACTGAGCACACATATCATCATATGAATATATCACAATTTGTCCATTCCAACCTGATGGACGTTCTACCTGTTTGTAGTCTTTGACTGCAATGAAGCAGTGCTACCATGAATATTCTTATACATGTGCCCTAGTACACTTGACTTCTGTCTGATTGATTATAGAGCTGGTAGAGCAATAATTTCCTGGGGCCAATGTAATTGTGGGTTTTAGTTTGTGTACAGAAGGTGAGATAGTGGAGATAGCGAATTTTCCGTCTGACATTAGGGATGAGTGGGCAGTGGGGACAACTTTAGGAAGGGGCAAAGTGAGGCTGCTATGACTCTTCCTTTCCTTCATGCAACCTACTTTTCACCATGGCACAGTCTTCCCAGGCCAGGGATCGAACCGGCGTCTCTTGCACTGCAAGGCGGTGTCCTTACCCACTGGACCACCAAGGAAGCCCAGTTGGTTCATTTTTATTGTTGCATAGTATACCATCATATGGACTTCCCAGGTAGTGTTAGAGGTAAAGAACCCCCCGTCAACACAGGAGATATAAGAGACATGGGTCTGATCCCTGGGTGGGGAAGATCTCCTGGAGGAGGGCATGGCAACCCATTCCAGTATTCTCGCCTGGAGAATCCCATGGAGAGAGGAGCCTAATGGGCTACAGTCCATGGGATTGCAAAGAGTTTGACATGACTGAGCACACATGCACACACAGAGGATCATTTTAGGGAAGGCCTCAAGGGTGGTGGGTTAGTCTGCAGGGGCAGTTCCCTGGCCAGTATCCATAGACAGCTAAAGTTGCCTTTCAAAGAGGAACTGAATTGGCCTTGGCCTGTACTCTAATGGGCTTCCCTCATGGCTCAGACAGTAAAGAATCTGTCTGCAACTCAGAAGACCCAGCTTTGATCCCTGGGCTGGTAAGGTCTCTTAGAGAAGGGAATGGCTACCCATTCTAGTATTCTTGGCTGAAGAATCCCATGGACAGAGAAACCAGGTGGGCTACAGTCCATAGGGCTGCAAAAACTAGGACACGACTGAAGCAACTGAGCACACATATCATCATATGAATATATCACAATTTGTCCATTCCAACCTGATGGACGTTCTACCTGTTTGTAGTCTTTGACTGCAATGAAGCAGTGCTACCATGAATATTCTTATACATGTGCCCTAGTACACTTGACTTCTGTCTGATTGATTATAGAGCTGGTAGAGCAATAATTTCCTGGGGCCAATGTAATTGTGGGTTTTAGTTTGTGTACAGAAGGTGAGATAGTGGAGATAGCGAATTTTCCGTCTGACATTAGGGATGAGTGGGCAGTGGGGACAACTTTAGGAAGGGGCAAAGTGAGGCTGCTATGACTCTTCCTTTCCCTTCATGCAACCTACTTTTCACCATGGCACAGTCTTGACACCCCAAGGGCCTTCCCAATGAATGAGAAGTAATGTGCATACTGGTTAAGACTGTGGCATAGCTGGAATTAGAAAGCTGGAATATAATCCTCTCCTCCAACTTGTTCTGGGTGTGTGAGTGTGACTTTGAGCACAACTTAGTTAACTTAGGTCTCAGTTTTCTCATCTGTAAAATGAAAATATCATTAATTATTTAAAGTGAGTTGTTGTGGGGTTAGATGTGTTGAGACCTGTAATGTGTCCAGTACAGCCCCTGGTTAATGTACTATTTTTACCTCTGACTTGGATTAAACAGAATGTAATGAGTTCATCAAAATGTATTTTTGAGATTTTTAACTTTAAAAACTTGTCTTTGATTGGTTAGAAGAGCAGAGGTTGACTGAAAAGTCATTCTGTTTGATGTCTGCTCTAACTGGAAATGATTCCTCCTCTTTTCAAGGCTTGTCTGGGTGGCTGTAATAAAATGGGTGGACTTGCACCTATGGATCATAGCTTGTAGGAGTCAAAGTAATATTCAGTTTGTTGAATTTGGATGCTTTCCACAACTCTTTCAGTTGTCAATTGCTACATAACAAACAACTTCAAAATGTAGTGTCAGAATGACCATTTATTTGTTCACCACATTGTGACTTGGAAATTCAGGCAGGGCTCGGGAGGCAGCTGCCTCTACTCCACATGGCGTTGCTTTGGTAGCTTGACTGAGACTGGAGGATACAACATGGCCCCACTCACATGCCCGGGATCTTAGTTCTGAATCTTTGATGGTATGTCTTGGTTTTCCTTCATGTAGCGTCTCTTTCCAGTAAGATAGCTCACCAAAGGGCAACAATGGAAATTACTAAGGCCTTTTTAGGCCTAGCCTCAGAAATTGTGGGCTTCCCAGGTGCACCTGCTCTGTGGTAAAGAGTTTGCCTACAGTTCCACAGATGCGGGTTTGATTCCTGGGTCTGGAAGATCCCTTGGAGAAGGGACAGGCTATGCATTCCAGTATTCTTGGGCTTCCCTGGTGGCTCACATGGTAAAGAATCCACCTGTAGAGCAGGAGGCCTGGGTGGGGAAGATCCCCTGGAGAAGGAAATGGCAACCCACTCCAGTATTCTTGCCTGAAGAATCCCATGGACAGAAGAGCCTGGTGGGCTACATTCATGGAGTCACAAAGACTCAGACATGCCTGAGTGACTAAGTATGCATCCACACAACTAATATCCAAATGTTCAGTTCCTTGTCCTCTGTTTCACACTCAGCACTTCCTCAGCTCGGCCCACCTGCTGTGCTGAGAATCCTTAACCAGCCTCCACACCAGTGTCTCACCACCCACTCCACAGCCCTGCTGACAGGACTGGAACCTGCCACACCCTGCGGACTCTCCTCACCTTTCCACTCAGACCAGGCAAGGTGACCAGGTCTGATCAAGATACATATACAAACACAAGTACACACACTGACATATATTAATTTGGCCGAAAAGCTCATTCAGGTTTCTCTGGAAGATGCTCTGGAAAACCTGAATGAACTTTTTAATCAATCCAATACAGATACCAACCATACACACAAATACTAGCAGACACGAACAGTACATGTATACATAAACATATACATTCACAAACATCAGATGTACACATATGCACACAACACAGAGACATGCATTTCATTTGGGACTGTCCTCAGGCCCAGCACACATTCCTAAAAACACATACAGATACACACACACACACACACACACACACACACATACTATGTATATATATATACACAACTGGAGGGGCCACTTTCAGGCTCAGTGGGGTCACTAGCTAGTCACAGAAATTGTGTGTGGGTTTGATGTTATGTAGATATGATGGAGGATTCTAAATTGCTCTCCTTAGCATCAGAGAGATCAAGTGATCATTTTAAGGACATCTGGTCCATTTTGCCAGCTCCCATACAGTTCCACCACCCTCAGCTGCATGGACCTTTTCACACATAAGAGAATACTCTTCCCTGCCTCCACTTCTGGAAAGGTTACTTGGTCCCAGGTTCCTTGTCAAGTATTTTACATGTATCATCTCATTTTATTCTCACAGTAACTCAGTGATAGGAGTCATAAACACCTTGCTATGTTGCCTCACTCCTTAACACAACACAGGTGGCCTTCCTGCCTTTTGGTTTGTAAAACACTTTCCTATGCGCTACTTTAAGTTGATTTCGAGTCTAGCAATAACACTCTGAAGTATGAAAACTTGGCGTTGTCATTTTCATTTTGTAGCTGAGACTCAAATAGGTTAAGGAACTTTCTGAGGATTGTGACAACTAATAAATATAAGCTAGATCCTAATCCTCCATCTATATCCTCCAGTTCCAGTCATTGTGTATATGTATTCCTTTATTTATTTAGCATACATTTATGCTCCCTACCCATTTCCAGAGGTGGTACCAGGGATTATGCAAACAAAAACTGAATAAGACACAGTCCTGATTTCAAAACAGCTGTCGTTCTAGAGGGAAAGAAAAACCAGTAGACGGATATATCATGATGTCAGATGCCGGATGCTGGGCTAGATACTTGCCCAAACCGAGTAGAATAACTGGTTCTATTCAGGGAGTCAGCATCAAAAAGAGGCCATGTATCACAGACAACTCAAAGGTCACGCTTTGTCCATGCTTCTGGAACATCTGCTTTGTGTGTTCAGCAGCTGATAGTGAGGCTAATTGGCCTTTGAAAAATTGCAAAGTCAGTCCCCTTCATCTACCTTTCCCTCCTGCAAGGTCTGAAAGGTAGTAATAAGTAATCAAAGCACATTTTCTAAGCCAATGCAATATCAATTCAGCAATTATATAGGGACCAATAGGATTCTCGTTTATCACAAACAGCTAAATTATTATAGGTGAGAAACTGGATAATCAGATGTGCCCTCTAATCACTCAGGTAGTTTCCCAGCTATTTTAAAAAGTGAGTTACAGTGAGTAAATTCCAAATTAATATCAAATGTAACCTTTTGCATAGGGGTCTTATGGGTTTTTGTTTTTCATTTTTAATTATCAGATACCTTTTAATATTCTCCATTTCTCTCTCTGTATCTGTCTCTCTGTCTCTGTATTCTCTCTTTTATTATAGAAATTTTCAAACATACCCAATACTAGAGAGTATTCTCTCTTTTATTAAAGGTTACTTGGTCCCAGGTTCCTTGTCAAGTATTTTACATGTATCATCTCATTTTATTCTCACAGTAACTCAGTGATAGGAGTCATAAACACCTTGCTATGTTGCCTCACTCCTTAACACAACACAGGTGGCCTTCCTGCCTTTTGGTTTGTAAAACACTTTCCTATGCGCTACTTTAAGTTGATTTCGAGTCTAGCAATAACACTCTGAAGTATGAAAACTTGGCGTTGTCATTTTCATTTTGTAGCTGAGACTCAAATAGGTTAAGGAACTTTCTGAGGATTGTGACAACTAATAAATATAAGCTAGATCCTAATCCTCCATCTATATCCTCCAGTTCCAGTCATTGTGTATATGTATTCCTTTATTTATTTAGCATACATTTATGCTCCCTACCCATTTCCAGAGGTGGTACCAGGGATTATGCAAACAAAAACTGAATAAGACACAGTCCTGATTTCAAAACAGCTGTCGTTCTAGAGGGAAAGAAAAACCAGTAGACGGATATATCATGATGTCAGATGCCGGATGCTGGGCTAGATACTTGCCCAAACCGAGTAGAATAACTGGTTCTATTCAGGGAGTCAGCATCAAAAAGAGGCCATGTATCACAGACAACTCAAAGGTCACGCTTTGTCCATGCTTCTGGAACATCTGCTTTGTGTGTTCAGCAGCTGATAGTGAGGCTAATTGGCCTTTGAAAAATTGCAAAGTCAGTCCCCTTCATCTACCTTTCCCTCCTGCAAGGTCTGAAAGGTAGTAATAAGTAATCAAAGCACATTTTCTAAGCCAATGCAATATCAATTCAGCAATTATATAGGGACCAATAGGATTCTCGTTTATCACAAACAGCTAAATTATTATAGGTGAGAAACTGGATAATCAGATGTGCCCTCTAATCACTCAGGTAGTTTCCCAGCTATTTTAAAAAGTGAGTTACAGTGAGTAAATTCCAAATTAATATCAAATGTAACCTTTTGCATAGGGGTCTTATGGGTTTTTGTTTTTCATTTTTAATTATCAGATACCTTTTAATATTCTCCATTTCTCTCTCTGTATCTGTCTCTCTGTCTCTGTATTCTCTCTTTTATTATAGAAATTTTCAAACATACCCAATACTAGAGAGAATAATATAATCCATATCCATCAGCTAGTTTCAACGGTTATCAACATTTCACTAAACCTGTTCCATGTATTTTATTCACACAACTGAACTTCTTTTTCTGGAATATTTTACAGCAACTATGGTGTTATTTTTGAGAAGGGTTTGAAGAGGTGTGAAATTAGAATGAGAAAATATATGTCCTTCCAAACCTCATGGGTCTTTAGCCCTAATTAAATTGCCAGCACGATTTTTAAAAAACCGCTTCTAGTTTCAGTGAAATCTCTTTTATGGCATTAACTCAGTGAGCAACACACAGCTCAACTGGACAAGGTGTCTTTTGGCCCTCCTCCCTTTGAGAGGGTTCTGCCAGAACAAACAGAATGAAAAAGTTCTTTTTTGACTGAACATTTCAAATAAGAACAAAGCACAATGCCAAAATAGATATGTAGGAGTTTTCACTGGATATAAAGGACACCGTTGTTGTCATTGTTAGGGAATTTCAGTATATTTGGGTTTTAAGATAACACATTTGCCCTTTCTGTCATTGAAACTATGATTTCATTTATTTCCTTGTCCCCTATTTTCAGGAACGTTGCCTCTATAGGCTTAAGATATCCTGGAAATCTCTGTGATGATTACATAGTTCTAAGTACCCTACTGGAGGGTAGCTGTTAGGCAACACCTTCATCAGAATTAGAAATGGGCAATGGTTTCAAATTAAGACATGAATAACATTGAAGATATAAGCTTCAGTGTTACTTAAAATAGCAAAATAAAACAACTTAAATGTTGACTAAAAGGGGAATAGTAAAGTAGATCAGAGTACATCTATATAAATGGAAATTTATAAAAGTATGGTTTGTTGGAAATGCTTATTTTATCACATTACATGATAAAAGCAGTATATGAAATTAAATGTTCACAGAAAGAAACAACAATAGAAAAAAAAACAACAACACTAGACATTCACAGAAACAAAACTGGAAGGTAATATGCCAAAAGATTAACAGTGGTTGCCTCTGGGTGGTAGGGTTATGAGTGATTCTTGTTTCTTTTTATATTTCTCTATCTTTTTCAAATTTTCTACAGTGAGCATGTAGTTACTTGTATAATCAGAAAAACATTTTTTTCTAAATAAAAGGGACAAGCAGGTCTCAAAAGCTCAGTGCCTAGAAGCGGATCAGCAATCTGTTTTGAATGTTTCCAAGGCAGTGAACCAGGCATAAGTAAGAAGGATGATTTCAGAGTCCCCAGGGGAGACTTGTGTAGTTAGTGCCTTGGAAACCAGAAGTTTTTGCCACTCAAAACACATGTAAGTGTTTTTGGTGTGAATCAAAACCTTCCATTAGACATAATTGCAACAGCAGCTGTTACACAACTTGTATAAACTATTTTTGGTGTGAACCAGCATTGTAACAACATACAGACTCTCTTAACTCTTTCATGGTCACCTAGGTGTAAACCTCATCCACCACTGGCCAGGTTTAGCTACGCTTATAGAGTGGAAATTCCTGATACTGTGGTGGAGTGTGCAGGAAAGGCTTAGCTAAAAATTAAGACCAACTCTTGTGAATGCTTCTTTTTCTTCCTCATGTTATTCTCTTAAAAGGTAACAAGGCATGGACTTCCCTGGTGGTCCAGTGGTTAAAAATCCACCTGCCAATGCAGAGGACAGGGATTCGGTCCCTGGTTGAGGAAAATTCCACGTGCTGCAGGGCAAGTAATCCCATGCATTGCAACTACTGAGCCTGTGCTCTGGAGTCCATGGTCTGTAACTACTGAAGCTCATGCACCCTAGAGCCTGGGCTCCACCATGAGAGAAGCCATCACAATGAGAAGCTTGAGCACAAATAAAACTTTTAAAAAATAATATAAAAGCACTGGATAGAATTTTTTAAAGAATAGCAAGGCAATTTGAAAATGGTTATTTGAAAATGAACATTTAGTGGATATCTTAAAATGTTATAAGTAGTTAATGCCCATTGTAATAAGAATAGCAAAAGTTTATAAAGAAAGACATAATCTTCTTATTTCTTTTGGTTGCATCCACTTGGAAAAACCAACATTATTCTGATATATATCTTTATATACTTTTCTATATGCTCATATATTAGGTTGTTACTGTTTAGTTGCTACTTTGTGGCCGACTCTGCAACCGGATACACTATCACCCACCAGCTTCTTTTGTCCATGGGATTCTCCCAGCAAGAATGCTGGAGTGGATTGCCATTTCTTTCTCCAGGAGATCTTCCCAACCCAGGGGTCGAACCTACATTTCCAGTCAGATTCTTTTTTTGGAGATACTTTATTTATGTATTTTTGACATGTATTATTTTTTTATATTTGAAGGATAATTGCTTTACAGAATTTCGTTGTTTTCTGTCAAATATCAACATGAATCAGTCATAGGGATACATATGTCCCTCCCTTTTGAACCTTCCTCCCATCTCCATCCCCATTCACCTCTCCAGGTTGTTACAGAGGCCCTGATTGGGTTATCTGAATTATACAGCAAATTCCCATTGACTATCTAATTTACATATGGTGATGTAAGTTTCCACATTACTCTCTCTATACATCTCACCTTAGAAGGCTAAAAAGAAGGACACTTGTGGTAGGAGGTGGACTCCGAGACAGTGTTAGTATGTACCATGTTAATTAAGTAATCTTTGGATCAGCACCTATAGAAGGGAGATGAAGGAAGCAGGAGTGAGCAGAGGGAGGAAAGCTGTGTTGGAGGCCCCAAGAGAGTCTCAACTAGAATGACCCTTTGAAGTTATCCCTCATCACTTTCTTTCAAGACCACCATGAGCAGAGCTGCAATGTGGCTGTCATTCATTTTCAGCTTACACCCACGTACATAGCAATCCATCTATGAACCAAGCTCCAGCTTTTTCCCTTTTCATCGGCTAGTCACAAGGGATACTCCCAGATCCAGCATTTAAGTGTGAATGTAGGAAGAGATGCTCGTGAAATAGTGGTGGATGACATGGGAGTCTGGACCACCTGCTCATAGAGCTACATGACTCCTTGGTCCTACTTGTGCTGAATTTATCACTTCCTTACAAGGGCTTACTGTTAGGATCATTTGACCTTTTTTGAAGAATTCTTATTTCTTTTGGTTGCATCCACTTGGAAAAACCAACATTATTCTGATATATATCTTTATATACTTTTCTATATGCTCATATATTAGGTTGTTACTGTTTAGTTGCTACTTTGTGGCCGACTCTGCAACCGGATACACTATCACCCACCAGCTTCTTTTGTCCATGGGATTCTCCCAGCAAGAATGCTGGAGTGGATTGCCATTTCTTTCTCCAGGAGATCTTCCCAACCCAGGGGTCGAACCTACATTTCCAGTCAGATTCTTTTTTTGGAGATACTTTATTTATGTATTTTTGACATGTATTATTTTTTTATATTTGAAGGATAATTGCTTTACAGAATTTCGTTGTTTTCTGTCAAATATCAACATGAATCAGTCATAGGGATACATATGTCCCCTCCCTTTTGAACCTTCCTCCCATCTCCATCCCCATTCACCTCTCCAGGTTGTTACAGAGGCCCTGATTGGGTTATCTGAATTATACAGCAAATTCCCATTGACTATCTAATTTACATATGGTGATGTAAGTTTCCACATTACTCTCTCTATACATCTCACCTTAGAAGGCTAAAAAGAAGGACACTTGTGGTAGGAGGTGGACTCCGAGACAGTGTTAGTATGTACCATGTTAATTAAGTAATCTTTGGATCAGCACCTATAGAAGGGAGATGAAGGAAGCAGGAGTGAGCAGAGGGAGGAAAGCTGTGTTGGAGGCCCCAAGAGAGTCTCAACTAGAATGACCCTTTGAAGTTATCCCTCATCACTTTCTTTCAAGACCACCATGAGCAGAGCTGCAATGTGGCTGTCATTCATTTTCAGCTTACACCCACGTACATAGCAATCCATCTATGAACCAAGCTCCAGCTTTTTCCCTTTTCATCGGCTAGTCACAAGGGATACTCCCAGATCCAGCATTTAAGTGTGAATGTAGGAAGAGATGCTCGTGAAATAGTGGTGGATGACATGGGAGTCTGGACCACCTGCTCATAGAGCTACATGACTCCTTGGTCCTACTTGTGCTGAATTTATCACTTCCTTACAAGGGCTTACTGTTAGGATCATTTGACCTTAGAATTTAGTGGGTCAGAAAGAACCCAGTTCATGATGAGAAGCTGTGGCCACATCCTCACCTGGTGTCCCATGATCAACCTGCTCTGTGTCTACTAGGATCCAGTAGTACATAGGAGTTGCTTTTCAAAGGCATATAATTCTCTGAAGATAGTGTGGCCCTTCTCCAAAATCACAGGAGTCTACATTGTGATTAAACCATGAGATTTGTCATGCATCCTACATAGCAGCTTTTCCCACCATTCCTATCTTTAACACCATCGAGTACTCTAGTCACGGGGCTAAAGTAAAAGGGCTTCTTGCACTGTAGTGCTGACTGCTGCTGAGCACTTCCTGATTTGACCTCCACTCAAGTTACCAGTCTTCACAGCATCTGACATACATGTCAGAGCAGTATTCCTAAGTGAGGAATATGCTTCCTCCAGAGCTTGAAGAGGCCAACCAGATGGTGCACTTTTCTTCTTTATGGTGAGAGGTGCAAAGTGTCATCATTTGTCCTTTACCTTTGATGGGATTACTCAGTGTGCCCCTAATCTTAGTGTTAAGGTTAAGACACCTAAGAAATGTATCAATGTGTCAAGCCCTTGAATCATCATGGGATTTATCTCCCATGCTGTGAGTGATAGTCTATCCCCAAGGCCACAAAAATGTGAGTCACTTTTTTTCTCATCCAGACTGATTAGCATGATTTCTTCATGGATCAATGTGATGTTCTGTAGGGCACCCAGATTCCTTCAGACTAATTTATGACAAAGGTCAGGAGAGTTAACATAGCACTGCAAGAAAATCACAAATGTGTATTGTTGTCTGCTCCACATGAATCGGAACACTTTCTGGCTCTCTTTTCTGAGTGGCATAGAAAAGACCACATTCAGAAAATTAATGGCAGCACAGCATGTGCCTGAGGCTATGCTGATTGGATCTAGAGAACATACTATAATCTAGCACAGTGACAGAGGTTAGGACCACTACTTGGTTGAACTTACACTAGCCTGTCATTTTCCAAGATCTCTCTTTTTCCCCATGGGTCAGATTGGTGAACTAAATATAGATGTGACAGAGTCTAACACCCTGCATGCTTAGATCTTTAATAATGACACTAACTTTCACACTTTCATGCCAAATAAAACATTATTTTTACCACTATTCCATTATGGAAAATACTTCAAACTTGAAAAAGTTTAAAGTATGATACAGTGAACACCCATGTGGACACCAACTAGATTCTGAAGTTTACATTGAATTCTATTTGCTTTCTCATGTATTTATCCATTCTGTTCTATCCTTGTATCAAGCCACTTAATTCTTGGATGCATTTCAAAGTAGCTGCAAACATCACAATATGTCTGTTGAAACAATTCAGTATGCATCTCATTAGAGATTGATGCTTGTTTACAGTTCTTATTTTAGGTAAAATTTTCATACAGTGAAATGCTCAAATCTTAAGTGTACCATTTGATAATTCTGACAAATACCTATAGCCCTGTGCATCATACCATTTATGTACCTCCCATACACTACACACACACGCTAGGGATTAGCCCCACCCGGGTGAGCTAACAAGCTGCTCCTCTAGTCATTTGCGTGTAGGTTAGACAAGTGCCTCCCTCCCTCTGAGCCCCATGGACCCACAGACCACATCTCCTTGACTTACAGCTGACAGACAACTGGCGCGGTGGCCAGCTGGTACCATCAGCCATCTCCAGGCAGAGCCAGCCTCAGGTGAGCTAACAGCCCACTCCTGCCTGGTCTGGAGAGCCTGCCCCCCAACCATAGGTGCCCCCTACAGTAGCCGAAGCTTTCCTCTCCTTTCCCCTGGCATTCTTGTCTGGTAGGAGCCAGGAGATGGGCACCCAGGTTTATCACGACGGGAAAAGGGAAACCACGGTCACGGAGCATATGTGCTCTGTGCTGACTGAGGCTCCAGTCTTGGAGCAGGTCCACTCAGGCCTCTGATAAGACCCTCGGACGAAAAAGAAGGAGCAAGAGTTCACTTAAAAGCCAGCCAAGCCTTCCTCTAGGAAGGGTTTATGCCTGGCCTTGAGCTGGAGGAGAATGGCCATGCTCCCCACACCTGGGGAAAGGGATAGAGCTGCACAGGCCTGATTGGGTGACGGGGAGGATTGGGGGAGCTCGGAGGGAGACCACGAGACCCATGTAGCATTTTTGTTGCTGTCGTTGGCTGAGGTGTGAGGGATCTTAGTTCCCTGACCAGGAATTGAATCCCTGCCCACTGCAGTGGAAGCTCAGAGTTTTGACCAGGGAAGTCCCTCCTTAGCATTTGCCCTCAGGCTTAGCAGGGATATGGTGGGGAGGGGGTAGTGCTGACTCCTCTGCCAGCAAGGCCTTTGTGGAGTCACCACTGTGGCTGGGAAGGAAAGTCCTTTTAGTCACCCATGCCCCTGGCCCATAGGCTTGAGTCCCTACCCCTGATTAGCCCTCTGGGCTTCTCCCTCAGAGCCCCCTCCCGCCCCTGGTCCCTGGTCGCCCCTAGCCAGGCCCTCAGCCAGCCCTGCTGTCCTCCAGCCCCTCCTTCCCCGGTGAGGACGCCACAGCTTAATTATGCTTTAGCACCGACTTCCCCTATTCTCCTTGCTATAAAACTGCCTGACTAATTTAGCTCTCTAGATCTATTTAGATCTCTAATTGATATGACAATTGGAGACTATATTTCCCCCACCTCTGCCCTTTTTTTCTTTATTTTCTGAAATCTGTTTGCCTTTCCCAAGTCTTCCCAACTGAAATTAGAGCTGTAAAGCACACCATGTCAGTGGCTGCAATGAAACGAAATCTCTGTTCAACAGTGCTTATTCATATTGTATTCCAAATGTTTTATTTCATATGCCAAAAGTCTTATAACTAGAAACAAGCCATTGGAGAAATAAGTACTAAATGTAAATCAAGTTAGACCAGCCATGGGTCCTGTTTGAAGAGACTGGTCAGAACAGATAAAATCAAAGAGTATAGTGGAAAGGGCATGCCTGTTAACTAGGAAACAGGGCTTTATATATCCTCTCCATCAATATATTTTTGTCTTCCTTTTCATCTTCCATGTTGTAAGGAAGAAAAAAGTAGCCAGAGAATGGGGTGGTTGAGAAAGCAAATGTAGTTAAAACTAGTTTGCAAAGTCGAGGCCAGTGGAGGAGAATGGCCATGCTCCCCACACCTGGGGAAAGGGATAGAGCTGCACAGGCCTGATTGGGTGACGGGAGGATTGGGGAGCTCGGAGGGAGACCACGAGACCCATGTAGCATTTTTGTTGCTGTCGTTGGCTGAGGTGTGAGGGATCTTAGTTCCCTGACCAGGAATTGAATCCCTGCCCACTGCAGTGGAAGCTCAGAGTTTTGACCAGGGAAGTCCCTCCTTAGCATTTGCCCTCAGGCTTAGCAGGGATATGGTGGGGAGGGGGTAGTGCTGACTCCTCTGCCAGCAAGGCCTTTGTGGAGTCACCACTGTGGCTGGGAAGGAAAGTCCTTTTAGTCACCCATGCCCCTGGCCCATAGGCTTGAGTCCCTACCCCTGATTAGCCCTCTGGGCTTCTCCCTCAGAGCCCCCCCGCCCCTGGTCCCTGGTCGCCCCTAGCCAGGCCCTCAGCCAGCCCTGCTGTCCTCCAGCCCCTCCTTCCCCGGTGAGGACGCCACAGCTTAATTATGCTTTAGCACCGACTTCCCCTATTCTCCTTGCTATAAAACTGCCTGACTAATTTAGCTCTCTAGATCTATTTAGATCTCTAATTGATATGACAATTGGAGACTATATTTCCCCCACCTCTGCCCTTTTTTTCTTTATTTTCTGAAATCTGTTTGCCTTTCCCAAGTCTTCCCAACTGAAATTAGAGCTGTAAAGCACACCATGTCAGTGGCTGCAATGAAACGAAATCTCTGTTCAACAGTGCTTATTCATATTGTATTCCAAATGTTTTATTTCATATGCCAAAAGTCTTATAACTAGAAACAAGCCATTGGAGAAATAAGTACTAAATGTAAATCAAGTTAGACCAGCCATGGGTCCTGTTTGAAGAGACTGGTCAGAACAGATAAAATCAAAGAGTATAGTGGAAAGGGCATGCCTGTTAACTAGGAAACAGGGCTTTATATATCCTCTCCATCAATATATTTTTGTCTTCCTTTTCATCTTCCATGTTGTAAGGAAGAAAAAAGTAGCCAGAGAATGGGGTGGTTGAGAAAGCAAATGTAGTTAAAACTAGTTTGCAAAGTCGAGGCCAGTGGTTCTCAAAGTTGAACCTGAATCAAAATTACTTATGGGTCTGGGGTAGGGTCTGAGAAATTTCATGCTAGCACAATCCCATGTAGTACTAATGCTGTTGTTCTAGGGATCACACTTTGAGAACCACTGCTTTTAGGGCTGTACTGAGTAGCCCTGAAAATCAGGAATCTCTGGGCCTGAGAAGACTTGCCCAGTGGCGGGGACTGGAGTGTGTGACCCAGAGGAGGTTCTAGCTTAAGGATGCCATGTCTGGGCAGAGCTTAGCAACCCACTCCTGGGGCTCCTACAGGGGCCGAGGAGCCCCGGCTACAGCCGGGACCTTCTGTCCAAGGCCTGGCCTCTTCTAGAGTCGTCTGACTCCCACCCTCACGCCTCCCTCTTTCTGGGTGGTGGAGGGACCTGAGACACCAATAAACCCAGGGGAACCTGGCCTCAGGTGTGCCCCCTGCTGATGGGCAGAGGGGGTTCGCAGACTGAGCAAGCACTCAGAATCCCCTGGGGCAGGGGTGCCTGGGGAAACTCAGATTGCTGGGCCCACCCCCGGAAATTCAGAATGGTAGGCCTAGGGTGAGAATGTGAATTTAGAGCAAGTTCCCAGGTGACACTGACCGATGCCTCTGGGCCAAGAGAATGAAAAGGCTTGGTGGCAACCTGGAGTGGGGGGATGAGGAGGGAGAGGAGAGTGGTTCAGGACAGGGGGAGCATATGTAGACTTGTGGCGAATTCAGGTGGATGTGTGGCAATAAACAACAAAACTCTGTAAAAAATATTAGGAGATTAAAAAAGAGGCTGCTGAGGAAGACATAGACCAGAAGAGCCTGAGCAGACTGGGAATGTACTTGGCACCAGACTAAACGTTCTGAGGGACTGGATTTTTGTAGAGTTAAGGATTAGTGACCAAAGCACCAAATTATACACAGTATTTATTCATTCTAAATGTCTTTGAAACTAATCATTGGAGGATGTTATTTATGGTCAGCAATTTCATCAAAGGGAAGAGGCTTGCAGTAGGCTCTTTACATGTTACCTCCTTTGCTTCTCACAACAAACAAATGGGAAAAGACATTAATAATTAAGAAAAACAGGTCTTCATTTTTTTCAGATGGGTCTCAAAGAGCTTGTGACCTGCCTAAGGTCACACAGCTGATAAGAAGCCTCCTGCCCACAAAGCTCCGTGTCACACTCTGTTTCCCTGGGAACACAGCCTGAGACACTCTCCCAACATCACAGGCCAGGTCAGCGGAGTCCGCTCAGCTCATAAGAGCTGGACCTGAGTTGAGGCCTGACTCTAAAGCCCTTTCCCCTATACCCTGCTCATGAATTCATTCTCACCAAAAGAGCAGAGGAAAGGACGGAGAGGGTTTGGGGGAAAGTCATGATCGAAACAAAATATCCACCATGGAGAGTAAGTAATGAGGAGGGAGGCTGAAGGGAGAGGTCAGGACTAGATTGTGAAGGGCCTTGAAAGGCACCCAAGGCATTTGTACTTTATCACAGTCAAGGAGGAGCCGCTGCAAACACTGTAGAAGGAGTGGGACGTTGAATTGGGTGTAGCCTAAGAGAAAGGGAGGTGCTGCTAAGAGTGGAGAGGATGGGCTGATGGAATTACAGAGCCCTGGGGCTGGAATCTGACGGATGAGAAAACTGGGGCCTGGGGCCCGGAGCAGGGAAGAAACTTGCTGGAAGGATGCCGTGAGGCACTGCCCAGTTCTCCCCTCCCCTTTGGTGCCAGGGCCCTCGGCCTACTGGTGACTGAGAGCGCACAGCTGATCCCCGGCGCAGGGCATGATCTTCAGCTTGAAGGGAGCCACCATGCCCGAGGCTGCACATGCATCCCCGGTGACAGCCTGCATCTAGCGACTGGTCAGTGCAGGGGCATGAAAAGCCCTGACTCCTTTACCACAATTTAGGACAATTCTGCGGGGCCACCTGGCTCCAGAGCTCTCCACACTGTGGTTGCATCACAGTTCAACTCCCTCCTCTGCCTGGTCCTGCTTTCTTCACTCCCTGCAGGTGTTGATTCTGAGAGTGCTCCGCAAGAAACCTCCTGCCTGCAAAGCCCTGTGTCATATTGTTTCTCCGGGAACACAGCCTGGGACGCTCCCCCGAAGACGTGACAGGCCAGGTCAGTGGAGTCAGGACAGGAACCCATGTCTTCTGACTCGCCACCTTTCTATCACCCCTGGCTGACTTCCCACATGGATTCTTCCTAGGCTCTCTCTCTAACATCCACCCAGAGATTTGAGACTAGTGACCTTAGACCAGGTCAGACCTTGCTAGGAGAAATGCCCCTCTTGCCCCAGATGCTCCCTGCATGTTAATGAGTTTCTGCAGGTGAAACAATTGCAAGGTCTTCCAGTGGGGAGGAAATGGAAGGTGCCTTCTTGTCTACCCTGAGGCTTCTTCACTTGTCTGGGACTGTGGCTGGGGGAATTCAACCTGGAGCAGACTGAAATAAAAAAGATGACATCCATGGCTCAGAACTTGCAGCCCAAGGCCCTGGACCAGGCGTAGCTGGCCTTAAGAACTAAAGTGTTAGTTGCTCAGCGTCTGTAGCCCGCCAGGCTCCTCTGTCCATGGAGTTCTCCAGGCAAGAATACTGGAGTGGGTTGCCATGCCCTTCTCTAGGGGATCTTCCGGACTCTGGGGTCAAATCCGGGTCTCTTGCATTACAGGCAAATTCTTTACTGTCTGAGCCATCAGGTGAGGACTGAAATTCTGCCCCGAGACAGAGAGGCGTGCTAGGGGTTTTCAGAGGGCCCACCACACCCCGCTGATGCCATTCCCTGCTCCTCATTTCCCAGCTGGCACCCATGCTGTGCCCACTGGCAGGTTCTGCTCACTGGCGTCCTCCCTCACAAGGTACCAGCTGCCACTGAAGCTTGTTTGGTGGTGAAGTCTGTGGAAGCGTCCACTGTGCCCTGTTTACTGCCCTGTGGAGCCACAGTGATGGAATTTGTATGGATTCCTTTCCTACTTGTGTTTACTGCTGTGCAGGGGTAGCGAGACCCAAAGAAGCCAAACCCTAGACCTTCAGTAGCTCCCTGGGATCACCCTTGTGTCTTGGGGAGCTGGACAAAGGCTGAGAGGAGGCCTCTGACTCCAGTTGACAATCAGGAAGCCAAGTACTTAGGGAGGCGCAAAGCTTTTGTTTAAACATCAAATACTCCAAGTAGCAAACAGGTGTCTACTTAGTGCAGTGTTCACAATGCCCCACAGCATTGGACTGCACACCTTAGAAAATGGCAGTAAAGGGGCATTTTTAGAAGTTCCAAGATTTGAGTCAAAGAAGAGGGAGGGCCAAACAAGGTTTTCAAAAAGTGTTGTGCTGGGCCGAGAGGGAGAAATGGCAGTGGGCCACTTTGCAAGGAAGATTATAGGTACTTCATCCAAAGGGACTGAAAAAAAATGGATCTACCCTGAGGCTTCTTCACTTGTCTGGGACTGTGGCCTGGGGAATTCAACAATTGCAAGGTCTTCCAGGGGAGGAAATGGAAGGTGCCTTCTTGTCTACCCTGAGGCTTCTTCACTTGTCTGGGACTGTGGCTGGGGGAATTCAACCTGGAGCAGACTGAAATAAAAAAGATGACATCCATGGCTCAGAACTTGCAGCCCAAGGCCCTGGACCAGGCGTAGCTGGCCTTAAGAACTAAAGTGTTAGTTGCTCAGCGTCTGTAGCCCGCCAGGCTCCTCTGTCCATGGAGTTCTCCAGGCAAGAATACTGGAGTGGGTTGCCATGCCCTTCTCTCGGGGATCTTCCGGCCTCTCGGGTCAAATCCGGGTCTCTTGCATTACAGGCAAATTCTTTACTGTCTGAGCCATCAGGTGAGGACTGAAATTCTGCCCCGAGACAGAGAGGCGTGCTAGGGGTTTTCAGAGGGCCCACCACACCCCGCTGATGCCATTCCCTGCTCCTCATTTCCCAGCTGGCACCCATGCTGTGCCCACTGGCAGGTTCTGCTCACTGGCGTCCTCCCTCACAAGGTACCAGCTGCCACTGAAGCTTGTTTGGTGGTGAAGTCTGTGGAAGCGTCCACTGTGCCCTGTTTACTGCCCTGTGGAGCCACAGTGATGGAATTTGTATGGATTCCTTTCCTACTTGTGTTTACTGCTGTGCAGGGGTAGCGAGACCCAAAGAAGCCAAACCCTAGACCTTCAGTAGCTCCCTGGGATCACCCTTGTGTCTTGGGGAGCTGGACAAAGGCTGAGAGGAGGCCTCTGACTCCAGTTGACAATCAGGAAGCCAAGTACTTAGGGAGGCGCAAAGCTTTTGTTTAAACATCAAATACTCCAAGTAGCAAACAGGTGTCTACTTAGTGCAGTGTTCACAATGCCCCACAGCATTGGACTGCACACCTTAGAAAATGGCAGTAAAGGGGCATTTTTAGAAGTTCCAAGATTTGAGTCAAAGAAGAGGGAGGGCCAAACAAGGTTTTCAAAAAGTGTTGTGCTGGGCCGAGAGGGAGAAATGGCAGTGGGCCACTTTGCAAGGAAGATTATAGGTACTTCATCCGCAAAGAAAGGGACTGATTAAAACCTCACCAGAATGGACAAGTTATTTTCCGTGCTCATTTATGCTTCCCCTAGGATGCCACGCTCTATTTACCATTTCAGTCCCTGCACTTCAGCCTCCTAAGGCTTCTCCACTGACCTTGCGCTCACTGTGATCATTGCACCCACCTACCTTTTGACAGCCATAGGGTGTCCGTCTTTTCAGAGCCCTCCGACGCCCAATGTCTTAGTGAGCCTAGTGTAAGGGCCTCTCCTCTGGTCAGGCCTGACAGATAAAGGAGAAACACCAGTGTGTTTCCTAGTGGTGCCTGTACCCTTCTCAAAGTGCGTTCCTCAGTGCCATGGTAAGTGGTATATCCTGTGTCTTTCTATTTGAGTTTTCCAATCTTTTTCATATGTTTCATATGTTTTAGCTGCTCAGCTTTGCCTGAATCTTTGAGACCCTATGTACCATAGCCTGCCAGGCTCCTCTGTCCATGGAAGTCTCCAGGCAAGAATACTGGAGTGGGTTGCCATGCCCTTCTCCAGGGGAATCTTCCAAACCCAGGGATCGAACCTGCGTCTCCTGCTTTGCAGGCAGATTCTTTACCATCTGAGCCACCAGGGAGGCCCCCTTTTCAGTCTATCTACTCCAATATGCTCACTTCTAAACTTCTTCATCCCTTATTCCACTATTGTCATAGAAATGCTGGCATTTTGACCTCGTTTAGCGTGGGTCACAGTGTTTTCTATATTTCTAGAAGCTGTCTTAGTAAGTGGTGGCGCAGAGCACACACTTAGTCGTGTTTGACTTTTTGTGACCCCGTGGACTATAGCCCACTAGGCTCCTCTGTTGATGGGATTGTTCAGGCAAGGATACTGGAGTGGGTTGCCATTTTCTCCTCAGGGCTTAGTATGTGAGTCTACACTAACTCTTGTGGTCCTTGTGTGTACTCAGTCACTCAGTCATGTCTGACTCTTTGCAATCCCATGGACTGCAGCCCACCAGGTGTCCCTGTCCTTCACCATCTTCTGGAATTTTCTCAAATTCATGTCCATTGACTCAGTGAACCATTTAAGCCCTGCATAGGGCTTGCAAGGGAATAGGGCCACTTTGCAAGGAAGATTATAGGTACTTCATCCAGAAAGGGACTGATTAAAACCTCACCAGAATGGACAAGTTATTTTCCGTGCTCATTTATGCTTCCCCTAGGATGCCACGCTCTATTTACCATTTCAGTCCCTGCACTTCAGCCTCCTAAGGCTTCTCCACTGACCTTGCGCTCACTGTGATCATTGCACCCACCTACCTTTTGACAGCCATAGGGTGTCCGTCTTTTCAGAGCCCTCCGACGCCCAATGTCTTAGTGAGCCTAGTGTAAGGGCCTCTCCTCTGGTCAGGCCTGACAGATAAAGGAGAAACACCAGTGTGTTTCCTAGTGGTGCCTGTACCCTTCTCAAAGTGCGTTCCTCAGTGCCATGGTAAGTGGTATATCCTGTGTCTTTCTATTTGAGTTTTCCAATCTTTTTCATATGTTTCATATGTTTTAGCTGCTCAGCTTTGCCTGAATCTTTGAGACCCTATGTACCATAGCCTGCCAGGCTCCTCTGTCCATGGAAGTCTCCAGGCAAGAATACTGGAGTGGGTTGCCATGCCCTTCTCCAGGGGAATCTTCCAAACCCAGGGATCGAACCTGCGTCTCCTGCTTTGCAGGCAGATTCTTTACCATCTGAGCCACCAGGGAGGCCCCCTTTTCAGTCTATCTACTCCAATATGCTCACTTCTAAACTTCTTCATCCCTTATTCCACTATTGTCATAGAAATGCTGGCATTTTGACCTCGTTTAGCGTGGGTCACAGTGTTTTCTATATTTCTAGAAGCTGTCTTAGTAAGTGGTGGCGCAGAGCACACACTTAGTCGTGTTTGACTTTTTGTGACCCCGTGGACTATAGCCCACTAGGCTCCTCTGTTGATGGGATTGTTCAGGCAAGGATACTGGAGTGGGTTGCCATTTTCTCCTCCAGGGCTTAGTATGTGAGTCTACACTAACTCTTGTGGTCCTTGTGTGTACTCAGTCACTCAGTCATGTCTGACTCTT
This sequence comes from Tragulus kanchil, assembly GCA_022376925.1. Taxonomy (NCBI): domain Eukaryota; kingdom Metazoa; phylum Chordata; class Mammalia; order Artiodactyla; family Tragulidae; genus Tragulus; species Tragulus kanchil. The sequence continues at coordinate 59,256,665 of JAIOJX010000001.1, read as the reverse complement.
TGCAATCCCATGGACTGCAGCCCACCAGGTGTCCCTGTCCTTCACCATCTTCTGGAATTTTCTCAAATTCATGTCCATTGACTCAGTGAACCATTTAAGCCCTGACATAAGCCCTGAGGCTGATGGCCTGACGTCCCTACTAATAGTCCCTGCACCTCTTACTTGGAGATAATGCAGAGCTTCTTCCCCACAAGACAACACCCCCACTCCCATCGAAAAGTTCAGGGAAATCTTCGGATTCAAGATTTTGGTGGTATCCATCTAGATATCCCCAAACTGTATGTTAGTGTCCTATTCTTTCCCAGGAAGCCCCCTGATTTTGACGCAGGAAACCTGTTTCCATTAATCTTCTTTGGAGCTGAATAACTACCAAATTCTATTGACCTTACAGCTACTATTTCACCCTATTTCTCAAATATGTGATATGTCACAGCAGATCATATGCTCCCTTCTACCAGAACACCATCCCAATTCACCACCTGGTGATAGTCTCTACAATGACAGGACTGTTCCCTTGTGGCAGGGAGCTATCTATGATCCACCTATCTTTGTGATGTGGTCCTCCTTGCCAACTGGACAGTGAGTGATCTAGCTCCCAAATCCCATCGAAGTGATGGTTTTCCTAGGTAACACTCAGTTTCAAGTGTCATAATTTAAGTTCCCCAGGAAGCCAACTCTAAGACAGAATGTAGCATGCAAGATGCTTATTAAGAGATGTCTTTTGGATTAACGACTGTGGAAGGAGGAGTCCTATGTAGGGGGGCGGGGTGGAGAGGAGCTGAGCTGTGCTGCAAGCCCATTAACACCCTTCGTCAACCCCACAGAGATCTGGAGTTAGAATGACCTTTCAGAAGCTGTCTTAGTAAGTGGTGGCGCAGAGCACACACTTAGTCGTGTTTGACTTTTTGTGACCCCGTGGACTATAGCCCACTAGGCTCCTCTGTTGATGGGATTGTTCAGGCAAGGATACTGGAGTGGGTTGCCATTTTCTCCTCAGGGCTTAGTATGTGAGTCTACACTAACTCTTGTGGTCCTTGTGTGTACTCAGTCACTCAGTCATGTCTGACTCTTTGCAATCCCATGGACTGCAGCCCACCAGGTGTCCCTGTCCTTCACCATCTTCTGGAATTTTCTCAAATTCATGTCCATTGACTCAGTGAACCATTTAAGCCCTGACATAAGCCCTGAGGCTGATGGCCTGACGTCCCTACTAATAGTCCCTGCACCTCTTACTTGGAGATAATGCAGAGCTTCTTCCCCACAAGACAACACCCCCACTCCCATCGAAAAGTTCAGGGAAATCTTCGGATTCAAGATTTTGGTGGTATCCATCTAGATATCCCCAAACTGTATGTTAGTGTCCTATTCTTTCCCAGGAAGCCCCCTGATTTTGACGCAGGAAACCTGTTTCCATTAATCTTCTTTGGAGCTGAATAACTACCAAATTCTATTGACCTTACAGCTACTATTTCACCCTATTTCTCAAATATGTGATATGTCACAGCAGATCATATGCTCCCTTCTACCAGAACACCATCCCAATTCACCACCTGGTGATAGTCTCTACAATGACAGGACTGTTCCCTTGTGGCAGGAGCTATCTATGATCCACCTATCTTTGTGATGTGGTCCTCCTTGCCAACTGGACAGTGAGTGATCTAGCTCCCAAATCCCATCGAAGTGATGGTTTTCCTAGGTAACACTCAGTTTCAAGTGTCATAATTTAAGTTCCCCAGGAAGCCAACTCTAAGACAGAATGTAGCATGCAAGATGCTTATTAAGAGATGTCTTTTGGATTAACGACTGTGGAAGGAGGAGTCCTATGTAGGGGGGCGGGGTGGAGAGGAGCTGAGCTGTGCTGCAAGCCCATTAACACCCTTCGTCAACCCCACAGAGAGATCTGGAGTTAGAATGACCTTTCAGAATTACCCCAAGCTGAGCTGAGATGGTTAATCTCTTACAGTCCTTCTTTGGGCTGCCCTTAGGAAATCCTATGACCTTGAGTAAAGGAACTCTGTATCAGAGGCAATTCTTGAAGGGGCTAAACTAACAGTTGGAGGCAGCTTACCAACAGTGCTTTCAACAGCTCAGCTAAGAAGTCCTTTATTGAAATGGGAGATGAACTGGCACATGACAGGATGCGATACAGGCACCAACTCTTTACTCAAAATTGTCAATTAAAAGTAAAGAATTAAGCATTTATCCTGTCCTTCCTGTATGAATTGTATTTCAGAGTAACCAAATAGCCAGGTTGATGAGAATAAAGTCTATACAGAGGGATCCAGTTAGTAAATTACAAGAAATGATAAGATTAGTTTACCATTATTTTGCAACTCCAATAAAATCTTTCTTTCAGACAATGAGCATCAATTAATGAAACTGCAAAGTAAAAGCCTGATGGCAAACTTTATAGTGAAATATTCAGGCTGCTTCTCGTCGAACTCACTGATCAATCTGAACATCACTGAGTCTCAGACAGTCTATACTTTCTCATGTGTTGCAATAGGAAGAATACAGTACCATCTCTCGGCATTTCTGCTTTAAAAAACTTTGCAGGGGAATCTAATGAAATCTTTAGAGCCAATTTACAGTTTATGGTTATGTTAAATTTATTCTTCTAATGAAAGAAGCAAGCTAAGTAACAACAAAAGTAAGCAAAGAAACAAATGAGAATGTAGGACATTCAACAATACAAGTGACTTGATTTCTTCAACAATTCAATAGTATGAAGAGAAAAAAAGAGACTGTTTTAGATTAAAGTAGATTTAAGACACATAACCAGGTCCTATGTGTGCATCTTGTTTGGATCTAGATTTAAACAAACCAAATGTGAAAAGACGTTTTTTGAGATAATTGAAAAAATTAGATAATTAGAAACTAGACTCTGGGCTGGGTGTTAGAGACCATCAAAGAACTGTCATGCATTTTGTTTCAGTGAAAGTGCCATTGTGGCTGTATTTTTTAGAAAATGTCCATAGTTTTAGAGGACAATGAAGCATACAGGGTAAAATAACATGCTGTTTGAAATTTGCTGTAAAATATATAAATAGAAAAAGAAGAGAAGATTATATAGAGCATGTATAAAAAAGTCTTGATAATTTAAAAATTTGTATTGAAATATAGTTGAGTTACAATGTATGTTTCAGGTATAGAGCAAAGTGATTCAATTTTTGAATGTGAGTAGTCAGTATCTGGGAATTCATGATATCATTCTTTATATTTTTGTGTTTAAAAAAAATTTAAGACGCCAAAAAAAGACAAATGCAAATGACCCAATGAGGGGAATAATGCTCAAAGGACATAAATATACAATAAACATCAGAGCAGATATGTTTCTGTACTGAAAGGGAAATGCAAGTCAAAACAGTAAGCATTTTTTATTCAAAAGATTGGCAAAAGGTTAAAAGCTCAAACACGTAGTGCTATGAATAATAGCTGTTTCTGGGAGGGCAAATTGTCTCCATCTTACAGTATTTATTAAGAGTAAATCACATACATGCTACTAGACACAACAATATTCTGTAGAAATAATTGTTTCAGAAATTCATGTACAGATCATTGCAAAGAAAAAAATGAAGACATGAACTACCACAGAGGAATGGTCAAATAAGGTTCCTCTGTATTAGGGAGCATTATATTTTAAAAAGATAAATAAAAATCTTTTTTTCTATAATCAAATAGTGTATGTATAATGGTACAGAAATTTAAAAATATAAGAGAAAAGGGAAAAATTCATAATACCAGGCCTGGAAATATCATCTTGAAATATATCATTTCAGGTGGTTCTCATTGTGGGTGTGTGTGGGGGGGTGTGTGTGTGTGTGTGAAAGAGACAGAGAGCGAGCGACTTGCATGCATATTTATGTATGATATACGTACTTGTTTTTCCAATAAAAATAGGTATCATGTTACACAATATGCGGTGACCTCCTGTTTCCATAATTCCCTCATGATTATTTTCCACATGAATACATTTTCATCCACCGACACCGTCTTTAAGAAGTCCACAGCATTCCGTTTTATGGACACTGCATAACCTAACCCCATCCCCTACTTTGGGGCATGTTAAGTGCATTCCAATTTCTCCTTTTATAAACAGCCTCCCTGCACGCTTGCAAAGCTTTGAAGATGATTTGCCAATTGCCTTCTGGAAAGTTCTGACGGCTTCTGGAGGCATCTGAGGCAAAATAGCCCGAATGCTTTCCCATCACGCGAGCCTGCTATCTCCCCAGATAGCAAAACTGTAGTCTTCAGAACTTCTAAGACTTGTCTTATCCTGCCCGTTAGTCATGCCTCCGAACTGGGACTCTGTTCCAGCAATCCCTACACCCTCTCCCTCTCCTCGCCTCATTCCCGCCCCTCCCCACGCCCCGCCGTCTCCCCCCGGCCCCCTCCACCCCCCCGCGCTTTCCCGCTCGGCGGCCTGGCCTATGGCAAACGCCAAGAATTAATTAGGGGCGGGGATCAAGGAGCGGCTGTCAGGAGGTCGCCATATTTCTGTACGGCCCCGCGGCCGGCCCGGCAATCGGCGGGTCGGGAGAGGTGCTGACAGGGCGGGGCCACCGCGCTGCTCGGCCGGCCTCACCCCTCCCGCCCCGGACAGGTGGCTGGAGCGCGCCCCGCCCCGCCAGCTGCGCGTGGGAGCGAGCGAGGGCCAGTCCTGGACGGCCGGGCGAGGAGTCCGGCGGCGGCAAGCGAGTATCGTGGCGGCCAAAAAAATGCTCCTGTACCGCGGGGCCCCCGCGGGCTCTGGCGCGCCGAGTAGCGCGCTGGCCCGGCCGGGAGGCGGCCCGCAGGCCTTTGGGATCCGCTTGAGCACGGTAGGTCCGGGGCCCGAGGGGGCGGACGCGCGCGCGGGGGCCCCGGGGCTGCGGGGGACGAGCGGGGAAGGACCCGGCGGGCCGAGGCCTCACGCGGGACGGGACCTTCTCTCGCCCCCAGATGAGCCCTCGCTACCTACAGAGCAACTCCAGCAGCCACACGCGACCCTTCAGTGCCATCGCGGAGCTGCTAGGTGAGTGGCGAGGGCGGGCCTGGCCGCGATAGCCCGAGGCAGCGGTGCCAACGTGGTGCCGCGGACGCGAGAGGAATGTGCGGAGCCGCGCGGGGCGGCCGGGGTGGTGGCGTCGGAACCGGCCCGGGCTCCGCGGGTCGGCTCTGTCGCCAGGGACGACGTTCCGGATGCCACAGCACTTTTATGGACCTTACCCATACTTGGGGCGAAGTATTCCTTTCCTTTTATAAACAGCCTCCCTGCACGCTTGCAAAGCTTTGAAGATGATTTGCCAATTGCCTTCTGGAAAGTTCTGACGGCTTCTGGAGGCATCTGAGGCAAAATAGCCCGAATGCTTTCCCATCACGCGAGCCTGCTATCTCCCCAGATAGCAAAACTGTAGTCTTCAGAACTTCTAAGACTTGTCTTATCCTGCCCGTTAGTCATGCCTCCGAACTGGGACTCTGTTCCAGCAATCCCACACCCTCTCCCTCTCCTCGCCTCATTCCCGCCCCTCCCGCCCCGCCGTCTCCCCCCGCCCCCTCCACCCCCCCGCGCTTTCCCGCTCGGCGGCCTGGCCTATGGCAAACGCCAAGAATTAATTAGGGGCGGGGATCAAGGAGCGGCTGTCAGGAGGTCGCCATATTTCTGTACGGCCCCGCGGCCGGCCCGGCAATCGGCGGGTCGGGAGAGGTGCTGACAGGGCGGGGCCACCGCGCTGCTCGGCCGGCCTCACCCCTCCCGCCCCGGACAGGTGGCTGGAGCGCGCCCCGCCCCGCCAGCTGCGCGTGGGAGCGAGCGAGGGCCAGTCCTGGACGGCCGGGCGAGGAGTCCGGCGGCGGCAAGCGAGTATCGTGGCGGCCAAAAAAATGCTCCTGTACCGCGGGGCCCCCGCGGGCTCTGGCGCGCCGAGTAGCGCGCTGGCCCGGCCGGGAGGCGGCCCGCAGGCCTTTGGGATCCGCTTGAGCACGGTAGGTCCGGGGCCCGAGGGGGCGGACGCGCGCGCGGGGGCCCCGGGGCTGCGGGGGACGAGCGGGGAAGGACCCGGCGGGCCGAGGCCTCACGCGGGACGGGACCTTCTCTCGCCCCCAGATGAGCCCTCGCTACCTACAGAGCAACTCCAGCAGCCACACGCGACCCTTCAGTGCCATCGCGGAGCTGCTAGGTGAGTGGCGAGGGCGGGCCTGGCCGCGATAGCCCGAGGCAGCGGTGCCAACGTGGTGCCGCGGACGCGAGAGGAATGTGCGGAGCCGCGCGGGGCGGGCCGGGGTGGTGGCGTCGGAACCGGCCCGGGCTCCGCGGGTCGGCTCTGTCGCCAGGGACGACGTTCCGTGGATAAAGCTGAGGAAACAAGATGTGACCCGAGAGTTAGGACTCCCGAGTGGTTTTTCTCTCTGGCTTGTGATATTCCAGGCGCTTTAGGGTAGCTTAGTTAATAATGAACAGGATATGCATACAAATTCCGGGCCCTGAGGCAGTTGGGCTCCCCGGGGGCCCGCGACAGACAGAGGGCGCCAAGCTAGCTGAGGGGCATTGAAGGAACGTCTGGAAAACGGAGTTCTTTAACTTTGGGGACCAGAGAGTCTGGGAATGATGGGACATCTCTTAAGAGATGACACGAGTGCATTTGGCTCCCTGCGAGTGCCGAGGGCTGGGTCCGCGGTCCACGAGCGCCCTCACACCGCTGGAATGAGTAACTGAGCACTTAACCTCTCGCTCCACCGCTGTTTGCTTTTAAAGCGTTTTCAGTTGATCCCTTGAAGCCAAGTACCCCAGCTTTTGCAGTAGTGTGCTAAATACCGTGTGGAAAGCAGAGAAGGAAAACATTCCGGGACAAAATGCAGCAGCATACAGAGCACATTGCAACTGTTGCAAAAATTGAAATTAGAGAAAGATGTTTATGGGGCAGGATAGCACAGAACTGAATCTTGAAAAAGGTTTCAAAGCTCCCGAGATGAGCCCCAGTCTCCACTTAAGCAGTCGCTGCGGCCATGCCGCGTGAATTGTCTTGAGTGAGAAGTCAGTGCGCAGCAAGAGGTGATGGTCAGGAAAGTTGTTTGGAAGGGTGATGGGGAACTTGGATGGTTATTGTCACTTGAACACAGAATGCTTACAATATTCATCCTACTTCCAGCCAAGGAGATACACTGTTCATTAGAAGGTGGAGGAGAAAATGTCACATTGGCACGTTTTGAATCCTAGAGAACAAGGAATATATTTTTAAGATTTTGCACCATGCTTTGAGGGAAAGAACATAGGTACCTATGCTATACTGCGTACTGAACTTTATGGGTGATTTTAACAGTGTTTTGTTTGTAATTCTGAATATATATGATTCTTAAGCACTAACTTAACCTAATTCTAGTCCAAGCAGACTCCTACAAGTGCAAATATACGCGTGTATTATACACACACACACACCTGCACACATACATACAAACAGACTTTAAAACCAAATCACAACTATTTGGTCATATTAATAATAGAGAAAAGGGAGAACAAAGTGTTAACTGGTCATCTGAAGCTTTCACTTTATATTTTCCTTCAGTAGTTTTCTCCTCCACTTAATGCATTAATTTTCTGGTGAACCATTCATGTGATAAATATTTATTGAGCACTCACTGTGGTGGGTACAAAAATGAATACAACATAGGTTCATCTTCTAGTAGGGGAGAGAAAACATGTACAGGAGGTTTATTCTTTGTGTATCTGCAAAATAGCGATCTATCAGTAATGATGGACACATTGGGTACTGTGTGAGTCCAGAGGAAGGAAGAGTGACTTCCAGTTTACCAGGAAGAGGAGAGTTAGGAAAGGCTTTGGAAAGGAGGTTATATTTGAGCTGAGATTTGAAGGATTGGGACATGTGGGTGTGGGCGTGGGGAAGGGAGGGCATTCCAGGCAGAAGGAACAACTGCATGAACAAGGCTTGAAGACAGTAGAGCAGTTGAGTTTAATCGGAGCATGGAGTTCACGAATGGTCAAAACTATGGATCCTTAGTTTGCATAGAGCTTTCACAGATATCTTTGTAACCATACCTTTTGGGGTAGATAGCATCATGATCGTTATTCTCATCCTGTAGATAAGGATACAAAGAATTTAATTGACTTTTCCAAGATGAGGCATTTAGTAAGTGGCAGACCCAGGACTCAAATGCAGGTCTTTTTACTCCAAGTACTGAGTAGGGAATGAGGTTAGAAAGGAAGCTGGGACCAAAATGAGACTTGGAGGCTCGGGTCCTTGGGCTTTTCATCTGGAGTTTTCTGAGCAATGGAATGTGATCAGAGCTGTACATCAGGAAAGTTGATCTTGCAGTGTTGTATAAGATGAATTGGAGCATAGAGAGACACATCTTTGAAGGACTAGGTAGGAGGTTATCACAATAATGCAGATGAGAGGCAACAAACTCTGTACACTAAGAAAGTGACGATGGAAATAGAAATATGAAGATGTAAGAGAGCCTACAGATGTATAGGCTAAGAGAGGAAGGGACAAAAAGTGACTTTCATATTTCAAACTTGTGATTATTTGAATGCTTGACATTGTGTGTGTTTCGTGTGTGTGAGAGAGAGAACAGAAGAACAATAGGCTTCTGTCAGAAGATGATGACCTTAATTTTAGATAAGAACAGTTTTAAATACTTGCCGGGATGTCTGTAGGCCTTGGCCCTGGCAACTTTGTAGAAATCCTCATAGGCCATTCCGGAACAGGAGCGGATAGGGGAAGGGCTGTGTCAAAGCCAGCCAGCTCCCACTCGCCATCCTGTCCCTCCAGGGATGCTGTCACGGGACTCTTTCTTATTGCCTCCCAAGTTATGAGCTATGAAGCTTCAGTTACAGTGTTTTTTTAGACATGGATCAGTAGGTTAGGGGAGTAAGATCTAGTCCCTGAGACCTGGTTTCTCATGCTCTTGCCTATGTGGTGGGTGAGGGGAGTTAAGAGTCCTCCAACTGAGGGTACCGTGGGCCAGGGTAGAAAAGACTACCTGGGATCTGGGAGCACAGGAGACTTGTGTGAGCCAAGTGAGGGGGTAAAGACATCCAAGGATCTTGTGATGCAGCCCTCACCTATGTGGTGGGCCAAGAATATGAGTTCTGTCTATGCCCTACCTGGTCATAGGCTAGGTGGGCTGGGCCATGGGAGAAGATAGATTCCCTAGGAATTGAAAATATGCTATGTGTTAATAGAATTTGAAATGTTAAACAGCAGTTTAAACCAGCCGCCATATTGGTATCTTTTTATTATAAGTTCATTTCTTGAGGCTGACCTATTATTATTACAGGTTCATTTGTTGAGGCCAAATGGAAGGCCACTTAAAACCAAAACAAAGTGCAGAACTGTGCTTATTGATGCTGGCCTGTCTGCTGATCTCTTTCCCCCTCCTGCTCCAGCTGACGCTGGCTGCAGGTGTGCCCGCTCCGCTCTGTACTCCATCGTGCTTCCAGCCAAGGAGATAAAATGTCTTGCTGCCCCTGGTAGTTACTTTGTATTTCCTGAAATGCTAGTGTTAAAACTCTTTGGTAAGTTTCTGTCAAAAACACCTAGTAAAGGATGGGTGAAATTGACAATAAATGGGAAAAGCATAATAGTGTTTATGGGAGAGGCCTGCAAGCTGGTTCCTTGACTGTGCAGTTGTACAACTGCAGAATTGGAATTGATACGCGCTGTATGTTTCAATTGTGAATGTTCATTAAGTGTTATAAAAGAAAAATCCCCCTATGTCCGAAGTTTTCAAAGTAGAAATGATGTCCTGTTGGTTGACAAGGGCAATCAGTCTCTATGACCTTGGCTCTCTGCCAGCAACCATGATTGATAACAGTTCTAAAACAATTCAGGGTCTGCTTGCCAAGTAGCTTCTTGAAACAGTGTAGGCACCTTCACAATGCTGAATCTGTCAGTTAAAGAAAAAACCTGCTGCCTCTTATTACAAAGCAAAACATGTCTTTCTGATAAAGGCACTGTTGCAGTGTCAAACTTGCTGTCGAAAGTTGGTCCACTTGATTTATCACAACAAGGCTTGGCCCCACCTAGTCCTTAAAGATCGACTCTTTGGACCTTTTAACGCCCTTCTGGGGCTTTTCGTGATGCCTTAAAGCTTTCTGGGTTACAGTCAGTGAATTTTCTGAGTAACTCTGGCAACACCATTGTGGCTGTTGAAAATAATCTGTCTTTTGCTTCATTTGATGGACATTCCATACATTTAAGTGGCTGTAACTGATCCTGTTAATTGTGTTATAGAAACTGATACTTTAATACATGCAATGCGTCTCTTGCTTGTAAGGGATGTTCCCTGCAGAGAAATGCTGTGATTTGAACATTGGTAGTGGGGCGAGTGTACAACCAGCACTACCTAGGTCTCTCAGCCCAGTCACATGGTATCAGTAAATCAGTGTAGGGTCCCAGGGAAAGGGAAGTGGGTGGGAGGGAAGGCCTTTGTCTTATTTAAAGAACCAGTAAATACAGGAGTGCTTAAGGCACCTGTCCAATAGATTGCACAAACTGCCCTCCCACTTGGGCCAGTGAGCCCTAATGAGACTTTTCCACCACGTGTGTCACTTACTGACAATTATGTAAACTGGTGCCTGTGGCGAAGAGATTTGGCTGTGAGATAACGGTGTTCCTTGGGGTTGTAGACATTGCACATATGTTAGAATATGGCTATATTTGATGTCTTTGGAGTCTTAGCTAACTAACCCATGGTGAAGACCTAACTGAGAAAGAACAGTCAAACTGTCTATATATTTTTCCCTAGTTTAATTCTACGTTCTCCATTTAATGAGAGTCTCACCTTCAAGACTGCTATAGAGTGCCTAAGCAGAATCACTCCTCGTAAGCACGCTTGTTACATCATTGGGATCTAGGCAGGCAGTTAGTGTTTGGGTTTTAATCTCTTTTTTGGTGTCTTTTAGGCTATAAACAGGGATGGCGATAATATCTGTGTTCTTTAATGGAAGGGATGCTAAGTAGAGACTAAAATCTTCATAGTGCATCCTAATGTGTGTGATATGTATCTGTCTGTACCAAACTTGCAAATTCAGCTCTTCTCCATAACGACCCCTACCGCATGTGTTTGTGAGCAATAGAGTGATTAAAAGACTAGAAGGAGTAAGACAAAATGGAGCAAAATGCTTTGTATGTGGAGGATTTATTCTTCCCACAGTCCCTGAAGTTTGAAGAGAGAAAGGCAGATTGCATATCAGTCATTATATGAAGTCTAGAAATCAGCTTCATAAACCCATCCGCTAGCATACCTTTTCCCCCAATACCATTAATGCTTCCTGCTCACCTTCTGGGATATTCACATGAAGAGTATAAAGTACAGTTTCTGTGTCTTAGGGGTACTGAATTAGAGATTTGAATACAATAAAAGAAAAAAGAGATCTAATATGACAGATTTTTACCTTTTGCAGATAATGCCGTAGATCCTGATGTATCCGCCAGGACGGTCTTTATAGATGTTGAGAAGGTCAAGAGTAAAACTTGTTTGACCTTTACTGATGATGGATGTGGGATGACACCTCATAAACTACACCGAATGCTCAGGTAAAGATATTTTCATTCTTTTTCTCTTGTCTTGAGTTCATGAACTCAAGACTTATTAATTTTCATTAATATTTTCCTTCCTCTTTATTCATTCAGCATGTATTTATTGGGCAACTGTTGTGTGCCAGGACACAGGTTATGAAACCAACAGTTTGCTTGCCCTCATAGGACTTAGGAGTCTAGATGGCAATTCAGGAATCATAATAAAAATAATAGTGGTGTTAGAAAAGTGTAAGACACAATGAGATAATTCATCAGGGGAACCCAATCCGGGAGGTAAGGCAAAGCCTCTTAGATGAGGTGATACTTAGGCTGAGATCTAAGGGGTGAGGAGCAAACTTTAATGAGGTAAAGTTGCAGTGGGGGAAAGGAGTGTGAGTCCAGGCAAAAAGAACAGACAAGGTAAAGATCTGGAGGCCTCCACTGATCTGAGACCTTCTCCGACTTGCATTAACTTAAATTCACTCTTAGATCAGAAGTATTGACATTAGAACAGCTTATAGATTAGGACCATGAACATGCCTGGGTATAATCAAGCCCCGTGGAAGATATAGAAGATGTCATACACATAATCTTTGGAAGTTTTACAGGAGAATTACAAAGTTAGGAGATTCTCTTTTCTAACTGCTGAAACTGGAGATACAGATTTCTGTTGCCACTCTGAGTTCATTTAATTACTTTAAAAGGTTTGTAGTTAAGCATGCTAGTTTATACTTTATTATCTTTACATATCACTGAGTGGAAGATGAGTAAGTGGTTCCTCACCTCCCTCCTCCTGGCTTCCTTTTGTAGTGGAAGAGGTTGATGACTCTCCATTGACTTCCTGAACTAGTGTGTGAAGCATGAGTACCAGTGGAGGGTTCAGTGGAGGAGGGAAAGGACTCTGAGCTATTAAAATGGAAGAAATTCATTTTCATTGTGCTTCTCTTGGAAGGTATTCTAAGTCTCTAACCCTATTTATAGGAAAGTCCCCTTGAGCCACCAAAGAAGTGAAATTTGGGCAATTATAAATTATAACTTGTATAAACCAATTACAAATTCGGTTATGTTTTACCACTCAACAGTCTGTGTACTTTATGTCTCAGACCCTTATAATTAGGAGAATATTGGAAGAAAGTTTCTAGAAGTGAGATTAGAATGTAGCCAGTATGTTAGCGAAGGTGTAAAGTTGACCCTATTTTTAAACTTATAGCCTCATTTTTATCTCCTAAAGTTAATATTTTATATTACAAAAAGTAGGATTTTAGATGGGCTGGAACCAAAATATTTGTGTGTCGCATTCTGTATGAACTAGATTTTCCCTAAAATCACTAGTTGTCTTATTGGTTCCTTCCCATCACACCTTATCCCAGTGACATGAGTGTCAAATAGTGGGCCCAGCAAATCCTGCCACCTTCTATTTTGTCTGTGGAACTAGATCTGTGAGAGTTGGTCCTTACAGTTATAAGGTAGGAGGAAGGAGGAGGATGGCTTCAAAATAATTGCAACAACTTTTACAGAAAGGTAAAGATCTGGAGGCCTCCACTGATCTGAGACCTTCTCCGACTTGCATTAACTTAAATTCACTCTTAGATCAGAAGTATTGACATTAGAACAGCTTATAGATTAGGACCATGAACATGCCTGGGTATAATCAAGCCCCGTGGAAGATATAGAAGATGTCATACACATAATCTTTGGAAGTTTTACAGGAGAATTACAAAGTTAGGAGATTCTCTTTTCTAACTGCTGAAACTGGAGATACAGATTTCTGTTGCCACTCTGAGTTCATTTAATTACTTTAAAAGGTTTGTAGTTAAGCATGCTAGTTTATACTTTATTATCTTTACATATCACTGAGTGGAAGATGAGTAAGTGGTTCCTCACCTCCCTCCTCCTGGCTTCCTTTTGTAGTGGAAGAGGTTGATGACTCTCCATTGACTTCCTGAACTAGTGTGTGAAGCATGAGTACCAGTGGAGGGTTCAGTGGAGGAGGGAAAGGACTCTGAGCTATTAAAATGGAAGAAATTCATTTTCATTGTGCTTCTCTTGGAAGGTATTCTAAGTCTCTAACCCTATTTATAGGAAAGTCCCCTTGAGCCACCAAAGAAGTGAAATTTGGGCAATTATAAATTATAACTTGTATAAACCAATTACAAATTCGGTTATGTTTTACCACTCAACAGTCTGTGTACTTTATGTCTCAGACCCTTATAATTAGGAGAATATTGGAAGAAAGTTTCTAGAAGTGAGATTAGAATGTAGCCAGTATGTTAGCGAAGGTGTAAAGTTGACCCTATTTTTAAACTTATAGCCTCATTTTTATCTCCTAAAGTTAATATTTTATATTACAAAAAGTAGGATTTTAGATGGGCTGGAACCAAAATATTTGTGTGTCGCATTCTGTATGAACTAGATTTTCCCTAAAATCACTAGTTGTCTTATTGGTTCCTTCCCATCACACCTTATCCCAGTGACATGAGTGTCAAATAGTGGGCCCAGCAAATCCTGCCACCTTCTATTTTGTCTGTGGAACTAGATCTGTGAGAGTTGGTCCTTACAGTTATAAGGTAGGAGGAAGGAGGAGGATGGCTTCAAAATAATTGCAACAACTTTTATTCTGGGCTTCCCTGGTGGCTCAGATGGTTTAGAATCTGCCTGCAGTGCAGGAGACCTGGTCCAATCCCTGGATTTGGGAGATCCCCTGGAGAAGGAAATGGCTATCCACTCCAGTATTCTTGCCTGGAGAATTCCAAGGACAGAGGGGCCTGGTGCGCTATACTCCATGGGGTTGCAAAGAGTCAGATACAACTTAGTGGCTAACACTTTTGTTCTAGATTCTTCCAAAAATTTTACTGTGCATCTGTGTGAGAGTCACTGAAGATAAAGTGGTGAACCAGATAAACATGAGCCTTGTCAAGGGACTGATAGTTTAGTGAAAAAGATAGAAAATAATTGACTAGTAATGTAACTACTTAAGTTAGTTATTCCACTAGTGGTAAGTGCTATGAAGGAAATATAAATATTTATTTCTGATAGTATCTTAAAATAAACGAATCAGTTATAAGGTCCCATTAATTTGAAAGAGTTTATTTAGTCCAATTCTAACTTCCAGCCAGGGATTCCACGTACCACAATTTGTTCTAAAATAGTTGAACTTTAGAGATAGCTTTGAAAACTTTTATTAAGTATATTAATTTTTCATGTTGCTTTTATATTTGGAAAAAAATAATAGAGATAATCATGTAAAATTATTAAGCCTACAGAAATTCTATTTGACCTATAACATTTGTTGTAATCTTTTTTTAATGTTTATTTTTTCATTTGTGATAATCTTATTCACATTTTCCAACTCTTTATGCTACTCTTATATTTTCAGGCTAATAAAATAGTTATGTAAATGAAGCAACAGTGTCTCCCATAAATACAGAATCCCATGAAAATCAAGTTAAAAAGAAAAAGCCTATCATTAAATTTCTTTAAACATCCACAGTTAAACCTGTTTAGTTTATGGGGATAGTTTGTGAACCAACTAGTCAATATATTCATCTGTATTTGTTGGAAAGCCTCTTTTAAAGTTCAAGGATTAAAAGCAGCCATAGATTCATGGATTGAAGATCTTTGCTGCTTCTGATAAGAAGTGTATTTCCTAGTAAGCCTGTTCTTCTAAAATAATAGCCAGAGAATAGCAGTATGCTTAGTATTCTTTCATTATTTTGTACTACATATAACATCACCAATATATTTAGGGAACAGTAGTACTTGCCCTTTTACGTCCATGTCCATGAATTTGCTAACGTTTTTTTAATTGATCAGAGTCCCAGTTTAGGAGAAGGGGACAACAGTGGGCAAGATGGTTGGATGGCATCACTGAGTCCATGGACATGAGTTTAAGCAGGCTCTGGGAGATGGTGAAGGACAGGGAAGCTTGGCATGCTGCAGTCCATGGGGTCACAAAGAGTCGGACATGACTGAGCGACTGGACTGAACTGAGATTCTAGAGTCTTGACTTTTCAAGCAACTTAGAAACAAGCTGCTCTCTTCCTGGATTCCACTCATGGAGCCGTCTTGGTATGTAAACACTGCTGTCTATTTCACAAGAGGATAGAAGCCACATAAGACAAGGTGTCTGTGGAAAATTAAAGAATCTGCCTGTAATGCAGGAGACCTGGGTTCAATCCTTGGATCAGGAAGATCTCCTAGAGAGGATAATGGCAACCCATTCCAGTATTCTTGCCTGGAGAATTCCATGGACAGAGGAGGCTGGCGGGTTACAGTCCATGGGATCACAGAGAGTCAGACACGACTAAGCTACTAACACACATACTAAACCATATAAGATTCATTCCTACAATTCTGTTATTTATTGCAAATGCTTTTATATTAGGTAGCTATTTGATTGGTATCTCACATTTATTCTGAGATTTTTCAGTTGAATAGAATACCTCATATGGGAATGCAAGTGGAATAAAAGAACACACAGGAAGAGTAAAGGGTAATTTAACGACAAATATACTGAGCTTCCAGCTCCTCTCATCTCATTCTCATCCTTTTCCATTTCTGGCCCTGGCCCTGCCCCACTACCCAGCTTCTTAACCTTATATAGTCTGAGTCAGTAAAGAATCTGCATTGCAGGGGACCCTGGTTCAATCCCCGGGTGGGGAAGGTCCCCTGGAGAAGGAAATGGAAACCCACTCCAGTATTCTTGCCTGGAGCATTCTATGGACAGAGGAGCCTGGTGGGCTACAGTCCATGGGGTCGCAATAATTGGATATGACTTAGCAATGAAACTACCACCACAATATAAACTATAACACAATGAAAGTTTATAGTTACAAAGAGGAAAAGAGATGATAGATAGCAGAAGAGCATAGATGATAAAGGAATTAAAGGAGTAATATAATCTCCCTATTTTCACCACTTACCCTTGACCACCTAATTGAAGTTTTGGTAGCATTAGAGAAGGTTAAAGTCCAAATTGCCAGGAGAAATATCAATAACCTCAGATATGCACATGACACCACCTTTATGGCAGAAAGTGAAGAGGAACTAAAGAGACTCTTGATGGAGGTGAAAGAGCAGAGTGAAGAAGCTGGCCTAAGACTCAGCATTCAAAAAACTAAGATCATGGCATCCAGTCCCATCACCTCATGGCAAATAGATGGGAAAACAATGGAAACAGTGACAGACTTCGTTTTCTTGGGCTCCAAAATCACTGCAGATGGTGACTGCAGCTGTGAAATTAAAAGACACTTGCTCCTTGGAAGAAAAGTCATGACAAACCTAGACAGTGTATTCAAAAGCAGAGACATTGCTTAGCCGACAAAAGTCCCTATAGTCAAAGCTATGGTTTTCCCAGTATTCGTGTATGGATGTGAGAACGACAGCTACTAACACACATACTAAACCATATAAGATTCATTCCTACAATTCTGTTATTTATTGCAAATGCTTTTATATTAGGTAGCTATTTGATTGGTATCTCACATTTATTCTGAGATTTTTCAGTTGAATAGAATACCTCATATGGGAATGCAAGTGGAATAAAAGAACACACAGGAAGAGTAAAGGGTAATTTAACGACAAATATACTGAGCTTCCAGCTCCTCTCATCTCATTCTCATCCTTTTCCATTTCTGGCCCTGGCCCTGCCCCACTACCCAGCTTCTTAACCTTATATAGTCTGAGTCAGTAAAGAATCTGCATTGCAGGGGACCCTGGTTCAATCCCCGGGTGGGGAAGGTCCCCTGGAGAAGGAAATGGAAACCCACTCCAGTATTCTTGCCTGGAGCATTCTATGGACAGAGGAGCCTGGTGGGCTACAGTCCATGGGGTCGCAATAATTGGATATGACTTAGCAATGAAACTACCACCACAATATAAACTATAACACAATGAAAGTTTATAGTTACAAAGAGGAAAAGAGATGATAGATAGCAGAAGAGCATAGATGATAAAGGAATTAAAGGAGTAATATAATCTCCCTATTTTCACCACTTACCCTTGACCACCTAATTGAAGTTTTGGTAGCATTAGAGAAGGTTAAAGTCCAAATTGCCAGGAGAAATATCAATAACCTCAGATATGCACATGACACCACCTTTATGGCAGAAAGTGAAGAGGAACTAAAGAGACTCTTGATGGAGGTGAAAGAGCAGAGTGAAGAAGCTGGCCTAAGACTCAGCATTCAAAAAACTAAGATCATGGCATCCAGTCCCATCACCTCATGGCAAATAGATGGGAAAACAATGGAAACAGTGACAGACTTCGTTTTCTTGGGCTCCAAAATCACTGCAGATGGTGACTGCAGCTGTGAAATTAAAAGACACTTGCTCCTTGGAAGAAAAGTCATGACAAACCTAGACAGTGTATTCAAAAGCAGAGACATTGCTTAGCCGACAAAAGTCCCTATAGTCAAAGCTATGGTTTTCCCAGTAGTCGTGTATGGATGTGAGAGCTGGACCATAAAGAAGGCTGAGTGCCAAAGAATTGATGCCTCTGAACTGTGGTGCTGGGGAAGGCTCTTGAGAATCCTTTGGACTGCAGAGAGCTAAAAACAGTCAATCCTAAAGGAAATCGACCCTGAATATTCATTGGAAGGACTGATGCTGAAGCTGAAGCTCCAGTACTTTGGCCACTGGGTGCAAAAAGACAACTCATTGGAAAAGAGCCTGATGTTGGGAAAAATAGAAGGTGAAAGGAAAAGGGGATGACAGAAGATGAGATGGCTGAATGGTATCACTGAGTCAATGGACATGAGTTTGAGCGAGCTCCAAAAGGTGAAGGACAGGAAAGCCTGGCAAGCTGCAGTCCATGGGGTCACAAAGAATCAGGCACGACTGAGCGACTGAACTGAACTGAAAGTCTGAATAACTGTAGATCCATTTAACATGATAGGCAAGATTAGTTTATAGAGCCCTGAGTTTTAGATATGATGTTAGATCTGAAATAGAAATAGAGGATAGCACATGACCATTCTCAGAATGACTTTGAGTTAGTTTACAATTGAAGTTTGAATACTACTTTATAAGTTATAATATATTGTACATGCAGTGTATCATTTAATCCTCCTCATGACCGTATCATTTTTAGGTAGTTCTTTCACAGGAGGAAAAGGAATGCCTGAATCTTACCAACTTCTTTAAGTTTGCTTTGTGGAAAACTAAGGCCCGTAGATTGCAGAAGCTCAATGCTCTTCTGCTATTTTCAAACGAACTGCTACTCTAGACGTTGCTTTTTTTTAAAAAAAGATTTATTTATTTATTTATTTTGGGCGGGGGTCGGGCTGGGGAGGGAGGGGAGCGGGTGGGCCACTTCTATTACTCTTTCATTTCTCTATTTTCATCCGTCTTTGTTCTTTTGGCTCCTGTGGGCCTCCCATCGCCGTGGCGTCTGTCGCTGCAGAGCACCGGCTCTGGGCACTTGCGCTCCAGAGCTCCGGCTCGGTAATTGGACACATTGGTCCAGCTGCTCCGCGGCACATGGGATCTTCTCAGGCCAGGAATTGAACCGGCGCCCCTTGCACTGCAAGGCGATGTCCTTACCACTGGACCACCAGGGGAAGCCCTAGACATTGCTTTTTATCTTATCAGATTTGTTTGTCGGATACACAGAGCTCTTCTGAAGTGTCTACTCTAGAGGGACACAATAGTATTATCCCGTAACACTTTGAAATAGAAAATTAAAAGGTAGTGCCCCTTCCTTAGGGAGTAAACGCAAATCTCCGCTTCTAGGAAGTAGAAATCAGGTACCTCAACCCAATTAAGTGTAAGAGCTGGGTTTCCCTGGCGGTCCAGTGGGTAGAGAGTCTGCCTTGCACTGCAAGGGGCACCAGTTCAATCCCTGGCCCGGGAAGATCCCACATGCCACAGAGCTGCTGGGCCATTGTGTCCAATTACGAGCCAGCTCTCTGGAGTGCATGTGCCCAGAGCCAGTGCTCTGCAACAAGAGAGGCTTCTGCAATGGGAGGCCCATGCAGGACGAAGAATAAAGATGGATGAAAATAAATAAATAAAAGACCAATAAGAGAGACCAAACTTTTTTAAAAAAGAAAGAGTAAGAGCCAAGACCAAGCTACTCAGTTATGGCAGGTAGAATATCTATTTTATTGATGCTGGAGAAACATCTGATCTGTAATACATGAAATCCTTCTTTAGACTCTAAACCATGAGGGCAAGAATCCTGTCTCTCTTATTAACAGTTGTGTCTCCACTGCTTAGCGCAATGCACAGCACATAATAGGTACCCCTATGTGTTTATTAAATAAATGGTAGTATACAACATTGTAAACTTAGTCCATCTAGAGAACTATCCTTAAAAAACAGTTTTATTTGTCATGAGAAGATACATGAATATAATACTTATTTTCTAGATTTCTTATCTTTCATTTTTGTTTGGTTCAGTCATTTTGTTGTGTGTTTGAATGGAAATAGAAGAAAGGGAAAGAATTTGGCTCCCAGATTAAGCTGATCATAAGGAGCCTCAGAGATTGTTGAGGTGACTCAGTGAAAGGCCCTTAATAAAAGCAGGAGAGACTTTATATTGCAGCTGTTTGCTGATATTCAGAGGCAGAACTACCTATTTTTATCCCTTGGCCATATGCCAGTGAACTGCCCAAGCAGATGGAGCAGAGCGTAAGAATTGGAAGTGTTATCCTTTGAGTGAATAGTTGAAATTGGCAAGATAGATAACCTCTGACTTGGAGACTTCCAGAGAGTGATATAACCAGGTTAAGGATGCCTAACTTCTGCCTTGTACCCCTGACTAATGTCAGTATCTGGTACTCTTGTTACTCTCCCTTGGGTGTACACTGACATAACCGCCCTATTCATCTTCCCCTAGGTTTACTATTAGCAATGAGAGCTCTTTTATCTAGACAAGAAAGGCAGCTGCCCCACGTTAGTCAGTGAAAAGAGGCTGCTTTTACATTTATCACATGTGACTAATGCAGTGAAAATGTTTATGTGTACATGAACCACACAAGAAAGGCAGTCCCCATATCCCATAGTTATTTCCTATGTTTTTGTTTAATAGTTTCGACCAGATATACCTAAAGGAAAAACTTGTTACAAGTGTTCTTCATTTTTAGGTCAGACATTCTGCCAACCTGTCTTAGGATGCGTTTTACCTTTCTGATTTCTTTTTTCTTGTTTATTTGCAGCTTTGGCTTTACGGATAAAGTAATAAGGAAAAGCCAGTTTCCCATCGGCGTCTTTGGTAATGGTTTCAAGTCAGGCTCCATGCGTCTAGGAAAGGATGCTCTTGTCTTCACCAAGAATGGAAGCACTCTCACTGTTGGACTCCTGTCACAGACCTATCTGGAATGTGTCCAGGCCCAAGCAGTTATTGTACCAATTGTTCCATTCAGCCAGCAAAACAATATCCTTTCTGGAAATGGGAAATGTTAGTTCAAAAGTAGTCTAACCTGACAGTGTTAATAGAAACCTCTTTCTATAGTTCAAATCCAGCTGTCAACAGTTTTCATATTTAAAGAGGTATTCACATGTCTCAGATTTAACTAAAATTTCATCCTATTAAATATTTTTAAAATAAATGGATCATTGGCAGAAGCTGAGAAATGTTTTAGTGATTTTTCAGTTTTCATTGTTATCTGATTTGAAGTATACTCTATCCTCCCCACACTCCTATGGTACAGTTCCGTGGGGCCTACTCTCTTTCATTTCATTTGTAGTTACGTTTGTGTCGCTCTCTTAGAAACATACTACTCATAGGCTTATCTGACAGCTGAATAGCTCATTTTTCTATACTTGAGCAGGCTGTTACTTTTGTTAGATACCAGGTTGTTTTTACACAGGCAGTATAGCAATAAAGTTTGAACTCATTGCTTCCAAAGAGTCTAAAAATTCAGACTTTGAACTATTAAGTATAGGACTGTCTTAATTTGCATTGACTCTTTTAAGCTATATTCTGCTAAAGGTAACTGATTTTGGCATTTGTCTTTCTAATCCTTCTGCATCTCACCTTCCCCCCACTTTCCTTTCTTCTATAGCAGTAATGCCCATGCTTCATATGTCTGTATTTTGTCTAAACATGCAACCCAGAAGGCAGATCTTCCTAACCATGATAGCATCCTCTCAAGATATTAATTTTTCTTTGACTCTCCTTGCTTTTACAAAAAATGATCATTACTGAAGATTCCTTGCCCAGCCTAGAAGCCATCTTGAACTATTCGATTTTCAACAGTGAAAATGACCTGCTGTCCCAGTTTGATGCCATCCCAGGCAAAAAAGGCACTCGCGTTCTTATTTGGAACATCCGCAGGTACATTATCCAAGAGTGATAAATTCTAATAAGCAGAAGCAGTATGATGAAGCGTATTTTAATAAGTCTCTCTAGAGAAGCAGAGTTGATAAATTTTGATAAATGTTTGTATCTCACTGCCTACTTTTCCTGAACTTTCTTAGAACCACAGCTCTGTTTGAGACAGTGCTTCTTAGCCGTACAGTGTGGAACTTTTACAGTGCTAAAATGGATAAGGTGGAGACCTGCATACATGTGCTGAAGCTGTTGCTATCTAAAATCTTCAGAATCCATGATAAATATCTATTTTATAGTCATAGACACTGTTTTGAGATAGGTCACTGATAATTATTTTATCTATTTGACAGTGAAAAGGAAGTATAAAAAAGAGAATTGAGGGTAACAAAGCACAACACAATCTTTAGATAGTAAGGACCTGCATATTAGAGCTCTCAGAGTAGTTGGATCTGAAGTAGAAAAATCTTTGAAGCAAATAAATTTGAACTTAGTGAAGTTGGCTTCAGGTCATATATTTATAGCTAATAAAGCTACCTAGAAGTAGTTTAGGATATGTCATTTGTCTGACCTTGTCATGTTAAATGGAATATGGTGGCCGTTGAAACCAAAAATGTTCAAAAATAGAAGTGCTTCTCTTATGTTTAATAGAACACAATATTAGATCTGTTCATTGTTCTTTTTCTCCGTAGGTCAAGTATTTTGCCCCATTTTAAAACTTAGATAAAAACCATGCTGGTTCATATAGAAAGTGCTTTCAATTAAAAAGAAAAAAAAAAGTAAGGTAATTTACATCTTCCTGTGTCTACCTGGGAAAACCTCAAGTAATATAATTTCTATGATAAAGGACCATTTTCATGAGGCATTTTCCAGTGATTTAAACATTCAGTAGACTGTTGTGGGGTTTTTTGTATATTGTGTCTCAGTTATATGGTACTAGGTGTTACATAAATAAAAGGTTCCATGGTCAAATAACTTTGGGAAGAGCTGGTGTAAACAGAAGATATTATGTTGCTTTATTGTAGGACTTCTGAGAGGCTTTGATATAAAATAAGCGAGCAGTATAGCGTGCAGTATCTCCCAGTTTCAAAAAAATGTCTCTCCAGACCGCTTTTCCTTGGATGGTGAATGGTAAAGGCCAGGAAGGACAGGAGTCTCCTCAGAGTACACGTGTTAGAGTGGAATGAGCAGCGAAAATCAGGATTATCCTGGAAAATACAGGACATACTGTGATAGTGATAAGAGAGCTTTATCCAGGATATGTGATAGTGCCTCTTGGGTCAACTCTGAAGAAGGAGCTACATTTTCAACACAACAGCTCTGAGCCTCTGAAGCCTCAAGTATGAGGGTGGTATCCCTAGAACTAGCAGTGGTTCTGAGTCTGGAATTGTTTCTCAGTTTTATTTGATCATACAGACTTTATGTATATCTTTATATCTTGCTTAATATCTTTGGGGACCATCATTCCACAGGACCAATTTTGAGGACTTTTGTTCTGATATATGTTTTTTTCTCTGTAACCCATCATTTGTTTTGAGTTTTTTCCAGTAACATAAGATGAGTCTCGCCTCTTCTTTTTCCTGACAGTTGTTAGTGATGTAGCCCAGGGTCTTCTGAGATCATATTTAAGCGACCTGAAGGGATTATGAGAGGAAGAAGTGTCCTTAGGAAAGGACTATGAGTAGTATTATATTTAAATGATATTTCCATAAAGGATATCCTAGAAGACTAACAAAGATATGTTGTTTCTATCCCAACCTTTTTTTTTTTGGCTTCTAAGAAATGGAATTAAATCTGGGGAAATCGTATTAGTCCTTATACTATTACTGAAGTTAGAAAGAGTAGGTTTTGATTCATCTATTTATTCAATTGAGGGAAATGATGTTGAATGACCTACCCAACAATTCTATATTAAAATCCGGCCTCAAGAAGAGCTGATATATCCATTTGATTTATCAGATCACAGATATCTCCACCTTCCATTTTTTTTCCCTCTTTCTTTGCTACTTGGTATCACACCTCTATGAAACAATAGATTTGTTTAGACTGGGAATACTCAATATTGTGTGATCCTCAGGTAACATGTAGTTCCTTTGGACTGGCTGTCAGAGAAAGAAATAGGTATCTGAGTTTTGGCTCATGTTGTTTCTTTTCTCTTGGGTTCCTAGTGCATTTTTGTCCTTGGGAGCCAGTTTTTGTTAGATTGGCACTTGTCTCTTTTCCTAGAAATAAAGATGGAAAGTCTGAATTGGACTTTGATACAGATCAATATGATATCCTGGTATCAGACTTTGGCACAGATGAAAAAGAGACTGGTGGTATTACCTCTGAACTGCCAGAAACAGAGTACTCTTTACGGGTGAGTAAGAGCAGTTTTTCTTCAACAATGAGAGGTAAGATGTCCTTTAACATGAAAATAGTATCGAACAAAATCTCACTTTAGTTATATGAAGGTGACAGTCTTTTAACCCTACACTTGGATTCCTTTTCACTGTCTGCACTGAAACAGTGGAGCTCATATAATCAGCAGCACTTAGTATGGTAGTTGATGTAGAATAACAGAGTATACGAACTAAGCCAAATCATTGCCCAGATGAGATCTCTGTTGCTAGCCGTGTTTTATGGGGATTAGATAGAATTGGCAATATTGTGTAATAACTTTCCCTTCCCTATTCCATAGGCATTTTGTGGCGTTCTGTACATGAAGCCACGAATGAAAATTTTTCTGCGTCAAAAGAAGGTGACTACTCAGATGATTGCCAAGAGTCTGGCTAATGTAGGATATGATATGTATAAACCTACCTTCACAGTATCCTTGCAACTACATGACACTGACCTCTTTGTTTCAGGATTAGACTTCCAAGTTGGCACAGAAAAACAGAAACCTTTCCTTTTCTAATTAAAAATTGTGTGTTAATCAGAAATAAAATTGTGTGTTAAGAGTACAAATGCTATTTTAGTGTATTCTAAGGATGTATTTTTGAAATGTCAATCCATGTACCAGTTTTATCAGAAATCGCCTAGAAATCATTAAAAGAATACACCATCCTGAGACTTGAGAGATTCTGGTTCAGTAGATTCTGAAATCTTTTGTTTTGTTTTATTTTTAGAAATGAGAAAATATTTATTTAAAAATCCTTCACAGAGTCTAATGAATAACCAAGTTTGAGAATCTTTACTTTAAGAATGATTCACAGTTTGGTTTGTGCTAGAATTTTGTTATATATTAATTGATTGAGATGAGCAAAATGTTGACAATGTTGTTAATCTTTTGGATGAGCTATGATTTTTGCTGTACGAAGTCTAGATTTATGTTAATAGAAGTTCATTCACTCAGTCATGTCTAACTCTTGGTGACCCCACGGACTGACTGCAGCACACCGGGATTCCTGGTCCCTCACTGTCTCCATGAGTGTGCTCCAGTTCATATCCGTTGAGTCAGTGATACCATCCAACTGTCTCATCTGTCTCCCCTTCTCTTTCCCTCAGTCTTTCCTAGCATCAGGGTCTTTTCCAATGAGTTGGCTCTTCTAATAGAAATTAAGAGATTGGAAATTAAAAGTTGATTTTCTAGGATGAGAGAAATCTTCAACAGATTTGACATGGATTTCTTCCTACTTGTAATGGCAAACACTCAGAGAAGTTAATTACTCATTTTCACTTTCACGCCCCGCCTCTCCATTGCGCTGGGAACGGATTTCAGGCATTTGAGAAAATCTTGCAGTGAACTATGGAAATTAGATCCACGAATGATAAATAAAATTTCTTTTCTGCGTCACATGAAGCCACGAATGAAAATTTTCTGCTCAAAAGAAGGTGACTACTCAGATGATTGCCAAGAGTCTGGCTAATGTAGGATATGATATGTATAAACCTACCTTCACAGTATCCTTGCAACTACATGACACTGACCTCTTTGTTTCAGGATTAGACTTCCAAGTTGGCACAGAAAAACAGAAACCTTTCCTTTTCTAATTAAAAATTGTGTGTTAATCAGAAATAAAATTGTGTGTTAAGAGTACAAATGCTATTTTAGTGTATTCTAAGGATGTATTTTTGAAATGTCAATCCATGTACCAGTTTTATCAGAAATCGCCTAGAAATCATTAAAAGAATACACCATCCTGAGACTTGAGAGATTCTGGTTCAGTAGATTCTGAAATCTTTTGTTTTGTTTTATTTTTAGAAATGAGAAAATATTTATTTAAAAATCCTTCACAGAGTCTAATGAATAACCAAGTTTGAGAATCTTTACTTTAAGAATGATTCACAGTTTGGTTTGTGCTAGAATTTTGTTATATATTAATTGATTGAGATGAGCAAAATGTTGACAATGTTGTTAATCTTTTGGATGAGCTATGATTTTTGCTGTACGAAGTCTAGATTTATGTTAATAGAAGTTCATTCACTCAGTCATGTCTAACTCTTGGTGACCCCACGGACTGACTGCAGCACACCGGGATTCCTGGTCCCTCACTGTCTCCATGAGTGTGCTCCAGTTCATATCCGTTGAGTCAGTGATACCATCCAACTGTCTCATCTGTCTCCCCTTCTCTTTCCCTCAGTCTTTCCTAGCATCAGGGTCTTTTCCAATGAGTTGGCTCTTCTAATAGAAATTAAGAGATTGGAAATTAAAAGTTGATTTTCTAGGATGAGAGAAATCTTCAACAGATTTGACATGGATTTCTTCCTACTTGTAATGGCAAACACTCAGAGAAGTTAATTACTCATTTTCACTTTCACGCCCCGCCTCTCCATTGCGCTGGGAACGGATTTCAGGCATTTGAGAAAATCTTGCAGTGAACTATGGAAATTAGATCCAGCTTTGTTGATGAATATGGGAGCCAAGAGTCTTTGAAAGTTGTGAGAGTCCATAAGTACTTCCAAAGAATTGCTCTTGTCATTTACTTTCTAGTAGTAAAGTCAGCTCTTGACCCAAGAGACCTGTTAACACTCTCTTTACTTTATCAAAGGCATTTTCTAGCTTACTTTGTCATTTCTTCCCTTGACTAAAAATTAGAAAATGTTGTTCCCTTTTAAAATAGCTGTGTGGTATCTGTTCATAAACAGATTGATTTTCTCCTTTTGGAGAGCATGATCGTTGTCTACTAAAACGTTTAAAAAAAAAAAAAAAACAAACCCTATACACACCCATCTTAACAAAGCCAGGGCTGATGTCATTAGCATCTGTAGGTAAATTAATTATAGTATCACTATATGTAGCTAGGACCTTAGTGCCTTAAGTTTAACAGAGCCAGTCTGAAGAAGTGCTTTTCAGCTGCTGTTTCAGGATGTACAATATCTCTGCCTCCAGTTTCTTCTGTGGGTTTCAATCAGGATACCTCCTATGCATGCATTCTGTATGTACCTCAACTCTTCTCAGCCTCCCTTCCCGTTAAACTGGTTACCTTCCCCTACTGGAATCTGGGCTAAATGAGTTCACCATAAGCATGAGTAATATGAAACTTCTAATAAGATTTCCCCAAAAGTCACTGAGAGAAAAGATGACCGATGCTAACTTATTTATTCCTCAGTTATCCATTGTGCTCCCACCCCATAAGTTAGAATTCAAAAGTATACAACAGAAACGATTTGACAATTCATGTAGTCACTTGTGTCATATCCTCAGATTGTTCCTGGCCTGTTTATCACATGGATTTGATGTAGGTAGTTGCCTTTTTTTTTCCTAGCATCAGGGTCTTTTCCAAAGTTGGCTCTTCTAATAGAAATTAAGAGATTGGAAATTAAAAGTTGATTTTCTAGGATGAGAGAAATCTTCAACAGATTTGACATGGATTTCTTCCTACTTGTAATGGCAAACACTCAGAGAAGTTAATTACTCATTTTCACTTTCACGCCCCGCCTCTCCATTGCGCTGGGAACGGATTTCAGGCATTTGAGAAAATCTTGCAGTGAACTATGGAAATTAGATCCAGCTTTGTTGATGAATATGGGAGCCAAGAGTCTTTGAAAGTTGTGAGAGTCCATAAGTACTTCCAAAGAATTGCTCTTGTCATTTACTTTCTAGTAGTAAAGTCAGCTCTTGACCCAAGAGACCTGTTAACACTCTCTTTACTTTATCAAAGGCATTTTCTAGCTTACTTTGTCATTTCTTCCCTTGACTAAAAATTAGAAAATGTTGTTCCCTTTTAAAATAGCTGTGTGGTATCTGTTCATAAACAGATTGATTTTCTCCTTTTGGAGAGCATGATCGTTGTCTACTAAAACGTTTAAAAAAAAAAAAAAAACAAACCCTATACACACCCATCTTAACAAAGCCAGGGCTGATGTCATTAGCATCTGTAGGTAAATTAATTATAGTATCACTATATGTAGCTAGGACCTTAGTGCCTTAAGTTTAACAGAGCCAGTCTGAAGAAGTGCTTTTCAGCTGCTGTTTCAGGATGTACAATATCTCTGCCTCCAGTTTCTTCTGTGGGTTTCAATCAGGATACCTCCTATGCATGCATTCTGTATGTACCTCAACTCTTCTCAGCCTCCCTTCCCGTTAAACTGGTTACCTTCCCCTACTGGAATCTGGGCTAAATGAGTTCACCATAAGCATGAGTAATATGAAACTTCTAATAAGATTTCCCCAAAAGTCACTGAGAGAAAAGATGACCGATGCTAACTTATTTATTCCTCAGTTATCCATTGTGCTCCCACCCCATAAGTTAGAATTCAAAAGTATACAACAGAAACGATTTGACAATTCATGTAGTCACTTGTGTCATATCCTCAGATTGTTCCTGGCCTGTTTATCACATGGATTTGATGTAGGTAGCTTGTTACCTAGAGGGTAATGGAGATCAGTTTTATATATATATATTTTTTTTCAATTTTTGCCTCTTTTATTGGTTTTGTATTTATTTATTTTCATCCGTCTTTATTCTTTGGCCTGTGTGGGCCTCCCATCACAGTGGCCTCTCTGGTTGCAGAGCACCGGCTCTGGGTGAATGCGCTCCAGAGCTCTGGCTTATAATTGGACACACCAGTCCAGCTGCTTCTCGGCACGTGGAATCTTCCTGGGCCAGGGATCGAACCAGTGCCTCTTACATTGCAAGGCAGACTCTTCACCCACTGAACCACTAGGGAAGCCCCCTGGAGATCAGTTTTTGAAAAAGTAACAAAAAAATTCTCATTTAGCTCATTTGGACATGAAGATTTCTTAGAATTTGTTTTAATGAAAATCTCAGTTTCTCTCTCCCCTTTATCTTTCTCACTCTCTTACCTTGGTTTTTAAATCAAATAGGACTTACTAAAAATTCATAATTATTCATGTTTACATATAATTAGTTCTCTTTATTTCACTTATTCAAGCTTATTAACTTCTTCCCGTGAAATATATAACAACACGACTAGCGCGCATGGGTAGTATAGTGGTGAGCTTAGCTGCCTTCTAGCAGGACTATTTATTGCCCTTTACATTTTTTAAATTTTTTGGCCTCTTTTATTGATTTTTAAAATTTATTTTCATCCATCTTTATTCTTCGGCCTGTATAGGCCTCCTATTGCAGTGGCCTCTCGTTGCAGAGCACTGGCCCTGGGCGCATGCACTCCAGAGCACTGGCTCATAATTGGACACACCGGTCCAGCTGCTGCACGGCACGTGAGATCTTCCCATGCCAGGGATCGAACTGGTGCCCCTTGCAGTGCAAGGCAGACTCTTTACCCACTGGACCACCAAGGAAGTCCTTGTCCTTTACTTTTAAAAGTAATTTTGTTCTTTGTGCTTTTGCTTGTGTTATGTTTTGTATGATTAGCCAAACATACCTTATTGCTTATAATTATGTGAATTGTACCATATATTTTACCTAGTAGTATTACCTAGGCAATTAGTAAAGGTTAAGAAATGTTTTCATATATTTTCTTAAAGTTTTTTTATGCATATATTTATAATATATGTTTTTAGATGATACTTACCATTCTGAACATTTCCTAATATTCCCAAGTGTTTTTCAAGGACATAATTTTAAGAGCTATGTAGCAGACCATGTAGATATACTAGCATTTATTCAGTCATTCCCATATTGTCAAACATTGAAATCATTTTTCTTGAGTCATTATAAGTCATTGATAGATCTCTGTAACTTATAAACCTTTATGGTCTTCTCTCACTATTTCTGTAGGATAAATTCCCGAAAGAATTACTTGGTCAAAGGTTAGGAATATTTTTAAAGCTGTTGCTACAGATTTTTCAAATGCTTTGTAAAAAAGGTGTACCAGTTCATTTACACTGGTGTTTGATGTTTTTGCTATAATATAGTACAAAATTTTGTGTGCTATAGCCCCTGGTGTTTGTCTCCTTAATGATTTTCTTCTCAGAATAAGCAGGTGAAAATAACTTTTGGGTTCTCTTGCAAGAATAATAGTCAGTTTGGAGTAATGATGTATCATAACAACCGCCTTATAAAGTCTTTTGAGAAGGTGGGGTGCCAGGTGAAGGTGAGTAGTTAACGTTTCTTTGTCATAAAAGACTGAAAAGAGTAGGAAGAGGATTTAAATTTTCCAAAGTGCTATATTGATGGATGACTTTTTACTCTTATCTTGAGATGGTTGTTAAATCTGATCCTGGAATTCTTTATTACCAGTGAGCTGTCTTGTGTTCAGAAGCTCTTTCTACTTCTCATTCCTCATAAATGTTAACCCAGGAGCTTTACTGAATGAATGCATTTGCTAGGTAGCTGTTAATAAGAGGTGAAATTAGAGCACCAGACACTCTGCCATGTGTATAAGTTTATTAAGGTTTGAGGTAGCTATTTCCATTTTCTTGGGGAGACAGTAAGGCATAGGGGAAGATGCATAAAATTTAGTGATTGATGACCAGGATTTGAGTCCCAGCTTTTCCAACTAAAAGCCATGTAACCTTGGCTACATTGTTTTATTTCTCTGATTTCCTTACCTGTAATGTGGAAACGACGATAGTAATCTTACTTGCTCTACCTACCTTACAGTTTGCAGGGTTGAGATATTTAAATGGGATAAATTATGTGAAAGTACTTTATAACTGGACTATACAAATATTATCATCATCTTAAAATTTTAATGACATCTTAAAGTGGTAATATCCACTGCAAGTATCTCATTCATTTCTATTTCACAGGTAAGATTGCTAAAGCACAAAGAATGATAAGCTGCTTTATATTACACAGTAGGACAAAGTTTACTTGTGACCCAGGGGAGCTAGTTTCCAACCTGTATTTCTTTTTACTGTTATATCATCTTTACACAGCTTGTTTGTGTGCCAGTCTAATTACACTTTGACTCAGTTTATTTCATTAAAGAATACAAAAATGATTTTAAGTACAAAAATTCTGGACTCTTTAGTAGTTGTTTGGTGGCCTTACCTATGTAAAAATTATTTTAATACAGTGTGATGATTACATAGCATCCTTAAAGAAAAGGAGTATATTACCTTAATTTTTTTTTGTTTGTGGCCACTTCTATTGGTCTTTCATTCATCTATTTTCATCCATCTTTGTTCTTTGGCCTGTGTGGGCCTCCCATCGCAGTGGCCTTTGTTGCTGCAGAGCACTGGCTCTGGGCACATGCGCTCCAGAGCCCCGGCTCGGTAGTTGGACACATGGGTCCGGCCGCTCTGCAGCACCTTGGGTCTTCCCAGGCCAGGGATTGAACTGGCACCCCTTGCACTGCAAGGTGGTGTCGTTACCCACTGGACCACCAGGAAAGTCCTAACCTTAATTTTTTAGCATTATCATTCTTTGTTCAAATGAAATCTTACGTCAGTCCCATAATATAAAACAGATGAGTGTACTTCAAAGTAGCATGGGTGAAGTAGCGTGTCTCTGGAAAATCATAGGGAATCTATGGATCACAGTTTGAAAAACCTCTGCCCTAAAATTTGCCAGTTCATTATAATACATGCAGTCTATTGGAGTACGTACTCAGTGTTTCTCTAGATGTTACTGGCCTCTCCTTGCCCATGAACATTATATAACCTTTCTATTATTGTTTGGAATCAAAGGAAGTGCCTCTAGGCAGTCAACATTAATGTAGGTGTTGACATTAATATTTTTCCTCTAAGCCGACTCATGGAGAAGGTGTGGGAGTAATTGGAGTCATTGAGTGCAATTTCTTAAAACCTGCCTACAATAAGCAAGACTTTGAGTATACCAAGGAGTACCGGTGAGTCACCCCCAACTAGTATTTCCAATCGTTTGTTCAGATATTTTTCTTTCTCTGAAACCTCTAAAATCATCTTTAAAAACCAGCCAGATAAATTAAATGAGAATTCCTTCAAATCTATTTTCTTAGAGACAAAATGATTTGATTTGTATATTAAACCTCATTGATGCATGATGCATGATGTATGGAGCCCAGTTGAAATTAGCTCTAAGAACTATGGAAAGAGCATGGGGTTATTTAGTAAAATACCTCTGGTGAAACAAATAACCTTGGAATTTTATTAAAACTTTTTAGTTTGTATTGGGTTATGGCTAATTAACAAACAGTGTTGTGATACTTTCAGGTAAACAGAGAAGGGACTCAGGCATACATACAACATGCATTCATTCTCCCCCAAACCCGTTCCCATTTAGGCTGCCATATAACATTGAGCAGAGTTGGATGTGCTATACAGTAGGTCCTTGCTGGTTATCCATTTTCAATATAGCAGTGTGTACATGCCCATCCCAAACTCCCTAACTGTCCCTTCTCCTCATCCTTCCCTTCAGAAACTGTAAGCTCATTCTTGAAGTCTGTGAATCTGTTTCTATTTTGTAAGTTCACCTGTATCATTTCTTTCTAGATTCCACATATAAAGGGTGTCATATGATAGTTCTCCTGCTCTATCTGACTTACTTCACTCAGTATGACACTCTCTAAGTCCATCTATGTTGCTGCAGATATTATTTCATTCTTTCTAATAGCTGAGTAACATTCCATTGTACATATGTGTACACACATACACATATCACATCTTATTTATCCAGTCCTCTGTCGATGGACATTTAGGTTGCTTCCATGCAGGGAACCTTGGAATTGATGTTTATGGAGAGAGATGAATGGATCTGAAGCTACTCAGTGTTTTGGGAAGAAAGCAGCAGTTTGAAGCTTTTTTCCAAACGATTTCCTTGAAGCCAATGAACAGATTGAGATAAAATATTGGAGCAGCAGAAAAAAGTGTGTTTTCAAGGAAGTATCTAGATTTAATAAGAGCAATAAAGAGTCAGAAAGGAATTTGACATTGATGTAAGAATATTTTTAGGAGGCAATGGAGTTGTTTAAGCCACAGTATATTACTTTGTTTTAAAGCTTGTAGGGAGGGGTGAATCGTACATTCCTTCTTTCATCAAGTATTATAAAGTACTCTGTGCCATTAGGGACATAAGAATGAAAGTTAAAAATCCTTAATGCCTTTGAACAAATGGGTGAGATATTTGTAAATAAGAAAGTTAAATGCCTCTAAAATAATTGCATTAATGAGGGTTGTATGCCAAATGGGAACAAGCCTTAAATATGCCTGAAGGAGTCAAGGAAGGTTTCACAAAGCAGAATGTATTTGAGCTGAACCTTCAAGGAAAAATAGTTTGCGAGGTGAACGGTTGAGGGGAAGACATTCTAGGCTGAGGGAAGTATGTGAAAGGGCAAAGGGCGTTCTGGGAGTATGGAGAAAGAAGGCGTGAGGACTTTGGTGTTGTTTTCCTTGAAACCTCAGTAGCAAATCTTTTCTCAGAGTGGAGGAAAAGTAATTCCTCAAATCTTTTTCGTTTTGTGTCCAAAACTGTAATAAAATGTTGTGCCTTAATTTATATGAAACCATAACAATTTTAGGTTTAGATTTTGACAGACTGATAACTATTTGGATGACAACCCCAGATTGATTTCAGGGTAATTGGTTCTTGGTCACTAGGGTTATTCAGTGATTATGGTAACTGCCTGCTCTTAGTTTAAGTAAAATGATCTTTTAAACATGAGTCTGGCCCATAATGGAGATCTTAGATTAGAACTTGACTCACAAGAATGTAGCAGTTTGACAAAAGCCCAGAGCCAAGTCATTCTGTTTCTCTTGAGGAAAAGGAGTAGTGAATTTCTGGTGATTAAACAAATAGTTAAGATTTGTGAAATCTAAATATTAGATATTAAAAATGATGATACACCCTCTTATACCATCTTTGCCACCCCCTACCTTTTAAATTCTTGAGGTATTAGACCCTTGGTTTGTGATGTTTCATTTCAGTATGGTTGAGTTCGAGGTGATGGCAAGGAAATCCAAACGGACAAATTCCACACAGAGTGGGTTTATTCAGTTAAACATTCGGGACTTCTGCCTTAAGTAGTGTGGTATCTGCTGCACATTTTGTTAAAAACAGAAAAATAGTATATTATCCTGCGTATACAGTCTTTTGAGGATGAGAAATTTGCATAATTCATCCCAATTCTGGCATCGTTTCTCTTTTTACTCTGTTTTATATTCACTGAAAAAAACTGTTTTGTTAATATATGAGGGAATTTGAGAGGGCAATTAGAGAAGGTTGTCTGCCACCACAAACTCATCCTAAGAGTATTTATGATAGATTTCAAAAGTTCTAAAAGAGGTATCAGCCATCATACCACTGGAATGTCTACAAATAAATAATTTGTAATATCGCTTTTAATAGTTGTGGATATCAGATTTCAACTACACGACCAGGGCTCAAACTTACAACATTTTTAGAGTGAATTTCAGCTTAAGAAATGCAATCAACACATGCTAACTGAGCACCTCACTGGTGTATAGCACAATGGCTAGGTTTTGTAGAATTTTCCAAATATTCGAAACACAGTTGCTGTCTCTGAGGAGCTCACAGTCTAATTGTGATGATGGATTGTCACCGACATGCAACAGAGAGCAATAAACTACCTGTTTGATCACTCAGAACAAAATGGTATGATATAGGAAACGGTCCCTGATAGAATAAATAGAGAAGGTTTTAGGTAAAGAGCTTTAAGCTTTGCCTTAAAGGTACAGGGTTTAGAAAAGGGATGGAGGGGAATTCCAGGATGAAATTAATAGCAAGAGCTAAGAACAGTGACAGAAACTCGGAATGGAAAGAAGATGGGGAGTTGGGGATAAGAGGATGTAATTAGAGTGAAGGAGAGCAGAGTCAGATGGATAGAAGAGGGCCCAATCCTAGAGCAGAGGTTGACAGATTTTTCTTTGAAGGGCCAGGAAGTAAATACTTTAAGCTCTGTGGGCCTTGTAGTCTCTGTCACTCCTACTTAGTTCTGCTGTAATATGAAAGCAGCCATAGACGGTAAGTAAAGGAATGAATGTGTCTGTGTCCAATACCATTTTGTTTATGAAAATAAGCAGAGGCCTGGATTTGGGTGGTAGTTGCCGACCCCTGCCCAAGAGCCAGATTTCCCAAACTGTGTGCCAAGGTGCAGGAAGAAATGAGATATTTTAAAATTTTGAGGGGAATACAGTGATACTTGGAAAAGGAAATGGCAACCCCCTCTAGTAGTCTTGCCTGGGAAGTCCCATGGGAAGAGGAGCCTGGCGGGCTACAGTCCATCGGGTCACAAGAGTCAGACATGGCTGAGCAACTAAACAACAACAGTGATACCTGACTCTTGCCTATAAGCAGTAGAAATTGTTTTTTGCTGCTATCATAGCAAATCACCACAAACTTTGTGCCTTGAGACAACAATGATTTATTGTCTTAGAGTTCTGTAGGTTGGAAGTCCATCTTGGATCTCATGGGGCTAAAATCAAGGTGTGGGCAAGGCCACATTTATTTCTAGAGGCTCTAGGGGAGAATCTGTTTCCTTGGCTTTTCTAGCTTTCAGAGGCCACCAGCATTCCTTGACCTATAGTCCTCTTCATCCTTATTTGAAGCCGTCAGTGATGGGCTGAGTCCTCACATCCCATCGCTCTCTGGCCTTGCTTGCCATCACATCTCCTTTGATTCTGGCTCTTCTGCCTCATTCCCTTTCCTTTGAAAATCTTAGCAATGGTATTTAACCAAATATTAAACACAGTTGCTGTCTCTGAGGAGCTCACAGTCTAATTGTGATGATGGATTGTCACCGACATGCAACAGAGAGCAATAAACTACCTGTTTGATCACTCAGAACAAAATGGTATGATATAGGAAACGGTCCCTGATAGAATAAATAGAGAAGGTTTTAGGTAAAGAGCTTTAAGCTTTGCCTTAAAGGTACAGGGTTTAGAAAAGGGATGGAGGGGAATTCCAGGATGAAATTAATAGCAAGAGCTAAGAACAGTGACAGAAACTCGGAATGGAAAGAAGATGGGGAGTTGGGGATAAGAGGATGTAATTAGAGTGAAGGAGAGCAGAGTCAGATGGATAGAAGAGGGCCCAATCCTAGAGCAGAGGTTGACAGATTTTTCTTTGAAGGGCCAGGAAGTAAATACTTTAAGCTCTGTGGGCCTTGTAGTCTCTGTCACTCCTACTTAGTTCTGCTGTAATATGAAAGCAGCCATAGACGGTAAGTAAAGGAATGAATGTGTCTGTGTCCAATACCATTTTGTTTATGAAAATAAGCAGAGGCCTGGATTTGGGTGGTAGTTGCCGACCCCTGCCCAAGAGCCAGATTTCCCAAACTGTGTGCCAAGGTGCAGGGAAGCCATGAGATATTTTAAAATTTTGAGGGGAATACAGTGATACTTGGAAAAGGAAATGGCAACCCCCTCTAGTAGTCTTGCCTGGGAAGTCCCATGGGAAGAGGAGCCTGGCGGGCTACAGTCCATCGGGTCACAAGAGTCAGACATGGCTGAGCAACTAAACAACAACAGTGATACCTGACTCTTGCCTATAAGCAGTAGAAATTGTTTTTTGCTGCTATCATAGCAAATCACCACAAACTTTGTGCCTTGAGACAACAATGATTTATTGTCTTAGAGTTCTGTAGGTTGGAAGTCCATCTTGGATCTCATGGGGCTAAAATCAAGGTGTGGGCAAGGCCACATTTATTTCTAGAGGCTCTAGGGGAGAATCTGTTTCCTTGGCTTTTCTAGCTTTCAGAGGCCACCAGCATTCCTTGACCTATAGTCCTCTTCATCCTTATTTGAAGCCGTCAGTGATGGGCTGAGTCCTCACATCCCATCGCTCTCTGGCCTTGCTTGCCATCACATCTCCTTTGATTCTGGCTCTTCTGCCTCACTCTTCCACTTTTAAGGACCCTTAATTCAAGGTAATCTCCATATCCTAAGGTCAGCTTATGAGTAACTTTAATTCCATCTGCAATCCGGTTTCCCCCTTGACAATAATGATATATTCACAGGTTTCGGGGATTAGGACATAGGACATATTTGGAGGACCATTATTTTGCTACAACAGGCTGCTCTCTGGCTTCCTGAGATCCACTTATATCAAACATGCAGAATACATTTACCTCATCCCAACATCCCCACAAAGTCTCAACTCTTACAGCAGCTCGGTCTTAAGTTTTCAATGTCATCAGCTCAGAATTGCCAAACCACCTCATCTAAATCAAGTATCAATGATAAACTCATTCTGATGCATCTTGGGGTGAAACTCATCTCCAGCTGCAAATGTGTGTCTTTTAAAGTTTTTTTGTATTTTGCTCCCAAAATATAATGGTGGGACAAGCATAGGATACCAGTTATAGATGTTCTAGTTCAGTGAGAAACATGGAGGGAAGAAGGAATCTAGCCAAACTTACTTCATTCAATTTCAAGGCTTGGGAATACTCTTCTAGGCTTTCAGCCCTACCCTGTGGTTTAAAAGGCCGTATACAGTCCTCATGGCTCCACCCTCACACTCAACTTTCCTTTTTCTCGAAGGGTAGCATGTTATTTGTATGTGTTTCCCGGGAAGCTCAGTGATCAAGAATCCACCTACTAATGCAGGAGACACAGGTTCAGTCCCTGGGTTGGGAAGATCCCCTGGAGGAAGGCACGGCAGCCCACCTGGTATTCTTGCTTGGGAAATCCCATATATAGGAAGCCTGATGGGCTACAGTCCATGGGGTCATAAAAGACTTGGACGTAACTGAACACACACACACACACACACATGCAAGCATGTATTTGTGGCTGAGTAGTTCCATCAGACTGTTTCTTGACTGTAGAGTTTAGAGGGTCCAACAGTCTTCTTTCACTTATTTTCTCTTCCATCTCTTTTAGTCCAGTGTAGCAGTTTTGTCCTAGTATTAATGTATCATTCTCAAACAACTTGTGGAGTCCAAGTATATATCATGGATATTCACTCTTTTAGATAAGAGACTGTTGATATTTCTTCTTCTGTTCTTGGCTACTGCTGAGATGGTGGAGGAGGTCTAACTCATATGTTCAGTCTTTTCAGAGAGCTTCTTGTATGACTGAGTACTTTGACCTTTTGATCTTCCTAAGATATTAGCAAAAAGTTGTCCAGCCACTTCCTTGGCTTTTTCTCTTGAGTGTGCTTTTAAAATTTTAGCCTCTTGTTGCCATCCGAATACATTGAGACTTTGCAAAATCATGAAGTCTTGGTCTCTGTTGTTGAACAGTTTTTCCCTCAGTTTCTTTCTTTCCTCTCACATTTTATATAAGCAGGCAGCCACACTTTCAACACCTTGCTTGGAAATCTCCTCAGCTAAATGTCCAATTTTATCATTTATGAGTTCTGCTTTCCACATTGTGTAGGACACAATCCTGCTAAGCTTTCTGTCGCTATGTAACAAGGAATACCTTCCCTCACGTTTTCTAATAAACTGTTCCTCAGTTCCTTCTGAGCCTTCACCAGCAATAGTTTTAACATGTATAATTCCAGTAAAAATCTGTTCCCAGTGATTTACATATAATTCTGAGGAAATTTGTCAATTTTTTTCTATGCTCTGCACTTCTGAACCCTCCCCAGTGGAGTGTTGACATCCATATTTCTACAGTCTATTCAAGGAAATCCAGGCAATTTCTGTAATGCTCCTGGAATTCTTCCAGCCTCTGTCCACCATCCAATTCCAAAGCCACTTCCACACTTTTAGATATTTGTTTTGATAATACCCCATTTTCAGGTACAAAAATGTTTAGTTCCTTTTGATTACATTGTATCTTTGTGAATCTGGGTTATTTTTGTGATGGTTGTGATAAAAAGCAAATGATACACAAAAATCAGTGTTGAATAAGAAACTAGGGATGTTGTGTCCAATTTTACTCCAAGGTTTGAGTAGGCATACCCATTCCATTATAAGTAATTATGGCTATTTAAGATTAAAATAGAAATATTTTTAATATGTATGTTTTCAGATGGAAACTATGTTTTAGTCCATACTTACTGTTTGTACATAACTGTTTAATAGTAAATGGAACTGGTATGTGTTTCTTTAGACCTAAGGGTGCCATGAAAAACTTGATACAGTACAGGTACCATGAACTGAGACAGTTTGAGAACTTCAGTCTTACAGGTTCGTTGGCTAGAGTAGTTAATACTTTAGGGAGTGAGAATTCGTTGTTTATTCTTGAGTAGCAGAGTGACTTGAAATAATCCTATCTTGATAATAT
Organism: Tragulus kanchil; assembly: GCA_022376925.1. Taxonomy (NCBI): domain Eukaryota; kingdom Metazoa; phylum Chordata; class Mammalia; order Artiodactyla; family Tragulidae; genus Tragulus; species Tragulus kanchil. The sequence continues at coordinate 59,217,407 of JAIOJX010000001.1, read as the reverse complement.
AGTATATTATACTTATATTCTGCTCTATGGCTTATAAAGTGCTTTACATGAATTATAGCAGTTGATAAACCTGAAAACAGGGTGCAGAATAGGTTAAAAAGAAGGCTTATATCCTATTTCAGTAATCTAGGTGTGAGGTAAAGGTCTTAAATAAGACTACTATGAAAAAAGAAAGTGTATGACAGATACTATGATAAAAAAAGATTTAAAAATTTGGCAATATATTAATAATGGGATAAGGGAAATAAAGAAATGACTCAGAGATAACTTTAAAGTCTCAAATTTAGGACACTGGAATATTGGCAGGATCATTGATAAAATAATGAGGTTGGGAAAAGCAAAAGTATCATGTAGTGGCAATGATTAGATTGTAAGAGATTAAGACAGGAGAATGAAGAGGAGATAGTGGGTATAGACCACAGGTACAAGATTAGGGAAGTGAAAAGAGATTAATAATACAGTTGAACCAAGCCAAGTTTTTGCAAGAAAGAATGGGGTTTCAAAATACACAAGAATGGTGTCGATCGAGGTGGTATTAATATTTACATGGTGGTATGCGTTCGTTAAAACTGGTATAATTGCACATTAAAAAGATAAATTATACTCTATGTAAGATTCACCTCAATATTTTTTGCCCAAGTACGTGAGAACGGACGTTGTTTTTCTTTGAGATATAACTCACATACCGTAAATTTCACCTTTAAAAATGACTACTTGGTGATTTTGGAATATTCATGAAGTATGTACAACCATCACCACTATCTAATTCCAAAACATTTTCATCATCTCATAAAGAAGTTAGCAGTCGCTCCCATTTCACCCATGTATGTTTTCAGATGGAAACTATGTTTTAGTCCATACTTACTGTTTGTACATAACTGTTTAATAGTAAATGGAACTGGTATGTGTTTCTTTAGACCTAAGGGTGCCATGAAAAACTTGATACAGTACAGGTACCATGAACTGAGACAGTTTGAGAACTTCAGTCTTACAGGTTCGTTGGCTAGAGTAGTTAATACTTTAGGGAGTGAGAATTCGTTGTTTATTCTTGAGTAGCAGAGTGACTTGAAATAATCCTATCTTGATAATATAGTATATTATACTTATATTCTGCTCTATGGCTTATAAAGTGCTTTACATGAATTATAGCAGTTGATAAACCTGAAAACAGGGTGCAGAATAGGTTAAAAAGAAGGCTTATATCCTATTTCAGTAATCTAGGTGTGAGGTAAAGGTCTTAAATAAGACTACTATGAAAAAAGAAAGTGTATGACAGATACTATGATAAAAAAAGATTTAAAAATTTGGCAATATATTAATAATGGGATAAGGGAAATAAAGAAATGACTCAGAGATAACTTTAAAGTCTCAAATTTAGGACACTGGAATATTGGCAGGATCATTGATAAAATAATGAGGTTGGGAAAAGCAAAAGTATCATGTAGTGGCAATGATTAGATTGTAAGAGATTAAGACAGGAGAATGAAGAGGAGATAGTGGGTATAGACCACAGGTACAAGATTAGGGAAGTGAAAAGAGATTAATAATACAGTTGAACCAAGCCAAGTTTTTGCAAGAAAGAATGGGGTTTCAAAATACACAAGAATGGTGTCGATCGAGGTGGTATTAATATTTACATGGTGGTATGCGTTCGTTAAAACTGGTATAATTGCACATTAAAAAGATAAATTATACTCTATGTAAGATTCACCTCAATATTTTTTGCCCAAGTACGTGAGAACGGACGTTGTTTTTCTTTGAGATATAACTCACATACCGTAAATTTCACCTTTAAAAATGACTACTTGGTGATTTTGGAATATTCATGAAGTATGTACAACCATCACCACTATCTAATTCCAAAACATTTTCATCATCTCATAAAGAAGCATCTTTAGCAGTCGCTCCCCATTTCACCTCCTCTCCAGCCCCTGATGACCATGTAATCTACTTCATTTTTTCCATTTTTTAATTGTGGTAAAATACATATACCATTATCATCTTAACCACTTTCAAATATACAGTTCAGTGGTGTACATTCATACTGTTATGCAACCATCACCACCATTCAGCTCCAGAACTATTTTCATCTAACAAAACTGAAATTCTGTACCTGTTAAACAATAATTCCTCATTCCCACCATTCTACTTTCTGTCTCTATGAATTTGACTACTCTTAAGTTCCTCATGTAAGTGAAATCACATAGTATTTGTCATTTTGTGACTTATTTCACTTAACATTATGTCTTCAAGCTTCAACTATGTTTGTACATAGGTCAGAATTTCCTTTTTTTAAGACCGAATAATATTCTGTTGTTTGTATATACTGCATTTTGCTGATCCATTAATCTATCAGTGGACTCTTGGGTTGCTTCAGTGTTTTAGCTCTTATGATTTATAGTCTATTTTGTCTGATACTTATATTAAATAGCTATCCTTGCTCTCTTTTGGTTACTGTTTACATGGAATATCCTTTTCCATCCCGTCATTTTCACTCTGTGTCTTTGTATGTAAATTTAGTTTCCTGTAGACAGCATATATTTTGGTCTTTTTTATCCATTTTACCCATTGCTCTGTGTCTTTTGATTGGAGAGTTTAGTCCATTTACATTTAAAGTAATTACTGATAAGAAAGGACTTCTGTCATTTTGCTGTTTGTTTTCTATACATCTTACAGATATTTTGTCCTTCATTTCCTGTATTATTGTCATCTTTTGTGTTTAGTTGATTTTTTTGTAGTGAAATATTTAAATTCTTCTCATTTCCTTTTGTGTATAATTTATAGCTCTTTTCTTTATGGTTACTGTGGGATTACATGGTACTGTGAGCAGAAGCAGCAAACAGATCAGAGCACAGATCTCCATATTTGGAGGGCGGGGTCCTTTTTGCCTACCCTGCTTGCTGCAAGCTGCTCTTAAAATGTGTGCATAACGGTCTGCCATAGGGCTGGAGTAGGAGATGGGTAACTTCTACTATGCTAAGAGCTGAAATTTCCCAGTTTGTCATCCAAACATTACCCTGGAAGTTACAGGTCTTCAGTAGAATCCAGAGTTCCAAATAGTTACATTAGACAGATTCTGCCAGTGTAAATATTGTCTTCGTGGGAAGGCAGATTCCTGGTGCTTCGTACTCCACCACCTTTCCAGAATCCTGTGGAATCTTTATTTATTATTTTTTTAAAAAGACTTATTTATTTTGGCTGCTTGACCTTTGTTGCTGTAGGGTCTTCTCTAGTTGCAGCAAGCAGGGCCTCTTCATTTTCTGCTATGGTACACAAGCTTCTTATTGCAGTGGCTTCTCTTGTTACAGATTGCGGGCTCTAGGCATGTGGGCTTCAGTAGCTGTGGCATATAGGTCCAGTAGCTCTGGTGCATGGGCTTATTTGCTCCTCAGCATGTGGGATCTTCCTGGACGAGGGATCAAACTGGTGTCCCCTGCATTGGCAGGTGGATTCTTAACCACAAGATCACCAGGGAAGCCCTTTTATTCTTTTTATAAACAATAGATTTAAAATAAAACTTTTAAGAGAAAACAAGAAATGATTCTTCATCTGTGACTTTAGGGAAGAATATAAGCATAGAGGTAGGTACATTGGTAGATCAGAGGGGAATAAGAGTCTATAAGGGAGTTCATTTAATCTTCTCTGTGTAGTCAAACTATTAAAGGCGTAGGTAGAGTTAAGGAAGAATTCCTCTTAAGAAGAGGTCTACAAAATCTTTGGGGAGTTATCTGGGGAGTCAAGAGGTTTAAAAAATACTAAATTTATAGTGTTTCAAATACGCACAACTCTACATTAAGTTGTTGGAGAAGGGGATGACAGTCCACTCCAGTATTCTTGCACTGGAGAATTCCATGGACAGAGGTGCCTGGTGGGCTACATACAGTTCATGGGGTTCAGAGCAAAACCACTCTTTGGGCTTCCCAGGTGGCTCAAATGGTAAAGAATCCACCTACAGTTTAGGACACTCAGGATTAGTCTCTGGGTCAGGAAGCTCCCCTGGCAATGGCAACCTACTCCAGTATCCTTTTCTGGAGAATCTCATGGACAGAAGAGCCTGGTGGGCTGCAGTTCATGGGGTCTCAAGGAGTTGGACATGACTGAGCAAGTAAGCACATACACAGTGCATTAAGTTGTAATCCTGGGTTGTAGAATTAAATAAGAATTAGTCATTAGAAATTGCCAGGTTTTTTTTCAAAGTAAAATTCACATTTTCTGCAGATTATGCACAGCATACACATTATACTTTGACCCTAGGTCTGCTGTTGTTCGTTTGAAAAGAGATAAAAGGAGAAAAGGCAAGAGCCATAATTGGGACATAGCCTCCACCAACAGCTGTGTAGTAGAAGATTGAAGGGGACTTTGTTACCTGCTGCTATAACTGCTGTGATCAGCATTTGGATAAAGAAGAACTACATAGATAAATTTAAGTTGGTGTTTGATTGATTTGTAATAGGTAGAGTGCAGTATATTTGGTCCCCTGACTTTGAACTTGGTCATGCATTGTTTACCTGTATGTAGTCTTCTGACGGTTGAATAGCTCCCCATCTGCAGTGTAGCCTTCTGTCATTGTCTTTAATGTTAGCTTCCCTCGCTCTGATTCTAAAATGTAGAGAACACAGTACTTTTTAGGCCTTGTGATCATCATACCTTTTCAACATGATGAACTTTGTTATTTTGACATGTAAGTTAAAAAGACTGTCGATTCCCATCCTAGTTTCTGGAAGAGTAGATGTTCAAACCTATGCTGACTATTCTTAATGGCTGGTTTCCATTAAACGGGAGCAATCTTAAAGATTACAGTTACTCAAAAAATTCTCAACATTGACCTGCTCCTTTCTTTTACTTTCAGGTTGACAATAAATGCCCTTGCCCAGAAGCTCAATGCTTATTGGAAGGAAAAGACCTCCCAAGAGAATTTGGAGACTTCAGCCATAGTCAGGCCAATACCGTGAGTAGTCAATTTAGAATATAAAAGTATTAGGCATAACATCTATAGAGCAGATGGAAGTAAAGGTGTTTTAAACCACTCTTTGGGCTTCCCAGGTGGCTCATGGTAAAGAATCCACCTACAGTTTAGGACACTCAGGATTAGTCTCTGGGTCAGGAAGCTCCCCTGGCAATGGCAACCTACTCCAGTATCCTTTTCTGGAGAATCTCATGGACAGAAGAGCCTGGTGGGCTGCAGTTCATGGGGTCTCAAGGAGTTGGACATGACTGAGCAAGTAAGCACATACACAGTGCATTAAGTTGTAATCCTGGGTTGTAGAATTAAATAAGAATTAGTCATTAGAAATTGCCAGGTTTTTTTTCAAAGTAAAATTCACATTTTCTGCAGATTATGCACAGCATACACATTATACTTTGACCCTAGGTCTGCTGTTGTTCGTTTGAAAAGAGATAAAAGGAGAAAAGGCAAGAGCCATAATTGGGACATAGCCTCCACCAACAGCTGTGTAGTAGAAGATTGAAGGGGACTTTGTTACCTGCTGCTATAACTGCTGTGATCAGCATTTGGATAAAGAAGAACTACATAGATAAATTTAAGTTGGTGTTTGATTGATTTGTAATAGGTAGAGTGCAGTATATTTGGTCCCCTGACTTTGAACTTGGTCATGCATTGTTTACCTGTATGTAGTCTTCTGACGGTTGAATAGCTCCCCATCTGCAGTGTAGCCTTCTGTCATTGTCTTTAATGTTAGCTTCCCTCGCTCTGATTCTAAAATGTAGAGAACACAGTACTTTTTAGGCCTTGTGATCATCATACCTTTTCAACATGATGAACTTTGTTATTTTGACATGTAAGTTAAAAAGACTGTCGATTCCCATCCTAGTTTCTGGAAGAGTAGATGTTCAAACCTATGCTGACTATTCTTAATGGCTGGTTTCCATTAAACGGGAGCAATCTTAAAGATTACAGTTACTCAAAAAATTCTCAACATTGACCTGCTCCTTTCTTTTACTTTCAGGTTGACAATAAATGCCCTTGCCCAGAAGCTCAATGCTTATTGGAAGGAAAAGACCTCCCAAGAGAATTTGGAGACTTCAGCCATAGTCAGGCCAATACCGTGAGTAGTCAATTTAGAATATAAAAGTATTAGGCATAACATCTATAGAGCAGATGGAAGGAATAGGATAAGATGGTGCTTTTCACATAAGGTTTAATTAACTAACAAATAGGAAATCACAGGTACTAGTTTTCATCATTCTTTAGACCTCCTCATTTCTGGTTTAACACTTGTGTGTCTTGGATTATAAATATGAAGGGTTTTAGTATTGTCAGTTTATTCTACAGTCAGTGTAGTATCGTGGAAGATTGTGGGCATTTAAATAAGCTACTCCTTGGTTGGAAATCTAGATCTACTTATTTTTTTGGTAATAAGTAATTTAAAGCTTATATTGTATATGATATAATGTATTATAGTTGTTTTCAGGTTATAAATTCTATAAAAGTTATGAATATTACTTAAAAACCAAAATAATCACCAGTGTATTCTCTAGTTTCAAATAATTAGGCAAAAATCATGAGATTAAATCATGGATAAATATCTATTAGTTTTTTGTTTTTAGACTTTATTGAAGTAGAGTTGATTTACAATGTTATATTCATTTCTTCTGTATAGCAAAGTGACAGTTATACATATATATATATATATATATATATTCTTTTTCATATTCTTTTTCATTATGGTTGAAACAAGATGTTGAATATAGTACCCTATACTATACAGTAGGACCTTGTGGTTTGTCCATCCTATGAATAATAGTTTGCCTCTGCTAATCCCAAACTCTCATTCCTTCACTCCTGTACACCTGCCTCCACCTTGGCAGCCACAAGTCTGTTCTCTATTAAATCTGCTTCTTAATAGTTGGAGGCACTTAGATAAGCAAGTCACTTCACCTCTCTGAGTATATTAACTCATTATTAACCAGAGGCATATTAATACGTATTTTACTACCCCAGATGTTATTCTTTTAATTGGAGGATAATTGTTTTGCATTTGACTGGAGACACTTCAGTATTCAATTATATAACAAATTACCAGCCACAGGTGTTAATTTCTCGAAAATTCTACAGCCAGTAATGTGTTAAGTTAGATGGTATAACCGTTTTAGCACAGTACCTGACATATAGTAGGCATTGAAAAATACTAGCAAGCTTCCCTTCTTTTTATTCCTAATAAACATTGTTGGAACCATAACAAGAAATTTGAGAATAGAAGTAGAGAACGCAACATACCAGAAAAAAATGTAGAATTTACTGAATCTAAGACAGGAAACTCAATTTTTGGGTTGGAAAGATCCCTTGGTGGAGAGCATGGCGACCCACTCCAGTGGGTTTCTTGCCTGGAAAATTCCATGGACAGGAACCTGATGGATTACAGTTCATAGGATCACAAAGAGTCGGACATGACTGAGTGACTAGCACTTTTACTTTCAAGACAGGAAATTACATACAGAATGGTGGATTAGGATAAAATGCTTCAGTAGGCCAAGAAAGGAGCATAATGCAGAGAATAGAATGTGTGACACCATGTATAGAGTCAGTTATACCATTAGGACAAAAGTTAGAGTGTTGAAAGGTCATTTAGGGGTAAGCACCATTTTTTTTAAAAAAAACAGAAATCATCAAATATTTGATATAAAAATTTTTTTCAATTCAACATGATTGCTGTATTAATATCACTATATCTTAATTCTGAAGTTCTCTACTCCTGTCTAACATCCATGGTTTTCAAAGAAATGCAAATTAAGATGAGATGTCTTTTTTGCCTTTTAAATAAGCAGCGATTAACGTAGTGAAACAGCTGTTCATATATTGCTGGTGTATGCGTGTTTGCGTAAGTTATTCAGCCTTTTCTGGAGGCAGAATGGTGATTCTTTAACAGTTAAATGCCAGCGACTGATCTTAAGTTTTTACGTGTATTTATATAATCATGAGATTATATAAACCCTATGAGATAGACAGATGACATTATTATTTCTTTACACATGTAGACACTTAACGCTGAGAGCTTAAGTAACTTGTTCCAGATTAGATAAGTAGGAAGTGGTAGATCCAGTTTTCACATATAGGCAGTCAGGCCCCTAAACCCAAGTTCTTAACCACGACATTCTTCTGGAAGGATGCACTGAGAACAATATAGCATAGCTCCTTCAGCTGCCTGTTTATTGTAAGCACAACAGATAGTTAGATGAAGTTAGCACAGTACCTGACATATAGTAGGCATTGAAAATCGCAAGCTTCCCTTCTTTTTATTCCTAATAAACATTGTTGGAACCATAACAAGAAATTTGAGAATAGAAGTAGAGAACGCAACATACCAGAAAAAAATGTAGAATTTACTGAATCTAAGACAGGAAACTCAATTTTTGGGTTGGAAAGATCCCTTGGTGGAGAGCATGGCGACCCACTCCAGTGGGTTTCTTGCCTGGAAAATTCCATGGACAGGAACCTGATGGATTACAGTTCATAGGATCACAAAGAGTCGGACATGACTGAGTGACTAGCACTTTTACTTTCAAGACAGGAAATTACATACAGAATGGTGGATTAGGATAAAATGCTTCAGTAGGCCAAGAAAGGAGCATAATGCAGAGAATAGAATGTGTGACACCATGTATAGAGTCAGTTATACCATTAGGACAAAAGTTAGAGTGTTGAAAGGTCATTTAGGGGTAAGCACCATTTTTTTTAAAAAAAACAGAAATCATCAAATATTTGATATAAAAATTTTTTTCAATTCAACATGATTGCTGTATTAATATCACTATATCTTAATTCTGAAGTTCTCTACTCCTGTCTAACATCCATGGTTTTCAAAGAAATGCAAATTAAGATGAGATGTCTTTTTTGCCTTTTAAATAAGCAGCGATTAACGTAGTGAAACAGCTGTTCATATATTGCTGGTGTATGCGTGTTTGCGTAAGTTATTCAGCCTTTTCTGGAGGCAGAATGGTGATTCTTTAACAGTTAAATGCCAGCGACTGATCTTAAGTTTTTACGTGTATTTATATAATCATGAGATTATATAAACCCTATGAGATAGACAGATGACATTATTATTTCTTTACACATGTAGACACTTAACGCTGAGAGCTTAAGTAACTTGTTCCAGATTAGATAAGTAGGAAGTGGTAGATCCAGTTTTCACATATAGGCAGTCAGGCCCCTAAACCCAAGTTCTTAACCACGACATTCTTCTGGAAGGATGCACTGAGAACAATATAGCATAGCTCCTTCAGCTGCCTGTTTATTGTAAGCACAACAGACCTCTCCTATCTGCCTGGGTGGGAGGACCTACCATAGTCTGCAGGTAACCTGAGGCAGAGAATTACTGTCTTAATGCTTATTCTCATGAGGGTAGTATTAGCATGTTTCTACAAGAGACTCTTCTGTGTGTGTGCATGTAAAACCAAAGCTGATATGACCTTTCCTCTCCCCTTCCACCATTGCTGAAACTGCTTTCTCTTTCTCTAAATAAGACAGTGCCTGTACAGAAACATCTAGACACCAGAGGTCAGACCTGAGCTTAAGAGTTAAGAGGTTGCAAGGCTGCAGCAGCCTGTAGCTAGGAGATAGGAAGCTGTACATCCAAGAATGTGTATGGATTCTCTTCAATAAAACAGTTTTAAGCAAAAGGACATTCATTGTATTTGAATGGTAAACTTAGTTGACACCTTTTTTTTTTAAATATCTTTCTGTATTTTGTAGTTTTTCTATGTGAGCTTATATTGCCTTTATAACTAGAAAAAAGTACCATTTAAAAAGATAAGAGAAATATTGAGTTAAGATATTAAAAAAGCATACCACTCTATTGAAATGCCTAGTATAAGAGCTGTATAGATGTAACATAAACAGAATCTGTCCTAGGCTAAATTACATGTTTTTCAAATTTGCCCTAGGTACCCCTCTGTCTCTTTCTGTCTTTTCTTTAGCCTTCTCGCTTCCCACTCTGGTCTGCCTTTCACATATTAGATATGCTCTGTTTGTATTATATATGGATCATCTCCTCTTACAGGGAAACAGATTTACTCTAAGGTATAGGTGACTGAATTACACTTCCTGAAAGGAGATGAGAATGGGTATGTGTTTTAAGAGTAGAACTCTGGGAACTCTGAGCTCTATAATTTGGTGGCTCACTATGTTTATATCTGTTACTGCTTTCATATCCATAGCTGATCTAGTTCTATCATTGTTTTATCTATGAAGTTTAAGATTATACATTTTAGACATCTGGACTATAGCATTTCTAAAGCATTTCATATATAAAGTCACGTTCTTTCACTTTTAGGGTATGCCTTTTTAATGTAAAACACAGCACAGAAGTGGGATATAGTCAGTCATATTTTTGTTTTCTTTCATTCAGGAAGATTCCTGACCAGACATGGGTACAATGTGATGAGTGTCTGAAATGGAGGAAGCTTCCTGGCAAGGTTGATCCGTCCACATTACCTGCAAGATGGTTTTGTTATTATAATTCCCACCCAAAGTACAGGTAAGGTTAAGACTCAGTATTATGCCAGAGATAACTCCTGATTGGTCTCTGTCCTAAAGCACTTTTCATCTCATGTCCACACTCTTCAGCCTGTCATTCAACCCCATGTACTAACTGGTCTCTATGGATTCACTGTATGTTAACACAAGCCTCCTGCTTTAGCAGGCCTGTGGCTTCACTCTTCCTCCCACATGCTGCACGTATTCCCTTTTCCATGACTTGATACAGTCATTCCACTTGCTTAGAATGACTTTCTGTATTCCGTCTGCCATCTGATCATATCCATCTGGGAAACAGAAGTACTTTGTGTGATCCTTCTCCTGTTGACAGCACTTTACAGTGATTTTTCTCTGGCTTTCTGTGGTGTATTTAATTCTTTACATTTGTTCTTGTACTGTTTGAATTGGGGGGTGTTTTTTGTATGTGTCCATTTGGGCTCTTCAAGAGATTGTAACCCATTTGAAAGCAAGGAATTTCTATTTCAGGTTGAATTGACAGGTTTCCTTATATGTTTCCTATACTTGAATGTCTTTTAGTACCTATTGTTGTACATTCAATTCAGATTGTTGACATATTTGTCTTTCTAACATTACTATGGTTTAGGTGATAAAGAATCTGCTAGCAATGCAAGAGACCTGGGTTCAGTCTCTGGATCAGGAAGATCCCCTGGAGAAGGGCATGGCAAACCACTCCAGTATTCTTGCCTGGAGAATTCCATGGGCAAAAGAGCCTAGAGGGCTACAGTCCATGGGGTCGCAAACAGTTGGACATGACTGAATGACTAATACTTTCATTTTCATATGTTCCTTGAAGCAGCTAACATCTCGATGAAGCCTGTCATATCCATGGGTATCATTTCAATTTAACAAATATTGTTATATGACTCAGTCACATAGGTTCATAACAATAACTCATTTTGTGTCAAGTCAGCTGTGACGTTTTAACTTTTTTCTGCAGTATAAATACTGATTGAAAAATAGGTACTAAGCCAGAGTATTCTTTTTTTGGGGAAGAAAATTTTAAAAAATGACATTTAAAATGGAGGAAATTAAATAAGTGAAGTCCAGGTCTGTAATGAGTAAGGATTCCCCCATAGACTTCGGATGTGCCTAGGGTTGTATGATTAAAATGTGGGACTGAGTGCTTAGAAGTCTCATTTTTTGAATCCTGTAAGTTTATAGTTAGTCCAGGAGACATAACCTTCTAGGACACTTTGCCCCCTAGTAAAATGGGCACAACATAGGGTTTTCAATTATCATTAATTTCTGTTTATTTCTTTCTGTACTAACTGGTCTCATGTCCTGTATGTTAACACAAGCCTCCTGCTTTAGCAGGCCTGTGGCTTCACTCTTCCTCCCACATGCTGCACGTATTCCCTTTTCCATGACTTGATACAGTCATTCCACTTGCTTAGAATGACTTTCTGTATTCCGTCTGCCATCTGATCATATCCATCTGGGAAACAGAAGTACTTTGTGTGATCCTTCTCCTGTTGACAGCACTTTACAGTGATTTTTCTCTGGCTTTCTGTGGTGTATTTAATTCTTTACATTTGTTCTTGTACTGTTTGAATTGGGGGGTGTTTTTTGTATGTGTCCATTTGGGCTCTTCAAGAGATTGTAACCCATTTGAAAGCAAGGAATTTCTATTTCAGGTTGAATTGACAGGTTTCCTTATATGTTTCCTATACTTGAATGTCTTTTAGTACCTATTGTTGTACATTCAATTCAGATTGTTGACATATTTGTCTTTCTAACATTACTATGGTTTAGGTGATAAAGAATCTGCTAGCAATGCAAGAGACCTGGGTTCAGTCTCTGGATCAGGAAGATCCCCTGGAGAAGGGCATGGCAAACCACTCCAGTATTCTTGCCTGGAGAATTCCATGGGCAAAAGAGCCTAGAGGGCTACAGTCCATGGGGTCGCAAACAGTTGGACATGACTGAATGACTAATACTTTCATTTTCATATGTTCCTTGAAGCAGCTAACATCTCGATGAAGCCTGTCATATCCATGGGTATCATTTCAATTTAACAAATATTGTTATATGACTCAGTCACATAGGTTCATAACAATAACTCATTTTGTGTCAAGTCAGCTGTGACGTTTTAACTTTTTTCTGCAGTATAAATACTGATTGAAAAATAGGTACTAAGCCAGAGTATTCTTTTTTTGGGGAAGAAAATTTTAAAAAATGACATTTAAAATGGAGGAAATTAAATAAGTGAAGTCCAGGTCTGTAATGAGTAAGGATTCCCCCATAGACTTCGGATGTGCCTAGGGTTGTATGATTAAAATGTGGGACTGAGTGCTTAGAAGTCTCATTTTTTGAATCCTGTAAGTTTATAGTTAGTCCAGGAGACATAACCTTCTAGGACACTTTGCCCCCTAGTAAAATGGGCACAACATAGGGTTTTCAATTATCATTAATTTCTGTTTATTTCTTTCTAGGGTTACTTTTTTCCACTGAATACCTTTTCTAGTACTTTTTAACTTTATACTCCTAAAATTCTCTTCTTCATGCTTTACATATAGTAAACGTCTTTTCATTTATAGAATTCTCTTTTCCTCTTCTTTGCTAGTCTGTGTTCCATTTCTTTGAAAAGGCCAGCTCCTGGCCCCTTCCTGCTGCTCTCTATCATAGCCTCTGATTTTTCTCTTTAGGGATCATCTCATAGTCTAGGGATGCTACTGCATCTAGCCTGTACTTTGGAAATTGCTTTCTGAGTACGTGAGAGACAGAAGACCTAGGTTCTAGTCCCAGCAGTCTTCTCTTTGTATGGAAGCTCAAGCAAGTCTTGCCTTGTGCTTGAATTTCACTCTGTAAAAATCGAGGTTATACCTTGTACGGTCCACCATAACATGAATTGTGTGACTGTCAGGTACTTTTGAGTGTCTTGGGAGAATGGCAATATATGCACAAAACTAATGATATCATATGCCTTGAAAAAAAAGAATTGCTACCTGTTAACTTGCTCATGGGTTTTATAATGTGGATGGAATCTGACCTCTGTAATGTTAGATGGTGGTTAACCTGCCTTGTCATAGTTGTAAGGAAAGTAAGGGGCACATTTTCTTTCCAAAAGATAATTTCTTCTCTGTACTGCAGGAGGTGCTCTGTTCCAGAGGAACAAGAACTCATTGATGAAGACCTGTACTTGAGCAGGGCTAAGAAACAGTTGAGTATACCTGAGGTGGTATTCTGCATCATACGGTAGAGGAACCTGACCCTTCCTGATAGGACAGGGGAATTTTGAGAAGAGAGATGATTTTTAAGTGATTTTCCTATTTACCTCTGCTCTTACAGTTCTTTATTCTTTCTAATTATCTCCTGAATGTCTTAACTGGGAATTGACATTAGTCTCTCTATGTCTGTCCCTCACCCCTCTTTTGATAAGGCATTTGAAATCTCCAGTAGCCAGTTCAGGAAGGAACCCTTAGTTATTCAACAAGGCTCACACTGTTTCTAGTTTAGAAAGAACATGATGACCTAAATCTACAGTTCATGAGTGAACTAAATAGCCCTTTTATCTTCTAGAGATCAAACTATTGAGAAGAAGGAGGTGCCAACAGAAAATGAGAGCCACCAGGTGAGAGACAGTCCACCCTCTTCGTTTTCTCACACAAAATTTTCCCCAGCAGAGGACATAGGTTGAAGAAAGCAACACTCTTGAAAACTACAGAGAGATAACAAGCCATTTGTTCTGGTGGTCTTTTTCCCACTGGATCTTTTGATTTTTTTTCTTTAATCTGCTGTTACCTGTGTTCAGATCATCAAAGATTGAAGAGCCAAATCAGTTATTGCCCAGATCTTGATTCAGTACTGATTCTGGATAGTGTGAATGTCACATTCCATGTTACAGAGATTTCAGGGTTATGTGGCAGTCTTCATACGGGCTGCTTCTGTTGAGTGTCTGGTTTTCCTCAGTCTTCTTTCTTCCAGCATTCAGGGGTGATTCCTTTCTCCTTTCCTTTTGGGAAGAAGGGGTGGTTCTTTGTGCCCTTTTCCCCACTCCCTGCTTTCAGGCTGGCTGGCTTTATAAAGACTCTGCTGTTTTGAATTTTCAGGAGCACTGTCTCTCGGACATGGTTGCCCAGCTCCGGACGCAGAAGGGTGCAATAAGGTTGGCCGTCCTTTCAGGGACACTCCTTTCCTGACAGCCACCGTAGCACCCGTTTATCTTCCCCACCCAACCTTGCCTTTCTGCATGGTTTTCCTCTTGACCCTCTTTCCCAGAGAAATCTGCTAGTAGCATGTTAGATTCACCTTCCACCCACTCAGTCAGGGTAGGTCAGACTGGTGAGGATAGAGGCAATGAAACACTAATTCTTCTTCTGACACCCTACCAAGATCCAAGGTGTATTAATAAACAGGTTGCAGACCCTCCTGTCTTGGCTTAATAGTCTGATCTAGAGATTGGGAGATTTCCTAGGACTGCCCTGTCCTCATTCAGTTTACCTCCCCTTTATACTCCTTCAGCTTCATCATTCATGCTCTCGTCATAAGCTGACTCTCCCAGAAGATCCCAGGTGCATGTATCTGTGTGTGTGTGCAGTATGAATATATGTTCGTCTCTCGCATGCATTTCTCCAAGACCAGCACAGACATTTGCTGCAGTGCTTATTCCCTCCCTTCCTTCCCTCATCACAGATCTCAGAGGAGTGAACACCCAGCCTTAAACTGGGTCAAAAGAGAATGAGAAAGTGATTCAGGGGCCTGGGTTTGTGTTGCAGGTGGGATGATTCTAGGAGCCAATAAGTGAGTTGGGGAGGTCTGTTGCTGTCCAGCTGATAAGCTTATAACTGAATGTGCCTGGGGTCAGTGTTCTAGTATACATTATTGCACAGTTTGTTTTGTGTAGGAAACAGCTTCTTTTTATTTGGCCAAGTGTTCTTTCCTAGCATCAGAAGGACTGACTCAGCCTTTAGTGTTTTGTTTGAAACTGGGATTTTTATGAATTCTTTCTTTCTTTGCTAGGTATTCACTAATCCACTGAAGATCCCTTCTATTCAAGATATGGATGACTTAAGGAATAATAAGATGACTGGATGCAAGGGAATTGATAACCGTAACCAGCTTTCATCTGTTGGAGAAGAAAGCAGAACACCTTCTCTTCAACTTAAGCCTTTGGATTCCAGCACTTTTCAGTTCTCCAGGTGTGTGTAAAAAAAAATAAAAAAGACTTTTCTTCAGTAATAAGCCTTAGGGCTTGATTTCCTAAAATAAATTGGTATGGTTATTGTGTTTATGTTTTTCCTAAGGCCTGGCATGAAATCCGGAAGGAGAAATACCATTTTGGGTTGATAGACTTTCATGTTGCACGTACTCCCATTTTTCAAAATTTTAACTGTCATGTCAAGTCTGTCCATCTATTTTTTAAAAATTTTTTAAGTGATCATCTGATGAATGCTCTTTATGGATTATATATTCACATTATGTTGGAAATTGTATAAGTGAAATCATGGACATGAAAACTCTTTAAAAAGCATAATGTACTTTACAAATGCAAGGTAATGGATAAGCGTTGTTTCTTTCCTGAAGTTTAGGAAGATTGAAATCCTGCAGGGCCCCATAGGCCTAGCACATGTTGACCACATGTAAAAATAAGTATTAGAAGTTTGTGCCATTAAGTAAGCTTTGTAGTTCATTGTTTCTTAGGGTAAGTTTTTAGTATAAGTTTAGTCTTAAAATTTACTTGTTCGTCTTCTAGCACTGTGTCAACATTTTTTTGTTCATCTTTATAACAATTTGTCTTACATAACAGGAATATTTGAAGCACTAAAAGTTAGGGCTGCCTGTGGGCTGTCATGAGACTATAAGTCAGGACTGCTTATTATGCCTTACTTTCTCCTCACTACTGTGCTCACTTCTGGCAGGGCCAAGCCATAGGGAAGGTACAGAGTTGCTCTCTAGTGGTGGAAACTTCTACAGTCCACAATAATAAGACTGTTAGAGTAGGTTGTGAAATTTATACTAACCCTTTTCAATTTGGATATATATCTTCTTAACATACTGTAGGAAAATAAAAACAGTGGTATATAATATGGAGGGAAATTACTTCTGCCCCCGCCTCCACCAATGTTACTGATTTCTTTACCTCTCTCTTGTTTCTTAGATGGGTCCTTTCAGTTTCTCTCCTAGACAAACATCTCTTCATCTGTTGGAGAAGAAAGCAGAACACCTTCTCTTCAACTTAAGCCTTTGGATTCCAGCACTTTTCAGTTCTCCAGGTGTGTGTAAAAAAAAATAAAAAAGACTTTTCTTCAGTAATAAGCCTTAGGGCTTGATTTCCTAAAATAAATTGGTATGGTTATTGTGTTTATGTTTTTCCTAAGGCCTGGCATGAAATCCGGAAGGAGAAATACCATTTTGGGTTGATAGACTTTCATGTTGCACGTACTCCCATTTTTCAAAATTTTAACTGTCATGTCAAGTCTGTCCATCTATTTTTTAAAAATTTTTTAAGTGATCATCTGATGAATGCTCTTTATGGATTATATATTCACATTATGTTGGAAATTGTATAAGTGAAATCATGGACATGAAAACTCTTTAAAAAGCATAATGTACTTTACAAATGCAAGGTAATGGATAAGCGTTGTTTCTTTCCTGAAGTTTAGGAAGATTGAAATCCTGCAGGGCCCCATAGGCCTAGCACATGTTGACCACATGTAAAAATAAGTATTAGAAGTTTGTGCCATTAAGTAAGCTTTGTAGTTCATTGTTTCTTAGGGTAAGTTTTTAGTATAAGTTTAGTCTTAAAATTTACTTGTTCGTCTTCTAGCACTGTGTCAACATTTTTTTGTTCATCTTTATAACAATTTGTCTTACATAACAGGAATATTTGAAGCACTAAAAGTTAGGGCTGCCTGTGGGCTGTCATGAGACTATAAGTCAGGACTGCTTATTATGCCTTACTTTCTCCTCACTACTGTGCTCACTTCTGGCAGGGCCAAGCCATAGGGAAGGTACAGAGTTGCTCTCTAGTGGTGGAAACTTCTACAGTCCACAATAATAAGACTGTTAGAGTAGGTTGTGAAATTTATACTAACCCTTTTCAATTTGGATATATATCTTCTTAACATACTGTAGGAAAATAAAAACAGTGGTATATAATATGGAGGGAAATTACTTCTGCCCCCGCCTCCACCAATGTTACTGATTTCTTTACCTCTCTCTTGTTTCTTAGATGGGTCCTTTCAGTTTCTCTCCTAGACAAACATCTCTTCATGTGTGCAAGTCCCCTAGTCAGCAATTCTTCCACAATTAAGCCCTGTAGATATTGAAAGAGCCCCATGTACCCCTGAGCATGAACAGAGTCTCAAGAGGAAGTAAACTATTAGGAGAAAAAGTAATAGAAGTCGAAAGGAATTAAATGAGAATCTGTATGAAAGCGTCAAGAATAGTGCCTTGGAAGAGAGTAGGTATGAAGAAATTGATAGTTGAATTGAGTTATACTGAAAGAGCTACTTCTAGGATAGAACTGTGTAGCAGAGGAGTAAGAAATATGGCCTAGTTGATCTCAGGCATTCGAGTCTAATTCTACTGTTTCCATCCACAGTTTTCCAACTCCCATTTTAGGTTGGGAGGAGTATACAGTAGTGCTGTGGTGTTTTTTTTTTTTTTTTTTTTGAAGCACATTGTTAGCTTTCTGCCTTGGTCTCCTTGATATGGTCCTGCATCAGAATCGCCACTGGAGTATCAAGATGTTATTGCTCTTGAAAACAGTCCTTTCCCTACTCTGACCACTTTTCCTTTGTCTTCAGTGTTTCTTTTGGTAACTGTCCAGTGTATTTTGGTAAGCTGAAGGAGGTAACAAATGCTAACTTCTGTATGTGCGTATTTTATGAGAGTGCAGTATGACAGTGCATCCATTAGGTGGCATACTTTATCAATCTTGATTAGGATTTCTGTATGAGTCTCTCTGGAGCTGCTATGTTCAGAGCTGGGTTTTAGCTCTAGAGGAGCGTAAAATACTTTTGACCATTTATGTGTAATTTTAATTTGAGAATAATATTCTTTCAAGAGAAAATATGAAAATTGCTACTAGTGCTAATGTCACATGTTTTATGTAAGGACAGTAAGTGAGTCTGTCACTTCAAGCTACATGTATGGGAGGATTCAGATTGATTGGAAATAGTCTACCTTTTTATAGAGGAAAATTAAGATGCTTGAGAGTTTAATAAAATACACAAAGTTTTCTGATACAAGTGTGTTGAGGGAATAATAGGTTTAGTCAAGAGTTACAAACATCTCCCTTGTTATCAAAACCTAAAGGTGATGAGGGTCCTTGGATCATGTAGTACAGCTCTTTAATTCTAGGTTAAATAAAGCCTACAGTATCCAAGAGTGTTCTAAAAATTTCTAGTGATGTAGGTTATAAGACCTAGAAGGTATTCCAAAGGTGTTGGTGGAAATAGCTTTGTGAGTTTCATGAATCTAGCAAGGGTTGGAGAAGACATACAATGAAGAGTAAGATCATCTAGGACATAAACAAGCGTAGCCTTTTGGGTGACACAACTTAAAGGAAATAGTCCCCTTTCTGTTTATTTATTTTACATATCTTTGAGTGCCTACTGTATGAAAGCAGTTTTCTAAGGCAGTGGTGGAATCCAAGATTAAGGAGCTTACGATACTTAAAGTTGTATATGTAAGGATCCCCATTACGTGCTAGGTTTCATATGAGTGGTATAAACTAATGTCTAAAATAGTCATAAGCATACAGACAAAGGTGACAGTTACAACCTGACTTCCCCTGGTGGCTCATTTGGTTAAAGAATCCACCAACAATGCAGGAGACCACCTGCAATACAGGAGACTCGGATTCAATCCCTGGGTCAGGAAGATCCCCTGGAGAAGGAAATGGCAACCCACTCCAATATTCTTGCCAGGATAATTTCATGGATAGAGGAGCCTGGCAGGCTACAGTTCATGGGGTCGCAAAGAGTTAGACATGACTGAGTGACTGAACACATACCAACAACACAATTTATTTAGATATTTAGAGAACCTCTGAGTAAGCTATATATAAAAGGCCGATTATTTCATATTTTAAAAGAATAGCCAGAAAAAAAGTCCAAAGTACATTGTAATGGAAAGAGGAGGAAAGACATCCTAATGTAGTTAAAGGAATATTTGAAACAATAGACATGAGGTAGAAAAAGAAAAGCAATTTTGCAAATGAGTAAGATTGATTAAACAGACAGTATTAACATTTTAAAATATGATCTTTGAGAAAGAGTTCCAGAATGGCAAAATGCGTAGTGTGATAAACTCTTTCACCAAGTAACCATTTAACTGGAAAAACTTATTAAAGCAAACAATCATTCCTAATTCTTAGAAATTGGTCTATGGGCATACAGGAAGTACAGAAATACTCATTCAAGAAAATCTATTAAGTCTCTGAAAGAAAAGCAAAAGTCTGCCTTTTAACCTGCTCTCATCCCCCTCCAAGCTTTGTTTGATCCCTATGTTCAGAAGGGTATGGATTGAAGAAACCTAGAAGGTATTCCAAAGGTGTTGGTGGAAATAGCTTTGTGAGTTTCATGAATCTAGCAAGGGTTGGAGAAGACATACAATGAAGAGTAAGATCATCTAGGACATAAACAAGCGTAGCCTTTTGGGTGACACAACTTAAAGGAAATAGTCCCCTTTCTGTTTATTTATTTTACATATCTTTGAGTGCCTACTGTATGAAAGCAGTTTTCTAAGGCAGTGGTGGAATCCAAGATTAAGGAGCTTACGATACTTAAAGTTGTATATGTAAGGATCCCCATTACGTGCTAGGTTTCATATGAGTGGTATAAACTAATGTCTAAAATAGTCATAAGCATACAGACAAAGGTGACAGTTACAACCTGACTTCCCTGGTGGCTCATTTGGTTAAAGAATCCACCAACAATGCAGGAGACCACCTGCAATACAGGAGACTCGGATTCAATCCCTGGGTCAGGAAGATCCCCTGGAGAAGGAAATGGCAACCCACTCCAATATTCTTGCCAGGATAATTTCATGGATAGAGGAGCCTGGCAGGCTACAGTTCATGGGGTCGCAAAGAGTTAGACATGACTGAGTGACTGAACACATACCAACAACACAATTTATTTAGATATTTAGAGAACCTCTGAGTAAGCTATATATAAAAGGCCGATTATTTCATATTTTAAAAGAATAGCCAGAAAAAAAGTCCAAAGTACATTGTAATGGAAAGAGGAGGAAAGACATCCTAATGTAGTTAAAGGAATATTTGAAACAATAGACATGAGGTAGAAAAAGAAAAGCAATTTTGCAAATGAGTAAGATTGATTAAACAGACAGTATTAACATTTTAAAATATGATCTTTGAGAAAGAGTTCCAGAATGGCAAAATGCGTAGTGTGATAAACTCTTTCACCAAGTAACCATTTAACTGGAAAAACTTATTAAAGCAAACAATCATTCCTAATTCTTAGAAATTGGTCTATGGGCATACAGGAAGTACAGAAATACTCATTCAAGAAAATCTATTAAGTCTCTGAAAGAAAAGCAAAAGTCTGCCTTTTAACCTGCTCTCATCCCCCTCCAAGCTTTGTTTGATGAAAACTACTCAAGAAGCTCTGATCCATGTGGGTGTGGTCAAAAGTGGGACCTCCCCCTCTCCCTAGCTCCTAGTCTAGAGCTATGGTTTCACCTGGCAGGTGCAGGCCTCTGACATTTCTCATATTCCCCAGGTATGTCTTGTTCTATTCCAAGGAGACTCAAGAGGACTGGATCTTCTCCCACCCAGCTCTCCTTCCCCAATCCACAGGGTTAAAGCACTCACCAACGGGCAGCATGCTGACAAGCCTAGACTCCTGTTGCTCCAGCCCCAGCTAACTTATTAGGCAAAGGTTCATGCCAGAAGGAACAAGCCAAAAGCTATCCCAGCACTCAATTTGGAAAGAAGATTTGAGAGTGGGCCATTCCTGCTATCAGCTTTGCACAGTTGGCACAAAGGTCCCACTTAGGGAGAGAAGCAGACCTGACAGATGAAGAATTCCTTAGTTTTATTCAAAGGAACTGGACATATCCTGGAGAATTCCATTCCTAAGGGGATTGTCAAAGACAATGGAAATCTTAGTGGAGGACAATTAAGAGGGCATTCATAGCTCCATGATACAAGTCACAACAAGCCAGATGACTGTAATCGTAAGTTTGGTAACAGAGAGAAACAAGCAAAAGAACATCCAAGAAGAGCACTCCTGGGATCATAGTCAGCCCTGGGGGTTAGGAAGGCTTTACGTAGAGCACAAGACTGTACACATTCAGGACACAAGGTGGACTTGAAAGCAGCCCCTGAGCCTCACACAGGTCAGAGAGCAGAAGTTTCACTGGTACTAGAGACTTAAGCACGGACTGAACAAAAAGCTACTTTGACAGGGTCTACTCCTCAGAGGCCAGGCCTAAAAGTAAAAATCGCGTATATAGTTGAGTGTGGGACACTACACACATCCTGACGGAATCCCAGCTACTACTACCTGGCTGGATGGGGGACAAGAGACATGAATTCCTTGAACTGTGATAACAGCCTTCGAGCCATACATAGATTCAGTGGTAAAGGCTAGAAACCTTACTGGCTATGGGGGCTTAATTCTAACCTTTGACCTGTGCTGATTCAGGGTATTTTCTAGATTGTCAGGTAAAAGACAAAAATCAAGAAGAAATCTGAGCAGGAATATTAGAGGAAATAATTTTCATGGAATCAGTTTAGCCAAGTCACTAAAAATAAACAACGCAGCAAACAGTACCAACAACTACTCAGAGAGGTTTGCTATACTATGTTATCTAAAATATCAGTTGTCCACAAAAATTTATGAGACATGCAAAGAAACAAAGTGTGACCTGTGCATGGGGCAAGGGAAGCAGCTAATAGAAACTGCTTCTAAACAGACCCAGATGTTGGATTTAGCGAACAAAGACTTCAAAGCATCCATTTTAAATATGTTCAAAGGACTAAAGAAGACCATGTTTCATCTAGTACAGAGTATTAATAAAAGGAACAGAAATTATGTTTAAAAAGAACCAAATGGAAATTCTTGAGGTAAAATCTGCAATAACTAGTGTGAATATTTCACTAAAGGGACTTAATAAAACATTAGAATTGGCAGGAGAACCAGCAGACTTGAAGATACATCAGTGACAGATTTTATAGGTTATGCTGTTTGAACAGAGAGAGAAAAGAATGAAGGAAAAGCCTCAGAGAAGTGTAAGACACTATTCAGTGCACCAACATATGCAAATGAAGAGTACAAGAAAGAGAGGAGAGGGAAGAAAAGATGTAGAAAAACTATTCAAAGAAATCATGGCTGACAACTTTCCAAATTTGATGAAAAACATGAATTTACACATTTAGGAAACTCAGGTAACTCAAAATAGGATAAATGCAAAGAGGTTTACAGCCATACAGTGGAAATATTAAAAGCCAAAGGCAAAGAGAAGTTTCTTGAAAACAGGAAGAGAAAAATATTCATCATGTAAAAGAGAACCCCAATAAGATTAGTATCTGGTTTCTCATCAGTAACAGTGGAAACCAGGAGCAGTGGGATGACATATTCATAGTTCTTAAAGAAACACTTTGAACCAGGAGGCATAAATCAGATAAAACTATTTTAGAAAATGAAGGTGAAATAAGTACCTTCTTATATAAGCAAAAGCTGATGGAATTTGTTTCTAGCGAAACAGCCATATAAGAAATACTCGAGTTCTTGAGCTTGGAAGCAAGTGATGACAGCAAATAGTAATTCAGATTTGCATGAAAAAACAGTACTGGCAATGATAGCTGCAGTTAATTATAAAAGACAATATAGTAGCATATTTCTTCCTCTTTCTATTCTTAACTGATTCAAAGAAGAATTGCACAAACAATCTGAACATATTTATATATAATTTCATAGATGTATATAATTTTATTGTTGGGTTCATCTACTGATGTAAAATGTTTGCTAATAACAGCATAAAAGAAGTGGGTGGGAGCAAAGCTGTACTAGAGTGAGAAAATAACACCAGATGGTAACTGGTAAGAAGTGAAAATTCAAAATGGAAAAATGAGCTTAATATAGCAAACTATAAATATTATAAGTGTGTCTTTGCTCTACTTCTCTTAGCTTCCTCAAAAGATACAGCATCACAAAAAATAATAATTGTAGTAATGTATTGTTAGAGTTGTAAATGTTAAACTAAAAAATGTCCACATAACATGAAAAGAGGAACAGTAAAGGAAGAAAGAAACAAAGAAAGCATGACACATATGGAGAGCAGAAAGCCAAATAGTGGGCATCAATTCTGACATATCAATCATAACATTAAATGTGATAAGATTAAAACAATCAAAAGCTGGAGATTATCCAGTTGGATTCTTTTACATATACAGAGGGCTTCTCTGGTTCCTCAAATGGTGAAGAATCCATCTGCAATACAGGAGATCACCTCCAGTGCAGGCGACGTGGCTTCAGTCCCTGGGTCGGGAAAGTCCCCTGGAGAAGGGAAAGGCTGCTCACTCCAGTATTCTTGCCTGGAGACTCCCATGGCTTGTCCCTGAGTTGCAAAGAGTCGGACACGACTGAGTGACTTCACTTCATGGACCTAACAGCAGAGCTCCCAAAGCACATGAAGCAAAAGCAGACAGAATTGAAGGGAGAAATAGACAGTTTAACAATAATAGTTGGAAACTTCAGTATCCTACTTTCAGTAATAGGTAAAGTATCAAAATAGAAAGGTTGAAGAATGCTATAAACCAGCTAGATCTAACAGGTATTTGTAGAACACTTCAACCCCAAACAGCATCGTAAATATTACTCTCAAGTGCCCATGAACTATTCTCCAGGATAGCCCGTAGATTAGACTATAAAGTAAGCCTCAACAAATTTAAAGGGGTTGACATCGTACAAAGGATATTCTCCAACCACAATAGAATTAAATTAGAAATCAGCAACAGAAGGAAATTTGGGAAGTTCACAAATATGTAAAAATTAACGTGCTTCAAAATAACAAATGAGTAAAGGAAGAAGTCACAAGGGAAATTAGAAAATACTTTAAGATGAAAATAAAAATATGCAAAACATTACAACTTGAAGCTAAAGAGGTATTCAGAGGGGGAATTATATTTGTAAATGCTCATATTAAAATTGAAGAAATGTTTCAAAATGGTAACCTAAACTTCCACCTTAAGAACTACAAAAATGAAAGAAGCGAACAGAAAGAAGGAAATATGAGAATGGAAATGAAACGGGGAATAGAAAAATATCAGTGAAAGCAAAGGTTGACTCTTTGAAAGGAACAACAAAAATTAAGAAAAGAATAAACCGATTCCACTTATAGTAACTTCAAAAATAGAGTATTAAGAACAAATTTAACGGAAGTACAAGCTAGACTTGTATACTGAAAACTACAAAATACTGTTAAATGAGAAGAAAACCTAAATCAATGAAAGCACATTTCATGTTTATGGATCAGCAGATTTAATGCTAAGATGGCAGTACTCCCCAGACTGAGCTACAGATTCAATGCAGTCCCTATCAAAATATCAGCTGGCTTCTCTGCAGACAGGCAGTGGAGGAATATGACAGAGAGAAAAAAAAAAGTGAGAAGAAGCTATGTAGTTGGAAAATAATTCCTGGTATGTCAATGCTGAATTAATCTTTACTAAATCAGTTAATTCAGATCTGGAATAAGAATTGCTCCCTGAAGGAAAGAACCAGAAGTGTTTACAGGACCAATAAGTAAAACTCATCCCTTGTCTCTCGTTAACATAGTAGTTCCTTTTGGATTGCCTCTTACTTGCAAAGTTTTGTTCCCTCATCCCTGTATAGCACAGTTAATTAAGCTACCTTCTTTTAAGGAGTTTGTACTTTAGTGGGAAACCTGCAATACGCACACATGGTAGAAAGTAATTTATACTGTATTATGTTAGTGCTAAAGTACTGTGGGAATTCAGAAGTGGCATCTGAACTGGACTTAGTGTTAAGGAGAAGTGTATTCCAATCAAAAGAAGTAGCCTGAGAAATCGTGGGATATTCTGTTTTGTGTCTTTAAAGGGAAATAGTGAGAAAGAAAGCTAGGGCCCAGTTCTACCCCAGCTCTGCCACTTACTAGCTACATGACCTTCAGAAAGTTATTTAACCTCTCTAGGCCTGAACATCCTCTTTCAAAAATGAAGATAATGAATGGATAAAGAAGCTGTGGTACATATATATATAATGGAATATTTCTCAACCATAAAGAGAAATGCATATGAATCAGTCCTAATGAGATGAATGAATCTAGAACCTTTTATACAAAGTGAAGTAAGTCAGAAAGAGAAGGATTAATATAGTATACTAACACATATTATGACATGACATCTAGAAAGATGGTACTGATAATTGCACATACAGAGCAGCAATGGAGAAACAGACATAGAGAAAAGATTTATGGACATTGGGGGGAGGGAGGAATGGGCAAGATGTATGGAAAGAGTAACGTGGAAACCTACACTACCATATGTAAAAGAGACAACCAATGTGAATTTGCTGTAAGACTAAGGGGTCTTACATGAGTGCTATGCAACAACCTGGAGGGGTGAGACGGGGAGGGAGGTGGAGAAGGGGGTTCAGATGAGAGGAATCAAGGGGATGCCTATGACTGGTTTGGGTTTATGTATAGCAGTAAACAACAAAACTCTGTAAAAGTTTAAAGTAAAATAAAAGCTTAAAAAAGTAAAATGAAAATAAATTTTTAATAAAAAAAAAAATCTCCTCCCTTAGGGTTAGTGTGAGGATTGGCCAAGACCATATACCTTGACTTACCACACTGGCACAGAGCACATGCTCAGTAAATATTCCCTGTGTTTTAGAAGGGAGAAGCTTAAATACTAAGCTAAGACGTTTGAGCTTTTATGTGGTGGGGAATTAATACATAAAGATTGCAAATAGGAAGGTGACATTATCAGAGCCATGCCTTTGGAAGATTAACCTGGCAGTGGAGGATATGGAGGCATACAAGGGAGTCTGGAGGAAGCCATTGCAATAGACCAGGAGTATTGAGAGCTTATTGTAACACAAATAGGAAACTTAGAGGAGGGAGCATCTTCGAAGGTGAAGGTGAGAGGTCAATTTGATACATACCGAGTGAGATACCAGTGAGACCTTCAGAAAGAAATGTGTAACAGGCAGGAAAAAACTCAGCACTGGAGATTCAGGGCTGGGAACAGGACTTGGAAATTATCTTCCAGAAGTTAGAGCCAAAAGATTGTATGAGATTACCAAAGAAAAGGTAGAAAGAGACAGTAATTAAAGACAGAACCCTTAGAGATGGGAAAATGAAGAGAAGGTAGATAATTTGCCTTTATTTGCCTTTCATAAAACTTTGTGGTTGCTATCTGATATCACATATGGGTCCTTCATACTTGCAAACTGCTTGTTTTACTATCATGCTCAGTACCTCAGCTAAATGAACCATCTTGGTGGCCATAGGCAGGTTTAAAGATGGATGCATTTGTTCTTACGATAAGACTAAGGCAGCAATGGAGAAACAGACATAGAGAAAAGATTTATGGACATTGGGGAGGGAGGAATGGGAAAAAAACGTGGAAACCTACACTACCATATGTAAAAGAGACAACCAATGTGAATTTGCTGTAAGACTAAGGGGTCTTACATGAGTGCTATGCAACAACCTGGAGGGGTGAGACGGGGAGGGAGGTGGAGAAGGGGGTTCAGATGAGAGGAATCAAGGGGATGCCTATGACTGGTTTGGGTTTATGTATAGCAGTAAACAACAAAACTCTGTAAAAGTTTAAAGTAAAATAAAAGCTTAAAAAAGTAAAATGAAAATAAATTTTTAATAAAAAAAAAAATCTCCTCCCTTAGGGTTAGTGTGAGGATTGGCCAAGACCATATACCTTGACTTACCACACTGGCACAGAGCACATGCTCAGTAAATATTCCCTGTGTTTTAGAAGGGAGAAGCTTAAATACTAAGCTAAGACGTTTGAGCTTTTATGTGGTGGGGAATTAATACATAAAGATTGCAAATAGGAAGGTGACATTATCAGAGCCATGCCTTTGGAAGATTAACCTGGCAGTGGAGGATATGGAGGCATACAAGGGAGTCTGGAGGAAGCCATTGCAATAGACCAGGAGTATTGAGAGCTTATTGTAACACAAATAGGAAACTTAGAGGAGGGAGCATCTTCGAAGGTGAAGGTGAGAGGTCAATTTGATACATACCGAGTGAGATACCAGTGAGACCTTCAGAAAGAAATGTGTAACAGGCAGGAAAAAACTCAGCACTGGAGATTCAGGGCTGGGAACAGGACTTGGAAATTATCTTCCAGAAGTTAGAGCCAAAAGATTGTATGAGATTACCAAAGAAAAGGTAGAAAGAGACAGTAATTAAAGACAGAACCCTTAGAGATGGGAAAATGAAGAGAAGGTAGATAATTTGCCTTTATTTGCCTTTCATAAAACTTTGTGGTTGCTATCTGATATCACATATGGGTCCTTCATACTTGCAAACTGCTTGTTTTACTATCATGCTCAGTACCTCAGCTAAATGAACCATCTTGGTGGCCATAGGCAGGTTTAAAGATGGATGCATTTGTTCTTACATAGCCCCTAAGTCCTTTTGCATGTCCTCTAAGGCTGACACACCAGGATCTTATTAAATGATGACTGTAGCCCACCAGGCTCCTGTCTCCAGGCAAGAATACTGCAGTGGGTCGCCATTCCTTTCTCCTGGGAATCTTCCCAACCCAGGGATCGAACCCATGTCTCTTAACATCTCCTGCATTGGCAGGTGGATTCTTTAATGCCTGAGCCATCAAGAAAGCCCTGTTAAGATGACGGACCAGTTTTTTTTTTTTTTTTTTCTGAGTCAACACTAGTTTTGAAGAACATTCAGGGCATTCTAAGAAGCTAAGGTTTGAGATGTTTTACAGATGTTCTCAGAAATTGGCAGAGAAACAGGGGCAGCCTTGAGCCATTGTGGCCAATAACATGCCTGGATCTTTCTTATTGAAAACTTGAAAGTAAATTTTGACCTTGAAATGTCTTGGTTTTCTGGAGAGAGAAAAGAATAATTATAAGCATTAAAATGGGGGTCCTGCCTTCCTACCTGATATAAAACCTACAGGTTTCAGTGGCATCCAGTTTTTTTTTGTCGTTGTTAGTTCCTTCAACCATTAGTGTATATAGCACCCAGAAATGGAAGGTGATTCGAGGTCACTGTCCTAACCTTCCCTGAGGAACTGAAGGAGTACCGATTTGCCCCGACAGAAGGGAGTTCTTTTGCCCTAAGTGGGGAGTGACTTCAATTGGCTAATTCGGTTTCTTTGTTTCTGACTAGGGCCCTGTGTTTTAATTAACTTTTACAAGTGGATGATGGGCAGTAGCCGCAATCCAGTTGGCTGGCAGAGGCCTTATGTGGTATTATAAAATACTACTGTAATATAAAAATGTGCATAAGTCTTTGATACTGGAAGGTTTTTATGACACTTTAACATTAACGAGCTGGCTCAGTCTCCTCCACTGACTCCACTAGGCTTTTTATGATCTTTTTTCCATTCTCTTGTTAGGGGATTTTGCTTGTGTTTGTTTTGTTGTGTTTTGTTTTGTTCTGTTTCGTTTTTCTTCTTTTACTTACCTTTTGGAAACTTCTAAGTCAGGCTGGTTTCAACCCTATTTTCAGAATCTTAGCAACGTCAGCCTGGTCTTGTTATATCCAGATGCGGACCCTCTTCATACCTCTTGATTTCTCCACTCTCTTAAGACTCATTGCTATCTCATCAAACTGCATGAGTGAAGGGGTTGGGGTTTGGGGTAAAGATGTATTCCTAACCTGAAACAATGTGTGAATAACAACTAGAGTCGGTTGTGATATGGGAAATGTGAAGAGGGACTCCTGTGCATAGGATAAGAATATGCTTTAGCTTGTATTGTGACAGCTTAAAATTGAATTTCCTCTTCTTCTTGCAGTAAGTACAAATGGATCTTAGGTGAGGAACCTGCAGAGAAACGAAGAAGGCGCCAGAATGAGATGACAACAGCACTTCTAGACTCTTCTATGCCTGGCCCTCACAGGAGGGTGGAAGCAGCAATTGCCTGCCCAGAAGGGGAGAACAGCCGTGAGAAATCCAGTTCTGAGAGAAGCACACCACCGTACCTTTCCCCAGAATACCCAGAAGCAATCAAAAGTACCAGTCAGAGTAGGGAGGTCTCAGTTCATTCGGGGGCCTGGGACCAACAGCAGGGTTCCTTGCTCCCTGAAGAATTAGAAGATCAAATGCCAAGACTGGTAGCAGAAGAGTCTAACAGAGGCAACACACACATAAACAAGGAAGAAGTAAGCAAGGGACCTTTTGTAGCTGTTGTCGGCATTGCAAAAAGTTTTAGAGATTCTGAGCTCCTTCAGCTAATCCCTTTTAACAAAGAGGACCTTGCTGAGAGAAAAAGCATTCAAATCCTGGAATCCAGTGCCTTATTCTTCTGTGGCCTCTGCTATCTTCTGCCGCAGCTGTTGCGGAGAAAGGAAGAGGCTATGGCTCAGTCTAGGCCTTATGTGGTATTATAAAATACTACTGTAATATAAAATGTGCATAAGTCTTTGATACTGGAAGGTTTTATGACACTTTAACATTAACGAGCTGGCTCAGTCTCCTCCACTGACTCCACTAGGCTTTTATGATCTTTTTCCATTCTCTTGTTAGGGATTTTGCTTGTGTTTGTTTTGTTGTGTTTTGTTTTGTTCTGTTTCGTTTTTCTTCTTTTACTTACCTTTTGGAAACTTCTAAGTCAGGCTGGTTTCAACCCTATTTTCAGAATCTTAGCAACGTCAGCCTGGTCTTGTTATATCCAGATGCGGACCCTCTTCATACCTCTTGATTTCTCCACTCTCTTAAGACTCATTGCTATCTCATCAAACTGCATGAGTGAAGGGGTTGGGGTTTGGGGTAAAGATGTATTCCTAACCTGAAACAATGTGTGAATAACAACTAGAGTCGGTTGTGATATGGGAAATGTGAAGAGGGACTCCTGTGCATAGGATAAGAATATGCTTTAGCTTGTATTGTGACAGCTTAAAATTGAATTTCCTCTTCTTCTTGCAGTAAGTACAAATGGATCTTAGGTGAGGAACCTGCAGAGAAACGAAGAAGGCGCCAGAATGAGATGACAACAGCACTTCTAGACTCTTCTATGCCTGGCCCTCACAGGAGGGTGGAAGCAGCAATTGCCTGCCCAGAAGGGGAGAACAGCCGTGAGAAATCCAGTTCTGAGAGAAGCACACCACCGTACCTTTCCCCAGAATACCCAGAAGCAATCAAAAGTACCAGTCAGAGTAGGGAGGTCTCAGTTCATTCGGGGGCCTGGGACCAACAGCAGGGTTCCTTGCTCCCTGAAGAATTAGAAGATCAAATGCCAAGACTGGTAGCAGAAGAGTCTAACAGAGGCAACACACACATAAACAAGGAAGAAGTAAGCAAGGGACCTTTTGTAGCTGTTGTCGGCATTGCAAAAAGTTTTAGAGATTCTGGAGCTCCCCTTCAGCTAATCCCTTTTAACAAAGAGGACCTTGCTGAGAGAAGAAAAGCATTCAAATCCTGGAATCCAGTGCCTTATTCTTCTGTGGCCTCTGCTCCATCTTCTGCCGCAGCTGTTGCGGAGAAAGGAAGAGGCTATGAGAAGAGTGGGGGTCGTAATACACCCAAGGTGAAGAACCAAAGAGAGCTAGAAGAACTGAAGAGAACTACAGAAAAGTTGGAACGTGTTTTGGCAGAAAGGAATATGTTCCAGCAAAAGGTTAGGGTAACACCTTACTACTAGAAATGAGAGACCACTGGAACCATGGGACCAGAGAGATGGAACTCTGATGCTCTCATATTTAAACAGAATAAACCATTAAATGATTCTGTGGTATATCTCAGATTGAGTGAACCCTAATGGGCTTCCCTCCAATATTTGGAATTTGAAAAGATCCATACATAGAAGAATATGTTTAGAGGAATAGGGGGGTGAATATATTCAGGAAAATTTGGGGCACTCTCTTTAGCTTTCAGTGGTATGTGGAATCATTGAACTTCTGTTTCTTGGACTACAGGTGGAGGAGCTGGAACAGGAGAAGAATCATTGGCATTCCGAGTTCAAGAAGGTCCAACATGAATTGGTGACCTATAGTACCCAGGAGACGGAAGGCTTGTATTGGAGCAAGAAACACATGGGTTACCGCCAAGCTGAATTCCAGCTTCTGAAAGCCGAGCTGGAAAGAACCAAAGAAGAGAAGCAGGAACTAAAAGAGAAACTGAAGGAGACAGAGACACACCTGGAAGTGCTGCAGAAGGCTCAGGTCTCCTCCCGGAACTCAGAGGGAGATGACCTAGAAAGGTTAATTACTAGGGTTTAGTTACCAGCTTGTGATTGCTAATGGGAAAGCCTCCCTTAGGACCCCCGGTTACTGGTCATAGATAAGGGCAAAGAAGCCTTAATTAATTCCCAGGCCACCAAGGAGGGAGCAGTCACTTAGAGAGCTGCAACCAGTCTCCCGGTGCTTGGTGGTATTGTGCTTTCTTCTTTCTTTGTAGCTAATGGAAACGTAATTGTTGAGAAATGTAGGCCCATTTTGAAGGAGCTTCATTTTGTTGTGTTGGCTAACGACCTCATGTCATCTCTTCTCCTGTCCCTCACTCCATCATACAGGGCTTTGGCAAAGCTTACGCGGCTGCGTGTCCACGTCAGCTATCTCCTTACTTCTGTCCTCCCTCACTTGGAGCTCCGTGAGATCGGGTTTGACTCAGAACAAGTGGATGGGATCCTGTATACAGTGCTGGAGGCAAATCACATACTGGATTGAGCAGCAGATACTCTATATCCCCTTCTCTACCCTGTCCTTTCCTCCCTCTTCTTTCCTCCCTCCCTTTCACACGCTTCTTTCCCTCTCTCTCATTCTCTCTCTCTCTCTCTCTCTGTCTCTCTCTCACCCTTATGCCTTACATGGAGAATCTTTGTGAAAGTCCTGGCTCTGAATAAGTCTGCTTCTTATTCAGTCTTGGTGTGGAAAAAGAGGCTAAATTGTCTTGCAAGAGTTCCAGGAACAGAAAAGCAGTCATCACCAAGCCAGGTGACTGGAAAGCTTTAACTTTAATGACTCAGATACTTGGCCTATTTCATATCCTTTCTGATATGATTTGTATTCATTTAACTTAAGTCAGTCAGCAAATATTGGGTCCAATGTACCAGGTGTTTGGGGGATGAGTGAAGGAATCTAACTCATAGTTAGAAACACAAGACACACACCAAATTAACTGACTTGTACCAGTGAGTGGTACAGACATGATAGGGAGCGAAGGTTTGTTTAAAGAACAGACATAACAACCCTGTTAACAGTGGTTGTTCTTTACAGGGTAGGACTATGGTGGATGTTTTTTCTTCTTCCTATCTTCCTGCCTTTTTCAAATTTTCTATTATAAACCTGTTGTTCTTCTTACTTGGAAAAAATAAATGTTTTTTTTAAAAATGAATAGGCTTGGGTTTAGATATCAAATGAGAGAATGTGTTGAAAATATAGGGTAATTTTATATGTTATATTTAGCATTACCTCTGAAAGCATAACATGAAAGAAAGCACGGAAAAAGCTGGAATGTGAAAAATGTGGTACAGGTGACGGGTTAATATAAAGGGAGCTAAGGTTAAATCATGACACATCTACCCACCCTCCTCTGTGCTGCTTGCATTTTAGTGAGGAATTCTTGAAAAACGAAATCTTCAAGGTTCAAATTCTTGAAATGCGTATCACCACAACTGTGGGCTCTGAGGTAGTGGGGAGGTATCTTAGAGCAGTGAGATCTATTTGATATCCCTCAGAATGCACCTCCTACCTAATCTTCAGGCTAGTGCTGAGGGATAGATATTATCAGAAAAGGTAAAACTTGAACTCCTATGAAAGTAGACATTTTATTTATTCATTTCTTTGTTTTATTGAATATAGTGCATTCTCTCCAAAGAGTTCAAGGTAGTCTTCAAAAGACATTGTGACCAATGGACACATAAAAATACACAGTAAAAAATAAGAGAAATTTTCAAATTATGAAAGAGAGGTGGGATCGAGCAGTTGCAGAGGATTAGCTAGTCCAGAAGGATGTTTTGGATGTTCATTTTATTTCTCCTCCATAGAGTTATTTCAGAAGACTCTCCCAAGCTTATTTTAACTTTTTTGAAAAGAGGGCCATCATAGATCCTCTGATGGGACTGCGGGGGAGTAAGGGGAGACTAGAGGCGTGCTTCATGAGTAGAATGGGTGTGTAATGACCACCCTGCCCTCTTCCTCACCTCACTGCTGCTCTTGCATGACTTCTCACGTCAGACCATGATACAGAAGACCCTGGTTGTCTAAATATAAACATACCGAGGGAAGGCAGGTGGCATGTTCAGCCACTCTCAGGGATACTTGTTCTTCAGATGAGGGCTGTGAAACCGTGGAACTTTGCACAGAGAGACACAATGTGGAGGGGAGGGTGCTATAGAGGAAATTTCAGAGCATTGAAGATTCCGCCTGAGAGATAATGTGGCGGGTGCACATGTGCTGTGTGTGTGTGTGCGTGTGTGTGTGTGTGTTGGGTCAGCAGTGGGGCAAAGTACAAAGGACTGCAGGCAATTGAGCTTTAAAATGAAACAAAAACCAACTACTTCCAGCAACAGCTACCTCTGTGAGTCCAGTCACTACAATACCAGAGCTCCTTCTCTGTTACCGGTTTACAATGAAACCATACCAGTATTAACCAAAGTTAAATGCAGCAGTGGAGAGATTGAAAAGAGTCACCCAGCCTTACCAGAGATAATGATGTACTATGGAGGCAAAACACAGAAAAAAGTGGGTGCCTCCTCCTGGCTATGCTGTTACGTTAACATAATCATAATTCCCCTTTCAAGTGTCTCTCACATTTTCCACAGTCAATATTTAGGTCCTTACTACCTCATGCCTTCCTCATGGAAATAGATTCTTAACTGGTCTCCCTTGTCTCCTATTCTCATTCATTCAAACCACTCTCCTCCCTGTCACTAATGACCTCATCAAGTTAGGCCTCTGCTCAATGGCTTGTTCGAGGGCTTCCATTTGCAGAATACAAATTCCCATCTGGCTTCAGCCATGCTCACTAGATTATTCCAACATTCCAAATGCAAAGCATGTTCCAGCTAAACTGAACTGTTTCAGTTTCTGAACCTGCCTTGAGATTTTCTCCTTTGCCATCTTTGCTATTCCATTCCCTCTACCTGTATTATTTTCCTTCATCATCTTTCCTTTGGCTCTAAACCACCTTTCTTTCGTGGAAATTCCTTCTATTACGCTAGTGAGATACGACATCTCTTTTGAACATACAAGTTTTATGTCACTTGGGCTCTTATCACAAGTGTCGTCCTAGGTTCTGCATTAGAAAGCTTCACATTCAATAAATTCAGCTACCTACTTAACATTTGCACTTCTATGTCTCACAGACATTTCAGATAAAACATGTTAAAAATAAACAGTGATATACGTACACATATATCCTGGGATTGTGCCTTCCCCCAGTTTTACTCATTTTAGAAAATGGCGCCCACCCACTCAGGTGCTTAAGCGAGAAACCTGGAAGTCATCCTTAATTTTCCTCCTCTAGTCCCACACATACAGTCTGTCAGAAAGTCTGTCAATTCTGTCTTCAAAGTATGTCTTGACTCCACCTGTACTGACTACATCTACCTTAGTCCAAATGACCATCATGTCCCATAGATAACTGCATCTCCTAACTGGTTCCTTGCTTCCATTTTTGCTCCCATGATTGTCTTACACTACCACCAGAGTGATTTTTTTAAAAATACAATTAGAGTGCATGACTCCCTGCTTAAAGCCCTTCCTCATTGCTCTTAGAATGAAATCTCTCTTTACAATGTCCTACATGACCCCTGCCGGCTTGTTCTGCTTAGTCTCTTAACAGTTCATTGTATCTCACTTCTTCCCTTGTTCTGGTCTTCCCCCCAGAAATAGTTCATGCTCTTACTACAGGGCCTTTCCCCAGACTGTTTCCTCTCTTGGAATGCTTGGCATGGCAATTTCCTGATCCTTCAGGCATTAATGTAAATATCAGCTTTCTCAGACAGGTCTTCCCCATGAGCCACTTTTCTTTCCTATCCAATACTAGCCCTTTAACTGTCTTGTTTAATCCATAGCACTTCTCACCATTTGCAGTTACAAGGGCTTCAGCCATGCTAAACTTTAGATTATTTCCAACATTCCAAATGCAAAGCATGTTCCAGCTAAACTGAACTGTTTCAGTTTCTGAACCTGCCTTGAGATTTTCTCCTTTGCCATCTTTGCTATTCCATTCCCTCTACCTGTATTATTTTCCTTCATCATCTTTCCTTTGGCTCTAAACCACCTTTCTTTCGTGGAAATTCCTTCTATTACGCTAGTGAGATACGACATCTCTTTTGAACATACAAGTTTTATGTCACTTGGGCTCTTATCACAAGTGTCGTCCTAGGTTCTGCATTAGAAAGCTTCACATTCAATAAATTCAGCTACCTACTTAACATTTGCACTTCTATGTCTCACAGACATTTCAGATAAAACATGTTAAAAATAAACAGTGATATACGTACACATATATCCTGGGATTGTGCCTTCCCCCAGTTTTACTCATTTTAGAAAATGGCGCTTCCACCCACTCAGGTGCTTAAGCGAGAAACCTGGAAGTCATCCTTAATTTTCCTCCTCTAGTCCCACACATACAGTCTGTCAGAAAGTCTGTCAATTCTGTCTTCAAAGTATGTCTTGACTCCACCTGTACTGACTACATCTACCTTAGTCCAAATGACCATCATGTCCCATAGATAACTGCATCTCCTAACTGGTTCCTTGCTTCCATTTTTGCTCCCATGATTGTCTTACACTACCACCAGAGTGATTTTTTTAAAAATACAATTAGAGTGCATGACTCCCTGCTTAAAGCCCTTCCTCATTGCTCTTAGAATGAAATCTCTCTTTACAATGTCCTACATGACCCCTGCCGGCTTGTTCTGCTTAGTCTCTTAACAGTTCATTGTATCTCACTTCTTCCCTTGTTCTGGTCTTCCCCCCAGAAATAGTTCATGCTCTTACTACAGGGCCTTTCCCCAGACTGTTTCCTCTCTTGGAATGCTTGGCATGGCAATTTCCTGATCCTTCAGGCATTAATGTAAATATCAGCTTTCTCAGACAGGTCTTCCCCATGAGCCACTTTTCTTTCCTATCCAATACTAGCCCTTTAACTGTCTTGTTTAATCCATAGCACTTCTCACCATTTGCAGTTACAGATTTGGCTGTTTAATTTCATTTATTGAGCAAATATTTATAGGGTACCTACTATGTGCTGTGTGATACACAGTGGAGAACACAACACACAGTTTCTGTCTGCCTCTCACTAATAAATCCTGTGAGGAGAGGGACCAGGACTGTTTTTGCAAATCACTGTACCCCAGAACTTATCCTGGTTCCTGGTATAATCAGTAGTTGTTCATGAATGAGTTAATGATGGAACATGTGTTTTGCTCATAACTCCATCTCCCTCAAGAACCTGAAACCATGCCTCGTTTATAGGAGGGGTCAGATAGATACAGTATGGGTGAGGTATGGGCCTTTAACTCTGAAGATGAAAGATTAAGACAATAAGTTCTACAGGTGATGGGAGGCCTAGAGTTTCTCTTTAGCTGATCTGAGAATAATTAGAAAGGCTACCAAGGAGAAAGGGAATACAGCTGTTCTTTATGGCAAATATTTGAATATTATCACAAGGAGGCTCCCTAGATTTCAAGTCTAAAATACTGAGAATTAACAGAATATATTCAAGGGGAGTTTATAGAGACCAGATCTTGAGAATGAGAACTCAAAAAAAAAAAATTCTGAGGGATTTTCTCACTTTTTCCAAGAGCAGTGATAGTTTATTTCAAGGGAAGAAAGAGGAGCTATCCTTTTTCAAAGGACAGACAGAACACACCTCAAGGAAATACAGTTATACCTCATTTTATTGCACTTTGCATATATTGCGTGGGGGTTTTTTTTGGTTTATGTTTTGTGGATATTTTACAAATGGAAGGTTTGTGGCAACCCTGTGTGTAGCAAGTCTGTCAGTGTTATTCTTCCAACAGCATTTGCTCACATGTGTCGTGTTTTACATAAGAGTTCCAACTTTATTACTATATTTGTTATGGTGATCTGCGATCAATAATCTTTGCTGTTACTCCCTGAAGGCTCAGATGCTGGTTAGCATTTCTTATCAATAAAGTATTTTTAATTAAGGTATGTACATCATTTTGTTAGACAATGCTATTGCACACTATAGACTACAATATAGTGTAGACACAACTTTAATATGCCCTAGGAAACCAGAAAAAGCCCTGTGACTCTTTTTATTGAGAGATGCTTTATTGTAGTGACCTAGAATAGAACCTGAAACATCTCTGAGGTATGTCTCTAAGTTCCCAGCACATGTTACAGAGTCAGTACAAGTACAGTCAGCCCACCAAATCCATGAGTTCTGCATCCACGAATTCAACCACAGATGAACAACAAAAAAAATTTAATCTGGAAACTTTCAAAAAGCAAAACTTGAATCTACCTCATTCAGGTGACTATTTTTATAGGATTTGCATTGTCTTTACAGCTATTTACATAGCATTTACATTGAATTGCTGCTGCTGCTTAGTCACTTAAGTCATGTTTGACTGCCACTCCATGGACTGTAGCCTGTCAGGCTCTTCTATCCATGGAATTCTCCAGACAAGAATATTGGAGTGGGTTGCTGTGCCCTCTTCCAGGGGATCTTCCCGACCCAGGGATCGAACATGGTCCTCCTGTGTTTCAGGCAGATTCTTTACCTCTGAGCCACCAGGGAAGCCCCTATATATGCACATATACATATATATATATATATATATAGCATATACATATGTATATGTACGTATGTATGTATGTATATTTGTGACCCCATGGATTATAGCCTGCCAGGCTTTTCTGTTCATGGAATTTTCCAGCCAAGAAAACGAGTGGGTCACCAGTTCCTTCTCCATTACATTGTATTAGGCAAAAGAAATCTAGAGATGATTTTGGGGCTTCCCTGGTGGCCCAGTGGGTGAAGAGTTCCCCTTGCAGTGCAAGGGGCACCATTTCAGTCCCTGGCCCAGGAGGATCCCATATGCTGTGGAGTGGCTGGACCTGTGTGTTCAATTATGAGTCAGTGCTCTGGAGTGCATGCACCCAGAGCTGGTATTCTGCAGCAAGAGGGGCCACTGCCATGGGAGGCCCATACAGGCCAAAGAATTAAGATGGATGAAAATGAATAAATACAAAATCAATAAAAAGTGGCCAATTTTTTTTTTTTTAAAATCTAGAGATGATTTAAAGTGTAGGGGAGGATGGGTATATATTTTATATAAATTTAACAGCATTTTATATAAGGAAATTGAGTATCCTCAGATTTTGATATCTAAAGGGGATTCTGGAACCAGTCCCCAACAGATACAAAAACACAGTTGTATGTTCATGCTTGTTCGATAAACAAATGGGCACCTACCAGAGGACCAGGTCAGAGACTGTCGCCCCTGGGAGGAAGATTTCCTTGCCTAAGCCCAGTGATTGCAAATAAGGTGGGGTAACAGTTTAGAGACAGAGGCTTAATTGGCAGGCTCCCCATTGCCACAGGTAATCTCCAGATAGAACATGTATCAAAGCAGTATACTGTGTATTAAAACTTTTTCCTGTAGTACTGGGTTAGGGGTGAAACATGGGGGTATGCTCAGGAAAGCTAGGGGTGAGCTCACGGTAAGTGTAATTTCCCCAAAAGAATGACTTGTACTTCATGACAAAGTGAAAGTTGCTCAGTCGTGTCCGATTCTGCAACCCCATGGACTGTAGCCCTCCAGGCTCGTCTGTCCATGGAATTTTCCAGGCAAGAATACTGAAGTGGGTTGCAATTTTTTCCTCCAGGGGGTCTTCCTGACCCAGGGGTCAAACCCACGTCTCCCACACTGCAGACAGATTTGTTACCATCTGAGTCACCAAGAAAGCCCACTTGATGACAGGACATCCCTAACTCATAAGTCATCTTAAGCAGAGAGGAAACTCAGAAACCATGCTTTCTGATTCCAAAGTCAGGTGTGTGATTGGATAATAAACTACGAGATTGGAGAGAATGGACTTAGATACTCTTGGACATGCTAAAGCTTTAGTCATCAACGAGACATA
The DNA here is from genome assembly GCA_022376925.1 of Tragulus kanchil. NCBI lineage: Eukaryota > Metazoa > Chordata > Mammalia > Artiodactyla > Tragulidae > Tragulus > Tragulus kanchil. The sequence continues at coordinate 59,177,671 of JAIOJX010000001.1, read as the reverse complement.
AATAGCATTCATTTTCTAATGGAACATAACATCTGTAAGAGATATGTGTTTTGTTATTTGCCCCTATACATATGCCCAAAGTTTTGATGTGAATCACCAGAAATCCCCAACCCACTTTTAGATGATTGTTCAAACATTTGGGTGCCAAACACATTCCATACATTTGGCTCTTGAGTCTTCAGGGACAGGCAAGATGACTTTAGGCAGAGGCTCAGGAGAGTGTTCCCAAGATGGGCTGTGGAAACCTGTGAGGATTGGGAAGGTGGAGGTATATGGGGAGAGTTTTCCAAATGTAGGGAATAGTATAAGCAAAATCACAAGACTGGGTGTGGGGTGAATTAGGGAACATCCAAGAGGATTTGAGGAATAATGAATTAATGAGTTTGGGGCATAAGGAACAGAATGGACCAAGGACTTGAAATGCCAGCAAGAGGGAGGCTATGCAAAATTTGTTTATCAGTGGAGCCTGTGTCTGATATGAATTAGGGAATGGGCTAATGAAATCTCCCGAGTTGTCATTGAGCTTGGGAAATTCCCTTGGACTAAGCTGCTTTCTAGCAGTGGGAAATGGTAGATAATGCTTCTGTTCCACCTCAGATTTTCTTAAATCTGGATAAAGGTCATACAGCCATCACCACCTGTTTTCTCTCCAGCTTCTCAAGCCTGTTTCTGTTAGTGGAGTCTGTTCCGTTAATGGAGTCTGAAGAGTAGAGGCCTATTCAAAGTCTTCAACGTATTCATTCAGACTTTTGGGAAGAGTCTTGAGATGTTTTGGCCCGGAAAAGAATATCCCCTGCTAATGTAGATTACAGTCTGTGGTAGCAACTGTACTTTGTCTGCCTTCATTCCCCAAAGACACCTTTTAGTGTGACTTCGGCCTGACTTTTTAGGTCACCAATATGCTTAGAATAGCTAACCATTGATTGAGAACCTCTTATATGTCATGACCACACTGAGAGGCAGATATAATCGCCATTTTCCAGATGAGGAAAGTAAAGTATAAAGAATTAAAGTGACAGGTGACTCAGATGGTAAAGAATCTGCCTGCAATGCGAGAGACTGGGATTCGATCCTAGGTCAGGAAGATGCCCTGGAGAAGGGAATGCCAACCCACTCCAGTATCATTGCCTGGAGAATTCCATGGACAGAGGAGCCTGGCGGGCTACCCTACATGGGGTCACAAAGAGTCTGACATGACCGAGTGACCTGCACTCACGTTCAAACATTTGGGTGCCAAACACATTCCATACATTTGGCTCTTGAGTCTTCAGGGACAGGCAAGATGACTTTAGGCAGAGGCTCAGGAGAGTGTTCCCAAGATGGGCTGTGGAAACCTGTGAGGATTGGGAAGGTGGAGGTATTTTGGGAGAGTTTTCCAAATGTAGGGAATAGTATAAGCAAAATCACAAGACTGGGTGTGGGGTGAATTAGGGAACATCCAAGAGGATTTGAGGAATAATGAATTAATGAGTTTGGGGCATAAGGAACAGAATGGACCAAGGACTTGAAATGCCAGCAAGAGGGAGGCTATGCAAAATTTGTTTATCAGTGGAGCCTGTGTCTGATATGAATTAGGGAATGGGCTAATGAAATCTCCCGAGTTGTCATTGAGCTTGGGAAATTCCCTTGGACTAAGCTGCTTTCTAGCAGTGGGAAATGGTAGATAATGCTTCTGTTCCACCTCAGATTTTCTTAAATCTGGATAAAGGTCATACAGCCATCACCACCTGTTTTCTCTCCAGCTTCTCAAGCCTGTTTCTGTTAGTGGAGTCTGTTCCGTTAATGGAGTCTGAAGAGTAGAGGCCTATTCAAAGTCTTCAACGTATTCATTCAGACTTTTGGGAAGAGTCTTGAGATGTTTTGGCCCGGAAAAGAATATCCCCTGCTAATGTAGATTACAGTCTGTGGTAGCAACTGTACTTTGTCTGCCTTCATTCCCCAAAGACACCTTTTAGTGTGACTTCGGCCTGACTTTTTAGGTCACCAATATGCTTAGAATAGCTAACCATTGATTGAGAACCTCTTATATGTCATGACCACACTGAGAGGCAGATATAATCGCCATTTTCCAGATGAGGAAAGTAAAGTATAAAGAATTAAAGTGACAGGTGACTCAGATGGTAAAGAATCTGCCTGCAATGCGAGAGACTGGGATTCGATCCCTAGGTCAGGAAGATGCCCTGGAGAAGGGAATGCCAACCCACTCCAGTATCATTGCCTGGAGAATTCCATGGACAGAGGAGCCTGGCGGGCTACCCTACATGGGGTCACAAAGAGTCTGACATGACCGAGTGACCTGCACTCACGCCCCAAGTCTACACAGCTAAGAGTGACGGTAGCTGAAGAGTTCCCAAAGCACAGGCTCTTTTCCCTCTATCTCCTACTATCTTAAAAACAGTCACTCTCCTCTTCTTCCTCTTGATAAGAAAATGCTACTGCCAGCCCACACTAATTGGAATTTCCAAGGAAGAAAGTTCCAAAAACCCACACAATGTTTAACTGCCCTCATGATCAGGAAATCGTTCACTTATGTAACAAATATCCTTCCCAACAACATGGAAGTTAATTTCCTCTTGACTGGGTTTTTCCCTCAGGGCTGTCACTTGGCAGCTTTCCTGATACCAAAGCGGCCACCGAGAACCTATTCTTACCCTCCAGGAGGTCTTGGACTTGTTGGCCTTTGCTTCTGAGTGTTCTCACTGGCTCCTCTGCACCACCCCCTCTAGACAGTGCTGAGCTGAGCAAGTCTCTTGGGAAGTGAGAAAGTGACACTTGAGAACATACTGGTTTATTATTACACACAAAAGAGTAAAATTAACCACATGCAGTGCCTCTGGAATTGTCAAGGGGAAGATTGCACCCCCTTTCTCATCTTGTCTGCTGTTTTGATTCCTACCTCATCTCCATTTTGAGAACCATTGAATCATTTAGTTTAAGGGTGCATCTGCTACTCCGAGAAGTCCCATGACCTCCCATATTTCAATGTCTGTAGTCTCTAAATAAGTGTTCTATTGTTTCGAACTTACTGGCTTCATCTCATTTTGGCTCCTTTAAGGGTTAAACTGAGACACTAGTGCAAATTCTGGTGTTAATGGTTTTTTCGGCCTGACTTTTTAGTAAATGGTAAAGAATCTTATATGTCATGACCACACTGAGAGGCAGATATAATCGCCATTTTCCAGATGAGGAAAGTAAAGTATAAAGAATTAAAGTGACAGGTGACTCAGATGGTAAAGAATCTGCCTGCAATGCGAGAGACTGGGAGTGGATCCTAGGTCAGGAAGATGCCCTGGAGAAGGGAATGCCAACCCACTCCAGTATCATTGCCTGGAGAATTCCATGGACAGAGGAGCCTGGCGGGCTACCCTACATGGGGTCACAAAGAGTCTGACATGACCGAGTGACCTGCACTCACGCCCCAAGTCTACACAGCTAAGAGTGACGGTAGCTGAAGAGTTCCCAAAGCACAGGCTCTTTTCCCTCTATCTCCTACTATCTTAAAAACAGTCACTCTCCTCTTCTTCCTCTTGATAAGAAAATGCTACTGCCAGCCCACACTAATTGGAATTTCCAAGGAAGAAAGTTCCAAAAACCCACACAATGTTTAACTGCCCTCATGATCAGGAAATCGTTCACTTATGTAACAAATATCCTTCCCAACAACATGGAAGTTAATTTCCTCTTGACTGGGTTTTTCCCTCAGGGCTGTCACTTGGCAGCTTTCCTGATACCAAAGCGGCCACCGAGAACCTATTCTTACCCTCCAGGAGGTCTTGGACTTGTTGGCCTTTGCTTCTGAGTGTTCTCACTGGCTCCTCTGCACCACCCCCTCTAGACAGTGCTGAGCTGAGCAAGTCTCTTGGGAAGTGAGAAAGTGACACTTGAGAACATACTGGTTTATTATTACACACAAAAGAGTAAAATTAACCACATGCAGTGCCTCTGGAATTGTCAAGGGGAAGATTGCACCCCCTTTCTCATCTTGTCTGCTGTTTTGATTCCTACCTCATCTCCATTTTGAGAACCATTGAATCATTTAGTTTAAGGGTGCATCTGCTACTCCGAGAAGTCCCATGACCTCCCATATTTCAATGTCTGTAGTCTCTAAATAAGTGTTCTATTGTTTCGAACTTACTGGCTTCATCTCATTTTGGCTCCTTTAAGGGTTAAACTGAGACACTAGTGCAAATTCTGGTGTTAATGGTTAATCTATGGCTGAAAGTATATTTCTTCCGAGAAAATATGCTTGCTTTTTTTAAAAAATAAAGCATTTATTTATTTATTTGGCTGCCCTGGGTTTTAGTTGTGGCATGTGGAATCTAGTTCCCCAACCAGGGATCCAACTCTGGCCCCCTGCATTGGGAGCTCAGAGTCTTAGCCACTGGACCATCAGGGAAGTCCCTATACTTGCTTTTGAATCAGGGCATTCAGTGCCTTTAAAACCAAGGGAGCAGGGTCTTCACAATATTCACAGATATCTTTTGTGGGGTTGCTGATCCATCCTCTTGCAACCCATTCGGGAATTCCAGAAATCAAGTCAAGAGCGTCTTCTCTTTGTACTTTTCATACAACTGACCTTTCTCCTGAGAAAGTCAACCCACACAGAATTCTGTCAGCTATCATATATTCTGAAAGCACTGGGCTTCCCTGGTGGCTCACTGGTAAAGAATCCACCTGCCAATGCAGGAGATGCAGATTCAATCCCTGGGTCAGGAAGATCCCCTGGAGAAGGAAATGGCAGCCCAGGCCATTATTCTTGCCTGGGAAACCCCATGGATAGAAGATCCTGGTTTGCTATAGTCCGTAGGGTCCAAAAGAGTCGAACACAACTTAGCAACTGAACAACTCAAAGTGAGTGCTATTGGAGAAAAGGAGTTGACCACTAAAATGCTGCATTGCCTGCCACATATTTACACTCATTTGGCATCTAATTTCACATCCTATTATACTCTCTAATGTCTGTTTGAAAGCATGTGAGTTTTCTCAAGGTTCTCTCCACAAGGCCTTCTTTACGAAAAGAAAGTTCTTCAAGGCCCTCCTAGGAAGTGACTTGTAAGGTGATGAGGGTACCACAGTGGAGGAGGAATGGGACTTGCGGGATGACAGGAAAGCAACACCTCCTGGTTTGCCCTTGTATGGTGGCTTCCTACTTTCTCAAGCCCTAAGACCCTCCTGCTTGTCTTGCTGAGAAAAGAAGCCCACAGCAGGAAATTATAGGCAAGTTTTAACTAGGAATTCCTGAGCTGCAGTTCTCAAGGGTTAAACTGAGACACTAGTGCAAATTCTGGTGTTAATGGTTAATCTATGGCTGAAAGTATATTTCTTCCGAGAAAATATGCTTGCTTTTTAAAAATAAAGCATTTATTTATTTATTTGGCTGCCCTGGGTTTTAGTTGTGGCATGTGGAATCTAGTTCCCCAACCAGGGATCCAACTCTGGCCCCCTGCATTGGGAGCTCAGAGTCTTAGCCACTGGACCATCAGGGAAGTCCCTATACTTGCTTTTGAATCAGGGCATTCAGTGCCTTTAAAACCAAGGGAGCAGGGTCTTCACAATATTCACAGATATCTTTTGTGGGGTTGCTGATCCATCCTCTTGCAACCCATTCGGGAATTCCAGAAATCAAGTCAAGAGCGTCTTCTCTTTGTACTTTTCATACAACTGACCTTTCTCCTGAGAAAGTCAACCCACACAGAATTCTGTCAGCTATCATATATTCTGAAAGCACTGGGCTTCCCTGGTGGCTCACTGGTAAAGAATCCACCTGCCAATGCAGGAGATGCAGATTCAATCCCTGGGTCAGGAAGATCCCCTGGAGAAGGAAATGGCAGCCCAGGCCATTATTCTTGCCTGGGAAACCCCATGGATAGAAGATCCTGGTTTGCTATAGTCCGTAGGGTCCAAAAGAGTCGAACACAACTTAGCAACTGAACAACTCAAAGTGAGTGCTATTGGAGAAAAGGAGTTGACCACTAAAATGCTGCATTGCCTGCCACATATTTACACTCATTTGGCATCTAATTTCACATCCTATTATACTCTCTAATGTCTGTTTGAAAGCATGTGAGTTTTCTCAAGGTTCTCTCCACAAGGCCTTCTTTACGAAAAGAAAGTTCTTCAAGGCCCTCCTAGGAAGTGACTTGTAAGGTGATGAGGGTACCACAGTGGAGGAGGAATGGGACTTGCGGGATGACAGGAAAGCAACACCTCCTGGTTTGCCCTTGTATGGTGGCTTCCTACTTTCTCAAGCCCTAAGACCCTCCTGCTTGTCTTGCTGAGAAAAGAAGCCCACAGCAGGAAATTATAGGCAAGTTTTAACTAGGAATTCCTGAGCTGCAGTTCTCAGGAAGGTGGTGGGTCATATGAGGTGGAGGGGGTGGTCAGATTACAGGTTTTCTATTGCTGCTTCTGATAACAGCCTGTTAATATTTTGTCAGTGATCACATCACAGCTTGTAAGGAGTCACCTTTAAGGGCAAGAGAGAGAGATAACCTGCTGGACTTCCTGTTTGAGGTTGCCCCCACCTTCCCATTGAGATAACAGAAATTCTCATCAAAGCTGAGAGCCGCTCACTGGGGCCATGAAACCAGACTCAACAGGGGCCAGTTTTCACTCCACTGAAGAGGAGCGCATGCTCTTTCCAACGCTGAGTCTGCGTGTTCCAGACTGGGCAGCTGCAGCCTCGAACGAATCCCCCATCCGTGAGCCTAGGGCTGACTGGGAGAGAGCAATTGACCCTGGGAAGCCTCATTTGGCTCCTGTTAGCACCGGGCCCCTCCTCTCTCCCACCTCGCATCTCAGTGTTTCTCCTCTGGTCCAGAGCCCAAAGGCCTCAGGTTACCTGTATGGACACTGCCTCTGCTGCTTCCAGAAGTTTCTGGAGCCCTGCCCAGGAGAAGGAGATGAAGGGGGAAAGGCTGAGCCCTAGTGTCTCTCTAGTCATTAGAGCCACTTAAGGGTCCTGTGAGGCAAACTCAAGGAGATCCTGGGTTCGCTGTGCAGTGTTTCCCTGTTTCTTCCTTAGTACAGCCCTCTCTCCTCCTTTTCTATGCCCCCTGGTCCTTCAGCTGGAGGAAGCAGTTTCTTTGACCAGCCTTCACTGAGAATCTCAAGTAGACCCTCCTTTCCTCTGGATTGGGATTTGAGGGGATTTTCAGACCATTTTTAACTAGCCCTTGGTACACCGCTATCTTATGGCACCTTTTCCTTATTCCTCACAGACCATAATGTGTCTGGTACCACGGGTAGGTGTGCATGTCTTACTTCCCTTAGATCAACTGTCACCTGCTACGAGGCACCCTTGTTCACACTTGTTACCATCAAAGCCTTCAGCACATTGCCTGCCACAGGCAAGAGGGCAGTGAGTGTGTGCTGGCTGCTAGCTCGCTGACTAGAGAGCTGGCTGAATGACTGTTTGGACTGGCTGAATGAAGGTCTCTCAGAAAGTTGGAGTTTGTCTTCCCACCAAGAAGTCAGTCGCAGCCTCATCCTCCCCTATTAATGATCACATAGTCATGGGTCACTAGGGCCCCCGGGAGGGGCGGTGGGGAACATGAGTCACGACGCTATCACAGGAATCGGGGAAGGCAGAACCATCTCGCCTTGTGCAAGGGTCAGAACTGTGAGGCCAGGGAATAGACTCGATGCCCTTTGCTGTCCCCTGGGTCTGTGGCTAATCTAAATTACAATGGAAGGCAATGGGGTGACCTGATAGCCGTTCAACTTGGACCCAGACTCAGGGAGAGTTCTGAGAAAGTAGCTAGAGCAAGGCATTTCTTGCTCAACCAGCCAAAGGAATTGCTTGTTCTTTATCACATCTGCCCCAGTTTTTCTGGTTGGTGATGAACGTTGAACTCCTTCCACAGACTCTTCCCAGATTAAAAGGAAGGAGGACCTCTCGGGCCAGCCTCAACCTAAGATGAAGGGGAAACTCTGTGCCCTATTTTTCTAGAAGCCCCTTATATTGTGGTGACAGACAGGAGTGGAAAGGTGGCAGGAACCTGAAGCGGCACGCGACCCCTTACACGGTCTGAGACAGAATCCCAGACTGTCTGGGGTTTCCAAGTTTATGTTCAGACTCGGACACTCTGTGACTATAGGGCATTTACTCACCTCTCTGGGCTTCCTTTTTTCTCCTGTAAAAGACCTGTTTCACTGCGATTATTTGGAGGTGACAGTGGAATCGAGGATCTGAAAGGGCTTTGGCTGCCAGTTGGTGGGTCATCAGAGCCCATATTAGATTGCTGCCCACTCAGCCCAACAAAGTCAGCAAGGCTAGTCATTTTCCAAACTCAGCGGTCCCCAGTCAAGGGCTCTGAGGTTCCTGGTACCAGACCAGAGACAGGACCTCTTCAAGTTCAAAAGCAGGCTCTGAGGTTCCACACTTGTTTCACACTTGTTACCATCAAAGCCTTCAGCACATTGCCTGCCACAGGCAAGAGGGCAGTGAGTGTGTGCTGGCTGCTAGCTCGCTGACTAGAGAGCTGGCTGAATGACTGTTTGGACTGGCTGAATGAAGGTCTCTCAGAAAGTTGGAGTTTGTCTTCCCACCAAGAAGTCAGTCGCAGCCTCATCCTCCCCTATTAATGATCACATAGTCATGGGTCGCTAGGGCCCCCGGGAGGGGTGGGGAACATGAGTCACGACGCTATCACAGGAATCGGGGAAGGCAGAACCATCTCGCCTTGTGCAAGGGTCAGAACTGTGAGGCCAGGGAATAGACTCGATGCCCTTTGCTGTCCCCTGGGTCTGTGGCTAATCTAAATTACAATGGAAGGCAATGGGGTGACCTGATAGCCGTTCAACTTGGACCCAGACTCAGGGAGAGTTCTGAGAAAGTAGCTAGAGCAAGGCATTTCTTGCTCAACCAGCCAAAGGAATTGCTTGTTCTTTATCACATCTGCCCCAGTTTTTCTGGTTGGTGATGAACGTTGAACTCCTTCCACAGACTCTTCCCAGATTAAAAGGAAGGAGGACCTCTCGGGCCAGCCTCAACCTAAGATGAAGGGAAGCTCTGTGCCCTATTTTTCTCGAAGCCCCTTATATTGTGGTGACAGACAGGAGTGGAAAGTTGGCAGGAATCTGAAGAGCCACGAGCCCCCTTACACGGTCTGAGACAGAATCCCAGACTGTCTGGGGTTTCCAAGTTTATGTTCAGACTCGGACACTCTGTGACTATAGGGAATTTACTCACCTCTCTGGGCTTCCCTTTTGTCTCCTGTAAAAGACCTGTTTCACTGCGATTATTTGGAGGTGACAGTGGAATCGAGGATCTGAAAGGGCTTTGGCTGCCAGTTGGTGGGTCATCAGAGCCCATATTAGATTGCTGCCCACTCAGCCCAACAAAGTCAGCAAGGCTAGTCATTTTCCAAACTCCAGCGGTCCCCAGTCAAGGGCTCTGAGGTTCCTGGTACCAGACCAGAGACAGGACCTCTTCTTAAACGTCTGTTCAGAGAGCTCTCTCCCCCCACCCTTACTCCTGCCTGCCTCTATTCCCTCTAACACAGCAGGAGGGGCAGTTCCTAGTGAATTGGTCCTGCTCTCCCAGATTCTCTCATGGGAGACCAGGAGACCCAATGTGTCCCCAGTGTTACCTTGATGGCCACACGTTGTTTTCCTCAGACAACTTGTGAGTTCTAGAGGGCTCTCAGTACTGGCTGTGAGTAGTATTATTCGATCAGCAGAGTCCTATTTTTGGAGTCAGGAGACTGAGGCACTATCACAAGCAGTATGGCCCCGTGAGAATCTCTTTATTGATGTGTGCCTTAGTTTCTCCATCTGCCAAATGGAGATTTTCTGATTTATTTCATCTTCCTCATAATTGTGGCTCAGAGATGAACAGAATAAACATGTAAGCATTTAGCAAATAACTTAAAAGAAGCAACTGTTGTAAGAAGGGAGAATCCCTGGACATTATGAAAAGGTTCATATTTCCCTGGGTAGATAGGGGACGAATGTCCTGCTTTCTTAACGTCTCCAGTAAAGTCTAGAATTTTCTCCCCATCAGGTGGGGAGAAAAGACCAATTTCCATTCGACCCTCCTCTTGGCCCAGTTCCCTCAGTCATACCCGCCTGTCTGAATTAATTTGAATTATAAAACAGTTATTCAATTGACAATTGTTTATTGATCACCTACTGTGTGCCCAGCACTCTTACAGATAGTCTGGGAAATAGACATGGCTAAGATTTAACCCTTACCCTCCAAAAGTTTACAATTTGCTTGTGAAATCAGTTACATACACATGGTAAGATAATTAGCCATCAAAAATCGAAAATACTAAGCATCAAAGAGTGATTTTTATTTTTACATTGAGGGCTGGAGGATGGAGGGGTAGGTAGGACAGGGACGGAGTGGTCAGATGGAGGCTCAGTGAAGGAGGCGTTGCTGAGCAACTTCTCCAAGCATGAGGAAGGTTTGGCTAAGGGGAGAGTGCCTTCCAGCCTAGGAGAGGAGCTTAAATACAGGCAAGAACTGTGCAAGACATGTTACAGACAATGACTGGGAGCCTCCTGCTGGCACTGAGGTTTGGGGTCGTGTAGTGGAGTTTGTCAGAAGCTGGTCATGCTCAAGCCTTTGGTTTGTTTGTGACTCTCACCCCTACCTCCATCCCGAGGGAAAGGTGGCATTTTGAAACCTTGGAGCCGAAACTGTCTGCCTGGGAATCCTTCTCTACTCTTTCATCTCAATTAAAATCCCAGGCAGCCCCTCAGCTATCACTCAGATGAGGGCCACTGCACGTGGGGCAGGATTACTCCATGCTAGAGCCGTGGGATGCCTTTCTAAGCCATTCCACTGTGTCTGGCAAAGGATGGCGGGGAGAATATGAAGGTGGCTGACAGAGGGCCCATCTGGGGCTGCGGTCTTTCAGAGGCTCTGCAGTACTCTGTGGGCAGACCCTGGGGCCCTGATCCCCTCAGGGTGATCCTCCATGAAGCCTGATGTCTCTCCCAGGGGCTGCCTCTCTCTGGCCCAACAGAAACACTCACTATGGTTCCCACACAAGTCCACCCATGCTCCCATGCTGTCACCCGCAGCTAAGGGCCGTCTCTAAAAACAACCAGTTTCCTGTTCCTAAAGAAACCATTGTGTAGGTGCTTTCACCTTGTTGTTAACAAGATGCAAGGTCACAGGAAGGTAGAACTTCAGTGAAATCTGGAGCTGGAGCTGCAGGATCTGCTGCTGCCTTGAGCACTCCACCATGTGCTTTCCTTGTGCTTTCCTCTCGCTGGAAGCTAGGTCCCTGGGCCATGATTCTGCTCTTTTTTTGTCCTCAGCTACCTCCTCATCCTCTTATCCTTCACCCAGTTTCTGCCTGTCCGCTCCATCCTGTGGCGTGGCTTTATTTCAGTTCACACACAAACCAGTTAGACACATGGAGTCATAAGAAGAGTGGGATGGAGGAGGCTCCAGGGCCCATTACTGGCCAATGAGTTTCTTTGGAGGGAGGCTTGTGAAGGAGGTTAGCGCCATGCCCGTAGAAGCCACCACCCCTTCCCACCCACCCCTGTCCCCCAGCAATGAGCTAAGAGCCAACCTCAGCAAGAGGAAGGGTCTTTGGTCATAGAGAGGGTCAGTCAGTGGGACTAGTTAGTGGGCTTTTGGATGGACTCCCAGGTAAATCAAAGGCTAAAGGGGAGACTCTGGGGCCTGGCCTCGGGGTGGGGCGGTGGTTGGAGTTGAGGGCTGAGGATTTAGCAGTGGAGACGGGGAGAGCCAAGATGAAGGAAACAGAAAGTCTGGCTTGGCAAATCTCTTGACAGTTCAACCCGCATGCTGTCACACCAGCTCCCGTTTGTGCCTTTGCTTGATCCAGTGGCCAAAGTCAGTCTACCCTCAGCAGCACCTTCTGACATGATCCAGTGCCAATGTCCCTCACCTGTGGTCCTGTTGGCAGAGGTGGGCTGTCCACTGGTTTTCACAGACCCAGCCACCCGCCCCTCCTCCAGTTTTGGCCCCTGGTTCTTCACACATACCCTGTCAAGCTGTAGGAGTTAAACTCACTCTTGCCTTTGGGTGCTTGACCAGGCCTTGGAGAGCTTCTAGTGGCGAGGGGCTGGGCCTGGTAGGCATCATAGTAGTTGGAGCGATTTCCCTGGGGTGAGCAGGAAAAGCAGAGGAAGATTCCAGCTACCAGGGAGAACAGGGAGGAAATAATGCCCAAGTAAAGAGCCTCTCCGATCTCAAATTTCATGCTGTCGGGCACCAGCGGGGAGTAGAAATCTCGCAAGATCCCATGAAGATTCCAGGCAACAGGGATGAAGCCCAGGAGGCCTCCAAGGATGAAGAGGACTCCGCCCACCACTGCCACTCTGTCTTTGGCTCGGGACTCCTGGAAGAAGACTGTGCATCTCATGCCCACCACAGAGACAATGCAGGCCAAGGAGGATATGGCACTGGATGTCACCATCATGGCCTGGGCAGCCTGGATGTCAGCGGGCAGGCCTAGCATGGTGCTGTAGATGTCACACTGGGTGATGCCTGTGCTGTGGGTCGCACACTCCATCCAGAGTCCCTTGGAGAAGCCGACTGCAGTCACAATGCTGGCACCCACATAAGAGCTTGTTCGCCAGCTGGGGAGCAGCATGGCTATCACGGTGCCCAACAGTCCCAGAAAGCCCAGGATGTAGCCCACAAGCTGGAGGCCAAGAGAGGCCATGGCAGCCTTCTCAATGCACGCGTTTTCAGAGCAGGATCCTTCCTCTGCTGGCTGTATTTTGCTCCTTGGATCGCGGCTTCTAATCCTTCATTTCACAGTGTCTCTGCCCAGCCAACTTCTCTCCTCCTTATAAGTGTCTGTGGGAGGTCACAAGCAGGCTCAAGAAGGCATCTAGAAGACCTGAAAAAAAAAAAATCCATAAACCAGGTTACATATTGACTAGAAGCTTATGAGAAACCAGAAAATGCTGGATGCCTTTTGACCTTTGTTATCTTCAGAAATAACACATGAGAAAGAGAGGGAAAAAAATCTTTGAAACTGGAGCCAAAATGTCATCAGCTCCTGCGTAGGCACACGCTTTAAATTGGCAGCCAGACAAAGCCAAGAGCCAGACAGGTGGCTGCTTTCCGAGAAAGTGGTTACGGCAGGGTCGGTTGTGCTGGCTGTGTCCGCTCCTGGTCAGGCTCTTGTCTGGCTCTGTCTCCAAGGCCTGTTTAATGCATCTCCCAGTAGCATTGCCACAGGGCCCCTCAACTGCATGCTGGGGCCAAACTCCAAGGGATGGGAGCAAGAAGAACAAACCCTAAGATATAGCCTGGGACTAGAGGTTTCAGAGGTCTCTTGAATCTCCAGCCCTGGGTTACTCTGTCCAAGGTGAAAATCGACTCCAGGGTAGGTTGAAGCAGGCAATGGGGCATCTGTCCACAGTCTTAGAGTTCAAGTCCTCCCAGCCCTGCCCAAATCCCCCTCCACAGGCTAGCCTGAGGCTTCCAGCGTGTATCACACACCCAGACATCTCCTGTCTGCTCTTCTAATAGTTGCACCATCATCCCTAGGCCTCTCAGGGAATGTGGGAGGATTCAGGAGCAAAGGTTGTTCCGGGGCCTGGAGGGAGTCCTGGCATTCTTGTTAGCAGCACTAAGGTAGACAGAGGAAAAGACAGCTGCTCTAGAATGGAGGGCTTTGTATGAGGCAGGCATCCAAGTCAATCCTTCAGAATCTTAGAGCTGCTCAGGGTTTTGCAGTATTCAAGGGGCGTCTCAACACTCAACTCCCCACTCTCAGTTCAAGACACTAAGGGTCAAGGGTGCATCCTTGTCTCCATCACCTACAAGACACTCCAACCCACTCATTTTTCAGCCCACATAATCTGGCTGTTCTGTTTTAGCCTTCTTCAAGACTTCTCTTTCTGTAATCATCTTTTAAATGTAGATATTCCTTGAAAGTCCATTCTTTCCTCAACCAGCATGCTGTCCCTGAGCAAATGTATCCACCCCCTTGACATAACCTCCTGCCCACCCTCTGGCACTCCCAAATCTCTATTTCCAGCATAGACCTTCCTCCTGAGCTTTAGGATTTCCAGAGAAATCACCATCTGCTTGGAAATCTCATGGGCAGCTCAAATTTGACATGTTCAAAAGAGAACTCACCACACACCTCCCCACTGCATCCCTCCCCAAACAGTTTTTCCATGGGTTCACTGAATGGCACCTATGAATCTATCCCCCTTTCACCAGATCCAAGTCCTGGAATTGATTCTTGATACCTCCCTCACACTTACCTGTCCCCTTCTACCATCAGTCTCGCCAATTCTTATTGTTGTTGCTCAGTCACCAAGTCCTGTCTGACTTATTGCAATCTCGTGGACTGCAGCATGTCAGGCTTCCCTGTCCTTCACAATCTCCCAGAGTTTGCTCCAATCTCATGTCCCCAATTGTTTGTCCGGGCTACTCTGTCCAAAGGTGAAAATCGACTCCAGGGTAGGTTGAAGCAGGCAATGGGGCATCTGTCCACAGTCTTAGAGTTCAAGTCCTCCCAGCCCTGCCCAAATCCTCCACAGGCTAGCCTGAGGCTTCCAGCGTGTATCACACACCCAGACATCTCCTGTCTGCTCTTCTAATAGTTGCACCATCATCCCTAGGCCTCTCAGGGAATGTGGGAGGATTCAGGAGCAAAGGTTGTTCCGGGGCCTGGAGGGAGTCCTGGCATTCCTGTTAGCAGCACTAAGGTAGACAGAGGAAAAGACAGCTGCTCTAGAATGGAGGGCTTTGTATGAGGCAGGCATCCAAGTCAATCCTTCAGAATCTTAGAGCTGCTCAGGGTTTTGCAGTATTCAAGGGGCGTCTCAACACTCAACTCCCCACTCTCAGTTCAAGACACTAAGGGTCAAGGGTGCATCCTTGTCTCCATCACCTACAAGACACTCCAACCCACTCATTTTTCAGCCCACATAATCTGGCTGTTCTGTTTTAGCCTTCTTCAAGACTTCTCTTTCTGTAATCATCTTTTAAATGTAGATATTCCTTGAAAGTCCATTCTTTCCTCAACCAGCATGCTGTCCCTGAGCAAATGTATCCACCCCCTTGACATAACCTCCTGCCCACCCTCTGGCACTCCCAAATCTCTATTTCCAGCATAGACCTTCCTCCTGAGCTTTAGGATTTCCAGAGAAATCACCATCTGCTTGGAAATCTCATGGGCAGCTCAAATTTGACATGTTCAAAAGAGAACTCACCACACACCTCCCCACTGCATCCCTCCCCAAACAGTTTTTCCATGGGTTCACTGAATGGCACCTATGAATCTATCCCCTTGCACCAGATCCAAGTCCTGGAATTGATTCTTGATACCTCCCTCACACTTACCTGTCCCCTTCTACCATCAGTCTCGCCAATTCTTATTGTTGTTGCTCAGTCACCAAGTCCTGTCTGACTTATTGCAATCTCGTGGACTGCAGCATGTCAGGCTTCCCTGTCCTTCACAATCTCCCAGAGTTTGCTCCAATTCATGTCCATTGTTGATGCTATTTAACCATCTCATCCTCTGCCATCAACTTTTGTCTTCAATCTTTCCCATCATAAGGGTCTTCTCCAATGAGTTAGCTCCTCACATCATGTAGCCAAAGTATTGGAGCTTTAACTTCAGCATCAGTCCTTCTAGTGAATATTCAGAGTTGATCTCCTTTAGGATTGACTGGTTTGATCTCCTTGCTGTCCACAGGACTCTCAAGAGTCACCAGCACCACAGCTTGAAAACATTAATTCTTTAGTGCTCAGTCTTCTTTTATGGAACAACTCTCACATTCATCTGTATATGGCTACTGGAAAAACCATCACTTTGGGTAGATGGACCTTTGTTGGCAAAGTGATGTCTCTTCTTTTTAATATGCTATCTAGGTTTGCCAGAGCTTTTCTTCCAAGGATCAAACGTTTTTTAATTTCATGGCCGTAGTCATTGTCCATAGTGATTCATAGCATCCTTCTCTCCATCCCCAATGCTACCTCCACGGCCTGGGGCTTCGTCATTCTCTCTTCCCTAGATTATAGCAATGTCTTCCTAACTAATCTTACTTCCAGTCTTGCCTCCTCCAATTCATTCTCCATGCTGTTGCTAAGGTGATCTTTCAACACCAACCTGATCAAGTCCTACTCTCCATGCAACATTCCAGTAACTTCCCATCCACTCAAGGATAAAGTCCAACCATGTTTGGACTCTATGACCTGTCAAGCTTCACCTTTTGCCATTCCGTTCTTCATGCTCTTGCTCTTGCTGAACTAGATTGCTTTCTGTTCCTCAGTAATGTCCTGTTGTCTTTTGCTTCAAAGCCTGAAATCAGGCTGTTCCTACTAATGCAGAATGCCTGGCATTCTTTGCTCCCTCCTCTGCTGAGCACATTCTCATTCTTTAAGGCTCAACTCATACGACATTAGTCTGAGCCAAGTTCCCTTCCTTTGTGTTCTTATGGTATCTTGCGTTTACTTACCTCCGTCATAGTACAACAACTACTACTACTACTACTAATATCACATCTTGTAGTAGGTACAAACACCTATTGTATAGATAAGGAAATACAGATAGTACACTGTCTAGATTTTTCATAGCTTTCCTTCCAAGGAGTAAGTGTCGTTTAATTTCATGGCTGCAGTCACCATCCACAGTGATGTTGGAGCTCAAGAAAACCAACTAAAATAGCAGAACTGAAAAGAAAAATGAACATATGGGACCTCATGAAACTTAAAAGCTTTTGTACAGCAAAAGAAATTACAAAAAAGCTCAACAGACACCCCACAGAGTGGGAGAAAATCATAGCAAATGAAACAACAGACAAAGAATTAATCTCCAAAATCTACAAGCAACTCAGACAACTCAGCACAGGGAAAGCGAACAACCCAATCAAAAAATGGGAAAAAGATCTAAAGAGACGCCTCTCCAAAGAGGACATACAGATGACCCAAAAGCACATGAAACGATGCTCAACCTCGCTTATTATTAGAGAAATGCAAATTAAAACTACAATGAGATATCACCTCACACCCGTCAGAATGGCCATCTTCAAAAAATCTGCAGACAATAAATGCTGGAGAGGGTGCAGAGAAAAGGGAACCCTCTTGCATTGCTGGTGGGAATGTAAATTGATACAGCCTCTATGGAAGACAGTCTGGAGATTTCTTAAAAAACTAAAAATAGAAGCACCCTATGACCCAGCAATTCCACTATTAGGCTTATACCCTGATGAAATCAAAACTGAAAAAAGCACCTGTACCCCAATGTTCATTGCAGCTCTCTATACAATAGCCAAAACATGGAAGCAACCTAGATGTCCATCGACGAATGAATGGATCCAGAAGCCCTGGTACATATATACAATGGAATACTACTCAGCTGTTAAAAGAAATGCAGAAGACTCAGTCCTAATGAAGTGGCTGGCTCTAGAACCTATCCTAAAAAGTGAAGTAAGTCAAAAAGAGAAAGACAAGTACAGTATACTAACACACATATATGGAATCTAGTAGGACGATCTTGATACCACATGCAGGGAACTCATGGAAAAACAGACAGAGCATAGACATAGGGACATTGTGGGGAAGAAATAGGGAGGGGGAAGCATGGAGGGAGCAACATGGAAACCTATAGTGTCATGTGTGGAAAAGATAGCTAGTGTCATAGTGCTAAGGGAATAGGAGTGCTTATAATGGCTTGGGGCGAAGGTCTGGAGGGGTGGGATGGGGGGATCTGGGCGGGTGGGGACCATGAATATGCATATGACTGATCTGGGAACATACATGTCTGTGAACAACAAAACTCTGTAAAACCTTTAAAATAAAGAATAAATAAAAAAAAAAGCTCGTAAGGAAGAAAGTCTTGTAGCAAGACAGACAAACGTCTTACCTAATTTAATCACAAGTGTGACATCCCATCCTTTTAAAAATTTATTAATTTTTAAAATTTTTATTTTTTAATTTAAAAAATCATTTAATGGTAATGTTACATTTACTTTATGATAAAAAATAAGTTCAATAAAAGAATAATACATTTAAAAAAAAAAAGAAAAGAAAAGAAAGTCTGTCATTGCTTCCACTTTTCCCCTTCTGTTTTCCATGAAGTGATGGGACCAGATGCCATGATCTTCATTTTTAAAATGTTGAGTTTTAAGCCAGCTTTTTCATTCTCCTCTTTCATCCTCATCAAGAGGCTCTTTAATTCCTCTTCATTTTCTGCTGTTAGAGTGGTGTCATCTGCGTATGAAAAACTGTTGATATTTCTCCCATCAATTTTTTTTTTTAGATTTATTTATTTTTTATTTTTTATGTTGGGTGGGGGTCGGGTTGGGGAGGGAGGGGAGTGGGTGGGCCACTTCTATTGCTCTTTCATTTCTCTATTTTCATCTGTCTTTGTTCTTTGGCTCCTGTGGGCCTCCCATCGCGGTGGTGTCTGTCATTGCAGAGCGCCGGCTCTGGGCGCATGCGCTCCAGAACTCCGGCTCGGTAACTGGACACATCGGTCCAGCCGCTCCGCGGCACGTGGGATCTTCCCAGGCCAGGGATCGAACCGGCGCCCCTTACACTGCAAGGCGGTGTCCTTACCCACTGGACCACCAGGGGAAGCCCCTCTCCCATCAATTTTAATTCCAGCTTGTGAGCCATCTAGCCTGGCATTTCACATGATCTACTCTGCATATAAGTTAAATAAAAAGGTGACAGTATACACCCTTGACGTAGGCCATTCTCAATTTTGAACCAGGTTGTTGTTCCATGTTTGGTTCTAACTGTTGCTTCTTGTCCTACATGCAGGTTTTTCAGGACACAGGTAAGATGGTTTGGTATTCCCATCTCTTTAAGAGTTTTCCACAGTTTGTTGTGATTCACAATCAAAAGCTTTAGTGTAGTCAATGAAGCAGAAGTAGATGTTTTTCTGGAATTTGCTTGCTTTTCCCATGATCCAACAAATGTTGGCAATTTGATCTCTAGTTCCTCTGCCTTTTCTAAATAGTTTGTATGTCTGGAAGTTCTAGGTTCACATTCTGCTGAAGCATAGCTTGGAGGATTTTGAGCAAAACATTTGAAATAAGAACAATTGTACAGTAGTTTGAACATTCTTTGGCATTGCCCTTCTTTGTGATTAGAATGAAAACTGACCTTTTTCAGTCCTGTGGCCACTGCTGACTTTCCCAGATTTGCTGACATACTGAGTGCAGTGCTTTAACATCATCTTTTACAATTTGAAATAGCTCAGCTGGAATTCCGTCATCTCCACCAACTTTGTACATAGTAATGCTTCCTAAGGCCCACTTGAACTCACACTCCAGAATGTCTGGCTCTAGGTGAGTGATCACGCTATCATGGTTATCTGGGTCCTTAAAACTTTTTTTGTATAATTCTGTGTATTCTTGCCACCTTTTCCTAATCTCTTTTGCTTCTGTTAGGTCCTTACCGTTTCTGTCCTTTACTGTGCCCATCCTTGCATGAAATGTTTCCTTGATATCTCCAACTTTCTTGAAGAGATTTCTAGTCACCATTTTATAGGTAAATGGCTTTGTTGAGTATCTTGTCTTTTCAAAACAAATTCTAAACTATATATGAAACCTCTATTGTGCCTCTGCAGCATTGGGCACATGGTTGATAGTCAGTATTATTCGTCAGTGATGAATATGATGATGCCAATGTGGATGCAAAGCACTGCAGGGCAGGAGGCAAAAAACGTTCGATGAGAGGTGCAGAGGGAAATCTATGTTAATGTCACCTCTGTCACTTATCAACAGGGATGCTGTGCAAGTCTTTTCCAACCGTTGTTTTTCTTATTGCTAAAATGGGCACAATTTTACCTGTTTGTGATTCTGCATTTCAGGGATGTTTTTAGAGCTGTTTGGAAGTCCTTCTTACTTGTCCCTGGTGAGCATCTCCTGGCCACCCCTTCAAATACCTATCACTCTCTGACCTTTGTACCCTACCTCCTCCCTAAGCAGCTATTATCCTCTCCTCATCACTTTCTTTGCAGCCAAGATTCTTAAATTAACCATTTAATACTGGTATCTCTATTTTCTCCCTCTCACTCACTGTTGAAGCCTGGCTTCTTCCATTAGTCCTCCACTGAAAATGTCCTTACCAAGGTTACTCACCTTGTCCCCAAATCCAGTGGTCATATATCTGTCTTCTCACCTGGTCCCTCTCCTTCATAAAATGATCTCCTTTGTTTTCTGTGGCATCACTCCCAGTTTTCCCTGCTCCTCCAAGTGATTCCTCTAGGTCTCCTTTATAACTTCTTCCTCTTCTACCCACTCTATAAATCTGACTTTTCCCCAACCCCCCAGGGTTTCAGCTAGATTTATTTTTCTTTACATCCTCCATGAGTGACATCATCTATTGCACCTCTATGCCAAGGACACCTGAATCCATACATCTGACACAGATCTCTCTCTTGAACTCAGGGTTTTTATATGCAGCTTCATTTGAAATAACCCAATCTGAATAGTCTAATTGCATCTCAGACTCAACATTTTGCAAAGTTGAAATCATATTCACTCTTCTCTCTCCACCCTCAAACTATTTTTCACATGGTGTTCGCTATCTCAGTGACACTATTACTCATCCAAAAACCCAAGGCAGTCATCCTTGACTCCTCGCCTCTTCTTTTTTTTTTTTAAAGATCTTTGTGCATTTTTAAAAATTATTTATTTTAAAGGTTTTACAGAGTTTTGTTGTTCACAGACATGTATGTTTCCAGATCAGTCATATGCATATCCCTGGTCCCCACCCCCCCCAGTGTCCCCCATCCCACCCCTCCAGACCATCGCCCCATGCCATTGTGAGCACTCCTATTCCCTTAGCACAATGACTCCTCACCTCTTCTTGACATATAAGCAGTTATGAAGTCCTATGAGATTTACCCTCAAAACATATCCTAAATGCATCCATTTTGTTCCATCTGCACTACTTAGACTTGGCATTATCTCTTCCCCTTGTTTAAATACCTATCACTCTCTGACCTTTGTACCCTACCTCCCTAAGCAGCTATTATCCTCTCCTCATCACTTTCTTTGCAGCCAAGATTCTTAAATTAACCATTTAATACTGGTATCTCTATTTTCTCCCTCTCACTCACTGTTGAAGCCTGGCTTCTTCCATTAGTCCTCCACTGAAAATGTCCTTACCAAGGTTACTCACCTTGTCCCCAAATCCAGTGGTCATATATCTGTCTTCTCACCTGGTCCCTCTCCTTCATAAAATGATCTCCTTTGTTTTCTGTGGCATCACTCCCAGTTTTCCCTGCTCCTCCAAGTGATTCCTCTAGGTCTCCTTTATAACTTCTTCCTCTTCTACCCACTCTATAAATCTGACTTTTCCCCAACCCCCCAGGGTTTCAGCTAGATTTATTTTTCTTTACATCCTCCATGAGTGACATCATCTATTGCACCTCTATGCCAAGGACACCTGAATCCATACATCTGACACAGATCTCTCTCTTGAACTCAGGGTTTTTATATGCAGCTTCATTTGAAATAACCCAATCTGAATAGTCTAATTGCATCTCAGACTCAACATTTTGCAAAGTTGAAATCATATTCACTCTTCTCTCTCCACCCTCAAACTATTTTTCACATGGTGTTCGCTATCTCAGTGACACTATTACTCATCCAAAAACCCAAGGCAGTCATCCTTGACTCCTCGCCTCTTCTTTTTTTTTTTTAAAGATCTTTGTGCATTTTTTAAAATTATTTATTTTAAAGGTTTTACAGAGTTTTGTTGTTCACAGACATGTATGTTTCCAGATCAGTCATATGCATATCCCTGGTCCCCACCCCCAGTGTTCCCCCCATCCCACCCCTCCAGACCATCGCCCCATGCCATTGTGAGCACTCCTATTCCCTTAGCACAATGACTCCTCACCTCTTCTTGACATATAAGCAGTTATGAAGTCCTATGAGATTTACCCTCAAAACATATCCTAAATGCATCCATTTTGTTCCATCTGCACTACTTAGACTTGGCATTATCTCTTGTCCAATTGGAAACCTCATAAGCATCTCAAATTGGTCCCTCTAATTCCACTTCTTCTCTGTCCCGCAATCAATTATCCATCCAGTAGACAAGGCTCTTTCTAAAATGGGAATCAGTTAGTGCCACCCCATCTCTTGTCCACACTTAAGAACACTTCAATACATCTTTGCTGCTTTCATGATGAAGTTCAAACTCTCTAGCCCAGGAAACCAAAGAAGTCCTCCAATGTCTGACTCCCATGTTTTCATCTCAGGCTCATCTCTCACCAATAACCTCCAACCTCATATCTGAATTTGTATGTGTGCTTCTCTGAAGTTGCCTTTCTAATGTGTTTGTCTAATGTGTTCAAATTCTTAAACATGCTATTCAATCACCCAACATTTGCCTGGGTAATTGCTAGTCACCTTCGGGACTCATCTTTTCCTTGAAACTTTCCTTGTACCACTCTTCCCACCCAAGCTGGCTTTAATACTTTTCCCTTTGTACTTCCTATCCATATCTGAGCTTTCTGTGGAGGTTGGTGAGCTACCTTCATGATCTATGGAGAAGAGACTCCCTGCCTCCCAGAGGAGCAGCTACTGCTTCAACTTTCTTGGGATGGTGATGGAAAAGCCCAGCTTAGGTTTCCCATAGGAATCAGTAGTGTCCCTAAAAAGACAGCCTCTCCCCGGAGCCAGTCATCACTCAGTAGGAGTAAGTGGGAAAGTGGTTTGGGGCAAAATTTATATTTATAAATATAATATATACATTTATAATATTTATATAGTATTCATCATTAACATTTATAATATTTATAAATATAAGTAATATAATATTTATATAAAATAAATATAATTTATAATATATATATACAACTCATATAGTTATAAATATAAATATATATAATATAAATAATATATTTATAAATATATATAAACTATAGGATAATTACTTTACAATATTGTGATGGTTTCTGCCATATATCAACATAAATTAGCCATAGGTATACATAGTCCCCTCTCTGTTGAACCCTCTTGAACCCGCCTCCCACCTCCGTCCCCATCCAGTCCCTCTAAGTTGTCACAGAGCACTGGCTTTGGGTCCCCTGTGTCATACGTTCAACTCCCACTGACTATCTACTTTACATATGGTAATGAATATGTTCCAATGCTATTCTCTCATACCATCCCACTCTCTCCTTCCCCTAATGTGTACAAAATTTTGTGTCTCCTTTGCCCCAACATTCGAATCATAGGTATCGCAGAAGACGACAAAAGGAAAGGCCATGAGAAAATATTCGAGATTATGATCAAAAACTTCCTTAAAATGGGGAAGGAAATAATCACTCAAATCCAGGAGTCCCATACAGGATAAACCCAAGACAAAACACTCCAAGATACATATTAATTAAACTAACCAAAATTAAACACAAAGAACAAATACTAAAAGCAGCAAGGGAAATGCAACAGAATTTTTTAAATGTCATCACTGAGGCTTGGAATCTCTAGAGTCTGACATGGCAGAGCTGAGCAGGAGGAAGGACATGTTGCTGGAGTTTCTTCTACTGGGGGAAATGGCCTGATGTGGTCAGCTCTCAGCCAGGGACAGGAAGGCAGTGGTGGACCAAACAGCAAGTGATTGAGCAGTGAGCCAGTCTAGATTTTACTCTGGTTTGTGTGATGAGCAGTAGAGGGTTTAGAGAACCAGTCCTGGCCTGAAAATCAAGACTAGCTTCTCGGGGCTTCCGTGGTGGCTTAGTGGTAAAGAGTCTGCCTGTCTGAGGAGGAAACACAAATTCGATCTCTGGTCCCGGAAGATCCCACATGCCACAATGCAGCTAAGCCTGTGTGCCACAGCTATTGAGCATATGTGCCCTAGAACCCATGCTGCACAAAAGAAGCTATCATAATGAGAAGCCCACGCACCAGAACTAGAGAGTAACCCCTGCTCAAGGCAACTAGAGAAAGTCAGCACAGCAACAGAGACCCAACATAGCCAAACACAAATAAACAAACACAAAAAAAATTCATAAAAAAAAAGGACTACCTCCTTGTGTTCGTTCTGCTGGGAATCTTTTGAGGACGTACCCTCGCTCCTCACTCCAAGCCCTAGTTTTGATGAGAAAAATGTCTCCAAAGTTTTCAGTCTTAAATAAGGCTGTGAGAAGAGGAAGCCACTTTGAGAAATAAAGAAAACTGAACAGCTATCATTAGAAGCAGACAGCTTTGAATGAAACTCCTCTCTCTGAGGGGGTTCTCCTAGAAGTCAAGTCCTGGTGGCTTTGGAAGGACAGAGAGATCTAGGCCTGACCAGCTGAACTTGTCTTCTGGGCATGAGGCCAACACACTCCATGGCCCCGGAGTTGGGCAAGAAGGCTTCATTTAGGATTCTTACTTAATCTTCCTTAGAGGAGGGGCTGGAACTGCAGGAGAGGATTAGGAGGGTCAAGACTGACAGCAGTTTCTGAATTAACCCTTTCTTGCCTTGGTTCCTGCCCTGCCATTCCCCACTTCTTCTCTAAGAGTCTTGTGAATGGTACCCTTTATTTGACCCTTTTATAAGACTCTGTGGGATAGGTGGGGTTTGCAGGTACAAGGAAGGATCTGGAGGAAATGGAAGCCACTACAACCCTCTTCTGTCAGCCTGTCTCATTTCTCCAGCCCATGGTCTCACAGAAATCTGAGACAATTCTTTCCTCTCTGCAACTCACCCCCAAGTCCCAAGGACTCTGGTAGGTGGCAAAGCCATTCCTTTGAAGCCTGACTTTCTGGAAAGCTTGTCCTTGGAGCACCTTTCCATCTGCATCAGTTGGCTGAAGATAGCTCAGGGAACTACCATTGAGTTGAGAGATTTTCTCATTACTTCAAAAAGAAGTTGCCCCTGAGGAAGGAAATGGCAACCTACTCGAGTATTCTTGTCTGGGAAATACCATGGACAGAAGAACCTGGTGGATTACAGTCCTTGGCGTCGCATACAACTTATCAACTCAACAACAACAAAATACTGCAGTATACAGAATTGTGAAAGAGAAAGTGAAAAGTGCCAGGAAAAAAACAATGTTTGAAGCATGGCATGTTTTTACAACTCATGGATACACCCCCTCTGTGTATGCCCTCAATGACATATATATTCAGATACAAGTCTTTGTTTGTTTCGTAAAAGTAAAGCCACACTTTGTATCCAAAAAAGAAGTTGCTTTTTGTCCTGATTATCACCATCATTACTCTCATGTTAGAATGGGGGAAAACACAGAAAGGCAGAGTTTTAAAAAACAGATAACACCCACAATCTCCCCAGTTATAAGTGCTGTTAATGTTTCCAGTTCCACTTTTTCAAAGAGTCCACTTGGAGAGAGTAGTGTCTCAGTCCAAAAAAGGAATTTCATTTTTATTGAGATATAATGGGTCGAGAAGATCCCCTGGAGGAGGAAATGGCAACCCATTCCAGTATTCTTGCCTGGAAATCCCATAGACAGAGGAGCCTGGCAGGCTTCAGTCCATGGGGTCACAAAAGAGTCATTAGTTACTCATTTTCATGTACAACATAATGATTTGACATGTGCATATATTGCAAACTGATCACCACATTTTTTCTTTTTCTTCTGATGATAACTTCTATCATCTTCTCTCTTAGGAACTTTCTAATCTATAGCACAGCGTTGTTAACTATACATTACATCCCCATGATTTATTTATCTTGTAACTGAAAGCTCATACCTTTTGATCCCTTCACCCATTTCAGCCACCCATCTGATAACCATTCATCTGTTCTCTATATCTACAAGCTCATTTTTTGGATTTTTTTTTCTTTAGATTCCACCTATAAGTGAGATCATACAGTATTTGTCTTTCTCTGTCTGACTTATTTCACTCAGAATAATGCCTTCAGAACCCATCCATATTGTCACAAATAGCAGGATTTTCTTCAAAGAAAGGCTTTGCAGCTTCAAAGACTAGAAACTTTGTGTTTTCTTGAGGAAACAAATACTGCCAACCCATGTTCCTCCTGAGTTTTCCTTCCCATGCCCTCCCCTCAGAATCCCGAAGTGGCCCAACCTGGCTTCACCATGGGTCAAACTGATAATGACTAGGAATTTAAAAGGCAGCAAATAAATCAGAATTGAGACACTTACGAAGTAGATGCTTTGCAGAGCCTTGGAGGATACGTATGGCCCTGGAGAGGAAGGAGGGGATCCTGAGGGAGGGGAGGAGGATACAAGGGGCCTCAGGCTGGGATGATAAAAGATTTCTAATTGTTAGCTGCAGCTTTGCGAAATCCACCTGCAAATCTCAGCCTTGGGTCAGAGACTTATTACAGATCAGAATTAAACCCCTGGAGGCTGTGGAAGATTGAGGTACTTAAAAAAAAAAAAAAACTTTGGTGAGTTTTGTGTTTTTCCTGTCAAAAACTCCAGCTGGGCTTTTGTGTGGTGACCTCTGTGAGCCCGGGGGAGATCTTGCAGGGAGAGGGGTTTGGCCCAAGGAAGAATTTGGAACATTCCAGCTTTGGGGTGGGTAGAGGAGGGAGCTCTGTTAGCCCCCATTAGGTGTTCCTGGATAGTGGCCCTGAGGCCCAGCAGGAAGTAAACCTCATAAACGCCACCTTGGTAAGCTAGTACCTCAGCAACTGCCCACAGCCCCACAGATTTGTCCACCCAGCTTCTTCTCCAGCAAATCCCAACCTTACCCCACCCCTAAGATTGACTCTGAGGGCAGACATGTGAACTGTAGGGTCTGACTCTGGTGGCTTTCAAAGAGCAGGTCTTGGTCCCTGCAAGGTAGAAGTGAGGTGGCCATGATCATGGTGGACCTTCCCTTTGTACCACATTCTATGTCACATCAGTCTCTCCAAAGTTCTGTGGAGTGGAGTACGGCCATTGGGTTTCCTCTATAATGGAAAAAAAATTGCCTTCCTGTTTTTTTTTTTTTTTCTAATTAGAAACATACTAGATGTGATCACAAATAATTCAGAAAAGTAGAAAGAGGGAAATAGAGGTCTCTGTAATACCACAAGCAAGAGATACAGGTTTAACCACTGTTAACATTTTGATGTCCTGTAGAAAACATGAATAGAAATTTTTTTTTTACAAAACTGAATCACATTATTCTCCACAATTCTGTAATCTTCTACCATTTCTAAATAATATAATATGACATTGACAGGATCTATTGACACGGCCTTATTTTCATGTCAATGGAAACACAGGCCTGCATCATTCTCTTATGGATGTGCAGTACTCTATCATATAGGAATATAATTAAACCATGAACTCTTAGACATTTTTCTTATTTCCATTTTTGCACTATTATAACTTAGCATCTTTGCACATAATACTAACAATTTCCTAGGAATAGGAATTTTCCTAGGAATTGCTAGGTCAAAGATTATGAATGCTTTAAAGGCTAATATAACATATTACAGAAGTAGGGCAGCTTTAAGTATTTTCAGATGAGAAAGCCTGGGCCCACTGAGATGAAATGAATAAATCACCCAGCATCTCAAGCTGAGTAGCAATAGTAGCTCGATGTGGAATCTAGGGCTCTCAATGTCTGGTTCAGTAAACTTGCCAGTGCATCACATGAACTCCTTCCCATGAATTCCTCAGTAAAACTTATAAGGCCAATGGCCACTACTATTCACTGAAAACTTTTGAGGTGTCAGGCACTGTGTTGGGGATTTTATGTACATCATTTGACTGAGCTACTGCAGAGCAAAACCACATCTGGGCAGCAAGAACCCACTCTGGACT
The DNA here is from genome assembly GCA_022376925.1 of Tragulus kanchil. Taxonomy (NCBI): domain Eukaryota; kingdom Metazoa; phylum Chordata; class Mammalia; order Artiodactyla; family Tragulidae; genus Tragulus; species Tragulus kanchil. The sequence continues at coordinate 59,150,012 of JAIOJX010000001.1, read as the reverse complement.
CTGACTTAATCATCACGCCCGACTCCATTTTGGAAGCAGTATCAAAGCAAACATATTTGCTGCCTAGTGTGAATTCACTGAAGCAAACCAGAAATCATCTTTCTTCCCAAGGAGGCTTGTAACTATCTTCCAAGTGAAAATGGGGTACTGACCCCTCGACAATGTTCCTGAGCCAGGGTCTCTCCAGGGGGCTACCCCATGGCAGTCTGGGACAAGTTAAAAGGGCAACCATGCCTAAGCTTAGGCCTGGGGAGTCTGTGGGCATGAAAACAAGCAAAATGAAAGGGGTGGGAGGGAGAATGGGCTAATCCTCTACCCAGCTGTGTGACCTAGGGCAAGTATTCCTATCTTTCTCCAGCTGTCATCTCAAGTCTGGGCTTAAGTAGAGGGAAGCATTTTGAAACATAGAAACTGCTGGTTGAAATGAGATAGAATTTGTTGTAGAAGAGCACCTTATCAGCTATCAGCTCACAGTGACTCTATGCAATTGAGGAGAGGAAAAGGCAGAACTTTAGGTGCAGGTGCCAAGGCGGATGAGGTCAGGATGTGGTTACCAGATTGGAAATCACTCAAGGACTACGTTCTAATGCTGTGTTTCCTCAAGGTTGGCACTGTCAGATCCTGATGGAATCATGCCAAGGACTGACTTGTCAGCGTTAAGGCTAGGAGGCTGTATCTGCTGTGACCACTGCTAAAATCCAGGGGGCCTAGATAGTGGAGAAATGGAGAGGAGTCTGAAAGAAGAAAGAAGAGCAGTCTGAGAAAAGCAGTATCTGGTGAAGGAGAGGAGTCCATGGTGAGAGAATAAAGAGAGGAAAATGAGACCTGGGAAGAGATGGCTTAGGGAAGAGAGCAGGAGAAGAGGTAGGAGTGAGGTCGTTGAGAAGGAAAATTAAGAGAGATCTGTATAACGTGAGTTCTTGAGGTCTTGAGGAGGTGATGCTATGAGAAGAGGAGTCTAGAAGGAGGAAAAACTATGACAAACCTAGACAGCATATTAAAAATCAGAGACATCACTTTTCCAACAAAAGTCCGTCTAGTCAAAGCTATGGTTTTTCCAGTAGTCATGTATGGATGTGAGAGCTGGATCGTAAAGAAGGCTGAGCACCGAAGAATTGATGCCTTTGAACTGTGATGTTAGAGAAGGTGCTTGAGAGTCCTTTGGACTTCGAGGAGATCAAACAAGTCAATCCTAAAGGAAATCAACCCTCGATATTCATTGGAAGGACTGATGCTGAAATTAAGGCAAATTAGGCCTGGAGTCTGTGGGCATGAAAACAAGCAAAATGAAAGGGGTGGGAGGGAGAATGGGCTAATCCTCTACCCAGCTGTGTGACCTAGGGCAAGTATTCCTATCTTTCTCCAGCTGTCATCTCAAGTCTGGGCTTAAGTAGAGGGAAGCATTTTGAAACATAGAAACTGCTGGTTGAAATGAGATAGAATTTGTTGTAGAAGAGCACCTTATCAGCTATCAGCTCACAGTGACTCTATGCAATTGAGGAGAGGAAAAGGCAGAACTTTAGGTGCAGGTGCCAAGGCGGATGAGGTCAGGATGTGGTTACCAGATTGGAAATCACTCAAGGACTACGTTCTAATGCTGTGTTTCCTCAAGGTTGGCACTGTCAGATCCTGATGGAATCATGCCAAGGACTGACTTGTCAGCGTTAAGGCTAGGAGGCTGTATCTGCTGTGACCACTGCTAAAATCCAGGGGGCCTAGATAGTGGAGAAATGGAGAGGAGTCTGAAAGAAGAAAGAAGAGCAGTCTGAGAAAAGCAGTATCTGGTGAAGGAGAGGAGTCCATGGTGAGAGAATAAAGAGAGGAAAATGAGACCTGGGAAGAGATGGCTTAGGGAAGAGAGCAGGAGAAGAGGTAGGAGTGAGGTCGTTGAGAAGGAAAATTAAGAGAGATCTGTATAACGTGAGTTCTTGAGGTCTTGAGGAGGTGATGCTATGAGAAGAGGAGTCTAGAAGGAGGAAAAACTATGACAAACCTAGACAGCATATTAAAAATCAGAGACATCACTTTTCCAACAAAAGTCCGTCTAGTCAAAGCTATGGTTTTTCCAGTAGTCATGTATGGATGTGAGAGCTGGATCGTAAAGAAGGCTGAGCACCGAAGAATTGATGCCTTTGAACTGTGATGTTAGAGAAGGTGCTTGAGAGTCCTTTGGACTTCGAGGAGATCAAACAAGTCAATCCTAAAGGAAATCAACCCTCGATATTCATTGGAAGGACTGATGCTGAAATTAAGGCAAAACTTAGGCTACCTGATGCGAAGAGATGACTCATTGGAAAAGACTCTGATGCTGGGAAAGACTGAAGGCAGGAGGAGAAGGGAGTGGCAGAGGATGAGACGGTTGGATGGCATCACTGACTCAATGGACATGAGTTTGAGCAAACTCTAGGAGATAGTGAAGGACAGAGAAGCCTTGTGTACTGTGCTACATGGGGTCACAAAGACTTGGACACAATTTAGCTTTGAACAACAAGGAGAAATAAGAAAGATTTTAGGGGGAATTTCCTGGTGGTCCAGTGGTTAAGAATCCATCTTCCAATGCAAGGGATTCAGGGTCAATCTCTTGGCAGGGAGCTAGATCTCACATGCTTCAACTAAGACCTGGTGCAGCCAAATATATAATAAGAAAGAAAGAAAGATTTGTGGGTCAAAGGGTCAGGCATGAGAAGATCGTGGGAAGAATCAGGGCTGATGGAAGAGAGGATCAGACATATCAGACCAAGAAATTCTCATTGAAGTCACAAATGATCCCTAAGTCATCAAATCCAATGGGCACCTGTCAATTCTTAACTTCTTTGACTTCTATGTGGAACTCAATGTCCCCAATAACTTTACCTTTCTTGAAATATTTTCTTCTTGTGGCCTCTGTGATATGACTTTCCCCTGATATTCCTCCTATCTCTCTGGCTAATTCTTCTTTATTGATTCCTCCTCTTCTGCTAGATCCTTATATATGTGTTTTTCAGGAGCCTGACCTAGGACTTTTTCCCTTCTCACTCTGCATCTCCAGTCTTGGAAGTCTCATTTTTCTTATGGTTTCAATGACCATAAGAAATAGTTTCATGACTTCCAATCATCACTTTCAGCCCAGACTTCTCTGAAATCCAGACCCCTATATATTGACATGCATGCCTGTGTATGTGCTAAGCTGCTTCAGTCGTGTCCAACTCCATGCACCCTTATGAACTATAGCCATGGGATTCTCCAGGCAAGAATACTGGAGTGGGTTGCCATTTCCTTCTCCAGGGGATCTTCTCAAACCAGGGATTGAACTCAGGTCTCCTACATTGCCTGGTGGGTTCTTTAGCCCCGGTACGCTCTGGAAAGCCCATGCCAACTGGGAACATCTCAGTTTAAATATCTCAAAGGCATCTCAAACTCACCATGTCCAAAATTGTATCCTGGATTGCCTTTGGACTAAAGCCAATCTTCCCTCAGTCTTCTCCTTTTGAGAAAAGTAACTGTTTAAGTCAGAAACCTCAGAGTTAATCTCACTCTTCTCTCTCTCTGACCCTCCACACCCATTTCATCTGATCTGTAAATCCTTGCAATCCTCTCCCCAAAATATGGCTCATTCATCCGTCTACTGGTTTCCCATAAAAAAATAGGATATCTCCATTACCATCATGTCTCTCTTAAAATTTGTGGTCTTAGGACAACTTTACAGTTTCTTTAAACTTTTTATTTCATATTGGGGCATAGCTGATGATCAATTTTGTGATAGTTTTAGGTAAACATCTAAGGGATTCAGCCATACACATACATATACCCGTTCTCCCCCCCAATCTCCCCTCCCATCCAGGCTGCCACATAACATTGGGCAGAGTTCCCTGTGCTATACAGTAGGTCCTTGTTGGTTATCCATTTTAAATATAGCAGTGTGTACCTGTCCATCCCAGGGCTTCCCAGGTGGTGCAGTGATAAGAATCTATCTGTCAATGCAGGAGACGAAAATTCAATCCCTGCCTCGGGAAGATACCCTGGAGAAGGAAATAGCAACCCACTCCAGTATTCTTGCCTGGAGAATCCCATGGACAGAGGAGTCTGATGGGCTATAGTCCATGGGGTCACAAGAGTTGGATATGACCGAGTGACTAAGCACACACACACATGTCCACCCCAAACTCCCTAACTACCCTTTCCTCTTATCCTTCCTTCTGGAAACCATAAGTTTGTTCCCTAAGTCTGTGATCCCTTTCTGTTTTTTAAGTAAATTCATTTCCATCATTTCTTCTTAGATTCCACATATAGGACCACTTTACACTTTTAAAAACCATGTAGGAAACAACTCAGGGTCCTTCAACTACTGAATGGATAAGCTATGGCACATCTGTACAATGGAATACTCTGTGTGTGTGTCTGTATGCTTAGTCATGTCCAACCTTTGCAACCCCCTGGACTGTATCCTGCTAGGTTCCTCTGTCCATGGAATTTTCCAGGCAAGAATACTGGAGCAGGGCTTCCCTGGTAGCTCAGTGGTAAAGAGTTTGCCTGACAATGCAGGAGACACAGGTTTGGTCCTTGATCTGGGAGGATCCCACATGCCACAGAGCAACTAAGCCTGTGAGCCACAACTATTGAGCCTGTGCCCTAGAGCTTTGGAGCTGCAGCTGTTGAGCCCTTGTGATGCAACTACTGAAGTCCTTGTGCCCTAAAGCCTGAGTTCCACAACAAGAGAAGTCACCACAACAAGAAGCCTGCTCACGTCAACTAGAGAGTAGCCCCCACTCCCTGCAACTAGAGAAGAGCCTGCAGCAGCAGTGACAACCCAGAATAGCCAAAAAGAAATAAATACATAAAATTAAAAAAGAGTATACTGGAGTGAGTTACCATTTCCTCCTCCAGGGGTTGAACCTGCATCTCCAGCATCTCTATAGTGGCAGGTGGATACTTTACTATTGTGCCATCTAGGAAACCCCACGAGGGAAATTTACTCTGCAATAAAGAGGATCCATTAATTCTATTGGTACAGGCAACCACATGGGTGAAGCTCAAATGTATCGTGCTGAATGAAAGAAGCCAGATTCAAAAGGCTTTTTACTGTGTGATTCCATTTATATGACATTCTTCAAATGACAAGGCTATTGGAATGGAGAACAGATTAGTGGTTGCCTGGAATTAGGAGCTGGAACTGGAGTTGACTACAATGATCTGGCACGGGGAATTATTTTGGGTGTTGTAACTGTAAAGATTGTTGTATAACTGTACAATTCATAGAACTGTACACCCAAAAGAATGAATTTTATGTATCTTTTCACATTTTGTCACACAATATAAAGTGGCATGTATGTCAATTTAGCAATAAATAAATGAAAGGTCCTAGTCACAAAACTATTAAAGACTCCATGTAATGTGCCATCCTGGATGGGAGGGGGAGCTTGGGGGAGAATGGATACATGTATATGTATGGTTGAGTCCCTTCCCTGTTCACCTGAAACTACCCCAACACTGTTAATTGGCTATACCTCAATACAAAATGAAAAGTTTAAAGTTTGAAAAAAATTATTAAAGATTCCAAAAAGGTTTCCCTTTTTATGGGCTATATAATTTGCTATTTAACATATTAGAAAATAAAATGGATAAATTTTAAAACTTTTTGAATTCAAAATCACAATAATAAATCCATTGCATGTTAAAATAACATATATTTAATGAAAAACTACTACTTTACAGAACAAAAGAATTAGCAAGAAAACTGGCTTTGTATTACGTTTTTACAAATCTCTTTAATATCTGGTGGCATAAAAAAGCAGCTGGATTTTCATATCTGTTCTTGCATTCAGTCTGTTGCAATATGTTGCTTTGGTTAAAGTATATGAGGAGAATCTAGCCTCACAAATATATGTACTTAGAGAAGGGAGTTATTTAATATTTTTTGGTAAAATACTAAGGATGGTCCTCAAAATGACCCTCACCTATGTATAAATTTCCCCTCCTTTGAGAGTCGGTGTTTATGATGTTTATCACTCCCATGATTATGTTAGTCATTTGGCAAAAAGAGATTCTCGGTGGGACTCATCTAATCATATGAGTCCTTTCAAAGCAGATTGCTTTCTCTGGCTAGGGGCAGAGAAGGACGAGAGATTGGAAGCATGACTTGGTGTGCCATTGATGGTTTGAACACAAAAGAAATGTGGACAGCCTCAGAGAGAAGAGAGTGTTTCAGTCTTTGGATGACAAGCCAGCAAAACTACAAGAACCTCAGACTTACAACCTGAAGGAACTAAATTTTTCTAACCCTCTAAGTGAGCTGGGAAGCAGAAATTCCCCTCGAGAGCTTCCAGGTAAGAGCGCAACCCAGCCAACAACTTGGCTAAGCAGAGAACTCAGGTGAAACTCCCTGGACTTCTGACCTACAGAATTGTGAAATAATAAATGGATATCATATAAAGTTGTGAAGTTTGTGGTACCTTGTTATGGCAGCAATAGAACACTAATACACTGCAGATATTTTTCTTTGATGCTACACTTAAACAAGTGGTAATTTCTTAACGTTTATTGGCAATGTTGAATCTGAAACCATATCAATGAACCTTTTGTACTCTGTCACATTAAAATCCATTGGCCTAACTTGCACTTTGAATGGATCTATTATCCATGATTTTGTAACGTCATGTGTTAGTCATTTGGAAAATGACTCACCCAGTTATACAGATCTTCCAATTGTTGACTCATTTCATGATTATACAATATAAAAGCTCACATTCATTAATATCACTACTAATCTTATCAGAAATGTCTTTAGAATATTGAGAAATTCTCAAGCTTACAGTAACAGTTACAGGTTTTCCAAAGTTCCACTTCTTACTTGAAAGCTTAGAATTTATCATTGATAACAGACACTATCAGCTATTTCCCTTGTGATGACAGGATCACTTGATTCAATTTCAACCAAATGTTTGCCAAACACCCAAAACTAAACAACCATAGCTATCCTGTCAATTGTTCTTTCAAGTTAAAAAAATGTTCCATGAAAAACTGGCTAGTTTAGCTTGCAATTCAAACAAGTGCTTTTCCTCATGCCAACATCATATTACAGTATGCAGTAAAAGTACCTTAAATATCCTTCCTATTTATCACACAGTCTGTTAAAAACAACATGTACTCAAAGGGTTGAAATGTAGTGTATTAAAAATAAATTATCTTCACTATTAATCAAAGCATTCTCTTTTTTTTACATTTTTGGTCACACCTTGTGGCATGTGAGTCCTTAGCTCCCTGACCTTGGACCAAAGTCACAAACTTTTCAATGGAAGGCAGAGACTTGACCACTGGACTGCCAGGGAAGTCCCTCAAAACATTCTTAAGTGAAACTCATATATCTTCTACCAGGAATACATTGATGATGAAGAATAACATGAATATAATTTGGTGCCACTACATTGATCCATGCTTAGTTACTTTGACACACTGTTGTTTTTTCTCCATCAGTGCAAATGTCAACACAATGAAATGGCAGATAAGACCTCAGTGTTTCCATGCAAAGAGCTTTGATTGAACCCCCTGATAGAATCTTAGGAGCCCCCAGATGTCTTTGGATCACACTTTTAGGCCTGCTGGTCTAGGCTGAGTCTAGAAGGAGAGGGAAAGAAGGAGGGTGGAGACGAAACTTTAAATATGCTTAGAAATGTTCTGTCAAGCTAGGGATAAAGCAGAAAGAATTTCTAGATTCCTTCCTTCCAAGGACCGCTGCTGTGCTCCTTTTACCACTGACTTGCCTTGCTCCTGAACTGTCCCAACCAAATCAACAGCCACCCTCTAAAGCTCTCGTATCCTGGGGTCTTGGAAGGACTCTGCCTTAGAAGGTCAAAATACAAACAGAGAAACCCATCCTGGCCTGTGCACTTGTCATGGCTATTTTCCCCCCTACTCTAGAGCTCCCAAAGCTCGACTAGACTGATTCTGTTAGTGTTCTCAGACCAATCACCCTGTGTCACATGACTTTCCAGGTACACAGAGTGAGTGCCCACTGTGTCCCCAGTCCTGCACTGGGTAGTGATGGGGAGTGCAGGGAGATAACCAAGCCACATCACCTCAATAGGGTGCCTTGCTTCACATCTGAGGAGGGAGCTTGGACAATAAAGTCATGGAAGTAGGCAGATATTGGCAGGTCTGGGAGGCTTCCTGAAGTAAATGTGGGTCAAGGGATGTGCATATGAATGATCTGGGAACATACATGTCAGTGAACAACAAAACTCTGTAAAATCTTTAAAATAAAGGATTAAAAATTAAAAACAAATAAATTAATTAATTTAAAAAAAAGAGGTAGAATTTGAGACATGGGTAAGAGAGAAAGCATTTCAGACGTAGGCGGGCAGGGTCAGGGATGGGCATGTGCAGGGCCAATGTAGTAACAAGCCTGCTGGAAGTGAGAGGGGAGCTAGGTGGAGTTGGAAGCTAGGCTGAAGTTATAGGGTAAAAATTGTGAATGCCTGACTTATCCGGTCAGTCATGGGTTGCCAGTGTGGGTGTATGAGCAGGCTGGAAGGTGTATTTTCTGAAGCTGAATCTGGCCAAATGCACAGAAAATACCTGGAAGTGTGTGGAACAAAATGAATTATACCAGTTTACCTATACTATTTTATTCCATCCTCACTCCAGTCTTGTGCATGCGTGTTAAGTCTCTTCACTCATGGCTGACTCTTTTGTGACCCTATGGACTGTGACCCACCAGGCTCCTCTGTCCGTGAAATTCTCCAGGCAAGAATACTGGCGTGGATTGCCATGCCCTCCTCCAGGCCATTCCTGTGAGATGGTATTGTTGTTTTCATCTCCAGGAAGTAGAGGCTCAGAGAGATTGGATAACTTACCCAAGGCCATGTGGATGCTAAACTACAGAGGAGGGACTCCAACCCAAGTCTGCCTCTGAACCCGATATTCTGAATAACTTCAGTGATAAGGGGAATAAAAACCGCAGAATAATTACTATAATTGGTAAGATCTGATGTATACTGAGTCCTAAATATGTGTCAGGCTGAACAATCAACACACTCTTTCATTCACTCTTCACTACAACCCTGTGAGGTAGGCACCATTATTATCTCATTTCATAGATAGGGAAATTGAGAAATGGGAAGTTATTTGCCCCATGACACACAGCTTATGGCCAAAGTTGGGACACACACTAAGTGGATTTAATTCTGAAGTCCAAGCCTTCCCATTTTAAGATTTACTGCAAAAATATTGACATTAGATGATAAGGACCTGAGCTAGAGTGTTAGCCAAACTATTCTATAGCAATGGCTAGTGAGGGCTGAGTCCAGAGCCGTCATGAAGCTAGTAATGACGGCACTTTCAGTTGTCCCCATTTTGTAGTCGAGAAGTGATGCCACTGACAGGACAGGCCTTGTCCCAGGCCACTGGCGATGGCTATGGTGGAGGTGTACTCAGCACGTGGCACCAGTCACGCATTGGTCCCCTCTGCCATCTGCCTAGCTCCATAGAAGCGCATGGGCCTCCAAGTGGGGCACCTGGGGCAACTGCCACATGCACCACACCCTACACAGATGGATTCTAAAGTCTCACACAGCACTGTAACAAAACAGACTTGAATCCCAATCTCAGATTGTATTTTCTGAAGCTGAATCTGGCCAAATGCACAGAAAATACCTGGAAGTGTGTGGAACAAAATGAATTATACCAGTTTACCTATACTATTTTATTCCATCCTCACTCCAGTCTTGTGCATGCGTGTTAAGTCTCTTCACTCATGGCTGACTCTTTTGTGACCCTATGGACTGTGACCCACCAGGCTCCTCTGTCCGTGAAATTCTCCAGGCAAGAATACTGGCGTGGATTGCCATGCCCTCCTCCAGGCCATTCCTGTGAGATGGTATTGTTGTTTTCATCTCCAGGAAGTAGAGGCTCAGAGAGATTGGATAACTTACCCAAGGCCATGTGGATGCTAAACTACAGAGGAGGGACTCCAACCCAAGTCTGCCTCTGAACCCGATATTCTGAATAACTTCAGTGAAAAGGGGGAATAAAAACCGCAGAATAATTACTATAATTGGTAAGATCTGATGTATACTGAGTCCTAAATATGTGTCAGGCTGAACAATCAACACACTCTTTCATTCACTCTTCACTACAACCCTGTGAGGTAGGCACCATTATTATCTCATTTCATAGATAGGGAAATTGAGAAATGGGAAGTTATTTGCCCCATGACACACAGCTTATGGCCAAAGTTGGGACACACACTAAGTGGATTTAATTCTGAAGTCCAAGCCTTCCCATTTTAAGATTTACTGCAAAAATATTGACATTAGATGATAAGGACCTGAGCTAGAGTGTTAGCCAAACTATTCTATAGCAATGGCTAGTGAGGGCTGAGTCCAGAGCCGTCATGAAGCTAGTAATGACGGCACTTTCAGTTGTCCCCATTTTGTAGTCGAGAAGTGATGCCACTGACAGGACAGGCCTTGTCCCAGGCCACTGGCGATGGCTATGGTGGAGGTGTACTCAGCACGTGGCACCAGTCACGCATTGGTCCCCTCTGCCATCTGCCTAGCTCCATAGAAGCGCATGGGCCTCCAAGTGGGGCACCTGGGGCAACTGCCACATGCACCACACCCTACACAGATGGATTCTAAAGTCTCACACAGCACTGTAACAAAACAGACTTGAATCCCAATCTCAGATTGTTTCCTCACTAGCTATTTGGTAAATCGCTATCTTTATGTGCCTCAGTTTCCTGTGTGTCTTTAAATGGGAGGAATCATAGTACCTACCTCCTAGGATTTCCATGGGATTAAATGAAATAATAAAGCAATAAAGCACTTAGCAAGTCTTCCCTGGTGACTCAGAAGGTAAAGAATATGCCTGCAATGCAGGAGACCTGGGTTCGATCTCTGGGTTGGGAAGATCCTCTGGAGAAGAGAATGGCAACCCACTCCAGTATTCTTGTCTGGAGAATTCCATGGACAGAGGAGCCTGGTGGGCTACAGTCCATGGGGTTGCAGAGAATTGGACACGGCTGAGCGACTGACAGACACACAAGCAAAGTGCTTCACACAGTGCCTGGCACATCATATGTGGTCAATACCTGTTACCTATTCAGTGGGTCTGTAGTAAAGCTCTGCAGTGCTTCACCTGCAATGCAGGAGACACAGGCGACTCAGGTTTGATCCTTGGGTAGGGAAGATCCCCTGGAGAAGGGAATGGCTACCCACTCTGGTATTCCTGTCGAGAGAATTCCATGGACAGAGGAGCCTGGTGGGCCACAGTCCATAGGATTGCAAAGAGTTAGACATGATGGAGCATAGAACAGAACATTTTTAGTCATGGTGGTGATTATTCTTGTTTGTCAGGACCCATCTCCCAAAAAGGCATCTGCCACTAGCTACCAGTATCTGTTGTTTGCTTAGGCAGGATCTGCAGGATGCCAAGAAAGAGAAGAGAATACACTACTGAGAATTCAGGACTACTGAGAATTCAGTATCACTGCGTCTCTAGGCTGGGAAAGGAGGCTGGCTCAGAGAAGAGGCTGGCCAGAGGAGCCAGGGATGGGACTGGATGGATCAAACAGAGGAGGGAGTGACCTTCCCAGGCACCCTCCCTCCCACTCCTCCTGCTTCCTCAGCACTCTGTTTTTCTAGGCCCCTGCCGTCCAAATGAGGAGCAAATGGGGAGCTGCCAGGGGCTCTGCCCAGAGAGCCCAGCACCACATGGGCCACAGGCCCTGGCTTGGATGGTGGCCCAGAGGCAAAAAGTACAGGAGGGGAGCTGACCCTGCAACAAACTGTTCTCCAGAGGGGACCCCCTGTCACAGGCACCCACGGGGCTGGGTCCAAGGGTTGGCACATTTGGGACATTTGGACCTGAGGGCAGAGGCCCCAGGCACCATTTGCTAGTTTTGCTCTGGAGACAGGGTTGGGTGGGAAGAGAATTGCCCCCTTTCCTCCTCTGTCAGAAAAGAACCTGCCTTGTTTCTTACTTCCATGTGGTCTTCATTCTGGTTTCTAGACTTCCTGCCCATGACCCCAGGGACCCTGGGCCAAAAAGCAGAGACTGGAGGACACGAGTAAAGTCTCCTTTCCTGAGGTGAGAACAGAGCCTGTTCTGGGCTTTTTAGTCTGGCATTCTAAGTCCTCCTCCAGTTTCCTACTGGCCTAGGCTCTCCCTCTACCCTGTTCTGCCCCCTTTCCACACCAGCCCCCAGTAGCAGAGTGGACAGTTCACTGGTTAAGATCACAGAAACCGGGGCTTCCCTGGTGGTCCAGTGGATAAGGACACTGCCTTGCAGTGCAAGGGGCGCCGGTTCGAGCCCTGGCCTGGGAAGATCCCACGTGCCATGGAGTGGCTGGACCAATGTGTCCAATCACCGAGCCAGAGCTCTGGAGCGCATGTGCCCAGAGCTGGTGCACTGCGACAACAGAGGCCACCATGATGGGAGGCCCACAGGAGCCAAAAGAACAAAGACAGATGAAAATAGATAAATGAAAGACCAATAGAAGTGACCCGTCCGCCCCCTCCCTCCCCAACCCGCCCCCCCCAAAATAAAATAAAATAAAAGATCTTTAAAAAAAAAAAAAAGATCACAGAAACCACCTGAGTTCAAATCCCAGCCTTGTCACTTATAGTTTTGTGACCTTGTTTTTGTTTTAGTTGTTCAGTTGTATCTGACTCTGTGCAACCCCATGGACTACACCTGCCAGGCTCCTCTGTCCATGGGATTCTCCAGGCAAGAATACTGGAGTGGGTTGCCATTGACTTCTCCAGGGGATCTTGCCAACCAGGGAATGAACGTTTGCGTCTCCTGCATGGGCAGGTGGATTCTTTACCACTGAGCCAACTGAGAAGCCCGAATGTGACCTTGGGCAAGTACTTTAACATGTTATTGACTGGAGACTTTTTTTTAAAATTTCTATTTTGCTTTTTACTTTTACAGAGTTTTGTTGTTTACAGATATGTATGATCCCAGATTAGTCATATGTATATCTCCCCCATTCCACCCCTCCAGGCCGTCGTACAGCACCCCTGCAGGATCCGCTTTTCTCACAGCACAATGACAATAGCTATTTTTTTTCACATATGATAGCGTAAGTTTTCATGCTGCTTCCTTTACATTTTAAATGCCACAGACATTAGTTTCTACAACCCCCTCCTCCCCTGCTTCCCAGTCAATAATGTGTTAATCTCACCTATAAATGAGGCTGGAAACAGTCTTTTCTTCACAAGGTTGTTTGTGAGACCAGTTAATCCATGCAAAATGCTTAGAACAGTGCCTGCTACATAAATGTTTAACAAATGTTCTGTTCTCTTGCTATCCACTCTGGTTCCAGGATTACCTTCCCTCTTCTGTCTGCCCACATAAGCTCTGCCCTGCTCACTCGCCCCTCTTCCATGAGGCCTGCCTGGCACCCCTTGTCCTCTTGACCTCTGTTACATTCCCAAGCGAGAGCAAGGACTCTGACATAAACAGCATTAATTAAGGCCCAGAATAACATTTAGTACTTGCATGTGCATTCAGTCAGTCATGTCTGACTCTGTGACCCCATGGATTGTAGCCCACCAGGCTCCACTGTCCATGAAATTTTCCAGACAAGAATACTGGAGTGGGTTGCCATTTTCTACTGCAATCTAGTCCCTCAAATGTGGTCAAGTTTTATGACCGGGACCCATCATAAGAAACACATTTTATGGCATACTGCGGGACATGCATTTATGTGTCTTTCAGTCTATAGGTAAATATAAGCTTCACAGAACAATATATACCTGTACCCCATGTGATTCACTCTTCCATTTGCTATTCATTCTTTTTGTTCAGTGCTGGCTGCAACTCACTACATTGAGTTTAAGCTCTGCCACTGGTTGTGACTCATGGTGTTCCTCATGATTAGCCCTAAATGGGATGAGACCGAGACATTTAGAGGCTCTAAACCATGAAAAGCTTACAGGTGAAAGGCATGGCCTGTTTATAGAGTGGGGGTCTCTAAAGGCGAGCTGTCGTGGAGTCTGCATGGAGGGCCTTGGAGGCAGAAGGCTGCAGAGGCAGGCTGGGTTTTTAGGGAGCAAAGGGCTTCAACTGCCACACAAGGGATACTGGGCATTTCCCATAGGCAAGTGGGAATTCCTGGAAGTGTTTAAGCCTAAAAAGAGCAAAGTGTGTCCTGTGTTATAGAAAGATTACTGGAGAGGTTAGGAGGAGGATGGATAAGAAAGGCCAAATCAAGGATGGGGGATTCCATCTGGAAGCTGCTTCTAGTGTCCAGCTGAGACGGGAGGGATGAGGCCATCACTGAAGAAATAACCATGAGACTAGGGAGCACAGAGGTGACAAATGTGAGAAATGGTGAAGAGTACAATCAATAGGGCTTGTCGGATGAGGGTTTTAGCTTGAGTGGCTGGACCAATATGTTCTGGTTATTGAGGCAGGTACAAACGAGGTTGGTGGGAGACAAAATCTGTTTTGGAACCAGTTTTAGATACCTATCAGGAATTTCAAGCTGAAAATAATTCTCAATTTTTCATCCATTGAATAACACATTAAAGGGACTGACATAGAGAAACAAACATTATTATCTTGCCAAGTGGGGACGTTAAAGAAATAAATTAATATCCACCATTGCCACCACTTCAAGAAAGAGATATTTTGCCACCAAAAATTAGGAAAGGAATAATGTCAGAATAAAGGATAACCTTTTATGATTAGATACATTGAGATTATTAAAAAAAAAAAAACTCTACCTTTGAAGTTTTTCCTATTTTGCCGTGACCCATTGAAAACATTACTGTGTACCAGTTTCATTTGTGGACCATAATTGAGAGCCACAGATTTGAGGAATGAGCAGAGGAGGAGAGGTCAGCAAAGATATGTGGGGTAGGGGGTGCTTCCAGAAGTAGGAGGGAAACCAGCAGAGAGCAACCAAGAAAGAAAGGAGAGCCTCAGAAATGAGGACTTGGCTAGCAGTGCCTTTGGCCACCCAGAGTTCAAAGAGGTCACTGAACTTGGCACTTGGGCAGTCATTGGTGACCTTTGGTAGTGCCCTTTCCCAAGGAGGATGGGGCTGAGACCAAATTGCAGTAGGTTAAGGTATGAATGGGAAGTTGGGGAAAATGTAGACTGTACGTTCAACAGTTTTGAGGGTGACAGAAAGAAAACAGAGAGGAAAGGAGGGAGGAGATGAAAAAGAAAAGGACTGACAGAGAGAGACCAAGCAAGTTAGAAGAGCAAGAGAACACATCTAGGAAAGGAGGGACTTTGTTCTGGGGGATAATAGAGACAGTCACTTTGTAATCGGTAGGGAAAGAGCTGGTATAAAGAAGCCGAAGTTTCCTGAAGAGAAGGATCATAATGCCTGGAGGGAGGCCCCAGAGAAAGAGGGTGGATGAGGGCAAGGCCCCGGGTGAACAGATTAGCCTTTAACGAGAGGGGTACCTTGTCCCCTGAGAAGGGAGGGGTGGAGGGGAAAGAAGTTGGAGAGGCAAGCCAGTTTTGAGGGGATGGGGCAGGATATTGAGGTAATTCGTGCTTGAAAAGCCTGTGTTTTCTCAGGGAAGCAGGAGGAGAGGTTGTTCTGTGGGGAGTGGGGCGGAGCAGGAACGTAGGCGTTGAAGCAAATTTGGACCATGGCCCAGGAAATGTGGAGACTCGAGCTGGGGAGAGCAGGGGAGTGGAAAAGGGCACATGCTCCAGGGTGGTAAAGGGCTACCAGGCCTCCCTGAGATTGATCAAGCCTGCCCATGTGCAGGTCTTGTCTCCCCACCTAGCTGTCAGCACCTTGAAGCAGTGTCTGCTCCTCTTTCTAGTTCATTCTGTTGCCTGGCAAGGCCCAGAAGTGTCAGACCCGCAGGAGGCACCCAGCCCTCTCAGAATGCTCTGGCGAAGCAATCACTGACAAAATCCTGAAGCACTATAATGCTGTTAGGTAGGATCATAACTGCCTTGACAGGAAGTTCTTTATTTTGGTTATTTCAGACTTTCCTGCTATCTTGCTGGCCACCTCACTCCTGTTGTGTGCTGAGGGCAAAGGAGACCAGCCAGGCTCCCTTTTTTGCCCATCAATCATTACAAGCCTTAAATCCTTCAAGCTGAGGAGAGGCCCCCAAGAAGGGCCAGTGGCTTCATTTCCCACAAGCTGCATGAAGCTGAGGCAATTCTTAGGGAGGCAGTGAGACAAAGCAGCTGTGTAGAGAGAATAACGAACCACAGACACAGGCCTGAAGGCTGCCTGGGCTCTGGGAGAGGATGCCCGAAGCTGGCATGAGGGGAAGCCCGAGGCCTGCAGCTCAGGGGAGTGAAGAGGTGGGACAGCCCTGATTGTGAAAGACTGGCTGAATGAACGGAAGTTCAAGGTTGATTGAGTGTGAGCCCTGGACTCTGGAGGAATATCTACCTCTTCTCTCTTTCCCTGCCCACTCCTGCCCATTTTCAGGGTCCATGGCCACCTTAAAGTCATAAAGGTCCCCAGGTGTAACAGTAGGCTTGGTTCTTCACCCTTCACATGCCATCTCCACCCAGTCCAGTCTCTTTATCCTGGTTCCCCCTCAGCCTCTCCCATCCTTTGAGCCAGTGGCTCAGTACATGCACACTTTCATCTTTTGGAGATAAATTTAGCAAGAATCCTCAGAGACTGATAGAAACTCAGGCTTCCTAGCAGCTCTTCTCGCCACCCCCTCCTCCCCCTCCTTCTGAATTTTCCACTCCAGGATCCAGGATCCGGGATCCAGTCTGTACTTGCACAATTCAGCGACATAGGGCTTAGCCCCGTCCAAGGCTCTATTCATTTCTCCACATATAATAAAACTCTGTTTAGGGAGAGCCGGTACAGTGCCAGGTCTCTGGGTTAGGTGGCGGCTGCACTGTTGCAAAGTTTTCCCTTGATTGAGCCAAAATGTGTCTCCCAGTAGCTTCTACCCACGGGCCTCAGTCCTGCCCTTTGAAGTCACACAGAACAAGTGTAATTTCATTTCAGTCAAATCCTCAGATATTTGAAAATGCCTCTCATTTCCCCAGCAGTTTTCTCTCCTCTGTGGATAAGCATTTCTTTCTTTCTTTTCATTTTTGTGTCTTTACTTTTTATTACCTTTACTTTTTATTACCCAAATAGTATCAGGGCTTGTGGAAGTTATGGAAAAACTCAGAAAAGCCTAAAGAAGGAAGTAAAAATCTACTACAATCTGACTCCCAGAACCCATTGTAACTTTCTCCTTTCTTCTAACCACTCTCTCTTTTTGTCCCTGCATACTGTACATTCTGCACTTTTTTTTTTTCCTTCCCCAAACACGATCATCCTCCAAGTTACATTGTACAGGCTTCTTTTTTTCACTCTTCAATATATTAACTTTCCCCCAACCTTCTACCAAGCCAATTTTAGTATGAAATTGTTCAATGTTTTCTTTAACCAGTTTTCTAAAGTAAGCCATTTGACTTGTTTCCAATATTCCTTTGCTACAAAGAACACAGTGGGGTTGAAATTTGCAATGGGGTGGAGGTAGGGGGCTATGTGAACAGAGGAAAAAAGAGCACTTGAATCAAATTATTCACACTATTTTAGCCTCTTTTTTTACTTTCTGTGTTGATAATTATACTTTCTAGAACTTGATTGTGGGTGCCTGCTGAGTATTCGGTTGTAAGGACTTATCCTAATTAATCTAACTTGTTTCTTATCATTGGACTTTGAGGTGGTTTCTAATTTTTTATGATTACACACCCAGCTGTGATGAATATCCACAAAGCTAAATAAATCCGAGACCAGTGCTCAACACTGAGGTCAGTAGTCATATTTTCAGACCTCTGAAGCGTAAGGAACCTGCCAGTAGTTGTAACTGCAAACTTTCTGGCAAAGGCGCAGAAGACTGGCTGACCCTGAGAGGACTGTGGCCCAGCCGCTGGGCTTGCCCGGGGTCAGTACCCATTCATCCAGTGGCTGTCACAGAGTGTTCCTTCCACCTGAAGATGCCCTTTGGGACCCCTGGGCTCCCACCCTCCTGTCACAGGGAGCCAAGGCCCCAGGGTCAGAGATATCCTTTCAGCAGCCCTCCCCCAGCACCTTGGCGCCTGAACGGGAGACTAAGCTCTGAGATCTGACCTGGAAATCCCACAAAGGCTGCCTCATTCCCTTTTCTTTTCTTTTTTTTTTTTTAATTTTTTTTTTTTTTTTAAACACCAAACCCATTTTGTATTGGAGGATAGCCAATTTACAATGTTGTGATAGTTTCAGGTGACCGGTAAAGGGGCTCGGCTGTACATAAACACATATCCATTCTCCCCCAGGCCCCTCCTCCCAGCCTCACTCCCTTTTTGAATCACTGACTGCTGAGGCTGGAGAGGGGGTTCAGGCCCTTTTGCAAATGAACTGCCCAGTAAAGCAGAGGGAGTAGAAAGAAGACTTGAGGTTTCTCCCACAGGCATCCGGACCTGCCCCATCCAGGCCCTCATTTTTTCTCTAACCCTCATGATATGCTTCAGAGTGGTCACCCCATATCAGGTCCACGTGGCCAATCTATTTGGGGTTTGAACTACAATGTTGAGTCTCTCACTCGCCTTAGCCGGGTCAGCTGTCCCTTCTCATTGGGAACCAGCTTTGCTAAAGGCTTCTCTCCCCAGACCTCTGAGCCTTGACTCTCTGTGGTTTCTAATGAGCTTCTCTTCTTACCCTCCCTTCAGACCTTGCTACTGCCTAGGGAATTTGCACAAATGGTGTGCAATTTGCCCCTTTCGTGTTTTTCCTTCTGACTAGGAGGTAAAGAAAACCCTTCACCCTCGCTGACTCTCTGTTTATTCAACTGGGAGAAATTTCACACCCAGGAACACGGCTCTCCCTCCCCGAGCCCTTTTTCCTAAACCTTCACCCCCTCTCCCCAGGTATCCTATCCCAGGATGTCCATGAATATTGATGAGTCCAGGCAGGCCTTATAAGAGGGTCTTCCAGGAAAAGCCAAAAGAGTGTGGAACCTTCCGAGAAATAGGAGCCCCACACTCTCCTGGCTGTCACAGAGTGTTCCTTCCACCTGAAGATGCCCTTTGGGACCCCTGGGCTCCCACCCTCCTGTCACAGGGAGCCAAGGCCCCAGGGTCAGAGATATCCTTTCAGCAGCCCTCCCCCAGCACCTTGGCGCCTGAACGGGAGACTAAGCTCTGAGATCTGACCTGGAAATCCCACAAAGGCTGCCTCATTCCCTTTTCTTTTCTTTTTTTTTTTTTAATTTTTTTTTTTTTTTTAACACCAAACCCATTTTGTATTGGAGGATAGCCAATTTACAATGTTGTGATAGTTTCAGGTGACCGGTAAAGGGGCTCGGCTGTACATAAACACATATCCATTCTCCCCCAGGCCCCTCCTCCCAGCCTCACTCCCTTTTTGAATCACTGACTGCTGAGGCTGGAGAGGGGGTTCAGGCCCTTTTGCAAATGAACTGCCCAGTAAAGCAGAGGGAGTAGAAAGAAGACTTGAGGTTTCTCCCACAGGCATCCGGACCTGCCCCATCCAGGCCCTCATTTTTTCTCTAACCCTCATGATATGCTTCAGAGTGGTCACCCCATATCAGGTCCACGTGGCCAATCTATTTGGGGTTTGAACTACAATGTTGAGTCTCTCACTCGCCTTAGCCGGGTCAGCTGTCCCTTCTCATTGGGAACCAGCTTTGCTAAAGGCTTCTCTCCCCAGACCTCTGAGCCTTGACTCTCTGTGGTTTCTAATGAGCTTCTCTTCTTACCCTCCCTTCAGACCTTGCTACTGCCTAGGGAATTTGCACAAATGGTGTGCAAT
Source organism: Tragulus kanchil (assembly GCA_022376925.1). Taxonomy (NCBI): domain Eukaryota; kingdom Metazoa; phylum Chordata; class Mammalia; order Artiodactyla; family Tragulidae; genus Tragulus; species Tragulus kanchil. The sequence continues at coordinate 59,130,279 of JAIOJX010000001.1, read as the reverse complement.
TTGCCCCTTTCGTGTTTTTCCTTCTGACTAGGAGGTAAAGAAAACCCTTCACCCTCGCTGACTCTCTGTTTATTCAACTGGGAGAAATTTCACACCCAGGAACACGGCTCTCCCTCCCCGAGCCCTTTTTCCTAAACCTTCACCCCCTCTCCCCAGGTATCCTATCCCAGGATGTCCATGAATATTGATGAGTCCAGGCAGGCCTTATAAGAGGGTCTTCCAGGAAAAGCCAAAAGAGTGTGGAACCTTCCGAGAAATAGGAGCCCCCACACTCTCCCTGGCTGTGACACCCTAAGGATGGACCCTCCTGCCTCCACCATGGCCCTGACCCTGGCCTCAGCCCCAGGTCTAGCACAGGGCTCCCTGGCCCTGCCTGGCTTAGGAAACTCATCACCCCTTCTCTCCTCTGGACAAGAAGTAGATAGACATCAACGGTAAGTGGAACTTGGCCTTTGGTCGTTTGAACTCAGGCTTAGTGGGGTTCCTGGGAAAGCAGAGGAAATGAGGGCCCAAAGAGCTCCTGTTCTGTGTACCCCCCTCCACAGCTTGGGCTCCAATATCTCAGCTGACTCTTCACCTCACTAATCCCTCTGGCTGGCAGGAGGGGACTTGGGGACAGTGGTTATCGCCAAAGCTGAAACAGAGCACAGCCGGGCCCTCATGGGCCAAGTTGCCCACTTCACTGAGGGGCAAACAGGAGATCACCATGAAATCTGGGTTGGACATGACTTAGACTGCAGAGCAGAGAACGAGGTCCAAAGTGCCAAGAGGCTGGTGACGGAGGGACTGTCTCTTCTCTGACCAAACCACAAGCTTTCCATTTGCTTTTTTTTCTTACCTTTGGAAGTCTAGTAGGGAAGCAGTGGACCCCGAAATATTTTTGTCCCTTTCCCCCATCCCAGGAAGAGGGCAGAACCGTGAGCTTTACCTCTTTGGGCAGGAAGTAGGAGGCAAGACAGTTTCTACCCAACCCTCATTCATTCCTCCAAACATTTAATGATCACCAAACATTGACTGAAACACCTACTGTGTACCAGGCACTATGCTAGGTGTTATGGAATCAGATATGATTGAACATAAATCTGCCCTTAAGAAGCTCTATAATAAGTAAACCGATAATCAAACAATGGGTGTGATAACATTGTTGAAGCAGAGACGAGGGCCATCTGTCCTAACCTGGACTCAGGGTCCCTTAGGAAAGGCTTCCTGAAGGCTATGGAATTTGAGCCAAGTTTTTGGCGGGCCTCTTTTCTTATCTCAGAGAATCCAAACTCTTCTTCCTCCGCCAACTGCTCTCTCCCCTTTGTCCCAGAGGAGCTTATCTTTGGAGGCCCTGGCTGTTCTCTACGAATGATCTCCCCAGGCAGGTGAGGAAATGTTTGGATTTGGTGAGTTGGAGCCCCTGTTCCACATGTTCATGCACACGCATGACTGCATGCAGAAACAAGGACCTGGTCCCTTCCTAGAGGGCCCCTAAGCTCCATTCTGGGCTTCAGACCTGGGAAAGCACTTTTCCAGCCTTGCCCACTTTCAATTCCCACAACAGCTCTAGGAGAAAGGTCAAGCCAAGGCTTCTGAGGCAATTTAGATGTGAAGAAAACTGAGCCCCAGAGCACGGAAGGGACGTGGGCAGACTTCACAGTGTATGCGCAGTGGGGCTGGTGCTGGTCATGGTCTCCTGGCACCCAGCCCCCACCCACCCCCACTTTTTTGCTGCTCCAGTAGAACTCTGTTCCCTGGACTATCTCCAAACAGGTGTTAGAACAGGGACAGGAAAGCAAATAACCTCCAGGACTCTGTCCACTTGTTGTTCAACTAGAACCAGGACAGACCCTCTTAAGAGGGGGCGGGGAACTGAGCCCTTGATATGTCTAAGTTCTCTTCTAGATCATCTTACCTACAGGTTGCTGACCCCTGATACAAAAGTGGCAGTTATCTGGCCATGCACTTTGAGCCACATGCTGGCTTTTACTTTGGACAGGCCACCGGTGGGACAATAGGTGCCGAGGTCACCAAGGCTGACTCCGAATTCCATCACCCCATCAGGTAAGCTTCTGGCACCAGGCTCTGTGCCTGATGTAGGCCTATTAGCCCTTTAAATCCTTACAAGAGTGCTCTGAGGCAGGAGGAGGGAGACACTGCTATAATCACTATTTCAAAGACCAGAGAATGAAAGTTCAGAGAGGTTAAGGAACTTGGCCAAGGTTGCTTTCCCTGAAGTCACTGTCAGTGACCCCTAAGAATGAGTCCCTAGAGAGGGATCAGTGAAGAAAGCCTTAGTAGGAGATGGAGGACACAGTGCTAGAAAATTCTTGGCTAGAGACCTTCTGGGGGCTTGTGATCAGTTTCAGGATTAATATATGTCATGGCTCAGAGAATCCAAACTCTTCTTCCTCCGAACTGCTCTCTCCCTTTGTCCCAGAGGAGCTTATCTTTGGAGGCCCTGGCTGTTCTCTACGAATGATCTCCCCAGGCAGGTGAGGAAATGTTTGGATTTGGTGAGTTGGAGCCCCTGTTCCACATGTTCATGCACACGCATGACTGCATGCAGAAACAAGGACCTGGTCCCTTCCTAGAGGGCCCCTAAGCTCCATTCTGGGCTTCAGACCTGGGAAAGCACTTTTCCAGCCTTGCCCACTTTCAATTCCCACAACAGCTCTAGGAGAAAGGTCAAGCCAAGGCTTCTGAGGCAATTTAGATGTGAAGAAAACTGAGCCCCAGAGCACGGAAGGGACGTGGGCAGACTTCACAGTGTATGCGCAGTGGGGCTGGTGCTGGTCATGGTCTCCTGGCACCCAGCCCCCACCCACCCCCACTTTTTTGCTGCTCCAGTAGAACTCTGTTCCCTGGACTATCTCCAAACAGGTGTTAGAACAGGGACAGGAAAGCAAATAACCTCCAGGACTCTGTCCACTTGTTGTTCAACTAGAACCAGGACAGACCCTCTTAAGAGGGGGCGGGGAACTGAGCCCTTGATATGTCTAAGTTCTCTTCTAGATCATCTTACCTACAGGTTGCTGACCCCTGATACAAAAGTGGCAGTTATCTGGCCATGCACTTTGAGCCACATGCTGGCTTTTACTTTGGACAGGCCACCGGTGGGACAATAGGTGCCGAGGTCACCAAGGCTGACTCCGAATTCCATCACCCCATCAGGTAAGCTTCTGGCACCAGGCTCTGTGCCTGATGTAGGCCTATTAGCCCTTTAAATCCTTACAAGAGTGCTCTGAGGCAGGAGGAGGGAGACACTGCTATAATCACTATTTCAAAGACCAGAGAATGAAAGTTCAGAGAGGTTAAGGAACTTGGCCAAGGTTGCTTTCCCTGAAGTCACTGTCAGTGACCCCTAAGAATGAGTCCCTAGAGAGGGATCAGTGAAGAAAGCCTTAGTAGGAGATGGAGGACACAGTGCTAGAAAATTCTTGGCTAGAGACCTTCTGGGGGCTTGTGATCAGTTTCAGGATTAATATATGTCATGGCTGGGACTCCCCCACAGCTATAGGTCTTTCCTGCCTGGAGCCATATTGCAACAGTCCAGAAATTTTTGTTACAAAGCTCTTTTTCTTCTTTTACATATCACCCCATTACTGCAGGTAAGAGTTTAGGGGCCGGCTTCCTCCTTGACCCTACTGACCCCTCTGCACATGGACAGCCTCTCTAAGTTGAGGCCATATTTCTTCTCTGTCCACAGGCTCTTCTGGCCTAAATCCCGCTCCTTTGACTACCTGTACAGTGATGGGGAAATTTTACTGAAGAACTTCCCCGTTCAGGCAACTATCAACCTGTATGAAGACTCAGCCAGCGAGGAGGAAGAGGAAGAGGAACAGGACCAAGAAGAGGAGGAGAAAAAGGAGGCAGATAAAAAGGGGCCAGAAGGGTGTGTGAAGGTACCAGGGTCAGCACCACCCAGGGTCAGAGCTCATCCTCCCTCCCTGCCCCTGACCCGTCCCAACTGAGCTGGTCAGCTTTATGGGGTTCAGTACGCCTGGCAAGGTTTCAGGGCATTGATTAGCCAGGTATCCCCAGGCACAGCTCTCTGGACTGAAAGTTGGGTCCTCAAGTCACCAGCTCACTCTGGCTGCACCCAACAGGTCTGCGAGCACAGGCCTCTGGCATCTCATTGGTGCCAGTGAGAGGATCCTAAGAACTCTAGGGGAAGGAAAACATGCTTTCTGAAGCTGCCAGAGAGCAGATGAGGATGGGGCATGCCCGTGCAGAGGGAAACTGTCACTCTTCAGGGCTGTTTGACTCCAGAGCCCTTCAGGTGGTCAGGAAGTCCTGTCTTCCCATGGAAAGCCTGACCCCTGGCTTCACCACCACAAATGCACTACCAGCACCGGTTGGGATGCCTTTGAATGGACCTTGCAGAAAGGAAAGGGAACATCTAAAACATCAGTCGGCTTTGGGGACCTCCTGCTTTTGGCCATTATCTACTGGGGTCTGTGTTATGGCATGAGACGAATCAGGAGAAAAATAAACTAGATGATGTTTACCTTTTTTCCTGGAACCAGACTGATTTCTTAAGTGAACTCTGCCCATGTTGTGAAGCCATGGGCAGAGGGTCAGACACCAGCTCAAGGCCAATCCATTGCTCTACCCGAGGTCAGCTGACACATCTTTCTTCACAGGGATGTACCACAGGAGGCTCAGCTTGGAGCCAGGCCCTCTTGGTCAACTTGTGCAATCAGGCTTGATTAAACTTCAAAGACAACTTGGAAAGGGAACAAAAAGGACCTCAGAGGATTTTTTTCTTAAAAAATCAGAAGCAGAATTGGAGGTAGGGGAAGGTGAGGGGTGCAGCCTCAGTTGAGCCTTGGTGATGAGCCAGTGCATGTGGTGAGGGGCTTTGAGAGGCGACCAAGTCCTCTCAGTGTTACCTTCTCAAGTCCCTTTGTGTCTGCCGCAGCTCAGTTCCTCAGGGCCCCCCCGCCCCGCCCCCATCCCAATCAGCCTTTGAGTCATTTTCTTGCTTCCAACATGTCCCACTGTAATTCATCCTCCACACTGGCCACCAGATCAGACCACGCTGTGCCCCCTTCTCAAAGCCCTACCCTTGGCTTTTCATTGCCTCACCAATAGTTGGACTTTGTTTTTTTGTTTTTTTAATCACTTATGTTCTTGGGAATCTATAGCCTGTCTACTCAGACATTCACAAATCAAGCCCTAAACTTGATATTCTGCAATTGCTTGATTCCTCTCTGTCTCTTCAGACTCATCTCTCAACACTTGAAGTGCATGCCTTCTATCTTTGAATGTGTTATGGTTTCTAATCCCTCTGTGGCTTTAATCCTCTATCTAGAATGTTTCTTCGCTTTTCTGTCTGATAAGCTCCCATGTATCCAACAGGACTAGCTCAGATACCTCTCCTGTGAGAAGCCTCCTGAGATCCCCAAGCCCAAGCTGGGGGCTCCCATTATTCAGTGCCTTGTCCATCTTCCATAGCATCTACCTCTCTTCCTGGGAAGTGAGACGGGGCTGTGTTTGAAATCACTACATAACTTCTTTGCACAACTCATTGCCTGGCCCAAGGGAGGTGCCCAGGAAATGTTGAAGGAAAAAGATTCGCAGGTCTTCTTAAAGTAGTTCTTGGGAGATCCACCTCTGTCCCTTACTTGCTGGCTTCCCAGGTCTTTACTGGGCTACAGACAAGACACAGTAGCATTATCTGACTCAAGAGGGGAAGACAGGCCATCTTTCTTTCTCTCCTTTCTCCACTTAGGACAGGTTGCTTCAGTTCTGAGCCCTCACTGGAACTTGCCTGAATTGGACACAGTCTTGAGCAAGCCACCAAACACACTGGTGCCATCTATTGGTCAAAATTTGACCTCATTCCTTAATGAAGGCTGTCGGGCACTTGACCTTTGCTCACTTTCATTCCTTTAGGCTGTTCTGTTTCTGCTTGTGGATAAAGTGGAATTAACCAATGTGCCAGTTGCTTATTCACTCTGAACCCCAGTCTCCTCATCTGTAAAATGGGAAAAGTCATGATACTTCCTCTCAGGGTTGTAAGGATTCAGTGAGAAAATATATCTTAAGTACTTAGCACAACTCCTGGCACAAAGTAAAACACACAGTACTTTGGCCACCTCAAGTGAAGAGACGACTTATTGGAAAAGACTCTGATGGTGAAAGATTGAAGGCAAAAGGAGAAGGGAGGAGGCAGAGGGTGAGATGGTTGGATGGCATCACTGAGTCAATGGACATGAGCTTGAGCAGGCTCTGGGAGATAGTGAAGGACAGGGAAGTCTGGTGTGCTGCAGTTCATGGGATCACACAGAGTATATGCCACAGTTGAGCCACTGAATTGAACTGAAGTGGTAGTATTCACAGTGATCATAGTTGCAGCAGTGCTTATCATAATTTTATAACAGAAATGAGCTAGCAGGATAAAGTCAGCTAATGACTGGATTTATTCAACTAAAGATTGAATAAATTGCTTTGGCACCCACGCGACAGTTTACCAGTCACTGCATCATTGTCTTGTTTGTCCCCCATTAAACAAACAAACAAAAAGAAACAGAGGCCAGGGCTTCCCCTGGTGGTCCAGTGGATAAGGACACCGCCTTGCAGTGTAAGGGGCGCCGGTTCGATCCCTGGCCTGGAAAGATCCCATGTGCCACGGAGCGGCTGGACCGATGTGTCCAATTACCGAGCCAGAGCTCTGGAGCGCATGCTCCCAGAGCCGGCACTCTGCAACAGACGCCACCGCGATGGGAGGCCCACAGGAGCCAAAGAACAAAGACGGATGAAAATGGAGAAACGAAAGACCAATAGAAGTGGCCCGCCCGCTCCCCTCCCTCCCCAACCTGACCCCCGCCAAAAATAAATAAATAAATAAATTTTTAAAAAGAAACAGAGGCCAAATGTGGCTTCAACTTATTTTCTGTGCTTCAGTAGGAACATCCTTCTCTTGAACTGACGCAGAGGGCCAACCTACAAGTGAGATAGAGATGGAGCTGTCCTGATGGGAGTCACAATGGGAGATACAGAATTCCTACTTTGGTGCCCTCTGTCTGTAAACAAACTCCACCCCGTCTTTGTGAGGTACCTGATTATGGAGAAGACTCTTTGAAACCACTATCCCAAGGGTTAAACCAAGGTTGATTCGAAGTTGAAGGGAGATTAGTATTTTTAAAATGTCCAATGTTCCATTTAAAATCCTTGCTTTGGGTCCTAAGCTCCCAGCATTTCATTTCGTTTGAGCATTTCATAGCTTAAAAATTGCTCAAGTCCTTATACCATAGGTAGTAGGGGTTTAAAACCCTTGGAATCCCAATATCCTTGGTTTTAGGGTATTATATAGCATAGAATTACAAATCCCTAAATCCCTAGTGGCTTAAAGACCCTAAAACCCTTGGAGCAGTAATTCTTAGCTCAGTGAGCTCCTCTCACATCCCCCTCTCCTGCCCCTTACTCTGCAGGCTCCATTGGTCAGTGGCAGCATTCTGTCTCATTTACTCTCAGTCCCCTTCCCTGAAATGGCTTCCGATCCTCTTCCCTGAATATGGTTGCTAACTGACTGGAATTCGCTGCTCTGAGTAATCAGAACACAGTGTGAGTTGCTTTGGTGATATGGATGTATCCATTTCTTGGGGCACCACCAAATCCACTGCACAGACTAAGAGAGTAAAATAATCTTTGCAAAACTGAGTCCTTCCTAAGACTCCACCCTAGCTGGCCCATCCAAGTCGCCCATACTTCCTCATCCCAACACTACTGCCTTCTGTTTCCCCCGCCCCTTAGCAATGTACCCCATAAGCAAGGTACATAGGTTGAGTATGACTCTTCATTTGAAGAGTATCTTATGTCCTTATCCCTTGTAGGACGGACCCAAGTAGAGATGGAGAGAGAAAATTTTCCAGAAAGAGGCAGTTGTATGAATTCCTTCATTAACTGAGCACCTACTCCACTCCAGGCATAGATATTATAATCATTAAGAGCATGGGCTTTGGAGGCAGAGGTACCTCGGTTCAAATTCCATATCTGCCACTGCGGATTCTATCTATAGGCCCACAGCCTTCAGGTGTCAAGGTCGGCTCTCTGTTTCCAGCTGTCTCACTATTATCTCAGTAGTCCTTGATTACATCACTTACACAGACACCCATGTACACACTACACCTGCTCTTTAAATGAGCTGCCTGTTTTATCCTCTGTCTCTGGGCAAGGAAACCCCTTCCCAAGCCCATTGGTTGTTACCAAGTCCCATTTACCCCTCCGCCCAGACAGTACCTGTGTGGTCATCTTGTGGGCAGTTTGTCTCCCCAAGCCCCGTGCTGCAAAATGGTGGCCAATCCTCCTCCCAAACAAGGTTGTTAGGTGGCCTGAGTTCACTGTTTGGACCTCTCGGGGACTGGTGCTGGTTACTATGTTTTGGGTTTACTCCCCAGCTGGCAAGACTTATAGCAACCTCCGGGCAAGCGCACAAACCCAGGTAGAAAACTGGCAAAGAGTAAGTCCTTAGGAAGTAGTAGCCACATGCTCTGCCAGGCACTTGCTACTCATATGACCTCCCATGATCTTATCAGTCCTATAATTGCAACAATCTAGACACTGTTGTGATGCCCATTTATAAATGAGAAACTTAGAGCTAGTAAGGTTTTTGTCCCTGGGTCTGTATGTTTGCATGGAGGTGGCTGTGAGCACGGCACTTCTAAGGGCCAGGCACTGTAGCCTATTACCTCATGTAATCCTTACACCATTCCTGAGACATATGCACTGTTATTATACCCATTTTAGAGACGAGCAAACTGAGGCTTGGAGAGTTTAAGCAATCTACTTAAAGTCACACCATGAATCAATGGCTGAGCCAAGATTTGAGTGATTATAGTACTTGCTCAGTTTAAACTAGTGATAAGCAGCAGGACCAGGCTTCCAGTCTGTCTCACGGCAGAGTCCCAGTACTTTCAGGAAGTGGAGGCAATAGGGCTTGGTGAAGGATTCAGCTTGTGAGAGAAAATGTTTCAACTCTGGCTGGAGACATGTGAGTCAGAGATTAGGAGCAATTCCGGGCTAGGAAGAGCTGAGGGCTGCTGGAAGGTGTCACCAAGGGAGAGACATGTGAGGTGAGGGGGCGCTCTTGCTGGGCAGTGATGGCCTCTCACAGAGGTTGGGCTCTTTGGGGCACACGGCTACCGGAGGCCAGTGGCAGCTGAGGGACTTCTGTTCTTGCCCCTCAGCTCTGTGTGGACCCCTTCCAGGCTGGGCAAGCTTCCTTCTGGCTGAAGGTTTGGGCCCAGAAGGAGAAACTACCAATGGCTCAGCTCTCCTGAGAGGCACCAGGCACTGAGCTCAGCACCCCACATGCTTTATCCTGAACGAGGCTTAGTAGATCCCAGCAGGGCAGAGGGGTGCTATCCTCATGTTTACAGATAGGAAACCAGGGCACAGAGAGATGACGTGACTTCTGAGAGGTCAGGAAGTGGAGAATCTTGGGGGAAACCTGGACAGTGTAGCCACAGAGTGCTGACTCTTAACCACTTGGCTCTTCCCATCCTTCTACTCACCCCCCTTGAGAGTCCCCTGAAGACAGGCACCTGGCCTGGTCTCCTGGGGCCTACATGGAAAAGAAGCATGTAAACTGATATGCAAGGCATTTCTAGCCCCGTTGCTGGGGACATCTCAGGCCTGCGGCCAAGTGTAAATTAACAGAGATTGAGGGAGAACTCAGGAACAACCTGGAGTCTAGCTCTGGGTTCCTTCCCAGGCCTTTCCTCCCTGAGAGAAAATAGCCAGCTCTACAAGTTCCCAGCAATTACACTGCCGCCCACTTACGGCGTGGGAGGCAGCGCCCTCTGGTGGCTTAGCTCTAAACTGAGCCTGGACCTTTAGCACTGAGCAAGGGATCAGTGACCCTGGCATCCAGGAGATTCTATGGCCAACAATTTAGTGCCCAGTGGTTACAGAGACAAGCTCTGGAGTTGCACCACACTCACCACACATGGATCACAAATTCTGATGATAGCCAAAATAGCATATTTGTCCCTAACCTTCAGTTCCTTCATCTATAAGATAGGGATGATAATAATACTAATTTTCCAGGGTAACTGTAAAGATTAAATGAAATAGTGCATGTAGAAGACTTAGCACAGTACTTGACACGTTACAGATCTGAGACTCAGTGTGCCCTGTGTCGCATGTATGTCTGTGTATCTATATATGTATGCATGATTATATATATGCCCACATTTGTATACATAGATATATATAAATGTGTGCATATATATAATTATTTTTTCTTTTTGGATACACACATTAGGGCTCAGTCATGTCCAACTCTTTGCAACCCCATAGACTTTAGCTTGTCAAACTCTTCTGTCCATGGAATTCTCCAGGCAAGAATGCTGGAGTGGGTTGCCATTTCCTAGTCCAGGGGATCTTCCCAACCCAGGGATCAAACCCAGGCTACCCGTATTGCAGGCAGATTCTTTACCCTCTGAGCCACCAGGGAAATCCTACTATGGTATCATTCCAGTAATCACATCCTTGGCTCCCCTGGATTTCCCTTGTTGTTGTTCAGTTGCTAAGCCATATCCAACTCTTTGCGACCCCATGAACTGCAGTATGCCAGGCTTCCCTGTCCTTCCTTATCTAGCTCTATTAGGTATCTGGTGCCTCGAAGCTCACTGTCTTGCCCGAAGGGAGGCATTGTCGACACTTACCTAAGGCCTGTGGGCAAGAATTGGGCTAAAGCACTTGCTTTTCTCCATGGATACTTTCAAGTACCTTGGACCATGTCCTTCACTGAATGAATGTTAGTAAACTGGCTTTACCCATAGGCTGGGCTCTTTCTGCACTTCAGAGCAGTTTGACATCCATGGTCTCATTTGAGTCTGTTACTACTACCCATGAGACATTTCCATCTTCCAATGAAGAAATTGAAGGTGATGAGGAGAGAAGTGATTGGCTCAAGCTTGCCCCACAAGTTCAGTACAGGAGCCAAGACTGGACCCCTGAATCTCAGGTTGAGTCCGGGGCTTTTCCACCAACCCTTGCAACCATCCTGAGCTCTAGCTAAACATGAAGCATCTATAACCCAGGATACAGTTTTGCTGTGTGGAAGTCACGTCACCGCATTCTGACAAAACGTTTCCTGCTTCTCCTGAGGCCAGAGTTCTATCTCCAGTGAACTGTCAAACTATGGTATTTTCCTAAAAGAAATGACAGCAGTTTTCTGGGACTGGTCACCCAGGACAGCCACATCTCCAACACATGCCAAGAATACACTTAAATGTCAGATGATAAGTTTGAGGTGAGATGAACATTATCCCCTCCACCAAGCGGCAGGAGAGATTAACTGCTGTCCTGTACTCACAGCCAACTTGGTTTAGCCACTTGTGTTGGACAGAACCATCAGGGCCTCAGAAGGGCAACTCTGCCCCAAGTCAGTACAAAGATTGGGAGGTGTTGATGTGTGTCATCAGCGTGTGTCCTGATGATAGCACCTGTTTGCAGGCGCTAAGAGAAGCAATAGGATAATGGTGTTCAGCGTCACTTGACCTGACTCCGGGGCTAGAGAACGCAGGCTTGAGTGTCAGTACCGAAGCTGCGTTCCTCTCATCCTGACACCCTTGCAGCAGCACCGGCCCTGTGAGATAACAGATCTTTGAACCCAAAGATCTCCTCCTCAAGCCCTGTGTTACTTAGAAGCCCTGGCAAGCTTAGTTCTGCTGCGAGGGGAATCTTGTTACTTCCTCCTGGAACAGTGAATTTCTTTTTCTGCTGTCACTTGCTCTTCACTCTGTCATCACCATGGCAACCTAAGAGTGAGCCAACATCAAAATCAACTCCTCCCCAGCAGACATATGTGGAACAGCCGGTGTACTTTCATATCAGCAAAGCAAACATTTTTAACCCTCCTTTCCATGAGCCATGGTCCATGGCAGAGGGTAAATTCTGGCACCCAGCAGCAGACACTTGCTCAACCTCTTGCTTAGATCTTCCAGCACAGAAGCTGCTGATCTGATGGGTCTGAGATCAATCTGAGATCTATCATTAGGCTACCTTGGTGAGCAGGGTCATAACAGTGAAAAACGTTCGATGATTAGGTCAGGCCACATTCGTTCTGAGCACCTTAGCTTCTCAGATTCAGAGGAGGAGCTGCTTAAGTTGTGTTTTCCAATTCATTTGTTAAACTGGAGAGCTCTACAACAGGAGAGAATGAGGGGAAGAGGGATTACCAAGTGTATCTGAACTCTCAAATCAAGCTCTTATTAACAAATGACACTGTGCTTGCCATTCTAATCACTCCGTGTGCATATAGCTTTCTCCGTGAAAACTTTTTTTTTGTTGTTTTAGCCACTTCTATTGGTCTTTCATTTATCCATTTTCATCCATCCTTGTTCTTTCGCCTGTGTGGGCCTCCCATCGCAGTGGCCTCTCTCCTCGCAGAGCACCTGCTCTGGGCGCATGCGCTCCAGAGCTCCAGCTCGGTAGTTGGACACATCGGTCCAGCTGCTCCGTGCCACGCGGGATCTTCCCAGGCCAGGGGTAGAACCGCTGCCCCTTGCCCTGCAAGGCAGTGTCTTTACCCACTGGACCACCAGGGAAGCCTCAGTGAAAACTCTTTTTCTCTTAGTCTTTTTTTTTTTTTAATTGGAGGATAATTGCTTTATAATGTTGTGTTGGTTTTGTACAACAACATGAATATACATATATCCCTTCCGTCTTGAGTCTGCCTCACTCCCAACCCCCATCCCAGCCCTCCAGGTTGTCACAGAGCACCAGGTAGAGCTCCCTGTGTATGTAGCAGCTTCCCACTAGCTATCTCTTTTACACGTGGCAGTGTTTCTATATCAATGCTACTCTCTCAGTTTGTCCTACCCTCTCCTTCCCCCGCTGCATCCACAAATTGCTGCTCCAAGTCTGCGTCTCCATTTGTTCCCTGTAAAAAGATTCATCAGAACCTAAGTGGAAAACTTTGAAGAGAAGAAGGGTGAGTGGTGGGATTCGGGCATGAAAACTCCTCCTTGAACCTACAACACCTAGGACGGTGGGTGCAAGGTCAGTGTCTTGTCCCAGCTGATGTCTACACTAGACAGAGAGGGTGTACTTGTTTCATTTCCTTACCTTCCCCTGATTCCTGAGGACATGGGGAGCAAATTCAACTTACATTCAAATTTCATGCTGAGCCTGTAGATGTGTGTAGCTCTTTCATGGACACCCAGGAGCGACAGGACTGTGCCATTGTGAGCCTGGGAGTAGTGGCTTTACCTTGAGCTAATAGGGAAAATGTTCCTGCTCAAAAGATCCATGGAAACTTGTTTAATTATCAAAGCACTTTTGGAAAACTGATGACAATTTCCACAGGTAAGAAAAGCTTAAAATAAAAACCCATTGCTTGGAAACTTATCAGACTTTTTCTTTTTTTAGGTTTTATACTTAGGTCTACGATTCATTTTGAGTTAATCTTCGTGTGTGGTGCAAGGTATGATCAGTTGTTGGTGCTTTTTGCCTAGAGGTATTCAAGTTTCCTAGTGCCCTCTGTTGTCCCACACCACAATGACATGTGGGAATCTTAGTTCTTAGTTCCCCAATCAGGCATCGAACTCGTGCCCTCTGCACTGGAAGGTGGAATCTTAACCACTGGACCATCAGTGAAGTTCCTATCAGATTTTATTATGGCAAATGTTTTCTGAGGTGGGGCATCATTGTGGGAAGGAGACTTGACTGAGGTACTTGTTCAGGTTCTGTCGTTTATTATCTGTAATATGGTGGACAGTTGATTTAGTTTCCTCATCTCTAAAACGGGAGATCAGTCCTTAGCCTATCCACTTCTTCAGGTATGTTAGAAATGAGGTCTGAACACGTGGCTGTAGGATGAAATCACTCTGAAAATTGTGAAACAGTCCCACTAGCTATCTCTTTTACACGTGGCAGTGTTTCTATATCAATGCTACTCTCTCAGTTTGTCCTACCCTCTCCTTCCCCCGCTGCATCCACAAATTGCTGCTCCAAGTCTGCGTCTCCATTTGTTCCCTGTAAAAAGATTCATCAGAACCTAAGTGGAAAACTTTGAAGAGAAGAAGGGTGAGTGGTGGGATTCGGGCATGAAAACTCCTCCTTGAACCTACAACACCTAGGACGGTGGGTGCAAGGTCAGTGTCTTGTCCCAGCTGATGTCTACACTAGACAGAGAGGGTGTACTTGTTTCATTTCCTTACCTTCCCCTGATTCCTGAGGACATGGGGAGCAAATTCAACTTACATTCAAATTTCATGCTGAGCCTGTAGATGTGTGTAGCTCTTTCATGGACACCCAGGAGCGACAGGACTGTGCCATTGTGAGCCTGGGAGTAGTGGCTTTACCTTGAGCTAATAGGGAAAATGTTCCCTGCTCAAAAAGATCCATGGAAACTTGTTTAATTATCAAAGCACTTTTGGAAAACTGATGACAATTTCCACAGGTAAGAAAAGCTTAAAATAAAAACCCATTGCTTGGAAACTTATCAGACTTTTTCTTTTTTTAGGTTTTATACTTAGGTCTACGATTCATTTTGAGTTAATCTTCGTGTGTGGTGCAAGGTATGATCAGTTGTTGGTGCTTTTTGCCTAGAGGTATTCAAGTTTCCTAGTGCCCTCTGTTGTCCCACACCACAATGACATGTGGGAATCTTAGTTCTTAGTTCCCCAATCAGGCATCGAACTCGTGCCCTCTGCACTGGAAGGTGGAATCTTAACCACTGGACCATCAGTGAAGTTCCTATCAGATTTTATTATGGCAAATGTTTTCTGAGGTGGGGCATCATTGTGGGAAGGAGACTTGACTGAGGTACTTGTTCAGGTTCTGTCGTTTATTATCTGTAATATGGTGGACAGTTGATTTAGTTTCCTCATCTCTAAAACGGGAGATCAGTCCTTAGCCTATCCACTTCTTCAGGTATGTTAGAAATGAGGTCTGAACACGTGGCTGTAGGATGAAATCACTCTGAAAATTGTGAAACGTTATATGGAGTTGTGTCTTAATAAACACTGGAAAGGAAACTTCAGTATAATAGTCTGCCTTTCAAAATTCAAGCACAAGCTCCAGAAATTTCTAGGAGAAACCCTTGGAGATTTGGCATAAAGGCCATCCAGGTAGATTACTGAAGGAGGTGAAGCTCGTGTCTTTACTCCTAGAGGTAGCAGAAATTTTGCCATTTTTATGTCCTGTCCAACTTTCCTGGATACTCTATTTCTTGGTCAACTAGGGAAAGCTGTCCAAGAGGCTTTGTAAACAAACGTTTGAATATTAGAGCAGAACAGTAACTTTGCTTGAGTTGCTAGGAGTGGTGACTTTTGCTAGTTGCCATTGGCAATGGCTTACAAAGTCTATTTCCCCACATCTAGGCTGCCTTCACATTTGAGTAAAATGAACATATTATGCTAGTCTAAATATACTCAGCAGGTTGAGAAAATGAATTTTTTTCTAGAAACCACTTTAAGGGCTCGCACTCTTCAAATTCCAAAAGATATTGGAAAAAAAAATTTTTTTTTTAAAAAAACTAAAACAAGCAAAAAGATACTGGAAATGTTTAAAAGATTCTCTAAAATGATGGAAAAACTTACAAATAGTCTATAAAAGAGTTGGCACAAGAACAACAGTAAAAATGGTAGGAGACATCCCAATTGACCAAAATGTTTGCTGAAACATAAAGAATAAGATAAAAGGAGAATAATGGGAATAAAAATAAAATTATTGAAAGTATCACAGGGAGAGTCATATGAAGAGTGTGGACTCAGAAAGACATGAACTAGAGGAATCATCTTCAAAAGTAAGTGAGGAAACAATGGAACCAGTGAGATGGTAGATGACCATACGCTCCTTTGATATGGTCCTTCTCTCCTATAACCTCATAAATCTTGAATAAAAAAAAATCATCTTGTACTTACTGTGTTTCTGTTGCAGGAAGGGGGACCCCTTCCAGGGCCTCAGAGTGAGCTCGTGTAATACTCAGAAATGAATTGTCTGAGGAGATACACGTGGCTGTAGGATGAAATCACTCTGAAAATTGTGAAACGTTATATGGAGTTGTGTCTTAATAAACACTGGAAAGGAAACTTCAGTATAATAGTCTGCCTTTCAAAATTCAAGCACAAGCTCCAGAAATTTCTAGGAGAAACCCTTGGAGATTTGGCATAAAGGCCATCCAGGTAGATTACTGAAGGAGGTGAAGCTCGTGTCTTTACTCCTAGAGGTAGCAGAAATTTTGCCATTTTTATGTCCTGTCCAACTTTCCTGGATACTCTATTTCTTGGTCAACTAGGAAAGCTGTCCAAGAGGCTTTGTAAACAAACGTTTGAATATTAGAGCAGAACAGTAACTTTGCTTGAGTTGCTAGGAGTGGTGACTTTTGCTAGTTGCCATTGGCAATGGCTTACAAAGTCTATTTCCCCACATCTAGGCTGCCTTCACATTTGAGTAAAATGAACATATTATGCTAGTCTAAATATACTCAGCAGGTTGAGAAAATGAATTTTTTTCTAGAAACCACTTTAAGGGCTCGCACTCTTCAAATTCCAAAAGATATTGGAAAAAAAAATTTTTTTTTTAAAAAAACTAAAACAAGCAAAAAGATACTGGAAATGTTTAAAAGATTCTCTAAAATGATGGAAAAACTTACAAATAGTCTATAAAAGAGTTGGCACAAGAACAACAGTAAAAATGGTAGGAGACATCCCAATTGACCAAAATGTTTGCTGAAACATAAAGAATAAGATAAAAGGAGAATAATGGGAATAAAAATAAAATTATTGAAAGTATCACAGGGAGAGTCATATGAAGAGTGTGGACTCAGAAAGACATGAACTAGAGGAATCATCTTCAAAAGTAAGTGAGGAAACAATGGAACCAGTGAGATGGTAGATGACCATACGCTCCTTTGATATGGTCCTTCTCTCCTATAACCTCATAAATCTTGAATAAAAAAAAATCATCTTGTACTTACTGTGTTTCTGTTGCAGGAAGGGGGACCCCTTCCAGGGCCTCAGAGTGAGCTCGTGTGTAATACTCAGAAATGAATTGTCTGAGGAGATACACGTGTTGACAAAGCAAGAGACTTTATTCGGAAGGGACACCTGGGCAGAGAGGAACAGGGTTGGGGACCGCAGGAGGATTGCTCTTTCACATAGCTCATAGTCTCGCGTTTTATGGTGATGGGGCTATTTTCCAGGTTGTCTCTGGTCAATCATTCTGAGTCCGGGTCCTTCCTGGTGTTACTCACCCAAGGTGGATTCCAGCAAGGAGAATTCTGGGAGGTGGTAGGATATATAGACAGGGATCTTCTCTCTCATTTTGACCTTTCCTGAATTATTCCGGTTGGTGGTGGCTTGCTAGTTCTGTGTTCCTTACCAGGATCTCCTGTCATAAAATAACTCATGCAAATGGTTACTGGGGTGCCTGGCCATGGTGGGTGGTTTTAGTCAGTGTTTCTTGTAGACAATTTTGATTTCTTTTACAAGACGACGAGAGGTGAGGTTTTCTGGCCAGGTTCTGATTAAAGGCCTGTGTGCACACAGAAGCAGAGAATGATTCAGAGAAACAGAAGAAAATAGAAAGAAGTCTGAGTTTCTGTGATACTGGAATTGCGATTCAAGCCAAATATACTAAATCACTGATGACGGCTAGGGTAGATCTGGTAACTTGGTGTTAACCATTCCACCCCTATCTTAGTGTGTCATGTGCTTCCCAGGTGGAGCAGTGGTGAAGAACCCACCAGCCAATGCAATAGACCTAGGTTCAATCCCTGGGTGGGGAAGATCCCCTGGAGGAAGGCAAGGCAACCCATTCCAGTATTCTTGCCTGGAGAATCTCATCAACAGAGGAGCATGGTAGGTTACAGTCCATAGGGTTGCACAGAGTTGGACACAACTGAAGTGACATAGCACAGGGTAGATATGGTAGCTTGGTGTTCAACTCCATTCCACCCCCAAACTAGTGTGTCATGCAGCTGATGGAAAGTATAAAAAGACTCACACACAAACACACACACACACACACACTTTCTGGACTTCCTTTCAGCTAAAATTCTGAATATGATTTAGGTTCAGCTAATCAGATGCATGGCCTTCCCTGATGGCTCAGCAGGTAAAGAATCTGCCTGTAATGCAGGAGATGCAAGAGACTTGGGTTCAGTCCCTGTGTTGGGAAGATTCCCTGGAGCAGAGAATGGCAAGTCACTGCAGTATTCTTGCCTGGAGAATGCTGTGGACAGAGGAGTCTTGGGGGGGCTATGGTCCATGGGGTCACAAAGAGTCGGACACAACTGAAGGACTTAGCACACATGCATGAAACATGGCTTTTACTTCATTTCTACTGCCAAGCACAGAGGTTGAAATGTTTATTCTCCACGGGGGCAGCAGAGGTCCCAAGGTCCAGTCATAACTACATGGGACACAAGAGGCCATGCGTGTGGCACCTATTTTGCTGGGGCAAGTTGTATACTATGTGTGGCGTGTTTCTGGAGCTAGTAGCAGTAGCAATGGATTCCAGATTACAGCAATAATAACATGGTTTTTAAGCCAGGAATTTTTTGACTGTATGGAGAGACAGTAGCACTCTGGTGGCTTAGTTTTGTGATGTGGCCCTAAGAATCATTCTTGAAGGCTCAACAAAGTCTCTGTTTCTTAAGCCTTCTGAAATAATTCTAGAGACATTTGATACCCTGTAATAAATTTCTTCTTCTTTAAACTAGCTAGAGTGGCTTCTTATCTCTGCAGCTAAACCCTGACAAATAAAGTGTGTAGCACCAACAATGTTTAGAGGCAATAGTGTTAATGCAAGTTTGTGTGATCAATGCACAGGGAGGCCAAACAAATTGAAATGTTGGAGTTTGAAGCAGAGAGAAGGTTATTGCAGGGTTATGCAAGCAGATGGGATGGCTCAAGCCTTAAAGTCCTGAACTCCCTGAAGGGTTTCAGCAAAGCTGTACCTACTGTACAGCACAAGTAACTCTGCTCAGTGTTATGTGGCAGCCTGGATGGGAGGGGAGTTTAGGGAAGAACGGATACATGTATGTAGATAACTGGGTTCCTTGGCTGTTCACCTGAAACCACCACAACATTGTTAACCAGCTATACCCCCAATATGGGCTTTCCAGGTGGCGCTAATGGTAAAGAAACCACCTGCTAATGCAGGAGACATAGGAGACTTGGGTTCAATCCCTGGGTTGGGAAGATCCCCTGGAGGAGGGCATGGCAACCCATTCCAGTATTCTTGCTTGGAGACTCCTATGCACAGAGGAGCCTGGTGGGCTATGGTCCATAGGGTCACAAAGAGTTCGACATGACTGAAGTGACAGCATGCATGCATCCCAGTACAAGATAAGAAGTTTAAGAAAATAAAAGCCAGGTGAGGGAGGGGAGTCGTAGGGTCTAACATCCCCTTGTGCATATTTCTCTGACTGGCTGATGGTGAGGCAGCAGGGTGGTGTCATAGGGGCTAACATTATTAGTCCCTAAGCTCCAGAAGTCCTGGGACTATGTCAGGTTGTTATCATTTTCCATTTGTTGGAGAGGCAAAGGTTTTTTACATCTTCAAAACAATTCAGGAAAAGTGCATCAAATACTATTATCTAGGTATGCCAGATTTCCCTGCCCTTTACTGTCTGCCAGAGTTTGCTCAAACTCACATCTATTGAGTTGTTGCTATTCAACTATCTCATCCTCTGTTGCCAGCTTCTCCTCCTGACCTCAATGTTTCCCAGCATCAGGGTCTTTTCCAATGAGTCGTCTCATCGCATCAGGTGACCCAAGTCTTGGAGCTTCAGCTTCAGTCAATCCAATGAATGCTTAGCATTGATTTCCTTTAGGGTTGACTGGTTTGATGTTCTTGCAGTCCAAGGGACCCCCCCTTAAGAGCCTTCTCCAACACCATAGTTCAAAAGCATCAATTCTAAGTTCAAAAGAATCAATTCTTTATGGTTCAACTCTTACATTCTCACATGACTACTGGATAAACCATAGCTTTGACTATATGGACATTTGTCAGCAAAGTGATGTCTCTGCTTTTTAATATACTGTCTAGTTTTGTCATAGCTTTTCTTTCAAGGAACAAGCATCTTTTAATTTCATGGCTACAGTCACCGTCGGTGGTATTTTGGAGCCCAAGAAAATAATTAGTTTTTTCCCTCTTTCAAGGAACAAGCATCTTTTAATTTCATGGCTGCACCACCAACTTGTACGCTTAAATGGGCTTTCCAGGTGGCGCTAATGGTAAAGAAACCACCTGCTAATGCAGGAGACATAGGAGACTTGGGTTCAATCCCTGGGTTGGGAAGACCCCCTGGAGGCGGGCATGGCAACCCATTCCAGTATTCTTGCTTGGAGACTCCTATGCACAGAGGAGCCTGGTGGGCTATGGTTCATAGGGTCACAAAGAGTTCGACATGACTGAAGTGACAGCATGCATGCATCCCAGTACAAGATAAGAAGTTTAAGAAAATAAAAGCCAGGTGAGGGAGGGGAGTCGTAGGGTCTAACATCCCCTTGTGCATATTTCTCTGACTGGCTGATGGTGAGGCAGCAGGGTGGTGTCATAGGGGCTAACATTATTAGTCCCTAAGCTCCAGAAGTCCTGGGACTATGTCAGGTTGTTATCATTTTCCATTTGTTGGAGAGGCAAAGGTTTTTTACATCTTCAAAACAATTCAGGAAAAGTGCATCAAATACTACTATCTAGGTATGCCAGATTTCCCTGCCCTTTACTGTCTGCCAGAGTTTGCTCAAACTCACATCTATTGAGTTGTTGCTATTCAACTATCTCATCCTCTGTTGCCAGCTTCTCCTCCTGACCTCAATGTTTCCCAGCATCAGGGTCTTTTCCAATGAGTCGTCTCATCGCATCAGGTGACCCAAGTCTTGGAGCTTCAGCTTCAGTCAATCCAATGAATGCTTAGCATTGATTTCCTTTAGGGTTGACTGGTTTGATGTTCTTGCAGTCCAAGGGACCCCCCCTTAAGAGCCTTCTCCAACACCATAGTTCAAAAGCATCAATTCTAAGTTCAAAAGAATTCTTTATGGTTCAACTCTTACATTCTCACATGACTACTGGATAAACCATAGCTTTGACTATATGGACATTTGTCAGCAAAGTGATGTCTCTGCTTTTTAATATACTGTCTAGTTTTGTCATAGCTTTTCTTTCAAGGAACAAGCATCTTTTAATTTCATGGCTGCAGTCACCGTCGGTGGTATTTTGGAGCCCAAGAAAATAAAGTCTGTCAGTTTCAGTTTTTTCCCCCATCTATTTGCCATGAAGTGATGGGACTGGATACCATGATCTTTATTTTTTGAATGTTGAGTTTTACGCCAGCTTTTTCACTCTCCCCTCTCACCTTCATCAAGAGGTTCTCTATTCCTCTTTACTTTCTGTCATGAGGGTGGGGTCATCTGCATATCTAAGGTTATTGATATTTCTCCGGGCAGTCTTGATTTCAGCTTTAGCTTCATCCAGCTTGGCATTTCTCGTGATGTACTTTGCATTTGAGTTGGATAAGCAGGATGACAATATACAGCCTTGACATACTACCTTCCTAATTTTGAACCAGGTCATTGTTCTTTCTTTCTTTTTTTTTAAAGATTTTATTTTATTTTATATATTTTTAAAGATTTATTTATTTATTTATTTTGGGGGGGTGGGGTGGAGAGGGAGGGGAGCAGGCAGGCCACTTCTATTGGTCTTTCATTTGTCCATTTTCATCCATCTTTGTTCTTTGGCCCGTGTGGGCCTCCCATTGCGGTGGCCTCTGTTGTCACAGAGCAGCGGCTCTGGATGCATGCATTCCAGAGCTCTGGCTCAGTAATTGGACACATGGGTCCAGCCGCTCCACGGCACATGGGATCTTCCCAGGCCAGGGATCGAACCGGTGCCCCTTGCACTGCAAGGCGGTGTCCTTACCCACTGGACCACCAGGGAAGCCCCAGGTCATTGTTCTATGTCCATTTCTAACTGTTACTTCTTGACCTGCATACAGGTTTCTCAGGAGGCAGGTGAGGTGGTCTGGTATTCCCATCTCTTTAAGAATTTGTTGTGATCCATACAGTCAAAGTCTTTAGTGTAGTCAATGGAGCAGAACTAGATGTTTTCCTGGAATTCCCTTGCTTTTTCCATGATTCAACAGTTGTTGGCAAATTGATCTTTGGTTCCTCTGCCTTTTCTAAATCCAGTTTGTACATCTGTGAGTTCTCAGTTCCATGTACTGTTGAAGCGTAGCTTGAAGGATTTTGAGCAATACCTTGGTAGCATGTGAAATGAGCACAACTGTGTGGTAGTTTGCACATTCTTTGGCATTGCCCTTTTTTGGGATTGGAATGAAAACTGTTTCCAGTCCTGTGGCCACTGCTGAGTTTTCCAAATTTGCTGGCATATTAAGTGTAGCACTTTAACAGCATCATCTTTTAGGATTGAAATAGCTGGAATTCCATCACCCCCACTAGTTTTTCTCGGGGCCCTGCTCAGTTACAATAGTATTTCAGGAAAACAGGAAACTGGAATTGATTAGATAGCCTGATTGGATTTGAAAGTAGTGATAACTCTGTTAGTATTAGAAGATGAGATGCTGGTAGTTCATGACACGAAATGGCAAATTAATCAAATCATGATCAGTAGGTATCTACAATGAAGTTCCTACTGAATGAAAGATTTGATGGTCCAGTTAACTGCTACTACCGATTACCTGGGCACTAATTATGAACCCCAGAACTATGGAGTGGGATGACTTCTAACAGTACTCTAAAGGTTTAAAAAAGAAAATGTGGGCTTCTCTGGTGGTCCAGTGGCTAGGAATCTGACTTGCAACGCAAGGGACACTAGTTCAATCCCTGGTCCAGGAAGATCCTACATGCCAAAGGGCAATTAGGCCCATATGCCATAACTATTGAGTCTGCACTCTGGAACCTGGGAACCAAAACTACTGAGCCCTCATGCAGCAACTACTGAAGCCTGAGTGCTCCAGAGCCTGTGCTCCACCATAAGAGAAGCCACCACTATGAGAAGCCAGCACACCGCAACTAGAGAGTAGCCCCTGCTACTTGAAACTAGAAAAAGCCTGTACATATCAATGAAGACCCAGCACAGCGTAAAATAATAAATAACTATTTTTTGAAAAAAAAGAAAAAAGAAAGAAAATGGCAATCTTAGGCTTTAAATTGCCAGCTCCAGAAACAGAGGACAGTAAGTTTCTATTCTATTATCTCTTGTTGACACAGATCCCAGACTGGTTGGAATCAAAAGGTTGTTGATGCTGACTCCCACTGACTTCCCCACCTACCAATCAGAAGAATGTCCATGAGCTGATCATACCCTCTTTGAACCATTGTTATAAAACTTCTCACTACTCCTTCAGGTTGCAATGCAGTTTTGAAGGCTTTAACCCATTGCGGCCCCCTTCACCTGGCAAAAACAATAAAGCTATTCTTTTCTACTTTGCCCAGAACTTCATCTCCAAGAATTAATTCCATGTCAAGGTATACAGGCTCAATTTAGCTTTGCATAGTTGAAAATTAGACTCTTATCTTATGGGCTTTTGAATTACAATATACATTGAACTCACAGCCTTGTCAGGTGTCACTTTGGGGAAAGTAAGGGCATTTGCGTAGATAAGATCTCCTCAAATCGGAGTGAGGATATTTAGGTGAATTAAGATGACTCCAAGTACTTCATCAATGAGCTTTCTTTGCCCTAGAAGCCACCCCTAGTTTGATGAAGCTGGCCATGTTTTGCTTGAAAATCCTCAAGCTACTTTCAAGGGAATGCCAATTTTCCTCCTGCTTCCACCTCTCTTTGCTTCCATACCTATGACTGGACTTAGGTCACAGTATGCTCTAAGGGTACAAATACAAGTCTGAACTGGAAGGAGGAAATTGCAAAGTCTTGATAATTTATAATAGCAAAAATTTAGAGAATATGTGTGGGGATGTATTTTAAGGATACTATACCTTGGAAGAAGGAATGTAATTTTACATTGGGTCAAATATACCAACACCTGAATAATTACTAGAGATTCTGGATTCAATTACTAGCTCACTCAATTGGAAGTGGTTTTATTTGCTTGGTTGACTGAAGTCAAGGCTTAAAATTAGCCCATATTAAATAAAGTTGATATGCCAGATATCCTTGGTATGATGGAAAGGAAATTCTTCAAAAGCTTAAGGAAATAGAAACACTGGAATACATTTACAATATACGTCCTGTGATAGGACCTAGGGGATGTTCTCTCCCACAAGACATTGAAAAATACATTGACGAGAAGAGCCTTATCACTCCTGGAACATGCTACAGTGGAAGTTTTCAGTAGGCCAGAAATAAAGGTGAGAGATGCTGCCACTGCAAGTAACTTGCTAATTTTAATGAGAATAATGGGATCTGAGAATAATAGAGAACAAGCAGCAGCAGCTAATGACCAGAGATGGAGTGAGTTCGGTTAACATGACAAGAGCATGGCCAGAGAAGTTATCTGAATGTTCTGACCTGCAGAGAAGATTGGTAATGGCTAATTATTCTTCAGATCCCTTAGATGGAAATAGATGAGCAACCTACTAATTACTACTTGATCTGCACACCCCAAAATAGTTCTATCCGGTGAATAAATATCTAATTTGAGTTATTATGATGGAGATTCATGGTCTCTTTTCTGACTGGTTGGTTGTGAGGCAAATGGGAGTCAGCAAACCTGGTTCCAGCTTGTCTGGGGTCTGTGTGTTTGTGGGCAACTTACTATTATCTTCTCTCACCTGGTAGAGGTTCCATATCTGCTAAACAGCTCAAAGATGATGTTCGGTGTATTCCTTAAGGGAGAAACACCAGGATGCTGCCCCAAGGCTGTACTATTGTTTCTTTTGACTGTTCCTCGCTTATCTCTGCATCCTCTCCCTTCCCCAACTGGCAACTGTTTGAACCTACTCCTTGGAACTTAGGGAAGGTCAGGGAGGCCGAATGGAGCCTATTTTCTGTAATCAAGAAAGGAGGGACACAAAAAGGCTTTTGTGCCCAGGAGCCGCACAGAGTCCTGTTAGGTAGCAATCTCACTTATTTGCAGGTCTGAGTCAGTTAACATACCCAGAGGCCCTGGAAGGGGAAGCCTGTTACCCTTGAAGGACTCAGCAATACTATAAGCATGTGTTGTAGATTTTCCTCCTAATTTTCCTTTTTCTTTCTAGCCAAAGGGGCCTGTGGTCATTTACCAGGGTAGCCACGCACTGGGCAATGGAAATGAAACAAGGAAGAACCAACTCTGACTCCATGTTTGATCTGCTTATTTGACTTCAACCTTTGCTTTTCATTGCTTTTGTTATTGTAGTCATACATAATGGCCTGCCTGAGGGCACCCTGCCCCTCTGCCTGAATGGTAAAATGACTTTGTTCCGCTCACAGGGAGACAATCTGACCCTGCCAACCTGTGAATGACTGCAGAAGAGAAGAAATTCGTGTATCCTTTCCTATTTTTCAAGATAAAAGGCCTTTTTACTTTCTCACCTTCTCTCCTTCTCTTCTTTCTATAAAAGAAACTGGTATCCAGCCCCCAATACGATGCTTTTTTGGAGACATTAATTTGCCATCTTCTCGGTCTGCCAGCTTTCTGAATAAAGTCATTATTCCTTGCCTCAACACCTCATCACCTGGCCTGTTGTGGGGTGAGCAGAATGAGCTCCGACTTAGTAAGAGAAACATGCATACTTTTCAGTGTTTTGAACACTGACTATGAATTTCACAATCATCTAGGAACAATGTATGGGGGCAGAATTTACAACACAAAGGTCATCAATTGGTCAGTCAGAGCTTACAGAGTCCAGAAATAAAATTCTATCCTAAATCCACCTACAATGGATCCAGTAGATCTACAAATTTATCACCTGGTTCTTAGTTTATGAATAAATATTTGAAATAGCAATACTCAGCGACTGTCAGCCATTTGCTCCCTGACCAGTGTCATGAGGGCTATTTATAGTAGAAATGGCCAAATAGAATTCATTGTACCTGTCAGTACTGTACCCCTAGGGAAATCACAAGGCTGAGTACCCACCAAAGATCTGTAGGATGTCTGTGTGTATGGGAGGTGGGAGGCAATTTCTATTACATTCTCATTTAACTTATCTGTTTGACTTGTGCAAAAGGCATGCAGGTCATGGAGAATGATGGTCGATCATCAAAATTTAATAATGCCAAATATGACTTCTTAAAAGCTAGATAAATCATAAGAAACTGCAGAACACTGGCAACACCAAGATCTTAAAAGCAGCCATAAAGAAGAGACATTGCCCTCAAAGGAAGTCAAGTAGAATTAGAGGCTAGAAAATCTACTGCTTGGTGCTTTTAGGATGGGGGAAAAACTGTAGTTCTGATGACAGAAATGGAAACTGCGGTATAATGTGAATTTAAGGATAACATGACCTTCTGCCAGTGACTGTCAGCCTAGGAATGTACATACCAGGATAATTTGCTTGTTTGGGCTCAAGGGATTCAATGCCACAGGGCTCCTGGTGTCACATGTATCAGTCTTAATTTAGATACCCAATAAAACAGATTCTGACTGGCTAAAGTAGAAAAAGACTGTTGAACTGTTGGGCTCATAGACGTGTTAGGGAAAATACTGACCAAAATTGCC
Organism: Tragulus kanchil; assembly: GCA_022376925.1. Lineage (NCBI taxonomy): Eukaryota > Metazoa > Chordata > Mammalia > Artiodactyla > Tragulidae > Tragulus > Tragulus kanchil. The sequence continues at coordinate 59,103,704 of JAIOJX010000001.1, read as the reverse complement.
CACCTTGGCCAGGGGGCCACAGTAACCATTTGCAGATCCTGATAAGGAACATGGAACTAACAAGCCACCAACTGGATGAATTCAGGAAAGGTCAAAAGGAGAGGGGAGATGTTAGTTCATATATCCTACTAACTTTCAAGAGTCTGTCATCCTGGGGCTTCCCCTGGTGGTCCAGTGGGTAAGGACACCGCCTTGCAGTGCAAGGGGCGCCGGTTCAATCCCTGGCCTGGGAAGATCCCATGTGCCGTGGAGCGGCTGGACCCATGTGTCCAATTACCAAGCTGGAGCTCTGAAGCACATGTGCCCAGAGCCGGCGCTCAGCAACGACAGACACCACCGCGATGGGAGGCCCACAGGAGCCACAGAACAAAGACAGATAAAAATAGAGAAATGAAAGAGCAATAGAAGTGGCCCGCCTGCTCCCCTCCCTCCCCAACCCGCCCCCCCCCCAAAAAGAGTCTGTCATCCTGGAATCCTTCTTGGTGACATGATGTGCCACCAGGAAGGACCCTGAGACAGAACGTTTCGCCAGAGAAAACCCAGAAACTAATGCTATTACCACAAAAGCTGAGACTGCGAGCCACATGGCAGATCAGTTCTCCTGGGTTCCCTTATTCTGGTGCCTTTTCCCTGGATGCCCTTTGCCAATGAAGTCTTTTGTTTTGTCAGCATGTGTCTCCTCAGATAATTCATTTCTGAGCATCAGACAAGAGCCCACTCTTGGGTCCTGGAAGGAGTCCCCCTTCTTGCAAGAGATGCACTAAGAAGCTCTTTCCCCTTAAAAAGGGGGGATAAAGTCTGAGCATCCATAAGCACCCCAGAGTGTTGATGTGAAGATGCCACCACTACCACCAGAATGTATTCTCTACTTTCTCTCATGCTCTGCTATAAATTAAGTAATTCAAGCAGTAACATGTCATTAGTCAATCCTTGGTCACGTGTCTATAAAGGGCAGGGATTCAGGGAGAGCAAACATCTGGTCTATTATATGTTGGGCAAAAAACTAAGTAGTTGTTACAGATGGGGAGAGAATGTGACTATGAGGACAGACCACATCAGAGTTTTTGGGGTGATGGAATTCTAATTGTGTTCTGTGTTCAAATTGCGGTGATGGTTATAGGAACATATACCTGTGTTAAAAATTCATAGAAGTGGGACTTCCTTAACAGGAACATGCCTGCCAATGCAGGGACATGGGCTCAATCTCTGGTCCAGGAAGATCCCACTTACCACAGAGCATCTAAACCCGTGTGCCACAACTACTGAGCCCATGTGCTGCAACTACTGAAGCCCGCATGCCTAGAGCCCGTGCTGACAAGAGAAGTTACCATCATGAGAAGCCTAATGAGAAGCCACAAAGAAGAGTAACTGCTGCTCCATGCAGTTAGAGAAAAGCCTGTGCACAGCAACGAAGACTCTGCACAGCCAAAAAAAAAAAAAAAATAAGCACACACCAAAAAATTTACTGTATGATAATTAAAAAAAAAAACACAACGATGGTCTCATGACCAGTTGTAGAAATGAGGACTATGGTAGTTATCCAGACTTTATGCCTTCTTAAAGTACATAATTATATACTTGGGGTTTCCCTCATAGCTTGCTTGGTAAGGAATCTGCCTGAAATGCAGGAGACCTGGGATCAATTCCTGGGTTGGGAAGATCCCCTGGAGAGGGAAATGGCAACCCATTCCAGTATTTTCTTTTTTTAATTTTTGGCCTATTTTTTAAATTTATTTTCTTCTATCTTTATTCTTTGGCCTGTGTGGGCCTCCCATTGCAGTGAGCTTTCTCATTGCAAAGTACCAGCTCTGAGTGCATGTGCTCCAGAGCACTGGCTGGTAATCAGACACACTGGTCCAGCCGCTCCATGGTACGTGGGGTCTTCCCGGGCCAGGGAGCGATCCGGTGCCCGTCTCACTGCAAGGCAGTGTCCTTACCCACTGGACCACCAGGGAAGGCCCCACTCCAGTATTCTTGCCTGGAGAATCCCATGGACAGAGGAGCCTGGCAGGCTACAATCCATGGGGTTTCAAGAGTCGGACACAATTTAGGAACTAAACCATCAAACCAATTATATACTTATGAATTTCTTTCCCTACCTCTCCTCTACTTCATGTAAGTTGAGTTGATGGTAGTTAACTTTTTGTAGTCCACATGTTATAGGGATTTGATAAGATGGGATGGAGACTCAACTAAGAAGAGTGGTTATTACCCATTGATGGATCCAAGTAATTAATAGAACCTGGGATGTTCCCTTAGGAGACAGGATTTGTGCATTATTGTTTGCATGAAGATTTCTGTTATGACAGACAGCAGCATACCACTGATGCTATTAGCTCTCCTGTAAAAGTATGTGGGAAGACACGTATGGGAAAAGAGGTGGGTAACATAGATGTTTGTGGTGAATAGACTCCACAGTGCACTCCCAAGAACACTTGCCTCCTGATGTTCATGCGCAATCCTCCCCACCCACCCTTTGGAAGTGGATGGGACCTATGACTTGCCTTTAACCACCAGAATATGTCACCACTGTGAGGTAATATTACACTATACAAGGCACTGTCTTGCTAGCAGATTTGCTTCGGAGACTCTCTTTGCTGGACTGATGAAGGAAGTGACCATCTGAGTGAAGCCCACATGGCAAGGTCACGCAGTCTGAAGAAGCAGTTGCTGGGAACTGAGTAAAGCCTCTAGGAGTGGAGGGTGGCTTCGTCAACAAACTGCAAGCAGCTGGGGCCTCCAGACCTATATCATATGGAAATGATTCCTGTCAACAGCCTGAATGAGTCTGGAAGTGGATTCTTCCCCAGTTAAGCCTCTAGAGTAAGAACCCCCATGGACATAGTGAGATAATGCCTATTGTGATAATTTGTTACTCAGCAAAAGAAAGTAAACGCAGTGCTCAGTGTCCATTCCAGTCTGAGTGTGCCTTTCTGTCCTGCCGGGGCTAATAAACTAAGGATAGATTCCCTTTGCAACTAGGATTCTGGACATATAAGGCAATCAAGATGTGAGATTTCCTGGCAGAAGGGAGGTGGAGGCCATGTTTCTGCCACTTTTGCTGGTAAACATGGTTGTACAGCTGTTTGGTTGTCCTATTTTAATTTGTGGGCGCTGAGAGGCAGGATGCCTGGCATCCATTTTACTGGTATAAATCAGAGCAGGTGGAATGTGGTTCTGGAGGCAGCAGCCATAGAGTTGGCTTATCATCATGGAGTAGGAAGTGGCAGTTTTCTAATCGCAGAAGAATTAGTCTCTCCCTTGGTGGCCTGGTGCTGTGGTGTCACTTTGGAAGTTGTTTTTGAACACTCAATTCAGAGTCAGGCCTCTTGATAATTCTGTAAGCCACTTAAAGTCTGGTAATAAATATTTTCTTGCCTAAACTAATTAGAATGAATTCTGTTTTCTGCAACTGAACCTTAACTAATATAGGAAGAGAGCCCTCAAGTGATAACTGAATCAAATTATATCATAATAAATGGCAGGAAGATCTCTAAGTAACCTGTTTTCATGTTTAAGAGATTTTTAAAATTTTTATTATTTTTTTAAAAAATTTTTATTGAAGGATAATAGCTTTAAAGAGTTTTTATTTAACATTTATAACATTTATTTTATAAAGACAAGTAAAGCCACCTTATAACACTTTTCAATGTATAAGGTATAATGCACTTGTTTAGTGTGACACACTACATAAGATTTTAAATATTAAGAACCACCCATTTGCTCAACAAGGTAGCAACTTTAAAACTGTGTGTTCAGTTGGTTTCTATTGCAGGCTCAGAAAATAAATGTTTGTCTTTTTAACTTGCACTTATAATCTTTTTTTGCAACTGAAAAATCTCTTTAGGTATTCAATTTTAATAAGTCTAGGCTAAAATACAATACTAAGTAATCTTCAATGTTCTACCTTAAAATCATATCAAATATCAATAACATATGCTCTTAAGAAAGTATCATTTTTGTAGATACAACTGACAAAATAGTCAATAAAGTATGGGCAATGGTGCATCTGTATATAAGCACAGAGCCTCCTGTCTTTATAGAGCTACTGTAGTGTAGCAATAATGGCTTAAAAGTAGACGTGTGATAGTTCACACACACACTATTAACTAAACTCTAAAATCTGGATATATTTTAGGCAAATCATTTCTGAGAAAAGGCACAGATGCTTATTTAGCCATTACCTCTTTAAGTGGTCATTTCCTTGAAAAGATAAAGTTGATAAAACCATTCTAAAGACACTACTATAAGTAGTTGGTCAAGACCAAATGATAAAATTTTAAAACGGTCAACTTGAAAGTTCTTGAATCTCTCTAAAAATACTATATCCAGCAGTGATAAAGCCCTCTGCTTTAAGCCTTGTTCACAGTGGATTCTTGCCAAAAGCTGACTATACTATTTGCTTTTCAGAAAGCGAGACTTTCCTGAGTAACATTCTAAAGGATGTCTGCCTTTTCATGGTTTCAAGTTTGAAAAATGAAAAGGGTTAAAACAGAAGTCTTTTGTGAAGAAATAAGCTCCAACGGATGACTTCCTGCAATTTCCTACATCAACTGATTATAAATTGCTTTTATCAGAAACAGCACAGAATACTGGACAGCTGTGTGTTTTTCTTTAAAATGCTAACAAAGCCCATTAATTCTAAATAAACTTTCACTGTAATGACTGAAATATAAGCAGCATAAAGTATACAGAAATTACACATCTAAATCAGATAGATTACATCATTTTATACAGATCTCAAAATTCTATATATTAGCTTAACAATCATTATGCACAAGTACAGGAATACCTTGGAAGTTGCAGGTTTGGTTTGCTTCCAGATCACTGTGATAAAAGCAAGTTGCAATAAAGCGAGTCACATGAATCTTTTGGTTTCTCAGAGCATAAGAGAATTATGTTTACATGACAATGTAGTCTATTAAGTGTACAACAGCATTATGTCTAAAAAAAGTGCATACTTTAAGAATTACCAAAATGTGACAGAGAGACCGAGTGAGCAAACGCTGTTGGAAAAATGGCACTGATAGACTTGTTCAATGCTGGGTTGCCACAAGCCTTCATTTTCAATAGAACTATAGTATCTGTGTGAATTCTCTGGTGGTCCAATGGTTAGGACTCTGTGCGTTCATTGCTGAGACTCCTCCCCTGTGAGGAACTACTATCCTGCAAGTTTGGATCCCACAAGCCCTCAAGTCACACAGGAGTTAAAAAAAAAAAGGCAAAGTGCAATAAAACAAGGTATGCCTGTATACTTTAGGAACTTGCTAGACTAACACAATAATTCAGTCTATTTACTGTAACTTAAAATATGACTGGTGAAAATTCAAAATTAGAACCAAGCTACTCTCAGACAAATGCCACAAAGAGTAGTGCTCAGAATTTTTTTTTTTTAATTTTGGCCTCTTTTTTTGGTCCTTCATTTATTTATTTCCATGCATCTTAATTCTTTGGCCTGTGTGGGCCTCCCATCGCAATGCCCTTTTTCCTCACAGAGCACCGGCCCTGGGCATATGCGCTCCAGAGCGCTGGCTCGGTAGCTGGACACACCGGTCCAGCCGCTCCGCGGCATGTGGGATCGTCCCGTGCCAGGGATCAAACCCTGCACTGCAGGGTGGTGTCCTTACCCACTGGACCACCAGGGAAGCCCAGTGCTCAGAATTTTAAGTAACTTCTCAGTCCAATTAGAGACCTGTACACAGTTAACTGCATTGTTTATTAACCCTTCTGAATTAGTTTGCTCTAACCAGCTCAAATCCAAATCTAATATCGTTTTTCCTCGTATCAGCCCAGAGTTTGAGTTTTTTATTTTTGTCAGTAACAGAGCTAGAAGGGTGTCAGCAGCTTCTGAACTGCTCAGATCAGGGAGAAGGTAGAATTTATTTAAAACAAAAACAAATAATAGAAAACTGAATGAGATTAACCTTAAAAAGTTAGTATTATTTCAGTTAGATAACTTGAAAATGAGGTTCCCGTATTTGTAATCTAGATAATTAAGGCTACAGAGCTAAGAATCTGATTTTCTAAAGCAATGTAATAGTACCGAGGCAATTTGGAAAGTAGGATTTATCAAAATGACATGTCAGCATCGCCAACACTCAAAAATAATAGCACATTTTCAAAAATCAACAGTAGTTCATATGTAAATAGCAGCACAAACTAGTAACTTCCCTTCTAAAAGTGACATAGTGGTGCCCTCTAGTGGTGACATTTAGCATACTCCCCCTGATACTGCACATCTTGTGAAATATAAAAAGTATATTTGTATTAGAGAATATCAAAATTAGATATTATCACAAAGGAATGAATCATTGTGCTTCCAATGTTTTCTTTTAACTTTCAAATACATTGGTAACAAGGTAAATCCCTGATCTCTATTCCTGGGAATCAAGCTGACGGCTATTAAGAATTTTGGTAAACTTGTCTATAATAAGCAATTCCTGTTCAGAGATTTCTCTCTAGGTTCTAGAACTTAATTGGGAGGTCTTGGCATTTTCTAGTTTGGCTTTTAGATCTATGGATTTCTCAAAAAACTTCACCAATGCCGGTTCATTCAACAAAGAAGCGAGAATCTGCTGAAATGCAAATGACCACTGAGGTTCTTCCCTGAGAGAGGAGGGCTGTTTCTCCAAGGGCTTCTCTGCCTGCTCCTTACTGGGTCGTCCAGGAGCACAGGCTGCACCAGACACCTCCTTCATTGATGATGTAGGGCTATGGAGTTTCCGTCCAACTTCTTCCATCCTGAGCAAAAGGTTGGTTACAACAGCAATGGCTTGATATAATGACTCTTCTTCAGGGTCACCATGAAATAGGTTACACAGTGTCTTTGAAAACTGAATAAACTGTGACTAGAAGACACAAGTTAGAAATATCACATGATATTAGAGTTAGCAAATATAAAGAGAACTTAGAAGTGAATAGTCTTCTATTTAGAATTTGTACCGCATAACCTTCACCATAGAAGTTATAAGAATTGATGATTAATTCCCAAATAAATCTTGGTTCTAAGAAAAATGGGTAAGAACTATGAAAGATTAAATCTTCTTATCTGTTGCCTAATAACAGTTATATTTGTGACTCCATGGACTACAGCCTGCCAGGCTCCTCTGTCCATGGAATTTTCCAGGTAGGAATACTGGAGTGGGCTGCCATTTCCACCTCCAGGGATCTTCCAGACCCAGGGATTGAACACAGACATTGCGGGCAGATTCTTACCATATGAGACACCAGGGAAGCCCCTCGGATCACACACACACACACACACACACATATATATCGTATATTATACAAATATATGATAATTCCTGGAAAGTATCTGGTAGAATTATTTTAATGTTGGATGATACTTTTAATTAGGCAAAGTCCTATATTTCCCTACATGCAAATCATTCATTCATTAATCAATCTCAATGAACAGATTAAGAATGAGACCCCCTGGTCTCCTCAGAGGGCTAGAGGGGTAGCTCAATGAGGATAACTTAAATTTAAGGAAGAATCTTTTTGAACCGATACAGTAATACAAAGAGCCCATTTGGACCTGTTTCTCTTTAAAAGCTCAGGAGGGGCCCTCATAAAGAAATAAACTGGGGCTTCCCTGGTCGCTCAGTGGTGAGGAGTTTGCCTGCCAATGCAGGAGACCTGGGTTCGATCCCTGATCTGGGAAGATTCCATATGCTGTGGAGCAACTAAGCTTGTGAGCCACGACTATGGAGCCTGTGCTCTAGAGCTCTGGAGCCACAACTACTGAGCCCACGCCACAACTACTGAAGTCCGTGAGCCCTAGAGCCCGAGTTCCATAACAAGAGAAGTCGCCGCAACAAGAAGCCTGCTTGCCTCAACTAGAGAGTAGCCCCCACTCCCTGCAACTAGACAAGAGCCTGTGGCAGCAGTGAAAACCCAGAATAGCCAGAAAAATAAATAAATAAAATTTGAAAAAAAAGAAGAAATAAACTGGATTGTTTATTAATAAGCATTCCTATTAGATACTTGTCAATTAAAAAAATTATAATACGAAAGTCCAGTAAGTCACCCATCGTACCAGAAAACTTTATCTGTAAAAAGAAAAAAAAGGCAAATAAAAAAGATATACTTTTGGTGCGGGGCAGGGGGGCTGCACTGTGTCGCATGCTGGATCTTCCCCAATGAGGGATCAAACCTATGCCCTCTGCAGTGGAAGCATGGATTCTTAACTACTGAACCATCAGGGAAGTTCCCCCAAAAGATATACCTTATAAAAATTTACTGTACTAAACTTTGTTTCACCTTTTTGTAATACTATTGATAAAAATTTTAGTATAAATATATTATGATTAATTTTAAGAAGTACTTATTAAACTATCAAATTACCTACCCCACTGAGAAAAGAGAAAAACAAAGTTATTTCATATTTCTCATTTTGGTTAAGTTCTGAGAGTCCTCAGTATCTATACCAAAACAATTTAATTTAAAAAATAGAAGAACATACAATGACTGCATAGTATATAGGAAAAAGATGGATTTAAAATTGTGTTAATAGGGACATCCCTGCAGGTTCAAGAGGTTAAGACTGCGTTTCCACTGCTGGGGTGCAGGTCTGATTCCTGGTCCAGGAACTAAGATTCTGCATGCTGCATGACATGGCCAAAAAAACCCCCCACTATTAGGTCAACAGTCTTCCTGAATGCTACTGTCTGAGCAGGTTCAAGATGATTAGGAACCAGGGTGTAACCTCTTTTAGTTATTTCTTATTCTTTCTACCTAGTATTGAGCATGTCATGTAGTAGTTACTAAAAAATGTTTACTGAATAAATGAACATTTCTAATAAAGCTAGAAACATAAAATGCCGAAATATATGTTATGCACACGTCTTTTCTATAGGTACAGATGTCAGAGCAAAAGACTGTACTAAAACTTCAGATGCATTTATGTGTTTAAAGCAGAAAATCACTTAAAAATTTAGTCCCATTCTTCTAAACTCATCTGAAAGTTGCAGAGATTATTTTTGTAATAGCAGGTTCACTATTTTAGATTTGGAAATACCCACATTCATTTTAATAAAACACATAAGAAAACCAGAATTTTTCTTTGAAAATACTATACCTGACTCATTCTTGGTAAATCCTTAATGCTTTCTTCTTTTTTTGCAAGCTCATCTTCCCACTGACTTAGATATGCTTGAATATCAATTTTTTCTTTTCCTAAATGCAGGGAATAAAACTATTTCATATTGAACAGCCCACTATATTTTCCCCAAATCCTCAAAAGAACAATTATTATTGAAAGATATTTCATTGTGATGTAAGATTCCACTTATTCTCCCTCCAGAAATTGGTCTGACTATACCTTTTATTTCACACATTGGCTCTCAAAATATTCTCCATTTCCACTAAACTAAAATTTTTATTTTGGAAAGGTTGAGGACTAGAGAAGATGTAAGGTGAGGGGAAGAATGATGCCTTTTAGATTAAACAGTGTACCCTGCCTTGATGTAAACTTCATGCAGAAGTTCTCATGCATACCACTAAGTTGAAAATAGCCTCCATATGATGTTAATATGCAGATACCAAAGTGGCCTTATGGTGACTCTTTTTCAAAAATTCAAAACAGTATTATTCATTCATTCATTTGAAGAGTTTAATCTCAATGACATGAATATGACTTTATTAGTAACTATTGAGATATCTTGGAAAACTAAGATATACTGAACAACCTGTTGAAGTTGTCATATTTAAGCAGAGCTTCAAAAATTATTTTTTAACCAAATGTTACTCAAAAACATAAAAAGAATGATGGACTTTTAGAGAACAATTTGAGTCTCTATCAAAATACTAAATATGCATATTCTTTGTGACCCAGCATTCTCATACCTCCATGAATTTATCCTATCTTAAAGAAAAATGCTCCAAAGTATCATTAAGTATAAAAATGTTTGTTGGAGCAGAGTTTGCAATATAATTAATTGGAAACAACCTAAATGTTCATCAATATTGAGCTTGTTACTGAAATAAATGACGATACAACCAAACAGTGGAATACCCTGCATCCCTTGTCAGATCTACCTGTACTGACATGAAAAGATGTCCATGATACACTACAAGATAAAGAAAAAAATTACAGAACCATATTTATGAAATGTTTTTTTTTTTTTAAAAGAGGGATGTCTATTTATATTTGTTTAAACATAGAAACAGGTCTAGAAAGAATATAGACCAAAATGTTTTCACATCTACCTTAGGTTGAGGAAGGTTTATGAGCATTTCTGTACCATTTAAACTTATTTTATAATAATTCTCTATTACTTATATAATTAAAATAAATATTCTTTAAATATTAAAATTAAGTAAATATGGGTCACTATTATATTTTCTATAACTTCTGATACTAAAGTATCAAAAGAAGAATAAACTGTTAAACTAATACAAAGGAACTGAAAGAGCTCTAAGGACAAATCAAGAGACTTTAAAAGGAATTCATGTCTTCCCTTTCTGTAATTAACCCTATTTACAAAAATAGCAACAAGCTAAATGATAGTCTTAAATCATATACCTTTTTCAGGGCTGCTTTTGGCTGACTCTGCTTCCTTCTCCTTTGTAGGTCTGGAAACTAGAGAAGAAGACAACTGCATTTTGCAAAATATTTAACAAATATCTTTTGAAAGTAAAATAGTATTTTAAAGACTTATAAGTATGCATTATTTTCTTCAGTTCAACAAACCAAAAATAGCTGACCCCACCTCCTTATTATGAGAAGACAAAGTATTCAAGAACTTTAAAAAGAAAATCCATATAAAAAATCTTATTAAGTTTATTTCTGGGTGTTATGTGATATTTTCTTCATTGTGATTTTTCTTCAAATTAAATTGTACTAGTTTTTTTATTAGAAAAAAAACATTGGAAATCAAAAGACTGAGCTAAGAAAAAAAAGACTGAGCATATAGTCCTGATTGTGGTAAAGCCTCATTGAAAATTCTCATACAAGTCACTTCTACTTTCTGGGCCTCAGTGCCCTCTATATAATTAAGGGACTTGACTAGATGATTTGTAAGGTTGCTTCAAACTTAATGTTCAAACACTAATAGACAGTAACCATACACAAAGTTACATAAGGGCTTATCTCTAAGATATTTGTATTTATGAAAAAGAAGCAACCGACACAAAAACAAGCTCATAAAACTTCCAAATTATGCCTCCTACACCTACAGTGATTTATGGTAAGTATTCACTGTCTGAATAATAGCTATGACCTTCTATCATCATTGTCTTCATTGCATTTTAACAAGGCATAAAAAAGTCTTATATATTTTAGAAATGTCTGCTACATTAGTAACAAAATGCTTTTTCTTTCCAATTCTCCAGTAAACGAGAAATTCCATAAATTAAAACCCCAAATGTAGTTTAATCAGTCAAATATTTGTGGAGTACTTACCATGCATTTAGGACTATGCTAAGTGCTATGGTAGCACAAAAGAAGTATAAGGTATAATTAACTCAAATTTTACTCGCGGTAGCTGGGTAAAGAATGTTTGAACTAGAAAGATTCGAATGACTAATCATCAAAACAGGTATATTTAAAACCGATACCTACCATGCAGTTGACTGAAATAAAGTAATTCTTCCTTGGAAAGTTCATCTCCCTTTGAAGGGTCCTTACACTGTACTTCAATATAAGCTGAAAATAGATAACTCAGATCATATTTGTAACAATGAGGGACAGAAACAGGTCCTATAATGGGTCAATTAAATCTGGGGGCAGAGAATTAAACAAAGTGTTCCTAAGAAAGACAAGTATGGAAGTGGTACTACTCTACCATATAGCAAATATTTTAACAAGAAGCACTTGATCACTTTGAATTCTATTATTTCTCCAAATTATTTGCTTTTTAATAGTTTTCCAAGAGCCATTACAAGTTTAACCTGAAAAATTGGGCACTTGAGAATCTCTGAAAACGTGACCTCAGTCATTTAAAAACATTGTTAATAATAAGGAAAACATGAAGTTGAGTGTTCTAACAGTGTTTTTTCTATTCCTGACCCTTCTACTGAAAAGCATATTCATTCCACTACAATATTAGACAATCTAATGACAATCTGACTTGATAATGTAAAGTCCTTCATAGTTACATTGTTATTTGATTTGTCTTTGGTTTTTAACATTGTGTTGGTGATTTGAGTTTGTGAAGGTTAAAAATGGCTTTTAGATTTTTGGTGTGGTAAGAATGGTTCCCAGTTATCCTGGGAAGACTAAAAGATCTCAGGTGTAGTTTTAGACAAATTATGAGGTGGGTTTTTTTTTTTTTTTTTTTTTGGTGAATCACCGTGTGTAAACTAAAAGGTACATTTGCAATGTTCCTTTACTGTCTAAGACTAGATTCCCAATTACGGATCAAGGCTGGCAAAGGCAGCATCTTAAAATCAGAGGGAAACACTTAAGTAGAATCGATCCAGTAACAGTAAGGCAGTATGATAAAACAGAAAGAAGCCTGCATTTTGGAGTCAAACCTCAGTTTGAATCTCAGCTAAGCAATTTATTAGATATGTGATCTTCAATAAGTTTAACCTTTCTCTTAGTTTTCATACTGTCAAAATTGGCAGAAAATACCACCTTTCAAGGATATAATGAGAATTAAATAATAGAATGCATATAAATGCCTCAACAGAGCAAGTGCTCAATAAATGGTAGTTTTTATTTCACTTCCTTTTCCAAATGTTTAAAATCCTTTGCTGCCTGGCTTCATTTGTCTGAATAATTTGTAGTATTTCACAATTTGGCAGTTTGTCTAAAGTTAAAGTCTACTCTGTAATGACAATAACAATAAAAATTTAACATTATGTCAATATTCAAAAGATAGTTCTTACACACAAACCACTTATTAAATTGATCACTGAAAAGAAGGAAACCTATGAACCCATCTGTTGCACAGAATTTTTTCCATAGATTTCAGTGCAACTATATATTAGCAAAAATATTGCTTATATGATTCATGGGCCACAATGAAGCAATGACCTTATACTATATGGAAAATTAGAATTACTTGTTAAAATGAAATGATATCTGTAATTATACTTGTTAAAATGGAGTCCACTCCTGTACATCACTAACAACTGTTAAACTCTTACCTGGAGGAATATGTAGCTTAAAAAGCAGCTTAAGCTTCTCAGTAAAACTTCCATTGTACATTATGTCTGTTCAATAAAATTAAATTGCAAATAATCACAACCAAAGAACATTCAAACAATTTCAGCCACAAAGATCAATTAAGATACAGATATTAGCCAGGAATTAGGATTCAGAAACTTGTTAGTTAAACTATCAGTTAAACAACCACCTGGTAGGCCAGATTCTCTCCTTGAAGTATATAAGTAAAACACCCTTTATCAAAGAGTAAATAAAATGTTTTCCTGCTGAACTCTCTTGGACCCCAATCTAAAATTTACTTTTTATTTTGAATGTTTCATCAGAGGAGAGAACTATTCTTCAAGTGGCAATCCCTGATAAGAAAGCATGTTAGGTTACCTGGAAAAGTAAAGGAATAATATAACTGGTGGACTACCCACAGGCACAAAATGTTCATTGAATGTTTAATATTCATTGAATATTTAATATTTAAGACTGAGTAACAAACAAAGAAAATGGTCCAGTTATTGCTAAGGCTGGAAACAGTGTAAATCAGGCTGATAAAATCTGACTTAATTGGCAATGATAGGCAGTACTAAGTCTTTCTAGGGTACCTTTATTTTTTTGCTTAAGTAAGAAAAATTGGACATCATCCTACCAATTGCAGAGGAGAATTCTTTGAAGTTTATAAGGCAGTCGGAGTTTTCATCCAACAATCTGAATGTCCATAAAGCTAGTGAATCTCTGTTTGCACAATGAGCCCAGGGACTCAACAAGTGATACAACCCTCTGAACTGCTCGCAGTCAATCCGGTACTGCTCCAAATATGGCAGACTGGGATCATGGTGCTTCAGTACTGGAGATCTCAAAGACCAGTAATAAGTAAAGAATAACTCCTTCTATTTAAGAAATGGGAAAAAAAAGTCATTAAATCAGAAAAAGTAATTTCATAAGATTTTTTTTTCTTTTAAACCTGTCTACTAAAATAATTAAAGATAAAATAGTTGAGTAGTTGTGATAAAATTCTAAGAATATTATTTTTCATTTAAAGAAGGAAAACAGTACCTTAAAGATGATATAAAGTTCATCCAGTTCATTAACGCTCAATTTCACATCATGGGATACAAGACGCACCTTTAAAAAGATTAAAAGCAATTTAGAATTTAATCCTGGTATAGAAATTCTCTTTAAATCCACTTAGAAATCTCCCTCTGCCAGAATAAAATGTTAAACTTTTTTAAGGAATAGCAAAAGGTAAATGTACCCATTTTGTCCTTTAAAAAAGCTGTGCATAGAATATAGTTTAGTTCTACTCTGATATGTAATTTGACCTTCGTCTCTTTGTATCCAGAGACAGTCACCAAAGGACAGCCATTTAACGTCTATAAATGTAAGCCACAGCATTCTAGGTCTTTTTCCATATATTCCTGTCTTGCTATAAAAGCAACCTGTCAAGTCACCACGTGGGGTTGTCATTAAACACTTCAAAGGCATTGAGAGATGTACATTCTGTCTCTGTGCCAAAAATACATAATCCGAGAAGGAACAATCTTAGAAAAAACTTCATTCTAATCCAGGAATAATAAGCAGTGATGGTGGAATGATTTTGGTATTTAAGAAATTTAAAAGCAAGAGTAAAGATAAAGGCTAGAATTAATGAAACAGGAGTAATTTTTAAAAAGCACACTTCATAAATAAAGAGTTGGTAAATTGAAAAAGCAAAATAAACAAATATCTGGTATGTTTGATAAAAGAAAGCATGAATAAATATCATTAAGAAGGAAAATAATACTATAAGCATAAAGAACTTATTAAAAGTACCCAGTATATAGAAGGTAATATTAATTATCTGTTGAATGAATTCCATAAGCTGTAAAGCAATGTATCTGAAAGTTTAGATGAAATGGGTAACCTCTACAAAAACAAGAAATGACTAAAATTAACTTAGGAAGAACAAATTCTGAATAGACAGAAGTGAAAAAGTAACCAAATGCCTCCCTACAAAGGCAGCAGATCCAGATGGTTTTACAGGTTCATCTCAAACTTTTCAGGTAACAGATAATTTGTATGTGATTTAAACTATCCCAGTGCATAGAAAAATACGATTTGCTCCAAAAGCCATTCTATGACCTGAGCACAATTCTAGTATGAAAACTAAATTTAGCACACATACTGTAAGTCAATGTCACTTTAACGTATGTAAAGAACCCAGCTAAACTATCAGGAAAATTATCAAAGCATAATATTAAAAGAATAATATAACATGAACAAATAGGATTCACTTCAAGAATCCAACAGAAGTTCAATCAATCTAGGAATTCTTTAATGTATTAATCACTTAGAAAATATATAAATCTCAATATACGGAAAAGTTATTTGACCCAAGTTAATACTCAATACTGTTTTTTTTTTTTTTAATTTTGGCCTCTTTTATTGTCTTTTTTTTTAACCTTATTTTCATCCATCTTTATTCCTTGGGCTGGGTGGGCCTCCCATTACAATGGCCTCTCTCACTGCCCGGCTCTGGGCACATGTGTTCCAGAGTGCTGACTAGGAACTGAACACAGTCCAGCCACTCTGCGGGCACGTGGGATCCTCCCGGGCCAGGGATTGAACTGGTCCCCCCTGCACCGCAAGGTGGACTCGTCACCCACTGGACCACCAGGGAAGTCCTCAATATTGATGTAAAAAAAAATGTCCCAAATCTCTTAACCTAGCAACTAAATGAAACTCCTAAATCTGATAAAAAGGCATCCTTCAAAAATGAACAGCAAACATCATACTTTAATTTATATTAGATTCCAGAATGAGACGAAGAAGCCTGCTTCTACGGTTACTATTTAACACTTCTATAAAGATCCTACCCACTACAATAATATAAAAAAATCTGAAAGTGGTACACCTATTAGGAAGAGTCAAAACTTTTAAGATTAGAAAATATATGCTTGTCTATTTAGAAATTCAACGAAAAAATCAGAATTAATTAGACTCAGTAACACAGCCACTAAATAAAGCAATATGTACAAATAAATAGCTTTTATATATAATAAAAGAATTAGAAAATGTAAAGGAAAAAAGATCTCATTTGTATTAGTAACAAAACCATAAACTACATAGGAGTACACAAACCCAACAAGAAATGTGTAAGATCTATACGATGAAAATAATAAAATTTTATACTAAACAACATTTAAAAAGACATCATTAAAATGGATGCTAAAAAGGGCTTCCCATGTAGCTCAGCAGTAAAGAATCCGCCTGCCAATGCAGGAGACACAACAGATGTGGGTTCTATCCTTGTGTCAGGAAGATTCTCTGGAGGAGGAAATGGCAACCCACTCCAGTATTCTTGCCTGGAAAAATTTCGTGGGCAGTAGACCCTGGGGGGCCACAGTCCATGAGGCCACAAAGAGTTGGACACAACTAAGCATACTACCAGATTTCAAAATGGACTATAAAGTCACAGTAAAAGTGTGGTATTACAGGAAAAAAAACGAACACCAAAAATAAACCCATGTATGCATATATGTATTTAGCATATGATAAAGGTAGACTATAGCAAGGATGGACTATTCAATAAATGGTATTCAAAAGATGGGTTATTTCAGTTGGAAAAAATACCATTAGAATTCTATATCACACTATAAACAAAATAAATACTTCAGGTGTATTATAGATCTAAATGTTAAAAAAAAAAAAAAAAAACCAGTATCAATATCAGAAGCCAGTATGAGAAAGTATGTTTATAATTTTTTATGGGGAAAAGCTTGCTAAGTTTGACATGAAACACACACAATATGTAAGAAAAAGAGATTTGACTACATAAGAATTTGAAACTTACACACTCAAATACATCATAAAGAATTAAAGAAACAAGATTGGGGGGAAATACTAGTCACAAATATAACTGACAAAGAATTAATACCACTAATACTTTCAGCAAGTAACACTAGTGGGAATGTGGGGAAAGGAGCATTTTCACACACTGTTAGTGGGATTATAATTTGATACCAATCTTTTAGAAGACAATTTAGAAGGATCTGTTAATTTTTAACTGTGCACACCCTTAGACCCAGCTTCTACTTTCAAGCATCCACCTTATAGAAATATTCTTACAAATGTATAAGATTAGAAATACAGTTGACCCTTGAACAACACAGGGGTTAAGGGCACTGACCTTCCACACAGTCAAAAATCCACATATACTTCACAGTTGGCCCTTCATAGCCATGGTTCCGCATCTGCAGACTCAACCAACCATGGATCCTGTAGTACTATAGTGCATGTTTATTGAAAAAAGTCCATATGTAGGTGAATATGTGCAGTCAAACCCATGTGGTTTAAGTAAGGCATTACTTGTAAGAACAAAAAATAAAATAAAATGAAAGGTGGGGGGGCAAGACGTACTAAATACATATTAATAAGGAATAGTTAACTAAAGTATAGCATATTCATCCATACTATGGTATAGTATTTAGTCCATTAAGAAAAGTGAGTTATGCAATATGCAATGACTGTGATACATTTCTGAGTAAAAAAAGCAAGCTGCAGAACAAAGTAACTGGTATGATCTCATTTAAGAAGCTATATTGTCCCTCTCAACCCTCCCTTACACACACAAACATGTATGTCTATCAGTCTGGTTCAGTAGCTCAGTCGCGTCTGACTCTGCAACCCCATGGATTGCAGCACGCCAGGCCTCTCTGTCCTTCACCGTCTCCCAGAGTTTGCTCAAACTCACGGAATTAGTGATGCCATCTAACCATCTTGTCCTCTGGTCCCCAGAACTTCTGTCTTCCATTCTTGCCAGAATCAGGGTCTTTTCCAATGATTCATCTCTGCATCAGGTGGTCAAAGTATTGTTGCTTCAGCTTCAGCATCAGTTCTTCTAGCGAATATTCAGGGTTGATTTTCTTTAGGATTGACTGGTCTTTTCGCAGTCCAGGGGACTCTCAAGAGTCTTCACCAACACCATGGTTCAAAGGCACCAGTTCTTCAGTGCTCAGCCTTCTTTGAGGTCCAATCCTCAAATCCATACATGACTACTGGAAAAACCATAGCGTTGACTATGTCAGCAAAGTGATGTCCCTGCTTTTGAACATGCTTTCTAGGTTTGTCATAGTTTTTTTCAAGGAGCAAGCATCTTTTAATTTTGTGGCTGCAGTCACCATTCACATTGATTTTGGGGCCCAGGAAAATAAAGTCTGTCACTGTTTCCATTGTTTACTCATCTATTTGCCATGAAGTGATGAGACTGGATGCGATCATCTTAAGATTTCTGAATGTTGGGTTTTAAGTCAGCTTTTTCACTCTCCTCTTTCACCTCCACAAAGAGGCTCTTTAGTTCCTCTTCGCTTTCTGCCATAAGGGTGGTGTTATCTGCATACCTGAGGTTATTAATATTTCTCCTGGCAATCTTGACTCCAGTCTGTGCTTCATTTAGACCATTGTTTTGCATGATGTACTCTGCACAATAGCTATAGGCAGGGTGACAGCAGACAGCCTTGACTTCCTCCTTTCCCAGTTTGGAACCAGTCTGTTGTTCCATGTCCAGTTCTAACTGTTGCTTCTTGTCTACAGATATTATCCATTAAGAATGGCAATATGCAATGACTGTGATACATTTCTGAGTAAAAGCAAGCTGCAGAACAAAGTAACTGGTATGATCTCATTTAAGAAGCTATATTGTCCCTCTCAACCCTCCCTTACACACACAAACATGTATGTCTATCAGTCTGGTTCAGTAGCTCAGTCGCGTCTGACTCTGCAACCCCATGGATTGCAGCACGCCAGGCCTCTCTGTCCTTCACCGTCTCCCAGAGTTTGCTCAAACTCACGGAATTAGTGATGCCATCTAACCATCTTGTCCTCTGGTCCCCAGAACTTCTGTCTTCCATTCTTGCCAGAATCAGGGTCTTTTCCAATGATTCATCTCTGCATCAGGTGGTCAAAGTATTGTTGCTTCAGCTTCAGCATCAGTTCTTCTAGCGAATATTCAGGGTTGATTTTCTTTAGGATTGACTGGTCTTTTCGCAGTCCAGGGGACTCTCAAGAGTCTTCACCAACACCATGGTTCAAAGGCACCAGTTCTTCAGTGCTCAGCCTTCTTTGAGGTCCAATCCTCAAATCCATACATGACTACTGGAAAAACCATAGCGTTGACTATGTCAGCAAAGTGATGTCCCTGCTTTTGAACATGCTTTCTAGGTTTGTCATAGTTTTTTTCAAGGAGCAAGCATCTTTTAATTTTGTGGCTGCAGTCACCATTCACATTGATTTTGGGGCCCAGGAAAATAAAGTCTGTCACTGTTTCCATTGTTTACTCATCTATTTGCCATGAAGTGATGAGACTGGATGCGATCATCTTAAGATTTCTGAATGTTGGGTTTTAAGTCAGCTTTTTCACTCTCCTCTTTCACCTCCACAAAGAGGCTCTTTAGTTCCTCTTCGCTTTCTGCCATAAGGGTGGTGTTATCTGCATACCTGAGGTTATTAATATTTCTCCTGGCAATCTTGACTCCAGTCTGTGCTTCATTTAGACCATTGTTTTGCATGATGTACTCTGCACAATAGCTATAGGCAGGGTGACAGCAGACAGCCTTGACTTCCTCCTTTCCCAGTTTGGAACCAGTCTGTTGTTCCATGTCCAGTTCTAACTGTTGCTTCTTGTCTACAGATATTTAGAAAAAAGATCTGGAAGGGTACATGCCATATCATTTTAATGTTGATTACTCCTAGGGTAGGACATTTCTACTTTTTTATATTTCTATAATGCTTGAATTATTCACAATGAGCATGTGTTCAGAAATGCTAATTTTTCCAGATTCTTATCTCTGATGACTTAACATTTAAGCAGGTAGGTTTACAAAAACAATACATGCTAATGATAAAAGCTCAAACATTATAGAAGAATCATGCGCATGTGTGCATTTTCAGACCCTAAGTTGTGTCTGATTCTTTGTGACCCAGTGGACTATAGCCTGCCAGGTTCCCCTATCCATGGTATTTTCCAGGCAAGAATACTGGTGTGGGTAGCCATTTCCTACTCCAGAAGGATTCTTACAACAAATTAAAATGCTCCCTCTTCCGACCAGCAATCTATTAATTCCACTCACCAAAGGCAATCATATTAACAGCTTCTAATGTAGTCATCCAAATATTAAAAAAGAATACTTAAAACACACCTTTTTCACTTTATCTTGGGTATCCAAGGATAATAATACATATTAACAGCCTAGATTACTCAGCTCTTCTTACTGATGAAGCACATCACAAATATGTTATGCTTAAATACCTACATCATAGCAATCAGTATTAAAGGTCAAGTAACATAAAGCATGTTAGAGTAACCAATGTTTCAACCAGAAGAAAATAACTTACTCTCTCTCAAAAAATTTACAGTAAGCTAAGCTGTGACAAGAATCTAGCTCAAATGTGTAGCTATCTTATTTTCTTCATATGAAATGATAATTTTTTAAAAAGTTGAGGAAAAAAATGTTTCTCCAATTGATTTCCCTTCATTGGGTGAATACTCACCACATTCTGCTTTGTTGTTTCCTCTAGGGCCTGTATCACATATAGCCTGTTGCGACAGCGCATGCTGTGTATATCCTCATAGCGAATATTCCCATATTTCTGCAAGAAATATGATTTCAGTGGATACATTCATAATAAATATCCACTTCTCTTATACTTGAACTTCATCAGATTCAATTCTCAGAGGCTTTGGTTCTATTTCTAGTTATTTTCCCAGCTTGTTCAGTGATTATGCAAATTTTCACCTCCTACGTTTCAGTTTTTCTATATATTTGCAGGAGAGGATTCCATCTACTATGAGTTCAGACTAAGTACAAGAACACTGGTAAAATTCTTAGGCTCTAAGAAGAGAATACTTTTTACCTTTTAATACAGTGATGGATATTTAAAAGTAGTAATTATTTGTGAAGCCATGTGAATAATTTCATTTAATGAAAAGCAAACTGAAGCAGAGGAAGCTATATAACTCAGGAACAGTTCCAAGAACTCATTTTTTAACTTATTTTATTCTATACAGTTTTGTTATTTACTGCCACACATCGACCTGAATCCTCCATAGGTAGATACACGCCCCCCCCACCCCCTGCCAAACCTCTCCTCATCTGCCTCCCCATCTCCCACTTCCAGGTCACTACAGAGCCCCTGTCTGAGATCTTCTAGTCCCAAAGCCCATTTCCCTCCCTCACCCCAATGTCCATAAGACTCAGAGAACTCATTTTTAAAGTTAAGTCAGATTCTAAATTATTACATCTTTACTTGTATTATTATCTCACTCTTAATATATCACTCTAGAGATATACTATCTATCATCTTAAATATACTATGTAATTATAAGAAAAACTTACCTCATTAGCTTCTCTAATCAAATCTGTAATATCCACTCTAATATGACTGCTTTTTTCATCACTTACGATTGAACCCTGCTGCACACTCGAAGGCAGTGGACTATCCTTATTAATGACATTGTCAAAGAACCTATCCAAAAGTGACAGTAATACAAGAATTAGCAGAAATAAAATGCAGAGAAAGCACTTCCCTCACAGCTCAGTGGTTAAGAGTTTGCCTGCCAATGCAGGAGACACGGGTTCAATCCCTGAGTCGGGAAAATCCCACATGCTGCGGAGCAACTAAGCCTGTGAGCCACAACTCTTGAGCCTGTGCTCTAGAGCCTCAGAGCCACAACTATTGAGCCCATGGGCTGCAACTACTGAAGCCTTTTGTGGCATGTCATAATTTCCATTTTTACTGAACTTCATCAGATTCCATTCTCAGAGGCTTTGGTTCTATTTCTAGTTATTTTCCCAGCTTGTTCAGTGATTATGCAAATTTTCACCTCCTACGTTTCAGTTTTTCTATATATTTGCAGGAGAGGATTCCATCTACTATGAGTTCAGACTAAGTACAAGAACACTGGTAAAATTCTTAGGCTCTAAGAAGAGAATACTTTTTACCTTTTAATACAGTGATGGATATTTAAAAGTAGTAATTATTTGTGAAGCCATGTGAATAATTTCATTTAATGAAAAGCAAACTGAAGCAGAGGAAGCTATATAACTCAGGAACAGTTCCAAGAACTCATTTTTTTAACTTATTTTATTCTATACAGTTTTGTTATTTACTGCCACACATCGACCTGAATCCTCCATAGGTAGATACACGCCCCCCCCACCCCCTGCCAAACCTCTCCTCATCTGCCTCCCCATCTCCTACTTCCAGGTCACTACAGAGCCCCTGTCTGAGATCTTCTAGTCCCAAAGCCCATTTCCCTCCCTCACCCCAATGTCCATAAGACTCAGAGAACTCATTTTTAAAGTTAAGTCAGATTCTAAATTATTACATCTTTACTTGTATTATTATCTCACTCTTAATATATCACTCTAGAGATATACTATCTATCATCTTAAATATACTATGTAATTATAAGAAAAACTTACCTCATTAGCTTCTCTAATCAAATCTGTAATATCCACTCTAATATGACTGCTTTTTTCATCACTTACGATTGAACCCTGCTGCACACTCGAAGGCAGTGGACTATCCTTATTAATGACATTGTCAAAGAACCTATCCAAAAGTGACAGTAATACAAGAATTAGCAGAAATAAAATGCAGAGAAAGCACTTCCCTCACAGCTCAGTGGTTAAGAGTTTGCCTGCCAATGCAGGAGACACGGGTTCAATCCCTGAGTCGGGAAAATCCCACATGCTGCGGAGCAACTAAGCCTGTGAGCCACAACTCTTGAGCCTGTGCTCTAGAGCCTCAGAGCCACAACTATTGAGCCCATGGGCTGCAACTACTGAAGCCTGTGTGCCCTAGAGCCTGAGTTCCACATCAAGAGAAGTTACCGCAACAAGAAGCCTGCTCACCTCAACTAAAGAGCAGCCCCCACTCCCTACAACTAGAGAAGAGCCTGCGGCAGCAGTGAAAACTCAGAAGAGCCAAAAATTTTAAAAAAAAATGCACAGAAAATGACAACAAATTTATCCCTAGCTAGTTAGAGGTTAATTTCAACTGAGAGAAGGGATGGTCTGATGAGGAAGTAGAATTTAAAAATGACTGGGAATTAGGAGGACATGGGAGTGAGAAATGGAATGGTGACGAATGACTTCAGGGGTGAGGAGACGAGCATGAGGAAGTAGGTAGGCTCAACAGAGTACTCATCAAACACCACCACAGACCAGTAAGGATGGGATTGAGGGTATGTAGAAGCACGTAAGGAGAAATAATTTAAGAAAGATATATTGAGGTCTTCACGTTGAGAGTTCTAAATGCCAGAGGGAGGTGTTTATACTTTATTCGGTATATAAATGGGATTTGATGCACCATTATAAGTTACCCAAATATTCGTATATCCATTCAGTTAATACATACATAGCATATACATGTGTATGTTATACACTTCCCAGGCGGCTCAGCAGCAAAGAACCGCCTGCCAATGCAGGAGATGCAAGAGATGCAGCTTTGATCTCTGGGTCGGAAAGATCCCTTGGAGAGGGGGAGAAATGGAAACCCACTCCAGTATCCTTGCCTGGAGAATTTCATGGACAGAGGAGCCTGGTTGGCTACAGTCCATGGTGTTGCAAAGAGTCAGACGCAACTGAGCACTATTTGGGACAAAAAACTATTTTGAAGTGTATACATATATATATACACACACTCCCCCACATATATCCTTTAATACAAAATAGAATTCACAGAAAAGGCATCAGGAAAATAAAGATCAGCCTACCTGACTGAAAATACCTCAAAATCAGGACAATTTCCGACATTATATATTTAATATTATCAACCACCTTTCCCCTCTCCATTACTCTTACACACTTTAGAGCTCAAACAGGGACTATGAAAGTCCCAGCTTATTGAGTCAACAAGTAATTAGTGTAAATGTGTATATAATTTTAGTGGTTTCCTTCAAACTGACTGACTTTTATTCTATTCTATTTGGAAACAGAGGAGTGGACTTATAAGTCTAGCTTTTTCATTCACCTAGCTTTGTGACTTTTGGCAAATTATTTAATGTTTCTAGGGCTCTGTTTCTTCATCTATAAAATAAAAGGCTTGAGCAACATAACTTCTAAGGGCCTCTCCAGATTTAAACGTCATGGTTCTCACATTACCTGTTTAAAGCTGTCACGGCTTCAGCATCATCTTTACATGCCAGCAATTTGTCTAAATTATAGTCAAGTATTGCCAATCCCAGTTGTAAAATGGCCTTTATTCCATCGTAGAAAAAACAGTCCACCACGTTCACTGCACTTTCAATATGTAGCACACTAATAAAAAGTGTAAGGAACCATGAGAGAGAAATTGAGGAAAAGAATGTCATATCAGTCATATGTTCGGTCAGCTGGGGAAGGTGATCTCTGATAAGTTCTTCAAAGACCGCTTGATCCACCAAGGCACCTGGAGAACATAAAAATAAATTTAAAAATGAACACCTTTTAAAAGGACTTGTTTCCAGTACCTTCCTACTACTATTAATACATAGTATATATCATTTCTCTTCCTTAAATTATGAACTTCTTCAGTGTCTTTTCTATATTTCACACATCTCTTTATCTGTTAACAGGATCATGCATCAAGAAGCCTTGTGAAACTAAATTCATATTTGTTTGACAGTTACTTATGGAACTTTTATTATGTGCAGAAACTTATAATGGGTGTTATAAGAGATACACCAGTTAATCCAATGGTTCCATTCTCAAAAGGTTTCATCTCTAATAGAACTTAAGATAAATACAGAAATAACTATAACACAGTGTAATACAATGAGTGACCTAGCCATGATACAGAAGGCTTATGAAGGTACAAAGACCACCTATGGTTTTAAGGTAGGGGATCACGGATCTATAAATATTTGACTGAAGAAAATACTATATAATTAACAAAATAAGAACTTGATCCTTTTTTCTAAGCTTGGATATATCTATATAATTCATAAAAATGTAGATTTTTTTTTTTTTGGCCACTACTATTGGTCTTTCATTTATTCATTTTCATCCATCTCTGTTCTTTGGCCTGTGTAGGCCTCGCATTGCAGTGGCCTCTTTCGAGGCAGAGCACCGGCTCTGGGTGCATGTGCTCCAGAGCTCTGGCTTGGTAGTTGGATGCATCAGTCCAGCTACTCAGCGGAACGTGGGATCTTCCCAGGCCAGGGATCGAACCAGTGCCCCTTGCACTGCAAGGCAGTGTCCTTACCCACTAGACTGTCAGGGAAGCCCAAATGTAGATGTTTTAAGCTGGTTAAAATCTTTCTCAAGAAACTTAGCAATACAGAGATAGTAAACTTAGAACTTTCATTGTATAAAGAAACAGGCCTGGAAAAAGCAGCATACTAAATAATCTTTCCCATCAAGTGCCCACTACAAAAAGCTCTTCTCTTGAGCATATCAGTGAATGTGGTGTTTTGATATTGCTTGCATTTTATACATTTCAAAATTTAATTGATCAATTCTTCCATTTGATAGGTAACTGGATAGACAAGAGTCCTATAAACTGTTTAGAAAAGAAATACATGTTCGTATATGTATACATGTGTGTGTTGTTTTTACCAATGATTCGACGATTAAAATAATCAGGCAACATTCGTTCACATACAGCAACCAGAAGCCAAAAAGCTTCTTCCTCATTTGCATACAGAAGCAACACTGAAGTCAAAATGTTCATTGCCTAAAATTCATAGAAAAATAAAACATAAATATTGCTTGGGTAATAATTAACATTTCTTCTTCAAATATAGTAGTTTTCAGCAATAACAATAACTATGAGAGTAATCATGATGGAAACATGAGAACTCTTGAGCCAGTCTAAAGCAAAACAAGTTGAAGGCAGTCTACCATTTGCTAATCAGTTATTTTATAGGGTAAATTCAAGGAAAACGAAGTCATAATATCATGAACATAGAACCCAGTGAGCAAAACCTAATTAAAACTAATTTCAATGAGTAAAAAATATTAATTATTATAAATCTTAAAAAAATAAGTACTTTCTAGAACATACTAAGATTGGAAAAACAAACCTCATCTGTGTTTTCATCTACCCACAGGGTAATGTCTTAAATGTCCTTCTCATTTGTGTCTGAAACTAAATCTTTCTTCTACTAAACAGGATTTTCTTTGCTTCCTTAATCTTGATCATGCTAGAGTTCCTTTATCTGCAATATCCAATTTATCTTCACATCCTAGAATTTCTTCTTATAAAACGTCTTTTATTTTTATGTATTTCTTTTTCTGGCTGCACCATGTGGCATGTGGGAACTAAGCTTCCCAACCAGGTATTGAACGTGTGCCCCCTGCAGTGGGAGTGCAGAGCCCTAACCACTGGACAACTAGGGAACTCCTAAAGTGTCTTTCAGATTTGCTTTAACCTTTCCATTCTCACTACCACCTTAACTTTCTCCTTCTCATCTATCTTTCATACAAATGTCAGACTATTATTTTTATTATTTGGCCATAACTCCTATAATAAAAATAACAAATCCTTAATATATAGCATCTATAAAGAATGGACGGGCTTCCCTGGTGGTCCAGTGGGTAAGGACACCGCCTTGCAGTGTGAGGGGCGCCGGTTTGATCCCTGGCCTGGGAAGATCCCACGTGCCATGGATCGGCTGGACTGATGTGTCCAATTACTGAGCCGGAGCTCTGGAGCGCATGCACCCAGAGTCGGTGCTCTGCGACAACAGAGGCCACCGGGATGGGAGGCCCACAAGGGCCAAAGAACAAAGATGGATGAAAATAGACAAATGAAAGACCAATAGAAGTGGCCCGCCCACCCCCTCCCTCCCCAACCCGACCCCCACCCAAAAATAAATAAATAAATAAATGTTTTTAAAAAATTAAAAAAAAAAAGAATGGAAAGGTGTGAAGAAAATTAAACCTCTTGTATCCTATCTAGCCAGAGATTACCACTATTAATGAGCTGATATACTTTTTTGTGTGTTTTTATTCCCTTCCTTTTTCCTCTTCTAAAATTCAGACCAAACTGTACATTAAAGTTTGATTTTGGGAAATTCCCTGGTGGTCCAGTGGTTAAGAATCCGCCTTGCAATGCAGGGGATGCAAGCTCAATCCCTGGCCAAGGAACTAAGATCTCACATGCTCTTAGGCAACTGAGCCCATGAGAACCATTGACGATACTGCGTGCCACAACTAAGACTCAATGCAGTCAAATAAATAAATATTAGAAAAAAAAGTTTGATCATTTTCACTTAACATTATACATTTTCAAAGCCATTAAATAATTCTTCTAAAGACAGTATTTTAATGACTGTAAAAAATCTAATAAGTGGAATATATTATAACTTATTTAGCTATTCTACTATTATTGGACATTTAGGTGGACTTCAACTTTTCATTATTATACATAACACTGTAACGACTATCTCTGTATGTAAATCTTCATCCAAGTGGCTTACTATTTTATCAGTAAAGATACATAGAAATTATATGATCAATGAATACTATTTTTGAATGATTTGATATTACTGTCAAACTGTATTCCAGAAAGACTGTACCAATTTATATTCCTCACCCAAGTATTGGAATGTTTACACGTCACTGCTCCTTTGCCAATACTAAGAATTGTGACAATTATAACTGTCTTTGCTGATTTGATAGTGAAAATAGTATCTCATGGTTTGAATTTAAGTTTTCTTTCAAACTGAACTTTCTTTTTTAAACTTTATTATCAATTTGCATTTTTTTTCTGTGACTAATCTATTCCTGTCCATTGCTCATTTTTATAATTCAGCACTTTTTTTATAGAGTTGTTTATTAAGTATGCCAATTCTCTGTCAAATCTGGAGTAATATTTGACTTCAACTTCAGTTTTTACTCCATCAATTTCCTGTTTGAGAAACCATAATGGGAGAAGCATCAGTGAAGATGGCAGAGTAAGGCCCTCCAAAAAAGCTTTCCTCTGGAGAAGCAAGAAGGACACTAGCAAAAATCATCAAAATCAGTTTTTCAGAAGTCTGAAAAATTACCAAAAGCTTACAGCAATTCAGGAAGCATTTATTTAATAAAATGGCTGAATCTCAGTAAAAACAGTGAGCCCAAGACCCACATCTCCTGAGCTTCACAAAGCCTGAAAAACCAACACTCAGCAATCATGGTGAAAAGCTGCACCTAGAAGCCCATGGGAGCAAATAGAATGGGGCTGGAGTGCCTCCAAAGTCCCATTTCCAGAGAACTGTCATTATTTGACTTGTCTGGTCATTCCCTGGAAAATCACACTCCCAAGGCTTTCTTTATTTGACCTGACACAGAGCTCACCCAAGGCAAACTGATTTTCCTTGAAAATATATTCCTTGAAAAAATCAGAAGCAGTTGTTGAACATGTGGCTGCCCGAGACAGTGGTTAAAAACTAGACCAAATGATAGGCTAATACAGGGTTAAAATGAAAAGCTGGAGAATGAGATATCCATAGTGGACTTTGGAAAGCTCTAATTTATTCCTGGGAATCCAGAAGGCCAAGTGCGTGATATGGCTTTATGCCTGCCTAGAGCTGTAAGCACATTCAGGAAAGAACAGAAAAAGCCCTAAGGTCTTACCTCTGGCTAATCTTGAGGCTCTGCACAAACAGGAAGTGAAAGAGAATAGAAAAACAATAGGGAAAACTCAACAAAATCAAACATAGGTTCTTTAAAAAAGACTGAAAAACTTGAAACCCCTTTAAGTAACCTACTTAAAAAGATAAAAAATAGAGACAGAGCAACTGACTCAAATTAAAATCAAGAAATAGACAACATCACAACCAACATTAACAGAAAAATAAAGGATTATAAAGAGAATACAATGAACAACTGTATGCTAACAAATTAGACAGCCTAGATCAAATGGACAATTCCTAGAAAAACCAAGACAACATCAAGAAGAAACCAAAAAAACTGACAATACTTATTAAGTAAAGATATTGAATTAATAATAATAAAAAAAACTTTCTGCAAAGCAAACTCTAGGAATAGATGGCTTCATCAGCCAATTCTATCACAGTTTAAAGAATTAACACCAAACAATAGTGGAAGAAACATTACAAAGCTCATTCTTTGACGTGCTTATGTGTGTTCTAAGTCATTTCAGTTGTGTCCGACTGTCTGCGACCCTATGGACTATAGCCTGCCAGGCTCCTCTGTCCATGCGGATGCTCCAGGTAAGAATAATACCTGGTCATTCCCTTCTTAAGCGGATCTTCCCAACCCAGCAATGGAACCTACATCTCTTATGTCTCATGCATTGGCAGGCGGGTTCTTTACCACTAGTGCCATCTGGGAAGCCCAATTCTTTGACACCCTGACACACCTTGACACTAAAACCAGACAAAGACATCACAAGAAAATTACTGTACATTTTATGAATATAAATGTGAAAGTCCCTAACAAAATACTAGAAAACTAAACACAATAGCATATAAAAAAAGGATTACACCTAACAACCCAGTAAGATTTACTCTGGGAATACAAATGTGGTAAAAACAAGAAAGTCAATAACACATGATGCAAAAAATTAACAATGCAAACTTCAATTAAAGAGTTGGGAGACCAGAAGAGGGGCGCTCTCATGCCCTGCAACTACAGTAGAGACTAACAGGAGGAATACCCTTCTTTCCTGGCAAGGCCAATGCAAAGCCACAGACTCTTAGTTTACTATAGCTCCAACTTGCTTTTCTTCTCTATAAAAGCGTTCTCCTCCCTTCGCCATAGAGGAACTTCCCCATGGCTTGTCATGGTTGTAGACACAAATTGCAATTATCTGCTCAACTTGAATTAACCCATCTTTGCTGAAAAAGTATCTGGTGGTCGATTTGTTTCAGGTCAACAATGATACTATTAAAATAAAGGGGAAAAAAATCCTTTGATTTAAAAAAAAATCATATGATTATTCCCTGGTAGCTCAGATGGTAAAGAATCTGCCTACAATCTGGGAGACCGCAGAGAAGGAAAAGGCAACCCACTCCAGTATTCTTGCCTGAAGAATCCCATGGACAGAGGAGCCTGGTGGACTACAGTCCATGAGGTCATAAAGAATCAGACACAACTTAGTAACTAACACACATCTCAGCAGACACAGAAAATCACTTCACAAAATCCACCACCTTTTCACGATTAAGACACTCAGTGGGGGACTTCCCTGGTGGTCCAGTGGTTAAGACTCTGTGTTCTCAATGCAGAAGGCCTAGGTTCATCCCTTCGTCAGGGAACTAGATCCCACATGCCACAACTAAGACCCAGTGCAGCCAAATAAATCAATAAGAAAAAGTGTTTTTGTTTTTTTTTAAAAAGACACTCAATGAACTAGGAATATAAGGGAACAAATAGGAATAAACAGCATTTATAAAATCCCCACATCTAACATCATACTTAATGATGAAAGATAGATTGTTTCCCCTTAAAATAAATAACAAGAAAGGAATATGCATTCTCACCACTGCTCTTCAACATTGTACAGATGGTTATAACCAAGTCAATCAGGCAAAAAAAAAGAGGGAAAAAACCATCCTGGTTGGAATAGAAGAAGTAAAAATATCACTATTCAGATTCTATGATCTTATAAACAGATAATCCTAAGTAAGGAATCCACAAAAGAAAAAAAAAAAAAACTCCACTAGAACTAATAAACTCAGCAAGATTAGAGGATACAAAATCAATATATTCAAAAATCAGTTGTATTTCTATATACTGGCAAATAAACAGTCCAAAAACAAAATCAAGAAAATACTTCCACTTATTAGAATCTCAAAAGGAATTTTAAAAACTTAGAAATAAAAATAACAAAGGAACAGGCTTTCACATAGGAACTACAAAACATCCTTGAACAAAAACTAAAAAGAATTATATAAATGGAAAAGAAAAAATCCTGTGTTCACGGATTAGAAGACTTACTATTAATATACAGTATCCCCCAAGTTGATCTATAGATTCACTGCAATTACTATCAAAATTTGAGCAGGATTTTTCTGCTTTCTCCAGAAACTGTCAAATAGACCCTAAAATTCATATGAAAACGCAAGAGATCTAAGAAAACCAAAATAATTTTGGTAAAAAAAAAAAGAGTTAAAAAGACTCAAATTTCCCAATTTCAAAACTTAGTACCCAGCTGTAGTAAAAAAGACAGTGTGATACTGGCATAATAAGATCAGAAACATAAATCAATATAACAGAACTGTGAGTCAGGAAGTAAACCCTAACATTTAGAGTCAACTGATTTTCAGCAAAGTGCCAGAGCAATTCAATGAGTGAAAGATTTTTCAACAAACGGCACTGGGACAACTGGCTATTCACAAGTAAAAGAATGAAGCTGAACCCTTTCCATACATCACACATGAAAACTAACACATAATTCTCCAGAAACCTAAATTTAAGCATTAAAACTATAAAACCCTTAGAAGAAAACACAGGAGCAAATCTTTTTGACCTTGGATTAGGCAATGGTTTCTTAGATATGATATCAAAAACACACACAACAAAAGAAAAACATAAAATATTAAAACTTTTGTGTTTCAAGAAACATTACCAAGAAAGTGAAAAGAAAATCCACAGAATAGGAGAAAAATATTGCAAATACTATACTTGATAAAGGATCATTATCTTAAATATATAAAGAATCATTATAACTGAACAAGACAATCAAAATTTACAGATGATGAAGAAAACATAAAGCCAGTCGGCCAGCCATAATGAGTCAGTATGGTTCACCTGGGCTTTTGATAGAAAGCAGTAAAACCTACTTACCATATTATATTCAAACTTGTCCCAAGCTTGAAAAATTCACCATGATCATGTCTCACACAAGCTTATTTACTTCTGAAGTCCAGCATGAACCTAGCCAGTTTGATCTCCAAAGCAGGCTTATATTACACCTGAATGGTATTGCTCATAGTGTTACCTAACTCCGGAGTAACTTTTCTCTTGCCCTCCATAACTCTGCTTTCATTTTTTATAAGTAAAAAATCAGGCATTGCCTACTTTGAAGTTGTCGCTAAACTACTGCATACAGATAATGTCACAGGGCCTGTGAGTATAACCTCTTTGAGCAAAGAAGCAATTTGTTTCTTTTCTACCTTTCAGAGACCCTAAAATAGGCTAAATACTTGTTATTTAGATGATTCATTCCATTAAATTGCTTTTGAAACATTCCTCTCTACTGGTAAGTTTCAATGGATAGACAGGACTGATATATAATCATTATGGGTTGCTCTTTTTTAGTCATTATGTTGTGCCCATCTCTTTTGCACCCCATGTACTATAACTCACATCTCCTATACTGGCAGGCGGATTCTTGACTACTGAGCCATCGATGTACTAAAACATTGTAATTAGCTCTGTAAAAGGCCTGTAATTTCCAAATATCTGAACCTATGAGTAGATGTACAGATTCAAATTTTCTCTTAGTTTCTTCACAGAACTATCTAGCCTCTTCACTAACTGCTCTCAAGGCATGTTTCCTTCTATCGCTTTCCCAGGTTGATGTCCTCTTTCAGAGAATCACCTCTTCCTTTTTTCATCCTCTTGTGCTTATTTTCTGGGCTCCTTCAGGTGGCTCAGTGGTAAAGAATCTGCCTGCCAATGCAGGAGACACTGGAGACATGGGTTTGATCCCTGGGTCAAGAAGATCCCCTGGAAAAGGAAATGGCAACCCACTCCAGTATTCTTGCCTGGGAAACCCCATGGACAGAGGAGCCTGACAGGCTACAGTCCATTGGGTCACAAGGTGTCAGACACAACTGAGCACACACGCACACACACAACTTATTTTGTAAAATCACACATTCCAATAGCTTCTTAAGAAAGGATATGTGGAAGAAAAATATTTTAAATGCTTGCATTGGACATCCAATTGACCGTTTGGTTAAATACTGAATACAGAGATGCAACCTGGTCCTTTTTCATTCATTTTGATGAGGACTGAATGAGCTCTCATTATAAATAAATGTGTGGCTGAGAGTGCTAGGTAGTCACTATAATCCAATTTCCCTTTCTTCCATAGTATCTGGATGTACATGTGCTTAGTCATGCTGGATTTTTGCAGACTTCTTTATGAATACATGTGTCCTGAGACCAAGATCCTCCAATAAAATGTGGGTGAGGTGATGTATGTGGCTTCCAGTGGTGGCCAAAAAAACTTCCTATAACTGTTTTTCTTCTCTTACTGTGAGTGAAAGTGAAAGTCAAGTTGCTCAGTCATGTCTGACTCTTTTCGACCCATGGATAAGCCATGGAATTCTCCAGGCAAGATACTGGAGTGGGTAACTTTTCCATTCTCCAAGGGATCTTCCCAACTCAGGTGTTCCGCATTGCAGGCAGATTCTTTACCATCTAAGCCACCAGGGAAGCCCAAGAATACTGGAGTGGGTAACCTATCCCTTCTCCAGCAGATCTTCCTGACTCAGGAATCAAACTGGGGTCTCCT
The DNA here is from genome assembly GCA_022376925.1 of Tragulus kanchil. NCBI lineage: Eukaryota > Metazoa > Chordata > Mammalia > Artiodactyla > Tragulidae > Tragulus > Tragulus kanchil. The sequence goes on along the minus strand of JAIOJX010000001.1, from coordinate 59,070,166 downwards.
GCATTGCAGGCGGATTCTTTACTAGTTGAGCTACAAGGGAAGCTCTCCTGTGAGTAATAATGGCAATGAAATAGCACTGTGGAGCCATGTTTTGAAGATGACAGAGCCTGCTGTCAGCCTAAACTCTTGAATAATCACATGGAGGAGAGTTACCTACTGACCTGAAAACTTGCTCCCTTCTGTTTATTCCTTCAAGTAAACTTCTGCATTCGAGCTATTATCTGTGAGATTATTTGTGTTAGCAGTCAAGGATATCCTTTAGTGTCCTCCTGAAGGATTTTTTTCAATGATTCCCCCACTGTCTACAAAGTAAAATCAAACTCCTAACTTATCCCAATCTTTGTTACTGATACCCTGCCACCCAATTATTTCATTTCATTCACTCTACACTTCCAATGAACAGAACATGTTCCTACATATATGCCACATTTACCCCTATCTGTGCTTGGTTACACTGATACTTTCATTGAGACTGGTCTTTCATTCCTTCTCCATATAACCAAAATTCACCAATTTCAAGTCCTACAAAGGCCACTTCTTCCATGAAGTCATCTCTGATCCTCCAACTTATTCGTATTATGAACCCTGGAGAGACTTAATATTCTTTAACAAACTGTCTCATTTGTTTTTCATTTGCGAATGAATCCGTTCTAATACCTACCAGTCCGAGTATTTTTAAGGGCAGGATTCTTCTGTGATTCAGCTTTATGCAGTCCTGAGGACTTAGCATAGTATCTCTCACAGGGTGGGAATTCAATAAATATTGGTTAAATATAAAAGAGAAATGCACTAATGGAAGATCAATTCTAAGTATTTCCACTACCATTCTTAGATTAATAATATCCACTATCAATCACAGCCCAACCTCTGTCCTAACCAGTAGAGCTGGATTTGATGTGATTTTATCATTTGGGACATGTAAACAGTTGAGATCATCATGACATCATACCTGGCAGTATCCAATTTGGGGATTCCTGAATGCATAAGCAGTAAGTACCCGTCTCAGAGCAGATATGCCAGTGTCACTCTGAAAGGCTGGATGCTCAGGCAGGGAGCGACATAAATCACGTTCAATTTCTTCAGTAGCCAAGTTGCAGGTCCCTAAAGACTGCTCAACCACTTGAGCATAATAGCCAGGATTAGCAGTCATATCATTAACAGCACCTGTATAGATGATTACATACAAAAGAAGAGGAATGTAACAAAGCTATTAGCTGCATATATACAGGAAGAACTGGATTACTTTTAAATTTAGCTCTATCCTCAAGTGCGGAGTACAAACAAAAGGAAAAACTTCACACTAAAACCTCTAACATCAGGACACCAATCTTATCTAAATGAATAATATTTGCATGAAATGTCTTTTCCCCTTGACTTTCCTCTGACACTAGAGGTTCCCATCCCATCCCTTGCAGTTAGTCATATACTGCCTAATAACTAATCTGCCCAGGCAAAAGATGTGTGTATATACAGGTAAGTACATATAACTATTGTATTCTTTGATTAGTCTGAACTCATGATGAGTAAGACTTTGTTCTAGCCATCTTTGTAATTATTTTTACTTAGTACGTAACTCTTAGAAGGGGCATAGTTAACGTCTGTTAAGTGAATAAAGTCAATACCTGAAAAAAGCATCCAGAGCTCTCCTCTTAAGGTCTCTGGAATCCCTCTTACAACTAGATCTCGAGTCTTTTTGGTCCGAAACATGCTAACCCCACGTCCACATTCTGCAAATAGGATGTTCCAGGACTGTTCCTTCATTTTTTCTTTCAACTATAACAAAAAATAAATAAATAAAAGCGATTAAATATGGTAAGAAATTAATATGGAATTAAGTTTAAAATAACTTTATAATTCTTTTACCACAAAACAATACCTATGGAAAAAACAAGAACACAGAAAGTCAAAATCGGTATTCACACATAGGCTGAACCCTGGACCACTGTCATCACAAAAAATCTTCTAAATTCATGTGAGCATAATAGCTTTAATTGACTATTTTAGTTCTTAGCTAAATTCATATCAAAATGGGAAAACTAAGACTTAGGAGGTAAAGCTTTGAATCATCATTCTCACCAATCACCCCAGTTAGGACTGACTGTTAGAAATCTATGCAAATAAAACCCAAGATTCAACTTTCATCTTAATTAGAGATATGAGTCCTTTTTTTCTTTAATTTTGGCCTCTTTTATTGCTTACTTATTTATTTATTTTTATCCATCTTTATTCTTTGGCTTGTATGGGCCTCCCATCACAGTGGCCTCTCTCGTTTCAGAACATGGGCTCTGGGCGCATGCGCTCCAGAGCACTGGCGCGCAAATGGACACACAGATCCAGCCACTCCATGGCATGTGGGATACTCCTGAGCCAGGGATTGCACCGGTGCCCCCTGCACTGCAAGGTGGACTCTCCACTCACTGGACCACTGGACTGACTGAGGGAAGCCCTCAGTCCTATTTTGTAATGGAACCAAACATGTCACACTGCAGTATCTGCTAGAAAATCTTTTTAAGCCCTAAAAGAAGAGTCTTCAGCTGCAACACCTTCTAGTCTAATCTAATATTTTTATTTTTGATAAACTGTTTCTATCCATAGATTTAAATATTACTTTCCTACCGTTTTGGAATTAAGAGTCTCCAAATTCTGAGGGTGAAATACTGTCATTAAAGCTTCAGTGTTCATAGCTCTGCCGCATTCTCTCTGACATGTCAAAGGTTGTACCTCAGTATCACCAGATGGGTCTAACGATCCAGAATTAATAGGAATCTGGAAAAGAAAGAATACAATTGTTCTAAATGTATCCCTAAAAGTTTCTGCAAGAGGAAAATATGTTAATGCTTTATCTGTCATTTACAAACCACAATTTATATACATAATAAATATTAAAAGCTGGTCTCAGAAGAACATTATTTTTCTATCAAAATTAGAGATGTCAACAAACCAATATCTAGAACATCAAACTCAGAACCTTAGTGAATCAATTCCCCTAGAAAGGCAATAAAATACTGGCAAAATACTGAAAAGCAAAAAACAGTTCAGAATACTGGAAATTAACCAAAGGCACAGATTGAACTGAAAATTATCAGTTCAAAAAACTAGTGAACTTCAGTAAGAAACAAACCTTAGGAGGTAAAGCTTTGAATCATCATTCTCACCAATCACCCCAGTTAGGACTGACTGTTAGAAATCTATGCAAATAAAACCCAAGATTCAACTTTCATCTTAATTAGAGATATGAGTCCTTTTTTTCTTTAATTTTGGCCTCTTTTATTGCTTACTTATTTATTTATTTTTATCCATCTTTATTCTTTGGCTTGTATGGGCCTCCCATCACAGTGGCCTCTCTCGTTTCAGAACATGGGCTCTGGGCGCATGCGCTCCAGAGCACTGGCGCGCAAATGGACACACAGATCCAGCCACTCCATGGCATGTGGGATACTCCTGAGCCAGGGATTGCACCGGTGCCCCCTGCACTGCAAGGTGGACTCTCCACTCACTGGACCACTGGACTGACTGAGGGAAGCCCTCAGTCCTATTTTGTAATGGAACCAAACATGTCACACTGCAGTATCTGCTAGAAAATCTTTTTAAGCCCTAAAAGAAGAGTCTTCAGCTGCAACACCTTCTAGTCTAATCTAATATTTTTATTTTTGATAAACTGTTTCTATCCATAGATTTAAATATTACTTTCCTACCGTTTTGGAATTAAGAGTCTCCAAATTCTGAGGGTGAAATACTGTCATTAAAGCTTCAGTGTTCATAGCTCTGCCGCATTCTCTCTGACATGTCAAAGGTTGTACCTCAGTATCACCAGATGGGTCTAACGATCCAGAATTAATAGGAATCTGGAAAAGAAAGAATACAATTGTTCTAAATGTATCCCTAAAAGTTTCTGCAAGAGGAAAATATGTTAATGCTTTATCTGTCATTTACAAACCACAATTTATATACATAATAAATATTAAAAGCTGGTCTCAGAAGAACATTATTTTTCTATCAAAATTAGAGATGTCAACAAACCAATATCTAGAACATCAAACTCAGAACCTTAGTGAATCAATTCCCCTAGAAAGGCAATAAAATACTGGCAAAATACTGAAAAGCAAAAAACAGTTCAGAATACTGGAAATTAACCAAAGGCACAGATTGAACTGAAAATTATCAGTTCAAAAAAAACTAGTGAACTTCAGTAAGAACACCAGTCTGTAAAGTTTTACCTTGTAGTTATCCCCATCCTCCCTCCTTTCCAAATTCAGAGTATAGTAGCCATGAAAGCCAGTATTATCACAGCCAATGGATCTTCTGGAGTGTCATTAAAAAGCCCCATCCCCAGAACACAGTTAATATTTACACCAAATCAGCAGCTACCAGGAAAACTCCATTCCCATGGTGCTGCTACCTATTTGATTTGATTCAGACTCAGCTCTGTAAGAAGTTGCTTTTCCCAGGGCATTCCAAGAAAACCATAGCAATCTGCTTATAATATCATAGCTGCTTAAGGCTATGATTTCAATTGGGGCAAAAGAGCCTGGCTAGAAATGTTAAAAGGAAGACTTTGAAAGCCAGATGGCCATAAGGAAACTTTGAAAGGTTCCAACATATTCTTGGGGATCTGAAAGCATACATGAGTATACAAGACTGTGAACCTGCCCAGGAAAGAAATACGACAGGAGAAGGCCCAGTCACTTGGCTCTGGCTGACTTTGGAAATAAGAAATGAAAACTAAGGCTGACTGATAAACTGCTTAAAGTATGAGGAATATCTTCACACAAAGATTCCCTTGGCAAAAGGTAGAGAACTTAATGGTTCAAGGCATTTAAGGAAATCTTCTGACCCACCATTGGCTGACCACTGATTTATACTGACTAAAGGGGTGATCTGAAGAAGTCAGGCTTAAAAATACAAACAAGGGGCTTCTCTGGTGGCTCAGTGGTAAAGAATCCACCTGCAATGCAGGAGATGTGAGTTCGAGCCCTGAGTCAGGAAGATCCCCTGGAGAAGGAAATGGCAACCCACTCCAGTACTCTTGCCTGGAGAATCCCATGGACAGAGGAGCCTGGCGGGCTAAAGACCATGGAGTCACAAAAGTCAGACACGACTTAGCGATTAAACCACCACCACACGTTCACTGCAGCATTGTTCACAAAAGCAAAGACAAACCTAACTGTTACCAGATTTGTGGACAAAGAAAATGTGGGGTTTCCCTTGTGGTCCAGTGGGTAAGGAGGTGCCTGTTTGATCCCTGGCACAGGAAGATCCCACGTGCCGTGGAGCGGCTGGACTGGTGTGTCCAATTACAAGCCAGCACTCTGGAACGCATGTGCCTAGAGCTGGTGCACTGCTATAGGAGAGGCCACTGTGATGGGAGGCCCACAGGCCAGAGAACAGAGATGGATGAAAATGGATAAATGAAAGACCAATAAAAGTGGCCAAAAATTAAAAAAAAAAAAAAAAAAAGAAAATGTGGTTTATAGATAAATACACAGGATTATTATTCAGTCATTAAAAAGGAAGTTCTGCAATGTACAACAACATGGGTGGACACGGAGGGAACTACACTAAGTGAAATCAGCCAGAGAGAGAAAGACAGATACTGTATGATCTCACCTAAATGTGGAATCTAAAATGGCCAGCTTGTAAGAATGGGGGTTGCCAGGGGCTAGGAGTGGGAGAAATGGAGAGAGGTTGGTCAGTGTATACAAACCTCCAGTTTATATGAGAAATAAAGTCTAGGAATCTAATGTACAATATGGTGACTATAGTTACCAATACTGTATTATTTGAAAGCTGCAATGAAGGTAGAGTTTAAGAGTTCTCACTACAACTACAAAACTGTAATTACATATGTTATCTAACTTACTGTGGTAATCATTTTAATATGTATGTGTATCAAACTATCATATTATACATCTTAAACTTACATAACTTATGTGTCAATTATCTCAATAAACCTGGGGGAAAACACTTCAGTCGTGTCTGACTCTTTGTGGCCCCATGGACTATAGCTTGCCAGGCTCCGCTGTCCACGGGATGCTCCAGGCAAGAATACTAGAGTGGGTTGCCATAACCTTCTCCAGGGGATCTCCTCGACCCAGGGAATGAAACTGCATCTCTTAAGTCTCCTGCATTGGCAGGCAGATTCTTTATTCCTAGCGCTGAAGTTTAACAAAACACTTGTTGAATTTTTTAAAATTAAAAAAAACAAATGAGCTATCAAACCACAAAAACATACTGAGGAACCTTAAATGTCAGTCAGTCTGAAAAGAATATATGTGGTATGATTCCAACTACATAAAATTTTGAAAAATGCAAGACCTAGAAAGGTTGGAAGTTCAGAGGATTCAGGTAAAGTTTTAAAGGAATATTCAAATCAATGTCTGAATATGAGGGTAGGACAGAAGAGTCTTACAAAGGAAAAAATAAAAACTATTAGTGAGCATACATCCCAGGTTACACTTTCTTTCTTTTTTTTTTTTTTTTTAAAAAAAGCATGCTTTGACAAGCTGTATGAATGTGTGTGCACTCAGTTGCTTAGTTGTGTCCAACTCTTTGCGACTCCATAGCTGGCCAGGCTCCTCTGTCCATGGGATTTTTCATGCAAGAATACTGGAGTGGGTTGCCATTTCCTCCTCTAGTTGACAAAATTTGCTATTCTAATGAGGAATTGTGGTTTTGCAAAACCAATTTAAAAACTCATAGTTGTAGTCTGGATCTCAAAGCAAAATACATTCTCTTAATTTGGGACATGTGACTGAGGTATCAGCTTAGGTATTAGTAATATATCTAAATTACAGAAAATGTAGCCAAGAAGGAAAAGAAAAATAACCTTTAAATTGTGAAACCCCAAATACCAATATATAAAAGGGATGGCAAGTGTACCACTCCTATTCATGCTTACGTTTTAACTATTCAAAAAGTTGCATTAACATAATCTCCTTCAAAGATGTTGGTTTAAATCAATTTAATACTTGATTTGTCTGAAAAGCACAACAAAGTATTAGGAAATTAAGCTTAAATTTCTTAACTTTTATTTTTGCCCTGGCTGTCTGACTTTACCCAAAGGCCATAATAATTCTATATATCCATTTATCTGGGTGCTCACACTTGTGACAGTTATAAACTTGGCACTCTTCATTTAGTGCCTGAGAAAAATCCAATCACATGAGGAAGCAACATAGGTTGTTGACGTTATAAAAGGTATTCTTAGACCGATTTGGTTTTTGGTATCTGCTACTGAGTTTAGAAATAGCATATGGCTCCTAAAAATGAAGAAAAGGCAAGGTAAAGATTAATATTTCTGTATGTGTAACTTTTCTGGGCTTCCCTTGTAGCTCAGCTGGTAAAGAATTCACCTGCAATGCAGGAGACCCTGGTTTGATTCTAGGTTGGGAAGGACCTCTGGAGAAGGGATAGGCTGTCCACTCCAGTATTACTGGGTTTCCCTGGTGGCTCAGATGGTAAAGAATCTCCCTTGCAATGAGGGAGACCAGGGTTTGATCACTGGGTTGGAAAGATCCCCTGAAGGAGGGCATAACAACCCACTCTAGTATTCTTGCCTGGAGAATCCCCATAGACAGAGGAGCCTGGCAGGCTGCAGCCCATTGGGTCTCAAGAAATCAGACACAGCTGAGTGACTAAGCACACACGCATGTATAACTTTCTACAAATTATTAGATTTAAATTAGAATATCTCATAAACTCAGCATAATAATGATGTTGGGGGCTATAGCAGACCTGTAAAATCAGAAGTTCAACAAAAATACAAAGAAATACTTCCCTAGATATCAGAAGCTTATCTTCAATAGGTTCCTGTCCATTGTACTTAATTCTCAATAAGTGCTGATTTTATTTTCAATAAAATTCTAGTTTCCTAATGTTTAAATTCTAATCCCAAAGAAGAGCAATGCCAAAGAATGTTCAAACTACTGAACAGTTAATAGTCATTTCACATGCTAGCAAGTTAATGCTCAAAATCCTTCAAGCGAGGCTTCAACAGTACATGAAGTGAGAACTCACTGATGTACATGCTGGTTTTAGAAAAGGCAGAAGAACCAGATATCAAATTGCCAACATCTGTTGGATAATGGAGAAAGCAAGGAAATCCCAGGAAAAAAAACATCTACTTCTGCTTCATTGACTACACTAAAGCCTTAGGCCTTGCGTATCACAACAAACTACAGAAAATTGTTAAAGAGATGGGAATAGCAGACCACCTTACTAGTCTACTGAGAAACTTGTATGGTGGTCAAGAAGCAACATGAACATGGAGGAACAGACTGGTTCCAAATTGGGAAAGGAGTACGTCAAGGCTGTATACTGTCACCCTGCATATTTAACTTATATGCAGAGTACAGTATGCAATAAGGCAGACTGGATGAAGCACAAGCTGGACTCAGTACTGCTGGGAGAAATATCAACAGCCTCAGATACACAGATGACTCCACCCTTATGGCAGAAAGCGAATAGGAACTAAAGAGTCTGTTGATGGAGTGAAAAAGGAGAGTGAAAAGCTGGGCTAAAACTCAACATTGAAACCTGAAGATGATGGCATCTGGTCCCATCACTTCAAGGCAAATAGATGAGCAAATAATGGAAACGGTGACAGACTTTATTTTCTTGGGCTCCAAAATCACTGTGGATGGTGAGTGCAGCCATGAAATTAAAAGGAGCTTGCTCCTTGGAAGTAAAGCTATGACAAACCTAGACAGCATATTCAAAAGCAGGGACATCACTTTGCTAGTAACAAAGATCCGTATAGTCAAAGCTATACTAAAACAAGTTAATACTTCCCCTCATTGCTAAGATAAAAACTTTAGGTGAAAATAGACTGTTACGACTATTTTTGAAAAATACATTCCCAAGCAAACCAGTGTAGTAACTGGTATTGTGTATATATGTTTCTTAAAACCTTTCAAAATGGGTAAAAGAAACTAGAAAACCTTAGAACTTTGATATACAGCTGAAAAGACGGTCAACTCATTTTGAAACAAAATCCTTTCTTGACAAATGAGCATACTGAGAATTTCAAGGGGAAAAAAAATCCAGGTACTCAAGTTTAAGAGACACAGACAGGGACTTCCCTGGTGGTCCAGTGGTTAAGACTCTGTGTTCCCAATGAAGGGGGCCTGGGTTCGATCCCTGGTCAGGGAACTAGATCTCACATGTCACAACTAAGACCCAGTGTAGCCAAATAAATAACTAATTTAAAAAATAATAATTAAAAAAACTAAAAAAGAGAGACACAGATAAAGAGAGGGAAAGATAAGCAGAGAGTTATATCCAACACAGAGACTAAATTTGAAATGAAATAGGACTGAAAAACAAAAGTGAGGCAAGCACGAATATGTGAGCAAAACTGATCAGAATTAACTTACGTCCTCACATCTAACTATGGTATGTCGTGGGTGTATATATATTTGATGAGAATGAAAGACTGGCAAGTTGGGGCAAGAAAACTCTTGAATGGGCAACGTGAAGTTTCTGTGTCTGGAACTGATTGTCTGTTATTGTTCAGTAGCAAATTCTTGTCCAACTCTTTAAACTGAGATATATACATATTTTTTAATTATATGCTTTCATTGCACTTTTCTATTATCAAGCAGAGTTATTCTTGTCAATTCTGTATTTTAATTGACTTAGTATAATATTTTCAGTCTCTGCTCTGGTGAAAGAAGTAAAAGCATCTATAGTCCAATCCAAGTAAAATAATACAGTCAGTGAAGCCAATGTTGATTTGTTTCTTCGAATTTTTAGTTTAAATGTAAGTAGTAATAATGTGATATTATATCAGTCTATTAAAACAAGAGATTCCCAGGCACTCAAAAAGAAAATTAATTTGAATTGAAACTATCTACATTTCCATAAAGGACAAAGATCAAAATCAGGCTCTTAATCACCCTTTGGATGCATAAAGCAGGGCACTTAAAGACAGTGCTCTAGGACAACCCAGAGGGATAGGGTGGGAAGGGAGGTTGGAAGGGGATTCAGGATAGGTGGACACATGTATACCTGTGGCCGATTCATGTTGATGAATGGAAAAAAAAAACACAATATTTTAAAGTAATTATTCTCCTATTAAATAAATTAACAAAAAAATAGAGGCAGGGAATATATTACAAAGAAAGCAAAATATTTTAATGAAACTGAAATGTTCTCATTCTTAAAGCCAATTTCCTCCCTGTTTAGTTTCAACATACATTCAACGTAGCAAACATTAATTAATCATCTACAGGCAAGGTACTTGCTAAGTGCTTTGCATGAAATACATCTAAATATGATAAAAAGGGGTCACAAGATATTTGAACACACTATTTCAAGGCAAGACAGCAAATGTCACATAGGAAATTAAATCCTACAAAAGTATCTATTAAAAAGTAAGGGCCTTTTTAGCGCTTCCATTTAGGTGGAAAATGTCATCTTTTGAACCCATCCAGAAAAAAAACATATTCATGTACCAACTATTAAATTCTTTGATTCTAAAAAAGATAACATCTTAAAAAATAACAACTATGCTTTTACTAGCTGGGATAAATACTGTACCAATTGCTATTTAAATCAAGAAATAATGCCTATCAATTTTTTGGGCTATATTAAATAATGATTTTTTAGCATGATTTGCTTTATAATCAGATTTTATGTTTTCACTCACTAATTTCTTTCAGTCAAATGTATTCACCATTAAACCATACATAATCTTATTTAAGTACATCCTTAGGAATTCCTGGTTTTAGAAGTTCTGAAAACAGAGCCTTATTTCTCCTGTTACAGGGCTCTCAAAGCAATATTTAATGGCATGCAAATGAATTCAAACAGATAAAATGTTTACTGTATCAAAATGTGAATTGAGTCTTTTTGTTATTTTCAGATTAGTATCAGCATTTCCAGAAGAATAAAAATTATGACTGCTAAAAAAATCACTTTGCGAAGAATATTTGCCTCCTCTAATGTTAGTAATAGTAATAGCTATGTCACTATTTTGCTTTGGTCCAGATTATGTAAATAAGGCTGACCTACTTGATGTTAAATAAAAAGATCATCAGACCATCTCTCTATAGCAATGAGTCCTTTTTCAATGACTCATTGAAGTTTCAAACATAGTTTGAGTTGTTAAAAGCCATGTTCTGGGAAAGTACAAGGTATGTATATATGATTAAACAACAAATTTAGTCAAGAAAATCCCACAATAATAATTTTTTAAGTCTGAGTTCCTAAAAAATGATAAAGTTCCTAATTCTCACTTGTTTTTATGATGTGACTTAAGAGAATGTAATTTCTTTAGTATTCATCCTTTTAAAAAACTCGACCTAAGTACAAATAAGAAAGGTAGGGGCTTCCCTGGTGGTCCAGTGGGTAAGGACACTGCCTTGCAGTGCAGGGGGCGCCGGTTCGATCCCTGGCCTGGGAAGATCCCACGTGCCACGGAGCAGCTGGACCCATGTGTCTAATTACTGAGCCGGAGCTCTGGAGCGCACACACCCAGAGCCAGTGCTCTGCGACAAGAGAGGCCACTGTGATGGGAGGCTCACACGTGCCAAAGAACAAAGATGGATGAAAAAATAGATAAATGAAAGATCAATAGAAGTGGCCCACCTTCCCCCTTCCCTCCCCACTCCCCCCGAAAAAAAAACCAAAAAAACAAAAAAAGAAAGGTAGTATGGGTTCCTTTTAAAGAATAGACTACACAAACATAAACCTTTTTCCAAAATAATTTGATTGGCATATAATTACCTCTCTGCTAATATCGTGATATCGAGTTGAAGTTGCCTTGCACTTGAGCCTGAATTTTTCCACCAATTGCTCAAATTCTTTTACTTCACTGAAGCGAAAAGCTGTTTTTCCTTTGATGCTAATGATGACAGATTTGCTGGAATCACTTGTCTTATCTACAGCTAAGACCTGGGGGATAAAAACATAAGTGAATCAATCACATTTTTCCTCATTACTGACAAGGTCAGGCAAAATGTGCTTAGCTTATTTGTGTGTGTGTGTGGCAGTAAGTTTTGGTCTGTGGTAGGACTTAGTAAGGGACATACTTTGGGTACTAGTAATATCACTGATATAAACAACCTCAGTCCAAGTGCACTTCTTAAGAAAAAGGTTAACATATAACCTTTAAAAATGACAATACAAATGTGAAATTTGTCTTGTCATTCAATGCTGCATTACAAAATTTCTGACTTACACAAAAGCTATCAATTCTATTCTCTATGATCATATATATCAAATGCAACAGTGCAAGTTTTGGTATTCTTGTCATAAATGAGTGATTATGCTCCATGTTGAGTCACCCCAACCCTTATCGTGTTTATAAATTTAAAAAATATTTTCATTTTCAATCAGAGCTGTAAGGCTTTTATCTTTGTACTCTCATCCTTAGGAATGGTACACTCAGCTTAGAAAGTATTATGGAACTTAAAGATTACTTAAAAATTACTAAGAGGATGTTGCATATTGAGTTGCTAATCATTTACAAAATTAAAGGGTGTTTTACTGTGAATGATTAACATTTTCAAACTAAAAACTGATACGCAACTAAATTTACATTACCTCTAGTAATGGAATGATTACACTGCATAGATAGCCATCATGGCTAGCAAAGCAGATATAGTTTTCTGAGATGCACATTTTTCCATGAGTGTTGAAGTGGTTGAATGGTACCCATAAGAAACATTCATGTACTTCTTTCAAAGTCTCTTCTTTGGGCAGCCTAAAAAAACTATTAAACTGCTCACTGTGGGCTCGATTTTCCAGATCTCTATAGGAAGGAAAAAAAGGGGGCTCAAATGATGACTTCTAAAGTGTACCCATCTATATTGATTAATCTACATTATAAAACAGAATGATTAAACACTATATGCTATGCTCTTCCACAAATCATGGAATGGAAGAAACACATTGATTCCTAACTGATTTCTTTGTTCTCTTTTCTAATTTTGTATTATTAGTAGATTCCGGTGCACAACAGTTAGAGATGATGTAGATCTTCAAACCATCTGTTAAAGGGTGATTTTCTGGGAGACTGCTACATAATTATAGATTCATAATATGTGAATATGGCTAAACCCAATCCTGGAAGACAATAATTTTCACACTGGGTTATCAGAAAAATCAAGAGAGTGATTACCCAGTTCAAACAAAATGATGAAAATTTATGGCATCAAAATTTAGATGGGAAGACTAGTGCACAAAAATAGTATTAAAATTAAATGAAGCAAAAATACAAATGAATGTTTAAAAAATTCAAAGTAGAGGCAAAATAAAACAACATTGCTTGCACAGTTTTGTGCACAGGATGGGTGTCAATAAATACAGATGACTTGTTAACTGGCACATAAATATATAAATAAAAAGCAAATGCCTAAAATAGCAGTTTTTCTAGAGGCACTAAACACTTGTGCTAAGCAGCAATGCCATCTGGAGTAGTGAGTAAATTATGCAAGTTCTATCTCTAAGCCAACAAAGTTAAAACTAAATTTATCCTTCCAGCATATATTATTTGGATATGTGACAGTTCACCACGTCTTTCAAAAATAATTCTGATAAATATGCACAAAAAACCACAATTTCTACCTCACTTAAATTCTACTTTGGTGGGTTATTTCACTATTATTGAAAAGGAATTACAATCTTTTTGTATGAATAAAAAGATGTCTGTGATATATTATTTTAAGGAGGGAAAAGAACTGTAGAATAACATGTGATGTTTAATCCCATTCATGCTTTAGGCAAGTATTTTTTAATTCATGCATTAAAAGGCCTGGAAGGACATATACTAACTTTACTGTAATACATATACGTAAAAACAAGCCAAAGCAATAAAGATATTCCATTATGGGCTTCCCTGGTGGTCCAGTGGGTAAGGACAAGGGGTGCTGGTTCGATCCCTGGCCTGGGAAGATCCCGCGTGCTGTGGAGCGGCTAGACCGATGTGTCTAACTACGGAGCTGGAGCTCTGGAGCGCATGCAGTGCTCTGCGATGAGAGAGGTCACTGCGATGGGAAGCCCAAGCAGGTCAAAGAACCAAGATAAATAAATGAAAGACCAACAGAAGTGGCAAAAAAGAAAAAAATTCTGATCCACTATTAAAAAAGAAAAAAGATACTCCATTATATTTAAAAAAATCCATTTGGAGATTAAGTCTAAATAAGCTATTGTTCTTTTTTAACATACTAGAAAAAAGGATTAGGTATATATAATTTTCAATGCTTGTGCTCAGTCACTTCAGTCATATCTGCTTCTTTGCAATCATGAGGACTATAGCCCGTCAGGCTCCTCTGTCCATGGGATTCTTCAGGTAAGAACACTGGAGTGGGCTGCCATTTCCTCCTCCAGGGGATCTTCCAGACCCAGGGTTCAAACCCATGTGGTCTCCTGCATTGCAGGTGGATTCTTTACCACTGAGCCACCGGGCAAGCCCCAATTTTCAATAGGCTCTTTTAAAAATGCACATAGAGAAAAATGAATTTCCTATACCTCAATTACCTTACAGACTTGGTAATGAATAACTCATTGATAAATAGCCTTTTAGGATATTTTAAGGGCAATAAAATGGCTAAAATGTTTATGTTTGGGGTGGCCAGTCTAAACAACCTATCAGAACAAATGTTTCAGTATAACGTAAATGAAATTTTTAATACTTACAGAGTTCTACTGATAAATCCTGCACACTAGAACCTAATTTTGGTAATAAGGTGTAAAACAAATTCACCTCATTGATCTATTTCCAGAAAAGTAAGGAAGCTCACAAAAGGAACCCTTATGTATACAGGTTTTAGGTATGGTTTAAGAGGAACAACTGTACCCAGTGTAGCAATCACACAAGCATCCAGATCATGAGTTCTGGTTTATCCATAGGACTGCAGTTTAGGCTCCTCTTATTTACACTTGCCCATAACGTCTACATGCTCGTCCTTCTTGCTAGAAGCGGTTTGCACTAGCTATTTCTGGATCCTCTTCCCTTTGGCATGCTCATTTCAGTCAACTGTTCTGAGTGTTGTGCAGATTAAAAGGACTCTGGTAGGTCTCAGCAAACCAAATATAGTAAAAGAGCTATCAGGCAGATACTTCTGATGCAGGCACTAATAATGATTAGTTTATCTAGTGCTTCATATTTTACAAAGTGCTTTCACACATCATGTTGCTCATTCTTCACAAGTGTTCTCTGAGGTACAAACGACAGATGAGAGAACTGAGGTCCTGAGAGGTTATGACGGAGAAGGAAATGACAACCCACTGCAGTATTCTTGCCTGGAGAATCTCATGAACGAAGGAGCGTGGTGGGTTGCAGTCCATAGGGTCACACAGAGTCGGACACGACTGAAGTGAAGAAGCAGCAGCAGAGAGGTTATGTGTGACTTGTCCCAGGATTACTCTACTCTTATTCTAAAGTTCATGTTCCAGTGACTGTACTAACCTTATCCTTTTACTAAATAGCGAAACTCTCGAGGAGGGTGGGGTGGGGGGAAAGAGGGAAAAACTAGAAGTTTGGAATTAGCAGATGCAAGCTGTTACATGTAGGATGGATGAATAAGATCCTACTGTATAGCACAGGGTACTAGATTCAATATCCTGTGATAAACCATAATGGAAAAGAGTATGAAAAAGAATATATGTATGTATAACTGAGTCACATGGCTGCATAGCAGAAATTAACACAACACTGTAACAACAACTATGCATCAATAAATTTTTCTTAAAACAAGAAAAAAATGAAACTACCTATAAATTGTGCTTAAAAATAAATAGTACGTTTAAAATAAACAATATATTTAACAATTTCAGACCTATATCTATCTAGGTTACTACTCCTCAGACTAAACACACATATAAAAACTTTTACATTTCTCAAAGCACTCCAGAGTAAATCCTACTGAAATCTTAAGAAATAATTTTCAAACCTAGCTTCTATTACGTTTTAACATTAAATTTCATGGAGAGGATATTATTTGCAAAATGCATATGAATACACTTTAAAAATTCACACATCAATGATTATTCTAAAGAAAAACTATCATATAACAGTTAACGTTTAATGTTATTCAATGACACCATTTTTTGGTCCAACAATACTTTAAAAAGGAAGTATTAATTAAGCTTTGAATACCTTTTAGTGATGTGTAGAGGATCATTAAGGACTGGGTCATTTTCAAATGCTTCTTTATCAAAAATTCTTTTTAAAGCATAGTTTGCCAGTTGTTCCATAAGAAGGTAAGTTTCGTTAATACGCAAAAACATTGAAAAGTAGTGGTTCTCCCCTTGGGAACACACATGAATACTTTCTGTCAGTAAGACATTTGAAGTCTTTTCAAGTTTTGAAATTGCATCCCAGGAGATAATGAGATCAAATAAGAGTTACGAAGGGCGTGGTGGGTTGCAGTCCATAGGGTCACACAGAGTCGGACACGACTGAAGTGAAGAAGCAGCAGCAGAGAGGTTATGTGTGACTTGTCCCAGGGTTACTCTACTCTTATTCTAAAGTTCATGTTCCAGTGACTGTACTAACCTTATCCTTTTACTAAATAGCGAAACTCTCGAGGAGGGTGGGGTGGGGGGAAAGAGGGAAAAACTAGAAGTTTGGAATTAGCAGATGCAAGCTGTTACATGTAGGATGGATGAATAAGATCCTACTGTATAGCACAGGGTACTAGATTCAATATCCTGTGATAAACCATAATGGAAAAGAGTATGAAAAAGAATATATGTATGTATAACTGAGTCACATGGCTGCATAGCAGAAATTAACACAACACTGTAACAACAACTATGCATCAATAAATTTTTCTTAAAACAAGAAAAAAATGAAACTACCTATAAATTGTGCTTAAAAATAAATAGTACGTTTAAAATAAACAATATATTTAACAATTTCAGACCTATATCTATCTAGGTTACTACTCCTCAGACTAAACACACATATAAAAACTTTTACATTTCTCAAAGCACTCCAGAGTAAATCCTACTGAAATCTTAAGAAATAATTTTCAAACCTAGCTTCTATTACGTTTTAACATTAAATTTCATGGAGAGGATATTATTTGCAAAATGCATATGAATACACTTTAAAAATTCACACATCAATGATTATTCTAAAGAAAAACTATCATATAACAGTTAACGTTTAATGTTATTCAATGACACCATTTTTTGGTCCAACAATACTTTAAAAAGGAAGTATTAATTAAGCTTTGAATACCTTTTAGTGATGTGTAGAGGATCATTAAGGACTGGGTCATTTTCAAATGCTTCTTTATCAAAAATTCTTTTTAAAGCATAGTTTGCCAGTTGTTCCATAAGAAGGTAAGTTTCGTTAATACGCAAAAACATTGAAAAGTAGTGGTTCTCCCCTTGGGAACACACATGAATACTTTCTGTCAGTAAGACATTTGAAGTCTTTTCAAGTTTTGAAATTGCATCCCAGGAGATAATGAGTTTTACTGCAAATAAGAGTTATAATCAGATATGATTAAATTTCTCAATGTTGATTCATGTTTACCAATCAGGGCTTTCAAAACAATAGTTAATCACTTAAAAATGCTATGAACAACTAAAATACTTTTGAGTTCAAGATTAAAATTTTGAAGCCTAACAATGAACATAAAATAGCCTGATTCTAGAAACATACAATTTGCCAGGGAAGTCTCTAATTTTAAATAATTTTTAATCTTTTTTCTGATTTGATATTTAAACCTGAATTTAAAATTTCTATTTATACAATTATACAACCATTGGTATAAAAGCTACACACATGCTATGAACAGAACTGTTTGATTCTCCCCTGTAGCTGTGAGCTATTAGGTATTGTGATTACTATATGCATTGCAAAACATAGACTGAAGAAAGTGGGTAGTTTAGAACAAGGAAAAGGAGTTATATGTCAAATCACCATCATTGTTTAATATTCATTTGCTTCCCACAATATGCAAGGCATTCGATACACAATTCTAATGGTTCCTATGTTAAACAACCGGTCTTAAAAGTATTCTTTCCCTAGATGCAATGAACTTTTAAATGTACTGTTTAATTACCCTTAATATTTTTCTTACCACTTTACATGCAACCTAACACCATCACAGAGTTGATAGGTCAGTCAGTAAATTCAAAATCATAGTAAAGCAACAGAATCCACTTACTTTCTGATCCCAACAAAAAAGAATAGAAGCTCAGAAAGTTGGTGCTAAGATACAGCCAACCCTGACAAGGAACCCGTCCTTTCCAATAACTGCACGAGTAATAGGTCACTAACTTTTCCTGCTCTGGTAAACCAAAACATTTTTCAAATTTTAAAAGGGTTTCTCGAAATTTCTCAGGATCGTCTTCTTTTGTAAAAGAATGTTTTCCCTCTTCAGCAATTAATCCCTAAAGGAGACAAAATAATTTCTGAAAATTAGTAATGACCCATCAACAAAAACATACCTCACATGTTTAAATAGTTCCTTGAATGAAACTGTGTATACTCACACATGTATGCACATACCTACTACATCTATTAAGACAGAGGTGAGCAGATTTCCTCTAATTTTGTAATTAGGCTTTTCCTAATGCCTCACAAGGAACTACCAAAAATACAGGTGCTAAACATTATTTTGGTTGAGTGAAGGGTTCATTCAAATTCAGATTCTGAAAAGAAAATATCCCTAAGAGCACTCACAACGGCACCAAAGACTAACCACTAAGTTAACAACCGTCTTTAGCTCTGATTCTGATATTCACATGTGTGCTTTTGCTAATCCTGAAAGGTGCCAGTAGAATAATCAGCTTCCATGCAACTCTCATTCACCAACAAAAGGGTCAGAGTTTAGTATTCCATCTACAAATGATATCCATGCCACTTACTCTTATCTTTCCTTGTACAAAATTAGTAATATCTTCATTTGAATCAAACACAGATAAGGTCTTCGTGATATTTTGTTCTAACCATTCCCAATGTCTGGTTATTTCTTCTCTGTCAGCTCCTGATTAACAATAAAAGAGAATGAAAGACTCAAAGAAAACTTCACACACACAAAAACTGCTCTTGATATTTATAAGCTTAGTTTAAAAATAAATAAAATTATATTGCTCATTTAAAAAAATGATCATCATAAAAGAACAGGGGTACAATATTTATTCTCTATGTCATCCCTGAATATGAGCATGAACACCATTTTTAATTATAAATAGAATAAAATATTTAATAAAAGTGGAGAAAAGCAAATACAACTCATGAGAAAAGATACAAAATTTTGGAAACAAGGTGCCAGTAATTGGTGCTTACAGTAACCAGTTCGTTTAAGAGAATACATAGGGTAACAGAATATAAGTATACATAATTTAGTCTTTGGTCTTCAAAGGAAGAAGAAGAGGGCTTCCTTGGTGGTCCAGGGGGTAAGGACACTGCCTTGCAGTGCAAGGGGCACCAGTGCGATCCCTAGCCTGGGAAAATCCCACGTGCCGTGGAGTGGCTGGACCTATGTGTCCAACTGCCAAGCCGGAGCTCTGGAGCGCATGCGCCCAGAGCTGGTGCTCTGCAACAAGAGAGGCCACTGCAATGGGAGGCCCACACAGGCCAAAGAACAAAGATAAGTGAATGAAAGACCAATAGAAGTGGCCAAAAGAAGAAAAATAAATAAATAAATCAATCAAAGGCCTAGTCGACTTACAGAAATTTTATGAAAGAGATTAGAAGTCCTGTAGCAAGGATAAATCCTTGTAACCTGCTGAGTCAATGTTAGGTAGTTTACTGCAGGTCAGACAACTCACATTGAGAGTCAACACTACACTTAGCTCTGGGTTGCTTTGGCTTGAAGAATATCTCAGTATCTATCAATTTTCCCCTATAACCAACATACTTTTACAATCTCTTCAGCAGTGTAGATTATACAAATCTCATTCAAAAGAAATATCCTGACTTCTAAGCATGTTTTATGATATTCTGAGAGTGATAGATTAAAAAATTTATCGATGAGCTTCCCTGGTGGTCTAGTGGTTAAGAATTTGCCTGCCAATGCAGGGGACACAGGCAGATGCCACATGACTGAGAGCAACTAAGTTCATACATCACAGCTACTGAGTCTGTGTTGTCTTCCACAACAGAAGTCACTGCAAATGAAAAGTTCATGCATTGCAACAAAGAGTAGTCCCTGCTCACTGCAACTAGCAAGAGCCCAGACACAGCAATGAAGACCCAGTGGCAGCCAAAAATAAATAACTTTTTTTTTCTTTTTCTTTAAATTATTTATTTACTTATTTATTTTTGGCTATTCTGGGTTTTCATTGCTGCCACGGGCTCTTCTCTAGTTGTAGGGAGTGGGAGCTACTCTCTAGTTGATGTGAGCAGACTTCTTGTTGCAGTGACTTTTCTTGCTGTGGAACTCAGGCTCTAGGGCACACGGGCTTCAGTAGTTGTGGCCCATGGGCTCAACAGTTGCGGCTCCAAGGTTCTAGAGCACAGGCTCAATAGTTGTGGCTCACAGGCTTAGTTACTCCACAGCAAGTGGGATCTTCCTGGATCAGGGACCAAACCCGTGTCTCCTGCATTGGCAGGCGAATTCTTTACCACTGAGCTACCAGGGAAGTCCAATAAATAAATCTTTTAATAAACTTATTGACACTGAAAAATTGCCTATTTCCTACAGCTAGTTAGAACTGTATTCATGTTTCTCAAGTCATCATACCATGTGTAATATTTTTCTTTAATGAACCACAAATAAAAGTCATGGGGAAATTTTAAGGCCTTTATTTTGGTTCTTTAGATATAAATAAGCTTCATTAACAGGTAACTACTATATTGTTGCAGGCTTCCCAGGTGGCTCAAAGGTAATGAATCTGCCTGCCAATGCAGGAGTCACAGACATAACTGAGTGACTGAGCATACACACACACTGTATTTCTACATCAGGTTAACTTGGGGAATAGGTTGTATAATAACCTCTTTTTATTCTTTAAAGAAAAAAGGATATAATTTCTACCAACTCAATTTAAAGTTGAGGTTATAGGACATCTCATTATGTCAGCAGGTATAACATCTTTTTCATTTAGTTTAAATGATAATCAATTTGAAAGAGCCAGGAGAAAACACTCACCAGAAACACTAAAGGAAATTTAGAGGGAGGTGCAAAAAACATGCCAGAGCTTAAAAAGTTAATTGTACGCTGTATTTTCACACATACGAACTGTCCAGAAATTCACATGCTTTTGGTTTTTTTTAGTATATCTACTTAAGAGAGGAGAGGGTGAGAAGAGAGAAAGAATGAGAAAAAGGCAATCATTCAACATTAAAAAAGCCATAAATCTCAGATTCTAATTTAGACCAACTTTGTAATGGCATCATAAAAGAAGTAACAAACCGTCATTGTATGTTTTTTCTTAATTTTGAGTTTCTTTGTTAGGAAGAATCATCCTAATTCCTTTTCTACCACAATAGATATATGTGGAAGTATCTGAACCACCTGAATATGGAAGCATTTGAACATATTCATGGATGAATAGGTAGCATTATGCGTAAGATATCTCTTCATATTTCAACAATATGATGCCTTGTTCAGTTTTTTAGGGTTACATTTGCTTTGGGATAAACCTTTAAGTTTTGGACTTGATTCTCCTCATCTGAGTTATTCTTCCTGGATCAGGGACCAAACCCGTGTCTCCTGCATTGGCAGGCGAATTCTTTACCACTGAGCTACCAGGGAAGTCCAATAAATAAATCTTTTAATAAACTTATTGACACTGAAAAATTGCCTATTTCCTACAGCTAGTTAGAACTGTATTCATGTTTCTCAAGTCATCATACCATGTGTAATATTTTCTTTAATGAACCACAAATAAAAGTCATGGGGAAATTTTAAGGCCTTTATTTTGGTTCTTTAGATATAAATAAGCTTCATTAACAGGTAACTACTATATTGTTGCAGGCTTCCCAGGTGGCTCAAAGGTAATGAATCTGCCTGCCAATGCAGGAGTCACAGACATAACTGAGTGACTGAGCATACACACACACTGTATTTCTACATCAGGTTAACTTGGGGAATAGGTTGTATAATAACCTCTTTTTATTCTTTAAAGAAAAAAGGATATAATTTCTACCAACTCAATTTAAAGTTGAGGTTATAGGACATCTCATTATGTCAGCAGGTATAACATCTTTTTCATTTAGTTTAAATGATAATCAATTTGAAAGAGCCAGGAGAAAACACTCACCAGAAACACTAAAGGAAATTTAGAGGGAGGTGCAAAAAACATGCCAGAGCTTAAAAAGTTAATTGTCGCTGTATTTTCACACATACGAACTGTCCAGAAATTCACATGCTTTTGGTTTTTTTTAGTATATCTACTTAAGAGAGGAGAGGGTGAGAAGAGAGAAAGAATGAGAAAAAGGCAATCATTCAACATTAAAAAAGCCATAAATCTCAGATTCTAATTTAGACCAACTTTGTAATGGCATCATAAAAGAAGTAACAAACCGTCATTGTATGTTTTTTCTTAATTTTGAGTTTCTTTGTTAGGAAGAATCATCCTAATTCCTTTTCTACCACAATAGATATATGTGGAAGTATCTGAACCACCTGAATATGGAAGCATTTGAACATATTCATGGATGAATAGGTAGCATTATGCGTAAGATATCTCTTCATATTTCAACAATATGATGCCTTGTTCAGTTTTTTAGGGTTACATTTGCTTAGGGATAAACCTTTAAGTTTTGGACTTGATTCTCCTCATCTGAGTTATTAGAGATGAAAGAAAGAACTTCATGGAGGAGGGTTCTCATCTTCCCAGAATTTGGGTTTAAGCAGGAGAGGTGAGTTGAAGAAAGGAGTCAGACAGCAATAGCACTGACCAAAATTTGCAGCACTGTCAAACACATGCTCCAGGTCTCACATATTAATGGATTCAAAAAAAAATAATCTGTAATCCTTTTTAAATAGACATCTTTCTCAGTCTCTCAAAGTAGGGCTGCACTTTTAACTCAATTCTAAATCAAAACCATTGGAGAGATTCTATTCCCACATAGGTCATCACCAAGTACTGAGTAGAGTTTCCTGTGCTATACAGTGGGTTCTTATTAGTTATCTATTTTATATACAGTAGTGAGTATGTGTCAATCTCAAGCTCCCAATTTATCCCCTACCCACCCCTTTTTCCCCTTGGTAACCATAAGTTTGTTTTCTACATCTGTGACCCTATTTGTAAATCAATTATACTCCAATAAAAATTAATTTTAAAAAACTGGAGAGTATAAATTTAAATATTCAATTTCTTAAGATCCTTATTTGTTTGAATTCTATATTTTAAAAATCATACTTACCACAAGCAATTGACAGGTAAACTTGAGAATCTGGTGTTTGGTGTAGGATGCGAAATGGAGCTACTTTTGCAGTAGAGTCTAAGACTGAATCAAGAGTCCCCACCAGAAGTCCTGTTATAATAAAGAGATTGCAGAAATAAGGATTTTATGAGATATAAAATCAATATTGCTTCATGTGACTAACAACCAATGGATTTTTTTTAAAGAATTCTAGCTCAAAGCCTCCTTACAGAGATTTTTCTTCAAGGAAAAATACACTCAGGATGAAGAGACTATAGTGTTCCAATGTCACTAGTGCTTGAAAAAATTATCTTTCAATAAAAGAGAAAGTCAGATTCATTTGTCTAAACCTCTGGATATATCAGCAGCACTTATTTATCTCCTTTACAAGGTTGTGTGTAGAGCAGATAAGGATGTAGATTCTAAAACCAGAGATTTCCTAGATTTGAATCCTGGCTCTGGTATTAACTTGTACCAACCTTTTCCAGTTGTACTTACCTTTTCTTCATCCTCATTTGTAAAGTAAGGGGGTAGGAATGGAGCCTAACCACAAAAGGTTGTTGGAAAGATAAAATGAGTTATTATTACACATAAAACACTTAGCACAATGTTTAGCATATAGTAACAGACTCAATAATGGCTAATACTATAAGAAAATCAATGGATATTTAAACAAGACAGAAATCTTGAGTAATTTAAATGCTTAAAGGAGGTTTTTTTTTTTCTTTTTAACACTGCATTCCTTAATTTCAAATTCAAGGTTTGATCATTTACTTCTCCTCCTCCTGAATAAAGCTTCCTGTTTTCTTAATTTCTCCTTTAAAGTCTTTTTTTTTTTTTAGCAAGTCTGGGCTTCCCTGGTGGTAAAGAATCTGACTGTCACTGCAGGAGACATAGGTTCAATCCCTGGTCCAGGAAGATCTCACACGCTGCGGAGCAGCTTAGCCCACGACCCACAGCTATTGAGCCACTGCTCTAGAGCCCAAGACGTGCAATTACTGAGCCCATGAGCCCTAGAGCCCTAGAGCTCAGCAATAATAGAAGTCACCATTGATAAGAATATGCACTGCAACTAGAGGGTAGCCTCTGCTGTCTGCAACTAGAGAAAAGGCCCACGCAAAGCAACAAACATCCAGAACAGCCAAAAAAATTAATAATAAATGAATAAAAACTTAAACAGAAAAAGTCTCTGCTAAGCAAGTCTCTTTTTTACCCAGAAATGTTAACGTAAGTCTTGTAGCCCAGTCTGGCTAATCCAAATTCTATGTTTTCTTCAAGACCCACTTCCCCTATGAAATCTTCACTGTCAACCCCAAGCAATTACCCCCCGTTTCTTTGTACTTAACAACCAATGGATTTTTTTTAAAGAATTCTAGCTCAAAGCCTCCTTACAGAGATTTTTCTTCAAGGAAAAATACACTCAGGATGAAGAGACTATAGTGTTCCAATGTCACTAGTGCTTGAAAAAATTATCTTTCAATAAAAGAGAAAGTCAGATTCATTTGTCTAAACCTCTGGATATATCAGCAGCACTTATTTATCTCCTTTACAAGGTTGTGTGTAGAGCAGATAAGGATGTAGATTCTAAAACCAGAGATTTCCTAGATTTGAATCCTGGCTCTGGTATTAACTTGTACCAACCTTTTCCAGTTGTACTTACCTTTTCTTCATCCTCATTTGTAAAGTAAGGGGGTAGGAATGGAGCCTAACCACAAAAGGTTGTTGGAAAGATAAAATGAGTTATTATTACACATAAAACACTTAGCACAATGTTTAGCATATAGTAACAGACTCAATAATGGCTAATACTATAAGAAAATCAATGGATATTTAAACAAGACAGAAATCTTGAGTAATTTAAATGCTTAAAGGAGGTTTTTTTTTTTCTTTTTAACACTGCATTCCTTAATTTCAAATTCAAGGTTTGATCATTTACTTCTCCTCCTCCTGAATAAAGCTTCCTGTTTTCTTAATTTCTCCTTTAAAGTCTTTTTTTTTTTTTAGCAAGTCTGGGCTTCCCTGGTGGTAAAGAATCTGACTGTCACTGCAGGAGACATAGGTTCAATCCCTGGTCCAGGAAGATCTCACACGCTGCGGAGCAGCTTAGCCCACGACCCACAGCTATTGAGCCACTGCTCTAGAGCCCAAGACGTGCAATTACTGAGCCCATGAGCCCTAGAGCCCTAGAGCTCAGCAATAATAGAAGTCACCATTGATAAGAATATGCACTGCAACTAGAGGGTAGCCTCTGCTGTCTGCAACTAGAGAAAAGGCCCACGCAAAGCAACAAACATCCAGAACAGCCAAAAAAATTAATAATAAATGAATAAAAACTTAAACAGAAAAAGTCTCTGCTAAGCAAGTCTCTTTTTTACCCAGAAATGTTAACGTAAGTCTTGTAGCCCAGTCTGGCTAATCCAAATTCTATGTTTTCTTCAAGACCCACTTCCCCTATGAAATCTTCACTGTCAACCCCAAGCAATTACGCCTTCCCTTATCTCTGTTACTTATAGCGCTTAAAGTTTGTATGATGCAACTCAGCATTGTGATTATTAGGCTAGTTATTACAACTACTTTCTAAGTACTTCATATATATTAATCTTGCCTCCTTTACCTAGATTATTAGTTCTCTGAGGAAAAAATGATGTCTTCTACCTCTAAGCTTGTATTCCTAAGTTTTGACATATTGCTGGACACAGGAGCAAAATTTGTTGACTTAACTTTATCACTGGGATGGGTGAAATGCATAAATTGACCTTCCTTTTGGAAGCTTTGATTGGTTGAATGTTGGTTTTACTTTATGAGGCATTCCTTTTTTTTCTTGCCATTTTAAAAATTTTGCTTTTTTGCTTTTACAGAGTTTTATTGTTTACATATATGCAAAATTCCAGATTGCTCATATGTATATCCCATCCTCCCATCCCACCCCTCCAAGCCATCGTGAGGCATTCCTCTTTGATTTAGGAAACAGACTTGAGAAAAAAAATAACTATAAAATCGACCTTTGGCTATTTTCCTCTCTTTATCCACTTAAAACGAGTTACGATTTCAAGCAAGCTTTGAATGAGAAGCTACATTGGTAGATGTGAAGTAGAAAGTTATTATAAGCCGCAGAGGGAGGAAAATTAGAAGACAGACAGAAGAAAGAAATAAAGAGAAACTTGGTTCAGCTGAAAGGAAAGGATGGGGGAGAGAGATATAGGAATTGGTGAAAAAGTAAAAAATAGGGGCCACAAATATAGTATGATACCAATTAGTAGTCTTAGAGGGTTTTGATAGTGGGAGTAAAGTAGCAAGAAAGAAGACTTTGGCAATCACAACACATGCAGCTTACAGAAGAAAGCAGCTATCTGATCTGAAAAAGCTAGAGTATGAATTGAAGACTAAGAAAAAGACATGTGAACATCCAGACAAATATTATGAAAGAGACAGTACTGGGGAAGAGAGGATGGGAATGAAGATATGAGATAGAGAAAGTGATTCTATGACAACTAATAACAAGGGAATGACAGAGGTTGGAGATGCCCAGTCTGGCTAATCCAAATTCTATGTTTTCTTCAAGACCCACTTCCCCTATGAAATCTTCACTGTCAACCCCAAGCAATTACGCCTTCCCTTATCTCTGTTACTTATAGCGCTTAAAGTTTGTATGATGCAACCCAGCATTGTGATTATTAGGCTAGTTATTACAACTACTTTCTAAGTACTTCATATATATTAATCTTGCCTCCTTTACCTAGATTATTAGTTCTCTGAGGAAAAAATGATGTCTTCTACCTCTAAGCTTGTATTCCTAAGTTTTGACATATTGCTGGACACAGGAGCAAAATTTGTTGACTTAACTTTATCACTGGGATGGGTGAAATGCATAAATTGACCTTCCTTTTTTGGAAGCTTTGATTGGTTGAATGTTGGTTTTACTTTATGAGGCATTCCTTTTTTTTCTTGCCATTTTAAAAATTTTGCTTTTTTGCTTTTACAGAGTTTTATTGTTTACATATATGCAAAATTCCAGATTGCTCATATGTATATCCCATCCTCCCATCCCACCCCTCCAAGCCATCGTGAGGCATTCCTCTTTGATTTAGGAAACAGACTTGAGAAAAAAAATAACTATAAAATCGACCTTTGGCTATTTTCCTCTCTTTATCCACTTAAAACGAGTTACGATTTCAAGCAAGCTTTGAATGAGAAGCTACATTGGTAGATGTGAAGTAGAAAGTTATTATAAGCCGCAGAGGGAGGAAAATTAGAAGACAGACAGAAGAAAGAAATAAAGAGAAACTTGGTTCAGCTGAAAGGAAAGGATGGGAGAGAGAGATATAGGAATTGGTGAAAAAGTAAAAAATAGGGGCCACAAATATAGTATGATACCAATTAGTAGTCTTAGAGGGTTTTGATAGTGGGAGTAAAGTAGCAAGAAAGAAGACTTTGGCAATCACAACACATGCAGCTTACAGAAGAAAGCAGCTATCTGATCTGAAAAAGCTAGAGTATGAATTGAAGACTAAGAAAAAGACATGTGAACATCCAGACAAATATTATGAAAGAGACAGTACTGGGGAAGAGAGGATGGGAATGAAGATATGAGATAGAGAAAGTGATTCTATGACAACTAATAACAAGGGAATGACAGAGGGGTTGGAGATGAAAGGAAAAATAATTATATCACTCTCAGCATGAAAAGTGACTGAGAAATTGGCGATCTGGCTAAGAGATTAGGGACAAAGTAAGACAAGTGGGAGCTAGACATATGCAGATAGCCTCCTCAGAACCATGTAACTGAAATCATTCAGGCATTGGAAAAAAAAAAAAAAAAAGGGAGGATGTTCTCCGTTTGAAGATGGGAGGATGTTCTCAGTTTGAAGATAGAAAAGTGAGAAATACTAAAGATAAAAGAGGTCATAAAAGACAACCAAAAGAGGAAACTCTCTTCAGGTTGAAAAAAAACAGAATCAAGCACATGAATGTCTGTTTATATAAATAAGCATGTAATAACTTGACAAAACTGTAAAAATAAGCAGTTCAAATAAAAGCATTCATTAAACACAGGACTATTTAAGCTGTTGGATTTGGCTTCCATGAATTTAAGTTCTTAAAAAGCATTCAGAAAAAGTTTTTGCAAACTTGTGAGCAAAATTATTGATTGCATGTCTTACCACATTCAAATAAAAGGAGCTCAGGTTCTATTTCCTTCTTCATATACCCTAGAAAAAGCAGTATTAAAAGAATGGGAAAAAGAACAAAGAGATAAAGAAAAGTTTGGCTCAGCTGAAAAGCTAAGAGTGGGAGTGTGGATGTGTGAGGAGGCAGAAAGGACAGGAGAGGTCACAGATCATCATTCTTGAGTAACATAAAAACAAGGAGTTCTTGATAGAAAGTTTGAGACTGGGGACAAAGTGGTCAAAATCACTGGCACAAAAGGTCACTTTTTTTTTTTTTTTTTGCAACAGAAATGTTTGTGAGATTAGAAGTGCTTTACACTATGCAGAAAGGAAATTGATCAGTTTTCCTAAGTGCTTTAAATCTGACAGTTAGTGCAAAACCCTGCAACAAATAATTTGGAAGGTGGTGCAATATATTTCTAGTCACTTGGGGAAATCTTTCAGATCATTAAGCTATAGTGATCATCAAGTCCCTGTAAATCATTTAGGAATTAACATGTACCAATGTCTCAGTTCTAAAAGTACAAGCAAAGGAGCAGACAACTTTGGGTTGCCTTTCCATATACACAGAGGTTTATCATCTGACAGCCTGAACATCCAAGGTCATGAATCAGCCTACATATGGGAAGGTCTATAGCAATAGCAAATTGGGGAAAATAACAGATACTCTGTCAGCTGCAGGACAGAGCAAGATATTTTAAAGTATCAAGAAACTCAGATCATTCTTTGAATGTCTAAAACTGAGGAAGGTATCGATGTTTAGACCCTATTAAAGGTCTGTGCCGTTTTGGTAGCACTCTGCCATGTAAGTAGCAACAAACTTCTCAAGAAAACCATCACCATAGCTGATGTGAAATACTTTATATTAAATGACACAGCAAGATAACAAAAAAAGCAAGATTCTATGATTTAAAAAAACAGACAGCTTGTGGGTAATGAACTGTTGGGTAATGAACTGTTCATGAACCAATTATTTTTGGAGGGATAGAGATAGAGCACCATTAATGTCAGAGATAAAAAAAAAAATCCTAGCCTGTTATGTAGTCCAACCACCAACACATTCATCAATTTTATAGTATCCCTGATTAAGAATCTTTGCCCTTCCCCCTTTTTAACTCCAGAGTTTTCCCAAGGCAGCCTATTGCACTGGCAGGAATTCATACTAAATAGAAACATTTCTAAAATATTTTACAGTTGACCCTTGAACAACGCAGGGGTTAGTGTTGACCACCACTCAAGTCAGAACTCCGCATATAACTTCGTTGTCAGCCCTCTGTATCTGCAGTTCCACATCCTCAGATTCAACAAAATTAAGATTATATAATACTGTTGTATTTATTCGGGAAAAAAAGCCACATAAAGTGGACCTGTGCAGTTCAAACTCCATGTTGTTCAAGGGTGAACTGTAAATACCTAGATGTTATATAATTAGAGCTGGCTGCATGAGTTTATTGACCTGTCCATAGCGCCTGCAACAAATAATTTGGAAGGTGGTGCAATATATTTCTAGTCACTTGGGGAAATCTTTCAGATCATTAAGCTATAGTGATCATCAAGTCCCTGTAAATCATTTAGGAATTAACATGTACCAATGTCTCAGTTCTAAAAGTACAAGCAAAGGAGCAGACAACTTTGGGTTGCCTTTCCATATACACAGAGGTTTATCATCTGACAGCCTGAACATCCAAGGTCATGAATCAGCCTACATATGGGAAGGTCTATAGCAATAGCAAATTGGGGAAAATAACAGATACTCTGTCAGCTGCAGGACAGAGCAAGATATTTTAAAGTATCAAGAAACTCAGATCATTCTTTGAATGTCTAAAACTGAGGAAGGTATCGATGTTTAGACCCTATTAAAGGTCTGTGCCGTTTTGGTAGCACTCTGCCATGTAAGTAGCAACAAACTTCTCAAGAAAACCATCACCATAGCTGATGTGAAATACTTTATATTAAATGACACAGCAAGATAACAAAAAAAGCAAGATTCTATGATTTAAAAAAACAGACAGCTTGTGGGTAATGAACTGTTGGGTAATGAACTGTTCATGAACCAATTATTTTTGGAGGGATAGAGATAGAGCACCATTAATGTCAGAGATAAAAAAAAATCCTAGCCTGTTATGTAGTCCAACCACCAACACATTCATCAATTTTATAGTATCCCTGATTAAGAATCTTTGCCCTTCCCCCTTTTTAACTCCAGAGTTTTCCCAAGGCAGCCTATTGCACTGGCAGGAATTCATACTAAATAGAAACATTTCTAAAATATTTTACAGTTGACCCTTGAACAACGCAGGGGTTAGTGTTGACCACCACTCAAGTCAGAACTCCGCATATAACTTCGTTGTCAGCCCTCTGTATCTGCAGTTCCACATCCTCAGATTCAACAAAATTAAGATTATATAATACTGTTGTATTTATTCGGGAAAAAAAGCCACATAAAGTGGACCTGTGCAGTTCAAACTCCATGTTGTTCAAGGGTGAACTGTAAATACCTAGATGTTATATAATTAGAGCTGGCTGCATGAGTTTATTGACCTGTCCATAGCGCCTCATGCTCAGAAGGGCCGCATGCTTGCTTCAATACTCTGCTGCCACCATCTTAAAATTCTTAATGTTTGAACATAGAGTCCTGCACATTTTCTTTCTTTCTTCACTGCATTTTCATTCTGCACTGGGCCACAGACATTAGGCAGCCAATCCTGGCCACAGTGGTTATCTCTGGGCAGCAGGATGACGGGTGATCCTTATTTTCTTTTTCACACCTATACACGTTTTCTGAAATGAGTAGTTTTTAACCTTTAAGATAGAAAATGGAAAGTATCTCTTATACACTTAAAAAAATAGAAAATGATGGTCTTCCTTAGGATAAATAAAATGCTATTATACTTCCTTGCAACTCTGGGGCCATATGAAATATATGCTGTATACAGTATGATAGGCCTTCAAATATTGTTCATATGGTTATAGTTCTCTTATCTCTGTGTGCTTATTTGTCTCTTCTCCTGGCTTAAAATATACATAGTTCTTTCATCTGTTTGTTGTAAGAGATTCTCTGGGTCTCTTATTATTTCTTCTGCTATGCTCTTAACATATCTATTTGTCAAAGTCTCATAAAATGTGTCATTCAAACCTGAATACCAGATAAGATCTGAACAAACAGGATTTTTATATTGTAGGCTACATGGTTCTATTAATGCTGTCAAAGATCCTGTTAGCCTGTCACTAGGTCATATTATCATCATACTTACCTTGCAATCAACTAATCTACTTTGACCTTTTTCACAAATACAAGCACCAATCTAGGTATTCTCTGTCCTGTACAGCTGTTTAAAAAAAACCATAAATGCAGTTTACATTTACCCATGCTAAATTTTATCTCTTTGATTTCAACTGAGCGGTTAACTTGGCCAGATCTATCTGAATCTTGACTTTATTTTCCATGATAGTGATTCTCAACCCTAACCTCAAGTCTGAATCATTTGGGGAAGATTATTTTTAAAGATTTAATTATTTTCATTTACTTTATTTTTGGCTGTTCTGGGTCTTCATTACTGCTGCACGGGCTTTTCTCTAGTTGCGGTCAGCAGGAGTAACTCTCTAGTTGTGGCTCAAGGGCTTCTCATTGTGGTGGCTTCTTTCCTTGTGGAGCACAAGCTCTAGGGCACATGAGCTCAGCAGTCACAGCTGCTGGGCTCTAGAGTGCAGACTTAACAGTTGTGGCTCACAGGCTTAGTTACTCCATAGCATGTGGGGTCTTCCCAGATCAGGGATTGAACTCATGTCTCCTGCATTGGCACATGGATTCTTTACCACTGAGGCACCAGGAAAGCCCTGGAGGAGTTTTAAAAACTACTCAAGCACAACTTTTAAAATCACTAAAGCCTAAAGATTCTAGTTTAATTCATCTGGGACAGGGCCCAAGTATTGTATGTTTTCCTTAACTCTGTATTATGAAAAATTTCAAAAACAGGAAATAATAAACTAAAACTTCTATGTGCCCATCACCTAACTTCAGCAATTACCAACATTTTGCCAAGTTTCTATCATTAATCTCTCCTAGAGTATTTTAAAGTAAATCCCAAATACCACATCATTTTACCCATAAATACTTCAGTGCCATTTAGTTTGTTTTAAAAGGTTCTCAGTTGAACCTAACATGCAGCCAGTATTGAGAAACATAATTTATGGTATTAACTGTCACTTTCAATTTTCAGACACTTGCAAATTTGAAAAACATTTCTTTTTTATGTCAGGTTAATGATAATGATCAAAAAGTAGGACCAAGAGCTGTGTGTTGGAGGAAGGGACACTATAAAACAGCCAAAGCTTGAAGATAACACATAATGTGCTAGCTTAGTACACTTTTGTTTCACAAGTGGCTCTTTCTGCTTGTACACTAGATTGAGGACACTCTGTAAGGCAATACTGCGCTAGGTGCAGAAGTCATTAAAATGAACTTCCTAATACAAACCACATTTAATTTCCACTCTAAGTAAAACATTCGATTATAAATTTTGGCCACAGAAATGACTGCCGAAACTTTAGCATGGATTCTGTACCATGTCTTAAGTTGCCAGGTTGACAAAGTCAAACAAGTACACCTTTACTGAATTTTTTATAATCTCAGGTTCATTAAATGTTGATGAACAAACTAATTGGTAAACTGGCAACATGCTTAGTAGAAAATACATTCAAATAGGAAAAAGTAGTCTTCTCAGTAAAGGCCGTAGATTTTCCTCTTTCTACTGCTTTTGCTACCAGTTTTTAGTCCTTAAAACAAGACTGTGAACATTTATTTTACAATAATCCAATAGCCACAGCTGACATTTTGAAAGCTGCCAACTTTATACTAAGAGCTTTGGAAAACAGTTAATAAAAATAATTCTCTTGTCCTATTTTTCCTCTCCCTGCATTTTTAAAGGCATTTACTTGAAAACTATATATACATAAGCACTCATTTTCTTCTCTACCTGAAAATCTTTGCTTCATTAAAGGACTTAGAATTTTTAAAGGCAAGCAATTGATTGCATAAATGGAAGATTACAACATCATGGGGAAAAAAGAATATATGAATTATCAATCAAATACAGTTATACTTCTAAAGATTAAGACAGAAGAGTATGAGAATTGTTATTATCTTTATTTATAGCACCTTAATACACTTTAAGACCTATGCATCAATGTACAAAAAGGACAGCCCTCAGAAAATCAAAGAAAATACAACATCTGAATTCCTAGGGGGAAAAAAAGAAGCAAGTGTGGCAGTAAATGAAAATTCATCTATAGTATAGTACTTTAAAAATATCATTTAGAAGAACTAAAGCTGGCTATGATTTTGGTTAGTTTAAAACAAGAGGACAGCTAATTTAAGGATAAAAATCGACAAATGTGAATACCTCTTGTTTGAAAACTTTGCTTTTTTATACTGGAGTGAAAAATAAAAACACAAGACCATTTAGCCTGGAACTGAAAGGGCAGTGGAAACAAAAAACAATGAAGATTTCATTCTCAGGTCCTTTAGATTTTCTATCTCCAGCTTTTGGGTTTCCTCTTCTATAGATGAGGTGTTACTCTTCAACAAACCCTTCTGGTTGCTAGGGGTAATATATCTTGAGTCACATACTTTCAGCCACAAATAAGTGAACTGTGTCCCCAACAACTGCCAGCTTTTGGCGTTTTCCGCTCTATGCATATAGATGAGTGGCTGCTTTTACTCTTCACAGTTGATGAACAAACTAATTGGTAAACTGGCAACATGCTTAGTAGAAAATACATTCAAATAGGAAAAAGTAGTCTTCTCAGTAAAGGCCGTAGATTTTCCTCTTTCTACTGCTTTTGCTACCAGTTTTTAGTCCTTAAAACAAGACTGTGAACATTTATTTTACAATAATCCAATAGCCACAGCTGACATTTTGAAAGCTGCCAACTTTATACTAAGAGCTTTGGAAAACAGTTAATAAAAATAATTCTCTTGTCCTATTTTTCCTCTCCCTGCATTTTTAAAGGCATTTACTTGAAAACTATATATACATAAGCACTCATTTTCTTCTCTACCTGAAAATCTTTGCTTCATTAAAGGACTTAGAATTTTTAAAGGCAAGCAATTGATTGCATAAATGGAAGATTACAACATCATGGGGAAAAAAGAATATATGAATTATCAATCAAATACAGTTATACTTCTAAAGATTAAGACAGAAGAGTATGAGAATTGTTATTATCTTTATTTATAGCACCTTAATACACTTTAAGACCTATGCATCAATGTACAAAAAGGACAGCCCTCAGAAAATCAAAGAAAATACAACATCTGAATTCCTAGGGGGAAAAAAAGAAGCAAGTGTGGCAGTAAATGAAAATTCATCTATAGTATAGTACTTTAAAAATATCATTTAGAAGAACTAAAGCTGGCTATGATTTTGGTTAGTTTAAAACAAGAGGACAGCTAATTTAAGGATAAAAATCGACAAATGTGAATACCTCTTGTTTGAAAACTTTGCTTTTTTATACTGGAGTGAAAAATAAAAACACAAGACCATTTAGCCTGGAACTGAAAGGGCAGTGGAAACAAAAAACAATGAAGATTTCATTCTCAGGTCCTTTAGATTTTCTATCTCCAGCTTTTTGGGTTTTCCTCTTCTATAGATGAGGGTGTTACTCTTCAACAAACCCTTCTGGTTGCTAGGGGTAATATATCTTGAGTCACATACTTTCAGCCACAAATAAGTGAACTGTGTCCCCAACAACTGCCAGCTTTTGCTTTTGCACTAGCATATTATCCCTCCCTCTTAGAACGTTCTCCCCAGTTCTCTATACCAAGCCACATCCCAGATATTGTTAGTGCTGGGAGATGGCTGATTTCATTAAAAAAAAAAAATCCAAACTGGCTTTTGACAAGTTGTTTCACAGATGTCACATTGGAATTCTGCCACCAGAATACCACCTATTGTTATTAACCACTGCTTTTAGGAAATCTTGTATCATTTAACAAGAGATTAGATAAGCAAGCTTTACACCTGATATGGCCCTGAAAAATTGTTCTGGGAGTTTCAAATACTCCTCACGCATGACTATTCATAAGCCACTCAAAGCAGGCAGATACTATTACTGACTACGCCAATAATTACATATCTGCTTGCTTACTTGTTTATTATTTGTCTGTCCCACAGGAATTATAAAGTCTGTAGGGGTAGAAACTATTTTTGTTTTATTTGCCACTGTATACCCAACACCCAGGACAGCAACCAGTCACCACCCATTTCTCTGCTTCTCTTCACAGTGAATTAATGTATATTCACAGACAGAATTATGTATATTCATTCTGCTCCCAAATATCTACTTGATTCACATACTGTAGTCCCTCTGGTGTCTGTTCATAGACCACCTTAAAGAAGTGTTCCTAAAGCACATTTATCTAAAATACCAATCTCTCTATTATTATACCTTACTTGATTTTTCTTCGTACCGTTTACCACTACCAGCCATATATTATTTATTTGCCTCCCTCAACTAAAATGTTAGCCCCATGTGAAGGGGGATTTTGTTTTGCTCACTGCAGTTACCTCTAGTACCTAAAGCAGTGCTTGACTTTTAGAAGGCACTTGGCAATTATCTGTTGAATGAATGTACCTTGTGATATCGCATTTAGGATTTACTCTTACTTGTTGTGCTCCTATAACAGCAGCAAAAGGTGGAAAACTGGGAAGATTTTCTAACATAAAGGCAATATAAAATCCATCTCATAACTGTACAGCAACATGATAAACATTTCAGAGTCCTTTATTTTATTAATTTTTAGCTTATTTTGTATCCATACTCTTTCCATAGCTGTCTGCCAGAAGCATAGCCATTCACCAGATAAATCATTATTTCTTCTTCAAGTATTATACTTTGAAAAATATAACCAAGACTACTAGAGTTATACACACTCTTCAACACCACTCAGTAAAACAAGTGATGCTTGTATCTATAGAAGCACTGTCTGAGGACTTTTGGGCTTGGGGCAATCATAGATAAAAAACAAATGCTGTCTTGATATTTTAGTCTAATTCCTGTTAACTATCTTTGTTTTGATTTTGCAGTGGTATCACTGCATATTGTATAGATCATGGCATCCGGTCCCATCACTTCATGGCAAATAGGTGGGGAAAAAGAGCAAACAGTGGCAGATTCTATTTTCTTAGGCTTCGAAATCACTGCGGACAGTGACTGCTGCCACGAAATTAAAAGATGCTTACTCCTTGGAAGAAAAGCTTCAAACCTAGACAGCGTATTAAAAAGCAGAGACATCACTTTGCTGGCAAAGGTCAGTACAGTCAAAGCTATGGCTTTTCCAGTAGTCATGTATGGATGTGAGCTGGACCATAAAGAGGGCTGAGTGCTAAACAATTGATGCCTTTGAACTGTGGTGTTGGAGAAGATTCTTGAGAGTCCTGTGGACAGCAAGGAGATCAAACTAGTCAATTCTAAAGGAAATCAACTCTGAATATTCATTGGAAAGACTGATGCTGAAGCTGAAGCTCCAATACTTTGGCTACCTGATGCGAAGAGCCAACTCATCAGAAAAGACCCTGATGCTGGGAAAAATCAGGGCAAGAGAAAGGGGTGACAGAGTATGAGATAGTTTGATGGCATCACTGAGTCAATGGTCATGAGTTGGAGCCAACTCTGGGAGAGGAAGAACAGAGAAACCTGATGTACTCCAGTCTATGGGGCAGCAAAGAGTTGGATACAACTTAACAACTGAACAACAACTATTCCAAATCAATTTCTATATACAACATGGGAAAAGTAATTACTAGGGAAAATGGTAAAAATATAGATCCTTATTTGATCTTCAGGTAAAGAAAGTGGCACTAAACATATCATTCCTTCATCAACAGATAAACGCATGTCAAATGCTCATATAGTTGTTCACAAGTTTCAAAACTCATTTGACTCACATAACAATGCTGTGAGATATGGAAGATAAGTTTTGTTTCCATTTTACACATGACAAAACATAGCCTTTAAAAAACAATTACAAAAAAAAAACCAATTACAACTGAATAGACACATAAAAACATTAAAGAATCAGGGAAGATGAAACGTGGTTAATGGGGTAAGTGGGATCACTGGACTAGGTGGTGCATTCATGAATTTGTTGATTATGGCTTGTGAAAGGAAAAGTCTCATTAGGGTAACCCCTGGGCAGGGTAAATCACACTGTGCTCAGTTCCTTTCCTGGGACATTTTCATACAGGTGAAATCAAATAAAAATTACCTTTAAAGACCGCTTTGAGTGATATGATAATAACAAACAGCTCTGTAGGTTTTTTTTTTTTAAGTACTTTTTTTTTTTGGCCACTTCTGTTGGTCTTTCATTTATTTATTTTCATCCTTCTTTGTTCTTTGGCCTGTGTGGGCCTCCCAGTGCAATGGCCTCTCTCTCTGCAGAGCACTGGCTCCAAGCGCATGCACTCCAGAGCGCTGGCTCGGTAGTTGGACAGGACACATGGGTCCAGCCACTCCGCAGCACGTGGGATCTTCCCAGGCCAGGGAAGTTATATTAGAAACCTCCAATATCTTAACCAAAAAAAGAAAAGCAACCAAACTCTTTGCACGCAATCCACGTCTTGATCACTTTAACTCTTGAGGATTGAAGATCCATAATCCTAAAGTGAACTGAACTTGTGGTTCCCAGCCTATGCTTAAGGGAGGAAAGACTCTAGCAGCAACCAGAGGAGGGGAAAGGACAAGAGAGCAGTGCATTAGCAAGTATCTGAAGAAAGGCCTGAAGCTCATAGGTATGCAGTCAATAATCCTTCGGTTACTACCTAGAAAAACTGGTGACAATGACCACTGTTTATATCTCAAAACCTCGTACAAAGCTGTCCTTAATCATTCTAAGAGACCTTTAAAGGCAACTGTTCACTTGATTTCATATGGATCCAGGTTCTAGGGAGGGAAGAAGAGGGGGAGCATACAGTGTGATTTGCCTGGGATTTTCTCTTTAATAAGATGAAATGGTATTTATTAACTTACAGTGTGTGTGTTGGATTTCCCTGGTAGCTCAGCTGATAAAGAATCCACTTGAGGGCTTCCCTGCTAGTCCAGCGGGCAAAGAGTCCACCTTGCAGTGCAAGGGGCACTGGTTTGATCCCTGGCCCGGGAAGATCCCGCATGCTGCAGAGCAGCTGGACCAGTGTGTCCAATTACGAGTCAGTGCTCTGGAGCGCATATGCCCAGAGCCGGTGCTCTGCAGTGAGAGAGGCCACTGCACTGGGAGGCCCACACTGGCCAAAGAATAAACAAGGATGAAATTAAATAAATAAGTAAATAACCAATAAAAGAGGCCAAAATTAAAAAAAAAAAAAAAAAGAATCCACTTGCAATGAGGGAGATCCCAGTTCAATTCCTGGTTCAGGAAGATCTCATGGAGAAGGGATAGGCTGCCCACTCCAGTATTCTTGGGCTTCTCTGGTGGCTCAGACGGTAAAGAATCCCCCTGCAATGCAGGAGACCTGGGTTCCATTCCTGGGTTGGGAAGATCCCAAGAGGAAGGCATGGCAACCCACTCCAGTATTTTTTTTTTTGACAGTGCACATTAAATATAAATTAAAATTAAATTAAATATTTCTTAATTTACAGTGTGCGTGTTTGGCGGTAGACGGACTAAGTGGGAGGTTTGCTCTTTCTTAGGTAAAATGAAAGGTCAAGGCCACCATTTGGGCACCCTGATCCCTCCCCCAGTAATAAGGTACCTGACAGGCCAAAGAGTTATATCCGTTGGTTCCTTTGTGAGTATGAAATGCATGGATATTTTGCCAAGGAAAACTTGAGAACATTTTTACAGTTGGGTCCTGGACTTGGGGGTAGGGAAAAAGGAGAGAAAAAAAATTGTATTTTTGAGGGATGGTCATGAAGAACATTTTTTAAAGGCTATTTTATTGTTTTTTATGTATGTGCTTAATTATGATAACTCACATCATAGTGATTTATTAAGTCTTTATAAATATCATAAAACAGAAAGCTCATTTCAAACATTCTAGTTTTTACAGATGGTTTAATTTCAAAGTAGTGATGCCAAGACGAAAGAAGAAATAAGGAAACATCCTCCATTTTCACATTTAATTTCTTGGTCTAGTTCTACATCACACAAAAAATGAGGTCTATTGAAGGAGTCTGTCAATCTAACACACAAGAACCCACTTACACTATTCAGATATGGAAAATTCAAGAGTAAAACACTGGGACTTCCCTAGTGGTCCAGTGACTAAGACTCTGAGGTCCCAGTGCAGCAAACCCGGGTCCAAACCCTGGTCTGGGAAATAGATGCCATATGTTGCAACTAAGACCCAGTGCAGCCAAATAAATAAAATTTAAAAAAAAAAAAAAAAAAGAGTACAATACTCTCAACAAGTTAAATTAAAGCTTCCTAACTAGCAGATATTCCTAGGTCTTATACACTAGAGTGCTTAATAGAATGCAGCCCCATAAATTCACTCATGTAGTAGCTCCCATCTGCCAAGCAGAACAAATTGTTGATTTGTGCTTAATAAGTCAAATATGCATCAATTATTTGTAAGTACATAAAGACAAATGCTAAATTCAGGTTCCAGAGTGAAGGAGGAAAAGAGCAAACTCCTTCTCCTAAGAGACTTAAGAGAATTTTCTCTGTGATCTTGATGAACTTTGAGCTCTGTTCAAAACTATTTAACCTTAGGAACAGAAGCCATAGCCCCAGAGATAAAGAACGAATAGTCCACCAGACCTGTGTATGATAAGGAAACAAGCCTGGCATCTAAGCCAGAGGTTAACTCTGTATCTAAGCCTCCCAGAGCTAAGAAAAGCACACTGTCATTTAAAGACTGATCATCAATTATAAGTTTACCTAATCAATCTATGCTGATTGAAATCAGACTTCATGTTGGAATGTACTCTGTGATTTAATCATGTTCTTCACGACAATGTTTATGGGAAAACTTTGGGGGATTTGGGGAAGTGGGTTTAGGCACGTATACTTTGGGTACAAATGGTTGTCACAAAATTCAGCCGGGTTCCTTGGCTAATTATGATAACTCACATCAAAAAGTTTATAAATATCATAAAACAGAAAGCTCATTTCAAACATTCTAGTTTTACAGATGGTTTAATTTCAAAGTAGTGATGCCAAGGCGAAGAAGAAATAAGGAAACATCCTCCATTTTCACATTTAATTTCTTGGTCTAGTTCTACATCACACAAAAAATGAGGTCTATTGAAGGAGTCTGTCAATCTAACACACAAGAACCCACTTACACTATTCAGATATGGAAAATTCAAGAGTAAAACACTGGGACTTCCCTAGTGGTCCAGTGACTAAGACTCTGAGGTCCCAGTGCAGCAAACCCGGGTCCAAACCCTGGTCTGGGAAATAGATGCCATATGTTGCAACTAAGACCCAGTGCAGCCAAATAAATAAAATTTAAAAAAAAAAAAAAAAAAAGAGTACAATACTCTCAACAAGTTAAATTAAAGCTTCCTAACTAGCAGATATTCCTAGGTCTTATACACTAGAGTGCTTAATAGAATGCAGCCCCATAAATTCACTCATGTAGTAGCTCCCATCTGCCAAGCAGAACAAATTGTTGATTTGTGCTTAATAAGTCAAATATGCATCAATTATTTGTAAGTACATAAAGACAAATGCTAAATTCAGGTTCCAGAGTGAAGGAGGAAAAGAGCAAACTCCTTCTCCTAAGAGACTTAAGAGAATTTTCTCTGTGATCTTGATGAACTTTGAGCTCTGTTCAAAACTATTTAACCTTAGGAACAGAAGCCATAGCCCCAGAGATAAAGAACGAATAGTCCACCAGACCTGTGTATGATAAGGAAACAAGCCTGGCATCTAAGCCAGAGGTTAACTCTGTATCTAAGCCTCCCAGAGCTAAGAAAAGCACACTGTCATTTAAAGACTGATCATCAATTATAAGTTTACCTAATCAATCTATGCTGATTGAAATCAGACTTCATGTTGGAATGTACTCTGTGATTTAATCATGTTCTTCACGACAATGTTTATGGGAAAACTTTGGGGGATTTGGGGAAGTGGGTTTAGGCACGTATACTTTGGGTACAAATGGTTGTCACAAAATTCAGCCGGGTTCCTTGGCTAAGAGGACACTCCGCCATCGGCCCGCAGGGCCCTCCACTATCTACACTGTCACTTTGTGTGAGTCTGTTTCCCAGAGATTGGCTACAACAGGAGAAAAGTCAGAAGGAACAAGGAACAATATAAGGTAACTCAAAAATCCAGAAGGGGAATAACTTCTCTAAATGAAAATCATTTTATCTGAAAAATAACTTATTGTATAGAAAATTTTTCACAAGATATTCCACCCTGCTGTGAACCAGAATTAAATAAGATACAGTTAGGCAAATGGTAAGTAATCTATCAGATATCCACTAGAAGTGTTTCAGAAATTCAGAAAAGGACTTCAGAAATTTTAACTTTTAGTCAGGAACACAGTAGCTGTAACAAAGTGAAATAAACTTCTTTGGTAAATGTGGACAGGAGAACCAGAAAAGTTCTGGTCAAGTCAAATTATGGGGAACCAAAATTTTATGCTATAACACTGGGCTGGAAAATATATTTAAAATATATTCTGATCCGTTTTCAGTGGACTCAAGTGGGAAAATCATGTCACTGAGTAATTATGAACACTGATTCTCAAATTTTAATCTAGAAAGTACACACATCTATTAAATGGAAAGACTCCTCTGCAAAGTAGCACTTCTAATTTTTGAAAATTGTAAAGTGACAAAACGTGAAGTTTAATCAGGCAATTTTTGTTGCCATATTTTCAGGAGGGCTCTTTTAGAAGCTGAATAAGATGAACAGATCATGCAAGATATTTTTAAATGTCCCACAGGGCTTCAGAATTCTCACCACACTGTGGGGGTCTTGAAAAAAAAGGAAATAATAGCACATGTTCATCACTACCTTAACAATACACATTGATTTGACACCTA
Organism: Tragulus kanchil; assembly: GCA_022376925.1. Lineage (NCBI taxonomy): Eukaryota > Metazoa > Chordata > Mammalia > Artiodactyla > Tragulidae > Tragulus > Tragulus kanchil. The sequence continues at coordinate 59,027,722 of JAIOJX010000001.1, read as the reverse complement.
TTATCTTTCATTTTACCCTCTCAACTCTGACCTAGACACTATTTAGCAGAAGAGAATAAGCAATGTCATCTCCTCCATGAATCTTTACCCAACCCTTTTGTTATTTGGTTCTAATTACAATTTGCCTGGTTTAGAAGTTACAGGTTACAATTATAATTTGCTTGGTTTGCTGATTATTTCCCCCAAACTGACACTCTGCCAATTATCCAGATTATGAGCACCTCAAAGGTGGGGAACTGAATGCTAATTACCTTTGAAAAACTTTAAAGAAATAAGTTAAAAATTTTTAAAAATTACCTTTCTACACTAGCACTGCCTTCTGGCACATAATATGCACTTAAAGTTGAACGAATGAATCTGTCGAATATTAGTTCAACAGGAGGTTAGGATGTGACTAGCAGACAAGTTTTAAGACACTTCCTTCTCATTCCACCTCGCTGCTGAATTAAAGCCTGGACCATCATTTCAACGCCACAATATCAAACTAGAAGTTGTCTCGAGAAAAGAGCTCTAGTCTCCCCAGTGACCCAAAGTTTGCCGCGCACCCGCCCAAGAAGAATGGTCTCAAAGCAAAAATCCCAGACTAGACCCAAAGAGAGTTCTTGATTTGTAAATCAAAGAAGTGAAGCCAGGATGGATTAAGCGGGAAGAGACACTTCCGTTGCTTTAACTGGTTTGCTTTACAACTTTGGCTCTGAAAGAAAGGGCCGGGCCAAACTCTCCAGAGAGAAATCAAGTACGATCCCTCCGGGAGGCGATCCTAAGAATTTGAAAACTTGGAGACAAAGCGAAAGACGCTATATCGCAAGGGATCAGCAATTCTGAGACCTACTCCGCACCTTCACCCCGCACTCCGACTCTCCCCCGACTCCCGAACCTCTCATTCGGTGCCGATGCCTCGAGACGCGATTGGAGCTCCTCCCTTTCGCCTCACCATCCGTCCTTACAGACAATTACACCCCCACCCCACCCCCAGGGTGCTGATGAGCCCCGGCGGGGGTGGGGGAGGTTAGGGAAAAAAGTTACGCGCGCACAACTACGAACTGGCCGGGGTCACTAGCCTAAATGAGACCCGCCCACTTCTAACGCCTGTCACCTGCCCCCTCCCCCGTGGGAAGCGACAGAGCAGGTACTCCGTGTCTGGAAGGGCCCCTCCTTTGCCCCAGTTTCTTCCGAAAGAACACCCCTGCTCCCTTTCGCCGTCCCACCCAAAGAGTAACGGCTGGTCTAAGGAGGCGTTCTCAGGACTCAGTGAGGGCGACGGAAAGGTGGTGGTGGGAGAACCCTAGTAACAACCACCCCCCTCCCCCCACCCGCCCAGGGTTTAGGATCAGGCGGCGGGCGCCGGCGAGTAACTGTCCCCCTCATCACCTTGTAAGTACCAGCGAACACGCGGCCCGAGGCAGAGAGGGTGGGGGTGATGGCGACAGCTTACCTGTGAGTCCCCCGCCGCCTTCCTCCCCGTAACCCCGACGCCGCTGCAGCACGAAGTAGTCATTGGACCTTTCCATCATCCACAGTTTAAGCGCATTTTTCATGAGCACTTCCTCCGGCTTCAGCCACATCGCGAAGAACTTTACGCCGTCCTGGAGCGGCGACCCAGACGTCCTCCTCACCTTACACCTCCACTCGTTTCCTCCCCTCTACTTCTCCTCCTACCATATCGGCCTAAGGCGGCAGCCGCTAGGCTTCTGCTCTTCCACACTTCCCCCAACCCTCCCTTCTCTCCCACGTAGGCGGCAAGATTGCCAATTCCCGCCCACAGCGTTACCACCCGACTGGGAAATAGTCCCGTCCCCTTTCCTCCTGGGAAGTGTAGTTTCCTTCCCACTTTTCTGTACTCAAGCACCAGGAACACGAGACTACACTTCCCACAATCCATTGGGGGCGAGAACTGGGCTGGGTGTGCTTTTAAAGCCAGTCCCGCCACCAGTTAAGTGAATTTTGCCAATCGGACGTTTAAAGTGTTTTTTGGGGGGCAAATAAGTGAGGCCCGGGTATAGAAGTGTTATGCCTTCTCATCCTTTTACACTCGAGGGTGTAAAGTTATAGAAAGCAGTCTCTGGAATTCGGGGGTAACGAACGGCCATTCTGGGAAGGAGCAGTAGGGGCAACTACGTTTAATGAGCTCTTACTGTGTACTGAAGGGATTTCATTCACAGGGTCTCACATACACAGAAGTCTCACGAAGTATATCTCACTCAGGACTCTGTATATAAACAAACGAGTTGTGGGATTCGGTGACTTAGCTAAACTCACACAGTAAGTGGAGTCTGATACCATTTCTTGCCTGATTGAAAAAATCTTTCTTAGATTAAGATCTTTCTGCCCTACAGTAAGAATATAAAATCTCCAGAAGCCACACCGTTTTTTTCCACGCCGTGGGCTCCTCCCTTCCCAGATCTGTTAAATGTTGTAATCAGCCACAAAAAAGTCCAACTTTGCTTTACTGGATATAAGTAAGTTATGAGCGACTTTTCTCCCCTTTCTTAAGCTCTTTAAGAATCACTTTCAGGGCAGCCCGTACCTTTTTGTACCTTATCAATGATACGCAGCTGCTTAAGCACTATGAGGTCAGTGGCTTGTGAGAAATCATTATGAGAAAGTATTTGAAGGACTTTTATATTTACCGCCGTCACTAAGCCCACCAGAATTAAAAAGTGCACTAAAAGTGAAAAGGAAGGAAAGCGTATATTGAAAGGAAAGCGTTGAGAGGCAGCATACAGGAAAAAAGGGGGGGGGGGGCTTGGCAAACTTTTGAAAATAAAGCCTCAAGGATCTGGTTTTTTTTTTTGTTTTTTTTTTTGTTTCTTAAATGAGGTGGGGCACACCCCAATGCCACGTCGTGAGGCCAAAAAAAAGTCTGCCTTGAAAGAGCGTCTGTGGTTTAAATCTCACAAAATGTGGGCCAGCTCAAACAAGGTAGGCATGTGCTACAAGCAGGGATTTTTTGTGTAAGTGAAAAAAGGCCAATTTGGGATTCTCTTCTTCTAAGATACAGTTATTCATCGCAAGGCAACTTTCTGGGGTAGGGTGGGGGGAGTCAGTCTTCTCAGAGCCCACACTGCAGAGTATCCTTGGGAAAAGCCATTCCAATTTGGATGTGTATTAAAGAAGAAAATTTCTTAAATCTTCCTGGAGAAAGATCAGTAAATATGGCAAAAAGAGAGAGAGAGAGATGCGAAGTATCCTTTATTTTTACCTTTCCTTCCCCTTTTTATTTCCTTCCTCATCAGGCCACATTCTCTTCCAATACCCTAAAACCGTAAGAGTTGTGGCAAGGGAAGTGCACAGCGGGATGGTTCCTATGTCTCTTTACTGGGCAACTCTATTCAGATGAACCCATCTGCTCCCTGTTACAGAAGTGGACCAGATTTTGGCTTCATTGTTCCTGCTGTAGTAAACAAACATTTCATTGATTGTGTAAATAAAACAGTTTTAAATTACTCCTGGGATATAAAGTTTTGGCTTGATCATCAACGATACTGTATTTGAAAATAGAGGTGTCTTTCTTAAAATGCTTCAAAAAACCAGAGCATGAACACTATACAATTGTGTGTGTTAGTGTACATTGTTTTAAGAGAAGGAGGACCGGAATTACAAACTGACACAGATATCACTTCTGGTAACGTGCTGGTAATATCTCTATGTATCTATGACTGGCTATACAGATAGTCATTTAGTCCTCATTAATAAGCCTGTACATTTTTTAAAAATTATTTATGTATTTATTTATTTTTGGTTATTGTGGGTTTTCACTGCTGCCACAGGCTCTTTAGTTGCAGGGAGTGGGGGCTACTCTCTCATTGAGGGGAGCAGACTTCTTGTTGTGGTGACTTATCTTGTGGAACTCGGGCTGTAGGGCACACGGGCTTCGGTAGTTGCTGCACATGGATTCAATAGTTGCAGCTCTGAGGCTCTAGAGCACAGGTTCAATAGTTGTGGCTCACAGGATTAGTTGCTCTGCAGCATGTGGGATCTTCCTGGATAAGGAATAGAATCTTCCTGGATCAGGGATTGAACCCATGTCTCCTGCATTGGCAGGTAAACTCTTTACCACTGAACTACCAGGGAAGCCAAGCCTGTACATTTTAACATCCTTAATTTGCAGATGAACAGGAGGCTTAGAGAAGTTAACTTGCTTAAAATCACGTAACTAAATAAATGTCAGAGCTGGAGTTTGAACCTGGGTTTGTCTGACTACAAACCCTGACAATATGGTTTATAGATAGTCTTATAGTCTTTTTCTTTAACATTTTAAAAAATGAGATATTAGTTTCAGGTATACAGTGAAATGATTCAGTTATTTTTTGTTCAGATAATTTTCCATTATAGTTTATTACAAGATATTGAGCCTTGTCCCTATATTATATAAGAAATTCTTATTGCTTATCTACTTTGTATATAGTAGTCTGAATCTTAATCCCATGCTCCTAATTTATCTGACCCCCTTTCCTTTTGGGGAAAGTTTAAGTAAACAAACATTTCATTGATTGTGTAAATAAAACAGTTTTAAATTACTCCTGGGATATAAAGTTTTGGCTTGATCATCAACGATACTGTATTTGAAAATAGAGGTGTCTTTCTTAAAATGCTTCAAAAAACCAGAGCATGAACACTATACAATTGTGTGTGTTAGTGTACATTGTTTTAAGAGAAGGAGGACCGGAATTACAAACTGACACAGATATCACTTCTGGTAACGTGCTGGTAATATCTCTATGTATCTATGACTGGCTATACAGATAGTCATTTAGTCCTCATTAATAAGCCTGTACATTTTTTAAAAATTATTTATGTATTTATTTATTTTTGGTTATTGTGGGTTTTCACTGCTGCCACAGGCTCTTTAGTTGCAGGGAGTGGGGGCTACTCTCTCATTGAGGGGAGCAGACTTCTTGTTGTGGTGACTTATCTTGTGGAACTCGGGCTGTAGGGCACACGGGCTTGAGTTGCTGCACATGGATTCAATAGTTGCAGCTCTGAGGCTCTAGAGCACAGGTTCAATAGTTGTGGCTCACAGGATTAGTTGCTCTGCAGCATGTGGGATCTTCCTGGATAAGGAATAGAATCTTCCTGGATCAGGGATTGAACCCATGTCTCCTGCATTGGCAGGTAAACTCTTTACCACTGAACTACCAGGGAAGCCAAGCCTGTACATTTTAACATCCTTAATTTGCAGATGAACAGGAGGCTTAGAGAAGTTAACTTGCTTAAAATCACGTAACTAAATAAATGTCAGAGCTGGAGTTTGAACCTGGGTTTGTCTGACTACAAACCCTGACAATATGGTTTATAGATAGTCTTATAGTCTTTTTCTTTAACATTTTAAAAAATGAGATATTAGTTTCAGGTATACAGTGAAATGATTCAGTTATTTTTTGTTCAGATAATTTTCCATTATAGTTTATTACAAGATATTGAGCCTTGTCCCTATATTATATAAGAAATTCTTATTGCTTATCTACTTTGTATATAGTAGTCTGAATCTTAATCCCATGCTCCTAATTTATCTGACCCCCCTTTCCTTTTTGGGGAAAGTTTGTTTTCTTTGTCTGTCTGTTTCTGTTTCATGATAGATTCATTTTTATTGATATCATATAATATTTGTCTTTGTCTAATTTACTTCGCTTAGTGTGATATTCTCTAGGTCCATCTATGTTGCTGCAAATGGCATTATTCCATTCCTTTTTTATGGCTGAGTAATATTCCACTGTGCACTGTCTGTGTGTGTGTGTGTGTGTGTGTGTGTGTGTGTGTGTGTGTGTGTGTGTACCACATCTCCCTTATCCGTTCATTTGTTGATGGACACTTAGGTGGCTTCTGTATCTTGGCTATTATAAACAGTACTGCTATGAGCATTGGTGTGCATGTAAGGAACCTGAGAATAGTCTGAAACTTCTCACTTTTACCACCTCCACTGATTACGCACACACCACTCTACTTTTTTTTAAAAAAGGCCATTCCATCTTCCTATTATCACATCACTTTCCTGCTGCATTGTAATAGGTTTTCAACTCATTTGTCTACCACCATTCTTATCTTCTGACTTATCCAAACCAAGTATTTATGGACACAGTGGTATACTATGCAGGTCTGAATAATACCTCATTTATCCAAAGGTCAGTCTTTCAGCTGACTCAGCCTTCTAAATCATAGTCTCAGACATCTGTGTGAAAAGGTACTGGGAACCCCCAAATAGCAATTCCAAATCCTGTGCCATGGAAAGGCTGGGGCTGTCACTCAAGATTCCACTGGATTCTTATTTGAAATGGATTTCACAAGCTTAGTTGATACAGTCTGAAGCAGGTTTAGAAGCAGTAAGATTCAAAACAGGTGGAGCATTGCTACAGGAGAGCCATCTAAAACTTTAGTACTCAAAATACAGACCCTGGACCATCAACCTTTGAATCACCAGGGAGCTTGCTATTAGGTTGGTGTTAAAGTAATAGAAATTCAGAATCTGAGAACCCATTCCAGACCTTAGAATCAGAGTGTGCATTTTAACCAGATCCCAGGTTATTTGTAGGCATATTAAAGTTTCAGATGCACTAATTGAAAGCAAATTGGATATTTGAAAATCATATCTTATAGCAAATTAGGGATGGTTAATTATGTTTCTACTAAGAGCTAATAGATGATTTTTAAAAAACTAAGCTTTATTAATTAATTTTAGATGACTGATTTTTAAGTTTATATCGGGACATGCCAATTAATATTTAGTTGGAGGAGAAATAGGCCCTAGGTATCCATGCTAAACTCTACTTATATATAATATTATATATAATATTGCTCTCCAACCAGGGAATCCCTGGTGGCTTAGATGGTAAAAAAATCTGCCTGTAATGCACGATACCTGGGTTCGATCCCCGGGTTGGGAAGATCCCCTGGAGAAGGAAATAGCAACCCATTCCAGTATTCTTGCCTGGAGAATTCCATGGAGGGTGGAGCCTGGTACGCTGCAGTCCATGGGATCCCAAGAGTTGGACACAACCTAGTAACTAACACACACACTCTCTCTAACCATAAAAAAATCTAGGTGTCTACAAGTGTCTCATATTTATGAGACTGTATGTTTCTATAGGAGGAAAGGTTAAGAACTAGTGAGTAGTGCTTTTCAAACTTTTCACTGAATTTCCTCTATGGTAGAAGATAATAAACATTTTTCTCTGGAGGTCAAAGTGCCCACCATAATGATGAACTTCTTTTAAATCTCATGCAGTATGTAAACCTAAATTTTATATTGTTTAAAATGTTTAAAAATATTTTTTGAATCTACTCTAAATGGAAGATACAATGAGTAAGGTAAATAACTTAGAATTTTTATAATCTGTGATTAAACTGTTCCAAATATTATAGAACATAACCAAAATACTTGGTAAATGAACCAAAACCAGATGGAATGGGGAGAAGAATTGTACCTAGCATTCCAATTGTATCTTTAAATATATTTTTACTGATTTATCTGGAAACCATGTATATTCTTACTTATAATACCACCTGACTTTTATAAATCAACTCTCAGAAAATCCCCCCATCTTAGGTTGGACACTATCTATAATACAAACTTATCTACTGTCACTGTTTTAAAAAATCAACTTATATTTTGAATGTTATGTTGTGATTTAGTTGCTAATTGTGTCCGACTCTTCTGCAACCCCACGTACCTGATGTAGCCCATCAGGCTGCTAGGGAAGCCACCAGGGAAGCCCTATATTGTGACTATGTGAAAGTAATAAAGTCTGTTGCTCAAACTTTTTTTATTATCAAAAGATAATACCAGGAAGAAAATTCACATGAAATTCCTCACCTTTGCATATACCCAAGAGAATTGAAAGCATAAATCTATACAAGGATTTGTACATGAATGCTCATAGGAGCATTATCCATAATGGCCATAAAGTGGTAATGATCCAAGTGTTCATTAGCTGATGAATGGATAATCAAATATGGAATACCCATACACTGGAATATTCTTCAGCAATGAAAAAGAATGAAATACTGCTTCAATGTGGATAGACCTTGGAAACATTATGCTAGGGGGAAGAAGGCAGTCACAAAATACCATATATTATAAGATTCCATTTAAATGTAATGTCCAGAATAGGCAAATCTATAGAACCAAAAAGCTGATTGGTGTTTGCTTGGGGCTAGGAATGGGAAAAGAAACAGGGCAAATGGATATGAGGAGACTTCTGGGGATAATGAAATGTTCTCAGACTTGCCTGTGGTGAGTGCAACTGTATACAACTTTAGAACCATACATTTACAATGGGTGAATTTTTGGTACATAAATTATATTTTCATACAGCTAGTAAAAATTCAAAAAATCATAAATGTCTCCCCAGAAGAACCCCTACAAAGCTTGAAATGAGTAATTTTTTAAGAATACAGACTAACTTTATAGTGTGGGATCACATACACACACACACACACACACACATTTGGCATATTGCCACATAAGGCATATGCATACACTGGATTTGATAATCATGGTGCTGATGTGTTCCAAAAGATTGTTTATTCTTGACATGTTTGGCAAAGTAAGGAGATGCTTTTATCTCACTAACAGCACCCCAACAATGACACTGCCAAAGAGAAGCGTATATTAAAAGTTAGTCTATGATAACTAAACACATGACACAAACTTTTGTTGGAATATTTTATTTACATTTTTTTTATTTAAAGAGAATCAATACAAATCAGGACATATTTACAGCATTTCAAATCAGTGTACAAGAATGCAATGTTTTCATCCATTCTACATTTAGCCAACAAAAATACATGTCTATTCTGCTTCTGCTTAAATTCTGCTGGAATTTGTACTGGAAACAAAACTCTAAAATCAAAGATAAGCCACAGAAAATATAAAGTGCATTTTTATAATAGCTCTATTTAACTTTGGTGGATGAAGCTTCAAACTTGATATTAAGGCACCTGGAATTCTCCCCCCAACCCTGCCCCGAATTCTTTTTCAAACACCAAGAAAATGCATTCATGAAATTTATAGCAACATGGACAGAATTTTAGTTTACCTACTGTTATTTTAGCCCACTTAGGTAAAATGTAAACAATTTTCAGTCAATCTTTTTTGGAAAACATTTTCTATAGACTAATTTCTGTAGGCAAATTCATACACAAAGATCAATTACCAATTTTTGTGACTTATTCACAATCATTTTCAAATAGTATGATGATTTACATGTTTTGCTTTTGAAAGTCCCATACGTAAAGTTTAAGAAGTAGTTATACAGTGTTTTTATAAGGAAAGGTTTGTCTATGATCTTTTGTCAAATTGGTGTCAGTAATATACCAATCAATCCAGTCCAGTCCATATTCTCTGAGAAACTCTGCTTGACACTCACATGAAGTACATTTAGCTTAATTTTAAAAACAAGAAATAGTTAAAATGATTATTTTGCTTTAATCTGGTTCTATCAACTTAATGTAGCTCAAATAGACATTTCATGAAGTACTAGCCTAAGTTTGCATTGTTTTTAAAATTACAATTCCAGATCAATATAAGCACCTGGAGAAAAACCCTGACACATATAGCCCAAGCTAAAGTAGTATTATTTTTAATTAAGATACTATCATCAAATAAAGTGATCAAAGCTGCTTCACATTTTAAAAGCAACATGTTTCGATAAGAAAATTGTTATCAATGGAAAACATGTTTACTTGACAAGAGTTTTGATTTTTTAAAAATGTTGCTACCACTAGAGGAAACAAGAGGAAACTTGCCTATGAAAAGCATTATAATGAGTTTGTGGAAAAAGTTAATAGGTTAAATATTTAAGTCATTTAACTATAGCATAGTATTAGTCATTTCAGTACTTTCAGTATCATTCTTATTTTATTAAGTTTATCCAGTTCATTAGTAGTAAACTAGGCCCTGATTGGCAGTTTGGTTATTACTAAAGGTTCAGGTTTTCTATTGACACAGCATTTATGATTTGATTTCTCGAACAGCAGTCTCCTGATCAGGACTTTCATCTTCTTCAAAGGTTGGGTTGTCAATGTGAGGAACAACATCCACTGCTATGGAATTTGCTTCATGGTTTACCAGCTGTAGATTTTCATCTTTAAAAAGAAATGGCACTTTTAGGATGATTTCACCCCTCTCTTCTTTAAAACAAAATTCAACACACATGTCAAGAAGCCTTTCTTATGTAATTCGATCATACTCTCATTATCACACTCATTCCCTATTCCTTTAATATGATTTTGCTGCCTTGTATAAAGCACTTATGCGTGTGTGCTCAGTCGCTGCTGTAATGCCCTACTCTTTGTGACGCTATGGGCTGTAGCCCACCAGGTGCCTCTGTCCATGGGATTTTCCAGGCAAGAATACTGGAGTGGGTTGCCATACCCTCCTCCAAGGGATCTTCCTGACCCAGGGATTGTAGCCTTGTCTCCAGCATCTCCTGCTTTGGCAGGTGGTTCTTCACCACTAGTGCCACCTGGAAAGCCCTATAACACTTATAGCGCTACATTAATGTATAATCACCATTTTGTTGATTCATACGTGTGCTTACATTTACTTATAGCATCCGTAAGAGTACAAGTTATGTCTTCCACTTCTTCTCTATTTTAAATATAATAGCTCTTAAAATCAACTTCATGTTTGAATCACCTGGGCACTTTGAAAAATTATCTATTCTTTTGCTTATAGATAGACAAGACAGATCTGTGTGTAGGCTCACTATTTCCTTCTCCAGGGGATCTTTCTGACCCAGGGATCAAACCTGCATCCCCTGTGTCCCATTGGTAGGCAGATTCTTTATAAGCTGGTAGATAGGTAAGACAAATAAGACTAAAACGAATCAAGCAGGAAATTGTGGAGGGAGTTCCCAAAATGGAATACAAGTGAATGTAATTATTTTACAGATGAAATACATATAATCATCCTGAAGAGAGTGGAAAGAAAAGAACTAACGTAAGTAATTTTGGAAAAAAATATTTTGACTATATCCTCTAAGTCTAAAAGTAAAGAACTACACTAGTTAGTGAAACTGTTTTTCCCAATGGCATGTTAGCAATGTTTCAACTTATGTGTACTTTTGGAGAAGGAAATGGCAACCTATTCCATTATTCATGCCTGGAAAATCCCATGAGTGGAAAAGTCTGGCAGGCTACAGTCCATGGGTCACAAATATACATATATGGGCTTCCCGGGTAGCTCAGTGGTAAAGAACATGCTTGCAATGCAGCGTGGGCACGGCAACCCACTCCAGTATTTTTGCCTGGAGAATCCCATGGACAGAAGAGCCTAACAGGTTATCATGTATCAGTATGAACTAGCTGTTCTTCAGATAAGTGACTGTAGATGTGTGTATATTTGTGTGAGTGCATACACATATTTCCTAGCTTTGTTCCTTGAATGAGCTAATAGCAATGACATTCCAATAGTAATGAGCATACCTAGTGGCCAAATCTTGATTCTGAGGTACTGTTCTCCAATAAAAGCCCCCACTCCCTGAAAAAATAACCCATTCAAGGGGCTAGGGCAGGAGAGTCGATTAGCCTCAATTCTAGCCTAGGGGCCAGCAAACTACATCTCGCAAGCCAAATCCATAGCTTAGTGTGGTTTTTACATTTTTGAGGGGCTGGAAAATAAAATAACATGCCCCCCCCCCCCACAAAAAGAAACAAAGATCTATGGTTTTCAAAGCCTAAAATATTTACTATTTGGCCCTTTACAGAAAAGTTTGCCAATCCCTGGCCTAGGACATCTTGTGATACCAGAAAGTAAGGAAGTGCTCAAAATAGACAAATACATAAATAATGGGACATTTTAAAAGAAAACCAACTAACTCAAGGGCATTCCCAATGGCCAAATCTACGACAATCTAACCATGAATAAACCATGAGAATAATATTATGGAATAAGAGTCCATAATAAGAGTCCATCTGTAAGTCCATATTATTATAAATAGTTGAATAAATAAATGGAGAAATGATAGCTCTTTCTTAAAATATAAGCTTAATTAATGTAAAAACAAGGATGGAAATTGAAAATCACCATTTGGCACACACTTCAGTAATAATTATTGTAAGAAAGAAATATCAATCATTGCTAAAATCAGTAGGTAAAAAGGATGATGAGAAATAGGACATTTGCATGGTTCCCAAGTGTCTCTTATAGATTATTGTTTTATAAACAATAATCATAAAGGGAAATGCAATAACTTTAAAAAAGACAAAGCCTGGTAGGTACTGCCTTAACCAAGTGAAAAAATTAAAACCACTGGTAATAAGACATGGGCATAATGTGCCTCAATCTATGACATGAGGCAGACAAGATATGATATGTGGCTTTCTTTGCCAGAAATACACAATGGACAATGAATTCAAATCATTGGGAAACAGCAAACAATTCCAAAGAGAGGGATGTTTTACAAAATAACTAACTGGTGGCCTTCAAAGGTGTCAAAGTCAAGAAAAAATAAACTAAGGAGGGCTTCCTTGGTGGTCCAGTGGGTAAAGAGTCCGCCTTGCAGTGCAAGGGGTGCCGGTTTGAACCCTGGCCCGGGAAGATCTCACATGCTGCGGAGTGGCTGGACTGGTGTGTCCAGTATCATAACTGGAGCACGTGCGCCCAGAGCCAGTGCTCTGCAACGAGAGAGGCCACTGCACTGTCAGGCCCACACCGGCTGAAGAATACAGATGCACAAAAAATAAATAAACAAAAAATCAAAAACAAAACTAAGGAACAGTCACAGATTAGTGACTAAGAGGACATGACAATTAAATGTAATGTGGACCTCTCAGCAAATTGGGTATAGACGGAACATATTCAAACATAATAAAGGACATATATGAGGACTTCCCTGGTGTTCCAGTGGTTAAGACTCCATGCTTCCAATGCAGGGGGTGTGGGTTGGATCCCTGGTCAGGGAGCTAAGATCCTACATGCTTCATATGTATGAGATGAACTAATATTTGACAAGGGAGCCAAGAACATTCAATCGGGAAAAGACAGTCTTCAATAAATGGTGCTGGGTAAACTATATAAATATGCAAAAGAATGAAACTGGACCCACATCTTACACCACTTAGAAAATGAACTCTAAATAGATTAAGGATTTAAAATACCAAAATTAACAAAAGGGACTACATCAAAGCAAAAAGCTTCTTCTCAGCAAAAGATATAATCAAAACAATGAAAAGTCAAGCTATAAAATGGGAGAAAATATTTGCAAACCACATATCAGGTAAGGGGTTAATATCCAAAATATATAAGGAACTCACACAATTCAATAGCAAAAAAAAGTAAGTAATCTGATTTAAAAATGGGCAGAAGAATTGAAACAGATACTTTCCCAAAGAAGACATGCATGCGTGCTCAGTTGCTCAGTCATGTCTAATTCTTTGCAACCCCATGGACTGTAGCCACCAGGCTCCTCTGTCTGTGGGATTTTCCAGACAAGAACATTGGTGTGGGTTGTCATTTCCTCCCCCAGGGCATCTTCTCAACCCAGGGATCGAACCCACATCCTCTCTGGCTCCAGAATTGGCAGATGGATTCTTTACCACTGTCCCATCTGGGAAGCCACTTAAAGAAGACATACGGATATAAATGGCCAATGGGTACATGAAAAGATGTTCAGCATCACCAATCATCAGGGAAATGCAAATCAAACCACAATGAGATATTGCCTCACACTTGTTAGAATAGCAATTATGAAAAAGACAACAGATAAGTATTGGTGAGGATGTGAAGGAAAGGGAACTCTCATACATATGGGAAACATGTATGGAGGTTCTCAAAAAATTTAAAAAAGAACCACCATATCATCTAGCAATCGAACTTCTGGGTTTACAGCCAAAGGAAATGAAATCACTATCTTAAAGAGATAGCTGCATCTGCATGTTCACCGCAGCATTGTTGACAATAGCCAAGACATAGAAATAACCTAAGCGTCTACTGACTGATGAGCAAATAAAGAAAATGTGACAGACACACACACAAACACACACATACACTCACACAAAGGAATATTATTCAGCCATGAGAAAGAAGGAAATCCTGCCATTTTCAACACTGTGGGCAGATTTTGACAATGCTGCGCTAAGTGATATAAGAGAGAGAAAGACAAATATTGTATGGTATCACTTATATGTGGAATCTTAAAAAGAAATCCAAATTCATAGAAACAAAGAATGGTGGTTGCAAGAGGCTGGAAGGTGGGAGAAATGGGAAAATGATCATCAAAGGGTACAAGTTTCCAGTTATAAGATGAATAAGTTCTTAGGAATTTAATATATAGTATGGTGACTACAGTTAACAATTCTGTATAAAATACTTGAAAGTGGCTAAGTGTAGATCTTAAATGTTCTCACCACACACACAATTTGTAATTATGTGAAATAATGGATTTATCAACTGATCGTTCTCTGGTTGTGTCAAGTGTGTGCGTGCAAAGTCACCTCAGTCCTGTCCCACTCTTTACCACCCCATGGACTGTAGCCCAGCAGGCTGCTCTGTCCATGGGATTCTCCAGGCAAGAATACTGCAGTGGTTGCCATGTCATCCTCCAGGGGATCTTCCTGACCCAGGGATTGAACCTGCATCTCTTAAGTCTCTTGCATTAGCAAGCAGGTTCTTTACCTCTAGTGCCACCTGGGAAGCCCCATATGTCAAGTATATTTCACTAAAACTGAGGAAAAATGGGAGAAGAGGAAATGCAATGTGGGATCCTAGACAGAAAAAGTACATTAATGGGTCAACTGGTGAAACGGGAATAAATCAGTTTAGTTATTAATGTTTTATCATATAATTTCTGATTCTGATAACTGTATATGGTTATATACGATGTTAACACTTGGAGAAGTTCAGTGATGGGTGTATGTGCATTCTTTTTACTATTTTTGAAACCTTTTTTTAGTCAGGCTGAAACTATTAAAAAAAGAGAACACCTGTACTTGGGCCCCCCATATCTCATGGATTCCAATGGAACTATTCTGTAGTAGAGCTCAGGCATCAGTAATGTTTAAAGTTCCTCTGGATGAGTCTAATGTGCAGCCAGGATTAAGAACTAGGGTTCCTTATACTGTAGTTCTCAAAGTGTGGTCCCTGGATAGGGAGTATCATTATCACCTGGAAACTTCTTAGAAATGAATACTCAGGGCCCACCCCAGGCCTATTGAGCAGAAACTAGTGGTTGCCATTCTTTTCTTTGGCGGGGGGTGCGCTTCTATTGATCTTTCATTTTTTATTTCCATCCATCTTTTGTTCTTTGGCCTGCGTGGGCCTCCCATCACAGTGGCCTCTGTTGTCGCAGAGCACCGGCTCTGGGCGCATGTGCTCCAGAGCTCCGGCTCGGTAGTTGGACACATTGGTCCAGCTGCTCCTTGGTACATGGGATCTTCCCAGGCCAGGGATTGAACTGACTCCCCCGGCACTGCAAGGCAGTGTCTTTACCCACTGGACCACCAGGGAAGCCTGCCATTCTGTTTTTAAATAAACCTTTGTTTATTTTATTTTGGCTCTGATGGGTCTTTGTTGCTGTGCACAGGCTTTCTCTAGCTGCGACGAGTAGGGGCTACTCTATAGTTGTGATGCTTGGGTTTCTTGTTGAGGTGGCTTCTCTTGTTGCAGAGCATGGGCTCTAGAGCGCTGGCTTCAAGTTGAGGCGCACAGGCTTAATTGCCCTGTGGCATGTGGGATCTTCCCAGACCAGGGATTGAACCTGTGTCCCTTCTATTGGCAGATGGATTCTTCACCACTGGCCAGGGAAGTCTAGTTCCTCTGTTTCAACAAGCCCTCCAGCTGACAGTGTATGCTTAAGCTTGAAAACCAATGCTCTAATAAAACTCCACACAATGATGGAAATAGCAGGCATGAACTAATCAACAGTATGTTTTCAAAGTTATTTAAATCAATTATCACCATAATAATCAAGGGTTAATGGATAAGATGCCCAAACTATTTATAATCGTGTGTGCGTGTGTGTGTGCGTGTGTGTGTGTGTGTGTGTGTGTGTGTGTGCGATCAGTTGAATCTGACTCTTTGTGACCCCATGGACTGTACCCTGCCAGGATTCTCTGTCCATGGAATTTTCCAGACAAGAATAAGAATATTGGAGTGGGTTGTATTTCCTCCTGTAGTTGGCAAGTCTACTTTACTATTACTGTTAAATTTTGCTGTTCTAATGAGCAATTGTGGTTTTACAAAGCCAACTTAAAAATTCATAGTTGTATTCTGGATCTCAAAGCAAAATACATTCTCTTAATTTAAGACATATGACTGAGACACCAGTTTATCTATTAGTAATACACCTAAACTATAGGACAAGTAGCCGAGAAGGAAAAGAAAAATAACCCTTAAATCGTGAAACCCCAAATACCAATACACAAAAGGGACGGCAAGGGTACCACTTCTATCCATGATTACGTTTTAAGTACTCACAGAAGTCATATAACATGTTTACCTACAAAGATGTTGGTTTAAATTGATTTAATATTTTATTTGTTTGAAGAGCAATAAAGTAGGAGGAGACTAAGCTTAAAGTTCTTAACTTTTATTTTTGCTCTAGCTTTCTAGAAGGGAGGATTTTACCCCAAGGCCATACCAAATCTATATATCCATTTATTTGGGTGCTCACACTTGTGACAGTTATAAATTTGGGACTCCTCAGACGTTTAGTGCCTGAGCAAAATCTAATTACATGAGAAAGCAACATAGGTTGTTGACCTTATAACGGGTATTCTTAGACTGGTTTGGTTTTTGGTATCTGCTACTGACTTTTTCAAAATTTATTTATTTATTTATTTATTTAACCTGTGTCCCTTCTATTGGCAGATGGATTCTTCACCACTGGCCAGGGAAGTCTAGTTCCTCTGTTTCAACAAGCCCTCCAGCTGACAGTGTATGCTTAAGCTTGAAAACCAATGCTCTAATAAAACTCCACACAATGATGGAAATAGCAGGCATGAACTAATCAACAGTATGTTTTCAAAGTTATTTAAATCAATTATCACCATAATAATCAAGGGTTAATGGATAAGATGCCCAAACTATTTATAATCGTGTGTGCGTGTGTGTGTGCGTGTGTGTGTGTGTGTGTGTGTGTGTGTGTGTGCGATCAGTTGAATCTGACTCTTTGTGACCCCATGGACTGTACCCTGCCAGGATTCTCTGTCCATGGAATTTTCCAGACAAGAATAAGAATATTGGAGTGGGTTGTATTTCCTCCTGTAGTTGGCAAGTCTACTTTACTATTACTGTTAAATTTTGCTGTTCTAATGAGCAATTGTGGTTTTACAAAGCCAACTTAAAAATTCATAGTTGTATTCTGGATCTCAAAGCAAAATACATTCTCTTAATTTAAGACATATGACTGAGACACCAGTTTATCTATTAGTAATACACCTAAACTATAGGACAAGTAGCCGAGAAGGAAAAGAAAAATAACCCTTAAATCGTGAAACCCCAAATACCAATACACAAAAGGGACGGCAAGGGTACCACTTCTATCCATGATTACGTTTTAAGTACTCACAGAAGTCATATAACATGTTTACCTACAAAGATGTTGGTTTAAATTGATTTAATATTTTATTTGTTTGAAGAGCAATAAAGTAGGAGGAGACTAAGCTTAAAGTTCTTAACTTTTATTTTTGCTCTAGCTTTCTAGAAGGGAGGATTTTACCCCAAGGCCATACCAAATCTATATATCCATTTATTTGGGTGCTCACACTTGTGACAGTTATAAATTTGGGACTCCTCAGACGTTTAGTGCCTGAGCAAAATCTAATTACATGAGAAAGCAACATAGGTTGTTGACCTTATAACGGGTATTCTTAGACTGGTTTGGTTTTTGGTATCTGCTACTGACTTTTTCAAAATTTATTTATTTATTTATTTATTTATTTTTGGCTATTCTGGGTTTTCACTGCTGCGGCAGGCTCTTCTCTAGTTGCAGGGAGTGGGGGAAACTCTCTAGTGGAGGTGAGCAGGCTTCTTGTTGCAGTGACTTCTCTTGCTGTGGAACTCACGCTCTAGGGCACACAAGCTTCAGTAGTTGCAGCACATGGGCTCAATAGTTGTGGCTCTGAGGCTCTAGAGCACAGGCTCAAGAGTTGTGGCTCACAGGCTTAGTTGCTCCGCAGCATGTGGGATCTTCCCAGATCAGGGATCAAACCCGTGTCTCTTACATGGGCAGGCAATCTCTTTACCACTGAGCTACCAGGGAAGCCCTGCTACTGATTTTAGAAATAGCATATGGCTTCTAAAAGAGACTAGGGTAAATATTAATATTTCTGTGTGTGTAACTTCTCTACAAACTAAAAGATTTAAATTAGAACATCTCACAAACTCAGCATAATAATGACAATGGAGGCCACAGGTGACCTGTACAATTCAACACAAATTAAAAAACATACTGCCCTTAGATATGAGAAGCTTATCTTAGGCTCATGTTCATTGTACATAATTTTAAATCAGTGCTAATTTTAAGAAAACTTCTGGTTTCCTAATGTTGATATAAATTTACTCTACACAGCTTAAACATCTGTGCCTAATTTATATTATAGTGACAGAAAACATATTACTTTATTCTTATTAAGGCAAACAAACCATTTGTGTGGGTTAAACTGGTATTCTTTTTCTTTTAATTATTTATTTTTGGCTGTGCTGGATCTTCATTGCTGCACGGGCTTTTCACTAGTTGTGGAGAGCAGGTAAATCTATGTTGTCACCCATTCAACACTTATTTGAGTATTTGCTATGAGGTAGCTTGTGCTAGGTGCTGGGTATACAATAGTGAATAATAAAACACTGTCTCTACTCAAACAGACTTTCTAAGATTTTAATACAATTCAATGCAAGATGTGCAATGACAGAAGTTCTGTGGAAGTAGATAGTAGGCCACACATGTGACTCAAGGGAGGCTTCTCACAGGGAGCAAATTTTCTTTTAAACTTTTTATTTCATATTGGCGTATAGCTGATTAATAATGTTGTGGCAGTTTCCAGTGAACAGTGAAGGGACTCAGCCATACATATACAGGTATCCTTTCTCCCCTAGACTCGAAGGGGAGCAAGTTTTAAAGGAGTAACAGGAGTTGGACTGGGCTCTCCCAATTTCCTAGGGTAGGAAGAGTGAAAGGAACGGGCAGACAGAAGAGAATGGTTCAAACTATGATTGTTGAATTAAGGCTGGAAATTAGGAGATGGTTCAGAGGGAAAATTACATTGAATCAAAAGGAAAGGGAAAGGGGGGAATCTAGGATATCCCAAAGTTTCTTGGATGGAGGCACCTGGGTAGGTGTTACTATCATTTATGTAGATAAAGAATACAGGAGAAGGAACATGCATCATCATTTTATTTGCTTCTCAAATTTTCTGCAAAAACTGTTCTGCCTTCCACCCTCCCCTGTAATAACAGAACACGAAAATAGTATGTTGGGATCTTTTTTTTTCTTTTTTTAAACTGCTCTGGCAATAAACTAAATTATCCCATACACTTAGGCCTCCTGCATAGCAGGCAAGAATTCTACCACTGAACTACTAATGCTGCTAAATTGAATTATCCCATACCCTTTCCATTATCTTTACTGAATTCTATTAGCACATGGTTACAGGAATCAACAATTCATCTGAGGCTAATAGACAATGATTATCTATTATAGGTAGACTTAAACACAGCTTATTAAGATTCGTATGACTACTTGGTACTCTAGGAAATGTCCAAAGATTAGATTATAATATGAGGCTTGTGTTTGCATGATGGTATTCCTCGTGACCTCTGCAGAAACGGTATCTATGGTACTAATAAGCCTACCAAGGACAAAGGTTCATGTCATAGGAAGCTGCAACTTTTACAAGTCATACTGACATCTTCTTTTCTTTTAGGTCAGAATTGGGTCATCTCAAAGTGGGGATCGAGGAAAAACTATCAAATCAACAAA
The DNA here is from genome assembly GCA_022376925.1 of Tragulus kanchil. Lineage (NCBI taxonomy): Eukaryota > Metazoa > Chordata > Mammalia > Artiodactyla > Tragulidae > Tragulus > Tragulus kanchil. Next base: position 59,007,806 of record JAIOJX010000001.1, on the reverse strand, counting down.
AACCATGACAAAGGTGGAAGTTAACTAAAGGGAAAACAATTTGTATAGGTTTCTCTAAGAAAAAAAAGTAACAGAATTCCCTAAAATCTCTCTACTGGTATGGCATTACTATTTTGAAATTAACACATTCAATTTTAGCTTCCAAGGTTTGTTCATTTCATGGCAAATAATCAACAGATGGCAGCACACTGTTAAACAGTTTAAATTTGTGCAAAAAAAGGGGGGGCAGTTCTGGAGAAGTTGTGTATAAATCAAGTTTTTGGAAATTAAATTCTATTTTATCATTCCAGAACTTCTTTATCATCATTTCTGATTGATATGGAATAAACAATGGTTTCTAAAGTTGAAAACCTTCTCCTTAGCCTCTGTAAGTTAATAAGTCAACACTGAAACTTGCCAATAAAAAAATATTTTTCTTCTGTGAATAATCCCCATCCTTAATCCATTTCATCTGTTCCAGGTACATTTGAATATGTGTATATTAAGTCAAGACAGGGGTGCATCCTGCATTGCATCACTGTTATTAGAAAAAACCTGAAATGTGTTAATTGTGTTAATGGATGAAGAGAATAAATGCTAAAAAGCAGGAGTACTCTGCCTGGGTATCTTATCTCCAATGGATCATTTGTGGGGCACTTGTGGCCCCTCAGCCTGGTGCTCACTTGCTGACTGCGCATGTTCCTCCAAAGGTGGTTCATCTGCTCCCTGAACTGAAGCATATCCAGATGAAGCCGTCTCACTGCGGTTATCCTCTTCATGAGGAGAGGCACTATTGGAAGTTTCATTGGATACAGGAACTTGTAAAGACACTGATCCATCTTCAACATCCACCTGTGGAAATCATTTGACCACATTAAGAGGCTCTCAGAGTAAATACTTTTCCTCGACATATTATCACAGAGTTTCTTCATAGGGTGACTTCTCAGAGCAAGGCTTTTTGACCTTTTAAACCTATAATCCATTTTTGACAATCACAAAAATCTCTTGCAGGTCTCAGCTAGAGCATCTGAGTCACTGAGTCCATTGGGGTGGAAGATGCTACAGCCAGACTGCCATCAATGTCTGGCATGTTTATCTGGACGAACACTTCAGAATACAATACCTGATACAAGGAAAACACTCAAAAAAAAAAATTCTATGCTGTCCCCGTGGAGTACTGAGAATCACTGTCATCTATTTATCTCAAGTCAATAAGATTCTGTTGAGCTCGACTCTCTGTTGTGTTTGTTGTGAAACAGGCAGTTTTTTTACTTACAAAATATAATTCAATATAATACAATACCTTCTCAAACTTTGCATACTCATTTAACTGCCAGTTTGGTTGCTATGCAATGTGTTCAGTTGCTTCAGTCATGTTCTACTCTTTGTGACCCTATGGACTGTAGCCCGCCAGGCTCCTCTGTCCATGGGATTCTCCAGGCAAGTATACCGGAGTGGATTGCCATGCCCTCCTCCAGGGGATATTCCCAACTCATGGATCGAACCCAAGTCTCCCATATTGCAGGTGGATTCTTTACAATTTGAGCCACCAGGGAAGCCCAAGAATACTGGAGTGGGTAGCCTATCCCTTCACCAGGGCATCTTCCCAACAGGGAATGAACCGAGGTTGCCTGCATAGCAGGTGGATTCTTGATCTACCAGGGGAAACCCGCTATGCAAGAGTAAGACCATAAAAAACAGCAAGGGTAATCAGAAGTCAGCTGGGGTCATCACTTCAAATTCTGACCACATAAGTACATTTGAGGAGGAGAAAGAAAGAGGAAAATGGAGGTGGTCCAACATGGCATCTCACTGTCACTATGATATAAGTAGGTCCTATTTTTGGTATAAACTATAAGTCTAGCACATTGCATAGTTAGAAAATAAGGATGATAACTTCCTGAACATTCAGATATATAAATAACACATTGCTTAAGTTCCTTTGTATGAATAATTTAGCAATGCTTACCTCAATTCCCAAAGCTTTGAGTATGTCACATTTGCACATGGGGCAAGTCCTGTGTTCTAACAGCCATGGGTCAACACATGCCTTATGGAAAATATGACTAATGAAAGAAAAAAAAAAACCACATAAATTGGTTATCTGCTGTGAAACAGCAACAACACTTTGCATAATACACTAACAGGTTTCCCTGTAGGATTACTTGGTCTTTTAACAGATGCCTTTTCCCCCTTTTAAAACACACTATTACAGAAAGAAAATTTACAAATTTCATAATACAGTATTTTAAAAATCTAAAAGCCTCATTACCCAACTTCATAAAAACTATTTTCAATATCACTTACTTAAAAAATAGCTAAGATGTTGCCTGATATAAGATGTTCAATAATTTGGATCATAATTATTTTGTTATACACTAACTATAAAATGGTACAGTTAGTCATTCTTGATAATATAGTACAATAAAGTACTAAGTGCAGCGTAATTCTGATAATTTAGGCAACGTGATAAATTCCAAGTATACCACTATTTAATAGCTCCATGTTTTTTGGCCCAGGCTCCTCTGTCCATGGGATTCTCCAGGCAAGTATACCGGAGTGGATTGCCATGCCCTCCTCCAGGGGATATTCCCAACTCATGGATCGAACCCAAGTCTCCCATATTGCAGGTGGATTCTTTACAATTTGAGCCACCAGGGAAGCCCAAGAATACTGGAGTGGGTAGCCTATCCCTTCACCAGGGCATCTTCCCAACAGGGAATGAACCGAGGTTGCCTGCATAGCAGGTGGATTCTTGATCTACCAGGGAAGCCCGCTATGCAAGAGTAAGACCATAAAAAACAGCAAGGGTAATCAGAAGTCAGCTGGGGTCATCACTTCAAATTCTGACCACATAAGTACATTTGAGGAGGAGAAAGAAAGAGGAAAATGGAGGTGGTCCAACATGGCATCTCACTGTCACTATGATATAAGTAGGTCCTATTTTTGGTATAAACTATAAGTCTAGCACATTGCATAGTTAGAAAATAAGGATGATAACTTCCTGAACATTCAGATATATAAATAACACATTGCTTAAGTTCCTTTGTATGAATAATTTAGCAATGCTTACCTCAATTCCCAAAGCTTTGAGTATGTCACATTTGCACATGGGGCAAGTCCTGTGTTCTAACAGCCATGGGTCAACACATGCCTTATGGAAAATATGACTAATGAAAGAAAAAAAAAAAACCACATAAATTGGTTATCTGCTGTGAAACAGCAACAACACTTTGCATAATACACTAACAGGTTTCCCTGTAGGATTACTTGGTCTTTTAACAGATGCCTTTTCCCCCTTTTAAAACACACTATTACAGAAAGAAAATTTACAAATTTCATAATACAGTATTTTAAAAATCTAAAAGCCTCATTACCCAACTTCATAAAAACTATTTTCAATATCACTTACTTAAAAAATAGCTAAGATGTTGCCTGATATAAGATGTTCAATAATTTGGATCATAATTATTTTGTTATACACTAACTATAAAATGGTACAGTTAGTCATTCTTGATAATATAGTACAATAAAGTACTAAGTGCAGCGTAATTCTGATAATTTAGGCAACGTGATAAATTCCAAGTATACCACTATTTAATAGCTAAATGGAAAAGTGATAAGAATAACTTACAGGAGAGAGATAAGAAGAACCTAAAGAATGAAGACTTCCAAATAGGTGATCATGTATTGATTTCATTTTTTTCTCAACAGGATGGGTAGAATTGCTTTGAATTAAATAATCCAATAGCACACACACACACACACACACACACACACACACAATTAAATAAACAATGGTGCTGGCTAGGTTCTCAGTTTTTTACAAAACTAGTTTCCAAATTGTACCAGATTATGGAAACTTCATAAAATTAGCCTTATACCATTTCCAATGATATTAAAAATAAATAATCTATATTTAAATTAAAAGAAGCAAAAAAGAAACATCTCCTTTACATCAATTTGGAAACATTCAAAATTCCTCCACGACAATAATTTTTGTAAATCAACTACTTTTATGGACGATATAAAAGAAATTCAAGCTTACTTGCAGGTTAAGATGCGCACCAAATCATTTGGTTTATATAGTTCAATACACACAGCACAACTATCTCCATCAGGGCCAATTTCCTAAGAGCAAAAAGTTACTGTTATTCAGATGGATGAGAAAAACACATTAAACTACAGACCAAGATCAGAATATAAATGTATTTAATACATTACTTAAATTCCTACAGAAGAAGGTGCCTCATACCACTAAAATGACGATTTCAAAAGGCAATTTAAAATGACCAAGACTTAATAGGAACCTAAAAAAAAAAAGTGAAACTTATAGAAACATAGAGTAGAAAAGGAGTTTTCCGGGGCTGAGGAATGAGAAAAATTGGGAGAACTTAGTAAAAGGGTACAAACTTTCAGCTTATGAAGTCTGAAGATCTAATGTAAAACACGGCGACCAGAGTCGATAGCACTGTGTATTATGTAATTGAAATTAGATAATAAAATACATAGACTTTAAAATGTAAAAGAAGTGGATTTATTAGTGGCCTCGTGGTTAGGATTCTGGACCTTCACTGCCATGGCCTGGGTTCAATCCCTAGTCAGGGAACTCAGATCCCACAAGCCATGCAGCACAGCTGAAATAAATAAGTAAACAAATGTAAAAAGATAAAGCTAACCAAAGAGGAACAGTATAAAGAGAAACATACAGGGCTTCCCTGGTGGTCCAGTGGGTAAGGACACCGCCTTGCAGTGCAAGGGGCGCCGGTTCGATCCCTGGCCTGGGAAGATCCCACGTGCCGTGGAGCGGCTGGACTGATGTGTCCAATCACCAAGCCCAAGCTCTGGAGCGCATGCGCCCAGAGCCAGTGCTCTGCAAGGAGAAAGGCCACTGTGATGGAAGGCCCACACAGGCCAAAGAACAAAGACGGATGAAAATAGACAAATGAAAGACCAATAGAAGTGGCCCACCCACCCCCTCCCTCCCCACCCCCCCCCCCTCAAAATAAATAAATAAATAAATGTTGTTTTTTTTTTTTTTTTTTTTTTTAAAGAGAAACATACAGCATTGATGTAAACCTTTTCCTGGTCTTAGAATTTACACAGTGCCGTAAGTTCTATGGCTATGTTTTTCCATTAAAAAATTACGATTCGATGTAGTGAAATTCATTCTAAATGTTGGGTATATAGTTTTGCAAGTTTGGAGAAACATGCAGTCACTTAGAGCTTTCCCTGGTGGCTCAAAGGGTAAAGAATCCGCTTGCAATGCGGGAGACCTGGGTTCAATCCCTGGGTTGGGAAGATCCCCCAGAGGAGGATATGGCAACCCCCTCCAGTATTCTTGCCTGGAGAATCCCATGGACAGAGGAGCCTGGAGGGCTACAGTCCATAGGGTCACAAAGAGTAGGACACGACTGAGCGACTAACATGCACGCAGTCAGTTAATCCCACACATCAAGATAAAGGATAGTCCTGGTACTCTGACAAACCTAGCAATCCTAGTGAAAGATCCCAAAAAACAAAGGTACAAACATTGCAGTAAAAACAGCGACCAGAGTCGATAGCACTGTGTATTATGTAATTGAAATTAGATAATAAAATACATAGACTTTAAAATGTAAAAGAAGTGGATTTATTAGTGGCCTCGTGGTTAGGATTCTGGACCTTCACTGCCATGGCCTGGGTTCAATCCCTAGTCAGGGAACTCAGATCCCACAAGCCATGCAGCACAGCTGAAATAAATAAGTAAACAAATGTAAAAAGATAAAGCTAACCAAAGAGGAACAGTATAAAGAGAAACATACAGGGCTTCCCTGGTGGTCCAGTGGGTAAGGACACCGCCTTGCAGTGCAAGGGGCGCCGGTTCGATCCCTGGCCTGGGAAGATCCCACGTGCCGTGGAGCGGCTGGACTGATGTGTCCAATCACCAAGCCCAAGCTCTGGAGCGCATGCGCCCAGAGCCAGTGCTCTGCAAGGAGAAAGGCCACTGTGATGGAAGGCCCACACAGGCCAAAGAACAAAGACGGATGAAAATAGACAAATGAAAGACCAATAGAAGTGGCCCACCCACCCCCTCCCTGCCCAACCCGCCCCCCTCAAAATAAATAAATAAATAAATGTTGTTGTTTTTTTTTTTTTTTAAAGAGAAACATACAGCATTGATGTAAACCTTTTCCTGGTTTTAGAATTTACACAGTGCCGTAAGTTCTATGGCTATGTTTTTCCATTAAAAAATTACGATTCGATGTAGTGAAATTCATTCTAAATGTTGGGTATATAGTTTTGCAAGTTTGGAGAAACATGCAGTCACTTAGAGCTTTCCCTGGTGGCTCAAAGGGTAAAGAATCCGCTTGCAATGCGGGAGACCTGGGTTCAATCCCTGGGTTGGGAAGATCCCCCAGAGGAGGATATGGCAACCCCCTCCAGTATTCTTGCCTGGAGAATCCCATGGACAGAGGAGCCTGGAGGGCTACAGTCCATAGGGTCACAAAGAGTAGGACACGACTGAAGCGACTGAACATGCACGCAGTCAGTTAATCCCCACCACAATCAAGATAAAGGATAGTCCTGGTACTCTGACAAATTCCTCTATACCCCTGGGTAATTAACCCCTTCTTTCACCCCTATCTTCTGCCACCCACTGATCTGTTTTTCAATGACTATAGTTTCGGTTTCTCCAGAATATCTTATAAGTGGAATTGTGCATTATATAGCCTTTGAGTCTGGCTTCTTTTACTTAACATAATGCATTTGTGAATCATCCATGTTGTATATATCAGTAGGTTTCCCCCATTTGTATTGCTAAATAGGATTCTATTATATAGATGTATCCATTCTCCATTTGAATGGCATATGGGTTCTTTCCAGTTTTCTGGTAATCAGCAGTGAAGCTTCCCTGAACAATTGTGAGTAAGTTTTTAAGTGAATGGGCAAACAGTGAGATTTCTGGGTTCTTTGGAGAGTGTATATTTGACTTCATAAAATGGCTAAACCATTTTCCAAACTGGCTGTACATTGCATTCTCACCAGCAAATGCATGAGAGTTCCAGTTGTTCTACATCTGGCCAGCTCTTGGTACTGTCAGGTGAATTGGTTTTAGCCATTCTAAAAAATATGCTATGGATATCACACTGTAGTTTTAATTTGCACTGCTCTAATGACTAATGATGCTAAGCAACATTTTATGTGCTTCTTTGCCAGTCATATATTTGTTTGGTAAAATATCTGTTTTGCCCATTTTTTCACTAGGCTGTTTGCTTTTTTGTTGAGTTTTGAGGCTTCTTTTTATATTCTGGATACAGTCCTTTATCAGATATGTGATTTGCAAATATTTTCTCCCATTTTGTGGCTCATCTTTTCAATTCTCTTAACAGTGCCTTTCAAAGAGCAAAAGCTCTTAATTTTAACAATCAAATTTCTCATTTTTTTCTTTAATGGATTTGTTTTCGGTATCATATTTTGCCTAACTCAAGTGACAAAGATATTTTTCTCCAAAATTTTCTTATAAAGTTTCATAGTTCTAGGGCTTCCCTGGTGGTCCAGTGAGTAAAGAGTCCACCTTGCAGTGCAAGGGGCACCGGTTCGATCCTTGGCCCAGGAAGATACCACTTGGCACGGAGCAACTGGACTGGTGTGTCCAATTATGAGCCAGCACTCTGGAGCGCATGCATCCAGAGCAGGTGCTCTGCAACGAGACCACTGCAATGGGAGGCCCACACAGGCCAAAGAATAAAGATGGATGAAAATAAATAAATAAACAATAAAAGAGGCCAAAATTTAAAAAAAATATATATATTAAACATTTTCATAGTTCTAGGCTTTATATTTAAGTCTCTGATCCATTCTGAGTTAATTTTTACAGAGGGTATGAAGTATGGACTGAGGTTCTTTTCTTTTTTTTTCTTCGTACATGGATATGCATATCACGAGCCAGCAATTGGCGGCCTTTCTTTCTTGAAATGCCTTTGCGTCTTTGTCTAAAATCAAATGGCTGTATATGTGGAGGTATTTCTGGACTGTCTCTTCTGTTCCAAAGATCTAAAGGTCTAGCTTTTCCCTAATATCATGCTTTCTTTTTTTTTTTTAAACACATTTATTTATTTTGGCCATTTCTGTTGATCTTTCACTTATCCGTTTTCATCCATCTTTGTTCTTCTATTGATCTTTCATTTTTTATTTATTTCCATCCATCTTTTGTTCTTTGGCCTATGTGGGCCTCCCATCACAGTGGCCTCTGTCACTGCAGAGCACCGGCTCTGGGCGCATGCGCTCCAGAGCTCCAGCTCGGTAGTTGGACACATCGGTCCAGCCACTCCGTGGCATGTGGAATCTTTCCAGGCCAGGGATCGAACCAGCAGCCCTTGCACTGCAAGGTGGTGTCCTTACCCACTGGACCACCAAGGAAGCCCCTTGCTTTCTTGACTACTGTAGCTTTAAAATAATTGTGCAAGGGCTTCCCTGGTGGTGCAAGGGGTGCCAGTACTTTTCAATGTACTTCAATGGTACTTTTCAACTGTGCTAAATCTGAAAATAGATGTTCAAGTAAAGTTGTACTGAAACACTGTATTAATTTCCTGTTGTTGGTACAACAAATTTCAATAACTTAGTGGCTTAAAATGACACAGACTTTTTCCGTTATTGCTCACAGCCCCTTTCTTGCATTACTCCAAGATCTTGCTTGCATTGTCACATCTCCTACATCACTGTGATATCTTCCCTTTTCTCTCTCTTATATGAACACTGTGATTATATTTAGGCAGCACCTGAATAGTCTAGGGTAATCTCCCCATCTCAAGATCTTTAACTTAATCATATCTGCAAGGTTCTTTTTGCCCTGTAAGGTAATATTTACAGGCTCCAGGGATTAAAACCTAGATGTCTTTGGAGGTCACTATTCAGCCTACCTCCAGCATCAGACAGATTACAAAATCAATAAGATTTATAAATTACAATGAAAACCATACTCCGGAAGAACACGTGACTTTAACAATGGCTTGGTAGCACTGCTTTAAAACAAACAGAATTTAAAAGTCATAAATGCACCTTGTCTCCTTGCTTCAGTGTACGGAGTTGAAGCCTTCCGATAGCTTTCTTAGCATCTGCCTTTAATTGTCTCTGTAATAAAAAAAAATAGCAGGTATTAGAAACAGTTTTCTTTAAAGAAATAATGATAAAAGAGGTAGAGAGGATCAATGAATATTTATCAGGTAAAAGTCAGTATATATGTAAATTCTGAAAGATACAATTTAATTAACCATAATACATGTCCACTTATCTGATATCAAATAGGACTTTTTTAGTTGTTGAAACCTTATGCTTCCTACCTTCATAAACAGCAGCTTTCGACCACAGTGGTAAAGCTATGTGTCCCTATTCCAAATGGATTCAGATGCTATAAATTTTCAAAGCAGTTTTTCCTATTCTCAGAAGCCCAGAGGACCTTAAAGTACATCTCCAATTTCCTTCTTTCTTTTTTTTTTTGGAATTGCATCTTGTTTGGTAGAAGGTGCATAGGATTTGGATTCAAATGGACCTGTATTCAAAATCTGACTTTGTCCCTTGTGAAATGAAAAATCCTGGACAAGTCACTAAAACTTTGAGCTTGTTTACTCATCTATAAAATGAGGATACCAATCCTTCCAGTGTAATTTGGAATTAGGAAAAAAGGTACTGTATAAATTCTTGGCTTGACACAGACTTTTTCCGTTATTGCTCACAGCCCCTTTCTTGCATTACTCCAAGATCTTGCTTGCATTGTCACATCTCCTACATCACTGTGATATCTTCCCTTTTCTCTCTCTTATATGAACACTGTGATTATATTTAGGCAGCACCTGAATAGTCTAGGGTAATCTCCCCATCTCAAGATCTTTAACTTAATCATATCTGCAAGGTTCTTTTTGCCCTGTAAGGTAATATTTACAGGCTCCAGGGATTAAAACCTAGATGTCTTTGGAGGTCACTATTCAGCCTACCTCCAGCATCAGACAGATTACAAAATCAATAAGATTTATAAATTACAATGAAAACCATACTCCGGAAGAACACGTGACTTTAACAATGGCTTGGTAGCACTGCTTTAAAACAAACAGAATTTAAAAGTCATAAATGCACCTTGTCTCCTTGCTTCAGTGTACGGAGTTGAAGCCTTCCGATAGCTTTCTTAGCATCTGCCTTTAATTGTCTCTGTAATAAAAAAAAATAGCAGGTATTAGAAACAGTTTTCTTTAAAGAAATAATGATAAAAGAGGTAGAGAGGATCAATGAATATTTATCAGGTAAAAGTCAGTATATATGTAAATTCTGAAAGATACAATTTAATTAACCATAATACATGTCCACTTATCTGATATCAAATAGGACTTTTTTAGTTGTTGAAACCTTATGCTTCCTACCTTCATAAACAGCAGCTTTCGACCACAGTGGTAAAGCTATGTGTCCCTATTCCAAATGGATTCAGATGCTATAAATTTTCAAAGCAGTTTTTCCTATTCTCAGAAGCCCAGAGGACCTTAAAGTACATCTCCAATTTCCTTCTTTCTTTTTTTTTTTGGAATTGCATCTTGTTTGGTAGAAGGTGCATAGGATTTGGATTCAAATGGACCTGTATTCAAAATCTGACTTTGTCCCTTGTGAAATGAAAAATCCTGGACAAGTCACTAAAACTTTGAGCTTGTTTACTCATCTATAAAATGAGGATACCAATCCTTCCAGTGTAATTTGGAATTAGGAAAAAAGGTACTGTATATAACCATTACTGCCTTGTTTTGTTTCTATTTATCTATTTATTTTTTACAGAGTTGTGTTGTTTACTGCCACACATCAACCTGAATCAGCCAGAGGTAAACATAGGTAGCTTCCCTCTTGAACTTATCTCCCGTCTCCCTCCCCATCCCACCCCTCGAGGTTGTTACAGAGCCCCTGTTTGAGTTCCTTTTGTCTTACAGAAGACTTCCATTAGTTATCTATTTTACATCTGGTGATGTAAGTTTCCATGTTACTCTTTCCATACATCTCACCCATTCATCCCTCCCCCCAATGTCCATAAGTCCGTTCCATTAATGCCTTATAAGGAATGTGGATTCTGAGAGTGGTAAGCCTTTGTTTTGTTTGTTTTAGTGAACATATACCTAGATGAATCTGGATATGTAAAGGCAAGCCCATGGATCATTTAGGGAATAAATACTGAAATACTACACATATGTATATGTGTATATATTTGAATCAAAAGTGAGGTTTAATATGAAATCTAGAAAAACAATGGTACTGATGAACATATTTGCAGGGCAGGAATAGAGGCTCAGACATAGGGAACAGACTTATGGACACAGTGGAGGCAGGAGAGGGTGGGAAAAATTGAGAGAGTAGCATTGAAATATATACATGACCATGTGTAAAACAGATAGCTAGGGAGAAGCTGCTGTATAGTACCAAGAGCTCGACTTGGTGCTCTGTGACAACTAGAGGGGTGGGATGGGGTGGGAGGTGGGAGGGAGGTTCAAGGAGGGAACATGTGTACACCTACGGCTGACTCATGCTGGTGTACGGCAGAAACCAACACAACATTGTAAAGCAATTATCCTCCAAATAAAAATAAATTTTAAAAAGTGAGGTTGAGGTATAGGCAGAAATCTAAAAGGTGAGGGAAAAGTGAAAAAGAGAGGAATCAATGAGAGACTATTTCTCTGTGTGGGATGAACTGGCCAGAGGAGGGGGGTGGGGAACCCAGGTAACAGAAGATATTCAGTGTTAATTTGAAATTATCTGATGCTGCAAATAAACCTGTCTTCTATTTCAGTAAAATCTACCACATACACAAATGCCTCAAGTGGAGCTAATATATGGGTAAATGAAGAAGAGGCTAGGTTTCACCCATCTGGATGGATACTGTGTGGAATAGAGAGATGGCATGTGCAGCATGCCAAGATGATAAGTAATCTTCCTATTTTGTACTGTAAAATGAACAAATGTATACATTCCCACTATGTGCCTCTGTCTCCAGCAGGGAGACGACTAGCTGACATCAAGGTTATATGAGAATTATAGAGATAATGTAAGTTAGATGTTAAGTCTCTTAGTCGTGGCTGACTCTTTGAGACCCCAGGGACTGTAGCCCACCAGGCTCCTCTGTCCATGGGATTCTCCAGGCAAGAATACTGGAGTGGGTTGCCCTGCCCTCCTCCAGGGGATCTTCCCAACCCAGGGATCGAATCCAAGTCTCCCACATTGCAGGCAGATTCTTTACTGTCTGAGCCACCAGGGAAGCAATAGTATCTGGATGATAGCAGACACTCAATAAAATGTTTATTAAATGAAAATATAAAGGACTTTCATCAATAAGCTTAACAGATTTATACATGTCTGTAGGAAATATATATATTTTGGAAAGGAATAATCCATGAGCGCAGGTATGTGAGGAAATTCCTTAATGCCCAAATCTGCCTCCTATGTAAGATATCATTTTGTGAAAGGTATTTGACTTGACGCCAAGGCAATTACTGAACAAAGTAGTTCTCTGCTGTCACAGTGGCAGCAGAAGCTTCTCAGATTGTTATCTGATTGGTAAATATAGCTCAGAGAAACAGTTACTAGGAAGGCCTATCACTTAGAAGAAAAAAGGTACTAATTGAAGCCCTTTCACCTCCTGTTTGGGATACTTAATTATGGACTTCACTCACAAGAGGAATTTTACGGTGGTACTTAATTTTGAGCATAAATAACTCCCCTTTTATTTTGTTACTCGCATCACAAGTGAATGATAGAATAACAGTGAAAAGACGTACTTTTAGGATCTTTAGAGCTGGAAAAATTCTTAGAGTTCACCTAGACTTATATCTAATCTGACAAAGAAGAAAAATGATGCTCAAAGAGAAAGAATGCCTTGCTCAAAATCTCCGAGTTGGTTACTGTCAGTTTCACTAAGTTTGGGAACTCTGACATCAAGATAGCCATCTTTCGTTTACTGTGGCTTGGAGCAGGAAGCCAGTACTACTACTTCCTTGTATTTATGTAATTATAATTTTTTAGTTTTTTTTCCCAAAACATCAAAGTATGCTAACACATTTATAGGAGACTTATAAAATAGTTATTTTCTAATTTAAAATTATTTTTTGGTATCTATTACCTTACTTAGTCCTCATAATACCTCCGAAAGGAGCGATATCTTTATTTTACTATCAATCAAATGGAGTCTTGAAAAAGTTAAATAACTTATCCAAAAGGGAAGGCAGCCTCTAAGTGACAGTTAGTACTGAAAGTCTGCTCCTCATAGTCTAAGATTCTATTATGAGACACCCAGCCAAAATCATTTGAAGTTTTTTCAACTCCTAAATTCTATGGTCTGGCAAATTGTGACAAATCCTTACAGTAAACAAGCAGTATGCCCACAGGGCCCTGGCCTTAGCCTAAACTTCCAAACGTTACTACTTTCTTTTCCTCTAAAGCATGAGTTATTTTGACACAAAAATGAGAAAAATGCAGATGATACAAAAATAGAGCCAACAAGGAAAACATGTTGTTAATGAGAAGTCTCTAACAGCCTTTGCACTTTTTGCCTCCTATGTGAGGAAATTCCTTAATGCCCAAATCTGCCTCCTATGTAAGATATCATTTTGTGAAAGGTATTTGACTTGACGCCAAGGCAATTACTGAACAAAGTAGTTCTCTGCTGTCACAGTGGCAGCAGAAGCTTCTCAGATTGTTATCTGATTGGTAAATATAGCTCAGAGAAACAGTTACTAGGAAGGCCTATCACTTAGAAGAAAAAAGGTACTAATTGAAGCCCTTTCACCTCCTGTTTGGGATACTTAATTATGGACTTTACTCACAAGAGGAATTTTACGGTGGTACTTAATTTTGAGCATAAATAACTCCCCTTTTATTTTGTTACTCGCATCACAAGTGAATGATAGAATAACAGTGAAAAGACGTACTTTTAGGATCTTTAGAGCTGGAAAAATTCTTAGAGTTCACCTAGACTTATATCTAATCTGACAAAGAAGAAAAATGATGCTCAAAGAGAAAGAATGCCTTGCTCAAAATCTCCGAGTTGGTTACTGTCAGTTTCACTAAGTTTGGGAACTCTGACATCAAGATAGCCATCTTTCGTTTACTGTGGCTTGGAGCAGGAAGCCAGTACTACTACTTCCTTGTATTTATGTAATTATAATTTTTTAGTTTTTTTTCCAAATCATCAAAGTATGCTAACACATTTATAGGAGACTTATAAAATAGTTATTTTCTAATTTAAAATTATTTTTTTGGTATCTATTACCTTACTTAGTCCTCATAATACCTCCGAAAGGAGACGATATCTTTATTTTACTATCAATCAAATGGAGTCTTGAAAAAGTTAAATAACTTATCCAAAAGGGAAGGCAGCCTCTAAGTGACAGTTAGTACTGAAAGTCTGCTCCTCATAGTCTAAGATTCTATTATGAGACACCCAGCCAAAATCATTTGAAGTTTTTTCAACTCCTAAATTCTATGGTCTGGCAAATTGTGACAAATCCTTACAGTAAACAAGCAGTATGCCCACAGGGCCCTGGCCTTAGCCTAAACTTCCAAACGTTACTACTTTCTTTTCCTCTAAAGCATGAGTTATTTTGACACAAAAATGAGAAAAATGCAGATGATACAAAAATAGAGCCAACAAGGAAAACATGTTGTTAATGAGAAGTCTCTAACAGCCTTTGCACTTTGTCTGTAAAGCTCTTCTGATTTAGGTTGAAGCAACAAGCTCTACCACACAATTGGGGAAATGCACTCATAAGGAAGTAATACATCTCTAGTGTATTGACATGAATAAGCCTACATAGTCTAATTTCTCATCCTAAAATATTCAACAAAATATAAATGCAGGAGCCTCCAGGGTTAGTGCTTATCAGTCCATCAGGGATGAATGCTAACTGTACAACTCGGATTAAATCCAAGACTAACTGAAAATTAATTTGAGAGGTGGTATCAAAGGCAAACTTTAAGTGTAATGTTCAAGTCTATGTCTATGAGAAAAGTGAAACTGACTTTAAGATCAACGCTTTAAAAAAGAAAAGTTGGGTGGGGGAGGCAAAAATACAGGGAAGAATCCAAGATGCCAGAATACCCTAAGCAAGCGACTTGATTATGAAGGATCTCTAAAAGATGTGCAGCACAGCATATATCAGTGTTTAAGGATGCAGCCCTGGAATTTAAAAGAGCCTTTAAAATGTTTTGAATATTTCCAATAACTCCTACCAAGATTTTATAAAAAAATATATTTCAATATGGAGGTGTAGCATGTGGTTTTGTTATGAAACAAAAATAATCTTTAGAACCTTAATAAAGGTCACTTTTGGGCTTCTCTTTTAGCATAGCTGGTAAAGAATCTGTCTGCAATGCAGGAGACCCAGGTTGATTCCTGGGTCGGGTAGATCCCCTGAAGAAGGGATAGCTACACATTCCAGTATTCTTGGGCTTCCTGCAAAGTAGAGACCCCCAGGGTTCGATCATTTGAAGTTAGTCTTGCTCCTCATAGTCTAAGATTCTATTATGAGACACCCAGCCAAAATCATTTGAAGTTTTTTCAACTCCTAAATTCTATGGTCTGGCAAATTGTGACAAATCCTTACAGTAAACAAGCAGTATGCCCACAGGGCCCTGGCCTTAGCCTAAACTTCCAAACGTTACTACTTTCTTTTCCTCTAAAGCATGAGCTATTTTGACACAAAAATGAGAAAAATGCAGATGATACAAAAATAGAGCCAACAAGGAAAACATGTTGTTAATGAGAAGTCTCTAACAGCCTTTGCACTTTGTCTGTAAAGCTCTTCTGATTTAGGTTGAAGCAACAAGCTCTACCACACAATTGGGGAAATGCACTCATAAGGAAGTAATACATCTCTAGTGTATTGACATGAATAAGCCTACATAGTCTAATTTCTCATCCTAAAATATTCAACAAAATATAAATGCAGGAGCCTCCAGGGTTAGTGCTTATCAGTCCATCAGGGATGAATGCTAACTGTACAACTCGGATTAAATCCAAGACTAACTGAAAATTAATTTGAGAGGTGGTATCAAAGGCAAACTTTAAGTGTAATGTTCAAGTCTATGTCTATGAGAAAAGTGAAACTGACTTTAAGATCAACGCTTTAAAAAAGAAAAGTTGGGTGGGGGAGGCAAAAATACAGGGAAGAATCCAAGATGCCAGAATACCCTAAGCAAGCGACTTGATTATGAAGGATCTCTAAAAGATGTGCAGCACAGCATATATCAGTGTTTAAGGATGCAGCCCGGGAAATTTTAAAAAGAGCCTTTAAAATGTTTTGAATATTTCCAATAACTCCTACCAAGATTTTATAAAAAAATATATTTCAATATGGAGGTGTAGCATGTGGTTTTGTTATGAAACAAAAATAATCTTTAGAACCTTAATAAAGGTCACTTTTGGGCTTCTCTTTTAGCATAGCTGGTAAAGAATCTGTCTGCAATGCAGGAGACCCAGGTTGATTCCTGGGTCGGGTAGATCCCCTGAAGAAGGGATAGCTACACATTCCAGTATTCTTGGGCTTCCCTGGTGGCTCAGAAGGTAGAGAGGCCTCCCGACATAGGAGACATAAGAGATGTGGGTTCGATCCCCGAGTGGGGAAGATGCCCTGGAGTAGGGAATGGCACCCCACTCCAGTAATCTTAGCTGAAAAATTCCATGGGCAGAGGAACCTGGTGGGCTACAGTCTAGGGGATGGCAAAGAGTCAGACATGAATAAGCACAACAAAGCACAGTTTATAGTAAATATATGTTGGGGCTTCCCTGGTGGCTCAGACAGTAAAGAATCTGCCCACAATACAGGGGACTCAGATTCAATCCCTGGGTCAGAAAGATACCCTGGAGAAAAGAATGGGATGAAGCCTCTCTCCAATTCTGTCTCCTCACCAGTAGGTAGGAATAATAATAATCCTATATAGGATTGTTACAACAATATTTTGGGCTTCCCTGGGTGCCCAGTGGTAAAGAATTCACCTGCCAGTGCAGGAGATGTAAGAGACAGGGGTTTGATCCCAGGGTCAGGAAGATCACCTGGAGAAGGAAATGGCAACCCACTCCAGTAAAGAGGAGCCTGGTGGTCTACAGTGCATGGGGTCACAAAAGAGTTGGACACAAATTAGTGACTAAACAACAATATGTTTGGATAATATTATAAATCAAACCTATGGATGCCCCTATATGCCTTAACATTTAAAGACAATGTGCCCAATGCAAACTATAATTTATATTTTACTTCTTAGAAAAGAGAGCTTGAAGAGTATATCTGCTTTGGTATGCACGTTACCTTGGATAACTTTTCAGTACCTCTCCATCATATCAGAATTTCCCCCTATCCTATAAATTTCAGTAGCACATTGTTTCCACCTCTTATATTCTGTAGCTGTCTAATTCTTACGTCTTTTTCCCCTAGTAGATTGTGAGTATGTAGAGGATTGGGCCTTAACCAGTTAAAGAAATTTCTCATAATGCTTAATATTTTCTCAAAGAAAAGCTTATGAATTTAGAAAAATAGATTTTTTTCAACTAAATATTATTCATTAAAAACCTCTACTCTGTCAATTTTGGAAAAAAAAAAAAAAGGTTTAGAGAACATGTCTTGGACTCCTGCCATGAATCAGGTTTAACCCTAAGTTTTTTACATGTGTGATCTTGTTTAAACATTAACAACCTTATGGAATAGGCATTTAAATATCCAAATTTCATAGACAAGAAAAGGTTCTGAAGCTTGACTAAGGGCCAGGCAGCTGGTTAGATGCAGAGCTGTGATTCAATTCAAGCCCAGGTTCTATCTGACTTTAAAGCCAATGATCCCTCCACTATAGTACACTGCCTCCATTGTGTAACAGTGAAGAAGCCTTTAAAGGGCTTCACATTCCTTGTGAAGAAGATAAATGAAAGAAATAAGAAGAAAAGCCTCAAAGCCAGCTAGTATCCAATTTACAAATCCTTCATTTGACTACTTACTGTGATTTGGGGGAACTCTTAAACAAGTATTTTATATCAGCAGATTCTCCCCACCTCCTTGCCAGTTCTAAGAGATACCTGGTCTAAGAAAATTTGTCAAAGTCGAAGACTGATTGAAAGCAGCTTGGTCGTTGGCCAATTTTCTTAACAGAAGCATAATGTCATTACACTATTCAAAAACTGAGATGGTTCTAGTTACTGATGAATTTCAGCGGTATAGGATCTTTTTATTTTTGGTTCTGAGTGACATTTTAAGTTGGCTGAAAATGAAGAGTCGGGGCAATGTTTATCCTACATTCAATTTTCAATTTTTAAATCACTTTTTAAAATCCATGTTCAATTTTTAAATCAGTTTATTTATTTATTTTTTTATTTGGCCACTTTTATTGGTCTTTCATTTATTTATTTTCATCCATCTTTGTTCTTTGGCCTGTGTGGGCCTCCCATCGCAGTGGCCTTTCTTGTCACAGAGCACCAGCTCTGGGCGCATGCACTCCAGAGCACTGGCTCGGTAGTTGGACACATCGGTCCAGCCACTCCGTGGCATGTGGGATCTTCCCAGGCCAGGAATCGAACCAGCACCCCTTGCACTGCAAGGCGGTGTCTCCACCCACTGGACCACCAGGGAAGCCCTAAATCAGGTTTTAAATCACTGTTCAATTTTTAAATCACTGTGAATTCAAATATATTCTACCTATTTCATCTATGAATTTATATCAAACTAAGTAAAATAAGTGTTTTAGTCTGGTTATTTGTGAACCTGGTTATTGGTCCCAGGACATTCAGCTTTGAGTTTAACTGAAAACCACATAAATAACACTCGGCATGTAGTCAAACCTAATTCCTTGATGGTAGGGCGGGGCAGGGTGGGTATATAAAAGCAAGAAAAGAGCGTGGATATAAAGCAAACTAGATTTTCCTGTTCTTAAGTCACCACTTTTTTAAAATAAAAAATTCCATACAAATTTAGCTCAGAATTTATACAACAGCATATTTAAAATCAAGAATTATGGTAAGAGGATTCTTTTACTCAGGTAGATTGCTGTGAACAAAAGCAAAATCTGAGTGTTGTGGCTGTTTTGATATATGAGAACTGAGAGAAATCTACTTTTTCCCCAGCGAAAACCTATTCATTGACTCATGTGTCATACATCTGAAACTAGTATAATATTGTATGTCAATTACTTTCAATTTACAAAGAGGAAGTTTGCATGCTGCAACTAGAAGACCCCGCGTGCTGCAACAAAGACCCAGCACAACCAAATAAATAAAAATAATTTTTTTAAAGATGGAGAAAAAAACAAGAAACACCTATGTATAATATTTGAACTGGAGGATTCCTAAAGGAAAGGAGTTTTAGACTGTAACAGAGCTTCTCATAAGACTATGGAACTACAGAAATAAGAGAGCAGACCACTTGCATGAAGGTGATCCCTGTGAACAGTGTGAAGAAATGCACTGTAAGGAAGAACAGTGACAAAAGGGGCAATTTGACCCAAGAGATAGGTTATGACTCAGATTATAGCATTTTTCAAAGAAGACAATCAAAATCCTTATCACAGTCAGTGACTATTTTTTTAAAAAGCCCTGAGAGACTCATTGTAAGAGCTTCCTTTTGTTCAGTGAGAAAGTCAGAGAAAGACTATAAAACTAGGTCCTACTCTGACAAGAATTTGTTTCATCTGCTCTTCTTATGTAAGAGCCAAACCAGTGGTTTTGTAAAGGGCTCTACATCTCAAATTTCAGCAGGAACAGATACATACAAATGCATCCACTATAAATACATATATATTGATAGTGGTGGTCGTGGTACAGTATGCAGACCTGGTGAGTCTTCCAGTTAATCTCATATACTAGGAGAGCAGAGAAAATTTAGTGTGACCAGCAACGTTTCAGATATTTTTAGTCATGCTTTAAGATCAAGGACAAATTTTAAGATATTAACATAGCTAAGTTCTTCCTTATCAGAGATCACACAGGAGTGCTATCTCTTTGGCAACAAATTAAAAGGACCTATCTCTGACATACTTTTGCCCAGGAAGCCAATTTGAGTCTCAGGATCTGAGGCTCAGACTGGGGACTGATCACTAGATAATTCTGTTAGCAATTGGCCACGTTGCCCCAAACCCAGGACCCCAACAAGCACATGAAGCCAAACGCATATTATTTTTCTTGATTGTCCTTCCAAGTACCCATGACAAACTGGTACAACTTGGTTCATTGCTTCATACGTATAAACTAGTATAATATTGTATGTCAATTACTTTCAATTTACAAAGAGGAAGTTTGCATGCTGCAACTAGAAGACCCCGCGTGCTGCAACAAAGACCCAGCACAACCAAATAAATAAAAATAATTTTTTTAAAGATGGAGAAAAAAACAAGAAACACCTATGTATAATATTTGAACTGGAGGATTCCTAAAGGAAAGGAGTTTTAGACTGTAACAGAGCTTCTCATAAGACTATGGAACTACAGAAATAAGAGAGCAGACCACTTGCATGAAGGTGATCCCTGTGAACAGTGTGAAGAAATGCACTGTAAGGAAGAACAGTGACAAAAGGGGCAATTTGACCCAAGAGATAGGTTATGACTCAGATTATAGCATTTTTCAAAGAAGACAATCAAAATCCTTATCACAGTCAGTGACTATTTTTTTAAAAAGCCCTGAGAGACTCATTGTAAGAGCTTCCTTTTGTTCAGTGAGAAAGTCAGAGAAAGACTATAAAACTAGGTCCTACTCTGACAAGAATTTGTTTCATCTGCTCTTCTTATGTAAGAGCCAAACCAGTGGTTTTGTAAAGGGCTCTACATCTCAAATTTCAGCAGGAACAGATACATACAAATGCATCCACTATAAATACATATATATTGATAGTGGTGGTCGTGGTACAGTATGCAGACCTGGTGAGTCTTCCAGTTAATCTCATATACTAGGAGAGCAGAGAAAATTTAGTGTGACCAGCAACGTTTCAGATATTTTTAGTCATGCTTTAAGATCAAGGACAAATTTTAAGATATTAACATAGCTAAGTTCTTCCTTATCAGAGATCACACAGGAGTGCTATCTCTTTGGCAACAAATTAAAAGGACCTATCTCTGACATACTTTTGCCCAGGAAGCCAATTTGAGTCTCAGGATCTGAGGCTCAGACTGGGGACTGATCACTAGATAATTCTGTTAGCAATTGGCCACGTTGCCCCAAACCCAGGACCCCAACAAGCACATGAAGCCAAACGCATATTATTTTTCTTGATTGTCCTTCCAAGTACCCATGACAAACTGGTACAACTTGGTTCATTGCTTCATACGTATATAACAAAACCATCGATCACTAACATAACACTTTGACTAATCTATTTTGTAAATGAAAGTCTGTGCCACTCAATTGCCATCTATTTCTCTATTTTTGCCCCCTCCCCCCAACCCCCTTACCTTTGGCAACCACCTGTTTGTTCTTGTATCTATGAGTCTCTATTTGGTTATGTTTGTTTATTTGTTTTGTTCTTTAGATTCCACCTGTAAGTGAAATCATACAGTGTTTGTCTTTCTCTGCCTGACTTACTTCACTTAGCATAATATCTTCTGGGTCCCTTTATGCTGTCACAAATGGTTAAGATTTCATTCCTTTTATGGATGAGCAATATTCCACTGTATATGGGGAGATAAAGAGGTACAAACCTCATTTCAAAAATAAATGAGTCACAGGTATGAAATGCACAATGTGTGGAATATAGTCAGTAATTATGCGTGTGTGCATGCTAAGTTGCTTCAGTCATGTACAGCTCTTTGCAACCCTCTAGACTATAGCCCACCAGGCTACTCTGCCCATGGGATTCTCCAAGCAAGAATACTGGAGTTGCCATTCCCTCCTCCAGGGGATCTTCCTGATCCAGGGATCAAACTTGTATCTCCTGCATTGGCAGGCGGGTTCTTTACAACTAGCGCCACTTGGGATGCCATCAATATTTTGCAATATCTCTTAATAGTAACAAGTAACAACTACACAATCATGGAGATCATTTTGAAATGCACAAAAATATCAAATCATTGTGTTACATACCAGGAACTAACATAGTATTATAGGTCAATTATATTTCACAAATAACCAAACGTATAGAAAAAGAGGTACATGGTGGTGTGCTGTGTGCTTAGTCACTCAGTCCTTTCTGACTCTGCAACCCCATGACCTGCAGCCCTCCTGTCCATGGGGATGCTCCAGGCAAGAATACTGGAGTGGGTTTCCATGCCCTCCTCCAGGGGATCTTCCCAACCCAGGAATCAAACCAGTGTCTTCTTCATTGCCGGAGGATTCTTTACAGCTGAGCTATGAGGGAAGCCCTGGCACATGGTTTGGGGAGAGGGGATTAGATGAAGGCAATCAAAAGCTACAAACTTCCAATTATAAGATAAGTACTAAGGATATAATGTATTATATGACAAGTATAATTAACACTGCTATATATTATAAACAAAAGCTATTAAGAGAGCAAATCCTAAGAGTTCTTATCACAAGTAAAATATTTGTTTTCTATCTCTTTAATGTGTATCTACATGAGATGATGTATGTTCACTAAACCTGTTGTGGTCATCATATCAGGATGTATGTAAGTCAAATCATTATGTTGTACACCTTAAGCTTACATAGTGCTCTATGTCAATTATATCTCAATAAAAGTGGGGAAAAAACCCAGAAAATCAAACTTTAGCCAACTCATATTCCCAGGGTTGGCTAAGGATCAAACCACTTCCCTGATTTCTTGGGAGAATTTCAAGCAGTAAGCAACTAGATCTATTGTGTTGCCTTTCTTTATAATCCACTCTCGCTCTCTCAATCAAGGTGTCTTTAACAACAAAACACTCATATATATTTGGGCTTTTACAATTAGTACAGCATTTACATATAGGGTAAGCAAGAACAACATAACCATATCTAATACTTGCAGAAGGCAATGAAGAATTAAAATAGGCTCAAAGAAATAATTCTTCTAGTCTATAAGACCATTTAAAACATCTTTATATTGATGTACCAATTTAATTATCTGTTTACTGCCTTGATCTATGGCCACTTGAACTTTGTGATAAACTTGTACAGAGCTATTCAAATAATGAACTACATCCAATTCTTCCTCAGGCTAGTCACTCTTCATCGGTATCACATCCTGGAGAGGCTTTAGCTCAATTTCCCAATGTATTTGATTATCATAGCATTTGTTTATATGAGGCAGCTGAATCTTACCAACAATACCAGTATTACACCATACCACAATATAGTTATGATATAGTTTCTTTTCGGTTACAAAAGATATTAGGAAGTATAGTTTCTTTTGGTTACAAAAGATATTGGGAAGTGTCACAGAAGTGTCTATGAAATCTTTCTAGAAGAATTGTTCTTTGCCCACATATCAGATATTATGTGTTATCACCAGATGATTCTGTCATTTCTAGGTTCCATGTTAGCTGAGGACAAAGTCCATCATTTGTCTCAACTTATACTATTATACAGTTTTCCCATTGACTGTTGTGCAGCAAAGCCATCTCCCTCCTATGGGGAATATATGGGTATCATTCAGAATTACTTCTATAACTTATCTCATTTTGGTCCATCCTTTGGTAAATGTGAGTCAGAGATCAGCAATGTAAGTTACTATTTCACCTAGAAAATTTCCGTAAGTTCAAGGATCTGCATGTGTCTCAAATATGCTCTTCTTCAACTTCCATAAGTAAAAATGGAAATCCATTAGCCTGTGACAATGTAAAATAATCCCCCGATAAAAGTAAAATAGTTAACATACCCTGTAGTGTCAGAGTATATGTTGAGTGTTAACATTCTCTAGCATTATGTATTGAGTCTGTGTGACCATATTACCAAGTCTTTATCGTCTTTCCAAGTGGATTCCCATTCTTTTCTCTGCTCTTAGAAGATGATCCCTACCAATTTGTCTATTTCACAGAACAAATTATTTTCTTCTGAAAGACACTTTTCACTAAAAGTAAATTCAGCTTGTTCCATTATACCAAGGCCAGCTTCTATTTCACCTAGAGCCCTCTTTGGTTTCACTGGCCAATGTTTAGCCCAACATGTGTCTTGTTTCCACTGAGTATTGATTGCTTGAATAAGGTTAAGGAACATGCACTGTATTCCCAAAATGCTGGGTGTCCCATTCCAGAGTCCTGTGTATAGTGTTCACTCCTAAATTCAGTTCAGTCTGAACACGCCATAAGGTTTTCCATAATCTTTCTTGTCTTAGGTTAGGGTTGTTCCCAGTGAAGGCATGAATCCACCATATAATGCCTAGTATGTTATTTTCATTCACAACCCATTGATATTTTTCATCTTGTTTAAAAGCTTTCTATCCATAAAACCAGGGATGATGTGTGTTCTTACACACCACACTATGGCTTGTCAGGCATGCAACCACTATATGCTGTCCATTATTACTTGGGCATTTTGGTTATCAAATTTATAGTTATATGTTTATCAGTTTGCCCTATATTATCTGCTATGTGTCAAAATGGTTCAGAGGGAAGACACTCTTGAAAATTTTAATGAATTCCTAATATTTTTATGATGGTAAATTTTCATAGCTCAGTTTCAGTCCCATTTCTACCAGTATGGGGATAGTGCAGTTAAATATTTACTGAGAGTTATGAGCATCCTATACATCAAGCTCTACATTTTAAAAAGAAAGAAAATAAATAAATAACTAGAAAGTCAGGACAATTAAATAACATGTAAATGACATTTCAGCACTCTCAAATATATATATAAGCAAAAGGGGTTATCAGTCATACATTTAATTCTTTAGTCACCAAAGGATAAACAGATACAGCCCATTAAATAGTGAATGATGCCCTCTCCAAAGCCTTCTTTAAAAGGTGAGGAGGTTTAATGCTATTCTTAACTATTTGTACAGAAGTTAATCTTTTTTTAGGAAATAAAACTGAAAATTACTTAAACAAGTGATGAGATCAGAGTTAAATATAATGTAGCTTGTGTGACACCAGGCAGTTCTTTATAAACGATTTTATTTGCTTATGGGGTATAATGCCATGTTAATAGACTTAACATAACACTTGAAGTACAGAAATACATACCTCACCTTGAACATCCACAAACCAAACACTGTTCTTATTATAACTATAACCTTTGAATAGTTCATCATACTGGATACCAATTTCTTTCCAACCTCAGGGATAAAAACCAGCACACTATACAAATCCCAAATATTAACACAGTGTGAAACTACTGAATGGCCTGGCACAGGAATTTTAAACACCCTTCTGACCACAGCTAGTAACAGGCTGAACCTGCCACTAATGTGATAAACTGCTTCTTTAAAGAGAAATACAGAAGTCAATTAACTTTAACTTTAAACATTGAGATAATCATCAGTCCCAACCATATGCAGCTGTCTAAACCTTCATGAAGATTTTATAATAAGATTTCAAGTTTTCATCTATTCCTAAGTTTACTTTCTTGCCATTAGAAATCCTCACGGCTCCCTTACTCTGAAATAGCTTAGGTTCATCTTTGTTTATTGGAGAAACAGTACAAGAAATGGTCTGAATGTCACTATCTTTGGAGTTGTTGCTTTGTTGGTGGCTCAGATGGCAACAAATCTGCCTGTAACGAGGAAGACCCGGGTTTGATCCCTGAGTTGGGAAGCTCCCCTGGAGAAGGACATGTTAACCCACTCCAGTATTCCATGGACAGAGGAGTCTGGCGGGCTACAATCCATGAGGTCCCAAAAAAGTCAAGACGACTGAGCGACTAACACTGGAGGAAATTATCAGTACTTAGAAAATACAACTTTGCCCCAGGATATGATCAGCTGAAAGCCTTAAATTCCTAGTGTGCATTCTGAGAAGTGGCACACCACTCTGCTGTGGTTTAGTACCAAAGGAGAAACAGATACAGCCCATTAAATAGTGAATGATGCCCTCTCCAAAGCCTTCTTTAAAAGGTGAGGAGGTTTAATGCTATTCTTAACTATTTGTACAGGAGTTAATCTTTTTTTAGGAAATAAAACTGAAAATTACTTAAACAAGTGATGAGATCAGAGTTAAATATAATGTAGCTTGTGTGACACCAGGCAGTTCTTTATAAACGATTTTATTTGCTTATGGGGTATAATGCCATGTTAATAGACTTAACATAACACTTGAAGTACAGAAATACATACCTCACCTTGAACATCCACAAACCAAACACTGTTCTTATTATAACTATAACCTTTGAATAGTTCATCATACTGGATACCAATTTCTTTCCAACCTCAGGGATAAAAACCAGCACACTATACAAATCCCAAATATTAACACAGTGTGAAACTACTGAATGGCCTGGCACAGGAATTTTAAACACCCTTCTGACCACAGCTAGTAACAGGCTGAACCTGCCACTAATGTGATAAACTGCTTCTTTAAAGAGAAATACAGAAGTCAATTAACTTTAACTTTAAACATTGAGATAATCATCAGTCCCAACCATATGCAGCTGTCTAAACCTTCATGAAGATTTTATAATAAGATTTCAAGTTTTCATCTATTCCTAAGTTTACTTTCTTGCCATTAGAAATCCTCACGGCTCCCTTACTCTGAAATAGCTTAGGTTCATCTTTGTTTATTGGAGAAACAGTACAAGAAATGGTCTGAATGTCACTATCTTTGGAGTTGTTGCTTTGTTGGTGGCTCAGATGGCAACAAATCTGCCTGTAACGAGGAAGACCCGGGTTTGATCCCTGAGTTGGGAAGCTCCCCTGGAGAAGGACATGTTAACCCACTCCAGTATTCCATGGACAGAGGAGTCTGGCGGGCTACAATCCATGAGGTCCCAAAAAAGTCAAGACGACTGAGCGACTAACACTGGAGGAAATTATCAGTACTTAGAAAATACAACTTTGCCCCCAGGATATGATCAGCTGAAAGCCTTAAATTCCTAGTGTGCATTCTGGAGAAGTGGCACACCACTCTGCTGTTGTGTTTAGAATTCATCAGAAGGAGAGGAGGTTAAGAAATGATGGTGGCATGGATCCGGGCGGAAGCAATGGAAGTGGTAAGAAGTAATCAGATTCTGGATACATAATGAAGGTAGAAACAAGACTTGCTGATGGAAGTTATATGGGAAGTGAGTGAAAGAGGAGAATAAAGAATTAACTCCAAGGTTTCTGGCCTGGGGTCAAGAGAAGTACTTTTGAAAATGTAAGCAATTACTGGTACGTTTGGGTGTCTACAGTAACAACATAAGACAGAGGATAGCGGGTAGAGGCACAGATGCAGAAATGTGGTGCAAGTATTCTTAATTACTTCAGTTTTCTCAGTGGAATCAGATCTAAAGTACAAGTTGAGAGTAAAGCTGGAGGAAGTACTGGAGGTTTAAGGAGAAAAGAATACGTATGATTAGTCA
This sequence comes from Tragulus kanchil, assembly GCA_022376925.1. Classification (NCBI taxonomy): domain Eukaryota; kingdom Metazoa; phylum Chordata; class Mammalia; order Artiodactyla; family Tragulidae; genus Tragulus; species Tragulus kanchil. The sequence goes on along the minus strand of JAIOJX010000001.1, from coordinate 58,980,433 downwards.
CCTTGGAAAGGAGAGGAATGGCTAAAAAAAGAAGGCATGATTGTTGGACAGCATTAAGCAAACTCACTGTGAGTTTGTGGTCATAAACTTAAAGTGAGGTTAGCCTGTTGTAGAGATGCTAATGCTTTTCTACTACTTCAGCTAAGCAAAGGACAGGCACAGAAGAGGTGGGAAGTAGGATTTACTCAGGATTGAATTTGGACAGCGAGTAGAGCAAAGAGAGTAGGCCCAAGGAAACTGACATCTATGCATGGGAATGGCTATGGAAGTTAAACTGGGTATGGAAGAGAAGTGAGGGTATCAGAGGGCTGAGGAAGAAGTTAAAGCTGGAGTTGTTGCTTTGTTGGTGGCTCAGATGGCAACAAATCTGCCTGTAACGAGGAAGACCCGGGTTTGATCCCTGAGTTGGGAAGCTCCCCTGGAGAAGGACATGTTAACCCACTCCAGTATTCCATGGACAGAGGAGTCTGGCGGGCTACAATCCATGAGGTCCCAAAAAAGTCAAGACGACTGAGCGACTAACACTGGAGGAAATTATCAGTACTTAGAAAATACAACTTTGCCCCCAGGATATGATCAGCTGAAAGCCTTAAATTCCTAGTGTGCATTCTGGAGAAGTGGCACACCACTCTGCTGTTGTGTTTAGAATTCATCAGAAGGAGAGGAGGTTAAGAAATGATGGTGGCATGGATCCGGGCGGAAGCAATGGAAGTGGTAAGAAGTAATCAGATTCTGGATACATAATGAAGGTAGAAACAAGACTTGCTGATGGAAGTTATATGGGAAGTGAGTGAAAGAGGAGAATAAAGAATTAACTCCAAGGTTTCTGGCCTGGGGTCAAGAGAAGTACTTTTGAAAATGTAAGCAATTACTGGTACGTTTGGGTGTCTACAGTAACAACATAAGACAGAGGATAGCGGGTAGAGGCACAGATGCAGAAATGTGGTGCAAGTATTCTTAATTACTTCAGTTTTCTCAGTGGAATCAGATCTAAAGTACAAGTTGAGAGTAAAGCTGGAGGAAGTACTGGAGGTTTAAGGAGAAAAGAATACGTATGATTAGTCACCTTGGAAAGGAGAGGAATGGCTAAAAAAAGAAGGCATGATTGTTGGACAGCATTAAGCAAACTCACTGTGAGTTTGTGGTCATAAACTTAAAGTGAGGTTAGCCTGTTGTAGAGATGCTAATGCTTTTCTACTACTTCAGCTAAGCAAAGGACAGGCACAGAAGAGGTGGGAAGTAGGATTTACTCAGGATTGAATTTGGACAGCGAGTAGAGCAAAGAGAGTAGGCCCAAGGAAACTGACATCTATGCATGGGAATGGCTATGGAAGTTAAACTGGGTATGGAAGAGAAGTGAGGGTATCAGAGGGCTGAGGGGAAGTTTAAAGGTGGTAGGATCAATGCTGTACAGAGGTACTTCTCTGTTCAATGATGCTTTGGTAGTTTTGTTATTTCAATGCTTTGTAGTTGTTTATACACCAGTTGTTAAAATATGGGAGAAATTATGACTATGTGACTCCGTTTGGAATCTAGTACTATATTAGGCACAATTAGATATTTAACATGCCTACTCATAATATTCAGCCTAGTTTCTCTTTCCAGCTCTGCCCCCAAATGCAAATACACACATGCATAGGCACACACTGGAGAAGGGCATGGCAGCCCACTCCAGTATTCTTGTCTGGAGAATTCCATGGACAGAGGAGCCTGGCTGACTATAGTTCATGGGGTCACACAGTCGGACACGACTTAGTGAGTAAACCACCCCCACCACCACAGGCACACACTTAAATAGAAAGTAACAGTGGTTACCTTTGCGTGGTGACTACAGTTTCATTTTGTTATACAGAGTTTTGGGTGAAGATTTTTTTCCCTTGTACTTTCTAGTTTCTAAATTGTCTATATTGCAGATGAAATGCTTTTGTCATTTAGAAAAATGTGTAAAAGAACATATCTATTTATACCCATATATACTTAAATGCTGGCCGTGCTCCCTGATGATGTATTAGAAGATTTAACCTGGCAGGATTAAGGCCTTAGACCAATTTCAGAAAATAAGAGATCTGAGCGTACAGAAGCTGACACGCTTTTTAAAAAAACTACCAATTTTCACAAACTACACACATGGATCATTGTCCAGCAAGGGAAGTATATTAAAATGCATGACACTGAATCAACAATTAAAATAGTGAAATATTTTTAAATTGGAAGGAAGGACCATTACAAACCTGCTTTCTGCTTTGAGCTCTTGCATTCCGTAATCTTCGAGCAGAATAAAAGATAAAATAGCCCACAGTTGCTGCTGTAATAATGAAAAAGGACACTGATACGAAGAAAATCGAGTAGGATTGACGCGGGATTGAATTTGGACAGCGAGTAGAGCAAAGAGAGTAGGCCCAAGGAAACTGACATCTATGCATGGGAATGGCTATGGAAGTTAAACTGGGTATGGAAGAGAAGTGAGGGTATCAGAGGGCTGAGGGGAAGTTTAAAGGTGGTAGGATCAATGCTGTACAGAGGTACTTCTCTGTTCAATGATGCTTTGGTAGTTTTGTTATTTCAATGCTTTGTAGTTGTTTATACACCAGTTGTTAAAATATGGGAGAAATTATGACTATGTGACTCCGTTTGGAATCTAGTACTATATTAGGCACAATTAGATATTTAACATGCCTACTCATAATATTCAGCCTAGTTTCTCTTTCCAGCTCTGCCCCCAAATGCAAATACACACATGCATAGGCACACACTGGAGAAGGGCATGGCAGCCCACTCCAGTATTCTTGTCTGGAGAATTCCATGGACAGAGGAGCCTGGCTGACTATAGTTCATGGGGTCACACAGTCGGACACGACTTAGTGAGTAAACCACCCCCACCACCACAGGCACACACTTAAATAGAAAGTAACAGTGGTTACCTTTGCGTGGTGACTACAGTTTCATTTTGTTATACAGAGTTTTGGGTGAAGATTTTTTTCCCTTGTACTTTCTAGTTTCTAAATTGTCTATATTGCAGATGAAATGCTTTTGTCATTTAGAAAAATGTGTAAAAGAACATATCTATTTATACCCATATATACTTAAATGCTGGCCGTGCTCCCTGATGATGTATTAGAAGATTTAACCTGGCAGGATTAAGGCCTTAGACCAATTTCAGAAAATAAGAGATCTGAGCGTACAGAAGCTGACACGCTTTTTAAAAAAACTACCAATTTTCACAAACTACACACATGGATCATTGTCCAGCAAGGGAAGTATATTAAAATGCATGACACTGAATCAACAATTAAAATAGTGAAATATTTTTAAATTGGAAGGAAGGACCATTACAAACCTGCTTTCTGCTTTGAGCTCTTGCATTCCGTAATCTTCGAGCAGAATAAAAGATAAAATAGCCCACAGTTGCTGCTGTAATAATGAAAAAGGACACTGATACGAAGAAAATCGAATAGTGATTCACCCAAGGACCATGTTTTTTTCCGACTTCAATGACCATTGTTACTTGTATGCCTCTTTGAATAGACTGTAGAATTTTGGTGCCTTTCAGATTGCCAATCATGATCGCAACAATGTCTCCTGCACCTGTAAAACAAAAGAAATGCAGTTTTATTTTGGTGAAGGATTTTTAGTATAAAAGTCCAATTGCTAAAATGATTGTAAAGGATACTCGATGAAATAAACGAAAGACATGCCTTCATTCAATTAAGATTTATTGGGCATATATGATTATGTAAATTACAGGGAATATAAACATGCTGAGACTTCGTTACTGCACGTAAGGAACTCATAGTTGAGTAAGGATGGTATGATATCTAACAAATATCTCCCCTCTTCTCAGGTTTGCCATCTATAATTCAAAAGTATTGGGTTTGGGGCCCAATTTGCCTCTTATGTGAAGGTTTTCTTAAAGTAGTCACCTGATGGTAGGGAATTCTCATAGAAAATCTTAGATTTGGAAAAAATGAAAGTATTTAACTATAGATTTCTGAATTTATAAAGTATAGACTATCTCATGAACCCACTACTAACATGTATAAGGAAGGGATTTCCCTCGAGGTCCGGTGGTTTAAGACTCCACACTTCCACTGCAGGGGGCATGGGTTTGATTCCTGGTTGGGGAACTAAGATCCCACATTCCACATGAAACACAGCCAAAAAAAAAAAAAAAAAAAGGAAAAATAAAACAAGGATCTATAGATCAGGGTTAGTAATTTGAGATAATGAATGATTACAAATGGACAGCCTATATATATGTCTATGTGCCATTTTCCTATATCCTCCAAATCAACATAAAATTTGTTCAAGGTTTCCTAAGGTTTTTCATAGATCTAATCAGGTTAGCAATGAATATAACATGTAAAATGGGTAGAAATATGTGTTTCTATTCAACCCCAACTAAAATCAAATCTGGAATTGGACTAAACTTATTATTAAGTTTAATAGTTCATTAAGTCTTAGTCTAAAGGCTACATCTCTTATCATCTCCCACTTTACCAACTTTATAAATCTTGTGATAAGAATAAAGGACAGACATTATCTTTGCCAATGCTGTGAAATACTCTCTTCCCATTTACATGAGGAAAATCTCAAAAGCAATGGCTGAAGTGTCTTTTGTTACGTCTCTTTCCTCTATCAGAATACAATGCGAACAGTCCTAAGGAACTGGCTATTTTGCAACAGACAGGCTGATTTTTCTCTTTATCTGGGAGCTTTTCATTTCTCACCATGGCATTAAAAGCACCAAAATGATTTCCATTCTCTTTTGTCATTATTTGGCTTTTCTCTACAAGCTATCTGTCAGGAGAGTTTCTGGCTATAAAGTTTGGATTAATTATGGCATTCATTTCTGATATTGTAAACTGTATAATCTTTGTATAGATCATTCTAAAACTGAGATTCAGGAATACATATCTCTAAAGACTTCTTTTAAATCACAGATGTGTCTTTCTCAATGTTTTTGACTAACAGAAGTATGTTTTCATTCTTTTAGAAGATATGAGGTGGGTGGCAGGGGTGGATGCTCAGGAACATACTGGCCATTGTGGTCAAATGGAGATTAAAAAACGAGGATAGTCAAGAAATGTACATTGCCTACACATAAGGAACAATGCTGTGCTTCAATCCCCACAATTCATATTCATATATGCTATATGTAGTCTATCTATCTATTGAATTAGCTTTCCAATCCTACAAAAGACCTATTTCTAAGCATTATTATATATCACCCCCTCCCTTGTGTATGTGTTAAGTTACTTCAGTTGTGTATGATTCTTTGCGACCCTATGGACTGTAACCCATTAGGCTCCTCTGAGCATGGGATTCTCCAGGCAGGAATACTGGAGTGGGTTGCCATGGCCTTCTCCAGGGCCCTACACCCTTGCAACTATTTAAAAACTGAGCCCCCTCCATTGTTCCCAGTCACAGCTAACAGCATCACAACCCTCTGGTCACCAGGTTTAGTGACCTCAGAATCACATTTGAATATTCACTGCTAACCTAGTCAGTCATGTATTGAGTTGGCTAAAAAGTTTGTTTGGGTTTTTCCTGTAACCTCATACGGAAAAACCCAAATGAACGTTATGGCCAGCCCAACAGACAATAATGACTTCCTGGGTGGCTCAGTGGTAAACAATCTTCCTGCAATGCAGGAGGAGATGCAACAGGAGCTGCCGGTTCAATCCCCAGGAAAGGAAGATCCCCTGGAGGAGGAAATGGCAACCCACTGCGACAATCTAAGTATTCCTTCTTTGCTCCCTTGTCACTTGGGTTTTAACCTCTAGCTAGTACATCCTTTTCTTTTGCATTTCAGTTGGCATGCCAGACTCTCTCTTAAATTAACAGCATTTTAAGAACAGAGACTGTCCTTTAGTTAACTACAGCCATGCTCCTCTTTATCTGGTATTGTCAGGGAATTAGGTATTCCATGTAAGTAAAACTCCCAAGTAACACAAAGCTTTACACAAATATTTAATTTCAACGATTTTGAGTGAAAAAATTTTAAAAAGTCATCCATACTGCCCTATTTTCCTAACTAGCTTATACTGGTTATGAGTTACTATTGATAGTGGATCATCTTTGTAAGCCATTATTTAATATAGTAGCTAGGTTATTGGTCCCTAAACTGTTACGATTTTCCAGCAAAGTCACAGATTTGGGGAGCTAGAATAAATCTTATAAATCATTCAGTTTGACTCATTTTTGAGCTCTCACTTTGGGCAATTTTCTTCAGGGGAGTGAGCTTGTCACTTGTTGCCTCTAGCAGCATCTCTTCCCTCTTTCTAATTTTATACTTCTAATCTACTGTCAGCTCTAAAATTCAGTCAAGCATGGATCTAAACAAAGAGTAAAACAGGCTTCCAGAGAGAACCTGAGGGCTTCAGTGCAAGTACCTTCTGATATTTAGATTGGTTGCTCAGTGACATTTTTGTTTACTTCCTCAATCCTGGCTATATTTTGGATAAGTGAAGTTGTCAGATAAGTTTCATCTATAAACTAGACCCTATGCTAAGTGCTTTACCTGCATTAACATATTTAATTCTTACATCAGTCCTATAAGGTAAGCATTGTTATTATCCCATTAGAGGTAAGACTGACTAACTTGCCTAGGATAACTCAAGTTAGTACATGCAGAACTGGTATCTGAACCCAGGCAGTTTGGCTTCTGTGCCTCTGCTCTTCACCATCATTTTACATCAGATCTCTATCTTCAGTGAAACCTAAAGCTATCATCTGACAGTAAAAAATGAAAATTAAATAGGTATATTGGAGGAGGGAGTGATAAGGCTTAACAGTTGGCTCTCGGGGGAGGTGGAAGAAGCCTTAATTTGTAGTGTGTGCCAATTTCCATGATATAAATCTACTTTCATGGTCATATAAGTGGCTTCCCTGGTGGCTCAGTGGTAAGGAATCTGCCCGCTAAGCAGGAGACACAAGTTTAATCCCTGGGTTGGGAAGATCCCCTGGAGAAGGAAATGGCAACCCACTCCTGTATTCTTGCCTGGAAAATCCCAAGGACAGAGGAACCTGGTGGGCTATAGTCCACAGGGTCACAAAAGGTTCAGACATTACTTAAACAACAAACAACAACAATGGCCATAAAAAGGTGGAGCTGGGAAAATATGGGTATGGCTGGCTGAGTGAGAAGACTCCAATGCATCTCTGGATATTATAGAGTCAAAGCTTAAAAACATGTAGTATATAATTATAACAAAATTATTAATACTTGGCTTATTCTTTTCACTTATTCATACTTATTTCTAAAAGTCAAAGTTTGTGTACAGACCCACGTTATATTTGTTTTTCTACTTGCTATTCTGTTAAGTACTCTGAATATGTACCCTGAAACTTCAAAGAACAGCCAGACTTCTTTATGTGGAACAGAAAAAATCCCACCTTTTTCTTCCTGACTAGGGGTGTAAGTGAATGAGTCTGTGCCTGTCTTGCCACAGCAGGCATGCCAAGTCTTTTTCTCCCTTAAGCTTTCTTCTTGTCTTTCAAATACTGGAGATACAAGAGGCTGCTATTATGCTTCTGCTGATTCCAAACCTCTCAAAATAAAATCACTAACTTTGTAAGTGTTTGTTCGAAAGCCTCACAAAGCATGTTCTGTGTAAAAAGTTAGTCATTTATTGCTAGCCTATATCAATGAATCTTATGTTCTTTATGCTGTAGAGTTTTACATATCAATTTATTCTCTCACAATAGTATAATAACATTGAATGGAAATAGTTTTACCGCAGTTTTTAATATGATTGCTATTTCTTTAAACCATTCTTACACTTGATCCTGAAAACCAATGTTGATATACTAATAAATAGACTCTTATATAAGTTGTCAAGCATTCCATTTTTCTAGCCAACAACACTGCTGTAACAACTATCTTTGGAAAGCACGAAGCTTAGGAAGCCAAATGTGGGTTGCACAGCTCAGCTGATTAAAACACAGTGTTAATGAGATCAAGGCTATTGTCCAGTTGATCTTCTTGTGGGTCACTTATACAGAATATGATGCCACTAAACTCATTAAGTATTTTGTGAGTATTTACACACATGATAGACCTTGTGCTAGGCCATGGAGCTACAGAGAGGAATAACATTTAGTCCTTGCACTCTAGGCATTTACAGATGTCTCCTGCATATTAACCTTTCACCACTAGGAATATGAACTAAGCCTGAGAAATGAATTATACGTATCCATTTTTATGGCCAGTAGTAGAAAACAATAATTTCCAGACCGCATTCTGAACTGATACTGGGTTAGTAGAATAGCTTCCTATAGAAAAAAGACTATTTTCTTTCAGTGTCCAATAATTTGTAATATTATAAACTGTACCTCTTTTGCTATTTCTGAGTTTCATAGTACTTCTTTATTTAAAAAATTGGTAATCAGAAACGGGCTAGAATTTGAGGGAGAAAAGAAGTATTATGTGGCAAAAATAACTTTGAAGTGGGAATCATACCACTGGGTTGCAGCTTTTGCTTGAAGGAGACAGGGCTGTACTAAGCTTCTAAAATGAATTCTGGCAAAGGAACATGACTACATTTCTCCTGCTATCCTTATGGGATTTTCAAACCAGTTACTAATTTCACTGTTTTTCCAAAAATCATAACACTCTCTCCCCACCCAAAAGAAAACTCTTCGTTTTTAATTTTTTTGTTAAATTTTAGCCTCTTTTATTTTTATTTATTTTCATCCATCTTTATTTGGCATGTGTGGGCCTCCTATTGCAGTGGCCTCTCTCTCGCTGCAGAGCACCAGCTCTGGGCGCATGTGACCCAGAGTGCTGGCTCATAATTGGACACACCAGTCCAGCTGCTTCACGGCACGTGGGATCCTCCCGGACCAGGGATCGAACCGGCCACTTGCATTGCAAGGCAGACTCTTCACCCACTGGACCACTAGAGAAACCCCAGAAAAATCTTTAATATGCTAAAAGTGTCGGATGAAGAAAACTGATCGTCAGTGGGAGAGCAAACCTTAATGGCCTAAACTCTGATCACAGAACAGCTGTCATTTCAAAATCTGCACTTGGTTTCAAGGACTTATTTATAAGTTTCAATGCTTTGTATCTGATAAATTTCCGAGTTGAAAAGCAAAAAGAAAAAGCTGTCATGTTTACAATTCTAGTGTGTTAATATCACTTTATAGTTGACAATTTAATGGTCAAGAATGGCTAATCTGAACCCTGTTGCTTAAACACAAATTCCAGAATCCAGGAGAACTTCAACACTTATCTTGATAGGACAAAATACAGCAGTCTCTCAATGCTATAGGGAATCCTTGAACTTTCCACTTAAAAACCATCGGTAACACAATGTGGCTCAAGTTTCTCACATGTTCATTCTGCTATCAAGAGTATTTTGGGGGATTTCCCTGGTGGTCCAGTGGCTAAGACTCTGTGCTCCCAATGCTGGGGACCTGGGTTCGATCCCTTGTCAGGGAACTGGATCCCACATACCATAACTAAGACCCAGTGCAACCAAATAAACACATTAAAATTTTTTTAAAAAGAGTATTTTGGGAGAAGAGACAAATTAGGAATAGATGATAATTAAGCAGAAGAGGAAATTCAGACTCCAATTGCAAATGTTCAACAATGAATAATGGATACATGCATATGTATGTCTGAGTCCCTTGGCTGTTCACCCAGAGCTACCACAACACTGTCAATCAGCCACGTGTGTGTGCTCAGCCGTGTCCAACTCTGCAGCCTCATGGACTGTAGCCTGACAGGCTCCTCTGTCCATGGAATTTTCCAGGCAAGAATACTGGAGTGGGTTGCCATTTCCTTTTCCCCCTAGGGAATCTTCCCAATCCAGGGATCAAACTAGCATCTTGAACTCAAGTCTCCTGCACTAACAGGCAGATCCTTTACTACTAGTGTTAACTGGCCATACCTCAATACAAAATAAAAAGTTTAAAGTTTGAGAAAAAAACTGAATAAAGGTTTTGGCATGTGTCGATCTTGGGAACAAAGATAATAAAATAGGCTGTAGCATCTCTTACTACTGTTACTGAGTATCATTCAATCAAACTATCACTCAATTATAACTAACATAAATAAAGGTAATCTATCTTCAACACTACTGGCAAAAAATACTTCATAGTTGTTATTCATAATATACAGAAATACAGAAATTTGATGCTAGGATCCTGCTGGTGACCAACCTCATTCATTTCTTTCAAAACACTAATGATATTGTTGTCATTTAGTCACCAAGTTATGTTTGACACTTTTGTGACCCCATGGACTGCAGCCTGCCAGGCTCCTCTGTTCATGGGATTTCTCAGGCAAGAATACTGCCATTGCCTTTCTCCAGGGGATTTTCCCAACCCAGGGATCAAACCTAGGTCTCGTGCATTGCAGGAGGATTCTTTACTCCTGCACCACTAGGAAAGCCCAATGATATTATATTTAGGGTCTAATTATATTTATTCAATCAAATTCATTGAATAAATGATTTACTACATGCAAACCAGGTAGTGAGCTTTGTGCTTTGGGATCTTTCCCTCCTACATTTTAATATTAACACGTCAAAATGTAAAATGGACTCTAAAATATTTTATAAGGTATGAAATATCCTAAGCATAATGATGACACACTTACAGCAACTTGGCATTCAAACACAAAATACAAGGAGGTGATGAAGGCTGTTCTCGTATCTCTTTCAATCAGTTTTTCACTATCAATATCAGAAAAGAAGTCTTCACAATGAGTGACTTACAAGTAATAAGGGCAACTTAAAGCCCAAGTAGCTCTTAAAAAACTAAGCTCACATTCATTCTAATGATACAATGGGGTCAGCACTTCAGAATTCACTTGTATCTGGAATGAACAAGATTTAGGTGTGGCAAATTCCAACACAATTTTCTAACAAACATTTCCTCTATTAGAAAACGTGGAACCAATACAAGTAAGCTTCTTAAATATTCATTTTGTCCACAGTAATTTTTTTTTTTCTTTTTGGCCCGCACCACCATGGCATTTGGGACCTTAGCTCCCTAAACAAGGACCGAGCCCGCATTCCCTGTAGTAGAAGCAGTCACAGCCACTGGACCATGAGGGCAATCCTCACCAACTAGCTTTTTTTTTTTAAACTTTTATTTATTTATTTTTGGTTGTGCTGGGTCTTCGCTGATGTGTGGGTTTAGCTGCTCTGCAGTATGTGGGATCTTTCCAGATCAGGGATTGAACCTGTGTCTCCTGCATTGGCAGATGGGTTCTTATCCACTGAGCCACAAGGGAAGCCCCCAACTAGCTTTTAAAAGCTGTTTCTCTCCCTATAGTCCAAACTCTGGCCAACTGGGTAAAGTCAGTGTATTTCAAAGAAGGATACTAAACCTCCCAAGACCAAGGTCCTAAGCAGAACTTTTTCTGGGTAAATGCCGGATTACTCTCCATGGCAAGAATACTGCCATTGCCTTTCTCCAGGGGATTTTCCCAACCCAGGGATCAAACCTAGGTCTCGTGCATTGCAGGAGGATTCTTTACTCCTGCACCACTAGGAAAGCCCAATGATATTATATTTAGGGTCTAATTATATTTATTCAATCAAATTCATTGAATAAATGATTTACTACATGCAAACCAGGTAGTGAGCTTTGTGCTTTGGGATCTTTCCCTCCTACATTTTAATATTAACACGTCAAAATGTAAAATGGACTCTAAAATATTTTATAAGGTATGAAATATCCTAAGCATAATGATGACACACTTACAGCAACTTGGCATTCAAACACAAAATACAAGGAGGTGATGAAGGCTGTTCTCGTATCTCTTTCAATCAGTTTTTCACTATCAATATCAGAAAAGAAGTCTTCACAATGAGTGACTTACAAGTAATAAGGGCAACTTAAAGCCCAAGTAGCTCTTAAAAAACTAAGCTCACATTCATTCTAATGATACAATGGGGTCAGCACTTCAGAATTCACTTGTATCTGGAATGAACAAGATTTAGGTGTGGCAAATTCCAACACAATTTTCTAACAAACATTTCCTCTATTAGAAAACGTGGAACCAATACAAGTAAGCTTCTTAAATATTCATTTTGTCCACAGTAATTTTTTTTTTTCTTTTTGGCCCGCACCACCATGGCATTTGGGACCTTAGCTCCCTAAACAAGGACCGAGCCCGCATTCCCTGTAGTAGAAGCAGTCACAGCCACTGGACCATGAGGGCAATCCTCACCAACTAGCTTTTTTTTTTTTTTAAACTTTTATTTATTTATTTTTGGTTGTGCTGGGTCTTCGCTGATGTGTGGGTTTAGCTGCTCTGCAGTATGTGGGATCTTTCCAGATCAGGGATTGAACCTGTGTCTCCTGCATTGGCAGATGGGTTCTTATCCACTGAGCCACAAGGGAAGCCCCCAACTAGCTTTTAAAAGCTGTTTCTCTCCCTATAGTCCAAACTCTGGCCAACTGGGTAAAGTCAGTGTATTTCAAAGAAGGATACTAAACCTCCCAAGACCAAGCAGTCCTAAGCAGAACTTTTTTCTTAACCAGTAAAAAATGAAGTACCTAAACTTTTAAGCCAGACTAGCCTCTCTTTATGTAAATTCCTGTTTTGCGACAACTTGTTTTTTTGCTCCCTTCTGGTTACTGCCAGTCACCAACAAACCCAATGTAGTATCTTAAATTGACTGCTTCATAGCATCTCACTTGATTAAAAACTATAGTTTTATCATTGTACTTCAACAAACAAATATATAAATGTTTTCTTAAAAGTATCTGGACATATATGTCTGTGGTATATTGGGAACCAGACAAACCAGTACTGCACATCCCTTTAATGTGTTATGCTCCTAACTAGCCTTTAGGTAAATTCTAGTCTATAGCAGAATATGAAATAGACATCTGTACAGATTGTCTGTTGGTTAAAGTGATGGTTCTTAACTTTTTTGCATTATTACAAATCATTTTTTTTGAGGGAGGGGTGGTGGCAGTAAAGATGCTCTAAATCACCTTTCATTATTATCATTCTTCTAAGCCAACAAATGCAATAGTGGAACATGGCCATGGGTAGTTCAATAACTTGCCTTTCTTTCTGCCTTGTATCCCCAGATAGTTCTGCTGAAAGGATTTTTTTCTTTTTAATTTTGGCCTCTTTTATTGTTTTTTTATTTATTTACTTTCATCCATCTTTATTCTTTGGCCCGTGTGGGCCTCCCACCACACTGGCTTCTCTCATTGCAGAGCACCGGCTCTGGGCACGTGCGCTCCAGAGCGCTGGCTCCTAACTGGGCACACTGGTCCACTGCGACACGTGAGATCTTCCAGGGCCAGGGATGGAACCGGTACCCCTTGCACTGCAAGATGGACTCTTTACCTACTGGATCACCAGGGAAGCCTCTGTTGAAAGGTTTTGAAGGTAATAATGCTTTAGGGAGTGGGTGACAGATTTGACATGGCACCAAAAAATTTCAGGCAGCTGAAACCTCCAGGAAACAGCATATTAAAGACACTAGAAGGGCTTCCCCCGGTGGTCCAGTGGATAAGGACACCGCCTTGCAGTGCAAGGGGCGCCGGTTCGATCCCTGGCCTGGGAAGATCCCACGTGCTGCGGAGCGGCTGGACTGATGTGTCCAATCACCGAGCCGGAACTCTGGAGCGCATGCGCCCAGAGCTAGCGCTCTGCGACAACAGACGCCACTGCGCTGGGAGGCCCGCAGGAGCCAAAGAACAAAGACGGATGAAAAATGGAGAAATGGAAGACCAATGGAGGTGGCCCGCCCGCTCCCCTCCCTCCCCAGCCCGACCTCCGCCCAAAATAAATAAAAAAATAAATCTTTAAAAAATAATAATACAGACACTAGATATTAGAAACAATATTATTCAAAAAGTCATAGATGTATAATTTATTGATGGCATGCTATATTCACAGGTAAACAATTTTTAGGATTATTATTAAAAAAAAAAAAAAAAAACCTAGTCATGCCAGGTCTATTCTGATTTCCACAAGCGGTAATGCTTAGCACATTGTTAACAACCCAAAGGCTAGATCAGTATTTCTCTAAGTTTCTGGACGTTTCTTTACATAGATTATTTCTATTCATATTAACCATACTAGAAATTGACAGGAATTTTACAAATATTCATTTCTTTACTCTTTAAAATAACAGCCGTAAATATAAATGAATGTAATTAACATTTTTAATAATCATTTTTCCCAAAAATGTCATAAGAGTGGTGCTGTCATTTGTACAAACCTCTTTAATGTCAGACTTAATAGAAGACAGTTGGATCTTCATACCTGCTTCTGCATTAGATCTGTGATCTGTTTCTCCAGTTGAAATATATGAAGGTAAATCTGTACTCACACAAATATGTAGTTAGAAGATTGAGGAGTGTTTTCATAGCCTTTTGAAATAATTGTACTTATTCTTCTTTTATGTTACAACAAAACTCAATAAGTGGCATTTTCTGAAATATTAGGTCCAAAGGTAGAATTTGAAGCCCTATCAATCAATTCTTTGTACTTGGCTAAAGGAAAATCCATTGAATGGATCCTTTATCTATGCATGGTTTTGTGACACCATCATGCATTCATCATCTGGACAGTACTGGTTCACGAAATTACGTAGATTTTTAAAATGGTGACTCACTTCAAGATCATACAATACCAAAAAATTCATGGTTGTTAATATCACCACTGGTCTCATTGTATAAGTTTTAGAAAATGATCAAGCTCATGTGGTAGGTAAAAGCTTCCCCAAATCCTAATTTTTGATTGAACACTTCAACTTTTATCATTAGCAGCAAATGCTGTCATTGTTTTCTTTGAAAGGACAGATTCACTTAGTTCATTTTTGAGAAAAGGTTTTCCAAATATCCTGGGCTGAATACCCATTGTTTGTCAGTAGTTCAAGTTAAAAAGGAGTGGTTTGGAGAAAACAGCTCGTTCAGCTCACAACTCAGTCATATGAGTGCTTTGCAGCTACTTCCCATTGGAACTACAAGGAACAGGAAAAAAAAATGTGTAGAGATTTAACAAAACTATTCTTACTGCTACATAAGGAGAGTCCTAAGTGAAACTGGCATTTTCTTTTTACTGCAAATGCATGGAAGTATAGTATATAATAGAGTTTGCTGCTTCTGTCTTAATTGGTCCTAAGGTACCAGCCATTTTCCCCCACCATTGCTTTTAAACCATCTATGTAAATGTCAGCACAGTGAATTCTGCAAATAATGTCTACATATTATTATGAAAATAGTTGTGACCTCATGGGCCCCTGAAAGAATCTCAGGGACCAGTGTTCCTGGATCATATTTTGAAAACTGTAGGACTAGCAATGATCTTCAGGCTTTAATATGCATGAGAATTACCTGGGAAACCGGTTAAAACATTGAACTCCCTGGGCCCCATTTTCTATTTCAGTATGTCTGCGGCTAGGCTTGGGAAACTGCAGTTTAACAAGTTCTGTGGGTTCTTTGACCTCACGTGGCCTGTGGGCCGTACTTTTAGAAGTACTAGACTGGTGTTTGATTACAGCTTGATCAGTATTATGGCCATGGAGTTTTAAGACAGTGGTCCAATCACAAAAAGAAGGTGTGAGTCGATCAGTTGTGTCTGAATCTTTGTGACCCCATGGACTGTAGCCCACCAGGCTCCTCTGTCCATGGGATTCTCCAGACAAGAATACTGGAGTGGGTTGCTGTGACCTCTTCCAGACCTTCCTGAACCAAGGACTGAACCCAGGTCACTCTAGCCAGAACAGTGTCAATCCTTGACTCTGCATAGGAAGACTCTGCCAATAGATTTGTGTTTTTTATCAATAAGTACTTCAGAGAGAGAAGTTAGAAAATTAGCCACATAAGAAACAGGCCTATTTCTCTTCTAAATTATCACTTCAGCAGCAAATGCTGTCATTGTTTTCTTTGAAAGGACAGATTCACTTAGTTCATTTTTGAGAAAAGGTTTTCCAAATATCCCAGGCTGAATAACCATTGTTTGTCAGTAGTTCAAGTTAGAAAGGAGTTGTTTGGAGAAAACAGCTAGTTCAGCTCACAACTCAGTCATATGAGTGCTTTGCAGCTACTTCCCATTGTAACTACAAGGAACAGGAAAAAAAAATGTGTAGAGATTTAACAAAACTATTCTTACTGCTACATAAGGAGAGTCCTAAGTGAAACTGGCATTTTCTTTTTACTGCAAATGCATGGAAGTATAGTATATAATAGAGTTTGCTGCTTCTGTCTTAATTGGTCCTAAGGTACCAGCCATTTTCCCCCACCATTGCTTTTAAACCATCTATGTAAATGTCAGCACAGTGAATTCTGCAAATAATGTCTACATATTATTATGAAAATAGTTGTGACCTCATGGGCCCCTGAAAGAATCTCAGGGACCAGTGTTCCTGGATCATATTTTGAAAACTGTAGGACTAGCAATGATCTTCAGGCTTTAATATGCATGAGAATTACCTGGGAAACCGGTTAAAACATTGAACTCCCTGGGCCCCATTTTCTATTTCAGTATGTCTGCGGCTAGGCTTGGGAAACTGCAGTTTAACAAGTTCTGTGGGTTCTTTGACCTCCTGTGGCCTGTGGCCATACTTTCAGAAGTACTAGACTGGTGTTGGATTACAGCTTGACCAGTATTATGGCCATGGAGTTTTAAGACAGTGGTCCAATCACAAAAAGAAGGTGTGAGTCGATCAGTTGTGTCTGACTCTTTGCGACCGCATGGACTGTAGCCCGCCAGGCTCCTCTGTCCATGGGATTTTCCAGGCAAGAAGACTGGGGTGGGTTGCTGTGGCCTCTTCCAGACCTTCCTGAACCAAGGACTGAACCCAGGTCACTCTAGCCAGAACAGTGTCAATCCTTGACTCTGCATAGGAAGACTCTGCCAATAGATTTGTGTTTTTTATCAATAAGTACTTCAGAGAGAGAAGTTAGAAAATTAGCCACATAAGAAAAAGGCCTATTTCTTGTCTAATACAGCTCCATTGTCACCACTGTGTCTCACCTAAATCACTGTAACCACCTCCTAACTAGTTTCTAAACTAACAGTTTCAGTCCTTCAATTCAGTCTCCCCCTGGCTACCAGATCCATTTTTCTCAATGGGAAAAATGTACATGCCATTCCTATGCCAAAGGCCCTTACAGACCTCTTTGCCAAAGACCCTTAACTGGACTCCATAAAGCTCTGTAGCTTTGATTCACCTAGAGAATAAAGTTCAGTCTCCTTGCATAAGATCCTGACTCATCTGCATTAAGACAGTCAGGTTTTACCCTCTCCAGTGTAGGCTTTCCTTGAGGTTACCTGATTTACTTGAGTTCACTAAACTATGGACTCTTTCACATTAGGGTCTGGGTCTTTCATCACTATAACTACAATGTCTAACAGAGTGCCTGGCACATAACAAACATCAACTAAATGTTTGATGAATGCAATTTAAGTATGCTCTATTTTGTGATCATTTGAATCTTGATTGAATCTGAAAACAAACTCACCCTTAAAGATAATTGGGTGAAAGCCGAACATGCACCACCTCCCTATGTTCAAAGATGACATATCTTCAGTAAGTGTCTGCCTACAGCAAGGACATATCTATACCTAAGTAACAATTAAATCCTAAGCCTATTCTACAGATTCTGGGTTTAGTGTGACCCTTACTGCTACAGAGCTGATCTCACCAAAGTCAACATACAGCCAGGGCAGCACTAATGGTCACAATAATCGCTCTCCAACCTGGGGTCTGAGTTGACTACAGTTTCACACTTACATTCAGGAACTGGACAGATAGCATTTTAATGCCAAGTTCAAGTTTGAACCCAGTCAGTCATCCTGGTTGACTAAGAGACTGGTTGTTTGGACACTTATGAGGATGTTCAGAGACCATAAAAGTCTCGAAGCAGTTGGAATAGGTTGAGTGTTTATACAATCTTAAGTTTGTGCTGATACTGAAGAAAGGAAAATAATAAGATATGCTATTGCCAGGCCAGGTGGAAATTATAGCATGGATGTTATTTGGTTAATGGGGTATTCTGTAATAGCATTAAAATGTTTATGCTAGAGTTTTCTACTGTTGTAGATTTTGTTTGGGGGAGGTAAGATTTCAAGAAACCAATTCAACATTTAAATGTTGTTGCTCTTGATTAATGTTTTCCAGAGGAATGCTAGTCAGTAAACCCCACAGCCTCAGTGTATTCAACCCTTTGGGATAATAAACTGCACTATATCTAGAACTATTCAGAATCTGATAAGAATATCTAATAGCTCAAGGTAAAGCAATTACTGACAAACAATATATACACCACAGGCTAAAAATAACCAGACATTTGTTGAGCAGTAAAAAAAAAAAAAAAAGTTAAAACAGGAGATTTAGGGGTTTCAAGGAAAGAAAACTTATAGAAACAAATGTTAGAAATTACAGTGCTCTTTTGTCCTACAGTCATTCATTCTGTTTTCTTGTAATATGAAACTTTGATAAGGAGAATTCCACTGAATAAGTTACCGTTGTATGGGGTGGGGGCAGTAATGAGCATGAAACAGGCCATAGCCTAGACATACAATACAATTCAGATATGGCCTCCATAACTTGCTGCTTTACTCTCAAATTTTCAGATCAGGTGGAACTAGTATAAGGATGTATGAAAGGGAAATATACTCTGAACCTTAAATATGGCCAAACTCTAGAGAGTGACATTTCTGTGTAGGTCTAAAAGCCTTACCCTATATTGATATTTGAACACTGAACCAGAATATCATTATTCACCAAAAAGTAGACAATACAGGTGATAATGTAAGCTAGCTGGGAAGGACCAGGTCACTGTTTATCTTTAGCCTCTGCAGAAATTTTGGTCCCATTTAATATAAAAATTTCATAAATAAGAACACTGTTCTGAGAATATTAAATCTCCTCCTGTATTAAGTATTACAAAAGCTAAGTTTTGTACTAATGCCCGTATACTAACCTATATAAATAAACACAAACCTGTCTCATTTATTTTTATCCTTTCACAATAAATTGTTTCTGAAAGTCAATAAGGAGAATAAACTCAGCCTGTGGAACTATACTCTGAAGTTACATTAACCTGATATAAAAGGTATCATACAAGTACCAAGAAATGTAACTTAAATGTTTGTCATTGCAGTTGAAAACATGCTGTTCTTAT
This sequence comes from Tragulus kanchil, assembly GCA_022376925.1. Classification (NCBI taxonomy): domain Eukaryota; kingdom Metazoa; phylum Chordata; class Mammalia; order Artiodactyla; family Tragulidae; genus Tragulus; species Tragulus kanchil. Next base: position 58,961,314 of record JAIOJX010000001.1, on the reverse strand, counting down.
CATAGTGAGATAACTGATCTAGTCACCCCTTGATACCGACAGAGCTTTGTTATAGTGAAAGTATGAGATCAGTCTAAGAGAGACAGAGACAGGGGAGGGGGAGAGAGGGAAAGAGAGAGAAAAGAAGTTACCAAGTGCTTGGTGATCAGTGTTTTCCAAATTATATTTCAGATGCTTAGTATTCCGAGAGAAAAATCATTCTATAGATAAATAAGTTTAGAAAATAATGCATTAAACAAAGTGTTTTAGGCTCATCTAGGCTTTTCAGAGGCTGAGAAATCCTGCAATAATACACATTGCCAATCTCTAAGACAGGGCTACACATGAGGGTAAGGAGGTGATAAAACCATTATTTAATGAACAAGGCTATGTACTAAGTGCTTTGTATATTGTCTAATTGTCCCTCACAATAACCTTATGAAATCCTTATGAAATCGGTACAGTTATCATCCTCCATTCAACAGATGAGTCTTATAGAGCGGCAGGTCCCCAATCTTTTTGGCACCAGGGATCAGTTTCATGGAAGGCAATTTATCCATGGACTTGGGTGGGAGGTGGTTTCAAGATGACTCAAGTGCATTACATTAGTTGGGCACTTTATTAATATAAATCACTAATTTACTATCAGTAATAATGATTAATTGCTGTTAATTAAATTAGTATTATTACATCCTCAGATTGTCAGGCATTAGATCCCAGAGATTGGGGACCCTTGTTACAGAGGTTAATTTGGTTAAGGTCACAAAGCTATTACATGATAGAGTTGGGATTTAAGTCAAAATCTACCCGATTCTTAAGTCCCCAATCTCTGGACCACTTTGCCAACAAAAGGTCCAAAGCCGTTTCTATTGTTAGAGCTTAACATCTTGATTTTAAGGTCCCGCTGCTGCTTAAAATGGAAATACACAGTGGAGAAGGACAAGAGTTGTTTCAATTTCTTGATTATGTGATTTCTATCCACATTCTCAGAAAGTGCCAGAAAAATAGCAATTTGGATGTCACCGTTTCTGCCTACTTCTACATACAAAGCAATTACTTATTTCAAAATGTCATAGTGAACAGCTATAATAACCAAAGGTGAAATATTATGTTTAGTAAGAAAAAAATTGTCAACAAAAGTTTCAAGAGAACTAACACTCACAAAACATCCACTTTAGGCCAAACACTATATTTATAATATCATAGGAAATGAGCATTATTACACACACACACACACACACACACACACACACACACACACCCCTGCTTTTTAAGATTAAGAAAAATGAAGTCCAGGTCAACAACTTGCCCAAGATTACATGTGTACTAATTGATAGGGTTGGAATTCAAGAAGAGCAATCTGACTCAAGGACATCTGTGCTTCCATTGCAATATTCTATCTCCCAATTTCAAATAGAACATATTCACCTTTGATACAATAGGTTGAAATAAAAATAGAGTAATCATGTATCTTTCCTTACCATCAAAGGGTAATATTAAAGCCTTTAATTATACTAGTAAAGGTAAGTCAATTTCCTTGTCTTGACCGCCAGTTCAACCGAAAGGCATCAGCCAGAGAGAAGCAGCAAAGTAGTGGAGGGTTGAGGGCTAGGGCAAGGGAGGGGATTGGCGTTTTTGCATTGGTAAGTTCCTGTTTCTTTCACACATCCTTCTCTGTTGCCAAGAAGAAATGATGGTGGTGGAAACCAAAAATGTGAAACACTCCCATAACTCAAAGCACTTTGGAACTGTGTTACATATAGGTTGCTTGTGGATCTATTAAAACCTTACTCAAGATAATCGCACTTTTCTAGCCTTCATCTGAATGACTGCTGAAATCCTCTAAAATGAGAAAAGATGTACAGACTTGGAAATCTGTTAATGGTTAAGCTACAAGTCAAAATTATATTCTTGAAACTTTGGGGAACATTACAAATGCTATTAAAATAAGCCAACATCTTAAATGATCATAGGTTATGAAAACAAAACGCAGTATCCTTAAAGTAAAACACATGAAAAAGGTGAGGTAGAGCTTTGGTCAACATTGCAAAGAAACTGCATAAGTAAAGAAAACTCTCTAAACTAGCATGATTGGGGAGAAACTAACAAAGTATACTTAATGGAGCTATCATTATAAATTATAACCACAATAGAAACACGGATGGGTTGTGTTTCAAAAATTCATTTTCAAATGAGTTGTTTGGAACTAGAGACAATATACTTTCCCATAGCAATGCTGCTAAACAGTGTCTGAACTCCCAAATTAACTCCCAGATTATTTCCATGTGAAATGCTTTGAGGAATAAAAACTTTAAAGCAAATATAAATTAGAATTTAACCCATATTTATAATAAAACTTCTCAGAAAAAAGTCACAGCAATACTTAAGCAACCAAGCAAACAAACAAAATCAAAACATTTAAAATATCTTAAATACTGGGACATAATAAAAATGCATATTTAATCTGGAGGATTACATGGTTGATGGGAAGTTTTTGTAGAGACTGAGAGTTAGATATGGACCTATTCAAGATTGTTAGATACTGAGAGCACTGGCTTCTTTATGCTTAATTTCACTTCAAAGGAAATGGCATCACATAGAAAGAAGCCTGAATTTTTTTGAAAAGATGGGCCTCAGCAAGAGAGAGAAAAATCAAGATTGAGAGAGGAAGAGAGAGAGACTATATCTAAGGTACAATTGATTAAGCTATGAAAGGCAAAGAAAGAAGGTAAAAGTAGGACAGAAAATGTATCCTAAGAGGAAAAGAAGTGGTACAGCAGCTACCCCTGAATTTCAAGGTTTCTTGCACAAACCACCAACTTGTGGAGTTTCATATAGCAAAGTATTATTTCAGAGGAAATGTCGATTTTAAAAGCAAATACATTCATGCTCAGTCATGTCTGACTCCTTGCGGTCCTATGGACTATAGCCTGCCAGGCTCCTCTGTCCATGGGATTTTCCAGGCAAGAATACTGGAGTGGGGCTTCCCTGGTGGTGCAAGGGCTGGTTCAAACTTTGGGGAACATTACAAATGCTATTAAAATAAGCCAACATCTTAAATGATCATAGGTTATGAAAACAAACGCAGTATCCTTAAAGTAAAACACATGAAAAAGGTGAGGTAGAGCTTTGGTCAACATTGCAAAGAAACTGCATAAGTAAAGAAAACTCTCTAAACTAGCATGATTGGGGAGAAACTAACAAAGTATACTTAATGGAGCTATCATTATAAATTATAACCACAATAGAAACACGGATGGGTTGTGTTTCAAAAATTCATTTTCAAATGAGTTGTTTGGAACTAGAGACAATATACTTTCCCATAGCAATGCTGCTAAACAGTGTCTGAACTCCCAAATTAACTCCCAGATTATTTCCATGTGAAATGCTTTGAGGAATAAAAACTTTAAAGCAAATATAAATTAGAATTTAACCCATATTTATAATAAAACTTCTCAGAAAAAAAAGTCACAGCAATACTTAAGCAACCAAGCAAACAAACAAAATCAAAACATTTAAAATATCTTAAATACTGGGACATAATAAAAATGCATATTTAATCTGGAGGATTACATGGTTGATGGGAAGTTTTTGTAGAGACTGAGAGTTAGATATGGACCTATTCAAGATTGTTAGATACTGAGAGCACTGGCTTCTTTATGCTTAATTTCACTTCAAAGGAAATGGCATCACATAGAAAGAAGCCTGAATTTTTTTGAAAAGATGGGCCTCAGCAAGAGAGAGAAAAATCAAGATTGAGAGAGGAAGAGAGAGAGACTATATCTAAGGTACAATTGATTAAGCTATGAAAGGCAAAGAAAGAAGGTAAAAGTAGGACAGAAAATGTATCCTAAGAGGAAAAGAAGTGGTACAGCAGCTACCCCTGAATTTCAAGGTTTCTTGCACAAACCACCAACTTGTGGAGTTTCATATAGCAAAGTATTATTTCAGAGGAAATGTCGATTTTAAAAGCAAATACATTCATGCTCAGTCATGTCTGACTCCTTGCGGTCCTATGGACTATAGCCTGCCAGGCTCCTCTGTCCATGGGATTTTCCAGGCAAGAATACTGGAGTGGGGCTTCCCCTGGTGGTCCAGTGGATAAGGACACCGCCTTGCAGTGCAAGGGGCGCTGGTTCGAGCCCTGGCCTGGGAAGATCCCACGTGCTGTGGAGCGGCTGGACTGATGTGTCCAATCACCGAGCCGGAGCTCTGGAGCGCCTGCGCCCAGAGCCGGCGCTCTGCAACAGACACCACCGCGATGGGAGGCCCACAGGAGCCAAAGAACAAAGATGGATGAAAACAGAGAAATGAAAGACCAATGGAAGTGGCCCGCCTGCTCCCCTCCCTCCCCAATCCGATCCCAGCCCAAAATAAATAAATAAATAAATCTTAAAAAAAAAAAATACTGGAGTGGGTTGCCATGCTCCCCTCCAGGGGACCTTCCCAACTGAGGGACTGAACCAGCATCTCTTGTGTCTCCTGCATGGGAAGGCAGATTCTTTACCACTGTGCCACCTGGGAAGCCTCAAGAAAACAGGTACAGAACATCCCCAACTTATGATGGTGTGACTTATGTGTGATGTGATCCTCTCTTGAGATGCTGGGCAGCAGCCGTCAGCCCTATGACCATAAGAGTAAACAACCAATACACTTACCACCATTTTGTATGCATACAACCATTATGTTTTTCACTTTCAGTACAGTGTTCAATAATTACATGAGATATTCAGCACTTTATTATCAGATAGGCTTTGTGTTAGATAATTTTGCCCAACTATACGCTAATATAAATGTTCTGAGCATGTTTAAGGTACAGTAGGCTAAGCTATCATGTTAGGTAGGTTAGATGTATTAAATGCATTAAAAAATTTTTTTTGGCCACTTCTATTGATTTTTCATTTATCTATTTCCATCCATCTTTCATCTTTGTTCCTTGGCCTGTGGGAACCTCCCATCGCAGTGGCCTCTGTGGCCGCAGAGCACCAGTTCTGAGCGCATGCGTTCCAGAGCTCCAGCTCTATAGTTGGACACATCGGGCCAGCCACTCTATGGCACGTGGGATCTTCCCAGGCCAGGGAACAAACTGGCGCCCCCTGCACTGCAAGGCAGTGTCCTTACCCACTGGACCACCAGGGAAGCCCTTAAATGCATTTTTGATTTATATTTTCTTTGCACTTTTTAAAAAATTTTTAACATCAAAAAATTATTTTGTTTTGAGGTATAGCCAATTAACAATGTTGTGATAGTTTCAGGTGAACAGTGAATAAACTTGGCCATACATATACATGTATCCATTCTCCCTATGATATTTTCAATTTATGATGGGTTTGTCAGGATGTAACTCCATCATAAGTAGAGAAAGATCTGCAATTCAATCTTCATGATGTGTTCAATGCAATTTTGATTGAGCTTATATGTTCTGCACATTATTAACAAAGTATAAAATAAGAACACCATGATTTTCTCTGCCCTTATTGTCACAAAATTTCTTCCTCTTTTCTAAACTGATACAAGTTATTGTCATCAGATGAACTCAGTGTGTCATGGTTGAAAACTGCCAATATTTTGGTTGGATTCTTCATATTAAGCCATTAAATTTAGCATTAATTTTAAAAGTACTGAATAGAATAGATATTGAAGTGGAGTACAGAGGGCAAGCAGGCCTCTCATGGGGAAGAAACAGACTCACACACACACAAAAACAAGAAAGGTAAGGTATGTATAAGGGAATAAAAAAAATATATCAATCATAATACAAAGGGTAAAGAGAAGAGAAATATTCCATAGAAAAAGTCAGTCTTTAAAGTTCTTCAGTGTTCAAGGCTTACTTACATATGAAAAAACTAGTCAATGTTAACAAGAAAGGACCACACTAACAATTTTGCGAGCTAGATATATTCAAAACACCAAAGTAATTCTTCTTTAAATTCTCATAACAGTCTGTAAATCATTTCCATTATTAGGTATGCATTGTTCCTGCTCTTGCTGTAGTCACATTATTAATGCTTTCTTTAGGATTTATCAATGCTATAGGAGTGTTTTGGACTTTTTAAAATAACTGATTTTTTCTGATTACAAATATAAAACATTCATTATAGGAAATTCATAAAATACAGACAAATTATAATGAAGAGAACAATAACCATCTATAACTCCACCAACCAGATACACCTAAGGTTAACATTTTGATGTATTTTTTTTCCAAAAGCTAAAGCTTTTTAGTTGCAGGCAGCATTCAACTAAGCTACTTCAACATTTTATCTGAAATTATAATGACTATTATCTTGAAAGAAACACACCCACATCAACAAGTGAGTTCAAATAAACAACATCTTCTTTCAAAAAAAGGTCAAAATAAATAGGGTTAACTGAACATCACTGATTTGTATCTAACTTGAGCATTCAAGCATTAAAACCAAGGAAATCATGTCCACATTCTGAACCTAACGGCGCCCATCAAGATCAAGTCAGGCACGAATCACCAAACTTTCTTCATGATGTGTCAATGCAATTAGAGCTTATATGTTCTGCACATTATTAACAAAGTATAAAATAAGAACACCATGATTTTCTCTGCCCTTATTGTCACAAAATTTCTTCCTCTTTTCTAAACTGATACAAGTTATTGTCATCAGATGAACTCAGTGTGTCATGGTTGAAAACTGCCAATATTTTGGTTGGATTCTTCATATTAAGCCATTAAATTTAGCATTAATTTTAAAAGTACTGAATAGAATAGATATTGAAGTGGAGTACAGAGGGCAAGCAGGCCTCTCATGGGGAAGAAACAGACTCACACACACACAAAAACAAGAAAGGTAAGGTATGTATAAGGGAATAAAAAAAATATATCAATCATAATACAAAGGGTAAAGAGAAGAGAAATATTCCATAGAAAAAGTCAGTCTTTAAAGTTCTTCAGTGTTCAAGGCTTACTTACATATGAAAAAACTAGTCAATGTTAACAAGAAAGGACCACACTAACAATTTTGCGAGCTAGATATATTCAAAACACCAAAGTAATTCTTCTTTAAATTCTCATAACAGTCTGTAAATCATTTCCATTATTAGGTATGCATTGTTCCTGCTCTTGCTGTAGTCACATTATTAATGCTTTCTTTAGGATTTATCAATGCTATAGGAGTGTTTTGGACTTTTTAAAATAACTGATTTTTTCTGATTACAAATATAAAACATTCATTATAGGAAATTCATAAAATACAGACAAATTATAATGAAGAGAACAATAACCATCTATAACTCCACCAACCAGATACACCTAAGGTTAACATTTTGATGTATTTTTTTTCCAAAAGCTAAAGCTTTTTAGTTGCAGGCAGCATTCAACTAAGCTACTTCAACATTTTATCTGAAATTATAATGACTATTATCTTGAAAGAAACACACCCACATCAACAAGTGAGTTCAAATAAACAACATCTTCTTTCAAAAAAAGGTCAAAATAAATAGGGTTAACTGAACATCACTGATTTGTATCTAACTTGAGCATTCAAGCATTAAAACCAAGGAAATCATGTCCACATTCTGAACCTAACGGCGCCCATCAAGATCAAGTCAGGCACGAATCACCAAACTTTCTTTCCGGAAGCAATCAATATTGTAACAAGCCTGGGGGTAAATTCAGGCAATAATTATATATCATCATATGCAGAAAGACATACATACAGTTGAAGGAGGTAGAAGAGGAAATGGAAAAATAACAAAGAGTCCTTGTGCTCTGCTTTGCCCACAGGGCTCCAAAGTGGGTGTTAACAGCAAAATGTGGCAACCCTGGACTGGCTTAATAACTATGTCAAAAAGGGCTTCGAAATAACTCATTACAGTGTGTAGCTGAGGATCAACCACAGTTAACTAGCTCCAGTGCAGTGAAGGAATTGTTTCTGTGGGTGAGTGGGCTCTTACCACATGCTGCAAGAAGTCATTTCCTCCAAAGACAAAGTTGACAATTGTGCTGCTTCAAAGATTCTTTGTCATGGGGCACAAGATAATCTTCCGAGGTTCTGGGACTGTCCTCTGCTTTTTAATCCAGGTGCTGGTTACACAAATGTGCTCCCTTTGTGAAAATTCACTGAGCTATATTCACTAATTTTTCCCATACCTTTTTGGTACGTACACTATTCTTCAATAAAAGTTACACATATAAAAAATTATTCACCGCTAGGCAGTATTTGTGGTACCCTATCAAGAATATTTGGGGGAAAACCTCAACAATAGTTTATAGTTCAGTGGTCATCATGAATAAGAAAAGCCATTTGAGTCAATGATGTGCTGCTTAACCAAGCAACAAGGAAACTGGGTGCAAACCTCATCTGTGACCTAATATTTCTATAGTATAGGAATATTATAAGAATACTACAGGAGAAGAGAAACTGAGGCACAAATGGTGATCCATTCTTTCAAAAGGCCAACACCACAACAGGCAAAAAAAATGGGTCAACCAGACCACATTTATGGCTAGTTAGTATATTTTTATGTAAATCTCTCTGGGGTGTATTTTTGTTTTAAATGTTCCAATTCACATCCTCCCCATCACCATTTCTGCACTTCTTTCTGCCAGTTAATGGAGTGAGCAAGCAAGTGAGAAAGTGTTAGTGGCTCAGTCGTGTCTCACTCTTTATGAACCCATGGACTGTAGCCCTTCAGGCTCCTCTGTTTATGGACTTTTCCAGGGAATCTTCCTGACCCAGGGATTGAACCCAGGTCTCCGGCACCGTGGGCAGATTCTTTACTGTCTGAGGCATCAGGCAATCTCAAGTATATGGAAGAGAAGCTCAATTCCCATTCCCCTCCCAAAGACTGCTATCCTCAGCTTGTAAGAGAACCCTCTTCCTATCTTTAATTACATGGGAAAATGCTTACAATAACAAGTAGGATACAAAACTGCGTACCTAGTATATAATTATGATTCTTTACATAATACATACACAGAGCAAAGGGAGCAAATGACAATAAAAACAATTCCCAAAATGCGAAAAGGCCTTTTCTGTTTTCCTTTAAATTGTCTGTATTTTCTTAATACTATATTAATAGTCATAAAAAATGATAAAAGTAGGATACCAAACTATACCTATAGGTGGAAAAAGAGACAAGGAGGAATATTAACAGTACCATCTCTGCATTGTGGAATTATGTGGAACTCATTCTCAGTTTTATACTTTTCCGTATTTTCCAAGTTTTCTGCAAGAAGCATAGTTAAGTTTATAATCAGAAAATAACTTAGACAATACCTTCAGTACTCTCCTCCATTTAAGCCTAAGAACAGAGACTAAATGTGGCATTCTAGATGAGACAATAACCTATCAAGAATATTTGGGGAAAACCTCAACAATAGTTTATAGTTCAGTGGTCATCATGAATAAGAAAAGCCATTTGAGTCAATGATGTGCTGCTTAACCAAGCAACAAGGAAACTGGGTGCAAACCTCATCTGTGACCTAATATTTCTATAGTATAGGAATATTATAAGAATACTATAGGAGAAGAGAAACTGAGGCACAAATGGTGATCCATTCTTTCAAAAGGCCAACACCACAACAGGCAAAAAAAATGGGTCAACCAGACCACATTTATGGCTAGTTAGTATATTTTTATGTAAATCTCTCTGGGGTGTATTTTTGTTTTAAATGTTCCAATTCACATCCCTCCCCATCACCATTTCTGCACTTCTTTCTGCCAGTTAATGGAGTGAGCAAGCAAGTGAGAAAGTGTTAGTGGCTCAGTTGTGTCTCACTCTTTATGAACCCATGGACTGTAGCCCTTCAGGCTCCTCTGTTTATGGACTTTTCCAGGGAATCTTCCTGACCCAGGGATTGAACCCAGGTCTCCGGCACCGTGGGCAGATTCTTTACTGTCTGAGGCATCAGGCAATCTCAAGTATATGGAAGAGAAGCTCAATTCCCATTCCCCTCCCAAAGACTGCTATCCTCAGCTTGTAAGAGAACCCTCTTCCTATCTTTAATTACATGGGAAAATGCTTACAATAACAAGTAGGATACAAAACTGCGTACCTAGTATATAATTATGATTCTTTACATAATACATACACAGAGCAAAGGGAGCAAATGACAATAAAAACAATTCCCAAAATGCGAAAAGGCCTTTTCTGTTTTCCTTTAAATTGTCTGTATTTTCTTAATACTATATTAATAGTCATAAAAAATGATAAAAGTAGGATACCAAACTATACCTATAGGTGGAAAAAGAGACAAGGAGGAATATTAACAGTACCATCTCTGCATTGTGGAATTATGTGGAACTCATTCTCAGTTTTATACTTTTCCGTATTTTCCAAGTTTTCTGCAAGAAGCATAGTTAAGTTTATAATCAGAAAATAACTTAGACAATACCTTCAGTACTCTCCTCCATTTAAGCCTAAGAACAGAGACTAAATGTGGCATTCTAGATGAGACAACATACATCTTCCACGGACTAGGTGAAATTGTTCCTTATATGCTTAAAAAAACAATTCACCAATTAAGCTATATATTTTTAAGGTTTTATGATATGGAATTCCACATTCACCAACATGTTCAATGGAAGGACTTTAGTTGGAAACATAAATTGAATGACATAAAACAAACTTTTAAAACATCAAAAAAAAAATAGAACAGGGAATGTGCAACGGAAATACTCATTGTCACTATTTCTTTGTTACCTGGGTCATTCTGGCATTCAAAAACCATAAACTAGGGCTTCCCTGGTGGTCCAGTGGGTAAGGACACCGCCTTGCAGTTCAGGGAGCGCCGGTTTGATCCCCGGCCTGGGAAGATCCCACGTGCTACGGAGCAGCTGGACCGATGTGTCCAATGACTGAGCTGAAGCTCTGGAGAGCATGCGCCCAGAGCCGGAGTTCTGCAGCGACAGGGGCCACTGCAATGGGAGGTCCCCACAGGCCAAAGAACAAAGATGGATGAAATTAGATAAATGAAAGACCAATAGAAGTGGCAAAAAAAAAAAAAAACCAAAACCCCATAAAATAGCACATGATGGTGACCACCATAAAATAAGGGTGCTTGCAATCTTGAAGTACTTGTATAATCTTATTCCTCCTTATTTCGTATATTCAGGCAGGAAACACAGTACTAAGCATACAGTAGACCCTTGTTACGTGTTCAGTGAATTGAGTTTCAATCCCTTTTTAAAGGTATTTTTCTAGGGAACCTTATGACCCTCTGGCATTCTTGTATATTTAAGGCCACTCACCAAGCATTTCCAGAGCATATACAGTATAAGGGTTCCTCGTCTGTTATTTAGTCACTAAGTTGTGTTTGACTCTTTTGAGACCCTCAGGACCCACCAGGCTCCTCTGTCCATGTGATCTTCCAGGCAAGAATACTGGAGTGGGTTGCCATTTCCTCCTCCAGGGGGATCTTCCCAACCCGGGGATCAAACCCTTGTCTCCTGCATTGGCAGACAGATTCTTTACCACTGAGCCAACAGGGTAGCCCATAAAGGTTCCTATGGGAATATGAAATTAATAAAATATGAAAATGATTATAGTCCAGTAGGAAGATACAATATAGGACCAAAAAAAACTACCAGCAAAATGCAGAATGGACTTACAAGGGATAGAGTTCTATGGGAGATAAGAGAAGAGATATTTTGTTTTTGGTTGTGGGGGCTGTGGTGAGAAGAGGAAAAGGAATTATGAAAAGCTTCAAAGATGAGGCGGCATCTGTGTTGGGTTTTGAAGGATGGATATGTTATTCATCTATAGAGCTAGGAATAAAAGGGCACGTAGGCAAAAACAGAAGTATAAGCAAAGGAATGATAATGGGAAAGGGTAGAGAATGTGTTTTGAGATCAGTATGAGACAAGAAGCTTCAAAAGTAGGTTGGGACTAGATTATTAAGGGTCTCTATGGCATGCTGAGGAACACAGTCCAAGATTTATAAGTAATGGGCTCTGGAGCAATGGTATATGTGTGTCCAGAGCTATGTTGCAGTGGCCATGTGGAAGTAGAACTGAAAGGGAAGAAGTGACTGAAAGCAGGGAGACCAATTAGAAGGCTAAGCATTTGTTTCCATGAGAAGACATCTGGAACTGAAAGCAGTGTAATAACAATTGCGAAAGAGAACTGAACACATATGAGAAGACCGGAAGTGATGGAATCAACTGGATGTGGCAGAGACTTATTGGAGGGAGCACGTTTGGGGCCTGGATGTGAATGCAACAGGAAAAGGTGTGAGATGAATGTGTTAATAAAATAACAGAAATGAAACAAAACGGAATGATGAGAATGGTACCTTTCCCTGGCATTCTTGTATATTAAAGGGCCACTCACCAAGCATTTCCAGAGCATATACAGTATAAGGGTTCCTCGTCTGTTATTTAGTCACTAAGTTGTGTTTGACTCTTTTGAGACCCTCAGGACCCACCAGGCTCCTCTGTCCATGTGATCTTCCAGGCAAGAATACTGGAGTGGGTTGCCATTTCCTCCTCCAGGGGGATCTTCCCAACCCGGGGATCAAACCCTTGTCTCCTGCATTGGCAGACAGATTCTTTACCACTGAGCCAACAGGGTAGCCCATAAAGGTTCCTATGGGAATATGAAATTAATAAAATATGAAAATGATTATAGTCCAGTAGGAAGATACAATATAGGACCAAAAAAAACTACCAGCAAAATGCAGAATGGACTTACAAGGGATAGAGTTCTATGGGAGATAAGAGAAGAGATATTTTGTTTTTGGTTGTGGGGGCTGTGGTGAGAAGAGGAAAAGGAATTATGAAAAGCTTCAAAGATGAGGCGGCATCTGTGTTGGGTTTTGAAGGATGGATATGTTATTCATCTATAGAGCTAGGAATAAAAGGGCACGTAGGCAAAAACAGAAGTATAAGCAAAGGAATGATAATGGGAAAGGGTAGAGAATGTGTTTTGAGATCAGTATGAGACAAGAAGCTTCAAAAGTAGGTTGGGACTAGATTATTAAGGGTCTCTATGGCATGCTGAGGAACACAGTCCAAGATTTATAAGTAATGGGCTCTGGAGCAATGGTATATGTGTGTCCAGAGCTATGTTGCAGTGGCCATGTGGAAGTAGAACTGAAAGGGAAGAAGTGACTGAAAGCAGGGAGACCAATTAGAAGGCTAAGCATTTGTTTCCAGGAGAAGACATCTGGAACTGAAAGCAGTGTAATAACAATTGCGAAAGAGAACTGAACACATATGAGAAGACCGGAAGTGATGGAATCAACTGGATGTGGCAGAGACTTATTGGAGGGAGCACGTTTGGGGCCTGGATGTGAATGCAACAGGAAAAGGTGTGAGATGAATGTGTTAATAAAATAACAGAAATGAAACAAAACAGAAGCAAGAGACTGCTTGGAAAAGCATTTCAAAGGAGGAGTGGTCAACAATAGCAAATACAGTTAGACGTCAAGTAATACAGACATTGAAGGACTGCTGGCTATTCATTTTCAAATTATATACCATAAACATACAAATCAATTTTTATTTTTAAAATACATTTAATTATCTTAACTCTGATAAAGAAAAATTATAGTTGCTTCCTATATGCCAAGCTCTGTGTTAAACATTTTATCTGTATTATCTCATTTAATCACATTAAACTTAATCAGTTTTATTATGCCCATTTTACATAGGAGAAAAGAGACATAGAGAAGTAAAATACTGGCGTAAGATTTTAAAAATAGTAAGTGGCAGGGGGAGGGAGGTTGGAGCTAACATATATGCAGAACTATATATAAAATAGATAGTCAACAAGGGCCTACTGTATGGCACAGGGAACTATACTTAATATTTTATAATAACCTATAAGGGAACTGGGTTTTTACCCAATGGCTCAGCAGGTAAAGAATCCACCTGCAATGCAGAAGGCACAGGAGATGCAGGTTCGATCCCTGGGTTGGGAATATCCCCTGGAGGAGGGCAAGGTAATCCACTCCAGTATTCTTGCTGGGAAAATTCCATGGGCAGAGGAGAATGGGGTTGTAAAGAATCAGATATGACTGAAGCGACTGAGAATGCACATAAGGGAAAAGAATCTGAAATATAATACATCTATGTGAAACAGAATATGTATATATGTCTGAATTGCTGTGTTACACACCTGAAATTAACACAACAGTGTAAATCAAGTATACTTCAATTTACAAAAAAAGCACCTAGGGACTTCCCTGGTGGTCCAGCAGTTAAGACTCCTCACTTTCACTGGAGGAGGCACAGGTTCTATCCCTCGTTGGGGAACTAAGAACCCACATGCTGCACTGAGTGGCCAAAAAGTTAAAAAAGGGAAAAAAAAAAAAAAAAGAACAGCTAAAAAAAAAAAAAACTGGCAGAGGTCATCTTCTTAATATGCTCTAAGAGGTCTTTCAACAATGTATACAACAAGCAACTGTTTTATATAGCAAACTCTATTCCAGGGGAGATCACCAAATTGTTAACTTAAATGGCGTGGCTCCTTCACTTTTTTTTTTTTTTTTTTGGCCACTTCTATTGGTCTTTCATTTATTTATTTTCATCCATCTTTGTTCTTTGGCCTGTGTGGGCCTCCCATCCCAGTGGCCTCTGTCACTGCAGAGCACCGGCTCTGGGCGCATGCGCTCCAGAGCTCCAGCTAGGTAGTTAGACACATCGTTTCAGCTGCTCCGCGGCACGTGGGATCTTCCCAGGCCAGGGATCGAACCAGCACCCCTTGCACTGCAAGGCGGTGTCCTTACCCACTGGACCACCAGGGAAGCCCTTCCTTCACTTTTTTACAGCCTTCAGGAATAATGCTTCTCCTGCCATCCCTTTGAATGTGTTTCAACTTCTTCTAAACACGTCATGGATTATGAAGGTGGAAGCTTTGCACAGGTCTTTCAATAAACTCATGCCTGCACATGTTGACTCAAGGAAAACTGTACAAGGAAGTACCGACATAACTTCAGCCCGTGGGCTGCGTTCAGTTAGAAAGCATGTGAGGCACAGGCTCATCTGCTTGGGAAAGCAGACTAGTTAGTTGTGCAATAACAAGAGCATGTACAACGTGTCTCGTCGTGACAACCCTACATTTTAGACGGCTTTAGTGCTTACTTTTGGCTGCTTCTTACCTGATTTTCGTATTTAAATAAGATAGGAATAGTGTTTCAATTGTGAAACCAAAATTTTCTCTGAATTTTCTTCTCTGTTTCTGAATCAGTTTGAATGAAAAAATATCCAGAGATTGCAGGATCAGCAGTTAATAAAAATCTATCATTTATAATGTTTTATCTGTATGAATCAAGATTTTCTGGAAGACAGTATACAGAAACAAACTGCATGGGTTTCTGCAAGGCTATAGCTACCCTTTGGGAAAATTTAGTATCCATAAAAACAGTCTGATTTTCCTAATTGGTTGCGCTTACAGAGCGGAGTTTCTCTTCAACATACAAAAGTTTTAAAGCTACTGTTCGAAACCAATTAGTTCTGTTACTTGAAAGAAATGGCTCTTCGTGGTCACAGGACTGTGACAGGTGAGAGTGTGGATGATCAGCACAAACTCCAAGGAAGGACAGGCAATTCCAGGACAGGCCCCTGAGAAAGCTGGTGAAGAAATGTTTTGTAAACAAAGTCCACAGCAATGATTTTTCCACATTTGGTGGCCTTCGTAGAATTCATGGCAATATATATTGTTAATCAACACTTAAACTTCAGCCTTACCTCTTTGCCACTAAGATCCAAGAGTTTTAGACCAGAGATGACAATGAACGCTGGGATTACTCTCAGGAATGAACAAAGCAAACAACAAAGCACCTCGCAAACAAAATATTTAACTATATATATGGATGAGATGCAAAGTGATTTTCCACTGTGTTGGAAAGTATTTTCTCCAGGAGTTCAAGGGAGAAACATGATTCCATTTTCTCTTTCAGTTGGTTAGCCTAAGTGTAACATTGCTACAGTCAGATAATAACTCACTTCTACATCTCAGATAATAATTCATTTTTTAACGCATCAAAACACTCTTCTGAGTTTTCACTAAGTAATCAATCTTTAGGGCTGCATCACTGAGTCAATGGACATGAGTTTGAGCAAGCTCTGGGAGATGGTGAAGGACAGGGAAGCCTGGCATGCTGCAGTCCGTGGGGTCACAAAGAGTTGGACACGACTGAGCAACTGAACTAAGGTAGCTCACATACATTATCTTTAATGATCACAGCAATGTAAATATTATCCCCATCTTACAGATGGGAAAACTGAGACTCAGTAAAGTTAAAAAATCTGAACAAGGGCACAAAGGGATCGTGTGGTAAATCCAGAATTTGATTCTCATTCTTGACTACAAAGCCTGTGCTTTCCCTGGTACACCATACTGTTGCTCCATAAAGTATAAGATGTATGCAGAGTGCCTGGCACATAGCAGGAACACAACAAAATTAACTTTGCTGCCCCCTAAAACTATCAGATAACTATAAGTTTACATCCTTAAACAGAAGGAGGGTGAAAGCAGTCTAAATCAGAACTCTCTAATTAAAGAGTACTCTTCAATTCCAAATCATCCGTGCAAATGAATCTCATTTGGAGGAGGGCAAAGTCAAACCTTTGCATTTAAGTAGCCAAGTGAAAGGTAAGGACTTTAAAATTTAGGAGTCCTTATTCTTCATTTCTATCAGCCCTTAAAAAATCATTTCATTCTAATCAATTAATTATCAACCAAGAGAGATGCAGTTGCTGTTATCTTTATTCCTTATTTTATTCAATATAAAATCTAAGAATCACAGCATTTTCAAGCTGGGAGTTCTTCTGGTTCATTTTTGTCTCTGCACAATCTGCCACCTTGGCCTCCTCCACCTACCTCTACATTAGCATTTGACTAGGTGAGGAGT
Source organism: Tragulus kanchil (assembly GCA_022376925.1). Lineage (NCBI taxonomy): Eukaryota > Metazoa > Chordata > Mammalia > Artiodactyla > Tragulidae > Tragulus > Tragulus kanchil. Next base: position 58,944,504 of record JAIOJX010000001.1, on the reverse strand, counting down.
AACTTGTACAAGGTCACAAAGCTACACAGAAGGAACTAAAAAGAGTTCAGATTTCCTGAGTTCCAGTTCAGTGCTCTTTCCATTATACCACCCAGCCACTCTGCACAAGTGCTCTCTAGGCAGGGCCGGACATACTGTTTTAGGAAAAACACAAAACCTCCAGTAGCTAAGCAAGCAGATTCATCTCTCCAGTGACTTCCTAAAAAGGCTAATCCTTTTAGGAGAAGGATGTTTTAAAGTCTTTACTGGCATTATTTCACTTCATCCACCTGGCAAACCTGTGGGAGTGGTTCATTCTTAGTTCTTTCCCATTTGATTGAGGAGGGAACCCAGGTTAGACCTCAAATAAGTTGTTCAAGGTCACAGGACTAGTAAGCAAGGGAGCCGGGAAATTTTAAACCCAAATTATGACTTGAGGCCCAGCTCTCAACAACTGATATATTGTTAGTGTGTGTCTCTGCCTCACCGCCCCCCTCGTTTTTTCTTTGTCTTTTGGGGCCTAGGATCACTCTGTACATATGGTACGGATACCTAAACATAAACAGAGAGTAGGTTTCTGGAAGGATAACTGAAGAGGGGAAAAGAGTAACCCACATCGTTTGCAATTTAAGACTTTCCTGGGTTACATTTTCCAAAGTCTAGTCCTGCTATGCACAAACCTCTTCTTTTTAATAACACTAATCCAAAAAGTCAATTTCTTAAACAGAAGGAGGGTGAAAGCAGTCTAAATCAGAACTCTCTAATTAAAGAGTACTCTTCAATTCCAAATCATCCGTGCAAATGAATCTCATTTGGAGGAGGGCAAAGTCAAACCTTTGCATTTAAGTAGCCAAGTGAAAGGTAAGGACTTTAAAATTTAGGAGTCCTTATTCTTCATTTCTATCAGCCCTTAAAAAATCATTTCATTCTAATCAATTAATTATCAACCAAGAGAGATGCAGTTGCTGTTATCTTTATTCCTTATTTTATTCAATATAAAATCTAAGAATCACAGCATTTTCAAGCTGGGAGTTCTTCTGGTTCATTTTTGTCTCTGCACAATCTGCCACCTTGGCCTCCTCCACCTACCTCTACATTAGCATTTGACTAGGTGAGGAGTAACTTGTACAAGGTCACAAAGCTACACAGAAGGAACTAAAAAGAGTTCAGATTTCCTGAGTTCCAGTTCAGTGCTCTTTCCATTATACCACCCAGCCACTCTGCACAAGTGCTCTCTAGGCAGGGCCGGACATACTGTTTTAGGAAAAACACAAAACCTCCAGTAGCTAAGCAAGCAGATTCATCTCTCCAGTGACTTCCTAAAAAGGCTAATCCTTTTAGGAGAAGGATGTTTTAAAGTCTTTACTGGCATTATTTCACTTCATCCACCTGGCAAACCTGTGGGAGTGGTTCATTCTTAGTTCTTTCCCATTTGATTGAGGAGGGAACCCAGGTTAGACCTCAAATAAGTTGTTCAAGGTCACAGGACTAGTAAGCAATGGAGCCGGAATTTAACCAACTTATGACTTGAGGCCCAGCTCTCAACAACTGATATATTGTTAGTGTGTGTCTCTGCCTCACCGCCCCCCTCGTTTTTTCTTTGTCTTTTGGGGCCTAGGATCACTCTGTACATATGGTACGGATACCTAAACATAAACAGAGAGTAGGTTTCTGGAAGGATAACTGAAGAGGGGAAAAGAGTAACCCACATCGTTTGCACGAATTTAAGACTTTCCTGGGTTACATTTTCCAAAGTCTAGGTCCTTGCTAGCCTCATGCACAAACCTCTTCTTTTTTAATAACACTAATCACCTGTTTTGTCACTCAATAAGCTAAATCAGCGTTTTGAGGTTGTTTGTTTTTTTTTTTTTAAAGGCAAAGGAAAGCAGTGATACCAACTGTCACTTGGGACCTGAGACCCCCGGCCAAGAAGGATCTGAGGGCTGAGCAAAGTTTCCACCAAAACTGGAATGAGGTTAACAGGGCACAGTAACACAATCTTGTACCTGATACGAGGAAACACAGAGAGAAAACAGAGAGAGAGAGAGGGGGGGGGAAATCTGCTGCGGGCCTGAGGCTGTGAATCAGGACAAGATTGAGGAAGGGATATTCCAGACGGGCTTTTCAGTTAAGCTTCCTTCCAGCCATTTCAAACCCAATGCCCACCACCAGCCCATTACCCCAGTGCAAGTACCCTCTGAAACCGCAGGAAAAGACGACGCAAAGAACCCAAACAGTCCTTCAGTGCCAGCCTCCGCACAGTTTGTTTTTACCCTTTTCCACCAGAGAGGCAAATTCTAAAGGATTTTTCCGCCCAACCCCCCCACGCAGGGTGAATCTCGGGGAAGAGAAGACCCTGCCTCACTCCGTGGGGACAGAATGGACACTCGTTTTCCTTTGGAGCGAGGGGACAAGGGGAGGCATACCCTGAGGGACATACAGGACCACGGCCTCAGGAGGGTGATGGGGCTCCACAGGGTAGCTGCACTCACCCGGGTGAGACATGGGGATGACCTCATTGCGGGTCCCCGGGAAGTTAAAGATGACGGCTCCAGACGCCCCTCTCTCGTAAGCCAGATGGATCTTGTCTGCGAAGGTGCAACCCCCACCGCGCTGGATGAGGGCCAACCAAGACACTTGCACGCTGCTGCCCCATTCCCCTGGGACCGTGGGCACCGTAAAATTCGTGTGCGGGTTACAGGCGTTGAGCGCCCCCGGCCCGTCGGGGGGCACCAGGACCCCGGCCACGGGCTCGAGCGGCGAATCCTGGCCGTACACGCCCTCCTCACTCAGCTCCCACACGGTGCAAACTGGGGAGTAACCCACATCGTTTGCACGAATTTAAGACTTTCCTGGGTTACATTTTCCAAAGTCTAGGTCCTTGCTAGCCTCATGCACAAACCTCTTCTTTTTTAATAACACTAATCACCTGTTTTGTCACTCAATAAGCTAAATCAGCGTTTTGGGGTTGTTTGTTTTTTTTTTAAAGGCAAAGGAAAGCAGTGATACCAACTGTCACTTGGGACCTGAGACCCCCGGCCAAGAAGGATCTGAGGGCTGAGCAAAGTTTCCACCAAAACTGGAATGAGGTTAACAGGGCACAGTAACACAATCTTGTACCTGATACGAGGAAACACAGAGAGAAAACAGAGAGAGAGAGGGGGGGGGGGAAATCTGCTGCGGGCCTGAGGCTGTGAATCAGGACAAGATTGAGGAAGGGATATTCCAGACGGGCTTTTCAGTTAAGCTTCCTTCCAGCCATTTCAAACCCAATGCCCACCACCAGCCCATTACCCCAGTGCAAGTACCCTCTGAAACCGCAGGAAAAGACGACGCAAAGAACCCAAACAGTCCTTCAGTGCCAGCCTCCGCACAGTTTGTTTTTACCCTTTTCCACCAGAGAGGCAAATTCTAAAGGATTTTTCCGCCCAACCCCCCCACGCAGGGTGAATCTCGGGGAAGAGAAGACCCTGCCTCACTCCGTGGGGACAGAATGGACACTCGTTTTCCTTTGGAGCGAGGGGACAAGGGGAGGCATACCCTGAGGGACATACAGGACCACGGCCTCAGGAGGGTGATGGGGCTCCACAGGGTAGCTGCACTCACCCGGGTGAGACATGGGGATGACCTCATTGCGGGTCCCCGGGAAGTTAAAGATGACGGCTCCAGACGCCCCTCTCTCGTAAGCCAGATGGATCTTGTCTGCGAAGGTGCAACCCCCACCGCGCTGGATGAGGGCCAACCAAGACACTTGCACGCTGCTGCCCCATTCCCCTGGGACCGTGGGCACCGTGAAATTCGTGTGCGGGTTACAGGCGTTGAGCGCCCCCGGCCCGTCGGGGGGCACCAGGACCCCGGCCACGGGCTCGAGCGGCGAATCCTGGCCGTACACGCCCTCCTCACTCAGCTCCCACACGGTGCGGTTCACCCCGGTGTGCGGAACCCGCCAGGACACGTTGAGGTACGCGGTCCACACGGCTTCGGCTCCCCTGGAGCCGGAGGTTTGCGGACTCACAACCAGCAGGAAGCACCAGGCCAGCAATCGGGAAAAGCCGCAGCCACCGCGGCAGAAGACCCCGGCCCCCGGGAACGGTCCCATGGTGCGCGCGCTCTGCGGCTCCCTGGGGCTCCTGGCACGCGCCTTCCCGGCTCTCGGCGGGATCCCGGCCTTGGCCAGGTGCGCGCCAGGTAGGGAGGGGACGGGGAGAGACTGCCACGCGCGGCGGGCTGGGTCGGAGCCGACAGGCACGTAGCGTCGCCGGAGATGTTGCCGCAGAGGAAGTCCTTCGCGGCTCCACTCCTCTCGGTGACTGCCGGGGCCGCGTCGGGCTCCGGGGTTTTAGAGCGAAGCTCCGCCCCACCGACTGGGGGTAGAGGAGGCTGGGAGGGAGGAAAGGACACTGCGGGACCGCCTCTTAAAAGGGTAACAGGATGGGCAGGCTTTAGACTAGGATCGGAAGCTCTGTGGTCAGGTGTGTCGAATCGTTGTCTGAAAAATGGACCGGCGAGGAACTGTAGAATCAGCGAATAGAACCTCTCGCTGGTAGGATTCGAGTCCGTTTTGAACTGCAAGAATGTGTTTTTCCCTCGTAACGTTTGCCTACAAGACTTTTCTGGCTGAAGCTGCCGGAATGTGAGAGTACTTCTAAAAAGCGCAGATCTGAAGGGTCTGAGTTGCTGTCCAAAGAGCTGGGGTGAGTGGGTGGTACCTAGGCAGGCTATTTACTAAGTCTCTAAGGCGGGAGGGGCAGGAAGACTGCATTATCTTAATATGTTTTCCCTTTCCTGCTCTAAACAAGCGTCATACCTGTGTTTATTTCACTCTCTCGTAGCGGGTTTTTAAAAGCGCTGGATGAGGGCCAACCAAGACACTTGCACGCTGCTGCCCCATTCCCCTGGGACCGTGGGCACCGTAAAATTCGTGTGCGGGTTACAGGCGTTGAGCGCCCCCGGCCCGTCGGGGGGCACCAGGACCCCGGCCACGGGCTCGAGCGGCGAATCCTGGCCGTACACGCCCTCCTCACTCAGCTCCCACACGGTGCGGTTCACCCCGGTGTGCGGAACCCGCCAGGACACGTTGAGGTACGCGGTCCACACGGCTTCGGCTCCCCTGGAGCCGGAGGTTTGCGGACTCACAACCAGCAGGAAGCACCAGGCCAGCAATCGGGAAAAGCCGCAGCCACCGCGGCAGAAGACCCCGGCCCCCGGGAACGGTCCCATGGTGCGCGCGCTCTGCGGCTCCCTGGGGCTCCTGGCACGCGCCTTCCCGGCTCTCGGCGGGATCCCGGCCTTGGCCAGGTGCGCGCCAGGTAGGGAGGGGACGGGGAGAGACTGCCACGCGCGGCGGGCTGGGTCGGAGCCGACAGGCACGTAGCGTCGCCGGAGATGTTGCCGCAGAGGAAGTCCTTCGCGGCTCCACTCCTCTCGGTGACTGCCGGGGCCGCGTCGGGCTCCGGGGTTTTAGAGCGAAGCTCCGCCCCACCGACTGGGGGTAGAGGAGGCTGGGAGGGAGGAAAGGACACTGCGGGACCGCCTCTTAAAAGGGTAACAGGATGGGCAGGCTTTAGACTAGGATCGGAAGCTCTGTGGTCAGGTGTGTCGAATCGTTGTCTGAAAAATGGACCGGCGAGGAACTGTAGAATCAGCGAATAGAACCTCTCGCTGGTAGGATTCGAGTCCGTTTTGAACTGCAAGAATGTGTTTTTCCCTCGTAACGTTTGCCTACAAGACTTTTCTGGCTGAAGCTGCCGGAATGTGAGAGTACTTCTAAAAAGCGCAGATCTGAAGGGTCTGAGTTGCTGTCCAAAGAGCTGGGGTGAGTGGGTGGTACCTAGGCAGGCTATTTACTAAGTCTCTAAGGCGGGAGGGGCAGGAAGACTGCATTATCTTAATATGTTTTCCCTTTCCTGCTCTAAACAAGCGTCATACCTGTGTATTTCCTCATCCTAAATACACTGCATGAGATGCCCCTTCTAAAGGTAATGTTAGCTCTCAAAAAAGAATGCCTGTTTTCATAATCCTATAAACTAAGCCTCTTCCATCTTCCACAAACCAGATTTACTCAACCGGATATGTCTGCACCAACTCATGACGTTAGCTACATAATTTTTCTCCATTGTCCACTAACTAAAATGAGCCCCATTCACCTTGACAATGGGCTTCCCCGGTGGCTCAGACAGTAAAGAATCCACCTGCAATGCAGGAGACCGGGGTTTGATCCCTGGGTTGGGAAGATCCCCTGAAGAAGGAATAGGCTACCCACTCCAGTATTCTTGCCTGGAGAATCCCATAGACAGAGAAACCTGACAGGCTACAGTCCATAGGGTCGCAAAGAGTTGGACACGACTGGGCAACTTTCACTTCACTTCACCTTGACAATTCGCTCAGGGCACTATTGCATTAAGACTTCTCCTTAGTTTAAGTATACAAGTTTTATCCTAGGTTTTTACCCTGTCAGTTGTTTATTTAGCATGTGCTTAATAAATAAGCATAGATTAAACTAAATTATTACTTTTTGGTGTCTGACAGTTATGGATGACTTTTGACATTGGGGAAATTACTTCCCCGTGCCTCAGTTTCCTCCTCATCTGTAAAATGGGGATAATAATAGCTTCTACCTCATAGAGTTGTCCAGATGATTAAATGAGTTCACACATATAAAGCACTTAGAACAGTGCTTAGCAAAGTATAAAAATTATATCTGTTAAATGCTATTGTTATTAGTCAGGGACCCAATGCATTTTAAAGAATAGGCTGTTACTAGGTTGTTACTTTGAGGTACTAATCAGAGACAGTAATGTTCAGAATGTTTAGTTTTAGCCATTATTTTCAGTTCAAATAAATATAATTTACTTTATCCAGCCCAACATTTGTTAGGTTCCTAATCAATCACTTCACTCCCATGGCTCAACATTTACTTAATCAATATTTATTCACAAAGAGAAAGCATGGTACAATTCTGCACTTGATACACTTATGGTTTTAGAGAAGCCTAGAGGAAAATTAATACCATAGCTAAGCAGCACCTAGAATCCAAATAAATGGGCAATTTTGTGAACCATGAACCGTAAGTGCTGACGGAAACTTTAGAGGTCAAGGGAAGCATATGGGACCAATAGCCTGGTGTCCCAAACCACTGATGACGTTAATCTCTGAGATAAAAATCACCTAGGGTAAAATAAAAGGGTAACATCCACCATCTAAAGAATTGGTATGATCCCAGAAATTGTCTGAAATTGCTGTAAAAGAGCACTCAACATTCAATCAATATTACCTGCATGACAATCAACTATATTGTACTTTGAAGAAATGATGTGTTAAAAAAAAAAAAAAGAGATCTTTTATAAGGTATTTACAAAAATGAAGTTTGGAGAGACGTTTGTTAATATTCATTTTATCTTTTCTTAAAATGTATTGCAATCTACTGTAATGTCAATCATGGGCTAAGCATTGGGATAAAAAAAAATAAGGCATTAACTCTGCTCACGAAAAACTCATAAATTACCTTTGATGAGACGAACAATTGAACTGATCAGTGTAATATGAATAGAGTGCTGGATATATATATATATATATATAATGTAAGAGCTCTGCTTGAGGTATGTGTAGGAGAGTAGTGGGTGATAGAGAAGAGGAACTAACCCAGACTGGGAAGTAAGAAAAAGCTTCTCAGAGGAGGTTACAGTTGTGCTGACTTTGAAAGTTTCAGCCTTTTGTAGACAGAGAACAATACAAGAAAAGACATTGACGCATGAAACTGAAAATGTTGAGTAACAACAAGTACTACAGACTCTATAAACACCAAGTGTTTGGAACCCAGAGTACAAGAGATAAAAGTTATAGAGGTACAGAGGTGTGAATTCTGGAGAGTCCTTTGGGTAAAGCTAAGGAGTCTGAACTTGATCCAAAAGTGAGGAGTAATATAATCCAGAGTTTGGGTAAATGGCTTCTCTGTGAATAAAGATTCGGAGGAGACCAGGAATCACTTCACTCCCATGGCTTAATCAATATTTATTCACAAAGAGAAAGCATGGTACAATTCTGCACTTGATACACTTATGGTTTTAGAGAAGCCTAGAGGAAAATTAATACCATAGCTAAGCAGCACCTAGAATCCAAATAAATGGGCAATTTTGTGAACCATGAACCGTAAGTGCTGACGGAAACTTTAGAGGTCAAGGGAAGCATATGGGACCAATAGCCTGGTGTCCCAAACCACTGATGACGTTAATCTCTGAGATAAAAATCACCTAGGGTAAAATAAAAGGGTAACATCCACCATCTAAAGAATTGGTATGATCCCAGAAATTGTCTGAAATTGCTGTAAAAGAGCACTCAACATTCAATCAATATTACCTGCATGACAATCAACTATATTGTACTTTGAAGAAATGATGTGTTAAAAAAAAAAAAAGAGATCTTTTATAAGGTATTTACAAAAATGAAGTTTGGAGAGACGTTTGTTAATATTCATTTTATCTTTTCTTAAAATGTATTGCAATCTACTGTAATGTCAATCATGGGCTAAGCATTGGGATAAAAAAAAATAAGGCATTAACTCTGCTCACGAAAAACTCATAAATTACCTTTGATGAGACGAACAATTGAACTGATCAGTGTAATATGAATAGAGTGCTGGATATATATATATATATATATAATGTAAGAGCTCTGCTTGAGGTATGTGTAGGAGAGTAGTGGGTGATAGAGAAGAGGAACTAACCCAGACTGGGAAGTAAGAAAAAGCTTCTCAGAGGAGGTTACAGTTGTGCTGACTTTGAAAGTTTCAGCCTTTTGTAGACAGAGAACAATACAAGAAAAGACATTGACGCATGAAACTGAAAATGTTGAGTAACAACAAGTACTACAGACTCTATAAACACCAAGTGTTTGGAACCCAGAGTACAAGAGATAAAAGTTATAGAGGTACAGAGGTGTGAATTCTGGAGAGTCCTTTGGGTAAAGCTAAGGAGTCTGAACTTGATCCAAAAGTGAGGAGTAATATAATCAGAGTTTAAGCAGGGAGTAATAAAATCAGATATGAATTTTAGTAATCATTATGGCTTCTCTGTGAATAAAGATTCGGAGGAGACCAGAGTCTCCTGCAGGGAATCCTCTTTCTTCAGGGAATCCAGACAAAGGATTGTTGGCAGTGCTTCAGGTGAGAAATGAAGGTGGCTTCGACTAAACAGGTAGTGGAGATAAAGACAAATGCACAGATTGGTAATGTCTTTCCGAGATAGAATCAACAGGACTCATTTGGAGGATGAATGAGAGCAACGGGTTAGGGATTGCTCTCAGGTTTTTGACTTGAAGACTGAATGACATTCAATTAGAAGGAGGGTTTAAAAGGGTAGTGTAGGGCTTCCCTGGTGGTCCAGTGGGTAAGGACACGGCCTTGCAGTGCAATGGGCACCGGTTTGATCCCTGGCCCAGGAGGATCCCACGTGCCGTGGAGCGGTTGGACCAGTGTGTCTAATTGCGAGCCAGCTCTCTGGAGCGCACGCGCCCGGAGCCAGAGCTCTGCCATGAGAGGGATCACTGTGATGGGAGGCCCACACAGGCCAAAGATTAAAGATGGATGAAAATACATGGATAAAAGAGAATCAATAAAAGAGGGCAAAATTTTTTTGAAAAAAGTGTAGAGTGGGTAGGAGGAGAAATTAGTTCAGTTCAGACATGTTGAATTCAAGGTACCCATGATGTAGTCAGGTAGAACTGTCCAGCTGAATTTTCTGGTGACTGAACACCAAGTAAGCATAGGACACTCGAGAGGTGACAGTATACAGACACAAATGAAACAGCCCCTGCCCTCAAGGAGTTCATAGTTTAGTAAGAAAGTCAGAGAGGCAGACAAGTAACAGCATAGTGTAATACATGTTATCACTGAGAAGAATATGGGGTGCTATGGTAACATGGGCATAGCTGTCTTTATGAACAAGTAGAGTTAATCAAGAAAAAAGAAAATAAGAATATTCAGACATAGGCAATAGGCCATAAATGAGAATACCAGGAAACATTCAGAGAACTCACAGGTAGGTTTCTCGGGGGAGCCAAGTGGAGTGAAGCAGGTCACATGGGTTATGCCAGAGCATGAACAGTTTAGAAATTTATGTTAAAGACTGAGGGCTCAATGCACATGGGCACACAGATACATAAAATAAATTTGGCAAAATGTTAACAATTGTTGAATCTAGATGGTGGGTCTATACTTATAGACCTCACTGTAATACTTTTTCAACTTTTCTCTATATTTGAAACTTTTCATGAGGATGGATTTAGATTGTAAATTTTATTGAAGTGGGTCCAATGAATGATATTATCAGACCTAGGCTTACATAGATCATCCAGATTGTATGAGGGCAAGACAGGAGGCAGAGCAACCTGGTATATTGAGGCTAATATCTCCATCGCAGAGGTCTGGCCCAGGGGTGGAGATGAAGGTATCAGACTATCGTAACTCGATAACATGAACCCTTAAAATCACCCTATGAACTCCCCTTGCTACAAGTCTATCCTCACCAAGCAACCTTCTTATTATCACTTAGCTCCTCCTGTAAATATGCCTACAGGGAGATAATCCGCTGATCAGTAAACACTCATATCTTTTCCTCTTGGAAGTTATACTTCTCATTATAAATTAATCAATTGGCATTCTGGCTTATATATTGGTCTCTTGTGAATTTGGTTAAGTGTGAGTCAGTCCCCAGGAGCCCAGGTTCTGGTTATACTACCAATCAAATTTCAAAGCTTGGGCTTCCCTTGGTGGTCCAGTGGGTAAAGACACCGCCTTGCAGTGCAAAGGGCGCCGGTTCAATCCCTGGCCTGGGAAGATCCCACGTGCCGCGGAGCGGCTGGACCGATGTGTCCAATTACTGAGCCGGAGCTCTGGCGCACGTGCACCCAGAGCCGGTGCTCTGCGACGACAGTGGCCACCGCGATGGGAGGCCCGCAGGAGCCAAAGAACAAAAGACAGATGACAATGGAGAAATGAAAGATCAATAAAAGTGGCCCGCCCATCCTCCTCCCTCCCCACCCCACCCTCCAAAAAGATAAAAAAAAAAAAAAAATTCAAAGCTTACAAAGCAAAGCACCAAACTGTAGATCAGGACTGCATCAGAGCGCTCCCACTTTATGGAGCCTTGTCTGGGAAACTCTCTGGCTTTCTCTAACCAAATCCCTCAGTCTCACTGTGGTTTCTCTTCAAGCAGCAACAGACCTTTGCTACTAAGAGTGAGAACTGTTGATCGGAAACGTCAGCCTCATCAGCCAACTCCTGAGAAGTAAAGAATCTCAGGTCCCACACAGATCTGCTGAATCAGAATCTGCATCTAAACAAGATTCTCAGGTGATGTCCAGTCTACTCTGGGGTAGACTCGAGTATTGCTGACAGATTGTCAGCACCCAGCTGCTGCTTGAACACTCCCACCGTCAGAGCTTACAGCCTCCCAAAGCACTCCTAGAAATGTACCGTGATGATTTTACTTCAGGCTTTCCTGTTCTTCTCACCCAATTCTTCCAACCCCAGCTCCCCAGAGTTTCCATGCTCTTCCCCAGCTGTATTATCACTGCTCCACCAGGGCCTTTGCTGTGAGCAGTTTCCCTGTACCAGACTTCACCTTTTCCCAACTTCCGAACCAAATTTACCAGTTCCAGATGTTTTCCTTCTGGGTCCTACTGTCTCTAAGGCTAATAAGAGCTATTGTTCATTAAACATTAACTATGCTCTTCATATGCATCATCTCATTAAATTCTCACAACCATCCATTATTATCCTTATTTTCAATTTTTTTAAAAAAAATTTGCCACACCTTTGGCATGTGTGATCTTAGTTCTCCTACCAGGGATCAAACCCATATCCCTTGCATTGGAAGGTGGAGTTTTAACCACTGGACCACCAGTGAACTTCACTCTTATCCTTATTTTCAGAAAAAGAAATTTTGTCTCAGAGAGAATTAGCAACCCCCTCAGCTCATATAGCTAGTAATAGAATCAGAATTTCAATGCACTTCTGACTGTAAGTATTAATAGCCAATCATGACCCAGTATCTTCCCTCTGGAGAGTGGCATTTGGATTCTAACATTGCCTTACACCCAAGAAGGAAAGTTCATGTGAAACGTTTCTTGCATGCATTTCACCACTGTGACCAGTGACGGGTATATATTTAGACGAGGAGTTCTTTTCAGTTCCTCAAATCCTCCCACAAAGGCTAGGCTTGCCAAATATTTATATCAGCAGCACTGAACTGAAAGCTGCCCTGAGCAGTGCACTGTCTAATGATGAGCCAGTAAACAGAGTAGCATCCTGCAGAAGCAACAGCAGGAGACCACCACAACTGATTAAGTTTCCGGTCACACTGATCTGCTGAATCAGAATCTGCATCTAAACAAGATTCTCAGGTGATGTCCAGTCTACTCTGGGGTAGACTCGAGTATTGCTGACAGATTGTCAGCACCCAGCTGCTGCTTGAACACTCCCACCGTCAGAGCTTACAGCCTCCCAAAGCACTCCTAGAAATGTACCGTGATGATTTTACTTCAGGCTTTCCTGTTCTTCTCACCCAATTCTTCCAACCCCAGCTCCCCAGAGTTTCCATGCTCTTCCCCAGCTGTATTATCACTGCTCCACCAGGGCCTTTGCTGTGAGCAGTTTCCCTGTACCAGACTTCACCTTTTCCCAACTTCCGAACCAAATTTACCAGTTCCAGATGTTTTCCTTCTGGGTCCTACTGTCTCTAAGGCTAATAAGAGCTATTGTTCATTAAACATTAACTATGCTCTTCATATGCATCATCTCATTAAATTCTCACAACCATCCATTATTATCCTTATTTTCAATTTTTTTAAAAAAAATTTGCCACACCTTTGGCATGTGTGATCTTAGTTCTCCTACCAGGGATCAAACCCATATCCCTTGCATTGGAAGGTGGAGTTTTAACCACTGGACCACCAGTGAACTTCACTCTTATCCTTATTTTCAGAAAAAGAAATTTTGTCTCAGAGAGAATTAGCAACCCCCTCAGCTCATATAGCTAGTAATAGAATCAGAATTTCAATGCACTTCTGACTGTAAGTATTAATAGCCAATCATGACCCAGTATTTTCCCCTCTGGAGAGTGGCATTTGGATTCTAACATTGCCTTACACCCAAGAAGGAAAGTTCATGTGAAACGTTTCTTGCATGCATTTCACCACTGTGACCAGTGACGGGTATATATTTAGACGAGGAGTTCTTTTCAGTTCCTCAAATCCTCCCACAAAGGCTAGGCTTGCCAAATATTTATATCAGCAGCACTGAACTGAAAGCTGCCCTGAGCAGTGCACTGTCTAATGATGAGCCAGTAAACAGAGTAGCATCCTGCAGAAGCAACAGCAGGAGACCACCACAACTGATTAAGTTTCCGGTCACACTGAGTTTCTGTAGCAGTGCAGAGATGGACGAGAGCGTTCAGCCTTTAATATGTCTGCAGGAAATGAGACACTACATCTGGCTTCTTACCATTAAATAAATGGCAAAGTACCATCTGGGGCAACTAGTGACCTGGGATCAGAGCCATTCTCTGGCCACACCATGTAGCAATAAATTTCCACTTGAGGCAGTTGCCCTTTGGATAACAAGAAGAAGGTGGCAGTGTGGAGAGAGCAAATAGCCAAACAAATCAGAATCCCAAATCCCAAATGTGGCTGCTGCAGCATACTTTCAAATAATATCCCATCACTTGCAAATGCAGGTAAACCTCAGTCAACTCAAGTGGACATACAACCATTAGAAAACGGTATATTTTTGTAAGCAGAGATTTCATGCACTCCAAGAAAATACAGAATTTCAGAGAGGGACTTTATAACAGTAGGCATGCTGTATCTGAGTCTAAGAACACTCTTCTCATACCTGTAACAGCAAAAGCTACCACTGAGAACCTGCCAGGGGCCAGGCACATTATATCCATGAGTTCAGTATTACATGCTACATCTTACCAAAGAAGAAATGTATGCTCAGGCTAAGTAACTTGCTGAGGTCACCCATTAGGGAACAAACCTAATGATTGGATTGGAATTTGACACCATGTCTTAGGGCAAAACTAATCTCTTCTTCTTATACAATTTTCCACTGCATAAACTCCTTCCAAAGTTGAGGTGGAAAGGAAGCATTTATTGAGAACTTACTATGTGCCAGATACTTTACATGTATTTGATTCTTCAATAATTAAAGAAGAAAAAAAAAAACCTATCATTTTCAGATGAGAAAAATGAGGCTCAGAAAGGTGACATATCTTGCTGAATGTCACATAGCTAGTGAGTGGCAGAGCTGGAATTCACATGGGAATATATTTGACTCTAAATTCTATGCCATTTTCACTTTGCTGTACTTTCTCTCCACATACATGGTGAGGATATTACTACAAGGGAGAAGTATTTTTTTGTTTTTCAACCAGGTCTAACACATTTAATCTACTAAGAACCCCCTCACCAGGATGCACTGATTTCTTGCTGAGCAGCCCTGAAAATCCCTAATAGAGATTATGAAAGTTCAGTTAGTCAAGTACTTCAGCATCATTTATAAATGTCTACATCAAGTTGTACACATCTACTCCTATGCTTGTGTGGAGAGGAGGGTTTGAGCTTGTGTTATGTATGGAAAGGGTGTTTTCTGTCTACTGATACAAACTAACACAGAAAGGAATTGTACTGATAAGGACAGTGTAGAAAATTGGAGCTGAATTGTGTCAAGTTGATTGCTATGGGGGAGGGGAATCAGATTAGCTATCTTGAGCTTGGGGAGATGATTGTGGGGATTCTAGATTGCTAAAAAAAAGGTGGGGGGGAGGGATAAGAGTAGGGAAGAGCCCAAGGCATGAAGTCAGCAGTGGTTCTAGGGGAAAGCTGCGTAAAGGAGGTGCTACGAGAGAGAAATGGATGTGAGTGATTTTTACCCTTGGAGGCAGTATCGGGACAATCTATTGGGTTGGCCAAAAAGTTTGTTAAGTTTTTCCATAAGATCCTATGGCCCCAAACAAATTTTTGGCCAACCAAATATTTAGAAAATTTATCTGTTCTCACACAATCTTCTCTGTCTCTTTTTTTAAGGTTTCTAATAAGATGAAGACGTTCAAAGAATTAAATCTGTGAACACAAGAGATTTAAATATAGTAAAAGAAAGAAAAAACAATTGCTTGGGGGAAATGTTTTTTAACGAATCATGCCCTACAGATATGGCCACATAGCTGAGGTTTACTTCCAATCCGTTTGTGCTACTAAGTAGACCAGATCCTATTGTTATTTTTAACTTTGCCGTAGACTGGTTATGCGACACGAAGGAAGTCTCTGTTCCTGCTATCTCAGCTACAAAATAAGGATAATCATATGAAAAAAAATTGTGTAGTTATAATTTGAACCACTTAGTGTTCCTTCAGATTAAAGCCCTACCTGATCAACTAGTGTAGCTAAAATAAATCTCTATGATTTTGCCACTGCCTAGGACAATCAACAGAATAGCTGGAGAAGGGAGTGGGCCTGGGAGGCATGGAGAAGATCAGTTTACTAAATTAGGGGGGGTTAAGTTCTTCAAAATGCACATTGGCAGTAAGGTTTTTTTTTTAACTTACCAACCAGAATGGGATTCCTTTTTAATAAGAGCCTAATTTGATAATTCCTAGTAAAATTGGAACTTCTGAATAACAGTTTAAGAAAAACATAGTTATAGTGTAGCACATAATCACAATCACCTTTGAGGCCAAGGTTTACTCTTCAGAAGCTAAAGTGTGGGCAAAGGCAGCCTTTGTATTCCAAGGGGCAAAGTCAAAAATTCACAGCTGCCGACTATATGCATTAGGATTAGCTGCTGCTGGCCAACGCTCAAAATCGATCAAAAACTGGGAGTAAACAAGTATCTGGCAATAAGTGACCAGGTACTAACACACAGTTGAGACAACTGAAGTTAGCGGGCCTCCCACTCATGGCTCACACAGTAATTAAGTTTGGTCACACAAGAATTAAATAAGTGTTTTGTTGGTTGCAGGAAATAGGCAAGAGACAAGCAGGCCTTCAAAAAGAGGGTATTTTATAGCTACAAAAACTACTTTGGTTTGACTTTATCACAAAGAATGCCATATAAAGTATAGGAACTCTAGGAAAATACTAACAGAACCATCAAAAGGAAAAAATGCCCAGGTCCATTGAACCACAGCACGTTCAGGAATTCATAAAATAGCTTCTCCCTTGCCTGCCCATCTTCCAGTTAAGCAGAGGGTGGGTTCACTCTTTTCTAAGTTGCGTCAGTATAATTTTGCAGGCCTTCATGTTCTTCACAGCAGACTAGTTTGGATGCAGAGGTCAATGACTGCTTAATATTCCAGGTGTTGTCAACTCTGGTGCCACAGAAAACCTTTTAGCAGAAGCAATGAAGTGGCTTAGCAATGTTTGATTTTTGTGCGGGAGGGAAAAAAGAGGGAGCTAGTAGACATTGAAAGCCTAAAGCTCCTGTTTGTTTAAAGAAGAGGTTCATTGAGTTTATCTTAATAATCCCACCAGTTCATTAAACATCTTTGTTTTGCTGAGGTGGTGATGGTTGAGGTGTTTGGAGACCTGATGAGAACATATGTTGGGGCTCTACAAGGTGGTTAGGGCCCAAACCTCTGCTGATGTTAAGGCCTTCTATTTGTTTGGATTCAAGGCAGGATGAACACTTATCAGTACGTACATTCCAGGAATCAGGCTATCTCAGATCAGTGCCTTCAACTGCCACATGTAAGGCACTTTCAGCAGAGATTTTTGAGTTCCAAGATAGATGGAAGAGTCAATTGCTTAAGGGCAGTGCATGCATGCCTGGAGAAGGAAATGGCCACCCACTCCAGAAGTCTTGCTTGGAAAATCCCATGAACAGAGAAGCCTGGCAGGCTATAGTCCATGGGGTCACAAATATATACATATATAGGGACTTCACTGGTCGCGCAGTGGTAAAGAATTTGGCTGCAATGCAGGAGAACCAGGTTCGATCCATGGGCTGGGAAGATTCCCTGGAGGAGGGCATAGCAGGAAGATCCCCTGGAGTCAGACATGACTGAAGTGACTTAGCAAGCACGCCTTGCTGTTGCTGCTTAGTTGCTTCAGTTGTGATCGACATTTTGCGACCCCACGGACTGTAACATGTCAGGCTCCTCTGTCCATGGGATTCTCCAAGCAAGAATACTGGAGTGGGTTGCCATTTCCTTTTTCAGGGGATCTTCTAGATCCCCAGGGATCAATCGATTCAGGGTCTCCAGAGTCTCCTGCATTGGCAGGCAAGTTCTTTATCACTAGGGCCACCTGGGAAACCCAAGGGTATTATGCTAGAACAAAGTGGCTTTACATCGCCTGCTGTTTCCCAACTTCTTTTTAACAAAATCATAGCCCTGTCACTGCAAGTCCTGTTACATAGCAGTGAACAGTAAAGAACAACCAGACTTTCCAGGGGAAAAAGTATGCTAGACTAATCCCACCTGATCACTGCAGTCAGTATTCAGCTTAGGAAAAAAAAAAATGTTTCACTAACCTCGACCCTCTGGGCTGTTGAATGACATACAAAATGGCAAGCGGCAAGCATCACTGAGCACATAGGACTTACAGTTTTCTCTTTTGGAATTTCGGAGATTTCAAAGAAAATTCACACATTCTCTAATTTATTCATTAGAATAATAAATATGTTTTAGAGCTTCTAATGCCTACAAAGTCTTATGATAGTTGCAACAAGCTCCCCTCTTTAAGTTATCTTAGTCTATCCAGAGCAAACTGTTCCACAGAAAATTTTGTGAGCCCTCTCTTTGTTTTGGCCTACGTACACCTAGATTATAAGCAATACAAACTTTAGTTGAAAGCCTAGTCTAATCTCAATTACCTACTAATGAAGAAGAAAAGTGATATTAATTTTCACTTAGGCAATGGTAAATAACCTCCTAATTGATCTCCCTGCATTTAGTCTCTGCCTCACTCTAAGTCATTCTTCATATTACTACCATACTACACTTCCTAAAACGTAGCTATGATTATGTCACTTCTCATTGTATATTGAATAGAATAGAAATTTCTCAGCTTGAAGGGCTGGGACCTCACCAATCTAGGTCTATCTGACCACTGTCTCCTTTATACCTCTACTGTGTCTGACACATATGTGTATCACGTATGGTATCTTCCATTCTGTGGTGCATTTATTTGTTTACATATCTCCTCCATCAGAGATTGAACTCCTTGAGAGAGCGATAATGTATCTTTCTTCTTTGTATCCCCAGCTTTTAGCCTGGTACATTAGACTACATTTGAAAAACAGTAAGTATATGGCAAGTCTTCCCAGGTTGGCTAAGTGGTAAAGAATCCGCCTGCCAATGCAGGAGACATGGGTTCCATCCCTGAGTTGGGAAGATCCCTTAGAGGAGGAAATGGCAATCCAATCCAGTATTCTCGCCTGGGAAATTCCACGGACAGAGGAGCCTGGGGCGGGCTAAAGCCCATGGGGTCACAGAGTCAGACAGCACTGAGCACGCATATGCAAGCGGATGACAAGAGCTGGAGGGCAGACTGGTTAGTTTGCTCACTATCTGGTATGAATTTTTTTCCTACTGTGTTTATGAAGGTATAATTTACACACAATAAACTTCTCTTTTTTTAGTATACAGTTCCATAAGTTTTGACAAATAGTCATATAGCCACTACCACAATCAAAATATAGAAGTTTGATCACTCCTCCAAATTTCGCATATGGCGCCTTTATAGTCAAGATCTCCCCCCACCCACTCTTTGCCCCTGGAAATCCTTCATCTGTTTTCTGTATCTATGGTTTTCTAGAATGTCATGTAAATAGAGTCACTCGGTGTGTAGCTTTGTGTGTGTGTCAGACTTCTTGCACTTGGAAAAATGCATTTGAGATTCATCTGTTATTTAAACGGCAAGACATTTAAACAAAGGAGTGGTCAGAGACATGGGTGCCAGAAGGGGGTACACAGTCTTGTGTGAGTACAAAGTGGGCGATGTTTGCTTTTGACTTAAGAAATTGGGGAAGATTTCATGGAGAAAGTAGCATTTGTCTGAGTAAGGCCTTGAGGAACAGGTGGGATTTGTATGGGTGAGAGAAGATATTTTAGTAAGAGATACAGCAGAAACAGAAGCTCAGAATCAGGAAAGAGTGGAGTGTGGGGGGATTGAGGGAATATTATTTCAGTTTGTTTAGAGCCCAAAAGGAGGAGTAGTGGGAGACAGGGCAGTAGGTTAGGGCTTTGTTGACCTTGAATAATGTTATTTAGGAATTTGGTCTTGATTTATTTGGGACTAGTGGTAAAGAATCCACAAAAGACTTGGGTTTGATTCCTGGGTTGGGAAGATCCCCTGGAAGAGGGCAGGGCAACCCACTCCAGTATTCTTGCCTGGGAAATCCCATGGACAGAGGAGCCTGGCGGGCTACAGTCCATGGGGTCACACAGAGTCGGACACAACTGAAGTGACTGAGCATGCACACACCCACAGATCATCACTGCAGGTTTTTGATTCAGGTTCTTCTGAGAGAAGAGTAATAGTTCTGCCTGCAGGTAATTCTGCTCTTCTGCCTGGGCTCAAGTAGACCGCTCTCTATCTGGGTGAGTATATACAACCACAACCCCTAAAACACGGCCACAAATGACATTTAACTATATCAAAAGTATACCAAGGATATAAAATATCTGAACTATGAGCACTTGCTCGAAAACATGTTCATGAAATGACCAAATCTAATACTTACAAAAAGCTCTCTTATCTCTCTATCATTTGCATTCTGTCACTTTTCTCTATGGTCAAGGTATCAAAAAGCAAAGTATTGTTCCTGGATTCTATTTTTCTACTTCTCCACAGAAACATCTTCATTGGGAGGCAGGGGTGCTGGTGGTTTAGTTGTTTCAGTTATGGCTGACTTTTTGCCACCCCATGGATCTTAGCCTGCCAGACTCCTCTGTTCATGGATTTTTTCCAGGCAAGAACGCTGGAGTGGGTTGCCCTTTCCTTCTCCAGGGGATCTTCCTGACCCAGGGATCGAACCCACATCCCTTGTGTCTCCTACATTACAGGTGGATTCTTTACCACTGAGCCACCATAAGTAACAATGTTAAAGCCTCTGTCTTAGCAGATACCCAATACAAATTCCTGGTTACACAGCATTTCTTTCTTTTATAAAACTATATTATCCACCAGTATTATTCAAATTCCTATGTAAAAAGAACCCATTCCTAATTGGGATGTTTTTTGTTTGCCTGGAGACAAGAACAGACATTTCACCAAAGAGGATATACAGATGGTAAATAAGCACATGAAAAACCGTTTTTGAAAAAATATTAAAATTAACCATATTTCTAGTTCTAACTATGTTGTTAGGAGGTGTAGAGCCCAAACAGGAGCAACTCCTTCTGCTTTTGTTATGATGGTTAACTTTTGGGGGGGCCAAGGCTCCCTTCTGAAACTCTGATGAAACTTTCTTGTTGTTATTAGGTTGCTAAGTCATCTCTGACTCTTTGTGACCCCATGGACTACAGTACACCAGGCTTCTCTGTCCTTCACTATCTCCCAGAGTTTGCTCAAACTCATGTCCATTGATGAAACTTATGTACAGAGTAAATGAACACACACAAATACGTGCACAGTTTCAAGGACTTCATGGTCCTCATGAAGGTTATTCATTGATCCCATGTTAATGTTCATCTACTCCTATACTGTTCAATACAGGAGTCAATAACTTCATGTGGCTATTCAAATTTAATAAAAGTAAAAATTCTGTTCTTCAAGAGAGTAGCCACATTTCAAGTGTTTAATTGCCACAGGAGGCTGTGGTTATATATTGGACTACACAGAGATAGAAGTTTGTATTATTGCAGAATGTTCTATTAGACTCTATTGCTCTTGACATTTAGAATGATTCACTTTACTTTTTTAAATCTACTCTGTGTACTGATAACTTCAAGAATACTTCAGCTTGGGACTTGCCCGGTGGTTCAGTGCCCAAGAGTCCACCTTTCCAATGGCACATGCCAATTGACATAAAAAAAAAAAGAATACTTCAGCTGCACAAAGACCATGTATGACCTATCTGTGCATCCCTAAGGACTCCAGCCTAAGAATTCCCCCTTTAGATAGATTCTATTTTATCTACAAATGTCTTATTTCTGATTGGATTTGACCAAAGGACTAACTAAAATGCCTGTGAATGAGGTAGGCTCTAGAAACTAAATGTTTACCATTTCAATTATATATAATGGAAGAAGACAGGACTGCACTTGCAAATAGGAAGAATTGTATCAAATGCATAAAGCATTTTTGGAAGACAACATAGATACAGATGAATAATTTGAGGAGATATTCAAGAGTCAGGTTTACCTGTGTGTGTGCTAAGTCACTTTGTCATGTCTGACTCTCTGTGCCTCCATGGACCATAGCCCACCAGGCTCTTTTGTCCATGGGGGTCTCCAGGCAAGAATACTGGAGTGGGCTGCCATGCCCTCCTCCACAGGGTTACCTATTTAATACGAAAACAATCAGCTAGAAGTAGAATGTTCAGTTGCCTTGTTCAACTAGCATTTTTTATTTATTGTGGTGTCATGTAAACATATATGATACTAACTGTGGCAAAAGGGTTATTGAAACAGGAGAAAAGCAAGATTTTAACTTCTGTGATGGGAAAATAAATAACTGAGTTGAGTAACGTTTTAGATGTGTGGGCAGAAAGAAAGATATGGAGAAAAATGTAAGAGAACTGGTGTCTTGCAGTTTTCTGGTTCACTGCCCTTTGTCAAGTATGTAGGAATAGAGGGCATTCACACTTAAAGTCATGGCGGCCCTTTACTAAGCTCTGATGATCTTTCTCTTATTAGAACAATTTTATTTTTAAAATGTTAAATAATATTCTTATCTGCCTGGCTTTCTCCTTCAAATATTGAAATCCACTTTTTTATTTTTTGAATTGAATTTCATTTTTCCACCTAAAGCTAGATGCACACCAGAATTATTATACTGAAGCTGTAGATTTCCCAGGGTCACTGTTAATGAGTTCCCCTAAGAAAGAGTTGAGTCAGCTTTCAGTTATAGATACAAGTAGATGGAAAGCAGTGATGTAGATAACACAAAAGAACAGATTATCAAAGACAGTTGGAGCTGGCTTTGAAATGCATTTTTCAGCACATTTTCATCTTATGTTTTAGGAAGGCATTCCTTTCAGACCCATAAGAGGTGACCCTGAAGTAGCTTGAGTGATCAAAGAAAGTTAGCCTGAGATTATAACACTGCCAGTGGACTAGCTACATGCAGGTAATTAAATGAATGGCATAACTTAGTATATTTATATTCTGTGTATCACCTTACTCCCACGAGCATGTAACCACTAAAGAGAACCTATGAACTCACTGGGCTTATTCACTCCGGGAATTTATTCACATCTTCAAGGTGCTTGGTTTTAAAGTAATCAATTAGATTGATTTTTGTTTTATTTAAATCTATTTGGCTGAACTTGACTGAGTATATTGGTGTTCTCTTAATTGAAAGAGTTGCCATATGATGTCAGAAGACATTGGAAATTTTACTAGATGCCACTGTAGCATGTTACTGTTTAAATATCCTTGAGGCAAGTATCAAGGTGTTTGGATTAGCCATAAAAATGCTCAACATGCCCTCTGCTGGGCTGTTCTTTTATAAGATTGGAATTGAAAAATGCTGTGTCATCTGGTTGTACAGAGGTTTGAGAAAAGGAATTCCCCATAATGATCACATGCAATGAATAAACTGTAAATACAGATTCGTGAGTCTTTCTGGCATCGAATAAGTCTGACTCACTTAGCTGGTTTCAAAAGGAAGATTTAAATGTTATCTAGACCCAAAGAAATGAAAACTTTGTTATGTGGTTTAAGTCTGACTCACTTAGCTGGTTTCAAAAGGAAGATTTAAATGTTATCTAGACCCAAAGAAATGAAAACTTTGTTATGTGGTTTAAGTCTGACTCACTTAGCTGGTTTCAAAAGGAAGATTTAAATGTTATCTAGACCCAAAGAAATGAAAACTTTGTTATGTGGTTGGGAATTCCCTTGTGTTTTATAAAGCAGGAAGATCTCATTGTCAGGTAATTGCTTCATAAATATGTAAACCAACTAGATAATTCTACCATTATTGTATTTTATGTAATTATTACACAAACCAACTAAAGTATTCTGCCACAAGAGGATGTCTGTGAAGACGTGAATTTTAATTCAAGATTTTTGCAGGGTTTGCGAAGATGCATTTCTACCAATCCCCAACCCCTATCATCAGGGTTTTTTTTTCATCCCCAGGGATTAATCTGAGACCAAATCCTATGAATCAGCAGATGTTCCTGTAAATTAAGAGGGTGTTTTGATTATGGAGAATGGAGATTTAGGTTCAGTGTTTTGATCCGTTCTAATGGGGTGGATGAACCTAGAGCCTATTATTAGAGTGAAGTAAGTCAGAAAGAGAAAGTCAAATATCGTGTACTGACACATATATGGAATCTAGAAAGATGCTACTCATGAATTTATTCGCAGGGCAGCAATGGAGAAATGGACATAGAGAACAGACTCGTGGACATGGGGCGGGGGAGGGGAGGGTGAGATGTATGGAAAGAATAACAAGGAAACTTATATTACTGTATGTAAAGTAGATAAGCAGACTCAGGGAACTCAAACAGGGGCTCTATAACAACCTGGAGGGGTGGGATGGGGAGGGAGATGGGAGGGAAGTTTTTCAAGAGGGAGGGGATATAAGTATGCCTATGGCTGATTCAGGTTGATGTTTAGCAGAAAACAACACAACACTGTAAAGCAATTATTCTTCAATTCAAAAAAAATTTTAAACTTTTGAAAAAATAACAATTTTTAACATCCTCTGTAGGAAAGTAACAAATATCCAGCAAGGATCTTCTCCACAACTTCCTTATAGTCGAGTGGGGGTGTCCAGAGTTTGGCTGTATTCATTGTAATAGCCACAGTTTAGCTGATCACATGTTCCCGCTCACAGCTTCAGTAGAAGCAAATCATGAAAATAAAATCTAGAGACTATTGTTTCTCCTCTGCCCAGTGCCAACTGGCACTCAAGAAAATAGCATTGGCTAGAATATAGCTGGATATTTTCTTGAATTTCTCGCTAAGGCACCAAGATCAGATCTCATAGCTCTGGGAGTCAAAAAGGTTTTCATTTTTATTAAACTGAAAATTCTTCTGGACTCATTTAAGTCAATGCCCTCAATGAAATCATTGTTCTCTGAGTTTTCTGAAGCATCCAATTGCTTCTACCATTAACAAAATAAACAATAAAAACTGCAAAAGTAATGATTAGAGCATTATAGAAATCTGACTTATGGTATATATTAATCTTTGCTGCTTTCCTTTTGTTATGAATGTTAATGGTATGTCAAAGACAAGGGTGAAACTAACTACAGGACAGGAAAACAAACATATTAAAGGAATTTAGATTACCTATTTTTTATATTTCAGTAGAATATGGTACTTTACTGTTTAGCCTTTCAGAAATCAGAATACTACAATCTGTGCAGTAATTAAATTTATCTGAAGGTACATTTAGGACAATAGGGGCCTTGTGTAGTTTTTTTTTGGTGGTGTCGTTTTTCACCCTTTTGTTTGGCTGAACCCAGAGAAGTCTTGAATTACCCTCTTACTCTAAATAATATTTTCTATCTCTAACATGCAATAGGGTATGTAATTTGAGAAGATTTTTAAAATATTGGATTGGTTAAAGAATTCGTTTGGGTTTTTGCATCCCCTCTTATGGAAAAACCTGAATGAACTTTTGGGCCAGCCCCAATATATACTATCTTCAAGATCTCTTTGGGCCAGCCCCAATAAAGTCAGGTTGATGTTTAGCAGAAAACAACACAACACTGTAAAGCAATTATTCTTCAATTCAAAAAAAATTTTAAACTTTTGAAAAAATAACAATTTTTAACATCCTCTGTAGGAAAGTAACAAATATCCAGCAAGGATCTTCTCCACAACTTCCTTATAGTCGAGTGGGGGTGTCCAGAGTTTGGCTGTATTCATTGTAATAGCCACAGTTTAGCTGATCACATGTTCCCGCTCACAGCTTCAGTAGAAGCAAATCATGAAAATAAAATCTAGAGACTATTGTTTCTCCTCTGCCCAGTGCCAACTGGCACTCAAGAAAATAGCATTGGCTAGAATATAGCTGGATATTTTCTTGAATTTCTCGCTAAGGCACCAAGATCAGATCTCATAGCTCTGGGAGTCAAAAAGGTTTTCATTTTTATTAAACTGAAAATTCTTCTGGACTCATTTAAGTCAATGCCCTCAATGAAATCATTGTTCTCTGAGTTTTCTGAAGCATCCAATTGCTTCTACCATTAACAAAATAAACAATAAAAACTGCAAAAGTAATGATTAGAGCATTATAGAAATCTGACTTATGGTATATATTAATCTTTGCTGTTTTCCTTTTGTTATGAATGTTAATGGTATGTCAAAGACAAGGGTGAAACTAACTACAGGACAGGAAAACAAACATATTAAAGGAATTTAGATTACCTATTTTTTATATTTCAGTAGAATATGGTACTTTACTGTTTAGCCTTTCAGAAATCAGAATACTACAATCTGTGCAGTAATTAAATTTATCTGAAGGTACATTTAGGACAATAGGGGCCTTGTGTAGTTTTTTTTTGGTGGTGTCGTTTTTCACCCTTTTGTTTGGCTGAACCCAGAGAAGTCTTGAATTACCCTCTTACTCTAAATAATATTTTCTATCTCTAACATGCAATAGGGTATGTAATTTGAGAAGATTTTTAAAATATTGGATTGGTTAAAGAATTCGTTTGGGTTTTTGCATCCCCTCTTATGGAAAAACCTGAATGAACTTTTGGGCCAGCCCCAATATATACTATCTTCAAGATCTTACTGTAAGTGAATGGAAATATTCCCATAAGAAGTTATAGCATAAAAATGTCCCAAATAAATGTCAGAGAAAAACCACAAAACACCACAACTGCATGTCTTAAAAATGTAATTACAGGTTAAGCACATAGGTCCATTAAGTGGCAGCCTAAGGGAGCAGATTTGTGAGGTATTAGTACTTGAAGGAGATGCATTTTTATTTACATCTTTACTAATATTTTCAGTATTGACAGAGTGAGGGTTAATGGTCTGTGAACACTGATTCCTTTTTCAGAGAAGTATGAATAAAATAGCCAAGAGTTTAAACAATTTTCACATGTGAACAATGTGGATATTCTTTCAGGTTTAACTTTTTCCATTGCCAGATGTACAGTCTAAGGGTACAGAATAAAGAAAATAGAACTCTACTTTCATTATGGAATTATTTTGCAAATAGAAAAAAAAAACTTTACTAAATCAGATTTGCTTGAAGTTGGCACGTTCTGTAATTGGAATTACAGAATATAGTAATATTTCATTATTTTGAAGAAGGGCTAGGACTTTTTCTATGATGGAAGAAAATTTATGGTATATATACATTTTGTACTGGGAACAGTTACTTTGTATAAGAGAACCAATTTTTCTAGTGCCTTAGGAAGCATTCATTTACATAAAAGCAATTAGACTATTAATTAAAATCATTTTCACTGTTCTTTGAAGCAGATTTCTGTATTTCATTAGCTTTGATTACATTACTGCCATAGTCTGAAAAAAAAAACATTTTTCAAATGCCCTTCCAGAGTTCAGTGATTTTCTGTCGCACAAGACTTACTCTTAAAATTTTAACAAAATACATAATCTAGCTTTATTATTTTCAAGTAATACAATAACACAAATGAATTGGTACTAAAATCATGTCAAAGAGAAGCACCACTGGAGATCCTTTAATGAATAGGCAAAGATTGTTTGCAGGAAAATAGCTGCTTTTATGTACTGCATAAAAAGCTTTCTATTCTCTGAAGACAGTTAATCATCTCCACATTCCTTTAAGTACCAACCCCCCATTGTTAACTTTAATGCTGGTGAGAATTAACGACGTTTTTCTTACACTCTACCCAAAGTCACATAGTACAATACAGATTACTACACCTACAATACTTGATATAAAGAAGCGGAAGAGTCATTTTAATTCCACGATATTGTGCAGTGAAACAAGACCTGAACTGGAATCTGGATCCTTCACTCCATGACCCTGTGTGGGTGTAAGCGTGCTGAGTAGGTGTGTGAATCACTGGTGGTAATCTAGGCAGTTCCTATTGCCAGGGCTTTATATAGAAGCAGCCTAACAAAGAAGTCATGTCCTCGACTGCCAGCTGAAGGTGAGATGCCAAATAGCTTCAGGGAGAGGCGATGGAGATAAAAAAGAACATGTTAATAGCCAGCAAGGTTGTTATTAAGTTGAGGAATCCCAACATTTCTGGTGTACTGTACTCCGTTGGCTTTAGATAGAGTCGTGAAGGAGGTAGTATTTGTTTGGGAGAGTCTATACTTCTTTTTTTTTTTTTAGCTTCATTCATTCATTCATTAGTGAGGGCTTAGTGTTAGTCACTGTGCTAAGTGCCATGTACACTGAAATGAATGAAACAAAGGCCCTGGATCTCCAACAATCTAGCACTACTTCCAGGTCACACCTCCTCCTATCTGCCATTTTGTGTTCAAGTCACTAGCAATGAATTAATTGTTGCTATGGTATCTGTTGGGCTTCCCTGGTAGCTGGCTCAGTGGTAGAGTCCGCCTGCCAGTGTAGGAGACATGGGTTCAATCTCTGGGTCAGGAAGATCTCCTGGAGGAGGAAATGGCAACCTACTCCAGTATTCTTGCCTGAGAAGCCCATGGACAGAGAAGCCTGGCAAGCTACAGTCCATGGGGTCGCAAGACTCGGACACAGCTTAGTGACTAAACCACCACCATGCCAAAGGAGAGATCGGGGTAAATTGTTGGTCAAGAAAGGCTTCTTACTAGGACATAAATTTTGTCCAGGATTTTAAACTGAGAAAGAACTGGATAGGAAAACAGGGAATAAATCGGGATGTGGAATTACTTCATCATCATCATTCTACTATTACCATTTTTTTTGGTGTCTATGACAGAATAGGCATCATGCTAAGTGCTTTCTTTACATGTGCTATTGCATTCGATCCTCACAGCCATGCTATAAGGTAGTAATGCAGTATACCCATTTCACAGATGAGATGACTAAGATTAGAAGACTGGAATTTAGAGAAGTAAAACAACCCCTTCAAGATCTCACAGCTAGATTTGTTATTCAAATCCAGATCTGTCTCCCTACCAAGCCCATGCCCTAAATCACTATGACATGCCACTGCTTCTCATAAAAATTGTTGTTATATTCTTGAAGGCAGGGAGAGAGAGAGAGATCTATGAAATACAAAATTTGGGAAGACAGGACAAGTAGTTGGCCCTTAGCACATATTTGTTGAATGAAAAAGTAAATCTTTGCTTTTTAGATGAAAACCCCCCACATTTCATTTCTCATTCTATTCCCATGTTAGAAAACCCAATCATTAGCCAGAGCTTGCTCTCCCTAGTAGTTTACACCTAGCCACTGCGGAACTATCCCTAGGCCCAGGTTATGGATATGTAAACAAGAACGAATGGCACCCAAGGGTTTTATGCCCTAGTGTTTAACCTCACCTCTTGTATCCCAGGGGTGATGGGGGAGGTGTCATGTGATAATATGCATCAGGTTAGGGCCCTACCATTTCTCTTTAGGCTTCCCTTGTTCAGCCAGAGGGCTGCAGTTTCCAGAGGTGAAAGGATGTGTTCTTTGTGAAATGGTTAGAGAAAGCACACATTTTCCTTCAGTCAAAATGCAACTTACCCTTCTCTCCAACTGAGTTATGTTCCAAGAATTCTCCACAAAGCCCTTTGGTAAAATACGGCCTTTTTGCATATCCTGGCTTTTTGACAAGACTAATTTTCTTTTTTAAAACATTTATTTATTTATCTTTTTGGGGAGTGGGGTGGGGAGGGAGGGGGGCAGGCGGGCCACTTCTATTGGTCTTTCATTTCTCTATTTCATCCATCTTTGTTCTTTTGGCTCCTGTGGGCCTCCCATCGCGGTGGCCTCTGTTGTCACAGCACGCCAGCTCTGGGTGCATGCACTCCAGAGCTCCAGCTCGGTAATTGGACACATCGGTCCAGCCGCTCCATGGCACGTGGGATCTTCCCAGGCCAGGGATCGAACCAGCGCCCCTTGCACTGCAAGGCAGTGTCCTTACCCACTGGACCACCAGGGAAGCCCAAGACTAATTTTCTAAGAACATTTGCCTGTATGGTTGGGATGGTACTCAATTTCTCAGAATTAATCACTGTGGTCTCCAAATGCAGCTAATCTCTACCATACACAGGTTACTGAGCATTTAGATGCTGGTTATATCCTGTATGTGGCTAATAAAAATAATCAGTCAAAAAATTAATTTGACAAATGGTTATTTGGTCTATGTAAGTATTTTTTTAGAGCTAAAATAATGTCAGGCCTCCTATCTGACTGATTCTTCACTCCTTCTCTTCAGCCTCCATCAGTGAATTTACTGCTTTGAGGAAAAGAATTCAATTTACATTTCCATTTAAGAGCTAAAAATATGCACAAGTAAATGTAGATTGGATTTAATTCAATTCTGGAATGCAGGGCATCCAGGCATTTAATCATTGCAATTTTGACATCCTAAGGCCTTGACTAGGTTTTTTTTTTTTTTTTAATTTTATTTATTTATCTTTTGGGGGGTGGGGTGGGGACAAAGGGGGATGGGCGGGCCACTTCTATTGGTCTTTCATTTCTCTATTTTCATCCGTCTTTGTTCTTTGGCTCCTGTGGGGTTCCCATCCCGGTGGCCTCTGTTGTCACAGAGCGCTGGCTCGGTAATTGGACACATCGGTCCAGCCGCTCCATGGCACATGGGATCTTCCCAGGCCAGGGATCGAACCAGCGCCCCTTGCACTGCAAGGTGGTGTCCTTACCCACTGGACCACCAGGGGAAGCCCCTTGACTAGGTTTTTACCAGTTTTTACTAAATGCGTTAGTCATAACAAACAGATCATTTCCCAGAACATTTAATTTATTGGAACCCAAGGAATTTTTGTCATGAGCTCATTTATTACAAGGATTTCATATTTTCATGAAACATCTTCCAGATACCTATGTAACACTCAACACAAGCCCTAACTTGCACCTTATTTAAGACTTTAAAGAAATTCCATTTGGAACCTTAAGGCTGGTTAGTTTTACTTCTGGGTTATTCAGCATCTATCACCTTCTGTGAACTCTTCCCTCTCTGCCCAAACATTAATATTCCCCTCTTTCACCCTTAGAACCTACAGCCACAACTCTAAGATCCTTGCTGATCTAAATTCTTTCATATTTTCATCTTTACCATATTCAGCTCTGCCCTTCTCAACTTTTTCAAGGGTGCCTGCTCTCCTGTGAATAATTCTGCCAGCCTTCTACACTGGTAAGCCAAGTCCTCTATTTGTCTGAGAGACCTTTACCTTCACATGCTTCCTGGCCTCATATTCATGTCATCCTTAGTTATTGCCCCAAATGGAAGTTAATTTGTTTAATCTTCATTTCTGTGCTCCTCTCTCCATACTGTTTGCTATATTCTTCTTCCATCGCTTTTGCACCAAAGGTTTCTGCTGTGTCCTCCAGATCTCTGGTTCCATGACACATGCTTAACTGGTAAAATTCCTTCATTTCCTCTTCCCTGAGGGTTATACTAAAGTTTATGATATTTTCTTATGGTCCTTGACCCATCTCACCCCAGAGGACACCATTTCTTCAGTTACTTTTAGTAGAAGCAGTTCATCCTTCTGTCTGCCACATATTTCAGGGTTATAAGGGGTCTCCTCACTCCCACATGGTTGTTCTTCCCACCATCATGAGTAAATGCCATTTCTTGGAAACTCATGGCAGTCAAGAGACTCATGGCACTTGGTTTTACCACCTCCTAATTCTTCCTTCTCTGTTTAGTCATGGACCAACTTCCCAGTCATTCCCTCATGTAGATGAAGACTTTGGCATTTGAATCACAGTCACTCGCTCCATCCTAAGTTTTTTTCATTCTCTAAGGCTCTGGCCTCACCGTGATTCAACCTCAGGGACCTTTGTCTCTAGTCCCACTGTAGTCACTCCACTCTCATGACCAGACTCTGGACATTATTATTAACCTGATCTGGTTAACTCTTGAAATCTTAACAGAAACATTCCACTCCCTAATTGCCTCCTCTGTAGCTCTCCCTTTTATACTCCTACTCCTGATCTTTGGGTTCTCTGCTATCATCTTCTATAATTTTAACATTCACCCACATTGATGATCTTTCCAACGTTATGACCTCATAATTTCTTAACCTCTTCAGCTCTAACGATCTTAACACTTCTCTGAATAGTGCTTTTTATACTTTGCCTTCTACTAGTTGTGTAAATATCAGTTCTCTTTACTACATTTTCCTCCTTGAGGGCAATGGTCATGTTTGGTACTATTATTGAATGGCACCTTGCATAGTATATGCTCACCAGAAAGGCAGTGTTGTGTACTATTTAAAAGCACAGGTTCTGAAGGCAGGTTTGCAAATCTTGGTTTTATAATCTACTAGCTGTATGATCATGAGGGGGAAGTTACCTAACCTTTTTATGCCTCAGTTTCCATATATAACATTTTGTACCTCATGGATTGTTGAAATGATTAATTACAATTTGAAGAATATGCAGCATATAGTTAATAGAATATTTACTGTTAACAACTGGCCTCATAAAGAGCAAGGAAAATTGGTTTTTAATAGGAATTAAGTGCAATATGTAAAGAAAAGAAAGAGTTCCTGATATGAGGAATAATGATATAGAGACAAGTATTTTTTAAAAATATTGAGAGCAAGTTGAGTTGTTAAGCAAAATTTCATTTCCCTCTATTTGTACTTCCCACTGAGGAGATGCCAATGATTATTGCCATAGACCAATTTATTTAAGCACATAGTATCACTGTCATTGCATGGTAAAGTCATTAGAAAATCACATAATAATATATATTATTATAATTTAGATACAAATATGATAAATATCTAAAAATCTAAAATGGTAGGTGCAGTAGGTTGTTGCTTCTATGGTGTAATAAGGGATGCTCTGAAATATGATTTCCCCCAATTTCTTGTTTCACAGTTCTGTCCAAGATCCTGATATGATCATCAGAAATCAGGTCTATTTGTTTATGTTGTTTCTATATGCAACTAGTAATGTTCCCCCTGGGATACTTTATCAAAGAACCTCTGACGTACCTAATAATTACCTAAATGAGTACGACAGAAAACTTATGAGTTTAGATGGAAACAGATATAATTTCTTTACATAAAGTCCTTGCTGTCTAGGGAAGGTAAAGAGTGATGGAAGAGGGGTAGCTGGGGTAAGAAGACTTAGGAACCAAGGATTGCTGAAAATGGAGAGGTTACTTAAGAGAAACTATTTTATTGTATGCAATATTCAGGCATTTTTCTATCTGTATTTGCGCACACAGGTTTGTGTGCACATTCTTTCCTGATAATTATCAGTAATTTGACTTGGGGGAGGAATCAATGTCCTGGAAGCAAATCATAATATAATAAATAAAATCTTAAAAGTTTAGGAGAAAGAGGACAAGAGTTAAACAGAGACTATCAATGAACAAAAATCACATGCTTAGACTTACAAAATATTCCTTGATTTTAAAAAAATGCCTAGATTTTAAAATGGAGAAAGAGAAGATAATATGTACTTTAAATAGCTCACAGTGAATTTGCTCATTTTTTTTTTTTTTGAAACCAGCATCTAGAGGTACTTTTTCTTTGACTGCCTTATAAAATATAAACTCTTACGCAGTTGAGTATGTTTGTGCCTATATGGCAGGAGGTGGGGATGGGGAGGGGAAAAAAAGAGACACTTGGGAACTTATGTGAGAATATGAGAGAGAGGTCCTGGAGAAGGCTATGGCAACCCACTCCAGTATTCTTGCCTAGAGAATCTGTCCATAGGGTCACAAAAAGTCGAACATGACTGAAGAGACTTATCACATGAGAGAGAAGTACTAAAATTCCATTATTGTAAGCTAGGTTATAGTGAGGCTTGTGATTATTTTCAGAGTTTTGTGAATTCCAAGTATAGCCAAGGTATTTTCCAGACCTACATATCACACACTTGTTGGTACATAACTTGTGGTAAAATATGACTGAACTTCCCAGGTGGCACTAGTGGTAAAGAATCCACCTGCCAATGCAGGAGACAGAAGAGGCTATATACCTGTTCT
The DNA here is from genome assembly GCA_022376925.1 of Tragulus kanchil. Lineage (NCBI taxonomy): Eukaryota > Metazoa > Chordata > Mammalia > Artiodactyla > Tragulidae > Tragulus > Tragulus kanchil. The sequence goes on along the minus strand of JAIOJX010000001.1, from coordinate 58,911,284 downwards.
ATACCTGGGTTGGGAAGATCTCCTGGAGGAGGGCATGGCAGTGCAGACCAGTATTCTCACCTGGAGAATCCCATGGACAGAGGAGCAAAGATTTGGACATGACTGAAGAGACTTAGCACACACTCAGTGTGGCCATCAAATATTTTGCTTATAAACCTATCTTAAGGTTTTTCTATTTTATATCTGTCTCTATGTTTATTATTCTTTACTATTCACTGTGACACTTTATCTTGTTTTAATAGACAGTTTTTCTGTTTTGTCAAGATGCTTTCAAATTTTGTTTGTGTCTTACAATTTGGCACTCAACTTGAAGTCATATGTATAAGCAACAAAAATGTTTTCAGCCCTTCTATAAAAGCACCTGGGAATTCCCTGGCTGTCTAGTGGTTAGAGTTTGACGTTTTCACTGCTGAAGGCACTGGTTGGATAGTTGGGAAACTGAGATCCCTCAAGTTGTGTGGTGCAGTCAAAAGAAAAAAAAAAGCGCAATAAAATTATATCTAAAAAAAAAAAAAAAAAGAAAGAAAAACAAAACTGTCCTTTTTACCTACCGTTTGTTTCCATATATCGCTTTATTATTTCCCCTTAGCTGACAATAAATTATCATATTTCCCCTTTGGATTATATCCTACAATGGTGACTATATCTGTATCTTATATCTATATCTATCTATACATATATATATATATGTATATATATATATACACCTAGGTAGTTATAACTTGCAGTAAGAATTACAAGATTCAAAAGCCTTACAAAAGTCCTGAAACTTGATAAAGAGTTTCTCCCAGAGACTTCTATCAAACAACAGACTTACTAGTAGAACAGTGGAAGCAGTTTTACAGTAAAGTCAGCAACAGGTGGGGTGTACACACTGCCACTATTGGAACCCTAGACAATAGAATAAGACCACTTGGAAGAACAAAGAGGTACAATTAGTATAAAAGACAAAATTTTGTAGAGGAAATGGTCATTCACCCTGAAAATTCAAGAGCAAACTATTAAAATAAAATAGGAGTTTAAGAAGGTGGTCAGATGCAAGAGTAGCATCAAGGTCAGTATCATCAGCTTCCTTAGGTATCAGTGACAATCATGTTCATTGGAATATTGTCTGTAAAAGAGCGAAGTTGAAAACAACCTAATTGTTCATTAAGAGGGAAGTAGTTGAATAAGTTATGAGTGTGTTCACACTATGAAATATTATGCAGTAGTTAAAGATGGATTTGATCTAAATATAAATTTGTTAACATGGAAATAGCTCCACCTCCTACTATTGAGTGACAAAAGCAAGCTGCAGAATAACTTCGTTAATGTGAAAAATATGTGTATTTTCTATAAGTATACATATGTATACATGTGTAAAAATTAATAGAAAAAGCCTGAAAGGTTGCCTACTGAATAAATAACAATGGTTATCTTTTGGAAGAGGCCTGAGATTGGGGACAATGGTCAAGGGGAACTTTATATCTTATGTTTCTTTTTAAAAGAGAAAGTATTAGTTGCTTAGGGAAAAATAAAACCAATTTTAAAGTGAAATAGTTTGCTGAATTCATCTAACCATTTAAATCTGCCCGTCTTTTCATATACAAAAGGGAATTACTTTCTAGTTTCTTAACCTTTCATTCATTTAGCAACTAGTGAAGACTATGCACTATGCTCTGTACAATGAATGACATGGTCTTTACCCTCCTGGAACTTACAAACAAGTGGAAGAGACACATAATAAGCAAATGAGAAAAACATTATGCCTTATAAGAGATTTCAACAGAAATGAGCACTGAGTTTTGATTGGAATTAATGTGGTCAAGAGAGACTTCTTTGAAGAAGAGACATTTAAACTGGGATTTAAAGAATCTATCATGTGTTGTACTGATGGTGGTGATGAGAAAAACAAGCCCATAGGGCCTCACAAGAAAAGGTTTGTGGGTTGGAGATCTGAGGGTCAGAGTGGTTAGGTTTTGGGTGGAGTGGGTAGCACAGTTCAGTTGGAAAGGTAGAGAGAGTCCAGGTCATACAAGTCCTTTCAGGCATGGTAAAGTTTAGATTTTATTCAAAGAATAATGGATAGTCACTGGGGAGGGGGTGTTGAGAAGAGGAGCAATGTGATCTGACTTCATGTCGAGAAAGTAGTGACATGGTTATATTTTTGGAGGCAGCATTATACAAAAACATGAAAGAGAAATGACTTCAGTGGAGGGAACAGCAAGTGCACAAGCTAGCTCGTTTGGTTTAGAAATAGGAAGAAGACCAGAGTGGCTGAGGCACAATCATGTGGGGAAAAGGGATGTGGAATCAATTCTCAAACCCAGGGCTTTGTAGGGGCATGACGCCTGGGTTTTATTCTAATTGGAACTGAATTCTGTTTTCCACAGGATCACTCTGGCTGCTGGGTGGAAGACAAAACTCTGTAGTGGGGCAAGAGTAGGAGGGAGAGCTGCTGGGAGGTTACTGACATGGTCCAGGTTCCCAGTGGCTCAGTTGGTAAAGAACCCGCCTGCCAGTACAGGAGATGTAAGAGATGCATGTTTGGTCCCTGGGTCAGGAAGATCCCCTGGAGGAGGGCATGGCAACCCACTCCAGTATTCTTGCCTACAGAACTCCATGAACAGAGGAACTTGGTGGGCTACAGTCTGTGGGGTCCCAAGAATCAGACAAGACTGAAGTTACTTAGCATGCCCACTCGCGGCTGAGGCATCATATTGGTCTTGGCTTGGGTGGAAGCAGCAGAGGTGGAAAAAAGGGACGGATTTCAGAAATGCTTGGAGATTGAATCAACAGGACTTGATGTTGAATGGTGGGAGTGTGAAGGGCACTTTCACGTACTTTCATGCTCAAGGCGGGGAATGGTTTAGTGGGACTGAGGGCCTGAAAGGAGCCCAGTGTGGCTAGAGATCAGTGTAGAGGGGTGATGTGCAGAGAGGTGAATGGAGATGAGGCCAGAGTGGTGGGCACGAGCCAGGTGATTCATGGCTGGGTGAGGACATGGAAAGGCATCCGAATGCACTCTCAGTGCCATGGGAAGCTACTGAAGGGTTTTGAACAAGGTGTGGTCTGGTTTTATTCTCAAAAGCCACTTTGACTTCAGGGTGGGTAGTGGGCTCAGAGGGGGACAAGGGAGGCAGGGAGACGAGTTAGGAAGATGTCTGAGGGTCAAGTCTTGAAGATGGTACAAGTTCAATTTAAGATTCATTTGAGGTGGAACTGATTAGTTATTTTAATTAAACTCATGTATATATATTGGAGTCTAAGCCATACTGAAGTTTTTATCATATTCTCACTTCATTTACAGACTACGTTTTTATTTCCCCTCTCATTTCTAGGAAAATTTTTCTAAACATGTGAGTTTGCTGCTGTGATGAAACTCGTTCTTTCCATGCATATAACTGCTTAGGAATTGGTGAGTTTGGGGGAATCTGAAAGGCTACAGGCCTCACCCTGTAACTGACCTCATTGAACATTGTTAAAATGATAAAGTCCTAAGAACCATTTTATCCCTCTCAAGTTACTGATTTTGCTGAAATAAACTATAGTACATTCAAATATAATTGTTTCTTAGGGCAATTAATCTATTAATACCATGTTTAACTTTCAAAAAAAAAAAAAACCCCATTCAGTTAGCAAGAAAATAACATATTCTGAATTTTTGGCTTTAACAAATGAGGAGTTCTGCCTTTTCTTGCACATCTGGGACAACTGGATGGGTAGATATCCCTAAAGTATTTGGAAAGGGTTGTTAAGAAGTTATATAATTGCTTAAGGATACCATACACATATCCTTCTCTTTCCAGTTGCATCGAAATACAAATCACAACACACTGCAAACTGGGAAACTCAGAATGAAGGCTTTACTGGACTATACACCATTGTTCCTCAGTGCATCTCAGACTGAGTTGTTCCCATCAGGAAAAGGATTCTTCTAGTGGAGGGGAGGGTGCTATGAATGGATTGGATCCAGGAATAAAGATATTCTGTACCCATATCATGAAACCATGAGAAGTAAGGAGTGCAGAAGCATCTCTTAGGCTTCTTGGGGACTTTGAAGGCAGGCTATAGGGGGTGAGGAAGCACTGATACATAAAATTGGGGGAGATAGTGTCTTTGCACAGCAGTAAACACACAGACATAATGTATTGTTGGTGAGAAAGAGACAAGCAGCCCCTGACATCTTGGACCTGGCCTGGCATGAACAATCAGCCTTCGGTGTTTTCCTATTGAATATTAATAATTTCACAGAGCATCAATAGTAAAGAAGGTCATTCTGTGCCCATAATGGATCAAGACAAAGACAAGGCCATTCTGTAATTATGTTTGAATCCAGTCAAAATATGAACACCATTCATACCACAAAAATGACCAAACATCTGCTATCCTGGCTAACATGAGTGACTGTTACTTCTCCACTAATTATAGCTGTAGGTTCAGGTTAGTCTTCCCCACTTCCAAATAAGATTTATTTAGAAATCCAATCATAGCATTACACCCTACTCTCTGACAGCATCCAAATCCAGAACAAAGCCAGCTAGAGTGATCTACTCAGCTTGGTTTTCTCAAGAATTTCCTGATTTTAGCACTGCAAGGGCCACAATCCAGAAAATTCCTCTGCCTCAGGCAAACTGGGATGTCTGGTCAACGGCCTGCTTCCTTAAATCCTACCCCAAATCATCTGAAGCAAGCACAAATCCTGTAAATTCTTTCCAAAGCCCTCTTACTGAGATACCCCACTGATTCCCATGGTGTGCATTCCCCTTTTGCTGCAGTAAGTAACATATACAACTTTCAAAACTACAAGCCTGTTCCTCGCAGTCTTTGGTTGGAGGGCGTTGACATCAGTAAGACATAAAGAGGCACAGCATTGTGGAAAGGTTAGGGAGGCCTAGCGTGGGAAATGAGACTATAAGAATGAGGCAGTGGGAACCAAGGAAGTGAAAGGGTGCTGCAGCCTTGAGGGAGTTAGAGTGTGGTTTTCTGAAAAGGTGGTTTTTAGGGGTACTAAAAGATAAGGTGGAAAAACCCAGAATAGCCAAAAATAAAAATAAATAAACAAATAAATGAATAAAAATATAAGGTGATGGAAGGCAAAGTCTAGAGATTTTATAGGAGGAGGAGGAGGAGTTGTTCCCTCACCAAGTGAGCCTAAAAAAAAAAAAATTCACTAATAAAGGACAGCAAACACACACACAATTTTGGCTTATATTATAAAACAATGGCTCAGTCTTTAATGGTCTAGGGTATGATCATCTAGTTTTTGTGTTTACACTACCTTCCCTATGTTTGTCAACTGCATCATATAATACTTGCTATCGAAGAGAAATTTCTAGCAAGGAAGAACTCCAATGACACACTAGTTGACAAGTCTTATAACTGCAAAATACTAAGCTTATGATTTTAATTCTTTGGGGTTAAGATCATTCAGTGTTAAAGATCAACATTCATTCAATAAAATAAAGACCCTGTTAAAATAGTGCCTGATATATATTAAATGGCAATAAAGATTAACTATTGCAATTACTATGATAATGCTATCTTTTCCAATGTGCTTATTTTAAAACTGGGGCAATGCTGTAGTTTTTAAAAATGTTTTTGACCACATATCCTTGATTATATTGGTATTATATATTCAATGTAATTGTTTTGTTTCTTAAACTACTCAGAGAGATATACTCAAATGTCTATGCATGCCTTTTGGAGAGATTTACTTTTCAGTGGATGGGCACTTTTCAGTAGTTGACTCTATGTTTCAAAGCAAGTTTTGAAAACTTGACTCCTGTTTAATCTGATACCATTTACACTTTTCAAACAGCAGAGGATTTATCCAATAGAAACAGATTCACAGACATTGAAAACAAACTTATGGTTACCAAAGGAGAAAGGTGGGGAGGAAAGATGAATTAGGAATTTGAGGAATAACATGTATACACTACTATATATAAAATAGATAGCCAATAAGAACCTACTATACAGAATACCTACCTATATCTATATGTGTGTGTGTGTATAACAGAATCACTTCGCCATACACATGAAATGAACATAACATTGTAAATCAACTACAATTTAAAAAATTTTCCTAAATAAAGCAGGGGGGTGAACAGCAGAATGTGATTGTCCATGTAAAAGGAATCTCTAACTTAAAAAATAGAGCACACGGTTTCCTCAGAAGAGGTTTAACTCTTAATGTTCAACAGAAAACTGCCTCATGTTATTTCTACATGAATAAAAGTCACCTGTAAAATTATAGGAACGCAGGGAATGCTTATAGAATACTCCTAACTTCAGAAGAAAAAAACTGTGAATGTGTGGGCTCTAACGATGTCCAGGATATGCTACAAAAGGTAGCAAGTAGCGTTCTGTACATTTACAATAATTTTGTACTGCTAAAGACCATATTACCTGTTTTTTCAACACCCAGAGAAACAAGCAGTTTGGTTTTCCAACATTAGTACTAAATTGCCATACTGTATGTATATAACCTGGATGCTTCAGTCACTCTATTGCACAACAAAAATTTGTTTTTTTCCTTATAATTCTGAAATCTGATTGCTTTAATTCACATTAATTTTCTCAGACACCAAATTTGGTGGTGAGAATACCCATTATCCTGATATTGTGTTCGACTGGATCTTACTCTATTTGAAATTACCATTTTTATCCTTTGGCCAAGTCTAGGGTCAAAAATACCTATATCCACCTACAGTATAGAAGAGTTGTTTCATAAGTCTACTTCTTCACTGGTTTAAAACCATTTATTTCAAAACTGGCTTTTTTTTTTTTTACAAAATAAAATGAAAACAGTAATTCTAAGAGGTTAATTCCTTTAAACGTTAGATAATTACATTTATTTATGTCATAAGTAAACATTTTTTAAGGGAAATCTTTCCTTTTGGTGTGAATTACAGAGGTATACAATTTCAGCCATACCATTTTCAATATATAATGTTTCTTACAGGGTAATTTATATGTATTAGTCCCACAAACATTAAAATCTCACATGCATACAGAAGACAGTTGAATTCTCATTCCTGTAAACATTTTGCACGCATGTTGCTGTTTGATCATAATAATGAGTCAGTTTTGCTGCTACTGCATACTTGAATACATACAACACTGAATCAAACTAAAAAGTACAAATTAAGAATGAAATTAAAAGTTATATTTTCTTTAATGTTTATAGGCAAAGGGGGTGAACAGCAGAATGTGATTGTCCATGTAAAAGGAATCTCTAACTTAAAAAATAGAGCACACGGTTTCCTCAGAAGAGGTTTAACTCTTAATGTTCAACAGAAAACTGCCTCATGTTATTTCTACATGAATAAAAGTCACCTGTAAAATTATAGGAACGCAGGGAATGCTTATAGAATACTCCTAACTTCAGAAGAAAAAAACTGTGAATGTGTGGGCTCTAACGATGTCCAGGATATGCTACAAAAGGTAGCAAGTAGCGTTCTGTACATTTACAATAATTTTGTACTGCTAAAGACCATATTACCTGTTTTTTCAACACCCAGAGAAACAAGCAGTTTGGTTTTCCAACATTAGTACTAAATTGCCATACTGTATGTATATAACCTGGATGCTTCAGTCACTCTATTGCACAACAAAAATTTGTTTTTTTCCTTATAATTCTGAAATCTGATTGCTTTAATTCACATTAATTTTCTCAGACACCAAATTTGGTGGTGAGAATACCCATTATCCTGATATTGTGTTCGACTGGATCTTACTCTATTTGAAATTACCATTTTTATCCTTTGGCCAAGTCTAGGGTCAAAAATACCTATATCCACCTACAGTATAGAAGAGTTGTTTCATAAGTCTACTTCTTCACTGGTTTAAAACCATTTATTTCAAAACTGGCTTTTTTTTTTTTTACAAAATAAAATGAAAACAGTAATTCTAAGAGGTTAATTCCTTTAAACGTTAGATAATTACATTTATTTATGTCATAAGTAAACATTTTTTAAGGGAAATCTTTCCTTTTGGTGTGAATTACAGAGGTATACAATTTCAGCCATACCATTTTCAATATATAATGTTTCTTACAGGGTAATTTATATGTATTAGTCCCACAAACATTAAAATCTCACATGCATACAGAAGACAGTTGAATTCTCATTCCTGTAAACATTTTGCACGCATGTTGCTGTTTGATCATAATAATGAGTCAGTTTTGCTGCTACTGCATACTTGAATACATACAACACTGAATCAAACTAAAAAGTACAAATTAAGAATGAAATTAAAAGTTATATTTTCTTTAATGTTTATAGGCAAAGGCACATTTATTAAAAAGCAATTGTATAACACACACTGAGAAAAGTAATAGAGCTAAAGAACACCATGAAAGAAAACAGGAAACACTTCCTGAATTGCTTTTGTCCTTGAAACAAATTATTTCCAAATACCAAGTGATAGCAAAGTAACTCAGAGTACTGCTAGGCAAGAAAATTTAAAATACATTTGTTTTACAGTCTCATTGCCAGATCCTAAAGCCATACTAGAGAGAAATACTATCTTAACAAGATAAACAAAGACATTAAGTCTCTTTGGGAATTGGTTCTTACTTACCAAAGTTTGCCATCTGTATCGTCTGATTGCCAGTCTCTGGAAGATTGTAAATCACAACAGCATCAGCATTTCTTCTGCCTGCTGTTTGAATTTTTTCTGAAAATGTACAATTACCTCTTTCTATCAGCGCAATCCAGGGCTTCTTAGTATTAGTAAACTCGGTGTTATAGTCACAAGCTTGGTAGTTATTGTTCTTAGGGATGCCCACCACCCCCATAGCATTAGCCACTGGCGAGGCTAAGCCATAAACACCACATTCGCATGTCTGTGTTGAAGTGTAGTTGCTGGTTTCATTGTAATAAGTCACAGTCACATAGGCATTCATTGAAAAAGGTGCTGCGATTTTAAATAAAAAGGCGAAAATTACCAGCAGCCGAAAACAACTGGACTTAGTCTCCTGCTTCATGGCTCATTCATTTGAGCATAAAATTTAAGATGTCTGCCGATTTTTCCAACTATCAGTCACCATTTGTCCACTCAGGTCCCGGCTAAGTAGAAGTTTGAAATTTCAGTTGCAAGAAGGTAACTGATCTCACCTCTAGCAACATAAGCTCTGAATACATCAGCTCTATTTCACTTAGCTATATTCCCTTTGGCCTGCCCCTCCTCCAACTGTACACAAATGTAACCCTTAATCAGGACTGCCTTAGCGATTAATAACACCATCAACTTTATTATACATGTCAACTTATCAGGACTGGATGACTTCCTGCAATGACATTTTTTCCTTCTTACTGTTCCAGCTAATGAACTTTTATAAACATGGAGTGGACTGGAATGAGGAACTGGACTCTTGGGACTCACACGTGACAAAATGAAAGTCACCTCTCTCAGATTATCTAAAACACCAAACTGGTTTTCCAAGCCCTGCTGAAACATGCTATCAACCAGTTCAGCTTGAAGTAAGTTAATATCCATCATTTTAATTGCTATAGCATTGATGGAATTAATTTTGCAGCCTTTTTGGGTCTTTTTTTGGTGTGTGTGTGTGGAATTTTTCTTAAGTCTCCCCAAGGAATATTTTCTGCTATCTTGTTTATTCGTTAAAAGGGAAAGATATTCCAGTCACTAGAGGTCCTTTCAAGTACAATACCTTGCCATGGCAGGCACTCAAATATTTATCAACTGATTTATACCTATGAGTTGATGCATTCCATTGTTTTTTATGTCCCATGCGTTATACTCTAACAAAAGATTGTTCAAGGTTTGTCTTTTAACATTTAGAATTTTTTGAAAAAATTAATGGAGTATAGTTGCTTTACAATATTGTGTTAGTTTCTGCTGTACAGCAAAGTGAATCAGCTATATGTATACATTTACCTCTTCTTTTTTGAATTTCCTTCCCATTTAGGTCACCACAGAGCAATGAGTAGAGCTCCCTGTGCTATGCAGCAGGTTCTCATTAGTTATCTATTTTATACACTGTTGTTGTTTAGTTGGTAGGTCATGTCTGACTCTTCTGTGACTCCATGGACTGTAGCCTGCCAGGCGCCTCTAGCCATGGGATTCCCCAGGCAAGAATATTGGAGTGGGTTGCCATTTCCTTCTCCAGGGGGTCTTTCCAACCAAACCTGTGTCTCCTGCATTGGCAGGCAGATTCTACACCACCAAGCAAACAGGGAAGCCCATTTTATATACAGTAGTGTATATATGCCAATCCCAATCTTCCAATTCATTCCACCCCACCATGTTCCCCCCTTGGTGTCTCTATGTTTGTTCTCTACATCTGTATCTACATCTCCACTTTGCAAATAGGTTCATCTATTTGTACCATTTTTCTAGCTTTCACATATATGTTTAAATATATGATAATTTTCTCTTTCTGACTTACCTCACTCTGTATGACATTCTCTAGGTCCTAGAATTTTTAATTCTATTTATCTTAAATGTATAGATAGCTTTATTTACTTCATTGCTTCCTTTACTGTATATTGGGTACACTGGACACTAGCAGCAGTTGGGCATACTATGGGCTCAACTGGTCTGGGTAAGTTGCTGGGAAAGGTAGATTGCAATATGTGCCAAGGGCCAGTGAAGGAGTAGATGAATGGGCAATAAGACAAACAAGAGGCGTCAAGAGTCTGACTGGGCCAAGAGTCAGCAAACTAGATAAATAGGCATGAGGCTGTCAGAGACGTAGAGAGACACTAGGTCAAAAGGAAGGTAGACACAATGGTAGTCTGAAGTCCAAGGAAAATAGTCTGGAATAAAGAATACCACTAGAGTCAAGGGGAAAGGACAACAGAAGAAAAAAACAGGAAAATAGAAGACACTGTTGAAGGAGATGACCAGTGAAGCTATTTCCATCCGACTCCCTTACTTCTTGTCTGTTCTTGAGCATCTGAGGTATCAGCTTTGGAGTGCACCCTGCAAGTGGAAACCAACAGTTAACAGCAGAGGGGAGTTCAGGAAATCTGCAGTAGAAGCTGATGGATAAACTCCAGCAGATGCACAATACAACTATTATGAACCTTTCTATCTGTAATAGCTGCTGCTGATTACTCATCAGTGTATCCTCTCCCTCACAGTGCCTGGTATGAGTAACAACTAACACACAGTAATCACTTTCACTCCATGGACTGTAGCCTGCCAGGCGCCTCTAGCCATGGGATTCCCAGGCAAGAATATTGGAGTGGGTTGCCATTTCCTTCTCCAGGGGGTCTTTCCAACCAAACCTGTGTCTCCTGCATTGGCAGGCAGATTCTACACCACCAAGCAAACAGGGAAGCCCATTTTATATACAGTAGTGTATATATGCCAATCCCAATCTTCCAATTCATTCCACCCCACCATGTTCCCCCCTTGGTGTCTCTATGTTTGTTCTCTACATCTGTATCTACATCTCCACTTTGCAAATAGGTTCATCTATTTGTACCATTTTTCTAGCTTTCACATATATGTTTAAATATATGATAATTTTCTCTTTCTGACTTACCTCACTCTGTATGACATTCTCTAGGTCCTAGAATTTTTAATTCTATTTATCTTAAATGTATAGATAGCTTTATTTACTTCATTGCTTCCTTTACTGTATATTGGGTACACTGGACACTAGCAGCAGTTGGGCATACTATGGGCTCAACTGGTCTGGGTAAGTTGCTGGGAAAGGTAGATTGCAATATGTGCCAAGGGCCAGTGAAGGAGTAGATGAATGGGCAATAAGACAAACAAGAGGCGTCAAGAGTCTGACTGGGCCAAGAGTCAGCAAACTAGATAAATAGGCATGAGGCTGTCAGAGACGTAGAGAGACACTAGGTCAAAAGGAAGGTAGACACAATGGTAGTCTGAAGTCCAAGGAAAATAGTCTGGAATAAAGAATACCACTAGAGTCAAGGGGAAAGGACAACAGAAGAAAAAAACAGGAAAATAGAAGACACTGTTGAAGGAGATGACCAGTGAAGCTATTTCCATCCGACTCCCTTACTTCTTGTCTGTTCTTGAGCATCTGAGGTATCAGCTTTGGAGTGCACCCTGCAAGTGGAAACCAACAGTTAACAGCAGAGGGGAGTTCAGGAAATCTGCAGTAGAAGCTGATGGATAAACTCCAGCAGATGCACAATACAACTATTATGAACCTTTCTATCTGTAATAGCTGCTGCTGATTACTCATCAGTGTATCCTCTCCCTCACAGTGCCTGGTATGAGTAACAACTAACACACAGTAATCACTCAATAATTATTCATGGAATTGAACTGAAAAGCTTAAAGGTCTTGTCTACTAGCTTACGGTCTATTTTGGAGTAAATGCAAGTAGTTTATTTTATTGCTATTACCACTATCATTTTGACATCAAAACTCATAATGAAGGCTATTCACTAGATAAGAACTATCCAACTGAGAACATAAGTGTCATTGTCTGTTGATTGCTAATAGACATCTGTGATCAATTTAACAGGTAATTCATTAGAAAAGTTCTAGAGATTTGACTTAACCTTATATACCAGTTATTAAATTGCTTCTAAAGGAAAATCATTATCTGCTTTTGAAATGACAACTTTGCATAACACTTTGTAGCAGTGCTCATGAGAAAACTTTGCTAAACGATTTTAAATTCCTCTGAAGATTGAAGTGCATGACTTTACGTGGTAGCCAGCATACCTTGTATGTAAGTTCCTTTGTTTCCTTTTATGGATTTCAGAAAGAGTCATACCTTACAAAGATAATTTTAGATTGTTAAAGTTTTGCAGTTAAGTAAAATTAGTCCTAGGACAATAAATACCCATCAGTGCAATTTTCCAGTTGACTCAGGTAACTTACTGGGGGATGAGTAATCTAGTACATATTCAGTGTTTTTAAGATTTTGTCTGTGCAACACCTACATGAGACTCACTTGGAAGTTTGTTAAAAGTGCAGATTCCTAGGTCCTACTACCAGTCATCCTGAATCAAAATTGGAGGGAAATATTTAGGAATCCACATTTTAAATATCTCTCCAGGTAATTCTCATGCACTCTACAGTTTAAGAACTTTATTTTTCACAATTTATTTATTTTTAATTGGAAGATAATTGCTTTACACTATTGTGTTGGTTTCTGCCATGTGTCAACATGAATCAGCCATAGGTATATGTATGGCCCCTCCCTCTTGAGCCTCCCTCCCACCTCATATCCCCATCCCACCCCTCCAGGTTGTCACAGAGTACCAGATTTGAGCTCCTGGCAACATACAGCAAATACTGGCTATCTAATTTTACATATGGTAGTGTATATGTTTCAATGCTACTCTGTTTGTTCACCCTCTCCTTCCCCGTGTCCACAAATCTGTTCTCTATGTCTGCATCTCCACTGCTGTCTTGCAGATAGTTTCATCAGTACCATCTTTCTAGATTCCACATATACATGCTAATATTCAATACACAATTTAAGAACTTTAGATCATACAAGTTGTACATGATGAATAGTATAGTATTTAGTTGTCGTTTTGACAGATTAGCTGCTGTCATGGTATTTCAACCTCCAACCTATAAAGTTTTGATGTTTTGATGAACTATTTTATATTGGAGTATAGCCGATTAACAATGTTATGATAGTTTCAGGTGGACAGCAAAGGGCTCAACCATACATATACATGCACCCATTCTCCCCCAAACTCCCCTCCCATCCAGGTTGCCATATAACATTGAGCAGAGTTCCCTGTGCTATAGGAGGATCTTGTTGGCTATCCATTTTAAATGTAAGTGTGTACCTGTCCATCCCCAACTCCCTAACTTTCTGTTTCCTTTTATGGATTTCAGAAAGAGTCATACCTTACAAAGATAATTTTAGATTGTTAAAGTTTTGCAGTTAAGTAAAATTAGTCCTAGGACAATAAATACCCATCAGTGCAATTTTCCAGTTGACTCAGGTAACTTACTGGGGATGAGTAATCTAGTACATATTCAGTTTTTTTAAGATTTTGTCTGTGCAACACCTACATGAGACTCACTTGGAAGTTTGTTAAAAGTGCAGATTCCTAGGTCCTACTACCAGTCATCCTGAATCAAAATTGGGGGGAAATATTTAGGAATCCACATTTTAAATATCTCTCCAGGTAATTCTCATGCACTCTACAGTTTAAGAACTTTATTTTTCACAATTTATTTATTTTTAATTGGAAGATAATTGCTTTACACTATTGTGTTGGTTTCTGCCATGTGTCAACATGAATCAGCCATAGGTATATGTATGGCCCCTCCCTCTTGAGCCTCCCTCCCACCTCATATCCCCATCCCACCCCTCCAGGTTGTCACAGAGTACCAGATTTGAGCTCCTGGCAACATACAGCAAATACTGGCTATCTAATTTTACATATGGTAGTGTATATGTTTCAATGCTACTCTGTTTGTTCACCCTCTCCTTCCCCGTGTCCACAAATCTGTTCTCTATGTCTGCATCTCCACTGCTGTCTTGCAGATAGTTTCATCAGTACCATCTTTCTAGATTCCACATATACATGCTAATATTCAATACACAATTTAAGAACTTTAGATCATACAAGTTGTACATGATGAATAGTATAGTATTTAGTTGTCGTTTTGACAGATTAGCTGCTGTCATGGTATTTCAACCTCCAACCTATAAAGTTTTGATGTTTTGATGAACTATTTTATATTGGAGTATAGCCGATTAACAATGTTATGATAGTTTCAGGTGGACAGCAAAGGGCTCAACCATACATATACATGCACCCATTCTCCCCCAAACTCCCCTCCCATCCAGGTTGCCATATAACATTGAGCAGAGTTCCCTGTGCTATAGGAGGATCTTGTTGGCTATCCATTTTAAATGTAACAGTGTGTACCTGTCCATCCCCAACTCCCTAACTCTTCCTTCTCCCAAAGGTTTGATGTTTATTCGTACTGTACATCATTCTCTGAACTTTCCTGAAGTTCTCTTACAAGCCAAAAGGTTGTGCATGTGCTAACACTGCAGCAGCTAGTGTTATATCCTCAGGAGAACAATAACCTCTCCTAGACTTTTTCTTCATTTACACAATGAAAGAGGTTGGATGAGATATTACCTATCAAGTGTTTTCCAGATCTGACACTCTAGAACTCTTAAGAAAATGAAAGATGTTTCAAAACTATCAACTTTTAATTTTTCCTTCTTATCAGAACAATTCAAGATGAAGCTGCATTGAGTATAGCTAAAACCATAGCACCTAGATAGGAGATAAGTTCAAAGCATGGGGTAAAGCTTGAACTCTAATAAAACTAACAAGTGGTTGAAATAGGACTCTGTACCTATGGCATTCAAACGTGTCTACATATTAGAATCACCTGGGGAGCTGTTGCCTATCTTGATGTCCAGGCTACACTCAGATCAGAAACTTGGGGTGTGAGTGACACATAGGCACAGCCATTTTTGAAACTCCCGAGGTGATATCAATATGAAGCCAAGTTTGAGAACCACTACTGTGTTTCAAACATTTAATACTATTGGACTTTTTCTATTACTTGTACCTTAATAAATATTAAGAATCTTAGCAAATTATAGCCCAATTAAAAATGGAAGGATGCTATATGCCCATGAAAAGCTATTCTTGTAAACTGGGATGCCTTAATGCTGAGGCTTTAGAATAAAAGTACACTTCACAAATTGTCATCCCTGGTGCTCAGACAGTTAAGAATCTGCCTGTCAATGCAGGAGACCTGCATACCGTCCCTGGGGAAGGGAATGGAAACTCACTTCAGTATTTTGTCTGGAGAATTCGGTGGACAGAGGAGCCTGCAGGATACAGTCCCTGGGGCAGCAAAGAGTTGGTCATGACTAAAACTTTCACCTTCACAAACAGAACAGTGAACACAAATTTTAAGTCAAAATAATACTCATATAGAAAGAAGTAACATGAAGTTTTTGTGATATGCAAAATTGTTTTGGTGGCCTTTTCAAGTAATAACTTTAAAATTATTACCACAAAGACAAGATGAACAGAAAGTTTATTTTAGAATTCTGCAATATGTTTTGCTGATAAACAGTTTAAAAATTAGCATAAAATTGCACAATATTTTTAAGGCAATGCTCTCTTTTTAACCTTTAGCAATTTCCTTTGCCAATTTTTAGGAAGTTTAATTTGGTTTGTAAACTGTGCAAATAGACTTCTGTGTGGTTGTTGCCCAAGCTGAAGATATCCAAGATACAGATGACATGCTTTTTATCTGGTTTATTACTTCTTTGATAATATCACCTGAAAGTAAAAAGTAGATGGAAAGCATTATAAAATAGTTAAATATTTACTTGGATTAAGCGCCACATAAGCTGATTTTTCTTATAATTAACAGTGTCTCTTATCTTCTCCCTCCTCCCTCCAATTCTTCACACACACTCATCAAAGTTATGTCACAGTAATTTCTGCAGATAACAATAAATACATCAAACAGATGCTACCAAAAATTTCAAGGTACAAGTTGGTACTCCAAAGCCATAACTAATTAATAAACCATTTAGTGGAATAAAATAAATCTACATATTTTCAAGGTCTTTGCAGTGCCAAGTATAAACAGTTTCTCCTCAAGGAAATAAAGATAAACTTTTCTATTTTGAAATTCAATTAACAATCATTTGCAAAACTTGTAAGACATAGAGCAAAATAATAATAATTGAAAAGCTATTCTTGTAAACTGGGATGCCTTAATGCTGAGGCTTTAGAATAAAAGTACACTTCACAAATTGTCATCCCTGGTGCTCAGACAGTTAAGAATCTGCCTGTCAATGCAGGAGACCTGCATACCGTCCCTGGGGAAGGGAATGGAAACTCACTTCAGTATTTTGTCTGGAGAATTCGGTGGACAGAGGAGCCTGCAGGATACAGTCCCTGGGGCAGCAAAGAGTTGGTCATGACTAAAACTTTCACCTTCACAAACAGAACAGTGAACACAAATTTTAAGTCAAAATAATACTCATATAGAAAGAAGTAACATGAAGTTTTTGTGATATGCAAAAATTGTTTTTGGTGGCCTTTTCAAGTAATAACTTTAAAATTATTACCACAAAGACAAGATGAACAGAAAGTTTATTTTAGAATTCTGCAATATGTTTTGCTGATAAACAGTTTAAAAATTAGCATAAAATTGCACAATATTTTTAAGGCAATGCTCTCTTTTTAACCTTTAGCAATTTCCTTTGCCAATTTTTAGGAAGTTTAATTTGGTTTGTAAACTGTGCAAATAGACTTCTGTGTGGTTGTTGCCCAAGCTGAAGATATCCAAGATACAGATGACATGCTTTTTATCTGGTTTATTACTTCTTTGATAATATCACCTGAAAGTAAAAAGTAGATGGAAAGCATTATAAAATAGTTAAATATTTACTTGGATTAAGCGCCACATAAGCTGATTTTTCTTATAATTAACAGTGTCTCTTATCTTCTCCCTCCTCCCTCCAATTCTTCACACACACTCATCAAAGTTATGTCACAGTAATTTCTGCAGATAACAATAAATACATCAAACAGATGCTACCAAAAATTTCAAGGTACAAGTTGGTACTCCAAAGCCATAACTAATTAATAAACCATTTAGTGGAATAAAATAAATCTACATATTTTCAAGGTCTTTGCAGTGCCAAGTATAAACAGTTTCTCCTCAAGGAAATAAAGATAAACTTTTCTATTTTGAAATTCAATTAACAATCATTTGCAAAACTTGTAAGACATAGAGCAAAATAATAATAATTGAAGCATCCTTTAAAGTATATTTCCTTTAAAGTGTATTTACTAACTAACACTTAGCTTTGGATATTCTTAAGAAGTTTTATCAAGAATGGATCAGGGAGTCTTCGAGAAGAGTCGCTGAGGTTTCATGCTTCAACAACGCTTGAATGGAATGTGGCTGCTTGTCCCTGCCCTGGCTGGACACTAGGAGCCAGCCCTCGTCACCACCTCACAGCACCTTCTGATCGACCGCCCCAAGGCCCCTGCCCCTGCCTCAGGACCACCAGCGCCACCACTGCCTCTTCTCAGCCTCCTGCAATGATGATCGCATCCCCCTCGCAGGTGTGCCAGAGCTACCACCAGGACTCCCTGGCCGCCATCAACCGCCAGATCAACCTGGAGCTCTACGCCTCCTACATCTACCTGTCCATGTCATACTATTTTGACTGCGATGATGTAACTTTGAAGAACTTTGCCAAATCCTTTCTTCACCAATCTCACGAGGAGTGGGAACATGCTGAGAAACTGATGAAGCTGCAGAACCAGAATGTGATGACTGGGAGAATGGGCTGAATGTAATGGAATGTGCACTACACTTGGAAAAAAGTGTGAACCAGTCACTACTGGAACTGCACAAACTGACCACTGACAAAAATGACCCCCATCTGCGTGACTTCACTGAGACCCATTACCTGGATGAGCAGGTGAAATCCTTCAAAGAATTGGATGACTATGTAACCAATCTGTGCAAGATGCCCCCCACCCACCCCAATCTGGCACGGCAGAGTACCTCGTGGACAAGCACACCCTGAGAAGCAAGAGCTAAGCCTCAGGCTGGCCTTCCCATAGCCACAGGGGTGACCTCCCTCATCACCAGGGCAGTGCATGCATGTGTGGGTTACCTTCACCTTCTCTATAAGTTGTACCAAAACATCTACTTAATGGTACTTTCCTTAGTACCATTGCTTCAAATAAAGTAATTTGGTACCCCAAACCCCCCCAAAAAAGGGAGAATCTGGTGAGACACTGATGAAATGGTAGAGTATAGAATTTCAGAACTCTGTCCCTCCAGGAAAGCAACTTGTAAGCTGGCAAAAAGCATTCAGATCTGACTTTAACTCTGGAATCTAGACCAAAACTTTAACAAACTGGTGAAAGGTTAATGAAGTGACTTTGCTGCACTATGGTAAGTGTGTGCTCTGGTGTTTTAAAGAGCCCACCTACTCCCCACATCAGCAACAGTCATGAAGATGGTAGCTTGCACTCCTGGTACAGGTTGCTAGCACCAGAAGGAGCAAGGCTGACCTTTTTCCCAAAGATGTGGTTGTGTATTTTGACCTGTTAGGCAGCTCTCCCAAGGTTAGATGCAAGAGCTTGCTTTTGTTTCATCCAATTTGGAGCATCCCCATGACCAGGGTAGCTTTCCCAGTGGCTTTTGTCAAAAGCATATAAAGGCAAAAGCATTGATCAAAGCAGATGGGACAGGGGATAAAGTTGGGACAATAACAGACAGACCAAAAAGCCTGGAGAGAAAGGAGTTGGGAAAAGAGATATGTGGGGGAATATTGATTTTAAAGAGTTCCTGTGTATTTTAAGGAATCAAGAAGGCCACATATATGCTGGACACATACTCAGAAAAGGCCTGAGAAAACTCTCATTGTTCACTTCTCTGCAGAGCAGGAAGTGAGGGTTAAGACAGAGTTATAAACAGCCTGGCTAAGCACTGAAGCAGCTTCCCTGGTAGCTTAGCAGTACAGAATCAGCCTACCAAGGCAAGATTCATGGGTTTGATCCCTGGATCAGAAAGATCCCCTAGAGAAGGACAAGGGAACCCATTCCAGTATTCTCACCTGGGAAATCCCATGGACAGAGGGCCTGGTAGGCTACAGTCCTTGGGGTTGCAAAGAGCTGGACATGACTGAGCAACTAAACAATAACAACAAGAAAACACTGAAGGGGTGCCACAATATAGAGCCAACCTGCAAAAATTGAAAGTACTGTTTTTCATTTCTTGGCAAAAATGGTATTTAAGGAATCTCTTTTAAAACACTACCTGGGCTTCCCTGGTGGTCCAGTGGATAAGAACACTGCCTTGCAGTACAAGGGGCGCCGGTTTGATCCCTGGCCTGGGAAGATCCCATGTACCACGGAGCGGCTGGACCGATGTGTCCAATCACCGAGCTGGAGCTCTGGAGCGCATGTGCCCAGAGCCGGTGCTCTGCAATGAGAGAGGTCACTGCGATGAGAGGCCCACACAGGCCAAAGGACAAAGATAAATAAATGAAAGATCAATAGAAATGGCCAAAAAAAACCAAAAAACAAAAACAAAAAAACCCTACTACCTGACCAGTATTAACCTATTGTATCACAGATTTCTGAGACTACACATGACAAAGACTTCATTTTAAACATGAGAAGACTAAAACATTTAGAAGTAATGTAAGAAATGCCACAGGGTTAATCCAGAGGGTCTGGCATCAAGGCATGACCTCTTTTCTGTACTAGAGCTACTTCTTTAAAAGATTGTGCCCAAGGGCCAGCAGTGCATGTAGATTTTATGGTGCCTGAAAGGTATAATATTTGGGATCCTCTTTATGAAAAACGAAAGAGAAACACCTCCAAAATTCCCCCAGAAGGGCCTTGGAAGGGATTTATGCAAGTGAGAGCTCCTCAAGCTTAGACTTCATCAGCTTCACTTGAAAGCCATATATGCCACAAAATCTGATGATTTATTTTATAATTTAATTTTAAATAATTTTATTTGTGTCTTCGCTGGGTCTTCATTGCTGTGTGGGTTTTTCTTTAGTTGTGAGGAGGGGGACTTCCCTCTGGTTAGGGTGTGCAGGCTTCTCACTGTAGTGGTTTCTCTTGTGGAGCACAGGCTCTAGGCATGTGGACTTGAGTAGCTATAGCACATGGGCTCAGCAGCTGTGCCACATGGGCTTAGTTGCTCTGAGGCATATGGGAACCTCCAGGCCCAGGGATTGAACTTATGTCTCCAGCATTGGCAGGCAGACTCTCTACCATTGACAACAGAGAAACCCCTGATGAATGATTTAAAATTGTCTAACTTCACTAAAACGTAGTGAATATAACAAAAATGCTAGGGCTCTCCTTGTGGGAGGCTCTCACATGCTGTGGAGCTACTGAGTCCAAAACTGCTGACCCCATGTGCTGCAACTACTGAAGCCTGTGGGCCCTAGAACTCATGGTCCAAAAAAGAAGCCACCAGAATGAGAAGCCCTTGCACCACAACCAGAGAGTAGACCTCTCTACTCTCTGCAACTAGAAAAAAGCTGATGTAGGAATAAAGACCCAGTAGAGTAAAAAATAAATACATTAAAAAAAAACTTGCTGGTACTATCTAATTTTTTTCTCCTTTGAGTGGAATGGACTTTAATCCAGATACTTTGGGCTTCCCTGGTGGTCCAGTGGGTAAGGACACCACCTTGCAGTGCAAGGGGCGCTGGTTCGATCCCTGGCCTGGGAAGATCCCACGTGCCATGGAGTGGCTGGACCCATGTGTCCAATTACTGAGCCAGAGCCCTGGAGTGCATGTGCCCAGAGCCCGTGCTCTGCAAAACAGAGGCCGCAGCGATGGGAGGCCCACACAGGCCAGAGAATAAAGATGGATGAAAATAGATAAATGAAAGACCAATAGAAGTGGCCCGCCCGCTCCCCTCCCTTCCCAACTCACCCCCCCAGGAAAAAAAAAATCCAGATACTTTGGAAATATTTCAAGATCTTCAGATCTGAGGCTAATGGCAGAAACCCAAACCTTAATAATTCTAATTGTTATCATGTCATTTATAAATACTGAGTGTACCTGTAACAAAAAGTATAAGTAAATCTTCTGTTTAGGTGACTCTGCCTACTTGTGTCAATGACAACCTCTCTATGCCTCAATCTGCTCATCTCATACCCATGTCCTAGGCTGTTGTAAGGATTAAATGTGTGTAAAAACACTTAGAATGGTAGCCGACACAGAGTAAGATCTTAATTAAATGTTGGCAAGCATTTTCTACTTAAGAAAATATAGTATTTAATTAGTGTTATTATTTATATTACAAAGGAATTGTTTTAAAAGGATTATAGATTTTACCTATAAAAATGTAGCTTCTCTACATTTCATTTTAAATTGCTGGAATTACAAACATCATACGTTTTCAGCAACATTACAAACGCCTAAGGTGAGTGTGACAAAGGAATGCTAGGGCTCTCCTTGTGGGAGGCTCTCACATGCTGTGGAGCTACTGAGTCCAAAACTGCTGACCCCATGTGCTGCAACTACTGAAGCCTGTGGGCCCTAGAACTCATGGTCCAAAAAAGAAGCCACCAGAATGAGAAGCCCTTGCACCACAACCAGAGAGTAGACCTCTCTACTCTCTGCAACTAGAAAAAAGCTGATGTAGGAATAAAGACCCAGTAGAGTAAAAAATAAATACATTAAAAAAAAACTTGCTGGTACTATCTAATTTTTTTCTCCTTTGAGTGGAATGGACTTTAATCCAGATACTTTGGGCTTCCCTGGTGGTCCAGTGGGTAAGGACACCACCTTGCAGTGCAAGGGGCGCTGGTTCGATCCCTGGCCTGGGAAGATCCCACGTGCCATGGAGTGGCTGGACCCATGTGTCCAATTACTGAGCCAGAGCCCTGGAGTGCATGTGCCCAGAGCCCGTGCTCTGCAAAACAGAGGCCGCAGCGATGGGAGGCCCACACAGGCCAGAGAATAAAGATGGATGAAAATAGATAAATGAAAGACCAATAGAAGTGGCCCGCCCGCTCCCCTCCCTTCCCAACTCACCCCCCCAGGAAAAAAAAAAATCCAGATACTTTGGAAATATTTCAAGATCTTCAGATCTGAGGCTAATGGCAGAAACCCAAACCTTAATAATTCTAATTGTTATCATGTCATTTATAAATACTGAGTGTACCTGTAACAAAAAGTATAAGTAAATCTTCTGTTTAGGTGACTCTGCCTACTTGTGTCAATGACAACCTCTCTATGCCTCAATCTGCTCATCTCATACCCATGTCCTAGGCTGTTGTAAGGATTAAATGTGTGTAAAAACACTTAGAATGGTAGCCGACACAGAGTAAGATCTTAATTAAATGTTGGCAAGCATTTTCTACTTAAGAAAATATAGTATTTAATTAGTGTTATTATTTATATTACAAAGGAATTGTTTTAAAAGGATTATAGATTTTACCTATAAAAATGTAGCTTCTCTACATTTCATTTTAAATTGCTGGAATTACAAACATCATACGTTTTCAGCAACATTACAAACGCCTAAGGTGAGTGTGACAAAGGAATGCTATGTGCTCATCACTCCACTTCCTCTTCATGGTCACATGGGAGACAAAGTGTCCTGGCCTCTCTTGTAGGTAGGTTGGTGTTAGTTGCTCAGTCGTATCCAACTCTTTGCGACCCCATGGACTGTAGTCTGTCAGGTTTCTCTGTCCATGGGATTTCCTGGGCAAGAAAACTGAACTGGGTTGCCATTCCCATCTCCAGGGGATCTACCTGAGTCAGGGATCAAACCCAGGTCTCCTGCAATGCAGGCAGGTTCTTTACTGTCTGAACCACCAGTTAGGCTGGCATCATGTAAATAAGTTCTGGCAAATGAGAATGTGAGTGAAAATGATGTGGCAGTTTTGGTCTAACACAATTAAAAGCCAATCTCCTTTACCTCTTTCTTCCTCTGCCTAGAGGACCCTAGAAGCCATTTGTTCCTGTTGGAGCTGCAGAAGGATAGAAGCATGCTGCATTCCTGAATCACTGCTGGGGAGAAAACTAATAACTGATTGCATCAGACTTGACTTGAGCAAGAAATAAACTTTTACTGTGTTAAGTCACTGAGACTTTGGAATTACTTTGTACTACAGCATAGTCTAATCTATCTTGTAATATCGGGTGGCATTCCTGTCTCTGAAAATAATAATGGAAATCTGGATTACCTAGAGAATAATACAGTCTTTTTCTTACATGTGTCAAACCTTTCCATATCATGCTATGTTTCTGAAATGCTTATCAGTGGAAACTACTTTCAAAGAGGTAGGTTATATATGTGTATATGTACACACATACATATATTCTTGCACTTAATAGTTAAAATACAATACCAATTTTGATGCCATATCAGTTATCAATAAATGATTTGGGAACTATGGCTAATCCTCTGGAAAAACATTAAGCTAGATCCCTATCTCATTCTCTATACCAAAAAAAATTACAAATGGAATAGAATTTTCAATTATAAAAATGTAGCTTCTACATTTCATTTTAAATTGCTGGAATTACAAACATCATACGTTTTCAGCAACATTACAAACGCCTAAGGTGAGTGTGACAAAGGAATGCTATGTGCTCATCACTCCACTTCCTCTTCATGGTCACATGGGAGACAAAGTGTCCTGGCCTCTCTTGTAGGTAGGTTGGTGTTAGTTGCTCAGTCGTATCCAACTCTTTGCGACCCCATGGACTGTAGTCTGTCAGGTTTCTCTGTCCATGGGATTTCCTGGGCAAGAAAACTGGACTGGGTTGCCATTCCCATCTCCAGGGGATCTACCTGAGTCAGGGATCAAACCCAGGTCTCCTGCAATGCAGGCAGGTTCTTTACTGTCTGAACCACCAGTTAGGCTGGCATCATGTAAATAAGTTCTGGCAAATGAGAATGTGAGTGAAAATGATGTGGCAGTTTTGGTCTAACACAATTAAAAGCCAATCTCCTTTACCTCTTTCTTCCTCTGCCTAGAGGACCCTAGAAGCCATTTGTTCCTGTTGGAGCTGCAGAAGGATAGAAGCATGCTGCATTCCTGAATCACTGCTGGGGAGAAAACTAATAACTGATTGCATCAGACTTGACTTGAGCAAGAAATAAACTTTTACTGTGTTAAGTCACTGAGACTTTGGAATTACTTTGTACTACAGCATAGTCTAATCTATCTTGTAATATCGGGTGGCATTCCTGTCTCTGAAAATAATAATGGAAATCTGGATTACCTAGAGAATAATACAGTCTTTTTCTTACATGTGTCAAACCTTTCCATATCATGCTATGTTTCTGAAATGCTTATCAGTGGAAACTACTTTCAAAGAGGTAGGTTATATATGTGTATATGTACACACATACATATATTCTTGCACTTAATAGTTAAAATACAATACCAATTTTGATGCCATATCAGTTATCAATAAATGATTTGGGAACTATGGCTAATCCTCTGGAAAAACATTAAGCTAGATCCCTATCTCATTCTCTATACCAAAAAAAATTACAAATGGAATAGAATTTTCAATTATAAAAATGAAACCATAAAAAATGCCCAACAACCCAATTCAAAAATGAACAAAGGACTTAAATCAAAATTTCTCCAAAGATAGATACATAGCCAACAAGTTCATAAGAATATGCTCAATATCATTTGTAATTAGGGAAATGCAAATCAAAGTCACAATGAGCTACCACTTTAGAATGGTTGTTATCAAAAACAAACAAACACATAAACAAGCTTCAAAATAACATGTGTTGGTGAGAATGTGAGAAATTGGGATCCTCATGGATTGCTAGTGGGGATGTAAAATGGTGCAGCTGCTGTGGAAAATGGTTTGCTGGTTCCTCAAAAAGCTAAATGTAGAACTACCATATGACTCAGCAATTGCGCCCCTAGAGGGAAATTCTTAAAACGACTGAAAGCAGAGACTTAAACAGGTACTTGCACACCGATATCCATAGCAAAACTATTCACAATGGCCAAAAGATGGAAACAACACAAATGTCCATCACCAGATGAATGAATATACAAAATGTGATATACACATTTACCAGAATACTATTCAGTCATAAAAAGAAATGATATTCTGATATATATTATAACATGGATGAATCATGAGGATATTATACTGTTAATAAGTCAGAAAAAGACTAAACTGCACTACTTCACTTATATGACATATCTAGAATGGGCAAATTCATGGGGACAGAATGTAAAATAGAGGTTATCAGGAGCTAAGGAGAGAGGGAATGGGGAGTTATTGTTTAACAGGTATAGAGTTTCTGTTTTCGGATGATGAAAATATTCTGAAAATGGTTAACGGGGATGATGTAATGTTTAAACCTTTCCATATCATGCTATGTTTCTGAAATGCTTATCAGTGGAAACTACTTTCAAAGAGGTAGGTTATATATGTGTATATGTACACACATACATATATTCTTGCACTTAATAGTTAAAATACAATACCAATTTTGATGCCATATCAGTTATCAATAAATGATTTGGGAACTATGGCTAATCCTCTGGAAAAACATTAAGCTAGATCCCTATCTCATTCTCTATACCAAAAAAAATTACAAATGGAATAGAATTTTCAATTATAAAAATGAAACCATAAAAAATGCCCAACAACCCAATTCAAAAATGAACAAAGGACTTAAATCAAAATTTCTCCAAAGATAGATACATAGCCAACAAGTTCATAAGAATATGCTCAATATCATTTGTAATTAGGGAAATGCAAATCAAAGTCACAATGAGCTACCACTTTAGAATGGTTGTTATCAAAAACAAACAAACACATAAACAAGCTTCAAAATAACATGTGTTGGTGAGAATGTGAGAAATTGGGATCCTCATGGATTGCTAGTGGGGATGTAAAATGGTGCAGCTGCTGTGGAAAATGGTTTGCTGGTTCCTCAAAAAGCTAAATGTAGAACTACCATATGACTCAGCAATTGCGCCCCTAGAGGGAAATTCTTAAAACGACTGAAAGCAGAGACTTAAACAGGTACTTGCACACCGATATCCATAGCAAAACTATTCACAATGGCCAAAAGATGGAAACAACACAAATGTCCATCACCAGATGAATGAATATACAAAATGTGATATACACATTTACCAGAATACTATTCAGTCATAAAAAGAAATGATATTCTGATATATATTATAACATGGATGAATCATGAGGATATTATACTGTTAATAAGTCAGAAAAAGACTAAACTGCACTACTTCACTTATATGACATATCTAGAATGGGCAAATTCATGGGGACAGAATGTAAAATAGAGGTTATCAGGAGCTAAGGAGAGAGGGGGAATGGGGAGTTATTGTTTAACAGGTATAGAGTTTCTGTTTTCGGATGATGAAAATATTCTGAAAATGGTTAACGATGATGGTTGCTCAACACTGTAAATGTACTTAGTGTCACTGAATTGTACACTTTAAAGTGGTTAAACTGGTAAATTTTATGTTATGCATATTTTACCACAATACAGATTATGAATAAAAAAAGCTGTAAAATTATCAGAAAAAAATAGTGAATTTTAAAGTCTTGGACTGATGCCTTTTTGAGTATGACATAAAATCAACAGCCACAAAATGAAAGATTGATATATTTGAGTACATAAAAATAAAATTACTTAAAACATCAAAACAAGATTCCCACAGAATAAATGTCAAACTGATAAAAGAATTTGCAACACCCAATGAGGGGTAAATTTCTTCAGTCTGCAGAAAGAACTTACAAATTAAAAAACAACTCTTACAGAAAAAGGGAAAAAAGCTAGCATAGAAAGTTCTAGAAGGTTCACAAAAAGAAAAAATATAAATGTTCAATAAATGTATGAAATTAATTAAGAATTACAAATGAAAATAATACCTTTTTGCTTATCATCTGTCAAAGATTAACAAGACTGATAACACCTAGTATTTTTTTTTTTAATTTTGGCCTCTTTTATTGGTCCTTCATTTATTTATTTTCGTCCATCTCAATTCTTTGGCCTGTGTGGTTCTCCCATTGCGGTGGCCTCTCTCGTTGCAGAGCACCAGCTCTGGGCGCATGCGCTCCAGAGCACTGGTTTAGTAATTGGACACACCAGTCCAGCTGCTCCATAGCATGTGGGATCTTCCCATGCCAGGGATTGACCCGGTACCCCCTGCACTGCAAGGCGGACTCTCTACCCACTGGGCCACCAGGAAAGCCCAACACCTTGTATTTTTAAGGGAGTGAGTAAGGTGGCACTATTTCTAATGGCTGAAGTGTGAATTGTTATAACTTGTTTGAAGGACATTTCGAAAATACCTACCAAAATTTTAAATGCATATATATTTTGAGTCAGTGCAAGAATTCATCTTACAGATATATAAATGCACAAAGATTTGTCTGATTACACACACACACACACACACACACACACACACAGACACATACATACACAATGGGTCTTCCCTGATGGCTCACTGGTAAAGAATCTGCTTGCCAACGTAGGAGACACAAGTTCAATCCCTAATCTGGGAAGATGCCCTGGAGGAGGAACAGGCAACCCACTCCAGTATTATTGCCTGGGAAATCCCATGGACAAAGGAGCCTGGTAGGCTACAGTCCATGGAATTGCGAGAGTCAGACACAACTTAGCACCTGAACGACAAAATACACACACACATACATACACAGATAGATACAGATACTCACTGAAGTACTGTTTATCAGTATCAAAAACATTTGGAAAGAATCTAAATGTCCATCAATAGGAGGCTGATTTAAGTGAATATTGGCATATCCATACAGTGGAATATTTATAGCCACTAAAATGAAAGAGGTAGCTCTCTCTATATTGATACTAACATTAAAGCTACTCAAGATAGTGTTAAAAGAAAAAAGTAGGTTATGAAACCATGCTTAGTATAATAATTCCATTTGTATGTACCTGAGAGAAAAGGGGTATGTGTATGTGTGTGACAGAGAGAGAGAGAGAGAGAGAGAGAGAGAGAGAGAGAGAGAGCACGTGAGCGCATAAGAGACAAAGAATACACTGTCACATGTAAAAATAATTTCATAAAGGATTCAATACAGGTTATCTCCAGACAGTGGGTGAGTGGGCTGGTAGAAAGGGATGGACCTTCAAAGGCAGGGAGGGAAACCTTCAGTTTTACCCTGTACTTTTTGATGTTGTTTGAATTTTTAAGTTATGAACATGGATAGCTTTTATAATAAAAAACTAATTCATAAAAATATTTAAAAGATGATACCAATGTTATATTGTAAGCTACTGCATTAGCTTATTCTATATATTCTTATGTTTGTAATTGAGAGAATGGAAATGTTTTGAACCCGATTGATCTGCATTCAAATCCTAGCTGTTATCCATGCTGATGAAACTCTTTGATCTTCAGTTTAATCATCTATCAACAGGGGATAATAATGTTTACCTTATAAGGCTCTTGGTAGGATTAGTTGTAACTTATGTAAAATGTCCAGGCACAATGCTCTGCATAGAGCTAAGTGGACACTATCATTTTGCCATGAAAAATATGGTATTCATGTTTGAAATTAATCACTTTGCTTTTTTGATTATATCACTTTTCTCTTTTAGTGATTCTTGCCCTTCATGTCCCAAATATTAACTGCTCTGGCAGAAGGGTACCAAGCATTTTCACATGAACATGTTAAGTGACTGCTGGAAGAACACTGGCACTAGCAAGTAGTAGATAATTGAGGATTTTGCATTGATATTTTTATATCAGTAATAATATGCACAGACAGCAGATGAAAGGTGACATAAATGGAGACTGCAAGCAAGATACTCCAATGAAGCAAGAACTTGAGTTCACAAATATGTAAAGTACAGATTAGGGCCCTAATTACAAAATTTGGAATTACTGGTAGTCTAAGGAGCTGAAATGTAAGAAGTAGTGTGTGCGTGTGCTCAGCTGCGCCCAACTCTTTGCGACCCCGTGGACTACAGGCTGCCAAGCTCCTGGGAAGTCCATGGGATTTCCCAGGCAAGAATACTAGAGTGGGTTGCCATTTTTTCCTCCAGGGGATCTTCCTGACAGGGAAGATCTCTAGTCTCCTGTGTTTCCTGCATTGGTAGGTGGATTCTTTACCACTGAGCCACCTGGGAAACCCCATAAGAAGCAATATTACAAATTAATATATCATCTTTAAAATAATAAAGAACCTCATCTCTTACAAAATTAGATACTTAAATTCAGCTTGCAGTAATCACTACTGTCAAAAGTTACTTCATCATCAGGCACAACTCATAAGACTCATTTAAAAACAACGTACACTCAAGAGTTTCATCAGCTTAGAAAGACCCACCACAAAATCCCATGATAATAAAGGCTTTCTTTAGAACATTTTAAGAAGTAATATTCATATAAGCTCAATGAAAATGGCTAGAAACCATACCACATGCTTAGGAATTAGAAATGACAGCAGAAAGTGAATAGGATAATTATAATTGGATATATAATTTTACTGGTATATAGACATAATTTAAAATTAAGGATATTATGCAGCAGCCTAAACATTTAGCTGGTTGAGGGGTTTCACCATTGGGATTACACACACTCCTTGCAGTCCTTAAGGAATTTACTGCATAGCACTTGAATAACTAAACATTTATAAGAGAAAACAACAAGATTGTACTATAGCATGGAAATACTGAGATTTCAGACAGTTATAAGATGAAAGGACATATTGTCTTGCCTGAATTAAAAGGAGAGAAGAGTAGAAGCTGCACTGTTCCATGTGCATACCACTTTAGTCTAATGGATGCTTACATTTAGAAATGTTTTATAAAAGAACTTTCTTAATGCCTACTTGGAATAGAAACCATTAATATATTCAATTCTATTTAAAAATATATTCTCATTTATTTGGGGGTACCTTTACCAAATAACTCTTTAAACTGTATCAAATGTTAAAGCTAGAACTGTTTATATAATAACATCTTAAGGTGAGGACCATTTGCAATATTAATTCAATTTTATGACTGAAACGATTCTGAGATTGTCCTACCTGCAAGTATTCTTGAACTTGGCAGTCTACCACTGGCAATTGTTGCCAGTGGATACACACAGTTGTAATTCATGCAGGTTAATAATGTGTCCACTTGACATGCTTGGAAATCCTGCAGACTATACATTTGATCTGAACATGTGCCAAACAGCTTCATAACTGTAAAAAAATAACTTTCAAAACTAGGGACTACACCTTTTGCCGTGCAAGTGTTTATGAATACATGCTGCTGGCGGAAAGAGGAGACACTTTGGAGCAATCTAGCACCACACTGGAAATAACAATCACAAATCTTTTACATATTAATGGCAGGCATAAATTTTAATATCCAGAGAAAAACCTAGTCACAAATGAAGACATGTAGGAACTTTTCTTAGTCATTTATGACAGGTGCCATTATGGGATAGGAGAATTCAGACATAACTATTGATTTTCTTACTATCATTTTGGACTTAAAGATATAAGACTCAAGCAAGGCCAGGGATGGGAGTAACAGGATTCCATTTGTTCTCAAATATACAAGAAAAATTTCAGTCATTCACCATTAGGGTTAGTAAAGGTGGCAGCATGGGGGAACCACCACCATACATCCTGACCTATGTCTGTTGTCTCTTTATGAGAGTCAATCTCAACTATGGTAGATAAGAAAAGACTCTGACAGGCAAGAATTTGAGCTAGGTATTGAACTATGAGTAGCATTTAAGTAATCAGAGAGAAGGTTATTTCAGGCAGGGCAGGGAAAAGCCAAAAGCACAGGCCAGAGTGAGGAAACCATCTTGATTGGATCAAGGAAAAACACACAGCTCTGAATTCCACCGTCACCCAAACCAGAAACCTAGAAGTTATCCTTAACTCCTCCCTTTCATTCTTCCCTGATATTCAGTTGGCAAGTCCTATAGATTCTATGACTTCAATATCTGTCCTACTCATCCCATAGCAATTCTTAAGTATAGAGTATGAGTCAATGACACGTAAACAAGTCCTTCCAGTTAAGCTGCAAA
The DNA here is from genome assembly GCA_022376925.1 of Tragulus kanchil. Lineage (NCBI taxonomy): Eukaryota > Metazoa > Chordata > Mammalia > Artiodactyla > Tragulidae > Tragulus > Tragulus kanchil. The sequence goes on along the minus strand of JAIOJX010000001.1, from coordinate 58,879,776 downwards.
CTGATCCAGTAATGCAAGTCCTTTCTTTTTTTGTTTTTTTTTTTTTTTTTTTAATAGGCAAACAACACTAAGTTCCATAGCTCTAACTCAACAAACAACTAAAGGCTATTTAAAGCTTTTTAAGGATTACTAAAATCTGGTATTCATAAACTAAATAGTCACGGCATCTAGAATTTACTGTGTATTCTAATTCTGTGTTATAACTACCTTGTAACTCTTAGCAGTGCTGCAAAACTTACATCAGCATGCACATGTTAGTATTCTATTTCCTTGATTCTAATACCAAATCTAAGACATATGATCAATTTAATGACAGGCTATTAGTAAAAAGGAAACACTGCATTAAATGTACCCATTGACCACAAGATGCATTCCAACTTGCAAATTAAAAAAAAAAAAAAGAGGCCAAGCATGCTTTAGAATTGAGAAAATATCAGAAATTAGAAATCTTGATTTTAGGAAGGTAGCGTTATTATTGTGTCATTGATACTATTGTGAGTTGTTTTCTAAATTACAGACTACTGTGAGTTTAGTTTCAACATTACTGGTAAAATTTGTCATGAGTTGTTTGCCTAAAACTTGAGTTCAGAGTGCAAATGTATAAGTAAATATGCCCAAGGCCTCTGTACTTGATGTTCCTGTACATAGAATGTTCTTTCCCCAGATAAACACGTAGCTTGCTCCTTCACCTCCATTAGGTGTCCGGTGAAATGTTTTCTCAGGGAGACCTTCCTGACCACTCCATTTAAAATTTAGCCATTTCCAATGACAGCACTTTCCAACCCCTTTCTTCTAGCATTGATCATCATATCTCATTTCACCACAGGCTGTTATCTGTTGCCTTAACTCATGTAACCTCAGTGCCCAGAACAGCCCTGAGCATGTCTTAGGTGCTGGGTAAATACTTGTGAAATTGAGCAAAAGAATGTATACGTGTGGATTTCAATGCACAATTCTCAAATAATTAGACTTTAGGACATTTGTGTACTGTCTTCAAATATGAATTCATCCATATACCCAATAGCAAAAGAGATGAACACGAATACCGCCTCCCCCCCCATATACAGGTATAATGCACTTCAACGGTGACTGTTTATGTGTTACTTAAGTAACTTACAGCATACTATTTAGTTAAGTGTGGTAATATATATGGACTATATTAAAAAGCAGAGGGAAATATAAAATAAAACAAAAAGCTCATAGTTCTCTTTTGTAAAGTATATTGTATGCAATTTATGTATCTTCCTCTCAAATTCTTTGTTATCACTGTACTTCTTTTCCAGTGAAAGTGTGTGTGTTGTTGGGGAGGAGGGCAATTTGTAATCCCAGCACCTAGCATAGTACTTGACATATACCATATTTTGTGAAATTTATGGTATCATTGCTTTTTAAGATGATCATTATTTTCTACACCACTAAGGAAAAAATGCTACCAACTAAATAAAGGCATGGCATCAATTATAAGATCCATATCCATTTTTTAAAACGTTAAAAGACGGGAAAGAAACTTGCACTGATGAAATCTGATAGTAGGTATTTAAGGTTTAAGGATTAAATTACTTTTATTATGAAATGCAATAAGGGACAGAAATTAAGTGGTGGCAACAGTAACCCATATAATCTATTGTGCTGCTCCATGTGAGATACAAGAATGAGAAGCAAGTCAGTGGAATAGGATATCCCAAGGATATAGTCAGTGAGGAAACCCAGCTCTACTCAGTTAATGGTTCAAGTAAGCTTCAACATGGAAGGAGGCATACCTCAGGGCTACAAATAATTGGTCCTGAGCCTGCAGGTTAGTGCCAAGGAAGGCAGGAATTATGTTGCTCTGCTTGGTTGCTTTAATAGGAGCAAAACAATCAAGATGAGTAAAGTCTTATGATTTCCATACAACTACAGCGTATGACATTACTTTGATGTTACAATTAATGCTATTACAATTTGTAAGTGATAATTAAGTACATTTTGCAGAAAAAGAACAAACCACACAAAAATTTTTGACCAAAAAATCTTTTGATAAAAAATCTAGAAAATACTATTTTAACAGCTCTCCTTAAAGTATCCCTACTGTTATTGGGGTTTTTATCTCTTGACGTCTAAGAGATAAACAGATGGTTTTCAAAGGTTAGTAAAGGCTGGCTGAGTAATTATTTTCCTTATTGTCTAAGTCAAATACAAATTGAAGAGAGAACTCTTAAGCTTTAATTGGCTCATAGCATTTCATGGGTAACTATTAACAAACTAGTGTTCACAGGCAATGCCACCTATGAGTCCAATCAAGCTTTGAAGAAGTATCTTCCTATATTTTCAGTGAGAAATAATTCTTAAAATTAACCAATAGATCAAAAACTTTGTACTTTGGGTATAGGCATTGAAAATTTAGTCTTGCTTCATCCAAATACCTTCACTTTGAAGTGTGTTATTACATAATAGGCAATGGGCTGAGATTTTAGCACGTACTAATACTATCTACTTATTTAAGTAAAGTGAGATGGCATAACAAGAATTTTAACATAGTAATTTGTAATTTTGGGATAGGTTTCTGTTATTTCCACAATACCTAGTTGGTTGTTGGGAGCCATCTGAATTGTGGGAAGGAAGATGAATAACTCCATTCAATATTTTTAACAATGAGTAACCCTACACCAGTGAGAACTAATGACCAAGTAAGAAAGCTATGGTCTGAATAACCTTTCTGGCTCCCAAAATAAGACACTTCAAAATTACTGGGTCTTCAAGTGATACAGCAGAGGGATAATAAACCACTAGAAGGTAGTATCAGAATAGTCTGGACAGTCTTCATGTTGAAAGAAGTTTAAAAACTGTACAGACTTATCCACCTTGATTGGTTTAGTCAGTTATGTCTAAAAGCAGGAATCTAGAATAGGGGTCAGCAAACTATCAGCTGAAGGAGTGGGGAATCAAAGGTAGCCTCTTCCTGGTCTCAAGTGATCCATGGCCTAGGACAAACCTTTTTCCTTTTAAATGGTTGAACAGAAAAGAGTATTTTGTGATATGTGAAAATTGCATGCAATTCATATTTAACTGTCTATAAATAAAGTTTTAGTCAAACATAGCCTGGCACAGTCATTTACATATTGTCTATGACAGCTTTCACACTAAAATAGCAGAGCAATGAGGTATCACCTCACACCTGTCAGACTGGTCATCATTAAAAAGTAGAAAGAGAGCTACCATATGACCCAGCAATGGTACTCCTGGCCATATATCTGGAAGAAAAAACAAAAACACTAATTTGAAAAGATACATGCATCCCAAAGGTCATAGAGGCATTATTTATAATTGCCAATATATGGACACAAAATAAGTGACCAGCAGCAGATGGATGGATAAAGGAGATATGGTATACATGTACAAAGGAATAATACTCAGCCATAAAAACTGAAAATCTACTATTTGCAGTAACACGAAGGCATTTGTTAAATGAAGTAAGTCAGACAAAGACAAATACTATATGATATTGCTTATACATCTAAAAAAATAAAACTAGAAAATATAACAAAAAAAGAGGCAGACTGACAGATATATAGAACAAACGAGTTGTTATAAGAAGGATAAGAGGGAAGGGAGAGGGACAATGTAAGGGTAAAGAATTTCTAATCATGGCCTGGCTTTTACCTAGTCAGCGGGAAAAACTAGAAGATTAAAAAAAAAAAAAGGCCTATTTTACCTTTAAAATTAAGTACCGCATCAAGAACAACCGGAGTTGTTGGGAGCCATCTGAATTGTGGGAAGGAAGATGAATAACTCCATTCAATATTTTTAACAATGAGTAACCCTACACCAGTGAGAACTAATGACCAAGTAAGAAAGCTATGGTCTGAATAACCTTTCTGGCTCCCAAAATAAGACACTTCAAAATTACTGGGTCTTCAAGTGATACAGCAGAGGGATAATAAACCACTAGAAGGTAGTATCAGAATAGTCTGGACAGTCTTCATGTTGAAAGAAGTTTAAAAACTGTACAGACTTATCCACCTTGATTGGTTTAGTCAGTTATGTCTAAAAGCAGGAATCTAGAATAGGGGTCAGCAAACTATCAGCTGAAGGAGTGGGGAATCAAAGGTAGCCTCTTCCTGGTCTCAAGTGATCCATGGCCTAGGACAAACCTTTTTCCTTTTAAATGGTTGAACAGAAAAGAGTATTTTGTGATATGTGAAAATTGCATGCAATTCATATTTAACTGTCTATAAATAAAGTTTTAGTCAAACATAGCCTGGCACAGTCATTTACATATTGTCTATGACAGCTTTCACACTAAAATAGCAGAGCAATGAGGTATCACCTCACACCTGTCAGACTGGTCATCATTAAAAAGTAGAAAGAGAGCTACCATATGACCCAGCAATGGTACTCCTGGCCATATATCTGGAAGAAAAAACAAAAACACTAATTTGAAAAGATACATGCATCCCAAAGGTCATAGAGGCATTATTTATAATTGCCAATATATGGACACAAAATAAGTGACCAGCAGCAGATGGATGGATAAAGGAGATATGGTATACATGTACAAAGGAATAATACTCAGCCATAAAAACTGAAAATCTACTATTTGCAGTAACACGAAGGCATTTGTTAAATGAAGTAAGTCAGACAAAGACAAATACTATATGATATTGCTTATACATCTAAAAAAATAAAACTAGAAAATATAACAAAAAAAGAGGCAGACTGACAGATATATAGAACAAACGAGTTGTTATAAGAGGGATAAGAGGGAAGGGAGAGGGACAATGTAAGGGTAAAGAATTTCTAATCATGGCCTGGCTTTTACCTAGTCAGCGGGAAAAACTAGAAGATTAAAAAAAAAAAAAAGGCCTATTTTACCTTTAAAATTAAGTACCGCATCAAGAACAATCCCTTTTCTCCCTTCCTGCAAGAAATATCACAGAAAATTACTACCAAATGCTGGTAATTTGTTATTTACAGAGACCTAGTAATAGTTACTTTTTCTGGCTCCTTTTAAATGTTCTTTTTTGTTTTACTCATACATAGCTTATTTTTCAATGTTTTGTATCCCTGTAAATCCATTTATGTCCTCGAAAAATGGAAGGATATAAAAGAGACCAATTCTGACATGGATTACAGCTGATTGGGTATAATGACAAATTAGCCTTCTTTACATCTGATTCATGCTTTTAGGTGATGTATAGTTAAGGCTGTGAAAGTTGATTAATTATAAGATAGCTGCTATGTTCAGAAGATCAGTAACACGTTGAACATGTTGAAGAGTAATGTTGAAATGAGATGGTGAAAGACAGGGAAGCCTTATGTGCTGCAGTCCACGGGATTGCAAAGAGTTGGATAAGACTGAACAGCTGAACTGAATATGTTGAAAAGAAGAAAAATATTCAATTTCTCTGACTTCAAATGAACTCATGATTTTCATGGTTACTTTCTGTTATGTATGGGAAATATCTGCCATAATTTTTGCTTCCTAGATATAAAACTAAGATTAATAAACTACCCAAGGAGACCACACAGTGCAGTCTAGTAAAAAGAAGCATTTGAAACTTAGATTTGAGACTGTCTAACAGAGCCAGTGGGAATTCATATTTTTCATAGATTATATGCATAAACACAATTAGATGGATGTAGTATTTATGTGTGAGAAGGTAGAGAAGAAGGAGTGGGAGACAGTAAAGGGGAAAAAGCAGTCCTGACGAAAGGTCAAGGTAATTCATTCCAGTACTGTAAGCTATAAAAATCTATGAAATGTATTTTCTTTCAGCATTAAATTTGCTACTGGCATTTCAACATTCTTTCACTGAAGGTAATGAGATCTTCCCATTCAAGTACCAATATAAAAATTCCCTTTATCTAGAGAGTAGCTCATTCTGGCTAAGATTTTATATTATAATATTTGTGTACATCTTTCATTCATGAGAAACCATGAATAAAATTTTAAAATGGGCTTTTAACATTTTATAAGTTCAATAGTCACTTGTCAGTTTACAACAGCCTGAGAAAACCAGTTTATTATCACCTGTCAGACAATATAGTTTTGAGTCTAGTGGCTAGGACTCCATACTTCCACTGCAGGGGCACAGGTTTGATCCCTGGTCAGAGAACTAAGATCCCTCATGTTGTGCAGTGCAGCCGAAAAAAAAAGAGAAAAGACAAGAGAGTTTTTTCAATAGCTGCTTTCTGTTCAACCTAAGTTACTTGAGAATTTAATTTTCTTCACAGACTAGACACACAGAAGTATATAGAATCTTTTCTTCATTATATGCCTTTCTCTTTAACCTACATTTTACCCTTTAATGGTTCAGATGCACTGAGAGGCAGAGAATATGACCAAGAAAGTGGTGGTTAAAAGAGAAGAGAATTAGTTTTAGAGATAGAGTCAGGGGTAAGAAAATCTCCCTTGGTTCCCACTCTTCTCTCCTCAGATACATTCCAAGGACTTGCCAATATTTACAAGCCATAGTTAAAGCTTAATGTATCCCAGGATTAGTGTTCCATTCCATTAGTTAGAGTCAAAGAGGAGCTTTGCTTGGGTTATCTTTTCTGAGGGGGTGGTGGTGATGACATTGGAGTACTCAGTCTTTTTTTTTAAATAAAATAGTATCATCTGTATTTAAATTATGTCAGACTAATAACATTCAAAAAGAAGAACAGGAGATTTACCTAGGATGGTTATTTCAAAGTGTCCAAGGTTTCAGGAGCTCCTAAAATCTTCAAGTTTTGGAGTCCTACCTTTTGGTCATATGTATTTGGCAGGCTGAGAACGGAACAGTTGATCAAGAAAATCTTTGTACTCGAAAATAAGTTTCCGTGAAATACTTTCAGGATAAACATGGCTGCCATGCAGGTGTTCTATTAAGTCAACCTTTTTCTGTCTCCACAGCTGACTTTCCCATTTATCACTTATAGTTTTTCTGGCTCTTTGTACTGAGCCATTGTTGGAGCTCACTTGACCTGTCAAAGAAACAATGGGATGAACACAAAGGACCTATAAACTAACAAAATCAGGTAGTTCAGTACAAGAAGGCACAGGTAGGAAATAGCATTATTACCTTTAAAGATCAACAGTCATCTACAAAATGCAAACTAAATGTCCAAAAGATAATTCTTATTAAAGCGAGAAACTAACATTCACCCATAAACTTTTACTCCAAAATATTAAAAAGTAATATTGGGGCTTCCCTGGTAGCTCAGTGGTGAAGAGTTCGTCTGCTAATGCAGGAGACACGGGTTCGAGCCCTGATCTGGAAAGATCCAACATGCTGCGAAGCAACTAAGCCTGTGAGCCACAACTATTGAGCCCATATGCCGCAACTACTGAAGCCCGTGTGCCCTACAGCCAGAGTCCCACAAGAGAAGTCATATATAGAAGATAAAATTAAATAAATAAATAAATAAAATTTTAGAAAAAGGTAATATTGCTTTCTCTGTTGTTGGAATTAATAAGACTTATAATTATCTCCTTTTAGAGATAGAGTCAGGGGTAAGAAAATCTCCCTTGGTTCCCACTCTTCTCTCCTCAGATACATTCCAAGGACTTGCCAATATTTACAAGCCATAGTTAAAGCTTAATGTATCCCAGGATTAGTGTTCCATTCCATTAGTTAGAGTCAAAGAGGAGCTTTGCTTGGGTTATCTTTTCTGGGGGGGTGGTGGTGATGATGGTGGGGTACTTAGTCTTCTTTCTTTTTTAAAGCAAAACAATATCATCTGTATTTAGATTATATCAGATTAATAGCATTCAAAAAGAAGAACAGGAGATTTACCTAGAATGGTTATTTGAAAATGTCCAAGGCTTCAAGGAGCTCCTAAAATTTTCAAGTTTTGGGGTCCTTCCTTTTGGTGGTATGTACTTGGCAGGCTGAGAATTGAACTGTTGACTAAGAAAATCTTTGTACTTGAAAACAAATTTCCATGAAATACTTTCAGGATAAATATGGCTGTAACGCAGGTGTTCTATTAAGCCAAACTTTTTCTCTCTCCACAGCTGACTTTCCCATTTATCACTTATAGTTTTTCTGGCTCTTTGTACTGAGCCATTGTTGGAGCTCACTTGACCTGTCAAAGAAACAATGGGATGAACACAAAGGACCTATAAACTAACAAAATCAGGTAGTTCAGTACAAGAAGGCACAGGTAGGAAATAGCATTATTACCTTTAAAAATCAATAGTTATCTACAAAATGCAAACTAAATGTCCAAAAGATAATTCTTATTAAATCGAGAAACTAACATTCACCCATAAACTTTTACTTCAAAATATTAAAAAGTAATATTGGGGCTTCCCTGGTAGCTCAGTGGTGAAGAGTTGGCACGGGTTCGATCTCTGATCTGGAAAGATCCCACGTGCTGTGGAGCAGCTAAGCCCATGAGCCACAACTATTGAGCCCACATGCCGCAACTACTGAAGCCCGTGTGCCCTACAGCCAGAGTCCCACAAGAGAAGTCATATATAGAAGATAAAATTAAATAAATAAATAAATAAAATTTTAGAAAAAGGTAATATTGCTTTCTCTGTTGCTGGAATTAATAAGACTTATAAGTATCTCTTTTGTACTTTTTTTTCTGTTTCCTAAATGCTCCTAAATAAACGTTCCTTTTGTATTCAGTGATAAATTCAAATGAAGTGACATACATGAGAATAAGAACCTTTAGAGTCTAGACTATTCCTCACTATTGGTAGAAGGTAAGCTCAAAATGAAATTTTGTGAACTTTTGTTAAAACTACCCTGATCAAATACAAAACAGAGTCTACTCTTTCAAAAGGACCATTTATATGATATTCCTTTCAGATTTAAATAACATGAAAACCAAAGGGGGAACTATGCTGAAACACCTCTTCAACTCTTGATTGTTCTCTGTCAAGTCCATTTATCATTTATGTACAATTTATCTAACCTATTTAGTTTCTAAGGCAGAATATAATTTGTCTCCTACACACCATGACATTCACTCAGCTACTCCTATTATGTACCAGTTACTGCACTAAGGAATTTGGTCAAATAATAGTTTATTTGAATAATACACACTGGAAACTGAAGACACAGTGTAGAATCAGAAAAAACCCAGATTTTGAAACTTCTCATACTGTCAGTTCTGCTCTAGCTAAGGCAACCTGACAGCAAGCCTTTTTTTTTTTTGAACTCCATACCGAAGTTTAACAAGGCTGCTGAATTGCTTCCTTGTATGCTGCCTATGCCTTGGCGTTCAATATTTTCTTCATATAGAAGAGACAGAAGGGAGACAGAAGCGCATTTCAACAGCAAGATTTCAGTGTGGTTACTATATCACTTCTGCTTTTGGACTTTATTCTATATCCACAGACTATTTGCTTGGTTTCTTAACCGTAGACAGAAACTGAACATTTATTATGAGGTAAACTACTAGATTGAATTTTGAGAGAAAATAAAGAAGTTTAACTTCTTACCAGGAAGTTCAAATACTGCAATATTACAAAAGACTTTCCTTTTAACTCTCAAAATTTAGTTGGTGAACACGCTTAACTTTCTAGAATAACATTTGATACCAAAAATGTGATAAAACATTTAATCACATGTGAGAAGGAAAGGACTCAATAAAAGACAAGAGGGAAATTCCAATGTAATAGGACTGAACTGAAGATTGGGCAATGTAGATTTAACCCTTTTTATCTTCTAGAAATGAATTCCTCTTACTCAAACTAATAAAAGTACATAATCAGATTAGCAAGAAGTAGATATTACAACCCAAGTTACAGTGAGAATCCCTGACTGATATGCTCTAAAATATATTATGCAAAGAACAATTTATAGGTCATTTCAATTTTGAAAAATCAAATAGTAATAGCCAGTCCATAGGGGAAGAAATCCTCTGATACACAGTACGAAATAAGTCTGATATATTTTCTATGCTTGTTTTCTTATTTGGCTGTGAAGAACTGGCCAGGTTTAATGTTCACATGAAAAATTCTTCTGAAAAAATAATGCACTGTTTTTAAATTTAGTAACATGGGACTATAACTATCCCAATTATATGTTCATAATTAATACAAATGGGTATGAAATCAGTACAAGAGATATTGGCAGTCACTATGAACAGCAAGATTTCAAAGGCAATAATTAGGAAAGAAACAAAATACATATAGAGTTCAGATTTTCCTAAAAAGAAAATGAAAAATAATATACTAGAATTCTTTAACTTTTAGCTTGAATATTATTAATATTACCATATAAAACACATTGTGTTTTAGACCTAATGCATAACTAAGAGACAGGTTAATTACCTAGCAAAATTATATATAAAATTATATATGTATCATATAAAACTATTTTAATGACTCATTTTCCAGGCTGCGAATCTTCCTTGTTTCTTTTAACCGTTAGACAGAAGCGCATTTCAACAGCAAGATTTCAGTGTGGTTACTATATCACTTCTGCTTTTGGACTTTATTCTATATCCACAGACTATTTGCTTGGTTTCTTAACCGTAGACAGAAACTGAACATTTATTATGAGGTCAACTACTAGATTGAATTTTGAGAGAAAATAAAGAAGTTTAACTTCTTACCAGGAAGTTCAAATACTGCAATATTACAAAAGACTTTCCTTTTAACTCTCAAAATTTAGTTGGTGAACACGCTTAACTTTCTAGAATAACATTTGATACCAAAAATGTGATAAAACATTTAATCACATGTGAGAAGGAAAGGACTCAATAAAAGACAAGAGGAAAATTCAAATGTAATAGGACTGAACTGAAGATTGGGCAATGTAGATTTAACCCTTTTTATCTTCTAGAAATGAATTCCTCTTACTCAAACTAATAAAAGTACATAATCAGATTAGCAAGAAGTAGATATTACAACCCAAGTTACAGTGAGAATCCCTGACTGATATACTCTAAAATATATTATGCAAAGAACAATTTATAGGCCATTTCAATTTTGAAAAATCAAATAGTAATAGCCACTCCATAGGGGAAAAAATCCTCTGATACACAGTACGAAATAAGTCTGATATATTTTCTATGCTTGTTTTCTTATTTGACTGTGAAGAACTGGCAAGGTTTAATGTTCACATGAAAAATTCTTCTGAAAAAATAATGCACTGTTTTTAAATTTAGTAACATGGGACTATAACTATCCCAATTATATGTTCATAATTAATACAAATGGGTATGAAAGCAGTACAAGAGATATTGGTGGTCACTGTTTGTGAACAGCAAGATTTCAAAGGCAATAATTAGGAAAGAAACAAAATACATATAGAGTTCAGATTTTCCTAAAAAGAAAATGAAAAATAATATACTAGAATTCTTTAACTTTTAGCTTGAATATTATTAATATTACCATATAAAACACATTGTGTTTTAGACCTAATGCATAACTAAGAGACAGGTTAATTACCTAGCAAAATTATATATAAAATTATATATGTATATATCAGAATTATACTGATCACTGTTCTTTTAATGATTCATTTTACCCTTATTCCTGGTGAGAATGGATTTACGTTTAAACAGGGAAAAATTTCAGGAGAAGACCATATTTAGCTTGTGAGGTGAAAAAGGACATCATATAAACATCTATGTGTATATACGTATAAACATGCATATTGTAATTCTGTATGGTAATGAATGTTAACTAGATTTATTGTGGGAAGCATTCTGCTCTACATACAAATATCAAATCGTTATGTTGTACACCTGAGATTAATATAATATTATATGTTGATTATACCCCAATGTAAAAAAGAAACAATGTATGTAAAAGAGTTTTGTAAATTAGGAAGAACCATTATCAACTTCAGTTATCAGGCACTTCTTGAGAAACTATCCTGCTAACAGAAATGTCATTTTAGGGGCTTGGGTCACTACACTGAGTAAGATTTCATCATTACTCATCAATGAAGATAATATGCACTCTAGTTCCATTTCAGAAGTTTTTAAATAAACAATCCTGACCACTTAATTATTAGTTTCTTTCAAGTTTGCTTGCTCCAAATAACTGAAAGGTATCAATATATTTTCAGTAGTTGATAATAGTCAAGAAAAACCATACAAAGAGAAATGAAATATAAAGGCAATTACCTAGAATGCTTGGGAAAAATCATTTATTATGACAAACATAGATTCAAAAAAGTAAAAGAATTAAACCAATTATTCATATGGCAACACACCTGAGGGTTTATACTCACACAGTCTGTAAGAATTAACTGATTATTTTTTACCTAGTTCCCAGATATTTTTTCCTATAGAGGATGCTATGAATATGACAACTTTGAAAAACTTTCACAGTTTAAAAAGTACTTTCAAAAAAAAAAAAGTACTTTCAAACATCTGTTTATAAATCTTAGGCTAATTCTCTGAAGTCAGTAAAGGGATGCCATCATCCATTTTGAGTACACACTCCGTCACTCAGTTTTCTCTGACTCCTGGACTATAGCCAGCCAGGCTCCTCTGTCCATGGAATTTCCCACTGCAGTGGGTTGCCATTTCCTCTCCAGGGGATCTTCCCGACCCAGGGATCCAACCCACGTCTCCTGCTTTGGCAGCTGACTCTTTACCAATGATGCACTTGGGAAGCCCACTGTCAATTTCAGAGATGAATAAATTCACACATAGAGTGACTGAGTTACCGCTGGTCAAACAACTAAAAATAACAAAACCCTGAAGTACAGTATTACAATACATGAACAAAAACTGAGACTACAACATAAACCTTACAGGTTACAGCAAAAGTAGTGATCTGAGGGAAATTTATATCATGAAGACTGATATTAAAAAAGAAAGGTCTCATTCGATAACCTAATGCTCAACTTAAAGGAACTACAAGAGACAGAAGTAATTATGCTTAGAGCAAATATAAATGAAAAAAAGAATAGAAAACCTAAAAGAATGTAAGAAACCAAAAGCTTGTCCTATGCAAAGACTGACACAACTGATAATCTTTACCTCTACTGACCTTCTCCCCAAGGAGAGATGATACAAATAACTTACTTCAGAAATGAGATGTGATTTATTACAGAAAGAAAAAGGATTAAAATAGAATACTATGAGCAATCATATACCAACAAATTAGAAAATCAAGATGAAATAAATTCTTAAAAGAAAGAAAAGTGTTATCCAAACTCACTTCAAAAGAAGAAAAAAGAAAATCTCCATAGACCTATAACAAGTAAGGAGATTCAAAAAAAATTTTAAAAAGCTATTCCAACTATGATAGCAACTAAGAGAATAAAATACCTAGGAATAAATTTAAGCAAGGAGGTGAAAGACTTGCATACTGAAAACTAAAAAACATTGTTGAAATAAATTAAAGAATACCTAAAACTAAACAGAAAGAAATCCCATGTTCATAGACTAGAAGAGTTAATATTAAGATGTTGGTAATATCCAAGACAATTTGCAGATTCAATGCAATCTGTATCAAAATTCCAAAAGCTTATTTTACAGAAATGGTCAAATGGATCCTTAAATTCATATGGATTTATAAGGAGTCCTTAACACTAAAGAATCTTGAAAAAGAGGAACAAAGTTGGAGGACTCATTTACCCCAATTTCAAAATCTGATACAAAGCTAAAGTTATCAAAACACTGATACTGGCATACAGGCAAACATACAAACAAGTGAAAAAGAATTTGATGTTTAACAAGAGTTCTCTTATTCAATTCAGTGGGTACTAAGTCAACGTAATTTTCCCTACCCATTGTCCAGGGAATATAAGAAGGTACTTGATACTTGCCCATGCTGATGGGAATAATTAACCTGGCTCTTAATAACCTTCCAACTTTTTATTAGTTCTACTTCACTGTGGTCTGGACTCACCTTTCCATGTGGTTATTACACCTTAGCCTATTATCATTTAGGCCTCTAGTTCTGAAATGCCCATGAGCAGTTTTAGTTTTAGTTCTTATTCACCACTAAATTTAAAATCTTTTGTCCCTGCCACTTACAGATTTTTTGTTCTTGCTTTCAGCCTGGTTATGTATTTATAGAATAATGATTTTCCCTTGATTTTCTCTCTTTTATTTTTAGGGGAGTACAATCCAGATCCCATTGTGGGTTCTGTCAGACTGATTAGAAGTCAATTCTCAAATAAGAATAACTTGTAAAGCAAGAAGCATCTAAAGTATTAAAAAGTCTACAGAGATGACCCCTTAAAAAATGTGACTTAAATAAACTCACTTTGGGCTTCCCTGGTGGTCCAGTGGGTAAGGACACCACCTTGCAGTGTAAGGGGCACCAGTTCGATCCCTGGCCTGGGAAGATGCCACGTGCTGCGGAGTGGCTGGACCGACGTGTCCAACTACCAAGCCGGAGCTCTGGAGCGAGAGAGGCCACTGTGATGGGAGGCCCACACAGGCCAAAGAACAAAGATGGAAATAAATAAAAGACCAATAGAAGTGGCCAAATGTATATATATATATATATATATATATATAAAATCAAATAAACTCAATTTAAGGTTACCACGCCAGAACTATATTGTGTCATGAAATCACTTCAGAAATGAACCCCAAAATTGGAACTACAACTATCTTTTAAACTTTAAGTATGGTTATTGTCAAACAAAAATTAAACTTCTTACTTTTTTTTCCTGTAGACTGAAAATAGTACATTTGAAAGAATGTACTATCAAAGAAACAATTTATCAGGTGCTGTACTGGTCTCAAATTCAAAACTACTTGGTATCGTCACCAAAGTGCAAGTTTGTTTACATTTACTTATATTATTTTAAATTTGGAGCTAGTACTTTTGACATGATTTAAGCTGATATAAATAAAAATAGAAACCAAAATAACTACCTACATATCTATTTAAAGTACTTATATTATGTGAGTGACAGGCATGAGCCCAAAATGCAGACTCAGATCAAATGGCAGTATGTATATAATAACAGTATTGGACAAAGACTTTATAAAATCATTATCATTATAAAAGCTATATACGAAAGGAGAAACTCGGCAGGCTTGATCTGCTTCTGCTTGCTTGTGAAGAAGTTCCTGGCTGAGGAACAGGAATTTGACAAAAGACTAAAAAAAAGATAACAAATAGTTATAAAAAGAGACCTGAATGGGAAAAAAATTGGTTCCGTTTGGAATTTATTCTAATTTAATACACTTAGAAAATTTATAGGTTTATTTTCTTGAAAGTAATACATTAGAATGTAAGAAAAACACATTCAAATTATGAACAAATATCCGTACTAACATAATTCAAATACTGCAACAGGCTTACATGTTCTTACAAGGAGTATTATATAAAACTTCATTAAATATTAACTAAAGATGGATATGCATATATTTCATTCTCTATGATAAGAATTTTAAAAATTGTTCAATGGCCTACCTTCATGTTTGCTTTGTTCAAATATTCTGGAAAACAATTTGGCCTAACTCTCCAACCTCACTCCAGAGTTTTCTATAAGGCTCACACTGCCTCAAAACTTCACGTTTTTCTTTCAGCCAGAAAAACCTTATGACACTTTTCCTTTGCCTGGTTAACTCTTATTCATCCTTCAAAACTTACCTCAATGCATTATTTCCTGTAAGAAGTCATCCTTGATCTCTATATAAGGTTCACTGATCCTTATATATGCTGTCATAGCACTAAGACTAAACTTTATCATAGCATTCATCATACTGTATTACAAGAGAGTATAGTCGTGCATATCACTAGCCCAAGAAAAGACCAAAATTCAGAACTTAAAAGTGTTTTCTATTAAATGTATATTACTTTCCATCATAGTTTAAAAATGGCAAGTTAAACCATCCTAAGTTGGGGACTGTTTATATCATTAATTTCATTAAAACTGCATGGAGTGATATCAGCATCATGGCAAAGGGAGGTACTCTCCTGGTCTCTCTCCTTCTATCTATAATCAGTAAAATATCCGCAACTCAACCAAAGTGCTTCTGCCCAACATACCAGGACACTGGAGAAGTCAACATAGCTGTATATCCAAAGGTGAGTGGA
Source organism: Tragulus kanchil (assembly GCA_022376925.1). Taxonomy (NCBI): domain Eukaryota; kingdom Metazoa; phylum Chordata; class Mammalia; order Artiodactyla; family Tragulidae; genus Tragulus; species Tragulus kanchil. The sequence continues at coordinate 58,863,830 of JAIOJX010000001.1, read as the reverse complement.
CTAGAACACATAGAGATGTGGAATTCGGGGAACAGTGGAGTTGACGCCTGTCATTCTGGTTCCCCAATACATGGCAGCTGAGCGTGCCATACCAGAGAACCCAGTAGCAATGGGGGAGGCGGTGAATACAGCTCTGGCATCCTGGGTGCAGCAGTGCCCCAGACCACAGATAACTGGGCACCACTGGTAGTAGGGTCTGGGACCCTGTCTCTCTAGCCATGGAGGCAGCCATGACTCCGACCCCCTCTCCCACCATAGCAGCAGAGCCCGCGAATCTGACAACTCTGAACAAGGCAGAGTTTCCTATGCTACCTGGGATAGCACCTATCCTACAGTGGGAAAGTCTGCACCTTAGGAGATCCTAGACATGGCAGACCTGTCCACCATCCTGGTGCCTCAGGCAGTGACACCAGCCACACCACCAGCAGCATGGCATCAATGACTCTGGAGGCACAAGCAGCTAATAATTAGGGTACTACTGGGTGATACCTCTGATGGAGGCAGTTGAAAATGGAAAGTGCTGAGAGCCAAATATAACCAGAGGCAGCACAGGTAAGAGAAATGAAAACATGTGTTACACCACCACCTACTGAAAGATAAAAGAAAGGCTAATCTGCTGAACTGTTAGAAACAAACAACAAAAAAAGCTTCACCTAAAAAAGAAAGGGGCTTCCCTGGTGGTTCAGTGGTAAAAAAAATCTGTCTGCAATGCAGCGGATGCAGGTTCGATCCCTGGGTCAGGAAGATTTCCTGGAGAAGGAAATGGCAACCCGATCCAGTATCCTTGTCTGGGAAATCCCACGGACAGAGGAGCCAGGCAGGCTACGAATGGATCTCGAAAGAGTTGTACACGACTTAGCGACAGAAGCAACAAAAAAAGAAGAAAGGTGTTTGTTACTTGAAATGGGTCAGCAGAGGAACACCTAATCAAGCACCATGAAGAACCACAGTAACACTGTCACACAAAAAGAATATGACAATTCTCCAGAAACCAAACTTTAAAATCACAGAATAATATTATCCGATAGAGAATTTAAAATCGTGGTCATAAAACTCAATGAGTTACAAGAAACATCACAAATGCCAATGAGTTCAGGTATAAACTTAATAAACAAAAGGAATACTTTACCAAAGAGAGTGAAACTAAAACGAACCAGGGCTTCCCTGGTGGTCCAGTGGGTAAGGACACCGCCTTGCCGTGCAAGGGGCGCTGGTTCAATCCGTGGCCTGGGAAGATCCCACGTGCCACGGAGCGGTTGGACCAATGTGTCCAATTACCGAGCCGGAGCTCTGGAGCGCATGCGCCCAGAGCCGGTGCTCTGCGACAACAGAGGCCACCGCGATGGGAGGCCCACAGGAGCCAAAGAACAAAGATGGATGAAAATAGACAAATGAAAGACCCGCCTACTCCCCTCCCTCTCCACCCGACCTCCTCCAAAAATAAATAAATAAATAAATAAATAAATCTTAAAAAAAAAAAAAATAAAACGAACCAGTCAGAAAATTCCAGAGCTGAAGAACTTAATAAATGAATTGAAGAATGCATTACAAAGCACTGGAAATGGAACAGACCATATGGAAGAGAGAATTGGAGAGCTTGAAGATAGAACTATAGAAATGATACAAGCAGAAGAGAAAAGAGAATGAAAGTATTTTTTTAAAGTGAGTAAATTCTATGAGAACTAGCTAATTCTTTAAAGAGGGGCAAGATTAGGGTAACAGATATCCAACAAGGAGAAGAGAAGGGAAAGGAGCAAGGAGTTTATTTAAAGAAATAATATATAAGAATTTCCTAAGTCTGGGGAGGGAACTTTATAATACAAGTTCATAAAGCTAAGAGAACAACTAATTGCCTCAATGCAGAAAGATCTTCTCCAAGACGTATTATATCAAAATTGTTTTCATGAGTCAATGACATAGAAAGAATTCCAAAGGCAGGGGGAAAAAGATGGTAAACCTATAAAGGAACTCACATTATGCTAGCAACAGATTTCTTAGCAGAAACTCTACAGGTCAGGAGGGAGTGCAATGACATTCTGAAAAAACTGAAACATAAAACCTGTCACCCAAGAATACTCTATCCAGCAAAGTTATCATTCAGATATGAATAGGAAATAAAGAGTTTCTCAGATAAACAAAAGCTGTGGGAGCTCATTAACACTACATCTGCTTTACAAGAAACGCTGAAAAGAACTCTTCTACTAAAAACAAAAAGGCAGAAAAGTTTGAGTAAGATATTCAATAGAATCAGAAAATTGTAACTATATCAAAGTAGGCATTTTAACATTTTATTGTAGCATAAAGGTTAAAGTGGAAAAGAGGAAACCATAACTATAGCGACCTTCAATTTAGTAGCAAGCTCAAAGGTTTAAGAAAGATAATTTGAGAAACAGAAACAAAACATCAACAGCGATGAGGAAAAGGACATAACCTATATGAAGATAAGATGCCATCAGCAAAAAAAAAGGACTGTTTTATCTATAGGAAGTTGTATACAAGAATATGTTGTATAGCACAGGAAATTATAGCCATTATCTTGTAGTAACTTATACTGGAGTATAATCTGCAAAAATATAGAGTCACTTTGCTGTACACCTAAAACTAATACAATGTAACTCAACTATATTTCAGTTCTTTTTTTTTCAATACTTCAGTTTTTATAAAAATACTAGTGATGTGGATTGCATGGAATTCATCAACTCTGTTTTCCTCTTTCCACTGTAGCAACCACATGACTTCCCTGATATACTGCATTTATTAGCCTTTCTTACAATTAAGGGTGCCCATGAGACTAAGTTCTTATCAATGAAATATAAGCATAAGTGATGTGTGACATTTACTTATGTGTGGCATAACAACAGTTGAACTCCTCCTCAATTCTCTTCCTGCCTCCTTTGAGCTAGATCATGGACTTACACTATGGATCCAGCTTTGAATATCAAGTAAGTGAAGAATTCCTTGTCAATCTGGTAAAAACTACGCATCTCTTTTCAGAATAAACTTGTAAATGTCAAAAAAAAGTATTTAGGATTACGAAGAGCACCAATAACGTTGAAATAAAACTATAAAAATGCTACAATGACAAATTAGCGATATAGTATAGGTTGGTCTTATCCTATCCAGAGCAGTCCTATTGGTTAGGAATACCTGAGGCACTTTCCCCACTGGTACTACCTGTGATGAGACACCCTCCACCCCCAACCAAAGCCAGTGTTGTAGCTGGACTGGCCCTTGTGGTTCTTATTATGACTGTACCATGCACCTCAGCAACGACCATTAGGAAATTTGAAAAAACAAAGTTAATTGCTCACAGGTCCTAGAGGGTATACAGCACACTTGAGAGCCACATAGCAAGGTCATGGAGAGAGAGAAACAGAAATACAGAGAAAGAGAGAGAGAGAGAGAGAAATGAACTTGAGGCTTGCATTTAAGAGTCCAAGGGCAGGGTGGCTAAGTTCACTGTGTATTGGTGAACATCAAACATAGGAGGGGATATGGATACAGGAAGGGAAAAATAGGGTCACTCACCTGGTCTGTTATCTATGTTACCCGGGACTTTCTAACAGAACTTAATGGGTATCATGGGAGGGTGGCCTGGGCGCCCATCTATTTGTAGAGCTACTAGCTGCCATACAGCCAGCAATGTGTTTATTCGAGATAGATGTCATTGAACTGGATGCTGTGGCAATCAAAAGTTTGATGTCAGACACTTATGCTGCATACAGTAACATATGCGCTTCTACTAACAGTGTCTTCAGCAATATCAGTATTCAAAAAGTTTTTATAAAATACTAGTGATGTGGATTGCATGGAATTCATCAACTCTGTTTTCCTCTTTCCACTGTAGCAACCACATGACTTCCCTGATATACTGCATTTATTAGCCTTTCTTACAATTAAGGGTGCCCATGAGACTAAGTTCTTATCAATGAAATATAAGCATAAGTGATGTGTGACATTTACTTATGTGTGGCATAACAACAGTTGAACTCCTCCTCAATTCTCTTCCTGCCTCCTTTGAGCTAGATCATGGACTTACACTATGGATCCAGCTTTGAATATCAAGTAAGTGAAGAATTCCTTGTCAATCTGGTAAAAACTACGCATCTCTTTTCAGAATAAACTTGTAAATGTCAAAAAAAAGTATTTAGGATTACGAAGAGCACCAATAACGTTGAAATAAAACTATAAAAATGCTACAATGACAAATTAGCGATATAGTATAGGTTGGTCTTATCCTATCCAGAGCAGTCCTATTGGTTAGGAATACCTGAGGCACTTTCCCCACTGGTACTACCTGTGATGAGACACCCTCCACCCCCAACCAAAGCCAGTGTTGTAGCTGGACTGGCCCTTGTGGTTCTTATTATGACTGTAACATGCACCTCAGCAACGACCATTAGGAAATTTGAAAAAACAAAGTTAATTGCTCACAGGTCCTAGAGGGTATACAGCACACTTGAGAGCCACATAGCAAGGTCATGGAGAGAGAGAAACAGAAATACAGAGAAAGAGAGAGAGAGAGAGAGAAATGAACTTGAGGCTTGCATTTAAGAGTCCAAGGGCAGGGTGGCTAAGTTCACTGTGTATTGGTGAACATCAAACATAGGAGGGGATATGGATACAGGAAGGGAAAAATAGGGTCACTCACCTGGTCTGTTATCTATGTTACCCGGGACTTTCTAACAGAACTTAATGGGTATCATGGGAGGGGGTGGCCTGGGCGCCCATCTATTTGTAGAGCTACTAGCTGCCATACAGCCAGCAATGTGTTTATTCGAGATAGATGTCATTGAACTGGATGCTGTGGCAATCAAAAGTTTGATGTCAGACACTTATGCTGCATACAGTAACATATGCGCTTCTCTACTAACAGTGTCTTCAGCAGGTATAATAAATACAGTACTTCCAAAGTAATAGAAAGTATAAATGATATTTTTAAATCTCTACAACAACTATAATATGCCTTGAGGTTATATATGATTTTGTGATCTATATTGTGATTTTCATAAAATGTACTGTGACTTTTGTGACAGAAATTATAGGTATGGCTGCTACTACTGTGTTTCTTAGCCCATACTCATAAACAGAGAAATTGTTAAATCTCAGTTTGAGGTTGTTGAAATTAAAAATAAAATTTATAATTTTCAAATTTATAGATTCTCTAAATTTTACTCTTTGATCTTCTTGAAGGGTTAATGGGCTCCATGGTAAAAACTGCAATTTGTGTTGGCAGAGATATGAGACCAAAGGAGCTTCATACCTAAATGCTCACATGGAGTAGAACTGCCCATTAACCTAAAATGCTTATCTCACATGTTTAGGTGAGTATAACTAAACTTCTATCTTAAGTGTCTTATTTATTTCTGGGGTTATTATCTAGCTATCTATACCTATCTGTCTCTTTATCTATCCTACATGCCATTTATTTTATTTAATCGTCTTCCATTAATGAACACTTAGGTTGCTTCCAAGTCTTGTCTATTGTAAATAATGCTACAATGAACATGGGGATGCATATATCTTTTTGAGTTAGTGTTTTCACTTTTTCTAGATAGACAGCCGGAAGTTGAATTACTGCCTCATATAGTAGTTCTATTTTTGATTTTTAAAATAACCTTCATAATGTTTTCCATAGTGGCTGTGTGCCAATTTACATTCCTACCAACAGTGCAGGAGTGTTCCCTTTTCTTCATACCCTCGCCAGTACTTGCTATGGCTTGTCTGTTTGAGAATAGCCATTTCCTCATAGTTCATTAGGTAAAGAACCCACCTGCAATGCAGGACACATAAGAGACAAGGGTTCAATTCCTGGGTCTGGAAAATCCCCTGGAGAAGGAAATGGCAACCCATCCTAGTATTCTTGTTTGGAAAATTCCATGGACAGAGGAGCCTGGTGGGTCCCAGTCCAAAAGTTTGATGTCAGACACTTATGCTGCATACAGTAACATATGCGCTTCTACTAACAGTGTCTTCAGCAGGTATAATAAATACAGTACTTCCAAAGTAATAGAAAGTATAAATGATATTTTTAAATCTCTACAACAACTATAATATGCCTTGAGGTTATATATGATTTTGTGATCTATATTGTGATTTTCATAAAATGTACTGTGACTTTTGTGACAGAAATTATAGGTATGGCTGCTACTACTGTGTTTCTTAGCCCATACTCATAAACAGAGAAATTGTTAAATCTCAGTTTGAGGTTGTTGAAATTAAAAATAAAATTTATAATTTTCAAATTTATAGATTCTCTAAATTTTACTCTTTGATCTTCTTGAAGGGTTAATGGGCTCCATGGTAAAAACTGCAATTTGTGTTGGCAGAGATATGAGACCAAAGGAGCTTCATACCTAAATGCTCACATGGAGTAGAACTGCCCATTAACCTAAAATGCTTATCTCACATGTTTAGGTGAGTATAACTAAACTTCTATCTTAAGTGTCTTATTTATTTCTGGGGTTATTATCTAGCTATCTATACCTATCTGTCTCTTTATCTATCCTACATGCCATTTATTTTATTTAATCGTCTTCCATTAATGAACACTTAGGTTGCTTCCAAGTCTTGTCTATTGTAAATAATGCTACAATGAACATGGGGATGCATATATCTTTTTGAGTTAGTGTTTTCACTTTTTCTAGATAGACAGCCGGAAGTTGAATTACTGCCTCATATAGTAGTTCTATTTTTGATTTTTAAAATAACCTTCATAATGTTTTCCATAGTGGCTGTGTGCCAATTTACATTCCTACCAACAGTGCAGGAGTGTTCCCTTTTCTTCATACCCTCGCCAGTACTTGCTATGGCTTGTCTGTTTGAGAATAGCCATTTCCTCATAGTTCATTAGGTAAAGAACCCACCTGCAATGCAGGACACATAAGAGACAAGGGTTCAATTCCTGGGTCTGGAAAATCCCCTGGAGAAGGAAATGGCAACCCATTCTAGTATTCTTGCCTGGAAAATTCCATGGACAGAGGAGCCTGGTGGGTCCCAGTCCATGGGGTCACAAGAGTCAGAAATGACTGAGTGACTAAATTGCCACCACATTCTAACTGGTGTGAAACTCATTGTGATTTTGATTTGTATTTCCACTATGATCAGTGATGCTGAGTATTTTTTCATGTACTTGCTGACTATCCGTATGACTTCATTGTTTCTTCATTTTGCTTGACCTTCTGTGTTGGTTTCTATGTATTAGATGAAACAGCCACTTCTTCCCTTCTGGCTCAGATGGCAAAGAGTCCACCTGCAATGCAGGAGATCTGGGTTCAATCTCTGGGTTGGGAAGAGCCCCTGGAGGAGGGCATGGCAATCCACTGCAGTATTCTTGCCTGGAGAATCCAATGGACAGAGAAGGTTTGTGGGCTACAGGTTTCTCTGTCCATGGGCTGGACGTGTCCGTAGAGTTGGACACGACTGAGTCACTAATACATGCACAGGCCTCCAGTATTGAAGGAATGGCTTTACATAGGAGGATGAACCTCATTGCTCAACTTTGCCCTATCTCTTGTTGTCTCTCAAAACCTTGTGATTGTCCTAGAGGACTATTTTATTTTTAAATAGTTCCCGTATGTTGCATGCATACATGCTCAGTTTTCTCACTTGTGTCTGACTCTTTCTGACATTATGGACTGTAGCCTGCCAGACTCATCTGTCCACGGAAATTTTCCAGGCAAGTATACTGCAGTGGGATGCCATTTCCAACTCCAGGGGATATTCCCAACTCAGGGATCAAACCTGCATCTTATTTGTCTCCTGCATTGGCAGGCAGATTCTTTACCACCATGCCACCTGGGAAGCCCCCTCAACCCCCATGTGTTAGGGGTGTGCCAAGACCTGATACTGTTCCAAAGTGGGTAGCTCTCAGCACCCAGATTCAGGCTGACTGAAAGCCAGATCCTCAGGCAGCAGCTTTTAAGATAGACAAATATCTTAGACTCATCTTAGAGAGATAACAGTAAGCAGTCCTGAAGAGAAATCCCTGGCGAAAGAAATGGCAACCCATTCTAGTATTCTTGCCTGGAAAATTCCATGGACAGAGGAGCCTGGTGGGTCCCAGTCCATGGGGTCACAAGAGTCAGAAATGACTGAGTGACTAAATTGCCACCACATTCTAACTGGTGTGAAACTCATTGTGATTTTGATTTGTATTTCCACTATGATCAGTGATGCTGAGTATTTTTTCATGTACTTGCTGACTATCCGTATGACTTCATTGTTTCTTCATTTTGCTTGACCTTCTGTGTTGGTTTCTATGTATTAGATGAAACAGCCACTTCTTCCCTTCTGGCTCAGATGGCAAAGAGTCCACCTGCAATGCAGGAGATCTGGGTTCAATCTCTGGGTTGGGAAGAGCCCCTGGAGGAGGGCATGGCAATCCACTGCAGTATTCTTGCCTGGAGAATCCAATGGACAGAGAAGGTTTGTGGGCTACAGGTTTCTCTGTCCATGGGCTGGACGTGTCCGTAGAGTTGGACACGACTGAGTCACTAATACATGCACAGGCCTCCAGTATTGAAGGAATGGCTTTACATAGGAGGATGAACCTCATTGCTCAACTTTGCCCTATCTCTTGTTGTCTCTCAAAACCTTGTGATTGTCCTAGAGGACTATTTTATTTTTAAATAGTTCCCGTATGTTGCATGCATACATGCTCAGTTTTCTCACTTGTGTCTGACTCTTTCTGACATTATGGACTGTAGCCTGCCAGACTCATCTGTCCACGGAAATTTTCCAGGCAAGTATACTGCAGTGGGATGCCATTTCCAACTCCAGGGGATATTCCCAACTCAGGGATCAAACCTGCATCTTATTTGTCTCCTGCATTGGCAGGCAGATTCTTTACCACCATGCCACCTGGGAAGCCCCCTCAACCCCCATGTGTTAGGGGTGTGCCAAGACCTGATACTGTTCCAAAGTGGGTAGCTCTCAGCACCCAGATTCAGGCTGACTGAAAGCCAGATCCTCAGGCAGCAGCTTTTAAGATAGACAAATATCTTAGACTCATCTTAGAGAGATAACAGTAAGCAGTCCTGAAGAGAAATCTTAGCTCTCTGCTCAGGAATTGAACCTGGGTTGTGTGGATGAAAACTAGTAATCCTAGCTACCAGACCATCAGGAGCTAGAAGTTAGAAGCAAAGTGCCCTTGGCTCTTTCCCCTGTTTTGAAAACAAGAATATTTCAAAGAGGCAAAACTTGTAAAACTAGGCACAAAGTTTATTATTAGAGACACAGCTCAATGTATGGAGAGCGTACAGAGAAACTATTTATTTAAAACAAAAGCAAGGAAGAAATGCATACCCAGCAAGGAATGAGTGTGGGCATCCCAAATGAAGAGGAACTCAGAAAGTCAGAAGCAAGGCAGAGATACACACCTGGAGAGGAACGTGGGCATCCTGAGTGAGGAAGGGAGTGCAGTGAAGAGGTGACTTAAATCATTTATATATGGAAAGTCCTTCCAGGTCTTTGTTTACATTTGGCCAATTATCTTGTTTCTTTCCTTACACCTGGCCAGTCCTTGGACTCTCCCCAAGATGCCTGTGATTGCAAAGATGGATATCTCCACAGAGGTCTATAGTTTCATGTTCACCTATGATGGGGTTGGACCCCTTCCCTTTTTGACCCCCAGGAAATCTTCCTGCACATGCGCAGACAGGGAAGTCTTCCTTGACCCCAGGAGTGAGCATCTTATCTCTTTGCTTCAGCAGAGCTCTGCTTTTGCCACTAGCTTTACTGTTGGTGTGTTTGGGTAAGAACAAATCTTGTACTCTACTTGACAAACATCAGCTCTCCAATGCAGGAGTTAATCTATCTCCTATTCGAGACTAAAATGGTAAGCCCTGCTGTCCACCAGGCAGTCTGGGGATGATACCTAGATGAAAAACACAAAAGTCTGGGCTCAAGATTAGCGTATGACCTCTTTTATGGGAGGTATAGCAAGGCAGACAGAAATCACAAAGATGGCGTCTCCTGGTCTATCTTCCTTGAGATCATCTCCATAGGCCTTTAGAAGCATGCCAAATCCAAAACCTAGGCCAAAGCCTTAGGTCAAGTTAATAGGCCTCTTCTGCAGAAAGACTGGAAATGTGTTTCATTCTCTTGTCTGTGCAGTGGTCTGCTAAGAACTATCTTTGCCTAAGTGCCAGCTAGCATCTTTCCCCTGAAGAGAAATCTTAGCTCTCTGCTCAGGAATTGAACCTGGGTTGTGTGGATGAAAACTAGTAATCCTAGCTACCAGACCATCAGGAGCTAGAAGTTAGAAGCAAAGTGCCCTTGGCTCTTTCCCCTGTTTTGAAAACAAGAATATTTCAAAGAGGCAAAACTTGTAAAACTAGGCACAAAGTTTATTATTAGAGACACAGCTCAATGTATGGAGAGCGTACAGAGAAACTATTTATTTAAAACAAAAGCAAGGAAGAAATGCATACCCAGCAAGGAATGAGTGTGGGCATCCCAAATGAAGAGGAACTCAGAAAGTCAGAAGCAAGGCAGAGATACACACCTGGAGAGGAACGTGGGCATCCTGAGTGAGGAAGGGAGTGCAGTGAAGAGGTGACTTAAATCATTTATATATGGAAAGTCCTTCCAGGTCTTTGTTTACATTTGGCCAATTATCTTGTTTCTTTCCTTACACCTGGCCAGTCCTTGGACTCTCCCCAAGATGCCTGTGATTGCAAAGATGGATATCTCCACAGAGGTCTATAGTTTCATGTTCACCTATGATGGGGTTGGACCCTTCCTTTTGACCCCAGGCAATCTTCCTGCACATGCGCAGACAGGGAAGTCTTCCTTGACCCCAGGAGTGAGCATCTTATCTCTTTGCTTCAGCAGAGCTCTGCTTTTGCCACTAGCTTTACTGTTGGTGTGTTTGGGTAAGAACAAATCTTGAGTTGTACTCTACTTGACAAACATCAGCTCTCCAATGCAGGAGTTAATCTATCTCCTATTCGAGACTAAAATGGTAAGCCCTGCTGTCCACCAGGCAGTCTGGGGATGATACCTAGATGAAAAACACAAAAGTCTGGGCTCAAGATTAGCGTATGACCTCTTTTATGGGAGGTATAGCAAGGCAGACAGAAATCACAAAGATGGCGTCTCCTGGTCTATCTTCCTTGAGAGCATCTCCATAGGCCTTTAGAAGCATGCCAAATCCAAAACCTAGGCCAAAGCCTTAGGTCAAGTTAATAGGCCTCTTCTGCAGAAAGACTGGAAATGTGTTTCATTCTCTTGTCTGTGCAGTGGTCTGCTAAGAACTATCTAACTATTACAGTCCCATGGAACCCAGGAATGCAAGACTCCCTGGCCACCAGAGCAAGGTGTTCAAGGGACATAATCTAGGTGGCACCAGACATGTGTAAGAGCTGTCCTCCAATAGATACTGGTGTGCTGGAGTGCAGAAGATGGAGACTGGGAAAGTTCACTGTCAGCCCCCAAATATGTGTTTAAAATATGTGAAGCTTTCCCTTCAGGCTGCAGCTTTGATGCAAAGTTTATAGGCTTCTTTCATGGGAAGACTGATCTCTTGAGTCTATTGCCTCTTACTGTGCCCAGATAGTGATGACTGTTTAAGCACTCTTTCTCTGTTGGTTACAATCCTATGAGGACTGTGAGAGCCAGGTGACATGGAAGTGTCCTCTGGCAGCAGCTGAAGAAATTGAGATGCCAGGATTTCCCTTGTGATACAGTGGAAAAGAATCTGCTTGCCAGTGCAGTGGACATGGGTTCAATCCCTCATCTGGGATGAACCCACATGCCAAGGAGCAACTAAGCCCTTGCACCACAACTACCAAAGCCCGTGCACCTAGAGCCTGTGCTTTGCAACAAGAGAGGCCACTGTAATGGGAAGCTCACACAGCATGACTAGAGAGTAACCCCTGCTCTTTGCAACTAAAGAAAGCCCACGAACAGCAACAGAATCCCAGAGCAACCATGTGAAAGTCACTCAGTCATGTCCAACTCTTTGTGACCCGTGGTCCAAGCCATGGAATTCTCTAGGCAAGAATACTGGAGTAGGTAGCCTATCCCTTCTCCAGGGGATCTTTACAACCCAGGAACTGAACCCAGGTCTTTTGCATTGCAGGCAGATTCTTTACCAGCTTAGCTATAATAAATAATTAAAAAAAAAAAAAAAAAACTTGGATGCCAGACAAGGGCATAAACTCCTTTATGGGAGATACTTGTCAGCTGGACTGGGGCAGACAGAGACTACACATATTGTTTCCACCAGCCTCTATTCCCTAGGAGCAGCTTTTTAGGCCTCAGAAGTTTCTAGACTAGAAACCTATTCCTCAGGCCAAAGCTCCTGGGCAGTCTAATAGGTGTCTTTCAGAAAGACTGGAGTGTGTTTGAGTCTGCAATTGTGCAGTACTCTGGAGGTGATAGTCTGCCAAACACCGTCTCTCTCTTTTTTTAAAATTTTTTAAAAAATTTTTGTTTGTTTTGGCCACTTCTATTGATCTTTTATTCATCTTTGTTCTTTGGCCTGTGTGGGCCTTCCATTGCAGCGAACTCTCTCACCACAGAGCACTGGCTCTGGGTGCATGCGCTTCAGAGCTCCGGCTTGGTAGTTGGACACATAAGTCCAGTCACTCCACTACACGTGGGATCGTCCCAAGCCAGGAATCAAACTGGCACCCCTTGCACGGCAAGGTGGTGTTCCTTCCCATTGGACCACCAGGGAAGCCCCAAACACTGTCTCTTTAATTGTCATAGTCTATGGCTCCCAAGAATGCAAGCTCCCTGGGCCTGCAGAATCAAGTGAACAAGAAGCATTCTCTGGGTTGCAGCTGCAAAAATCAGGCCGTGAGATTTAAAAACCAGGGCAAAAGAAGAGATGAGAGCTCTGGAGAGCTCTTAAATGTTGGGATGCCTGAAGTGAGGTTGGAGCTCTTTGTTGGCCAGGAAAAAAGCTCCCAGTTTGTGAGCTCCCTCCTGATAGTAGGTCACCAGGCCCTGGGGTGGGGTTTATGGTGACACTATTGCTGGGTCGATGGGACAGTGAGCTAACTTAGCTGGTTGTGAAAGGCCAGTGATAAGAGACGTCTGCAAGGCCAGCGATAAGAAGCCCCCTCCCCAGGACATCTGTAAGGCCAGCAATAAGAAACCCCCTCCCCAGGACTCTTGCAACACAAAGGATTTCTCTGGAACTTACCTCATAACCCAGACATGAGTAATGCAAGACCTTTACTCTGCCCCGCTAACTGCCCACCAAAAATTTTTTCACTACAAGCCTATAAAACCCCCTCTATCTCCTCCCTGGGTGCGACTTCACCGGCCCAACCTGTGGACCCGTGAAGCTCGCCCGGGAGCTTCCCAATAAACCTTTTGTTTGCCTCTAACCCCTGGTCCTGTCTGTTTGTTCTTGCTGCGCCAGAAAACCTTACAACTATCTCAGCCTCTTCTATCCACTTTGATATGGCCCTTTTCTCATTTTCTGATGTGAAGGAATTACTCAGTCAGTTTTTTTTTTTTTTTTTCCCAGAAGAAACTGTTCTATATACATGTTATCAAGCAAGGGCTCGTATGATGTTTCTGTGCCCACCGTGCAGAAAGCAAAACTCTTGACAGCAAGTATTTGCAACAAAGGATGTTTTTCTCCACATCCCTCCCACCCTCAGGGAGGGGTAGACAATAAGTCTCAGTCTCACTCCAGCTTGGCCTTTAAGGTTTTTTGTTTTTAAAGTCAAAGAACAATGAAGCTGGGATTGATCGTTTTCAGTGATATTGCTGTGACACTCCCTTTAAAAAAATTTACTTATGTTCAATTGGAGGATATTTGCTTTACAATATTGTGTTTGTTTCTGCCATGCATCAATATGAATCAGCCAAAGGTATACTTATGTTGCCTTTCTCTTGAACCTCCCTTCCATCTCGCACCCCTCTAAGGTGACACAGAGCACAGGTTTTGATTTCAGATGCTTGCAGCAGTAGGTGAAAGCTTGCAGCAAGCAGCAACAAGTGGTAGGTGGAAGCAAGGTCTTAGTTTCCCAGACCAGGAGTCCTAATCTCTGGACCACAAGAGCCAGCAGTTAGGGCTAAAGCCCCTAGTCAAGAATGAATTCAGGCCAGGAGACAGAAGGTAAAGAGAAAGTAATAAGTTTTTTGAAAAGTACATGTGGAAAGGCACACGGACCAGCTCAGAGAGAGAGAGTTATACCTTCAGGACATTTAAATCCTTTATAAAGGGGGCAGTTTTCAGGGTCTTTGTCTTCCCTCAGGCCAAGCATCTTGCTTTATCCCCACCCTGGTTAACTTGTCTCAGGACCCTCCCCTGGGGTGTGCATGCACACTTTAGCCAAGATGGATCTCAAAGTGAAGATGCCTGGGAGGAGCAAGACTCATGGCCTGGAATTATCATCTGCTTTTGACTCCAAGGAGCCTTTCTGCACATGTCCTCTCTCTCAAAGTCATTCACTCGGATTTGACTCTTTGCAATTCCATGGACTGTAGCCCACCTTGCTCCTCTGTCCATGGAGCTTTCCTGGCAAGACTACTGGAGTGGGTTGCCATTCCCTTTTCCAGGGGATCTTCCCAATCCAGGGATCGAACCTGGGTATCCTACATTGCAGGAAGATTCTTTAGCATCTGAGCATTGGTTGGACAGGTGTAGTGTCTCCTTTATTCTTTACTCTGACAAGGTTTTTTGCCTCTCTTTTTGCTTGCCTTGATTATTCCCTTGAGGTGTTTACAAGAGACAAAGACTGGTTCCTTACCTTGTTTTTGTTGTTACTTTCATTTCCTAAAGCAAACAGGGGGCCGGTTGTAAATTCCTCTACTAGAGCCCACCTATCTCTTATTTCAGGAAATGCAAACAGAAGGCTGCCTGATTGTAAAGTTCCAACTAGAAGTCCATCTATCTCCTACCTCAGTTTGACCTCCCTGTGTGATACAGCAAATTCCCACTGGCTATCTATTTTACATAGGGTAATGTACACGGTTCTATGCTACCCTCTCAATTCAATTCTTAATAGTAGTTTCAGGAGTCAGGATGTCTTTACAATGATCTGTACAATTCTCTGGCTAAGCAGCCCTTTGCTCCGGAAGCCTGATAGCTCATCTTGCTCTGGAGAAACAATTTGACTTTGTATGCTAATGATGATGTTAACAATAGCAATTTTAGCCATTTGACTCTGGTTGATTAGTGTTTTTAGAATGATTCAAGGCCAGGAGACAGAAGGTAAAGAGAAAGTAATAAGTTTTTTGAAAAGTACATGTGGAAAGGCACACGGACCAGCTCAGAGAGAGAGAGTTATACCTTCAGGACATTTAAATCCTTTATAAAGGGGGCAGTTTTCAGGGTCTTTGTTTTCCCCTCAGGCCAAGCATCTTGCTTTATCCCCACCCTGGTTAACTTGTCTCAGGACCCTCCTGGGGTGTGCATGCACACTTTAGCCAAGATGGATCTCAAAGTGAAGATGCCTGGGAGGAGCAAGACTCATGGCCTGGAATTATCATCTGCTTTTGACTCCAAGGAGCCTTTCTGCACATGTCCTCTCTCTCAAAGTCATTCACTCGGATTTGACTCTTTGCAATTCCATGGACTGTAGCCCACCTTGCTCCTCTGTCCATGGAGCTTTCCTGGCAAGACTACTGGAGTGGGTTGCCATTCCCTTTTCCAGGGGATCTTCCCAATCCAGGGATCGAACCTGGGTATCCTACATTGCAGGAAGATTCTTTAGCATCTGAGCATTGGTTGGACAGGTGTAGTGTCTCCTTTATTCTTTACTCTGACAAGGTTTTTTGCCTCTCTTTTTGCTTGCCTTGATTATTCCCTTGAGGTGTTTACAAGAGACAAAGACTGGTTCCTTACCTTGTTTTTGTTGTTACTTTCATTTCCTAAAGCAAACAGGGGGCCGGTTGTAAATTCCTCTACTAGAGCCCACCTATCTCTTATTTCAGGAAATGCAAACAGAAGGCTGCCTGATTGTAAAGTTCCAACTAGAAGTCCATCTATCTCCTACCTCAGTTTGACCTCCCTGTGTGATACAGCAAATTCCCACTGGCTATCTATTTTACATAGGGTAATGTACACGGTTCTATGCTACCCTCTCAATTCAATTCTTAATAGTAGTTTCAGGAGTCAGGATGTCTTTACAATGATCTGTACAATTCTCTGGCTAAGCAGCCCTTTGCTCCGGAAGCCTGATAGCTCATCTTGCTCTGGAGAAACAATTTGACTTTGTATGCTAATGATGATGTTAACAATAGCAATTTTAGCCATTTGACTCTGGTTGATTAGTGTTTTTTTACCACAGGGTTGAAGTCAGAGCCGGGCAAGAAAGGGAATAAAGTTTTGGATAGAAAGATTAATCATAAATTTGGCAGGAGAACTGTTTTAGGGGAACTCGGTTTCATGGAGCTGTAGATTTGGTGTGTCTGTGGAAGGAAATGAGTTTAGGACCTTTCTAAGTCCCCATCTTGAACCACCTCCTCACATGGTGTTTTTCATTTGCATTTCTCTGTTAAGAGCATGGTAGATGGGGGAAAGGTTTTTAAAAAGAAAGGTCATTTACTGCCTTTTAAAAGTGTTTTGCCCGAAACCATTCCGAGAGTTCTGGGGCTTTGGGGGCAGGAGCCCTGAAAGTCTCCTTGCATGAATATCCTTCAGGGCCTTGCAATAAACCTTTCTGTTCTAAACTCTGACGTTTCCATTTGCTTGGCCTCACTGTATATCGGCCACACAAAATTGCATTAACACGGGGATAGGGAAATACTTCAGAGGATGCCTTTATTCTCCCTCTTTTAGAAAACTGGTGTCATTAGGTACTTGGTGGAAATCAGAGTGGAATGCAGATTGAATGACTTGTGACATCTCCTTCAGGTGCAGCATATGTTACGGACATGTTGTAAGAGTATGCTGAACTGGGACTGAAACACAGATGTATGCCTGACAGGAAAATCAAACGTTTCAAGTTCTCTATCTAAACTGATTTCCTCAAATTACTATATAGAAATATTTTCCCCCTGATGCATGTATCTGTGTAAGTTTCTGGTGTTTTCTTTAATTCATGCATTTATTGGGTTGAAGGGTTCAAATGTTTGAGATGGAGATTAAAATCTTGCTTCTGAGGATGAATTTGTAGTATCTAGGTTCCGTAGAAAACTGCTCTCAATCATAAAGTGAGTTACTTTTGATTTCTATGACAACTGGAGTGTACCATCTTATCCTGGGAGGGGAGACATTTGACTTAGATGTTTACAGGCAGAGAGTGTGTGATACTTGCATCAGAATAATTTGCTTGTCTACCATCACTGTTAGCATGTGTGTATGTGAGGGTATTGGGGAGGGGGCAGGAATTGAATATATGATTGCAAATGTAAGGTCTGATCAATATGTTGTCAGGGCGGCTGGCAGCCTCTGCTGAGAGTGGACCAAGAGGCTGAGTCACTAGTTTATTCGTCCCCTCTCTTGTTTCTGTGTCCTCAGATGACACACCATCGTGTAAGGGCTCTGAGATCCTGGATTCTGTAGAGCCAAAGTTTGTAAACCTTTTTTTTTTTTTTTTTTTGGCCACTTCTATTGATCTTTCATTTATCTATTTCCATCCATCTTTGCTCCTTGGCCTGCGCGGGCCTCCCATCGCAGTGACCTCTGTTGTCGCAGAGCACTGGCTCTGGGCACACGCTCTCCAGAGCTCTCTCTCAGTAGTTGGACCCATCAGTCCAGCCGCTCCATGGCACTTGGGATCTTCCCAGGCCAGGAATCTAACTGGCGCCCCTTGCACTGCAAGGCGGTGTCCTTACCCACTGGACCACCAGGGAAGCCCTGTAAATCCTTTTGATTATGCACCCCTCTCCAAGAAATATTTTTGCAGTATCACTAAGAGATGCATATTTATATTATGTCTACATATATTGAGGGAATTTGAGGAAGGTAAATTATGAATGCACAAGTTTTGATGCAAACAAATTGTGAGATACAGTGGCTATAATGGAAATATTAATACATTTTTTTCTGGTTTCCAGTGGTCCGTTTACATACATCTTATATGTATGAACACCACTTTGGAAGTCATTATGCCAAAGGAAAACTTTTATTACACCACTATTTAAACCCTATAAATGGTTCCCTATTGCTACATGCATAAGGGACAAACTCCTTCATAAAACTCCTGGTCTCAGTGGTTGAATTCTGATTGTGATTTTTGTTGATGTGACAGCTTTCCCTCCTACTCTTTAATTATGTTTCAAATGAAAGACAGATTAGTTGGAGTACTTATTGTTTCCTTGGTATGAAATATCCTTTAGTTAGCAATTAGTATAAAGTATGCTTAAATCTCTTAGCTTCACATTTCTGATTCTTCTGTGTGACACTGAGGCATGTCACTGCTAGTTCTGTTTCTGATTTTCTACCTTGTTCACTGTTAGGCTGTGCTCATGGGAAGGAGAGCCACATGCAGATGTGTGTTTCGAGGAAGGGAAGCCAGTAAGCCACACTTCTGTTCCTGGGATGAACTTTACTTGATCATAGCATATTATTCTTGTTATATATTGCTGGTTTAATCTGCTAAAATATGTTTATTTTAAAAACAACTTTTTATTTTATATTGGAGTGTGTGTGTGTGTGTGTGTGTGTCTGTGCTCTTAGTCATGTCTGACTCTCTGGGACCCCAAGGACTGTAGCCCACCAGGTTCCTCTGTCCATGGAATTCTTCAGGCAAGGATACTGGAGTGGGTAGCCATTCTCTTCTCCATGAGATCTTTGCTACCTAGGGATCAAACTCTTGCCTCCCACATTGCAGGCAGATTCTCTACCATCGAACCACCTGGGAAGTCCCATATTGGGATACAGCGATTAACAATGTTGTGATAGTTTCAGGTGGACAGCAAAATACTCAATTATATATATATATGTATATATGTATATATATATATATATATATATATATATATATTCTCCTCCATAAAATATGATAAAATGAGTCGTATCAGACTGTAATTTTCATTTCATGTCATGACTTTGGTTTTCTGTTATCAGGGTAAGTCTGGCCTCATTTAATAAGCTGAGAATTGGGAAATCCCTGGTGGTTCAGACTCAGCAATTTCACTGTTGAGGGCCCCGATTGAATCCTTGGTTAGGAGTCTAAGATCCCACGAGATGTGCAGAGTTGGCAAAAGAAAACAAAAACTGAGAATTGTTTCCACTTCTTTTTTTTCTCAGGAATAGTTTATGTAGAACAACTATTAATTTCCTTATGTTTCGACAAATCCTGAAGGAACAGGGAACTATTAGTGTCCTGTTGATACTGTAAAAAGAATTATCACAAATCTAGCGGTTTAATACAGCACACATTTGTCGTCTAACAGTTCTGGAGGTCTGAAATGGGTTTCTCTGGGATGAAACCAAGGTTTCACTGGGGGCCATACACCTCCAGAGGCTCTAGGAAGCATCTTTTTCCTTGTCTTTTTCAGTTCCTAGAGCTGCATATTATACCTTACTTTGCTTATGGCCTCTTCTTCCATCTTTAAAGCCAGCCAGGAAATATCTTCAAACCTTTATTTCCACCGTCACATCATCTTGTCTCTTACAAAGACACTTCTGATTACATGGGGCCAACCCAGATATTGCAGCATATCTGCAATATCCTGCAAAATCTCCCCACTCAAGATCCTTAGCTCAATCACATCTTTAAAGTCCTTTTAGCAGTACAAGGTAATACATTCACAGATTCTGGGAGTTAGGATGTAGAGATCTTTGGGTGTCTATAATTCAAGCTACCACAAGTCCCTATGAAACAACCAAAATACCAGAAAAAAATACAAAAGAATCATTTTCAACACACTGAACAAAAAGCAACAAAGGACAGTAATAAATGAGAGACTGGAAATGAATCAAAGCTAGCATCATACTTACTAGTGAGACTAAAAGCTTTCCTCTTAAAAATCAAAAGCAGACAAAAACGCCTGTTCTTTCCACTTCTGCTTAATAATGTGCTGGGAGTTTTAGGTCAATTAGCCAAGATGAAGAAATAAAAGGCATGCATATTGAAAAGGAAGAAATAAAATTATTTCTATTTACAAAAGGCATGGTCATATATATAATATGATTAGGTGTGTGTGTGTGCATATATATACATGTTAAGTTACCTAATTTAAACAAATGTGACACTTAAGTACAGAGTGGAAAGTGGGTTTTTTTTTTTTTTTTCTTTTTTGGTTTGCTGAAAAGCCAGTGTGCAGCAATGATGACCCAGTGCAGTCTAAACAAATAAACAATTTTTAAAAAATCACTAAAAATAGAAATGAAAAGAAAAATACAGACTTTGGTCATCCATTTATGAGCCCTAGATCCTTGTAAAATCTAAAGTGTTCCTGTGGCCAGACTTAAAGTGATCCTCATCTGGCAGCAGTTGAGCAGGCTGTGCTGAAAGTCAGGGTCAGGAACTAACTGTAAGAGGAGCAGAGCTGCAAAATGGCACAGGGTGCATCCCTTGAACAGATCTTCTATGTCCAAATCAGCACTCTCATGAAAAATATTAAGACCTTGAGACCTTCGATGGGGAGATTTGCATGCAAGTGTAGGAAAATAAAGCCCACTGGCCCAAACCCAAAGAATGAACTTGGAGACATGAGGTGTAGTAGGAAGTGAGGTTTTTATAACAGTCTTGCAAAATTGGGTGTCTGGTGGGTAGGCACACCAAGAGTCGTTAAAATGAGCTATGATGCAATCTAGTGTTTCTAGCCACCATGTGCTCCCAGGGTGTCACACTGTGGAACTTGGAGGCAGGGAAACTGGTGCTACCAGGCTGATACTATTGCTGATTGTTGTGATTAATAAACTGTCTTGCTCTGATTCTCTTCTCCAGGGGATCTTCCTGACCCAGGGATCGAACCTGGGTCTCCTAAGTTGCAGGCAGATTCTTTACCACTGAACCACTAGGGAAGCCCCAAAAGAAAACCAGCACAGTTTTGATTTCAAAGGGAGAGCACTGAGCAGTCCTGAAAACAGATCTTCATTCTCTGTCCAGGGACTGAAGCTGGTAGCCTGAATGAAAACTCAGGGATCCTAGCCACCAGACCACTAGGGGCTAGAGGCTAGAAGCAAAGCGGTCCTTGCTCTTCCCCCAGTTCAAAGCAAGAATGCTTCAAGGAGGCAAAACACAGTACAAAGTTTATGATAAGAGACACAGCACAGGGGCTTCCCCTGGTGGTCCAGTGGGTAAGGACACTGCCTTGCAGTGCAAGGGACGCCTGTTCGATCCCTGGCCTGGGAAGATCCCACGTGCCGCGGAGCGGCTGGACCGATGTGTCCAATCACCGAGCCGGAGCTCTGGAGCGCATGCGCCCAAAGCCGGCGCTCTACAACGACAGACGCCACCATGATGGGAGGCCCACAGGAGCCAAAGAACCAAGATGGATGAAGATAGAGAAATGGAAGACCAATAGAAATGGCCCGCCCACTCCCCTCCCTCCCCAACCTGAACCCCGCCCAAAATAAATAAATAAATAAATCTTTAAAAAAAAAAGAGAGACACAGCACAATAGACAGAAACAAAGCAGAAATACGCCCCCAGAGAGAAAGGGTATGGGCATCCTCTCTAATGAAGAGGAGTGCAGTAAGTCAGAAGCTAGGTAGTGACACACACCCGGATAGGAGTGTGGGTGTCCTGAGTGAGGAGGAGCATGGTACAGAGGTGATGCAAATCACTTATATAGGACAGACTTTCAGGATGCTCGTTTACATCTGGTCAATTATCTTGTTTCTTTCTTCACACCAGACTGGTCCTTGTGAAAGGGTTTTACCTCGACTTGAGACTTAAACCCAGGGCCCAGACTTGATCGAACCCTGCTTGGGACTTGAACTGACGTGGCTAGAGCTTATATTCCAGCCAAAGCCCTGTTTGGGACTTGAACCCATGTGACTGGGGCTTGAACCTAGCCAAAACCTGGTTTGGGACTCAAACCCACATGGCTAGGGCTTAACCCCAGCCAAAACCCTGCTTGGAACGTGAATCCACGTAGTCAGGACTCAATCCTAGCCAAAACCCTGTCTGGGACTTGAACCCACGCAGCCAGGACTTAATCCAGCACTCACCCAACGTCTGGACCCACTGAGGCTCAGGTTCTTCATGCCGCAATGCAGAAGGAATTCAGTGAGAGGCAGAGTGATAGGCCAGAAGAGGACTTACTAGGATAGGGTACTTGTAAGAGGTGCAAGCGAGCAGGCAGGAAAGCTCTACTCTGCTCTCCTCTCAATTGAGTGGGCAGCAATATATATAGGCTGGTAGAAGACCGCCTCCCTCAAGTAGACACACATGCAGGGCATACATCATTGGTTGCTTCTTCGCCAGCTCCTCCTTCATCAGCTGTTTATACCCAGTCGAGCCTGCTTTACTGAACAAGGAGCAGCTCTCCTGAATTATCGTCAACTCACTCGCCTCCCAACCTTTCTCAGCTGTCTCCCTTCTACCTACCATCCTCTACTAGGACTTTACAACTACCTACCTATTCTACTCTGTCCCTATCACTCAGACCCTGCACACTTGTTCTCTAAGATGGATCTTACCAAGGAGGCCTATGGGTGCATGTCCACACTCATTATGGGGTGGGGTCCCCTTCCTTTTTGATCCCTAAGAAGCCTTCCCGCTCACGTGCAGACAGGGAAGTCTTTCTTGACCACGGAAATGGACACGTTATCTCTTTGTTTTAGCAGAGCTCAACTTTTGCCACTAGCTTTGTTTTTGGAGTGTCTGGGTGAGAAGAAAGCTTGAATTTTACTCCACTTAACAAATGCCAGGTATCAAGCCCAGAGGCACATTATCTCCTATCTTAATTTAGCACACTAAATACGCAGTTTGACTGTCTGGGTATTAGAGACAATATGTCTCAGCTGGACAGTTTGTTGTGCTATATATATACAGAAAAGCTAGCAAATTCAGCTGAGTCCAGGAGTAGCAGGTAGTTGGGGTAGTGCACCAGGCTATCTCAGCAGCCCTACATATGATGCCTGTAAAACCCTAAGGGTCCCCTGGAATTGTAGGTGTATTCTACTGATAACTAGGCTGATTTGAACTTCTAACAAGGAAGACCACCTCCACCTACAAGTGCCTCTTAGAGTCCTGAACTAAATGCCTTCCTGACAGGGTCATCCAGTGCACCCTATTTGAGCAATGGCTACTCGCTTGCTACTGGGCATTTGTGGAGAATGAGAGCCTTAGTCAGGACTGCCAGGTAACAGCACATCCAGACATCTCTATCTTGAGTTTGTTCTGCTCTACCTTGAGTTTGTTCTGCTCAGATCCTAACAAGGTTGAGAATGCAAAACAGTCTTTTCGTATTAAATGGAAATGTTGTATTTGAGAGGCAATTCTGGTCCTATATCTGTGTCTTTTTAATATGGAAAGGCTGTGGCTACCTCTTTAAGGGCCATTTCACCTCTGTTCAACCACAAGGGAAGTCTTTATCTGGTGACCACACTTCTAAGAAATCTCCAAGGATGCTTGGCCTTGGCTTACTGGCATCTTGGCCGAAATAAACGCTGATAGGGTCTCAGGGCATCAGCAGTCGTTCAGCCTCAAGGCCTACCTACCTATTCTACTCTGTCCCTATCACTCAGACCCTGCACACTTGTTCTCTAAGATGGATCTTACCAAGGAGGCCTATGGGTGCATGTCCACACTCATTATGGGGTGGGGTCCCCTTCCTTTTTGATCCCTAAGAAGCCTTCCCGCTCACGTGCAGACAGGGAAGTCTTTCTTGACCACGGAAATGGACACGTTATCTCTTTGTTTTAGCAGAGCTCAACTTTTGCCACTAGCTTTGTTTTTGGAGTGTCTGGGTGAGAAGAAAGCTTGAATTTTACTCCACTTAACAAATGCCAGGTATCAAGCCCAGAGGCACATTATCTCCTATCTTAATTTAGCACACTAAATACGCAGTTTGACTGTCTGGGTATTAGAGACAATATGTCTCAGCTGGACAGTTTGTTGTGCTATATATATACAGAAAAGCTAGCAAATTCAGCTGAGTCCAGGAGTAGCAGGTAGCTGGGGTAGTGCACCAGGCTATCTCAGCAGCCCTACATATGATGCCTGTAAAACCCTAAGGGTCCCCTGGAATTGTAGGTGTATTCTACTGATAACTAGGCTGATTTGAACTTCTAACAAGGAAGACCACCTCCACCTACAAGTGCCTCTTAGAGTCCTGAACTAAATGCCTTCCTGACAGGGTCATCCAGTGCACCCTATTTGAGCAATGGCTACTCGCTTGCTACTGGGCATTTGTGGAGAATGAGAGCCTTAGTCAGGACTGCCAGGTAACAGCACATCCAGACATCTCTATCTTGAGTTTGTTCTGCTCTACCTTGAGTTTGTTCTGCTCAGATCCTAACAAGGTTGAGAATGCAAAACAGTCTTTTCGTATTAAATGGAAATGTTGTATTTGAGAGGCAATTCTGGTCCTATATCTGTGTCTTTTTAATATGGAAAGGCTGTGGCTACCTCTTTAAGGGCCATTTCACCTCTGTTCAACCACAAGGGAAGTCTTTATCTGGTGACCACACTTCTAAGAAATCTCCAAGGATGCTTGGCCTTGGCTTACTGGCATCTTGGCCGAAATAAACGCTGATAGGGTCTCAGGGCATCAGCAGTCGTTCAGCCTCAATGCCAATCATAAAGAACTTACTGAAGGGAGGACTGGTCTGTACCATGGGCTGAATTGAAAGCTGACATCCTTGCCCTAGATAAAACTCCTAAAGGCAGGCATGCTGTATTTTCACTGGCTCTTGAATGGCTGATAGCCCAGCTGTCTGTTTGAATTCATGGGGGATGATTTACTATCAGACTGGGCAAGTGGCCCTGCCACCAGAGGTGAATGAGCTCAAAAGGCCTCCATCTGGGTTATCTGCCAGCAAGTGATTTGACTGTTTCTGCCCTTGCCTGGCAGAGACTACTTCCTTTCTCTGCTGCCATCTTGTGTCTACTTCTGGTATATATAGCCATTTCAACCTATTCTGGCTATGAAGTTGTCATGCTTTTATGAGTAGCAGATTCTGGCAGCCCCATGGTAACAGTTGAATCTAAGTTTTGCCAGGTTTGGGGGGCACTTATAATCTTGAAATGGAAGCCATTCATGGTGAAGGAGACTCAGCAACGCACTGAGGCTCATGAAATTGAGTGGGTATTCTGTGTTCATTTTCATGCTCTGGCTGCTGGCATCATCAAGAAATAGAGTGAATTATCAAAGTTCTAATTATAAAACATTGCCAGACAGGCCATGTTACCAGAATATTGCCAGACTAGACATCACACTCCGACTATATGGTCACTATACCAGGCTGTTCTCAGCAAGGGAATATTTCTTTTTTTTTTTGAGGAGGGGTGGTGCACCTCTTGCCTTGGAGGATCTTAGTTCCCTGACCAGGGATCAAACCCAGGCCCAGGACTGAAAGAGGCAAGTCCTAAGCATTGAACCACCAGGGAATTCTCTAGGAATATTCCCTTTCTAAAGGGCATGGTTGCCTGGGGAATGTCAGGACAGGGATGTCAGTTCACTGTATTAGTGCTTCCACACTGACAATCCCCAATCATTTCTTTTTTTCCCCCTTCACTGACCTTAGTCATACAACAAGTGAAAGTGACTCCAGCTTATTGCTTTTACTATCTCCTGACTTCCATTGAACATTGTGGGTCACAATGTAACGCTGTTTTAGGGTCTTCAGGGCATCAGCAGTCGTTCAGCCTCAATGCCAATCATAAAGAACTTACTGAAGGGAGGACTGGTCTGTACCATGGGCTGAATTGAAAGCTGACATCCTTGCCCTAGATAAAACTCCTAAAGGCAGGCATGCTGTATTTTCACTGGCTCTTGAATGGCTGATAGCCCAGCTGTCTGTTTGAATTCATGGGGGATGATTTACTATCAGACTGGGCAAGTGGCCCTGCCACCAGAGGTGAATGAGCTCAAAAGGCCTCCATCTGGGTTATCTGCCAGCAAGTGATTTGACTGTTTCTGCCCTTGCCTGGCAGAGACTACTTCCTTTCTCTGCTGCCATCTTGTGTCTACTTCTGGTATATATAGCCATTTCAACCTATTCTGGCTATGAAGTTGTCATGCTTTTATGAGTAGCAGATTCTGGCAGCCCCATGGTAACAGTTGAATCTAAGTTTTGCCAGGTTTGGGGGGCACTTATAATCTTGAAATGGAAGCCATTCATGGTGAAGGAGACTCAGCAACGCACTGAGGCTCATGAAATTGAGTGGGTATTCTGTGTTCATTTTCATGCTCTGGCTGCTGGCATCATCAAGAAATAGAGTGAATTATCAAAGTTCTAATTATAAAACATTGCCAGACAGGCCATGTTACCAGAATATTGCCAGACTAGACATCACACTCCGACTATATGGTCACTATACCAGGCTGTTCTCAGCAAGGGAATATTTCTTTTTTTTTTTGAGGAGGGGTGGTGCACCTCTTGCCTTGGAGGATCTTAGTTCCCTGACCAGGGATCAAACCCAGGCCCAGGACTGAAAGAGGCAAGTCCTAAGCATTGAACCACCAGGGAATTCTCTAGGAATATTCCCTTTCTAAAGGGCATGGTTGCCTGGGGAATGTCAGGACAGGGATGTCAGTTCACTGTATTAGTGCTTCCACACTGACAATCCCCAATCATTTCTTTTTTTCCCCCTTCACTGACCTTAGTCATACAACAAGTGAAAGTGACTCCAGCTTATTGCTTTTACTATCTCCTGACTTCAGCCATTGAACATTGTGGGTCACAGATCACAAGACCATTATTCATTGGTAGAATCTGTGAAATCTAGATTACACTTGTGATGGCCCACTCAGGCAGCAATAGGTGATATCACAGACCACTGAAATTCTACCATTGTCTTATAGGCCATGGAACTACTGGCAAATCCAGATAGGTCCGGGTGCAGGTGGGAGGAGGGTGAGGAGAGGTGGGAGGAAGAGGAGGGGATGGGAGCAGGAGGAGGAGAGGGAGGCAGCAGGGTGAAAGGAGGGAGAAGGGTAGTAGGAGAGTGGAAGGTCAAAGGGTGAGAGGGTGTGTGTAATCACAGGGTACTGTTCCTTTCAAATTTAGCAGAGTTCCAGCTCTGTTCCTATTGTCCTGAGCCATCTTCAGGTAGAAATCAAAGATCGTTTCACCCTGTACAGTAGAGTGCCTCTAGATTGTAACACTTTAGTTTTGCTGGTAATGGTACAATTAAAGCAACAAAACATGTGTGGACTTAAGGGTAATCCATGACTCCAAGGTCCTGGAAGGAAAGAAAGGAAGGACTCAAACTGCAGAAGCTGAGAGTCTAGAAAATTCATTGAAACCCACGCATGTCACTCCTTGTCTTTTAGCAATGTGCTTAGAGCTCCTGATGGGGGAAGAAGTTCCCTGTTGATCGTTTCAAGTTCCACCTCCTTTCATGTCCTTTCCCACCAAGTCCAACGACTGGCTCAGGTGCAGTTCTGGTTGGCCACTCCTCGGGCTGCCCCCCACCTTCCTGTCACGAGGCTCCACAGGTGCCATCTTAGACTGTCAGCCTGTGTGCTGCTGTCTTCTCCGACAATTCCCATCAGGCCTTGCTGCCAGAAGGGCACTCCGCTTGGTGGCCGCCATGTTCACTAGCTGGATCTTGCAGCCGAATTGATTCTCTGGTTGAGGCACTGACTGGTGCAACTTTCTTGCCTGTCTGCCCCAGCAAAGCGAGACACAGTCACCGGTGGTCAGAGTAGAGCAGGTAATAGGATGGACCAAGATCTTGGATTAGTCACGGGAGGAGCGATGCCTGCAGAATGGTGTGTCAGGGTCAGCAGGGATGAAGTCCGTAGGGATTTTCAGGCTGTAATTCGAGCATTTGGGGAGGAACATGGAGAGTCAGAGGTATCCCAGCTCATAGTCGAGGAGTACTGGGAAGGACTGCGAATGGAAGAGGAGAAAGGGGCAGAAGAGGAGGAGGCAATCGAGGAGCTAGATGAAGAGGACGTGGAGGAGGAGAATGACGGCGACGGCATGGAGTATGACGCCGAGGAGGGAGAGGATGACGAGAGAGATGAGAATGAGAAATACGTCAACGATGAGGAGGACGAAGCAGAGGACGGGGAAGACAATGAGGAGGACGAGGATGAGAATTATACGGACGGAGAGGAAGAGGAGGATGGTAAGGAGGGCGCAGAATTCTTTGCGGGTTTCTGTGCATCCGCACCACGCGGTTTTGGTCTCTTTTCTAGGGGGCTGATCCAAACCTTTCTACACTGTATTAATTAGAAATACCAGTCCTGATCTGGCCCTTTGCAGGCCATGGGAGAGTCAGGCGCTGCTCTTGGTAGCGCAGGAGCAGGAGGGTAGCGGATGCCGGGGAGGCAAGGTCTGAGGGGGAGAGTACCAGCCGGAGGGCACGCCTCCCTGGGAGCTGCGGCATCCTGTGGAGGGGGCTGCATCCCAGAAGGAGACGAACTGGCGCTGGAGGCCGAGTTGTGGGTGGGCAAGACCCTAGTTGCTGCCTCTGAGTCCTGGGAGGATGAGGCCTGTGGTCCCAGAGGAGCGGAGGAGGGCAAGTGACTCCCAGGCCCTCAGACCCTTGTAGCCCCTGTGGGGGCATTGGGCTCAAAGGCAAGTCTCTAGCAGTTAAGTAGCAGGTCAAAACTCTCAAAAACCTCCAGGCACAATATGAACAAGTGGAAGCCCAGTTCAATAAAGATTTTCACGGTCTCTAGAGAAAGTATACTGCCTTCTAGCAACCTAGGGGCAAACAAATGGCATCCCTCACTTTTGGTCAACTGCTTTCAAAAATAAAAATTCTTGGTAGGAGGATCTGAGAAAATGATGAAATAGCCCAGGGGTACTTTTCAGTGGTTGAGGAATCGGTGAGCTTCCCCATAGAATTTGCCTTTAAATCCAATGAACGTTTTCCATTGACATTCTAACAAAAACGTATTTCTCTTCTCCAGATCTGCCTGACAATAGAGACCTAGACTCTGATTTTGATGTTAAAATGGAATATTTTTCTACCAACTTAAAATCTCAAAGTCTGTGTCATTCTATCTTTATGAAGACCATGGATATCAGTATGAAAACCCTGAAGAAGAGGAAGAGCATGGAAATGAAAAACCTGAAGAACTCGAAACAGATGTGGCCTGAGCAAAGGGCGGCTCTGGAAACAACAGGTATTACTGTATAGCCTTTAGTATGAAGTAACCATTCCTGACACGTACCTCTTACTAACAGCTTTATATTTTTAATTTTTTTCTGTAAAGTGGAAAAGAAAGAATTGTTGAAATTTGGTTTTGGAGAAACAGTTTAATGTTAATAATATACTTGTATTCTAGATAATATAGGAATTAGTGTGTTCCGAAGTGTATTTCGTTTAGAGTTCTTTATCCTGTAGCTTTAGACTACTACAGATTTGAAATTTGTCAGACCTGGAAGTAGAGACCAATACTTTAGAGAATGGCCACCATAAGAAGCAGCTAAAGTGATTAGGCTGTGCATTAGCTGTACTATCATCACCTGGTCACAGAAATGTAGTCTCTTGTACTAACGATGCCTTTGAGAAAGTGATCCTTACAAAGTAGGAAAAAGTTACGGGTTTCAAATAAGACTGCATTTCAGGATTAATTCACAAATTTAGACTTTTTTTATTCAAAAGAAAGGAAAATTAGCCGTAGTAAGATTATTGGTTATCACTGACTTGGTAATTACATTTTAGTTTCTATTTCCTCTATCTATTCACCCTGCCCCTCTCTTCTCTCTCAGTTTTTCACACTTCCTTAATTTTCATACATGTGGATGTTTGATAGCTGCATTCTTATTTTACAGATGTGAAAACTGAAATTCTGGGAATAGAAAGGATTTATGATTTGTAGAAGGAACACATGCTTTTAAGGTGGAAAGACATTTAAATCACAGCATTTACAGTGGTGGACAAGAGGGGAATAAGGTTGGTGTGATGAAATCATATGTACCCTGGTCACCAAGGGTCTGGGTTATAAGAAGAAAACATTTTGTTTTCTCCTTGTTGAGAAAATAGATATACACCATATTGATTCTTATTTAGAAAGTCACTGGGCGCATGTTATTAGAGGTACAATTGTTAATTGACTTTTATTTCATCCTACAACAGGAAGGCAGAGAAAGAAGTGGACAGTGAAAGAAAGATGAATTTGCATTTCTAAAATATGAATTTTTTGTTTCAGAATTCAAACACCCCAACAAGATGTTAACTACTGACATCTGACTTTAATCTTGTCTTTTACAGATACTTTGATAGTATCATTGACGTTGAAAATAAAAACTTATTTGAAATGAGTAAGCTGTATTGTTTTTTTTGTTGTTGTTATTTTTACATAAAAACACTGACTCAAAATCTATCCTTGCACTATTTATTTTGGCCCACCTTACTGTCATTGAAAGGGAGTTCTTTCAACTACTTGGTAACCTGTTTTAAATCCTTTTATTGCAGCCCCCAATAAAATAAGGTTATAAACAATTTGTGTGATGGTGCCCTAGCCTCCACTATATTTTATTGAGAGAAACTGATGGATAACCTAGCTTGCCTGTATTGCAGGGAGAAAACCAATTCTGGCTCCATGTTGAAAACTGTTTCTTTGACTTGCTTCCCGGTTGCTATTATTATTATAATCATTCTTAAGGGCTTTCCTCAAGGATCCTGCCCCTCCCTCTGCCTGAAATGTTTGAGTAAAATGCCTTTGTTCAGAAGCATGGTCCACCTCCAGATGGCTGGAGGGGAGAAGTTAACACATCCTCCGCCCGAGGCTTGCCATTCTAGGAGATGTTTGTAAGATTAATGGCCTTTTTCCTTTGCTTCCTCACCTCTCCCCATCTCTGCTCTGTAAAATAACCGGGCCTCCAGACTCCAGTAAGCTGGTTAATTTCGAGGCACTATCCTCCTTGCCTCAACAGCTTGTTTCTTGGATTCATTGGCCTGTTGTGCAGCGAGCAGAGGGAGCCTGGACTCGGTAACACCTGGACCAATAGGATCAGCATCACCTGGGAACCTGTTTGAACCACACGTTCTCAGACTCTTGCTCCAGACCTGCTGTACTGGAAATTCTGAAGGTAGGCTCCTAGCCATCAGGTTTGTTTGTTTTTTTCTTAAGGTTATGATACTCTTTGTTTTAGAAAGTCAGTGCTGGGTTTCACCAAGTAACTTTCCTTTTTTGTGTTTAAATTTTTATTGATTTATTTATTTTTGGCTATTCTGGGTTTTAACTGCTGGCTTCTCTCTAGTTTCAGGGAGTGGGGGCTACTCTCTAGTGGAGGTGAGCAGGCTTCTTGTTGTGGTGGCTTCTCTTGTTGTGGAACTCGGGCTCCAGGGCACACGGGCTTCAGTAGTTGCGGCACTTGGGCTCAGTAGTTGTGGCTCTGAGGCTCTGGGGCACAGGGTCTGTCGTTGTGGCTCAGAGGCTTAGTTGCTCCACGGCATGTGGGATCTTCCCAGATCAGGATTGAACCTGTATGTCCAGCATTGGCAGGCAAACTCTTTACGACTGAGCTACCAGGGGGTCCCCTAACCGTCAGGTTTTTACAAGTCCTCCCAGTGCTACTGAAGCATACTATGAAGTTTCAGAACCACTGCTTTAGAGCAATGGGGAAAATGTTTAACTACACCTATAGTAGGACTAGACTTCATTCACTGACTTGGTACTGTTGCAGTAAACTAACCAGGAAGGTAAGATCTGGACTGAGGACACTAGAATTCTCAAGGGCCTGAGACAGAGATCTCCTGGAGGGAGTGTGTTAAGTGTGCTAGTGTTACTATACCAAATTACCACAAACCAGGTGGCTCAAAACACGAGAAATTCATTCTTTAACAGTTCTGGAGCCCAGCAAGTCTGGAGTATTCATCGCCAGGGTTGGTCCCTTTCCGAGGCTCTGAGAGTGAATCTGTTCTTGCCTCTCTCCTAGTTTCCAGTGGTTGCTGTCAATCCTTGACATTACTGGGCTGGTATTAATAAGTGCAGAATTCCAGTCTCCTTCACATAATGTTCCCCCTGTGTCTATTTCTCTGTCCCCTCTCATACCAGTCATATTGGATTAAGGGACCACAATGATCCAGCATGCCCTCATCTTAACTTTATTACACCTGCAAATAGCCTATTTCCAAATAAGGTCACATTTACAGATTCTGGGAGTTAAGATTTCCAACATTGCTTTTGGGGAGGGGGACAAAATTCATCTTGTAACAAGGGGCAAAGATTCAGAGGTGCAAGTGACAGAGATAAATCCTAGTTCCAGAAGGATAAAAGCATTATGATATAAGTATGATATCATGTGTATATGAAGTTTAAAAAATGGAGGAATTCTTACATTGATTATAGGTACATAATACACATAGGAAAAGATACACAGGAGTGATGCATACGTATGTAGCATGCAGAAAACTGTATGAGAAAAACAGACTTACTTAGGACAGTAGTTAAATCTTATGGAAAGAGGCAGGGTTCCACTGGGGAGAGGTATGCAGGTTTTCAATTTTACTTGTGATCTTTAAGTTTCTTTTTAAAATTTTATTTATTTATTTTTGGCTCTTCTGGGTTTTCACTGCTGCCACAGGCTCTTCTCTAGTTTCAGGGAGTGGGGGCTACTCTCTAGTTGAGGTGAACAGGTTTCTTGTTGTGGTGACTTTTCTTGTTGTGAAACTCGGGCTCCAGGGCACAGGAGCTTCAGTAGTTGCGGTACATGGGCTCAGTCATTGGCGGCTTCGAGGCTCGAGAGCACCATGCCTTGCCTTTTGATACTCACAAAATCAGGAACTGTATCCTGGGACCTCTATTATCAGTGCTCCCGAAGAAGTGAAATTTTATGAGCCCATGCTCAGTACGAGAAGCCAGAAACCACAGAAGAAGGAGCACAGCCTACACTTCTTCCAAATCTCATGCTGTAATTGGGGTTGGAATGGAGTCAGGTGAACTCATCTATGGTATTTGCCACAGGAATATAACACTGAAGGTGGAGATGCCAGTTAGGAGGCTATGGTAATAGTCCACTGGAGTGATGGTGGTGACTTGGATCAGAGTGACAAAAGCAAAGGTGTTAGAAACTGGCTGGAGTTATATTTCAGAAATCAGGACTTGGCTATACAATATGGCAGGGTTGAGGGAAGGATATAAAAGCATGAGGATTACTACTTCCTTTCACTCTGCCCCTAGCATCCAGTTTTCTTTGCAAACCTTCAAGCCTGGTTTAGGAACCCCTCTTATGTGTATCTGTATCATGTGTCTTAGAATTCCTTGTTTCATCACCTAGATTTCTACTAACAGTCATTTCCCCAGGGGCCAAACCTATGTGTGTGTGTGTGTGTGTGTGTGTGTGTGTGTGTGTGTGCGCGCGCATGGCACAGTGCCTGGCATATGGTGCTCTCTCAATAAATATTGTTACAATGATGAATGAAGGAATACTGGATCACCTTGAGTTCACCAGCTCAGTAACCTGGTGAATTTCTCTGTATTAGGAGGTCCTATGACCCCTTGTTTATTTCCAGTGTTGCCAGATGGGGCTATACCTTTCAGTGTGCATTGTGAACATGTTTGGGTAGTCAAGAAACTGGAATCCAACCCCAAGTTGGAGCCATGGGACTGAGGCTTACTCAAGCCAACACACATTATGTTCAGCTGAACTTCTCCTTCGCTCTACATGAGAGTGCTAGCCCTAAGCCCGCTTATAGCTTGTTATAATAAATCAGAACCACAGAGAAATTCTGATTTTTGTCCTGTGCTCTACTGTAAACAAGACCATATCCACACAAATGTCTGACACAAAGATGCTGACAGAAAGGTATAAATGCTGCTATAGGAACTAACTGAAGTCTTAACTGAAGAGTGAAGAGGAAACATTCATTCAATATGGACTAAGAGCTTTGAACGAAGTTATATTTGAAAGCATTTAAATTTTGTAAAGACAATAAAACACTAGGTCCAGTCATTCAAAATTATAAAGTAAGGCAATAAGCTGTTTCCAAAAGTGGTTTTCTGCTGATTAAGAACACCTAGGGAACATTCAGCAGAACTCATCAATGGTAACCTGATTTTTTCTCCCTCAAACTTCTACTATGCCAATTACCTAAAATGACTTGTCTAATATGTCTTCTAGGATGTAAGGTGCTAAAATTGCTTCTAGTATCACTCACACAAGCCCTGATTGTGTTTACTGGTTAAAGGTTAGAAATTTAGAGAATAAATCATTGTAGGCAAAAAAAGAAGTTGGTTTTAATTTTATTTTTAAAAGTAATTGTGTTTATTTTTGTCTGTGCTAGGTTATCGTTGCTGTGTGGGCCTTTTCCTCTAGTTGCGGCAAGCAGGGGCTACCCTATAGTCGTGTGTGGGCTTCTTATAGTGGTGGCTTCTCTTGGGAGCCCACAGCCTTGAGGGAAGCAGGAAGACTGCAGGATGTAGGGGCCCCAGTGGGGATCCCTGGAGAAGCAGCGTCTCCTATGGCAGTCCGCAGCCCCAGCCTCCAGCTGCGGCCCCACAAGCAGGCCTACTCCTGGAGACCACACCCTCCTGAGGCCAGGCCCTGTCTCCAAGACCCTCTGGCTGCCTTCTGCCCTGTGTTGAAGATGCCTCTAGATGAAGGCAAGCTGGTCTCTGCTGGTCTCTGTGCACCCTCTTTGATCTCTCTCCCCCACTCTGCTCCCATTCTCAATGTGATAACTCGGGCATTAGTTCCCGCATGCAGATTCAGTGGTCCTAAGCTCCCCACAGTGACCAGCGTGTCAGGGCACATGTCGCTATCATGTTTCCTGGTCTCTTCCGGGCCCGCTGGCCTAGGAGGAGGAGCAAGGCCTGGCAGGAAACAGTGCCCCAGAAGGGTGGCCAGGGTCCTGCCATAGTCCCCCAGGGCCCTGGGTCTCCAGGGATCCTTATGTGGAAACCATAGTCACTGCCATCGAGAGTTGGGGAGACGGTCTCACTGCCAGCCCACGAGAAGTTTTTTTCTTTTGTTTCCTTTTCTAAAAACATAACTTACAGTTGTAAGACAACCTTCACTTATAAGCAAAAAACTGATTATCTCTCTCAACGAGACAGTGAAAACCCACCCTGAAAACATGGTATTTGGGGTAGCAGCCTGTTTTGTACGCACCATGAACTTTAGAAATGCACTTGTCAAACGGTGTGCTTCTTAGTTCTGGCTCCCACCATGGAATTAACGCTTGATTCTCAGAATCAGACAAAGAATGATGAGAATTGTTCCACGTGTAAAACCATGAGCTCTTCTGTCTCCTCTAGCTGTGAAGCCCTGGCCATGACAAGAGGTGGGGGACTGAGCCCTGTGCACCAGGAGAAGGATACTGGGGGTCCCGGAAGCCTCCGTGGAGCTTGGGACTCCCATGGACACCCTTAGCTTCTGTGAGAACCCTGTCTGACCTCCCTACCTGTGCCAAGTGTGCTCTTTGTCATGATGCTGCTGAACCTGTATATCTCAGGCTTGTTTCCACTGGGAGCTAGTCCGTCTGTTTTGTCAACAGCAGAGGCCCCATTTGTGTCTGTTCAGAATTTCCCATTCAGAATTACCCATGTCTGGTGGCAGTGGGTTCTGATACAATTTGGGTTCCAGTTGGAATTAACCTTATTTTCAATCAGTAATGGTAAAACAAGGCTTTGTTTTTGTCCTTAAACTTGTGAGACCCAGTCTTTATAGTGTGTTTATTTCTTAGTGCCTGAGCCTGGCCTGAGGCTCCTGACTGTCTCATTGCTCAAAACTTGTGTTCACCCAGTTAAAAGACACTATAACGGAGGGGTGAGTGTTCTGTCTGGAGGCCGCTGGACCCCACTGTGCACATGCCCTCTGGGGACCACCTGCCTGCGGCAGTGGGGCTCATATCTGTGAATCAGAGCGCCTATGACCCTGGGGCTGGGCTGTCTTCTGTGCTGAAATAACGTAACCTGGCTGCCTATCTGGTCTCAGGTCTCCCCTTGTGGTGGGGGTCTGCTCAAGAGCTCCCAGCACCTGCCT
Organism: Tragulus kanchil; assembly: GCA_022376925.1. Taxonomy (NCBI): domain Eukaryota; kingdom Metazoa; phylum Chordata; class Mammalia; order Artiodactyla; family Tragulidae; genus Tragulus; species Tragulus kanchil. Next base: position 58,827,901 of record JAIOJX010000001.1, on the reverse strand, counting down.
GAGCAGGAAGAAGGGGAGTGAGTTGAGGAGCAGAGTAGACTGTGTGCCCACAGGGATGCTTGGATGTGGTACTGGCTTTCTGAGTGTGGGTGGCAGCCACATGTCCCCCAGATTCAGTTTTGAGATCCCGATATCACCCATTTTTGTCCATATTGCCTCTGCTGCCTAGCTGCAGGTGGCTTCCCTTTGCATCACCCTCAGTGACCATGTCCAGACTCTCTGGATAGTCGGCTCTCATGTCTACTAAGGGAGGCTGCAGGTGGATGTGCCGGGGGGACACTCAGAGGGACCCTGGATTAAGGGAATTGGTCTGGGAGCCTAGGTCTAGGTCAGGTAGTCTTGAACTTGGTCCAGCTTGGTCAGGATGCTTATCCTCTCTCCATGAGACATCCTCCCCACCCCATGCAATGTTCTCCAGGTCTGCCCATGAGATCTGGTCAGGCTGGTCCCCCACAGAGCAAATGCCCACATACATGTGGCCTTGGAGCTATATGCACAGCTGGTGTGCCTGGGTGTGTGTCTACTTCTGCATCAAGAGTGCCCTGAGCAGGAAGCCTGCTTTTGTACACAGCTCTGTGGTGTTGGAATCCAGCACTGTGCTTCCAGCCTCTGCCAGCAGGGGGCAGTGAGGGCACAGGTCACATGCCTTGGAGTGGCTGGACAGTTGTGTCCAATTAGGAGCCAGAGCTCAGGAGCGCGTGTGCCCAGAGCCAGGGGTCTGCAGTGAGAAAGGTCACTGCGATGGGAGGCCCACACAGGCCAAAGAATAAAGATGGATGACAAATAAATTTTAAAAAAATCAATAAAAAGAGGCCAAAAATTAAAAAAAGAAAGTCTTACAGGCTACATTCCTGTCTTTCACTAGAGGTTTGTGCTCACATCATGGTGTGCCCATTTAGTCATTTGACAAGTGATTTTAGGTCTGGCTTAGAGAATATTTTAAAACTTTATTTTGCATAAAAAATTCTTCCAAGAATTTTCTGTTTAACTCCTGGGAGAATAAACAGGTAATTTTAAAGCTGTCTACTGTCAGAGTTGAGCAGAGCTCCATACACAGAACACGAGGCCTTGTGTCCATCCTGACGCTCAGAGAGGGAACCCACGCTCTGAGGTATACTGGGCCCTCAGGAAGAAGGAGTGAGTTGAGGAGCAGAGTAGACTGTGTGCCCACAGGGATGCTTGGATGTGGTACTGGCTTTCTGAGTGTGGGTGGCAGCCACATGTCCCCCAGATTCAGTTTTGAGATCCCGATATCACCCATTTTTGTCCATATTGCCTCTGCTGCCTAGCTGCAGGTGGCTTCCCTTTGCATCACCCTCAGTGACCATGTCCAGACTCTCTGGATAGTCGGCTCTCATGTCTACTAAGGGAGGCTGCAGGTGGATGTGCCGGGGGGACACTCAGAGGGACCCTGGATTAAGGGAATTGGTCTGGGAGCCTAGGTCTAGGTCAGGTAGTCTTGAACTTGGTCCAGCTTGGTCAGGATGCTTATCCTCTCTCCATGAGACATCCTCCCCACCCCATGCAATGTTCTCCAGGTCTGCCCATGAGATCTGGTCAGGCTGGTCCCCCACAGAGCAAATGCCCACATACATGTGGCCTTGGAGCTATATGCACAGCTGGTGTGCCTGGGTGTGTGTCTACTTCTGCATCAAGAGTGCCCTGAGCAGGAAGCCTGCTTTTGTACACAGCTCTGTGGTGTTGGAATCCAGCACTGTGCTTCCAGCCTCTGCCAGCAGGGGGCAGTGAGGGCACAGGTCACATGCCTTGGAGTGGCTGGACAGTTGTGTCCAATTAGGAGCCAGAGCTCAGGAGCGCGTGTGCCCAGAGCCAGGGGTCTGCAGTGAGAAAGGTCACTGCGATGGGAGGCCCACACAGGCCAAAGAATAAAGATGGATGACAAATAAATTTTAAAAAAATCAATAAAAAGAGGCCAAAAATTAAAAAAAGAAAGTCTTACAGGCTACATTCCTGTCTTTCACTAGAGGTTTGTGCTCACATCATGGTGTGCCCATTTAGTCATTTGACAAGTGATTTTAGGTCTGGCTTAGAGAATATTTTAAAACTTTATTTTGCATAAAAAATTCTTCCAAGAATTTTCTGTTTAACTCCTGGGAGAATAAACAGGTAATTTTAAAGCTGTCTACTGTCAGAGTTGAGCAGAGCTCCATACACAGAACACGAGGCCTTGTGTCCATCCTGACGCTCAGAGAGGGAACCCACGCTCCAGTGAAGGATATACTCCCGGGCCCTCAGCAGCCTGAGGCAAGCCCCAATCTTCTGCAGCAGGAGAACATGCCACAGGCCTTCCTGAAAGGACTTGCTGCAGGCCACTCAGCCTGGCCTGGGGCATTGCTGTCCTGCAAGGACCTCCCTACGCCTGGCAGGATGGGCAGATGGAGAGGAGTGTACACCACCCTAGGCCTCTGAGCTCGGGAACCCCCCAGACAGGGGTCTTGGTCCTTGTGCATCTGAAGATGCAGAGCTGGGTCAGTGGGTTCTGGACTACTGTTGATTTCTCACCTAGCCCCCAGCTTTTGGCACAAGGGTGGTGAGTGTGGGGCATGATGAGGATAGGGGAACAGAAGAGGGGAATGGGTGAGCCTGACAGCAGCCTCCCCCTCCCCACTCCCGGTGTGGCCCAAAGAGTAAAGAGGGGATGGGGGAAATTTGTGCATTCTTGCAAAATATCTGGAACCATTGTCTCACTGGGAAGTGTCAATATTGATATTAGGGAAATGGAAATGAATTCTTACTTTACTCCATGCAGCCCCTGAAGGATACGGCATATTCAGTGGTGCTTTGAATGTTTTTTGCTTCAAAGCTGCATACTTTCTAATTTAGAATTTCATTTGGGATTTACCCCAATAACCACTGGACCCCAAAACCTGGTCCTGCAGGAGGACTGGGGCTTTGATTCAGGCCAGTTGATGCTGACCCTGTCCTTCCTGAAATGGGCTTCTGGGGGAAATGGTACCACCTCGGGACCAGAGGAAACTCTCTGCAGTTCTGGCCCTGGTTTTGTTGCAGGGAGAAAACAAATTTTGACCCCATGTTGAAAACTGATTCTTTGACTTGCCTTCTGTTGCCTTTGTTATTATAATCATACTTAAGTGCTTGCCTCAAGGACACTGCCCCTCGGCCTGTTAAAGTAAAATGCCTTTATTCAAGACTCCTGTCCACCTGTAGATGGCAGGAAGGGAGAAGTTAACATATCCCCTGCCTGACACTTGCCATTCTAGGAGATGTTTGCAAGATTAATGGCCTTTTTGCTTTGTTTCCTCACCTCCCCCGATCTCTGATCTCTAAAATAACCTGGTATCCAAGCCCCAATAAGCTCGTTTATTTCAAGGCACTAGCCTAACATCATCTTGGTCAGCTGCTTTCTGAATGAAGTCATTTTCCTTGCCTCAATACCTCGTCTCTCGGATTCATTGGCCTGTCGTGCGGTGAGCAAAATGAGCTTGGACTCGGTAACAGTTTCACTAGCTCTGTGCTCTACCAGCCCCACCTGCTGTGCACGTGTGGATGTGTTTGCCAACTACAAATGGACAACAAGGGCATTTGCCATCTGCCTCTGCAGAGATTGAAGGCTGTGCTGTTGGGAGCTGCAGACTTTCAACACCCCTGGAAGGAAGGTTTGGGGAGGCACTCTCTGCTTCAAGGGATCCGGTGGGCCAGGTCTTTAGATAGGTAAAGGTTTTTAGGAACAGCTTTTACCATCTCAATCCTTCCATCTCCTCACACCTAGACAAGTGCTAGATTCCTTCATGAAGACATCACATCCTCATGACTGACCAAAAACCATTTGTAAAATAAAACCCTTTGTTTAATAGCATTTTAACTCCACCTTCACCAAAATCCTTATTGATTTTCCTCTGCTGTCTCTTTGCAGCAGGCTCTCAGAGCCATCTGAGATGCTGCCTCCCAGGCTGCAATCCTAATTATGCCCCAAATAAAGCTTAACCCACATCTCTCAAGTTGTACATCTTTTTTAGTCGACAGTTTTGGTGACTGATGAAGTGACCCAGAGCAGACTTCCTTCCTTTGCCTGAACTCTACGAGGAACTTTGATACCAGCAGCAGCCCCTTGTGTCCATCTGTCTCCTAGGTGAGTGCAGACGAATTTGGGTAAGTCCCTCCTGGTTCTCGAATCTCCTGTACTGGTTGAGATTCTGAGTTTTACTTGGTGGTGAGCAGGTTACCTGCCCCCTCCCAGTAGGATAGATACGGGGGGCGGGGGGACAGGAGCAGATGAAACATCTGGGTCTAGACATGCAGTGGGGCTTGGTTGAAAGATATTCCCACTCAGTTGAAAAATACTGTATGGGGCCAGCAGAGACCTTCCTCTGATCCCGAGGTGGTATCATTTCCCCCAGAAACATAGGGTCAGTTAATGACCCTGCCTTTGTAGCCAGTTTGATCTAGCAAAGCCCTGATCTAATACTAATTGGACTCTTATTTAAAGAAACACTCTCAAAATGGATTATAGTGACTGACTGACTGTATGTGGTTAGATTTGCTCCTGATAGTTCTCCTGAAACAAAGAGTACCCCTGTGTTTTCATGGTTACTCTCCTTATGAAATCACTTATGGGAGACCCCCCTCTCATAGTGAGGCAAGTATTGGGAAATTTGCCACAGGTGGGCGGTACAATTGGGTAAGGTAATAAACCAGGTAATTAGGTACGTCCAAGAATGGGTGCTGTTCCCTCTGGGGGAACAGATTCATGAGTTTTTGCCCAGGGATCAAGTATGGGTTAAAGATTGGAAACACAACTCCCTAGCTCCACAATGGAGGGTCTATATACCATTGTTCTAACTACTCCCATGGCACTTAAAGTTGCAGGTATCACTCCCTGGATCCATCATAAGAGGGTGAAGAAGACATACAACGCAGACGCAAAGGACGCTGAGTGGACTGCACAAAAGGATCCCACTGATCCCCAAGAAACCAAGATCATCTTAAAAGAAGAAATGAAGCTCTACAATCAACTCTCACTGTATGGACTTTATGGTGTTGTCATGACCTTAGCTATGGTCTCAGCACAGAACAATGTTTTTATTTCATGGGCACATTCTTATGCTAACTTCTACAATAAGTATGACTGTTGGGTCTGTGGCACTATGCCTATGTCAGTTACTGATGGTCTCCCCTGGTGGGTTTCTCCCCTTCGAACGGGAGATCTACCTAGCCTATGTGATTATTTGAGGCAACAAAAGACCCAGTATGCCAGCCTCAGTGTTCAAAATCTCACACTGTTAACTTGGTGCCAGAAAACAACCACTCAATTAAAGTCCCAGGGTCAAATCCCAGATGAGTTCCCCGAGGATCATAACATCTCTTTTAATTTCGCTGCCGCCAGTCAGGCTGCCTATCAGTATTATATAACAGCAGACAAGACAAGACAACCCCATGTAAATAGATACTTTGATCAGTTCTATCAAATATGGGATGAATATATGTGGATTACTCCTGAACAAGGCAAATTAATTATGGCAGCTGACATTTGTTGGGAACAAGAAACCCATACTATCGGGTTCAATGATAAGCCTATTGACCCCAAAGACCTGAAACCGATGGGCTTTCTTCGGGCTGAACAATGTTATAAAATTTTTAAAGTAACATATAGTCCTACCCAGCCCACCCGATGGCCAGGGACAGATTGGAAATTCAGCCCTGGAATCAGGTGGGTAGCCCCTAATGGAACGCACTGGGTTTGTGGCACTAATCTATGGCCCTGGCTGCCAGCCGGGTGGATAGGAAGGTGTACTCTTGGACTGGCCTTTGCCCATGGAAACATAAGGTCGACTATACAAAAGCCCTTAAACTTGCCATATTTACAGGCCAGATGGCCCCGTTCAGTGTTCAATTGGTATGATTACTTGGCAGCCATGTTTGTTCCTTCTCTTGCAACTTCAGATATTATGATAAAAGTCAGAGCGCTGACTAATTTTACCCAACAAACCCTTGATCGCATGAGGACAATGCAAGGTCTCAATGCTGAACAAATACAAATGAGAAAAGCTGTGATCCAAAATAGGATGGCAATGGATATTCTAGCTGCTGCCCAGGGTGGAATATGTGCTATAATAAAGGTTGAATGTTGTGTATATATTCCCGACCTGTCAGGAAATGTATCTGAGGCACTAGAAGATATACAGATGCACGTTAGACAAATGTCTGATGATACCATACCTTTCTGGACCTCTGTTTTATCTTGGGTAAAGGATGATTGGTGGAAAATTCTGTTAATCGTTGTTGTAGTTTTTCTGTTAATTTGGTTATGTGGGCCTTGCATTCTCCAATGTATTGTCCAATTTGTGTCAGTGAGATTAGCTGCATTTACCCAAATGCATGCCAGAAGGCCTAATGTTCACCGTCCCTATGAATAATGCTCACAACAAGATTTGAGAGCATCAAGATGGAGGAATGAAGGAGGAAAGGAGCGAGTTGCCCTGACTAGACTGACTCCATCTTGAGAAAGAAGACTCCATCTTGCATTCTCAGTCAACTTTGGACAATTAGTCAAATGTTAGTCAATGTTAATTTAGGCCAAGTGACTTGTCAAGGTGGCTTTGCAATGTAACTTTATGATTGCAACCTGATCGTATCTTTACTAGCATTGTCTAAAGCTAGCTTGAAAGGATTTGGGGTGGTGGGTTTGGACGTGTATTCTCTGGGTATAAAAGATTGTCACAAAATTCAGTCTGGGTCCCTGGCTATGAGGAGACTGCCTCAGACCCACCTGTATAATAAACTGCACTCAACTATCCACGCCGTCCTGAATGAGTTTGTTCCTGCAACGTTCGGCTATAACAGACATCTGGTACAAACTGCTTGAGCTATTTGGAAAGCATTCCCTCTAAGATTCTAAATTCCACTCGGAACCCTTTGGAAAAGTCTTAAAATGACTGGTCAACCTATAGCTAGGATCCAGTGACAAGAAACATAAGGTCTAAAATATTAGACCTTTATTAACACAGGATAGGAAAATGGACTGAAATTCCCTTATGTCCAGGAGTTTCTCTTATGAGCAACAGCCTGGGACTGATCAAACTAAGACTCCTGCTTTACCAGAGGGTCAATCCCTGCTGGGACCAATCTGCCTTTGTAATTATTAGGGCCAATTTGAGCACTTTCTGGTCTGGCTTTTGGTTGTTAAAACTATGACCATAGGAAAATACATTGTCTCTTAAAAATTCTTGTTCTGGGGAAATAATGCCTCCTCTGCCTCTGGATCATTTATCTAGACCATCTCTAATTCCTGAAGAAAAAAAGGGGAATGAGTTTTTTTTTTTTTTTTTCAATTTTGCTTTTTTGCTTTCACAGAGTTTTGTCGTTTACAGATAGGTATAATTCCAGATTAGTCATATGCATATACCATTCCACCCCTCCAGACCATCGTATAGCCCCCATGTAAGATCCCTTAGTCCCACAGCGTGTTGACAAGAGTCATCTCTTTTACATATGCTAATATAGGGCTGCATGCTGCTCTTTCCATAGCCTCATCCACTCTTCCCTCTCCCCAGTGTCCATAAGTCTGTTCTCTGTTTTTCCATTGATGCTCTGAGTGTGTATTTATCAGTATGATCTTACTAGATTCCATATATATGTTAGTATACTGTACTTGTCCTTCTCTTTTTAAAAATTTTATTTTACTTTTTACTTTTACAGTGTTTTGTTGTTTATAGGTATGTGTAATCCCAGATTAGTCATATATATATATATATATATATATATATCCCTGGCTCACATCCCTCCTCCGCCATCCTCCGCCCTCCCATCCCATCTCTCCAGTCCATCGCACCCCACCCCTGCAGGATCCCCTATTCCCAAAGGGCAAGACAATAGCTATCTTTTTCCCATATGATAGTATAGGCTTCCATGTTACTCCCTCTATGCCTCCCACCCACTGTGCATTCCCCACAGTGTCCATATGTCTGTTCTCTTTGTTTTTCTATCACTTCACTGCGTGTGTTATCATTACCCTCTTACTAGATTCCATATATATGTGTTAGTATACTGTACTTGTCTTTCTCTTTTTGACTTACTTCACTTTTTATAATAGGTTCTAGATCCATCTACCTCATTAGGATTGGTTTTTCTGCATTTCTTTTTACAGCCTAGTAGTACTCCATTGTATATATGTACCAGAGCTGCTTTATCCATTCATTCGTCGATGGACATCTAGGTTGCTTCCATGTTCTAGCTATTGTATAGAGCGCTGCAATGAACATTGGGGTACAGGTGCTTCTTTCAGTTTTGATTTCATCAGGGTATAATCCTAATAGTGGGATTGCCAGATCGTATGGTGCTTCTATTTCTAGTTTTTTAAGGAATCTTTGTACTGTCTTCCATAGTGGCTATATCAATTTGCATTGCCACCAGCAATGCAAGAGGGTTCCATTTTCTCTGCACCCTCTCCAGCATTTATTGTCTGTTGATTTGTTGATGATGGCCACTCTGACGGGTGTGAGGTGATATCTTATTGTAGTTTTGATTTGCATTTCATTAAAAATAAGTGAGGTTGAGCATTGTTTCATGTGTTTTTTGGCCGTGTGTAAGTCCTCTTTGGAGAGATGTCTCTTTAGGTCTTTTTCTCATTTTTGATTGGGTTGTTCATTTTTCCGGTGCTGAGTTGTCTGAGTTGCTTGTAGATTTGGGGGATTAATTCTTTGTTGTTTCATTTGCTATTATTTTTCTCCCAGTCTGTGGGTTGTCTGTTCACCTTTTATGTAGTTTCTTTTGCTGTACGAAACTTTTAAGTTTCATTAGGTCCCACATGTTAATTTTTGTTTTTAGTTCTGCTATTCTAGTAGGTGGGTCATAGATGTCCCTCTCTTTGACTTACTTAACTTGTATAATAGGTTCTAGATTCATCCACCTCATTAGGACTGATTCTTCTGTATTTCTTTTTGTGGCTGAGAAGTATTCCACTGTTTATATGTACCAGAGCTTCTTTATCCATTCATCTGTCAATGGACATCTAGGTTGCTTCCATGTTCTAGCTATTATATAGAGTGCTGCAATGAACACTGGGGTACAGGTGTCTCTTTCAATTTTGATTTCATCAGGGTATACTCCTAATCGTGGGATTGCTGGGTCATATGGTGCTTCTCTCTCTCTACATATATATATATAGATAGATATATGAGTGAATAGCTGATCGTGACATGAATATTACCATGTCTGTGTCTGTGAGTAAAAATGTAAGCATGCTTATTTATCTGGTATTTTTTTCTGGATGCACCATGTGCCTTGTAGGATTTTAGTTTCTGAACCTGGGATTGAACCCAGGGCCACATAGTGAAAGTGGGGAGTACTAACTACTGGACTCCCAGATAACTCCCATTTCATATGTTAAAAGCATATCTGACCCTTAAACAACAGGAGTTTGAACAGTGCAGAGCCACATATATGTGTGAGCATGCATTTGAGTGTGCTTCTTCCTCTTGGGTGTTATTTTTTCAGGATCTCATGCCTACGTTGTGCTCTGTGAGGTACTGTGCACAAATAAGTTTTTATTTACTGGTTCTAAGCTTTACAGCTAGGCCATATTATCCGTGTGTATTTCATCACACTGCTTCTATAGAAACATGTGTGGTTCTCAAAATTCAACCTCCTGGCTTCACGGCAGGTTAACTGCCCGGAAGCTGAGGTGTAATGAGGGAAGCGATTCCAAGCCTAATGCTTCAGAAAGAACTGCTATTGGGTATAATTGAATGACAGCTGAGAAGTACATTGGTCTCTGCTACATCATACCCCAGACTACAACATTTAGAATTATTATGAACAAGCCTTATAAGAGGGCTATGTAGTGACAGGGGTTGCTATAAAAACAGCCCTTTATTACAATCTTTCTGGCCCCCACAAGTTTTAGAAAATGGAAGCTGTATAAGGCTGTTAACAAAACATAGCAAGGCAAGGGGGTCAGGGAGCCCACTGATCTCAGGGTCATAACATCTCATTATAGAACATTCAGTGCCATGCAGGCACTGCCATCCCTTTTGGTGGGATTCTGAGGACCCTCAAGGGCCAACACAGAGCCCTGGCCACAGACTCCTAACAGAGACAAAGGGAGCTGAAATGCAGTCCACATTCCTGTGATCGAACTGCACCTTCTTCTCAGATGCAGCTCAAAAGAAGAGGAACTTGTTCTATTAACTGGCCGAGAGAGAGATGCCTGATGTGCCTGCAGTGACCAATATGAGCCCTAGTGAAAGTATCCATACATCTATAAAAGAACAATTAAAAGTGCGATGGAATGCGAGTTTGTGTACCCCCACATTCCATGCTCAGAGGCTAACAACGTGATGGTATTTGGGAAGTAACCAGGCTTGGGTAGGGCTTCCCTGGAGCTTCAGGCAGTAAAGAATCTGCCTGCAAAGCGGGAGACCTGGGTTGATCCCTGGGTCAGAAAGATCCTTGGAGAAGGGAATGGCTACCATTCCAATATTCATGCCTGCTTGCTCCATGGACAGAGGAGCATCCCAGGCTACAGTACATGGGATCACAGTCAGACAGGACTAAGTGACTAGCTCATGAGGGTGGACTCCCCATGAAGGGATGAGTGCCCTCACAAGAAGAGGAAGAGACACCAGATCTCTGTCTCTGCCATGTGAGCACACAGGAAGAAGGTGGTCATTAACAAGCCAAGACAAGTGCTCTCACCAGGAACCAAAATGGCCAGCACCTTGGTTTGGCACTTCCCAGCCTCCCAAAGTAGAGAAAATGAATATCGGTTGCTGCCGTTCAGTCTATGGGATATTTGTTATAGGAGGCAGAACTAACAGCTTCCCTGGTGGCGCTGTTGTAAAGAACACAGCTGCCAATGCAGGAGATGTGGGTTCAATCCTTGTGTAGGAAGGTTACCCTAGAGGAGCAAATGGCAACCCACTCCAGTATTCTTGCCTGGGATATCTTATAGACAGAGGAGCCTGGTGGGCTACAGTCTACGGGGTCACGGAGAGTTGGACATGACTTAGCGACTAAAAAATACAGCCAGAACAAAGACAAGAAACCTCCAGATAAGGTGACTAAATCCCATCTTTCGAGTGATGACTTCAGCTCTGTATCCCATCACTGACCTCTGATAAGCACAGGAAGCAAGCAAAGTGGTGGAGGTAACCACGGCCATCCTCTGTAAACTTCACTCGCCCAACTTCTCTCTTTCCCTAGTGTCCATTAGAGTTTCAGTGTTGAAAGGAAAGATGGTTGAAGAAGAGTCTCATTTAGTCCTTCCCTCCACAATATGGGGGTGCCTGTGCAGTGGTAATGCACTCACTCTTTAGGAAGGCAAATAAATCCATACATCTATAAAAGAACAATTAAAAGTGCGATGGAATGCGAGTTTGTGTACCCCCACATTCCATGCTCAGAGGCTAACAACGTGATGGTATTTGGGAAGTAACCAGGCTTGGGTAGGGCTTCCCTGGAGCTTCAGGCAGTAAAGAATCTGCCTGCAAAGCGGGAGACCTGGGTTGATCCCTGGGTCAGAAAGATCCTTGGAGAAGGGAATGGCTACCATTCCAATATTCATGCCTGCTTGCTCCATGGACAGAGGAGCATCCCAGGCTACAGTACATGGGATCACAGTCAGACAGGACTAAGTGACTAGCTCATGAGGGTGGACTCCCCATGAAGGGATGAGTGCCCTCACAAGAAGAGGAAGAGACACCAGATCTCTGTCTCTGCCATGTGAGCACACAGGAAGAAGGTGGTCATTAACAAGCCAAGACAAGTGCTCTCACCAGGAACCAAAATGGCCAGCACCTTGGTTTGGCACTTCCCAGCCTCCCAAAGTAGAGAAAATGAATATCGGTTGCTGCCGTTCAGTCTATGGGATATTTGTTATAGGAGGCAGAACTAACAGCTTCCCTGGTGGCGCTGTTGTAAAGAACACAGCTGCCAATGCAGGAGATGTGGGTTCAATCCTTGTGTAGGAAGGTTACCCTAGAGGAGCAAATGGCAACCCACTCCAGTATTCTTGCCTGGGATATCTTATAGACAGAGGAGCCTGGTGGGCTACAGTCTACGGGGTCACGGAGAGTTGGACATGACTTAGCGACTAAAAAATACAGCCAGAACAAAGACAAGAAACCTCCAGATAAGGTGACTAAATCCCATCTTTCGAGTGATGACTTCAGCTCTGTATCCCATCACTGACCTCTGATAAGCACAGGAAGCAAGCAAAGTGGTGGAGGTAACCACGGCCATCCTCTGTAAACTTCACTCGCCCAACTTCTCTCTTTCCCTAGTGTCCATTAGAGTTTCAGTGTTGAAAGGAAAGATGGTTGAAGAAGAGTCTCATTTAGTCCTTCCCTCCACAATATGGGGGTGCCTGTGCAGTGGTAATGTTCACTCACTCTCTTTCAGGATCAAGTGGCAAATCTCTTCCCAGGTTCAATTTGATCTCCAGCAACTTGAACGTTTCCCCAGCCGTACTTACAGGTCCTTGGCAGGTGTTCACCATCCTCTTCTCCTGCTTCCCTGGCTGAGCATCCTTCCACTCCGGAGCATCCTGCGGCTGTAGGCCTGACAGAAAAGCTACCTTCTAGGACACACACCTGTACCAGAGGGTTCAGCTTAGTTCGATTTCGCCAACCCTGCCAACACACTGCATTCAGAGTGCAACAGCGCCACCTACTGGCCGCCTCAGCGCGCCCGCACGCCTGCTGGGTTCTTCTCTGTCTAAACAAAGCCTCCTGAAGTTGTCCTTTTGTTCTCCTCTTCATCGAATGTTTGGCCAAATCAATCCAGGGACCTTCATTTTCTATATGTCCGAGGTCTGCATGACAAAAACGTTTAATGTATCCCACCCCCTCCCACCTTAGGCATCAGGTGTAAACAGATCAGAGTTGAAAGATAGTGGTGAGATGCCTCAGAGATAATGTGGTTTCAGACACACCTAACAAACTCCAGATTTTGACTCTGGCCCCTGCTACCTCTCTCTGGCCCTGGATGCCTGCTAAGATGCTGTCTTGCTTAAAACAATGGGAGAATATGGTTGCTGTTTTGAAATTGCTGCTGTTAGCCTTTCCTGGAACGCAGGAGAACACAAGGTCGCAATTCAAGAAGTAGTGACTCCCATGAAACCCAGGGTGTCGTGATGTCCCGTGACACCCACCAGTGTCACCAGTGTCCCTCATTAGGGTGTAGCTCCCTTGACAGCCACCACTGTTTGGCCCAGTTGACCCAAACATTATCACGCAGGGGGGAGTTACCTGTGCTCCAACACCTGAAATCTACACCCAGGCCTCTCGCCCTCCATCTCCTCACTACAGGCCCCCCCCCTCCCCAGAAGCACTGTCCTTGTAGGGCAACAGGAGCTTACACTCTACTTTCTGCACCCCAGCCTCCCAGCCCCTAGGTATACACTCCCCTTGGTACATGTGCGCCACTTCTTGTCCCCTTACAGTCTGGAGGGAACATGGGAACAAAAAAAAGCAGCAGTCAAGTGACTTGCCCCCAAGGCTAATGCTTAGGGCCCAGGGCCATGACCTTGGTTTCCAGAATAGTTTCCAGGGCAAACATCTTATCCTCAGTGGCCTGTCTGTAGCTGCCAAATCTTCACAGTTGTGTGCTCTTTCAGGTGGAAATCCTGGAAATTCAGAAGACCTCTATTCACTCCACAGATGTAAACTATTTGCGTTCTTTACCACTTTAGCGTTCATATCTAGTTCAACATCCTATAGAATCTCTATTCAGTGCACTCTTTCTTTTGTCTATCATTGGTAATGATGAAGGAGAAAAAAGAGATGGACATAATATATGCCCTTGTGTTATACCTGGCATTCTGTTTTCAGAGGAAGATAGACACACAGGTTAGCCTTGTCATTAGGTGATGGTGAAATACTCAATGCGCTGGGGAGTCTTGCCTAGAAACCTTATCGCTGGTTGCCCTGGTGTCCTGGGTGCTTCCTTTTCCTTCTCATTGTGCAGGATACCAGCTCTGGTCAGCAGGTGGCACTTATTCCTGTGATTTCTCAGAACAGAGACGTATTACATTTATTTTTTGAAAAAGATGCTTATGATACAACACGGGGAAAACTACAAACATATACATCCATACATGCAATGGAATAATACTGCCACTTTATAAAGCAAGGCAGAACACTATTTAGTGGTATGGAGTAAGTTGCACAACACATGAACATTCTAGAATGGCATCACTTGAAGGGGAAAATGCCTCTGAAATAGGGTGTACACCCTCTCATGTCTCCTTAACTAAGGAGGAGAGGTCCTCTGAGCCTTCACGTTGGCTAAGCACAGACATGAGGGATATTGTAGACCTGATCTTCCCACTTTGCAATCCAGGTGACATTTTGCATTCTGATGATTGTGCTGTACTTTTTTGGTGACAAATGGTGAGAATTTGATGTTTTGAAAGTTAGCTTGTGATACTGTATGAAGCAGATTTACGAATGCCTTCCTGAGTCTACAAAAGAGCTTTTTCAAAACTTTTTATTCTGAAGACCCCCAAAAGTTTCTTTTAGGTAGCTTATGTTTGCCAGTATTCGAAAATAAGAAAATAATACTAAGCACTTTTAAATGTATTTATTTATTCATTTAAAGTAACAACATTGAACCCATTTCATGCTTGAAAAAAAGCATATGCTTTTGGGAAAATAAATATATTTTTGAAAACAAAAACATTCTATTTTCTTTAGTAACTTTGATCTACCTTTTAAAAAGGTAGATCACTTTATTTCACCAAAATGGAGACTAAGAAACAGAGTTATTAAGCGGCATTGGGAAAGACACACTGCCGATGATTGGCAGAGCTGAGAGTCAAACCCTCTCTTTCTGAAATCAAAATAAGTGACCAAAACAGTATCTCACTATTGTCTTTCCCTGAGAAAATAGGCTAGCTCATAGGTGATGTCTTGCTAGCTCAGAGGTGGTGTCTTGCTAACCACCTCCATTTCCTGTACGGTAAGAACCTTTTGAAATTCTTTATGTTTTTTGCACACTGGTGTTATCTCTAATCCATCAGGGCACTTCTGTGGCTTCCATGCAGCGTGGGATGATCTTGTTTCGCTCTGAAGTGCGTAGATGGAGTGGTGTGCTGGAGCTGGTTCTCTGCGTCACTTGCTAACGCAGTTCTCATTGACATCATCTTGGTAGCTAAAAATAGCAGGTCATAGTGTCTGGGGGGAGGGGGGAGGATTAAACCAGGAACTGCTGGAAACCGGACTGCACTGCCTCCTCCCCTGGGGTCCTGTTTCATGTGGTTACTGCTCAGGACCAACCACACAGGCATTGTCTCTGGGCGAAAGTGCTGCATAACCTGCTGCTTTGTCCAATGTGAATGACTGTGACAGGACTTGCGAGTGCTTGTGTACCCTGATGACTTTGTGCAGTCCTTAGCAACCTTACTACATTAAAAAAGAAAATCTTAAAATGGTTGTATGAAACTTACCTTAAGCAGATTATCCACTGGCAGTGTGATTTCAGCCTTATCTGGGCAGAACAGTTTCCCAAATGTGAGATACCTAAAGCAGATTCTGAATGCCTTCCTGAGTCTACAAAGAGCTTTTTCAAAACTTTTTATTCTGAAGACCCCCAAAAGTTTCTTTTAGGTAGCTTATGTTTGCCAGTATTCGAAAATAAGAAAATAATACTAAGCACTTTTAAATGTATTTATTTATTCATTTAAAGTAACAACATTGAACCCATTTCATGCTTGAAAAAAGCATATGCTTTTGGGAAAATAAATATATTTTTGAAAACAAAAACATTCTATTTTCTTTAGTAACTTTGATCTACCTTTTAAAAAGGTAGATCACTTTATTTCACCAAAATGGAGACTAAGAAACAGAGTTATTAAGCGGCATTGGGAAAGACACACTGCCGATGATTGGCAGAGCTGAGAGTCAAACCCTCTCTTTCTGAAATCAAAATAAGTGACCAAAACAGTATCTCACTATTGTCTTTCCCTGAGAAAATAGGCTAGCTCATAGGTGATGTCTTGCTAGCTCAGAGGTGGTGTCTTGCTAACCACCTCCATTTCCTGTACGGTAAGAACCTTTTGAAATTCTTTATGTTTTTTGCACACTGGTGTTATCTCTAATCCATCAGGGCACTTCTGTGGCTTCCATGCAGCGTGGGATGATCTTGTTTCGCTCTGAAGTGCGTAGATGGAGTGGTGTGCTGAGCTGGTTCTCTGCGTCACTTGCTAACGCAGTTCTCATTGACATCATCTTGGTAGCTAAAAATAGCAGGTCATAGTGTCTGGGGGGAGGGGGGAGGATTAAACCAGGAACTGCTGGAAACCGGACTGCACTGCCTCCTCCCCTGGGGTCCTGTTTCATGTGGTTACTGCTCAGGACCAACCACACAGGCATTGTCTCTGGGCGAAAGTGCTGCATAACCTGCTGCTTTGTCCAATGTGAATGACTGTGACAGGACTTGCGAGTGCTTGTGTACCCTGATGACTTTGTGCAGTCCTTAGCAACCTTACTACATTAAAAAAGAAAATCTTAAAATGGTTGTATGAAACTTACCTTAAGCAGATTATCCACTGGCAGTGTGATTTCAGCCTTATCTGGGCAGAACAGTTTCCCAAATGTGAGATACCTAGTTTTATCTCCCTGCTGCCCCAGGGCCTGGGCCACTTCATAAGAGTTGTTTCTCTGGGAGTTGTGTCTCTTCTCAGGAACCATTTTCTCCTCAAAACCCTAATAACACACACTTGTCCACATGTAGGCACAGCTTCCTTTGACCCTGGCAAAACCTGTTTTTCTAGTTTGCCCGACATCCAGGTACTTTACCCTCTATGGGTTGTTTTAAGGTGGCCAATGATCCACAGGCTTCCACCTGCACAAGAGCACCCGGAGTCTTGTATTATGGCAGATGGAAAGATTGTTTGTAACAGAAACTAGAACGTAAGTCTGTGTCTCTAAACAGGAGAACCAAACTGCTTGTGTGGGTGCTTGTTAAGTCGCCTCAGTCCTGTCTGACTCTGATCCTACAGACTATAGCCCACCAGGCTCTTCTGTTCATGGGATTCTCCAGGGAGAATACTGCCCTCCTCCAAGGGATCCTCCCAACCCAGGGATTGAACCTATATCTCCTGCATTGGAAGGCAGGTTCTTTACCACTAAAGCCACCTGGGAAGCCCCACCATACTGCTTAAACTCTTCTTTATTTCCTTGCTGATTCCTTGTGTAAAAAGCTTCGTTCCTCTAAATACCTCTACTGTGGCAAGTATTGTCTCCAATATTTTCTTCATTACATTGGGATGGTATAAGTTACTAAGATCAAGTATAATGCTGTGGTTCTGAGAATGTATGTTCATTTCCTGGTTTCCTTGTAAAGCTAACATCAGCAAGAGCATTTTGATGATATTCTGGTTTCTATGACAACTGGGCTATGCCATTTTATCCTGTAGGCAGGAACATTTAACAAGGATGTTACAGGTTGGATGGAATAGCAGCAAAAATCTGCAGCCTAGTGAGATATCATTATCACTGTGAGATGGTGTGTGTATGTGTGCGTGTTTGTGTATGTGTGCTTTGGGAAGGTGAGGTGTTTAGTTGGGGATTAGGGGGTTTAAGCCTTCCAATTTTATTGAAAAAGTTGGAAATTCCCACTAAGGAGAAGCTGAGGTGATGAGTCAACTTTCTGTGTTTTTCTATGTCCTAAGATGACACCTGTTGTGTCAGGGCATTGTGATTTGAGTTTTCTAAAGCAGACATCTCCAAATATGTCTGATTTTACATCTCTGTTTTAAAAAGGATTTTGCTCGAACTCTTAAAGATGTACTTTGCTCATTTTATATCTACTAAGAAATTATTACGTGTACATTATAGGAGAAAAAAATTGAAGTCAAGATACAATGAGATAAATGAACAGGACTAGAAAATCTAATGTAACTATGTGGCACTCCGTGGTTGAAAGGTGCACACCTTGAGCAGTTGACACATAGAGTAAGAAAGATCTTCTCTTTAAAAAACAAATTTACTGTCATTCAACCACTAATTAAAATTTGTAACTGGCTTCCCATTTATCACATAAGCATAAGGTACAAGCTCCTTGACAAGGGTTCTGATTTTTGTTTTTAGAAAATAGCTGATGGTGGAGTTATAATTATTTCTGTGTTTATTATGTTTCAAAAAAGTCATGGCATCTAAAGGAATTGTTGTTATTCAGTCACTCAGTCGAGTCTGACTCTTTGTGACCCCACGGACTATAGCACACCGGGTGGGCTCTGGGGAAGGGACAGGTGCCTCTCAGGAACCAGGACCCCCATTCGACTTCCCTAGGCGAGGGCAGGGGAGGGAGCATCAGGCTGTTCAATCTCCAAGCACCAGCTTTCCACGTGCACACACACTGCCAGCCAGCAGCTCCTCACACATAAATACAGACACACTTAACAAAAATAGTATATCATCTTCACAGGGAATAGAAACTAGTTTCAAATATGTACAGCAGAGAGCCTGGGGTGGCCTGGGCCAGGCCTGGACCCCCAGGGATGAGACAGGCCATGGGCAGAGCAGAGGAGAGGGATAACAAGGATGTTACAGGTTGGATGGAATAGCACAAAATCTGCAGCCTAGTGAGATATCATTATCACGTGATGAGTGTTTGTGGGTTTGGATGGCTTTGGAGGTGAGGTATTTAGTGGGGTTGGTCGTGTTTGTGTATGTGTGCTTTGGGAAGGTGAGGTGTTTAGTTGGGGATTAGGGGGTTTAAGCCTTCCAATTTTATTGAAAAAGTTGGAAATTCCCACTAAGGAGAAGCTGAGGTGATGAGTCAACTTTCTGTGTTTTTCTATGTCCTAAGATGACACCTGTTGTGTCAGGGCATTGTGATTTGAGTTTTCTAAAGCAGACATCTCCAAATATGTCTGATTTTACATCTCTGTTTTAAAAAGGATTTTGCTCGAACTCTTAAAGATGTACTTTGCTCATTTTATATCTACTAAGAAATTATTACGTGTACATTATAGGAGAAAAAAATTGAAGTCAAGATACAATGAGATAAATGAACAGGACTAGAAAATCTAATGTAACTATGTGGCACTCCGTGGTTGAAAGGTGCACACCTTGAGCAGTTGACACATAGAGTAAGAAAGATCTTCTCTTTAAAAAACAAATTTACTGTCATTCAACCACTAATTAAAATTTGTAACTGGCTTCCCATTTATCACATAAGCATAAGGTACAAGCTCCTTGACAAGGGTTCTGATTTTTGTTTTTAGAAAATAGCTGATGGTGGAGTTATAATTATTTCTGTGTTTATTATGTTTCAAAAAAGTCATGGCATCTAAAGGAATTGTTGTTATTCAGTCACTCAGTCGAGTCTGACTCTTTGTGACCCCACGGACTATAGCACACCGGGTGGGCTCTGGGGAAGGGACAGGTGCCTCTCAGGAACCAGGACCCCCATTCGACTTCCCTAGGCGAGGGCAGGGGAGGGAGCATCAGGCTGTTCAATCTCCAAGCACCAGCTTTCCACGTGCACACACACTGCCAGCCAGCAGCTCCTCACACATAAATACAGACACACTTAACAAAAATAGTATATCATCTTCACAGGGAATAGAAACTAGTTTCAAATATGTACAGCAGAGAGCCTGGGGTGGCCTGGGCCAGGCCTGGACCCCCAGGGATGAGACAGGCCATGGGCAGAGCAGAGGAGAGAGGGAGTTCTGAAGAGCTCCTGGTCAGGCCATCCTGATCTTGGCAGCCTGGCTGCCCAGGGTAAATGGAGGTGGGGCACAAATCTTTTAGGCCAGGCAGGACTGGCCTTTTCAGCCAGTCCCAGCTATAACTCACACATGAGGCTCTCCTTCCTGCCCTTCCTTCCTGAGGTGCGGAAGACCCGAGGGCTCCCACAGCTGCTCCCCACAGCTCTCCCTCACCCCTGGGCCGCAGTTTCTGAATCCCATGGGCAATCATCCAGGGCAAAGATGCCACAGGCAGATCTTCTTGTAAGAAGCAAGGCAGCTGAGGCCATAAACATCTACGGCACACCTATCCTGGACCCAGGTGGTTCCTCAGTCATGGTCATGGGACCCAGGGAAGGGGAAGAACTGGGGTGATGCTAACCTTCAAGAACCACTCAAGCTCTAGTATGGGCGCTTCTCACAGCCACAACCCCTCCGTCTGGGGCAGGGCTGGCCTCTAGCCAGAGGCCACCAGAGGACACTGGGATTGAGGGGAGGGACTCTGACTGGGTGAGAGGTAGGGAGGGCGTCCTGGTCCTTGTTTCTTTACCTCAAGAAGCCTGATTCCCTCATTAGTCAGAAGTGGGCCCTAAGGGTCGCTCTGAAACATTTTTATAATAAGGAGGGGCTCCACCAGTCCATTGTCCAAAACACCTGCTCACTCACTGCGTCTGGTCACTGCTTAGTGCTGCTCTCCGGAGATCCAAAGCCAAGGTAAGGTTATTCAAATCTGCCTCAAGCGATGGCAGGCTGGTGCAGCCCCTTGGAGGATCTTTTGTACCAGAAGTGGGAGAGGAGGTGGCAGCCGGGATGCCAGTAACTCAACCGGCCTTGTGTCAGTTGACCAAAAAAAAAAAAAAAAAAAAGCAGCTCCGGCTGGAGGGATCATGCGACCCAGTGAACTGAGAGCTCAGAAGGCTACACAGGAATTACGAAGCTCAAGAATCGGCCCCCTCGCTTGCTTCCTCCTTCATCGCCCAGATGGAGGGTGGCCATTCAGCAGTCACGACCTCCTGCCACCAGGGAGCCCAGCCCCCTCGCTCTTGCATGCTCCTTTGCTCTCCACCTTCTACTGGGAGCTAGGAGAACTCTCTAGGAGGTGGCTGGTGTGAGATTTAGTTGTTTTTTTTTCTTTCTTTCTTTCTTTTCTATTTCATTACCAGCCCAGGATAAGACTTCCAAAGATACCCTGAAGGGACTTCTCAATGGGGCTCAAGGTTTCGGTGAGAAACAGAAGGAGGGGAAAACTGCCTCGGATCTGCGATCTGACTTTGGAAAGGCTATCCCTGGGCCTTTTGGGGAGGCTGAAAGTCGGGGACCCCCCAGAAACGCCGCTGGTTTTCTCTGAATTCCCCAAAGACCCTGGTCGTGACGGTGGCGGTGGGGGATTGACGGGTCCTCCATTCCCCCCATGGATAGAAGGCTGCCGGCGCCCCGCACAAAGACCCGGTCAGGGTGAGGCGCCAAACCTCTCCGCGGGTCAGGGAGAGGGGATCCAGGCCTGCTTGAGACCCCTCCAGAGCGGAGACCACGTTTCCCTGGGGACAGGCCAAGGGTGGCTTCTCGGTGCCCCTGGGAGGGCTGGGGGGCTGGGGGGCTGCATCTCTCAGGAGGCCAGGAGGCTGGGGTGGATGGGCTGTGGCGTCGCGTCTGTGGCCGAGCTCAGCCGGGTACTCGCTGGTCTCCGGGGCATCAGCCCTTGTTACGGATAAATTCCGTATCCTTCTTGACCTAGACTCAATGTTCCAGTCTGTCCCGTGGATAGCACTTTGCTTATATCCAGTTTTGTCGTATTTATAATGAACTACAACATGATGACCTATCTTGTGTATATGAGCATCTCAACCTTGTGAAGGACACAGGGAAATCAGTAAGCTCTGAAAGGTACATCTTGTTCTCTCACTTGAATGTTAGTAACTATAAAAGTCTCAGCTTCGGGAAAAGAAGCTACTTGAGTTTTAAACTAAAAGCAAATACAAGGCATACTAGATATCTTTCCTGTGGCAGGGTAATAGGCCTGCTGGACTGGAGAAACAACCTGAATTTTATATGAGCTTTGACAGGGAGAGTGTTCACTCGTCTTAAAAATAATGCCTTCAAGATGAACCATGAGTGTGGTATGGTTCTTTTTCTGAAGAGTTCATATTTTTCCTCTTCTAAGTAGGAGATGCTCTTCTCCGGTGTGTACCTAGGTCGGAGGTGGCTGGTGTGAGATTTAGTTGTTTTTTTTTCTTTCTTTCTTTCTTTTCTATTTCATTACCAGCCCAGGATAAGACTTCCAAAGATACCCTGAAGGGACTTCTCAATGGGGCTCAAGGTTTCGGTGAGAAACAGAAGGAGGGGAAAACTGCCTCGGATCTGCGATCTGACTTTGGAAAGGCTATCCCTGGGCCTTTTGGGGAGGCTGAAAGTCGGGGACCCCCCAGAAACGCCGCTGGTTTTCTCTGAATTCCCCAAAGACCCTGGTCGTGACGGTGGCGGTGGGGGATTGACGGGTCCTCCATTCCCCCCATGGATAGAAGGCTGCCGGCGCCCCGCACAAAGACCCGGTCAGGGTGAGGCGCCAAACCTCTCCGCGGGTCAGGGAGAGGGGATCCAGGCCTGCTTGAGACCCCTCCAGAGCGGAGACCACGTTTCCCTGGGGACAGGCCAAGGGTGGCTTCTCGGTGCCCCTGGGAGGGCTGGGGGGCTGGGGGGCTGCATCTCTCAGGAGGCCAGGAGGCTGGGGTGGATGGGCTGTGGTCTCGCGTCTTTGTCCGCGCTCAGCCGGGTACTCGCTGGCCACCGCGGCATCAGCCCTTGTTACGGATAAATTCCGTATCCTTCTTGACCTAGACTCAATGTTCCAGTCTGTCCCGTGGATAGCACTTTGCTTATATCCAGTTTTGTCGTATTTATAATGAACTACAACATGATGACCTATCTTGTGTATATGAGCATCTCAACCTTGTGAAGGACACAGGGAAATCAGTAAGCTCTGAAAGGTACATCTTGTTCTCTCACTTGAATGTTAGTAACTATAAAAGTCTCAGCTTCGGGAAAAGAAGCTACTTGAGTTTTAAACTAAAAGCAAATACAAGGCATACTAGATATCTTTCCTGTGGCAGGGTAATAGGCCTGCTGGACTGGAGAAACAACCTGAATTTTATATGAGCTTTGACAGGGAGAGTGTTCACTCGTCTTAAAAATAATGCCTTCAAGATGAACCATGAGTGTGGTATGGTTCTTTTTCTGAAGAGTTCATATTTTTCCTCTTCTAAGTAGGAGATGCTCTTCTAAGGTGTGTACCTAGGTCTTGTGACTGGTTATTTGTTTAGAGAAAAATTGGGAGTCAGAGATTCACTACTGAAAGTTCAGTAAGTTGAGTACATGTATGCACATGTATGGTCCTACCTTGCAAAACGAGAAATGTCTAATTTTTATTCCTAATTAGCAAACTGAGGGCAATTTCATGAGTCCTCAGTTTGTAATAGTTGGCATGCTATGTCTAAAAAATGACCCTCTTAAAATTATGCATGACGCCTCTGAAGAAATATATGAACTGGTGAACAACATAAGAGAACAGTCTTTTTTTTTTTTTTAATTTATCTTTTTTGGGGGGTGTGGGGGGGGGGGGGGGGGGGATGGGCGGGCCACTTCCATTGGTCTTTCATTTCTGTATTTTTCGTCCGTCTTTGTTCTTTGGCTCCTGTGGGCCTCCCATCGCGGTGGCCTCTGTCGTCGCAGAGCGCCGGCTCTGGGCACACACGCGCCAGAGCTCCGGCTCAGTAATTGGACACATCGGTTCAGCCACCCCGCCGCACGTGGGATCTTCCCAGGCCAGGGATCGAACCGGCGGCCCTTGCACTGCAAGGCGGTGTCCTTACCCACTGGACCACCAGGGGAAGCCCAAGAGAACAATCTTAACGATTGAAATTCTTGCCCAGTTGTTCTGAAAATTCACTTCTAACCAAGTGCAATCTTATAAGCCTTTTAAAAAGCACATGTGAAAATTGATGCTAAAATTAATCTGGAGATGGTAAGGGGCAATAATAGACAAAAATGTATTTTCCTTATAAAAGTAATTTTATATACTATGACTTTACGATTACAAAGGGAACTTCTGACTCATATTTTATGAAACTACTTTTTTTTTTTTGAGTCTTTACAATAATAAATCTTACAACCTACAAAAAGCTCTACTAAATAGTAATTGTAGGCAAGGAGTAATGTGGTGGAGATGAAGAAAATAAATTACTGACTCCAGATAATGGCGAGGTAGGGTTTTTATCAAGAGAAGCACTCCATTTTGAAAGAATTCTGTGCTGAAGATTGTTTATCTTTTTTTCCTCAAAAGTTATTTAAGCCCTTACTTAACGGAGTTAACAACTAGAGCTTGTAAAATAATTCTTCCAAAACCATGTCTATTGATTGGAGAAATAAAGTTAATTTTCATCTAATTCTTCCATTCTTGAAAAAGCAAGTGTCAAGGAACAGAAGTTAAACAGGAACTTTGAAAAATTTAAATATTCAATTGTAAGTTTTATTTTTGGATTAAAATTGACCCTGATATTACAGATTTCAGAGCTGTCAGTTATAGCCTTTCCCTTTGTTTTAATCTCATTGTGTATTCACACTTTTCAGACAACGTTTGGCTGAATTCTAAAGTAAGATATTAGATACGCTTTATACCCATGGACCTATAAGAAATTGAATTTATTTTAAAAGTTAGTGTGGTGTTTTTCAACATTATATGGCATTGATACTTGTGTATATATGGGAATCAATATTTATATCCTTATACATTTTTTGCCTCTTTTTCCATGTGTATCTATGTCTGCCCTTCTAGAGAAAGAGAAGAGAAAGATATTTCTATTCATACAAATTGTGAAGAGAAAAATATTTGGAAGAGTATACATAAGGGACCAAACAAGTGACAAGAGAATAGTTTAATATTTTTATTTAGCATACTTTCCTTTTGATTGTTTCTCTCAAGCATGCGTTGCTTTGGAAATCAGAAAATTAACATAACTGATATTTTGGTTACATGTTGAAAATATTCTGATAAAAGGTTTTCACATTTTAAAAAATAAAAGCAAATGTGAATATCAACAAATGTTAAAATAGGCTGTGTAATTTTTAAAATGCTTTTTTGATATTATATATATATATATATATATATACACACACATATATATATATATATATATATATATATGTGCACAAGTAGAATAAAGATTCTGTAGTATATGGACTCAAATCTTCACAAAAACATTTCTGAATGATTGGAAAACTGATGCTTTATATATGCATAATTTTAAACATCATTTGTATATCAAAACCATTCATATATATATATTTAAATATAATTTCAGATTGCCCTATGAGCATTTAGATAAGCAGTAAATAACTGAAGCTGAAAATAGCATTTGTACATGAAACAAATATTTGCAAGAATGTGTACAAGCAGTGAACATGGAACATATGCATCAGTATATCAAGCCTCTTGTGAATGTGGGTTGTGGGGGTGGGGTGGAGTTTGCGGAGGCAATTGTTTGGAGCCTGATCAGCTTGATATAATGGAAACAGCTTACATGTTTTGCTGAGGGGAGACTGGAGTGACTAAATCACTGTTTTTCTCAATCTTTTTTTTTTTTTCTGTGTCCTCAAATGACACCTGTAGTTTGAGAGAGGGTTTGTCTCTAAGTTCTCTAAACCTGAGGCCTCCAAACCTGTATGATCAGGTACCTCATTCAAATGTTAGTTCAGGTTAACACCAAAATATGTATATTTAAATACTGTTATAAATCGTATATATAATTATGTGTAAGCAAGCATATGTATATATGCATTTACTATGAAAATAATTTTTACACTATGAAACATAAAATTTTGACATCAATAATGCATGAGCTAAGATATACAAGTGAATTATAATACATGTTTCTAAAATATATACAGAAAACTGGAAAAATAGATTTCATCCTATTAACACAGTATATCTTGGTGAGAAGGTGGAAAGAAGGATTGAGAGAATGATATCACCTTTCACATTACTCATTTCCATGTTGATTGAATTTTTAAAAAATACACTTTGGAAACACTGGAACATGTTAAAAATCTTTTTAAAAGAGGTTCACTAAAAATGCCACTGAAAATATTTATTTGCGTGAAAAAGTGCTCAAATATGCTGTTGAGTGAAGAAATATAGTTTTATGTAAAATGTGCATGTTATACATATACAGATGCACAGGGAATATATTGGAAGAACACATACTATCATATTAACAGTGAACATCTTCTCTGTATATCTTTCTACATGTTGTAGTCTCTCTAGGCTCTTTTGATGTTGTTTTAGAATAAAAATACATTAACATCAAGGACCCAAGTTTGGTTTCATGCACAACACAGTGTTAATATACACACACGTGGACGCACACACACACACAGAGGGTACTATTAGATCTCTGTGTCCAAAAGGGATGCTATCATGAAAGCAGTAGCTTGCATTGTTCTGAAATAGGAAAGGACTAGCATCATATAAGAAACATGACATGTAAATATTTTGATATGTAGCAGAAGGAGGAAAATAAATGATATCTATAATATAGCTGAGATTAAGTTGTCACTTCTTTTTCAAAACAACATCTATTCGAGAGCTGGGGTGGGGAAAATATTTTTAAAGCTTCTTTAATGTGGACCACTTTAAAGACTTTATTGCATTTGTTACAATATTTTTTCATTTTATGTTTTTTTTTTTTTTTTAGCCAAGAGGTATGTGGGATCCTAGTTCCCTTATCAGGGATCAACGTCGCACCCCATGCATTGGAAGGTAAAGTCTTAACCACTGGACCATCAAGCCAGTCCCTGGGGTGGGAAAAATTACTAATCAAATCCATTTGATTTTATTTCTTTCCTACTTTGTATTTTATGATTGAAATTAGACGTGCACCATTCCTGGATTACCATACTTGATACATTTGAGCCCTAGAAAAGCAATGTACTTCAGAAGTGCTAAACAGGGTAGAGGCTCTGGTGGACAGTAGTTGGTGTGAGAATCAAGAGATCTAGCTATTGATACTACTAATATATATATATATATATAACAGGTAACTTATGAGAACCTACTGTATAGCTCAGGGAGCCTTGCTCAGTGCTCTGTGTTGGCCTAAATGGGAAAGAAATCCAAAAAAGAGAGGATATAAGTTATATGTATAGTTGATTCACTTTGCTCTACTGAAGAAAGTAACACAACATTGTAAAGCAACTCCACTCCAATAAAAATTAACTTGAAAATAAATAAATAAATTTAAAATAACCCTAAAATAGAGATCTAGGTAGCTGGGCCAGGCTTGATTCCTGTAATATTCGGTGAGATTGTTCCCATTTTCCTAAACATGTTTTTGCAGTCATTTTATGTTGAGATTTTTGTGGTACTCCTTGCTCTACAGCTGCTTCATAATATAATAACAGAGGTTTGGAGTTGGAAAACAACAAAATGATTTACAGCCAAATATAGGGGCTTCTGTGGTAGCTCAGTGGTAAAGAGTCCACCTGCCAATGCAGGAGACACAGGTTTGATTCCTGACGGGAAGATCCCACATGCTGCAGAGCAACTAAGCCCGTGAGCCACAACTATGGAGCCTGTGCTCTAGAGCCTCAGAGCCACAACCATGGAGCCCATGTGCCACAACTATTGAAGCCAGTGGACCCTAGAGCCCAAGTTGCACAAGAGAAGTCACCACAACAGGAAGCCTTCTCATCTCAGCTAAAGAGTAACCCCTATTCCTTGCAACTAGAGAAGAGCCTGTGGCAGCAGTGAAAACCCAGAATAGCCAAAAATAAATAAATATATAAAATTTAAAAAAAGAAGATGAAATAAAAATACTAAAAATGTATTATAAAAAACCCCTAAATACAGGAATAAAGATATGCAGGTCCCGGTTGAAGACCTGTACCTCCAGCAATCTTATATTTTAATCATGATAAAAGATGTATATCACGCAGGTTATTATTTTAGCCATTTTAAGTGGACAGTTCAGTGATACTAAGTACATTCACTGCAAGGCAGTGTCCTTACCCACTGGACCACTAGGGAAGCCCACTAAGTACATTCATAGTGTTACACAATCATCACTATCATCCTTCTCTAGAATTTTTTCATTTTTCCCAAACTGAAACTCTGTACCTATTAAATAATAACTCCTTATTCCTTTTTCCATCCTGCCCCTGCAAACCACCATTCTACTTTCTCATTCTATGAATTTGATTACTCTATGAATTTGAGGCACTTTCACACTCACGTAAGTGGAGTCATACCTTAATGCTCCTTTTTTTGACTTGTACTTAGTATAATGTCTACCACTATCAGCATTTTTAAAGCATATGTTAGAATCTGCTTCCTTTTTAAGGCTGGATAATTTTCCATGAGCTTCTTTGGTGGCTCAGATGGTAAAGAATCCACCTGCAATGCAGGAGACCTAGATTTGATCCCTGGGTTGGGAAGTTCCCCTGGAAAACGGACAGGCTACCCACTCCAGTATTCTTGCGTGAAGCATTCCGTGGCTCATCCATGGAGTCGCAAAGAGTCAGACACCACTTGCGCTTTTCGTGAATATATGACATTCTGTTTATTATGATCATCTCACAATCAACATGCGCTCTATATTTTGGCTGTTATGAACTCATATACATAAATCTGTGGTTTTCTGACTTCAGTAGTTTTGGGTGTATAGCTTAAAAAATGGAATTGCTGAATCATAATGCTATGTTTCATTTGTAAAATTGTATTTTATTTTATAAAAACAAAATATTTATAATTTTATATATAATTCCATTTTATTTCTATTTCCACTTTTTGGTGATCTGCCATATTGTTTTCCATAATGGCTGCCCCAGTTTGCATTCCAACCAGCAGTGCACAAGGGTTCCAATTTCTCCACATTTTCACTAGTGCTTGTTTTTTATTGTTTTCTTTTTAATTTATTTTCATCCATCTTTTATTCTTTTGGCCTGTGTGGGCCTCCCATTGCAGTGGTCTCTCATTGAAGAGCACTGGCTCTGGGTGCATGCTCTCCAGAGTGCTGGCTTGTAATTGGACACACAGGTCCAGCCACTCCGCGGCACATGGAATTTTCCCAGGCCAAGGATCGAACTGGTGCCCCTTACACTGCAAGGCGGACTCTTTGCCCACTGGACCACCAGGGAAGCCCTCACTAGTGCTTCTTAAGTTTATCTTTTTGTTTGTTTGTTTGTTTGTTGCTGTTGTTTGGATAATAGCCATCCTAATAGGTGCAATATAGTATAGCACTGAGTTTAAATTAAATCTTCCTAATGATTAGTGACACTGAGTAAAATTTTCTGAGGGATGCAATATGTAATGCCCCAGGAATTAGAAGAAATATACAAACCTGTCCTTATTGCTGGAGAAGGAAATGGCAACTCACTCCAGTATTCTTGCCTGGAAAATTCCATGGACAAAGGAGCCTCACAGACTGCAGTTCACGGGGTCACACAGAGTAGGACATGAAGTGACTAAGGAGCAGCAGCCATCCTTATTGTACCTACAGGAATCACATGGCCTTACTGGGTAAAGGACCTTTGTTCGGCTAACACAGCAAAAGGAATCAGAAAGGAAATGCAACCTGCTACTCTCTCCCCTCAATTTCCTGTCTTTCTGTGGCAATCTGAATGATCTGACCCAAATGGATGGCAAAGGACAAACAGGGCTGTCAGAGTCCTGGCTACAGTACCTGTACATCCTCTAAGGAATGTTGATTAAGAGATTTAGATATTTCTTGCCTACCATCTTCTTCCTCTTAAAGCATATTTCATGCAGATAAGGAAGGCAGCAATAAATACTGGAAAGACTATGCTTCTCTCTCTAATCATAATTAATAGAATGGATTAGTAATTGCATCACCAACAACATCTACTAGCAGGCACTCAAGCTGACATAAAAGTGTTAAGAGACTTGTGCTTTATGCTACAGGTAAAGGGAAGTCCTACTCAGATTTCAATAACTGGTGGGAAAAGACACACATATTATTTTAGAGAATTGGTTTCCAAAATGATGCTCAGCTATGTGAGTAGCTGTAAGCAAGATGATGATGGACTGAAAAGATATTATTAGGTTTGTCCATACATTTAAAATCTAATCCTTTATAACAGGGTCACAAACTAAACTTGGTGGCTGTACCTGGCTTGCTATCTTTTTTTAAAAAAATAAATTTTATAGGAACATAGCTACCCTTATTTTTTATCTTGATGCTTATGACTGATATCCCATTACAATGGAAGAGTTAAATAACTGAGACAGAAACTTGTATGGTCCCCAAAGTGTAGGTTATCTAATATCTGGCATTTTTCTGAAAAATTTGCCAGCTACTGTTTCATACCTTCATGTTTATATGTACCCTGAAGTGTAAAAAGATTATTGCTCTATGTAGATATTATCATGGCATATGACACATCTTTAAAGCATTAGAAAAGCTTTCTTAAACAAGGATGCTTGTTTTCCGGTTGAGGCACTGTGTGGTGAGGAGCCCCTGTCTATGCTTGCAACCATGCTGTCCATGGGCCCTCTGCAGTGGGTGCAAGTTTTTGGATGCAAGAAGACGGCCATGACCATGGCGCACTGCAAATGAGGTAATGGCCTCAAGGTGAACAGAAGACTCCTGGAAATGATCCAGCCAGGCACACTGCAATGCAAGCTACTGGAACCTGTTCTTTTCTGGGCAAGGAGCGGTTTGCTGGTATGGATATCTATGTCCTAGAGAAGGGTGGTGGTCACATATCCCAGATTTACGCTATCTGCCAGTCCATCTCCAAAGCCTTGGTGGCCTATTACCAGAAATACATGGATGAAGCTTCCAAGGAGATTAAAGACATCCTCATCCGGTATGACCGGACCCTGCTGGTAGCCGATCCCTGTCACTGTGAATCCAAAAAGTTTGGAGGTCCTGGTGTCTGTGCCTGCTACCAGAAATCCTACTGACAAGCCTATCAGGTAGATCAGGGGTCCCCTTTATTATAACACCTTTATAATAAATGTCGTAGGATTGAAGATTTCAGGAAAAAAAAAAGGATGCTTGCTTAGTAAAACATAGAGACCTTTGTTTTATTGAATTGGATATCAAATTGCCACACCTAGCATAGAGTGCTATCATCTTAGCTGACAGAGTCAAGAAAGGAAAAACACTGACTGGTGACTTAGCCTCTTCAGGATCATCCTAACATGAGCTGCCTGTGTCTCCCACAAAACAGGGAAGATCAAGCACCCTCACATGCCAATAAATACTTGAATTCACAAACACAGAGATGTGTGAACACTCCGTGATGGTAGACTTTGGATAGGTCTGTAATCCATATTTTCCAGCTATTCTGCACATTATTCTATCAGAGTGATCTACCAGAAGACAATAACACAGACAGCTGTCATCAAAAAGAAAATATTATGATATTTTCTGCATTAGTGTAGCATTGTATCAAAACTGGGATATATATACATTCCTTCTCAGAGTCAGATTTAAAATTGAGAGGTCAGTCAGTCTAGTCTATACTACTCCAACTACTGGATGAGCAACAACATATTAAGGAGCATACCGTTGTTGCTGTTTAGTCACTCAGTCGTGTCCGACTCTCTTGCGACCCCATGGACTGTATTCTGACAGGCTCTTCTGTTGATGGGACTCTCCAGGCAAGAATACTGGAATGGGCTGCCATTTCTTCCTTTAGGGGATCTTCTCAACCCAGGGATTGAACCTGCTCTCTGCAACTCCTCATTGACCTGCACTGAACCACCAGGAAAACCCCTAAGGAGCATATTAGCAACCTTTAAATAGTAGATATTTCATGGACCAATTTTTTCAGCTAATGATAATGGAGAAATTTTTGAATTGTTTATAGGCTCAGATTTCTCATTAGACTCCCTGTTACGATTAACTTGGAACTGATAACACCACATACATGGTCCTGAAGGGATTCCTAAAGCAAGCCTGCAATATAACCTCTAATACTCAGTTGCCAAAGTTTCCCCCTGGACTCAAGAACAGGGAGGAGGCATTGGAAACATGTCAGAGATGTGGTTCACTGAGCGCCTCAGGACAGACTCTTCTGCCAAGAGGGCTGTGACTGTTTGCGAACAGAAATTGTTTGAACAGAAATTGGCGAACAGAAGCAGACACTCAGTTCTAATAAAGTTGTCTCACAGGAACACCTGATAGCAGACCGTGCTTCACAGAAGGTCCAGTCAGTTCCTTGCACGGCTCTATTACCTCAGCCTCCAGTCGTAGGTCACTGCAACCCCCAGGCAGCAAGAAATTCCCTTGGCACTTGAGTCACAAGATGAGTACATACTTTCAGTGACTCATTAGATTTAGCACTAGAATGTTAACATCATCCCAGAGGACAAAGTCTCAGATGTGACTCACATTGTTACAATAAAATAAAAGAAGTAGAAGAGAAGATGTCAACCTGCCATTGTGATGACTCTGTGCACAATCCAGGACTAAAGCAATATATAGAAAAGGACATTTTTTTTCCCTTTGAACAATACTGCAGTTGTGATCAGAGATACTCTAGTTATAACAGGCTGTCATGAGGTTCAGTCAGTTGGTGTGGGTGGAATGCCCAAAAACTCTCATGATACTTTGAATAAAAATCATAATAGTGAAAGTAGAGCTATCAAACCCTCCAGGTACAGAGGCAAGCAAGCTTCACTTGGAGTTAATGTTTGGGCCCAAACAGGCAGATCAATATATAGAAAAAAAATATATGAACAGAATAGCAAGTAGAAAATGAATTCTGACAAGAGACTGAACTCTCACAGT
This sequence comes from Tragulus kanchil, assembly GCA_022376925.1. Taxonomy (NCBI): domain Eukaryota; kingdom Metazoa; phylum Chordata; class Mammalia; order Artiodactyla; family Tragulidae; genus Tragulus; species Tragulus kanchil. Next base: position 58,795,417 of record JAIOJX010000001.1, on the reverse strand, counting down.
CTGCCTTGTCTTTGGCAAACACTGATAAACAAATTTCAACCAGTTACATTTAGGGTTTGTTTCCTTCAGGACATGCTGGAATTTACACACTGCCAGTGCATAAGGATTTTCAGTTGTGACTCATACAGATATGATTAATTAAGACTTTTGAAAATAAATAATGATAGTCAACAAAGAACACACAGACTTATCAATGTACACACGTACAGTTTCTCTCATGTACAATTCTTCAGCTTAAAGAGACACAGCTGATCTATGTTAAGGCTAATCTCAGAATTAAAAAACCAAAGAGAAAATTCCCTTTGTCATTAGTCCTAGGCTATCTTAAGAAGCCATTGCATTCTTAATGGGATACACAGGAGAAAGGCCAGGTGGGACAGAGTCATGCCTGTATAAAAGTGAAGGAGAGTTCTCACTGGTTTCTCTGTAAGGGAAAAATCAAGACAGATATCACAGCCAACATTCTGTAAAAGGGAATGCATAATGGTTTACTGATGGTTACTGGTTAGTGATTCATCTGTTAGCATTGATTGTTGTCTGTTAATCTTTATTGATCGTAACTGACTGCAATTTACAAAGAAGCCCCTAGACTATTCTGTTGATTGTAAAAGGGAATGTGCAGGTGTGTCCAATTTCAATCAAAGGGAGGGTCTTGCACCATTGATTGGACCAGCCTTTAAAAACTGCCCTTTACCTCCAGTCGGAGCCCTCGCAGGAAACCTAGTTCCTTGTGGGTGGTTTCTGATGCCAGTCTAATAAACCCTCTTTTCCATCTGCTGTGAGCAGAGTTGGGTGCTTCACTGAGTGCGCTTTGCAACAATTCTAGTTGTGTCTGACTCTTTGAGAGCCCACAGACTGCAGCACGCCAGGCTTCCCTGTCCTTCACTATCTCCTGGAGTTTGCTCAAAATCATGTCCATTGACTCAGTGATGCCATCCAACCATCTCGTCCTCTGTCATCCCCTTCTCCTTTAGCCTTCTATTTTTTCCCAACATCAAGCTTTTTTCCAATGAGCTGTCTCCTTGCATCAGGTGGCCGAAATATTGGAGCTTCAGCTTCAGCATCATTCCTTCCAAAGAGTATTCAGGGTTGATTTCCTTTAGGATTGACTGGTTTGATCTCCTTGCAGTCCAAGGGACCCTCAAGAGCCTTCTCCAGCACCACAGTTCAAAGGCAATTATTCGGTGCTCAGCCTTCTTTATGGTCCAACTCTCACATCCATACATGACTACTGGGAAAACTATAGCTTTGACTATACAGACTTTTGTTAGCAAAGTGATGTCTCTGCTTTTGAACACGCTGTCTAGGTTTGTCATAGTTTTTCTTTCAAGGAACAAAGTGCCTTTTAATTTCATGCCTGCAGTCACCATCCACAGTGATTTTGGTACCCAAGAAAATATAGTCTATCACTTTGCATTGTTTGCCCATCTATTTGCCATGAAGTGATGGGACTGGATGCCATGATCTTCCTTTTTTGAATGTTGAGTTTTAGACCAACTTTTTTCACTCTTCTCTTTCACCTTCATCAAGAGGCTCTTTATTTCCTCTTTGCTTTCTGCCATAAGGGTGGTGCCTATCAAACAGATTATGCATTGTGGGCATCCCAGATGGAAGAGAGAGACAGCACCAGAAAGCTTATTTGAATAGCTTCTTTTCTTCTTTGAAGAAATAATGGCTGAAAACATCCCAAATTTAGAGAATGAAATGGACACACATATCCAAGACATCTAATAGATCCCAAATAAAGAAACCCAATAGATTCCAAATAACATGTAACCAAAGAAATACACAGTAAGACACATTTTAATCAAATTACCAAAGGTCGAAAGCACCAAGAGGAGTGGCTTTTCAAATACAAGGGAAACTTTTAAGACTATGAGTAGATTTTTGAGAAGAAAATTTGCAAAGGGAGTGGGATGTTCTATTCAGACTGCTTAAAGAAAAAAATGTCAACCAATAATATTATATCTGGCAACATTATTCTTTAAAAACTGAGGGGAGAAAGAGACTCTATCTACCTAAAAAGTAAATAAAAAGAAAAGCTGAGGTAGTCCATTACTACTTGCCTGCTTCACAAGAAATGCTAAAGAGCATTGCTCATGTTGAAACAAAAGGATCCTAAACAGAAATACAATAGCATAGAAGAGTATGAAACTCTTTGGGAAATATGAATATATAGATGAGTAGACAATACTTTATTACTGTAATGGTGATGGAAAAGAAATACATTTAATGCTAGTATTAAAGGTAAAGGACAAAGGTATCAAAATAAGTATTAAAACAACTATAATTTTAACATACTTTAAAAAATACACAATAGAAGTACTTGTAGTCTTGTAAGTACTTGTGACAACAACAACATAACAACAATAACATGAAGTATCTATGGGAAGCAGTTAAGATGTAGACTTTTTGTATGTGATTGCAGTTAAGTTGTTGTCAGCTTAAACTATAAAAAACTAACACATTTACCAAGAATACACAATTCAAAAAGGATAGTCTGTTTAACAAATGCTGATGAGGAAACTGAATATTTTTCACATGCAAAGTAAAACTGGACTCATCTTACACCATACACACAAAAAATCAACCCAAAATGAATTAAATACTTTAAAGTTCTAGAAGAAAACATAAGGAAGAGCGTCATGACACTGGTCTTGGAAATTACTTCATGAATTTGACATCAAAATCACAGGCAACAAAACTAAAAATAGTAAGTGCAATTACATCAAATTAAAAATCTTCTCTACCACAAAGGTTTCAAAACCCTCAACAGAGACAAAAGATAACCTGTGGAATAGGGTCAAATATTTGCAAACCACATATCTGATGAGAGCTTAATCTCCAAATTACATAAGGAACTCCTATAATTTAATAGCAAAAGAAGTAATAACTCACTTTAAAAATGGGCAAAGGAATTGAAAAGAATTTCTCCAAAGGAGGTGATAGGGACAGAGTAGAACAGGTAGGTGGTTGTAGGGTCCTAGTAGGGGACGGTAGGTAGAAGAGTGAAACCTGAAAAAGGTTGGGAGGCCAGTGAGTTAACGATAACTCAGGAGAGCTGCTCCTTGTTTAGTAAAGCAGGCTCAGCTGGGTGTAAACAGCTGATGAAGGAGGAGCTGGCAAAGAAGGAACTAATGATGTATGCCTTGCATCTGTGTCTACTTAAGGGGGGGTGGTGGTCTTCTACCAGCCTATATATATGGCTGTCCACGCAGTCGGAGGGAGAGCAGAGCTTTCCTGTCTGCCTGCTTGTGCCTCTTACAAGTACCCTATCCTAATAAATCCTTTTCTTGTCTATCATTCTTCTTCTCGCTGAATTCTTCTCCGTTGAGGCATGAAGAACCTGAGCCTTGGTGGGTCCAGATGTTGGGTGAGTGTTGAATTAAATCCTGGCCGTGTGGGTTCAAGTCCCAGACAGGGTTTCAGCTGGGATTGAGTCCTGAGGACGTGGGCTCAAGTCCCAAGCAGAGTTTTGGCTGGAGTTAAAGACTTAGCCACATGGGTTCGAGTCCCAAACTGGGTTTTGGCTGGGTTCAAGCCCCAGTCATGTGGGTTCATGTCCCAAACAGGGTTCTATCATGTCTGGGCCCTGGGTTTAAGTTTCAAATCAAGGTAAAACCCTTTCAGAAGCATACATGACAGCAGGGATATGGGAAGATGCTCAGCATTATTAATCGTCTGTGAAAAGCAAATTGAAACCACAATAAGATAACACTTCACACTTGCCTGGTTGGCTTTTTTTTTTTTTTTTAAGTGGTGATAAAGTGGAGAAACTGGAACACTTGCACACTGTTGTTGGATACATAAAATGGTGCAGCCACTATGCAAAGTAGTATGAAATACCATGTGATCCAGTGATTCCCATCTGGGTATTTATCCAAAAGAATTGAATTAGAATCTTGAAGTATCTAGATATTGACACTTCCATGTTCATTGCAGCACTGTTCACAATAGATGTGGAAACAACATAAGTGTCCACCAACAGATGGATGAGCAGAGAAAATGTGGTGTATGTCTGCAATGGAATAATATTCTGCTTTTAAAAAGAAGGAAATTCAGCCATATATGACATGAATGAACCTTGTCTGCATGCTAGTCATTCAGTTATGTCTGACTTTTTTGTGACCCCATGGACTGTAGCCTGCAACGCTCCTCTTGTCCATGGGATTCTCCAAGCAAGAACACTGGAGTGGGTTGCCATTTTCTCCCCTAAAGGATCTTCCTGACCCAGGAATTGAACCTTCATTTCCCATATTTCCTGCATTGCAGGCAGATTCTTGACCCACTGAACCATTGGGGAAAACCCCCAAATGACTCTTGGTAACATGCTGAGTGTAAAAGCCAGTCACTGAAAGATAAATACTGCATGCTTCTATTAAAGCAAGGTATCTAAAATAGTCAAAGTCATAGAATTAAAATGTGGAGTGATGGTTCCCAGGGTCTGGGAGGAAGGGTAAATGTCAAGTTACTAGCCAACAGACATAAAGTTTTAGTTAAGTAAGCTGAATAAGTTCTAAGGATCTGCTATATAACATTGTACCTACAGTCAACAATAGTGTATTTTATACTTTAAATTTCACTGAAAGGGTTGGTATCATGTTAAATGTTCCTACCAGAATAAAATTTAAAAATATAAGGTAATAAGATGAAAAAATTAAGAGTTTTTAATCTCTATACTTAAAAAAAATGAGTTTTTGTCTGCAATTGAAATTAAATCACTAAATTAAAATGAAGCTTTCAATTACCCAATTGATAGTCATGCTCTATAGAAATAGTATTTTGGAAGCTATATGCTGATTACCACTTATCCAGGTAGATTGATTAACATATACCTCAGGGAAAAGAAATCCTAGTATGGAGTTCTCTTTCAATAAGTGCACATTTTCTTAAAATGACTCCCATGAATACCAACATTCATAGAGTGAACTTTATTTATTTATTTTTTTTACTTATTTCCCCAAATTAACATCATCCAAACTCCAAGCTATTACCTTAGAGCTTCTCATACCATGCAGCCTGTGGAAATTTATAGGCACCTGAATAAAGTATTTCCTAGAAGTAATGAGTAAGGAAACTTCTTTATCACACTAAAAGGACAATTTGTAGTGGTCCTACATAATAAAAATATTCTAGTTGTTCTGGCACCTTACTGATACATTTTATAATTACTTACTAGATACATTTTGTAATTGCTTATTGTAATTAGAAGGAATTTTTGATAAGTAGTTTGGTATTAAATATATAAGCCAATTTAGGGAGAATTTAGATCATTACTAATTTTTTTTCTGATGTTATACTGATGTTGTCAAGGGAGTTTTCTTTTTCAATTGGAGGATAATTGCTTTACAAAGTTGTGTTTGTTTCTGCAATATAACAAGGAGAATTAGTCATAGTGTATGTATCTCCCCTCCCTCTTGAACCTCCTTTCCACTCCCACCCCCCACCCCTCTAGGTCATCACAGAGTGCTGGGCTGAGCATTGGCAGGGGAGTATTAATACATAGCATTAAAATTGAAAATATTATATACATTTTTTTAAAACATAAAATTAATTTGATCCTCTTTTGGATCGCACACATTTTATTCTGTGTTCACCAACAGAATCCATTTGAAAGAATCAAAGGCTTAATAGGCTCTCTGCTCACAGGTGTCAGGCTATTTTAGAGCACAGAGGGGAGGAAATTGAATAAATAACTGGTGACTCAGTTATTTACCACTCTCCTCAAGAGGACCTGACAGCGTCTCGCAAATTACAGGGGGATCAGAAACCTAGGCTCTCCAACAAAATAACTCATTCTCTCATATTCAAACACATAAAAAGATACATAATCACAGTCATAATGATGGTAGACTCCTTAATAGGCCTGTTATAGATGCATGTATTTTGGAAGCTATATGCTGATTACCACTTATCCAGGTAGATTGATTAACATATACCTCAGGGAAAAGAAATCCTAGTATGGAGTTCTCTTTCAATAAGTGCACATTTTCTTAAAATGACTCCCATGAATACCAACATTCATAGAGTGAACTTTATTTATTTATTTTTTTTACTTATTTCCCCAAATTAACATCATCCAAACTCCAAGCTATTACCTTAGAGCTTCTCATACCATGCAGCCTGTGGAAATTTATAGGCACCTGAATAAAGTATTTCCTAGAAGTAATGAGTAAGGAAACTTCTTTATCACACTAAAAGGACAATTTGTAGTGGTCCTACATAATAAAAATATTCTAGTTGTTCTGGCACCTTACTGATACATTTTATAATTACTTACTAGATACATTTTGTAATTGCTTATTGTAATTAGAAGGAATTTTTGATAAGTAGTTTGGTATTAAATATATAAGCCAATTTAGGGAGAATTTAGATCATTACTAATTTTTTTTTTCTGATGTTATACTGATGTTGTCAAGGGAGTTTTCTTTTTCAATTGGAGGATAATTGCTTTACAAAGTTGTGTTTGTTTCTGCAATATAACAAGGAGAATTAGTCATAGTGTATGTATCTCCCCTCCCTCTTGAACCTCCTTTCCACTCCCACCCCCCACCCCTCTAGGTCATCACAGAGTGCTGGGCTGAGCATTGGCAGGGGAGTATTAATACATAGCATTAAAATTGAAAATATTATATACATTTTTTAAATCATAAAATTAATTTGATCCTCTTTTGGATCGCACACATTTTATTCTGTGTTCACCAACAGAATCCATTTGAAAGAATCAAAGGCTTAATAGGCTCTCTGCTCACAGGTGTCAGGCTATTTTAGAGCACAGAGGGGAGGAAATTGAATAAATAACTGGTGACTCAGTTATTTACCACTCTCCTCAAGAGGACCTGACAGCGTCTCGCAAATTACAGGGGGATCAGAAACCTAGGCTCTCCAACAAAATAACTCATTCTCTCATATTCAAACACATAAAAAGATACATAATCACAGTCATAATGATGGTAGACTCCTTAATAGGCCTGTTATAGATGCATGTATACCATTGTTTTTCTGTGAATGTTGTTGCTAACTGTTTCTACCTTTGACCATTAGATAGCATATTCCAGTTGTCATGGAAACCAGAATATCAGCATAGCAATCAGTTTTATATTAGCTTTCCTAGGAACTGAAATACAAATTCTTCATCAAAATCAATGCAGTAAATGAATGTATGAATAAGCTATTAGGAGAGATTATTTCAGCAATCCTCTCAAAATTTATCATTGGAATGAAATAAAAGGATTTTGAAACAATGAATGAAAGTGGAAGAAAAGGATAGTTAATCATTCTGAATTTCCTGCCAGACACACAAAAACCAGGTTCATTGTCAGTTTAGGACCTCCTTAGGACCTGAAATAAGAGATGCTTGTGCTGAAAGGGATTTCACAATACATATAGCCCCAAGCCAGGGGTAAGCATTCAATAGCTGATTTAGAAGATTATCACATTCTCTTTTTTTATTGTACTTTAGCTTGTGCCACAGCTTAGTCGTTTACTTATTACTCAGATGCTAAAACTAAATGACTAACTGAATGAATGAATAAAGTGCAACAGAAAAATGTCAGAATCTGGACATCTGGATGACCCCCAGGAGGAATCAGAACCTGAGTAAAATGTGAAAATGTGATTTTTCCCTCCACCAAGATCCTTGTTGATAATGGAGATATTTGATTAAAACTGTTCCCAGGAATGTATTGAGGCCATGTCCAAGAATTTTTGATACTTCTGGAACAATATGGGGAGGAGGAAATTTAGTGACAGTTAACCTTCCAGATATAGGACTAAAAAAACCGGCCATGGAGGAGCTACCTGGACTAAGGACACTGGCAAATTTTAGAGAAATGGTTATGAAAATGGTAGGATGAAGAAAATGATTATAGAAAAGATTAACTTCTTGTTCCAAAACAAATTGGAACTGACTGTCCTTTTTCCTCATCCATAAATACCATGGGAGTGAAAGGCAAAGGAGAAAAGGAAAGATAAACCTATCTGAATGCAGAGTACCAAAGAATAGCAAGGCGAGATAAGAAATCCTTAAGTGAACAAGGCAAAAAAAAAAAAAAAAAAAAAATTGAGGAAAAAAATTGAATAGGAAAGACTAGGTATCTCTTCAAGATAGATACCAAGGGAATATTTCATGGGTGCAATAAAGGACAGAAATGGTATGGATCTACAGAAGCATAAGATATTAAGAAGAGGTGGCAAGAATACACAGAAGAGCTATACAAAAAAGGTCATAGTGACCCAGATAGCTATGATGATGTGATCACTCATCTATAGCCAGACATCCTGGAGTGTGGAGTCAAGTGGGCCTTAGGAAGCACCACTATGAACACAGTAGTGGAGGTGATAGAATTTCCAGCTGAGATATTTCAAATTCTAAAAGATCCTATTGAAGTGCTGCACTCAATATGCCACCAAATTTGGAAAACTCAGCAGTGGCCACAAGACTGGAGAAAGTCAGTTTTCATTCCAATCCCAAAGAAGGGCAATACCAAAGAATGTTCACACTACCTCACAATTGGACTCATTTCACATCCTACTAAGGTAATACTCAAAATCCTTAAAACTAGGCTTCACCAGTACGTAAACCAAGAAATTCCAGATGTATAAGCTGGATATAGAAAAGACAGAGGAACTAGAAATCAAATTGCCAACATCCATTGGATCATAGAAAAAGCAAGGAAATTCCAGAAAAGCATCTATTTCTGCATAATTGACTACCCTAAAGCCTTTGACTGTGTTGTTGTTGTTCAGTTGCTAATTCATGTCCAACTCTTTGTCACCCAACGAATTGCAGCATGCCAGGCTCCCCTGTCCTTCACTATCTCCCAGAGTTTTCTCAAACTCCTGTCCATTGACTCAGTGATGCCATCCAACCATCTCATCCTCTGTTGCCTCCTTCTCCTCTTGCCCTCAATCTCCCAGCATCAAGGTCTTTTCCAAAGAGTTGGCTCTTCACATCAAGTGACCATAATATTGGAACTTCAACTTCAGCACCAGTCCTTCCAGTGAATATTCAGGGTTGATTTCCTTTAGGATTGACTGGTTTGATCTCTTTGTTGTCCAAGGAACTCACGAGAGTCTTCTCCAGCACCACAGTTCGAAAGCATCAATTCTTCAATGCTCAGCCTTCTTTATGGTCCAACTTTCATGTCCATACATGACTACTGGAACAAGCATAGCTTTGATTATACAGACCTTTGTCAACACACTGATGTCTCTGTTTTATTTTAAAATACACTGTCTAGGTTTGTTATAGCTTTTTTTTGTTTTGTTTTGTTATAGATTTTTTACCAAGGAGCAAATGTCTTACTTTCATGGCTGTGGTCACCATCCACATTGATTTTTGAGCCCAAGAACATGTTTACACTTTTCCCCCATCAATTTGCCGTGAAGTAATAGGATCAGAAGCCATGATCTTGGCTTTTTGAATGTTGAGTTTTTAAGCTAGTCTTTTTACTATCCTCTTTGACCTTAATCAAGAGTCTCTTTAGTTCCTCTTCACTTTCTGTCACTAGGGTGCTGTCATCTACATATCTGTTATTGATATGTCTCCCAGCAATCTTGATTCCAGCTTGTGCTTTATCCAGCCCAGCATTTTGAATGATGTATGCTGTATAGAGAGCTTCCTGGGTGGCTCAGCAGTAAGGAATCGGCCTGCAATGCAGGAGTTGCAGGAGATGTAGGTTCGATCCCTGGGTTGGGAACATCACCTGAAGGAAGGCACAGCAACCCATTCCAGTATTCTCACTGGGAAAATCTCAGAGACAGAAGAGCCTAGCGGGTTACTGTCCATTGGGGTTGCAATGAGTCAGGACTGAAGCAGTTGAGCACAAAAATATAAATGTGAAAATATATAAAAATATAAATATAAATGTGAAACATTAGAGGTGTAATACATTACAATGGTGAAAACAAACAAAACAAAACGTAGACATCGTCCAGAAAAGTTACCACAGGAAAAAAGAGCCTTAATATTTGTCAAGGTCCAATTAGAAATAGAAGCATATTGGTCAGACTGTAGTTAGGAAACAGAAACCACATGAGTTAGCAAGAGTGAGGATTTAACAGAGGTAATTGGCTAAACAGTCTCGGAACATCTAAATAAACATAAAAGGAAGACTAAATGTATATAGAAATAGAAAGAACAGGGGGCTTCCCTGGTAGTCCAGTGGGTAAGGACACCGCTTTGCAGTGCAAGGGGCGCTGGTTGGATCCCTGGCCTGGGAAGATCCCGCGTGCCGCAGAGCGGCTGGACCAATGTGTCCAACTAACAAGCTGGAGCTCTGGAACGCATGCACCCAGAGCCAGTGCTCTGCAGGGAGAGGGGCCACTGCAATGGGAGGCCCACACAGGCCAGAGAACAGGGATGAATGGAAATAAATAAATGAACGACCAATAGAAGTGGCCAAAAAAAAAAAAAAAAACAGGAAGCAATCCCACTCTCAAACCTGGGCAAACCAAAGGAAGATCTGGGTGTTATAAAAACTGTAAGAGGGGAGGATGGTTCCCTTATTGCTAAAACTCAGATCTCTGAGGAAGAGAGACTGTCGAGTTGGTGTTGGTTCCTAAAATGGCTCCTCAAAGGAAAGCCACCCATGAGGGAAGGCTATCTTTGAGAAGAGGGAGCTGCCTGACTGGTACTGACACTCAGAATCTCAGAGGAGGACCCCACACCACACACTAGTTGAGACCCAGACCTCTGAGAAAAGAGAATCCAAGAAGACTTATTGTAGGGTTTTCTGAAAGGTGCAATTATGAGTGCCTTGGAGTTGGAGGATAAACAGAAAAATGTACATTGTTGAAGGTCATTTGCTAGGATAACAATATGAAACATGGAAAGCAGAGAAGGAACTCTCTCTCTCTGCCCCTCTCTCCCTCCTGTTTTAACCATTTTAACCTTGGGTGAGTTATGGTAAGTCTTGTATGTATTTCAATGTTTGGTGTGCTTCTAAAAATACTCTTCAATTTCAATTTCTATTTTGTAATTGCTTATATATCTCAATGGTAAAGCATCTGCCTGCAATGCATTCCAGTATTCTTGTTGGGGAAATACCATGGACAGAGGAGCCTGGGGGCCTACAGTCCACGGGGTCACAAAAAAAGTCAGACAGAACTTAGCAGCTAAACAACAGTGTGAGGAGATTCTCAAAGACAGAAAAAGAGCTATATTGGTAATCTCTACAACTGTTAGGCATTTTCCTTTCAACTCTTTAAAGTTTCTGAACCATCACTTTCTACATTACAGTGCTCACTTTCAGAGTGTATTACGTTCAAAACAGAGTACCACAAGTCAAAAAAATATGTTAAACCCACTGTCAATTCCATAATGTTTTGAATTTGGTTGTCTTTTCTCAATTTGCCCACTGCTATTCATATTTCAGAGTCCTCATATAGCTTCTCCACTCATTCTATTCAAGTTGGACTTGTATTCAGTGGCAGAAATGGGTGGTATGTGTTTATTTTGTATTACCTGGAATCAGAATCAACATTCCTATCTTCATATGTTTCTACCACTATGTTCACCTCACAAGCACACACGTAGCTCACAAAGCCAATTCCCTTTCCTTCAGAGGACTACGTATAAATGTTAATCAGTCTGGAAGCCAATAGACAAATCTTACTTTCGATGCCAGAAAGACCAGCAAGTAAAGATGCATAAAATATACTCTATTGTTCAGTGAATAAGCTCCGTGTACACGAAAGAAAAGTGAAAGTGTTAGTTGCTCAGTTGTATCCAACTCTGAGACCCCATGGAACTGTAGCTGGCCAGGCTCCTCTGTCCATGGCATTCTCCAGACAAGAATACTGGAGTAGCTGACCATTACTTACTCCAGTAGATCTTCCAAACCCAGGGACAAAATTGTCTCTTGCGTCTCCTGCATTGCAGGCAGATTCCTCACTGTCTGAGCCACCAGGGAAGCCCAATAACACAGTGGAAAAATTCTGTTTCCCACAAATGTGCACACAAAACTTTTCCTTGTTTAGAAAAAAAAAAAAGCTTTACATTTTACTTTGCTAAGTAATTCAACAGCATATTTTTCAGCTGGTCTTTCAATCTGGATAAACAGAATGTTTTCTCATTGTATACCATTTGTGCCAGTAACTTTTCCCAAATTTCTCAATTTTAAGGGAAGTTTTTTTTTAACTTCTCATTTAGTACAATATTTCCATTTATCCTAAAATTCCAAATATAATTGAATGTTTTCTTTTCACACAAAGGCAGGTTTATATAAAGATAATATATAAATACATCTGAAGATAATTCCTTTTGAAATATACTCCGGGATTAGAAGTACCTCTGACTGTAGTCCATGTTCTGTATTGCTCACCAGAGAACAGAAATGACAAAGGCCTTTCATGAGAAATCTCACAGAAAAAGAAATACATTCTGAGTGTCTAGTACAGTGATTTTTAAATTTGAAACTTTGAAATATCCTCAAAGTTCCTGAAATGGAATAGTCCACAAAAAATATTTCCTACTTTTCTCTTCCTGCTAATTATTTGTATTTACATTGTGTTCCTGGGAAACTCATGAGACTTGAACTGCTTAATTTTTAAGATTAATATAGCAGAGTGTATTGAGCACTTTTTTATGTTTCTTAGATTACAGTCAATTGAAAAATGAGACTTGAGTGACAGAGAGGTGGACATCAAAACGTTAGCTTTCTTCCTGATACTTAACCAAAATGCTTGCAAATAATTTCCCCTAGAGTTAGACAAATTTAGTTATCCAATCTCTGTTACTGCGAGAGACTGCTGCCTTCCTCATATCCTAGCACCACAGAACAAGTCCATTTTAACTTACAGCATAAAGAAAGTCAGAAAGACTACACATTGCAGGCAGTCAGATCCAAAGACAGAAGACAAGACTGATCCAGGAATACTCTATTTCTACTCCCAAGCTCACTAATCATACTCCCCGAGGGAGGAAAGGGTAGGGAGAGAGATCAGTCCTTCAATAGGGAAACAAATAGCGAGGGAAATGGAGGACCTTCGACCCACCTTCATTTCAGTGTTTCATAAGACTTTTGTTTGTTTAACTCACATGTCTTAAACCATTAATTAAGCTTATAGTAAGTCAAGTGTGTAGCTGCATATCCCATTATCAGATTTTACTAGAGATGTCCTTTCACTCAGCATATGGAAGCCGCCTTACTAATAATTGCCAATTGAGCCCTGTGCTCTTGGAACTACAGTTAGTGCCATCAATTCTTTCTGGATTATGTCTAGCTACCTGGCCACCGTGCTGTCATTAGCAAGATTTCCCATGCCTGTAGCAGTAAATTATTCATTTACAAAAACAGTCTTGCTCTCTTTATAGTCCTAGTCTCCCTCTCCTATTTCTCATCCTCCCTTACATTCATCTATGTTGTAATATAGTTCATCAGAAGTTCTAATATTAGGTCACATTTAGATAGACCAATAATAAAATGTAGACATCTCTGAATGTAGAGATGTTCCAAATTTGAAAACAATTCAAAAACTCTCATTTCCCTTTATGAATTTTTCATGAATAAATCAATCCCAAAGAATTTAATAAAAATTAATCTGTCTCCTGTGTCTAATCAAATTAAAATCTGAAGACCTTAAGCTCCTCCATGTTTTGCTTTTTATTTAATTTTGGCCAAAGTTGTTCCTGATGCTTGGATAATGCTGAGCTTATGTCAAAAGTTCCATCCTCCAGTGTATTTCATTGGAATGAGTATAGTGCTTTTAAAACAAATTACTTTATTGAGACATGATTAACATAAAAATCTGCACATTTTCCATGTATACAACTTTGAGTTTGGAGCTAAGTATACAACCATGAAAACATCATCAAAATCTATGTCATAAATATATCCATCACCTCCAAGTTTTCTCCTGTCTTCTTTATTAGTATCATTTTTTGTGATAAAAGCACTTAACATAAGATCTCTCCCCTTAGCAAATTTTTCAGTATTAAGTATATTATTAGCTATAGGCACTGTGCTCTATGGTATACCTCTAGGACTTATTCATCTTACATAATTGTTTGTACCCTTTGACTAATACCTTTCTGTTGGTAAAGTATTCTTCAGCCTCAGAAATCATACAGGAGTTGAATGGCAGGTTTCTCAGGAGCTTCACTTTAAAAAAAAAAAGTACAAATAAAAAGCAAATCTGAAGACATCTGATTTCCATTTCCTTCATTTAACAAATATTTTGAGGGCACCTCTTATTTGCCAGGCACTGCTCAGAGCAGTAGATGTGAAGCAGAAATAAAAGAGGCAAAAATCCCTTTGAGGCTGGTCCTGAAGCTGATATTCTAGGAAGCTCATAATAAGTACAAGTAGAAAACCGAAGCAAATTCCAGATTTTCAAGGCAATTATGCCATGTAAAATTATGTTCCCAGAGCACAGTACATGATGTTGCCAAAGACCATAGCAACAATTGAATGGTACTTGATGAAAAGAGGGGACATGCACACAACCCCAGCTTCAGTACTGCTAATCATTTATGTAACTTGTTTAGATGATAAGGCTGAATTATAAATTCAATGAGAGGAATCACCTTGTAAGAAGTCAATATGGAAAAAAAGAGGTCAGTATGGAACCATATTATTTAAGCATCTATGGTTGAGTAGGAAAGATCCACTTGTTAACTAAAAAAAGGTGAACAACTTGAGAGTTGTGAGTTAAGTTTTATTTGGGGCATAATTAGGACTGTAGCCCGAGAGGCAGCACCTCAGATTGCTCTGAGAGACTGCTCCAAAGAGGTAGCAGGAGTAAAATCAATATATAAAGTTTTGACAAAAGGGGATTTCAATACTATTAAACATTCATTTTACAAAGAGGGTTTTTGGTTAGTCACAAGGATCTGATGTCACCCTGAAGGGATCTAGTGCTTTCTAGGTATGAGGAAATGCATGGATTGAGATCATAAAATCTGTTCCTAAAAACATCTGCCCGTCTAAAGACCTGCCCCATCAGATTCTCTGGAGCACAGAGTGCCTCACTCCACCCTGAACTCCCTCGGGGATGTTGAGAGTCAGCAGCTGTCACAGCACAGGGTTTGGTCTCTGCAGAGGCAGATGGCAAATGCCCTTGTTGTTCAGTCACTGGCAATGTAATTGGTAAGTGCCAATCTGTAGTTGCCACACTCACGAATACTGAATCTCTATCAGAGATGTCATTTTAGACATTGCTATCTTCTAAGATTATAAATCTGGAATGATTGCCAGCCCCAATGACAAGTTCTTACCTGAAGCACCTATCTTTACTATTAAGTATTTTACATCCTCTTAATTTCCATTTCTACTCCATGTTTCTCATATGATGATACTTAGAACATGTGGGTTTTTGTTTAGTGACGAGTTTCTAGGCTCTTTCATAAGTGTACATTTTTATCCTATGCCATAAGAGTTGCTCTTACATATTTATACAAAGAAATTGTATAGGCCTGTGACATTTGCTTAGAACAAATGTTAGTTCAATAAGGTCACAGGATAAAGGATTAACATACAAAAATCAATTGTATTTTTAGATGCTGACAATGGACATGCAGAGATCAAAATTGGAAAAAAAAACATAATTTACCATAATTGCAAATAAATTGAAATACTTAAGTATACATTTATCAAAATATGTACAGGATCTATATGCTGATAATTACAAAATTCTGATAAATAAAAGAAGAGATACGTAAATGGAGAGAAGTACTGTGTACATGAATTGCCTAACTCAACATAGTAAAGCTGTGAATTTATCTCTAGACTCACTGGAACTCCTATAAAAATCTCACTAGTCTTTTTTAGACATAGGTAACCTTAATCAAAATTGTATACATAAAGACATGGGATTTAATAGAGCCTAAACAATTTTGTAAAAAAGTAATGTCACTGTATCCAATGTTACATGTGTTTATATCTATGCCATAATGAAGATATTATTATACTAGAGGGGACATAGATACATATGTCAAAAGGAACAGAATAGAAAATCCAAAAATGGACTCATACAAGAATGCTCAACTGATTTTTGACAATGTTGCAAAAACAAATCAGTAGTATGGAGCAATTGGATATCCAAAAATAAGTGAACTGTAACCTAAACATCATACCTTATTAAAAATATTAACTTAAATGTAGCACAGCTATAAATGTAAAACCTAAAACTATAAAATCTCTGGAAAAAATAAAGCATAAGAAAAAATCTTTGGGAAAAAAGGCTTAGCAGTGTTTTTAGTTCTTAACACTATTAGCACAATGAAAAAAGGAAAGAATGATCAATTAGACCTCATTTAAACTGAAAGCTTTTGCACTTGAAAGTCCAATGTGAAGTGGATGAAAAGAAAAGCTACAAACTGGACAAATATTTGCACAGTACACATCCAATAAAGAATTAGTGTTTAGATTATACTAGAGAACTCTCAAAGCTCAACAGTAAATAGAAGTTAGAAAGTAGGCCAAAGATATAAACAAACATTTTACCAAACAGAATACTCAGATGGGCAACAAGCACATGAGAAGATAGTCAATATGTGTAACCATTAGAAAATGCATATTAAAACCACAATGAGATATTACTACATACCTATAAGAAGGACTAGAACTACCAACATAATATTTCAAAGAACTAGTGAAAACAGGCATTATCATTTGGCTTCTTATCTCAGGGAGAAAGAGTCGTCTTTCATCAGATGTATACTAGGCATGGATTTTTCTTAGAAGTTTTTTTATCAGGTTGAAGAGGTTCTTTACTATTCTGAGATTGTTGAGTGTTTTTATCATGATAGAATATTGAAAATTTTTAGTTTTTTTCTGCATTGTTAAAAATGATCTTTTTTTCCCTTTATTCCATTAAGATGATGTATTACACTGTTTGATATTTGTATGATGAACTGCCCCTTGAATTCCTGGTACAAATTCCATTTGGTCATAGTGCTGAATCTTAATTTTCTGGTATATTCAGTTTGCCTGAATATTCATTGGAAAGACTGATGCTTGGGTTACCTGATGTGAAAAGCCAACTCATTGAAAAAGACCCTGATGCTGGGAAAGCCTTGAAGGCAGGAGGAGAAGGGCACAACAGAGTATGAGATGGTTGGATGGCATCACTGACTCAATGGACATGAGCTTGAGCAAACCCTGGGAGATAGTAAGGGACAGGGAAGCCTGACATGCTGCAGTTTATGGGGTTACAAAGAGCCGGACATGACTTAGTGACTGAAGAACAACAATACAGTTTGCTAGTTTTTTGTTGAGGATGTTTGCATCTGTATTCATGGGGATATTAGTCTGCAGTTTTCATGTGTTGTTTTTTTCTGGCGTTAGGTACAGGGTCATGCTGGCCTCACAAAATGAGCAAGAAGAATTCCCTCCTCCTCTATTTATTCAAAGATTCTGAGAGAGATAAATGTCCACTCTTCTTCAAAACTTTGGCAGAATTTATGAGTGAAGACCAGTCATGGGGTTCTCTTATCTGAGAAATTTTTGATTATTTATTTTAATATCCTTATTTATTATAAGAACCATGCATATTTTCTATTTTTTCCTGAATCACTTTTAAAAAATTATTTATTTATTTATTTCAATTGGAGGATAATTAACTTTACTGTGATGGTTTTTGTCATACATCAATCTAAATTGGCCTTAGATATACATGTGTCTCCTCCATCCTAGGTCATGGAAGCAACCAGATGTCCATTGGCAGATGAATGGATAAGGAAGTTGTGCCATATATACACAATAGAGTATTAATTAATTATAAAAATGACTGAATTTGAGTCGGTTCTAAATGAGGTAGATGAACCTAGAGCCTATTATACAGACTGGATATCTTTCAATTATTTATTTCCAATAATTTGTCCATTACATACAACATACAACTTTTTGACATCCAGTTGTTCATAGTATTCTTATTCAGTTCAGTCACTTGGTTGCTTCCAACTCTTTGTGACCTCCTGGACTACAGCACACCAGGCCTTCACCATCTCTATATAGTATTTGTCTGTCTCTCTGTCTGGCTTACTTTACTAAGCATAATATTCTCTAAGTTCATCCATGTTGCTGAAAATGAAATATCATACTGTGTTTTGTACAAATGGAAGGTTCGTGGCAACCCTTAGACAAGCAAGTCTATCAGCAGCATTTTTCCAGCAGCATTTGCTCACTTTGTGTCTCTGTGCTACATTCTGGTTAATTCTCACAGTATTTCAAACATTTTCATTATTATTATATTTGCTATGCTGATCAGTGATTCAGTGATCTCTTATGTTGTTAATGTGATTGTTTTGGGACACCATGAACCCATTAAGATGGCAATCTTAATAAATGTGTGCATTCTCATGGCTTCACCAACTGGTTATTCCTCTGTCTCTTATCCTTTTTCTTAGGTCTCCCTATTTTCTGAGACACCCACCACAATTTGAAATTAGGCTACTCAATAATCCTACAATGGACTCCAAGTGTTCAAGTGAAAAGTCACTTGTCTCTCACTTTAAATCGAAAGCTAGAAATGGGCTTACTGAGGAAGGTGTTTTACTTTTCACTGTAAAGCAAAAGCTAGAAATGATTAAACTTAGGGAAGAAGGTATGTTTTGAAAGCCAACATAAGCTGAAAGCTAGGCCTCTTGTGCCAAACATTAGCCAATTGTGAGTGCAAAGGAAACATTTTTAAAGGAAATTAGGAGTGCTGCTCCAGTGAACACACAAATGATAAGCAAGTGAAGCAGCCTTATTGATGATATGGAAAAAGTTCCAATTGTCTGGATGGAAGATCAAACCAGCCAAATTTCCTTAAACCAAAGCCCAATCCAGAGCAAGGGCTTAACTTCAATCCTATGAAGGCTGAGAGAGATGAGAAAACTGTAGAATAGTTTGAAGCTAGAGATTGGTTCATAAAGTTTAAGGAAAGAAACCATTTTAATAACATCAAAGTGCAAGGTGAAGCAGCAAGTCCTGATGCAGAAGTTCCAGCAAATTATCCAGACCATCTAGCTAAGAAAATTAATGAAGGTAGCCTTCATAGCTAGACAGAAGTCAATACTTGGCTTCAAAGCTTCAAAAGACAGGGCAACTCTCTTATTACTGGCTCACACAACTGGGGACTTTTAAGTTGAAACCAGTGCTCACTTACCATTCTTTAAATCCTAAGGCCCTTAAGAATTGCACAAAATCTAATCTGCCTGTGCTATATAAATGGAACCACAAAATCTGGAAGACTGCACAAGTGTTTGCATGGTTTACTGAATATTTTAGGCCCTCTGTTGAGACCTATCACTCAGAAAAAAGGTTCATTTCAAAATATTACTGCTCATTGGCAATAACCCTGGTCACTCAAGAATTATGATGGAGGGCTTCTCTGGTGGTCCAGTGGGTAAGGACACTGCCTTGCAGTGCAAGGGGCGCCAGTTCGATCCCTGGCCTGGGAGGATCCCATGTGCCGTGGAGCGGCTGGACAGATATGTCCAACTACTGAGCCGGAGCTCTGCAGCAGCAAAGGCCACTGCGATGGGAAGCCTACACGGGCCAAAGAACAAAAAACAATGGACGAAAATAGATAAATGAAAGACCAATAGAAGTGGCACCTCCTCCCAAAAAAGTTGTAAAACAAAAATTAAAAGAATTATGATGGAGATGTGCAATGAGAAACTGTTCTTGAAAGGAAGTCAATCAATGTGGCATTTTTCATTGTTCTCAGTCTAAAAACCTGCCAGTCACTCCAACCTTCAGCAACCACCACCTTGATTAATCAGCAGCCACAAACACCAAGGCAAGACTCACTACTAGCAAGAAAATTATAACCCATTGAAGGCTCAGATGATGGTTTGCATTTTTTAGCAGTAAAATAGTTTAAAATTAAGGCATGCATATTTTTTAGACATAAGACTATTGTACACTTAAGACTATAGCATACTGTACATATAACTTTTATATGCCTTGGGGAATCAAAACATTTGTGTGACTCGCTTTAGTGCAATATTTGTTTTATTGAGGTGGTCTGGCACTGAGCCTGCAGTATCTCTGAGGTGTGCCTGTATTTAACCATATTCAGAAAATTGTTGTCTTTGCCTAAGTGGAAGCTTTTGTATGTAATATATTTCTAAATTCTTAAATCCTGGTTCATTTGCTCCTTCTAACAACTTGGAATGACTTACCAGTCAGTATTTGTATTACTGAAACTTATTGGAGCTACTGTATGAATAGACCAGATGATAAAGCTTGCTTGGCTTATGACTATGTTTTTGGAGATAAAGGAGTCAGAACAAAGTGCTTAAATTTCCTACAGCTTATATTAAACTAGATGGGCTCTTAAGCAGTCAGCCTGGGCTCCTGCTTATAGAGTAGCCTGATCGTGAATACAATGACTCTAGCTTCTTTTGTCATATTAAGAGGATCCAGTCACTGTCAGTTAGGAAAACGGAGAAAAATCTGTCGGTTTTAAGAAACCATCAAGCCATTGAAGAATTTATACTCCTATAAATGAAGTTTCAGGGAAGTATATAGTAAACAATCCTTCTCGAGGTTGCCAAAATGACTTACTGAATGCTCAGTTTTCATTCACACACATATAGACTGCATTAACTTTATTTTTAAGTGAGGTTGTTTTCTTGCAAAACCAATTGAAGCTAGTGATAGTATATATTATCTCTGTTATAGGTTTGATGTCTAAAAGGTATATTTCCAAAAATAAATAGGCATAATAGGGGAAATTTAGGAATTATGTTAAAAGGATATCCCATACTTTATATCAATTAAGCAAAAAAATGAATAGTTCTAGAAAAATATACATGAAATTTAAACAATTACTATTATTACCTGACACCAGTGACTTTTTGTGTAAAAAAGAGAATGTGAATTGTATTTTAAAATATTAAATACACTTAAAAGAAATGAAATATTCTCCTTTAAATTTGAGGAACTGGTTCATTTCATCTAAGGTTTTAAATTTGTGCTTATAGTGTTTCTGATTGTATTTCATTACCTTTTTAACATCCATAGAATGAATACTGATGTCCCCTCATTTGTTCCTTACATTGGTCATTTGTGTCTTGTTTTTCTTGGTTATCCTAGCTAAAGTCTTATTAAAATCTTTTCAAAGAAGAAGATTTAGGTTTTATTGATTTCATAGAGTTTCAGGGAAACTCTATTGTTTCCCTGTTTTCGGTTTTGTTGATTTCTACTCTAATATTTGGTTTCTTCTACTTGTTTTGGATCTAATGTGCTCTTCTTTCTCTGTCTTTTTTTTTTTTAAGGTCAAAACTTAAGTATTGATTCTAGCAAAGGGATAGGGGGAAATGTTGGACTCTATCATAGCTAGAGTTGGAAAAATTATTACTTTTTAATAATTCTCGGAGTCAGAACAAAGTGCTTAAATTTCCTACAGCTTATATTAAACTAGATGGGCTCTTAAGCAGTCAGCCTGGGCTCCTGCTTATAGAGTAGCCTGATCGTGAATACAATGACTCTAGCTTCTTTTGTCATATTAAGAGGATCCAGTCACTGTCAGTTAGGAAAACGGAGAAAATCTGTCGGTTTTAAGAAACCATCAAGCCATTGAAGAATTTATACTCCTATAAATGAAGTTTCAGGGAAGTATATAGTAAACAATCCTTCTCGAGGTTGCCAAAATGACTTACTGAATGCTCAGTTTTCATTCACACACATATAGACTGCATTAACTTTATTTTTAAGTGAGGTTGTTTTCTTGCAAAACCAATTGAAGCTAGTGATAGTATATATTATCTCTGTTATAGGTTTGATGTCTAAAAGGTATATTTCCAAAAATAAATAGGCATAATAGGGGAAATTTAGGAATTATGTTAAAAGGATATCCCATACTTTATATCAATTAAGCAAAAAAATGAATAGTTCTAGAAAAATATACATGAAATTTAAACAATTACTATTATTACCTGACACCAGTGACTTTTTGTGTAAAAAAGAGAATGTGAATTGTATTTTAAAATATTAAATACACTTAAAAGAAATGAAATATTCTCCTTTAAATTTGAGGAACTGGTTCATTTCATCTAAGGTTTTAAATTTGTGCTTATAGTGTTTCTGATTGTATTTCATTACCTTTTTAACATCCATAGAATGAATACTGATGTCCCTCATTTGTTCCTTACATTGGTCATTTGTGTCTTGTTTTTCTTGGTTATCCTAGCTAAAGTCTTATTAAAATCTTTTCAAAGAAGAAGATTTAGGTTTTATTGATTTCATAGAGTTTCAGGGAAACTCTATTGTTTCCCTGTTTTCGGTTTTGTTGATTTCTACTCTAATATTTGGTTTCTTCTACTTGTTTTGGATCTAATGTGCTCTTCTTTCTCTGTCTTTTTTTTTTTTAAGGTCAAAACTTAAGTATTGATTCTAGCAAAGGGATAGGGGGAAATGTTGGACTCTATCATAGCTAGAGTTGGAAAAATTATTACTTTTTAATAATTCTCATATAAATTTTAAATCTTTAATATTGGTTTTTATCTGGCGATACCTACTTATATTTTATAAAATATTTATTTATTGCAAGTTATCTTAGCCTGAGTGTCCACAAAAGAGAGTGTGATGCAAGACTTTCCATTTGGGTAGCTCATTTGGAAAATGGTTCAACTGAATTAGGGTAAGGAAAACGTATGGTGAAGCAAGGAAGGAGGAAATGTCAAACAAGGGTGTGTTATTAAAATCCACATCACTAAAGGCAATGGTGCTTGACCCTATGGATCCAAAGTTGGCATCCATCTTTGTGAAGATGAATAACTATCAACTCTAAGATAGAATTGTATTCAATGTAGAATGAGGTAGCTGGATGAGATCCTTGAAGGAAGGGATGGAATTGAGTGCCCAGCATCAGATGTTGCTTTTGGGGAGTTATACATCCAGAACTGGAAGTAGCTTCATCACCCTTGGAGAGAGCCAGTGCTGTTGACCTCAAGCTTAGGCTCCATTCCAGCCACCAGGACAATTCATCGGTTCATTGTGCCTGAACCACGATGACTGAGGAGGGAAGCTGTTTGACATCCATCTGAGCCATCAGATCCGCTTGGTTGCTAACTGCCTTCTCCACAGTCGGTTCCTTGGATGGCCATTAATATGAGGCACAAAGACATCTATGCTTTGTTTTCATTATCATAGTTCTAACCACATGCCTCTTATCCAAATTTTCTTACTTCAATTTCCAATCATTCTTCCAAGTCCGGGAGACCACCACAAGGTACTACTCCCTCCATACAGACTGCAGAACCTGGTATAATGCTCACAGCTCTGCCAACTGGAAGTCTGCTCCTTTAGCATTATTCTACTCTAACTGAAGCTGAAGTGTGGTGACAGTCCATTTACAGTGATCATCAGTATTTAGTGCTCACACATCTGTGCACTAGGTTTAATGTTAATAATTTCCTCCTTTGGAGCTGGTCACAGATCACCTCCTGCCTCACGAGGGGCATCAAAGGCATGGAGGCTTGTGCAATCAATTTATTTGTGCTTTCTCAAGCTGGATCCTGAAGCATGCCCATTGTAGGGTGGACTGCTATTGAGCTTGACAGATCTTATCCTTGATGAATATTATACAGCTTGTGGGCCTTCCCAGGTGGCACTAGTTGTAAAGAACGTGTCTGCCAATGCAGAAGACTTAAGAGATGCAGATTCAATCCCTGGGTCAGGAAGATCCCCTGGAGTGACCCACTCCAGTGTTCTTACCTGGATAATCCCTTGGACAGATGAGCCTGACGGGCTACAGTCCATAGGATTGAACAAGTAAGACATGACTGAAGCAACTTAGCACAACAGCACCACAGCTTGTGGTGGGCAGCTCCTGTGACATAGTTACTTGCTATCTCTTGGTTAGGCACTCCATATATATTACTACTAACTCAAAAGCATGTAAGAAGCCATGTTTTAATTGGTAAGTAGTTTACTGACATAAGAGGTATGAATTTTGCTCAGAATCCCAGAATTCTTTGTGACAACTCCCGTATTATGGCTTAAAATGACTTACTGCATCCTTATTAATCATAGGGAGTGTAAGCATTATCAAATATAGTGAATCATATGGCCTGAGTAACAGAATAATTTTCACTGCAAATTTGAAAACTTGGTGGAGGATCAAGTCTGTTAACATTAGACTTGGACTTGCCAAGTCTCGTGTATTATTATTTTTTTTTTTGGTACAAAAGAAACAAGCTGTTCATACACCTAGCCCTGGAATACTATCTATAAGGCACAGCCACAGACCTCTGCCAGTTAAACTAGTTCAATTCCACTCTGACCATGCTTCCCATTATGGTAATTATACCTGTCCCTGAGGTTTTGTGCTGCAACCTGAGCTCTGCAATCTTATTATCTCCATTGGAACATAGTTTACTTCTAATTATGGCTTGCGGAGGAGAGCTAACATTGAGTTTTTTAAAAAAATGTCAAGTGTTCCCTTCACCAATGTCAAGTGTTCCTTCTCACTACTTTATTATAGTAGGGTCTTCTCTGCCCTCTGAGAGAAAATATATTTTAAGAGCTAGGTTCTCTTGTTTCATGTAATAAATTATTTCTAATACCTTCATTCCCTTTGATCTTCTCACCAATTCTTCAGTACTCTGGAAAGGAAGCTCTAATATCTCTGTCTCATTTTCCATATATACCCTGTTGTCCAAGTTTAAGGATGTAATCCAAGTGTATGAAGGCAGCTCTAGGTGATTGATCCCTGAGTCATAGGTATGTACTCCTATGCCAGCGAGTCCTCAAAATCCATTCCAAGATATATTATCCCAGTTCATACTTGTACATATTAGCCAGTTCCTATAGTTCATTCTGTAATTTCCAACTAAACAGAGGCTGCATTTTGTTCCTTGTGCTGTGATGATACCTTACCCTTGGCATGAGTTGGAAGCAATTAAAAATATCAGTGTTGTCTGTTCAGTAAGGCAATCAGTGTCTTTTCAAGGCAGCTGCCTTAGGTGAAGCTATTGCCTTGTTTCCAGGAACAGGAGGTTGCTCTCCCAAAAGTAAGGGTTAGGGGACTGCTTTTGCCAGAGAATTTTGAAAGATCCTCACATTCATTACTCCAGGACTCAGAGTTTTACTCTTTCCTTATGAGGAGATGATAGATAGATAGATAGATAGACAGACAGATAGATATAGAGATCTATAAGTGTTGTGAGTGCAGTTTCCATGCAGGTCTGCAACTTTACAGTTAGAATCAGCGTCTGTTATTCAGCTGTCTTGTATTATGACTCGAGGAGATGAGGGTCTTAATTCAATGAGTTAGGGTAAATGACAGGTTGTGCATTCCCATTAGGCACACAAACCTAGGTTACAGATCCCGTTTAGGGCAATCTTAGAACCTGCCCTAAAAACCACTCAAACTGAAAAGGGTTTCTGAATTCACACTGAGTCAGAAGGCAAACTCACCTATTTCCACATCCCGAATGCCAACTCACTCAAAGAAGAGAATAAATGTATATTTGAGGCAAATCTCCCTTTCTTCAATATATGCCACAAAATAAAAGACATCCTAGGAGCAATTTAGGTGCCCTTCCTTAGTCCCTAACCAGACACCCAGGAAATCACAAATATGGGGAATCCTGGGGCTCTGTTTTTCAAATACAGACAGTCCATAAGATTAAGAAATATTTCCCACTATTATGATGATAAACTGCATTACTATTATGATGAAGTGACCTAAGATGACTAAGGCCATCTGGGCTCACTTTAAAGCTGGCATCTTAAATCCTCAGAGCAGAGTTTTAAACCACACATTGCTTGCTCTCTTGACTCACAACTGTATGTACTCCTATGCCAGCGAGTCCTCAAAATCCATTCCAAGATATATTATCCCAGTTCATACTTGTACATATTAGCCAGTTCCTATAGTTCATTCTGTAATTTCCAACTAAACAGAGGCTGCATTTTGTTCCTTGTGCTGTGATGATACCTTACCCTTGGCATGAGTTGGAAGCAATTAAAAATATCAGTGTTGTCTGTTCAGTAAGGCAATCAGTGTCTTTTCAAGGCAGCTGCCTTAGGTGAAGCTATTGCCTTGTTTCCAGGAACAGGGAGGTTGCTCTCCAATAGTAAGGGTTAGGGGACTGCTTTTGCCAGAGAATTTTGAAAGATCCTCACATTCATTACTCCAGGACTCAGAGTTTTACTCTTTCCTTATGAGGAGATGATAGATAGATAGATAGATAGACAGACAGATAGATATAGAGATCTATAAGTGTTGTGAGTGCAGTTTCCATGCAGGTCTGCAACTTTACAGTTAGAATCAGCGTCTGTTATTCAGCTGTCTTGTATTATGACTCGAGGAGATGAGGGTCTTAATTCAATGAGTTAGGGTAAATGACAGGTTGTGCATTCCCATTAGGCACACAAACCTAGGTTACAGATCCCGTTTAGGGCAATCTTAGAACCTGCCCTAAAAACCACTCAAACTGAAAAGGGTTTCTGAATTCACACTGAGTCAGAAGGCAAACTCACCTATTTCCACATCCCGAATGCCAACTCACTCAAAGAAGAGAATAAATGTATATTTGAGGCAAATCTCCCTTTCTTCAATATATGCCACAAAATAAAAGACATCCTAGGAGCAATTTAGGTGCCCTTCCTTAGTCCCTAACCAGACACCCAGGAAATCACAAATATGGGGAATCCTGGGGCTCTGTTTTTCAAATACAGACAGTCCATAAGATTAAGAAATATTTCCCACTATTATGATGATAAACTGCATTACTATTATGATGAAGTGACCTAAGATGACTAAGGCCATCTGGGCTCACTTTAAAGCTGGCATCTTAAATCCTCAGAGCAGAGTTTTAAACCACACATTGCTTGCTCTCTTGACTCACAACTGTATGACAAAATGAATGAATAAATAAACTAGGTAGTAAAGAAAATATTAGAACCAAGAGATGGAGGTAGCTCCTCTGAGAAAATGGAAAGTGGGTAATATATTAGACTCACAAGAACACAATATTATAGAGTAAACACAGTGTATTTTCCCAGGGTCTAGGGTCTCCATATAGTATGGTGATGGTTTGTTGTCAAATGATCCTGAGGATCATGAGGAAACTAGGTGGATTGGTTCAGGCTTTATGCCTGAGGAGTCTTGGTCATTGTCAGGCAGGAGACAGGGTCCAAGAAGGTTCTGTGGAATCTAAAGGCTTTCTTTTAAAATAACATGAACTAAATCGCGGAAGTTAATATTTATTTAGAATGATAAGATAATGTATAACAAGCATTATAACAATGACAACTACAAAAAGCAAAAATTTCAAACAAATCATGTCTATACCTGTGTGTGTGTGTGTGTGTGTGTGTGTATGCAGAAACACCACTTATGTAGCTGCACAATCTCAAGTACAGTGAAGTGAACATCCAAGGTGAAAGGTATAACAGCTTTATTAAAAAGGAAAAACATCAAATTTATGCAACTTTTACATAAACATGTGGCTATGTCAACACATAACAAAAGCTCAAGAGTAACATTTGTCTCACATTGAAAAATGCAGACAGGTTCGTAGTAAGCCTTTAGCATTTATTTTTACATCAAGTTTTTAAAATAAAATGGCTCTCTTAATATTTATTCTCACTAAAAGTCTTGTTTCAAGCTAGAATAAACAGTTTACTAGCTTCAGACTTTAACTTTCAATTGTGTATTTTTAAACACGGGATAATTGTCATATTTGGCCAAATAGACTTTTTCTGTGACATATTTTCAAATTCACAGATTCTGGTCCATTTATTCTGTCTAATAATGTGGAATGATTTACCATTTGGAATTTGTATTATTGAAAGCAACTGGAACTATGGTGCAAAAAGACAGTTGATAAAAACTGCTTGGCTTCAACTGTGTATTTGGAGATAAAAGACTCAGAACAAAGTGCTTGCATTTTCTACAGTTATATCAAACTAGGTGGGCTCTTAAACAATCAGTCTGGACTCATACATCGAGAGTAGCCAGACAGTGAATACAATGATTCTAGCTGCCTTCCATATGTGGTCAGAAGGTTATATTAAGATACAGCCAGTGTTAACTATGAAGACAGCCGAAAGCCTGTCTGTTTTAAGAAACCATTCTGTCTATTAAACATTAGACAGTCCCACACATGGAATTTCAGGGAAGTGTAGGATGAACAATCCCGTTCAAGGATGCCAAAATTATTTTCTGCATGCGAGATGTTATTCACACAGACATAGACTGCATGCAGCAACTCATTTGTTTTTGAATTCCAGATTGTTTTCTTGCGAAAGCAGTTGCAGCTAGTTATAATATAAAGCAAAGCATATCTATCTTTGGTTCTATCTTTGAGATATTTTTTTCCAAAAATAAATAAGCATGGCAGGAAAAATAATTCAGCTATCTTAAGAGAAAGCCTAATATTTTATAAAAGTTAAGCAAAAATATATAATTGAGGCTTTTCAACTTTTTTCTAATTATCTTCCTTAATATCTAGTACAAGTGCAACTTTGATATTAAAATGATTGTGCGTATTATATGTAACTATACAGCATAGACACAAAAATGTCAAAAAACAAAATAGTACCTTCCATTATGAATCATTTTAGAACTATGCCTTCTAAAAATATACAGGAAAATAGAACTGCTGAAATATGTTAATAATTTGACTTTGCAGAAGCTCAAGAAAAGGAAATGAAGATGTAGCAAAATTCACAGATTCTAGAGATTACAAAAAAAAAAAGGGAACAACATCTCCCATTTCTGGAAAATATTTATACGTTAGAATCATTCAGAGATTTTTCTTTTAAGCTAGCATCATTGGAAGCTCCCTGTTACTGGACCCTCAGAAGATTTAATGAGCTTCATTTGTTAATGGTCTCCGTCTCTTTTCGAACAAGATTTTGAATCAAATAATTCTCTTTCCTATATCCTAGACATGGCCCTTTTAGATACTTTGCTTCTGCTGTCTTGACCCATCCAAAGAATATTCTAACTGTCTTCATCTAGACAGTATTTGGAGATAAATGACTCAGAACAAAGTGCTTGCATTTTCTACAGTTATATCAAACTAGGTGGGCTCTTAAACAATCAGTCTGGACTCATACATCGAGAGTAGCCAGACAGTGAATACAATGATTCTAGCTGCCTTCCATATGTGGTCAGAAGGTTATATTAAGATACAGCCAGTGTTAACTATGAAGACAGCCGAAAGCCTGTCTGTTTTAAGAAACCATTCTGTCTATTAAACATTAGACAGTCCCACACATGGAATTTCAGGGAAGTGTAGGATGAACAATCCCGTTCAAGGATGCCAAAATTATTTTCTGCATGCGAGATGTTATTCACACAGACATAGACTGCATGCAGCAACTCATTTGTTTTTGAATTCCAGATTGTTTTCTTGCGAAAGCAGTTGCAGCTAGTTATAATATAAAGCAAAGCATATCTATCTTTGGTTCTATCTTTGAGATATTTTTTTCCAAAAATAAATAAGCATGGCAGGAAAAATAATTCAGCTATCTTAAGAGAAAGCCTAATATTTTATAAAAGTTAAGCAAAAATATATAATTGAGGCTTTTCAACTTTTTTCTAATTATCTTCCTTAATATCTAGTACAAGTGCAACTTTGATATTAAAATGATTGTGCGTATTATATGTAACTATACAGCATAGACACAAAAATGTCAAAAAACAAAATAGTACCTTCCATTATGAATCATTTTAGAACTATGCCTTCTAAAAATATACAGGAAAATAGAACTGCTGAAATATGTTAATAATTTGACTTTGCAGAAGCTCAAGAAAAGGAAATGAAGATGTAGCAAAATTCACAGATTCTAGAGATTACAAAAAAAAAAAGGGAACAACATCTCCCATTTCTGGAAAATATTTATACGTTAGAATCATTCAGAGATTTTTCTTTTAAGCTAGCATCATTGGAAGCTCCCTGTTACTGGACCCTCAGAAGATTTAATGAGCTTCATTTGTTAATGGTCTCCGTCTCTTTTCGAACAAGATTTTTGAATCAAATAATTCTCTTTCCCTATATCCTAGACATGGCCCTTTTAGATACTTTGCTTCTGCTGTCTTGTAATCTAATCCATCAACAGCAGAAATCGAACAGATGATTGCTTCTGGCAGGAGAACTTCCAAGATGAATTTAACTTTATCATCTCTTATCAGAGTCAGCATTTTTTCATCTATTTTTTTGTAGACTTCCTGTAAATATTTTACCACCTCATCCAACTGATCTTCATCTTCAAAGTATGTTTCAATACAGGGTGCGAATCTATTTGCATTCAAGAATGACTTCAACCACCTGGACCCTTTTGTGCCATTTAAAATGGCTAAAAGATGGCTCTCTGTTCCTTTTGCATTCACAATGAAGTCCACTAGGTTCTTGTTGGCTCGGTCCCGAGCAGACTTCATTCGGTCTGGAAGAATTTTC
This sequence comes from Tragulus kanchil, assembly GCA_022376925.1. Classification (NCBI taxonomy): domain Eukaryota; kingdom Metazoa; phylum Chordata; class Mammalia; order Artiodactyla; family Tragulidae; genus Tragulus; species Tragulus kanchil. Next base: position 58,765,062 of record JAIOJX010000001.1, on the reverse strand, counting down.
TGGAAGGACGTTTTCTTGGAATGGGAACTCACAGCCATTGATTGCCCAGCATTTTCATTTTGCAGCTTTGGAAATAAGTTCCTGAAGGTATCTTGTTTGATTACTTTCCTAAGTGGACCACTAATGTCGGCAGCATAATACTCAAGGAAAGAGCCTACAAAAGAACCACAACCTAGTCTAACTCTGTAGTCACAAATCAGCGAGATGCACCAGTCAATACTTTCACTGTATTCCTCCCTGGCTTTCTCCACTAGTTCCTGTTTCTCTTTACAGTCAAATCTCTTTAATCTTCTAAAAGACACTCTAACACCTCTCTTTTCAGCACTCATATTTGCCTCAACAAAAATCACACTTGCTTTTCTCTCTTTTCGTCGGATGCTTTTTACCACCGCGGGCCAAAATGGATATTTTTGATATTTAAACCAGACTATCATCCCTGTTTCAAATGGACGTTGCTCATACTGAAAAAGGACACGTGGAAGTTCTTCATCTTCTTCACTGTCATCTAATAAGGATGCAGCAATCGAACTTACATGCGCTGACTTGTCAGAAGTTTGAAATTCTTCCTCAAAGTCCTCAAAATCCAGTCTCTGAAGATTTCTTGCATTACTCTCAAGAAATGAATAATCCCTGGAATGGCTAGAGGCACTTAATGAAACCTGATTGTCGCATGAAGACAGCCAAGGTGATGCCTCAGCACCTGTCTCCAGTACCACAGTAGGCTGATTCTGGCTTGAATCTGAGCGTGGATTAGAGGGACCCTCTCCAGGATCTTCAATATTCTCTGAGAAGGCAGAGCATTCAGAGAAAACTTCTGGGGCCTCTGGGTAGATGTCTTCTGGCTCCTCTTTCAAAGCTTTGGGCACAATGAAGCCATCTGATGGTGAATTTGGAATGAATTTTTCTTCTTTAATGTACACATCCTCCTCTTTGATTGTGGAAAGCAAAGGCAAAATTGAGAGGTCAATCTTTTTCTTGCTCTCTTTTTCATCCTCATCTTCTGAAAGTGATGAGAGAGTCTGGTCCCAGCTGAAGTTTTGTAATGACTTTGCTTCCACTTCATTTGGAATACTATCAATCACTGCATGCATCTGTGATTTATCATAGAGGAACTCATCACTCTCTGAAGACACTAACAGAGCTGTTGAATTTTCATTTTCCTCAAGACACTTCAGTAAGTCTCCTTCTCCTTTGTGCTTCCGATACCTTTTATGAGGGGGTGACTCAGATGGCTTTTGAGACAGTGTAGTGGTCTCTTCCTCATCAGAACTGTTTGCTTGTATCAAATTTGTTTTCTCATTCAGAATATCCAGTGCCATTTTTAGTGATTTTGCATAGGCTGTTTCTTCTCCAGGTGGGTCACTGACCTCTGACTGTGCTGCTAGTGAGGAAACAATAGCTTCAACTTGAGATTTAGTTAGGATCTTTGTTTCTGTGCTTTCCACTTGAATTTTTTCATCCAGTGAAAGTATTTGAACTTCCAGGGAAAATACCTTTTTTCTCTTACTATTTGATAAAACCTCAGATCTGGACAAAACCTGCGCTGGCCACAACTGGTCGTGCCAATTGCATAAGACATACTCAGCATCCATGATGATGTAATCTATGTGCCAAGAGGTTACAATCAGAGATTCAGGTGTCTGGCTATTCTTGTCAATGCTAAGGAAGTCCCTACCACAAATAATACTTTTACTGATGCCCCCTTTAGAACTACCAAGAATTACAAAGCATTTACAGTTTGTGTAGCCTGTTCTCTCCCAGCTGAAGGATGCTTGACCACGATGTTGGATGGACGATATGGAAGATACTGAAACAGCAAGAAAAGAAGTGTATCAGCAAATAAAATTATTTCACCAAAATGGGTGAGAAATTGCAAATAGAGAAGAGATACAAGAAAGGACAGTGCTCAGTGGGACATCAGACGGAAAAGGAAAGTGCAGAATAATATAAGGTGGGGGATAAGAACTGGAAAAGTATTATTATAATATATCAAACAACTTACATTTATTATTTCACACAATTATTAAAGAGTGATTCTATGTGCATGATAGTAGAGGTGTTGTGTCAGGAACTCTACGTTATTAGACATTTGGGGACTGGCGTCCCTAATATTACACCTAGGGCAGCGGGACTCTGAACCTGGTATGCATCAGACTCATCTGGAGAATTCTTAAAATTAGATTTCTAGGCCCTATCCTGAGAATTGTATTCAGATGATCTGAATAGGATCCAACATTTTGTATGTTATCAATAAGTTATCAAGTGATGCTGAGGCAGCTTGTCTAAGAACTCTTTGGAAGCACTGTTCTAGCTAAACATACAGTTTTATAATTTTTAAGCTATAAATGCTTTCCTGTCCACCCAAAGTGGGCAGACATAGATAACAGGGTTGATATCTCTTGAACTCAGATCACAACACAACGACCTTGTTAATAACATGAGCTAGGAATGCAGAGATTCAGAATGGCTGCCAGTTTCACATATTGGATGGGGTGATTATCCAGGATTTCTTGAGAGTCAAGAACCTGGCTAGGACCTCAGGTAGAAATCTGAATAGTCTCTGGCATGAATTCTTCATAGGGGTTTGATACATGAGATTCTTTTCCCAAAGTAGAAATTATTACTTATAATTACAAAACATTATGGCTATGAAATAGGGAGCAAAATGAATTACACCTCAAATTCTCAACCTAACATGATTTTAATATGAAATGTAGTTTTTAAAATAAAAATGCTAAAGCTTTAGAGAAAGAAGCAAAAGAAATTATATGAGTTCTCAACATGCTGTTAATGTGAAATATTTCACAAAATGAAAAGAGCCTTACCCAAATTCACGTGGATGAGGAAGGGTCTGGCCCAGTGATCCGGTTGTTTTGATTCTTACTTCAAAAGGAGACACGCGGTCTAAAAAGAGACAAGGAATTAAACAATTTAAATGGCCAAGGCAAAAAGAAACTTCTCTACCAAAACTTTAGCACACATGTCATTGGGGAACACAGGAATGAAACGAAATCTTATCTATGAAGTAGATGTTTATTGTCCTCCTTGTTTATATTAAATTCTCTCTGTGTGATAGAGTTATGATATCTGGTTCATGTTTAAATCATATTTCACAGGAAAAGTATGAGGTAAGGACAAGAAAGGGAAGTAACAATTGCCTTGTGTCTACTATGAGCTTTCCAGATGGCTCAGAGGGAAAAGAATCTGCCTGCAAAGTAGGAGACACAGGAGGCAAGCATTCGATCCCAGGCGAAGATACCCTGGAGGAAGAAGTGACAACCTACTCCATTATTTTTCCCCCGAAATCCCGTGAACGGAGGAGCCTGGTTGTAGAGTCAGACATGACTGAGAGACTAAACACACACACTACTATGAAACAGACTATAGGTTTTGTTTGAATCCTCAAATCAATCACCATGTGAATTTTTCCTCCTTTACATATATAATTTTTTTCAACAGAATTTTATTCACACTCTACATGCTGTCTCACAATTCATTCATACGAAATACGTTTCATTGCTTTATTGTCCGTCCACTTCATAAAAATGGTTGCCTGGAGAAAATTTAGGAAACTTGGCCAGCGCCATCTTGTGACCAGAACCTGAACTGCAGCTTTTGCAGGAGCTATAGGCAAAGCCTCAACTGCTATCAGGTTTTTCTTATGAGAGAAGGATGGAAACTACATTTAGTCAACCAGGAGCCTTTCCAGGCTTCTAGAACTTTATACGTTCAAGGTATTTGCTGTGTAGGATAAAAGGATCATAATGTTTCCAACTATAATATTTCTGGTTATAAAACGTACAGAAGCTTATTAAAAACTGAAAAAATACAAAAAGATACATGTGAAACTAAAAGTTTATATATAGATAATAATTGAATATTTTCTATTTTTCCAGACTTTTTTTACATGGATAGATAAATGCATGCCATTTCAAAAAAATCAGATCTCCATAAGAGCAATCTATCATTCTACATAAGAATTTATGTGATTTATAAATTAATTTAAATGAGTTTCTCACATTTGTTAACAGTTTATCTCAATATTTTTCCTGATGATGTACACAATAAGTATATATTAATATTTTAAAACTAGAGAGCAGTAAAACTAGTCTTGTTTCTCCAACTACACAAATAAATAATCTTAATAGTGTGGCAGATATGTTTTCCCAGAATTGGTTGCATGAATTATACAGTAGCATAAATATGTTTTGTTAAGACACATATTTATTTTTAAGTGAGATAATATGGCCACTGTATGCTACAGTTTACTTTTTTCACTTAATTTCTCAGACATTTCAGACCTCTGTATGTAGAGGATTATGTTTCTATATTCCAGACACATAGTATTTCACTGTATGGATGGACCACGCCATATAATATTTTTAAAAACTGCTAATAGAAATAAACCAAATCTTCTATCTCATTCTTAAACTTTAAAGATACAGAAAAGTGGTTATTGCTGACCACTGCTATCCCTGTGATCCGAAAGAATGAGCTGCAAGGAGGACACAGACAGGGTTGTAGCCAACATAACATCCAGGTTATACACTTGATCAGGTTCAGTGAAGTTTCCATTATTGGCAAAAACGGGGCGGGGGGGGTATGTCTGCATGTCTGTGTGCCACTGTGAATGCTTATGTGTTTGAAGCCAATTAGATATGTTGTGTCAGCTTCATTTTTCTTTCATGATTATAAAAGTTATCCTGGGGAAATCTACTCTAAAGATGCTGATATTGTCTAAGAAATAATATTAAAATGGTAACTTGACCATCCAGAAATGCTGGGACTCATTAGGCTTCTAGAACTTTATACGTTCAAGGTATTTGCTGTGTAGGATAAAAGGATCATAATGTTTCCAACTATAATATTTCTGGTTATAAAACGTACAGAAGCTTATTAAAAACTGAAAAAATACAAAAAGATACATGTGAAACTAAAAGTTTATATATAGATAATAATTGAATATTTTCTATTTTTCCAGACTTTTTTTACATGGATAGATAAATGCATGCCATTTCAAAAAAATCAGATCTCCATAAGAGCAATCTATCATTCTACATAAGAATTTATGTGATTTATAAATTAATTTAAATGAGTTTCTCACATTTGTTAACAGTTTATCTCAATATTTTTCCTGATGATGTACACAATAAGTATATATTAATATTTTAAAACTAGAGAGCAGTAAAACTAGTCTTGTTTCTCCAACTACACAAATAAATAATCTTAATAGTGTGGCAGATATGTTTTCCCAGAATTGGTTGCATGAATTATACAGTAGCATAAATATGTTTTGTTAAGACACATATTTATTTTTAAGTGAGATAATATGGCCACTGTATGCTACAGTTTACTTTTTTCACTTAATTTCTCAGACATTTCAGACCTCTGTATGTAGAGGATTATGTTTCTATATTCCAGACACATAGTATTTCACTGTATGGATGGACCACGCCATATAATATTTTTAAAAACTGCTAATAGAAATAAACCAAATCTTCTATCTCATTCTTAAACTTTAAAGATACAGAAAAGTGGTTATTGCTGACCACTGCTATCCCTGTGATCCGAAAGAATGAGCTGCAAGGAGGACACAGACAGGGTTGTAGCCAACATAACATCCAGGTTATACACTTGATCAGGTTCAGTGAAGTTTCCATTATTGGCAAAAACGGGGCGGGGGGGGTATGTCTGCATGTCTGTGTGCCACTGTGAATGCTTATGTGTTTGAAGCCAATTAGATATGTTGTGTCAGCTTCATTTTTCTTTCATGATTATAAAAGTTATCCTGGGGAAATCTACTCTAAAGATGCTGATATTGTCTAAGAAATAATATTAAAATGGTAACTTGACCATCCAGAAATGCTGACTAACATGGGAGCTTATTTTCCCTTAGATTTTTTAAGTCACATGTATATACATGCATATATATGTACAAGTGTCTTCACTCAAATACACAGTTGTTCCCCTTTCCATGTTCATGTACAGATGACACGTACATAGTTTATGTGCCAATCAAGTTACAGAAGTATTTCCCCCCATGCTGTCATCCATTTTTATCCATCATTTTCTGTATAAATTAATAAATGCCTAAACATTCAGACAGTAACAATTTCTAGCAATATAAACAGGGAATGCCAAGCCAATAAAAACATGGAATGCCAAGTCAATAAATTAGCATGAATGCCTGTGCTGCACTGAAGTCTTAATATAGAGGATGTAATCTGATCACTCTTTCTCCCACTGGGGACTTTTAAAGCATTGGGAGATACACGAATTCCAAAGGATTCATTCTTTCAAAATGCCAGCAATGATGTCAAAACCACTCACCTTTCCCACCACTTTAAGACCACTGTTCCTATTTTTCTCATCTTCATCTTCAGAAATCCCTATAAAATAATTAGATTTAAGAACAGCCATTACCTTGAAGCTTCTTGTCAGCTGCAGTCTGGTGAAATGGAGCTCCTCCCCCAAGACTGGCCAGGCACAGCTCACTCCAAGCGTCTCAGAGAATGCTCCGCCCTCTCACTGTGATGAAGACAGACCTCTGAATTAGGGAATGGAGAATGGCCAAGCTAAACTGCTCAAGTGTTTAAAGGATAGAAATGTTCCTTTTTAAAGAATCTGAAAGTGAATCAGCAACAAGTGTCTGTTTAATTGCCTTTAGGGTGATGCTTTCTTGAAAAAAAAAAAGAGGCTGCAAATGATTTTACTTTTAAAAAAATCTAATTTAAACTCTTTTATCATGTTTTTTTCCTTCTCGCCTTCTAAAACCAGCTGGTCATGTTTCATTAAAATAGTTCACTAAGGATCTTGATTAGGATCATGCTAAAACTACATCATTTTAGGGGAAATGACTACTTTATAATTTTTTCCTGTGTCCAGAGCATGGTAATGCTTCTTCTTTTATTCAGTTCTTCTCTTAAATGCTTTAGAAATTTCCAGAGATATCTTCAGGAACATAGATGTTTCTGACAAGAGACTGGAAATCACTGATTTAGTAGTCAAATACCCATTTCATATACCCTCATCAATAATTGGCAATTCCTCCTTCTTATATTTTATCAGTATTTTTCACTCACACAATTTAAGGTAGGGAAAATGAATTTTTAAAAACTTACATGTATTTGTTTTTCTGTATGTCTATCTTGCACATTTTGTTCATTCAAATTCTCCTATGTTAGATTCAAATTTAGTTATCTGATTTACCTTAGAAAAGGCAGTTTAAAATACTGTTAATAATAACTTTAGAAATGATATTTGGGAATTAAATGTTTTATTTGACCTCTGTATTTTCTAATAGAATATACATTTCTGTGTAAATTTATTGTTATATATTTTATAAAAAATTTATTTATACAAAACAAACACGTAGTTTTTTATTATACCAGAAAAGTAAACTAATTCATTGGCCAAAGAGAATGACTATCTGCTTTTGATTAGAACCCAATTCAACATCTAGAAATACACATACTTAACAACATTTAAGCATTCCATGCTTAAATGCTTTGACAGCATTCAATGTGTAATCCACTTTCACATCCACAATATGAGATGTAAAGAGGCACAAGATATTATAGGTTTTAAAGACGTCAGTTCAGTAGCATGAAAACCTGTACTACCATATGTGAAAAAAATAGCTATTGTCATTGTGCTGTGAGAAAAGGGGATCCTGCAGGGGCACTGTGCGACGGCCTGGAGTGGGGGGATGGGGGGTATACATATGACTAATCTGGGATCATACATATCAGTAAATAGCAAAACTCTATAAAAGTAAAAAGTAAAATAAAAGTTAAGGAAAAAAAGACTTCAGTTCTAGGGTCCTCCCAAATTTAGGATGATGCTAGGTATCCTTTTGCCAAAGCAGCCAAAGCCTTAGTTTACAGTGGTTGGTGAGTATCTACGGTAAGTTCTACTTTATTTCTTATTAAGGGGGGTTTAGAAAACACCTTTATTAGTCTTGATTATATATCTATGAAAACAACTCTATATTATCACTCAAAATACATGATACTTTTTTGTTACATGTGTACAATATAGTGGTTCACAATTTTTAATTTATCGTTATTATAAACTATTGGCTATGTTCCCTTTGTTCTAAAATAGTCCTTGTAGCTTATTTTGTACATAGTAGTTTAGACCTCATAATTTTCTATACCTATATTGTCCGTGTCCGCTTCCATATTTCCACTAGTAAACATTAGTTTGTTCTCTATATCTGTGAGTCTGCTTCATTTTTGTTATATTTACTAGTTTGTGATTTTTTTAGATTCCATATATAAGTGATATCATACAGTATTTTTCTTTAATTTAGCAAAATACCTTCCAAGTCTATCCACGTTACTATAAATGGGAAAACTTTACTCTTTTTTTTTTTTTAATTTTATTGTTTACCTTTTGGAGGATGGGATGGGGAGGGAGGGGGACAGGCAGGCCACTTCTCTTGGTCTTTCATTTCTCTATTTTCATCCATCTTTGTTCTTCGGCCCTTGTGGGCCTCCCATCGCGGTGGCGTCTGTCGTCACAGAGTGCCGGCTGTGGGCGCATGCGCGCCAGAGCTCCGGCTCGGTAATTGGACACATCGGTCCAGCCGCTCCGCGGCACGTGGGATCTTCCCCGGTCAGGGATCGAACTGGCGGCCCTTGCACTGCAAGGCGGTGTCCTTACACACTGGACCATCAGGGGAAGCCCCAAAACTTTACTCTCTTTTTTATGGCTGAGTAGCATTTTATGGTATATATACCACATCTTTATTCATTTATCTGTTATGGACAGTTAGGTGTACTCATATCTTGGCAATTGTAAATAATGCTGCTACAAACATTGGAGTGCATGTACCTTTTCAGTTTTGCAGAAGTGGAACTGATGGGTCATATGGTACTTCTATGTTTAGTTATTTTGAGAAACCACCATACTGTTTTTCTCAGTGACTGTACCAGTTTACATTCCCACCAACAGAATACAAAGGGTTTTCTTTTCTCCACATCCTTGCCAAAATTTGTTATTTGTGTTCTTTCTTGATGATAGCGATTCTGATAGGTGTGAGGCGATATCTCATTGTGATAATTTGGGGAATGAGTGTTTTATTTGGCCTCTGTATTATATAATATGTAATGTATATAAATATATATTTAAATATAAATTTTATTTTTATATATTTTATTTTATAAAACTGTGTCTTTTATATAAATTCTGTCTTCTCATTTCACATGTTTGAGAAAAGTCAAATACCCACAAAATATGGCCATTACATTAAAATTGTACTTTGCTGTGTTTATTTTATCTATTTTTCTATGTTGCATGCATGCTCAGTCGCTAAGTCATGTCTGACTCTTTGCAACCCCATGGACTGTAGCCCACCAGGCTCCTCTGTCTATGGGATTTTTCAGGCAAGAATACTGGAGTGGGTTGCCATTTGCTTCTCCAGGGGACCTTCCTGTCCCAGGGACTGAACCTGCATCTCCTGAGTCTCCTGCATTAGCAGGCAGATTCTTTACCACTGAGCCACCTGGGTTAAATCAGGACATACTACACCACCTTACCATTTTCCAAACAAAATACAAAAACAAAATAAAAGGAAAAGATGAGTTCCTTGGACAACATTTTATATTTCACTGTTCTTTAGAAAAAGAGGTAGAAGAATGATAACCAATAATAATGCTTACTAGTATTACTTTTAATGAAGAGAGAGAATAACTGCAGATAAAATAATATGTAGCACCTATAAACTTTTTCATGTGCCAGGTACTATTCCCAGAACTTGACATATTATATTATTTAATTATCAGATGGCTATTTCATGTAGGAGAGACCCATGGCCAACTCATTTTGCATAACAAGAATAATATGATTAATACTAATGACAAAGATGATAGAAAATAAAAGTGTGTTCTTACAATATGCCAGGCACTCTGTCAAGTACTCTGTATACACCATTTCTCTCAATTGTCACAGTCTTGTTAGGTGGGTATTCTGAGTATTACCACTACAGATGAGACATTAGAGACGTTAATTAACTTTTACAAGGATATCTAGAGACTATTGGGCACATGGGATTTGAATCAGGTACTCTGACTCCAGAGTCCCTGCATTCAATCATTAAAACACACTGAATCGACCTCATCACTAATGAAAAATGCTCTATACATATGGACTGGATGAATGGTGAATTAATTAATAAATCCAAAATAACTATGCACTGGAAGTCACTGAAACTTAAAAGAGAATCCTGTATCTAATATAATATAAATTAGTCTTTTAAAACATAATTATGAGAGTGAATGACATCCTATCACTTTTGCCAACTTCTACTGACTGGAAGCAAGTCACAGGTTCTGGACATACTCAAGGGGAAGGAATTACATAAAGGGTGGGTCTCTTAGGGTGTGTCCACCACCGTACTGTATGACTCCACTCATGTGGCATTTTAAAATGCAGTGACATGATCAGTGACTGCCAGGGATTACAGGTAGGTGGAGGGTATGACTATACATGGATAGCATAGGAAGCTGTCAGGGTGACAGAATCTTCCACATCTTGGCTGTGGTAGTGATTATACGAAGTTACACATCTGCAAAATCCAAAGAAGTGTATATAGATAGTCATGTATGATCCTTTAAGTATGATTTTAATGTATAATAATAAAAAAATAAATGGAAAAATTTACTCCATTTATTAACAAAATACTTACCAAGGGAGAGCTCTATTCATGTCAAACAGGCCCCGTAGCCCCTGCGTGGCTGCATTAGGTCCAGAGGGTGGGAGGGAGGGGGTCGAGAGAAGACCCAGGGGTCGAGTCTTTGATCCCAGTAACTAAGGGGGCCCAGGGCCAACTTTGGGAACTCTTGGGTCAGGTCTAGGAGGGGCGATGGGGGCTTCTGTGATCCAAGGGCTCCCTGAATCCCCCCGCCATCCCCCTTCTCCCAAGGATGCTGACAAACATGGTATTGCCTGCTGATATTGCCAATGATCTGCTTTGGAAGGATCTAGCAAGAATCACTGATCCAGCCCTTATCCTTAGGACAGGGACACCTGCCCTAAGAACCAGAGAAAAACAATGGACTATAAAAGCACTTCGTGAACTATAAAGCATAAAGTTTCAAGCTAGCAGGGCCTTCTAGAAGGTTTAGTTGAATAGAGGAGCCCCGCAGACTCCCCACCAGCAGGCAGTGTGACCACCTGGTGTTTGGGGTCTTTAAGAGTCTGAGAGGGAAAGGTCCTTGGAGGATTCTCCAGCTCCTGACTCGTGCTCTGGGCAAGAAAGGGGAGCAAGGCTCTAATTGGGAGGGCCAGGGCACAGACCAAGGAGTCCTGAGGGAGAGAGTGGCAGGGGAGCAGTCACAGGGCAGAGTTCTGGGTCCACAGAGAGCAAAACCTCCAACCCCCAAAGCCGCTCCCTACACCCCGAAATGTTCTACTGACTGGAAGCAAGTCACAGGTTCTGGACATACTCAAGGGGAAGGAATTACATAAAGGGTGGGTCTCTTAGGGTGTGTCCACCACCGTACTGTATGACTCCACTCATGTGGCATTTTAAAATGCAGTGACATGATCAGTGACTGCCAGGGATTACAGGTAGGTGGAGGGTATGACTATACATGGATAGCATAGGAAGCTGTCAGGGTGACAGAATCTTCCACATCTTGGCTGTGGTAGTGATTATACGAAGTTACACATCTGCAAAATCCAAAGAAGTGTATATAGATAGTCATGTATGATCCTTTAAGTATGATTTTAATGTATAATAATAAAAAAATAAATGGAAAAATTTACTCCATTTATTAACAAAATACTTACCAAGGGAGAGCTCTATTCATGTCAAACAGGCCCCGTAGCCCCTGCGTGGCTGCATTAGGTCCAGAGGGTGGGAGGGAGGGGGTCGAGAGAAGACCCAGGGGTCGAGTCTTTGATCCCAGTAACTAAGGGGGCCCAGGGCCAACTTTGGGAACTCTTGGGTCAGGTCTAGGAGGGGCGATGGGGGCTTCTGTGATCCAAGGGCTCCCTGAATCCCCCCGCCATCCCCCTTCTCCCAAGGATGCTGACAAACATGGTATTGCCTGCTGATATTGCCAATGATCTGCTTTGGAAGGATCTAGCAAGAATCACTGATCCAGCCCTTATCCTTAGGACAGGGACACCTGCCCTAAGAACCAGAGAAAAACAATGGACTATAAAAGCACTTCGTGAACTATAAAGCATAAAGTTTCAAGCTAGCAGGGCCTTCTAGAAGGTTTAGTTGAATAGAGGAGCCCCGCAGACTCCCCACCAGCAGGCAGTGTGACCACCTGGTGTTTGGGGTCTTTAAGAGTCTGAGAGGGAAAGGTCCTTGGAGGATTCTCCAGCTCCTGACTCGTGCTCTGGGCAAGAAAGGGGAGCAAGGCTCTAATTGGGAGGGCCAGGGCACAGACCAAGGAGTCCTGAGGGAGAGAGTGGCAGGGGAGCAGTCACAGGGCAGAGTTCTGGGTCCACAGAGAGCAAAACCTCCAACCCCCAAAGCCGCTCCCTACACCCCGAAATGCGTTACAAAAAATACCTCCTCTCTCTTACTTGTGCAAAGGAAAAAACAAAAATACAGAACGGCAGATGGCAGATGGACAGAAACAAGAAGGAATGAAGGGGAGAGGGGCGGGGAGAGGAGGAAGTGCAGTTCAAATATATGCAGAAAAGTCTCTATGAAGGCAAAACAAAAAGAACCCCCAACTCTCCCTCCTCCGCATAAAACCAAACCAATCAAAGAAAAAAAAAAAAGAAAAAAAAGGAAACTTATAAATCTAGGAGAAAAAAAGGCAGAAAAGAAAGGCAGAGGGATGGGGGGCAAGTAGTTACTTGTGTGATTATTATTATTATTGGGGGTGAACAGACTCTTTGCATAAAAATCAACTCCTAATAAAAGTATGCTTTAGAAACCTTCTACTTCTTCCTAAAGCTTATTTAATAACAAAGAAAACAAAAACAACACCCATACACATATTATTAGAAAGCATCAGTTCCATTTTGACTTAGGATACAAAAAGCTGTAAGAGAACGTCACCCATAACTTAATGATAAAAAATACAAGGAATCATACAAAACCATAGTATCCCTTAAGCTCATCACAGAACTGAGGTCAAATGAATTCCAAAGGTAACCAGCCCCTTTGGTAAAGGATGGAGACAGAAGTAGCTATCATGCAAGCAGGTAAAAAAAAAAAAAAAATCAGCTGAATGATGCATTTTTAAAATCTTAAACTCTTAATGGGCTAGTGCATCAGTAGTTTGGAATATGTGACACCCAAGACACTTATGCACTCACTGCCAAGTTATTTTCACAGTCCTTAACCAGAAGCACACAAACATGATGGGACAATGCAGAAAACCGAAAAGAGCCCATGTCAGTGGTTCAGGTATGCAGGAGGCAATTAGTTTCTTGGAAACCTCTTAATTCTCTTTCCTCTTTCCCACTGCTTTCTTCCTCTATGTTCTAAATGTAAAACATTTTCCTATCTACCAATCTCCTCCAGATAAATTATTTCCTATCTTTCTGTCNCCACTATTCTCTTCCAAATACACTAAACAATACACACACTAGTAAATTAAAATCTTGCAGGAGCAGTCACAGGGCAGAGTTCTGGGTCCACAGAGAGCAAAACCTCCAACCCCCAAAGCCGCTCCCTACACCCCGAAATGCGTTACAAAAAATACCTCCTCTCTCTTACTTGTGCAAAGGAAAAAACAAAAATACAGAACGGCAGATGGCAGATGGACAGAAACAAGAAGGAATGAAGGGGAGAGGGGCGGGGAGAGGAGGAAGTGCAGTCCAAAAACCAACAAAAAAGTCTCTAAGAAGGCAAAAAAAAAAGAACCCCCCACTCTCCCTCCTCCGCATAAAACCAAACCAATCAAAGAAAAAAAAAAAAGAAAAAAAAGGAAACTTATAAATCTAGGAGAAAAAAAGGCAGAAAAGAAAGGCAGAGGGATGGGGGGCAAGTAGTTACTTGTGTGATTATTATTATTATTGGGGGTGAACAGACTCTTTGCATAAAAATCAACTCCTAATAAAAGTATGCTTTAGAAACCTTCTACTTCTTCCTAAAGCTTATTTAATAACAAAGAAAACAAAAACAACACCCATACACATATTATTAGAAAGCATCAGTTCCATTTTGACTTAGGATACAAAAAGCTGTAAGAGAACGTCACCCATAACTTAATGATAAAAAATACAAGGAATCATACAAAACCATAGTATCCCTTAAGCTCATCACAGAACTGAGGTCAAATGAATTCCAAAGGTAACCAGCCCCTTTGGTAAAGGATGGAGACAGAAGTAGCTATCATGCAAGCAGGTAAAAAAAAAAAAAAAATCAGCTGAATGATGCATTTTTAAAATCTTAAACTCTTAATGGGCTAGTGCATCAGTAGTTTGGAATATGTGACACCCAAGACACTTATGCACTCACTGCCAAGTTATTTTTCACAGTCCTTAACCAGAAGCACACAAACATGATGGGACAATGCAGAAAACCGAAAAGAGCCCATGTCAGTGGTTCAGGTATGCAGGAGGCAATTAGTTTCTTGGAAACCTCTTAATTCTCTTTCCTCTTTCCCACTGCTTTCTTCCTCTATGTTCTAAATGTAAAACATTTTCCTATCTACCAATATCTTCTAGATAAATTATTTCCTATCTTTCTGTCTCCACTATTCTCTTCCAAATACACTAAACAATACACACACTAATCTTTGCTACCTAACCCTATAAAATTCTTCCAAGACGAATCTATTCCTTCTCATTACCTATACACTCTCCTCCTCGTCACCCCCAACACATGTCCTAGTTAAAAAATGCTCTCATTGTAATTATCCAAGCCAGGACCTTGCGCTGATCTATTTATTCAGGCACTATTTTAATTAATTCAAAGCTTAATGGGCAAGTATCATCTATGATTGCGTGATTTGCCAGAAAGATTTCCTGTGCCTTATTTCTGTAAAACTGGTCAGTTGTGGGGATTGCTGTGTATGTATGTATATCTTACAATTATGTTAGAAAACATCAGCATGCTTTTATGACTGTCACCCATCAGGGATACACCTCTTGTTCCTCAGATGCTAGTATGTGAACTAATATCACGGAACACCATAGCAAACCAGACATAGAACCTACACCCCCTGACAGATCATCAAACCAAGGATCCTCGGAGTGGAAGCCCTGATTTCAAGACCTCACACTACCAAAGAACATACAACACTAGAGATTATTCATCTGTAAACAAGACCTAACACCATCCAAGACACAAACCACTGAACCCTTCTAGAAGGACAGAAACCCAAAGGAAGGGAGAATTCAACCAAGAAGCCTGGTGGGAAAAAGAACTCCACACACACAGACACACACAAAGAAACAAAAATTAACCTAATAATGAAACATCAGAGAAACACTGCACAAATGAAGGACCAAACTAGAGAAATACCGCTTCAAATGACAGAGGAGGAGATAGACAAACTATCTGAAAGAGAATTCAGAAAAGCTATACTAATGAGAATGCAAAACACCGAAAACAGAATATTAGAGGAAATTAGTGCATTGAGAAGAGACATGTAGGAAATGAAAAATAAGCAAATGGAGACAACCAACTCAATTGCTGAACTCAAAAATACTATAGAAGGTCTCAACAGTAGAGTATCAGAGGCTGAAGAACGGATAAGTGAGCTGGAAGACAGAATGGTGGAAATAAGTGCTGATGAACAGAACAAAGCCCAAAGAATTAAAAGAACTGAGGATAGAATAACAGAACTACGGGACAATATCAAACGCACCAACATTAGAATTATAGGAGTTCCAGAAGAAGAAGAGGGGAAGAAAGGCTATGAAAAAATTCTTGAGGTTATAGTTGAAAACTTCCTCAACATGGGAAAGGAAATAATCAACCAAGTACAAGAGGCACAAACAGTTCCATACAGGATAAACCCCAGAAGAAACACACCAAGGCACATTCTAATCAAACTAACACAGACTAAATATAAAGACAGATTACTAAAAGCAGCTAGGAGCAAACAACAAATAACATATAAAGGAAACCCCATACGTCTAACTGCGGATCTCTCAACAGAATCCCTGCAGGCCAGAAGAGAATGGCAAGACACATTTAAATGGCTAAAAGAGAATAATCTCCAACCAAGATCTACCCAGCAAGAATCTCATTCAGAATTGATGGTGAAGTCAAAAGTTTCAGACAAGCAAAAACTAAAAGAATTCTGTACCACAAAACCAGCCCTACAACAAGTGTTAAAGGGCCTGATATAGCCAATAGAGTAGGAGAAGCCTTACAAATCAAACCCCAAATTTCTAAGAAGATGACAATAGGAACATTCGTATCAATAATTACTTTGAACGTAAATGGACTAAATCCTCCAACCAAACGACACAGGCTGGCTGAATGGATCCAGAAGCAAGACCCATATATATGCTGTTTACAAGAGACTCACTTCAGACGACTAGACGAAAGGCTGGAAAAAGACTGAATGGAAACAAATGAAGGACCAAACTAGAGAAATACCGCTCAAATGACAGAGGAGGAGATAGACAAACTATCTGAAAGAGAATTCAGAAAAGCTATACTAATGAGAATGCAAAACACCGAAAACAGAATATTAGAGGAAATTAGTGCATTGAGAAGAGACATGTAGGAAATGAAAAATAAGCAAATGGAGACAACCAACTCAATTGCTGAACTCAAAAATACTATAGAAGGTCTCAACAGTAGAGTATCAGAGGCTGAAGAACGGATAAGTGAGCTGGAAGACAGAATGGTGGAAATAAGTGCTGATGAACAGAACAAAGCCCAAAGAATTAAAAGAACTGAGGATAGAATAACAGAACTACGGGACAATATCAAACGCACCAACATTAGAATTATAGGAGTTCCAGAAGAAGAAGAGGGGAAGAAAGGCTATGAAAAAATTCTTGAGGTTATAGTTGAAAACTTCCTCAACATGGGAAAGGAAATAATCAACCAAGTACAAGAGGCACAAACAGTTCCATACAGGATAAACCCCAGAAGAAACACACCAAGGCACATTCTAATCAAACTAACACAGACTAAATATAAAGACAGATTACTAAAAGCAGCTAGGAGCAAACAACAAATAACATATAAAGGAAACCCCATACGTCTAACTGCGGATCTCTCAACAGAATCCCTGCAGGCCAGAAGAGAATGGCAAGACACATTTAAATGGCTAAAAGAGAATAATCTCCAACCAAGATCTACCCAGCAAGAATCTCATTCAGAATTGATGGTGAAGTCAAAAGTTTCAGACAAGCAAAAACTAAAAGAATTCTGTACCACAAAACCAGCCCTACAACAAGTGTTAAAGGGCCTGATATAGCCAATAGAGTAGGAGAAGCCTTACAAATCAAACCCCAAATTTCTAAGAAGATGACAATAGGAACATTCGTATCAATAATTACTTTGAACGTAAATGGACTAAATCCTCCAACCAAACGACACAGGCTGGCTGAATGGATCCAGAAGCAAGACCCATATATATGCTGTTTACAAGAGACTCACTTCAGACCTAGAGACACTCATAGACTGAAAGTGAGAGGCTGGAAAAAGATATTCCATGCAAATGGAAATCAAAAAAAGCTGTATTAGCAATCCTCATATCAGACAAAACAGATTTTAAAGTAAAGAAGATTCTAAGAGACAAGGCAGGTCACTACATCATGATTAAGGGATCTATCCAAGAGGAAGACATAACAGTCATGAATATCTATGCACCCAACACAGGGGCACCTCAATACATAAGACAGGTACTTTCAGACATAAAAGAAGAAATCAACAATAACACAATAATAGTAGGAGACTTTAACACTCCTCTCACACCAATGGACAGATCATCCAAACAGAAAATTAATAAAGAAACACAAGCCTTAAATGCCACACTAGAAAAGACGGACCTCATCGATATCTTTAGGACGTTCTGTCCAAAAGCAGAAGAATACACTTTCTTCTCTAGTGCTCACGGAACATTCTCCAGGATAGACCACATCTTGGGCCACAAATCTAACCTCAGTCAATTCAAGAAAACTGAAATTATATCAACCATCTTCTCGGACCACAATGCAATGAGACTAGAGATCAACTACAGGAAAAAAACCACTAAAAACACAAACACATGGAGATTAAACAACACATACCTAAAAAACCAACTGATCACTGAGGAATTCAAAGAAGAAATTAAACAATTCCTAGAAGAAAATGATAATGAACATACGAGCGTGCAAAACCTTTGGGATACCGCAAAAGCAGTTCGAAGAGGGAAATTTATAGCAATACAACCCATCTCAAGAAACTAGTAAAATATGAAGCAGATGGCCTAACCCTCCACTTAAAACAATTGAGAAAGAAGAACAAAAACACCCCAAAGCCAGCAGAAGAAGAGAAATTATAAAGACTAGAGCAGAAATAAATGAGAAAGAAACGAAAGAAACAATAGTAAAGATAAATAAAACAAAAAGCTGGTTCTTTGAAAAGGTAAACAAAATTGACAAGCCACTGGCCAGACTCATTAAGAAAAAGAGAGAGAAGAACCAGATCAACAAAATCAAAAACGAAAAAGGAGACATTACAACAGATAATGCAGAAATCCAAAGGATTCTAAGAGACTAACTGGACAACCTGGAAGAAATGGACAGTTTCTTAGAGAAGATTAATCTCCCAAGACTGAGCCAGGAAGAAACAGAAACTTTGAACAACCCAATCACAAGCTTAGAAATCAAATTTGTGATTAAAAATCTACCCCAAAATAAAAGCCCAGGGCCAAATGGCTTCACAGCCGAATTCTACCAAACATTTAAAGAAGAGCTAATGCCTGTCCTTCTAAAACTCCTCCAAAAAATTGCACAGGAAGGAAAACTTCCAAACACATTCTACAAGGCCACCATCACCCTGATACCCAAACCAGGCAAAGACAACACAAAAAAGGAAAACTATAGGCCAATCTCCCTGATGAACTTAGATGCCAAGATCCTCAACAAAATCCTAGCAAACAGAATTCAATGACACATCAAAAAACTCATACATCACGATCAAGTCGGGTTCATCCCAGGCATGCAAGGATTCTTCAACATCCGCAAATCAATCAATGTGATACACCATATCAACAAACTGAGAGACAAAAATCACATGATCATCTCAATAGATGCAGAAAAAGCCTTCGACAAAGTACAACACCCATTTATGATAAAAACTCTTCAGAAAATGGGCATAGAAGGAACCTATCTCAACATAGTGAAAGCCATATATGAGAAGCCCACAGTGAACATTATCCTCAATGGTGAAAAACTGAAAGCATTCCCTCTAAGATCAGGAACAAGACAGGGGTGCCCACTTTCACTACTACTATTCAACATAGTCCTGGAAGTCCTAGCAACAGCAATAAGAGAAGAGAAAGAAATCAAAGGAATCCAGATTGGAAAGGAAGAAGTCAAGCTCTCTCTTTTTGCAGACGACATGATATTATACATAGAAAATCCCAAAGACACTGTTACAAAGCTACTAGAGCTAATCAACGAATTCAGCAAAGTTGCAGGATACAAAGTCAACACACAGAAATCACTGGCATTCCTATACACAAACAATGAAAAATCAGAAAACGAAATCAAAGAGGCAATCCCCTTCACCATTGCAACCAAAAGAATCAAATATCTAGGAATAAACCTACCCAAAGAAACAACGAAAAAGGAGACATTACAACAGATAATGCAGAAATCCAAAGGATTCTAAGAGACTAACTGGACAACCTGGAAGAAATGGACAGTTTCTTAGAGAAGATTAATCTCCCAAGACTGAGCCAGGAAGAAACAGAAACTTTGAACAACCCAATCACAAGCTTAGAAATCAAATTTGTGATTAAAAATCTACCCCAAAATAAAAGCCCAGGGCCAAATGGCTTCACAGCCGAATTCTACCAAACATTTAAAGAAGAGCTAATGCCTGTCCTTCTAAAACTCCTCCAAAAAATTGCACAGGAAGGAAAACTTCCAAACACATTCTACAAGGCCACCATCACCCTGATACCCAAACCAGGCAAAGACAACACAAAAAAGGAAAACTATAGGCCAATCTCCCTGATGAACTTAGATGCCAAGATCCTCAACAAAATCCTAGCAAACAGAATTCAATGACACATCAAAAAACTCATACATCACGATCAAGTCGGGTTCATCCCAGGCATGCAAGGATTCTTCAACATCCGCAAATCAATCAATGTGATACACCATATCAACAAACTGAGAGACAAAAATCACATGATCATCTCAATAGATGCAGAAAAAGCCTTCGACAAAGTACAACACCCATTTATGATAAAAACTCTTCAGAAAATGGGCATAGAAGGAACCTATCTCAACATAGTGAAAGCCATATATGAGAAGCCCACAGTGAACATTATCCTCAATGGTGAAAAACTGAAAGCATTCCCTCTAAGATCAGGAACAAGACAGGGGTGCCCACTTTCACTACTACTATTCAACATAGTCCTGGAAGTCCTAGCAACAGCAATAAGAGAAGAGAAAGAAATCAAAGGAATCCAGATTGGAAAGGAAGAAGTCAAGCTCTCTCTTTTTGCAGACGACATGATATTATACATAGAAAATCCCAAAGACACTGTTACAAAGCTACTAGAGCTAATCAACGAATTCAGCAAAGTTGCAGGATACAAAGTCAACACACAGAAATCACTGGCATTCCTATACACAAACAATGAAAAATCAGAAAACGAAATCAAAGAGGCAATCCCCTTCACCATTGCAACCAAAAGAATCAAATATCTAGGAATAAACCTACCCAAAGGAACAAAAGAATTGTACACAGAAAATTACAAGACACTCATGAGAGAAATTAAAGAAGACTTAAACAGATGGAGAGATACTCCATGTTCCTGGATCGGAATAATCAATATCGTGAAAATGACCATACTACCAAATATCATCTACAGATTCAATGCAATACCTATCCAACTACCATTGACATTTTTCACAGAATTAGACCAAACAATAACACAGTTCATATGGAAACATAAAAGACCTCGAATAGCCAAAGCAATCTTGAGAAAGAAAAACGGAGTTGGAGGGATCAGCCTCCCTAACTTCAGACTCTACTACAAAGCAACAGTCATCAAGACAGTATGGTACTGGCACAAAAACAGAACTATAGATCAATGGAACAAGATCGAGAACCCAGAGATCAACCCACGCACCTATGGGTATCTTATTTTTGACAAAGGAGGCGAAACTATAAAATGGGACAAAGACAGCCTCTTCAACAAATGGTGCTGGGAAAATTGGACAGCTACATGCAAAAAAATGAAGTTGGAACATTCCCTGACACCATACACTAAGATCAACTCAAAATGGATTAAAGACCTAAATGTAAGACCAGAAACCATCAAACTCTTAGAGGAGAATATAGGCAAAAGCCTCAAGGACATCAATCAAAGCAAGATCTTCTCTGATGCACCTACTAGAATAGTGGAACTGAAAAGAAAAGTCAACACGTGGGACCTCATGAAACTTAAAAGCTTTTGTACAGCAAAAGAAATTACAAAAAAGCTGAACAGACAGCCCACAGAGTGGGAGAAAATCATAGCAAATGAAACAACAGAGAAAGAATTCATCTCCAAAATCTACAAGCAACTCAGACAACTCAGCACCAGAAAAACAAACAACCCAATCCAAAAATGGGAAAAAGATCTAAAGAGACGCCTCTCCAAAGAGGACATACAGATGGCCCAAGAGCACATGAAACGATGCTCAACCTCCCTTATCATTAGAGAAATGCAAAGTAAAACCACAATGAGATACCTCCTCACACCTGTCAGAATGGCCATCATCAAAAAATCTGCAGACAATAAATGCTGGAGAGGGTGCAGAGAAAAGGGAACCCTCTTGCATTGCTGGTGGGAATGTAAATTGATACAGCCTCTAGGGAAGACAGTATGGAGATTTCTTAAAAAACTAAAAATAGAAGCACCCTATGACCCAGCAATCCCACTGTTAGGCTTATACCCTGATGAAATCAAAACTGAAAGAAGCACCTGTACCCCAATGTTCATTGCAGCTCTATATACAATAGCCAGAGCATGGAAGCAACCTAGATGTTCATCGACGAATGAATGGATCCAGAAGCTCTGGTACATATATACAATGGAATACTACTCAGCTGTTAAAAGAAAGGCAGAAGACTCAGTCCTAATGAGGTGGCTAGCTCTAGAATCTATCCTAAAAAGTGAAGTAAGTCAAAAAGAGAAAGACAAATACAGCATACTAACACACATATATGGAATCTAGCAGGACAGTCTTGATAACACACACAGTGAACTCATGGAAAAACAGACAGAGCATAGACATAGGGACATTGTGGGGAAGAAATAGGGAGGGGGAGGCATGGAGACAGTAACATGGAAATGTATACTGTCATGTGTGGAAAAGATAGCTATTGTCATTGTGCTAAGGGAATAGGAGTACCTACAGTCACTTTGGGCAATGGTCTGGAGGGGTGGGAGGGGGGAACTGAGTGGGGGGAGGGTCCAGGGATATGCATATGAATGATATGTGAACATACATGTTGGTGAACAACAAAATTCTGTAAAATCTTAAAATAAAGAATAAAAAAAAAATACATCCTCGGTCCAAAAGTAGAATCCAAATAACATATGAGAGACACAATGGTTATAGAAAAAACAAATGCCAATATTTTCAGTGTACCATGTAAAAGAGTAGAAATGATTCATTTACAATACTCCCAAAGACCACAAGGGGACCATGAGCATAGGCAAAGCAAGAAATTTTACATTTTTAATGGATATTCAAAATATTCAATGACCACTAAGGCACAGTCACAAAGAGTTGAAACTGCAAACAAAGTTGAGATCTTATTATTAATGTTCACTAACCAAATGTCAGTCCACCTAAAAGGGAAGGACATCAGAAGAAAACTAAGGATGAGCATTTCAACTAAGAAAAAGTCAAGCTCGATAGTAAATCACTGCCAGGGCCAAAGGGACACGATAATCTCTGTTCAAATGTATGTAAATATAATAGGAAAAATGAAAAAAAAGAAAAAAACCCCACTGACCTAGAGTTCACAAGAAGATAAAACTTGCCATGTTTGGAGATTTTCGTCTTTCCCAAGTAATGCTAAAACTCAACACAGTGGCCATGGATGAATCTGCTAGGAACTCAGAAATTAGAATGACGGGATGGGAAAAATTAAAGGAAATAAAATGAAATAAAGGTTGATGAGGACTCCATAATGTAATCATCAAAGCACACAGTAAAGAACACTTTACTACACTCTGAGTATTTAAGCAGATACAAATTAAACTGTAGTGTTCTTCATGGGAATATCAAGCAAAGAGAAAGACCTTCATTGGATCTTTTTTGGGGGATTTAAAGATAAAGGAATCCCCTTCTCACTGCAACTCCCACCCCTACCATCTTCTGAGAACCCTATTATGAACAACTATATGGCAATAAAATGGACAACCTGGAAGAAATGGGCAGATTCTTAGATAAGTGTAATCTTCCAAGATTGAACCAGGAAGAAATAGAAATTATTGAAAATCCAATTAGGAGCACTGAAATTGAATCTGTGATCAAAAGCCCCCCCCCCCCGCCCCCACAAAAACCCAGGGCCATATGGCTTCACAGGTGAATTCTATCAAACATTTAGAGAAGACCTAATCTATATCTATCTAAAACTCTTTCAAAAAATTGCACAGGAAGGAACACATCCAAACTCATTCTATGAGGCCACCATCACCCTGATACCAAAACAAGACAAAGACAATTACAGGTCAATATCACTGATGAACACAGATGCAAAATCCTCAACAAAATTCTAGCAAACAGAATTCAACAACACATCAAAAAGTTCATACACCATGGCCAAGTTTAGTTTATTCCATGTATGCAAGGATTCTTCAATATTTGCAAATAAATCAATGTGATATACCATATTAACAAATTCAAAGATAAAAATAATATGATAATCTCAATAGATGCAGAAAAAGTCTTTGACAAAATCCAGAACCCATTTATGATGAAAACTCTTCAAAAATTGGGCACAGAAGGAACCTACTTCAACATAGTGAAAGTCATATATATGATAAGCCCACTGCAAACATTATTCTCCGTGGTGAAAAACTGAAAGCATTCCTTCTAAGATCAGGAGCAAGACAGGGCTGCCCACTCTCACCATTTTTATGCAACACAGTCTTGTAAGTTCTAGCTACTGCAATTAGAGAAGAAAAAGAAATAAAAGGAATCCAGACTGGAAAAGAAGAAGTAAAACTCTCATTGTTTGCAGATGACATAATACTATACATAGAAAACCCTAAAGATATCAAAGAATTACTAGAGCTACTCAGCGAATTTAGCAAAGTCACAGGATAAAAAATCAACACACAGAAATCACTTCCATTCCTATATACTAACAATGAAAAAACCAGAAAGAGAAATCAAGGAATCAATCCCATTCACCATTACAACAAAAAGAATAAAATATCTAGGAATAAAACTACCTAAGGAGACAAAAGAACTGTACACAGAAAATTATAAGACACTAAAATGAAAGAAATCAAAGATGACATAAACAGATGGAGAGAGATTGCATGTTCCTGGACTGGAAAAATCAGTATAGTAAAAATGACTATTATATCAAATGTAATATACAGAATTAATGCAATTCGTATCACATTACCAATGGCATTTTTCACAGAAGAAAAAATATCACAATTCATATGGAAACACAAAAGTCCCGGGTAGCCAAAGAAGTCTTGAGAAAGAAGACTGAAACTGGAAGAATCAACCTTCCTGACTTCAGACTATACTACAAAGTGACAGTCATCAAGACCATATGGTACTTGCAGGAAAAGAGAACTATAGATCAATGGACCAAGAGACAGAGCCCAGAGATAAACCCATGCACATATGTGTACCTTATTTTTGACAAAGCAGGCAAGAATATACATTGGAGCAAAGACAGCCTCTTCAGTAAGTGATGCTGGGAAAACTGAACAACTCCATGTAAAAGAATGAAGTTGGGACACTTCCCAACACCATACACAAAGATAAACTCAAAATGGATGAAAGACCTAACTGTAAGACTGGAAATCATAAAATTCTTAGAGCAAAACATAGGCAGAACACTCAATGACGTAAATCAAAGCAGGATCTTCTATCACCGGCCTCCTAGAGTAATGGAAATAAAAACAAAAATAAACAAGTGGAACCTAATTAAACTTAAAAGGTTTTGCACAGCAAAACAAGGTGAAAAGACAGCCTTCAGAATGGGAGAAAATAATAGCTAATGAAACAACAGAGAACCCATAATAAAAGAAAGATCCAAGCTGGACCAAATTTAGTCCTGTCAGCACTCTGAATAAAGGTACTTACCAGTTCTTTAGTGAGGAGATACAAAAGACTAAAATATTCTTTCTAAACTTCAGAGTTTCTCAGAGAAGTGTTATGGCTAGGTTGCTATATGTTAGAACTTCTCAAACAGGCATTCAGGCATGAGTTTGGGACTGAGTTCTAACTTTGATAGCTCACTAAACGAACCATTGATACTATCAGATATCAAAGCATATTAAAAGGTTAAAACAATTTGTAAAAGATCAGTTACAGTCTAAGTGTATAGGAAGAAGTAGATATGAACATAAAGAGGAAGGGGGAAAGATGTTCAAAATGAGTCACTAAAGATCTGAATACACATGTGATTGATTGGTACATCTAGACTGGAAATCAACCAGCAAACTCCGAAATATCTAGAAAAATCCTTAATTGGTCGGTGTACAATTGCCTTGTTAATGACAGAACAGTGATTTTTAGCAGCATCTAGTGCCTACAGACTGGGGCTTCCCAGGTGGCCCAGTGGTAAAGAATCCACCTGCCAATGCAGGAGACGCAGGAGACAGGGGTTCGATCTCTGGGTGGGGAAGAGCCCCTGGAGAAAGAAATGGCAACCTACTCCAGTATTCTTGCCTGGAACCATGGACAGAGGAGCCTGGCAGGCTATAGTCCATAGGGTCACAAAGAGTCAGACTCAATTGAGTGACTGAGCACACAGAGGCACACACATTGTCTTAGGATTACTAAGTAGTTTCCTCCTTCTGTGCCTCTACATATTCTCCTGAAAATTTTCATGGAAGTTTAACTAAACAATTACGAATGAGCAATACTCACTTAAAGAAGAGTTAAAAAGAATAAGCAAAGGGGTTTCTTCTGTCAAAGGAGAAGGAAGGTGGAAAATAAAAATGGAAAAGATAGATAAAAAAGATGAATAAATACTAGGCACCAAAGAAACATACTGTGGTTGGGGGAAATATTTAACAATACAAGAAAAGAAAAATAGTTCTATAATGCCCTTGTATGTAGGCCTATTATAGCTATTCAATATGAAGAATGAATGAGTTTGTGTATGATGGAAGCTTCAGGAAGGGAATGCCGAGGAATGAAATACATCAGGGACACCATTGCTGTTATGGGGTGTTCTGGTATCTTGGGGCCTCTTGAGGTTTATTCTAGGGTAATCTTTTAATTTTTTAAAGATATCATGCTGTCCTATTTACCCAGCGCAGGCCTTGGGGAAGAACGATGGTGAGACCTGGACTGGGACTGTGTCATTTGTATAATTTCTTTACAGAGGTTTAACACATTTAATTCTTTCCTGAATATAATCTGTGGTTTTTCAATTATAACATATGGTCACTGAATCAGAATCAAAACAAATTGTACTCCATATTCTCATATTCACCATGTTTTAACATGAGATGGGAAGAGCGTTACCCAATGGTACGAGGATCGTGCAGGCTCTGCCCCTGTGATGCAGTTGTTTTTATTCTCTCTCCAGCTGTTTGTTCAGCAGAGCCTTCTCCCTGCTCCACACTTTTGTGGTCACGCTGCCCTTCTGGGACTCAACGGGAGTCACACGCAGATTCCCCAGGTCATCTGCATCGCTGATATTAACCTAACCTGTCCAAAAGGAGACAGGGAAGTAAGATAATGGAATAGAAGAGGCATAAAGAAGCTTCCCTACCAAAACTTCCGCAGGCGTGTCTTTCTGAAACACAACAATTATATAAAATCTCACCTGTGCTGTAGAAGCCTTGTTTATTTTCTCTCTCTCTCTTTTTTTTTGGCTACTTCTATTGATTTTTCATTTATTTATCTTTGTTCTTTTGGCCTGTGTGGGCCTCCCATCGCAGTGGCCTCCCTCACTGCAGAGCACCGGCTCTGAGCGCATGCGCTCCAGTGCTCCGGCTTGGTAGGTGGATACATCGGTCCAGCCGCTCTGTGGCGCGTGGGATCTTCCCAGACCAGGGATCGAACCCATGCCCCCTGCACTGCAAGGCCATGTCATTAACCACTGGACCACCAGGGAAGCCCTTATTTTCCTTCTTGTTCTTGGAAATGTTCTCTGTGACACACTTATGTTGTTAGGTCGATGCTAAAATCATCCCCTTCATGAAAATTATGCTTTGAGGACAGGAAAGAAGGGAAATAACCACTGCCTTGTGCCTTTCTATAGGCCAAATCTGCATAGCTATCTTTTTTTTCTTAATGCCTTCTGTTTGAGTTCTCACATCAGTTCTTGTGTGGGGCTTTTTCTTCTTTCTTTTTCAATGGAACTCCAACCACATTCTACAAGCTGACTCATAGTTTGCTAATATAAACTACATTACATGGCATTGTTTGCTCGCTTCATAATAGCTGTCTGGAGAAAATGTGGAAAATTCTACAAGTGCCATCTTGTGACCAGTACCAGAGCTGCATCCTGTTACTACTAGATCCTTAGGGGAGAAGGGTGGGAACTTAGATCCTAGCAAGCCAGCAGTTTTCTCAGGCTTCTAGAATATACTGTATTCAAATTTAGAGTTTTGTTATGCAGAAAACATGGAATGCTAATGCCTTTAGCTGCAATGGTCTCACAAAAAATTGTATGCTTACTGAAAATTGAAAAGATATGATTTTTAAAAGAAAATGTAACACTTCTCCCTGCTCCACACTTTTGTGGTCACGCTGCCCTTCTGGGACTCAACGGAGTCACACGCAGATTCCCAGGTCATCTGCATCGCTGATATTAACCTAACCTGTCCAAAAGGAGACAGGGAAGTAAGATAATGGAATAGAAGAGGCATAAAGAAGCTTCCCTACCAAAACTTCCGCAGGCGTGTCTTTCTGAAACACAACAATTATATAAAATCTCACCTGTGCTGTAGAAGCCTTGTTTATTTTCTCTCTCTCTCTTTTTTTTTGGCTACTTCTATTGATTTTTCATTTATTTATCTTTGTTCTTTTGGCCTGTGTGGGCCTCCCATCGCAGTGGCCTCCCTCACTGCAGAGCACCGGCTCTGAGCGCATGCGCTCCAGTGCTCCGGCTTGGTAGGTGGATACATCGGTCCAGCCGCTCTGTGGCGCGTGGGATCTTCCCAGACCAGGGATCGAACCCATGCCCCCTGCACTGCAAGGCCATGTCATTAACCACTGGACCACCAGGGAAGCCCTTATTTTCCTTCTTGTTCTTGGAAATGTTCTCTGTGACACACTTATGTTGTTAGGTCGATGCTAAAATCATCCCCTTCATGAAAATTATGCTTTGAGGACAGGAAAGAAGGGAAATAACCACTGCCTTGTGCCTTTCTATAGGCCAAATCTGCATAGCTATCTTTTTTTTCTTAATGCCTTCTGTTTGAGTTCTCACATCAGTTCTTGTGTGGGGCTTTTTCTTCTTTCTTTTTCAATGGAACTCCAACCACATTCTACAAGCTGACTCATAGTTTGCTAATATAAACTACATTACATGGCATTGTTTGCTCGCTTCATAATAGCTGTCTGGAGAAAATGTGGAAAATTCTACAAGTGCCATCTTGTGACCAGTACCAGAGCTGCATCCTGTTACTACTAGATCCTTAGGGGAGAAGGGTGGGAACTTAGATCCTAGCAAGCCAGCAGTTTTCTCAGGCTTCTAGAATATACTGTATTCAAATTTAGAGTTTTGTTATGCAGAAAACATGGAATGCTAATGCCTTTAGCTGCAATGGTCTCACAAAAAATTGTATGCTTACTGAAAATTGAAAAGATATGATTTTTAAAAAGAAAATGTAATTCTGGAAAAAATAATCAATATTACTGTTTCCTGAATATATTGCAATATTTTTCTATATAATATATACACATGGATACATATAATTTCAAACAAGCTTTTTACCATGCTCAAGTGAACAGTCTGCAAGTTTCCGAATCAATAAGTATTTTCAATGTGGTTTTCTTTGAATCACTTCAAATGTAATCTTCCCCCTAATTCATAACATTTACCCTGAAACTTTTTGCTGATATTCTTAAAAACTGACTAAATATGAGTTATTTTTACATAGATATAGTAAGGACTGTATTGTCTCTCAAACAATACAAATAATCCCATTTAGTGTAGGTACTCATATTTTTCCTGATGTTGTTACACATATTGTATTGTTATACACATTGCAGTCCTCTATCCTTAAATGACTTAATACAGTGTTTGCCATTCTGTAAATTTCACTTTTCACCTAATACTACTTCTCAGATGTCTTTTCAAATCACTACATGTTCATATCTCATTTGTCAGCCGTATAGCATTCAATTGTAATGGTATGGATGTACAATATCACATAATATTTTTAAAACTGCTAGAAGAAATAAACCAAATTCTCTCTGTTTCACTCTTAAACTTTAAAGATATAGAAAAATGGTTATTGTTGAGCATGGCCCCACTTGTGGTCTGAAAGAATGAGTTGCAAGGAGGATACAGAGTCAACACAACAACCAGGGTACGCACTTGATCAGGTCTAGGAAAATTTCCACTATCAGCAAAAGATAGGGGGGTATGCCTGCATGTCTGTGTGTTTAGAAATACTTATATGTCCAAAATGGAATGGATACAAATTTGTTTTAGCATCATTTTGCTCTACTAATCATAATAACGAACATGGAGTAAAAACAGTTCTAAAAATGCTGAAACTGACTAAAAATCTATTTTGAAACCCCCAGTAATCTGAAGACTCCAGAGATGCTGACTATCAACATGAGAATCTAGTTTCCAATGTAAGGAAAATACACATGTTTAAAAAAACAAATGTTAATCACTCATCAGCATATCTGAATCCCTTCCATGTTCCTTGTACATTTATATTTGTGTTTGTATGTGTCAAGCACTTTTTATGGTTATGTTTTTCTATCAGTTTTTTTTTTCTTGTAGAATAATAAATGTTTAAAATCTGTACCGAACCTAGAAACATGGAATGCCATGTAAAAATTAACATGAACAGCATGCCTCACTGAAGTCTTAATTTAGATGCTGTAATCTGATCACCCATTCCCACACTGTGGACTTCAAAAAATATCGGAGAAACTGAATTTTCAGGGGTTTGATTCTGTCACATTAACGGGAATTTCCCCCACACTATTCCCTCCTCTCCCAGGCAACAGAGTCTATTTTTTTCACCGTAACACTAAAGCCCGAAGAAATTCCCAGAAAAACACTAGCTTTAAGACAGCCATTACCTTGAAGCTTCTTGTCAGCTGCAGCCTCGTGAAATGCAGCCCCTCCCCCAAGAGTGGCCAGGCACAGCTCACATCCCAGCTTCTCAGAGGATGCTCCGCCCCCTCCCTGTGATGGGGAAAGCAGGGGGCCTTTCCCTCAATTAGAGGGAGGAGAATCTCCAAGTTAACTGAAATTGACTTAAAGGGGAAAAACAGATTTTGAAGGGACTTGAAAGAGAAATGGCAACATGTGTCTTTTTCATTTCCATTCAAATCACAGGAGTAGGTGACCTCCTGAAGAGAAATAGCAAATCCTTTTATCAAATAGTAAAAACCTAGTTGAAAATATCTCTTATTACATATTTTTCTTGTGCTTTCTGTTAACATTTTTACAAAATATTTTGAGACTGAACTGGTCAAGGTCCACCAAAAAGACCTGCTATGTCCTTGTTTGTGATTGCAGTGAATTAATGCATTGGTTTGTGGATGGGAAGAAATAAATCTGTACAGTTTTAATTCTTCTGCTCCTGGGACATAATGTGTCTCTCTATTACTCAGTTTGTCTCATTCATCCTTTGGAAAGTTTCAGTTTTTTTCAAGTAAAGTCATATATATTTAAAAAAATTTTGGCCTCCTTGTTTTTAAAAATTTATTTATTTTCATCCATCTTTATTCTCTGGCCTGTGTGGGCCTCCCATTGCAGTGGCCTCTCATTGCAGAGCACCACTCTGGGCACTTGTACTCCAGAGCACTGGCTCAGAATTGGACACACTGGTCCAGCTGCTCCACAGCACGTGGGATCTTCCCGGACCAGGGATCGAACCGGTGCCCCTTGCACTGCAAGAAGGACTCTTCACTCACTGGACTACCAGGAAAGCCCTCGTCACTTTGGCCATATTTTAAACACAAAACATCAACTAAATTTTTTTTTTTTTTATTTTTGGGGGGGGTGGGGTAGGGAGGGAAGGGGTGGGCAGGCCACTTCTATTGGTCTTTCATTTGTCTATTTTCATCCATCTTTGTTCTTTGGCCCACGTGGGCCTCCCATCGCGGTGGCCTCTGTTGTCACAGAGCACCAGCTCTGGGCGCATGCACTCCAGAGCTCCGGCTCGGTAATTGGACACACTGGTCCAGCTGCTCCACAGCACGTGGGATCTTCCCGGACCAGGGATCGAACCGGTGCCCCTTGCACTGCAAGAAGGACTCTTCACTCACTGGACTACCAGGAAAGCCCTCGTCACTTTGGCCATATTTTAAACACAAAACATCAACTAAAATTCTTTTTTTTTTATTTTTGAGGGGGGTGGGGTAGGGAGGGAAGGGGGGTGGGCAGGCCACTTCTATTGGTCTTTCATTTATCTGTTTTCATCCATCTTTGTTCTTTGGCCCACGTGGGCCTCCCATCGCGGTGGCCTCTGTTGTCACAGAGCACCAGCTCTGGGCGCATGCACTCCAGAGCTCCGGCTCGGTAACTGGACACATCAGTCCAGCTACTCAGTGGAACGTGGGATCTTCCCAGGCCAGGGATCAAACCGGTGCCCCTTGCACTGCAAGGCAGTGTCCTTACCCACTAGACTGCCAGGGAAGCCCCAACCAAAATTCTTAATGAAGAGATATGAGCAATATGTATCTGAATATGCTAAAATTGAATAAAACTATGTTTTTAAAAAATACTGTATAAGTCTTCCCTGGTGGTCCAGTGGGTAGAGTCCACCTTGCAGTGTAAGGGGCACTGGTTCAATCCCTGGCCTGGGAAGATCCCACATGCCGAGGAACAGCTGGGCCGGTGAGTCAAATTACGAGCCAGCACTCTGGAGCACATGCACCCAGAGCCGGTGCTCTTCAAGGAGAGAGGCCATTGAGATGGTAGGCCCACACATGCCAAAAAATAAAGACGGATGAAAAATAAACGATGACTTAGAGGCAAAAAAAAAAAAGGAAAAAATACTATAAAGCAAGTTGAAAACATAAGAAATTTCAAAAACTGGTTTTGATTCAAAGCTAGCTCTAAAGTAGTCCTTCCATATTAATAAGGAAAAGAATGAGGTTAAAAAAAATGAGTAAGAGACATAGATAATTCACAGCATTCTAAGGGACAAATGCTTAACCCACTCCCAATATTTACTTCCCTTGTGAGCAAGCTCATGCAGTACAACTACAGGGACTTCTGTCCTTTCTCTATAGTTAAACAGCCTCCAGGCAGTTTGGTAAAATTGTTTAAATTTGCTGTTTTAAAGTCCAGTTGACTCAATAATCAATGCCCTGAAGCTTATATTCACCTTGTACAAAAGCTGGTGTTTAGGCTTCCATTTGCAACTTCATCTGTTTTGTATTAGTTTGCTCATTTGTTCAGTGGAGAAAGGGAATATGCTAGTCAAGGGGGATCCTTAAAACTCAAACATCCAAAATAAAGATTAAGACTATAGAATCCATAAAGATATTCACCTTGCATAATAAAGAGATGCAAATGTAAACAACAATGAGATTTCTTTTTTCTACTTAATTTGACTTATGAAGCCAAAAAACCATGATACAATGGAGAATTGACAAGAGTAAGGAAATGGGCACTCTTTCTCATGTGCTAGGTCACAAAACTGGGAAGAGGACAAAAGAGAATTAAAACCAAAGCCTTAGGGACTTCCCTAGTGGTCAGCAATTAAGACTTCACCTTCCAATGCAGGGGGTGTGGGTTTGATTCTTGGTTGGGTAACTAAGATCCCACATGTGTCGTGACCAAAAAACAAAAACATAAAACAGACGGAGTATTGTCCCAAACTTAATAAAGGCTTTTCTAAAGATGGTTCAGATGGTAAATTCAAACAAAGTTTTTCCCTGAGTCCCGAATAGAAATATGTGTTTTCTTTCCTCCAGTATTCACTGCCTTCTGTGCTTGGAATCCTATCTCTTAAGTAGAACCAACGATACTATCATTCAGCCTCTGATTTTAGGGGATGTAAAATGACAAAACCCCCAGTGAGCATTACTTAATCTATGTCCTTCCTTGTGAACAGATTGGTGAACCACAACAATTTTCAATATTTACCACACATGTCTATAAACTCCCCATCTTTCACATACATTCACATTCTCACACAAATTAAAAAATATATTTCTGTGCTATGCTCTTACACTGACCATATCTGCACTATAGTTTTACTCAACCATAGACTGGTTACAAGTCTTTTCTGCATTGTAGGGACCTGGCAGTAAGACAACTGAAATTCATTGGTTATAGAAAGAAATGCCCATTTCATACCATCTTCATTTATAATGGGCAACTCTCCTTAGTTCTTATGATTTTGTTTGCTATTTTTAATTCAATATCCTCTTGTATTGAGCATTTTTATTCACAAAATATTCAAGAAATTGAGTTAAATCCCTACACACTGCCCATGGATCATTCTGAGGGTTAGTTCTCTTAGGATAATGTTTTGCTGATTCAAAAATAAAAAATTATATAAAGCATAGGTACTTTGTATTCTGCCTCTGTGCATTTTTCATATTGGGGCATGTCTTCCTATTTAGAGATTTAATGACTATAGTATTAGTCATTTTTCTGATGATACAGTCTTTTCTGATGATAAATATTACCTATTTCTTGTAAGAATTAAATATAAACATAGATTTATTCATCCAAAAAAAAAAGCGTATGTAAAGTTGGTGACACAACTCCATCCATCTACACAATGAACAAGTAAACACAAATCTTGTCTCTTGGCACCTCTGACTAATTCAGGTAAAGAGACACAGAGCTGCAGTATGACACAGCTCTTCCTGTGATTAACAAACAGAGAGAAAGAAAACTGTGCATCAGGGGCTTTCAAGAAAGAAGCCATCATTCTTCCACAGACATATAGCAGGAGGGTCAGGCTGGATCAAAATTAATCTATTAAGCAACCCGAGTAAAGGACATCAAGGGTCCTTTAGTGAGGAGATACGGATTTCTCTCGACAGACTCCAGTGTATAGTGTTTAAGAGTTTGGCACGGAGGCATTATGATGGGGAAACAGACAGACAGTTGTGGGTTTGAGACCTTTAACTAGCTCAGTGGAGAGAAAATGTTCAAATCCTTGATAACGACGCTGACTTGTCATGTCCTTATACTAGATCCCACAGTTAAGAATCATGCATGACTCAAAAGCATCCCTGTTTTCAATATTTACCACACATGTCTATAAACTCCCATCTTTCACATACATTCACATTCTCACACAAATTAAAAAATATATTTCTGTGCTATGCTCTTACACTGACCATATCTGCACTATAGTTTTACTCAACCATAGACTGGTTACAAGTCTTTTCTGCATTGTAGGGACCTGGCAGTAAGACAACTGAAATTCATTGGTTATAGAAAGAAATGCCCATTTCATACCATCTTCATTTATAATGGGCAACTCTCCTTAGTTCTTATGATTTTGTTTGCTATTTTTAATTCAATATCCTCTTGTATTGAGCATTTTTATTCACAAAATATTCAAGAAATTGAGTTAAATCCCTACACACTGCCCATGGATCATTCTGAGGGTTAGTTCTCTTAGGATAATGTTTTGCTGATTCAAAAATAAAAAATTATATAAAGCATAGGTACTTTGTATTCTGCCTCTGTGCATTTTTCATATTGGGGCATGTCTTCCTATTTAGAGATTTAATGACTATAGTATTAGTCATTTTTCTGATGATACAGTCTTTTCTGATGATAAATATTACCTATTTCTTGTAAGAATTAAATATAAACATAGATTTATTCATCCAAAAAAAAAGCGTATGTAAAGTTGGTGACACAACTCCATCCATCTACACAATGAACAAGTAAACACAAATCTTGTCTCTTGGCACCTCTGACTAATTCAGGTAAAGAGACACAGAGCTGCAGTATGACACAGCTCTTCCTGTGATTAACAAACAGAGAGAAAGAAAACTGTGCATCAGGGGCTTTCAAGAAAGAAGCCATCATTCTTCCACAGACATATAGCAGGAGGGTCAGGCTGGATCAAAATTAATCTATTAAGCAACCCGAGTAAAGGACATCAAGGGTCCTTTAGTGAGGAGATACGGATTTCTCTCGACAGACTCCAGTGTATAGTGTTTAAGAGTTTGGCACGGAGGCATTATGATGGGGAAACAGACAGACAGTTGTGGGTTTGAGACCTTTAACTAGCTCAGTGGAGAGAAAATGTTCAAATCCTTGATAACGACGCTGACTTGTCATGTCCTTATACTAGATCCCACAGTTAAGAATCATGCATGACTCAAAAGCATCCCTGACATTAACCTAGGCTGTCTAAATATTAAACCACATTTTAAGGGTACAATTATGAAAAAAAAAAGAATTTAGTAGCTGTCTAAGTGTGTAATGAGGGATAGACGAGACAGGAAGGATGGGAAAATGTGCAAAAGATATCCTGATTTAACCACAGAGAAACTGAATTTACACATACTCAGTTAGTGCACTGGGATATAGACAGGAACTCAACCAATAGATACACAGTGTACTGGAAAATTCCTCAGGACACAGGTCTAGTTCTACCTGCCGAGTTTTCCAGAAAAGCAGTTTTTGAAGAGTTCTAACTCTACTATGTCGGGGCTAGTGAATGGCTCTTACCTGCTGTAGTCTCTTATCCTCTGCAACTTCACAAAGTAGCTGTAGTAATGTTTAAATGGGTTCCAACTGGACTAGATTAAAATATGGCTGAAAAAAAAAAAAGGATCAGATAAGAAGTTGACCCTGCTAAGCAGAAAGAACATGGACATGGACATGATGATGGAGATAAGACACAAATCAGAAGAATAAATAGTGCCTATCAGAGGACGCCAGAGACATGGACATCTTTTGACAGGAGGGAAAGAAAAACAAGAATTATGAGAACACAAACACAATATCGCATCTTTACTATTTCTGTTGTACTGTGAGAAAGGAATGTATGTGGGAGGGGCTTTGGAAGTGGCAGGACATTATTTCTGTTCCTGGATAATTTGAGCTTTTTAAATCCCAGAAGGTTATCACAAGGGAATGCTGGGCTTCAGTGTTTCCTAAGCTATAAGAGCTGCCTTGTCTTTTCACAGCAATCAAAGATCTAATGGACACAGATAATGAGGTTCAGCATCAACAGCCTTATTTAAGAGAGTATACAGGGCTTCCCTGGTGGTCCAGTGTGTAAGGACACCGCCTTGCAATGCAAGGGGCGCCTGGCCTGGGAAGATCCCACGTGCCGCGGAGCGGCTGGACCGATGTGTCCAACTACCGAGCCGGAGCTCTGGAGGGCATGCACCCAGAGCCGGTGCTCTGTGACAACAGAGGCCACCGCGATGGGAGGCCCACGTGGGCCAAAGAACAAAGATGAAAATAGATAAATGAAAGACTAGCGGAAGTGGCCTGCCCGCCCCCTCCCTCCCCAACCCGCCCCTCCGAAAAAAAAAAAAAAGAGTATACAGAAGCCTAGTTGAGAAAGGCTGTGAGACCTTAAACAGGTCTTAAGAAATACTCATAACTACATATCTAGTGATTCCCTGGTGACTCAGTGGTAAAGAATCTGTCTGCCAGTGCACGAGACTGGGGTTCAATCCCTGAGTTGGGAAGAAGGAAATATCAGGGGCTTCCCCTGGTGGTCCAGTGGGTAAGGACACCGCCTTGCAGTGCAAGGGGCGCCGGTTCGATCCCTGGCCTGGGAAGATCCCATGTGCCCTGGAGCGGCTGGACTGATGTGTCCAATGGCCGAGCCGGAGCTCTAGAGCGCATGCGCCCAGAGCCGGCGCTCTGCAGCGACAGACGCCACCGCGATGGGAGGCCCACAGGAGCCAAAGAACAAAGACGGATGAAAATAGAGAAATGAAAGACCAATAGAAATGGCCTGCCCACTCCCCTCCCTCCCCAACCTGACCCCCGCCCAAAAAATAAATAAATAAATAAAAATCTTAAGGAAAAAAAAAAAAAGAAGAAGAAGGAAATAGCAACCCAATCCAGGATTCATGCCTGGAGAAGCCCATGGACAGAGGAGCCTGGTGGGCTACAGTCCACGGGGTCACAAAAAGAGTCAGACATGGCACAGAGACGAAATAATAACAACATGCTGTCTAGTATCTGGTGATGACAACTGAGCAAAGCTGTCAAGTACTATAGAGTTACAATCCTGGCTGGAACCTCTGGTCAACATCTGAATAGTCTCTTGCATTATTTCTTTAAAGTGGTTTAATACGTGAGATATTTTCCCCCAAACTACAAGCAGCAGAGTTTAATTACACATTATGGCTGTAGAACACGGAGCAAAAGAATTGTATCTCTAGTTATCAATCTAACACAATTTTAGTATGAAATGTGACTTTTAATTTAAAATGTTATAGCGGAAGAGCAGGAAGCAAAATAAATTACACCCCTAGTTCTCAACATGCTGCTTTTTTTTTTTTTTTTGGCCTCTTTTACTGGTCCTTCATTTATTTATTTTTGTCTATCTTAATTCCTTGGCCTGTGTGGGCCTCCCATTGCAGTGACCTCTCTGGTTGCAGAGCACTGGTTCCGGGCGCATGCGCTCCAGAATGCTGGCTCATAATTGGACACACCTGTCCGGCCACTCTGCGGCACGTGAGATCTTCCCATGCCAGGGATCGAACCGGTGCCCCTTGCACTGCAAGGTGGACTCTTTACCCACTGGACCACCAGGGAAGCCCCTTCAACATGTTTTTTAAAGCAAAATATTTCATGAGATGGGAAGAGCATTACCCAATGGTACGTGAATTGTGAAGACTCTGCCCGTGATCCGGTTGTTTTTATTCTCTCTCCAGCTGTTTGTCCAGCAGAGCCTTCTCCCTGTTCCACACTTCTGTGATCACGCTGCCGTTCTGGGGCTTAACGGGGGTCACACGCAGATTCCCAGGTCATCTGCATCGCTGGTATTAACCTAACCTGTCCAAAAGGAGACAGGGAAGCAACGTAATGAAATAGAAAAGGCATAAAGAAGCTTCCCTACCAAAACTTCCACAAGCATGTCCTTCTGAAACACAACAATTACATAAAATCTCACCTGAGCTTTAGAAACCTTGTTTATTTTCCTTCTTGTTCTTGTTATTTGAAATGTTCTCTGGATGGTGATGAGGAGCTAACTAACGTTCACTTACACTGTTAGGTTGATGCTAAAAATCATCCCTTTCATGAAAATTATACTTTGAGGGCAGGAAAGAAGGGAAATAACCACTGCCTTGTGCTTTTCAATAGGCCAAATCTGTGTAGCTTTTTTTTTTTTTTAATGCTCTCTGTTTGAACTCTCACATCAATCTTTGTGTGTCGTTTTATTTTATACATGTGTAATTTTTCAATGAAACACAATCACATTCTACATACTGTGTCACAATTGAAAAAAATATTTCATTGCTTTGTTTGTCCACTTAATAAAAATCATTGCCTGGAAGAAAATTTAGGACACCTGCCAAGCACCATCTTGTGACTAAAACCAGAACTGTAGATATTCAGGTCTTTGGTCAGGCAGTGTGGGGACTATAAGCCATCCAGACTGTAGCCTTCTCAGACTTCTAGACTTTCTCCTTTTTTTTACTTTTAGACTTTTTCATTCTCAATTTCAGAGTTGTGTGAGTGTTATAGAACAGTGGGATCATATTTCCTCATTTTAATGTTTGTTATTATAATATCTTTCATGCATATTGCATATCTTTCTTCATATTTTGATTTTTCAAGAAAGGTAGCTAATCCTCACAATAATGGTCAAAATATAATGGCTTGTTGTCTCTATATTTTTAAACATATTTATAAATGTGCATGCTTTTGAAATCAGACCTATATTCTTTTTTTTTAAAGATTTATTTATTTATTTATTTATTTTGGCGGGGGTCGGGTTGGGGAGGGAGGGGAGCAGGCGGGCCACTTCTATTGGTCTTTCATTTGTCCATTTTCATCCATCTTTTCTCTTTGGCCCGTGTGGGCCTCCCATCGCGATGGCCTCCATTGTCGCAGAGCGTCGGCTCTGGGCGCATGCGCTCCAGAGCTCCGGCTCGGTAGTTGGACACATCAGTCCAGCCGCTCCGCGGCACGTGGGATCTTCCCAGGCCAGGGATCGAACCCGCGCCCCTTGCACTGCAAAGTGGTGTCATTACCCACTGGACCACCAGGGAAGCCTCACATCTCAGATTTTACGATGACATAGCTAAATGAAATGTGGGGGAAAAAAGTGGAAATTTTCCCCTTTTTTCCTTGACACCATTTACTAGATACATTGTGTTTTATTATATCAATATAAGCCTATTATTCTTCAGTTTATGAGCTTCCAGATTTGTCACATCACAGTAGAAATAGAAACATATTATTCTTTTGATAGCTAGGTGGAGACAGAGACAATTGTCATCCTTTGCACATCCATAAAAAAGCAATCCTTTTAAGACACTGAGTATTCCTTGAGAATAAACTAAACTTCTTATTGTCATAAGAACTCAAATTTGCACATTACTTTGTTTGTCCACTTAATAAAAATCATTGCCTGGAAGAAAATTTAGGACACCTGCCAAGCACCATCTTGTGACTAAAACCAGAACTGTAGATATTCAGGTCTTTGGTCAGGCAGTGTGGGGACTATAAGCCATCCAGACTGTAGCCTTCTCAGACTTCTAGACTTTCTCCTTTTTTTTACTTTTAGACTTTTTCATTCTCAATTTCAGAGTTGTGTGAGTGTTATAGAACAGTGGGATCATATTTCCTCATTTTAATGTTTGTTATTATAATATCTTTCATGCATATTGCATATCTTTCTTCATATTTTGATTTTTCAAGAAAGGTAGCTAATCCTCACAATAATGGTCAAAATATAATGGCTTGTTGTCTCTATATTTTTAAACATATTTATAAATGTGCATGCTTTTGAAATCAGACCTATATTCTTTTTTTTTAAAGATTTATTTATTTATTTATTTATTTTGGTGGGGTGGGGTGGGGTGGGGAGGAGGGAGCAGGCGGGCCACTTCTATTGGTCTTTTATTTTTCCATTTTCATCCATCTTTTCTCTTTGGCCCGTGTGGGCCTCCCATCGCGATGGCCTCCATTGTCGCAGAGCGTCGGCTCTGGGCGCATGCGCTCCAGAGCTCCGGCTCGGTAGTTGGACACATCAGTCCAGCCGCTCCGCGGCACGTGGGATCTTCCCAGGCCAGGGATCGAACCCGCGCCCCTTGCACTGCAAAGTGGTGTCATTACCCACTGGACCACCAGGGAAGCCTCACATCTCAGATTTTACGATGACATAGCTAAATGAAATGTGGGGGAAAAAAGTGGAAATTTTCCCCTTTTTTCCTTGACACCATTTACTAGATACATTGTGTTTTATTATATCAATATAAGCCTATTATTCTTCAGTTTATGAGCTTCCAGATTTGTCACATCACAGTAGAAATAGAAACATATTATTCTTTTGATAGCTAGGTGGAGACAGAGACAATTGTCATCCTTTGCACATCCATAAAAAAGCAATCCTTTTAAGACACTGAGTATTCCTTGAGAATAAACTAAACTTCTTATTGTCATAAGAACTCAAATTTGCAGTTATACATTACTTCAGATTACTCTACAAACTTTACCAAAACAGTAAAGTTTGTTGGAAACACAATCAATAACCAAAGTAATTTTAAAAGCCAGCACTTTCAACTAACAACTTCATTTCTCATTTGGCATTACCACAACCTCTTTTTTTATTTTTAATAAGGAAGATTCATTTTTCAAGTTTTGTTTCATCATTTGTCTCTGTTATCACTGCTTTTTGGAGAAAGAAATGGCAACCCACTCCAGTATTCTTGCCTGGAGAATCCCATGGAGGGAGAAGCCTGGCGGGCTTCGGTTCATGGGGTTCGCAGAGAGTCGGACACGACTGACCGACTGACATACGCATCACTGCTTTTTGCCACAAACATAAAACGCCCCATTAGAAAGTCAGCTTTTGCAACCTCCTTAAATATTTTTTCCGCAGGTGTAATCTGCGCCACCTCCCCCACTTTTAAAGTGTGGACTTTCAAAATATCTCGAAGGAATAGAAAATGCAGATATAATTTCCTCAAAGAAACTACGACTCTCACAAAAACAACGCTCCTTCCGCACGACTCCAAAGCAGCAGTCCCCTCTTTTCTCACGTTTCCTGCCAAGCCTCCAAAAATCTCCCGAAATTAACTGTTTTTTTACGACAGCCATTACCTCCAAGCTTCTCTCCTCCGTGGCTCCGAAGTCTGTAATGCAGCTCCTCCCCCAAGACTGGCCGGGACCGGCTCACTCTCCCAAGCTTCTTAGATGATGCTCCGCCCCCTCCCTGGGTCGAGAGAGCGGGAGGTCCTTCCCTCGTTTAGAGGGAAGAGAATCTGCAAGTTGAACCAAAATACAGTTAAAGGAAAGAAATGTTCATTTTAAAGAACTTTAAAGTGGAATGGAAACATGGCTGTTCAATTATCCTTCAATCCCTTTGGGCCTGTGATTTCCTGAAAAAAGGAAAAAAGAAAAACAGGTAGCAAATCTCTTTTTTTATATAAGAAAGATGCAGTTAAAATATTCCTTACATATTTTTCTCAGGCTTTCTCTTATACTTTATCCCTGGTAAATGTAAGACCTGTTAGTCAAGCTTCACTA
Organism: Tragulus kanchil; assembly: GCA_022376925.1. Lineage (NCBI taxonomy): Eukaryota > Metazoa > Chordata > Mammalia > Artiodactyla > Tragulidae > Tragulus > Tragulus kanchil. The sequence continues at coordinate 58,722,899 of JAIOJX010000001.1, read as the reverse complement.
AAAAACATGCTCAGTGTCTTGACTGGGATTGTAGTGAATTAATAACTATTTTAAATAGAATTAATTCTTTACTGTTTTGAATCTGAACCTGGAGCACATTCCAGTATGTCCCTTTCATTCACGTCTACTAATACTTCCTTCCGTAGACCATTTCTGAAGAAAAATCCCCAAACAAAATCTGATTATTCAGAAATTGAAAAAAAAGAAAAAGGTAAAATCACAATAAGCCACAGTCAAGTATCAACTGGAAACGTAGAGAAGCTTTTCAATGTATATGACTGGATAAACAAAACTGTTCCTAAACCAGCTGTTATATTTCAATAAGAAAGAAATGATCAACATAGTAGAATCAGGCAAAGGACACTAGCGGACAATTCACTATGTTCTTTCTTATTTCTGATATTTGTGTGCTCAGTTGTGTCTTACATTTTTCGACCCCATAGACTGTAGCTTGACAGACTCTTGTCCATGAAATTTTCCAGGCAAGAGTACTGGAGTGGGCTGCCATTTTTTACTCCAGGGGATCTTCCTGACCCAGGGGTGGAGCCCGCATCTCCTGCATTGGCAGGTGGTTTCTTTGCCATCTGGGAAGGACCTGTGCTGTGCTTAGTCGCTTGGTTGTGTCTGACTCTGTGACCCCATGCACTACAGCTCTCCAGGCTCTTCTGTCCATGGGGATTCTCCAGGCAAGAATACTGGATTGGGTTTCTTACTTCGCTATTAAGAAAGTACAAGCAGTGCAACTCCTCAGTTCTCTCTCCTTTTTCTACACTTCAAAGGCCTATAGGTGATGAGTAGTTTGCTTAAATCTGGGTTTTATTTTATTTTATTATTTTTTTTACAGTTTTGTTGTTGAATGCCACACATCAACCAAATGCTCCATAGATATACACACTTCCCCTCTCCACCCCGAACCTCCCCCTATATCTCTCCCCATCCCACCCCTCCAGGTCACCACAGAGCCCCTGTTTGAGATCCCCTAGTCCCACAGCATATTCCCCTCCCTCACCCCAATAAGAAAGATGCAGTTAAAATATTCCTTACATATTTTTCTCAGGCTTTCTCTTATACTTTATCCCTGGTAAATGTAAGACCTGTTAGTCAAGCTTCACTAAAAAACATGCTCAGTGTCTTGACTGGGATTGTAGTGAATTAATAACTATTTTAAATAGAATTAATTCTTTACTGTTTTGAATCTGAACCTGGAGCACATTCCAGTATGTCCCTTTCATTCACGTCTACTAATACTTCCTTCCGTAGACCATTTCTGAAGAAAAATCCCCAAACAAAATCTGATTATTCAGAAATTGAAAAAAAAGAAAAAGGTAAAATCACAATAAGCCACAGTCAAGTATCAACTGGAAACGTAGAGAAGCTTTTCAATGTATATGACTGGATAAACAAAACTGTTCCTAAACCAGCTGTTATATTTCAATAAGAAAGAAATGATCAACATAGTAGAATCAGGCAAAGGACACTAGCGGACAATTCACTATGTTCTTTCTTATTTCTGATATTTGTGTGCTCAGTTGTGTCTTACATTTTTCGACCCCATAGACTGTAGCTTGACAGACTCTTGTCCATGAAATTTTCCAGGCAAGAGTACTGGAGTGGGCTGCCATTTTTTACTCCAGGGGATCTTCCTGACCCAGGGGTGGAGCCCGCATCTCCTGCATTGGCAGGTGGTTTCTTTGCCATCTGGGAAGGACCTGTGCTGTGCTTAGTCGCTTGGTTGTGTCTGACTCTGTGACCCCATGCACTACAGCTCTCCAGGCTCTTCTGTCCATGGGGATTCTCCAGTCAAGAATACTGGATTGGGCTTCTTATTTGCTATTAAGAAAGTACAAGCAGTGCAACTCCTCAGTTCTCTCTCCTTTTTCTACACTTCAAAGGCCTATAGGTGATGAGTAGTTTGCTTAAATCTGGGTTTTATTTTATTTTATTATTTTTTTTACAGTTTTGTTGTTGAATGCCACACATCAACCAAATGCTCCATAGATATACACACTTCCCCTCTCCACCCCGAACCTCCCCCTATATCTCTCCCCATCCCACCCCTCCAGGTCACCACAGAGCCCCTGTTTGAGATCCCCTAGTCCCACAGCATATTCCCCTCCCTCACCCCAATGTCCAAAAGACTGTTTTCCATGTCTGCCTTTCCAATGCTGTTCTGCATATTCATGGATCAGCACCATCTTTCCAGATTCCATATATATGTGTCAGTATACAGTATTTATCTTTCTCTCTCTGACATACTTCACTCTGTATAATAGGTTCTAGATTCATCCACCTCACCAGAACTGGCCCAAATGCATTTCTCCCCATGGTTGAGAACTATTCCATTGTAAATGTGTACCACAGCTTCTTTATTCATTCAGCTGTCGATGGACATCTAGGTTGCTTTCATGCTCCAGCCATTGCAAACAGTGCCACAGTGAACAATGGGGTACACATATCTCCCTCAATTTTGATTTCCCCAGCATATATGCCCAGCAGTGGGATTGCTGGGCTATATGGTGGCTCCATTCCTAAATCTGGATTTTTATTACTCATTTATTCTCATAATGAGTGTGAGTACATGCTAAGTTTCTTCAGTCATGTCCGACTCTTTGTGACCCTGTGATACTGTAGCCTCCCAGGTTTCTCTGTCCATGGGATCCTTCAGACAAGAATATTGGAGTGGGTTGTCATGCCCTTCTCCAGGGTATCTTCCCAACCCAGGAATCAAACGCGTGTCTCCTGTATTGGGAGACAGGTTCTTTACAACTAGTTCCACCTGGGAAGCCCCTATAATGAACAATATCCTGCAATTCATTTTCCCATCTTAGTAAAACTGATATTTTGTTTTCACCTGCTATTCCATTTGATTTATTGAGATTTGTTCATTATTTTCAAGATACGACAATTGTAGACTTTTGTGTACCCACTAAATAACCTCAAAATATGTAACACTACCAAAATGCATAGAAATATATTACTAGGCAAGCAACAAAATTTTGTTTAGCTCTAACAGAAGTGGGAGTAAGTGTGGTCTTTTAGCATACAGAACTTTTTTTATCTCACTCAGACTAAAGTCTATGTATTTGGTCTTATAGTGTCTCATATGATTTCTAATAGCACATTCTCTCAAGGGCACAGATATCAAAGCAGTTTGCTTTTCATGAGACTTTCTGCAAAACTGTGAAATCAGTTTTGCTCTGTATCAAGGACATAATACTAAGAAATACTGTTCATTATAGCATAACAATATCAAGAATAGAGAGCAGATAAACATTATTCTTTAAAATTTTAAGACCTTGAGAATCTCTGATATTTAGAATGAAGAGATTCCATTCTGAGGGTTGATCTTTTATTGTTGTTGCTATTTTAATTTTCTTTGGTATTAAAAATGTTTTAAAAAGGAAGTAGGGGGATATAGAAAAAAGATATACTAAAATATATAATATGAAATATGTCAATTGTTAGTGAGGATGAGGAGCAACTTAGAGGTTCATACACTACTGGAATGTAAATTGAAAGTAATATTTTTGGGAAATGTTTGGTGTTATCACCTAAAAATGAACATTATGGAGGTTAACAGAGAACATTTAGGGCTTTCAAGTAGCAGAGTTACTTGCCTAAATTGGTAGTAGATAAATGATCCCCACAGAAAGATATGCATATTCCAGAGCATGTATAAGACTATCCAGTGGGGTATATGAAGTATATAATCAAAATTAATTTCATTTTCTTCAAAAGCTTTATTTATATTTTAAAATATTCTCAAAAATATTTGTATTTAAGAATTACATTTTTTAAGAATTATATTTTCTATACTTTAATAAGTCTGTTCTCTATGTTTGTTTTTCCAACACATCCCTGTGTCCTGACCCGCGGGCTTCGTCAGCACAGACCTAGGATTCGTCAACGCAGGCCCTAAAGGGGGGGATTGGGAATGGACAGGACAAGAGACACAAGAAATGGAGACAAGACAGGAGTCTGATTAAGTCTCGTTTTATTGCAGAAACAAGGGGTATTTATACTATACAGAAACAGGAAGGAGCTACTCATAAGCCAATCATGTAAAAGGTCAGATGCACATGTGCTTCTGACTCCATAGGAATGCAAGGGAAGCATGCACTGATCAAGGGCACGGAAACTAGGAACAACCTATCAGAGCAATATGCACACACCTTAAACCACACCTCCCTACATCCACCCGGCGCCATCATTGTGAAAACATGACGATGCTCCTAAACTGGAGGCTGCAAAGTGTGGCCAGGGCTCATGCGTAAGAGGCTCCTCTAGGCACCATCTTAAGTGGCGTGTTGCAGCATTCACGTATAGGAGGCTATAGGATGTGGCCGGGCCACCCCGCGGTCCCGGACATCACTGCATGTGTTCTCATTACCCTCTTACTAGATTCCATATATGTGTGTTAGTATATTGTACTTGTCTTTCTCTTCTTGACTTACTTCACTTTTTATAATAGGTTCTAGCTTCATCCACATTAGGACTGATTCTTCTGCATTTCTTTTTACAGCTGAGTAGTACTCCATTGTATATATGTACCAGAGCTTTTGTATCCATTCGTTCATCGATGGATATCTAGGTTGCTTCTAGGTTCTAGCTATTGCATAGAGTGCTGCAATGAACATTGGGGTACAGGTGCTTCTTTCAGATTTGATTTCATCAGGGTATAAGCCTAAGAGTGGGATTGCTGGGTCGTATAGTGCTTCTATTTTCAGTTTTTTAAGAAATCTCTATACTGTCTTCCATAGCGGCTGTATCAATTTACATTCCCACCAGTAATGCAAGAGTGTTCCCTTTTCTCCACACCCTAGCCTCTCTAGCATTTATTGTCTGTCAATTTGTTGATGATGGCCATTCTGACAGGTGTGAGGTGATATCTCATTGTAGTTTTCATTCGCATTTCTGTAATAATAAGTGAAGTTGAGCATCATCTCATGTGTTTTTGGGCCATCTGTATGTCCTCTTTGGAGAGGTGTCTGTTTAGGTCCTTTTCCCATTTTTTGATTGGGTTGTTCACTTTTCCGGTGCTGAGTTGTCTGAGTTGCTTGTAGACTTTGGAGATGAATTCTTTGTCTGTTGTTTCATTTGCTATGATTTTCTCCCACTTGGTGAGTTGTCTGTTCACCTTTTTTTGCAGTTTCTTTTGCTGTACAAAAGCTTTTAAGTTTCATTAGGTCCCACATGTTAATTTTTGTTTCTAGTTCGGCTATTCTAGTAGGCGAGTCATGGATGATCTTGCTTTGATGTATGTCCTTGAGTGTTTTGCCTATATTCTCCTCTAAGAGTTTGATGGTTTCTGGTCTTACATTTAGGTCTTTAATCCATTTTGAGTTGATCTTTGTGTATGGTGTCAGGGAATGTTCCAACTTCATTTTCTTGCATGTTACTCTCCAATGTTCCCAGCACCATTTGTTGAAGAGGCTGTCTTTGCCCCATTTTATGGTTTTACCTCCTTTGTCTAAAATACGGTACCCATAGGTGTGTAGGTTTATCTGTGGGTTCTCTATCTTGTTCCATTGATCTATATTTCTGTTTTTGTGCCAGTACCATACTGTCTTGATGACTGTTGCTTTGTAGTAGAGTCTGAAGTTAGGGAGGCTGATCCCTCCAGCTGCATTCTTTTTTCTCAGGATTGCTTTGGCTGTTCAGGGTCTTTTGTGTTTCCATATGAACTGTGTTGTTCTTTGTTCTAGTTCTGTGAAGAATGTCATTGGTAATTTGATAGGGATTGCATTGAATTGGTAGATGATATTTGGTAGTATGGTCATTTTCACAATATTGATTCTTTTGACCCAGGAATATGGAATATCTCTCCATTTGTTTAAGTCTTCTGTGATTTCTTTCATGAGTGTCTCGTAATTTTCTGTGTACAGTTCTTTTGTTTCTTTGGGTAGGTTTATTCCTAGGCATTTAATTCTTTTGGTTGCAATGGTGAATGATCCCAGGCTGACACTGGCACTGCCTCACTGCCACACGGCCCACTGGCTCTGCCTCTGATTTATTTTTTATATGCTTAAACATTAGCATAAAATTGTACATTAATTTCAATATGAGTAAGATTAGTAAAAATAGAAAGGAGAGGATTAAATCGCTAAATTGAAGAATATATAATCTTAGAATATATAACCTACCCTCATGATCATATAAACTGTTATTTATTTTTTGTATATTTTATCTAGATCCAAGGACTATTTAATGTGCTTCTGATGTATGTATATTTTCGATTCAGAAAAATTAACCTGTATCATTTTATACTGCCATGTACCATGTTCATATTGCCCGTATGCATGCTAAGTCGCTTCAGTCGTGTTCAACTCTTTGCAACATTATAGACGGCAGCCCACCAGGCTCCACTGTCCATGGGATTCTCCAGGCAAGAATACTGGGGAGGGCTTCCATACCCTCTTCCAGGGAATCTTATTGACCTAGGGATTGAACCCATGTCTCTTAATGTCTCCTGCATTAGCAGGCAGGTTCTTTACCAGTAGCTCCACCTGGGAAGTCCCATCATGCTTATAGGTCACTTATTTCAGGCAGCGCTCAATTCATTACTTAAATGTCCTTTCTGCTATGTTTGTTTTAAATGTTTTATTGTCATCCTGATCAATTAAGTGGCCAAGGATAACATTGTTGTTTGTTTTTAGGTACCTATGTTCTAATTTTAACTGAGCAGCCAGTTTCCCCTAATAGTCCCTCTGTTATTTTCTTACCCCAAATGCAACCCTAAATTTAGAGTGATAAAACTGTCAAGGTGTCTCTTACGCCTAAATCATCTTTGGCAGTTTCCAGATGGCTAGAACATAGCATGAAAGGCTCATTGCTTCACCTTAGAAAAGGAGGGATGAAAAATAGACTTAAGTGTATTTGTTATGCTTTTTTATTTCATAGTTAGATATTCAGTGTTACTATTTTTTTTTCAGATACACTTTGTAGCAAAACTATTAAATCAAAAAGAGAAAATCAGTTTCTATTTAATAGATCAATTTTGTATAACTAAAATATTATTGATGCAAATATGCTTCCGTAACTATATTCTTAGGATTAATAGAATCATGCTCTTCTTCATGTACTTGGGGTGACACAATGACTTTTATAAATTGATGTATAACATTTCATTCCTAGGTTATTATTCAGTTAATCTTTGATTTAAAAAAAAATTTTCGCTAAATTGAAGAATATATAATCTTAGAATATATAACCTACCCTCATGATCATATAAACTGTTATTTATTTTTTGTATATTTTATCTAGATCCAAGGACTATTTAATGTGCTTCTGATGTATGTATATTTTCGATTCAGAAAAATTAACCTGTATCATTTTATACTGCCATGTACCATGTTCATATTGCCCGTATGCATGCTAAGTCGCTTCAGTCGTGTTCAACTCTTTGCAACATTATAGACTGTAGCCCACCAGGCTCCACTGTCCATGGGATTCTCCAGGCAAGAATACTGGAGAGGGCTTCCATACCCTCTTCCAGGGAATCTTATTGACCTAGGGATTGAACCCATGTCTCTTAATGTCTCCTGCATTAGCAGGCAGGTTCTTTACCAGTAGCTCCACCTGGGAAGTCCCATCATGCTTATAGGTCACTTATTTCAGGCAGCGCTCAATTCATTACTTAAATGTCCTTTCTGCTATGTTTGTTTTAAATGTTTTATTGTCATCCTGATCAATTAAGTGGCCAAGGATAACATTGTTGTTTGTTTTTAGGTACCTATGTTCTAATTTTAACTGAGCAGCCAGTTTCCCCTAATAGTCCCTCTGTTATTTTCTTACCCCAAATGCAACCCTAAATTTAGAGTGATAAAACTGTCAAGGTGTCTCTTACGCCTAAATCATCTTTGGCATTTTCCCAGATGGATAGAACATAGCATGAAAGGCTCATTGCTTCACCTTAGAAAAGGAGGGATGAAAAATAGACTTAAGTGTATTTGTTATGCTTTTTTATTTCATAGTTAGATATTCAGTGTTACTATTTTTTTTTCAGATACACTTTGTAGCAAAACTATTAAATCAAAAAGAGAAAATCAGTTTCTATTTAATAGATCAATTTTGTATAACTAAAATATTATTGATGCAAATATGCTTCCGTAACTATATTCTTAGGATTAATAGAATCATGCTCTTCTTCATGTACTTGGGGTGACACAATGACTTTTATAAATTGATGTATAACATTTCATTCCTAGGTTATTATTCTTTGTTAGTGATGATAGTAGTCCGTACTTGATTGAAAGATTTTTAAAAGCCTTGAGATTTGTCAATCACAATCCATAAAATATTCTTAAACTTACTTTTGACCAATATTGCCTACATCGCTAAGAAAAGGTCATGTTAGGCCTATATATTTGTGTATTTTAGCCAATTGATGAATTCATACTCCTATCTTGATATATCAATCACTCTAATAAATTTAAAAAGCCACTCAGTCTTGTATCTCCGTCCACACACATGTAAACCTAAGGGTTCCTGTCATAAGCTACAGGTTTAGGTTTGAGTATAAAGGAAGAAAGTTCCAAAAAAGTTAGCCTTAGATCCACAGTGAAGAGACTGTGCAAAGGATTGGAGATTCAAAAATGTGGGAACTATATATATCAGTTCAGAAGCTAGGGCCTCAGGCAGTAAACTACTGATTCAAGATGAATGGAACAAGGATTAATTATATGTGACTAAAGGAAGTCTGACTGAAACAAATGAGGAAAATCTGTGATCATTTGCCTTAGGGAGCTTTAGGCATTGTGCTTGATACTCTCTATTCACAGAGTCTTATACCATCGCGTTTTTCTCTTCTTTTCCTCCTCCTCCTCCTTTTTTAGTCTAGCTCTTAAAGTCACAGGGTACCAAAAATATCTCACTGTTTAAGTGGCGTTACAGTTCAAGTGATCCCATCCCCCCAAATCCACAGAAAATATATTAGGGTGTAATTCATGTTATCAAATTTTAGAATACGAATGATTAATTTCTTCCAAAGATTACAGTACAGAGTATAGCCCAATAGAATTCAGAAACACATAAATTTTCCTGTATGTTTATATTATGACATTTTAATGTAAAAACATTCTGTAAATATGAATTTTCAAGGGAATAAGACCTTACGGATGATGACTATATATATATAGAAGACTTTTCAAAATCCCACACTTGAGTCTTTGTATATTGCCAGGGAGGTATATGACAAAATGGTTATATGTTTGATATTTTCAATATGATGATAGTCTGACAGGCATTAATTTATCAGCTCTGCCACTTATTAGTTGTGTAATCTTAAATTCTTTAACTTCTGTGTGCCTCAGTTTCTCCATCTATAAAATGTGCAAATAATCTTTTAAATTCTTTTCAACAGAAATCAACTCAAATTTGTAACTAACTGATGACCAATATTGCCTACATCGCTAAGAAAAGGTCATGTTAGGCCTATATATTTGTGTATTTTAGCCAATTGATGAATTCATACTCCTATCTTGATATATCAATCACTCTAATAAATTTAAAAAGCCACTCAGTCTTGTATCTCCGTCCACACACATGTAAACCTAAGGGTTCCTGTCATAAGCTACAGGTTTAGGTTTGAGTATAAAGGAAGAAAGTTCCAAAAAAGTTAGCCTTAGATCCACAGTGAAGAGACTGTGCAAAGGATTGGAGATTCAAAAATGTGGGAACTATATATATCAGTTCAGAAGCTAGGGCCTCAGGCAGTAAACTACTGATTCAAGATGAATGGAACAAGGATTAATTATATGTGACTAAAGGAAGTCTGACTGAAACAAATGAGGAAAATCTGTGATCATTTGCCTTAGGGAGCTTTAGGCATTGTGCTTGATACTCTCTATTCACAGAGTCTTATACCATCGCGTTTTTCTCTTCTTTTCCTCCTCCTCCTCCTTTTTTAGTCTAGCTCTTAAAGTCACAGGGTACCAAAAATATCTCACTGTTTAAGTGGCGTTACAGTTCAAGTGATCCCATCCCCCCAAATCCACAGAAAATATATTAGGGTGTAATTCATGTTATCAAATTTTAGAATACGAATGATTAATTTCTTCCAAAGATTACAGTACAGAGTATAGCCCAATAGAATTCAGAAACACATAAATTTTCCTGTATGTTTATATTATGACATTTTAATGTAAAAACATTCTGTAAATATGAATTTTCAAGGGAATAAGACCTTACGGATGATGACTATATATATATAGAAGACTTTTCAAAATCCCACACTTGAGTCTTTGTATATTGCCAGGGAGGTATATGACAAAATGGTTATATGTTTGATATTTTCAATATGATGATAGTCTGACAGGCATTAATTTATCAGCTCTGCCACTTATTAGTTGTGTAATCTTAAATTCTTTAACTTCTGTGTGCCTCAGTTTCTCCATCTATAAAATGTGCATAATCTTAATATCTATCTTTAGAATTGATAAAGTTAATTACAATACTTGTAGTTCAACAGAAATCAACTCAAATTTGTAACTAACTGCACCAGAAATGTCACATTTGAAGGTAAAATCATTTAATCAGAGTGGACAAACCTATCATCAAGAAGAAAAGCTATGACAAACCTAGACAGCATATTCAAAAGCAGAGACCTCATTTTGCCGACAAAAGTCCGTATAATCAAAGCTATAGTTTTCCCAGTAGTCATGTATGGATGTGAGATTTGGACCATAAAGAAGGCTGAACACTGAATAATTGATGCCTTTGAACTGTGGTGCTGGTGAAGGCTCTTGAGAGTCCCTTGGACTGCAAGGAGATCAAACCAGTCAATCCTAAAGGAAATTAACCCTGAATATTCATTGGAAGGACTGATGCTGAATCTGAAGCTCCAATATTTCGGCCACCTGATGCAAGGAGATGACTCATTGGAAAAGAACCTGATGTTGTGAAAAATTGAGGGCAGGAGAAGGGGATAACAGAGGATGAGATGGTTGGATAGCATTGATAGGGATAGAGTAGAACAGGTAGGTGGTTGTAGAGTCCTAGTAGGGGACGGTAGGTAGAAGGGAGAAACCTGAGGAAGGTTGGGAGGCCAGTGAGTTGATGATAACTCAGGAGAGCTGCTCCTTGTTTAGTAAAGCAGGCTCAGCTGGGTATAAACAGTTGATGAAGGAGGAGCTGGCAAAGAAGGAACTAATGATGTATGCCTTGCATCTGTGTCTACTTGAGGGGGGCGGTCTTCTACCAGCCTATATATATTGCTGCACACTCACTTGAAGGGAGAGCAGAGCAGAGCAGAGCAGAGCTTTCCTGCCTGGCTGCTTGTGCCTTTTACAAGTACCCTATCCTAATAAATCCTTTTCTTGTCTATCACTCTGCTTCTCGCTGAATTCCTTCTGTGTTGAGGCATGAAGAACCTGAGCCTCGGTGGGTCCTGACGTTGGGTGAGTGCTAGATTATGTCCCGGCCGCATGGGTTTGAGTCTCAGACAGGGTTTCAGCCGGGATTGAGTCCTGAGGACGTGGGTTCAAGTCCCAAACAGGGTTTTGGCTGATATTCAAGCTCCAGCCACGTGGTTTCAAGTCCCAAGCAGGGTTCGATCAGGTCTGGGCCTTGGGTTTAAGTCTCAAATCGAGGTAGAACCCTTTCAGCATCATCGACTCAATGGACTTGCCTTTTAGCAGTCTTCAGGTGATAGTGAAGGACAAGGAAGCCTGGCGTGCTGCATGGGGTGGCAGAGACAGACATGACTTAGCGATTGAACAAACAATAGCAACAACAAAAAAGCAAGGAGATCAGGCTTCTCATGCTCAAAAGACTTCAATTCCTCAGTGGCTTTCGGGAAAGGATTTTTAAAGGCAGTATTAAGGATGGGGCTATAGGGCGCTTAATTAGCTTACACACATTCTCAGATTTGTTGACAAGGTTAAGTTTCAAGCATCACCAATCTTCTGTTTTCAACCTGTCTGAGATCTTGCTTGCAGTCAGCAGTTTTTATCTGGTGGAGGGCTGCTTCCTGTAAAAACAACTTAGGAATGTGTCAGACCTTTATATCTTTCACAGAGCTGGAAGTTCAGTGATTCTGTTTTGTGGTGGATTCATAGTCTAAATTTTATCAGTTTCTCTATTAAACAGCTCTTCTTTGTTTCTACACCTTCACATTTTCTAATCATTAACCTTTGAGCTGGCCTTTCAAGATTCAGAGGAAGCCTGGGATACTAAAGCCAGACTTTTGCTGTAGAAGACAGGGACACTGGGGCTTGTATATGGTTTCAATATCCTCTTTTCTTTGATGCTTCTTAATATTTTTTAAAAAATAATTTTTATTTATTAGTTTTGCCTGTGCTGGATCTTTTTTACTGTCCAGGCTTTCCTTTATTTTGGCAAGCAAAGGCTACTCTCTAGCTGTGGTGCATGGGCTTCTCATTGTGGTGGCTTTTCCCATTGCAGAGCATGGGCTCTAGGGCACGTGGGTCGGTAGTTGTGGCTCCTGGACTCTAGAGCACAGGTTCAATAGTTGTGACACACAGGATTAGTTGTTCCCCGGCATTTGAGATCCTCCCAGATCAGGGATCAGAGCCTGGATACTCTTCAGTCTTGAGGGGAACAGGCACAGGAGAAGAAAGGGAATAAAGTTGTGGATAGAGAAGTTAATCATAAACTTAAATTTAGGGGAGAATTCAGTTTCAGTAACACTCTTGATACATTATGTAAACATATCAGGGTATATAGAAAAGAATACAGTTTAAAAGCCCAGATTCATAGACAAAATTAATTTGTTACCATTGATCAAGGAAGCCTGGCGTGCTGCATGGGGTGGCAGAGACAGACATGACTTAGCGATTGAACAAACAATAGCAACAACAAAAAAGCAAGGAGATCAGGCTTCTCATGCTCAAAAGACTTCAATTCCTCAGTGGCTTTCGGGAAAGGATTTTTAAAGGCAGTATTAAGGATGGGGCTATAGGGCGCTTAATTAGCTTACACACATTCTCAGATTTGTTGACAAGGTTAAGTTTCAAGCATCACCAATCTTCTGTTTTCAACCTGTCTGAGATCTTGCTTGCAGTCAGCAGTTTTTATCTGGTGGAGGGCTGCTTCCTGTAAAAACAACTTAGGAATGTGTCAGACCTTTATATCTTTCACAGAGCTGGAAGTTCAGTGATTCTGTTTTGTGGTGGATTCATAGTCTAAATTTTATCAGTTTCTCTATTAAACAGCTCTTCTTTGTTTCTACACCTTCACATTTTCTAATCATTAACCTTTGAGCTGGCCTTTCAAGATTCAGAGGAAGCCTGGGATACTAAAGCCAGACTTTTGCTGTAGAAGACAGGGACACTGGGGCTTGTATATGGTTTCAATATCCTCTTTTCTTTGATGCTTCTTAATATTTTTTAAAAAATAATTTTTATTTATTAGTTTTGCCTGTGCTGGATCTTTTTTACTGTCCAGGCTTTCCTTTATTTTTGGCAAGCAAAGGCTACTCTCTAGCTGTGGTGCATGGGCTTCTCATTGTGGTGGCTTTTCCCATTGCAGAGCATGGGCTCTAGGGCACGTGGGTCGGTAGTTGTGGCTCCTGGACTCTAGAGCACAGGTTCAATAGTTGTGACACACAGGATTAGTTGTTCCCCGGCATTTGAGATCCTCCCAGATCAGGGATCAGAGCCTGGATACTCTTCAGTCTTGAGGGGAACAGGCACAGGAGAAGAAAGGGAATAAAGTTGTGGATAGAGAAGTTAATCATAAACTTAAATTTAGGGGAGAATTCAGTTTCAGTAACACTCTTGATACATTATGTAAACATATCAGGGTATATAGAAAAAGAATACAGTTTAAAAGCCCAGATTCATAGACAAAATTAATTTGTTACCATTAAGATTGATTTACTCTGGAATTTTATTTGAAAAGTCTTTCTTGATGTTGGAAGTTGAATTAAAGGAATAATATCAATACAAGTACAAACTTTACTGATAATCATGATTGTAATAACAGTGTAAACCTATGTTCAATTTTTGCTAAATTTAAAATTGCAAAAAAATGATTAATCAAACATTAAGTTAAAATGTGAATGATTATTGCTTTTTGGAGAGGGAAATGAAAAGGCGTGATGGCTTAAATAAAAAAAATCCCTAAACTAAGAAATGGGCAAACTTTATATTCTACATCTTTCTTTCAGCTTGAAAAAGATTGGTATTAACTTATCATTTGGTATTCTGTTTTCAATCTCTATTGACTTTGTTTCATGCTTTCCTGATAGGTGTTCCTTTTATTCACTATTGCTGGAGGATGCAAACTTAATCCCAATCCTAGGCAGGTGTATTCAGAACATTTGCTGTGTAAATGCATTTTCAAAAAAATCTTTTGACTGATGGTCAGCATGTACCCTGTTGCTATAAGCTTCATTTGTAACAACTGGTTGGAATATTATGTGTTTACAACTTTGTGAAACTAAACTTGAAGTAGTATAAAAAAACACTGCTTCTATTTACGTAAGTAAAAATAGTCTCCAACTTTGTAACCATTTCATCTCAGTGTCCTTTTGAATCTAGCACATTCTCTTCTAAATGTTTTTGTTATCTTGCTGGTTCCCTCACTAGTAAGTTAATAAATTTTGACACATGTTAGAGATAAATTTGTTTGTCTAACTGAAGGTCACAAAAGTTTTATTTTAAATTGTGTGTAGTTTTAGGTTTTAAATATAGTTGTATGATCTATTCTAAGTTAATTTTTGTACATAGCGTGTCTTATACCCCACTTTATTTTTTACATGTGGATATTCAGTTGCTCCAGCATTGTTTGTTGAAAAGACTAACTTTTCTTCTGAGAGCAGATGAGATCAGGTGCATTCAGGGTGGTATGGCCATAGAAGACTAACCTTTCTTTACAGAATTGCCTTTGTGAAATATTGTTCAGGTATGTGTAATCTGTTCCTGGACCCTTCCTTCTATTCCATTGTTCTGTTTATCTTTACAGTAACACACCACTATCTTGGCTTACACATTTTTTATAATAAGTTTAGAAGTATGCCTTCCAACTTTTTGCTTTATCAAAATTGTTTGGGTTATTCAAATTTCTCTGCATTTCCCTGTGAGTTTTAGAATCTTTTCAATTTCTACAAAAAAGACTATTAAGATGCTTACTGGGATTGTAGTCAGTCAGTTTTGGAAGAATTGAGACCTTAACAATATTGAGTGTCCTGACTGATGAACACCATATATATGTTTAAAATCTGTACTGTCTGATATCAATACAGCCATTCCATCTTTATCTTGATCAGTGTTGCCATGACATATTGTTTCTATCCTTTTCCTTTTAGGTGTTCCTTTTATTCACTATTGCTTAATTCCCAATCCTAGGCAGGTGTATTCAGAACATTTGCTGTGTAAATGCATTTTCAAAATCTTTTGACTGATGGTCAGCATGTACCCTGTTGCTATAAGCTTCATTTGTAACAACTGGTTGGAATATTATGTGTTTACAACTTTGTGAAACTAAACTTGAAGTAGTATAAAAAAACACTGCTTCTATTTACGTAAGTAAAAATAGTCTCCAACTTTGTAACCATTTCATCTCAGTGTCCTTTTGAATCTAGCACATTCTCTTCTAAATGTTTTTGTTATCTTGCTGGTTCCCTCACTAGTAAGTTAATAAATTTTGACACATGTTAGAGATAAATTTGTTTGTCTAACTGAAGGTCACAAAAGTTTTATTTTAAATTGTGTGTAGTTTTAGGTTTTAAATATAGTTGTATGATCTATTCTAAGTTAATTTTTGTACATAGCGTGTCTTATACCCCACTTTATTTTTTACATGTGGATATTCAGTTGCTCCAGCATTGTTTGTTGAAAAGACTAACTTTTCTTCTGAGATCAGATGAGATCAGGTGCATTCAGGGTGGTATGGCCATAGAAGACTAACCTTTCTTTACAGAATTGCCTTTGTGAAATATTGTTCAGGTATGTGTAATCTGTTCCTGGACCCTTCCTTCTATTCCATTGTTCTGTTTATCTTTACAGTAACACACCACTATCTTGGCTTACACATTTTTTATAATAAGTTTAGAAGTATGCCTTCCAACTTTTTGCTTTATCAAAATTGTTTGGGTTATTCAAATTTCTCTGCATTTCCCTGTGAGTTTTAGAATCTTTTCAATTTCTACAAAAAAGACTATTAAGATGCTTACTGGGATTGTAGTCAGTCAGTTTTGGAAGAATTGAGACCTTAACAATATTGAGTGTCCTGACTGATGAACACCATATATATGTTTAAAATCTGTACTGTCTGATATCAATACAGCCATTCCATCTTTATCTTGATCAGTGTTGCCATGACATATTGTTTCTATCCTTTTCCTTTTACTCTTCTGGTGTGCCTTTATTTTTACAGTGGGTTTTTTTTTTTTTTTTTTATATAGGCTGTGCATGGTTGAGTTTTTTTCTTCTTCTTCTTCCTTTTCACCATTATGCCTCTTTTTATTTGTATTTATTTTCATCCATCTTTTCATTCCCTGGCATGTGTGGGCCTCCCATTGCCGTGGCCTCTCACTGCAGAGCACCGGCTCTGGACACATGTGCTCCAGAGTGCTGGCTCATAATTGGACACACAGGTCCAGTCGCTCTGCAGCCCATGGCATCTTCCTGGGCCTGGGATTGAACCAGTGTCCCTTGCATGGCAAGACAGACTCATTACCCCTTGGACCAACAGGGAAGCCCAAGTCTTGCATTTTAATTCAATCTTTCAGTCTCTAGCTCAAGAGTGTTTAGACTATTTGTATTTGATGTGGTTATTGATATGATTGAATTTAAATCTACCATCTTGCTGTTAATATATGACCCACCTGTTCTTCATTCCTCTTTTCTTCTTGTTCTGCCTTTTTTTGAATTAATTAGATGTGTTTTGTGATTCCATTTTATTTATTTATTTTTTCTTTTTGGCTATCCTGGTTTTTCACTTCTACCACAGGCTCTTCTCTAGTTGCAGGGACTGGGGGCTACTCTCTTGTTGAGTTGAGCAGGCTTCTTGTTGCGGTGACTTCTTTTGTTGTAGATCTTGGGCTCTAGGACTCATAGGCTTCAGTAGTTGCAGCACATGGACTCAATAGTTGTGGCTCTGAGGCTTTAGAGCACAGGCTTGATAGTTGTGGCTCACAGGCTTAGTTGCTCCACAGCATGTGGGATCTTCCTGGATCAGGGATCAAACCCATGTCTCCTGCTTTGGCAGGCAAGCTCTTTACCACTGAGTTATTGGGGAAGCCCTGTGATTCCATTTTATACTCTTTGTAAGTCTGTTATCTGTTACCCTTTGTTATAGTATTTATCAATTAGCTTAGGATTTTAAATAGATATTTTTAACTTTCTCATAGTTTATTTCCAAATTGTATTATTCAACTTCTTTATGGATTAAGAACCTTACCATTGTATGACTTTCTTTCTCCAATCTCAGTCTTTGTGCTATTGTTAATGCACAATTTACTCCTATATCTTATGTAAAACTCAAAATATCTTATTTTTCAAAACAATTTGAAGGCACTTAACAATAGGAAAAATTATTTACTAATGTAGTTATCAACTGCTGGTATACTTTATTCCTTTGTTTAGACCAGATTTCTATTTAGAATCATCTGAAGGAATTCTGCTGGTAGAGACCACTTTCAGCTTTGTATATCTGAAAACACATTTGCTTTTAAAAGGCATCGTCACTGAATTATATGTCTAGCATAATTTTTTTCCTTGATTAATTTAAACATGTAGCTCTTTTGTCATCTAATTTGCATTGTCTCCAAAGAGAAATCTGGTATCCTTTCTTACTTACTAGGCTGCATATAATATGCCTTTCTCCTTTCATGCTTCAAAATGGTCTCTATCACTCATTTAAGCAATTTGGTTATGACATGACTTGCTGTAATTTTTTTCATGGTTCATATGGTTGGGATTTATTATATATATGTGGGTTTATTATTTTAATTAGATTTGGAAAAATTTGAGGCAATTGTTTCAACTATAACTTCAAATATTTTCTTTCCTGACCCATCTTTAAAGGACTTCAAGTAAATTTATATTAAGCCATTGGAAATCATTTCATGTTTCATGACATGCAGTGACCAAAACCATCCCCCATATATATATATGGGGCTTCCTAGGTGGTACTAGTGGTAAAGAACCTGCCTGCCAATGCAGGTGAATAAAAAGACATGGGTTCAATTCTTGTGTGAGGAAGCTCCCCTGGAGGAGGGCATTGGAACCCATTCCAGTATTCTTGCCTGGGAAATCCCATAGACTGAGGAGCCTGGCAGGCTGCAGTCCATGGGGTTGGAGAGTCAGACATGACTGAGTGACTAAGAATTTCACACAACATATAATTTCAGTTTATAATTATACTTAATAACTGTACCCGCAGGCATAAATTGTTTTATCCCAGTCCACATAGAAATTAAAATATGATGGGTCACAACATTAATGTATGCATGGATATAAATACATGGGTCACACACACGATTAATATGTTTTTTTCTATGGTGCATTCACAAGCAGTGCCTTAAAATACTTTTCAATGGTCACACATTCCTCCCAAAGCTAGAAATGAGTGGATGGATGAAGCAAGAGTGAAAAGTTAGAACCTGAGTTGGAGAAGACTCGGGTGAGAAAGGAGACCCTAAATAATATATGTAAGTTTCTTATTAAAGATCCACACAGAGTGAAAATTGGGACTTCCCTGGTGGTGCAGTGGTTAAGACTTTGCCTTCAAATGCAGAGGGTGGGGGTTTGATCCCTGGTTGGGAAGCTAAGCTCCTACATGCCTCTCAGCCAAAAAACCAAAACATAAAACAGAAACAATATTGCAACACATTCAATAGTGACGTTGGGAAAGCTAATTCCTTGATTAATTTAAACATGTAGCTCTTTTGTCATCTAATTTGCATTGTCTCCAAAGAGAAATCTGGTATCCTTTCTTACTTACTAGGCTGCATATAATATGCCTTTCTCCTTTCATGCTTCAAAATGGTCTCTATCACTCATTTAAGCAATTTGGTTATGACATGACTTGCTGTAATTTTTTTCATGGTTCATATGGTTGGGATTTATTATATATATGTGGGTTTATTATTTTAATTAGATTTGGAAAAATTTGAGGCAATTGTTTCAACTATAACTTCAAATATTTTCTTTCCTGACCCATCTTTAAAGGACTTCAAGTAAATTTATATTAAGCCATTGGAAATCATTTCATGTTTCATGACATGCAGTGACCAAAACCATCCCCCATATATATATATGGGGCTTCCTAGGTGGTACTAGTGGTAAAGAACCTGCCTGCCAATGCAGGTGAATAAAAAGACATGGGTTCAATTCTTGTGTGAGGAAGCTCCCCTGGAGGAGGGCATTGGAACCCATTCCAGTATTCTTGCCTGGGAAATCCCATAGACTGAGGAGCCTGGCAGGCTGCAGTCCATGGGGTTGGAGAGTCAGACATGACTGAGTGACTAAGAATTTCACACAACATATAATTTCAGTTTATAATTATACTTAATAACTGTACCCGCAGGCATAAATTGTTTTATCCCAGTCCACATAGAAATTAAAATATGATGGGTCACAACATTAATGTATGCATGGATATAAATACATGGGTCACACACACGATTAATATGTTTTTTTCTATGGTGCATTCACAAGCAGTGCCTTAAAATACTTTTCAATGGTCACACATTCCTCCCAAAGCTAGAAATGAGTGGATGGATGAAGCAAGAGTGAAAAAGTTAGAACCTGAGTTGGAGAAGACTCGGGTGAGAAAGGAGACCCTAAATAATATATGTAAGTTTCTTATTAAAGATCCACACAGAGTGAAAATTGGGACTTCCCTGGTGGTGCAGTGGTTAAGACTTTGCCTTCAAATGCAGAGGGTGGGGGTTTGATCCCTGGTTGGGAAGCTAAGCTCCTACATGCCTCTCAGCCAAAAAACCAAAACATAAAACAGAAACAATATTGCAACACATTCAATAGTGACGTCAAACAGTCTTTTAAAAAAAGAGTGGAAATTGCCCAGTTATAACAGTTCCCTGGACTCTAATAAGGAGGAGAGAATTTAATGAAGATAACCTCCAGGGGTCCAGAGACAAATTGCCACACTGAAGCAATTACAGGGCCAAACGTGTAGATAATCATTGAAAAAACATGTACAATGTTATTGGAGAAAAATCAAACTCCTAGAAAAGAGAAACAAACTCTAAAAAGAATCCTGTGTTCTTGTGACCACAGGGAGATAAACTGAGTCTGTCATATTTGGGAAATTGCATTCCCACAGGAAACTGTAAGTTGACACCCTGCAAATAATGTATAAGGGGCTTCTTTGGTGGCTCAGGGGTAAAGAGTCCGACTACTAATCCAGGAGATGTGGGTTTGATCCCTGGATTGGGAAGATCCCCTGGAAAAGGCAATGGCTACCTACACCAGTATTCTTGACTGGGAGATCTCACACACAAAGGAGGGCTATAGTCTATAGGATGGCAAAGAGTTGGACATGATAGGAACTAAACAAAATAAATAAGGATGGCTAGAGCTAAGGAACTTTTTATCATCCTATGATGAAACAAGCAGACAAAAAAGTAAGTAGCTTTGCAGAGACATCACAACCTGATCATCCGAGTACATAAGGAAGGACGGTCTTACACAAACTCAGGTTATTCCAGTTAGAGAGACAAACTGTAATATGGCCTTGATGGATTTAGGGAGATTAACAATAAAATTGTTTTAATTTTTATTGTAACCTTTGTTTCTATGGTGCATTCACAAGCAGTGCCTTAAAATACTTTTCAATGGTCACACATTCCTCCCAAAGCTAGAAATGAGTGGATGGATGAAGCAAGAGTGAAAAGTTAGAACCTGAGTTGGAGAAGACTCGGGTGAGAAAGGAGACCCTAAATAATATATGTAAGTTTCTTATTAAAGATCCACACAGAGTGAAAATTGGGACTTCCCTGGTGGTGCAGTGGTTAAGACTTTGCCTTCAAATGCAGAGGGTGGGGGTTTGATCCCTGGTTGGGAAGCTAAGCTCCTACATGCCTCTCAGCCAAAAAACCAAAACATAAAACAGAAACAATATTGCAACACATTCAATAGTGACGTCAAACAGTCTTTTAAAAAAAGAGTGGAAATTGCCCAGTTATAACAGTTCCCTGGACTCTAATAAGGAGGAGAGAATTTAATGAAGATAACCTCCAGGGGTCCAGAGACAAATTGCCACACTGAAGCAATTACAGGGCCAAACGTGTAGATAATCATTGAAAAAACATGTACAATGTTATTGGAGAAAAATCAAACTCCTAGAAAAGAGAAACAAACTCTAAAAAGAATCCTGTGTTCTTGTGACCACAGGGAGATAAACTGAGTCTGTCATATTTGGGAAATTGCATTCCCACAGGAAACTGTAAGTTGACACCCTGCAAATAATGTATAAGGGGCTTCTTTGGTGGCTCAGGGGTAAAGAGTCCGACTACTAATCCAGGAGATGTGGGTTTGATCCCTGGATTGGGAAGATCCCCTGGAAAAGGCAATGGCTACCTACACCAGTATTCTTGACTGGGAGATCTCACACACAAAGGAGGGCTATAGTCTATAGGATGGCAAAGAGTTGGACATGATAGGAACTAAACAAAATAAATAAGGATGGCTAGAGCTAAGGAACTTTTTATCATCCTATGATGAAACAAGCAGACAAAAAAGTAAGTAGCTTTGCAGAGACATCACAACCTGATCATCCGAGTACATAAGGAAGGACGGTCTTACACAAACTCAGGTTATTCCAGTTAGAGAGACAAACTGTAATATGGCCTTGATGGATTTAGGGAGATTAACAATAAAATTGTTTTTAATTTTTATTGATAGACTAATAAAAAAGGCCTCTCTTTTCAGGCCTAGGTACTGTAAACAAGATGAAACCATCTCATCTCCTACCTCTGGAAACCACAAATAAGGAACCATCTAGGATGAGATTATACATGTAGCCACACTAGGACTGTTTCCACTTCTCTCAGAGAGAAAAATTAAGCAAAAGATAGCCCTCTTCAGAAATAAAATACTGAGAGAATAAATAGACATGAGATTCCATGTTTTAAACCTGTTTTGAATGGCCTACTAGACCATTAGCAACGTGTGAGGAAATGGTCACTTACAGGCATGGGCAAAAAGTCACACGGATGAAAAGCAGAGGGGCCCTTATTGCACCCAGGTCTGTATCCTCCATAGCAGTCCGTTGTACGCTACCCACCACTCTGCCTCAGATCCTATGCGAGGAATCAGGTTTTGTTTTAGCAACCAGGGTGATGTTCATCCATAGAATGATAAAACTGGTGATTATAATACCAGCATATGTTTTGTTTAATTCTATGACCCTAGTGGAAAGTTTTGGAAAATTCTGGGTGTTTTCAGTAAACTCTATCCTTATTCTTTCACCCCCTCATACATTCATACTTTCATTATCATAGTCACATATTCAGTCCTAGACTCTTGTTTCCAAACTTTCACATTCATACACTTTCACATTCATACAGTCACTCACAGACATTTATATAATATTTATCTATATATCCACTGTCTATTTATTTTGTCTTAATATCTTTTACTTATTTCTGTTAGCCTCTCATTTCCTTCTCCTCCAGTGATCATCTGTTCATCCTCTATATCTATGACTCTGTTTCTATTTTATTGTATTTATTCATTTGTTTTTTAGATTCCACATATAGATGAAATCATATAATATTTGTCCTCCTCTGTCTGATTTATTTCACTTAGCATAATAACCTCTATGTCCATTCATGTTGCAAATGGCAAGATTTTGTTTCCTATGACTATACAATTCTCCATTGTATATGTGTGCCACAACTTCTTTATCCATTCATCTACTGATAGGCACTTAGGTTTCTTCCATATCTTGATTGTTGCAAATAATACTGCAATGAACACAGGGATACATACCTTTACTAGTTAGAGTTTTTGCTTTCTTCAGATAAATACCCAGTAGTGATATGTAATGGCTTCTCTGATGGCTCAGCAGATCAAGAATTTGTCTGCAATGCAGGAGACAGAGGGGACACAGGTTCATTCCCTGGGTCAGGAAGATCCCCTGGAGGAGAAAATGACAACCCTCTTCAGTATTCTTGCCTGGAAAATTCCATGGACAGAGGAGTTGAGTGGGCTGTAATCTACCGGGTTGGAAAGAGCCAGACACGAATGAGTGACTAAACACATACAACAGTGGTATGTAATATCCTTCTTTGTCTCTTGTTATAGTTTTCCTTTAAGTTCTATTTTGTTTAGTATGTGTTGTTACCCTGGCTTTCTTTTTTTATTCCATTTACATGGAATACTTTTTCTATTTCTGCACTTTCAGTTTATGTGTGTGTTTAAATCTACGGTGATGATTGATGTTGTTCATCCATAGAATGATAAAACTGGTGATTATAATACCAGCATATGTTTTGTTTAATTCTATGACCCTAGTGGAAAGTTTTGGAAAATTCTGGGTGTTTTCAGTAAACTCTATCCTTATTCTTTCACCCCCTCATACATTCATACTTTCATTATCATAGTCACATATTCAGTCCTAGACTCTTGTTTCCAAACTTTCACATTCATACACTTTCACATTCATACAGTCACTCACAGACATTTATATAATATTTATCTATATATCCACTGTCTATTTATTTTGTCTTAATATCTTTTACTTATTTCTGTTAGCCTCTCATTTCCTTCTCCTCCAGTGATCATCTGTTCATCCTCTATATCTATGACTCTGTTTCTATTTTATTGTATTTATTCATTTGTTTTTTAGATTCCACATATAGATGAAATCATATAATATTTGTCCTCCTCTGTCTGATTTATTTCACTTAGCATAATAACCTCTATGTCCATTCATGTTGCAAATGGCAAGATTTTGTTTCCTATGACTATACAATTCTCCATTGTATATGTGTGCCACAACTTCTTTATCCATTCATCTACTGATAGGCACTTAGGTTTCTTCCATATCTTGATTGTTGCAAATAATACTGCAATGAACACAGGGATACATACCTTTACTAGTTAGAGTTTTTGCTTTCTTCAGATAAATACCCAGTAGTGATATGTAATGGCTTCTCTGATGGCTCAGCAGATCAAGAATTTGTCTGCAATGCAGGAGACAGAGGGGACACAGGTTCATTCCCTGGGTCAGGAAGATCCCCTGGAGGAGAAAATGACAACCCTCTTCAGTATTCTTGCCTGGAAAATTCCATGGACAGAGGAGTTGAGTGGGCTGTAATCTACCGGGTTGGAAAGAGCCAGACACGAATGAGTGACTAAACACATACAACAGTGGTATGTAATATCCTTCTTTGTCTCTTGTTATAGTTTTCCTTTAAGTTCTATTTTGTTTAGTATGTGTTGTTACCCTGGCTTTCTTTTTTTATTCCATTTACATGGAATACTTTTTCTATTTCTTCACTTTCAGTTTATGTGTGTGTTTAAATCTACGGTGATGATTGATGTTGTCTCAGGGGACTCTCAAATGGTCCTCATTTAAAAAAAAAAAACAACAAAAACAAGCCTTTTTTTCCATCCAGCTTTAGTGATTTCCACTACTCTTTCAGTTCACTGATATATTCCTCTGTATAACGTAATCTATTCTTGATTCCTTCTATTAATAGTATAGTTCAAATTTCAGTTATTGGATTTTTCAGCTTTGCTTGGTTCTTTTTTATATTTTCTAACTCTTTGTTAAACTTCTCACTGTGTTCATCCAGTCTTCTCCCAAGTTCATTGAGCATTATTACAATTTATTACTTTAAACTCAATTGGGTAGATTGCTTATCTCCATTTTGCATCACTTTTCTTCTGGAGTTTTATCTTTTTTTTGTTGTTTCAAAATGTTTCCTTTGTCACCTCATTTTGCCTGATTCTTTATTTTCATTTCTAGGTATTAGGTAGGTCAGGCATGCTTCCTGATATTAGAGAAATGAACTTATGTAAGAGGCACAAGGACTTATGTACTACCTTCTGTTTTGGAATTCCTGACCTACAAAATATGATAGCAAAATAAACTTTGTGTATTATACCACTTTCTTGGAGATAATTTGCTATGCATAAAAATAATCAGAACAGATATCAGAAGTAGTTGCAGAGAAACTACTTTAAAGATGGGTCCTCTGAATTAGTTCTCTGATCAGATTATATTTCAAGATATTAATAACTTTTTCATTGTCAAAGGGTGCAGTGACAATTTTTGGTATACAGCAGCAATATAGTTTCTTGTATCATCACCTGTAGGCACCTTGAAGCAAATGCATATACATGGCAAGACTGAGTAACTGAAAAACATAGTTTTTCAGCAGTCAGTTTTTATGCAGCCACAGACCACTTTATTGAAAATAAGAATTATAATGAGGCTGCTTGTTTCCTTTTACATGTTTCAGAGAACTAAGGAAAGAAAATGATGAGTTCAGGGTTTCAAATTCCCAGATCAAGTTCCTAATAGGGAAGCAAACCACCTCTTTGACTGCTCTGAAAAACAATTGTTATCTCATGTAGTCGCAAGGCTGAGATTTCTAAAAAGCAAAACTAAAGTACAATCTTTTTTTATACATATACAATGATCAACTGGAATTTATTTCAGGAATGAAAGGATATTTCAACATATGAAAACTGACAGTGTAATAAATTACATTATCAGAAATGAAGGACAAAAACCACTGAATCATCTCAGTTGACACTGAAAAAAAATGCCAGCATCTAACACTCCTTTAGAATAAATTAACACTCAAGAACTTTTGGCCACCTGATATGAAGGACCAAAAGACCCTGATGTGGGGCAATATTGAGGGGAAGAGGAGAAAGCAGCAACAGAGGATAAGATGGTTGAATGGACATTAGTTTGAGCCAGGGGGATAATGAAGGACAGAGAAGCCTGGCATGCTGCAGTTCATGGAGTCACAGAGAGCCAAACGTGACTTGGTGACTGAAAAACAACAGTAAGAAACTTGAAGGATAAGGAAGCTACCTCAACACTATAAAATCCATATATAATAACCCAGAACTAACATTATATTCTTTTATCAAAGACTGAAAACTTTTCCCTTAAGGTTAAGAACAATACAGGGATGCTCTTTCTTGCCAATTGTATTCACTGTAGTAGCAGAATCTGTAGCCAGAGATTTTTTTTTTTATTGAGGTTTAGTTGTTTTACAATATTGCATTAGTTTCATGCATACAGTCAAGTTATTGTTATATGTTTTTTACAGAGGTTTGTTGTTTACAGAGGTTTGTTGTTTATGGTTATGCATAATCCCAAAGCAGTCATAGGTATATCCCTGACCCCTCCTACCTGAGCCCCGCTACCTTTTCCCCCATTCTACCCCCCATAAAGTATAATCTTTTGGGGGACTAAAATGCAATGAAAATTTATTTTCTAACCTCATGGACTTTGTTCATAGGTCCAACTCTGTAAAATGACAGGCTATGGGATGCAGCTGCAGAGACCATTTACAAAGCAAGGTCAACACTGTTACTGCACCTAGGTAACAAAGTGTGACAGGAAGTGAGGATGGGAAAGGGGTAATAGATCAAATATTGAAACTGGATCACCTGTAACATTTGAAATATTTAAAGGTTTAGGGCAAGTGTTTAATTGGGGGTCTATTCCATGGAGGTTTCCCAGGTGGCACAGTGGTAAAGAATCCACCTACAATGGTGGATTAAAGAACCCAGCTACAGGAGATGTAGGTTCAGTGCCTTGGGACCCACTTAAGTATTCAGTGCCTAGGAAATCCCATGGACAGAGGAGCTTGGTCGGTTACATTTCATGCAATCGCAAAGGATCAGACATGACTAGGCAACTGAGAACACACACACGCACACACACGCCATATATAAAAATATGTGAAAGGTTTACATCAACTAATAGAATGTTAAATAAAATGTCTTCACATTAACCTGAGTGGTTAGGTTTGCGTTTGAAGAGTCAGTGTATTTTGATGTGAAATTTAAAAACAAAGTTGTCAGAAATAGAGATACAGACATAGAAAACAATCCCAGTGCTACCAGATAGTCAGAGAGGGATAAATGGGAGATTGTGATTGACATATACATACCACATCACTATATATATTAGATAGATAATTAATAAGAACCTACTGTACAGCACAGGGTACTTTACTCAATACTCTGTAATGACCTATATGAGAAAAGAACCTTTAAAAAACGTAGATACATATATATGTATATCTGACTCACTTTCCTGTACAGCAGAAACTAATACAATATTGTAAATCAACTACACTCCAATAAAAATATAAAAAAGCCCCATAAACCTGTCAGTAACAGTTGTATATCAGAAATGGTTCAGTGTTATGCAAGATCACACATCAAGATACTTGTCTCCAGGGCTGCCCTGTGTAAATCCAGTGTATTAGTTTTTTATTGTTATATAACTAATTGCCACACAAAAGATTTTCTCATCTATAATCATGTGTATTTTCAACTTTCTATATTCCATTGATTAGAAGGAAGTCATGAGTTCTGCCCAAGTCCAGGGCAAGGGATTATACAAGAATGTGAATACCAGAAGGCAGGGATTATTTGGAGCCAGCTTTTGGTCTGTTCACCATACTTGTACTCCTCTAAGTTCTTTCGCAGTGATGTGGGAAGAATGGGGAAATCACCCTAGACCCATGATACTCTTCCCAGGCCCCAGCATCTCCTTTACTCCTCCTCTACATTCATTGAGCTCCATTCCTCACTTCAAGAGTATTCACATGCATATATGTAGATAACATAACTATCTCTCAGTTATCTCTCAGCCCTGGGACTATATATTTTGGCTGTGACCTCAAGTCTCAGAATCACAGACCCCCTGAAGTGGCCTATGCAGGCCTCTTGGGGCTTAGGACTTAGGGCTGCATGAGGAGCAAATTCAGGCCCCCAGAAACATGGAACATGGTTTGAGGTGGAGAGGCAAATGTTCTGAGTATGCACATCCACTTAACCCCACACATGGGATTCTTGGCTGTTTTCAGAGTTGAAATTCACTATGTTACCCTCCCCAATTACATTTTCATCATTCTCTCTCCACTAGATGTAGCCTCTATCCTAAATAAGTTGTTTATAATTCCCATGACATTTTGTCTGATACACATGAGTGCATAATTCTTATGCATTCCTTTGGTTACATATATATTTGTGTGTGTTAGTTGCTCAGTCAGTCCGACTCTTTGCAACCCCATGAACTGTAGCCCATCAGGCTCCTCTGTCCACGGAATTCTTCTGGCAAGGATACTGCAGTGGGTGACCATTCCCTTCTCCAGGGGATCTTCTGAACCCATGGATTGAACCCAGATCTCCTGCATTGGAGGCATATTCTTTACTACCTGAGCCACAAGGGAAGCCCACACATATTCACCCATAATCAATTTATGGTGATTGGTTTGAATGTTTCTAGACCTTGTATACTGGGCATCATGATGTGCATATACTTCTGGGATGAGAATTTTCCCTTACCATTTTTTTCACTATGGCTGCTCATTCTTTGCACCCGATCTTTCCTTGTGTCTTGATCCCTGAGAATTCTACCTTCTTTCCCAGTTCATCCTTTATCATCCTATTCAATTTACTTGAAATCGTCTTAAATCAGTGAAGTAAGACTGGTCATAACATAGATAAAGCCTAAACCAGTGTTTTTCAGACTTTAGCATGCTTCAGAATCACCCACAGTGCTTGTAAACTCTGATTGCTGAACTACCTTCAAGTTTCCAATTCAGTATGTCTGGAATGGAACCTGAGAATTTGTATTTCTAGCAAGTTCCCAAATGATGCTGACGCTACTATACCACATCAGCCCAGCACCATCTGGTCTCAAGATAAACTAAGTCAATCATGAGGTTCTTTCAATAAAATGCAGTAGGGCCTAGACTTCTATTCCTGTCTACATAAATTGTGTATAATTGATATTTCACTTGGAGGATGCAATAAAAGAACTTAAACATGGTTGGAAGGAACCCCTTTTCATCACAGTAAGGTGGGCCAAAACAAAGATCCAAAGATAGATTTGAATCAGGATTATTTACCTAAAAAAAACCCTTTCAGTTTATTCATTTTCAAGCTTTTATTTTCATCTTGAACGAATGTTGTTAGACATGTCAGAAAGGACAGAAAAATTAGGTATCAGTGATGTTACTTTTTTGGAACAAATCAGCCTTGATAAAATTTCCCATGGATGACTAAAAATTGCGAATCCATGAAGAATAAATCCATTGTTCCTCTTTTATCCATCTCTTTCTATGTCTTCAACCTGTAGGAAGAAATAAAGGAACTATTGAACACAATTAGAATACA
This sequence comes from Tragulus kanchil, assembly GCA_022376925.1. NCBI lineage: Eukaryota > Metazoa > Chordata > Mammalia > Artiodactyla > Tragulidae > Tragulus > Tragulus kanchil. The sequence continues at coordinate 58,693,584 of JAIOJX010000001.1, read as the reverse complement.
CCAGCAATGTTATAAATCTAATAATACTCAATCCTATATATATTTGTTGTTTCAACAACAGAAAACAGAATTTTCCTCTTGTAAACCAGACTCTTGGGTATCAGAATGCTTGTCCATCATTTGATGTCTTCGATCATCTGATCACACCAATTTCTTCTTTCACTAGTCAAAACTAAAAATGCTTGTTTTTATTTATTTATTTATTTGGCAGGTGAGTGAGGGAGAAAGGAAAACACCAGTCAGGGATATCAATATGTGTTTTCACCTTAAAAAACTATGCTCTTTCCATAAGCCATAATCTCTTAATCTCCCAGACCCTCAGTTCCATATCTATAAAAGGAGAAAGAAAAAAACAAAAGAAGGAAGGAAAAGGATAGAAAAAATGTAGGTAAAATTAATAATCCAATGATAACCAAAATCTTAATATAACTAATTTTCTTTTGACTGTCACAGGAAATACAAAAGTGTAAAACTAAATCAATACTTAGGTATAAGTGATCTAACTTGAAATTCTTAATGTTTTATAATTTGTAGGTAGTGACATTATCAAAGACATTGTCTCCTTGTTAGTACAAGAGAGAATACTACGTGGTCATCAAATGATGAAGTCTCATCTCTAATGGAACTTTCGTTACTAGTTCTGACAACTGTGTCCTAAACAAATATGGTCTCAGTTACCAGGTCTGATAAATTTCCCACCTATGTAAGTCTTATCATTGCAGCTCAAAGAATGTGAAAGAAGTACAATTCAGAACATGCTGCATTCTATACTATCCAGTGAATATATATATATATATATATATATATATATATATATATAATTAACCCTAAAACTGGTTTATAAAGGTATTTTTAAAATCATTTATTATTGTTTATCAAGAAAATTTAAGTATATAATGTGTATTTCGGAATGGTTGGGTCACAGTCAATCTGGGTTCTCCCAGATTGGCTTCATTCTACACTATGTGGATCCTTTCCAGGTTCTTCATTTTCCTTTTCTTTCCCTCCTTGCCTTCATCTTCCTGGATCTCTTCAGTAGAATTTTCATACTGATATTTACTAGCTTCTTTCATGAATATGGACTTTGGGACAAGACTTCATGGAAAAAATAGCCCAATTTACTATCAGTAGCCACATCCAGTACTCTACACTTGGGAGGATAGAAGTAGGTGAAGAAAGAATAGCTGGGCCCTTCCTAGTGGTTGGTGCCACACCTCCAGGGCCCTCACATTTCTCCAGCTTCAGAGTGTTCATGGTGAGGCCTTTACTATCTTTCTGGTAGATCTCACACCTGTGCTGCTGATTATTTCTGGCCCTTTGGAGAAGAAGGGATCAGAATCATCTGAGTCATACCCCATTTGGCATGTTTTCATCAGAACTGTGTTGAAACAGTATTCGTTTGACTTAAAAAAAATTCTATGGTGAAGCTCATTGGTTCCTGGACCCCTGAGAATTTTATTTTTACATCTTTCTGGTGCACCAGTACAAGCTCATTGTTTTCCTGGATCATGTGACTGAGAAACTTTACGTTTCTAAAAGCCATCAATCAAAAGTGAGGGATGCCCTTTGTTTGCCCATTCCCTTCAGGCTATCTTTCCATCTCCTCCAAATCTCCTTCTGGAACATCTACTTGCCATTGGCATTCACCTTCTGTGGGCTCATGAACTGCACTGATGATGTCAGCTCTCTTTCAAACCAAGGTTGATAGAAAGCAGCATATTGTTCCTTGAGACCATAAAGGTCTTTATAGAATTGGGCTTCCACTTGTGCAAATTGTATCTGGAGGTTTTTGAGAGCTTTGACCCACTGCTTAACTGCTAGAGGCCAGTGCTGAGTGTGGCCTGCCTTTGAGTCTGATGCTCCCACAGGGGCAGCAAGGACCTTAGGAATTGGCTGCCCCCTGCCATTTTCAGTCCCCTAGGTTGCATAGGCCCTCCAGCACACAGGATACATCTGCATCACTCAGGGAATTGCCCTGCTGGACCTTGGGCTTCTCTGGTTCCTCTACCTTTTAGCATGCTGCTCCATTTGCAGTGTCTTCAAGCATTTGAGGGGAGCTTCTCTCTGTTAGGTACTTACCCCTCCCCACAGTTCTCCACTCCCTCTGCCAGGCCCTTGCCCTCCCAAGATATGGGTCCCTTTCCTGGACCCTCCAGCTCTTGGGAATCCCACCTGACCATTTTGTGGCCTGCATTGGAGTGAACCAAGACCTAGTCATTATAATGATACCACATAGAAGGGATGGGCCAGATCCTAAACAGGGAATGAAGCCCTACTACAGTAACACATGGGCCCCTAAAAACCCCATCTACACCCTCCTCCTGTACCTCATCATTGTGTTCTTCTCTTTCATATCCTTCTTTCTCCTTGCTTTCATGGCCTAGGTGTTCTTCCTCCTCCTCCTCTTTGCTCTCCTCCAGGTCCTCCTCTTGCTCTACTGACGGAATATCCTTGTCCTGCTCAACAGTGAGCTGGGAAGCCTGCTGTGTAGCTTGCTCCTCCAGAAGAGCTCTGGTTATTGCCTGTGAAGCCAGAAGGGTGGAAACTCCTATAACTCCATTTAATCCTTCCATAGAGAAAATCACAGGGACCCCAGCATATCCAGGGTCACCGTCTGCCCCACTATCAATTATGTGCTGGCTACTAGGACTTGGGCCTTGCTCCTGCATCTCTGATATAGCAAGAGGGATGCACTTGTCCCTGCTTGGACCTAAGCTGTGTCCAAGTCCAGAAAGGATTGTGGTGAAGATGGCAACCACCAAAGTGACTGCCACTAATGGGACGCTTGGCAGTGGGGAGAACAGGGAGGTGGTAGGGGTGGCAGAGAAGTCGGTTGAGTAGGGAATAGAAGTCTACAAAGGTGCCTGAGGGGGCCTCGCGACAGGAAGGGCTTAGGGAGACTGGGGCCAAAGTGGCAGTGGATGAGGTAGGAAACAATCCGAGGGGTGGGTGATTGGAACAGAACCTTGAAGGGTCAACAAAGGAATGCTTTGGTCATTGGTGAGCTCTAAGCTCATTTGCTGAGAAGTAATGATTGACATGCCTGGGGTCCAATAAGTGATCAAGGCCCCTTGGTTCTTGATTGTTCAGAATATCATTTATATTTAGGAGTCCTTGTTGGGCCTTTAGGCTCACACAAGTCCAAAAGTCCTGTTGATTTCATAATTGTCAGCAAAACTATAGTATTCCAATATGACTGCCCTGCAGCACAAGAACAGTAATCCCTCCCCCACCCCTACCCCCATTTTCATCTCAGGACTGCTCATGTCAGTAGGAACAGAGTCATAAAGAAATTGTATAGCTCAGATTTCAGCAGTGGCAGTAATTTCCAAGAAGAGAGAGAAAATATCTTAGACTTACTAACAGTATTTAAACTCCTTAATAAAGAACATATAAAGTTAAAATGACATCAGTCATAACAAAGAGTTGAAGAAATGCTAGAAACAGAAGCTGGAAGGAGTTTAATAAATGCTTCCCCAAACACATGTAGCCTCTAAAGAATAAATACAGAAAAGAGAACACATTTAAAGCAACCATAAAAAACTTTAAAAGGGCAGCCTTCCTAGGATGATCTGAGTAAACTAAGGCTTTCTGCTGCATTCAGATCCACTAAACCAAGAAACCAAGTGTAATATTTTGTTAAGAAGATAGGTCACTTTTCTGTATTTATTCTGAAAATAAAAACATTTCATAACTGAAAAATATTTTAGAGAAGAGAAACATAGGAAATGAATTACAAAATATCATATACTAGAAAAGTAACACTGATAAGTCCCTTTCATTATTCCAAATTTTGATTCATTTTAAACTAAAAAAACATTAATGTATTTTTTATAGAAGTAACATTAGTTCATAACATTATATAAGTTTCATGTGTACAATATTGTATTTCTACTTCTGAGTACACAACAACATGCTGAGCACCAGAAATTTACTTTCCACCAGTCACCATATTGAAACAGAGCAGGAGCCTATGAAGCCTTTCCAGGATAGAACTCCCCTGCTCCCCCGCACAAATCATGTCCTCTTCCTGACTTTTGTCTGTAGAAAAACTTTAGTCAAAGAATAAATTTAATCAGAGAAGTGAGAAAAAGCAGAACTAAAGGTAAGCAGGCAAACAAGACCAAATAATAATAGTCATTAAACAAAGTCAAAGACTTTTAGTTCTTCTTCAAAGTCTATAGATAAAATCCTGAGAAATATCCTTTGAACTGTTTTGTAAATACTGAATCCCTGGCCAGGTGGAAGGAGCTAACTACATGACTGTAGCCATGACCTAAGCTGCTACAGTTCTGAGAACTGGCCTTAAGGAAATGGGACAAACCAACTCTGAAACTGAAGATTAACTGTGCTTAGAACAATTAGGATGATATTGATATTCCACTGCAAGACCAATTTCAAGATGACTGGCAGAGCTGACTGGGCTGTTTCTTCATATCCTACTCCCTCTGCCTATGTATCCCAAAACTCCTTAAAAACTAGCTGCCTACAGATTGTCAATGGGGAGTTGGTTTTGGACACAAGTCTGCCTCCCCCCCAGCTGCCAGCCTCTGGAATAAAGCAAGCTTTCCTTTCTACTAACCTTGTCTCTTGAGTATTGGCTTTTGAGAAGTGAGCAGCAGACCATTTCTCCTCCACCTCAGTGGTTACCCTCTGGTAACCATTACTCTGTTTCTCTGTATCTAGGTGTTTGTTTTATTTATTATGTTTGTTTGTTTGTTTTATAATTCAGTAATGAGTGCAACTATATAATATATGTCTTTCTCTGACATTTCCCTTAGGATAATACATAGAAGGTAGAATCCATGTTGTTGCAAATGGAAAAATTTTTAATGGCTAAGTAATATATGTATATAGAAAGTGTATATATACTATGTCTTCTTAATCCATTCATTTATTGATTGTCACCACTAACATTGTTTCCATATCATTGCTATTGTAAATAATGCTGCCAGGAACAAAGTGGTACATGTATCTTTTCAAATTAGTGTTTTCATATTTGGGGAAATGAATACCCAGAAGAGGGATAGGTGGATCATATTGTAGTTAATTTTGTCTCTGGTCTCACCCCAAAAAGGGAACATGACATTGTCAAAAGAATTGATTTAAATTTGAAGGGAATATAGCAACGAAACAAACACACAAAAATCAGTGTCCCAGATCACCTGATTGGCTTGCCAAAGGTCATGCAAATTAATAGCAGCGTCAAGTCTCCATCCAAGATTTCCTGATGTCTAATCTGCATTTAAACAAGATTGCTTCTCTTCTATCTAGCTTGAGGGGCAATGTGACATCTGAAGGTTGATTAACCAGCCACAAAGAAAGTCAATAGCCCCAATTAAGGGAATCTAAAAAGATTAAGCTATCTCTACCACTCTTCCTCCACTTTTGACCAAAAGCATTAACAGGGACAGAGAAAAAGGTGCCACGTTCCCCAAAATAAGAAGTTCAAAGTCTGGCTGGGAGAAAAGACTAAATGTGAAGTGGATCTATAACTAAAATATCATTACATGTAATACAATGACTACCAATTATGTAGCTGAAAGGATCAGGAGGGACACAGTGGGTGCACTTTTCTCAAGAAAAGAGGAGGAAGGAAAGGTGGACATCAAAAGAAAGGCATCAGATACTTGACCTGGTAGGAGAGTTTTCATTTTGTCCCTTCAAAATGCTCTTGTCCTCTCAGAGTGGCCTTGACTTTTTTCTCTCAGGAAGAAGGGAAATATAATGGGATTTGACTTTACTGTAAAAACTGGTAAAACAATTTTGATTCAGCTGTTATTGTTACATCTCGTACTGATTCTCAACTCACAAGGACACAAGGCCAGGAAGGAAGAAGGAATAGGAACTGGAAAAACATGTGAATAAGATGGAACCTATATCTTTCCTTTATTTCATTGTACCCTGTGTCAGAATTTGTCTAACATTAAACCTAAAAATTGACTTCCATACATAACCTGCGAGAAAAATGTAACTCTCACTACAAAGTCCCTCTTGAACTTTGCCCAGAAAGTAGAGAAGCTAGAGGAATATGGAGGCTGGAGTTGTGAGCCTGCTACTGTCAACAAGGGGAGGCGGCAGATGCACAAAAACGTGTGTGATCTACACATGGTGCCTGACCTATATCATCCTTCCAAGAGTGTAACATGGCTACTGTTTCAGGTTTTAAGCAAAATGTTATGGTGATCAAACCCTAACTTGCAGCATGACTGGTAAACAATTATGGTAAATGTAGTTTGACCTAGCCAAGTGGACACATTACAGTGCTTTCACAGGCCAGCCCTTGTCAACTTGTCATCCATACACACTTCAACTGAAGAAAAGAGCAAAGCCATGCTTCAGCCTATCATGATGCAACTCTCTCATGTAAAAATCAGAACATGCTAACTCTCTTCATAAAAGAGGGTATAATTCCCTTTATCCACCTTGGGTGGTGGTCATTTTTTTTCTCAGACCACTTTCATATCTGGCAACTTGTGCACTGAAATAAAAATTAACCACAATTGTTGCATGCTTTATATTAATAAATAGGAAAGAATAAGGGGAAAATAAGGTAGAAGAAAAATGGCTAATATAACGACATATGTAGTGATATCAAAATAAAGAAAAATACTCATGACAATTACAGTCCTGAAGTTTTCATCTGGAAAGCATTGGTGATCATAACATGTTTTAATCAATTTTCTTCTACTACTCATTTCATATTCTCATCACTGTCAGCAAGTCTCTTAGCTGGGTTAATTTCCTTGCTTGGTAGAATGACCCAATTTTTCCTGCCCCACCAGATTCCCTGGAGCACAGATTGCCTCACTCTACCCTGAGGCACCCTGGGTGTTGAAGGTCAGCAGCTTCTACTACATAGAACAAATTGTCAATACTATAAAAAAGATACATAACTGAAGGAAGGAGGTAGACAGTGTGATCAAACATATGGCATAAGGGACTTTTGAGGGGAATTGGTGTGCTGATACCCTAGACTATTCACTTGAGATATATAGTCCAAGCTGGTATTATTTTGTTCTGTCTTGTCAGCTGCTTAAGGCTGCCCTTTACATATCCTTTAAAATTTCTATTTACCTTTGTGGTTTGTGGGTAATATGAAGCATGAGATTGTATGATATACTCATTGATTGGGTCCACCTATGTGTACATTGGGCCATAAATCTGAAGCCACAAATCTGACGCATAGTGTTCTGGAAACCTGAAAAGGAAACTAATGTGGTTTTGTAGATCTAGGATAATGTGGCCACATCAGTGAAATACATACAAATCGCTAGGCCAAATCCCAGAGACGGTCTCTGCAGCCGTCAGGATCCAGTGAACCCCTCCAGATGTGTTAACCTGCTAAGAGTGTCCGGGCCTCTGGCTTGGAGAATCTGTCCCTAGACAGTGCTTTTAGTGTTGGCTAGGGTTTGGCAGGTGCAACAACTTTTCTGTACTGTTTCAGCATTTTCTAATGGGAGTGACAGCACATGTGTGTAGACGAAGTGTAGGATTGTGAATCCAGGAGGCAAGCTGTCATAAATCTACCTGCAAAAATTTTCTCTTGTACTGTTTCAGCCCAATTTTCTTTTAAAATTAACCACAATTGTTGCATGCTTTATATTAATAAATAGGAAAGAATAAGGGGAAAATAAGGTAGAAGAAAAATGGCTAATATAACGACATATGTAGTGATATCAAAATAAAGAAAAATACTCATGACAATTACAGTCCTGAAGTTTTCATCTGGAAAGCATTGGTGATCATAACATGTTTTAATCAATTTTCTTCTACTACTCATTTCATATTCTCATCACTGTCAGCAAGTCTCTTAGCTGGGTTAATTTCCTTGCTTGGTAGAATGACCCAATTTTTCCTGCCCCACCAGATTCCCTGGAGCACAGATTGCCTCACTCTACCCTGAGGCACCCTGGGTGTTGAAGGTCAGCAGCTTCTACTACATAGAACAAATTGTCAATACTATAAAAAAGATACATAACTGAAGGAAGGAGGTAGACAGTGTGATCAAACATATGGCATAAGGGACTTTTGAGGGGAATTGGTGTGCTGATACCCTAGACTATTCACTTGAGATATATAGTCCAAGCTGGTATTATTTTGTTCTGTCTTGTCAGCTGCTTAAGGCTGCCCTTTACATATCCTTTAAAATTTCTATTTACCTTTGTGGTTTGTGGGTAATATGAAGCATGAGATTGTATGATATACTCATTGATTGGGTCCACCTATGTGTACATTGGGCCATAAATCTGAAGCCACAAATCTGACGCATAGTGTTCTGGAAACCTGAAAAGGAAACTAATGTGGTTTTGTAGATCTAGGATAATGTGGCCACATCAGTGAAATACATACAAATCGCTAGGCCAAATCCCAGAGACGGTCTCTGCAGCCGTCAGGATCCAGTGAACCCCTCCAGATGTGTTAACCTGCTAAGAGTGTCCGGGCCTCTGGCTTGGAGAATCTGTCCCTAGACAGTGCTTTTAGTGTTGGCTAGGGTTTGGCAGGTGCAACAACTTTTCTGTACTGTTTCAGCATTTTCTAATGGGAGTGACAGCACATGTGTGTAGACGAAGTGTAGGATTGTGAATCCAGGAGGCAAGCTATCATAAATCTACCTGCTTTAGGGTAGAAGACACTTCATTCTCAGAGTTTAGCTGACAAGCACAGTCTGCTCATTGACTATGTTTTCCCTCACCATTATTAGAGGCCTTTCTAGTGAGCATTTGTATGGGTAATAATAAGTTTATTAAGAGCAGAATTGATTTTTATTTAAATGTTTCTACTCCATAAGAGTCCTTGTTTCATACACCAGTCTGAGGCTTTCTAGTGGCCTGATCAAATTTCTACATCATGAGCTATAATCTATGGGTCACAGAAATTTCCATATGTCACACTAAAATGGCCATAACTGTAACAATTCCCATCAGGGCTTAAGGGCAAAAGCTAACAGAGATGCCTATAGACAATATGTCAATAGCAATAACAAATTCATTTATGGGGGTCATAAAAACAGAGGTTTGTAGAAGGTCTAAAGGACCCTCTCATAGTCAAACTTAAGCAAGAGTCTTAATGGTGGTGGCTTTAGACTCCAAATCAGAGGGTATTATCTACTTTTCCTCCATCTTGGTGCCAGTGATTGTGTGGAGTACAGTCACCTGTCAACTACAATTTGGTATTTACCAGTTACATTGCCAATGACTGAACAAGGGCATTTGCCATATGCCTCTGTAGGAACTGACCCCCCCCTCCACCAGCTGTGACAGGTGCTGACCTTCAATACCCCCTGAAGTTGCTCAGGGTGGAGTGAGACACTCTGTGCTCCAGGGAATCTGGTGGGGCAGGTTTTTAGACAGATGGATATTTTTAGGAGCAGATTTTGTTATCTCAATTCTTGCATCTCCTCATATTTAGAAAAGCATTAAATCCCATCATGATGGGGCTTCCCCTGGTGGTCCAGTGGATAAGGACACCGCCTTGCAGTGCAAGGGGCGCCGGTTCGATCCCTGGCCTGGGAAGATCCCATGTGCTGCGGAGCGGCCGGACTAATGTGTCCAATTACCAAGCCGGGGCTCTGGAGTGCATGCGCCCAGAACTGGTGCTCTGTGACGACAGACGCCATCGCGATGGGAGGCCCACAGGAGCCAAAGAACAAAGACGGATGAAAATAGAGAAATGAAAGACCAATAGGAGTGGCCTGCCCGCTCCTCTCCCTCCCCAACCCGAACCCCACCCAAAATAAATAAATAAATAAATCTTCAAAAAAGAAAAAAATTAAAAAAAAAAAAACAAAAAATCCCATCATGATGGCATCAGATCCTGGTGACTAACTGAAAACCCTTTGTAAAATGACTGTTTATTTGTATGGAACTCCCCTTTCCTCAAAACCTTATATATTGATTTTCTTCCTGCTACCTCTTTGGAGCAATCTCTGACAGCCATCTGGGGTGCTCCCTCCTGGGTTATAGTCCTAATTATGCCCCAAGTAAAACTTAACCTGCAACTGCCAAGTTGTTTATCTTTTTTTAGTTGACACACCTATGAAATGATGCTTAGAAAGTCAAAGAGTTTAATTTTTTTCACCTCTATATTAAATTTTAAACTTTGCATAGGAACTCTGATCCCCCTGGTAAGATGGGGGCATTGGCTTGACCCCAGTGTTATTTGAATTTGAAAACTGACAGGTCAGATTCTGGTTCAAGATGCTATATAGGAAGATTCTGAATTTAGCCTCTCACATGGACACACTGAGTCTGTAGCTACATATGGAACAATTTCCTCTGGAAAAAACCTAAAGACTTGCTGTGAAACGACTATACATCAAGAAACCAAGAAGAAAGTCACATAAAAATGGGTAGAAGACACTGGGGCATAATCTTGCCATAAAAACCGCCCCTTGTATGCATGCTAGCATGGTGACCCATAGTGGAGATGGAACCAAAGCCTGGACCTTCTCCCTGAGTAGAAGAGGATTTGAACACATTGGGCATCCAAACTTTTAAGAGTGTCACCTAAGAGATGCACCCCAAAACATTTAGCATTGAAAACCAACAAAGCTCATATGCATGAAACCTATTGTGCTCACCCACCCTAGAGCATAGCTCAGAGGTAGCCATTTGCACTAAGAGGCTAAGTGAAAGAGGTTTGTGTGTTCTAAAGTATTGGCTAGCTGGGCAGGTGTCTTACTTAATAGACATATCTAAGAGCCTGCTGGAATACTCTCTCAAAACAAGGACCATTGGGAGTCCTCTTTGTACTCTCCCCCTGCCTTAGAGAGGAGCCTGGCAGGCTACAGTTCATGAGGTCGCAAAGAGTCAGACACGACAGAGTAACACTGTCACTTTTGGCTTTACTCTAGTCGGCAGGTACCATTTTTTTCTTAATTCTTTATTTTAAAGGTTTTACAGAGTTTTGTTGTTCACAGACATGTATGTTCCCAGATCAGTCATATGCATATCCCTGGTCCCCAACCCCCAATTCCCCCAGGTACCATCTTTTATATATTTTTTTCTATTTCTGGTGGGAACCATCTTTATGCTTCCTCTCTGCCTCATTACAACTGGTGGGTAACATTTTAACACTCTCCCTCTGATATGTTGGACTACTGAAAGGTGTGAATAGGCTGACTTGGTAAGGAGGCCAGTGGGTTCCAAAGAGAAGTAGGAGGGAGGAGGAACAAACATTTTTAGCCAAGGTGCCTTCGCCTTGACTGCCACGACTATGACAATAATCTATTTTGCCTAAAGACTTTCTTAAGTCCAGAACTAATGTTTATAACAACATGTATCTTGCTGAAAGACATGTTTCTGCTCCTTAAAGCCCAGAGCTAATGTTTATAACAATGTATCTTGCTGGAGGACATGTTTTTCCTTCTTAACTTTGTTATCTAACGTTGTATTTTGTGGGTGTAGTTCTGGTAAGACCTTTATCACCTTAAAATATTCCCTTGAACTATTGTTGATAACAAACTGAAAAAGTATAAAATACCACACCTAAATTGGCTTCTGGGGGCATTCTTCTATCTCCCCTTCCAGTGTCTAAGCTGGAAGATTCCTCTATCTCTTTATTCTTTAATAAAACTTTTTACTGCATAAAACTGAGTGACCAATGCCAAGTCTTTTTGATCCCAAGGTGAATTCTTCTCCTTTGGAGATTAAGAATCTGACACTGTTCACAGTAACCTACCACCATCATCTTCAGTACTAACAACTCAGGGAAGGAGGGTTTTTGTTTTTTTGTTTTTCATTTTGGAAATGTGGCATTCTATGCATTTTATTTTTTTATTTTTAATTTTTAAAAACTTTTATGTTACTTTTAACTTTTACAGAGTTTTGTTGTTTACAGATATGTATGTTCCCAGATTAGTCATATGTACATCCCCCTCATTCCACCCCTCCAGACTGTCACACAGCACCCCTGAAGGATCTCCTTTTCTCACAGAGCAATGACTAGAGCTATTTTTTTCACATATGATAGTACAGGCCTTCATGCTACTTCCTTTACGCATCCCACCCTCTGTTCCTTCCCCACGATGTCCCTGTGCCACTGTCCATGTCTGTTTCTCCATTGCTTCACTGCATGTGCCATCATCACCATCCTACTAGATTCCATATATATGTGTTAATATATTGTACTTGTCCTTCTCTTTCTGACTGACTTCACCTTTTAGGATAGGTTCTAGATCCAGCCACCTCATTAGGGCTGATTCTTCTGCATTTCTTTTTACAGCTGTGTAGTATTCCATTGTATATATGTACCAGAGCTTTTGTATCCATTCGTTTGTCTATGGGCATCTAGGTTGCTTTCATGTTCTAGCTATTGTATAGAGAGCTGCAATGAACATTGGGATACAGATGCTTCTTTCAAATTTGATTTCATCAGGGTATAAGCCTAAGAGTGGAATTGCTGGGTCGTATGGTGCTTCTATTTTTAGTTTTTTAAGAAATCTCCATACTGTCTTCCTTAGAGGCTGTATCAATATTTACATTCCCACCAGCAATGCAAGAGTATTCCCTTTTCTCTACACCCTACCCTCTCTAGCATTTATTGTCTGTCGATTTTTTGATGATGGCCATTCTGACAGGTGTGAGGTGATATCTCATTGTAGTTTTCATTCGCATTTCTGTAATAATAAGTGAAGTTGAGCATCATCTCATGTGTTTTTGGGCCATCTGTATGTCCTCTTTGGAGAGGTGTCTGTTTAGGTCCTTTTCCCATTTTTTGATTGAGTTGTTCACTTTTCCGGTGCTGAGTTGTCTGAGTTGCTTGTAGACTTTGGAGATGAATTCTTTGTCTGTTGTTTCATTTGCTATGATTTTCTCCCATTCTGTGGGGTGTCTGTTCAGCTTTTTTGTAATTTCTTTTGCTGTACAAAAGCTTTTAAGTTTCACTAGGTCCCACATGTTAATTTTTCTTTTCAGTTCTGCTATTCTAGTAGGTGGGTCAGAGAAGAGCTTACTTTGATGTATGTCCTTGAGTGTTTTGCCTATATTTTCCTCTAAGAGTCTGATGGTTTCTGGTCTTACGTTTAGGTCTTTAATCCATTTTGAGTTTATCTAGTGTATGGTGTCAGGGAATGTTCCAACTTCATTTTTTTGCATGTCACTGTCCAATTTTCCTAGCACCATTTGTTGAAGAGGCTGTCTTTGTCCCATTTTATAGTTTCACCTCTTTTGTCAAAAATGTGACTGACTTGACCATTTATATGATTCCATATATATGTGTTAGTATATTGTACTTGTCCTCTTTTTGACTGACTTGACATTTTATGATACGTTCTAGATCCAGCCACCTCATTAGGGCTGATTCTTCTGCATTTCTTTTTACAGCTGTGTAGTATTCCATTGTATATATGTACCAGAGCTTTTGTATCCATTCGTTTGTCTATGGGCATCTAGGTTGCTTTCATGTTCTAGCTATTGTATAGAGAGCTGCAATGAACATTGGGATACAGATGCTTCTTTCAAATTTGATTTCATCAGGGTATAAGCCTAAGAGTGGAATTGCTGGGTCGTATGGTGCTTCTATTTTTAGTTTTTTAAGAAATCTCCATACTGTCTTCCTTAGAGGCTGTATCAATATTTACATTCCCACCAGCAATGCAAGAGTATTCCCTTTTCTCTACACCCTACCCTCTCTAGCATTTATTGTCTGTCGATTTTTTGATGATGGCCATTCTGACAGGTGTGAGGTGATATCTCATTGTAGTTTTCATTCGCATTTCTGTAATAATAAGTGAAGTTGAGCATCATCTCATGTGTTTTTGGGCCATCTGTATGTCCTCTTTGGAGAGGTGTCTGTTTAGGTCCTTTTCCCATTTTTTGATTGAGTTGTTCACTTTTCCGGTGCTGAGTTGTCTGAGTTGCTTGTAGACTTTGGAGATGAATTCTTTGTCTGTTGTTTCATTTGCTATGATTTTCTCCCATTCTGTGGGGTGTCTGTTCAGCTTTTTTGTAATTTCTTTTGCTGTACAAAAGCTTTTAAGTTTCACTAGGTCCCACATGTTAATTTTTCTTTTCAGTTCTGCTATTCTAGTAGGTGGGTCAGAGAAGAGCTTACTTTGATGTATGTCCTTGAGTGTTTTGCCTATATTTTCCTCTAAGAGTCTGATGGTTTCTGGTCTTACGTTTAGGTCTTTAATCCATTTTGAGTTTATCTAGTGTATGGTGTCAGGGAATGTTCCAACTTCATTTTTTTGCATGTCACTGTCCAATTTTCCTAGCACCATTTGTTGAAGAGGCTGTCTTTGTCCCATTTTATAGTTTCACCTCTTTTGTCAAAAATAAGGTACCCATAGGTTCAGGGAAGGAGTTTTATACAAAGTTGGTGCCCTGATTTTTGTGGCTCTCACCTAGCATATGCCACTTGGTTTCTGGTTCTGGAGGACAAGAGAAATTGTGTTCCTGGGTACCATGGAACTGTATCAATCAGAAAGACAGTACTTAGCAGTCTACCACCTGTAAAGCATTGCACAGACAGTAGACTGAAACATACCCTAGTATTTATATGAAAGAGGTCTATGTGCTTATCCAGAAACTTTTGCCTCAGGAGCAAGCTTCTGGTTTAACACAAATCTAGTGCCCTAAGAAGTGATTTCAGGGAACAGAGGCCAGTGCACACAGTCTTTGAACCTTCCCTCTGCCTCATTACAGCTCATTGGTATCTCCCAGGGAAGATCTTATATCCTTGCCTGGTGCCCAGATTCTTGCAACTGCCACCAGGAAATACCTCAACATGGTCTGGTCCTGGTGGCTAGCAGGGCGAATGCTTGTGTGTCCCACAGGATTTTAACCAACAGAAAAATAGTCCTTAAATAGTTAGTATCCCAATGGCACAGCAACAGGAAGCAGAGCCAGGAGCTCAATCTTTGTGAAAGAAGCCTATTAGTTAATTATCATAGATGCAGACTGAGGGACAAGCTTCTCAAAGTACACATCTGAGGAGTGACTGTAATCTTTTGCACAGACCTCAAAGAGTGGGTGCTATCTTTACACTCTCCCTTTGCTATGCTCAGGAGCAACACTGTCTCCCAGAAGGGAGCTCTTATGCATGTCTGAGGCCCTAGTATTTGTGCCTAGGGAAAATTCTGTTCCTGGGTCCCATGGGACAGTTAACAATCAGAAAGACATTTCTTCACAAGCTAGCCCCCCAGAACACTGTATAAACAATGGACTGAAATGCGCCCCAATTCTTTCTGTGAAAGAAGCTTCTTTGCTTGTCCTGGAGCATTGGATTAAGGTGCAATTTTCAGTTTTGATTCATACCTAGGAGCATAAGGAGCTGTTCTCAGGGAACATAGGATGGCAAATGGCATCTTTGTGCTTTCCCTCTGCCTTGCTAAATCTGGTCAGTATCTCTCAGAAAAGAGCTTATATACATATATGGAGACCCAATTTCTGAGACTGTTTCCCAGGGACCACCTCCAAATTGCATGGTTTTGGTGGCCAGAAGCCTGTATATATTTGCATACTTCGCATGTTGCTGCCTGAAGGTCTGGATTCCAATCAGCCTGAATCTAGTTGCTGAATGAGATCCTCCCTGTTGGGAGGCTGACAAGTCTTATCCTCAACTACTTGGAGCTATTAAAACTATAATAGGCTGCTTGTACAATCACAAAGGTTGGTGAGATGACCTAAATCTAGGGAAAGGTTGAATGACAAGTTTCACCCCCTATCTAAGGCCACTACTTCAAGGTTGGGAGAGGTGCCTGGTTCATCTAATCCATAGAAGCCAACACAGAAGATCAAGAAAAATGAAGAAACAGGAATATATTCCTAGCTAAAATCTCAGAAAAAACTTAATTAAATGAAGATAAGTAATTTAAACCTGATAAAGAGTTGAAAGTAATGGTAAAATAAAGATGTTCATCAAACTCAGGAGAAGCATGGATGAACAGAGTGTGAACTTCAACAAACAGATGGAAACATAAGTATCAACTAAAAGAAGAAAAACTTAAAAAATACTTTGACACAAACAAAAATGTAAATACAATGAATTGAAATTTAGGAGTTGCAGCAAAAGCAGTTCTATGAGAGAAGCAACATATGTCTACTTCAAGGAAAAAGAAAAAGTCAAATAAATGACCTTGTTTAAATTTTAAATTAGAGGATAGTTGCCTTACAACATTGTATTACTTTCTGTTGTACAGCAAAATGGATAAATTATACATATACACATAGCCTCTTTTTTTTTGGGGGGGGGTGGTTCATTCCCATTTAGATAACCACAGAGTACTGAGTAAAGTTCCCTGTGCTGTACAGTAGGCTCTCACTAGTTATCTATATTTTACATAGCATCAATAGTATATACATATATGTCAGTCTCAGTCTCCCAATTCGTCCTGGTCTCCTTTTCTCTCTTTGTATTCACGCATTTGTTCTCTACCTGTGTCTCTATTTCTGCTTTGTAAATAAGACCATCTAAAACAATTGTTTTTTCAGATTCCACATATATGTCTTAATATACAATATTTGTCTTTTTCCTTCTGAGTTACTTCAGTCTGTATGACAGTCTCTAGTTCCATCCACGTCTCTACAAATGAACCATTTTTGCCTATTTATGGCTGAATAATATTTCCTTGTATGTGTGTACCACATCTTTTTTATCCATTCCTCTGTTGGTGGACATTTAGGTTGTTTTCTGGCTAACTTTAAACCTAAATGAACTATAAAAAAAGAACAAATAAGCCCAATGTTAGTAGAAGGAGAATTACAAAAATAATGCAGAAATAAATGAAATAGAGACTAAAAAGACAAGACAGAAGATCAGTGAAACTAAGAGTTGACTCTTTAGAAAAATAAACAAAATTGATAAGCCTGTAGCTAGACTCATCATGAAAAAAGAAAGAGAGAAAAGACTCAGGTAAATAAAATCAGGAAGGAAACAGGGATATTACAACTGATGTTACAGAAATACAAAAGATAATACAAGTTTATACATCAACAAATCTGACAGCCTAGAAGATATGTATAAATTCCTAGAAACATACAACTTACCAAAGATTGAAACAGAAAATCTAGATGTATCACTAGTAAAGGGATTACATTAGTAATAAGAAACTTCCCAACAGACAAAATTCCAGGTTGCACTGATAAATTCTTTCAAACAATAAAAAATAATTAATAACAATTCTTCTCAAACTCTGGAAATATAGAAGAAGAGGTAATTCTTCCAAACTCATTTCAGAAGGTCAACATTGCTCTGGTATAACTAGGCAAGGCCATTACAAGTAAAGGAAATTATAAGTCCAAGTCTCTGATGAACATAGAGGTAAATTCCTCAAAAAAGTTTTAGCAAACCGTATTTAACAATAAAGACATTAAAGGGATAATGTGCAATTATCAAGTGGGATCTATTCCAGGGAAACAAGGATGATTCAACATCTGAAAATCAATCAATGCAATATATCACATAAACAAAATGAAGGATAAAATTCACCTTGATAGATGATCATCTCAATATATGAAGAAAACATTTGACAAAATTAACCACCCATTTATGGTAAAAATCTTAACAAATGGGATAGAAAGGAGATGTACCTCAACACAATAAAGGGCCACATATGACAATCCTAATGCTTAATATCATACTCAATGGTAAAGAACTGAAAACTTTTCCTCCAAGAGTAGGAATAAGACAAGGATACTCACTTTCACCACTTTTATTCAACATAGTATTGTAAGTCCTAACTAGAGCAATTAAGCAAGAAAAAAAGGCATCCATATTAAAAAGGAGGAAGGAAACCTCTCATTATTTTCACATGACAAGAAGCTGTATATAGAAAAAACCAGAAGACTCCATTAAAAAAACTGTTAGAACTAACACAAGATTTTAGTAAATTTGCAGGATACAAAATCAATATACAAAAATATGTTGTGTTCCTATTTATTAATAACAATCAGAAAGAGAAATTAAGAGAAAATCCCGTTTACAATTGCACCAAAAAGAACAAAATACATAGGAATAAATTTAACCAAAAAGGGGAAAGTCCTGTATAATAGTTACTATAAAACATTAATTAGATAAAGGGTAGAAGACACAAATAAATGAAAAACTATACAATACACATGAATTAGAAAAATTAACAGTTAAGGTGTCCATACTACCCAAAGGAATCTACCAAAATTCCAATGGCATTTTTCATAGAAATGAAATAAACAGTCCTAAAATTTGTAAAGAACTGTAAAAGACTTCAAACAGCCAAAGTAATCTTGAGAAAGAGATTTCAAATTATATTTTAAAGCTGTATAAATCAAACCAGTGTGGTACTAACAACAACAACAACAAAAAGCAGGCACATAGATCAGTGTAACAGAATAGAGTACTCGGAAATAAACCCCCATGTAAATGGTCAATTAATCTACAACAAAGAAGCCAAGACTATACAATGGGAAAAAGACAGTATCTTCAATAAATAGGATTGGGGAAAACAGTATGGTTATATGGAAAAGAATGAAACCAGACCATTATCTTACAACATACAAAAAAGTTAACTCAAACAATACTAAAGACTTAAATTTAAGACTGACAACCATAAAGTAGAAGAAACATAGTTGGTAAGTCTATACGTTTCATATAGATCATGCTGATAAGATTTTTTATAAAACATTTTATTAATTCATTTCCCATATTCATTAATGTGCTAAGACAAAGTTACCACCACTATTTTGATGTACAATATTCTATAATATGGAAATATCAAAAACTGTTTAGTCATTTCTTCCCTCGGACATTTTATAATGTTTTCATATGTTCACTATACTAATAATACCTTCATAAGATGTTGAGAAATCAAGTAAGATAAACTCTTTAAATTACTCAAAATAAATCCCAGCAGATATTAGATATTAGATCATGTTGTTAAGTTTTTGAATCCAACATGAAAATAAAAAGCAACAAAAGCAAACAAACAAAACCAAGTGAGACTATAAAACTAAAAACCTTCTGCACAGCTAAAGAAGCCATGAACAAAATGAAAAGGTAACCTAATGAATGAGAGAAAATACTGCAAATGATATATTCATCAAGGGACTAATATCTAAAATATTGATATATAAATAACTCTTATAACTCATGAACAAAAAAGTGCAATTACAAAATGGGCAGAAGGTCTGAATATGAATTTTTCCAAAGACATACAGAGAACCAACAGGTACATGAAAAACTGCTCAGCATCACTAACCATCAGAGAAATACAAATAAAAATCATAATGAGATGTCTCCTCACACTTCTTAGAATGTCTATTATCAAGAAGCAAGCAAATAACAAGTGCTGGAGAGTATGTGGAGAAAAGGGAAGACTTGTGACTTATTGCTGGAAATGTAAATTGGTGCAGCCACTATGTAAAATGGTATAGAGTTTCCTCATAAAATCAAAAATAAGACTACAATGTGATCTAGCAGTTCTATTTCTGGGTAGCTATCTGAAGAAAACAAAAACATTAACACAGAAAGAAACATGTAACCATGTTCTTAACAGCATTATTTACCATATACATTAGCCAAAGTATGGAAAAATCCTACATGTCCATTGCTGAATGAATGGACAAAAAATTGTGACATATGTATTATAATTCAGCCATAGAAAAGAATGAGATCTTGTCATTTATGAAAATAGATGATCCTTAAGGGCATTAAGCTAACTGAAAAAAGTTAGATAGAAAAAGACAAACAGAATGGCCATCATCAAAATGTCTACAAATGATAAATGCTGGAGAGAGTGTGGAGAAAAGGGTACCCTCCTACCCTCTTGGTGGGAATGTAAATTGGCACAATCACTATGTAGAACAGTATGGAGCCTCCTTAAAAAACTAAAAGTGGAGTTACCATATGACCCAGCAATCCCATTCCTGGGCATATATCTGAAGAAAACCATAATTTGAAAAGATGCCTGCACCTTAATGATAATTGCAGCACTGTTTACAATATAGCCAAGGCATGGAAGATACCTAAATGTCCATCAACAGAGGGATGGATAAGAAGATGTAGTACATATATACAATGGAATATTACTCAGCCATAAAAAGAATGAAATAATACCATTTGTAGCAACATGGTGGACCTAGAGATTATCATACTAAGTGATATCATTGCACACAGAGAAAGACAAATATCATGTGATATCACTTGTATGTATAATCTAAGAAATCGGTGCAAATGAAGTTATTTACAAAGCAGAAACAGACACACAGACTTAGAAAACAAATTTATGGTTACCAAAGAGGAAAGGTGGGGCATGGCAGAGATAAGTTAGGAGTTTGAAATTGACATATACACACTGCTATATATAAAATAGATAACCATGAAGTACCTACTATATAATATAGGGAACTTTGTATTAACAGAGTTCTGAATTCTGTTCTCTTTGAACTCAATATTCTGTAATAACCTACATGGGAAAGGAATCTGAAAAAGAATGGGTATATGTATATGTATATAGTTGAATCACTTTTCTGTACACCTGAAACTAACACAACATTGTGAATCAACTATACTTCAATGTAAAATAAAATCAACTAAAAAAGAGAGATAACTACTGTATGATATCACTTATATGTGGAACATAAAAACGAAAGTGAAAATTAAAACCCAAAATCCAAGCTCATAGATACAGAGACTAGATTGGTGGCTGCCAATGGCAGTGGGCAAGGGGTAGAAAAATGAGTGAAGGTGATCAAAAAATATAAATTTCAGTTAAAAAATAAATGAGTCATAGGAACGTAGTATACAGCATGGTGACTATAGTTAATACTCTATTTCAAATTTTAAAGTTGTTAAGAAGGAAATATTATCATAACGAAAAACATTTTGTAACTATATAAGGGAATAGATGTTAACTAGACATTGCGGTGATCATTTCACGATATATAAACACCAAATTATTATATTCTGCATGGGAAACTAATATAATGTTTTATGTCCTCAATTGAAAAATATTCCTTTTGATGATATTAAGCTGCATGAGCTGTTTGTAAATTTTGGAGACTGATTCCTTGTTGGTTACATCACTTGCAAATATTTTCTCCCATTCTATGGGTTGTCTTTTAGTTTTGTTTATGATTTTCTTTGCTGTGCAAAAGCTGTTGAATTTAATTGGGTCTTATTTGTTTGTTTTTATTTACTTTTTTAAAGATTTACTTATTTATTTATTTGGAGGTGGGGTGGGGTTGGGTTGGGGAGGGAGGGGAGCAGGCGGGCTACTTCTATTGGTCTTTCATTTATCTATTTTCATCCATCTTTGTTCTTTGGCCCGTGTGGGCCTTCCATCGTGCTGGCCTCTGTTGTCACAGAGCACTGGCTCTGGGCGCATGTGTCCCAGAGCTCTGGCTCGGTAATTGGACACATCAGTCCAGCCGCTCCGCGGCACGTGGGATCTTCCCAGGCCAGGGATCGAACCAGCGTCCTTACCCACTGGACCACCAGGGAAGCCCCTTATTTGTTTATTTTTGTCTTTATTTCCACTATTGTGGCAGATTGATTGAAAAAGATATTGTTGCGATTTATGTCAGAGAGTGTTCTGCTTGCATTTTCCTCTAACAGTTTTAAAGTATTTGGTCTCATGTTTAGGTCTTTAATCCATTTTGAGTTTATTTTTGTGTATGCTGCTAAAGAAAGTTCTAGTTTCGTTTTTTAAAATGTAACTGTCTAAGTTTCCCAGTACCATTTATTGAAGAAACTGTCTTTCCTCCATTGTATAGCCTTGCTTCCTTTGTCATAGATTAATTGACCATAGGTGAGTGAGTTTATTTATGGTCTTACCATTCTGTTCCATTGACCTATAGTTCTATTTTTGTGCCAGTACCATACTGTTACAGTCATAAGACTATAGTCTGGTAGGTGTAGTTTGAAATTAAGGAGCCTAATTACTTTAGCTCTGTTTTTCTTTCTTGTGATTGTTTTGGCTATTTGGCGTTTTCTGCGATTCTGTGAAAAGTGTCATTGGTAATTTGATAGGGATTGCACTGAATGTGTAGATTGCCTTGGGTAGTAATCATTTTCACAGTATTGATCCTTTGAATCCAAGGACACACTATATTTTTCCATCTGTTTTGTCTTTCATTTATTTCATCAGCATCTTATAGTTTTGGAGTATGTCTTTTGTCTCCTTAGGTGGGTTTACTCCTAGGCATTTTTGACGTGAAGGTAAATGTAATTGATTTCGGATTTTCTCTTTTTGATCTTTCATTGTTAGTGCATAGAAATACAATATATTTCTGTGCATTAATTTTGTAACCTGCAAATTTACCAAATTCATTGATGAGTTTTCTCATAGTGTCTAGGATTTTCTAAGTATAGTACCATGTCATCTGCAAACAGTGACAGTTTAACTTCTTTTCCAGTTTGGATTTTCTTTTATTTCTTTTTCTTCTCTGATTGCCATGGTTAGGACTTCCAAAACTATGTTGAATAAACAGCCCAATCAAAAAATGGGCAGATCACTGATGATCATAGATGCAAAAATCCTCAACAAAATTCTAGTAAACATAATTCAACAATATGTTAAAAAAGGTCATACAACATAATCAAGTGGACTTTATTCCAGGGATGCAAGGATTCTTCGGTATGCACAAATCAATCAACGTGATACACCATATTAACTAATTGAATGATAAAAACCATATGATTATTTCAATAGATGAAAAGAGAGCCTTTGACAAAATTCAGTACCCATTTATGATAAAAACTCTCCAGAAAGTTGGTATAGAAGGAACATACCTAAATATAATAAAAGCCACATACAACAAACTCACAGCAATGATCCTCAATGGATAAAAATTGAAAGCATTTCC
The DNA here is from genome assembly GCA_022376925.1 of Tragulus kanchil. Taxonomy (NCBI): domain Eukaryota; kingdom Metazoa; phylum Chordata; class Mammalia; order Artiodactyla; family Tragulidae; genus Tragulus; species Tragulus kanchil. The sequence continues at coordinate 58,670,800 of JAIOJX010000001.1, read as the reverse complement.
TCTAAAATCAGAAACAAGATAAGGGTACCCAATCTCACCACTACTATTCAATATAGTTTTGTAAGTCCTAGCTACAGTGATCAGAGAAGAAAAAGAAATGAAAGGAATCCAGATTGGAAAAGAAGAAGCAAAACTCTCACTGTTTGCAGATGACATGATCCTCAACATAGAAAGTCCTAAAGATGTCACAGCTAATCAGTGAATATAGTAAAGTCACAGGATACAAATTAATACACAGAAATCCCTTGCATTCTTATAAAATAACAGTGAAAAATCAGAAAGAGAAATTAAGGAAATAATCCCAATTGCCATTGCAACAAGAAGAATAAAATACTTAGGGATAAATTTACCTAAAGAAACAAAAGAGCTGTATACAGAAAACTATAAAACACTGATGAAAGAAACCAAAGATGACAAAAAACCAAAATATATGAAGAAATACAAATTCAAATAGGGTTTACTCCTAGGCATTTTTGACGTGAAGGTAAATGTAATTGATTTCGATTTTCTTTTGATCTTTCATTGTTAGTGCATAGAAATACAATATATTTCTGTGCATTAATTTTGTAACCTGCAAATTTACCAAATTCATTGATGAGTTTTCTCATAGTGTCTAGGATTTTCTAAGTATAGTACCATGTCATCTGCAAACAGTGACAGTTTAACTTCTTTTCCAGTTTGGATTTTCTTTTATTTCTTTTTCTTCTCTGATTGCCATGGTTAGGACTTCCAAAACTATGTTGAATAAACAGCCCAATCAAAAAATGGGCAGATCACTGATGATCATAGATGCAAAAATCCTCAACAAAATTCTAGTAAACATAATTCAACAATATGTTAAAAAAGGTCATACAACATAATCAAGTGGACTTTATTCCAGGGATGCAAGGATTCTTCGGTATGCACAAATCAATCAACGTGATACACCATATTAACTAATTGAATGATAAAAACCATATGATTATTTCAATAGATGAAAAGAGAGCCTTTGACAAAATTCAGTACCCATTTATGATAAAAACTCTCCAGAAAGTTGGTATAGAAGGAACATACCTAAATATAATAAAAGCCACATACAACAAACTCACAGCAATGATCCTCAATGGATAAAAATTGAAAGCATTTCCTCTAAAATCAGAAACAAGATAAGGGTACCCAATCTCACCACTACTATTCAATATAGTTTTGTAAGTCCTAGCTACAGTGATCAGAGAAGAAAAAGAAATGAAAGGAATCCAGATTGGAAAAGAAGAAGCAAAACTCTCACTGTTTGCAGATGACATGATCCTCAACATAGAAAGTCCTAAAGATGTCACAGCTAATCAGTGAATATAGTAAAGTCACAGGATACAAATTAATACACAGAAATCCCTTGCATTCTTATAAAATAACAGTGAAAAATCAGAAAGAGAAATTAAGGAAATAATCCCAATTGCCATTGCAACAAGAAGAATAAAATACTTAGGGATAAATTTACCTAAAGAAACAAAAGAGCTGTATACAGAAAACTATAAAACACTGATGAAAGAAACCAAAGATGACACAAATATATGGAGAAATTTATCATGTTCTTGGATTGGAAGACTCAATATAGTGAAAATGAGTATATTACCAAAAGCAATCTATAGATTCAATGCAATCCCTATCAAACTACCAGTGGTATTTTTCACAGAACTAGAACAAATAATTTCACAATTTGTATGGAAGCACAAAAGATTCTGAGTAGCCAAAGCAATCTTGAGAAAGAAGAATGAAGCTGGAGGAATCAACCTTGCTGACTTCAGACTATACTACAAAGCTACAGTCATTGAGACAGTATGGTACTAACACAAAAACAGAAATATAGGTCAGTGGAACAGCATAGAAAGTTCAGAGATAAATCCACACACCTATGGACGCCTTGTCTTTGATAGATGAGGCAAAAATATACAATGGAGAAAAGAATCTTTTCAATAAGTGGTGCTGGGAAAATTGGTCAACTACATGTAAAAGAATGACACTAAAACACTTTCTACCACCATACATAAGTATAAATTCACAACAGATTCAAAATCTATATGTAAGATCAAAACCCGTAAAACTCCTAGAGGAAACATAGGCAGAATACTCAGACATAAATCACAGCAATATCCTCTATGGCCCACCTCTCAGGGTAATGGAAATAAAAACAAAAATAAACAACTGGATCTTAATTAAATTTAAAAGCTTTTGCACAATGAAGTAACCTATAAGCAAGATGAAGACAGCCCTCAGAATGGGGAAAATAATAGCAAATGAAACAACTGACAAAGAATTAACTTCTAAAATTTACAAGCAGCTCATGCAGCTCAATACCAGAAAAAGGAACAACCCAATCAAAAAGTGGGCAAAAGGCCTAAACAGACGTTTCTCCAAAGAACACATACAGATGACTAATAAAACAACTGACAAAGAATTAATCTCTAAAATATACAAGCAACTCATGCAGCTCAATAGCAGAAAAAGGAAGAACCCAATCAAAAAGCAGGCAAAAGGGCTTCCCTAGTAGCTTAGTGGTAAAGAGTTTGCCTGCCAATGCAGGAGACATGGGTTTGATCCCTGACCCGGGAAGATTCCACATGTTGTGGAACAACTAAGCCTGTGACACAAATAGATGGAGAAATATACCATGTTCATGGATTGGAAGAATCAATATAGTGAAAATGAGTATACTACCCAAAGCAATCTATAGATTCAATGCAATCCCTATCAAGCTACCAACAGTATTTTTCACAGAACTAGAACAAATAATTTCACAATTTGTATGGAAACACAAAAGATCCCAAATAGCCAAAGCAATCTTGAGAAAGAAGAATGAAGCTGGAGGAATCAACCTTGCTGACTTCAGACTATACTACAAAGCTACAGTCATTGAGACAGTATGGTACTAACACAAAAACAGAAATATAGGTCAGTGGAACAGCATAGAAAGTTCAGAGATAAATCCACACACCTATGGACGCCTTGTCTTTGATAGATGAGGCAAAAATATACAATGGAGAAAAGAATCTTTTCAATAAGTGGTGCTGGGAAAATTGGTCAACTACATGTAAAAGAATGACACTAAAACACTTTCTACCACCATACATAAGTATAAATTCACAACAGATTCAAAATCTATATGTAAGATCAAAACCCGTAAAACTCCTAGAGGAAACATAGGCAGAATACTCAGACATAAATCACAGCAATATCCTCTATGACCCACCTCTCAGGGTAATGGAAATAAAAACAAAAATAAACAACTGGATCTTAATTAAATTTAAAAGCTTTTGCACAATGAAGTAACCTATAAGCAAGATGAAGACAGCCCTCAGAATGGGGAAAAAAATAGCAAATGAAACAACTGACAAAGAATTAACTTCTAAAATTTACAAGCAGCTCATGCAGCTCAATACCAGAAAAAGGAACAACCCAATCAAAAAGTGGGCAAAAGGCCTAAACAGACGTTTCTCCAAAGAACACATACAGATGACTAATAAAACAACTGACAAAGAATTAATCTCTAAAATATACAAGCAACTCATGCAGCTCAATAGCAGAAAAAGGAAGAACCCAATCAAAAAGCAGGCAAAAGGGCTTCCCTAGTAGCTTAGTGGTAAAGAGTTTGCCTGCCAATGCAGGAGACATGGGTTTGATCCCTGACCCGGGAAGATTCCACATGTTGTGGAACAACTAAGCCTGTGAGACACAACTGTTGAGCCTGTGCTCTAGAGCCTCAGAGCCACAACTAGTGAGCCCATGTGTTGCAGCTACTGAAGCCTGTGTCCCCTAGAGCCTGAGTTCCACAACAAGGGAAGGCACTGCAACAAGAAGCCTGTTCACCTCAACTAGAGAGTAGCCTCCAGTCCCTGCTACTAGAGAAGAGCCTGTGGCAGCAGTGAAAATCCAGAATAGCCAAAAATAAATAAATAAATAAATAATTTAAAAAGTGGACAAAAGACCTAGATATTTCTCCAAAGAAGACATACAGATGAGTAATAAACACATAAACAGATGCTCAACATCATTCATTATTAGAGAAATGCAAATCAAAACCAAAATGAGGTATCATCTCATGCCAGTCAGAATGGCTATCATCAAAACATATACAAACAGTAAATGCTGGAGAGGGTGTGAAGAAAAGGGAACCCTCTTACACTGTTGGTGGGAATGCAAACTGGTACAGTCACTATGGAGAATAGCATGGAGATTCCTTAGAAAACTGGGAATAGAACTGCCATACAACCCAGCAATCCCACTTCCGGGCATACACCCTGAGGAAACCAGAATTGAAAGAGACACAGGTACCCCAATGTTCATTGCCGCACTATTTACAATAGCTAGGACATGGAAATAACCTATATGTCCACCAGCAGATGAATGGATTGGAAAGTTGTACATATACAAAATGGAATATTACTCAGCTATAAAAAGAAACACATCTGAGTCAGTTCTAATGAGGTGGATGAAACTGGAGCCTATTATACAGAGTGAAGTAAGTTAGAAAGACAAATATTGTAGATTAATACATAAATATATGGAATTTAGAGTCAGTACCAACGATCCTACAGGCAGGGCAGCAAAAGAGAAACAGATGTAAAGAACAGACTTTTGGACTTAGCAGGAGAAGGTAAAGATGGGATGATTTGAGAAAATAGCATTGAAACATGTACATTTCCTTATGTAAAAAAGACGACCAATGCAGGTTCAAGGCATGAAGCAGGGCACCCAAAACCAGTGCTCTGGGACAACCCAGAGGGATAGGGTGGGGAGGGAGGTGGGTAGGTGGGTTCAGTATCAGGGGTACACATGTTTACCTATGGCCGATTCATGTTGATGTATGGCAAAAACAGCTCATCCCTGTAAAATAACTATCCTCCAATTAAAATAAATAATTTTAAAAAGTAATGAACTGGCAGAAGACCCTAAATAGACATTTTCCCAAAGAAGGCATACAGATGGCCAAGAGGCATGTGAAAAGATGTTCAACATAGCTAATTATTAATAAATGCAAATTAAAACTACAATGAGATATCACCTCACACTGGTCAGAATGGTTATCATCAAAAAATCCACAAACATTAAATGCTGCAGAGGGTGTTGAGAGAAGGGAATCGTCCTACACTGTTGGTGTGAGTGTAAACTGGTACAGCCACTCTGGAGAATAGTATGGTTGTTCCTTAAGAAAGTAAAAATCGAGCTATCATATGATCCTGCAACCCCATACCTGTGCATATGTCCAGAGAAAAACTGAAAGGGTATATGCATTCCGATGTTCATTATAACACTGTTTACAGGAGCCAAGACATGAAACAAACCTAATTATCCATTGACAGAAGAACGAACAAAGAAAATGCAGTACATATATACAAGGGACTATTACCCAGCCATTAAAAACAATGAAATGATGACATTTGCAGCAACGTAGATGCACCTAGAGATTGTCATACTGAGTGAAGTAAGTTGGACAGAGAAAGAGAAATATGGTATGATACTGCTTTTTTGCAGAATCTAAAAAATGATATAAATGAATTTACTTACAAAACAGAAACAGATGCACAGACTTTGAGAACAAACCTATGTTTCTGGGGGTGGGAGGTGGGGAGAAGGGGTAGTTAGATTACTTGGAATTGACATGTCGTTGTTTAGTTGCTAAATCATATCCAACTCTTTTGCAACCCTGTGTCCTGCAGCCCACCAGGCTCCTCTGTCCATGAGATTTCCAAGGCGAGAATGCTGGAGTGAGTTGCCACTTCTTTCTCGAGGGAATCTTCCTGACCCAGGAATCAAATCCATGTCTTCTGCACTGGCAGGTGGATTCTTTACCATTGCACCATTTGGGAAGCCCAGGATTAACATGTACACACTGCTGTATTTAAAATGAATAACCAACAAGGATCTAATATATAGCACAGGCAACTCTGCTCAATATTACGTAGTAGCCTCAATGGAAAAAATAATTTGAAAAAGAATAGATACATGTATATGTATAACTGAATCACTTTTTATACACTTGAAACTACCATAGCATTGTTAATCAACTATACTCCAAAATAAAATTAAAAAGTATAAAAAATAGATAAATGAAGTCAAAAAGTATTCGTTTTAAAGAAGAAAAAGAAAAAAAAAATCTGAAATGTCTAAAAAAAAGCTTCTGGGCCTTTCCCTCTATTCCCAGATCCACAGAGGGCAGTGGACCTGCATCAGTCACCGGGGCTGAGAACACCAAGATCCCAGCAAGGCCACCTCCCTGGCTTTGGCCACAAGTTCTCTGGAGAAGGAAAGGGAGAAGAAACAGAGAGTGGGTGAGGCAACTGACTGGGATGGACAGCTGTGTGCTGGCTAGGATTCTTAGGGGCCTGCAGGGTAGGCCTGTTCAAGCAGAGCCCATTCTTCCTGGGAGAAGGGTGGCAACCAGAAGGCCACAGCTGCTGTTGCTGCTGTTGTTTGCATTCTGTTATCCTGGCAACGGCTGCCATAAGGGCACTATGAAGGACAGGTTTGTAGAAATGCACCCCACACTGTGCCTCTCTCCCTTGATTAACTTTAGTCAGATTACCTCTAGAGAGATCTAATTAAGTTTCTAAGGTCTCTTTGGGGCTGCTGGACAAAGCAATCTTGCAGGTTACTACACTTTTTTCTCTCTTGAAGTTTCAACAACTTGCTGACACCAGGGTGTTTATTGGCACTCAGGGTCATATAGTTCAAGTTACTCAGCTTATGCAGTGGCTCCCACCCCTATCTCATTGCTGGAGAGCCCTAAACCGTGATTAGGATATTGCTTCCCTACCTTTCTTTGAACCTCTCTGTTGGATCACTTATCTGACCAACCAGGCGAGCTCTGCCGGGGGTGGTGGTGGTCAGGCAGTAAAGAGGACCAGAAATTTCCCTCAGAACTGAAAATTTTATTATAAAAATATGCTAACACACTCTTAGAATGCCCCATGGCTTCCTCTACCAGGCCCCAAGATCCATATGCATGGCTAGCAAAGTGCCCCATGGGACATTTAGACTCTTGCAAATAGTCCGCTAGAAACCTTCAAATATGCCCCGCAGACTCTGTTAATACCTCCCAAAGGTACTACTGTGTGGGATCTTCAGGCTTTCATAGTTTCCAGGAGAGCATTGTGGTTAATTAACTTCTTGGCTTTCTACACCAGTTTGTCAGGAGCTCAGTTGAGCTGGAGAGAAAGCTGATCTGCCAGATGTCAGAATAGCTGTTTAAGAAAACAAGCCAAAGTAAAAGTAACACTCGAACCTTACTTACATCATTTACTGCAATAAGAAAGCAAAATGCTAACCTGAGGAGAGTGCTGACCCCACTCTTTTTGGTTTTGCTGGTGGTCCGGTACCAGCATGAGATCAGATGAATGAACAAAGACAGAGAGATTGGCTCACTGTGGAGGGAGGGAACAAAATGTTTCAATGGTTTTATGGTTTGAGGTACCCAGGCTAGGAACGCAGCTAAGTGTGAGAGCATGGCCATCCAGGGGAGGCTGATTGCTTGACAGCAAAATCCTCCTGAAACTTTGGTGCATTCCCTGTGCAAGACGCCTGGTGTAAGGAGAGCAATGTTTTCCTGTGAAGTCTGCCAGTTAAAGCCTTTGTAAATGACTATGGTGAGGCCTGAAAATCACATCCAAGTTTTTAAACCAGGAGCTAGACGCCTTATTTTCATTATAATTTTTAGTGGTAATTTTTTAGTGATTGGTCTAGGGCTAAATATATACTACTTAACTTTTCCTTATTTCTTTTTTCTTTCTGACCATGAGGCATGTGTGATCTTAGTTTCCTGACTAAGGATTGAACCTGCAGCCACTCAAACCGTTGATCCCCATTTGCTGGAGAGCCCTAAACCGTGATTAGGATATTGCTTCCCTACCTTTCTTTGAACCTCTCTGTTGGATCACTTATCTGACCAACCAGGCGAGCTCTGCCGGGGGTGGTGGTGGTCAGGCAGTAAAGAGGACCAGAAATTTCCCTCAGAACTGAAAATTTTATTATAAAAATATGCTAACACACTCTTAGAATGCCCCATGGCTTCCTCTACCAGGCCCCAAGATCCATATGCATGGCTAGCAAAGTGCCCCATGGGACATTTAGACTCTTGCAAATAGTCCGCTAGAAACCTTCAAATATGCCCCGCAGACTCTGTTAATACCTCCCAAAGGTACTACTGTGTGGGATCTTCAGGCTTTCATAGTTTCCAGGAGAGCATTGTGGTTAATTAACTTCTTGGCTTTCTACACCAGTTTGTCAGGAGCTCAGTTGAGCTGGAGAGAAAGCTGATCTGCCAGATGTCAGAATAGCTGTTTAAGAAAACAAGCCAAAGTAAAAGTAACACTCGAACCTTACTTACATCATTTACTGCAATAAGAAAGCAAAATGCTAACCTGAGGAGAGTGCTGACCCCACTCTTTTTGGTTTTGCTGGTGGTCCGGTACCAGCATGAGATCAGATGAATGAACAAAGACAGAGAGATTGGCTCACTGTGGAGGGAGGGAACAAAATGTTTCAATGGTTTTATGGTTTGAGGTACCCAGGCTAGGAACGCAGCTAAGTGTGAGAGCATGGCCATCCAGGGGAGGCTGATTGCTTGACAGCAAAATCCTCCTGAAACTTTGGTGCATTCCCTGTGCAAGACGCCTGGTGTAAGGAGAGCAATGTTTTCCTGTGAAGTCTGCCAGTTAAAGCCTTTGTAAATGACTATGGTGAGGCCTGAAAATCACATCCAAGTTTTTAAACCAGGAGCTAGACGCCTTATTTTCATTATAATTTTTAGTGGTAATTTTTTAGTGATTGGTCTAGGGCTAAATATATACTACTTAACTTTTCCTTATTTCTTTTTTTTCTTTCTGACCATGAGGCATGTGTGATCTTAGTTTCCTGACTAAGGATTGAACCTGCAGCCACTGGTAGTGGAAGTGTGTAGTCTTAACCACTGGACCTCTAGGGAAGTCCTTCCATCTTAACTTTTCAATATCAGCTTCAGATTTTACACTATTCATAACCATTTCAGTTATAGGTAGAATATTGCTTTCATATAGCTGTACTCCCTTTGCCCTATTTTGTGGTATTATTGCTATGTATGGGCCTCCCAGATGGCTCAGTGGTAAGGAATTCTCCTAGCAATGCAGGACACACAAGTTTGATCCCTGGGTGGGGAAGATCCTCTGGTAACCACCAGTTTGTTCTCTGTATCTATGAGTCTGTTTATCTTTTATTTATTTATTTAAAAAATATACCACATATAAGTGAGATCAGATAGTGCTTATCTTTTTCTGTCTGACTTATTTCACTTAACATAATGTCCTAAAGTACCATCTATGTTGTTGCAAATAGCAAGATTTCATTCTTGTCTACAGCTAAGTAAGGTGTATATAAATACTATTCATTTATCGATGGATGCTTAGGTTGTTTCTGTATCTTGGTTTTTTACATAATGCTGAAAGGAACACTGGCATGCCTATATCTTTCAAATTAGTATTTTTTTCCTTTTAAATAAATATGTAGAAATGTAATTGCTGAATTGTATGATAGTTCCATTTTTAGTTTTTTGATGGATCTCCATACCGTTTTCCATAGTGGCTGCACCAATTTTCATTTCCATCAACAGTACTTTAAGGTTCCCTTTTCTCAGTATTCTCATCAACACTTATTTTTGTTATCTTTTTGATAATGGCTATTCTGATAGGTATGTGCTGATAACTCATTTTAGTTTTGAGTTGCATTACCCTTATGATTAGGGGTGTTAAGCATCTTTTCATGTATGTGTTGGCTGTATGTATGTCTTCCCTGAGACTCTTTTTTCTCAAATTTTCTGACCAATTTTTATTCATATTAGTTTTATATATTTAGCTGTGAGAGTTTATTATATGTTTAAATATTAACCTCTTAATGGTGGTTTAGTCACTGAAAAGGCAACACAAGGGTTAGAATCATATTCACATATGGCAGAGAATGATCAGAATGAGAATATAAAATCACCATGATTAATATGTTAAAGTCACAAATGGAAAAAGTGAACAATATAAATCAAATAGACTGATAATATAACTCTAGACACAGAAGTTCTAAGAAAGAATCAAAGGGAAATGTTAGAAATCAAAATATGGCAATAGAAATAAAAAGTGTCTTTCATGGGTCATTAATAAACCGGCTAAAGAAAGAATACGTGAGCTTCCCTGGTGGTCCACTGGGTAGAGAGACTGCCTTGCAGTGCAAGGGGGACTGATTCGATCCCTGGCCAGGGAGGATCCCACGTGCAGTGGAGCAGCTGGACCAGTGTGTCCAATTGTGAGCCAGCACTCTGGAGCGCACATGCCCAGAGCTGGTGCTCTGCAGCAAGAGAGGCCACTGCAATGGGAGGCCCACACAGGCCAAAGAATAATGATGGATGAAAAATAAATTAAAAAATAATCAATGTAAAGAGGCCAAAATTTAAGAAAAAGAATGATCTTGAAGACAGTCGACAAAACCTCCTAAATTGAAAAGCAAAGAGGAAAGAACATGGCAAAGAAAGGAACAAAACATTGAACACTGGAAGTATAACTACAAAAAGGAGTAACATATACGTAATATAATGCCTGGAGAAGAAAATGGCAACTCACTCTGGTATTCTTGACTGGAAAAACCCCGTGAACAGAGAAGCCTGGAGGGCAACAGTCCATGGGGTTGCAAAGAGTCCAGCAGGACTTAATGGCAGGAATCAACAATCTAAATACCAAAAGAGGAAAGAGGAAGGAACAATAGAAATAACTGAAGTAATAGTAACAGAATTTTCCAAAGATAGCAGACCACAGATGCAGGAAGTTCAGAGAATACCAAGAGTAAAGAGTAAATATTAAAAAACTACACCTGATGATGGATCATATTCTAACTGTGAAAAGTGGAAAAAAATGAAAGAAAATCTTGAAAGAATTCAGAGTTGGGGAGAACTGACCTATAGAGGAGTAAGAATAAAAAATCACATCACACTTCTCTTTAGAAACTATATAAGCAAGAAGAGAGTGGAGTGAAATATTGAAAGTATGGAAGGAAAATTACAGTCAACATAGACTACTGTATCCGTCTATCCATCAAATATGAAGGAGAAATAAAGACTTTTTCAGACAAAGAGTGAGGGAATTTGTTCCCAGTGTTGCAAAAAATATTAAAGGAAATGCTTAAGAGAAAATTAAAATGATACAGGTCAAAAATCTGGGTGTTCATAATGAAAGAGAGAGGAATAAATAAAGTTTAAATTTCTTACTTTTCCTATTCATAATTAATCTAACAGGTAACAGCTTACTTAATAGCAATAAAAGCAGTTGTATGAAGTTTTGAGGATCTGATATATAGCACAGTAACTACAGTTAATAACAAGATACGTTATACTTGAATTTTGCTTAGATTACATCTTAAGTATTCTCACTATGTTAAAAAAAAGAGAGTTAATTATGCTAACTATGTGAGCTTAACTAATACAATGCTGCTGCTGCTGCTGCTGAGTCACTTCAGTCATGTCTGACTCTGTGACCCCATGGACTGCAGCCTGTCAGGCTCCTCTGTCCATGACATTCTCCAGGCAAGAATACTGACTGGAGTGGGTTGCCATGCCCTCCTCTGGGGTGTCTTCCCAACCCAGGGACGGAACCTGCGTCTCCTGCATTGCAGGCAGATTCCTCACCACTGAGCCATCAGGGAAGCCCCAGATATATATAGTTGAGACCCCACGAACTGTAGCTTGTCGAGTTTCTCTGTCTGTGGAATTTTCCAGGCCAGAATACTGGAGTGAGTTGCCATTTCCTCCTCTGTAACTAATATAATGTATGTCAAGTGTACCTTAATAAAATAAAATGAGAGTGACAATGCAACCTACAGAATGGAAGAAAATATTTGCAAACTATATATCTGATAAAGGATTACTATCCAAAATATATATGGGCCTTTTTATAACTCAATATAAAAACAAAACCAAACAACTTGATTGAAAAAAAAAGACCAAACAGGCTAAGGACCTGAAAAGATATGTCTGCAAAGAAGGCATACAAATGGCCAACATATATATGAAAAGGTGCTCGAGGCCACTATCATCAGGAAAATGCAAATCAAAATCAAAATGTGGCATCATCTCAAAACTGTAAAAATGACTATTCCCAGAAAGACCGACAAGAATGTGGAGAGAAAGGAACTCTGTATAGTGATGTGCAACCACTCTGGAAAACAGTAAAGAGATTCTTCCAAAAATTTAAAGTAGTACTCCCATATAATCCAGCAATCCTATTTCTGGTATTTATCAAAGGAAATGAAATCGAGATCTCAAAGAGATATTTGCCTTCTCATGCTCATCTTAGCATTATTCAAAATAGACAAGATATGGAAACAAGTGTTCATCAGTAAATGAATGGAAAAAGAAGTATGTGATTTATATGTACAATGGAATATTACTCGGTCTCAAAAAAGAGAAAATCTTGCAATTTGTGACTACATAAATATTATGCTAAGTAAAATAAGTCAGACAGAGAATGAAAAATACTGTATGGTGTTCTTTATATATGGACTGTAAAGCAAAGCCAAAAGAATAATAACAGAATTGTAGTCTAAAGAAGCAGGAGCTGGAGGGTAGAAGAAATAGGGAAATGCTGGTCAGTAGACAAAATGTGGAAATGCTGCTCAAACTTCAATTATAAGATGGATCAGTCTGGGTACCTAATGTATAGCATGGGGACTGTTTAGTGATACTGTGCTGTATCCTTGAAGTTGGAGAGGAGAGTAAATCTCAAGTGTTTTCACCAAACACACACACATGAGAACTGTGTGGTGATGGATATGTTACTTAGTTGACTGTGGTAATCATTTCACAATGTATGTGTATACCAAAACATCACATTAAGTAAGTACAGCTATTATCTGTCAATCATACTTCACTAAAGCTGGAATTTTTGAAAAGTCACACATTAAATGCAGGAAAGAGATTTGAAAGTAAAAGAAAATAAAACTTGTAATTCTTGGATCATATGGTAGTTCTCTTTATAGATGTTTCAAGAGCCTCCATACTGTTTTCCACAATAGCTGCACCAATTTACAATCCCACCAGCAGTGTACTAGGGTTCCTTTTTCTCCACATCCTTCCTAACATTTGTTGTTTGTGTTCTTTTTGATGAGAGCCATTCTATCAGGTGTGAGGTGATAACTCATTGTGGTTTTTATTTGCATTTCCCTGATGATTTACAATGTCTAGCATCTCTGCAAGTGTCTGTTGGCTGTCTGCATTTCCTTTTTGGAAAAGAAAACTTGTATTCAGGTTTTCTGCTCATTTTTTAAATTGAGTTGTTTGGTTTTTTTTTTTTTTGGATATTGAGTTATATGTGCTCTTCCAGCTGTATAGACAATTATAGCTAATTGAAAACAGTTCCTTATAGCAAACTGAATCCTTCTATGACGACTAGGTATCTTACAGGTCTCTGGGTCTTTGAGTATGAGTTATAATTATCCAGGAATAATTGAGAATATAAATAACAGGAGATAGTTTTTCTTTTATTAAAAAAAAAAACCTCTTACATAAACAAAATCTTTGTTGTAGTGCCATTTGCTTTTGAAAAAAAAAAATCCTGTTAAAGCCTTATTAGTCAAACACCAAGATCGAATCCATGGGCTGACCCAATCAGATGCTTTGACTGGAGATACTGTGGAAGGCACGTTCCAGAGGACCTGTGAATTGTTTCTTGATGGAAGGGAAGAAGAAAGCCTCTTTTGTAATGTTGGGGTTCCCACAAAAGATTGAGGATGGTCTGAAAAAGCAGGGATAATTTCTGAATCAACTGCAGCTTCTGAGGCAGTTGGTGGGAATGGGGGAGTACGCTAGGAATTGTGCACTGTCATGAGGTGGAGGTGGCCTACTAATTGGGTATTCTCAGCAATATAATAGCAAAGTAGGTCTGGGCATCACTGGTAAGAAAGCAGTAGTCACTCAAAAGAGGTGAAGGTCGTAAGAGCATTATACAACTGCTGCACGACCTTGGGAGAACCAGTGTTTTCTGTTAACATTGCAGCTGGCTTTATCTGTCTTTCCTCCCAGCCTGATTAATAGCCAGACTGCTTATTCTCAGGCCAAACTGATGTTTTTCCTCTTTCAGTCCTGGGCAGGCTTTGACTCTTTAGAGATCATTCTGAGCAATGGAAGATTCTTGCTAGCTGTGTCCTGATAAAGTCATTCTAGCTCCATTGGAAGTATGAATCAACTGCCCAAGGACTGCTCTTTTCTGTCTCTAAACCTCAGATTTTTTTATCTGTAAAATAAACTGATACAATTTATCTCAGATGTTATCATAAAAACCCAATGTAATTTAGGATGCCAAAATGTTTTTACAATGTACTGTGTAGTATAAAAATATGGAGGAATTATTATTTACTAATTATAGGTTCTCGTCTAGAGCAGCTTACAATACAAAACACTATTTGAAACTAGGCATCTATAGCCTGCTCAGTAAATGAAGAGAGATAACAAATATGTCTTAGGTGGGCTTTAACTAGTTCATGCCTAGGTCAAGGTAAGACCCACTGTGGAAGTGAAGCTGTGAACAGCAGACTCACTATTCCTCCAAAAATCATCCTTCTGATAAATGACCATTAAGGCTGCCCTTAGGTAAAACTATGCTGTGTGTGACGTTTACTTTTCCATTTAATCCTCCCCATGAACTACAAAATCTACACTTACATATAGGTATGATGAGATTTGAAATGTATTTAAATCAAAGTGATCAAGCAGTATTGTTTCTTCCAGTGGGATGGCCTGACAGTGGGGAAAAAAAAGAGAAGAGAGGATGTGTGTATTCAGGGGTTGTTTTGTTATGTTGTTAGCTTAATTTGGGGGCAGCTGGAGCAGGTAGAGGTGTTTCAAGCACTGAAAAAGCACGGTGGGAAGTTGCCATAACAAAGCCCATCATTTTGCCTTGGGCTGCCTGGCAAAAGATGAATACTCACAGCTCCATATTATTCATGTAAATTGGTAAGATATTAAAAGGTTATTTGGGGTCTCACCCATAGACTCACCCTAGTTTAAGACCAAAATCTTTTCGTAGCTGTATTACATTCCTTCCTCTGTTAAGAGCATTTGACTCACTCAAGAAAAGTACCTTAACGAGTGTGTGTGTGTGTTAGTCTCTCAGTGGTGTCTGACTCTTTGTGACCCCATGGACTGTAACCCACCAGGCTCCTCTGTCCATGGGATTCTCCAGGCAAGAATACTGGATTTGATTGTCTTTCCCTTCTCCAGGGAGCCTTCCTGATCTAGGGATCGAGCCCAGGTCTCCCACATTGTAGGCAGATTCTTTATGATCTGAGCTACCAGGGAAGCCCAGTGTTAAGGTAAAAGGATGGAAACAGAAGGCTGGAAAGTGATAGAAGCAGGAGTGAAAAAAAAAATTAAAACAAAGCCCATATTCAACATACAGCCTTTCAGGAATCCAAAGTACATTATATTATTTGCATTTTAAGAAGCTTGTCTGAAAATCCTTAAGATAAATGGAATCTGTTATTCAGGTCAAGGATTATAAAAGACTTGGTAAACTTGTTTTATGGTATTGCCTGGGGAAAAACATTAGCTACTGATAGGGGAATTTGTAAAGTAAAATTTATAATCGAAAATTACTCTCCATTGGGGCACAGCAATTGCACTGAAATTCATGCAGTCTCCTTCGACAATCAGATGCAATTCACAACCCTGCAGGGAAGCTTAAAGACTATTATTTCTTATTTAATAGGATTAGTTCAATTTCTCTGGCATTTTTTATTAGCACTGTAGAATATATACCTCGCTGCATTTTTTTTTTTAATTCTCATGCCTCTGCTAAGATTAATTCAGAGGAATTTATGTAAAGATGTGGGATGAAGATGGCCTTCCTAGAAGGCTCATACCCAAACACAAATCCTTTTCATGAGCGGTCTTATCCCACTTTGCAAGCTGTTCCCATTAAGTTTAAACAGAGGGACAGAAATTAGGATGTCCTCTCCTAATGATAGCTTCTACTGGCTCTCCCCCAAATAATTATTTGATTTCTCTGAATAGACATGGTACAGCTTGTAGAGAGCAGCTTGTTGCAAGGCCTTTAAAATGATAGGTAAAAATAACCAAATTTGTGCAGTTGTAGCTTATGCTACTGCACGTGCAGAATTCCCTTCACATTGCTACAGAAGACATCTTTTGGAGTCTGTGCAAAGGTTGTCATGTAGCTGAAAAGGCTGGCAGTTGTGACTGGATACTACATTTATGTTCAAATTTTTGTAGTGCTCAGTCTCTTAGCAACAGAATAGACTTTGGTAGGGTTATGCCAATTTCTGCCTAATAGGAGATAAAGGGGAATCTGTATGCCTAGAGTGGAGTTTGAGTGTTTTTGCAACAGGTTGCCAATAAGAAGATACAAGGAACCACGATGGTCAGAGTAACCCAGAGAACAAACAAATGAGAACTCCCAAATCCTGGTCAGGATTTGATCAGATATGCTAGTCAAACTGTAAGGGAACTGCTCAATAAAGAGGCTGCACTGACTCTAAATAGTCTGAAGGACCTTATTTCCTCAAACCTTGGGTAAATATTCAAGCTTTTTCTTGAGGTAGGTATTTTTTTTTCCAAAGTCGTCTACTCCTCTGGGGCAATACTAAGTGACAGAAAGGTACAGCACACACTTCTAGGATCAAGCTGCTGCCCAGGAAATGGAGAACCTAGGCAGTGTGTTCATTGCCTCTGTGGCAGCTTCTCTATAAGCTCACTGCTTGAGAGCAATTTACTTACAGTCACACTTCTTATATCGACTGGGCAGTGCACTTCTGACATATGTGCACAACGCAAGAGCTGTGACTCAATGAAAATGCAAAGCAAATACAACACCCCGAGAGACAGTCATGTATTCAGAAGGAAACTTTGCTTCCAGAAATGCTTTTGAGAGGAATTCTGTACTTAAAATCTTCAGCATTCTGCTGTCAGAACTGTTCCCTCTGGAGAATATATGTGGGCTATGAAAGAATGCAGATCTTTTCTTGGTGGAACTAATGGTATGATTAGCAATGATTTTTGATGAAACTACCAGATTTGTTCCAATCCACCATGTGGTGTAAAAATCTTCCTTCAAGGACATTGGTTTTGGAAACTAGAAGACAGAATCTAGTAATTAACTCGTGTGTTAGCATAAATGGCTATGGCCTGAAGGAATTCCCACACCCGCACAAGCTCCCAAATAGATCCTATAATTAATATTAGAAAATGGCCAACTGTGTGTTTCTCTTGGCCAGGAATCCTTGCCTTTTTGTTTGCATTTCGCCAGTTAGCTAGTGAGGTTTTGTGAAATTTTCAAAACAAATTCCATGTTACTTTCCTCCTCTGCAAATATAGGTATGTACCCTTTGTTACTGGAAGGTTTGCAGATGGTGGAGAAAGAGGATGTAACAGAATCAAATAAACAATGACGTTTTGCAAGTCCTGAAAGTCTGACTTCTTGTAGTACTTAATATCTGGTTGATTCATTTGGCATCTAATGTAGTGGCTGGGACTGGATTAAACTGTTTCACATATGTGTGCTTTGTCTCCCACCACTCTAGTTATTTGCTGCTAGAGCAGCAGCATGACCTAGCTTTTCTTTTGTAAAATGGTATAACCACTTTTGAGTACAGTTTGGCAGATTATTAAAAGGTTAGATAATCCTGGAGAAGAAAAGATAGTAGGGTTCCCAGGTGGCTCAATGGTAAAGAACCCACCTGTCTATGCAGGAGATGCAGAAGACATGGGTTCGATTCCTGGGTCGGGAAGATCCCCTGAAGGAGGAAATGGCAACCCACTTCAGTATTCTTGCCTGGGAAAGAAGAGAGTTGGACATGACTAAGCAACTGACCACACACACAAGTGAAAACTAAGGACATTTGAAAGAAGTATTAACATGAATTAATACTGTATCAATTTTGGCTGTTTAATTGTACCTAAAATACCATAGTAACTTAAGAGGTATTGGGGGTATGTAGGAACTTTCTTTACTATCTATTATGGACTGAATTGTTTATTCTCCTTTCCCCAGTTCACTGGTAGAAATCCTAACTCCCGAATGGGATAGTATTAGGAGGTTGGGCTCTGGGGAGGTGATTAGTTCATGAGAAAGGCGCTCTAATGAATGAGATTGCTGCTTAGTCACTTCATTTGTGTTCAACTCGGTGTGACCCCATGGACTGCCTCCCGCCAGGCTCCTCTGTCCATGGAATTCTCCAGGCAAGAATATTGGAGTGGGTTGCCATGCCTTCCTCCAGGGGAATCCTCCCAACCAAGGGACGCAACCCAGGTCTCCTGCACACACACACACACACACACACACACACACACACACACACACACACGAGACTCCAAGGACTGTAGCCATCTAGGCTCTTCTTGTATCCATAGAATTCTCCAGGCAAGAATACTGGAGTGGGTTGACATTTCCTTCTCCAGGGGATATTCCCAACCCAGGAATTGAAGCTGAGTCTCTTGCATTTCAGGCAGATTCTTTACCAATGGAGCTACTAGGATAGCCCTTAATGGATATACTGTTTGCAGAAAACTTCTCCCATTCAATAATTTGCCTTTTGGTTTTGTTGATGGCTTCCTTCACTGTACAAAAACTTTTTAGTTTGATATAGTATTGTTTAGTTATTTTTGCTTTTGTTTCCTTTACCTGAGTAGACTAATCCAAATATTTGTTACTGTGACTGATGTCAAAGTGTGTATTGCCTATGATTTCTTCTAGGAGTTTTATGGTTTCAGGTATTACATTTATGGTTTTAAACCACTTTGAGCTTGTTTGTGTAGATGGTATAAGAAAGTGGTCCAGTTTCATTCTTTGGCATGTGGCCATTCAGCTTTCACAACACCAGTTATTAGAGAAACTGTCTTTTCCCCACTGTATATTCTTGACTCCTCTGTCATAAACTAATTGACCATATAAAGATAGGTTTATTTCTCAGCTCTCTATCCTGTTTCATCGATGTCTATATGTCTGTTTTTGTGCCAATACCATATAGTTTTGATTACTATAACTTTGTAGAGTAGTTTGAAATTACAGAGTGTGATATCTCTAGCATTGATATTCCTGAAGATTGCTTAGACTATTCAGGGTCTTTTGTGGTTTGTACAAATGTTAGGGTTATTTGTTCCAGTTCTATGAAAAATGCCTTTGAAGCTTCATTAATGAATTCATTGATTTAATGGAATTAGGATATTTTGAAATTGATTATTGGGTCTAGTAGGGATAAAGGTAGTTGAAAACCCAATTTGTATTCTATAAAGGCAATATGAAATGAAATGACAAAGTAATTCAGTGGTCCTCTGAATTATAGGAAAGAGACACATTTTTGGATTTAGTTGAGTTTATTGATATGGCTGCACTTCCTAGAGATTCTGTATTCAATGTGCTAGTTCCAGCAGCTTTACACAAGACTGAAATGATTATTTAAGTGTAAGTTTTAGAGATGATCTTACACATTAACAGTCAATCAGTTTCATCTTAGGGAGAATATGTTTCCAGAATACAGAACTGGACAATAGTAGGAATGAGATGGAGGTGGAATACAGAACTGTGGAGACTTGGATGGGGGGAAGAAAATCACGATAACAGATGAAGAGGTAAAGGATTAACAGTTTCTGGATCCCTTCTATGTGCCAAGTATAACATAGAAGCTTCAATTGTATTCAGTTCAATTCATAATTGTAGCTTCATAGAAGCTATAATTTAGAAGCTCTAAATTTTACTTGATATTCCTGATAACCATGTGATGTGGGGTTTGTTATCACTCCACTATAGAGGAGAGGAAACTGAGGTTCAGAAATGTTAAGTACCTTGCCCCAGATTACACCACTCTTACACAGCAAAGACACGATAGGAGTACAGAACTCCAGAATGCAGAACAGGGGAGTCTGTGGAGATGAGTGGAGGGCAGGGTTAACCTTCTCACCTGTCAGCAGATCCTGCAATTGCTACCTGGTAGCAAAGCTCAGCTGAATCAGAAACAGCAGAAAATAAGCTATGCCGTTGTCTGACTAGGACGCTAGAGGGCACATCTTTGAAAATTTTCTTTCTAGACAGTCAGCCTGTTTCATTGGAAATAAATACCTATTACTGAGAGAGTAGACAGTGTGTTGTATACCAGGAGTCAGTATGGATTGACCTCAGTGTTGGGAGCTCTGAGCTTTCCATTGCCTTGTGGCAGGACAGATGCACCCATGACCATCCTATGTGTGAGGTGTACTCCTATTCAGTTTGGGCAGTGGGTGTCTGTTAGTTAGAAAGATCCCTTAGGTTCAGGACTGACAGTTGGCCGTCACTTTTGAAATCCCAGTGCTAAGTGTGGTCATTTCAAAGGGGCCTTTGAAGCTTCATTAATGAATTCATTGATTTAATGGAATTAGGATATTTTGAAATTGATTATTGGGTCTAGTAGGGATAAAGGTAGTTGAAAACCCAATTTGTATTCTATAAAGGCAATATGAAATGAAATGACAAAGTAATTCAGTGGTCCTCTGAATTATAGGAAAGAGACACATTTTTGGATTTAGTTGAGTTTATTGATATGGCTGCACTTCCTAGAGATTCTGTATTCAATGTGCTAGTTCCAGCAGCTTTACACAAGACTGAAATGATTATTTAAGTGTAAGTTTTAGAGATGATCTTACACATTAACAGTCAATCAGTTTCATCTTAGGGAGAATATGTTTCCAGAATACAGAACTGGACAATAGTAGGAATGAGATGGAGGTGGAATACAGAACTGTGGAGACTTGGATGGGGGGAAGAAAATCACGATAACAGATGAAGAGGTAAAGGATTAACAGTTTCTGGATCCCTTCTATGTGCCAAGTATAACATAGAAGCTTCAATTGTATTCAGTTCAATTCATAATTGTAGCTTCATAGAAGCTATAATTTAGAAGCTCTAAATTTTACTTGATATTCCTGATAACCATGTGATGTGGGGTTTGTTATCACTCCACTATAGAGGAGAGGAAACTGAGGTTCAGAAATGTTAAGTACCTTGCCCCAGATTACACCACTCTTACACAGCAAAGACACGATAGGAGTACAGAACTCCAGAATGCAGAACAGGGGAGTCTGTGGAGATGAGTGGAGGGCAGGGTTAACCTTCTCACCTGTCAGCAGATCCTGCAATTGCTACCTGGTAGCAAAGCTCAGCTGAATCAGAAACAGCAGAAAATAAGCTATGCCGTTGTCTGACTAGGACGCTAGAGGGCACATCTTTGAAAATTTTCTTTCTAGACAGTCAGCCTGTTTCATTGGAAATAAATACCTATTACTGAGAGAGTAGACAGTGTGTTGTATACCAGGAGTCAGTATGGATTGACCTCAGTGTTGGGAGCTCTGAGCTTTCCATTGCCTTGTGGCAGGACAGATGCACCCATGACCATCCTATGTGTGAGGTGTACTCCTATTCAGTTTGGGCAGTGGGTGTCTGTTAGTTAGAAAGATCCCTTAGGTTCAGGACTGACAGTTGGCCGTCACTTTTGAAATCCCAGTGCTAAGTGTGGTCATTTCCACACAGTAGGAGCTCTATCTATGTTTGCTTAAGAAGAAACAATAGGTAAAGTTTGCACTGTTTATCCTGGCTTTCAAGTCCCACCATAGACTGTGGTCTAAGCTTATCTCAAACTAGCTCCCATTCCCCCAACAGTCACCCCAATCTTAACATACACGTATCCTTGATATAGTCCTGAAGCGGGGACTGTCTGGAAATGAGATGCTTCACATCATGCCCTGAACATGGGAAACACTCTGGAGTTGCTGCTGCTACTGCTACTACTGCTTCTACCATTAGACCTAGAAACTGGCAGAGGCAAGGCTGAACTCAGCTCTTCTGACCTAGTCCAGTGCTCCTAACACCTTCGGCTTCTTTGCAACACACAGTTCAGAACATAGTGAATACTGAACAAAGATCCCTCCTTCCTTAGCTCTTTCTGCATAATTTTTGAGGTTCCTGTGGCCCAAAGGATGGAACAGAGGATTTTAGTGACCAAAGGACAAGACTGGTTTCCCCCTGAGCAGACATAGATAGATGCAAGCATAGGATGTCTGGAGTTGGAAGCTACTTTTGACACCACCTCCTTCAAGCCAGTGAATAAATAATTTCTACAGCATCCATTACAGAGGCTCAACCAGTCTCTTCCTTTCCCTTAAAAGGCTACTTATCCGGGCTTCCCTGGTGGTCCAGTGGGTAGAGAGTCTGCCTTGCAGTGCAAGGGGTGCCAGTTCGATCCCTGGCTGGGGAAGATCCCATGTGCTGCGGAGCGGCTGTTCTGGTGTGCCCAGAACCAGTGCTCTGCAGGGAGAGAGGCCACTGCAATAGGAGGTCCACAAAGGCCAAAGAATAAAGATGGATGAAAAAAAAAAAAAGACAATAAAAGAGGCCAAAATTAAAAAAAAAAAAAAAAAAAGGCTACTGATTCAAACCTTGATAGGGGAAAACAGTCTTTGTCTTGCTGCCTCTTGGCATTTTTTTACCCTGTCCTCATTCTGCCTGCTGAAAAGACATTTCCTAGCATGAACCCAGACCCTAACAGCTCTGACCATCCTATTTCTGTCTTGTTATAGCTGAAGGATGGGGCAGCAAAGCAATCCTTCAAAATTCCATCCTTATCATTTTCCACTTTGTTATTTTTGGCTTTGGTTTGTACATCAGCTTTGAAACTATCACCCCAGGGCTAATGCCTGGGGTTAATGAGTAACTAAAAACACTCTACTTTTGCAATAGAGGGTATGTTATAAAAATGGAAAGATTTTGCTTTCTGAGAGATGCAAGTGGCTTCTTGGGCATGTACTGTAAGTACTTTTCTCCTTTTTTGGAAACTTGAGCATCTCTATCAGCAAGTCAGAATTTCAAATAGCCACGAGCTTCAAATTCTTAATCCTAGAGGCCAAGGTCTAAGTGTGATCATCTGATAATTGACTTCCTACCAGCCTCTGTGACTTTTTCAGAAAAAGGACTTTGATGACAACATGGTGATTGGACAAAAGGATAGAAGCAGGGGTGCTGGATTGGAAGAGATTGAAGGCTGTGTGACTTGCTAGAAGTTGGTGCAATAGTTTTGGCTTCCCAGTTGGTGCAGTGGTAGTTTAGTCCATGAACGGAGGCAGCGGCAGTAGAAAGGGAGAGAAAGAAACAGTTTTGAGAAGTATTTAGAAGGTAGCATTCATAGGGCATCATAACTCCTTAGATGTGGGGAACAAGAGTGAAGAACCCCTAAGATGACTCCCAGGTTTCTGGCATGGGAGCCTCAGTAGACAGTGACATGGAATGAAGATGCAGGAGCAGGCTTCAGGGTTAAGGAGATGATGTATTTATCTTAGGAGAGAAATTTCCAAATTGCAACTGAGGTACGTATGGAACATTCTTGTGGATGTATGGAGTAGGCAGCTGGACAAAGGGCTGAGAATACAGAAGAACATTGTAATACAGTATGTAGTTTTGTGCAATGGCAGTTTAGTTCCTGGAAGTGGATATGATGACTCAGGAGGAAAATGGAGGACTATTTCTTTACATCACTCCGGTCCATGGTCATTGGATTCCACAACTAACCTCTTGGCATTTTTACCCTGTCCTCATTCTGCCTGCTGAAAGACACAATCCCAGACCCTAACAGCTCTGACCATCCTATTTCTGTCTTGTTATAGCTGAAGGATGGGGCAGCAAAGCAATCCTTCAAAATTCCATCCTTATCATTTTCCACTTTGTTATTTTTGGCTTTGGTTTGTACATCAGCTTTGAAACTATCACCCCAGGGCTAATGCCTGGGGTTAATGAGTAACTAAAAACACTCTACTTTTGCAATAGAGGGTATGTTATAAAAATGGAAAGATTTTGCTTTCTGAGAGATGCAAGTGGCTTCTTGGGCATGTACTGTAAGTACTTTTCTCCTTTTTTGGAAACTTGAGCATCTCTATCAGCAAGTCAGAATTTCAAATAGCCACGAGCTTCAAATTCTTAATCCTAGAGGCCAAGGTCTAAGTGTGATCATCTGATAATTGACTTCCTACCAGCCTCTGTGACTTTTTCAGAAAAAGGACTTTGATGACAACATGGTGATTGGACAAAAGGATAGAAGCAGGGGTGCTGGATTGGAAGAGATTGAAGGCTGTGTGACTTGCTAGAAGTTGGTGCAATAGTTTTGGCTTCCCAGTTGGTGCAGTGGTAGTTTAGTCCATGAACGGAGGCAGCGGCAGTAGAAAGGGAGAGAAAGAAACAGTTTTGAGAAGTATTTAGAAGGTAGCATTCATAGGGCATCATAACTCCTTAGATGTGGGGAACAAGAGTGAAGAACCCCTAAGATGACTCCCAGGTTTCTGGCATGGGAGCCTCAGTAGACAGTGACATGGAATGAAGATGCAGGAGCAGGCTTCAGGGTTAAGGAGATGATGTATTTATCTTAGGAGAGAAATTTCCAAATTGCAACTGAGGTACGTATGGAACATTCTTGTGGATGTATGGAGTAGGCAGCTGGACAAAGGGCTGAGAATACAGAAGAACATTGTAATACAGTATGTAGTTTTGTGCAATGGCAGTTTAGTTCCTGGAAGTGGATATGATGACTCAGGAGGAAAATGGAGGACTATTTCTTTACATCACTCCGGTCCATGGTCATTGGATTCCACAACTAACTCCCTTACTCTGCTGTCTTGTACTCTTTCAGAGAATCTTGTATCACATTTTTGGCTTCTGTTCTAATAATTAAAAGTATAACATGATGAATATAAGAATAATCATGTTAAGATGTTTTGCAACTTAGAAATGACTCTTTGGATTATATTGATTTTGAGAGAGATCCGTAAAAAAAATTTTACTTTCACTTTTGTGTCATTTAGACATACTCCTATAATTTCCATATGTTGCATGAATGTATTAATTTCAGCTCATGACCTTGTACATGGCGCCATAAACTACCAGTTTTCCATTCCAACTAAACGTAAGTTTCTTGTGGAAATTATTCTCACTTTTTTTTCTGGCCACACAAGTGTGGTATGCAGGATATTAGTTCTCTGATCAGAGATCAAAATCTGTGCCCCTTACAGTGGATGAGTGGAGTCTTAACCACTGAACCACAATGGAAATTCCTCCTTTTTTCTTTTATTCAAGGAAGGTAGAAGTTTTCTTTCATCTCATCTCTCATAGATTTTATCTTAAGAAAAATCCACAAATAAAAAATCTAAAATTCTTATCTACTAATATAAAAAATAATGTAAGAAAAAGAGTTATTTTTTTTAAACATTTTTTTTTGGGCCACTTCTATTGGTCTTTCATTTATTTACATCTTTGTTCTTTGGCCTGTGTGGGCCTTCCATCACAGTGGCCTTTCTCCTTGCAGAGCACTGGCTCTGGGCGCATGTGCTCCAGAGAACTGGCTCGGTAGTTGGACACATTGGTCCAGCCGCTCCGCGGCATGTGGGATCCTCCCAGACCAGGGATCAAACTGGTGCCCCTTGCACTGCAAGGCGGTGTCCTTACCCACTGGACCACCAAGGAAGCCCAAGAGTTATCTTTTAATGTTATCTAAAGATTCATCTCATCCCTAAAGGTGCCTCTGGTTCGAATAAAAAGTAATCCAATTTCTATAAATTCAGTTTAGTCCCGGAATTTTCATATGTCACAGTTACATCTGAATGACAGTCTTTGCCATTATTTCTGTGGCTCCAGGAAGCTACCTATTTCCTGCTCCTATTAGATGTCTCATTAGTTTTTCAGAGAGAAAAGCCCCTCCCTGCAGGCCCTGATGAGCACACCATTAAATATTTTCTACTGTTTTACAAATCACGATGGGTGACTATTACATGTTTTTGGTTCAGCATTTTCATCCAGCTAAGATCCCCAATGGTTTTCTCACCTCATCTCTTATAGATTACCTTCCTTCCAAAATGCCACTGTTCTTCTCTCTGGTTCTCTTGATATTTGGGCTTCATTGTGCACCACCTAACAGCTGTGAAGGCAAAATAACCTCCTGCCTTTCCTCCCAACAAAATGCCACTCTCTATAAGATGTCATCTATCAATGCTGACTTTGCATTCAACCTGTACCGGAGGTTCACTGTGGAGACTCCAGATCAGAACATCTTCTTTTCCCCTGTGAGCATCTCTGCAGCTTTGGCCATGCTCTCCTATGGGGCCTGCTCCAGCACCCAAACTCAAATCCTGGAAACCTTGGGGTTCAACCTTACAGACACCCCAATGGCAGAGATCCAGCAGGGCTTCCAGCACCTGATCTGTTCACTGAATTTTCCAAAGAAGGAGCTGGAATTACAGATGGGAAATGCCCTTTTCATTGGGAAGCAGCTGAAACCATTGGCAAATTTCTTGGATGATGTCAAGGACCTCTATGAGACTGAAGTCTTTTCTACCGACTTCTCCAATGTTTCTGCAGCCCAGCAGAAGATCAATAGTCATGTGGAGAGGCAAACCAAAGGAAAAATTGTTGGCCTCATCCAAGACCTCAAACCAAACACCATCACAGTCCTGGTGAACTATCTTTGCTTTAAAGGTAAGGTTCTAAAATGTCCTTTTCTGGTTCAATGCTCCAATAATTTGATGGGGCACTGGAGAGAGCTCATAGTGTGTTCTCACTGGCATTAGTCAGTGCCTCTCATACAACAGTGGCCTGCTCTAATGGACATAGCTGTGTGTAGTTTTGGATATTCCTGGAGAGACACATAGCTCTATGGATGAAATCAGAAAAATTCTAGGGAGAGGAAACACTCAGAGAGATGAGGAACTAAATGACATGAACACCCTGCTCACATCTAGCTAAAGAATCGTGGTTTCCAGAAGATTTGGTGAGATGAGACAAGTTTTCACTTGGAAGGTAAACAGAATTAGTTTTAAAACTTATTGTGAGACTTTCCTGGTGGTCCAGTAGGTGAAGAGTCCACCTTGCAGTGCAAGGGCACTGGTTCAATCCCTGGACAGGGAGGATCCCACATGCCGCCAAGAGGCTGGACTGGTGTGTCCAATTAAGAGCCAGGACTCTGGAGTGCATGCGCCCAGAGCTGGTGCTCTGCAATGAGAGAGGCCACTGCAATGGGAGGCCCACACAGGCCAAAGAATAAAACGATGGATGAAAATAAATAAATAAAGGGACCAATAAAAGAGGCCAAAAAAAAATTATTGTGATTCTCACTTGCTAATCATTCTTGGACATGTTACATAAAAACTAAGCACCATGCTACATGTGTGGTTTACACACATTGTCTCACCTAATCTTCACAATAAATTTCAGAGCTGGTATTCCCACCCAGGTTTGTCTGACTCTAAAGCTGGTTCTTGTAACAACAAGAATCATGTGACTCTTTTCTGAAGGTGCTGTGCCCAAATGATTTCTCCTGGTTCTACAGCACATGTCAGCCATGTTTGGTGGAGGAGTGAACGATTCTTGGCCACAAATCACACACTTGTAGACGGATAAAACGGCAGAACAGATCTGTTGTCTCATTTCATCCTGTGTGTTGGATGTGCTTATACCTTTTTACGGAAGAGGAAACTGTGGCTCTGATGGGTTTAGTGTAAGTACAGTGATTTGGAACACAGATGGAACATCTGTTGAAAATGGACTTCAATAGCACTGGGTGTGACTCCTGGCTCTGCCACCAGCTACCTGGGAGATAATATAAAGTCACTGTGTCTCCCTGATCCTCACTCATTTGTAAAACTGGTTGACAGAAGGTACCTACCTCTGTGGTGGTATTAATTACCAGATTAGATGACTGATGGAGAGGTTCACATTGTCACTAATACTGGCTTAAAACAAACAACTCTCTCCTCTTTGTATTTTAAGCCCAGTGGGCAAATCCCTTTGATCCATCCAAGACAGAAGAGGGTTCCAGCTTCTTAGTGGACAAGACCACAACAGTGCAAGTGCCCATGATGCACCAGATGGAACAATACTATCACTTGGTGGATACAGAGCTGAACTGCACAGTGCTGCAAATGGACTACAGCAAGAATGCTCTGGCACTCTTTGTTCTTCCCAAGGAGGGTCAGATGGAGTGGGTGGAAGGGGCCATGTCATCTAAAACACTGAAGAAGTGGAACCGCTTACTGCGGAAGGGGTAAACATCTTAGATGATGTGAGAAGTGGAGGGTGGGCATAAGAATAAGTTCAGCAGAAACCCAGAGGCTGAAGCAACACTCCGAACCACTTAAGAGCTGCGTGGTTTTACCGGCACAAGGGACCAATAAAGAGGCCAAAAAAAAATTATTGTGATTCTCACTTGCTAATCATTCTTGGACATGTTACATAAAAACTAAGCACCATGCTACATGTGTGGTTTACACACATTGTCTCACCTAATCTTCACAATAAATTTCAGAGCTGGTATTCCCACCCAGGTTTGTCTGACTCTAAAGCTGGTTCTTGTAACAACAAGAATCATGTGACTCTTTTCTGAAGGTGCTGTGCCCAAATGATTTCTCCTGGTTCTACAGCACATGTCAGCCATGTTTGGTGGAGGAGTGAACGATTCTTGGCCACAAATCACACACTTGTAGACGGATAAAACGGCAGAACAGATCTGTTGTCTCATTTCATCCTGTGTGTTGGATGTGCTTATACCTTTTTACGGAAGAGGAAACTGTGGCTCTGATGGGTTTAGTGTAAGTACAGTGATTTGGAACACAGATGGAACATCTGTTGAAAATGGACTTCAATAGCACTGGGTGTGACTCCTGGCTCTGCCACCAGCTACCTGGGAGATAATATAAAGTCACTGTGTCTCCCTGATCCTCACTCATTTGTAAAACTGGTTGACAGAAGGTACCTACCTCTGTGGTGGTATTAATTACCAGATTAGATGACTGATGGAGAGGTTCACATTGTCACTAATACTGGCTTAAAACAAACAACTCTCTCCTCTTTGTATTTTAAGCCCAGTGGGCAAATCCCTTTGATCCATCCAAGACAGAAGAGGGTTCCAGCTTCTTAGTGGACAAGACCACAACAGTGCAAGTGCCCATGATGCACCAGATGGAACAATACTATCACTTGGTGGATACAGAGCTGAACTGCACAGTGCTGCAAATGGACTACAGCAAGAATGCTCTGGCACTCTTTGTTCTTCCCAAGGAGGGTCAGATGGAGTGGGTGGAAGGGGCCATGTCATCTAAAACACTGAAGAAGTGGAACCGCTTACTGCGGAAGGGGTAAACATCTTAGATGATGTGAGAAGTGGAGGGTGGGCATAAGAATAAGTTCAGCAGAAACCCAGAGGCTGAAGCAACACTCCGAACCACTTAAGAGCTGCGTGGTGACCACTAAAGTAGTGAGAACATCCTCTTTGCCAATACCTTTGCTGGGTGCTTTACATACATTATTCCATCTAAACTCATCAATAAACCTGCAAAGGAGATATAGTATTATAGGCATTCTTCAAATTAAGAAACTAGGACTAGAAAAATGAAATGAACTATACAATGTCAGCCAGCTAGTAAATTGATGCCTTCCCAGAGTCTAGCTTGGGGGGATGGGTAAGATATTGATATATGGTCCACACTGGGCTGGAAGTGTTAGATGGGACACTATGAAATTCTCTTGGTACTACCAATTGACATTCATGCCACTGACTTCCTAACCCTGATGAATACCCCTAGAGATGTTTGTTTTTGATTATAAGTGGGTCACAGCTTCCAAATTCCATTGCTGCAGTCCCAAATGGGATGAACCAGAAAGCATTCCTTCTAGAATAACTGCTGAGACTTTGGTGCCATGTGTTGACCTGCATAGTAGTGGTGTCAATACCAAGGGGAGGAGCAGTGTCCAAGACAATACCGTGGAGACAGAGAGGGAGGGAACTGTGAACTTGGTATTCTAATAGCCATATGTTCCCTCTTCCTTTCCATACAGGTGGATTGACTTATTTGTTCCAAAGTTTTCCATTTCTGCCACATACGAGCTTGGAGATATCCTTCTGAAAATGGGCATCCAGGATGCGTTTGCTGACAATGCTGATTTTTCTGGACTCACAAAGGACAATGGTCTTAAAGTTTCCAATGTAAGTTGACAGACTAGAATCCTTTAATACATGAGATGTAAGGGTCATTGACAAGCAGCCAATTCAAATTCTGTAGAGACAGAATAACTACCTAGGCCAGATTTACTCCAGAGTCATTCTCAGGTCATTGTAATGGTTGCTTCCATCCTCTACCTTCATGTTCTAAAATGATTCTGAAAGAACTTAATCATCTAAATTGACTCTGATAGGATACAGTTCTTGAGGAGGTGGTGGGGCAGGAGAAATGATTTAATAAATGATTTCTAGAGGAAGAAAGCCATGATAAAAGGTGGTCCTTTGACAGCAAATTCATAAACCACCAGAGATTCATTAATTGCATTTAAACTTGTGTCTTTCATATTCAATCACCATCAACACAGTACAGTAAAGGGGTAGCCCTATCCTTCCTTTGACTTCCCTGCTTCTAAACTATTTCAAATGCATCACCTCTTTCTTCAGGGGATCATCAGTATTTGTTCTCCCTCAACAGGTTGCTCACAAGGCTATGTTTTACATTGGTGAAAAGGGAACTGAAGCTGTCCCCGAAGTCAAATTCCTGAATCAACCTGAGATAACTCTTCTTCACCCTATCATCCAATTTGATAGATCCTTCTTATTGTTGATATTGGAGAAAAACACTAGGAGTATTCTCTTTCTAGGTAAAGTTGTGGACCCAACGGAAGTGTAGTTGAGAAAGAGACTATTGGCTAATTTCTTGTGCTTATTGCAATGGGAAATAAATAAATAGTATAGCCTGATGTGATCGATACGGTCTTGGACATGATTTCTTTTGTGCAGGGGTGGAGACTGAACCCTAGCCTAACTGCTCTGATGTGAAAGAGGCCACTCTTGTGTTCATATAGTCAATGAGTGACTCATTATCTAAAGAACAGGAAGGCCTTATGTCAATGTGTTCTTCTTTGTCAGAATACCCACCCCCATCCCAATTAGTTAGCTCCAAGGAATTTTACTGGGCTGACAAATGTCTTCTGCCTTCTTGTCAAATAGTTGAAATACAGGTCAGGTTCTCATACCCCAAGATTCCAATAGAAAGTACAGTGACTATTAAGCAACGTAAATGCAGTGGATTATATGTGAACTTCTCAACCTCCTTCCCACCCCATCAAAACTGTTCTCTGTGTTCTTGTCAGAACTGCCACTGGTAGATTGCAAAAAGGTGTTTTGTTTTTTGTTTTTTGGCCACTTCTATCGGTCTTTCATTTATTTATTTTCTTTGTTCTTCGGCCTGTGTGAGCCTCCCATCGCAGTGGCCTCTCTTGCTGCAGAGCACCAGCTCTGGGCGCATGCACTCTAGAGCCCCAGCTTGGTAGTTGGACACATCAGTCCAGCCGCTCCGCTGCACGTGGGATCTTCCCAGGCCAGGGATTGAACCAGCGCCCTTTGCACTGCAAGACAGTGTCCTTACACACTGGGACCCCAGGGAAGCCCCCAAAAGGTGTTTTCACTACAGGTCTGAATCACAGACTGAGCTATTGCTAGGGATGTAGCTTTTGTGACCTAAAAAGCATGGGACAAAAAAGTAAGAGAGACAAAGATGAACTTCTCTGTACAAGCCCACCTTGCCTCTAAAAAAAGTTCCCATGTTGTTAATTTATAAGCTGGGAGTGGAGAAGGAAAGTGAACCATTCATATTATATCTCATAGCCCTTCCTTTTCTGTATTCTAGTCAGACTCCTTTCCAAACTTTGTACCCCTGTTCCCCTTGCTCAAGTACAAAGCTCCTGGTTAGTTTCACTGAAGTTTGATACCTCCATATTCTCAGATACTTCAGTGACTTCCCCTTGTCTGTTCATGGTCTTCTACCCAACCCACCAAATCAGACTTCATCTCAGACAGTACGTATTCAAAGCCCTAGTATTAGAATTCAGTACACACAAATAGTATAGTGACTGTTAATGATGTACTACCTGAAATTGTAGCCC
Source organism: Tragulus kanchil (assembly GCA_022376925.1). Taxonomy (NCBI): domain Eukaryota; kingdom Metazoa; phylum Chordata; class Mammalia; order Artiodactyla; family Tragulidae; genus Tragulus; species Tragulus kanchil. The sequence continues at coordinate 58,638,824 of JAIOJX010000001.1, read as the reverse complement.
TAAGTTGAAACTCTTCAGTGACAGGGAAATAACAAGTGCATAAGTGCTTTTGCAAATACTGCACTTTTGGTTTGAAACAAATATATATGTTTAGTATATGTTTTATATATATATAGATAGATATCTATATAGATATATATTATGTATTAGCCCACAAACATTCTAGTATCTATTAGACAATTTGCATGGAGGTTTGCTTATTCCTGGTATAGTTTACATTTTGGTTTTATGGATAAGAAATTGGAAGTCCAGAGATGAAAAGTGATTTACAGGACAGAAAAATCATTGCTAACATGCAGTTTGGTTTCACTGAGGTTACATTACAATCCTGGCTCTGCTACTTACATTGTTTTGCAATATTGGACAAGGTACTTACAGCCTGCATCTTGTTTTCCTCATCTGTAAAACAGGAACATTAATAAAATCTACGTCATTAGGATTTTGTGAACATTCCCTGCTATAAAATATGTAATGTTCTTGTCACAGAGCCAGACAACTGATAAGGAAAGCGTTAGTTGCCCAGTCATTTCCGATTCTTTGGGACCCTATGGACTGTAGCTCGCCAGGCTCCTCTGTCCATAGGATCCTCCAGGCAAGAATACTGGAGTGGGTCGCCACGCCCTTCTCCAGGGGATCTTCCTGACCCAGAGATCGAACCTGCGTCTCTTATGTCTTCTGCATTGGTAGGCAGATTCTTTACCATTTTAGGGTCACCCAGATATCCAGATATCTGATGTTAAAAAAAACCTTGTAAATATTAATTCTTATTCCTGTAGGTCAACATTAGCCAGTAGCCCAGGGTCAGAGCCAAGATTATACTGTGGGTCTCCTGATTTGCAGATATGCTTTCTAGCTTCAGAGGCCCTACCTTCAGAGGCCTGAATAAATGCCGTACAGTTCTCTCCCTAAATCTCCCCAAATGAGTTGAATCAGAGGTTGTTCTGAGAGAAATATCAGTTTTTCTAGGTATGAGTTGGGAATTACGAAATTACAGTTCTTCTAAATGACTTCATCTCAGACAGTACGTATTCAAAGCCCTAGTATTAGAATTCAGTACACACAAATAGTATAGTGACTGTTAATGATGTACTACCTGAAATTGTAGCCCTAAGTTGAAACTCTTCAGTGACAGGGAAATAACAAGTGCATAAGTGCTTTTGCAAATACTGCACTTTTGGTTTGAAACAAATATATATGTTTAGTATATGTTTTATATATATATAGATAGATATCTATATAGATATATATTATGTATTAGCCCACAAACATTCTAGTATCTATTAGACAATTTGCATGGAGGTTTGCTTATTCCTGGTATAGTTTACATTTTGGTTTTATGGATAAGAAATTGGAAGTCCAGAGATGAAAAGTGATTTACAGGACAGAAAAATCATTGCTAACATGCAGTTTGGTTTCACTGAGGTTACATTACAATCCTGGCTCTGCTACTTACATTGTTTTGCAATATTGGACAAGGTACTTACAGCCTGCATCTTGTTTTCCTCATCTGTAAAACAGGAACATTAATAAAATCTACGTCATTAGGATTTTGTGAACATTCCCTGCTATAAAATATGTAATGTTCTTGTCACAGAGCCAGACAACTGATAAGGAAAGCGTTAGTTGCCCAGTCATTTCCGATTCTTTGGGACCCTATGGACTGTAGCTCGCCAGGCTCCTCTGTCCATAGGATCCTCCAGGCAAGAATACTGGAGTGGGTCGCCACGCCCTTCTCCAGGGGATCTTCCTGACCCAGAGATCGAACCTGCGTCTCTTATGTCTTCTGCATTGGTAGGCAGATTCTTTACCATTTTAGGGTCACCCAGATATCCAGATATCTGATGTTAAAAAAAACCTTGTAAATATTAATTCTTATTCCTGTAGGTCAACATTAGCCAGTAGCCCAGGGTCAGAGCCAAGATTATACTGTGGGTCTCCTGATTTGCAGATATGCTTTCTAGCTTCAGAGGCCCTACCTTCAGAGGCCTGAATAAATGCCGTACAGTTCTCTCCCTAAATCTCCCCAAATGAGTTGAATCAGAGGTTGTTCTGAGAGAAATATCAGTTTTTCTAGGTATGAGTTGGGAATTACGAAAACACTATCTTTCAAGCAGTTCATGTATCTTCTTAGAGATTAAATCTTACTTAATCACTCATTCCTATAGCCAGATAATGAAGGATGACCACTGCTTACCTTATAAATCTCAGTTTGTTCTAGCAAACCAGGACTAGAATATAAATTCTATAGTTTCATAAGGGTTAATCATAAAATACCTATACCAATATCTCACTTAGTAATAAAAGTTCACAATGTAATTTTTACTAAATTGGGAAAAAGGCAAGAACTTTATCATTGTTTCTATTAAACATTACCCTGGAGGTCATAGTGAATACAGCAAGATAAGAAAAAGAACTAGACAGTATAAAAACTGGAGCAGAAAGGAGAAAACAAATCTCTACACAGAAAAACCAGATAAAAATCTATGAGTAAACTTTTTTTTTTCAATTTTTGTTTTTTTATAGAGTTTTGTTGGTGAAATTTTCAACTATGATCTCTCCAAAAACTTTCTGATACCCTTTCTTTTTTCTCTTCTTTTGGGATCCCTAAAATTCCAATGTTGGAAGTCAGCCATATAGTAGGATATAAAGCAACATACAAAAATCAGGTGTATATCTACAATATATACTAGCAATAAACAATCTGAAATGAAATTGAGAAAACAATTACATTTACAATAGTACCACAAAGATTAAAATATTTAGGAATAAATTTAAATAATTTTCTTACACAGACTTGTACATTGAAACTATACAATGTTGTTGAAACAAATTAAAGAATACATAAATTAATAGAAAGTCATCCTGCGTTCATGAATTAGAAGACTTAATATTAAGTTGGTATTACTCACCTAATATGGATCCACAGATTAAATGCAATCCTAATCAAAATTCCATCCACCTTTTGTTGCAGAAATGGAAAAACTGACCCTAAAATTCACAAGGAAGTACAAGGGATCCTGAGTAGCCAAAAAATCTTGAAAAAGAACAAAGATTTAGAAATTACACTTCCTGATTTATGAACCTATGCCAAGCTACAGTTATCAAATAGTGTGGTATCAGTGTTGGTAGACATGTGGATCATTGGAATAGAATTTGAGTCTAGAAATAAACTCATACATCTATGGTGAGCTGATTTTTGGCAAGAGTCCCAAGACCATTCAACGAGAAACTATAGTCTGTTTGACATATGATGTTGTGACAACTGGATATCTGCATGCAAAAGAAAAAAGTTGGACGCTTATCTCACACTATACACAAAAATCAACTCCAAATAGAAGAAGTTCTAATTAACTCAAAAAGAAAAGGTCTTTGAACGAAAAAAGAGTTATTCAGGTTTCATTTAAACAAATGTACTCAGTCTTTCAGCAAAAATCAGATTAAGGTTGTTTCTTTCTCACTCAATCCAACAGATTTAGATGGCCTCAATTAAGAGAAGCCAAGGAAGCAAAGGTACAAGGTAGACTTAATTATGTCTAGGGAAAAAAATGGGTAAGTTTGCTGTCATATGGTGTTGGGTAAATGCAAATAACCTGAAAGCTTATTGAGTTTTGAGGCAATTGCACTGACAAAGCAACCACAAGCTTGGCCTTAAAAGAGTTTATAACTGTATGGCTTTGTCCCCAGATCTGCACCATCTGGAAGAGGGGTGTGGAAAATTGTGTATCCACCTAGGAAGGAAATACCACTAAAACCCACTTGAGATATGTATATGGATATTAATGGACGAGGGAGTTTCTCACACAGAGAAGATTCAGTATCTAATCAGAGAACTTCCCTCATTACAAGGGCAGAATATCTTCCAAGTAACTGATCAGTAAGATTCCACCATTGCTATGAACAAGTAATCAGAGTACATCTTTCATTGTTTCATTTTTACAATGGGAGTTTTTATTCAGCCTATGTGTCCCTATTTCACAATTGTCTATTTGGGATGTGGGAGAGATTTATGTTATAACTTTTAGTTCAAAAGGATCTATGTATGGACTTAATGGAAAGGACTACTCATCACCCAGAGATCCTGGGTTTTGAGCTGAATGTCAGACCATTGACTTATCTTCTTTGCAGAGGGAGTTAGTATATTCTAGATGTAAAAATGAAGCTATATATATATATATCATAAAGGAAGCACTGTAGATTAGAGATTAGATCAGGGGTCTACAACCTCTGAGTTTCTAATGTCTGATGATCTGAAGTGGTGCTGATATAATAATAATAGAAATAAAGTGTACAATAAGTGTAATGTACTCAAATCATTCTGAAATCCACCTCCCACTCGGGTCCATGGAAAAATGTCTTTCACAGAATCAGTCCCTGGTGCCAAAAATGTTGGGGACCTCTGCTGTAAACAAGGAAATAAAAGTTCAAGGTGCTTAAGGAAAGTGAAAGTCGCTCAGTTGTGTCTGACTCTTTGCAACCTATGGACAAGCCATGGAATTTTCCAGGCAAGAATACTGGAATGGGTAGCCTTTTGCTTCTCCAGGGGATTCTTCCAGACCCAGAAATTGAACTGGGGTCTCCTGCATTGCAGGTGAATTCTTTACTGGCTGAGCTACAAAGGGTCTAAGGAGCTTCCCCCAAATCAAATGGCTTTTTAGTGTTATTCTCACTGCCATCTCACTGTGGAGGGTCTACTCTTGACTAGGATGTTACCTGTCTCCTGGGAAATAGTAGAAATAAGGGCATTGCCAGCAGTACTGGTATTTGCACAGTCACTTTCTGCTACAGCAGTAAATAGATAGCAATAAACAAAAGCAGTCAGAAAGCTTCACCAGTTTTTCAGAAGGAGCCAAGCATTTCTAAACAGTCAGTTGGAAAGTTGAAACTTTGTATTAGAGACTCAGAAGCAGATGGAAGGAGACACAGACCCTTTTGATGATGTGTTCATTCATTCAATCAACAGACATAAATGGAGGTCCTGTCTGTTCCAACAAAACAAAATAAAAATAGTCATGTAGATTACATTCCAAGTGTGGGAAGACAGTAAACTATTGATAAATAAGTAAAACATACTATGTCTTACATGGTTATGAGTATTATGGAGAACAACAATGCAAGGCAGAAGCAAAGAAAAACAATTCAGATATAATGGTCGCTTTCTGCAGGTTGGAGAAACAAGGGTTACTCTTTTTGTTTGATATACCACACTTCCCAGAACCTGAGATGAAATGCCCTCACAAGGTCTAAGTTGATTTTTGCTCTTGCTATCACCTATTTGTTTTGTTTCCTTGCAAATTATTAACTTTTCATGGCATGATTTTGCAAGGGCTTGTCTCAGTCTACACCTCTCTTCTCCCATCCTGTTATGGCAACTGTCTTATCTATTTTCCATCTCTCTACTGCCCATCCAACAGGCCCTGCTCTTTGCTGATTATGGGCCCGTGATTGCTGATGTTGTTCTACTTATTTCCTACCTCTTATCTTGGTCTCTTTTTTTATTCATTCAAGAAGCCAGACTAGCACTACAGGTTTGAGTTTTGGAATAAGGGGAAGCTGAATTTAAATCCTGGTTCTATCACTTACTGGGTATGGGAACTTAACGCAAATCACTTATTGCCTTAAAAGCATGACATGGATATAATGCTAGAAAAAACAACCTAAACTTATTATCTAGATTGAGAAGTTAGAACCCGAATGTAAATCAATGCAGCTCTTCTCTGACAGTGCAACCCCAATCGGCCAAGAATTAAAGTTTTATTATACCACTGAACAATGAAGCCCAAATTCTAAGATGCTGGTTTAAAAAAAGGATATATAGTGAATGGATACTCGAGGAAGGAAATCATAAATAATAAATATGACCTCTATACCAGCTACAGAACTGAGGCTTTGGTCTTTACACATAGGTTCTTTCTTCCTGGTCATGAATTTATGTCTATATATTTTAATTAATATAATCCATTTCTTCTAAAACTGTATGTAAACTGTGTTTATGATGGCTAAATTTAGTCCACAGGTTGAGAATATTGAAACATAGTCAAAATAGATCTACAGGAAGTATGAGCATTACCCATAGATCCTGGAATTGAAGTTCAGTGAAGTGACTGAAGAAATGTTGGAAAGTGATAGAATTTATATAGGATTATATCACATAAGATGTGTACTGTGCATGCTAAGCCGCTTCAGTCATGTCAAACTCTTTGTGACCCCATGGACTGTAGCCTGCTAGGCTCCTCTGTCCATAGGATTTTTTAGGCAAAAATACTGAAGTGGGCTTCCATTTCCTTCTCCAGGATATCTTCCCGACCCAGGGACTGAACCCAGGTTTCCTGCATTGCAGGCAGATCCTTTACCACTAGTGCCACCTGGGAAGCTCCATTACATAAGGTAATTATATCTTTTTAAGCATGAACATTTTTAGAAGAAATCATATTTCGAGAAGAGTAGGCCATGTTAGGACGAGGGGGAAGAAGGAGAAACGCTTAAAGCAGCGGGAGAGGGTGTGGGATTGGGGTTGGACCCAGGGCTAAGGCAGGCCCCCCTCCTTGCCTCAGTGGATCAAGCCCAGGGCGGCAACGGCAACAGCGGCTGCGGGGGTAGGGGTTGGGGGCAGTGACTTGGTGGTGCCAACGCAGGAGAGGATGCCGTTTCTGGTTACAACACAGGCATCACAGCAAACACAACCGCCACAGAAGCACTATGGCATTACTTCCCCCATCATCTTAGCAGCTCCCAAAGGGGATGGCCTACCTGTTGACACAGAAGCTGGTGGAGACTCTGAAGTCCTTTGGGGTTTTTGAAGAGGAAGAAGAACTGCAGCACAGGATTTTAATTTGGGGAAAATTCAATGACTTGGTAAAAGAGTGGATACGAGAAATCAGTGAAAGCAGACTCTTCCACAATCTGTAGTTGAAAATATGGGTGGGACTTTATAGGCTAGGAATGTATACAAAAGGTGCTGACATTGATGCACTGTGTGTTGCACCAAAACATGTCGATTGAAGTGATTTTTTCACCTCATTCTATGACAAGTTGAAATTACAGGAAGAAGTCACAGATTTAAGAGCTGTTGAAGAGGCATTTGTACCAGTTATCAAACTGTGTTTTGATAGAGATTGACATTTTGTTTGAAAGATTAGCACTGCAGATTATTCCAGAAGACTTGAACTTAAGAGATGACTGTCTGCTTAAAAATTTAGATGTAAGATGTATAAGAAATCCTAATGGTTGCAGGGAAACTGATGAATTTTTACACCTCGTACGAAACGTTGACAACTTCAGGTTAACCCTGAGAGCTGGCAAACTGCAGGCCAAATGCCACAACATCTATTCCAATATACGAGGTTTCCTCAGTGGTGTTTCTGGGCTACGCTAGTAGCAAGAACTTGCCAGCTTTATCCAAATGCAGTAGCATCAACTCTTGTATATAAATTTTTTTTGGTATTTTCTAAATGGTATGTGTTTAGAGTATATTAAAATAAAATTGATTGTAGACACTGAAAAAAAAAAAAAAGAAGAGCATGTAGACATTGGGCAGCTCTAAGCATGGATTCTAATAGACACACACTGTTTATGGCCAACCCAGCATGGACGTTCCCAGGCCTACTTGTGCTCCAATTTCTTTTTTTTATTAAATTATTTATTTATTTAATTGAAGGATAATGGTTTTACAGAATTTTGTTTGTTTCTGCCAAACATCGATGTGAATCGGCCATAAATATACATATGTTCTCTCCTTCTTGAATCTCCTTCCCACCTCCCTTTCCATCTAATCCCTCTATGTTGTTTCAGGGCCCCAGTTTGAGTTCCCTGAAAGATGACATCTGTTAGTTTGAGATCTCTGAGCCATACAGCACATTCCCATTGGCTATTTTACATATGGTAATGTAAGTTTCCATGATACTCGCTCCATACATCTCACTCACTTCTTCCTCCCCTGACCACCATGTCCATAAAGTCTGTTCTCTAGTCTGTGTCTCCATTGGTGCCCTGCAAATAATTTCATCAGTATTGTCTTTCCAGATTCTATATATATTCGTTAGTATATATTTGTTTCTTTGTGACTTATTTTGCTTTGTATGATAAGGTCTAGGTTCATCCACCTCATTAAAACTGACTCAAATGCATTCCTTTTTATGGCTGAGTAATATGCGTGTGTGTGTGTGTGTGTGTGTGTGTGTGTGTACCACAGCTTCTTTTATCCACTCATCTGTCAATGGACATCTATGTTGTTTCCATGTTCTAGCTATTGTAAATAATGCTGCAGTGAACAGTGGGGTACATGTGTCTTTTTCAATTTTGGTTTCTTCAGGGTATATACCTAGTAGTGGGATTGCTCATCCATATGGTGGTTTTATTCCTAGGTTTTTTTTTTAAGGAATCTTAATACTGTCTTCTACAGTGGCTGTATCAATTTACATTCCCACCAAAAGTGCAAGAAGTTTCCCTTTTCTCCACACCCTCTCTGGCATTTATTGTTTGTAGACTTTTTGATGATGGGCATTCTGACTGGTGTGAGATGATATCTCATTGTAGTTTTGATTTGCATTTCTCTAGTAATGAGTGATATTGAGCATCTTTTCATGTGTTTGTTGGCCATCTCTATGTCTTCTCTGGAGAGATTTCCATTTAGGTCTTTTTCCCATACAAATTTTATTTATTATTATTATATTTTTTACAGGTTTTTTTCCCCATTTTTTGATTGGGTAGACTTTTTGTTGGTGTTGATTTGTATGAGCTGCTTGTATATTTTGGAAATTGATCCCTTACTGGTTGTTTCAGTTGTTATTATTTTCTCCCATTCTGAGGGCTGTCTTTTTACCCTGTTTATAGTTTCCTTTGCTGTGCAAAAGCTTTTAATTAGATCCCACTTGTTTATTTTCATTTTTATTTTCATTACTTTAGGAGGTGAGTAATAGAGGATCTTGCTGTGATTTATGTCATTGAGTGTTCTATGTTTTCTTCTAAGAGTTTTATGGTTTCTGGTCTTACAGTTAGGTCTTTAATCCATTTTGAGTGTATCTTCATGTATGGTGTTAGGAAGTGTTCCAACTTCATTCTTTTACATGTAGCTGTCCGGTTTTCCCAGCACCACTCATTGAGGAGTCTGTCTTTGCCCCATTGTATATTCTCGCCTCCTTTGTCAAAAATAAGGTACCCATACATGCACTGATTTATCTCTGGGCTTTCTATCTTGGAGGATCAGATGATTCTGAGCTGTCCCAATTTCTTTTTAAAGAAGTAGTCTTGCCCTTTATATGAAATCTACTTAAATCATGGGATGTATCCTCTAATCAAGAGGGAGGCATATCTTGACCTAAATTAGAATTGTTTAGTGTTCTGGGTTAGATTTTGGATCTTAATCATAGGAATGCAAGACTGAAAATGTCCGAGGTCTAAGCAAACCATGTGTCAGTATCTTCATCAGACCAATCATGCTACACCATCACTTTTGGTTATTTCTAGCCCACTTGTCCAGTTTCTTGTTGATTGTCTGAGCCCTTAATGTCATTATAGTGAATTCACTTTTTAAGTTTACCTGAGTTGTTTTCTTTTTTTTTTTCCTAACTTTAAAAAATTTCAAAGAATTTCAGCACTATAAACCAATGATGTACATGGGTACTAGCATCAAAACACTGGTTTAAATTCTGGTCCCACAACTTACTGACACTTTCTTGGCCTCAATTTCATTATTTGTAGAAAGGAGATGCTAAAAATGGCACCTACATCCTAGATTTATTGTGTGATAAGTGACAGTCAATGTTAGCTTTTACTATCATATAGCTGAGTAAATTTTCTTAAAATATGTATTCCGAACCTTTTGTCCTTCATTACCACGTTATAAAGAGGATTGCATGGGCAGCTCTCAGACACGATTTTTCCCATTTTTGATTGGGTAGACTTTTTGTTGGTGTTGATTTGTATGAGCTGCTTGTATATTTTGGAAATTGATCCCTTACTGGTTGTTTCAGTTGTTATTATTTTCTCCCATTCTGAGGGCTGTCTTTTTACCCTGTTTTAGTTTCCTTTGCTGTGCAAAAGCTTTTAATTAGATCCCACTTGTTTATTTTCATTTTTATTTTCATTACTTTAGGAGGTGAGTAATAGAGGATCTTGCTGTGATTTATGTCATTGAGTGTTCTATGTTTTCTTCTAAGAGTTTTATGGTTTCTGGTCTTACAGTTAGGTCTTTAATCCATTTTGAGTGTATCTTCATGTATGGTGTTAGGAAGTGTTCCAACTTCATTCTTTTACATGTAGCTGTCCGGTTTTCCCAGCACCACTCATTGAGGAGTCTGTCTTTGCCCCATTGTATATTCTCGCCTCCTTTGTCAAAAATAAGGTACCCATACATGCACTGATTTATCTCTGGGCTTTCTATCTTGGAGGATCAGATGATTCTGAGCTGTCCCAATTTCTTTTTAAAGAAGTAGTCTTGCCCTTTATATGAAATCTACTTAAATCATGGGATGTATCCTCTAATCAAGAGGGAGGCATATCTTGACCTAAATTAGAATTGTTTAGTGTTCTGGGTTAGATTTTGGATCTTAATCATAGGAATGCAAGACTGAAAATGTCCGAGGTCTAAGCAAACCATGTGTCAGTATCTTCATCAGACCAATCATGCTACACCATCACTTTTGGTTATTTCTAGCCCACTTGTCCAGTTTCTTGTTGATTGTCTGAGCCCTTAATGTCATTATAGTGAATTCACTTTTTAAGTTTACCTGAGTTGTTTTCTTTTTTTTTTTCCTAACTTTAAAAAATTTCAAAGAATTTCAGCACTATAAACCAATGATGTACATGGGTACTAGCATCAAAACACTGGTTTAAATTCTGGTCCCACAACTTACTGACACTTTCTTGGCCTCAATTTCATTATTTGTAGAAAGGAGATGCTAAAAATGGCACCTACATCCTAGATTTATTGTGTGATAAGTGACAGTCAATGTTAGCTTTTACTATCATATAGCTGAGTAAATTTTCTTAAAATATGTATTCCGAACCTTTTGTCCTTCATTACCACGTTATAAAGAGGATTGCATGGGCAGCTCTCAGACACGAACTTTTATTGTGCAGATTGGAATAATGAATAGAGCTGCAGAACTGAAGGGCCAGAAAAAGATTAGCTCAGTTTACCTTGGAAAGGGTCAGGAGCTGGTCCTAGGAAGAGGTGAATATTTCAGATCGATTTTCAATGATTTTTGGCTATTGAACTGGAATCTTTTGAATATAACACTGTGATGTACTTGATCAAAGACAAGTTTTATGTTGTATTAATTAAAATAAACTAGGTGTGTGTGTACAATGTTATGGGTGGGGTGGGATTCTTCCCTTGATACATTCCTGAGAGTTTCAGTTGATGCATTCTATCCTGCCCACTCTGCCACATAATTTCTTTTTAAGCAATGTTGATCAGTACTTCCTCTATCTGTTCTCATTTCTCTATTGTTTTCTGTAATTGTCTTCATCACTAACATGCATTTAGTTAAATTTTTGCCCTGAATAGTCCCTTTGGTTCATAATATTCCTATTCACCTGCCTCAGAGTCCTTAAGCACTTTGTCAATATTATTTAACTAGTATTTACTTTGATAACACTGAGGACCTTTAAACTTTCCCCATTAAGTTCTTTACCTTTTCCATCTGGTAGAAACAAGTTTTGCTAAAGACAGGGTTCAAATGTCTCATTCCCTGGTATTAGATCAGGACCATTTGAGAAAAATTTCTGCTTCTAATGAAAGGGACTTTAACTGTTAGAGGAACTACCTTTTCCTATTGTTTATCTTAAGTTATATTCCCAGAATTTACTAGTTGTTGGGAGCTTGGATTAATTTATATTGATCTGTTTATTCATTCAGTCATGAATCTTCTTCTATCTGAGACTTTTACTTCCTCTATCTCTTACTCCTCAAAAATGCTGGATTGGTAGGGAGAGGATTTGAAAATCACCCAAACTTTTGCTATTCAGTCATACATACAAAACACTTGATAGTGGTTGACCTTTAGTGAAGGGTGGAAATGTGGATTCTGAGTATTAAAGTTTTATTTATTTTATATATTTCATTAAAAAAGAATATGTATTCCGAACCTTTTGTCCTTCATTACCACGTTATAAAGAGGATTGCATGGGCAGCTCTCAGACACGAACTTTTATTGTGCAGATTGGAATAATGAATAGAGCTGCAGAACTGAAGGGCCAGAAAAAGATTAGCTCAGTTTACCTTGGAAAGGGTCAGGAGCTGGTCCTAGGAAGAGGTGAATATTTCAGATCGATTTTCAATGATTTTTGGCTATTGAACTGGAATCTTTTGAATATAACACTGTGATGTACTTGATCAAAGACAAGTTTTATGTTGTATTAATTAAAATAAACTAGGTGTGTGTGTACAATGTTATGGGTGGGGTGGGATTCTTCCCTTGATACATTCCTGAGAGTTTCAGTTGATGCATTCTATCCTGCCCACTCTGCCACATAATTTCTTTTTAAGCAATGTTGATCAGTACTTCCTCTATCTGTTCTCATTTCTCTATTGTTTTCTGTAATTGTCTTCATCACTAACATGCATTTAGTTAAATTTTTGCCCTGAATAGTCCCTTTGGTTCATAATATTCCTATTCACCTGCCTCAGAGTCCTTAAGCACTTTGTCAATATTATTTAACTAGTATTTACTTTGATAACACTGAGGACCTTTAAACTTTCCCCATTAAGTTCTTTACCTTTTCCATCTGGTAGAAACAAGTTTTGCTAAAGACAGGGTTCAAATGTCTCTTTCCCCTGGTATTAGATCAGGACCATTTGAGAAAAATTTCTGCTTCTAATGAAAGGGACTTTAACTGTTAGAGGAACTACCTTTTCCTATTGTTTATCTTAAGTTATATTCCCAGAATTTACTAGTTGTTGGGAGCTTGGATTAATTTATATTGATCTGTTTATTCATTCAGTCATGAATCTTCTTCTATCTGAGACTTTTACTTCCTCTATCTCTTACTCCTCAAAAATGCTGGATTGGTAGGGAGAGGATTTGAAAATCACCCAAACTTTTGCTATTCAGTCATACATACAAAACACTTGATAGTGGTTGACCTTTAGTGAAGGGTGGAAATGTGGATGCTGAGTATTAAAGTTTTTATTTATTTTATATATTTCATTAAAAAAAGAATATGATGCTTTTATAATTATACATTTTTATAAACTATTGCTACTCCCTTATAAAACCATTTTCATTTTTTTAATTGTTTTAATTTGGGGGGGCGCTTCTATTGGTCTTTCATTTATCCATTTTCATCCATATTTGTTCTTTGGCTTGTGTGGGCCTCCCATCACAGTGGCCTCTGTTGCTGCAAAGCACCGGCTCTGAGCCCATGCGCCCCAGAGCTCCATCTGGGTAGCTGGACACATCAGCTCAACCGCTCTGCAGCATGTGGGATCTTCCCAGGCCAGAAATCAAACTGGCGTCCCTTGTACTGCAAGGCCATGTCCTTACCCACTGGACCACCAGGGAAGCCCTAAAACCATTTTCTTAAGAAATCTATTATAGTAGTCTCTATATCTAGTTATTGTATCCAGCTCAAATTCATGCTCAACCATGATAATCATTTTCTCCTATATGCCCTTGACTCTTTTTCTCTTGTTTCATTTTGGCACACTAAGTAAGTGTGGAAACTTGAACCTTGATTAAATCCAACTTTATTTCATGCTTGCACTTGAAAAGCTGACCATTGCTGGAGAAAAAAGTGCATAGCAATAAGTCAATGACCACATACCTGAAGTATGTTTGAATCTTTCCAAATATCTTATTATTTGTTTTAAGTTCATTAAATCTCCTGCCCACAAGGGTTCACAGCTTCTTCTTTTTCTTCAAATCTCTAATACCATGCCTCTCCATCCTCTCACTCAGCTGATTTCTTTGCTTTCTATTTTGGAGCTAAACTGGAAAACTTAAAGGGAAATTTTCACGTATGTTATCACTATCCACTTATTAGCCTCTACATCCATATACTCTCACTTCCTGCTGATACAAAGATGATTTCTTCCTTCCTTTTTTCGAAAACCAATCTTTTTTTGCATATTCTTTTAACTAAAGTTGCTTAAATGTGCCTAGAAATTCTTCCTTTGCTTTCCTATAAAAGTATCTTAATTTTTGCTAATAGATCATTCCAATAAACATAGCAGATTTCCTATTACTTCTTCCATCATAAAAGAAATGTTCCCTGATATCACTTCCCTTTATCTGCTACCAAATTATTCTGCTCACTTGCACAGTAAAGCAAAACTTATTATTAATACTTGATGTATACAGTTCTTCTCATCCTATTCTCTGTTCTCGCTCTCTGTTCCCTCTGTAACACATGTACATGCACATTTATTTTTAATATAATTCACATGTGGTGAAATAATTATATTGAAATTGTACTATTCAATGAGTTTTCACAAATGTATACACCCTCAAAAATGTATACACCTTAAAAATTCATGGGGTTCCATTGTAGCTCAGCTGGTAAAGAATCTATCTGCAGTGCAGGAAAGCCCGGTTTGATTGCTGGGTCCAGAAGATCCTCTGGAGAAGGGATAGGCTATGCATTCCAGGATTCTTGGGCTTCCCTAGTGGCTCAGAAGGCAAAGAATCCACGTATAAAGAATCCATCTATAATGAGGGAGATCTGGGTTCGATCCCTGGATTGAAAAGATCCCCTGGAGAAGGGAAAGGCTACCCACTCCAGTATTCTTGCCTGGAGAATTCCATGGCTCATCCATGGCTTGCAAATTAACCCCTACACAAATGGAAAGAGTACTGAAACCAAGAGCTCGTTTCTTTTTTTTTTTTTTTTTTAATTTTGGCCTCTTTTTATTGATTTTTAATTAATTAATTTTTTTCTTCCATCTTCATTCTTCAGCCTGTGTGGGTCTCTCATTTCTGTGGCCTCTCTTGTTACAAAGCACAAGCTCCTGGTGCATGCGTTCCAGATTGGACACAGTGGTCCAGCCACTCAGTGGCACATGGTATCTTCCTGGGCCAAGGATCGAACTGGTGCCACTTGCACTGAAAGGTGGACTCTTTACCCACTGAATTATCAGGGAAGCCCTCTCCTAGACCCGTTTTTTAAAGATAAACAAAATTGATAAGCCTTTAGTCAGGCTCACTAAAAAACAAAGTGAGGAGTCAAATGAACAAATAAGAAATGAAAGAGAAATTATTATTGATATCACAGAAATACAAGTAATCATAACATAATACTATGAACAGTTATAAACAAACACTGTACAATCTAGAAGAAATATATAAATTCATAGTTTCCAAAAATTATTCAGATAGCATAAATAATCTGAACAGATTGATGGCTAGTACTGAAATTGAACCAGTAATGAAAAAAATATTTGCAACAAACAGAAGTCCATTATGAGATAGCTTCACAAGGGGGATTTTACCAAGCATATAAATGAGAGGTAATATCTATCCTTCTCAAACTATTCAGAAAAATTAACATGAGGGAACACTCAAATTCATTCTATTAGGACAACATTTCCTTGAAATGAAAACTAGAAAAAGACACATACACACAAATTGTGGGTCAATATATCTAATGAATATATATGTAGAACCTTCAACAAAAAATTAACAAATTGAATTCAAGAATATGTAAAAAGGATCATATGCAGTGATCAAGTGGGATTTATTCTAGGGATACAGGAAAGCAAGATCAGTATCTGCAGATCAGTCGATGTGACACATCTCATTAGCAAAATGAAAGGTAAAAATCACATGATCATTTCAATAGATGTAGGAAAAGCATTAGACAAAATCCAACATCAATTTATGACAGAAACCCTCAACCAAGTGGGTACAGAAGAAATTCACCTCCACATAATAAAAGCCACGAGTGACAGTTAATGTCATACTCAATAATAAAAAGCTGGAAGCCTTTCCTCTAAGATCAGAAATGATGCCCAATCTCACCATATCTATTTAACATAGTATTGGAAGTCTTAACTACAGCAATTAGAAAAGAAAAGGAAGGATAGCATCAAAATTGGTAGGGAAGAGGTAAAACTGTCACTATTTGCATATGACCTGATACTATAGATAGAAAATCATGAAATCTTCACCAAAACACCATTAGAACTAATAATTTCAGTGAAATTGCAAGATACAAGATTAGTATATAGAAATTTATTGAATTTCTATCAAAAAATATCAGAAGGAGAAAGCATTAAAGTAATGCCATCTACAATATCATTAAATAGAATAAAATACCTTGGCAATAATTAATCTGAACAGATTGATGGCTAGTACTGAAATTGAACCAGTAATGAAAAAAATATTTGCAACAAACAGAAGTCCATTATGAGATAGCTTCACAAGTGGAATTTTACCAAGCATATAAATGAGAGGTAATATCTATCCTTCTCAAACTATTCAGAAAAATTAACATGAGGGAACACTCAAATTCATTCTATTAGGACAACATTTCCTTGAAATGAAAACTAGAAAAAGACACATACACACAAATTGTGGGTCAATATATCTAATGAATATATATGTAGAACCTTCAACAAAAAATTAACAAATTGAATTCAAGAATATGTAAAAAGGATCATATGCAGTGATCAAGTGGGATTTATTCTAGGGATACAGGAAAGCAAGATCAGTATCTGCAGATCAGTCGATGTGACACATCTCATTAGCAAAATGAAAGGTAAAAATCACATGATCATTTCAATAGATGTAGGAAAAGCATTAGACAAAATCCAACATCAATTTATGACAGAAACCCTCAACCAAGTGGGTACAGAAGAAATTCACCTCCACATAATAAAAGCCACGAGTGACAGTTAATGTCATACTCAATAATAAAAAGCTGGAAGCCTTTCCTCTAAGATCAGAAATGATGCCCAATCTCACCATATCTATTTAACATAGTATTGGAAGTCTTAACTACAGCAATTAGAAAAGAAAAGGAAGGATAGCATCAAAATTGGTAGGGAAGAGGTAAAACTGTCACTATTTGCATATGACCTGATACTATAGATAGAAAATCATGAAATCTTCACCAAAACACCATTAGAACTAATAATTTCAGTGAAATTGCAAGATACAAGATTAGTATATAGAAATTTATTGAATTTCTATACATTAATAATGAACTATCAGAAGGAGAAAGCATTAAAGTAATGCCATCTACAATATCATTAAATAGAATAAAATACCTGGCAATAAATTAAATCAAGGAAGTAAAAGACTTATATTCTAAAAACTGTAAGACACTGTTGAAGGAAACTGAAGGTGATAAATAGAAATATATCCTGTGTTCATGAACGGGAAGAATTAATACAGTTAAAATGTCCATATTATCTAAAGCATCTAAAGATTCAAGGCAATGCCTATAAAAATCATATGAAAATTTTCACAGAAACAGAAAAAAATTATCCTAAAATTTTTATGGAACCCAAAAAACGTCCCAAATAGGCAAAGCAATCTTGAGAGGGAAGGAATGAAGCTAGAGGTATCAGGTTCCTTGATTGAAGACTATACTCAAAAATGATAGTAATCAAAACAATATGGTACTGCTGCAAAAACAGACACACAGATCAATGGAAGAGCAACCTAAGTGTCCATCAATAGATGAATGGAAAAAGAAGATATGATATGTATATATATATATAAAGCAATATTGCTTAGCCATGAAAGGATGATAATTTGCCTTTTGTTACAATATAGATGGACTTGGATGATATTATATGTAGTGAAGTCAGACAGAGAAAAATACTGTATGTGTTCCCTTATGTGTGAAATGTAAAACATTAAAGAAATAGATGAATATAACAAAAAAAGAAAAATACTCTTAGAGTCAGCATTAGCAGTGGGGAGACAAGTAAAGAGAAGAATAAGATTGGGGATGGGGATTAAGAAGTACAAACTACTATATATAAATTAAGTAAGATACAAGGATGTAATATATAGCACAGGGAACCTAATATTTTATAATAACTTAATGGAGCATGACCTATAAAAATATCAAACCTCATATGGTACACTTGAAACTAATACAACATTGTAAATCAACTATACCTCAATTAAGATAATACTTATACTTAAGTAAAGAAGAATTCCTAGGAAAATTGAAAGACAAAGGGAATACAAAAACAAGGATACTAGTGTAATTTGAAGCTTCTGACATCTACAGATGCTCAACATTGCCAAACTCATAAGCAGATTAATGTAAAAACTCACACTAAAGCCCTGCTTGTCTTAGTGTCTAGTTTCTGATTCAGTATGTCCTCTTTTATTTTTCAATAACAAAAAATTCATGTCATGGTAAAAAACAAGACAAGGCACAGTACAAAGAAACAGCAAGAATTAGAATCCTGAAAAGTGTGAGATTAAGAGAAACAATAAGTGTAATGAATAGACAATATTACACACATGTGCCACGCCATGCTAAATCACGTCAGTCCTGTCTGACTCTTTGAGACCTTATGAACTGTAGCCCATTAGGTGTGATAGACATCTAACAATAATCACTATGAATGTGAGAATCCAAATATGCCAGTTAAAATACATAAATAGTCAAAGATTTAAAAAATGACCTGACCTAATATTGCCAAGCATTGTCTACCAGAAACCCACTTTAAAGACTCAGATAGATTGAATAGTAAGGGACAGAGAATGATATACAGTAAAAGAAAGATGAGCTAATTTCAGACAAAGCAAACTTTCGAATAAGGGATATTATTATGGATAAAGAGCTGTGGTACATAAGAGGGCCAGTTTCCCAAGAAATCATAGCAATCTCTAGGATGTATGCAATTTAATGACAAAGCATCAAAGATATGTGAGGCTAAAACTGATGGAACTAAATGAAAAACAGATATAGTGGATACAAGAAAAACAGAAGAATGGATCTTATGTTTAAAGAATTGAAAGAAACTGTCCATCATCTATAAATTAAGCATGCAGAAAATCAATAAGACTATACTAGACTGGAACAGCATAGTCAACATGATTGAGCTGACATTAGTGGAAAACTTCAGACAACTGTAGAATACACATTCTCAACCTCACATGGAGTATTCAGCATTGTGAAATACTTTCTAAAATACACTTTAATAAATTTAGAAGAATAGAAATCATATAAAGCGTGTTTTCAGAATACAATGAAATTAAATTAATAATGCACATCAGAAATACACCAGGAAATCCCATATATTTGGGAATTAAACAACACACTTCTATGAATAACATGGGTCAAAGAAGTCTCAAGAAACATTTTAAAATCTTTTGAACTAAATTTAAATGAAAACAAAATCATCAAAATTCTAGCATGCTACAGAAGCAGTGCTAATGAGAACTTATATCATTAAATGTATATATTATAAAAGAAGAAAAGTCTAATATCAATAACCTAAGTGTTTACCTTGTGAAAGTGAAAGTGTTAGTCGTTCAGTTGTCCGACTTTTGGGATCTCAGGGACTGTAGCCCATCAGGCTCCTCTGTCTGGGGAATTCTCCAGGCAAGAATACTGTATGAGCAGCCACTCCCTTCTTCAGTGGATCTTCCCAACCCAGAGATCAAACCGCAGTCTCGTGAATTTCAGGCAGATTCTTTACTGTCTGAACCACCAGGGAAGCTTAAAGGGTTTCAAGCTAGCCAGGAGTCAAATCTAGAATCTTCTAATTTGCAGAAACCTGAAAAAGAAGAGCAACTTAAGCCTAAAACAATCAGAAGAAAATAAGTTATAAATATTTGAACAGAAATCAAAAAAATTGGAAAGAGAAAACCAATAGAGAAACCAACAAAACCAAAAGCAAACTTTCGAATAAGGGATATTATTATGGATAAAGAGCTGTGGTACATAAGAGGGCCAGTTTCCCAAGAAATCATAGCAATCTCTAGGATGTATGCAATTTAATGACAAAGCATCAAAGATATGTGAGGCTAAAACTGATGGAACTAAATGAAAAACAGATATAGTGGATACAAGAAAAACAGAAGAATGGATCTTATGTTTAAAGAATTGAAAGAAACTGTCCATCATCTATAAATTAAGCATGCAGAAAATCAATAAGACTATACTAGACTGGAACAGCATAGTCAACATGATTGAGCTGACATTAGTGGAAAACTTCAGACAACTGTAGAATACACATTCTCAACCTCACATGGAGTATTCAGCATTGTGAAATACTTTCTAAAATACACTTTAATAAATTTAGAAGAATAGAAATCATATAAAGCGTGTTTTCAGAATACAATGAAATTAAATTAATAATGCACATCAGAAATACACCAGGAAATCCCATATATTTGGGAATTAAACAACACACTTCTATGAATAACATGGGTCAAAGAAGTCTCAAGAAACATTTTAAAATCTTTTGAACTAAATTTAAATGAAAACAAAAATCATCAAAATTCTAGCATGCTACAGAAGCAGTGCTAATGAGAACTTATATCATTAAATGTATATATTATAAAAGAAGAAAAGTCTAATATCAATAACCTAAGTGTTTACCTTGTGAAAGTGAAAGTGTTAGTCGTTCAGTTGTCCGACTTTTGGGATCTCAGGGACTGTAGCCCATCAGGCTCCTCTGTCTGGGGAATTCTCCAGGCAAGAATACTGTATGAGCAGCCACTCCCTTCTTCAGTGGATCTTCCCAACCCAGAGATCAAACCGCAGTCTCGTGAATTTCAGGCAGATTCTTTACTGTCTGAACCACCAGGGAAGCTTAAAGGGTTTCAAGCTAGCCAGGAGTCAAATCTAGAATCTTCTAATTTGCAGAAACCTGAAAAAGAAGAGCAACTTAAGCCTAAAACAATCAGAAGAAAATAAGTTATAAATATTTGAACAGAAATCAAAAAAATTGGAAAGAGAAAACCAATAGAGAAACCAACAAAACCAAAAGCTGGCTCCTAGAAAATAGGGAAGAAATGAATAATTAGCTAGGCTAACATTGAAAAAGAAAATATACAAATAATATTTGAAAATAATTTTCAAATAATATTTGAAATTAAAGGGGTCATTACTACTGATCCCATGAACATTTAAAGATAATAAAAGAATAATAATGCCCACAAACTTGATAACTTATATGAACTGTACCAACTTCTTGAAAAACACAAGATAGAAAAGCTTACGCAGGATCAGTAGCAATGCCATGCCTAATGCCCAGATCTTGTTTTCTGTTCCTATTTTCTGAAAATAAAAAAAAATACACAAAACACAACAAACAAAAACTCTACCGCACATTTATTTTTCTTCATCTCAGTTCATTTCAGTTTCTTCTACTTGTATGGAATAAAGATCTTGGAATCATCCTTGACTTCTTTCTTGCACTCCTTAAAAAATTGATCTAGAAATTCTTTTGACCTTAGTAACAAACAATATCTTCAACCAACTACTTCTCATTCCCTCCGATGTTATTACTCTGGTCGAAGTCACCATCCTCTCTCAATTTGTTTGTGTTGATAGCTTTTTAACTGCTTTTAACTCTTGCTCTCATACAGCATATTTTCAAAAAGTCACAGTAATCCTCTTGATACTTAAGTCAGCTCATATAGTTCTTCTGCATAAAACCATCTAATGACATCTTCTCAGAATAAAATACAAAGTCCTTTAAATGGTCCAGACCTTCTCTTCTACTATTCATCATCTCTATCAACTATAGCAATTCCAACATCCTTGCTCCTTAAACACACTTGGGCATGTTTCCTCTCAGAGCCTTTGTATTTGGCTATTTTCTTTTCCTGTAAGGCTCTTTGTGGAAATAGACACATGACTTTCTCCCTCACCTCTTTCAAATCTTTGTTCAAATATGAACTCAATGAGACTCACCCTGACCATCCTCTTTAAAGCTTCAGAGCCACTTCTCCCCTTTAGCATGGTTTACTTTTCTGTAATATTACACCTTGTAAAATACTCTGTACTTTACTTACTCATTTTGCTTATTTAGTGTCTCAGTCTTCCAGAAAATAAGTCCAACAAAGATGAAGGGTTTTGTCTCTTGTTCATTGCTGTCACCAGCACCTGGAAGAGAGACTCAAACATACTAGACAGTCAAGAAAAGTTGGTGGATTTTGAATCAGACTCTACCTGGGCTTCTTTGAAGGCTATTCTTCATTGGATATGTGTTACACTCCGAATTCCTCCATTCTCACCATTGTTATCTTTCTGCTAATTGCACAGATTCAGGTGATTGCTATTACTGATTGACCCTCTACATTTCTAAGTGTTAGTTACTGCTGCCACCATTTGGGGCCAACTTGACCAATGTTCAGCTTCATGGATCTCCTGTTTGTTCAAATGTCACTGCCCAGTACTCTCAACTACAACTTAATAATAGTTTGCCCAAGTCATTATCTTCATCATCAAAATGTGCTTTTGATATAATCATTTCTAATCATCTCCTAGACTTAAACTTCTCAGAACTATAAGGAAAAATTTTTTTTAATCACATATTTGTGCTGGTGTAGAAAGGTCTAAGAGTAAATATGTAATAACTCTTATTCCATATTACATTTAGTTTTTTGCTCACAGTTATTTCTTCTTCAAAGACACAAAGGTGCTTCTTGAGAGTAGGGTCAAGGCAGGTTCAGTCATCTTGGACTGAGTATGCCTTAATATTGTCAAAAGGCCATATACTGTCCAGTACTTACTGTCCTCTAACTTCTATCTCTGTTACATGGTTGACTGATGTTGCTAAACTAGGTTCACTTGCAAGGCCCTGCAGTGTCTTCTGTTATACCTACCCAATATAGTTTGTCAGATGTGTTTCTATGTAGAGCTCATAAACACATAAATAGGTACTTCAGCATAAAAAGTCACATTCTTTCCTAAGAGATGAAGTACATCTAATGAGGACCTTCATTAAAACTGACACTTCAGTGGTCTGGTCAACACAGACTCAACCTCCTCCACATATCTGTCAAATGTGTTTGTTGTTGTTCTTTAGTTTCTCAGTCATGTCTAACTCTTTTTGCAACGCAATGGACTGTAGCCAACAAGGCTCCTTTGTCCATGGGATTTTCCTGGCAAGATTACTGGAGTGAGTTGCCACTTCCTTCTCCAGGGGATCTTCCTGATCCAGGGATCGAATCTGTGTCTCCTGCACTGATAAGCAGATTCTTTACCACTGAGCTACCTGGGAAGCCCCTCAGATGTGTTTGGAAGGGTGTTTATATGATAAACTGAAATCAGATTTACTTTCACGGAGTCAAGATGCTTTTATCTCAGGAAGATTGTGTAGTTTTTCAGCTATATCTGGAGCAGTATTGATAGGGACAGAGTAGAATAGGTAGGTGGTTGTAGAGTCCTAGTAGAGGATGGTAGGTAGAAGGGAGACAGCTGAGAAAGGTTGGGAGGCGAGTGAGTTGATGATAATTCAGGAGAGCTGCTCCTTGTTCAGTAAAGCAGGCTTGACTGGGTATAAACAGCTGATGAAGGAGGAGCTGGCAAAGAAGGAACTAATGATGTATGCCTTGCATGTGCGTCTACTTGAGGGGGGCGGTCTTCTACCAACCTATATATATTGCTGCCCACGCAGTCGGAGGGAGAGCAAAGCAGAGCTTTCCTGCCTGCCTGCGCCTCTTACAAGTACCCTATCCTAATAAATCCTCTTCTTGTCTATCACTCTGCTTCTTGCTGAATTCCTTCTGCATTGAGGCAGGAAGAACCTGAGCCTCGGTGGGTCCAGACATTGGGTGAGTGCTGGATTAAGTCCTGGCCACGTGGGTTGGAGTCCCAGACAGGGTTTTGGCCAGGATTGAGTCCTGACTACGTGGATTTACATCCCAAGCAGGGTTTTGGCTGGGGTTAAGCCTTAGCCACGTGGGTTGGAGTCCCAAACCAGGTTTTGGCTAGGTTCAAGCCTCAGTCATGTGGGTTCAAGTCCCAAACAGGGTTTTGGCTGGGTTCAAGTCCCAACCGCATGGGTTCGAGTCCCAACCGCATGGGTTCGAGTCCCAAACAGGGTTTTGACTGGAATTCAAGCTTTAGCCACGTGGGTTCAAATCCCAAGCAGGGTTCGATCAGGTCTGGGCCCTGGGTTTAAGTCTCAAATCGAGGTTAAACCCTTTCAGTATCATTGGGAAGAAGATATCATCTATTTGAAGACTGGGCGTTCCTGACTGGGAAAGCAGTGCTCTGATATAAACTATAGGACTTAAGGCCTGAGAGTGTTCCCGGCCTTCAGTTTTCCTTTTGAAAAACATTTTATCCTTATGGTGGTCAGGATTATGATCTGTGGTCAGCAACTAAAAAATTCAAAATTGCCATTGCTTAAATATTTTAGAAATGTATTTCTCTCATGGAAATTCTGGAGTTGCATACGCCAGGGGTGACCTGGCAGTTCTGACCAATGAAATCTTAGAGGACTTAAGCTCCTCCAGTTCATTCTCCACCTTGTTGAACAGGGTCCTTATCTGTAATTCTGAAGCATCCAGCACATTCCAGGCAGCAGGACAGAGGAAAAGATGAAGAAAAAGGCACAACATGCAACCTTCAGCACTTTTATAAAGAAGGTTGTTGGAAGGTATCCTACAACGCTTCTACTTTCACCCCATTGACCAGAACTTAATCACATGTCACATGTAGGGGGGCTTAGAAATGTATTCTTTATTCTAGGCAGCAACATTTCCAACTGAAAGTACTGTTATTCGACTGATTAATGGCCTGTAGCAGGCTTGACAAAAATGGAAGTTAGGAGCAGTCTCTGCTACCACCCTCTCAATTGCATATATATGTAGCACAGTTAGCATCTGTAAGTATATGTATGTGTATGTGAGTGTTTGTGTGTGTAGTTGGAATAGTCTTTATGGGAGAGGTGATATAAACTGAAACAGTGATTAAAAACGTGGACTAGAGCTCACTAAATTTTGCTGTAAACTTCAAACTACCGTAAGAATAAAAAAATGGAAACCCACTCCAGTATTCTTGCCTAGAAAATCTCATGGACAAAAGAGCCTGACGGGCTACAGTTTGTGGGTCCACAAAGAGTTGGACACGACTGAGCAACTGAACAACCACCACCATGATACTTAGTCAGCAGACCTTAGATTTAAACCCCAGTTCTTCTGCTTACAAGCCCTATGACCTTGGACAAGGTATTTCAACCCCCTGAACCTCAATTTCCATCTGTGAAGCAGAAAAAAAACCAACTCTTGGGGTAATTGCAATTTTAATATCAATAATGTATATAAATTGCTTAAGCACAGCATTTGAAACAGGGTAAAATGAATAAACAGCTCATTATTTATATATAGGTGATTATTTACATAACAAATTACCTGTACATCCATATGGAAGCCATTCAAACAGTGATTTTAAAGTCGTGGCGGTGCTGTGTGTCAAGTTTTAACATTTTATTTATTTTATTTTACTTCTACTGAGTTTTGCTGTTTACTGCCACACGTAAATCCGAACCAGTGTTTAAAGAGATACTTTTGCTTTCTGAAAGGGCCCTAAACTCAGAAGAGCTGGGTTTTAACATAGACAACCTTGGGCAATTCATGTACTTTTTTTTTTTTTTTCCATTTCCTTCCTTCCTTCTTTTCTCTCTTTCTCTCTCTTTCTCACTTTCTTTCTTCTTCTTTGTATTGTATTAATAGTATCAAGGACCACAAAATGTAATGGAAATGCATTAGGGAACATATGAAGTACATCCTCCTTGGCATACCTGGTTTCTACACGCTCCATGCTAATCACATCCACCTCACTGTTTTGTGACATTGCCAAATAACCTCTGGGAAACAAAACTGCCCCCAGCTGAGAATCACTCCTCTAAGCAATAAGATATTGAAAAAGTAAAGGCCAAGTGTTATCAGTTTAGAATATCAGCATTTTAGTTAAAACTGTATTAAATATGACATGATTTTAAAGCATTTTTCCTTAAATAGTAGTAGTCTCCTGATGCATAAAGTTATATAAGCCTTTCAGTAATCACTGGTGCATACTGGAGTGGCATGCAGGAAGCTGGGTTTTTAAATTTTAAATTTCTTTATTTTTTAATTGAAGGATAGTTGCATTACAGAATTTTCTTGGTTTCTGCCAAACATCAACATGAATCACTGAAGCTGGATATTTACACGAAACACACAAAATTATATGATACTAAAATTGTTGTGCATTCTATAATACTACAATTGTTTTTAATAATCTGGTATGAAGTAGAATAATGAAACAAGGGTCATCTATATGTCCTACCCCTAGGCTTTCTAGTGAACTCATTCACTCCTTTAACATTTTAGTTTCTAGATACTCATTTTGAGGAAAGGAGTAAAATTTGAGGAGGAAGGCTGGGTTTATTTTTGGTCAGTTTTGTTGGCGGAGTCCCAAAACATCACTGTATTTTCATTAAAAAGAAAAAAAAAAATTTAACTCAGGTCCCTCGTTGTCATACTCGAGCCTACAGCGCCACTTAGTGGCTAGTATGGTTCATAGGAAAAGCAAGTTTAAAAGTCTTAAGTCTAATAGGAAAATAAATGCTATTTATACCTTTTGATTTTGTTATAGTGCTTATTTAAATTAATCAAGTGCAACAGAACTATAATGCAAATGCCAAACAGTTGCAGTTTCATCTATTATCAGGTAAAATTCATATTCCCCTTTAATAGGTGTTGTGTTTGTATTAGAAGCCTAAGCTCAAGTCCAGAAAAAAGAACCCCTTTTCTCTTGTACTGCCTGATTTTGCTCTAAAAGCAGCAATTAGAGAAAAGTAGAGAAATCAAGGAATAAAGAATAGCTGGTAATAGGATAAAGGAATTTTCCGGTGAGGAGGGTGATCATACCACCCAGACATGCCATGGCAGAGTTTATGAAAGTATTTTTTGAGGGGAGAGGTCTTTGTTATTTTATTATTGAAGTAATACAAACAATTTAGAAAATTATGAGGAATAAATAAGGTAATATGTAGTCCTATCACTATGTAGATAATTACTTTTAACTTTTAGGTATGTCTGTGTGCAGGTGTCTGTGTGTGTGTGTATTTTCTATGCACAAACTCTATAGAACAAATTGTATTTCTTTCTAAAGCCAATCAATAAAAGTAGACTGAAGATAAATTTCAAATACAACCAAGGACCATATCATTCATTATTTGGTGAACTTTTTATAACTGAAAAAGTAGTACTCAGGCATGACTAAAAGTTCCAAAAGTATGAAAGCATAGAAAAATAGATGTTTTATCCAAACAAACTATTTTTTCCTTTCTCAGAGACACTGTATGTTGATGTTAAAAGTTATTATGTAATATAGTAGATAAATAAATCTTAATTATATTATGTATATTTTTTCACCTGTATAATTCCTTTAATGAATCTGAGAGATTTTCCATATTGGCCTACCTGGATATGCTCCATTTTTGTTAATGGCTGCATAGGTTCATTATACTTTTTAAACCAGTCACCTATTGATGGAAATTTAGTATTTTTTTCCTACTCCAGAACTGTACCACAATTCATATGGCAACAGTCTTGTGCATATACCCGTGTATATGTCTGAGTATATCTGTATATATTTATAGAGCTAAAATTGCTAATTCAAAGGGAATGTGTATGCTAAATGCTATTGTCAAATTCCCTTACAAAGAGATTGTAACTACAGAACATACAAGTGGCATAATATAAAAATCTTTAATCTTGCCAATTTGACTCGTAAAAAAGGGTAATCTTTGTCCTCATTCCTATTTTTTCCATTGAATGGGCCAAAAAAGTTATAACATATTTTTTGAAGCCCAAGCTCAAGTCAGAAAGAACCTTCTCTTGTACTGCCTGATTTTGCTCTAAAAGGCAATTAGAGAAAAGTAGAGAAATCAAGGAATAAAGAATAGCTGGTAATAGGATAAAGGAATTTTCCGGTGAGGAGGGTGATCATACCACCCAGACATGCCATGGCAGAGTTTATGAAAGTATTTTTTGAGGGGAGAGGTCTTTGTTATTTTATTATTGAAGTAATACAAACAATTTAGAAAATTATGAGGAATAAATAAGGTAATATGTAGTCCTATCACTATGTAGATAATTACTTTTAACTTTTAGGTATGTCTGTGTGCAGGTGTCTGTGTGTGTGTGTATTTTCTATGCACAAACTCTATAGAACAAATTGTATTTCTTTCTAAAGCCAATCAATAAAAGTAGACTGAAGATAAATTTCAAATACAACCAAGGACCATATCATTCATTATTTGGTGAACTTTTTATAACTGAAAAAGTAGTACTCAGGCATGACTAAAAGTTCCAAAAGTATGAAAGCATAGAAAAATAGATGTTTTATCCAAACAAACTATTTTTTCCTTTCTCAGAGACACTGTATGTTGATGTTAAAAGTTATTATGTAATATAGTAGATAAATAAATCTTAATTATATTATGTATATTTTTTCACCTGTATAATTCCTTTAATGAATCTGAGAGATTTTCCATATTGGCCTACCTGGATATGCTCCATTTTTGTTAATGGCTGCATAGGTTCATTATACTTTTTAAACCAGTCACCTATTGATGGAAATTTAGTATTTTTCTCCTACTCCAGAACTGTACCACAATTCATATGGCAACATTCTTGTGCATATACCCGTGTATATGTCTGAGTATATCTGTATATATTTATAGAGCTAAAATTGCTAATTCAAAGGGAATGTGTATGCTAAATGCTATTGTCAAATTCCCTTACAAAGAGATTGTAACTACAGAACATACAAGTGGCATAATATAAAAATCTTTAATCTTGCCAATTTGACTCGTAAAAAAGGGTAATCTTTGTCCTCATTCCTATTTTTTCCATTGAATGGGCCAAACATATTTTAATAAGTTTATAATAATTCATATTTCTTTTGATGCCCTTATTGGTCATGTCTTTAGCCTATTTCAATCTATTGAGTTTGGCTCCCACTGAAAGGAGAATTTCATACAAGGATTTGAATTCAGATGGTATATTTGAGAGATGATCTCAGAAAGAAAGAGTTGGAGATTTGGTAGAGTAAGAAAATAGGAAGGAAAGATAATAAAAGACTGAATGGATGCATTATTTAGGTCATTGCAAGTTTTAGGGACACAATGGAAGAAACTCATTTCTTCCTGTCCCTTCCCACCAGGTACAACTATAAACTCTGAATTTATAGTGCTTTTGGCAATCGAAGGAGAACTCTGAAGGGTAGTAATAGGAAGGAAAGGTGGTTTGAGACTCGCAAGACTCGAGAAACAACAGAATGGCAAATTGTCATAAATATTCCCCATCCTCAACTGAGTAACAGGAGGTAGCCCACATAGAATCATTTCTCCCACAGGTTTACTGAGAGTCCTCTGACAATATCAAGAAAGCCCAACACTATTAGAAAAGGAGATTTATCAAGAACCTCATGAAGATTAAGTGGTCAAGGGAGGTCGTCTTTTGTCCTGCTGTGCGGGAGACTGCAATTCCACACTGGAAAAACACTGGAGGTAACCTGGTAATACCAGTAAGAGGGGTCCCCCCACAACAATCTGGAAAGCTCCTTTGTCCCTGCCAGCATAAGGATCCCCTTCCCCACCCAGAGACATTCGTTCACTAGTAGATGAGACTCTACAACAACTGAACAGCTAGAGAAGTACGCGCCATCATCCACAGACAGAGGAAGCCATACCATAACGATCTTACTGCCAGACACCAGGTACCCAGGACGAAAGAAGCATATTCCACTCCAGCATCAGGTAACAATGGGAGCTACAGCAGCATCACATAAATCAAACACACCAAAATAATACTACAAAGCCTGTGAAAATAAACTATCATTGGAACCACAAACCACAAAAGTAGACTTGGATTTTGGTGCTAAATCTACGCATGGTGGCTTCCTACTTAGATAAAAGATGTAAATGTGAGTCTCTTAACATAATCAATAAAATGTGTAGGAAACCATATAAATCTATGATACCAAACATCAGTGAAATCATAGCTTGAATGAGACAGGTTAATTAACAGATGCCAAAATTAAGATATTGGAGTCATTTGGACATTGGTATCATGGTTACCATAAGTCACCCCTTGTGTTTGTTTTCCAATTTCAACAGCAAAAGTATGAGAACCATTCATGAACAAAATCGCCTCTGTGGGAGTTGTGCAATCCAACACCATACTCCAAAGGACCTGGGTGGAGTCTCAACCACATGTGCATTGGATAATAGTCAGATAGATCTGGGTACTGGTTTGGAATCTGCAGGAAGAGTGTGAACTGGTTCTGGTCCCTCTTGGCTACAGTCTAGGAGCAACTGGAGAACACTGACTTGGGCAGATAGCTGTGGATGAGTTTTTTCAGAAGTTCAGATTTCTAGAAGAGATGTTTCAGCACTCTCTTGGAGCAAAAATTTTACAAATTTGTACACAATGGAATAAGTAAAACTTCACTCTGCTAGCGTCACCCTTCCCCCAGGGCAGCACAGCTGAAGGCTAAAGAAATAAGTCTGTGATATACCCCAGGGTAGAATTGGAGACTGGGTTGGTAAACACCTGGCTTTCCCAGCTATGTGGGACACCGCCAATGAGACATTTCTTTCTCATAGCATCCAGAGCACTAACTTGTGAGCTCCATGACTAGGGGCAGAAAACAGATCATGGTAGTGGCATAAAAGATTCCTGCAGGATATTAAGGGACAGCAATCTGGGACTCCATTAGGAAACCTGCCCAGAAGCTGAAGGAAAAATCTCAACTGCAGGTCTCCTGGACTTGTCTCACAGACACCTGAAGTATACTGAATACCAAATCAATACCTCCTCCAACTCTGCAGCTGGTTCCCTGTGGTGACCATGACAGTGAGATTTGGAAGAAGACTAAGGAACATTCACAGAAAGCAGGTCAGGGTCTGTGGCAAGGGAGGAAACATAAAGTTGAGCTGTTATATCTCCTTTAAGAAAACAAAAGAGGGCTTCCCCTGGTGGTCCAGTGGGTAAGCACACTGCCTTGCAGTGCAAGGGGCGCCGGTTCGATCCCTGGCCTGGGAAGATCCCACGTGCCGCGGAGCGGCTGGACCCATGTGTCCAATTACCGAGCTGGAGCTCTGGAGCACATGTTCCCAGAGGTGATGCTCTGCAGCGGGAGAGGCCCCTGTCATGGGAGCCCTGCACAGGCCAAAGAACAGAGATGGAATTAAATGAAAGACCAACAGAAGTGGCCAAAAAAAAAAAAGAAAGGCCATCAGCCACTGACCGGATACACTATAGAATAAAGGGAAGCCATATACGCTTAAGAATTCTGCCACAAGAAAGAACAAGAAACATGGAGTGATTGTATCCATACAAGGTCTGAGAGAATTTCAGAATTTACAGCAGGACTGATGAAAGGTATTTCTACCCTGAATGCAGTTAGTAATGGTTGGAATTAGTAATTGTTATTTCAACTGTGAAAAGAGCAACACAAAACTCCAAGGAATGTGAAGAATCAAATGCGATGACATTAAAAGATCACAATAAACTTCCAGTAACCAAATGCAAAGATATAGAGCTCTATGATTTATACAATTCAAAATAGCTGCTTTAAGGAACAAAGAGCTAGAAATCATAAAAATGAACCAAATGAGAACTGAAGAAGTCAATTAATACAATGAAAAAGATGCACTAAAGAATACAAACAGCAGAATAGATCAAATAGAAGAAAAAATCAGTGGACTCAGTGAGATAGAGCATAGGGACTTTGAAATAACCCAGGTAGAAAACAACAACAACAAAAAGAGTGAAAAGAAAAGTCTATGTGACCTATGGGAGACCATGAAAAAAACATACAAATCATTGAAATTCCAGAAGGCAAAGGAGAGAGAAGAGTTAGAAAGCTTATTAAATAAGTAGTGCTGAGAACCTGTAATTGTCTCACAGACACCTGAAGTATACTGAATACCAAATCAATACCTCCTCCAACTCTGCAGCTGGTTCCCTGTGGTGACCATGACAGTGAGATTTGGAAGAAGACTAAGGAACATTCACAGAAAGCAGGTCAGGGTCTGTGGCAAGGGAGGAAACATAAAGTTGAGCTGTTATATCTCCTTTAAGAAAACAAAAGAGGGCTTCCCCTGGTGGTCCAGTGGGTAAGCACACTGCCTTGCAGTGCAAGGGGCGCCGGTTCGATCCCTGGCCTGGGAAGATCCCACGTGCCGCGGAGCGGCTGGACCCATGTGTCCAATTACCGAGCTGGAGCTCTGGAGCACATGTTCCCAGAGGTGATGCTCTGCAGCGGGAGAGGCCCCTGTCATGGGAGCCCTGCACAGGCCAAAGAACAGAGATGGAATTAAATGAAAGACCAACAGAAGTGGCCAAAAAAAAAAAAGAAAGGCCATCAGCCACTGACCGGATACACTATAGAATAAAGGGAAGCCATATACGCTTAAGAATTCTGCCACAAGAAAGAACAAGAAACATGGAGTGATTGTATCCATACAAGGTCTGAGAGAATTTCAGAATTTACAGCAGGACTGATGAAAGGTATTTCTACCCTGAATGCAGTTAGTAATGGTTGGAATTAGTAATTGTTATTTCAACTGTGAAAAGAGCAACACAAAACTCCAAGGAATGTGAAGAATCAAATGCGATGACATTAAAAGATCACAATAAACTTCCAGTAACCAAATGCAAAGATATAGAGCTCTATGATTTATACAATTCAAAATAGCTGCTTTAAGGAACAAAGAGCTAGAAATCATAAAAATGAACCAAATGAGAACTGAAGAAGTCAATTAATACAATGAAAAAGATGCACTAAAGAATACAAACAGCAGAATAGATCAAATAGAAGAAAAAATCAGTGGACTCAGTGAGATAGAGCATAGGGACTTTGAAATAACCCAGGTAGAAAACAACAACAACAAAAAGAGTGAAAAGAAAAGTCTATGTGACCTATGGGAGACCATGAAAAAAACATACAAATCATTGAAATTCCAGAAGGCAAAGGAGAGAGAAGAGTTAGAAAGCTTATTAAATAAGTAGTGCTGAGAACTTTCCAAAACTGGTGAGAGATTTAGACACCCAAACTACTATTTCAACCCCAAACAATCTTTTCCAAGACACATTATGATAGAACTTCCAAAATGAAAGGCAAAGAATTTCACAGGCAACAAGTGAAAAGAAGAATGTAATCTACAGAAAGAACCTTCGTTAGACTATCAGTGGATTTCTCAGCAGAGCCCTTACTTACATGCCAAGACAGAGTAGTATAATATATTCAAAAGAGCAGAAAGGAAAAAAAAAAAGCTAACCAGAATGCTCTATCTGGCAAAGTTATTCTTCAGCAACGAAAGAGAATAAGCATTTTCCAAGACCAACAACAGCTCAAGGAATTTATCCCCACTATACATGCCTTAGGGTCTCCCAGGTGGCACTAGTGCTAAGGATCTGGAGAAATGGGTTCAATCCCTAGGTCAGGAAGATCTTCTGGAGAAGGGTATAGCAACCCATGCTAGAATTCTTGTCTGGAGACTATAGTCTATGGGTTCACAAAGAGTCAGACACGACTGAAGCTATTTAGCATGTATACATGCACATGCTACATGCCTTTAAAAATGTTGCAAGGAGTTCTTTAAAAAAAAATGAAAAGCCACTTATTCAGTAATAAAAACGTGGGAATATAAAATTCAGTGGTAAAGGTAAATACACAGTTAGAAAAGAGAACTCTAATTCTGTGATATGATGATGTGTTAACTAACTATATATAAAGTTATAGGACAAGAGTATAAAAAATAACTATAGTCAATGAAATTTGTTAATGAACACATAATATAAAAAGCGGTAAACTGTGACAAAAACAAAAACAAAATGGGAAGTAAAATGGGTAAAAACAAAATGGGAAGTAAAAGGGTACAGTTTTATAGGTAATTTAAGAAAAGTTGTTGCCAGCATAACATAGACTATGGTAACTATAAGGTTATTTTATGTAAGTCTCATAGCAACCATGAGCAAAACTCTATAGTAGACTCACAAAAATAAAGAGGATGAAATGAAAGCATACCACAGTGGAAAATCACCAGTTTAAAAGGGAAGGCAGTAAGAGAGAGAGCAAGGGACAAGGGGACTACAAACCACCCAGAAATCAGCTAATAAGATAATACTAGTTAGTCCTTACATATCAGTAATTATTCTTTTACAAGACACATTATGATAGAACTTCCAAAATGAAAGGCAAAGAATTTCACAGGCAACAAGTGAAAAGAAGAATGTAATCTACAGAAAGAACCTTCGTTAGACTATCAGTGGATTTCTCAGCAGAGCCCTTACTTACATGCCAAGACAGAGTAGTATAATATATTCAAAAGAGCAGAAAGGAAAAAAAAAAAGCTAACCAGAATGCTCTATCTGGCAAAGTTATTCTTCAGCAACGAAAGAGAATAAGCATTTTCCAAGACCAACAACAGCTCAAGGAATTTATCCCCACTATACATGCCTTAGGGTCTCCCAGGTGGCACTAGTGCTAAGGATCTGGAGAAATGGGTTCAATCCCTAGGTCAGGAAGATCTTCTGGAGAAGGGTATAGCAACCCATGCTAGAATTCTTGTCTGGAGACTATAGTCTATGGGTTCACAAAGAGTCAGACACGACTGAAGCTATTTAGCATGTATACATGCACATGCTACATGCCTTTAAAAATGTTGCAAGGAGTTCTTTAAAAAGAAATGAAAAGCCACTTATTCAGTAATAAAAACGTGGGAATATAAAATTCAGTGGTAAAGGTAAATACACAGTTAGAAAAGAGAACTCTAATTCTGTGATATGATGATGTGTTAACTAACTATATATAAAGTTATAGGACAAGAGTATAAAAAATAACTATAGTCAATGAAATTTGTTAATGAACACATAATATAAAAAGCGGTAAACTGTGACAAAAACAAAAACAAAATGGGAAGTAAAATGGGTAAAAACAAAATGGGAAGTAAAAGGGTACAGTTTTATAGGTAATTTAAGAAAAGTTGTTGCCAGCATAACATAGACTATGGTAACTATAAGGTTATTTTATGTAAGTCTCATAGCAACCATGAGCAAAACTCTATAGTAGACTCACAAAAATAAAGAGGATGAAATGAAAGCATACCACAGTGGAAAATCACCAGTTTAAAAGGGAAGGCAGTAAGAGAGAGAGCAAGGGACAAGGGGACTACAAACCACCCAGAAATCAGCTAATAAGATAATACTAGTTAGTCCTTACATATCAGTAATTATTCTAAATATAATGTATTGAATTTTCTAATAAAAAGGTACAGAATGGCTGAATGGATTTTAAAAAAGATCCAAGTATATGCTGATTACAAGAGAATTGCTTCATCCAGACAAAAAATAAATAATTATTGGGCTTGAATCATACTTTAGAACAGATGAACCTAACAGACACATACAGGACGTTCTACTAACAGCAGCAGAACACACATTATTATCAGGAACGCATGGAACACTCTCCAAGATACATAATATAGTAGGCCACAAAACAAGTCTTAACAAATTTAAGAAGACTGAAATCATACAAAGTATCATTTCTGACCACAATGGTATGTACCTAGAAGTCAAAGCCAAGAAACTGGAAAATTTACAAATACATAGAAATTAAACAACACAGTCCTGAACAATGATGAACCAAACAAGAAATTGAAAGGGAAATTAAAAATATATTAAAATATGAAAACATAAAAACAATATACCAGGACACATGAGATTCTGTAAAAATAATTCTAAGAGTTTAATCAAATTCTTGAATTGTTAACCTTACTTTAATGGTATTTGGGACACTTTCTGTCACTATTTCTTTATACTACTTTCCACACTGCCCTCTCTTTCTCTTGTCTCTGTCTGGGACCTTGCTGGTACGCAAAAATAATTAATCCAAAGACGTCCACTCCAAGGCTTAGAATAATAGATCTTTGGAAAACAAAAGGCAAAGGAAAAACCTTGAAAGGAGCCAGAAAGACACAAAGTATTACCTATCCCTGATTACAGGTCACAATCAACTGCATTAGTGATGTAGGAGACAAATCAGGAGCGAGTGGTATCTCAGTGTCCAAGAAAGGACATTGTTTCAAGGATGAGGGACTGATCGATTTTGCCAAAATAGCTCATACATTAAATGAAAGAAGACCATGAAGAACTGGCATTGTCTTGAACAATTTAGAGGTCATTGATGACCTTGAAAAGAGCTCACCTACTCTTTCTGTGGAATGGTGAAAATGAAGATATGATTGGAATTCATATAAAACTGATTTGTAGAACAGGAATTGCAGGGGATCAGTTTGATACATGGGTGGATATAATGATAGAAATAGGGGTTGCTTTTATTTTCTCAGTGAAGCTGATTAGGTAACAATGAGAATCGGTGGGGCAGATTTTAGAAGATTAGGACAGAAAAGAAAATAGAAAATTTTCATCTTCTTATATGTGAATGGAAAGAATGAGTGTAATAGTAAAATTGTGCATAAATTACTGAGTGGCATTGTCAGACTACTGGTGGCTTTAAGGCATGAAATCAAAATGAGACCAGTGAGCACAGTTGTGTGTGTGTTTTTTGGGGTTTCTTTGGGCCACTTCTATTGGTCTTTCATTCATCTAT
This sequence comes from Tragulus kanchil, assembly GCA_022376925.1. Lineage (NCBI taxonomy): Eukaryota > Metazoa > Chordata > Mammalia > Artiodactyla > Tragulidae > Tragulus > Tragulus kanchil. Next base: position 58,602,287 of record JAIOJX010000001.1, on the reverse strand, counting down.
TTTCATCCATCTTTGTTCTTTGGCCTGTCTGGGCCTCCCATCACAGTGGCCTCCCTCGCTGCAGAGCATCGGTTCTGATCGCATGACTCCAGAGCTCCAGCTTGGTAGTTGGACACATCAGTCCAGCCCCTCCATGGCACGTGGGATCTTCTTAGTCCAGGGATCAAACCGGTGCCCTTTACAGTGCAAGGTGGTGTCCTTACCCACTGGACTACTAGGTTGTATGTTTTTTAATGGCCACAATCAGCTGCACTATGTGGATGTGGAAGAGACAAAGAATTTGATTTAAGGAAATTTATACTTTTGCTAAGCTAAAGAAAAGCAATTAAGTTAATGGCCCATGCAAAGAATTGATTATGTTGATACACTGTAAAATCTTAGTTGAGCCAATAAGGGACTGAGAACTTCTCTGAGTGAGGGTGAAGGGCAGCAAAACGATGTTAGAATCATTGGTATGTGGGTCCATACGGAGTGAAAAAAATCAGAGGCCAGTGACAGAGGGGGTCAGTTGAAAATGAAGGTGGTGGTCTGAGAGTGGAAAAATTGAATGTAAGACTTGTGAAAATATAATTTATATATATAATGGTAATGATATAGTCTAGAATGTATTACTCTGGGGGTAAGTGGCTGAGATAATGGAGTCAAGTTTAACAGGATAGGAAATCATGGATTACAGGAGGAAGGCTATTGACAGAATCATCTAAGTACATATTAACTTGGGGTGTGTGTGTGTGTGTGTGTGTGTGCACGGTCAGTCATGTTTGACTCTCTGCAACCTCGCCAGGCTCCTCTATCTATTGAATTTCCCAGGCAAGAATACTGGAGAGGGTTACCATTTTCTTCTCCAGGGGATTTTCCTGACCCAGAGATGAAACCCACATCTCTTGCATCTTCTGCATCGGCAGGCAGATTCTTTGCCACTGTGCCACCTGTGAAACCCCTAGATGCTAACTTTATCAAGAATTAAAACTAGTGTTAGAGGAAATGACAGCAGGCCAGTGCTCAAATTTTTAAGGAATGAAGAGGAATGATGAGCAACAACAAGGATGTGTAATGGGTAGTACAGTTTGATAGCAAGAGATTCAAAAGTGGGAATTATCAAGGAAAGAGGGACAATGAATTAGAAGGGACAGTTGTTTGGAAGATGCAACAGAGTACACAAGGAAGGGTCAGGGCACTAGGGAGAGGACGGTAGAGAGGATAATGAGAAGTGATTAGATGTTTCTGGGCTTCATCCTTGCAATAATAATGTTTCACTCTTGAAATTGTTCATTTCTTTGACTATATTAAGTTGAATTATTTTTTCATATGTAGGTGACAGGATAAGTAATCATGCTGTTAGTCTGTTCTAACTGAATTTAGTCTCCAAGTTTCTGGATGGCTCAGTTTCCTTGGACAGGTACAGAGGGTACAGGTACAGTGGAACTTACAGCAAGAATTATTTCAGTATCTCATGTTGGGTTTTTGTTTGCTTTGCTTAAGCTCTTTGACACAATTTTCATATAGGGAAGGAAAGATGTAATTACATTTTATATGGGATAAGGTGAGGATAAAAGTGCAAGAGCTTAAGGAGAGAGAGAGATTCACCAGAAATAGAAAAGGGTAGGAGGATCTGTGGTTACTTAAAAGCATCGGGGACCTATGCCCACCAAGCATGGTGGATATGACCCTAGGTATCTGGGCCACCTGCTTTGACGAAAACTTCCATGCCTACACAAGACACAGACATTGTGGCATCACCGCAAGAGACGGAGCAGTTAGTGTATCAGTGTTGATTAATGTAAACCATACACCAGTGGGGTACCCTTTTATTTCTGATCCCTCAGACCTTTCCTCTCAGACTGGTGGGATAGGAGTTGGAGTTCAAATAACCATTTTCACTTGTTTTGGATTAATTCTTGCATGTACAGGTTTGTGGAGTAAAATTCATAAATACATTCTACTTGTAAAGTGAAATGTCTATTTCTCCAGGCTGTCATATACTTTTACTCTTAGAGGGAATATTTTCATTTTTGTGTAGTCCAATTTGCTTTGAATGTCATTGTATTCATTTCTCACTATCTGGACTTGTGAGAGTCAAAGTTGTGATGTTGGAAATTTGCTTTTAGAGTTTCAGAAATAGTGTTCCATTTGGCATGCATTTTATTGGGTACCAGCAATTCAGACACATTCCTTCATCATCTAAAAAAGTACCTTCAGGAAATGCCTAGAATTTGATATATTGGTTTATGGGAACATAATCTAAAATTTTGGAATCAGAAGTATATTGACATGCTTGATGACCCTTAAATATGTCTCAGGATGCTGCAACATTTGAGTTCCTCTTCTGAAAAAAGAATCCCATTCAAACCAAATGTTTGTACAAGACAGTTAGATGGCTTATTTTGTTGTTGTTGTTCTATCAAACAACCTTTGTCATTTTTCTTGATCCTTGGGTAATTACTAAAGGGGCATAGTGGTCCCTTATGTTTATTTTTAAAGATCAACAAAACTTTAAAAGACACTATTTTAACTTTGTTTTGACTTACTCTGTTTCATTTCAGGTTTGTGGGGTAAAGTCATGTGAAGTTACCCCAAATAGGTCACCAGAATCCAGATGCTACTTTCATGAAATAATTGAATTTTTGAGTTTTAATTTTAGGGTTTTGTAAATATTTTAATAACACTAAATACAAATCAAAAAGAGTCACTTTCCCCTTTCAACTAATATTTTTGTTGAATCTTTGCTGTATAAGAACCAAATGAGGCACTTGTGACATATGGGATGGTAACGGAAGAAACAGTTAATCCTGAACCTGATGCATTTATCTACAAAGTAGGCTGTTTACTAGCTTCTGAAAAGATAAATCCATATAGAATCTATTTTATTCCCTTAGGAACTATTCTTTTTAAACCAATTGTCATGGTTATAAATAACATAAAATGTGATATTGACAATAATATTTGAAAGCTGACCTTTATTACATTAGCTGTCTATTAAAAAGTAGCCACACAACCTGAATATCCTTAGGTGAGTGTTAAAGGACCTATAAGGAAAAAAAGTATTATTATATTGTAAAAAGATTAATAGATTTGCAGTGTTGGAGTCTGTAGACCCCCTGCTCTCTTAGAGTGATAAAATTACCAACAGTAATTTCTATTCATGACCTACTATATCCCATCCTTTGACAAAAGGTCCTCAGGATAACGCCATCTTTTTAGTCTTGGGGCATCACCTTGACCATTCTGATTCTAATCTGTGTTGGTAGTTTTGTTCCTTGGCTCATAACAGTGTTAGTTGAAGTCTGCAGGCCCTATATATCAAGATGAATGAGTCAATTTGATTGTAATGAAGTTATCTTGAAAGTGTGAAAGTCACTCCATTGGGTCTGACTCTTGGACAAGCCATGGAATTCTCGAGGCAAGAATATTGGAGTTGGTAGCCATTCCCTTCTCTAGTTCTTTCCAACCCAGGTCTCCTGCATTACAGGCAGAGACAACAGGGAAGCCCAAGAATACTGGAGTGGGTAACCCATCCCTTCTCCAGGGGATCTTCCTGATCCAGGAATCAAACCAGGTTTTCCTCCATTGTGGGCAGATTCTTTATCAGCTGAGCTCCAAGGGAAGCCATTGGGCAAGCATGTTGTATACAGGTAACCCAACTCCAGAAAGCCTGGCTATACATGACAAATTATTATCATACCAATTGGTCCTAACAGTTAAGTCTGATGAATATCTCTCCAGAATGCAGAGACAACAGGATCTTCATGGAATTTTAGTTTAAATATTTTAATAACACTAAATACAAATCAAAAAGAGTCACTTTCCCCTTTCAACTAATATTTTTGTTGAATCTTTGCTGTATAAGAACCAAATGAGGCACTTGTGACATATGGGATGGTAACGGAAGAAACAGTTAATCCTGAACCTGATGCATTTATCTACAAAGTAGGCTGTTTACTAGCTTCTGAAAAGATAAATCCATATAGAATCTATTTTATTCCCTTAGGAACTATTCTTTTTAAACCAATTGTCATGGTTATAAATAACATAAAATGTGATATTGACAATAATATTTGAAAGCTGACCTTTATTACATTAGCTGTCTATTAAAAAGTAGCCACACAACCTGAATATCCTTAGGTGAGTGTTAAAGGACCTATAAGGAAAAAAAGTATTATTATATTGTAAAAAGATTAATAGATTTGCAGTGTTGGAGTCTGTAGACCCCCTGCTCTCTTAGAGTGATAAAATTACCAACAGTAATTTCTATTCATGACCTACTATATCCCATCCTTTGACAAAAGGTCCTCAGGATAACGCCATCTTTTTAGTCTTGGGGCATCACCTTGACCATTCTGATTCTAATCTGTGTTGGTAGTTTTGTTCCTTGGCTCATAACAGTGTTAGTTGAAGTCTGCAGGCCCTATATATCAAGATGAATGAGTCAATTTGATTGTAATGAAGTTATCTTGAAAGTGTGAAAGTCACTCCATTGGGTCTGACTCTTGGACAAGCCATGGAATTCTCGAGGCAAGAATATTGGAGTTGGTAGCCATTCCCTTCTCTAGTTCTTTCCAACCCAGGTCTCCTGCATTACAGGCAGAGACAACAGGGAAGCCCAAGAATACTGGAGTGGGTAACCCATCCCTTCTCCAGGGGATCTTCCTGATCCAGGAATCAAACCAGGTTTTCCTCCATTGTGGGCAGATTCTTTATCAGCTGAGCTCCAAGGGAAGCCATTGGGCAAGCATGTTGTATACAGGTAACCCAACTCCAGAAAGCCTGGCTATACATGACAAATTATTATCATACCAATTGGTCCTAACAGTTAAGTCTGATGAATATCTCTCCAGAATGCAGAGACAACAGGATCTTCATGGAAACACTCCTCTAATGCTTTTGTGATCTGCTGAGAGAAGTGTGATTGCCCTTATGACTCCAACTGAAGGACTCAGCTTCCTTGACTATCTTTTGTGGTACTCTATCTTCCATTTTCTGCCATCACTCTACATGAAACCCTTTCCTGAATGTTAATAAACTGTAAATCTTTAAGATTTATTTATTTATTTTTTGGGTGTGGTGCATCTTCATTGCTGTATGCAGGCTTTATCTAGCTGTAGCAGAGGGGCTTCTCATTGTGGTGGCTTCTCTTGTTGCAGAGCATGGGCTCTAGGCAAGTGGCTCAGCAGTTGCAGCTCACAGGCTCCTACAGCGCTGGCTCAGGAGTTGTGGCCCATGCGCTTGGTTGCTCTGTGGCAAGGCAGATTCTTAACCATTGAACTGTCAGGGAAGCCCTCATCTGTAAATCTTTACTACTCTCTTTGGACAAAATTTTTCCTCTTTGGGATGGGAAGGAAATCAGCATTAAAACTTGCTCAGGTTTACTTATAACCTGTGAGTCTGTGTAAAGTTTCACACATTTAGAGGAAAGTTAATCATTTCTAACCCCACTATTGTACAGTCCAGAAAGATTTTAGTCCAATTAATATGCCCTTCCTTTGCTAGAATTCCTAATGGAACAATAGGCAGAACCCCTGACACCTTCTAATCAGTGCATTACATACTTTAAAGAAATAAATGTTCCTTGAATGAGCTTTAATTCTGAGGTATTAGATGGGTATAGTTCAAATAAATGACATCAATCAATACATTTAAAAATTTTTATTTTTAGAGGTTGAACAATGATTCATTGCAATTTTTCTAAAGAAACAATAAGCAGTCTCAAAGATTATTTCAATAAAATTTAAAATCAGAGCACAGATTGAACACAAATCGATTTAAATAGGCACAGTTTTGAAAAGAACTGAAGAGTACTTAAAATATCCAATGACATCAATCGATACATTAAAAGAATTTAGATTGAACAATGATTCGTTGAAGATTTTCTGATGAAACAATCAGCTGTCTCAAAGATTATTTCAATGAATTTTAAAATTAGAGCACAGAGCTAATACAAACTGAACTAAATAGGCACAGTTTTGAAAAGCACTGAAGAGTACTGAAAAGATCCCACTGAATTCATGTGGCATTATTCCTAGTTTAATCAACAGTGTCTCAAGTAAGTAAGTCCTGGCAGAAAAAAAAACACTTATTAATTATCTGGAAACTATTAGTACTGAAAATATTAACATTTATGCATTCTAATGGTTTGTGTATGTGCTTGTGTGTACACATATATGATTTGTGCTTTGCCTAATCTACTTTCCTAAGGATTATCCTTTCTGTTTGCTCTGAGGCTCTTACCTTACTTCAAAAGATCTAATCACAGTGAACTTTTCTTGTCAGCTCTTTGCCTATATCACATTTCTAGTTTTCAAATATTTCTAATAATTCCTCTATTTTGGACAAGGGCTTTGGTGAAAAAACTAAAGTACACTAAAATAAAACTGTACTCTGTCCCAATGCTACTCACAACCTGCCAGAACTTTCATGCTTCAACTCACAGGACTTGGGAATCTGACTTTCCAGGAATCCTTGTCAAAGCTTCTGTGATGGGCCAGGGCTCTCAGCTGCTACAAGGTGAGGCGTATTTACAACCTTTTCTGTTACTGTGCACTGACTATGACATTTAATTGTTCCTTCACTTTCTTGTTTGAGCAGGCAAAGGATGTAAAAATTCCAGATGGATTAACACCTAAATTGGAAATATCCCTTACCTGCAAACAACTTTTAAATATTTTCAGTCCTTCTTAAGTGGGGTACCCAACATCTCAATCTCCCTTCTTAATATGTGCCTAGCTTCCTTTCCTCATTAGCGCCTTATCATTTAACGCTCAATTACACATTATCTCTTGCTTGTTTACTTTGGGACACCTCTGTAGATGCAGTTCACTGTGTATGTTTGCCAGAATGACAGCCACAGAGTACAATGGGAGATGACTTCCTAAAATAGTTCACTGTCTTACTGAGTTAAAAATATGATTTTAAGATAAAATTCATGTTTGAACCTTAACTGAGTAAATATTATGAAGAAAAAATGATTTTTTAAAAGACTTGATTCTACACACTACTTAAATGAGAGAATTTTCTGGAATTCAAACATAGCAAGCTCCATTTGCTCAGTGATGAGGTACTTGCACAAAGTTCCCCATGGCCTTTTTGGTGTACAAATTTAAAATAATGAGGCTACTTCTAAGGAAATAATTTGACATAAAAATTTGTTTTCTCTTTAAACTACTGCATTTAAAAAATCATTTGAGTTGTAAACACTCAAGGATAAGCCAGTTTTAAGATCACATTATTGTGTCACAGTAACAGAAATGTGAATCACATTTATCTTTAATTCATGGATTCAGGTTCTCCTAAATTCTCATTATTGAGCTACTACATTCTTGATAAAAGTTGTTAGGAAAATCCAAATCATCATTCCTGGCACCTAGGTGCCAAGAAATAATGTGCTATGATGAAATCACACATAGTCAGCTGCTTTTGTATTTTGGTTAACCAGGTAGTTTGAAAATTATTATCCCACTAGCACTGTCTTCAGATTTTAGAAGCAGAACTAGAGGAATTATAGTGAGGTATACTTTGTGGTAGTTCTGGTGCTTCTTTATTTTCCCAGAACTAGCCATGGTACTGAGGATGGATATGCAGAAATGATACTTTTTACCAGGTAGCAATTACCATAGGTGACCAAACGCCACCTATCTATGGCGTCTATAACATATGGGGATGATGGACTAGCATGATTTTTTCATTGCTATAAATTTGTAGATGTAGTAATTGATAAAAGTTGTATTTTTTCAAAATCTTTTAACCTATTACATTAAGTCCATACATGTGGACTTATTACTTTTAATTTAAGATTTTAACAGAAATAGAAACATGAAAAACATAAGAATTAGCACTCAAAATTTTTTGTTGTAACATTTTGTTATTTGTGTTTAATAACTGGAGGGAAGTTTTTATATAGTTAAATCTAGGACAAGGAAAATATTTAATGTTGTCTGATGGTCACACTGTTGGCCAGATAAGAATTTTGATAAATCAACCAATCTGTCTTCAAGGATGAAACATGACGCCTACTTTAAAATATTAAAAGAAATACAACTTATTCTACAGTACATAAGTATAGGAGTTCAGTCCTGTATTCAGGCTTGCAAGTGTATTATTTGGTGGTTTTGAAAAACAGCTATTGCACATCTTTGGGGTTTCTGAGGAAAATCAAGCATTTGAGGCTTTCTTCCTTTCTTCTTATCAGGAGAAAACCAGCTTGATATGGGATGAAAAGAACACAACTTTGGGCTTAACTGTTATGGAGCAATGAAGAAAAATAGGTGGCCTTTCCCCCTTTATCACTGTAGTTTTCTCCAGGCATGCATGCTATTCAGTCTTAGTTTGGTTTATACCTAGTCCTTATTATTTTCATTTCATAATCTAACCCTTGGTTCTTTCTAGGACTTGGCAAATTTGCATGTGGTTTGTTGCTATCTTTATTTTTTCTGGAAAAAAAAAAAAAAACCTCATTCATGGGCAACTCTTCTGAAAGCTGTTTGGAATCTAATTCATTACAGGTTTCTTCACTCCATGCTGTAAAATCTGAATATAGATACTGTCCAAACTGCCCAAAGAATAATGTTTGAATTCACAGTAACAAAAGTTACAAAGTTTGTGCAAAAGATATTGTACACCATTGGAGTACATAGAGCTTGCTATAGTTAATTTTATATATAAAGCTGAGTTTTTCATTAAAACTATCCTGTGCTACATTAAAAGTAAAGCATCTGATTTAATTTTTCCCTATCAGGAAAACTTAATGTCATTTAGCCTCAGAAATTTAAAAATGCAAACTGCATATTTATAATGTTTGGAGTTGTTATAATAAAACATTGGAAACTTTTAAACACCATAATTGCTTTGGAGCTCTTCAAGTTTTCCAAGGGTCATGAAGTAAACCCGGCTGTGGTGATTGCGCAGGATAGAGGTAAAGAATAGCTTTAAAAAAGACAGAAAGTGACACCATCAGTAAATCTTTCATACACTGCAACTGATATTTGATATGTACAACTATAGCTTCAATTTATCTGCATCAACCAATTTCATAAAGATATTTCCTTAGGTTAAATAATATGAATTTAAATGAGTATGAAGTTGAAATTATAGTTTAAAAATAATCTTCCACAATATTCTATATAATTGTATTTCATATAGTTTAAATAATATTTTTGTAGGTGGCATTTATCTGCTAAAGCTCTTAATTGGTTCCATCAACAATTTTCGTTTGTTACTTTTAAAAAATCTACTTTTACTCAAGTTAGCTTTCCTTTTTCTTTTAATGTATGCAAAAGATTCTATTGTTTAGATGCTGTTCACATTGTTGCTGGTGCTTAAGAGCTCACTGAAATTTTCTACTTGATACAATTTTCTCTCTCAGTGTAATAGACTGACATCAATAGACTGATATTAAAAACTAAACCACCTGGCTTAGAGAGTAATATGTTGTGTAACTATGATCTGCGCCATAAATAAAATTAGGACTGTACAAGAATATAAATAGCAAACAGATATCCTTGTTAGGACCACGGTTTTCAACATCCACAATGGATATACTTAGAAAGGTGTGTGAGGTAGCTATCTATCCTTGACTTAACACATCTAATGTGCCAGGCTGTCGATCTGTGAGACGCTTGCTATACATACATTATTGATAATTTTCAGTAATTTTCAGTTATTAATATTCCCACTTTTGAGATGAAAAAACGAAGATTCAGGAAAACTAGTCAAACTTCCAGGTTCTCGAAGGTACTTAGATGGCAGAGTCAGGACTTCATCCTGATCTCAATCATTGCTTCTTGCCATTATATTTCTTTATATTGTAAACCAGCACCTTTTCTTGATGCCCAGTGCTTTTACCCTGTTGGTTCTGATATTAATTCAAATCCTCTGAAATTTCTGCCAAACATGAATGTCTTCTATTCCTATTAGAAATTTTTTTTCATACTATTATTTCTCATAACATGTAGGGACTGTACTGATCTCATGCAATTCATTTTTACCATCTAAACTATCTGAATTGGTTACAATTGACCACATTACACAAATAATTGCCAAATACTGATTTCACTTTTCTTTTCTGTAAAGTGGACATGATAATGTCCACTTATTAAGATTAAACGTGATAGCTTCCAAAGTATTTAGCACAAACTACTATATAATTAGGTGTTCAGCAAACATAACTGTTTCCTTTTTCTACTACTGGATTGTTGAAGTCTATAAAAGGCAGATTTATCCAAGCATTATTTTTCAAAATGTCATATTAATATGAACATGAAAAGAACTATGAATCAAAGACAATAATGGAATTTGTAACAAAATAAGGGCTAAGTTTTGCTTTGAACACAATTAGAATTTTTAGTTTTGAAGATGATTCCTATTTGAAACCAAATTTCATCATTTACCAAATCAATGTTTCTAATGCAAAGTGCAAAACTATTTTATTCTATTATAAAGAGTATGTCAATTTAGAAATACAGCATAAATATATTTATAGCCAGAAAGAAAAGGATCTAAATTTCCTTAGTTAATTTTCATTGCTTGTTTTACCTTTGCTCTAATTGGGGGATGCAAACTATACCTTGTCACCTCGGGTACACAGAAATCTCAGCTTCTTAATTGACCTGCGCTTCATTTCACTTTCCAGAACCTTTGACTGCAAAGAGCGGACTTCAATGGCCTTTTGGTCCCATCCTGTGGTTCTCTGTGAACACTCAAAAGCTACAATGAAAATTTAAAAATCAGAAAAACACAAAACCTTTCTGCCAGTGAGAGAAAATTATAACCACAGCTAACATTTAATTATTAAGAGGGACATTATTACAATCTAGGTTAATCCATTCTTTTTTTCCCCCTTCTAAGTCAGTAGTTTGACCCTTATGCTGCTCAATAATATGTTCAAGCTGGCTATGTACTGTCATCATTGTAATCAACTGTTCACCAAAGTGAATAACGCGATGCCATAAATTTTTGTATTCATACTCTCCAACACCACAGAAAAAGCTAAAAGTTAATCTTAACCTGTATGTAAAATAGTTAAATCTTGCCACAGCCATTCTTTGTTTTATAATCTACTTGGGATATGACATGCTGTCAGGGTTTGTACTTGTGCTTAAGTGACATACATGGAAACCTAACTCTTCAAAATTAAAACTGTTAAAAAATGACTTGTTAAAATAATGGCTTTAGCAACTCTAATGTAATTCAATCAAGTACCATGCTATAAACAACTAAAGCTAATTTGATACTGTTAAGCCTTTCTCTTGCTCAGAACATTTTTATTAAGATTTAAACTTTTGGGCCCTGCTTTATATTATTCAGTAACAATAAAAGATTATGACAACTGCTTTAAAACAGAAAACTTAATTATGTAAATAGCCATATATTTAGCCGATACTGTAAGGTTTTTTTTTCCTAACATGGGGAGCAGCATTTTTTTCAGCAACTATATAGAGCAAAATTTATAAACTTAATGCACAATCTACTTGCTGAGTCCAAGTACACAGTTCATAGGGCATTACATAATTTCTACCTTGATTCTAAAATGCATTAATTTGCTACTTAACCTGGCTACTGAGCTAGCTTGTCAATGAGATAGAATCCATTTTAGCTGGGAATGCTATATCTCTATATATTTACTTGAAAATCCAAAGTAAAATGATCTTATTCGTGAAAACATTCATTATATCTAAAGGAAATGTAAAATTTAGATTGGGGAAATCTGGATCTAGTTTGTTTTAAATAACAAAGCAGTTGTTTTTAGACAAAAGAGTATTTGATTTCCTTTATATTAGGGTTATAGTGCAGTTTTTACATACTCTCAAAACACCCTTAATACACAGACCAAAAAATCATGTTCCTATAGTGTTATAATTTATTTTACATCTAGAGAGATGCTTCTCAATTTTAGTGACTTAAAATAGCCTTTTGTTTTAGGTCAGAAGTTGTCTTGCCTAAGAATAAGAACCATACCAGATGACTTTTTAAGATCTTTTTGATTCCTATCATTGTTTAGTAGCATATAGAGGCTCCATTTTCCATTTCAGCTAAATTTCCTTATTCCATTTTCTGATTAATAAATTGATCACAACCACTGTAAAGATTAGAAAGAGATATTATTTTTAGTTTCTTTTGCCCCAGATCTGTCAATCATACTGTAAGCATTTACCTCTTGTAACAAAATGGTTTTAAACCCTTTGTGAGTTCTTACCTTTTGAAGGAATTGGAGATTTTCAGGACAATCCTTAACACTATGTATGCAAAAAGAAAGGATTCTGCAGATGCTATGCAAAGTGCCATCCTCCCACAGTGAAAAAAATGTCCATTAAAAAGAAGTTCTTTCAAACTGGTCCTTAAAGTCACATGTGGATCACATTTAGCCAATTTATAGAGATTTCAGAAGCTTCTAGCTTCCTATTGATAAACTACTTTTTTCTGTCTCTCTTGTCTTCCTGTCTTCATCCTTTCCTTCCTTCCTCTCTCCCTCTTTCTCTCTCCCCACTTCCTTCTCCCTTTTTCTTTGCTTCATTAAACTTATCCTCCTTCCAGGAACATTTATCTTCAACCAAATCACTCTACTAATAGTTTTATTGTTCATATGGATTATTCCTTTTTCTATCTAGAATTACGTCTGTAGTCATCAAGCCTCAGAGACATATATAAGAGTTTCAAATTATTCAGATTTCCCAGACCAGCATTCCTGCGGTGGTCAGGAAGAAAAAAAAAAGTCCTGGTCTAATGAAGATGAAAAGGTAGTTTTCTTTACACTGCCATCTGGATAGTACCTAACTGGCATTCCAGTCATTCATATTTACCTCTTCTGTAAATGAAGTGACAACTAATGTGTCACCAATTCAGTTTGTATCTGATTCTTCACAGGAATATTACTGGCTAAATAGAACACTACTGACAATATAAAATGCAAATATTTTGCTCCTCTCCTACGACTAGTTGGCACTCTCCTAAGGTAAAGGTAACCCCCCAAAATCAATGTGATGGAATGAAGCATTTTCAACATCTGTGTAAAATCTGCAAGCAAAGGGAGTTAAAATAAAATTATAGATTATTGTGAAAAGAATCACTTTCCTATTTTAATTACATGATTATTGAAAAAGAACAACTAAGACAGCCCAAATAAGTCTCTTTGTGGTAGCTTTATGAATTCATTAAGCATAAGAAAAGCATACACATTATCTTACAAGGGAGTAAATATGCAGTATCCCAAATTAACCCTAGATGCCTTGAGAAAAAGTGACATTTCAGGAAACAGAAGCTTCTCTGAGATCATCTAAAAGGAGAAAATGTTTCCACATACCTACTGAGGATGGGATGTCTTTCCATACTTCAAGGATCTTCTTGAAGAGTTGTTCATTTGCTTCCACAGAAAGGGCTTCAGCATTGAAGGTGAGCATCATGCCAATTCCCACGGAATCAGGTAAAATGATGATATTCTGTGGTATAATGATTTCCAAGGGCTGGAATTATGTTTCATACGGATTTATATGTCCCACACTTTATCACTACTACTTTAACTGAAGCAGTTTGGCTGAGCAATAAAGACTAAAGAGGGGTTCAAAGTACAGGGAGGAGAGAAATTTCTATTTTAGTACCGAACAGCAAGCTATCCAACACTTGAAAACAGCCTTCCCTATGTCATAAAGTTGTCACTTTTTAATATTCTCCTTTATTTTTAGGAGAAAACCTTGTTTTTAAAAAGCAGAATATATTGCCACCACAGATAAATTCGTTGAAATTTCACAAAGTATCATGTATAATGATAAAACATTACCTATTTGATTTCAGATTCATCTTAGCACATTAATGAATAGTCCAGTAACAAATACAAAATCACTGGTTATCAACCAATTCATTCAAATCAGAAATAGAAAATAAACTTTAAAATAGCTTGAGCTTAAATATTTCCAAGGAGCAGCCTTATAAAATTGTTTACTGCTTGAAATGTAATAGTCATCTTCTCTTCACAAAAATTATTGAATTTCTTATATAATTTACATAAAGTATCTTCAAATTCAGAGAGGTATTAAGTGACATAATATGAAATATTAAGAAATATTAAGAAATTCTAAATTTCATGCTATATAAAACAATGTGACAAAACTTCCCCAGACTATAGATATTGTCACATTAATTATCTTTCCCTTAAAAATGCATAATTAATTACTCTATCATGTCTCCAATTTAGCAAGTCAAGGAAAAAAAATGTCAAAATCTATACTTGCCAAACCCAGTGCACTCAGGCCAAGTGCTTGAGGCCATGTCTCAGTCTCAGCAACAACAATTCTTAAAACTAAAATGGGGATCCAGAGGCGAAAAGCAATTTTAATGCGTTCCCTGGGCACTCGCATGAGCAACTGAATCAGAAAAGAGATGAAGGAAGAGAGAAAAAGAAATTGCAAGAAAAAAGAAATTGTCTCAAAGAATTTGTTTAGATTGAGCTTGTGCTGCTGCAAATCCAGAAAGCCTCAGAGGTAGTTCTCTCGCTTCTCCGATGATTCCTGAAGTAATCGGATATTCTTTAGCACACACGGGTCGCTTGTAGCTGTACAACTTTTGTAATCTAGAACTCTTGGAAAAATTATTTTTAGTACATCCTGTTTCAGAAGACACACTCTCTCCCCTTATATTAGAGTCTTTTCTCTTTTAGTGGGTCAGGACACTAGGGCATTTAGCTAAAAATTCTATTTTTGAATATACTTAAGGTATCCTAATTAGGCTGGAAAATGATTTTTTAAAAATTCATCTTCCCTTATTGTTTGCATAATAATTAACAGATTGCTTCAAAAGGAAATAATTCTCCTTACTTAGTAGTCAAGTGGAACACAGAATTCAATCTTCCTGAATGACTTTTCAAATAAGTATAAATTTGGACCAATCCTGCAGTGTTCAATAATGCACAATGCGAAATAAAAAAATAAGATGTAGGAAGTGATGGAAGACACTCCAAGTGAAGAGTACTGTAACAGTCATACTAAAATTAACTTGAACTCATATTTAAATGGCTTTGGCTGGGCTTCGTTCAGTGTTTTCTACATTATAAACAGTCATTTCTGTACAGTCATAGGTAACAACAGAATGATCAACTAATTGGATTGCCAAATCTGACCAAAACTTAAAAGAAAGTCTCCACTAATGGTCTGACAATTGTTCTACATAATTTGGCAGAGATATATGAGATAAATCTGAAAGCTGTGCAAAAGATCATATTACTACAGTGACTTAGAAGTACATAATATTTTTTTCATTTTGCCTCTAAGTCATCGTTTATTTTTTATCCATCTTTATTCTTCGGCCTGTGTGGGCCTCCCATCGCAGTGGCCTCTGTCACTGCAGAGCACCAGCTCTGGGTGCTTGCGCTCCAGAGAGCTGGCTCATAATTGGCCACACCAGCCCAGCCGCCCCACAGCACATGGGATCTTCCCGGGTCAGGGATCGAACTGGTGCCCCTTGCACTGCAAGGCAGACTCTTTACCCACTGGACCACTAGGGAAGCCCAGAAGTATATAAATATTTTTTTCTGGACTTTAGTATAATGCTAAACTGTTAAAACTTTGTTTGATACAATGGGAAATTTAAGAAGGTTGAAGCAGAGATTTGTTTCTCTCTTTCTTTTTAATATAATTTTCAATAGAACAAGTATCATTTCTACCATTAAATGTATGTTGTGTGTGTGAGGGGTGTTATGTTTGAACTCTTCATATAAATGATGTGTACAGTATTTTTAAAAACATCTATATTTTAGATGCTGTAACATATTTTCGTACTTATAATTAAGAGTTGAGAGGTGATGTGCATTAGCTTTTCACATGATGAATGCTTTGATCAGAAATTCTAAGTATACTATAAGAGAATCCTTTATGATAACTTGCTGTATGTCACAGTTAAAGTACTACAATCTGGATAAAGAAAGGGCATATACTTAATAATACATTATGAGATGCAGAGAACTAAAAGCAAGGGTTGTAAACTCATATGTCTATGGGGTCAGTTATTATAACTACATTAAGGTGGACAGATGAGAATGCACAGCATATATTCCACCTAAAAGTAGGCAGGCACCAATTGGTTCCAGTTGATTATGGCCGGATAGTAATGTTGGCCTAAATTGTTGGATCATTGGTTTCCCAATAGAAATCCAGATTTTAAGTGTAAACTATTGATATATTCATTTAAAAACAAATAAAAATCACTGTACCAGACAAAGTCTATCTGCAGAACACACTTAGCTCTCTGGACAAAAAAAAAATCATCAGTGATTTTTGTTTATCCATCACTATCCTCTGGTGCTCTATACTTACCTTTTTTGGTCTCAGTTCTTTTATAGATATCGATACTCATATTTTGTAAACCTTTAAGAGTTTCATGGTTGGAAATACTCAAATTGTGTTATACAATAAATTCTAGGGATCTTACGTTATTTGGCAGGGTCACATCAGACATAACCTCAGATTCTGCATCAATGATGTGATATCCATCTGCTGAGCTGAAGAAAATCTTTAGTCTTTTTTCAGAACCAACAGCCAGGTCAACTGTCACTGGCCTGTGACCAAGTGTTGGAAACACCTGTAGATATAAAACCAAATATGGCCAAAAGGCCAAAAGTGACACTCTGTCTAAGGTGAAAATTTTCCCGCTCTTTTGCTTAACAGGTTTATAGAACCCAGAATGATACTTTAAATTACATAATATATTTAAAGATCTATTCTTAGCTCTGTTAACTCAATAAAAACAATTATATTCAAGTTCTAAATATTGAGTTTTCTTTCAAAGACCAAATCTCCAAAAATCATAAGAGTCTTATATGGTCCTGTATTCTGTTTGCTATCTTTCAATTCCTTGCCTTGAGTTTCAGCAAATGAAGGAGCTCATCTGGTCTCTTAAACCGGTTTGCTGGATCAGCTGCCTGTATTTTTGCCAGTATTCGTATATAGGCTTCATAGGACATGTAGTCTCCTTCGGAGTCTGCTGATTGATCAATGCACACTTGGTAGGGAGTGAGAAAGGCCAGACATGTTAACCTATTATAGACTGAAAGTACTCTAGGCTCTTATGATTCCTAGTCCAAGGAACCAAAAAGCCAAATAGGATTCACTGCCAAGTTCAGGTCATAGTAGAGGACTGGGGATCACAGGTTTCACTATACTGTAGTTATGAGGTGGGATTCAAGAGCTGGAGTGAGGACTTAGACTAGGAACTGTGTATCAAGCGAGACAGACTCTTGGTACTTACCTTTTTTGCTTCCCAGCTCCATACCAGGTTGCTCTGACCAATCAGCAGACACCCAAGAACAAACACATATCCAAATACTGACAACTGACCCAATGCCCAATTTAGGGAGATCAGATAAGGGATGTGATTTGTATCAGGACAGATGCAGACTGTCTAGATAGTAGTCTGTGCTGTTTATAAAAGAACATATTTATTCTACAAATAGACACTGAGGAGCAGTCATAAACATTAACCCATCTTTATTGTACACATGTGATGTTTGGGTCTATAAAATATACCATGTAAACAAATCCTAACCTAAGATATGGTAGTATTCCACAAATACTTTGCTGGGGTCTATCATGATGTGTCCTTTACTTTGTAAAAACTTGTCCATGGAGTAACTG
The DNA here is from genome assembly GCA_022376925.1 of Tragulus kanchil. Classification (NCBI taxonomy): domain Eukaryota; kingdom Metazoa; phylum Chordata; class Mammalia; order Artiodactyla; family Tragulidae; genus Tragulus; species Tragulus kanchil. The sequence goes on along the minus strand of JAIOJX010000001.1, from coordinate 58,584,681 downwards.
GTTGAAAATCTCCTGGGATGTTCGCTAAAAATACAGATTCCGAGGCCCCGCTCAAGACCTACTAATTTGGCCTGGAGTTGCATCTGAGATCTAAACTTTCAGCAAATGCTTCAGATGATTCTAAGGAGCTACTGGACTCTATGTAATACCACCAGTTCAGTGGTATTTAATAATCAAATTTTATTACTATAGAATAAATACAAATAAATCCTATTTATGCTGAATTCTGAAGCATTATAAAATGATAATAAAGATAAAAACACTCCCCAGTTTATAAAATGTGATTTAAAAATCCTCAGCAACTTAATTATTTGGGACGCTAAATGGTTACCTAATGAGGCTGATCCATAGAAGTTCAGTAAAACCAAAGAAAGGGTGGAAAAAGTACTTGTAATGCAAATAAGCCTAACTACCATTCTTTGTATTAGTTCTAGACAGAAATGTGTTTAAAGATTCAGCTTGGAAGGAATTTAGAGCCACTCTTCCCCCCCACCCCGACCTATTACAGTCCTGGAAATTAGAGCAAAGGCTTTCTCTTCCTTCATTCCTCTTCCAGGGGCTTCCCCCTCTCTACAATTGTCACATCTTTCCTTACCTTCCCTCTGCTCTTCACCCCCGACTAAGAGAGAACAAAAACTTTCCCAGCTTCGAGTCACTGGGGTGGCACCCAAAGCTTGTGTTTGTAACTTTAGAAGAGAAGATCTTCATGCTGACTACAGGAATTGGGGGTGAGGAGCTGGTGGGGAGGTCCTGTTAGGGGAGGGGCCAGGGATTTTCCTCACATTCTCCCTTGATTTGGTGCCTCTGAATTGTCTAAGAAAGGATTAAACGATAATTATTGACATGGTGTATTCAAATTACATTAACTGTAGAAGAATAGCATATATTTCTGCTACTATCTTCCAAATACTGTCCTGTTTACCCTTTTTCACAAGAAAACCCATCAAAAATGGAGACCACTCACTTTAATGGCCGTACTTTCATCAAAGGACTTTGGTGCCCATGCATACAGGTGAATTGATGATTTCAAAGCAATTGCAATGTATGTTGTTTCTTCATGTTGGACTGCAAGGATAAAATACAAAGAAGTAACAATGTCATGGGTTTAATAAGAATACTCAAGTATTTGTATTTGTTGTTGAAAATGTTATAACAATGACAACTAAGAAGGTAACAGCATCCAAGGTGATTTACAGATTCAATGCAATCTCTGTAAAATCCAAATGGCCCCCTATGCATAAATGGAAATGCTGATTAAAATTCACATGGAATTGGAAGAAGTCAAAACACTCTTGAAAATGAAAAACAAAGTTGGAGGACTCACAGTTTCCAGTTTCTAAACTTACTACAAGTTATAGTAATCAAAACAGTATAGTACTGACATAAGGCTAGGCATATAAATCAATGGAGTACAACTGAATGTCTACAGATAAAGTTGTACATTTATGATCAATGGTACCAAGGCTATTCAATAGGGAAATAATTTCTTCATCAGATGGCACTAGGACAACTGAATATTCACATACAAAAAAAGGAATTGAACCTCTAACCTTAATCCACATATACAAAAATTAACTTGAAATGGATCAAAGACCTAAATGTAGGGTTAAAACTATGAAACTCTTAAACGTAAATATAGGAATAAACTGTCATGGTAATAGATTCTCATATTTGACACCAAAAGCATAAGCAACAAAAAAAACAAACAGATAAATTGGGTTTCATTAAAACGAACACATCTATGTATCAAAGGACACTATCAAGTGAATGAAAAGACAAAGCATGGAACAGGTATAAATATTTGCAAATCATATATCTGATTTAGGCTGTCCTGGTTTACCTGTTAGGAGGCCAGATTTTCCTCACATTCTCCCTTGATTTGGTGCCTCTGAATTGTCTAAGAAAGGATTAAACGATAATTATTGACATGGTGTATTCAAATTACATTAACTGTAGAAGAATAGCATATATTTCTGCTACTATCTTCCAAATACTGTCCTGTTTACCCTTTTTCACAAGAAAACCCATCAAAAATGGAGACCACTCACTTTAATGGCCGTACTTTCATCAAAGGACTTTGGTGCCCATGCATACAGGTGAATTGATGATTTCAAAGCAATTGCAATGTATGTTGTTTCTTCATGTTGGACTGCAAGGATAAAATACAAAGAAGTAACAATGTCATGGGTTTAATAAGAATACTCAAGTATTTGTATTTGTTGTTGAAAATGTTATAACAATGACAACTAAGAAGGTAACAGCATCCAAGGTGATTTACAGATTCAATGCAATCTCTGTAAAATCCAAATGGCCCCCTATGCATAAATGGAAATGCTGATTAAAATTCACATGGAATTGGAAGAAGTCAAAACACTCTTGAAAATGAAAAACAAAGTTGGAGGACTCACAGTTTCCAGTTTCTAAACTTACTACAAGTTATAGTAATCAAAACAGTATAGTACTGACATAAGGCTAGGCATATAAATCAATGGAGTACAACTGAATGTCTACAGATAAAGTTGTACATTTATGATCAATGGTACCAAGGCTATTCAATAGGGAAATAATTTCTTCATCAGATGGCACTAGGACAACTGAATATTCACATACAAAAAAAGGAATTGAACCTCTAACCTTAATCCACATATACAAAAATTAACTTGAAATGGATCAAAGACCTAAATGTAGGGTTAAAACTATGAAACTCTTAAACGTAAATATAGGAATAAACTGTCATGGTAATAGATTCTCATATTTGACACCAAAAGCATAAGCAACAAAAAAAACAAACAGATAAATTGGGTTTCATTAAAACGAACACATCTATGTATCAAAGGACACTATCAAGTGAATGAAAAGACAAAGCATGGAACAGGTATAAATATTTGCAAATCATATATCTGATAAGGTCTAGTATCAGCATATATAAAGAATACAACTCAACAACAAAAAGATAAATAGCCCAGTGAAGACAGACAAATGGCCAATAAATACTTGTATGTTCAATATTATTCATCAGGGAAATGGAAATCAAACCTATCATGTGGGGCTTCCCGAGTGGTCCAGTGGGTAAAGAGTCTGCCTTGCCTTGCACTGCAAGGGGCACCAGTTTGATCCCTGTCCCAGGAAGATCCCACGTGCCATGAAGTGGCTAGACTGCTGTGTCCAATTATGACCCAGCACTCTGGAGCGCATGCACCCAGAGCCAATGCTTTGCAGCGAGAGAGGCCACAGCAATGGGAGGCCCACACAGGCCAAAGAACAAAGATGGATGAAAATAAATAAAGACCAATAAAAGTGGCCAAACATTTTTTAAAAAATTGGAAAACTATCATGTGATGCCACTTTATACACACTTGGCTGGCTAGAATCAGAAGACTCACATTTACAAGTGTTGGCAAGGATGAAGTGAAAAATAGAACCTTCATACTTATGGCAACATAAAACAGTGCAGTCAGTCACTCTTACAAATATTCTGGCAGTACTATCTAAGAGAAAAGAAATTATTCTCTCCAGTGTACAAAAACCGTGTATAAAAATGTTCATAGCACAATTATTCCTAGTAGTCAAAGAGTGGAAAATGTGCAAACATATAAACAATGAATTTATAATGGATAAACAAAAGGTGATATATCTATAAAATGCAATACTATTCAGGAATGAAAAGTGACACTGATACATGTTGTACTGGTTAGAGCATGGATGAATACCGCAGCTCATCAGCCGGGTGCATTAAGAATAGCAGGTGTGACGAGACTTTTAACACACACACACACACACACATTAAGAATAGCAGGTGTGACGAGACTTTTAACACACACACACACACACACACACACACACACACGCACGCGCGCGTGCGCGATGGTAATGGGGGGCTTGAGACCTCTTGAGTCAAGGCCCCAAACACATTCAACAGTGTGCTTTTATTCAGTGCTAAAGCCTCCAAGTGTTTATGGGGAATGCTATTAGCACAGGCTGGGAATCAGACACAGCCCTATTCAATAATCACCCTTTGTGACTTTAGGTCACTTATATTATCTTCCCAATGGACAGAGCGCATTACAGCTGGTGGGCAATGGTACCAGCAAGAGGTTGAGTCTGCACAGACCCAGCGTTCCAAAGTCCATAGCAGATCTCCCACCTGTTGCTGTTCAGTACAACCGCAGCTAATGAGCTCATGTGAATTGAATCGGCTTGCTTTTTGTCTTAGTTTTTTCATTTCTAAGATGGTTTTCTCCTGGCTCGGCCAAAGCTGCAAATACCTTCTCTAGTTTGTTTCCCCACAGATGAACCTTGCAAATATTATGGTAAGTGACAGAAGCTTGTCACAGAAGACCATATAATGTATAATGTCATTTAAATAAATCATGGAGAAAAGACAAATCTATAGCAAATAAAGTAGATCAGTAGCTACTAAGGACTAGGAAGGGAATAAGGTAAGAGGAATGAAATGTGCAGTGATTGCTAATGGCCAGGAGGTTTCTTTTTAGAATGATGAAAATCTGATCATGGTAATGGTTACACAATTCTATAAACATACTGCAACCCATTTAATTGTGCAGTTTAATTGGGTGTATTTTACAGTATATAAATTATTTCAATAGAGCTTTTTTATGAAAGAAAGTATATAGAAAGTATATAAAAAGTATATGTTTACCCTTGGCTAGATCTTCTGGCTCTTATGAAGTATGTTGTCCTACTTCTAGATTTATAATTGTGCTAAATCCCTCTTCTTTGGCAGAGATCATGCGTCTGGTCTCTCTAGCCAGACCTTTTCTGAGACTAATACTAGGAATTATCTCTCTCCTTTTCCTTCCTCTCTCCTTCTCTCTCTGTGTCTCTGCCTCAGTTTAGCTTCACTTTCTTTCTTTTTTTGAACTGTTCAGAAGTAGGTCAAAGAAGCATGATTACAAAACTCCCAACATGCAAACAAATTCTCTGTTAAGCAAATACTGTTGATAAGTTTAATATACATTGCTACTTGATGTCAGCCCACTATTTTGTGGACCTCGGAAGGCTATGGAAATACCATGCAAGTATAGCTATGTTGTTGTCCTCCTTTGTAAAGGTGCTACTGTTCCATCTGTCATTAGGACAAGTGTTATTGGTGCCAGGAAAACTAGACTAAACTAGTCCATCTGTTTCACAAAAGCACAGGACTACCTTTGCAAGGTGACTATCTTTGTAAACTCTCTTTTATTGAACTGAAAGCTCGATAAGTTAGTAAGAGGCACTTCTTCATCAACTTCTGGGTTGACATCTAGGAATATTTTTCACCTCTGGCTACTATATTTATATGATCTGGAGGAAAGTAGTGATACACAAAACTAGAAGAAAGTACTATATTTATTTAGTGCCTAAGTGTCTGGGTACTCAATTCTACCTTCATTGATGTGTATGTACATATGTACACACATATGGAAACCTATCCTCAGAAAGCCTCTTAGTATGCAGAATAGAAATGGTCAGTCAGGACAGAAATATCCTGCCACAACTCATACAGTGTGGTTCCAACTATCTCTCACCAATGCTACTAGTTTTACCTGATATGCAATTAGTAAAGAGGAAAGAAGAAAGGGGATATGCTTCAGAAATAGAAAGAATAGGATAACATTACTTCTAAGCTGTTGATAGATGATAGCAGGACTCTGAGACCCTGGATTTGTTCATTCCACGCTGGATGGTTGTGAAGGCACAGGATATATGAGGCACACTCATCAGACAGGAAATATTTAGAAATTATACTCATGAATATCATCAGTGGGAATGAGAGCCAGCAGACAATTGATAAATTTTCTTTTTGCCTCATGGTAAAGTTTCCTGGTCAGTATTAAGAGGGACTTTCCAATTTTGAAAAAAGGAATTATGCTGTGATCCTATTTTATTGCTGTTCTAAGGAAAGCTAATGTCATACAAATCTCCTTGCAGGTATTTTGAACATACATTAACATTTATACAATTGAAGTTAAATAAAAGCAGGAAGAAACATCAGTTAATATGAACTAATTAGAGTGACTGGGAAGGAAAGAAAGTGGGAAAAGTAAACCTAACTTAATTTCAATAGCTATTTCATTCCATCAATACTTTTTCAATAACAGCCATGACTATGGTATACAAGACCTGAAAAAGTCTCAATGAAATTCACTCTTTTTTGTATCTGAAGTTGTCAATCTTTTCCTTTCTCTACTTTGCCTTTCACAAGAATGTACTTCACCAAAAGAAGGCTAGAAAAATTTATATAGCTATAGTGAATGGCAACCCACTCCAGTATTCTTGCCTGGGAAGTTCTTTGGACAGAGGAGCAAGATGGGCTACAGTCCACGGGGTTGCAAAAGAGTTGGACATGAAAACAACTAAACAACAACCACAACAAACGTGAAATGAGACTTACGGACACTGAAGTGTTCACAGCCTGTCAACTTATCAATAGCTTTGCAGGCTTCCTCTGTTTTAAGCATTTCCTCTTGTCTTCTTTTACTTTCTGGATCATCATTCAAAATCTTATTTCTCAGCCAGGTCAAATGATAAACCCGAAGTCTGTTCTTACGGCCTGATAGATAAGAAAAGATACAAGGTTTTAATTAAATCTATAAAATGTACATATTAGAAGAACAAAAAAGGTAAAAAGTATTTTGTCTTTTTAATCAAGTCTTTTAATTAAAGTAAAAAGCACTTTAAAAAAACTATACTGCCTCTAGTCTCCCCTTTAGAGTCTGGAAATGTGATAGCAAAGTTTCTCTTAGTCTCTCACTTCCAAGAGATAGCCGAAGTGTCTACCAGCTATCTATGAAGAAGTGAGTGTGAAATACTTCTTTGGAACAGGTTAAGACTATTATTGTGTGGGCAAGAGAATTAACATCCATTCATTGGTACCTTAGCTTTTTAACTAAAGCCATGACCTTTCTGGGATTCAGAGACCCAGAAGCTATCTCCGGTAGTATCTATATAAGAGAAGATATGTTGGTGTAGGCCTTCTTGGCCAGTGAGATGGGTCTATTTACTCTTTCATTCCAGTAAACTTAAAAAGGTATTTTGAACATACATTAACATTTAACAATTGAAGTTAAATAAAAGCAGGAAGAAACATCAGTTAATATGAACTAATTAGAGTGACTGGGAAGGAAAGAAAGTGGGAAAAGTAAACCTAACTTAATTTCAATAGCTATTTCATTCCATCAATACTTTTTCAATAACAGCCATGACTATGGTATACAAGACCTGAAAAAGTCTCAATGAAATTCACTCTTTTTTGTATCTGAAGTTGTCAATCTTTTCCTTTCTCTACTTTGCCTTTCACAAGAATGTACTTCACCAAAAGAAGGCTAGAAAAATTTATATAGCTATAGTGAATGGCAACCCACTCCAGTATTCTTGCCTGGGAAGTTCTTTGGACAGAGGAGCAAGATGGGCTACAGTCCACGGGGTTGCAAAAGAGTTGGACATGAAAACAACTAAACAACAACCACAACAAACGTGAAATGAGACTTACGGACACTGAAGTGTTCACAGCCTGTCAACTTATCAATAGCTTTGCAGGCTTCCTCTGTTTTAAGCATTTCCTCTTGTCTTCTTTTACTTTCTGGATCATCATTCAAAATCTTATTTCTCAGCCAGGTCAAATGATAAACCCGAAGTCTGTTCTTACGGCCTGATAGATAAGAAAAGATACAAGGTTTTAATTAAATCTATAAAATGTACATATTAGAAGAACAAAAAAGGTAAAAAGTATTTTGTCTTTTTAATCAAGTCTTTTAATTAAAGTAAAAAGCACTTTAAAAAAACTATACTGCCTCTAGTCTCCCCTTTAGAGTCTGGAAATGTGATAGCAAAGTTTCTCTTAGTCTCTCACTTCCAAGAGATAGCCGAAGTGTCTACCAGCTATCTATGAAGAAGTGAGTGTGAAATACTTCTTTGGAACAGGTTAAGACTATTATTGTGTGGGCAAGAGAATTAACATCCATTCATTGGTACCTTAGCTTTTTAACTAAAGCCATGACCTTTCTGGGATTCAGAGACCCAGAAGCTATCTCCGGTAGTATCTATATAAGAGAAGATATGTTGGTGTAGGCCTTCTTGGCCAGTGAGATGGGTCTATTTACTCTTTCATTCCAGTAAACTTAAAAAGAAATTGAACAACTTTATTATTTTGTTCAGCCCAATCCATCTTTAATGTTAACTTTCTAACTGTAATTCCATCAAGTTCTTACAGTTCCTTCAAAAAAACAAGCCATTAAAAGTACACATAGGATTTATGACTATAAGGTTTCTAGGCCCAATAAGATTCTTACTTATATAACTAATATTACACATATTTTTACACATTTTTGAGTCGTATTAGAATTCAAGTATTTATGTATATATTGCCATTCTATTCTCAAATAATAAAATTGATTTCCAAACTCTCAGAGAGCTTTCTATACTGATTTCTGAGTACTATCTGATGCAAAAATAATCCACATTTAAGAGAAACTTCACCATTAAAGAGAGGCTATCTGGGTTAGAGAAAGCTGGATCAAATGAAATCTGTTATCCAGATGTGTAGTCTGTAAGCTACCCAGATGTTTTCAAACACTAAATGTTGCTTCTGTGTGCCTCAAGCAATTACAAATGAATGGCTATGAAACATGATCAAAAATTCATGACACTTTAGTATATCTGTAGAGGATTTTCTCTAACCAAAACTTAAAGCAAATTTAATCATATTTAGGACTATACATAATCATGAATTAATGTGAAATATCATTATAAAATACAGATAGGAAGTATATAAGCACATAAAAATGACTATGATTAGCATCATTTTATTCTACAGTCAAACCATTTTTTTCCTAGTCTTTTAACAGTAGTTTTTTGCCTAAAGTCAGCATTAATGTGAGTGCTCTCCTGACACAAAGTACTGTTTAGTAATCACAACAATTATTAACATCCATATACTTGGTCTCATATTCGAAGGTTCAGGCTCTGACTGACCAAAACTAAAAAGGTCCACCACTATGTGGGAAGAATAGAGGATCCATCCTTGTTACTAGCCTTATCTGTAGACCCTTACTATAGAGCTATGGCAGGGACAACAGAGTCTCATTTTTATCCAGTAATTGTCCTCTTTGATTTTCATTGTTTCTAACACATCACAAGAAAAGTATACAGTGGAGATTAGTGTGGTCATGAGTGCATGGGTGACTGAAGCTGTGACTTGTGACGTTGTGCATGATTACTCAGAGAAGACCCAACAGGATGGAAACAACATGCTTTTTCCTTATCACTGACCTAGGAGAGGTACATTGCAATCAAATATCCAGACACCAAAGGAGAGTCAGAAGTGTAAATTGTAAATAGTTAAAGAAAATACAAGCAGGAAAGCCTGGTGTCCCAATTAAAGGTTGTATTTATAGTGCTTTTCTATGAACATTTTCACTTGAGAAAGTCTTTAGCCCAGTTTGCAACCTAATTAATCTACATAATTACTCAGCTAATTTTAGTTCTTAAACAAACCAGAGATGGTAATCAGCAGATTGAGTGGCTCTACAACTTGAATCTGACGGAATGGTCTTCGCTTTATAAGTTTAGTAATGTCTGCCTTTCCGCTTCTGTCCATCAAATATAGATTCGATCGAGTTCCCAACAGCAAATTCACTCCTGTTCATATATAAAAAGAAATGTGCTATATTAGCTCAGATTACATTTTTGTAATTGCATTTATATTAGTATTTTTACTTCTCCAGTGTGTTGATCTATTTAAATGTGATGTTTATCATTTTAAGCTAATGTTAACTTCATTTTGTGTAAAAAAGAACTCTCTAAGTAACAGAACAAATTAATTTTTGTCAAAATATAGAGGACAATACCTTCTGGTAATATTCTACTGGCTGGTGTCTGATGTGCCATCACACAAATAGAACTTTATGTGTTATCTCAGTACCTTTTAGTAGTGTCCCATACTTTGTAAGAATCAATCAACTCTTTTGAAGGTTATCATTAAAGATGCCTAGTATATATAAAGTCTTTAATTTAGTTGATTTCTCATTTCTAACTATAACATAGTTTTAATGTTTTTAAAATAATTATATGTAAATTATGAGTGATTCTGTGTTTTTGCATATATTAAAAATTATCTTGCTGAATGTCCATAAAATTAGTTCCTAATTTCATGTATTTACATTCTATACTCTGTTATTTGTGTGTTGGCTCTATTCATTTAAATATAAGTAGTATTTAAGGACTGAATGAGAAGACTAAAATAGCAGTTTCAAATAAAGAAAATCTTTTTTTGTAGACCCTTACTATAGAGCTATGGCAGGGACAACAGAGTCTCATTTTTATCCAGTAATTGTCCTCTTTGATTTTCATTGCACAAAGAAAAGTATACAGTGGAGATTAGTGTGGTCATGAGTGCATGGGTGACTGAAGCTGTGACTTGTGACGTTGTGCATGATTACTCAGAGAAGACCCAACAGGATGGAAACAACATGCTTTTTCCTTATCACTGACCTAGGAGAGGTACATTGCAATCAAATATCCAGACACCAAAGGAGAGTCAGAAGTGTAAATTGTAAATAGTTAAAGAAAATACAAGCAGGAAAGCCTGGTGTCCCAATTAAAGGTTGTATTTATAGTGCTTTTCTATGAACATTTTCACTTGAGAAAGTCTTTAGCCCAGTTTGCAACCTAATTAATCTACATAATTACTCAGCTAATTTTAGTTCTTAAACAAACCAGAGATGGTAATCAGCAGATTGAGTGGCTCTACAACTTGAATCTGACGGAATGGTCTTCGCTTTATAAGTTTAGTAATGTCTGCCTTTCCGCTTCTGTCCATCAAATATAGATTCGATCGAGTTCCCAACAGCAAATTCACTCCTGTTCATATATAAAAAGAAATGTGCTATATTAGCTCAGATTACATTTTTGTAATTGCATTTATATTAGTATTTTTACTTCTCCAGTGTGTTGATCTATTTAAATGTGATGTTTATCATTTTAAGCTAATGTTAACTTCATTTTGTGTAAAAAAGAACTCTCTAAGTAACAGAACAAATTAATTTTTGTCAAAATATAGAGGACAATACCTTCTGGTAATATTCTACTGGCTGGTGTCTGATGTGCCATCACACAAATAGAACTTTATGTGTTATCTCAGTACCTTTTAGTAGTGTCCCATACTTTGTAAGAATCAATCAACTCTTTTGAAGGTTATCATTAAAGATGCCTAGTATATATAAAGTCTTTAATTTAGTTGATTTCTCATTTCTAACTATAACATAGTTTTAATGTTTTTAAAATAATTATATGTAAATTATGAGTGATTCTGTGTTTTTGCATATATTAAAAATTATCTTGCTGAATGTCCATAAAATTAGTTCCTAATTTCATGTATTTACATTCTATACTCTGTTATTTGTGTGTTGGCTCTATTCATTTAAATATAAGTAGTATTTAAAGACTGAATGAGAAGACTAAAATAGCAGTTTCAAATAAATTTAGAATACACTTCAAATAGGGGTTCAAGATCAAGTTAGTGGAGTGGAAAGACTCTGAAAACACCTCTTTCCATGGGCACATAAAAATTACAACTATTTACAGAGCAACTGTCTATAAGAATTTTCCACAACTAAAGGCCTAAAGAAGGGGCCACAATAAGATGGGAGTGACTGACAGAGATATAGTTTAGTAAAGGTGCATACCCCAGAGTAGATGATTCATAAACAAGAGGGATGTCATAGCTACAGAGGTTCTTCCCAAGGAGTATTGGGTCTAAGATGCACATTGGGTTCCTCAGCCCTTGGATCCAACACTAGAAAGATGCACTCCTAGAACAATTGACTCTGAAAATCAAATGGGGCTTAAGTTCAGGAGATCTAGAGGGCTATAGGGAAAGGAAATTCCATTCTTACAGGGCATGCACAGAATCTCATGTGCTCCAAGTGACAAGGCAGACAGTAGTTTGAAAGATGCCTGGGTCAGACCAACTTATTAATCTTGGAGAAGCCCCCTGGAGAGGCATGAGGCAGCTGGAATCTCCTTTGGGATTGGGACACTGGCACCGGCCACTTTGGGCATCTCGCTGTACCATGCTAACACATAATACAATCATTTATATTTTAAAATATAAAACCACAAGTTATAAAAATGAGTCACTAGACATTAAATTCATCTCTTAGTAGTTGCCTGACTGAAATGATAATGAAGTAAACTTTGCCTTCTTGTTATGTGACACGTTACATTAGTAGAACTTTGAGGATGGCTTGTTTTTTTTTTCCCAAAACTCTAATGTTTGCTACACTGCTCTATTTTTTTTAATTTTTATTTTACTGTTTACTTTTACAGAGTTTTGTTGTTTACAGATATGTATGATCCCAGATACACTGCTCTATTTTTAATTTAAAATTCTGTCCCCTGTTCAATCATACATTAAGCAAAATCTGTAAAAGTGCCAGGTTGGAGGCTGGCATTTATTTTGGATTTTTTCCTTCCTTGCATTCATTTATTCTGTTTCATTTATGATTCAGATTGGCTTGAGGTAAAAAAAAAATGTCTCAGCATTACCAATGTGGTTAAAATTCTTCTTGAAAAAAGGATGGAAGAAGTATATCAAAGTTAAGATATTATACAAGGAATTTTCTCTCTAAATTCTAAAGATATTTTAAAAACAAGAACCAAAGAAATTTTTTTGTAATATCTCTTTAGGTATTATACATTACATTCTACCCCCAAATAAAAATGCTAAGCTTGAATTTTAAAATAATAATAATCTAGTCCAACTTTATATTTAACAAAATCAATTCAGATTATTAAAAAAAATGAACAGAATAGGGAGTAATTCAACATCAAACTTCGCTGAGTGAAAATAAATCTGCAAATAAATAAGTTAACTATTCTCTATGTGTGTTTACCTATGTGTAATTATGCATATATGTGTAATTATGTATATATACACATATATATACATACACACATACTTGGAAGTAGGTTATCAATAATAAATGCATATTTTTATATCTGTGCTTTTTTACAAGTTTGTTACATATTCCTTAAAACACAACAACTCAGTTTTAAGAAATAAAACTCACCCCACAAAGAACCACAGCAGATCTCAGAAGTGAATTCCTTTTCATACATGTGGATTAGTGGTTTTTTACATTCAGGAGACACATATAATGGGTTAACATTAACATCAGAGGGTTGCTTAGATGATTTCTCAGGTACTTCCACTAGTTCAGCATGTACTGTGAAGAGAATATATTGAGAGAACTTACTAGTGCATACATCATATGCACTTGAGTGTTTCTATAAATGAGACACAGCTTAGAAAAATTCCTTTTCTTTTATTGTATTTAATTTTTTACTGGAACTATCATTTCTATAGCTCATAAATCATCAGATGGCACAGATCAAGACAGAATACATTTCTGAATATGAATGTATTTCAAGTTATTGTGATTAGATATCAAATAAAATCCAGATGAGGGAGCTCATTTCTCAATTATTGTTCAAATTTAGGTGCTATAAAGATGCAATGAAGATTAGTTTTTTTTTTTTTTTAATCCATCTGAATTTATGTCAACTGAGTATCAGAATGACTTGATTCTTTTCTGATAATGAACCAGTGAGTAAACATTGTATTTAATATGGGAACAAACTGCAGCATTTGGAGATTTTATTAAATACACTTACAGATGGCACAGGCAAAGTCACTATTTGTAGTCCTTTCAGAACCGTTGGAAGGAGATGAATGACTGGCAGAAAAACCCGATTCTGTTGATACTTCTGATACATCCACAGTGTCATTCTCAACACCAGGTGCTGCGGTTGCAGCAACGGAGGCAATAACATTTGCGGCCTCACTTCTACCACCTGACTCCTAAAAGATGATCAAAAACTGATTTTGACTTTATTAGGAAACTAACAGTAAGAGAAATATAAGATGTCTAGGGGTTACTTGAAAAAGGGAATACAAATTTTGTAACATCTATAATGCTTTATCCTTATAAAATCCACATTTACCAGTAGAACTCAAGAATGTTATCAGAAAAGAAACAACTGATTTATACTGAGACAACTGATATCAGAGCAGAAGTTCAAGGAGCATGAAATCCTCAGCTGTATAAATTTGGGGATCTAAAATTTGTGGAATTTTTACTATGCATCAGATGCCCTCCTGAGCATCTTATTTACATATTGTTGTGAATCCTTATGACAACACCAACAATAAATTTGATTATTTCCCTTTTACTTATAAGGAAACCAAAGCTTATTGAAGCTAAATAATTCATTCAAAGTCACGAAATAATTAGGGGGATCAGAGTTTGAAGCCAAAGTCTGTCTGATTCAGTTAGCTGCATGAAAAAAAAAATGTACTACTGTGCTGGATTCAATTTCATTTTGTCTAATGACAAAGTTAATGATAGAAAATCAACCAACACAATTTCTGGAGCATAAACATGCTTCAGTGAAGATATAGCTAAATTCTATTAACTTACAGAGAAGAAATTCAAGGATAAAAGTCACAAAATGTGACAGAATTTATGTGTGATGCCATATGATGTGGAAAGACACACCAAATGTTTTTGGTAAATCCGTTTGCTGGATTAAAAATTGTAGGGAGCTCATTTCTCAATTATTGTTCAAATTTAGGTGCTATAAAGATGCAATGAAGATTAGTTTTTTTTTTTTTTTAATCCATCTGAATTTATGTCAACTGAGTATCAGAATGACTTGATTCTTTTCTGATAATGAACCAGTGAGTAAACATTGTATTTAATATGGGAACAAACTGCAGCATTTGGAGATTTTATTAAATACACTTACAGATGGCACAGGCAAAGTCACTATTTGTAGTCCTTTCAGAACCGTTGGAAGGAGATGAATGACTGGCAGAAAAACCCGATTCTGTTGATACTTCTGATACATCCACAGTGTCATTCTCAACACCAGGTGCTGCGGTTGCAGCAACGGAGGCAATAACATTTGCGGCCTCACTTCTACCACCTGACTCCTAAAAGATGATCAAAAACTGATTTTGACTTTATTAGGAAACTAACAGTAAGAGAAATATAAGATGTCTAGGGGTTACTTGAAAAAGGGAATACAAATTTTGTAACATCTATAATGCTTTATCCTTATAAAATCCACATTTACCAGTAGAACTCAAGAATGTTATCAGAAAAGAAACAACTGATTTATACTGAGACAACTGATATCAGAGCAGAAGTTCAAGGAGCATGAAATCCTCAGCTGTATAAATTTGGGGATCTAAAATTTGTGGAATTTTTACTATGCATCAGATGCCCTCCTGAGCATCTTATTTACATATTGTTGTGAATCCTTATGACAACACCAACAATAAATTTGATTATTTCCCTTTTACTTATAAGGAAACCAAAGCTTATTGAAGCTAAATAATTCATTCAAAGTCACGAAATAATTAGGGGGATCAGAGTTTGAAGCCAAAGTCTGTCTGATTCAGTTAGCTGCATGAAAAAAAAAATGTACTACTGTGCTGGATTCAATTTCATTTTGTCTAATGACAAAGTTAATGATAGAAAATCAACCAACACAATTTCTGGAGCATAAACATGCTTCAGTGAAGATATAGCTAAATTCTATTAACTTACAGAGAAGAAATTCAAGGATAAAAGTCACAAAATGTGACAGAATTTATGTGTGATGCCATATGATGTGGAAAGACACACCAAATGTTTTTGGTAAATCCGTTTGCTGATAAGTACTTCTTTATGTTGAAACAATGATTCTTAGCATTGATACTGTTATCCTGTCCTGTCAAAACCTTGTTTTTATGATCTTTTCTGCCACAAAAATGTTACATGGCAACACGTTCTTTTAAAATTAAAATGAAAAGAAGATCCATTTACTCTGTAAATGTCAAAAACATTTCTTAAGGTAACTGGAGATACCTGGGTTGCTATGAAAACTATGCTGGGACAGCTTGTTTTAATGTCTTTAATTAAGATAAGTAGGTAGGAAGTTAGGTAGGTAGGTAATAGCTGCTTACTAAGATGGATGGAAGAATAGATGGGTGGATACAAAGACAGGTAGACAAATAGACAGAGACAGACATAGATACCTTCCTACTGATATTTCTTTCCTATTGGAAATCATCTAGGGAGTTTCTTCCTTCTTTGTTTTTTGTTTGTTTGTTTGTTTTTTTGTTTCCTTCCTTTGACTTCTGTAATTATGGTATGCCTACCATAAACCAAGTCCTAGGTTGGACCCTGGGATTTGGTGAGTAGGTAGAGAAAAGTTGTCAAGGATGGATTAAACATAGTATGAACTGGATCATGAAGGAGGACTAGTTCACAAGCAAAGAAGAGATAAGGGGAAGCCATATAGACAGAAGGAATTGCTTGCACAAGGTCACCAATTCACAAAGAGCATGGTATCTTCTAAGTTACTATGCATCAGATGCCCTCCTGAGCATCTTACATTTTATAAAAAAGGAAACCAAAGCTTATTGAAGCTAAATAATTCATTCAAAGTCACGAAATAATTAGGGGATCAGAGTTTGAAGCCAAAGTCTGTCTGATTCAGTTAGCTGCATGAAAAAAATGTACTACTGTGCTGGATTCAATTTCATTTTGTCTAATGACAAAGTTAATGATAGAAAATCAACCAACACAATTTCTGGAGCATAAACATGCTTCAGTGAAGATATAGCTAAATTCTATTAACTTACAGAGAAGAAATTCAAGGATAAAAGTCACAAAATGTGACAGAATTTATGTGTGATGCCATATGATGTGGAAAGACACACCAAATGTTTTTGGTAAATCCGTTTGCTGATAAGTACTTCTTTATGTTGAAACAATGATTCTTAGCATTGATACTGTTATCCTGTCCTGTCAAAACCTTGTTTTTATGATCTTTTCTGCCACAAAAATGTTACATGGCAACACGTTCTTTTAAAATTAAAATGAAAAGAAGATCCATTTACTCTGTAAATGTCAAAAACATTTCTTAAGGTAACTGGAGATACCTGGGTTGCTATGAAAACTATGCTGGGACAGCTTGTTTTAATGTCTTTAATTAAGATAAGTAGGTAGGAAGTTAGGTAGGTAGGTAATAGCTGCTTACTAAGATGGATGGAAGAATAGATGGGTGGATACAAAGACAGGTAGACAAATAGACAGAGACAGACATAGATACCTTCCTACTGATATTTCTTTCCTATTGGAAATCATCTAGGGAGTTTCTTCCTTCTTTGTTTTTTGTTTGTTTGTTTGTTTTTTTGTTTCCTTCCTTTGACTTCTGTAATTATGGTATGCCTACCATAAACCAAGTCCTAGGTTGGACCCTGGGATTTGGTGAGTAGGTAGAGAAAAGTTGTCAAGGATGGATTAAACATAGTATGAACTGGATCATGAAGGAGGACTAGTTCACAAGCAAAGAAGAGATAAGGGGAAGCCATATAGACAGAAGGAATTGCTTGCACAAGGTCACCAATTCACAAAAGAGCATGGTATCTTCTAAGTTAGTCTGTATGATAGGACAATGGTCCGGGGAAGTAAACTGGCATGATAGTTCCTCTGTCTGGAATTTCACCTCTGTTTTCAGATATCTGATAGTCCCCATTTGTCAAGATTTAATTCAAATACAACATGCTCCAAGAAATCTTCTCTTTGATAATTCTTATTTATCTAGCATCTGTGAAGCTATTTGAGCTTTTTTTTTTTCTCGGTGTACATTTTTTAAAATTTTTTAACTTATTTTTTTATTTTTATTTTACTTTTTACTTTTACAGAGTTTTGTTGTTTACAGATATGTATGATCCCAGATTAGTCATATGCATATCCCTTCATCCCACCCTCCCAGGCCATCACATAGCGCCCCTGCAGGATCCCCTTTTCTCACAGCACAATGATAATAGCTATTTTTTTCATATATGATAGTATAGGTTTTCATGCTACTTCCTTTATGCCTCCCACCCACTGTTCATTCCCCACAATGTCCATTTGAGCATTTTTAAACTTATTTATAAAGTCTGTACATGTTTTGTGAATGACAAAATCATTGTCTAAACACAGTATACTACTTCATTTTAATTTGTATGTGTCAGCAGTTCCTCAAAAAGTTGAAACACAAGCTAATAATTCCACTCCTAGGTATACAATTCAAAGAATTAAAAACAGGTGCTCCAACAACAGATACTTGTACACCAATATTCACAGCAGCCAAAGATGAAAATGAGTCTATTAAAAGAGGAATGCATAAACAAACTGATATATTCATATGATGGAATATTATTCAGCCTTAAAAAGGAGGGGAATTCTGATACATGATGGTAAATGGGTGAACCCTAAAAATATTATACTAAGTGAGGCAGACAGAAAAAGAAAAATATTGTATGATTCTGCTTATATAAGTTACCTAGACATAAAGTAGAATGGAACTTTGGGAACTAGGGGAGGGATAATGGGAAGTTAATTGTTTGAGATGATAAAAAGTCTCCATCAATTAATAGTAATAATGGTTGTACAACATTGCAGATGTACTTAACTCCACTGTATACTTAAAAATGCTTAAAATGTAAAACTTTCTGTTTTCTGTATTCTATCACAATAAAAACCTCCTAGGAAAAAAATGTATATGTTAAGAGATGTTATCCCAAGCATGAAACTTCAGTAATAAAGGTGGACAACAAAAAAGATTTTGTTTCCTTGGAAGAAAATAGGAATCACCCAATTTAGAAGAAATAAAGATGTATATACAGCTATAATTTAAAATATTTTAAGGTGTTTGAATAGAAGTTTACCATATATTTGTAATGGCTGGAAATACGACACATCACATAAAGAAATGTATTCACAAGGAGATGAATTCAGTCTCCTTTTCAAATGGTGTGTTACCTCTGGTTGATGGTCAAATTCCTGGAATGCTGGTCTCTCCAATACTGGATCATCTGTCTCTGAGCAATTTTCTCCTCCATTGTATTCTAGGGCTTCACTCTCTTCATTAGTTCCACTGACTCCTTCATTTCCATTACCCTCCTTGCCTCTTCTTCCACAGCCTGTACTGGCTCTGTGTCCTTCATAGTCTCCAAAGGCTGCACTGTCTCCACTGGCTGCACTTCCTGCATGGCTTCTACTAACTCTCTGGCTTCTATAGCTGCTGAAAGTTCCTTCTCCAATATCACTTCCATCTTTACCATCTTGCTTGTAGCTTCTGCCTCTGCCACAGCTTGGCCTGATAACAAGATCCAATTAATGCTAGAAAGTAGCCCAGTGAAAACATATTTGAAAGTCAACAAATGAAACAACATTAAAATGCTTTACACATAGGTACCACCCCTATGTGAACATTACTGGTATGATATAGATATGAAAAATGTCCCTATGTTCTGTCAGTCTTAATACTGAATTAATATCATAGCCACCATCAATTCCCTGGCTGCATTTGGATAGCAGATGGAAAAGAGCTTGTATCCTTTATTAGGAACATGTGTCAGGTTAGCAGCAATAATATGTTTTTTTCTAAAATCATAAACTACTTCATACATTAGCAACTTCACAGCCACATGAATGATTAAGCCCCTATTTTTCACTCAACCACAACTTACTTGAATAATTCTTGCAATATATTTATATTAATTTAAATACATGCCTTGCTCTTCTAACATGTGTATCATCCATTTTGTAACAGATTTTCACTGATCATTCCACTAGTATCACCAGGAAGTTCACTGATATAGATCTCATTTAGCTAAGACAGTCACTTAATTACTTGCTAGGATCACCAAGCTTAGCAAAATGTCTCAATAGTCTTTTGCATAAGAGACAGCATTAATATGTAACTATGATAATTTAAAATATTTTAAGGTGTTTGAATAGAAGTTTACCATATATTTGTAATGGCTGGAAATACGACACATCACATAAAGAAATGTATTCACAAGGAGATGAATTCAGTCTCCTTTTCAAATGGTGTGTTACCTCTGGTTGATGGTCAAATTCCTGGAATGCTGGTCTCTCCAATACTGGATCATCTGTCTCTGAGCAATTTTCTCCTCCATTGTATTCTAGGGCTTCACTCTCTTCATTAGTTCCACTGACTCCTTCATTTCCATTACCCTCCTTGCCTCTTCTTCCACAGCCTGTACTGGCTCTGTGTCCTTCATAGTCTCCAAAGGCTGCACTGTCTCCACTGGCTGCACTTCCTGCATGGCTTCTACTAACTCTCTGGCTTCTATAGCTGCTGAAAGTTCCTTCTCCAATATCACTTCCATCTTTACCATCTTGCTTGTAGCTTCTGCCTCTGCCACAGCTTGGCCTGATAACAAGATCCAATTAATGCTAGAAAGTAGCCCAGTGAAAACATATTTGAAAGTCAACAAATGAAACAACATTAAAATGCTTTACACATAGGTACCACCCCTATGTGAACATTACTGGTATGATATAGATATGAAAAATGTCCCTATGTTCTGTCAGTCTTAATACTGAATTAATATCATAGCCACCATCAATTCCCTGGCTGCATTTGGATAGCAGATGGAAAAGAGCTTGTATCCTTTATTAGGAACATGTGTCAGGTTAGCAGCAATAATATGTTTTTTTCTAAAATCATAAACTACTTCATACATTAGCAACTTCACAGCCACATGAATGATTAAGCCCCTATTTTTCACTCAACCACAACTTACTTGAATAATTCTTGCAATATATTTATATTAATTTAAATACATGCCTTGCTCTTCTAACATGTGTATCATCCATTTTGTAACAGATTTTCACTGATCATTCCACTAGTATCACCAGGAAGTTCACTGATATAGATCTCATTTAGCTAAGACAGTCACTTAATTACTTGCTAGGATCACCAAGCTTAGCAAAATGTCTCAATAGTCTTTTGCATAAGAGACAGCATTAATATGTAACTATGATAATTCTAAAAGCAAATGAATTTGAAATCAGAATTTCTGGTAGTTTTTTTAGCTGACAATAAAAAGTGTTGAATAGTAAGTAGTCTGTTCTATCATGTAAAGCCCCAGTAACATTTGAAAATTAACAAAACAAAATATGAATTTCAATATTATAAAGCAAACAATTCTCCCACTTCTAATTATTTTTCTAAAAGTATAAATGCATACTATACTAATGAATTATTTTTGAGAGCAGTTTAAATACAAACCATAAGCATATAATAAATAAGAACATATGGTTTATAAAGCAGGATCAAGTAACTATATATATATAGCAAAAAGCTGGTGGAATGCCAAAACCACTACATCAGTAAATATTACCATTTTGAGTAACTACTCTATAAGAAGATAAAATTGAATGAGCATTGAATTTAGTCACAGCAGTTTTCAGAATCTCAAGGATGTTAGTAAGTTTGAGCTTAAAATTATCAAGTGAGTATCATATCAGCACTTCATTTTTCTCAGTAAATTAGAGATTTTTTTCACAAACATCAGGGCTTCAACTTACGATTTTTAAGAAGCACACTATTTAATTTGTCACCCAATTTATCACACTTATTGTGCATTACAGGTTAGAATGATTCAGTAACATTAATTTTAATAGAAATACTCCAACAATTCCAGGTATAAAGAATCTAATAAATAGTCAAATGCTAATAAAATATAGTATTACAAGAAATGCAAAATTAAGTATCTTGCATTAAAGTAATTTTTAATAAAATAATTTAAAAATCTGTTATTAAAAATCAATCATTTACTAATATACTAATGCAATTCATTCACCCTGTTGATGATACATTTTGAAAGTAAACCAATGATGCAAATTGTTCTGTAATGATAAAACATGGACAATGTGAGTAACCTAGAAAAACCAACCTTGGCCAACCAGGAGCATCATCACGATTATCGCCTTTGTCATCAACAACCTCATTATTGTCATTATCATCATCATGGTCTTCGCCAACATCATTAGCCTGATCAGCCTGGTTATCTAACTCATCACTGCCATTGTCATGATCATAAGTATCTTCATAAGCATCATTAGAATCATTATCATCATCACCATCAGTATCAGCACCAGCGTCATAGAGTTCAACATAATCACCATCCTCTTCAGGTGGGTGAACAATAGGTGCAGGAGTCAACCAATCACTCCGGAAGATTTCAGACAGTGCATTATAGCCCACCCATTCATTTGTCAAGTAAACGGGGGGTGATACTTTTCCTACTTTAAATCCATCTGGAACCTGTGTGCACAAGAAAGGTTAATGTAGTCTCTAGTAGCCTTTCATTTTCTTCTAGATTGGAAAGCTTCCAAGCTGACAATATTTTAAAATATATTTTCAATTGAAATGAAGATGTTCACTCAGTAGATAGAGCCAACATTTTTTGTAAAGATGAGCTGCCAAAACCCAAACCTCAGGCTGTGATCATTAATGGCCTTTTTGGATCACATGGGGCAAAATTTGCACACTTTGTTTTTAATTAGCTCTACTTATCTGCTGAGAACTAGACATGTGGTTTTGGTATCTGAGAAGAAAACAGATGATTTGACAACTCTCCAGAAGATTGTCACTTTCTTCCTTTTGTTTTATCCTTTTATATTGAGATTAACACATAGCTCTTAAAATTGATGTGTTAATTTCCCAGCTCTAGTTTCATACAACATACGTTGTCTTAAAGTAATGCAGATATTTCTAAGAAGCAAACTAACATATAAGCAACCTCTAAGCAATCTGAAAGGGTCATATGTGTAGTAGGGTAGAGGTAATTACAAAAGTAAAATAGAATGATCTGAAAGCACACTATAAAAATAATTAGAAGGCCTTTTTATTTATGAAATTAGAAGGCATTTCATCTCTCACTATTTTTTCAATCTTTATGTACTGCCTCATAATTTATGAAATGATATTAGACAAAAATTGAGCATATAAACTTGACTCTTTAATTTGAGGTTAGCTTCTACAAATAGCTTTTTATATCTCCTTTCTCAAATATGTTCTGATACTAGAAGGTGAAAATAAAATATTTTATGATAAATGTTTTTATATATAAAATTTCATTTCTAGATTTCATATTCTGCATGCTGACATAACAATAGAAATATATATTTGAAAGATTAATTTAAAAACTGAACAATTTAGCCTTTCCCTCAAATGAAGAGGAAAGTATGTAAGTCAATAGAAATTGAAGATTAAAGAGAACAGATAGAAATATGTTAAGAGTTAAGATGGAAACCTACATGGATATCAACCAGCAAACTCTGATCAATGGTAGAATAAGGTGGTGATGACTGGGATCTCCTCCTGGTCACAGGACTCACTTCCTCAGAAGAAGATTCTGTGGAATGCCAAAAAGGCATTAGTAACCGTGGTAATCACAGCCATTATCTCCCTTTTTAATAGTGTACCACTTCAGTCCCTTGGTATTTTTCTTGTAGCCTCTTTTCATTCAGGAGGTATCACTTGACAAATTCTTATGGGGCCAAGATCGTATGTTATGTTTTCACAGGCAGTGAGAGCCTCAAATTTGTTCTGTTAGACCTAAATGGCTTATTTGTTTTTAATATTAAATGTATACTTGCTAAATACTTCTATGTAAACATGTACATAGTAAGATGTACACAGATAGTCCCATGAGAAAAAGTTAATGTATGAAGAATTGTAAGGGCTGGGTGGTATCTCTGGCCTCCTACTGACCAGCAGAAAAAGAGCCCAACAGTGTATTAGAAGATGACAGGTTAGACAAAACTTTCAAAAGAGCTGACTCTTCAATCTTAATCCCCTGATTTCCACTCAATGATATGTCCTCAAGTATTTCAGTTCAGTTGAAACGTGAGCAACTGAAAAGTGACAGATCTTATCCCTTTTTATAAAGCTGTGAGCCTTTCTATAGAAGCACTCTGCAATAGAACTTTTTCAGTAATAGAGACATTGCAATATCTGCATTGTTCAATACATTAGCCACTTTTCACACATAACTTGTTAACATATGAAATATGGCCACTGTGTCTGGGGTGTTGAATTTTAAATTTAACTTCATCTTCATTTTAGTTTTAATTATAATAGCTACATTTTGCTAGCTGTATCACAACACACCGTTCAATTCCACCGTGTAAATATTTTCATTTAAAATGCAAATTTTTCCAGATCAGAAGTCTGAATTTTTATAGTAAGATTTGGTATAGTAAATAAGATCGGTGGTTAAAACATGGTGAGGATATTTAGGTTCAAAATCAGTAGATCTGGGTGAGTGTACTTAGAAAAAAGTCCACTAAGGGGACCCCCAAGTTCCTATTTATTGTTTCTGAGTGCTTGGATTTTTCTTATACTTGCAGCCTTAATATTTATATAGCCAAAATATTGACACTATAACTCCAAATAGCATGTATCTGAAAATATTGCTCTCTTTTGAGAATATTATACTGAACACATCTTACAATGTATGTTCACGTCTTCTGACACTGTTATACTTTTGCAGTTTATTACCTTTCTGCAGAAATTGACTTTTCGCTATGTAATAAGCTTAGGTGAATGTTTGAGATTTGAGGCAGATTTGTAATCTGCATCATGAGGTATGTAATCTCATCTCATGGGAACTTCAAATAATCTATGTAGCACACACAATAAAATAACAGAACTTTAGAGATAAGAAGAACTTTAGCTATTACCTACACAAATACTCTCCCTTTCTCTCTCCCTCTACAGTTCATAACTGCTTTGGTGCCTAGTCCAGAATTTCCTTATTTCAAAAACATACAATATGAATAAATCTTATATTTTTAGTTGTTTCTTTAGTATTAGCAAATTAACCCTAGTCAAATCAGAAAGATCCTGAGGAAAAAAATGTTTAAAGTTTCTCTTCATACAGGCTTATCTTCTTTCTCACAAGATAATATTTCTGCACAAGGGGACTCTGTTATTTAAGAGAATTACATCACTATTTGAGTCTCCTAAGAAGAATGATCTAAAAAATTCAGGTCTTCAAATATCTAATTTTCATTCAGTGTACCCGTGCAACCATTTAATTATTAACATTTTAGTAAAATCTATATGCTATATTTTTGCACGTGATCTGGGGACTCATTTAGGCATTTTCCCCATGTTTAGCTTACTTGAATTGTTTAAAAGTAGATAATACCAGATTTTATGATCCAAGGCCTGACTTGATTTTGTTTATCCTGATATTTTATAAATCTATAATTCATTTAAACTCTATCAAAAGTACATCATAAAATTAAATACTTACTAAAAATTCATATCACAGCTTGTGAAGTTATTTGCTATGATTTTATTGATTATATTTTTTCTTTTTGAGTACCTACATTAATTTTTAACATTTATGAGATACTGTATAATATCTTATTTTGAGGAGGTAAAATAACAAACTGATAAATAAAACACATGCCCACAACTACTCTATCTAATATTTATATAGCCAAAATATTGACACTATAACTCCAAATAGCATGTATCTGAAAATATTGCTCTTTTGAGAATATTATACTGAACACATCTTAAAAACGTCTTCTGACACTGTTATACTTTTGCAGTTTATTACCTTTCTGCAGAAATTGACTTTTCGCTATGTAATAAGCTTAGGTGAATGTTTGAGATTTGAGGCAGATTTGTAATCTGCATCATGAGGTATGTAATCTCATCTCATGGGAACTTCAAATAATCTATGTAGCACACACAATAAAATAACAGAACTTTAGAGATAAGAAGAACTTTAGCTATTACCTACACAAATACTCTCCCTTTCTCTCTCCCTCTACAGTTCATAACTGCTTTGGTGCCTAGTCCAGAATTTCCTTATTTCAAAAACATACAATATGAATAAATCTTATATTTTTAGTTGTTTCTTTAGTATTAGCAAATTAACCCTAGTCAAATCAGAAAGATCCTGAGGAAAAAAATGTTTAAAGTTTCTCTTCATACAGGCTTATCTTCTTTCTCACAAGATAATATTTCTGCACAAGGGGACTCTGTTATTTAAGAGAATTACATCACTATTTGAGTCTCCTAAGAAGAATGATCTAAAAAATTCAGGTCTTCAAATATCTAATTTTCATTCAGTGTACCCGTGCAACCATTTAATTATTAACATTTTAGTAAAATCTATATGCTATATTTTTGCACGTGATCTGGGGACTCATTTAGGCATTTTCCCCATGTTTAGCTTACTTGAATTGTTTAAAAGTAGATAATACCAGATTTTATGATCCAAGGCCTGACTTGATTTTGTTTATCCTGATATTTTATAAATCTATAATTCATTTAAACTCTATCAAAAGTACATCATAAAATTAAATACTTACTAAAAATTCATATCACAGCTTGTGAAGTTATTTGCTATGATTTTATTGATTATATTTTTTCTTTTTGAGTACCTACATTAATTTTTAACATTTATGAGATACTGTATAATATCTTATTTTGAGGAGGTAAAATAACAAACTGATAAATAAAACACATGCCCACAACTACTCTATCTAATATATCAATATTCTAAAGATTGTTAGGGAGGCCTCTTTCAAGTTCATTCCCATATTTTTCCCACATGGTATGGAAACTAAAGCCCCACTCCCCACCTTCCTAGACACACATTCTTAACTACTACCCAACTGAAAAAAGAAACTTCAGGAAAGTTACTCTCCATTTCTCCAAGGTCATCACTGACTACCCAACTGCCAAATCCAGTGGCCTCCTGGTCTTAATCCTACTAAGCATCCCTGATACTATTGATTCATTCCTTCTTGAAATTGTTTCTTGACTTTTGCAAAATAAACTCTTAAACATTAACTCCATTTTGAGTGTTTAAATGTTATGCTTTGAATCACCTGATGCTGCTGGGCAATTTTGAGGATTTTGCGAACTCCTTTGTCTGATGTCAATGGGCTTCTGAGCTTGTTCCAAAAGAGACCGCTGAGGAACACTAATGAAAAGACAGAAAAGCATGTGCCATGTCCTAACATTCGTAAAGGGAATGTATGACTCAACATCAAGACCAACAAAGTTTTACATATATGGGTATATATCAAACCTGAAGCAGAGCTTAAGTAATATTTTCCAATTTCTGCAAATCTATTATTTTATTTATAAAAGAGAAACAATTTCCAAAATATAAAAAACTGCCTCCATACAAGTACGTTTTCTTCACATATCATATTTATTGATAAACATTTCTGTGAAGTTTCTTTAATATTCAGACATTATTATTACCTCAGTAGAACAGCAATAATCATAAATTTATATTGTATGTGAGGATTTTAACATGATTAAAAAAAAGCTAAGCTACTGCTATATTAAATATTCTACTATGATCATCCTTATGTCAAATGCTTGGAGTTTGTGTTTTTTTAATGTCTTGTTCCTGCTTTAGATACATGGATAAATAGATAGGACACTTTAATTCTCAGTATTCAAACTCAGGGAATATTTAGAAAGTT
Organism: Tragulus kanchil; assembly: GCA_022376925.1. Classification (NCBI taxonomy): domain Eukaryota; kingdom Metazoa; phylum Chordata; class Mammalia; order Artiodactyla; family Tragulidae; genus Tragulus; species Tragulus kanchil. The sequence goes on along the minus strand of JAIOJX010000001.1, from coordinate 58,557,295 downwards.
TATTTGGACCAGTACTGCTAAATTTTATAGTTGCTTTGAAATTTCTATATAGGAAGGATTTTGAGTATTGATTTAGCCCTGGAACAGAAAAGAGACTTTTCTATGACCCTGAATTTCAGGAAAGACTCAAGGTTCAGTTAATTTTGTTTCATAAATGTAACCATATCTAAAGTAAATATATTTGCTATTTATAAATTCAAAAACCTTTTTGTAACAAGAAAAACCAAATCTGGTATTAAAGTAATATTTATTATATACCCCATGTTTAACAGTTTAACAGTCATACTGATTTTGTATTATATCCATGATACCAAACAGTACACAAAATTAAACTGATTTCTCTCCCTTTGTTGTCAGAAGGATCATGACGACTTATTCGCTGAATAGAGAATAAGGGAAGTTTCCCAATTTTACTTTAAAATTTTCAAGATTTCTGTACATCAGTTAAATCTAAAGGACATAAATGCATGGGAGTTTCAAAAAAATAATAAGATAGGTATATACATACTAAATACTATCAGTTCTATGCCATCTGACTGTACTGTGCAGAATCCTGACTACAGTAAGTACTCAATGAGTACTCACTGAATGACTGAGTGAATGAATATAAGTTAAGTTCTCTCCAGTATGAGTTGGAGTTTGAGGGAGATATGATTTTCAAGGAACACCTGCATTAAAATTTAGGAGTCAAATATAACACATTGCATGCAACGTCTAAACTATGAAACATGATCTTTGAAAGTCAGTGAAGATTATCAATAGTACAGAGTTAAAAATTACAGTGATTAGTATAAAATAATGATATAATATTGAGTTTTGGATTTGATTCTCTCTATAGATTGTGTCAGTTCTGCCCATTCTGTGGCATTAGCTACTGAAGTTAGTGATTGTGTGTGTTTTACCTCATAGTACATGATATTCATGATATTCTACATGATAAAATTGAAGTAATTGAAGTACACCTGACACACATGAAATTTCATATGTGTTTACTATAAATTACTAATTGAAAGCAGTCAAAGAATTCACCGTTAGTTCTTCTATTAAATTGTGAATCTTAAAAACTAATCATCAAACTAAATAACACTGAGACTGTAGTATGTCCAAATGTGAAAGATCTAGTTATTGAATTTTTGCAGTTTTAGGGTTTTAAACATGGGCCAGTGATATCATTGATGACTATATTATCATTAATATTTTAGTTTTGAATTCACATAGAATTTAATGTCAAATAAATAAGCATTAATTTTCCATATGATAGTAAATCAGAGCAATCTGAATATAGAAATCAGAGACATACCTTGAAGAGAACTTCACACGATGCACACGATCCTGGTTGTAAGGCATAGAAGCAGATCTCTCTTGGACCTTAAGAGACAATGCAATACTTGGGTAGAATTCACAATCATATATTTTTTGAGTTATTAATTTATGGGAAAATGTCATTCTTCACATATAGATATTTTCTTAAAAATTCAATTTATAAAGTCTGATTTTCATAAATAAATCATATTTTCCTAATGAATTAGAGCATAATATTAGAACTGACTAACCATAATTTTTGAATATACCCTTGAATTTCAGTATAACAACAGGTTCTGGAGATCATATAATCAAACATCCTCATTTGGGGCTTCCCTGGTGGCTCAGTGGTGAAGAGTTCGCCTGACAAGACAGGAGACACGGGTGTGATCCCTGATCTGGGAGGATCTCACATGCTGTGGAGCAGCTAGGCCCATGAGCCACAGCTGTTGAGCCTGTGCTCTAGAGCCTTGGAGCTGCAACTATGGAGCCCATGTGCTGCAACTACTGGAGCCCGTGTGCCCTAGAGCCCGAGTTCCACAAGAGAAGCCATGGCAACAAGAAGCCTGCTCTCCTCAACTAGAGAGTGGCCCTCACTCCATGCAACCAGAGAAGAGCCTGCGGCAGCAGTGAAGACCCAGAATAGCCAAAATAAAAGAAAAAGAAAAAACCCTCATTTTAGTATCAAGGAATCTATATTGCAGGGATGGAAATTTTCAAAGAATTTACATCAAGTCAAAGGACATCTTTAAGAAGACTGTAGGTCTCCCAACTGCTAACTTAATGTTCCTTTTATGTTATCATACTACTTCTTATATCAAGTTCAAACTTCTCACTCAGAATTGATATTCAAACTTCTCACTCACGTTTTTAAGCTAATACAGGATTTTCAAAAATTGGAACATATACACATATTAGCAAAATGTCTCAAAATGTCTCGAGTCTGAAGTGTTTCATCTTTAAGAAAATATCTTCTTTATACTTTTTAATTCTAAATAAATTAATTTTATTTTATCAATTATTCATTCATCTAATAGAGCAGAAGACTCAAGAAAGAGCACACATAATGGACCCACTTCCATCTGTGGCACAGATTTACTTTCTGCCAACATTAGTATATAGGACCATGGAGTGCTGCCTCACCTCATTTATTTTTATATCTCTAGTTTCAACTCAAAATAGTTTTTAGCTACCACCCAAAATAGGTCATTCTGACATTCAACAGGTAGTCACACCATATTCTTTAGAAAGGAAAATTTAATGTTACAATAAGAACTAAATTTAGTGTTTTCATGCTGATAAAATCACTCTACAGTTTCTATAAACTATATTAACCTTACTATGCTTTTTTTGTCCTGTGATGTACTGACCTATCAAGGTTGTCTTTATACTCCAACAGATGGATTAGAAATGAAAAATACTGTCAATCATTCACATGTTTTGCTAATGAGTATTTTCAAATACAACCAGATGTTTGGTAATCTGCAGGATAAGCATCTGACTGTTTCCACTTTTGATTCAGATAACTGGCATCATATTAACCCAGTCCAGGCTGAAGCTGCAACTATGGAGCCCATGTGCTGCAACTACTGGAGCCCGTGTGCCCTAGAGCCCGAGTTCCACAAGAGAAGCCATGGCAACAAGAAGCCTGCTCTCCTCAACTAGAGAGTGGCCCTCACTCCATGCAACCAGAGAAGAGCCTGCGGCAGCAGTGAAGACCCAGAATAGCCAAAATAAAAGAAAAAGAAAAAACCCTCATTTTAGTATCAAGGAATCTATATTGCAGGGATGGAAATTTTCAAAGAATTTACATCAAGTCAAAGGACATCTTTAAGAAGACTGTAGGTCTCCCAACTGCTAACTTAATGTTCCTTTTATGTTATCATACTACTTCTTATATCAAGTTCAAACTTCTCACTCAGAATTGATATTCAAACTTCTCACTCACGTTTTTAAGCTAATACAGGATTTTCAAAAATTGGAACATATACACATATTAGCAAAATGTCTCAAAATGTCTCGAGTCTGAAGTGTTTCATCTTTAAGAAAATATCTTCTTTATACTTTTTAATTCTAAATAAATTAATTTTATTTTATCAATTATTCATTCATCTAATAGAGCAGAAGACTCAAGAAAGAGCACACATAATGGACCCACTTCCATCTGTGGCACAGATTTACTTTCTGCCAACATTAGTATATAGGACCATGGAGTGCTGCCTCACCTCATTTATTTTTATATCTCTAGTTTCAACTCAAAATAGTTTTTAGCTACCACCCAAAATAGGTCATTCTGACATTCAACAGGTAGTCACACCATATTCTTTAGAAAGGAAAATTTAATGTTACAATAAGAACTAAATTTAGTGTTTTCATGCTGATAAAATCACTCTACAGTTTCTATAAACTATATTAACCTTACTATGCTTTTTTTGTCCTGTGATGTACTGACCTATCAAGGTTGTCTTTATACTCCAACAGATGGATTAGAAATGAAAAATACTGTCAATCATTCACATGTTTTGCTAATGAGTATTTTCAAATACAACCAGATGTTTGGTAATCTGCAGGATAAGCATCTGACTGTTTCCACTTTTGATTCAGATAACTGGCATCATATTAACCCAGTCCAGGCCTCTTGGTTCATGAAGCTAATCTTTGAAAGTTTCTTTAAACTGATTAGAGATAAAGGTCAATAAAAAGAAAGGCTAATAACTAATAAGAATTGACTGCATTTGTTCTGAAAAATTGGGAGAAGAAAATGATTAGTAAGAATAGCATATATTAAGACAAATGATGTATTCCAAACCAATCAGATATAGCTCATTATATTTTGGGCTTATGGCATCATGCTTATATACTAATTATCACATGAGGGTAAAAGTAAAGTCATTTAATAAGACAGAGAGGGGGACATATTGCCTCTTGTAATTAAATAATACAATCCAGCTTATACTCCTGCCACTAATTAGTATTTATAAAGCAGAACTCTGTTATTCATTTCAGAAGACTGTATCAGAAAGAACATACATAAAAAGAATGACAGTCCATGGTGTAGATCATAACAGACTACTGTGAAGCCTCTTGAAAGAAGAAATATAGTGATCTTGGGCTCCTGTCCTGATTGAGAGCAGCAATGAGACTCCCAGCTCACTATTAATAGGGCAAGAATGTCTGAGTTCTTCACCCACCCACCTATCTGTCCTTAGTGATCAAAAAAATTTTAGCTAGCTATTAAATAGCTGTAAGGAATGGTGTCTATAATGACAGGACCTTGTCCGCACAGTAGATGAAACTGCCACTCAGTCTTCACCAATACCATGTGCTAAACAGCTATTAATAAACTTATGAAAACAAATGTCAACCTGGACATCAGGACTGAAGTGATTATTTCCATACATCTAAGAAAACAAATGAGAGGTTAAAATTATCCAGATCCTGTAATAATCTGTATCTCAGAAAGAGATTATCAAGAGAAAAGGCATGTGTGATTGTGTTATGAGCTGAGCTACTGAACTTTTCATGGGCACTATTTTTACTATAGTGAGAAAACAAACTGTGATTATTCAACTTGGGTATCTGGCAGGCATTTTATTTAAAATCAATGAAGTAAGCCTGTCAATTCAAGGAAAAAACAACTGATGTTATTTGTTAGCAATGATAAAACTGAGCTTTCAATTGAAAATTAAAATTTTAGACTCATCTATCACTATGCACTTGATAGCTTAACAATACTCAACAATTTTATGATGAAATTGATGATATTAACAAATGTCATATTTTGATGGTAATAAAATAAAATGTATATTTGGAAAGATCCACATACACAGCAAACCAATATTTTCCAACTGATTAATGCACGAAGATACAAAATTGCACATGTGCAAAACATCTATTCATAGCATACCATATTCTTATAGATTTTAACATTACTGAATATCCAAAATTTCACCGATATGGTTTTGGAATCCACTTCTTATGGTGTATTATCAAAGAATATCCACAATCATCTGAAAAATCTGTGGAAATTCTCCTGTCCAATCACCTTATGAGAGAAGCTAGCTTTTACTCATAGACCTCAACTATTGGCCTGGATGACTCAGCAGGTAGAACATAACAGACTACTGTGAAGCCTCTTGAAAGAAGAAATATAGTGATCTTTGATTGAGAGCAGCAATGAGACTCCCAGCTCACTATTAATAGGGCAAGAATGTCTGAGTTCTTCACCCACCCACCTATCTGTCCTTAGTGATCAAAAAAATTTTAGCTAGCTATTAAATAGCTGTAAGGAATGGTGTCTATAATGACAGGACCTTGTCCGCACAGTAGATGAAACTGCCACTCAGTCTTCACCAATACCATGTGCTAAACAGCTATTAATAAACTTATGAAAACAAATGTCAACCTGGACATCAGGACTGAAGTGATTATTTCCATACATCTAAGAAAACAAATGAGAGGTTAAAATTATCCAGATCCTGTAATAATCTGTATCTCAGAAAGAGATTATCAAGAGAAAAGGCATGTGTGATTGTGTTATGAGCTGAGCTACTGAACTTTTCATGGGCACTATTTTTACTATAGTGAGAAAACAAACTGTGATTATTCAACTTGGGTATCTGGCAGGCATTTTATTTAAAATCAATGAAGTAAGCCTGTCAATTCAAGGAAAAAACAACTGATGTTATTTGTTAGCAATGATAAAACTGAGCTTTCAATTGAAAATTAAAATTTTAGACTCATCTATCACTATGCACTTGATAGCTTAACAATACTCAACAATTTTATGATGAAATTGATGATATTAACAAATGTCATATTTTGATGGTAATAAAATAAAATGTATATTTGGAAAGATCCACATACACAGCAAACCAATATTTTCCAACTGATTAATGCACGAAGATACAAAATTGCACATGTGCAAAACATCTATTCATAGCATACCATATTCTTATAGATTTTAACATTACTGAATATCCAAAATTTCACCGATATGGTTTTGGAATCCACTTCTTATGGTGTATTATCAAAGAATATCCACAATCATCTGAAAAATCTGTGGAAATTCTCCCTGTCCAATCACCTTATGAGAGAAGCTAGCTTTTACTCATAGACCTCAACTATTGGCCTGGATGACTCAGCAGGTAGAACATCAGACATTTACTCTGAGGGCCCAGGGTTCATGTTCCTGTTTAGGAGTTCATCTATTGTTTGGGCTTCCCTGGTGGCTCAGAAAATCTGCCTTCAGTGTGGGAGATCTGGGTTTGTTCCCAGGGTCGGGAAGATCCCCTGGAGAAGGGAATGGCTACCCACTCCAGCATTCTTGCCTGGAGAATCCAACAGACAGAGCAGCCTGGTGGGCTACAGTCCATTGTGCTGCAAGGAGTCAGACACGACTGAGTGACTAACACTTTCATACTTTTCTTTTCAGACAACATATGGCAACAGATTGAATGCAGAAGCAGATATGAGAAACCAGCTCTTTTCTATTAAGCAAGATGGAAAATGGTTATTTCACTAAAATTTGCTTCTTATTTTGACATCTGATAATTTTACTTTTTAAATGAAGTAATAGATATTTTTAAAATTTGGTTTTAATTTATAATAATTTATACATTCAATGACAAGATTCCAGTAAACAAAAGTTTTTTCAAGTCTTCAGTGTTTAAGAGTATAAAGAGATTCTGAGGGCTTCCCTGATGGTCCAGTGGGTAAAGAGTCCACCTTGCAGTGCAAGGAGCACTGGTTTAAACCCTGGCATGGGAAGATCACACATGCTGCAGAGCAGCTGGACTGGTGGGTCCAATTATGAGCCAGCGCTCTGGAGTGCATGCACCCAGAGCCAGTGCTCTGCAAGGAGAGAGGACACTGCAATGGGAGGCTCACACAAGCCAAAGAATAAAGATGGATGAAAATTAAAAGATGAAAGACCAATAGAAGTGGCAACTAAATAAATAAATAACCAATAAAAGAGATCAAAATAAAAAAAAAAGAGAGAGAGATAGCGATTCTGAGAGTTTGAGACTGAAAAGTTTAACAACCAGTGTTACCAGGCACTTATTAGTGTCACAGCAACTCATATTGAGACTTACCTCATTTTCTTTAGGATCTGGAATGTATGGCTGCAATGGTTCTACTTGGACTTCAGCCTGAATTGAATGAAATGCTTCATCATTATCTGATGATTCATCTTCATCTTCTTTGTCCTTGAAACAAAAAGGAAAATAAATATTTTACTTGCTATTAAACTGTAAATAATAGGAGCAATTCTCATAATCTCACTATTCAATTAAAAATAATTTTCAAATATTCACACTGGTTTAATTCTATAGTTTCTAATAGCTTTTGCTTTTGTATCCCTTTCAGCATCTGAGTAATGCTACAATTCTCTGTAGAAAACTGCATATAGACAGACACACGTCTCTGCACATATTTTTAGGGGGATCATTGACTATGCATAGCTCACCTAATGGACCCAGCTTAAAAATCTCTGGTCTAAAGCTTAACTCATGAACCCCAAACTCTAGCATTCAATAAGTGGTTATAATTACAAAGCTTGGTCCTTCTGTGCAAGGGAAGATCTACAATACAGTAGTGCAAACAATTCTCTTTGATTGAATCCTAGGAGTTCAGGAAAGTTTATTTTCCCATTTAAGCCCATAGACACTTCAACTCAAAGAGAATAATGGAAATATATGTTCTTTGTTTCTAGTGAGTTGAAGCACTCACATATGTCCTTAAACTCTAATAAATTTTCAAGTATTTTGAAAGACCAATGACTTTGACTATAACATCAAGAATTTTCTTTTTCTTTGTATTTTCCTTGAGAATTATACATAAAGGTAGGAATGCCTATACAAGATCCTAGGGTCATGGGATTAGTAACTATTATTTAGCGATTTTTTTCTTCCATTTTAAAATGGCTTCTCACATAAATATGTAAAACACTGAATTACAATAAGTATGTATCATGCTTCTAATACCATGAGTCTTGCAGGAATGCATAAAAGTCTTTTCAAAAAATGCAAAACCCATTAGATTCAACTGTTACTAGGGTGCACTAGGAAGTCATTAGTGCTTTAGATGTCCTAATGTCGGGCAAATGTCAGCACTCTACACTCATATAACCCTTTCTCTTTATTTTTTATCTGCCAGTTTTGGGGGGACTGGGCATTAAGTTTCCCTTTTGGGCTTTTCTTCTCTTGTTGCTTTTACCTTTTCTCACATTACATATGTCTAGGAAATAGCATTTGCTCAATTGACTCAATGGACACATCAAGAGTTCCCTTATTGAGACATTCAAAAGACTCCCTTATTGAGACAGTCAGACAAGGTTGATTTGTAATAACTGCGTTAATTGTTATTAGACAAATAGCTGTTTGAATGATTTAATTTAGGATCTTCACAATGATTCCTTTTATGTAAATAGATGCTGTGAAGCATTAGAAAACAATTGCTCTCCTGGTCTTTTTGATCTCTTTAATTTGCTTACAAAGTGACCACAAACCCTTCAGTATCAGATAATTTGCCAGATTGAATCCATTAACTCCAGCCAAATTATCAATGAATCCACTTATATTAGAGAATTTTGAAAGCATGATATTTAGTTGATTTGAATTACAACTTGTGCCATGTTCTATGCAGGTACTTCATTGATGTAAAATGGGTGGAAAATAAGTGAAACAAGTCATACTTAGGTAACTATGTATAAACTGTAGAGGCTAGTTGAACAAAATCAAATTTTTTGTGTGTTTATTTTTAACAAGTTATGTTTCTAATTTTGACCTATGAAAACAATTTAATAACTTTAAACATGTATATGATGTTGGCTAAGGAAATAATAGGTAGAAAATTAACTAATAATTAAAGTTGTAACTCTACAAAGATATTAAGTGATTATCTGGATCATTCAAACAAATCTTTCTTTCTCAAATTTAGTTACAATTATTTGGAAATTTCAGAATAATCTACTTGAAGCCCAAATTATTTAATCTTCTCTGAGAGACAAGGAATATATATTTCATTTGGTTTTACAGAGGGGACACCTGAGTATGAATTAGCATATTTTTTCTGCATATTTGACTTAGGAAAAATATCAGAAACTCTTACATTTGCAACTTGTCTCAGTTCTTCCCCATGCTGAGTAAAGATATCTTCCCATCTGTGTTGATGCCTTTGCCTGCGGGCTTCTAAATCTGAGAGCTCAAACACTTCAGGTCTCCGTGACAATTTTGCCCGGAACCTCTTTGGCGATAGTCTTTTTGCCAATGCCTGCCTCAGACTAGAAACTTTTGATTTTTTCTTCCGTGCTTGTTCTGGTTGAGAGTAAAAGACGTCTGATGACAGGTTTTCCATCAGGGTTTGCAGTGGACCGAGCGGCTTTGAGTTATGTGCGTTTGGTGCTCGAAGTAAGTCTCCTGATAATCCCTCTATAAGTGCTTGAACTGAGCAAACTGCCTGCGTGGGGTCTAGTGCCCAAGCCTGTGCTTGATGTGACCCTTCGGTTTGCCCCTCTACTGGAACGAGCACCTGAGTATCCAAATGTACTGGCAACAGCACGTGGTGGTTCTGTGACAGTAGCGGCAGGAACACCTGGGCCTGGACTCTTAAGGACTCAGGTTCCTCTGCCTCTATCTCTTCCTGTGTGGGCTCTGCAGCCTGCTCCTGTACCTCTGGCTGTTCAGGTGCCCCATTCTGCTGCAGCGGCTGTCCAGGTACCTGGTTCTGCCTCTGCTGTCCAGGGACCTGGCCCTGCCTTTGCTGTGTTCAATAGTTCTAATTTTGTATAAACTGTAGAGGCTAGTTGAACAAAATCAAATTTTTTGTGTGTTTATTTTTAACAAGTTATGTTTCTAATTTTGACCTATGAAAACAATTTAATAACTTTAAACATGTATATGATGTTGGCTAAGGAAATAATAGGTAGAAAATTAACTAATAATTAAAGTTGTAACTCTACAAAGATATTAAGTGATTATCTGGATCATTCAAACAAATCTTTCTTTCTCAAATTTAGTTACAATTATTTGGAAATTTCAGAATAATCTACTTGAAGCCCAAATTATTTAATCTTCTCTGAGAGACAAGGAATATATATTTCATTTGGTTTTACAGAGGGGACACCTGAGTATGAATTAGCATATTTTTTCTGCATATTTGACTTAGGAAAAATATCAGAAACTCTTACATTTGCAACTTGTCTCAGTTCTTCCCCATGCTGAGTAAAGATATCTTCCCATCTGTGTTGATGCCTTTGCCTGCGGGCTTCTAAATCTGAGAGCTCAAACACTTCAGGTCTCCGTGACAATTTTGCCCGGAACCTCTTTGGCGATAGTCTTTTTGCCAATGCCTGCCTCAGACTAGAAACTTTTGATTTTTTCTTCCGTGCTTGTTCTGGTTGAGAGTAAAAGACGTCTGATGACAGGTTTTCCATCAGGGTTTGCAGTGGACCGAGCGGCTTTGAGTTATGTGCGTTTGGTGCTCGAAGTAAGTCTCCTGATAATCCCTCTATAAGTGCTTGAACTGAGCAAACTGCCTGCGTGGGGTCTAGTGCCCAAGCCTGTGCTTGATGTGACCCTTCGGTTTGCCCCTCTACTGGAACGAGCACCTGAGTATCCAAATGTACTGGCAACAGCACGTGGTGGTTCTGTGACAGTAGCGGCAGGAACACCTGGGCCTGGACTCTTAAGGACTCAGGTTCCTCTGCCTCTATCTCTTCCTGTGTGGGCTCTGCAGCCTGCTCCTGTACCTCTGGCTGTTCAGGTGCCCCATTCTGCTGCAGCGGCTGTCCAGGTACCTGGTTCTGCCTCTGCTGTCCAGGGACCTGGCCCTGCCTTTGCTGTTGTTCAGGTATCTGATCTTGCCTCTGAAATTCCTCTGGTACCTGGTCCAGATCCTTGGGCTTTCCTAATGCCTGGGACTGACCCTGAGCCTGCTGCTTTTTGGATACCTGGGCCTGTACCTGTTGAAGCCTAGGAGCCTTCACCTGAGCCTGTAGTGGCATAAACATCCAGGCTGTCCTCTGGGGACGTGGAGGTGCCTTCACCTGCACTGGAAGGGGCCTAGATGTCTTAGCCTTCACCTGGGCCTGTAGTGGCATGAACACCTGTGCGGCCCCTTGTAGTCGCTGAGGTGTCTGACCTTGCCCCTGGGGAGACCTAGGTGCACTGTTCTGAGCCTGTAGTGGCATGAACACCCTGGCTGCTCCCTGGAGATGCTGAAGTGCCTGAACCTGTGGCTCTTCTTGATCAGGTAACCACCTTGGCTGAGAGGGTTCTCCATGCAGGACCCTGAGTGGTCTGCATCTACTGCTGGTAGGCAGTCTCAGAAGCTCATGAGTACAAGAAGGTCCCCTAGAAATAAGCATACAATTAGTGTCATACAATTAGTATTGTCAGTAGACTGAAGTCATTCAGGGGAAATGCTTTTATTTTTCAAAGGAACATTCTGACGAAGATATTGTCGGCAAATCTTTCTTGAATCACTCCTGTAATGTCTGAAAGTCTCTGCATTAGCAAATATTCAATATTAATGGCCTGATAATCTACTTGATCATTCTACTGCCAGAAATTAAGGACTCTGAGTAGCAATAAAATTTTTCCCTCAATAGTTTTCATTTAAATATCTGTTGAAAATAGAGATGTGCTATATTTTATCAGAAAGGATTAAGTTTCTCTGAGTTAAATACAACAGTATGGAATCAACTGCCTTCTATGAATTGTTAACATCAAATCATATATGTAAGTTATTTAACGCACCTGAATCTTCTCATGGTATATTGCTCCTTAATAGCTTCTTCTCTTTCAAAGATCAGAGGTATCCCTTTTTATGAAATAGAAAAAAAATGCATAATAATCAACTGAGATGAATGAATCCACCTTCTGCACCTTTTACTGCTCAGGATGCTGAGTGAATTTACAAGGACAAAAAGACTGTAACCCTTCACATCACGTCTGGTTGGTGATATAGACAATATCCTTGTTCCTAGGCCTCCTTTTGCAGCCCAGTTACTCCAAGAAGACTAATTTCTCTCCACAGGGGAAAAAAACTACCAATCTGACTACTGAAATTCTAAAGAGAAAAAATTGAGTAAAGAAAAGTGAGAAAGGGCCAAAGAGAAACTCTAGATGTTGGTGAGCATGACTTACAGGTGTGTACTCTGGATAGAAAGAATTCATGACTTGGGCCCACACTTATCTTTGGCCCTTTTGATGAGGATCTTGAAAATAAGGTTTAGGATCTTTTTTTCTTTCAGTTAGAAGGTAAACATTTAAATTCTGGGTTTGACACTTAATGCACTGAAAATGTTTGGCATTTTGCCTGTCAGTTGTGCTGTACTGAAATATAGATGCTTACAGACAAAATAGTTTTATTTCAAATTTCCTATATTAAAAAGTTTAGGACATCTATAATTACATCTTCCATCAATCTCTCTATAAATGTGACTTCCCCTGCAGATTACATTTTGGAAATGTTGCAACTCTGGAAATTAGCAAATTCTCAACTAGATGTGGGTTTTTTCTGTACCCATTTGAGATTGGTTGACTTCTGTAATGCTGGTCCAATAAATTCTCCACCATGGTCAAATACATTGATTCCTTCTGTATTACTCCAAAAAAAAAAAAAAAACCACATATGTAAAGTTACACAGATGGAAGAGGCTTGGCTGCACTCAGTCCTGTAGTACACATGAGAATGCCTGCTATCTTCATCAGGCTCCCCCTATTCCATTCCACTAGCACTAAACCCAGCATGTGGTGACCTAAATTAAATGCAAAATATGGCATTCAACCTATAGAGTTAGAAGTTCCTAAGTAGTTTCCTTTGGATTGATGAACATCCATCCTGCCATTTTGGGAATTAATATCTAGAAGCCTAATTTTATTTGCATAAATGTGCTTTGTTAATTATATCTTTTATGAAATAGAAAAAAAATGCATAATAATCAACTGAGATGAATGAATCCACCTTCTGCACCTTTTACTGCTCAGGATGCTGAGTGAATTTACAAGGACAAAAAGACTGTAACCCTTCACATCACGTCTGGTTGGTGATATAGACAATATCCTTGTTCCTAGGCCTCCTTTTGCAGCCCAGTTACTCCAAGAAGACTAATTTCTCTCCACAGGGGAAAAAAACTACCAATCTGACTACTGAAATTCTAAAGAGAAAAAATTGAGTAAAGAAAAGTGAGAAAGGGCCAAAGAGAAACTCTAGATGTTGGTGAGCATGACTTACAGGTGTGTACTCTGGATAGAAAGAATTCATGACTTGGGCCCACACTTATCTTTGGCCCTTTTGATGAGGATCTTGAAAATAAGGTTTAGGATATTTTTTTCTTTCAGTTAGAAGGTAAACATTTAAATTCTGGGTTTGACACTTAATGCACTGAAAATGTTTGGCATTTTGCCTGTCAGTTGTGCTGTACTGAAATATAGATGCTTACAGACAAAATAGTTTTATTTCAAATTTCCTATATTAAAAAGTTTAGGACATCTATAATTACATCTTCCATCAATCTCTCTATAAATGTGACTTCCCCTGCAGATTACATTTTGGAAATGTTGCAACTCTGGAAATTAGCAAATTCTCAACTAGATGTGGGTTTTTTCTGTACCCATTTGAGATTGGTTGACTTCTGTAATGCTGGTCCAATAAATTCTCCACCATGGTCAAATACATTGATTCCTTCTGTATTACTCCAAAAAAAAAAAAAAAACCACATATGTAAAGTTACACAGATGGAAGAGGCTTGGCTGCACTCAGTCCTGTAGTACACATGAGAATGCCTGCTCTCTTCATCAGGCTCCCCCTATTCCATTCCACTAGCACTAAACCCAGCATGTGGTGACCTAAATTAAATGCAAAATATGGCATTCAACCTATAGAGTTAGAAGTTCCTAAGTAGTTTCCTTTGGATTGATGAACATCCATCCTGCCATTTTGGGAATTAATATCTAGAAGCCTAATTTTATTTGCATAAATGTGCTTTGTTAATTATATCTTAAAGTTGGAGATTTATATATAAAATCACCTATGTGTAGTACACTGATATTACATCAAAATTAGCAGTCAATAAATGACAAATTATAATCCACTTACTGGAGTTAATCAACATATTAGAATAGAAGGAACAATAAGATACAGATTTTGTTATCTTCTGTTTATTTCTTCGGTTAGGAATTTTCTTAAAATAAAATTGGCACATCATAAAACTCTTCTTGAGGCCTTCAAAGGCCTTTGTAAATATGAACATATGCCAGCTGTAACTAGGAAAAATTTATAATCTTATGTGTGTATATATATATAATCAACTAAGAGATAATGAATTAACTTCACATGACACACTTGTGGAAAAGCTGAATGTCAAGGGCGTCAGACTTTTTACTTTCAATCTAATTCTTAAACAAAAATTATTTTTCCTAAAAAAAATAAAATTTGTGCTCATTTGAATATTTATTCCAGTAAAATGAAGATTTACAAATTCTACCTTTTTTCTGTCTCTTTTTAATGATCCCAGTAAGATGCTTCCTTAATGACTCAACCACATGTCCTTCATGTTTTATATTCCGAACAAATGGGTGATGAAGCATGTTTGCAGAAGTAGGACGAAATAGGAAATTTTTTATCATACACTTTTCCATGAAATCATGGAACTTGCGGGACCTAAAAGAAATGAGTCAAAGAGGTAAAGAGCATTCTTAGGTCTGCCACACCTCCTCGCAACTCCACCCACATGCCACGCCCAAGGTCATATTTTTAGAGAGAGTTGTTTTAACTGTAAGAGCCTATTCAATAGCCAAATATCCTATAGCTTAACAAAATACCCTACACAGCAAAGCCAGTCAAGCCTCAGAAGAGACCAAAGTCAATGATATTTTCTACCCAAATCATAGTAGAAACTTCAATGAGTTTGGAAGAATGTCCACGGTAAAAAAGATGAGCGGTGGGATGGCAATTAAGTGGTTGATGTGATTGACGTGGGCAATGAGACCAGATGGGTCACCCCACAGCAGTCATACTTTGAAGCCTGAGTGTTTAGCTTGACTATATGCACTTTGGGCTATAATGTTGTCAATGTAATGATCCAGAAAAGGGTGTTAATAGCACTAGGACTGATTAATCTTATAAAACGGTCCATGGAAATGCATGTGACCAGGGAAGGGTTAAATTTAATCACAGGGAAGAATGTAAGCAACTGAATCATAATCATCAATGTTACTAGGGCAAGTCATACATACTGAGAATAAGCAAGAACTTTGGGTATTAGTTCAAAAGACTTCAGGAAGAAAAATTCCCAAGTTTTGTTGGGCTATAGCATGCTGAGAGAACAAGTCTTCTTCTCTAGGTTCTGTGAATTTTTAGTTTAATAGGTGAATGACTGAGCTATATATCACAATCACTGACTGCTTATGTAGGCTCAGTGAGAAACTTCACAAGTGGCTTCCATTGATCCAGCCTACTACTGGAGAAAAAACTGAAATATGTCACTAATGCCAGAACAGCGATGCCATCATAATATACTATAAAGTGAAAATGAAAGTTGCTCCAGTAGTGTCTGACTCATTGCCACCCCATAGACTCTATCCCGTTAGGCTCCTTTGTCCATGGAATTTTCCAGGTAAGAATACTGGAGTGAGTTACTATGGAGAGTACTATTTCTAATTGGCTAACTAGCTCTTAATGAATACTACTCACTTAGACCCCCTTAAAGTGTCGGTTTTTAGGAAATATTGTACAACAAGGATGTTGAAGCAGGACTGACGAAATGAATTAAAGCTTCTAAACCAATTAAATAAAGTTAATGTGCTTAAGAGATTAAGTCATTCATCTTTACCATCCACTGGATTTGACTTTGGGAGCAGATTCTCGCAAAATAACAAATAGGGCTTCCAAAGGATGAAGGTCACACAGAGCTGCAAAGGAAAATAGGTAAGTTTAGAATGAGTAAGAAGAGTAACTACAGAACACACTCCTTATTCTGGAGGGGATTCTCAGTGCTCTTTCACATATCATGTTGAATAGACACTAAAGAACAAGTGTGAAAGAAGATAGAGGAAAAGCTGATTTTAACACAAGCTGTCCATTATAAAAGACACTAAAGCTTCACTATTGCCAAATATGACAAATAATAATAAATTACACTAGGTAAAAACTTTGAAAGATGTGACTAATAATTTTATATGTAGAGAAGTCAACAATACAGGTGGAGACAAGCACTCTTCTGTGTTTTTGTATTGTTGGTATCCACAGTTGTAAAATTGGAATACGTAATTGTAGGCTGAAAAAAGTTAACCATACTAGTAACTATGCACAATAATACACAAACAATGTTTCAGTAGCCTAAAAAGATGAGAATAATCTGTTTTGGAAGCTAACAGTCTTAGGGCAAGAAGTAGATACAGTGTAACTATTAAGAATACACTCTCTAGATTAGATTACCTGTGTTTAAATCCTAATTCTACCTTTGTGACCTTGGGCAAATTACTTAACCCCCTGGTTTATTCATCTTAAAAACAAGAAATATACCAAGAACCTTCGGTTTATTCATCAGCCTACTACTGGAGAAAAAACTGAAATATGTCACTAATGCCAGAACAGCGATGCCATCATAATATACTATAAAGTGAAAATGAAAGTTGCTCCAGTAGTGTCTGACTCATTGCCACCCCATAGACTCTATCCCGTTAGGCTCCTTTGTCCATGGAATTTTCCAGGTAAGAATACTGGAGTGAGTTACTATGGAGAGTACTATTTCTAATTGGCTAACTAGCTCTTAATGAATACTACTCACTTAGACCCCTTAAAGTGTCGGTTTTAGGAAATATTGTACAACAAGGATGTTGAAGCAGGACTGACGAAATGAATTAAAGCTTCTAAACCAATTAAATAAAGTTAATGTGCTTAAGAGATTAAGTCATTCATCTTTACCATCCACTGGATTTGACTTTGGGAGCAGATTCTCGCAAAATAACAAATAGGGCTTCCAAAGGATGAAGGTCACACAGAGCTGCAAAGGAAAATAGGTAAGTTTAGAATGAGTAAGAAGAGTAACTACAGAACACACTCCTTATTCTGGAGGGGATTCTCAGTGCTCTTTCACATATCATGTTGAATAGACACTAAAGAACAAGTGTGAAAGAAGATAGAGGAAAAGCTGATTTTAACACAAGCTGTCCATTATAAAAGACACTAAAGCTTCACTATTGCCAAATATGACAAATAATAATAAATTACACTAGGTAAAAACTTTGAAAGATGTGACTAATAATTTTATATGTAGAGAAGTCAACAATACAGGTGGAGACAAGCACTCTTCTGTGTTTTTGTATTGTTGGTATCCACAGTTGTAAAATTGGAATACGTAATTGTAGGCTGAAAAAAGTCAACCATACTAGTAACTATGCACAATAATACACAAACAATGTTTCAGTAGCCTAAAAAGATGAGAATAATCTGTTTTGGAAGCTAACAGTCTTAGGGCAAGAAGTAGATACAGTGTAACTATTAAGAATACACTCTCTAGATTAGATTACCTGTGTTTAAATCCTAATTCTACCTTTGTGACCTTGGGCAAATTACTTAACCTCTCTGTGCCTTGGTTTATTCATCTTAAAAACAAGAAATATACCAAGAATTCCTTCAAAGAGTTGCTATGAAGATTAAATGGCAACATACCTATAAAAGTATCTAATGCAGAGTAAATACTTAATAAATATTAGCTATTAATATTATAAGAAAGATTTTAACTATGTGGCACCTCAATTCTGTGCCAAATTACTAGACTTCTGTTCTCTTTTTCAGAAACACATTCATACAAAGAAAAGCCTATTCCAATATATGGTACATAAATTCATTACCTCATTGGCTTGGGAATTCTGGGCTTTTCTATAAGTGTTTAAATATGTGTCTCACTTCACTTATTTCCTCTTGTGTTTTGATTAAAGAAAACTGGCAGGGCAATAATTCCCCAAAGGAGAGCCATAGTGTAAATTTCAACTAACACTACAAATGTGTCATTCACGTGAGGACAATTTGATATTAATAACTCTTTAGAGGAATCCTTCCTCTCCCAAAATATATCCCCCAAAAAACTCCAATGCAAAACTGGCCTCTCGTAGTAGTAGAAAGAAACTCCACAGGGTAATTTCACTGGAGTAATATAAAGGCAATTGTTTAAAGGTCAATTTTGTTTCAATTACGAGGGTATAAATTAGTAGAAGGTACAGTGATCTGATCTCTGTATTTGGCCCAGCTTTAATTCATGCCAATTCTGGGATATATGATATTCCAAGAGACACCAGGAATTCTCAACAATTATATTATCACTATTTCTGCTCCTTGAAATTACTCCCATTAACCATGAAATATAGTGGTACGACAGTAGATGCTGTACAGATGGAGCACGTAGGAACATGGGAACCTGCAGGTTCTGTTTGGAGAGGGAAAAGCAAAGAAGTTGAAAGCCCTGCCCTCTGACATACATACTCCAGGCATTTCTCTCACTTCTCATCAGTACTATGAATGTGTTTATCATTTATATTCTTGGATTTAGGTATTGAGAATATGCTCTGCTTATGGGGTTATGAATTTTACGGTTATTAATCATTTATACCCAAGTTCCCATCCCACTTTCAGTTTCCTACCAGAAAGCAGTGTCTTAAAAGAGCAGAACGCTGACAGAGGTGATGAGGAGGGGGAAACAAGAGGAAATGGAGCCTACTGAACAATTAGGGGCAATGGAGTGACTGATAGGAGCAAGGAAGTAACCAATGATGAGTTGGACTGACTCCAAAGTGGGTAAAAAAGCTTCCTTCTCAATACTGTTAAGGAGTGGCTCAATTAAAAGGAACTACTGGAGGCTTTTCTTAATCGTCAGTCTTAAGTAGTAGCAAGTGTTCAGGAGCCTAAATATTCCATCAGTGAATATGTACTGGAATGCCATTAGATTCTGTTTGGATGTAACTATCAGGACCAAATGTTACTGAGGATAAATTGAGTCAGCACTCAATCAGTCTAAAATAAGACACCTTAAGAGAAGTATCTTAAATACAAACTCTTCTTATAGACATATCTGGCCATCCTGACTAGGGCATTTGGTAATCTGGGAAAGACCACTATTTATAGTTTGGTACATGGTGTGGCACCTGTGTGACCAATACAAGCTGACAAGGTACAAGTGGCAGATTTGTACAGCATGTTTCCCTAATTGTTAACAAACATCAAATAACTCCACAGGGTAATTTCACTGGAGTAATATAAAGGCAATTGTTTAAAGGTCAATTTTGTTTCAATTACGAGGGTATAAATTAGTAGAAGGTACAGTGATCTGATCTCTGTATTTGGCCCAGCTTTAATTCATGCCAATTCTGGGATATATGATATTCCAAGAGACACCAGGAATTCTCAACAATTATATTATCACTATTTCTGCTCCTTGAAATTACTCCCATTAACCATGAAATATAGTGGTACGACAGTAGATGCTGTACAGATGGAGCACGTAGGAACATGGGAACCTGCAGGTTCTGTTTGGAGAGGGAAAAGCAAAGAAGTTGAAAGCCCTGCCCTCTGACATACATACTCCAGGCATTTCTCTCACTTCTCATCAGTACTATGAATGTGTTTATCATTTATATTCTTGGATTTAGGTATTGAGAATATGCTCTGCTTATGGGGTTATGAATTTTACGGTTATTAATCATTTATACCCAAGTTCCCATCCCACTTTCAGTTTCCTACCAGAAAGCAGTGTCTTAAAAGAGCAGAACGCTGACAGAGGTGATGAGGAGGGGGAAACAAGAGGAAATGGAGCCTACTGAACAATTAGGGGCAATGGAGTGACTGATAGGAGCAAGGAAGTAACCAATGATGAGCTGGACTGACTCCAAAGTGGGTAAAAAAGCTTCCTTCTCAATACTGTTAAGGAGTGGCTCAATTAAAAGGAACTACTGGAGGCTTTTCTTAATCGTCAGTCTTAAGTAGTAGCAAGTGTTCAGGAGCCTAAATATTCCATCAGTGAATATGTACTGGAATGCCATTAGATTCTGTTTGGATGTAACTATCAGGACCAAATGTTACTGAGGATAAATTGAGTCAGCACTCAATCAGTCTAAAATAAGACACCTTAAGAGAAGTATCTTAAATACAAACTCTTCTTATAGACATATCTGGCCATCCTGACTAGGGCATTTGGTAATCTGGGAAAGACCACTATTTATAGTTTGGTACATGGTGTGGCACCTGTGTGACCAATACAAGCTGACAAGGTACAAGTGGCAGATTTGTACAGCATGTTTCCCTAATTGTTAACAAACATCAAATACTGTTACTCACGAGGAGCACCTTCGGCCATTTCAATAGCAGTGATTCCCACAGACCACACATCACTCTGCAAAGGAAAAGATGACCAAAAAATGTCACTTAAAAGTGGGAAACAGACAGTATTTAAAATCTTAAAACAATCTTTGGAATAAAGGAGGTGTCACTGCCACAGCCATTTTATAGGTTTTCTTCATTATAGACTAATGTTATAGAAGAGGTTATCTGACCTTGTGACCAGCCAGCACTGTACACAAGTTGATATGGGTGGGAATAAATGAAAGGAAAACTCATCTTGGATGTATTGCTGTTGTTACCTTAACTGAAATACCAAAAGAAATTTGTTGTAAAGAAGTCTGATCACATACTGCTAGCCATTTAGAAGTTGAATATTAAATGATTTAACACTATGTACCTCAATTTCACCCTATGTAAAGTGAGCTTCCCTGGTGGCTCAGGCAGTAAAGAGTCCACTTGCAATGGGGGAGACCTCGATTTGATCCCTAGGTTGGGAAGATCCCCTGGAGGAGGGCATGGCAACCCACTCCAGTAATCTCTGAACAGAAGCCAATGAACAGAGGAGTCTGGCAGGCTACAGTTCATGGGGTTGCAAAGGGTCCAATGCATCTGAGCGAGTAACTCTTTTGTTCACTTTCAAAGTAGAGATGAAAATAGCATCCATGTTATAGAACTAGTATAAGTATTAAATGAAATACTATATATATATATATATATATATATATATAAAATCACTTTCAGGAGTTCCTTGAATATAGTAAATAGAGGACAGCATTATAATTCTAGGAAATTATACATTTTAGGAGGTGCTAGGAAATGAGACTCACTGCTATTTTTGTTTGTTTGTGTTTTAGAATGCAGAAAGCACACAGGTCTAAAGTGTGTTGTTCAGTTTAGTGACTTCTAAACAAGTTAACTGAATTTTTAAAACTCCTATTTATAGATGTCTTAGCTTCAGAGGGTTCTGATGGTTTAAGTTTAAGCTTTATTTAAGTTATAAGGGACTAAAAATTAAAACTGTATAATTAATATGGGTGAAAGTCTCTGGAAGACTGCCAAAATCTGTGCAGCTATAAAGCATTATTTTTCACAGTAAGTCATTTAAAGAACATTATGTTTCCATTGTCTCCATAGCCCCTAATAGTACTGGCTCTCGGCAGGTCTGCTTGCAAATCAAGCAGAGGGCATTTAAGGGAAAAGGAAAAGAGATGAAATTTGAATTAATCAACTTTGAGTATCAAGTCCTAGGTTCCACACAACGAAACCACAATGAATTGTTTGGATGACTTATGATGTGGAGAGTGAGTGTGGTTTTTCCAGTCTATAGCAAATGGAGAGTTTTCTTTCTACACCAGGTTTTTGAAATGTGTACATAGATGTATATTGTCCAAATTGCAGCTTCAGTGGAAATTTTAATAAATAGCATGAATTGTTACTTAATTTGTCTACTCCACTGATTTTCTGTGGTTTGGAGGTGAACCATACCAAGAACTTTCTCCATTACCCCGAGTAATCAAATTATTATTTTTTTCCCTCTGGAGCTAAGTTACTGTGGGGATTAATAATTGGCTTTACATTTATTCATTTTTAAGTTTATAAAACACTCTTGTCCCTGAAAGCTATATTTCCATATAAAGCCATATAATACAATATTCTTACCAAGAAGTTGCAAGCAATATGAAGTAGACATTCTTCCTCAAATATGGATAACTCCAAATGGTCTACTTTGTGTATATTCTTAGAAAATATTATTTTTATGCACATCATCTAACCACATATAAGAACAGTGGCTAGCATTTCATATTTGAATAAATAAAAGGAGGAGCTGCCTCCTTTTTCATTTTTTTAATTTTATAACTGAAAATAAAAAGTCTAAAGTCCTTTCCAAATTTTGATTCCTTCTATCTGAATCCTTACACTTACTCTGTAATCATAGGAGCGTCTGGGGTCCTCATCACAGTCGATCACCTCAGGTGCCATCCAGTACGGTGTCCCAATGAAGCTATTTCTCCTCCCATTAGTTCTGCTCACCTGGGCACTCACTCCAAAATCCACTGCAAAATTCATTTGTCAAAATAATTAATGAGTAACAAAAAGCTCCATAAGTTATTGCTTTAACTTGGAAAGCCAATACAAAAGCCACAATGGATAACAGATTTTCATTCCAGCCCAGCAAACTTTACCATGAAGTCTACTCCAGGAACACTGGGAAACAGGCTTTTGCTGGTATTTATGTTGGAAAGAGATTCAGAAGTGCTATTATAAATCTGCAGTAGGTTTGGCTGAATGTTTACCATGAATATTAAAAATAAAGTTCCATCAGTACACCCTAAACCTCTGAAGTGATAACATATGTAGTGTTTGGACCTGCCACCAAGCTGGAGGAAGACCAGCACTATAAGCAACATCTAAGAAACTGAAAACCTATTAGTACTTTATTAAGAAGTCTCACTCATGACATTAGAAAAAACTGATAAAAGATAAAATTTATACTAAAGTTTAGTTTAAGTTCTTCTACAGATCTTCTGAATCAGATGCAAATATTTACTGTGGTATCCATATCTTAGCTTTGACTGTAAAAGTTCAGTCTTCTATTCATCTGTGGGATATATTATATGAAAATATTTAGTATGGTATCCTCAGAAACAGACAGAAAATAGGCTAAAGTAGACTGGGGTTATTTAGTCCAGAAAAAATAAGACAGGGATGAAAAATGAAGTAGATTTTCTAATTTAGAATGGTTTCCAGGAATCTAGAGGATGGCTAACAACTTTGACTGAAAAGTAGTTTAAATAACTTAGGAAAAGAAAAGAAAAATTTAAAAGTTAAGGTTTAAAGCAGTGTTAAGGAAGGACTAACAAGAACAATAACAACAAAATGTCCATAATATATGAAAATCAATATTTGGTGTTGCACAATCTCATTATCTAGATTTTTTTTGAGAATAGTTTACAACAGAGCTCAGCATTCTCACAATCGCTGAGGGCCAACTTTAAGGGCCAAGAAATATCTATGAAAGTCATAAACTGATACGGCATTTTCAGAGAAGAAAACAAAAGGAGAAAAAAACTAAGAGAAAAGAGTGATAAATAGAAGAAAAGGGAAAAAAAGAAAATCTGAAAAATAAAAACAGGGATGAGATCCCAAAAGTGGCATCATTCGCCTTTGCCTTAATGACCTATGGACCAGAATATGAGGATTATCGATCAGCTGCAATTGCAATATAATCATTGTCCAATCTCTTTATTTCTGTCACCCCCTTTGGCTGTTACTGGGTTTGACTTCTATAAACTTCTTATAATTTTTTGTTTAAAAATATGCTGGAATCTGAGAAATCTAAAACCAAATGTACATGGATTATATATAGATAAGGAGCCTGATTAAGTTTTTTTTTAAAGATTTATTTATTTATTTATTTGGGGGTGGGGTGGGGAGGGAGGGGAGCAGGCGGGCTACTTCTATTGGTCTTTCATTTATTTATTTTCATCCATCTTTGTTCTTTGGCCTGTATGGGCCTCCCATTGCAGTGGCCTCTCTCATTGTAGAGCACCAGCTCCAGGCGCATGTGCTCCAGAGCATTGGTTCGTAATTGGACACCAGTCCAGCTGCTCCATGGCATGTGGGATCTTCCCAGGCCAGGGATCGAATCAGTGTCTCTTGCACTGCAAAGTGTACTCTCCACTCACTGGACTACCAGGGAAGCCCTAAAAGTTGTTTTTATCTACATGATTTCAGAGAAACAGTTAGTTGCAGCTTTCTCTTGTCCCACATCCTTTCCCAAACAAATTTTCAAATTTTGACTTATTTAGCAGGCAGTGAAGACACAGTTTAAATAAGTACAGGGGAATATTAGTGACATGACAGAAAACACAGTAATCTTAAAGGATTTCACTCTATTAAGATATTTTGGGCCTCCCTTAAAGTAGTACAATAATAAACTTACCTAGTTTTACTTCAGCATTATGAGTCAGTAGTACATTTTGACCTTTGATGTCCCGGTGAATTACACGGTGTGCATGAAGATGAGCTAAGCCCTGCGAATATATGTATATATACATTTACATAAAATGCAAGATCAATATATAGTTTTTCTTTTTGGTAATGTCCTTAGTATTTTGAAAGTCATAAACTAAGGCACAGAGAAGAAAACAAAAGGAGAAAAAACTAAGAGAAAGAGTGATAAATAGAAGAAAAGGGAAAAAAAGAAAATCTGAAAAATAAAAACAGGGATGAGATCCCAAAAGTGGCATCATTCGCCTTTGCCTTAATGACCTATGGACCAGAATATGAGGATTATCGATCAGCTGCAATTGCAATATAATCATTGTCCAATCTCTTTATTTCTGTCACCCCCTTTGGCTGTTACTGGGTTTGACTTCTATAAACTTCTTATAATTTTTTGTTTAAAAATATGCTGGGATCTGAGAAATCTAAAACCAAATGTACATGGATTATATATAGATAAGGAGCCTGATTAAGTTTTTTTTTAAAGATTTATTTATTTATTTATTTGGGGGGGTGGGGTGGGGAGGAAGGGGAGCAGGCGGGCTACTTCTATTGGTCTTTCATTTGTCTATTTTCATCCACCTTTGTTCTTTGGCCCGTGTGGGCCTCCCATCGCGGTGGCCTCTCTCATTGTAGAGCACCAGCTCCAGGTGCATGTGCTCCAGAGCATTGGTTCGTAATTGGACACCAGTCCAGCTGCTCCATGGCATGTGGGATCTTCCCAGGCCAGGGATCGAATCAGTGTCTCTTGCACTGCAAAGTGTACTCTCCACTCACTGGACTACCAGGGAAGCCCTAAAAGTTGTTTTTATCTACATGATTTCAGAGAAACAGTTAGCTGCAGCTTTCTCTTGTCCCACATCCTTTCCCAAACAAATTTTCAAATTTTGACTTATTTAGCAGGCAGTGAAGACACAGTTTAAATAAGTACAGGGGAATATTAGTGACATGACAGAAAACACAGTAATCTTAAAGGATTTCACTCTATTAAGATATTTTGGGCCTCCCTTAAAGTAGTACAATAATAAACTTACCTAGTTTTACTTCAGCATTATGAGTCAGTAGTACATTTTGACCTTTGATGTCCCGGTGAATTACACGGTGTGCATGAAGATGAGCTAAGCCCTGCGAATATATGTATATATACATTTACATAAAAATGCAAGATCAATATATAGTTTTTCTCTTTTTTGGTAATGTCCTTAGTATTTTGGGGAAGAACTTTGGTAAGAAAAATCACCCAGGTTTGCATTTTT
The DNA here is from genome assembly GCA_022376925.1 of Tragulus kanchil. Classification (NCBI taxonomy): domain Eukaryota; kingdom Metazoa; phylum Chordata; class Mammalia; order Artiodactyla; family Tragulidae; genus Tragulus; species Tragulus kanchil. The sequence continues at coordinate 58,531,391 of JAIOJX010000001.1, read as the reverse complement.
CAGACAAAATTCTTTCTTTAGGCTGGAATTATTACAACCATTTCCCAGAAATACTACTTTTGGCTATAAGGAAAGGAAAATAAATCAGGACACCCATGAATGAGAAAGAATACCAAAATTAATGCTTGTATACACTGGGCCATTACTTTCCTTTCTAATCTTCATTTTTCCAACTAACCATGTGAGTAAAGACCTGGATATTTTAACTATCGTAGCTTAGCCATTGTTTTGCTGTACTCCTCATCCAACCGTTTGTTTAGTCTAAAATATTTTGTAGTTAACTTTTTAGGCTGAGAATTTGGAGGAATATGGAAATTCACTTTAAAGCATTTGCCATTTGAATTGGCTTACCATGCTGTCTCCAGATCATTCACCACTAAAACTAACCCATGTCCTGGCTTTAGGGAGATTGCTCTGCATACTAATGACCGGTTAATAATAGAAATAGTAGTTTAAAAAAAAGCTAATATTCAGTTCTTATTGTTTGCCAAGCACTGTGCTAAGCACTTTACATGAAAGTAACTATTAAATCCTTACAGCAATCCTTTAAGGAAGATGCTAATACCATCCCAAATTACAGGTGAAGAAAATGAGATGTGGAGAAATTAAGTAACTGACTCAGGAATAGACAGCTAATCCATGATGAACCAGAATTTAAACTCTGTCCAGAGTTTGCACTCTTAACTATTACCATGAGTGAATCCAGTTAAGATGGAATTCTAATATTGCATCAGTGATGTTGTTCAGTTCTATTAATATCCTTCTTGGGTGACCCTAAGCACTTAAGATACCAAGAAAAGTTTGAGTCTAGCAGATCAAGAAGACTGTCATTTTCATCCAAGTTAGTGTTCAAGATACAGAATGTTTTAAAAGTAAGACATTATTCAGAGGGTATTCGTCTGCAAAACAAAAAAGTTGTAGATGATTTGCAGCCATTTAGTAAAACACTGACTTCTCAACCTACTTTAATCTCCAGTGATAGTACTATGCTTTTCAAAGAAAGAACTCTAAAAATCACAACTTAATACTCTAAGTTCTTATACCCATGATCCATTGAACACTATAATCTGACTTTCACAGAGCCATTAAAGGCCATGATTTGGAAGGACACCACCTAAAAACTGCTTATTATAAACCCCTTTGGTCTTTTTCAGTATTCTGATCCAGAAGTTACGTTTAGAATTTTGAAACCATCCTATATGAGCAGGTATAAGATACATTTTATATATCACCCCCAGGTTTTCTCAAGGGCAGGGGAGGATGACTCTGTGAATGCTCACCTGGAGGATTTCTCGGCAGATATAAGCAATCCAATCTTCCTTCAAACTCTGATTTCTGGTCATTCTCACTACATCAGTGACTGAGCCTGCTGCACATAACTCCATGACCATCTGTAGAGAAGCCAGCAAAATATTAAGATTTACAAAGTAGTTCTCTGAAAATATCTGGAGAGTTTTAGTTCATATGGCTTATATTTATATGTTTAGACCTTAAGACACTGCCAAGACTGGCTCAGTTGTTTGCTAGAAGGCTAGTGGAATTGGAAAGAACTGGAAGAAGGATCCAAAGATCTCTGGCGGAAGAGAAAGCAGGTACCACAGCAGGGATTTTTAAACCAGGAGGTGGGATTTGGGCTAAGCCTTGAAGGATAGGTAATGTTCGGACACGTGGAGAAAGAAGAACATTCAGCTTATTGAAAACAGAATGAGCACATGCTTTTAGAAAGAAGTTTGTACAGGGATGAGCCTGAATGATGATTAGAGAAGAACAAACAAGACGCTGAGGGCTTCCCTGGTGGTCCAGTGGGTAAGGACACTGCCTTGCAGTGCAAGGGGTGCCGGTTCAATCCCTGACCTGGGCAGATCCCATGTGCTGTGGAGCAGCTGGACCGATGTGCCCAAATACGGACCAGAGCCGTGGAGTGCATGCACCCAGAGCCGAGCTCTACGGTGAGAGAGGCCACTGTGATGGGGGGCCCACACAGACCAAAGAGCAAAGATGGATGAAAGCAGATGAATAAAAGATTTGCAGCCATTTAGTAAAACACTGACTTCTCAACCTACTTTAATCTCCAGTGATAGTACTATGCTTTTCAAAGAAAGAACTCTAAAAATCACAACTTAATACTCTAAGTTCTTATACCCATGATCCATTGAGCACTATAATCTGACTTTCACAGAGCCATTAAAGGCCATGATTTGGAAGGACACCACCTAAAAACTGCTTATTATAAACCCCTTTGGTCTTTTTCAGTATTCTGATCCAGAAGTTACGTTTAGAATTTTGAAACCATCCTATATGAGCAGGTATAAGATACATTTTATATATCACCCCCAGGTTTTCTCAAGGGCAGGGGAGGATGACTCTGTGAATGCTCACCTGGAGGATTTCTCGGCAGATATAAGCAATCCAATCTTCCTTCAAACTCTGATTTCTGGTCATTCTCACTACATCAGTGACTGAGCCTGCTGCACATAACTCCATGACCATCTGTAGAGAAGCCAGCAAAATATTAAGATTTACAAAGTAGTTCTCTGAAAATATCTGGAGAGTTTTAGTTCATATGGCTTATATTTATATGTTTAGACCTTAAGACACTGCCAAGACTGGCTCAGTTGTTTGCTAGAAGGCTAGTGGAATTGGAAAGAACTGGAAGAAGGATCCAAAGATCTCTGGCGGAAGAGAAAGCAGGTACCACAGCAGGGATTTTTAAACCAGGAGGTGGGATTTGGGCTAAGCCTTGAAGGATAGGTAATGTTCGGACACGTGGAGAAAGAAGAACATTCAGCTTATTGAAAACAGAATGAGCACATGCTTTTAGAAAGAAGTTTGTACAGGGATGAGCCTGAATGATGATTAGAGAAGAACAAACAAGACGCTGAGGGCTTCCCTGGTGGTCCAGTGGGTAAGGACACTGCCTTGCAGTGCAAGGGGTGCTGGTTCAATCCCTGACCTGGGCAGATCCCATGTGCTGTGGAGCAGCTGGACCGATGTGCCCAAATACGGACCAGAGCCGTGGAGTGCATGCACCCAGAGCCGAGCTCTACGGTGAGAGAGGCCACTGTGATGGGGGGCCCACACAGACCAAAGAGCAAAGATGGATGAAAGCAGATGAATAAAAGAGTAATAGAAGTGGCAAAAAAAAAAGACAGCTGAGAGACTAGTATATGGGTTGGGGAAGCAGGAATACAGAGGGGATCTCAAAACAATTTACACTTAAACACTGACTAGATTTGTTCTTATTGTTGTTTTGTTTTTATTTTCAAGTTCTAGAATATTTCCACCAAGATAATGGCAAAATACAACTGTCAGTTCCATTACTGTAGGGCATTTTTTCCCCAAATAACTTTACTGCTAAGGAAAGTCTATTTTAAGGCAAATATTCTGAAAGTATCTCACTCAGAATTTAATTTATTAATAAATGCAATTTCTCAGGAAATTTATTATTGCCACTAATGAATCAGGTGTCCAACTAGTAAATTTGCTTCCATATATTACCTAACTAGAGGCCTGACCAACATGAAGGAGAATGTAACTATTATAATCAGCTTTGCACATTTATAAGCACACGTTTATGCACTAGTGCTCATGTCAATACTACTTTGCCAGTAGAACAAGACATGTCTTAAAAAAAAAAAAACTGTAGGTAATTATTGCCATAGATGAAAGGAAGCAAAAAGATAGACTCCAAATCATGAATATTCAAAAGATCTATTTCCTTTTGGAATGCTAAGATTTTCCTTTCGGAAAATTACTTCCTTATTTTATATTTGATCACAACTGATATATCACAGGTCTTTTATCTGAGTACACTCCCCCAGTAAAAGAAGAGAAGAAAAACAGCCTAACATAACAGATAGTACAGATAAAGCACAAAAAGGTTAATTTTCATGTCTACTATTTTGAACAGTTACCACATATACACTGTGGTAATGGAAGAAAGGGGGCTCATTTTGAACCATGACAAACATGAATTAAAGCCATTCACTAAGGTCAACACTGGAAAATCTTGCTAGTATGAACTCTAGTATGAGTAGAGCCAGAAGAACATTACTATGAAAGGAATGCAAGACATTCTTTATTTTCCTGAATTTGTAAGCACAGTGCCTGGCATATATACTTTATAAATGATAATTATTTTGTTCATTTAATTCCTATGTGTTCTGATTAGCATGGTAAAGAAAGTGTGCATGGTCCCACGAAAACTCTTACCTCAACAAATAACTTTTGCATGCAGTGCCTATTTATCCTTCAGATATCAGCACAAGAAAATGTTTCTTAAGGAAAAGTTCCCCTTTCCTTAACTTGGATTCTTTTGTTGTTTGCGCACACAGATGCATGTAATTTCCTTTCTGACCAATTATATACTTATTTGTGTGATTATATGATTGATATTTGTCTTCACAAATAGATTATAAGTGCCAATGGATCAGGGCCATGCAAATTCTGCTTATCATTGTATCCCCAGGATATAGCAGAAAGCCTGGAAAAAGGTAAGTTTCAAATGAACAGATGCTGAATGAGGGAATGAATTGAGCACTAAGAAACATATCTAATAAGTAGACTGTCATACTGTCATGAGGAAAAATATTATAAGTAAAAACTACTAAAAGACCAATGTTGTATTCCCCCTCAAAAAGAAAAAAAAAAAAAAAAACAGCAGCCATGAAAAATGCACAGCGATATTCAACAAAATCTGAACTAGACTTGCCATATGTCCAATTAACTAGGATTTGGTTAACCGGACATTTGGGAGAAAATAGGGTTAAAATGAAGATCTCTAAATTTGAGGGTTCTCAAAGTGTGATATCCAGACAAGAACCATCAACATTACTTGTAAACTTATTAAAAAGTGCAAATTTGTGGACCCCCACCCCAGATCAACTGATCTAATAACTCTGTGAGTAGGGCCTAGCAATTTATGTTTTATCAGGATCTCCATGAAACTGTTGCAGGCTACAGCTTGAGAACAACTGCTTCAATTCAATCCCTTGTTGGAAACCTTTCAATATTGCCCACTACCTTGCTTCCTAAAGTTCACATATAAAATACAGCAGAATCTTTCTTTGACTCTTGAAAATTCTGAAGTTTCAGTAATTATTTAAAAGCTACTACTCTCGGACTAGAAATCGAAATGCAAGAGAATGTACACCAACCGCAGCTGATGTTCTAAATATTCCTTTATAAATAAAGATACACTTCATCAAAGCTCATTTTCTTGTGATTTGTTTATTGCTCCTATAGGAGGATGCAGCAAAAATTTTGGTAACTATAGCATGGTTTTCAGTTAGCCTTTAAAATTTATATCTCGTTAATTTGTACTTCATGATACTATACACTTAAAGACTAAGAAAAGTATAAGTCAACTAGCCATTTAGAACAGAGTTTCTAGGAATTATGTTTAAAAATAATTGCACTTAGCAAAGACTTAAATTGCACTCATAGACTCATCACAAGTGTGAGTCAGAATATTTATTATTCAGTCATTAGGCCCAAATCCATCAGGCAGTCTCCTTAGCTATACCTTTAATTTATAAGCAAATATAGTAACTACATAAAGTTAAAAGCATCAAAATTCTATTTGTAAAGAAATATGTTAGATATTTCCAGTGTTCATTTGAGTCTTCTCCAATCCTACTCCTGAGCCCCTTGCCAGTCACTTAATTTATTTTTCCATATTTTATCACTCCATTTCTAGGAATTAGAGCACATTTTTTCATACCACTTTGAGAAGTTGAATGCTTAAGTTTTTCTCTAAGTGCACAAAAATAACATCTCAATTTATTAAAGTATATGTCCTTAAGTGAGACTTAGTCTTATGCAAGAAGATCAAATAACTATATACACACCCAAAGTTGGTGCCTCTGGCCAGGGGGACTCAGCTTGAAAAATGCACCATAATAGGACACAATATTCTTGTGGAAAGAGTACTTCTTCAAAAGGTTGAGTTCAGTCCTGAGATCCTCTTCTTCATCCTGTAGAATAAGGAGAGTAAAATTCTTAAACTATGTCACTCAATGACTATGGAAACTTAAACTGTAGTAGATCAAAGAAAGAAAGCCTTTTTTTTTTTTTTGGCCACTTTTATTGGTCTTTCATTTATTTATTTTTCATCTATCTTTGTTCTTTGGCCTGTGTGGGCCTCCCATTGCAGTGGCCCCTCCTGTAGCAGAGCACTGGCTCTGGGCGCATATGCTCCAGAGCGCTGGCTCATAATTGGACACACCGGTCCAGCTGCTCTGCGGCACGTGGGACCTTCCCAGGCCAGGGATCAAACTGGCGCCCCTTGCAGTGCAAGGTGGTCTCTTTACCCACTGCACCACCAGGGAAGCCCAAAGAAGGAGAATCTTATGGAAACCCCTTATATCCCACAACAATTTATAATAAAATCTTAACTAGAATTCTCAGAATGGAGATCTGGGGTTAACTTGGAATTTGGGAGAAAATAAAGGTTCATTAAATGTTGTTTAATTCAATGGTTCTTAAAGTATGATCCCTGAATCAGCAGCGACCACTGTATAAAGTTTTCACTAAATGGAATCACCCAATTAAAGTGTAAAATTCAATGGTTTTTAGCATATTTACAAAATTATTCAACCATCACCATAATCAATTTTAGAACATTTTTATCGACCCAAAAAGAAACTCTATATTTAGCTATCACCCCCAAATTCTACAACCATATCCCAGCTTCAAGTAACCACAAATATATTTTCAATCTCTATGGATTTATATATCCTTAATATTTTATAAAAATGGAAATCATATAGTATATGAACTTTAATGACTAGCTTGTTTTCCACACAGGATCCATCCATGTATATATCCATGTGTATATATATATACATACATATCAGTACTTCATTCCTTTTAATTTACCAGTCATCAATTGAAAGAGCTACTTCCACTTTTTATCTAACATAAATACTGCTGCTATGAACATTCATACCAATTTTAGTGTAGATATATATTTTCATTACACTTTGGTATATACCTACGAGTGAAATTGTTGGGTCAAACGGTAATGGTGTATTTAACATTTTGATGACATGCCAAACTGTTTTCCATAGTGGCTATACCATTTTACACTCCAAAATCAATGGTGGCTCTCATTTTTCTTCTCTATACCCTCACCAATACTCATTACTTTTGTTTTATTATTATAACCATCATAGTGTGTATAAAGTGATATCTCATTGTGGTTTTGATTTACAATTCCCCAAAGATTGATGGTGTTAAAGATATTTTCATGGGTATGATAGCAATTTTATGATCATCAGAGTCATGTCTAATAAAATATATTTGCCCCTATTTTTAAATTTGGTTACTTGTCTTATTATTATTGAATTATGAGATTTATGAATTCTATATATAAGCACCTTATAAGGTATATGATTTGCAAAGATTTCTCCCATTCTGTGGTAGCCATTTCACTTTGATGATAGTGTCTTAAGAGGCACAAGAGTTTAAATTCTGATGAAATTCATTTCATCAATTTCTTGTTTTGTTGTTTATACTTCTGGTTTTATATTTAAGAATCTCTTGCCAAATCCAAGGTCACAAAGATGAACTCCAATCTTTTCTTCTAAATATTTTATAGTTGTTTTTTTTTTATCAATTTTGAGTTAATTTTCATATAAAGTAGGGGACCAATTTCATTCCTTTACATGTGGATATCTAGTTACCTCAGCATTATTTGTTGTAAAGACTAGTCTTTCCCTTGAATCGTGTTTTCACTCATGTCAAAAATTAGTTGACCACAGATATATGGAAATAGTTCTATTTCACTGATCTATATGTCTCTCCTTATGCTTATACCACGTTGCCTTGATTAATTGAATTTTAAAGGTACTAGTCTGATTATTCCTGTCATTTTAAAAGATGTGCTTCAATTTGTTATTTTCCTAATCACTACAGTGGTAAATATATTAAAAAGCTGTCTATATATATAGTGGTCTGAATTCCTACTAGCTATAAATCTCATTTCACTGTAAATTAAAAAAGCTCTCTTATAGCATCTATAAAAGTTAAATTTATATAACATTTTCAGGAATACTTTTACTGTACAAAGTGAAATATACTTGCAGTAGGTGAACAAAAGACTTTAAAAAAATTTTTTGGCCTCTTTTATTGTTTTTTCTTTATTTTCATCCATCTTTATTCTTTGGCCTGTGTGGGCCTCCCATTGCAGTGGCCTCTCTCACTGCAGAGCACTGGCTCTGGGTGCATGCACTCCAGAGTGCTCACTCATAATTGGACACACCGGCCCAGCCATTCTGGGGCATGTGGGATCCTCCTGGGCCAGAGATCAAACCGGTGCCCCTTGCACTGTAAGGTAGACTCTTTACCCACCCAACCACCAGGGAAGCCCAGAAGTCTTTTAAAGATACAGTTAAAGTCCTGTTCTGAAATCCAGTGAAAAAGAATACCTTTGACTTGTTTTAGGCAATGAATTACAACAGGGCCCACTGACAGTAAAAATAATTTTAATGGGTGAATCTCTAACTATCTTTAGTTCTCCCCAGCATTTCTCTTAATTATCTTGACTTGACAGAATGGTGATAGGGGAAAATACATCTGTAGAACATTTTTTAGCATTTTCCAATGGACTGATTCATAAACATTTAACTACTACAAAATAAATCTAGACACCTGCATGTCTTTGGGGGAGGGGATAGAGCCTTATTTCTCTAGCTGGAAACTCCAACCAGAGGATTTGTATTTATTTTATAATAAAGTCATGAATAAATAAAACAGTCACCTGTAGCATGAGAATTGTATAGAAGTTCAGGTTCCAGTTTCATCCCAGCTTCCCAAGGAAGCTTGGTTGATAAATTACATTTTAATTTCCTTAACTTGTTTAGCTAAAGGCTGATCTTTGTGGCTTTCATTCTTGCCACGTAGGACCCTTAAACTTTCTGCTTCCCTTGTGATGTTGTCCATCTTTGAAATGGTAACAATATCTGTCATCACACAGAAATAAACCTCAGAAGTTAGTAATTCTACATGTAGAGGGGCACTCTCAGTTCCTAGCAAGGTACAAAGGTTCTGCTGAGAAAAGTATGAACTCATAAAGAGAGCAATAAATAAGAATGAGACAATGCTGTGAGAGCAAGAACACAAAGAACACGTTAAAGAGAAGCACAGGCCAGATTGAGTCCTTCAACTTATTTAGTAGTTTGATATCAAAGAACGTCCTCTTATTTCTGGGTTAGAAACCTCATGTTCCCAAGAAGGAAGAGAACACTAGGCAACTATGTGGTTGCATTTAACCATACTTTTATTCTCATTATAGGTAGGACAAATATTCAGGTGCCAATTTACCTATGAGAAACCTGATGACTAGAGAGGTATAATTGGACACACCGGCCCAGCCATTCTGGGGCATGTGGATCCTCCTGGGCCAGAGATCAAACCGGTGCCCTTGCACTGTAAGGTAGACTCTTTACCCACCCAACCACCAGGGAAGCCCAGAAGTCTTTTAAAGATACAGTTAAAGTCCTGTTCTGAAATCCAGTGAAAAAGAATACCTTTGACTTGTTTTAGGCAATGAATTACAACAGGGCCCACTGACAGTAAAAATAATTTTAATGGGTGAATCTCTAACTATCTTTAGTTCTCCCCAGCATTTCTCTTAATTATCTTGACTTGACAGAATGGTGATAGGGGAAAATACATCTGTAGAACATTTTTTAGCATTTTCCAATGGACTGATTCATAAACATTTAACTACTACAAAATAAATCTAGACACCTGCATGTCTTTGGGGGAGGGGATAGAGCCTTATTTCTCTAGCTGGAAACTCCAACCAGAGGATTTGTATTTATTTTATAATAAAGTCATGAATAAATAAAACAGTCACCTGTAGCATGAGAATTGTATAGAAGTTCAGGTTCCAGTTTCATCCCAGCTTCCCAAGGAAGCTTGGTTGATAAATTACATTTTAATTTCCTTAACTTGTTTAGCTAAAGGCTGATCTTTGTGGCTTTCATTCTTGCCACGTAGGACCCTTAAACTTTCTGCTTCCCTTGCGATGTTGTCCATCTTTGAAATGGTAACAATATCTGTCATCACACAGAAATAAACCTCAGAAGTTAGTAATTCTACATGTAGAGGGGCACTCTCAGTTCCTAGCAAGGTACAAAGGTTCTGCTGAGAAAAGTATGAACTCATAAAGAGAGCAATAAATAAGAATGAGACAATGCTGTGAGAGCAAGAACACAAAGAACACGTTAAAGAGAAGCACAGGCCAGATTGAGTCCTTCAACTTATTTAGTAGTTTGATATCAAAGAACGTCCTCTTATTTCTGGGTTAGAAACCTCATGTTCCCAAGAAGGAAGAGAACACTAGGCAACTATGTGGTTGCATTTAACCATACTTTTATTCTCATTATAGGTAGGACAAATATTCAGGTGCCAATTTACCTATGAGAAACCTGATGACTAGAGAGGTAAAGCCATTTTTCCAAGTGCTTCTTAGCTATTTAGCGGTAGACTTGGCATTTGAACTAATGTTTCTTGACTTCCACATTACTGATATTTCCATAAACCCCTGACTTAATGAGATGTGTGTGCAAGTCACAAAATTCTTATCCCAAAGGATTCAGGATGATTCAGAGATGCTAACTGGCCGATCAGTTATTTTTCTTACTAAAATACATAATCAGAGAATTCAAAGCTCCTAACTAGAAAAACTTTTAAGAGTGGGTTTCCCACATAAATGTAAACTCCCCCAAAACCAATAAACCAAGATCAGATATATTTGGAAAGCATTAGTATGTTTGCCACTCTCAATTAACAGGAAGTTGAGCTTGTGAGAAACACATAAGTACATTATATCCAGCAGGCCAAGTGGGTAATTTAAAACTCTCACACATATCCCAGTAATATGATGCTAGAGGATTTCCTGGCTCACAGCCAGTTGATCTCAGAGTGGCCTGAATATCCTGCTTTTTGTCAAGAAGAAGCAGCTGAAGGGTGCCAAAACTTGCTTTGCAGTTTCACCCAATTCTAGAATCTAAATGTTTTTTTCCTATAAAAAGAATACTAGGAACTGTCTAGAGATTATCTTTAAATGAACTAACACATATGTTTGATAAAACCAGAATTGGTGAAACAATTATAATTTTTATACCTTAACTTTCACAGCTCCCTGATCAACCCAAGCATGCTATTAATCAGTACTACCTGTTATATTTGGATATACTTCGTCTCCCAAGAGACACTGTAAACAAAACAGGAGCCCAGTGTTTCGAAACCGATCATGAAACTATTTACCAATACCTTCTTAATATAACTAGAAAGTTCTTCTGGATAAGATTATTAATGGAAAAGGTTATTTTTAAATGATCCTGAGAACATATTTACTAAGATACAAATGGTTGAAGATATTTGAATACTAGATAGCTAACTGTAGGAGAGAAAGATCAAGAAAAAAATGTATCAGTTATATTGTAAGAACAAAATTCTACATTTTGTCCCACAGAATATTTTGAGAGATCACTAACATCTAGATCATTAACATCTACTGAAAAACAATTTTCTTTGTCAGAGCTTATTCTAGAGCCAGCAAATTATCAGAGTAATAGAGACTGCTTTGTAAGACAGTTAAAAAGTAGAAAGCACCTTCACACTCCTTCATGTATTCAAATACTGTGCCAGATGTCTGAACACTCAAGCCAGGCAGCTTTTCCTGTCTGCTACTGTTCTCTCACACACAAAAAGAGTAGTCTTCATTAGGTTCATTATATGACGGCAATGTTTCTTAAAATCATGATGGGGAAAAGCCAGTCAGTCCAGAATACCATGTAAAAGTTATGTAAAGGATCTTGCCAAGGGCAATTTTAGGCAAAATTCACTCTTGTTCTCATCATTTCTTTTGTTATTACTCAGCTAGTGGGCTGTATGTGCGGTGAATTTACTCTGTCCTCCATCTTCAGTCAACACTTACTTGTTCAGGGAGCCATTCCTTCTATGCCCTACTTTCTGATAGATGCTAGTGTTCAAATATGATGAATGAATCTATGTGAATACATTAAAAACATAAATATGTTATTACTTTTAGGCAAGAATAGTTTAGTGGAGGCCTTCTAAAGATAATAATACAATACAAAGGGATTCGTTTAAACTTGAAAATTAACGGAAAGATGGCTTGGGCACTAATGAAGACATTCAGTACTTACACTGTATCTCCAGCCAACAGACTTTTGATATTTATTCACTCTCACTCGCCTTCCTATTTCAGGTAAAGGGGTCTGCAAAGCCAAGAACAAAATGTTAATACACCCATTGGTACACTCTGAAGACTATTTATTCTTGAGGACTTTGTCCTTAAGTATTACAAAACGAAAGAGTAATATAATATTATTCCTCTCTAAATTTTAATGAAGAGCTTTAATAAAAATAAGATTCTTAATATATAGAAACTTGACACCAAATTCATAATAACAGATATAGCTGCCATTTATGTGATATTACAATTCGATGATTGTAAAGTGCTGTTTCCTCTAACAAAACAAGGCAATTGACATTATCTATGGGTTGAACATAATTCTTAACTATTTCAAGTTACACTATCTAAAATGTAGATTAAATGTGGGTCAAAGTTGAAAAAGAGGAAATACATATTTTAGAGAGTCTCAATGAAAGAGTACCAGGCTGATTATTTGGAATTCATGGTTTATAGGGTCAAAAAAATCCACAAAACTTCAAAATTCATTTAAACTCACATTGGTTTGCAGCATTTGACATTTACTGTTGAAACAAAAAGCATGCAGCTTTTTAAAGAGCATGCAGCTCTTTGTAGTTTCAGCAATTCACTTCTTGCACAAATTGGAAAAGAACAGTTTATAGCAGTGATAACAATTCAGTGACTATGTACAATTTTCCAAATATAATATTTGAGAATTTTCTTTTAGGGTATAGTGAAGCAAAACTGTTTTGACTTTTGCTATGCTCATCCTAGTATTATCTTGAGAAAGTGAGGTATTCATGCTAAAGAAAGAGGACAGAAATCAGGGCATAGCATATTCCATGACAATATGTTATGACCCCTGACATAGCTTTATGAATGTTATTCAGAACAATGCCTGTTAAACTGTCTCTCTTGCGCATCTGTCAGAAAATACATGAAAAAAAATGTGTATCTCAGACAAGTTCTTTGTCTTCTACCTGTCACTGAAAAACTAATGGCCTCAATTTTCAAAAGGAATGATTGGGGAGGGAAAGAAATATGATAAAACACTAAGGATTAACACAGTATTAGAGGGAATTTACTCTTTACTATCCCTGGAAACAGATAATCAACTAGAAATAGACAGAAATATGGATATTTTCATTTTTACAAAATACAAGAATATATAAGACTTTGGCTATGAGTAAAATTTTTATATGTGAATGTAATAAATCAATAATAAAAATAATATACTAGTGATAGAAACAACAAATGATAAACATGATAAATGAAGATTAAGATAATAATATATAACAATAACGTGAAAAACAAACACAATATTTTCTGAGCTGTTTATACCAAGACCACAGTCCACTAAGCTACTGAAATATAACAGATATAGCTGCCATTTATGTGATATTACAATTCGATGATTGTAAAGTGCTGTTTCCTCTAACAAAACAAGGCAATTGACATTATCTATGGGTTGAACATAATTCTTAACTATTTCAAGTTACACTATCTAAAATGTAGATTAAATGTGGGTCAAAGTTGAAAAAGAGGAAATACATATTTTAGAGAGTCTCAATGAAAGAGTACCAGGCTGATTATTTGGAATTCATGGTTTATAGGGTCAAAAAAATCCACAAAACTTCAAAATTCATTTAAACTCACATTGGTTTGCAGCATTTGACATTTACTGTTGAAACAAAAAGCATGCAGCTTTTTAAAGAGCATGCAGCTCTTTGTAGTTTCAGCAATTCACTTCTTGCACAAATTGGAAAAGAACAGTTTATAGCAGTGATAACAATTCAGTGACTATGTACAATTTTCCAAATATAATATTTGAGAATTTTCTTTTAGGGTATAGTGAAGCAAAACTGTTTTGACTTTTGCTATGCTCATCCTAGTATTATCTTGAGAAAGTGAGGTATTCATGCTAAAGAAAGAGGACAGAAATCAGGGCATAGCATATTCCATGACAATATGTTATGACCCCTGACATAGCTTTATGAATGTTATTCAGAACAATGCCTGTTAAACTGTCTCTCTTGCGCATCTGTCAGAAAATACATGAAAAAAAATGTGTATCTCAGACAAGTTCTTTGTCTTCTACCTGTCACTGAAAAACTAATGGCCTCAATTTTCAAAAGGAATGATTGGGGAGGGAAAGAAATATGATAAAACACTAAGGATTAACACAGTATTAGAGGGAATTTACTCTTTACTATCCCTGGAAACAGATAATCAACTAGAAATAGACAGAAATATGGATATTTTCATTTTTACAAAATACAAGAATATATAAGACTTTGGCTATGAGTAAAATTTTTATATGTGAATGTAATAAATCAATAATAAAAATAATATACTAGTGATAGAAACAACAAATGATAAACATGATAAATGAAGATTAAGATAATAATATATAACAATAACGTGAAAAACAAACACAATATTTTCTGAGCTGTTTATACCAAGACCACAGTCCACTAAGCTACTGAATACAGACAGGGTCTAATATTACCTTACGAGCATTCATCACTTTAACAGCTGTAAATGCACCAGTCTTTTCATGGAGTCCCTGAAACACATGATAGTAGCAAACACTGAATGTTGGCTATATAATCCAGCAATCACGAAACAAACAAAGTAAAAAAAAAAAATTAAATATGGTTAAACATTGAGCCTATTATGAAATATTAAGTAATATCGAGAGATGAACTATAATGCATTATTATATAAATAACAGAAATATTATATGAACATGTTAAAGAAACCTCAACCATTTCACTCAAAAAATCAAGCAAGTTTATATAGTTCTGCTTTTTCTGTTTGATTTGAGTAGTGGACATGATGGACCATTAAAAGGCACTGCTTTCTTAGTATCTTCAATTTAGGTTTACATGGTACCAAAGCATCCAGATGAAAAATAAAAATTTCAGAGTGGAGATGGGGAAAAAAAGGAAATGCTTTATTGACCATTTTACAGCTGACTAAGTGATACTATGCAGACAGCTATTTCCATTGAACCCCTCTTCATATACTAAAAAAGTTTTCTTCCACAATGATTGCAGATAAGAGTGATACATAATTAATTCAATGGCCTTTAAACAATTTAGCGTGCCCTCAATCACATGAACCATAGATATTTATGAAGAAAATTTCTGAAAGATTGTTTCTTACTGAAAACACTCTGAGTTCCAAGGACTTAGATCTATACAAAATGTGAGTACAAGTTACAAATTTATAATTTCTAAAAATGAGCACAGAGGTTTGGATTAAGACCTCTTATTTTGTAACTGATGCCTTTTAACATATTTCAAGCTGTAGTTATAAATCAGTCTAATATTGATATCAGTAAGACTTGAACTTGAAATGGATCTTTTTCTCTAACAGATTGGATTATTTGGCTATACTGGTTTAGACAGTATCTCCCCAGAATCCAGGTTCACTAATAACCTCAGATTCTGACCTTCCTCAAAAACAGGGTCTTTGCAGATGTTACCAAGTTAAATAAGGTAATACTAGATTGCAGTAGTCAATGACTGCTATTTTTATAAGAGAAGAGAGAGGGATATTTGGACATACACACACACAGAAACAGAAGATGGCCATATGAAGATGAGAAGAAAGTGGAGCGATGCAGCTACAAGCCAAAGAATGTCAAGGATTGCTGGCTATCACTAGAAGCTAGGAAGAGGGAAGGAAGTATTCTTCCCTAGAGCCTTCAGAGGTAGAATGACTCTGCAGACTTATAGTCTTGAGAACTGTCAGAGAATACATTTCTGATGTTTAAAACCACTTAATCTGTGGATTTGTTACTGCAACTGTAGTAAATTAATTTGGGGGCAAAAGACTGAGCAGTCACAGATCTCACGTAAAATACAGCCACACTTTTAAACTTAGAAAATGATCAAATGAGGGGTAGTGCTTATGTAAAATATTTTTAATATGTCAAGAGGGTATACAAAAGATTGAGATTCCTTGATTTCAGGACAGTAATCCATACATATATTGATTTTTTGTTGCAAACCTCTGAGATAAAATATATGCTTTGAAGTATATGAGAACTGTTTTTAGATGATTCCTATAGGTTTTCTCACCAAAATAAAAGAAGCTTTTAATCAAAGAAGCTTGAAAGAAAAAGAAGTCCACTCTACCATTACCATCAGTGTTACATGAGTGTCAAAACTGTTTTCTCCACTGATGGGATTAACAGAATTTTTTTTTTTTTTTAGATTTATTTATTTATTTATTTTGGGCGGGGGTCGGGCTGAGGAGGGAGGGGAGTGGACGGGCCACTTCTATTGGTCTTTCATTTCTCTATTTTCATCCGTCTTTGTTCTTTGTCTCCTGTGGGCCTCCCATCGTGGTGGTGCCTGTCGCTGCAGAGCGCCGGCTCTGGGCGCATGCGCTCCAGAGCTCCGGCTCGGTGATTGGACATATCGGTCCAGCCGCTCCGTGGCACGTGGGATCTTCCCAGGCCAGGGATCGAACCGGCGCCCTTTGCACTGCAAGGCGGTGTCCTTATCCACTGGACCACCAGGGGAAGCCCATGGCTTAACATAATTTAATTCTGTACATTTAAATTACTTCAATCATATCGAACAAGCCACTATTTGTAAATGAACTCATGTGTCACAAATGGATCAGAAGACTTTCAAAGAAATAAAGTAACCCTAGAAACATCAGCACTTTGAATTAACTCCAGTTTATGCCAAAGTGCCAGGTATTAAGCAACTATACCATTGAGATGGTTGACGCACTGATGAGAAGTGGCATGGACTGTTGGTTTCAGTTTAAGGAGTCAGGCCTGCAAGAGTCAGGTCAAGGTGGTTTTTGTTCAACTGTGTTATCCAAAAAAAAAAAAAAAATGCTGAAGTTATAACTACTGGTACCTCTGAATTCAGTCCTACTGAATTAGTGATGGCCTTAAAACCAATAACTAACGACCTTTTAAGAGGAAAATTTGGACATAGATACCCAGAGAGAATGCCATATGATGACTGGTGCGTCTAAAGTCCAGGAAAACCAAGGATTGCTGTCAATCACCCACAGCTAGAAGAGGCAAGGAAATCTTTCTCCTTAGTACCTTCAGAGGGAGAATGGCCCTAGAGACACTTCGATTTTAGAATTCTAGCCTCCAGAATTGGGAGGGAATAAATTTCTTTTTTTGTAAGCTTGTGGTAATTTGGTAAGCTGGGTAGTTACCCAGCTTGTAGCAATTTGTTAGAACAGACCTCATAAACTAGTACACAGGCTAGCATGGCAGAAACTAAGCAAGAGAATGGGGCTGGACTGGAGATAGAGTTCAGAAACTAATGATCAAGGTATAAGGAAATATTGGGGATCAGGTGAGCAGTTTGGGGTGAAGAATGACAGCTACCAAAGATGAGAATTTTTAAAGAAAAGGAAAATGTTGTAGGTTATTGGCTGATCAGAGAAAAGCAATTAATATTTTAGATATTAATGCTTTATTAGATGATGATGTAGCACCAGTGAATTATTTTTGCTTTTCTTGCTTCTGCTTTTGGTGTCATATCCAAAAATCCTTTCTATGAACAATTTCATGAATTTTCCCCCCTGTTCTCTTCTCAGGATCTTTACAACTTCAGGTTAAGTCTTTAACCCATTTTGTGTTAATTTTTGTAAGAGGGGTAAGATAAGGATCCAATTTTATTCTCTTGCATGTGGAAATTTAAATATGTTGGAAACTCCCACATTAATTTACAGATCTGGGAGAAAATTTATATTAATATTTTATATATTTAGTCCTTATAATGAGATAGAAACTATTGATTTTCTAGCTATTCACATAAACATTTTCTAGTCAAATTCTATTCACATCTGTGTGCACAAATATAATATGTCGGAAACTGGTTCTCACACACCCTTTAGAGGAGTTAAAAGGTTTACCTCCTTGATTCTAACAGGTTTTTGTGGACCAAACTATGATTCTGTGCAACACAGATATTTGGCATTCTAGCAGAAGTATTAGCCATCTATTGTCTTATTTGATCTATGATGAGCAAACCATAAAATTTTGGGGGTTCTGGAATACAGAGCTATCATACTCAGGGCACATATTAGTGAGATAATATCTTTAAAAGGTATCACAATTGCCATAGAACAGAGAAAATAAACTTGGTTCCATCTTTATTATCTGGGATTTATTCTCTCAACTGAAAACTACAAATTCTTTTGGTGAGACAAGGTATTCTAAGGTTGGGGTATAAAAAAAATCATGTACAAGTTGTCTATAGAGGAATTAAACCCCAGATCTTGGAACCATATATGAGGTTAAAATGCCTGACCATTGTGTAATCATATATAGAAATCTAGAATATCCAGGTAATAAATGGAAAATTGCTGCCTGTTAATTTAGTATTTCAGAGACTACTTTCTGTATCTTGACTTTTAAAATATTTTTTATCTTAAATAAAAATTGCAGACTTAGATAAAAGTTTTAAAGATAGTACAGTGTCCCTGTGTATCTTTTACACAGCTTCTTTTAAATGTTAACATCTTATATGACCATGGTGCAACTATCAAAACTAAGAAATTAGCACTGGTGTAACATTCCTAACTACATTATAGCCTTTATTAGGATTTCCTCAGTTTTCCCACTAATGTCCTTTTTGTTGGACCCAAATGGGGACCCTGCCTTCTATTTAGCTGTCATGTCTCCTTAGGCTCTTGTAATCTGTGACAGTTCTCAGTCTTCTTTTCTGTTTTTCATGAGTTTGATACTTTTCAAAACTAATGGTCAAGTATTCTCTACAATGTCTCTTACTTTGGGTTTGTCTGATGTTTTCTCATGATTAGACTTGAGGCCATGGGTTTGAGGAAAGAACACCATGGAAGTGAAGCACCCTTTTCATCATGCCATGTCATGGATACATGGTATGACCGTAACTGATCATTGGTGATATTAACCTAGATCACCAGTGATTACTTGGTTAAAGTGATGCATGCCAGGTCTCTTCACTGTGAAGTTCCTATTTTCCCCTTTCATACTGTATTCATTCTATCAGTCAGAAGTGATTGATGTTGGTTTTGAAGAGTGATAACATTATTCTTGGGCATTTATCTAGAGAACCTAGAAGTCATCTTGAGATAAACTATTTGTTCAGTGGTGCCATCTTGTGGTTTACTGACTACATAGAAGCTGTTATGTGATCTTAATTTTCGCTGAAGGTCATGTGGTCATAAACAGATTGCCTATCAAATGAGATGTTAAAGCAGGATCAGCAAATCCAATTTCTAGAATGTGCTTCTTTATAGTTACAACATATGCTTTATAAAAAAATTAATTTAAATACTGTATGTTTAAAACATACATAGAGGATGCTAAGAAAGGAGTTTGGTTTTGAATCTTAGATTGAATAATAATGATCTCACATTTCCCACTGATCTTAGTGAATATTATAGGGGAAAATATCAAGGAAAAACTTTAAACTAAAAATGTGGAGTTTTTTGGTCTCATTTTCCTACCATCACTAATTCCAACAATATCATACAGGAACTACTAAGTGCACTGGATTAATAATGCTCCCTTAAATAGAGTTTGTGTGCAAACAAGTTTTAATTCTCAAGCACCACAACGTAAGAAGAAAGTTCTCCTAGTTTTCACTCCTACTATAAGAAAATAAACTTCTATTTAAATCTTTTGCATATGTTCATAGGCCCTCTCATATTTGAGTAATATAAGATATGTAGCAACAATGTTTCATAGCCATTCCTGATTCTAAGCTCAAGGCCTACTAACATTTGGAATCAAATCACCTATATTTTCACCTTGGGCAACTATTTGTCTTGTCACCAAGCTCATTTAACTTAAGCTTCATTATTTATAGATGCAGCTAATATGGTATGAATTTTAGGGGGAAAGAAGGTCAGCTACTCAAAAAATCCCCCCAAACTTCATCCTACAATCTACTACAAAGTATAAAAATCAGTATTATGGCGTCAATTTTATTAGAGAAATGAAACTCTCTGATCATCTAAATGTTAGCTGAAAAAAGGACACTGACTTATCATTCATCATCTGTCATTAACATTTTAGCATGAGTTAGAGGATCAGATTAGATGATTGCAAGAATGGTCATGAACAGTTAAGTGCTGATGGAGGAAGGCAAGTGCTGTAGTCTGAGGAGACCCAGGAGAAACTGCTCCTCAACCATAATGAAGGTAGCAAGTGCCTAGAAACAGGAGCAAGGTAAAGGTGCCAGAGAAGGGATTCTCAAAGTGTGGTGAGATTAAAGAGAAAAACAGAGGGGGTGGAGTGGAGAAGTGAAGAGACAAAATGTGCCAAATCACAATTTTACTCGAGGAGTTTACAGTGTTTAAGATGAGTATATCTGAAACAATTACAGAATGAAACCAAATACAAAGACTAATTAACAACATGAGTTATTGGGTCCCAAATACAGTTTAACTACAGTTTAAAGGGTTTGAGAGAATAAATATATGATACCACGTGAAGGTTTTAAAGTCATAAGAAACTTCTCTGACTAATTTATGATCTCACAACTACTTTATAGGATTTTACCCCAAAATAATAGTAATTAAGACAAACATATTCTTTTTTCAGGACCATATGAAATTATCTGCAGAATAACATGAGTTTCTCAATGTATTGACTTCAATTTGGCAATGTTCTGTGTTCTTATTAATTTACACGATCAAATAAGCAATGTTGGTCTACTTTATTACTGTGTTACTGTTCTTCCAAGGCTCCAAGATGAATTTAAACATTGTGAATCTGTCTTTTGAACAGAAAGTGCAACATGTCCCTAACTTTAGGACACCAGGTACACAGAAAGCATGGTTAAAAGGCATATGAGTCCATTTTAAACAAACTAACAAAAAATATTGCTGGACAATCTTTATATACATAAATAACAAAATAAACGAATGGATGGCCATTAAAAGAATGCTGGTTTGCAAATGAACTTATACTAGCTTTCATTAAACACCAAACTCCTTAAATTTATTTTTGGAAAGTCAAATAACCATATTTCAGATTACTTCCAATTTGAGGAAATATGTCAAAAGTAATAAA
Source organism: Tragulus kanchil (assembly GCA_022376925.1). Classification (NCBI taxonomy): domain Eukaryota; kingdom Metazoa; phylum Chordata; class Mammalia; order Artiodactyla; family Tragulidae; genus Tragulus; species Tragulus kanchil. The sequence goes on along the minus strand of JAIOJX010000001.1, from coordinate 58,510,152 downwards.
GCAAGGTCAACTTACAGATTGGGAATGAAGAATCCAACTATAGATTAGCCAATGATTACAGAAGAAAGTTACAAAATCTGAGTATCCTGGTCACTTGAAACTTAGCCTTACTGATTTCTAGTGCATCAGCCAGTCCACTGGGCTTTTTTTTTTTTTAAGTCAGTCTATCATAATTCCTTTGGGTCCATAAGATCACAAGATTTCCATTTTTGTTTGATAAGCCTATATTCTGCCTTTGGACCTATTAAGATGGAGATAAATAGCTATTCCAGTTATTTATTATGGTTTCTGTTAGGAAATTTAGTATATAAGTGTAAAAGTGGAAGGAAAGGTAATGAGAAGGATAGCAGAAGAATAGGAAACAGGCGATGGCCCCAGGCAAGGCCCCATCTTCTCAAACCCTTTATAAGTATACAGAACCACATCGATGATGATAAGCAAGATATATGAGTAAATTAAATACATGCAGGCAAATTACAATGGAATAATAAAGGCAATAAAGTCTAGTTCTCTAAGCACATAATCACATCAAGAATTTACTCACTCCATCAATAAAACTGGATGAAAAAATAAAAGTTCTTGAAATCGGGGAATATATGCCTTTCATTTTGGTATCTCTAATGCCTAGCACAATCACTGGCACCCTTTTAATGAATGCTAGTTGAGTGAATGATGAATAGTGTAACCGGGAAGGCTTCTTGGAAGAGCTAGAATATCAACTGCACCATGAAAATATCATAGCATTTGAATCGATTCTGAAGGGCAGGGTGGACCCAGTGAGTGACACACCATGAGCAAAGGCTATGAGGTAATGCTGATTGTGAAGACACAGTCACCAAAGAAGAAAAGGGAAATGTCAGTGTTCACACAGAGAAAAGAGATGAAAAGAATATGGGAGTACAACTGTTTTTGTCATGCTAGAAATTTCAGTGTAATTTAAAAAATAAATAAATAAATAAAATCTTGTTTAAAAGAAAACAGACACGAGCATGGAGAAATTAGCAATTAGTAGTTAGTACTTTATGATTGGCTTTTGTTAGTTAATGGTCTGATGTTTAAAGCTCAGGGTTGTTAAGGCACTGAAAAACCTGCACTGAATCACAGCAATGATCAATTTCTTGGGGATTACACATTTTAAACCATAACAAATGATTTAAAATAGCAGTTGTGACAGCTGTGTTGGAAAGATCCATCATTCTGCAGCAGTTAACCACCACGTTTTTTCCCCAGAAAGAACACAAGACAGTCCTTGATGGCCTTGTAATTTTGATTAGGCTAAAAACTTTATTTTTAATAATGCAGTTAAGGAAACTGCTGTGGCAAAACTGCCAACTATTCAGTACCTCCTACATAGTCCTTCTAGTTACTTGCTTTGCCTTCTGTTGGTAAATCTAAACCACATAATCCCCAGGGCATTCTTTCTTTCTTTTCAATTGGTTTTGTGGTGGCAGAAGGCCACAAGGCACTCACTGCACTCCTGTCCATTTGGTAACCTTGCTTTTCATTCACACAGTTTTGTCCTTCCAGTCATTTGTTTGCGTTCCAGCTTTCTCCTAGCAAACAAACCAAGTGATGCTTCAAGACCACCAAGAGTGCAGCCCTAAATGGCATCGACCGAGTACTTCATGCTGTGCTGTGGAGGGGTAAGACAATATAGCTAAACAGGGTCGTTTTCATTACCTTGTGTCTATGCAGAAAAACAAAGACATAGGGTTCAAGAGAACAAAGGTTAACACGCCCATAATCCTGCCTCAAAGGAGGGACTTTCTTAACCAACGCTAGAAATGGGAAGCAATGGTGGTTTGCTTCTTATTTGAAAGTCTTCCATTGTTTACCCTTTTTGTCTTCATCACTGCCAATAAGCTCAACAATTCCAAAATGACAGATGAATTTGGACTAGTCAGGGTTTAGAGGTGTACCCAAGACTGGAGGGGATATAGCACAGATGATGAGTGGGTAGAGTAGGCGGATATATAAGGGAACACGTCAAACACCCTATACCCTACCACTTATCCATCAGGACAATCTATTTATTCTAAAAATTGCCAAATGAAGAGAGGCAGCCTGTTGGGGAAGCTCCTTAAAGGAACTCAACAGACTTTATATTTGCTTTAAAATGTTGTAAGGAACTCTTAGATGTGCACATGTTTGGTAAGTGCTTTTTGATAATTAAGATCATTAAGACCCACAATTTTTATCATTCTCACAAAGCCTAGTACATACAGTACAGTGCCATAAAAACTGTGCTCATTAAATTTGATTGAGAAGACATACTGATTAGAGCCTCTCTGATTTGACAGTTACATGAGAAATCCATCATCACAAAGTCTTCATACAACCAAATCTATCAAAAGTTGGAAAATTCTTTTTTGGGCGTGGCTTTCTCCTTTTGGAAAGAATTCAGAATAAGCAGGAGCAGATATTTCTGGCTTTGAGCAGATGGAGCTTGGAGTTGAATAAATACTATTTTAACCTTGACACCTTAGGATCACAGGCTTCTATAATCAAGTTGCTACAACTTTCAGAATTTGCAATTTGGGGGAGGAAACAGGAGCTACACTTCCTTCAGGAATAGCAAAGAGATCATTTCTGGACTTTATATTTTTTATGACACAGTTTTCACATTTAGGGCCCTATGAAGAAGTGTCATATCTTTATAAATATATTAGGAGATTTAATTGGCATTCATGTTGTTTCAGCAACACAAATGAAACATATTGAAAGTTGGTACTGTACATTCCTGAGGCTTCATAAATTCCTTTTACCTAATTATTTACTTGTCCATCTCCGCTATTAAACCAGCAGCTCTCTAAGGGTAAATTTCCTCTCTGTATATCTTTATAATCTAGCACAAAGTCGGGCATGTCACCATCACTCAGTAAGTATGTGTTAAACTAAACCAAGTCCATCTCCATATGGAGCTCTAAATAAGGGAGAACATGCATGGGCAAAGGTGTGTGTGTATATGTTTATGTGATGGTGGGAGTTTTGGTTTTGTTTTACTTATTAAGTTGTGTCCAACTCTTTGCAACCCTATCTATGGACCATAGCCTTGCCAGTCTCCTCTGTCCAGGGGATTTTCCAGGCAAGAATATTGGAGTGAGTTGACTGCATGTCTCCTGCATTGCAGGTGGTTTTTTTCTTATTTTCTTTTCTTTTTTTTACCCCTGAGCCACCGGGAAGAGTTGATGGTGAGAGGGGTGCACAATGATAATTTTTATGCCAAGTTATGTGAGAGAAGATTTGGAGGGAGCTCAGAGTCTAATGTGCCTATTATATACTGGGGTTTTTGGACAAAGACTGAAATGCTGCACTGCACCAGGGTACTCCAGGAACTCAAAGATCATATTTGTCCATAGGTGAATATCATTTTTTGACCATATAGTCATTGTGGTTCTATTTTGGAATCACTCAAAGTTCCTCAAAATTATCTCCAGCCAGAGACCATCTGGGAGATGACATATGCTACCCAGAGGGCATGAGCCTACATAAGTAACGGAATGCTGAGGCTCTTGCCCAATTAGTACAAGTTTGGTTTGTCAGGTGAAATTGCCTAATTCTTATCCTCGCTTTCCTTAACCCATGGCTACTATTTCCAAGTTCCTTCATTAAAGATCTGCTGTTTACCCATCTTGTGGCTATAGCTAACTCCAAGGACATGAGACGGTGAGAGCTCCAAGTTCCTCACCTTTTTTTTTTTTTTCATAGCAAACTCCTAAATTACCCAAATCCTGGCTAAATAGAGCCAAAGAATATGTACTGAAACAGAAATTTTGTAGCTAAAAAGCTTTCTAACCACCAGTATAATCCAACAGAATAATGTTTTTCCTCATCCAGAAATCTGGGACAGTCATGGTCATGCTTATTTAAACTGTGAAAAGAGTCGGAAGAGGGCCTTGGTGGTTTCAGTGGCTATGTAGCTTAGAAACTGCCCTGTAATTTGAGGCAGTTATGTGTGCTTATACAGCAGCTTCAACTGAGTTTTATTACCCTTGTTATTACTCCTGCAGGGAAAAATAGGTCAAAATATGTAGTAACATCATTTGCAAATGGAGCAGCTCTCTACTGCGCGACAGCATTCAAAGAGCAAATTGAACAAAATGGACAATAAAGTTCAATGTTCTTGGCTGAAGGATACACACAACATTTGCAGGAAATAAATGGACAGCTACTAGTAGTCAACGAAGGGAAGATTTCAATGCACTGCTATGTGACCAGCTCATCAGCACCCACAGGGACGAAAGTAAAAAGCCATTGAGGATTTGTGCTACAAATGGGTGACATCATAAAACCTTTGATGCTGGTCACAAACTCAGGTTTAAAGTCACAGTCTGTAACTATGCTCATGCTGAGGAAACTGTGTAGGAACTCTGTGAGACTAGGGACCACACGATGTCAGATGCTCCGAACACATTTCCAGACAGCTCTGTTTATAATATATGGTGAAATAATGACCAAGTGAGAGATGATGATTTAGTTCTCCATGTGTGAAGCTTCCCACAATGATTTTCCCCCCTCTGAAGGCCTACACACTACAAAAATAAAGATGGGACTCAGCTACCAGAAGCCAGTTCTGTATTCAGATTTTTTTCCTCTAAGTTCCCATTTTCTTCCATTGTCACGGACAGTGTCCTTTCTTTTTTTTCTTTCAGGTTTGTCTGGGCTTAACTATGGGGTAGTTGGTGAGAGCATGGGCAAGGTCAAAGAATCAAACGCTCTAAAGACAACAGGCTTCAGCATACATATATTACTTTCTTCATGCAATGCATGAATCGGTTAACACTCATGCAAAATGCATTCCATCTGCCCCAACAGATGTAAGCTGTAGTGTTTTCAATTCTATCAAATAGCACAACTAGTTGAAATAAAAAGACAGATGGGTAAGGAAAGAGACTCAACCAAAAGAAGTAACTCACCCTCAAAACCTACCCAATCAAAACAGAATTCCCAACTTTGGCAGGACTGTCCACAGAGGTACAAACACAAGACCTTAAGTATGAAGCTAATGTGAAGACAATGTTAATGCCTTAAAGAAAAAAAGTGCTTAAAAACCAAATTTCCTCCATAATCTACATAAGTGATTAGCATTTCTCAAAGGCACCTTTGAAGCATCTATCTTTGATTGGGATGGACAATAAGACTTAGGGAAATGCCAAGGAGAAGGGAAAATGGAAAAAGAAGTAGTAGGGGAAATGAGAGGACAGGCAGGACATAGAAAAGATTGAGAAAGGAGATGAAGATAGAAAAAAAATGGCTTCTACAGAAGAGAGGCCAATAAACTACCAATAGCCTTCAGACTCTAATCAATGCTCCAAAGCATAAATGTGAAGAAACTAAAGGACATTTTCCACCAATGTTAATTTGGTAATTTACCACTAACTCCCAATCCTTGTGAGCCTCAAAATGTCTGGGAGTCCTCATTCTTAAGGATGAGTTAAACCCTCAAACTGACCTTGAAATGACCTTTGTGGGCAATGCTCCATACCCTAAATGTTTACTCCTTTAACACTACATATCCCCATTCCTTCATGATCCTGCTCTGGCCTTTTAAAGGCCAAAGCATTAGCTAATCTTCTCTTATTGATGTATTGGGAAGATCTTGTCTAGTGACCTTCCTTCTCACCAAGGGACTGCATGTGCATTTTAGCTAGACTTGTCTGCTTTTTGGAGGGCTTTTTTTTCTTTTAACTCTAAGGAATTATCTAGGCAAAGGGAACTTCAGCACATCTTGGCAACTATAGTGCTGGATTTGCCAATAACAGGCTGTTTACATCAAGCCTGCAGAAATGAAATCTGAAGAGTGTGAAATCAACTAAAAGGCTCAAAGTTAAACCCCTCAGTGTATCCCTCACAGTTGCATGGCAGACAGAAGTGGGTGGGGAGAAAGGATAGTGGGATATAGCCTCCCAAAAATGCTGAGCTGAAAACTGTAACATAATAAATGGAGAATGATGTTGGTACACAGGGAAATAAATGTACAAGAAGATCTTAGTTACAGCTAAGCAAAAGAGGGAAGTCACTGAGGCAAGTCAAATTTAGCAAAGCAGCAATGGAAGACTGAGACTAAAGCAGTAATAAGGCTAAATAATAAGGCTGAAAACATATTTATATCACATATCTCGTTATTTCAATAAAGTCTCTATGTATGTCTGCGTACACACACACACACACACACACACACACACACACACACACACGTTGGAGATCATTAGTGGGGAAATTGAGTGTGTGTGTGTAGCAATGACAGTTCCCAGATTTGGAGGAAAGAACAAGAGGGATCTAAAGGATCATGGGGGCATGTGGAAACCAATGTTGTCTTCTTTACAATTTTGACTTTTTTCTTTCCTCCTTCAAATACTTTTGCCACTTTTCCCTGCTGTTTTTTCCACCACTAGTTCCCCAGATTAGCAGCAGAGCCACAATTAAGCCCAAGACTCCCTTCCCAGTCTGGTGTTTCTTTCACTCCTTTACAGAACCTATGAAATATTCATTAAATCCTACCTATGTGCTAGATACCAGGCAAAATATAAAAATCAGTTACAGTTTCTACTTTTAAATAATTTTCTAAATAGTAACAAAGGTACACAAATTATCAAAATGTAGGAGACAAAGTGGCAACTTTTATAAGGGTGCAAATGAGTCCCTGAAAGTATCGGAATTATATTTAAGATTTTCCTACTGAAAATATTTCACAAACACAGACCAGCATTCCTTTAAATCTGTGAGATCCTATGTATTTGACTTTTTTCACACTCCTAGTATATAACTGAAATCATACGTAACAGCTACATTTTCTTAGGCCATAGGTTTTATATGGTCTCATATTGATGGCAACGCCACATATTTCTGTTATAATCATAAACTTAAGGATGGATTCATGATAAAGTCCAATGGAATAAACTGTTCATATTTAGAAGACTTAAGGAAAACAACCAATATTATAGGCTCTTTTAATTTTTAATGTTTCCATTTTTATCTGTAATGAAACAAAGCATTTCATCCTTAAAGAGCTCTGTGAATTCAAATGCAGGCACAAATATTATTTTACCCAGCTATGTGTTTCTCTGACAATGCTGAGACTTATTAAGTAATAGAAATAAGTTTGATGAAATTTATATTCAGATTGTGCTTGTGTAAGTCAGGGACCATGGCCTAATTCTTAGTTTGGAATTAGGCCACTATGTTTAGGTGGCCTATCTATAACTTTAGCAAGCTCAGTTTGGCTAATCATCAGAACTTTCAAAAACAGTTATCACACCTGGCTTAGGAACAGAGCATGGAGTCCAGAGAGGACACTTCATTCATACCCGACGGGCCAAAGAGCATCTGTAAGATGCAGTTTTAGTTGTCAGTTTGCCTTTTCAAGAGATAAGTATATTATGCTCCATTAATTTAGAATAATTTTCAGAAAAGCCAATCTGAGTTATTCCAAAATCTAAATTAAAAACAATTTCATTACATTGATCCAGGTTGCCAAATAGACAACCTTAAGGAATCTACTTTAGTGATCGGGTAAGAACAATTTTCAATTTTCTCAAAAAGACTATACCAAGGATAGTTTTTCACTATTTTTTACTGCATACAATCCAACAAAAATGAATTGAATGTCTGTTTGCAAAGCAGTGTGCTAGGAAATATGTGATAGAAAATTCAGTACTATCAAAGGATTTGAAAAAAGTATTATTCTAAACAGATTAAATAATCTTACAATCATCTATAATTTACTTAATACTTTTCCCCAATCAACAAAGTATTATGAATTACTATGTTATGTGTTTACTAGTATTATTTGATATGCATGGGAGGATCAAAATGGCCTTTTCCTATTTAATCAAAATTATTGCCGGATTGGATAAATATCTGAGTAAATAAATATTTTTGAGTATATATGAATGTATTAATTTCTCTATGAATTATTTACATATGTAAGTTTTCTATTTTTGAATACATAAAGTTTTTGTTACCATCTTGTTGTTGCTTTCTAAACAGTACTAAATTTTGGTCAGAGAGTATGTTCTGTAGGGTATAGTTTCTTAAAGATTTTCCTTACAGCCAAACATATAACCAATGTTCCAAAATGTCGCTTATGTGCTGGGAAACAATGTTTGTTCCCTAATAGTTGATTGCAGGGTTCTACTTATTTCTAAGAAATCAAGCTTGCCAATTGTATTTTCCTTAATTTTTGTCATCTTGGTCTTTAAAATTCTGAGACAGGGTGTCAAAGTCTTCTGCTGTGATTTGGAACAGACCAATTTCTCCTTGTCATTCTATCAGTTTAGCTTTAATTCTGATATTTTAAAGCTCATAATTATTCAATGAGCTTCTTTTAATAAAAATATATGCCAGGAAAAGTTCATTGGAGTTCATAACACAAATTCAAACCTATCATGAATAAACCCCTTTCTATTACTCACTTTTTAGTTTGGTTTGTTTTAAACATTTGACTTACATGTTTTGAGGGCTATGCCACCTAGGGTACTTCCCAGGCTAATCAGTGTTCCTTGGGCCAAACTTTGAAAATGAGTAATGGGTTTGTCCCTGAATTGTCATTCAACTGGTTCTGTTGACAGAATCTGAAAAGAATCTGAAAGATTATCTTGCTGTAGTAATGCCTTAAAATGCTTTAAGATTAATATCTTTTTCCTGAACAAATGTTTAATAAATACAGAAATAGAGCTGGAGATCTACAAAGAAGTGCAGATTTTTTTTTCTTATTTCCAATTTTATTAATATACAAATATAATTCCTTTCAGGCCTAAATTACAATATTGATATAACTAGTAGCTCAGCAGGCTTCACCACTTGTGTGGGCTGAAATGTTTGTTGTACCTCTTAACAGAGACTGAAACCTATCACAGGGTTTCCACAAGACAATTATTGAACAAAAGATTCCACTATTTCTCTAAGTCTTCTACAACTAGGATTTCACAAAACCAAAATATTTTGTTTTCAGGGGTCTTTGATGATGATATTGTCATGAGTCACTGTCAGTGAGGTAATATAGAAGCTGTTGTTCTTATTTACCCCATACTGTACCTTTACTCCACTGTGAACTATGAAAGCCAGAAAATTCCTTATCTTTGTGAGTCAGTACCTGAAAGAATGTGAACTCAGGGGCCCCCTCAGGGAGGATAATGTACTTGCGAAAATTGAAGCTCCCCTCCAAGCAATAAATTGCTATCCTCCACTGCCTCTCTTCCTATCCTCCCCAACCTACCAGTCTAGGCCTAAACTTAGAAAAACAGTGAGTTTGTTTTGTAATTGTCTGGCTGAAATGGAATCCTTGTAATATGCTTTAGCAGCTGTTAAGGAGTTCAACAATATTTAGGTTCAAGGGACATTCGCAAATTAAAATCAACATCAGAGGCAATCATGAAGGGGAAAAATATTCATGACGATCACCCTGAAGAAGAGCTGTGTAGTATTAAAAATGGAATAGACCCATTCACTTTGACTGGGTGAAGTGGCAAACTGGGGAAAGCAAGGAAGGGGAGGAAGCGAAGGAAGGAAGGAGAGAGAGAAGGAGGAGGAAGAAAATGGGAAGAGGCGGAGGAGGAGGGAAGGGAGGAAGAAGATAAAAGAAGGAAGAGAAGGAGGTGCACGAGGAGCAAGAAAAGGTGAAGGAGGAGGAAGAGAAGGGGAGGTGAAGGAGAAAACGGAAGAGGATGAGAAACACTGACTCTCTGTGAGAGTGGGCAACCTGTGCAACCAAAGCAAATCATTTTACTAGTCCTTTCTGCTTAGTATCTATAAAGTTTACTAGTCTCACAGCAAAATTCAGATGCTCTAAATGACCTAGGTTTATTCTTCCATATTAACTCTGCCCTAACCAAGTTTTGCCTCAGAGAAAGTCAGATGGAGATTACTTTTCCTACCCTCACAAGTTTAACTAACAAATTACATCAATACAATTATTCAGAAAAAAAAGATTATTCAGGTATTGAGAACACACGTACATGTGAGCATGTGTGTATCTGTTTCACATAATATACATTCATCAAATTTAGATGGCTTGGCCTGTTTGCCACAAGCTAAAATAAATGATAATTTTCTATAAAGATCAGATATATTCCTCTACTTGGTACATTGAATAGTTTCAGAGTTTTTCCACTAATACTCATTTCATTCCTTTTAATTTTAAAAGATTTAGAAACTTCCAGCTCAAACAATATGAATAGATTTTTCTAATAAATAGGGTGAGTGCATTTGCAACACTGGCCAGATACAATTGGGCAGTGGCCCATAGATATTTTAGGATGTCTCTTATACTTACAAGGTAATGAGATGTACTATACAACATTACAGACTAAATAGCTGTCTTTTGTCTGTGTCCAAAAATAAAAAACAGTGAGTTTGTTTTGTAATTGTCTGGCTGAAATGGAATCCTTGTAATATGCTTTAGCAGCTGTTAAGGAGTTCAACAATATTTAGGTTCAAGGGACATTCGCAAATTAAAATCAACATCAGAGGCAATCATGAAGGGGAAAAATATTCATGACGATCACCCTGAAGAAGAGCTGTGTAGTATTAAAAATGGAATAGACCCATTCACTTTGACTGGGTGAAGTGGCAAACTGGGGAAAGCAAGGAAGGGGAGGAAGCGAAGGAAGGAAGGAGAGAGAGAAGGAGGAGGAAGAAAATGGGAAGAGGCGGAGGAGGAGGGAAGGGAGGAAGAAGATAAAAGAAGGAAGAGAAGGAGGTGCACGAGGAGCAAGAAAAGGTGAAGGAGGAGGAAGAGAAGGGGAGGTGAAGGAGAAAACGGAAGAGGATGAGAAACACTGACTCTCTGTGAGAGTGGGCAACCTGTGCAACCAAAGCAAATCATTTTACTAGTCCTTTCTGCTTAGTATCTATAAAGTTTACTAGTCTCACAGCAAAATTCAGATGCTCTAAATGACCTAGGTTTATTCTTCCATATTAACTCTGCCCTAACCAAGTTTTGCCTCAGAGAAAGTCAGATGGAGATTACTTTTCCTACCCTCACAAGTTTAACTAACAAATTACATCAATACAATTATTCAGAAAAAAAAGATTATTCAGGTATTGAGAACACACGTACATGTGAGCATGTGTGTATCTGTTTCACATAATATACATTCATCAAATTTAGATGGCTTGGCCTGTTTGCCACAAGCTAAAATAAATGATAATTTTCTATAAAGATCAGATATATTCCTCTACTTGGTACATTGAATAGTTTCAGAGTTTTTCCACTAATACTCATTTCATTCCTTTTAATTTTAAAAGATTTAGAAACTTCCAGCTCAAACAATATGAATAGATTTTTCTAATAAATAGGGTGAGTGCATTTGCAACACTGGCCAGATACAATTGGGCAGTGGCCCATAGATATTTTAGGATGTCTCTTATACTTACAAGGTAATGAGATGTACTATACAACATTACAGACTAAATAGCTGTCTTTTGTCTGTGTCCCATTTAGATTTTTGAAATTAAGCAGCACCAAGAACTATGGGATCCTTTCTTTAGGAATCTGTTAACTCTGTGCACTGCACATTCAGGTACATAAACTCACAATATCTTTGCATTATATATTCCAAATACAGTTATAATAATAGAGAAAAAAATTTTAATTCCTTTTTAAAAGTTTCCACCCAAATTACCACTTTATATTGTTATGCATTACACTGAGTGACCATAAATAAAGCTTGAGAGATTATATTTTTGCCAAAAAAAAAAATGACTCAATTTGGTTTGAACACATTGTTCTCCTGCATTAATGACCAAATTGACTCCAACAACAGCAAATGCTTTGGAAAGATGTTTTTTGGCACAAACTTTCTTAGATAGTTTTCAGATATGACCACATATGGTGAGAAACAACAGTTTGAGAAATGTCAGGATGAGAAATGAAAGTCTCCTAAATAGAATTCTGAGACTGTTAGGCTCCCTTTTTCATTTGAAAAGGTACAAAAAGTACAGAATACGCCATCCCTTGAAGCGACTCTACTTAAGCCAGTTTGAGAATTATCATTTTTAAAGGAGAATACTCTTTTAGAAAGAATAACAGAAGTCACTAAAATGATGATAATTGCATCTTTCCAGCAAAGTTTAGGGGTATTAAGGTTGTAAAGCTGCGAGAAGAGAAGGTTCATGATAAGATGGAAGACTGTCTTCAAACACAAAGACACACACACATATACTGTACTACAGGAAAATGATTAAAGAAATAGACTTTAATTAAAATGGGAAAGATTTTAACTAAATAGCAGCAAGAATTCTTTGACAGGATTTCCCTGGTGGTCCAGCGGGTAAGGACACTGCCTTGCAGTGCAGGGGGCGCCAGTTCTATCCCTGGCCTGGGAAGATTCCATGTGCCACGGAGCGGCTGAACCGATGTATCCAACTACCCAGCCAGAGCTCTGGAACACATGCGTCCAGAGCGGGTGCTCTGCGACAAGAGAGGCCACTGAGACAGGAGGCCCACAAGGGCCAAGGAACAAAGATAAATAAATGAAAGATCAATGGAAGCGGCCAAAAAAAATTTTTTTTTTAAAGATTTCTTTTACAATTACAATGATAACAAATGGGAATAGTTACTTTTTCTCACAGAGCCTTTTAGAAACTCTGTGTGTGTGTGCATGTGTGTGCACGTGTATGTAACTAACCTGAAAGTTTGAAGTTTGGCCAGTCTAAATAGAGAGTGTTGATGTTGGAACAAAACTCACTATTTCCTGATATTAATAGTATTCAATAATACAACTGCTTTCTTACCTTTTGCGACTTCAGCTTCCTTGGAATCATTCCTAGTGTTTTCATAGTGATTTCCTTCTTGCCTCTCAGGAAATATCATCAATGAAGCACAAAAGACTAAGCTAAGGTTTCATAAAAATCATATATTGTACCATCCCATACCTTAACTCTTATTCATTGTCTACCATTTATATATTATTGCTTTTGATTTTCCGAGGTCTATCATGTAGGATAAATGGAATATAAACTCTCCTGATACTTTCTATTTTTTTAGTGAATAAAATTCCTAATTCTCAGATCAGCCACTCACCATTTGGAAGGTTTAATTTAAGGACAGTTAAAGCATGAATTTGCTAAGTACTATGTAGGGCCTCTATCACACATATGTAGTACCACTGGAAACAAATTTAATCAACTTGCTGTGATACATTAAAAGCACAAAACCACCCCCCCAAAACCCCTTTTCCCCCCGGTTAAGAGCTGCGAAGAGAAGGTTCATGATAAGAGAAGACTGTCTTCAAACACAAAGACACACACACATATACTGTACTACAGGAAAATGATTAAAGAAATAGACTTTAATTAAAATGGGAAAGATTTTAACTAAATAGCAGCAAGAATTCTTTGACAGGATTTCCCTGGTGGTCCAGCGGGTAAGGACACTGCCTTGCAGTGCAGGGGGCGCCAGTTCTATCCCTGGCCTGGGAAGATTCCATGTGCCACGGAGCGGCTGAACCGATGTATCCAACTACCCAGCCAGAGCTCTGGAACACATGCGTCCAGAGCGGGTGCTCTGCGACAAGAGAGGCCACTGAGACAGGAGGCCCACAAGGGCCAAGGAACAAAGATAAATAAATGAAAGATCAATGGAAGTGGCCAAAAAAAATTTTTTTTTTAAAGATTTCTTTTACAATTACAATGATAACAAATGGGAATAGTTACTTTTTCTCACAGAGCCTTTTAGAAACTCTGTGTGTGTGTGCATGTGTGTGCACGTGTATGTAACTAACCTGAAAGTTTGAAGTTTGGCCAGTCTAAATAGAGAGTGTTGATGTTGGAACAAAACTCACTATTTCCTGATATTAATAGTATTCAATAATACAACTGCTTTCTTACCTTTTGCGACTTCAGCTTCCTTGGAATCATTCCTAGTGTTTTCATAGTGATTTCCTTCTTGCCTCTCAGGAAATATCATCAATGAAGCACAAAAGACTAAGCTAAGGTTTCATAAAAATCATATATTGTACCATCCCATACCTTAACTCTTATTCATTGTCTACCATTTATATATTATTGCTTTTGATTTTCCGAGGTCTATCATGTAGGATAAATGGAATATAAACTCTCCTGATACTTTCTATTTTTTTAGTGAATAAAATTCCTAATTCTCAGATCAGCCACTCACCATTTGGAAGGTTTAATTTAAGGACAGTTAAAGCATGAATTTGCTAAGTACTATGTAGGGCCTCTATCACACATATGTAGTACCACTGGAAACAAATTTAATCAACTTGCTGTGATACATTAAAAGCACAAAACCACAAGCCCCTCCACCCGGGTTTTAGCATCTGCCACTAATTGTATCCATCACAAATGCTGACTTAGGAAAGTTAAAGCCAGAAACATATGCAATTTAAAACCAACTTTTCCTCAGTATAGTTTGTTTATACATCAAATGATCCATATCATAATACCAAAATATTCTGTCATCCATTGCAATTCTCTGAAACAAATGTATGAATAATCTCAGCCAAAGAAAGTCCTAAGGAAAGCACTTAAGAGACTATGAAATATATTTCTTTATTTTGGAAATGTGTGACAACTTTCTTTTTATTCTGATATTTTTAGTGTCTTATGATTATATTTCATTTGTATAGGGTAATTATCTTGCTGGTTTTTTTTCTTTTTCTGTTTATAATTTTAATGAATAACCAGTAAAACTTCTCCTTGCATTTAATAGAAGGCAGTTAATGATGACATTTATATACTACCATATTCAAAACTAGCTCTTGAATAATCCATTTCACAGTTAAGGTGAAAGTACAGTGGAGAATAATTTACTGTAACAAAGGTACAAGTATAATTACTTTCAAAATTATAAACCATTCACTTTTTCTTCCTTGATGACAAAATTCTTTCAATAACTATTTTAAAGCAAGTAAGTTTGTATCTTATTACTGTTTCTTTTGTGTGAAGCTCAAATATCTACATTAAATTCATGGCAGACATCATAAAAGTGTGATAAATATATTATTATGAAAACAAGTTAAATAAACTTACATCTATATTTATGGTCAAATGGTTGTTGACAAGAGTGTTAAGACAATTGTGGAGAATAAGTTTTTCTTTAACTAACAGTGTTGGGACAACCTGCAGAAGAATAAAGTTGTACCCCCCTATACCATATACAAAAATCTTTGGGACAATGGACAATGGTTTCTTAGAATAATCAAAGAAAATATAGATATTAGTACTTTTAAAATTCCTAATTCTCAGATCAGCCACTCACCATTTGGAAGGTTTAATTTAAGGACAGTTAAAGCATGAATTTGCTAAGTACTATGTAGGGCCTCTATCACACATATGTAGTACCACTGGAAACAAATTTAATCAACTTGCTGTGATACATTAAAAGCACAAAACCACAAGCCCCTCCACCCGGGTTTTAGCATCTGCCACTAATTGTATCCATCACAAATGCTGACTTAGGAAAGTTAAAGCCAGAAACATATGCAATTTAAAACCAACTTTTCCTCAGTATAGTTTGTTTATACATCAAATGATCCATATCATAATACCAAAATATTCTGTCATCCATTGCAATTCTCTGAAACAAATGTATGAATAATCTCAGCCAAAGAAAGTCCTAAGGAAAGCACTTAAGAGACTATGAAATATATTTCTTTATTTTGGAAATGTGTGACAACTTTCTTTTTATTCTGATATTTTTAGTGTCTTATGATTATATTTCATTTGTATAGGGTAATTATCTTGCTGGTTTTTTTTTCTTTTTCTGTTTATAATTTTAATGAATAACCAGTAAAACTTCTCCTTGCATTTAATAGAAGGCAGTTAATGATGACATTTATATACTACCATATTCAAAACTAGCTCTTGAATAATCCATTTCACAGTTAAGGTGAAAGTACAGTGGAGAATAATTTACTGTAACAAAGGTACAAGTATAATTACTTTCAAAATTATAAACCATTCACTTTTTCTTCCTTGATGACAAAATTCTTTCAATAACTATTTTAAAGCAAGTAAGTTTGTATCTTATTACTGTTTCTTTTGTGTGAAGCTCAAATATCTACATTAAATTCATGGCAGACATCATAAAAGTGTGATAAATATATTATTATGAAAACAAGTTAAATAAACTTACATCTATATTTATGGTCAAATGGTTGTTGACAAGAGTGTTAAGACAATTGTGGAGAATAAGTTTTTCTTTAACTAACAGTGTTGGGACAACCTGCAGAAGAATAAAGTTGTACCCCCTCCCTATACCATATACAAAAATCTTTGGGACAATGGACCGGGCAATGGTTTCTTAGAATAATCAAAGAAAATATAGATATATTGGAGTTCATCAAAATTGAATGAAAAAACCTCAAAGAATGGGAGAAAATAGTTGTAAATCATATATCTGATTAGAGACTTTTATCAGCAAAGGGTTTGAGTAGACATTTACTCAAGGAAGAAGCACAAGTAGTTAATAAGTACATCAAAATATACTCAACAGAGTTACTGGGGTAATGCAAATTAAAGCCACAATGAGATAGATACCATTCCATATACACAGGATGGGTATAATGTTTTTAATGAAAAGGGGTATTGCTAAGGATGGGAAAAAGCCAGAAATTTTGTGCACTTTCAGTGAGAATGTAGTGGTTCAGTCATTGTAGAAAAGTCTTACGGTTCCTCAAAAACACATTCTTATCACATGATCCAGCAATTCCATCCTAGGATGTATACCCAGTAGGATAGAAGACATACAACCATGTAACCACTTGTACATGAATCATCATAGCAACATTTTTATACTATTCGAAAGTGTTGAAACAACCCGAATTTTCATAAAAACTAAGAATGGATAAAGTGTGGTATATTCATTCAGTGAAATATTATCCAGCTCTTTAAAAAGAATGATGCACTGATTCACACTGTAACACAATGACTCCTGAAAATAGAATGCTAAGTGTCAGTTGGTCACAAAAGTTCACATATTGTAGGATTCTATTTATGTAAACTTTCTAGAATATGCAAATGCTTTGAGACAGTATATTAGTAATTATCAGTAGCTGAGAGAAGGGGAAATGAGGAATGATTGCTAATGGGCAGGTACAGGGTTTCTTTTGTGTATAATGAAAAGGTTGTGAAAATAGATAATAATCATGGTTGTACCGATACATGAATATACTAAAAAAAAAACCCTGAATTACATACTTTTAAGATATTAAGGTTCAGTTAGCTTTATCTGAATAAAGTTGTTATTTAAAAATGAAAGTCAAATAATGACAATAGGAACATTATGGATCTCCTCTAGTCTTTACTTATTTATTTATTTGACTGTGCTGAGTCTTAGTTGCGGCATACGGGAGTTTTTAGCTGCAGTATGTGAACTCTTAGTTGTAGTGTGTGGGATCTAGTTCCCTGATCAGGGACTGAACTCGGGCCCCTGCACTGCAAGTGTAGAGTCACAGCAGAGAAAGCCCCTGAATCTCCTCTAGTCTTAACAGAACAATTTGTCAAAAGAAACAACTTAATAACAGTAATTGCTAATATATTAGAGGGACACATAAATATATGTTTAATCTCTTTGGACAGTGAAGCAAGCTCTTGTATGGTAGAAAGAGCATATTCATCTTTGGATCTCAGATGTTTACCATTACATAACTATGTGATTAATTATTAGGCAAGTTACTTGATCTCCCTGAATCTCAGTTTTCTCATCTGTAAAACAGGAATGATACCTTTCTCACAGGAACATGAAAGAAGTAGCACAATTCCTGACCCAAAGTAAGGGCAAAAAAAAAAAAGAAAGAAAGAAAGAAACCAAACATGACTAATTCATTCACTGAAAGGTGCTGGGCTTGAGCTTTAAAAACAAATTAAGTCAAGGACTTCACCTTCAAGAAGTTCAGGGTCAACTAGGCCATTAAAAATGACCATAAGCCAGGTTTATTATTCTTTCCAAAGTTTCTGTGTAGCAAAGGCTACTCAGCTATACATTTATTCTCTCACAAGATTTCTATACCCTTCTCCTCGCCCCACCACTATCACACATATGATTATGGAAGCATAATGTAACTTAGTGTAAAGAAGTCTACTTGTGCATCTTGTTAAGTGAACACTAGAAAGCAGCTATTTCTCACTGGGGATATCGCTATCATATATATTTTAAAGTATTTTACAATTTAAGCCTGGCTTCCATGCACCCTGTTGAGGACAACATTCCAGAGTGTGTTTTTGAGATATATATGGACTTCTCAGTTGTGGCTGCTCTCTAGGTTCAAGCCACATTTTATCTTAACCACACCCTTGTTGGATTATGAGTAGCTAAAATCATGCTGACGCTGGCTATCTATAATAGTTTGACCAGTCACTGACATAAAAATACTCTAATTTATCACTAGAGAGTCTTATCTGGCACGTTTCATTTACAGACACTCTTTATAGGTTGAACCCAACCAAGTTCAATCAGAGAACATGGTTTGCCCTGGCCTTTTTCAAAATCATCATCTTACCAAGTTTAGTATTTTAACAGATCTATTTGTGCCTGGAAATAGAAATCAGGTCTCCCAAACATAATAAGGTTATATTTAAAGCACATATCAATACTGTTCAATGTTTTACTCTTTCATCTTCATTACTGATAAAATCAATGATATAAGTTTTTCTTAGTTCTCTAACTCAAAGAGATCTATTTGAGCAAGCACCTACAGGAAAGAAAGACAGTAAAACATTCCTAAAATAATATCCACTCCTCTTAGAGGCAATCTTTACTCTTCTAAGATGAGTATAATTCTCTTACACTGAGAGTAACTGTTCATAAATTAACTTTCCCTTTTCTGACACTAACTCTAAAAAAAACCAATAATTCCCAAAGAAAGTGAAAACAATACTAAAATCTATAAATCTGATAGTAGTCTTTATTTTATACTGGCCAAAATGTATTGGGTCAACTAGATTCTGATTTCGGCAACCTGATATTAATACATCACTTCGACCCAGGTGGCTCCATCTTGATCCAGACACTGCTATAGGCTAACAGATGTTTCTCAGATTTCACATGACATTATCCATTCCACCTGTTTTTGTGACAAATGATTTACTTTGTGACACTTAAACAAATCTCCCTAATTGCTCCTCCCACCTTCCCCCCAAATCAGGCCACCTCAACAGAGAATTGCCTGACCTTAATGAGGTTCTAGTCCAACCCCTTAAGCTTGTGAGAGGCACAAACTACCTTCAGAAAGAGTAAGTAAACTTGGTGGTGTCACTTGGAGGAGGGGTATAGCCAGTGGTGTGGCTGGGCCTGAAATTATGCCTCTGAGGTTTCAGTCTCAGTGCTTTTCTACAGCTGTATAATTTTACCTCTATAGCATTCTAGATACCTCCCATTCATCCATCCACATATCTTTTAAACCCCTCCATTTAAAATTCCAAGAAGAAAAAAATGGGAGATGGAGCACATTTTGGGAGATCAGGTTTACTGAGGTATAATTTACATTAGCATAATTTACCTGTTTTAGTGTATATTTCTGTGTTTTGACAAACACTCTGTCATGTAACCACTGTCACAATCAAGATATAGAATAGCCTCATTATCCTGGAAAATTCCCTTGGGGGGCACTTTATTCTTACTATTAATATATTGACAGTGCTGGTAGTGAACTTAGCAGTTAATGGACAGCTCTGTTCAACTAAATGTTTAGCTTAACTGTTAGGTAACCAAAAGCACTTTTGATTCCACTTTTGCTTGAAAAGCTTTCTAAAATGCCAGAGTCAATTTGCTGCCTTTGAGCAAGCACCTACAGGAAAGAAAGACAGTAAAACATTCCTAAAATAATATCCACTCCTCTTAGAGGCAATCTTTACTCTTCTAAGATGAGTATAATTCTCTTACACTGAGAGTAACTGTTCATAAATTAACTTTCCCTTTTCTGACACTAACTCTAAAAAAAACCAATAATTCCCAAAGAAAGTGAAAACAATACTAAAATCTATAAATCTGATAGTAGTCTTTATTTTATACTGGCCAAAATGTATTGGGTCAACTAGATTCTGATTTCGGCAACCTGATATTAATACATCACTTCGACCCAGGTGGCTCCATCTTGATCCAGACACTGCTATAGGCTAACAGATGTTTCTCAGATTTCACATGACATTATCCATTCCACCTGTTTTTGTGACAAATGATTTACTTTGTGACACTTAAACAAATCTCCCTAATTGCTCCTCCCACCTTCCCCCCAAATCAGGCCACCTCAACAGAGAATTGCCTGACCTTAATGAGGTTCTAGTCCAACCCCTTAAGCTTGTGAGAGGCACAAACTACCTTCAGAAAGAGTAAGTAAACTTGGTGGTGTCACTTGGAGGAGGGGTATAGCCAGTGGTGTGGCTGGGCCTGAAATTATGCCTCTGAGGTTTCAGTCTCAGTGCTTTTCTACAGCTGTATAATTTTACCTCTATAGCATTCTAGATACCTCCCATTCATCCATCCACATATCTTTTAAACCCCTCCATTTAAAATTCCAAGAAGAAAAAAATGGGAGATGGAGCACATTTTGGGAGATCAGGTTTACTGAGGTATAATTTACATTAGCATAATTTACCTGTTTTAGTGTATATTTCTGTGTTTTGACAAACACTCTGTCATGTAACCACTGTCACAATCAAGATATAGAATAGCCTCATTATCCTGGAAAATTCCCTTGGGGGGCACTTTATTCTTACTATTAATATATTGACAGTGCTGGTAGTGAACTTAGCAGTTAATGGACAGCTCTGTTCAACTAAATGTTTAGCTTAACTGTTAGGTAACCAAAAGCACTTTTGATTCCACTTTTGCTTGAAAAGCTTTCTAAAATGCCAGAGTCAATTTGCTGCCTTATTAAGTAGAAAAGAGAAAGGCAGGAGATATAAACCTGTTTATTTGATCAGGTAGGGCTCCTCAGGTGACAAGCCTGGGAGGGATTCTATCAAAAGGAAGGAAAGGAGAAAGGGAGGAAGGGGAAGCAACAAAAGAGGAAGGTGAGATAGTAAAGCAAATTTTGCTTAATGTAATTTGCAGATAGTCACTCTTAAAGGTTGATATGGACAGAAGATTTACAAAACTCTGGAGAATGTGTGCTCGCCTGCCAGCAAATGCCTGGAAACAGCTTTTTATGCTTGTTTTGTTATTTTCTTCCTTGTTCTACCTTATTTATGTAACAAACCCTACCCCCAAAATATGTTCTCTTAGGTTGGGCTTAACCAGTCAACACAGGGCTTTAGGAAAAATTAGTTTTCTATCTTTTAGAAAATACACTTTCCACAAATTGATATAAATGTCATCAGAGGCCTTTTTTGGCCTCTTACACCCAGAAATTTAAATCTTTATTATTCAACTGAACTCATTTTCTTATGTTAGATTACTGGGGATAATTATCTTTATTCCTCTCCTAATTGGTTTCTGATCCCTCACCTTCATCTTAACAAATGCATACTATCATTATAAATTACCTTGAATTATCTGAAAAAGGCAAGGTTTAATTTATGAATTATTTACATCTGGTCGCTTGGTAACTGGTTAAAAAGAGTAATGTGGAACCTGAATCAGTAGGTTGCTTCTCCCCCCCTCCTTTTTTTTGGACATTTCTATTGATATTTCATTCACTTAACCTTTTTTGTTCTTTGGCCTATGTGGGCCTCCCATCACAGTGGCCTCTCGCACTGCAGAGCACCGGCTCTGGGCGCATGCGCTCCAGAGCTCCGGCTCGGTAGATGGACACATCAGTTCAGCTGCTCTGCAGCACGTGGGATCTTTCCAGGCCAGGGATCGAACCGGCACCCCCTGCACTGCAAGGCGGTATCCTTACCCACTAGACCACCATGGAAGCCCAACAGTTTGCTTCTTAACTGATAACCCATCTTTTATTATGAGGGGTGTGATTCTAATCAAAGATAACGGAGCAATACTATTTTCTTAATAGTAGATTAGAGCAATACAAATGATTGCTTTAAAAGGAAATAAGTCAATCTAAATTCCTTCAGTACACTGGTTACTGTTTCACTATTACTGCAGGACAAAGCATTAGACTCAAATAACTAATGACAATGATAAAAATTAAAATTTTCGATGACTTTCTGTTATCAGGTTCTAACAATTGTCACATATATAAACTCAGTTAATCTTCAGTACTACCTTATGGGATAAGTAGTAGTATTATACCCACTGTGAAGATGAGAAAATTAAGAGGTCTCATGCCCAAGATAACATAGGTACTTAAGTGGCAGAACCAAGATACAAATTCAAAAATCCAGGTCCTATGCTTTGAATGATTATACACTACTACATTTCACTATTTGTTGAGTCATATGATTTTTTTAACTGAACCTAACAACCTACTTACTGATCAAACTTACTTGATTTAGCATCTACTGGAAGCAATTTCACATAAATGGATAGTTTAGATACTACTGTAGCTAGGAGCAGCTCCACAGTTGGTGCTAGTGGTAAAGAACCCACCTGCCGGTGCAGAAGGCCTAAGAGACATGAGTTTAATCCCTGGGTTGGGAAAATCTGCTAGAGGAGGGCATGGCAACCCACTCCAGGATTCTTGTGTGCAGAATACCCACGGACAGAGAGTCCTGCCAGGTTACAGTCCATAGGGTTGCAAAGAGTCAGACACGACTGAACCAACTTTGCACACAAGCATGTAACTAAGAAAACCAGGCCCTTTTATCCTGAGGGACCTATTTCTGCCTCTAAATAGTCAGTGATCCTGTGGTGGTGGTATCCTTAGCTTGGTATATAATTTTTCTCTAATTGGAATTGCCTACAAGCATAATAAACATTGACGTTGTCCTCAACTGCTGTTGCATCCATGAAGTCTTAAATAAGGAGCATGCATGTTGGCAATACTGATGTGATGCTGTAATCAAACATACAGATGTTTAGCATCTTATGTACATAGCACTAACTCATGACACAGTGGACTAAAATGGGATTTCTCATGGCATTCCAGGAGCATTAGTGTTACTTTATTACAGACTGTTTACATACCACTGAAGATCAAATGGCAGAAGTGAAAAACACAGAGAATTTGGAATTCCCTTAAGAACAAGAATCCTAGGAGAGCTGTCAGACAGCTAAGTATTTCTCAGCAAAAATACCTAAGTATTTTCTCAGCAAAGTTTTCTCATAAATTTCTTGATTTTCAAATTTTTTGTAGGTAACTATTAATGTATCTAAATAAAGTAACTAGATATATTTTCATAAGGTATCAATTCAAGGCTTTGACAAATCATTCCCAAAGAGCTCTTTTTCATTAAAGATGGAATAATTACAGGAAATATATCAATAGAACCAACAAAAATTTACTATCCCAAATTTCCTTTGAAGTGTGATTGATAAACATGAAACTTGAAGAAAAATGGTAAAAAATAGTAAAAATTATTTTCATGGATCAAATGGCTCAGAGGAAAGCTATAATGGTTGCTGATTGGACTAATAGCAATAGTGTGACTACTTATCCTAATAACCTTTAGTTTATTTATTAAATTTGTTGTTCCCTTAATGTTAGATACATTAGAATGGTGTTAAACAGTGAGGCATAAACAAAGAAGTGAGACCTGAGTTAATACCTTAATTACATATTTTATCTTCCACAAAAAAAAGGTAGTATCTACAGTGGTTTAGTGGGATTTCATGTTATCTTCTTTCTGTCAGAATCAGAGCACAATTTAAAAAATTACTGTCTCAATAAAAAGTGAGGCAGGAATATCTGTAGGTCTCCAATGCCAATAATTTTCCTTTATTCTTTTGTCTGATAAGATAAAGATCATAATTTAGGAGACAGTCACCTGAGGAGATAATCAATTATGTATGCTGCAAATGCAGACTTGTCTTTGAATTCGAGGTGAGAGGGCTCGAGGAGAAAGCTTCCAGAAACTCCCCCACTTTCAGTCTTCTCAATCAGAATAATTACAATGTCTTTTGCTTCTCTCCCACAACCCCCGGCTCATTCATAGCTCCCTTTATAGTACTTGTTACAATATGCACTGTACTACAGTTATTTCTGAATTCTCTCTTAATAAGCATGAAGATATTAAATACTTTTCCCCTCCTCTCCCTCTTCATGCTGTGTTTATCTTCTTCCCTGAGAATTCTGTACTTCCATTTTACCACTTGATTCTTACTACTTCCACTGAATCAAAACTTTTCTTTTTATCCTTGTTACTGATCAAAGCACAGAGGTGCCAACCTCTGTCCCTGTCTTCTGCTTTTCCCCTCTGTGAAACAGCTCATATATTAAAATACGCACAGTTCATGATTGATTCCATCAGAAAGACAGAGGGTGTCCTTGCTTCAGGTCACTGGGACAACTCAGTGTTTATATGCCTCTTAATTAAGATTAGGTTCTCAAGTGTAGACTCATTTGTCTTGAATGGTGATAACATTTCCTGAGTACTTCTTAAGTAAACATTCTGTGTCATGTGAAACAAGTATTATCATCCTTAATTTTACAGATGAGGAGACTCAGATAGGTTAAGGAATTTACCTAAGGTCACACAGAAAGTGGCAGTTATGGTTAAAATCCAGGTCTGTCCTGTGCTTAAGTCACTCAGTCATGTCCAACTCTGCGACATCATGGACTGCAGCCCACCAGGCTCCTCTGTCATGGGGATTCTCCAGGCAAGAGTACTGGAGTGGGCTTCCATGTCCTCCTCCAGGGATCAAATCCAGGTCTCCTGCACTGAAGGTGTATTCTTTACCGGCTGAGCCACCACGGAAGCCCAAGAATACTGGGAAGCCAAGAATACTATCCCTTGTCAGGTAATCTTTCTGACCCAGGATTCGAATCGGGATCTTCTGCATTGTAGGCAGATTCTTTTATCAGCTAAGCTACTGGGGAAAACCAGGTCTGAGTGACTCCAAAGCTCACGCTTTCTGCAATACATTATGCAGCTCCTGAAGGCAATCCAGGTTTTATTTATTTAAAATAAGACTAAAGAAAGCTGATGCAATTGAGAATTCCCTTGCACATACTGAAACTCAACCTCAGAGAGAGCAGAAGAACATTTATCATCTGACATGTGCACTTAGGATGTTATGTACCAGACCATAGTGAACCTGGATTCAGTAAACTTGGGTACAGGTTAAAAGAAACATAGGTGAAGTGTACTTGACTGTAAAAGGTTTGGTGCTTCCTGTGACTCAAATGATTAAGTTTCATCTGAAGCCTGTTAATGACACGTAAAATTATATTCATGTGGTTTGCAGATGTTAGTGTTTCCTCAGTTTCTTTCTGGGAATGTATCAAACTTAGGCTGTTTCTTGAGGCTACTGTGTCTTGAGTGAAATAGCCAGCCATACAGTTAATCAAGAGTTAATGTAGTCAAACAACTGGTTTGACAATGTTTCTTCTTTTTTATTATTAAATGAGCTGGCTAAGTAGACTTGGATAGAACAATCTGGTGGCAAAACAAGAGTTCTAAAATCACTTGCAAAGTATCTCACTCTGTAAATCTTACCAGGCAAAGGAATCATTCAGCTCTCTCCATTACCATTCTCAACTTCTGCCCTTTCTGAGGAATCCTGCCCATGTTGCCAGATCTGAAAGTTCTGCACAAGCATTTAGTGAATTCTAGCCCATCATCACAGGGAAATTTACTGCAGAATGCTGTTACAGTACTCCAAACCATGGCACTAAGCTGCCACCACTGACTTGCCAAGAAAGAACTTTGTGAAGACAGCCCCCAAATACTGCTCGACTGTGTATGAAGATATAAGGAACAAATTGCTTAAGTTTCCAATTCACTAACAGGATACATATGCAAAGCAAGGAAAAGTAACTAATTCTATAATCAAAACCAGGGCTACATGTATTTCTAAACTTTTAGGGATTTGTGGTGTGGGCGTAGAGGGATCAGGAGATTCGCTTTTATCAATGCCCAAGGACATGCTTTAATAGGTTATAGTTTATTTTTTACTGTGGAAGAGAGTCTTAAATATCTTTCTCAAGTCTATATTCTCTGAGAACCGAATCTGAAGGATAACCTGTATAAATGCATGTGCCTGACATGGGGACATATATCATAGCATGTGCCATAGAGGGACAAAAGAGTACCTTCAAGGATTGTATATAACTAAGGAATGTATGAAGGCAGTGGCTCTGCCTTGGTGCAGAGCTTGGTGCATGCATCTGAATTACTTAATCTGTCAAAACAAATGGCCTGCTCCTACAACCAGCACTCCTTCCACGGAGGTTGAGTTTCCAATTTAGTAGTTCTGAGGTGGCAACCAAGAATTTGTACTTCTAACAAGTTTGTGAGTGATACTGATGCTTCTAGTCCAGATGCCGAACTCTGGGAACCTGTATAAGGGTATGAGCATGTGAAAGTAAAATCTGCATCAACTGCTCCAAAAAGTCATAAAAATAAAAAACTAAACAGTGATTCCAAGGACCATGGGGACACTGCACTGAACTTTACAGGAAGAAATTGGTAAACCAGAGGAGGAAAAAAAAATGAATTTCATTAATCAATTGATAAATGGAAAGTTCACCAGGGTGCAATAGGGTATTCAAATATTTCTTTAAATCACTGTGTCCCACCTTCCTTTGCTACCAAGGCTGTTAAGGTCTTGAGGGTTTGGAGCAGTTGAACATATTTCCAGTAAATCCATACTGACTAGATTTTAATTCCACTATATGATCTGCCAAGACTTCAGAACCAGATTCTGGGCTCCTCTTAAGGAAGTGGTCCCTGCTCATGCCACTTCAGCTGGCTTCCTTAATTAAAAACACTGGTGCTGCTTTAGGAATAGATGCTAACTTGAAAAGACAGCCCCAAATACTGCTCATGTATATATGACAATTCAAGTTTCCAATTCACTAACAGGATACATATGCAAAGCAAGGAAAAGTAACTAATTCTATAATCAAAACCAGGGCTACATGTATTTCTAAACTTTTAGGGATTTGTGGTGTGGGCGTAGAGGGATCAGGAGATTCGCTTTTATCAATGCCCAAGGACATGCTTTAATAGGTTATAGTTTATTTTTTACTGTGGAAGAGAGTCTTAAATATCTTTCTCAAGTCTATATTCTCTGAGAACCGAATCTGAAGGATAACCTGTATAAATGCATGTGCCTGACATGGGGACATATATCATAGCATGTGCCATAGAGGGACAAAAGAGTACCTTCAAGGATTGTATATAACTAAGGAATGTATGAAGGCAGTGGCTCTGCCTTGGTGCAGAGCTTGGTGCATGCATCTGAATTACTTAATCTGTCAAAACAAATGGCCTGCTCCTACAACCAGCACTCCTTCCACGGAGGTTGAGTTTCCAATTTAGTAGTTCTGAGGTGGCAACCAAGAATTTGTACTTCTAACAAGTTTGTGAGTGATACTGATGCTTCTAGTCCAGATGCCGAACTCTGGGAACCTGTATAAGGGTATGAGCATGTGAAAGTAAAATCTGCATCAACTGCTCCAAAAAGTCATAAAAATAAAAAACTAAACAGTGATTCCAAGGACCATGGGGACACTGCACTGAACTTTACAGGAAGAAATTGGTAAACCAGAGGAGGAAAAAAAAATGAATTTCATTAATCAATTGATAAATGGAAAGTTCACCAGGGTGCAATAGGGTATTCAAATATTTCTTTAAATCACTGTGTCCCACCTTCCTTTGCTACCAAGGCTGTTAAGGTCTTGAGGGTTTGGAGCAGTTGAACATATTTCCAGTAAATCCATACTGACTAGATTTTAATTCCACTATATGATCTGCCAAGACTTCAGAACCAGATTCTGGGCTCCTCTTAAGGAAGTGGTCCCTGCTCATGCCACTTCAGCTGGCTTCCTTAATTAAAAACACTGGTGCTGCTTTAGGGAATAGATGCTAACTTGAGAGCAGGGGAAGTGAAAAAGAGAGTTCATGTGTTTGGCTTGGTTTAAATCCTGCTGCTTAGATTCGATACGTACTTTTATCCCTCTTTTACATGGCCAAATATTAAAAAGAAAAAAAAAATAATAAAAAGTCCAAGACTCAAGTCATCTGACCAAAGAACAACGGGATGATCCAAGAGCAGATGAATCAAAACCACATTTTTAAGGGAACATAGTCTCTTAACTATATGCTGCTCAGGACATCTGGACAAATAAGCTTTACTGGTATCTGGAAAGAAAGGTAAAAGTCATAGTAGAATTCATGATTACCAATGTCCCTAAACTTCCTTTTACCAAGCCAGAACTTTCACCAATTCACTATTTTTCATTTACCTTAAAACAGTCAAATCTACATGACCATTTTCCCCATCCTCTATCCAGCCTTCAGCCAAGATCTTATGCTTACATTTTCAGCATACAGAAAGCTTCTGACAGGTCTTCTGAAAGGTTTCTTTCACCCAAGAGTCAGTTTCCCTCTCTGCCAGAGGATGCAGTAGGGCCCACAACTCTGACTTGAGGTTCATATGAGCAAAAAGAAAATGGCATTTCAAAAAAACTGAGAAAGTTGCTTTTCCACAAATTAGTTAATATAGTTTAACTAATTTCCCAGAATAACAGACTTAAAGTTGCTTTGAATATGCATTTGTGTGTGTGTATGCACGCAGGCCTGTGTGTGGGTGTTTGTCTTCTTTGAATAGGGCCAAATCAGCCAGCTGTTAAATACTGTGTAACCTAAATGTGGGTTAAGTCCCTCCAGCCTTTTCCCCTTTTGTTGCTTTGCATTTAAATGAACCAGGGTCAATGGAGGGTCAAGACTGAGATTGATATTTCTTTAAATCATGTGTCCCACCTTCCTTTGCTACCAAGGCTGTTAAGGTCTTGAGGGTTTGGAGCAGTTGAACATATTTCCAGTAAATCCATACTGACTAGATTTTAATTCCACTATATGATCTGCCAAGACTTCAGAACCAGATTCTGGGCTCCTCTTAAGGAAGTGGTCCCTGCTCATGCCACTTCAGCTGGCTTCCTTAATTAAAAACACTGGTGCTGCTTTAGGGAATAGATGCTAACTTGAGAGCAGGGGAAGTGAAAAAGAGAGTTCATGTGTTTGGCTTGGTTTAAATCCTGCTGCTTAGATTCGATACGTACTTTTATCCCTCTTTTACATGGCCAAATATTAAAAAGAAAAAAAAAATAATAAAAAGTCCAAGACTCAAGTCATCTGACCAAAGAACAACGGGATGATCCAAGAGCAGATGAATCAAAACCACATTTTTAAGGGAACATAGTCTCTTAACTATATGCTGCTCAGGACATCTGGACAAATAAGCTTTACTGGTATCTGGAAAGAAAGGTAAAAGTCATAGTAGAATTCATGATTACCAATGTCCCTAAACTTCCTTTTACCAAGCCAGAACTTTCACCAATTCACTATTTTTCATTTACCTTAAAACAGTCAAATCTACATGACCATTTTCCCCATCCCCTCTATCCAGCCTTCAGCCAAGATCTTATGCTTACATTTTCAGCATACAGAAAGCTTCTGACAGGTCTTCTGAAAGGTTTCTTTCACCCAAGAGTCAGTTTCCCTCTCTGCCAGAGGATGCAGTAGGGCCCACAACTCTGACTTGAGGTTCATATGAGCAAAAAGAAAATGGCATTTCAAAAAAACTGAGAAAGTTGCTTTTCCACAAATTAGTTAATATAGTTTAACTAATTTCCCAGAATAACAGACTTAAAGTTGCTTTGAATATGCATTTGTGTGTGTGTATGCACGCAGGCCTGTGTGTGGGTGTTTGTCTTCTTTGAATAGGGCCAAATCAGCCAGCTGTTAAATACTGTGTAACCTAAATGTGGGTTAAGTCCCTCCAGCCTTTTCCCCTTTTGTTGCTTTGCATTTAAATGAACCAGGGTCAATGGAGGGTCAAGACTGAGATTGATACAGGCTTCCTCCATCAAGGGCAAATGGATAACCTCTGGCAAAGTGTATTTTGCCTTTATCCCAGCTCCCCCTTCACTGGCTCCTCCCAAGTCACCCTAAGGCTCTCTCTTACATAGGTGCTACATCTGGCTTTGCTTTCCTTGGGAACAACTCCCCATGTTAGAAAACTTTCCCTCTCCCGGCTCTCATGGTCATCAGATATAATTTACCTGCCTTGTGCCTCATTTCCCTTGCGATTAGGGTGAAACCTAATCTCATCTGTGCTAAGGTGTTAATTAGTAGTTTAATGCATTACTTAATTTATAATATGCATGTACACAGGTGATTTCTAGTAAGATGTTAAAAGAAATGACTTTTTAATAATGGGAATTTTAAGGAAATGTGGTAGGTTTGTCTTTGAGAGAGAGATATATTTGGTTTGGGATAGCTTTTCTGAAACTCATACAATACCGAATCAAGTCTCTGCCCTCCTGGCATATATGCTTTTTTTTTTTTTTTTCACTTATGAGCAAAAATTATAAACCCTGAGATTTCTAGTTTACACGTAGAATCTCAAGTTCACCTAGGCAATGGTTCCCAATCAGAATCTCTTTTGAGTGTATCTTGAATATTTATATTTTTAAGTGATTCCTCCAGAGGACTTTGACATGCACTACTGCTTGAGAACCACGGAAATACAGAAGTCAGGGCATTCTGCTCTATCAGAAGGCATCAAGTCCAGAAAACATCAAGCCCAGGCCTGATGCTGCCTTTGCTCACAGTGCTGCTTAAACACAGTTTCTCAATCCATGTCAAATTATGGAATGCTCTGGGAAAAAAATGCAACACTGAAATACATGAGTATATATTCTTTCCTTCATTCTCTTTCTCTCACTGCCTCTTATCCCCCTGCATGTCTATTATCAGTGGTTATTTGACCCACTACAGGGCCATAAGGAATAACACAGAGAGACATTTTAAGATGAGGCAGGCCAGGACTTCACTTGATTTCAGTGCTTCCAAGTGTTCATTGCCACCAAATGTATCTGGGACAAATTACTCAAAATTTTACATAATAATACAAAGCATATGGAGATAAGCATGGTGCAAAGAGACTGGAAAGTCAACTAAAATGTTACTTTCACATTTCTCCAGATTCTGTCCAAAAAATTAAACAGACTTACAATACTCAAGGTCATTTACCACACTTGGAACTGTCAGTATCTAAAGAAGAAATGAGAGGGGATATAAAGGAAAAAAAACTTGTCAAGACAAAGAAATATAAAGTGGGGCTAATGTGAGCTGAAAGCAGAAGCTTCATTTTTCAGAGGTTAGAGTAACTAAAGCCTGATTTATGAAATGTTTTTTTATCCTTGCATTTTGATAAATACAGATAGGCCTCCTTAATATAAATTGAATAATATCTTTTACTCCTAAACTGTTACTCAGAAGAGTCTGACAGTACATTTGAACATCAGAATCATCATTCTGATTTCAGTATAATAAGAAAATTGTTATAACTATAAATGTGAAATTATCACAACTTTAATTAGTCATGATCTGGTATGAGAGAGAAAATGAGGTATTTCATCTCAGCTCCCTATGAAGAAGTAGCATACTCAGGGGATGACTATCTGGGACTTAGAGCATTAACTAATATTTGAGAAGCCTTGAACAACTGAGTACAAGTTAGCAAGGGATAGGAACATGGTATTTCTAAAACAATGTGAGGCTTTACACCTTTAGATATTTGACCTTAAGCAAGTCGCATTTCCTCTCAGGACTTGAGTTTTGTCATCTGTAAATAATCTGACCTCTCAGGAGTCCTTCCAGCTCTGTCCTGCAATTAAGTTTGATTCTTCCTCACTTGCCTCTGCTTTCTAACCAGTGAATATAAAATAACGTTTATATTAGAGAAAGGCATTCCTCCATCAACTCCTGCATTCTCAGTGGTGATAATATATTTATACTACTTTCAGTCTTGATGAAAGGCTTTTTGCCTATTCTCTCCTGGGGATAGTAACAGATGCACTGCATAATGGGTTTATTATCCCTGTTATTTTTGTGAAACTGTGGCTTAGAGATATTAAGTGACCCTCCTCCTGGTCACTCACCTCATGGAGTTAAATTCAGATCTATGTGGCACAAAAACACATGCTCCCACTGTGGCATGGCAGGGGAGTAGACAGGCTTGATTATCGAAGGATGGAAGCTGCATACTTCAAGCTTGTGTCAAAATAAGCCCCTACATGCAAAGACTGGAAAGTCAACTAAAATGTTACTTTCACACCGATTCTGTCCAAAAAATTAAACAGACTTACAATACTCAAGGTCATTTACCACACTTGGAACTGTCAGTATCTAAAGAAGAAATGAGAGGGGATATAAAGGAAAAAAAACTTGTCAAGACAAAGAAATATAAAGTGGGGCTAATGTGAGCTGAAAGCAGAAGCTTCATTTTCAGAGGTTAGAGTAACTAAAGCCTGATTTATGAAATGTTTTTTTATCCTTGCATTTTGATAAATACAGATAGGCCTCCTTAATATAAATTGAATAATATCTTTTACTCCTAAACTGTTACTCAGAAGAGTCTGACAGTACATTTGAACATCAGAATCATCATTCTGATTTCAGTATAATAAGAAAATTGTTATAACTATAAATGTGAAATTATCACAACTTTAATTAGTCATGATCTGGTATGAGAGAGAAAATGAGGTATTTCATCTCAGCTCCCTATGAAGAAGTAGCATACTCAGGGGATGACTATCTGGGACTTAGAGCATTAACTAATATTTGAGAAGCCTTGAACAACTGAGTACAAGTTAGCAAGGGATAGGAACATGGTATTTCTAAAACAATGTGAGGCTTTACACCTTTAGATATTTGACCTTAAGCAAGTCGCATTTCCTCTCAGGACTTGAGTTTTGTCATCTGTAAATAATCTGACCTCTCAGGAGTCCTTCCAGCTCTGTCCTGCAATTAAGTTTGATTCTTCCTCACTTGCCTCTGCTTTCTAACCAGTGAATATAAAATAACGTTTATATTAGAGAAAGGCATTCCTCCATCAACTCCTGCATTCTCAGTGGTGATAATATATTTATACTACTTTCAGTCTTGATGAAAGGCTTTTTGCCTATTCTCTCCTGGGGATAGTAACAGATGCACTGCATAATGGGTTTATTATCCCTGTTATTTTTGTGAAACTGTGGCTTAGAGATATTAAGTGACCCTCCTCCTGGTCACTCACCTCATGGAGTTAAATTCAGATCTATGTGGCACAAAAACACATGCTCCCACTGTGGCATGGCAGGGGAGTAGACAGGCTTGATTATCGAAGGATGGAAGCTGCATACTTCAAGCTTGTGTCAAAATAAGCCCCTACATGAATTTTTAGCTGACTAACTGAGAATGTCTTCTATGAACCTAAACTGAAACCTTCCTGGTCAGGCCTCTCATCAAAGGGATTAGTCTTTTAAGGCATATGTGTCTACCGTCTAGGTTTTTTTTTTTTTTCCTGAGCAAAGGACTTTTCCTCTTGAAATTGTATAGCACAATATCGATAGCATGTCTAATTTATTTCTGTTCTGGGTGATTCAAGAACTTATATTGTGCACCAGACACTTTGCTATTGAAAGATTTTATCCAAAATTTATTCTTAAAAATAAAAGCCAGTTCTCAGTGATAAAATTTAATTGAATCCTTCTTAAATATTTACTATTCTGAACAGGCACTTCATGAATGACTAATTAATTTCTCATGTAACTTCTAATGTTCCCCATAAAATATACCATGTAATTTGGCTTTGTCAATTGACTGAAAAGATAATTCTCTAACTGTCGCTGTCTTCATTAGAAACTCTGAGACTGACTGGAGGAAAACAATGATGCTTGAAACTGGGAAAGCCGTATAAACTGGCACTTCATCTCAGACACTCCTTCAGGGCTTGGTGGAACCATCTTCCAAGTTCTCATTGATTCAACTATATCATGTAGAAAGGTATTACTTTTTGTATTTACCAATCCTCTTGTACTTTAATATAACAAAAGTGACGGCTTTAGGGGCCAGAGTGGTTTCAAACTTGCTTGTAGTGTACAAAGTGTTTCAAACTTGCAGTAAGTGTACTGCATGATTTTAGACAGGTTATTTAACTTCTCTATGCCTCAGTTTTATATACAGAATGAGAATAAGATTCATAAAATCTATCTAATGTGATTTTTATGAGGCTCAAGTCAGTTAATGCTTATAAAGAATATAGAATGGTATCTGGTATACAGTATGCACTTAATGGTAACGTGAATTGTTTGGGGTTCGGGTTCAAGAGTGATTTCACTTTATACATTACAGTGCATGGCCTTTCCCACTTATTATTTAGGAACTACTTCTTCCTGAAGCACTAGAAAGAGTAGATGATGGCAGAAGGTCCAACAAATGAAGTCACTGAGATAGCTGGGAGACAGCGACAGTGCCTCAGGTTTTATTTCTCTCTCTTCTGTGGACTCTTAGCAAGTCCAGAGAGGGCATCACTAACAATGCCACATTAGAGACTTTCAGTCTATCACTGCCCCTTTTGGGATCTTCTTAAAATCTGCAGAAAGATTCTTCCTTTGCCATTAGCACATTAGAAGTTGTCCTTGAGAACATTCATTCTCTGGGTCATCCTGAGGGAATTAGGCTGGGCTTTCCACGTGGTGCAACCCACGCCAGTATTCTTGCCTGGGAAATCCCATGGACAGAGGAGATTGAATGGCTACAGTCCAGGAATTAGAAGCAGCAAGATAGGAAGGCTGGATTTAAACAGTTCTGCTGGTAATCTGTCTCTACTTTGCACTGCAGATCAGTCATGCCCTATGTATTTTTCTTTAAGGTGAACCTCCAAGTATCACAGGCAAAATGATTTAACTCACAACTCTAAGAAAGAAATGGACCACATGCAATGGGGCTCTAAACAATACAGATGGTCTTTCTATGAAGAAACAACTCTGTAAATTGAAGCCAGTGATGCCCTGGCCTGTGAAACAGAATGACATAAGATTGTTCACCTAAAGACAAAACAAACAAACATTGACGGATACTGGCTGCAATAACACTAGGTTCTTGGGTCCATATTAGACACAATAAAACTTGAGAGTGACTGATCAAGTTACCAGCCCGGTCCCCTTCCACTTTGAGAGTACGAAAAAAAAAAAAAAAGTTATATTGATTCTCTTTTCCAGCTCAGGGGGGTGAGCAGGCAAAAGGTTCTCCTTGGCATGTCAAAGAGAAAACTCTTATTTCCTTTACGCAGCCCCTCAGTAAACAGAAAATTACATACTTGTACTCTGTGGCCCCTACAGCTACCAGCAAAGCAGCTTTGCTCTGGAGTGTGAAAGCAGCACCAAATAACATTTGCCAGAAGAAGCAGGGAGGAGCAGCAGCTGTTCAGGGACCAGAAGACCACTCCTCTCCACCCTTTAGCAGCTTCTTAGGTAGCCTGAACTGGCATTCTCTGCCATATCACAGCAGGTGGGCAAGAAAATCTCCCTCTTGTTTCTTAACACTGGGTTGGCTGGTAGCAGATCTGTGACCTGGGGAAAAGCTCTTATAGATAAGGTTGGCAGATAAACTATAGGATAGGCACAGTAAAATTTGAATTTCAAAAATACCCCAGATATTTTTAGCATAAGTATATACTTTTGGGATATACTGACCCTAAAAAAATTTTTATTGTCAAAATTCACATTTACTGTTCAGCCTATATTTTTATTTGTAAAATGTGACATCCCTTATTCTAAGTTCTTTCTTACCCTTCTATTTTTTAAATAAATGATTATCTTATTTGGAGTTTTAAAAATTATTTATTTTGGCTATTCTGGGTTTTCACTGCTGCAACAGGCTCTCCTCTAGTTGCATGGTGTGGGGGGCTATTCCCTAGTTGAGGTGAACAGGGAATACTGACGTTTTCTTGTTGTGCTGACTTTTTCTTGTGGAACTCAGGCTCTAGGGCACCCAGGCTTCAGTAGTTGCGGCACATGGGCTCAACAGTTGCGGCTCTGAGACTCTAGAGCACAGGCTCCATAGTTGTGGCTCATGGGCTTAGTTGCTCTGCAGGATGTGAAATCTTCCTGGATCAGGGATCAAACCTGTGTCTCCTGCATTGGCCGGTGAACTCTTTATCACTGAGCTACCAGGGAAGCCCGGGAGTATGGCTGATTTACAATGTCACGTTATTTCAGGTGTATAGCAAAGTGGTTTAGTTATGCATTGCATATATCTATTCTTTTTCAGATTCATTTCCCATATAGGTTACAAAGCATTCAGCAGTACATCAGGTCCTTGTTGAGTATATATTTTAGATAATTATATATTTTATATATAGTAGTGTGTATATGTTTAATTTTTACTCTTCTCCCCCAATCCCCTATCTGATCATCAGGGCACTGGAATATAACATTTGAATGAAGAAAACCAGAAAATATAGAATCAACCAATGAAATTTCACTCAGTACAGTGCTACCTCAGGGGATGTTGAAGAAGCAATGGATATTATCTAGTCCCTGCTCTCATAGTCTTTTTATAGTGAAAAGTTTGACTGGGGTCAAGTGAAGTGGTTTGAATCCATAGTTCATTCTGGAGGTTTTAATATCAATAAAGGGTAAGTTGTATCCTTAAACTCAAGTGACTTTTCTTCTATATAAACCTGAGATATACCCTTAAATCTCTCTTACTTTAACTATTCAAACTGCATTGGCATTCTCTACCAAGTACAGAATGACATATTAAATGCAAATAAATGACAAGATAATTCACAGTACCAAGAGAACTCAGAAGAAATAAGTATTTATAAAGGAGTTGAAAGCACATTACTATATTTACCAATACTGTTGAAAGGCCAATCATCTGCCTATTTAAAAAATACAAATTCTCTTGATTTGTAGAAGGCTTTACAACTCAATTTCAATGGAATCATGTAAATGGTTACTTACATATTTATTTATTTAAATGAATTATCCTGCATAAATTAGCCATATTCTAACTGATTTATGTAAACCCTCTCCTAACCCAACTCACCTATCACTCATGCTACTGCCAGATCGAAAAATGGTAAAGGGAATGGGGAGAGGTTAATTTGGAAAGTTCTGGTCTCATGAGCAAACATCTTACCTGAAAGACCTCAGGGAGGTAGGCTGACAGTAAATTATGCTTCTCTCATCTCATCACTTGGTATCCAACATTAAAATCTGTCTGAGAAGTCCCTTCTAAAAACCATTTTGAACACAATGTAGAACATCCATTTTCCATTTAAGTAAGGTTATACATACTAGATGGCAACAAACATTCTGGCGATTTCTGTCAAATAATTAGTCAATTAATTCTGTCAGTGTATTTCTGGAGGGGAATGATGGTGGTAGTGAAGAAATCAGTCAAACCAATCTTTACATTGTGCTGGCTGGGGTAAAGACAGACTCTGTTCCTTCCCAATATCACCGCTTTGTTTTTCACTTCTTTGAAACTACATTGCACCTTTCTATTCCCACTTGTTAATTCCACCCTGAGTACAATTGTGGGAAAAAATACAAAAAAGGGCACTGGAATATAACATTTGAATGAAGAAAACCAGAAAATATAGAATCAACCAATGAAATTTCACTCAGTACAGTGCTACCTCAGGGGATGTTGAAGAAGCAATGGATATTATCTAGTCCCTGCTCTCATAGTCTTTTTATAGTGAAAAGTTTGACTGGGGTCAAGTGAAGTGGTTTGAATCCATAGTTCATTCTGGAGGTTTTAATATCAATAAAGGGTAAGTTGTATCCTTAAACTCAAGTGACTTTTCTTCTATATAAACCTGAGATATACCCTTAAATCTCTCTTACTTTAACTATTCAAACTGCATTGGCATTCTCTACCAAGTACAGAATGACATATTAAATGCAAATAAATGACAAGATAATTCACAGTACCAAGAGAACTCAGAAGAAATAAGTATTTATAAAGGAGTTGAAAGCACATTACTATATTTACCAATACTGTTGAAAGGCCAATCATCTGCCTATTTAAAAAATACAAATTCTCTTGATTTGTAGAAGGCTTTACAACTCAATTTCAATGGAATCATGTAAATGGTTACTTACATATTTATTTATTTAAATGAATTATCCTGCATAAATTAGCCATATTCTAACTGATTTATGTAAACCCTCTCCTAACCCAACTCACCTATCACTCATGCTACTGCCAGATCGAAAAAGGTAAAGGGAATGGGGAGAGGTTAATTTGGAAAGTTCTGGTCTCATGAGCAAACATCTTACCTGAAAGACCTCAGGGAGGTAGGCTGACAGTAAATTATGCTTCTCTCATCTCATCACTTGGTATCCAACATTAAAATCTGTCTGAGAAGTCCCTTCTAAAAACCATTTTGAACACAATGTAGAACATCCATTTTCCATTTAAGTAAGGTTATACATACTAGATGGCAACAAACATTCTGGCGATTTCTGTCAAATAATTAGTCAATTAATTCTGTCAGTGTATTTCTGGAGGGGAATGATGGTGGTAGTGAAGAAATCAGTCAAACCAATCTTTACATTGTGCTGGCTGGGGTAAAGACAGACTCTGTTCCTTCCCAATATCACCGCTTTGTTTTTCACTTCTTTGAAACTACATTGCACCTTTCTATTCCCACTTGTTAATTCCACCCTGAGTACAATTGTGGGGGAAATACAACTATTTCTTATTCAGTACAGTATGTTGCTCAAGTATAAAAAGGAATAACTCCAGCATGTATGGATGGTGTCCTTGACTGAAGGGAGTTTCTCAAGGCATGGGACTAGAAATATAACCCAACAACCAAGCTGTATGTATGTATGTATGTATGTGTGCATGTGTGTGTGTGTGTGTCTGTGTGTGTGTGCACAGGTGCATGCTCAGTCAGTCATGTCCAGCTCTTTTCGGACCCCATGGACTGTAGCCCACCAGGGTCCTCTGTTCATGGAATTTCCCAGGCAAGAATACTGGAGTGGGTAGCCATTCTCTTCTCCAGAGGATCTTCCCCACCCAGGGATCAAACCTGTGTCTCCTGCATTGACAGACAGATTCTTTGCAACTGAGAAACCAGGGAAACCCATATGTCACTGTAGGGGCTGCAAAATCTACATTACTAGAACTTAACAGAGTTTAATATTTGGGGGCATTTAATTTTTTGAAATTCACCAAAATTTAAGGTAGTTTAAAAACCCATTACAGCAACTGGCAAGCGTGGGTAGAAGGCTGAGAGAAGCAAACACATTTGTAAGCTCTTATTTATGTGTTTTTCTTTCTAATGGCTGCCAATCTTCCAAGTCAGGAAATATTTGCACATGTTCTAGACATCTTCCTGAAGGTATGAGGCTCTCTTGAAATCATCCTTACACTTGGCCGCCAACAACACTACAGCAAACTACAGTCAGGGAGGTAGGCTGACAGTTAGCTCCACATCACTTGGTATCCAACATTAAAATCTGTCTGAGAAGTCCCTTCTAAAAACCATGTTGAACACAATGGAGAACATCCATTTTCCATTTAAGTAAGGTTATACATACTAGATGGCAACAAACATTCTGGCGATTTCTGTCAAATAATTAGTCAATTAATTCTGTCAGTGTATTTCTGGAGGGGAATGATGGTGGTAGTGAAGAAATCAGTCAAACCAATCTTTACATTGTGCTGGCTGGGGTAAAGACAGACTCTGTTCCTTCCCAATATCACCGCTTTGTTTTTCACTTCTTTGAAACTACATTGCACCTTTCTATTCCCACTTGTTAATTCCACCCTGAGTACAATTGTGGGGGAAATACAACTATTTCTTATTCAGTACAGTATGTTGCTCAAGTATAAAAAGGAATAACTCCAGCATGTATGGATGGTGTCCTTGACTGAAGGGAGTTTCTCAAGGCATGGGACTAGAAATATAACCCAACAACCAAGCTGTATGTATGTATGTATGTATGGGGCATGTGTGTGTGTGTGTGTCTGTGTGTGTGTGCACAGGTGCATGCTCAGTCAGTCATGTCCAGCTCTTTTCGGACCCCATGGACTGTAGCCCACCAGGGTCCTCTGTTCATGGAATTTCCCAGGCAAGAATACTGGAGTGGGTAGCCATTCTCTTCTCCAGAGGATCTTCCCCACCCAGGGATCAAACCTGTGTCTCCTGCATTGACAGACAGATTCTTTGCAACTGAGAAACCAGGGAAACCCATATGTCACTGTAGGGGCTGCAAAATCTACATTACTAGAACTTAACAGAGTTTAATATTTGGGGGCATTTAATTTTTTGAAATTCACCAAAATTTAAGGTAGTTTAAAAACCCATTACAGCAACTGGCAAGCGTGGGTAGAAGGCTGAGAGAAGCAAACACATTTGTAAGCTCTTATTTATGTGTTTTTCTTTCTAATGGCTGCCAATCTTCCAAGTCAGGAAATATTTGCACATGTTCTAGACATCTTCCTGAAGGTATGAGGCTCTCTTGAAATCATCCTTACACTTGGCCGTGCCAACAACACTACAGCAAACTACAGTACCCCAAGAAAAAATATACTCTTTCAAGCTTCCTAAATGACTCATTCAGCAGAGAGCAATAAAAAAAAGTAAGGCTAATATTTCCATCCTTTGGAAATATTTATCTCTGCACAGTGCCACCTTTTTTTTTAATAGTTAGAGTAGAAAGTTACTTAGGTGGCATAATTTTTAAAGGCCAATCTGTCTCCAGCACTGGCTTAACAAGAGTGTCATTAGCCAATCCTTTTCATCAAGGCCCATCTGCAGAGAGCCCCTTTTAAAATATGTCATTTGGGAAGGGGTCACTCTTGTACACAATTTTAGTCCCACAAGAAATACTGCCAAGCACCCACGTATAGAAGGTATTCTGCTAGTCTCAACCAGATTATAAAGGTGATTCAAATAGATTTTTTGGAAACACACCTAATTTTTTCCTAGTACCTGCTGATAGAATGACAACAGTGACAATAAACAGAGAGAAATGCATGTAGGAAAGAGAAAGCATATTAAGACATTTACACTGAATTTTTCACTTGGCCTATATCCTTGATGCTCTTTGTGTCTAGTATCTGCAAGGCACTTAATGGGGTGCTCTGGAAGTATAGCCAAAGTGAAAATGTCCTGGTCTTTGCCCCTGAAGAAATCTGTGAACTAGTTTTAAAGACTAACGAATTCTGAGGCATCCATTCCAACTTTTGTAGCTGGTTTTCCACTGTCATTGCAACACATTATTTTGTGACAAAGTGGGAGGAACCTGGCTGTGTGCACAATTCTTACAGAGGTTAACCACCAGGAAAGCCTCAAGTTGTAAGTTCTGTTGAAGCCTGCATCTCCATCTGAAGGGCTAATATAAGATGAATTTTACTTGAACAGCACACCTGGTATTCACCTCTTTCTCTCACTGCCAAACCTGACTCTATCTGTTGAACTTTTTTCTTCTACAAGCCTTTAACCTTCTAAGTTATAGCCACTGAGCCTCTACATGTAATTTATTCCAGCCTAGACTTGTGGGAGGTGTTCTTAAGCAGGAAACAATTATATATGTATAATTAAAAACATATAATATATAATTTCACCCACATTCCTAGAAATGTCACTGTTAGAAAATATACAAATTATTATTTTTTTAATTTTTAAAAATCCCCACCAATCAGAAACCAGTCATCCACAAAGGAGACCCTGAGATTCTGTTTCATCTTTCAGAGACACTAGTTTCATCTTTCAGAGACACTAGTTTTCAATGATAAGCCTCTTCCCTGGGGCTCTCAGTAGGAGCAGTAACTGCAGCAAAATACCTCTGGCCCTGCTCACTGGAAGAGAGCAAAGCATTAGCAAGCACTTTGCCTTCCTAGGGCTTCAAAGGGTTTGTGTAGGGATTTAGTCATGAGCTTTTTAGTCATGAGCTTCAAGTTCTATAAACCCCATCTGCTTGTCCCAGTCTACTTCTGGAATTCTACTAAGTCCCTTAGACTAGAGTGTGCCTTAGCACCCATCATGAAGGAAAATGCTATGTTGGAGAGACATATCATAAATAATCTTCATCACTGACCTCAGCTCACCAGCTTCCTGCAAACTTTTATATTTGGGCAGATATATATTTATAACTAGTTGATCCAGTTTAGTGCTTTTTGACTCTGGCTTGCAACTGATGAGCTGAATATAATAAAGAACACAGACCCCAGTGGCCAGGCAGATTTTGGTTTGACTCCTACCTTTGCATCTCACTAGCTTTGTTCAATAACTCAAATTTTGGATTCTTAATTTTTTCACTTATGAGATGGGGGAGATGATCATAACAGTTATATCTACCTCAAATGACTCTTATTTTGAGATACAAATGATAGCGTAAATTATGCACTAGGGACAACGTAACACAGTAAATACCACCTTTTCTAAAAATGTTACTAATTTTTAGGGCACCAAGTTCACTGTCCCTAAAGTGCCTAACATTTTGTTCTCCATCTTTTTTCCTCACTCAATTTGTGTACTGAATAATTTTTTTATTTTAACTTTTTTTCCTCAGGGTCATGAAAAGCTGTTGTTCTCTGAGAATTCTCAGACGTGTCCTTTTTGATTGAGGTGGTGTTTTTGTTTTGTTTTGTTTCTCTTTAGAGTTAATGATTTATATAAAATGTTACTAGCAGTGCTTAGAATATAATCAATCTTCTTTTCCCTCAGGGGAACCTGAATAATCCAACCTTCTTTTTCTAGTCATAAGGCAACTCTGCCTATAAATTATATGCTTGAAAGGAGTGTTATTATTTTTCAAGCATGAATTACACATAAGCCACCTCCATATTATTATTTCTCCAATTAAAAAGACACACAATTTATGCCTCATTGTTCCTCTCTTTCTCCACGCTCTAGTAGAGGAGGAATACAAATTCCTGAGTGTAGCTGAGCAGAGAAAATGAGAGTGCAGGTTAAATAATTGCTTAATATTCTGATATTCTTTTATATTTTAGCATTATTGTACTCAAAGGCCTTTTTATGAGAGATTGCCTTTAATGTAGCCCCAGGAACATAAAAGTTTAAGAGCTTCCACTTTTGCTTTAAGGACTTCCCTTGTGGCTCAATGTTCTCCTGCAATGCAGGAGATGTGGGTTTGATTCCTGGGTTTTGAAGATTGCTTGGAGGAGGGCATGGCAATCCACTCCAGTATTCTTGCCTGGAGAATCCCACGGACAGAGGAGCCTGGTGGGCTACACTCTATGGGGTCACAAAGAGTCAGACATAATTGAGCAGCTAAACAACAACTTCTCTCTGGTACCTCCAGAGAGCTACAGTGGCACATTAATTAATGCTATTTTTGCATTGCCCATAAAAATACCTTAAATACAGATACACAAATACAGTACAAATGTTGAAAAGTCCTAAAACCAAGTTAGGGTTCATTGTAATTTTCAAGAGTCAGAACTGCCCAAATGCTGTTTTCCAAAGTTTCTCTTTCATGAAGTGTGGTGAGGACCTTGCTAACTAGTTCCCACAGGTCAACTATTGAAGAATCGAGGAAAGAAACAACTGTTGATACTTGAAACACCTTCACTGAACTTACTGAGAATCTGACCACAGTGTCACATATATATAATACATAATATCATATATAGTATAATTATATAT
Source organism: Tragulus kanchil (assembly GCA_022376925.1). Taxonomy (NCBI): domain Eukaryota; kingdom Metazoa; phylum Chordata; class Mammalia; order Artiodactyla; family Tragulidae; genus Tragulus; species Tragulus kanchil. Next base: position 58,466,714 of record JAIOJX010000001.1, on the reverse strand, counting down.
AAATATATACTATGCATATACATCTATCTGCATTTTGTGTATACATAGAACATAAATGTGTATATGTATATTCCCATACATAGATGTACATATATAGTAAAATATATATGCATATCTATGGAAAAGAAAACAAATTTCCTTTTCAATATGTCAGACAAAGACTTTAGTGTTTTTAGCAGTACTCCCACCAGTCATGCAATTTTGTACTTCAGTTTTTAAGTAACCGTATTATTTCCCCCCTGAAGAGATTTATATGTTATTAACATTTTATAATTGGGATGCTTTTATCAGATTGAACAAAGTCACCATGCTATAGTTTATTAATTTGGCTTCTGCTTAGAAATATGTATTTGTCTCCATTCATTTAAATTTGTCTTCTTTCCTTGTACAACTCATTTAGAAAATCAACTGGATTAAGTATATGAAGACATGAGACCAGGTTTTTTTGCATTACCCCAACACGCCAAAGACAGAATTTCAATTTCTGCACATACACATCTGTGAATCTATTAAATAGATAAGAGGAATTGTACTTGTGGCCTCTCGAGGGCACAGATTCTACATATGACTTTCATTATCACCTTTCATGCGATAGGAGGCAGAGGTAAATTTTGGTCTAACTCAAAAAGAAAGAGACTGAGTTATAATCCACAGTTGGAGAGATGTCATGGCCAAAACAGAAATATTCCATGTTCTCCAAGGCCTCAAGGCCTCAGCACTTTCCACTAATTTGGTCCCTTGAGTCTCAATTTATTTAGTGTATGTTGGTTCATTCACCCCCATTGCAAAATATTCAGCCTCATTTCTCTGACTGAGTAAAAACTTATTCCCCTGGATAACAAATACTAAAAGAAAAGTCTAAAACCAAGTTAGGGTTCATTGTAATTTTCAAGAGTCAGAACTGCCCAAATGCTGTTTTCCAAAGTTTCTCTTTCATGAAGTGTGGTGAGGACCTTGCTAACTAGTTCCCACAGGTCAACTATTGAAGAATCGAGGAAAGAAACAACTGTTGATACTTGAAACACCTTCACTGAACTTACTGAGAATCTGACCACAGTGTCACATATATATAATACATAATATCATATATAGTATAATTATATATAAATATATACTATGCATATACATCTATCTGCATTTTGTGTATACATAGAACATAAATGTGTATATGTATATTCCCATACATAGATGTACATATATAGTAAAATATATATGCATATCTATGGAAAAGAAAACAAATTTCCTTTTCAATATGTCAGACAAAGACTTTAGTGTTTTTAGCAGTACTCCCACCAGTCATGCAATTTTGTACTTCAGTTTTTAAGTAACCGTATTATTTCCCCCCTGAAGAGATTTATATGTTATTAACATTTTATAATTGGGATGCTTTTATCAGATTGAACAAAGTCACCATGCTATAGTTTATTAATTTGGCTTCTGCTTAGAAATATGTATTTGTCTCCATTCATTTAAATTTGTCTTCTTTCCTTGTACAACTCATTTAGAAAATCAACTGGATTAAGTATATGAAGACATGAGACCAGGTTTTTTTGCATTACCCCAACACGCCAAAGACAGAATTTCAATTTCTGCACATACACATCTGTGAATCTATTAAATAGATAAGAGGAATTGTACTTGTGGCCTCTCGAGGGCACAGATTCTACATATGACTTTCATTATCACCTTTCATGCGATAGGAGGCAGAGGTAAATTTTGGTCTAACTCAAAAAGAAAGAGACTGAGTTATAATCCACAGTTGGAGAGATGTCATGGCCAAAACAGAAATATTCCATGTTCTCCAAGGCCTCAAGGCCTCAGCACTTTCCACTAATTTGGTCCCTTGAGTCTCAATTTATTTAGTGTATGTTGGTTCATTCACCCCCATTGCAAAATATTCAGCCTCATTTCTCTGACTGAGTAAAAACTTATTCCTGGAGTCTGAGTTAGAAGGTTCATTAGACTTTCCACATCCAGGAGGAAAAAGAGATCCCTACTTTCTTCCTCCTTTGGCCCAATCTCACCCTGGCACTGCTTTTCCTTTCTTTTACTCATCACTCCCTCCTCAATATAGAGCTATGATCATAGGGAAAATAACCTTCTTTATGTCTACTAAAACTAAATCAATCAAAATGACCATCCTTCCCCCACCACAAATGGTTTCTGATCATTTTAACTAGCATCTAGTATCTAACACAGTGGCTGGGACACAGTGAACATTCGATAAATTGTTTTAATTGTATTATGGAAAATTAAGCATTCAAAGCAATGTTTTTATTTAATGGGTAAATTTCTCTTTCTTATGCCAGAGAAACCTGAGGGTTACCTAAAGACGGATCTCTACTTTTGAGGCATATAATCACCAGGGGGCTATGTCATAGGAAGAAGGAGGAACAAAGAGAGGGCTCTGGACTTAACGATACTGCACCAGGAAGGTACAACAGCCTAGTAAACCTGTGGCCTCAACTCAGCTTCAGCTTCAGTTCTTGCTTCTGAGGCTTGAAATGTATAATGAAATGCACAGTGTTATGCACTTTATGGGCGCTCAAGCAATATTTGTTGGCTGACTTAATTGAGCTATATTTGCAAAATGGCAAGGATGTGAGAAAACTTTCCTACCTAAAAAGAAAGCATTCACAGTGCTAGACATTTGGTAGGCAAATAAACAGTATAATTTCAGCCTAAAAGGAAAAATACTCAAACCCCTATCCAATAGGCCTAGTGGCTAGGCAACCCAAATGTCAGCACCATGTTTCTGAAACTTAATTTAAAATATCATAAATTGTATGTCATCCACTTTGAGGACGTTTCTTTCCTGCCTTTCTGTTCCCAACTCCATGTCCCAACTTCAAATCCAGAAAATGTTACTAGTAAACCTAAATACTACCTGTCTGGGGAGATTTCCAAGTAAAAGTAGTCTGTCAAGCAGTGATGTAAAAAAAAATCAAATTTAACAGAGATGTCTTGGACAGTGTAATCTCTTTAAAGAGATTACCATATTCAACAGTGCACTCCGGAGAGCAAGCAGTTCAGGAATTTGCTCATCACTGTAATCAACCTTCTATATATGACTTAATCCACTAGGTACTAAGGGACTTCCTAAATGCCCAATCTCACCCTGGCACTGCTTTTCCTTTCTTTTACTCATCACTCCCTCCTCAATATAGAGCTATGATCATAGGGAAAATAACCTTCTTTATGTCTACTAAAACTAAATCAATCAAAATGACCATCCTTCCCCCACCACAAATGGTTTCTGATCATTTTAACTAGCATCTAGTATCTAACACAGTGGCTGGGACACAGTGAACATTCGATAAATTGTTTTAATTGTATTATGGAAAATTAAGCATTCAAAGCAATGTTTTTATTTAATGGGTAAATTTCTCTTCTTATGCCAGAGAAACCTGAGGGTTACCTAAAGACTGATCTCTACTTTTGAGGCATATAATCACCAGGGGGCTATGTCATAGGAAGAAGGAGGAACAAAGAGAGGGCTCTGGACTTAACGATACTGCACCAGGAAGGTACAACAGCCTAGTAAACCTGTGGCCTCAACTCAGCTTCAGCTTCAGTTCTTGCTTCTGAGGCTTGAAATGTATAATGAAATGCACAGTGTTATGCACTTTATGGGCGCTCAAGCAATATTTGTTGGCTGACTTAATTGAGCTATATTTGCAAAATGGCAAGGATGTGAGAAAACTTTCCTACCTAAAAAGAAAGCATTCACAGTGCTAGACATTTGGTAGGCAAATAAACAGTATAATTTCAGCCTAAAAGGAAAAATACTCAAACCCCTATCCAATAGGCCTAGTGGCTAGGCAACCCAAATGTCAGCACCATGTTTCTGAAACTTAATTTAAAATATCATAAATTGTATGTCATCCACTTTGAGGACGTTTCTTTCCTGCCTTTCTGTTCCCAACTCCATGTCCCAACTTCAAATCCAGAAAATGTTACTAGTAAACCTAAATACTACCTGTCTGGGGAGATTTCCAAGTAAAAGTAGTCTGTCAAGCAGTGATGTAAAAAAAAAAAATCAAATTTAACAGAGATGTCTTGGACAGTGTAATCTCTTTAAAAAGAGATTACCATATTCAACAGTGCACTTCCGGAGAGCAAGCAGTTCAGGAATTTGCTCATCACTGTAATACCACACCTTCTATATATGACTTAATCCACTAGGTACTAAGGGACAGGTGACTGCCTAATATTTATCAAGGATGGATGCTTACTTATGACCAAGTTATGTTTTTAAGTTTTAGAACATAAGATGTTTGGCTCAGCCCCTTCCTTCCACCAATATTAACTGAGTTCTAACAAGCATCAGGGACAAGCGAAAATTAAGCTCTACCCTCAACTGTAAAGTTTTGCCCTATTTCAGGTGAACATTGCCTGAAATAATTACCTTGAATTTTTTCCCACTCCTTTTTCTGACCTCATCACCTGCAAATGGCAACATGGGAACAGGTGATTAAGGTTATAAATATAGTCAAGATTTCATGAAGGTCAAGACAAACTGGTTCACTCTGGCAATTCAGTTCATTGCCTTACTCCAATAGTATTCTGCCTAACAAAATGCTGTTAGGTAACAGTAACACCGTTTTACCTTTGTATTGGGTATCATAGTATTTACTGAGCTAAATGTTAGGTCTTGCTCTCAAGTAGTGAAGTGGAGGAAACAGTGGAAGCACATGATGAGAATCATGTTATTTGGTGCACCTAATAGCTGATAGTCAGTTTCTATTTTGCAAGGTGGTGAAAGAACTATAGGATAGTTGTTATTATGCTAAATAAGTTTCTATTTTACTGAGTTCCAGGCACTGTGTTAGGTTTATTGCTGAAGAGTCAAAAGAAAGGCTGGATATTATCTAGCCAAACACATTTATTTTATGCTTGAGGAAATAGGCCCAGCAAGTCAATTGATAAGTTTGTGTCAATTAATGGGAGAGTCAAGTTGCCATCCACTGATCCATCCCAAAAGGTCTTAGTCTCTTTCTTAATATTCCAAAATATAACTGTGGTCTCTCAGTGTACACTGCCCTTTGGGAAATTGTTTATTTTTTAATAGTGCCATTACTAGTAAACCTAAATACTACCTGTCTGGGGAGATTTCCAAGTAAAAGTAGTCTGTCAAGCAGTGATGTAAAAAAAAAAAATCAAATTTAACAGAGATGTCTTGGACAGTGTAATCTCTTTAAAAAGAGATTACCATATTCAACAGTGCACTTCCGGAGAGCAAGCAGTTCAGGAATTTGCTCATCACTGTAATACCACACCTTCTATATATGACTTAATCCACTAGGTACTAAGGGACAGGTGACTGCCTAATATTTATCAAGGATGGATGCTTACTTATGACCAAGTTATGTTTTTAAGTTTTAGAACATAAGATGTTTGGCTCAGCCCCTTCCTTCCACCAATATTAACTGAGTTCTAACAAGCATCAGGGACAAGCGAAAATTAAGCTCTACCCTCAACTGTAAAGTTTTGCCCTATTTCAGGTGAACATTGCCTGAAATAATTACCTTGAATTTTTTCCCACTCCTTTTTCTGACCTCATCACCTGCAAATGGCAACATGGGAACAGGTGATTAAGGTTATAAATATAGTCAAGATTTCATGAAGGTCAAGACAAACTGGTTCACTCTGGCAATTCAGTTCATTGCCTTACTCCAATAGTATTCTGCCTAACAAAATGCTGTTAGGTAACAGTAACACCGTTTTACCTTTGTATTGGGTATCATAGTATTTACTGAGCTAAATGTTAGGTCTTGCTCTCAAGTAGTGAAGTGGAGGAAACAGTGGAAGCACATGATGAGAATCATGTTATTTGGTGCACCTAATAGCTGATAGTCAGTTTCTATTTTGCAAGGTGGTGAAAGAACTATAGGATAGTTGTTATTATGCTAAATAAGTTTCTATTTTACTGAGTTCCAGGCACTGTGTTAGGTTTATTGCTGAAGAGTCAAAAGAAAGGCTGGATATTATCTAGCCAAACACATTTATTTTATGCTTGAGGAAATAGGCCCAGCAAGTCAATTGATAAGTTTGTGTCAATTAATGGGAGAGTCAAGTTGCCATCCACTGATCCATCCCAAAAGGTCTTAGTCTCTTTCTTAATATTCCAAAATATAACTGTGGTCTCTCAGTGTACACTGCCCTTTGGGAAATTGTTTATTTTTTTAATAGTGCCATTAAAAAGACACATTTTGAAATATTTTCCTTTTGTTAATATGGTCTCTCATGGGAAATTCTAAGCATTCTTCCAATTTGAATGGAAAGTCTTAAACTATGAGACTAGAATCTTAAGGTAAAGAGGAAACTACATTTTATAACTCTAGTAGAGTAAAAAGAAAAATAAAACAAAAAGAAATACCTGGACTTTCTCCTAAACAGAGAGTGTAAAGTAAACCCCACAATTTTAAGTGAGGTTTGTACTAGCAGGAGGCGGGAGAGGGTGGAAAGACAGGCATTTAATTAGAAGAAAAAGAAGGAAAGGAAAAGGGTTACAATGTGGGGTGTACAACTCAGCCTTCATTTCAACGTGCACAGACCTCAGCAGACAGCTGGAAACCTGCCAGAGAAAGAGGCCTTGGAAACAAGCTGGAAGACATTGGAGAGACTTTAACCAAAACAAACACCAGCAGGGGATGTGGTTGGCAGAACTGAAAAAGCAAAGGACTCTGTGAGTCACTCTGACATTAATTTTGAATGGTATCATGCTTCCATTTTGTTGTACAGGGCATTTACACAGCAGTATATCTATCTATATATCTATATATCTATATATATATATACACACACATATATACATATATACATATATATATACATACATACACATTCACACACACACACACACACACATATATATATACACATACATATATATTATTTGGGTAAAGAATGACATTACAGGCATTAGAAATATACAAATAAAAATGTAGAAAAGTACATCCAGTATCTCACTATTCTAATAATAACCATTTAATTCATTATTTTTAGTGTGGAAGTTTTAACATAACTGCAATCTGTATATATAAATAATATGTGATACTTAACATCATAAACATAGTTCTGTGCTGCTAGGTATCTTCATAAGCATTGCTTTTCAGAGCAATGAGATATTAACTGAGTGAAGATAATTTACATAGAGGAAATGATAAATGGTCAACACAGTGTGGGGGAGATATAATGGGAGTTTGGGATGGACATGTACACACTGCTATATTTCAAATGGATAAACAACAAGGACCTACTATATAGCACAGGGAACTCTGCTCAATAGTATATAACAGCCAAAATGGGAAAAGAATTTGAAAAAGAATAGATATATGTATAACTGGATCATTTTGCTGTACATCTGAAACACAACAATGTTGACCAACTGTGTTACAATATAAAATAAAAAATTAAAAAAAAGATTTCTGCTGAATTTTTAATTAACTGCTAAATTTCAAGTATGGGCTAGCATAAGAGTACAGTGCTCTTATATACATGGTCATAAGCTTTTCTCCACAGATTTATGGTCTTGATCTGGCAGAAAGAAGCCCTTGCAGGAGGCGGAGAGGGTGGAAAGACAGGCATTTAATTAGAAGAAAAAGAAGGAAAGGAAAAGGGTTACAATGTGGGGTGTACAACTCAGCCTTCATTTCAACGTGCACAGACCTCAGCAGACAGCTGGAAACCTGCCAGAGAAAGAGGCCTTGGAAACAAGCTGGAAGACATTGGAGAGACTTTAACCAAAACAAACACCAGCAGGGGATGTGGTTGGCAGAACTGAAAAAGCAAAGGACTCTGTGAGTCACTCTGACATTAATTTTGAATGGTATCATGCTTCCATTTTGTTGTACAGGGCATTTACACAGCAGTATATCTATCTATATATCTATATATCTATATATATATATACACACACATATACATATATACATATATATATACATACATACACATTCACACACACACACACACACATATATATATACACATACATATATATTATTTGGGTAAAGAATGACATTACAGGCATTAGAAATATACAAATAAAAATGTAGAAAAGTACATCCAGTATCTCACTATTCTAATAATAACCATTTAATTCATTATTTTTAGTGTGGAAGTTTTAACATAACTGCAATCTGTATATATAAATAATATGTGATACTTAACATCATAAACATAGTTCTGTGCTGCTAGGTATCTTCATAAGCATTGCTTTTCAGAGCAATGAGATATTAACTGAGTGAAGATAATTTACATAGAGGAAATGATAAATGGTCAACACAGTGTGGGGGAGATATAATGGGAGTTTGGGATGGACATGTACACACTGCTATATTTCAAATGGATAAACAACAAGGACCTACTATATAGCACAGGGAACTCTGCTCAATAGTATATAACAGCCAAAATGGGAAAAGAATTTGAAAAAGAATAGATATATGTATAACTGGATCATTTTGCTGTACATCTGAAACACAACAATGTTGACCAACTGTGTTACAATATAAAATAAAAAATTAAAAAAAAGATTTCTGCTGAATTTTTAATTAACTGCTAAATTTCAAGTATGGGCTAGCATAAGAGTACAGTGCTCTTATATACATGGTCATAAGCTTTTCTCCACAGATTTATGGTCTTGATCTGGCAGAAAGAAGCCCTTGCAGTAGAGAAAAATGTGAAACCATATTCAGTTTCTCCTACACAATAAAAGCCCTGAACTTTACGGGCAGGGCACCAAATGCTGTTCCTCCCAGGGTACAGATGAAGACCTGATATAGCCAGGGGGAATGTGAAAAATTATTCAGTCCTCTACTTGTGGGGGAAGCACAGGAGTCAGTCCTGGATCCAAGCCATTTAAAAGTGCCTTACTGGTAATGAAGGGCAGGTTAAGTAAGAAGATCTCTCTCTCATGACAAAGAAGCATAGGATCTTCCTAAGACCAGGGTTGAATGAGGAAAACAGAGAACTTCCTGCCAGTCATGTCACATTCTCTGTGATTTCACAGACTAGTCTGCCAGGCTTCTGTATCCATGGTATTCACCAGGCAAGAATACTGGAGTGGGTTGTCATTCTCTTCTCCAGGGGATCTTCCTGACCCAGGGATTAAACCCATGTCTCCTGGCTCTCCTGCACTGGCAGGTGGGTTCTTTACCACTGAGCCACCTGGGAAGCCCTCCCACCCCGTCCCATATCACCAGGCTAGCAAGCACTTAGTAAGAAGGGATAGCAATATACATACCACTAAGGGTGGCACAAGAGCACTGAGTCAGAATCTCTGAGGCACAGAAGCACAAGAAAAAACTAAAGCTCAAAAATCAGAAATTCAGAGACCCCTGAGGATGGTAAATACCCCACCAAACACACACACAGTTACACAGAGGGAAACACACATGCACACAAAACAAAAATAAAAACAAAACCCCTAGACATTTCATATTTAAACTGCTGAAAAACAAAGATAAGGAGAAAAATCTTAAAGGCAGCCAGAAGAAAAACACAAAGAACCAAAGATAAGAATGACAGCAGACTTCAGAAACTATGCAAGCCAGAAGACAATACTGTTATCTTTAAAGTGCTGAAAGAAAAAAACAGTAACTGTCAACCCCAAATTCTATATCCAATGTAAATATCATTTGAAATTGAAGGAGCAATAAGGACTTTCCCCATAAAGGTAAACACTTCATTACCAGAAGCCCTGCACTCTAAGAAATGTTAGAGAAAGTTCTTCAGGCTTAGGGAGATAGAAACTTGGGTTCACCCAAATAAATGAAGATTCCAGAAATAACTCAAATGAGTATACATATAATTTTTTCCTTTTATATTGCTCTGAAAGATAACTTACTAAGTGAAAAAGTAGTAGTACTGAGTGGAGAGAAGAGAGTTATAGTAGTATGTGGGTTTATATTATACATAAGAGTAAAACGTATAATGACCATAATCATAGTACACAAGCTGGAAGACCACACAGTGAAGTGGCAGAATTTTACTTGATGGTATACTGAGTCATTTAGGATGTATATTGAAAAATCCTGATTGTGGTGGTAGTTACATGACTGGAAAAGTTTGTCCAAACTCATAAAATTGTACACTTTTTAAAAAGGATGAATTTTTCCAAGTATCAACTATATCTCAATAAGCCCTAGTTAAAAAAAAAAAAAAGAATTATCGTGCACAACTCACCTTTCACCCTCTTGAATTTTCTTTTTTAATGGCATCACAATTCTGATGACTGCTGATGAGAAACCATCTTTTTGTGTTATCTAGCCTTACCTTTACTTTTTGCCTTATAAACTGAGGCTTTTATTCCTAATATCGGATGGTGAAGACCACTCTATACCTTCAAATCAAAGTAAGTACACAAACACATACACTTAAATGCCCCATATGCTTAAATACACATTAAAATATATGTAGAGCCATGGAAAGAGCACTGAGTCAGAATCTCTGAGGCACAGAAGCACAAGAAAAAACTAAAGCTCAAAAATCAGAAATTCAGAGACCCCTGAGGATGGTAAATACCCCACCAAACACACACACAGTTACACAGAAACACACATGCACACAAAACAAAAATAAAAACAAAACCCCTAGACATTTCATATTTAAACTGCTGAAAAACAAAGATAAGGAGAAAAATCTTAAAGGCAGCCAGAAGAAAAACACAAAGAACCAAAGATAAGAATGACAGCAGACTTCAGAAACTATGCAAGCCAGAAGACAATACTGTTATCTTTAAAGTGCTGAAAGAAAAAAACAGTAACTGTCAACCCCAAATTCTATATCCAATGTAAATATCATTTGAAATTGAAGGAGCAATAAGGACTTTCCCCATAAAGGTAAACACTTCATTACCAGAAGCCCTGCACTCTAAGAAATGTTAGAGAAAGTTCTTCAGGCTTAGGGAGATAGAAACTTGGGTTCACCCAAATAAATGAAGATTCCAGAAATAACTCAAATGAGTATACATATAATTTTTTCCTTTTATATTGCTCTGAAAGATAACTTACTAAGTGAAAAAGTAGTAGTACTGAGTGGAGAGAAGAGAGTTATAGTAGTATGTGGGTTTATATTATACATAAGAGTAAAACGTATAATGACCATAATCATAGTACACAAGCTGGAAGACCACACAGTGAAGTGGCAGAATTTTACTTGATGGTATACTGAGTCATTTAGGATGTATATTGAAAAATCCTGATTGTGGTGGTAGTTACATGACTGGAAAAGTTTGTCCAAACTCATAAAATTGTACACTTTTTAAAAAGGATGAATTTTTCCAAGTATCAACTATATCTCAATAAGCCCTAGTTAAAAAAAAAAAAAAGAATTATCGTGCACAACTCACCTTTCACCCTCTTGAATTTTCTTTTTTAATGGCATCACAATTCTGATGACTGCTGATGAGAAACCATCTTTTTGTGTTATCTAGCCTTACCTTTACTTTTTGCCTTATAAACTGAGGCTTTTATTCCTAATATCGGATGGTGAAGACCACTCTATACCTTCAAATCAAAGTAAGTACACAAACACATACACTTAAATGCACACATATGCTTAAATACACATTAAAATATATGTAGAGCCATGGAAATGATATACATGCCATAAAGAAGAGAAACTTGCAGGTATAAGGTAGAAGTATCTATGGACAAGGTGGCAAAATTTGCTTAAATCACACACATTTTAACTAAGCATTCAGTCTGGAATGCAACTGAAATACTATAAACAATATATTTGCATCTGTAGCTTACTGTTTCTGTTAATAGTTTAGGGTAAATTACTTAAGAAAACTTTTATTGTGAATACTGATGTTCTCTCTATTCCTTATACTCACCAAATTTCTTCCTACTTTTAGGATTCTTCCACAATTGCATTTCTAATACTCAATGTCTGTCCTATAGGTACCTTTTGCCAATTTTAAAGATCTCCCCATCCTACCTGGGTAGATGAATATTAAAAAGAAGCTCCTGGGTAGATGCATCCCTAAGGGTACAAGGCTTGGCAGACAGGGGGCACCTTTGTCTGAAGTACAAGGAAGCCCCTTCCACTGGAACCATTTCAGGATACTATTACACAGCCCTTACAGAGAGGACCTGTGGTCAGCTGACAGTAAGGATCAGCCTAGAGACAGTGATTTGGTATTTGAGGGACATGCCTGGGAAGAGGAATCCTACATTTGTACCTACCATTATACAGGATCGAGAAAATGTCTTCTCACCATATTAAAGAGTCAGGAAGGGCGTCTGATAAGTCATAGGGCCATAAAGCACCCTCATCTCCAAGAGAGTCCTTAACACTGCCCCTGATCTACCTAGAATGAATCGTCATCCTCTACAACCAGACATTTGCTTGGTTATCTCATATACGTTCTCCTGCTGTCAGTGATATCCCCAGGGAGGCTGATCTTCGATCTAAATTAAGCCTCCTGTTCTTTACTTTTATATCACCCATGAATTTTCCTACAGAGATATATTTCAAGTGCATTTATATAGTTATTCATGTACTTACTTGTATATTTGCCTCTTCCAAACCCTCACCCTCACCCTCACCCACACTCACATACACTTTTAATCACTTACACATTTCTCATCTATCAACCTTAGAAGAACAGAAACTCTGCTTTAGTTCATCACTTTATCTCCAAAGACTATCACAGTGTCTGTCATATACTTTGTGCTATACAGAAATCTTCGAATGAATGCAGAGATTTTTCTTGTTAGATTGTCCGGGAAACTATCACATGTGTACATTCATGTACAGAGTATGATATATAATGCTATGGAAACTTTTGCAACATTCAGCTTAAAAGTTGAATGTGAGTAATTAGAATGTTATAGACATATAATATAAAACAAATGATAGGTTTATTTGGGTACATATTATCTGAATTAGTTCTCCTTTACTTTGGTGGTTTTATTAATTTTGTGCTAACAATCTTTAGATCTTAGGTTCTGTTGTTTGGCTTACTATAGCTTTCTAATCCATTGCTTCCATGATTCTCACAGTTGTCACTGAGCTATCTTAATTTGACTGTTCTCTCAATGTGAAATATATTTTGGCATTATGTCATTTGCAGTGTAGGGTTTTTACTTACAATCATTGCTGCCATTAGAAAAAGCAGATTGAAAACATAATGTAACTCGACTTACCAAATAGATTCTGCCATAAGTACCAAGGCCGATGGTTTTATCCAGTGAGAATATTCCAGTTGGATCCTGCAAAAATGTAGAATAAAACTTTTTCAATTTTCTTGGGAAATTAGCCAAGCTTTAAACTATATAGAATAGTATTTTCAATCTGCCTTGTTCCCTTAGAATCTCCATGGGAAGCACCTAAGTGTTATTTACCAAAAGAATACGATTGTCACAATTTCCCTGGACTGAGTGTAGTATTTATAAAAAAAAAAAAAAAAAAAAGCAATGGTATTAACATTAAATAATTGTACAATTAATTATCATAAAACTGAAATTGCTACAATTATGTCTAGGTGAGGCATGTTCATAATTTAATTAGAAATACTATTAGAAATGGAAAGAAATTCATTTACTTGCTATTGAAATACTTTTTTTCATATCCATCTTTTAAGTGCTAGCCAGAAAAGCAGAAAGTTTATCATACAGCAATGGTGATATTGAATAGATCTATAATGATCAATAGATATTGGCTTTAAAGTCTAGATTGTTTATTTAGCAATTTGTAAGAAAGAATGTTGCTTCTATAAATAAATAATGAAACAAGATCATGGAAATAAAAGAGTTTTTGTTTTAAAAAAAAAAAAAACGACTGAGTTGTTTTTGTTTATTTTTAAGTTAATCTTTACATCAGCTGCATATGTTTTCACAGCACAAATTCACTGGTGATATAGTCTGTGTCATACCCCTAAATATGGCATCATAGCAGACAAAATATAACATAGTTATCAACAGATTCCTAAAGCTTCCATATTCATCCTTAAGCATTATTTTCTTACCTTGAAATATTGATATTCATATCCTGCTCACCACAAACATGGTGTCTTGAATTTTATCACTATTTAAACTTTTATTCTAGCAGCTTATTTTGCTATTTTAGCAAAACGTGTGTGAAGTATGAGTAGATACCAGTTTATATACAAAGTAATGGGAGCATTGGCAAATTCTTGGAAATTCCCATGCCTTATAGAAAGCACATTTTTTATATACAAACTTTGTGTAACCTTGTTTGAAAATATTTTCATCACTGTGACAAATGTGAGCTAAATAGGAAAACTGTTGAGCAAATGCAATGTATATGGACTGGAATTATAGACTCCTTTAAGCTGGTATGGTGCTTGTGTAATCTAGAAAAACTGTCACAGGAAAATGACACAGCTCTGGGATTACTTCAGTCAACAAGTATTCACCTGGACAGAGTCAGGAGACTGACTGTTTAGCCCCAGTTCTGCCATTAATTAACCATATGACTTTGTGTAAGTTACTTATTCTTTCTTTGGGACTCAGTTTTCACATATATAAAATAAAGGTACTGTGTTAGGTGACTTCCTTGCTCGAAAATTCTTTAGAAAAATATCGGATTCTGATATTCTAAAATCCAGATGTTTCCAATGCATTGATATGACAATTGTTAGGGGGCTACTTTCTTAAAATTATCACTGAAATCAATGTAACAATATGCCAAATATCATTGTAGGAAAACTGTTCTGGGAAATACTCCCAAAGAAAACACAAAGTTTTTTTTAAAAAGACAATTTTGAGAATGCAAGAAAAGTAAAAATAGAGTGGTACAGTGAATTTGGACAATAAACATATATTGCTGTTATAACTCATTTAAAAAATTATGGAAAAAAGTTAGCCAACCAAGAAGTTCCTAAGGTTCGGCTTGAAAAGTTTATCACTCTAGCATATTTCTTTAAGGGAGATCTTTGAGGAATTTATATGAGACATTATTAATTCTGGAAAAAATAGCCTCTAGTCATCGGTCAAAAGAACCAAATATGTTAGCTCATTTTTATTGGTAAACCATTCTTTGTTATAGTTGAGGCTGCATTTTATCTAAAAAAATATAGTATATATCAGAGAATTACTGTATTATTTGAACATGTTTATTTCTAAGTCATTGAACATGTCTTTAATTTCTTTAATGCCTTTTCTAGTCCCCAGTAATGTTAAGTACTGAACTCACATTTACTCGGATATCTGCTTACTCAAAAAAAGACACCAAAGAAACAAATGGGAGAATAAAATTCCTGTTCAGTTCTTGGAGACCTTATTTTACCTATATTTAGGTTGTTTGGAAATTTCTTTGTGCTCACAAATGATCGAAACATCTTAAATTCTCTTCATGCTCCCCATTCTTTTAATAAAAGAAGGTTTTAAAAGCTTTTTCTTCTGTTCTTAATGTAAACTCAATTTAGTATTCATCTAAGAGTATTTGTTTCCTTAGTTTTATGTAGTATTTTTTTGTTCCCATCTCAACATTAATCTTTCAAGATTAAATGATTTTCAAATTGGGCAAAAAGAGGAGGGGAGCTATGCTAATTACTAGGGTACATTACTCAATTTCTTATATCAAATTTTCCACTGAATTATAGTCAGAGAAAGTTTATTCTAGGCTCCCAAGGAAGGAAGTACTCAGAAGTCAACCTTTTTTTTTTTTTGGTAACTATGAAATTTAAACATTCTCAGTAGCAGGGTCTTTATGATTTGGTCCTCTCCTCTGTCCTAATACTTTGAGATAAGAAAACCAGAAGAGGAAAGATCTTTACATTAGTCTAGAGAATATCTGATGGTTCAGTATCCTTCGATGTTCCATTTGGTTAAAAAAGTAGTTGTCAAGAAATCTTATTTTTTGAAAATTTTCCTCATAAAACAGTACTAAAAGTTTAAGTTTTAAAATATTTTGAACCATAAAATGTTAGGAAAATACTCTATACGTTGTTATATTTTTCTGTGTCAAAATAACTCCTGCAATTTAAAAGTCTGTTTGCCCCCTAAAATCCAGAATTTTAAGGAATTATTTCTGTCTTCTGAATTTAAGAAGAGGTGAGAAAATGATCACATTGATGGGTAATTTTATTAAGGGCACGGGGTAGGAATAACAGGAAGAAAAAGAACCACTAGAAGGCAGTGTTTGCTGGTCATGGAAGAGACGCAAAGAGACTGATCAACACAACCAAATACAGCAGAAATTAAGAAGAAACGGGAGATTATAAATGGTCAACATAGGTAGCAATACATTTCAGATTTAGGGCAGTAAAAGAAAACCATCTAACACATGTCAGCAGTTAGCTAAAGGAAGAAAAGAGATCGCACAGTGCCTAGAAGGAATAGCAGAGGCTATTCTTTTGTTTTAAATATTAGAAATAGCAACTTTATGAAAATAATTTACGGAGAGAGAACCGAAAAATGGCAGATATAACAAAATAAGTGTCAGTGTAAGTTTCACAGATATTCAGAGGAGTGGGCTTCACAATTCATGTGGGAATTTAAAAAAGAATAATCACTTCCTCTAGACCAGTGTTTCTCAAACTGTGGACGGCACAGCCTTTCCCTACATGACACTCATCTGCAGAATCTTATTTAAAATAAGGATTCCTTGTCCCAAGCACGGAATTACGAAACAAAATTTTTTTGGATGGGTCCCAATATCCAAGATCTCTCTTGGACTTGGTGCTGGTGCACTAAGATAAAAGCTACTGGTCTAGATACTGTCGGGGAGAAGACTGAGAAAACTGCATGAGGTACAATGCTGTGTTGAGGGGATGCTCTAGAATACCTGATAGAGCATATGCTGAATATTTCAATCCTTGTAGACTAGAAGGGAAAATGGATTCAAAACAGAGGGCTGAGGGGTCTGAGGAAGTGAAAGGTTCTCATGACTGAGTGTGGAAGGCAGGCTTGGCCTGGGTGTAGAAGACAGGGAGAGCTGGCAGTTATATTTAAATATAAACCTAATGTAATTCAAATATAGTTTTTTGGATCATATACTATTTCCGATCACCTCTGCAGCTACTGTCCACCAGGCCTGTCTAATCCTGACCCCAATATAGATTAGGACTACACATGGCAGTGTCAAATACCAACGCCACAGTCGTGAGGAATGTCATTACCATAATGGGCACAGAAGCAAAGGGACTATCATAGTGAAAGACATGCCAGATTTGGAGATGAAGAAATACTTTCCAGTCCCAAGGATTGAGTGACATATACATACTAGTAGGGAAAAAACATAAATATATATACATAAAACACACACACACACACACACACACACACACACACATATAAACATATCCCCCCAGGTACTGCTGCTGGCAGGCAATGTGAAACACACAGATTATATATACACACATGTATATATAAGCCTAAGGTTTTTGCAATTGTCTTTTCAAAAAGGAAGAACAAACAAGAAATCTCTGTACATCCTTTTGTTTTGTCACCTGTAGGAAATACTTATTCCGTCAGCGAAAATGGAAAAATGGCAATACCCATTAATTAACAAAGATGTAGCTTATCTACCTGTTGTTCGCTGGTTATTATGTTCACTCTCTTTTATGTCTTTAATTTTAGGGAATTAGGCAAAATTGTACAATTCCCCCCCCACACACACACAGGTTTTACTATTGCTTACTATTTTAGGTTTTAAAAAAATATATCTAACAGCAAAAGTGTCAAACAACCTTTTGCGATGTGAAAGTCGCTCAGTCGTGTCCGACTCTTTGCAATCCATGGACGAGCCATGGAATTCTCCAGGCAAGAATTACTTCAGTGGGTAGCTGATTCCTTCTCCAGGGGGTCTTCCCAGTCCAGGCACTGAATCCATATCTCCCGCATTGCAGGTAGATTCTTTACCATCTGAGCCACCAGGGAAACCCTTCTACCACTTTCTTTAAATCACAGTTTCCACAGCCAGCCTAGCCTTTCTCAAAGGTCCTTGTCTTATGGTCATTTAGCTGGCCAGCCCTAGAGTGGACATAATCTATCAATTTTAAACTATTTAACCATTCCGTACTCTGCAAGAATCTTTTTTGCTCCAGGTGAAACTCCAAAGTCTGAATTACTTCATTACCTGGCTGTTGCCATGTTGGTATACTTAATGCTAGCAAATGCCAACCTTTTGACCTCATATACACCCTATTGAGGATAATTATCACAAGAGATTTCACTGTATGAGGTTACTTTGCTTGCTTTATCATCTCCATTTTGCACCAAAATGCAAATTTCCAAACTTAGATTCTCTTGACCTCTATATTTACTCTTATCTCTTCACTAACTTTAGGACATAAGTTGAATACAAAGAAATCATTAATCTATACCTCAGTGACCAAAGCCACAGTGAACTTTTCACATCTCTAAAAACTTGGTGTAAAAAAAAAATTCTAAAGGGAGTGCTCTCCTTCCACTTGGTTTCTTAGGATTTAGACCTGGATGGATTTAGACTTGGATAGATGTTCAGAGAGAGGGAAACTTAGGCATAATTTGCTCACATAGTGAAGATCTCCATGATATAAAATGGCTCCTATATAACAGAAATATAGAAATTGTTAGTAGCTGGGTACTTTATTATGAGACTTTCATAAAGTCTGTAAAATGTGTCAAACATCAATGCTCTGAGGTTTTGTGTCTTTTACCTATTCCCATATTCAAAACTAGCTTCATCTTTCTCCCCTCCACAACCCCACTGACACCCAGAAAACTGATATTTCACTAAACTGAAATGTAAAATTGCATCCTGTCTCCTTATCATCTTGGCTTTCACCAATTTCTTATGTCCCAGGCCATGACCGGGTCAGTTAGTCTGAACCATTTCCCTATTTTTGTGGCGCTTCCAGTCGTGTCCGACTCTTTGCAATCCATGGACGAGCCATGGAATTCTCCAGGCAAGAATTACTTCAGTGGGTAGCTGATTCCTTCTCCAGGGGTCTTCCCAGTCCAGGCACTGAATCCATATCTCCCGCATTGCAGGTAGATTCTTTACCATCTGAGCCACCAGGGAAACCCTTCTACCACTTTCTTTAAATCACAGTTTCCACAGCCAGCCTAGCCTTTCTCAAAGGTCCTTGTCTTATGGTCATTTAGCTGGCCAGCCCTAGAGTGGACATAATCTATCAATTTTAAACTATTTAACCATTCCGTACTCTGCAAGAATCTTTTTTGCTCCAGGTGAAACTCCAAAGTCTGAATTCCCCCTCATTACCTGGCTGTTGCCATGTTGGTATACTTAATGCTAGCAAATGCCAACCTTTTGACCTCATATACACCCTATTGAGGATAATTATCACAAGAGATTTCACTGTATGAGGTTACTTTGCTTGCTTTATCATCTCCATTTTGCACCAAAATGCAAATTTCCAAACTTAGATTCTCTTGACCTCTATATTTACTCTTATCTCTTCACTAACTTTAGGACATAAGTTGAATACAAAGAAATCATTAATCTATACCTCAGTGACCAAAGCCACAGTGAACTTTTCACATCTCTAAAAACTTGGTGTAAAAAAAAAATTCTAAAGGGAGTGCTCTCCTTCCACTTGGTTTCTTAGGATTTAGACCTGGATGGATTTAGACTTGGATAGATGTTCAGAGAGAGGGAAACTTAGGCATAATTTGCTCACATAGTGAAGATCTCCATGATATAAAATGGCTCCTATATAACAGAAATATAGAAATTGTTAGTAGCTGGGTACTTTATTATGAGACTTTCATAAAGTCTGTAAAATGTGTCAAACATCAATGCTCTGAGGTTTTGTGTCTTTTACCTATTCCCATATTCAAAACTAGCTTCATCTTTCTCCCCTCCACAACCCCACTGACACCCAGAAAACTGATATTTCACTAAACTGAAATGTAAAATTGCATCCTGTCTCCTTATCATCTTGGCTTTCACCAATTTCTTATGTCCCAGGCCATGACCGGGTCAGTTAGTCTGAACCATTTCCCCCCTATTTTTTGTGGCAGTCAAACCCTTTCTTCCTTTTCCTCCTTGCTTTTGGGATTCTTTGCTCTATCATTTCTAGGAGGTCTTGCCCATTCCTGCCTATTAGTCAATTTACAAAAGAGTTTATTTCAGCTTGCTTATGTGTGGTTTCCTTATTTACCCTAGTTTGCTTTTTTTCCTCTTTCCCCCACCATACACAGAGAATGTTGGAGGAGGGTAACATTTCATTCCTTGGTTTTACACTTGGGAGCAAATCTAGTCAGAATATGAAAGTGCTGTTCAGAAAGGAAACCACCAATTGAGGCCTCCATATTCCAGAAATCTCATGTATACACCAAGTGGGAAAACATTTAACTTTTAAAAATTCTGGGACTTTATTTTATGAAGCTGCGTCGATAACCACAATGCTGATTATCTGTAACTTCACATGTTTCCATTGAGGCTCCCTTAAAAAAAAAAAAAAAGGCTGAAAACAATTTGCTAGAATGTGACCTGTGTGCATCATTGCCTCCACCACAAACTGTACAGGTGAGCCTTGAAGAATGTCAGATCTTTTGAGGGGGACGGGTGTCGGCCATCATCAAGAAGGCAAAGTTAAACGTAAATATGTATAAAATGAAGACACTGCTACTTTGCATAGTTCTATAATCTCAAGGTTAATATTTAACTTTTCCCAAAGCAAGCAGGCCACTGCCCTGAACTAGAGTTGACTGGCCACCTTTCCAACACGGGGCATGCTTATTCCCTTTCAGAGAGTCCAGAGGCCCTTTGCATTCAAGAGAGGGTGCGGGTGAAATGCCAATCTAAAAAGGGAACTTGAAAAACGGATTTGGGTGGGATCCAATATCTGCCAGAAACCAGATGCCAAGGAAATAAACGGTGCTGCTAAAAAATTAAGTCTAAATGCAATTGCTCTAGGTTTTTCCTATTCCCATATTCAAAACTAGCTTCATCTTTCTCCCCTCCACAACCCCACTGACACCCAGAAAACTGATATTTCACTAAACTGAAATGTAAAATTGCATCCTGTCTCCTTATCATCTTGGCTTTCACCAATTTCTTATGTCCCAGGCCATGACCGGGTCAGTTAGTCTGAACCATTTCCCCCCTATTTTTTGTGGCAGTCAAACCCTTTCTTCCTTTTCCTCCTTGCTTTTGGGATTCTTTGCTCTATCATTTCTAGGAGG
This sequence comes from Tragulus kanchil, assembly GCA_022376925.1. NCBI lineage: Eukaryota > Metazoa > Chordata > Mammalia > Artiodactyla > Tragulidae > Tragulus > Tragulus kanchil. The sequence continues at coordinate 58,445,604 of JAIOJX010000001.1, read as the reverse complement.
TCTTGCCCATTCCTGCCTATTAGTCAATTTACAAAAGAGTTTATTTCAGCTTGCTTATGTGTGGTTTCCTTATTTACCCTAGTTTGCTTTTTTTCCTCTTTCCCCCACCATACACAGAGAATGTTGGAGGAGGGTAACATTTCATTCCTTGGTTTTACACTTGGGAGCAAATCTAGTCAGAATATGAAAGTGCTGTTCAGAAAGGAAACCACCAATTGAGGCCTCCATATTCCAGAAATCTCATGTATACACCAAGTGGGAAAACATTTAACTTTTAAAAATTCTGGGACTTTATTTTATGAAGCTGCGTCGATAACCACAATGCTGATTATCTGTAACTTCACATGTTTCCATTGAGGCTCCCTTAAAAAAAAAAAAAGGCTGAAAACAATTTGCTAGAATGTGACCTGTGTGCATCATTGCCTCCACCACAAACTGTACAGGTGAGCCTTGAAGAATGTCAGATCTTTTGAGGGGGACGGGTGTCGGCCATCATCAAGAAGGCAAAGTTAAACGTAAATATGTATAAAATGAAGACACTGCTACTTTGCATAGTTCTATAATCTCAAGGTTAATATTTAACTTTTCCCAAAGCAAGCAGGCCACTGCCCTGAACTAGAGTTGACTGGCCACCTTTCCAACACGGGGCATGCTTATTCCCTTTCAGAGAGTCCAGAGGCCCTTTGCATTCAAGAGAGGGTGCGGGTGAAATGCCAATCTAAAAAGGGAACTTGAAAAACGGATTTGGGTGGGATCCAATATCTGCCAGAAACCAGATGCCAAGGAAATAAACGGTGCTGCTAAAAAAATTAAGTCTACTAATAACGACGGCGATAATAGGTCACCGATCAATTACAACTCAGGAGGAAAGCAGGGCAATTTGGGAAAAGGAGAACCCACAAACGAAAACCACGAGAAGAAACAGTTTGCAAGTGAGCGCAACACTGTTTAAACAAACAAACAAAAAAATTGGGGTGTGCAGAATTCACTTCTTACCCAAGTAGCATCGTCGAATTCTTTAGCGCCCTCAATACTAATAAAGGGACCAATGCTCTGGCAGAGTAAAGGTTTTAGAAAGTGCTATTTGAAAATGAGATTGCAACTGTTTGATTTTTCTGGACCGCTGTCACCTAGAAGGAAAGGTCACTCCGAGAGTGGGCATCTCTTTTGGCAAAAGAAGAAGCAAACGACGGGGCGGCGGGGTGACAGAGGAGTGCTCTCAAGAAGCCAGGCGTCGTCGCGCTCTTTGGGCTCTCCTTGGGCCCCCGCTGGGACAAGTATAGGAGTGCTAATAGACCAAACGGGCCACCTTGAGAAAAGGTCCTCTAGCTTGTGGCACCCAGCACCCCACTGGCACCTCTGGTCCACCACCCCTCTAAGCCCGACCCTTTGCATTTTGGCGAGCTTGGAGAGTCTCGCGTGCCCGGGGGTGGGGGGGTCACTTTTCCCGAAAGCCCATTTTCGGGGTCCCCTTCCAGCACTCGCGATCTCCTGGAAGTCCTGGTCATGCCAGGCTCTGGGCCGTCGGTCTCCTCCCTAGATGCTCAGAACTCGCAGAAGAGAGCCCTTCGGGGGCCGACGGGCGTCCTCTACTCACCGGCAAGTGGCCCAGATCCGTGACCTCCTTGTCCCTCCAACCGCCAGGTCCCGCCATGGCTTCGAGCGGAACCGGAGCGGGCGACTGAGTCAGGCGCGCTCGGGGAGTCCGAGGTGGAAATGGACAGAAGTCCGACGAGCAGAGGGGAAGGGAAAGGGCCGGGGAAAGGAACAGGGGACCAGGGTTGGCAGCGTGGGAGAAAGAGGAGGGGAAAAGTGGAGGGAAAAGAGCGAGGAGTGGAGGGAAGCTGGAGTTCGAGAGGCGGGAAAGCGAGTCCTGGCTGAAGCGAGAGAGGAATCCGAGCGTCCGCCCCGGAGACCACGGAACGAGAAGGGTGCTCCGCTGGCGAGAGCGCAGCGTCTGCCCGGGCAGGGTGCGCCTCTTTCAGGGTGGGGAGGGGGGCGGTGCAAGGGGGGGAGGCGGGAGCAGCTCGAAGGGGATTGGTGCAGCGTCACGTCGCCAGGTGGGCAGCCGCGCGCCGGGGAGGCGGGCGAGGGGGCCAGTGGCCGAGGGAGGTGCTGAAGGACTCTAACGGTTCGTAAGCCGGCCCCGGCGGCCGCCCCCGGCCCCCTCCCGCCCCCTCCCAAGTCAGCCGCTGCGCCCGCCGCCCCCGCCCCCGCTGGCGAGTGTTCCACAGGAAACTTTTTCGAGGCAGCTGCCAGCCCCGGAAAACTGGTCCCGCTCCGCGCCGCTCCCAGTCTGGGCCCCACAGCCCTGCCACAGTCCAAACAGCCCTCGCCCTCAACTCTCCGCGCAACACTTGCGACTTTTCTAGTTGTCTTGTTTTTCTTTCTGCTCCTCTAATGCTATTGGTCCATTTATTGCAAAGACCCATCGAGGGAGAAAAGGAAGCAACTTACCACTGGGTTAAGGAGAAGTCCTAGGCGAGTCACGGTGAGGGCGGGGGAGGGAGGGAACATCAAGTGCGCCGAAGGGTTCCAGCAAGTTGGTCTTCGAAGCCAGTAGCCGAAGGCAGCCAGCGTGGACGGGGCCGCTGCGAAGTCCCCTCGAGGCGGATTACATCTCTTCTAGCCCCGCACTAGTTGGTACCAGGCCCGGGCTGTACAGTCGGAACCACACCTGTTCACAGGTGCTGGGAGTTAAAAGAGTCTGCGTCTCTGAAGCTCTGATTACCCCGGATTTTTAAAAGTTGGTAGTTCGCCGCGTTCGCGAAGCGCAGAGAAAGTTTCTGCGTCTTTCCCTGTCTTCAGCGCTTCGGCCGGGTTTCATTCATTCGCTCTTTCGTAGCAGAACGTTTCCCGGTGCCCAGGCTGTTCGCCTCCGTCGCCCTAGAGAGTGCAGGAGGTCCAGGTAGTGGAGAAAGAGGAGGGAAAAGTGGAGGGAAAAGAGCGAGGAGTGGAGGGAAGCTAGAGTTCGAGGGGGAACTCGGAGCGGAGAGGAATCCGAGCGTCCGCCCCGGAGACCACGGAACGAGAAGGGTGCTCCGCTGGCGAGAGCGCAGCGTCTGCCCGGGCAGGGTGCGCCTCTTTCAGGGTGGGGAGGGGGCGGTGCAAGGGGAGGCGGGAGCAGCTCGAAGGGGATTGGTGCAGCGTCACGTCGCCAGGTGGGCAGCCGCGCGCCGGGGAGGCGGGCGAGGGGCCAGTGGCCGAGGGAGGTGCTGAAGGACTCTAACGGTTCGTAAGCCGGCCCCGGCGGCCGCCCCGGCCCTCCCGCCCCTCCCAAGTCAGCCGCTGCGCCCGCCGCCCCCGCCCCCGCTGGCGAGTGTTCCACAGGAAACTTTTTCGAGGCAGCTGCCAGCCCCGGAAAACTGGTCCCGCTCCGCGCCGCTCCCAGTCTGGGCCCCACAGCCCTGCCACAGTCCAAACAGCCCTCGCCCTCAACTCTCCGCGCAACACTTGCGACTTTTCTAGTTGTCTTGTTTTTCTCTTTCTGCTCCTCTAATGCTATTGGTCCATTTATTGCAAAGACCCATCGAGGGAGAAAAGGAAGCAACTTACCACTGGGTTAAGGAGCAGACCTAGGCGAGTCCCGGTGCGGGCGGGGCCGGGAGGGAACATCAAGTGCGCCGCAGGGCTCCCGCAAGTTGGTCTTCGAAGCCAGTAGCCGAAGGCAGCCAGCGTGGACGGGGCCGCTGCGAAGTCCCCTCGAGGCGGATTACATCTCTTCTAGCCCCGCACTAGTTGGTACCAGGCCCGGGCTGTACAGTCGGAACCACACCTGTTCACAGGTGCTGGGAGTTAAAAGAGTCTGCGTCTCTGAAGCTCTGATTACCCCGGATTTTTAAAAGTTGGTAGTTCGCCGCGTTCGCGAAGCGCAGAGAAAGTTTCTGCGTCTTTCCCTGTCTTCAGCGCTTCGGCCGGGTTTCATTCATTCGCTCTTTCGTAGCAGAACGTTTCCCGGTGCCCAGGCTGTTCGCCTCCGTCGCCCTAGAGAGTGCAGGAGGTCCATACACGGTTTTAAAAAATCCGAGAAAGGCGATTTAACCTTGAGAAGTAAGACGCCTCTCGAAGAGTTTAATGGAAAGGGGAGTCGGTTTGTAAAACTAACCGCATTCTAAGCTCTTGCACTGCGAAGAACACTTTAGAAAACCTCCCAAAGCTGCTCACTTTCCCTGGAGCTCACCAACTATATTCGAACACCCTCACTCCGAACGCGATGTAGGGGGTTTGTTTCCGGTTTCTTTCTTTTTCGAGCAAAAAATTTTCTACCTCCTCTAAGAGGATTTACACGAATAATTCTCTCCATAGACCTGGAGCTCACCATTTCTGACCCACGCACTAAACTTTTGTTATTTTCTTTATATATTGGTGGATTTTGTTTATTTCGTGTCTGTTTCAACTTCCGAGTTTGACCTCTTTACATTCCTTAACCTCCGAGCCTCAGTGAGTTCTGTAATCGCCACAGTCTATCTGAGGAACCCGGTCTTGCTAAATAAAGAAAATTCTCTGTGAACCGGTGCGGGGAAAACCAACTACTGCCTTCCCCCCAAAAGAGATTCGGGTGTTCTGGATCGAATTTTCGTGTTAATTCAAATATGATGTAAACCAAGCAAATTATATTTTCCAAGAATTCAAAAGTTGACAACTCCACCGCACAAAATCTTGCTCTTTTTAACACACAGTTTAAGAATTCCTGTATGATCGGTAAAACTCTTCTAGATCTCCCCGAACATTAATCTGAAAATAATATTTCATAACAGAGCTGAGCAGGTGAGCTAGCTAATAGAAAGTCACACTTTTTAATACATATCTAGTTTTTAGAAATCAAGACACAAAGTAAAGCAATACAGCATTAAAAGGAGATCTGAAGAGAATCTTAGCTAAAGGGAGGAAGTGTTGAGACTTATTTTTTTTAACAATGCGGTTTGCTAACGGTAGGGTGTGGGGAAATGCCCCATAGCCCCCCATGACAGAGACTGTTTTAGCCTGTCTAAGGCGACAAGTCCAGACCGGGCAAAAGAATCCAGGCTAGATCATTGGGCTCTCTAGTTGCAAGGCTCCGTGGGAGGCTAGCGGCTTCAAGACTCCATAGGGATTAGTCACATCGCCTGGTGGGACCCCCGTGGTGGGGGGAGGGGAAACTAGGTGTTTGAGCAGAACTCAACAGAGAATCTGCACATTTTAAAAAGTTATTATTATTTTCAAGGAAAAAGGAGTCATGGTAGAGTGTGGAAACTTTGCCTTGTGAGCTGGCATTATGGGGATTTTTGTGGCTACCTTGGGGAAGGTCAGCCCGGCTAGCTGACCAGAAGGCAAATAGATGACCCCAAGCATGAGGCTGAGACAAACCCTGAGGTAAGACACTTGTTTTCCAACTTCAAGGCTTCTTTTCCCCTCACCCCGCAACCATCACTTCCCTTTCTCCCTTCCAAAGTGTTTTTTTCTCTCTTTCTTTCCTGACCTCAAACTGCGTAAAAATTAACGCTAGTCAATCCATAGTTTAGAAACTTGTCTGATTGTGTTCTACTCAGAAATTTCTTTGCCAACACATTATATAGTCCATCCCTTATATAGTCCATCCTTTTCTCCTCCAATCCATTCTGTTATCTTAAGGCCCTATGCATTTTGTAACTTTTGAGTGTTGTTGTTGTTGTTTTAATAGCTAAAATTTATTGAGTACTCGCTATATGTTATAGAATAAGTGTTTGCTATATATTACCTCATTTAATTTTGTAAGGAAACTCTTCCAACTTTTAAAGGATCTCTGTCTCATAGGGAAGGAAGTTGAGGCACAGAGAGATGAAGTAACTTTCCTAGAGCCTCACAGCTAGTAACTGGAGGAGTCTGGCTTCCAATTCAGGCAGTCCGACTCCAGAACCCACTTGTCAATGACTGTTGAAGGGTCGGTGCATATTTTGAGACTCTGTGAAGAAGAGCCAAATTCAAAAAAGCTTCAGGGTAAGTGAGATCAGATGACATCGGTTAGGCCCCTGAGCTATCCAGTTCCCCTTTCCCCCTTTCAGCCTTCAAGCCCTCCTAACAGAAATAACAAGGGCTTTATAAAAAGAAATGGAACCCAGCTATAGCCCAAGAGTAGCCAGTGACCTGCCTGAGCAGAGATGACCAAGTGGATCACCTCATAGAGAAAAATCATTTATTCCAAGCTTAAGAAACTTTCAGAGAAAAAGATCCAGCAATTTTCAATGCTTACAGAATATTAAAATCCATTCCTATTCCTTCCAGAGAGATTTTTTGGCTGAGAACAAACCTTATATCAAAGGGTTTGAGCACTAAAAAAAAATTTTTCTACTTTTCAAGGAAAGGAGTCTGGGGGGGAACTTTGCCTTGTGAGCTGGCATTATGGGGATTTTTGTGGCTACTTGGGAAGGTCAGCCCGGCTAGCTGACCAGAAGGCAAATAGATGACCCCAAGCATGAGGCTGAGACAAACCCTGAGGTAAGACACTTGTTTTCCAACTTCAAGGCTTCTTTTCCCCTCACCCCGCAACCATCACTTCCCTTTCTCCCTTCCAAAGTGTTTTTTTCTCTCTTTCTTTCCTGACCTCAAACTGCGTAAAAATTAACGCTAGTCAATCCATAGTTTAGAAACTTGTCTGATTGTGTTCTACTCAGAAATTTCTTTGCCAACACATTATATAGTCCATCCCTTATATAGTCCATCCTTTTCTCCTCCAATCCATTCTGTTATCTTAAGGCCCTATGCATTTTGTAACTTTTGAGTGTTGTTGTTGTTGTTTTAATAGCTAAAATTTATTGAGTACTCGCTATATGTTATAGAATAAGTGTTTGCTATATATTACCTCATTTAATTTTGTAAGGAAACTCTTCCAACTTTTAAAGGATCTCTGTCTCATAGGGAAGGAAGTTGAGGCACAGAGAGATGAAGTAACTTTCCTAGAGCCTCACAGCTAGTAACTGGAGGAGTCTGGCTTCCAATTCAGGCAGTCCGACTCCAGAACCCACTTGTCAATGACTGTTGAAGGGTCGGTGCATATTTTGAGACTCTGTGAAGAAGAGCCAAATTCAAAAAAGCTTCAGGGTAAGTGAGATCAGATGACATCGGTTAGGCCCCTGAGCTATCCAGTTCCCCTTTCCCCCTTTCAGCCTTCAAGCCCTCCTAACAGAAATAACAAGGGCTTTATAAAAAGAAATGGAACCCAGCTATAGCCCAAGAGTAGCCAGTGACCTGCCTGAGCAGAGATGACCAAGTGGATCACCTCATAGAGAAAAATCATTTATTCCAAGCTTAAGAAACTTTCAGAGAAAAAGATCCAGCAATTTTCAATGCTTACAGAATATTAAAATCCATTCCTATTCCTTCCAGAGAGATTTTTTGGCTGAGAACAAACCTTATTCAGTGGAGACTTGAAGGAGGCTGTGTTTGTGAGCACTCGTGCTTAGCTGACCTGAGATGCTAAATGGCAAGGTTACAGCCAGTTAGCTCAGTTGGTAAGAGTACTGCAGACATGGTGCCAAAGATATGGGTTTGATCCTCCAGAGGGCCAGTGTACATCTCTCTTCTCTTTGGCCCTTGATAGCACCTCACTTCTGGCCAGCCAGAATGTCTTTTTAGGAAAAAAAAAAACAACTTCAAAATCAATGTTTTCATCTTTGTATACAAAGAATTGCATATTCGTTTTTTCATATAAATTGCTAACTACCATAATCTGGAGAAATTACACTCAAAAGCATGTGCATGTTCTGAAAAATACAAATCCAAAGGATTCTTGGCTGCTTTTTCTTCCTTTTTCATTTATACATTTATAATTGGCAATATATATCTTAATAGACACGTTAAAATGTACCACATCCTTTATTACATATGTATTAAGCAATTAAGCACACAAAATGATCTACCATTTATTGTTTTTCCTCTACTCTGACACCTTAGGTATGAAAACTTGTATTTTGTCAACTTCTATTAGGACAAGATTGCTGTCTTCTTGAAAAGATACTTTGTATATTTACAATTGTAAATACTCAAGGTCCAATATCTCCCAGTATACTTGTTAGTGGTTGGGGCAGCCTATCTAAGAGCTTTCAGGATTCCTTTTCAAAGGAGAAAACTCCTCTGGAAACCATTGGGCTAAAGGACCTTCTTAAGGTTTTCTTTTCTTTGGAGGCAACTTGAAACTGTAGGATTTCTGCTACAGTCTCCAACAATCTTGCCACTGATTCTTTGGATTTTTCCTATGTGTCACTCCCTCTGAGGACAAAGCAAACACACACACACACACACACACACACACAAAAACCAACAAAACACCTGATGTTTCTCAGGCAAAAGGTCGTGAAATGTGCCTTCTGACCATAGTTTGCAAAGCTTCTGTTACTTGTCATGGAATGCTCTTAAGCTCGGCATGATTTGAGCTATGCTTGTTTCTAAAATGGGGCCCTGGAAATCTGATCCTGGCTGAACATGGGTCTCGTCGCTATTGAAAACTGGAATGCAACTCTAAAAAAAGACAATTGTTTTATAAAGAGAACTAAAACAGGGAAATTAAAACCAAAAGTCAGATGAATTTCTGAAGTTAGCCATGGGACTTCCTTTCCCCCATTCTTTTCCTGCTTTGAAGGCCATACTATCCTAGTCCTGGAATACCCAACCCAGCAGCTCGAGGCTAGCCAGCTTTCCTTACTCAGCACAAACTCACACAGGAACACATTTACTGTGATGGTAATGGGGCTTATGCTTCCAGACACCTCACTTGCACTTCTAAGGACCTGGAAGTGGTACCAGTAATACTGTACTGGCAATTTTATATTCTGTTTTGAAGTGGGCCCCCCAAATTATAAAATCTTCAGATCGGACAGAAGTTGGATTTGGCATTGAATGCATAATGTATAGAGAGCATAGTAACGCTGAGCTATTTGTGTGTGTGTGTGTATGTGTGTGTGTAAAATCTCCATGATATTAATGAAACTAAACAAAATGAGTTGCAACTAGCAATCCACAACTAGAGTGTATTTTCAAAAGAGATAAAAATAAAAGAAGGAAAATGGAAATAGCACTGAAGTTTAAAAAATTAAACATTTACATAGAAAGGAATACATTATATAAGTAGGAGTATCCTTTTGACAACAGATACTTTCCAAGCATTCCCGTATACTTGTTAGTGGTTGGGGCAGCCTATCTAAGAGCTTTCAGGATTCCTTTTCAAAGGAGAAAACTCCTCTGGAAACCATTGGGCTAAAGGACCTTCTTAAGGTTTTCTTTTCTTTGGAGGCAACTTGAAACTGTAGGATTTCTGCTACAGTCTCCAACAATCTTGCCACTGATTCTTTGGATTTTTCCTATGTGTCACTCCCTCTGAGGACAAAGCAAACACACACACACACACACACACACACACACAAAAACCAACAAAACACCTGATGTTTCTCAGGCAAAAGGTCGTGAAATGTGCCTTCTGACCATAGTTTGCAAAGCTTCTGTTACTTGTCATGGAATGCTCTTAAGCTCGGCATGATTTGAGCTATGCTTGTTTCTAAAATGGGGCCCTGGAAATCTGATCCTGGCTGAACATGGGTCTCGTCGCTATTGAAAACTGGAATGCAACTCTAAAAAAAGACAATTGTTTTATAAAGAGAACTAAAACAGGGAAATTAAAACCAAAAGTCAGATGAATTTCTGAAGTTAGCCATGGGACTTCCTTTCCCCCATTCTTTTCCTGCTTTGAAGGCCATACTATCCTAGTCCTGGAATACCCAACCCAGCAGCTCGAGGCTAGCCAGCTTTCCTTACTCAGCACAAACTCACACAGGAACACATTTACTGTGATGGTAATGGGGCTTATGCTTCCAGACACCTCACTTGCACTTCTAAGGACCTGGAAGTGGTACCAGTAATACTGTACTGGCAATTTTATATTCTGTTTTGAAGTGGGCCCCCCAAATTATAAAATCTTCAGATCGGACAGAAGTTGGATTTGGCATTGAATGCATAATGTATAGAGAGCATAGTAACGCTGAGCTATTTGTGTGTGTGTGTGTGTGTATGTGTGTGTGTAAAATCTCCATGATATTAATGAAACTAAACAAAATGAGTTGCAACTAGCAATCCACAACTAGAGTGTATTTTCAAAAGAGATAAAAATAAAAGAAGGAAAATGGAAATAGCACTGAAGTTTAAAAAATTAAACATTTACATAGAAAGGAATACATTATATAAGTAGGATAGCTATCCTTTTGACTGAAGACTAAAAAGAAAGAGGAAACGGAAAAGGTACCATTATGATAGTATGTTACAGACTGGTGACCAGAAATAAATGGGCACTACTTTCCTAAATCTTGGTCAGAGCACTGCCACTAGGGAAGAAAATAATAAAAATAGTGAACATTTTTTTATTGGCTTTTTATTTACTTATTTTCATCCATCTTTATTCTTTGGCCTGTGTGGGCCTCCCATTGCAGTGGCCTCTCTCGTTACAGAGCACCAGCTCTGGGCACATGTGCTCCGGAGTGCTGGCTTGTAACTGGACACACTGGTCTAGCCACCCTGTGGCACATGGGATCTTCCTGGGCCAGGGATCGAACCAGTGCTCCCCATACTGCAAGGCCACTGGACCGCCAGGAAAGACACGAACATATTTTTAATGTTTTATATTCTTATATTAGAAAATATCAACTCATTGTAATGTCAAATAAGTCAAAGTTGAATGCAGAAAAACAGTAAGTCTCTACCTTCTCTATCCAATCACATTCTACTACCACAATCCCCTCCCCTAGTTGTTTTTTTTTTTTTAAAGATTTATTTATTTATTTATTTTGGGTGGGGGTCGGGTTGAGGAGGGAGGGGTGCAGGTGGGCCAATTCTATTGGTCTTTCATTTGTCTATTTTCATCCATCTTAGTTCTTTGGCCCGTGTGGGCCTCCCATCGTGGTGGCCTCTGTTGTCGCAGAGCACCGGCTCTGGGCGCATGCGCTCCAGAGCTCCGGCTCGGTAATTGGATACATCAGTCCAGCTGCTCCACGGCACGTGGGATCTTCCCAGGCCAGGGATCGAACTGGCGCCCCTTGCACTGCAAGGCGGTGTCCTTACCCACTGGACCACCAGGGGAAGCCCTCCCCTAGTTGTTAACAATTCAATGTACAACATTTTCTATGCCAGTAAAGTTTTTTTTTTTTTTTTTTGGCCACATCTATTGGTCTTTCATTAATCTATTTTCATCCATCTTTGTTCTTTGGCCTGTGTGGGCCTCCCATCGCAGTGGCCTCTGTTGCTGCAGAGCACCAGCTCTGGGCACATGTGCTCCAGAGCTCTGGCTTGGTAGTTGGATGTGTCAGTCCATCCGCTCCACGGCACGTGGGATCTTCCCAGGCCAGGGATCGAACTGGCGCCCCTTGCACTGCAAGGCGGTGTCCTTACCCACTGGACCACCAGGGGAAGCCCTCCCCTAGTTGTTAACAATTCAATGTACAACATTTTCTATGCCAGTAAAGTTTTTTTTTTTTTTTTTTGGCCACATCTATTGGTCTTTCATTAATCTATTTTCATCCATCTTTGTTCTTGGGCCTGTGTGGGCCTCCCACCGCAGTGGCCTCTGTTGCTGCAGAGCACCAGCTCTGGGCACATGTGCTCCAGAGCTCTGGCTTGGTAGTTGGATGTGTCAGTCCATCCGCTCTGTGGCACGTGGAATCTTCCCAGGCCAGGGATCGAACTGACGCCCCTTGCAGTGCAAGGCAGTGTCCTTACCCACTGGACCACCAGGGAAGCCCTATGCCAATAAACTTTAAGAGAACATGTGCACACATGGTTCTCTCTCCTTTTTCTTTTGTTCTTTTATTTTTAATCTGTATCTCAGGAAGTGGGATTCTTGTGCATGTTTCTGTGTCATAGAGAGCCACACATACATTCACAAATACACACAGAATCAATAATGTTCTAAGAGAACATTACTTCACTAAAAAATATTGTGATACACTACACAGTAGTGTTGGATAAGAGAGAAAATGGATGGAGAGCACTGACCTGTTGTGCTTAGGGAACAATCTCTAGGCTCAGAAAAATGACAGACTAAAATTTTTTTGAAAACCCTGCATATGTGATTGGGGTGATCTTTGGAATATAATAGAAGTGCTGCAAATTTGAAAATGGGCAAAATTCCAAATTTCAAAACAACAAAAAGATAGGTTTTAGAGACTATTGTTGTTTAATCGCTAAATCACGTCCAACTCTTTGTGACCCAATGACTGTAGCCTGCCAGACTCCTCTACCCATGGGATTTCTCAGGCAAGAAAATTTGATGTTGGTCCTAGGGGGAAATTTTCACAGAATTATATTCTAATACTATTTATTACTTATTTATTAATAATGAATAATTTAATATTAAGTAAATTTATTAAAGTTAGTTTTTAATTAAATTTTATTTAATTCCCCTAGATATATTATAACATATCATATCATATATAGGGGAATTCTCACAGAATTATATAGATGGCTCCTAGGAGGTAGTCCCCAGGAGCAGGGATACATTAATAAGGCTCCATGCCAAACAGCTCACATTCTATTTTGAGTGATGTGACATCAACCTTCCAGGTATCCCCCAGTCAACCAGGCATCTTGTCACTCATGACATAACCTTATATGTGGTCCTCCCTAAATTAATGATGGCTGGCCTGTGTGGCCAGTATAATACAGATGAAGTGATAATGTATGCCTTATGAAGTTAGATCATAAAAGAGATTGAAGCTTCTATCTTGGCCTCTTAGATTGCTTGATCTGGTGGAAGCCATTTGCCAGGGTTTGGAGATATTGAAGTAGCCCTGTTGTGAGACCTACATGGAAAAGAACTGAGGACAACATCTAATGCTGTCCTGTCAATTGTATAATGAGTCACTCTGGAAGTCAATTTCCTAGCCCCATTCAAGCCTTGAGGTGATGGCACTCACAGGTAACATCTGATTGCAATGTGCACTCTGAGCTAAGCCACTCAAATTCAAAACAGAATCAATAATGTTCTAAGAGAACATTACTTCACTAAAAAATATTGTGATACACTACACAGTAGTGTTGGATAAGAGAGAAAATGGATGGAGAGCACTGACCTGTTGTGCTTAGGGAACAATCTCTAGGCTCAGAAAAATGACAGACTAAAATTTTTTTGAAAACCCTGCATATGTGATTGGGGTGATCTTTGGAATATAATAGAAGTGCTGCAAATTTGAAAATGGGCAAAATTCCAAATTTCAAAACAACAAAAAGATAGGTTTTAGAGACTATTGTTGTTTAATCGCTAAATCACGTCCAACTCTTTGTGACCCAATGACTGTAGCCTGCCAGACTCCTCTACCCATGGGATTTCTCAGGCAAGAAAATTTGATGTTGGTCCTAGGGGAATTCTCACAGAATTATATTCTAATACTATTTATTACTTATTTATTAATAATGAATAATTTAATATTAAGTAAATTTATTAAAGTTAGTTTTTAATTAAATTTTATTTAATTCCCCTAGATATATTATAACATATCATATCATATATAGGGGAATTCTCACAGAATTATATAGATGGCTCCTAGGAGGTAGTCCCCAGGAGCAGGGATACATTAATAAGGCTCCATGCCAAACAGCTCACATTCTATTTTGAGTGATGTGACATCAACCTTCCAGGTATCCCCCAGTCAACCAGGCATCTTGTCACTCATGACATAACCTTATATGTGGTCCTCCCTAAATTAATGATGGCTGGCCTGTGTGGCCAGTATAATACAGATGAAGTGATAATGTATGCCTTATGAAGTTAGATCATAAAAGAGATTGAAGCTTCTATCTTGGCCTCTTAGATTGCTTGATCTGGTGGAAGCCATTTGCCAGGGTTTGGAGATATTGAAGTAGCCCTGTTGTGAGACCTACATGGAAAAGAACTGAGGACAACATCTAATGCTGTCCTGTCAATTGTATAATGAGTCACTCTGGAAGTCAATTTCCTAGCCCCATTCAAGCCTTGAGGTGATGGCACTCACAGGTAACATCTGATTGCAAATTCGTGACTGACTCTGAGCTAAGCCACTCCTAAATTCCTGACCCATAGAAAACATGAGTGATAAGAAAAGGTTATATTTTTATACCACTAAATTTGGAGATGAACTGTTACAAAGCAGTAAATAACTGATGAAATGAGTTGCTCACCAAGTAGACGAGGATACTCCTATGGTCAGTGTATCTTTATGTCAGCAAAGAATCTTGTAATATCCTCTTAGACAAGATAGACAAATGTGGTCTGTCTGGAAAAAGTGAAGAAAGACATGATTAGTTGAACAGAACAGTTGACTAATGAATCAATAGCAAACTGAAGAGAACTAGTGATACTGATATAAGGTTATGCTGAACATAATGCAATATACATTCCGGAGTAGCACTATCCCATAGAGCTTCTGTGGTGGTACAAATGTTCTATTTCTGCACTATTAAGTAGGATAGCCTCTAGCAACATGTGGCCAATTACTTGAAATGTGGCTGTTACAACTTAGGAACTGGTTTCTTAATATTATTTAATTTTAATTAAGGTAACTTTAAATCTGTTTACACAGTGCATGATTTATACAGTGAATAAGTTAAAATTATACAGGGGCTAAAGGCCATTATACTGGACAGTGCAGCTCTCTATGATTTAAGGAATAAGATTTGTGAACTTTTAGTGGAAAAATAAATAGAATCCTAAGGACAGACCCTCTAAAAAGAAGGTGATATCGATTTTCTGTCCTTGTTGCCCAACTTACTTACCAACATTTTAGGTGACAACATGAAAGACATGCACGTAACTTTCATTCATGAACCCAAACTGCGAAGAATTATTAATCTATAGATTGATAGCATTTTTCTTAGGCCGCCACTCCAAGATCGAGTAAGAAGGGAGTAGAGCTAAGGCAGTGATTGGGCTAAGACATAAGGTAGTCTTTAGGGTTAATTCAAAGGAAAATATTCCAAGGCCAGAATAAGGTAGAGAAGACAAGCAATAAATTGGGCATAGGTTTGGGAGGCAGTGAAGTAGACAAGCTGAGAAGATAAAACTAGAGATGACACTGGAGCTGCCAGAAAGCTAGAATGATGAATGAGCAGGAGGTTAGAAAGGGAGGCAGGGGGCAAGCTGAAGTGGAGCAAAGAATAAGCACAAATGAAGGCCAGTTCTTGCTGGCTTTTGGCTGCCTTGTTCCTCTGGTTGTTTTTCCTAGTGGCATTTTGCATTCCCTCCGGGCATGGGCTAGAGCATTATAGCAGGGCCATTCTAAAGAGAATCAGACTGCGCAAGAACCTAGAATAATTGGTCAAAACCAGCCAGATGACACAGTACAGATATAAGTGTGAATTTTTGCATCTTGATTTGAAGAACAAGTAATTCCATAAGAACAAGGAGTGAAACTAAGCTTTAAAAGGTAATGTTAATCTAGAATTGCAGTGATAGCAGAAATACCAGTAAGATAGGCAAATCAAGGATAGTTTTCTTAATTGTAACCAGGTAAAGCCACCTAATGAGAGCTGATTATTGCAGAATATTACGTTTTAAATAAATTAAATAGTCCCTAAACTAGGGAAAGTGAATAATGGTGAATCATTTAGAAATGATGACACTTGGAAAGGTCGAGGAAATGGTGATGTACAGCCTTTTGAGAGGACTTAGGAAGATGGAGTAGCTATCTTTGCATATTTTCAATGGGAAGTCATAATAAAGAAGAATCAATGGATAGATGTTCCAAAAGGTAAAAACATGTAGCATTTTAAAGAAGAACATGCTAAGAATGATCACTGTAAAGAATTAGCTGCTTTGTAAAGGAAAGAACTCTAACTGCAAATATTTCAAGCAGAGACTCCAGGATCATCTGCCCCGGATTTGTACAAAGAACTCGTGGATTAGAAGATAGATACTAAAGCAACTCTAAATCCTTTTCAATTCTGAGAAACTATGTAACTACAGTTCTTTTCCTCTATGTATTGTGGTCTCGGGTTATTCATTCAGAAGGCATTGCTATTCTGTTTCTAACTTAGGGTCACACTGTATCCTGAAGTCACACCCATGAAACTATATTATATATAAAGTCACAGGATAAATGCTACACTTGGTTAGAATGCAAAGACATAACTAGCTATTTTTATATGTGGAACAAGTGCCAAGCAATGCAAACATTGCCACCACTCCTTCCCTCTCCCCTTAGCATCCTCCTCACCCTAGGCGTTACCACACAAAGTACACTCTCATTGCAATCTGCAAGTATCTACTTCTATTTCTTCTGTTTTTCTCTTTGTGGTGTTCCAACACTAAAGAGGGTCTTTAAGGTCAAGGTATTGGGTGTGTGTATGTGTGTGTGTGTATGTATTTTGGAGGGGATACTGTGTTACCTCTGGGAATGTGTGACTATGTCATTTTCCCAACCATAATTTAGGGAACAAATCCAACCAATCATTCCTCTTATAGAGCTTCCAAGAGGAATCTGTGAGAGTACACATGCTCTACATGATATACATTCTCATGCAAGGAGGATACTGAAAGCACAGTGATAATATTCTTTAATATTTTTTCCACTTTCAATAATCATACATACTTGCTTCAACAAATCAAGTTGTAGAGAGACATGTAAAGAAGTTAAGAATTGCTTCTTCTTCCATCTCACACCACTGAGATAATCAGTATTAACAGTCTGGATTTTATCTTCCCTTAATTTATCTTTGCTCATAAAAATAAATGCAAACATAGGACTTCCCTGGTGGTCCAGTGGGCAAAGAGTCCGCCTTGTAGCGCAAGGGGCACTGGTTTGATCCCTGGCCCTGGGAAAATCTGCGTGCTGCAGAGTGGCTGGACTGGTGTGTCCAATTGCGAGCCAGCGCTCTGGAGCGCCTGTGCCCAGAGCTGGTGCTCTGCAATGAGAGAGGTCGCTGCGATGGGAGGCCCACACAGGCCAAGGAACAAAGATAGGTGAAAATAAATGGATAGAAAATCAATAAAAGAGGCCAAAAATTTTTTTAATGCAAACATAATATAGTTTCCTCTCTTTTTTTAAGCTAGAAGGTAAGTTTGTACTATACATCTCACTCAGCAACTTGTTTTATTTCACTTAATATTTTATACATATCAAAACTTATAGTTCTAACTTACTGTCTCAAGAGCTTCAGGAAAATACTGAGAGCACTGATCACATAAAAACTAAAATACGTCAATAGACCTGGAAAAATATTTGCAATATATATGACCAACTAGTTCTTAACCTCAATAGACAAGGACCTACTGAAAATTGATAGAGGAAAAATATCTCCCTAATGGAAAAATGGGCAAAATTTATGAATAGACAATTCAGATAAGAAGTATAAATAACCAATAAATATTTAAAAACTTGCTCAACCTCATAGAAATCAGGGAAATGTATATCCAGAGAAAAAACATATTTCATGAACATGATGAAACTAAAAAGCTTTATTGTAAAGAGAGGGTAACAGTAAAACTATGAAATAGTGGTGTATAAAGTAAAGCATAAACAGTCCCATCTTCACCTTTGTAGTTTCACTTTCCACGAGTTAAGAGTATTTACTATTTACCACACAGTTTGCCATGCTCTTATAAACCCAAACAAACCCATAACAAAGGATATTTAACATTATTTTTTCTAACTTTTTAAAAAGTATAGTTGACTTCCAATATTATTTGTTTCATGTATACAACATAGTGATTAGACATTTATATACAATACAAATTGATCACCACAACATCTAATAACTGGCATCACACAAAATTATTACAATATTGTTGACTATATTCCCTGTGCTGTACATTACATCCCAGTGACTTATTTATTTTATAACTGGAAGTTTATACTTCTTCATCTTTTTCATCTATTTCACCCAACCCCTCAAACCGCGCCTGTGCCCAGAGCTGGTGCTCTGCCCAAATGAGAGTGGCTGGACTGGTGTGTCCAATGCGAGCCAGCGCTCTGGCGCCTGTGCCCAGAGCTGGTGCTCTGCAATGAGAGAGGTCGCTGCGATGGGAGCCCACAGGCCAAGGAACAAAGATAGGTGAAAATAAATGGATAGAAAATCAATAAAAGAGGCCAAAAATTTTTTTAATGCAAACATAATATAGTTTCCTCTCTTTTTTTAAGCTAGAAGGTAAGTTTGTACTATACATCTCACTCAGCAACTTGTTTTATTTCACTTAATATTTTATACATATCAAAACTTATAGTTCTAACTTACTGTCTCAAGAGCTTCAGGAAAATACTGAGAGCACTGATCACATAAAAACTAAAATACGTCAATAGACCTGGAAAAATATTTGCAATATATATGACCAACTAGTTCTTAACCTCAATAGACAAGGACCTACTGAAAATTGATAGAGGAAAAATATCTCCCTAATGGAAAAATGGGCAAAATTTATGAATAGACAATTCAGATAAGAAGTATAAATAACCAATAAATATTTAAAAACTTGCTCAACCTCATAGAAATCAGGGAAATGTATATCCAGAGAAAAAACATATTTCATGAACATGATGAAACTAAAAAGCTTTATTGTAAAGAGAGGGTAACAGTAAAACTATGAAATAGTGGTGTATAAAGTAAAGCATAAACAGTCCCATCTTCACCTTTGTAGTTTCACTTTCCACGAGTTAAGAGTATTTACTATTTACCACACAGTTTGCCATGCTCTTATAAACCCAAACAAACCCATAACAAAGGATATTTAACATTATTTTTTCTAACTTTTTAAAAAGTATAGTTGACTTCCAATATTATTTGTTTCATGTATACAACATAGTGATTAGACATTTATATACAATACAAATTGATCACCACAACATCTAATAACTGGCATCACACAAAATTATTACAATATTGTTGACTATATTCCCTGTGCTGTACATTACATCCCAGTGACTTATTTATTTTATAACTGGAAGTTTATACTTCTTCATCTTTTTCATCTATTTCACCCAACCCCTCAAACCCTTCCTCTCTAAGGGCCATCAATTTTTATTTCTGTTTCTATGGGTCTATTTCTGGTTTATTTTATTGGCCCATTTGTTTGTTTTTTTAGATTCCACATATAAGAGAAGTATTATGGTATTTTTCTTTCTCTGACTGACTTATTTAACTTCGCATAATGCCCTCTAGGCCTATCCATGTTGTGTGCAAATGGCACGATTTCATCCTTTTTATGGCTGAATAATATTCCATCATATTACATATGTATATATATGTATGGGCTTCCCTGGTAGCTCAACTGCAATCCATCTGGAATGCAGGAGACCTTGGTTCAATTCCTGGGTCAGGAAGACCCCATAGAGGAGGGCATGGCAACTCACTCCATTATTCTTGCCTGGACAATCCCCATGGACAGAGGAGTGTGGCAGGCTACAGTCCATGGAGTCGCAAAGAGTCAGACACGACTGAGTGACTAAGCACAGCACAGCACATAGATATGTACACACACACACACACACACACACACACACACGTAATATAGTGCTTTCATTTTCTTCTAATAATTGTCCAGAAGTGGAATTGCTGAATCATATGGTAGCTATATTTTTAGTTTTACTAGGAAACTTCATGTTCTTTTCCATAGTGGTTGTACCAGTTTTCATTCCAATCCAAAATTGGATTCCCTGTCCTCACCAACACAGCTTAGGTCTAGCCTTTTTGATAACAGGCATTCTGACAAGGGTGAGATAATATCTCATGGTGGTTTTGATCTGCATTTTCCTGGTGATTTATGATATTCATCATCTTTTATGTACCACGTAAGTATACTATTTACCACACAGTTTGCCATGCTCTTATAAACCCAAACAAACCCATAACAAAGGATATTTAACATTATTTTTTCTAACTTTTTAAAAAGTATAGTTGACTTCCAATATTATTTGTTTCATGTATACAACATAGTGATTAGACATTTATATACAATACAAATTGATCACCACAACATCTAATAACTGGCATCACACAAAATTATTACAATATTGTTGACTATATTCCCTGTGCTGTACATTACATCCCAGTGACTTATTTATTTTATAACTGGAAGTTTATACTTCTTCATCTTTTTCATCTATTTCACCCAACCCCTCAAACCCTTCCTCTCTAAGGGCCATCAATTTTTATTTCTGTTTCTATGGGTCTATTTCTGGTTTATTTTATTGGCCCATTTGTTTGTTTTTTTAGATTCCACATATAAGAGAAGTATTATGGTATTTTTCTTTCTCTGACTGACTTATTTAACTTCGCATAATGCCCTCTAGGCCTATCCATGTTGTGTGCAAATGGCACGATTTCATCCTTTTTATGGCTGAATAATATTCCATCATATTACATATGTATATATATGTATGGGCTTCCCTGGTAGCTCAACTGCAATCCATCTGGAATGCAGGAGACCTTGGTTCAATTCCTGGGTCAGGAAGACCCCATAGAGGAGGGCATGGCAACTCACTCCATTATTCTTGCCTGGACAATCCCCATGGACAGAGGAGTGTGGCAGGCTACAGTCCATGGAGTCGCAAAGAGTCAGACACGACTGAGTGACTAAGCACAGCACAGCACATAGATATGTACACACACACACACACACACACACACACACGTAATATAGTGCTTTCATTTTCTTCTAATAATTGTCCAGAAGTGGAATTGCTGAATCATATGGTAGCTATATTTTTAGTTTTACTAGGAAACTTCATGTTCTTTTCCATAGTGGTTGTACCAGTTTTCATTCCAATCCAAAATTGGATTCCCCTGTCCTCACCAACACAGCTTAGGTCTAGCCTTTTTGATAACAGGCATTCTGACAAGGGTGAGATAATATCTCATGGTGGTTTTGATCTGCATTTTCCTGGTGATTTATGATATTCATCATCTTTTTATGTACCTGTTGAAAAGAACAGAAAATGATATAAATAAATTGAAATATACACAATGTCCATGGACTTCAAGAATTAATATTGTTAAAATGTTCATACTATGCATGTTCATACTATCCACAGATTCAATACAATCTCTATCAAAATTCCAGTGGCATTTTTTACAGAACTGGAAGATATAATCTTAAAATATGTACAGAACCACACACAAAAAAACTGAATAGTTTTTTTTTTTGGACCTACAGTTTCTTGAGTGTAGGTCTTTCACTTGCTAGATTAAGATTATTTCTAGTAGGATGGTGATGATGGCACATGCAGTGAAGTGACGGAAAGACAGACATGGACAGTGGACATATGGACATTGTGGGGAAGTAACAGTGGGTGAGAGGCATAAAGAAAGTAGCATGAAGGCCTGTACTATCATATGTGAAGAAAATAGCTCTAGTCATTGCTCTGTGAGAAAAGGGGATCCTTCAGGGGTGCTGTGTGATGGTCTGGAGGAGTGGGATGGGGGGATATACATATGACTACTCTGAGAACATACATATCTGTAAACAACAAAACTCTGTAAAAGTTAAAAGTAAAATAAAAGTTTAAAAAAAAAGATTATTTCTAGGTATTTTATTCTTTCTGATGTAATTATAAATTGGATTATTTTCATACTTTCTGATAGCTTGCTATTAGTGTATAGAAATGCAAAAGATTTCTGTATATTGACACTGTAGCCACAACCTTACTGAATTTATTTATAGGATCAAATAGTTTTTGGTGGAGTCTTTAGGGTTTTCTTATACAATATTTCTCATGTACAAGTAGTGAGAGATTTACTTCTTCCTTTCCAATTTGGATGGCCCTATATCTTTTATTTGGTTTGATTGCTGTGACGAGGACTTCCAATACAATGTTGAATAAAAGTGGCAGAAGTGTGAATCCTTGACTGCTTTTAGATGAAAAATTTTCAGCTTGTCATTGTTGAGTATTATATTACCTGTGGATTTGTGATACATGGCCTTTACTATGCTAAGGGATGTTCTCTCTATATCCGTTTGGTTGAAAAGTTTTTAGCGTAAGTTTTGTCAAATGCTTTTTCTGCATCTATTAAGATAATCATATGATTTTTATACAATATTAGCATACTGTATCATGTTTACTGATTTATGAATGTTGAAACATCTTCATATCCCTGAAATAAATCCCATTTGAACATGATATGTGATCTTTTTAATATATTGTTGAATTTGGTATGCTAATAATTTGTTGAGGACTTTTCGCATTTATGTTCATCAGGGGTACTGGCCTGTAATTTTGTTCTTTGTAATGTCTTTATATGGCTTTTGTTTCAGGGTAATCGTAGCCTCAAAGAACACATTTGGAAACATTTCTTCCTGTCCATTTTTTTTTGAAATAATTTGTAGATAGGTATTAACTACTTAAATATTTGGTAGAATTCACCTATAATGCCATCTGGCCCTGGACTTTTTTTTTTGTTGGGATTTTTTTGATTACTGATTCAATTGCATTATGAGTAAAATTATGATTATAGGGCTTTATCCATTTATTCTTTGTTGTCTAATTTGTTGGTGCATAGTTGTTTTCAGCTATCTTTTATGACACTTGGTTTTTCTGCAGTATATGTTGTAACTTCTCCTTTTTCATTTTTGATTTCATTTATTTGGGCCCTTTCTCTTTTTCTCTTCATGAGTCCAGCTAAAGTTTTATCAACTTTGTTTATCTTTTCAAAGAAGTATCCCTGAATTTCAATAATTTTTTGTATTGCTTTTTAAATCTCTGTTTTATTTCCACTATGGTCTTTGTCATTTCCTTCCTTCTACTAACTTTGGACTTTGCTTGTTCTTCTTTTTCTGGTTCCCTTAAACGTAAATTTAGATTGTATATTTGAGTGTTTTACTGAGGTAGGCCTGTACCACTGTAAATTTCCCTCTTAGAACTGTTCTTGCCATGTCCCACAGCTTTTGTAACATTGTATTTCCATTTTCATTTCTCTACAGGTATTCACTGGTTTCCTCTTTGATTTCTTCAATGACACATTGGTCATTTAGTAGCATAATATTTAGACTCCAAGCGTTTATGGTTTTTTGCAGGTGTTTTCCTTCTAATTGATTTCTAGTCTTATACTGGAGTGGCAACCCACTCCAGGATTCTTGCCTGAAAAATTCCATGGACAGAGGAGCCTGGTGGGCTACAGTCCATGGAGTTGCAAAGAGTTAGACATGACTCAGTGACTAGACAACAATGTATTATTGTGGTTAGAAAAAATTCTTGATATGATTTGTCTTCTTACATTTGCTGAGACTTGTTTTGTGGCCTCACATGTAATCTGTCCTGGAGAATGTTCTGTGCACACATGAAACAAAATATGTATGAAGTTTATCTGGCACAATATATCATTTAAGTCCAATATTTCCTTATTGATTATTTTCTTATCTTGATGGTCTCTCCACTGATTTTTTTAAGTAAGGTGTTAAAATTCCCTAATATTATTGTATCACTATTAATTTCTCTCTTAAAATATTTGCTATAATGTATTTCAGTGCACCTATGTTGAGTGCATAGATGTTTACAAATGTTAAACCTCTTGTTGCAGTAATACCTTTATCATTATGTAATGGCTTTGTCTATTGTAGTCCTCATTTCAAAGATTTTTTTTTTTTCTGATATAAGTATTGCTACCCCACCTTTTTTTTTTCCCATTTGCATGGAATATCTTTCTCCACCCCACCATTTTCAAATTGAGTGTTTCTTTAGCTCTGAAGTGAGTCTCTTGTTGGCAGTATATATATGTGTATATATATATATATACACATAGATGTAGATATATGGATATGTGTGTATTTATATATATTATTTTTTATCCATTCCAGTCACCCTATTTTTTTTGGGGGGGGGACACTTCTGTTGATCTTTCATTCACTAATCTTTTTTGTTCTTTGGCCTGTGTGGGCCTCCCATCACAGTGGCCTCTCTCCCTGCAGAGCACTGTCTCCAGGTGCATGCTCTCCAGAGCTCCGGCTCGGTAGTTGGACACATCGGTCCAGCCACTCTGCAGCACATGGGATCTTCTCAGGCCAGAGATCGAACTGGCACGTCCTGCACTGCAAGGCGGTGTCCTTACCCACTGAACCACCAGGGAAGCCCACACCCTATGTCTTTTAATTGGAGCATTTAGTCCGTTTACATTTAAAGTAATCATTGATAGTTATGAAGTTACTGACATTTTGTTAACTGTTTCCTGTTTGTTTATATATTTCTGTTTGTTTTTGAAGTTCTTTGTTTCGTCTTCTCTCATCTTTCCCCTGTGATTTGATGACTGTCTTTAGTGTTACAGTTGTATTCCTTTCTTTTTATTTCTTGTGTATCTGTTATAGTTTTTTGATTTGTGGTTACTATGAGGTCTCTATATAAAAACCCATGTACAAAGCAGTATAATTTAATATTATGGTCGCTTACACTATAGAGCATTTTAAAAGCACTACATTTTTACTATCCCCTCAAGTTTTAACTTTTGGACATTATACTTTACATATTTTAATGTTGTGTATTGCTTACTTTAGATATATATTATTTTACTACTTTTGTCTTTTAACTTTCATACTAGCTTTATACACATTTGATCCACTACTTTTAGTATATATTTCTCTTTACAAATGAGATTTTTTAATTTCATAATTTATTGTTTCTAAATAGGGCCTTTTCTGTTTTAAGAAGTCCCTATAATGTTTCTTGTAAAACCAGTTTAGTGGTAAGGAACTCCTTTAACTTTTGCTTGTCTGGGAAATCCCTGGTCTCTCCTTCACTTATGAGCAATTTTGCTGAGTAGAGTATTTTTGATTGTAAGTTTTCTTTTTCTATCAGCACTTTGAAAATATCATGCCAGTCCCTTCTGATCTCTGAAGTTTCTGCTGAAAAATCAGCTGCTAACTTTCAATTGCTTCCATTGTATACAATGAGTTGTTTTTCTCTTGCTGCTTTTAATATTCTATAATTATAGTTAACTTTTTTAAATTTTATTTTGGTGGGGGTGGGGTGGGGATGGAGGGGAGCAAGCAGGCCACTTCTATTGGTCTTTCATTTGTCCATTTTCATCCATCTTTGTTCTTTGGCCCGTGTGGGCCTCCCATCGCAGTGGCCTCTGTTGTCGCAGAGCACTGGCTCTGGGCGCATGCGCTCCAGGGCTCCGGCTCGGTATTTGGACACATCAGTCCAGCCGCTCCGCGGCACGTGGGATCTTCCCAGGCCAGGGATCGAACCGGCGCCCCTTGCACTGCAAGGCGGTGTCCTTACCCACTGGACCACCAGGGAAGCCCTATAGTTAACTTTTGACATTTTAATTATAATTTTTCTTAATAAGTGTCTCTTTGAGTTAATCTTGTTTGGGGCTTTCTGTGATTCCTAGACTTAGATGTCTGTTTTTTTCAACATGTTAAAGAAGTTTTCATCCATTGCTGCTTCAAATATATTTTCTGTACTTTTCTCTCTTTGGTCTTCCTGGACACTTATTAGTGAATGTTGTGTGTGTGTCTATGTAGTGTGTGTGCTCAGTTGTGTCTGATTCTCTGCAGCCCCATGGATTGCCTGGCTTCTCCACCCACTGGATTCTTCAGGCAAGAATACTGAAGTGGGTTGCTGTTTTTTCAGGGCTTCCTGATCCTGGTTCTCCACCACTGGTCTCGGCAAGAATACTGAAGTGGGTTGCTGTTTTTCCTTCAGTATATATTTCTCTTTACAAATGAGATTTTTTAATTTCATAATTTATTGTTTCTAAATAGGGCCTTTTCTGTTTTAAGAAGTCCCTATAATGTTTCTTGTAAAACCAGTTTAGTGGTAAGGAACTCCTTTAACTTTTGCTTGTCTGGGAAATCCCTGGTCTCTCCTTCACTTATGAGCAATTTTGCTGAGTAGAGTATTTTTGATTGTAAGTTTTCTTTTTCTATCAGCACTTTGAAAATATCATGCCAGTCCCTTCTGATCTCTGAAGTTTCTGCTGAAAAATCAGCTGCTAACTTTCAATTGCTTCCATTGTATACAATGAGTTGTTTTTCTCTTGCTGCTTTTAATATTCTATAATTATAGTTAACTTTTTTAAATTTTATTTTGGTGGGGGTGGGGTGGGGATGGAGGGGAGCAAGCAGGCCACTTCTATTGGTCTTTCATTTGTCCATTTTCATCCATCTTTGTTCTTTGGCCCGTGTGGGCCTCCCATCGCAGTGGCCTCTGTTGTCGCAGAGCACTGGCTCTGGGCGCATGCGCTCCAGGGCTCCGGCTCGGTATTTGGACACATCAGTCCAGCCGCTCCGCGGCACGTGGGATCTTCCCAGGCCAGGGATCGAACCGGCGCCCCTTGCACTGCAAGGCGGTGTCCTTACCCACTGGACCACCAGGGAAGCCCTATAGTTAACTTTTGACATTTTAATTATAATTTTTCTTAATAAGTGTCTCTTTGAGTTAATCTTGTTTGGGGCTTTCTGTGATTCCTAGACTTAGATGTCTGTTTTTTTCAACATGTTAAAGAAGTTTTCATCCATTGCTGCTTCAAATATATTTTCTGTACTTTTCTCTCTTTGGTCTTCCTGGACACTTATTAGTGAATGTTGTGTGTGTGTCTATGTATGTGTGTGTGCTCAGTTGTGTCTGATTCTCTGCAGCCCCATGGATTGCCTGGCTTCTCCACCCACTGGATTCTTCAGGCAAGAATACTGAAGTGGGTTGCTGTTTTTTCCTTCAGGGGATCTTCCTGACTCAGGGATCAAACACATGTCTCCTGCACTGGCTGGCAGATTCTTTACCATTGAGTCACCGGAGAATCCCATGTGAATGTTAGTATGCTTTGTATTGTTCCAGAGGCTCCATAAACTGTCTCCATTTTTAAGCCTTTTTTCTTTTTGCTATTCCAATTGGGTGATTTCCACTATCTTGTCCTCTAGATCACTGGCCCATTCTTCTGCATACTCTAATTTGCTGTTAATTCTTTCTATTGTATTTTTCATTTCAGTTAGTTTATTCTTAAATTTCACTTGGTTCTTTTTTTATTATTATTTTAAATCTTTTTGCTGAAGTTTTCATTGAGTTCATCATTCTGCTCCTGAATTTGGTGAGCTTATTTATGACTATTACTTTGAAATCTTTTTTCAGGTAAACTGCTTATCTCCCTTTCCTTTAGTTTTACTTTGTGAGGCTTTTGTCTTACTCTTTTGTTTGAAAAGCATCCCTTGGTTGCCTATTTTACCTAACTCTGTGTGTTTGTTTCTATGTGTATGTTCTATGTGTATGTTTCTATGAAATAGCTATGTCAGTTATTTCACTTTTTGTGGAAGATGTACTGTGGAGCCCAGTGCTGAAACCTCTCCAGTCACCAAAACCAGGTGTTCTAGGTATGTTGTGATTAGCTGTGATTGCTAATCACTTCATAGTACATCACATAATACATCTGTGGGTGGACTTGTGTGTAAGGTTGGTTCCCAGACTGGCTGTGAAACTTGACTGATGCTTCTGTGGGTGTGCTGATGTATGGGGTTGGTTTCTGGCACTGTTGGTTATGTGGGTTGGTCATGACTGCTACAGGCACCCACCTGGTGGGTTTGGGTTGTCCCTGACCCCACTGACTATGAGGCCTGGCTATGACTGCTTTGGGCATGCTGCTGTATGGGCCTGCCCCTCTGGAGTGAGAGCACTTTTGGAGGGGCACTGATGTTGCCCAAGGTGGCTCACTGAGTGGGGCAGGTCAGAGCTGCTTTGGAAGGTCAAAGTGGTGAGGTCATGTTGTTCATTAGGTTGGTGCAGAGTGACAGAAATGGCATCCATAAATGTCAAGCCAGCTAGATGGAAGTTTTATTTTTTTAATTGGTATCTATTAGCACTTCCATCCTTAGAGAAAATTCCACCAGATTCCCCTCTATTACATGCCCTAAAATTAGTCAATTTATCTCTTTCTCATATGACATAGGGACTCTTGAAGGTGCTGCTTCTACAACTGGACGTTGGAGTAAATGAACATATACACAAATCCTTTAGGAGTGTAACTCTGTCTCCCACAGCCCTCTGGCTCTTCTGGACACAAGCCTGACTGGTTTTCAAAAACAGACATCCCTTTCCTTTTTAAAAAGTTAGTTTATTCTTAATTTGGTTCTTTTTTATTATTTTAAATCTTTTTGCTGAAGTTTTCATTGAGTTCATCATTCTGCTCCTGAATTTGGTGAGCTTATTTATGACTATTACTTTGAAATCTTTTTTCAGGTAAACTGCTTATCTCCCTTTCCTTTAGTTTTACTTTGTGAGGCTTTTGTCTTACTCTTTTGTTTGAAAAGCATCCCTTGGTTGCCTATTTTACCTAACTCTGTGTGTTTGTTTCTATGTGTATGTTCTATGTGTATGTTTCTATGAAATAGCTATGTCAGTTATTTCACTTTTTGTGGAAGATGTACTGTGGAGCCCAGTGCTGAAACCTCTCCAGTCACCAAAACCAGGTGTTCTAGGTATGTTGTGATTAGCTGTGATTGCTAATCACTTCATAGTACATCACATAATACATCTGTGGGTGGACTTGTGTGTAAGGTTGGTTCCCAGACTGGCTGTGAAACTTGACTGATGCTTCTGTGGGTGTGCTGATGTATGGGGTTGGTTTCTGGCACTGTTGGTTATGTGGGTTGGTCATGACTGCTACAGGCACCCACCTGGTGGGTTTGGGTTGTCCCTGACCCCACTGACTATGAGGCCTGGCTATGACTGCTTTGGGCATGCTGCTGTATGGGCCTGCCCCTCTGGAGTGAGAGCACTTTTGGAGGGGCACTGATGTTGCCCAAGGTGGCTCACTGAGTGGGGCAGGTCAGAGCTGCTTTGGAAGGTCAAAGTGGTGAGGTCATGTTGTTCATTAGGTTGGTGCAGAGTGACAGAAATGGCATCCATAAATGTCAAGCCAGCTAGATGGAAGTTTTATTTTTTTAATTGGTATCTATTAGCACTTCCATCCTTAGAGAAAATTCCACCAGATTCCCCTCTATTACATGCCCTAAAATTAGTCAATTTATCTCTTTCTCATATGACATAGGGACTCTTGAAGGTGCTGCTTCTACAACTGGACGTTGGAGTAAATGAACATATACACAAATCCTTTAGGAGTGTAACTCTGTCTCCCACAGCCCTCTGGCTCTTCTGGACACAAGCCTGACTGGTTTTCAAAAACAGACATCATGAGGACTTAATTTCTCAATGTAGTCCTCTGGGCTGGAGAATCTGACATAGGGCTTGTACACCTTATTACTTAGAACAGACCTTTGTAGTTTTGATATTCTTCCTACTTGTGGGTTGCTGCATCAGGAGTGTATATTCTGACTAGACTGCACTTCTTCCTCTCCAACCTCTGTCTATGGGGATTCTCCAGGCAAGAATACTGGAGTGGGTTTCCATGCCCTCTTCCAGAGGATCTTCCCAACCCAGGGATAAAACTCAGGTCTCCCCCACTGTAGGTGGATGCTTTACTGTCTGAGCCACCAGCAAAGTCCAATAAATACTTATATCTAATGTGTTGATGCTTATATTATCTGTAACAGAGTTCCAAAATTATAATTTCTGTCTCAAAGGTTATGTGAATTTAAAGTTTTTAATAATATTGTTGCATTACTTTCCAAATGTTTTGTGGCAAACATGTTCCCATCAGCAATTTGCAAGGGTTCTCATATTTCTTACACCTTTTATCCAATAGATGATTTCAATATTTTTCCTTTTTCTTTGTATTTTAGGATAACAGTGGTTTTTTCATGCTGCCTGGTTTATGATAAAATATAAGCCTATAAATGTTTATGCATATCAATAATTATTCTAACTTTAAAACAAATACAATGCATAATATATATACCTCATATAAAATAAAAGGTATATGCTATTCAACTCTCTGTACCTAAATTATTTTGTGTCTTTCATTTTTTTAATTAAAACTTTATATTTTTGAGCAGTTTTAGGTTCACAGAAAAACTGAGGGGAGGGTACAGAGTTTTTCCATATACCCCTGTTCCTACATATGCATAGTCTCCCCCATTAACGTCTCCCATAATAGTGGTATATTTGTTACAACTGATGAAGTTACACTGACATAATGCCCAAAGTCCATAGTTTTTATTAGAGTTTATTCTATAGATTATATACAAATGTATAATAGCATGTATATATACTTATGGTATCATACAGAGTATTTTCATTGCCCTAAAAATCCTCTATGCTCCACCTATTTATTCCTCCCTCCTTAACTGCTAGAAAACACTGATCTTGGTTGTTGGTGTGGTTGGTTGTTTAATTGCTAAGTCGTGTCCAACTCTTGTGATTCCCTGGACTGCAGTCTGCTAGGCTCATCTGTCCATGGGATTTCCCAGGCAAGAATAATGCAGTGGGTTGCCATTTCCTTCTCCAGGTTATCTTCTCACCCAGGGACTGAACCCACGTCTCCAGCATTGCAGGTGGTCTCCTGAAGTGCAGGCAGATTCTTTACCACTGAGCCACCAGGGATTCCAAAATTTTACGTTTTCTAGTAAAGGTGAAGTCATGTAGTTGGAAATATATAATATAAAAGTCTTTTGAGATTGTTTTTTCACTTAGTAATATGTATTTTTACAGCTTGGTATCTCATTTTTTAGTGTTACATACTGTTCCATTGTCTGGATATATAGAGCTTCTCCATCTTCAACTGCAAAGAATATAATCAGTCTGATTTTGATATTGACCATCTGGTGATGTCCATGTGTAGAGTCATCTCTTGTGTTGTTGGAAGAGGTTGTTTGCTATAACCAGTGCGTTCTTGGCAGAACTCTGGTAGCCTTTGCCCTGCTTCATTTAGTACTCCAAGGCCAAACTTGCCTGTTACTCCAGGCATCTCTTGACTTCCTACTTTTGCATTCCAGTCCCCAGTGATGAAAAGGACATCTACTTTTCAAAAAAATTTGGCCTCTTTTATTGTTTTATTTATTTATTTTCATCCATCTTTGTTCTTTGGCCTGTGTGGGCCTCCCATTTGCACTGGCTCACAATTGGCACCAGTCCAGCTGTTCCTCATTTTTTAATTAAAACTTTATATTTTTGAGCAGTTTTAGGTTCACAGAAAAACTGAGGGGAGGGTACAGAGTTTTTCCATATACCCCTGTTCCTACATATGCATAGTCTCCCCCATTAACGTCTCCCATAATAGTGGTATATTTGTTACAACTGATGAAGTTACACTGACATAATGCCCAAAGTCCATAGTTTTTATTAGAGTTTATTCTATAGATTATATACAAATGTATAATAGCATGTATATATACTTATGGTATCATACAGAGTATTTTCATTGCCCTAAAAATCCTCTATGCTCCACCTATTTATTCCTCCCTCCTTAACTGCTAGAAAACACTGATCTTGGTTGTTGGTGTGGTTGGTTGTTTAATTGCTAAGTCGTGTCCAACTCTTGTGATTCCCTGGACTGCAGTCTGCTAGGCTCATCTGTCCATGGGATTTCCCAGGCAAGAATAATGCAGTGGGTTGCCATTTCCTTCTCCAGGTTATCTTCTCACCCAGGGACTGAACCCACGTCTCCAGCATTGCAGGTGGTCTCCTGAAGTGCAGGCAGATTCTTTACCACTGAGCCACCAGGGATTCCAAAATTTTACGTTTTCTAGTAAAGGTGAAGTCATGTAGTTGGAAATATATAATATAAAAGTCTTTTGAGATTGTTTTTTCACTTAGTAATATGTATTTTTACAGCTTGGTATCTCATTTTTTAGTGTTACATACTGTTCCATTGTCTGGATATATAGAGCTTCTCCATCTTCAACTGCAAAGAATATAATCAGTCTGATTTTGATATTGACCATCTGGTGATGTCCATGTGTAGAGTCATCTCTTGTGTTGTTGGAAGAGGTTGTTTGCTATAACCAGTGCGTTCTTGGCAGAACTCTGGTAGCCTTTGCCCTGCTTCATTTAGTACTCCAAGGCCAAACTTGCCTGTTACTCCAGGCATCTCTTGACTTCCTACTTTTGCATTCCAGTCCCCAGTGATGAAAAGGACATCTACTTTTCAAAAAAATTTGGCCTCTTTTTATTTACTTATTTTTCATCTATCTTTATTCCTTGGCCTGTGTGGGCCTCCCATTGCAGTGGCCTCTCTCACTACAGAGCACTGGCTCACAATTGGACGCACCAGTCCAGCTGTTCCTCAGCACATGGGATCTTCTGGGGCCAGGGATCAAACCGGTGCCCCTTGCGCTGCAAGGTGGACTCTTTACACACTGAACCACCAGGGAAGCCCCTATTTTTTGATGTTAGTTCTAGAAGATCTTTTAGGTCTTTATAGAACCATTCAACTTTAGCTTCTTCAGCATTAATGGTTAGGCCATAGATTTGGATTACTGTGATATTGTATGGTTTGCCTTGGAAATGAACCAAGATCATTCTGTTGTTTTTGAGATTGCACCCAAGTAGTGCATTTTGAACTCTTTTGTTGACTATGAGGGCTATTCCTCTAAGGGATTCTTTCCCATAGTAGTAGATATAATGGTCTTCTGAATTAAAGTCGCCCATTCCTGTTCATTTTAATTCACTAATTCCTAAAATGTCAATGTTCATTCTTGCCAGCTGCTGTTTAACCACTTCAAATTTACCTTGATTCATGGACCTAACATATCAGGTTCCCATGCAATATTGTTCT
This sequence comes from Tragulus kanchil, assembly GCA_022376925.1. Classification (NCBI taxonomy): domain Eukaryota; kingdom Metazoa; phylum Chordata; class Mammalia; order Artiodactyla; family Tragulidae; genus Tragulus; species Tragulus kanchil. Next base: position 58,413,051 of record JAIOJX010000001.1, on the reverse strand, counting down.
TCGTAGCATCAGACTTTACCTTCACTACCAGGCATATCCACAAAATACAGTGTTCTGTATTTTGGCCATTCTAACAAATGTGTGGTGGTATCTCATTGTTGTGTTAAGCCACATTTCCCTGATGACATATGATGTGGGGCATCTTTTCATAAGCTTATTTGCCATTGATATATCTTCTTTAGGCTTCTCTGGTGACTTGGTGGTAAAGAATCTGCCTGCCAATGCAGGAGAAATGAGTTTGATCCCTGGGTCAAGAAGATTCCCTGGAGAAGAAAATGGCAACATACTCACGTATTTTTGCCTGGGAATCCCATGGAGAGAAGAGCCTGGTGGGCTGCAGTCCAGGGGGTCACAAAAGAATTAGACACAACTTGGTGACTAAACAACAAATATCTTCTTTGGTGATATGTCCATTACAACTTTTGGACCATTTAAAAATTGGATTTGTTTTCATGCTGCTGAGTTTTAAGACTTATTTATATATATTTATATAAACAGGCTTCTGTCAGATGGGTCTTTCTTAAATATATTTTTCCATTCTGTGACCTGTCATTTTCTTGACACTGTCTTTCAGAAAGCAGAAGTTCTTAATTTTAATGAAGTCCAGCTTATCAATTATTTCTTTCATGGGGTGTGCCTTTGGTGTTCTATCTATAAAGTCATCAGCATATCCAAGGTTTTCTAGGCATCCTCCTATGTCATTTTCTAGGAATTTTGCAGTTTTGATCTTTTATAATTAGGTCTGACTTATTTTGATTAATCTTTATGACAGGTGTAAAGTCTATTTTTTTTGTATTCGTTTTTACATATGAAGGTCCAACTTTTCTACCACCATTTGTTGAAAAGACTGTTTTTGCTCCATTGTATTGCCTTTTCTCTTTTAAGATCAGTTAATTACATTTATGTGGGATTTTTTAAGCTTTGTGTTCTTCTCCCTTGATTTTATTTTTTCCACTAATATTACACTGTCTTGATTAGTGTAGCTTTATATTAAAGTCTTGAAGTCTGGTAGTGTCTGGCTTCCAAATTTGTTCTTCTCTTTCAATGTTGTGTTGATTATTCTGTTTCTTTTCCCTCTCAATATAATCTTTAGAATAACTTTATTGATCCCCACATAATAATTTTCTGGGATTTTGACTAGCATTGCATGGAATCTATATATCAAATTGGGAAGAACTGTCATCTTGACAATATTGTCTTCCTACCTATGAACATGGAACATCTCTCCATTTATTTAGTTCTTTGATTACATTTATTCAATTTATAGAATTTTCCTCATGTAGATCTTATACATATATATATATATTAGATTTATACATAAGTATTTCATTTTGATGAGTCCTAATGTGAATGATATTGTATTTTAAATTCCAAATTCCACCCATTCATTGCTGGTATACAGGACAGTGATTGGCTTTGTATATAACCTTGTGTCCTTTGTCCTGGATATGATTGCCTATTAGCTCCAGGAGTTTCTCTGTTGATTCTTTTTGATTTTCTACTTAGGCAATTATGTCTTCTGAAAACAAATACAGTTTTAATTTTTTCCCAATCTGTGTACCTTTTGTTTCCTTTTGTGTCTTATTGCATTAGCTAGGACTTTCAGTATGATGTTGAAAAGGAGTGTGGATGGTTACATCTTTCAAGCTGGCTGTTCTCTTGCTGTCTGTGCATCCGCGTACTTGACCAATACCTGCTTCTCTCACATGACTATGCAATCCTCTTAATTATAGGGCTTAATTACTAACTAGCTATGAACTTGTTCCCTGTCCCAGCTGCTTGTTTCCTGGTAATTTATGAGCCAAACTGATGTCAAGTCCTCCTATCAATGGTAGCCTCCTTCTTCCCTGAGTAGTGAAGATGGCTGTTCTGTTATGCTTGTTGTCTGCCTCCCACAGTAGGGTGTTGCTCTGGGACCTTTGTTTCAGACATGTAAGAGTTCCTGTCCAATGAACCTGTGATGACACTATCACAGTCTTCAGGTTCCTTCTTCAGTCTCAAGCCTGGCAAACTACAAGATTTTCCCATTGATCCCAAAAATTTTTTTTTGTGGATTTTATTTTCCACTAATATTACACTGTCTTGATTAGTGTAGCTTTATATTAAAGTCTTGAAGTCTGGTAGTGTCTGGCTTCCAAATTTGTTCTTCTCTTTCAATGTTGTGTTGATTATTCTGTTTCTTTTCCCTCTCAATATAATCTTTAGAATAACTTTATTGATCCCCACAAAATAATTTTATGGGATTTTGACTAGTATTGGATGGAATCTATATATCAAATTGGGAAGAACTGTCATCTTGACAATATTGTCTTCCTACCTATGAACATGGAACATCTCTCCATTTATTTAGTTCTTTGATTACATTTATTCAATTTATAGAATTTTCCTCATGTAGATCTTATACATATATATATATATTAGATTTATACATAAGTATTTCATTTTGATGAGTCCTAATGTGAATGATATTGTATTTTAAATTCCAAATTCCACCCATTCATTGCTGGTATACAGGACAGTGATTGGCTTTGTATATAACCTTGTGTCCTTTGTCCTGGATATGATTGCCTATTAGCTCCAGGAGTTTCTCTGTTGATTCTTTTTGATTTTCTACTTAGGCAATTATGTCTTCTGAAAACAAATACAGTTTTAATTTTTTCCCAATCTGTGTACCTTTTGTTTCCTTTTGTGTCTTATTGCATTAGCTAGGACTTTCAGTATGATGTTGAAAAGGAGTGTGGATGGTTACATCTTTCAAGCTGGCTGTTCTCTTGCTGTCTGTGCATCCGCGTACTTGACCAATACCTGCTTCTCTCACATGACTATGCAATCCTCTTAATTATAGGGCTTAATTACTAACTAGCTATGAACTTGTTCCCTGTCCCAGCTGCTTGTTTCCTGGTAATTTATGAGCCAAACTGATGTCAAGTCCTCCTATCAATGGTAGCCTCCTTCTTCCCTGAGTAGTGAAGATGGCTGTTCTGTTATGCTTGTTGTCTGCCTCCCACAGTAGGGTGTTGCTCTGGGACCTTTGTTTCAGACATGTAAGAGTTCCTGTCCAATGAACCTGTGATGACACTATCACAGTCTTCAGGTTCCTTCTTCAGTCTCAAGCCTGGCAAACTACAAGATTTACTGGTCCACAAGGTATAGCCCAACAATTGACAAAGCAGCCAGGAGGCCAAGAAAGCTCCTGTGAGGGCCGAGATGCCAGGAATTAAGGACAGGGAACAGACAGTTCTGGGGGAAATCCTGAGGTGTCTGTCCACTAGCATGTGGATCTCTGTGGCAGGTGACTACCATGATAGAGGTCTTTCTCTTCCATTATATTGATGATGTCCTATTGACCTCAGAGTCTCTTTCCAGTTTAAAAGTAGCATCCCTATGCTCATAGTTCCTCTGACTGCATGTGGATGGCTGGAGAATACAAAGAAACACAAGGACCTGGATTATTTATAAATTTCAAGCATACCCTGACCCAGTAGCCATAAATAATAACAAACACAGGATTTGGGGAATAGTAACTCAGAGACAGGCTTGTGAATTGGATATGGCCAGTTATCTGGAAAGGTTTGGTTGGGGCCTGTGGAAATGGAAAAATATTAAAACACTTTAGTTTCTAGTCCCAGATATGGAAGAGGGCAGAGCAACAATATCGTGTGATAGAATAGCAGCTATATGCAGTCTAAAGTGAATCACAACAGGTTAAGACATTACAAAATATCTACCCAAGCTGTCCAGCAATGCAAAAACTACTGTGGGGATCTAGAACAGCTGTGCATTACTCAAAGGATCCCCATATACATTGATAGTGACTAAGGAATCCATTTTACCGCCATGAAGTTCAGGAATGGGCCAATAAAAATGACATATACTGGTGTCTCCACCTGCCCTTTCCCTACTGCACACTAACTAGAAGGGTAAATGAACAGCAGTTGAAACTGGAAACCCGCTCTGAACGTGTTGATTAGAGGCTAACTGCTTGTTTCCTGGTAATTTATGAGCCAAACTGATGTCAAGTCCTCCTATCAATGGTAGCCTCCTTCTTCCCTGAGTAGTGAAGATGGCTGTTCTGTTATGCTTGTTGTCTGCCTCCCACAGTAGGGTGTTGCTCTGGGACCTTTGTTTCAGACATGTAAGAGTTCCTGTCCAATGAACCTGTGATGACACTATCACAGTCTTCAGGTTCCTTCTTCAGTCTCAAGCCTGGCAAACTACAAGATTTACTGGTCCACAAGGTATAGCCCAACAATTGACAAAGCAGCCAGGAGGCCAAGAAAGCTCCTGTGAGGGCCGAGATGCCAGGAATTAAGGACAGGGAACAGACAGTTCTGGGGGAAATCCTGAGGTGTCTGTCCACTAGCATGTGGATCTCTGTGGCAGGTGACTACCATGATAGAGGTCTTTCTCTTCCATTATATTGATGATGTCCTATTGACCTCAGAGTCTCTTTCCAGTTTAAAAGTAGCATCCCTATGCTCATAGTTCCTCTGACTGCATGTGGATGGCTGGAGAATACAAAGAAACACAAGGACCTGGATTATTTATAAATTTCAAGCATACCCTGACCCAGTAGCCATAAATAATAACAAACACAGGATTTGGGGAATAGTAACTCAGAGACAGGCTTGTGAATTGGATATGGCCAGTTATCTGGAAAGGTTTGGTTGGGGCCTGTGGAAATGGAAAAATATTAAAACACTTTAGTTTCTAGTCCCAGATATGGAAGAGGGCAGAGCAACAATATCGTGTGATAGAATAGCAGCTATATGCAGTCTAAAGTGAATCACAACAGGTTAAGACATTACAAAATATCTACCCAAGCTGTCCAGCAATGCAAAAACTACTGTGGGGATCTAGAACAGCTGTGCATTACTCAAAGGATCCCCATATACATTGATAGTGACTAAGGAATCCATTTTACCGCCATGAAGTTCAGGAATGGGCCAATAAAAATGACATATACTGGTGTCTCCACCTGCCCTTTCCCTACTGCACACTAACTAGAAGGGTAAATGAACAGCAGTTGAAACTGGAAACCCGCTCTGAACGTGTTGATTAGAGGCTAACTCAAGTCCTACGACTATAACTGAACTTCCCAGGAGTAATCATCCTAGTGCTTATGCTATGTTAACCCAGAAGCAACTAGTTAACACCATGCAAGTTTGACTGTTGACCACTATAGGAAATTTGCTAACTATTGATCAGGACAAAGAACTTACTTTTCCCCTTACTACAGGATGTACCCCCAGAGGAGAACGTTATAAAATGCTCCTAGGGCTAGTAGGTAAGGCCAGATGGTTTGGGTTTATCATCCCATGGACAGTAGGAGTGGAAAAGGATTTACAGATTTCACCTGTTTTCTACCCGGCCCCACCTAAGACTACTTTAAGGTAATTAATCCAGGCTCACTACTGAAGAAAGGCACCACTATATTAACTTTGTGGTCTGTTATACTGCCTCTTCAGTATTTGGCACTGGCTATGGAGACTGAGAGTGGACCAGAAATCTGGTATTGCAGGCCAGGGCAACAAAACAAGGCAGGGGAAAAGGGTGGTATTATTTCAGAATGCTGTTGCTGCTGCTTGTATTTTGCTTCATGGTCACAATATTCTCTGTATTGTGCCTGTTTAACATCTCACTTTCACCCCTAGTCTGAGTGGAGGGAATCTGTTCATGGACTGGACAAAAAATGGGTCCTCACTGTGAAATGAGTTTTATTGCTCATGAGATAAACAACATGAGATGTTGTTGTTGTTGAACTCCTCTGGACTTTAATGAAAAAGTGACCCAACCAACACCTGGCTCCAAAGTTTGCCTCCCTCCAGGACTCTTGATGTTCTTTAACTACTATCTTTGTTGCACTTGTGGTATTTGCAGTGCATCTCTACATACATGATCCTAGGGATATCACAGAAGAGGGATGAACCAAGCCTGTAAGGGTCATGCAGGTGTGTAGGGGTGGTGTGTTGGTGATCCTACTCACAGTGCCAATTGTCTTGCTGTTCACAGTATTTACACTGTTTGCTGAACTCAGGGTAGGCAAGGCATGAGCTAAGAGGCTAGAAGAAGATGCAAGGAGCCATACAAATGGCAGACATTTTTTTTCTCTCCTGGCTAGTACAGCAACCATAGTATCACCATAACATAGCCTGAATACAGCGTCAATGCAACATAACCTCAGTGCAGCCATAACATAACCATAACGTAGAAGTGACACAGCAAAACCTCCATGGAGCCTCAAGGTCATCTCAGATGGTGTTTATATATGCTTATGGAACAAAAGTAGCCCATGGTCAAGCAGATACCTCCTGCCAGGTATTCGCAGTACTATAAATGATCTCAGCTGTTACATAATCATTATTCAGAAAACATGGGGTGAAAATGCGAGGCCATAGGGAGAGAGAGCCTGAGCATGGCATCTTGACTAATTTGTTCTTTCCCTACAGGTGGAGTATATGATCAAGGCACTCAAGATGGCTACTCGACCTGTACCTGCTTCTCTCACATGACTATCTAATTCTCTTAATTACAGGGCTTAGTTAGCAAGGCCTATATGTGTGCTCTTTGCCCCAGGTGTTGGTTTCCTTGGTAACTGATGAGCCAGCCTGACATCAATTACCCCTATAAATGGTAACCTCCTTCTCACCAGAGTAGCAAAGATGGCTGACGTGTCCTGCTGGTCGTTTGTGGTGGAGTGTTGCTCTAGGACCTTTTTTTGGATGTGCAAAACACCACGTCCCATAAGCTGTTGATGTCTCTCTCACTGTCTCCGGATTCTCTCCTCAACCTCAGTGCTGGACAACTACAAGGCCTGCAGCTCGACAGAGTGGTAAGAGAGGGCACCCTTGCCTTGTTCCATCTCCTGGTCTTAGTGGAAAAGCTTCTAACGTCTCATTGTGAAGCATGATGTTAACAGTATGATTGTTGTAGATATTATTTATCAAAATAAGAAAGTTCCCATTTACTGCTGTTTTCCGAGAGTTTTTCAAAGTTTTTATCACAAACAGGTGTTGGATTTTGTCAGTTATGAAGACTTTTTAGATTATAGTGCTTTTTCTATGTCTATTAATGTTTTTCATGTGATTTCTGTTTTTTGCCGTTTCTTTTCCTCCTTTGTTGGGATAAAATGACTAGAGTGCGCTGGAGTTAGACATTTCACTTCACCCAGGTCAACTAAGCTGTGATTATATCTGTAAGGTTAACAGTATCTTCTGGTCAATAAGTTTCCCAGGAGGGTGGGCATTAAGAGAATACTATGATGCATTTTAAAATTGTTCCTGTATTTATGAAATTAGGGTGAAAGTACATGATCATTGTAGGTTGGATATTTTTTGGTATGGTTTTCACTTGGCAAAATAAAATGTTAATAACCCTAAAAACACAGTGGTTCCTTTATCTTTCCCCCTGATGGAAGCACAAGAGGATTTTTCTATAGTACTTACTATGAGAAACTGTTCAACTCCTAAAGGTAAGTTTCACAATATTATAAGGGGTCCTCTGACTGGGTCCCCCTGGAGTTTTACCTCTCAGACTTGTTCCCACTGAGCCTCCAGCAATTCCTCATTTACAATTCAGGTTTTTCTACCCAGGCACTGGTTCCCACAGCAGTTTCTGCTTGTGAGTTTCCATTCTTAAAAGTTGCAAATCTCTGTATTTCCCTGTCTCTCCAATTTTGAGGGCAGTGATTTGATCTAAGTCCTCCCTACTCTGTGACTATTGGTTTCTTTCTTCTTAAGTTCTGTTCGGCTTTTTACTTGTTCGTTAGCATGATGATTTTCAAATGCCTTATATACAGAACAGGATCTTGAATCTATTGATCTTTCTCTGTCAAGGGTATGTGTTTGTGGCAGAGGGTGATAAAGGTGGAGAAAGTGTTTAAATGCAGCAAAAAAGTATTAGTACATTTAGGCTTATCATTCATTTCATTTTATCTAACTGTGCAGAACTCTCAGCTTGTTTTTAGGTATTTGACTTTAGCCTATCTGGTAGACTGATGAGACTTTCAACTAACACTGCCAACGTGCCAACTAGCATTTGGAGTCAATATTTTTGCACACCTCCTGGCCAGAGTAGCATAATAATCATCATTTCACTGAAGAATTGAGTTATCATTGTAGTAGTCTGTGTTTATTGAGATTATATAGGAGATTAGCAACTTTCTGAGAAGGTTTCTGGTGCTGAATTTGGGGTAAGAAAAAATTAGCAAACACTGGTTTTCCAGCCACTTAGAGCTTCTTGGTCAGATATCTCAGTAAAAACGTCAGAACCACCACCTAAGGCTCTTTTATGGTCCATAAACCCAGCACTTTGTCTTAGACCAAGAGAAGATTATCTGTAATACTTTTGATTTATTGAATGCTTAAATCATGAAAAGCACTGCACTAATGTTTTACATGATCATTGTAGGTTGGATATTTTTTGGTATGGTTTTCACTTGGCAAAATAAAATGTTAATAACCCTAAAAACACAGTGGTTCCTTTATCTTTCCCCCTGATGGAAGCACAAGAGGATTTTTCTATAGTACTTACTATGAGAAACTGTTCAACTCCTAAAGGTAAGTTTCACAATATTATAAGGGGTCCTCTGACTGGGTCCCCCTGGAGTTTTACCTCTCAGACTTGTTCCCACTGAGCCTCCAGCAATTCCTCATTTACAATTCAGGTTTTTCTACCCAGGCACTGGTTCCCACAGCAGTTTCTGCTTGTGAGTTTCCATTCTTAAAAGTTGCAAATCTCTGTATTTCCCTGTCTCTCCAATTTTGAGGGCAGTGATTTGATCTAAGTCCTCCCTACTCTGTGACTATTGGTTTCTTTCTTCTTAAGTTCTGTTCGGCTTTTTACTTGTTCGTTAGCATGATGATTTTCAAATGCCTTATATACAGAACAGGATCTTGAATCTATTGATCTTTCTCTGTCAAGGGTATGTGTTTGTGGCAGAGGGTGATAAAGGTGGAGAAAGTGTTTAAATGCAGCAAAAAAGTATTAGTACATTTAGGCTTATCATTCATTTCATTTTATCTAACTGTGCAGAACTCTCAGCTTGTTTTTAGGTATTTGACTTTAGCCTATCTGGTAGACTGATGAGACTTTCAACTAACACTGCCAACGTGCCAACTAGCATTTGGAGTCAATATTTTTGCACACCTCCTGGCCAGAGTAGCATAATAATCATCATTTCACTGAAGAATTGAGTTATCATTGTAGTAGTCTGTGTTTATTGAGATTATATAGGAGATTAGCAACTTTCTGAGAAGGTTTCTGGTGCTGAATTTGGGGTAAGAAAAAATTAGCAAACACTGGTTTTCCAGCCACTTAGAGCTTCTTGGTCAGATATCTCAGTAAAAACGTCAGAACCACCACCTAAGGCTCTTTTATGGTCCATAAACCCAGCACTTTGTCTTAGACCAAGAGAAGATTATCTGTAATACTTTTGATTTATTGAATGCTTAAATCATGAAAAGCACTGCACTAATGTTTTACATTAAGTATCTCATATGAATTCTATAAGGATGCTATTAATATCTCCACTTTTGTATAAGATAATTGAGGCTCAAAGAAGTTATTTGCTCATGACAGAGAACTTGAACCCACTTCTGTGAAACTTTAAAGCTACTATGGTCCATGGCTAAGGTGAGCAAACTTTTTCTATAAATGGTCATATAGTAAATAACTCTGACTTTGTAGATAACATAGTCTCTGCAAGTAACTCAATCTGCCATTGTTGCATGAGAGCGGCAACAGGTGAACATATAAATATATAAACCAACAAATGAGATTGTTCCAAATGAGATTGTGTTCCATTGCATATTCATTTCCATATACTGAAATTTGAATGTCATCTAATTTTCATGTCATGAAATATAATTTTTTTTTCCTTTTTCAACCATTTCAAAATGTAAAAAGAGATTCTTATATCATGGGTCATCTAAAAACAGGTGGCAGTCCAGATTTGGCTTGTGGAACTATGTTTGCTGATCCCTAATCTATGGCATCTCAAAGCCTGCAAAGTTTATTGAGCATGTAATTGAAAGATTTCATCAGCCATTAACTTTCTCTTAATAGCTCAATATGAGTCAGTCATTCATGCCCACATCTAAGCCTTTTTTGGAGATGTTTGTCTATTCAGTACCATATATGTACTGATTTTTATCTGGTACAAAGTAATCCTCTTCTAAGGATCTTTTCAAATATTGTAGCATTCACTGAACAAGCCTGTATTTATTGAATTCTTTTATTTTTTTAAACTGGCTCTTCTTTATTTCACATACCATGCCAAAGGTTTGCCCACGGTGCCAACATTTGTTCTATAACATATTCATCCTCCAACAGCTTAGGGGCATCTTCTACACAACAGTTAATGACTCTCATAAAAATAACAAATATGTAAGTTTGTAAGTATTAAGAGTGATTGAAGGATTATACTGTTGTCAATGATTTCAACAATAGAGAGCCTTACTAAAAAGTGTTTAGACATTGCAGTACATTCCAAGAAATGTCTTTTTTCTTTCCTTATTCCTATAAATATTGCTCTCTTTTGCTTTATCTCTCATTACTGAGAGATAATACCAGAAAATCACTTGGTTACTAGTTCCTAGCACATAATAGGTGCTCATTTGCTAAATGACTGAATCATTAAGCATCCTAGGTTAGCTGGAAAATTCCCACACCAATCGCATAGACCTTGATGATTTTGTTGAGACAGAGCATAAGGTAGTAAAGTCTCCTAAAATGGATTTACTGTTCCCCCAAATGTTGGCAGATCAGAGCTTCTAAAGCTTTAGGAGGAAGAAAAATGGGAGATGTTTTCAAGACTTTCTTTTGGCCAGCAGATTCCTTGGTAGACCAGAAAACTAAATACATTTTTTTTTAATTGTTGACATTTTTATTTTTTTTAATACCAAAAACATTTTGCATTGGGGTATAGGCAGCTAACAGTTTTCTGATAGTTTTAGGTAAACACTGAAAGGACTTGGCCATACATATACATGCATCCATTCTCCCCAAAGCCCCCTCCTATCTAGGCTAGTATAGAACGTCAGGCTCATTTTTGGAACTATGTTTGCTGATCCTAATCTATGGCATCTCAAAGCCTGCAAAGTTTATTGAGCATGTAATTGAAAGATTTCATCAGCCATTAACTTTCTCTTAATAGCTCAATATGAGTCAGTCATTCATGCCCACATCTAAGCCTTTTTTGGAGATGTTTGTCTATTCAGTACCATATATGTACTGATTTTTATCTGGTACAAAGTAATCCTCTTCTAAGGATCTTTTCAAATATTGTAGCATTCACTGAACAAGCCTGTATTTATTGAATTCTTTTATTTTTTTAAACTGGCTCTTCTTTATTTCACATACCATGCCAAAGGTTTGCCCACGGTGCCAACATTTGTTCTATAACATATTCATCCTCCAACAGCTTAGGGGCATCTTCTACACAACAGTTAATGACTCTCATAAAAATAACAAATATGTAAGTTTGTAAGTATTAAGAGTGATTGAAGGATTATACTGTTGTCAATGATTTCAACAATAGAGAGCCTTACTAAAAAGTGTTTAGACATTGCAGTACATTCCAAGAAATGTCTTTTTTCTTTCCTTATTCCTATAAATATTGCTCTCTTTTGCTTTATCTCTCATTACTGAGAGATAATACCAGAAAATCACTTGGTTACTAGTTCCTAGCACATAATAGGTGCTCATTTGCTAAATGACTGAATCATTAAGCATCCTAGGTTAGCTGGAAAATTCCCACACCAATCGCATAGACCTTGATGATTTTGTTGAGACAGAGCATAAGGTAGTAAAGTCTCCTAAAATGGATTTACTGTTCCCCCAAATGTTGGCAGATCAGAGCTTCTAAAGCTTTAGGAGGAAGAAAAATGGGAGATGTTTTCAAGACTTTCTTTTGGCCAGCAGATTCCTTGGTAGACCAGAAAACTAAATACATTTTTTTTTAATTGTTGACATTTTTATTTTTTTTAATACCAAAAACATTTTGCATTGGGGTATAGGCAGCTAACAGTTTTCTGATAGTTTTAGGTAAACACTGAAAGGACTTGGCCATACATATACATGCATCCATTCTCCCCCAAAGCCCCCTCCTATCTAGGCTAGTATAGAACATTGAACACAGTTCCATGTGCTATACAGTAGATTTTTGTTGGCTATCCATTTCAAACATGGCAGTGTGTACATGATTTTTCCAAAGTCCCTAACCATCCCCTCCCCTCCACAACCACAAGTTTGTTTTCTAAGTCTTTAAGTCTCTTTTCATTTTGTAAATAAGTTCATTTGTATAATTTCTTTTTAGAATCCACATAAAACGGATGTCCTATGACATTTCTCCTTCTCTATAAGACTTACTTCACTCAGTATGACACTCTCTAGTTTCATTCATATTGCTGGCCTTATTTCATTCTTTTTAATGGCTGAGTAATATTCCTGTGTGTGTATGTATACATGCATACATACCACATCTTCTTTATCCACTGAGAAAACTAAATAGTTTAAAATGATACTGCCTCCTCTACAACTTCTAGTGATTGGGATGGAGAATCCCCCAAGTTAATCTATATCTTTTTTTTTTTTTTTTCTTTTTGGTTGTACCACGTACCTTGCAGGATCTTACTTTTTCTGACTAGGGATTGAACCTGGGGCTACAGAAGTGAAAATATTGAGTCCTAACCACTAGACTGCCAGAGAACTCCCAATTGTATACCATGAGGATCTTCTTTTGGGCCAAAATTACTGTCCAGCAAGGTGAACTGAGGGAACTTGCGGCTCAGACAAAGAGTCTGCCCGCATTTCAGGAGACCCAGGTTTGATCCCTGGGTTGGGAAGATCCCCTGGAGAAAGGGATGGCTATCGACTCCAGTATTATTACCTGGAGAATTCCATGGATAGAGGAGCCCGGTAGGCTATACTCCAATGGGGATCGCAAAACAGTCACACACTCAAGGGGAATTGGGAAGTTAACTCTTCATACCTGTAGGGTTGGCTTTATGATTTGTATGCTCTTGTTATCTGAATTAATGTGAGGAAATAGAGGTTAATAAGATCAAAATTGTGGGTGTAGTTTCCACATGGGCCTTTTGTTTTTGCTGTATTCCAAAACTGCAGACCCCAACACTAACCATTGTCAATTCTGTGGTATAACTTCTGGCTTTCATAATAAGATAAACACTGAAAGGACTTGGCCATACATATACATGCATCCATTCTCCCCCAAAGCCCCCTCCTATCTAGGCTAGTATAGAACATTGAACACAGTTCCATGTGCTATACAGTAGATTTTTGTTGGCTATCCATTTCAAACATGGCAGTGTGTACATGATTTTTCCAAAGTCCCTAACCATCCCCTCCCCTCCACAACCACAAGTTTGTTTTCTAAGTCTTTAAGTCTCTTTTCATTTTGTAAATAAGTTCATTTGTATAATTTCTTTTTAGAATCCACATAAAACGGATGTCCTATGACATTTCTCCTTCTCTATAAGACTTACTTCACTCAGTATGACACTCTCTAGTTTCATTCATATTGCTGGCCTTATTTCATTCTTTTTAATGGCTGAGTAATATTCCTGTGTGTGTATGTATACATGCATACATACCACATCTTCTTTATCCACTGAGAAAACTAAATAGTTTAAAATGATACTGCCTCCTCTACAACTTCTAGTGATTGGGATGGAGAATCCCCCAAGTTAATCTATATCTTTTTTTTTTTTTTTTCTTTTTGGTTGTACCACGTACCTTGCAGGATCTTACTTTTTCTGACTAGGGATTGAACCTGGGGCTACAGAAGTGAAAATATTGAGTCCTAACCACTAGACTGCCAGAGAACTCCCAATTGTATACCATGAGGATCTTCTTTTGGGCCAAAATTACTGTCCAGCAAGGTGAACTGAGGGAACTTGCGGCTCAGACAAAGAGTCTGCCCGCATTTCAGGAGACCCAGGTTTGATCCCTGGGTTGGGAAGATCCCCTGGAGAAAGGGATGGCTATCGACTCCAGTATTATTACCTGGAGAATTCCATGGATAGAGGAGCCCGGTAGGCTATACTCCAATGGGGATCGCAAAACAGTCACACACTCAAGGGGAATTGGGAAGTTAACTCTTCATACCTGTAGGGTTGGCTTTATGATTTGTATGCTCTTGTTATCTGAATTAATGTGAGGAAATAGAGGTTAATAAGATCAAAATTGTGGGTGTAGTTTCCACATGGGCCTTTTGTTTTTGCTGTATTCCAAAACTGCAGACCCCAACACTAACCATTGTCAATTCTGTGGTATAACTTCTGGCTTTCATAATAAGATGGGCACAGTGTGTATGTGAATAGCTCAATACAAAACCTCCCTCCACTAACTTAAAATAAGTTCATATCCTATAACTTACTAGTGGTGGTAAGTCAGAAGTGTCTGCAACCCAGGAAAAGTTTTCCAAAAGGAAATACAAGTGGAGAGTGATGGAAGATTATCATTTCAGTGTGCAAGGCACAAGGGAAATATCTGCCATATCTCTAGGCATTGTCTAGACTTTTTTGGAAAGAAGTGGGATTCATTCATTTAAGGAATATTTGCAGGTACTTTGTGTCAAATGGACAAAACCATCTTTTAACAATTGCTAGGAAAATTATAAAAAAGGATAGGAGAACAAACAATAAGGGCAATGCCCTTATCTAAGGTAGTAAAATTAAAACCTCAACGAAGAGATGACATTTAGCTGAGAATGTTACCTGCTAGGTAAGTTTCATGCCTCATTTTTTCCTAAGTCCAACTGTTGTGTTGAGTTGAGGAGAATATTTTCTTTTTTTTTGGTTGTGCCATGCAGATGGTGAGATCTTGGTTTCCTGACCAGGTATTAAACCTGTGCCCTTGGCAGTATTAAAAAAAAAAAAAAAAAAAGGGAGTCCTAACCACTGGACTGCCAGGGAATTCCTGAGAATATTTTCTAAATGAGAACTTTTCCACTAAACTAATCTGTAGAAGTTAACAACTTTTTAGGTTCTGTGCACAAAGGAAGGGACCTGACATTTATTGGGCATTTGCCTTGAACCAGACTCCTCACATATATTATTTCATTATACTTATTTCCTTAAAGAGGACTAGGCAGTCTGCATTATTATTTCCATTTTGTGGATGAACAGACTGACTCAAGGTAAAATAACTTGTCCAAAGTAGCATGAGAGTCTAGATTCAAATTTAAGATTGCATTGCCTCTGAAATCTATGTTCTTGTCGTTATACCATCATGTTACCCAGCAGTGTGAGTTAGTTCACCAAAAAGGGGAAGGGGCTTTCCAGGTGGCACTAATGATAAAGAACCCACTTACCAATGCAGGAGACTTAAGACACATGTGTTTGATCCCTGGGTGAGGAAGATCCCCTGGAGGAGAGTATGGTCACCCACTTAAGTATTTTTTCCTGGAGAATCCCATGGACAGAGGAGCCTGGTGGGCTACAGTCCATAGGGTTCCAAAGATTTGGACACAACTGAAGGGACTTAGTATGCACACATTGCATTAACAGCTTTCAGGACATTGTTTCACTTAACCCACAATTGGTTTCTGTAGAAACTACTAACATTCTACATATGAAGAAGTGAAGCAAGGCCTAGGAGGCTTAAGTAACTTGATAAAGTCACATAGTCAGTCAACTACAGATACCTACCATCACCATATAATTTTTCAGGAGTTTCTCTGCTTGTCAAACTTTAGATGTATGACTGCATCAGTTTGTTCCCAAAGGGGCTTTGTCTTAAAGTCAGGTTGAAGGAAATGCTAATCATTCAGTTGGGTCCTCATGTTTCTTCAGCCCAGGTCCAGATTCCCTGGGACCAAAGTGAGGTAGTAAAAGCAAGATCACTCTTCAAATGCCAAGCAAATGTAATAAAACAGAGGATACTGTTGGTGCTTTTCTTTGTCAAAGGCAATGCCATTTCCACTAGTAAATATATAAGAGCCAGAAGTCATAAGAAAGGTTCAGCAAGGGAGGGAATTTAGCATACTGACAGAAGTGAAATGCTTGCTTGTGAGCATCCCTTCCTTTTAAATATGGTTTTTGATAATTACTGCTTTTTTCCATGTGTTTGAACATTTTTCAGTAGGAGAAACATTTTGTTCTACTCAAAAAACCCAGTGCTCACAAATGTGATTTATCTAAGCAGCTGTAAAATACCTGAAGCAGAAAGGATAGGGGCTGGACCCTAGGCAGTCTGCATTATTATTTCCATTTTGTGGATGAACAGGCTGACTCAAGGTAAAATAACTTGTCCAAAGTAGCATGAGAGTCTAGATTCAAATTTAAGATTGCATTGCCTCTGAAATCTATGTTCTTGTCGTTATACCATCATGTTACCCAGCAGTGTGAGTTAGTTCACCAAAAAGGGGAAGGGGCTTTCCAGGTGGCACTAATGATAAAGAACCCACTTACCAATGCAGGAGACTTAAGACACATGTGTTTGATCCCTGGGTGAGGAAGATCCCCTGGAGGAGAGTATGGTCACCCACTTAAGTATTTTTTCCTGGAGAATCCCATGGACAGAGGAGCCTGGTGGGCTACAGTCCATAGGGTTCCAAAGATTTGGACACAACTGAAGGGACTTAGTATGCACACATTGCATTAACAGCTTTCAGGACATTGTTTCACTTAACCCACAATTGGTTTCTGTAGAAACTACTAACATTCTACATATGAAGAAGTGAAGCAAGGCCTAGGAGGCTTAAGTAACTTGATAAAGTCACATAGTCAGTCAACTACAGATACCTACCATCACCATATAATTTTTCAGGAGTTTCTCTGCTTGTCAAACTTTAGATGTATGACTGCATCAGTTTGTTCCCAAAGGGGCTTTGTCTTAAAGTCAGGTTGAAGGAAATGCTAATCATTCAGTTGGGTCCTCATGTTTCTTCAGCCCAGGTCCAGATTCCCTGGGACCAAAGTGAGGTAGTAAAAGCAAGATCACTCTTCAAATGCCAAGCAAATGTAATAAAACAGAGGATACTGTTGGTGCTTTTCTTTGTCAAAGGCAATGCCATTTCCACTAGTAAATATATAAGAGCCAGAAGTCATAAGAAAGGTTCAGCAAGGGAGGGAATTTAGCATACTGACAGAAGTGAAATGCTTGCTTGTGAGCATCCCTTCCTTTTAAATATGGTTTTTGATAATTACTGCTTTTTTCCATGTGTTTGAACATTTTTCAGTAGGAGAAACATTTTGTTCTACTCAAAAAACCCAGTGCTCACAAATGTGATTTATCTAAGCAGCTGTAAAATACCTGAAGCAGAAAGGATAGGGGCTGGACCCTAGAAAACTTGTGAAGCTGAGGATGTATCTTGGGCTCTACATTGCTTTTCGTGCATTTCCTTCCCTCACCTAGAGTAAAGGGACCATCTCCATCTATACCTTCCTCCATAACCTGGTTGTCCTCTCTACATTTTTACCTTCTCTGAGGAAGGGAGCTGATGTATTAATCAGAAAATCATTGATAAAGCTAAATGTTTTCTCTTTCTAAGGAAGGTGGTTGACTTTTTATAATTTAACATGTATTACAAACTTACTCTATTCCCAACACTGTGCTAAATATTAAATAAATTGAAGTTTTATCTGTGATAATCCAATAAGGTAGGTATTATTGTTATTTGCACCACCTTCATTTTATAAATTTGGGGAAAAGGGCTCAGAGAGATTGAATCATTTCCGCAAGGCTACCCAACTAATAAGTAGTACAGATATGATTGGAGTATAAGTCTGATTGAATAATAAGTCTGTGCCCATAACCAATTAAACCAGTGCTTTAAGTCAAAAAGTTACTGAAATTTAGGTATCAGCAAACTGTATAAGGGAGGTATTTGTAGGGTAAAGAGGAAAAGGGAAGGAGACAGAAGGCATCTTCCTGATACCCTTACAGTCATGCCATGAGTTAGGCTGCTTATTCCATTCACTACTCATAGTGATAAAGAATAGCTGTTCTAAGCCCATTGTCTCTCAGTCTATATCATTACTGAGTGGGTGAAAATGTTCTTCTATGATCCTGTGCATGGACAGTGCAAAATGGTTCTAATACTAAATCACACCCTTTTGGAGAAAAGGGAAAAAGAAAATTTTCTGTAGAGAATTGCTAGCATATGTCCCAAGGGATTTAAATCTGTATATTACTTGATACTAACTGTTGATTTTGTTAGCACCCCTTGAAAGTGAATAGATATTGCTCAATTGATGCGACAGAATCCAAAAGTGTACTAAAGTTTACTCTTCTTTTTTTCTTTTTTTTTTTTTTAAGTTTACTCTTCTTGACCTGTGGGCTCTACCCTGTTTGACCATTGTGACATGATCAATTTGCAGGTGAATGAAATAGTCCCAATTCCCAGAAGGATATGTTGAATTCAGAGTTGGGTGGAATAGCTATTAACTTGGGGATCTTAAATGATATTGGTTTTGCATTATGCATAAGTGGAAAAGACAAATGGTATTTTAACTTCATTGATCTACTAACAGAGAAAGTATTACAATACTATGTGCCATTTAATATCCTTACTTTAGTAGATGGTAATTTTAAAAAACATTTATTTGTCTCAAACTAACTTATTTCAATGGATTCCCTACTCTGCCCCAATTGGATAAGCTCTGTTTTTCTCTTTTCCCAAGTATTTCCTATTGAAGGAGGCAAGCTGTAGGAGGGCCTTAGTATGTTAATCATATTGTCCCCTTAATCTCTTTAGCCAAACCTGAGCCCCAAGTGTCACTCATGCCATGCTTTAGTCAAGTGGAAAGGTACTCCTTGCTCTTTATTAAAAAATAAAAATACCACCCATTAAATTTGTGCAAAATAGCATTTTCAGCAATGTTTCCAGTTTCTTGGGATGGATACATATGTATTTTCTTGGTCACTAAGTTGTGTCTGACTCTTCATGACCGCATGAATCACAGCACACCAGGCTTCCCTGTCAATCACCATCTCCCGGAGTTTGCTCAGACTCATGTCCATTGGGTCAGTGATGCCATTCAACTGTATCATGTTCTGTCATTCCCTTCCCCTCCTGCCTTTTATTTTTCCCAGCACTTGGGTCTTTTCCAATAAGTTGGCTCTTCACATCAGGTGGCCAAAGTATTGCATCAGCATCATCAGTCCTTCCAATGAATATTCAAGGATGATTTCCTTTAGGATTGACTGGTTTGATTTCCTTACAGTCCAAGGGACTCTCAAGAATTTGATCTCTGTCATTCTTCCTATATTACATTATATATTTTTGTTAGCACCCCTTGAAAGTGAATAGATATTGCTCAATTGATGCGACAGAATCCAAAAGTGTACTAAAGTTTACTCTTCTTTTTTTCTTTTTTTTTTTTTTAAGTTTACTCTTCTTGACCTGTGGGCTCTACCCTGTTTGACCATTGTGACATGATCAATTTGCAGGTGAATGAAATAGTCCCAATTCCCAGAAGGATATGTTGAATTCAGAGTTGGGTGGAATAGCTATTAACTTGGGGATCTTAAATGATATTGGTTTTGCATTATGCATAAGTGGAAAAGACAAATGGTATTTTAACTTCATTGATCTACTAACAGAGAAAGTATTACAATACTATGTGCCATTTAATATCCTTACTTTAGTAGATGGTAATTTTAAAAAACATTTATTTGTCTCAAACTAACTTATTTCAATGGATTCCCTACTCTGCCCCAATTGGATAAGCTCTGTTTTTCTCTTTTCCCAAGTATTTCCTATTGAAGGAGGCAAGCTGTAGGAGGGCCTTAGTATGTTAATCATATTGTCCCCTTAATCTCTTTAGCCAAACCTGAGCCCCAAGTGTCACTCATGCCATGCTTTAGTCAAGTGGAAAGGTACTCCTTGCTCTTTATTAAAAAATAAAAATACCACCCATTAAATTTGTGCAAAATAGCATTTTCAGCAATGTTTCCAGTTTCTTGGGATGGATACATATGTATTTTCTTGGTCACTAAGTTGTGTCTGACTCTTCATGACCGCATGAATCACAGCACACCAGGCTTCCCTGTCAATCACCATCTCCCGGAGTTTGCTCAGACTCATGTCCATTGGGTCAGTGATGCCATTCAACTGTATCATGTTCTGTCATTCCCTTCCCCTCCTGCCTTTTATTTTTCCCAGCACTTGGGTCTTTTCCAATAAGTTGGCTCTTCACATCAGGTGGCCAAAGTATTGCATCAGCATCATCAGTCCTTCCAATGAATATTCAAGGATGATTTCCTTTAGGATTGACTGGTTTGATTTCCTTACAGTCCAAGGGACTCTCAAGAATCTTCTCCAGCACTGCTCCTCAAAAGCATCAATTCTTCAGTGTTCAGGATGGATATATATTATATATTATACATAATACATTATATATGGCTTCCCAGGTGGCTCAGTGATAATCTTCCTGTAAATTCGGGAGCTACAGGAGACATGGGCTCTATCCCTGGGTCAGGAAGGAAGATACCCTGGAGTAGGAAATGGCAACCCACCCCAGTATTCTTTCCTGTAAAATTCCATGGACAGAGGAGACTGGTAGGTTACAGTCAATGGGGTCACAGAAGAGTTGCACATGACTGAATACGCACATACATTTTTTCTTCACATTATTAGCTTCTATGCTAAATCTGTCATGTCATTACATTATTTCTCATGTAACTGGTTATTAGAAGTTTTCTGCTTACATTTACCAACACACACTCACACAGTGAATTTTCCTTTGGAGAAATTTTCAACAGTATTTCCACAGGCCTGTATGGTTACCAAATTCCTTTTTTAGATTTTCTGCTTACTGGGCTAGGATTTGACTTCCTTGGGTCTTTGCCCTTTCCTTGGAATGTAATCATCTATGCAAATTAGGAACCCAGCTAGTGAGAGTTTTTTGCTTGGTATGAATATTCTTCAAATATTAAGTATTTTAAACTTATAGATTATAACTTTAAGTAATATTATTTTTAAAGTGTCTTTAAAACAAACTAAGAAGAAATACTCAAGCTCATCAATACAAATACTATATAGATTTCTAAAGGACAAAAAGGTACTTTCAGGTTCATTTAATGCAGTTTGATACATAGCTGTTTGTATTATTATGGGCTGTATGTGTTATAGGATCAGGATAAACTAGGTTTCAGTGAAAGGAATATCCTTCCTAATTATGTCTTTGTTTTTCTGTAAACACATATTTGGAATATATCAACCTCGTGCATGTTTAGGGAAATTCTGATGGGAAAAAAATGTTATTCTATTTTTTTATTTTCACCTTGAATTGAGAGACTGAACGTATTTTTATTTGACGTTTTTGCTGCCAGTGTCAATTTCTATACGAACAATTGGATCATTTGGCTGTTAGCGGTGATGATTGCATTTTTATGAGGAAAGTAAGGGTCCTGCTAACCCCCATCATATGGGCACATGCATGTTCTTAGCTGGATGGTCTTAGAATGTGAAATGAGAGGCTTAGCTCTGTTTTTGATGTCACTGGGGGGTACCCATTTAAGGATGAGTAGCTTTATGTAAATAGTTATTATGTGTTTGTTACATTCTGTTTAACACCCTGCTCCTCTTGGGCAAAAGAGTTGCCTTAATTCTCATTACTCTCTGATTAATTCAATATCTTGCCCTATTATGAAGAAATATCATGTTTATTTTTTGTATTTTTAAACAAGAAACTCATGCTATGTTTTTCAGTGATAGGGAGACCAGTACATTCCAGGGTTGGGATGAGTATAGGTTGTCATGAATAGAACAGGAAGAACATTATTCCTGTATTTGGTGACATTGGGTCTGGTCTTTGACCTGGAAGCTGCCCACTAATAGTTCCATCCTCCCAGATACTCCTTTTGCTCTTCTTTCTCTGCAAGTGCCAAAAAATGTGTTTCTATAGGAGATAGTAACTATCTGCTTTTCTAGAGTTAACATCTTTCCTCCAATCAATTGAACTCACAATACAGGCTTACATTGTAGTTTGCCAATTTTTCACCTTTCAACCTACAAAGCTTTTTGGGTTGCTCTTTTAATGATAGTGAAGGAATGAAAATAAGTGTTAAAAAGTGAAAGGAGATCGGCTTCTCAAGTGGTCCAGTGGGTAAGGACACCATCTTGCAGTGCAAGGGACGCCGGTTCGATCCCTGGCCTGGGAAATCCCACCTGCCACAGAGCGGCTGGACTGATGTGTTCAACTACCCAGCCAGGACTCTGGAGTGCACCCAGAGCTGATGTAGCCAAAGAGGCCACTGTGATGGGATGCCTACATAGGCTAAGGAACAAAGATGGAAATAAATGAAAAACCAATAGAAGGGGCCAAAAAAAAATGCTGCAAAAGTGAAAGGAGGATCGGTACTTTTCACAAGGAGTAGAAGGTAGTATAACAGAAGCAAAGATATGGACATTCCAGAAATATCTTCCAAAGGATTTTAGACTGGCATTTATTGTTGGAAATAATAACACCTGAATCGTGGGGTTACTGTGGGAATTAAAGTACATAATATATATGAAAGCATTTTGTAATCACAGAAATATAATTCTCATAGTAAACTTTCCAGTCTCCCTCACCCTCACAATCCCACCTCAAAAGAAGTCAGAAAAGTCCTTTATGCTTCCCTTTCTTTTGAGAATCTCTGAATGAGCATTGGGCTATCTTGGTTATATTTTTTTGTCACTTTCTAGCTGTGTTATCATAGGACCAGTCAGTTAACTTCTATGGGCATTTATTTCATCTGTAAAGCAAAGGTAATATCCAGTGTAAGTACTGAGAGTATTAAATATGATATGAAAAGTGCGTGCACAGTACTTGGAACACAGTAAATCCTTAAACATTGTAGGTCCCTTCCTACTGGTAACATTCTAGGTAAGCATTATACGCATGAAGAAAACTTGGTTAAAACAGAACTTCTATTTTGTCTTACTTGTTGAATCCTACATTTTCAAAATTGAAAGAACTCCTAAATACCTTATTTTGGATCTGTACTTTGGTTAAGATGATCATTACCAAGAAAGGTTTACAGTGAAATCTTATCAGTCTAAAACTTTGCTCAGTCCTCCTGGTGGAGTTCCATGAGAGACCCACATTGGTTGGAAGAAGTTAGCCTTCACAGAGTAAGGAGTATGTTCTTTGGTTAAGGTTACAGGAGTAGCTGTCCACTTCTGTGAAAAGGCTCCAAATAAATGCACTGGCACTTCTGATAACCTTTTCTCCCTGTGTTAACATTTCTGTTACCTTTGAATAACGCTTAATATTTTAATATGTTTAGGCAAAGTTGATAGGCCATTTCCTAGCAAAGTAGGACTTAGCTACAGCAGTCTGGTGGTTTCCATATGTGGACCTTAATATATGAATTATCTTCCAAAATTTGCTTTTAGAATGCTTGACAGGCACATAAATTTACTGATCGCAACCTCATCTGTCATTTCAATTCAAAAATGCGGCTTTCATGTCTCAATGGTATTCTTGACTCTCAAACTAGGCAATATATTCCAAGTATCCCATATGCTCTAGATTTCTTTTGTCTTTTATGACACTTATGGAAGCTCTGCCTGAATTAAGAGACTGACACAGTTTTATTACAAACATTATTTAATCACTGATGCAGGGCAAAGGGTTAAGAACATATCATATGCCATCATATATGAAAAAAATAGCTATTGTCATTGCACTGTGAGAAAAGGGGATCCTGCAGGGGTGCTGTGTGACGGCCTGGAAGGGGTGAGATGGGGGGATATACATATGACTAATCTGGGATCATACATATCTGTAAACAAAAGAACTCTGTAAAAGTAAAAAGTAAAAATTCAAAAAAGAAAAAAAAAGAAAAAGAAAAAGAACATATCATAAATGTAATAGCCAAAGCTGAGCCTTCCTACAGTGCAGCTCCAGTTATAAACATTTTTCTGTGATGCCTATAAACATTAGTCACTTACATGTCTTCCCACCTTTAAATATAGGTCCAAGGGCTTCTGCAGAGCAACTAAGTGGAGGCAGTAAACTTAACGTGCAGAAGTACACAGAAAGATTGATTATACGGTCTTTTGAATATTTCCCCTTAAACATCCCAAGGAATTCAGAAACTCTTAATCCCTAAAAAGGATCCTGTCAAGTTTAACCAAACCCAAAGAATTATTTGGGCCACAGCTCAGTGGTTACAACAATGGACATATTCCAGGTTGCAACTGGAATCGATATGGGGGTAAAAGGAATAAGTAGATTTTGTCCATTTTCCTTTCCTTCTATCACACAGACTTGTTTGTCCCCCACTCGCATAGGAGGGCAATACAGAGGGGAAAAAGTGAGAGAGAAATAAAGCAAGGGAAGAGTGTGTTGTGTATTTGAAACCAGGAAGCAAAAATGGGAAAAATGTCACCATAAAACTAAGCAGGGTGTTGCATTGGGATTTGGGCAGCAAAAGAAAATGAAAGTTGGAACTAGGAACTCCAAGAGACTAGAGTGGTCTTAAGGTCTAGCTGATAATGGGGTTAAATTAGCTTAGGGAAGGTTCTAGGAATCTGAGCTCATGTGAGAACTAGAATTCTTATTTTTTTTGTGTGTAAAAAAACAAATTTAAGTCTTTTGGGTTTTGGTTCTAAAATTGATTCCAACATTATATAGGACTGGACTCACACATTAAATCATTTTCCTTTCTCATTTCTGGCATCCACTCAGCTGAGTTTATTGAATCAGTCACTTGCATAATCAAGGTACAGTTTTTAGTGTTAACCATTTGTATGATCAAGGTCATAGTTTTTACTGTTAGACATTTATTTCCTTTTGTATTGACTTATGCAGATTATCAGTGTGTCAATTACATCTTCATCAGTTTAAAGAGGAAAAGCCCCATTTCTTTGCACCCAAAGAAAATTGGGGTGGTTACGTTACCATCACTGTATCTTTTGGAATAAGAGTCATATATATTACCCTCAAAAAATTTATAATCCAGTTGCTTTTCCCCACGTAGTTTAGCAGCTTGTGGAATCCACTCACTATTTCAGTTCTTATTGGCTAAGTTAAACCATAATATGCCAAGATCACAATTCTTAAAAATGGCTGCATTTGAGGAGAATCTGTCACTCATCTGCATGGACAAACTGTGAGTGGAATATGTGAATTCCAGGAATTGTCTTTAAGGAGAGATATTATGCCCTCCTTCTGCTCCTTTATCTTGATAGTTGGAAGAAGTATACAATGGCTGGAACTAAAAAGCACTTAGACATTAATCCTAAAAGGATCTGAAGTCAACCACAGTCAGTGGTTACAACAATGGACATATTCCAGGTTGCAACTGGAATCGATATGGGGGTAAAAGGAATAAGTAGATTTTGTCCATTTTCCTTTCCTTCTATCACACAGACTTGTTTGTCCCCCACTCGCATAGGAGGGCAATACAGAGGGGAAAAAGTGAGAGAGAAATAAAGCAAGGGAAGAGTGTGTTGTGTATTTGAAACCAGGAAGCAAAAATGGGAAAAATGTCACCATAAAACTAAGCAGGGTGTTGCATTGGGATTTGGGCAGCAAAAGAAAATGAAAGTTGGAACTAGGAACTCCAAGAGACTAGAGTGGTCTTAAGGTCTAGCTGATAATGGGGTTAAATTAGCTTAGGGAAGGTTCTAGGAATCTGAGCTCATGTGAGAACTAGAATTCTTATTTTTTTTGTGTGTAAAAAAACAAATTTAAGTCTTTTGGGTTTTGGTTCTAAAATTGATTCCAACATTATATAGGACTGGACTCACACATTAAATCATTTTCCTTTCTCATTTCTGGCATCCACTCAGCTGAGTTTATTGAATCAGTCACTTGCATAATCAAGGTACAGTTTTTAGTGTTAACCATTTGTATGATCAAGGTCATAGTTTTTACTGTTAGACATTTATTTCCTTTTGTATTGACTTATGCAGATTATCAGTGTGTCAATTACATCTTCATCAGTTTAAAGAGGAAAAGCCCCATTTCTTTGCACCCAAAGAAAATTGGGGTGGTTACGTTACCATCACTGTATCTTTTGGAATAAGAGTCATATATATTACCCTCAAAAAATTTATAATCCAGTTGCTTTTCCCCACGTAGTTTAGCAGCTTGTGGAATCCACTCACTATTTCAGTTCTTATTGGCTAAGTTAAACCATAATATGCCAAGATCACAATTCTTAAAAATGGCTGCATTTGAGGAGAATCTGTCACTCATCTGCATGGACAAACTGTGAGTGGAATATGTGAATTCCAGGAATTGTCTTTAAGGAGAGATATTATGCCCTCCTTCTGCTCCTTTATCTTGATAGTTGGAAGAAGTATACAATGGCTGGAACTACAGCAGCTATTTTAAACAATGAAGTAACAGAGCAGAGCAACAAGTAAATAGGTACCTGGATTCCTAAGATTATTATGTATAATATAACTCTAGATCATCTATATCTACCTAAACAACAGAAAATAAACGAAAAGTTGATATTCTGTTTATTTTGAGTTTATTCTCGAGTCTCCTGTCACTTGAAGATAAATATAGTCCTAACAGTGGTGCCCGATAGGACTCTTAACATCTGATAAATGTTAAATAAATACTATTACTTTTCCCCCTTGCATTGAAAAGAATAAAATACCTATGAATACATAATTAATGAGGCGAACAGTCTGTAAACTTTAAGATATTAATAGAAATTTGAAAACATACAAATAAATGGCAATATATTCTATGCTCATGGACTAGAAGAATTAATATTGTTAAAATATCTATAGTACACAAAGGGATCTATAGAATCAATTCAATTCCTATCAAAACCCCAATGGTATTTTTCACAGAAATGGAAAAAAGTTCTAAAAATTGTATGGCAGTCACAATAGTGCTTACAATTGGCTAGTGTTAGTTGCTCAGTTGTTTCCAACTCTTTACAACCCTATGGACTGCAAGCCACTAGGTTGCTCTGTCCATGGACCTTTCCAGGCAAGAATAATAGAATGGGTTGCCATTTCCTTCTCCAAGGGATCTTCCTGACCCAGGGATTGAACCTGGGACTCCTGCATTGTGGGCAGATTCTTTACCATCTGAGTCATCAGGGATTCCCACAAAAGGCCCCAAATAGCTAAAACAGCCTTAAGAAAGAAGAATAGAAGGCTTCCCGGGTGGTCCAATGGGTAGGGAGTCCACCTTGTAATGCAAGGGGCTTTGGTTCGATCCCTGGCACGGGAGGATCCCCTATGCCACGGAGCAGCTGGATTGATGTGTCCAGTTGTGAGCCAGTGCTCTGGAGCACATGTGCCCCTAGCCAGTGCTCTGCTGTGAGAGGCTGCCGCGATGGGAGTCCCACACAGTCCAAGGAGTTAGGGTGGATGAAAGTAAATAAATGAAGGACCAATAAAAGACACCAAAATTAAAAAAAAAAAAAAGAGTAGAGCTAGAGGCACACACATCCTGATTTCAAACTATAATACAAAGCTATAGTAATTAAAACAGTATGGTTTGGCTTAAAAAACAGACATAAATCAGTGGGACAGAATAGAGTGCTATGAAAAAAAAGTCACATGTATATGATCACTTATGACAAAGGAGCCAGAATATACAGTGGAAAAATGACAGTCTTTTAAATAAATGGAATTGGGAAAACATCAGAGTCACATGCAGAAGAATAAAACTAGATTACTACCCTGTACCATATATACAAATCAACTAGAAATGGATTGAAGACTTGAATGTAAGACCTTACACCTTTTTAAACTCCTAGAAGAAAATGTAGGCAGTAACCTCCTTGACATCAGCCATGGTGATGATTTTTTTTTTTTTTTTTGGAACTGATGACAAAAGCAAAGGGAACAAAAGCAAAAATGGGTAAGATATCAAACTAAAAACCTTTTGCACAGCAAAGGAATAATCAACAAAAGGCAACATACTAAATAAAAAATATGTGTAACTCATAAGTCTGTTAAGGGGTTAATATCCAAAATATATAAAGAACTCTTACAGTTCAATAGGAAAAATTCAAAATAATCTGATTTTAAAATGGGCAGAGGTTCAAATAAACATTTTACCAAAGAATGCTTTCAGATGGCTGACAGATACATGAAAAGATGCTCATCATAACTCATCAGAGAAATAAAAATCAAAACCACAATGATATTATCTTACACACATACACAATGAAATACTATTCAGTCACAAAAAGAATGAAATCTTGCCATTGGTATCAATACAGATGGACCTTAAGGTCATTATGCTGAGCGAAATATGTCAGATGGAAAAAGACAAATACCATATAATCTCACTTATATGTGGAATCTTAAAAAAAAAAAAAAAAAAAACAACAAATATATAGAGGACAGACTGGTGATTTCCAGAGACCTGGCATGTGTTAAATGGATAAACAAGGTCAAAGGGTGCAAATTTCCAGTTAAAAATAAATAAGACTTGTGTATTTAATGTACACCATTGTGATCACCAGGCTTTCTAAATGGTTCGATGGTAAAGAGTCCGCCTGCTAAGCCAGGGATTTGGATTCAATCCCTGGGTCAGAAAGATCCCCTTGAGAAGGAAATGGCAACCCACTCCAGTATTCTTGCCTAGGAAATCCCATGAACAAAGAATCCAGGTGGGATACAGTCCATGGGGTCACAAGAGTTGGACATGACTTAGCAACTGAGTAACAACATGGTGACTATAGTTAATAATACAGTATTGCATAGTGTAAACGTTGCTAGGAGAATAGAATCTAAAAGTTTTCATCTGTAGAAAAATAATGAAACTATGTGTAGTGACAGATGTTTGTTAGACTTCTGTTGACCTTTCCACAACATATAGAAATATCAACTCATGTTGTACACTTGAAACTAATGAAATGTTACATGCCAATTCTATTCAATAATCTAGAAAAATAAATGCTATTTTTCTTCTCCAAGTGTCATGGAAGAATGAATATGATATACCTTGTGATGAACTTCTTTTAGGAACGTACAGTCTAATTTCAAAAAAATTTTAATAGTTTAGCTAAATTCTTTTAATTTAGGTAATTTCCCCTCAACTCTATTCCCAGCACTCTCCCTCTTAATCTTTAAATATACCAGGTTCTCTAAAGAATATTGAATCTTTTTTGTAACAGAAAAAAAGTACTTTGTCATAGCAATATTCACCCCTAATTCTATCCTTTTTTTTTTTTGGCCACTTCTATTGGTCTTTCATTTATTTTCATCCATCTTTGTTCTTTGGCCTTCATTTTTTTAAAAAATGGAGCTTTCTATAGGTTTCTTCTTAAATAAGAATCTTCACATATATAATGAGATTTGATTTTATCACTGGCAAATTATATTGACTTACCCAAGTCCCTTATAACCTTGGAACCTCAGTCTCCCCATTGGGAAGAGAAATAATTATATTACCCTTCTCATAGTGTTAATTAAATGAGATAATGCACCTAAAATATTTATTATGGTGCTCCACACAAGTAAAAACTATATAAATTTAAGTATCATGTTATTTAAAATGTTATTTTAAATACAATTCTCTTGGGCAAAATTTTTGTGTTGATGCTGACCTTTTTAAATTAATATATCAGTTCTGGGGCCCTTTGGAGACAGTGCCTAAACCTGAAATAATAAGTTTGATGTTGAAATACTCAGATACTAAGGCAGGACTCAGGTACTAAGGCAGACTAATAAGGTGGATTTGTATACCTGGACTCATAGAAATACCTAAATACATAGAAGCTTCTTCAGTATCTGACCTTTGGTATCATTTACAACTTATACAGCATATATATTTAAGGACAAAATGGTGCTCAAATTTTGGTCTCTCTGGATTTTATGTGCTTTTGGCTGTGGAGCTCATCTGTGGGATAATTAATTTTGGCAAATATTTTCTGGCCTGGTTTGCTGGAAGGAAGAGATTGTCATATAATCTGGTCCCAGGTTCTTATGAATTTCTCTATGCTGCTCATCCAGCTGCTTTGGCTTGCCAGAGACTCCTCAGTACTAAATTTTTTTTTTTTTACAAAACTCTTTGCTCTCCACCCCACCCAAGCAGCATAGTTCCCTCAGGAGTTTGCTCAGAATTGAAATCACTGGAAAAATATTGTAGTTCCAACTGATGATAAAGAAATCCTGAGCTGGCCCCATGGTTTACCAGGCTCAGATATTTTATAAAATGATATTTTGATAGAGAAAATAGCATCTATGGGCTTTAATTTTAATGAATAAGTATATTCTTCATAGAGGATTAAGATTTTCTAACTTGTCATAAGATTTTGTGTGTTATTTTTTTCTTATCCTAGTTGTGTAGCTAGATACAGTTATACAGTTCATTTTTTTAATGATTATTTGATATTATATGCTTTTGATTTTATCACTGGCAAATTATATTGACTTACCCAAGTCCCTTATAACCTTGGAACCTCAGTCTCCCCATTGGGAAGAGAAATAATTATATTACCCTTCTCATAGTGTTAATTAAATGAGATAATGCACCTAAAATATTTATTATGGTGCTCCACACAAGTAAAAACTATATAAATTTAAGTATCATGTTATTTAAAATGTTATTTTAAATACAATTCTCTTGGGCAAAATTTTTGTGTTGATGCTGACCTTTTTAAATTAATATATCAGTTCTGGGGCCCTTTGGAGACAGTGCCTAAACCTGAAATAATAAGTTTGATGTTGAAATACTCAGATACTAAGGCAGGACTCAGGTACTAAGGCAGACTAATAAGGTGGATTTGTATACCTGGACTCATAGAAATACCTAAATACATAGAAGCTTCTTCAGTATCTGACCTTTGGTATCATTTACAACTTATACAGCATATATATTTAAGGACAAAATGGTGCTCAAATTTTGGTCTCTCTGGATTTTATGTGCTTTTGGCTGTGGAGCTCATCTGTGGGATAATTAATTTTGGCAAATATTTTCTGGCCTGGTTTGCTGGAAGGAAGAGATTGTCATATAATCTGGTCCCAGGTTCTTATGAATTTCTCTATGCTGCTCATCCAGCTGCTTTGGCTTGCCAGAGACTCCTCAGTACTAAATTTTTTTTTTTTTACAAAACTCTTTGCTCTCCACCCCACCCAAGCAGCATAGTTCCCTCAGGAGTTTGCTCAGAATTGAAATCACTGGAAAAATATTGTAGTTCCAACTGATGATAAAGAAATCCTGAGCTGGCCCCATGGTTTACCAGGCTCAGATATTTTATAAAAATGATATTTTGATAGAGAAAATAGCATCTATGGGCTTTAATTTTAATGAATAAGTATATTCTTCATAGAGGATTAAGATTTTCTAACTTGTCATAAGATTTTGTGTGTTATTTTTTTCTTATCCTAGTTGTGTAGCTAGATACAGTTATACAGTTCATTCTTCTTTTGAGTATTTGGATTAAGTGTGTGTGCGTATGTGTGTATCCTTATGTCCAGAATGAAGTAAACAGATTTTTTTAAAAAAAGGCATGATACATGTGACTTATTGATGACCATGGTTTTTAACTAATGATCCTGTCCACAGATTTTAATGCCCTATTCCAAAGACAAATGAAGTTTTCCACTAGTTGAAGTAATAACCTGCCTAAGTGTACTTAGAGTCAATTTTCTCTCCCTGTTTTATATTGTGGCAAATCCTACTTTATTTACACCCACTTGGATGGTCATAACTTAAAAAACTGAAAATAATAAACGTTGGTGAGGATGTGGTGAAATTGGAGCCCTCACACATTGTTGGTAGGAATGGAAAATGATATACCTGCAGGAAAACAATTTAACAGTTCCTCCAAAAGTTAATATAAGAATTAATGTATAACCCAGCAATTCCACTCCTAGGTATATACCCAAAAGAACTGAAATGCATGTTAAAAAAAATAAGACTACATGAATGTGCATAGCAACACTATTCATAGTAACTAAAATGTGATAACTACCCAAACCAAATGTCCATCAGCTTATGAGGAGATAAACAAAATGTACATCAATGTATTCATATCATGAAATATTATTTAACCTTAAAAAGAATTGAAGTACTGATACATGTTAGAGTATCAATGAATCTCAAATATGTGATACTAAGTGAATTGCCCAAGAAACAAAAATGTCATGTATTTTATGATTCCATTTATATTAAATATCCAGAATAGGCAAATGCATAGGGTCAGGAAGTACACCGGTAATTTCCAAGGGCTGAGGGGAGGAGGGAAGAAATAGTGATTGCTTAATGGGTTCAGTTCAGTGCAGTCATTTAGTCCTGTCCGACTCTTTGTGACCCTGTGGACTGCAGCACGCCAGGCCTCCCTGTCTTTTGCCATCTCTCAGAGCCTATTTAAACCTATATCCATTGACTCAGTGACGCCATCAACAATCTCACCCTCAGTCATGCCCTTCTCCTTTTGCCTTCAATCTTTCCCAGCATCAGGGTATTTTCCAGTGAGTCAGCTCTGCACATCAGGTGGTCAAAGTACTGGAACTTCAGCTTCGGCATCAGTCCTTCCAATGAATATTCAGGACTGATTTCCTTTAGGATTGACTGGTTTGATCTCCTTTCAGTCCAGGGGACTCTCAAGAGCCTTCTCCAACACCACAGTTCAAAGGCATCAATTCTTCAGCGCTCAGACTTCTTTATGGTCCAGCTCTCACAACTACACAAGACTGTTGGGAAAACCATAGCTTTAACTATTTGTCAGGAAAGTGATGTCTCTGCTTTTTAATACCCTGTCTAGTTTTGTCATAACTTTTCTTCCAAGGAACAAGTATCTTTTAATTTCGTGGCTGCAGTCACCATCCACAGTGATTTTGAAACCCAAGAAAATAAAATTGTCACTGTTTCCTTTGTGTGCCCATATATTTGCCATGAAGTGATGGGACCGGATGCCTGTATGTAGTTTTAATTTTGTGTGATGAAAATGTTTTAGAATAAATAGAGATATTGGTCACACACAATATTATAAATGTACTAAATACCACTTAACTGTACATTTAAAATGGCTAATTTTATGTTATTTTTAAATTTAGCCACAAAAAATGTTTTTAAAAAGCTTTATTGGGTTAATCAAGGAACTTTACTGGCTTCTTTAGAAGACGGTAGGCTGTCACATTCATGTTGCTTTTGTGGAAATGTGTATTACAGCATTAAGTTTCACATTTTGCACTCTGAAATGAATTGAGTTTTAGAGGACAGAACATACAAGAAAAGATTTCTTTGAGGTAAAGGTATATATTTTTAAAAACAGTATTAGCCTGTTGAGAGTCCCATTGTCCAGTTAAAAGGTTCTTAAAGTCATCTGGGTCAGCCTAATCCCTAATTATATCTCTTTTAGGTGTCATAGATCATGGTCATTGGAAATTAGTGAGTCTAACTGAAACACTAACTTTCTTCTGTTTAACTTGTCACATGTTATGCTCCAGTAACAATTCCTGTTCGTACTTCTCCAGATATGAATGTTATTTTATTTCTTGTTCTCTTTGTATTTTCTGTACATTTTCTTTGGAATGCCCTTCTTATCCTTGGTCACCTAGCAAACTTGTACTCTTCTTTTGAAAGTTAAGTCAAAAGTGTCACCTCTTCAAGTAGTGTTAGGTAGAATAGCAGAAGCAAAAGCTAATATGTTGTACATACCTCTATTAGTATACTTAGGATTGGTCATTATAGTTACATGCTTGAATTTCTAAATTTTCCCACTAGACTGAGATATTTAAGGACAGGAACCTTATCCATTATGCTCTCTATATTCTTTCTGCCTGGTAAATTGTAGGGCCTGTAATAGGAATTCATAAATGAATGCTAAAAGTCATCTAATAAGAATTCATAAATATGTATTAAAAGTCACTTAATTATGCAAAAGACAGTATGCTGTTGCTTTTCTTGGAGGCAGGAAAATAATGAAAAGACCCTGGAAATCTAGTAACATCTGAGAGTGATCTCAGTTGCTTTAGAATTCTTTTCCAGAATTTTAGCTTCAAGAAATCTTGTCTCAAAGCCTCAATCATCTTTCTCCCAAGATACAATGTCTCTGCTGTTTTGTTCCCAGCTTCTCCAGCTCAGAAAGGTTCCTGATTATTTGTACTGGCAAGAATATTTCCTGTAGATGCTCTTAATGTAAAATACAGTGTTCTGAGATCATGAGATCTACACTGAAGAACTTTTTTTCTACTTGTATCTGCTGCCATGGCTCAATTGTTCTGAGGACTTGGACACGTCTTTTGTGACCTGATTTTCTCTATAAAAAGACAACTCCCTCATCCCTAGAGCCCTTGAAGGTCTCTAGAAGCTTTAGCGAGGCAGATGAGTCCGCCAACCTCAGCACTCTGCCAGTTTCCATCCTGTACATGTCTTTAACCCTCAGGGTAGACCAAATGTCTAGAGATATTCTTTCATAACAGTTGTTTGGCAAGAAAAACAGAAAAAAATGATAGCAGCCAAGGGTCACAGTTTCTGCATTCTGCAAGAATATCTTTAAGCATTTTCTCTTATTTTTGTAAAATAAAAAAGCTCATTTTTGTGACAACAACATGCATTCTTTTTTGTTTTCTTCTTGGGATGGGACAATCATAGTTCTAACTCTAGACTGCTTATATTCTTTGCATTTTTGTTTTACTTGAAAGTGTTAGACTATACCTCCTACCTTTTCTCTTATTATGTATCTCATCTATCCCATATTTAATTTTCAACTTCTAAAGGAGGTACTTTTATTTGGGGGACCACTGGCCATATGTGTGAATGACACACATAGATGGGCTTCTGGAAACGTGTGAATCCTCTGAGATTTGTGAGCTGGGCAAAATTATGCCTATCTGTATATGCATGCATTTTATTTAAACTTTTTTTTCGGCCACTTCTACTGGTCTTTCATTTATTTCTATCTTTGTTCTTTGACCTGTGTGGGCCTCCCATCGCAGTGGCCTCTCTCACTGCAGAGCACTGGCTCTTGGCACATGTGGTCCTGAGCTCCAGCCTGGTAGTTGAACACATCGGTCCAGCCGCTCCGTGGCACGTGGGATCTTCCCAGGCCAGGGATCGAACCGGCTCCCCTTGCAGTACAAGGCGGCGTCCTTACCCACTGGACCACCAGGGAAGCCCTGCATGCATTTTTTTGAGGAATAAATTTCACCAGATTCTCAACATGGTCTGTGAGCCAAAAATATGTTCAGAACTATCAATGTACACAAATGTAGACAAATCTGTCTTGAGAGACTTCTTCAGAGAATAAAGTGTCTCTGTCCTGAAAAGGAGTTTCTTCTCAAGAGGAGCTTTCTCTTTCTGTGGAGAGTTCTCATGAGATGAAACTAGAACTTTCTGGATCATAAGAAAAAAAACCAAATAACTGGTTTCGGAGTTGTACCCTCACACCTAGGGATTGAGTCTCCTTGTTCAAGCAGCTGGAACTTGCAGATTACTAACTGAACTGTTAAGAAGTCACACAAAAATCACCAGTTGTAGCTCCTAAAGGAGAAACAGCAAAGGAACTGTTGCTGGACTTATAAATCTTTTTCAAATATTTGAGGTCCAGCTGTTATTTGTAGGTTGCTGGGGAAAATGTTCCAGCATATTAATATCTGTGAATTTATATGTGTAAACCTGTGTACATTTCTTTATCAATCTGCATTTATTCAGCACTCTAAGATGATTTACACTCTCCCAGTCCCTGAAAACCCTGAGGACAGAGTGCTACACATACTCCCAATTATTTATGCATAAAAATATG
Organism: Tragulus kanchil; assembly: GCA_022376925.1. Classification (NCBI taxonomy): domain Eukaryota; kingdom Metazoa; phylum Chordata; class Mammalia; order Artiodactyla; family Tragulidae; genus Tragulus; species Tragulus kanchil. The sequence continues at coordinate 58,377,414 of JAIOJX010000001.1, read as the reverse complement.
AGGTTTGGCTATTGGACCCACTGACATAGCTAAACATTTTTGGCCTCCTCACAAGGTAAAGAGTGGAGATGTGGCGGTTTGTGGACTTACATTCCATAGTCTGCATTGGTCTGTGGGGGAAGTAAAAAGTGGGGAGAAAAAGAGTTTCTTCAACTTCATAGGCTACTCTCTCAGAAATAGTTTCATCCATTGAGGCACAATATCAGAATTAGGACATTTTCAGGTTTTGTCACCTTGGATCTCTAATTTCTGCCCTTAAGTTATCCCCTTGACAGATACTACACACTATACATATGCTTGCCTTGGTGAGATGGGGGAGGGTTACATATGAAGTGTATTTGGTATGTTTTGTTTCACAAAACAGGGACCATGATTTAAACTTTACACACACAATGTTCACCATATAATACTCTGTATCTAGTGCTCTACTTCAATTTTCATGTTGACTAGTAACTTCTGAACTTTAGTTACCTAAAATGATATCTCTGACTCCTAGAGATGTGGACTTCCATTTGAAGGTATAAAGCCAAATAACAGAGATCATTGGACAAATGTGACTTTGGACAATCAAATTCAAGCATTCTTTTCTTAGTGATGGTAAATTTGCTTTAGATCTAGTTAGATTGGGTATAACTAGTTAGGACAAGACTGAAAACTTCCAGGACTTACTTTCGTTCACACACGTATGACAAATGACCCCTCTAATAGGTGCATTAAGTTACAGGGAAAATAATTCAGTTTTCAAAATCATTCCACATGGTAACATTTGTGTTATTTAGTTCAAGTCAATTAGGTAGTGTGCAAGGAAATTTCATTGGGATTCTCCAGTGTCTCAGCAGTAAAGAGTCCACCTGCAGTGTAAGAAACTTATAAATCTTTTTCAAATATTCGAGGTCCAGCTGTTATTTGTAGGTTGCTGGGGAAAATGTTCCAGCATATTAATATCTGTGAATTTATATGTGTAAACCTGTGTACATTTCTTTATCAATCTGCATTTATTCAGCACTCTAAGATGATTTACACTCTCCCAGTCCCTGAAAACCCTGAGGACAGAGTGCTACACATACTCCCAATTATTTATGCATAAAAATATGAGGTTTGGCTATTGGACCCACTGACATAGCTAAACATTTTTGGCCTCCTCACAAGGTAAAGAGTGGAGATGTGGCGGTTTGTGGACTTACATTCCATAGTCTGCATTGGTCTGTGGGGGAAGTAAAAAGTGGGGAGAAAAAGAGTTTCTTCAACTTCATAGGCTACTCTCTCAGAAATAGTTTCATCCATTGAGGCACAATATCAGAATTAGGACATTTTCAGGTTTTGTCACCTTGGATCTCTAATTTCTGCCCTTAAGTTATCCCCTTGACAGATACTACACACTATACATATGCTTGCCTTGGTGAGATGGGGGAGGGTTACATATGAAGTGTATTTGGTATGTTTTGTTTCACAAAACAGGGACCATGATTTAAACTTTACACACACAATGTTCACCATATAATACTCTGTATCTAGTGCTCTACTTCAATTTTCATGTTGACTAGTAACTTCTGAACTTTAGTTACCTAAAATGATATCTCTGACTCCTAGAGATGTGGACTTCCATTTGAAGGTATAAAGCCAAATAACAGAGATCATTGGACAAATGTGACTTTGGACAATCAAATTCAAGCATTCTTTTCTTAGTGATGGTAAATTTGCTTTAGATCTAGTTAGATTGGGTATAACTAGTTAGGACAAGACTGAAAACTTCCAGGACTTACTTTCGTTCACACACGTATGACAAATGACCCCTCTAATAGGTGCATTAAGTTACAGGGAAAATAATTCAGTTTTCAAAATCATTCCACATGGTAACATTTGTGTTATTTAGTTCAAGTCAATTAGGTAGTGTGCAAGGAAATTTCATTGGGATTCTCCAGTGTCTCAGCAGTAAAGAGTCCACCTGCAGTGTAAGAAACATAGGAGACCCGGGTTTGACCCCTGGGTCGGGAAGATCCCCTGGAGAAGAAAATGGCAACCCACTCCAGTATTCTTGCCTGGAGAATCCCATGAACAGAGGAACCTAGTGGCTATACAGTCCATGGGGTTGCAAAGAATCAGACATGACTGAAGCAATGGAGCATGCTCGCAAGGAAGTTTTTGCAAGTCAGATTGTTTCAACAAATCCTCCTTTTCTGGGAGCTTATTGGTGATCCATTTAAAATGCACATGCTATGGAGGCAGGCAGTTGCATTTGTTTTGTTCACTTTAGTAACCTAGCGACTAGAACAGTGCCTGGCAGAGAGAGCACTCAATAACATTTTTCAAGTAGAGTCAATCAATGAGAGCTTAGTGAGCAGTAATTGTTTGCCAAACAAAATGGTAATTCTTCTGAAGATATAAAAAAAAATTAAATATGAAGCACTCATTATCATGCATAAATTTAGAATCCACCTGAGAAGCTTAAATAGGCATTAAAAACAATGACATGCTAAAGCACCCAGACCAAAAACAGATGTCTATGTTCTCTTTATGGCTAATATCCTGGATTAGCTTGGGCAACTCACTTTATTTGGGGGCAATATCATTTCCTCATTTGGAGAATTGTGGATTACATCAAATTAGATATTGAAAATAAGACAGTGCTGTATTTACAAATTCAGAGAAACAAGAGACACAGTGGACTGTAATAGTCAGAGAAAGTATCAGGTAAAAGACGAGCTAGAAGCTGGCTCTGAAAGATGGATATCGTTTAAATTTGTGGAGGGAAGGATTAAAAGAATTTCAGGAAGAAACACATACAAAGGGATGGATTAAAATATGAGTTTGACTTAGCTAGTAGTTGAGAATGTATTTTGAAGAAGAGGGAAGAATAAATTTGTCATGAGGGACAAGTTTGGTGCAGTGTCAGAGAAGAGACTTGGCCTCTATGTGGGAGGTAAGAATCAGTCATATATAAAGTGCATTTGTGTGTCTGTACATACAGTGCCCAGAACAGGCGGCTCTGAAAAATTTCATTGGGATTCTCCAGTGTCTCAGCAGTAAAGAGTCCACCTGCAGTGTAAGAAACATAGGAGACCCGGGTTTGACCCCTGGGTCGGGAAGATCCCCTGGAGAAGAAAATGGCAACCCACTCCAGTATTCTTGCCTGGAGAATCCCATGAACAGAGGAACCTAGTGGCTATACAGTCCATGGGGTTGCAAAGAATCAGACATGACTGAAGCAATGGAGCATGCTCGCAAGGAAGTTTTTGCAAGTCAGATTGTTTCAACAAATCCTCCTTTTCTGGGAGCTTATTGGTGATCCATTTAAAATGCACATGCTATGGAGGCAGGCAGTTGCATTTGTTTTGTTCACTTTAGTAACCTAGCGACTAGAACAGTGCCTGGCAGAGAGAGCACTCAATAACATTTTTCAAGTAGAGTCAATCAATGAGAGCTTAGTGAGCAGTAATTGTTTGCCAAACAAAATGGTAATTCTTCTGAAGATATAAAAAAAAATTAAATATGAAGCACTCATTATCATGCATAAATTTAGAATCCACCTGAGAAGCTTAAATAGGCATTAAAAACAATGACATGCTAAAGCACCCAGACCAAAACAGATGTCTATGTTCTCTTTATGGCTAATATCCTGGATTAGCTTGGGCAACTCACTTTATTTGGGGGCAATATCATTTCCTCATTTGGAGAATTGTGGATTACATCAAATTAGATATTGAAAATAAGACAGTGCTGTATTTACAAATTCAGAGAAACAAGAGACACAGTGGACTGTAATAGTCAGAGAAAGTATCAGGTAAAAGACGAGCTAGAAGCTGGCTCTGAAAGATGGATATCGTTTAAATTTGTGGAGGGAAGGATTAAAAGAATTTCAGGAAGAAACACATACAAAGGGATGGATTAAAATATGAGTTTGACTTAGCTAGTAGTTGAGAATGTATTTTGAAGAAGAGGGAAGAATAAATTTGTCATGAGGGACAAGTTTGGTGCAGTGTCAGAGAAGAGACTTGGCCTCTATGTGGGAGGTAAGAATCAGTCATATATAAAGTGCATTTGTGTGTCTGTACATACAGTGCCCAGAACAGGGCCTGGCACTCTGAACTCCATTCATGTCAACAATTACATGCATGTGTGTGAGACAGAAGAGAGGAGGAGGAGATGGGAGGTAGTAAATGAAAACTGTGCAAAAAGATTAGTTTGACAACAGTGTAGTAATAACAGTGTTTAGGGTAGACCAGAAGATGGAACAGTTAGATGGGTATTTCTATCTGAGACTGTACTCCCATGACTATAGTAGAAAATATAGATAGCAAGTAATTTCACTTCATGCTTAAAGTAGAAATCCATTTTGCATTCTCAGTCTCTGACAGTTTGCAATGACAGAGTTTAACTGCTCTCCAAGGCAGCTCATTCCATTTATGCATATTTTGTATCCTTAGAACTTTCTTATCCTAAGCCTAAATTTGCCTCTTCATGACTTCTACTCATTATCTTGGTTCTCCCCATGGGGTTACACTGAATATGTCTCATTTTGTTTCTATATCATATTCTGGCTAAATTTTTCCTTTTTCAGAAAAAAAGTTTCCAGTTTCTTCAATCATCTTTCCCTGGCATGATTTTAGAATCTTCGCCATCTGGACGGTCCTGTTCTGAAATCTCTTCAGACTGATACAGTTCCTATTAGAATGTGGGTGCCCAGAAATGAACACAGTCTACCAGATGCGGTCAGACTAGTTCTGAGTTCCTCCCTTGAACTGGGCATCCTATTTGTATTCCTCTGTTCCTACACAGCATTTGCTTTCTAAGAAGCTACATCACCCTATTGACTCATTTTAACTTCTGATTGCCTAAAAGCCACAACTATGTAATTACTTGTTGACCTGGTGAACTTCCTCTTTACTATTTTGGCCTTTCAAACCTGCTGATATCTTGTGAGTAGAAAAATCTAAGGGACTAGGCAGGTTGACAGATGATTTCTTTCTTAAAAATATTTAAGATTGTTGTTATTTGGCAAGGAGGGAAGGGACTGTTGAGATACAGTTACAGTTCAATAATTCAAGAGTAGTTGGAAGATCTATCTGCTGAATCTGTGAAAAGTCTGAATCATGTTCTAATGTGAAAAATATTTGAAATAAAAATAGTAATTGGGATAAAGGCATTGATATTTTCAAGGAAAGAATGTGTTAGCCATCTTTGAATAACAGACATGACTAGTAATTAATAGTACCCTCCCTTACACAGATTTCATAGTTAAAATTCTTTAAAACAGTCCCTATAATGCTCAGTGTTGGACATTAATTTGATGAGCTAACACATTTTCTCCTTGTTCAGCAGAGAGGAAAATACAAGTAATAGCTAACACTTTTCTAGCAGCTACTGTATGTGAGGCTCTCTTCTATGTACTTTACGTGTTCATTTAACATTCTCAGTGAGTCCATAAAGTGAGTACTATTGTTATAATCATCTCCTCATTCCTATTTTACAGCTGAGGAAACTGAGGTACTGAGAACTTAAGTAACTTATGCAAAGCCATTAATTTCAAATATAAAATTTGCTCCAAAATTGGAGCTAGTCTTGTTCCAAAGTTGGTACTAATAGTATTTCTCATATACAGTCATTCATCTCAATCAGAATGAGTGCATGCATGCTGAGTTGCTTCAGTCATGTCTGACTCTTTGTGACCCCATGGACTGTAGTCTGCCAGGCTCCTCCATCCATGGGATTTCCCAGGCTAGCTTACTACAGTGAGTTGCCATGCTCTCCTCCAGGGAGTCTTCCCAACCCACTGATCGAACCCACATCTCCTGCATTGGAAGGCAGGTGCTTTACCACTATGCTACCTGAGAAGCCCTTCAATCAAAATAAATGAAGTGAAAGTTGCTCAGTCATGTCCAGCTCTTTGCAACCATATGCACTGTAGCCTGCCAGCAAGAATACTGGAGTGGGTAGCCATTCCCTTCTCTAGGGAATCTTCCCAACCCAGGGATTGAACCCAGGTCTCCTACATTGCAGACAGATTCTTTACCATCTGAGACAATGGGGATGCTCAAGAATACTAGAATAAAGATAACGATTACAGTATCTAGAAAATGTCCCCAACTTACTTGGGCTGAGAAAGCCAAATTTAAGTAGGTTAATTTTCTATATCCCAGACTAACCTATCTTCTCTCTTGTATGTGGCAGTCATGTTTTGGGGAGGAAGTTTCACAGTTGATTCTGGTCTCTTTGTGTATGTTGTATATTTGATTAAAATTTCACAGATAAATCCATGTGACATCAAGATGCTTGAAAAGGTTTAAAGTTCTATAAACTGGCAAGACACTGACTGCCATCCATGTGGAAAGGTAGTTGAATGGATAGTATTTTAAAGATCCAGTTTGTGAATTGCTGAGAGCATGATTAGAATAGTGGAAAGAGAGTTCAAACCAGAACACTGGGTTCTACTTTTGCCTCTCTCATTAATTTTCTCTCTGGCTTTGAATAAGTCGTTTAAACTTTCTAAGTCTCAGTTTCCCCATCTTTCAAATAAGAGGATTAGATCACCTCTCAGGACTCTTTCAATCCTAATATTCCATGTTTTAAAAGATTAAAGGAAGTCAATGGTAGAGAAGTAGGAAAAAAGTTTAAAGAACTGTCATGAATGAAGAAATAAAACCTAGCTTTGGCCTCAGCAATTTTAATCATTCTGGGTTGTAACTGGAATTGAAAAACAAAGAAGGAGATCAATGACCCTCATCTTCCACAATGTGGCTCAGAACTGGGCTTGGTCACATTAAAGGAAAGGGAAGGAAAGGAAAAAACAAATATTTCAATCTAATAAAGCTAATTTCATGTGAATTGGCATCAGTGCAAAACAAATTAGATGAGTAGTTTACAGTATATCTCCCATAATAATCTGGCTTGTCTTGAAACGTTGAACTTTTTAAACCAATTTTACTGCCTAGTCTATGGCTTTGTGGTTCCATCGTGCTCAAGGAAAAATGCTGACAACTTGTTTTCTGTTTCCACTGGCAGCATTACTGTTTTTAAATTGAAATGATAAACGGTTGGGTATGGTGCGATGTTTGAACTCTGAATTCTATACTGATACTCTATATTTCTTGTTAATGAATACATTGGAATTCCCAGGTAGGTTTCAACTATGTTAGACAAAATGGTCATCATGTGGTAATTGTAATCAGTGAACACTTTTATGTATTTTGGTCCTAATACTTAAGGTTATGTCCTAATTTAGGCTTTTTTTTTTCATTATATGGGAATACTTTTGAGAAAACCAGGGGACTCTAAGGAGAAAATTCCTTTTTTTTCTACTTGGGGAAACCCAGGTGTGCACAATATTTTTGTAATTTTTTTTTTCATCCGTGACTTTTAAAGCACTTGGAAACAGTTGATTTACCACACATATTGCCAAAGACAGTGGTGGAGACCTTGGAAAGACACATTTTGATGTGAAGCAAGGTGCTGTTTTATTTGTTTTGTTGCAATTAGCTTATACTACTGAACACTACCCGATAGTCATCACCAACTCCCCCAGACTTGAGCTTCAGTCCTTCGAGGCCTTATTTGAGTCTTTGGGAGAAAACTTAAACCTTTACATCTTCATCCATCAAGTGAGCTGATCCAGGCCCCAGACAACACTATGCTCAGTGGTTTTTAACCACTGTGGAAGATGGAGGAAGAGCTGCTACAATGTTGTTTATATTGAGAAAATTATTCATAGATGAAACACACTCATGTTGGATCCTCTGTTTGGTGTCCATAAGTCCTACTCTAATCTTCAGCATAAGCCCAGCATTACCTATGTACCCAGTGTGTTCATGAATTTCAGAATCCTTTCTACTTTCTCTGTGTCCTTCCACCTTTATGAAAATGTAACCATCAATTGCCTCATAGGCTTTTGTATTCCATGCCCTTTGAGCAAGTTACTTCATTTCTGAGCCTTAGTTTTTCAATGAGTAAAATAAAGGGGTTGAAATCAATGACCTTGAAGGCCCTCATTAAGCTCTAAAATATCTTAAGGTAATACCAACATTAATGTGGTACTTAGTAAATGTGCTTTACTTCCTGAGTAAAGGAGTTTAGGGAAATCATAAAGGCCAGATTGTAGCAACTTCCAGGGAATATTATGACTTAGTTTAAAATTATTTTAGAACAGTAATGACAGGCATTTCAGAGAATTCCTCATGGCTTTTGATTTCCTTAAAATCACATTCCATAAATGGCTACCTAAATTGTTTATATCTACAGTCAACTCTTTTTGTTGGATATCAGGTAGCAAATATCCAGCCATTTCATTAGCAGAAGAAAAGATTTATATATATTCTTTTGAACTTAAATACTTACTTACTTCATTGAGTTCAGATCCTTTTAGGGAAATGAACAACGTTTCTGAGTTTCTTTAGCAAATTGTCCTTTACTGTGGCTATCATCCCAGCCACACTTTCCCAGAGAGTTCATTATGATCAACTCTTCCAAAGTTCTGTCTTGCTCTAAAAAGCAGTCACTTCTCACAAATGCTGCCCATGGACCAGATATCTTCTATCAATTAAAAAACTTCTCACGAAAAGCATCTTTTTAAGGGATATTATCACTGGATTCATAATAAGCTTTGGAGCATTTGAAATTTCTATGGCTAGAAATAAGTTTGACTTAACTCAGGTTGAGGAAATAGACAAACCAGTGTGGATTTTTTTTTTTCTTTTGGCTTCCCTTTCTTTTAAAACAAATTAAAAAATGACAAATCCAAAATTTGAGACATCTGGATGTTTCCCATCATGTGGCTTAAACATCTGCATTTTTTCACTTCTCATCCAGATGTTTTGGTCTTATGTAAACGCAGCTAAACTGAAGGAGAAGATCAAGCAATCATCTGGGGATTTTGATTAACATGGACAGCAAATCTGAATAGTCCATGTTCTGAGAGTCCTGTTTTTTGTCTAGCTCAGAACACATTACTAATGAGGTCAAAGTTAGTGTAGGTTTGTTCCTTGTATGGGCCAGTTAGCTCTGATTTGTTCCATGACCACAGAGTGCACCTCTAGCCTCAGCCAGCTGTCTGGAAAATAAGTGTCCTTAGTCCTACAGGCAGTCATGCAAGAAACTGAATAGCCCATCTCTACCAATTGAAAAGTAAGTGAAAATGCATTTTCATGGATGATGGGTCAGTGATGTCATTTTTGCATAAAGATAATTATTATAATATTAACTCTCGCTGCTGCTTAGTCACTTCAGCCATGTCCCACTCTGTGCGACCCCATGGACTGCAGCCCCTCAGGTTTCTCCATGCATGGAATTGTCCAGGCAAGAATACTGGAGTGGGTTGCCATTTCATTCTCCAGGTATTAACTCTTATATAGTGCCTTTTGTTGTTGTCAAACACTGTTCTTAGCACTTTACATGCATTAAATCACAGTCTTTACAACTCTGTGTGCATTATTATTATTCTCATTTTATAGGTGAGGAAATAGGTGAACAAAAGGTTAAACAATTTCCCCAAGATAAAAAGAGATGGCATTCACATTTTTCCATTCATTTTACCATGTTTCCTCTGTAAAGAAGGTTGGGGTGGGGGTACCCACAGTATATTGACTATGTAGAAAGTCTATCAAAAGAGGAGAGAAACTTGGATATTTCTGCATAGTGAATTCATTGGTGGACCTGATGTTTTTCACGCCTCTGCTTAGTAAAGGGGGTTAATCTAATTCCTATTCTTCTACCTAATATGATTTATAGGCATAAAAGTGCCTTTTGCAAAAAATAAAGGCAATGTTTTTGTTGGCAATAAGTCAGTATATAAAGTATATATTTAGGAAACAGGACTGTGTGGTTAGGAGCAACGAACTACATTGGGTGACCTCATAGAACTAAATTGTCTAAATGCTCTGTGGAAGAATGATTTGTTTGACTGGAAAAATGTTTAAGAAACTTTGATCTCCAACCACAAATGCACTTAGAATCTTAAAATTTAGACATGGACAGGACGTAAAGAGATCATCTCTTTTTCTTCTTTTTTACATTGGAAACAATAAATTACTTATTGGAAGGAGCAAAAAAAACGAGATGTGATGTGAGCACCTACTTTGTGACCAGTACTGTCATGTGTGCTTGGATTGTAACAAAGAATGAGACATGACCTTCTTTGATCTTCATTTAGGCATATTTTGCTTTAGCAAGTGAAAGATCTCCTTCCTATAATTTTCCTGGCCATTTTTGCTTCATCTTCTAGCATTATGGAAAAGAATTGCTCAACTTCTTGCTAATGGAGACTATGTTCATTAAACTACATTTCCTTTCCCTTCTGGGCAAATTGCTAGACTAAATTTCCTACCCCTAAAACTCTCTCTCCCCTCCCTCCTCATATGACATGTCAGTGGTTTTTATGGGCCATTTAGTCCAACTTCCATGCCCTCTTTCTTTACCAGTCTACTAGCTTAATATTCATAGAATTTCTTGGAGCTAGAGGAGATCAGAAAAACAAAGTAGAAAAATCCTATCACTATGGAGCAGCGCCTCTGCTCATAACCCCATCCAATTCTTATTGAACTGATTTGAGGAAACAATATGGGCAGGATTTGGGTTGTTATTCTTAACAACAGGTACCTATTCTTATGAATACAATGTTCCTTATAAAATTTCTTCATAATTTAAAAGATGAAAATCATTCTGCCTTCAATTCTGATGAAGTTTTCATTCCTTGTGCTGAATACTTAAGTGGTTATCAATTCTTTATTGTCTGTCACAGGTCCACCCTCTGTACCTCCTTTCACTATTCCAACATACTTCAACATGTCCCATTTTGCTTTTGTGAACATTGTTTAATTTCTCTGTTTTTTTCTTTCATTTATTATTTATTTAAATTGAAGTATAGCTGATTTACAATATTGCATTAGTTTCAGGTGATTCAGTTATATAAATATTCTTTTTCATATTCTTTTCTATTATGATTTATTACAGGATATTGACTGTAGTTCCCTGTGCTGTACATTAGACCATTGTTGTTTAGTATATATGGTACCATGTATCTGTTAATCCCGTATTTCCAATTTTTTTCCTTCCCCACCTTTCCCTTTGGTGACCATAAGTTGCTTTTGTATTTCTGTGAATCTGTTTTCTAAATAAGTCCATTTGCTCTATTTTTTAGATTTCACATATAACTGGTATCACATAATATTTGCCATTGACTTTATTTGGTATGATAACCTTTAGATCCATCCATGTTGTTGAAAATGGCATTAATCATTTTTTGCAGCTGAGTAATATTCTATTACACACACACACACACCCTACAGCTTCTTTATCCACTTATCTGTCAATGAGTGTTTAGACTGCTTCCATGTTTCCATGTCTTGGCAACTGTAAATAGTGCCACTATGAACATTGGGATGCATATATCTTTTCTAATATATTTTAGAGGTTTTGACTTTTCTGGATATATGCCCAGGAGTTGGATTACTGAATCTTTTTCTAGTTTTTTAAGGAACTTCCATACAGTTTTCCATAGTGGCTGCACCAATTTACATTCCCATTAACAGTGTAGGAGGGCTCCCTTTTCTTCACACCCTCTTCAGTATTTATTGTTCATAGATTTTTTGGTGATGGCCATTTGACTGGTGTGAGGTGATATTGTAGTTTTGATCTGGATTTCTCTAATAATTAGCAATGATGAGCATCTTTTTATGTGCTTGTTGTTCATCTGTATGTCTTCTTTGGAGAAATGTCTATTTAGCTCTTCTGCCCATTTTTAGGTTAGGTTGTTTGTTTTTTGTTGTTGTCACTTTTATTGAGTTGTATGAGCTGTTTGTATATTTTGGAAACTAAGCCCTTATCAGTTGCAGTGTTTGCAAATATTTTCTCCTAGTCTGTAGATTGTCTTTTTGTTTGTGGTTTTCTTTGCTGTGTAAAAGCTTTTACGTTTGGTTAGCTTACATTTGCTTATTTTTGATTTTATTTATATTGCCTTGGGAGAGTGAAGTAAGAAAACATTGCTATGATTTATGTCAAAGAATGTTTTGCCTCTGTTCTCTTTTTTTTTAAACTTTGAACATTTTTTAAAATTTTGGCCTCTTGGTTTTTTTTTTTTTTTTTTTTTTTCATTTTTCCATTTTCATCCATCTTTATTCTTTGGCCTGTGTGGGCCTCCCATTGCTGTGGCCTCTCTCATTGCAGAGCACCCACTCTGGGCACATGTGCTCCAGAGCGCTTGCTTGTAATTGGACATACTGGTCCAGCTGCTCTGTGGCACGTGAGATCTTCCCGTGCCAGGAATCAAACCAGTACCCCCTGCACTGCAAGGCAGTGCCCTTACCCACTGGACCACCAGGGAAGCCCTGCCTATGTTCTCTTATAGGAGTTTTATGGTATCGTGACTTATATTTAAGTCTTTAATCCATTTTGAGTTTATTTCTGGGCTATCCTGTTCTGTTGATCTATATGTCTGTTTTGTGTCTGTGCATGTGTGCCTATACCACACTGTTTTGATAACTGTAGCGTTATAGTATTGTCTCAATTCTGGAAGGGTTATGCCACCAGCTTTTTTCTTTATCTTCAGGATTGCTTTGACAATTCTGGATCTTTTGTGGTTCCATATAACTTTTAGGATTATTCTAGCTCTGTGACAAAAATTGTCATGGGCAATTTGATAGGGATTGAATTAAGTCTGTAGTTTGCCTTGGGTAGTATGTCCACTTTAACTATATTAATTTTTCTAATCCAAGAGCATGAGATACCTTTTCATTTACTTGAGTCATCTATTTCTTTTACCATTGTTTCATAGTTCTCAGCATATTAAGTCTTTCATCTCCTTGGTTAGGTTTATTCCTGGGTATTTTTGTTGTTGTTGTGATTTTAAATGGGCTTGTTTTACAAGTAATATTTTATTACTAATAAGCAAGTAATAATATTTTGTTAAAACAAGTAATAATTTAATAATATTTTGTTAATATTAAAATATTAATATTTTATTAAAACAAGTAAAAATCTTTTATTGATTTAACAATACAACATTACTCCTAATATTTTATTGTTAGTGTAAAGAAGTACAATAGATTTCTGTATATTAATTTTATATTAATATACATATATCTGCTGAATCCATATATAAGTTGTAATAGATTTTATATGGAGTCTTTAGAGTTTTCTATACAGAGTATCACGCCATCAGCACATAATGACAAATTTACCTCTTCTATTCCTATTTGGATACATTTTATTTTTCTTTTCGTTGTCTGATTGCTATAAATAAGATTTCTAATACTACTTTGAATAGAACTTGTAAGAGTGCTCATCCTTGTTTTATTCCAGAATTTAGTGGGAAGGCTTTCAGCTTTTCGCCATTTGAAAATCACAGTGTTGTCATAAACAGCTTTTATTATGTTGAGGTATGTTCCTTCTATACCCACGTTAACAAAAGTTCTTATCATGGATAGATATTGAATTTTATCAAATGCTTTTTCTGCATCCTTGTGGTTTTTTCCTTTTGTTGATTTGCATGTATTGAACCATTCTCGTGATCCTGGAATGAATCCAACTTGATCGTGGTGTGTGATGCTTTTTACGTGTCATTGGGTTTTGTTTGCTAATATTTTGTTGAGGATTTTTATTTCTATATTCCTCAAAGCTATTGGTTCTTTTTCTGTCTTAAAACTCAAGGCAAAAAACTACAGGCTTTACCTCCATTACCTCAGCATCTTTAACATCATAATTTTTTTTACTCCAAAGTGAGGGGAGGAATTTCAATAGAATCAGAAGATGAGATATAAATGATCAACCTCCATCAATTCCTTCTTTAAGATTTTCTAATTATTCTTAGTGGAGTAAATGCAATTGTTTGTTTTTCTAAATCAGATTTGCTGATGCACTTTGCCTTTCCTGACAAATATCCTACCACAAACACTTCAAGTTTGGTCCAGTAGCAAATATACCAATTGTTTTGTTGTCTCCATCCTTGTCCTGTTCAGTTAAGAAGGTAAATTAAAGACTCGAAAATAATTCATTTGATACAGTTAAATTTCTTGATCCTTGGAGTCTTTATTGACTGTGTTTTTTTCCCCTTTTCACATCCCCATATTCTGCCTATTCCTCTTTACCCTCAGATTTGCTTTTTGGGGGGAGTATCCAGGATACCACCCTCCATCTCCTGTCACCTCACACGTGGACTATGACAACAGCTCCCCAACTGGTCTCCCTGATTCCTTTCCTCTCCATCTAATTCTTCTTACCAGATGCATGTTCTAGAGATTTTCGTAGCACTTTTTTTTTTATCATGCACTTGCACAGACTTCTGCTCTTTCTAGTCAAATTTGCTCACCAGCTAAATAGGACTTACTTATTTTAGCCTTAGTCTTTACATAGGCCATTCTGCACATTTGGGAAATTGCCTCTTTTTTAACCTCTTGTTCCCTCTATTCCAAACTTAATGTCTTGCTCAATTCAGAACTGAATCACCCCACCTCACTTATCAGCTCTGCATATACATTATTAATTTTTCTACACTGGACTGTATTTTGCAAATACCCTTTTCTTCCTGCATTTGATGTGTAAACTAATGGTGAACAGGCACTTCAATTTTTTAAAAAATATTTCTGTTACACTTTTCTTAGTGGACAGTACACAGTGGGTATGTAATATTCATCACTGACTTTACTAATCATTGGAGAAATGTAGTTGATGAACGAGTGGTGAGCATTTGGAAAGATATTTTATTCTTACAGGTGATTTTACAAATTCTGTTGTCAGTAATTAGAATGCTGAATAACCTTCTTAAATTGCCTATGGCTGATTAGTTCTAAAAAAGACAAATTTGATATGAAAGAGTTTGAAGTGAATTATTGTTTATCAAGCAGCCCCATACATTCATCAGAGTGCCTTAATGTTCAACGGTGTCACTTCACATCAAACATCTTAGAACAAAAATGCATGAGTAATAGAGAAACTTGAGCCAGACAGTTTTCAACATTACATTCTCTCCCAGAAAAGAGCAACAATTGCAAGTGTTCAAACTTAAATGGACACTATGGAACTGTCTTCTGTCTTGACTTCGCTCTGGCTTTGTCAGATCCCTACCTCACCTTGGGAAATGAATACAGGGAGTGTAAAAATTTATGCATGCAATTTTCAGGACATTTCCCTTGGTCATTATTTAACTTTCTAGAAAATACTTGATGAAAACCATCTAATTTATTTAAAAATAAAATGCCAAATGGCCGTAAATGCTTGAAACCAGTGGTTCTGTATACACTTGTAAGTCCTTCAAACCACAAAGCACGTCAGGGAATGTCATTTTTCTTGCCATAATTTCCTTGCTTCTCACACCAGCTGTTTTCTGACTTGTTATAGAGATATTCCATAGGATAATACTCATTTCCATGACCTCCTGAAACTCCTCTCTCAAATTTTCTTCATAGCAAAATTGTTTCTCCTTTCACTGAAGCCTATTTCCTACTTTTAGGCCATACTATGTTAGCCACAGATCTTCAACAAAATGCTGCAAGTGTTCACAAGATGCTACCTTGGGTTCAGATCTTATCAGAAGCCCTCAAGTGTTGTTTTACCTATTTTTTAAGGACAGTGACTGAAAGCAGAACATATTTGGATCTAATTCAATATGGCTTAGAGGGGATGAGGAAAGATACCTTCTTACTTCAAGAGCCATCCAGCTGCCTTTCAGTTTCCATAGTTGTATTGGAGAACACAGGTTGCCAAACCTGCTGGATTTCATCCTTTGTCAAATGACAACCACATACATGCTGTCCATCCCCCTGGGTAATGTTTATTATTAATGCAGTTTTCATTCCCTACACACCCAATGCTTTCATGCGCTTCTCATTTGTCTCATAATTTCTGACATTTTCAGAATTTTTACCTTAAAATAGCCTCAATATTTAAAAGGCATGTTTACTGTTGATGGATGAGCTATATAAATCTGTAATGAATTTATAGGAACTAGTTTCAGCAGAACTTTTCTAAATTTCCAAAATCCATCTCAGTGAGAAGCTGAGACGAAAAAAATTTCCCTCTGTGAAGGCAACTTGCAAGAATGCCTCTTGTTCTAGACTAAACATATAACCCATACAGGTTATATCTTTTAAAAAATCTCAGATGAAAATTGAATTTTGAATTGCCATCTAGAAATAAATTTTTATAGATAGTGTACACATTGGTTCCTGAAAATGGTAGAAAAGGTTTCTTGTCAAATTCCCTAACACAAGTGTGAATGCTCTGTTTTTGAGTACCTACTAGTAGTGAAAGGACACATTGTGGCCAGCCAACTCAAATTGCTACCCACGTTTAATCATTGTAAATAAAGGAAGCAGAGAGACCCATGTTATATTTTCAGAACTGGCATGCTCAATACAGAACTATTAGTTTAAAAATACCACTGAACATTCTATTTGAATTAATCTAGACTTCTGTGAAAAACAAAATAATAAAAAGTACAATTGGTCACTTAAACATATACTACTCATTTCATGCAAGTTATGAACTTAGTACTTACACATATCATTAAAGAACAATGAGAGTAAATACAGCTTTGTTAACACTTGGAAAACAGTTCAGAATTGATAAATTTCCATTTTGAAATACCTATAGTTTCTACAGAAGCAAAAATCAACTTTCTCTGTGGAAAAAAAATGTATCTATGAAACACCTATGTGCTGAACAGTACTTTTTAAAGAAGCAACTAATTGTCCCACTATGAAATGAACATATATCACTGCTAATGTTTTACACACTGTGCAGAATGCATTTTCTGAGCAGTTGAATATAGAAAAGTAGCAGAGAAACAAGTACTTTGAACAAAACCTGTGGATTATAGAGAATCAATCATGTAAAGAGGCTGAAATTAATAATCAAAACATGTTATTTATCTAATGTTCTCTTAAACATTTGAGTTTCACAGTTACCAGGACTGGGAAAATTCTTAGTTTTTACACACTGTGTACACTTGTCCTTGTTTATATTTGCCCCCAAACATGATTTAAGAACCATATGCAAAATGCCAGAATGAACCTTAATTCACAGTTGACCCCACAGTAATCTTTGTGGACAGCACACCAAAGTTAATCAGAGAGAACATAAAGAAGTAATTCACAATAAATACTAGAATAGGGGCACATTCCTTACAGCAAATTCATAATATTTTAGAATATTCATAGGGACTTTCTGATACGGTACAGTCACAGTCACAATGTGAGGGTGAGGAAGTTGAGTCTATAAAATATACTCTTAGAATCACCAGGAACAGAGATACTTCTGAAGGAGCCTCCTTGCACACATGGGCAAGCAGATATTGTGTATGTACAGAAGAGTCTGTTTCACAACTATGTTTCACATGAGAATCCCTGAAATTGCTTCTCTACCACTAGTGAGCTTGAATCATTTAATACTTCATCTGTGAATATTGTTGTTCCACTTCTTTTCTACTGCTGACACTTGCAGTCAACATTTATTTAAATTCAGACTCCAACGGTGTTTCAAAAATGGTAGGAAGATGTGAGCATCTTCACACAAAAACTTATAGCAGGTCAAGAGATTATTTGGAAAAAATCCAAATCTGAATTTGTTAGCAAATAAAATGCCTAACTTAAAATGTGTTTTCAAAATTGTAAAACTTTGTTAATAGGCTAAAAATCCATAGTTTGTTCCACATCATCCTAAAAGAGCTAATATCCTATCTATGTGTTTGCTTAAGAAATGCACATTGTTTACCTACCTACCAGTTTGCCTACAGAAGATGTGGTTGCCTAATAAAACTAAAAGCTGATCTATGAAACACCTATGTGCTGAACAGTACTTTTTAAAGAAGCAACTAATTGTCCCACTATGAAATGAACATATATCACTGCTAATGTTTTACACACTGTGCAGAATGCATTTTCTGAGCAGTTGAATATAGAAAAGTAGCAGAGAAACAAGTACTTTGAACAAAACCTGTGGATTATAGAGAATCAATCATGTAAAGAGGCTGAAATTAATAATCAAAACATGTTATTTATCTAATGTTCTCTTAAACATTTGAGTTTCACAGTTACCAGGACTGGGAAAATTCTTAGTTTTTACACACTGTGTACACTTGTCCTTGTTTATATTTGCCCCCAAACATGATTTAAGAACCATATGCAAAATGCCAGAATGAACCTTAATTCACAGTTGACCCCACAGTAATCTTTGTGGACAGCACACCAAAGTTAATCAGAGAGAACATAAAGAAGTAATTCACAATAAATACTAGAATAGGGGCACATTCCTTACAGCAAATTCATAATATTTTAGAATATTCATAGGGACTTTCTGATACGGTACAGTCACAGTCACAATGTGAGGGTGAGGAAGTTGAGTCTATAAAATATACTCTTAGAATCACCAGGAACAGAGATACTTCTGAAGGAGCCTCCTTGCACACATGGGCAAGCAGATATTGTGTATGTACAGAAGAGTCTGTTTCACAACTATGTTTCACATGAGAATCCCTGAAATTGCTTCTCTACCACTAGTGAGCTTGAATCATTTAATACTTCATCTGTGAATATTGTTGTTCCACTTCTTTTCTACTGCTGACACTTGCAGTCAACATTTATTTAAATTCAGACTCCAACGGTGTTTCAAAAATGGTAGGAAGATGTGAGCATCTTCACACAAAAACTTATAGCAGGTCAAGAGATTATTTGGAAAAAATCCAAATCTGAATTTGTTAGCAAATAAAATGCCTAACTTAAAATGTGTTTTCAAAATTGTAAAACTTTGTTAATAGGCTAAAAATCCATAGTTTGTTCCACATCATCCTAAAAGAGCTAATATCCTATCTATGTGTTTGCTTAAGAAATGCACATTGTTTACCTACCTACCAGTTTGCCTACAGAAGATGTGGTTGCCTAATAAAACTAAAAGCTGCCATCATCAGCTGTTGATTTAGTATACAGAAGTTGTCCATTATATTGAAGAAGTTCTAAATGTTTCAACCACGCACGTTTTTTCTTAACTGATCTTCCTCTATGTACAGTCTTCCAATTGGGATGCCTCAACACTTCTTGATAGTTCCTGATTTTCAGTTACTCTATAGAAGTTCTCTTTTCCTTTTAAACTTAGTTCAGAATTCTCAAATTTAATTAAAGTCTTTGTTTTCCTTCTTTAAATACCATGTAAATACTGAAATATTCATAAATGTGGGAAACATAGCTTACTTACCAAACTTGCAGTCTAAGTGGTATTGTAAAAGCTACTCTAAAACAATAGACTTGAAAATTGTTTTCTTTTAAGGAAGAAATCAAAACTGTACATTGGAACAAGGTACTATACTACAAAAGCTGGTCTTTCTATCCCCCCACTATTCTGGAAATGTAAACAAAAAAATTAGATACAAAAGTGATTTCTGTGCCTTTTTCTTTGAACACTTTTTCAGCACCTCAGTGTTATTAGTTGTACTTTTTGCTTGGTATTGCAGAAATTTTGTATGCTCACATAGCTGTTCAGAGGACATCAGATTTTCCACTACCAGATATCACTGGTGAAGCTAAGCTCTTTGGATGATAAAGGCAGCAGGGAACTGTTCCTATGAAATTCCTGGGTATCTTTCAGGGCACTGTTAAGGGGTAGCTGTCCATTGAGTAGTGTCAGAGGCAGGTTACAATAAGTGTGGTGGTTGCCTAAGGAAGGTACTGGCAATGTGGTGGTTGGCATCTCGTGTTTATAACCTCTGCAACAATGCCTCACTTGCATCGAATCTGAATGGTGGAAATCTGGAAGATCAGCTTGAGATGACACCAGAGAGGCCGAGGTACTGGTCATGGCAATAGAGGGTATAGGCTGGAGTTCTCCAAAAAGTCCTTGTTCTGCAGAGTCCAGAACATGGCACCGAGAAAGCATTTCTTTTTTCTTGGTGGGCATTTCATACACTAAGTGCTTCCAAAACTTAGAATTTAATTTGCTGCTCTTGGGTCCCTTCCACTTGATCAGGGATAAAAATTTGATGCTGCGCTTTAGTGATTCCACTTCCTGGCAATTCAACTTCCCTTTTAATTCTGTACATTCAATCAAAATCACTTTGATTTCTCCACTGACTAGCATGTTATGGAGTCTGCTTTCCAATTCAAAAATACTCCATCCTCGTTTGAGAATATAGTCTGGTGTTAGCACGATAATAAGTCTTCTGCTTTGCTCAACACATCTTGTGAGATCTTCAATGTAGGCTACAAATCATAGAAAGAGAGAAACAGTAAAACAAAGACATTTCCAGTCTTTAAAGCAGTAGGTTTTCACTCTAGTATAGCAAAGATCCAGTCTTTTTAATTAAGGTACATCACTGTTTCTTGTATTGCACATTCAGAAAGCTCATTGTTTAAAAATGGAAAAAAAAAAAAAAAAACCCTTCTAATTCTTTTCCCCTCATCATTACTTACAGTGTTCTGTTAGCTAATATAAACTGACTTCTTCAGAGCTTAGGTGTATTTCAGTTATTTTTATTAACTTAATCATTTAATTCAAAGGCAGGCTTTTAGGCTAGTGTGCTCTAAGTGAACAAGCAATCAGTGGGTTGATGAAAAGATAAATGGAGCCTTTTCATGAAGGTCATTGCATTTATGGATTTGGTTTGCTTTTCCCTCAGTTTCCAACTACTAAACAAGTATCAGGGCTATGCATATATAATATATACAAATATATTATATTATACTTCAAAGATAATTGTGATAGAGATGGTGGAAAATCTCTTCTAAAATCATAGCTTGTTTCTCAGAATATCTTCTGTTATTTGCAATCTTAGGGTCTCCATTTTGCCCTTCAAACCTGGAGGTAGAGAAGTGGTGTATGTGTGCGTGTGTCTGTCCATGAGTTTAATTTGAACCAGCTGGTCTTTGTTCAGAGGAGGAGTGAGGGGTGGAGTTGGAGAATGGGGGCTGGTGTGGAATGAACAGTAGAGGAGGAGGAGTCTATCAACTGAGAAGTCTTTGCTCTACTTTGTGGAAAAATTCTGCAAGTAAGGTGAATAAGTTATGGCCTGTTGCTATTAGAAAAGCACTCAACTCTCTAGGTTTGTTTATCCCATGGAATAATCCTTTTGCAACCAGGCTTCCCAAAGTCTTATCCGCCAGAAAGGGAAACACACACATGTGTTAACAAATGGAGACTTGGACACAGGTGCTGTAACAGCGAGCTGTCTTTACTAAGCAGAGCACAAGGCCTGGTCTAATGTACAGTGCCCTCTAGCAGAAGCAGTGCTTACAGAAGCATAGCAACATTTGTCACTGCAGATCTGCCCAAGGTTACAGACTACTTTCAAGGAGTCACGTCTGGTACATAGTGTGGGGCCACCAAACAGCCCAGTGCAAGTCATTTGAAAAGAGAAACTTATTTTACAGATGCATATTTTACAGATGATTTCCCTTTCACGGGGTTTTATTTCTACCGTTTAGCAGCAAGAACACTTTCACAAGTGAAAAAGAGCAAACTCTCTACACCCTACAGATGAACAACTTTTTGAGAGGTACACAGAGAACTGCCCATTTAACAATTTGTTTTTACTGCTGTTTTGGTTTATACTTAATACATTTCAGGACAGTAATTATGGAAACTGTATCTGAGATGATAAGGCAACTTCTAAGTGGGGAGGGAACCCATTAAGAATTTTATGCATTTTATTTTAGAGATTACGCTTTCAAAATAAACAGCATTGAAATCTGCAAAAAAAAATAAAAACAAAACAAAAACACCACACAAGTAGCACTGGGGAATTTATCACTCCATAACTGTCATTTAGAGAATGGGTGAAACAGAATGGAAGGAAAGGTAGAAAGTTTCAATAGAGTGGAAAAATATTATCCCAATGTATCAACAGCTCTGACTCTTCATTTTCTTCCTTTCTTTCTGCTCCCAAAAAGAAAGAAGTTATGTGGGAAGCTTCATCATTAGAAGTTGAATCTGTAAGATACAGTAAAATAAACTATCATGCATCTTTCCCATTATTCTTTTCACCTTTCCTCCAATCAAACAAAACCCCAAACCAGAATCATGGTATAAGTGCAGGAGTCCATGAAAACACAATTTTACCAGATTACGTAAGACTTGTTATTTTTACAGAAGAACTCTTTATAATAAGATTTACTGAGAGGTTATCCCAAGGTAGTATTCTTCCTTCATTAATTAATTTACATTTCTTAAAAATTGGTCTGTACAAACCTTCTCAGGAGCACATTTGTCACAGAAACCATACCTTTATGAACAACACTTCTATGTGATGGGATGTAGCTTAATTTACTTTTAAACTATACTTTTAAAAAACAAAAATAGCTATACATAGCTCTACTTAAAGAAAATTACAATGCAAGTGTTCACAGTGATAAGAGAAACTATACACATACACATTAATAAATTTGATTGGGATGTCATAGGCTTTGGCTTTGGGTTTTCCAGGTGGCTCCTTGGTAAAGAATCCTCCTGCCAGTGTAGGAGATACAAGAGACGTGGCTTTGATCCCTGGGTCTGGAAGATCCCCTGGATTAGGAAATGGCAACCCATTCCAACAGTCTTGCTTGGAGAATCCCAAGGAAACAAAGGCCTGGTGGGCTACAGTCCATGGGGTTGTAAGTGTTGGACATGGCTGAGCATACACACACACACACAGAGGCTTTGACTTTATTATCCCCTTTCCTGGGGGGGAAGGGAACAACATATAATTTTTGCCCCATTAATATGGTTCTCTCCCTTCACCTGTCTATTATACTTTGCCATTTGACCGTTGAGCAGAATGCAATATTTAAGGTTTGGGGAGCTTCTCTGAGATTCATTAAACAAAATTTGCATTTGCCCCCAGAAGGAATGCCTGTCAGGATGGATCCCACTACACTCAGCTGCACTGCGTGTGAGTGTTGAAGGGAACCTTGGAGGGAGGGAGTGGTCCCTTTCTCTGGTATACTACACTGGCTGTGCTTATCCTGGCAAAGCCTAGTGGAGAGTTGAGGCAACCATCCAGATAATTCCAGCTGAAAACCTGCTCTGGAAGAAAAAATGGTCTGAATTATCCTGGTTTGCCCTATATATACATTAATCACATGCACTGGAGTCAGTCAGTCAGTACATCTAAATTTTCCCTGGGTAGACACAGCCCAAGTGCCCCAAGGAAAACATGAGCCATTTTCTTGGGCCCCAAATTTCGTGTTCCATTTCACTTGGTGAAAAACCAAGTGGAAGTTTTCAGATGTGAAGCCCACATTTCACTTCTTGGGATGCTGATCAGTGGCTGGGCAGCTACCTCAAGTGTTTGAAAGCAGTTGGGGAGGTGCCTCTAAGAGCTGCCTGGCTCTAAGGAAAAGAAGGAGAGACTGTGCCTTTGCTTCCATATTCTGGCTTGCTCTCTCTGTTTTTCTCTGTATGTTGTTTTCTTTTTCTCACCCCTTTGCTCCTCTTTCTTCCTTCCTTTTTTTTTCTTTTTCTGTTCTGTCTCTCTTGTTCTTTTATCTTCCTCTGTGTTTTCTTTCTCACTTCCTCTGCCTTACTCTCCCTTCCTCTTTTTCCTGCCTTTCTAGGACGTGTTTCTTCTTTCCTTCCTAAATCTTTGCTTTCTGTCTCTTTGACTTTGGGGAAAAAAAAAAACACAAGAAACTAGACATCATGAAAGGCATAATAAATTAGCAAGGGACCGACAAGTAAGGTTAATATTTTTTACTTGCTTATCTTTAGCCAGGGAGTTGTTACTGGCTCCTATGCAGCAAGTGCCCCGAAGAATTTTCCCCTTACCCTGGGGGTTGCATGTCTTTCTCCAATAACTATGAACTGGAGCCTGATCCATTAGAACCATGTCCTGTTTTCGCATGGCCTGTGAGCTAAGAACGATTTTTTAAACCATTTTAAAGGGTTGTAAAAAAAAAAAATAATTAAGAATATGATGCAACGGAGACCATATATGGCCCACAAAGCCTAAAATATTTATTCTCTGACCCTTTACAGAGAAAGGTTGCCACCTCTGAATTAGAGACCAATCAGGATGTTTAGGTTTGGAAAAGTTCCAAATAAACTAAGCAGAAACAGGTATCAAATTAAGGCATAGCTGGTCCGCAGCTAGTGTAGCCTCTGACAAGCAGTGGTGTTTGCCATGGTAGGGCTGTGGTTTGTGGGAGACATACTAGAATCCTTCAGAAGCTGTTTTAAAAAGTTTCTTACCATGAAGAGATAATAATTTTTTTAAAAAATCCCTAAATCCACAGCACACACGAATACTTGCTAAATCTTGCCCTGACTTGTTCAGGCGAATTTAGCAACCGAGTAGCAGGAATACCTTAAAAGGCCTTTTTTTTTTTCCCCCACATAAATGTATAAACCATTCCTTAAACGAAAGGTCATTAAGTTATTTCTTTGCAAATTTTGGTTGAAAGTAATTTAGCAATGACAGAATAGACTATGGCAGTTGTGTCTGACAGTCTTCAGCTTCTCCACACAAGGCTATGAAACCACACTATATTATTAGCCATGAAACAAAGCTTTTACACGTCACCTCTTTGTGATCTTCACAATTTTGCAAAGAAAAAAAAAGGGCAGTTGTATAAACCAAAATTCCATTGTATTTAGTAAAGTAAGATTCAATCTACAAAAATGACTTAAAAACAGGACACTTATTAACAAAGCAAAAATGTAAACTGAAGGAAGAAGTAAAAGTACAAAATAGAATTAGGAAAGATATAAATGGCAGCCCCAAGAATTTTCTTCTAATGAGGTCTGTATACATTTCCAAAAGAACGCAGTACTCCCAACTGTCACACTTTGAATCTACTGTGGATATAGGCAAAAGCACAAAGAGAAAACACTCTTATGCATGAATTTCTATGTGGTCTCGCTATGGCCTACTAACCATCTGATTTATTGAATTACTCAATCAGCTACTTATATTTTATGTGTTTACATTGCCACTTATGTCAGGATCATTATTAACGGGAGTAGGCATATTAAAAATTAAAACACAAATACTTTGTAGGCAAAAGCATAATGTGTTACTTGGTCAGGTTCAAATAATAGAATCTTGGCAGGTTTCTACTCACAGCTAGGTACATCCAATATCAGTTAAACAGAGACATTATTAGGGTGAGATAGGCTACATCAAAATTGATAATTCCCTACTAATTTTAGTAAATATTACTTAATTGATAGTTATCAGCAGTGATATTCATTAAACCTATAGATTAATATATCAATACTTAAAACCAAGACAATTTCTGACAGTGACTGAGATGGATCTACTTCTATGACTGGTGAGGAGAAACCAGCAAAAATAATACAAGTTTCACATGTATCAAAGAAAAATGTATTATTCAGCACTATATATTTAGGAAACATTATTAGACCTCTGGTATAAACAGAGGCATACAGTGAGGTACTTTATAATGTCGTCTCACTGAAAATACTACCTCCATTTAAAATAATGATGCTTAATACTAGCTTATTGGAAGAGTTATACAGGTTGACAACCTCAGTCTTTATCTTGGCCAATGTTGCAAAAGCTTTTGCGTCTTGCTTCTGCCTCTGGCAGATGCAAGAATCTGTCTGTGTTGTCTGCCACAGAGACTGAGGCTACAAAATTTTTTATTTAGCCAGGTGTGTGTGTGAAGGGAGTAGGGGTCTTTCTAAACAGTGCATAGTATTACTAGCCCTACAAAAACCTTTCCTGCCCCTTCCTCCAAGTCCTTGACTTGATAATTCATAGTTTACTGGGCTAAAGTTTTTTTTTTTTTTTTTGACAGGATTTCTGTTTTCCATTGACTAGTGTAAGAGTTCTAATTGATTCTGATTAATAAGATGATCAGCAGTTAACATGGATTTGTTGAGTCCTTGTGAGTGCAGGGATTTATTTACAGTTTTAACTTTGGAGGTTGTGTTTCTGGTAATGAATCCTTTACTTTTGCTATCACATTTCATCAGCGGATGGACAGGAAGGCATGCCGGTAGGCAGAATCTACTCTGGAATGTTGTCCACATCTCTAAATTCTTTCTCTTCCCTCTTTACCTCTTCTCTGAGAATAGAGATAGATACTGGAACACATTCAGAGAATACTGAAAGAAAATGTAGAGAGTAGCAAACAAAGAGTCTGCAAAATGTCCTTCCCTTCCTTCTTTTCTCCCATAACCTCATGCCCTAAAATCTGTAGATTTGTAATTCTAATCAGTGCAGTCTTGATAAATATGGAACAAGGCAACTTGCTTCTTCTGTAGTGTTTTCTGTGGTTCCTTTGGTATATAAGACAATTTTATCCTGGGCTTCTATTCTTTTTTTAAGGTGTCTGTCCTTTGTGCTACCACAAAAGTAGATTCTCTGATTGAAATCCTACACAATAAAATCTTGCTTTACCTAAAACTTTGATGAGAAACCTCAGTTCATTGACCACAGTACTTTGCTGGGCATAGTGGATACAGTTTCCAGTTCCCTCTCTCTAGACTCTAATATGAAGAGGATGGTGGGCATATCTAATTTTATTCCATGTGAGTAAATTATACACAATGTGTTAAATTTCCATGATTGTGCATTTCACCCCTGTCTCACACTTTTTAGGTCGCAGACGTCAGATTGCCTGGAAAAGGATTTTATTACTCCCCAAGGACAATTCACTTGAATGGTGTCCAATATGTCCGGCTATTAGAGAAACTATTGGCAATGAGTAGTTACAGATCCATGTACAAAAATGTTTTTTACATGCCTCACTTCAGAAGCAACTAGGGATCATCTGACACCAGATGTATTCTCCAGTCATTTGTCATTTGAATGTCAGCACAATCACATGGCCATTAAAGAACTGAAGATTAGAATAGTGAAGTCCAGCAGATGCAAGAATGTAATCAGACATTATAATTTTTACCTTAACTTACTGAAGGAGTCCTAGGATTCTTGAGTGAGAGAAACTCACAGAAAATTGAGCATGAAAAAAATGGAAAGACAATTTGATATTTGAGGCCAAAGTCATGAAAATAATTTCAATAGACATGGCTGATCAACCATATGCATGATATTTTTCACTCACTAGTGCCTTTCCCTGGTGCAATAATGCAGGAATAACTCACACAGAGATCCCCGTAGTCTTCCTATTATAGAAGAGGAAACTGAGCTAAAAGGTTTTGGAAGATTTTTTTTTTCCCTCTTTCATGTCCACTTAATCATCTATAGGGTTTTCTAAAGCTTCAGCCAGAACTAGCTCCTTTTAAAATTAAGTATTGCACATGTACACTTAAGCATCCTGTTTGCTTTCTCTTAAAGGCAAACAAAAACTACAGGATTGGGTTGCTTCTACTTTTAGTCTTAGAGTCCTTTTTTCTCCATCTGATCCGCTGAACAACTTTTATATTTTTATATTTTTTAATCTCTGCAGAGACACTGAGATAAGATGGGCTCAAAAACCTAAATGGTACTCATCCAAAAATGTTCCCAATCTCAGGATCTCAACTGCACAGCTGGGTTCTGTTGGTCACATGTCAGCTTCAGAGCACATCTGTTCATTCCTAAAGGATCCACTAGGCCCCATGAACACAATGTGCTCTGTGTAGAGTACTTTACACCACAAAACCCAGCAGCTGCATGGGTGAGAAAATCTCTACTTCTCAAGTTTGTGTCTCTAGGCAGTTTGAGTAGGGTGTTTTCTATCTGGCTTTCTTTTGGTTGCCTGTCACTTCTGACATTCAGATGCCCGTTGGCAACAGAGTTGCTTTTGCTATTCTACTACAGATGTTTTTAGCCTGGGAAGAGACAGACCAAACTTTTACTGGAAAGTAGGAATTCTTGCCACATTCAGGCACCAAACCTGAGAAAACATAAGGAAGATTCTGGCCACCAGTTCAAGAATGGAAAGGTAGGTCACTGCCAGGAAAATAATGTCCAGATCTAAAGCCTTTTAGTTTTAGCATTTAGGGAAAATATTTGTGTCAGATCTTCCCATATGTGCTGGTTCATGATGGCCAAAGGACACTTCCCTATAGCGCAAGCAAGAAGGGTACAATTGCCTACACCTCACCTTGGAAAGTGACATTTTTATATGGAAGCTTTTAGGGAGCTCATGGTCACGTGTGCATGTAGAGGGGAGGAGAGAAGTTGAGGGAAATCCATTCATGTACTTTTGAAACTGTATGCACTGAAAAGATGTGTGTGCTGATGAGGTTGAGTTGGAATACCATGAGAGTGGTGAAAAAGAAACTGAAGATACATCAAAAGTGAAGATAAAAAAAAACAAGGTATTAAACATGAATAGGTTTATGTCATAGACTCATTAGTTTGATTCGTAGAAAATTATTGTTGTCAGTCAAGAATGATATTATGAAGTCTGCTTTTACAATCCTCAAAGGTCTCATTGCTAGTTTTTAGAGGAAGGAGCAGTCTTGGGTCAATGTGTTTTAAATGAGATGTGAGGGACAAACACAGCTTATAATATTGTAACTAGTGCCCCCACCCCGCAGGAATGTGTTATATTTATATAGCATAACCTGTTAAATCTGTACCAATGGCTGCAACTACAGACCACAGAAGCTTCTTTAATAACACACATACACCGAGTCCAAAATGTTCTACTCTGTCATTCATGTGTAAATCAAGTATATTATTCATATACTTCATTGACTTCCTGAATGCGTGCTAAAAATGCCAAGGAAAAACTCGTTAATCGTGACATGGTGACTGCTCAGCCAGCTCTGAAATGTTGATGGAAAAGAAAAATTGTCAAAGGGCCTTTTTAAGAACTTCTGCAGGTTACACTCGCATATCGGAATTCAGAGAACATGAATTTTCTGGTTCAGGAAGGAAGGATTAAAATCAAACACCCTCCAGTGGTTGCATCTAAAAACTGCATAGTTACCCCAAATCACTTACTTATAAAAGGAGTCTTCCTGTACACCATTGAGTACCTAGGATCCAACTCCCTGCTCAGTCTAATTGTTGTGTAATCTCAAAACAATTAAAATGATCTTCTATGGACTATAAAGTCTCTTCATCCTAATAACATAATCTTGGGTATTTTCTATATTAAGTTATTTAAATACCAGGGTAAATGAGGTGACAACCTCCTATTTTCCCTTGCATAGTATATTACAGCCCTCAATCAAAATCTTGTAGTTTTGTGCTAGGAAATATAGCTTGTATAAGCCTCACATCCCATGGCCAAGGAGGACATTCAGGCCTGTGTATGATACACCAAAACAACTAATCAATTTCAATCAATTTAGCCAATCAACTAGCTGACTCAATGAGGTATAAAACATTCTACCATCTGTTTGGCTAAATTGACACAGCATGTTGATTCAATTGACCTGTCAAGTCATCAAAATAACCTATCTAAGAGAATGAAGAAAACACAATTTGGGGATGCATCTCTCTTGCTCTCATGATCTCTGGGTCTCACGCTCATCCATGCACAAAAGCTGCCTCTTTATACAGTGAGCGAGCATCCTCTACTGCATCTCAGGTAAAGTGGCTTTTGTACTCCATGTTGTCCCTATTTCCTTTTCTGATGTGCACAATGTTGAAGTATTGCCTTCTGGGTCAGAAGAACGATAATCAAAGTTGACATGTTCAGACATGAAGGGTGACATTTTTAAGTTACTTAGTGGGGTTGATAAAGACTGTCTATTGTGATGCCAATAATTCTGTTACTGTATTAAGGCAGAAATTGAATCCACACTGAATCCTACTAAAGATGACTTGACATAGAATATAAATTTCACTTTGGTAATGATATTACTTGAATACAATTTAGGACACTATCACTCTAAGAACTGATGTAGCAGAATTTGGATAGTTAACAAGATGCTCTTGGTCAAAGTGTAAAAAATACATAGTAATCTAATGAATTAAACAAAAAAATAGTAAAGGGATATTTATGATATCTCATTAATGATCAACCTCTTGTAGATGTTCTTTCTAATATCTGAAAAAAAATTTACATATTGGGACTGAGACTATTCCTATGAATTCCATTTCTTCTTTCAGTGGAAAAGTCCTTTTTAGCTTTCACATTCACTTTGTGCTGTACACCTGAAACTAACACAATATTGTAAATCAACTATACTTCAATAAATTAAAAACAAAAAAACCAAACAGTGCCTTTCAGATACTGTCATGCAAATATTAAATTTATTTCATTCTTAGTATTTCCTCTTAAATCAACATTTTTAAAACAATCAGTAAGCATCTATGAAGCATCTACTGAGCTCAGATATTCTGGTAGATTATAACAGGAGTATGTAGAGGAGAATGAGAGACAATCCCTGCCCTCATGGAGCTTACAATCTTACTAAGAAGATAAGACACATATAGGTAGAAAGCTACATACAAAAATTATACAAAGTATAAGAGGAATATAAAACTTTTGGTCAAACAAGTGATTACACCCCATATACTCTAGGAGTTTATTATGGAATTTACAGAGGCAGTGAAAGGAGAAGATAAATAGGATTTGTAAAGGTAGAGAAGATCAACATGAAAAAAGCATTGCAAGGCCACACAATGTACGTGAAAGGCATAGTTTGGCTAGAGTATAAGGTAATGAATAAGGGAAAAGGTAGGAGACAAATTTAGGAGATAAATCTGGGCTTGCACTAAACTGTAAAAGTGTTTCACTAAGGGTTAATGGATTTTATCCTAAAAGAAACGGTGAAGAATATAAGGTTGTTGAATAGGGGAGAGACACGATGAAGGAGGTAACATACTGTGGGCTAGATGCATGAGAGGAAAAATAGGGCAGGCAAAGAAGAATTTGCCTTCATTTGCCAACATTCAGGAATGAGTTGATTAGGGCCTATACTAGAATGGTGAAAGTGATCATAGAAAAGATGCCAGGGACACTGGATTTGGGAGAGAAATACAAAAGAATCAAAAATGACTCTGAGGTATCAGCATGTTCCTTGGGGCTTGATCAATACAGACCTGGTATTTCAAGTCATGGAAATGAAGGAAATTACAGAAAGAAAAGAGGTGAGAGCCATCGGAAGACATTGGGGAAGTCTTCTATTTGTTGAAAGCAATGTACCAGCAAGTATTGTCTGGTTTCTTTATGAATATCTACATATGCATACTCACATGCAAAGCCAAACAATACACAGGAACATACACACTCTGGGGAAAAAATGATGAACAACCAGAACTCAGTTGTTTCGATTTGTTTGCCAGCTGGTGACCATGGTGGACTTCGTATAATCTGAATAAATGTTACTGAGGGATAAATAGCATGATCTAGAGGAGTGAGAACCAAATGGATCTAGGTTCTAATTCCATCTCTACCATTTGCCAGATAACTGGCCCTGGACTTCTTTCAGGCCATACTTCCTCATCTGTAAGATGAAGATAATAGTACCTGCTGTTAAAGATGGAATGAAATAATGTATCTGAAAATACTCTATATATGGTGAAGTACTGAAAATATAAGCTTTCTAATTTCGTTATCCCATGTGTATAAATTACTATATTCTGATTTATGGCCACAGCCTAATTTTCTCCTCCCGAGGATGTTCATATACACATGCAAACTACTTTCAGCACTTTTATTTTCCTGCAATGACATCGCAGGCTTTTTAAAGGAAGGGGCCCTATATTTTCTGTATTTCTTCTACACTTTGTCATATACAATACTCTGAGCAGTAAAAGGAAAAAAGTATATTTTTTACTTGAACCTGAATTTATTCTGAAAACTCAAATATAGCTTTCACTATGTAGTATATAGCACTTAAGCTCACTCCTTAACAAGAATTTAAATACACAGTGAAGGTGCCATAGCCCAAGGTCACATAGACATTTCAAAATTTTATTCTTTATTTTAAATTGGAAGATAATTGCTTTACAATATTGTGTTGGTTTCTGCCATATGTCAACATGAATCAGCCATAGGTATACACATGCCCCTTCCATCTTGAACCTCCTTCCCACCTTCCACCCCATCCAACCCCCTCTATGTTGCCTCAGAGCACCAGATTTGAGCTCCCTGCATCATACAGCAAATTTGCACTGGCTGTCTTATTTTACATATGTCAAGTCATGAATCAGCCATAGGTATCAGCATGTTCCTTGGGGCTTGATCAATACAGACCTGGTATTTCAAGTCATGGAAATGAAGGAAATTACAGAAAGAAAAGAGGTGAGAGCCATCGGAAGACATTGGGAAGTCTTCTATTTGTTGAAAGCAATGTACCAGCAAGTATTGTCTGGTTTCTTTATGAATATCTACATATGCATACTCACATGCAAAGCCAAACAATACACAGGAACATACACACTCTGGGAAAAATGATGAACAACCAGAACTCAGTTGTTTCGATTTGTTTGCCAGCTGGTGACCATGGTGGACTTCGTATAATCTGAATAAATGTTACTGAGGGATAAATAGCATGATCTAGAGGAGTGAGAACCAAATGGATCTAGGTTCTAATTCCATCTCTACCATTTGCCAGATAACTGGCCCTGGACTTCTTTCAGGCCATACTTCCTCATCTGTAAGATGAAGATAATAGTACCTGCTGTTAAAGATGGAATGAAATAATGTATCTGAAAATACTCTATATATGGTGAAGTACTGAAAATATAAGCTTTCTAATTTCGTTATCCCATGTGTATAAATTACTATATTCTGATTTATGGCCACAGCCTAATTTTCTCCTCCCGAGGATGTTCATATACACATGCAAACTACTTTCAGCACTTTTATTTTCCTGCAATGACATCGCAGGCTTTTTAAAGGAAGGGGCCCTATATTTTCTGTATTTCTTCTACACTTTGTCATATACAATACTCTGAGCAGTAAAAGGAAAAAAGTATATTTTTTACTTGAACCTGAATTTATTCTGAAAACTCAAATATAGCTTTCACTATGTAGTATATAGCACTTAAGCTCACTCCTTAACAAGAATTTAAATACACAGTGAAGGTGCCATAGCCCAAGGTCACATAGACATTTCAAAATTTTATTCTTTATTTTAAATTGGAAGATAATTGCTTTACAATATTGTGTTGGTTTCTGCCATATGTCAACATGAATCAGCCATAGGTATACACATGCCCCTTCCATCTTGAACCTCCTTCCCACCTTCCACCCCATCCAACCCCCTCTATGTTGCCTCAGAGCACCAGATTTGAGCTCCCTGCATCATACAGCAAATTTGCACTGGCTGTCTTATTTTACATATGGTAGTGTAAATGCTTCAATGCTATTCTCTTACTTTGTCCCACCCTCTCTCTCCCACTTTGTGTCCACAAGTCTGTCCTCTATGTCTATGTCTCCATTGGTTCCCTGCAGATAGGTTCATCAGTGCCATCTTCTTGATTCAATATATATGAATTAATATATTTGATTTTCTCTTTCTGACTTCATTCCATATAAAAGGCCCTAGGTTCATCCATCTTATTAGAACTGAGTCAAATGCACTCCTTTTTATGGCTGGGTAACACTCCACTGTATATATTTACCATAATTTCCTTATTCATTCATCTGTTGATGGACATCTAGGTTGCTTCCATGTTCTAGAGATTGTAAATAGTACTGCAGTGAACATTGGGGTACATGTGTCTTTCAATTATGGTTTTTCTAAAGGGGCTTTTGTCTATAAATCTCAAATCAGTATCAGGTCATAAATTTAGAGTTGTTAGTGACAATGACTGTAGGTATAAGAAGCACAGTGACAAAAGATCATCTTTGGAACCAAAATGCAAAAAATAAAATTATCTGACTGACGCAATTTTTAAAGTATCTTCATTTTTCTCAGAATATTAAGGCAATATAATAAGATGTACCATTAAACCACAACTTAAAAGTTATACCTAAAATATAAGTGAGAGTGCCTTTAAAAAAATTGGATGCTAGAAAGTAAGAACACAGGCATTGGGGAAATTTTGAATTTAATAAAATCTCCAGTAAGAAAAGACTAAATACTTGGCTCTGACATTTCAAGTCTCCATATAACTTCTTAAGTGAAACCAAACTTTTAAAATACAAAACTTCAAAGTACTTACTTCCACTTGGAATTAGGTCCCTTTCTGGGATGAACAGTTTATATCCATAGTGCTTTTCCAGCACATCTGGCAGTATTTCAAGAGCAAACTGCTCTTCCTCAGGGTTGTCACAGTCTAAAGCATCTTGGTCCACTTTTGTGTAAGAGAGATAGGCATCATATTCCTTGTTGTCTTAGATACAAAGAAAAACAAAAGGGTTGTATGTCTTATTAGCAGGTTCTCTTTTAGTACTAGATGTCTATAATAATTAACAGGCTGGAATAAGCACTGTAAGTAATAACAATCATTCACAATTGGAAACAAATAAGTTATATGCAATGCTATAAGCAACCTAGTACATTTCAACACAACCTAGTTATAGTCACGGGATGTGAATGGAAACTGTTATGCAATGGGCAACATATAGTTAGGACAGAATAAAAGAGAATTATTTGTAACTTTTGGTGTAAATGATTAGCTCAGTGGGTTTGAATGCAGGACTAAATAGACCAAAGTCATGAATTTGAACTCTTTCTGTGCCAGTTGGCTTGGCTCCGTTCCTTGGTCACAGACTATACCTTGTTTGCACAAATATGTATAAGAGATCCAAGAGAGGCTGGGCCCTTGAGTGTGGAAGATCAAAATAATCCAGTCTCACTCCTGGAGACACTACTTGCGGCACATGTCATGCTTCCAGTTGGTTAGTGTCGTCATCCTCATATACAAGATGCAGTTCATTACAAAATATTAGAGACAGCAGCTGGGTTTAATACAAGCGCATTGCCTGTTATTCTTTTTCAGTCCATGGCCAACTAATTTGACACAAACTTCCAAAAGAAGCCTTTGTTTCAAAATATACATCCTTCCAATATTGCCAAATTAGGTTTTCCCTTCACACATTTAGTCAGAGATTTAACTGTGCTCTAAGAAGGTATTTTTTTTTTTTCTTTTCCTTTGCTGTACTGGCTCAAAGCCAGTCTCCCCAAAGAGAAACTGTGTATGTGCATGTATGTGTGTGCATGTATGTATGTGTGTGTGTATATATATGTATATACATGTATGCAGGGTTTTTTTCCCCCTGAAATTATTAATGAATACAGCTACTCAAAGTATCAGTGCCCAATGGTTTTAGAAGGGACACACTGGAAAAGTTACAGTGGTTTTCAAAATTCCCTAGTTTATAAAAAAAAATGTAAAAGTTAATGTAGTGAGCCTAGACTCATATGAAACTATTAGTATTTATTAAACCTAGCTACTCGCAAATAATTTTAAAAGACCAGCATATATTTCAGAATTTGTTTCTAAAACACAGAAATATTTTCCATTAAAACAGATCAAGTTAGAATACAGCTAAAACCTATTTAATACATACTTTACAGAATGAAGAAGTCACTTTCCTTATACCATTAATAATTTGGTTTTAACTGCTGAAAGAGGAATACATGATGGGGCATATAAAGAGATATAAATACCCTGTATGGGTTTCCAGATGGCTGAGTGGTAAAGAATCTGCCTGTCAGTGCAGGAGCCTCAGGTTCAATCTCTGGGTCAGGAAGATCCCCTGGAAAGGGAAATGGCAACCTGCTCTAGTGTTC
The DNA here is from genome assembly GCA_022376925.1 of Tragulus kanchil. NCBI lineage: Eukaryota > Metazoa > Chordata > Mammalia > Artiodactyla > Tragulidae > Tragulus > Tragulus kanchil. The sequence continues at coordinate 58,341,909 of JAIOJX010000001.1, read as the reverse complement.
TTGCCTGGAGAATCCTATGGAGAGAGGAACCTTGCAGGCTACAGTCCATGGGGTTGCAAAGAGTTTGACATGACATAAAGACTAAACAATAACTACAAATACCCTATGGTAAGGAGTATGCAGGACCCCCTGACTATTCTAGTGATAACTGAGGCAGAATTACATTGTTCTAATTCTAGTAAGGTTCCAGGCTTCACTAACCCCACATGAAAGGACCTCTAGTTATTTATGTTAAGACGGTGCTTGAAGCCAGGAGGCTTCCCTTTAGCCTGCCCTCTAGCTAGAAAAGACATGTGTGAACCTTGCTTGGGTTACTTGATTGCCTAGGAGCACATACACATGAAGGACTGCCCCAACAGTTGAGATCATTTGGCTTACAAATGGCACATTCCACTGCTATGCATAAAACACCACTTAGGGGCTTCCCTGGTGGTCCAGTCGGTAAGGACACCACCTTGCAGTGCAAGGGGCGCCAGTTCGATCCCTGGCCTGGGAAGATCCCACGTGCCACGGAGCGGCTGGACCAATGTGTCTTACTGTTGAGCCCGAGTTCTGGAGTGCATGTGCCCAGAGCCGAGGCACTGGTGCTCTGCAGAGAGAGAGGCCACTGTGTTGGGAGGCCCAAACAGACCAAAGAACAAAGATAACTAAATGAAAGACCAATTGAAATGGTCAAAACACACACCCACCCACCCCCCCCCCATCCGCTTCGAAGTAAGAATGTTCCTAAGCAATGCTAATGTAAGAACCTCCTGGTAATTCTAGCACCTCTACCCCATTCCAATCAAGCTCAGGATGCACCTGCAGGCCCTTGACTTTCTCCAGCTATAATTACTCACCTGGGACTGAGAGTTGCCGATGATACACAGCTGGAAGAATAAAATAGTCCAAAGGACAAACAGATCCATTTCTTTGAGCAGAATGTATTTCATCGTTTTTGATAGATGGTATTGCTGCCTTGAACTCCATAATGTCAGACTAGACCATAGTTTCCTCTGACTTTGATAACTCTATCTCACAAACCTCAAAAGTCAACTACTTATTAATTCATTCAATAGTGATTTGTTGGCCATCTACTATGAGCTAGCCATCTGCAATGACTGACTCTTTCACTCATCTGGTCAGAACGTCTAGACTCTTGCCCATTGTTGTCCTGACTGTGAGTATTTGCCCCCCAAACCGTGCTTAATCTCACATATTCCTGGTTCTATCCTTACTTGCTTCACCTGTACGCTAATATAGGTGGTGCTTTTGTTTTTGTTTAGTCACTAAGTCATGTCTGACTCTTCTGTGACCCTATGGACTGTAGCCCACAAGTCTCCTCTGTCCATGGGATTTGCCAGGCAAGAGTATTGGAGTGAATCATCATTTCCTCCTCCAGGAGATCAAGACTTTTTCAGAAAAATATTGCTATATCTCCGGTCAAGTTATGATGAAGAACATGGATGTCTTTGTGTTAACACCCAATATGTCTGGATAGCAAATTGTAAATACCATTTTAGAAATATATCATTCTTTGGAAAATGGTTACTTCTCATTTCAGTTATATGCCTTTAAGATGAGCTAACGGTGGAGAGCTTATGGCAACGGTCCAGAGCAGGAAAAGAGCTCTCTAGGCAACGATGTCAGATGTCCCAGAAGGTCTAGGATGCCAGCTAGTGAGCAAGCAGTGACACAGATGCCACAGTTTAAAAATGCACTTCAGCTCTCTGTAGACAGCCAGGAAAACCTCATGAATAGCCACAGCTGTTGCTTACAAAGACAAGCAAAGCAGATAAAGCAATATCTACAATATGACAAAAAAACAAGCAAGTCCCAAATTTTGCAATGCTAATGAAGAACCTCCTGGTAATTCTAGCACCTCTACCCCATTCCAATCAAGCTCAGGATGCACCTGCAGGCCCTTGACTTTCTCCAGCTATAATTACTCACCTGGGACTGAGAGTTGCCGATGATACACAGCTGGAAGAATAAAATAGTCCAAAGGACAAACAGATCCATTTCTTTGAGCAGAATGTATTTCATCGTTTTTGATAGATGGTATTGCTGCCTTGAACTCCATAATGTCAGACTAGACCATAGTTTCCTCTGACTTTGATAACTCTATCTCACAAACCTCAAAAGTCAACTACTTATTAATTCATTCAATAGTGATTTGTTGGCCATCTACTATGAGCTAGCCATCTGCAATGACTGACTCTTTCACTCATCTGGTCAGAACGTCTAGACTCTTGCCCATTGTTGTCCTGACTGTGAGTATTTGCCCCCCAAACCGTGCTTAATCTCACATATTCCTGGTTCTATCCTTACTTGCTTCACCTGTACGCTAATATAGGTGGTGCTTTTGTTTTTGTTTAGTCACTAAGTCATGTCTGACTCTTCTGTGACCCTATGGACTGTAGCCCACAAGTCTCCTCTGTCCATGGGATTTGCCAGGCAAGAGTATTGGAGTGAATCATCATTTCCTCCTCCAGGAGATCAAGACTTTTTTTCAGAAAAATATTGCTATATCTCCGGTCAAGTTATGATGAAGAACATGGATGTCTTTGTGTTAACACCCAATATGTCTGGATAGCAAATTGTAAATACCATTTTAGAAATATATCATTCTTTGGAAAATGGTTACTTCTCATTTCAGTTATATGCCTTTAAGATGAGCTAAAGGTGGAGAGCTTATGGCAACTGTCCAGAGCAGGAAAAGAGCTCTCAAGGCAACGATGTCAGATGTCCCAGAAGGTCTAGGATGCCAGCTAGTGAGCAAGCAGTGACACAGATGCCACAGTTTAAAAAAATGCACTTCAGCTCTCTGTAGACAGCCAGGAAAACCTCATGAATAGCCACAGCTGTTGCTTACAAAGACAAGCAAAGCAGATAAAGCAATATCTACAATATGATGCAAATAAAGGTTAACAGCAAGTCCTTAAAATTGCTTTAAAACCAAATGGCAATTCAGCAATACCACGTTGTTTGGTGAGGCTACTAAGCTTTCCTCTTTATTAAATCATGGTGACTAACCTCATCTGAGAAGCCAGAAAATAACATGATGCAAACAGAGTATCATAAGGAAGAGACCTGGTTACAGTGGTCACCATAGGTATGCTATTCCCAATGAAGAGAGAAGTTATGACGAAGGGAACCAAACTCCCTGTGGAAGAATTTTCCTGTTGTCATACTATCCTTCCCATTTTAAAATTTCATTTTAATCCTAGTTCACCATCAGGAAGCAGTTTCTGTTTACAATGCAGTTCTTTAGAGGCTCTGCTAAGCACTAAATCTTTTAGCTTCTAAAGTGCAAAGAGTGTGTAACTTTGTGGATTACTAAGTCACCAATGCCTACTATTCTATCAGTGTGCATGTGTGTGTATATAGGGTTAATCCAGATAAAGAATATGTTTAGTATGTAAGTAAATACATCATTCATCGTGGCTGGCGCAGAGTTAGACAGTAAGTATTCAATGACTGCACAATTCAAAGGTCAAATAAATGAAGCAATCATTGTTTGAATTGAAATCAATTATATCAAAGATGTTTACAAAGTCAGTTTATTTGATAGATTTTATTATACAAAAAATATGGCATTTTATAAGAACTTTCAGGAAATGCCACTATGGATATGAATCAAAGAGAAAACATGAACAAAAAGTGCATGGGCAAAACTATGATGTGTCTTTGTGATGTCAAAATATTTAAATAAAGAAATGAAAAATTCAATAGGTTACCTAGCTGACATTTGGCATCATGAAAGTAGATATTTCTAAAAGCCTTTAGTATTCATTTATTCATCCTCAATATATATCTGCTGACTTTTTAGTATGCCATTCAGCTAGTACAGAGATTATTTAAGGTCCAAGTTTCCATGTAGGAATATAAACTATTTTAATTTTCCTTCCAGCTGAAAATCCTTGACGTTCCCCCGGCATTGCATTTTTCTTCCTGAAATAAGGGTCAAAATATCCAAAGCAGAAAATCAAATGGCAAAAAAATAAATCTACAATATGATGCAAATAAAGGTTAACAGCAAGTCCTTAAAATTGCTTTAAAACCAAATGGCAATTCAGCAATACCACGTTGTTTGGTGAGGCTACTAAGCTTTCCTCTTTATTAAATCATGGTGACTAACCTCATCTGAGAAGCCAGAAAATAACATGATGCAAACAGAGTATCATAAGGAAGAGACCTGGTTACAGTGGTCACCATAGGTATGCTATTCCCAATGAAGAGAGAAGTTATGACGAAGGGAACCAAACTCCCTGTGGAAGAATTTTCCTGTTGTCATACTATCCTTCCCATTTTAAAATTTCATTTTAATCCTAGTTCACCATCAGGAAGCAGTTTCTGTTTACAATGCAGTTCTTTAGAGGCTCTGCTAAGCACTAAATCTTTTAGCTTCTAAAGTGCAAAGAGTGTGTAACTTTGTGGATTACTAAGTCACCAATGCCTACTATTCTATCAGTGTGCATGTGTGTGTATATAGGGTTAATCCAGATAAAGAATATGTTTAGTATGTAAGTAAATACATCATTCATCGTGGCTGGCGCAGAGTTAGACAGTAAGTATTCAATGACTGCACAATTCAAAGGTCAAATAAATGAAGCAATCATTGTTTGAATTGAAATCAATTATATCAAAGATGTTTACAAAGTCAGTTTATTTGATAGATTTTATTATACAAAAAATATGGCATTTTATAAGAACTTTCAGGAAATGCCACTATGGATATGAATCAAAGAGAAAACATGAACAAAAAGTGCATGGGCAAAACTATGATGTGTCTTTGTGATGTCAAAATATTTAAATAAAGAAATGAAAAATTCAATAGGTTACCTAGCTGACATTTGGCATCATGAAAGTAGATATTTCTAAAAAGCCTTTAGTATTCATTTATTCATCCTCAATATATATCTGCTGACTTTTTAGTATGCCATTCAGCTAGTACAGAGATTATTTAAGGTCCAAGTTTCCATGTAGGAATATAAACTATTTTAATTTTCCTTCCAGCTGAAAATCCTTGACGTTCCCCCGGCATTGCATTTTTCTTCCCTGAAATAATTGGTTTGGAATGAATACACTCAATTCTCTAATCAAAGTGCTCTAGATTACTTGTAATCTTTGGTCACTTGGGCCATAGTGAAGATATGGATGCAAAATGTCCTATGATATTAGCATGAATGTAATCTCACAAATATGTACTACAACTAATCAGTCTGTATTATTGGATATATGGGTGATGAAAGTGATTATTTCAGATGAACTTAATAAATTATATTGCCTCTTACCAAAAGTATTGACAAATTGCTTGTAATCATGACCTAAAGCAAACAAATCACAGTAGATTCCCTTTCATGTACTTTCATATAGACAATGCATCTTTAATATTCTCAATTACCATTCCCATTTAGCTATTTGTTAGCATTTGGAAAATAGTGAACTCTTCATCAGTAGCATATTTCATCTCATTATTTTAAGTGTGCAGGTTGAGAAGTAAAATTTTCCAGTATTGTATACATAAACTGAAAATAGTTGATTATATTTTCATATATATTGTTAGAGCCTGTAATTATGGTTGGAACAGACTCTAATTTCTCATTTTAAAGCTATACCTGAAAAAGGGTCTGTGATACTTTTAAACAGGCTGCTATAATCATTAGGTGAAAACACTGCTTTGATAATGAGCATCCACATGTCTTCATCAAAAAGCATTTCTCTGATTTACTGTGAAAACAAAGTCAATTTAAACTCATATTGTTCACATAATAGTAACAATAAGACCAAAATCAAAGGTTCCTCAAAAATTTTGAGGTTACAGTCAACACTCTGCCCTTCTATCACTATAAAAATAAAAGCAAATAATAAACTGTTCTACTTTGAGGATCTGAAAACAAACAAAAGCTCTAACTTTCCTTATTCTAGTACAGTGAAAACAAGATTTAAATCTGGCTTTCAAAAGTAATGATTTACAATTGGACTTCTTTGTCGTGGGGGGAGATTGACATATCAGCAGCTTTCCATATGTAGTTTCATATCCAAGCTATTGTGTTCATCACCTCCTTTAGACAGATTTATCCTTAGTCTTTTGTTTCTTTTTAAAAATTTATTTATTTAAATTGGAGGATAATTACTTTACAATATTGTGATGACTTTTACCATACGTGAACATGATTCAGCCATACGTGTGTACCTCCCTTGGACTTCTTTTTTTTATTATTCTTTATTTTAAAGGTTTTACAGAGTTTTGTAGTTCACAGACATGTATGTTCCCAGATCAGTCATATGCATACCAATGGTCCCCACACACCCTGTTCCTCCCATCCCACCCCTCTGGACCATTGCCCCATGCCATTGTGAGCACTCCTATTCCCTTAGCACAATGACACTAGCTATCTTTTCCACACATGACAGTATAGGTTTCCATGTTACTCCCTCCATGCCTCCCCCTCCCTATTTCTTCCCCAAAATGTCCATATGTCTATGCTCTGCCTGTTTTTCCATGAGTTCACTGCGTGTGTTATCAAGACCATCCTACTAGATTCCATATATGTGTATTAGTATACTATATTTGTCTTTCTCTTTTTGACTTACTTTACTTTTTATGATAGGTTCTAGAGCCAGCCACTTCATTAGGACTGAGTCTTCTGCATTTCTTTTAATAGCTGAGTAGTATTCCATTGTATATGTGTACCAGAGCTTCTGTATCCATTCATTCGTGGACTTCTTTTTTATCTTGCCTTACCTCTGGCATTACATACACATATTTGCAAGGCTTATAGTAGTTTGTGGGTGAGGACTGTATGCATAAGGAGTGATATGTCATGATTTCTTATTAGCATTGATTGGAAATATGGTAATTTGTTCTCTTGAAAAATTAAATTGTTTTGAATGTTCAAAGAAACAAGGCTTAGTACAATGTTTTGTTGATATTTCACTTATAATATTTCCACAAGCCATAAATGGCAAACATAAGAAAATCATAAGTTACTATCTGATTTTTTTTTCCTTTGAGGTCATCTTTGAGAATTGTGTTCCAAAATCATCCAAAATATGTGGGTCCAGATGTACTATGAGCTTTAAATCTAGTATCTCCATAGTTAATTGATATGTTCCTTGAATACTTTGGGGTTTTTTTTTTTTTTTTTTAGATGCCAGTAAGAGCTAAATGTGATCTGTACCTAAATTTGAATTTTCTGGAGGAAAAAGATGAAACTGGTTCTGTTTTTAAGGATTTTTTTTAAACTTTTTTAAAATTTATTTATTTTTGGCTGTGTTGGGTCTTTGTTGATATGTGGGTTTAGCTGCTCTGCGGTATGTGGGATCTTCCCAGATCAGGGCTCGAACCTGTGTCTCCTGCATTGGCAGACAGGTTCTTATCCACTGAGCCACAAGGGAAGCCTGAAACTGGTTCTTAATTTGTTTCTTAGTAAGGGAAAGGACTTTGACAGCATTGGTTAATCTCCTGACCAACTAATATCTCCTTGTTAAACTATTTATTGGAAATAATTTCAAGAAATAAAAGTATTTTAAACAACACCCATATATCCTTTACGCAGGTTCATCTGTTGTTAATATTGCATTCCCTTTGCTCTCTTTCTTGATAGATTAAAAATATTTTCTTTCAAAACTGTTTGAGTGTGAACTGCATTAGTCACAGCCTTTCAATCTTAAATTTTTCATCATGTATCTCCTAAGAATAGAGATATTCTCTTACATAATGACAAGTTCATGCCTTTTAGTTGAATTTGAACAACAGGAGATAGCTTACCATCTGCAGTTTCATCACCTCCGAAATGCTGTCGGTAGAAGAGCATCAGTTCAATATTGTAGCATTTGTAGATGACCACAAGCAGTACAAGGAGGAGGAAGATTGCTCCCAGGCCTCCTGCAAGCTCAATTTTGTAGATTAAATCTGGAATAAATGAAATAAACAGGAAAAGATAATTAAATCAGGACCACAGAGGAACTTCCAGTATGTCCAGTGTGTCTAAGATGTACAAGCCATTCTGCCTTCTTTTTTTTTTTTTTTTTTTTGGCCACTTCTATTGGTCTTTCATTTACCTATTTTTGTCCATCTTTGTTCTTTGGTGTCTGGGCCTCCCATTGCAGTGGCCTCTCTCTCTGCAGAGCACTGGCTCTGGGCACATGTACCAGACTTTTTTACTTTCAGAGCACATGGGATCTTCCCAGGCCAGGGATTGAACTGGTGCCCTTGCACTGCAAGGCGGTGTTAACTAGTATCTCCATAGTTAATTGATATGTTCCTTGAATACTTTGGGGTTTTTTTTTTTTTTTTTTAGATGCCAGTAAGAGCTAAATGTGATCTGTACCTAAATTTGAATTTTCTGGAGGAAAAAGATGAAACTGGTTCTGTTTTTAAGGATTTTTTTTAAACTTTTTTAAAATTTATTTATTTTTGGCTGTGTTGGGTCTTTGTTGATATGTGGGTTTAGCTGCTCTGCGGTATGTGGGATCTTCCCAGATCAGGGCTCGAACCTGTGTCTCCTGCATTGGCAGACAGGTTCTTATCCACTGAGCCACAAGGGAAGCCTGAAACTGGTTCTTAATTTGTTTCTTAGTAAGGGAAAGGACTTTGACAGCATTGGTTAATCTCCTGACCAACTAATATCTCCTTGTTAAACTATTTATTGGAAATAATTTCAAGAAATAAAAGTATTTTAAACAACACCCATATATCCTTTACGCAGGTTCATCTGTTGTTAATATTGCATTCCCTTTGCTCTCTTTCTTGATAGATTAAAAATATTTTCTTTCAAAACTGTTTGAGTGTGAACTGCATTAGTCACAGCCTTTCAATCTTAAATTTTCATCATGTATCTCCTAAGAATAGAGATATTCTCTTACATAATGACAAGTTCATGCCTTTTAGTTGAATTTGAACAACAGGAGATAGCTTACCATCTGCAGTTTCATCACCTCCGAAATGCTGTCGGTAGAAGAGCATCAGTTCAATATTGTAGCATTTGTAGATGACCACAAGCAGTACAAGGAGGAGGAAGATTGCTCCCAGGCCTCCTGCAAGCTCAATTTTGTAGATTAAATCTGGAATAAATGAAATAAACAGGAAAAGATAATTAAATCAGGACCACAGAGGAACTTCCAGTATGTCCAGTGTGTCTAAGATGTACAAGCCATTCTGCCTTCTTTTTTTTTTTTTTTTTTTTGGCCACTTCTATTGGTCTTTCATTTACCTATTTTTGTCCATCTTTGTTCTTTGGTGTCTGGGCCTCCCATTGCAGTGGCCTCTCTCTCTGCAGAGCACTGGCTCTGGGCACATGTACTCCAGAGCTCTGGTTTGGTAGTTGGACACATTGGTCCAGCTGCTCTGCAGCACATGGGATCTTCCCAGGCCAGGGATTGAACTGGTGCCCCTTGCACTGCAAGGCGGTGTCCTTACCCACTGGACCACCAGGGAAGCCCCATTCTGCTTTTCTTTACAGAAGATTCTCACTTAAAGCACTCAGTAGATGTGGTCTTGATACATTCATGTAAATTGATATTTTGTTAAATTAACTAATTCGCTTCTAAATATTTGAGAAATTTTACTGTTGAAAGTTATAAGTCTATCTGAAAAAGAAGAGTCTCCCCTACTTTGGTTTGAACATATCTAGATCCCACATTACTTGAAGTGTATTTCAGGAAATGATCAGAACAGACTTTTACTGGGTTCATGTCCAATATTTTGTTGTTTCTGTTAAATTATCTTGCTAAGCCAAAATCTAATACTTCTTAGGCCATTTAGGCCATATTCTCCTACAGGAGAACAGCATCATAAAATTATTCTCAGAATCAAATAAAATCTAATTAGCTTGCAGGGTTTAACTATTTCATTTAACCATGGTAGAACATAATCCAATGGAAGGTAGGCAGGGGAAATTAGCTAATCCATTTTCCTTAATTATTTGAATAAATGACTAACTTTGTATGTGATAATAATATGCCCAATGGAGCTAAAAGAGCATGAGAAATGCAGGTTAATCACTTGGCCTATTCAGCCAACAAAAGAGTACCTGATAGCAGCCTTAGGCTCTTCCAGTGGGACACCCTTCGAACCCTGAGGGTTGGAAAAATTAAATCAATGCATAATGAAAGGAGACATAATATATTCCAGGCTCAGGGAGTAGTGACTTACCTGTAGTTTAATTAGTAATATTAATAAATCTAGGGTGTATCATCAAAAGAGGGGATAGTATAATGGAATTTTTAGAAAGAGGAAGTCAGAGAAGAATTTAGAATATAAATTCAGCAATGTCCAGAGAAGTGCTGAATCTGAAAGATACCAGACCAGAGACATTTTCCACTTAGGGACAAGGGAAATTCATTGGTCTCAGCATAATACAGGTAAAACTACCTTAAAATGAGCTAAGTTCTCTTTAATCTAATTTCATAATTACAAAGTGACTCTTTTACTATTACTTCAGCTTACCATAAACTGAAACCATAAACTGAGAAAGGGAGTGGCATTTTGGTTTGTACATCAGCTGCTTATGAGTTTGCTTGGGATCAGTCAGCCTACCTTGCATGCATCAATTCTGGCCAGATCAAATCGATGGCCATGATAGTCTGCCATTCTTAAAGGTCTCTTGATAAGAAGATCATTAATCATCAGTCTTTCCCCGAGACTGTCCCTGTCTCTATATAGACTTATTGTTTAAGATAAATTAGGTTCAATGCAATAATTAAGAAAAAAGATAAGTATATATATATAATATATATATTACATGTAACATATATTAGAGATAAAATTATCTACTAGTCTACTATCTATTCTCTAAGTAATCTATTAGAGCAAGAATTGTTGGTCTAAAATCATCGATAAAGAATCTGATTCAGTGGTTTGTTCACTTACCCAAGGTCATATACCTAAGAAATGGCCAAGATGGGATTTGAGACCAGATAGTCTAATTTCAAATTTAAGGTTCTTTTTATTACACCACAGTTTTATAAGCTCCATCCTGCAAAGTGACAATGAAAGCCTTCTCTCTATTCCCCCATAGGACTGTTGGTAGTGCTTCTTAAGAACATATGACTTGCAGTGAATTCTGGCTCCTTCTGCCTTTTCCATTTCAAGGAAAGAAGCTAGTCTACCATTGCCAGGCAGAATGCTAGGTCTTATTAGATCTCAGGCAGGTTATTGAAGGGCATTGGGGAATCCTGTAGGAACCAGGGAAAAAGGAGGAACTCCTTAGAGTCCAGCATATGAGGAAAGGTTTTAGGTTTTGTGGGGAAATAAAGAATTTGGTATTTTAAAGGAGGTATGGAGGAAGGAAGGAGATGGTAGTGGCCAGAGACAGTCAGGAATAGTCACTGAGAAGACATACAATGTTATTCTTTTTGAATAGGAAAAGAGAGAGAAGGATGGAAAAGAGAAGGCAGTGAAGCTGCTGTGAGAGACAAAATATGTTAATAAGGAGCATCATGAGGGGGCACTTGTGAGTGGGAAAGGAAATTGGAATCTACCTCTGTCTTGTCTGCTATAAGAGGTGGTCGTTTTGAAATTTAAGTCACAAAACGTCAGGTAAAACATAATCCTAACTTACATTAGCTCTGCCTCCTGCCCTCCCTATAATTGAAAGTGGCTCCCTAGGAAGCACTGCCTGCCTCTGTGTGGGTGGTAAGGCAAGCTTCCTTATGAGACCTCTGTGGGGCTGCAGTATCATAATCTTCACTTGTTTTCTCACCATGTTACATCAATTATGCATTTTTAATAGCTCATATTAAACTGAAAGAGCAATATGACTTTTTGTTTACTCTGAAAACTGAATTCTCTTTGATCTTAGATTATTGATTGTCTTGATTCAACATGTTTATCCTGTTGTAAAATGTTCCTTAAATGTTGTCATTTTTTTGTTTGTTTTTGAACTCTGTCTCTATATCTCTCCCTTGGTGTCTCACTCTCTGGTCAGAACAGCTTTCACCTGTTTTCGAAGTCACTTAATAGGCTTTTTTTTTCCAGCAATTTTTATGTTATTTACAGAGAAGAGTTGCTATTAGGTAGATGGAAAACTTCAGCAGCCGGTACAATTTGTGTTCCCAAGTAGTAGACACCTTTTTCAGCAGTAAATTTATGGAAGACAGTTGTGATGTGAATAGAACCTTTGCGGTTTTGGGGTCCATTTTATAAAAATGTCTTTGAAAGATATTACCTAATGATGGCTCTTTACATTGAAAACTGTAGACCTAGACCCCTTGATTCAACCAATATTGCTTGATTCATCCCAGACAGTCACCTTAAAAGGTAAACACATATCCTATAATCAGAGGGCAGAACTGCCATCAACCAGATGACACCTGGTTTTTCTTTTGTCTTCTGTTTTCAACTGCCATTTTCTGTCTCAGCAGGATATATACTTCTAGGGACATTTCCTAACTAAGAAGGTAAAAGTCATTTTATTTTGGACTTTTTTTGCATGGTAAGAAAAAGTTCTTTTGAATAGGAAAAGAGAGAGAAGGATGGAAAAGAGAAGGCAGTGAAGCTGCTGTGAGAGACAAAATATGTTAATAAGGAGCATCATGAGGGGGCACTTGTGAGTGGGAAAGGAAATTGGAATCTACCTCTGTCTTGTCTGCTATAAGAGGTGGTCGTTTTGAAATTTAAGTCACAAAACGTCAGGTAAAACATAATCCTAACTTACATTAGCTCTGCCTCCTGCCCTCCCTATAATTGAAAGTGGCTCCCTAGGAAGCACTGCCTGCCTCTGTGTGGGTGGTAAGGCAAGCTTCCTTATGAGACCTCTGTGGGGCTGCAGTATCATAATCTTCACTTGTTTTCTCACCATGTTACATCAATTATGCATTTTTAATAGCTCATATTAAACTGAAAGAGCAATATGACTTTTTGTTTACTCTGAAAACTGAATTCTCTTTGATCTTAGATTATTGATTGTCTTGATTCAACATGTTTATCCTGTTGTAAAATGTTCCTTAAATGTTGTCATTTTTTTGTTTGTTTTTGAACTCTGTCTCTATATCTCTCCCTTGGTGTCTCACTCTCTGGTCAGAACAGCTTTCACCTGTTTTCGAAGTCACTTAATAGGCTTTTTTTTTCCAGCAATTTTTATGTTATTTACAGAGAAGAGTTGCTATTAGGTAGATGGAAAACTTCAGCAGCCGGTACAATTTGTGTTCCCAAGTAGTAGACACCTTTTTCAGCAGTAAATTTATGGAAGACAGTTGTGATGTGAATAGAACCTTTGCGGTTTTGGGGTCCATTTTATAAAAATGTCTTTGAAAGATATTACCTAATGATGGCTCTTTACATTGAAAACTGTAGACCTAGACCCCTTGATTCAACCAATATTGCTTGATTCATCCCAGACAGTCACCTTAAAAGGTAAACACATATCCTATAATCAGAGGGCAGAACTGCCATCAACCAGATGACACCTGGTTTTTCTTTTGTCTTCTGTTTTCAACTGCCATTTTCTGTCTCAGCAGGATATATACTTCTAGGGACATTTCCTAACTAAGAAGGTAAAAGTCATTTTATTTGGACTGTGTTGTGTATGCACTCGACAAGGACAGAGATAGCCAGAACAGGAAATATTTATGGGATTGTAACTTTTTCTAGGCACCCAAAGTACAAGCATAGTTCTTTTTAACCTTGTTAGTTTGAACTCAACTACATGTTCTTCACTTTGAACATGAAGATCAGACAATATAAGACAGGACAAATAGCATCTGAAGTCAAGGGGTGAAGCTGAAGTGTTCTGAGCTTGCTCATAATTTGGGAAGCAGGTTAACAGATCCCACATGAGGATTTCCTACACAGGTTGGGCATTCAGACTGAGAAAGTGGTACTAGGAATGAAGAGAAAGAGGTATTTGTTGATATGCCTCTGTGGTAAAGGGAGCATGCATAGAGAAGACACAACCATCAAAATTTCCCTAGCATTAAGTTCAGAATCTTGGTTCACTCAAAAAACAACTAGAATGAATTTCTTACTAAAATGTTCATTGTACTTGTAAACAGATCATCAGAGAGTGAGGAAGTGGTAGGTTAGTAAATGCAGGTAGAAGATGCATAGGTAAGGGGAATCTTGCTTTGAGAAAGGCTGACCCTGTTAATTGCATATACTAGACATGAGCTGTCATTTTACAAAAGGCCTTTTCTGTCTGTGAAAGGGCTCATGAACTGTTTCTTTTCTATCATGATCACTTAGGGCATTTTTGATACCTGATTAGATCATCAGGAAGTTATTGTTCCATTAAAGGAGCCCTACTCATATTTCAGATGGAAACATTGTGACTACTACATACCAGGCTATGTTATGATAAAGCCGGAAAGGTTCAGCTTGAAAGGAAATAACTGAAATGTTGCAAGACAAACCAGAGTTCAGTCTGATTTAATATGTTGTATCTGGACCATAGGGTTTCTTGTTCTTTTCTGGACCTCGATCATACTATTGATGTATCAATGTGAGAGTCAGACTGTAATGAAGGCTGAGTGCCAAAGAATTGATGTTTTTGAATTGTGGTGTTGGAGAAGACTCTCTAGAGTCCCTTGAACTGCAAAGAGATCAAACCAGTCAATCCTAAAGGAAATCAACCCTGAATATTCATTGGAAGGACTGATACTGAAGCTGAAGTTCCAATACTTTGGCCACCTGATGTGAAGAGATGACTCACTGGGAAGGAGCCTGATGTTGGGAAAAATAGGAGGCAGAAGGAGAAGGGGATGATGGAGCATGAGATGGCTGGATGGCATCACTGAGTCCAGTGGACATGAGTTTGAGCAAACTCTGGAAGATGGTGAAGAACAGGGAAGCCAGGCGTGCTATAATCCATGGAGCTGCAAAGAGTCAGACACAACTGAGCAACTGAACTGAACCATATTGCTGAGAGCTCCAATGAAACTGGAGGAAGGGAAGATGAACTGCATCCTTTTGAGAAGCAAAGTAAAAAAATTCAACTGCTACCTAAAACAGAGAGTACAAACTTGTATACCATGGGCCAGAAGAAAAAAAAAAGGGTTTTTTTGGTCTATGTGTTTCCCCCACAGTGGATACTAATATTTAAAAATCAAAATATTGCATATCCAGTCTTTCAACCTCACTTGTTAATTTTGAAGCTCTCATATCCTTAGGCTTACATTTCAGCAAGCATGGCAATAATCTTCTAGGAAAGGGTAATGACTTCCCTTTAAAGCACTGCATGTTTTATCTAGTCTGTGTTTAATATCCAGTCCTCTTTTTCTTTTAATTGTCATATCTTCCTGCCTACTGAAGTCTTTTGAATTTTCATCCCTCAATCTGAAAACTGACTGTTTCGAAGAGAAAATGCATTCAGATAACCCAAAATAGATACTAGTCAAGACCAGATCTCAGGGAAATCCTCTCTTTACTAATCCTTTTTGTCCATCCTCCACACAATTGCTCTGGTGAGCTGGGAGGGCCATTTTCACTCAACAAATGCCTTTGAGCACTTACTATATATTCAATGTACTCAAGATACACCAGTAAGTAAGGCAGGAAAAAGTCCCTGTTTTTATGAAGCTTACATTGTAGTGTTGTGTCAGGTGTGGGTGGAGACAAGTAGAAAACAAATACAGAATATGGTATCAGACAGTAATAAATAAAAAAATAGATGTTTTTGAATTGTGGTGTTGGAGAAGACTCTCTAGATTGCTGCAAGAGATGCAATCCTAAAGGAAATCAACCCTGAATATTCATTGGAAGGACTGATACTGAAGCTGAAGTTCCAATACTTTGGCCACCTGATGTGAAGAGATGACTCACTGGGAAGGAGCCTGATGTTGGGAAAAATAGGAGGCAGAAGGAGAAGGGGATGATGGAGCATGAGATGGCTGGATGGCATCACTGAGTCCAGTGGACATGAGTTTGAGCAAACTCTGGAAGATGGTGAAGAACAGGGAAGCCAGGCGTGCTATAATCCATGGAGCTGCAAAGAGTCAGACACAACTGAGCAACTGAACTGAACCATATTGCTGAGAGCTCCAATGAAACTGGAGGAAGGGAAGATGAACTGCATCCTTTTGAGAAGCAAAGTAAAAAAATTCAACTGCTACCTAAAACAGAGAGTACAAACTTGTATACCATGGGCCAGAAGAAAAAAAAAAAAGGGTTTTTTTGGTCTATGTGTTTCCCCCACAGTGGATACTAATATTTAAAAATCAAAATATTGCATATCCAGTCTTTCAACCTCACTTGTTAATTTTGAAGCTCTCATATCCTTAGGCTTACATTTCAGCAAGCATGGCAATAATCTTCTAGGAAAGGGTAATGACTTCCCTTTAAAGCACTGCATGTTTTATCTAGTCTGTGTTTAATATCCAGTCCTCTTTTTCTTTTAATTGTCATATCTTCCTGCCTACTGAAGTCTTTTGAATTTTCATCCCTCAATCTGAAAACTGACTGTTTCGAAGAGAAAATGCATTCAGATAACCCAAAATAGATACTAGTCAAGACCAGATCTCAGGGAAATCCTCTCTTTACTAATCCTTTTTGTCCATCCTCCACACAATTGCTCTGGTGAGCTGGGAGGGCCATTTTCACTCAACAAATGCCTTTGAGCACTTACTATATATTCAATGTACTCAAGATACACCAGTAAGTAAGGCAGGAAAAAGTCCCTGTTTTTATGAAGCTTACATTGTAGTGTTGTGTCAGGTGTGGGTGGAGACAAGTAGAAAACAAATACAGAATATGGTATCAGACAGTAATAAATAAAATAAACAGAAATAGAGCCAAGGGAGAGGGAAAAGAACATGATGGATTGTCCATCAATGGATGAATAGATCTAGAAAATCTGACATATATACACAATGGAATATTATTCAGCCTTAATAAAGGAAGAGATTCTTGTCATTTGCTACAACATAGATGCATCTGGAGGGCATTATGCTAAGTAAAATAAGGTAGACATAAAAAGATAAATACAGTGTATGATATCACTTATATGTGGAATTTAAAAAAAGTTGAAGTCATAAAAATAGAAAAGAAAAAAGTGTCTATCAGGATGGAGGGTGGGGGAGGAAATAGGGAGAGATTAGTAAAAGGATACAAAGTTCAGGTAGATGAAGATGGTTGGAGGATCTAACGTATAACTTGGTGACAGTAGTGGATAACACTGTATTGTGTCATTGAAATTTGCTAGGAAGATATAACTTGAATGTTCTCACACAGAGAGAAATAAAAGGTAGATATGTGAGGTAATTGATGTGTTAATTAGCTCAATGGGGAGAGTCATTTCCCAATGTACAAATAAATCATGTTGTACACTTAAAATATCTTACAATTTTGTCAGTTTTATCTGGTGACTGATATGGTAAAGAATCTACCAGCAATGCAAGAGACCCGGGTCTGATCCCTGGGTTGGGAAGATCCCATGGAAAAGGGAATGGCTACCCACTCCAGTATTCTTGGAGAATTCCTTGGACAGAGGAGCCTGGTGGGGCTACAGTTCATGGGATTGCAGAGTCGGACACAATTGAGTGACACACACTTTCACTTTTGTAACTTCAATAAAGCTAAAAAAAATTTTTTAAGAAAGGTATTTGGGCCATATCACTTTATAAAGAGTAGCCAGGGAAAGGCCTATTGAGTAGGTAATATTTAAACAGAAACCTATAAGAAAAGAGGGAGTGAGTCATGGGAACTGCTGGGGAAAGAGTGTTCCGGGAAGAGGAAATAGCAAGTGCAAAGATCAGAAGCCAGTTCTGTGCTTGATGAGCATAAGACACAGCAAGGAGGCTGGTGGAACAAAGTACAGAATATGGTATCAGACAGTAATAAATAAAATAAACAGAAATAGAGCCAAGGGAGAGGGAAAAGAACATGATGGATTGTCCATCAATGGATGAATAGATCTAGAAAATCTGACATATATACACAATGGAATATTATTCAGCCTTAATAAAGGAAGAGATTCTTGTCATTTGCTACAACATAGATGCATCTGGAGGGCATTATGCTAAGTAAAATAAGGTAGACATAAAAAGATAAATACAGTGTATGATATCACTTATATGTGGAATTTAAAAAAAGTTGAAGTCATAAAAATAGAAAAGAAAAAAGTGTCTATCAGGATGGAGGGTGGGGGAGGAAATAGGGAGAGATTAGTAAAAGGATACAAAGTTCAGGTAGATGAAGATGGTTGGAGGATCTAACGTATAACTTGGTGACAGTAGTGGATAACACTGTATTGTGTCATTGAAATTTGCTAGGAAGATATAACTTGAATGTTCTCACACAGAGAGAAATAAAAGGTAGATATGTGAGGTAATTGATGTGTTAATTAGCTCAATGGGGAGAGTCATTTCCCAATGTACAAATAAATCATGTTGTACACTTAAAATATCTTACAATTTTGTCAGTTTTATCTGGTGACTGATATGGTAAAGAATCTACCAGCAATGCAAGAGACCCGGGTCTGATCCCTGGGTTGGGAAGATCCCATGGAAAAGGGAATGGCTACCCACTCCAGTATTCTTGGAGAATTCCTTGGACAGAGGAGCCTGGTGGGGCTACAGTTCATGGGATTGCAGAGTCGGACACAATTGAGTGACACACACTTTCACTTTTGTAACTTCAATAAAGCTAAAAAAAATTTTTTAAGAAAGGTATTTGGGCCATATCACTTTATAAAGAGTAGCCAGGGAAAGGCCTATTGAGTAGGTAATATTTAAACAGAAACCTATAAGAAAAGAGGGAGTGAGTCATGGGAACTGCTGGGGAAAGAGTGTTCCGGGAAGAGGAAATAGCAAGTGCAAAGATCAGAAGCCAGTTCTGTGCTTGATGAGCATAAGACACAGCAAGGAGGCTGTCTGTGTGAGTTTTAAGGTGGATTGTGGTATAAAATGAGATCAGAAATGTCTTGAAGGATATGGCAAAGATTTGGGGTTTCATTCTAAGTGTAACAGCGTGGTGATTTACTTACTAAGTGGTGTTAAACTCTTGCGACCCCATGGACTCCAGCTTGCCAGACTCCTCTGTCCATGGGATTTTCAATGCAATAATACTGGAGTGGGTTGCCATTCTCTTCTCCAGGGAATCTTCCTGGCACAGGGATCAAACCCAGGTCTCCCACATTGCAGGCAGATTCTTTATTGACTGAACCAGTAGGGAAATAAAAGTTCTATAGTTGGATGGTTCTGACTAGAGAAATGATAAGATCTGACCTATGTATTTAAAAGACAACTCCAGACTGTTGAGAATAGACTGTAAGAGGACAAGAGGGAAACAAGAAGACCAGTTATGGTGCAATTGCAGTGAGCCAGGTAATTTATGCTGGTGGCTCAGATTCAGATAGTAACAGTAAAGGTGAGGAAAGTGCTCATGTAGATATGCTTTAAAAGTACAGCCATGAAATTTGCTACTAGACTAGATACAGCATGTGTGAGCAGAGAAAAGAAAAAGTTAAGGATGACTCCAAGGATATTTGGTCTGAGCAACTGGAAGGATGGTGATGGAGATGGAGAAGGCAACTGGAGGATCAAGTTTATAGGGAGGAGAAATCAGCAATCCTGTGTATGACAAGCGAAGCTTCATATGCCTACTAGATACATCTACTAGTGGAGCTCTTGAATTGCTGTTGAATAGGCAGTTACGAATACAACTCTGGAGTATAGGCAAGAAGTCCAAGCTAAAGACATAAATTTGGGAGACGTCATCAAATAAATCATGAGCAAAAGTAAAGTGGAGATGGAATGAAATCATCCTGGGAGTGAGAAGAGGGGACCTGAATCCTGGGGAACTAAAATGTTTAGCAATTAGGAAGATGAGAATCAATATTCTTAGTTATTGATGATTTAGAGACATTTTCTTGTAGAAGCCATGGGAGATAGCAGTTTCACCGTGTACCTTGGTTTCTAGTTTCAGATGATTATAAGTGAAGGACTGCTAGTATTTGCTTTACTTGTTAAAGGAAAATTGATTTATTTTAAAACTCAAGGCTATTTATATCTCTACTGACAGACTATATGATAAGACCCCCTCATTATTTTTCCTCAGAGCAGATTTTTCACTGCAACACTTTATATATTTTGTGCGATTTTTTGCTTCATGTGTAAGGTTTGTCTTTCTTTGCACCCTCCCCTGCCCTGAAGACTATAATCCCCACACCAACTTGGGGATGTCTGTTTCTTAGTACCTAACATGATGTTTGCTATGCATGATCCTCAATAATAAAAGAGAACATTATTCATTTATTAACCAGAATGGGTTCTAAATGCCTATTAGTGGTGAGACACTGCCCAAGTTACTTAGGATACTTAGGTGTAGTTGAGTCTGGCTTGGAGCATCTCTACGCCTAAAATAAGACAGAGATGGACAGGAAGAAAGCTATCCTTTCAACAAGATATCTGAGCGTGATCAATGTCTGCCCTTCATGTAGGGGGACAAGTGGTTGCTTAGTCCATATAAGCTATCAAGTTCCATTTAATAACAAACCTTATTTGACCATGGTATATTTCATACCATATCGTTATTATTTGAGCCTCAAAGTGACTCACAAATAGGTATTATTACTCCTACTTTATAGATCAGGAAACTAAGGTTTAGGATGTCTAATCAGACAAGTTAGTTCTACTAAAGTAGGTCGCTGAGTCAGTGGCTGCACCAGGACCTCAAGAAGTAGGGTCTCTTAATTTCACTTACCATGTTAGACTCCTCTATACTTGAATACCTCATTATTTTAAAATGAAGTCAAGTCCAACAAACAGTGCTAGAGAGATAAAAAGCCTTATTCTCAAAATAATGACATTTTCCTCCTTCTCCTAGAGTTGCTGGTCAAGGTCAAGTATTAGGGCTGGTAGGAAAATAGAAATTCCATCTTGGCTACAAGGTACAACTAGTGACCTTGTTAACTGAGTCTGTTCTATTGATGATTTAGAGACATTTTCTTGTAGAAGCCATGGGAGATAGCAGTTTCACCGTACCTTGGTTTCTAGTTTCAGATGATTATAAGTGAAGGACTGCTAGTATTTGCTTTACTTGTTAAAGGAAAATTGATTTATTTTAAAACTCAAGGCTATTTATATCTCTACTGACAGACTATATGATAAGACCCCCTCATTATTTTTCCTCAGAGCAGATTTTTCACTGCAACACTTTATATATTTTGTGCGATTTTTTGCTTCATGTGTAAGGTTTGTCTTTCTTTGCACCCTCCCCTGCCCTGAAGACTATAATCCCCACACCAACTTGGGGATGTCTGTTTCTTAGTACCTAACATGATGTTTGCTATGCATGATCCTCAATAATAAAAGAGAACATTATTCATTTATTAACCAGAATGGGTTCTAAATGCCTATTAGTGGTGAGACACTGCCCAAGTTACTTAGGATACTTAGGTGTAGTTGAGTCTGGCTTGGAGCATCTCTACGCCTAAAATAAGACAGAGATGGACAGGAAGAAAGCTATCCTTTCAACAAGATATCTGAGCGTGATCAATGTCTGCCCTTCATGTAGGGGGACAAGTGGTTGCTTAGTCCATATAAGCTATCAAGTTCCATTTAATAACAAACCTTATTTGACCATGGTATATTTCATACCATATCGTTATTATTTGAGCCTCAAAGTGACTCACAAATAGGTATTATTACTCCTACTTTATAGATCAGGAAACTAAGGTTTAGGATGTCTAATCAGACAAGTTAGTTCTACTAAAGTAGGTCGCTGAGTCAGTGGCTGCACCAGGACCTCAAGAAGTAGGGTCTCTTAATTTCACTTACCATGTTAGACTCCTCTATACTTGAATACCTCATTATTTTAAAATGAAGTCAAGTCCAACAAACAGTGCTAGAGAGATAAAAAGCCTTATTCTCAAAATAATGACATTTTCCTCCTTCTCCTAGAGTTGCTGGTCAAGGTCAAGTATTAGGGCTGGTAGGAAAATAGAAATTCCATCTTGGCTACAAGGTACAACTAGTGACCTTGTTAACTGAGTCTGTTCTATTGCTCCATAGTTTAGACAAAAAAGAAAACTGATTGAGAACATTTGTTCTGTTACATTTACAAAACCTTTGCCAGATGCGCACATACACGAAGTATTTAGCCTTCTGCAGTAATCAAGAGCCAATCTTGGAAGCTGTTCCAGCTGCTGGAACTGTTGCTCCTATATCTGCTTTTATCTCTTTTATTTGTAAATTCATAGTGTCTTGTCTTTGCCCATTATATATAATCTCTGCCCCATATGGAATCAGCTCTAGAGAATGATCTACATAAACATCAAACTATTTAAAAATATATGCACCTGCTGAAGGCCTTGAACACTAACTAGGTCATATCATGAAACATTGTTCATAGTTTTCATTATAACAGTAAATGATACTATTCATTATTTCTATTTATATTTTAGTCAGGGAATTAAGAAGTGACTTTGTTTCTCATCCAACAGTAAAACTGCTAGAATTTCATTTAAACAATACAAGATTGAAGGTGACAAACAGAGAAAATTTTAAGTATCAATGCTCAGTAAATTTTATGTAACACTTATGAACAAGGTATAATTCATCTCACTGGATTTTTTAAAAAAATATTTTAATTGGAGGATAATTACTTTACAATATAATGATGGTTTTTGCCATATATCAGTATGAACTGGCCATAGGAATACATGTGTCCCCTCCATCCTGAACCCCTCTCCTACTTCCCTCCCCACCCCATCCTTCCAGGTTGTTACAGAGTCTTATTGGGAATGCTAACTGGTACAATCACTATGGAAAACAGTATGTAGATTCCTTTTAAAAATAGGAATAGAACTACCATACAACCCAGCTGTCTCATTGGATTTAACACAATTTGACAATATTTCATTTCATCGATCTACTTCATAATGGTATGAAAGATCATAGTCATTTTATGTTAATGTCCACAGCAAGAGAGAGATTTTTCCTTCCAAAGGAAAACTAATTAGTAGAAATTTATACTAAATGATAAAATCAGGCCATACTTCAATAGTTACTTGGTAGCAAAACAAACTATAGTAACAGTTATAAAAATAAATACCCTTTTTACGCAGCAGAACACTGGCATGCTTCCGTCCATTTCGGTTTTCCACATGGCAGGTATAATTTGCCAGGTCAGCCTCCACCACTGAATCAAAGATGAGTGCCAACTCAACTTCTTTTTCTCCAAGATGCTCTTTGAGGAGCCTGAAATAAAGGAAAGTATTCTTGGCTAAATGGGTTTGATTTGGGGACAGACCAGTGATGCAGAGACTAAAGATAGTTATGTAGCTCACTAAGGTCTCCAGTGGGATGGAGAGTCCTGATGGGGGTATGTGCAGAAACTTCAAAAAGAAAACACAAAACATGACTTTTAAGATAAAGATCAGATTGGCAAGGCAAAAAGTGAGGAATTCACTCAGCAAAAAAAAAAAAAAAATATTAACATGCCGCTAGGTTTTGACAAATGAAGCTGGAATAATTTGTGTGGCAGACAGGAGGAGACAGCACCATATTCTAAGCTGAGCTTATAAAAACAAGTTGATCTTCGCATCGTGGCATGAGAGGAAAGAAGTCTGTAGAACTGTACCATCTGTGTTAGAGTTTTGACAACAGGAGGTAAGACAGTAAAGAAAGGGATCTTGAAAAGGATTGCCTTACGAGAAATAAAGTAAGGGTGTTTAGTGGCATATAATATCAATAAGAAACCTGTTCTCTACTCTCTCCTGCCTTTTGTCCAATGCAAGCATATACCCCTAATCCTCCAATGACCTACCATAGCCCTGCCTTTTCCTGACATTGGTTGCCACTTGTCTTTCTCCTTCCCTCTGTACCCTTCTGTCTCCACAAGAGAAACTGCCCTACATGATAGTTTTTCATAGGCCTTTTCATAGCCCTGCCTTCTGCTTTTTTAAGTGAGTTTGTAGGTCTTGAACAGCCAGTAACAGTTGTTCTCCACAGAGGAACTGAGTTGCCATGAACCTTTCTGAAGGAGTGAGGCTCTTACTTCTTTGAAGAGTTATATTCTCACTAATGGCCAGCTGCCTTCTGGAGATGAAAGTGGTACCCTGGTGACTTTTACAGCAAGAGAGAGATTTTCCTTCCAAAGGAAAACTAATTAGTAGAAATTTATACTAAATGATAAAATCAGGCCATACTTCAATAGTTACTTGGTAGCAAAACAAACTATAGTAACAGTTATAAAAATAAATACCCTTTTTACGCAGCAGAACACTGGCATGCTTCCGTCCATTTCGGTTTTCCACATGGCAGGTATAATTTGCCAGGTCAGCCTCCACCACTGAATCAAAGATGAGTGCCAACTCAACTTCTTTTTCTCCAAGATGCTCTTTGAGGAGCCTGAAATAAAGGAAAGTATTCTTGGCTAAATGGGTTTGATTTGGGGACAGACCAGTGATGCAGAGACTAAAGATAGTTATGTAGCTCACTAAGGTCTCCAGTGGGATGGAGAGTCCTGATGGGGGTATGTGCAGAAACTTCAAAAAGAAAACACAAAACATGACTTTTAAGATAAAGATCAGATTGGCAAGGCAAAAAGTGAGGAATTCACTCAGCAAAAAAAAAAAAAAAAAATATTAACATGCCGCTAGGTTTTGACAAATGAAGCTGGAATAATTTGTGTGGCAGACAGGAGGAGACAGCACCATATTCTAAGCTGAGCTTATAAAAACAAGTTGATCTTCGCATCGTGGCATGAGAGGAAAGAAGTCTGTAGAACTGTACCATCTGTGTTAGAGTTTTGACAACAGGAGGTAAGACAGTAAAGAAAGGGATCTTGAAAAGGATTGCCTTACGAGAAATAAAGTAAGGGTGTTTAGTGGCATATAATATCAATAAGAAACCTGTTC
This sequence comes from Tragulus kanchil, assembly GCA_022376925.1. Lineage (NCBI taxonomy): Eukaryota > Metazoa > Chordata > Mammalia > Artiodactyla > Tragulidae > Tragulus > Tragulus kanchil. The sequence goes on along the minus strand of JAIOJX010000001.1, from coordinate 58,317,127 downwards.
TCTACTCTCTCCTGCCTTTTGTCCAATGCAAGCATATACCCCTAATCCTCCAATGACCTACCATAGCCCTGCCTTTTCCCTGACATTGGTTGCCACTTGTCTTTCTCCTTCCCTCTGTACCCTTCTGTCTCCACAAGAGAAACTGCCCTACATGATAGTTTTTCATAGGCCTTTTCATAGCCCTGCCTTCTGCTTTTTTAAGTGAGTTTGTAGGTCTTGAACAGCCAGTAACAGTTGTTCTCCACAGAGGAACTGAGTTGCCATGAACCTTTCTGAAGGAGTGAGGCTCTTACTTCTTTGAAGAGTTATATTCTCACTAATGGCCAGCTGCCTTCTGGAGATGAAAGTGGGTACCCTGGTGACTTTTAATTTCTGTCTCCTACTTTTTTTTTTTTGGCCACTTATATTGGTCTTTCATTTATTTATCTTTGTTCTTTGGCCTGTGTGGGCCTCCCATCACAGCAGCCTCTCTCCTTACAGAGCACCAGCTCTGGGCGCATGCACTCCAGAGCTCCGGCCCCGTAGTTGGACACATCCGTCCAGCCGCTCCGTGGCACGTGGGATCTTCCTAGGCCAGGGATTGAACTGGCACCCCTTGTACTGCAAGGTGGTGTCCTTACCCGCTGGACCACCAGGGAAGCCCTGTCTCCTACTTTTGACCCAAGAAAGAGCAAACCGTGAGTTTAAATAGTGGAAAGCCTGTCGCTAAGTTCTGGGGTGAGGTTGTTAAGTATATGAATTTTCAAGAGGGAGCATTTGGGACACTTAAAGTAATTCTCATCTCCATTTTGGACACCTGGTTAGGAAAGACGAGAACAACATTCTGATTTACTGGCATTTAGCATAAAGTTGGAAAAGACAACTGTACTCAGACAATACTGGGTTATAAATACAGGCCTCCCACTTACAAGCCCAAATGAGATTCTTAGAAAGTAATTAACACAGTGGTACCTTAATATACTCATCTCTCAGTTGGGAAAAGTACCTACCCTTCTTAACTTTGTTGTGGGGGAAAATGGTTTAAAGTGATTTCAAGATTAAGTAGCAGATGCAAATACAAATGAATGTCATTAAACACCAACATTTCATTATCCAAAGGCAAACTTTTTAAATTTTGGCTCCTCCAAATATATTTGTATTTATACATATTGATATTTAAATTTGGTTTGGATGAATTTCTTCTGGCTCCCCTCTGAAAGAAGGGAAGGCTATAAATTGGGTTGGTGGAAGGGAGTTCTTGGAATCTGAGACTCTCCCATACTGAAATCCTAAACCCAGATTATATCCACAATACACATGCTTTTAAAATTAACCCTATTCCTGTTACCTTCCAATAATATACATATCAGAGAGTTGACAATACTGGCATTTGTAACTTGAGTATATCTCCTTAGTATAAGAATTTTCTTAACCATATTTTACTAGTAGTCTATTAACTTTTTTCTTCCTGGCTAAACTTGCAGTTTTCCTCTCTTTCTCCTATACCAACATATACCTAAACAAGGAAAAATGGGAATTTACTCTCTTCACATTTTATGTTGAATTTTACTCTTATTTTCTCCCTGCCTGTAAATCACTCTATACTCAATTCTTTTAGTTCTGTGTGACTTGCTATGGAATAAACCCCTTTAATGCCAGAAGCTGCTTAAGCACCACAAATTAAGTTTGATTTAAAGCTTCACGTGTAGGACAGCCACAGCCTTTGCCAGGCATGAGGCAGAAAGCTGATCCTGTCCCTCCAGACCAAGCCTTTCCCTCTTCATTTCTAATGCAGTTTCCAAAAACAGCTCTTCACAGGCTGCAGAAAGAATCTGGAGAGAGGATTTGAAAAATGATCCTTCATCCGTCTATTAATATATATGAGGTGTCTTAATTATCAGCTCTTGAAAATCTAGAGGGGACTTGCTTTTTTGGAATTACAGAGCAAGTTGGTGTTTATGTCTATAAATCACTCTGCAGAGCAGTCACAATTTCCTAGCAAATATTGATATATAACAATCTATCAATGATTCTTTGTCATTCTCCTTAAGTGCCTAGCTCTAGGATAGATAATTGGTGTTCGAGAAATATAAGCATTGAAAAAATAGGGGCCTGCTCCCAGTAAGCATTAAAATTTAAATAAGGAGACAAATCTACACAGCTGAAAAAATTACAGGAGGAATGAAGTAAAACAGGGTGGTATAAGCTTGCTTACAGTGGAATTTCAAAAAAAGAAAGAGACTATTATTTACTAAAGTAGCTGGAGGTGGCTTGAGAAGACTGCCTAAACAAAAGGAAGAAGAAAGCATTTTCTAGAAGAGAAGATAGGAACAGGTTTTTTTGTAGAATGTTTGACACTGAAGGTTTTGGAATGGAGGATACAAATGAGATCTTGGGATATACTTCAAATAACTGCAGAAGTATCTCACTCCAAGGATTAATATTGAAGGCAAGTTATAGGCAACAGTGAATACTGGCAAAAAAACAAAAGAAAATAAAACAAAAAAACCCTAAATTCAGGTGACAGAAACCACTACTTCCAAAAGTTTTATTGTTAAGACCTATTATTTAAAAAGTAATACTAGAAAAATGTTTGGAAGTTGTCGTTCTCATCCTTACAAGAAAAAAGTGAACAAAATGAAAGTCAACAACTCGTCTTAGGTCCATTAGAGAATTGAGGCCACAGGGCAAACTACTGCTCTGTGAATCTGAGATAGCTAGGCAAATACTGAGAACCACAGTGCACTGCCAGCAGAGACCACAAATTAAGTTTGATTTAAAGCTTCACGTGTAGGACAGCCACAGCCTTTGCCAGGCATGAGGCAGAAAGCTGATCCTGTCCCTCCAGACCAAGCCTTTCCCTCTTCATTTCTAATGCAGTTTCCAAAAACAGCTCTTCACAGGCTGCAGAAAGAATCTGGAGAGAGGATTTGAAAAATGATCCTTCATCCGTCTATTAATATATATGAGGTGTCTTAATTATCAGCTCTTGAAAATCTAGAGGGGACTTGCTTTTTTGGAATTACAGAGCAAGTTGGTGTTTATGTCTATAAATCACTCTGCAGAGCAGTCACAATTTCCTAGCAAATATTGATATATAACAATCTATCAATGATTCTTTGTCATTCTCCTTAAGTGCCTAGCTCTAGGATAGATAATTGGTGTTCGAGAAATATAAGCATTGAAAAAATAGGGGCCTGCTCCCAGTAAGCATTAAAATTTAAATAAGGAGACAAATCTACACAGCTGAAAAAATTACAGGAGGAATGAAGTAAAACAGGGTGGTATAAGCTTGCTTACAGTGGAATTTCAAAAAAAGAAAGAGACTATTATTTACTAAAGTAGCTGGAGGTGGCTTGAGAAGACTGCCTAAACAAAAGGAAGAAGAAAGCATTTTCTAGAAGAGAAGATAGGAACAGGTTTTTTTGTAGAATGTTTGACACTGAAGGTTTTGGAATGGAGGATACAAATGAGATCTTGGGATATACTTCAAATAACTGCAGAAGTATCTCACTCCAAGGATTAATATTGAAGGCAAGTTATAGGCAACAGTGAATACTGGCAAAAAAACAAAAGAAAATAAAACAAAAAAACCCTAAATTCAGGTGACAGAAACCACTACTTCCAAAAGTTTTATTGTTAAGACCTATTATTTAAAAAGTAATACTAGAAAAATGTTTGGAAGTTGTCGTTCTCATCCTTACAAGAAAAAAGTGAACAAAATGAAAGTCAACAACTCGTCTTAGGTCCATTAGAGAATTGAGGCCACAGGGCAAACTACTGCTCTGTGAATCTGAGATAGCTAGGCAAATACTGAGAACCACAGTGCACTGCCAGCAGAGACCCAGGAGCAGGAACCAGTATGAATAAAAACAATTAATTGATGAGTCACTGCAGGGCCAGTATGGACTAGCTTGAGAGTTAAAAAACTCCATCTCCATGAGATCTAATCTTAGGGGTGCTTCATACTGTCATGAGTTTTGCTTCCAAGAGACTGACCAGGGTTTCAGGGTGAAGATCAGAGACATGTTCCTTTAGGCTTTGGGCAGGGGAGGAGGGAAAGGCAACTATCTCGAAATGAGCCTAGAGCGCTCTTTCTACTTAACAAAGGCATGCCCTCAAGGGAAACTTCTTTAGCAGAGCCTAAGTTACTTGGGTTTTACCGAAACTGGAGGGAAGAGAAATATCTAACTCCAGCCTCCTCAAACCTTCCTGTCTTATCTAAGAAAAGGAAGAAAGCTGAGAAACACTTGTAAAGGTCAGAGCCTGAAGGCATAGGCTGATGGAAAGACTAAGACTTTATCATAGGATTATAGAATATTTACCACCATACTGATCAAGCTCTTGTATGATTACAAGGGCTTTCAGCTGAAAGAAATGCAAAGTTCAGCCCCTATTAGAAGCAGTCCCTAGGAAACATAAACACATAAACTCTCACACCAGAAGACCTGTTTACTTCAGTTCCTTTTATCTGATACACCTGGCTTTCAGTCAAAAAATAAGTCATGTTAAAAAGAAACAAAAAGTTCTGAAAACGCAACACAAGCATTAGAACCATATTCACATATGGCAGAGAATGATCAGAATGAGAATATAAAATCACCATGATTAATATCTTAAAGTCACAAATGGAAAAAGTGAACAATATAAATCAAATAGATTGATAATATAACTCGACACAGAAATTCTAAGAACCAAAGGGAAATGTTAGAAATCAAAAATGGCAATAGAAATAAAAAGTGCATTTCATGGTTCATTAATAAACCGGCTAAAGAAAGAATAAGTGAGCTTCCCTGGCGGTCCACTGGGTAGAGAGACTGCCTTGCAGTGCAAGGGCCACCAGTTCCATCCCTGGCCAGGGAGGATCCCATGTGCAGTGGAACGGCTGGACCGGTGTGTCCAATTACCAGCCAGCGCTCTGGAACACACATGCCCAGAGCTGGTGCTCTGCAGCAAGAGAGGCCACTGCAATGGGAGGCCCACACAGGCCAAAGAATAAAGATGAATGAAAAATAAATTCAAAAATAATCAATATAAAGAGGCCAAAATTTAAAAAAAAGGAAAAAGAAAGAATGATCTTGAAGACAGTCAACAAATCCTCCTAAATTGAAAAGCAAAGAGGAAAGAACATGGCAAAGAAAGGAACAAAACATTGAACACTGGAAGTATAACTACAAAAAGGGGTAACACATACGTATCCTAATGCCTGGAGAAGGAAATGGCAACTCACTCCAGTATTCTTGACTGGAAAATCCCGTGGACAGAGAAGCCTGACGGCAACAGTCCATGGGGTCGCAGAGTCCTGCAGGACTTAATGGCAACAATCAACAATCTAAATACCAAAAGAGGAAAGAGGAAGGAACAATAGAAATAACTGAAGTAATAGTAGCTGAGAATTTCCCAAAGATAGCAGACCACAGATGCAGGAAGTTCAGAGAATACCAAGAGTAAAGAGTAAATATTAAAAAACTACACCTGATGATGGATCATATTCTAACTGTGAAAAGTGGAAAAAAATGAAAGAAAATCTTGAAAGAATTCAGAGTTGGGGAGAACTGACCTATAGAGGAGTAAGAATAAAAAATCACATCATACTTCTCTTTAGAAACTATATAAGCAAGAAGAGAGTGGAGTGAAATATTGAAAGTATGGAAGGAAAATTACAATCAACATAGACTATTGTATCCATCTATCCATCAAATATGAAGGAGAAATAAAGACTTTTTCAGACAAAGAGTGAGGGAATTTGTTGCCCGTGTTGCAAAAAATGTTAAAGGAAATGCTTAAGAGAAAATTAAAATGATACAGGTCAAAAATCTGGGTGTTCATAATAAAAGAGAGAGGAATAAATAAAGTTTAAATTTCTTACTTTTCCTATTCATAATTAATCTAACAGGTAATAGCTTACTTAATAGCAATAAAAGCAGTTGTATGAAGTTTTGAGGATCTGATATATAGCACAGTAACTACAGTTAATAACATGATATATTATACTTGAATTTTGCTTAGATTACATCTTAAGTATTCTCACTATGTTAAAAAAAAGAGAGTTAATTATGCTAACTATGTGAGCTTAACTAATACAATGCTGCTGCTGCTGCTGCTGAGTCACTTCAGTCATGTCTGACTCTGTGACCCCATGGACTGCAGCCTGTCAGGCTCCTCTGTCCATGACATTCTCCAGGCAAGAATACTGACTGGAGTGGGTTGCCATGCCCTCCTCTGGGGTGTCTTCCCAACCCAGGGACGGAACCTGCGTCTCCTGCATTGCAGGCAGATTCCTCACCACTGAGCCATCAGGGAAGCCCCAGATATATATAGTTGAGACCCCACGAACTGTAGCTTGTCGAGTTTCTCTGTCCGTGGAGTTTTCCAGGCCAGAATACTGGAGTGAGTTGCCGTTTCCTCCTCTGTAACTAATATAATGTATGTCAAGTGTACCTTAATAAAATAAAATGAGAGTGACAATGCAACCTACAGAATGGAAGAAAATATTTGCAAACTATATATCTGATAAAGGATTACTATCCAAAATATATATGGGCCTTTTTATAACTCAATATAAAAACAAAACCAAACAACTTGATTGGAAAAAAAAGACCAAACAGGCTAAGGACCTGAAAAGATATGTCTGCAAAGAAGGCATACAAATGGCCAACATACATATGAAAAGATGCTCGAGGCCACTATCATCAGGAAAATGCAAATCAAAATCAAAATGTAGTATCATCTCAAAACTGTTAAAATAACTATTTCCAGAAAGACTGACAAGAATGTGGAGAAAAAGGAACTCTGGGGCTTCCCTGGTGGTCCAGTGGGTAAGGACACCGCCTTGCAGTGCAAGGGGCGCTGGTTCGGTCCCTGGACTGGGAAGATCCCACGTACCATAGAGCTAGACTGATGTGTCCAATTACCGAGCCAGAGCTCTGGAGCGCATGCGCCCAGAGCCGGTGCTCTGCGACAACAGAGGCCACTGCGATGGGAGGCCCATACGGGCCAAAGGACAAAGATGGATGAAAATAGATAAGTGAAAGACCAAGAGAAGTGGCCCGCCTGCCCCCAACCCACCCCCCCCCCCAAAAAAAAAGGAACTCTGTATACTGATGTGCAACCACTCTGGAAAACAGCAAAGAGATTATTCCAAAAATTAAAAAAATTAAAATAGAACTCCTATATAATCCAGCAATCCATTTTCTGGTATATATCAAAGGAAATGAAATTGAGATCTCAAAGAGATATTTGCCTTCTCATGCTCATCTTAGCATTATTCAAAATAGACAAGATATGGAAACAAGTGTTCATCAGTAAATGAATGGAAAAAGAAGTATGTGATTTATATGCACAGTGAAATATTACTCGGTCTCAAAAAGGAGAAAATCTTGCAATTTGTGACTACATATGGGGAATCTGGAGAATATTATGCTAAGTAAAATAAGTCAGACAGAGAATGAAAAATACCATATGGTGTTCTTTATATATGGACTGTAAAGAAAAGCCAAAAGAATAATAACAGAATGGTGGTCTAAAGAAGCAGGAGCTGGAGGGTAGAAGAAATAGGGAAATGCTGGTCAGTAGATGAAATGTGGAAATGCTGCTCAAACTTCAATTATAAGATGGATTAGGGGCTTCCCTGGTGGTCCAGTGGGTGGGGAGTCCACCTTGCAGTGCAAGGGGCGCTGGTTCCATCCCTGGCCTGGGAGGATCCCATGTGCTGTGGAGCGGCTGGAATGGTGTGTCCAATGACAAGCCAGTGCTCTGGAGCTCATGAGCCCAGAGCCGGTGCTCTGCAAGGAAAGAGGCCACTGCAATGGGAGGCCCACACAGGCTGAAGAATAAAAAACATGGACAGAAATAAAACAATAAATAATAAAAGAGGCCAAAATTTATATAAAAAAAAAAAAGATGGATCAGTCTGGGTACCTAATGTATAGCATGGGGACTATTTAATGATACTGTGCTGTATCCTTGAAGTTGGAAAGGAGAGTAAATCTCAAGTGTTTTCACCAAACACACACACATGAGAACTGTGTGGTGATGGATATGTTACTTAGTTGACTGTGGTAATCATTTCACAATGTATGTGTATACCAAAACATCACATTAAGTAAGTATAGCTTTTATCTGTCAATCATACTTCACTAAAGCTGGAATTTTTGAAAAGTCACACATTAAATGCAGGAAAGAGATTTGAAAGTAAAAGAAAATAAAACTTGTAATTCTTGGATCATATGGTAGTTCTCTTTATAGATGTTTCAAGAGCCTCCATACTGTTTTCCACAATAGCTGCACCAATTTACAATCCCACCAGCAGTGTACTAGGGTTCCTTTTTCTCCACATCCTTTCTAACATTTCTTGTTTGTGTTCTTTTTGATGAGAGCCATTCTATCAGGTGTGAGGTGATAACTCATTGTGGTTTTTATTTGCATTTCCCTGATGATTTACAATGTCTAGCATCTCTGCATGTGTCTGTTGGCCGTCTGCATTTCCTTTTTGGAAAAGAAAACATGTATTCAGGTTTTCTGCTCATTTTTTAAATTGAGTTGTTTGGGTTTTTTTTTTTTTTTTTTTTGGATATTGAGTTATATGTGCTCTTCCAGCTGTATAGACAATTATAGCTAATTGAAAACAGTTCCTTATAGCAAACTGAATCATTCTATGATGACTAGGTATCCTACAGGTCTCTGGGTCTTTGAGTAAGAGTCATAATTATCCAGGAATAATTGAGAATATAAATAACAAGAGATAGTTTTTCTTTTATTAAAAAATAAAAAACCTCTTCCATAAACAAAATCTTTGTTGTAGTGCCATTTGCTTTTGAAAAAAAAAAATCCTGTTAAAGCCTTATTAGTCAAACACCAAGATCGAATCCATGGGCTGACCCAATCAGATGCTTTGACTGGAGATACTGTGGAAGGCACGTTCCAGAGGACCTGTGAATTGTTTCTTGATGGAAGGGAAGAAGAAAGCCTCTTTTGTAATGTTGGGGTTCCCACAAAAGATTGAGGATGGTCTGAAAAAGCAGGGATAATTTCTGAATCAACTGCAGCTTCTGAGGCAGTTGGTGGGAATGGGGGAGTACGCTAGGAATTGTGCACTGTCATGAGGTGGAGGTGGCCTACTAATTGGGTATTCTCAGCAACATAATAGCAAAGTAGGTCTGGGCATCACTGGTAAGAAAGCAGTAGTCACTCAAAAGAGGTGTGAGGGTCGTAAGAGCATTATACAACTGCTGCACGACCTTGGGAAAACCAGTGTTTTCTGTTAACATTGCAGCTGGCTTTATCTGTCTTTCCTCCCAGCCTGATTAATAGCCAGACTGCTTATTCTCAGGCCAAACTGATGTTTTTCCTCTTTCAGTCCTGGGCAGGCATTGACTCTTTAGAGATCATTCTGAGCAATGGAAGATTCTTGCTAGCTGTGTCCTGATAAAGTCATTCTAGCTCCATTGGAAGTGTGAATCAACTGCCCAAGGACTGCTCTTTTCTGTCTCTAAACCTCAGATTTTTTTATCTGTAAAATAAACTAATACAATTTATCTCAGATGTTATCATAAAAACCCAATGTAATTTAGGATGCCAAAATGTTTTTACAATGTACTGTGTAGTATAAAAATATGGAGGAATTATTATTTACTAATTATAGGTTCTCATCTAGAGCAGCTTACAATACAAAACACTGTATTTGAAACTAGGCATCTATAGCCTGCTCAGTAAATGAAGAGAGATAACAAATATGTCTTAGGTGGGCTTTAACTAGTTCATGCCTAGGTCAAGGTAAGACCCACTGTGGAAGTGAAGCTGTGAATAGCAGACTCACTATTCCTCCAAAAATCATCCTTCTGATAAATGACCATTAAGGCTGCCCTTAGGTAAAACTATGCTGTGTGTGACGTTTACTTTTCCATTTAATCCTCCCCATGAACTATAAAATCTACACTTACATATAGGTATGATGAGATTTGAAATGTATTTAAATCAAAGTGATCAAGCAGTATTGTTTCTTCCAGTGGGATGGCCTGACAGTGGGGAAAAAAAAGAGAAGAGAGGATGTGTGTATTCAGGGGTTGTTTTGTTATGTTGTTAGCTTAATTTGAGGGCAGCTGGAGCAGGTAGAGGTGTTTCAAGCACTGAAAAAGCACGGTGGGAAGTTGCCATAACAAAGCCCATCATTTTGCCTTGGGCTGCCTGGCAAAAGATGAATACTCACAGCTCCATATTCATGTAAATTGGTAAGATATTAAAAGGTTATTTGGGGTCTCACCCATAGACTCACCCTAGTATAAGACCAAAATCTTTTCGTAGCTGTATTACATTCCTTCCTCTGTTAAGAGCATTTGACTCACTCAAGAAAAGTACCTTAACGAGTGTGTGTGTGTGTTAGTCTCTCAGTGGTGTCTGACTCTTTGTGACCCCATGGACTATAACCCACCAGGCTCCTCTGTTCATGGGATTCTCCAGGCAAGAATACTGGATTTGATTGTCTTTCCCTTCTCCAGGGAGCCTTCCTGATCTAGGGATCGAGCCCAGGTCTCCCACATTGTAGGCAGATTCTTTATGATCTGAGCTACCAGGGAAGCCCAGTGTTAAGGTAAAAGGATGGAAACAGAAGGCTGGAAAGTGATAGAAGCAGGAGTGAAAAAAAAAATTAAAACAAAGCCCATATTCAACATACAGCCTTTCAGGAATCCAAAGTACATTATATTATTTGCATTTTAAGAAGCTTGTCTGAAAACCCTTAAGATAAATGGAATCTGTTTTTCACGTCAAGGATTATAAAAGACTTGGTAAACTTGTTTTATGGTATTGCCTGGGGAAAAACATTAGCTATTGATAGGGGGATTTGTAAAGTAAAATTTATAATCAAAAATTACTCTCCATTGGGGCACAGCAATTGCACTGAAATTCATGCAGTCTCCTTCGACAATCAGATGCAATTCACAACCCTGCAGGGAAGCTTAAAGACTATTATTTCTTATTTAATAGGATTAGTTCAATTTCTCTGGCATTTTTTATTAGCACTGTAGAATATATACCTCACTGCATTTTTTTTTTTAAATTCTCATGCCTCTGCTAAGATTAATTCTGAGGAATTTATGTAAAGATGTGGGATGGAGATGGCCTTCCTAGAAGGCTCATACCCAAAGACAAATCCTTTTCATGAATGGTCTTATCCCACTTTGCAAGCTGTTCCCATTAAGTTTAAACAGAGGGACAGAAATTAGGATGTCCTCTCCTAATGATAGCTTCTACTGGCTCTCCCCCAAATAATTATTTGATTTCTCTGAATAGACATGGTACAGCTTGTAGAGAGCAGCTTGTTGCAAGGCCTTTAAAATGATAGGTAAAAATAACCAAATTTGTGCAGTTGTAGCTTATGCTACTGCACGTGCAGAATTCCTTCACATTGCTACAGAAGACATCTTTTGGAGTCTGTGCAAAGGTTGTCATGTAGCTGAAAAGGCTGGCAGTTGTGACTGGATACTACATTTATGTTCAAATTTTTGTAGTGCTCAGTCTCTTAGCAACAGAATAGACTTTGGTAGGGTTATGCCAATTTCTGCCTAATAGGAGATAAAGGGGAATCTGTATGCCTAGAGTGGAGTTTGAGTGTTTTTGCAACAGGTTGCCAATAAGAAGATACAAGGAACCACGATGGTCAGAGTAACCCAGAGAACAAACAAATGAGAACTCCCAAATTCTGGTCAGGATTTGATCAGATATGCTAGTCAAACTGTAAGGGAACTGCTCAATAAAGAGGCTGCACTGACTCTAAATAGTCTGAAGGACCTTATTTCCTCAAACCTTAGGTAAATATTCAAGCTTTTTCTTGAGGTAGGTATTTTTTTTTCCAAAGTCCTCTGGGGCAATACTAAGTGACAGAAAGGTACAGCACACACTTCTAGGATCAAGCTGCTGCCCAGGAAATGGAGAACCTAGGCAGTGTGTTCATTGCCTCTGTGGCAGCTTCTCTATAAGCTCACTGCTTGAGAGCAATTTACTTACAGTCACACTTCTTATATCGACTGGGCAGTGCACTTCTGACATATGTGCACAACGCAAGAGCTGTGACTCAATGAAAATGCAAAGCAAATACAACACCCCGAGAGACAGTCATGTATTCAGAAGGAAACTTTGCTTCCAGAAATGCTTTTGAGAGGAATTCTGTACTTAAAATCTTCAGCATTCTGCTGTCAGAACTGTTCCCTCTGGAGAATATATGTGGGCTATGAAAGAATGCAGATCTTTTCTTGGTGGAACTAATGGTATGATTAGCAATGATTTTTGATGAAACTACCAGATTTGTTCCAATCCACCATGTGGTGTAAAAATCTTCCTTCAAGGACATTGGTTTTGGAAACTAGAAGACAGAATCTAGTAATTAACTCGTGTGTTAGCATAAATGGCTATGGCCTGAAGGAATTCCCACACCCGCACAAGCTCCCAAATAGATCCTATAATTAATATTAGAAAATGGCCAACTGTGTGTTTTTCTTGGCCAGGAATCCTTGCCTTTTTGTTTGCATTTCGCCAGTTAGCTAGTGAGGTTTTATGAAAATTTCAAAACAAATTCCATGTTACTTTCCTCCTCTGCAAATATAGGTATGTACCCTTTGTTACTGGAAGGTTTGCAGATGGTGGAGAAAGAGGATGTAACAGAATCAAATAAACAATGACGTTTTGCAAGTCCTGAAAGTCTGACTTCTTGTAGTACTTAATATCTGGTTGATTCATTTGGCATCTAATGTAGTGGCTGGGACTGGATTAAACTGTTTCACATATGTGTGCTTTGTCTCCCACCACTCTAGTTATTTGCTGCTAGAGCAGCAGCATGACCTAGCTTTTCTTTTGTAAAATGGTATAACCACTTTTGAGTACAGTTTGGCAGATTATTAAAAAGTTAGATAATCCTGGAGAAGAAAAGATAGTAGGGTTCCCAGGTGGCTCAATGTAAAGAACCCACCTGCCTATGCAGGAGATGCAGAAGACATGGCGACCCCTGGATTGGGAAGATCCCCTGGAGGAAGAAATGGCAACCCACTTCAGTATTCTTGCTTGGGAAATCCCGTGGACAGAGGAGCCTGGCAGGCTACAGTCCATGGGGACACAGAGAGTTGGACATGACTAAGCAACTGAACACACACACAAGTGAAAATTAAGGACACTTGAAAGAAGTATTAATGTTAGTTTATAACGTACCAATTTTGGCTCTTTAATTGTAGCTTAAGCACCATAGTAACTTAAGAGGTTAATAACAAGAACAGTTGGGTATTGGAGGTACGTAGGAACTTTCTTTACTATCTGTTTTGGACTGAATGTTTATTCTCCCTTCCCCAATTCACTGGTAGAAATCCTAACTCCCGAATGGGATGGTATTAGAAGGTTGGGCTCCCGGAGGTGATTAGTTCATGAGAAAGCTGCTCTAATGAAAGAGATTGCTGCTTAGTCACTCCAGTTGTGTTTGACTTGGTGTGACCCCATGGATTGTAGCCCTCCAGGTTCCTCTGTCCATGGAATTCTCCAGGCAAAAATATTGGAGTGGGTTGCCATGCCCTCCTCCAGGGGAATCCTCCCAGCCCAGGGATGCAACTCAAGTCTCCTGCACTGCAAGCAGATTCCTTACCACTTAGCCATCAGGGAAACCCTACACACACAGAGAGAGACACACACATGCATAGACACACACACACACAAGACTCCAAGGACTGTATCTTACCAGGCTTCTCCATCCATTGAATTTTCCAGGCAAGAATATTGGAGTGGGTTGCCATTTCCTACTCCAATGAATGAGATTAGTGCCTTATGAAGGACATTCCAGAGAGCTCTCTGGCTTTTTTTTTTCCCTTGTGAGGACATGTGAAAGTACAGTAAGAAAATGGCCATCTATCAACCAGGAAGTGGGCCCTCATCAGCCACTGAATCTGCTGGTCCCTGATTTTGGACTTCCCCGTTTCTAGAACTGTGATAAATAAATGTTATTTAACCCACTCAATCTATAAAATTTATAGCATCTGAACAGAATAAAACACTATCCTTACAATTTTTTCTGTAAATCTAAAATTGTTCTAAAAAAAAAAAGTTTTTCCAAAAGAAAAAAGGTTAAAAAAGAACTAATACAGTTAAATGTACACCTACCATCTAAGTAAGGCATCAATTCCATGTCTAGAAATTTATCCAAGAATAAAGGAAAAATATATATGCATACAAAGATGCATACATGTATGTTGAAAGCAGCTTTACCTGTAATAGCCCACAAACTGAAAACAAGCCAGATGTCCATCAACAAGTGAATGGATAATTAAACTGTTTACATCCATATAATAGAATATTACTGAGCAATAATGAAGAGTGAACTGTTGATACATTTAATAAGACAGATGAATCTCAAAATAGTCATTTTAGTGAAATAATCCAGATAAGAAAGAGTACATATAACATGACTTTGTTTATATAAGACTGTATAAAATGCAAACTGATTTATAATGACAGAAAGATGAGTGTTGTTTTGAAAGAAGAGGGGCATTACCAAGGGGTACCAGGAAACTTGTGGGTAATTTACGTGTTCACTATCTTGATTATGGTGATGGTTTCCTAGGTAGATAAATTTATTAATCAGTCCTATATACTCTAAATTATGTGTTTATTATGTCAAGTGTCAAACTAAAAAAAAATATTATGTGTCAAAATAAAAATCTGTTGATTTATTTAAAAGCTCAATTAGCTTTGTATTGGAAAAAGGAAGTAATTATTTTAGGCTAGCATAACTACTACCTTTGATCATGAAACATAGCTCTAAGCTTTTTGGTAGTGAAAATTTTGCTTCTTTGTACTTTGAGGACCAGCTTCTTTCTCTAAAACATGAAGAATGACCCTTACTTAAAGTCTTCTATAGGAAAACATATTAAGAATAATTTTAAGCATGTATCTTCTGAAATAATTTAAAATAAGTTCATTTGTATTAATCTCATAAACCTGAACTTGAATTTGTCTAATAAAGTGTTATTAGGAACCTTAAAGAGTAAATGGGAATTAATAATTAGAAGTATTTGTAAGGATTACATTATTTTTTTGCAAACATATGTTTTGTGTCAGGCAATCAGTGAGAAGTATTTTTTAAAAAACAACAGCTTTATTGAGATATTATTTACATATCATACAATTCATTCATTTAAAATGTACAATTCACTGTTCCTTAGTTGACGCACATATAATGTGCAAACTTTTTGTAACATCTTGATCACTTCAAAAAGAAGCCTCAGACTCAAAGGGTATAGAGACTCCTCTTGGATGATGAAAAACTTCTGGAACTATATAGTGGGGGTGGTTGCACAATATTGTGCTCAGTTGCTCAGTCGTGTCGGACTCTTTGTGATCCCATGGACTGTAGCCTGCCAGGTTCCTCTGTCCATGGGATTTTCCAGGCATGAACATTGTGAATGTAGAAGATGTCACTGAATTATACACTTTTGTATCCCTCAGGCCAAAACCCACCCATACACTTTAGGTAGCCACCCTTATCACTTCATTCCTCAAGTCCTAAGCAAACACAAATATATTTCTATCTCTGTAGACTGGCCTATTCTAGATATTTAATATAAATGAAATCATATACTACATGGTCTTTTGTCACTGATTTCTTTCACTGAGAATGTTTTCAGGGTTCATCAATGTTGTAGGGTGTATCACTACTTCATTCATTCTATTATATAGCTGAACACTATCCCACTATTTGAATATACTACATTTTACTTTTCCATGCAGCAGTTAATGGTAATTTAGGCTATTTACACCTATTCTCCATTATGAATAATGCTACTATGACCATTTATATGGGCTTTCCTGGTGGCTCAGATGGTAAAGAATCTGCCTGCAATGCAAGAGACCTGGGTTCAGTCCCTGGGTCGGGAAGATCCCCTGGAAAAGTGAATGGCTACTCATGTTATATGTGTTTTTTTGTGAATGTATGTTTTGATTTCTCTTAGTTATATCTAGGAGGGGAATTGCTGATAACCATTTCTTTAATCATTTGAGGAATTTCAAAAGGTGTCTGCACCATTTTACATTCCCACCAGCAGTGTAGGAGGCTTTCAATTTCTCTGCATCCTTGCCAGCACTTGTTGTAATCTGCCATTTTGATTATAGCCATCTTAGTATGATGTGTTATCATGTGGTTTTGATTTACTTTTCCCTGATGACTAATAGTGTCAGGTAAATTTTCATGTACTTTTTTTTTTCTAGAAATACACTCATATCGACAATATTTTGCATAGATTCTCAGAGGATTCACAGACCCTCAAAGTTATGAAACCCTGGAAGGGAGTTATTGGATAGACACATGAAGAGCGACTGTCATGGCAGTTATTTTAAATTAATATAAATAATAGTAAATAACATAATGCATACACTTTCTTTTACACTGCTATATACTCAACAAGCAAAGTGAAGAAACATATTTTAACATTACTTGCACTGAAATGCTGATTTTCTTTCCATTTCATGATTCTTACTAGGGGTGGAGTCCCAGTTCCTACCATCTCTGAAATCAAAGGGTAACCACAGAGACTGAGAGAGGTAGAAAAAGATTACCTCTTATCTGTACAAATGTAATCATATACATAGGATTAGAAAACCAGTAGAATAGATATCTATACACCAGGGCGGTACTTGTGTAAGAGGAGAGTGAAAAGAGGTTGAGGGAGGTGTTAGCCTAAAAGTCACTTTCAGGATGAGCAGTGGGTACTGGGAAAAAGAAATACTAGTCAACAAGAGTCAACAGTTATTTTGGCAAGTACTAGCTTTACACCTATGACATAGGAAAGTTGTCTGTTCCCAGGGAGTAAATGGGTATTTGCCTGTGGTCTGAAGTCACCTACGAAGTTTGGATCTTTTCTGGGACTGGAGAAACAGTGCTCTAAGCTTTGCAACCTTAAAGGAATTTGCTTAGGCAGCTTTGAAGGAATCATTTATACTCCATGGTGTATTCTTCTAGAAATCGGGAAGATCCCCTGGAAAAGTGAATGGCTACTCATGTTATATGTGTTTTTTTGTGAATGTATGTTTTGATTTCTCTTAGTTATATCTAGGAGGGGAATTGCTGATAACCATTTCTTTAATCATTTGAGGAATTTCAAAAGGTGTCTGCACCATTTTACATTCCCACCAGCAGTGTAGGAGGCTTTCAATTTCTCTGCATCCTTGCCAGCACTTGTTGTAATCTGCCATTTTGATTATAGCCATCTTAGTATGATGTGTTATCATGTGGTTTTGATTTACTTTTCCCTGATGACTAATAGTGTCAGGTAAATTTTCATGTACTTTTTTTTTTCTAGAAATACACTCATATCGACAATATTTTGCATAGATTCTCAGAGGATTCACAGACCCTCAAAGTTATGAAACCCTGGAAGGGAGTTATTGGATAGACACATGAAGAGCGACTGTCATGGCAGTTATTTTAAATTAATATAAATAATAGTAAATAACATAATGCATACACTTTCTTTTACACTGCTATATACTCAACAAGCAAAGTGAAGAAACATATTTTAACATTACTTGCACTGAAATGCTGATTTTCTTTCCATTTCATGATTCTTACTAGGGGTGGAGTCCCAGTTCCTACCATCTCTGAAATCAAAGGGTAACCACAGAGACTGAGAGAGGTAGAAAAAGATTACCTCTTATCTGTACAAATGTAATCATATACATAGGATTAGAAAACCAGTAGAATAGATATCTATACACCAGGGCGGTACTTGTGTAAGAGGAGAGTGAAAAGAGGTTGAGGGAGGTGTTAGCCTAAAAGTCACTTTCAGGATGAGCAGTGGGTACTGGGAAAAAGAAATACTAGTCAACAAGAGTCAACAGTTATTTTGGCAAGTACTAGCTTTACACCTATGACATAGGAAAGTTGTCTGTTCCCAGGGAGTAAATGGGTATTTGCCTGTGGTCTGAAGTCACCTACGAAGTTTGGATCTTTTCTGGGACTGGAGAAACAGTGCTCTAAGCTTTGCAACCTTAAAGGAATTTGCTTAGGCAGCTTTGAAGGAATCATTTATACTCCATGGTGTATTCTTAGAACCTGAGAAAATGTCCTTATATTGGAAGCTTATACATTTGCATTTCTTAAGGCAGTTAGCTTCACTCTCTTCACTAGATCAGCTTTTAGTAAATGGAATGATTTGGAGTTGTAATTAAAATCCCAGGCAGAAGCTCTTCTAGGATGTTCCATTGCTTAATTGCAAAGACAGCAAAGAAAAGTAAGCAATTCAAGTTCTGTACCTTATTTCACCTTCTCTAATGTGACCTGCCAGTTCCTCAATAAACTTCTCCCCTTTCATCCAGTAGATCATTGGTCCGGACTCTCCACTGAATCCAAAGAATGCTTTGCAAGGGATGTTCAGAGGCTTACCTGAGAATGACAGAGGGAAAAAAAAAGAAAATAGCTCTGGTTATCACTGGGAGACAGAAAAGGTCCATTTAACATCCAAGGGAAACCTCAGAAGTGACCCATTTTCAACTCTTCTTCCAATAATCTTATCACTGTAAATAAGAAAATTTTAAAATGGGCTTCTGGGAAATTTTAAAAATTCAATATATTATCAAAAATGAGAACATAAAGAAAGTTACCAAGTTTTTGGAACTGCTGAGTTTTACTGCTTCCCTCCTAGGAACTAGCATGAAAAAATCCAATGGAAAGAATCCTCTTTTATTTTTCTTTTTTGAGAATATTAATCACTGCTTACTTGGACTTGCCTTTGAAATTAACATTAATCAAACTTTAAGTTAATTTTTGATCATGAAAAGACTAACCACTATTACTAAGATTGCATAGGGAAATTTTAAAAATTCTGATAATTTTATATTCTAAGAAAAATCAGATATTGCAAATCAAAGAAGAATTTTATAACTACAAAAATATCTATAGAAAGTACATGGAGCAAAACTCAGTCTAACCATATCTTCAGAGTCACTGTACTTAAGTAATTCTATAAAATTTAAGTAATCCTAGGCAATATTGTAGCTTTTTACCAAGCATCTTTGTGATTATAGTTATAAACATTAATTATAAATTTATCATCAGATATATAAGCAATTATTTTCTGCTGGCATGGATTTAGTTTCTTCTTGCAAAGTACATCAGTAAGGGAAGAATGGTATAGAAAGCATAATCTTGACATTCCTGACAAAGGAATTCCCCAATTTATAAATCATAATATATCATTTTCTCTATAACATACAATTTTTGCCCTGGTTGGAACAGTAGATAAAGCAATTTCAAAAATATCTTTCCTTGTAGAGTACATGGTAAAGTTGTTCCCACAATCACTCTGAGCTGTGGCCGATTTCTCCTTTTTATTCTTAAATTGATCCAAAACTTCCATGTTCCAAGAACCACTAATTTGTGAAAACCTTTCTATTTAATCACCATGACTAGCAGATGGCTTGCTTTGAGGACCATTTTTACCAAGAAACAGTTTTAATTGGTGTTAGTATCTACACTGTGACCAAGGGGAAATTAAGAAAACCTCATACACGTATGGATGTTGGGTGATAGGCTGGGTTTAGCCATAATAACTGACTGTTAGCAAATGTTGGTCTTTTTATAATGCAAACTTCTCTCTCAGCAAAATGACATGTCATGGGCCTTTGGGATCATTTAATTATTGTCAAAAGCTTTTATATCCACAGTCTTTTATATTAATATATGTCTAACACAAATCTGAGACAAGGTTATTCATTGTTGCTTTGAACGTTATGTTTTGTGATACAACCTTGTGTGAATAACAGAAGACAGCTTTGTATAGCTAAGAGATTTGAATCCTTATTTTGGATCTATCATTAAAATATAGACTATCTGGCACTGTGTAGAATACCTTTTTTTTTTTTTAAAATATATATATATATTTTTTTTTTTCTTGCCTATAAGTCATCATTTATTTTTCATCCATCTTTATTCTTTGGCCTCTGTGGGCCTCCCATTGCAGTGGCCTCTCATTTGCAGAGCACCGGCTCTGGGTGCATGGACTCCAGAGCGCTGGCTTGTAACTGGACACACCAACCCATCCATTCCTTGGCATGTGGGATCTTCCCGGGCCAGGGATTGAACTGGAGCTCTTTGCACTGTAAGGTGGACTCTTTACTCACTGGACCACCAGGGAAGCCTGATTACCTAAACTTTTACAAACTGGTTTCTCATATATGTAATAACAGTGGCAATAAGACTTTGGATGCTCAGATAAGATAATGTCTACAAAAGTACCTGGTGAACTTGAAAATCCCATCCAAATTTGGCCTTGCTGTGTTTTCCTTCCAAGGTCTGGTCTTTCAACAAGTTTGAAACATAATTCTATGTGTATGAGATAGATGAGTGTTTATTAATGTCTGACCCTACCAATCTCATGTCCTTTTTTTATTTATGAGTTCTGTGCGATAATACTCTTTTCTTATCAATTCTCTATAAATATTTCCTGGATTCTAGATAATATTTCCTATGATTCATCCAAGCAGGTCCTTAGTTCTCTAAACCTAAACACAGGGTCTTTTTTTATGCCTTACTGCTCTTCATTCCCATGAAATCGAAGGTATCACAGAAATCACAGTAGATGGCAAAAGATACAGAGACTGTGATAAACATTATTATAAGGATCCCAGTTGCTAAAACTATCAGTATATAAATTTATACAGATAAACTCTGGTTGTCATTCCTTTGGGCTATGTTGAAAGAATGTATCAAATAAAATACCTTTTAGTGATTCCTAGCATGTGAGTACTCAGGCCTAATTTGATTTTAATGGAATAAGACAATTAGAGTAATGTGCAAAATTGTGTTTCCTTGAGGTGGTCTATTAAAAATAACAGTATTTGCCCTTTCCTTGATATTACACAATGGGTACTGACTATTGCAGCAATTTCTCCTGGAAACATTTTTACTCTCCCATCAGACAGGTTTTTGTTAAATACAAGAGACACATTTCAGTAGCTTAGATTCTACAAATGCTGAACAAAGATCCTGAAGCCTCTGTCAATGGCCAAAACAGGAAAATGCTCCAATTATCATATTCAATACTTTGAGGCAGGTCCTATAATGATCAGCTCTTATGCCACATAGTGAGAATCAATGTGTGCCAGATTGTGGGCAGCTCTTCTTTCAAAAGGCGTGGGAGGGATCTCAGCATTGATTGAGCAAATAATCTGAAACAGAATCTCTACAGGCTTTTCTAAAATTTAGTTTATGTGCATGCGCAAGCTCCTATCTACATCTGCAACTGTTTGCTACTGTATTGTTTTGCCTCCAGATGTTTTCAAAATCATTCCTATGGTACTGTATACCCTACTAGTAGAGGTGATCATCTCATATTTATATCTAAAGAGAATAGTACAGTAGATTGAAGACTATCAACATAAAAATAACTCTGTTTCTCAATGTTTTGTGACATTCACAAGGCAATGGCTTTAGACATATCTCCCATTTAGGTTCAATCTGTATTATCAGCTATTTCTCTCTCACTTCATTAAGTCTGGATTAGTTAACAAAACATATGTTCACTCAAAGACTCTATATGGATGCTTATAGTAGCTTTATTTGTGATAGCCCAAAGCTGGAAACAGTCCAAATGTCCATTAATAGATGAAAGAATACTCTGGTACATCCATACAAAAATATTTGTCAAGTATGAAAAGGATGAAATACTGATACACGCCACACAACAAATGAGTTTTGAGATTGCAGAACAATGATACTAAATTACAGAGGCCAAACAAAAGAGTACATGCTTTGAGATTTTATTATATAAAATTCTAGGAAATTAAAATTAATTTATAGTTTCTTAAAAATTTGAACATCTGCATGTGAGTCAACCATTCCACATGAAAAGCTATGTCAATATAAAGACTTGTACTCAAATTTTCTTATCAGTGTTATTTTTCCCATGTTAGGGAAGTTTTCAGCCATTATTTATTCAAATAACTTGCATGGCCTTTTCTCTTATTCTTCTCTGGGACTCCTTATAATGCAAAAGTTACTCTGATGTTATCTCACAAATATCTTAAACTTTACTCTTTTCCCATTCTTTTTCTATTTGCTGCTCTGATTGGGTGAGTTCTACTGCCTTGTATTCAGGATCACTTATTCATTCTTTGTTTCATCTACTCTAATATTGAACCTCTCTAGTGTATTTTCCACTTCAGTTATTCTTCAACTCTGTGACTTCTTTTTTTTTTCAATGTGTGCCAGATTGTGGGCAGCTCTTCTTTCAAAAGGCGTGGGAGGGATCTCAGCATTGATTGAGCAAATAATCTGAAACAGAATCTCTACAGGCTTTTCTAAAATTTAGTTTATGTGCATGCGCAAGCTCCTATCTACATCTGCAACTGTTTGCTACTGTATTGTTTTGCCTCCAGATGTTTTCAAAATCATTCCTATGGTACTGTATACCCTACTAGTAGAGGTGATCATCTCATATTTATATCTAAAGAGAATAGTACAGTAGATTGAAGACTATCAACATAAAAATAACTCTGTTTCTCAATGTTTTGTGACATTCACAAGGCAATGGCTTTAGACATATCTCCCATTTAGGTTCAATCTGTATTATCAGCTATTTCTCTCTCACTTCATTAAGTCTGGATTAGTTAACAAAACATATGTTCACTCAAAGACTCTATATGGATGCTTATAGTAGCTTTATTTGTGATAGCCCAAAGCTGGAAACAGTCCAAATGTCCATTAATAGATGAAAGAATACTCTGGTACATCCATACAAAAATATTTGTCAAGTATGAAAAGGATGAAATACTGATACACGCCACACAACAAATGAGTTTTGAGATTGCAGAACAATGATACTAAATTACAGAGGCCAAACAAAAGAGTACATGCTTTGAGATTTTATTATATAAAATTCTAGGAAATTAAAATTAATTTATAGTTTCTTAAAAA
This sequence comes from Tragulus kanchil, assembly GCA_022376925.1. NCBI lineage: Eukaryota > Metazoa > Chordata > Mammalia > Artiodactyla > Tragulidae > Tragulus > Tragulus kanchil. The sequence goes on along the minus strand of JAIOJX010000001.1, from coordinate 58,294,209 downwards.
TTTGAACATCTGCATGTGAGTCAACCATTCCACATGAAAAGCTATGTCAATATAAAGACTTGTACTCAAATTTTCTTATCAGTGTTATTTTTCCCATGTTAGGGAAGTTTTCAGCCATTATTTATTCAAATAACTTGCATGGCCTTTTCTCTTATTCTTCTCTGGGACTCCTTATAATGCAAAAGTTACTCTGATGTTATCTCACAAATATCTTAAACTTTACTCTTTTCCCATTCTTTTTCTATTTGCTGCTCTGATTGGGTGAGTTCTACTGCCTTGTATTCAGGATCACTTATTCATTCTTTGTTTCATCTACTCTAATATTGAACCTCTCTAGTGTATTTTCCACTTCAGTTATTCTTCAACTCTGTGACTTCTGTTTGATACTTCTTTACCTTCCCTATCTCTGTTGAAGTTCTCATCTTGTACTTATCCATTCTTATCCCAAATTTGGTGATTAGTTTTTGAACATTACTTTGAATTTTTTATCAGGTAAATTACTTATCTCTATTTCATTAAGGGTTTGTTTTTTTTTTTTTTTTTCCCTGAGATTTTGTTCTTTTGCTTGAAGCATAGCCTTCTGTTTATTTTCCTTCATGCTCTCTGTTGATTTCTATGCATCAGGTAGAATGACCACTGCTTCTAGTCTTGAAGTGGTCATCTCCTATAGGAGATGACCTTTGTTGTTCAACTCACCCTAGCTTTAGGTTGTCTCTAAAATCTTTTGATTGTCCAAGCAGTCTATTATATTTTTAATAGCTCCAAGTAATTTAGGGTGTGCCAAGTCTTGTCAATCTCTCAAAGGGGAAGATCTTAATTAGCACTTAAATTCAGGCTAACTGGAACTCAGACTCTCAGGCAGCAGCTTTTACAGTATGTGTATATAACAGTCCTGTGGATCCACAGGTGTAATCCCTACTAGTCACCAGAAGCATGCAATCTAGTGGTGTCCCCCGGGCAAACTTGGGGCTTCAGAGGAGTCTATAAGGTCCTTACTGGGAGACATGGGTAAGCTGGATTAAGGCAGAGGGAGGACACATAGATGATGTCCCCCAGCCGGCATTCCTTGTGAATACCTTCATAGCGTTTAGGTGTGAGCCAAACCTGAAGCTGAGGTCCCAGGACTAGCAAGTAGGCCTCTTCCACTGAAAGGCTGGGGATGTGTTCCCGTCTGTTGTTTTACAGTGCTCTGGGGGTGGTAGTCTGTCAAGAACTCTCTCTCCAATTGTTATAGTCCCATGGGACTCAGTGTCACAAGTCCCTGACTCTCAGAATCAGATGATCAAGGGGCATTTCCTGGCAAGAGCTGCAAAAAGCAAAGCAACAGATGAAAAATCCAGGATACCAGACACAAGTAAGAATTTCCCTCAAAAAGATACTGGTGCTCTGCGGTGTGACAGAGGGAGAGTGCAAAGACCGTGTACTCTAATATTGAACCTCTCTAGTGTATTTTCCACTTCAGTTATTCTTCAACTCTGTGACTTCTGTTTGATACTTCTTTACCTTCCCTATCTCTGTTGAAGTTCTCATCTTGTACTTATCCATTCTTATCCCAAATTTGGTGATTAGTTTTTGAACATTACTTTGAATTTTTTATCAGGTAAATTACTTATCTCTATTTCATTAAGGGTTTGTTTTTTTTTTTTTTTTTCCCTGAGATTTTGTTCTTTTGCTTGAAGCATAGCCTTCTGTTTATTTTCCTTCATGCTCTCTGTTGATTTCTATGCATCAGGTAGAATGACCACTGCTTCTAGTCTTGAAGTGGTCATCTCCTATAGGAGATGACCTTTGTTGTTCAACTCACCCTAGCTTTAGGTTGTCTCTAAAATCTTTTGATTGTCCAAGCAGTCTATTATATTTTTAATAGCTCCAAGTAATTTAGGGTGTGCCAAGTCTTGTCAATCTCTCAAAGGGGAAGATCTTAATTAGCACTTAAATTCAGGCTAACTGGAACTCAGACTCTCAGGCAGCAGCTTTTACAGTATGTGTATATAACAGTCCTGTGGATCCACAGGTGTAATCCCTACTAGTCACCAGAATCAGGCAATCTAGTGGTGTCCCCTGGGCAAACTTGGGGCTTCAGAGGAGTCTATAAGGTCCTTACTGGGAGACATGGGTAAGCTGGATTAAGGCAGAGGGAGGACACATAGATGATGTCCCCTAGCCGGCATTCCTTGTGAATACCTTCATAGCGTTTAGGTGTGAGCCAAACCTGAAGCTGAGGTCCCAGGACTAGCAAGTAGGCCTCTTCCACTGAAAGGCTGGGGATGTGTTCCCGTCTGTTGTTTTACAGTGCTCTGGGGGTGGTAGTCTGTCAAGAACTCTCTCTCCAATTGTTATAGTCCCATGGGACTCAGTGTCACAAGTCCCCTGACTCTCAGAATCAGATGATCAAGGGGCATTTCCTGGCAAGAGCTGCAAAAAGCAAAGCAACAGATGAAAAATCCAGGATACCAGACACAAGTAAGAATTTCCCTCAAAAAGATACTGGTGCTCTGCGGTGTGACAGAGGGAGAGTGCAAAGACCGTGCCAATCCTCTGCGGTCTCTGGAAAGGTTTATAGTCAACCTTTAAATGTGTTTACTTAGAAACCTGCCCCTCAGACTGCAACCATGAGGATAAACTAACATGCCTTTCTTTCATGGAAAGACTGAGTTCCTAGATCTATTGTCTCTTCTTTTGCTCTGAGAGTGGTAGGTGTTTTTCTCTCTATTGGTTACAGTCCTTTGGGACTTGCAAATGTAAGCCTCCCTGACCCCTAGAGCCAGGTGGTGCAGAGTCCACTGGAAACAGCTTCTGAAAGCAAAACACCAGATGTAAAAAGCTTGGGTGCCAGACACTTGTAATAGCTTCCCCCTGGGAGACACTGGTATTCTGGAGTAGGCAGAGGGAAAGTGTAAAGATGGTGCCCACAGAGAAAAGAAAAGACAAAAAATGCCTTTCAGCTTTAGCAAGGAAGAAGGAGAGTGTGAAAATGGCATTCAACTGTCTCTGTCCCTAGGAGACTAGTGCTTTAGGATTAGCAAATAAATCTCTTTCACATAAAGGCTGGGTGTTTTTCAAAAGCTGCTTCTTTGCTGGGGCCTGGGGTGAGTGAGTCTGCACGTGAGTGCTTTAAGAGCCATTTCTCAGTTTGCTACAGCCCTTTGGGTCTCGGAGACATAAACCGTGTTGGTTTGCAAAGTCAGATGTTTTGGGGACTCATTTCTCAGGTGTAGGTCTTAGAAGCTGGGGTGGTTGATGAGGGTATGAAAGCTTCACTCCTCAGGGAGAAGCTCCAGGTTGGTAAATTCTCCCTCTACCGTGAGTTGCCACACTTGGCGCAGTATTCACGGTGAGTCTGTATCTCAGCCTCTTTTGCCTGCCTTTTTCTCACTTGCCCAACATGAAGGAGTTTCGTTATTAGCTTCCACAATTTTTTCAGAGAAAAGTATTCCTTCTGTAGCTGTCTGTCAATTTGGTGTGTCTGTGAGAGCAGATGAATTCAGGCTCTTCCAACATCATCATCTCCAACCACCTCCCTGTGCAAGCTTCATTTGTAAGAGCCCAAAACAACGCGAATTTCAGTCAACATGTGGATGGTTACTGATACATCCTATGATGTGAATAAAACTCAAAATCATTATGCTGAGTGTAAGATCAGATACAAAAGACTACATATGGTGATCCCATTTATATTAAATTTACAGAGAACACGTGACTATAAAAACTGAAGCACATGGCTGAGGTCAGGGATTGAAAATCTGAAAGAACAAAGTCTTAGGAAAGGCTGGCCGTGTTTTAATGTTGCCAGGGGGATGATGGCTATACAAATGTATCAATTCACTAAGAGCCAATGAATGGTACACTGATGGGTAAATTATATGATATGTAAAATTCAGGTAAATAAAGATGTTAAAAGTTAAAAGAAAAAATCCATGTCCTCAGGAAGTTTGTACCTGGGAGGGGAAAGAGGAAGAGGTAAAGGACAATACACAATATTAAATAAATTAAATATAATGTAAGTTGTATGCATGTTCTAAGAGATTTCAATCTTTGCATTTTCAAAGCTAAAGTCCATACCCTAATCACTGAATTGTGTATGCATAAGTCTCCTGCTAGCCCCAAATGATTCTGTTTTGGATTTCAAATCCATATAATTGCTCTGGGACAACTTTAAAAGAACCAGAGGGTGAATTATCTAATGTGACAGAATTCCAGGTAAGAGTGGAATGACTAGATCTATTTTACTTTGGCTACACATCTTAATTAGCCCCAGTTCCTGGACTTTCTAAGTATTTCTCAAGGGTGAAGATTTGATTTTCAATTGCTTTATCAAGTTCTGCCCTTCCTCCATCCCATGATGGGCTATGGATTTTATAAAGGCCACAGATAACCAGCAACGTTCTATTCTTTTCACACAGTTCTTCAATCTTTGTTTTTCTCTCTAAACAATTTTCGACAGACCTCTTTTACTGTCTCTTTGAAATTGTCCCATTATATCTATTTCTTGTAATGCAGTATTTTGTTTTTGCCAGTGAAAGCACACATATGGTGGTTAATTTTCTTGTGAGGTTGTAATTCTGTAACTGTGTTTGCATCTATAATAGGGATTGTTTTCTCTTGGAGCCCTAGGTGGCGAGGGATGTGGGTGGAGGCATTCCCTCAGAGTGTTTCCAAGTTTGCCTCTGCTGAGTCCTTACTAGTTTCACTGGTTTGAAAACAGTTTTCTGTTAATTTCTTAGCTTCGGGGTTTGTACCCCATGTGGGTTGTGTGAATTTAAAGTCCACATCTGTGCTTGGTACAAGTTCAGAGTTCCGATTTCTCTGGAGTGTCTCTTCATTCATGGCCACAAACCTGGACAGGATGCAAATTTCCTAGACCAGTGAGCAGAGTTTTCTAGTTCGTGTTTTGTTGAGTTTCAGGCTTCATAGATCATTCAAGTTTTGAGATTTTTGCTGGGATCTCAGTTCTAGCTTCACACTTCACACAGATCTATGGCTCCATGGTCTGACCCTCAGCTCAAGCCCTTAGACTTCTAAGGTCCTTATCTGACTCTGATAGCCTCAGGCTGTATTTAGCTTTAATTTATGCTCTCTTCTCTGGGTTTGAGTTCCTTTTTCATTCCTAAAGCTTGGGAATTTCCCTTGCTTGTTTTCACACTGAGCTAAGCATGTACAATCTTTGTTTTTACCAGCATTTCTCTGTGGTTAGAACCAAAGATAATTCCTTACTATATCATTTCAATCTATCCTATTAACTAGTTGTATAAAGTTCCACCACTGAAACCTGCAAGCAGTATATTTTAGGCCTGAATGATCAAATTAATTTTACTTCCATCCAAGGAGTTAAAGGTAGAATTTCTATTCCTGTTACTGCTAACATAAAGGAAGGCTCTCCTGTCTTCCCTAGGCTCCCACTTAGATTTGACCTTTACAAGATGAGATGAAAAGAGGAGTGGATAGTTGTGATGCCAATGTGAAAGCCATTCACCTTCCAGCTGCGCTTTATGTACTTAAGTTTGTAGTTTCAACTTTCAAGAGCTTTATTTCTTCAGAAGAGAATGAATAATTAGGGCACACACCTTTCGCTCATTTGCATATGAGGTGCCGAGAGTGTCCTGGTCACACGCTCCAGTCACATGTTCGTAACATTAACATTGGTTAATGTTAAGACACACAAAACATAGAGGTATGTGTCTCATGCTTTCAGTTGTGAGACACATTTTAAGAAGTTCTAATAATACCCTGAAGTAAATTATTTCCTCAACAATTCATAGCAGAGCTGAGGTGATCATTATATTAATGCCACACTTATATGCATTCAAATATGCCTTTTCTTGAGTGAAAAAAAAAAGGATGGAATCATAACTTACATACTGGGAATCCCCATTGAGAGTCTGCCTGATAGTGACTGCCATCTGTCCAGTGTGTTAAAAAGGAAAAAAGTTGAGAACCATGGTTCTAGGGATGTGGTTTTCTTGGGCTGAAGAAAAACATATTCTCTCACTTTGAAAAATTACATACACACACAGATACAATACAAGCCAAATAGGTCAGGTGTGACTGAATCACAATATAGTTCTTCATTGCTCACACTGGCTTTTCCTATCAATCATCCAATATGCTAAGTACCCATGTGTAGCCCAAACTATATTGGTGAAAACTCCAGGGTCCTTGATTTCACTAGGATTACAGTCTCAAAGTGAATGGATCAGACAGAAATAAAGTGAATTTCATGAGGGAAAATAATGCCTAGCTTCAATGCTGAAAAAAATAATGGTCTTCTAACATGTTAATACAGTGTTCAATCTATTAGAGACAGTGTTGCCTTCCTATTTCTATATATCTGGAGAAGAAAGCAGCCTTGACATTCCGGAGTGGTTTTGTGCAGCTCTTCCCTCACATCTTTTAAAGAAGAACCCCCTTGCCATCATTTTCTTAATTAGGTGATACAGCCACTGGAATGAATTATAACTTATAGTTGACAACAAGCTATTATGAAGCAAAAGGCAGGAAAAAGAATATGTTTATTCCATAAGATTCAATAGGAGATGAAAAATTGATGAAATAGAGGCAATGGTTGCCCCAGATAGTGAATACTGCAGCAAAGTAGGGTTTTCTACCCAGAAGAGATTAAGATTTTATAAGAAAAGAAAGTGGGTACACCAAACATAACTGACAATTGACTGGGGAAGGAAGAAGACTGGGAGAAACTTTTGAGTTTCATCATTATTTTGAGGGGGGCCCCGAGAGGGGGTCCTGGTCACACGCTCCAGTCTGTTCGTAACATTAACATTGGTTAATGTTAAGACACACAAAACATAGAGGTATGTGTCTCATGCTTTCAGTTGTGAGACACATTTTAAGAAGTTCTAATAATACCCTGAAGTAAATTATTTCCTCAACAATTCATAGCAGAGCTGAGGTGATCATTATATTAATGCCACACTTATATGCATTCAAATATGCCTTTTCTTGAGTGAAAAAAAAAAGGATGGAATCATAACTTACATACTGGGAATCCCCATTGAGAGTCTGCCTGATAGTGACTGCCATCTGTCCAGTGTGTTAAAAAGGAAAAAAGTTGAGAACCATGGTTCTAGGGATGTGGTTTTCTTGGGCTGAAGAAAAACATATTCTCTCACTTTGAAAAATTACATACACACACAGATACAATACAAGCCAAATAGGTCAGGTGTGACTGAATCACAATATAGTTCTTCATTGCTCACACTGGCTTTTCCTATCAATCATCCAATATGCTAAGTACCCATGTGTAGCCCAAACTATATTGGTGAAAACTCCAGGGTCCTTGATTTCACTAGGATTACAGTCTCAAAGTGAATGGATCAGACAGAAATAAAGTGAATTTCATGAGGGAAAATAATGCCTAGCTTCAATGCTGAAAAAAATAATGGTCTTCTAACATGTTAATACAGTGTTCAATCTATTAGAGACAGTGTTGCCTTCCTATTTCTATATATCTGGAGAAGAAAGCAGCCTTGACATTCCGGAGTGGTTTTGTGCAGCTCTTCCCTCACATCTTTTAAAGAAGAACCCCCTTGCCATCATTTTCTTAATTAGGTGATACAGCCACTGGAATGAATTATAACTTATAGTTGACAACAAGCTATTATGAAGCAAAAGGCAGGAAAAAAGAATATGTTTATTCCATAAGATTCAATAGGAGATGAAAAATTGATGAAATAGAGGCAATGGTTGCCCCAGATAGTGAATACTGCAGCAAAGTAGGGTTTTCTACCCAGAAGAGATTAAGATTTTATAAGAAAAGAAAGTGGGTACACCAAACATAACTGACAATTGACTGGGGAAGGAAGAAGACTGGGAGAAACTTTTGAGTACCCTTATGCTAATTATTTGGCTTCCCTGGTGGCTCAGGTGGTAGAGAATTGGTGTGCAATGTACAAGACCCAGGTTCGATCCCTGGGTCTGGAAGATCCCCTGGAGAAGGGCATAGCAACCCACTCCAGTATCCTTGCCGAGGAAATCCCATGGAAAGAGGAGCCTGGTGGGCTACAGACTACGGCATCACAAAGAGTCAGACACAACTGAGCGACTAACACATACTAATTAATTGAAAATGGTGAAAAGTGTGTGTATGAGTGAGAGAGAGAAACTTCTTACTGCTTCTTGTTGTACAATGTATATAAAGCCAGGAAATCTTTTTAGAGATGATGTTCGCAGCTATTTGTCTATACTAGAGACAAGTAGCACACTAGCAGGACTCAAAGATGAGACACAGAACTGTTTTCATGACTAAAACTGTAAGCAATGAGGTTGCTTTGGTCTATAATTGGCTCTTAGGGATAAGTGGCACAAAGTCCAGTGGAAAATGAAATGTTTAGAGTTACAGGATTTACCAAGCTGTTTCATCAAGTAGCCTCAATGCCAATAGAGGTTTCTTTTATTGAGCTTCATGAAGGGTGAATAAACAGAACTGCCTTTGTGTCTGTGTAGCATGCCCATAAACCTTACTTACTTTTTTCATCCCTTAGAACAAGGATTGTTTGGCTCAATGTCTGAAGATACTTTTCTCATTCATATTTCTAATTCAAGGGCACAAGGTATAAGCAAGGCAGAAACATGGCATGGGAAGAATACTGGGGTCAGAACACTGAAATTATAGGCCTGGTTCTTGCACTAAGTTGCTGTAATTTTATATATATATATATATTTCACTCTTCCAACAGTCTCTGGTTTTTCTTCTAAAAAAATGACAGTCAACTAAGAATTCCCAAAGAGTCTTTCAGGTGTGCTGTTCTCATATTTCAAGAAGCTGGTCTACAATGGTGACTGTTAGGATTTCTCAGGTGTAGAGAATTGCGTAGTGAACAAATGGTCCCAAAAAAAAAACCCAAACATAACTGACAATTGACTGGGGAAGGAAGAAGACTGGGAGAAACTTTTGAGTACCCTTATGCTAATTATTTGGCTTCCCTGGTGGCTCAGGTGGTAGAGAATTGGTGTGCAATGTACAAGACCCAGGTTCGATCCCTGGGTCTGGAAGATCCCCTGGAGAAGGGCATAGCAACCCACTCCAGTATCCTTGCCGAGGAAATCCCATGGAAAGAGGAGCCTGGTGGGCTACAGACTACGGCATCACAAAGAGTCAGACACAACTGAGCGACTAACACATACTAATTAATTGAAAATGGTGAAAAGTGTGTGTATGAGTGAGAGAGAGAAACTTCTTACTGCTTCTTGTTGTACAATGTATATAAAGCCAGGAAATCTTTTTAGAGATGATGTTCGCAGCTATTTGTCTATACTAGAGACAAGTAGCACACTAGCAGGACTCAAAGATGAGACACAGAACTGTTTTCATGACTAAAACTGTAAGCAATGAGGTTGCTTTGGTCTATAATTGGCTCTTAGGGATAAGTGGCACAAAGTCCAGTGGAAAATGAAATGTTTAGAGTTACAGGATTTACCAAGCTGTTTCATCAAGTAGCCTCAATGCCAATAGAGGTTTCTTTTATTGAGCTTCATGAAGGGTGAATAAACAGAACTGCCTTTGTGTCTGTGTAGCATGCCCATAAACCTTACTTACTTTTTTCATCCCTTAGAACAAGGATTGTTTGGCTCAATGTCTGAAGATACTTTTCTCATTCATATTTCTAATTCAAGGGCACAAGGTATAAGCAAGGCAGAAACATGGCATGGGAAGAATACTGGGGTCAGAACACTGAAATTATAGGCCTGGTTCTTGCACTAAGTTGCTGTAATTTTATATATATATATATATTTCACTCTTCCAACAGTCTCTGGTTTTTCTTCTAAAAAAATGACAGTCAACTAAGAATTCCCAAAGAGTCTTTCAGGTGTGCTGTTCTCATATTTCAAGAAGCTGGTCTACAATGGTGACTGTTAGGATTTCTCAGGTGAGAAGAATTTCTTGCATTGGAGTGCAAGCTCTGAAGTGGCAGTCATTAGTTCTTTTGGTAAAAGAAAGGATGTGAGCCCCTCTACCTTGGGTTAAGTTTTGGCTTTAGCTCCAAGGACTCCTGGCCCTGGTGTTTTGTGTCTGTTTCTGCTTGCCTGCTATGCCTGGAGTCCTAATTCCTATGTATCTCTAGAACCTCTGCTTTTTGCAGAGTGAGTTTCCTGCCTATGAACCCTACCTTGCCTTGAACCCTAGTTCCTCTGTCCCACCAGCCCCTAGCTGCTTATGTTGGCTCTGCTGATCTTGGCTTATGGCTCTGCTTTCCTTGACTCAGTGCTTTCCATATCTCAGCTTTACAAAGGGATTTTAAAAAGTCTCCTATGGGAAAAGACAAAGACCTTGGGTATTAACTCACCCCACTAGCAAGTTCAGTTCATACTCAGCAAATTGAGATGTCAAGCGAGTTGAAACAAGCAAATACTCCACTATGTGCGTGTATACAAGTGTACGTATAGTTGCAAAAGAATTCATTTGGAACTAGTAAGTTCAAAATTAAATGCACATGAGTCTCTATAATTTGTTAGGTGGAAGAACAGACAATTCTTTTAATGGTTTAATATTAAATGACTTCATTTTAAAAAAATTTCCCTTATTGATCTAGAAATCTAGATTTGTAGAGTAGCCAACCTGTGTAATCAATTGAAAAATGATTTAAGTCCATGCGAGCTTTAGATTTAAAGTTATTTTCATTTGTTCCAAAAGTTATTTGTTTCCAACTACATGGAATTAGATATTAAGGTTTATAATGTTATGTCTATTCTAGGAACCGGGCAAGAGTTCCTAACAATAAAACCCAGGGTAACCATTACTTTCTCTAAAGGGAGTCACCTTTGTCATTTGAGAACATCTGATTGAAAGCAAATCGTTTTCACTTTCTCCCCTTCTGTATCATCAATAGTACTTTTGAATCCTTTACTGATAAGATCACAACTACTGGTACCAGGATTTACTGGCTAGTCAAATTCTGCTATACTAGTTTAGAGGAGAAATGCATCAATACAACCATGGTAATTCTCACTGTGTATCTGAAGACTGATCCAGGTATTATGTGTGAGTGAATAAAATGCTGATCTGTTTTCCAAGCATAATAGTGTGATTTAAAATATGGTTGTGGAAAGCTTTAAAAATATTCAACAAGAGAAAAATAAAATATGGCTCTAGCTTTAACATACGTGCCATTCACTTTGATAAGCCTTGCTGGCTGTTTGCAGGCTGTGACTCCAGAACTGATGTTTAAAATAATCCCACAAGGATCCTTTAATACTTCAGAAAATGGAAATACAAACATTTAATGCCAATTGTGAAAATGAAACCTGAAGATATCCACAGATTTCTGATCAGATTCCTGGCGCACTATTGATTTTCTGAAGTCTGACAAGGAGGGTTCTTTTGGACTGTTAATTTCCTTTGACAACAAATTCCTCTGGTCTTGCCATTCATTTCACTCTATTTTGCTGCCTACTTGATTGACATGCCTTTACGTTCCTCTTTTGCCCATTTAAAGCCTCACCCTTCAAGGTCTAGCTCAAGTGTAATGTATACCATGAAACCAGCCCTGACAATGCTAAGTGCACACTGACTTAACTCTTTTTCTCTTAAATCTATTTTCATATGTTCATAGGGAGTTGCACATCTGTGTTCCACTTCCCAAATTATTACAAGAAAAATAAGCTAAGTGCCTAATATGTTCTAAGTTAATCCGCAAGACAGTGAGTAAGGTACTAATATTCTCAGTTTATAAATGAGCAGACAGGGAACAGAGAAGTGAAACATCTTTTCCAAAGCCACAGATATTGTAAGTGAGAAAGATGTAAAACCAGATATGTTTAACTCTGGAGTCAAAGGCCTTAACCACTCATCCATACTGCTTTTTTCCAGAAGTTTGTCTCATTTTTCAATTAAATGTTAGTCTTTAAAATTGGAAACCATACCTTATATTTCACTTTCATTTCCATAGAGACTAGCATCATGCAAGGCATACCGTTGAACCCAATAATAGTTGCTAATTCTCAAATCTCTTTTGAATCCTTTACTGATAAGATCACAACTACTGGTACCAGGATTTACTGGCTAGTCAAATTCTGCTATACTAGTTTAGAGGAGAAATGCATCAATACAACCATGGTAATTCTCACTGTGTATCTGAAGACTGATCCAGGTATTATGTGTGAGTGAATAAAATGCTGATCTGTTTTCCAAGCATAATAGTGTGATTTAAAATATGGTTGTGGAAAGCTTTAAAAATATTCAACAAGAGAAAATAAAATATGGCTCTAGCTTTAACATACGTGCCATTCACTTTGATAAGCCTTGCTGGCTGTTTGCAGGCTGTGACTCCAGAACTGATGTTTAAAATAATCCCACAAGGATCCTTTAATACTTCAGAAAATGGAAATACAAACATTTAATGCCAATTGTGAAAATGAAACCTGAAGATATCCACAGATTTCTGATCAGATTCCTGGCGCACTATTGATTTTCTGAAGTCTGACAAGGAGGGTTCTTTTGGACTGTTAATTTCCTTTGACAACAAATTCCTCTGGTCTTGCCATTCATTTCACTCTATTTTGCTGCCTACTTGATTGACATGCCTTTACGTTCCTCTTTTGCCCATTTAAAGCCTCACCCTTCAAGGTCTAGCTCAAGTGTAATGTATACCATGAAACCAGCCCTGACAATGCTAAGTGCACACTGACTTAACTCTTTTTCTCTTAAATCTATTTTCATATGTTCATAGGGAGTTGCACATCTGTGTTCCACTTCCCAAATTATTACAAGAAAAATAAGCTAAGTGCCTAATATGTTCTAAGTTAATCCGCAAGACAGTGAGTAAGGTACTAATATTCTCAGTTTATAAATGAGCAGACAGGGAACAGAGAAGTGAAACATCTTTTCCAAAGCCACAGATATTGTAAGTGAGAAAGATGTAAAACCAGATATGTTTAACTCTGGAGTCAAAGGCCTTAACCACTCATCCATACTGCTTTTTTCCAGAAGTTTGTCTCATTTTTCAATTAAATGTTAGTCTTTAAAATTGGAAACCATACCTTATATTTCACTTTCATTTCCATAGAGAGACTAGCATCATGCAAGGCATACCGTTGAACCCAATAATAGTTGCTAGATTCTCAATATCTTAACTCAAATCTCAATTTTTCTTATTTTTAAATTTTTCTTTTATGTAATTGAATATATCCTTGTAAACCATCAAAAATCCATTTTAGAATAAAGCAAGGTACAAATAATAATTGAATTTCCTGCAGTTCAAGTTGTTCCTTTCTTTCCCCAACTCTCTTAAAATGGAAGAAGGGAACAATGGAAAGGGAAGAGGAACAGACATGATCCATTCTTCTTGCCTTTTGAAAAATTCTATCAAGGCACAGTCAACAACAAATTGCTGTGTCAGGCAATACCAGTAAAAGAGGGCAACCATCACTTTTTGCTTTGTATTTTATCTTGAATTGTTCTGTGTATGGAAGCTCTCTCCCCACATCCATAAATTTCAGAAGAAAAAAAGAGACTTGGTTCAATGAATCCAGAAAGGGAGAATAGAAGAATTACACTCCATTCATTTAATAAATTCAAATAAATATGAATTTTCTATTATTTAGGCAGAGGATACATGGACAACATAAAATAAAGGCTTTTGAAGCTAATTATTACAGTTGACAATATCATAATACATAAGAAGTCGCCTCCTATTTATGGCTTTGCTGAAAGGTAAGATGATTAAAGGAAATGCCAGGAATAATATGAATGAAATTCTGAAAGTCAGTGAAGTATTATTTTGGGAATTTCATGCATCTTCCAATGATTTAGCCCCATTCCTTGAGCCATATAATCCCCAGTTCTGGGCCCTCACTTTGTTTCTCTTGAAACAACAATGAACCAACCACTTTGCAGGAGATGGATTCTCTGTTCCATCCCTATTGGTATGCTGCACTGCTTCTAGCCACTCAGACTTGATAGCTGAAACAACTCCTCACCACCGTAACTTTCCCCTACAAACTCTGTGTACCTTCCATAGTGAAACAATTGACTAATGATGTTTGGCAGTAAACAACAAAACTCTGTAAAGCTACTACCTTTCAATTAAAAATTCAATAACCATACCTTATATTTCACTTTCATTTCCATAGAGAGACTAGCATCATGCAAGGCATACCGTTGAACCCAATAATAGTTGCTAGATTCTCAATATCTTAACTCAAATCTCAATTTTTCTTATTTTTAAATTTTTCTTTTATGTAATTGAATATATCCTTGTAAACCATCAAAAATCCATTTTAGAATAAAGCAAGGTACAAATAATAATTGAATTTCCTGCAGTTCAAGTTGTTCCTTTCTTTCCCCAACTCTCTTAAAATGGAAGAAGGGAACAATGGAAAGGGAAGAGGAACAGACATGATCCATTCTTCTTGCCTTTTGAAAAATTCTATCAAGGCACAGTCAACAACAAATTGCTGTGTCAGGCAATACCAGTAAAAGAGGGCAACCATCACTTTTTGCTTTGTATTTTATCTTGAATTGTTCTGTGTATGGAAGCTCTCTCCCCACATCCATAAATTTCAGAAGAAAAAAAGAGACTTGGTTCAATGAATCCAGAAAGGGAGAATAGAAGAATTACACTCCATTCATTTAATAAATTCAAATAAATATGAATTTTCTATTATTTAGGCAGAGGATACATGGACAACATAAAATAAAGGCTTTTGAAGCTAATTATTACAGTTGACAATATCATAATACATAAGAAGTCGCCTCCTATTTATGGCTTTGCTGAAAGGTAAGATGATTAAAGGAAATGCCAGGAATAATATGAATGAAATTCTGAAAGTCAGTGAAGTATTATTTTGGGAATTTCATGCATCTTCCAATGATTTAGCCCCATTCCTTGAGCCATATAATCCCCAGTTCTGGGCCCTCACTTTGTTTCTCTTGAAACAACAATGAACCAACCACTTTGCAGGAGATGGATTCTCTGTTCCATCCCTATTGGTATGCTGCACTGCTTCTAGCCACTCAGACTTGATAGCTGAAACAACTCCTCACCACCGTAACTTTCCCCTACAAACTCTGTGTACCTTCCATAGTGAAACAATTGACTAATGATGTTTGGCAGTAAACAACAAAACTCTGTAAAGCTACTACCTTTCAATTAAAAATTCAATAACCCAAGATAATTTGCTAATATAGGGTGATGCTAAAGTAGGGGGTTCTCTATATCCCTCCACATAATGTGCCTTTTTCCTTTGAAAATTAATGTACATCTTCAGGAAAGTTCCTCAAAGAGTAGGCCAGTACAACATTTGCTTAAAACAGCAGGGCTTTCTAAAATGCTTCTCTACTCATCTATTGACTCAAAGTCCTCAAATCAGCTGCTCACAATCTTTTCCTCCTCTAAAATTCTTTCCAAATAGCCAGGGAACTTTCCTATCTCCTCATCATCCCTACTCTTTCTGCCCTCTGGATCTATCCCTATATTTGTTCCCTTCCTCTTCTCCTTCAATTTCCTTTATAAAGGCTCTATAAAGCTGTGATATTTTTAGTATAAAATAATAAATGCTTATAAAATTCAGTAATGCACAAAATTAAAAAAAACTGAGTCTCCTCAGTACTGTCACACATTGTAACATCTCAATTACATTGTTAATTGCTTTATAAGTATTTTGTAAGTAGGCTTCTGGAAGCAACAATCTCCTTAGATTTTGAATTTTCATAGCTTCTATGGTTTCTTGCACAAATACGCTACTTCATTTCAACAAACATATAACAAGTGCCTGCTATGGCCAAGGTATTTTTCCTTGGTGTTGAGAGGACATAAAATTAAATAATACATGGTTGGTCTCTGCCTTCAGAGATCTCATAGTATCACTAAGAACTCTTTATCAAACATAGTTTCATGGCATTTCTTAGGTTGATAGTTTTCATCTCACTTGTTTCTGTTCAGCATTGTGAATTAGTCACATGCTTGCTAGACTAGGATCATGTTTTATGCCATCTCATATATCCTGCAGTGTGAATATTATACAAGCAGTAAGCCAGGAGTGACCCAGCTGGAAAAAAAAATCTCAAAGTCAACTCTTTCTGTCATAGTCTCCTCTCTGTTTACTGAGATCAACAGGGTTATTGCAACATCATTCCACCCTGACCCATTCCCTAACCTCTCTTTCACTTACTCCTTGTAGTTTAGATCTGATTGAAAACAACCTCTTTCCCTTCCAGCTCTCAAACTAAGTAGATACTCCATCTTCCCGACTCAGGGATTGAACCCACATCTCTTGTGTCTCCTGCATTGACAGGCTGATTCTTTACCACTAGCACCACGAAGGCAGCCTGTAAACAGAGGAAACAGGAATACATCTTTTGAAAGAAATACTCAAGTTGAGAATGCCAAATAGTCTCTGCAACAAGGAGTACAAGATGTAAAAGACCCAATAATCTAGTTATCTCTATTCCTCATATTGATCATCACAGCCACTCAGTGAATATCTGTATTTTCTGTATATGCTTTTCTCAAGAGGATAGACAATGAACTCCTTGAGGATAGAGAACAGAACAGGATCTCTTTCCCCTCATTCTCTTTTTTAGCTGGTAAACTATTAGGCACACAAGAAGGTTTGAATTGCTTTCTGACTAGAATGCTCCTGCTTTAAGGATAGAGAAGATTGAATACAGAAAAGAAAGTATGCTTGTTTTAATTAAATTCATTGTTTCAGTTTTTTCATTACAGAGATATTGCGCTGGACCATGTTTCCATTTTCACTATTATCACTTTTTCAGTATCAGAAGCAACTATGACATCTAGGTTTGCCTTTAGTAGTCTATTGCCAGTTGCATTTCCTTTAATTTCTGTATCCTTAATATCTTTTCTAAACTTTTGCTTTTCTTATCTACAAATGATTAGTCTTAGTTAATCCCATGTTCAGTGAATAATATCTTTCCTGTGTTTATATTGTTACCTTGAATATACATTCAAGAACAGCATCTTATACTTAGCAGCTTCTTTCTCTTCATGAGTCTTTCCTTAGAACATTCTTGCTTTCTCTTTTTGTACTTTGTATTTCACATTTTCTTCTGTTTATCCTCCCTCTTCCTGTATGTGTTATAAGATCTATATGCATCATTCCATATGCTATCTTTTAAAGGTCAAAATTTCATGAATATAATTACCCATGGTTATCTACAAAGAGAAATCAGGGGAAACAGTTTATTGAAATCCACAAAAGATAAAAAACCATGTTTTGCATATTAGTTCAAACTTCTCTTCATCATTTTCCCCCAAAAGATACCTAAAACTGACTTGGCTGTTAATTCCATTCTCTGCCTCTTCACTATTTAAATAAGGAAAGAAAAGCATTGCAGTAACTTAGCAGGTGAAAAGAAGGAAAATAAGACATTCGAGTGCCTATTCCTGAATAGTTGCCAGCTATCTATAGTTTTTTTCTCTTTGGCCTAGACATACATATACATATATATTCACACACATATATCTACTTACAAAGATATTGTTATTTACTATGATCTCTGTATTTCCTACCTACCTATGATGTGGCATTTTCTCGGAGTTAATTACATCTATTTCCATCACATTCCCCTCATAGTGTGTGTACTAGCACATAAGTGTGTTAGTACCACAAAAATGACCTCAAATAAGACCTATTAACCAAAGTAATACATCTGCTATATACATATATCTGTTAATAGCCTGAAGAGAGGGATAGAAAGAAAATAATAGAAAATAGCTCAGTGGGAAAAGTGTTCATACAAAATTTGCACTTGGTTGTATGGCACATAGTGGAATTTTAACATTAAAAAACTCTGCTAATTTAGAACAAAGATTGCCAAAGCAAGAAATAAAATGGTACAGATAAGATTTTATGAAGGATATTTAATGCATCAAAATCTTTTTAAAAGATTGATTATTTAAAACAACTGTTTACATATAAATAATTTTCTAGTTTCTAAATATTTATGTCTATTTGGTAAGGCTCAACTGGCAAATGAGGTCAGGCTATGTGTGAAATAATTACAATTAGGTTATATATTACTCAAGCATAATAGAGCTGACAAATGTTTGCTTGCCATGTATTTTTTCTTAAAATTTTTAATGAAAAATTTGTATGTATCTTTACAAGTTGATTTGTTTTTTAAGTCTGGGATTAAGATGTATTCTATACCATTTAACCATTTGAAAATCAGCCTGTCGATGTGCATGGGACTTGTACAGTTTGTCTGGAATGTATCATGCTGTATATTATAGTTGTATATATTGTCACCCTCCCTTACTGTCCTGCATACTTCTTGGTAGGCCCCATAACTAATTCACCTCGTTAACCCCTACAGAGCCCAGCACCGTGTCTTGCACTTAGTATGTTTTCAGCAAATGCTAAATTAATAAAATAGATTCTAGAACACCTCACTTAGGAATACTTGAATTTCTATGTCCTGGGTACTTTAATGTAATACATCTACATGTTTCTAAAATGCATTTTCTAATTCAGATTTTTTCCGACTTCTCTTTTCACCCAACTTAATCTGAAAAGTGAGGTCATACTGTTTCTCTTTTTACAGTGAAGTCAGATATACATTTGGTACCACCAAGATTCTTTTGAAAGACATATGGAGAAGACTGGATGTGGTTAATGTTAGTGACAACATTTGCATATCTATCTTTAACAGACGCACAGTGTATGGAGCTAGAAGGGAACTTTGAGATCATCATGTCTCACTCCTTCTGTAGATGAGAAATGGAGGGCACAAGGTAAATGATTTATCCAAGAATGTATACTATTGGCAGAGCTTGTGGTGTAATCCAAGTGCTCTGCTTATAAGCCAAATGCTCTTTCCAACACAGCAGCTACCTCTGGTCCTTACACTGAAATGATTGCTATATCTCTGGCTGGAACTTTCTGCCTCCAATTTCTTCTCTCTTCCAGTTCATCTTGTAGATTTTTGCATAGATTTAGCCATGACATTTCTCTGTTTCAAAATCTAAGATTTTAGGCTTTATTTGCTATTATAAATATGCCAATTAAAGTGGTTCTCAACGGGAAAGGGGATTTTACCCCAGAAAGGGACATTTGGCAGTATCTGGAGACATTTTTGGTTGTCACAACTGGGGGAGGGAGTGTTATTGGCATCTAGTGGGTAGAGGACAGGGGTGCCTGCTAAATGTCCTGCAATACACAGGACAGGCAGGTCCCCACCCACAACAGAGAATTCTGTGGGGCCAAGTGCCAGTAAGCACTGAAGTTGAGAAACTCCATTCAATGTTTAGAGGACTTGCATGCCCTGACCTCAACTTTCTTTTTTAACCTTATTTTCCAATACCTTCTGACAACTTAGAAAATCTAAACTGCTTCTTATTTCTTGTATATGTTCCATACTTTCTCATTGACTTGATTTTGCTTAACTCGAAGTGTTTTTTTCCATCATCTTTTCACATTCTTTTTTTTTGACATATGCATACCTATGGCTGATTCATGTTGATGTTTGGCAGAACACAACACAATTCTGTAAAGCAATATCCTTCAATTTAAAAATAAATTAAAAAAAGACTAAACTATATGTGATTTCCTCCATAAAAATCTTCCTTGATCCTTACAATTAGATCATCATTTGCTCTTCTCAGTTCTTATAAAAATGTGTATGTAGGCTACTGAAAAATATATACATTATTTTGGGATAGTCCGGTTGTTAGACATATGAAGCAGCTGTGAGAAAAACTACACTAAGTCTGGAGTCCTAAGACTTATGACTCCTCCACTATTTATTAAGTCTGTTTGATCTTGGACATGTCATTTAATCTCACCGGTCTTCAAATTTTTCATCACTAAAATGGGGCAAATAATGCCTACTTCCTAAAGATGGTGAGAGGAGGAAGCAAAATTATACAAATGAAAGTGCTTTTAAAGTTTTAAAGCACTGTGCCCATGTGAGAGATTGTTATTTTTATTGCAAGGGGAATTAGCCCTTGAAAGGCAGGTAAACTTTCCATTTAACCTTGTGTGGGGAATAAGAAATGCATTGACCATGCTGCAAGTTTTCTGGTTGACCTTGTGGGAAGGCTGGGAATATGCTTAAGTCGAATTTTCCTCATGAACAGTACAGTATGTTCTTTATGACTTGTATCTACCCAGTGTGGTGGTAAAGAAAATACTTCCTTCCTCTGGAGAAGAAAGAGAAAAGGTGAGTTCACCAGCCAATTATTCACAACAGGATTGCCAGAGGCAACAAGAGACCTGCAAAATAATTTTTTTTTTTTTTTTGCAGTCAAATACATCCAACTCACAAAGAAAGTCATAATTTACTTCTAGTTACTTTCAAGGGCATTTCTAGGGGTGTTGTCCTTGGCCATTTCAGAATCCCCAGAGGACAAGTGTCCTTTGGTAGCCAAAATTTGAGAATAAAATATATGACAATTAATAAGAAGAAAGCTGACAGGGTTTTATTCTTTGATGATAATTTGTCACGAGTGGGGAGGCCTGGCTACCTAAATTTTGTGTAACACCAACACCTATGGAAATTAAGTCTGGATAGGAGGGCCCTGGAGCTTAATATTATAACTATACAGATGTTTCACACTAGAGGTCACTCTTGTAATCTAAGAACAAATTTCTGAAAATAAGAAAACACAGCAAAACAAAAGGCAAACACCCATCAATAACAACGCAACAACATGGACATGACATTAATGCAAAACTTGAGGATAGAGTTTTTTTCGTTTGAAATCTATGAGGATGCTTTTAAAATTATCAAATGAATCGGCAACGTAGTGGGCAGTTATTATTGACTACAGGAGGGAGCTGAAAAACGACAATTGCTCTGCCTGGCTGGCAGGCCAGGTAAACAGCTTGTTCTTCCATGACTTGGGACATCAACCTACAGCTGCACTGAAGTGATCCACTTGATACAGATCTAACGAGACTGGAATGACATACGCATTTTAAACTGAGTTGTTGGTAAGAGGAATTGCAGGAATGGAATTCAGTGCATCAATACAGCAAAGAAAAACAACCTCTGTTCCTGACTTTCTACGGAAAAGTTGTTTTTATTGTGAAAGTTCATTTCTTAGATGTTAACAAAGTGAGTAGATTAGAATCATCCTGTGAGTTGTCTCAAGGGCTAGGCACATATTTGTACTCAATGGACCACTTGTTTGTCTATACCCTCATTCTTGCTGCGGACTTAACTGGCCTGCACAGGGCCTGAAATTCCAAGTATCCTTCCTTCCGGAGGTAAAGGCATTTTACTTTCATCTGTCCCTTATTAAAATCCAAAAACTCCTGGAAGAAGAAGAGGGTTAAGAGATAAAGTTTATTCTTATCATTCAAACCTCATTTTTAAGGTACATTCTCAGTTGGGAACCTGATAACAAAGTTCAAAGGAAGACAGGACATGTGGTAGAGGAGGAAATACTGACATGGTCCAGAGGAGAGGGAAGACAGGTATGAGTGGAAAACATGAGGTGCCACTGAAGAATACTTGAGAAGGGGGGAGTATTGAAAAAAAAAAAGATGGGATAATAAAGATTTCAATTTTTATCCAGCTAATAGTGTGAAATAGATTTAAAAATTTTGCCTTTTATCTGCCAGTTAGATCAACACAATTATGAACAATGCTTTTTTTCTCTACAAAAGAAAAGGATAAATAATCAATAACCTTATTAAATAGACTCTAATGTATATATACTAGATCAGTCATAAATCAAAGGAATACTGACACCATAAGTTTGATCTGTCCAACATATCCTCTTTTCTTAACGGCATGGGCAAAACAAAAAACCAAACTGAAGAAATGGGGCTTTGGTTTCAAGACCTTGAATGTTTTGTTACCAAAGCACATTCGCAAGATGTCACCATAAAGTCCCACTGAGATTTAAGCTCTTTTCAAGAACACCAGCCTCAAGTGCCTAGGAGAGTGATAGGCAACTATGTTAGAAAAATGGAAATAAAATTATAGGATTTGAGTCTGTGAGAGTAGGTGAGTCCTTTAGGGAATTTCTTTTCGCAATGTACACCTTTGAAGAAAATCAGATGATGTATAAGGTTCTGTCTAAACATGGGGAATAATGTGGTTACTTGACTCAGTTATCTAAATAATCCAAGCCCCAAATAGCCCACTCTTGCCTCAGTTTCAGATTTAGCTCCCTGCCAAATCTGTCCAGGAAGTTGACTTCAGTACTCACTTTTTTTTTTTTTTTTTTCCCGAATGCACTGATAGAGCCAAAGGCAATGCAGAAAAAGTGATTCTTACTGAACAATTTAGCCCATGCCATATTGTATTGCTACTTTTACTGTACCTCATACACTTGGGAGAATTTACCTTTTTATATTAGCATGAATCACTTCCATAGTGAGTGAAAAGTGGGAGAAATTGTTAGAGGGAAAAATTCTGTAGGCAAATTAAAACCAAAAACTAAAAATTCTACAAACCATTTTAAGGTAGATTCTCAGTTGGGAACCTGATAACAAAGTTCAAAGGAAGACAGGACATGTGGTAGAGGAGGAAATACTGACATGGTCCAGAGGAGAGGGAAGACAGGTATGAGTGGAAAACATGAGGTGCCACTGAAGAATACTTGAGAAGGGGGGAGTATTGAAAAAAAAGATGGGATAATAAAGATTTCAATTTTTATCCAGCTAATAGTGTGAAATAGATTTAAAAATTTTGCCTTTTATCTGCCAGTTAGATCAACACAATTATGAACAATGCTTTTTTTCTCTACAAAAGAAAAGGATAAATAATCAATAACCTTATTAAATAGACTCTAATGTATATATACTAGATCAGTCATAAATCAAAGGAATACTGACACCATAAGTTTGATCTGTCCAACATATCCTCTTTTCTTAACGGCATGGGCAAAACAAAAAACCAAACTGAAGAAATGGGGCTTTGGTTTCAAGACCTTGAATGTTTTGTTACCAAAGCACATTCGCAAGATGTCACCATAAAGTCCCACTGAGATTTAAGCTCTTTTCAAGAACACCAGCCTCAAGTGCCTAGGAGAGTGATAGGCAACTATGTTAGAAAAATGGAAATAAAATTATAGGATTTGAGTCTGTGAGAGTAGGTGAGTCCTTTAGGGAATTTCTTTTCGCAATGTACACCTTTGAAGAAAATCAGATGATGTATAAGGTTCTGTCTAAACATGGGGAATAATGTGGTTACTTGACTCAGTTATCTAAATAATCCAAGCCCCAAATAGCCCACTCTTGCCTCAGTTTCAGATTTAGCTCCCTGCCAAATCTGTCCAGGAAGTTGACTTCAGTACTCACTTTTTTTTTTTTTTTTCCCCGAATGCACTGATAGAGCCAAAGGCAATGCAGAAAAAGTGATTCTTACTGAACAATTTAGCCCATGCCATATTGTATTGCTACTTTTACTGTACCTCATACACTTGGGAGAATTTACCTTTTTATATTAGCATGAATCACTTCCATAGTGAGTGAAAAGTGGGAGAAATTGTTAGAGGGAAAAATTCTGTAGGCAAATTAAAACCAAAAACTAGGGGGGAAAATATGATACTACTGAGAAAAATCCAGTGGCTTCTGGAAGATATTTTAAGGACTAACCTCCTATTCCTTTTACCTAGAAAGGAAAAACTGATGGCTAATAATTATTCTCTGCAATATAAGAGATGCTTGAACTTGAAAACTCAAAAAAAATCTAAGCAGTGACCTAAAGAAAGTGACAAGAAGTCCCAAAAAGTTTATGTTCAGGGTATGTTTCATCCAAAAGAGATAAAATAAAACCATGTTAAAAATAAGTAAGCTTTGCTAAGAAAAGCATCTCACTTCAATTCTAGAACCCCTGAGAAGGCCACAGGAAAAAAACAGAGATTTGTCCAAGACTTGAATGGATCGATTCCAAACCCCATCCCACAGAGGAATGTGGCAGAAGAAAAACGGAGCCATAGTAGGTTAAGCTAATAAAATAGAGAGAGAGAAACTAGAGGGAGAGTATCTTGAGTTCAGGGCCAAAATGATTTACTCATTTTAAAATTCTATGACAGAGGATAAATAGCTGTATGACTTGTTTTAATTTCACTATAATATATGATCTATGAGGGCAGAAAATTTCATCTGTGATGTTCATTGCTATACTGCCAGAGTCTAGAAAAATAATTGATACATAATACATCATCAATAAGTTATTTCTGAAAGACTGAACGAGGGGATCTCTCCTATTTGTACATATAACATGTAAAATGTATATATCTCGGAATATTGTGACAGTTAGGTGCCAGAGTGCATGCACAGGTTTCAATCCAAGTGTTGTGGGCCTAAAGTTTATACAGTTGGGGGGGATGCCTTTAAGGGAAAGAATACATAGTTATAAGTATAGAATTAGGTAGGAAATGAAATATATTTTTAGAAAGAGAAAATAAATCACTTTATATTACATATTTTGAAAGGTTGATAAACACCACAAATACCGCAAACTCAAAAAAATAATTCCATGAATTAACTAACACACCTCTGTATTTTTACTCCTTACATTTTTAAACTGCCTATACCCCGTTTCTTCCTCATATGACAACAATTTTATAACACTTTCTTTAGACAGAACAGAAAAATAATTTTTCTTCTAGAAGAGTTGATTGAAATTTGCCTTTTGATAAGTTTAGAAGTTCCTTTAGTTTCAGAAATTTTTATTATTAATGTCATGTAAAGTTTGAGAATTGCTCTCAAATTCGGGGGAAGCACACACCAATTTTAAAATCAATTTTCTATCCATTTTCTTATAGAATAATTTTCCATAGACTGATTCTAGCCCTTGATGTGTCAAAGCTTATTTCTTTTACATTCAAGGTGTAACATACTTTGAATGTAAGAAAAATATTCTCTCATAACATTCTCTTACATTCAAACAATAACATATCCTAAAATGCTGCCAAACATTTTAGGATATGTTATTGTTTTAGTAGGACTTCTGGTTCTGTAGCTTCAGGTCATTGGGTGAGTCAGCACAGGGAACCAAAGGGAGATTTCTTGGAAGCCACTGCATACAAAACCAGTGTATGCTTGGATTCTATGTCCTACCAAACTCAAATTCATTCTTCTCAACTAGATTTCTAAAATGCTCATGTTTACTCCAATGCCATCAGATAAGAGGGAGAATATCCTAACTGAATTCAGTTAAAACATCATCTACAAATTTCACAAAAACATACGATCTGACAAAAGCATTGCTATAGTTATTTTTAGAGGTTTGGAGGGGACCTATAAGGTTTATGCTTCATTAACTTCATAACTAACCTACATCCATGGAAATGAGTATACTTTGTAAAGTGCAGAGTGTAATACAAATATTGATGACTGTATTACAAAATAGGCAGCCTAATGACATTTGTAGAAAGTTATGGGAGAAGCCACGCATTGCATTGTGTGCATGCACAATTCTGTCCAACTCTTTGAGACACCATGGACTGTAGCCCACCAGGCTCCTCTGTTTATGGGATTTTTTCAGGCAAGAATACCAGAGCAAGTTGCCATTTCATCCTCCAGGGGATCTTCCTGACCCAGGGATAGAACACATGTCTCCTGCATTGGTTGGCAGATTTTTTATCACTGAGCCACCTGGAAAGTCCTACATTTTAAACCCTACCCTTTCTTTAGACAACAATTTTATAACACTTTCTTTAGACAGAACAGAAAAATAATTTTTCTTCTAGAAGAGTTGATTGAAATTTGCCTTTTGATAAGTTTAGAAGTTCCTTTAGTTTCAGAAATTTTTATTATTAATGTCATGTAAAGTTTGAGAATTGCTCTCAAATTCGGGGGAAGCACACACCAATTTTAAAATCAATTTTCTATCCATTTTCTTATAGAATAATTTTCCATAGACTGATTCTAGCCCTTGATGTGTCAAAGCTTATTTCTTTTACATTCAAGGTGTAACATACTTTGAATGTAAGAAAAATATTCTCTCATAACATTCTCTTACATTCAAACAATAACATATCCTAAAATGCTGCCAAACATTTTAGGATATGTTATTGTTTTAGTAGGACTTCTGGTTCTGTAGCTTCAGGTCATTGGGTGAGTCAGCACAGGGAACCAAAGGGAGATTTCTTGGAAGCCACTGCATACAAAACCAGTGTATGCTTGGATTCTATGTCCTACCAAACTCAAATTCATTCTTCTCAACTAGATTTCTAAAATGCTCATGTTTACTCCAATGCCATCAGATAAGAGGGAGAATATCCTAACTGAATTCAGTTAAAACATCATCTACAAATTTCACAAAAACATACGATCTGACAAAAGCATTGCTATAGTTATTTTTAGAGGTTTGGAGGGGACCTATAAGGTTTATGCTTCATTAACTTCATAACTAACCTACATCCATGGAAATGAGTATACTTTGTAAAGTGCAGAGTGTAATACAAATATTGATGACTGTATTACAAAATAGGCAGCCTAATGACATTTGTAGAAAGTTATGGGAGAAGCCACGCATTGCATTGTGTGCATGCACAATTCTGTCCAACTCTTTGAGACACCATGGACTGTAGCCCACCAGGCTCCTCTGTTTATGGGATTTTTTCAGGCAAGAATACCAGAGCAAGTTGCCATTTCATCCTCCAGGGGATCTTCCTGACCCAGGGATAGAACACATGTCTCCTGCATTGGTTGGCAGATTTTTTATCACTGAGCCACCTGGAAAGTCCACTATGGGAGCAGCCATACTGGTCTGTTTAAGAGTCAGTTCACATTGTATGTACTCTACTCTATGAAAATCCCTGGTAGAAACCATTTCCTGATTGTCTGACCCAAATCACAGGAAGGAAAAAATGCCATATAACTACATCTTTCATACAGTGATTCCATAGAAAAGAGGCCCAGAACCTAGCCCCATCAATGTCAAAATTCCCTGGATTACTCCATTTAATGTTTGGTATGCATTCTTTAGAAAAATATATAATGACAGCAAATGTTTACTAATTCACTAATGCTTTGAAATAACCTGCCATTTTATTGATCACAAAAGCATTTAAGCATCTGCACACTACTAACAAATGGCAGTGGTATAAACATATGAATAAGACATAATAATAATTTTTGTATTATTTTTTATTTTTCTTTTTTGCTTTTACAGAGTTTTGCTGTTTACAGATGTGTATAATTCCAGATTAGTCCTATGTATATCCCATCCCCCACATCCTACCCCACCAGGCTATCACATAGCCCCCATGTAAGATCCCTTAACCCACAGAGCATTGACAATAGTTATCTCTTTTACATATGATAATATAGGGCTCCATGTTACTCTTTCCATATCTCTCACCCACTCTTCCCTCTCCCTGGTGTCCATAAGTCTGTTCTCTATGATTGTTTTTCCATTGATGCTCTGTGTGTGTGTTTATCAGTACGATCTTACTAGATTCCATATATATGTGTTAATATACTATATTTGTCTGAAGTTAGGGAGGCTGATCCCTCCAGCTCCATTCTTCTTTCTCAGAATTGCCTTGGCTATCCAGGATCTTTTGTGTTTCCATATGAACTGTGTTATTTTTTGGTCTAGTTCTGTGAAGAATGTGAATAAGACATAATAATAATTTAATCTTTAGATGTCATGTGTGTATATGGCTTCTTTACAACCCCTACAGTTTAAAGCCAATTCTAACCTGTGAGGACAATATGTTAGGCTAGGACAATATGTTAGGCTGGTTGATCCATCCTATAAATGGGTAAAGCCTGGACTTCATCTTTCTGTCTTGATATTCTTTTATTAATTAATTTAACTAAAGGATAATTCTTTTACAGTATTATATTGGTTTCTGCCAAACATCAACATGAATAAGCCATAGGTATTTTGTCCCCTCCCTCTTTAACATCCCTCCCACCCCCCTCCCCATCCTACCCCTCTAGGTTGTTACAGAGCCCTGGTTTGAGTTCCCTGAGTCATTCAGCAAGTTCCCACTATCTATTTTACATATGGCAATGTATGTTTCTATGTTAATCTCTCCATACACCCCATCCTCTCCTTCCTCCCTCCCCTCCATGTCTATAAGTCTGTTCTCTAGTCTGTGTCTTCACTGCTGCCCTGCAAATAATTTCATCAGTACTGTCTTTCCAGATTCCATATGTATGTGTTACTATATGATATTTAATTTTCTGACTTACTTCACTCTGTATAATAGGCTCTAGGTTCATCCACCACATTAGGACTAACTCAAATGCATTTCTTTTCATGGCTGAGTAATTTTCCATTGTATACATGTACCACAGCTTCTTTATCCATTCATCTATCGATGGACATCTAGATTGCTTCCATTTCCTGGCTATTGTAAATAGTGCTGCAATAAAAAATGGGATGCATGTGCCTTTTTCAGTTTTGGTTTCCTCAGGGTATATGTCTAGAAGTAGGATTGCTGGGTCGTATGGTAATTTTATTCCTAGTTTTTTAAGGAAACTCCGTACTGACTTCCATATTGGCTGTATCAATTTACATTCCCACCAACAATGCAAGAGGGTTCCTTTTCTCCACATCCTCTCCAGTATTTATTATTTGTAGATTTTTTGGTGATGGCCATTCCGACTGGTGTCAGACGATATCTCACTGTAGTTTTTGATTTTCATTTCTCTAACAATGAGTGATGTAGAGGATCTTTTCACGTGTTTATTTAGACATCTGTGCGTCGTCTTTGGAGAAATGTCTTTAGGTCTTTTGTCCACTTTTTGATTGGGTTGTTTCTCTAGTATTGATTTGTATGAGCTGCTTGTATATTTTGGAGATTAATCCTTTGTCAATTGTTTCATTTGCTATCATTTTAATCCCATTTTGGGGGTTGTATTTTCACCTTGTTTATAGCTTCCTTTACTGTGAAAAAGCTTTTAGGTTTAATTGGGTCCCAACTGTTTGTTTTTGTTGTCTTGATATTCTTTAAGCCACCATGTTCACCTGTAACTCCTAGCCATTCAGCAGGCACCATATAAACACAAGGCTGGATTAATCTCTCATCATATGCAACTGTATCCCTAAACAGCTTGCCTCTACCTATTTTGAGCTCTGTCTCCTAAGTGACTTCTGAGATCCCTAAGTTTTTTCTGGTCCTATGAATGGAAATGGGATAAAAGGACTAGTGTGATATCTTTTTAAAATTTTTATTTATTTATTTATTTATTTATTTTGGCTCTTCTGGGTTTTCACTGCTGCTGCAGGCTCTTCTCTAGTTGCAGGGAGTGGGGGTTTCTCTCTAGTTGAGGTGAGCAGGCGTCTAGTTGTGGTGACTTCTCTTGTTGTGGAGTGTGGACACTAGGGGACATGGGTTTCAATAGCTGCAGCACATGGGCTCGATAGTTGTTGCTCTGAGGCTCCAGAGCACAGGCTCAATAGTTGTGGCTCATGGGCTTAGTTGCTCCATGGAATAAGGGATCTTCCCGAATCAGGGATCAAATCTGTGTCTCCTGTATTGGCAGGCGTATTCTTTACCACCGAGCCACCAGGGAAGCCCTAGTGTGGTATCTTTAAGGTCAGCCTTAGGTATTCATGTGTGCCCCAAGTTATGGTCTTCTCTGTATCTCTGTCATGTTTACCCAATTCTTACAGCTTCCTTTGTGAGATTAGTAACTGACTTGAACTCTAGTTCAGTTGGCCAGAACCATGATCCTCTGCCTAATTTTTGCCATTTATTCAGCTCTTGCTTGATGGGGGCTGGAGATGGTGTCCAATATTCACTCATCCTCAAGAACTGCACTGTTAGCTTTTCATCTACTTTGAAGTATTATTAATCCTAAACACTAGGTCAGGACTCCTTGATTGTTTATTAACCATAGTCTGGATGGACCACTTCCCTTTAGAGAGTATATCTCTTTAGATATGACACACTGGGATGATATCCAGTCTCCTAGAATGAATCAATCAATCAATTAGAATCAAGCTGTCCAGCTGTGTCAGTACTATCTTTGTTCTGGGCTGGCCTATTCATCTTTCTTCAACTACATAAGTAACTGAAGACCCACCTGCCTTAGATAAAGCATGACCAATTTGGACACATGATTTTATTCAATTGTTTATAATACTCTAGTTATTTCACTCAGTAGTTGTATCTCTCTAACTAGGTTATGAACTCCTTAAGGAAAAAAAAAAAAAAAAACATGCCATATACTTATATATTTCCATAGCCCTGGCTACATAATAGGAATTGTGTTTAAGTTTTTCAAAGCTGAGCAAAGATACGTGGGTTGGTAAGGTGACAGAATTGGGAGAGAAGTGGGAGCTAAGTGTGGATCCCATCCCAGTTCTCAAATTCTTCTCCTAGACTTGGATGGCACCATTAGAGACAACCACATGCAGAAACTGCAGTACATGAAGGAACAACTAAGTACATCACTTTGGAGTCAGTTGTGGGTATTTTATCAAATCACTGATTCTTTTCACTTCAACTTCTTCATTTATAAAATTGTGTGAAGATAATATCACTATATATATATATATAGTGTATATGTGTATATATATACACACACACATACACGCATATATACATATAATACTTTTGTGATGACTAAATGAGTGATTAAAATGGCTAGCACAGTGCCTGACACAAAGTAATGCTGAGTAAGGGTAGCCGTTCTATTTTTAGCTACTTGCTTTGTAACTTTTAGGCCTAAATACGCCTATGACTTTTTACCCACAGATAATACATATCAAAGAGGCAGATGCATCATCTCATTTTAGGTTGCTTTCTATAAATTTATAATATAATAATAACAGTATCTGGCATTTTGAAGACTTATCCTCTACTTATTCGATTTCCTGCCATAGAAAGAGGCTACTACAATTTAGCTGTAAAATTCATAGAAGTATTAATAATATGGACACTTTCTAATATATAACAGTCTGTACTTGGTGGCATAGTGATTTTCAATATGAAAGTTTACTCTGTTTCTGACATGTTTTTCTCTAAAACATGGTAATTTTTTTGTGTATTGACTATTTCTTTTATCCACTGATTCATAAAATAATGTTAGAGTAGTTTTATGGAAGAAACCAACATAACACCTTAAAGCAATTTTCTTCCAATTAAAAAATCATTTGAAAAAATGTTAGAGTAATTGTCTACTGGGACTGAGATCAAAAGCTAAAAGGTAGTTTTCACATAGAAATCAGGAGTAAGAATATTTAGAAACAAAGAATCCCACTTACCATATTTATCTTTGCAATTTTCAAGATACTAGGTGAGGAGATATGTACAAAGTTGCTAAGGAAAGTAGGTACATGATATAATAGCTCTTAAGAAATGAAATCTACCTTCCTCAACTATGGGTGCTTCTCAGTTCATCGGTTCAAGAATGATTCCCAAGGAGAAAGACAGGAAAAAAAATCTTTTAATTTTCAGAGAAAGAAGCCACAAAGATATCCTGGTGACTCAGATGGTAAAGAATCTGCCTGCAATGCAGGAGACCCAGGTTTGATCCTTGGGTTGGGAAGATCCCTTGGAGAAGGAAATGGCTTCCCACTCCAGTATTCTTGCCTGGAGAATCCTATGGAAAGAGGCGCCTGGTGGGCTACAGTCCATGGGGTCACAAAGAGTTGGACATGACTGAGCAACTAATACACACACATACTTCCTTTAGAAGTACCCCCATCCCTGAAATTTAATCTTAGTCAACTCATCATCTTATACCTACTGTCTTATTAGTATGATTATGAATAGATAGCTTTATTTGAATCTTAAATTTCAGTATTACCTTCTCTGTTGATTTTCACACTGGGAATGTGTTGTTGTTGCTGTTGCTGTTCAGTCATTAAGGCATGTCCAACTCTATGTGATCCCATGGACTGTAGCCTTTCAGACTACTCTGTACCAGTTATATAAAAGTTTAAGAGTGAAAATAAATGTGGGTATCCATTCCAGATGAAAGAGTAAGCAGGAGCATACTTCCATTACCCTAGGATGTCAGGAAAGAATGAGGTAAAGGTAAGGCTGTGGGGATATGTGAACAATATAGTCCAGTCAGGAGAAAAGACCAGGGGTCAGTAGTCTTGTTTTCTAGTTCCAGCTATGGGACATCATACAAATCATTTAATCTCTCTGGGCTAAATATAGGTGATACTGTTCCTTCCTGCACTAAAATTAGGTGATAAATACATTTCATTTCCATCATTTAATTATCAGATTTTGATGATTTACTAAATATCATTTTGTTTTTCTTTCATCCACCTTTATTCTTTGGCTTGTGTGGGCCTTCCATTGCAGAGGCCTCTTCCATTGCAGAACACCGACTCTGGGTGCATGTGCTTCAGAGCACTGGCTCGTAACTGGACACACTGGTCCAGCCACTCCTTGGCATGTGGGATCTTCCTGGGCCAGGGATCGAACCAGTGCCCCTTGCACAGCATGGTGGACTCTTTACCCACTGGACCACCAGAAAAGCCCAAAATATCTTTTGAACCTCTCTCCCTTCCTTTCCATCTCTCCTATAGCAGCACTTTTTACCCAGATTATTCAGACTCCTAACCAGTTGTGGTGAATTTTAAAAGACAACACACTCCTTATAGTTCTTCCCATGAAAGGTATTTCTCTACCCCTGAATCTGGGCTGGCCTTATGACTTGCTTTGACCAATAGAATGGGGCAAAAGTGACATTGTACAACTACTGAGCTGTTCTCAGGAGGATTTTTAGCTTCTGTTTTTATTTTATCTCTTGTAGCTCTGAGATTGCCATATATAGTTTCCTATAGCTGCTGTAACAAACTACTACAAATTTGGTAGCTTGAAATAACATAAATTTCCCATATAGATTGATCCCAAGATCAGTATCAGTGAATTAAAGTCAAGGTGTCAACAGGTCTACTTCCTTTGGAAGGCTCTGAGGGAGATTCTGTTTCTGGGTTTTCCATCTTCTATAAAATGTCTGCATTCCTTGGCTCAATGCCTCTTTTCCAGCTTCAAAGACAGCAGTGTAGTATCTTCAAATTTCTCTCCAACTATCATCTCTGCTTCTGTCATTACATCTCCTTATCTGATTCTGATTATCTTGCCTTCCTCTTATAAGGAAAGTTGTGGTTCGACTAGGCCCACCAGGGTAAATCAGAAAAATCTTCCATCTCAAGATCCTTAAATTGATCATATCTTTAATTATCTATTTTGCCATTTAAGATAATTACTCACAGGTTCTATAAATTAGGTCGTGGGCACCTTTGGTGGTGGGGGCATTAAGGAGCATGGTCTATCTATCTTGAAGATGAAAATTCACAGGGATAGAGAGGTCCAGGAAATAGCACAAATGATCAAACATGTGGATGAGGCTATGGGAGAGATTTACAGAAGAACAGCTCAGCTGAGCACAGCCTGCAGAATCTTGAGTGAATAAATAGTCCACTAAATTTTGAGATTTTTTTCTTGTTTTTTAAAGACAATAGATACAATGGTCTCTCTAAATCCAGGCTTGCTGCTTATTTAATTCCTAAGCCAGTCTGCTGGAATGATATTTCTAAAATGCAATTCTTATTTAAAACCTTAAAATTATTCCCCTTGACCTTGAGGATAACATTAAAATTACTTTGCATGATATTCAAGGCCCTCCCAGACTCATCCTTATCTGTATCTTCAACCTTTTCTTTCATTCAGAATTTGTTTCTTAGGGCTGCCCTGGTGGTCCAGTGGGTAAAAGACACCGCCTTGCAGTGCAAGGGGTGCTGGTTTGATCCCATGTGCCGTGGAACAGCTGGACTGATGTGTCCAATTACCGAGCTGGAGCTCTGGAGCACATGCACCCAGAGCCAGTGCTCTGCAGTGAGAGAGACCACTGCAATGGGAGGCCCACACAGGCCAAAGAACAAAGATAAATGAATGACCAATAGAAGTGGCCAGAAAAAAAAAAAAGACAGAATTTGTTTCTTAGAAATGTGTATTCCTGCATCAGATCAGTGGAGTTTCAGCCTATTTTACCACACATTACCTTATAGTTGTGTAAGTATATGTTGGACTTCCCAGGTGGCACTAGTGGCAAAGAACCCAGCTGCCAATGCAGGGGACATAAGTGACGCGGATTTCTATGTTGGGAAGATTCCTTGGAGAAGGGCATGGCAAACCACTCTGGTATTGTTGCCTGGAGAATCCCATGAACAGAGGAGCCTGGTAGGTTATAGTCCATTTGGTCGCAAAGAGTTGGACATGAAAGCGACTTAGTATGAAATTATGTGTCTGTCTCCCTTGTCTGGGAACTTGAAGTCATGGATATTGCTTCACTTACATACTGTGGAGGAGGAAAGGGTTTTCCTTGACCATCTTAGGGTTCCTGGCTAGGTCTGAAAATTTAAACTGTGAAGACATATTAACAGGAGAAAAGCGTGTGACATGGGAGACTTTATCATAAAATAAAGACCCCAAGAAACAGAGCTGAGTATTTTACGCTAGGTTTGATGAAAGTAGGTAGTTGTATAGAAGGTTAAGGAATATGATATTTAACTACAGTAAACGGTGGAAATTTAGCAAGAACTGCTTGTTCAGACTCCTCTTGGCATCATTTTGTTTTCAGAGATAAGAATGTTCCTTTCTTTCAGGTATAAGAAGGGCACCTTTCACCTGAGGATTTTATATTCTGTTTCTGTGAAGAAGAGAGGGGAGTCAGAGTGATTTCCCTGTTTCTGCCATTTTCTTAAACTCTTTCAGCTTAAAATACACAATATGCCAAGGTGCCATACGTCAGGTTAGTATGTCCTAAACCTCATCATTATGTACTTTTGAAGCACTTGGCACAGCATCTAGGATACAGTAACAGTCAATATTTATTCAATGAATTAATGAAAATATAAAGGGTCATTCTGTTTTTAGGAAAGTTCTGTTTTCTGGCATTTTGTAGATCATACAAAATATCTTATTAAAATGTTTCTCCAGTGGCCTACTTACTGGTACTTGCTAGTTTTGGAACCATACACTTACTATTTCAGTTTTCTGTATCTTAGTTTCTTCACCTGTAAAATGGGAATATTACTAGTTATAATATTAGTAATATTAATGCCTGCTTGACAGACTTCTGAGGAATAAATCGATGTTACGTGCTTGGAAGCATGTATGGCACAGAGCAAGTGCTTACATAAGTATCATGATGATATCATTATCATTATGATGATTGTCATGGTGGCAGTAATGTTGTTGGTTGTTAATCCCACAGTCCATGAGAGGGTGTAAACTCAGTTGAAGATAAGCTGGAACCAAATTATGTTAGAAATGTAATCTGTAATATTCCCAACAAAACAAATTATAGAACACATTGTAAAAATAACAGTTCTCAGTTATTCCTAAATGTAGAAAAAACACCGTGTTATGATACCTGTGTTTCAGTGGAGGAAAGGGTTTTCCTTGACCATCTTAGGGTTCCTGGCTAGGTCTGAAAATTTAAACTGTGAAGACATATTAACAGGAGAAAAGCGTGTGACATGGGAGACTTTATCATAAAATAAAGACCCCAAGAAACAGAGCTGAGTATTTTACGCTAGGTTTGATGAAAGTAGGTAGTTGTATAGAAGGTTAAGGAATATGATATTTAACTACAGTAAACGGTGGAAATTTAGCAAGAACTGCTTGTTCAGACTCCTCTTGGCATCATTTTGTTTTCAGAGATAAGAATGTTCCTTTCTTTCAGGTATAAGAAGGGCACCTTTCACCTGAGGATTTTATATTCTGTTTCTGTGAAGAAGAGAGGGGAGTCAGAGTGATTTCCCTGTTTCTGCCATTTTCTTAAACTCTTTCAGCTTAAAATACACAATATGCCAAGGTGCCATACGTCAGGTTAGTATGTCCTAAACCTCATCATTATGTACTTTTGAAGCACTTGGCACAGCATCTAGGATACAGTAACAGTCAATATTTATTCAATGAATTAATGAAAATATAAAGGGTCATTCTGTTTTTAGGAAAGTTCTGTTTTCTGGCATTTTGTAGATCATACAAAATATCTTATTAAAATGTTTCTCCAGTGGCCTACTTACTGGTACTTGCTAGTTTTGGAACCATACACTTACTATTTCAGTTTTCTGTATCTTAGTTTCTTCACCTGTAAAATGGGAATATTACTAGTTATAATATTAGTAATATTAATGCCTGCTTGACAGACTTCTGAGGAATAAATCGATGTTACGTGCTTGGAAGCATGTATGGCACAGAGCAAGTGCTTACATAAGTATCATGATGATATCATTATCATTATGATGATTGTCATGGTGGCAGTAATGTTGTTGGTTGTTAATCCCACAGTCCATGAGAGGGTGTAAACTCAGTTGAAGATAAGCTGGAACCAAATTATGTTAGAAATGTAATCTGTAATATTCCCAACAAAACAAATTATAGAACACATTGTAAAAATAACAGTTCTCAGTTATTCCTAAATGTAGAAAAAACACCGTGTTATGATACCTGTGTTTCAGTGGAAAATTTGTGGCATGTCTTATTCAGCCCTGTTCGTTTTCTTTGAACTCTTTTGCAACCATATGTAAATTGTGAATTCTGTTTTCCTGGGAGAGGTTTGAGTTCTTTACCCTCATGGAAAACTCAGTATTATCTCCATTTGCAATACATACCAATACTGCTTTATTCCATATATGTTTGTGCTCTTGCGTCTTTAAATAAGTTATAATTTCTGCTTGGTCCGCTCGTATTATTAGAGTTAAATCTTTAGCTCATATTTATTTTATATTGATAAGAGAATCATGATTTTTCCCTTTTTCTAAAAATTATATTTTAAAAATATTAGCCCAGTCATGTCTTCTTTTGATTCCCAAAAGTGACTCCAGACTGGCAATGGAAATATGCTATTTTTCTAATTTGAATTCTGTTCTCCAGTAGTCTTGTTTTTGATTTGTTTACAGCCAATAAGTTATTCCCCACTGAGAATGAGGTGTAATGATTTGACCATATGGTGATTTATGTAAACAGATTGTTTATAGAAATCTATTCTTTGTTAGGTAGAAGGCAACAGAGTACACTTTGTTAGCATTTTTGATTGGGAATTTAGTTTTATGATTTGACTATTTGATAACTCCTATAAATTAATAGTTGTATAGAGACCTCATTCCTATGAGAGAGAACCAGAGGCACTGGTTGTTACTATTTTCTGATTATCTATTTTGAACTCAAGTCAGTTATTTTACCCACCAAGATTGCCTGCTTGACAGACTGTAAAATGGGAATATTACTAGTTATAATATTAGTAATATTAATGCCTGCTTGACATAAATCGATGTTACGTGCTTGGAAGCATGTATGGCACAGAGCAAGTGCTTACATAAGTATCATGATGATATCATTATCATTATGATGATTGTCATGGTGGCAGTAATGTTGTTGGTTGTTAATCCCACAGTCCATGAGAGGGTGTAAACTCAGTTGAAGATAAGCTGGAACCAAATTATGTTAGAAATGTAATCTGTAATATTCCCAACAAAACAAATTATAGAACACATTGTAAAAATAACAGTTCTCAGTTATTCCTAAATGTAGAAAAAACACCGTGTTATGATACCTGTGTTTCAGTGGAAAATTTGTGGCATGTCTTATTCAGCCCTGTTCGTTTTCTTTGAACTCTTTTGCAACCATATGTAAATTGTGAATTCTGTTTTCCTGGGAGAGGTTTGAGTTCTTTACCCTCATGGAAAACTCAGTATTATCTCCATTTGCAATACATACCAATACTGCTTTATTCCATATATGTTTGTGCTCTTGCGTCTTTAAATAAGTTATAATTTCTGCTTGGTCCGCTCGTATTATTAGAGTTAAATCTTTAGCTCATATTTATTTTATATTGATAAGAGAATCATGATTTTTCCCTTTTTCTAAAAATTATATTTTAAAAATATTAGCCCAGTCATGTCTTCTTTTGATTCCCAAAAGTGACTCCAGACTGGCAATGGAAATATGCTATTTTTCTAATTTGAATTCTGTTCTCCAGTAGTCTTGTTTTTGATTTGTTTACAGCCAATAAGTTATTCCCCACTGAGAATGAGGTGTAATGATTTGACCATATGGTGATTTATGTAAACAGATTGTTTATAGAAATCTATTCTTTGTTAGGTAGAAGGCAACAGAGTACACTTTGTTAGCATTTTTGATTGGGAATTTAGTTTTATGATTTGACTATTTGATAACTCCTATAAATTAATAGTTGTATAGAGACCTCATTCCTATGAGAGAGAACCAGAGGCACTGGTTGTTACTATTTTCTGATTATCTATTTTGAACTCAAGTCAGTTATTTTACCCACCAAGAGGAGAATGGCTCTTTGATATGGACCACAGGGTTATATGTATCTGTTTACTTTTCACTCATGGCCAAAATTTTGGAATTGAAGATATTAATGTAAGTTCCATCTGTGTAAGGGTGTGCTACAGATTGAGATGTACTCCCCCAGAATCCATGTGGATATCCTAATCTCCAGTGTGACTGTGTCTGGAGATAGGGCCATTGTTGTTCAGTCACTAAGTCTCTTTGCGATTCCACGGGCTGCAGCATGGCAGATTGCCCTGTCCTTCAGTATCTCCCGGAGTTTGCTCAAATTCATGTCCATTGATTTGGTGATGATATCTAACCCCTTCATCCTCTCATTAAGAGGTAAATCAGTTTATATGAGGTCATAAGGGTGGGGTCCTAATCTGATAAAATTGGTCTTCTAAGAAGAAGAGAGAACTCTCTTTTTTTCTCCCTCCTTCCCTCTTTCCTCACTCCACTTCCTTCACAAAACCAAATCCTAGATGCAGAATAAAAATAAAATAGAATAAAACCTCTAAGTTATCTTTTATACCTAAAATTATCTTTTTTAGGCTTCCTGGAAGGCACACAGATTTGTTTTTAGTAAAAGAAGAGAGGCTATAGAAGTAACTAGGTTTATGTGGTATGTTGCATGGGGAAAGGTTTCAAATTAGAAGAGCTGTTCAATGTTCTCTAAGTTAAATTTTGTGGGTAAGATGTTATTAGCGTAAATGTTTCAGAAATTGTATTTAGTGTGGGAAATTCCAAGAGATTTTTCAAAGCCTTCGGTGCCTTGCCTGATATTAGATGATAGCAGTAGAACATTATCAGTCATAATTTCAGTTATTTTAAAAAATGTTAACTATGACAACCTTGATTCTTTAATATGAATTTAGCTTCTCTTCTTGGCCAGAGTTTTCAAATGGGTATTCATATTACCTATGGATTTTATTGATATACAGGTGTTTAGGATGTGCTCTGAACTGGATTGGGCTTCCCGGGTGGCTCAGTGGTAACAAATCTGCCTGCCAATGCAGGAGATGCAGATTTGATCCCTGTGATCTGTGGTGTTGGGAAGATCCTCTGGAGGAGGACATGGCACTGTCCTTCAGATTCTCTTGCCTGGAGAATCCTGTGGACACAGAGGAGCCTGGTGGGCTACAGTTCATGGGGTCACAAAAGAGTCAGACATGACTGAGCAACTATACAACAACTACTACTATACCAAGTCATTTTGCTTGATATTGGATATATTCTTGGTATATTCTTATTCTATGATTGGAATATACATTGTATATATCAGGATTATTGTATCTCAAGATTATTTTCTCACAAAAATCAGAATTAAAATTAGAAATGAATTAAAATTCTTTCAAAATTTATTCATTAAAAAATGGTTTTAATGTTCACTGTCCATAATTGTTTTGTCTAATACTCTTTTGGAGATTTTACTATATTATTTAGCTTATCAAGGAAACAACCAAATTTCCTTGACTGTTGTATTATTTCTGTAATAAACTCAAATCAGGTCTTGCACTTTGGAAAATTATCTTTAACAAATTAAGCACAGCCAATTTAAGTCTTTTGTCATGTGTAGATGCTTTTGTTTTACTCTGATGCTTCTTTGAAAGTACTTGCAATAAGCTGCAGGCCAGAGTTCTTCACTCAGTCTCTTTTATGTTGAGTGTTTCTCTATCTCAGAGCCCCAAGGAAAAGGATTATGACAAGTATTCCTGGATACAGTCTTCTGGTACTACAAGATCCTGTAGAACAAGAACCAGTTATATAAGACTGAAATGAAATGATGCACTCAAAAATATTCTTGATATTTTAATGTTCTGTTTTCTGGATATATAAGGAAATCCTCCCTCTTTCCCCTTCATATTTCTATCACCCTCAACAATTTAGTAGACTTAGCTTTTGTAAACCCAAATGAAACATTTGTAAATTATATTTTATTATTCTTATCTAATCCCTTCAGAATTCAGAAACTCTTACTGAATACTCTTATTTTCATATTAATGTAGTTATTTTCATGAATTAAATGAGTCTGTTCTCCTTTTACTAGGACATACTTAGAAACATTGGCAGCTAAGTATTGTCTGAGATGCTATATTTGAGAAGTATGCTCATTTAATCAGATGTGACCAGATACTTTTAAGGAACTAAGGCTGACTTTATGAAGTCCAAGCATAAAATGTGCTCTCTTGGGAAATGTGGCCTGGAACCTGGCTTCCAGGGTTCTCAGTCTTACAGATGATTAAGGAAGGTCATTTCTGGGTAGACCAGGAACCTAGGATGTTTTGAAGACCTTAAGAAGAAAGGAACAAAAGTATGTGTACTCGAGGTGAAATCTGCTTGCTTCTTAGCTTCAAGACTGCAAATAATAATAGGTTTGTGAATGTCCAATCTGAGATTCCTCAAGAAGATTTCTATCAAACTTCAGAAGGTCATATGGCAAATTGAAAATACTTGCTGCTACATCTATGCAAGTCATCAGGTCAAAGCTAATGACACACATCATATTTTGTAATCAAGATAAACTTTCTTGAGATTGTTTTTGATCAAAAGAAGGGGTAATTGTAACCCAAAAAAACTGTTTTTCAGTGGAAAACTATGTATCATCTAGAGAACACCCTTCAGGCCTATCTGGTAGAAATTTAGTTTACTCCGAAACCTGACCCTGGAAAAACCAGTTTTCTCTCCATTTGCAATTCATCTCAACATTCTTTTACTCCATAAAACTATTTGCCCCTTTTACTTTTTAGCCATTTATAATATCTACTTGGTTCCCTCATATCATATGAGTACAATGAAACATTAACCCTTATTTTTATGTCTGTAGGAAAGTCATGGTTTTACCTTGTTTGGAAAAATTTTTTTTTTAAGAAAATAACATTTAATTTCTGGTTACTTTTCTGAGCTTAGACAGAGTTGACTATGTTCTCCTTTATCAAGGAACTTTATTTTTGAAATTTTTAAATTTTTAAAATTTTATTTATTTATTTATTGGCTACTCTGGGTTTTCACTGCTGCCACAGGTTCTTCTTTAGTTGCTGGGTGTGGGGGCCACTCTCTAGTTGAAATGAAAACGTTCCTGTTGTGGTGACCTTTCTTGTTGTGGAACCTGGGCTTTAGGGCACACAGGCTTCAGTAGCTGCAGCACATGGGCTCAATAGTTGCAGCTCCGAGGCTCTAGAGCACAGGCTGAATAGCTGTAGCTCATGGGCTTAGTTGCTCCACAGCATGTGGGATCTTCCTGGATGAGGGACGGAACTCATGCCTCCTGCACTGGCAGGTGAACTCTTTACCACTGACCCACCAGCAAAGCCCTCAAGGAACTTTATGACTTCACAAAACAAATTCATAAAAGGAAGTGTTTCATAGTCTGTTCTTCATCCCTTTCCATTATGATTCCATATAGCAAACAAGTCTAAAGGATCAGCAGCTGTGGAGAGTAAATAATGACTTTATCTACCACATGCTAGAAAAACAAGACAGACTTCAGAAGTTATCTTTGACATATTGGGACGATGTAACACATCCCCTAATAAAATAATATCTTGGCTTCTTCATTTATGCTCCTTTCCCTCTTTTCCTGGTTGCGTATATATATTTTAAAACTAGTGTTTCTGCTTGCTGATTTAAAGAAAACTTTCCTTTTTTTTTTTAAGTCAAATGTAATACAAATGAACTCTTATTACCTTTCCATTTGTTAAAAGGAGACTTAATAGAACTGTTGCTTTTTGATAAAACTTTGGACATACCCAAGGGCCCTATATAGGGACTGTGTGTGTGTGTGTGTGTGTGTGTGTGTAGTAATGTTGGAGACTCTTGATCTTAGCCTTGTCACCGTGGTAGCCCTGTTGATTCACAGTATGAGCTATTCAGAAAATAGGAAAAGACAAGGAAATCAGTGGTGGTTGATTCCATGCACTGAAGGGTAGCTACCAACTCTAGGTCTTCCTATAAAATGTGGAGTTATTATCTCTTAGCTCCATCGTGCCTACTGTTTAACCTGTTACCCATGCATCATGACAGCCCTGACTCTTACAGATGAAAGTGTCTATGAGGTATTTGTACTTCTTTTTGTCTATTCTCCACATCTATTCCTTGCACGTTTTTAATATTTCTTGGTTTGGTTCATGAATCAGAAAATAGTGGATCCATAATTTTGATATAAGGTAATGAATCAGACCTTCCAGATACAACGAAGATCCCAAGTTTGCACTTCACTAGTAAAGGGCAGGGGTTATAGCTTTTCTCTCAGTAAATTCTGAAGTAGCTTTATTTTTCTAATACGTTGTCATATGTTACAGAATGACTATGCTGCAGTCTCCATGAGCATTATATTTTTCAACTTCCATTTCAGCTTCTCAGAGACTATGTGGTACCATCGTACTGGCAGTGATTTTTGTTCTCCAGGGATACTTGGCGATGTCTGGAGCCATTTTGAGTCGTCCCAGCTGATAAAGAAACGTATTGGCTCTTAGCTGGTAGAAAC
Source organism: Tragulus kanchil (assembly GCA_022376925.1). Lineage (NCBI taxonomy): Eukaryota > Metazoa > Chordata > Mammalia > Artiodactyla > Tragulidae > Tragulus > Tragulus kanchil. The sequence goes on along the minus strand of JAIOJX010000001.1, from coordinate 58,251,555 downwards.
TACGGGGTTTTACTAAAAGCACAGGACAGTCTCTTCCATCAACAAAGAATTTTCTGGTCCTACATACTAATAGTGCTGATATTGAGAAACCTTGGTCTAGTGTTCCAACAATGCTATCTTTCTGATATTGAATTGTTTATATTTCAAATAAGGACTACCCTGAAAAAATACTTTTCTGACTTTCTTAGAATAAGGTTCTTAACGCTGTCTGCAATTTAACTCAAGTGTTTGTCTTTTCTTATTTTAGGGACTCATGATAAGGAATGAGGAAATTACACAAGCTTAAATAATACAGAATGAGGAAAGTACTATGAGTTTGAGAATGTGCAATATATAGAAATGGTTACTGAAAAAAGTCATTTTATAAAGTTAAGCAGATTTTCCTTATCCTATGAGATTCAATGTTTATACATAATACAAACAGGAGAAATATATCAGGGACGGTTATAATTAATGGTATTTTCTTTTATCTAGAACTGTTCAGTGATAATTTCCCCTTATAATCTAAATTATTGACTTTAAAAATTTTCAATGTACAAAACTGGAAACTGGAAGGTGGAAACAACACTAAATTATTTACATTATTCAATTACAGACTAAAGTGCCTCTTTAATGCAACACAACTCTTAATAAAAAGCTATAATAATGAAAACAACAACAATAATAACCCCAAGAAATATCTGAAACTTTAAAAAATGGGAGGTATATTTTATATAGCAAACAGCAAAAGATAATGAAATTACTGTGTGTCTTTTCAAATATTATTTAAGAATAGACTTTTATGTCCCACTGATTATTTAGTAAATAAATATGTAGCCACTAAAGCATTATGACTTAGTATCTTACTGTTTTTCTGATATGATCACATTAGTTGAAAGAAATGAAAAATACCATGTAATAATTATCCAGTTTTGACAAGGTGCCATGTAGTTACACATTCAGTTGTTGATATGTAATTACTAAGGAGGCCATTCATCTAGCATTTTCTGTGCCTTGGGAAGCAGCCCCTGCAACATGGTACCAAGTAAAGTCTAATGGTGAAATAAATCTCCCAAGATTTGTGGCAGTGATCTTTAAAAAGTGGATCCCTTCAGTGACGCAGGTTTTCAAGTGATGGAAATTCCTTTTGGCCGAAGAAGGAGTCTTTGGGTACAAAGGAATACTTTTCTCCTCTATTGCTTTAGCCCCATCTTGCTCATCTTTGAGTAGTTCCTAAGTGGATTCTAGTGCCATCTAGAGAAAGTCAATGTTCTGTGCAATCTCTTCGTAATCAACTCTGATCGCTTACAGTGGTTCTGAACAGTCCTCCTTCTGTCGAAATAATCAATAAGAGTAATTGTGTTTGAGAGAATATTTATCACTAAATAACACCCTATATCAAACTGCCATCAGATGATGAAGTTAACATGAGGGACTTCCTTGGGGATTCAGTGGTTCAGAATCTGTCTGCCAATGCAGGATACACAGGTTTGATCCATTCAGGAAGATCCCACATACTGCAGGGCAACTAAGCCCAAGGGCCACAACTACAATGCCCACACTCTAAAGTATAAGGACTGCAACTACTGAAGGTCATGCACCTACAACCTGTGTTCTGTAACAAGAGAAGCCACCACAATGAGCAGCCCATGCACCTCAAAGCAGAGTAGCCCCTGCTTGCTGCAACTAGTGAAAGCCCATGCATAGCGACGAAGACCCAGAGCAGGCCACCCTGCCGCGCTCCAACCAAACCAAACAAAATTAATGGAAATGAACTCTAGTCTAGCCTGTGATGTTTCAGGGATCTTGAAAGAGCTCTATCTTTTACCAATGGGAGAGGTACCCAGGCAGTCACAATGTTTAAAAATTGTTTTAGGAGGCTTCTGCTTCTGGAAAGATGGAATAGATGAATTTTCCTTATTCCTCCTCCTAAGTGCAACTAAGCCCTGGATATTATGTATAAAACATACATAATAAGACTTAAAGATGACAGACACAATAGGGACCTCAGGACCCATGGAATGATGTGGTAAGTTCTCTGGCTTGTTTTTGTGTCTCACATTTCCCAAATTCGTTGCTGACAAGCCAACAACCTAGAAATATCAACAGGCATAGAGAGAACAAGTCTAATGAAGACTTGTTCTCTCTAGCAAGGAGAAGAAAAAGGTAAGTCTACAAAGATAGAAAGCTTACAGACAGCCTGCAACATGGTACCAAGTAAAGTCTAATGGTGAAATAAATCTCCCAAGATTTGTGGCAGTGATCTTTAAAAAGTGGATCCCTTCAGTAGGGTTTGATGGGAATTCCTTTTGGCCGAAGAAGGAGTCTTTGGGTACAAAGGAATACTTTTCTCCTCTATTGCTTTAGCCCCATCTTGCTCATCTTTGAGTAGTTCCTAAGTGGATTCTAGTGCCATCTAGAGAAAGTCAATGTTCTGTGCAATCTCTTCGTAATCAACTCTGATCGCTTACAGTGGTTCTGAACAGTCCTCCTTCTGTCGAAATAATCAATAAGAGTAATTGTGTTTGAGAGAATATTTATCACTAAATAACACCCTATATCAAACTGCCATCAGATGATGAAGTTAACATGAGGGACTTCCTTGGGGATTCAGTGGTTCAGAATCTGTCTGCCAATGCAGGATACACAGGTTTGATCCATTCAGGAAGATCCCACATACTGCAGGGCAACTAAGCCCAAGGGCCACAACTACAATGCCCACACTCTAAAGTATAAGGACTGCAACTACTGAAGGTCATGCACCTACAACCTGTGTTCTGTAACAAGAGAAGCCACCACAATGAGCAGCCCATGCACCTCAAAGCAGAGTAGCCCCTGCTTGCTGCAACTAGTGAAAGCCCACGCATACCGACGACGACCCAGACCAGGCCACCCTGCCGCGCTCCAACCAAACCAAACAAAATTAATGGAAATGAACTCTAGTCTAGCCTGTGATGTTTCAGGGATCTTGAAAGAGCTCTATCTTTTACCAATGGGAGAGGTACCCAGGCAGTCACAATGTTTAAAAATTGTTTTAGGAGGCTTCTGCTTCTGGAAAGATGGAATAGATGAATTTTCCTTATTCCTCCTCCTAAGTGCAACTAAGCCCTGGATATTATGTATAAAACATACATAATAAGACTTAAAGATGACAGACACAATAGGGACCTCAGGACCCATGGAATGATGTGGTAAGTTCTCTGGCTTGTTTTTGTGTCTCACATTTCCCAAATTCGTTGCTGACAAGCCAACAACCTAGAAATATCAACAGGCATAGAGAGAACAAGTCTAATGAAGACTTGTTCTCTCTAGCAAGGAGAAGAAAAAGGTAAGTCTACAAAGATAGAAAGCTTACAGACAGTAATCACCCTACTCTAGCCATACATCACAGAGGAAAACTATGGCCCTAATCCCACGTTTACCAGCAAAGGCTGCTTGGGAAGCCTAGACATCTAATCTCAGGATGTTATAAATTGCCTTAATATTCCCACTGCAGTGGTATCTGAGATAGTCAAATAGGAAGTCAAGACTTTTCTCTTACCACCTGATAACAAGGGGAACCCTGCTCTCCTTCTTCTGTGGTATCAATGGAAACCATGTGAGGAGCCTAGACTTATGCCTCCACCCAAGCGGATGAGGCACCTTTCCACTTGGGTGCTGGCAGAAGAGGCCTTTAACACTGCCAAGTGATACTGAGGGCACTCACACTATGGTGTCAATGGAGACCATGGGAGAACCTGTAACTCCAACCCATATAAAAGCAGGGAGGAGATCCTCATTTGAGGTGTTAATGGAAGCTGAGTAGTGAACCCAGATTTCAACTTTTACCAGGCAATAATGATATAACCCCAACATTTCCTCTGATAAACCAATGTCTGAGAAAGCTATCTAAAATGAAAGGTTTACACAAGAACATAAGAGAAAAATGTCCAGATTTAAATTGAAAATGATGACTTTCAGTGCAAGATGACAGAGTAGAAGGCTGTGCACTCATCTCCTGCAAGAACACCAAAATTGCTACTAGCTCTTGAACAACCATCATCAACAGGGGGACACTGGAACCCACCAAAAAATGATACCCCTCATCTAAAGACAAAGAAGAAACCATAGCAAGATGGTAGGAGGTGTATAACCATGATAAAATCAAATTCCAGACCTGCTGTGTGGGTGACCCACAAACTGGAGAACAGTAATACCAAAGAAATTCTCCCACTGTTGTGGAGGTTCTGAACCCAACATCAAGTTTGTCAGCCTGGAGATCTGACAAAGGGACTGGGAATCCCCAGGGAATCTGGCCCAGAAGGCCAATGGGATTTGTTTATAGGACTTCCACAGGACTAGGGGAAACAGACTCCAGTCTTGAGAGGAGGGCACAAACAAAATCTTCTGTGCACACCAAGACCCAGAGGAAAGAAGCAGTGACCCCAGAGGAGACTGAACCAAAAGTACATGCTAGTGTTGGAGGGTCTCCTAGAGGCATGGGTCAGCAAGGGGTCATCACAGTGATGGGGGTACTGGTAGCCCGGAAGGGTCCCCCTTTGCATAAACCCTCTTGGAGTTAACCATTAACCCCAGGGCTGGGTTGCCTCAGACCAAACAACTACCAGGGAGGGAGCATAACCCCACCCATCAGCAGATAATTGGATTAAAGCTTTACTGAGCAAGGCCCCACCCACCAGAGAAAGACCCATTTTTACCACCCCCAGTTTTCTCCACTGCCAGTCCCTCCCATCAGGAAGCTTACACAAGACTCTTAGCCTCCTCCAACAGAGGGCAGACAGAAGCAAGAAGCGTAGTCCCACAGCAGCTAAAACAAAAACATCATTATAGAAAGTTAATCACAATGAAAAAGCAGAAAGTTATATCCCAGATGAAGGCACAAGATAAAACCTCAGGAAAAAAAAAAAAACTAAATGAAGTGGAGATAGGCAAGTTTCTAGGAAAATAATTCAGAATAATGATAGTGAAGATGATCCAGGAGCTCAGAAAAACAGTGGAGAAGATACAAGAAAGGTTTACCAAAGTCCTTCAAGAACTAAAGAACAAGCACAGATGAATAATATACTAGAAGGAATCAACAGCAGAACAATTGAGGCAGAAGAATGGATAAATGACCTGGAGGACAGAATTGTAGAAATCACTGCCACAGAACAAAATACAGAAAAAGGACTGAAAAAAAAAAATGAAGACAGCTTAAGAGACCTCTGGGACAACATTAAATGCACCAACATTCACATTATAGGGGTCCCAGAAAGAGAAGAGAGAGGGCAAGGACCTGAGAACATATTTGAAGCGATAATTGAAAACCTCCCCAACACGGGAAACATGGGAAATGAATGAGTCAGCCAAGTATACGAAGCACAGAGAGTCCGAGGCAGGATAAATCCAAGGAGGAACACATGGAGACACATAGTAATCTAACTGAAAAAATTAAAGATAAAATATTAAAAGCTACAAGGGGAAAATGACAACATACGAGGGAACTCCCATCAGGCTATCAAATACTTTCTCAACAGAAGCCTTACAAGCCAGAAGGGAATGGCATGATGTATTTAAAGCAATGAAAGGGAAGAACCTACAACCAAGAATACTCTACCCAGCAAGACTCTCATTTAGATTTGATAGAGAAAAAAAAAAAAAAAACTTTCCAGACAAACAAAAATTAAGAGAATTCAGCACCATAAAACTGGCTTTAGAACAAATGCTAAAGGAACTTTTCTAGGCAGGTAACACAAGAGAAGGAAAACACCTATAGAGAGCAAACCACAATTAAGAAAACAGTAATAGGAGCTTCCCTGATGGTCCAGTGGGTAAGGACATCGCCTTGTTGTGCAAGGAGCGCTGGTTTGATCCCTGGCCTGGGAAGATCCCATGTGCCATGGAGCAGCTGGACCAATGTGTCCAACTACTGAGTCAGAGCTCTGGGGTGCATGAGCCCAGAGCCGGTGCTCTGCGACGAGAGGCCACTGCAATGGGAGGCCCACGCAGGCCAAAGAACAAAGATAAATAAATGAAAGACCAATAGAAGTGGCCAGAAATATAAAATGAAATAAAAATAGAGCTAGCATATGATTCTGAAATTCCATTCCTGGGCATATATCTAGAAAAAACAGTAATTTGAAATGATGTATACACCTCAATGTTTACTGTAGAACTATTTACAGTAGCCAGGGCATGGATGTAACCTAAGTGTCCCTTGACACATGAATGGATAAAGAAGACATGGTACATATATACAGTGTGATATTACTTACCATTAAAAAAGGATGAAATAATGCCATTTGCAGCAACATGGATGGACCTAGAGATTGTCATACTGACTGAAATAAGTCAGACAAAGACAAATATCACATGATATCTCTTAGATATGGAAGCTAAAAATGGTACAAATGCACTTATAAAACAGAAATAAAGTCACAGAGAAAACAAACCAAGAAGGGAAGGAGAGAGGGATAAATTGGGAGACTTGGATTGACATATACATGCTGCTATATATAAAACAGATAACTAATAAGGACCTATCATATAGCATAGGGAGCTCTACTCAGTACTCTGTAATGACCTATCTGGGAAAAGAATCTAAAAAAGACTGAATATATGTATATGTATAACTGATTCACTTTGCTATACATTAGAAACTAATACAACATTGTAAATCAATTATACTCCAATAAAATTTAAGTTAAAAGTTATACGATATGTTTAAGGGTCAATTATATTTCTATAAAATAAAAATCAGGCAAGAACCTACAACCGATTTAGCAAGCATTTGATAAGAGAAACTAAAAAAACTTTCCAGACAAACAAAAATTAAGAGAATTCAGCACCATAAAACTGGCTTTAGAACAAATGCTAAAGGAACTTTTCTAGGCAGGTAACACAAGAGAAGGAAAACACCTATAGAGAGCAAACCACAATTAAGAAAACAGTAATAGGAGCTTCCCTGATGGTCCAGTGGGTAAGGACATCGCCTTGTTGTGCAAGGAGCGCTGGTTTGATCCCTGGCCTGGGAAGATCCCATGTGCCATGGAGCAGCTGGACCAATGTGTCCAACTACTGAGTCAGAGCTCTGGGGTGCATGAGCCCAGAGCCGGTGCTCTGCGACGAGAGGCCACTGCAATGGGAGGCCCACGCAGGCCAAAGAACAAAGATAAATAAATGAAAGACCAATAGAAGTGGCCAGAAATATAAAATGAAATAAAAATAGAGCTAGCATATGATTCTGAAATTCCATTCCTGGGCATATATCTAGAAAAAACAGTAATTTGAAATGATGTATACACCTCAATGTTTACTGTAGAACTATTTACAGTAGCCAGGGCATGGATGTAACCTAAGTGTCCCTTGACACATGAATGGATAAAGAAGACATGGTACATATATACAGTGTGATATTACTTACCATTAAAAAAGGATGAAATAATGCCATTTGCAGCAACATGGATGGACCTAGAGATTGTCATACTGACTGAAATAAGTCAGACAAAGACAAATATCACATGATATCTCTTAGATATGGAAGCTAAAAATGGTACAAATGCACTTATAAAACAGAAATAAAGTCACAGAGAAAACAAACCAAGAAGGGAAGGAGAGAGGGATAAATTGGGAGACTTGGATTGACATATACATGCTGCTATATATAAAACAGATAACTAATAAGGACCTATCATATAGCATAGGGAGCTCTACTCAGTACTCTGTAATGACCTATCTGGGAAAAGAATCTAAAAAAGACTGAATATATGTATATGTATAACTGATTCACTTTGCTATACATTAGAAACTAATACAACATTGTAAATCAATTATACTCCAATAAAATTTAAGTTAAAAGTTATACGATATGTTTAAGGGTCAATTATATTTCTATAAAATATCATGAATCCCTGGATATATAAATTTAAAAATACAAAGTAAAAAGTGAATAAAAATATAATATTATTTCAATCATTAAGTTTAATGTTAATTGTCATGTACAAAATGTACATGCTAAAAACACATAATACCAAAGAGATAATTCTAAAAGGAGGAGCTAAACAGATGGAGAAATACTGTGTTCATCAATAAGAAGATCCAACACAGTCTAGATGCAATTCTCCACAAATTGATACAAAGTTTTTAATTCATTCTTATCAAAATTCCAGCAATAATTTTTGTATTTGTACACAACATTGTTCTAAATCTATATGGAAAGGCAAAAGACCTAGAATTGCTAAGACAATGCTGAAAAAGAATAGAAAACTGGACAATGAGATATCACCTCACACCTGTCAGAATGGCCATCATCAAAAAATCTGCAGACAATAAATGCTGGAGAGGTGAGGAGAAAAGGGAACCCTCTTGCATTGCTGGTGGGAATGTAAATTGATACAGCCTCTACGGAAGACAATATGGAGATTTCTTAAAAAACTAAAGATAGAAGCACCCTACGACCCAGCAATCCCACTATTAGGCTTATATCCTGATGAAATCAAAACTGAAAGAAGCACCTGTACCCCAATGTTCATTGCAGCTCTCTATACAATAGCCAGAGTATGGAAGCAACCTAGATGTCCATTGATGAATGAATGGATACAGAAGCTCTGGTCCATATATACAATGGAATACTACTCAGCTGTTAAAAGAAATGCAGAAGACTCAGTCCTAATGAAGTGGCTGGCTCTAGAACCTATCATAAAAAGTGAAGTAAGTCAAAAAGAGAAAGACATACAGTATACTAACACACATATATGGAATCTAGTAGGACGGTCTTGATAACACACTCAGGGAACTCATGGAAAAACAGACAGAGCATAGACATAGGGACATTGTGGGGAAGAAATAGGGAGGGGGAAGCATGGAGGGAGTAACATGGAAACCTATACTGTTATGTGTGGAAAAGATAGCTAGTGTCATTGTGCTAAGGGAATAGGAGTGCTTACAATGGCTTGGGACTATGGTCTGGAGAGGTGGGACGGGGGGAACTGAGGGGGTGGGGACCATGGATATGCATATGACTGATCTGGGAACATACATGTTGGTGAACAACAAAACTCTGTAAAACCTTTAAAATAAAGAATAATAATAATTAAAAAAAAAGTCATAAAAAAAAGAATAGAAAACTGGAAGGAATTACTCTATGTGATTTGAAGATCTACTATATAGGTGCAATCATCAAGACTATGTGTTACTGATGGAGAAAAAGACATATATCAACAAAACAGAAAACTCAGAAATAGACCCACACAAAAATGCCCTACTTTTTTTTTAACAAAAATGTAAAAGCAAGTCAATGGAAGAAAGATAGCCTTTTCAATAAATGCCAATGGGATAATGGGACATCCTTAAGAAAAATAATGAGCTGTGAAATACGTCTCACAATTTACATAATAAAATTAACTCAAAATAGATCAAGGACTTAAATGTAAAATGTAAAATAATAAAACTTTTTGAGCTTTGGGGAAAATCTGTGAAATATAGGGCTAGATGAAGAGTTCTTAGACTTGACACCAAAAGACCAGTCCATGAAAGGAAAAATGTATAAATCTGACTTTATCAAAGTTAAATGTATTACTCTGTGAAGTACCTTGTTAAAAGGGCAAAAGGTCAAGTTCCTTCACAGAGTGGGAGAAAATATGGGCAAACCACATATCTGACAAAGAAATAGTATCAAATCAAATCAAACAAAAATTATAGTATCTAGGATATTTTTCCAGTTCAGTTCAGGCACTCAGTTGCGTCTGACTCTTTGCAAACCCCATGGACGGCAGCACACCAGGCTTCCCTGCCCTTCACCATCTCCCAGAGCTTGCTCAAACTCATGTCCATTGACTTAGTGATGCCATCCAACCACCTCCTTATCTGTCGTCCCCTTCTTCTGCCTTCTGTTTTTTCCCAGCATCAGGGTCTTTTCCGTTGAGTCATCTCTTTGCATCAGTTGGACAAAGTATTGGAGCTTCAGCATCAATCCTTCCAATGAATATTCAGGGTTGATTTCCTTTAGACTTGACTGGCTTGGTCTCCATGCAGTCCAAGGAACTCTCAAGAGTCTTCTCTAACAGCGCAGTTCAGAGGCATCAATTCTTTGGCACTCAGCCGTCTTGATGGCCTCAAGTCTCATAAGAAGATGGTAGGAGAGGCACAATTACTTTTTAAAATCAAGCCTCATACCCACCAGAGATGCTGGGAGGGTACAAACGTGCAAAGGCAGGTCTGGCTCAGTCTCTTGTGGAGGTTACTGCTCCTTTCCTAGGTCCTTTTTTGTGCTCGCGAATGGCCCTACTGATGGAGAAAAGACATATATCAACAAAACAGAAAACTCAGAAATAGACCCACACAAAAATGCCCTACTTTTTTTTTAACAAAAATGTAAAAGCAAGTCAATGGAAGAAAGATAGCCTTTTCAATAAATGCCAATGGGATAATGGGACATCCTTAAGAAAAATAATGAGCTGTGAAATACGTCTCACAATTTACATAATAAAATTAACTCAAAATAGATCAAGGACTTAAATGTAAAATGTAAAATAATAAAACTTTTTGAGCTTTGGGGAAAATCTGTGAAATATAGGGCTAGATGAAGAGTTCTTAGACTTGACACCAAAAGACCAGTCCATGAAAGGAAAAATGTATAAATCTGACTTTATCAAAGTTAAATGTATTACTCTGTGAAGTACCTTGTTAAAAGGGCAAAAGGTCAAGTTCCTTCACAGAGTGGGAGAAAATATGGGCAAACCACATATCTGACAAAGAAATAGTATCAAATCAAATCAAACAAAAATTATAGTATCTAGGATATTTTTCCAGTTCAGTTCAGGCACTCAGTTGCGTCTGACTCTTTGCAAACCCCATGGACGGCAGCACACCAGGCTTCCCTGCCCTTCACCATCTCCCAGAGCTTGCTCAAACTCATGTCCATTGACTTAGTGATGCCATCCAACCACCTCCTTATCTGTCGTCCCCTTCTTCTGCCTTCTGTTTTTTCCCAGCATCAGGGTCTTTTCCGTTGAGTCATCTCTTTGCATCAGTTGGACAAAGTATTGGAGCTTCAGCATCAATCCTTCCAATGAATATTCAGGGTTGATTTCCTTTAGACTTGACTGGCTTGGTCTCCATGCAGTCCAAGGAACTCTCAAGAGTCTTCTCTAACAGCGCAGTTCAGAGGCATCAATTCTTTGGCACTCAGCCGTCTTGATGGCCTCAAGTCTCATAAGAAGATGGTAGGAGAGGCACAATTACTTTTTAAAATCAAGCCTCATACCCACCAGAGATGCTGGGAGGGTACAAACGTGCAAAGGCAGGTCTGGCTCAGTCTCTTGTGGAGGTTACTGCTCCTTTCCTAGGTCTTGGTGCGCACAAGGTTTTGTTTGTGTGTACATTCCTACATATATATGAAAACCTATTCTTGAATGATTATATTAGTTTTATTCACAAAAGAGAAAATTGGAGACAATGTAGTTGACCCACAGTGGATAATGGTTAAGACAAAGTTTGGTCCACCAGTATCATGGATTCCTACTCAACAATAAAAAAGAAAAGAAAAATCTATTGATTAATATACAACCTGGATAAATCTCCAGGGGGATTATGCTGGGTATAAAACCACTCCCAAAAGGGTTTATACTATATGATTCAATTTATGTAACATTCTCAGAATGAAATAGTTGCAGAAGTTGATAGCATTTTAATGATTGCCAGGCATTAAGGAGGTGAAGAGAGTGGGGCAGAAGTAGGTATTGCTATAAAACAGCAATATGAGGGACCTTTGTGGTGATAGAACTGTGCTGTGTCATGACTCTATTGGTATCCTAGATTTGGTATTTCACTATAGTTCTGCAACAGGTTACCTTTGGGGGAAAACCGAGTGAAGAGTACATGGGATCTCTCTGTACTATTTCTTAATCCTTCAAGTGAAAATACAATTATCTCAAATTACAGTGTTTAATTAGATTGTTTTTAGTGGGAAACAGTAGAAGAAAGCAGCAGAACAATGCCAATGTGATACTTAGATTTATCTTTTAAGAAATGAAATCTGAAGTGTTTGCCTCTGGGAACCAAGTTTGGTTTTGGATAGGACAAAACAGGTTTTCTATACATAACTGATATAAAATATTTGATCCTTTCCTATCCTTCAAAGGTAATGAGTACATGTCCAGAAAACTTGAAGAATGAAACTCAAAGTGAGGAATGAGTGAGAGATCACTAACTTATTTGTACAAGGTTGAAGACCTCATTTTTTTTATCCTAAGGTATTTTTGAATCTATACAGTTCACAAAAATGAGTAATTTTATTTTATTTAGACAATGTTGAAAACTTTCTTAAAATCATAAATAAACTGTGAGCTATAGCTTGATGTTAAAATAATATATTAATTTTAAAACTATTTGAAATGGATTACAAAACTAAGCACTTTTTGTTGTTTTAAGCTGGGGCAACTAAGTAAAAAAAATTCTATATTTTATGCTTCATCTTTGCTCAAAGAAGGAAAAAAGAAAACCACAAAAGGAGATAAAAGTTTTAAGAAAATTACCAAAAAGGAGACAGAAAATAAATTCAGTTTAATAAATATATACTCAGATAGTGAATCAATACTTTGTTTCAGTAACTCAGTAGACAATTTACAGTGAAATTAATCTCCTCTAATCTATCAAAATGAAACATCTTATTATTTGTCCTTTTCATAAAAACAAGTTACCTTAAATAGCATTATGGTGGGTATAATTTTTAAAAGGTCAAGTATTTTAAAAGTGCATCCATAAAAATGTAACAGATTTTCTCGTGCAGTTTGACTTTGTTCTCCCAACTGATAGGAGGAAAAATGTACATCATATTTCTCTGTTAAGGTGGCTAAACTTTTACCAACACATACACATGCACACTCACACAAAATAAGGGTTTGTTAAATTTCTTTTTTATCTGAGACTTAGCTCCTTGGGTTACAACTATTCCAGACACGGGTCAACATATGAAAATCCATTCTGCTTCATGGCTTGAACTATCTTATCAGGTACAGTTAAGTATTATATAGAAAACAGTCTAAGCTTATTAGTATTTTTTTTTTTGAGAGATGTGATAATCTAATTGTTTAAACCTATTAATGTCATATATTTCTATGTTAAAAATTACCTTAAAAGAGTGGTTTTAAAATGACAAACATAGGACTTTTCTGGTTGCCCAGTGATTAAGACTCTACCTGCCAATGCAGGGAACTCGAGTTCAATCTCTGGTCCAGGAAGATTCCACATGCCAAGCAACTAAGTCCTTGTGACACAACTACTGAGTCCACTTTTTGGAGGCCACGAGCTGCAACTATTGAGTCCATGCGCCCCCTAGAGCCTGTGCTCCACACCAAGAGAAGCCAAGGCAATGAGAAGCCCTAACAACAAAATAAAGAGTATCCCCTTTTTGCTGCAGGCAGAGAAAGCCCACACATATTATTGAAGACCCAGCACAGCCAACAAATAAATAAAATAACAAACATTTATCATTTCACAATTTTTGTTGGTCAGGAGTTTGGAAGTGGCTTAACTGGGTGGAGTTGGTTCATCTCTTAAGAGTTAGACTCAAGATGTGGGCTGAGGCTACAGCCATTAGAAATTTTGACTGAGACTTAAGGATCCACTTCAAGATTGTTCACTAAAACAGCTTTTAGCAGGAATTCTATTACTCATCATGGTAGCCATTTTCATAAGCTGATGGAGTGTCTTCACAACATGGCAGCTAACTTTCTCCAGTTAGCAGTTTTAGAGTGAGCGAGAAAGAAGCCATAGTGTCTTTTATAATCTAGCCTCCAGGGTCACATACTGCTGCTTCTGCCTTATTCTGTTTGTTAGAAATGAGACATTAAAGTTAGTCCACACTCCACGGGAGGAGAATTAGGCTCTACCTCTTGAAGGGAGGAGTTTCAAAGAATTTGAGGACATTTTTAAAAATCTATGGCCAACTCCAGTTTATTTTGGGTATTTTGTCTTGCACAGAGTTGGTAAAACTCACGAGTGGTACATCAAATAAAGTATCAGTTATAAAGCATGTGAACCATACACCACAAAGCTCAGTGGCAGCAAAAGAGTAGAAAGCATAATAACTCAAAATCTGGGATTTTAAAACTGAAACTTCTGAAAGTTCTGCCTAAGGTGTGGAAACACCTTACAAAGAGATAGCATGGTAATAGGGACTTCCTAGATAAAATCCCCACTTATAAACAAGGGAGCTCTATAGGTGTCCCTGGAAGAATTTTTGATATGCATGCAGAAAAAACAATCTCATTGTCTACAGGCTGATACTGACACTGAGCCTAGAATCTGGAGTAGCCAATATCTCACTAGTATATTAGCCATAGTAGAGAAACTGGGCTCAAGATAAAGCAAAGAAACAAAAACTTGATTATTTTTTCAACTTTAAATGAAAAATATAATAATTCAGAAGTATGACATTAAGAAATAGTCATTGTAAAAACTCAGACATATACATAATGCCTGCTAAGAAGTTCAGAAGTTGGCTACTAAACCTAATCCTGGCTCTTTTTCCAAAAGAAGCCCATGGTTACCAGTTTCATGTATATTATTTCTCAGATTTTAATGTATATGACTCACCTGAGAATTTTAATTGTACATTCTAATTCATTAGATTTGGGACTGGCCTGATAATTTTCATTTTCCTTTTTTTCCTGCAGCCTTACTGAGGAATAATTAACAAATATAATTGTATATATTTAAAATGTATAACATGATTTGATATATATATATATATATATATATATATATATATATACACACACACACACACTGTGAAATGTTTACCGAGGTAAATTAACATATCCATCACCTCATATAGTTAACTCTTTCATGTGTATAATGATGGAGTCCTTAAGATCTACTTTAAGCAAATTTTAATTATACAATACCATATTATTAACTATAGTCATCATGCTGTACAGTAAAAGAATTTACTCATCTTATGATTGAAAGTTTATACCCTTTGATCTATATCACTTAGCTCCTATAGACCAGCATTCTATATCCTATTCTCTGTTTCTAAAAAAAGCACTTGTTATTTTGTGTTTGCATGTTTTAGTTTCCACATATTTGTGATACCCTATGCTACTTATCTTTCTCTGGCTTATTTTACTTAGCATAGTGCCTTCCAGGTTCATCCATGTTGCTGCAAATGACAAAATTTCCTTCTTTGTTATGGCTAATATATAGGTTATAAATGCTGCTGCCAGGCATGCTTAGTCATTGCTGACTCTTTGCAAATCCATGAACTGTAGCCTGCCAGGTTCCTCTGACCATGGGTTTTTTCAGGCAAGAATAGTGAAGTGGGTTGCTATCTCCAAGATGGTAAGATTCCAGGGAATCTTCCTCACTGAGGGATCAAACCTGGGTCTCCTGAACTGCAGGCAGATTCATTATTGTCTGAGCCACCAGAAAAGCCTATATATATACACATATATATATGATGTGTACACACACACACACACACACATATATATATATATATACACACACAATATATGATGTATATACACACACACTCACTTTACTTAATATACCTACCTACTTATTTACTTAGATCACATTTTCTTTATCTGGAGTGAATTCCTCTCTGAATTCTTAGCCCATGTAGCTTTCTGGGAGAAGAGTGGGTCTCAGGTATTATTAACTAATAGTTTACATAGGCTAATAATATTATACTTTAAGGTCTCTGTGGTCAAACAAGTATAACCTTATAATCTTATTAACCATTTTCTTGGTGAAAGTAAGTGACTTTTAAGCTACTAAAACATAATAGATCCCCCATATTTCTTTAGAATGATGATGATGGTGACTTAAATCACTATATGTTGACCTTTCCTGTTTCCTGGAAGCTGGAACATGTGAAACTGTTATGTAAGATTTAGTTCCTGAATAAATGGTAAAGATAATTGGTATTTTAAATTCAGAGGAAGGGGCATTACTATGGTTCAATTGGTTAAAGGAGGTCTCCTAGAAGAGGCACTAAAAATAAGCTCTGAACAATAATATCTACCTCATAGTGTTCTTATAAATACTAAGCAGGATGATAAATTTGAAGGTTTAGCACAGTATTTTTTTAAATTAATTAATTAATTTATTTATTTTTTTACATGTATGTTCCCAGATCATTCATATGCATATCCCTGGACCCTCCCCCCACCCAGTTCCCTCCCTCCCATCCCTCCAGACCATCGCTCCAAGTGGTTGTAGGTACTCCTATTCCCCTAACACAATGACAATAGCTATCTTTTCCACACATGACAGTATAGGCATCCATGTTACTCCCTCCATGCCTCCTTCCCACTGTTCGGTCTCCACAATGTCTTTACGTCTATTCTCTGTTTTTTCATGAGTTCACTGCGTATGTTATCAAGACCGTCCTACTAGATTCCATATATATGAGTTAGTATACTATACTTGTCTTTCTCTTTTTGACTTACTTCACTTTTTATGATAGGTTCTAGAGCCAGCCACCTCATTAGGACTGAGTCTTCTGCATTTCTTTTAACAGCTGAGTAGTATTCCATTGTATATATGTACCAGAGCTTCTGGACCCATTCATTTGTTGATGGACATCTAGGTTGCTTCCATGTTCTGGCTATTGTATAGAGAGCTGCAATGAACATTGGGGTACAGGTGCCTCTTTCAGTTTTGATTTCATCAGGATATAGGCCTAATAGTGGGATTTCTGGGTCATAGGGTGCTTCTATTTTTAGTTTTTTAAGGAATCTCCATATTGTCTTCCATAGAGGTTGTATTAATTTACATTCCCACCAGCAATGCAAGAGGGTTCCCTTTTCTCCCCACCCTCTCCAGCACTTGTTGTCTGTCGATTTGTTGATGATGGCCATTCTGACAGGTGTGAAGTGGTATCTCATTGTGGTTTTAATTTGCATTTCTCTGATAATAAGCGAGGTTGAGCATCATTTCATGTTCTTTTGGGCCATCTGTATGTCTTCTTTAGAGAGGCGTCTCTTTAGATCTTTTTCCCATTTTTTGATTGGGCTGCTCGTTTTCCCTGTGCTGAGTTGTCTGAGTTGCTTGTAGATTTTGGAGATTAATTCTTTGTCTGTTGTTTCATTTGCTATGATTTTCTCCCATTCTGTGGGGTGTCTGTTCAGCATTTTTGTAATTTCTTTTGCTGTACAAAAGCTTTTAAGTTTCATGAGGTCCCACGTGTTGACTTTTCTTTTCAGTTCCACTATTTTAGTAGGTGGGTCAGAGAAGATCTTGCTTTGATTGATGTCCTTGAGTGTTTTGCCTATATTCTCCTCTAAGAGTTTGATGGTTTCTGTTCTTGTGGTTGTAGGTACTCCTATTCCACTAGCACAATGACAATAGCTATCTTTTCCACACATGACAGTATAGGTTTCCATGTTACTCCCTCCATGCCTCCCTCCCACTGTTCGATCTCCACAATGTCTTTATGTCTATTCTCTGTTTTTTCATGAGTTCACTGCATGTGTTATCAAGGCCGTCCTACTAGATTCCATATATATGAGATAGTATACTATACTTGTCTTTCTCTTTTTGACTTACTTCACTTTTTATGATAGGTTCTAGAGCCAGCCACCTCATTAGGACTGAGTCTTCTGCATTTCTTTTAACAGCTGAGTAGTATTCCATTGTATATATGTACCAGAGCTTCTGGACCCATTCATTTGTTGATGGACATCTAGGTTGCTTCCATGTTCTGGCTATTGTATAGAGAGCTGCAATGAACATTGGGGTACAGGTGCCTCTTTCAGTTTTGATTTCATCAGGATATAGGCCTAATAGTGGGATTTCTGGGTCATAGGGTGCTTCTATTTTTAGTTTTTTAAGGAATCTCCATATTGTCTTCCATAGAGGTTGTATTAATTTACATTCCCACCAGCAATGCAAGAGGGTTCCCTTTTCTCCACACCCTCTCCAGCACTTGTTGTCTGTCGATTTGTTGATGATGGCCATTCTGACAGGTGTGAAGTGGTATCTCATTGTGGTTTTAATTTGCATTTCTCTGATAATAAGCGAGGTTGAGCATCATTTCATGTTCTTTTGGGCCATCTGTATGTCTTCTTTAGAGAGGCGTCTCTTTAGATCTTTTTCCCATTTTTTGATTGGGCTGCTCGTTTTCCCTGTGCTGAGTTGTCTGAGTTGCTTGTAGATTTTGGAGATTAATTCTTTGTCTGTTGTTTCATTTGCTATGATTTTCTCCCATTCTGTGGGGTGTCTGTTCAGCATTTTTGTAATTTCTTTTGCTGTACAAAAGCTTTTAAGTTTCATGAGGTCCCACGTGTTGACTTTTCTTTTCAGTTCCACTATTTTAGTAGGTGGGTCAGAGAAGATCTTGCTTTGATTGATGTCCTTGAGTGTTTTGCCTATATTCTCCTCTAAGAGTTTGATGGTTTCTGTTCTTACATTTAGGTCTTTAGTCCATTTTGAGTTGATCTTTGTGTATGGTGTCAGGGAATATTCCAACTTCATTTTTTTGCATGTAGCTGTCCAATTTTCCCAGCATCATTTGTTGAAGAGGCTGTCTTTGTCCCATTTTATAGTTTCTCCTCCTTTGTCAAAAATAAGGTACCCATAGGTGCGTGGGTTGATCTCTGGGTTCTCGATCTTGTTCCATTGATCTATAGTTCTGTTTTTGTGCCAGTACCATACTGTCTTGATAACTGTTGCTTTATAGTAAAGTCTGAAGTTAGGGAGGCTGATCCCTCCAACTCCATTCTTCTTCCTCAGGATTGCTTTGGCTATTCGAGGTCTTTTGTGTTTCCATATGAACTGTGTTATTATTTGGTCTAGTTCTGTGAAAAATGTCAATGGTAGTTGGATAGGTATTGCATTGAATCTGTAGATGATATTTGGTAGTATGGTCACTTTCACAATATTGATTCTTCCGACCCAGGAACATGGAATATCTCTCCATCTGTTTAAGTCTTCTTTAATGTCTCTCATGAGTGTCTTGTAATTTTCTGTGTACAATTCTTTTGTTTCTTTGGGTAGGTTTATTCCTAGATATTTGATTCTTTTGGTTGCAATGGTGAAGGCGATTGCCTCTTTGATTTCATTTTCTGATTTTTCATTGTTTGTGTATAGGAATGCCAGTGACTTCTGTGTGTTGACTTTGTATCCTGCAACTTTGCTGAATTCATTGATTAGCTCTAGTAGCTTTGTAACCGTGTCTTTGGGATTTTCTATGTATAATATCATGTCGTCTGCAAAAAGAGAGAGCTTGACTTCTTCCTTTCCAATCTGGATTCCTTTGATTTCTTTCTCTTCTCTTATTGCTGTTGCTAGGACTTCCAGGACTATGTTGAATAGTAGTGGTGAAAGTGGGCACCCATGTCTTGTTCCTGATCTTAGAGGGAATGCTTTCAGTTTTTCACCATTAACAATAATGTTCGCTGTAGGCTTCTCATAGATGGCTTTTATTATGTTGAGATAGGTTCCTTCTATGCCCATTTTCTGAAGAGTTTTTATCATAAATGGATGTTGTACTTTGTTGAAGGATTTTTCTGCATCTATTGAAATGATCATGTGATTTTTGTCTTTCAACTTGTTGATATGGTGTATCACGTTGATTGATTTGCGGATGTTGAAGAAGCCTTGCATGCCTGGGATGAACCCGACTTGATCATGATGTATGAGTTTTTTGATGTGTCGTTGAATTCTATTTGCTAGGATTTTGTTGAGGATCTTGGCATCTAAGTTCGTCAGGGAGATTGGCCTATAGTTTTCCTTTTTTGTGTTGTCTTTGCCTGGTTTGGGTATCAGGGTGATGGTGGCCTCGTAGAATGTGTTTGGATGTGTTCCTTCCTGTGCAATTTTTTGAAAGAGTTTTAGAAGGACAGGCATTAGCTCTTCTTTAAATGTTTGGTAGAATTCGGCTGTGAAGCCATCTGGCCCTGGGCTTTTATTTTGGGGTAGATTTTTAATCACAAATTCGATTTCTGAGCTTGTGATTGGGTTGTTCAAAGTTTCTGTTTCTTCCTGGCTCAGTCTTGGGAGATTAATCCTGTCCAAGAAACTGTCCATTTCTTCCAGGTTGTCCAGTTTGTTGCCATATAGCTGTTCATAATAGTCTCTTAGAATCCTTTGGATTTCTGCATTATCTGTTGTAATCTCTCCTTTTTCGTTTTTGATTTTGTTGATCTGGTTCTTCTCTCTCTTTTTCTTAATGAGTCTGGCCAGTGGCTTGTCAATTTTGTTTACCTTTTCAAAGAACCAGCTTTTTGTTTTATTTATCTTTACTATTGTTTATTTTGTTTCTTTCTCATTTATTTCTGCTCTGATCTTTTTGATTTCTCTTCTTCTGCTGGCTTTGGGATGCTTTTGTTCTTCTTTCTCCAACTGTTTTAAGCAGAGGGTTAGGTCATCTGCTTCATATTTTCCTAGTTTCTTGAGGTGGGATTGTATTGCTATAAATTTCCCTCTTAGAACTGCTTTTGCAGTATCCCATAGGTTTTGCACTGTTGTGTGTTCATTGTCATTTTCTTCTAGGAATTGTTTAATTTCTCCTTTGATTTCCTCAATGATCAGTTGGTTTTTTAGGTATGTATTGTTTAATCTCCATGTGTTTATGTTTTTAGGGATTTTTTTCTTGTAGTTGATCTCCAGTCTCATTGCATTGTGGTCCGAGAAGATGGTAGATATAATTTCGGTTTTCTTGAACTGACTGAGGTTAGATTTGTGGCCCAAGATGTGGTCTATCCTGGAGAATGTTCCATGAGTACTTGAGAAGAAAGTGTATTCTTCTGCTTTTGGATGGAACGTCCTAAAGATATTGATGAGGTCCATCTTTTCCAGTGTGCCATTTAAGGCTTGTGTTTCTTTATTAATTTTCTGTTTGTTGATCTGTCCCTTGGTGTGAGAGGAGTGTTAAAGTCTCCTACTATTATTGTGTTATTGTTGATTTCTTCTTTTATGTCTGAAAGTACCTGTCTTATGTATTGAGGTGCCCCTGTGTTGGGTGCGTAGATATTCATGACTGTTATGTCTTCCTCTTGGATAGATCCCTTAATCATGATGTAGTGATCTGCCTTGTCTCTTAGAATCTTCTTTACTTTAAAGTCTATTTTGTCTGATATAAGGATTGCTACTCCAGCTTTCTTTTGATTTCCATTTGCATGAAATATCTTTTTCCAGCCTTTCACTTTCAGTCTATGAGTGTCTCTAGGTCTGAAGTGGGTCTCTTGTAAACAGCATATATATGGGTCTTGCTTCTGGATCCATTCAGCCAGCCTGTGTCGTTTGGTTGGAGCATTTAGTCCATTTACGTTCAAAGTAATTATTGATATGAATGTTCCTATTGTCATCTTCTTAGAAATTTGGGGTTTGATTTGTAAGGCTTCTCCTACTCTTGTATTTATTGGCTCTATCAGGCCGTTTAACACTTGTTGTAGGGCTGGTTTTGTGGTACAGAATTCTTTTAGTTTTTGCATGTCTGTGAAGCTTTTGACTTCACCATCAATTCTGAATGAGATTCTTGCTGGGTAGAGAATTCTTGATTGGAGGTTGTTCTCTTTTAGCCATTTAAATGTATCTTGCCATTCTCTTCTGGCCTGCAGGGATTCTGTTGAGAGATCTGCAGTTAGACGTATGGGGTTTCCTTTATATGTTATTTGTTGTTTGCTCCTAGCTGCTTTTAGTAATCTGTCTTTATATTTAGTCTGCGTTAGTTTGATTAGTATGTGCCTTGGTGTGTTTCTTCTGGGGTTTCTCCTGTATGGAACTCTTTGTAGCACAGTAATTTTTAAACATGGCTAACAATCAACAAATAATATCTATGGTGACAATGGGAGAAAGATGAGGAGAAGGAGAACTATTCATACATAGAGGGAGAGGCTGGTGGTTTTTAGGCAGTAGAAAGCATCTAAGCAAATAGCAGACTTAAGGATGAGCTTGCTGAGATGTGAATAGTTAAAAGAGAGGACACGTGTCAAGACTGAGAGGACTTTGAGTACCAGGTTGATGCATTAAGACTTACTTTACTATAGGCAGTGAGGAACCATTGGTATCTGAAAGATTCCCACTGTAGTCTATTGGATTTTGAAGTCTTTGCACCAAGATTGCAATACCCAACACAACCTAGTACAAAGAAAGAATCAGGCAATCAAATTTTTATCTAAAGTTGTCCATAATGTGAATTGACAGTTTCTCTTTGTAACTCTAGTGTCTCATCTCATTTTCAAATGACTGAATCAACTTTTTTTTTTTTTTTTTTTTGAAGAGGAGACAGCAAACATGGTTCCAAAGACATATACTTGTTTGAAGGCCAAGTGGAAAGATTATGGACTATCCTGATTATTATTGTATTTGATTACCTTCTTTCATATTGCACCACATCCTGAACTTATAAAACAATACTTAGTTATTAAATTGACCCTAAATGATGTGTGAAGCCAGCACATGCTCTCCAGAGGTCATTTTAAGAGAGTGAACACACAAGTCTATTCCCTATGTTTACATCTCCTTTGCTGTCTTGCAAATATGTTCATCAGAATTTCTAGATTCCATATATATGCAATAATATATATTTCTTTTTCTCTGACTTACTTCAGTCTGTATAAGAGGCTCTGTGTTCATCTATCTCATTGGAACTCACTCAAATGTGTTCCTTTTTATGGGTAATATTCCATTGCATATATATATATATATATATACACACACACACACACACATACACACATACATATCACAACTTCTTTGTCTATTCATCTGTCAATGGACATCTAGGTTGCTTCCATGTCCTAGCTATTGTAAATAGTGCTGCGTGGGGGTGGGATGGGGTGGAAGGTACAAGAGGGAGGGACTATGGCTGATTCATGATGTAGAGCAGAAACCAACACAATAGAATTATCTTCCACTTAAAAATAAATTTAAAAAACAGCACAAGAGAAAAGAAGAGTGAACACACAATTGAAAAGTGGGAAAATTAGCAAAATTAGAAAAGAAATAGAAAAGGGAGGAAGAGCTATGAGGCAGTCATAGTTTCCAATAATCCAAAAGAGTAAAAAAGTTGCATAATACACTATCATCACTGGGAATAACAGAGAAATTGTAACTTTATAAAGAGAAACTATAATGCAAAAAGTACATTGTAAAACCAGAACCTTAGGGGACAAGGGTGCAAATAAAGATACGGACTTCATAGAATCACATACCTTAAGGACAATCTTGAAATGCCATTTTTGTCCATGTCCCTGATCTTTGAGTAAAACCTCACCTCAACTGTCTCAGACAACAGAGAAACAGACTGTTTGAAACCAAAATGTAAAAGAGCCCAGAGGTAATTTCATGACCTCCACAGTAATGTATTCTGATGTTTGACAGCCTTCACTGCCAGTAAATTTTTTCTCATGCTATAGTGTCATTTCCTTTGGCTCCGCCCTCACTGCAGATGGGGAGCATCTGGTCCTAATGACTGCCCTTCAGATCCTAGAAGATCATTACTAAATCACCTCTTAGCCAGCTTTTCTATGAGCTGAACAATCTCAATTCCCCTTGGTTTTCTCTTCTTCAGTTTATTTTCCTGCTGTTTATCATCTACGCTCTGGGATGGCTTTATAATAAGAAAAACAATCTTGCTGTCTTTCATGCCAAATAATCATACAATTAAAACTCTAACTTAAAAAAAAAGAGCATATATCCGCCTCAGCTCCTAAGGCCAAGAATATTTTAAAAATTAGCCTCTTTTCCTTTTCTCGATGACAAATGCCAGTGGAAAATCTTACTTAATCTAAAAAACAGTGTTTCTCTAAGGAGTTGAACTGTGCAGAAAAATTATTTCTGCTGTGGACAGAGATCAACCTTTCTTTCCTCTCTGTCTTCATGGGTAAATTGTGTAGTTACATAAAAGGAAAAATTACTCAAAGTACCACAGACATAGGGAGTTTTACTAACTCACATAGCCTCAGGCAAGGGTTATGCTCCTGAACACTGAACCCACCTTTCCTAGTCTTCCTCAGTGACCCAATAGAAATAATGATAGAAAAAATTCAGGCCTTCAAATGATAAAATAACACTTTTCCCAAACCTGAGGGAAAAGTACTGTCAGAGAGTTGATAAAGTCATAACCAATTTTAGAAGCATTTGACCCACAAAATATAGTAATACAACTATGAACTGCTACCTCACCCCTTCAATTCAGATGGAAATTTAAATATTATTTATAAGCCAATTGAATTTACCAACTTATCATGTATTAGGTCCTGTTTACAAAGTCTTGGTGGCTTTTCTCTTTACTTGGAAGCTGCGTCCTTGAGCCCCTGCTAGAATTTGGACATGAGTTTCATACTAAAGAGATTAAGATTGTAACTAGATTTCCAGGTGAGCTTTTTAGCTTTGTTCCATTATGTGGGGTACTGGCAACCTTGTGAATGCATAATCTGGACCAAGTGATTTATGAATGTGCTGCTGTTTAGAGAAGAGGTTGGCAAGGAATTCCATTCAGGGTAAAATGCTATCTTTCTTTAAAGGCAGTACAGCATTTTATTTCTTTTAAAAATTTTTTTAAATTAATTTATTTATTCTCATCCATCTTTGTTCTTTGACCTCAGTGGGCCTCTTTGCAGTGGCCTCTCTTGACCCCATTAAACTAATCACCTCTTAGCCAGCTTTTCTATGAGCTGAACAATCTCAATTCCCCTTGGTTTTCTCTTCTTCAGTTTATTTTCCTGCTGTTTATCATCTACGCTCTGGGATGGCTTTATAATAAGAAAAACAATCTTGCTGTCTTTCATGCCAAATAATCATACAATTAAAACTCTAACTTAAAAAAAAAGAGCATATATCCGCCTCAGCTCCTAAGGCCAAGAATATTTTAAAAATTAGCCTCTTTTCCTTTTCTCGATGACAAATGCCAGTGGAAAATCTTACTTAATCTAAAAAACAGTGTTTCTCTAAGGAGTTGAACTGTGCAGAAAAATTATTTCTGCTGTGGACAGAGATCAACCTTTCTTTCCTCTCTGTCTTCATGGGTAAATTGTGTAGTTACATAAAAGGAAAAATTACTCAAAGTACCACAGACATAGGGAGTTTTACTAACTCACATAGCCTCAGGCAAGGGTTATGCTCCTGAACACTGAACCCACCTTTCCTAGTCTTCCTCAGTGACCCAATAGAAATAATGATAGAAAAAATTCAGGCCTTCAAATGATAAAATAACACTTTTCCCAAACCTGAGGGAAAAGTACTGTCAGAGAGTTGATAAAGTCATAACCAATTTTAGAAGCATTTGACCCACAAAATATAGTAATACAACTATGAACTGCTACCTCACCCCTTCAATTCAGATGGAAATTTAAATATTATTTATAAGCCAATTGAATTTACCAACTTATCATGTATTAGGTCCTGTTTACAAAGTCTTGGTGGCTTTTCTCTTTACTTGGAAGCTGCGTCCTTGAGCCCCTGCTAGAATTTGGACATGAGTTTCATACTAAAGAGATTAAGATTGTAACTAGATTTCCAGGTGAGCTTTTTAGCTTTGTTCCATTATGTGGGGTACTGGCAACCTTGTGAATGCATAATCTGGACCAAGTGATTTATGAATGTGCTGCTGTTTAGAGAAGAGGTTGGCAAGGAATTCCATTCAGGGTAAAATGCTATCTTTCTTTAAAGGCAGTACAGCATTTTATTTCTTTTAAAAATTTTTTTAAATTAATTTATTTATTCTCATCCATCTTTATTCTTTGACCTGAGTGGGCCTCCCTTTGCAGTGGCCTCTCTTGTTGCAGAGCACCAGCTTTGGGCATGTGCACCCCAGAGTACTGGCTCACAATTGGACACACCGGCCTAGCTGCTCCATGGCATGTGGGATCTTCCCAGCCAGGGATCGAACCAGTGCCCCTTGCACTGCAAGGCGGACTCTTTACCCACTGGACCACCAGGGAAGCTCCAGTATTTTTATTTCTATAAAGAGAAGATTTGGGGGGAAATGTCATATTTTTCAATAAATAGGCATTTTCTCCATGCCCTATCAGTTTGATTTAGTAAAAATCTGAAGAATTTGAGTCCCAATAACACTGGTCACAAACAAACTAATAAAAAGATAAAAGGAACTTTGGCCTTACCCCCAATAGAAGAATAGCAGGAACTCAACCACCCTGTGAGAGTGACAATGCCCTATGTCACCTTGAGGTACCCCTCAAAATAATCCTATGAACCAGTGACTCTCAACTAGGGGGAAAGTTTGCCTCTCAGGGGACATTTGGCAGTCTGGAGTTGTATTTGGTTGTCACAACTGGGGCTGCTAGGCCTACCGGAATCCAGTAGACTGAGGTTGAAGATGCTGCTCAACATCCTTCAGTGAACAATGTGGCCCCCCACAGCAAAGAAATACAGAGCCCGAAATATCAAGAGTGCTGAGGTTAAGAAATCCTGGCTTGGGATTTCCCTGGAGCTCAATGGTAAAGAATCTTCCTGCCAATGTAGGAGACACAGGTTTGATCCCTTGTCTGGGAAGCTCCCACATGCCAGGGAGCAACTAAGCCCATATACCACAGCTACTGAGCCTGTGATCTAGAGCCCATGCACTGCAACGAGAGAAAAGCCTGCACAGCAATGAAGACTCAGCACAGCCAAAAATAAATAATTTATAAAACCATAAAAAGTTAAAAAAATAATCCTGGCCTCGTCTCCACATCGACACCACTAAGGGAGGCCAGCTCTTGTTGCAGTCAGGACCCTGTGTCACAGGATGTTGCTTCTCTACCAATGTGCTGCATGCTTGTCCCTGCTCTCTCCTCCTCCTCCTTACTTTCTAAAGGATGGGAAGACCTGAGAAAACTCAAGATTATCTTTCCTTATCTCCCTGGGAAGACAGTGCCAAGTTCTACCCCTAAAGGCTGTGTCCTTTCTGCTGCCTGTTCTCTGATCTCTAGTCTTGTGGAAAATTCCAGAGGGAGCATATGCCCTTTCCTCTATGGGATAAGAGAAATGCTCCTCTGGAGTTCACAAAGGGCCACACACTTCCCAATTCCTTGACTACTTCCATTTCTACATTCAGGCACATTTCCTATATTTCCCCAAGTTTGGCCTGGCTACCTCTTTGTAGTTTCTGGCTACACTTGTATGCACTCAACTCATGTATTTGTTGGGAAGTTACCTACATAGTGATTTAAGCCTGGCTAATATGTTTTCATATTCTTAATGACTATAATTTAGTGCTGGAAGCAACATGAGTCACTCTGTTAATCAAAGACTTTGGTTAACAGAGAGTCATCAGAGATACCATGCCAGAACCACTGATTATTTTATCAAGGAATTGGAAAGGGACCAAATACACCGAATATGAAAACCATAGTGAACATCATTTAATCTTGACAATTTAAATGGCTCATTAGGATCCTTTATTGCCTTACGGTCATTATTAGAATCCTCGCTCTCTTTGTCTCATTTGCTTGACTGATGCTTGGTATAGAAATTAGTTCAATTAAGGAATTCTGAGAAACAGAATTGGGCCCTCAGTAAATATCATTGGCAGACTAATACAAGCAGATAGAGGCTACCTCATTGTACAAATATACTGCCTAAATCTTGATTTTTTTTTTTAAAATCTGGAAACATAAAGGGAAAAAAAAATAGGAAAAGCAGAGAGCTAAAAATGAATGCTATCCCAAGTTGCATACTGATTCTCTCAGTTGTAACTTCCTATTATCATCTACCAGTACTTAGAAAAAAATGGTACTTTAGCAGTGTGAAAGGCTTTAATCCTAGCTTTATGTAAAAAACTTACTGGCTTTTCTCCCCCAACATTCACTGTTGCTCACCCTTCTCTACCAATGTCCACTTTCTCTCTCCTCCTCCTACTTTCTAAAGGATGGGAAGACCTGAGAAAACTCAAGATTATCTTTCCTTATCTCCCTGGGAAGACAGTGCCAAGTTCTACCCCTAAAGGCTGTGTCCTTTCTGCTGCCTGTTCTCTGATCTCTAGTCTTGTGGAAAATTCCAGAGGGAGCATATGCCCTTTCCTCTATGGGATAAGAGAAATGCTCCTCTGGAGTTCACAAAGGGCCACACACTTCCCAATTCCTTGACTACTTCCATTTCTACATTCAGGCACATTTCCTATATTTCCCCAAGTTTGGCCTGGCTACCTCTTTGTAGTTTCTGGCTACACTTGTATGCACTCAACTCATGTATTTGTTGGGAAGTTACCTACATAGTGATTTAAGCCTGGCTAATATGTTTTCATATTCTTAATGACTATAATTTAGTGCTGGAAGCAACATGAGTCACTCTGTTAATCAAAGACTTTGGTTAACAGAGAGTCATCAGAGATACCATGCCAGAACCACTGATTATTTTATCAAGGAATTGGAAAGGGACCAAATACACCGAATATGAAAACCATAGTGAACATCATTTAATCTTGACAATTTAAATGGCTCATTAGGATCCTTTATTGCCTTACGGTCATTATTAGAATCCTCGCTCTCTTTGTCTCATTTGCTTGACTGATGCTTGGTATAGAAATTAGTTCAATTAAGGAATTCTGAGAAACAGAATTGGGCCCTCAGTAAATATCATTGGCAGACTAATACAAGCAGATAGAGGCTACCTCATTGTACAAATATACTGCCTAAATCTTGATTTTTTTTTTTAAAATCTGGAAACATAAAGGGAAAAAAAAAATAGGAAAAGCAGAGAGCTAAAAATGAATGCTATCCCAAGTTGCATACTGATTCTCTCAGTTGTAACTTCCTATTATCATCTACCAGTACTTAGAAAAAAATGGTACTTTAGCAGTGTGAAAGGCTTTAATCCTAGCTTTATGTAAAAAACTTACTGGCTTTTCTCCCCCAACATTCACTGTTGCTAAATGTACTATATTCTCTTTGGCTTTCAGCATAGGATCTGGTGACTCAGATGGTAAAGAATCCTCCTGCCATGCAGGAGACACTGGAGATGCAGGGTCGATCCCTGGGCCAGGTTGCCGTGCCTGGAGGAGGGCATGGCAACCCACTCCAGTATTTCTGCCTGGAAAATCCCATAGACAGAGGAGCCGGAGGGCTACAGTCCATGGGGTCGCAAAGAGTTGGACTTGCCTGAAGAGACTTAGCACACGCTGAGACCACACGTACTTGGGGACTGATTGCCCTGTAAGCCTTACCCTGTTAGACTTTCCCTGACCCTTTCCCAGACTTCACAGGAATTCTCCACACTCAGGCAAGTACAAGAACTTGGTAACCAGCTTGCTTATGCCTTTTGCCAAAGGAAAGATCACAGTTTTATTTTGATGAATTGGAAAATAGAATACACCAATACCAGGGTGCCACGTATGTTATACACCTAACAGCTTTACTCTCAGTGCAGAAAATGCTACAAGGTTGGAGAGATGCAGCACCAAGGGAGTCAGAACTTGCCCTTTCTTCTTTTTTCTTCCTGCAGAGCTCTTCACTGACCTACGTATTCTCTAACATATCACCAACCTGGTGAAACTGTTGAGGATAGTTAAACATAGCCATATCTGCACATTTGATTATCAATTTACATCTAAGAAGCTGAAACTCACTTTCTTGTTTTTCATTTCCTTTCAAACTTTTTGTTCTGTTCTTGTTCCCTCCCAGACTGAGATAACCTCCATGAAATAAGCAGGACAAGTTCCCAGCATTTTAGGTCATAGGCAGTTTCCACAAGCTTCCCCCCTACAACCCCTGACCCCGACATCCCCACACCAGACATTTTCTACCTCTCTTCATATCTACTAGAAAAGAACAAAGAGTACAATCTTGAGAACCAGAAAAATTTTAGACTTCCCTTTGAAGATCACATTTTTTTCCTAATGGAGAAGACTCTTGAGAGTCCCTTGGACTGCAAAGAGATCAAACCAGTCAATCCTAAAGGAAATCAACGCTGGTTAAATACTTTACTGGCTTTTTTTCCCCAACATTCACTGTTGCTAAATGTACTATATTCTCTTTGGCTTTCAGCATAGGATCTGGTGACTCAGATGGTAAAGAATCCTCCTGCCATGCAGGAGACACTGGAGATGCAGGGTCGATCCCTGGGCCAGGTTGCCGTGCCTGGAGGAGGGCATGGCAACCCACTCCAGTATTTCTGCCTGGAAAATCCCATAGACAGAGGAGCCGGAGGGCTACAGTCCATGGGGTCGCAAAGAGTTGGACTTGCCTGAAGAGACTTAGCACACGCTGAGACCACACGTACTTGGGGACTGATTGCCCTGTAAGCCTTACCCTGTTAGACTTTCCCTGACCCTTTCCCAGACTTCACAGGAATTCTCCACACTCAGGCAAGTACAAGAACTTGGTAACCAGCTTGCTTATGCCTTTTGCCAAAGGAAAGATCACAGTTTTATTTTGATGAATTGGAAAATAGAATACACCAATACCAGGGTGCCACGTATGTTATACACCTAACAGCTTTACTCTCAGTGCAGAAAATGCTACAAGGTTGGAGAGATGCAGCACCAAGGGAGTCAGAACTTGCCCTTTCTTCTTTTTTCTTCCTGCAGAGCTCTTCACTGACCTACGTATTCTCTAACATATCACCAACCTGGTGAAACTGTTGAGGATAGTTAAACATAGCCATATCTGCACATTTGATTATCAATTTACATCTAAGAAGCTGAAACTCACTTTCTTGTTTTTCATTTCCTTTCAAACTTTTTGTTCTGTTCTTGTTCCCTCCCAGACTGAGATAACCTCCATGAAATAAGCAGGACAAGTTCCCAGCATTTTAGGTCATAGGCAGTTTCCACAAGCTTCCCCCCTACAACCCCTGACCCCGACATCCCCACACCAGACATTTTCTACCTCTCTTCATATCTACTAGAAAAGAACAAAGAGTACAATCTTGAGAACCAGAAAAATTTTAGACTTCCCTTTGAAGATCACATTTTTTTCCTAATGGAGAAGACTCTTGAGAGTCCCTTGGACTGCAAAGAGATCAAACCAGTCAATCCTAAAGGAAATCAACGCTGGTTATTCTTTGGAAGGACTGATGCTGAAACTGAAGCTCCAATACTTCGGCCACCTGATGCGAAGAACTGACTCACTGGAAAAGACTCTCATGCTGGGGAAGATTGAGGGCAGGAGGAGAAGGGAGTGGCAGAGGACAAGATAGTTAGACACCATCACTGACTCAATGAACATGAGTTTGAGCAAACTCCAGGAGATGGTGAAAGACCCAGAAGCCTCATGCACTGCAATCCATGGGGTTTCAAAGAGATGAACATGACTGAGCATCTGAACAACAACAATGAGAAAGTACTGTCATTTACAAAACTGGTACATAAGATATGTCATTAGTAAGAAAGCTATTTTCTCATTAGAATGTTTCGTGTTTACCACATGATTAAGATTTTGTGTTTATCATCATGATTTTCCCCAACACCACTGCAAGGTAATATTATGAGCCCTATTTCATAGGTATGGCAACAGGATACAAGAAATGAAGTGAAAAGTGTATGTTCTTTTTCTTTTATGCTGTGCTACTGAAGCATGGAAATGTTCATTTGGTCTAGCTTGTAACATAGCCACTTACAAAGCCAGCTGACAGAGCTGCAGGATAAGTTGGTTCAGGCCCTCTGAGAAGCAGATGCCATGGTAGGATGAGACATGCCAGAGCCTCACTGGGAGAGGGAGCAACCTGAGAGGAAAAATCAAAGACAAAGAACGGGAGAGCCAAGAGACAGTGATCTAGTTCTGATCCTTGTGGAGGAGGGAGGTAAGGAAAGATGGTTAGTTAATAAGTATTTAAAATTGCAGAGAAACTCTAAGAAAGTTTTGGCAAAGCCAACTGGGAATCCTTGAGCTAAAGTCACCCATCTGAGGAATTCTGCATCTCTTAGAAACAGGTCTTCTGTAGTATCCTTGCCATGGTCAGTCACTGGCTAGGGCAGCCTAGGGGAATTGTGACTCCTAACACTGATAGATTCACAGCACAAGCAACTGAGGCTATTTGTCAGTTGCATCCCTGAGAGGTACATTTTTATTGTTGCCATGGGAAGGTAGACTGGGATACATTCAGGAGTCTGTTAGAGGCCTTTGACCTAATTATGAAAGTCTATTTACCCATATTTTACTAACCAAGATCTTTTGAGGATAGGGGTTTTGTCTTACTCATTTCTGTGTCTGTCACAGGACCTGGTTAGGCGCAAAATAGGCACTTGGTGATTGATGTGAACTGAACATGACTTGGCCAGCAGCAGTCTGCCCTCTTACAAAATAATAGAAATGATTTGATGATACTAAGCAAAAATAGGATGATAATATTGTTAAATGGATCTTAAAATGAATAGCCATAAAAAAGCAAAGCTGACAATACTGCTAATTATGATTACAATCATTAAGAATAAGAGCAGTAATTATAATTCTTTGCCCTTCCTAATCCTTCCCCTCTTCACAGGATGCAAAGCCTCAAGATCTGAACTGTTGGACAAAACCTCACAAAATCCCTGATAAACCAATGCAGGGAAACCTACACAGGCAACTACATACACACACACACTCACCCTTGCAGATATAACTGTGATCTAATTTCTATTTCATATAATACAGTCACACCTTCACTCTGGAGTGACAAGAAGCTCTGAATGCATAGACAGGCTTCCCTCACCCCAGGGCCACCATCAAAGCAAGGGAGAGAGTGTAGGAAAGCTCTTGGTTACCCAAGGTGAAATCAAGTCTATGTCATGGGCAAGCTCGGAATAAAAAGTTAGAGTGAGACAGAAGTAAGGCCTTTGGGAGAGCTGAATTAATTAAAGAAAGGCAAGAGAGAATTCCAGAGATGGAAAGGAAAAGAAAGATGCTGCAGATTGTGATGCATTTGTGATAAAGATCCTGGGGCTGACAGGGTTGGCCTAAGCTGCGGATTACCCACGCCAGTACTGTGGACACAAGAATTCAGTTGTTCAGGTACGTAACCTGAATAAATACCAAGTGTAGTATTAGTGGGGCTTCCCTGGTATCTCAGCTGGTAAAGAATTCGTCTGTAATGCAGGAGATCCCTGTTAGATTCCTAGGTCAGGAAAAACCCCTGGAGAAGGGACAGGCTACCCACTTCACTGTTCTTGATCTTCCCTGGTGGCTCAGATGGTAAAGAATATGCCTGAAGTGCAAGAGAGCTGGGTTCACTCCCTGGGTTGAGAAGATCCTCTGGAAAAGGGAATTGCTATCCACTCCAGTATTGTTGCCTGAAGAATTCCATGGACAGAGGAGCCTGGCAGGCTACAGTCCACGGGGTCACCAAGAGTTAGACACGACAGAGAACTTTCACTTTCAGTATTAGTGAGCATTGTCTTGAACACTCATGTGCCAGGTTCTGTGCCAAGTATTTTATCTGAATTATCTCAATAATTATTTTAATACAACCCTAGGAAATAGATACTAATATACTCCCATTTTCAGATGAAAACACAAAACTAAGACTGCAAAGATATTAGCTACCTTGTGAGACATCACACAGCTAAGAAATGGCAGAGCTCAAATAGGAACCCAGTTCTGTCAGATGTATTTACCCTCCACACTGCATTACTTCCTCACCTATCAAAACTATTTAGACTATATTACATTGTATTTGAGACTTCGGCTCCTTAGCTAAGCTTAGCCATGTTCCCTCCTTTCAAAGACCAGAAAATTTGTCATCTGATTAAAGAACGTACACTCCACTTCTTGAACACACAAAAGCGACCAAGGGGTCCCACAAATGACAAACGTGTACTGAGAGAAGGGAATCATTATGACAGGCTGGAGACTAGGCTGGGGTTATTGGGCAAAGCTTCCCAAGGATGGGACAACTTTAAGTCACACAGTCAAAGAGAGAAGAAAATACAGCATGGTTAGATGTTTAGGACAGAAATCTGCCCTTGTTTTATGAGAGTAAATGATGTGGGACTTGTTGCAGGGTTGTCTGGAAAAGACGTGCTGAACACTCAAACATTAGGCCCATGAACTTGTTTCTGAACAAGAGGTATGGTGGAAAAGCTTGCTTGAACATATTACTATACCATAGGACAACACTGTCTATATGAGCCAGACGGGACAGCCGCAGAAGGTGTTACCACTGGGTGGGATCAAATCACCAGCACAAATGGCACCCTCTTGAGCAGTTTCAGTCAAGATGCCAAAGGCTGACTGGGCATGAAAGGTGGCAGATGGACAGTGCTGAAAAGGAGCTTGCCCAGCTGCTGACACTGTATAAAACTTAGTCCAGCTGCAAAACTTTCTGGGCAGGAGTAGGTGGAATTCTAGGACCATAAACTTGAATCCACTTTTCTTGCCAAGAAACAAAAAGCCGGAAGCATGACCCAGGAAGAACACATATATGAACTGTTTTCGATCAGTCTGTGGTGGTGGTTCGGTATTCTGTCCTGGGTCCTTTACATGCTCACGGACTTGACCCATTTCTGTAATATACTAAAAGGAACATGCAGAGGCCTGGGTGTAGGCACCAGTCCTCTGCCTCAGATCTTTATCCTCTCACTTTCTTATTTGTTCCCTTTCAACCAGACCTCCTTTTTCCTGACTCCCAGACTTGAGTGGCCCTACTTTCTGACTACTAAGTGCATTAGTTCTTCCTGGCTCTGACAATCTATTTAGACTTAGTTTCCTGGTTTATTTACATCAGCTGTCAGTATAGAGTTTCAACTTTTAACTTTGTACACACCATGAACATCACAAGCACCTGCAGGTGTGGGCAAGAGACAATCCTTCCACCTATCCCAGCACTGTAGGGCCCACGCTAGTCATGCCAGCTTGTTTGGAATCCTTGCCAAGATAGGGGATGGGACACCTGGCATAGAGGAATATTTCTCCATTGAAAAGGCAGTTGAAAAAATCCAAAAGTTATATTTGGTGGCATGCTCAGGCGTTTAAAGGCCCAAAGGGGAATGAGGGGGCACAGAGCCTTGTCAGTCAAGATGATTAATTCTAAGGTGTAAAAGGGGATTGTGTTTCAAGCAGAGAGGGTGATGGCAGCAGGCCCACAGAGACAGTTGTGATACATTGGAAAGAAAACTGGCCTAGGTGTCAGGAGACTTGGGTTCTTGCCAAAATCAACTATGAATAGTTGAGTGAACTTGGGTCAGTCCTATCCCTACTCTGAGCTTTGGTTTTCTCATCTAATAAAGAAAGTACCCGATTAAATGACCTTCTGGGGTCAATTCCACATCTCATCATCTAGGACTAATTGGATGCTTAATAGGCAAGTGAAGAGAGCAGAAATGATCCTGTGTGGAAGCCCTGAAGGTTGACTACCAGTGAAGCCACTTTATTGTTGGAAAATAAAAGGAATACACTGAAAAACTGAATAACGGAGATTAGGAATTGGACATGGTTGAGTGCTGTGGGTCTGGGGCAAAGGAGTACAGTTGGTGAGGAATAATTTATGTGGAACAAAGACTCCTGGGGGATTAAAAATCCGAAACCAGGGTTTTTAATAAAGCTGGAATATGTGTGAGTAATGATGTTTAAGTGATGGTGTTTAAGGAACTGAAGGGGCTAAGTTGATGTCCAATATTTTTTCTGCTATTCCACTATTCCACTGTAATTTTGCGGGGACGGGGTGGGGGGGGGTGTCAGTTAAAGGCAAATTACTAGGAAAGCATGGCACATAAGGGTTTTCCAGGTGGTCCTAGTGGTGAAGAACCCACCTATCAATGCAGGAGACATAAGAGATGTGGGTTTGATCCCTGGGTCAGGAAGATCCCCTGGAGGAGGGCATGGCAACCCACTCCAGTATTCTTGCCTAGAGAACCCCTATGGACAGAGGAGCCTGGCAGGCTATATAGTCCATATGGGTGCAAAGAGTCAGACATGACTGAAGTAACCTAGCATGCATGCATCCATGGCATATAAATCCATAACTGATCATTTACATCTGAGCATAACCTGATTTCTTCAGATTAGCCAACCACCTAGCAGGGTTCTGAGGGCATGGAATGCAAGATAGGTAAATATGGCTGGGGGTAGGGGTGGTAGGAAGTGAAGGCAAGAGTCTGGATTTGAAGAGGAAAGTCATCCAGAATGTGGGGAACTATGTAGGAAAGAGATATGGTGATGCATCTTACATCCCACCTTTCTTCCCTAGTAGGGATCCCTATATACTCAGTAAATATTGTGAGGGTATAGGAAGCTTGATGAAACCCTGCTACATTAGAGAGGGAAGAATACACAGAAAGAATTGGAAAGTGAAAGCAGAGGCATAAGCTTTGTAAACATCAATTACAGGCATATAAACCAACATAATGGAGTAGGAAATAGCAACCCATTCAATAATCTTGCCTGGAAAATTCCATGGACAGAGGAGCCTGCCGGGCTACAGTCCATAGGGTCACAAAGTCAGACATGAATAAGCACACACACACACAACTAGCTTGTGACTTTCTCAAAGGCTACGTCTTATGCACCTCTGTAACCCTTACCTAGTAGACTACCTGACATAGAGTAGGTGTTCAGTAAATGCTTGCTGAAGATATGAATGAACAAAGGCACTTAAGGAATTTATTTTAAAACAAATTGTTGGATCTCCTTAGTAGCAAGAAAAAAGGTTGAAAAGTGAAAATCTCTTTCCCA
Source organism: Tragulus kanchil (assembly GCA_022376925.1). NCBI lineage: Eukaryota > Metazoa > Chordata > Mammalia > Artiodactyla > Tragulidae > Tragulus > Tragulus kanchil. The sequence continues at coordinate 58,215,058 of JAIOJX010000001.1, read as the reverse complement.
ATGGCCTCACCACCTTACAGGCAGAATCACTGACAGAATTTGAGAGGCCAGTATAGAGTTCTCCCATCTTAAGTATTTGGACCTTAAGTCTAGCTACCTTGTACTTAATTTTCATGAGTTTACCACCTATTTTCAATACTGCATTTATTCAGCCACCAATTCCCTTTATAAAGAACTACCCAATTAGAACCTCCACAGCACTTATAGGCATTTTTGCACCTATCAATCAGTTCCAGTCATTGACAGATTAGTTGGGAAGCACAAGAGCTAGGGTTTAGGGAGGGGAAGAAACACAAATGGTCAAACCTGTTTGGCTGTTACACACACACACACACATATACATCTTATGTATATAACATATATACATATAATGTAAATATATGTGTATGCACACACACTGAAAAAGCTTTGTACACCTTAATGACCAACCCTTACATTATGTTTTATAACTTTTGAAATGGTTTGGGACTTTTAGGCAAATAGCTTGTTAGTCCACCCCAGTCTTTTGGTCTCATCTGTGCACAGTAAAAGCAAACACTACTAGCAGTTTAATCTCCTAAGACAAAGATCTGACTGATATGATCCTCTTGGATCCTCAATGGATGTGGGTATTTTGAGCCTGTTGCAACAATATTTGTAGTTATTGCACAAGATGAATTAGACTGAAATAGCAAGAGGATTCCTTTCCTGGTTGATACAGAGAGGCAGGGGGACCTGGGGAGGTATCTTGTAGTAGGTATGTGACTGCTCCATGTTGGCAAGAGGCATTCCTGAGCAGCTAGGCCACTAAAAGTTTTCTGCAAATTCGTTTTTTTCAAGTTAGTTTTTGGCCCTAATTCAAATCCCTAACATAAATCTGAATGCATTTATATATTAGCTATATCAGCAGTAACTACTACTAAAAGCTCCTCCCACTTGTTTCACAAATGTAATTCCTATAGTCTTCAGGCAAATGTACTAAAAACATAATAGATGCGGATAAGGATGGTTGTGGCTTTTCATAGATTCTCTTTGGAGCTTTAGCAGATATAAATGATGGTAAAGGGCAGACTCCAAGTTTGACATGACTTGACTGGCTGTAATGAGAAACTAACGATTCTACAGAGGACCATGAAAAATAGAATGCCATACGGTTGCTGTCACCTCTGCCAATAGTCTTCATATCATGGGTACTTTAAACTCATGACTTTTTTTGCGCGAGTTCTGTGGGTATTTTTCTTTTACTTCTCTCTCTCTCTCTCTCTCTTTTTTTTTTTTTTTTGGTGTGTGTTTGGGAGGAGCCAAAGGGAGAGGTGAAGGGAATAGAGGACTAGGAGTTTTTAGTGGGAAAAACACCTTGGACTGGATATTCTATAATAAAGATGAGCAGTGATGATTATTGGTGTGAACGGAAACTGTAAAATTAAAAACCTTGTATAGGAAGAAGAAAGAATTCTAGTTTTCTATGAGTGTTCATCCTTTTAAAGACTCTGTAGTTCAATAAGATATTATCTTTAATTTCAAGAACAGGGGTCCTCTGCTTTCAGATGTGTTTTAGATCTTTTCACCCTTTTAGACTGTCTATTTTCAGTATCTTAATGGTGACATTCTGAGTGCTGCACAAATGTTCACATCTTCTCTGTGCTGGATTTCACAAGAGCAAGGATTTATCTTGACTGTGTATGGAAAATGCCCAATTGAGAGTTATGGTAGGCTGTGTCCCATGCAATGCAGTAAGTTCCTGATGGTCCTTATGGGAGACTAATTATGATTATGATTATGATACTAGATTTATTTAAGAAAGAAGTATTTTAAAATTGTAAATTGATACTGCATGGAGATAGTCATTGTGATTTTACATCTGAAATAACGACTGACTTTTCTCCTAAGCACAAATCTGACAAAATTCATACTAAACTGAATACAGCTTAATACTAACTGGGAAAATATCTGAGAGAAAGAAAAATAAACCTTCCCAAACAGAACTTGTATTTCTACTTAGATTTCCTCTATGGTTAAATTATTAAGCATATCATATACTAACATATATATATATATGTGCACTCTGGAAAGATGGTACTAAAGAATTTATTTGCAGGGCAGCAGTGGAGAAACAGACATAGAGAACAGACTTATGGACACAGAGTAGGGGAGGGGCAATGTAGGAGAGAGTGAGATGTACAGAGAGAGTAAAATGGAAACTTACATTACTATATGTAAAATAGACAGCCAATGGGAATTTGCTGTATACTCAGGGAACTCAAACAGTGGCTCTGTCACAACCTGGAGGGGTGGAATGGGGAGGGAGATGGGAGGAGGGTTCAAGAGGGAGGGAACATATATATACCTACAGCTGATTTAGGTTGATGTTTGGCAGAAAACAAAATTCTGTAAAGCAATTATCCTTCAATTAAAAAACAAAACAAAAAAAAATTATTAGGCATTCTATGTACTAATTTGGGTTGAGAGATGAAATAGTGATTTGATCATTAATGTGATTTTTTTCTTCTATCACTTTTCCATGAGACATCACTTCTCAATGTTTCTGGACAAAGAATAAGAGGAAAATATAAACCAGGTCAACACAAAAGCCCAAACCAGATCAGAGGGATCCCAGGCTATGAATTAAAGAGCTGTGTAATTTTTAAAAGAATTTCTGTGCAGCACCATACATGGTGTCCACTGCATACAAAATCCCTGCTACCAAAACTGAAATATTTTATTTTTAATAAGATTTGACTCAGTTGCTATTCAATTCATTCCAACAGTTTTAATTATTTAGAATTACATTGCTTTTTTCCTTTTCCCTTGAAGAGCCCATATCTGAAGCCATAGTTCATTTCAAATCCTTTTGTGTTGATTCGAATTATGCTTCTTCCCTACCACGAAAGGGACTTCTCAAGCAAGAAACCTTCCCAGATACAAGATAATGTCGTCACTGTTACAAGGCTAATGAATCTGTAGGGTACCTGAGGATGACAGCAGAATATTAACATTTTTGGGAGGAAAAATCTCCTTCTCCCCCCTTCAGACTAGCAAACCATTCAGTGTCTCTTTGCCACTTCAAATTGTCTTTAGTAAGGATGTTTTCTTGTATTAAAAACTCCTTCACCAGGTTTCCCTGAGGGCTCTATAGTAAATAATATGCCTGCAAGTGGTGAGGCACGTGGGTTTTATCCCTGGTTTGGAAAGATTCCACCTGCCACCAGGCAACTAGGCCATTTTGTCACAACTACTGAAGCCCATTCTCTATGGTCTATGAGTCATAACTAGTGAAGGCCACGAGCATAGAGCCTGAGCTCCACAAGAGAAGCTACCACAAGAGAAGTCCATGCATCACAACTAAAGAGTAAACTCACTCTCTGCAGCTAGAGAAAAACCTGCACAGCAACAAAGACCCAGCACAGCCAATAAATAAATAAATACATTTAAATAAATTAATTAAAATGAATGAATTAATAAAAAACCTCCTTCACCAAAATAGCAAGAATAACAACACTGCATAAACCATTAAAATAAAACAAAACCAAGAACCTTCTAAGAATCTTCAGGAATACAAAATCCATAATGTCTTCCAGTACTGCCAAGCCCCCATTATTTTCTTTACCTGATATTCTTCCTTATATCTAACTGTAGTCTATCCTGCTTCAATTTATGAATATTATCTTTTGTCAAGAGAAGGAAAATGAGAGGCAAATGTAAAAGGAAAACTATCCCAGCTGATTCTTCTCTATAGTATATCCGACTCTGCAAATGAATTGATATGGGGGCAATGTCAAATAATTTAATGCTAAAACAGACCCCTGTCATTCCAAATTTCTTTGGAGGCTCAGCATCACACCAGGATAGAAGGATGCAAGGACTATGTCTGATCAGATTGAGGAGGTTATTTCAGAATTTCCTCTTTATAAAGTTTAAATTTAGTTTTCAGTTTCCTAGAGTAACTATTCCAGATGGTCCAAGTGGTTCAGATAAAATAGAAACTGACCTACAATCACTCTCTAGTTTCAAGGAAAGGGGAGAGAAAGCTTCGTTGAGGTGCCTTTTCACTTCTAAATGTCTCTGCACTGAGGTGAAACATATGTAGTCCCTTTTCTCTCTCTTTTTTTTTTAAATAATTAAACTTATTTATTTTTAATTGAAGGATAATTGCTCTACAAGATTGTGTTAGTTTCTGTCATACACCAATAAGAATCAGCCATACGCATACATGTGCTCCCTCTCTCTCTTGAACCTCCCTCCCATCCCATCCCTCTAGGCTGTTACAGAGCCCCAGTTTGTGTTCTGTGAGTCACACAGCAAATTCCCATTGGCTATGTCTATTTTACGTATGGTCATGTACTCCCTTTTCATGAGGACAAAGGTGCAAGAATAAAGCCTGAGACAAGACAAGTGGTATATATGCAGAGAGGATGCTTTCTTCTAGCAGAAAGATATAATAGCAAGGAAGCAGTTACTGCCTTCCTTATACTTCTTACCACTGTCCCCTTTCCCTTTCTGTTTTCTCACCATCCCACCCCTGGAAAAGGAAAAGCTACTCATTTAGAATGTAATTTGGAATTAATGGCCCTCATCTTCTCCTATTATCCAATAGCTGGAGGAGGTTAGATTTAGAGCCATTTTATATACCATCCCCCTTAAACTTTTAGTTCAGTGACCTTGATGTCAGACATTGAGGATGAAGCTGGGGTGGTGAGTTGCAGCTGTTGCCTGTAATGTGATCCCTTAAGGGAATGCCTGGCCCCTTGTGTAGGTCCCTATAAAAGCAACAGTACAAGGTCAAAACTCATCTCAAATATCACCTCCTTTGGGGAGTCTTCCTGGCACCCTGCCCCTGTCTCCTCATCCAGTGCTCCAGGGTTTCATGGTTTTCACCTTTATCACAGCATTTATCATGCTACACTATACTGTGTTGATTTCCATGCCTCCTCTACTGGGCTATGAGATTGTTAGGGTTGTAAACCCTTTTATCTCTGTATCTTCAATAGCTAACATCGAGTGTGGAACAAAACAAACTTTCAACAAATGTTTGCTGAATGAGTGCCAGGTACACTCTAACATGGTGTCTATCTGAGCATCACAGGCACGTGTGTGTGAATTTCTTCGCTATTTCCATATATTTAACATATTATGTTATTATCTAACACATTGCTACCTATCCCTTATTCATTACTTGTGATTTCTGATTAATTGCATTTAGTATTTCATGTCAATTTCACATTTATATTTATATAAAGGTTCATATATACCAATTGTAATTAATAGGTAATTATACTTAACCAGGTAAGGTGTTAACTAAATCAGACACAGAGAAGTCACATTTGATTGGATCAAAGAGAAGAGGAAAAGTTAAGAAAACAGGTTACCTAAATTTCTTTCTAAATTGAACCTTTCCCCTTATTCTCTTAATCTTCCCCCTCCTTTCTCTGCCACATTCCTGTTCCATAAACTATGCGCTCTCCTCCTCTCCACTGACTACTCTTCCACCAACAATATATTCAAGTTCTCCCTTATCCTAAAAGAAACTTCCCTGATTCTGCTGTTCCCTTAAGCTAGCCTCCCCTACTGTTTAACTTCCTTTGTGAACCCTTCTAAATTTTAAATGGAATAAGTTGATATCTATAATCTCCACTGTTTTACCACCCACTCATTCTACAATCATTCTCACATCTGTCTTCTCCTTTCTAATCAATCTTTGCCATTTGATGCCTATCCTTATTACTCTGCAGAAACCTCTCTCTCAAAGGTGACCATAAATTCAATGGCACTAGATCTTAGAGATTAAGCACAAGGGCTTCAGAGTTAAATACATTTGTGTTTATGTCCAGGCTGTACCACTTAACTAGCCATAAGGCCTTGATCAAGTTTCTCATTCTCTCTAAAGTTCAGTTTTCTCATCTTTAAAATGGGGGTAAATAACAGATCTTAACTTATGAGTGGTTTTGAGGATTCAGTGGGACAATTCCTATAGAATTCTTACTTAGCACAGTTGTTCAGTTGCTAAGCTGTGTTGAACTCTTTGTGATTCCATGTACTGCAGCATGACAGGCTTTCCCTCCTCCACTGTTTCCTGGAGTTTTCTAAAACTCATGTCCATTGAGTTGGTGATGCCATGCAACCATCTCGTCCTTTGTCGTTCCCTTCTCTTCCTGCCCTCAATGTTTCCCAGCATGAGGGTCTTTTCCAGTGAGTCAGCTCTTTGCCTCAAAAGGCCAGAGTACTGGAGCTTCAGCCTCAGCACAGTAACTAGAGGATAAGAAGTGATCAAAAGTGGTAGCAATTTAGCCCGCTATAAGTCTTGTTTCTCTTCAATTTTATGGTATTTGACAATAGGAACTAAGCACCTTCTTCTGGAATCCTGACCTTCCATGGCATCCACCATAGTTTCAGCCTCTGCATTTCCTCTTACCAGTCTGTTTTGTTTCCATCCATGTTGTTTATGGCTCTTCCTCCTCGTACCCCATCAGTGTGATCATGTCCTAAGATTTTGCTCTTAATTTACTCTTTTTTTTCCTTTCTCAGTCTCTCCCTCAACAAAGATGGAAGTATGGGTCTTGGATTCAAAAGTGAAGTTATTAGATGTCCACAGACACACTTACCATCATCTTTCCTCCTAAACTAGCTTACTCCTAACTTGACTCTGTGTCACTAGCATCACAGATTTGGTTTTGCTGCCGTGAAATGGTGCCATTACAACCCTGGAAATATGCCACATGCGCTTTACAGGCTCTGCAGTTTTTCTTGTATTGGCTTATTTGTAAAGTCCAAACCATTCTTTAAAGACCATCTTAAGTATTATCTCTTCTGTAAAATCTTTCCTGTCAATATAAATTCTGGAATAATACTTGTTCTACTACTTTCTAGTTGTGTAACAATGGGAAAGTTACTAAATCGCCCAGTTTCAATTTCTTTACTCAGAATATGAGGATAATCATGATCCCTAATTGATCAAGCCGATATGAGCATTAAATTAAATGAGAAAAATTGTAATAAAAGCGCTTTGCATTTCGTCTCATATATAATACCCTCAATAGATGCTAGTAGTTTACTGCTGTTTCTTTTTGTTGTTGTTCTTTTACTACTACTATCGATGTTACCTCATCTTCATTGGAGACTCCAGAGCGGTTGAATTCTGTCTCTTCTACTGAATTTTTCTAGTTCAAACTCTCATTAAGGCTATTTATCTACATTGTGGACAGCTGTCATTAACCTCCTCCAACTATTATACTATAAAGACAAGAATCATGTCTTTTTTATCTTACTGTAGAGGGGCTGAATATTTTTTGTTGAATTTAATTGAATCCTATTTCCTGCAGGTCCCATTTGGCATTTTTCTTTGTTCCCTCCTCTTTTGTTCAGCTCCAAAGGAAGCAATAGTGATTAGTGTAAGAATGTAAGACATGTCATTGTCATATTTTCCTTCTACGTTTGAATAGAGTCTTGCTTTCCTTTGGTCTCTCGGGCAAATTGCTTACTTAGAGACTGTGGTGACTCGGGGTAAGTGGGCAGGGGACTTAGCTGTGGAGTTAATGGGGAAAATTGTAGCCCTGATTATAAGGAGGGGAAAGCTTATCTTTCTTTTCTATATACCTTTTAGACACTATCATTTATGTTTTCTTTCTGAACTAGGAAAGTCATTCAATATTATTCACCGATTTATTTTGGTCTATATACCCTTAGGTACTATAAAGCATATAAGAAAAGCAGAAGACACTCTCAATCCTAACAAGAGCTCAGTTTACTTCTATTGTTTCTTTTCTGAGCTGTCACACAAACCCTAAAAGATGAAAAAAAGGAAAGAAAAGGGACATTACTAGAGTCACACATATGCAAAACCCTCATTGGGTTTTTAACATTTGACCAGGTGTCATTTTTTAGAAATTTTAAATTTTTTCTTCTGTAAAATCTTTCCTGTCAATATAAATTCTGGAATAATACTTGTTCTACTACTTTCTAGTTGTGTAACAATGGGAAAGTTACTAAATCGCCCAGTTTCAATTTCTTTACTCAGAATATGAGGATAATCATGATCCCTAATTGATCAAGCCGATATGAGCATTAAATTAAATGAGAAAAATTGTAATAAAAGCGCTTTGCATTTCGTCTCATATATAATACCCTCAATAGATGCTAGTAGTTTACTGCTGTTTCTTTTTGTTGTTGTTCTTTTACTACTACTATCGATGTTACCTCATCTTCATTGGAGACTCCAGAGCGGTTGAATTCTGTCTCTTCTACTGAATTTTTCTAGTTCAAACTCTCATTAAGGCTATTTATCTACATTGTGGACAGCTGTCATTAACCTCCTCCAACTATTATACTATAAAGACAAGAATCATGTCTTTTTTATCTTACTGTAGAGGGGCTGAATATTTTTTGTTGAATTTAATTGAATCCTATTTCCTGCAGGTCCCATTTGGCATTTTTCTTTGTTCCCTCCTTTTTTGTTCAGCTCCAAAGGAAGCAATAGTGATTAGTGTAAGAATGTAAGACATGTCATTGTCATATTTTCCTTCTACGTTTGAATAGAGTCTTGCTTTCCTTTGGTCTCTCGGGCAAATTGCTTACTTAGAGACTGTGGTGACTCGGGGTAAGTGGGCAGGGGACTTAGCTGTGGAGTTAATGGGGAAAATTGTAGCCCTGATTATAAGGAGGGGAAAGCTTATCTTTCTTTTCTATATACCTTTTAGACACTATCATTTATGTTTTCTTTCTGAACTAGGAAAGTCATTCAATATTATTCACCGATTTATTTTGGTCTATATACCCTTAGGTACTATAAAGCATATAAGAAAAGCAGAAGACACTCTCAATCCTAACAAGAGCTCAGTTTACTTCTATTGTTTCTTTTCTGAGCTGTCACACAAACCCTAAAAGATGAAAAAAAGGAAAGAGTAACAACTACCCTCATTGGGAACATTACTAGAGTCACACATATGCAAAATCACGAAACAAAGTCCTTGTATCTTGGGTCCTCTATTTAACCATGTCTGTGACCTTTTTCAGGTGTCAGAAACCAAATGCTTTCTCCCTAAACTCAAATTCAAAATTAAGTTTCCATCTCTCATTTATACTCAAGTATAAATTTCTGAGTGCAGCTTAGGGAGTTTCATTGCATGTGCATATGTATGTATTACATTTTAAACAGAAATGAAAGCTTGAAGTCTAAAAGTTGTCCCTTTAATACAGAGTGAAGTAAGTCAGACGAGAAAAACAAATATCATACATTAATATATATATATTGAATCGAGAAAAATGGTACTGATGAACCTAATGCAGGGAAGGAATGAAGATGAAGAGAATGGACTTGTGGACAGTGAGGGAAGGAGAGGGTAGCATGAACTGAGAGTAGCATGAAACACATACACTACCATACATAAAACAGATAGCTGGTAGGAATTTGCTGTATAACATAGGGAGCTCAACCTGGTGCTCTGTTATGACCTAGAGGGTGGGATGCAGGGTGAGTGGGAGGGAGGCTCGAGAGGGAGGGGATATATATATATGGTTTATATATGGCATATATATATATATATATGGCAGAAACCAACACAACATTGTAAAGCAGTTATCCTCTAATTTAAAAATAAAAAATAAAACATCTCTCTTCAATATTTTAGAAAAGAAAAAACAATAAAAACTCTGATTTGAAACATTAGTCAACAGGTAGAGGTGGTGGTAGAAACTCTGAAGGTATGGAGAAACTTTCCTAGGGCTTTTGAGTCCACATCACATAGGTCATCTTTTCTGACTACATAGAAGGTTCCTACAAACTTGCTGGCAATGTGGTACTGGCTCAGTAACCAAAATTATTAGTTTTTCCCTTTCATTTCAAAATTTCAAGGTAAGCAGTTGTTCCTGGGTGAATAAACACAGAAAAAATTAGTATGCAATCAGATAAGCCCAACTAAGATAATAACTAGGGGTCACGTTGAGTTTATCATATGTCCCTGGGGGAAAATAAAGCAAAGAATAATTATCAAAAAAAATCTTAGTGAGGACTTATGAATGTACAAATGTGTTACTTCTCTCATATCCATAACATGCTGCACAAAAATCTAGCTGATTTAGCTTTTGGTTGTCTCCTTTAAGGTCTCTTAGTCTAAATGATTGCATGACAGTGAAAAATATCCTTAGCAAGGAAAGAAGTAGTAAAATAAAAATGGTGGTAGAAAACAGCATTGCAAGCCTCAGTTCACTTCATCTATTTTCCTGCTTGGCCTGCAGCCCATATTTCTCTTTTTTCTCTGAGAGGTGAGAAAAACTTCTTTGACTGGGAAGAGAATGGATGAATGAATGTGTTGATGATGCACCTTCACACTTGAACACTAAGAGAAAGTCCAGTGCCAAATTCCTTTCCTCAAAGCAGAAAGGAAAAGAAACTTAGTTTTGTATAAAACTTGCACAACCGGGTGTGGCTGAAACTCATCTTAGGGAGAACTGGCATGTGTGATTATATCTGTCTGGGACTGTGACTTTCCTAACTGAGAATGTTAACCATTTTGATTTGTTGTATTTGGAAGTACTTCCTCAACAACGACAAGGTTTTACACAAGTTATGTGGACTCAGTGAAGGCATATTATAAATGGGAGGGTAGAAGAGCCCATAATATATTAGATCTCAAGTATTAAAACTTTCATTTCAGCAGAAATAAAACTGAGCGAACATCCTGCATGATCTGTAATCATTTCCTAATAAGTGAGATGTCTGTTAAGGGGCAAAACGGAAGCATGATTGTTGCCAAGAAATGATATAATAAAGAAGTTCCTCCAACTGCTTCCTCCACTACTTTCAATAAAAAAAGGACCACTTTGACTTTCCTCTTGGGGCTTTTAACAAATCTCATTCAATATTGATGGAGTAGGAATAGTAAAGTGTGTGGTCTCTGCAGCAGACCAAATGCTAAGATTTCATGTCAATGTCAAATTCTGTCAGCTGTCAAAAGCCAAAATGTCTTATTCCCAGAAATATATGGAACCCTAGAGGATTCACCCATTACATGTAACTAAAAAGGATTTACTGACCATTTCTTCAGCAATCAGCCCTAGATGTGATGGAGAATGAAAAAAGTATATGGCAGGGTCTTTAATCTCAGGAAGTTTATGAAGACCACACGTGAACATCCTGAAGGTCAGGGGCCAGTGACTTCCTTATTTCCGTGTGGCTGTCAGCAGAGTTAAGCCGCAATGAGTTCAGACAGGCACAGGGAGAAAAGAAAAGAAAAGGAGAGAAACAAAAGAGGACCCGAGAGCATATGAGAAGACAAAGGAAAGATCTGTGAGATAGAAAAAGAATAAGATATAAAAGATAGTGGGTGGAAGAGAGCAATGATTAAGAAGAGGGAAGACAATCTGGGGAACCTAAAGTTTAGGATGCTTCCCTTCTTTAATCAATATCCACGTCAACTTTAAAAGTGATGGATTCCTTAATCTAGAAAGATGGTGTTGATAAATGAATATGCAGAACAGCAATGGCGAGGCAGACATGGAGGACAGACTTATGGACATTGGGGTGAGGGAGGGGAATATGCCGTGGGACTAGGGGATCTCAAACAGGGGCCCTGTGGTGACCTGGAGGGGTGGGATGGGGAGGGAGATGGCGGGGAGGGGGCATATGTGCACCTATGGCGGATTCAGGTTGATGTGTGGCAGGAAACAACAAAGCTCTGTTAAAAAAAAAAATTAAATTTAAAAAAAGTGATGGATTCCTTAAATCAAAGTCCAGCATCCATTATTGGGTTATCTGTGTTTTTGTACTGAAGGAGGTTAAAGGAAGGAAAAAGAACAGGGGTCTTTGACATGCTTGAATTCTCTTCATCTGCCTATCAGAGTATCAAGGTATTGGAAGTTTCTTAGCCTGCACTGAGAGTGAATCTTGCCTTCTCGTTGCGTAAGACACTGAGGCTTGAATACTGCCAGACCATCTTGTCTCTTTTAGGGAGGCTAAATTTCCAGTCAATAAATGGCTGGGCTATTATACTGCCCCTGGATGAATTTCATGTCAATGTCAAATTCTGTCAGCTGTCAAAAGCCAAAATGTCTTATTCCCAGAAATATATGGAACCCTAGAGGATTCACCCATTACATGTAACTAAAAAGGATTTACTGACCATTTCTTCAGCAATCAGCCCTAGATGTGATGGAGAATGAAAAAAGTATATGGCAGGGTCTTTAATCTCAGGAAGTTTATGAAGACCACACGTGAACATCCTGAAGGTCAGGGGCCAGTGACTTCCTTATTTCCGTGTGGCTGTCAGCAGAGTTAAGCCGCAATGAGTTCAGACAGGCACAGGGAGAAAAGAAAAGAAAAGGAGAGAAACAAAAGAGGACCCGAGAGCATATGAGAAGACAAAGGAAAGATCTGTGAGATAGAAAAAGAATAAGATATAAAAGATAGTGGGTGGAAGAGAGCAATGATTAAGAAGAGGGAAGACAATCTGGGGAACCTAAAGTTTAGGATGCTTCCCTTCTTTAATCAATATCCACGTCAACTTTAAAAGTGATGGATTCCTTAATCTAGAAAGATGGTGTTGATAAATGAATATGCAGAACAGCAATGGCGAGGCAGACATGGAGGACAGACTTATGGACATTGGGGTGAGGGAGGGGAATATGCCGTGGGACTAGGGGATCTCAAACAGGGGCCCTGTGGTGACCTGGAGGGGTGGGATGGGGAGGGAGATGGCGGGGAGGGGGCATATGTGCACCTATGGCGGATTCAGGTTGATGTGTGGCAGGAAACAACAAAGCTCTGTTAAAAAAAAAAATTAAATTTAAAAAAAGTGATGGATTCCTTAAATCAAAGTCCAGCATCCATTATTGGGTTATCTGTGTTTTTGTACTGAAGGAGGTTAAAGGAAGGAAAAAGAACAGGGGTCTTTGACATGCTTGAATTCTCTTCATCTGCCTATCAGAGTATCAAGGTATTGGAAGTTTCTTAGCCTGCACTGAGAGTGAATCTTGCCTTCTCGTTGCGTAAGACACTGAGGCTTGAATACTGCCAGACCATCTTGTCTCTTTTAGGGAGGCTAAATTTCCAGTCAATAAATGGCTGGGCTATTATACTGCCCCCTGGAGAAGCAGGTCTAAGTTTGATTGTTTATTCCTTCCTGAAATTGGATTCCGGATGCTGGAGAAAGAGGGGCTATTTTCTGAGGAAATTAGAGACTGTGTTAGGGCAGCATGCCCTCACCATCCCTCTCCATTTGCTGCGAAGGACCAGACGGAATGATGGATAGTTGGGGGTGTTCATGCCTGTTGAATATGCCTATTCTGAATTCTCGGCAATTAGGGCTATTCAGCTTTAACCCTTTGACTGGACTATACCTTTCACCAGATGCAGTAGAAGCACTGACTCAATCTGTCTTTACCTCTTTGGCACCTCTTTTCTGCCTGAACATTTTCCATCAGATATAAAGGTGCTCCATTTTAAAAGATGACACAGACACATTTCAAAGCATATTTATGGAACATACCACTTTTTCCCTCCTTATCACAATTAACATTTTGTAGAAAAAGGTTATAGAAGTTCTCTGGGCTGCTTTTTTGGAGATAGACATTTCCTTTCAAGGATTTTCACCCCATAACTGGATCAGATCCCTGCGTGAAATCCTCCTCAGTCTCCACTCTTCAATCCAGATGATGTAGGCAAAAGAGTTCCATGTTTTCATATAATCATAGAATCTCAGCCAGAGGGAACTAGAGATCATTTAGTTTTCCTCATGACTGAAGAAGTGAGGAAATCAAGACTCAGAGAGGAAATGGGATTTATGGTAGAGTGATTTGAGGTAAAGCTAGGACCATTGACTTGTACGGATGAAAATAAATGGGGTCATGAGAAACTTCGTATTTAATATCTCTGCTTTCCTTTTTAGATGATTTACTCTTCTAATATTTCATTTTAAAATTTGTTGACATTTAATTCACTTAATCCTTTCTTTCTAGATAGTTTTCTTTCTTTTTTTTCCCCCTGAAATCCTAATGAATCATCAATTTTCCACTTTAGTTAAAACTGTTAAGGGCAGTTGTTGAAGTTTGTACAAATTTTGTTCTCCATAGTGCCGTTCACAGTTTTTGCACATAACTCATTTGACAAATATATGGGGAAGCAGCAGAGTTTAGTAAAAAGAGCCCCAAATGTGAAGCCAGACAAACTTAATTTTCATCTTAGCTATAAGGCTTTGAATAAGTTATGTGCTATATCAGAGCCTTATTTCTGTATCTATAAAATGGAACTAATAATGGTACCTACATCATGGGATTGTTATGACAATTGAAGTAATTCATATAAAGGGTCTGCACTAGTGAGTAGTCACTAGATGTTGGCCATTTATAATACCTAATGTAGGGGTGAGTGACTTCTTGAAGGTGAGAGAGATCTACTCTCAACAGGCTAGTCACAGGGGAGAGCTAAACAGAGGGTCAAGAGGAAAAATTGAATAGCTTTCCAGCGCCCCCTTGAGTTTGCATTGCCTTTTTTTTTCTTTTTTTGCTTTACTGTTGGTTTAAAACCAATCCCTAGAATATCCTGAAATTGTCAGAGTTAAAGGGGTTTTAGAAATCACTTTGTTCAAACCTCTCATTTTGTGGAGTTGGAAAGTGAGGCTCAAAGATACACTGAATTCACTTGGTCACAAATGTAGTTGAGATAGGAGCATACTTTGTTTTTAAGTGTTTCTTTCCAGTAAATTTTCTCCAGAATACCTGCATCCATATGTCACATCTGATTTCAGACATTAGCACAAAATATACTTCAAAGCAACATCATATGATTTGGGTTTTCTCTAGCATTTTGAATTAGCCATGCCTCTGCTCTTTTTCTTCAACATGAATAATCAAAAAAATGATAACATAATCTGGGGTAAACTTGGAGATTTAATTCTTTAAAGGGTGTGCATATACTGTGTATATGTGTGAATCAAGCCTCCCTGCATATAATATTGGTGAATGAAATATACAGAAAGGAAAAAGAATCTCTCAAATGGGAGACAAAGCAAATTACCAAGTCAAAAGTAAACTGCTGTGGCAAACTGAGCTTTATGGTGCGAAACAGAGTAGCACCTTGGAGTATTACCTTTCTTTGGGGAAAGGATATATGGAGTGGAAATTGAATGGGAAAGTGTGATTTTTTTTAGCCCCTGACTTTTTCTGTGAAGAGGCTAATCAAGTCTTCTGTTCCCTTACCATGACACTGTAATTGTCCTGTGAACAAATCATGTCATCTTAAAGGAACAGAGGAGGATAAAAAGAACCCAGCTGAAGGCATCCTAAACTAACTTTCAAGAAATGTTTTGTAAATTGGTCAGTTCAGGATCAAGGAGACCTGGAAGCTGGGAGCCCATGGCTTTTAGCCCACTGGTTACTATCACCTAAGTCTGGGCCATTTCTCCCAACACATTGTAGGAAAAAAAAAAAATTTGAATGGAAAACTATGCATTGTTTAGATCATACCCTTCCACTATATGTGATTCTAATTTTTGTCACTGTGTTGGAGCAATTTTACAACTCTGTAAACTGTAGAAAAGTGGTAACAGTGCAAAATCATTCTTGTCCATAGACAAATTCTATCCACTGGATGTCGAAAGTCCCCTCCTCCCCAAACACTTTGAAAGAGGTAGTTAGCTTGCATTTACACATCTGTTTTAATATTCCAGATCTACATTGTCCTTTTTTTTTTTTCTTGAATTCCTCCTCGAACTGATTGTGTAACACCTCAGTGAGTTTCCTCAATAATGAATTAGGGAAAACCTTTAGCATTTGTTCATTTGGCCACAGCTGTATGCACATCATGATTTTACATTTCTTTCTAAAATTAGCTTTTAACAACAGCCATGCCAAAAATATATAAGTCCTTTATCCCGCAGGTATCTAGATAACGTATACAGCAGATAGCAGATTTTCAAAAAGGAAGAATTTGGCTAATAACTCAGACTCTTCAGATGTAGCTATTGGCAAGTCCTGATTTCCTCGTGTTTGGTAGACTAATCTTTGTTGAGCTAGAGTAAGCAAACTGGGTCTTTTCACTTTTGAAAGGGGCAGCAAAACCAATGCACCGTGGCATTAAAGCAACTCCCCCAGGAAGGCCTTGGAGCCTATTTGCAAAAGAAGTAAAAGGCACAGTCAGCACCAGGAAATTCTCCTCTAAACCCCACTCTACTCCCTGCACCCTCAGACAGATAAGCTCCTGCAGAACAGAGGGATTCTGCCAGCACACTCTTGCTGGAACAGAGAAAGTAAACTTTCACAGAGATTCTGTAGTCAGTGATTTCAGCAACTTAGGTGCCATTCCTGAACCATAGGTAGAATGGCTGAGGAAAGGTGACTCTGTGAAGCCAAACAGCTTCTTTCATTATGGAATAGGATCCTTAAAGGTGTGCTCAAGCATATACCTTTGGGTCTATTCACTCCCTAGCCACAAAATAATGTGATAAAACTGTTTTCATCAGAGTTCAGGGATAGATCTGATTTTAACTGGTGATCAGCACAACTTCAGGTCATCAACAGAAGAACTTTGACTTTCCAAGGGTTTCAAGGAACAAAATTAAGTTTTAAAAAAAGGTAAAGGAAATGTGGCAGGGGTAATGAGATATGAGTTGACCAGGTAGGGCAGGGAAACATTTTATTAATAGTATCCATGGCTTTAATGCTTCCTTGGTGGCTCAGTTGGTAAAGAATCCGCCTGCAATGCAGGAGACCTGTGTTCGATCCCTAGGTTGAGAAGCTCTCCTGGAGAAAGGATAGGCTACCTACTCCAACATTCTTTGACTGGAGAATATCACAGCTTGTCTGTGGGTCACAAAGAGTTGGACATGACTGAGAAACTTTCAATTTCATGGCTCTAATGTCACTTCCTAGACTTCTAGCAATATTTTCTAGCTTATAGCAGCACCACCTGACCAACTATTGCCTTGGATTTCAGAAATTAGAGATTCTCTCCTTTTCTGCTGGTTGGTTACTGTGTGATTTCAGGCTAGCCATCTAGCTGCTCGTAGCAATATTTTCTAGCTTATAGCAGCACCACCTGACCAACTATTGCCTTGGATTTCAGAAATTAGAGATTCTCTCCTTTTCTGCTGGTTGGTTACTGTGTGATTTCAGGCTAGCCATCTAGCTGCTTGGCAGTTTTCATTGGTTTTACTTGTAAACTAGAGCTTTAAGTGTAAAATAGATAATGCTTGCTCTGAATTGGAATAAAAAATCATAATCTTAAAGAGAGGATGTTTATTAGCAGGTAATGTTGAAATAGAAATCATCATGGAGGACATAACAAGTTTTCTTTTTTTTAGATAAAGCAGTAAGTATAAGTCTGGCACAAGTGTGATCTTTAGAAAATTAAAATATTTGGAAGATGAACTGAAGAGCTGTTCCCTTCTTATTATTACTTTGTTTTCTCTCACTAGTCCTGCATGATGCCCAGGCCAAACCTCAGGCTTAATAAATGAGTATATCTGGTGAGAGGGTGTAGGAAACTGAATTCTATACAATTTCTCCAAGTGTTTCCAATGTACATTCTCAATGAAGTTTGAGAATGCTTGACCTAGAAGATAGGAGTGATTTTAAGGACATGTAAAAATAATACTTTAATGGATTTTTCTGTGTGTGTTTTTATTTTAACACATAATTAAAATTTTTACCTCTTAAGCATAGTTGCCACTGACCATGTTTATATTAAAAATCTTCCCCCTAAACTGAGGAGTCGAAATTCTCATTCATCACACTTATAAGTAAAGAGCAGCCTGGAAACCACCATCACATTTACATACTTTTCTCTTTTTACACTGCTCACACTCTGAGCTGAAGAGGGAGTTCTGGGTATGTCCACACAATTTCCACCTGGGACCACTCTGAACTCAGATAATAGATTTAATGAGCTCGAAATGGGTTGTTGACCTTCTTCCCACTCATTAATGCCTTTTGGCAGCTCTCCTCATTTCTCACTCCCTGTCAGTTTCTTTCCAAACACACCTTCTTGTGGCATTTCACTGACAAAAAGATGCTTGTGTACCTCAAAAATTCAAAACACTCTTTTCAAAGGCTCATCTGACAAATAACAGGGTTTGAAAGCATTTCACTGCATCTCTTCTTTTTCTTATGGTGGGTTACCCCTATTCTGAAATGTATACAGCTCTGAGAACCTGTAAGTCTATTACTAATACATGCTTAACCTATTATCAGGTAGTAGAGAATATTTGAATTGACCTCTAAACATCTGTTTTGATGCATTTGAACTGTGGGGTTGGAGAAAAATCTTGAGAGTCCCTTAGACCAGTCAATCCTAAAGGAACTCAACCCTGAATATTCATTGGAAGGAACGATGCTGAAGCTGAAGCTACAATACTTTGACCACCTGATGTGAAGAGATGACTCACTGGAAAAGACTCATGTTGATAAAAATAGAAGGCAGAAGGAGAAGAGGACGGCAGAGGAACAAGATGGTTGGATGGTATCACTGACTCAATGGACGTGAGTTTTAACAAGCTCTGTGAGATGTGAAGGATAAGGAAGACTGGCTTGCTTCAGTCCATGGGGTTGCAAAGAGTCAGACATGATTGAGTGACTGAACTGAACTGACTAATCTGTAGGTAATTTCTAGAAGTCTGAACTGATGTTTGAATCTGTAAGAACAATGATTTCTTTTTTTTTTTCTAAGTATTCCAACTCATCCTGAACTCTCTTCTCTCTACATAGGCATCTTCACAGTAAATAGTAGTTTATGGTGCCCTTATTGCTATCTTGGGGTTCTTTTCGATCTGAACTCTCTGGCCTGTAGGCACCCGAGGGACAGGATCAAATAACCTGTTTATCTGTCCTCCAAGCCCCCTGGCACAGACTGAACAGTCAGTAAAGATTTGTCAGTTGATCTGAGGAAAAGGTACTCCAGACCATAATGTGTTCAGTAGTTACAAAACACAATGTTTAAGTTGCTACAAAGCAAGCGAATCTAAAGATGTCAACATAGGTATTGACTCAGATACACAAAATAAGAGGTCCAGTCACTGGGTCCAATCCACAAGCAGAATTTATTTCCCCTTTCTCTGTGCTCCTACAGAAAGTATTTAAGCAACACTTGTTTGATCCTGCCATGTAATACAGTTATTTCCTAGCAGATCTATCATACCCATTTGACAATGAACCTCTTATGGGTATAGGTCATGTTTAATCTTTAATATCTCTGGGACCTAGTGCAGAGCCTGGCAAAAAGAAAACAGTCAAGGAGTATTGTGTGATATGTATGTATGCATGTGTTGTGCATTATTCAAGATTAGGACTTCTTCATCTCTATTTTCACAAAGATGAGGATGCCAGTGGTTTCTAAGGGTCCTAAAGCTCTGATGCTAAGATGAGGATGCCAGTGGTTTCCTTCTAAATCTGTTTTGATGCATTTGAACTGTGGGGTTGGAGAAAAATCTTGAGAGTCCCTTAGACCAGTCAATCCTAAAGGAACTCAACCCTGAATATTCATTGGAAGGAACGATGCTGAAGCTGAAGCTACAATACTTTGACCACCTGATGTGAAGAGATGACTCACTGGAAAAGACTCATGTTGATAAAAATAGAAGGCAGAAGGAGAAGAGGACGGCAGAGGAACAAGATGGTTGGATGGTATCACTGACTCAATGGACGTGAGTTTTAACAAGCTCTGTGAGATGTGAAGGATAAGGAAGACTGGCTTGCTTCAGTCCATGGGGTTGCAAAGAGTCAGACATGATTGAGTGACTGAACTGAACTGACTAATCTGTAGGTAATTTCTAGAAGTCTGAACTGATGTTTGAATCTGTAAGAACAATGATTTCTGTTTTTTTTTCTAAGTATTCCAACTCATCCTGAACTCTCTTCTCTCTACATAGGCATCTTCACAGTAAATAGTAGTTTATGGTGCCCTTATTGCTATCTTGGGGTTCTTTTCGATCTGAACTCTCTGGCCTGTAGGCACCCGAGGGACAGGATCAAATAACCTGTTTATCTGTCCTCCAAGCCCCCTGGCACAGACTGAACAGTCAGTAAAGATTTGTCAGTTGATCTGAGGAAAAGGTACTCCAGACCATAATGTGTTCAGTAGTTACAAAACACAATGTTTAAGTTGCTACAAAGCAAGCGAATCTAAAGATGTCAACATAGGTATTGACTCAGATACACAAAATAAGAGGTCCAGTCACTGGGTCCAATCCACAAGCAGAATTTATTTCCCCTTTCTCTGTGCTCCTACAGAAAGTATTTAAGCAACACTTGTTTGATCCTGCCATGTAATACAGTTATTTCCTAGCAGATCTATCATACCCATTTGACAATGAACCTCTTATGGGTATAGGTCATGTTTAATCTTTAATATCTCTGGGACCTAGTGCAGAGCCTGGCAAAAAGAAAACAGTCAAGGAGTATTGTGTGATATGTATGTATGCATGTGTTGTGCATTATTCAAGATTAGGACTTCTTCATCTCTATTTTCACAAAAAGATGAGGATGCCAGTGGTTTCCTAAGGGTCCTAAAGCTCTGATGCTAGTCCCATGGTTCCATAATAAACAATGTAGAAGGTAAATTGGTGCAGCCAGTATGGAAAACAGTATGGAGTTTCCTTTAAACACTAAAAATAGAGTTACCATATGACCCAGCAATCTCATTGCTGGACATGTGTTCTCTACCTTGAAAAGATGCATGCACTCCAATAGTCACAGAAGCACTATTTACAATAGCCAATGCATGGAAGCAACCTAAATGTCCACTGACAAAGGAATGGATAAAGAATATATAGTGTGTATCGATGTGTATAGACTTATATATATATATATATATATTATGTGTATATACATATGCACATGTACATATGTACACACACCACATTGAATATACACATACACATATAGATAATGGAATATTAGCCACAAAGAAAAAACAAAATAAGGCCGCTTGCAGCAACATGGCTGGAAATTCTCTAAGTGATATAAGTCAGACAAAGCCAAAAAATACTATAAATTAAAGTCAGTAAAGCTCAAATAAGACCTCTATGTCCAAATAAAGATACAAATAAAATTTCATGATTTAGAGTGAAAGATCACTGTGACTTTGTAGAAGAGATTATTCTCCTTCACATCATAAAGAAATGAAGTTATCATTAATTGTCTACTGCATGTCAGGCATTGTGGCAGGTGTTTTCACATATATCAAGTATCTTATTTATTTCCTATAGCCACCTTCCTAAATCAGTATCATTAGTCCTATGTTTCAAATGAGGAAACTGAAGCTCAGAGAGGTTAACTCATCTGTTCAAGGTCGCATAGCTAATTAGTGACACAGTTAATCATGATCATGATTTCACACAATGTCAGTGTGACTCCAGAGCCTAACTTTGGGACTTGATATTATTGCTATTGGCAAGATGAACTGGCAGATACCGAGCCTCAATCCTTTCAGTGCATGGGTTCCAGCCCCATATCTAGGGGTGAATGATACTTATGTAAATCACCTTGAACATTTCCTTCAACACTTATATATGGGTGAACATTTCCTTCAACACTTATATATAGGTGATCTCTGATTAGACAGAAGGTCTGGGGAGAGCTAGAGGGCAAAAACTAAGTGCAAAAGGGCAAGAGGAAGTGGGGTTGTATATCTCAGCTCATGGGTTTGTGGTAGTATTAATGAGAAGGATTCACCAGTATTAACGGGCTGGTTGCACATTTGTGCTTAAGCCTCAGGTGAGTTTTAAGAACAACATGCAGAATTTTCTCACCGCATCCTTTTGAGTTGCTTCCTTTCAAGATACCTCTCCAAACATTGACTGTGACTCTACTGTACTGTCTCACCTAATACCACTGAGAGCATTAGAATCCAAACAATCACCTGAAATGTTACAGTTCCAGCCTACCTTTCCAACTTCATTCAGAGCCATTCTGGTTCTTCTTCCTTTTCCCTCAACCACACTGGACTTCTTTTAGGTCTTTGCCTAAGTCAAGCTGTTTCCCTCTTCAGGCATTCAACATATTTAAGTCCTTCCTGGAATGCACTTTCCCCTCATTTTCCTTGGATAATTCCAACACATCCTTTAAATTTCTTTCCATATCATTTACTTTTCTTAGGCAGCCATTGGCCCAAATTAGAATATGTTCCCTTAATATTCTTCCTTATCATGCCCTATTATTCTTATCATATCTATTCCTCTTCTTCATTAATTCTTACTATTAGTCATCAAATGTTTATTTTTTTGTGTTTATTTCTTTAATACGTGTCCTTCAGACATGCCTTCTAAGCTCCATAAAGGCAGAGATTACATCTATTTGCTCATTATTTATGGTATTCTTGACAGACGATTCTGTGCTTCATTTATAACAGGTGCTCAATAAATTTTTATTAAATAAATGAGTCACCACAACTTAGGAAAGGATCTTCATGAAGCCAACAGAGACAGGAGAATATACTTAGAATTATCTAAAGAGTGACCAAATGAGATCTGGTCCTAGAATTGGAAGAAGCTGCCCCTCTGTTTATTAGATTACATCTGGAGTATCAGGCCAAGATTTGGAATTTTGAAAAAAATGCTAAGTAGGAAAGAAAAATGAAAATTAATCAATCTACTACTATATCAGATACATTAGGTTCTGTCTACCTATTTATCTACCTACCTATCTATCCATCCTCATTCAGTAAAGACAGTAAATCATGATGGCTAAAAGGTGAAGGCTCTAAAACCAGACTGCCTGGGTTTAAATCTTTACATTGCCAAAATTAATTATGTGACCTTGGACAATGGTTTACTGCACCACTGTGCTGTGTAAAGTAGGTAAATAATGATAGTAACTCTCTCATAGATTTGTTATTACAATTAAATGAGTTAACACATGTAACACAGGTAAAATAATGCTTTACAAATAATATTAAATAAATATTTCTTGTCAATTTAATTCTCACAAAATCTCTTGTGGTAGTAATCATATTTCCCATTTTATAATTTGCAGAACAGGCCAGTACTTGAATTAAGGTTATACACTTTCAAAGGAAAGAGGGCAGGTTTTAAGATGAACTCAGACGAAGAACAAACTGATGTGGAAAATATAGATTTTCAAACACGAGAAGAATTTGGGAGTAGGATTTCTCATGGGTAGTTGGGCAGTGGTATCTGCATTAAAAATGTAAACAACTAGTGTAGAAAAGGATTAGGTTTGTTAAATATTACTCAAGGGAGTAAATGTTGTTGTGATGGTTAGGGTTATAATCAACACAGAAAGGGACTTTTCTAAAAGTCAACAACCTTCAGTCATGGGACAGTTTTTCTTATTTTTTTTTTTTTTTGGATAAAGTAAGTTCCATGTCATTAGACACATTCAAGGAAAGTTAAAACGGCCATGTGTCATAAGCATTAGAGAAAGAATAATTTCATTGAAAAAGAGGGAATAGAGTGTATGTATGTGTGTGTGTGTGTGTATGTGTAGGTATATATATATATATATATACATATACATACATATCCTATTACTGAAAGATAATAGTTCAACACACCCCATTTACAATACCCAGAACCACAATATTGGCACACAGAAACATTCCTACTGAGAAGCACACTGCTGCTGTTCTAGCTGGTGTCTGAGAGCTACTATGTATTTTAGCTGTGCATGTGTCCATAGGATGTGGTGCTTGGAAGAACTGGTATTTTGCAAGTCCTAAGCAGTCTCTGTGCTTCTATTACTGTTAGTTATTGTTGTTATTATTACTATTAATTCACCTCATGAAAACAGACCTAATTTACTGTGCTTCTGCTGAATATATATATATATATATATATATATATATATATATATATATATATAAAGTGTATGAAGTGTGAAAGTGTTAGTTGCTCAGTCATGTCCGACTCTTTGAAACCTCATGGAAGGTAGTCTGCCAGTTCCTGGTCGGAAATCGATTTTTTCTCATAGATTTGTTATTACAATTAAATGAGTTAACACATGTAACACAGGTAAAATAATGCTTTACAAATAATATTAAATAAATATTTCTTGTCAATTTAATTCTCACAAAATCTCTTGTGGTAGTAATCATATTTCCCATTTTATAATTTGCAGAACAGGCCAGTACTTGAATTAAGGTTATACACTTTCAAAGGAAAGAGGGCAGGTTTTAAGATGAACTCAGACGAAGAACAAACTGATGTGGAAAATATAGATTTTCAAACACGAGAAGAATTTGGGAGTAGGATTTCTCATGGGTAGTTGGGCAGTGGTATCTGCATTAAAAATGTAAACAACTAGTGTAGAAAAGGATTAGGTTTGTTAAATATTACTCAAGGGAGTAAATGTTGTTGTGATGGTTAGGGTTATAATCAACACAGAAAGGGACTTTTCTAAAAGTCAACAACCTTCAGTCATGGGACAGTTTTTCTTATTTTTTTTTTTTTTTGGATAAAGTAAGTTCCATGTCATTAGACACATTCAAGGAAAGTTAAAACGGCCATGTGTCATAAGCATTAGAGAAAGAATAATTTCATTGAAAAAGAGGGAATAGAGTGTATGTATGTGTGTGTGTGTGTGTATGTGTAGGTATATATATATATATATATACATATACATACATATCCTATTACTGAAAGATAATAGTTCAACACACCCCATTTACAATACCCAGAACCACAATATTGGCACACAGAAACATTCCTACTGAGAAGCACACTGCTGCTGTTCTAGCTGGTGTCTGAGAGCTACTATGTATTTTAGCTGTGCATGTGTCCATAGGATGTGGTGCTTGGAAGAACTGGTATTTTGCAAGTCCTAAGCAGTCTCTGTGCTTCTATTACTGTTAGTTATTGTTGTTATTATTACTATTAATTCACCTCATGAAAACAGACCTAATTTACTGTGCTTCTGCTGAATATATATATATATATATATATATATATATATATATATATATATATAAAGTGTATGAAGTGTGAAAGTGTTAGTTGCTCAGTCATGTCCGACTCTTTGAAACCTCATGGAAGGTAGTCTGCCAGTCTCCTCTGGCCATGGGATTTCCCAGGCAAGAACACTCGAGTGGGTTGCCAATTCCTTCTCCAGTGGATCTTCCCAACCCAGGGATCAAAACTGTATTTCCTGCTCGGCAGGCAGGTTCTTTACCATGTGAGCCACCAGGGTATAAAATCTCCTAAATGAATATTTTAAAACATTTGGTGGTCAGGCCTCTATGATATTTAGTATAATTGCAATATGATTAAAAATCTGGAAGATTTGAAGTGAATTAAGTGGAATCTTCCAGTTTGGAGCACCCTCAAAAGAATATTTACATTTAAACTTGCTTGATAGTGATGACAGAGGAGTTAGAGTCACTGAACTGAACCATCATTATAGCCCTCGGTCCTCATACACACACTTGTTAGGCTGGAGGGAATATGTGGATACTTCTCTGGAGCCCTAGCCTGAGTTCAGGATGTCAGTAAATGAGTCAGCTTATGCCCCTATCAGTAGTGCCTGAGGATAGGTATGCTGGGGGAGTAGCTTCAGAGAACCAGAGAACAAAGACTTTCTCTTCTCTGGGGACATAACTGTGGACCAATAGTCACACTTCACTTACAGTTATTTTAAGCCAAACACCGACAATCAGTGATTGTCATGGAAGATTAACAGGAGCTTTAAGACAAACAAAACACAAGATACCGAACTGATCCTACACATGTTCCTTCCATGTTGACTAGCAGGTCTCTGTGGAAAGTTTTACATGTTCTATCCATTCAATATTCACCACATCCTTTACTGAGTCCTTTAGAACTCTGTTTTTGAAAGGATCACAGACAACAAAATGTCCATTTTACTCTGAGCTCGAACTTTATTCCAAAGGAAAGTCTCACTACTTAGAGGAGACACATACCTAGTTAAAAAATAATAGCAAAGTAAACAACTGACAAAAGATTAATCTCCAGAATATACAAGCAGCACATATAGTCCAATACCAGAAAAACAAACAACCAAAAAACTGGCCAGAAGTACTAAACAGACATTTGTCCAAATAAGAGATACAGATGGCTAATAAACACAGGAAAAGATACTCAACATCACTCATTATTAGAGAAGTGAAAATCAAAAGTACAATGAGGTATGATGTCACACAAATCAGAATGGCTACCATCAAAAAATTTCCAAACAATAAATGCTGGAGAGGGAGTGGAGAAAAGGGAACCCTCTTGCACTGCTGCTGGGAATGCAAATTGATACAGCCACTATAAAAAACAATATGGAGATTCCTTAAAAAACTAGGAACAAAATTATCATATGACCCAGTAATCCTACTACTGGGTGTCAACTAAAAAATTGGCACTTGCCAAGACCATTACCAACGACTGATGAGCAAGGCATTTGCCATCTGCCTCTATGAAGGTTGAACCCTGTGCTGTAGTGGCTGCTGACCTTCAACACCCCCTGAGGGAGCTCAGGGAGGAGTGAGGCACTCTGTGCTCCAGGGAATCTGATGGGACAGGTCTTTATAGATGGATATCTTCAGGGACAGAATTTAGGATCCCAATTCTTGCATCTCCTCATATATCTAGAAAAGCACTAAACCCCTTCCTGATGATATTAGATCCTCGTGGCTAACAGGAAACCTCTTGTAAAGTAAGTACTTGGTTGCTTTGTACTCTCCCTTCACCTAAATCTTATATATTGATTTTTCCCCCACTACCTCTTTGGAGCAGTCTCTCAGAGCTATCTGAGTTGCTGTTTCCCGGGCTGCAGTCCTCATTTTGTCCCAAATAAAACTTGCAGCTCTCAAGTTGTGCATCATTTTAGTTGATGTGGCCAAAATTACCCTTTGGGAAACTATCCATTCAATATTCACCACATCCTTTACTGAGTCCTTTAGAACTCTGTTTTGAAAGGATCACAGACAACAAAATGTCCATTTTACTCTGAGCTCGAACTTTATTCCAAAGGAAAGTCTCACTACTTAGAGGAGACACATACCTAGTTAAAAAATAATAGCAAAGTAAACAACTGACAAAAGATTAATCTCCAGAATATACAAGCAGCACATATAGTCCAATACCAGAAAAACAAACAACCAAAAAACTGGCCAGAAGTACTAAACAGACATTTGTCCAAATAAGAGATACAGATGGCTAATAAACACAGGAAAAGATACTCAACATCACTCATTATTAGAGAAGTGAAAATCAAAAGTACAATGAGGTATGATGTCACACAAATCAGAATGGCTACCATCAAAAAATTTCCAAACAATAAATGCTGGAGAGGGAGTGGAGAAAAGGGAACCCTCTTGCACTGCTGCTGGGAATGCAAATTGATACAGCCACTATAAAAAACAATATGGAGATTCCTTAAAAAACTAGGAACAAAATTATCATATGACCCAGTAATCCTACTACTGGGTGTCAACTAAAAAATTGGCACTTGCCAAGACCATTACCAACGACTGATGAGCAAGGCATTTGCCATCTGCCTCTATGAAGGTTGAACCCTGTGCTGTAGTGGCTGCTGACCTTCAACACCCCCTGAGGGAGCTCAGGGAGGAGTGAGGCACTCTGTGCTCCAGGGAATCTGATGGGACAGGTCTTTATAGATGGATATCTTCAGGGACAGAATTTAGGATCCCAATTCTTGCATCTCCTCATATATCTAGAAAAGCACTAAACCCCTTCCTGATGATATTAGATCCTCGTGGCTAACAGGAAACCTCTTGTAAAGTAAGTACTTGGTTGCTTTGTACTCTCCCTTCACCTAAATCTTATATATTGATTTTTCCCCCACTACCTCTTTGGAGCAGTCTCTCAGAGCTATCTGAGTTGCTGTTTCCCGGGCTGCAGTCCTCATTTTGTCCCAAATAAAACTTGCAGCTCTCAAGTTGTGCATCATTTTAGTTGATGTGGGCCTATACCCTTGGGAAACCATAAATGAAAGGGACACATGTACCCCAATGTTCACTGCAGCGGTATTTACAATAGCTAGGACATGGAAGCAACCTAGGTGTTCATCAACAGAGGAATGGATAAAGAAATTGTGGTACATATATACAGTGGAATACTACTCAGCCATAAAAAGGGAATCAGTTCTAATGAGGTGGATGAACCTAGAGTCTATTATACAGAGTGAAGTAAGTCAGGAAGATAAAGTCAAATACCATATATAATTCCATATATATGGAATCTAGAAAGATGTACTGATGATCCTATTTGCAGGGCAGCAAAGGAGACACAGACATAAAGAATAGACTTATGATCACAGTGGAGGAGGAAGAGGGTAGAATGACTCAAGAGAGTAGTGTTGAAACATACACATTACCAAACGTAAAACAGATAGCCAGGGGAATTTGCTGTATGATGAAAAGAACCCAAAGCAGGTGCTTTGTGACAACCTAGACGGGTAGCATAGGGAAAGAGATGGAAGGGAAGTTCAAGAGGAAGGGGACATATGTATAGCTATGGCTGGTTCATTCTGATATATGGCAGAAACCATCACAATATTGTAAAGTAATTATCCTTCAATTAAAAATAAAATAAATGCCAGAAGGCAAGTGTGGAAAAAATAATAACAGGCTTGCCATCATGCTTTAAATTCACACTCCTGAACAGTTCTTTGGTTTGAGGTTTGGACGGTTTATTTATTAATTCGACAAGTATTTATGTCTAGTAAGGAATCTCCAGAGACAATTCCTCCATTACTAGGTCTCCAGACAAGCCTCATCTAAAACGTTTGACAAAATTTGGTGTCCCCAGAGCAGTTATGGCTTCCCTAGTGGCTCAGTGCTAAAGAATCCACCTGTCATGCAGGAGACCCAGGTTTGATCCCTGAGTTGGGAATATCTCCTGGAAGAGGAAATGGCAACCTACTCCAGTATTCTGGCCTGGGGAATTCCATGGACATAAGAGCTTGGCAGTCTACAGTCCATATGGTTACAGAGAGTCAGACATGACTGAGCAAATAAACAACAACAAGAGCAATAGTATATGTGCTATGGAAATTGCATGTTTTCATTAAATATCTGTTGAAATTAGATATTTTATAACCCTGTAGAAACCCTTTCTCTGGGAGCTAAAAAAACAGTGTCAGGAGAAGAAAACTGCAGTTACACCTTTATGCTGATGTCACATCAAGGGATTTTGGACCCATTCAAATAATTCTTGCCGTTAGGACATTGCCTAGTACTTCCAAGATGGCTAATAAAAGAACAAATCTACTAAGTGTTTGAGAACAGTGTCTTCACAATCCAAGGCCATCGCAAAAAGGTATTACAGAGTGATCAGGAAGATAAAGTCAAATATTTTTGCAGGGCAGCAAAGGAGACACAGACATAAAGAATAGACTTATGATCACAGTGGAGGAGGAAGAGGGTAGAATGACTCAAGAGAGTAGTGTTGAAACATACACATTACCAAACGTAAAACAGATAGCCAGGGGAATTTGCTGTATGATGAAAAGAACCCAAAGCAGGTGCTTTGTGACAACCTAGACGGGTAGCATAGGGAAAGAGATGGAAGGGAAGTTCAAGAGGAAGGGGACATATGTATAGCTATGGCTGGTTCATTCTGATATATGGCAGAAACCATCACAATATTGTAAAGTAATTATCCTTCAATTAAAAATAAAATAAATGCCAGAAGGCAAGTGTGGAAAAAATAATAACAGGCTTGCCATCATGCTTTAAATTCACACTCCTGAACAGTTCTTTGGTTTGAGGTTTGGACGGTTTATTTATTAATTCGACAAGTATTTATGTCTAGTAAGGAATCTCCAGAGACAATTCCTCCATTACTAGGTCTCCAGACAAGCCTCATCTAAAACGTTTGACAAAATTTGGTGTCCCCAGAGCAGTTATGGCTTCCCTAGTGGCTCAGTGCTAAAGAATCCACCTGTCATGCAGGAGACCCAGGTTTGATCCCTGAGTTGGGAATATCTCCTGGAAGAGGAAATGGCAACCTACTCCAGTATTCTGGCCTGGGGAATTCCATGGACATAAGAGCTTGGCAGTCTACAGTCCATATGGTTACAGAGAGTCAGACATGACTGAGCAAATAAACAACAACAAGAGCAATAGTATATGTGCTATGGAAATTGCATGTTTTCATTAAATATCTGTTGAAATTAGATATTTTATAACCCTGTAGAAACCCTTTCTCTGGGAGCTAAAAAAACAGTGTCAGGAGAAGAAAACTGCAGTTACACCTTTATGCTGATGTCACATCAAGGGATTTTGGACCCATTCAAATAATTCTTGCCGTTAGGACATTGCCTAGTACTTCCAAGATGGCTAATAAAAGAACAAATCTACTAAGTGTTTGAGAACAGTGTCTTCACAATCCAAGGCCATCAATTCAATCCCATGTCAGCTAGTGATGCTCATTCTGTTTCATGACCACAAGCAATTTAGAGTCAGAAGCAAAGTCAGATTCACATTTTTTACCATTGCATATTTTCAGATGATAACTTTAGGAATGGGATAAAGAGATGCTTTGCAAATATCTTATTCATTTTGAAATAATTACCTTCAGCTTTTTTCTAATAAAATTTATATTTTGAATTACCCATAATTTTTAGTGCTATATTTTCAATTGGCTTGACATTTGGGGATAGCAATGCTGCCTTATGAAGGAAACGAAATTCTCTTCTATTTACCTAGGGTCATGGAAGATAAAAAGCAGCATAAGACGGTGGTTAAGAGCGTCAGTTATGGAATCCTGCAAAAGTATTTTTGAAGCCCCATTCACTAGCTGTAAGATGTTCGCCAAGCTACTTAGCATCTCTAATCCTAGGCTTCATCATCTATAAAATGAGGATAGTAAGTAGGTATCTTTATGAGAATGAGATAAGCCATGCAAAGCAATTCAGCACTGAACCTGAGCACACTTGGTATTCCATTAATGGCTATTCCTGTTGTTATTATATTATATACTCCATGTGGAGGCTAAAGTCATTAGACCTTCTCTGTCGTTTACTAATAATTGTGACCTGGTCCAAATTGTTTTGTTTCACAGAACCCTGGTTTCTTTATCTGTAACATTAGAATGGTTTGTTGTGAGGATTAAATGAAATGATGAATACAAACCACTATGCACATAGTAGGAGCTCTGTAATTATTAGCTTAGAGAAAACAATAGCAAAACCCATTCTTCATTTAAATAAGACATCTTTATAAATGATCCAGTTACTGAATTTAAGTCATGCAGTTGATTAAGGACTGTGTTTCTACAATATATCTGTGAGATCAAAAAACACTTTTCTCTACAGTGCAATAGAGAGACCTAGGTTCCCATATACTGGGGAGGTAATCTCACTTAGTCCTATGCTCTTATGCAGAAGACCCTGACATCTGTGTTTCCTACCCTGATTTCTCCTCTGAGGTACAAAATCATGTATTTGCCTCCACCTGAAGGTCTACTAATAATCTCAAAATTAATATGGCTTTAAAAATAAAACTTCATACCTATCCGAAAATACAAAATGTACCCTTTACTCCATTCTTCCTTTCACTTTTGAGTTTCTTTAAATCTGTATCCAAAGCATGTCTTCAATATATTTGCATACTCAGTCTGTAAGTCATGTCTGACTCTTTGCAACCCCTCCAGGCTCTTGTGTTTATGGGATTTCCCAGGTAAGAATACTGGAGTGGGTTGCCATTTCCTTCTCCAGGGGAGTTTCCTGACCCAGGGATCAAACCTGTGTCTCTTGTGTACCTGCATTGGCAGACAGATTCTTTCTTTAACACTGTGCTACTTGCGAAGCCTCAATATATCTATTACTCTCTATCTCAACTGCCACAGCTCTCAGCCAAGCCACCATCATCTCTCTCCTGGAAAACTATGACAGTTTCCTGATTGATTTTTCTGCTTCTATGCTGGGCTTTCATATCTTGGCCTTAGTCATTTATTAAATGAGGCAGCTCTGTGCACGTGGGGCAATTCCTGAATGGGTTAAAAGCTGAAATGTCTGTACTAACACACTTCCAGTAGTTGGGACAACAAGCCCCTTATTGAAGGGAAATCTGGACAGTCCAATTCCATGTTCACCACAATGGATATCCTAACTGCAAGCCCTTACCTGGATGGTCTCAGGATGGAAGTGGATAAATTGTTGCTCTTCCCTTCCCTTATCTTACTTTTAGATTTTACAAAGTTTTATACTGAAATTTGAACTTTCTCAACAACTCTGTAACACAAATAATTCTATCCCAATTTTTCCACATGATCAGAGAGGTTGTGACTCAAAGTCACACAGGCAATAATTAGTGAAAAGGGAACTTAACTCCTTACTTTGATTTTAAACTGCATCATTTTTTCTACCATGTTTCACTACCTTCCTAAGCAGAGAGTTCAGCTGAGCAGAAAACTCCATTTTCAGCTATGCTTCTTAGCTAAGGCTTCTTATTCTGTTTATCTATTTGTTCTTTTTGCATAGGTGTGTGTGTGATTTTTTTTTTTTCACTAGAAGTGCTGGTAAAGCTGACATAAGTATTAAGAAAAGGCAATCTACAAAGCAATCAGGTTAAGCATTTCTTAGAAAGACTTGCCTGATTAATAGTACTTTTGGATAATATCTTTTAAAAAATCAGTTGTTCCTTATGAAAATTATTTAATGATAATGCTCCAAGTAGGAGTTTATCCATGGGGTAGTAGTAGTGACCGCATCTAATCCCTATCGGATAATCCACTAAAGAGAGTTTTAAAATGGCTTTATATGCTAAGCACACACTAAAGACAAAATTCCATAGTCAGCACCCCTGTACCTGTTATACACATAGAGTGGGTAAGGTTGGTAAGTAAGCTTCAAAGAACTTTTTCAGTGTCATCGCCCAAAGACTTGCCGGCTGATTTGAGAGTGTTCAAATCTCGTTAGTCAGCCTGTGTGTCTGTCAGAAGAATTATATGGAGTTGCAGGTAATAGGTTATTAGCAAGAAATAGCTATTGTTAATTATGACAAGGTCAGGATAGTACTATCTTTATGAATTTGAGAGGATATTTTAAAAAAGGAAAATGTCTTAGAGTAGAATGAGACTCAGAACCAAACCTAGAAAATCCTGTCGTTAGAAGGAAGCTTGATGATCTCCTACAAGATATGTGATGCTCTGGGTCCAAAGAAGCAAGTCTTCAGAATTGGGTGGCTGTTTCTTGAGGTGGTCATTGGCCACTCAGGGCACTGCTCACTGGCCTCTATGATGCTCTTATTTCTAGGAAAGTATCATCTTGATACCTTCATTAAGAGCTGAAGTGTGGGGCTTCCCTGGTGGTCCAGTGGGTAAAGAGTCTGCCTTGCAGTGCAAGGAGCACTGCTTCGATCCCTGGCCCGGGAAGATCCCACATGCCATGGAGTGGCTGGACCAGTGTGTCCAATTGTGAGCCAGCACTCTGGAGTGCATGTACCCAGAGCCAGTGCTCTGCAATGGGAGAGGCCACTGTGATGGGAGGTCCACACAGGCCAAAGAATGAAGATGGATGAAAACAGATGGCAAACCAAGAAAAGAGGTCAATAAAAAAAAAAAAAAAAAAAAGAGCTGAAATGTGCATAGAGCAACGTTTAGCTACAATACTCTTAAAGATTTGACCATTCAAGAGAAATTTTCTTGGCTCCTGCCTCAGATGAGGAAGAAGTGTTAAGAAGATGATGACAAAGTCCTAAAGACACATATTTGCAAATAGAAACTGCTAACCTTTAACAAGTGCTTGCTATTCCAGGAAATGCATCAAGTACTGTATACAGGCTATCTTTATTAACCCTCACAACAATCTCGGAAGTTAGATAATAGAATTATCCCCAATTTACAAATGAAGAAACTGAACAATGGAGACGTTAGGCCACTTGTCTAGGATTGTGAGTAAGTGCCAGTGCCAGTGCCAGTGGAACTCAGA
Source organism: Tragulus kanchil (assembly GCA_022376925.1). NCBI lineage: Eukaryota > Metazoa > Chordata > Mammalia > Artiodactyla > Tragulidae > Tragulus > Tragulus kanchil. Next base: position 58,181,245 of record JAIOJX010000001.1, on the reverse strand, counting down.
TTCATGTAACTCCCAAGTACATGCTCTTAATAATTTTGAAGATAATAATAATAATAGTAACCAAAATACATGAATTATAAAAATGAAAATCAATGAACCGAACTTTATAAAAAGTAAAAAATGTCTACTCTTAAAATGAGCTGTTAACAAAATGAAAAGGCAAGTCATAGGCCTGAGTAAAATATCTGTAACAGCTATATGTGACAAAGGCCTGTTATTCAGTTTATATAAACAATTCCAACTCAATAATGAATAGAAAAACCACCCAATAAAAAATGTGCAAAAGACTGGTAGAGATCTTTCACAAAAGAAAATACAGCAATTGTTAATAAGTATATAAAAACTCAAAATCATTAGTAATCATGAATGCAAATTGAACCCACAACGAGCTACCACCTCATACCTATTATCATAGCTATAATTTAAGAGGCTCATAATGTCAAGTGTTGGTAGGAAAGTGGAGCAATTGCAAATCTCATCTACTGCTGGTGGAATTGTAAAATGGCACAAGTATTTTTAAAAACCAATTTTATTGTTTCTTATAAAGGTAGATATATATATATATATATATATATATTTATCACATGATCTAGAAATTCCACTCTTACATGTTTACCTAAGAGAAATAAAAATGTATGTTCACGGAAAGACTTGTATATAAAGGTCCATAGGAACATAATTCATAATACTAGAAAGAACTTAAATGCCCATAAGCTGTTGAACTTAGAAAATCTGTGTTATGTTCACATTAAAATAATAATAATGATGATAAGAATCATAAAGAAAAGCTGCTGACAGACACAAAAACATAGAGTTCAGAGACCTTGTGCTAAGCAAAGACAAAGGAGTATATTCTGCATGGTTCAAAGTACAGGACGTTCTAGAACATATAAAATAAATCTACAGTTTACAAAGAAAAAATACCAGTTGTTACATGGGCCAAGGGTGTAGGAGATGCTGGAGATTTGCTATAAAGGAGCACAAACTTTTAAAGTAAATAGAAAGGTTTTCTACCTTAACTGGAATGGTAGATACATAGGTGTTTATATTTGTCAAACATCAATCATTTCAAATGTGTACATTTTCTACACATAAATTTGATAAAGATTTAAGAATTATTTTAAAGGACAATGCCTTTAAAAATTACTTGATTAAAAGAAAATTTGACTTAATAAGTCAACAGGATAAGTCACTGTTTATAACATGGTGTCCCAGAATCAGTCTTTTTTCTAAAAACCAAATCCAACCCAGCAGCTAGGGAGAAGTATTTGTTACATAAAGACAGTTATGCAATAGATCCTATTCTCTTCTGATGAATTCTCCTCTGGATGGTAGTTTTACTTTTCCTACTGGAAGCTGTTATGAAAAGTTGCTACAGATAGGCAGGGAATCCAGAAATTTCTGCTGTCACCAGCTTTCACAGGATATACAATGTCTCTGTCATTATTTCTTGAAGAGATCATAGTTACTCTGAAAGTTTGAAAGTTCAGTGTCTTTCTAAGCACAGATCTCAAGGCAGTCCAGAATCAGGTCCCTAGTGGCTCTCTGAAGGTACTAGTCTTGTAGAAATCAAAGAATGCATGGAAAGAGCCCTTGATCTTGCATTAGAACAACAAACCTGATTATTTACACTGTTATCTTATTCTGTACCCAGAAGCTGGGCATTGGGCTTCTCACTCTCTTGGTTTGGGATGAACCCACAAACACTCTGAGAGGATGTTCTTAGGAGTTTCAGCTGGAATTCATTACTCTTTCCTGGCAATATCTGAACCCAGGCCCCCCAGTATTCTAGATTTTCCATTAAGTATTGAGGCATAGTTACATTAAAATAATAATAATGATGATAAGAATCATAAAGAAAAGCTGCTGACAGACACAAAAACATAGAGTTCAGAGACCTTGTGCTAAGCAAAGACAAAGGAGTATATTCTGCATGGTTCAAAGTACAGGACGTTCTAGAACATATAAAATAAATCTACAGTTTACAAAGAAAAAATACCAGTTGTTACATGGGCCAAGGGTGTAGGAGATGCTGGAGATTTGCTATAAAGGAGCACAAACTTTTAAAGTAAATAGAAAGGTTTTCTACCTTAACTGGAATGGTAGATACATAGGTGTTTATATTTGTCAAACATCAATCATTTCAAATGTGTACATTTTCTACACATAAATTTGATAAAGATTTAAGAATTATTTTAAAGGACAATGCCTTTAAAAATTACTTGATTAAAAGAAAATTTGACTTAATAAGTCAACAGGATAAGTCACTGTTTATAACATGGTGTCCCAGAATCAGTCTTTTTTCTAAAAACCAAATCCAACCCAGCAGCTAGGGAGAAGTATTTGTTACATAAAGACAGTTATGCAATAGATCCTATTCTCTTCTGATGAATTCTCCTCTGGATGGTAGTTTTACTTTTCCTACTGGAAGCTGTTATGAAAAGTTGCTACAGATAGGCAGGGAATCCAGAAATTTCTGCTGTCACCAGCTTTCACAGGATATACAATGTCTCTGTCATTATTTCTTGAAGAGATCATAGTTACTCTGAAAGTTTGAAAGTTCAGTGTCTTTCTAAGCACAGATCTCAAGGCAGTCCAGAATCAGGTCCCTAGTGGCTCTCTGAAGGTACTAGTCTTGTAGAAATCAAAGAATGCATGGAAAGAGCCCTTGATCTTGCATTAGAACAACAAACCTGATTATTTACACTGTTATCTTATTCTGTACCCAGAAGCTGGGCATTGGGCTTCTCACTCTCTTGGTTTGGGATGAACCCACAAACACTCTGAGAGGATGTTCTTAGGAGTTTCAGCTGGAATTCATTACTCTTTCCTGGCAATATCTGAACCCAGGCCCCCCAGTATTCTAGATTTTCCATTAAGTATTGAGGCATAGTTACAGGTATCCTTTTTAAAATTTAACATAAAAACAGGACTTCAATTATGGCTCTAATTTCAAGTTCATAGTCATTAAAGAATAAAAAAAATCCTGGGGAAAAGGCATAATAAAATTTCATCTTTTCATAGATGAATAGTATTCCACTGTGTTTATAAATATATGTACACAATGTGTGTGTGTGTGTATGTATGTATGTATATTTTTCATCCATTCATCTGTTGATGGGCATTTAGGTTGTTTTCATATCTTGGCTATTGTAAATAATGCTTCAATGAACATAGGAGTACATATATCTTTACAAATTAGTGTTTTGGTAGTCAGACTTTGAAGTTACTATGCTAAGTGAAATAAGTCAGATGGAGAAAGACAAATACCAAAATACCACATGACTTTATTCAAATGTGGAATATAAAAAATATGAACAAATCAAACAAAAGCAAACATATAGATAAAGAGAACACGGTAGTGATTACCAAAGGGTAAGGATGGCTGGGAGAGAGTGAAATGGCTAAAAAAGATCAACTGAATGATGACAGATGGAAATAAAACTTTTGCTGTTAGTGTGTGCAGAAGTTAAAAGTACAAAATTGCACACATGAAACTTATATGTTATAAACCAATGTTACCAAAATTTAAACAGAAAGGCATAACTAGAGTTCAGTGGGATTGATCAATAGAAGGGCATTGCTTTTTCTCCTTATTACTCATAATAGGCAACTAGAGTAGAATGTCCATTGAATGGAGTATGTCATGTAAGATCTGGGCATATACAAGGTATCTGAAAAGTAAGGAAGCATAGGAAAAGTGTTTCATTTCTGTCTGTATTATGCTTTTTCACATTAATTTTTTTTTTTGGAAATACAGATCACAAGTATAATTTAGGCTGTGAATTAAAGCTTCATTCAATATTTAAATGCACTACAGAACAATTCTAAAATAATGTCACCAGGTTATATTGACAGTGAGGATAGGGAAGGCAATCTTTTTCTTTAAAGCTGTTCTCTCCAAGGTGGGTCATAGAATGGCTCACTCGTCAGCACTCTGCTGGTCACTGGGCGTAGCACCTAGGGATCACAATAAGCACTGGCTTCATTTGGAAACCAGGGCTAACTTGGCTAAAACCAGTTCAGCCCGCCTTAAGCGGTTGTGATGGAGTTCTGGGAGACTAAAGTCCCACGAAGGGATTCTACACATCAGATCATGACTCAGAAAGCCTGGTAGTCAAGTAGTGAGAGTTGTCAGAACAAAACAAAGAGATCAGAAGTCTAGGACAGGGCTTGGTGATTTGGTTCACTGAAGGAATCGGAACAAACTGAGGAAAAAAGTGGCTCCATTTCACCAGGAATGATGAATCTGTCAGATTTCTATGAGTATCACGTGATCAGCTAACACAACAAAACCCTTCTGTTTCTTACTTGGAGGTGAGTTCTTGAATATGATGCCCAAAGCAAAAACAGCAAAAGCAAAAGTAAACAACTGGGACAGCATCAGTCCTAACACTGGATGGAGGTAGAGGATACTTTCTATTTACTGTATACCTCTTACTAAAAGTGTTGTTGTTGTTCAGCTGCTCAGTTAGTGGCACTTTGCCAGCAAAATATTTGGAGGTTGAAGGAAAACTAACATACTGTTTAATAATAAATATCTATCATGTTTCCTGAATTTTCAAACATTCTATATATATTAGTTATGTCCTTGAGCATTGGGTTGTTTAAGTTGAATGAACCTGAAACTCAGGTAGCTGCTGTCATATGGTGGTATAGACATGGGTTATCCAGCTAATTCTTGCTCTTCACTTCTTTGCAGACATGGATCTCTAATGTAAGCTATAGATAACCATACCTCATTATCCTTTTCTGACATATATATTCTCTATTAAAGTTAACTCCATGAGCCTGGTGGTTAGGTGGCACAAGTTTATCAAAAGAAAAGTCACAGTCAAGATACCTGAAGTAAAAAGAATATCTGGTACAATTGCATAGACTGTTATCAATCCTAATTAGTTTGTTGTTGTTCAATTACTAAATCATGTCTGACTCTTTATGACTCCATGGAGTGCAGCACACCAGGCCTCCCTGTCCCTCACTGTCTCCCAGAGTTTGCCCTAATTGGCTTAATCAAATTGATAGAGCCACTATGGAAGACAGTATGGAGAGTCCTCAAAAAAAAAACTAGGAACAGAACCACCATATGACCCAGCAATCCTGCTACTAGACATATACCCTGAGGAAATCAAAATTGAAAGAGATCCATGGACCCCACTGTTCATTGCAGCACTATTTACAATAGCTAGAACATGGAAGCAACCTAGATGGTCATTGAAAGATGAATGGATAAAGAAGCTGTGGTACATACACACAATGGAATATTATTCAGTCATAAAAAGAAATGCATGCATTTGAGTCAGTTCTAATGATGTAGATAAATCTAGAATCTATTATATAGAATGAAGTATGTCAGAGAAAGATAAATATTGTACACTGACACATATATATGGAGTCTAGAAAGATGGTGCTGATAAATGTATATGCAGAGCAGCAATGGAGAGAGGGACATGGAGAACAGTCTTATGGACATTGGGGTGAGGGAGGGGAACATGCTGTGGGAATAGAGGATCTCAAACAGGGGCTCTGTGGTGACCTGGTGGGGTGGGATGGGGAGGGAGATGGGGGGACATATGTATAACCTATGGCAGATTCAGGTTGACGTGTGGCAGGAAACAACTAAAAAAAAAAAAAAATCCTACTACCCACCCCGTCCCCAGTCTAACTAGAACTCACTTCAAATCATTCCAGCTTTGAAATCTTGCCCTAGGTCTCAGCATGGGCATAAGTCCTGTTTGCTGCCTGCCTGAACTATTGGCTCTGATATAGGCTGAGGGGGGCATCAAATCTTGGCATGAGGCTAGTCACTTTAGGCACTGAAATCTCTTAATCACTCGCTAACTATAATTAGTCTCTACTAAGACCTTATTTATTTCTGACTCACAGGCTGTTCTCACTTCAGTTTAAACTTCGGGTATTCTTCCTGGACAGAGGCTAGGGAAGAACATCTTCACTCTTCTCAAGTGCTATGGGCTTAAAAAAGAAAACCCTAAAACGTTCAAAAGGCAGTAGCAATATACAGAATGATTGTTCCTCTACTAGAACAAAAAGCTCCTTTTAGAGAACTCTTTATGATAACCATTCATTCATTCTCTTTCTTTCTCGCATTCAAAAATTTTAATTGTGGTTAAAATATACATAACACACAATTTATTATTTTAGTCGTTTTCAGTATACAAGTCTTTCAGTACATTCATGATGCGCAACGATTCTAATAGGTCAAAATTGAAAGAGATCCATGGACCCCACTGTTCATTGCAGCACTATTTACAATAGCTAGAACATGGAAGCAACCTAGATGGTCATTGAAAGATGAATGGATAAAGAAGCTGTGGTACATACACACAATGGAATATTATTCAGTCATAAAAAGAAATGCATGCATTTGAGTCAGTTCTAATGATGTAGATAAATCTAGAATCTATTATATAGAATGAAGTATGTCAGAGAAAGATAAATATTGTACACTGACACATATATATGGAGTCTAGAAAGATGGTGCTGATAAATGTATATGCAGAGCAGCAATGGAGAGAGGGACATGGAGAACAGTCTTATGGACATTGGGGTGAGGGAGGGGAACATGCTGTGGGAATAGAGGATCTCAAACAGGGGCTCTGTGGTGACCTGGTGGGGTGGGATGGGGAGGGAGATGGGGGGACATATGTATAACCTATGGCAGATTCAGGTTGACGTGTGGCAGGAAACAACTAAAAAAAAAAAAAAAATCCTACTACCCACCCCGTCCCCAGTCTAACTAGAACTCACTTCAAATCATTCCAGCTTTGAAATCTTGCCCTAGGTCTCAGCATGGGCATAAGTCCTGTTTGCTGCCTGCCTGAACTATTGGCTCTGATATAGGCTGAGGGGGGCATCAAATCTTGGCATGAGGCTAGTCACTTTAGGCACTGAAATCTCTTAATCACTCGCTAACTATAATTAGTCTCTACTAAGACCTTATTTATTTCTGACTCACAGGCTGTTCTCACTTCAGTTTAAACTTCGGGTATTCTTCCTGGACAGAGGCTAGGGAAGAACATCTTCACTCTTCTCAAGTGCTATGGGCTTAAAAAAGAAAACCCTAAAACGTTCAAAAGGCAGTAGCAATATACAGAATGATTGTTCCTCTACTAGAACAAAAAGCTCCTTTTAGAGAACTCTTTATGATAACCATTCATTCATTCTCTTTCTTTCTCGCATTCAAAAATTTTAATTGTGGTTAAAATATACATAACACACAATTTATTATTTTAGTCGTTTTCAGTATACAAGTCAGTGGTATTCAGTACATTCATGATGCGGTGCAGTTATCACCACTGTCCATTTCAACAACTTTTTTTTATATCTATGTCTCTTTTAATAAATGATAATATCAATATTGATCTCCTTGCTTAAAAATCTCCAATTTCTGCCCAATTAATTTCTTGTCTACAATTAACTGGCTTTTTTTAAAGAGATACTTTTAAAAATTTCATTTATTTATTTTTGGCTATTCTGGGTTGTCACTGCTGCTACAGGCTCTTCTCTAGTTGCAGGGAGCGGGGGTTACTCTCTAGTTGAAGTGAGCAGACTTCTTGTTGCCGTGACTTCTCCTGTTGTGGAACTCGGGCTCTTGGGCATACAGGCTTCAGTAGTTGCGGCACATGGGCTCCATAGTTGTGGCTTTGAGGCCCTAGAGCATAGGCTCAATAGTTGTGGCTTACATGCTTGCTCTGCCGCATGTGGGATCTTCCCAGATCAGGGATTGAGCCCGTGTCTCCTGCATTGACAGGCAAGCTCTTTACCACTGAGCTACCAGAGAAGCCCTTAGCTGGCTTTTAAAGAGCTATCCATCAGGTCTTCCTTCTTCCCATTTTTTTTTTCATTCTAGAGCTTCTAAAATATTTTGAACATACAGAATCAACCTTAAACCTTTTTTTTAAGCAGTTGTTCAGAATAGCAGTTTCCTCACAGATAGATTATTGCAAAAGGATTGGGACACACTCCCATGATACAGCAGATGAGGTTTCAGACCAGATCCTAGAGAGGAGTTGAGTTTCTCCCTACTGAACTCTGCCTTTATTTCAGGAAGTTGTTACCGAGTAATTTGTGGTAAGTCATTGGGCTAGAAGAGCAGGTGCCAGCTCTGATGGCCTTAGACAAAGCTAATATAGTCCACACTGTATGCTCACTTATAGCTATCTTTAAAATAATTTTGATACAATAAATTAGCTACAATCATAAATAATTAAGTTAGTCTTGTAAGTCCACACAGGGAAAATGGGAAAAACACAGAAGTCTGTGAAAGTTTTCTAATATTTGTTTTGGTTATAGTGTATCTATCAACAGGTTGTTTCAGTATTTTAAAAAATAACTCTGGGGCTTCCCTGGTGGTCCAGTGGGTAAGGACACTGTCTTGCAGTGCAGGGAGCACCGGTTCGATCCCTGGCCTGGGAAGATCCCACGTGCCACGGAGCGGCTGGACCAATGTGTCCAATTACCGAGCTGGAGCTCTGGAGTGCATGCACCCAGAGCTGGTGCTCTGTGACAACAGACGCCACCGTAATGGGAGGCCCACACGGGCCAAAGAATAAAGATGGATGATACTAGACAAATGAAAGACCAGTGGAAGTGGCCTGCCCACCCCCCTCCCTCCCCACCCCTGCCAAAATAAATAAATAAATGTTACTCTCTAGACAGACTTCTTGTTGCCGTGACTTGTTGTGGAACTCGGGCTCTTGGGCATACAGGCTTCAGTAGTTGCGGCACATGGGCTCCATAGTTGTGGCTTTGAGGCCCTAGAGCATAGGCTCAATAGTTGTGGCTTACATGCTTGCTCTGCCGCATGTGGGATCTTCCCAGATCAGGGATTGAGCCCGTGTCTCCTGCATTGACAGGCAAGCTCTTTACCACTGAGCTACCAGAGAAGCCCTTAGCTGGCTTTTAAAGAGCTATCCATCAGGTCTTCCTTCTTCCCATTTTTTTTTTCATTCTAGAGCTTCTAAAATATTTTGAACATACAGAATCAACCTTAAACCTTTTTTTTAAGCAGTTGTTCAGAATAGCAGTTTCCTCACAGATAGATTATTGCAAAAGGATTGGGACACACTCCCATGATACAGCAGATGAGGTTTCAGACCAGATCCTAGAGAGGAGTTGAGTTTCTCCCTACTGAACTCTGCCTTTATTTCAGGAAGTTGTTACCGAGTAATTTGTGGTAAGTCATTGGGCTAGAAGAGCAGGTACGCAGCTCTGATGGCCTTAGACAAAGCTAATATAGTCCACACTGTATGCTCACTTATAGCTATCTTTAAAATAATTTTGATACAATAAATTAGCTACAATCATAAATAATTAAGTTAGTCTTGTAAGTCCACACAGGGAAAATGGGAAAAACACAGAAGTCTGTGAAAGTTTTCTAATATTTGTTTTGGTTATAGTGTATCTATCAACAGGTTGTTTCAGTATTTTAAAAAATAACTCTGGGGCTTCCCTGGTGGTCCAGTGGGTAAGGACACTGTCTTGCAGTGCAGGGAGCACCGGTTCGATCCCTGGCCTGGGAAGATCCCACGTGCCACGGAGCGGCTGGACCAATGTGTCCAATTACCGAGCTGGAGCTCTGGAGTGCATGCACCCAGAGCTGGTGCTCTGTGACAACAGACGCCACCGTAATGGGAGGCCCACACGGGCCAAAGAATAAAGATGGATGATACTAGACAAATGAAAGACCAGTGGAAGTGGCCTGCCCACCCCCCTCCCTCCCCACCCCTGCCAAAATAAATAAATAAATGTTAAAAAAAACACCAAACTCTGATCCTATCTATGCCAGATCAATCTGTTTTTAAACAGTGGTATTTCAAAATTTAAATGTTCCATTAATACTTTCCTGCTCTGTACTAGAAATCAGAACTATTCAAGTCAGAAACATTAATTCTCTAGCCTTTCATTTTCTTCCCTGATAAAATGACTCATTTTTACTGAGTCTTCAATTTGAAGTTCTACTGTATTTGCCTACTCACTCTTTCCTTCATTCTTCTTTCTAAGCTGCCTTTTAAACTGGAAACATGTCTGTCCTTAGATGTTTCAAGAACTCTCTCAGGACTGCTTTCTTTTGGTGAATGAAAAATCTTTGTCATTTTAGAGCTTGATTACATAAATGAACCATTACAGGACCATTTTGTAACAAAGACAACTAAAGTTGGCTTAAGTGAAATTACATGGGAATATATCCACACCCAATGTGTTGGATTATTTTATAATTTACCCTAGCCTAAAAGGATACAGAATAAAAGTAATACAAATGTCAATGAAATAAACATATAATGGTCTTCTCCTCCTGAACTTATTTTAAGGATCAAAGTGCTGTCCTTAAATTAACCATATCCCCTTAGCAGTTCCCTTATAAAGCTTTATTTGACTAATTTAGCTTGCAAAGGTCTCTTATTTCTCTGAATTCTTACAGCAGTCACAGGGCTCTTTCTCTTTTATGCTATACACTTATATGTCTATACACTTCTGCCAAACACAGCTGATCATATTCCTCTACTCAAAAGTCTCTCGCAGATCCACACCACCTTGAGCAAAATTACAAAATCTTTATCAGAAACATTAAAACCCTTTATTACCTGCCCCCACTTTTCTTCTCTGGCCTCAAAACTCTTCCTGGGGCTTCCCTGGTGGTCCAGTGGGTAAGGATACCGTCTTGCAGTGCAAGGGGGGCCGGTTCGTTCCCTGGCCTGGGAAGATCCCATGTGCTGCGGAGCAGCTGGACTGATGTGTACAATCACTGAGCCGGAGCTCTGGAGCATGTGCACCCAGAGCCAGTGCTCTGTGACAGCAGAGGCCACCGTGATGGCAGGCCCACACAGGCCAAAGAACAAAGATGGATGAAAATAGATAAATGAAAGACCAATAAAAGTGGCCCACTGGCCCCTCTCCCTCCCTAACCCACCCGCAACCCCCCCCAAAAAAAACTCTTCCTGAAGTATAAACACTATCCTTCAGTGATGTGACACAACTGAGTGACCTTAAATATACCACAGAGCTTCCCTGGTGGCCCAGCAATAAGGAATCTGCTTGCAATGCAAGAGGTTGTATCCCTGGGTTGGGAAGATCCCTTGGAGAAGGAAATGCCAACCCACTCCAGTATTCTGCCCTAGAGATTTCCATGGAGGAATGGAGCCTGGTAGGTTATAGTCCATGAGGTTGCAAAGAGTTGGACGTGAGTAAGCAACTAAACAACAGCAACAAATATGTTATACCATATCCTACTTTGCATATCAGCACACATTCCTTCCAATTGGAATAGCCCGTTCCCTTTCTACACATGTTTTAATACCTGGTCAAGAGTAACTTCCTTTATGAAAACTTCTCTGACATAGGCTAAACTAATATATTATGAACTTTTCATAATTAAAACAGTATGGTACTGATATAGAAACAAATATATAAATGAAACATAACAGACTCCAAAACAGGACCCATATATATCTGAGAAATGAGGTCAAAATAAAGGAGGCATCCCACACAAATAACATCAGAACAACAGGCCATTTGCTTTGAAAAAAAAGAAAAAAGATCCATACTACATGCCACTACAAAAGTTAAATCAATTTTTTACAATGAACCATAAAAATGCCACCGTATAAAATATAAGTCAATATGGGAAATTATTTGAAATTTTTTTGGTGGGAAAGAAATCTTTTTTTTTTTAAAAAAAAAGAGTAAACAAAATACCTCAATAAAATGATTGCTAAATTTAACCTCATCAAACTAAAAACTTCTGTATGGCAAGATATTCTAAACAACTTTAAACAAAAAGCAATAGTCCAGGTATAATTATTTCAGTTATTTATAATATATAAGATATGATATTTACTAGAATCAACTTAAACAAAAAGCCGGAGCTCTGGAGCATGTGCACCCAGAGCCAGTGCTCTGTGACAGCAGAGGCCACCGTGATGGCAGGCCCACACAGGCCAAAGAACAAAGATGGATGAAAATAGATAAATGAAAGACCAATAAAAGTGGCCCACTGGCCCCTCTCCCTCCCTAACCCACCCGCAACCCCCCCCAAAAAAAACTCTTCCTGAAGTATAAACACTATCCTTCAGTGATGTGACACAACTGAGTGACCTTAAATATACCACAGAGCTTCCCTGGTGGCCCAGCAATAAGGAATCTGCTTGCAATGCAAGAGGTTGTATCCCTGGGTTGGGAAGATCCCTTGGAGAAGGAAATGCCAACCCACTCCAGTATTCTGCCCTAGAGATTTCCATGGAGGAATGGAGCCTGGTAGGTTATAGTCCATGAGGTTGCAAAGAGTTGGACGTGAGTAAGCAACTAAACAACAGCAACAAATATGTTATACCATATCCTACTTTGCATATCAGCACACATTCCTTCCAATTGGAATAGCCCGTTCCCTTTCTACACATGTTTTAATACCTGGTCAAGAGTAACTTCCTTTATGAAAACTTCTCTGACATAGGCTAAACTAATATATTATGAACTTTTCATAATTAAAACAGTATGGTACTGATATAGAAACAAATATATAAATGAAACATAACAGACTCCAAAACAGGACCCATATATATCTGAGAAATGAGGTCAAAATAAAGGAGGCATCCCACACAAATAACATCAGAACAACAGGCCATTTGCTTTGAAAAAAAAGAAAAAAGATCCATACTACATGCCACTACAAAAGTTAAATCAATTTTTTACAATGAACCATAAAAATGCCACCGTATAAAATATAAGTCAATATGGGAAATTATTTGAAATTTTTTTGGTGGGAAAGAAATCTTTTTTTTTTTAAAAAAAAAGAGTAAACAAAATACCTCAATAAAATGATTGCTAAATTTAACCTCATCAAACTAAAAACTTCTGTATGGCAAGATATTCTAAACAACTTTAAACAAAAAAGCAATAGTCCAGGTATAATTATTTCAGTTATTTATAATATATAAGATATGATATTAGTAGCCAGAATATATAAAGAACTTCAGAAATTCAATTAGAAAAGAAAAAACTCTCCAACAGAAACACAGGCAGAAAATATGAAAAAGTCACAGAATAGAAAACACAAATGTTCAATAAACATATGAAGAGATGTTCAGTCTCAACAAGTAAATATGGAAATGTTTGTTTAGAAAACAGTAAAGAGATTTTAAACCACCAGATAGACAAATAATGCATTCGTTTGATGATACAAAATCCAGCAACTCTTTTCCTCAGTGTAAAAACACATGTACATACAAGAATGCTCACTGCAGTGCTATTTGTAATACTGATAGGTTAGAAACCCTAAATGAATATCAATAGGGGGACTAAATGAACAAACTGTAGTATGTCTATACTATGGAACACTATGCAAGAATTTACAAGGATGTGTTACTGATAAGGCATAATGCTGAATGAAGCAGAAGCAAAATTGCAGATATTTTTGTACAGAAAATGTCAATTTCATAAAAAGAAAATAAAAATAACACTGTATATTTTCTATCAATACATATCTATATATATAAATACTCAGAAAAATTTCTGCCTTAAAGGGACACTAACCTTATCTATGGTATATTATGAGCTACTTATATAATTAAGAATTAAAGACAGAAATAGGTTTCTTTGTATTTAAACATTATTTACTGTGAACTGTTTTTGTAAGACTCAAAGGCCATTTCTTCAATTTTAGAGTTTATGACTGATTATTCAAGGCAGGGACAGTACTAAAGATAAAGCTCTACCCTCATTATCTCATTTAGCTTCTCCAACAACCAGGGCCAAGATTAGGGGGGGATAAGTGAGGACAAGTTACTCAAGTACGAACTGGATCCTGGCTTTATTTTAAAAATTTGATATTTCATTCATTATGTATTTTTGCATTTATTCTGTTTTTTTAAAAGATTACATTAGATATTATGTATTTTGATTACTTTTTGCTTCCCTCTACATTTTGCACCCATGGTGAGTGCCTTATTCACCTCTCCACAGCACTTTACATTTAAACAAAAAGCAATAGTCCAGGTATAATTATTTCAGTTATTTATAATATATAAGATATGATATTAGTAGCCAGAATATATAAAGAACTTCAGAAATTCAATTAGAAAAGAAAAAACTCTCCAACAGAAACACAGGCAGAAAATATGAAAAAGTCACAGAATAGAAAACACAAATGTTCAATAAACATATGAAGAGATGTTCAGTCTCAACAAGTAAATATGGAAATGTTTGTTTAGAAAACAGTAAAGAGATTTTAAACCACCAGATAGACAAATAATGCATTCGTTTGATGATACAAAATCCAGCAACTCTTTTCCTCAGTGTAAAAACACATGTACATACAAGAATGCTCACTGCAGTGCTATTTGTAATACTGATAGGTTAGAAACCCTAAATGAATATCAATAGGGGGACTAAATGAACAAACTGTAGTATGTCTATACTATGGAACACTATGCAAGAATTTACAAGGATGTGTTACTGATAAGGCATAATGCTGAATGAAGCAGAAGCAAAATTGCAGATATTTTTGTACAGAAAATGTCAATTTCATAAAAAGAAAATAAAAATAACACTGTATATTTTCTATCAATACATATCTATATATATAAATACTCAGAAAAATTTCTGCCTTAAAGGGACACTAACCTTATCTATGGTATATTATGAGCTACTTATATAATTAAGAATTAAAGACAGAAATAGGTTTCTTTGTATTTAAACATTATTTACTGTGAACTGTTTTTGTAAGACTCAAAGGCCATTTCTTCAATTTTAGAGTTTATGACTGATTATTCAAGGCAGGGACAGTACTAAAGATAAAGCTCTACCCTCATTATCTCATTTAGCTTCTCCAACAACCAGGGCCAAGATTAGGGGGGGATAAGTGAGGACAAGTTACTCAAGTACGAACTGGATCCTGGCTTTATTTTAAAAATTTGATATTTCATTCATTATGTATTTTTGCATTTATTCTGTTTTTTTAAAAGATTACATTAGATATTATGTATTTTGATTACTTTTTGCTTCCCTCTACATTTTGCACCCATGGTGAGTGCCTTATTCACCTCTCCACAGCACAAGCCCTGTGTTACAATATGAGTCTGCTACGTGCTTAGTTGCTCAGTCATGTCCGGTCTTTTCAACCCCATGGATTGTAGCCCACCAGGCTCCTCTGTTCATGGAAAACTCTAGGCAAGAATATGGAGTAGGTAGTCATTCCCTTCTTCAGGGGATCTTCCTGACCCAGGTCTTCTATACTACAGGCAGATTCTTTACAGCCACCAGGGAAGCCTGTAAATCTGGTATCATTACATCCAATTTACAGGTGAGGAAGTTGGTCTGAGGCCACACACAAAGCAAGCTAGTAAGTAACAGAGCCAGGATTCAAACTCAGGCCCATTGGACTAAGTAAGTAAGCATCTATGTTTACCAACACAAAGTTTTTGTATAATTTTACTTTGTTTTGTTTTTAGTTCAATGGACCTATGTTAATTCCCAATGATAATAATGTACTTTATATATCTTCCATGAAGCTATGCTTCACTTCCTTTTTGGCAATTTAGACTTGGCACCCAGTTCATGGGTGCACTCTGTACTCTGCATCGCTTACCATCTGTCAAAGAGATATGGAAAAATCTTGTCAGTAATAGGATATGAATTATGCAATACTGGAGTGGTTTTGCCCATGCTCTATAAGAAAACAACCATAAAACTATGTAGACATGAAGGCAGATTTATTGACTCCACCTTATTTTGAAAAAGGGGTACTTAAAAGATAAATCATTAATGACTCATTGTGAATTTTCACACCTATTTTGGGAAACAACCAAGGAACAGGTATTTACTGAATACTCATCTCCCCTCTTGGTGGTTCTCTACCAGGGTAGTAGAGCCCTGACATGGGAATTTGGAAATGTGTAGGAAAGTATTTTGGTTACCCAAATGACAAGTTGAAAAGGAGTATTTGACATAAAGTCAAGAAAAGGAGAGATTAAACAACTGGTCATGAAGGTGGGGAGAAAATTTGGGGAGTCAGATAGGACTTCAGGGAAGTTTTATTACAAGTGTTTGTGATGTTTGCAGATGAAAAGAAAAGCATCCCAGACAAAGGAAAGATCTTGAGCAATTAACATGTTTTTGACTACTATTCACTACTGCTGACTGCTACTGACTACTATTCACTACTCACTATATGCCCGGAATAGTTCTAAGTGTTTTACAGGTTTTACCTCATTCCTCACAGAAATTTTATGAGGTTATCAACTCTATGAGATTAGGATAAGATCATAAGAACTCCCTGTCAGACTAAATGTCACTTACTATATTTCTATAATGGATAGCCTCAATAATATGCTCATCAGCATTTAAAGATTGAGAGACATTCCAGTGGTAAGATGCCCATTTAATATTATTTAACCCAAACTCTAACTTATTTGGTGGAAAAATAATTTTATCTGTAAACTTCTCTCTATAACAGGGTTCCAAATGAACATATTCTGGGAAACTCTGTAGATATTGGAAAATTAAGCTGGTTTCAGGAGAAATGGAAAGGAAGATATAAATATAATTTGAAAGTTTTAGTCATCAAAGAAAATCTTTCCTTTCACAACACTACAGAATGTTCTGTGCTATTATTTTGTTGATATAATGAGAAAGAAGTAACATGATGTGATCAAAATTTATTCAAACAATTTTACCTAATTAGTCTATCCCAGCATGATGTTATTATTTGACAGTCATTCTATATTTCATCTATGAGAATAAACTAAAATGAATAGTTCATACCATATTTAAAAGTAGAAAAGATTTGTCTTACCAGGTGCTAAAATGAAATATAAAGGCAAAGTAAACAAAACAGTATGGCATTAGCTTGAAAAGTATCAGTGGATCAGAAAAGATAACACAGAGACCTAACAAAGTGTAGTTAGGAACTCATTTATGTTGAAGGTGGTAGGACAAATCAGTAGATATGGTCATAAAAGTTATTCTATTAATAGTTACATGGTTATGTCACTTAAATATATATAAATTTCAAATAGATCCTAACTCTACAGTTTATACTGAAACAAATTCTAAATGACTTGAAAATGTTAAAAAAAATGGTTATGTCACTTAAATATATATAAATTTCAAATAGATAACTTTAAAGGGGATGTTTGCAGATGAAAAGAAAAGCATCCCAGACAAAGGAAAGATCTTGAGCAATTAACATGTTTTTGACTACTATTCACTACTGCTGACTGCTACTGACTACTATTCACTACTCACTATATGCCCGGAATAGTTCTAAGTGTTTTACAGGTTTTACCTCATTCCTCACAGAAATTTTATGAGGTTATCAACTCTATGAGATTAGGATAAGATCATAAGAACTCCCTGTCAGACTAAATGTCACTTACTATATTTCTATAATGGATAGCCTCAATAATATGCTCATCAGCATTTAAAGATTGAGAGACATTCCAGTGGTAAGATGCCCATTTAATATTATTTAACCCAAACTCTAACTTATTTGGTGGAAAAATAATTTTATCTGTAAACTTCTCTCTATAACAGGGTTCCAAATGAACATATTCTGGGAAACTCTGTAGATATTGGAAAATTAAGCTGGTTTCAGGAGAAATGGAAAGGAAGATATAAATATAATTTGAAAGTTTTAGTCATCAAAGAAAATCTTTCCTTTCACAACACTACAGAATGTTCTGTGCTATTATTTTGTTGATATAATGAGAAAGAAGTAACATGATGTGATCAAAATTTATTCAAACAATTTTACCTAATTAGTCTATCCCAGCATGATGTTATTATTTGACAGTCATTCTATATTTCATCTATGAGAATAAACTAAAATGAATAGTTCATACCATATTTAAAAGTAGAAAAGATTTGTCTTACCAGGTGCTAAAATGAAATATAAAGGCAAAGTAAACAAAACAGTATGGCATTAGCTTGAAAAGTATCAGTGGATCAGAAAAGATAACACAGAGACCTAACAAAGTGTAGTTAGGAACTCATTTATGTTGAAGGTGGTAGGACAAATCAGTAGATATGGTCATAAAAGTTATTCTATTAATAGTTACATGGTTATGTCACTTAAATATATATAAATTTCAAATAGATCCTAACTCTACAGTTTATACTGAAACAAATTCTAAATGACTTGAAAATGCTAAATGAAGATAAGAAACCTAGAAAAAATATAGGTGAAAGTTTATAAAATTATGTTAACAGATGGCACTTTACAAGCATAAACTCATTGGAAAAAAAATAAATGTTTAATATATTTTATGCTCTCATTGAAATGGTCAGTGGTGAAAAAAAAATTGCATCCTTTCTGCAATTGGATAATACAAATTGTTCTCAAGTATACATTTTTCAAATATACTGATCAAAAATTAATTCACACTGAATTTTACATCTAAATGTAAGAACTGAAAAAAGAGAACTTCTGGAAAAAAAAAAACAAGTAACCTTGGGTTAGGCAAATATATCTTAAATGTGACACACATACATATCACATGAATTACAAATTTTTAAAAAATGGTTATCTTTTTTATCTTTTATCAAATTTAAAACTTTTACCATTTATAAAACACTATTAAGGAAATGAAAGGTAAGTCCAAGACTAAGAAGAAAAAATTGCAAAACATTTAATAAAGAATGTGGGTCTTTATATGTAAAGAACTCTTACAACTCAATGATAAGCAGTCAAATTCTCTGATTTAAAAAAAACAATGGGGGGCTTCCCTGGTGGTCCAGTGGGTAAGGACACCACCTTGCAGTGCAAGGGGCGCCGGTTCGATCCCTGGCCTGGGAAGATCCCACGTGCCATGGAGCAGCTGGATGGATGTATCCAACTACCAAGCTGGAGCTCTGGAGCGCATGCCCCCAGAGCCAGTGCTCTGCAGCGAGAGAGGCCACTGCAATGGGAGGCCCACACAGGCTAGAGAACAAAGATGGAAATAAATACCAATAGAAGTGGCCAAAAAATATATTAAAAAAATTTTTTTAAAAAGCAATGGGCAAAATAGGGCTTTCCTGGTAGTCCAGTGGGTAAAGAGTCCGCCTTGCAGTGTTCCATCCCTAGCCCAGGAAGACCCCACATGCTGCATAATAGCTGGACAGGTGTGTCCAATTACGAGCTAATGCTCTAGAGTCCATGCGCCCAGAGCCGGTGCTCTGCAAGGAGAGGGCCCTTGCAATGGAAGGCCCACACAGGCCAGAGAATAAAGATGGGTGAAAATAAAACCAATGAAAGAGGCCAAAATTTTTTTTTTAAATGGGCAAAATATCTGAACACTTACTTCATCAAAGATGGATATAAAACAAACCTAGAAAAATATAGGTGAAAGTTTATAAAATTATGTTAACAGATGGCACTTTACAAGCATAAACTCATTGGAAAAAAAATAAATGTTTAATATATTTTATGCTCTCATTGAAATGGTCAGTGGTGAAAAAAAAATTGCATCCTTTCTGCAATTGGATAATACAAATTGTTCTCAAGTATACATTTTTCAAATATACTGATCAAAAATTAATTCACACTGAATTTTACATCTAAATGTAAGAACTGAAAAAAGAGAACTTCTGGAAAAAAAAAAACAAGTAACCTTGGGTTAGGCAAATATATCTTAAATGTGACACACATACATATCACATGAATTACAAATTTTTAAAAAATGGTTATCTTTTTTATCTTTTATCAAATTTAAAACTTTTACCATTTATAAAACACTATTAAGGAAATGAAAGGTAAGTCCAAGACTAAGAAGAAAAAATTGCAAAACATTTAATAAAGAATGTGGGTCTTTATATGTAAAGAACTCTTACAACTCAATGATAAGCAGTCAAATTCTCTGATTTAAAAAAAACAATGGGGGGCTTCCCTGGTGGTCCAGTGGGTAAGGACACCACCTTGCAGTGCAAGGGGCGCCGGTTCGATCCCTGGCCTGGGAAGATCCCACGTGCCATGGAGCAGCTGGATGGATGTATCCAACTACCAAGCTGGAGCTCTGGAGCGCATGCCCCCAGAGCCAGTGCTCTGCAGCGAGAGAGGCCACTGCAATGGGAGGCCCACACAGGCTAGAGAACAAAGATGGAAATAAATACCAATAGAAGTGGCCAAAAAATATATTAAAAAAATTTTTTTAAAAAGCAATGGGCAAAATAGGGCTTTCCTGGTAGTCCAGTGGGTAAAGAGTCCGCCTTGCAGTGTTCCATCCCTAGCCCAGGAAGACCCCACATGCTGCATAATAGCTGGACAGGTGTGTCCAATTACGAGCTAATGCTCTAGAGTCCATGCGCCCAGAGCCGGTGCTCTGCAAGGAGAGGCCATTGCAATGGAAGGCCCACACAGGCCAGAGAATAAAGATGGGTGAAAATAAAACCAATGAAAGAGGCCAAAATTTTTTTTTAAAATGGGCAAAATATCTGAACACTTACTTCATCAAAGATGATATAGGGCTCATAAAACTCAACATCAAAAAAGCAAACAGCCTAATAAAGAAATGTGCAGAAGACCTGAATAGACAAAGAAGATATGCAGATGGTGACTTGGCATATCAAAAGAGGGCTTAACATCACTAATCACTGGATAAATGCAAATCAAACCCAAAATGATATCACCTCACATCTGTCAGAATGACTATCATTGAAAATTCTACATATAATAAAGGTTGATGAGAAAGTAGAGAAAACAGTAAGTACACCGTTGATGGGAATGTAAACTGGAGCAGTCACTAAGGAATACAATATGACTGTTCCTCAAAAAACTAAAAATAGAACTATCATATGATCCAGTAATTCCACTCTTGAGTATATATTTAAAGAAAACAAAAACACTAATTTGGAAGGATACATGTATCCCAATGTTCATAGAAGCATTATTTATAATATCCAAGATATGGAAGCAACAGAAGTGACCATCAACAGATGAACGGAAACATACACATAATGGACTATTACTCAGACACAAAAAAGGAATAAAATTTTGTCATTTGTAGCAACATGCATGGACTTGGAAAACATTATGCTTAGTAAAATCAATCAGACAGAGAAAGGCAAATATTGTACATTATCATTGATATGTGCAACCTAAAAAGTAAAACAAAACTAGTGAATATAACTAAAAAGAAACAGATTCACAGATACAGAGTACAAACTAGTGGTTACCAGTGGGCAAAGGGATGAGGGAAGGGGCAAGATAGGGGTAGGGGAGTAAGAGGCACAAACTGCTATGCATAAAATAAATAAGTTACAAGGATATATTGTTCATCACTGGGAATACAGCCAATATTTTTAAATATCTTTATTTTTGGCAGTAAACAACTCTTTAAAAAATAGAGTATAACCTATAAAAATATTAAATCACTCTGTTGTACACCTACAATATTTTTAAATATCTTTATTTTTGGCAGTAAACAACTAAAATGAGATACTTAAAATAAAACCAATGAAAGAGGCCAAAATTTTTTTTTAAAATGGGCAAAATATCTGAACACTTACTTCATCAAAGATGATATAGGGCTCATAAAACTCAACATCAAAAAAGCAAACAGCCTAATAAAGAAATGTGCAGAAGACCTGAATAGACAAAGAAGATATGCAGATGGTGACTTGGCATATCAAAAGAGGGCTTAACATCACTAATCACTGGATAAATGCAAATCAAACCCAAAATGATATCACCTCACATCTGTCAGAATGACTATCATTGAAAATTCTACATATAATAAAGGTTGATGAGAAAGTAGAGAAAACAGTAAGTACACCGTTGATGGGAATGTAAACTGGAGCAGTCACTAAGGAATACAATATGACTGTTCCTCAAAAAACTAAAAATAGAACTATCATATGATCCAGTAATTCCACTCTTGAGTATATATTTAAAGAAAACAAAAACACTAATTTGGAAGGATACATGTATCCCAATGTTCATAGAAGCATTATTTATAATATCCAAGATATGGAAGCAACAGAAGTGACCATCAACAGATGAACGGAAACATACACATAATGGACTATTACTCAGACACAAAAAAGGAATAAAATTTTGTCATTTGTAGCAACATGCATGGACTTGGAAAACATTATGCTTAGTAAAATCAATCAGACAGAGAAAGGCAAATATTGTACATTATCATTGATATGTGCAACCTAAAAAGTAAAACAAAACTAGTGAATATAACTAAAAAGAAACAGATTCACAGATACAGAGTACAAACTAGTGGTTACCAGTGGGCAAAGGGATGAGGGAAGGGGCAAGATAGGGGTAGGGGAGTAAGAGGCACAAACTGCTATGCATAAAATAAATAAGTTACAAGGATATATTGTTCATCACTGGGAATACAGCCAATATTTTTAAATATCTTTATTTTTGGCAGTAAACAACTCTTTAAAAAATAGAGTATAACCTATAAAAATATTAAATCACTCTGTTGTACACCTACAAATATATAATGTTGTAAATCAACTATACTTCAGTTTTAAAAAGATGATACATGAACGGTAAATAAAGCACATAAAAATAGCGTCATTAGCCATTAAGAAAACACAAATTAACACTAAACTGAGATGCTACTTCATTCACATGCAGTAGAATGAGTACGATAAAAAATATTGACAATACCATTATGCTGACAAGTATGTGGAACAACTGGAATTCTTGACAGAATACAAGATAATATAGCACTATAGAAAATAGTTTGTTTCTTTCAAACTTGCACTTACTATTATGGAGAGGCAATTCTATTCAAGGGCAGTAAAAGCATTTATCATCACAAAGAATGATCATTGCAGCTCTTTTTCATAATAGCCCTAAACTAGGAAAAACTCAGATGTTCAAGAACTAGGAATACATAACAAATTGTGGTATATCCATACAAAAAGCCCCAAATGGTTGGAACTCTACATATAAAGGCCTGGATGATCTCAAAAGAATTCTGTCAAGTGACCCATGCCATACACAAAATATCATACACTATACCCTCATTTCTACGAAATTCTGGAAAAGGCAAAACTATAAATGGTATAAAATAGATCATTGGTTGCCAGGGACTAGACAGGGGGGACTAACTGTAAATTGGAACAAGGGAATTTTGGTGGGTGATGAAAATATCCTATGTCTCGATTATTGTGAGGTTACACAACTGACCAGTTTTAAATGTCATTAAACTGTACATTTAAAATTGCTTAAGTTTATTTTATGTCAATTCCTCAGAGGAGCGGAGATAAAAGTTGCAGCAAATATGGCAGATGAAGGGTTGTACAGATAGACTAATAGGTAAAAAGATTAACATCCAAGTAAAAAAAAAGTTTAAATTTGCCAAAGTCCATGAACAGATAACTCAAGAAAAAACAAAAAATAGCCTATCAGCAGAAACCCTAACTCAAAAGTAATACAGATACTAATAACTGAAATACTATTTTCCTATATAAAATATGCACACACACACACACACACACACTCTCACATATATATTCGAGATCTTGGAGACTATGGTAAGATGGACGTTTAAATATACTGCCAGTATAGTTGTAAATATATACAGTATTTCTGGAAAGCAGTTTAACAAATTTTATCAAAAGCCTCAAAAGTGTGTATTGTTTTTGATATACTATTCTCCACATCTAGGACCTTATGTCCAGGAAATAAGCATAGATAGTAATTTTAAGTTATTCATAATAATATTCATTATGCTGGTGAAAAAATTAGACACAGCCTAAAATGCTCAAGAAATATAGCATGATTAAATAAATTTACTAGTGGTAAAAAAAACATAACACAATTCAATTTGCTTACAAGATATATGCACTATAGAAAATAGTTTGTTTCTTTCAAACTTGCACTTACTATTATGGAGAGGCAATTCTATTCAAGGGCAGTAAAAGCATTTATCATCACAAAGAATGATCATTGCAGCTCTTTTTCATAATAGCCCTAAACTAGGAAAAACTCAGATGTTCAAGAACTAGGAATACATAACAAATTGTGGTATATCCATACAAAAAGCCCCAAATGGTTGGAACTCTACATATAAAGGCCTGGATGATCTCAAAAGAATTCTGTCAAGTGACCCATGCCATACACAAAATATCATACACTATACCCTCATTTCTACGAAATTCTGGAAAAGGCAAAACTATAAATGGTATAAAATAGATCATTGGTTGCCAGGGACTAGACAGGGGGGACTAACTGTAAATTGGAACAAGGGAATTTTGGTGGGTGATGAAAATATCCTATGTCTCGATTATTGTGAGGTTACACAACTGACCAGTTTTAAATGTCATTAAACTGTACATTTAAAATTGCTTAAGTTTATTTTATGTCAATTCCTCAGAGGAGCGGAGATAAAAGTTGCAGCAAATATGGCAGATGAAGGGTTGTACAGATAGACTAATAGGTAAAAAGATTAACATCCAAGTAAAAAAAAAGTTTAAATTTGCCAAAGTCCATGAACAGATAACTCAAGAAAAAACAAAAAATAGCCTATCAGCAGAAACCCTAACTCAAAAGTAATACAGATACTAATAACTGAAATACTATTTTCCTATATAAAATATGCACACACACACACACACACACTCTCACATATATATTCGAGATCTTGGAGACTATGGTAAGATGGACGTTTAAATATACTGCCAGTATAGTTGTAAATATATACAGTATTTCTGGAAAGCAGTTTAACAAATTTTATCAAAAGCCTCAAAAGTGTGTATTGTTTTTGATATACTATTCTCCACATCTAGGACCTTATGTCCAGGAAATAAGCATAGATAGTAATTTTAAGTTATTCATAATAATATTCATTATGCTGGTGAAAAAATTAGACACAGCCTAAAATGCTCAAGAAATATAGCATGATTAAATAAATTATGATGTATCTAAGTGGTAAAAAAAATCATAACACAATTCAATTTGCTTGTGAGGAATATTGAACTATGGGAAATCTTTATAATAAGATATTAAATAAAATAAGGATAAAACTTAAATGTACAGTTTGATCTCAAGTTTACAATTCCTGAAAGTGAAGGAAAAGTGAAAGTGTTAGTCTCTCAATCGTGTCTGTCTCTTTGTGATCCCATGGTCTTGGGGACTTCTTCAGAACCTTTTCCCAAGGTGGATCACAAGTAGGGTGATAAACTCTTCTGTTTGCTGAGTTGGGATGAGTTGACCAGCCTAACATGGGAGACTGGAGCTTAAAGAAGAATGTAGATTCCCATTTTTTAGCCTTATCTCCTTCTTACCTGTGCCCTTGAAAATGTTACTTTTTCAGTGGTGTTTGACTCTCTGTGACCCCATAGACTCTAGCCTGCCAGGCTCCTCTGTCCATGGGATTCTCCAGGCAAGAATACTGGAGTGGGTAGTCATTCCCTTCTCTAGGGGATCTTCCTGACCCAGGGATCAAACCTGGGTCTCCTGCATTGCAGGCATATTTTTTACCATGTGAGTCAACAGGGAAGCTTATATTCTCTATTTATTATTTTATATGAAAACTAGCCAGAAATATACTCAAATATTAAAAGCCACTATCTTCAAATGGTATAATTACAGGCCATTATTTTATTATTCTTACACTTGCCAAATTTTCTATGAACATTTGTAACTTTTACAATCAGCAAACAAAGAAATGAATATTTTGAAAGTACAGAAACAAATCAAATTTTAAATGTTACATTTTGGCTATGGAAAGAGAAATTGCATGATCATAGTAGTACAGTCAAGCACAGATTAACTTAGTGCAGTTAATCCCTTTTATAGTTCATCTATAGCAAATGGTACAATCTTAGATAACCAGGTTAAGCTTTTGCTTCTAGGTTCCCTATTCTATGCCAATTGGTGTGTATCCAGGGACTTTCAACTACTTTAGATATTAGTCTGAACAAAACCCAAGGTGAGTTCACAGAAGAAAAACGGTGTCCCAGAATGCATCTTCAAGTCAAATGTCAGTGATTTAGGATTATAACTCTTCCCCTCCCTTTATTTTTTCTAAGTGGTAAAAATCATAACACAATTCAATTTGCTTGTGAGGAATATTGAACTATGGGAAATCTTTATAATAAGATATTAAATAAAATAAGGATAAAACTTAAATGTACAGTTTGATCTCAAGTTTACAATTCCTGAAAGTGAAGGAAAAGTGAAAGTGTTAGTCTCTCAATCGTGTCTGTCTCTTTGTGATCCCATGGTCTTGGGGACTTCTTCAGAACCTTTTCCCAAGGTGGATCACAAGTAGGGTGATAAACTCTTCTGTTTGCTGAGTTGGGATGAGTTGACCAGCCTAACATGGGAGACTGGAGCTTAAAGAAGAATGTAGATTCCCATTTTTTAGCCTTATCTCCTTCTTACCTGTGCCCTTGAAAATGTTACTTTTTCAGTGGTGTTTGACTCTCTGTGACCCCATAGACTCTAGCCTGCCAGGCTCCTCTGTCCATGGGATTCTCCAGGCAAGAATACTGGAGTGGGTAGTCATTCCCTTCTCTAGGGGATCTTCCTGACCCAGGGATCAAACCTGGGTCTCCTGCATTGCAGGCATATTTTTTACCATGTGAGTCAACAGGGAAGCTTATATTCTCTATTTATTATTTTATATGAAAACTAGCCAGAAATATACTCAAATATTAAAAGCCACTATCTTCAAATGGTATAATTACAGGCCATTATTTTATTATTCTTACACTTGCCAAATTTTCTATGAACATTTGTAACTTTTACAATCAGCAAACAAAAATATGAATATTTTGAAAGTACAGAAACAAATCAAATTTTAAATGTTACATTTTGGCTATGGAAAGAGAAATTGCATGATCATAGTAGTACAGTCAAGCACAGATTAACTTAGTGCAGTTAATCCCTTTTATAGTTCATCTATAGCAAATGGTACAATCTTAGATAACCAGGTTAAGCTTTTGCTTCTAGGTTCCCTATTCTATGCCAATTGGTGTGTATCCAGGGACTTTCAACTACTTTAGATATTAGTCTGAACAAAACCCAAGGTGAGTTCACAGAAGAAAAACGGTGTCCCAGAATGCATCTTCAAGTCAAATGTCAGTGATTTAGGATTATAACTCTTCCCCCTCCCCTTTAAATTATGTTATCCTTCTCCCTCTTACCTAGCACCATGAAAATATAAGATGTTTTCTACATTTATTTTTAAATTTCCATAAAATGCCTTCAAATTGGGCTTCATGAGGGTTAGAAGAATTCATTCTAAAGCAATCAAAAGGACTGCCGAACACTCTGCCTAAAGGGTTATCTTAGGGATACTTCTCTGTTATACTCTCAGAACAGCGTTTTCTGGTACAGCCTCAAAGTCTTGGCTCCATAAGGCTCTGGTCTGACAAATCTGTTTCCCTGCCTTGTCCTGCACCCTTTAGGTATCTATGTGATGAAATCTGTCTGGCTGCTGGCTCTTCTCTCTCAGGATTCATTTCATTCTATCTGTATCAAAGGTCCCAAGAATCTCCAGTTGTCTTTAGCGTGAGTTAGTTGAAGTGACTGCCCTGGACTTCTTGTTAGGGGAAATCGGAGATACATACTACTGGCAGCTGTGCAGTTATTCAGCTGGTGGATACAAGGGAAGTGGCCTTTGACAGAGTATTTCAAAAAAACACGTGAGAATCACTTAGCATTAATTCTTAGTCATCCTCCTCCCACAGGCAACAAGGCATAAACACAGCTTAGGAATATCCTTCTCCAGATCTATTTATATATAACAGAGGCTACCCAGAAATTGTCATATTGAATAAGTGAGATATAGAAAGTGAAATATCACATCACTTACTTGAGGAATCTAAAAAAAAATGATACAAATGAGCTTATTTACAAAACAAAGACTCACAGACTGAGAGAACGAATTTATGGTTATGAGGGAGGAGGAGGGATGGATATGTAGGATATTTGGGATTAACACGTGCACATTACTTAAAATGGATAATCAAAAAGACCTACTGTATGCACAGGGAAATCTGCTCAAAATTATGTAGCAATACAAATGGGAAAATAATGTGAAAAAAGGATAGGGGTGTGTGTGTGTGTGTGTGTGTATATATATATATATATATATATATATATATACACACACACACAACAGGATTCATATATATATATATATGAATATATATATATA
Organism: Tragulus kanchil; assembly: GCA_022376925.1. NCBI lineage: Eukaryota > Metazoa > Chordata > Mammalia > Artiodactyla > Tragulidae > Tragulus > Tragulus kanchil. The sequence goes on along the minus strand of JAIOJX010000001.1, from coordinate 58,153,118 downwards.
CAACACTCATATATACAACATTCATATATATATGAATCCTGTTGCTACACACCTGACACTATCAAAACATTATTAATCAACTATACTTCAACATAAAATATATCATTAAAAAGAAAGCAAATGTGGATAGTTATCTTTTTTCAAAGTTTCTTTTTTTCATCCTTAAGTATTTTTAAAAATTTTTCCATGATTATATTTAAACTTTTATCTTCTTCATGTGAATTTATTTTAGGGGTTGAAAAATCACCATAGGGTTTGCATTTTTTAATGAAAATAAAGTTAAAGTCACTAGTATTACAAGACAAGGGCTTCCCAGGTGGTTCAGCGGTAAAGAATACATCTGCCAATGCAGGACATGTATCTTTGATCTCTGGGTCAGGAAGATCCCCTGAAGAAAGTAGTTACAACCCATTCCAGTATTCTTGCTTGGAGGATTCCATGGACAGCAGACCCTAGTTGGCTACAATCCATGGAGTCACAAAAGAATTGGACACAACTTAGCGACTAAATAGCAACAGATGACAAGACAGACACGAAACGTTGGTTGGAGTAAAAACAATTACTCTGTTTTAGCACTAATAATCCCAAATGTCAAGTGTAAATATAACAACCCAGTAGAAGTTTTTCCCGTCAGTGGAAAGCTCATCCACAAGACCTGCATGTAAATATAACAACCCCAGTAGAAGTTTTTCACCGGTCAGTGGAAAATGACTAAGTGAGATATAGAAAGTGAAATATCACATCACTTACTTGAGGAATCTAAAAAAAAATGATACAAATGAGCTTATTTACAAAACAAAGACTCACAGACTGAGAGAACGAATTTATGGTTATGAGGGAGGAGGAGGGATGGATATGTAGGATATTTGGGATTAACACGTGCACATTACTTAAAATGGATAATCAAAAAGACCTACTGTATGCACAGGGAAATCTGCTCAAAATTATGTAGCAATACAAATGGGAAAATAATGTGAAAAAAGGATAGGGGTGTGTGTGTGTGTGTGTGTGTGTGTGTATATATATATATATATATATATATATATATACACACACACACAACAGGATTCATATATATATATATATGAATATATATATATACAACACTCATATATACAACATTCATATATATATGAATCCTGTTGCTACACACCTGACACTATCAAAACATTATTAATCAACTATACTTCAACATAAAATATATCATTAAAAAGAAAGCAAATGTGGATAGTTATCTTTTTTCAAAGTTTTTTTTTTTAATCTTTAAGTATTTTAAAAAATTTTTCCATGATTATATTTAAACTTTTATCTTCTTCATGTGAATTTATTTTAGGGGTTGAAAAATCACCATAGGGTTTGCATTTTTTAATGAAAATAAAGTTAAAGTCACTAGTATTACAAGACAAGGGCTTCCCAGGTGGTTCAGCGGTAAAGAATACATCTGCCAATGCAGGACATGTATCTTTGATCTCTGGGTCAGGAAGATCCCCTGAAGAAAGTAGTTACAACCCATTCCAGTATTCTTGCTTGGAGGATTCCATGGACAGCAGACCCTAGTTGGCTACAATCCATGGAGTCACAAAAGAATTGGACACAACTTAGCGACTAAATAGCAACAGATGACAAGACAGACACGAAACGTTGGTTGGAGTAAAAACAATTACTCTGTTTTAGCACTAATAATCCCAAATGTCAAGTGTAAATATAACAACCCAGTAGAAGTTTTTCCCGTCAGTGGAAAGCTCATCCACAAGACCTGCATGTCAAGCGAAAGTCAGGTAATTGGAAAATACTGAGTCTACCTCTAACATTATTCTTGAGAGGAGAGGGCTGACTACTACAGTAGCTTGAGTCTATCCAGCAGGATTCAATTCCTGAAGTGTATAGATAGCCCTCAGTGGAAAATGGATCTCAATTACAAGGCAGCCCTTTAATCTGGAACTCGAGGGCTACACAGACTCATTTAATTCATTTCCTTAAAGAACATTTATTGATTACACAGCTCTAGAAAGTTGTTAAAGGGTCCATTATACCAACTACAGAAATCAGTGATAGATTTTCAGTGTTTCCTAGTAATAGAAACAGGATACATTTGTCTGATAAGTGTTGGTATTAGAGTTTGACTTTGTTTCTCTTTGTAATTATTAGTGGTATATTTTCAAAGGGCCAATAGCTTTGAAAGAATCTCACCCCACACTGTGCTCCAATAACAACCACATCAAGATTTTCTTGGCTTCTCTGTCTCCTTACCCTTGGTATTTGGGATTCTAGAAAGGTTAAACTAAAAAAGAAATACTCCTAATTTCAATGAAGCAGACTGTATTGCTTCAGAAAAGGTATTAGTCACTGTGATTTAAAGCATAATTAAAGGTACTTGTAGGAAAAATGTCAAATGTAAATAATAAAATATCAAAGCAAGCTCAGCAGACATGGTCTGTGTCTTATACAACCTCTATGTTTGACATATCACTTAACCTTGAACACAGTAGGTGACTTCTCCCTGTAAAAATACTTTGTTTCAAGACCTACCCCCAGTGTGAGACAATCATATATATTCACTAATCTATAAGCATGTCCATAGAAGCTGGTCAAAAGCACTTATGGATTTTCTGCTGTTACAGATGATTATAAAGTCTTGCACCAAAAAAGTGAAAAATTTTCCTACAACTGGAAACATCTTGAACTCTTCAAGGCTGACATAACTTCAGAGCAATGGAAACCACATTTTTGACTGCGTCTTAAGTCCCACCACAGAATGGAAAAAGAGATGGGGTTTGGTGGAGGAGTGAAGGAGTGTGGTCAGCAGAGGGGAAACTAAAGTCTGGCACTTTAAAATTCTTCAGTATAGATGATGGGTGGGAGTAGGGGTGGGTACATGCTTCTCATGGGTAAGTGTAGTCTGGAAAATGTGCCCTCGATTTTTTCTGAGGAGAGAGATACTTAATATTTTTGAAAAAATCAATCAAATCAATCATAATAGTATGTACCCAGTGCCTATGATATGGGAGGAAAAGGGAATAGTATGTACCCAGTGCCTATGATATGGGAGGAAAAGGGAGGCATACTATCTTTGAGACAACAACAACCTACTTGAGGTGACAAAATATACATACATTGTGGTAAATCATGTTTCACTGTGTTTGTGCCATTCACATTTAACATAAGGGCAAAGATACGGCTTCAGAGTTATTGAGAAGAAATATCTCTGGTTCACTCTTTCATAGACTGCTTCAAGCAATATTCAATGAGAATATTAAAGTAAGTTTTCGGCATTCTTGTTTTTGCAATTTATTTAGAAGTAACTTTCCACTCATGTTAACTAATGTAACATAGGCCAGTCAAAAAAAAAATGATTGGAATTTTTTTACTCTTCAGCTCCATTTATCAAAGAAATCCTTTGCTTAGAGTAGGTACTTGATGACATTTTGTTCAATAAATGAATTTTGGGAAACTGTCTTTTCTAAAGTAATCAATCATATAGCTGGTTTATATCACTCACTGTAATACTGTTACTTCTAGGGCATTTTGCAGTTTTCCCCCATTAAGACTACACAACACTAGAAAAATATTAAGGTCATGGAAGTGTTGCACATATGTATTCTATCACATAACTATGTCTCAGTGCCCTAACAGAACATAATTTCCTCAAAAGAAGTGACTGGTCTAAGCTTTCTGAATACCTTCAAGGTGGCTTCTGGAATCTGCATATAGAATATGAATACATTGTATCCTGCTAACCTACTAAACCATTGGAACTTGACATGTGTATTCAGAGGCTTAGTAATGTTAGACTGATTTGTCATCAACTTTTGTATCTTCAATTCTAATTTTGCACCAATGGGTGATTTGGTTAATGTCTATAAGATTCAAGGGGTGTTTTAATAAATTGTACCTATTAGCATGTTGTATTGAATGCTTCTTTTCCCCACCACCAATTCAGCAAAGTAAACTTCTGTGGTCTCACAAAAATGTACCATTTACCACCAAGAAGAGCAAGCTCACTTTTCTCCCAACTTAACAGTTACTATTTTATTTCTCCAAACACAGTATTAGCATAGAACTGATTGCACATTCAAGTACCATGAGACATAGCAAAGTGACAAGTCAACAATCCACATACCCACTTACTCTCTAGCCTCCCTCCCTCTTGACCCTCCAGTGATTCCTGACTAATGGAAAAGAAATTAAAATGTCTTAGTTGATACTACTAAAGAAAGACAGATCTCAGATAGCAAGTATCATTGAGCTATGAATCATGTTCTTAGACACATGATCATGAACCAGTGTTTAAATGTCTCTCTCTCTCTTTTTTTTTTTGATTAGCCTGGATGACACTGAAGAACTAGAAGATGGGGTTGTCGTGCACAGCCTTTGCTTGGCAAGGTAGCCTGCAGATCCAGTGGGCCTTTCTTACCTCTTCATCCTCTCTGGAGACTTCAGGCCTCCAGCATAAAAAATGCAATCAAGTCTTTCCCATCCTCAAGAAACACTTCCTTGATTTAAGAGTCCTTCTAGTTACTGGCTTCTGCAGTATCCTACGGAAAAATTACTAGAAACATTAGCTTATATTCACTGTTTCTTTTTTCCTTCCTTCCCAGTCACTACTTTCACTAAGGCCACCAATGGCCTCCATATTTACAAACCCAATGAATAATTTTCTGCCACAGTATTACTTGATTACTCGATCTCTCTTAGGTATTCAATATTCTCTCTTAAAATTGTATTCTCTCTTGGCTTTCATGATATTTTTCTTTCCCCCCTCTTTACCAATTGGAAGATCCTTTTCACTGTTCCTTGTGGCCTTGCCATTTTTCTTTTATAGGCTTCTCCCACAATCATTTAGATAGATACTTGTGTTATCCCTGATGCTCATTTTACTCTATAAAGTTCTTTTGAATGATTTATTCCAAATTATGGCCTATATTTCCAGATATTTCTGATGACTTCAAACCTGTATCTAAGAATTCTTAATTGTGTTCCAGAGTCATGTTACAACTTGCTTAAGTACTATTTCCACCTGAATGTCTCACAAGCATATAATATTCAGCAGGTACAAAATCAAATGCATTCTATTTCCCTGAAATTTTCCTCCTTGTCTTATGGTACTAATGTGTGTAGTTTCCTAAGTCAGAAATCTAAGTCAACTCACACATGTTCCTTTTCCTTACTACTAATATCCATTCACTCATTCACAAAATCATTTTCCTTCTGTCTTGTTAATAACACTAGCATCTGTTTTCTTCCTCTTCATTTGGACTTCATTGTTTACCACATAAATTCAGGTATTCATCATTTCTTGACAGGTTAACAATACTTTCCTAACTGATTACTTTCCAAATTACATCCACTGAAATAAATGCCATACATGGTTTCCCACTATTTTCAGGATCAAGTTGAAAACTCTTTAGTTAAACACATAAAATTCTTTATGACCTCTTTGCACTCCACTAGCTTTATCACTTTTGTAGTGATAACCTGATCAAAATATGTTTAATTCCTCCAAGTAATTCAAATTTGTGTAATTTGAATAGCCCTAGAGTAATCTGAGTGCACTAGAGTAGGAGTTATCAACTTTTTCTGTGAAGGGCCAGACAGTAAATCATGTTTTGCCAGTCTGAGAGTTACTGTTACAACAACTTTGCCAATGTAGTGTATAAAAACAGCCATAAATAACCTCCAAACTTAATGAATGGCCATCACTCTGCGTTAATAAAAGTTTGTTTACAAAAATAGGGTCTAATCAGATTTGGTCCTTGGGTCATAGTTTACTGACTTGAACAAGAGGACCATGATATATAAAGAAATCCTGTCTTCAAACTTTCCATAGAGCCAAAAACTAATTTTGATTTTTTTTTTTTTTGCAAATTAGAATTTTTAAATGTTAAGTTTACTTAAAACAAGGTACACCTGTACTTAAGATACATTAACCTCAGAGAGATCCAGGATAAAAAAGTAATTGACTTCCATCTACAAACTATATTCTTGGCCATAATACAAACTTAAGCTTTCCTAAGTATTTCATACTTTTATGTTTTCACTTGGAGAATAAACCACCTTCTAAGAACTGTTTGTTTCATTGAATTTGACATAGTAACTTAGACTTGTGGTTCATTTCACTTTTTCTGATGCTAAAGTTTCTTGTAAATCACTTCTTGTTTCGAGATGCTGGTATCTCCAGAGTGGCGGGAAATTCAAAGTATGATAAATATTGAGCAAGGCAGGGAAAGATTGATATCACCAAATGCTTCTATGATGAATTATATCATTGGGCAAGCAGACTTAAGTGTCCTCACTCTGAGGGAAAAGTGAAATTAGAAATACCAGGAATGTCTTCATTTCCAGGAGAAGTTTTAAAAATTTGATTTTGAAGTTTAGTCTAGGAACTGATAATGAAGGAAGGCTATGCCTGGTGTGTTGGAGAAGACTCTCGAGAATCCTTGGGACTGCAAGGAGATCAAACCAGTCAATCCTAAAGGAAATCAACCCTGAATATTCATTGGAAGGACTGATGCTGAAGCAGAAGCTCCAATACTTTGGCCACCTGATGTGAAGAAAGGACTCATTGCCAAAGACCTTAATGCTGGGGAAAAATAGAAGGTAGAAGAATAAGGGACGACAGAGGACAAGATGTTTGGATTGTATCACGGAGTCAATGGACATGAGTTTGAGCAAGCTCTGGGAGATGGTGAAGGACAAGTGAAGCCTGGTGTGCTGCAGTCCATGGGGTTGCAAAGAGTTGGACACCACTGAGTGAATAATACAAAATGGTAATTTCCTCCTTATTAGAAGAGAGGAAATTTGGGGCAAAGCAAGGGTTTAACCCAATATAAAATATCTTCTGTGGTCTAGTGTTTATGAGTCTCCCCTAAGTCTCCCTTACCACACTGTCAAATTATCAAGCATTAGTAGACATGAATTATCATCTCCTTTTAAGTGTTCTTCTTTCAAAAGAAATATCTGTTAAGCTTTAGTATGTTAATTATTCTAGGCAACATTCCATTTGAATTAAGGCAATTCTCTTTGGGAATAACCTCAGAGAGATCCAGGATAAAAAAGTAATTGACTTCCATCTACAAACTATATTCTTGGCCATAATACAAACTTAAGCTTTCCTAAGTATTTCATACTTTTATGTTTTCACTTGGAGAATAAACCACCTTCTAAGAACTGTTTGTTTCATTGAATTTGACATAGTAACTTAGACTTGTGGTTCATTTCACTTTTTCTGATGCTAAAGTTTCTTGTAAATCACTTCTTGTTTCGAGATGCTGGTATCTCCAGAGTGGCGGGAAATTCAAAGTATGATAAATATTGAGCAAGGCAGGGAAAGACTGATATCACCAAATGCTTCTATGATGAATTATATCATTGGGCAAGCAGACTTAAGTGTCCTCACTCTGAGGGAAAAGTGAAATTAGAAATACCAGGAATGTCTTCATTTCCAGGAGAAGTTTTAAAAATTTGATTTTGAAGTTTAGTCTAGGAACTGATAATGAAGGAAGGCTATGCCTGGTGTGTTGGAGAAGACTCTCGAGAATCCTTGGGACTGCAAGGAGATCAAACCAGTCAATCCTAAAGGAAATCAACCCTGAATATTCATTGGAAGGACTGATGCTGAAGCAGAAGCTCCAATACTTTGGCCACCTGATGTGAAGAAAGGACTCATTGCCAAAGACCTTAATGCTGGGGAAAAATAGAAGGTAGAAGAATAAGGGACGACAGAGGACAAGATGTTTGGATTGTATCACGGAGTCAATGGACATGAGTTTGAGCAAGCTCTGGGAGATGGTGAAGGACAAGTGAAGCCTGGTGTGCTGCAGTCCATGGGGTTGCAAAGAGTTGGACACCACTGAGTGAATAATACAAAATGGTAATTTCCTCCTTATTAGAAGAGAGGAAATTTGGGGCAAAGCAAGGGTTTAACCCAATATAAAATATCTTCTGTGGTCTAGTGTTTATGAGTCTCCCCTAAGTCTCCCTTACCACACTGTCAAATTATCAAGCATTAGTAGACATGAATTATCATCTCCTTTTAAGTGTTCTTCTTTCAAAAGAAATATCTGTTAAGCTTTAGTATGTTAATTATTCTAGGCAACATTCCATTTGAATTAAGGCAATTCTCTTTGGGAATAAATCAAGTAGAAATAAATTACTATCAAAAAGAATAACATATCATGCAACAATTATTACCCAGTCTTGCCATGGTGTTGAGATTATCATCTTTGACTCTACGGATGAGGGCAACAGAGGATAGTGAAGTCACAAGAGGAAAAGAGCCTGGACCCTTCACAACATGGATGGATCTACCACAACCACGAGCTACTTACACGTAGATTAACATGCAAGGGCAAAGACAAACAAACCACTTCAACCTTGGTTAAGACAATGAGAACTTAGTTGTTTCCTTGTTATTATGGCAGCCCAAATTCCTATATCACAACTAATTTTAATCATTTATTGTCATCATCACTACCACTAATACTGTCATTTACCCCCTACACAGAGGACCTAGTCTATGTTTCAGGCTACCAAAATTATTTACAGAAAAGTTAGGAACTTGGTTATTAGATATTTTAAGATTTTATTAAATAGCTAAAAATCATGGAAATCATATGTACATATCCAGGAAATGCAGAGGGTTGTGTGTGAAATGAACCAAGACTCTTCTTTCTGGCTCTCAGTTTTCTCATGTATGAGAGAGAGAGCTGAAAGACATAATTTTTAAGCCTTCTTCCATTTATAATGGTTATGATTCTAAGAGTCTATAGACTATTTTGTTTTTCCTTGTTAGTGATTTGTTAAGCTCAATCAAGGAAGGAGAATGAGATTTTGAACATGGTGAAGGGAAAGCTATATTTAAGTCTGAATTATGTCTTTAAGAAGTTGACTGTTAATTTTTTTAATGCTCTGGTAACAATATCTAACATTTGTACTCTCAAAAAATGATCCATTATATTCAGAGATACCTATTTGTATCTTGACATAAGGGAATATTGATTCAAAGTGGTGCTAAAGATGACTATCCTCCTTCTGCAATTCCTATACATTCTCCTTTTTTCCTTTTTCCTAGGTAACATATGAAATGCACTTAACCTCAATAGTTTCCAAGTTCAAGGTACTGTGATAACTGCCATGTCTTCTTCTTCTTTACTATTCATTGTCATCCCCTTTCATGTCAAATATCTTTCTTGCTGATGCAACGTATATACAATGGAAAAATAGAAAGTGCTCTCTGGCTTTAAAAGGGGCAGGTAGAATTGCTGGACTCATGAAATTCCTTTAAGTTCTTAATCTGTGTTTAAACTATCATCACTAAACTTCAAAAGAATAGGGCATTGACTTCATTCCAGTATGTCTATCAAATCCAAAATTCTTTAATCTGAGAGTGGTTATAAAATACTGCTAATAGCTTATAGCTGTGCAAAAATACTGCTAGCCTACAAAAAGCAAGTTTCAACAGATATTGAACCATTAGGAAGATATAATTAAATGAAAATATTCTTGTGATTTCCAATGAAAGAGTATATTTGTAAGTCAGAATAAAATAGGTTATGCCTAAAGACAAACAATGATCCAAATATCATTATATTAAAATAGTAAAAGTTTATTTTTAATTAGGTTTCTCACACAATGTAGGTTGATATGGTGGAGACTCTGTCCGAGGTAATCATTAAAAGATCATTTCTGCTCACATTTCAATGACCAAAGTCAGTCATGTTGGTCACACCTGATTTTAGCTGAGCAGGAAAGTACATTCCTACCATATGGCTAGAAAGACTGAAATATTTCTGACAGGCTTACTGTCTATCACAGAGTATAAGACTGTAAATCATGTGACCAGGATTTCAGATTTAGTTATACTGCTAGGTGTGAGCTTTTAAACTCAACAGGCTTCATAATCTTCCACACTGGTTTGTGGTGAGGATAAAAGAAGTAATAGAAAATGAAAAGTATAAACTATTAGTGAAATGTAATTTTTAATCATCCATAAGTTTATGAATTCAGTTCAGTTTAGTTCAGTTGTCACTGTTTCCCAATCTATTTGCCATAGAGTGATGGGATCAGATGCCATAATCTCCATTTTTTGAAAGCTGAGTTTTAGGCCAGCTTTCTCCCTCTCCTCTTTCACCTTCATCAAAAGGCTCTTTAGTTCCTCTTTGCTGTCTGCTGTAAGGGTGGTGTCATCTGCATATCTGAGGTTATTGATATTTCTCCTGGCAATCTTGATTTCACCTTGTGCTTCATCCAGGCTGGCATTTCACATGATGTACTCTGCATATAAGTTAAATAATCAGGGTGACAATATACAACCTTGTTGTACTCCTTTCCCAATTTAGAACCAATCTGTTGTCCCATGCTCTTTCTTTAAAAGCCAATATACTATGCAGTGCCTTAATGGAAAGTATTAATTTAATGAATTGCCACAATTAAAGTTGGCCTTAACTGAAATCCACTCAGTTGATATTTCCTGGATCGACATGTGTAGGGAAAAATATGAGGAGTCTAACAAGGGGATAATCAAAAGTTTTCTTGTTGATTCTCTGAAGGCGCCAACAACCATTAATGTTTTAAATATGCTAAACTTCAGGTATACGGGGTTCCCAGATATTGTTAGTGGTAAAGAACCTGCCTGGTAATGCAGGAGACACAAGAGACATGGGTTCGATCCCTGGGTTGGGAAGATCCCTTGGAGTAGGGAATGGCAATTCACTTCAGTATTCTTTCCTGGTGAATCTCATGGATGGAGGAACCTGGTGGCTACAGTCCAAGGGGTCACAGAATCAGACATGATTGAGTGACTGAGCACACAAACTTCAGGGATGTTCATATGTTTTTACAAATACATATCAGTCATGAACTTTTGGCTCAGACAATAATCTGTTTGCAATGCAGGAGACCTGGGTTCAATTCCTGGGTTGGGAAGATTCCCTGGAGAAGGGAATGGCAATCTGCTCCAGTACTCTTGACTGGGAAATTTCATGCACAGAGGAGCTTGGCAGGTTACATAGTCCATGGGGTTGCAAAGAGTCAGACATGACTGAGTGAAAAACACACATATGTACTATGCCAGGACAGCCTCACCTGAGTTTAATGATTCTCCCTTTTCTGTTACCTGCACCATGAATATTTTGAGTCACCTTAAAAGGTGTCATAAGATTCCTTTTAGATTTTCATTTTAAAAGCTATGAATATTTTGAGTCCTTCATCAAAAGGCTCTTTAGTTCCTCTTTGCTGTCTGCTGTAAGGGTGGTGTCATCTGCATATCTGAGGTTATTGATATTTCTCCTGGCAATCTTGATTTCACCTTGTGCTTCATCCAGGCTGGCATTTCACATGATGTACTCTGCATATAAGTTAAATAATCAGGGTGACAATATACAACCTTGTTGTACTCCTTTCCCAATTTAGAACCAATCTGTTGTCCCATGCTCTTTCTTTAAAAGCCAATATACTATGCAGTGCCTTAATGGAAAGTATTAATTTAATGAATTGCCACAATTAAAGTTGGCCTTAACTGAAATCCACTCAGTTGATATTTCCTGGATCGACATGTGTAGGGAAAAATATGAGGAGTCTAACAAGGGGATAATCAAAAGTTTTCTTGTTGATTCTCTGAAGGCGCCAACAACCATTAATGTTTTAAATATGCTAAACTTCAGGTATACGGGGTTCCCAGATATTGTTAGTGGTAAAGAACCTGCCTGGTAATGCAGGAGACACAAGAGACATGGGTTCGATCCCTGGGTTGGGAAGATCCCTTGGAGTAGGGAATGGCAATTCACTTCAGTATTCTTTCCTGGTGAATCTCATGGATGGAGGAACCTGGTGGCTACAGTCCAAGGGGTCACAGAATCAGACATGATTGAGTGACTGAGCACACAAACTTCAGGGATGTTCATATGTTTTTACAAATACATATCAGTCATGAACTTTTGGCTCAGACAATAATCTGTTTGCAATGCAGGAGACCTGGGTTCAATTCCTGGGTTGGGAAGATTCCCTGGAGAAGGGAATGGCAATCTGCTCCAGTACTCTTGACTGGGAAATTTCATGCACAGAGGAGCTTGGCAGGTTACATAGTCCATGGGGTTGCAAAGAGTCAGACATGACTGAGTGAAAAACACACATATGTACTATGCCAGGACAGCCTCACCTGAGTTTAATGATTCCCCTCCCCTTTTCTGTTACCTGCACCATGAATATTTTGAGTCACCTTAAAAGGTGTCATAAGATTCTAATAAGAATGGTTAAATAATGGGATTTTAACTGTATTCAGATTTTCATTTTTTTAAGAAACAGACTGAGTGAGATATACCTCATATATCTATTTTTCTTTGTAATGACTCTATGCTGTATGGCACATTGAGGAGAGGCAGCAAATGTCACAAAATAAAAATGTTAGGGGTAGAGGTGATATTGCTTAAAGAAAGGAGGTGGATAGCACCACTCATGATTCATCTTCTGGAACAAAATTTTTCTTTGTGAGTATACATACAGCACTAGCATCAAACAATGTGGTGACTGCTGTGTTTATGGCTGTTATTTTAATTTTTGTCATTTTCTCTGTCTCTGACTCTTTTTCCATGTCTCTCTTACATACATACACATATACACACACATACACGAAGAGTTTTAAGTTTTATTACCTTCTCTTATTTAACTATTCAAATTATGCTGAAAAGCCCTGAGGCGTGGTAGCAGAGGGAACACTTTGTAAAATCTAACACATGAATGAAGGTACTAAAGAGACGTGACTCCATGACAGCAACTTTCTGATTTTTCTTTTCATTTTTATGACTTTATCTTCCTTTTAAGAAAGCTCTCCATAAATCCCTGGATAAATGCCATAGGCTATCAATATTTAGCAAAAATTCCCTGGGGAAATACTGTGAAATTTCTAATGCATCAATAATATCATATTTAACAAAGTCTGTAAAACTTTCCAGACTGAAAAAAATCCAAGATAAATTGGCAAATGAGATTTTATATATTAGTCTTCCAGATTCACCCACAAATAATAGTACAGAAGAAGATACCGAGTAATTCATAATGACATAATCCTGTGCAATATAACTAATGATTCAAATGTAAATGAACTCCTAAGAAAAAGAGGGAAAAAGATAACCCATTACTCAGAGATCTTTAACTTTGGGAAAATGCTACTTTATTTAGCTGGAAGTCTTCTGGTCCTCTTGTGTTCTTAGCATAATTCTCCATTGGGTGTCTAATGGATCTCTAATCCTTAAAATAAATTATCCTGATTTTCTGCTAGAACCATGGTTTACATATGTGCACTGTTTGTACATGAATGGTCCCTCCCTGTGTATCAGAGTGTGGAGAATGCTCAGACCTTTCATAGCCCATGGACCTCAGATCTAAGCTACTTTCCCCATAAATCTCCAGCTTTAGCCTTAAGGGAGTGTTCTGCCCTGGTTTCATGCTTAGTGAAGTGTTTGATTCATTGCTTTGCATCTCTCTTTCTGTACCACTCTCCTCCATCCCCTCCTTTGTCTTGGATAGCTAGTTTTATATTTTAAGTTCTGGGTCTTGGGCGTATTTCTCCCTCTAACAGGAGCTGGCCTTAAAGATTCCATTACAAAAATACTTTCAAAACTGAACGAAGGTATTTTCTCCCTCTCTCATCTGTATCTTCATTTCTAGAGTTATCAAATTAGACAATTTCAAGTATTTGCTGCACCCTTTTCCTCAATGCATATATACAGCCAGATCAATGGGAAGACAGTTTCTCTGGAAATTTATGGGGCAGAATAGAAGGACATTTACAGAAAGGATGCTTGGGATCATCTAATCCTGGCCCCAGCCTTCAGGCTGTGGCCAAATTATTTAGGTCTCAGGATTATTGTATCTCCCCTTGAAGATCTACATATTCCTATCCCGGTGTTTCATTGTAGTCTGTTTCACAAGAATACCTAAAAATCATCTTCCTTATATCCCACTGAAATAGTTTTTAACTATTATTTTAGCCTACTTCCTTGTTTATTCTTCTATAAAGATAAAAATCAAAGGTTTAAAAATCTCCTGTAAAAATATTTCTTATACATGCAGACACTGTTTTGATCACTCTTCAAGTCACAACTTTTTAGGCTTTCAGATGTCCTTAATGTGTTGCGCTCTATGTTTCTCAGATCTCTTTGAAAGCTTCTGATCCAGAGATTCTCTGAGGTAAGAGAGGAAATGCAGCCAATATTGAAAAATGGAAAAGTGAAGAAGGAAGGAGAGCCAACAGTTTAGGAACGCCTATACTTTTCCAGCACTACCATTCCCGCTCATCCAAATTGAAAACCTAGATATCAGCCCTTACTCCTCCCTCTTTACTTCCAAATTATCCTGATTTTCTGCTAGAACCATGGTTTACATATGTGCACTGTTTGTACATGAATGGTCCCTCCCTGTGTATCAGAGTGTGGAGAATGCTCAGACCTTTCATAGCCCATGGACCTCAGATCTAAGCTACTTTCCCCATAAATCTCCAGCTTTAGCCTTAAGGGAGTGTTCTGCCCTGGTTTCATGCTTAGTGAAGTGTTTGATTCATTGCTTTGCATCTCTCTTTCTGTACCACTCTCCTCCATCCCCTCCTTTGTCTTGGATAGCTAGTTTTATATTTTAAGTTCTGGGTCTTGGGCGTATTTCTCCCTCTAACAGGAGCTGGCCTTAAAGATTCCATTACAAAAATACTTTCAAAACTGAACGAAGGTATTTTCTCCCTCTCTCATCTGTATCTTCATTTCTAGAGTTATCAAATTAGACAATTTCAAGTATTTGCTGCACCCTTTTCCTCAATGCATATATACAGCCAGATCAATGGGAAGACAGTTTCTCTGGAAATTTATGGGGCAGAATAGAAGGACATTTACAGAAAGGATGCTTGGGATCATCTAATCCTGGCCCCAGCCTTCAGGCTGTGGCCAAATTATTTAGGTCTCAGGATTATTGTATCTCCCCTTGAAGATCTACATATTCCTATCCCGGTGTTTCATTGTAGTCTGTTTCACAAGAATACCTAAAAATCATCTTCCTTATATCCCACTGAAATAGTTTTTAACTATTATTTTAGCCTACTTCCTTGTTTATTCTTCTATAAAGATAAAAATCAAAGGTTTAAAAATCTCCTGTAAAAATATTTCTTATACATGCAGACACTGTTTTGATCACTCTTCAAGTCACAACTTTTTAGGCTTTCAGATGTCCTTAATGTGTTGCGCTCTATGTTTCTCAGATCTCTTTGAAAGCTTCTGATCCAGAGATTCTCTGAGGTAAGAGAGGAAATGCAGCCAATATTGAAAAATGGAAAAGTGAAGAAGGAAGGAGAGCCAACAGTTTAGGAACGCCTATACTTTTCCAGCACTACCATTCCCCCGTTCATCCAAATTGAAAACCTAGATATCAGCCCTTACTCCTTCCTCTCCTGCATGCCACACATACAGTTATCAAGTCTTGTCATCTCTACTGCTAACTATCTCTAAAACCAAGCCCTGGACCCCTCTTCCACTGTCTATTGCTAACTCGCCCCCACCTGACCCCTCAACACACAAACAAACCCTGTGTGTTTCTCAAGATCTGTCCTTCAGCAGTTTGAATGAACATCCCTGCAATAGCTCTTAACTAGCCTATTTTCAGTTTGCCACCCAATTAATCTTCCAGACAATACCATAGAACTATAGTCCTAAAATGTAAATCTGAACAAAGATTTCTTCTGCTGAAAATTGACAGATGGTCACTATTATTACCAAAGAATGAAGTCTATTTTTTTTTAACTTTTCTTGGCCTCTTTTGTTGGTCTTTTTTAATTTATTTGCATCTATCTTTGTTCTTTGGCCTGCATGGGCCTCCCACTGCAGTGGCCCCTCCTGTTGCAGAGTACCAGCTCTGGGCACATGCACCCCAGAGTGCTGCCTCATAATTGGACACACCAGTCCAGGTGCTCTATGGAATATGGGATCTTCCCGTGCCAAGGATCAAACCAGAGCCCCCTGCACTGCAAGACAGACTCTTTACCCACTGGACCACCAGGAAAGCCCCTATTTTTGTTTTTAATCTAATCATAGGAGACTCTACATGAGATTTGTCTGGCTTACCTGTTTGATTTCAATAAACTAACATTTCTCCATGCATACCATATGTCCCTCCATTTTATATTGGGTAATTGTGTTTTCTTAAATAGGCCACATACTTTGATGCCTTTGTGCCTTTTTCCTTGTTGTTCTTCTCTATGTAGAAAATTTTTGGTCATGTCCCTGCCTTTAATCTGCTTAAACACTATGTCTGTGGAACAGTCTCCAGTCTCCAAGCCGGAGTTCTTCATATGTCTTGTTTTAACTCTTAAGTCATAACTTTTCAACAATTTCTTTATACCTATACCTCTGCTACTAGATTGAGAGGGATTCAGGATTCCATTTTATCTATCTGCTTTGTATTTTCAATGCCTAGTACAGTGTCTATGGTAGATTCAGTGCTCTGAAGACAGTTTGGGATGGGTGAATGGATGAAAATATTTGAGGATGAAGAGAGGGAGCTGTGGTAGACAGATGGTCAAACTGGAGCTCACCCCATAGTGGTTATCTATAGCTTTGTTTAGAAGGCTGGCTTATGTCAGTTTGAGAAATAGAGAACTTGAGTTTTTGAAGCAATATAGTCCAGTTTTTCAATTCTGACTGATTTTTGGAAAGAATGTAAAAGCCAGGTTACCCTGGATGAGTAGCTTGGTAACCAAAGGCAGAAACTCAAAGGTACTTAAAACCTGTGGCTACAAATCACAATGAAAAAGACAGTAATATGCAGGTACCCATTTCTGGGGGTGCTTCTTCCTGTCCCACTACTTCCAAGCAACCTGCCTTCTGGAGCTTCACACTAGATTTAGATGCCAGGCTCTTCTTAGGTTGCTGCCATTAAGAATATACAGGCTCCAGTTGGGAAACTGTCAATGGTTTTACTTCTCTGAGGAGACTTCTGTAAACAAAGCACTTTGTTTTGTTTGCCTTCTATCTGGCTTCCATCCATACTGGACTCCCCCCGTTCCCCCCCCCCCCCATTCCCTAAATGAGGAGGGCTTCTGTAAACAAAGCACTCTTTACCATGGACCACCAGGAAAGCCCCTATTTTTGTTTTTAATCTAATCATAGGAGACTCTACATGAGATTTGTCTGGCTTACCTGTTTGATTTCAATAAACTAACATTTCTCCATGCATACCATATGTCCCTCCATTTTATATTGGGTAATTGTGTTTTCTTAAATAGGCCACATACTTTGATGCCTTTGTGCCTTTTTCCTTGTTGTTCTTCTCTATGTAGAAAATTTTTGGTCATGTCCCTGCCTTTAATCTGCTTAAACACTATGTCTGTGGAACAGTCTCCAGTCTCCAAGCCGGAGTTCTTCATATGTCTTGTTTTAACTCTTAAGTCATAACTTTTCAACAATTTCTTTATACCTATACCTCTGCTACTAGATTGAGAGGGATTCAGGATTCCATTTTATCTATCTGCTTTGTATTTTCAATGCCTAGTACAGTGTCTATGGTAGATTCAGTGCTCTGAAGACAGTTTGGGATGGGTGAATGGATGAAAATATTTGAGGATGAAGAGAGGGAGCTGTGGTAGACAGATGGTCAAACTGGAGCTCACCCCATAGTGGTTATCTATAGCTTTGTTTAGAAGGCTGGCTTATGTCAGTTTGAGAAATAGAGAACTTGAGTTTTTGAAGCAATATAGTCCAGTTTTTCAATTCTGACTGATTTTTGGAAAGAATGTAAAAGCCAGGTTACCCTGGATGAGTAGCTTGGTAACCAAAGGCAGAAACTCAAAGGTACTTAAAACCTGTGGCTACAAATCACAATGAAAAAGACAGTAATATGCAGGTACCCATTTCTGGGGGTGCTTCTTCCTGTCCCACTACTTCCAAGCAACCTGCCTTCTGGAGCTTCACACTAGATTTAGATGCCAGGCTCTTCTTAGGTTGCTGCCATTAAGAATATACAGGCTCCAGTTGGGAAACTGTCAATGGTTTTACTTCTCTGAGGAGACTTCTGTAAACAAAGCACTTTGTTTTGTTTGCCTTCTATCTGGCTTCCATCCATACTGGACTCCCCCCGTTCCTCCCCCTACCCATTCCCACATGAAGCACTATAAGCCAAGTTAGGATGGTGACTTTCAGGTTCTGAAGCTGACATGACACTCTTAAGATCTTCACCAGCCAAATTACTCTCCATATATTGCTTAATTCCTGGAACATGTTCCATAATTACATTTTTCTCCTGACTACCCTTTAACCTCTCCTCCTTATCTATTTGCTCCATTTCCCTTCCCTTGCTGATAGCAGGTGGTCAGTGCTGTCTTGGAAAGAGAACCTGGCAGCAATTCACCCCAAAGCAATAGATTTGTGATTCAATTAACTATTATTTGCCAAGTATAGGCTTGGTTGGGAGGTGGCCAGGGTTGAGGATAGAGGTTTAAAGTGCAAAAAGGGTACAGAGATAGCAATATCCAGATTTGTGACCGGACAATGTCAGTCCATCAGAAGCCGACTTGATACTTCCATACCACTTATAAAATGTGATTAAGATTCCTGGAAAGATATTGGCTCAGAATATTTATGGTTAAAAAATATCAGAGTATTTATGGCACTGTACCCATTTTACAGATGGGTCACTGGTGAGGGGACATGTCATAGGAGTCCCTGATAGCAAAACCGAACTGTACATACCAGAATAGAATTCTTTGGTTTCTTCATCCTAAGAGCCAATGTACTTGCAAAAATCTCCTCTAAGTCAACTACATTCAAAATTTATTTATATTCAACTTCCAGTTCTAGTTTCATTTTCAACAGAAGATAGGTTATAAGTGCACTGTCTGGCTCTGTAGAGCCAAAGGTGAATTTCAATGGATTCTCTGGTTCCCTGAGTATATTCTCAAATGAACTACATTTTCATTTTAAAATACCAATTTTCCAAACGCTTAATGAATTCACAAACATCTAGTTCTCAAGGATGTGTAGTGAATTCTAGAAAGTTTTTAGGAAGCAACAGCCACGCATGTAGCATTTTACAGCTGAAAAAAAAATGGAGGCTTAAAAGATTTACCTGAAGAATATAAATGATAGAGCCTAGTTTCCCACATTGGGCCTCCTTCAACTTCCTTTTTTGGGGAATCATCTAAGGCCCAATTAAAGACAGAACAGGTAAGTCTCTTTGCTGCTTTATTTGTTTATCTAATATTCAGCAAAAATCAAAGCCTTTGTGTGTGGGCAAAGGAGGGGAAGGAAGCGAAAGGCAAGGCGAGACAGTGCAGGCATGGGGTCAGAAGCAGACTTGCTGCTTGTCCAGAATAATGAATGGGTGAGTCGGCCCTATCCCACAAGTGATCTGACCACATCCTGGCTACTCCATACCACACAAGGCTATGACACAAGACAGGCAGTGCTCCACTTGGCTTTCTTTGCTAACACTGCCCATCAGCCGATTATTCTGACATTCCCACAGTGTTACTACCGTACTATTAGAAAGGAAAAGTTGGCAGGCTAGATATATCTAAAGTTATTTCATCAAAGCTGACAGCTTTAAAATGTGCTTCTGAAGGGAAAAGGGATAAATTTCAAACAACTACATGTTAGTCCTCAAATAACCAATGGATCTTAAATTTTTCTTCATCGCTTTACCAATTTTACACGCCATGTTTTCCTGGAGCACCTGATTCAATGACAGTAGCAGTTATAGAAAATGATGCACTGCCCAAGGGCTCTTTCACATACAAACACCAGGTCTCGGTGAGAAACTAGACATGTCAATTTTTTAAATCCCCAAATCACAGAAACTCGCAAGAATCCACCTAACTTGGCATGAGAGAAGCAGCTGAAAATAAAGATGTCATTAAAAGTTCCTTAAGCCACTACACTGTCAACTCTGGCCCTCCAAACCTATTAAGTCATTATTTTGCTATCTCTTTCTCATGTTGCCTCTATGTATTTCACTCTATTTTTTTGACTTTATTTTCTCTCAGGAGATAATAGAAACAGCATGGAGTTTGGTAATGGACTAACACAAATTTCTAATCTTGTTCCTTTGTGGCTGTGAGTCCTTGGGCAATTTGCTTACCCAGTTTGTACTGCTAGTTTCTCTTCTGAAAAGCAGGTATGCTTATAACTGCCTCATGGGTTTGTTGGAAGGATTAAACAAGACTGTGTGAGTAAAAGAGAAAATTCTTGAATATTAGTCATTTTACCTTCCCTTCCCTTTCTCTGCTTTTTCTGTCAGGTGTCACCCTTACTCTGCTTCTTTTCGCATAGTCCTGTTGCTACCTCAAAGGATTAATGGGAGAGTGTGCATATCCTTCAGCCTTTA
Source organism: Tragulus kanchil (assembly GCA_022376925.1). Classification (NCBI taxonomy): domain Eukaryota; kingdom Metazoa; phylum Chordata; class Mammalia; order Artiodactyla; family Tragulidae; genus Tragulus; species Tragulus kanchil. The sequence continues at coordinate 58,132,766 of JAIOJX010000001.1, read as the reverse complement.
CACAGAATCCAAAATGCCAAGTATGACAGTGATTCCAAGCATGGGATCTTGTGCCAGACTGCTTCAGTTTAAACCCCAGCTGTGTTTTCTTGGGTGTTATTCAGTTTCTCTCAAGCTTGATTTCTCTATTTGTAAAACAAGAATAATACTACTCCTACCCAAAACTCCTAGGATTTCAGTGAAGATGTAATGGAGTTAATTCATGTTGCTGGCACATAATCAGTGTTCAATAACTGTGCATTGTTAAAAATCAAATGTTACCTTCTCAGGCTTTCTTTGACAATGCATTCAAAATTGTAGTCTTTACTTTTATTCTCCTTTACCTCACTGTGTTTCACTTTTATTAACAATTTCAAACCTCTGACTAAATCTATTTATCGGTTTGTATACTTGCTTTTTTATCTTGCCTCTTCCCTCTACCACTGGAACATTACTTCCATGAAAGCAAGTTCTTTCTTATCTGCAATCCCCAATACTTAGAACAGTACTTGAAACATAGTAGGCACTAAATAATCATCCACTGACTGGATGAATGTATTCTACCTACAGCATACCAATAAGAGGAGAATTTCAGCTCTTTCAGGATTGAGTGTGGATGCATTCCTATTCTCTACTGATCCTCCTCCTAAGAGATGCATCCTGAAAGCTGAGATAAACCCTCTGGGTAACTGGAACACTTGATTTCTCTGCCGTGATGGCACAAACTCTTGCTTACCTGGCAGCCGGGCTATGAGGCCTGTAATTAGGTTCACTAAGACATCTTGTATTATACGACTTTTCAAAAATACTCTATTTCCTTTGAATATTCTTCCCAGGTCATAAAAGATGTGGGGTGGTTTATTACCTTAGTAGAGCAATGGTAGATCTCAAATCCTGCCTTTTCCTCCTTAGTGGTATAGTACTGAAGCCTATAGGACAGGCCAGTGAGAGTCAGAGCAACTCTATACACAGTGGGAGTGAGGAGCAAGAGAGGTTCCAGCCAAGTGGCTCCACCCAGGTGCCTCCAGTCACTTGCATTGCCCATGTCTACTTGTAAATCATAGGAACACTGACATGCCACTGTCAGCTTGGTTTCTACTTTAATGCTGTGATCTTCTGTTGATGTTATACCTGGCTAGGTATTGTCCATTTGGTATTCATGACTCTTTTCCGTCTTCTGAGGTGAATTTCTGCATTGTGTCCAAAGCTCCCTTCAGCTTATTTCTGGATAGCACTATTATTTTTAATAAATATACTGCAGCAAATGTCAGGAGAGAAGAGGACTAGGCATTTTAATAAGCATAAATGCAGGCACTCTATTTACCAAAAAAATTGTTTTTTTGAGATGACAATGCATTCAAAATTGTAGTCTTTACTTTTATTCTCCTTTACCTCACTGTGTTTCACTTTTATTAACAATTTCAAACCTCTGACTAAATCTATTTATCGGTTTGTATACTTGCTTTTTTATCTTGCCTCTTCCCTCTACCACTGGAACATTACTTCCATGAAAGCAAGTTCTTTCTTATCTGCAATCCCCAATACTTAGAACAGTACTTGAAACATAGTAGGCACTAAATAATCATCCACTGACTGGATGAATGTATTCTACCTACAGCATACCAATAAGAGGAGAATTTCAGCTCTTTCAGGATTGAGTGTGGATGCATTCCTATTCTCTACTGATCCTCCTCCTAAGAGATGCATCCTGAAAGCTGAGATAAACCCTCTGGGTAACTGGAACACTTGATTTCTCTGCCGTGATGGCACAAACTCTTGCTTACCTGGCAGCCGGGCTATGAGGCCTGTAATTAGGTTCACTAAGACATCTTGTATTATACGACTTTTCAAAAATACTCTATTTCCTTTGAATATTCTTCCCAGGTCATAAAAGATGTGGGGTGGTTTATTACCTTAGTAGAGCAATGGTAGATCTCAAATCCTGCCTTTTCCTCCTTAGTGGTATAGTACTGAAGCCTATAGGACAGGCCAGTGAGAGTCAGAGCAACTCTATACACAGTGGGAGTGAGGAGCAAGAGAGGTTCCAGCCAAGTGGCTCCACCCAGGTGCCTCCAGTCACTTGCATTGCCCATGTCTACTTGTAAATCATAGGAACACTGACATGCCACTGTCAGCTTGGTTTCTACTTTAATGCTGTGATCTTCTGTTGATGTTATACCTGGCTAGGTATTGTCCATTTGGTATTCATGACTCTTTTCCGTCTTCTGAGGTGAATTTCTGCATTGTGTCCAAAGCTCCCTTCAGCTTATTTCTGGATAGCACTATTATTTTTAATAAATATACTGCAGCAAATGTCAGGAGAGAAGAGGGGACTAGGCATTAGCTCTGGGAGATGCCAGACTATTGTGCAGTGGCAAACTGAAGCAGAGGCACTCTATTTACCAAATTGTGAGAGGAAATAGCTCTGAGCCTTAGCATTACTCATATATGCTTTAATTTAGATGCATGACCTTCAAGTGACAGTAATGAATATCACTTTTCCTGTTGATAAATATTGATTACTCTGTGCTGGTGGGAATCTTAAAGACCATTTGGATTTGATAACTACCAGCTGTGACTTATTAAGAGTCTACATGCCCCACAGTATGTTTGGCTGCTTGGGTAACTCCTGCTTTTACCCACCTACCAATTTTAGGTCAGGGCTTTCAAAGCAAATACGGATCAAAGATTTTTTGCCAGCATTTCTTCATTTTAGAACTGACTCCAAAGGTAATGCTCAATTTTAATGGTTTCTGAAGGTGAGTTGTGCAGACTATTATTTACTTGGTCACATCTTTATTAACTGTCAGCATCTCAGTGAGCATATGCTATAGGGGTGTCCTATCCAAGTACAATAATACCCCATTCTAAGGGTCCATGTTGTGAGTAATTTTGAAGATAAAACATTCTCTTGCTGACATTTCTCTGGAGAATGACATCTCTTTGTAGGTTTAAGACTGACCTGGTTTGGGGTTGATGAATTCTTGGTCTCAAATGAATTATGATGAGCTAATTTCCATAATGTCATAGATCAGCCATGAAAATAAAAAGCAGCCTACTTAGCACAAGCCTGAAAATAAATAAACCTGTGGGGCCCCAAGAAGTGTCTGCTAATGGAAACTGGGCCACTTACCTCTAGATCCTATCTTTCATTTTTATTTGTGCTTCTCATCTGATTTCATGGAGGATAAATTTATGGTAGGTTCTTTGCTCTATTTTCTTTTGTTGGTGGTGGTTGTTTTGTGAGTGCAATACAATATGATAAGGGAAAGAAAGAATGGTAAAATGCCCATAAATAAGAGAGAGGGACAAAATAGCTTTTTTCTTTTTCTTTTTTAAAGGGCATCAAAATAACATTTGGAAAAGAAAGTGTATTTCTGTTCATAGAGTAGGATGGAGGATGCAATGTCAGAGATCTGATTTCCAGGCAGTGTTCTTCATCAAATGTGTGGTCCTCAGAAAGTACTATGAATCCAGGAAGGTTTCGCTTCATACTGACAGCATGACTATCTTTTACTATTTTTCCTACTCCCTCTGGAGTTCATACTCCATCTTCCTCTCTGAGCTTGACCTTCAAGTGACAGTAATGAATATCACTTTTCCTGTTGATAAATATTGATTACTCTGTGCTGGTGGGAATCTTAAAGACCATTTGGATTTGATAACTACCAGCTGTGACTTATTAAGAGTCTACATGCCCCACAGTATGTTTGGCTGCTTGGGTAACTCCTGCTTTTACCCACCTACCAATTTTAGGTCAGGGCTTTCAAAGCAAATACGGATCAAAGATTTTTTGCCAGCATTTCTTCATTTTAGAACTGACTCCAAAGGTAATGCTCAATTTTAATGGTTTCTGAAGGTGAGTTGTGCAGACTATTATTTACTTGGTCACATCTTTATTAACTGTCAGCATCTCAGTGAGCATATGCTATAGGGGTGTCCTATCCAAGTACAATAATACCCCATTCTAAGGGTCCATGTTGTGAGTAATTTTGAAGATAAAACATTCTCTTGCTGACATTTCTCTGGAGAATGACATCTCTTTGTAGGTTTAAGACTGACCTGGTTTGGGGTTGATGAATTCTTGGTCTCAAATGAATTATGATGAGCTAATTTCCATAATGTCATAGATCAGCCATGAAAATAAAAAGCAGCCTACTTAGCACAAGCCTGAAAATAAATAAACCTGTGGGGCCCCAAGAAGTGTCTGCTAATGGAAACTGGGCCACTTACCTCTAGATCCTATCTTTCATTTTTATTTGTGCTTCTCATCTGATTTCATGGAGGATAAATTTATGGTAGGTTCTTTGCTCTATTTTCTTTTGTTGGTGGTGGTTGTTTTGTGAGTGCAATACAATATGATAAGGGAAAGAAAGAATGGTAAAATGCCCATAAATAAGAGAGAGGGACAAAATAGCTTTTTTCTTTTTCTTTTTTAAAGGGCATCAAAATAACATTTGGAAAAGAAAGTGTATTTCTGTTCATAGAGTAGGATGGAGGATGCAATGTCAGAGATCTGATTTCCAGGCAGTGTTCTTCATCAAATGTGTGGTCCTCAGAAAGTACTATGAATCCAGGAAGGTTTCGCTTCATACTGACAGCATGACTATCTTTTACTATTTTTCCTACTCCCTCTGGAGTTCATACTCCATCTTCCCTCTCTGAGCTTGACTTGGTCTTGTACTTTTGCCATCAAAGCCTACTCAGCGCCTCCATTTTCCCTCAGCTGTAGATGGCTAATAGCAGTGTAGCATGTTACTTCTTCCAGGAAGACCACTGTGTAAAGATCAAAGGACTTAAGCGAAAGGAGACCTCTCTAGGATAAAGTCCAGGCATCCAGTCAAAAGGTGAGGAAAGTCTGAGTTGCATGTGTGGACCATGAGCAGATATCAGTATCCTTCCTATTACCTTGAAATTATACCAAGGAGTATACTTTTAAGCTGCCCTAACTACTCCTGAGGAGATTTCTTTCTTTAAACATGTGGTAGAGATCTCAATTTAAGATTTATTTCCACTGCTAGAGTTCAGGTAAGTTACGGGATAAAGGAAAATAGAAGGTTTTGTCCATTTTGGGCACAGGTTGCTGAGGAAATCAATGGAAATGGAGAGGCCGTATGATGTCTTGGTGTCCCACATGGTCTCATGGATTGCTATCGGAACTCTGTCGAGAACAAGACTTTAGACTGAATCCAAGAGTTTTTTTTCACGATAGCAACAGGGAAAGATAACAAACAATATTTCTTCAATGCTCAAGTGAAAAAATGCTGAAGAATGGGGGCAGAGTAACACTTTCCCCCCTCTTACCCAGTGTGGCATTAACACAGTGAGAAATGATAAGTGTTATTTTGGTTCTCCTCAAGATTTGCTACTTCAAAGAACACAAGAAGAGATTATCCTAAGCAAGAAATCATGGTCCCACAAGATGGCATGGCAGCAGTGACAGCAATAAAGTGACATTTTCTGTGTTCTCTTGGGGAACAGATATTGATCAAGGCCTGAAATGGATGAATATAAACATTTTGTTTGTCAGCACAAGTGACAAAACTGTATAACTGTATAACATAGATTCTCCTGTATAACAGGGTGACACTTTGCAGGGGAGAGTCAAGGGGTTATGAAATATGGATGTGAAAACAATAAAACAATGATATTGGTACTGATATTACAGTTCATGTGACCTCATTTGTAACTACTTGTTGATGTCTGAGGTATTCACACTATACAAACAAGGATGGCTCTACTGATTCAGAACTTACCAGGTATGATCCTGAGTTTTCCTTCTTCTTTTTAAGCAATGAATATGGCTTTCTGCTTAAGAATCTACAATCTTTCAACAAATCTTTTTGGCCGAGAATACCCATCTAGGTCAGAGCTATCCTGATAGGAAAGTGTAAAGCTAACTCGCCCCTTTTAAGAATCAAATTCATAGCCTTGACCGAATGCTTTTGAACTGTGGCACTGGAGAAGACTCTGGACTGCAAGAAGATAAAACCAGTCAATCCTAAAGGAAATCAACCCAGAATATTCATTGGAAAGACTGATACTGAAGCTCCAATACTTTGGGCACCTGATGTGAAGAAATGACTCACGGAAAAGACCCTGATGCTGGGAAAGATTGAAGGCAAGAGGAGAAGGGAACAGAGAATGAGATGGCCGGATGGCATCACTGACTCAATGGATATGAGTTTGAGCAAACTCAAGGAGATACTGAAGGACAGAGAAGCCTGGTGTATTGCAGTTCATGGAGTCACAAAGAGTTGGACACGACTTAGCTACAGAACCACCACCACCATCTGAGTTAACTGACTGTGATCCTGGAAACACTTATCTTCTGAACTCTTGAAACTCAATAGTCTCAGTAATATGATAAAGATAAGTTGGGTTATGAGTAAAAATTAGAAGACTCCCAGAGTCAGTGGCCTTAGGCTTAGAAGAAGCAATGTAAAATAAAGATAAATGTCTGCTCTGGGCAGGGATTAAAAACTTCACCAAGAGATAGAGTGGAACCTATATCCAGGGAATGAACAAAAAAAAAAAAAAAAAAGTAAAGAAACTTGAGGTAAACAGATTTAATTAAAAGAGAGACATCCTAAATCCATTTTGTTTGTCAGCACAAGTGACAAAACTGTATAACTGTATAACATAGATTCTCCTGTATAACAGGGTGACACTTTGCAGGGGAGAGTCAAGGGGTTATGAAATATGGATGTGAAAACAATAAAACAATGATATTGGTACTGATATTACAGTTCATGTGACCTCATTTGTAACTACTTGTTGATGTCTGAGGTATTCACACTATACAAACAAGGATGGCTCTACTGATTCAGAACTTACCAGGTATGATCCTGAGTTTTCCTTCTTCTTTTTAAGCAATGAATATGGCTTTCTGCTTAAGAATCTACAATCTTTCAACAAATCTTTTTGGCCGAGAATACCCATCTAGGTCAGAGCTATCCTGATAGGAAAGTGTAAAGCTAACTCGCCCTTATAAGAATCAAATTCATAGCCTTGACCGAATGCTTTTGAACTGTGGCACTGGAGAAGACTCTGGACTGCAAGAAGATAAAACCAGTCAATCCTAAAGGAAATCAACCCAGAATATTCATTGGAAAGACTGATACTGAAGCTCCAATACTTTGGGCACCTGATGTGAAGAAATGACTCACGGAAAAGACCCTGATGCTGGGAAAGATTGAAGGCAAGAGGAGAAGGGGATGATAGAGAATGAGATGGCCGGATGGCATCACTGACTCAATGGATATGAGTTTGAGCAAACTCAAGGAGATACTGAAGGACAGAGAAGCCTGGTGTATTGCAGTTCATGGAGTCACAAAGAGTTGGACACGACTTAGCTACAGAACCACCACCACCATCTGAGTTAACTGACTGTGATCCTGGAAACACTTATCTTCTGAACTCTTGAAACTCAATAGTCTCAGTAATATGATAAAGATAAGTTGGGTTATGAGTAAAAATTAGAAGACTCCCAGAGTCAGTGGCCTTAGGCTTAGAAGAAGCAATGTAAAATAAAGATAAATGTCTGCTCTGGGCAGGGATTAAAAACTTCACCAAGAGATAGAGTGGAACCTATATCCAGGGAATGAACAAAAAAAAAAAAAAAAAAGTAAAGAAACTTGAGGTAAACAGATTTAATTAAAAGAGAGACATCCTAAATCCATTTTCTGTGATTATTTGTTATTACTCTTAGGAGCTGATTAAGCAGTAGCAGATGTCACTAATAGACAAATCTCATTACACATGTAAAATGTATTCAGTACATAGAAGACCATGATTAGAGCATTTCCACATGATACTGCTAACTACTTACTGCTTGATTTAAAAGGAAAATTTTACTTTAGATTTCTGAAAGTATATAAAATTTGAGTCAAACCTTGAGTCATTTTCTGGGAAGTTATAAAACCAAACTGACATTGTCCTTTTTATTCCGGCAGATAATGTTCATTGAGTGTAAATATGTGCACAGCATTTAGAATAGAACAACTATTTAACAAAGCTAGCCTTAGCCTGAAATAATAAAGAGGCAAAAAAGTAAGAGTGGAGTAGAGCCCATTATTCCCTTCTAACCAATCCAGACATTGCTTCACTTAGACAACATTCTCAAATGAATGTTCTGAAATGAAGGTATTATGGAAAGAAAATTGTGAGATTTGTCTCTTTTTTGCTATGAGTTACTTTCCACTTATAGCTAACACTTGAGTACCTTGGTATTCTTTACCCCAGGCCAGGTGTGCTAAGTATCTTGCATGTGTGCAGTTGCTAGCACAACTCGATGAGACAGATACTGTCATATCCTCATTTTATAGTAAAATAAACTGAGATAAAAAGATGTGACAAAGCTTACCCAAGGACATAGGACCAGTAAGATGCTGGAAGTATTTGGATTGTGAATTCTTAAATATTCAGGTTATTTTGCCACCTTGAATAAACATATACCTTTGGTTTTCCAGGTGGCTCAATGGTAAAGAGTCTGCCTGCCAATGCAGGAGGCACAAGAGATGCAATTCACTGCCTGGGATAGGAAGATCCCCTAGAGTAGGAAATGGAAAACTACTCCAGTATTCTTGCCTGGAAAATTCCATGGACGGAGGAGCCTGGGCTACAGTCCATGGAGCCACAAAGGGTCAGACACGACTGAGCGAGTAAGCATACACACACACACACACACACACACACACACAATCTTTAATAAGAAAACATATTAAGTGCAAGAGAAAACATTCCAAAGGCATAGTATGCATGCTTTCTTAACTTCCAAAATAAATAAATAAATGTATATGGTGCAGATTATTAGCAAGTCAACAGTTTCATAGAGTGCACAACAATTTCCTATGAAAGCATCAGACATACTTTTCCAGGGTGATGAACTGTTCAAAACTATGTGAATTTCCAACTAGAATTTTTTATTGTTGTTGCAGAGCTGGTGGGAGGATTACTATTACTTACTCATTTTTTTTTTAGATTTTTTTTCTTTTCTCCATCATGCCTCTTTTATTTATATTTATTGTAATCCATCTTTTTATTTTTTGGCACGTGTGGGCCTTCCAATTGCAACGGCCTCTCTCATTGCAGAACACTGGCCCTGGGCACATGGACACCAGAGCACTGGCTCATAACTGGATATGGTGGTCCAGCTGCTCTGCAGTACGTGGGATCTTCCAGGGCCAGGGATGCAACTGGGGCCCCTTGCATTGCAAGGCGGACTCTTAACCCACTGGACCACCAGGGAAGCCCTGTTACTCTTATACAACATATAAATACTCCTCCTATGAGTTTCTATGACATGAAAATGGGAAATTGTGTTAATGTTTGTACTTGTGCTTGAGGATGGAATTAGGAAGAATGCCCTTTTATTGGTTCTCTTCTATTTCGGGGAGAGGCGGTAGCCTGAAAACTGAAAAAGAACAGTAGTATAATCTGTTGCCCAAATTAGATGCTATTCACAAGACATATTTTTGAATTGATGAAGACATAATCATCAAGAACTTGTTTCTGTTGCCTGTAAAGCTACTAACATTTGTATTTACTCAAAAATATGTATATTCCTGGTATTTTAGGATCTGCTAGAATGTAAACTCTGTGTCAGAATATACTACTTCTTTTCGGATCTCCAGAAAGAAAAGAAAGGGTTGCTGCTAGGATTACATTGTATTTTTCTACCATCTCTCTTTATTTCATTTAATAGGCTTTGGGGCAATGGTCTCTCATCTCTTTGGAAATATGACAGCTCATTACTAACAGCAATGATGGGGAATAGAAGAAGTTAGAACATCTGCAGGTCTGCTTTCTAAATCTTCTCTAAGCCACAGTACCCAGTATGATATAATTTTTCTATAATACTATGAAAAGGCTTTCAACTTCAAACAGCCAGATAATAAACAAGCATATCACTATGTGAGAGATCAAAAGGAAATTTTATATAACCCTATGTTTTGTAGCAATTTGGCAGAAAGACTATATGAGGCAGACCACTATCTTATCTATTTCCCTGATTCACTAAAGAGTGATTTATTAGTAAAGAGAGATTTTTTGCTGTCTTATATTTCCTAATTACCTAATTTATTTTCTGTATTCATTTCCATAGTATTTAGTTAACAAATTAATTATTTCCAATTTTGTGTGGCTAAAAAGAGCTGAGCAAATCTTCCATTAAACATTAATAATACATGGTAACCAAAGTAAAAACTAATGACTGAACGTTTTCCAGAAAATGCTAATTATAAGACCAACTATATGTCATCAAATTTAAACATTTGACATTATTATTAATTAAAATGTTTGCATGTGCCCCAGTTTTATCAATAGAGATTACTATGCACACAATGAAATGAGAGGTTTAAAGGGATGTAGTAGTTCATATGCCACTTGAATGGAGTGATGATACTGGAAGTGGGATGGTGGTGTTAGGGATGCTGGGCTGGGGCTGAAGGCAGACTGGATTATTTTCATAAAAATTCTCAGGAGAAAAGAGAAGTTTGGTTTAAAGACTCATCAAGAGATGAAGTTTTGTGTTTTAATTCCATTTCTTGATTCCTAGATGACCTTGAATAGCAATGTCTCCTCTCTTGGCTCTCAGCTTCCCTGCTGGGGCAGAGGGATCAAGCAGTAGTACTATTCAGTAGTTTTGTATAAGTCGCTATTTAAAATATTTTCAAAAAGACCCTTCACAGGGCTTCCCCTGGTGGTCCAGTGGATAAGGACACTGCCTTGCAGTGCAAGGGGCGCTGGCTTGATCCCTGGCCTGGGAAGATCCCGCGTGCTGTGGAGCGGCTGGACCGATGTGGGGACTGAGGGTCTCTTTATTTCATTTAATAGGCTTTGGGGCAATGGTCTCTCATCTCTTTGGAAATATGACAGCTCATTACTAACAGCAATGATGGGGAATAGAAGAAGTTAGAACATCTGCAGGTCTGCTTTCTAAATCTTCTCTAAGCCACAGTACCCAGTATGATATAATTTTTCTATAATACTATGAAAAGGCTTTCAACTTCAAACAGCCAGATAATAAACAAGCATATCACTATGTGAGAGATCAAAAGGAAATTTTATATAACCCTATGTTTTGTAGCAATTTGGCAGAAAGACTATATGAGGCAGACCACTATCTTATCTATTTCCCTGATTCACTAAAGAGTGATTTATTAGTAAAGAGAGATTTTTTGCTGTCTTATATTTCCTAATTACCTAATTTATTTTCTGTATTCATTTCCATAGTATTTAGTTAACAAATTAATTATTTCCAATTTTGTGTGGCTAAAAAGAGCTGAGCAAATCTTCCATTAAACATTAATAATACATGGTAACCAAAGTAAAAACTAATGACTGAACGTTTTCCAGAAAATGCTAATTATAAGACCAACTATATGTCATCAAATTTAAACATTTGACATTATTATTAATTAAAATGTTTGCATGTGCCCCAGTTTTATCAATAGAGATTACTATGCACACAATGAAATGAGAGGTTTAAAGGGATGTAGTAGTTCATATGCCACTTGAATGGAGTGATGATACTGGAAGTGGGATGGTGGTGTTAGGGATGCTGGGCTGGGGCTGAAGGCAGACTGGATTATTTTCATAAAAATTCTCAGGAGAAAAGAGAAGTTTGGTTTAAAGACTCATCAAGAGATGAAGTTTTGTGTTTTAATTCCATTTCTTGATTCCTAGATGACCTTGAATAGCAATGTCTCCTCTCTTGGCTCTCAGCTTCCCTGCTGGGGCAGAGGGATCAAGCAGTAGTACTATTCAGTAGTTTTGTATAAGTCGCTATTTAAAATATTTTCAAAAAGACCCTTCACAGGGCTTCCCCTGGTGGTCCAGTGGATAAGGACACTGCCTTGCAGTGCAAGGGGCGCTGGCTTGATCCCTGGCCTGGGAAGATCCCGCGTGCTGTGGAGCGGCTGGACCGATGTGTCCAATTACTGAGCCGGAGATCTGGAGCACATGCATCCAGAGCCGGTGCTCTGCGACGACAGACGCCACCGCGATGGGAGGCCCACAGGAGCCAAAGAACAAAGACGGATGAAAATAGAGAAATGAAAGACCAACAGAAATGGCCCGCCCGCTCCCCTTCCTCCCAAACCCCCACCCAAAATAAATAAATAAATAAATCTTAAAAAAAAAAAAAGACCCTTCACAAGCATGCAGCAAATGTCTAACAAATAATTTCAGATGGCCCAAGGGAAAAGGTACATGTACCAAACTTCTAGTAATGTCTTCCTATGACATGTCAAAATTTGACAATGTAAACACAATAGTCATTAATTACATTTGCTTTTTTTCTGTAACGCAGAATACTAGATTGTGGTGGGATGAATGGTGGATAATTCCTATGGTTTAAAGAAGAACAGACTAGATAATGAATATAGTCTTGACCTGTTTGCTCACTTCATGGCAAAGGCCTCTGAAGTCCAAACTATTTTACTGATCACTGACTATGATACACAATGTACATGAGAGATGAATAAAATAATACCTGTACTTCTAGTTCACAAAGGTCTAAGGCTTGCTCTTTAAAAGAAGATGAAAGGTTTTTCACTCCATCCGAAACTCTCAACTATCTTTCAGACAAAAAACAACTCTCAAATATTTAGATACTGAAATGAGGACAACTGAATTTGAAGCTCTACTCTCAAAAACATTTCTCCAAGGCCAAAGCTTCAGTGTAGCCTCAAAATATGGTGTGGATTCGGTTGGACAGAGTAATGAGTGTGAAAAAGCAAGGTACTATAAGAGACTGAGTTCATCTATATTTCAGCTAATAAGAAGCTATTACTGTCTGAAATATCCTTTGATCAAACTGTGACTATCAAGAGACCAGATGTTATGCTAAACAATGGAGGGAAGCCATCTCTGAACTTTGAGATTAAGTAATATAAGCTATCATAACTAAAGAATATTGAAGAAAAAAACTGAAAAAAATTAAACAGATCATCAGTGACCTGTGAGGCACTATCACAATCTAATGTAAGTGTAAATGTCTAGATGGGCAGAAAAACTATGTGAAACAACATTGCCTGAAATTTCTCAAAATTACATTAAAAGTAGCAACCATGAATTTGAGGTCAGTGAATTTTATGCAGAATAAACACAAGGAATATTACACCAAGATAGATTATCAAATTACTAAAAACCCACATCAATAAGAAAAAAATTTTAAGCAGCCAAAGGGACAAAAATGTTCCTGACTTCAAAGGGCACTGTCTTTCTAGAATCTTAAATGTAAGTGCTTTTTTCTTTCTCAGCTTTACTTGAGATACAACTGACATAAATCATTGTATAAGTTTAAGATGTACAATATTAATTTAATACACATTAGACTGCAGATTAATTATAGTCAAAGCATTAGCTAACACCTCAATCAGATCATGTAGCAATCATTATTTTCTTTCTTTTTTGGTGAGAATATTTAATATTTACTCTCAGCAACTTTCAAATATAAAATACAATATTATTAAACATAAATGCTCTTTAGGAGAATACACTATATAATTCAAATTACCCTTTGGAGGAGTTTCAGTATTATTTTGGAATAGGGCATCTGTTGAAGGGTGGGGTCTTTAGGCAATATGGAATAGATGGGAAAAATATGAATAAGCCCTGTGCATGGACCAACCCCAGATAATGTGTTACTTGGAGGGAAAGTGAAAAAATACAGCAATGTTTTCTACTCCAAAAAAAAACTCTCAACTATCTTTCAGACAAAAAACAACTCTCAAATATTTAGATACTGAAATGAGGACAACTGAATTTGAAGCTCTACTCTCAAAAACATTTCTCCAAGGCCAAAGCTTCAGTGTAGCCTCAAAATATGGTGTGGATTCGGTTGGACAGAGTAATGAGTGTGAAAAAGCAAGGTACTATAAGAGACTGAGTTCATCTATATTTCAGCTAATAAGAAGCTATTACTGTCTGAAATATCCTTTGATCAAACTGTGACTATCAAGAGACCAGATGTTATGCTAAACAATGGAGGGAAGCCATCTCTGAACTTTGAGATTAAGTAATATAAGCTATCATAACTAAAGAATATTGAAGAAAAAAACTGAAAAAAATTAAACAGATCATCAGTGACCTGTGAGGCACTATCACAATCTAATGTAAGTGTAAATGTCTAGATGGGCAGAAAAACTATGTGAAACAACATTGCCTGAAATTTCTCAAAATTACATTAAAAGTAGCAACCATGAATTTGAGGTCAGTGAATTTTATGCAGAATAAACACAAGGAATATTACACCAAGATAGATTATCAAATTACTAAAAACCCACATCAATAAGAAAAAAATTTTAAGCAGCCAAAGGGACAAAAATGTTCCTGACTTCAAAGGGCACTGTCTTTCTAGAATCTTAAATGTAAGTGCTTTTTTCTTTCTCAGCTTTACTTGAGATACAACTGACATAAATCATTGTATAAGTTTAAGATGTACAATATTAATTTAATACACATTAGACTGCAGATTAATTATAGTCAAAGCATTAGCTAACACCTCAATCAGATCATGTAGCAATCATTATTTTCTTTCTTTTTTGGTGAGAATATTTAATATTTACTCTCAGCAACTTTCAAATATAAAATACAATATTATTAAATATAAATGCTCTTTAGGCGAGAATACACTATATAATTCAAATTACCCTTTGGAGGAGTTTCAGTATTATTTTGGAATAGGGCATCTGTTGAAGGGTGGGGTCTTTAGGCAATATGGAATAGATGGGAAAAATATGAATAAGCCCTGTGCATGGACCAACCCCAGATAATGTGTTACTTGGAGGGAAAGTGAAAAAATACAGCAGACAAATTTTTTATCAACTTTGAAATTTGAAGTCGGGATGATTATGGTCTCAGACTAAGGAACCTTATTGGGGAACTCAGTGTTGAAGATGCAAGCTTTACAAAATTATGAAAAGACTTGTAATCTCCTAGAGTTAGACTTCTATTCTCAGTCCCTATTGAGTTAGCCTTTTTTTTTTTTTTGGAACTAAGCCTGATATTTCCAAGTGTTGCTCTCAAGTGATCAGCTGCATCCTGGTTGTTGTTGTTGCTTAGTTGCTAAGTTCTGTCTGACTCTTTTGCAATGCTATGCACTGTATCCCACCAGGCTCCTCTGTCCATGGGGTTCTTTAGTCAAGAATACAAAGCACACCATACACAAAGATAAACTCAAAATGGATTAAAGTCCTAAATTTAAGAACAAAACCATAAAACTCTTAGAGAAGAATATAGGCAAAACACTCAATGACATAAATCAAAGGAAGATCTTCTATGACCCACCCTCTAGAATATCAGAAATAAAAACAAAAACAAACATGTGGAACCTAATGAAACTTAAAAGCTTTTGCACAACAAAAGAAACTACACACAAGGTGAACAGACAACCCACAGAATGGGAGAAAATAATAGCAAATGAAACAACCAACAAAGAATTAATTTCCAAAATATACAAGCAGCTCCAACAACTCAACATCAAAGAAACTAACAACCCAGTCAAAAAATGGGAAAAAGACCTAAAGAGACATCTCTACAAAGAAGACATACAGATGGCCAAAACACACATGAAAAGATGCTCAACATTGCTCATTATTAGAGAAATGCAAATCAAAACTACAATGAAATATCACCTCACACCAGTCAGAATGGGCAGCATCAAAAAAATCTACAGATAATAAATGCTGGAGAGGGTGCAGAGAAAAGGGAACACTCCTGCATTGTTGGTGGGAATGTAAAATGATACAACCACTATGGAAGACTATATGGAGATTACTTAAAAAACTAAAAGTAGAAGCACCATATGACCCAGCAATCCCATTATTAGGCTTATACCCTGATGAAATCAAAATTGAAAGAGACACCTGTACCCCAGTGTTCATTGCAGCACTCTATACAATAGCTAGAACATGGAAGCAACCTAGATGTTCATTGATGAATGAATGGATAAAGAAGCTCTGGTATATATATACAATGAAATATTTCTCAGCTGTGAAAAGAAAGGCAGAAGAATCAGTCCTAATGAAGCGGATGAAACTAGAACCTATTATACAAAGTGAATAAGTCAAAAAGAGAAGGACAAGTACAGTATACTAATGCATATATATGGAATCTAGTAAGGTGGTACCAATAACCACACATGCAGAGCAGCGATGGAGAAACAGAGAACAGATCTATGGACACTGAGGGGAGGCAAGATCGGGCAAGAGGTATAGAAACAGTAACGTGGAAACCTACACTATCATATGTAAAAGAGATCACCATTGTAATTTAGCTACAAAACAAAGGGAACTCACATGGGGGCTATGAAACAACCTGAGGGGGCAGGATGGGGAGGAGGGTTCAAGTGGAAGGAGTCAGGGATATACCTATGACTGATTTGGGATTATGTACAGCTGTAAACAACAAAATTCTGTAAAAGATGTAAAGCAGTAACTTCGCTGTACACCTAAAACTAATGTAACACTGTAAATCAACTACACTCCAATTAAAAAAAAAAATTTAAAAAGAATACAGGAACAGGTTGCCGTTTCCTTCATCAGGGACCTTGAGTAACAGAATATAAAGCATGTCTTTGTGGTTGCTTCAGTAGTCGAAGACTGAGAAAGCAATAAAGTGTGAATCTTTTTATACTTGACATGTTTTGTTTTTAAAACAAATTATTAAAATAATAGCATAACTATTGACTAACTAAACTCGTTTAAGTTATTACATAGAATAATTTAAAAAGAAACAGAAAACTTAGAGATAAATGTTACCTAGGTTTATTATTTAAACACAGTGATTATTAATTACCTTGACTAAATAAGGCCTTTGTTTTATATGTTATTAGGAAACTATGTAACATTTAAAAACCTCTGTGTATTGGCTCAACCCACTCTAAGTCATATGTAATTATGGAGTTAAATTTCCTTTTAGCAGCTTTCTCCTTTTTCTAGTCTTAGATGTCCTAGTGAGAGTTTCCTCTTGGTTTGGTTGCTGCACATTCCAGTGTGCCCCTTAAAGTAGTCCATGTGGCCTGATACATAGGGTTCTCTGCTTCAAGGACCCTACCAACTGATAAGAAAGTGTTAGTTGCACAGTTGCGTCTGACTTTTTGAGACCCTATGGACTGTAGCCCGCTAGGCTCCTCTGTCCACTGGATTCTCCATGCAAGAATATTGGAATGGGTAGCCATTTCCTTCTCCCTGACCCAGGGGTTGCACCTGGTCCCCTGCATTACAGGGAGACTCTGATAAGAAAAAAGCTCCTAAAACACAAGTCACTCATAACTTTCAAACCATGTTTTCCTATGATTACCTCTTTCTCCCTCACCATCCCACTATGGTTTATTTCTTCTCTAAGGAAGCTCAAATTAAATGACATATCTTTTTCACACAACAGCTAAAGGTCACCTATTCACTAAACTCTGCCATAGACATCTAGGAATGTCTACTAGGAAATTCTGGTTAAACTTTCTTCAAAATGAGTGAAGGCTATTTTTCTTCCTATGAACTTTTCAGAAAACAATATGCCAGACATCAAAGCACTAACAATATGTCAGATATCAAAATAAAACCAATCTGAATACCAAAAATTCTTCATCCAATTTAAACTTAACAGAACAAATGTTGAAATTCAATAGTATTCCAACAAATAGCATGAACCCTTATTGAAAATTTCACAGACATTGAACAGTTACAATAGCATACTGAAATTAAGTATAATAGACATTTATTAAAGTAACACTGGCTGCAACAGCAGCTATACCAAGAAATCTCAATTGCTCAGCATAATAAAAATTTCTCACTTCTTCCGAGACCCGTTCTCTGCCACCTTCAACACATATGTTCCAGAGCTACTTTGGGATCCCACGTCTAGCCAGCAGATGGGGGAATTGAAAAGAGAAGACAGAATTGCCTGGGAAGCAAAGCACCAGGCCTGGAAGTAACTTGCATCATTCCTGTTGACAGGCCACTGGCCAGAAATTCAGTCCAGTGGCCACATCTAAGTTAAAGGAAGACTGTGAGTATATTCTAACTATGCTCAAAGGAAGAAAGGTAAACAAATCCAATGAGTAATTAGACTATCTCTGTCACACAGCATAATTTTGGGGAAAATGGAAGTGGTGCTAGTTACCAAGAAATCCTTGTCACAGGTTTAAGAACAGCAATTAATAAATATTTATTGAGTCCTTATTATGTCCTAGGCACTGTGTTAAGCATCAGAATTAAAGAAAAACTAGACTTTACATCATTTCTTTGTGGTACAGTGAAGCAAAACACATGTAAACTGATTTTTGCCATTCAGAGTGAGAGGTAAATATGAGGGATCAAAAACCTAGTCTCTAAAGTGAATTCTTCTCATCTACCATTTACCCACCCTTTAGCTCAAGAGAGATGACATTTTCATGGCATATTAAGGGAGCTTGAGCTGGGTAATTAGGGAGAAGAGAAGTTATAACTTTTATCACTTCCTTGCTGCATTGTGCACATTGTTATTTGTGGTATAGAAGATACACAGACTTTATGGAGCTAAATTCTTGCTTATTTAACATTCACTAAACATTCTGCCTTACATGCCTTAGCAACACTTTTTAAGAGAATAGAAGGATAATTCTTTTTAGCTATTGAGGACTGCTTTTCTTCAGATTGGCTGTTTTGACAGACATGAAGACTCTTGGAGGTAGGGAGGTGTTTCACAAAAATGTCCAGAGATAAAAGAGAAAGAATCTCATGAATATAATAAAAATGCCCTTATCAAGAATGGGACATATGAGGTTCTTAAAGTCAAAGGCCTCTTTTACCTTCATCATAAAGTAAAAAGACATCTGTGAAGACTTTGTACCAATACTGTTTTTCTTTGGAAAATGCATTGGTTCTGACTGATCTGGGGGTGGGGGCAAGTGCATTGATTCTCTTTCATTCAATTTGCATAAATGATGCTGTTTGAATACTGCTAATGATAAGCATGTTCAGAGACATAATGGGATCCTGAAATTTTGAGAAAAATGCTCTTTAAAGTAACTCCTCCACTTCTCTTCAAAACCAGAGTGGATTTTGTGGAAAGAAAATTAGAATAGGTGTCAGAAGAAGAAAATTGTAGCCCATTATACCACTACTCACTACAAGAAACTAGATAAGCAGGCCGCTTCATTTCACCTTGCTTCATTTCAGATTCTGTAAGTATAAAGGTTGATAATAAAGTTAGCTGTATGTGTGTATATGTGTATAACAATACCAGTCATATGTGTGTGTGTATGTGTGTGTGTGTCAAGGTATAGCATGACTGTTTTCTAGAATGTAAAAGCTACTTTGTTTTCTGCATTACAGAAGTGATATAATTTAAATATATAGAATAGGGCTAAGCCAAATAAAAATGATCTGTATTCCTACTATGCAGAAATAACTACTGTTTGTGAAATAAAGTCCCAAACTTTTCGTCCTTTGGTAAACACTAATTCTCAGAATTTTTGGCACTCCTAGTATGTCATGAGACCACACCCTGCATTAAAAAATTCTTTTCTTTGCATATCTGAAGAACATCTCATTTTAAGAAACAGTCTACAAGCAACCAGGGGAATATTCTTTCCATTATCAGTGTAAGATGCATCAGTTATTTCCTGTTTGAAAGACTCTGTGAGCTTGCAACAGAAAGAAAGGGAATACACTGATGACTTCATGGTAAGGAACAGGGATTGTGTGGATAAGGCTGTAAATAATACTGTAGCTAGTGAAATGACCTGGATGGGACAGAAAGATTTATTTCATAGTTTATATGAATACTCTGGGGAGATACACAATGGAATATAGCCTTTGTGTTCAATTTCATCCCTTTTTATTGAGTCAGGGGATGTTTAAAGAAATTTATAGAGGTCTTTGAAAGTCAGCATTTTTAATAAGTGGCACTGAGAAAAGATTATACTGAGGGAGATCCAAGTGACAATACAGAACATGAGACACGAGAGAATTTATAATGGCTGAACTAATTGAGGTGGAGCACACACTGGGAGGTGCCCTCCAGTGAATTATCCACTCAACTTTCTGACTACTGCCTATTCCCCTGCCTCTCTCTCTTTATCAATGACAATTTCAGATTTCTAAGATCCTATCTTCTAAAACTGAGCTGCTACATAAAAGCTGTTGGTTTGTATAGTACTGCCATTCTCAGAACCAGAAATCATTCCTGATATAGAAATATGTCTCAGGATAAACCCAATCAAATCTCATAGACTTTGGAACCCAGGAGAAGACCACAGTTTTTTTTTTTGAGCACACAGAAAAGCAACACAAGAACACAAATAAATGGAAAATGGAGACTATTAAGAAAGATTTAATAAAGAAGGTGGCAGGATATCTTCAGCTGAGATTTGGAATTAAGAGACTGGATTCTAGGTCCAGATTCACAAGTAGATATGAGGAGTTCAAAGATGTTACAAGGGGTTTTTTGGAAAGAGATACTGGGATGGAATTTACTAGGAGTTAAAACAGGAGTTAAAAGATGTTACAAGTCGGGTTCTTTGGAAAGAGATACTGAGATGGAATTTATTAGGCCATGCTAGGTGTTTATTAGTGATCAACACCTATTAAAGAGAGGGGGAGGAAGCAGGATAACTCAGGTCAAGAAAAACTGCCATGCTGGCCAACTGCAGAGAGATCTCTGGAGGACATGGCTCCCCAGCATGTCTCACATTGGGCTTGGAGGCTGGGCCTCTTTATTCCCACTGTAATGTACCATTGGATAAGAAGGGTATGCCCACAGGAAAATCTGTTCTTTGTTGCTGAGATTAATCCTAACGCAAGTGGCAGGAAGAGACTGTTTGCTCAAAGCACTCCCATAGATGGACCAACAAGTCCTTCCTTTAAGGGCAGTCTGGGCAGCACATATTTGTATCCATCAAAAAAAGGGAGTGAGGTGAAGAAGAGTTAGCTTATATGAAACTTCAGGTTTCTTGAAACCCTAACAACCAATTACTTTAAGAATAATAACATATATGATAATACACTGGAGTCATTTAAAAAATCAATTCCTGATGTTGAGAAAAAGCATAACCACTATATTACAGAGAAAGAGACTTCAGTCATTGCTATTAACTTGGGAACTATGATTAATTAGAGACACACACACACATATATAAACACACATCTATACATGTCAGGAAATAAGTAAGAAGACGCTTTGTACCAAGGTTTCTAAGATAGGATACCCTCTGCATGTTTTTCATACCGGAAAGAATGAAATCCAACATTGAGTTTATTTTTATCATGAATAAAGGGCTCTTATTTTTGGATTATCTTCCTATCCAAAAATCCATGTAGATAAACCCAATCAAATCTCATAGACTTTGGAACCCAGGAAAAGACCACAATTTGTTATTTTGAGCACACAGAAAAGCAACACAAGAACACAAATAAATGGAAAATGGAGACTATTAAGAAAGATTTAATAAAGAAGGTGGCAGGATATCTTCAGCTGAGATTTGGAATTAAGAGACTGGATTCTAGGTCCAGATTCACAAGTAGATATGAGGAGTTCAAAGATGTTACAAGGGGTTTTTTGGAAAGAGATACTGGGATGGAATTTACTAGGAGTTAAAACAGGAGTTAAAAGATGTTACAAGTCGGGTTCTTTGGAAAGAGATACTGAGATGGAATTTATTAGGCCATGCTAGGTGTTTATTAGTGATCAACACCTATTAAAGAGAGGGGGAGGAAGCAGGATAACTCAGGTCAAGAAAAACTGCCATGCTGGCCAACTGCAGAGAGATCTCTGGAGGACATGGCTCCCAGCATGTCTCACATTGGGCTTGGAGGCTGGGCCTCTTTATTCCCACTGTAATGTACCATTGGATAAGAAGGGTATGCCCACAGGAAAATCTGTTCTTTGTTGCTGAGATTAATCCTAACGCAAGTGGCAGGAAGAGACTGTTTGCTCAAAGCACTCCCATAGATGGACCAACAAGTCCTTCCTTTAAGGGCAGTCTGGGCAGCACATATTTGTATCCATCAAAAAAAGGGAGTGAGGTGAAGAAGAGTTAGCTTATATGAAACTTCAGGTTTCTTGAAACCCTAACAACCAATTACTTTAAGAATAATAACATATATGATAATACACTGGAGTCATTTAAAAAATCAATTCCTGATGTTGAGAAAAAGCATAACCACTATATTACAGAGAAAGAGACTTCAGTCATTGCTATTAACTTGGGAACTATGATTAATTAGAGACACACACACACATATATAAACACACATCTATACATGTCAGGAAATAAGTAAGAAGACGCTTTGTACCAAGGTTTCTAAGATAGGATACCCTCTGCATGTTTTTCATACCGGAAAGAATGAAATCCAAGGCATTGAGTTTATTTTTTATCATGAATAAAGGGCTCAGATTTGATTTTTGGATTATCTTCCTATCCAAAAATCCATGTAGATAGTTAAAACAGGAAGCTCAATTAAAACTCACATGTTAAGAATACACTTGGAGGATCATATCCCAATATGGTGAGGGAACAAAAAAGGAGCAATACTAACAGCGGTCATTTATTCAGACTTTGCAGGTGGCACAGAGGTAAAGAATCTGCCTGCCAATGCAGGAGACACAGGCTTGATCCCTAGATCAGGCAGATCCCCTGGTGAAGGAAATGACAACCCACTCCAGCATTCTTGTACTCAGTACTTGTATTCAGTACAATATTTGTATCAAGTATCAGTATCATTTATTCACCATTTACTTTGTGTTAGAGACTGTGTTAAGCATTTACATAAGTTATTCTTCTTAATTAATACAGCTACTCATGAGGTAGCTGCTATAATCTCCATTTGATAACACCACACAATTAATGATAGAGTGGGATCTAATCCAGAAAATCTGATTCCAGAGCCTATACTCTTAACTAGTGTCCTATCACATAAGACAGGGACTTGATTGTTCTCCAGGACTTCAAGAAATGAGAAAACTTCTCATTATTCAGGTTTATAGTTCCTATGAAACCTGTCTGCTGCCTGCTTTACCAATGCCTGAAACATTCTTTCCCTTGCTCTTCGCCTGCCTAATGTTTATGTCATTCCTGCAGGTAAGCTTTTCCTGAACCCCTCAATCTCAGACTAGTTTACATACTCTTGTTACACGTTCTTTTGGTTTCCTTGACTACTTTAAGGCATATATATTTTTTTCAGAATATTACTGTTTACTTGTTTATTATTTGTCTCCTCACAGTAAATATAACTTTCATGACAGAAAGGATCACATCTGATATAGTCACTACTTTTCTATGCTAATTTTCAGTGCTTAGCATATTAGATGCTTGCTTGCTGGCTGAATGGATAGTTGTTTGCCTGGATAAAATCTATAAACAATGAATGGGAGCTATAGGGACTCAGAACTGAACAATAATGAAAGAAGCTATTTTTGAAGGTATTAACATCTTTCTCTTGGAGATGATCAAGAAAAAGATGCGTGCATATGTGCTCAGCCATGTCTGACTCTTTGCAACCCCTGGAATATAGCCAGCCAGGTTCCTCTGTTTATGGGATTTTTTTTAGGCAAGAATACTGGAATGGGTGGCCATTTCCTACTGCAGGAGATCTTCCTGACCCAGGGATTGAACCTTCATCTCCTGCACTGCAGTCTGCTTCTTTTCCACTGAGCCACTAGGGAAGCCCCAAGCAAAAGATATATAGCCATAATAACAGAATTCACAGACTATTTTCACAAATTTGTCATACCATGCTTGCAAACACTGTGACTTTTCCTTATAAGAAAGAATAGTTATCCATCCTTTGAAGCTAGGCTTGGTCATGTGTTTGCCTTTACAATGGGACAATAACAAAAGTGACAAAAGTAGAGTCTTGGGAAAGTGTGTGCACACTGAAACATATCCTCTCTGGAAACCAGGTTCCCACCACTTGAGGGTCTTTTTTTTTTTTTTTTTTTTTTTTAATTTTGGCTGCTTTTTCTTTTTTTTCTATTGGCCCTTTATTTGTTAATTTTCGTCCATTTTTACTCTTTGGCCTGTGTGGGCCTCCCATTGCAGTAGCCTCTCGTTGCAGAGCACTGGCTCTGGGTGCATGCACTCCAGAGTGTTGGCTCATAACTGGACACACTGGTCCAGCTTCTTTGAAGCACATGGGATCTTCCTGGGCCAGGGATTGAACTGGCGTCCCTTGCACTTTAAGGCAGACTCTTTACCCACTGGACCACCAGGGAAGCCCCCACCATTTGAGTGTGAACTAACATTGTGAATGAGAGAATAACTGGTGAGAGATAAGAGTTAAGAATACAGTTAAGAAGAACGATACAAAAAAGACCTTAATGATCCAGATGATAACGATAGTGTGGTCACACACCTAGAGCCAGACATCTTAGCTAAGTCAAGTAGGCCCTAGGAAGCTTTACTACAAACAAAACTAGTGGAGGTGATGAAATTCCAGCTGTGCTATTTCAATCCTGAAAGATGATGCTGTTAAAGTGCTGCACTCAATATACCTCTTGATGAAGGTGAAAGAGGAGAGTAAAAAAGCTAGCCTAAAACTCAACGTTCAAAAAATGAAGATCATAGTTCCTGGTCCCAACACTTGATGGCAATAGATGGGCAAACAATGGAAACAGTGACAGACTTTATTTTGGGGGGCTCCAAAATCACTATGGATGGTGCAATCATGAAGTTAAAAGATCCTTGCTCCTTGGAAGAAAAGCTATGACAAACCTAGACAGCACATTAAAATGCAGAGACATCACTTTGCTGACAAAAGTTCATATAGTCAAAGCTATGGTTTTCCCAGTAGTCATGTATGGATCCAAGAGTTGGACCATAAAGAAGGCTGAGTGTCAAAGAATTGATGCCTTCAAACTATGGTGTTGGAGAGGACTCTTGAAAGTCTTTTGAACTGCAAGGAGATCAAACCAGTCAATCCTAAAGGAAATCAACCCTGAATATTCATTGGAAGGACTGATGCTGAAGCTGAAGTTCCAATACTTTGCCCACCTGATACAAAGGGATGACTAGTTGGAAAAGACATTGATGCTGGGAAAAATAGAAGGCAGAAGGAGAAGGGGATGACAGAGAACGAGATGCTTGGTTGGCATCACTGAGTCAATGGACACGAGTTTGAGCATGCTCAGGGAGATGGTGAAGGACAGGGAGGCCTGGCATGCTGCAGTTCATGGGGTCACAAAGAGTTGCATGCAACTCAGTGACTGAATTGACAGTTAACATCCAGTGGACATATGAGCGAGGCCATATCAGACCACTGCTATATGGTAAAGTCACCATAAGATTGTAATCATATAAATGAACCCAGATAAACTGGAAAAGAATAATACAGCTAAGCTTAGCCCAGAATGACCTACATAATTATGAGAGAGTTTGTGTGTGTGCGTGTGCGCGCACACACGCGCGTGTGTGTGTGTATATATATATATATATACACACACACATATATATGTTGGTCACTAGATCTTGCAAAGGTTGATTGGACAGTAATAGGTAACTGAATCAGAGGCTGCTGTAGTAGACTTTCCAGTAACAGGTCCAGGTGTTTAACAGATGACCTTAAATGGTCCTTTCCATCTTAAGAACCTACAATTGTGCTGAATGTTTTTTAAAAAACATTTAAATGTCATTTGAAACAACTAAAAAGTCTCTTTGTGATAAAAATGCTCCATAGAGGCTCTTCATTCATTTGTTTGGATTTACTGTACATGCCATAATTAAAGAAGCATTTTAGCATTTGATTTGTATTTAAAGCTCACATAATTTTAAATACATTCTCTAAATCCTTCCTAGCAAGCAAAATAACATTTATGCTCTAATCTGTCTCATGGCCTGCTCTATGTCTCCATATACAGACTGCAGGAGGTATAATTCATCCATAAAAGACAGGAGAAATATGCAGTGCTTTGAATTGTTTTAATATTGTGCACAAGAGACTGGAGGAGAAAATTAACTGCCGTATGCTGCCTCATTCAAAGTATCAGATGGATAATCATAAAACAGAAAATATATAAAATCATTTAGAGCCATTTTAGGACCATATGCTCAACTTCACTGACAATAATCAACTATAATGTATTTCAGAAAGTAGAAGTGGTGTGAATATAATTCTACTCATTATGCTAGGTGTTAGGCACCAAATAATTTGGAAACATCACGGATATATAGAAATGTAGTTTTTGTCTAAAGCTAACTAGACCTCTGATAAAGATGAATTCCATTACTCATGGTGAATATTTTTCTTCTTCTTTTGGCATAATTCAAGCTTCTCCAAAGAGTTGCATGCAACTCAGTGACTGAATTGACAGTTAACATCCAGTGGACATATGAGCGAGGCCATATCAGACCACTGCTATATGGTAAAGTCACCATAAGATTGTAATCATATAAATGAACCCAGATAAACTGGAAAAGAATAATACAGCTAAGCTTAGCCCAGAATGACCTACATAATTATGAGAGAGTTTGTGTGTGTGCGTGTCGCAAGACATTAGCAGTGTGTGTGTGTATATATATATATATAACACACACATATATATGTTGGTCACTAGATCTTGCAAAGGTTGATTGGACAGTAATAGGTAACTGAATCAGAGGCTGCTGTAGTAGACTTTCCAGTAACAGGTCCAGGTGTTTAACAGATGACCTTAAATGGTCCTTTCCATCTTAAGAACCTACAATTGTGCTGAATGTTTTTTAAAAAACATTTAAATGTCATTTGAAACAACTAAAAAGTCTCTTTGTGATAAAAATGCTCCATAGAGGCTCTTCATTCATTTGTTTGGATTTACTGTACATGCCATAATTAAAGAAGCATTTTAGCATTTGATTTGTATTTAAAGCTCACATAATTTTAAATACATTCTCTAAATCCTTCCTAGCAAGCAAAATAACATTTATGCTCTAATCTGTCTCATGGCCTGCTCTATGTCTCCATATACAGACTGCAGGAGGTATAATTCATCCATAAAAGACAGGAGAAATATGCAGTGCTTTGAATTGTTTTAATATTGTGCACAAGAGACTGGAGGAGAAAATTAACTGCCGTATGCTGCCTCATTCAAAGTATCAGATGGATAATCATAAAACAGAAAATATATAAAATCATTTAGAGCCATTTTAGGACCATATGCTCAACTTCACTGACAATAATCAACTATAATGTATTTCAGAAAGTAGAAGTGGTGTGAATATAATTCTACTCATTATGCTAGGTGTTAGGCACCAAATAATTTGGAAACATCACGGATATATAGAAATGTAGTTTTTGTCTAAAGCTAACTAGACCTCTGATAAAGATGAATTCCATTACTCATGGTGAATATTTTTCTTCTTCTTTTGGCATAATTCAAGCTTCTCCTTCTTCGCAGATCAGGATCCAAGCTCACAATCTTCAGCATATTGGCCCAGATGCAAAACAGTTCATGCTGATTCCTCCTTCCATTGCACCCTCCCAGTTTGTACTTGTCTGTATATATATTAGTAGATAATGAATATTATTAGCCTTACAAAACTCATGATAGGGTTCCTTTAAGCAGCAGGAACTCCTAGTGCTGCTTTCTTATTTTCCCTTGTCCCTCTCTCCATTTATCTTACTATATTGTTTTTCTTTATTTGCAAGTCTATTTTCCTAACTAAATATTGTTACTAGTAGATGTGTGAATCATGTGACTTAAGTTACTGGATTCAAATATGGCACATATTAATTTCTCAAGAAATTCATCACTGAATGAACAACTAAGTCAATTTAAGATACCATGCTAATTAGAACAAATTATAGTAACCAAATAATCTGTGAAAAGCAAGGTACTGTACATCTATTTATTCACTGGAATTTATGGGACACTTTGTTTCTATAGTTTGTTTCTTATTTACACTATCCAATTTTCTGTGTAATAACTGAGTCACCTAAAAATTAAAGAGGCAATGATGGAGATGCAAGTTTTGGCTACTGCTGAGTAAATGCAATGATAATGATGGGCAAATTGACAAAAATAACCTTTCAAGCAATCTGGAAATTGACTAAAGGCATATAACATTAGTAATGAAAAACTGATGAAAAATTTGGGTTTAAATAGTGGGGATCTGCAATGTTATGTGGCAACCTGAATGGGACAGGTGTTTGGGAGAGAATAGATACATGTATATGTATGGCTGAGCCCCTTCACTGTTCACCTGAAACTATCACAACATTGTTTGTTAATTTGTTATATCCCAATATAAAATAAAAATAGAAAAGAAAGCAACAATAAAGTGGGGGATCTGTGGTAAGGCTTCTCTCATCTTCGCCAGCTCTCCTCACTTTAAGCTTGCATAGGCAAAACAGAGATTCTGTCATGGCGGCTGGTAGACCATGAGAATTGGCAATTTCTCTGCCACTATCAATGGTGGCTCACTTAATTTGGAAAAGTGACCCCTGGCATAACTCATGTAGGACAGTGTTCACAACAGAAGTGATAATCTTGGAGGTAGGTGAGTAAGAAGGAACAATAGCTCTATTAAGATGCAAAACAGTTCATGCTGATTCCTCCTTCCATTGCACCCTCCCAGTTTGTACTTGTCTGTATATATATTAGTAGATAATGAATATTATTAGCCTTACAAAACTCATGATAGGGTTCCTTTAAGCAGCAGGAACTCCTAGTGCTGCTTTCTTATTTTCCCTTGTCCCTCTCTCCATTTATCTTACTATATTGTTTTTCTTTATTTGCAAGTCTATTTTCCTAACTAAATATTGTTACTAGTAGATGTGTGAATCATGTGACTTAAGTTACTGGATTCAAATATGGCACATATTAATTTCTCAAGAAATTCATCACTGAATGAACAACTAAGTCAATTTAAGATACCATGCTAATTAGAACAAATTATAGTAACCAAATAATCTGTGAAAAGCAAGGTACTGTACATCTATTTATTCACTGGAATTTATGGGACACTTTGTTTCTATAGTTTGTTTCTTATTTACACTATCCAATTTTCTGTGTAATAACTGAGTCACCTAAAAATTAAAGAGGCAATGATGGAGATGCAAGTTTTGGCTACTGCTGAGTAAATGCAATGATAATGATGGGCAAATTGACAAAAATAACCTTTCAAGCAATCTGGAAATTGACTAAAGGCATATAACATTAGTAATGAAAAACTGATGAAAAATTTGGGTTTAAATAGTGGGGATCTGCAATGTTATGTGGCAACCTGAATGGGACAGGTGTTTGGGAGAGAATAGATACATGTATATGTATGGCTGAGCCCCTTCACTGTTCACCTGAAACTATCACAACATTGTTTGTTAATTTGTTATATCCCAATATAAAATAAAAATAGAAAAGAAAGCAACAATAAAGTGGGGGATCTGTGGTAAGGCTTCTCTCATCTTCGCCAGCTCTCCTCACTTTAAGCTTGCATAGGCAAAACAGAGATTCTGTCATGGCGGCTGGTAGACCATGAGAATTGGCAATTTCTCTGCCACTATCAATGGTGGCTCACTTAATTTGGAAAAGTGACCCCTGGCATAACTCATGTAGGACAGTGTTCACAACAGAAGTGATAATCTTGGAGGTAGGTGAGTAAGAAGGAACAATAGCTCTATTAAATCAAGACTGAAGTCCTGGCTGGGACAAATCTATACCTGAATGAGGGCCCAAGCTAGTTAGACACTTCTGGCCAACCCTGAGGTTTCACATATGTATAAACTTAGTAAGAAGTAGATTCTACACAGAAAGACAAATGTCACATGGTATGGCTTACGTGTGGATTCTAAAAACAAATGGTACAAATGAACCTGAGTCACATATGTAGAAAACAAACATGGTTACCAAGGAGAAAAGTGGGGAATAAACTGGAGGGTTGGGATTGACATATACACACTACTATATATAAAATAGATAACTTAAAAGGACCTACTGTACAGCAGGAATACTATTTGGTGCTATGTAATGACATCTATCGGAATGGAGTCTTGAAGAGAGTGGATATATATATATATGTAACTGTTTCACTTTGATGTACAGCAAAATGAATACATTGTAAATCAACTAAACTCTAATTAAAAAAATAAAAAAGAACAAAGCCAAAAAAAAAAAAAAAAACTAGAAGGGTGCAGAAGAAAGTAAAATCTACAAAGCCAGAACACCGAACATGCTCACCACACATACAGATACACTATGTGTTTGAGGTGCTAAGTACAACCTATGAGAAATCATTGGCTAATAACTAAGCTATTCTGTGTATTCTTGTGAGAATCCATAGAAGAACTATACAAAAAAGGTCTTAATGACCTAGATAACCAGGATGGTGTGGTCACTCACATAGAGCCTGCAAGGATCTCATTCGAAACTGATGGAGAAATCAAAAGCTTTACAGATAAGCAAAAATTAAAAGAATTTAGTAACAACAAACCAGCCTTATAACAAGTGTTAAAGGGACTTATATAGACAAATATAAGAGAAGAAGAAGATCCAACAAACAAAGCCATCATAACATCTAAGAAGATGACAATAGGATCATTTGTATCAATAATTACTTTGAATGTAAATGGACTTAATGCCCCGACCAAAAGACACGGACTGGCTGAATGGATTCAAAATCAAGACCCATACATATGCTGCCTCCAGGAAACTCACTTCAGACCTAGAGACACTCATAGACTGAAAGTGAGAGGATGGAAAAAGATATTCCACGCAAACGGAAATCAAAAGAAAGCTAGAGTAGCAATCCTCATTTCAGACAAAATAGACCTCAAAATAAAGATTAGAAGAGACAAGGCAGCTCACTGCATCATGATCAAGGGATTGATCCAAGAGAAGACATAACAATCATAAATATCTATGCACCCAATGCAGGAGCACCCCAATACATAGGACAAACACTTTCAGACATAAAAGAAGACATCGACACTAACACAATCATAGTAGGAGACTTTAACACTCCTCTCACACCAATGGACAGATCATCAAAACAGAAAATTAATGAAGAAACACAAGCCTTAAATGCCACACTAGAAGAGATGGACCTCATGGATATCTTTAGGACCTTCCATCCAAAAGTAGAAGAATATACTTTCTTCTCAAGTGCTCATGGAACATTCTCCAGGATAGACCACATCTTGGGCCACAAAGAATAAAATATCTAAGAATAAACCTACCCCTCAAAAAAACAAAATAAATATACACTGAAAATTACAAGACATTAATGAGAGAAATTAAAGAAGACTTAAACAGATGGAGAGATATTCCATGTTCCTGGGTCGGAAGAATCAATATTGTGAAAATGAACATACTACCAAATATCATCTACAGATTCAATGCAATACCTATCAAACTACCAATGATATTTTTCACAGAACTAGACCAAACTATAACACAGTTCATATGGAAACACAAAAGACCTCAAATAGTCAAAGCAATCCTGAGAAAGAAAAACGGAGCTGGAGGGATCAGCCTCCCTAACTTCAGACTCTACTACAAAGCAACAGTCCTCAAGACAGTATGGTACTGGCACAAAATCAGAATTATAGATCAATGGAACAAGATAGAGAACCCAGAGATAAACCCACACACCTATGGGTACTTTATTTTTGAAAAAGGAGGAGAAACTATAAAATGGGACAAAGACAGCCTCTTCAACAAATGGTGCTGGGAAAATTGGACAGCTACATGCAAAAAACTGAAGTTGGAGCATTCCCTGACACCATACACAAAAATCAACTCAAAATGGATTAAAGACCTAAAGGTTAAGACCAGAAACCATCAAACTCTTAGAGGAGAATATAGGCAAAACCCTCAAGGACATCAATCAAAGCAAGATCTTCTCTGACCCACCTACTAGAATAGTGGAACTGAAAAGAAAAGTCAACACGTGGGACCTCATGAAACTTAAAAGCTTTTGTACAGCAAAAGAAATTACAAAAATGCTGAACAGACACCCCACAGAATGGGAGAAAATCATAGCAAATGAAACAACAGACAAAGAATTAATCTCCAAAATCTACAAGCAACTCAGACAACTCAGCACAGGGAAAACTAACAACCCAATCAAAAAATGGGAAAAAGATCTAAAGAGACACCTCTCCAAAGAGGACATACAGATGGCCCAAAAGCACATGAAATGATGCTCAACCTCGCTTATCATTAGAGAAATGCAAATTAAAACCACAATGAGATACCACCTCACACCCGTCAGAATGGCCATCATCAACAAATCGATAGACAATAAATGCCAGAGAGGGTGCAGAGAAAAGGGAACCCTCTTGCATTGCTGGTGGGAATGTAAACTGATACAGCCTTTATGGAAGACAATATGGAGATTCCTTAAAAAACTAAAAATAGAAGCACCCTATGACCCAGCAATCCCACTATTAGGCCTATATCCTGATGAAATCAAAACTGAAAGAGGCACCTGTACCCCAATGTTCATTGCAGCTCTCTATACAACAGCCAGAACAGGGAAGCAACCCAGATGTCCATCGACAAATGAATGGATCCAGAAGCTCTGGTACATATATACAATGGAATACTTCTCAGCTGTTAAAAGAAATGAAGAAGACTCAGTCCTAATGAGGTGGCTGGCTCTAGAACCTATCATAAAAAATGAAGCAAGTCAAAAAGAGAAAGACAAATACAGTATACTAACACACATATATGGAATCTAGTAGGACGGTCTTGATAACACACGCAGGGAACTCATGGAAAAACAGACAGAGCATAGACATAGGGACATTGTGGGGAAGAAATAGGGAGGGGGAGGCATGGAGACAGTGACATGGAAACCTATACTGTCATGTGTGGAAAAGATAGCTATTGTCATTGTGCTAAGGGAATAGGAGTACCTACAATCACTTGGGGCGATGGTCTGGAGGGGTGGGAGGAGGGTCCAGGGACATGCATATGACTGATCTGGGGACATACATGTTGGTGAACAACAAAACTCTGTAAAATCTTTAAAATAAAGAATAATAGTAATAAAAAAAAGACTTAACATGGCATCCAAGGTCTCTAACACAAAGAAGCATTTAATTAGTCATTGATTAATTCACTAATTAATTCATTTAAAAATATTTGCATTCCTAATTATGCCAGGAACTTTGCTGAATCCTGCAGATACAATGGGGAAGAAGAGAGAGTGCATAATATTATGGAGTGCACATTCTGCTGGAAGAAGCAGGCAAAAGCAAACACATTGATTGAGAGTTGTAGTTAGTGATAAACAGGACATGCTCAAAGGGGCTGATATTGAGAATCATGTAGATCAAGAGAAAATCCTATTTCAACAAAGACTTGACGGAGGATATAATATTAAAGTTAAGATCTAAAGTATAGGAAGGAGACAGTTTTGTGGGTGGTGTGAAGGGCATTCTAGGCAAAAGGAATGGAACGTGCAAAGGCACTGAGATAAGAAAGACCCTGATACACTCAAAGAAAGCTGATGTGGGGTTAAGCACAGCGAATGGTATAAGGAGAGGCTGAAGAGATAGGCTTAGACTTCGTGACACATGATAAGGACTATAGCTTTTTCTTCAAGTTCAGTGAGAATTCACTTAATTTAAATTTTAAAACAATCACTTATACTGACCATTGGATAATGTAGGGATAAGAATGGTTGAACAGAGACCAGATTGGAAGCTTTATACTAGTCAAAAAAAAAAAAATGCTAGTGATTTGATCTAAGGAATTTATAGTGTATGTGAAGAAAAGAAGGCAGATTCAATATATATTTTGGAGATAAAATTGTTAAAAGGTACTGAAAAATGTGTGGGCTAGAATAAATAATCAAAGGCAATTCATTTCTTCATGAATAACTAAGTATTGCCTTATACTGAGATGCAGACCACTTGAATAGGTGGTAAGTTTGGAGAGGACAGATAAAGAGTTCATTTTGGGACATTTTCATTTTGAGATAACATTAGACAACAAATGAAAATATTAGTTGGGTAGTTGGATATGAGGTAAGAACTCACTAGAACAGACTAAACTGGAGAAAATTACTGTGAAATTGGATGAGATTACTTAGAGAGAATGCAGAGAAAGAAAACAGTATTGAAATATTCTATCACTTAGAAGGTACTGAAGGAGAAGCTTACACATAAGATTTATTTAAAATAGCTATTGGATGAAAAAAAAATATGACAGAGCATGATATTTATGAAAGAAAATATTTCAAGAGAAATAGTGACATAAATTATGCTACTCAGATCAAGTAAGATGATGACAGAGAAAAGTCCATTGGATTTGGCATCATGGAAGTTGCTGGTGACTGTTTCAAAAGTATTTTCATTTGAGTTGTAGAGAAAGACTGCAGAATGGAGTGGGTTGAGGGTAAATAGAAGGTCATAAATTAATGAAAGTAAGTGTGGATAAATCTTTCAATGAGTTTGAGTAGGATGAATAGCAGTGCAATAGACAGATATTTGGAGTAGAGGTGAGGTCAAGAAAGGTTGTTTATTTTTGTAAAATGAGAGACTGAGAAGGAGGAAGGCATGTTAATGTTGCTGGGATTGATGCCATTAAAAAGGGAAAATTAATGAAGTAGAAAAGGGAGAAAAGAGCTGAAGTAGTAAAAATTTTGAAGAGAAGGAAATGGATGGGAACTAAAGAGCAGATGAAACAATTTGTGACAGAAGGAGGGATATGTCCTCATTTGGAAACTGAGAAAAGGGAGGGATACGAATGCACACCAAGGTAGTATTGTAGATATGGGCATGTGAAGATGAGGGAGTTTCTAGGAGACGATGACAGAAAATACTTGCAGATTCTTATTATTTTCTAAGCATTGCACACCTACATACACACTCACCCAAAGACATTTAATCAAAACTATCAGGCAAATACTAGTATAATCCTCATTCTGTAGATGGAGAAACTGAATTAAAGAAAGGTGAATAAACTTGCTTATGCAGCTGGTATTCACATATAGCTGCAATTTACACCTACTCAGTATATATTCAAAGTTTATGCTTTTAACCATGTTACTTTTTCAGTGAGGTAAGACATAATCAGATATAAAGCAAAGACTGAAAAACTTGAATGAAAGAGGAAAGTATATAAAACATTCATTTTTATAAGTGGGAAGGTGAGTAGAGAGAGGAATATAGTAGAATTATGGTGTAGTATTCTATTACAGTGTAGTAAACTATTTTAGGTCTGAGATTTAATTTAAGCAGAATCTAGTCAGCTACAATTACCAGCACTCTCAGGAAAGCGGTGTATAGGTCTGTATTTCCCAAGAAATTACAGATTCCTTGAAATGAAGAATGTGCCTTTTTTGCCTTCACCATAACATCCTGAAAATAACAGGTGCCTAATGTCTATTTAATTGAGGTTGATCTATTACTACCAATTAAAATCATATGAATGAATATTTAAACAGTCGTTCTCACTATGATTCAAAGTCAAAATTCAATAAAATATTGAAAATTTTGATTACATAAATTTTTCTGCAGGGCAAAAAAATCATAAGCAAGCAAAAACTCAAATTGCAAACTAGTTCCAAACATTACTTGCAATATGTATCACAAAAGGGCTAATATCCCTAATATATAGATATATATCCTTCAAAACAGATGAAGAGATCAAATAAAAGATCAAAATTATGTGAGAAATACGGGCAGAAGTCATGGACAAACAGCTCACAAATATGTACACTGTTACCCTAAATATATGAAAATCAAAGCTCAAATTTACTCATAATAAGGGAGATGCAAATAACAACTACAATGAGAAAAATTTTCTAGGCCATCAGTTCGAAGACTTTAAAAGTCTGACAGTATATGGTTTGGGTAAGGCTATGGGGAAAACCGGCACTCTCATATTTCTGGGAGAAGTGCAGAATGACATTAGTTCTTTGAACAGAATTTCAAAATACCCAATCATGTGGTAGTAAAATGTTTGACAGCTGGTTATCTGGAAACAAACCAAAACCCAAACTAGAAAGCTCTGATGTATAGCATTTGTTGATATCCTTGGTGAAAACAGTCCCATTGTGACCAATTTCAAGCTACCAAGGTAAAGTCACTGAACACAAATTGGAACAATATGCATATTACCATACAGTTATACAGATTTCTTATCATATACTTAAAATTAGCATGAATAAGTGAGAGAACAAAGGTAACTGCAAAATGTGGTTTAAAATAATAGGATTAGTGATGAGTTTGGCTCAGTAGTTAAGAATCTACCTTCCATGCAGGAGATGTGGGTTCAATCCCTGAGTCAGAAAGGTCCCCTGGAAAAGAAAATAGCTACCCACTCCAGTATCCTTGTCTGGAGAATCCCATGGACAGTAGCTTGGTAGGCTACAGTCCATAGGTTGCATGACTTAGTCACTAAACAACAACAAATCAGTTCAGTTCAGTTTAGCCAATCAGTGAATGTCCAACTCTTTGTGACCCCAAGGACTGAAGCACTGGGCTTCCCCGTCCTTCACCATCTCCCAGAGTTTGCTCAAACTCATGGCCATTGACTCAGTGATGCCATGCAACAATTCTGTCCTCTGTCATTCCCTGCTCCTTCTGCCGTCTGTTTTTTCCCAACATCAGGGTCTTTTCCAATTAGTCGTCTCTTCATATCAGGTAGCCAAAGTACTGGAGTTTCAGCCTCAGCCCGTGTGTGTGTGTGTTTGTGTGCGTGTATGTTGTGTGTGTGCACACCAAAATTTTTCGTCCACTATTGACCCATAGACAGATACTTTGGCAACAGTATCTGTCTATTTGTGTTCTGGCTTATTCTGAATAATGCTGTAATTAACATGGGGGAATGGTTATCTCTTTGACAGTTATTTCATATTCTTTGGATATATACTGAGAAGTAGAATTATTAGACCATACAGTAATTTCACTTTTGATTTGTGAGGAAGCTTCATAATATTTTTCATAGTATCTGTACCAATTTACATGCCTACCAACAGCACATGTTCACTTTCTGCAACCACCTGTAAGTCTATAACTATTTCAAAATTAAATTGAAAGAAGAATGAGCTGAAGTTCAAACCTCTGTGGTAGTAAAATGTTTGACAGCTGGTTATCTGAAACAAACCAAAACCCAAACTAGAAAGCTCTGATGTATAGCATTTGTTGATATCCTTGGTGAAAACAGTCCCATTGTGACCAATTTCAAGCTACCAAGGTAAAGTCACTGAACACAAATTGGAACAATATGCATATTACCATACAGTTATACAGATTTCTTATCATATACTTAAAATTAGCATGAATAAGTGAGAGAACAAAGGTAACTGCAAAATGTGGTTTAAAATAATAGGATTAGTGATGAGTTTGGCTCAGTAGTTAAGAATCTACCTTCCATGCAGGAGATGTGGGTTCAATCCCTGAGTCAGAAAGGTCCCCTGGAAAAGAAAATAGCTACCCACTCCAGTATCCTTGTCTGGAGAATCCCATGGACAGTAGCTTGGTAGGCTACAGTCCATAGGTTGCATGACTTAGTCACTAAACAACAACAAATCAGTTCAGTTCAGTTTAGCCAATCAGTGAATGTCCAACTCTTTGTGACCCCAAGGACTGAAGCACTGGGCTTCCCCGTCCTTCACCATCTCCCAGAGTTTGCTCAAACTCATGGCCATTGACTCAGTGATGCCATGCAACAATTCTGTCCTCTGTCATTCCCTGCTCCTTCTGCCGTCTGTTTTTTCCCAACATCAGGGTCTTTTCCAATTAGTCGTCTCTTCATATCAGGTAGCCAAAGTACTGGAGTTTCAGCCTCAGCCCGTGTGTGTGTGTGTTTGTGTGCGTGTATGTTGTGTGTGTGCACACCAAAATTTTTCGTCCACTATTGACCCATAGACAGATACTTTGGCAACAGTATCTGTCTATTTGTGTTCTGGCTTATTCTGAATAATGCTGTAATTAACATGGGGGAATGGTTATCTCTTTGACAGTTATTTCATATTCTTTGGATATATACTGAGAAGTAGAATTATTAGACCATACAGTAATTTCACTTTTGATTTGTGAGGAAGCTTCATAATATTTTTCATAGTATCTGTACCAATTTACATGCCTACCAACAGCACATGTTCACTTTCTGCAACCACCTGTAAGTCTATAACTATTTCAAAATTAAATTGAAAGAAGAATGAGGTTTTCCATGAGCTGATATGAGATGAAACATATGCAATAATTTTTAAGGATATACTGTCAAGTGAAAAAAGAATAAAAAGAGAATACACATAAAATATACTGTATTTCATGATTAAAAAAACAAGGTGAAAATGCAAAAAATAAAAATATGTCATTATAAATTTATTATTGGAAAATATAACAAAGGAATAATGATGTAGAAATACATGAAATTGTTTCTATAAAACAGTAAAATTAACAGTATAGACATTCTGAACTTTAATTCTAAGATTTAGTGTGGATGTTTCACTAGGTGTAGAAATTCCCAAACTGATTTGATTGTACATGCTCAGTTGTGTCCAACTCTTTGCGACCCTGTGGACTGCAACTTGCCAGGCTCCTCTGTTCATGGAATTCCTCAGGCAAGAATACTGGAGTGGAATGTCGTTTCCTACTCCATGATTGTACTATAGGATTGAACACACACACACACACACACACACATGTGTTGATATATAGGGTTAGCCAAAAAGTTCGTTTGGATTTTTCCCTTCCATCTTATGAAAAACCAAAATGAAATAATGAAATTTCAGCCAACCTAATCTAAACTCTTTAGAGAATCAGTGTTCACACTTTGGATGGGAGGGCACAAATGTGGAATGAAGTAAAGAATGAAACTTGTGGGTTTTAATGGAACTAGAAGTATTGGTCTCAACCCATTTACCCACTGAAAACGTATAAAATCAGTGACATCCCAACAGCAACAAGCACAACTGATGCCTAGATACCTTGGTTTCAAAAGCCCATCCCTCACTAAACTGTTCCAGTGGTCCTTCCGGGGCTGGTAGAGGGAAAGTACACAGAGAGTCTGGGACATTGTGTGCCAGATCATAAAGATATACAAAAAAAAAAAAAAAACTGATAAAGACATTTCAAAAGAACACCAAAGTCACCTTGAAGAGGCTCACTGGCCTAATTTAGGAAAAAGATGAGTACTGAAAAGGAATAATATGGACTTAATCAAATTTCAAAACCTCTGTTCATCAAAAAAAAAAAAAAAAAAACCAAAAAACAAAACATGATTAAGAATGTGAAAAGGCAGGCCACAAACTGGGTGAAAATATCTAATCTCAGTTACTCTGTTTTTCTCTCTCTCATCAGAAAATATAAAGAGCTCCTAAAACTCAATTAGGAAAACAAATAATTTTTAAAAACTGGCCCCAAATCCTGAAAAGGCAGCCTCAAAAGAAGATATCTAAATGGCCAATACACATATGAAAAAATGCTCAATATCATTTGCAATCAAGGAAATGCAAATTAAAATCACCAAGAGATACCACCACCCATACCCAAAAAGACAAAGCGACAAAGGATTATAATACCAAGATATTATGACTACTTTGAAAAATAATTTGGCAATTCCTTTTAAAGTTGAACATCTACAACCTGGTTATTTCACACCTACATATTTATCCAAGAAAAATGATTCCATATGTTTACAAAGACCTTAACAAGAATGCTGGTATTAACTTTATCTGTAGAAACAGAAACCTGGAAATAACCCCAATGCCTATTAACAAGAGAATGGGTAAATAAAATTTGGCATATTCGTGCAACAAAATCTCTGTAGTAAGAAAATAATGAATTACTGTTCCATGGATAATGTGAATGGATCTAAAAAAAACCATATTGAGCACAACATAACCCTGTCTGACCACCACTGGACTGGAAGATACCCAGCTACATGCTAGTAAAATTAACACCCCTACAGTCCTCCAAACAAGCCAAGCATGTCTATGTGCTTGCACACTTTCTTCCCCTTACCTGACAAGTCCTTCCATCCTTCTCATTTTACCTCTTGAAGGAAACTTTCCAGGACCACAAGAGCCATATGACTGATCCAAGGGTGCTTATCTACTTTTCACCTGCCTTATACTGCCACTTCAAGTGGTGGTTAAGTTCTTTCTCCTATTAAACCTTAAGTTCCCTGAAGGTGGGAACTCTGCATTATATCTCTGTTTATTCTTGGAATGTTTATTTAACAAAATATAGGCACTGAATACACTTCTGTTCATAAGAAATGAACAATAGGGTGTGTATTGGTTGTATGTATTCTATGAAGTTCAAAAACTTACCAATTATATCAATGGTAACAGATAGCACAACAGTGCTGAGGCAGTTTTAACTACAAAGAAGCCTGAAAGAATTTTCTGGGATGATAGAAAAGTTCTAATCTTGATGTCTAATCTTGAGTTCATGGTAATATTAATAAAAGAGGGCCAAACTCCTTTTTATGTAAGAATACCAATTAATACATGCAGAAGGACTCAGAAATCATTAGTTAGCCACCATCACTATAATATCTGATTCCAGAAAGAATCAGCCATGAAAGGTTTTGTGGAAAAGGGTATTTAGATTGTCTCAAGATATCACCCAACAGATTATTCATTAATTATAAAGGATAAAAGCTGCACTTGACATTCCCTTCTCCAGTGAACCATGTTTTGTCAGAACTCTCCACCATGACCAGTCCTTCTTAGGTGGCCCTACAAGTTCATAATTACATTGAACTACACAAAGCTGTGATTCATATGAACATTTTGGTTACTTTTCTGTGATTGTGGTTTTCGTTCTGTCCGCCCTCTGATGCATGAGGATAAGAGGCTTGTGCAAGTTCCCTGATGGGAGGCACTGGCTGTGGGGAAAACTTAGTCTTGCTCTAGTGGGCAGGGCCATGCTCAATAAATCTTTAATCCAATGTTCTGCTGATAGGTGGGGCTGAGCTCCCTCAGTGTAGTTCGGCCTGAGGAAAAACTACAGTAGGGGTAATGGTGCCCTCTTCCAAAAGGACTTATGCCAGCATATTGCAGTCCTGCTATTTTACACTTTCTTCCCCTTACCTGACAAGTCCTTCCATCCTTCTCATTTTACCTCTTGAAGGAAACTTTCCAGGACCACAAGAGCCATATGACTGATCCAAGGGTGCTTATCTACTTTTCACCTGCCTTATACTGCC
Organism: Tragulus kanchil; assembly: GCA_022376925.1. Lineage (NCBI taxonomy): Eukaryota > Metazoa > Chordata > Mammalia > Artiodactyla > Tragulidae > Tragulus > Tragulus kanchil. The sequence goes on along the minus strand of JAIOJX010000001.1, from coordinate 58,091,717 downwards.
ACTTCAAGTGGTGGTTAAGTTCTTTCTCCTATTAAACCTTAAGTTCCCTGAAGGTGGGAACTCTGCATTATATCTCTGTTTATTCTTGGAATGTTTATTTAACAAAATATAGGCACTGAATACACTTCTGTTCATAAGAAATGAACAATAGGGTGTGTATTGGTTGTATGTATTCTATGAAGTTCAAAAACTTACCAATTATATCAATGGTAACAGATAGCACAACAGTGCTGAGGCAGTTTTAACTACAAAGAAGCCTGAAAGAATTTTCTGGGATGATAGAAAAGTTCTAATCTTGATGTCTAATCTTGAGTTCATGCTAATATTAATAAAAGAGGGCCAAACTCCTTTTTATGTAAGAATACCAATTAATACATGCAGAAGGACTCAGAAATCATTAGTTAGCCACCATCACTATAATATCTGATTCCAGAAAGAATCAGCCATGAAAGGTTTTGTGGAAAAGGGTATTTAGATTGTCTCAAGATATCACCCAACAGATTATTCATTAATTATAAAGGATAAAAGCTGCACTTGACATTCCCTTCTCCAGTGAACCATGTTTTGTCAGAACTCTCCACCATGACCAGTCCTTCTTAGGTGGCCCTACAAGTTCATAATTACATTGAACTACACAAAGCTGTGATTCATATGAACATTTTGGTTACTTTTCTGTGATTGTGGTTTTCGTTCTGTCCGCCCTCTGATGCATGAGGATAAGAGGCTTGTGCAAGTTCCCTGATGGGAGGCACTGGCTGTGGGGAAAACTTAGTCTTGCTCTAGTGGGCAGGGCCATGCTCAATAAATCTTTAATCCAATGTTCTGCTGATAGGTGGGGCTGAGCTCCCTCAGTGTAGTTCGGCCTGAGGAAAAACTACAGTAGGGGTAATGGTGACCTCTTCCAAAAGGACTTATGCCAGCATATTGCACCTCCCAGGACAGATGGTGTAATTGTCCCTGACCCCGCGGCAGGCCACTGTTGACCCACACCTCCACCAGAGACTCCTGAACACTCACAGGCAAGTCAGGCTCAGTCTCCTGTGGGATCACTGGAAAAGGTTAGTTTTCATTCCAATCCCAAAGAAGGGCAATGCCAAAGAATGTTCAAACTACCATACAAGTGCACTCATTTCACAAGCTAGCAGGGCTTCTCAGGTTGTACTAGTGGTAAAGAACCTGCCTGCCAGTTCAGGTTAGATGTAGCAGACATGGGTTCAATTCTTGGGCCTGGAATATCCCCTGGAGAAGGGTACGGCAACCTACTCCAGTGTTCTTGCCAGGAGAATGCCATGGACAGAGAAGCCTGGAGGGATACAGTTAATAGGGTCACACAAAACTGGACACACACACACACACACACGCTAGCAAGGTGATGCTCAAAATCCTTCAAGTTAGGCTTCAAAAATACAATAACTGAGAACTTGCAGATGTTCAAGCTGGATTTAGAAAAGCCAGAGGAACCATAGATCAAATTGCCAACATCCATTGGATGATAGAAAAAGCAAAGGATTCCAAAAAAAACCACAAAAACCCAAAACCCATATATCTCTGTTTCACTGACTATGCTAAAGCCTTTGACTGTGTGGATCACAGCGAATTGGAAAATTTTCTTGGCAAGAAATCTATGAAAAACCTAAACAGTGTGTTAAAAAGCAAAGACATCACTTTGCCAACAAATGTCCATACAGTCTAGGCTATGGTCTTTCCAGTAGTCATGTACAGATGTGAGAGCTTGACAATAAAGAAGGTAGAGTGCTGAAGAATTAATGCTTTCAAACTGTGGTGTTGGAGAAGACTCTTGAGAGGCCCCTGGATGGCAAGGTGATCAAACCAGTCAATGAGAAGGAGAAGAGGGTCACAGAGAATGAGATGGTTGGATGGAATCACAGATTCAGTGGACATGAACTTGGGCAAACTCTAGGAGATGGTGAGGGACAGGGAACTCTGGCAGTGCAGAATTCTGATAGGTGGGGCTGAGCTCCCTCAGTGTAGTTCGGCCTGAGGAAAAACTACAGTAGGGGTAATGGTGACCTCTTCCAAAAGGACTTATGCCAGCATATTGCACCTCCCAGGACAGATGGTGTAATTGTCCCTGACCCCGCGGCAGGCCACTGTTGACCCACACCTCCACCAGAGACTCCTGAACACTCACAGGCAAGTCAGGCTCAGTCTCCTGTGGGATCACTGGAAAAGGTTAGTTTTCATTCCAATCCCAAAGAAGGGCAATGCCAAAGAATGTTCAAACTACCATACAAGTGCACTCATTTCACAAGCTAGCAGGGCTTCTCAGGTTGTACTAGTGGTAAAGAACCTGCCTGCCAGTTCAGGTTAGATGTAGCAGACATGGGTTCAATTCTTGGGCCTGGAATATCCCCTGGAGAAGGGTACGGCAACCTACTCCAGTGTTCTTGCCAGGAGAATGCCATGGACAGAGAAGCCTGGAGGGATACAGTTAATAGGGTCACACAAAACTGGACACACACACACACACACACGCTAGCAAGGTGATGCTCAAAATCCTTCAAGTTAGGCTTCAAAAATACAATAACTGAGAACTTGCAGATGTTCAAGCTGGATTTAGAAAAGCCAGAGGAACCATAGATCAAATTGCCAACATCCATTGGATGATAGAAAAAGCAAAGGATTCCAAAAAAAAACCACAAAAACCCAAAACCCATATATCTCTGTTTCACTGACTATGCTAAAGCCTTTGACTGTGTGGATCACAGCGAATTGGAAAATTTTCTTGGCAAGAAATCTATGAAAAACCTAAACAGTGTGTTAAAAAGCAAAGACATCACTTTGCCAACAAATGTCCATACAGTCTAGGCTATGGTCTTTCCAGTAGTCATGTACAGATGTGAGAGCTTGACAATAAAGAAGGTAGAGTGCTGAAGAATTAATGCTTTCAAACTGTGGTGTTGGAGAAGACTCTTGAGAGGCCCCTGGATGGCAAGGTGATCAAACCAGTCAATGAGAAGGAGAAGAGGGTCACAGAGAATGAGATGGTTGGATGGAATCACAGATTCAGTGGACATGAACTTGGGCAAACTCTAGGAGATGGTGAGGGACAGGGAACTCTGGCATGCTGCAGTCCATGGGGTTGCAAAGAATTGGACACGATTTGGTGACTGAACAGTAACAACAATCCTCAAATGATCAAACTCAGAATGATCAAAGATGAGGCAAAATTAAATCATGTACCTACCTCTTGAACTGAGGCACATAAAAGGACACAAAAATCATGCACATCATAATTTAGCCAAAAAAGTATGATGTTAATCTAATCATGATGGACCAAATGAATTCAAATTGAAGATAATTCTATAAAACATTGGCTTAGTTGCTTCAAAGATGTTAATGTCATGAAATAATAATTTTTTAAAAATTTACATTAAAAAAGCTAGGGAACTATTCCAGATGAAAGGAGAAAGACATGATAAAAAATGTAATGCATACTCTTCTATTAGATTCTGCATCAGAAAAATACCATGAAGGATATTATTGGGACAAATGGGGAAATCTGAAGATAGACTATATATTAGATATAGTATTGCATCAAAGTTAATTTTAATGAATATAATCTTACATTAAAGCTATGTAGGAAAAGGTCCTTACTTTTATGAGGAACACACTAAATTATTTAGGGGTGAAGTGTCATATTTGCAGTGAACTCTCAAATGGTTCAAGAAAATTCATAGTTAGACACCTATGTATCCAGAGAAATAATACGAATGTGACACAAAGGTAACAACTGGTGAATCTAGATTAAAGGTATATAGATATTCACTGTAATTTTCTCACAATTTTTCCATGCATTTGAAATGTTTCCAAGTAAATAAAGCTATAAAAAATAAAATAAAAATCATTTAAAAAGATATTCACTCTCTCTCTTTAAAGGCATCTAATATGCCGAGGCTGAAGCCGCTCTATTTGAAGGAAGGAACGAGTGGCTGGATGGCTGGATAAATAGAATCAGATGCCCTAAATTCTAGTCCAGGTACTGTCATTAACTCATCATTTCACTGGGGTTTTCTCATGGGTCAAATAGGGGGTGATAATACCTCCTTGCCATGCCTACTTTATAGGACTGTTGTGAGGATTAAATGAGATAACAGATGAGAAAGTACACTGACAAGGGGAAAAAGTACTATTCAAATTCAGAATACTCACTGTAAACTTAGTCAGAATATTTTACATTGTATACTACCAAATTCACTTCTGCAAACTGACAACTATTGATTGGCAGACTTTCAATGGTGTGCAGTTACCCCTTTGTTTTTGAAATTCCTGTATGCTATGACATGGGTATTCCCTAAAATGATTGCCGGGCCTTGCAGGCTATCATTAGCACTGAATGACACCATTGGCGTCCAAGAAGATTCTGCCACATGCCTGCTTTCTGGGCAGCAGTTCTGCATATTTTCCATTTGAGTCAGTGATAGTAGTTCTGCTTAAATCAAGTGTAACCAGAGAAGATGGTGAACAGAAGAGAGGTTGGAGGAAGGAAAGAGGAAGGAAAGGTGGCAGTGTCATGAAGATACTCCTAGGCACATTTTAAGGGAGAGGATCAGAAAGCCTTGAGACTGTTATATGCAGGCATCTATCTCCCTGGGATGTTTTTAGTTCTCATTAGAAGAGTCATTTACCACTGGTTACAAATTTACCATATGATTAGTGAATGGAATCCTGTCCAAAAGTCAATGTCTCATTCACACTATTTGGAAATACCTGTTAATTCTTTTTGAATAATCATTACATGAGGCAGGACTCATTTTTCACTGAATTAATGATTCAATATCCTTGTCTTACAAAATGTGTCACAGATAATCTAAAGGCAACTTTTCATAGAAAAATTAAGATCCTCAAAGTATTTCAGAAAGGAGAATCAGAAACATGCATGCACTCATATTCACTGAATGTCCTCTTTCTCATATAGGCTTTGGGAAGAAAGCCATATTTATGACTTATGACCCATAATTGGCCATTATTTACTTGGTAGAGCTCTTGGTCAACACAGAGACCTAACCAATAGTAACCAGGTCCATTCAACTATACCATCTTATGAATAAAACAAACTGGTCAATCTTCTCTAAATTACATCCGTTATCATTCATTCATTTGATTCTTACAACTGACTCTAGAACCTAGTTTATAATTAGATGCCCTTTGTCAAATTCTCAATAATCGAATAAACAAGTCAGAATGTGATGCAGCATATAACACTTGGCCACAGTTCAAAAGAGCTGTGTTCTCTTCTTGGATTTTGTGATTTCAGAAAATTAAAATTAAAAAAAAATGTTCTTAACATGCTCACCTGTAAAATGGACCTATTATTTCTTGCTCAACCTTAGTGCTATGATAATGGCCAAATTCAGAAATGCAATTAATGTGATTCATACAAGCAGATGTGAACATATTACTTTGCATCAATTTTTGACTTATGTGAAATACGTATCTCCTGCCCAGAATGCACTAAACCAGAAAAAAACCCAAAGAACTGGATAACATAGACACTTAAAGACAACCTCATGTATTTTTCAGTTATGACTAATTCAACAGCCAAGATGTCACCTAGCACTCCTAAAATCTCTGTGTAGCCAACTTGTAAAGCTTAGAAGAAAGTTTAGAGCCTGGCAAAGAACAACTGCCAAAATACCAGAGTCCCTTTTTTCCTGGCAGCATTAATGAAGCCCATAATAGCAAAGAGTGACAGCGGTCCTGTCAATAACCATCAGCATGGGAATAAGAGCTGTACAGTGCTTGTCTAGGCATGATGGAACCCATGCTATTTCTAAATGTGATGCTTTGTCCAAGATTAAATATTTGACTTAATATTTAATCTCTAATACATGGGAGAACACAATCAAGGAAGAATGAATTGAGAAAAACATTGATGAAAGCTGTTACTATAAAATAATTAGGCACATTTTCCAAGTGGTGAAACATTTTGAGGGGTCTGATCTTTCCAATAGCATTATTTTGGCCTGAGTTCCCTCAGAGAATAATGATGTGATTAAATCATGTATCTCTTAAAAAAAAAAAAAAGACAATGCCTCAAATGGACCATAAACTGATCACATCTGATAAAATTCAAGCAGGTTTCATATCACCAGTATGCAGAGAATTATTCAGTTTTTTAAAAATAATGAAAGAATTTTAGAAAGCTAGAAAGGAAGGAGATAAAGATATTCTCTATGGGAAAGTTGCAGAGAGATTCAGGCTAGTGGTTAACATGGATTGTCTTAGTGCTGTTAGAGTTGATATAGGAACTGTTTTAATTATTATTATTAACACAATTCATTTTGACCTTGGGATTAAGACAGTTCAGGGCATATACTGCAACTTCCAGCTATGAAACGCATAAGTATCTAACAAACATTAACTACCGTAGTTTATAAAAGAGTGTTTTTGCCAGTCAGGAAACAGTTATTAATTTGCCTACAGATGTAGGGAGCAAATGGGGAGTGGTAACCTGTACAAATCTACACAGGAGATGGATTTAATTTCTCTTCATTTTTTCATCAATTTTTGACTTATGTGAAATACGTATCTCCTGCCCAGAATGCACTAAACCAGAAAAAAACCCAAAGAACTGGATAACATAGACACTTAAAGACAACCTCATGTATTTTTCAGTTATGACTAATTCAACAGCCAAGATGTCACCTAGCACTCCTAAAATCTCTGTGTAGCCAACTTGTAAAGCTTAGAAGAAAGTTTAGAGCCTGGCAAAGAACAACTGCCAAAATACCAGAGTCCCTTTTTTCCTGGCAGCATTAATGAAGCCCATAATAGCAAAGAGTGACAGCGGTCCTGTCAATAACCATCAGCATGGGAATAAGAGCTGTACAGTGCTTGTCTAGGCATGATGGAACCCATGCTATTTCTAAATGTGATGCTTTGTCCAAGATTAAATATTTGACTTAATATTTAATCTCTAATACATGGGAGAACACAATCAAGGAAGAATGAATTGAGAAAAACATTGATGAAAGCTGTTACTATAAAATAATTAGGCACATTTTCCAAGTGGTGAAACATTTTGAGGTCTGATCTTTCCAATAGCATTATTTTGGCCTGAGTTCCCTCAGAGAATAATGATGTGATTAAATCATGTATCTCTTAAAAAAAAAAAAAAGACAATGCCTCAAATGGACCATAAACTGATCACATCTGATAAAATTCAAGCAGGTTTCATATCACCAGTATGCAGAGAATTATTCAGTTTTTTAAAAATAATGAAAGAATTTTAGAAAGCTAGAAAGGAAGGAGATAAAGATATTCTCTATGGGAAAGTTGCAGAGAGATTCAGGCTAGTGGTTAACATGGATTGTCTTAGTGCTGTTAGAGTTGATATAGGAACTGTTTTAATTATTATTATTAACACAATTCATTTTGACCTTGGGATTAAGACAGTTCAGGGCATATACTGCAACTTCCAGCTATGAAACGCAAAGTATCTAACAAACATTAACTACCGTAGTTTATAAAAAGAGTGTTTTTTGCCAGTCAGGAAACAGTTATTAATTTGCCTACAGATGTAGGGAGCAAATGGGGAGTGGTAACCTGTACAAATCTACACAGGGAGATGGATTTAATTTCTCTTCATTCTGTTTCCTCTTGATGATTTGGGAAGGGGCAGGAATGAGGGAACAAGAGCAGCAGCGAAGGGTATCCTACCTTTTGTGCTCCAGACGAAAAAATTGAAGAAATACAATAAAACTGCATGAAGTAATTAAAGACTAGGCAACTCACAAGGATGCAGTGAACATATATACACCTAAATCAGTCAATCATTGAGATAAAGAAGAGTAGAATCCCATATCCCTGTGCTTCTAGAAGTCTCTAGTCTTTTAAAATGCATTAATTCATATTGTTAATTTTGTTCATTGCTTTAATAATGCTAGAGCTATAAAAGAAAATGTCCTTAGTTTTTAGACGTGCATGCCCAAGTAGTTAGGGTTGAAACACCATGTATTTTTAATTACCATAAAATAAATATGGGGAAATAAACAAGTAGTGAATGTAGTGAAATATCAATAATTTAAAATCTAGGTACTTGGTATATGAGGTATATGAGTGTTCACTGTTTTGTTTACTTTTCTGCATGCATTCAAACTTTTATATTAAAAGGTTAATTTTTTAGCCAATCAGATGAATGAGGAAAAGTCAACTTAAATCATAAGAAAGTCTGAATAACACCTTTTGTCATAACAGCTGAAGCTGTGCTAGTTTTGCCTTATGTATTATTGATCCTTTGACTGACTGACATATGACTTGTTTAAAAAGGAATTGCAGAGGTTCAAGCAATTTAACAAAGTCAAGGACATTTAAAATAATAGTAAAAAAGTAAAAAGTTCTCACAATGTGTGAATTTTTATCCTGTTGTGAAGTAGGCTACAAAGTGAACATTAAGCTATCTGGCAGCGACATGAAGAGGAAAATATTCAATATGTTTATTTGAGAAAAATAAACTGGTTACTAAGAAAACATGATGACACTCTCAGAGCTAACATTTACTAACCATTTTACATGTCTATCACATATACTTTTAAGCACTGTTAACGTACAAATTCATTGAATCCTCACCAATAGGGGCTATGGATATTCTTCCCATTTTATAGGTGAGGAAATTGAGGTTCATCGATGTTAAGTGAGTTGCCCAAGTTAACACAGCCAGGAACTGTTAACTTGAGAACACAGAGTTAGGATTTAATCACAGCTAATCTTGACGAGAAAGCTCACATTTTAATCCCTAATTAATACTATCTTTTTTCCTGGTAAGTATAACTTTTCATAATAATGAAACTAGAGAGAAATATGTATTCCATGAGTTTTTGTAGAGCAAATAATGAATAGCATCCTCAAAAAACACCTTTACTATAAACACAGTGACAAGTTTCATCGAGCTTGTCATGATGACTTATAATTATCACATCTAATATTTGTAGCAAATTACTTCTTAGGTACTTACAAATGATGTGTTTTAAGGAGCTTAAATACACCTCCTTCCATCTGCCAACATTGCTAATCTGCCAAGAATAATTGCACCTCTTTTTGCAGAGAAGTCTGATTCACCACAAATTCTGAATCACTAGAGCCCAATCCTCTGAAACCATTAAACGTGGCAAGGCTCATTTAGGCTTAATATATACTTATTCTACACAGGATCATGTATGGCAGGTTTTGACTGTTGTGATAGATTAAATAATAAAGTCAAATGGAGGGAAATGATTGTTGAGTAGCCTGACTGTTAACTTCAGTTATGCCAGCATACTATGAATTTGGTCTTGAACAAATCAACCAGGTACCCAACTACCTACCCATGTCTATGTATTTTCATCTACTTATTTCTTATTTGCCCTCTAAGTGGAGCCTTTAATCCTAGAACTTTTATTTAGGGATTATCTCAATGATGACTATGCAATAAAGGTGATGAGGAGGACATGGATTTTTCTTAAAATCTAGATGCAATCTGATTTATGCAAAATGCAAAAATTGCGATGAGCTGTCATTAAATTACATTATAGCACTTCAAAGTCTGCATTTGTTCACTTCAGGAACACTAGTCATTCATGTACTGAACTGGGAAGGAGGCAGGGGAAACAGGTGGCCTATTACTAGATTCATTAAACAAGAGATTTATGCATCGCATATCCATCTTGAGGCAATTAGGCTGATCATTTTTTTCCTTTATGGCTTCATTGAAAACTCCCAGCCATAAAGCAATTATCATGTCAAATCCTAGCATTTATCTATGATATCAAAGGCAATGGATTTTCCATGCATTAGGAGTAAATGAGTAAATGGAACTCCCTTCATTTTTCCCCTAAGAAATTCAATACTTCCAAGGCAAAATCACTGTTCTGAAAGATGTGTAAATATGAGAGGTCTAGTGTATGAATGGAAAATAAGGTGGGCAAGGTAATTTAACTGTCAAATCACTGTTAAATTTAGAACAAAATCTAATTATTAATTATCCAATTTTATCATTTGAAAACAGAGGTGCTAACATGGATTTGAACATTTAATATATAATAGGCTCTGTGTAAAACATGCTGTGGGTATTATTTCACTCAATGACCACAATCTCAATAATTATGATCATTATCTATACTGTGAAACTGAAAGTGTTAGTCACTAAGTCGTGTCTGGCCCTGACTCTTTGGTACCCCACGTACTATAGCCCACCAGGTTCCTCTGTCCATGGAATTCTCCAGGAAAAGATACTCGAGTAGCCAATCCCTTCCCTGGGGCATCTTCTTCACCCTGGGATTAAATATGGGTCCTACAGCACTGCGAGTGGATTCTTTATCATCTGAGCCACCAGGGAAAGTGATTCAATGTCATCTAGTTAGAAAATGGTGGAACCAGTATTTAATTTCAGACTGCCTAACTGTGAATTCACTAATATGCTATACAATTTGTGATAGCCCAGGTAGTGCTAGTGGTAAAGAACCCACCTTACCTGCCTCCTAAGAAACCCATGTGCTGGTCAAGAAGTAACAGTTAGATATGGAAAAATGGACTGGTTCAAAATGGGCAAAAGAGAACATCAAGGTTGCATATTGTCACCCTGCTTATTTAACTTATATGCACAGTACATCATGAGAAATGCTGGGCTGATAAAGCACAAGCTGGAATCAAGACTGCCCGGAGAAATATTAATAACCTCTGATATGCTGATGATACCACCCTAATGGCAAAGCGAAGAGGAACTAAAGAGATTCTTGATGAAAGTGAAAGAGGAGAGTGAAAAAGCTTGCTTAAAACTCAACATTCAAAAAATGAAGATCATAGTACCTAGTCCCAACACTTCATGTCAAACAGATGGGGAAAAAGTGGGAACAGCGACAGACTTCATTTTTTGGGGCTCCAAATCATTGTGGACAGTGACTCCAACCATGAAGTGAAAGCTTTTTGTTCTTTGGAAGGAAAGCTATGACAAACAGTGGCAGCATATTAAAAAGCAGACATCACTTTGCTGACAAAGGTCTGTCTAGTCAAAGCTATGGTTTTCCAGTATTCATGTACAGATAAGAGGGTTGGACCATAAAGAAGGCTGAGCACTGAAGAATTGATGCTTTTGAACTGTGGTGCTTGAAAAGACTTTTGAGAGTCCCTTGGACAGCAAAGAGATGAAACTAGTCAATCCTAAAGGAAATCAACCCTGAATATTCATTGGAAGGACTGATGCTGAAGCTGAAGCTCCAACACTTTGGCCACCTGATATGAAGAGCTGACTCATGGAAAAGACTCTAGTGCAGGGAAAGATTGAGGGCAGAAGGAGAAGGGGGTGACAGAGGATAAGATTACTGGATGGCATCACCATCTCAATGGATATGAGTTTGACCAAACTCTAGGAGATAGTGAAGGACAGGGAAGCCTGATGTGCTGCAGTCCATGGGGTTACAAAGGGTCAAACATGACTGAGTGACTGAACTGAGCTGACTGAAGCACCAAGGGCAGCACAGAACCAGCAAGTGAATGAACTAGATCAGTGGTTCTTAATCTTACTTCTACATTAGAACTATCTAGCATACTTCTAAAGAAAACTTGATACCCATTCTATACTCTAGGCCAATTACATCAGAATTTCTGAGAGTGACATCAGGTGTCAACACTTTCGAAAGCTGCCCATTGACTATAATTAAAAAGGTTTAGAACCTAAATGGTACCAAGTCAGAGAGTTAAACATTTTTTAGAATTCCTTTTAGAATCAAGACTGCCCGGAGAAATATTAATAACCTCTGATATGCTGATGATACCACCCTAATGGCAAAGCGAAGAGGAACTAAAGAGATTCTTGATGAAAGTGAAAGAGGAGAGTGAAAAAGCTTGCTTAAAACTCAACATTCAAAAAATGAAGATCATAGTACCTAGTCCCAACACTTCATGTCAAACAGATGGGGAAAAAGTGGGAACAGCGACAGACTTCATTTTTTGGGGCTCCAAATCATTGTGGACAGTGACTCCAACCATGAAGTGAAAGCTTTTTGTTCTTTGGAAGGAAAGCTATGACAAACAGTGGCAGCATATTAAAAAGCAGACATCACTTTGCTGACAAAGGTCTGTCTAGTCAAAGCTATGGTTTTCCAGTATTCATGTACAGATAAGAGGGTTGGACCATAAAGAAGGCTGAGCACTGAAGAATTGATGCTTTTGAACTGTGGTGCTTGAAAAGACTTTTGAGAGTCCCTTGGACAGCAAAGAGATGAAACTAGTCAATCCTAAAGGAAATCAACCCTGAATATTCATTGGAAGGACTGATGCTGAAGCTGAAGCTCCAACACTTTGGCCACCTGATATGAAGAGCTGACTCATGGAAAAGACTCTAGTGCAGGGAAAGATTGAGGGCAGAAGGAGAAGGGGGTGACAGAGGATAAGATTACTGGATGGCATCACCATCTCAATGGATATGAGTTTGACCAAACTCTAGGAGATAGTGAAGGACAGGGAAGCCTGATGTGCTGCAGTCCATGGGGTTACAAAGGGTCAAACATGACTGAGTGACTGAACTGAGCTGACTGAAGCACCAAGGGCAGCACAGAACCAGCAAGTGAATGAACTAGATCAGTGGTTCTTAATCTTACTTCTACATTAGAACTATCTAGCATACTTCTAAAGAAAACTTGATACCCATTCTATACTCTAGGCCAATTACATCAGAATTTCTGAGAGTGACATCAGGTGTCAACACTTTCGAAAGCTGCCCATTGACTATAATATCTAGACAAGGTTTAGAACCACTAAATGAAGTACCAAGTCAGAGAGTAACTAGAACTCTTTATTTTCTCCTGTTTAGACACATAAAGTATCCCAGAAACTGGGGTTGGATTGAATTCACAGTTTTGTAATTACTGGTCTTAATACTTAAAGTCAGAGTAATATACACAGGTAAGCACGTCATATTACTTCTTCCCAAATAATGCCAAATGTCCAGATGGTTCTAAATTTGATTGACATATGGTTCTGAATATCCAGATGCTTGATATCATGTAAGAAATTATCTTGATGACTAAATAAAATTCATTTTTTTACCTAATGGGTTGATACATGGAAGGATTAACTAACATAGCTATGAGATTTATCATTAAGCCTCAGATACTTTATGTTGTCACCTCTTTCAAACCAAATAATTCTCTATAGAAAAGCTTGATGACACTACCTACAAGGTTGTCATAGTCACAGGATCAAAGTCTAGCTCATGAAAGCCTAGTACTGAATACAACTAAAATTTGTTGATGGTGTATATATAACAACATATATATTGTCATAGTTCAGTCACTCAGCCATGTCCAAATCTACATGATGACACTTGGGAGTGAGGAAGACACATACAGCTTCATAACAAGCATCGAAACATCAGATGACTAAGTGCTCTCTTTAAGTGTGTTGGTGTCATATAAATGCAGTTAAGTTAAAGAGTATTTGGTCTTTCTTGGTCCCATACTGTTGTTTTTGTGTTACCCTCAAAATCTCCATGTGCATTCCTGATCCATTTAAAGCAGCTGGAAAAACCCAGATGTTCCAAATATAATTTCCCTTCCTTTGTTAGAAACAGCAGTAATAGAGGAACTACCTGACTAAAGATCACACAGCTAAATGTAATCTAATGCAGGAGTCTAAGCAGTTGCAGTTTTAGAAAGCAAAGCCTTCTAGTCACATTCCTGATTTGTGAATTCCCCTTCAATTCCTTTGGATTCACACAGTCATCTTAGGACTCACTGAGTCTTTTCTCACTTAAAGTTCTGCATGACTTTGTAATTAAATATCTGTATGTGTTGGGAGTAATTTAGAGAGATGGGTTGGTCATAAACTGTTGCTTCAAAAAGGAAAAATATGGTACAATGTTAAGTTAAAAAGAGGCAAACCACAGTCTTGACTATGTTGTGGTTTAAAACTGAATAAAGAAGAGTTTAAGGCTTTGGGGATAGTTTTCTTATGCAGTTGACAGAATTCAAAACTGTATCATTTTTGTAAATCAAATTTGACAGGTGATTAATCTCTAATAAGTACTAATTAAAGTAGCTTGGAAAATAATTCATAAAACTATATAAAAACAGCCAAAAAGCAATATCTGATAATCACCTGTGTGTGATAATCTATGTCAAAATGCAAATAATGACACCAACTCATTGACATATGAAGTGTAAGCTATATGGGTACAAAGAAAAATTATTCTGGTCCAATGAAATGAAACAGTATATGGAACAATCCATTCCAGACACTTAACTCTTGCAAACAGTAATGGGTTCTCAATTAAAAGCTTTACAACTCAAGCATTCTTACCAGGGAGAGCAATCATTACATAGCATATAATACAGAGAAACTAGTCAACTAGATCAGTTATCAAAACATCTTCTAATACTGAATAAAGATACTTGTTACCTTCCATTTAATGGTGTCTGGTGTGTGTACTCAGACCCATGGACTGTAGCCCACCAGGCTTCTATGTCTATGGAATTTTCTAGGCAAGAATACTGGAGTGGGTTGCCATTTCCTACTCCAGGGGATCTTTCCAACCCAGGAATCGAATTCTTGTCTCTCGTGTCTCCTGCATCAACAGGTGGGTTCTTTACCACTGCACCACCTGGGAACTTCCATTTAATGTTTTTTAGATAATTCATAACTAATCAACTTCTGAATATGTTCCAAAAGTATGAATTTTAGGAGAACAGAATTCAGTTTTCTTTGTTGTTGTAGTTGCTGTTCAGTCACTAATCTGTGTCTGACTGTTTGAGATACCCTGGACTGTAGCACACAAGGCTCCTCTGTTCTCCAGAATCTCTCAGAGTTTGCTCAAATTCATATCCATTGAGTCAGTGATGTTATCTAACCATCTCATCCTTCTCTACCACCCCCTTCTCCTTTTGCCTTCCATCTTTTTGAGCATCAGACTCTTTTCCAGCTCTTCACATCAGGTGCCCAAAATACTGGAACTTCAGCTTTAGCATCAGTCCTTCCACTGAATATTCAGGGTTTATCTCCTTTAGGATTAACTCGTTTGATCTCCTTGCTGTACAAGGGACTCTCAAGAGTCTTCTCCAGCACCACAATTCAAAAGCATCCTTTCTTTGGTGCTCAGCCTTCTTTCTAATCCAACTCTGACATCTGTACATGATTACTGGATAAACCATAGCTTTGACTATATGGACCTTCGTCAGCAAAGTGATGTCTCTTCTTTTTAATACACTGTCTAGGATTGCCATAGCTTTCCTTACAAGGAGCAAGTGTCTTTTAATTTCATGACTGCAGGTACCATCTGCAGTGATTTTAGAGCCCAAGAAAATAAAGTCTGCCTCTATTTCCACTGTTCCCCCTATCTATTTGCCATGAAGTGATGGGACCAGATGCTGTGATCTAATGTTGAGTTTCAGCCAGTATTTTTACTCTTGTCTTTCATGCTTATGAAGAGGTTCTTTAGTTCCTTTTCACTTTCTGCCATGAGCATGGTATCATCTGCATATCTGATGTTTTTGATATTTCTCCTAGCAATCTTGATTCCAGCATGTGATTCATTCAGCCTAGAATGTACTTAAAAGTGAAAACCAGGATTCTGTAGCCAGATAGATGTTGAAATAGTCTGAGTTAAACAAAGTAAAACAATTTTAATTAATGTAGGACTTCTCTGGGGCTTTAATATATATTGTGAATTGAAAACCAAGCTGTTGGGCTTCCCCTGGTGGTCTAGTGGGTAAGGACACCGCCTTGCAGTGCAAGGGGTGCCGGTTCGATTCCTGGCCTGGGAAGATCCCACATGCCGCGGAGCGGCTAGACCGATGTGTCCAATTACCAAGCCAGAGCTCTGGAGTACATGCGCCCAGAGCCGGTGCTCTGCAACGACAGACGCCACCGCGATGGGAGGCCCACAGGAACCAAAGAACAAAGATGGATGAAAATAGAGAAATGAAAGACCAATAGAAGTCGCCCGCCCATTCCCCTCCCTCCCCAACCCAAACCCAGCCCAAAATAAACAAATAAATAAATCTTAAAAAAAAAAAAAGAAAACCAAGCTGTTTACTTTCACACTCAGTATGGACACTGAGAATCAAACCCATACCTTCCTGTCTATGTTAGCATGACTTTGCTATTTCACTGTCTTTATGATCACTCTTCACTCTTCCAGGAATATCCTGCCCATGCACAAGATTTGATTGTTTATTACAGGAAATTCCTGAAAGATTCACTAATTCTTCAGTGGAAAGTATTCAACAGACAGTTTGATTCCCAAGATTCTTTGAATCCTGCCTTCAAAATCCTTTCCTTGCTGTTTCCACCAATCCTGTATTGTTGCATCATGATTCTTAATCAATCCTAGTCAACCTCCCACATTTAAAAATCTACCTTAAGTCAATTTTCCAGTTTTTAATAAATTCTGTCCTTACCTCCCCTACCCTGGAATACAGCCCAAGTTCTGTGAAGGTATCTAAGAAATAAACAGAACTTTGTCTTATCCAAAAGTTGTATTAGTAACATTCAGGGAGACTTCATAACAGAATCTTCAAGAGGATATGACAGTGCCGACTACTTTCTAAATTTGTCTGACTCTCCCCAACATATGCATGCATATACATGTACATGAATGTGTATGCATGCACATATGTGTGTATGTGTGTTTATAACACTTTGCACATTAACGCATTGGGGAAAAGACTGATATAGTGAAAAGGATCTTGGACTAACACCAGAAAATCTGTGTTCCTGCTTCCAACTACTTGTGGTTTAGGGAGTAAATCCCTCTCCTTACCTGGGCCTTAACTTTCCTCAGTTGTAAATAAAACAATAGGACTAAATCATCTCTCAAGATGTGGTGGATTATTAATCTTTTTGTTCTACTATGGCACTCATGGTAAAAGAAATACAGATATCTGTGTTGTAGCCTAAGGCAGGTTGTGGATTATCAACAATTCCTGTCATACTAGCCTTTCTTTCTCATTCAAGAATTTAGATGTATAATATCACTTATATGTGGAATCTAGAAAAATGATACAAATGAAGATATTTGCCAAGCAAAAACAGAGACACAGATGAAGAGAATGTTTAAACATATGGACCAAGGGGGTGAAGGGAGCTAGGATGAATTAGAAAACTGGGATTGACATATGTACACTACTATATATAATAGACAACTAAGGAGAACCTACTATATCACACAGGGAACTTTACTCAGTGTTCTGTGGTGACCTAAATGTGAAGGCAATCTGAAAAAAAGAGGATACACACACACACAGCTGATTCATTTTGCTGTACAGAAGAAACTAACATGACATTGTAAAGCAACTATATGCTAATAAAAGTTAATTTAAAAAAGAATGCATGTAAAAAGTCAGGTACAATGATATCCAATTCATGTTTTGATTAAAGTTTCCTTTATGTATTAAAAAAAGAGTCAAGATAGAAATGCAAACCAGTGACTAATATTATTACAGGTCTATACTTGAATCTGTTCACAATTTTTATTAGTTAGCAACTACTTGAAATATGTTACTAGTAAATGGTAACCTGGAGGCTGAAAATAAAATCAAATTCATACAATACCTGGTGAAAGTCTTAGTCGCTCCAGGTAAGTCATGTCCATTTTAGGAGTGTGCACTCATTATCTATTTGGGCTGTGAGATCCTTCTAGAAGAGGACTATGCATTTAATTTCTGTATCACCAGACATCCAGTGAATATAGAAACGACTGTTGTTCCAAAGTGATTTTTTTTCCAAAGTAGTTTTTAAATATCACTGAGAATCCCATGGATAGAGGGGCCTGGTGGGCTACAGTCCAGGGGGTCACAAAGAGTTGGACACCACTGAAGGGACTAAACCACCATGACAAACTCTTGAATTTAATGTTTCCTAAGTGTGTGATACTCTAATCAGTATAGTGTGGTATCAAATGAATTCTGTCCTGAAATAGCTTTTCATCTACTAGGAGAGATGTGACCTGTATGTATATGTGTGTTTGTGTGTGTGGGTGTGTGTACAAATACACACTTAAAAGGTCAACCAAATAATTTCCAAGCAGGTGTTTCACTTTTCCCTAAAATCTTTCATTGTAGCCAGGTGTTTGAGATCCTAGACACCCAACACCTAGACGATTCCTGACTTCTCCTCCAGATGTCATGCCATCTTATAATTATAGGCTGTCTCCCCTGTGTTCTGGGGCTGCTGTCAAAGTCAACTCTGAGTAACTTGCTGTGACTTCTGAAAACAGTGCAGTAAGTTCGAATGATGGATTAAATGAAAAATCTCTGCCTGGTGCAAAAGGAATAAAGTTCCACTCTGCCAAATCACTGCTATGAGTTAGTTGCTGTCTAAATAAACAATATACACTTGATGAGAACATGGTCTGGTTTAGGAAAACCATTGCTACCAGCTGTCCACAGGCCCTCAATCACACATTCAAAAGAAAATGCTTGAATATGTTATAACATCTATTCATATATATTCCTAACTCCTTCTTCTGACTTGCAGGTTTTGAACTCCTCTCAGAAATGCATTCGTATATCTTTCAAATTTCTAAATCCTACTACTAACTCAGCAAGTTCTCTAGGAATAGATCCTCTCTGAATCCAAGAACAGTTTAGAAACTGCTCTTGTATGTATTAAAAACAAGTCACATGGACAAGGGTACTGTTCTTCCAGGTTAAGATGACATTTTCCCATTACTTTTATCAGGTAAGCTAGATCCATTTCCCTGATGCCAAGTCATAAAGCAGATGTCAAGGACTTCAGACTGTAGCTGTTTCATCTTCCACTCCTCCTGGTTACAAGTTCCTGGTTTTCTTTTCTACCATACCTATAACAGCGATTTCTGCCCAGTCAAGACATTTTTATGTAATAACTTGAACAAGTCTTTCCTTCTCTCTCTCCTGTTTTGAATGTTCTAAGGACAGCTCAGATCCTTGGAACTCATTGAAGATTCCCTTGATCTCTCAAGCCTGCAAGGAACTCCCTAGACACTTATCAGCTATTGCATTCCAGTCACGCTCCATCCTGCTAATCCCTGACCTGTCAGTTGATCAAAATTTTAAGACCTAAATGTCCAAGCCACAAAATGTTCTATTATCCTTACTGATTTCCTTCTCAGTGGTAGAGCAGACAAATGAGCATACAAGAAGATGCTAGAGTCGTCAAATGATAAACAGAGGTCTCTAACCTGTGCTTCAAGACATTATGAACTTCTTGATATTACAGACACAATTTTCAGTTTATGGATTACTTTCTCTGGAAAGTTTGCACAGTTTTCATGAGTTTCTCAAAATGATTCGCAACAGCCAAATGGTTAAAACTATAGGGGTTTTAGCTTTGTGGCCTTATCAGAAAAGTCTTGGTCTGTGGTTCTGTCTTCAGCTGAAAGGATGTTGTGTTCAGTAAACATACTTCCTCTCTGACTTCCCAGGGACAGTGAAAGAGGAAATGACTCTAAGTGTATGGATGACCCTACAGAAAGGAAGTCAGTGGTCAGAGCCTAGGCGTAGCATTATTATTATCACTAATATTTATTTTTTTCCTGGGATGTTCATACTGTTGGACAATTTACAAGTTATTCTTGTGTGCTATCTCCATTCCTATCCTAATTTTCCTTTCTCCCACCTCCCCTTCCCATCAACCTTGATCTGACTGATTTGCTCTAGCAGGATCTGCCCTGGAGGCTGACAAAGGTTAATGTTTTAAACAAATTAAAGAAAACAGAACCTTTGTTTACAGTGGCTTACTGGAACTGCTGGTCTTTAAAGAACTTGGTTAGGTAGTTTTGTAAAGCAAAACTTGTTTCGATTAACTCTTTCTTCCCTTTTGTGGCTACCACCACCCCACTGTGCAACAGTAGTCTCTCCTCAAAACCAGTCTTTCCTCGCCCACTTTTGATTCTCTCGGTATACTTCTTACATATGCCTGGGAAATTTCTGTCCATATTTATTAACTGCAGTTAAATGTTGTGGGTTACAACACGATGTCTTTTTCTAACATTATGCTATATATTTTGTGATTTTTAAAGTATCTATTTTCAAAGTCTTACTACTTTTATAGTCTTTTTGTCTGTTGTATTTAATTGTTCTCTGGCAGGCATATTTCTTTCCACTGCTAAATGACTAAACCAACACACAGAAGATTCTGGGAAGCTGTTTAAGCAGAGTTGGAAACAATTTCTTGTTGCCCCACCTGCCTCAAGATTATACCAGATCACACTGCTTCCTCTGCATCAGAAATATTAAGCACAGGAGTTCCAGTGGTTATTGCTTATAAGTGAGACACTGGAATAGGCAACTTTTTAAGGTGTTGTCTGCTGAGAAAATCTTTGGTTATTTGGTCAAAGCATGAAAGTAGAAAATTCACCAGATATCAGACTCTTCTTAGGAAATATGCACTGAAAATAGATTGATATTTGTTAAAACCAGACTGTTTTTGACTCATCACTTTTCTGACAGCCCACAGACTTGCAGTTAGTGAACACTAGTCTTCCTGATTCTATTGTCATTTTATATGATTTCATAAAGAATCTAAACCAGATTTGAGGGCTTCCCCTGGTGGTCCAGTGGGTAAGGACACCGCCTTGCAGTGCAAGGGGCGCCGGTTCGATCCCTGGCCTGGGAAGATCCCACGTGCCGCCAGAGCTCTGGAGCGCATGTGCCCAGAGCTGGTGCTCTGCGACAACAGAGGCCACAGTGATGGGAGGCCCACAGGAGCCAAAGAACAAAGATGGATGAATATAGAGAAACAAATGACCAATAGAAGTGGCCCGCCCGCTCCCCTCCCTCCCCAACCCGAACCCCACCCAAAATAAATAAATAAGTAAATCTTTTAAAAAAAAAAATAAATAAATAAACCAGATTTGATAGATTCAGTTTAAACTTTTAAACATTGCCAGTTTCAGTCAATTCAGCTAGATTTTACAAGTTTATACATGTGTCTGCCAGCTGTTCTGTTGCCCCCCCTACTTAATTCCTTAATTATCTGTTACTGTCAACAGGAAAGTCAGATATCTTTGTTTCCTTTCTTCCTAAATTTTCATGAACTTTTGAAAGAAAATACTCAGCACACACCATAAATATAAGCAATGACAGAACTGTTATGAAGCCTAACGTTTCAATGAAATTTTGAGGGAAAAGACCAGAAAAGTGCTGGATTGGTGCTTCTGGCAAGAAGTAGACTTAACAGGTAATAATATCATCTTGCGTGTCACATGACCCAAACCCTAATGGTAAATAGTACCATCACATCCTGAACAAATTAGTTGAAGTTTAAAAACTATTCACACAATAATTGAGGAAAAAATAGATGCTATAGATTCAGAGTAGAGCAACTCCCACTCAAGAACCATATTCAGCTTTGTGTAGGCCTTCCCCTAAGGGCAACTGCCTGGGAAAATCCACTTTTCACAACTGATAGAATTTAGTAGACTGTTCAGAAAGTTAAAAGATTTATTAATAGTACTCTTTGTTTGTTTTTGTTTTGTGCCCACATGTTTTCAGAAAAGCTCTTATAAGCCAATATAGAGTTGGCAAAAAAGGTTTTTTTAAACTCAGTCATCTGTTTTTCCTGATAGTATTTTAGTATAAAGAGAAAAATCTCTGTAACTGCTGAATTTTTAAAACTATGATTTGCTTGTGGATACTATTTGACTCTAGTTTGAAAAAAGATTATTACTTGAATTTTCTGAAACTATTCTCATGAATTTTACTACTTCTACTAAAACTTGGTGTGTTAAATATATCACCACATGCAATTTTATTTTTATACCTTTTAAGCATTTCTACATAAGTCACAAATCAAAAAATCAAAATGATGCTAGATAAGGCATTCTACTTTTTGGTTCAGAAAATGCAGTTATTAACACTTCTTTGGGATTGATAAGAAGAAGAAAAGCCATAGGTGAAGTACAACTTTGCCTTCCATGTTGCCAAAACATACAGATAAAGGTATCTTATCTGTAGGAAAACACCAGAAAAGTATTATCTTGGGGACTCAGAGAGACAGCTCTGTTGTAATGGAAGCTACAAGAGTCTAGAGCTACTTCTTAACACTGACCTAAAGTCAATAAGAAACCATCATGAGAGTCAACCAAGAGGACAAAGGAAAGTCCAGGACCAGATGTCTTCACTGGTGAAGTATACAAACCAGTTGAAGAAAATTAATATCAATTCCTCTCAAATTCTTCCAAAAATCAGAAAAGGAGGGAACACTTCAAAACTTTTATGAGGCCAGCATTACCCTAATAGCAAAGCCAGAAGAGGACACTACAGGAAAGGAAAATTACAGGTCAATAACTGTGATGAATATAAATGCAAACTGAAATCAACAACACATTAAAAGGATCATAAACCACAACTAAATAGAATTTATTCCATGGGGACAAGGGTGGCTCTACAGGCACAAATCAATAAATTTGATATAGCATATTAGCAAAGAAAGAATAAAAATCATATGATCACCCCGATATAGAAAAAGTATTTGACAAAATTCAAGATCCATTTGTTATTAAAAAACTCTCTAGAAAGTGGGCACAGAGGGAACATATCTCACATAATAAAGGTCATATATGATGAGTCCACAGCTAACATCATACTCAATGATAAAAAATGAAAGCTTTTCCTCTAAGGTCAGGAAAAAGACAAGGATGCCCACTTGCACCACTTTTATTTGATATACAATTAGAAGTCCTAACCATATAAATTGGGCAAATAATAACAATAATATTGACAAACAAATGGCAACCAAATCAGAAAGGAGGTAGCAAAATTGTCTCTATTTGCAGATGACATATTATACATAGATGATCCTAAAGACTTCACCAAAAAAATCTAATAAACAAATTTAGTAAAGTTGTAGCATATAAAATCAACATACAAAATTTACCCATCTTTCTGTACACTAACAATGAAAGATCAGAAAGAAAACAATTCCATTTGCAGTAGTATCAAAAAACAGAACTACTGGGCTTCCCTGGTGGTCCAATGGGTAAAGAGTCTGCCTTGCAGTGCAAGGGACACTGGTTTGATCTCTAGCCCAGGAATATCCCACATGCTACAGAGTGGCTGAACCAGTGTGTTTCAATTTATGAGCCAGCTCTGGAGCACATGCCCAGTGCCAGTGCTCTGCAACGAGAGACCACTGAAATGGGAGGCCCACACAGGCCAAAGAATAAAGATGGATGAAAGTAAATGAATGATGACTTAGAGGGAAAAAAAACAAAACTACTTAGAAATAACAAACCAGTTGAAGAAAATTAATATCAATTCCTCTCAAATTCTTCCAAAAATCAGAAAAGGAGGGAACACTTCAAAACTTTTATGAGGCCAGCATTACCCTAATAGCAAAGCCAGAAGAGGACACTACAGGAAAGGAAAATTACAGGTCAATAACTGTGATGAATATAAATGCAAACTGAAATCAACAACACATTAAAAGGATCATAAACCACAACTAAATAGAATTTATTCCATGGGGACAAGGGTGGCTCTACAGGCACAAATCAATAAATTTGATATAGCATATTAGCAAAGAAAGAATAAAAATCATATGATCACCCCGATATAGAAAAGTATTTGACAAAATTCAAGATCCATTTGTTATTAAAAAACTCTCTAGAAAGTGGGCACAGAGGGAACATATCTCACATAATAAAGGTCATATATGATGAGTCCACAGCTAACATCATACTCAATGATAAAAAATGAAAGCTTTTCCTCTAAGGTCAGGAAAAAGACAAGGATGCCCACTTGCACCACTTTTATTTGATATACAATTAGAAGTCCTAACCATATAAATTGGGCAAATAATAACAATAATATTGACAAACAAATGGCAACCAAATCAGAAAGGAGGTAGCAAAATTGTCTCTATTTGCAGATGACATATTATACATAGATGATCCTAAAGACTTCACCAAAAAAATCTAATAAACAAATTTAGTAAAGTTGTAGCATATAAAATCAACATACAAAATTTACCCATCTTTCTGTACACTAACAATGAAAGATCAGAAAGAAAACAATTCCATTTGCAGTAGTATCAAAAAACAGAACTACTGGGCTTCCCTGGTGGTCCAATGGGTAAAGAGTCTGCCTTGCAGTGCAAGGGACACTGGTTTGATCTCTAGCCCAGGAATATCCCACATGCTACAGAGTGGCTGAACCAGTGTGTTTCAATTTATGAGCCAGCGCTCTGGAGCACATGCGCCCAGTGCCAGTGCTCTGCAACGAGAGAGACCACTGAAATGGGAGGCCCACACAGGCCAAAGAATAAAGATGGATGAAAGTAAATGAATGATGACTTAGAGGGAAAAAAAACAAAAACAAAACTACTTAGAAATAACATAAACCAAGGAAGTGAAAGATCTGTACACTGAAAACAGTAAGACTCTGATGAAAGAAACTGAAGAAAATACAAATAAGTGAAAAGATGTCCTGTCTGTTGACTGGAAGAATTTATATTACTAAATTGCCTGCATCACCCAGAATGATTTCTAGATTCAATGCAATTCCTATCAAATTTCCTATGGCATATTTTTAAATAGAAATAGTATAAACAATCCTAAAATTTGTATGCAACTAGAAGTAGTCAAATAGTCCAAACAATTTTGAGAAAGAAGAACAAAACAAGAGGCATCACAATTATTTATTTTACATAGTTATAGTATTACATAGTTATAGTAAACTGGAGAAGGAAATGGCAACCCACTCCAGCATTCTTGCCTGGAGTATTCCATGGGTGGAGGAGCCTGGCGGGCTGCAGTCCATGAGGTCACACAAAGTTGGACACAACTGAAGTGAGTAAGCAGCAGCACAAAGTTATGGTAATCAAAACAGTATTAGCATAAAAATAGATGCATAGATCAATGGAACAATATAGAGGAACCCAGAAATAAATCTATGCATGTGTGATCAATTAATTTGCAACAAAGAAGCCAAGAACATACAATGAGAAATGAATAGTCTCTTCAATAAATGGTATTGGATATCATGTATATTCTTGGCAACAAAGGAGCCAAGAATATACAATGAGGAATGAATAGTCTCTTCAATAAATGGTATTGGATAATCTCTAGAGCTGTATGCAAAAGACGGAAACTGGGATCTTACCCCATACTATACTTATACCTAACTATCTTACACTATATACAAGAATCAATTTGAAATTGATTAAACACTTGACTGTTAGACCTGAAGTCATAAAACTAGAAGAGAGCATAAGCGGTAAACTCCTTAACATTGGTCTTCACAAAAGCAAGGGCAATAAAAGCAAAAATAATCAAGTGGAACTATATCAAATTAAAAGACTTCTGCACAGCAAAGGAAACTATCAACAAAATGAAATGGTAGAAAATATTTGCAGATAATACATCTGGTGAGAGGTTAATATCCAAAATACTCAAGAAACTTAAACAATTCAATACCCCAAACAGCAAATAATCCAATTAAACATAGGCAAAGGATCAGAATAAACAGTTTTCCAAAGAAAACATACAAATGGCCACCAGGTACATGAAAAAGTGCTCAACAAATGCAAAATCACAAATAGATATCTTCTCACATCTCTTAGGATGCATATCATCAAAAAGACAAAAGATAATAAATGCTGGCAATAATATGGAAAAAAGGAAATCCTTGTGTACTATTGGTGGGAAAGTAAACTGGTACAGCCACTATGAAAAACAGTATGGATGCTCATTAAGAAATTAAATACAGAAGTACCACAGAATCCAACAATTCTAATTTTAGGTATATAGCCAAAAGAAATGAAATCATTATCTTGGAGATAGCTACACTTTCATGTTTATAGCAGCATTACTCACATTAGCCAAGGTATAGAAACAACCTGTTTGTGGACAGATGAATGGATTAAGAAAACATAATCGATATAATGGTATATACACATACACACACACACAGGAATATTATTTAGCTTTTAAAAGGAAGAATATTCTGTCATTTGTGACTATGGAGTTGAATCTAGAAGCTATTATATGCTAAAGTGAGATAAGCCAGACAAAGACAAACCTTGCATGGTATCACTTACATGTGGAACCTAAAAAAGTTGCAGTCATAGAAACAGAGATTGAAAAAGTGGTTGCTGGGGTTGGGGTAGGAGAAAAAAGGAGAGTTTGGTAAAAGAGTAAAAACTTTCAGTTGTAAGATGTAATATAAAGACTGACAATATAACGTATAATTAAAATTTGCTAAGAGAGTAGAACTTAAATGTTTTAACAAAACAAGGTAAACATGTGAGGTGACAGGCATATTAATTAACTTGATGGGGAAAATTCTCATACAGTGTATAAATATCCAAATTGGTCTTCACAAAGCAAGGGCAATAAAAGCAAAAATAATCAAGTGGAACTATATCAAATTAAAGAAGACTTCTGCACAGCAAAGGAAACTATCAACAAAATGAAATGGTAGAAAATATTTGCAGATAATACATCTGGTGAGAGGTTAATATCCAAAATACTCAAGAAACTTAAACAATTCAATACCCCAAACAGCAAATAATCCAATTAAACATAGGCAAAGGATCAGAATAAACAGTTTTCCAAAGAAAACATACAAATGGCCACCAGGTACATGAAAAAGTGCTCAACAAATGCAAAATCACAAATAGATATCTTCTCACATCTCTTAGGATGCATATCATCAAAAAGACAAAAGATAATAAATGCTGGCAATAATATGGAAAAAAGGAAATCCTTGTGTACTATTGGTGGGAAAGTAAACTGGTACAGCCACTATGAAAAACAGTATGGATGCTCATTAAGAAATTAAATACAGAAGTACCACAGAATCCAACAATTCTAATTTTAGGTATATAGCCAAAAGAAATGAAATCATTATCTTGGAGAGATAGCTACACTTTCATGTTTATAGCAGCATTACTCACATTAGCCAAGGTATAGAAACAACCTGTTTGTGGACAGATGAATGGATTAAGAAAACATAATCGATATAATGGTATATACACATACACACACACACAGGAATATTATTTAGCTTTTAAAAGGAAGAATATTCTGTCATTTGTGACTATGGAGTTGAATCTAGAAGCTATTATATGCTAAAGTGAGATAAGCCAGACAAAGACAAACCTTGCATGGTATCACTTACATGTGGAACCTAAAAAAGTTGCAGTCATAGAAACAGAGATTGAAAAAGTGGTTGCTGGGGTTGGGGTAGGAGAAAAAAGGAGAGTTTGGTAAAAGAGTAAAAACTTTCAGTTGTAAGATGTAATATAAAGACTGACAATATAACGTATAATTAAAATTTGCTAAGAGAGTAGAACTTAAATGTTTTAACAAAACAAGGTAAACATGTGAGGTGACAGGCATATTAATTAACTTGATGGGGAAAATTCTCATACAGTGTATATACATATCAAATCATCATTATATACTTTAAATATCTTATAATTGTATCTATCAATTATACTTCAATAATTTTGTTTAATATCATATGCAAAAACAGAAAGAAAAGAAATCACAGAGAAGAGGTGAAAGTCGCTTGTACAACTACAATATCTATCTTGAGAGCTGTTTGGGGAAAAATTAATTATCCATGAAAATAAAAGTCACCTGTGACAATTTTTCCCTCAGAAATGCCATATGGTGCACTGAAATTAGGAAGAAAATCTTTCAAAGTTTAGACTTAAAATCTTTAAGTATCTGCACACATGTGTTATTTTAAGCTTAGTTTCAATCAAATTTCCCATTCCTCTGTTAGCTGTTACTAAAGGAGCCAACCACCTGAAAAAGGGACATATATACATAGGGTATATATTATACAATCATATATAAATATATGACAGTTCAATTTATAAAAACAAAATGTATTCTTTGAAAAGCATTAAATTCAGCATGAGATATTAACATTCTCACACATTTTGATGTTTATTTCAAGATGGTTGATACAAAGGAAAGATAGATTTTGCTAAATACTGTGCTAAACAGAAGATGCTAAGATCTCAAAGTTAAGGTTGAGACATTCATATTTTTTCTTGTCAGTTCACCTGGGTACTAATAAGGCAAGTTCATGGTACCTGTTATAAAGGCCAATCAACTTCTCCCTAGTTCATCTCCACAATCATTGTCATAGCATAAAATTTTGATTTTGGCCAATGAAGTGCTGGCTATTTTGGAAGGAACATTTGTGGTTAAGTGGGTGGACGGTTCAGGAAAAATTCTTCTTTATGGCTAGAAAAACAACTCAAAACATACACCCTAGTGAGGTTAGGTGCATAGAGCTTGCTTTGTACACAGGAGAGCACAAAACAGCCTATTGAGAAGAATTTTTCTTGAAAACTCCTTCCAATTTTCAAGAAGCAATATTCAAGCCTATTTGCTCCAGAAATGAAATGAGTAAAAAGAGTCATCGTTCATACTCATGATATGATGCTTTTGTGGACCCGGAGCTAGTGCAGTGGAAAACAGTTATCTCAAAATGCCCAATGATCTTTTCTAAAATCCTTAAAAGCTGGTTAAACAGAAACAGAGAAAAATATGAAAGTGCTCATAAGGAAATGATCTCAAAGACTGAGGTGGGGCAGTAATCAACAAAATTCTGTAAAAAAATAAAATAAAATAAAATTTTAAAAGATTGACATTCCTTATAAAGCTCAATCAGATCTTGATTTGCATCTACTTTCTGTGTACATGTGAGTGGTCAGCTTCAGTATTCTATCTAGTCAGTGTGGTTAAGGGAACAGCTTTAAAGAAGTATATTGATTTACAATATTGTGTTAGTTTCTGATAGACTGACTACAAAGCAATTCAGGAACTGCACTCTGCATGTATTATCAAGAATAGTCTAGGAAATGTATGCTCTATATGGTGTTAGGGCCCTCTTTATAGTGTTGGTAACACAGTGCAGTCTAAGGTAAGGTGTATTTGTTATCTACTGTTGCTTTAACAAGTTATCGCAAATTTAATGACTTAAAATCACAAAATTATTATCTTTTTAGCTTCACTGAAATACATTTTGATATATAAAATTGCCCAACTTAAAGTATACATCTTGTTGAGTTTGAACATATGCACACACTATTGCTACTATCAGCATACAAGATACTAAATATATTCAACATCTTCAGAGATTCCTCTGATCTTTTGCGTTTTGCCTATTGTGGTAAGAATAGTTAACATAAGATCTCTCCTCAAGGTATTTAAAAATTAATAATACTGTGTTGTTAACTACAGGTAGTGAGCTGATCTCTAAAACTTAGTCAGCTGCATAACAGAAATTTTATATCCATTGAGCAACAATTCTCTGATTTCACTTTTCCCCATCCCCTGGTAAGCAACCACTATTTTATTTTCTGCTTCTTTGAGGTTGACTGGTTTACATATCAAACAGAAGTAAATCTGTGTACACTACTTTTCATTACATGATTGCCTTAATTTACTTAGCATAAAGTCTTCTGAGTTCATCCATGTTGTTGCAAAATGGCAGGGTTTTCTTTTTAATATTGAATAATATTCTGCTGTATATATTTCAGAAATGAAATGAGTAAAAAGAGTCATCGTTCATACTCATGATATGATGCTTTTGTGGACCCGGAGCTAGTGCAGTGGAAAACAGTTATCTCAAAATGCCCAATGATCTTTTCTAAAATCCTTAAAAGCTGGTTAAACAGAAACAGAGAAAAATATGAAAGTGCTCATAAGGAAATGATCTCAAAGACTGAGGTGGGGCAGTAATCAACAAAATTCTGTAAAAAAATAAAATAAAATAAAATTTTAAAAGATTGACATTCCTTATAAAGCTCAATCAGATCTTGATTTGCATCTACTTTCTGTGTACATGTGAGTGGTCAGCTTCAGTATTCTATCTAGTCAGTGTGGTTAAGGGAACAGCTTTAAAGAAGTATATTGATTTACAATATTGTGTTAGTTTCTGATAGACTGACTACAAAGCAATTCAGGAACTGCACTCTGCATGTATTATCAAGAATAGTCTAGGAAATGTATGCTCTATATGGTGTTAGGGCCCTCTTTATAGTGTTGGTAACACAGTGCAGTCTAAGGTAAGGTGTATTTGTTATCTACTGTTGCTTTAACAAGTTATCGCAAATTTAATGACTTAAAATCACAAAATTATTATCTTTTTAGCTTCACTGAAATACATTTTGATATATAAAATTGCCCAACTTAAAGTATACATCTTGTTGAGTTTGAACATATGCACACACTATTGCTACTATCAGCATACAAGATACTAAATATATTCAACATCTTCAGAGATTCCTCTGATCTTTTGCGTTTTGCCTATTGTGGTAAGAATAGTTAACATAAGATCTCTCCTCAAGGTATTTAAAAATTAATAATACTGTGTTGTTAACTACAGGTAGTGAGCTGATCTCTAAAACTTAGTCAGCTGCATAACAGAAATTTTATATCCATTGAGCAACAATTCTCTGATTTCACTTTTCCCCATCCCCTGGTAAGCAACCACTATTTTATTTTCTGCTTCTTTGAGGTTGACTGGTTTACATATCAAACAGAAGTAAATCTGTGTACACTACTTTTCATTACATGATTGCCTTAATTTACTTAGCATAAAGTCTTCTGAGTTCATCCATGTTGTTGCAAAATGGCAGGGTTTTCTTCTTTTTTAATATTGAATAATATTCTGCTGTATATATTTCCATATTTTTAAAATCTATTCATCTGTCAGTGGACATTTGGGTTGTTTACATATCTTGGCTATCATGAATAATGTTGCAGGGAACATGGGGGAGTAGTTGTCTGAGATCATGATTATAATTATTTGGAATATATACTCAGAAGCAGGATTACTGGATCATATGGTAGTTCTATTATTTATTTTCTGAGGAACACCCATACTGTTTTCCACAATGGCCACACCTGTCTATATTCCCACTGACAGTGTATAATGGTCCAATTTCTCCACAGCCTTACCAACACTTATTGTTATCATTTTTAGTTTTGTAAAATACAATAGCCATTCTAACATGTATGAAATAATACTTCATTATAGTTTTGATCTGCATTTCCCTGATAAGCAGTGAAATTGAACACGTTTTTGTACATTGGTGGCCATTTGTATGTCTAATTTAGAGAAGTGTCTGTGCAAGTCCTTGGTTGAATTTTAAAATCAGGAGTATTTTTGTGGCTTGTTCTGTTTTTGCTATTTAGTTATAGGCAATTCTTAAATATTTTAGACATTAACTTGCTACTTTCAGAGAGATGGTGTGTAAATATTTTCTCTTATTCCATAGGTTACAAGTTTATATTATAGGTCTGTAGGTCACAAGTCTGACATGGGTCTCACTTGGGTTAAAATCAATGTGTTGGCAGGGCTGCATTCTTCTCTTTATACTATGGGGTACGATCTGTTTCCTTGCCTTTTCCAGCTCCTAGCACCTGTCATATTCCTTGGCTAGTGGCTTCTTTTCTCCATTTTCAAAGCCAACAACATCTGAGCCCATCTCACATTACATCACATCACTGACCTATTCTGCCTCTTTCCACTTGTTAGAACTGTTGTAATGACATTAAGCCCACTGAGATGATATAGGGTAATTCCAGCTGCAATCTTAATTTCCCTTTGTCATATGAAATAATAGGCTCAAAGGTTTATGGGATTGGGATATGGACTTTGGGTAATGACATTAAGCCCACTGAGAGTGTCCAGCATAAAGTCTTCTGAGTTCATCCATGTTGTTGCAAAATGGCAGGGTTTTCTTCTTTTTTAATATTGAATAATATTCTGCTGTATATATTTCCATATTTTTAAAATCTATTCATCTGTCAGTGGACATTTGGGTTGTTTACATATCTTGGCTATCATGAATAATGTTGCAGGGAACATGGGGGAGTAGTTGTCTGAGATCATGATTATAATTATTTGGAATATATACTCAGAAGCAGGATTACTGGATCATATGGTAGTTCTATTATTTATTTTCTGAGGAACACCCATACTGTTTTCCACAATGGCCACACCTGTCTATATTCCCACTGACAGTGTATAATGGTCCAATTTCTCCACAGCCTTACCAACACTTATTGTTATCATTTTTAGTTTTGTAAAATACAATAGCCATTCTAACATGTATGAAATAATACTTCATTATAGTTTTGATCTGCATTTCCCTGATAAGCAGTGAAATTGAACACGTTTTTGTACATTGGTGGCCATTTGTATGTCTAATTTAGAGAAGTGTCTGTGCAAGTCCTTGGTTGAATTTTAAAATCAGGAGTATTTTTGTGGCTTGTTCTGTTTTTGCTATTTAGTTATAGGCAATTCTTAAATATTTTAGACATTAACTTGCTACTTTCAGAGAGATGGTGTGTAAATATTTTCTCTTATTCCATAGGTTACAAGTTTATATTATAGGTCTGTAGGTCACAAGTCTGACATGGGTCTCACTTGGGTTAAAATCAATGTGTTGGCAGGGCTGCATTCTTCTCTTTATACTATGGGGTACGATCTGTTTCCTTGCCTTTTCCAGCTCCTAGCACCTGTCATATTCCTTGGCTAGTGGCTTCTTTTCTCCATTTTCAAAGCCAACAACATCTGAGCCCATCTCACATTACATCACATCACTGACCTATTCTGCCTCTTTCCACTTGTTAGAACTGTTGTAATGACATTAAGCCCACTGAGATGATATAGGGTAATTCCAGCTGCAATCTTAATTTCCCTTTGTCATATGAAATAATAGGCTCAAAGGTTTATGGGATTGGGATATGGACTTCTTTTCAGGGAGCGTTTTTCTTCTATCTACCACACGGGGTAAAGTTCAGCACTACTGAACAGAATCCACCTGGTTTTCACAGAAACTCTTATCTATTAATAGATTTTGCTAAGGTGTGTTTACTGAGATGTTTGAGGGTATAATGCACACACATACACCAACACATGCATCATACCCACACATATGTACACAAAACATACACATTCCCACACAAATTGTTCCATAATGAAATAGGTTACAGAAATGATAATGTTTATTACATGATATTGCAGAGAATTTTGATGGCTAATTAATATTCACCATACAACTCCAAGGTGAGGGGAGGGTATGAGACCTCTCCCAAACAAGTGATTATAAGACTCTTGTTTGTGAGTGTATTACACTGACACTACCCTAAGGTTTTTGAAATCTGGTTCAAGTTGCCTATAGAGACTGGAACTAAGGTCCACTGGATAACAGTCCAATTGGTCTATTCTGTGACTATAAATTACACTTACTAATTCATCTTCCCTTTGAAACTTTATTCATTGATCTTCATTAGTAACTGGCTCACTCGTCACTGTCAGTAGAACTTGGAGGTATAACACATACAAATGTACATGTGTTTATATCTCTTACTTTATGAAATTACATACAATTTATGCATTTTCAAACATGTTAACTCATGACAAAATTCTGTTCTTTTTGTCAGCCAGAGGCTACAAATGAGGCCCATATTTTATAAAGACCAATTATCTTCTCTCCAGTTTATGCCCACAGCCATTGTCCCAGTCTATAATCCTCATGTTGCCCAATGAAAAGCTGGGTTTTTGTAATGAGTTCCTCAAACTTTTCCTATGGTTGGCTCATTCATTTCCTTCACCCTTCAGCCTAAAAATCATTTCTTCAGTGAGGACTTTTTTGATGACTCCATATAAAGCAGCCTCTCCCAGTTAGTTTATATCATATTATCTTGTTCTTTTCCTTCATATAAATATCAGAATCTGTGAAATCCTTACATATATATTTTTCTAACCTAGTAATTTTCTCTTTCCCCAGTGAAAAATGTAAGCTCCACGAGGGCAGGGACTTTGTTGGTCTTGTTTACTGCTATATCTCTAATGCCTCGAGTTATGCCTGACACAAACGAAGTGATCAATAATGTATGATGATTCACTGAATCTCTATTATATATATTAAGAAGAAGAAGCTGGTTAGTGAGGCAAAATTATTTGCCTAATATGACCAAGCCTCATTGTGACACAGCTAGGACTATATCCCTTGTCTGCTAAGGCTTAGAGAAGTGATTTTTGCTTTATAGCTTATGATTTGCTAATTACTGATTTACTAATTACTGTACATTCACTTTGACTTAGTTGGTAGTTACTAGTCAATACTTTCTCATATTGCTTTGACAATGAAACTGTTAAGTAGTGGTACTTAATTTATCAATAAATCTCCCAGGGTTGGACACAGAGAGGAAAGAGAAAGTTCATATTTATTCCTTTTAAGAAGTCATCAGTAAAGAAATATTTTCCCCTTTTTACCTTTTCTGCCAGCTCCCAAGGGGCCTCCTGTGGGTGTCATTAGAGAAATTGCTTCTAATTTCTAGAACATCTACTGAAGAATTTTTTTTTTTCTTTCAGAACTGGCAAACATTAGCTACTTGAATATGAAATGCATGTAGTAATGTGAAGTACAAACACAGGTTTCCATTCATTTTGATGAAAGAGAAAGGGTTGGATGATTAAAGCAAACGGATGTGAATAATGTAGAAATACATCTAGGGCTTACAGATGCCATTAGCTTTGGTTACTGTTGCAGAAATCAGTTACTCATGCTTATCTTTGCAATATGATCTTTGAAAAGGATCCTAATGTTGAAGATAGCCCCAGATATTGAATAGAATCTAACTGTGGGTCTAGTACTGCCAAGGTTTCTGTAAGGGTCTTGAAGAAATAAAAAAATAACCCTCTTTATACACAGGAGTTTCTGAGTCTCATCTTTCATTGGGACAAAATGATGAAAGTTTGCTTTGTAGAGGGTCAGTGGCTGTGTCAGGCAGCAGCACACGACAACAGGACAGAGGTTTTTCAAACACTTTCTTTCCCCAGTGAAAATGTAAGCTCCACGAGGGCAGGGACTTTGTTGGTCTTGTTTACTGCTATATCTCTAATGCCTCGAGTTATGCCTGACACAAACGAAGTGATCAATAATGTATGATGATTCACTGAATCTCTATTATATATATTAAGAAGAAGAAGCTGGTTAGTGAGGCAAAATTATTTGCCTAATATGACCAAGCCTCATTGTGACACAGCTAGGACTATATCCCTTGTCTGCTAAGGCTTAGAGAAGTGATTTTTGCTTTATAGCTTATGATTTGCTAATTACTGATTTACTAATTACTGTACATTCACTTTGACTTAGTTGGTAGTTACTAGTCAATACTTTCTCATATTGCTTTGACAATGAAACTGTTAAGTAGTGGTACTTAATTTATCAATAAATCTCCCAGGGTTGGACACAGAGAGGAAAGAGAAAGTTCATATTTATTCCTTTTAAGAAGTCATCAGTAAAGAAATATTTTCCCCTTTTTACCTTTTCTGCCAGCTCCCAAGGGGCCTCCTGTGGGTGTCATTAGAGAAATTGCTTCTAATTTCTAGAACATCTACTGAAGAATTTTTTTTTTTCTTTCAGAACTGGCAAACATTAGCTACTTGAATATGAAATGCATGTAGTAATGTGAAGTACAAACACAGGTTTCCATTCATTTTGATGAAAGAGAAAGGGTTGGATGATTAAAGCAAACGGATGTGAATAATGTAGAAATACATCTAGGGCTTACAGATGCCATTAGCTTTGGTTACTGTTGCAGAAATCAGTTACTCATGCTTATCTTTGCAATATGATCTTTGAAAAGGATCCTAATGTTGAAGATAGCCCCAGATATTGAATAGAATCTAACTGTGGGTCTAGTACTGCCAAGGTTTCTGTAAGGGTCTTGAAGAAATAAAAAAATAACCCTCTTTTATACACAGGGAGTTTCTGAGTCTCATCTTTCATTGGGACAAAATGATGAAAGTTTGCTTTGTAGAGGGTCAGTGGCTGTGTCAGGCAGCAGCACACGACAACAGGACAGAGGTTTTTTCAAACACTTCTCTTCAGAGCATAAGGGGTCTATGACAGTGGCTGGGCCCCAGTGGGATTGGGACCTCATCAGGAACTTCCTTTTTCATAGAAGCTGCTATCCCTTAACATGTTTTCATATTGAGATGCAATTTTAAATTGTTTTTCTAGAAATGGTCCCACTACTAAAAGGGGAATTGAACTGAAATAAATAACTTTTAACTCTTGTCAAGTCCAAACACTACCAATTTGACTTGGTACTCTGTGCGCTCTTATGTACATGCTAAATGTTCAATATTAACATTTATAACAAATCATACATGTGCCAAATGTTCAATATTAACATTAAAATCAATTAAAATTAACTTTATAATCCAAACATTAGAAAATTCAGGTAATTATAGATTCCGAAGGAAGTTTGGGGCTTTTGACATGGAACTAGAGGTAAAGAACCCACCTGCCAATGCAGGAGATGTAAGAGACATGGGTTCAATCCCTGGGTCAAGATCTCCTGGAGGAGGATATGACAACCCAATCCAATATTCCTGCCTGGAGAATGCCATGGACAGAGGGGCATAGAAGGCTGCACTCCATGAGGTCTCAGAGTCAGACATGACCAAAGCAACTTAGCACACACACAACGCACAAGGAAGTTTTAAGACTAGAGCTGATAAGTGTAGCACTATCAACGCCATTTGTGATATGGATCCAAAGACTGGCCATATACACTAAAATTCCTTTCTGAAATGATCTCAAACATTTCTACAACTTTAATTATTATATTATTCATTTCTATCATCCACACCACCCATCATCATGTGCCCAGTCTTTTAAATCATGTGTTCCCAAAAGTGTATGGTGGAATATGATCTTTGAAAAGGATCCTAATGTTGAAGATAGCCCCAGATATTGAATAGAATCTAACTGTGGGTCTAGTACTGCCAAGGTTTCTGTAAGGGTCTTGAAGAAATAAAAAAATAACCCTCTTTTATACACAGGGAGTTTCTGAGTCTCATCTTTCATTGGGACAAAATGATGAAAGTTTGCTTTGTAGAGGGTCAGTGGCTGTGTCAGGCAGCAGCACACGACAACAGGACAGAGGTTTTTTCAAACACTTCTCTTCAGAGCATAAGGGGTCTATGACAGTGGCTGGGCCCCAGTGGGATTGGGACCTCATCAGGAACTTCCTTTTTCATAGAAGCTGCTATCCCTTAACATGTTTTCATATTGAGATGCAATTTTAAATTGTTTTTC
Organism: Tragulus kanchil; assembly: GCA_022376925.1. NCBI lineage: Eukaryota > Metazoa > Chordata > Mammalia > Artiodactyla > Tragulidae > Tragulus > Tragulus kanchil. The sequence goes on along the minus strand of JAIOJX010000001.1, from coordinate 58,054,652 downwards.
TAGAAATGGTCCCACTACTAAAAGGGGAATTGAACTGAAATAAATAACTTTTAACTCTTGTCAAGTCCAAACACTACCAATTTGACTTGGTACTCTGTGCGTCTCTTATGTACATGCTAAATGTTCAATATTAACATTTATAACAAATCATACATGTGCCAAATGTTCAATATTAACATTAAAATCAATTAAAATTAACTTTATAATCCAAACATTAGAAAATTCAGGTAATTATAGATTCCGAAGGAAGTTTGGGGCTTTTGACATGGAACTAGAGGTAAAGAACCCACCTGCCAATGCAGGAGATGTAAGAGACATGGGTTCAATCCCTGGGTCAAGATCTCCTGGAGGAGGATATGACAACCCAATCCAATATTCCTGCCTGGAGAATGCCATGGACAGAGGGGCATAGAAGGCTGCACTCCATGAGGTCTCAGAGTCAGACATGACCAAAGCAACTTAGCACACACACAACGCACAAGGAAGTTTTAAGACTAGAGCTGATAAGTGTAGCACTATCAACGCCATTTGTGATATGGATCCAAAGACTGGCCATATACACTAAAATTCCTTTCTGAAATGATCTCAAACATTTCTACAACTTTAATTATTATATTATTCATTTCTATCATCCACACCACCCATCATCATGTGCCCAGTCTTTTAAATCATGTGTTCCCATTATATGTGTATGGTGGAGGAGAGACAGAAGGGGGGAAAGTAATAGAACAGACTTATCCTGATTTTAATCCTTGCTTTGAAAAATAGTCTCATGATACATTATTTTGACCTTCTCAGTCTTATATATTTTGATTTGATGACCATTCCACCTCTTTTCCACAGTTCACTGAGGCTGTAAACAAGAGAAGATGTACAATGCCATACCCTGAAAATTATACATTGTTGAAAAGGTCAAAATAGTAGAGGCGAATGTTGCTATTTGTAATTTACAGAATATATGAGGCATTTAAATTCAAATAACTCATTCTCTTGACAGACAGAGTAAGAACAACATAAAATGGCACAACATGAATCCATTTGGGAAACAGGCAGAAGAAATAAAACATAGCCAGAGCCCAATTTCTTTCTTGGTTTCCTAAGATGATGCTCCATTTACTTATCCTTTCACAGGCATTTAGAAACCCATGAGAATCGCTGGAAAACAAGTGATATTTCCTTCCAATGTTAGTTTGAAAAATGTTGAATGAAGGAAATTTCCAGAGTAGATCACGTTTTGTTATACCAAGAGATAGCAGGAATGTAGTTTTAAAAGCACTGACTGACTTGAGATAACTGTACCTCAGATATCATGTTCTAATTAGCTGTATGGCCTTAAAATGTCACTTTTCTTCTCTGGGCTTGAGTTTCCTCATATGAAAAACAATGTGATAAGACCAGAAGCTCTCTTAGGATCCCACTAGCTCTATTATTCTGAGCTCTTATTTTATCTTGTGATTTATAATCCAAATCTTCTTTCAGACATTTCTATGGCAGTAGATTATTTCTGAAGATTGTCAGCAACAATTGTGTCCATGTAGCTTCTCTTTTTGAGAGGTGGAATTGATTTACCTTCCCCTTGAGTTTGGGCTTGGATTGTACCACATTTTGTTCAATGGAATAGGGTGAAAATGATGCCTATTTCAGGCTTAGTTTTTAAGAGCCCTCATATCTTAACGCTTATCTAAGAATTTTGGATTTAAAAAGGGAATAATAAAATATGTGGAAAGAAAGAAGCTACATAGGATAAATGAGATGCTTTTGACAAAAGATCATCATGTGCCCAGTCTTTTAAATCATGTGTTCCCATTATATGTGTATGGTGGAGGAGAGACAGAAGGGGGGAAAGTAATAGAACAGACTTATCCTGATTTTAATCCTTGCTTTGAAAAATAGTCTCATGATACATTATTTTGACCTTCTCAGTCTTATATATTTTGATTTGATGACCATTCCACCTCTTTTCCACAGTTCACTGAGGCTGTAAACAAGAGAAGATGTACAATGCCATACCCTGAAAATTATACATTGTTGAAAAGGTCAAAATAGTAGAGGCGAATGTTGCTATTTGTAATTTACAGAATATATGAGGCATTTAAATTCAAATAACTCATTCTCTTGACAGACAGAGTAAGAACAACATAAAATGGCACAACATGAATCCATTTGGGAAACAGGCAGAAGAAATAAAACATAGCCAGAGCCCAATTTCTTTCTTGGTTTCCTAAGATGATGCTCCATTTACTTATCCTTTCACAGGCATTTAGAAACCCATGAGAATCGCTGGAAAACAAGTGATATTTCCTTCCAATGTTAGTTTGAAAAATGTTGAATGAAGGAAATTTCCAGAGTAGATCACGTTTTGTTATACCAAGAGATAGCAGGAATGTAGTTTTAAAAGCACTGACTGACTTGAGATAACTGTACCTCAGATATCATGTTCTAATTAGCTGTATGGCCTTAAAATGTCACTTTTCTTCTCTGGGCTTGAGTTTCCTCATATGAAAAACAATGTGATAAGACCAGAAGCTCTCTTAGGATCCCACTAGCTCTATTATTCTGAGCTCTTATTTTATCTTGTGATTTATAATCCAAATCTTCTTTCAGACATTTCTATGGCAGTAGATTATTTCTGAAGATTGTCAGCAACAATTGTGTCCATGTAGCTTCTCTTTTTGAGAGGTGGAATTGATTTACCTTCCCCTTGAGTTTGGGCTTGGATTGTACCACATTTTGTTCAATGGAATAGGGTGAAAATGATGCCTATTTCAGGCTTAGTTTTTAAGAGCCCTCATATCTTAACGCTTATCTAAGAATTTTGGATTTAAAAAGGGAATAATAAAATATGTGGAAAGAAAGAAGCTACATAGGGGATAAATGAGATGCTTTTGACAAAAGTCAGTACCAAGACCCCAGAAATGTGAAACAGGCCATGAGGGGTATCCTAGGTTCAGTCAAGCTCTCAGCTGAGTGCAACTGCATGAATGACCACAGTAAAAACCACGTGGAACAAAAGAATCACTCCGCTGACATAACACCATAAAAAATAATTGTTTTATGGCACTAAATTTGAGGTGTGTGTGTCTGTTATAAAGTAAATCTATAACTGAAATGCCCACTTTAGTAAATTACATCTCTACTCACTTAACTGTTCAGTGTCAGAAACTTTCATGACACGACCCTTTTTCTCACCACCTCATAGCCCATCCACTTTCGAGTCCATTAAGTTGCAAGCTTCTTCAACACAGGAATCATGTTTCTCTTGCTCACTACTGCATCTCTAGCAATTAACACTGTGGCTGAGATACAGTAGGTTAATATAAGGGAAGGGCTTCTGATCTTATCTTCACCAATGGATTCATCTTCATTTTATGTCTAAAGTACTACAATATCATGATAGGGATACTACGATATCACGATAGGGATACTACATTTATTTATTCAGCACGTTTTTGATTATCTACTGTGTGAAATGCTTATTGTCTACACTGACTACATCTGACATTTACACTGCCCTGTACTAGGGGCTAGGAGGAAGGAAAACACTTGTTGCATCATATGTTTAGACTGAAAGAAGCCCCAGTAATACACAGTAATACACAAATCCCATTCTTACACAACAATAATATAGAAATTTGCTTTATAATTATTTATGATCTACTTACAGGAAAACAATAAATGTGTCACCTATTTTGTCCATTTTCCAAGCTATCCTTTTACTCTGCCATTCAGGGGTTAAGATAAGAAATGAATATAATCCTAAAACTACACCTGCTTACTCTACCATTTCTATCATGTACATATAATTCCCTTAAATTGGCCAGATTTTGCTCTCCTCAGTGCTTTGTTATAATGAAAGACTTTCATTCAATTATTCTGATCTATAAACTGGTATTGCTCCATAAATACAAGCTCAATAAACACAGCAGGATCTCTGAAATTTCCCAGTGATGAGGAAATGCTTCTGTCAGGGGAGACAGCTAAAATGAATAAGCCCGTCTGGCCCTAGACGGGGAGGAAAAAAATAATCCTTGAAATAAAGCCCAGTTTTGAAAGGGCTTCATATACACACAAGTATTTCCTCTCCTGGACTTGGTAAGCTAGACTTGTAGATTCAGCACTGAGGCCACAACCTATTTTTAGAGAAGACTTCCTTTTGAATATCTGCAGAAGACCTGTCAACGTACTTGTCTAATAGTATATCTTTTCAGAAACCTCCAATGCTATGAAAACTGAAATGGTCAGACTTTTAGATGATCAGATATTTCTACTCATGCAGATGTTCACTTTCATATAAATACCCATGTAAGCAGGTATGACTGTTATGGCTTGGACTGTGTCTCCCTACAGCTAAGTATTTTAAGCCTGGTATCTGTGAATGTGACTTTATTGGGAAATAGAGACTTTGCTGAGTTGAGGTAAGATTATACTGGAGTATGGTGCACCCTATAATCCAATTACCAGTAGCCTTATAAAAACAGGGAGAAAACATACAGACAAAGAGATACATCCTGGGAAAGAACAGCATGTGGTAACAAAGAGACTGAAGTGTCATATCTACAATGCAAGGGACACCCAGCATTACTGGGAGCTCCAGAAACTAGGAGAGAGAAACATGAACCAGATCTTCCTCAGATCCTCAAAAGAGAACCAATACCGCTGACACCTTGGTTTCAGATTTCTAGTCTCCAAAACTGTCAGACAATAGATCTCTGTTGTTTTGAGACATGTTGTTTGTGGCACATTGTTACAGCAGACCCAGGAAATCAGTGCACGTACTAAGGCTAAAGGTGGATATGCCAGAGTAAAATGCAACTTGCCGGCCTACATAAGATCTGCCACTATTTTCTTATGGTAAATAGAGAGATACTGTTACTTTTTTCTATGCTCAGTCAAAAGCACTATGTAGGGAGATGGATGGGAAGTTCAAGAGGGAGGGAACATATGTATACCTATGGCTAATTCATGTTGATATTTGGCAGAAAGCAACAAAACTGTGTAAATCAATTATCCTTCAATTAAAAGAGGAAACACTGTACTTTTCACTGTCCAATAGGGAAGTTGATTTCTTTCTTTTTCCTCTCATTTAGTAAACTGGAAATTCTGGTCCACCAAGGCTGAAGAACATCAATGTATTTCAAACATGACATAATGCAGTTGCCTTTAACAGACTGAAGTAACCCGATTAATTCATTGGGAACTATTTCAAATGCTCAGTATTTGAAAACACCACCACATTCCCTATGGAGAGGTACAAATAGACTAAGCAATCAAAATTACAGCATTTAAAAAGTTCTGATCCTTTCATTATGGACCGCTAATCTTGGATTTAAGAGATGGCTCTGATTCATGGGCTTGAAAAGTAAATGATCCAGAACGTTCCTAGAGAGGGAGAATATAGTGGAAAAGGTATGCTTTACCCTATTTCTGCTTTAACTATACTAATCATGAGATTTCAAAGCTGCTATTATTTATGATTTCTGTGCTTCTGTATAATTTACATTGGTTACACTGTTTGCAAATTCCAAGAAAATGTGCAGTTCTTGACCACAGAGAGCAGTTAATGAAAACAAAACCATTAGCTACTAAAGCGGAAATCAAAAGTTTAAGGCTGTTCTCATACCATAACCACAAATAGATAAAAGAAGCCTTAAATCAGGTATTTGTTGTCACGCAGAGGAAAAAAAAAAAATAAATGCTTAGTTAACTGAATTTGTACTTTGAAAACAAAACAGCGCTGAATTGGGTCAAAGTGGTTTGTGTGGGTTGATAGGACCTAAATCTTATCAAAAATTTTAAATTGGTAGTTACTCCTGGAAATCTAGACACCTATTAAGCCTATCTGCTCAAAGGCAAAAAATGAATGGTGTATTTATTACTGACCATGGAACAAATGATTACGGGGCTCTTTCATGTAGTAATTCCTGTGAAAAAGGTTTGGTGATTTAGCTGACCACAAGTTTAAAATGCTGGCCAACAGGGTGATGTGGCTGCTGAATAAGCTAACACAATCTCAAGCTACATTTATAATAATAATGATACCTTCCACAAGCATGGTGCTTTACATTGTGAAAAGTGCTTTCATCCAGATGATTTCATTTTACATAGTGGCCAGATTATGGAAGTCAGTATCCGTTTCACTATAAGACTTTGGCTGCATTTAGTGTATGGTCTCATATTTTAAGAAGTTCACTGACGCCTTTCTTTAGAGTGTATCCAAAGGAGGGTAGCCATAATAGTGGAAAGTTCCTATAAGAAAGTATGAAAGACTGGAAATATTTATCCTAATGAAGACAAGATCTTGGTGAAATTTGCTACTTTATTCAAATACTTAAAGAGCCTAATGGAAGAAAAATAATTTTACTCTGTCTTATTACAAGAGAGAGATCAAAATTCAGAATAAAGAATTTTCTAGTTAGAGAAATGATACAAATGAACTTACAAAAAAGAAAACGAACTCATGGTTGCTGGGGGCAGGGATGTTTAAGGACTTTGGGAAGGTCATGTACACACTGCTATATTTAAAATGGATAACAAACAAAACTTACTGTATAACCCAAGGAACTCTGCTCAGTGTTATGTGCCAGTCTGGATGGGAGGTGGGTTTGGGGGAGAATGGATGCATGTATACATATGGCTGAGCCCCTTCACTGTGGACCTGAAACTATCACAACATTGCTAATGGACTATACCACAATACAAAATGTTTTTTTGTTTGTTTTTTGTGTTTTTTTCAATTCTTTTTTTTTGGCTTGGGGGCGGGTTGGGGAGGGAGGGGACAGGCGGGCCACTTCTATTGGTCTTTCATTTATCTAGTTTCATCCATCCACCGGCCTCCCATCACGGTGGCCTCTGTTGTTTCGGAGCACTGGCTCTGGGTGCATGCGCTCCAGAGCTCTGGCTTGGTAATTGGACGCTTTGGTCCAGCCGCTCCACGGCACGTGGGATCTTCCCAGGCCAGGGATCGAACCAGCGCCCCTTGCACTGCAAGGCGATGTCCCTACCCACTGGACCACCAGGGAAGCCCCTACAAAATGTTTCTGGTGTTAAACAAATAAAATTAAATTTCAAAAAAGAAAGAAAAAACCCAAACAAATAAAATGAAGAAGTTTCTAGTGACTAGAATTTTATAATTGAACAGCCTATCTTGTGAAGATAGTGGGTATTCCACTATCATAGAACTCTCTCCTTCCAAGGAATCCTCTTTCAAGGATACTCTTGTAATTTTATTTTGTTCTAGCAACAAACACATAACATGTAACCTACCTTCTTAACAAAGTTTTAGGTGATCAGTACAATATTGTTAATTATTTGCCTGTTGTTATACAGCAGATCTCTGGGAATTTTTCACCGTGCATAAATGAGAAACTCTGTACTCATTGAATAGCAGCTCCTCATTTCTCCCTCTTCCCAGCTCCAGGGAACAACCATCCTAATTTCTACTTCTAAAACTTTGACTCTACTGTTATCTCATAGAAGTGTAATCATGTAGTATTTGTCTGTCAGTGACTTAGCATCATGTCCTCACTTTTCATCCCTGGTGTAGTATGTTACAGGATTCACATGCTTCTATTTTTAAGGTTTAATAATATTCTATTGTATGTATATAACACATTTTTATCCAATCATCTGTCGATGGGCTTTTATTTTTTCCCTTGCAATATTTTATTTTATTTTAATTAATTAATCTATCTTAATTGGATGTTATCATCCAATTGTGATGTCTTTTTGCCATACATCAACATGGGGAGTTCAGGATTGGGGGGGCACATGTATATCCGTGGCTGATTCATGTTGATGGGCTTTTAGTTTGTTTCCATAACTTGGTCATTGTGAATAATGCTGCAATAAACATGGGAATGCAAATATTTCTTCAAGATACACATTTAAATTCTTTTGGATAAATAGAAGTGGGATTGCTAATCAAACTAATTCTATCTTTAATTTTTTGAGGAATATTCATGTTGTTTCCCATAGCAGCTGGATTATTTTGCATTTCCACCAACTGTATATAAGGGTTCCAATTTCTCCATGTATTCAACAGTACTTGCTATTTTCTGAGGTATATTTGTTTGCTTATTGCTCTCAATGCACATTGTGACAGCTCTGAGGTGATGTCCCATTAGGGTTCTGATTTGTATTTTCCTGATGATTAGTAATGAGCATCTTTTCATAAACCTGCTGACTGCTGACCAGTCATGTGTCTTCTTTGGAGAAATGGCTATTCATTTTTTTTTGCCAATTTTTAGAATCAAGTAATTTGTTTTCTTATTACTGAATTGTAGTAGTTCCTTATATCTGAGGATATTAATTCCTTACCAGAAATATGTTTTGCAGATTATTCCTATACTATAGGCTACCTTTTTACTGATTATTTCCTTTGATGTGCAGAAACTTTTAAAGCTTTGTCCCACTGGTCTATTTTTACTTTTGTTGTCCATCCTTTGGTGTCATATCCAAGAAATTCTTGTCAAAATAAAAGGTATGAAATTTTCTCCCATGTTTTCTTCTAGGAGTTTAATCATGTAGTATTTGTCTGTCAGTGACTTAGCATCATGTCCTCACTTTTCATCCCTGGTGTAGTATGTTACAGGATTCACATGCTTCTATTTTTAAGGTTTAATAATATTCTATTGTATGTATATAACACATTTTTATCCAATCATCTGTCGATGGGCTTTTATTTTTTCCCTTGCAATATTTTATTTTATTTTAATTAATTAATCTATCTTAATTGGATGTTATCATCCAATTGTGATGTCTTTTTGCCATACATCAACATGGGGAGTTCAGGATTGGGGGGGCACATGTATATCCGTGGCTGATTCATGTTGATGGGCTTTTAGTTTGTTTCCATAACTTGGTCATTGTGAATAATGCTGCAATAAACATGGGAATGCAAATATTTCTTCAAGATACACATTTAAATTCTTTTGGATAAATAGAAGTGGGATTGCTAATCAAACTAATTCTATCTTTAATTTTTTGAGGAATATTCATGTTGTTTCCCATAGCAGCTGGATTATTTTGCATTTCCACCAACTGTATATAAGGGTTCCAATTTCTCCATGTATTCAACAGTACTTGCTATTTTCTGAGGTATATTTGTTTGCTTATTGCTCTCAATGCACATTGTGACAGCTCTGAGGTGATGTCCCATTAGGGTTCTGATTTGTATTTTCCTGATGATTAGTAATGAGCATCTTTTCATAAACCTGCTGACTGCTGACCAGTCATGTGTCTTCTTTGGAGAAATGGCTATTCATTTTTTTTTGCCAATTTTTAGAATCAAGTAATTTGTTTTCTTATTACTGAATTGTAGTAGTTCCTTATATCTGAGGATATTAATTCCTTACCAGAAATATGTTTTGCAGATTATTCCTATACTATAGGCTACCTTTTTACTGATTATTTCCTTTGATGTGCAGAAACTTTTAAAGCTTTGTCCCACTGGTCTATTTTTACTTTTGTTGTCCATCCTTTGGTGTCATATCCAAGAAATTCTTGTCAAAATAAAAGGTATGAAATTTTCTCCCATGTTTTCTTCTAGGAGTTTTACAGTTGTGTCTTTGTTTAAGTCTTTAATCCACTGAGTTGATTTTTGTGTATGGTATTAGGAAAGGGTCTATTTGTATTTTTTTGCAATATGGATACCCTCTTTTCTTGGGCTTCCCAAGGTGGCTCAGTGGTATAAAATCCACCTGTCAATGCAGGGGATGCAGGTTCTATTCCTGGGTCAGGAAGATCCCCTGGAGGAGGAAATGGCAACCCACTCCTGTATTCTTGCCTGGAAAATCCCATGGATAGAACAGCCTGGCAGGCTACAGTCCATGGGGTCGCAAAGAGTTGAACACAACCAAGTAACTGCGTATGCATGCATCCCTTTTGTTCAACACATCTGTTGAAGAAATTATCCTTTCCCCATTGAGAGATCTTGGCATCTTTTTGTAAAATCATTTGACCACATATGTATGGGCTTATTTCTGAGTTTTCTAGTCTAATCCATTGGTCTATATGTATAAACTCATGCCAGTAAAATACTATTTTGATTTGTTTCGTTTTATTACATTTTTTTGAAGTCAGAAAGTGTGAAGCCTCCAACTTTGCTTTTCTGTCTCAAGACTGTTAGGCTATTTAAGTAGTTTCATATGAATTTTAGGATTGTACTTTGCTATTTCTGTGGAAGATGCTATTATAATTTTTCACATTAAATTTAACAATACTGTCTTCCTATCCATGAACATAATGTGTTTCCCCATTTATATGTGTCTTCTTAAATTACTTTGAGCAATATTTTACAGCCTTCAGTGTGTGAGTCTTTCACCTTCTTAGCCAAGTTTAACGATAAGAGTTCTATTATTTTAAATACTATTATAAATAGCATTTTAAAAAATTCCTTTTTGGACTACTTAGTATATAAAAATGCAAAAGAATTTGTAAGCCTTGTAAAATTCATTAAGGCTTGTTTTGTAACTTACCATGTGATCTATCCTGGTAAATGTACTACGTGTGCTTTAGTAGAAAATGCATTCTCCTGATGTTGAGTGGATTGTTCTACATATGTCTGGTAGGTACGCTGGTCCAGAATGTATTAGTCAAGTCCTTTGTTTCCTTATTTGATCTGTCTGGATAATCTACCCATTATTAAAAGTGGAGGTGTTAAAGTCCTCTATTATTAAGATGTAGCTATTTCTCCCTCTAGTTCTGTCAATTGTTGCCTTATATATTGGGGTGCTCTGATGTGGGGTACATATATATTTATAATTCTTGTATATTCCTGGTGAACTGAGCCTTTTGACATTGCATATCTTTTTTCAAGTTTCTTATGACAGTTTTAGTCTTGAAGTCTTTGTTGTGTTTGCTCTATGTATGGCCATCCTTGTTCTCTTTAGTTTAAAATTCACAGAATATCTTTTTCTATTACCTTACTTTCTACTTATGTGCATGCTTAAATGTAAAATGAGTCTCCTGTACACACAAGATACTCTTCTCTAAATTTTTTTGTTGGTTGGTTGGTGGGTTTTATTTTTATCTATTCAGCCACTCTGTGTTTTTTGATTAGATAGTTTGATTCATTTAGGATCTGAAGTAGTTGGTGATACTGTAGAACTTACCTTTGATATTTTATTAGTTTTTTGTCTGTCTTGTAGCTTTTTCATCCCTATTTGGTTGCTGTCTTCCATTATGTTTTGCTGATGTTTTCATAGTGGCATGCTTTGATTCCTTTTTATCTTTTATAAATGTACTATAGGCATTTTATTTTGGGTTACCATGGGGCTGACATAAACTACTTTGTAACTATAACAATCTATTTTAGCTCATAGTAACTTCAATTGTATACAAAAACTATTCTTTTACTTTTCCCCCTAAACTTTGATTTACTGATATCAAAAATTATATATTTTATATTGTTATCCATTAATATTTCATAGTTATATTTATTTGTATGCTTTTGTTCTTTAACTCTTTTACCACAATTAAAAACTATGTATCACTATTACAGTATTACAGTTTCTGTATATATCTGTATAATTACTGCTATCAGCAAGTTTTATACTTTCATATGCTTTCATGTTGCTGTCTATATGTCTTTTAATTTCAACCTAAAGAACTTTAGGATTTTCCATAGGCAGGTCTAATGGTAATAAATTCTGTCAGTTTTTGTTAATCTGGGGAAGTCCTTATTTCTCCTTTGGTTTTTTAAATTTCTTTTAGCACTTTGAATATATCACTCCATTTTCTTCTAGCTTACAGTTTCTGCTAAGAAATTCACTTATAGCCTTATGGATGACTCTTGTACATGATGAGTCACATTTGTCTTGCAACTTTCAAAATTCTTTCCTTGTCTTTGATTTTTAACAATTTGCTCATAACTTCTCTTGGTGTGGACTCTGTGGGTTCACCTTTGCTGGAATGTTTTGGGGCTTCTTGAATCTGGATGACCACTACCTTTCCCAGGTTTGGGGTTTTCTCCCATAATTTCACCAAGTAAAATATACCCTTTATTTGTCTTCCTTCCCCTTCCGAGACTCTCATAGTGTATATACATTGGTGTCCCATACGTCTCAAGCTTCTCGGGCTTTTCTCTTTTTTTTAACTCAGTTTTATTGTTTTCACTTTTGCTCCTTTAACTGGATAATTTCAAGTGACCTGTCTTTAGGTCACTGATTCTTTTGCTCGATCATGTCTACCATGGAACTTCAGTTTTTGTGTTTCCAGCTTCAAAATTTCATTTTTTAAAAAATTCTCTAATTCTTTGTGATCTATTCTACAGATATATTTTTTGTAGACTTTGTGTTGCTATCCATGCATCTTAAAAGAGCACCACCTCTCCTACTCTTTTCTATCTTATTAAATTTTTCACTTTGTATTGGAGTATAGTCAATTAACAATTTTGTGATAGTTTCAAGTGGACAGAGAAAAGACTCTGCTGTACATATACATGTATTTATTCTCTCCCAAGCTTCCTTCCCATCCAGGCTGTCACAAAGCTCTCATTCTTTATAGAAAATCTTCTTAGAGAGAAATGCTTTCACTAATCAACCTGTCTAGAGATTCTGCGAACTTCTCAAAACTTTTCTGGGAATGCATCTCCTCTACCTATGTTCACTAGTTTTTCTGGAACTTGTAGTATCTTGCTCCCTTGGAGTCTGTCTGCAATTCTACAGGCTGTCTTGCACTGCCTCAAGCCACTGGGTTCTCTTTAATTTTCTGTGACTCCCCAAGGCATTCCAGGCATGCTGATTACTCCTCAGTACCCTGTGTCAGGAGAGATATGAAACCAGTTTTTTACTCAGTTCCCCCAATAGTTGGAACAGTTGATGTATGTTTTACTCTTCTTTTTCTCTCCAAGGGAGAAGTTGTAAATTAGGTTTTTCTTCCCGACTGCAAGCTATGCCAGCTTGGAGGAGGAAGTGACATGGTTAAAGTATGATTTTTTTCTCTTGTTTTCAAATTATTTGTTCTTGGATTTGAGCTTACCTGAGATACTGTGACTTGCTATATAATTTCTGAAGTTTTTATAAAGGCTTTATGGATCATTTATTGTTGTTAAGTGGGTGTTTCTGTAGAAGGACTAAGTCTGAAGCTTCCTATTCTATCATCTTACTGATGTTACCTCAGACTCTGCAGTGTTTGTTCTCAATCACATCAGTTAAATTCTAGTCTCCATAGGGACTATGATGATATTTAGCCATCCATGCGTCTCCACAAGACCTGACACACAGTAGTTGTTCAATTAATATCTTAGTGACTGGATGAATCCTATCAACAATCATAGTTCAGAATTTCATTTTTAAAAATTCTCTAATTCTTTGTGATCTATTCTACAGATATATTTTTTGTAGACTTTGTGTTGCTATCCATGCATCTTAAAAGAGCACCACCTCTCCTACTCTTTTCTATCTTATTAAATTTTTCACTTTGTATTGGAGTATAGTCAATTAACAATTTTGTGATAGTTTCAAGTGGACAGAGAAAAGACTCTGCTGTACATATACATGTATTTATTCTCTCCCAAGCTTCCTTCCCATCCAGGCTGTCACAAAGCTCTCATTCTTTATAGAAAATCTTCTTAGAGAGAAATGCTTTCACTAATCAACCTGTCTAGAGATTCTGCGAACTTCTCAAAACTTTTCTGGGAATGCATCTCCTCTACCTATGTTCACTAGTTTTTCTGGAACTTGTAGTATCTTGCTCCCTTGGAGTCTGTCTGCAATTCTACAGGCTGTCTTGCACTGCCTCAAGCCACTGGGTTCTCTTTAATTTTCTGTGACTCCCCAAGGCATTCCAGGCATGCTGATTACTCCTCAGTACCCTGTGTCAGGAGAGATATGAAACCAGTTTTTTACTCAGTTCCCCCAATAGTTGGAACAGTTGATGTATGTTTTACTCTTCTTTTTCTCTCCAAGGGAGAAGTTGTAAATTAGGTTTTTCTTCCCGACTGCAAGCTATGCCAGCTTGGAGGAGGAAGTGACATGGTTAAAGTATGATTTTTTTCTCTTGTTTTCAAATTATTTGTTCTTGGATTTGAGCTTACCTGAGATACTGTGACTTGCTATATAATTTCTGAAGTTTTTATAAAGGCTTTATGGATCATTTATTGTTGTTAAGTGGGTGTTTCTGTAGAAGGACTAAGTCTGAAGCTTCCTATTCTATCATCTTACTGATGTTACCTCAGACTCTGCAGTGTTTGTTCTCAATCACATCAGTTAAATTCTAGTCTCCATAGGGACTATGATGATATTTAGCCATCCATGCGTCTCCACAAGACCTGACACACAGTAGTTGTTCAATTAATATCTTAGTGACTGGATGAATCCTATCAACAATCATAGTTCAGAATGAGAGTCCCTTCATAAAGCCTTCATTAATGAAAAGTAGGGATTCCTCTTTACTAAATAAATCAAAGCAGGTACTTCTATCTTATTTAATAAAGGCTTACATGTTAGATAAACTCATATGCCCATAATATAAATTTATGAATATTTAAATTTATCCTTATGGCTTAAACTTGTACTGATCCTATTTTTCTATTAAGACCAATTAATGAAGCAGTTGTAGAAAATTGAGAAAAAAAAACAAACACAAGAAGATATTTAGGTTAAGAACTAGAAGACTAAACAAGAGATTTAGAAGAAAAAGGAAGTATTCCTTACACACTAAACAACTACTATGTACCAAGTAAGATACTGGAAAGTAACTTCTTCAATGGTGCCAAAAGGTATAAAATGATCCTGAAATTGAAGAGGAAATAGAGGAGACCACATAATTAAACAATTATATGAAGATAGTTAAATAATTTAGAGATGACCTTCAGTAGAATTATGGTGTTGGTCAGGTTCAATAAGGTAGGAAGTGGATAATATGGTAAAACAGATGATGTATATATCAAGAAACTGGGTATGGACAGGAAAAACAGAAATGGGACAGTATATCTAAAAGAGGAAGCAGGATACAGGCAGTGGTTTTCTCTTATATATATTTTGTTTAGGATGGGAGAAAAATTGGTCTATGTACTTTGGGCTAGAGTTTAAAAATGCAGTTCAAAGAAAGAATAACTGATGAGTAACAACAGATGTAGGAAGAGGTAGAATCAAGAGCAGAGTAGATAATTTAAATTTGGAAAGAATTCATGGCACCTATTCTTCCTTGAACAGACGAAAGGGAAAAAGAAAAGATAAAACTTACGAGACATTTTGAAACAGGGGAATTTTTGAGGCATTTTATATTGAATGGCCTTGGTCTGTTTGTTCAGTGACTTTGGATGTGACACTGTTTCCAGATCTGTAGAATTAAATAAATTGCACTGTTTCCTTCTGCTATGAATACAGACTACTGGGATGTAGTTAAAATGCAGATGAGAAAACATAAAATACAATAAAACAATACACTGGAAGAAGACACATGGAAGATGATTAATAGAATTATTCTTTGGCATATACACAGATAATAAAAGTCTGTTAAAAGAAGGTTTGAAAGAAACAATAACCTAGTGGACTAACAGAACCATGGACTTGCTTTGACAAATGAGAAATTCCATTCTTACTGAGCTATTTCTACACGTTGTATGAAGGCAGGTTCTCCCTCTCATTCTTTGCAATTTTTGACATGTATCCACTGCTGGCCTCACCTTTTTTTTTTTTTTTTTTTGCTCATGTTCTCTTTAAAAATACTTTGCACACCAGAAAAATGTAAACACTAAAATACCAAGTATCAACACATAGAACTAAAGAGTAAATGCAAACATAGACTACCAATCTACAAAGTTTAAGACCTAGTCTGATGTACTAAGTGGTCACTCATGAGAGCAGTTATTACTAGATTATAAATTAGTGACTAGACTGAGACAGAAAGTAGCAAAATATTCAGAAGTGACTAGTAGATCATCTCTGCTATGTATTTGTACATCTTTAATAGCATAGTCAATAGTAATTCTGAGTCGTCTGATAATTGGTCAAGCATTTATTCAGTACTGATCCAGCTGATTCCTCACTAGTGTGCTTAGCTAAGCTGCCTGTGGGTATCACAAAGAACTTTAATCTGTACATTCGTCAGTGGTTAATGATGACTAATCCTATTTTCCAAAAACATTCAAGAAATTAAGTAAATAGTACCTGAAAAAATAGCTTTGAGTTACTTAGAGGAGTGTACTGCATAGATATGAGATATGATTATTAAAATTAAGCCTTTCCCTTCTATAATTATCTTATCTAAAATTATCACAATTCTTTCCTCTCCAAAGAACTTAACATTTTCCCATAATTGAAGTAAGTATTTTCCAGTTTGGGCCTTAACCACGATTCCGTCTCCTTGATTGCAGGGTCTCACACCAAATGTTCACATTCTTTTTGTTCCTTTGCTGACTCAACATGGCTATGTTTCACCAAGTTAAAAAATTTTATCAAACAGCTTAACTAATAAATGGAAAACCATCATTATTATAGCAATAGGAGGACTCTCAAGAAATTTGTAAACTAAGGAAAACAAACTCTGCTACAGGCCCTCAGGAGACCAAAGAGGCTGTTCACGGAAAACATGTTTAAAGCATATACAGAATATCAATATATAGAAGCTCCTGGGCTGATAGTGCATTTGTAAACAAAACCAAAGTGTATTTTTGGACAAGATGCATACACTATTAATCCAACTTTAAAAATCAGATACTGGCAAAGTTTATACTGTTTCTATTAGAACTGGCCTCAGGCTAAGTCTGTCTTTCACTCTTTTTGATGGAACTCCCTTTCTCACTCATGTATTCCTAAATTGCTCCTAACGGCCAGGTGTGACCTCCTTTGCATCTCTCTAAGCTCCAATTCTTTCCAGAATTCTTTATGAGGGACCATGCTCACTCATGGAAATCCAGTGAAAACTGTTACAGTCCCAATGCCACTGTCTTTAGCCTTTCAGTATCCATTTGTTGCTGGATTTTGGATGCTTTCTCAGCCTTTGACTTTCTCACCTTGCTAGGAATCCAAGATTGGCATATTCTTTGACCTGATTCATTTGCTTACCACCTTGCTGTAAGCTTCCATCCTTCAGGTTGTTACCTTGAATCTAGACTATCAGCTATGGCTTCAGAAGCCTCTGATATTTTCCTCCAGATCTCGTCTGTCCCTTATTTTGTGTTGAGTCTGATCTGTGATTGTCCACCATAACAGTATAGAGGAAAATGAGGATAAGGAATGGAAAGGAAAGGAGGAAGATTTTTGATGTTCTCTAATTAACAGCAACACATATGTCTATTAACAAAAAACAGATATTTATTAACCACTCTTACTATTTCTGTGTGATTTCTCAAAAACAAACAAACAAACAAAACAACCTATTTCTAAGGGTTTGCCATTGTGGTACAGTAGTAAATAATCCACCTGCCAATGCAGGAAATGCATGAGATGCAGGTTTGATCCCTGGAGATGGGCCTTGACTCCAGGGTCTCACACCAAATGTTCACATTCTTTGTTCCTTTGCTGACTCAACATGGCTATGTTTCACCAAGTTAAAAAATTTTATCAAACAGCTTAACTAATAAATGGAAAACCATCATTATTATAGCAATAGGAGGACTCTCAAGAAATTTGTAAACTAAGGAAAACAAACTCTGCTACAGGCCCTCAGGAGACCAAAGAGGCTGTTCACGGAAAACATGTTTAAAGCATATACAGAATATCAATATATAGAAGCTCCTGGGCTGATAGTGCATTTGTAAACAAAACCAAAGTGTATTTTTGGACAAGATGCATACACTATTAATCCAACTTTAAAAATCAGATACTGGCAAAGTTTATACTGTTTCTATTAGAACTGGCCTCAGGCTAAGTCTGTCTTTCACTCTTTTTGATGGAACTCCCTTTCTCACTCATGTATTCCTAAATTGCTCCTAACGGCCAGGTGTGACCTCCTTTGCATCTCTCTAAGCTCCAATTCTTTCCAGAATTCTTTATGAGGGACCATGCTCACTCATGGAAATCCAGTGAAAACTGTTACAGTCCCAATGCCACTGTCTTTAGCCTTTCAGTATCCATTTGTTGCTGGATTTTGGATGCTTTCTCAGCCTTTGACTTTCTCACCTTGCTAGGAATCCAAGATTGGCATATTCTTTGACCTGATTCATTTGCTTACCACCTTGCTGTAAGCTTCCATCCTTCAGGTTGTTACCTTGAATCTAGACTATCAGCTATGGCTTCAGAAGCCTCTGATATTTTCCTCCAGATCTCGTCTGTCCCTTATTTTGTGTTGAGTCTGATCTGTGATTGTCCACCATAACAGTATAGAGGAAAATGAGGATAAGGAATGGAAAGGAAAGGAGGAAGATTTTTGATGTTCTCTAATTAACAGCAACACATATGTCTATTAACAAAAAACAGATATTTATTAACCACTCTTACTATTTCTGTGTGATTTCTCAAAAACAAACAAACAAACAAAACAACCTATTTCTAAGGGTTTGCCATTGTGGTACAGTAGTAAATAATCCACCTGCCAATGCAGGAAATGCATGAGATGCAGGTTTGATCCCTGGGTAGGGAAGATCCCCTCAAGCAGGAAATGACAACCTGCTCCAGTATTTTTGCCTGGAAAATCCCATGAACAGAGGAGCCTGGTGGGCTAGAGTCCATGGGGTCTCAAAAAGTTGGATATGACTGAGCACACACACACAGGGCAGCAAAAGATATTCAAACTTTTAAGCCATATCTGGACAAATAAAGTATTGAGAGTAATTAAGAAACTTAACTGATGCAAAATCACCCTTCCACTTTAACTCTGAAGACACTTAAAATTGGTTTATGTGTGAATTAGCCACATATTTCCCTAAATTTTTTACAAGTATCCTTGTAATATGAAATCCACTTTTCCTTATAAAACATAAGCTATTTAAGTTGGAAAGGGTGTACAAATTATTCTTTTTCCTCCAGTACCTGGTGGATATTAAGACACAGTCACAATATATAGCTTTATTTTTTCCCTTTTCAGATATTTAAAAATCATACACTATCCACTAATCAAAACAAGTTAGAAGACAGAACTGCTGATAAGCATTATAAAGTTGAGGAAATTTATATTAGTACAGACAGAACATGTTATTGGAGAATAGTGGCCTTAGTCGACACATATTCCTAATAAATTCCAAAAGTAGAGCATTTCTTAATGTATTTTTTTAGTCTTTAATCTATCCTTAGTATCACTGAGTGACACAGATGAATTTACTGGTGTTGGTTCAAATGATGGAGCATACATGCAGCTTTCTGGTCATTTAAATGTAGATGACTTTGGAAAGTTTGTCTATACTGCCATGCGTTTCATAGCCCGTTTTCAGGTATGCCTGCAGTATCTGAATAATTTTGCCATTTGAAAATATGCTTTGGCATGCTTTACCATGGTCAAAAACTCAAAATAATGCTCTTTAACTTATTTCTGTTTTCCCACTGAATTAATTCACACTTGGTATCCTTTTAACTTATTCGTATAGGATCGCTTGCCTTCTGTCCAAAATTCTTTTTTAAAATGGGAACAAAACTAAGCCCCCAGTACAAGGAGACTGAGTAAGCAACAGTACTAACCTTAATGGACATTATGGGTAAGTGTTACAAAGAGTGCTAGCTTAGGCCTTAGTATTTACAAACTGCTTAGGAACTTCTCTGAGCCAAATTTTCTCATTTAAAAAATGGGCCAGAGATATTTTGTCAAAGACATACAAATGGCAACTAAGCACACAAAAAAGATGCATAACATAATTAACCATTACAGAAGTATAAATGAAAACCAAAATGAGATACCACTAGATATCTGTTTGGATAATTATATCAAAGAAATGAAACATAACAAGTGTTGGTGAGGATGTGGACAAATTGGAATGCTTGTATAATTCTATTGATAATGTAAAATGGTGTAGCTGCTCTGCAAAAAAAAAACTCTGGCAGTTATTTAAAAGATTAACTATAGAGTGATCAATAATATAACAATTCTGTTCCTAAGTAGAAATGATAACTCAAGAGAAGTAATAACCTATATCCACACAAAAAATCTGTACACTAATAATTAGAGCAGCATTGTTTATAATAGTCAAAGAGCGGAAACAAGAAAAATGTCCTTAATTTGATGTATGGATAAATAATATTTGATATATCTATATGTTGGTGGCTCAGATAGTAAAGAATCTGCCTACAATATTGGAGACCTGTGTTCGATCTCTGGGTTGGGAAGATCCCCTGGAGAAGAGAACTGCTACTCATTCCAATATCCTTGCCTGGAGAATTCCATGGACAGAGGAGCGGGGCAGGTTACAATCCATGAGATCACACAGTCAGACGTGACTGTGCGACGTTCACACTCACACTCACACACAATGGAATATTATTTTGCAGTTAAAAAGGGATGAAATACTGATACAGACTACAACATGTTTGAACCTTGAGTACAATATGCTAAATATAAGAAGCCAATCACAAAAGACCACGTGTATGATTTCATTTATGTTAAATGTCTAGAATAAGCAAATTTACAGACAAAGAAAAATGATTAGTGGTTGCCTAGAGATGGTGGTTGAGGGTGAAGATGGGGGATTGAGAAGTGACTGCTCATGGGTTTAGAGTTTTTGGGGAGAAATTAAAATATTATGAAATTGACTGTGGTGAGGGTTATACAACTCTGAATATATTAAAAATAATGGAAATGTATAATTAAAGTCAGTCAGTATGGTATATGAATAATACCTGAATGATTGTAGTAAAAATGGGACAAATAGTTGCACCTATCTGATAGAGTCATTTAAAAATGGGCCAGAGATATTTTGTCAAAGACATACAAATGGCAACTAAGCACACAAAAAAGATGCATAACATAATTAACCATTACAGAAGTATAAATGAAAACCAAAATGAGATACCACTAGATATCTGTTTGGATAATTATATCAAAGAAATGAAACATAACAAGTGTTGGTGAGGATGTGGACAAATTGGAATGCTTGTATAATTCTATTGATAATGTAAAATGGTGTAGCTGCTCTGCAAAAAAAAAACTCTGGCAGTTATTTAAAAGATTAACTATAGAGTGATCAATAATATAACAATTCTGTTCCTAAGTAGAAATGATAACTCAAGAGAAGTAATAACCTATATCCACACAAAAAATCTGTACACTAATAATTAGAGCAGCATTGTTTATAATAGTCAAAGAGCGGAAACAAGAAAAATGTCCTTAATTTGATGTATGGATAAATAATATTTGATATATCTATATGTTGGTGGCTCAGATAGTAAAGAATCTGCCTACAATATTGGAGACCTGTGTTCGATCTCTGGGTTGGGAAGATCCCCTGGAGAAGAGAACTGCTACTCATTCCAATATCCTTGCCTGGAGAATTCCATGGACAGAGGAGCGGGGCAGGTTACAATCCATGAGATCACACAGTCAGACGTGACTGTGCGACGTCACACTCACACTCACACACAATGGAATATTATTTTGCAGTTAAAAAGGGATGAAATACTGATACAGACTACAACATGTTTGAACCTTGAGTACAATATGCTAAATATAAGAAGCCAATCACAAAAGACCACGTGTATGATTTCATTTATGTTAAATGTCTAGAATAAGCAAATTTACAGACAAAGAAAAATGATTAGTGGTTGCCTAGAGATGGTGGTTGAGGGTGAAGATGGGGGATTGAGAAGTGACTGCTCATGGGTTTAGAGTTTTTGGGGAGAAATTAAAATATTATGAAATTGACTGTGGTGAGGGTTATACAACTCTGAATATATTAAAAATAATGGAAATGTATAATTAAAGTCAGTCAGTATGGTATATGAATAATACCTGAATGATTGTAGTAAAAATGGGACAAATAGTTGCACCTATCTGATAGAGTTATTGGGAGAATTAAACGAGATAATGCATATAAAGTATTAATATGGTGTCTGTATGTGGTAGTGTGAAAAAATGAAAGTGTTAGTCACTCAGTTGTGTCTACCTCTTTGCGACCTCATGGACTGTAGCCCACCAGGCTCCTCCATCCATGGAATTCTCCAGGCAAGAATATGGGAATGAATGGCCATTCTCTTCTTTAGGGGACCTTTCTGACCCAGGGGGTCGAACCTGGGTCTCCTGTATTGCAGGCAGATTCTTTACCATCTGAGCCACCAGGGAAGTCCAAGTATGTGGTAAGCAATCAATAAATGACAAACTGCTATTTCTACTAATGACAACAAAAATTAGTAGCAGCAATAGAGTTATTATTAAATAATAACTACAAGATATTATTTTAACAATAATATTTATACTAATAGTGTGTGTGTGCTAAGATGCTTCAGTCATGTCTGACTCTGCAACCTGAAGGACTGTAGCCTGCCAGACTTCTCTGTTCACAGGATTCTCCAGGCAGGAATACTGGAGTGGGTTGCCATGCCCTCCTCCAGAGGATCTTCCCCACCCGGGAATCAAATCTGGGGCTCTTATGTCTCCTGCACTGGTGGTGGGCTCTTTACCGCAAGCACCACCTGAGAAGTCCTATTACTAGCAGAGCTATTGCTAAGTAATCTCTATTTCATATACAGTTATATATAATTGTTATGATTATAAATGATTATTGTTATTGTTGTTATAATATCATTAAAATGTCTCTATTAGTCTGAGAGCTTTATTGAGGATATAATTCTGGGCCTAGATGAAGTTACCATACTCAGTATGCTATAATAAAGTAATACAAATTCCAAAGTTAGACAAATCTGACCATAATTCCATTTTCACCACTTACTAAATATATAGCCTCAGGAAATTTATTTCTTCTGTCTGAGGCTGAGTTTCCTCATCTGCAAAATGGTTCAACAACACCTACTACTACTTAGGGCTCTTGTGAGGAATGAATAAGACAGTGTATGTACAAATGTGTATTGTAGTTTCTATACATAGCAAATTCTCAATTTTTGATATGTATAAAATCATAGCATTGATATTCACAGTATTATATGATATGTATAAAATCATAGTATTGGTATGAAGAAACACCCAAAAGTTTATATTAATATCTCAAGTGAGGTACAGACTTCAGCAATGCCCCTAAGTAGTAATATATGGAATAGAGGTCTGGACAATTATTATGTTATTCCTAAAATGTTCATGATTAGCCGATTATATTAAAGATAAATCTTAAGTAAAGTGTTAATAGTTTCCTTTTAATTCTCAAGTGCCTCAAAATAAGTATGATTAGGCAATATAAATTTAAAGTAAGTAAACCAGTTTCAGTCTCAAGTATTAATATGGCAGCCAACTCTTAGGGAAAAAGCTTGGCTCCGAATTTCCAAAGCTGTAAATACTGCACACGTTGTACAATCTGGGGAATAGAATGGCTTGCAATTTGGGATAGCTCAGGCTAAGCTCGTACATGTTATCCTGTAAAAAAACAGAACTTTTGGAAACAGCTCACTAACCCTAGAATATCTACAAGGGACAGTGAATGCTGCCATGGACCAGCTCCAATTATGCGTGCCAAGAATGCTGAGTGAACTCATGATACCCTTCTTCTTCCTCTCCAAACTCTTCATTTATTCAAGATTAAATGAAGGTTTTCAAGGAGTTATTTGAAGTTAAAAAGCATAGGGGAATAAAAAACAAAAATAATTAAAAGAAATTCCTTGCTACCACCATTATATACATGTATATACCATGATTCCAGCTAATTTTGCTAAACTGAAGAGACTCAAAAATATCCTAAGTTTCCATTCTCAGTATTTACCATATTGAAAAATGGTGGACAAAATGTATTATTATAAAAGGTTATATCTTGGCAATTTTTAACTATTTTCAAGCAAATTTAGTACATGGATCGAGGTCACAAAAATTTGTCATTATATTGAGTGAAAGTCAAAGAGTATAGAACTGTTAATTTATGAGATCTTGCCACAAAAAAAGTCACTCTCCCTTTCCCAATCACTGTTTTGGTTGTTATTGTGTGTGTGTATGTGCTAAGTCACTTCAGTCATGTCTAACTCTTTGTGACACCATGGACTGTAGTCCATAAGGCCCCTCTGTCCATGGGATTCTCCAGACAAGAATACTAGAGTGGGGCTTCCCTGGTGGTCCAGTGGGTAAGGACACCGCCTTGCAGTGCAAGGGGTGCTGGTTCGATCCCTGGCTTGGGAAGATCCCACATGCCACGGAGTGGCTGAACCGATGTGTCCCATTACCGAGCCGGTGCTCTGCGACAACAGAGGCCACCGCAATGGGAGGCCCACACGGGCCAAAGAACAAAAAGATGGATGAAAATAGATAAATGAAAGGCCAATAGAAGTGGCCCGCCTGCCCCCCTCCCTTCCCGACCCGCCCCCCCCCAACACAAATAAATAAAAACACACACATATGTTAAAACAAAAAGAATACTAGAGTGCTATGCCCTCCTCCAGAGGATCTTCCTGACATAGGGACTGAACCCACATCTCCGCACTGGCATGCAGGTTCTTTAACCCTACCTCTCTCGGCTAAGCTCGTACATGTTATCCTGTAAAAACAGAACTTTTGGAAACAGCTCACTAACCTAGAATATCTACAAGGGACAGTGAATGCTGCCATGGACCAGCTCCAATTATGCGTGCCAAGAATGCTGAGTGAACTCATGATACCCTTCTTCTTCCTCTCCAAACTCTTCATTTATTCAAGATTAAATGAAGGTTTTCAAGGAGTTATTTGAAGTTAAAAAGCATAGGGGAATAAAAAACAAAAATAATTAAAAGAAATTCCTTGCTACCACCATTATATACATGTATATACCATGATTCCAGCTAATTTTGCTAAACTGAAGAGACTCAAAAATATCCTAAGTTTCCATTCTCAGTATTTACCATATTGAAAAATGGTGGACAAAATGTATTATTATAAAAGGTTATATCTTGGCAATTTTTAACTATTTTCAAGCAAATTTAGTACATGGATCGAGGTCACAAAAATTTGTCATTATATTGAGTGAAAGTCAAAGAGTATAGAACTGTTAATTTATGAGATCTTGCCACAAAAAAAGTCACTCTCCCTTTCCCAATCACTGTTTTGGTTGTTATTGTGTGTGTGTATGTGCTAAGTCACTTCAGTCATGTCTAACTCTTTGTGACACCATGGACTGTAGTCCATAAGGCCCCTCTGTCCATGGGATTCTCCAGACAAGAATACTAGAGTGGGGCTTCCCTGGTGGTCCAGTGGGTAAGGACACCGCCTTGCAGTGCAAGGGGTGCTGGTTCGATCCCTGGCTTGGGAAGATCCCACATGCCACGGAGTGGCTGAACCGATGTGTCCCATTACCGAGCCGGTGCTCTGCGACAACAGAGGCCACCGCAATGGGAGGCCCACACGGGCCAAAGAACAAAAAGATGGATGAAAATAGATAAATGAAAGGCCAATAGAAGTGGCCCGCCTGCCCCCCTCCCTTCCCGACCCGCTCCCCCCCAAAATAAATAAATAAATACATACACATATGTTAAAACAAAAAAAAAGAATACTAGAGTGAGTTGCTATGCCCTCCTCCAGAGGATCTTCCTGACATAGGGACTGAACCCACATCTCCTGTGTCTCCCGCACTGGCATGCAGGTTCTTTACCACTGTCGCTACTGGAGAGCCCTGGTCATTATCATATTGCATGGTAATTCTGCTTACACATCTGTATTCCCCACTAGATTGAGAATACCTTAGGACCAAGGTCTCATTTTATTCATCTCTATATTCCTAGGATGTAACACAGTGTTTGGCATCCATTTATAACTCAAAAAACCTTTTAAGGCAAATTGAGTTAAAAAAAAAAAAAAAAAAAGGTTTGGCTGAATAGCCAATTTCCTAATTTAGGGTTCAGTTCGTTACTTATGCTTGTCTTATAGTCCTGAGTATTGCATTAAATACTGTCTTTTCCCTTATTCTCTTGCAGTATATAGTGGTCTCTTAGGGGACTTAATATAATTTTCATTAGAAACTGATATGCTAGTGAAATCCATTTCTGATGAAGATGAACACTCTTCATACACACAGAGAAAGTTTGAGCCAGTAGCATATAACACAGTCATTAAATATAAATTTAAACTGCCTATAAAAATAAAATAAATTCTGAATGAGAATAGAGGAGAAATAAAGAGAATCTTTTATACTGGATCAGATTCATTTGGTATTCAATTAGCTTGGAATTATTCCACTGGTGTGAGTTTTTCTTATATGATTTAGGCCCCCAGGTCTTCTTTGTAACTCTTTAATACAAAAGAGAAAATAAAGTGTTGATATATATTTTATGCACAACACTGGCTGGTAATTTAAATCTTGGGAGACTTCCAGGAAAAATAGTTATCATCATCAATGAGAAGAACAGGGTATATTTCCAAATTAACCCTTAACTGAAATGAAAGGTCACATCTCAGATCTTTCCATCCACATGTGTTCATGGCTTTTTCAAAGTTTCTAGGAGTCTGTTACAGTTTGTAAAGCATAAATTTGACTTCTATTTTTGTATTAAAAAGCATTATCCAAAAGAAAGGTATACTTAGCATCAACACGTTTCAAGTGAGGTAGATGTCTCTATGATGTTTTAATAATTTGGTATTAAAGCACAATATAAATTAATATACTGCGATACAGTGTTATTTTTTCTTACAAAGCTATTGCAAATATATTCCTTTCAAACTGCCAGAAACCTAATTAGCCCTAGTTATAGCAAAGGTTTATTCATCAAATTTAAAGCTACATTTACCTTCAGAGGGAGAAAATAACTGGAAGATAACAGGACCAAATTGGATTTGTGTGTGTGTTTTATGCATTGCTTTTGTTTTTATATTTCATACATTACCACAAGCAACTTCAGCTGAACAGGTTTGCTTAGTAAGAGCAACAGTTTTAATATTATTTTGCTAAGAACATGTTTACCATCTCAAAATATATAGTTATTTGGTTAAGATTAATCTTTCAGCATCACAACGTGAACACAATTTAGCAACAACTGAACTGTCATCATTATGTCAGCGAAAAGTATGTAAATTTCTAGAATCTTGT
Organism: Tragulus kanchil; assembly: GCA_022376925.1. Classification (NCBI taxonomy): domain Eukaryota; kingdom Metazoa; phylum Chordata; class Mammalia; order Artiodactyla; family Tragulidae; genus Tragulus; species Tragulus kanchil. Next base: position 58,027,642 of record JAIOJX010000001.1, on the reverse strand, counting down.
GGATGACTAATGAGTTACACTATAGGAAAGAGAAAGTCAAGATGTTTATTTTCCTCTAGAGACACAACCAAATATCTGTACTGATGCCAACTCCACACACTAAAAAGTATTCATTTCAACTGAAAAATTTCATTTACTAGATTCCCTTTACAAATATGCAGAACTGGAAACAGTGTAATCCCCAAACAAACACATAAATAATAATTTCAGATTATGTCTTCTAAAACAGTCTTGAAGCTGATATTGAAATATCTCCTATAATATTTCTAATTTGGCATAAAATGCCTGCATGAGACTTTTTTTCATGGGGAAAATGGAATTCAAAATGTTCTAATTAATTAATATTTGTTCTGTGTATCTACTGTTTAACCATCTACACCTGGCTTAGTTACTAGTGATAAACTTGTTTTTGGTTTGTTTATGACTTTGGGGGTCACTGGGAGTTAGAAATCTAAGAATAGTTCAGCTCAATAGTTTATCTTTGAACTTATAAGTCAGGGCATGTAAGACCAGAAGATCCATTTCCAACATGGCCTCTCACAATCACTCACATGGGTAGTACCTTGGTGCCTATTGGCCTTTTTTCTACACATGGTATCTCATCCTCTAGAGTCTCTAAATGTGGCTTGAGTTTCTCACAGCATGGTAGTTTCAGACCAGACTAAAAGGCCCAAAGAGAAGTTATGAGATTTCTTTTGGCCAAGCCTCCAATATCTCTGAATATCATTTCTGCCATACTCTGTTGGTCAAATATTTCCCAGACTAACCAGATTCAAGGAGAATGGAATTAGAAACTATATTTAAATGGAATGGGAGAAAATCTGGAGCTAAGTTTAATCCGCTAAAACATGATGTCAAAGTTTTTAAATACTGGGATTTGGCAAAACTGAACTTGGTAATATCATTAGCCATTTAGTTTGGAATTTTATGTTTTGGGTAGTTCTCATTTTAGTTCTAGTCTAAGGATATCTAAAGCTGGATGTGCTTGGTCAACTTTATAAAATGAAAGAAAAGAATTTCTAGTTTTCAGAACATACTAAATTCTAAAAGTTTTCAAAATATTCACAGAGATATCCAAACACCCCAGTTATCTTTCTCTAGCTCATTTTTGTGCCTAGAATTTCTAAGCCCTCCTCATTCTGACTAGAGTCCCCACCAACACAGAAGAGCTCTCTGACATTTAAAGTGCTCTTAACATCACCTTACTGTTGAGGTGTGAGTAAATTACAATACAAAATGATTTCCAGCTGTGAATAAACAGTACTAAATAAATCTGTGGAAAAGTTAAAATCACTTAAAATTAACCAGTCATGTGCTTGAAATGCCAAAGATCTTGTTTAACTGATTTTGTTTTTCTTTCTCTGAATTACATGGTTGATTTAGCATCTTGGAGAAACAACCTTTCTGGAATGAAAAATGGGCAGGTTTCCATCTTTCTGTCAATGAAGTTTTTTCCAAATTGTGTAACAAACTAAAAACTGAAAAGTTCAGCCTTGCATCTAATGTAAATTACAAGCAAATTAGTGATTTAGAGGGTTGTATCTGTGAGTTATTTTGGCATATATAAGTTGGAATACATATTTATAAAAAACACACAGCTTAGAGATGTCCTGAATAGCATGGGCAAGTGTGACACCCAGTGAATCTGAATGAAATTTACTCCCTACAAAGTCTCCCTCCTTACTTTAGAGCAACATTCCTCAAACTTTTCTGTTGAAGTTTGCTTAACGGCAGAGGAGAATAAAGAAGTATCTCCCTAGGTGCCACAAACACAAAATTTAGTCATGTTTTATTTAAAATAGTTGTGTGAACTTTGCTTTCTATTCCTTATTTCACTTTTCCATATAAAAATAACTAATCCACTTGGATCTTCAACAACTAATACAAGATCATTTTATGACTTCATGTCACTTCTGGCAAACCACTGAGCACCCTTGAGGTATTTTATACCAGTTTGTATGGAAAGATGCAAGTGAGACATACTGAAAGAGTGTGTCAGCACATCTAGATTTGGCGTTAACACAATGTGGATAGCTCTGCAAATTAATATATAAGTGGTGGAGAGGGAGCCATAGTCTATTATTTTGACATTATTTACAAAATATTCAGCATTTTCACAGATCACTTTTGATAATATGTTTATTATTTTCTTTCTGTTTTAAAATACTTAACTCTGGTACTTCTACAGCTGGGATGCATTAACTACAATGTGCTATGCTTCATTTTATAAAAACGAACAAGCTCTTAGAAGTGGAATTTTCTCTCACCTATTTTCAAGGTAGAAACAAGCCTCTAATAATCCAAACTGAATTGGAAAGATCAAAAGTCGAGCCCAAAACTTCCAAAGTGAGTGAAATATTGGGGCCAATTCATCTTCCCTGACTATATAATTGGTAGGTACCACAGTGGTCACAGATTTCAATGTCACATACAAAAGGTATGACGAATACACTGCCAGCATGTTTACCTAGTTATCTTGTTCAGTATTGAAGAAATGATCTGAAGTGAAGAATAGAATAGCTCCCAAGATAGATGAAAGGTCACAGATGTTAAAGAATGTAGTGTAGAGTAAAGGCCAAGGTTTGAAAGAGACACTAGCAGGCCTCTGAGTTTTAAGCTTGAAGTTCTTCAAATATAAGGATTAGGAGAAAGAGTCTCAAAAAGGAGGCTCAATATCTTGTCTTTTTGAGTCTGTAAAAAGACAGTAGCATCCATAAATCAACTTGTTACTTTTTACTACACCATATGATTCATAAATATGCAGGATCTCAACCTAAAAACAAATTTTAAATAGCCTTGAATTGTGTCATTGGAAACAATATTATCAAATCATTTTAAAAGGTGTAACTAAGGGGCTATTTTATTTTAAAACAATTAAGTGGGGGGAGCTTGTTCTCAAGGAGTTAATGCTCTCTAAATAAAAATTTTGGACGGACAAGCATGAAAAGTTTTCTGTTGCAATCACCAATGCACGACACCGAGCAATCTATCAATCACAGTTAAAAAGCTCTGTCCTATAGCACAGTAAATACCCAGTGCTACCCATCAGGATTACCATTCCTTGATGCAATACAAACTCATTTCCTTAAACTGCTATTGCACTAACTCCAGAGTTATAAATGAGCAGACACAAATTGATTTGCATGTAATAACAGTAGCAATAAACCTTTCCTGGTTCATGCAAAAGTTTTCACAGATCACTTTTGATAATATGTTTATTATTTTCTTTCTGTTTTAAAATACTTAACTCTGGTACTTCTACAGCTGGGATGCATTAACTACAATGTGCTATGCTTCATTTTATAAAAACGAACAAGCTCTTAGAAGTGGAATTTTCTCTCACCTATTTTCAAGGTAGAAACAAGCCTCTAATAATCCAAACTGAATTGGAAAGATCAAAAGTCGAGCCCAAAACTTCCAAAGTGAGTGAAATATTGGGGCCAATTCATCTTCCCTGACTATATAATTGGTAGGTACCACAGTGGTCACAGATTTCAATGTCACATACAAAAGGTATGACGAATACACTGCCAGCATGTTTACCTAGTTATCTTGTTCAGTATTGAAGAAATGATCTGAAGTGAAGAATAGAATAGCTCCCAAGATAGATGAAAGGTCACAGATGTTAAAGAATGTAGTGTAGAGTAAAGGCCAAGGTTTGAAAGAGACACTAGCAGGCCTCTGAGTTTTAAGCTTGAAGTTCTTCAAATATAAGGATTAGGAGAAAGAGTCTCAAAAAGGAGGCTCAATATCTTGTCTTTTTGAGTCTGTAAAAAGACAGTAGCATCCATAAATCAACTTGTTACTTTTACTACACCATATGATTCATAAATATGCAGGATCTCAACCTAAAAACAAATTTTAAATAGCCTTGAATTGTGTCATTGGAAACAATATTATCAAATCATTTTAAAAGGTGTAACTAAGGGGCTATTTTATTTTAAAACAATTAAGTGGGGGGAGCTTGTTCTCAAGGAGTTAATGCTCTCTAAATAAAAATTTTGGACGGACAAGCATGAAAAGTTTTCTGTTGCAATCACCAATGCACGACACCGAGCAATCTATCAATCACAGTTAAAAAGCTCTGTCCTATAGCACAGTAAATACCCAGTGCTACCCATCAGGATTACCATTCCTTGATGCAATACAAACTCATTTCCTTAAACTGCTATTGCACTAACTCCAGAGTTATAAATGAGCAGACACAAATTGATTTGCATGTAATAACAGTAGCAATAAACCTTTCCTGGTTCATGCAATTTTCTCCATCTGTTAACAGAGAGCAAGTTTAGGATCTATTATTCCCCGAAGGAGACTTACCCAGCTGGACATCTATAACACTTGGCTGATTTTCCATGGGGAACAGGGGCTTGGGAGGTTTGTCTGTGAGTAAAGCTAGAAGAGAAAATGCAAGATGGTAATGAAAAAATTGAGATAAATTACAGGATGAGAAAGATTCTATCATATATGATATTTAATGTTTGTAAACTTGATAGTACATAAACATTTATTAGATAGTGTTCCTACTTGAGTTGTTACTCTATCCATACAATATTCATTTCTTAGCACATTTAGAGCAGTTTAAATTCACTGTAAATTGGCCACTTTGAAAGCTACTTTCTAACAAGATCAAATGAGTAGTCTGCTTTGAATGGTTTTTATAAGCTTGCAAGTGTAAAGAAATAAGAGATTTAAAAAGTATAATCATGTAAACATTCAGTCTTCTCACCCAATTAAATATTCTTAATGAAATATAATACTAATGCACTTTTCTGTTGGACTGAAACTTTTACACCTCTGAATCATCCCTCACTCTCCACCTCAATCTCTAAAACAATGTAACAAAACACTGGTACCTTCATTAGGATAAGTGATAATTAATCAAAAATACTGAAAAAAAATCTTTCTTCCACTAAGTCCTGTGCTCAGTGATTGTTAAGCGAAAGGAAGTAAAGTCTTCATCTGTGCCTTCAGAGTATAATACAGGAATATGAACACAAAAAAAAGGACAAAGAAGATAAGCTAATAAAAATTGGAGCATTTGAGTTATAAGACTGTACGTGGAGGCATTTCCCTGGTGGTCCACTGGCTAAGACTCTGTGCTCCCAATTCAGCAGGACTGAGATCCATCCCCTAGTCAGGAACTAGATTCCACATACTGAAATTGAAGATCCTGCATGCTGAAATGTAGATTAAAGATTCCATGTGCCACAACTAAGACCCAGGACAGCCAAATAAATAAATATATACTTAAAAAGAAAGCTATATGGGGTAAAGGAATGGAGAAAAGACTGGTCAATATTTGTTGTCAGGGTTGGGTAAAGTTTTATGAAGGAAATGAACCTCCACACAGAGCATAAGGAATGAAAAAGATTTGAAAAAGCAGAGTAAGGAAAAAGAAATGCAGGAAAATTAATATCAAAGATAAAAAAAAAAGAGGTAGTACTTAGCAAGCATACTGTGACTAGAATAGAAAAATATGGTAAGAAAGAGTTGAGAAGGGTGGGGAAAAAGTAAGTTTCTCAGGATGTGAAGTAACTGGAAATGGTAACTAGGTAGAATTGAGCTCACTTCTGGAGGATCCTGAAACATAAGCAGGAGAATCTGTACATGATTGAGTAGACTAGAAGACTACTGTACAGTTTTGGAACAAAAGCAATAAAAGACTCAAAGGAAGTGCTATCTAAAGATGAATGGCTTGATATATACAAAGGTCTAGGGAAAAAACGAACAGCTAAGGGGTGAAGTAACCATACTGCAGTGAGGGGATGAGGGGTCAGAGGACTAAAGTCTGGGGAAGCTATTTTTTAAATGAGGCAAATTTGAGAGGCACCTAGAAAAAAGAAATATAAGGACTTGATACACAGGTATAAAATGCTTTTATTACAAACCTTACATGAAACTATTATTTATATCCTGAGTTCCTTTTAATTATTCCTGTATTTATGCCTTACTTCGACTATCCAGCTAGACTCCTACCTATCTAGGGGAAATGCTTTATGCTTTTTAGTAATTCAAAAGCCATACAGAATAGAGCTGGACATGTAAGAGATAATCATTAAACCATTGTCAACTGATTGGTTTAGGAACTCTTGCTGACATGAGAGAAGTTCATCTCATATTTGCAAAGATATTTAAAAGAGAAAGAGAAAAACAAGCAAAAGTTGGTCATATGCTATGTAAGGCTGCATGCTAAATTGCTTCAGTTGTGTTTGACTCTTTGAGACCCTATGGATCATATACCGCCAGGCTCCTCTGTCCATGGGGTTATCCAGGCAAGAATACTAGAATGACTTGCCATTCCCTTCTCCAGGGGATCTTCCCCACTGAGGGATTGAACCTAGGTCTTCTGCATTGCAGGTGGATATATGGGGTAAAGGAATGGAGAAAAGACTGGTCAATATTTGTTGTCAGGGTTGGGTAAAGTTTTATGAAGGAAATGAACCTCCACACAGAGCATAAGGAATGAAAAGATTTGAAAAAGCAGAGTAAGGAAAAAGAAATGCAGGAAAATTAATATCAAAGATAAAAAAAGAGGTAGTACTTAGCAAGCATACTGTGACTAGAATAGAAAAATATGGTAAGAAAGAGTTGAGAAGGGTGGGGAAAAAGTAAGTTTCTCAGGATGTGAAGTAACTGGAAATGGTAACTAGGTAGAATTGAGCTCACTTCTGGAGGATCCTGAAACATAAGCAGGAGAATCTGTACATGATTGAGTAGACTAGAAGACTACTGTACAGTTTTGGAACAAAAGCAATAAAAGACTCAAAGGAAGTGCTATCTAAAGATGAATGGCTTGATATATACAAAGGTCTAGGGAAAAAACGAACAGCTAAGGGGTGAAGTAACCATACTGCAGTGAGGGGATGAGGGGTCAGAGGACTAAAGTCTGGGGAAGCTATTTTTTAAATGAGGCAAATTTGAGAGGCACCTAGAAAAAAGAAATATAAGGACTTGATACACAGGTATAAAATGCTTTTATTACAAACCTTACATGAAACTATTATTTATATCCTGAGTTCCTTTTAATTATTCCTGTATTTATGCCTTACTTCGACTATCCAGCTAGACTCCTACCTATCTAGGGGAAATGCTTTATGCTTTTTAGTAATTCAAAAGCCATACAGAATAGAGCTGGACATGTAAGAGATAATCATTAAACCATTGTCAACTGATTGGTTTAGGAACTCTTGCTGACATGAGAGAAGTTCATCTCATATTTGCAAAGATATTTAAAAGAGAAAGAGAAAAACAAGCAAAAGTTGGTCATATGCTATGTAAGGCTGCATGCTAAATTGCTTCAGTTGTGTTTGACTCTTTGAGACCCTATGGATCATATACCGCCAGGCTCCTCTGTCCATGGGGTTATCCAGGCAAGAATACTAGAATGACTTGCCATTCCCTTCTCCAGGGGATCTTCCCCACTGAGGGATTGAACCTAGGTCTTCTGCATTGCAGGTGGATTCTTACCAATGAGCCACATGGGAAGCCCAGGAAGGTCAGGGAAATACACAAATCTGATATTCATGAAATAATTTTGGATAACAAACAAATGTACCAGAAAAAATTTATATAACTTTATCTTCCTGATATCCAAAGTATTAAGGAAGATTTTATTGAACTCTTCTCATTTTTCCAATAAATCTTTATTGATGACATGTACTGTAATGCAGCAGACCTTGGTTCGATCCCTGAATCACGAAGATCCCCTAGAAAAGGGAATGGCAACCCATTCCATTATTATTGCCTAGAGAATTCCACAGACAGACCATGGGACCACAAATAGTCAGACATGGCTGAGCAACAAACACACATACACAGTGCATCTTGTCCTTATGGAATTTAATGATATATTTTTCCTAACTAAGCTGATTGTGGCATAATACAGGCAAACATACAAATTCTATACAGTCTTCATTTCTTTAATATTTCAGCTATCCTTAATTACCTTATTTTTAAATATTATCTGAAATATAAAGGATATGCTTTAAATAAAAGTTAAATATTTGTATTCAAAATCCAATCACGATAGATGTTCAGTTTTGTCATTTGCTATTGTTTGAAACAGCAAAACACTGAGTACTATGAAAATATCCACCAGTAGGAGGCTGGTTTGATAATACTATGCTACTTCCATATAATGATACATTATGATACACCATTCAATGAAAAAGCAAGTTTACAAACAGTGTGCACAGTATACTCTCCCTTGTGTGAAAAATATATGTGCATGTGCATGAACAAATACTGTGCATGTATAAATTTGTACAAGCTTAGAATGCTTCTGAATGGATACAAGTGAAACTCTTAACAGTGATGCCCTCTGAGGAAAAGAATTAGGTGACTGAGGATGAGTGGTGAGTGAGGTGAAAGGGCAGTATGGCACTAGAAGATTTAATTTTCACCTTATACCTTGTGTACATTTTGAACAACATGCATAAACTGTGTATTCAAAACATGAGTAAATTTAAAATTAAAGTCCAGCTGACATTATATTTATAAAAGAATCTTTTTGGTTATTTGGCATCATTGTTGTCAATTTGCCTTACGCATCCAGATTACAGACACCGATTGCTGCAAACTGTTCTTAGTATTATTTTCAACTATGTTCTGCCTCCAAGTGTACGAATTGGAGTGTGGTAGGTGGGAAGTAACTGTAGGTCATATAATTAATGCTCAAAGATAAATATGTTGTCTTATTTTCATCAGGATATGAATTTGGTGTCATGGTTGCCCCCATGCTAACTTCTCATCATGGACTATGTATCTATTTACTCTGATTTTTATTACTGTTAAATATCAATTACTAAATTTTATTAATCTTCATGATAATTTTAGGTGCCTTACATTTACAGATGGTTCATAATTTTCAGTTATGTGCTTTCAGAAATATTAGTTCATGTGATCTACACAATAACTTAGAAGATAAGGAAATTAGTTACAATTATGGCCACCTTAGAGATGAGGCTAAATGAAGCTTACTGTCTCATTTGGTGCCACCTTGTGACTAAAATCTCCTATATGCAGAATGGAGAGGAAGAGAGACAAAATTTGTAGGGAGGAAACAGGTAGAAATGCTCAGCACTGAATCAATGGTTTTAGTCTCTTTGACTAACACAGTTTCTATAGAACATTCCATGCATATACATTTTTTCCCTAAACCCGTGAATGAAAGGAGATGAACTTGCACTTATCCTAACACATCCCAGGGGGACGTATGGGTGTGGAACCTCATTAAATTCCAATATCATGTCTAGGCCTGGGAATTGCCAAGAAGTACAGAACATTTGTGATGATAAAGCAGCAACTGCAGCAGTTCATCTGGATCCTGACCACTAGTCCAGAGACAAATCTATCAGTGCCCAGCATAATTATAGCATTTGCAGATTAGCTAGAGCACATGCTGTCATGAGCAGGCAAGCTCATTTCTTTTTTCTTCCTCTTTTTTTTTAAACCCTCATCTGAATATCACAATTAATGTTTGTGAAATGAAGGGGAGAATTGTTAATATCAGGCCCCACAAACTACACAGTGGAAATTTACAGTTATGTTATAAGACTTATCTTGGATCTCTAGAGGGACTAATTGGGGTCTGAGCTAGTCTTTGGATTTGCTGCTTAAGCTTCATGTTTTGACTGAGAGAATGGGAGCAAGGAATACAGTTTGGTACTAACATTTCAGTCCACAGTTCTACCCAGCATTTGCCTTTGTAGCTGCTCATGTTTAATTATCCTTAAATATAATTGCTCTGTAGAGTATACCATGGTATTAGTCTTAATGTGCTAGTGAAGCTATGACTGTTACTGCCTGTTTCTCCCTAAAGGGAGGTTTTATATGTTTGACACTAACTTTTCTGAGGAGAATGTCCAAATCACCTCTTCATTTTTACTGCAGGCACAACTTGTGTTTACCTGTGCAACTAGATCAATTGATTTGACTAAAATGATTGGTACATTTCTACAGACTTAGTATAAGAAACCAGTAGAATTAATTGTTGGATTGAATAAATCAATTTATTGGACTATATTGCCTAAGGGCTACATACAGCTATTACAAGTTTCATTGTCCTCTTCCGTTGATGTGTCGCTTTAATTAGACTTGCTAGTGAGCCAAGCAGGAGGCAACAGAAGGACAGCTGGATGCAAAGGACACTAAGTATATGAACTCACTAGAATCACAAACTATTTAATTTCTATGAATGAAGACATCATGAAATGTGCATATTAAGCTCAATGAAATGTATCCCTCCAAATCCATTCAACATCAGCACTGAAATCATATTCAAAAAAAATTATTTTCACCACAACATTTAACCATACAAAATCTCTCAATGTCCCCTACATTTACAGGAGGATAAAATCAGAATCTGTCAGGTGTTAGATAAAGGCAGCCATGATATAACTCTTCCTGCATTCTTACCCACTATTTTACTTTGTTCTTTGGCCAATTTACTTCCTGATTCACACACTGCAGTTACTTCCAACTCTGCATCTTGACTTAAACACTCTCCCTAGGCTTGGAGAAAACAATAGCTAAAACATATCTGTTAATTAAATGTTTGTGAAATGAAGGGAGAATTGTTAATATCAGGCCCACAAACTACACAGTGGAAATTTACAGTTATGTTATAAGACTTATCTTGGATCTCTAGAGGACTAATTGGGGTCTGAGCTAGTCTTTGGATTTGCTGCTTAAGCTTCATGTTTTGACTGAGAGAATGGGAGCAAGGAATACAGTTTGGTACTAACATTTCAGTCCACAGTTCTACCCAGCATTTGCCTTTGTAGCTGCTCATGTTTAATTATCCTTAAATATAATTGCTCTGTAGAGTATACCATGGTATTAGTCTTAATGTGCTAGTGAAGCTATGACTGTTACTGCCTGTTTCTCCCTAAAGGGAGGTTTTATATGTTTGACACTAACTTTTCTGAGGAGAATGTCCAAATCACCTCTTCATTTTTACTGCAGGCACAACTTGTGTTTACCTGTGCAACTAGATCAATTGATTTGACTAAAATGATTGGTACATTTCTACAGACTTAGTATAAGAAACCAGTAGAATTAATTGTTGGATTGAATAAATCAATTTATTGGACTATATTGCCTAAGGGCTACATACAGCTATTACAAGTTTCATTGTCCTCTTCCGTTGATGTGTCGCTTTAATTAGACTTGCTAGTGAGCCAAGCAGGAGGCAACAGAAGGACAGCTGGATGCAAAGGACACTAAGTATATGAACTCACTAGAATCACAAACTATTTAATTTCTATGAATGAAGACATCATGAAATGTGCATATTAAGCTCAATGAAATGTATCCCTCCAAATCCATTCAACATCAGCACTGAAATCATATTCAAAAATAATTATTTTCACCACAACATTTAACCATACAAAATCTCTCAATGTCCCCTACATTTACAGGAGGATAAAATCAGAATCTGTCAGGTGTTAGATAAAGGCAGCCATGATATAACTCTTCCTGCATTCTTACCCACTATTTTACTTTGTTCTTTGGCCAATTTACTTCCTGATTCACACACTGCAGTTACTTCCAACTCTGCATCTTGACTTAAACACTCTCCCTAGGCTTGGAGACAAATAACAATAGCTAACATACATATCATTTATTTAGTATCTGTCATGTGCTAGGGACTCTTCTAAGGCATTTTCTATTACATTTTATAGATAACTTTCTCAAAGTGAAGGAGCTCTTGACTGGTAAAAGAGGAATCTGAACTGCGTTATTTCTGACCTTACCATGCCAACAGTGCCTCTCTAAGACCTACCTTTTCGTGATCCCAAGTCCTGTGTATCTTCTAAAAGTCAAAGTCCTACATCCTCCACAAAGCCTACCTTAATAGAAGCCCAAACAAATTGTTCCTTTCTCTGAAATCCTAAAGCGTTTACTTTTTTATTGAACCACTCATTTGGTTCACTGCATACATTGCTTTTTAAAACAAATGAAACATCATATATGGTTATTTCTAGTTTCCCTAACTAGATTTTGAAGTCCCTAGTTGACAAGAATCATGTCTCACAACCCTAACAATTAAGATAGTGTCTGACACTGTGGAATAAATATGCACAATCTTCAAATGAATTTTCCTACTGTATTCTTCCTCTAAAAATGGGTGCTTCCCATAGGGTTCTTAGGTTACAAGGAACAGAAACACACTCTTGTCAATTTAAGCAAAAAGGGAATTTATCAGAAGGATGTCTCAAGGATGGACAGGATGTCTGGGGACTAAGTTTAGATACAGGAAAGAAATAAGGCCAGGTCTAGATGTACAGGCAAAAAGAGACAACACAACAATTTCATCTTGATCTCATCCATGAACTGAATTCACCCCAACTGGTTTACTCTGTGTGTGTGTGTGTGTGGGTGGGTGTGTGTGTGTGTGTGTGTTTAAATTTGGTTTGTCTTGTTGTGTTGCATCTTGTTTTCTGTCCTTAAATCACTTTGATCAAGATTCAAAATCTGAGGAAAGAGAAGCTAAAGGGACAACTTTTTAAGTCCAGGCCTAGCAAAGATGACAGGCACACCTTGAGGAAAAGAAGAATCTTCCTAAAGCAGGATTTCACAACCTCAGCAATATTATTAATTTACAGAGCCAGATAATTCTCTCTTGTAGGTGACTGCCCTGTGTGTCACAGGATGTTTACCAGCATCATTGGCCTCCAGGCACTCAATACTAATAGTAGCCTCCCCCAGCTGTAAAACCCCAAATTGACTCCAAATATTGGCAAATGGACCTGGGAAACAAAGCACCCCAGGCTGAGAACCACTACCCTGTGAGAAACTTAGGTTCTCTGATGATCTGAGGGAATTGAAGATCTTTTTTTTTTTTTAAAGATTTATTTATTTATTATTTTTTGGGCGGGGGTCGGGTTGGGGAGGGAGGGGAGCAGGCGGGCCACTTCTATTAGTCTTTCGTTTCTCTATGTTCATCCGTCTTTGTTCTTTGGCTCCTGTGGGCCTCCCATCACGGAGGCATTTGTCGTTGCAGAGAGCCGGCTCTGGGTGCATGCGCTCCAGAGCTCTGGCTAGGTAATTAGACACATCTGTCCAGCCGCTCCGCGGCACGTGGGATCTTCCCAGGCCAGGGATCGAACCGGTGCCCCTTGCACTGCAAGGTGGTGTCCTTACCCACTGGACCACCAGGGGAAGCCCCGGAATTGAAGATCTTTAGAAAGAAGACTTGGAAAGAGTTTTCAAATGGGAAAATAAAATGGAGGTCCATACTGAGCAAATAAGGTCGAGGGAGAGCCAGGGATCTTGTTAATATCCATAAAGTTTTCTTGTAATTATGAAGGGAGATTCTCCAAGTCTAGCCAAAGCCGTTGACTAAATTTCAAGATTTCAAAAATTGAACACAGAATGAATCCAGACATTGCCGAGTTCTGGAAACATCATAAGCCTTATTATTTCTTGGAAAGGACTCTTTCTAAGTTAACTTCAGAGATTTCCTATTTCTGAATTATGATGCACATATTTTACTGGCTACATAATGAATATCAAGTCCTATATATTGTGAAGCTTTCATTTCTAGGATTACTAAATTGAGAATCCCCAATTTAGATGATCATTCAGGAAACATATCCAATAAATATGATTATTTAATATCATCTTCAGTCCTCCAAACCTAGAAACTAAAACAGGACCAGCATTAGATAGAATGTGTCTCCTTTGCCTTAAGCTTGTTTTGATGCATCCAGTATGTCTCTCTAAACAAAACTTGCTGCAAAGAAACCTCTGTGATTTAAATATTGCTATGAACTTAAGACATCTGAACCTCCTCTACTAAGGACAGTTGCTTTTAAAGACTTGTCTGGAAATGTGGAAGGACAGGATTAGTCCTTAGTAGAGGGTTAAACAGCAGACACATAACTGGCCCCGGGACCCTTCTCCTTACTCCTGTCTTCATATTGGTGTTGGTCAGCAGACAGGGTGGACTTCAGCAGAAATTAATAAAAACAGATACAGTTATTTTCCTCAAGATTCCCACCAACATTATTATGAGTGATTTCTCTAGTTCTTAACATTATTTTAGGAAAAGGAGTCTAGCCATAGTTTAAATAATGTATCAATGTCCATTAGAAGTCTTGTTTTCACTTCAGGCCATTACTACCTCCATCAACTAAGTATGTACATGTGTGTGCTCAATCATGTCAGACTCTTTGTGACCCCATGGACTGCAGCCCGCCAGGCTCCTCTATCCACGGAATTTTCCAGGCAAGTATACTGGAGTAGGTTGCCATTTCCTCCTAAGAGGGATCTTCCTGACTTCTTTACACAATCAACAACACATCTCTTGCATTGACAGGCAGGATTCTTTAACACACCACCATCTGGGAAACCCTCCATTAACTAAGCAATACAGCTATTGTTTATAAATATTTTCTCCACCAAAACTCTAAACTCTCTGCCTCATTTAAAATAGGAGGTGGTAAACTGACATATATTGTTTGTCTATCAATTCCATCCAGACAGAATATGTATTCTCTAGCTCTTCTAGCTATGGTAGAAAAGCTGTGATGGGGTCAGGAAAAAAATAATCAAGCTAGTGATGCCAAGAGTCATTTGGAGGTTTATTTCTAATCACTGCAGGCTTGACCTTCAGATATTTGGATGTGCATCTCCCATACCTCCCTACTCCCAACTAAGAATAATTCCCTTTAGTAAGTCACTATTACTAAAGTGGTGGTGGTTGATGATCCTCGTGTGTGGCTTTAAAAGATAAAATGAATTACCATTTATAAAAGTGACAACCAATGTGAATATGCTGTAAGACTAAGAGAACTTTCACAGGGGCTATGTAACAACATAGGAGGGTAGGATGGAGAGGGAGATGGGAGGGCAATTCAAGTGGGAGGGCTCATGTGTATACATATGGCTGATTCGGGTTTATGTATAGCAGTAAACAACAAAACTCTGTAAAACTAAAATAAAAATAAATAATAAAAAAGATAAAATTATAGTGAACCACAGAATTAAATAGACAGGAAGTTATACTCATAGGATGAAATTGTTCTTTTACTACAAACACAGTCTAGTTACATTAAAATACTCCTGCCACCTTCTAAAGTCATTCCAAGTATTTTGCATTATTTAGCATAAAACCTAAAGTCCATTATTTTCTTTGAATCAATACATGATCCTTTAATAGGCAGATGCTAAGTTGCCCTGGAATGCTAACTGTTGATGTCTACCAGGCCATTGTCCCTGGCACAGCTCAGGACCCCACTTCCTCACCCTGCCCCCAGCAACTGCTCTGAGCATTTGGCTCAAAGACTGTGTCCAGCCTTTCAATTCAATGGATGTGCCTTGAGGGTCCTGAATGGTCAGAGTTGCTGTGAAGTTGCCCTGAGGTGCCCTTTCCTCTAGATTCCATATTTATTTCCACTAATATTTGAGCTGTGAGCAATGCATGAGCTTTGGGAAAGCTTGAGCATAAAGGCAGGGCAGTTTCTTCTAGATGCCATTTGACACAGGGCCCTTCTCTGGAGAGAACAATGTTTATTCAGCACAAATCTGCCCAGACATAAAACAACTTCTTCAAACTTGAAAAGAAAACAACCTTGGGGGAAATGGAAACTTAAACAGAGCTTGTGAGGGTAGGGTTTTTTTTCCCCCTCTCTATTCACAGAACACGCTTTTTCTTCACTTTTGCCTTTTCCCCCTCAAGGAAGATTTTTGCCTTCAATCTTTAAAACAGTATTCCCTAGGCACTTAAAATGTTGATGTCTAACACATTCCAAATGTGGTTACTATCAAATAAATTATATGAGATTGTGCCCTTCTGAGATCCACACAGAACTTGAGATATAGTTAGCACTAAAATAATGAGAAGTTACACATAGAGCATTGATTAGTTTTAAATTTTTCAGCATTATTGACATATAACTTGATGTAATTTTAAGATATACAATGTATTGATTTCATATACTTATATATTGCAATATAATTACCACCATAGAGTCAACTAATACCTCCATCAGGACACATAATTATAATTTCTTTTTTTTGTGGTGAGAATATTTAAGGTCTACTCTCCTAGCAATTTGCAAGTGTATACTACAGTCATGTTCATTATAATCACCATGCTATATATTAGACCCCTAGAACTTACTCATTTTCTAATAAGAAGTTTGTACTCTTTGAACAACATCTTATTATTTTTCCCACCTGCTAGTCCCTAGTAACCACTGTACTAGTCTCTGTTTTGATGAGTTTGGCTTTTTTAGATTCCACGTATGAGTGATATCACGCATTACTTGTCTTATCTGACTTATTTCACTTAGTACAGTGCCCTCCAGGTCCATCCATGTTGTCACAAATGGCAGGATTTCCTTCTTTCTCACAGATGAATAGTATTCCATTGTGTATCTTTGTTAAGATAGATCAAATTTTAACTTGCTTCAAGATCCGCATTGGCTTCTGTGGTCACTGATGTGTCAGATTCTAGAAATTTGGTCCCAGTACTTATGCTTAAGAACATAATAATACATTCAACAATGGATAATTTTAGAGCTAGACAGGTTCATATTTGTCGAATTCATTTGGCTATTCTCACATATGAAGAAATTGAAAGGCAAAAAATGAAAGAAGTTGCTGAACATCATATTGCAAATTAGTGATAAAGCATAAGACTAAAATACAGATTTTCTGAATTAAAGATCGATATTCTTGCCACTGCCCCATGGCTAACACTGATTAACCATGCATTCCATGCCAAGTTCTTTTACATTCATTCTGTTCTTAAATCTTCACAATAATATATGAAGTAGGTCCTAACACTATCAACACTTGACAGATGAGAAAATTGAGACTCAGTGAGATTAAGTGACTTGCCTAAAGTCATATTGCTGATAAATAGATTATGGGTCCAGGATTTCAACCTATATCTATTTGATTCTTGAGTCTGAGCTCATAGATACTACTGTACACTGTTACTTCTCTTTCTTGTTTTTTGATTTCAGACTCTGTTTCTTTTTTATTCAAAACATAGCCAGTTTTCATATAAGGATCTCAAAAATAGTTGTTTTATTTAATTAATGGAGTTTGGGGATGAATTGACTGAAGGTCTTTTTTCTTTTAAAAAAAAAGTATTGGAGTATAGTTGACTTACTATGTTTTGCTAGTTTGTACTGTGCAGCAAAGTGAACCAGCTATATGTATACACATATGTTCTTTTTTGGTTGTCCTTACCATTTCGGTCACTACAAAGCATTGAGTAGAGTTCCCTGTGTTATACAGTGGGTTCTCATTAGTTTCTGTTATACACATAGTATCAATAGTGTATATATGTCAACCACAATCTCCCAATTTGTCCCACTCTCACCTTTCCCCCTTGGTATCCACATGCTTATTCTCTATGTATGAGTCTATAATTCTGCTTTGAATACCTTTTTCTCCATATACACAATTCTACAGGTCAAAGAGTGGGATGAAAATTCTACTTGAATTACTTGCTGTTATTCATCCTTTCAATTAATTAACAAATGTTTATCATTCTTTTATTTTAGAACAGTATTCTATTAAACAGTGTATATGTCTATACTAGAGTTGGATAGTAAAGCACAAATTTGAAGAATATACAGACAACATATTAAAAAGCAGAGATATCACTTTTCCAACAAGTCCATATAGTCAAAGCTATGGTTTCCCCAGTAGTCATGTATGGACATGAGAGTTGGACCATAAAGAAGGCTGAGTGCCAAAGAATTGATGCCTTTGAACTATGGTGTTGGAGATCAAACAAGCCCCTTGTACTGCAAGGAGATCAAACTGGTCAATCCTAATGGAAATCAACCCTGAATGTTCATTGGAAGGACTGATACTGAAGCTACAGCTCCAATACTTGGCCACTTTATATGAAGAGATGACTCACTGGAAAAGACCCTGATGCTGGGAAAAACAGAAGGCAGAAGGCAAAGGGGATGCCAGAGGATGAGATGGTTGGATGGCATCACTGAGTCAATGGATATGAACAAGCTCTGGAAGATAGTGAAGGACAAGGAAGCATGGTGTGCCACAGTCCACTGGGTTGCAAAAAGTCAGACACGACTGAATGAATGGACTAAACTGAAAAGATCCAAAGGGTTAATCTAGTATGAAAGATAGGCATATGCAAATGACTGAAAAGAGGTGGAAATTACATATTTTAGTTTTTCTTGCTATTACAAGTTATTACAAGTTGAGTGACAACATATTTATTAGTACCTTATACTTTGAGATTTCAGAAGTCTTACGTGTATCTTACTGGACTAAAATTAAGGTGTTGGCAAGGCTCTGTCCTTTGCTGAGGCTCTAGGGGACAGGGGACAATTTATTTCCTTTCCTTTTCCAGGTTATACTGACTGCCACATTCCTTGGTGCTTGGTCTTCCTTTGACTAAGCCACCAAAGGCAGGTTGAGTCCTTCTCATGTGACATCATACAAACCTTCTGCCACACTTTTTTTTTTATTGGCCACTTCTGCTGGTCTTTCATTTATTTATCTTTGTTCTTTCACCTGTGTGGGCCTCCCATTGCAGTGGCCTCTCTCACTGCAGCGAACCGGCTCTGGGTGCATGTGCTTCAGAGTGCTGGCTTGGTAGTTGGACACATCAGTCCAGCCGTTCCGCGGCATGTGGGATCTTCCCAGGTTAGGGATTGAACTGGCGCCCCTTGCACTGCAAGTCAGTGTCCTTACCCACTGGACCACTAGGGAAGCCCCTCTTTCACTTTTAAGGACCCCTGTGATTACATTGGGCTCATCTGGGTAATTAAGAAAATTTTCTCTATTTTAAAGTCACAGGATTAGCATTCGTAGTTCCATCTGCAACCTTAATTTGTCTTTGCTATATAACCTAACAGATTCCTAACAGATAAACATGTGGACATCTTTGGGGAACCATTATTCTGCCTACTAAAAAGGCACAACCAGTAATCAAAATACAAATGGAATTTACAGAAGGATATGACATTGTGACTGTCATATGGAACAATAAATTAATGCATTGCATGTGTTGTATTTTATTGAAATAACTTTTATTTACTAGTCTCATTTCAGCCAAATCAGTTTCAGAACAGGGACAATCTTTGCTTTTCAGACAGAAGTCCATCAAGACAATTTTTTGAGTAGATTAGGCTGGTATTGATAATTCTGTTTCCAGATTAATAATTTATTTATCTACAACTACTGAACTGACTGGGAACACATAGCCTACCAATATAATGTTTTATAATACAAAAGAATAAGAAAAAGCAAAATATCATGTAAACAATTTTAATCATTTGGATGTGCTTATAGTGTTCAATGAGGACTACAACTGTAGGCACTATATAAAGAATTGTTTTAGAATGAAAGGCTGATGACAAGAATAATTTTCTGATTCATGAATAATATTTTGATGGGCATTAAACATGATGTGACATTTAGAAGTCAGGAATTGTCCTCCTAAGTGAAGAACTTCTCTAACACAAAGACTGACTTAATTGTGGGTCTGAAGTTGAAAAAAAACAGCTGGTATCAATCACAAGGCATTACCCTTTCATGTCAGCTTTGCATTTCCAGAGAATTTTTCATGATCATGATTGACCCATTTGTTTACATGAGAGCAAGTCAAATGCATAGTCATCAAAACTCTATAAATTTCAGGCTCTTATTTTGACTTTGCAGATGAGGAAACTGAGGTTCAGGGAAATTAAATTACTCACCTAAGAATACCAAGTTATTAAGTTACATGTAGTTATGTAGTCTCCTCATCTCATTTAATCCTCACAACATTCCTATAAGGTGACTACTACTATATTTTCTATTTTACTGTTGAGGAAATTAAGGTTCAGAGAGCTTGGGTAACCTAACAAGCTAGCAAAAGTGGCAGAACTGTTACCCAAATCAATGTCGATATAACATTAAACCTGGGATCCTGCAACCTTAATTTGTCTTTGCTATATAACCTAACAGATTCCTAACAGATAAACATGTGGACATCTTTGGGGAACCATTATTCTGCCTACTAAAAAGGCACAACCAGTAATCAAAATACAAATGGAATTTACAGAAGGATATGACATTGTGACTGTCATATGGAACAATAAATTAATGCATTGCATGTGTTGTATTTTATTGAAATAACTTTTATTTACTAGTCTCATTTCAGCCAAATCAGTTTCAGAACAGGGACAATCTTTGCTTTTCAGACAGAAGTCCATCAAGACAATTTTTTGAGTAGATTAGGCTGGTATTGATAATTCTGTTTCCAGATTAATAATTTATTTATCTACAACTACTGAACTGACTGGGAACACATAGCCTACCAATATAATGTTTTATAATACAAAAGAATAAGAAAAAGCAAAATATCATGTAAACAATTTTAATCATTTGGATGTGCTTATAGTGTTCAATGAGGACTACAACTGTAGGCACTATATAAAGAATTGTTTTAGAATGAAAGGCTGATGACAAGAATAATTTTCTGATTCATGAATAATATTTTGATGGGCATTAAACATGATGTGACATTTAGAAGTCAGGAATTGTCCTCCTAAGTGAAGAACTTCTCTAACACAAAGACTGACTTAATTGTGGGTCTGAAGTTGAAAAAAAACAGCTGGTATCAATCACAAGGCATTACCCTTTCATGTCAGCTTTGCATTTCCAGAGAATTTTTCATGATCATGATTGACCCATTTGTTTACATGAGAGCAAGTCAAATGCATAGTCATCAAAACTCTATAAATTTCAGGCTCTTATTTTGACTTTGCAGATGAGGAAACTGAGGTTCAGGGAAATTAAATTACTCACCTAAGAATACCAAGTTATTAAGTTACATGTAGTTATGTAGTCTCCTCATCTCATTTAATCCTCACAACATTCCTATAAGGTGACTACTACTATATTTTCTATTTTACTGTTGAGGAAATTAAGGTTCAGAGAGCTTGGGTAACCTAACAAGCTAGCAAAAGTGGCAGAACTGTTACCCAAATCAATGTCGATATAACATTAAACCTGGGATCCTTCCTTCTAAAACTCTCTAGAGTGAATATGTAATAGTTTCTCAAATCAACTCAATCCTACTACAAATATGTCTGAAAATAAAATCATTTGCATTCTATTTTCATCACTGAAGTTAGGACCTGCCCCTTCAAAATCTTGATTGATTTCCCACATGACGGCAGCAATCTAGGAGGTTTCCAAGCTTGTTCTGTCTTCATAACACTGATGAGCACTAATTTAATTAATCAAGTATAAGTTGATGACCTATGATGTTGAAATTGATTTTCAAATGAAGCCAATTATGATTGTTCACAGTTCCAAGGAGAAAATATAAGCTAGATGATTTTGAGACACAATTACTGAATACAGAAGAATCAACGATAAGAGAAGACAAATCAACTGAATTTACAAAAGCACTTTTTCTTTTCAATTATTATCTCAATAAATCCAACTGGGAGGCTAGTAGGGCAAGGACTGCTGTCTCCAGAAACTGAGATAGGAACTGTTAGGAATTTTTCAAAATAGAATCCAAATCTCCCAAAACAGAATGCCTTGACTTTTTGAATGAACCTCATAAACTTTCCCTCTAACTAAAGAACTTTTAACGATAGACTCATATTTTCTGATAGGATAAGTACTTCCTCAGCTGTCATTATCATTTATCTCCTGATATAACTTTGTCAAGAGATTGGACTCAATGCTCAAAGGAGAATCTGCATCTCTGAAAGAAAAGTCTTTCATTACCACAAGGCAGGCTAACTTTGTCAGAGATCATGATTAGATTACCATTTGTTTACATGAGAGCAAGTCAAATGCATAGTCATCAAAACTCTATAAATTTCAGGCTCTTATTTTGACTTTGCAGATGAGGAAACTGAGGTTCAGGGAAATTAAATTACTCACCTAAGAATACCAAGTTATTAAGTTACATGTAGTTATGTAGTCTCCTCATCTCATTTAATCCTCACAACATTCCTATAAGGTGACTACTACTATATTTTCTATTTTACTGTTGAGGAAATTAAGGTTCAGAGAGCTTGGGTAACCTAACAAGCTAGCAAAAGTGGCAGAACTGTTACCCAAATCAATGTCGATATAACATTAAACCTGGGATCCTTCCTTCTAAAACTCTCTAGAGTGAATATGTAATAGTTTCTCAAATCAACTCAATCCTACTACAAATATGTCTGAAAATAAAATCATTTGCATTCTATTTTCATCACTGAAGTTAGGACCTGCCCCTTCAAAATCTTGATTGATTTCCCACATGACGGCAGCAATCTAGGAGGTTTCCAAGCTTGTTCTGTCTTCATAACACTGATGAGCACTAATTTAATTAATCAAGTATAAGTTGATGACCTATGATGTTGAAATTGATTTTCAAATGAAGCCAATTATGATTGTTCACAGTTCCAAGGAGAAAATATAAGCTAGATGATTTTGAGACACAATTACTGAATACAGAAGAATCAACGATAAGAGAAGACAAATCAACTGAATTTACAAAAGCACTTTTTCTTTTCAATTATTATCTCAATAAATCCAACTGGGAGGCTAGTAGGGCAAGGACTGCTGTCTCCAGAAACTGAGATAGGAACTGTTAGGAATTTTTCAAAATAGAATCCAAATCTCCCAAAACAGAATGCCTTGACTTTTTGAATGAACCTCATAAACTTTCCCTCTAACTAAAGAACTTTTAACGATAGACTCATATTTTCTGATAGGATAAGTACTTCCTCAGCTGTCATTATCATTTATCTCCTGATATAACTTTGTCAAGAGATTGGACTCAATGCTCAAAAGGAGAATCTGCATCTCTGAAAGAAAAGTCTTTCATTACCACAAGGCAGGCTAAGGCTATGGCAGGATCGTCAATCTCTGTCACTGCACCCTATAGTCTTCTTCATACTGGTTTAAATGAAGCAGCTTCCAAGTGTGGTCTAATTAATCTGAGGGTTTGCACATAGTCCCTCTCTGCCCCATCATCCACTGATCTGGACTAGTGCTTCCCTGCAGAACATTCCAGGACAGATGAAACCCAGGTGCTCAAGGCTGCTCTGGCCTTATGCCACATTGATCTGGTGCCATTGGATGTTTCTACAGCAAACATGCTTTCTCTAATAGTGTCTTTAGTCAATAAATGGCCAGGTCATTTGTGAGAGAACAAAAGGCTTTTCAGGAATCTTTCTTCTGTAGGAGTGGTTACCTGGGGTTACCAATCAGTTACAACACTACAGATCAATCTTGCTGCATTAGATGACTCAGTGTCTACTGCCCTGCTTTTAACCTGCCAAGTTACGTGTCTAACCAACACCCAGGTCTTCAGGGTCTTTGTCTATGGGCTGATGCCCCCATCAGTGCTTCAGTCTGAGCCTGACAGCTGGAACTCACTAGCATACAGCCATTTAGTCTCAGAGAGCCTTAAATAAGAAAAAAAGAGACACTGTCCATTTCTTGAAGAGAGAATTTTAGTTCCAGGGATGGCAAAAGCTCTTCATTCTTGCCTGTCTTATGTGTATCCAGACTTTGGAAATGTCTGTGATGTTCATCAGCATTGGACTGATCTCACCCTAATTCAGAGCAGATGGCTGCTTATACATTATACTTTTAAAAGGAAAGCCTCTTCCAACTCTCAGAAACATCTGCCACCCACTATCTAGGTCACAAACTCTATAATACTGCTGTTGAAAGCAGAGACTCTGGGTTAAGAATACCTGAGTTTGAATCCAGCTTTGCCACCTACTGTGTGACCTTGATCATGTTTCCTAACTCCTCTAGGAGTCAATATGTGACTGTTGATGGTCATCGTATCAATTCTTTAGGATGGTTATGAGGATTGAATGAGATCACACTTCTCAAGTGCAAAGAAGAGAACTGGCTCATAGTTTAACCAATGGTAGCAATTATTACTAATTTTCCAATTAAAGAAAACATTGAACTGAATCTACTTCTAGGGACAGAATCCAATGTAATGTATGACTGAGAATAGGTATGACAATGAGAGGAAGGTCCAAAGGAACAGGGTGGAGTACTGAAGGGAAGAAGTAGGAGTGGAGTAGCAAGAGCAAAAATCACCAAAGCAATTTTCACCCACTTTAACAACCCCATTTTCCCTGAATGACCACAGAACTTGTACACAGAGATCCAAAACTAAAACTTACATATCCAGCTTCTGCCTTGTGAAAGTGTTAGTCACTCAGTCGTGTCCACCTTTTTGTGACCTCATGGAGATAACCCAGCAGGCTCCTCTGTCCATGAAATTCTCCAGGCAAGAATATTGGAGTGAATTGCCATTTCCTTTTCCAGGGGATCTTCCTGACCTAGGGTTCCAACCCAGGTTTCCCAAGTTGCAGGCAAATTCTTCACCATCTGAACCACCAGGGAAGCCCTATTTAAAGGAAGCCTTGGGTGGTCAGAGTTCAAAAGGTATTGATGTTAAATCACTTCAGTTGTATCCAACTCTGTGACCCTTCCAGGCTTCTCTGTCCAAGGGATTCTCCAGATAAGAACACTGGAGTGGGTTGCCATGCCCTGCTCCAGGGGACTTTCTCACCCAGTGATCAAACCTGCATCTCATTATTTTAATTTTTATTTTAATTGAAGGATACTTGCTTTACAGAATTTTGTTTTCTATCAAATATCAACACCAATCAGTCATAGGTATACATATGTCTCCTCCCTCTTGAACCTCCTTCCCATCTCCCTCTCTATTCCACCTCTCCTTAGGCCTTGTTCAAAGCCCCTGTTCAGGTTCCCTGAATCATACAGTAACTTCCCATTGGCTATCTATCTTACATATGGTAATGTACATTTCCATGTTACTCTGTCTATACAGCTCACGCTCTCCTCCCTTCACCCTCGTGTCCATAAGTCTCTTCTCTATGTTGTTTCTCCATTGTCATCCTCCAAATAAATCTATCAGCACCATCTTTCTAGATTGAGATCACACTTCTCAAGCAAAAAGACTGGCTCATAGTTACCAATGGTAGCAATTATTACTAATTTTCCAATTAAAGAAAACATTGAACTGAATCTACTTCTAGGGACAGAATCCAATGTAATGTATGACTGAGAATAGGTATGACAATGAGAGGAAGGTCCAAAGGAACAGGGTGGAGTACTGAAGGGAAGAAGTAGGAGTGGAGTAGCAAGAGCAAAAATCACCAAAGCAATTTTCACCCACTTTAACAACCCCATTTTCCCTGAATGACCACAGAACTTGTACACAGAGATCCAAAACTAAAACTTACATATCCAGCTTCTGCCTTGTGAAAGTGTTAGTCACTCAGTCGTGTCCACCTTTTTGTGACCTCATGGAGATAACCCAGCAGGCTCCTCTGTCCATGAAATTCTCCAGGCAAGAATATTGGAGTGAATTGCCATTTCCTTTTCCAGGGGATCTTCCTGACCTAGGGTTCCAACCCAGGTTTCCCAAGTTGCAGGCAAATTCTTCACCATCTGAACCACCAGGGAAGCCCTATTTAAAGGAAGCCTTGGGTGGTCAGAGTTCAAAAGGTATTGATGTTAAATCACTTCAGTTGTATCCAACTCTGTGACCCTTCCAGGCTTCTCTGTCCAAGGGATTCTCCAGATAAGAACACTGGAGTGGGTTGCCATGCCCTGCTCCAGGGGACTTTCTCACCCAGTGATCAAACCTGCATCTCATTATTTTAATTTTTATTTTAATTGAAGGATACTTGCTTTACAGAATTTTGTTTTCTATCAAATATCAACACCAATCAGTCATAGGTATACATATGTCTCCTCCCTCTTGAACCTCCTTCCCATCTCCCTCTCTATTCCACCTCTCCTTAGGCCTTGTTCAAAGCCCCTGTTCAGGTTCCCTGAATCATACAGTAACTTCCCATTGGCTATCTATCTTACATATGGTAATGTACATTTCCATGTTACTCTGTCTATACAGCTCACGCTCTCCTCCCTTCACCCTCGTGTCCATAAGTCTCTTCTCTATGTTGTTTCTCCATTGTCATCCTCCAAATAAATCTATCAGCACCATCTTTCTAGATTCCATGTATATGAATTAATATACGATATTTATCTTTCTTTTTCTGACTTCACGCTATATAATAGGCTCTAGGTTCATCCACCTCATTAGAACTGACTCAAATGTATTCCTTTTATGGCTGAGTAAACATGTATACAGTGGAATATATGTACCACATTTTGTTTATCCATTCACCTGTTGATGGACATCTAGGTTGCTTCCATTGCTTCCATGTCCTAGCTATTGTAAACAGTGCTTCAGTGAACATTGGGGTACATGTGTGTTTTTCAATTTTCGTTTACTCAGGGTTTACTAGTGGGATTACTGAGTTATATGGTGGTTTTATTCCTAGTTTTTTTCTCTTAAGAAATCTTCATACAGTCTTCTGTAGTGGCAGTATCAGTTTACATTCCCACCAACAGTACAAAAGGGTGCCCTTTTCTCCACAAACTCTCCAGCTTTTACTGTGTCTTCTGCATTGGCAAGTGGGTTCTTTACACTGGGCCACCTGGGAAGGCCTTGTCTAGCTAAAGGGGTTGGTTTTTTCTGTTCAAGCTTCAAAAAAAAAATCTGTAATAGTATATAAGGAAATAGATAAGCTGGCAGGTGTGTTTCAATAGTATTCATGTGGCTAATACACTGAACTCTAGTCAGTGATTTTATTGAGTCCTTCTACTCCTGCAAAATGAAAAGGAAATAGAGCTGGCTGAGGTGGAGTTTCAGGCTGACATCCACTGGCTGCAAAACAGGTAGGCAAATTATTGGCATAATAGAAGTCACTTGATCAGTTTAATGTAATGTTTTTCAGAGAATGGAGAAACTAAAAGCAACTCAATCTCCATGGGGTATACTGTCTAAGCCCTGGGCTGAAATTTCAGAGACCTGACTTCTAATCTAGACTGCTAATAATTTATTGTGTGACCTTGGACAATTCAGATAACTTTTCAGTTGCTTAGTTTTTGTACCTTAAAAATCAGGATAATAAGCATTCTATATACTTTGTGTGATTAATATTACAATCACATGAAATAAAAAATACAAAAGGCCTATGCAAGTAAAAAGAAGGAACTCTGGGGCTTCCATCGTAGCTCAGTGGTAAAGAGTTTGCCTGCCAATGCAGGAGACACAGGTTCGATCCCTGATCCAGGAGGATCCCACATGCTGTGGAACAACTAAGCCTGTGAGACACAACTATTGAGCCTCTGCTCTAGAGCCTCGGAGCCACAACTACTGAGCCCATGTGTTGCAACTACTGAAGTCATGTGCCCTAGAGCCCGAGTTCCACAACAAGAAAAGTCACTGCAACAACAAGCCTGCTTACCTCAACTAGAGAGTAGCCCCCACTCCCTGCAACAAGAGAAGGGCCTGAAGCAGTAGTGGAAATCCAGAATAGTCAAAAATAAATCAATCAATAAAACTTTTTTAAAAAGAAGGAATACTAAAAATTTAAGCTATAAAGTGGGACATGTCTTTCTAAAGTAATAATTTCCAACAATGCATTCCAGACCTACAGTTGTCTTCTGCCACTCTTTGAAGTTCCTGAGGAGGAAATCTACAGGACCAGTTTGGTTGCTTGTTCAGTGTTTTAAAAGGTTTTGCCACCATACCATTCTATTTTATGTCTAGTATAAATTTAGGTAACTGCAATGAAAGGCTGCATTTATTAAAGAAAGGAAAAGAATCACCATTAACTCTATTTCTGGAAATAATATGCATATAAGGAAATAGATAAGCTGGCAGGTGTGTTTCAATAGTATTCATGTGGCTAATACACTGAACTCTAGTCAGTGATTTTATTGAGTCCTTCTACTCCTGCAAAATGAAAAGGAAATAGAGCTGGCTGAGGTGGAGTTTCAGGCTGACATCCACTGGCTGCAAAACAGGTAGGCAAATTATTGGCATAATAGAAGTCACTTGATCAGTTTAATGTAATGTTTTTCAGAGAATGGAGAAACTAAAAGCAACTCAATCTCCATGGGGTATACTGTCTAAGCCCTGGGCTGAAATTTCAGAGACCTGACTTCTAATCTAGACTGCTAATAATTTATTGTGTGACCTTGGACAATTCAGATAACTTTTCAGTTGCTTAGTTTTTGTACCTTAAAAATCAGGATAATAAGCATTCTATATACTTTGTGTGATTAATATTACAATCACATGAAATAAAAAATACAAAAGGCCTATGCAAGTAAAAAGAAGGAACTCTGGGGCTTCCATCGTAGCTCAGTGGTAAAGAGTTTGCCTGCCAATGCAGGAGACACAGGTTCGATCCCTGATCCAGGAGGATCCCACATGCTGTGGAACAACTAAGCCTGTGAGACACAACTATTGAGCCTCTGCTCTAGAGCCTCGGAGCCACAACTACTGAGCCCATGTGTTGCAACTACTGAAGTCATGTGCCCTAGAGCCCGAGTTCCACAACAAGAAAAGTCACTGCAACAACAAGCCTGCTTACCTCAACTAGAGTAGCCCCCACTCCCTGCAACAAGAGAAGGGCCTGAAGCAGTAGTGGAAATCCAGAATAGTCAAAAATAAATCAATCAATAAAACTTTTTTAAAAAGAAGGAATACTAAAAATTTAAGCTATAAAGTGGGACATGTCTTTCTAAAGTAATAATTTCCAACAATGCATTCCAGACCTACAGTTGTCTTCTGCCACTCTTTGAAGTTCCTGAGGAGGAAATCTACAGGACCAGTTTGGTTGCTTGTTCAGTGTTTTAAAAGGTTTTGCCACCATACCATTCTATTTTATGTCTAGTATAAATTTAGGTAACTGCAATGAAAGGCTGCATTTATTAAAGAAAGGGAAAAGAATCACCATTAACTCTATTTCTGGAAAATAATATGTAACACTCATATGGCACTTACTATAAGTTTAAGGACTTTGATATTAATTCATTTACACTGCTGTTGTTGCTTAGTTGCTAAGTTGTATCCAACTCTTTTGTGACCACATGGACTGTTAGCCCACTAGTTTCCTCTGTCCATGGGAATTCCCAGACAAGAATACTGGAGTGGGTTACCATTTCTTTCTTCAAGGGATCTTCCCGACCCAAGGATTGAACCCTCATCTCCTGCATGTCAGATGGATTCTCTATTGCTAAGCCACCAGGGAAGCCTAATTTATTTACCTAGATAATAACCATAACTCTGTGATTGGGTACATACTGTTATTTATCTCTATTTGACAGATAAAATATTGAGGATCAAAAAGTTAGTGAACTGCCCAAGGTAGCATATCTAGTAAGAAACATAGATGAGGTTTGAGTTTTGGTACTCTGGCTCCAGAACTCATGCTAAGTATAAGCGCAATAGAATCTCAATCAATTTGTCACTTTGACAAGCATTTAATCCTACAAATATTATAATTAGAAATACACTAGTCCTCCTAACACATAAATTCCCCCTAAAGAGTCCCCAGCATTTAGTCTTGGTTTGATAACTTTTCTGCAATAGGCTAATCACCTCACAACGTTGATCATTTCCACTTTAAACAACCCTATTAAATTTTTATTCTTTATGTTCATCTTAAGTTTGTCTCTTCATATGTTTTATCTGCCAGTCCTATTCCTGCTCTTTGGAATAGCACAGAATAAATCAATCAATAAAACTTTTTTAAAAAGAAGGAATACTAAAAATTTAAGCTATAAAGTGGGACATGTCTTTCTAAAGTAATAATTTCCAACAATGCATTCCAGACCTACAGTTGTCTTCTGCCACTCTTTGAAGTTCCTGAGGAGGAAATCTACAGGACCAGTTTGGTTGCTTGTTCAGTGTTTTAAAAGGTTTTGCCACCATACCATTCTATTTTATGTCTAGTATAAATTTAGGTAACTGCAATGAAAGGCTGCATTTATTAAAAAAAGGGGAAAAGAATCACCATTAACTCTATTTCTGGAAAATAATATGTAACACTCATATGGCACTTACTATAAGTTTAAGGACTTTGATATTAATTCATTTACACTGCTGTTGTTGCTTAGTTGCTAAGTTGTATCCAACTCTTTTGTGACCACATGGACTGTTAGCCCACTAGTTTCCTCTGTCCATGGGAATTCCCAGACAAGAATACTGGAGTGGGTTACCATTTCTTTCTTCAAGGGATCTTCCCGACCCAAGGATTGAACCCTCATCTCCTGCATGTCAGATGGATTCTCTATTGCTAAGCCACCAGGGAAGCCTAATTTATTTACCTAGATAATAACCATAACTCTGTGATTGGGTACATACTGTTATTTATCTCTATTTGACAGATAAAATATTGAGGATCAAAAAGTTAGTGAACTGCCCAAGGTAGCATATCTAGTAAGAAACATAGATGAGGTTTGAGTTTTGGTACTCTGGCTCCAGAACTCATGCTAAGTATAAGCGCAATAGAATCTCAATCAATTTGTCACTTTGACAAGCATTTAATCCTACAAAAATTATAATTAGAAATACACTAGTCCTCCTAACACATAAATTCCCCCTAAAGAGTCCCCAGCATTTAGTCTTGGTTTGATAACTTTTCTGCAATAGGCTAATCACCTCACAACGTTGATCATTTCCACTTTAAACAACCCTATTAAATTTTTATTCTTTATGTTCATCTTAAGTTTGTCTCTTCATATGTTTTATCTGCCAGTCCTATTCCTGCTCTTTGGAATAGCACAGAATAAATCAACATACCTTTTATATACCAGTGATTAAAATATTTGCACACAGATTTCTTGATTTTGTTCACCCTCTGCCCTTCTGAAAATCTTACCCTTTCCAGGCTAAACACTCCCGGTTCCTTCAATTGACCATTGTCTTTTAGGTGACATGTATTCCAAAACCCTTTACCATCCTAGACAACCTTTTTTGGGCAAAATGTAGTCTATCAATAGGCCTCTTAAATAAGGCAAACTGAACACACGATTTCAGATGTCATCTAAAGTGCAGTGGAACCAATACTTCTATTGTTCTGGACCCTACCTTCCTGTGATGCAGACTAAGACGGAATTAGCATTTTTGGCAACCTAGTCACCCTGCTTGTGATCTTAGCCAAATAAAATCCCGAGACTGTACTTTTGCAGTTGGATTTTTGGACCTGAATGAAAAACTTTACATTTTTTTTGATTAAATGTCATCTGGTTAGTTTCAAGCCATCATTCCAAACTACTGAGATCTTTTTGAATAAGAATTATGTTCTCCAAAGAATTAACTGTCCCTCCCAACTTCCTCTCATCTGCAAATGTGATAAGTATAATTTATGTGTCATCTAAGTCACTGATAAAAAATGCAGAACTGGACAGCACTCTGAGAGAGGGCTCTCTGGTGGTCAACAACATTGATTCACTAATCAACACTTCTGAAGTACAGTGCCTGCTGCCTGCCCAAGGTTCCCCACTGTGCCACATTTCTCTGGCTCTGTCTCATGCTCTGAGCCACTTTTCTGCAAATTGGACAAGTTAAGGATTTTGTGGAGGCCAGTGCAAAATGAAAATGTGGAGCCTTGTTCAAAAGTTAAGAATTTTCAGACAGTAGCAGTACATCATTAAACCAAATACAGGACCCTTCTAAGCACTGTACCCTGCATGACTCCACTGGTCCTATGACTATGAAGCTAGTCGTATCCCCAAACATTCCTGTGACAGTGACTGCCAACTGTTCTGCAAAATATGTCTTATCTTCTTTCTGAGTAGATACCTAAACTCTACATTCTGGTCCTTCACTGAAGAATAGATGTGATTATGAGTCTGAGCTCTAGCTAATACAAAGTGAATGGAAGTGATATATATCGATTCCAGACCTGGCCGCAATTTCACACAGGAGTTTTTTCATGCTCTTTCTCAGCTTGATATAGATGATAATGGAGACCTTGGAAGCTACATGCTAGAGGTGGTAAAATTTCAAGAATGAAGGAACCCAAGTACTTGAATTAAGAAGCATCATGGTGGAAGCAATGGAAGTCAATACTTCATTTCACTAGGATCTTAAACTGTGTTTCTCTTTAGCCATCCAAAAGATCTATCTTATAAGACTAGAAATATCACTGTTGAAGTCTTAAAAATCTCACAGACAACATCCTGTGTTTGATATTTTTCAATTAATATTCACCTTATACCAGTTTGCTCTAATCAGAATGTGTGTGTCCACTCAAAATCCATATGTTGAAATCTAATGTCCAAAGTGATAACATTCAGAAATGGGGCATTTGGGAAGTGTTAACTCATATAATGGGATTAGTGCCCTTATAAAAGATACCATTAAAGAGATCCCTTGCCTCTTCTGCCATGTAAGTTACATTGAGAAAACAACTGTCAAAAAGGAATCAGGTTCTCATTAGACCAAATCTTCCAGTGACTTGATCTTGAACTTCTTAGCCTGCAGAACTGTAAGACACAAATTTCTGTTTTTTATAAGCCACTCAGTCTATGTGGCATTTTTGCTATAGCAGCCTGAATAGACTAAGACACAGCTCATGCTATCCCTAATCTGATGAGAAGAATTAAGCGTACTTTTGAAAAGCCAGATGATTGAGGCACCCTTTTTGGTTCAAGATCATTTTGAAAAGCATGGATGTGGATGGTTCTGTCTTTCATTCTTCTTTCATCTATTAAAAAGCAAAGACAGAGTAACAGATGAAGCAGGATCTGGTCATCCATCTTAAGGGGACAGTTGGAGTTTTTGCATATAAATGAAAGCTATCATTCTTGTCAACTTTAAGTTGGGGCTCTAAACACAATGTCTGCGGCCAATTAATATTCCAGGACCAATCAGAGCACTCATGTAGACTGTTCTCCTACCACAAAACATAATTCTAATGCCGAAAATTATTAGTTACAGAAGACAGAGCAATTTTAACTTAAGATTTCCAAACAACTTGACTCAATATTTTATTCATTTATGCTAAAAGCATGTAGCTTTCCAGGAATATTTTGACTATGTCTTGACAATGAAATGCAGCTGAATAAAAGATCTAAATTCTTTGAGATTAGGTATTCTGTGATGTAATGTCACCAAGAAGTCCTGTCCCACAAATGTCAGCTTTCTAAGAGTCATACTCATGACGAGGACATGCAGTGTTCTAATTTCTTATTCAGGAGACAAAACTGTCACCTGGCTGTTCGACTTGGACCATCAATTCTGGTTTTCAGTGACGCTGCCTCTACCCCTCACAAATCCTTGGAATATGCCAATCTGGATGATCTAAGAAGATGTATGTGTGACATCAACAATGTCAGGGATAAAATAGGCCCAGTGAGCATGCTCAAGGGATCTTGTGTCCTTTAAAAGATAGAAAAATTAGAGAACAAAGATAACAAGCTTACTGACAGCTAACAAGCAGCCACAAGCAGCTTTAAAGCTGGACTGAGTCAGAGAAGAATTTGCTTAAAAGCTCATTGTCCTTGAACAAAGAAAGCAAGTCCCTTGCACAGAAAAAGCCTGTCAATTTCCTTGATGGGATAGCAATCTACTAAGTGGGAGAATGGTTGATTTCCTTACTCCTTAGATTTGCAAATATATCTATGGGTGGTCCCTTCTGGCTATCCAGAGTATGGTTAAAACTCAGCAGTAGGTGAAGCAGTATTCATCAAGATGGATCGATCAGTTGCCTACAGATTCAGGGTCCATCTCTATAAAAACTTGAATTTTGAAAAGGATATTAACATCTCTGTATATTTATATTAATACTTTTAACATAAAAGCAAGTCTATCTTTAATAACAAAATAAAATTAATTAATAATGTGAGTGCCTGAGTGCTAATTCGTTTCAGTCTGGTCTGACTCTTTGTGACACTGGAGCATATCCTGCCAGGCTCCTCTGTCCATGGGATGCTCCAGGCAAGAATACTGGAGTGAAAAAAAAAAGAAAAGAAAAGAAAAGAAAACTGGAGTGGATTGCCATGCTGTCCTCCAAGCATCTTCCATGTCTCCAGCATTATGGGTGGATTCTTTACTGCTGAGCCACCAGGGGAGCCCAAATCAATACTAGTTTACAATTAACAAGTTATTTTTAAAATAAGAACAAGCTCTCAAGCTCCATAATTATTCATTTCCATGACTTGATCATATAAAATGAGAATGTGTTTTTCCATTCAAAGAGATTCTTAATACCAAGTCCACTTTACTTTCTTAGGGTAAAAAAAAGCTTCTATTAGAGTCAGTTTCAAAGAGGGAAAACATGGATATCTCTCAGGATTGAAGCTTAAAAAGAAGTGAATGTTATGTTTTCTTCTTTATAGACAGAATGGGAACTAAGGCAATAAAACAGTGACTAGATGCTCACTAACTAGACACGAATTCAACTCCCAGCTCCACTACTTATTAGCGATATGACATTATGAAAATTATGTAAACACTTTATACCTCAGTTTTCCCACAAATAAATGAGAATATGAGAACTTTTACTACTGGGTTATTATAAGCATTAAATGAAATAATGTAAGCACTTAATAAATTAGAGCTGATGTGACTTTGATTGTTACCATGGTCTTATTCTGTTGGCCCAATTTATCATATTTATGAAATTCAAATACTAATGTCCAAACATTGGTGCCATATCTCAATGCCATTTCCTAAAGATATCTCTATCAGAAGGGATTTACTGAGTATCTTTTATGTGCCTGGAATTGTGCTAGATTGTATAAAGAAGCAGGAAAAAGATTTTACAGTTACTGCCTTCCAGGAATGTACAAAGTTGAAGTATATAATCCAGTTTTGACAGAGTCTCTGGCAGATGCGAGAAATGCATAATCTATAATGAGCAGTATATGCCCAAGACTAGAATATAAAATTAGCCTGGATTGCTTAAGTGGGAGAAGAGATACTAAGATCATGCTGAAAAAGTAAGTTATTCAAAGATTCTAAATAAATCCAAAAATTTAGTTAAGACAAAATACTTCTCAGCTCCACAGCCATTACTCTGTTCACTTAAGAGACAAAATCAAAATTTAAGACAAATACTAAAAGGAGCATACTTGGATTCATTATTCTCTCTACTACTTATTTTGTGCTTTATTTGAGTACATGTTCATCCCAGATGGCTCAGTGGTAAAGAATCCATCTGCAGTGCAGGGGTTCTGAGTTCTATCCTTATGTCAGCAAGATTTCCTGAAGAAGAGAATGGCTGCCCACTCCCTATTCTTGCCTGGAGAATCCCATGGACAGAGAAGCCTGGTGGTCTACAGTCCATGGGGTCACACAGATTCAATCATGATCTTGGACTAAACAAAAATAACAACATGCAAGAGAGAGAGAAATTAACTGTCTAGCTTGATTTCCTATTTTTAAATAAAAATAAACCCAAATAGGTAAAATGACTTTGCCTGAAGTCAAATACCTGTTTATAAACAAAATCAGATTTAGAATCCTGAGCTAGAACTAACTAGCACCTCTCAGATTTAAGAATCCTTTCTAGACAAAACAGTGACTAGATGCTCATGCATTCAACTCCCAGCTCCACTACTTATTAGCGATATGACATTATGAAAATTATGTAAACACTTTATACCTCAGTTTTCCCACAAATAAATGAGAATATGAGAACTTTTACTACTGGGTTATTATAAGCATTAAATGAAATAATGTAAGCACTTAATAAATTAGAGCTGATGTGACTTTGATTGTTACCATGGTCTTATTCTGTTGGCCCAATTTATCATATTTATGAAATTCAAATACTAATGTCCAAACATTGGTGCCATATCTCAATGCCATTTCCTAAAGATATCTCTATCAGAAGGGATTTACTGAGTATCTTTTATGTGCCTGGAATTGTGCTAGATTGTATAAAGAAGCAGGAAAAAGATTTTACAGTTACTGCCTTCCAGGAATGTACAAAGTTGAAGTATATAATCCAGTTTTGACAGAGTCTCTGGCAGATGCGAGAAATGCATAATCTATAATGAGCAGTATATGCCCAAGACTAGAATATAAAATTAGCCTGGATTGCTTAAGTGGGAGAAGAGATACTAAGATCATGCTGAAAAAGTAAGTTATTCAAAGATTCTAAATAAATCCAAAAATTTAGTTAAGACAAAATACTTCTCAGCTCCACAGCCATTACTCTGTTCACTTAAGAGACAAAATCAAAATTTAAGACAAATACTAAAAGGAGCATACTTGGATTCATTATTCTCTCTACTACTTATTTTGTGCTTTATTTGAGTACATGTTCATCCCAGATGGCTCAGTGGTAAAGAATCCATCTGCAGTGCAGGGGTTCTGAGTTCTATCCTTATGTCAGCAAGATTTCCTGAAGAAGAGAATGGCTGCCCACTCCCTATTCTTGCCTGGAGAATCCCATGGACAGAGAAGCCTGGTGGTCTACAGTCCATGGGGTCACACAGATTCAATCATGATCTTTGACTAAACAAAAATAACAACATGCAAGAGAGAGAGAAATTAACTGTCTAGCTTGATTTCCTATTTTTAAATAAAAATAAACCCAAATAGGTAAAATGACTTTGCCTGAAGTCAAATACCTGTTTATAAACAAAATCAGATTTAGAATCCTGAGCTAGAACTAACTAGCACCTCTCTTGACACTTGGAGGATTATCAAATCTGTGACTCAGATCCTTCAGAGGGAGCCAAGAGTTTACTCATGTCTTTATGACCAGGACCCACCTTTTCGGCATCCTTTGCCTCTACTTACTCAATCACCCATACTGTCCATTGGTTGGACAGCATAACGAATGCTCCACAGATTGCTTGTCTGGCCAAGGGAAAATATTGTGACTTGATTCCACAGTCATGAAAGAAATCTATGGACCTGACCGTTCTATAGAAGCTAAATGTATTGTTGCTTAAGAAAAAGCTAGTGACAGTTTATTATCCCAAACATATCAAATTAACAAAATTCTTATCAGTTTTTATACTAAATAATCACATTTTACAGAGCAAATCGCTCAGTTAATGGATTACCCAGTGATTTCAAGATAGAGGTTTCATGAGACAGAAAATGCAATGTTTCTAACACCTACCAGAAGGAAGAGAAAATGGGGTGGTCAGGCTGCAGATGGCAGATGAAGAGAGTATTCTAAGAATTTGAGAGAAGGGTGAGTGGCGTGAACTGACTGAATTGGGTAAAAGACTATGTGTGCTGGGGCATGAATATTTAACTTCTTAATTTTGATATAGGTCTAAAAAATTACATTGGAAAGAGGAGTAGAAAGAAAGTCAGGGAAAGCACTGATGCTAAAACAACTGGGCTGCCTCTCTCAGAGGCCCTGGTCTGATGACTTTCCAGGTTGAAAGAAAATATAGATTTGTCTCTGGGAAAAAGAAAAAAATACTGACTTTCATCCCAGATGGCTCAGTGGTAAAGAATCCATCTGCAGTGCAGGGGTTCTGAGTTCTATCCTTATGTCAGCAAGATTTCCTGAAGAAGAGAATGGCTGCCCACTCCCTATTCTTGCCTGGAGAATCCCATGGATAGAGAAGCCTGGTGGTCTACAGTCCATGGGGTCACAGATTCAATCATGATCTTGGACTAAACAAAAATAACAACATGCAAGAGAGAGAGAAATTAACTGTCTAGCTTGATTTCCTATTTTTAAATAAAAATAAACCCAAATAGGTAAAATGACTTTGCCTGAAGTCAAATACCTGTTTATAAACAAAATCAGATTTAGAATCCTGAGCTAGAACTAACTAGCACCTCTCTTGACACTTGGAGGATTATCAAATCTGTGACTCAGATCCTTCAGAGGGAGCCAAGAGTTTACTCATGTCTTTATGACCAGGACCCACCTTTTCGGCATCCTTTGCCTCTACTTACTCAATCACCCATACTGTCCATTGGTTGGACAGCATAACGAATGCTCCACAGATTGCTTGTCTGGCCAAGGGAAAATATTGTGACTTGATTCCACAGTCATGAAAGAAATCTATGGACCTGACCGTTCTATAGAAGCTAAATGTATTGTTGCTTAAGAAAAAGCTAGTGACAGTTTATTATCCCAAACATATCAAATTAACAAAATTCTTATCAGTTTTTATACTAAATAATCACATTTTACAGAGCAAATCGCTCAGTTAATGGATTACCCAGTGATTTCAAGATAGAGGTTTCATGAGACAGAAAATGCAATGTTTCTAACACCTACCAGAAGGAAGAGAAAATGGGGTGGTCAGGCTGCAGATGGCAGATGAAGAGAGTATTCTAAGAATTTGAGAGAAGGGTGAGTGGCGTGAACTGACTGAATTGGGTAAAAGACTATGTGTGCTGGGGCATGAATATTTAACTTCTTAATTTTGATATAGGTCTAAAAAATTACATTGGAAAGAGGAGTAGAAAGAAAGTCAGGGAAAGCACTGATGCTAAAACAACTGGGCTGCCTCTCTCAGAGGCCCTGGTCTGATGACTTTCCAGGTTGAAAGAAAATATAGATTTGTCTCTGGGAATGATCATTCTGACCCTAATTTTTTCAATATGTTTTAACAAACTCTTCCTTAAAAGTTCTAAATGGATACTAGCAAAAAAGACAGTTTTTCTTTTTCTGTTTTCACGCAATGACAAAGTGTAGTTAAAACCAGCTGCTATTTTAGGGGCCTTATTTAATAAATAAGGCCAAAATACAATGTTGTTTGTGTATCACTTCCAAGCATTCCTCATTTTAACTAAAATGACAAGGGCTATGTAAATCCACAGCTTCAGCAAATGTTCTCTTTCTAACAGTGATTTATCACCATCAGATTACTTTGCAATTTCATGAAATGGGCTTCAGTGGCATTCTGAAAAATTAGGAAGAGGAGATTGTCACTGGAGTGGAATAAAGAAAATATTACATAACCCCCCGTGAGATACTAATCTCCATTCAGATGGCCACTGTGCTTTCATTATCAGGAAACAAAGCTTCATATAGCTCCTTAATAATCCAACTTTTGATGGCACAAACTAACCCAGTAAAAATATAATTTGGGGACTATCTTCAGGCAGAAGGAATTAATGAACCCCTATGAGAGATTCATATGGGAGGGAGGTGGGGGTGCAGGATCAAGCCAAGGGTACAGTTCAAGGTGGTTATTTTCTGGTGTCCTATTTATTGGGGAACTAAAAGAGAAACATCTCTAATAAGACACTTATTTCCTAAATAGCTGCACTTTTTAAATTATATGCCCACGTGTGCACACACACACACACGCCACATATACCTAGAAAGAACTTCTTCTGTATGTGAAGCATTCACATACATCTTGCCTATAGTTCGCCTCCACTTCTTTTCTTATTCTTCGACTATATGCTGCTATTATTACTCGCTTCATTTCTATCACAGTGGATTTGTAACAAAATATGATTGTTCTCCACAATGAAAGGAGCTACTTATAAGGGAAAGTTCAGTCATTTTCTTAAATATAGATTGCTTAAGAGAATCTAGAATCTTACTCTTTCGACAGACTGAGCCTTCAGGGGGAAAGAAAAACAGGCTGAGATTAATTCACATAGACGGGTAGGGATTTGTGTTTAGATTTTTTTTTTTTTTTAGGGTGTAACATTCCATTTGGAAATGCATTAACCCTTTCCAGCCACTAGGGTGAGACTAAGTAAATTGGAAACTCTAACTTGAATTGACTTTGGTGACAATTCAAAGATGTAAAGGCGAGTATCTATGGGGGTAGGGGGAGTAGTAATCAGCATAAGCCTATCCTTGCCCCAGTTCCTAATCATCTCCTGCTAGAGGGCACTAAGGACAACAGAGATTACAGGGGGAAAAATGTATAAAATATGAAATGACTCCATTTGGGGCCTTGGAAGCTCTCCTTGAATGTCAGCAGTAACCAACTATAATCACTGAGTGCTTACTATGGTTGTAGCCATAGTGTTAGGT
Source organism: Tragulus kanchil (assembly GCA_022376925.1). Lineage (NCBI taxonomy): Eukaryota > Metazoa > Chordata > Mammalia > Artiodactyla > Tragulidae > Tragulus > Tragulus kanchil. Next base: position 57,987,851 of record JAIOJX010000001.1, on the reverse strand, counting down.
ACTTTCCATGTATTATTTCCTTTAATCCTCTTGACCTCAAACATCTCAACCCTTGATACAGCACAGGGAACTTATATATTTTATATATAAGGAAAATAGGAAACAGACAGCAGAACATAGTTTTAAATCAGTATCTGTCTGACTTAAGCACTTGCATGCCTTCAATGTTCTCTTTCCAGTGACAAATTGAAATGACCCATTTTAAATGATTTTCTATGAACATAGACACAGTATTACTATAAATGGGCTAATTGGTGGTGGTGGTGGTGGTGCACTCATTAAGTTGTGTCTGACTCTTGCGACCACATGGACTGTAGCCCACCAGGCTCGTCTGTCCATGGAATTTTCCAGGCAAGGATTTTGGAGTGGGTTGCCATCCCATCTCCGGGGCATTGTCCCAACCAACGGATTGAATCTGGATCTCCTGCAGTATAGGCGGATTCTTCACCAATTGAGTCACCAGGGAAGTCCCAAATGTGGGAACTGCTGCCTGCTATTTGGTCTGCACTGATAAGTTATTAAGTTTTAGTACACATCTGTGTAAAGGCTCATAATATGCTGAATATAGGTGATTTCTTAAAAGGACAATTTTTTTTGAAAACATGGAGATGGAAGACACCAGTGAAACTCTTCTTGTCCACTGCTAACTAAACAATATCTGATGTTTTAATTTATTTAGCATTGTAATAGTCTAGTCACAGACTCTGCCATTATAGAGCTTGTTATCCTCCATTGCTTGAAAAAAAATCCAGTTGAACAATGTGTTATTTTTTATGTACTTGTGATTAATACTCCACATTTGAGAGTCATAACATAAAAAGAAGTGTTTCATCTCAGCCTGGAAGGGAGAGAGGGAAGGCAGGGAAAAGAAAGGAAGAGAAGGAGGAGAAGGAGGAGGCAGAAAGGAGGAAGCAAGGCAAGAAGAAAAGAAAGAGACATCAGAATATCATCAACCTTTGCTTTATAAGAAGAAACATGATGAGATTTTTAAGGTTAGGTATATATCCCCTCTTTCTAGTTACATCTTCTTTCTTAAATGAGAATTTCTGTTATTAAAACATGTTTATGGTCTCCCAGAGCAAAGGACAGGGAAGCCTGGGGCACTGCAGTCCATGGGGTCACAGAAAATCAGACACGACAAGCATCTCAACCCTTGATACAGCACAGGGAACTTATATATTTTATATATAAGGAAAATAGGAAACAGACAGCAGAACATAGTTTTAAATCAGTATCTGTCTGACTTAAGCACTTGCATGCCTTCAATGTTCTCTTTCCAGTGACAAATTGAAATGACCCATTTTAAATGATTTTCTATGAACATAGACACAGTATTACTATAAATGGGCTAATTGGTGGTGGTGGTGGTGGTGCACTCATTAAGTTGTGTCTGACTCTTGCGACCACATGGACTGTAGCCCACCAGGCTCGTCTGTCCATGGAATTTTCCAGGCAAGGATTTTGGAGTGGGTTGCCATCCCATCTCCGGGGCATTGTCCCAACCAACGGATTGAATCTGGATCTCCTGCAGTATAGGCGGATTCTTCACCAATTGAGTCACCAGGGAAGTCCCAAATGTGGGAACTGCTGCCTGCTATTTGGTCTGCACTGATAAGTTATTAAGTTTTAGTACACATCTGTGTAAAGGCTCATAATATGCTGAATATAGGTGATTTCTTAAAAGGACAATTTTTTTTGAAAACATGGAGATGGAAGACACCAGTGAAACTCTTCTTGTCCACTGCTAACTAAACAATATCTGATGTTTTAATTTATTTAGCATTGTAATAGTCTAGTCACAGACTCTGCCATTATAGAGCTTGTTATCCTCCATTGCTTGAAAAAAAATCCAGTTGAACAATGTGTTATTTTTTATGTACTTGTGATTAATACTCCACATTTGAGAGTCATAACATAAAAAGAAGTGTTTCATCTCAGCCTGGAAGGGAGAGAGGGAAGGCAGGGAAAAGAAAGGAAGAGAAGGAGGAGAAGGAGGAGGCAGAAAGGAGGAAGCAAGGCAAGAAGAAAAGAAAGAGACATCAGAATATCATCAACCTTTGCTTTATAAGAAGAAACATGATGAGATTTTTAAGGTTAGGTATATATCCCCTCTTTCTAGTTACATCTTCTTTCTTAAATGAGAATTTCTGTTATTAAAACATGTTTATGGTCTCCCAGAGCAAAGGACAGGGAAGCCTGGGGCACTGCAGTCCATGGGGTCACAGAAAATCAGACACGACCAAGCAACGGAACTGAACTGAACTGTGGTCACTTGGAGAGCCTTATATAGAGATAGGTTATTTGCTAGTCAATGTATTATGATGGAAGAGAAACAGGAAACAAGGAGTTCAGTCTGGGGGATCCGTGGGCACTAAAGAGAGAACTTTCTGCTTCACCATTTTGACAAGATAGGCAGTGAGAAAATATGATTAGCTGTTAGACAATCTGATAGTAAAGAATTCCTCACTGTTCCAAAAGGGAATAGTGATATTCCAATTTAGTGTGGCCAAAATAACTGAAGTACAATATTATACTGTTAAATTGGATATATTCACACATAGGATAATATAATTTTTTTTTTGCCAATTGGGTTTTATCTATGGGGATTTAATAAGTGCGTATTTCTGCTTATATTTATGAATTTGGATATGTGCTTTGGATCATGATCCAGGCTGGGATAGCCAGAAACTTAGAGGACATTTATAATAATGGTTTCTTTCTTTGAACAGACAATATACATTCACACATATTCCCAAACTCCCATACTATTTATGCTAGATTTTCTTTAGTTTCTACATGAAAGGTTGTTAAACATATTTAAATAGATTTTCTGTTATTACAGCAAACTTCTTGCTCTCTTGAAGACATGTTGTATTGTGATCCTATGTGTCCTGCTCACATGCTCAAACCTAAAAGACAGTCTTGAATATTGCGCTGATGCTAAAAAATGAATACAAATGTACCAATGATGATAAACAAGGGAAAGGAAGCTGAGCTTTAAAGAAAAGCTGAAAGAATTATTAAAGATTATATGTATATATGAGATTACAACACACCAGACATATGTATATGCGTGCACACACACACACACACACACATATTCTATGTTGAATTAAGCATTTTAAAACCATTTATCCAAGATAGGCACCTTAGGAATGGTGAAATAAGGCCCTCAAAAATCTCCTCCTTCATAGAAGCACTGACAACATTGGCGACAATTGTCCAATTTTTTTCAGAACACTGACAATTAACAAGGACTTGCAAAAACCCAAGCACTGTTTACTAAAGAAAAAAATGGCTGAATCTCAGTAATAAACAGTGAATTCTGTGGCATTAAAAAACAGCAGTCTCAGAAGTATGGTAGGTTGAAGAATTCGCAGTATAACAGCTATCAGAGAAACAAGAGGAGGTTTTGAGCAGTCCTAAAACCTCATCCCCAGATAAAGGATACTATATAAGATGTTTGGAAGTTTGATGAATAGCTCCATTCTCAGGGTTTGATTTCTTTGGCCAGACATAGAGCCTACTCTGTGCAAATAGCTTTGTCCACAGGGATTTTATAAAAAAAAAATTATCAGTGGTCATTGTTTAACATCGCTGCTGCCTGGGGTGGCATTACTCACTGGAAATAACAAGAGGCTGACCAAAAATGTAAAAACAAAAGACTAGGGCATAAGATGCACAGGCTTTTGAAAGACTCTGAGATATTCATGGATCTCTAAAGATCACACACATGAGCAAGATTGTCCAAAAGCTGAAGAAAAGACCAGAAAAGATCTGCTGATGGGTATGGATTTCTTTTTTTTTTTTTTTCTTTGTCTGGATTTCTTTTTAGGGTGATAAAAGTATCATGGAATTGATTTTTGCTATAGTTTCACAACTCCTTACATATACACTTTTATGGTTTAGCTACATAATAATGCTTCATTTTTGTTTTTATTGGTGAATCAGTAATGCTCCAATGTATGGTTATACTAAGTTTTTTTTTTTTTTTTTTGTCTACTCATCAATTGATAGACATTTGAGCTATTTCTACCTTTTGGTTATCTTGAGCCTCGGTATACAACTTTTTTATGTTGACATATACTTTCATTTTAGCAGTACCAGATAAAGCAAGCTGACCAAAACAGCTCCCTAAAGGTTCTGAAAATTAAATAGTTATTGAAACCACAGTTTGCAAAATTAAGCTAGGACCCGAGTGATAAACCTAAGCAGGTAACAGCCTGCTAGAGGAAGATACTTAAATAGGGCCAGTCTCACCTAACATAATAGACACAATGTTCAAGGAACAATAAAAAAATCACCCACAGGGTTTCCCTGGTGGTCCAGTGGGTAAGGACACCACCTTGCAGTGCAAGGGGTGTTGGTTCAATCCCTGGCCTGGGAAGATCCCACGTGCCATGGAACAGCTGGACCGCTGTGTCCAACTACCAAGCCGGAGCCAGTGTTCTGCCATGAGAAAGGCCACCACTGCGATGGGAGGCCCACACAGGCCAAAGAACAAAGATGGATGAAAATAAATAAACGAAAGGCCAATAGAAGTGGCCAAAAAAAAAAAAGTTCAAAAAAGAATCAACCACCACACCAAGAACCGAGTAAACCAGAGCTTGCATGAGAATATGCAATGAATTAATTCTAACAATGAAATGAACTGAACATTGAAATTATCTCAAAAGGATTCTGAGGCAGGTTTCATAAAAATACTTGAACAAATAATTACGAATTGTCATNAAACAAAAATCAGCAAAGAAAAATAATGAAAAATGAAAATCATAGAGCTAAAAAATAAAGAACCAAGAATTTATAAAAAACACGAAAAAAAACAAAAAAGAATCAGCAAAGAAAAATAAAATGAAAATGAAAATCATAGAGCTGATGGGTATGGATTTCTTTTTTTTTTTTTTTCTTTGTCTGGATTTCTTTTTAGGGTGATAAAAGTATCATGGAATTGATTTTTGCTATAGTTTCACAACTCCTTACATATACACTTTTATGGTTTAGCTACATAATAATGCTTCATTTTTGTTTTTATTGGTGAATCAGTAATGCTCCAATGTATGGTTATACTAAGTTTTTTTTTTTTTTTTTTGTCTACTCATCAATTGATAGACATTTGAGCTATTTCTACCTTTTGGTTATCTTGAGCCTCGGTATACAACTTTTTTATGTTGACATATACTTTCATTTTAGCAGTACCAGATAAAGCAAGCTGACCAAAACAGCTCCCTAAAGGTTCTGAAAATTAAATAGTTATTGAAACCACAGTTTGCAAAATTAAGCTAGGACCCGAGTGATAAACCTAAGCAGGTAACAGCCTGCTAGAGGAAGATACTTAAATAGGGCCAGTCTCACCTAACATAATAGACACAATGTTCAAGGAACAATAAAAAAATCACCCACAGGGTTTCCCTGGTGGTCCAGTGGGTAAGGACACCACCTTGCAGTGCAAGGGGTGTTGGTTCAATCCCTGGCCTGGGAAGATCCCACGTGCCATGGAACAGCTGGACCGCTGTGTCCAACTACCAAGCCGGAGCCAGTGTTCTGCCATGAGAAAGGCCACCACTGCGATGGGAGGCCCACACAGGCCAAAGAACAAAGATGGATGAAAATAAATAAACGAAAGGCCAATAGAAGTGGCCAAAAAAAAAAAAGTTCAAAAAAGAATCAACCACCACACCAAGAACCGAGTAAACCAGAGCTTGCATGAGAATATGCAATGAATTAATTCTAACAATGAAATGAACTGAACATTGAAATTATCTAAAAAGGATTTTGAGGCAGGTTTCATAAAAATACTTGAACAAATAATTACGAATTCTCATAAAACAAAAAAAATCAGCAAAGAAAAATAATGAAAAATGAAAATCATAGAGCTAAAAAATAAAGAACCAAGAATTTATAAAAAAACACGATGGATAGACTCAATAGTAGAGCTTAGATATCATCTGATAGAATAAGGAGACCTGAGCACATAGTAATACAGCTCATAAAATCTAAACAACAGAGAGTGAATAAATGGAATAATAACAAACAATTTCACAGGGTTGTAGGCTAATAACAAAAGATGAAATATTTATATTATCATAGTCTCAGAATAAGAGGGCAAAAACAGTGAGGCTGAAAAAGTAATGGAACAAATAGCGGCTGAGTCTTTCACAAAAGGGGAAAAATCTGCAATTCTATTTCCAGCAAAAGAATCATTTAGTAATGAAGTTTAAGCCCAGACATCTTCAGATGAAGATGTAAAAGAATTGGTTGCTGGAAGATCTACCATTAAAGTTTGATTGAAGGGCACGCTACAAACAAAAAAGAAAATGATAAATGGAAGAATCTTTTAGCATGAGGGAGAAGGAAACAGAAAAGAGCAGAAATATGAGTATATACAATTGAGTATCCTTTTATTCATGAGTTTTGTAAATCTTATTTGATGATAGGAAAAATTATAGCATTTATATTAAAAAATGATATTTATAAGTGAGCAAGGTAAAGAAACCTAAATAGAAGTGAGCTGTCTACATGTCACTCAACATGGTAAAATGATGAGACCAGTAAGCTGTCATAAGGCACATATGGATGATCAAGATACACAAAACAACCAGTAAAGAAGTTACACAAAGACACACTCAAAATAATTATAAATAAATCAAGATGCAATCTTAACAGGTGGTCAAGTAACCACATGAAGACAGGAAAAGATAAACATAGGAATAAGAACTAGAGGAAACAAACTGAAAAATAACATCATAGTAAATAATAAAATCAAGAACATATAGACCAACGAAATACAATAGAGAGCCCAGAAACAAGCACTCACATATGTAGCCAGTCAATTTTCAATAACGGTGCCAATATAATTCAATGGAGAAAGGAAAATCTTCAACCAACTCAGAGACTGGTTGAATATGAATATTGCTTAGTCATGTCTGATTCTTTGCAATCCCATGGCCTGGAGTTTTCCAGGCTCCACTATCCGTGGAATTCTCCAGGCAAGCTTACTGAAGTGGGCAGCCATTCTCTTCTCTAGGGGATCTTCCCAACCCAGAGATCAAACTCAGGTCTCCTGCATTTCAGGTGGATTATTTACCATCTGAGAGTCACCAGGGAAGCCTAAAAAAACTGGTTAAAGAATGAAGGCAGACCTTCACCTTACAGTTTACATAAAAATAAATCAAACTGGATCAGTCCTAAACTTAAAAGCTAATATCATAAAACCCTTAATAGAAAACCTCATAACCTTAAGTTTGGCAATGTTTCTTGGATATGGCATCAAAATATAAGGCAACAGTAAGAAATTATATATGTATTATAACACATATATATACTATATATTATATATAATATATATGAAATATGTGTTATATATTATATATAATATATGAAATATAATATAATATACATAATATATATTATATGTATAATATATGATATATATGTGAAATGTACATTATATAATATATATATATATATATATATATATATATATATATATATGAAAATTGAAAAATTTTGCACATCAAAGGACATGATCAAGAAGAAACAACAGCTACCAACTGGGAGAAAATATTTGCAAGTCTTATAAGGGATCAATATCCAGAATATATATAACTATATTTCAACAATAAAAATAACAAAATTCAAAAATGGGCAATGAACTTGAATAGACACTTCTTTCAAAGAAGATATATAAATGGCCATTAAGCACATAAAAGCATGCTCAACATCATTAGTCACTAAGGAAATACAATTAAAAATCACAATGAGATACCACTTCAAACCCATAAGGATAACTATTATCAAAATAAAAAGAAAATACACATAAAATGGGATCTAAATTAGAGAAGCAAATGTCAACCCACTCCAGTATCCTTGCCTGGAGAATCCCATGGTCTGAGGAGTTGGTTGGGCTGCCATTCATAGGGTCACAAAGAGTCAGACATGACTAAAGAAACTTAGCAGCACACATAAAATAAGCATTGGTAAGGATGCGAAGAAATTGAGAATCTGTGCAGTAATCTCAAGAATATAAGGTGTACAACCTCTGTGTAATCAGTAGTTTCTCAGACATTTTTTTTTATTAGCTACAAAATAAATTTATTCCTTAATATTTTTTTCTAAGTGCAGGGAAGAGACTTTTATTTCCATGTAATATGAATTTTATTTTCATCATATTTTATGTCAAATTAGTAAATTAAGTGTGCTGAGTATTATGTACTCAGAAATTATTTGCATGTTTTAATATGTTTTAGTTTCTCTGACATTTAAACACAGGTCTACCACACAACTCAGTAACTCTACTTCGAAAAATATGCTGAAATGAACTGAAAGCAGGGATTCAAAGATACCTGTACACTGATGTTTTAGCAGCATTATTCACAGTAGCCAAAAGCTAGAAACAATCCATGAATTCAGCAGTAGATAAATGGAAAAACAAAATGCAATATATAAATAAAATGAAATATTATTAAATCATAAAAATAATGAAATTTTGATATATGCTATAACATACTGAAAACATGAAAACATCATGCTAAGTGAAGTAAATCTGAGACATTAAGACAAATGTTGTATGATTTCACCTATATGAAGTATCTAGAATAGGTAAATTCATAGAGACAGAAGGTAGAATGGGGTTATCATAGGATAGGGGAGAGGGGAAAAGAGCATTTATTGCTTAATAAGTACAGAGTTTATGTTTGAGTTGATGAAAAAATTTGGGGTATAGACAGTGGTGATGGATATATTACACTGTAAATGAATTAATATTTAATGCAACTGAATTATATAATTACAAATGTTAACATGATAATCTGATTAGTCTAACAACCATTATATAAATTATACTTGTTAATAAAAAGCCCAGGACTTCTCTAGTGGGCCAGTAAGTAAAGAGTCTGCCTTTCAGTACAAAGGGCACTGGTTCGATCCCTGGCTTGGGAAGATCCCACATGCCATAAAGTGGCTGGACTGGTGTCTCCAGTTAGGAGCCAGCACTCCAGACTGTGTGCATCCAGAGCTGGTGCTCTGCAATGAGAGAGGCCACTGCAATGAGAGGCCCACACAGGCCAAAGAACAAAGATGGATGAAAATAAATAAATAAAGGACCAATAAAAGAGAAAAAAAAAGCCCATAAAAAATATATCTTTAGGCCTGGAACCAGCTTTACACAGTGTCTTCCGAAATATAGAGGATGGGACAGTTATCAATTCATTATTTGAGGACAGTATTATTCTGATAACAAACCTAGGGGGGAAAAAACAGTTCAAAAATAGAAATCTACAGACCAGTGTCTCTCATAAGCCTAGATACAAAAATCTTCAACAAAATATCAGCAACAAAATTCAACTATGTATAAAAACAATTACACACCATGATCAAGTGGCATTCACACTAAGTATGCCAAGATAGCTCAAGATTTGAGTTCAAATTAGTGTAATCAACATTATTAAAGAAAAAAAGTGATAGGAACTGAAAGCAGGGATTCAAAGATACCTGTACACTGATGTTTTAGCAGCATTATTCACAGTAGCCAAAAGCTAGAAACAATCCATGAATTCAGCAGTAGATAAATGGAAAAACAAAATGCAATATATAAATAAAATGAAATATTATTAAATCATAAAAATAATGAAATTTTGATATATGCTATAACATACTGAAAACATGAAAACATCATGCTAAGTGAAGTAAATCTGAGACATTAAGACAAATGTTGTATGATTTCACCTATATGAAGTATCTAGAATAGGTAAATTCATAGAGACAGAAGGTAGAATGGGGTTATCATAGGATAGGGGAGAGGGGAAAAGAGCATTTATTGCTTAATAAGTACAGAGTTTATGTTTGAGTTGATGAAAAAATTTGGGGTATAGACAGTGGTGATGGATATATTACACTGTAAATGAATTAATATTTAATGCAACTGAATTATATAATTACAAATGTTAACATGATAATCTGATTAGTCTAACAACCATTATATAAATTATACTTGTTAATAAAAAGCCCAGGACTTCTCTAGTGGGCCAGTAAGTAAAGAGTCTGCCTTTCAGTACAAAGGGCACTGGTTCGATCCCTGGCTTGGGAAGATCCCACATGCCATAAAGTGGCTGGACTGGTGTCTCCAGTTAGGAGCCAGCACTCCAGACTGTGTGCATCCAGAGCTGGTGCTCTGCAATGAGAGAGGCCACTGCAATGAGAGGCCCACACAGGCCAAAGAACAAAGATGGATGAAAATAAATAAATAAAGGACCAATAAAAGAGAAAAAAAAAGCCCATAAAAAATATATCTTTAGGCCTGGAACCAGCTTTACACAGTGTCTTCCGAAATATAGAGGATGGGACAGTTATCAATTCATTATTTGAGGACAGTATTATTCTGATAACAAACCTAGGGGGGAAAAAACAGTTCAAAAATAGAAATCTACAGACCAGTGTCTCTCATAAGCCTAGATACAAAAATCTTCAACAAAATATCAGCAACAAAATTCAACTATGTATAAAAACAATTACACACCATGATCAAGTGGCATTCACACTAAGTATGCCAAGATAGCTCAAGATTTGAGTTCAAATTAGTGTAATCAACATTATTAAAGAAAAAAAGTGATAGGAACATGTTAATTGATTGAGGAAAAACATTTGACAAAATGCAGAACCAATTTGTTATAAAAACTGTCAACAAGAATAGAATTATTTCAAAGTGAAAAAGGGCATATGTCCAAAATCAGCTGAGACTTCCCTGGTAGTCCAGAGGTTAAGAACCCGCCTTCCAATGCAGAGGACATGGGTTTGATCCCTGGTTGGAGATCTCAGACCCCACATCCCATGGGACAACTACGCTCACACAACAACTAAGACCCAACACAAATAAATACACATTTCAGAAAATATCTACTGCTAATATCATATTTAATTGTGAAAGACTGAATATTTTCCCTTGAATATCATCTACAAGAGAAGAATGTCTGTTACCACATTTATTCAACAGAATACTGGAAATTCTAGTTACTGTAATGAGTCACAAAAAGGGTACATGTTAGGGGGAAGTATATAGATTTTAGAGAAAGAAATGAAGATGATATGGTTATACATATAACATCCTAGGGAAACTCCCAACAAACAGTAGAATAAATGAGTTCAGTAATTTCACAGGACACACACAAAAATAAATGCACAAAAACTCAACTGCTTTTCTAATAATAATAGACATGCAGAAACCAAACTTTAGAACACAATACCATTTATAATCTCTGCAAGTAAAAGAAATAGCCACAAACTTAACAAAACATGTACAGGATCGGTATGCTGAAAACTACAAAATACTGATGAAGGAAATCAAAGAACACTATATAAGTGGAGATAAATCACTTGTTCATAGATAGGAAGACACAACATAGTAAATACATGTACTCCCCAAATGAATTTTTGAACATAATGTAATTTATTCAATAATCTCAGCTAGGTATGCTTCATAGACAGGCTTATTCTATAATTTATATGAAAAGGCACAGGCCCTAGAATAGTGAAAACAATCTTGGCAAAGAATTAATTGGCAGGAGTCACTCTATCTAACATAAATCTAATTATGTAGCTACAAACATCAAGACGGAGTGGTATTCATGGAAGGATAGATCTAGATCAATGGAAAGGATATAAAATCCAGAAATAAACTCATAGAATCATGCAAAATAGATTTTTGATAAAGGTAAAATGCAATTCAATGGAAGAAGAGCATAGCATTTTCAACAAATGATGCCAGAATGAACATACATTTGTAACCAAAAAAAGAAAAGGAGAGAGAATCTTGACCTAAAACTCATACCTTGTACAAAAGTTAACTAAGATGGATCATGGACTTAAATATAAAATTTAAAACTTTTAGAAAAAAAAAGCAATAAGAGACTATCTTTAGAATCCAGAGTTTGCAGAGCTTCTAGACACAACGACAAAAGCACAATCCATCAAAAAATAATAAAAGACATAGAAACAAATTAAAACATTTGCACTGTTAAAGACTCTTTTAAAGGCAGAAAAGACAAGTTACATAGTAGAAGAAAATATTTGAAAATCAAATATCCAACAAAGGAATAGTACACGAATGTGTAACGATCTCTAAAAGCAACAGTAAAAAAAAAATTAATTAGAAGATAACCAGAGACGTTGAGAGACATTCCATCAAAAATAATAGGCTGGTGGCAAATAAGAACATGAAGAAGAACATTAAATGTCATCCAGTAAGTTCAAATTAAAATTGTGATCAAACATTTCTACACAGTTATCAGAATGTCTAATATAAAACAAAACTGGCAATATCAAATGATTACAAGGATGCAGAAAAACTTAACTGCTTATACATTGCTGTCAGGAATGATACAGCTATTCTGGAAAACACTTTGTTTCTTATAAATTTAAATATTCTACTACCATACAAACTATCCATTTCAGTTTGGGGCATTTATTCCAGAATAATGAAAACTTACTTCACATAAAAATCTATATACATCATAGCAGCTTTATTCATAATAGCCCCAAACCTGAAAAGCCCATATATCCTTCAATAAGTGAATGAATAAACATTCTATACATCATATATAATGCATCTATAACATGGAATACTACTCAGCAATAAAAAGGAATGAACTAATGCTACCACTGGGGGGAACCATGTAAAGCGTATGGATCTCTCTGGATTATTTCTTACAGCTACATGGGAATTTGAAATTATTTCAAAGTACAAATAATTTGTTAAAAGTTGCTGAAAGAGACTAAGACAGTTGCAATCTAATGGAAAAGAACTGGAACTGCAACTTGCCTAGACCCATTCCATTCCACATGTTAGAAATATAATAAACATACAGTTTATGACATGGTATCCTAAAAACTGTGTACTTTATTAGGGGTTTGTTTCTTCCTTATTGATTTGGCACTCTAACCTCACTTTATTTATTTACTTATTTATTTATTTTAGGTGGGGCGGGTTGGGGGCAGGCGGGCCACTTCTATTGGTTTTTCATTTATCTATTTTCATCCATCTTTGTTCTTTGATCCCTGTGGGCCTCCTATTGCAGTGGCCTCTGTTGTTGCAGAGCACTGGCTCTGGGCGCATGCACTCCAGAGCTCCAGCTCGGTAATTGGACACATTGGTCCAGCCGCTCTGCGGCATGTGGGATCTTCCCAGGCCAGAGATCGAACCGGCGCCCCTTGCACTGCAAGGCAGTGTCCTTACCCACTGAACCACCAGGAAAGCCCTAACCACTTTAGATCAATTACTAAAGGAGTAGCAGACACATATGGCAGAAAGATGAGAGGAGAAGGGAAGGGAAAGGAGTAGAGAGAGAGGACAGGAGAGGAGGAGAAAAGAGGAGTGAGCTACAGATACAGATCTAACATGAAGGTGAACAAAAATCAAGTCTTCTTTCCTTACCCTAGAGGAAGGAAATCAAAAGGCTCTAGGAAGGACTTCCTTTAATGAATATGCATAAGGTTGCATCTTTACTCCTGGCTGGATTGTTGATTTAGACATCAATGTTAAGCGACTGATTAGACTGCAAGAAAGTCAATCTGATTTGGCATTTTGGACATACAAAATTACTAGGTTACAAATTTTTTCCAGGTTGTGTTATTTGCTTTAATGAGTAAATATAACTGAACAAGTGGCTTGGATTAGATTCAGTGTCAGCGGTTAGAAAAAAAATGAATAGAACTCAAATGACTGATTCGACATGAAGTATCCACAGTCTAAATGATTTTGGATCATGAATCCAGAACTGAGGAAGCCAAACTTGTGCACTGCGGAGAGTAGCTAAAATGAAGTTAAAGGAACCTGCACCCTCATCACTAATCAATATTTAGCAGGCATTTATCTAATGTTTTAAATGTGGAAGATTCTTTGTGGTGTGCTCCTGTGTCAGTGTGAAGACCTAAGGCACTTGATTAATGGTGGTCCACAAAAAAACAGATATGGAAATGGGATGGAGGGATCCTAAAAACACACTTAGGCTATTTGCCAATTTTACTTCCCAATGGAAGCAGAATACATTGAGTATCCCAGCCTTTCCCCTCAAAGTATGTATCAACCATTTAAACACTTCTTACAATGTTTAATGTGTACTTCTTGTAGTGGATATACAAAATGCATCATCTTACTATCCTTGTCAAGTCACTTCAAATTCCTATTTTACAAGTTTTTAAATATACTTTCTAAATGCCAAAAAAATGTCCAATTGTAGTGCTAAGGTTACTAAAGCCCAAAACTCAAGATGACATCTATCAATATTTCAGTTTTCATTCTTCTGTGGGATGAACAATTGGTCCATACAAAGTACCTATGCAGTTGAATCTGGAAAAATCTTCAACTGACAATTTTGTTCCTTTGAAGACTTAATAACATGATCTATAATTCTGATCATCATTAAGACAGTCAACGACACGTTAATAACTATGACATATAAATGCAAAAATAAACACATTTTCCATAGAAAGATGGAGTAGAGAGAGACAGGAGAGGAGGAGAAAGAGTGAGCTACAGATACAGATCTAACATGAAGGTGAACAAAAATCAAGTCTTCTTTCCTTACCCTAGAGGAAGGAAATCAAAAGGCTCTAGGAAGGACTTCCTTTAATGAATATGCATAAGGTTGCATCTTTACTCCTGGCTGGATTGTTGATTTAGACATCAATGTTAAGCGACTGATTAGACTGCAAGAAAGTCAATCTGATTTGGCATTTTGGACATACAAAATTACTAGGTTACAAATTTTTTCCAGGTTGTGTTATTTGCTTTAATGAGTAAATATAACTGAACAAGTGGCTTGGATTAGATTCAGTGTCAGCGGTTAGAAAAAAAATGAATAGAACTCAAATGACTGATTCGACATGAAGTATCCACAGTCTAAATGATTTTGGATCATGAATCCAGAACTGAGGAAGCCAAACTTGTGCACTGCGGAGAGTAGCTAAAATGAAGTTAAAGGAACCTGCACCCTCATCACTAATCAATATTTAGCAGGCATTTATCTAATGTTTTAAATGTGGAAGATTCTTTGTGGTGTGCTCCTGTGTCAGTGTGAAGACCTAAGGCACTTGATTAATGGTGGTCCACAAAAAAACAGATATGGAAATGGGATGGAGGGATCCTAAAAACACACTTAGGCTATTTGCCAATTTTACTTCCCAATGGAAGCAGAATACATTGAGTATCCCAGCCTTTCCCCTCAAAGTATGTATCAACCATTTAAACACTTCTTACAATGTTTAATGTGTACTTCTTGTAGTGGATATACAAAATGCATCATCTTACTATCCTTGTCAAGTCACTTCAAATTCCTATTTTACAAGTTTTTAAATATACTTTCTAAATGCCAAAAAAATGTCCAATTGTAGTGCTAAGGTTACTAAAGCCCAAAACTCAAGATGACATCTATCAATATTTCAGTTTTCATTCTTCTGTGGGATGAACAATTGGTCCATACAAAGTACCTATGCAGTTGAATCTGGAAAAATCTTCAACTGACAATTTTGTTCCTTTGAAGACTTAATAACATGATCTATAATTCTGATCATCATTAAGACAGTCAACGACACCGTTAATAACTATGACATATAAATGCAAAAATAAACACAGTTCTTGCCATCCCAGGAACAAAAAAAGATAATAAAAGTTCAATAAAAATAGGAAAGATATTTCAGATACATCAACAAAAGCTAACTATTTTCACAAGGAAGCTTTGCCCACTCTTTTGGAGTACAAAAGGTCAACATCAGATCTCTTATATAGAATGTCAATTTCTGGGAAGGCCACTGCAGAGGAGTTTCACTGGGACTTCCATAAACCGTGTTCCTAAATTATTAGTTAGCTGTACAACTTCATTCATGAGGTTGGGCAGGAAGATGGATGCTATCACTTAATCTTTTTTGCATCTGAAGTCCAAGATTTCTGATAAGTGTATTCTGTTTTTATATCATTAGAAAAAAAAAAAAAAAAAGCAAGTTTAAAAAGCTTGAAACAGTCTCAAAAATAGGATAAAGTTTCAGTTTGATTCTAAAATTGGCCAAAATTGCAAGGGTTTCTTCTTTGGATGCAAACTTTTTTTCCATCCCTCATTTCAATGTACACATCGAGTTTAGATCATCACAAGATGACGCAAGATTCTTTCAATGGTGTTATTTATCATAACAGGAAGGATTCAACACTGGACATTTTGCCAAGGATGAAGCACAGTTTTAAGTACCTCCTATATCATAAACTACAATGGAAAATGTAGCCTCAGGAAGCATCTAAAAGTGTTATAAAGGATTTTTAAGGCCACATGACTATATTTGGATTAGTAATTATATACCAGAGGACTTTTCACAGGGAAATCAGGAAACAATGTCTATAAGTTTGTGATTATCAGTGGGGAAAAAATTTTACCCATTTTTCTACTGAATGTGTCTAAATGGGTTTTTCACCAAATATCTTTGTACCTTTCATTCAACACACACACAAAGGCAGAGTTAAACTGAACTGGATGACATGGGTACCTGTCTACAATAAGCATGCAGAAGTGGTTTTAACCTCTCTTTACAGATACTGTGCTTACACACATACCTCATCTTTTCACAGATGTTATTATGGATAGACTAATCTGGGAAACAGGAATGTTTATGTAATCAAAGCACAGATGTTCATAAGCAGAACTGTGGAACTGCAGGCATGGCTAAAGCCAAAGGGAATCACTAAGAAGACTTTAAATAGACTGAAAACACCGTCTTTCTTTCCTCTCATTCTTTTCAAAATTTAATATCTACATTATACACTAGTAGCCAGTACTTACTGAGTGCCTTTTCATGTGCCAGAAACAACGCCTGGCAGTTTTGTATTCATTCTCATTCTTATAGAACAGTAATTATTATCCCCACCTGTCAAGCAGGAAAACTAAGAGAAAGATAAATCTGACACTTTCCTGGTGAAAGCATTATTCTGGCTACAGGCCATCAGATAAGCCCACGGGAGAATGCAAGGAAGTTAAGGGACATAGATTTAAAGGCCATTTGTACAAAGAGAACAGTTGCCGTTTCATTCTCACAGTTCAGTTTGGATGAAATGTAGGACAGGAAAATTAAATGCTGGATTTTAGAGTATAAGCTAGATGTTCTGTGAAAGTTCTGAAAAGAGTAAAGATTCAGGTATAATCAGAGAAGGCTTCATGGAAGAGGCAGGATTTGAACTAGTCCCAAGAGAAAAGGACTAGTCTAGAGGCAGGATTCGAACTAGCCCCAAGAGAAAAGGACTATTCTACCCAAGAGAACAAAATATGAAAAGATACAGAGATACAAGTGACTTATGTCATTAATTAATCCAGCTAATTAAAAAAATGAAACCAACAATGATGATTATAATTCTAACAGAGTAGTACAAAAAACAAAGAGATTTAGGACTGAGTTGTGGCCTCCATCATTTATGTCTGTTTATCTCTGACAAAGTTGTAAGATGGGAGTGACAAGACCTGTCCTATTTCCTCATAAGGTTTTTGTAGAAATAAAACCCACAAAGTGTCTGAATGTATCCTGTAAACATAAACATTTACTCAGAGAGAAGACATTATTATTACATAACAGGCAAAGTTGATTTTCCTCACAAACATCCATTCTTGGAAAATTTCCAGCTACAAACTGAAAATCTCAGTAGAAACAGTTTTGCTTCCTCTTCTCGGAGTTCTTCACTGGATATTTATACAGTGCTCTGTGAGTAAAACTGAGAGTCTGAGGCTAGCTTTCAGACAAGCAAAATCCAAATTTATTACCAGTTTAATGGATTTAACTGGTTACTGATTGAATGTCAGACATTTAGAAACCATCCAAATAGGTTCAAATGATCAATCTAATGAAGATACTACATAAGAAGTACTCATAGGTTATGATCTACCCCTAAATTGAAGATTCTTTGTCTTCCCTTAAAGGATAAAAGAGCCAGTATATGGGCATATGCCAAAATCGTCTAGACAGCGTCTGTGGCACATTATAAGGGAGTAGAAACAGTACACAAGGGGATGGGTTAATAATGGAAATGTAGGCAGAGCTCTATGTCTGCTTCCATCAGAGCTAAAAACTATAATGATGTAAGATATAGAAGGCTGGCATCATTTGGGGACCAGAGGCCAGAGGCAGCTTGTAAATGCTCTGCCAAGTTTGGGAATATTAGGGAGTTAACATTTATGAATTGTAATAAAGGGTAATACTGAAAGTATTAAGCAAAGTTTGCCCCTCATGGATTTGTTTGCCTGGGCCTATGGTCAGGGGTACATTCTTACACCTCAGGTATACAAGAACCCAATTCATAATAATGAGTCTTTTTTGCACTTGCCATTAATGATATAGACCAAATACTTGGTGTGGAAAATCATTATAGTAGAAAGAGTATGTGGTGGTGGTGGTTTAGTCACTGAGTCACGTTTGACTCTTTTGTGGCCCCATGGACTGTATGCTCCTTTGTCCATACAGATTCTCCAGGCAGGAATACTGGAATGGGTTGCCATTTCCTTCTCTGGGAGATCTTCCCAACCCAGGGATTGGACCCATATCTCCTGCACTGCAGGAGGATTCTTTACCTCTGAGCCACCAGAGATGCCAGAAAGAGTATAGTAGAAGTCTAGGTCAGCATGGATCAGTCAAGGCACTACTATACTTCACTTGCAAGGGCGCTCCCTCTCGTTTCCAGGTAGCCTCTTATCTCTCCATACTGGATGAGATGCCACCCAAAGGCTCTACAGAAACACACACTAAAAAAGCAGATAAGCTTACACACTCATATAATCAACTTCACATGCACATTCACACACATAAACATACAAACATCTCCCCGTGCTCTGCCAGATTTAAAACAGAATGAAGGTTACTGTAAATAAGTTTTGACTTCCAGCATGTTCATGAGTTAGGGTCATGTGCACATGACTTTGGGAATCTGTCATGTCTTAGTTTGCCTTTAATGAACTAACTGTACCTCAGTTCAGGCATGTCACTATTAAAAATTAAAGAAAGAAAAGTACACATAGAATTTGGATGGAAGATTCTTTGTCTTCCTTAAAGGATAAAAGAGCCAGTATATGGGCATATGCCAAAATCGTCTAGACAGCGTCTGTGGCACATTATAAGGGAGTAGAAACAGTACACAAGGGGATGGGTTAATAATGGAAATGTAGGCAGAGCTCTATGTCTGCTTCCATCAGAGCTAAAAACTATAATGATGTAAGATATAGAAGGCTGGCATCATTTGGGGACCAGAGGCCAGAGGCAGCTTGTAAATGCTCTGCCAAGTTTGGGAATATTAGGGAGTTAACATTTATGAATTGTAATAAAGGGTAATACTGAAAGTATTAAGCAAAGTTTGCCCCTCATGGATTTGTTTGCCTGGGCCTATGGTCAGGGGTACATTCTTACACCTCAGGTATACAAGAACCCAATTCATAATAATGAGTCTTTTTTGCACTTGCCATTAATGATATAAACCAAATACTTGGTGTGGAAAATCATTATAGTAGAAAGAGTATGTGGTGGTGGTGGTTTAGTCACTGAGTCACGTTTGACTCTTTTGTGGCCCCATGGACTGTATGCTCCTTTGTCCATACAGATTCTCCAGGCAGGAATACTGGAATGGGTTGCCATTTCCTTCTCTGGGAGATCTTCCCAACCCAGGGATTGGACCCATATCTCCTGCACTGCAGGAGGATTCTTTACCTCTGAGCCACCAGAGATGCCAGAAAGAGTATAGTAGAAGTCTAGGTCAGCATGGATCAGTCAAGGCACTACTATACTTCACTTGCAAGGGCGCTCCCTCTCGTTTCCAGGTAGCCTCTTATCTCTCCATACTGGATGAGATGCCACCCAAAGGCTCTACAGAAACACACACTAAAAAAGCAGATAAGCTTACACACTCATATAATCAACTTCACATGCACATTCACACACATAAACATACAAACATCTCCCCGTGCTCTGCCAGATTTAAAACAGAATGAAGGTTACTGTAAATAAGTTTTGACTTCCAGCATGTTCATGAGTTAGGGTCATGTGCACATGACTTTGGGAATCTGTCATGTCTTAGTTTGCCTTTAATGAACTAACTGTACCTCAGTTCAGGCATGTCACTATTAAAAAATGGCTTGAATGTTATACACGTAACACATATGAACAGATATGTTTTAGGAGAGTCCCAGGTTCATTTGATATTAGAAATATTGAGAATACTTTTCAAGGCTTAAAATCTTAAGTGAATACTTCATTATCTGGAACTACAGAGAGATAAATAACCCCATCTCTTATCAACTAATTTCACCAATTATTTTTTCTCCATTTAGAGAACTTAGTTATTGGCATTCACATAGCTTAGTACCATATCACTAAATACTTGATGAGATAGTTATACTGAAAGAGACAATATAGGCAAACCCTTGTATTTTCTCTGCAACAGTGATATTTAATAAGTAAGATTATAAACTATTATTCTTCACTGAGGAATAGACCAAGCAAAAAAATGACATTCAATACATACAATTTCCTCAAAAAGTTTTAGTGTACTGACCCTAAATCTGATAGACATCAGGTTCTAAACAATACTGCCTAAGGTAACATAGTGCTTCCCTCACTGCTCAGTTGGTAAGAAATCTGCCTACAATGCAGGAGACCCAGGTTCGATCCCTGGGTGGGGAAGATCCCCCAGACAAGAAAATCGCAACCTACTCCAGTATTCTGGTCTGGAGAATCCTATGGACAGAGGAACCTGGCAGGCTACAATCCATGGGGTCTCAAGAGTTGGATACAACTTAGCAACAAAACCACCACCACCGAGGTAAGACAGTAGCCCAACAGTCTACTGAAATTACAACCTTTTTGCATTGTGCACAGTTGTATTAAACCATTAAACTGCTTGAATATTCTATAATTGGCTGGGGAGTAAAGTTGGTGTTTCTTAACAAAACTGTTTTTTAAGTCTTATTTTTTATTTTAATATTATACCTGCTGATGATGTATTTTTTTTTTTTTTTTTTGACCTCAGGAGCATGTTTGACTCCAGCTGCTGAAATTATTTAGTGGCATATATAGATTTTGTTAGTATCCAAAACTACAAAGCAATTTCATATCAAAGTGACATAGCCTTCAGAAACAGAATGAAGGTTACTGTAAATAAGTTTTGACTTCCAGCATGTTCATGAGTTAGGGTCATGTGCACATGACTTTGGGAATCTGTCATGTCTTAGTTTGCCTTTAATGAACTAACTGTACCTCAGTTCAGGCATGTCACTATTAAAAAATGGCTTGAATGTTATACACGTAACACATATGAACAGATATGTTTTAGGAGAGTCCCAGGTTCATTTGATATTAGAAATATTGAGAATACTTTTCAAGGCTTAAAATCTTAAGTGAATACTTCATTATCTGGAACTACAGAGAGATAAATAACCCCATCTCTTATCAACTAATTTCACCAATTATTTTTCTCCATTTAGAGAACGTAGTTATTGGCATTCACATAGCTTAGTACCATATCACTAAATACTTGATGAGATAGTTATACTGAAAGAGACAATATAGGCAAACCCTTGTATTTTCTCTGCAACAGTGATATTTAATAAGTAAGATTATAAACTATTATTCTTCACTGAGGAATAGACCAAGCAAAAAAATGACATTCAATACATACAATTTCCTCAAAAAGTTTTAGTGTACTGACCCTAAATCTGATAGACATCAGGTTCTAAACAATACTGCCTAAGGTAACATAGTGCTTCCCTCACTGCTCAGTTGGTAAGAAATCTGCCTACAATGCAGGAGACCCAGGTTCGATCCCTGGGTGGGGAAGATCCCCCAGACAAGAAAATCGCAACCTACTCCAGTATTCTGGTCTGGAGAATCCTATGGACAGAGGAACCTGGCAGGCTACAATCCATGGGGTCTCAAGAGTTGGATACAACTTAGCAACAAAACCACCACCACCGAGGTAAGACAGTAGCCCAACAGTCTACTGAAATTACAACCTTTTTGCATTGTGCACAGTTGTATTAAACCATTAAACTGCTTGAATATTCTATAATTGGCTGGGGAGTAAAGTTGGTGTTTCTTAACAAAACTGTTTTTTAAGTCTTATTTTTTATTTTAATATTATACCTGCTGATGATGTATTTTTTTTTTTTTTTTTTGACCTCAGGAGCATGTTTGACTCCAGCTGCTGAAATTATTTAGTGGCATATATAGATTTTGTTAGTATCCAAAACTACAAAGCAATTTCATATCAAAGTGACATAGCCTTCAGCTTTTGCATCTCTGAATGATGAGCAACATTACTTTAAATGGCATCTTTTTTGTCAGAGTTGCTTGAGATAAAGACAGAATGAACCCATTTGTATAAATTGTGGCTTTGTTATTGAAGGATTATAAAAATATATTATGTTGCACTTACACCTAAAACTATTAAGTTAGTTAAAATATGCCATCTTTTTCACTAGAAAAACTAGCGAGTGCTTAAAATGCAGTCATCAATCACAAGTAATTCACTAAATACACATTTGAAGCAGCAATAGAAGAAAGCAAGCACTGTTGAGCCGATCATCTGTCACTAAGTCAAGTAGCTCCATTTTTCATTGAACGAAGTGACTAAAGACTTTCAAGGACTACAGTATAGATAATTCCAAATTGAATTCCTGTTCCAAGGGGACAACCCTTCACATGCTGTCATTTGGGGGGATGTTTTCTGGGTTGGTATATAAATTAACTTTGAAAGGTAAACCTCCATGACTTTTTCCTATACGAGTCTGTATGTTTCAATTTAGTTATGGAAAACATTCACCCAGGCAGTCCTCACCTTGTTTTTACAGTCACAAATAGTTGTCAAAAGGGAAATAATATGTAAAGACTCTTATTCATAAAGCCTCAAACTATCTTTTAAGTCAGGTTTAATTTAGTAGTCGGCTAAGGTCACCAGATGTTTTTCATTATGCAGGATAATCTTGGATTTCAACTTCCTATCCCATTCTCATTGATATTTTCTGTCCTCATTGGGCCTGGCTCCTTTCCAGACCTACATAACATTACTCTGGGCCAGAGCAATTATCCATCCTTTGCAGAAATGTTTTCTCTGACCTATACCAAGAAACATTTTAAAAGAGAAGATGCTTTTGGTTCCCCATGAAATAAAATGCAAAATGCTAACAGAATCTCTGAGCTACTCCATCTTTAGTATCATTTCCTGCTATCCTCCTCCTGCCCCTTTGCTCTTTTAACAAAAGTTATTTCGCTTGGGAAAGGGTCTTGGCCACTTTGGCTAGCATGTTTGACTCAGCTGGGCATATATAGAAATCCAAAACTACAAAGCAATTTCATATCAAAGTGACATAGCCTTCAGCTTTTGCATCTCTGAATGATGAGCAACATTACTTTAAATGGCATCTTTTTTGTCAGAGTTGCTTGAGATAAAGACAGAATGAACCCATTTGTATAAATTGTGGCTTTGTTATTGAAGGATTATAAAAATATATTATGTTGCACTTACACCTAAAACTATTAAGTTAGTTAAAATATGCCATCTTTTTCACTAGAAAAACTAGCGAGTGCTTAAAATGCAGTCATCAATCACAAGTAATTCACTAAATACACATTTGAAGCAGCAATAGAAGAAAGCAAGCACTGTTGAGCCGATCATCTGTCACTAAGTCAAGTAGCTCCATTTTTCATTGAACGAAGTGACTAAAGACTTTCAAGGACTACAGTATAGATAATTCCAAATTGAATTCCTGTTCCAAGGGGACAACCCTTCACATGCTGTCATTTGGGGGGATGTTTTCTGGGTTGGTATATAAATTAACTTTGAAAGGTAAACCTCCATGACTTTTTCCTATACGAGTCTGTATGTTTCAATTTAGTTATGGAAAACATTCACCCAGGCAGTCCTCACCTTGTTTTTACAGTCACAAATAGTTGTCAAAAGGGAAATAATATGTAAAGACTCTTATTCATAAAGCCTCAAACTATCTTTTAAGTCAGGTTTAATTTAGTAGTCGGCTAAGGTCACCAGATGTTTTTCATTATGCAGGATAATCTTGGATTTCAACTTCCTATCCCATTCTCATTGATATTTTCTGTCCTCATTGGGCCTGGCTCCTTTCCAGACCTACATAACATTACTCTGGGCCAGAGCAATTATCCATCCTTTGCAGAAATGTTTTCTCTGACCTATACCAAGAAACATTTTAAAAGAGAAGATGCTTTTGGTTCCCCATGAAATAAAATGCAAAATGCTAACAGAATCTCTGAGCTACTCCATCTTTTTAGTATCATTTCCCTGCTATCCTCCTCCTGCCCCCTTTTGCTCTTTTAACAAAAGTTATTTCGCTTGGGAAAGGGTCTTGGCCACTTTTGGCTGAGCAACTGCAGTGGGATTACTAGGAATCATAGCAGAGTCCAAGCGAAAATTCCAAAACCAAACATTCTGGCAAGGGGCAATTAAGACTCGTGGTTGGGCTTTTAGGCTCAGAAACACAGGATCTAATCAGGATCTGAAGTAAAGCAGATGCAGCAAAAAGGAAGTGAGGTCATAAACATACAAGAACTGGGCCAATGGCCAAGCCAAGATCACAAAAGAGGTAGGGTTCAAACTGACAAATGGCAGCAGGGTAGGGACAAACAGCAGGTCACTAATTGACAGAACAGAGGGGAAATATGTGGCTTCTCGTTTTCTGTATGAATCTGAGGTCAGCATAACTTCCTTATTCTCAGTTATTTTTCCTGTCTTTGAGGTGAGGTCTTGAGCACTGATGGGAGAGGAGGTATGCCACAGCAATACTCTACAACCTTGCCACTTTGATGTCTTGAAGGACTCAGTTTTAAGTACAGCCAGCTTTGTTGCAGGTCACCACAAATAAGCCCATATGACAGCAGCAAAAGCTAGTATGATGTCAGCTTAGTACAAACTATGGGGACTTAAAAGGATTTTATATCTCCAGGACTCATTTTTCCCAACACAGTACTTCTGTCTCATGCACACAGATACCCCATCCTCATTTTAACTCACCTCTTAAGTAGACCCAAAACTAAGATTTTAATAATTATTCCTTTAGGTTAACCAAGTTTGATCTTTTACCTCTTTCCCCCAATTTCTCACCTGATTTAATATTCATGACTCTCTTCTCTGGAGCTGGCTGCTTCAGCCACTTATGTCTTATGCCTTTTCAATCTTTCCCTTATTCCTAGACACAGCTTCTCCTTAATCCTTGGCATATACATTTGGTGCTTAATGAGCAGTATTTCTAACAGCTTCTCCTTAATCTGGAGTATCCATTTCCTGCTATAAAAATTTTTTGGGGTTCCCCATGAAATAAAATGCAAAATGCTAACAGAATCTCTGAGCTACTCCATCTTTTAGTATCATTTCCTGCTATCCTCCTCCTGCCCCCTTTTGCTCTTTTAACAAAAGTTATTTCGCTTGGGAAAGGGTCTTGGCCACTTTTGGCTGAGCAACTGCAGTGGGATTACTAGGAATCATAGCAGAGTCCAAGCGAAAATTCCAAAACCAAACATTCTGGCAAGGCAATTAAGACTCGTGGTTGGGCTTTTAGGCTCAGAAACACAGGATCTAATCAGGATCTGAAGTAAAGCAGATGCAGCAAAAAGGAAGTGAGGTCATAAACATACAAGAACTGGGCCAATGGCCAAGCCAAGATCACAAAAGAGGTAGGGTTCAAACTGACAAATGGCAGCAGGGTAGGGACAAACAGCAGGTCACTAATTGACAGAACAGAGGGAACTATGTGGCTTCTCGTTTTCTGTATGAATCTGAGGTCAGCATAACTTCCTTATTCTCAGTTATTTTTCCTGTCTTTGAGGTGAGGTCTTGAGCACTGATGGGAGAGGAGGTATGCCACAGCAATACTCTACAACCTTGCCACTTTGATGTCTTGAAGGACTCAGTTTTAAGTACAGCCAGCTTTGTTGCAGGTCACCACAAATAAGCCCATATGACAGCAGCAAAAGCTAGTATGATGTCAGCTTAGTACAAACTATGGGGACTTAAAAGGATTTTATATCTCCAGGACTCATTTTTCCCAACACAGTACTTCTGTCTCATGCACACAGATACCCCATCCTCATTTTAACTCACCTCTTAAGTAGACCCAAAACTAAGATTTTAATAATTATTCCTTTAGGTTAACCAAGTTTGATCTTTTACCTCTTTCCCCCAATTTCTCACCTGATTTAATATTCATGACTCTCTTCTCTGGAGCTGGCTGCTTCAGCCACTTATGTCTTATGCCTTTTCAATCTTTCCCTTATTCCTAGACACAGCTTCTCCTTAATCCTTGGCATATACATTTGGTGCTTAACGAGGGCAGTATTTCTCTAGTAATCCACCTCTGTGACATTGCTCAAATCTTCATGTAATCTCAGCTATTTCCCTAGTTAGAGGGGCTGGAGCCAAGTGGAGGATACTTATAGCCCAGGACAGACGGATGGGGGAGGGCATTTAGGGGGTGGGCTAGAATACCTAGAAGAACAAGGAGCCAATAATATTTATAAATGCTGAATCACAACCATTTTATTTTGATGAAATGTGAATATTTAGGCTCTTCCTGGCTGTTAGTTTTGATGACTTCTTTTCTTTCTAGAGCTAAAATAATTCCTTTAGCAGCTTTATTGGGCTTTCTGATACCAAATTATCCATCTCATAATTTTAAGCTCTAACAGCAATCTTTGATCAAACCATTACTCAAGTACCACGCTGAAGGAAAAAAAAAAAAAAAAAAAAAAGCTTCCTTCTCAATCCAAATCATTTAACTTAAAAGTTAATGAGTGTGGCTAAAAATTCAGCCACCTGACTGCTTTCTTAAATCACTATAATGATTTCTGTTTCACTGGAAAATTCTGGATTACAGTGTTTTCCTATGTGTGCTAAGCCACTTTAGTCAGGTCCAACTCTTTAAGATCCTATGGACTGTAGCCCGCTAGACTCCTCTGTCTGTGGGATTTCCCAACCAAGAATACTGGAGTGGGTTGCCATGCCCTGCTCCAAGGGATCTTCCCAACCCAGCAATGGAACCCATGTCTCTTATATCTCCTGCCTTCACAGACAGGTTCTTCAACACTATCGTCACCTGGGAAGCCTGATATTAGGATTGCTTAGATACAGTCCAAGACAGAGTTCTCAGCACCTGTTTCTAGATAGGTAGTTTCAGAAATTCTCATTTTACCAGTTCATCTCATTTGGACAGTTAACAAAAAAGTACAATTATGATCCTATACCTTATGTATACATGAAGTACACTGGAAACATTTTTTCAAACTTGACAAGAAAATGAAAATCAGCATAGATAAAACATTACAATTCAGATACATTGTTACTGGGATCATTTTGCAAAGAACTGCAAGTCTAATTTTAGAGTTTGCTACTTTTACTGATATATGTACAGACACTATACTCTTTGTAGCATGGCTTGCAAAGCCTGTTTACTAGCAAAACAAAAAAATTTATAACTCTTTGTCATTTAGCAATTTCCCTAGTTAGAGGGCTGGAGCCAAGTGGAGGATACTTATAGCCCAGGACAGACGGATGGGGGAGGGCATTTAGGGGGTGGGCTAGAATACCTAGAAGAACAAGGAGCCAATAATATTTATAAATGCTGAATCACAACCATTTTATTTTGATGAAATGTGAATATTTAGGCTCTTCCTGGCTGTTAGTTTTGATGACTTCTTTTCTTTCTAGAGCTAAAATAATTCCTTTAGCAGCTTTATTGGGCTTTCTGATACCAAATTATCCATCTCATAATTTTAAGCTCTAACAGCAATCTTTGATCAAACCATTACTCAAGTACCACGCTGAAGGAAAAAAAAAAAAAAAAGCTTCCTTCTCAATCCAAATCATTTAACTTAAAAGTTAATGAGTGTGGCTAAAAATTCAGCCACCTGACTGCTTTCTTAAATCACTATAATGATTTCTGTTTCACTGGAAAATTCTGGATTACAGTGTTTTCCTATGTGTGCTAAGCCACTTTAGTCAGGTCCAACTCTTTAAGATCCTATGGACTGTAGCCCGCTAGACTCCTCTGTCTGTGGGATTTCCCAACCAAGAATACTGGAGTGGGTTGCCATGCCCTGCTCCAAGGGATCTTCCCAACCCAGCAATGGAACCCATGTCTCTTATATCTCCTGCCTTCACAGACAGGTTCTTCAACACTATCGTCACCTGGGAAGCCTGATATTAGGATTGCTTAGATACAGTCCAAGACAGAGTTCTCAGCACCTGTTTCTAGATAGGTAGTTTCAGAAATTCTCATTTTACCAGTTCATCTCATTTGGACAGTTAACAAAAAAGTACAATTATGATCCTATACCTTATGTATACATGAAGTACACTGGAAACATTTTTTCAAACTTGACAAGAAAATGAAAATCAGCATAGATAAAACATTACAATTCAGATACATTGTTACTGGGATCATTTTGCAAAGAACTGCAAGTCTAATTTTAGAGTTTGCTACTTTTACTGATATATGTACAGACACTATACTCTTTGTAGCATGGCTTGCAAAGCCTGTTTACTAGCATATAATATCAATAAGAAGAAAGAAGTAAATAATAAATTCTTCAGTGTTCAAAGCATCATAATTCTTGCACAGCAAATTTAGTTTTAAAAAATAAATTATGATGATTTTTTATTTCGAACACTCTACAAAAGGACTCTCACTATTAGATAACTTAAAAAAGCAATTTACATGCAACTATATTTACTCAGTCCTCAGAAAGTGACAATAAAAATTATGTATATATGCACATATATACACATCTATATGCAAATAATGAGCCTGCATAGTTTCAGAATTTTGATATAAGACATTCATCCATTAAATTATTTCTTTTATTAAGAAGTGAAGATTTCAAGACATTTATTTTCATTCCAACTTTGATTTCCTTTTCTGGTTTGAGTGCATTCAGTATTTGAGAATGTTTATATATATATATATACACACACATACTCATCTGTAGTACCACCCAGACTATACCCCAAAATAAAATTTGAAAAGCTAAGAAAATATGCTGCAGTGTCAGAAATACACAGAAGACTCTTCTGGCTCTTCCTAAAATGACTTCTATACTCAGTGGTCAATGCTTGGAATACCACCCACTGAGATGCATTACTTCAGCTTAAGAATTTGGTGACCTGTTCCAGTGAAAAGCATTCTACAAGAAGAAACATATGTAGTTACTGGAATTTTATGTTAACTAGTTTACCAGCTCATATTCTAAAACCTTGGAAAAGAAACTGAGTAGAGCTTAGAGACCTGATGCCTAAAGGATTACTACTTATAAGACAGAAGAAGTGTTTAGTGCTGAATTTCAACCTCACTTATTTTAAAATTTGGGCTAGGGTGAATTTTAACTATAAGTATTAATGTGTGATAATCATTTCATTAGCATATTTGCATGTGCATTTCTATAAGTTTTAACACATGCACAGTCTATGTAACTGTCACCACTGATAGGATACAAAACAGCTCCAACACTGATTTACCACATGCTACTCCTTTTTAATCTCTGTCCCCATCCTTAAACCCTTGGTAGCCACTGAACTCATCTCTCCATATAGCTTCACTTTTTCCAGAATGTGGTCTAAACGGAATTATATAGGATGTGATCTCTTGTGTCTGGTTTCCTTCACCAAGCATAATGTACTTGAGATTCCTTTATACATTTATTTTCTTGGGCGCCAAAATCACTGTGAGTGGTGACTCAAGCCATGAAATTAAAGGACACTTTATCCTTGGAAGGAAAACTATGATAAACCTAGAAAATGTATCTAAAAGCAAAGACATCATTTTGCTGACAAAGGCCCATATAGTCAAAGCTGTACTGGTTTTTCCAGTATTCACATACCCATGTGAGAGTTGGACCATAAAGAAGACTGAGCACAGAAGAATTGATGTTTTTGACAGCTACATGCAAAAAAATGAAGTTGGAACATTCCCTGACACCATACACAAAGATCAACTCAAAATGGATTAAAGACCTAAATGTAATAAGACCAGAAACCATCAAACTCTTAGAGGAGAATATAGGCAAAACACTCAAGGAGGGGCTTCCCTGGTGGTCCAGTGGGTAAGGACACCGCCTTGCAGTACAAGGGGTGCTGGTTCAATCCCTGGCATGGGAAGATCCCACATGGTGCGGAGTGGCTGGACCGATGTGTCCAATTACCAAGCTGGAGCTCTGGAGCGCCCAGAGCCGGTGCTCTGTGATGACAGAGGCCACCGCGATGGGAGGCCCACAGGGGCCAAAGAACAAAGATGGATGAAAATAGATAAATTAAAGACCAAGAGAAGTGGTCCGCCCACCCCCTCCCCCCCCCACCCCCGCCCCCCCAAAGAAAAACAAAAACATGAAGAAAACACTCAAGGACATAAATCAGGGCAAGATCTTCTCTGACCCACCTACTAGAATAGTGGAACTAAAAACAAAAATGAACATGTGGGACCCAATGAAACTTAAAAGCTTTTGTACAGCAAAAGAAACTACAGAAAAGCTGAACAGACAACCCACAGAATGGGAGAAAATAATAGCAAATAAAATAACAGACAAAGAATTAATCTCCAAAATCTGCAAGCAACTCAGACAACTCAGCACAGGAAAAAAAAAATAACAGAAACTCTAAAGGACATAAGATGTCCCCACCAAGGCATATTTTGCTACTTTTCCAGAATGTGGTCTAAACGGAATTATATAGGATGTGATCTCTTGTGTCTGGTTTCCTTCACCAAGCATAATGTACTTGAGATTCCTTTATACATTTATTTTCTTGGGCGCCAAAATCACTGTGAGTGGTGACTCAAGCCATGAAATTAAAGGACACTTTATCCTTGGAAGGAAAACTATGATAAACCTAGAAAATGTATCTAAAAGCAAAGACATCATTTTGCTGACAAAGGCTCATATAGTCAAAGCTGTACGGGTTTTTTCCAGTATTCACATACCCATGTGAGAGTTGGACCATAAAGAAGACTGAGCACAGAAGAATTGATGTTTTTGACAGCTACATGCAAAAAAATGAAGTTGGAACATTCCCTGACACCATACACAAAGATCAACTCAAAATGGATTAAAGACCTAAATGTAATAAGACCAGAAACCATCAAACTCTTAGAGGAGAATATAGGCAAAACACTCAAGGAGGGGCTTCCCTGGTGGTCCAGTGGGTAAGGACACCGCCTTGCAGTACAAGGGGTGCTGGTTCAATCCCTGGCATGGGAAGATCCCACATGGTGCGGAGTGGCTGGACCGATGTGTCCAATTACCAAGCTGGAGCTCTGGAGCGCCCAGAGCCGGTGCTCTGTGATGACAGAGGCCACCGCGATGGGAGGCCCACAGGGGCCAAAGAACAAAGATGGATGAAAATAGATAAATTAAAGACCAAGAGAAGTGGTCCGCCCACCCCCTCCCTCCCCAACCCGCGCCCCACCAAAGAAAAACAAAAACATGAAGAAAACACTCAAGGACATAAATCAGGGCAAGATCTTCTCTGACCCACCTACTAGAATAGTGGAACTAAAAACAAAAATGAACATGTGGGACCCAATGAAACTTAAAAGCTTTTGTACAGCAAAAGAAACTACAGAAAAGCTGAACAGACAACCCACAGAATGGGAGAAAATAATAGCAAATAAAATAACAGACAAAGAATTAATCTCCAAAATCTGCAAGCAACTCAGACAACTCAGCACAGGAAAACGAACAACCCAATCAAAAAATGGGAAAAAGATCTAGACAGACACCTCTCCAAAGAGGACATACAGATGGCCCCAAAACACATGAAATGATGCTCAACTTCGCTTATAATTAGAGAAATGCAAATCAAAACTACAATGAGATACCACCTCACACCTGTCAGAATGGCCATCATCCACAAATCAACAGACAATAAATGCTAGAGAGGGTGGGGAGAAAAGGGAACACTCCTGCATTGCTGGTGAGAAAGTCAATTGATACAGCCTCTAAGGAAGACAGTATGCAGATCTCTTAAAAAAGAGCACTCTATGACCCAGCAATCCCACTCTTAGGCTTATACCCTGATGAAATCAAAACTGAAAGAAGCACCTGTACCCCAATGCTCATTGCAGCTCTCTATACAATAGCTAGAACATGGAAGCAACCTACATGCCCATCGACAAATTAATGGATACAGAAGCTCTGGTACATATATACAATGGAATACTACACAGCTGTAAAGAGAAATGCAGAAGAATCAGCCCTAATGAGGTGGCTGAATCTAGAACCTATCCTAAAAAGTGAAGTTAGTCAGAAAGAGAAAGACAAGTACAATATACTAACACATATATATGGAATCTACTAGGGTGGTGATGATGGCACATGCAGTGAAGTGACGGAAAGACAGACATGGGCAGTGGACATATGGACATTGTGGGGAAGGAACAGTGGGTGACAGGCATAAAGGAAGTAGCATGAAGGCCTGTACTATCATATGTGAAGAAAATAGCTACAGTCATTGCTCTGTGAAAAAAGCAGATACTTCAGGGGTGCTCTGTGACGGTCTGGAAGGGTGGGATGGGGGGGATATACATATGACTAATCTGAGAACATATATATCTGTAAACAACAAAACTCTGTAAAAGTTAAAAATAAAATAAAAGTTAAAAAAGAAAAAGAATTGATGTTTTCAAACCGTGGTGCTGGAGACGACTCTTGAAAGCCCTTTGGACAGCAAGGAGATTTAACCAATCAACCCTGAATATTCACTGGAAAGACTGATGCTGAAGCAAAAGCTCCAATACTTTGGCCATCTGATATAAAGAGCCAACATATTAGAAAAGACCCTGATGCTGGGAAAGATTGAAGGCAAAAAGAGAAGGGGGGCAGCAGAGGATGAGATGGTTAGACAGCATCATCGACTCATCTGACACGAATTTCAGCAAACTCAGGGAGACAGTGAAGGACAGGGAAGCCTGGCATGCTGCAGTCCATGGGATCACAAAGAATTGGATGTGACTTGGTGACTGAACAACCACAACATAGTGCTGCATGTATCGATGTTTCATTGTACTATTTTATTTTGTAAACAATCTGTTTGTTTATTCATTCTCTTATGGAGGGACATCTGGGCTGTTTTCAATTTTCAGAAATTATGTATTATGTTACTATAGATATTGTGTATAGATTTCTTGTATAAATGTAATTTTTAAGATCACTGAGTCACATGGTAAGTATACGTTTAAATTTTTTAGGGACTTGCCAAGCCATTTTCCAGAGTGGTTATGCCATTCTCCATTCCTCCAGGAATATATGAAAGCTTCAGTTGTTCCAAATCATTGTCAACACTTGGTATTATCAGTATTTTAATATTAGCTATTTTAATGGGTATATAATAGTAGCTCAAGGTGGTTTTAACTTGCATTCTCCTAATGACTAATAATCGGGCTTCCCAAGTGGCACTAGTGGTAAAGAATCTGCCTGCCAATGGAGGAGATGCAAGAGACACAGGCTTGATCCCTGGATTGGGAAGATCCCCTGGAGTAGGAAATGGGAACCCATTCCAGTATTCTTGCCTAGAAAATTTCATGGACAGAGGAGCCTGGTGGGCTACAGTTTACTTGCTTCTACTCTATGACTTGTCATTTCATTATTTTCACGGTATCTTTCAGAGAGCAAAGTTTTAAATTCTGATAAAGTCCAATCTAATCAATTATTTTCATGCTTTTCCTGACATGTCCATATCATTAACTTCCATTTTAGGCTGGTCTGTGTACTTGTACACAAGAGGGAGAAAAAGACTTAGGTCAAAACATTTGTGATTCTGTTCCAGCTCAACAACTACCCTGAATATTCACTGGAAAGACTGATGCTGAAGCAAGCTCCAATACTTTGGCCATCTGATATAAAGAGCCAACATATTAGAAAAGACCCTGATGCTGGGAAAGATTGAAGGCAGAAGGATAAGAGGGCCACAGAGGATGAGATGGTTAGACAGCATCATCGACTCATCTGACACGAATTTCAGCAAACTCAGGGAGACAGTGAAGGACAGGGAAGCCTGGCATGCTGCAGTCCATGGGATCACAAAGAATTGGATGTGACTTGGTGACTGAACAACCACAACATAGTGCTGCATGTATCGATGTTTCATTGTACTATTTTATTTTGTAAACAATCTGTTTGTTTATTCATTCTCTTATGGAGGGACATCTGGGCTGTTTTCAATTTTCAGAAATTATGTATTATGTTACTATAGATATTGTGTATAGATTTCTTGTATAAATGTAATTTTTAAGATCACTGAGTCACATGGTAAGTATACGTTTAAATTTTTTAGGGACTTGCCAAGCCATTTTCCAGAGTGGTTATGCCATTCTCCATTCCTCCAGGAATATATGAAAGCTTCAGTTGTTCCAAATCATTGTCAACACTTGGTATTATCAGTATTTTAATATTAGCTATTTTAATGGGTATATAATAGTAGCTCAAGGTGGTTTTAACTTGCATTCTCCTAATGACTAATAATCGGGCTTCCCAAGTGGCACTAGTGGTAAAGAATCTGCCTGCCAATGGAGGAGATGCAAGAGACACAGGCTTGATCCCTGGATTGGGAAGATCCCCTGGAGTAGGAAATGGGAACCCATTCCAGTATTCTTGCCTAGAAAATTTCATGGACAGAGGAGCCTGGTGGGCTACAGTTTACTTGCTTCTACTCTATGACTTGTCATTTCATTATTTTCACGGTATCTTTCAGAGAGCAAAGTTTTAAATTCTGATAAAGTCCAATCTAATCAATTATTTTCATGCTTTTCCTGACATGTCCATATCATTAACTTCCATTTTAGGCTGGTCTGTGTACTTGTACACAAGAGGGAGAAAAAGACTTAGGTCAAAACATTTGTGATTCTGTTCCAGCTCAACAACTATAAACTTTGGTAAATCATTTAATTTTGTTGTGTCTTTGATTCTTCCTCCCTAAAGTGGAAATAATAATCCCTGGAATGTCTATCTCAGTTTTATATTCTCAGAGCCTAATGATACTGCAGACACTTAGCAGGAACTCAGTAAATATATAAATGAATAGGGTAACTTTAAGAATCAATTAAGATTATGTTAGTAAGTTAGAAGGACTTCCATGTTGGCTCAGATGGTAAAGAATCCACCTGCAGTGCGGGAGACCTGGGTTCAATCTCTGGGTTGGGAAGAAGATCACTTGGAAGAGGGCATGGCAACCCACTCCAGTATTCTTGCCTAGAGAATCCCCATGGACAAAAGGAGCGTGGCAGGCTGCAATCCATGGGGTCGCAAAGAGTTGGACATGACTGAGTGACTAAGCATACAGACAGTAAGCTAGAAAGTGTTATCTAATGTAGGGTGTGACTGTTATGGAACCAAATTTAAGCATAGATTCATATGTCTTTAATGTTTAAAGGAATATTAGAGGCTACAGCTATGGCACTTTCTATTTGTTGTGCCAATTGCTTAATTTTGTAGATGCAGCAACAAATAGAAGCATTTATTTAGCTTGCTTTATTTTGTTCTAGCAAAATGAACTAGGGATCCCTACCAAATGGAAAGTAATTTTGATAAGCTAAGAGAAATGTGACCAGTCAAATAGTTGATGAT
Source organism: Tragulus kanchil (assembly GCA_022376925.1). Lineage (NCBI taxonomy): Eukaryota > Metazoa > Chordata > Mammalia > Artiodactyla > Tragulidae > Tragulus > Tragulus kanchil. The sequence goes on along the minus strand of JAIOJX010000001.1, from coordinate 57,952,220 downwards.
TTTTAATTCTCACTGGATATACATATAGTCACTGTGGGGGAAAAATACGTTGATAGTCTCTATATTGTGCTTGACAATAAGCATGTGTATCAGTTCCATAAGCATGGTTGGACTAGAATATTAAACCTTGATCTATGTGGAAAGTAATAAAAAGGATAATAAAAATGTATCTGCTATACCAATGAGCAAGCCATTTATTAAAGACAAGTTTTATATATTAAAATTCTAGTTGATCTAATGATTCATTCACAGGCATGGTCCATAACATTACAACTGTTAGTCTCCCATCTGTCACTGAAACATATCATTAACTTCCATTGTAGGCTGGGCTGTGGACTTGTACACAAGAGGGAGAAAAAGACTTAGGTCAAAACATTTGTGATTCTGTTCCAGCTCAACAACTATAAACTTTGGTAAATCATTTAATTTTGTTGTGTCTTTGATTCTTCCTCCCTAAAGTGGAAATAATAATCCCTGGAATGTCTATCTCAGTTTTATATTCTCAGAGCCTAATGATACTGCAGACACTTAGCAGGAACTCAGTAAATATATAAATGAATAGGGTAACTTTAAGAATCAATTAAGATTATGTTAGTAAGTTAGAAGGACTTCCATGTTGGCTCAGATGGTAAAGAATCCACCTGCAGTGCGGGAGACCTGGGTTCAATCTCTGGGTTGGGAAGAAGATCACTTGGAAGAGGGCATGGCAACCCACTCCAGTATTCTTGCCTAGAGAATCCCCATGGACAAAAGGAGCGTGGCAGGCTGCAATCCATGGGGTCGCAAAGAGTTGGACATGACTGAGTGACTAAGCATACAGACAGTAAGCTAGAAAGTGTTATCTAATGTAGGGTGTGACTGTTATGGAACCAAATTTAAGCATAGATTCATATGTCTTTAATGTTTAAAGGAATATTAGAGGCTACAGCTATGGCACTTTCTATTTGTTGTGCCAATTGCTTAATTTTGTAGATGCAGCAACAAATAGAAGCATTTATTTAGCTTGCTTTATTTTGTTCTAGCAAAATGAACTAGGGATCCCTACCAAATGGAAAGTAATTTTGATAAGCTAAGAGAAATGTGACCAGTCAAATAGTTGATGATTTTTAATTCTCACTGGATATACATATAGTCACTGTGGGGGAAAAATACGTTGATAGTCTCTATATTGTGCTTGACAATAAGCATGTGTATCAGTTCCATAAGCATGGTTGGACTAGAATATTAAACCTTGATCTATGTGGAAAGTAATAAAAAGGATAATAAAAATGTATCTGCTATACCAATGAGCAAGCCATTTATTAAAGACAAGTTTTATATATTAAAATTCTAGTTGATCTAATGATTCATTCACAGGCATGGTCCATAACATTACAACTGTTAGTCTCCCATCTGTCACTGAAACAGAAAAAAATCAATTATTATACCCACTGCAAGATAATTGTTTGAATAAATAAAATGACTTCATGAAAAATTACTTTGGGTTAAAAACAACAAATTGGTCCTTTGATTTAGCAATAAGCTCCCAGGGTGTGGTAAGCAACTTCCCCAAGGTCTTGCTGGCACTTTATAATTGGTGTCTATATCCTAGGGTTTGCCCTGAACTCTCTGAATGTTCCCCACCCCACCCTCCAAATAACCTTGTATACTTTTTTTTAAATATAATATTGTTTTTCTAGAAAGTCTTTCATTAAGTCTTCTAGGACTCACTAGCATTCTTACCAGAGTTTCATTTCAAGAGAACTAAATTCAAAGTGAGTCAAACAAAAGCAAAGAAAAAGTACTTAATGATAGTGCTGAGTCAAATACTGGCAGAGCCAGCTTCTCCCAACTTCTCAACAAGTATTCCCATGGTCAGCCATAGAGGAGACTTTACATATGTATAGATACTGTTATTTCAGTAGCAGTTACAGCTACATCACCAATCTCTTTTCCATGTAGCTGAGGAATATTCAAAATCACTCAAATAGGTCATTTCTTAAACCTAAGATACATCCTCCTAGAAATGAAACTCACTGAACACGCGTCCATCATTAATAGAGTAGATGAGCTCCCCAAATCTTTTTCAGTTGCAATTTCCAGAGAGAGGGGTTGAACACTGGGGAGTATACTGAACACCGAATATGACAGTTATAGGGGTAGCATTCTAATGAGAAAGGTACAAAAATGCAGACTGAAGATATTGAATCTACTACCCATATTTGCAGAGGAACAGGTCCCTAAAGTTTGGGACATGAGTGTTCTTCGTTTGGTAAATTGAGCTTATCGATAAGCAGTTTATAAGCTTGGTCAATGTTTGTCCAGAGCCTATCCAAAAACCTTGGGATCTGATTTCCTGCAATGTATTCAAAGTTCTCATCACAGATTTCCTACCCCTACTTTCTTTTATAATGCCCTCTTTGCACCAACATTTCTTTTCCACTTTATCTTCTCTTGGTAATTTGCTCATGGGTTCCATGTCTTTCATTTTCCTACATCCATTTATAAACTTTCCTTTGTCCTATATGCTCTTGGTAAGTGTCCAGAAAGAATATCAAGAGCACACAGCTTCTTATCTATCTGAAAGACCTAAATTAGAAAGGTGGGGAACATGTTATTTCTTGAGATGACTTTCCCTGGAGTTTCTAACAAACGTCCTCTCTTTGCCTAAAGCTTTTGATAGTTTTGTTGAGTAGCAAGAAGAGATTTTCTATATTGTTTAAGACAAATAAGTGGGCTAAAAATAAAGAGTCAGATCCTGTTATGAAGCTATGGGGATATCAGAGGTCAGATAATACTTCCTGAGGCCTAACATGGGTCTGGAAGAAAAGCCTGAGGAATGTGACTTGTTTCTAAGGGAGATTTTGGTGCTGAAACATAATGGAAGGAAGATGAAGAGATGTTTGCACATACTCAGTCCTGTCTGACTCTTTGTGACCCGATGGACTGTAGCCCGCCAAGCTCCTCTGTCCATGAAATTTTCCAGGCAAGAATACTGGAGTGGGTTACCATTTCCTTCTCCAAGGAATCTTCCTGACCCAGGGACCGAATTCACATCTCCTGCATCTCTTTCACTGGCAGACAGATTCTTTACTACTGAGCCACCTGGTAATACTAAATAGAAAGGGATGTCACTATGCCTCTCTTCCATTTTGTTGTGTGTCTCTATCAGATTTGATTAGTCAGAAGCTGGGTACCTGATGGACATTACCTCTTATATCACATGTCAGTGGAAAGATCCCATTTATGAGCTGTTCTAACTCAGAAACTTTGGGGCAAGCTGCCTAGTACAACTGCCTCAGTCCTGTTATTGTTCAGTTGCTAAGTCATGTTCAACTGTACTGGTTTTTTGGGGGAGGGGGGCGTTGGGGAGGGAAGGGGGTGGGTGAGCCACTTCTATTGGTCTTTCATTTATCTATTTTCATCCATCTTTGTTCTTTGGCCCGTGTGGGCCTCCCATCGCGGTGGCCTCTGTTGTCGCAGAGCACCAGCTCTGGGCACATGCGCTCCAGAGCTCCGGCTCGGTAATAGGACACATTGGCCCTGCCGCTCTGCGGCACATGGGATCTTCCCAGGCCAGAGATCGAACCAGTGCCCCTTGCACTGCAAGGCGGTGTCCTTACCCACTGGACCACCAGGGAAGCCCAACTGTACTGTTTTTAATGCTATTCAGTTTGAGTTTCTGGTCAACTTTTCTTCATAATCAACCCTACCAACAGTGAAACACTCATTATCTATTCTGCAAATCCTTAGGTATCCAGTAAATACCTATTCAGCATATAGTTAGAAAAAAAGTCATGTTTCACATGAGTTTTATGTACCAGGATCAAATTGAAAATGCCTTGAAAACTGCTTTGCTTCATTAAATGGTAAATTTTCTTCAAGTCTTACCAAACATGTTTTACTAAAACAGCTAGCATATTATATAATGAGTTTGTAGACTCAGTACTATGCTATGCAACTGAGTATATTTAATGCTATAAACTATATTGTACTCAGTAAGCAAACAGTTTGATTGTATAGCTAAACAATTCTTTAACAGTATTAACCCAAATTGATCAAAAATGCTATCTCAAAGAATATGCTATAGTTTATAGATATCTGACCAAAAATGAAACTACAAGTCTCGTTAATTTCCAAATTACCAATAGCATCACTCTTTATGGTTTCAAATTTTTTTAATTGGTTAACTATTATCACAAGTTTTTAGTATACTAAAGATTAACAGCCTATTGAAAAAAGAGGCTGTATAACACATAAGAAGTGTTATTGGAAGATCTCACTGAGTTAGATGATAAACTCGGCATACACCCTGAATTTAAAATACTATGTCCTAACAGTAAAAAAATGGCAACTGATCAAAATAGATATTATAGAATAACACTAAGCAAGACTTATAATTGCATGATTGAGAGACAGTAGAAGAAATATTATGCCGCCCTCAAATAGAGCTGCCATAGATAATAAAAATACCACATCACAAAGCTAGTTTACTAAGGTATCATATATAAGTTTCATCTTACATGCCAACTTTTATTGATTGGTAATGAATAACAGGATTTCTTAAGAGTTTTGTGGCCATATATGTACTTAGATGGGAAGATCCCCTGGAGAAAGTCATGGCAACCACCAGTATTCTTGCCTGGAGAATCCATGGAGCCTGGTGGGCTATGTTCTATAGGGTCACAAAGAATCAGACATGACTGAAGCGACTTAGCAGAACATGTGCTTAGAAAGAAGCACAGTTCAGTGACTCAGTCGTGTCCGACTCTTTGCAGCCTCATCGACCGTAGCACACCAGGTTTCCCTGTCCTTAACCATCTCCTGGAGCTTGATCAAACTCATGTTCATTGACTCAGCGATGTCATCAAACCATCTCATCTTCTGTCGTCCTCTTCTCCTTCTGCCTTCTACTTTTCCCAGCATCAGAGTCTTCTCCAATGATTCAGCTCTTCACATCAGGTGCCCAAGATATTGTAGCTTCAGCATCAGTCCTTCCAATGAATATTCAAGGTCGATTTCCTTTAGGATTGACTGGTTTGATCTCCTTGTAGTCCAAGGGACTCTCAAAAGTCTTCTCCAATACCACAGTTCAAAGGTATCAACTCTTCAGTGTTCAGCCTTCTGTATGGTCCACCTCTCACATCCATACATGACTACTGGATAAACCATAGCTTTGACTATATGGACTTTTGTCAGTCAAGTGATGCCTCTGCTTTAGAGGCCACTGTCTGGGTTTGTCATAGCTTTTCTTCCAAGGAGCAAGCTTCTTTTAATTTCATGACAGCAGTCACCATCCACAGAGATTCTGGAGCCCAAGAAAATAAAGTCTGTCACTGTTTCCACTGTTTGCCAATATAGTTTTAAACAAAAGCCTATTGGGCTGTATAACACCGAAGAAGTGTTATTGGAAGATCTCACTGAGTTAGATGATAAACTCGGCATACACCCTGAATTTAAAATACTATGTCCTAACAGTAAAAAAATGGCAACTGATCAAAATAGATATTATAGAATAACACTAAGCAAGACTTATAATTGCATGATTGAGAGACAGTAGAAGAAATATTATGCCGCCCTCAAATAGAGCTGCCATAGATAATAAAAATACCACATCACAAAGCTAGTTTACTAAGGTATCATATATAAGTTTCATCTTACATGCCAACTTTTATTGATTGGTAATGAATAACAGGATTTCTTAAGAGTTTTGTGGCCATATATGTACTTAGATGGGAAGATCCCCTGGAGAAAGTCATGGCAACCACCAGTATTCTTGCCTGGAGAATCCATGGAGCCTGGTGGGCTATGTTCTATAGGGTCACAAAGAATCAGACATGACTGAAGCGACTTAGCAGAACATGTGCTTAGAAAGAAGCACAGTTCAGTGACTCAGTCGTGTCCGACTCTTTGCAGCCTCATCGACCGTAGCACACCAGGTTTCCCTGTCCTTAACCATCTCCTGGAGCTTGATCAAACTCATGTTCATTGACTCAGCGATGTCATCAAACCATCTCATCTTCTGTCGTCCTCTTCTCCTTCTGCCTTCTACTTTTCCCAGCATCAGAGTCTTCTCCAATGATTCAGCTCTTCACATCAGGTGCCCAAGATATTGTAGCTTCAGCATCAGTCCTTCCAATGAATATTCAAGGTCGATTTCCTTTAGGATTGACTGGTTTGATCTCCTTGTAGTCCAAGGGACTCTCAAAAGTCTTCTCCAATACCACAGTTCAAAGGTATCAACTCTTCAGTGTTCAGCCTTCTGTATGGTCCACCTCTCACATCCATACATGACTACTGGATAAACCATAGCTTTGACTATATGGACTTTTGTCAGTCAAGTGATGCCTCTGCTTTAGAGGCCACTGTCTGGGTTTGTCATAGCTTTTCTTCCAAGGAGCAAGCTTCTTTTAATTTCATGACAGCAGTCACCATCCACAGAGATTCTGGAGCCCAAGAAAATAAAGTCTGTCACTGTTTCCACTGTTTGCCAATCTATTTGCCATGAAGTGATGGGATCAGATATCAGGATATTCATTGAATTTTAAGCCAGCTGTTTCACTCTCCTCTTTCACATTCATTTAGAGGCTCTTTAGTTACTCTTCCCTTTCTGCCATAAAGGCGGTGTCATCTGCATACCTGAGGTTATTGATATTTCTCCAAGAAATCTTGATTCCAGCTTGTGTTTCATCCAGACCAGTATTTCCCACGATGTATTCTGCATATAAGTTAAATAAGCAGGGTGACAATATACAGCCTTGGCATACTCCTTTCCCAATTTGGAACCAATGTTTTGTTCCATGTCCAGTTCTAACTGTTGCTTCTTTTTCTGCATACGTTTCACAGGAGGCAGGTAAGGTGGTCTGGTATTCCCGTCTCTTTCAGAATTTTCCACAGTTTGTTGTGAACCACACAGTCAAAGGCTTTAGAGTAGTCAGTGAAGCAGAAGTAGATGTTTTTTTCTGGAATTCCCTTACTCTTTCTATGGTCCAACAGATATGGTAATTTGATCTCTGGTTCATCTGCCTTTTCTAAATTCAGCTTGTACATTGGATATTCTCAGATTTTGAGCATTACTTTGCTAGTGTATTAAATAAATACAATTGGTATGGTAGTTTGACCATTCTTTGGCATTGCCCTTCTTTGGGATTGAAATTAAAACTGACATTTTCCAGTCCTGAGGCCACTGCTGAATTTTCCAAATTTGCTGGCATATTGAGTGTATCCCTTTAACAGCATCATCTTTTAATATTTGAAATAGTTCAGCTGGAATTCTTTCACCTCCACTAGCTTTGTTTTCCTCTATTTCTTTGCATTGCTCACTTAGGAAGACTTTCTCTCCTTGCTATTCTCTGGAACTCTGCATGCACATGGTTGTAACTTTCCTTTTCTCCTTTGCCTTTCTCATCTCTCCTTTTCTCAGCTTTTTCTAAGGTCTCCTCAGACAACCATTTTGCCTTTCTGCAATTTTTTTTCTCGGGGATGGTTCTGATCACTGCCTCCTTTACAATGTTATGAACCTCTGTCCATATTTCTTCAGGTACTCTGTCTATTGGATCTAATCCCTTGAATCTATTTGTAACATCCACGTTATAAATGTAAGGGATTTGATTTAGGTCATATCTGCCTATTTGATTTAGGTCATTCCATCAAAAGTGGTTTTTCCTACTTTCATCAATTTAAGTCTGAATTTTCAATAAGCAGCTCATGATCTGAGCCACAGTCAGCTCCAGGTCTTGTTTTTTTTTTTTCTTCTCTGACTATATAGAGCTTCTCCATCTATGGCTGCAAAGAATATAATCAATATGATTTTGGTATTGACCATCTTAGAAGCAATAAGTACTATAAATGGTTAGTAAAGTCTATCATGGACATAAGAAATGGAAAATGGCAGCAAAAATGCCAGGTGTATTCCATCCTTGCTCTGTCAATTCCATCCTTTCTAGGGACTTCCCTGATGGCTCAGTGGTTAAGAGGATACTTTCCAGTACAGGTGTGGATTCAATGGTCAGGAAGCTAACTGGTTTTATTCGCTCTTTCAGAATTTTCCACAGTTTGTTGTGAACCACACAGTCAAAGGCTTTAGAGTAGTCAGTGAAGCAGAAGTAGATGTTTTTTTCTGGAATTCCCTTACTCTTTCTATGGTCCAACAGATATGGTAATTTGATCTCTGGTTCATCTGCCTTTTCTAAATTCAGCTTGTACATTGGATATTCTCAGATTTTGAGCATTACTTTGCTAGTGTATTAAATAAATACAATTGGTATGGTAGTTTGACCATTCTTTGGCATTGCCCTTCTTTGGGATTGAAATTAAAACTGACATTTTCCAGTCCTGAGGCCACTGCTGAATTTTCCAAATTTGCTGGCATATTGAGTGTATCCCTTTAACAGCATCATCTTTTAATATTTGAAATAGTTCAGCTGGAATTCTTTCACCTCCACTAGCTTTGTTTTCCTCTATTTCTTTGCATTGCTCACTTAGGAAGACTTTCTCTCCTTGCTATTCTCTGGAACTCTGCATGCACATGGTTGTAACTTTCCTTTTCTCCTTTGCCTTTCTCATCTCTCCTTTTCTCAGCTTTTTCTAAGGTCTCCTCAGACAACCATTTTGCCTTTCTGCAATTTTTTTTCTCGGGGATGGTTCTGATCACTGCCTCCTTTACAATGTTATGAACCTCTGTCCATATTTCTTCAGGTACTCTGTCTATTGGATCTAATCCCTTGAATCTATTTGTAACATCCACGTTATAAATGTAAGGGATTTGATTTAGGTCATATCTGCCTATTTGATTTAGGTCATTCCATCAAAAGTGGTTTTTCCTACTTTCATCAATTTAAGTCTGAATTTTCAATAAGCAGCTCATGATCTGAGCCACAGTCAGCTCCAGGTCTTGTTTTTTTTTTTTTTTTTCTTCTCTGACTATATAGAGCTTCTCCATCTATGGCTGCAAAGAATATAATCAATATGATTTTGGTATTGACCATCTTAGAAGCAATAAGTACTATAAATGGTTAGTAAAGTCTATCATGGACATAAGAAATGGAAAATGGCAGCAAAAATGCCAGGTGTATTCCATCCTTGCTCTGTCAATTCCATCCTTTCTAGGGACTTCCCTGATGGCTCAGTGGTTAAGAGGATACTTTCCAGTACAGGGGGTGTGGATTCAATCCCTGGTCAGGAAGCTAAGAACCCACACCCCTTTTAACCAAAAAAAAAAAACCAAAAAACATAAAGCAGAAGTAGTATTACCATATTACAAATTCAATATTTTTTTTAAAAAAAAGGTCTCATTGAATTCTGTTGCCCCCTATTATTATCATAGAGGGTTCAAAGCTATCATTGTGAACTATAGAGAAAACATAAGCAGGAGAATGTACTGGCTAACTGGAGATTAAGCTTGGTTAATTTAGGAAGATTTTTGGAGAAAATAAGTCATAATAATTCTTCTTGATTTTGTGTACAAAAAAACTCAAGGAAAGTTGTTTTCCTCCTTATTTTGTATTAACAATAGTAAATGGGACTAGGCTTCAGTAGCCTCGTTAGCCAATAGATGCTTCTATCTAAGTAAACTGTATTCTACCTACAAAAATGAGAGAAAGAAAGAAAAGAAAGTAAAAGAGGAATAAAAGGAGGGAGGGAGGGAGGAACAACTCCTTCTGAGCTTGGAAATTGCAGCTTTGTAAGTAGAGTTACTTCTTTAGGCAAGTCTAAAAATTATGCTTACTATGTATGACCCATGGTGAAGTTCATCTTTAGGCCTGTTTTCATAAATAAAGTTTTACTGGAACACAGTTACTCTTACTTATTTATTGTCTGTAGCTGCTTTCACGCTACATGACAGAATTCATTAGTTGCAAAAGGTTATTTTATGAACAAGTTGCTTTGTTCACTAAAATGGAGATTCTTGGCATGCATACATGCTAAGTTGCTTCAGTCCTGTCCGACTCTTTGCAACCTAGCCTGTCAGACTCCTCTGTCCATAGAATTCTGCAGGCAAGAATACTGGAGTGGGTTGTCATGCCCTCCTCCAGGGGATCTTCTAAACCCAGGTATCAATCCTGTGTCTTTCATGTTTTCTGCATTGGCAGATGAGTTCTTTAGTGCCACTTGGGAAGATTCTTGGGTAGCACCAAATCCATTGAATGAAACCTTCTTTGGTAAAGAGCGAAAAATCTGCATGTTATAAAGCATGACAGTATATTTCTAAAGCACATTAAATTTTGAAAACAATTGTTCTGTGTCATATTTTATAAGTATACTCTCTGAATCAAATATCTTTATTTTTACATTTTGGCTTCTTTTATTGGTCTTTTATTTATTTTCATCCATCTTTATTCTTTGGCCTGTGTGGGCCTCCCATTGCAGTGGCCTCTCTCGTTATAGAGCACCAGCTCTGGGTACATGCACTCCACAGTGCTGGCTCTTAATTGGACACACGGGTCTAGTCACTCTGTGGCACATGGGATCTTCCCAGGCCATGGATCAAACCGGTGCCCCTTGCACTGCAAGGTACAGTCTTTACCCACTTGACCACCAGGAAAGCCCTGAATCAAATATCTTGACAAGGAGAGATGCCTATAGTATCTTTAATCTGCCAGATTACTTTTATAGTGTTCCTAGAGCCAAATAATAGAAATGCTCTTTGTTCCTTTCCTGAATATTCAACATTCTGCCCATCTTGAGGTTCAGTTACTACTGATTTATAACATGAAGGTAACTTTCACAATTTTTGATCAACATACTAATTCATGTAATCTTACTTTTTTGTAGAATCTGCATAGAATTAGACAATGGCTGTGGTGAACAACTTCTGTGGTAAAAAGTATGGTTTAGGATTAAGACTGGAATTTGTGGCTAATGTTATTTTCATATTCAAAAACTTTCTGTGGTGTAATCTAGCGTGGCTTTTCTTTCAGATCAAGACATTTCTGGGTATTCTTGAGCTTCTTTCTTTGGGATAGAACACGTTCCCCTCTGATGGAGCAGAGTACCTCTAGGGAAAGGAAAATCATAGCTTTTTCAAATTCAGGGGAAAACAAGCACAGCTCATCAATTTTTCCAAGTCTCTCACCCAAATCTGAATTCTTAAAGTAACAGATCTTTTTGAATTCGTTGTACATAATGCATTATAATCTTGGAAGTAAGAAACAAATGAAGGCAAATCATAAAAGGCAAGTTCTACAAGAGTAATACTACATTGCTAATGTTCTCAGATAGGGAGACTATACAAATGTACCACAGATTTAGTATTGACTAAATCCAAGAAATCTACCTTAAATTCTTTCTGCTTTGATTATCTCTAAATTATATATGTTAGAAAATATAGATATTATTGGCTTGGATCATCTGTCCACTGGGGGAAAAAACAAGGTGAGTAGATCTTTCCTTTAAAGAAGTCAGTGAAAGGAACAGGAGATATATGGTAGAGATGGACTCTAATGACCACCAGAAATTGAAGGGAGGTGTACAGCAGCGGGGAAAGAATGGCTGCTGAGATTATCAAAGCAAATGGCATTTAGACACAGTAAATGAGTTAGAAAAGTCATGGCCCAGGAATGAAAATAAAGCTGAGAGTGAGTGAAATTCAGTTTTAACAGAGAAAGGGAAAGCTACCACATTTCTTTGTAACTGTAGAGTGTAGAAGTGGGGAGATTTTACAACTCACACAGATTTTATACCACTCCTCCCTATATGAAAGAAAGTTTAGCTTTTAGAAATCCTTGATAGTTCAATTTATTTAGTGCATCAAATATTTTATAGGCTTTTTTCCTTTATATATTATTGTTTCCTTCATTTTTGTACTACTTTTTGAAACTAGGGAAACAAATATATCGCTATGTGATTCAATTTTACTTTCTATAATAACATTTACTAAAATGTTTTGTTATGATTCTTACTTGCTTTTCAATTTTCTTATATACTTTCTGAATTTGTAGATATTGAAAGCGTATTTTTCAACATTTAAAACCATATTATTTGTAGGAATATTCCAAACTCCAATATCTATGATAACTTCATATGTGTGTGTATATACATACATATGTACATATACACACACACACACACACACACACAGAGAGAGAGAGAGAGAGAGAGAGAGAGAGAGAAACGAACTGTCACTTAGTCATGTCCAACTCTTTTTGATCCCATATCCTGCATATATCTAATTTAGGCACTATTGAAAATAATTTTATATAGTTTCAACAGTGAATAAATTAGAAAATCACAGATTTGCTAAATGACCATTCCTGTTACTGATCAAAGTCTCCAGTTGGTAATTAGTCTTAAACCATGACCTAAATCTCATCTACACGTTACCCACATAAATGTAGTTCTCATAATGTCAAAGGAATGAAGATGTTCCCTCCCGTGGAAGACAGTCCTTTTGGAGTCTACTTCCTCTAATGGTTTCAGAATTAATCCAAGTCTGTTAAACAATACTTGCTGAAGACAAGGCCTGGTGCCAGGAGCAGCCAATCAGCAAGGCCTATATGCAGTACACACATCTGCTACATTTATAAACATGACTCAAGAACGTTCGGAGAAATGACAGTTACTAGGAAGAATAGGAAGGCAAAAATGACACAGTTCAAAGTCAATAAAATATCTGAGGTGGCTCCATTTGGGAAAAATCCTTCCCAGAGTCTAGTTAGATAACTCCTGCTGACTGAACGCATGCCTGAGTCAGAGACAGAGACAACAGCTGCTCAAAGTCATGGCGTGTTAGAGAGTCTCAGAACAGGTGGGAAGATGAAGAATCTGGAGAGTCAGGGAGAGAGCTAGTGCTGGCAGCAGAAGGCCTGAACAGGAGCCTCTACAAGCCCTGGCCCAAAACACAGAGAAAGGAAGAATGGATCCCAGCCAGGGATAGCAACTAATCCAAGGTGATCTGATTAAAATGCCTTACTAGGCCCAGGTAATCAAACTCTCAAAAGATTCTAGCTTCCAATCGGGAATCTGCGACTTGTGACAAAAATAACATGATACACTGTATTGCTGCAAGTGTGGTGTATTTATACAAACTCTACCTTTACACATAAGCCATTTTGTATATAAGAAATGGAGATAAAAGTGAATCATCTTAGTGCCTCCTTTCAAAATGAATCACTTTTGTAATTCCACTTCAAATCACTGGAGTATAATTAGGGTTATCACAACTTTCCTAAGCCAAAGTTTCCTCTGGTGTGTACTGAAAGAGCATAAGGCCGTACCTAGAATATCCAGGCCTCAGGATGGTATGTCTGCATACTGAGGGATGGATGGAGGAAGGAAAACTAGTAATGCATTTATTAATTTCCTTATTCAGTTAATCAGCAAATATTTAATTGTCATCTGTGTACCAAAGATCATGATAGGTACTGGGAATACAAGAGTGGAGCAAACAAAGACACAGTCCCAGTCCTCACAGATACCACAATGGGTGAAGCAGGTAATAAAGAGGTAAATAGATTTATAATTACAAATTACTTGAGGAAAAGCACCTTGAAAGAAATAAACAGGATGCAGTGAGAGAGAGAACAACAAGGTGTGTGTGTGGGGGGGTCTACTTACATGGAATGGACACAGAGTTCTCACTTACGTGTTTTCTATAATGAGGACCACAGGACTGCCAAGTCAGGGAAGAGAATTGTAGGTAATGAAATGGCAAGTGTGACACCCGAAGATAGGAAAAGTGTGGTGTGTGAGAGGAGCTGGAAGACCAGGAGAGTAGATTGAGGATGGTAGGGACCTCGGCAGGGGTTAGAGGAAACAGGATTGTAAGGTTTAGCGGTTTGAATCTTTCCTGAGGATTTGTTCTGCCTGCTCACTGAGCCTGACCATTTATTCATTCGTTCATCCATTCACTCATTCACTCATCCATTCACCCAGCCATCCATTCATTCAGTAAACATTGAAAGAGTGCTTACTGTGTCCTCTTCCTGGTCCTCAGAATATATGCATACAGAAACACATACACACACACACACACACACACACACAAGGGAACAAAACGGTTAATTCCTATCCTCAGGGATCTGACGTTCTACTAAAAGAAAGACAAGTAGTAAATAAGAAAATAGGAAAAATAAATAAGATCATTACAGAATGTGCACCGTGCTATGGCAGACATAGATCAGTATTACAACAGAGAATCACTGGGGGAGGGGGTCTCCTCTAATACTAAATTTCATCTCCTGATATAGGACTTTGCACTTGTTGGGTTTACATTATTGTTTTTGTTGCTGTTGGGGGCTTGAGCATTTATACTGAAATAAGCTAAATGAAATCTGAAATATTATGGCTGTCTTCAGAGAAAGCAGAAATTTACTCTTTAGTTATCCCATTTAAAATATATCTTAAAATTACATTGTTCACCCTAAATATATACAATTTTTGTCAATCATACTTCAATAAAGCCGGGGGTGGGGGGAAATAAAAAGAAATTCAAAACTTCACTCCATTCTACCGAACCTTGTGAGAATAATTAGGGGTTGGAGAAGGCAAGGTCATCACACTTTCTAAGCTTCCCTTTCCCTGATAATGGGCCTGCACATGCAGACCTGCAAAGGAAACATAGAGGACAGCATGGGTTGACAGATGAATTGAGTCAAAAACTCGTTACTGTCATTTAATTTGAAACTTGCTGAACCCTATCCATAGAAATTGGCTTCAAGAAAAATAAAAGTTAAGAGTATCTATATTACAATCCCTGGGGGGAATTCTTTTATCACCCACTATTAATTATATCCCTTTCCTTTCCCGATTTCTTCAGATTCCCTTTTCCTGCATCTTCCTTACTCTCATCTTCTTCATTCCCCAACTCCCTTGTTTTTCTTTCTCTTCCTGCTTATCTTTGCCTTAGTTGAGCCAAATGTTTACTGTGAAGGTAACACCTGCCTCCTTGGTTGCACTCAGTGCAAAGAGAATTGTTGGTCTCTAACCCAAACAATCTCAATTCTGCCCACAGCCTTCCGTGGTGTAGTCAGTGTTATTCTCAGTTAGGGGTCTGGGTTGTGACAGCCTTTCCTCTCCAAGGTGAGATTTAATCTTCCCTCGTTCGAGTGAGCTACACTCTGGAACTGAAACCACTGGTCTATCTGTTGGGGCAGCCTCATAACTGCTGTAAATTTATTTTCAGTCTGACCCTATCCTATCCTGCTGCTTTAGTTGGAGGAGAATAAGCATCAAGAAGTTATTCCTCTAACCCTAGTTGGCTGCTGGAATAGGATACCCCTGGATGGTATTATAGACGATCATGAGGCATGGCAGACCTGTGAACTGAGCTGAGCAAGAGACAAGTTTCCTGGGAAAGAAGACATAGTGGAAAGAAAAGTCTTGTCAGTTACACACTCAGACCCTTTGTTCACTGTTTAGCTTCTCCCCACACCTCCCCTTCAGTTTCAATGTAAATCCCTTTTATCATTCCACTTCCTACCCCAATTGTGTACTATTCTTATCCTAAGCAGTATGATTATTTTGGCACAGGTTTCCCAGGCTTGTCTTTCTTGAGGAAGTTCAGAAGAAGTAGACGGAGATCTTTCTATCCAGGAGCAGCCAGAGGCTGAAGTTAAATCCAATTGTAACCCTGCTATCTCTAGTGGGGCTAGTAGGGCTTTTCGGTCAAACTTCTCAAAACTTCCCAATACTGATTGGGTTGGTGCTGTCAAAGTGACAAATCTTAATCTTAAATACTCAGCCAAGATTTAAGTTGTTTTTGGAAGCCATTGCTGGGAAAGCATTTAAATAAAACTTAGCTATTAACTAAAGGGCATAAACCTATGGATATTTTTTGCTTTATCAATATAAATATACCTTACATTATAATTTGGTTTCTTGATTACATATACTCCTTAGTCCCTGAGATAGAATTATCTAAGAAAAACAAGGAATCTTCAAGGGCTAAACACATGTCTGACTGAGGAAGGTTCTTAGTGAAGCTGCTGGAAAGACACTATCGGGGGAAGTTCCTAGGATTTTGCTTTCATATGCAAAAGGTTTCGCTCAATTATAATTGTCCAAAAACGGAACGGGCCACCTTGAGTCTGAATGATCACATATTAAGGATTTGAAAAGGGAATTCTACAAGTTGAACTAGATCAGTGGATTGAAAATAGCACACAGAACAGTTATATTGAAAGTACCTAGTAGGCTTGTTTATAATGTAGGTACTCAGGCCCCAGTGCAATGAACTGAAATCTCAGAGTAGAGCCCAAGACTGTATTTTCAAAAAGTGCTTGTAGGTGGTATATAACATGAAGGTAGGCTTGTGAGTCAGTGGTCCAAATGACTTCAAAAATCTCTTTCAAATGTAACTGCCCTTTTATCTGTTGTACTTAAAACATTAACCTGGGATTAATTTGCTCATCTGAAACCTATTTTATTTTGCTCATCTGAAAGACTCTCTGAAGCACTGGATCATATACATGATCATTTATCAGTAACAAACATGCATTTGTAACTATTTCCTCCTTTAACAAATGATCTTGCCATATAACAAGGGGAACAGGAGGGGGGAATCCCTGCATATAATAATTTATATTAATTCCAATATATAGGCCATAAAAATGACAAGGTGAAGAAACATCTGATGGAAGGAGATGTAACTGGCTTTAAAGCTCCTACTTGATTTCATTTACTAAATCAAATATTACCCATCACTTTCGAGTTGCCTCTGGGTTAGGCTTGCTAAGGCTGCACTCCAGTAGCTTGGTAGACCAAGTTGTCAGCAAAGGAATATATATAATTGTTGGCACATATTTTCTGTGATACTTGCACTGTTCTCTGGGTTTGAAATAAATATAGCACTTTTTCTTTACATCTGTTGCCTTCTCATGCAGATGTATCTGTGATCATCTGCCCAAAATATAGTGGCAAGCAAGTCTATTTCTGGAAAACAACAAACAGCATCCCCACTCTTAATTCAGTACAATTCTGACTTTGAAGAAGGTTTATGGAAACAGTCAGACGTGGAATTGTTGGTACATATAGAAAGAAAGCAAATACTCAAACTAACTGCTTGTGATGACTGTAAAATGCTTGTTACACTGAATGATATTTCTCTCACACAATACTTAAACATTCAAAATTAAAAAAAGAGGCTGTCATTGTCATACTTCTAAAGTATGAATGGACAGATAATACAGGACAAAATCCATGAAGACAACTATAACAACAGTGGAATTTTCCATGATGATAAATGGATTTTTTTTTTTTTATTTTGGGGGAGGGCAGGTTGGGGAGGGGGGCAGGCAGGCCACTTCTATTGGTCTTTCATTCATCCATTTTCATCCATCTTTGTTCTTTGGCCCACGTGGGCCTCCCATTGCAGTGGCCTCTGTTGTCGCAGAGCGCCGGCTCTGGGCACATGCGCTCCAGAGCTCCGGCTCGGTAGTTGGACACATCGGTCCAGCCACTCCAAGGCACATGAGATCTTCCCAGGCCGGGGATCAAACCAGCGCCCCTTGCACTGCAAGGTGGTAGCTTTATCCACTGGACCACCAGGGAAGCCCAATAAATGAATTTTAAAGATGTGGTTCCTGGCCCTTATTTTTCATGATGAATTTTAACAAAACTATCACACGTTGTGAATGACCACTTGGTAATTGTTATAATGGCATTTGCCGTGTGTTATTCTGAATTTTAAACACTCATACATTGAACCAATCTAATTTTGCAGGAGAAACTAGATGACATACTTCTGGTGAATTCTATATTTTCACTTCTAGTCCAATGACTATAGAGATTAAGAAATCTGCTAATGTTGGCAAAACAAATCATTATTTCTATTCAGGATGACTAAGCTTATCTGCCATGGGCCTTTGTCAGTTATGGTCCAGTCATTTTAAAAATGCCTTATTTTCTCAGACCTCCAAACAATTGGAAGGAAAAAGCAATCAGGATATTTTCTGCTTTTGATTTTATAATGACAAGGTAAATGGCAAATAAGAGATTTCCCAGGTATTTCTTTAAAGAACAAATCCATATATGCATTTTGGGATTAGTGTAGATTCAAATTAATTTTCTTCACCTGCTATATCTACTATCCAATGATCACAGAATGCCTGAACAAATACCAGATCAAAATTCAATGATGTTAAGTATAATTGTGAGGATGAGTATATATTTCTGCATCCTAATTTCATAGAAATTACTCAGTTACTATTCTCTGCAAAAGGACTAATCAAAATATGCAATTAATCAGAATATCCTTTGATTAGTTATGCAAGTTTACATTATTGCTTCAGGAGATGTAATTTCACCTACAGTTAATTTTGTTTTATTTGTTTTTCTACAGATATTCTATGCTGGATGCTCACAAAGTTAATCATTCTAACAATGGTGATGGCAAAGTCAAGGACAGACAGAAGGTATAGGAATGGACACAAGTAAAGGAGGAATGAGGAATGAGATTAAGGTGAAGAAAAGGAGGGATTTGAACTTGACACTTGGGACAATATCACACAATAGAATGACTGTTCCTTTTTTTTAACCTCTCTCAGCATATATTTAGTAATTATTCACTAAGTCATTGATTCATTTTTTCACTTAACCATGTATTGAGCAGTAACTATATGCCAGACATTCATTCTTTTTCTGTCAGCTCTAGAATTACATAGATCAAATAGCTAAATTCCCATACCCTTTGGAGTTCATTTTAAAGCTGAAGAGATAATGAATAAGTAATTTTGGCTCAATGTATTAATTCTAAGTACTAAGAGAGGTAGATGAAAATGCTACAAGTCGGCAAGGGAGAGAAGCATTTGTTCTGCTTGGGGAGGATGCTCAGGAACACTTCACTAAGAAGACACTATTAGAGTTATACCTTAAAAAATGAACAACAGGTCACTAAGCAGAAAGTGAGGAGAAGGAAGAAAATCATGGAAAAGAGGCATAAATGTATAGGTCATATACTCTGTGAACCAACTGTATAAGCGATAGGAGGAGAGAAGCGGCCAGAAAGGCGGGCTGAGATGAGGATTATTGTTATTTATATACATGGGTTGCCCTTTCTGCTAGACTGTAAGCACCCTGAGGTTAAGAGTCAAGCATCATCCTTTCATCTGTCCACCTGATCACTCAATAAACATCTTGTGAGTGTCCCCTATAAGACAAAGACTTTAGCCAGTAGGCACCATTATGGACCCGATTCGACCTTTCATCTGCTATATCTACCATCCAATGCTCACAGAATGCCTGAACAAATAACAGATCAAAATTCAATGATGTTAAGTATAATTGTGAGGATGAGTATATATTTCTGCATCCTAATTTCATAGAAATTACTCAGTTACTATTCTCTGCAAAAGGACTAATCAAAATATGCAATTAATCAGAATATCCTTTGATTAGTTATGCAAGTTTACATTATTGCTTCAGGAGATGTAATTTCACCTACAGTTAATTTTGTTTTATTTGTTTTTCTACAGATATTCTATGCTGGATGCTCACAAAGTTAATCATTCTAACAATGGTGATGGCAAAGTCAAGGACAGACAGAAGGTATAGGAATGGACACAAGTAAAGGAGGAATGAGGAATGAGATTAAGGTGAAGAAAAGGAGGGATTTGAACTTGACACTTGGGACAATATCACACAATAGAATGACTGTTCCTTTTTTTTAACCTCTCTCAGCATATATTTAGTAATTATTCACTAAGTCATTGATTCATTTTTTCACTTAACCATGTATTGAGCAGTAACTATATGCCAGACATTCATTCTTTTTCTGTCAGCTCTAGAATTACATAGATCAAATAGCTAAATTCCCATACCCTTTGGAGTTCATTTTAAAGCTGAAGAGATAATGAATAAGTAATTTTGGCTCAATGTATTAATTCTAAGTACTAAGAGAGGTAGATGAAAATGCTACAAGTCGGCAAGGGAGAGAAGCATTTGTTCTGCTTGGGGAGGATGCTCAGGAACACTTCACTAAGAAGACACTATTAGAGTTATACCTTAAAAAATGAACAACAGGTCACTAAGCAGAAAGTGAGGAGAAGGAAGAAAATCATGGAAAAGAGGCATAAATGTATAGGTCATATACTCTGTGAACCAACTGTATAAGCGATAGGAGGAGAGAAGCGGCCAGAAAGGCGGGCTGAGATGAGGATTATTGTTATTTATATACATGGGTTGCCCTTTCTGCTAGACTGTAAGCACCCTGAGGTTAAGAGTCAAGCATCATCCTTTCATCTGTCCACCTGATCACTCAATAAACATCTTGTGAGTGTCCCCTATAAGACAAAGACTTTAGCCAGTAGGCACCATTACGGACCCATTGAATTTGCCCTGATGGAACTCATATTATGGTGATAGAGAAAAACACAAAAATAACTGTGGTAACTGTGATGAATGCTAACCAAATGAAAATCCCCTCTTGCAGGATTTTCTAACAATTTAATATACATTTTATACAAATCTAATTTCCTGTTTGGTAAGAAGAAGATGGGGTGCCTGAAAATTTCATGTTTCATAAAAACACGGTGTCAATTTCCTAACACAAGGCCAAGTGCTCATTAAATACTTGTTGATTCTGAATGAAATGAACTAACTATGGAAGAAAGGAGAAAGGTAGCACTACAATTTACAAAACTGAGCTAGATCATCAGTAAGACATGAGATAGGGAACAAAAGCAAAATACCAAGAAAAACTGAGGCTTAGGTATCAGGAAGCTGAGGAAAATAGACTTATCAAAGAACCAGTTCAGATGCTCTGCATTGTTTCTTAATATGTTGCTTTTGGGCTAGGATTACATTGGTCAAAAATATGGTCCTTTGTCAGTCTCTTCCTCCTGACAATGAAAAGCAAATGAGATTAAGGCAAAGGTGGGGTGAGAGAATAGCCCTTATCTTTTGTGCTTTAACACAGGAAAGCTAAGAGGAGAAGGATGCTTTATGGAGGTAGTCTAATAAATGTAGGGTCCCCTGGTAGCTCAGATGGTCAAGAATCTGCCTGCAATGCAGGAGACCTGGGTTTGATCCCTGGGTCAGGAAGATTCCCTTGAATAGGAAATAGCAACCCACTTCAGTATTCTTGCCTGAAGAATTCTACAGTCCCTGGGGTCATAAAAAGTTGGACATGACTGAGCAACTAACACTTTCACTTAACAATTGTAGGGTATTGAGAGAGGCTAGTAGTAGAAAATTACTAGTAGTATCATTAACAGCATCATTTAAAGCAATAACATATTTATTGGAGTATTATGTCAAAATACTATATATGCATTAGGGGCTTCCTTGGTGACCCAGTGGGTAAGGACACCACCTTGCTGTGCAAGGGGCGCTAGTTTGATCCCTGGCTTGGGAAGATCCCACATGTCGTGGAGCAGCCCGACCAATGTGTCCAACTACCGAGCTGGAGCTCTGGAGCGCATGCGCCCAGAGCCGGTGCTCTGCAGTGAGAGAGGCCACTGCGATGGGAGGCTCACACAGGTCAAAGAACAAAGAAAATTAAAATCATATTATGGTGATAGAGAAAACACAAAAATACCGAAATGGAAAATCCTCTTGCAGGATTTTCTAACAATTTAATATACATTTTATACAAATCTAATTTCCTGTTTGGTAAGAAGAAGATGGGGTGCCTGAAAATTTCATGTTTCATAAAAACACGGTGTCAATTTCCTAACACAAGGCCAAGTGCTCATTAAATACTTGTTGATTCTGAATGAAATGAACTAACTATGGAAGAAAGGAGAAAGGTAGCACTACAATTTACAAAACTGAGCTAGATCATCAGTAAGACATGAGATAGGGAACAAAAGCAAAATACCAAGAAAAACTGAGGCTTAGGTATCAGGAAGCTGAGGAAAATAGACTTATCAAAGAACCAGTTCAGATGCTCTGCATTGTTTCTTAATATGTTGCTTTTGGGCTAGGATTACATTGGTCAAAAATATGGTCCTTTGTCAGTCTCTTCCTCCTGACAATGAAAAGCAAATGAGATTAAGGCAAAGGTGGGGTGAGAGAATAGCCCTTATCTTTTGTGCTTTAACACAGGAAAGCTAAGAGGAGAAGGATGCTTTATGGAGGTAGTCTAATAAATGTAGGGTCCCCTGGTAGCTCAGATGGTCAAGAATCTGCCTGCAATGCAGGAGACCTGGGTTTGATCCCTGGGTCAGGAAGATTCCCTTGAATAGGAAATAGCAACCCACTTCAGTATTCTTGCCTGAAGAATTCTACAGTCCCTGGGGTCATAAAAAGTTGGACATGACTGAGCAACTAACACTTTCACTTAACAATTGTAGGGTATTGAGAGAGGCTAGTAGTAGAAAATTACTAGTAGTATCATTAACAGCATCATTTAAAGCAATAACATATTTATTGGAGTATTATGTCAAAATACTATATATGCATTAGGGGCTTCCTTGGTGACCCAGTGGGTAAGGACACCACCTTGCTGTGCAAGGGGCGCTAGTTTGATCCCTGGCTTGGGAAGATCCCACATGTCGTGGAGCAGCCCGACCAATGTGTCCAACTACCGAGCTGGAGCTCTGGAGCGCATGCGCCCAGAGCCGGTGCTCTGCAGTGAGAGAGGCCACTGCGATGGGAGGCTCACACAGGTCAAAGAACAAAGAAAATTAAAAAAAATGAAAGTCCAATATAAGTGGCCAAAAACCCCCCTCCCAAAAACACTATATATGCATTACTTTTCTTGGGGGCGGGGCGAGTTGGGGAGGGAGGGATGGGGGCAGGCGGGCCACTTCTCTTGGTCTTTCATTTATCTATTTTTCATCCATCTTTGTTCTTTGGTCCATGTGGACCTCCCATCGCAGTGGCCTCTGTTGTCGCAGAGCACCAGCACTGGACGCATGCGCTCCAGAGCTCCGGCTTGATGGTCTGACACATCAGTTCAGCTGCTCCACAGCACGTGGGATCTTCCCAGGCCAGCGATAGAACTGGCGCCCCTTGCACTGCAAGGCAGTGTCCTTACCCATTGGACCACCAGGGAAGCCCTATTCATTACTTTTTTTAAAAAACATGCTCACCAACGCAAATTCAAAGAATGGGATTGGACACATGAGGTGCAGCAAGAAGCAAAGGTTTTCTTTTTTTTTTTTTTAACATTTATTATTTATTTATGGGGGGGGCAGTTTGGGGACGGAGGGGGCGGGCGAGCCACTTCTATTGGTCTTTCATTTATCTATTTTCATCTATCTTCGTTCTCTGGCCCATGTGGGCCTCCCATCGAGGTGGCCCCTGTTGTCACAGAGCACCGGCTCTGGCGCATGCCCTCCAGAGCTCCGGCTTGGTAATTGGGCACATCAATCCAGCTGCTCCGCGGCACATGGGATCTTCCCAGGCCAGGGATAGAACTGGCGCCTTGCACTGCAAGGCAGTGTCCTTACCCATTGGACCACCAGGGAAGCCCTATTCATTACTTTTAAAAAACATACTCACCAACCCAAATTCAACGAATGGGATTGGACACATGAGGTGCAGCAAGAAGCAAAGGTTTTCTTTTTTTTTTTTTTAACATTTATTATTTATTTATGGGGGGGGCAGTTTGGGGACGGAGGGGGCGGGCGAGCCACTTCTATTGGTCTTTCATTTATCTATTTTCATCTATCTTCGTTCTCTGGCCCATGTGGGCCTCCCATCGAGGTGGCCCCTGTTGTCACAGAGCACCGGCTCTGGCGCATGCCCTCCAGAGCTCCGGCTTGGTAATTGGGCACATCAATCCAGCTGCTCCGCGGCACATGGGATCTTCCCAGGCCAGGGATCAAACTGGCTCCCCTTGCACTGCAAGGCAGTGTTCTTATCCACTGGACCACCAGGGAAGCCCTATGCATTACTTGTTATCTTCATAACAATTATATGAAGTAGTAGCATCATTATCCCTACTTAACAGAAACAGACACTGAAGTATAGAAATATTAAGTGATTTGCCATGGCCATAATGGCTAGTTAGTGGTGAAAAGAGATTTGAACTCAGTCAGTCTGATTTAAGGCACCATGGCTGCAGAAAGTGGAGGAGCACAGACTGGGGCACTTGGGGTATTCTGATAGAGAAAAAATAAGTATGTATACTTGGGTGGAAGGGAAGGTGGTGGCAGAAGAGAGACAGAGATTTATCTAAGGCAATGTTAAGTATCCAGGAATGATATAATAGTACCTACTTGGTGATGGTTTATTAAGAGGTATCTTGTAACAATGACACACTTCCATTCTTTAAAACTGTCTTGTCTATATGTATGTCTATAAACTCCTATTTCTGTCTAGATAATATCCATCTATCTATTTATCAATCAATTACAAGCTAAAAGGTATTAATTTGCTTTGTTTTTCCAATAATGAAATGAGCAGATCAATCTTGATTCTGAAAGCATCAATTCCTGGGCATTACTTTTCAAATACCAAATGGGGACGCTCTTATTAAAGGCAGAGGATTGGCTATGATAACTGTTTCTCAAGAATTCAATGACTTCAAAAACAGTGGCCTGGGGCTTCCCTGGTGGTCCAGTGGGTTAGGACACCGCCTTGCACCGCAAGGGGCGCCAGTTCTATCCCTGGCCTGGGAAGATCCTACATGTCCCAGAGTAGCTGGACCGATATGTCCAACTACATAGCTGGAGCTCTGGAGTGCATGCACCCAGAGCCAGTGCTCTGTGACAAGAGAGGCCACTGCAATGGGAGGCTCACATGGGCCAGAGAACAAAGATGGATGAAAATAGATAAATGAAAGATCAATAGAAGTGCCCCCTGCCCCAAGAAAAAACAGTGGCCTGAAGCTTTGTCTAAGATATAGCAAAGTTATGCTGTAATGAAAACACAAAAACCCAGGAAAACAACTTTTCTCACATACGTAATTTTTTTATGTTTCTTTTTTACATCATTCCTATTTAAATGCAGATTGTAATGCACTACTAAGTACAAGATATACTTTCTTTGGCTATTAAAATGCTAATGGAAAGGTTAACTTGAAGGCAGAAGCTACTGTTGAAAAGGCACAAAGGTAAGAAAATGTATTTTAAGGTAATTTAAGAAAGGCTAGGAATGAACTCTGGCTTTTTTGCAGTGAAAAAAGAAATTTCTGATTAAAATAAATTTTAAAAAGTACAGTGCAATTATACTTGTTTATAGCACTACTGCTGATCATTACACTAAGAAAAGCATTATTTCATTTTGGTGTTGCAAAAACTAGCAGTCTCAAGTAGACAAACATCTCTTGACAGCTTCACCTAGAGTACACATAGTGAACTGACAGACTGTGCAAATATTTGTTACCCCTGTGCCTACTCTCCTAAAAATGATGCATTGCACAAGGCGCTTATACAGTAGTTGCAGAATAACTTCAGATATACTGGGGGCTTTCTGAATCTCCCAAAAGCTTTATCTTCCCCACTATTCAATTTCCTTTTTAGCCCAGAAAATAGTGACTCATGGCCTACCGCCCACCACAATGGCTTGGAAAGGTTTTCCCACACCCTCTGGATATTTACCCAAGACTACCAGATGAAATGCTCCCACTAAATTCAGCAACAAAAAAATCTCTTGTGAATGGTGCTTCCAGGGCTATATTCAGTCGTTGCCAAGGCCAATAAGCAATAGGATAAGAGGAGCAAGAGAACCTGGACAAATTGAAATATGAAAGTACCAAATGATAGCAGAAATATTTTTCTCACTGATCCTTTTGTGTTCTGATTTCCTATATGACAGCTATTGATATTACTACAATATCCCCAGTGTTGCTGTTGCTTTTCTTTCCTCATCCCTCCCACTCCATTCCCATGGTGTCCTCTATGGCAGAAATAGAGACACATGCCTTAGAGAATGCAAGAGAGAATCTGAGTCACCAGCCAACAGTTTTGTGAACTTTCTTTAAAAAGAAATTCTTTAAGAAGAAATTTAAGAAGGACTTCCTTTAAGAAGTTCCTTTAAGGAGAATTACATCTTTGAAAATATAAGCATTTTGAAAAGACAGTGTCTTTTATAACGAAGACAGCTGTCCACTGTGCTATTTATTCCCAAAGGTTTGAAGATATAATGCAGGATATCAAAATAATCTATTTAAAAATTGATGCATGACAGAGACTTTAAAACTACTTCAAATTCTTCTCTTCCTCTTCCTTCCATCTTCTTCCATCTCTTCCTGTTACTATTACTACTGTAAGGCTATTATAGCTATATAGTACCTTATAGTTGACAAGATGCTTACATAGTCATTACCTCATTTAATCATTCTACACTGATTTAATAAACATTTATTGAGCAGCTATATCTTGCCTGGCCTTAAGTATCCCATAGTTTGAAAAAACTACATTTGAGTTGATCAGCTACAAAGGAATTTCAAAAATAAGCAAATAAATGCATCATTACAACCTGTGAAAAATGCCACTAAGAAAAAGAAAAGAGCATTATGAATGAGAGGGCACAATGGATGAGTTTATGCCATGAAGCCAGAGAAGTCCTCTCCGGGGAACTCTCCTGCATTTTTGGTGGGAATGTAAATTGGTACAGCCACTATGGAGAACTGTGTGGAGGTTACTTAAAAAACTAAGCATAGGGCTTCCCTGGTGGTCCAGTGGGTAAGGACACTGCCTTGCAGTGCAAGGGGTGCCGGTTCGATCCCTGGCCTGGGAAGATCCCACGTGCCGCGGAGCGGCTGGACCGATGTGTCCAATTACCGAGCCGGAGCTCTGGGGCGCATGCGCCCAGAGCCGGTGCTCTGAGACAACAGAGGCCACCGCGATGGGAGGCCCACACGGACCAAAGAACAAAAAAGATGGATGAAAATAGATAAATGAAGAACCAATAGAAGTGGCCCGCTTGTTCCACTCCCTCCCCACCTCCCCACCCCCCACCAATAATAAATAAATAAATAAATCTTTATTAAAAAAACTAAGCATAGAACTACCATATGATCCTGCAATCCCACTCCTGGGCATATATCCAAAGAAAAACATGGCCTGAAGAGATACATGCTCTCCAGTGTTCACTGCAGCATTGTTTACAACAGCCAAGACATGGAAACAATCTAAATGTCCACTGAGAGAGGGATAAAGAAGATGTGGTGTGTATGTATATGTATGTATGTGTATACACACATAAAATGGAATATTACTCAGCCATTAAAAAGAATGAAAAAGGCCATTTGCAGCAATATGAATGGACCTAGAGAGTGTCATACTGAGTGAAGTAAGTCAGACAGAGAAAGAGAAATATCATATGACATCCCTTTTGTGTGGATCCTAAAAAGAAACGATACAAATGAACTTCAGTCAGCTGAAGAGTGGGGTGAAAGGTTTTCTAGGCCTAGTGAGCAACATGTGCAAAGGCCCTGAGGCAGAAACAAGTTTGCCTCATTACAATGCCATAGAAGAGGCAAAATATGAAGTTAGACATGGGCCAGAAGCCAGATGATACAGTATAAGTTCAAGAATTTGAAGTATATTACAAGTATACTTGGAAATATTACAAGTATACCTTGAAGTGATTGAAGATTTTATTTATTTATTTATTTATTTATTGGAGGGGGTGGGCGGGCCACTTCTCTTAGTCTTTCGATTGAAGGGCTTTATATAGGGCAATTACAGGATTTTCATGATCTTTTTTACCAGTGTTATGCAAAAGAAATATATGACTCATGTAAATAATTTTAATTTAAAATTATCTGGTAGTCAGATTCAAAAACTAAAATAGAACAGATGAAGTAAATTTTAATACTGTGCAGCAATGGAAAGACAAACATAGAGAACAGACTTGTGTAAACTGGTGGTAGAGAGGAATGGGCGAGATTTATGAAAAGAGTTACATGCAAACTTATGGGACCATATGTAAAAGAACCAATGTGAATAAGTTATAAGACTAAGGGAATTTACACGGGGGGTTTGTAACAACCTAGATGGGTGGGATGGGGACAAAGATGGGAGGGAAGTTCAAGTAGGAGAGGTCATTGTATATCTATGACTGATTCAGGTTTATGTATAGCAGTAAATAACAAAACTCTGTAAAAGTAAAATAAAAATAAATTAATAAAAAAATTTAATATTGTGTTTTGCTTAGGCCAATATTTCCAAATTAGCACATCAATATGAAATCACTGGACTAAGTATTTGAAATCCAGTGTGCATTTTACATACGCAGCACATCTCATTTCAGAGTAGCCACATTTCAAGTACTCATTTGCCACATCTACCAAACAATGTCCTCTCGCTGCTACTTAGAGAATACATTAGAGAGGATTGGGTTAGAGCACATGTATTTATTTTTGATAGCTTTCTTACAAATTATGGCAAATTTAGTGGCTTAAAGCAACACAGATGTATTATCTTACAATTTCATAGGCTGGAATTCTGACTTGGGTTTCTATGGGTTAAAATCAAGGTATTGGCAGGGGTGCCTTCCTTCTGTGGAGTTTAGGGAAAAACCTGTTTCCTTGCATTTTCCAGTTCCTAGAAGTCACCTACATGCCTTGGCTCCAGGTCCCACGGATCCATCCACCAACCTAACAACCTTAGGCTGTGTCCCTCTTATACTGCCATTTCTCTGGTTCTCTCTTCCGCTTCTCTCTTCTTTTTGTAAGGACCCTGGTGATTAGATGGGTCCACCTGGATAGTTCAATAATCTCCCTAATCTCTAGGTCAGTTTATTAGCAGCCTCAATTCCATTTGCAACCTTAATTCTCCATTGCTACATAACCAAACATAATCACATGATCCAGGGATTAAGATGTTGACATGTGGGGGTGGTGGGGAGGAGTAGGAAATTCTGTCTACCATGGCAAGAAAACATGTCATCTACATTAAAACAATTTTTTAAAAAACAATAATCAGGGCTTCCCTGGTGGTCCAGCGGGTGGACAATCCACCTTGTGATGCAGGGGGGATCTCATGCACCATGTGGGCTGGACTGGTGTGTCCAATGACGAGCCAGAGCTCTGGAGCACATGTGCCCAGAGTCGGTGCTCTGCAGCGAGAGGCCACTGTGATGGGAGGCCCACACGTGCCAAAGAATAAAAGATAGATGAAAATAAATAAAAACATAAAAGAGGCATGATGGAGAAAAAATTTTTTAAAAATAATCAATTAAACAGTTTAGAGAAACAATACCTTTTCTTATGAAAAAATTCATAAAATAGAGAAAAGCACAAACAACATAAATCAAATAACAAAACATGACTACACAAAACCTTAATACTCAGAAACATTTTTCTTAACATTTATTAAATATCATTTCAGCCACCTTTTTATGTAGATACAGGTAGAAAGATGAAGAGAAAAATTATTTTACAAAGACAGGTTTATATTCTATATTCTATTTTGAATGAAAGGTATTATATTTAATAATTTTAACTGAGTTTAACATAAGAAAAAAACTAAATTGAACTGAATTAGAAGAAATTTACTGAACTTCAAATATATCTTTCTTCACCAGGCTATATATTAACCCCTACAGTATCACTCAGGTTTAAAAAAAAACATATAAAAATATTGAGTTTTGAATCATTACACAATTAAATTCCATGTTTTAAACTTTAAATGAAATCCACTGATACTCAAAAAGAACCTAAAGCTAAGAAAGCCCAAGTGACTTGCCCCAAAGAGAACATTATTGTTTTCTTTAGTAGGTCCTTTCTTCCATGGTCCATTACTATCATTTTATTTCCTCTCTTTTCTCCTCTAAGTTTATACAACTATTTATCTGTAATCCTGAATCTTTGGTTGTTGACCTTACCATGCTTCACTGAGTACTCAGAAATTCCTGAACATGAATGCTCAGAATCTTCCTTCATTGCTATAGCTTTGAATATAAAGTTTCTCTTACTTTAAGGGCCAGCAACTCCTTTGTGCAATGGATACTGCCACTTTCACCTCTTCCTGAACTTTGCCCTTACAATTATCCCCTTTCTCTCCTCTGGCATCTTTTCCCCTCTCTACTGATTTATTTCCATCAATAAACATCAAGTTCTAGTATGTCCAGTCTTGCAAAAAAACAAAACAAAGACCCTTCCTTGACCCATAATACATCGCTTTGGCTACAGCCTCCCATCTCCTTCACAGCAGAACTTGAGAGAGTTGTGTGGAATAGCTGACATTTCAGCATTCTACAGTCTTTCCCCAATCAATATTAACTAGGCTTCCTTTACTATCACTCAGTGATCTCCATACTGCCACTTCTGACAGCCATCTATCAGTTCTTATTGTGATTATCTTCTCAGCAACATTTGACATAGCTTACTACCCCATCTCACTTGAAATGCTTTCCTCCTCTTGAGTTCCCTCATTCCACAGTTTCTCCTTGTTTTCCTTCTACCTCACTGACCAATCTTTCTCTTTGCTAACTACTCCTTCTCTATTTTAATTCTAAATAATCTCTGTTCAATTCCTCACACCTGCTGAGCTTTGTTTTGCTTGCATATCAGGAGCTTGGATTATCTTCCTCACTCTTCCTCATCTGGCTGACTCCTTTGCGGCATTCAGATCACAGCCTTTCCTTACTGTGCAATGCATCCCACCTGATCAATATCAACATCACATATGTTGTTTCTCTGGATGGCACTTACCACTGGCTGACTTTCTTTTCCTCATTCATTTTCCTATCTATTTTATGCCTCTCTCCCAAAGAATATAATCTCTGTAAGGGCAAGGACCTTATTTATCATTTTTATGACACTTGCTCCCAGGAGCAATGCCTGAAACCATAGTAGAGTCTCAAAAAGTATTTGTTAAATGTATAGTGTTTCTAAAGCGTATCCTATCTAGAGGATATTTCATGGGCCAGTGTTTGTTTATCCTGAATGTTGCATATACTTTCAACAATATTATGCACAGAAATTAACTTACTAGTTCAGAAGAATAGGTATGCAAAAATTAGTTATGTAAAAAGTTAATAAAGGTAAACATGAATGTCTTTCTTGACACATTAAGCTATATACTTGTGGACATGCATAAACATTTAAAAAAAAAAAAGAGTGATGTGGGAAATAAACCTAGTATCAACCATAAGAAAAATTTTAGTACTATGCTCTGAGTTAGAATGATCTGTGGTATAATGCTGAATTTGAAA
Organism: Tragulus kanchil; assembly: GCA_022376925.1. Taxonomy (NCBI): domain Eukaryota; kingdom Metazoa; phylum Chordata; class Mammalia; order Artiodactyla; family Tragulidae; genus Tragulus; species Tragulus kanchil. Next base: position 57,921,251 of record JAIOJX010000001.1, on the reverse strand, counting down.
GATAGTGGCATTAAGTCCCAGAGAAGAAAAATAATTTGTCCAAGATCATATAACAAGTAAGTTTTGTAGAACTTGAGAGAGTTGTGTGGAATAGCTGACATTTCAGCATTCTACAGTCTTTCCCCAATCAATATTAACTAGGCTTCCTTTACTATCACTCAGTGATCTCCATACTGCCACTTCTGACAGCCATCTATCAGTTCTTATTGTGATTATCTTCTCAGCAACATTTGACATAGCTTACTACCCCATCTCACTTGAAATGCTTTCCTCCTCTTGAGTTCCCTCATTCCACAGTTTCTCCTTGTTTTCCTTCTACCTCACTGACCAATCTTTCTCTTTGCTAACTACTCCTTCTCTATTTTAATTCTAAATAATCTCTGTTCAATTCCTCACACCTGCTGAGCTTTGTTTTGCTTGCATATCAGGAGCTTGGATTATCTTCCTCACTCTTCCTCATCTGGCTGACTCCTTTGCGGCATTCAGATCACAGCCTTTCCTTACTGTGCAATGCATCCCACCTGATCAATATCAACATCACATATGTTGTTTCTCTGGATGGCACTTACCACTGGCTGACTTTCTTTTCCTCATTCATTTTCCTATCTATTTTATGCCTCTCTCCCAAAGAATATAATCTCTGTAAGGGCAAGGACCTTATTTATCATTTTTATGACACTTGCTCCCAGGAGCAATGCCTGAAACCATAGTAGAGTCTCAAAAAGTATTTGTTAAATGTATAGTGTTTCTAAAGCGTATCCTATCTAGAGGATATTTCATGGGCCAGTGTTTGTTTATCCTGAATGTTGCATATACTTTCAACAATATTATGCACAGAAATTAACTTACTAGTTCAGAAGAATAGGTATGCAAAAATTAGTTATGTAAAAAGTTAATAAAGGTAAACATGAATGTCTTTCTTGACACATTAAGCTATATACTTGTGGACATGCATAAACATTTAAAAAAAAAAAAGAGTGATGTGGGAAATAAACCTAGTATCAACCATAAGAAAAATTTTAGTACTATGCTCTGAGTTAGAATGATCTGTGGTATAATGCTGAATTTGAAAGATAGTGGCATTAAGTCCCAGAGAAGAAAAATAATTTGTCCAAGATCATATAACAAGTAAGTGGTAGAAGTATATCTAAAACTTAGGCTATATCATTCTTAACTTTCAGACCAAGTTCAAAGTAAATACTACACTATACGATAAAAGGAGCTTATCACATTTTATATCTGGAAGCTCCTTAAGTTCTCATACAATTATAGGATATTAATGCAGGAGTTCTAATCTTAGTCATCTCATTATTCCTCTTTCAAAAGCAACCCAAATTTATATCATCATTATTCTTATGTTACTAAATCAAATGAGAGTGAAACCTATGAATAAATAAAAGAAGAATATTTTTGTGTTTATATGCTTAGTGTAAATTCTGTACAGACATATGAAAATGCACGTAGATTTTATTATCTTAACTTTTTATTATTCTGAACCCAAACAATTTTCATAGCTCTGAAATTCCAAAAATCAAACTAAACATGTCTACAAAAATGAACCTAAATAAACAAATTGTAATGATCTTTACTTGAACCATGTATCATTTATCAAAAACATCTATATCTATCAGAATGTGTGTCAATAAAGTCTCAAAACTACTTGGTTAGACATAACAAAAACAAAAGATCTGCTTACATGGGAAATGTATAAATTTGTTCACAGAATTTGTATTAGTTAGGGTAAATAATATTTGAAGATATTATAGTAAAATATTTTAATATGTGTTGATTTTATTCTGTAAGCCCAAAGAATCTTTTTTTCCCCAACCCTACAAGCTGAATGTATACTTAAAAATTTGCTTTAACCTCTCAAGCTGTGAGGAAAGAAACCTTGTTTAGATGATACAGCATCAGCAGCGAAAACTATAGTATCATTGCCTATATTGTACTATTGTTGAACCAACTGAATATAAATATGTAAAATACAGAATTATAAAATGAGGATACTCAACCATCCCTAACCAACCACTGTATCTACTCTCTTTGTCAGGGGAAAAAAAAACCTCCTGTCCCTGAAGAGGAAAGAAAATAAAAAACACTAAGTAGAAGATTTTAGGGAAGAAGAAAGCACAACCTTGTAGGGATAACAAATCACATATTTAAAATGATCTGTAACAAAAGCAAATATTTTAAAAATTACTTAATTTTATTTTTTTTAAATTTTTACAGAGTTTTGTTGTTCACAGACATGTATGTTCCCAGATCAGTCATATGCATATCCCTGGCACCCCCCCACCCCACCCCTCCAGGCCATCACTCCCTGCCCCTGCAAGATCTCCTATTCCCTCAGGGCAATGACAATAGCTATCTAACAAAAGCAAATATTAACATTCTAGCCCATGATAGTGAGATGAGGTTCTAATCTTAGTCATCTCATTTTTTGTTATATCATCATTATTCTTATGTTACTAAATCAAATGAGAGTGAAACCTATGAATAAATAAAAGAAGAATATTTTTGTGTTTATATGCTTAGTGTAAATTCTGTACAGACATATGAAAATGCACGTAGATTTTATTATCTTAACTTTTTATTATTCTGAACCCAAACAATTTTCATAGCTCTGAAATTCCAAAAATCAAACTAAACATGTCTACAAAAATGAACCTAAATAAACAAATTGTAATGATCTTTACTTGAACCATGTATCATTTATCAAAAACATCTATATCTATCAGAATGTGTGTCAATAAAGTCTCAAAACTACTTGGTTAGACATAACAAAAACAAAAGATCTGCTTACATGGGAAATGTATAAATTTGTTCACAGAATTTGTATTAGTTAGGGTAAATAATATTTGAAGATATTATAGTAAAATATTTTAATATGTGTTGATTTTATTCTGTAAGCCCAAAGAATCTTTTTTTCCCCAACCCTACAAGCTGAATGTATACTTAAAAATTTGCTTTAACCTCTCAAGCTGTGAGGAAAGAAACCTTGTTTAGATGATACAGCATCAGCAGCGAAAACTATAGTATCATTGCCTATATTGTACTATTGTTGAACCAACTGAATATAAATATGTAAAATACAGAATTATAAAATGAGGATACTCAACCATCCCTAACCAACCACTGTATCTACTCTCTTTGTCAGGGGAAAAAAAAACCTCCTGTCCCTGAAGAGGAAAGAAAATAAAAAACACTAAGTAGAAGATTTTAGGGAAGAAGAAAGCACAACCTTGTAGGGATAACAAATCACATATTTAAAATGATCTGTAACAAAAGCAAATATTTTAAAAATTACTTAATTTTATTTTTTTTAAATTTTTACAGAGTTTTGTTGTTCACAGACATGTATGTTCCCAGATCAGTCATATGCATATCCCTGGCACCCCCCCACCCCACCCCTCCAGGCCATCACTCCCTGCCCCTGCAAGATCTCCTATTCCCTCAGGGCAATGACAATAGCTATCTAACAAAAGCAAATATTAACATTCTAGCCCATGATAGTGAGATGAGGTAAAGTAGGGGTTGGGAAATGAGGTGATGACACGTGGTCATGAGGTTGCTCTAGTCTAGTTGGTCTGTAAGGCTGAGCATGAGAAATAACTTGATAAGTGTCAACTAAAAAATCCTCAAGATCAGTCTCAAGCCCTGACAGACAAGGATGAAGCCAAAGGCTGATCTTTTTTTCTGGTGCTTTGTCACTAGGTGGCTCATTGTCTCCGTGGCTGGAAGAACCATGAGGCAGAATGAAAGATTTCCTCCTCTATTTATCTTCTAAATAAAATGTCTAAGAGTAGTTGAGTGACTGACAAAATACAAGGATCATTCGATTAATAAGTCTTTGTTGAATATCAATATTTAAAACTTTCATTTTATGAGGCACACTGGGAGAGAATGGTGTCTAACTATGTACCCACCTGTAAGAAGTGTCACCTAAAACACTGCATGCAAATAAGAGACTAGGAAGCAATATATTTTTCTTTTGTAAAGAGAAATTTGTTGGCAAATTATTTCATTAACAAAGTAAGGGACAAAGAGCTTGACAGAAGTAAGACTGCAAAACTTTATAACTCTTTGGAAGTCAAGAGGAATTGGTTAGGGCTAGCATATGGAGAAGGTTTCCCATGTAATGTAGTGGTAAAGAATCTGCCTGCCAATGCAGGAGGCACAAGAGATATAGGTTCGATCCTTGGGTCAGGAAGATCCCCTGGAGTAGCAAATGGCAACCCACTCCAGTATTCTTGCCTGGAAAATTCGATGGGCAGAGGAGCCTAGCAGGTTGCAGTCTGTGGGAAGAGTTGGACATGACTGAACAACTGAGCATACAAACTGCAGGGATGTCCAGATGTTTTTACAAATACATGGCAAAAGGGGCTTTCCAGATGGCTCAGTGGGTAAAGAATCTGCCTGTAATGTGGAGGAGGCATGGCAACCCACTACAGTATTCTTGCCTAGAATATTCCATGGACAGAGGAACTGGCAGGCTACAGTCTTTGGGGTTGCAAAGAGTTGGACATGATTGAGCACACACACAGCATGAAGAAAAGTCTCAGACCCTGTAGGCTGATGTGGGGAGTAGCCCAGATCTTATCTCATGAGATCTTTTTGGAAGTGTGATCCCGGACCACTCCACAGACATCAGAAGGTTACAGAGAGTGAGTCCCAAACACTCCCTAAGACATTAACATTAAATCACACGACAAAAACATGATGGATGTGACATTTACTCCATGTGAGTTACCTAATGCCTTTGTTTTGGTTTTGGTTCTTTATACAGATTCTACCATGAACTCCTCTATAAATCACAAGTATCTACAATCAAATTGCACCAGTAAATCTCACAAAACAGCTTCCCTGAGATCAGATTCAAGATGTTAACATAAGAAGAGTTTCCTCATTTTATATGGTGGCTGGGTGGGTCTTCTATTCTTTTTGGAAAAAAAAAAAAAATTCAAAATGTCATTTACTTGGTGGAGGAATTGTAGGAAAATGGCACTGCTGAATTTCTTTGACAAACTGTGTATTTGTACTCATTCTTAGCAAGTATTTAGAAAGAAAAATGTTATATTAACCTCTGTTGCATCAAATCCCCCATTGTGAGGCAAGATGGCATTTTCCTGTGCTGAACAGATTCTTTGAAATACAGGCTGTAACTAAAGAACTTAGAACTTTCTAATCATTACATGACTAGGTGAAGTTGGTTAGTATAACAGAACAGGGAAAGAAAAATAAAATTGTATAAATCATACAGTCCTCCATGAATCACACAGCAGTTCTATTTCTCCCACTATGTTGCAATGCACTTTAATTGATGAAGTCTCTCCTTTAACACATGAGGCAGGATTTTCAAGATTTGCAAAGCTTTAAGTGAAACAGGTAATAAGAGAAAAATAAATAAAATAAGCCAGAAATATGAACAGCTTGAGTCTCTGTTATGAGTTCATAAATGCCTTAAATTAGAAAAAAATTACTGTGGGATTTAAAGCTATTGGGATATATTTGCATCTTGAGCTGGTCTTTTTACTACTAAGTAGAACAATTTACTGACTTATACTTTTGTAGGAAACAAAGGCATATACTGTAATCTGCTAACATAAAATACTTTGAATGTACTATAATGTGGGCCCATAGAGTTTGAGACATATGTTCAGAACTGGAATCTGTACAAGATTTTAATTTTAATCAAAGCCAAAGCAGCCCATGACTCAGGTCACTATCTGTCCTCCAGCAACAACGTAGATACTCTTAGAGATTTTGCTTCATCCTATTTTCAGTTGCTATGATAAAGACATAAAAGATATGGACAAAAAGGAACCTAAAATAAATTCAATCAGAGAATACCTATAATAGTCTATATATTATAGAATGAATTATAATATTATATGATCATATTATAGAATATTATAATAGACAGATTATAGGTATTAAGAGCACCTATAATCTTCTCTATGAAATCTTAATCAACAGCCCCTGATGTGACATGTGCCATTGAACTAAGCAGTTAATTGTTAATTAAACAACTAATTAAACTTCTCTAATTTTAGGAGCATGTTTCTTCCAATATTTGTTCAGAAAGCAGACATTTGTTTCCGGCATCTGAATGCTGCTAGTTACCTTCAGGATGCTTAAACATTCTTACAATCCCCTGCCTGTTTAATATTTGTACATACTTGGAAAACAGGCAAGGAAAGAAGTTTTCTTGTTACCATTACCTTGCTCAAAGTCTTGCCAGGATTCAAAAATGAGATGTATGTTTACAGAAGCTCTGACTTGTAACTATTAATATTGTGAAATGAATGTATCATATTAGGATGGGACATCCTATTTGAAAAATTCTTATAATTTAATGATAATGCCTTGAAACTGTATTTTTTTGCTGAAATAACTGCAGATGTTAATAAAAGATTAAGTATATGAGGTTATCCTTACATTTTATTTTCATTTTTCCAATTCTGATGACTGCTTCTCCATGAGATCTTAATCAACAGCCCCTGATATGACATGCTCTGTTGAATTAAACAGTTAATTTCTAATTAAACAATTAACTAAAATTGTCTAATTTTAGGAGCATATTTCTTCAAATGTCTGTTCAGAAAGCAGACATTTTTTTCAAGCATCTAAATGCTGCTAGTTACCTTCAGGATGCTTAAATACATATGCTGATTAGTAGAATAATTGGCTTTGCTGTGTCTTCTCCAATAGGACAAGTGTTTCAGTCAAATCCAGGAGTTAGGGTAAATAATAGTGTTCTATATACTTAGCTAAAATCTTTTGAAAGGGAAAAAAAAATGAATGATTGCTAATTTCTGTTTATCAGCTTCTCCATAATTTGTCAGCAGCATAACAAAGAGAATCAAAGGAGTCCTCAAGACCTCAAGGAATCCTAGCTCTGCACTGTTTCATGACTGGAAGATAATTTACCCAGTGTTATGGAAAAATACAGATGAATTGTTATCCCTACAAAACTTTGCTTTTCACATTATCGTATGATGTCTATCAAGCACTACAAGAATCACGGAGCAAATGAGTATTTTGTGTATTACTTTAATACTGAATGCACCCTACAATATCCAAACCTTGTATTCCTAATTTACAGGGAAGATTTCCTACGAAAATGAAACGCATCATTTACAGGTTGCTTAAAGACTATGAGTGCCAACCAATTCATACTACTCTTTGGGGAACTGAAATGTGCTTATTCTTAATAGCTTATGGATACTAACTCTTTTTGCTTTGTGATGGTCAAGATGATGTCATATTCATCTTTTAATCCCCAGTACCCACCTGCAAAATGGCTGTTTCATCAAACACATTCAATACATTCTTACTGAATGAATAAAGAGCTGATTGATAAATGTTGTGAAAAGACAAGTCAGCTTAGTGAAACAACTATCAAGACGTAACCAATAAAACCGGTTAATGTGATGTTTCTTTTTCATTTTTCAAATTGTTGCTCTTGTATTATCAGAAAGAGCATTAGTATAAAATATATCCCTTAATTTATTTCAGGTATTTGTATGTAGTTAGTTTCATGCTCAGGGTATGTTGGGAATGCAGCATGAGGAAAGTACTGGGCTATAAATACTTAAGATGGATTCAGAAGATAATTATCACACAGTCTGTTGAGCCAAAACCATGTGCTAAACTACTGTGAAAACACTGGACTCCCCTTCTGGTCCAGCGGCTAAGAATCTGCCTGCCGATGAAGGGGGCACAGGTTCGATTCCTGCTCTGAAAATATTCTACATGCCACAAGACAACTAAGCCCATGTGACACAACTACTGAAGTCCATGAGTTTAGAGCCCAAGCTCCAAAACAAGAGAAGCCATCACAACGAGAAGCCCGCACACTGCAACAGAGTGTAGCCCCCACTCACCACAACTAGAGAAAACCTATGTGTAGCCACGGCTATTGAGCACATCAAAAAATAAATAAATAAATAGAGTTTAAAAATACAAAGTAGGACAATATGTAAGACATATAATGAGTGTACAGATAGTATAATTTAGTACAATAAAAGTCAAAAAGGTTACTCTGTCTAGACTCTAGTAATCAAGGAATAACCTTGTAAGACATATGACCTGAAGTACATCTGAATGTTTAGCATGAGTTAAGTTAGTGGAAAGGAGTGGTAATTAGACTACAAGTGGAGGACAGTGTGGGCAGAAACTTTTAGACTAAGTTTTGTAGTTTGGGGAAACAACAGAAAGAATAAGAATTTTAGACTATATTTCCTACTGCTTTTATGATAAAAACTAAATATCCTTAACATGGCCTTTAAGTTCTACATGATTTAAGTTCTACTTTTCCCGCCTTATCCCCTGCTTTGGCTGACTTTGATCAAGGCTCATATGGCAATGCTGTCACATTCTGGAAAATCTTTGTTTTTTAACTAGGCAATGCCAAGTCACCTTTCAGATCTCAATTCAAGTATCACTCTCTTTTGAATTAGGTCAACCTCTCATCCTGTCCTGCTATTACCTATTATAGCACAATGTACCTCTCCTTAATGACACTTAGGACAGTTGTAATTTTACATTTATTTGTGTGTTTCTGAGTGTGCCTTCTCCACTTGACTTTATTTCTGTGTTCACGAGTGTGCCTCCTCCACAGGAGAGTATGGATCATCTCTATTTTTGTTTACCATTGCATCCACAGAGACTGATTCATAATAGGTGCTCATACATGAATGGAGATGGATAATTAAAACAGGCTAGCACATTTAGCTATACTGAAGGGTCATACATCCATCATCTAACAAATATATATTGAATAGTGATTATACACTGGTACAGAAGATACAAAAATGGAAGATACTTTTTGCCTCTGATCTATTCAATATGAGGAAAACAGATAAAAATAACAGGCATTTACAATGCAGGGTGCGCCATGCTGCTGTGATAGACTACACATAGTAGTTTTAAAGCACTAAGGAAGAGACTTTTAAAAAGGAAAGTGATAAGGGGAGACTGCCTGGCAGATACTGGTAATATTTAAATTGATTTTTGACCTTTATTCTGCCTATAAGAACAAATCGAAAAGGTAAGTAGCATTAGTAAATACTAGAATGTCTTTGAAAGCTTATAGATTAAAAACAAACAGGAACAAAAATGGTTCAGAGAAGTGGAACCCAGAGCACCAGTGGGGCCAATGAGAGAGCAGTTCAGTTGGGAGGATGAGTTTAGCAGCCTCTTCTCCTTATGGTTCTTTTGAGGGGATTTCTGAAGATTATACAAATTACCTCATCGCTTTTCTGAAATTTTGTTCTGTATGCATGTGAACTATAATGAGCATCTGTTCCACAGATATAACCTTGTCTCCAGACTTAGACAAGAACCCATTTTCTAAATATAGTGCCGACAGGGACATTCTCAAGGAGGAGGTAGAGGACAAGATGTTGTTTCTATAAACTTTCCAATCAAGAAGTATGGACTGAGATTCTGTTGTTCCTGCACTACACTAGGCACTATGGAGAAGAAAGAAGATTGTTGCCCTAGAGGAAGATTACATGCTCTTTATCTAAGAGGTGACATTCAAAATCACCTTCTTGTTGCTACAAAAAAGGCACTGAAGAGAAAATAATCCTTTTCTTATATTTAGAATGTATTTCATTCATAGGAAACTATTAGAATTTTTTAAAGCAAATATGGAAGGGTTAAAAACTAAACATCCAAATCTTCCTAAAGCATATTGGTTCAGTTCCAAGGCATTTGCTAAAATTAGGCATAGAACCTTACTTTGAAATAAATACAGCATTGTTTACCATTGCATAGCTCATGAATGGATATGGATAATTAAAACAGGCTAGCACATTTAGCTATACTGAAGGGTCATACATCCATCATCTAACAAATATATATTGAATAGTGATTATACACTGGTACAGAAGATACAAAAATGGAAGATACTTTTTGCCTCTGATCTATTCAATATGAGGAAAACAGATAAAAATAACAGGCATTTACAATGCAGGGTGCGCCATGCTGCTGTGATAGACTACACATAGTAGTTTTAAAGCACTAAGGAAGAGACTTTTAAAAAGGAAAGTGATAAGGGGAGACTGCCTGGCAGATACTGGTAATATTTAAATTGATTTTTGACCTTTATTCTGCCTATAAGAACAAATCGAAAAGGTAAGTAGCATTAGTAAATACTAGAATGTCTTTGAAAGCTTATAGATTAAAAACAAACAGGAACAAAAATGGTTCAGAGAAGTGGAACCCAGAGCACCAGTGGGGCCAATGAGAGAGCAGTTCAGTTGGGAGGATGAGTTTAGCAGCCTCTTCTCCTTATGGTTCTTTTGAGGGGATTTCTGAAGATTATACAAATTACCTCATCGCTTTTCTGAAATTTTGTTCTGTATGCATGTGAACTATAATGAGCATCTGTTCCACAGATATAACCTTGTCTCCAGACTTAGACAAGAACCCATTTTCTAAATATAGTGCCGACAGGGACATTCTCAAGGAGGAGGTAGAGGACAAGATGTTGTTTCTATAAACTTTCCAATCAAGAAGTATGGACTGAGATTCTGTTGTTCCTGCACTACACTAGGCACTATGGAGAAGAAAGAAGATTGTTGCCCTAGAGGAAGATTACATGCTCTTTATCTAAGAGGTGACATTCAAAATCACCTTCTTGTTGCTACAAAAAAGGCACTGAAGAGAAAATAATCCTTTTCTTATATTTAGAATGTATTTCATTCATAGGAAACTATTAGAATTTTTTAAAGCAAATATGGAAGGGTTAAAAACTAAACATCCAAATCTTCCTAAAGCATATTGGTTCAGTTCCAAGGCATTTGCTAAAATTAGGCATAGAACCTTACTTTGAAATAAATACAGCAAATTACTACTTTGGAAATTGGGCTCTTGGGCATCTTTGCTTCTTTTTCAAATGGTCATTCCTAATTACACACACGAAAAAATCAAATATATCTTTAGATCAGATTTTTCTCTTACGACAAAATAATTATCCTGCTTCAACCTAGGAATAATATTCCTTCTTTTTCCATGAAGCTACTTACATCTCTCAGCAAATGACAAGTCAACAAATTCGAAGCAAAGAATATTGGAATAGGCAAGGTTACTCTGATGCACTTTACAATCACTATAAAAAAGCTTTTCTGAGGCTCTTTCCAGACATAGAAGGTATGCAACAGGGGTCGCTCTCTACTGGAAGAACAGAGCAGGGGATGAAAATGGAATGCTCCTGAGGTTGGAGGATTTGGGAAGGAGCCTAGTCTAAGAAATGAAATGTTATCAACTATTTGCAACATTGGAACATGATTTTCAAATCAACTGAATTATACTTACCAGAGCTCAATGGGAAGGCAAACAGGATACCAGTGACAGTATAAGTATTCATATTTCTCTGAGTTGTAAAAGATTTAGTCACAACTCAGTTTCACTGTCTCAGAAAAGAAAACGTTGGACATGGATGAGATCTGCTCAAGAGATTGAATATAGTGACAAAAAAGAGAGCTAAGGATGAAAAATAAGGGGAAAACCAACAAAGAATCAGTAGATGAGAGAGGAAGTATCCAAAGAAATGGCCTTCATTCATGCAACAAACATCTCTGGAGCCTTGCACATTAAAGACTAAAAAAAAAAAAAAAGGACAACTGTCCATCCATGGAGAACAGTCTTATGGACATTGGGGTGAGGGAGAGGAATAGGTTATAGGACTAGGGAATCTCAAACAGGGGCTCTGTGGTCACCTGGAGGGGCGGGATGGGGAGGGAGATGGGGGGAGATTCAGGCGGGGTTGGGGACATGTGTATACCTATGGAGGATTCAGGTTGATGGGTGGCAGCAAACAACAACACTCTGTAAAAATAAAGTGAAAAAAAAAAAAAAACCACCTTGTCCATTCACTTGAGGATTCTCAGTTAAGTGAGGCAGATGATTTAACAGATAGTAATAGCATGATATTCAAAGTTAATACCTCCTCTTGTGCTCTGGAGCTTATCTCCTCACTCCTTTGAGACCTTATTCCATCCAGTTTCCCCTCTATCTACTCTCTTCACATTTTCCTTCTTAGCTCACTCTTTTCTTTTGAATTACAACCATACAAAATTGTCTCTATTAAAAAAAAAAAAAAAAAAAAAAAAAACCTTCCACGGAAACTGTGTCTCAATCTATCTGTCACTGCTGCTTTCATTCCTAAGCAATACAAGTGATATTTAAAATGTGAACTTAATATATTCTAATACACTCCTCAATTTATTCCTGTCTTCTGCTCTCAAAACTTCCCTGAAGCTGTGATTACTTAGGACATCAGTGACTCCCTAAATGACAAACATAATTAATTAGTTCTTTTCTTACTTGACCTGTCTATGGCATTTGATACTGGTTGACCTCATTGAAATGGTATCTTCCTGTCTCCATGATATCAATTTTCTGGCGCTCTCTCTTATTTTCTAGCCACTCCTATTTTCTCTGAAGGTCTCCCTTAAATATTGCTGTTCTCCAGAATTTAATCTTTGGTCCTCATCTCACCCTCAATGTCCTTTTGGGTTATGCAACCCATTCAAACAATATCTATTACCATCTAGTACACTGTTGACACTAAAAACTTTATCTGTAGGCTATGACCTCTATCATGAGATTCAGACTCAAATATCCAACTTTTTAATAGACATTAACACCTGGAACCCTAACACAAGTTAATATATCGGAAAAAAAAGCCAAAGAAAAGAAAAAACAGAACATGAACTATTTTCTTCAGACTCTGACCATTGTGTTTACTTAGGGTTATAAGATAGGTCAATCTGACTACTCCCTCTTCTTTACTCTATGCATGCAAGTGGTAATATCAACCAATCAAGCTTAACTCTTTAACATCTCATAAACTGATACCCTCTTCTCTCATCTTAAAATTTTTTGTGTATTCTACTAACTGGTTCTGCCACCTTAGTTTTACTCTCTTTCATTCCATCTTCCATATAAATTTCAGAATGCTTTTTCTAAAGTGCATATTCTACTCCATCACTTGCCTGCTTCAAGTCTGTCAAATAGTCTTCCTTGTCTGCAGCAATGGTCCTTAAGCTTTCCTGTGCACAAGTACTCTTGGCAAAATTTGTTGAAACAGAATGTTGGGTGCTATCCCCAGGGTTTCTGATTCACGAACTGTGATATTAGGCCTCAGAATTTCTATTTCTGTTTTCCAGGTTAATTTAGAGGCACACTCCACAGAATTTATCACTTGGTTGTGCAGGGCAGGGAAATAAAACAAGGAGTGCATGATGATAGCGGAATTTCTGACATCAGAAACTTAAGAAATTGGGTGGATGTTGGTGCAATCACTGAGAAGGAAGATTAAGGGAGTTAACTGGGGAAAGCTCAGCAATGTGATGAGCTTAATTTTGAAGTATGAAGGTGCTTTTTTCAAACTGTACCCTTTATTTCCATACCCTTCTTGTCTTGAACCAACTCTAGTCTCCAGCCACCTTGGACTATGCATAAGTCACTGAATGTACTGAAGAGATATCATGTCTCTCTTCCAATGATCTATATGTCTAGAATGCCTTTGTCTCTTAGCTTTCTTTCTGGTAAATATCCGCGTATCTGTTACGATCCAGCTTACACATCTTTTTCTCAATTTAGCCTTCCCTTCTTGGCCTCTACTTGCCCATCTCTAAAATGACTTCAACTTTAAATATCTTTTAGTGGTCTATGACCTCTATCTTTTGAGATTTCAGACTCAAATATCCAACTTTTAATAGACATTAACACCTGGAACCCTAACACAAGTTAATATATCGGAAAAAAAAGCCAAAGAAAAGAAAAAACAGAACATGAACTATTTTCTTCAGACTCTGACCATTGTGTTTACTTAGGGTTATAAGATAGGTCAATCTGACTACTCCCTCTTCTTTACTCTATGCATGCAAGTGGTAATATCAACCAATCAAGCTTAACTCTTTAACATCTCATAAACTGATACCCTCTTCTCTTATCTTAAAATTTTTTGTGTATTCTACTAACTGGTTCTGCCACCTTAGTTTTACTCTCTTTCATTCCATCTTCCATATAAATTTCAGAATGCTTTTTCTAAAGTGCATATTCTACTCCATCACTTGCCTGCTTCAAGTCTCTCAAAAAGTCTTCCTTGTCTGCAGCAATGGTCCTTAAGCTTTCCTGTGCACAAGTACTCTTGGCAAAATTTGTTGAAACAGAATGTTGGGTGCTATCCCCAGGGTTTCTGATTCACGAACTGTGATATTAGGCCTCAGAATTTCTATTTCTGTTTTCCAGGTTAATTTAGAGGCACACTCCACAGAATTTATCACTTGGTTGTGCAGGGCAGGGAAATAAAACAAGGAGTGCATGATGATAGCGGAATTTCTGACATCAGAAACTTAAGAAATTGGGTGGATGTTGGTGCAATCACTGAGAAGGAAGATTAAGGGAGTTAACTGGGGAAAGCTCAGCAATGTGATGAGCTTAATTTTGAAGTATGAAGGTGCTTTTTTCAAACTGTACCCTTTATTTCCATACCCTTCTTGTCTTGAACCAACTCTAGTCTCCAGCCACCTTGGACTATGCATAAGTCACTGAATGTACTGAAGAGATATCATGTCTCTCTTCCAATGATCTATATGTCTAGAATGCCTTTGTCTCTTAGCTTTCTTTCTGGTAAATATCCCGCGTATCTGTTACGATCCAGCTTACACATCTTTTTCTCAATTTAGCCTTCCCTTCTTGGCCTCTACTTGCCCATCTCTAAAATGAACTTCAAAAGATTATTTTTTGTATATGATGATCAGATGAAGACTTTTATAAGGACACCCTTAGCCTCAGAGAAGGAAGACTGACAGGAAGTGTGGTTTTTAGTTTCCTCTAGTATCAAGATTTATATGTTTGAAGCAACCCCACATATTAGTAACTTAATAAAACATATACATTACCATATACACTATTGCTAATTTCATCTATTCAAATTAGGTAACGTTAAGTTCATGGAGTCTCTATACTTCCTTGTTCATAAAATAAATAAAATTTGTTAAATTACTGTGTATTACCCTTCTAGACTCTCTGGGGAGTTATAGAGAAAAACCAACATATATGAAATAACTGGAAAACAATTAGGTACTAAAATGTGTGCATTACAGGATAAGCGGACAAAATGGGACTGAGCATCACCAGAAGCACAAAGGAAGACTTCATAGAGGATTTAGTGCTTGAGGTGAATGTTGACAATTGGTGAGGACTGGATAAATGAAAATGAGGAGAAAAAACACTGAGACAATTGTTATTGTGAGAACAATAACAGAAACAAAATCTTTCAGGTAGGAACTGGCATAGCCTATGAAGAAGGCAATGAGAAAATCAGGTTAGCCAGAATAGAACACTAGGGACAAAGCGAAATCACAGATTAGATTTGTGGTCAACGGTCAACATTTGAAAGATCCTGAGAAGAACGTAGAGACATTTGGTCTTGATTTGGAAAACAAAAGGGATTTTTTTTTGGCCACTTCTACTGGTTTTTCATTCAACCACCCTCATCCATCTTTGTTCTTTGACCTATGTGGGCCTCCCATCGCAGTGACCTCTCTCACTGCAGAGCACTGGCTCTGGGCACATGCACTCCAGAGCTCCAGTTTGGTAGTTGGACACATTGGTCCAGCCACCCCGCGGCACGTGGGTTCTTTCCAGGCTAGAGATAGAACAGGCGCCCCTTGCACTTCAAGGTGGTGTCCTTACACACTGGACCACCAGGGAAGCCTAATAGGCATTTAACTTTTTATTTTATTGGAATATGGTTGCTTTATAATATTGTGAACATTGAAATTTCAGGTGTACAGCAAAGTTAATCAGTTATATATACACATATTTCCACTATTTTAAAATTATTTTCCTATATAGGCCATTACAGAGTATTGAGTAGAGGTCACTGTGCTATACAGCAGGTTCCTAATAGTTATCTATTTTATATACAGCAGTGTGTATATGTGGATCCCAATCTCCCAATTTATCTCTCCTCTCATTACCCTCTGGCAACCCTAAGTTTGTTTTCAGTATCTGTAACTCTGCTTCCATACACGTGTATTCTTTATAGGTCACTGAATTAAATAAGAAGTTTGGTAAGTTAAGTTTATAAATAATTAAAATGATTAGAAGAAGAGAGAGATTGGAAAAGGGCAACAAGTTATGACAGATGACTATCAAAGAAGGGTGATATTGTAAGAATTTGAGAAGGAAAGAAAGGTCAATTCTTTGCTGATTTTGGAAATGAGTGATTGGACAAATCAGAGAATTCCCAAGTCCCACATACTTAACAATGAGGCAAATTAAGTTTTAGCAAATCCAAAAAGATCTTTTTCTCATAGATACTTCTGTGCTTTAAAGACATTCAGGAAGATTTATAGATATCTCTGAATTGTTAGCGCCACAAGGACATGCTTTGTTTGCCCATTAAGCAAACCAGCAGTGCAAATAAAGTTGGCTGGCAATAGAAAATCTCTCATGTGGTTCAGAGTACACAAAAGCCATTTTACAAACATCATCCCATTTTATCAGGCAATATTGTGAACCTGCTTGTTTATCTTCATTTTAAAGGGAAGCACAAAAATTTTTAAAGGAGGAGGACATTTTAAAAAACCATTTATTTTTATTTATTTACTTGGCTGCACTGGATCTCAGTTGTGGCATGTGGGATCTTTAGTTGGAGCATGTGGGATCCAGTTCCCTGACCAGGGATTGGACCCAGGCTCCCTGGATTGAGAGCATGGAGTCTTAGCTAGTGAAGCACCAAAGTAGTCCCACAAAATTATTAAATGACTTGTCAAAGACCTTTGGATCAGAGACAGGTTATTGTAATTCTCTGAGCCTTGCTCCTAATCTATTTAAAAGGGAGGTTAATATGCTCTGAGTGTAACTGCAATAATTAAATGAGATGTGGTATGTCTCATTGTCTAGTATAAGCCATATATATGTGTGTATATATATATATGTATATATAAGCCATATATATATATATAGATAGTATATATAGTCATATATGCATTATATATAGCCACACACACACACACACACACACACATATATAGTATAAGTCATATGTATATTGGGTTGGTCAAAAGTTTGTTCAGGTTTTTCTGTACACACACACAAAAAATCTGAACAAACTTTTTGGTCAATCCAATGTATATTTCAACAATATTTACTAAACTAACTCAGTAAACACTTAAAAGTATTTATTGAATTGACAACTTCCTAAGATCAACAGATTCTTTGAAAATTCCTCATAACCATGCTTCAATTCTAATGATTTTTAAGCAAGTATCTTAATTTAAAAATGGATGCCAGTAAGAACCAATGACTTAGAGAGTATAGCCAATAGGAATACATTGAGATCTGTTTTTTGGAAACGGCTGCCCAGTTAAGCTTCTGCATGTTTTCATCAAAGTCAAACTCTGGAGAAAACACACACACACACACAAACATACATACACACTCACTCCATGCTTCAGCAGAACCAATAGGAATCCTAAAAGTGCACATATATCTCCATACATGAATTTTAGAACACTGCACATTGCCATGGCTGATTTATGAGACCCTTTCACTAAGAGGGATAGATGTATTATTAGGACTACTGAGAATAAGGCTCATAACTCAAAAATATGCCATTTGTACTTTTAAAAATATGTCACTGTCAAAATTCCTCATCTTCTCCTGGGATCTTTGGCTTGCTGCACAATGTCTTAAATGTGAAAAATATTTGATACACATTTTGGTGACAATTCAGTAATTCAAAGACTTGTGAAGGGCTGAGGAGACTGTACATCTAGAACTCTACTTATTTTTCATCAGCTGAGGTCAAGATCAGAAGACATCACGTATTTATGTATTTATCTATGCATTTATTTCTTTATTCTGTTTATTGCGAGAGGAATGTAACACAGATTTTTCTATACAGTCTCTGCTTTCGTTTTTTTATGGGTTATGCTCTGAGTGTAACTGCAATAATTAAATGAGATGTGGTATGTCTCATTGTCTAGTATAATATATATATGTGTGATATATATATATGTATATATAAGCCATATATATATATATAGATAGTATATATAGTCATATATGCATTATATATAGCCACACACACACACACACACACACACACATATATAGTATAAGTCATATGTATATTGGGTTGGTCAAAAGTTTGTTCAGGTTTTTCTGTACACACACACAAAAAATCTGAACAAACTTTTTGGTCAATCCAATGTATATTTCAACAATATTTACTAAACTAACTCAGTAAACACTTAAAAGTATTTATTGAATTGACAACTTCCTAAGATCAACAGATTCTTTGAAAATTCCTCATAACCATGCTTCAATTCTAATGATTTTTAAGCAAGTATCTTAATTTAAAAATGGATGCCAGTAAGAACCAATGACTTAGAGAGTATAGCCAATAGGAATACATTGAGATCTGTTTTTTGGAAACGGCTGCCCAGTTAAGCTTCTGCATGTTTTCATCAAAGTCAAACTCTGGAGAAAACACACACACACACACAAACATACATACACACTCACTCCATGCTTCAGCAGAACCAATAGGAATCCTAAAAGTGCACATATATCTCCATACATGAATTTTAGAACACTGCACATTGCCATGGCTGATTTATGAGACCCTTTCACTAAGAGGGATAGATGTATTATTAGGACTACTGAGAATAAGGCTCATAACTCAAAAATATGCCATTTGTACTTTTAAAAATATGTCACTGTCAAAATTCCTCATCTTCTCCTGGGATCTTTGGCTTGCTGCACAATGTCTTAAATGTGAAAAATATTTGATACACATTTTGGTGACAATTCAGTAATTCAAAGACTTGTGAAGGGCTGAGGAGACTGTACATCTAGAACTCTACTTATTTTTCATCAGCTGAGGTCAAGATCAGAAGACATCACGTATTTATGTATTTATCTATGCATTTATTTCTTTATTCTGTTTATTGCGAGAGGAATGTAACACAGATTTTTCTATACAGTCTCTGCTTTCTAAGAATGTTTCACATTAGCTCTGTGAACTGCCCTGAAGAGAGGTCCTAAAAAGACAAGTGAATAAAACCTCAGTGGTTTCTGATTATGCCTTTTAAGTATTCAGGGTAAGTAGCCAATAGAACCTGGCTAATCTTTATCATTTTAATCTTCAGACACAGTCAGTCTTCTTTAAGCCTAGTGGACTGGTTTTGCAGAACAGCTTATTTTAAATAAACCAAAGTTATGCTATGACTGAGACTCCATAGGTATCGTTAATTTATTGGAGCACCCTATGACATGATTATTATTCACTCTAGAGTCTCATAAATTATTGAAGCCTAACTACATTGGTTAAATGACAAAATACCACAAGCTAGTTTTCTCATGTGTAAAAAAATGAATAATAATAACTACCTTGCCTTGCCTACCACACAAAGGTCACCCTACATGCCCATGAATTACATGAAGAAAATATCTATGACAATATTTTGTATGATATAATATTAAAGCATTATTGTGAGGTTGGTGATAGCAATTCCAGGTCTTTAACCTATTTCATCACATAGGTCTCTTACTCACCAGGCTTATTTGAAGAAACACATCTAAAACACATATTTACAAGATTAACATTTCACTCTGAATGTTCCAGAAGCAAAACCTGCACCATGGATAGTGTATCTGTGAAGGTATTTCCCTCACAGAATTGCAAGTGAAATATGGTTAATTAAGGTTGCTTGCTATTACTTGCTATTACTAATATATCAACTTTCCTTAAGCATGGAAAAGGGCCATAAGATAGTGGGAAATACTATTTTATAAAGCAGTATCTCTGTCTGTTGCTTAAAAAAAAACAGTATAGGAAACCCTTAAATAAGCAGATTAAGAGGATAGTGGTTGCTGTATACTAATTCATACTACAAACAGATTACCTTAGATAAAAGTCCCCAATAGCACTTAACTCTTCATTCATTCTTTTTTTTTTTTATAATGTTGTCTTAACTATTCTTTTTGTTTTTTTGACAGGGGTGGGGAGGGAGGGGGGTGGGTGGGCCATTTCCACTGGTCTTTCATTTGTCTAGTTTCATCCATCTTTGTTCTTTGGCCTGTGCAGGCCTCCCATCGCGGTGGCGTCTGTCGCTGCAGAGCGCCGGCTCTGGGCGCATGCGCTCCAGGGCTCCGGCTTGGTGATTGGACACATCAGTCCAGCCGCTCCGCGGCACGTGGGATCTTCCCAGGCCAGGGCTCAAACCGGCGCCCCTTGCACTGCAAGGCGGTGTCCTTACCCACTGGACCACCAGGGGAAGCCCTCACTTAAGTTTTAATAGAGCTGAATGATCTAATTAGATTTGAATTTTTAGTAAGAGCATGATATAATCTTCCTTTTTCTCTGAAAGTCTGAATGTTAAAAGGGCACAACCACAGAGGAGGGAGAACTGGAAACAAACGATTAAAAATATTTTCTAATTGATTGGGAGACAGATGAAGAGAGGTTAAGTGCCCCCTGAAAAAAGAACACAAATCAATTATGACTGAAAAGACTCTGAACTATGTGTATCTCATAGAATATTTCCATAGGACAGGGGAAGGGGAGATAGGAAGGATGGGGAATAGTGGGGGCAGGGTTGAGGCAAATAAATCTCCATGTTGTACCAAGTTCAGTAGATCATACAATGTGATGGTCTATGATGGTCCCTGTTTCTTCCAGTTGCCCAAGCATAATTTTTAGTAATTTATACTTTTTCAGTTTCAAAAGTTATCCAATTGGGAAGATAAATTATACAGGCACCCTATCTAAAAGCATACTCTACTAACAAAATGTTCATTCATCACCTTGGAGGTCATTGAAAAAGAACTATCTTAGAGATATAATCGAATCCCAAAGAAGGGCAAAGCCAAAGAATGCTCAAACTCAAGCACCATTGCACTTATTTCACATGCTAGCAAAGTAATGCTCAAAATCCTCCAAGCTAGGCTTCAATAGTACATGGACCAAAAATGTCCAGGTGTACAAGCTGGATTAAGAAAAGGCATAGGAACCAGAAACAAATTTCCAACATCCTTTGGATCATAGAAAGAGCAAGGGAACTCCAGAAAAACATCAACTATTGCCTCATAGACTAAACTAAAGCTTTTGACTTTGTGGATCACAAGAAATTGTGGACAATTCTGAAAGAAATGGGAATACCAGACCACCTTATCTGCCTCCTGTGAAACCTGTATAGAGGACAAGAAGCAACAGTTAGAACCGGACATGGAACAATGGACTGGTTCCAAATTGAGAAAGGAGCATGTCAAGGCTTAAAATTCAACATTCAAAAAATGAAGATCCTGGCATCTGGTCCCATCACTTCATGGCAAATAGATGGGCAAACAATGGAAACAGTGACAGACTTTATTTTCTTGGGCTCCAAAATCTCTGGGGATGGTGACTGCAGCCATGAGATTAAAAGCAGCTTGCTCCTTGGAAGAAAAACTATGGCAAACCTAGACAGCACATTAAAAAACAGAGGCATTGGCTTCCCTGGTAGCTCAGTGGTAAATAGTTCGCCTGCCAATGCAGGAGATGTGGGTTTGATCTCTGATCCAGGAAGATCCCACATGCTGCAGAGCAACTAAGCCCACAAGCCACAATTATGAAGCCTGTGCTCTAGAGCCTTGGAGTCTCAACTACTGAAGCCCGTTTTACCTAGAGCCCGAGTGCCACAACAAGAAAAGTCACCACAACAAGAAGCCTGCTCCCCTAGAGAGTAGCCCCCACTCCCTGCAACTAGACAAGATCCTGTGGCAGCAGCAAAAACCCAGAAGAGCCAATATAAATAAAAAGAAATAAAATTTAAAAAACATTTGTTTTTTTTTTTTTTTTTTAAATGCAGAGGCATCACCCTGGTGATAGAAGTCTCAATAGTCAGGTATGGATGTGAGAACTAGACTATAAAGAAGGCAGAGTGCCAAAGAATTGATACCTTTGAACTATGGTGTTGGAGAAGGCTCTTGAGAGTCCCTTGGACTGCAAGGAGATTAAACCAGTCAATCCTAAAGGAAATCAACCCTGAATATTCATTGGAAGGACTAATGCTGAAGCTAAAGCTCCAATACTTTGTCCACCTCATGCGAAGACACAACTCTTTGGAAAAGCCCTCGATGTTGGGAAAACTAGAAGGCAAAAGGAGAAGGGGATAAGAGAGGAAGAGATGGTTGCATGGCAACACTGAGTCAATGGACATGAGTTTTAGAAAACTCTGGGAAATGGTGAAAGACCGGGAAGCTTGGCGTGTTGCAGTCCACAAGGTTGCTCAGAGTTGGACACGCATGACTGAGTGATTGAACTGACTAGAGATCTCAAATGCTGGTCTACACAGAAACCAAGTGAAACATCGTCTATATTCATTCTACCCTAGGACAGTAATTCCCAAAAAGAAAAACACGAGATGACTACTGAGACATTTGTCATACCTATGACTGACTAGCCTCCAGTTTCTTCCCTGAAAATAGTGAGCACAATTATCCTGAGGAAACTTCTCTAAGACATTTATAACTCCTGAATGGTACTTGCCTAATAATGGCATAATCACAACAGTAGAATTTGGCAATTGGGAGAATCAATGGACTATCTTTTAGGGTAAATGTCAATTTAATGCTTATGTTCAGCTCCTGGCTATAGAAGAATGTAAGGAGGCCAACAAAAGGGAGTATCTAAGATAATACTTTGATTCCAACATAAACAGAATCCAACTCAAACCAATGCTCCACTTTATGTCAAAGTAAGTTATAAAATTACAAAGAAAACATTCTATAAAATGCAAATAGTAACAAAACAACACTACCAAGCAAGTGGCATGTCTTAGAATCTACACTAGAAATGGGGTTGTTATTGAGAATCTACACTAAGAATGGGGTCGTTGTTGTTCAGTTGCCAAGTTGTGTCCAAATCTTTGCAACCCCACAGGCTGCAGCACACCAGGCTTCCTTCTCCCTCACCATCTCCCGTGGTTTGCATAAGTTCATGTGACCTTCACAGACCACTGCCTTGTCAAGGTGAAGGCGCTTGTGTAACTCAACGAAGCTATGAGCCATGCCATGGCAGGGCCACACAAGATGGATGGATCATAGTGGAGAGTTCTGACAAAAGGTGGTCCACTGGAGGAAGGAATGGCAAACCACTCTAGTATGCTTGCCATGGGAATCCCATGAACCGTATAAAAACACAAAAACTTAATAGGGGAGGAAAGCACAAAACAATATTCTACCAAAACTATGTAGGAGGAATATTACTTCAGTGAGTATATTTTAAAAACACATTAAAATTAAAATAAATAATTTATTCTCAGAATTCCTTTGCAGTCAATTATTTATAATCAAAAATATAAGCTTGCAACTCAAGTTGCTAATTTCAAATGACTCTAATAAGGAAAAAATTCCCAAATATTAGTACCCCTTTAATGTAATAAGACACAAAGCAAATCAAATCAAGAAAAAAATGGTAATAAGATGCAATCAGCATGTATTAAATAAAACTAAACTGTGGATAAAAGAGATGCTACACACACACACACACCCTCTGACAAGTCTAGACACCAGAAAATGCATATTGTTGCATTAACTGTTCCAATTAAAGGTTGATTTCAAGAACAAAACAGTCACTTGTGAAAAGACTGAAAATTACAAGTCTTCTCCCATTTTCAGTGGTAAATTGGACCATTACTGAATTGTCCTCTTCACATATTGTGGTTATTGTTTTTTTTTTCTAGTTGTTAGACTAACTTGTCCTCATAACATGGGGATGTCATGCTAGGAATTATATAGACCTCTCAATTAAAAAACAAAGGTGTCCAAATTTTTTTTTACAATATTTGCAGAAAATCTATGGCCACAATTCATCTTGTCTCATCAATAGTATTAACTTCGAGTCACTACTAGTGAAAATAACCTTTTTGTTTTGGTAAAGTATTTGTTTTGATCCAAAACTTCTTGTGGTGTGTCTCAATACAAGTATGTGTATTTGAAATTTCTTGTTTGGTCAGGCAAAACTGTGACTGCTGACATGGTCAGAGTTACTAATTTATGCTTTTATAGAATAGCTTGCTTTCTTCAATTACTCACATACTGCAAGCATAATATGCCAATTATTTCCTGAAAATTTTAAATTTAACTCAACGAAGCTATGAGCCATGCCATGGCAGGGCCACACAAGATGGATGGATCATAGTGAGAGTTCTGACAAAAGGTGGTCCACTGGAGGAAGGAATGGCAAACCACTCTAGTATGCTTGCCATGGGAATCCCATGAACCGTATAAAAACACAAAAACTTAATAGGGGAGGAAAGCACAAAACAATATTCTACCAAAACTATGTAGGAGGAATATTACTTCAGTGAGTATATTTTAAAAACACATTAAAATTAAAATAAATAATTTATTCTCAGAATTCCTTTGCAGTCAATTATTTATAATCAAAAATATAAGCTTGCAACTCAAGTTGCTAATTTCAAATGACTCTAATAAGGAAAAAATTCCCAAATATTAGTACCCCTTTAATGTAATAAGACACAAAGCAAATCAAATCAAGAAAAAAATGGTAATAAGATGCAATCAGCATGTATTAAATAAAACTAAACTGTGGATAAAAGAGATGCTACACACACACACACACCCTCTGACAAGTCTAGACACCAGAAAATGCATATTGTTGCATTAACTGTTCCAATTAAAGGTTGATTTCAAGAACAAAACAGTCACTTGTGAAAAGACTGAAAATTACAAGTCTTCTCCCATTTTCAGTGGTAAATTGGACCATTACTGAATTGTCCTCTTCACATATTGTGGTTATTGTTTTTTTTTTCTAGTTGTTAGACTAACTTGTCCTCATAACATGGGGATGTCATGCTAGGAATTATATAGACCTCTCAATTAAAAAACAAAGGTGTCCAAATTTTTTTTTACAATATTTGCAGAAAATCTATGGCCACAATTCATCTTGTCTCATCAATAGTATTAACTTCGAGTCACTACTAGTGAAAATAACCTTTTTGTTTTGGTAAAGTATTTGTTTTGATCCAAAACTTCTTGTGGTGTGTCTCAATACAAGTATGTGTATTTGAAATTTCTTGTTTGGTCAGGCAAAACTGTGACTGCTGACATGGTCAGAGTTACTAATTTATGCTTTTATAGAATAGCTTGCTTTCTTCAATTACTCACATACTAAAGACTCAAAGCATAATATGCCAATTATTTCCTGCTTTTTAAATTAACCTGACTTGAGGAGGTTTTAATTTTTTGTGCAAATGCCAAGTCTTTTATTCTCTAATTTGCAAAGTTTTATTTATCAGATTAACTGTTATAAAGAACTAATCTCACATTGTAATTACACTTCACTTACAATGTAGTTTATGTGTTTCATCATAAGGAAATGGTCCTGAGTATTGTGATGGCATAAACAAAGTAAAATACAACTGTCGACTCATAATCATCAAGTCAGACACATTTTTATAGAAAATGCACACAGGGAAAGTTGTGACAAAAAAATATAAGGTTGACAAATAAGTGTCCTATTTCTGATCACAGGTACAAAACAGCAACAAAAAGCATATTCTGTATAATGTATTTGGAGTCATGCTCTGTCCTATAGTGTTAAATAAATATTTTCTATTTGTGTGTGTATATCAATACACAGTTACATATTTATCATCTACTCTGAACCTCAAAAGGATGGTAGACTTGAAAACCAGAAGGAACCTTAAAGATCATGTTGCTCATCTTGTCTCTTTCTCTCAAACTCCCATTTTATAGAGGAGAAAACTGAGGCTCAGAGAGGTAAAGCATTTTCATGAAGGCCCTATAACAAATAGTGGCAGAGCCAGCTTGAGAATTCATGTCTCACGTATCTCACTTTTATTATATGATCAAATAGGTAGGATTAAATCTACTAGGACTAGGGAACTGTCCTAATGTATTCAATCACAGTAAGACTGTGTAGGTATCTCTTACTCTCATATCGGTGTTTCTCCTTCTAGAGTTTTTTTTTTGGTGGGGGGGCATAACTTTTTATGAGTATACCTGTGTGTTTCAACAAAACTAAGTCAACAAAATCTATTTTCAATATGCCAGATGATCACCTCAAAACTGTGTACTGCCACACAGACAGCATTAGTGCCAAATTTCACATTTTTGTGATTATAGTGGCATCAACTAGTACTATATATCAATGCATACATATAAATGTATATAAATGATGCCTTCATATTAAATGAGAACCAAAGGATATCATGATGCACAGAAATCCAAGTAATAATGGTAGGGAACTTCAAATACCTCATGACACACAGTAACCCACCTATGTGCTACACAAAAGAACCTGCACTTGTCAGTCAGTACATATTTTTAGCAACAATTTTATTTCAGTAAAATCTAACTGCTTCAAAAGATGTTTAAATTTATCAGCTTTGTAGTTTTATTTATATTTCACTTATAATTTTACCTCTGAATGAAAGTTATACATCTAATGATTTACAATTAACTCAATATCTGTTGGGCTTCCCTGGTGGATGACACAATAAAGAATTTGCCTGCAGTGCAGGAGACCTGGTGATTTCCAGAGTTGGGAAGATCCCCTGGAGAAGGAAATGACAGCCTACTCCAGTACTTCTACATGGACAAGTCTATGGACAGAATAGCCTTGCAGGCTACAGTCCATGGGGTTGCAATTTTATAAAAGGTACAGTGAACATAATTTAAGATCACTGTAGGGGTACATAGGAAGTTTCCTTTCTTCCTTCAGAGGCCTAATTTGTTAACTGGTTCCTTTCCAGAATGGGTCTTCCTTCTATTGTGGTTTCATATTGGGGCAGAGGGCTCAGAGAAAGCAAAGGAACATCCTAGCTTGGAGCACATTAAATGTGAGGTCTCATCTTTGAAACACTAACATCATGGGGAAAGAAGAGGATGAAATGTCTACACATTTGAGGACATGTGCAGACATTTGTAAGCTTTTGCTCCTTCTAGGCTCTCATCACTTTGCTTGGCTTCCACTATTCAGTCTCCTCATACCTCTCTTTTGCTTCTAGAGCCTGGTCCTAATTTTACATTTGGACTTCAGCTACATATTTCATCTGCTTAATAGATCCTTCCACTTGGACATCTTACCATCAACTCAATCTCAGAATGTCAGAAACTAAATTATCTATTATTTTCTCCAAGTCTTTGTTCCCTTTAGATTAAAAAATAATAATCATCTCTATCAATGGTACAATCATTCTCCTTGTCACTCAAAGTTGAGAGTTGGCAAATCCCATTTCTTCTTTCTCCAACATCGCTCTTGTAGTCATATCATCCTTTCTGTTTTCATTGTTCCTGACCCAGTTTATACCTTATCTCCTCACATCTGGATCATTTTAAACAACCATTAATCATCATGTTATTATGTATTATGGTGTAAGTACTATCCTGACCACAAACCTTGGAAACTGGCTGACTCCATCTAAGTCTCTCAAGTTAATTCTGCCACTTATTACCTGGGCGCTCTTGACAAGTTATTTTATATTTCTATGCTTCACTTTCCCCCTCTAAATAACAGGGAGGATAATACCAATAAAACCTGTATTACAGAGTTGCTGTAAGCATTAGACATATTAAAATATAAAAAGTGTACTGTTGACATAGAAGGAGTCAATAAATGTTGTCTGCTAATATAAACTATTTCCTATCTGCTCTCTCTAAATCCAACAGCTTCTGCCTATCATCTTCTCTGTTTAGTGTGTGAGAAAGCCTATGCACAACTTGCTTCATCAATAAGAATGCATTTTGCCTTTCTATCTTTGGTTTGCTGACCATGTTTTCAGCATCATGACATAAAACATGTACACAAGGAGAAGTGGGAGATGAGACTAAGGGCAAAAAAAAAAAAAAGATTTCTGCTGACATAGAACAGTTAGGAATAAAACTAGGAAAAGGTAATAGAAAAACATGCATGTAAGAGACCAACTTTGGTTCAACTTCCAGATCTATCATTCCTGGCTCTGTGATCTTGAGTAAGACACTTATCAATTGTATCTTTACTTCCTCATTTGCAAATTGGGATAATAACTACCAATCTTATAAAGTTGTTGTGAGATAATCAGTGTAAAATGACTTGGAAAATCAACTGTGAGCTCCATGAGTGTACACTTTCATCTGTCTTATTTATTGCTATATCACCTTTTCACACAGTAGACACTCAATAAGTAGAGATGCACAAGTTCCTAGCACATGATAAACACTTAGTAGATTATAACTAGTATTATTATTCATCCCCATTTCCCCTCTGTACCTGTTGCATTTGTATGAACTCTGAAGAATGAATGAAGCGGAAACAGACAATTCTCAGTATAGCTTCAGAGCAGGAGACGGTAATCTGTACTGTCAAGTCAATAAAGAAGCCAATCGATACAAAGGAGACTTTTGGATGTTAGCTGTCTGTAAGTCTTTAATTGAATTTCCATTCATCTTCTAACAAGTGTTTTCTTTGCCAGGGAAGCCCTTGACTAGAATAGGTCAATATTAAAATCAGGCCTAGGGAAATTCCATTGGGGACACTGTGATGAACTCAATATAGGATAACTACACTTCTTTACTCTGCAGTGGAAACAGCTAGGGACCTGAAATTTATGAGACTAGGCTGAAATACTGACTCTGCCAATAAGGTGCATCTGTCAACCTTGCCAATCCATTACCACTCCTTGGGCCCCAGTTTCATCCTCTTCTTCTCACAGAAGGAAATCAAAGTTATGTACTCATTTGAACATATTTATTATTTGAAAAAAAATTACCTTAAACTCTCAAACTCTAAAATTCTCTGACCACAACTTCTATTTTTCTACCCTCCTTATTCCCAACTCTCCCTGAGTCAGAGGGGAAGCATGGTGTACTGCATTGCTTCTCCAGAGTTGAAGCAACAGGGGAATTTTCTTTTTTTCCATGTTCTCCTAAGTTTTTTTTTTTTTTAATCACCTATATCAACTGCATTTTAAAAATTCACTCTCTCCATTTCTATTCATCAAAGACATACCTAGCTGCCAATCAGTTTCCAACCAGCATGAGATAGTATTACCAAAATGAGCTGATATAATTTCAGGCAAAAGCAAAGAAACTTGACATTTTAGTCAGGTTGTGTAATTTATCACAAGTAAATGAATGCTGTTAGGCTCCTTTCAAATATTGAAAATGACTCATAGATTCTCATTATTACCTTCACAGATACCCCCAGGAGAGGCGTGGGCAGAAAACGCAGCCTAGGAATCACTGGTATAACAGAAAAAATACTGGATTTTAATAAATGATGCAGAATCACAGAGCCTCAGTTTTGAATTTCTATTAAAGGAGAGCAATATCTCACACACTACCTTGTAGCTACCATTTCTGAGTATGTCCTCTGTGCATGTCACATTTCTAAGTGCTTTATATATGTATGCTTATTTAAATCTAGTAGCTTATGATGTTATCCCCATTTTACAAATGAGAAAACTGAGGCATAAGTGGTCAAGTGAATGTTCAAGATGATGGCACTTGTAAATGACAGAGTTGAAGTTTTTGAGTCCAAAACTATCTTCTTAACATTGTCATACTGTTAACATCAGGCCTAGGGAAATTCCATTGGGGACACTGTGATGAACTCAATATAGGATAACTACACTTCTTTACTCTGCAGTGGAAACAGCTAGGGACCTGAAATTTATGAGACTAGGCTGAAATACTGACTCTGCCAATAAGGTGCATCTGTCAACCTTGCCAATCCATTACCACTCCTTGGGCCCCAGTTTCATCCTCTTCTTCTCACAGAAGGAAATCAAAGTTATGTACTCATTTGAACATATTTATTATTTGAAAAAAAATTACCTTAAACTCTCAAACTCTAAAATTCTCTGACCACAACTTCTATTTTTCTACCCTCCTTATTCCCAACTCTCCCTGAGTCAGAGGGGAAGCATGGTGTACTGCATTGCTTCTCCAGAGTTGAAGCAACAGGGGAATTTTCTTTTTTTCCATGTTCTCCTAAGTTTTTTTTTTTTTAATCACCTATATCAACTGCATTTTAAAAATTCACTCTCTCCATTTCTATTCATCAAAGACATACCTAGCTGCCAATCAGTTTCCAACCAGCATGAGATAGTATTACCAAAATGAGCTGATATAATTTCAGGCAAAAGCAAAGAAACTTGACATTTTAGTCAGGTTGTGTAATTTATCACAAGTAAATGAATGCTGTTAGGCTCCTTTCAAATATTGAAAATGACTCATAGATTCTCATTATTACCTTCACAGATACCCCCAGGGAGAGGGCGTGGGCAGAAAACGCAGCCTAGGAATCACTGGTATAACAGAAAAAATACTGGATTTTAATAAATGATGCAGAATCACAGAGCCTCAGTTTTGAATTTCTATTAAAGGAGAGCAATATCTCACACACTACCTTGTAGCTACCATTTCTGAGTATGTCCTCTGTGCATGTCACATTTCTAAGTGCTTTATATATGTATGCTTATTTAAATCTAGTAGCTTATGATGTTATCCCCATTTTACAAATGAGAAAACTGAGGCATAAGTGGTCAAGTGAATGTTCAAGATGATGGCACTTGTAAATGACAGAGTTGAAGTTTTTGAGTCCAAAACTATCTTCTTAACATCTCTGTCATACTGTTAACATTCTAGGGATACATGATATCAAAGCACTTTGCAGATTAAATAATATACAAATATAAGGGACAATTGCTATTGGCCTTTGTGGACAAAGTCTATTCCTATAACCCGTCACTATGCTCCCAGTCCACCTCTGTCCTTCAGCTTCACCGTCTCCCACTCCAATAATGACTAACTACTGGCTAACTCCTTCAAAACTACAAGCCTCCAAAGGTTGACTTTCTGCCATCTTTGCTTTGTCAGTGACAAATTCTGAGTAATATCCCAGATGAAGAAAGTCTGCAAGAGACTGAGTCACTCTCATGACCTTTTCCTGCCTTGTTGTTCTTGTTCAGTCGCTAAGTTGTGTCTGACACTTTGCGACCCCATGGACCTCAGCACACCAGGCTTCTCTGTCCTTCACAATCTCCCAGAGTTTGCTCAAACTCATGTCCACTGAGTCGGTGATGCCATCCAACCATCTCATCCTCTGTCGTCACCTTCTCCTTCTGCCTTCCATCTTGCCCAGCAAAGACCAATCCTTTAAGGCCACTCCCACTATGAAGCTATTAATGAGATCATCCATTGATAAGACATCACCTACCTTTGAATCCCTGTATCCTCTTGTTTGTAAACCTCTTTTGAAATTACTGATCTCATTCTGCTTTCTCTCAGAGATTTTTGGTGTAACAGTTTCAACCTAACCAAAATACTGTAAATTTCTTGTGAGTACAGTCTTACTCACCGGATTGACTCATCTGGTGGCTGAAAGGGATTTCACAGATTGCCAATTCCAGCCCCTAGGCCACAAAATGGGAAGCAAATCTCTAAATTGCCTAAGTGGCTTCCATGGTGACTCAGTGCTAAAGAATCCGTGTGCTAAAGAATCCGCCTGCCAACGCAGGAGACACAAGTTCAATTCCTGAGGAGCCTGGCAGCCTACAGGAGTGACTAAGCAATGGGGCATGTAAATAAGTGGCAGAGCTGGGCTTAGAAGGCAAATTTCCTGGCTCTAAGACCAATGGACTGCCTTTTGAGCTTGCATTCTCCACAATGCCTACTCTGATGCTTTGCACATAGTAGCTGTTCAAGAAATACTGGCTGACAAGAGCAGAAAATTGGACAAACATTATATTTTTGAGAAGTTAATGTATTCTATATTTTATTAAATGTTAGGACCTATGCTCCTAGCTGGTGAACATGTTACAAGAAATAAGAAGTAAATGGCTGAATGAAATATTTATTTGGATAAACTTTTTTTTCATGAAATGTTTAACCATTGAGATATAAAAATTTGTAATAGGAAACTCATGTTTTCCCATCTCATGCTTTCATCTGAACTAAACGTACTCTATGAAAGCTGCTCCTTCATTCTGTTATCACATTTTCTAAAATTTTAGATATCCCACAGAGCATGCTTTCCTCCAAATGTATCTTATCCTATTTTATCACTATATCATTTGGCTCAATTATTGAAGCAGCACAAGGAAACCTATGACTCACGAAAATATTGGATTCTAATCTACCTCCTTCCATTTTTAAAAGTTCCCCCAATTCCAAGTTTGGAGATATAAGTTGCAAGACACAGGTAGAATACAACATTCTTTCTAAAGTGAAAATTATGATTCCTGTCTTTTCTCAGATCTTGACCCTCTCAATTTTTATGTACAATATTTTAAACCTCAAGAATCTTGCTTCCACTGTAAACCTCAAAGATAAGTAGCTTAACCAACATCAGCTCTGTCTCTTATTATTTCTTTTCCTTTGCTTCTCTAAAATGGGGACATTTTCTTCCTCCCAACAGTTTACAGTAGAACGAGCAGAATGAATGTCATTTTGAAAATGAATTAAGAATAATCGTGCCACTGCATCAGTACAGTGTAGATAAGATCATACATGTGTACTTTGAAAAGACTATTATTCAGTTTTTCTTGTGGCAAAGTGCCCTAGATAGACAGAAATCTCATTTCAGTTTGTAGTTTGTTTTTGTCACATTTGCTTCCTTCTTATAAACCTGTTTATGAGGAAAGCCACCTCATGGACTTCAAAATTTGTTCATGGTCTTCAAAATTTCAACTAGTTTAAACCTCAGATGTCACAGAAGTACAGGTTGTGTTCCCTATACGGGGTTCTTCTGATGGAGAGAGTCACTTCAGCTGGCCTATGAACAGCCTGCTGTCGTGCTGGGAGCCTGATTATTTATATGGAGCACCTAAATGAGTTCATATTAAGGTCCCTTTTCCAATATAACCAATCTGATACTCTCTAATTAATTCATGTGTGTAAGTCTAGTCTTTCAACAAAGCAAATATGTGTGAGCAGGATTGTGTTTCATAAATTTTTTTATATACAATAGTGTCTTCAACAGTAGTGGATACAGAGCAAGCCTTCACAAATACTTAAATAACAGAACTGATAGATTTTTCCCCCCACCTGGTATAATCATCTAATAGCAAGAAAAAGTTCATGTTCACAAATGGTCAGTTCAATCTGTTTGGCAAATTCATCCACTGATAAACTGGACATTAAAGAGTCTGCGCACGCACACATGTGTGTGTGTGTGTGTCACACACACACAGCCATAAATATCCTAGATGGGGGTGAGGACTTGTCACATGCAGTATTTTAAAAGGATGATTAGATCAATATGAGCTGAAATGAAATGGACATATTGTGAAGCGAGGGAGTACTGGGTGTGACACAAGGTGCACTTCCTAACAAGTTACACCCATTTGTATAAAAGGGAAAAATGGATATAGAGCAACATAGCCAAACCCTCTACACTTACATAGCTATAGAAATTTGAGGGGGGAAGTCTGGACAAAAATCTCTTAATATTGTCTCTCAGAAGCAAGACTTTTGGTGTGGGGTAGAGAGATTTTTGTTACATGTGATGTTACAGTGCTTGAACAATTTATTTAATTTACATGTGCATTCATTTCTCAATAAATTATTGATATATGAGTGTATCAAATGACACACACACACACACACACACACACACACACACACACAGAGCTGAGCTGGCATTATTCTTCACCTGTTTGACAGACATAATCTAAATTTTTCAACAAGACAAAACTGTTTATGGTAAATCTTACCTAAATTATTTCCTATAGGTTGATGTTCTAGAACAGGGCGTTTAGAACTAAAACATACCTTTAGTCAAGAACTAGTTTCCCTTTCACTTACTTCTATTATGCTGATATGACTTGGAGGAGAGTAGTTAAAATACTTATTTTTCAATAGCCAGATTAGGAACATCTCAATGACTCTTTTAGAGGAGTGATAATTTCCAAAAAAAAAGAGTCTAAGGGTTTATCTTCTACTATGAAGAACAACAAAATCTCAGGTAATCTGAGAAATGCTGAGTAGCCGACTTAGAGGCATCAGAGTAAGGCAGCTGCCATTTTTCAGCTGATTGAAGCAAGAGCAGCAGAAAAAAGGATTTTCTTCACTAAAGATTGAAAAATAGGTTAATATAAAATCTTCATGACTGGAGACAAATTTCCTATTTCTTACAAGAGGAAGAGGGAAGAATACTTGCCAGGAGGAAGAGTAAATCTCTCAAAGTAAACATGTAAAGCATGACTTGGGGGAGCAGTTGGCCTAATTTGTGAGCAATCTATCAAAGGTTCACAAAGAGTGTGTTAAAGCCACATGGACAGTCTTGAACTTTCTAGGACCAGCTAGTGCACTCAGTAAGTGCACTGTGTGTGTGGGCTGGGCCGCATTATATCTGAGCAGCAGCTTAGGAACTTTTAGGTTTTTTTTCTTCAGCATTGACGCCTGACTTCTTTAAGTCATCTAAACTTTCGTGCCTAGTTCCCCTGTGACTGAAGTCTTCCTAGAAAGCTGGGTGGAGTTAACAGCATCAATTGGAATGTAGAATGGAGCCAAGCTACACAGTCCACAGGCAGATCTTGTCTAGTTAAGAAATAATTATTAAGTGCTTACTGTACGGGATGTTGTGGTGGGGGCGGGGAGGAGGAAACCACAAAAGAAGACATAAGCCTTGGTTACAGAAAGCTTATGAAATAGTTGGCAAGATTTATGCACATGAATTGGAGAATAATAAAAATCCATTATATAACCAAGTACTAGCAAGACAGATAATAAATGTTATAGTTCAAATCATTAGTGATTTATTTTAACAAAACTTTTTGGTAAATCTTACCTAAATTATTTCCTATAGGTTGATGTTCTAGAACAGGGCGTTTAGAACTAAAACATACCTTTAGTCAAGAACTAGTTTCCCTTTCACTTACTTCTATTATGCTGATATGACTTGGAGGAGAGTAGTTAAAATACTTATTTTTCAATAGCCAGATTAGGAACATCTCAATGACTCTTTTAGAGGAGTGATAATTTCCAAAAAAAAAGAGTCTAAGGGTTTATCTTCTACTATGAAGAACAACAAAATCTCAGGTAATCTGAGAAATGCTGAGTAGCCGACTTAGAGGCATCAGAGTAAGGCAGCTGCCATTTTTCAGCTGATTGAAGCAAGAGCAGCAGAAAAAAGGATTTTCTTCACTAAAGATTGAAAAATAGGTTAATATAAAATCTTCATGACTGGAGACAAATTTCCTATTTCTTACAAGAGGAAGAGGGAAGAATACTTGCCAGGAGGAAGAGTAAATCTCTCAAAGTAAACATGTAAAGCATGACTTGGGGGAGCAGTTGGCCTAATTTGTGAGCAATCTATCAAAGGTTCACAAAGAGTGTGTTAAAGCCACATGGACAGTCTTGAACTTTCTAGGACCAGCTAGTGCACTCAGTAAGTGCACTGTGTGTGTGGGCTGGGCCGCATTATATCTGAGCAGCAGCTTAGGAACTTTTAGGTTTTTTTTCTTCAGCATTGACGCCTGACTTCTTTAAGTCATCTAAACTTTCGTGCCTAGTTCCCCTGTGACTGAAGTCTTCCTAGAAAGCTGGGTGGAGTTAACAGCATCAATTGGAATGTAGAATGGAGCCAAGCTACACAGTCCACAGGCAGATCTTGTCTAGTTAAGAAATAATTATTAAGTGCTTACTGTACGGGATGTTGTGGTGGGGGCGGGGAGGGAAACCACAAAAGAAGACATAAGCCTTGGTTACAGAAAGCTTATGAAATAGTTGGCAAGATTTATGCACATGAATTGGAGAATAATAAAAATCCATTATATAACCAAGTACTAGGCTTTAAAGAACAGATAATAAATGTTATAGTTCAAATCATTAGTGATTTATTTTAACAAAATGAGCTAGCTAACATCTCATAAAGGAGGACAGATGTCAGTTATCTTAAAAGCAAGCAACATGGCAATAAATAGTAAACATATTTCCTTTGAACAAGTTGACTATTTTCCAGAATGCCAAGTTTAGTTTTGAATAGTTGAGTGGGATCAAGATATGCTACCCCCAAATATGTTACCTTGGCATATTGACTAATTTAAGTTGAAGGCAACTTAAAATACAAGACTGAGGATGAGCTCTCTGTCCTTCCAGCCTAAAAGCTGGGTATAAATTTCTCTCTGTAAAGGTCTCCCCTTGCCAAGTCCCCTCCACTCCATACCAGAAAGAGGAGAAAGATTCTTATCACAAGAAATAAAACCTGAGTTTGCCTAATAAACTTTTCTAAACAATTCACATCTACCATACATTTCTGAGTCCCTTTCACTTTTCTTTTCCCACCATGAGACCCAAACCTTCTTTTTTCCTTTTTCTAGTCACTTCTGCACAGTTTATCCCCTTTCTTAAAGTGCTATATAAGCCCCTAGTTTGCCTCTTTAGGTTTTTAGTTTTTCTTTGAGAAATCCCAAATACATGTCAAAATATTAATAAAATCTGTATGCCTAGAAGCCACAACTACTGTGCCTATGTGCCCCAACTACTGAAGGCTGCACTCCTTAGAGCCCATGCTTTGCAATAAAAGAAGCCACTACAGTGAGAAGTTTGCACACTGCAACTAGAAGGTAACCTCTGCTCTCCACAACTAGAGGAAAAAGTCTGCTCATCAACAAAGATCAAGTGTGGGGTCAAAATAAATAAATAAAATCACACACACACACACACACACACACACACAAAGAATCCACTTTTCAATGCAGGGGATACTGCTTCGATTCCTGGTCAGAGAACTCCCCAGGAATGTTACAGGGTAACTTAGTCCCTGCAGCACAAGTACTTAGCCATTGCGCCACACATAGAGAGCCCACCAGCTTCAACTACCGAGCTCACACACTGTGGAGCCCCCACACCACAACCAGAGAAAGAGTGCACATGCAGAAACTAAGACCTAATGTAGTCAGAAATTAACAGACAAATCAACTGTCTACAACAGGGAGAATACAGTAACAAGTTGCTGCTATTTGTATGACTCAGTACTATGAGCCCTAACAAAGCAACAAAAATTGGTTACAACTAAACATCAAGGAATATGGGCTTCTCAGGTGGCACAGTGGTAAAAAAAATCCACTTGCCAATGCAGGAGATACAGGAGATGTGGATTTAATCCCTGGGTCAGGAAGATTCCCTGGAGGAAGGCATGGCAACCCACTCCACTGAGCGGTCACAGGTGTGTGTGTGTGTATTCTCTTATGAATGCTAATATCTGGGATATTAGTGCATGACAATCTCTTCAGAGCATTCCCCAAAATAACAAAAGGGTCTGAAAACCATGCTGACAATATAAATATTCATTGAAGGAGCAAGGGTTTGACTATATGGAAAAATATGATCATCA
This sequence comes from Tragulus kanchil, assembly GCA_022376925.1. NCBI lineage: Eukaryota > Metazoa > Chordata > Mammalia > Artiodactyla > Tragulidae > Tragulus > Tragulus kanchil. The sequence goes on along the minus strand of JAIOJX010000001.1, from coordinate 57,883,870 downwards.
TACCTTAAGACAGTAAGACATTAAGAAGTAAGGGAGTAAAGGAAGTAAATTTATTCTCTGTGAACTCAAAGACTAGAACTATATCTAATGGATAGGAGCTATAAGGAAACATATTTAAGTTTATTTTTTAAATGGCCTATTTAATAACTGAGCATAAAGGTCAGGTTGTGACTTAAGAGGTAATGAGTTTCTTGTTGTTGGAGATATTCAAATATTGACTTAGTAACCCCTAACAACAATGCTATAGAGAAAATTTCAGCACAGAAGACATAAAAAGGAATTTATGATAAGCTTGAAGATGTAGAGGATATGCTAAATTTAATATCAAATGAATATATCCTCATTTACATTCATTTCCTGAACAATCATCTTGGATATTACCAGGTGAGGGTCACAAAGATTTTTAAATGTACTGGTCAATATTAGATCATTCCAATTGTAACCATTAGTTTCTTAAGCAAAAAAAAAAAAAAAAAAAAGAATGACATATTTGGGTGCGTTTTCCATGCCAAACACTGAAACAAAAAGGTGTTTATGCTCATCTCTCACTTCATTAGAACACAAATTTGAAACTTTATTTTCCTGGGTTCCAAAATCACTGCTGATGGTGACTGCAGTCATGAAATTAAAAGACACTTCTTCTTGGAAGAAAAGCTAGATAGCATATTCAAAAGCAGAGAGACATCACTTTGCCAACAGAAGCCTGTATAGTCAAATCTATGGTTTTTTCCCAGTAGTCATGTGTGACTGTGAGAGCTAGACTGTAAAGAAGGCTGAGTGCTGAAGAACTGATGCCTTTGAACTCTGGTGTTGGAGAAGGCTCTTGAGAGTCCCTTGGACTGCAAGGAGATCAAACCAGGCAATCCTAAAGGAAATCAACCCTGAATATTCATTGGAAGGACTGATGCTGAAGTTGAGGCTCCAATACTTTGGCCAAATGATGCAAAGAGATAACTCACTGGAAAAGAGCCTGATGTTGGGGAGGAGAAGGGGACAACAGAAGACAAGTTGGCTGGATGGCATCACTGAATCAATGGACATGAGTTTGATCAAGCTCTAGGAGATGGTGAAGGACAGGGAAGCCTGGTGTGCAGCAGTCCATGGGGTCGCAAAGAGTTGGATGCGAGTGATCAGTTGAACTGGAATGAATCTTAACTTTCATTCTCTGAGTAGTATATAATTATTTTATTGAAATAAAGAAAAATAATAATATTGACCTATCAAAATTACTATAAAAATCATATTCTAAACATAGCTGTCTTTCTAACAACCTACCTACTGGAGAGAATTGTCTGGAAAAATATACAGCAAATACTAATTGTGGCTGACTCTGGATGGTGAGTATACAAATGATTATTTTTATGTTCAAATTTTTCTAAAATAAAAATGTATTTCCTGCACAAAATTAGGGTTTCCAAATTTACATGCTACTGGAGGCAGACTGGCAAAATAAATGAATAAATGGATCAAGGCTGTAAGGCAATATGGAAGAGTAGTGACTTGTATAATGTGGAGAATATATTCTTTTGAAAGGAGGTGGCTGCTACTCAGCTCTAGCTGTGATTGACATAAAGAAGTTTAAGAGAATCTGGAAATATAGGTTTTATGTGATTTTTAAAGGTTGGCAACATAAAATTTCTAACATAAAATTTCTCCTGAGGAAGGCAATGGCAACCCATTCCAGTATTCTTGCCTAGAATTCCATGGAGAGTAGCCTGTCAGGGGACGAGGGAGGGGGGTCACAAAAGAGATGGACACAACTGAGCAACTAATACAACATAAAATTTGAAAACACTGGAGATCAAACAAAACAGCTATGTGGGCCCACACTTGGTCAGTTTTCCACTTTTGAAATGAATACCCATATTACAAACCTAAGAAAAAATTACCTGTTCATGGTTTTAGAGCCAGTTTCACAGAGAACACCTAAAGACCGGGTTATCTGCAAGGAGATCAAACCAGGCAATCCTAAAGGAAATCAACCCTGAATATTCATTGGAAGGACTGATGCTGAAGTTGAGGCTCCAATACTTTGGCCAAATGATGCAAAGAGATAACTCACTGGAAAAGAGCCTGATGTTGGGGAGGAGAAGGGGACAACAGAAGACAAGTTGGCTGGATGGCATCACTGAATCAATGGACATGAGTTTGATCAAGCTCTAGGAGATGGTGAAGGACAGGGAAGCCTGGTGTGCAGCAGTCCATGGGGTCGCAAAGAGTTGGATGCGAGTGATCAGTTGAACTGGAATGAATCTTAACTTTCATTCTCTGAGTAGTATATAATTATTTTATTGAAATAAAGAAAAATAATAATATTGACCTATCAAAATTACTATAAAAATCATATTCTAAACATAGCTGTCTTTCTAACAACCTACCTACTGGAGAGAATTGTCTGGAAAAATATACAGCAAATACTAATTGTGGCTGACTCTGGATGGTGAGTATACAAATGATTATTTTTATGTTCAAATTTTTCTAAAATAAAAATGTATTTCCTGCACAAAATTAGGGTTTCCAAATTTACATGCTACTGGAGGCAGACTGGCAAAATAAATGAATAAATGGATCAAGGCTGTAAGGCAATATGGAAGAGTAGTGACTTGTATAATGTGGAGAATATATTCTTTTGAAAGGAGGTGGCTGCTACTCAGCTCTAGCTGTGATTGACATAAAGAAGTTTAAGAGAATCTGGAAATATAGGTTTTATGTGATTTTTAAAGGTTGGCAACATAAAATTTCTAACATAAAATTTCTCCTGAGGAAGGCAATGGCAACCCATTCCAGTATTCTTGCCTAGAATTCCATGGAGAGTAGCCTGTCAGGGGACGAGGGAGGGGGGTCACAAAAGAGATGGACACAACTGAGCAACTAATACAACATAAAATTTGAAAACACTGGAGATCAAACAAAACAGCTATGTGGGCCCACACTTGGTCAGTTTTCCACTTTTGAAATGAATACCCATATTACAAACCTAAGAAAAAATTACCTGTTCATGGTTTTAGAGCCAGTTTCACAGAGAACACCTAAAGACCCTTCTTTTGTTGTTGCTGTTTAGTCGCTCTGTCATGCCAGACTTTCTGCGCAGGTCTGTAGCCTGCGAGGCTCCTCTGTCTATGCAATTTCCCAGGCATGAATACTGGAGTAGGTTGCCATTGCCTTCTCTGGAGGATCTTCTCTACCCAGGGATTGAGCCCAGGTCTCCTGCATTGCAGGCAGATTCTTTGCCCTCTGAGCTACTGGGGAAAGACCCTTTACAGGAGACTAAAATACACATTGAGAAAATACAGTGACATAGTGTGATCAACAAACACAAACACTCTAACAATTAAAAATGGGTTACTGAGATTGTCAAGAGATTTACACAACTGATGTGCAGGAAACAATGGGAAGTTATTTAGTATTTCAGTTTCATAGGGAGATTGGTATGTCTTGGCAAAGTGGATTGAGTAAGAGAGAAGTCAGGTAGGCTGGAATCCAGGACCAGGGAGACTTGGTTCAAGCTCTAGGAATGTGCTAATTGGATGAAAAGGAGTTGACTGCTTGAAGCTAGCATTATAAATTAAGAGAGAAGGCAAAAAGTGAGGAATAATGAATGTACCCATCCATTTTTCAGAAAGTAATTCTGGTAAATGAAATTATTATTTCAACTGTAGAATCTTTATGTCTGAGACTTGCTTATACTCAAATTCAGATTATTCAAATCATCTAAATAAGATATTATGTTTGTTGGTTCAACACTACTACTCCTTCCTATATAAATCCCTCTGGTATTAAAGCAGCAAGGTTTAAAATTGGGGGCGGGGGAAGTTGTTTTCTAATAATATCTTACTCCAAAAGCATTCACTTACTGTGATTCCCCAGAAGAAAGGTATAAATCGTGATTTTTTTCATTGAAAAGTCAAACTGATAGCCAGGATGCAGATATTGGCACTCTCTAATAGCCAGACATAGTAAACACCTAGAAAAAGTGTTGATTCATTTTTTCTAAAGGATTAATACTGACTGCAATACATGTCAGTCTTGGGTCCCTCTGGCTGCTGAGTTCTTTCTCTGAGATGATTATGCGGCAAAAGAAACAGTCCTTAAAAGCAGTGACACTGGAGTCAGCCAAACTTGGGCTTGAATCCTAGTTGGCAGTAGTGACCTTCTGTGGGCAAGTCAATTAATCTCTTCGTCTCTCAGTTTTCTTATCAATAACATGAGGAGTAGAAGAACAGTGCTCACTGCAAAAGTTTGCTGTGGGGATCAAGAGTGAGGAATTTATAACAGTGCCTAGTGGTATACATATAATAACAATGATTTGTTTTCCTTATTCTCATTCCATTAAAACCAACTAGCCTAATTTTTTATGTTCCTAAGGACATTTCTTTCCACTAGGAATGGGTTAATAACATGCCAGTGTGTGTGCATGCATATTCAAAAAGCCTTTAAAAGTTCATGATAGAACTCTAAGCCAGGACTGTGGAAAGACATTTAAGCTTGAGAAGGTCTTTCAGTGTCCCTCAAGGCATTTCTAACCAAGACTGCCTAGTTAGCCTAGAAGTTGGGGTGGACCTATGGAAATAATTAACAGTCCTGTTGAAACAATTATGATGATAATGATGCTAATAAACCGCTAAAGCTAATAAAGTTACTATTAATAATAATAATAACAGTGCATAATTGACATTTAGCACATTTATCTGATCATAGATAAGACATGGTATGAAAGACTTTACATAGATTGTCTCATTTATGTTCACAATAACTAACCTTATAAGACTGATACCGCTAAGAACTCAAAATAAGGAAACTGAACTTAAGCAAGGTTAACTAACATTCCTCCAAACTATGTATCTACAACCACAGGTTTCGATTTTATGTGAAATTATCCTATCTTCAAAGTTTATGATCCTATTAGTCTCACTTTATGGATAAGAAAATTTAATGGAAAACAAAATAGACTAGGAGCCAGGAAAACTGGCCTTTGGTCCTAATTCTGCCTTACTTACTTCCCACATGAACTTGGGCAAATTTCTTAACTTCTCTGATTTCAGTAGTTATGAAATCAATTTTGATGTCGCATGATTTAGTGATGAAAATGTTCTGAATAAGTGAGATTCATAATGCTTTGGATATTAATTAGTCAAGATTTTACTAATGAAGAAGATCAGAATATGCCACTCTGAAATAGGCCATTTTGACATAGGATTATTTTGAACTAAAGAAACAAGCAATTAATAAACAATAGACACAGGAAGAACTCTTCTGTCCTCCTTTTGACTTGAAAGCAAAGTATAAATTTCCCTTAGTAAAGGTGTCCTCCCTCTCCTCACCAACACCAGGAGGATGGGCACAACACTAGCCATAGGAGATGGAAACTCAGTGCCAAGATAAGTCTGCATTAAGAACAATTTACAAAATAACCTTTTTCTTCCATTAGCTTCCATGCATGTCTCCTTTTCCATAAATTACTGCCCCTAGAAACCCAAACCCCTTTTTCTGTGTCTTGTCATTTTCCACAAAACATCACCCTTTGTTAAAGTGGTATGCAAGTTCTCAAGCCTAACCATTTGTTTGGGTTTTTACTTCTTTTGTATGCATACCAAATAAACCTTTTCTCCTGTTAATCCGTTTTTTGTCAGGTTAATTCACAGGCCTCAGGCACAGAATATAACAGAATAGATGAAAAGTTTTTCCTTTCCTACACTAATTGGGTGGTATTTAAATGCAAGTCCATTTAGACAAATGAGGTAACATATTAAAAAGCACAGATATAACTTTGCCTACAAAAACCCCGTATAGTCAAAGCTATGGTTTTTCCAAGAGTCATGCACAGAGGTCAGAGTTGGACCACTGAGAAGGCTGAGTGCCAAAGAACTGATGCTTTTACACTGTGGTGCTGGAGAAGACTCTTGAGAGTCCCTTGAATGGCAAGGAGATCAAACCAGTCAATCCTAAAGGAAATCAACCCTAAATAAAATTCCCAGAGTTGTTCTGTAACTGTCTAGCCTCGGTCTTAGACTTGTAGCTGCCTCTCACCAAAGAGAATAGTGATAGGAACAAGACACAGGACAGGGGATCTTCCTGATAAAAGCGAGTCTCCTGCACTGACAAAGATGTGGAGCCAGATGGTGGAATAGAAAGATGAGCTCATCTTTTGTGAGAACACCGAAATTGCAACTAGTTGCTGAATGATCATCAACATGAGGTGGTTGGATCCCACCAAAGAAGATACCCCACGTCCAAGGGCAAAGGAGAAGCCACAACAAGATGGTAGGAGGGGCGCAATCACGTTTTAAAAATCAAACATCATACCCACTAGAGATGCTGGGAGGGCACAAACAAAACCTTGTGCCCAAGACCCAGGGAAAGGATAGTGACCTCCACAAGATACTGAGCCAGACCTGCCTTTGAGTGTCTGAGTGTCTCCTGCAGAGGTATGGGTCAGCAGTGGTCTGTAGCAGCCTGGGGAGGCACAGCTGTAACGTACATCTTAAAACTTTATTAGCTACTTTAATTGAGAGAATTACATAATTTCATCCATTTCCTGCATGAGAAAACATATGAGTTTGGAATAAAAACAGTACCTTTCCCTTTAACATTAAATGAAACTCTTGAACAGGAGCTGTAGGATTTATCACATTGAGTTATAAAGCAAAAAACACCCATCCACCTTTACATTTTCAAGGATTTCAGCAAAGGCTGGAGAATGATGAAAACAGCACAGCAGGGAAACGATTCTGTTTCACATTTGCTAAGGCAAAGTGTATGTTTTAATTATAAGTTAAAAAGCTTTAAAGGCATTCTGAAGATCAATGAAAAGCTGACATAATTGTTCTGAACAGATGATCACGTTTCTGGTGATAAAGGAATTCAGCAAATGACATTATTGTTTAGCAGTCAGTAGAGTAATTACATACTCAGTAAAACCCTGAAGTGTTCCAAGTGCAAAAGAGTTAGATGGATACCATAAAAAAGAGAGTCTCATGGGGAAGGTGACAGATCTTATTCAGGCATCTCAAAAAGCAAGGTACAGTTCTATATATGAGGGAAGATCTTCCAGGGATCTTAAAGAGTCATGTAATCTATTTATCTTGCCTCTGTATAAAACTTCAGTTAAGCCCTCTGAAGTGAAAAGTTTCATGGAAATTTCCCCAACTTCCCTTGGAGACCTATCAAAGAGTATGACCTAAGGAATGGTTTAAGGTACAGCTTGGTATTAAAAGCTTAAAACAGTACAAGTTGATCATATCATACTTTCTATGGATGCAGAATCCAGGCACAGCTTAGCTAGATCCACTGCTCCCAGGTCTCAGCAATGTACAATCTGCATGTTGGCTGGAATTGCAGTCTCATCAGAGTTTGATTAGGGAAATACCTCCTTTCCAAGGTCATTTGTGTTTCAAGAACAGTTTATTCCCCGTGTGGTTGCAGGACTGATGTACTATTTTCTGGACACCTGTCATTGAAGGGCCACTCTCTCCTTCTAGAAGCTGCAAGTTGTTCCTTGTCATGTGGCCCTTTTCTATAGGCCCTTTCAAAACATGCCAGTTTACTTCTTCAAAGCAATGGGCAGGGTCTCCTACTGTAGTCTACTAAGACAGAATCTTACATCACATAGCATGTTTCTCAGTCTTAAAACTTTATTAGCTACTTTAATTGAAAAAAAGTGAGAAAANATATGAGTTTGGAATAAAAACAGTACCTTTCCCTTTAACATTAAATGAAACTCTTGAACAGGAGCTGTAGGATTTATCACATTGAGTTATAAAGCAAAAAACACCCATCCACCTTTACATTTTCAAGGATTTCAGCAAAGGCTGGAGAATGATGAAAACAGCACAGCAGGGAAACGATTCTGTTTCACATTTGCTAAGGCAAAGTGTATGTTTTAATTATAAGTTAAAAAGCTTTAAAGGCATTCTGAAGATCAATGAAAAGCTGACATAATTGTTCTGAACAGATGATCACGTTTCTGGTGATAAAGGAATTCAGCAAATGACATTATTGTTTAGCAGTCAGTAGAGTAATTACATACTCAGTAAAACCCTGAAGTGTTCCAAGTGCAAAAGAGTTAGATGGATACCATAAAAAAGAGAGTCTCATGGGGAAGGTGACAGATCTTATTCAGGCATCTCAAAAAGCAAGGTACAGTTCTATATATGAGGGAAGATCTTCCAGGGATCTTAAAGAGTCATGTAATCTATTTATCTTGCCTCTGTATAAAACTTCAGTTAAGCCCTCTGAAGTGAAAAGTTTCATGGAAATTTCCCCAACTTCCCTTGGAGACCTATCAAAGAGTATGACCTAAGGAATGGTTTAAGGTACAGCTTGGTATTAAAAGCTTAAAACAGTACAAGTTGATCATATCATACTTTCTATGGATGCAGAATCCAGGCACAGCTTAGCTAGATCCACTGCTCCCAGGTCTCAGCAATGTACAATCTGCATGTTGGCTGGAATTGCAGTCTCATCAGAGTTTGATTAGGGAAATACCTCCTTTCCAAGGTCATTTGTGTTTCAAGAACAGTTTATTCCCCGTGTGGTTGCAGGACTGATGTACTATTTTCTGGACACCTGTCATTGAAGGGCCACTCTCTCCTTCTAGAAGCTGCAAGTTGTTCCTTGTCATGTGGCCCTTTTCTATAGGCCCTTTCAAAACATGCCAGTTTACTTCTTCAAAGCAATGGGCAGGGTCTCCTACTGTAGTCTACTAAGACAGAATCTTACATCACATAGCATGTTTCTACAGTGTCTTAGAGGGACAGAGTAAATGGACAAAGTAAGTGATTAAACAGTTAATCCTAAGGCAGGAGATAGATGAGCTCCAGGCTGAACAGTTTCTCCCCTGTGGACAGAAATTCTATAAAGGCAAGATGAAGGAAGAGGCTGGGCCCTGCCCAGAAAAGAGAGAAAAGATCACATATTTCTCATTCTCTTAAGTTAAGGAGACCTCCCTGACCACACAGGCACAGAGAGGCTCCTTGGAGGTCAAATGAAGGGGTGTCACCTCATAGTAAATGATGTCAACTACCCATTAACCTCTTCACTATAATCCATCTTGGTTAAGAGATGAACATCTACACATGGGAGGTTCCTGAGATATACCAACTGTAGACTCAGAACCAGGCAAAGCAAAATGATTGGCCAAAGGAAACCTGGAAAAAATGCAGCACAAAAGTAATTCAAACTGCCACAAGGGTGTGGCTTAGTGGCCCTCTCTCAAGTCTGCCTATGTGGACAGACACTAGTAAACACTTAGCATGTTTCACTAGTTTCTGTATTTATGAGAATTCTTTTCTGCAAAGCCAAAGGGCCAGGGCCTTGTCATTGACCACTGGCCATCTGACTAGGATTCAGTGCCCTCGCTAAATCCACATCTGACCTCAACTCTGGTCAAGAACTGAAGTACCACATCAAGTCGCTGCAGGCTGAGGCCATCTGAGATAAATCCCACTAGGAGACTGCAAGTTGCAAAAATATCAGAGGCCCCTCTAAATTAGTTACTCAAGAAAGCAGGTTTGCTTAACCACCAGAGCAGGCTTGCTTAGCAACAAAATCTTGTACAGAAGCACAAAATACCCTCAAACAATAAAACAATGGTGACATTGAGACTTTTATCCTGTCCAATGAGCTCAATAAATTAATGCTTCCTAGGACATGCTCTCTGCACACACACACACACACACACACACAATAATTTGTGGACCTAGCCTGACCATGTAGGGACAAGAAAACTGCCCTGCAAGGAGTTGAAGATGGAAGCATGACGTCTTCTTGCGAAAGACAAAGTGTTCCCCCCCTCCCCTCTTATCCTTTGATTATAAAACTGAAGCCCAATAAGTTCTCAGGGCATGGTACCCTCTTTCTTGCCCACTTGTAAAACTCACAAGCATCCTATTCTAATAAATCACTTCTTATCTATCAGTTTGTTTCTCGCTGAATTCCTTCTGCACAGGGACATAAAGACCAGAACTCTTTGGAGCCCCTGAATATGCCATCCAAAGGTTTCATATGGATCCATCATTTTGCTACATTTTATTGGTTAGAAGCAAGTCACAGGTCTGCACACACTCAAGGAAATAGGATTATACAGAAGTATTAGCATTTAGATATAATCATTAGGAGGTTAATCTCAGGAGCTTTTCTGCCTTGGAGAAGAGAAACCATCTCTCCTGCCTTTCTGGAATATCCAGTTAGTTTTTATCTTATGGAAATTATATATCAAAGAAGTGATCATTTCCTGGAATCCTTCTTTTTTTTTTTCCTAAAAATATCACAGTTCAATATATGTAGCTTCCCCTTAGCTAACTGTGGCAGGATCTTATGGCTGAAAGTTGACAGTTTTACCCTAATTGCATCATATCTTTCTTCTTCTTCTCTTATTATTATTTTTTTCTTTTTTGGCCACTTCTATTGATCTTTCATTTATTTGTCTTTGTTCTTTGGCCTGTGTGGGCCTCCCGTCGCAGCGGCCTCTCTCGTCGCAGATGGCACATGCTCTGGGCACATGCCCTCCAGAACTCTGGCTCGGTAGTTGGACACATCAGTCCAGCCGCTCCGCAGCATGTGGGATCTTCCCAGGCCAAGGATCAAACCTGCGCCCCCTGTACTGCAAGGAGGTGTCCTAATCCACTGGACCACCAGGGAAGCCCCATTATTTCTTCCTAAGTTCCTCTCTTACTTCTTATCTTATGTACTACATACATAGCTGTGTAGCCTGTTTCAACTTCTTTTGGAAGACAAAATAGGTACATAAACAAATAATTGAATGAATACACCAGTCAATCCTCCCTAGGAAGACACTTTTAGGCTTAGTCACCTTAAAGCCAAGTTCATACTTATCCCTTGGACCATATTACTCATAAAAATGACCCAGACATATCAGTAAGGCCGGGTTTGTAAAGTTCTTATATCACTTCTTTTTAACTTGAAAATAAAATGTAAATTAGTGCCATTCTAAAACTGCTCAATTCAACCTCTTTATTTTTCTAAATTTCTCACCTGTTGACTGAATACAACCAGCCTCCTGCTTCATACTACCCCCAAACAATTTCCATGTCACCAGAGGCCTCAGTCTCTTTTGACTAATTTTCTAATTTGTACCTACCTCCCAAAAGGAAGAGAAGAATTAACTCCTCAGAAGGCTATTTCACAGCTCCTTATAAAAACCCAGCATTGGGCTGCTAAAGATAATCATTAAATAGCCCATCTTATTATCTTATTTCTTCTTGATGAGTTGACTTCAAACACTTTCATCTTTTCCCATTGGTCCCTTTCATATTATGCCAAATCTACTGTAGTGGGTAATACATAGCCAACTTTGGGGAAAGGCTTTTAAATCTTCTTTATCACTGGTGAGTCACTTGGCAAATATAATAACATTTCATTAATTATATTTTGATGTTCCTCTAACACACCAGGAAAGCTCTTGCCTCTTCACATTTGCTGTTCCCTCTGCCTCTAACACTCTTCCCTCAGCATATCTGCACAGCTCACTTTCTTCAGATCTCTGTTCATATATCATCTGATCAAAAAACCCTCCTGGCCACAGTATCTAAAATATTAACCCCCTCTCCAACCCTAACCTAATCCCAATCCTCCTAACTAGGCTTTAATTTTTCTTCAGAACACTGATCACTATCTTGAGATATTACATATTTAAACAACTGTGACTCACTTGCTTCCATCCTCTATAATATAAACTCTGTGAGTACAGGTACTTTGTGTTATTTCTTTCAACATCTAAAACAGTACCCAGCACACAATAAGACTTCAAGTATATTTGTTATACTAAAGGACGGATGAATGGTGTCATGAAATGATGAATAAGGTCAATCTACAGAGCCTGAAAATTGAAAGCAAGCAAGGCAAGACTCACTCCTTTGAGCTCACTAGCCCACTCTAGTCTCATATAACATTCCTCTAGACCCATATAACATTTCACCTTTGTGAAAACTGTGGACACTGACTGAAGTAGAGAGGCAAAGCCACTTACCCCAGGTTGCTTAGGTGATTAGTAATTGCTAAGTATTAAGAATGTATCCAGGGCTTCCCTGGTGGTCCAGTGGGTAAGCACACTGCCTTGCAGTGCAGCAGGCATTGGTTTGATCCCTGGCCTGGGAAGATCCCACATGCTGCGGAGTGGCTGGACTGATGTGTCCAACTACCGAGCCAGAGTTCTGGAGGGCATGTGCCCAGAACCGGTGCTCTGCAGCAAGAGAGGCCACTGTGATGGGAGGCCCACACAAGGCAAAGAACAAAAATGGATGAAAATGAATAAATTAAAGGACCAATAGAAGAGACCCCCCCAAAGAATGTATCCAGTGATGTACCAAATACATAGAAGAAAATACAAAAGCAAATCAGAAAAAGGCTTAAAGTATACTGTTTAAAATCATGGACTTTGGGAGCCAAAGAAACCTAGATTCTAATCTCAGCTCTGTCACAGTTGAGTTATGAGATCTTGGACACATTTATTATACTGTCTGAGTTTTAGATATTTCATCTATAAAATAAAAACAATATTACCTTCCTCTGGTTTGTTGTGAGGACAAATGCTTTAAACCACAGAGAGACAGAGTAAGAAAGTTTGACATAGTCTTTGCAAGCCAGTATTAATAATATTACTACTAATAATGAATGTATTATTGTTATAAAATCATAGTGCTGAGACATCTAGAGATCAACACAATAAAGTATAGGACCAAGAACCAGAACATCTCTTATAGACTCTCCATAATGCACTGACACCATTTTCAGGCATAGTAATCAGTTTTCAGTCATATACATATAGTGTAATAGAGAAGTCCTTTTTTATTTAAAGTTTTTATTTTGTATTGGAGTAGATCCAATTAACAATGTTGTGATAGTTTCAGGTGAGCTGCAAAGGAACTCAGCCATACATACACATGTAGCCATTCTCCCCCAAACTTCCCTTCCAGGTTGCCACAGGACATTGAGCAGAGTTCCAGGTACTATACATTAGGACCTTGTTGGTTATCCATTTAACATTGGATAAACATTTGATCAGTGACTAATATTTAGCTTCTTTTTTAAACTTTTTATTTTGTATTGGAATATAGCTGATTTAACACTATTGTGGTAGCTTCAGGTGAACAACGAAGAGACTCGGCCATACATATACACGTGTCCATTCTCTCCAAAACTCCTCTCCCATTCATGCTTCCATGTAACATTGAGCAGAGTCACCTGTGCTATATAGTAGATCCTTGTGGGCTATCCATTTTAAATACAGCAGTGTGTACATGTCCATCCCAAACTGCCTAACTATCCCTACTGCCTACCCTTGCACCCACAAACCATAGAGCTCATTCTCTAAGCCTATGAGTTTAATTCTGTTGTGTAAGTAAGTTCATTTGTGTCACTTCTTTTTAAATTTCCACATATAAGGGATGCCATACAATATTGGATGGAGGTCTCTAGAGACAGAAGACTAGAGTCTGAGTCTTGTTTTATGGGTGACTTTGGGTAATTCATAATGACACTTAGATTCATTATTCTCACATATGAAATTAAATAATTTTAAAGGCTTATAATAGTGACTAAATGAGATATTACATTATAAAAATTCCCAGCACCTTTAAAAAGTAGGAATTCAACAAGTTAGTGAAATTAAAGCCTGATTTATTTGTTGTATCTGGGATATAACTTGCCCATTCCTGTATTATTCCCCACCCAAGATTGTATATCTGTCAATTCTCCTCTACAATTATTTAAATCCTATTCAATCTTCAAAGGACAGTTCAAACTATAATGCTTTGTAGCAGGTGCTCTGTTACTCTCCTCAGGGCAGACTCTATAGGCCAATTCAGCAAAGTGCTGGGAATATCATATTGCTGACTCTCAAAGCTAGAAACGTGTTAATTGATTCTTACATTTTCTCCATTCTGTTTTTGAGGTTTTGGATCATCTTTACTATCATTATTCTGAATTCTCTTTCTGATAGTTTGCCTGTTTCCTCTTCATTTATTTGGACTTGTGTGTTCTTATATTGTTCCTTCATTTGTTCAGTATTTCTTTGCTTTTTCATTATTGTTATTAACTTTTTTAACTTAGGGTGTTTGAGATCTCCTTTTTCAAGGCTTGGAGGTTAAATTCTTTCTTCCTTTTGCTTTCTGCCCTCATAATGTTGGTCCAGTGGTTTCTGTAAGCTTCGTATAGTATGCTGGAGGAGGTGGGGTTTCTTTCCCCTCTGATGGGCAGAACTGAGTTAGGTGGTAATCCTGTCCGCTGATGAGTGGGTTTGTATTTTTTGTCTTGTTTGTCATTTGTATGAGGCATCCTGCATAAGGTGCTATGGTCAGTTGTGTGATGCCAGGTCTTAAATACAAGTGTTTGCCTTTGTGGGAGTTCTCACTGTGTAATACTTCCTAATGTTAGTTTTCTGGTTGTACAGTGTCTTGGAGTCAGTGCTCCGTTGTCAAAGCCCCAGGGCTTGGGTCTTCCCTGGTGGTCCAGTGGGTAAGGACACAGCCTTGCAGTGCAAGGGGCACTGGTTTGATCCCTGGCCTGGGAAGATCCCACGTGCCATGGAACGGCTGGACTGATGTGTCCAATTACCGAGCCGGAGCTCTGGAGCGCATGGGCCCAGAGCTGGTGTGTCACTGCGATGGGAGGCCCACACAGGCCAAAGAACAAAGATGGATGAAACTGAATAAATGAAATACCGATAGAAGTGGCCTGCCCGCCCACCTCCCTCCCCAACCCCCACCCCCAAATAAGATCATCAGGTTTGGGGTTCCATTAAAAAAAAAAAAGTCCCAGGGCTTGATCTATTTCTGGACACCATAGCCGTGATCAAGGTGCTAGCAGGGTTGGGTTTGGTGAGAGGTCTCTTCTTGTCTTGTGAACTGTGGCCTTCTAGCTATGTCTTCACATGGCCTTTCCTCTTGTAGCATTCCCTGTAACACTGGTAACATTCCCGTTCCAGATATTCTTAACTGGGCATCTACTGATGCTACCTATTGTGCTAAGAGTGTTCTTGTACATCAGAATTTCAAAGGAATTCACCTCAGAGTTCTCAAATGTTTGCCTCACCTTTCCAATGGTATCTTTATTATCCAGGTCCCCATACATAAAGCTTCAGGCACTGCTTTTTTGCATCATTTCCATCCTGTGATAACCAAACAGCTTGCAAAATCCATCATTGCTGTACGCAAAAGGCCAGTCCACTATCTGAACATTTTCCAACACAAAATTAGTATCTTGGCTTGGCTGGAGAGGGGGGCGTTGGAGTTGCTGTCTTGGTGGGTTCACTCCCAATGAGGTCATAGGGAGTGCTGGAGGAGTATGACACTGTCCCTCTCTTCCTTTGATCCGTTTCAGCCAGAACCTGAGGCTCTTCGAATACGCAGAGTAAGTCAGGATTCATGTTAGTGTTGTGGTTCTCAAGGTGTTGTCCTTCTGTCCTGATGATTTTTCCAAATTTCCAGGGTTAGAACAAAAAATTTTTCAGTTTGCTCATTTCCAGACAATTTACATGAATGATAAGAGCAATAACCATTGCCCTTATTGCTTTAAATGCACAGATAACCCTTTGTCTACTCCAAACAATTTAAAAGATAACAGTTAAAACCAATAATCTGTGTCTAATATTAAAAAGAAAAATTTTGCCTACATAAGCATTCCATTGAAAATAATCCAACTTAAATAACATAAAACTATTACTATAATGATGATAATTACAGTACATATAGCTAACGATTATTGAATATTTACTATTGTCCAGATATCTAAGAGTATAAAATGCTAACATCATAAAACAACATGAATAGCTACCTCAATGAAATTACTCTCTGCCGTGCATCATTCAAAACACACTGAATGTACTGTTGCATCTAATCCTCACAACTGTGAGGTAAATATGATCTTATTTTCACTTTATAGGCAGAGGAAGCAAGGCTCATAGAGGTTAAGTAACTCTTGTAAATTCATGTAACTTGAATGGTGAAGTCAGGATTTCAATCCAGGTCTTCCTGAACTTCAAAACTATGGTCTTATTAACCATACATATAGTCACCTAGACTATAAAAGATATGGTTATGTTTATTACTGTGTGTTGGAGTTGAGAATGGCAAAATGTTTCTCATTCCCATTATTCATTCTTTCAAAACATTTATTTAGAGCCTACCATGAACCAAGTAAGAATGCTGGGGTTAGAGTAGTCAAGACATTCTTGATTCCTCCTCCCTTTCTCTCACCCACAGCATCCAATCCAGGGCTATGGCCTGTTGAAATTTATACAGCATCAAAAAAACAGTGACTTACACTAAAAGACCCTTGAACATTTTCCAACACAAAATTAGTATCTTGGCTTGGCTGGAGAGGGGGGCGTTGGAGTTGCTGTCTTGGTGGGTTCACTCCCAATGAGGTCATAGGGAGTGCTGGAGGAGTATGACACTGTCCCTCTCTTCCTTTGATCCGTTTCAGCCAGAACCTGAGGCTCTTCGAATACGCAGAGTAAGTCAGGATTCATGTTAGTGTTGTGGTTCTCAAGGTGTTGTCCTTCTGTCCTGATGATTTTTCCAAATTTCCAGGGATAGACACAAAAAATTTTCAGTTTGCTCATTTCCAGACAATTTACATGAATGATAAGAGCAATAACCATTGCCCTTATTGCTTTAAATGCACAGATAACCCTTTGTCTACTCCAAACAATTTAAAAGATAACAGTTAAAACCAATAATCTGTGTCTAATATTAAAAAGAAAAATTTTGCCTACATAAGCATTCCATTGAAAATAATCCAACTTAAATAACATAAAACTATTACTATAATGATGATAATTACAGTACATATAGCTAACGATTATTGAATATTTACTATTGTCCAGATATCTAAGAGTATAAAATGCTAACATCATAAAACAACATGAATAGCTACCTCAATGAAATTACTCTCTGCCGTGCATCATTCAAAACACACTGAATGTACTGTTGCATCTAATCCTCACAACTGTGAGGTAAATATGATCTTATTTTCACTTTATAGGCAGAGGAAGCAAGGCTCATAGAGGTTAAGTAACTCTTGTAAATTCATGTAACTTGAATGGTGAAGTCAGGATTTCAATCCAGGTCTTCCTGAACTTCAAAACTATGGTCTTATTAACCATACATATAGTCACCTAGACTATAAAAGATATGGTTATGTTTATTACTGTGTGTTGGAGTTGAGAATGGCAAAATGTTTCTCATTCCCATTATTCATTCTTTCAAAACATTTATTTAGAGCCTACCATGAACCAAGTAAGAATGCTGGGGTTAGAGTAGTCAAGACATTCTTGATTCCTCCTCCCTTTCTCTCACCCACAGCATCCAATCCAGGGCTATGGCCTGTTGAAATTTATACAGCATCATAAATGAGAGATAAGGGATCAGTGACTTACACTGGACGGGCAGAGAAGACTTCTTTAAGGATGGGCACTGAGGCTTGTTACAGTTCCCATTCCTGATCCTAACATGTCTTTTGGCACCGTCCTCTGCCATGTTACATGAACTGTTATTCAGAGAGCTTACTTCAAAGTCAAATAGTATTCTCATCATTTTATTTCAGTTTGCTCTGGACTCAACAAATCCAAATGATCTGAGCAGAGAGAATGCTTATACACAAGAAGAGTGAGTCAGACTTGAGGCATAACCCATAAAAATATCACCAGTGGCAATATTTTGTTCACCTTTTACAAAGAGAATTAGCTATGAAGGTTGTCTGTCATACACAAAAATCAGAAGAGAGTGTTCCTGTCTGACAGGTTATTTTGATAAATAATTCAAGTACTAAGAGGTTGAAATTTGTACCCATTATTTGCAATATGAAGCATCTGTCACTGATGATATGTTTATATGTTCTTGATGATAAAAATAGAATCAATAAACACTGAAAACATATTCACAACACATAAAGTATCCCACAAAAACCTGAAATGACTTTTGTATGATTAAAGCAAAATATTTGCTTTCAATGTGAAGTTATCACCCTAACCAGAGCTTCCCATAAAGTCCACCCTGAAGTCAGTCCCCAAGACACACAAACATACACACATGCACACAGGGACACAAGTGAAAGCCTATGAAATCTAAGTCACTTTAAGATGTTTTGCAATTTTTATTATCTAAAATGCAGTAGAGTTCTTATATTCCACAATTTAAACCAGATAAGATAGGGATATTTTATGGAAGGGTGTGGGAAGACCACCTGAAATGCAAGGATATAAATAATTAGGGCTAGTCTCAGCCTAAAAGTCTTGGTTTGTATGTATAGTTATGTTGCAATCTAGGTTTAATACAAATATGGACTATAATTATTATTTCTGCCCATAGTACATTTCCTGGCCCAGCAAGAAAAAAATAGCCTAATCATGTATTATATTTACCAACTATTTACCAGTAGTCTATAATATATATATTGTACTATAAAATACTTAATTTGAGTTTAAGGCAATTATAATCAAATCATGGAAATAAAACAGGTATGAAAGTCTCAATAGTATAAGAGGAAATGTAACCGGAGAGCTTCCATTTATACAACATGCATTTACTGAGTGCCTACTATATGCCAGAGCTAAGAGCTAGAATAGTAAGCATAACAGATATGACCCCTGACCTCATGATTCATATAGTGTAGCCAGAATGGAAATCAATTAAACAAGGAAATATAACACAATGGGGTGATCCCTGACCTCATGGTTCATATCCGCAGCCAGAAAGGAAATCAGTTAAACAAGCAATTACAACACAATGTGGTATAACATGTGTGGCTCAAGGTACTGTGTATCCAATCAAAAGTTGGGAGCTCAAGGAAGGTTTCCTAGAGGAAGTGCTCTAGGCAATCTGAAGAGCCTATGTGAAGGTCCAGAGCTGTGAGAAGCAATTAGAGTCAGTAACCAAAAACATTTAAGAGTGAGAAAAATGTTTTCAAAGAACTAAAAGTCTGGTAAGGTTGAAGGAAAGCATGCAAATGAGAGTAGCAAGAGATAATGGCTAGAGAAGTAGGTAAGGATACTTTATCTTGTGTAACATGTTCAACACTCTAGATTTTATTCTGAAGGCTATGGAAAACCAATGAAGGCCTTTACAAGGAGAGGTACCCAGACCTAAAACTGGCTGCTATGTAAAAAAATGGATTGCTGGGTAGGGCAAGGAGACACATAATGATCTGTGTAATGGTCCAGTTAAAGGATTCAAGTAGATATATACAAGATGAATTTTGGAGGCAAAGATGGTAGGTAGGGCTTCAGGGTTAATTAGATACTGATATTGGCAGTGGTAAGGGATGATTTCAAGGTTCCCAGCTTGAGCATTTGGGTAGATGGTGATGCCATGTGCAGAGATAAAGAGCAAAGAAGGGGGTTCAGGCCATGAATGATAACAGTCTACTTACCAATATGCTGATAAATGTACAGAGAGGAGCACAGGCCATGAATTGATAACCTAATCATGTATTATATTTACCAACTATTTACCAGTAGTCTATAATATATATATTGTACTATAAAATACTTAATTTGAGTTTAAGGCAATTATAATCAAATCATGGAAATAAAACAGGTATGAAAGTCTCAATAGTATAAGAGGAAATGTAACCGGAGAGCTTCCATTTATACAACATGCATTTACTGAGTGCCTACTATATGCCAGAGCTAAGAGCTAGAATAGTAAGCATAACAGATATGACCCCTGACCTCATGATTCATATAGTGTAGCCAGAATGGAAATCAATTAAACAAGGAAATATAACACAATGGGGTGATCCCTGACCTCATGGTTCATATCCGCAGCCAGAAAGGAAATCAGTTAAACAAGCAATTACAACACAATGTGGTATAACATGTGTGGCTCAAGGTACTGTGTATCCAATCAAAAGTTGGGAGCTCAAGGAAGGTTTCCTAGAGGAAGTGCTCTAGGCAATCTGAAGAGCCTATGTGAAGGTCCAGAGCTGTGAGAAGCAATTAGAGTCAGTAACCAAAAACATTTAAGAGTGAGAAAAATGTTTTCAAAGAACTAAAAGTCTGGTAAGGTTGAAGGAAAGCATGCAAATGAGAGTAGCAAGAGATAATGGCTAGAGAAGTAGGTAAGGATACTTTATCTTGTGTAACATGTTCAACACTCTAGATTTTATTCTGAAGGCTATGGAAAACCAATGAAGGCCTTTACAAGGAGAGGTACCCAGACCTAAAACTGGCTGCTATGTAAAAAAATGGATTGCTGGGTAGGGCAAGGAGACACATAATGATCTGTGTAATGGTCCAGTTAAAGGATTCAAGTAGATATATACAAGATGAATTTTGGAGGCAAAGATGGTAGGTAGGGCTTCAGGGTTAATTAGATACTGATATTGGCAGTGGTAAGGGATGATTTCAAGGTTCCCAGCTTGAGCATTTGGGTAGATGGTGATGCCATGTGCAGAGATAAAGAGCAAAGAAGGGGGTTCAGGCCATGAATGATAACAGTCTACTTACCAATATGCTGATAAATGGTACAGAGAGGAGCACAGAAAAGAGAAGGATCCCTTCTGACATTGAGTTATTGTAAGAGGCAGCACTTGAACCCAGTCGGACTTTAGGATAACACTTAGTGCAGAGGAAGAATGCAAGGCATATTCAAGGAATGGCAATGACTGTTCAGAATATAAGGTTTCTTTTTAGGGCACCCTAACAATATAGATGCAGAGGCATATCTGGACTTCAATATGTAGAGCTTTGAATAATATGGTAAAGAGTTGAAGCTCACAAGAGGATTTCTGATCCAAGATTACTACTGTCAGTATGGCCTTAGGAAGGTCATTTAATTTTTCTCTTCATTTTCCTCATTTATGAAATGAGTGGCTCCAGATTTTGGGATTTCATGGATCAGTAAAATTTTAAAAAGAGGTGGCCATGAAGCAACAAAAGATTGCCAACATCATCTTACCAGTATGGACATTCAGAAGGCAAGCGAGCAAACAAACAAAAAACTATCATCTAGTACTATGACTTCATGAAATAAAGGATATTTCAAAAATATGATTTCAAATACTTTTAAAAATGAATACATTTTGTTTTCATGGAATGCTCACTCCATTGTCTTTATTTTTCTGTTTCCATTGAGAATTGGTGCAAACTTTTGGCATTGGTCCAGAGACCAGAGTTTGGCAACCACTGAATTATAACTCTAGGATTCATTCTAATGCTGACATTCTAGGATTTCTATGATTCCTAAGGGTTTATTCATCAAGGAATAGGGAATCATTGAAGGATTTGGGGGGTAGTGAAATCATATTATCAAAGCTATGGTTTAGGAAGTTAATATGGGAGGTCTTGGAAGAGAAAAAGGAAGTAGTCGGATGGCATGGTTAACACCAAAGTTGAGGCAGAAATGAATAAAGGCACAGGCTAAAGCAATGCCAAAACCAACAGAAATAATAAATGTCCAGTGTCCAGTGGCACAGGTTCTGGTAGAGCTGAAAGTGTTCTATGTAAGTAAGACTTGGATTGGAAAGTTTGGCTTGATCTCAGTAGGTCCATTTGTACCATCCTTTTGTTTAGGCGACTTTTCATGAAGTCTCAAAAGCACCATTTTTTTTCTGGCTCAACATGTTTAAACCACTATTTAGAATGTCTCTGGGAGAAAGATAGTATATTATTCATATTGTGCTGAAGAGACCAAAGAATCAACTGGTTGAATGGGGTGAATCATGAGGACGAAGCATATGCAAATGAGTTGATTAAAAATCAGTGCTTTGAGAGGTCACAAATGAAAAACAGTCCTATCATGCCATAAAATCAAAGCCATAGGACTCAAAAAGAAAATCAGACAAAATAGCCCCTTGTACATCCAGAGCTATTTTGGCCCCAATCCTTTCCAAAGAAAATTACAAAATGGAAAGAGTGGGTCATCACATGAAATTGGATTGGAGAGTTCCTGTTCTCTAACATGACTGAGTTAAATGCTCATACCTCTACATTTGTGGAGTTCACTCAATTTTCAGATTTTAGAGTGAAAAACACATATTCAAGTTTCAGACTTCATGATATTCAAGGGAACTTGCCTTTGTTTTATCTATACTTGTTCAAATAGACCACAGAACATCTCTAGACCTTGTAAAGGCACTACAGTTTAAGGGTCAAAAGCTATGAATTAGAATTTCTAACTGGGTCACCATTTGCAATCTTTTTCCTTTAATTTTCATGATGCAAAGCTTTCAGTTCTCTGGTCCAATGTATGTCACAGATGGGTTACGCATGGCTGAGATATTGATCTCCTCAGCCCTCAGGTTGTCAGAGCCTCCTCCCTCTATTCCAGTTTGCTGGACAAATACTTATTTTCAATATGTACTGTGACATGAAAAACCTGCCAGCCTTTTGGGAACATTATGGTGGAGCCTGGAGGTCAGTTAACTCTTGCATTATGCTAACAGTCCTCTTAAGGGAGCCTGTGGGAATAAGTGATAATAATAGTTTACACTTACAGGGTGTTTGCCATTGTGCCAGGCAGTGTCCAAAGCATGTTTTAACCCATCTAATCTTACAACAACCCTATGAAGTGCTGACTATTATTAACCTTGTTTTACAAGTGGAAGAAAATATAGAAGTTAAGGTTAAGGTCACTGAGTAGTTGACAGAGGCGGGATTCCAACCAACTATATATAGCTCTAGACTCATCATTTCAACTACCTTTTTATACAAAAATTTAAAGGAAAGGCTCTGGGAGGAGGCTGTTGTTCCAGCACTAGGGACTGGTAGATAAGGGGTGGAAGCCCAAAGTAGAGAAAAATAAGTTGTTAATCCAGAGACATATTACACGTTAGAACAGGCTGTCACAATTTCAGGTTTAGAATAAGGCAAGAAGAAAATACGATTTATGTTTCAAAATGAAGGCCAAAGCCAGGGAACATCAAGAAACCAAAAAGAAGCACATAATAAAGATCAAAGTTGCCTGAGTCAAGCTAATAAAAAAAGTAATAGGAATATGAATGTTCGAATGGCAGACAGCTTTCAGGGAAATTATTAAACCAAAGAATGCCTAGAGAAGTTGTCCTCAACTGGGAGCAACATTGCCCCCTAGAGGCCATATGGAAACATCTAAAGACATTTCTGGTCATGCAGCTTGGAGTTTAAGAATGGGGATGCCTGCCACTGATATCTAGTGGGTAGAAGCCAGGGGTGCTGCTAAACATTCTTCAACACACAGGACAGCTTCTTCCCACCCCAGTCAAGAATTTTCCATCCCCATGTGTCAAAGGTGCCATTATTGAGGAACTCTGGCCTAGAGGCTTGTGCTTGATTCTATCCCCAACCATGACCAGTTTAACTCCTATAGGCAATGTTCACCAAGGATTATGATCATGGTGATGATGAAGAAATATGAGTTAAAATATCCCAAAAAAACTAGAAGCAGAATCTACCAGTTTACCTGTTTACTAGATACTGGACAAAGCTCTTTATTATATTATTTTGCTTAATCCTCAAAGCAGATCTATGAAAGAGGTGCTATTTATGAGTCCAACTTTCCACGTGTGGAAAATAAGGCTCAGAGAAGTAAGCACCTTGCCCAGGATTGCATAACTAGTGAGTGACCCGATCAGAAGTCACATCCAAGTTTGTCTGACCCCAGATACCAGGAAAACCGATACAACAACCCTATGAAGTTAATTAACCTTGTTTTACAAGTGGAAGAAAATATAGAAGTTAAGGTTAAGGTCACTGAGTAGTTGACAGAGGGATTCCAACCAACTATATATAGCTCTAGACTCATCATTTCAACTACCTTTTTATACAAAAATTTAAAGGAAAGGCTCTGGGAGGAGGCTGTTGTTCCAGCACTAGGGACTGGTAGATAAGGGGTGGAAGCCCAAAGTAGAGAAAAATAAGTTGTTAATCCAGAGACATATTACACGTTAGAACAGGCTGTCACAATTTCAGGTTTAGAATAAGGCAAGAAGAAAATACGATTTATGTTTCAAAATGAAGGCCAAAGCCAGGGAACATCAAGAAACCAAAAAGAAGCACATAATAAAGATCAAAGTTGCCTGAGTCAAGCTAATAAAAAGTAATAGGAATATGAATGTTCGAATGGCAGACAGCTTTCAGGGAAATTATTAAACCAAAGAATGCCTAGAGAAGTTGTCCTCAACTGGGAGCAACATTGCCCCCTAGAGGCCATATGGAAACATCTAAAGACATTTCTGGTCATGCAGCTTGGAGTTTAAGAATGGGGATGCCTGCCACTGATATCTAGTGGGTAGAAGCCAGGGGTGCTGCTAAACATTCTTCAACACACAGGACAGCTTCTTCCCACCCCAGTCAAGAATTTTCCATCCCCATGTGTCAAAGGTGCCATTATTGAGGAACTCTGGCCTAGAGGCTTGTGCTTGATTCTATCCCCAACCATGACCAGTTTAACTCCTATAGGCAATGTTCACCAAGGATTATGATCATGGTGATGATGAAGAAATATGAGTTAAAATATCCCAAAAAAACTAGAAGCAGAATCTACCAGTTTACCTGTTTACTAGATACTGGACAAAGCTCTTTATTATATTATTTTGCTTAATCCTCAAAGCAGATCTATGAAAGAGGTGCTATTTATGAGTCCAACTTTCCACGTGTGGAAAATAAGGCTCAGAGAAGTAAGCACCTTGCCCAGGATTGCATAACTAGTGAGTGACCCGATCAGAAGTCACATCCAAGTTTGTCTGACCCCAGATACCATGACATCACACACTTCCCATATGTCTATAGTTGGGTAAGGGTTAACACTTGTTCCAAAAGTCAGGAGCCAGAATTGAATACAAGAGAAACCCTTTCCAGGTACTGGGGTAGGGTTCAGGGTCGGAAGAGGTGTTATGAAAAAGTGTTTGAGAAAGAAAAACACTGATATAATTCAGTGACTTCAAAAAGCAGGTTTGCATGCCATTTTATGAAAGGAATCATCAGGAATCAGTTTATTTCTATCTTGATTCTACATTGACACTTCTTCTGAACGTGGTAGCCAGCCTTCTTTGTTACCACAGACAACCTGTGTACTATCTCTGCTAAAAGTGGAGAAGACTGTCTAAAATTGCCCCTTTCAAGAATTATACCTGAAGAAAATAGCTACATTTACTATTCTTTTCAATGCTAAGTTATTACACAATAAAATCCTTAAAAAACCTGCTTTTACACTAGAGTAGCAGCCCCTCTCCCCTTACACTTGAGCTGCATGTGCTATCCAGAGGCCAGGCTACACCTTAGAAATATAACAGCCCCATTCAATCAAAGCCAGCTCTATCCCAGCTAGCTTGTGACACTGCTGTTAGGCCTGTCCCCCAAACCAGCATTACAAAGCCTGACATTCTTCTTTGGGGCGTTTTAAGTCTGATCCTATTTTCCTACTGTCACAAATTAAAGTCTCAGTCAGTAGGCATTTTGAGGAACTCTGGCCTAGAGGCTTGTGCTTGATTCTATCCCCAACCACGACCAGTTTAACTCCTATAGGCAATGTTCACCAAGGATTATGATCATGGTGATGATGAAGAAATATGAGTTACAATATCCCAAAAAAACTAGAAGCAGAATCTACCAGTTTACCTGTTTACTAGATACTGGACAAAGCTCTTTATTATATTATTTTGCTTAATCCTCAAAGCAGATCTATGAAAGAGGTGCTATTTATGAGTCCAACTTTCCACGTGTGGAAAATAAGGCTCAGAGAAGTAAGCACCTTGCCCAGGATTGCATAACTAGTGAGTGACCCGATCAGAAGTCACATCCAAGTTTGTCTGACCCCAGATACCATGACATCACACACTTCCCATATGTCTATAGTTGGGTAAGGGTTAACACTTGTTCCAAAAGTCAGGAGCCAGAATTGAATACAAGAGAAACCCTTTCCAGGTACTGGGGTAGGGTTCAGGGTCGGAAGAGGTGTTATGAAAAAGTGTTTGAGAAAGAAAAACACTGATATAATTCAGTGACTTCAAAAAGCAGGTTTGCATGCCATTTTATGAAAGGAATCATCAGGAATCAGTTTATTTCTATCTTGATTCTACATTGACACTTCTTCTGAACGTGGTAGCCAGCCTTCTTTGTTACCACAGACAACCTGTGTACTATCTCTGCTAAAAGTGGAGAAGACTGTCTAAAATTGCCCCTTTCAAGAATTATACCTGAAGAAAATAGCTACATTTACTATTCTTTTCAATGCTAAGTTATTACACAATAAAATCCTTAAAAAACCTGCTTTTACACTAGAGTAGCAGCCCCTCTCCCCTTACACTTGAGCTGCATGTGCTATCCAGAGGCCAGGCTACACCTTAGAAATATAACAGCCCCATTCAATCAAAGCCAGCTCTATCCCAGCTAGCTTGTGACACTGCTGTTAGGCCTGTCCCCCAAACCAGCATTACAAAAGCCTGACATTCTTCTTTGGGGCGTTTTAAGTCTGATCCTATTTTCCTACTGTCACAAATTAAAGTCTCAGTCAGTAGGACATCTACTTCCGCATCTGGCAGAAAGTTCTCTGGTGACAATAAAACTGAAGGCACTTTCTTTTCTGATAGATTGTAGAGCTCATTCATACGCCAAGCTTTTGTTTCCTTGTGGGTTATCCTAGTACAGGGAAGCAAGTCTATGAGTACTCCAGTAGTTGTCCTTTTTCTTATTTTTATATAAAAAATTACTCCTCATAGAAATCAAAAGTGAAATGCCTGGAGTTCATACACTGCCTTGTGTGTTCAAAGCTCTCAATATTACCCATGCTTTTTCATTTCATTTTATTCTTCTGGGACATGGAATCGTTGACTCCTGATTTGGGGGAGTTATTAAACTGCATTTCCTAATATGGAGTTTACTAGGTCTAAGTGAGAGGCAACTTGTACAAATGCCTTGTAGGCTTTATACTCAATGGGCTTAAGATAAATGTGGGGGATGGGTGGGGGGGGGGGGGGTATTAACTTTATAGCATTTCAGACTTAAGTGAGAAAGGGTTTAAGTAAAGTTGGGTATAGGCTTGAGTGATGTCAAATTACTGGGTACACTGCCTGCCTCAATGGTCCGGATAGTAACTTCATGTCTGGAGCCACACTGGACCCAGCAACTATGCCCTGAGCATCAGGTGCCATATTACATTGTTGGTGTGATTTTCAATAACGCTCGCTAGACTAGAAATACATAAATTTTGCATTAAAACTATTCCTGTGCTTATGCCATGACTAGCATATATCAGTAGTTGGTATCTTTTCATTTCAGGGTTAGGGCAGGAGGCAAATTAAATTCCTAAGTGGCTCTTGAGGATATATTATGTGGTATATCCCAGTTTATGAAAAGAAGATGATAACACCTGGAGGAGCAAGGAACAACACAACATTTGGTGAATGGGCTAAGAGTTCATTATCATGTTCAGAACAAGATGAGTCTAATTGGAAAATATTAATTTGGAGTCCATTTTACCTATGCTATAAGACTTTTGAAATGAAAAAAAATTCTAGATAACTAGAAGGATATTTATATTTCTTTCTTCAAAGCATTAATGTATGAGACTGAAAAAGACTCCCACAGGTCTCAGAAGGGCCTCATGTTACAAAGACCTCACCTGTGTGATACAGAGTAGAAATACATTGTATGGCACATATATGAAAATCCTGCACTTAACTAACAGATACAATAACAATCATTCATTGCAGGAATTAAAAGTCTCTCTGGTTATCCTTCCAGTGAGCTTTTCTACTATACTTGTTTGTTTATGTACTGTTTTGGGGGAAATACAATGGCAGGAGACAGGTCATTGAGTGGGCATCTGGTAACTGATTTTTAGATGGATGTTATTGTGATAGAAGGCTTCCCTGGTGGTTCAGACAGTACAGAATCTGCCCAAAATGCAAAAGACCCAAGTTCAGTCTCTGAGTTGGGAAGATCCCCTGGAGAAGGAAAGGGAACCCACTCCAGTATTCTTATATGGAGAATTCCATGGACAGAGGAGCCTAGCAGGCTACAGTCCACAAGGTCATAAAGAGTCGGACACAATTGAGCAACTAACATTGTAACAAAACATATTGACTTCTTATATCTGTTCAAGAATTTATAAATTATTCCCTGGAATTAAATGTGAGTCTCTAGACAGATTTTTTATTCTTAAATTATAAAATAAATGAAATCTACTTCTCATTTTTATAATTACTAATAGGTTATATCTTGTACATCTTTGATATATGGACCAGTAAGCATGATATTCAGTTTTGTGATGTTTGATAAAATTAAAAAAACAACAATCCTGCTTCTAGAAGAAATCTACCTTTGAGAATTATAGAGATTTGTACCAAGACATATCCACTTCTACAAATTTTCAGATTTATATATCACTACACTCTACTTAAGTTCAATTTCAGTAACATATATAATTGTAAGATATGTGAAGATTGCCTTTGAAAGCTTGCTTCCCATTTCTTTCTTGTCCCAGTACTCAGGGCTCTCAGGATATTCTACTTTCTCCTTCAGTAAAACTATTCTGGAGATGAGAGAAGACAGTGTATACAATGGGATGGTAGAAGGATCTGGGTTTCCAATCTTGGCTCCCCTAACCACTGCAACTCCTTCACAAAGGATTTGTCCTGTGAATGGATTGTCCTGGGCTCAATGGCTGATATTAAAATTGCTGTACTTTATTCCATGGCTTTAAAATCCATTGGTCTATCTTGTACTCCTCTCATGCTCTAGCCATTTGGAAAATATTGATTCACTGAGTTGTGCAGATGTTCCAAATGTTGACACATTTCATTATACAATATCAACAATCACTTTGGTCAATATCACCACTGATTTCATCTGAAAATTCTCTAAATATTGGTATACAGCCAAGTTTTCTAAAATGTTCACTTCTGCTATAAAGTTGGAATTTTATTATTGGCAATAAATACTTTCAGTTGTTTTCTTTGGGGAAAAAAAAGGAATTGTTGTACTTTGAGAGTCAATGATCAGTGTGAAGAGTGAGAGGTTTGAGTTGCTGTTCCAGTGCCAAATAACAGTGATAGCTGAGACTGATGGGGTGCTTATTATACTGGACATTGTTCTCTTTCCATGGAATAACTCATTTATCTTCAAAACACAGATATGAGGCCCACAACAGTATGAGCTATGCACCATCACTAGCCCATTTTACAGACAAGAAAGCTGAGGCACAGAGAGGTTAAGTTACTCATCTAAGATCACAAAGCTAGTAAGTAGCTCAGCAGAAAATCAAACCCAGACAACCTACCTCCAGGACGCATGCTTTAACTCATTATACTTTACTCTGATTTGGGTCTATTATATTTTTTTAATCTAAAAGAAACACATATCCATTATAGAAATTTTTTAAAAATAAATAAAAGTAAAAAAGAAATGAAATTTTATTTGTAAACCTACCAGTAGAAATAGTCACTGTTAAATTTTAAGTATAAATGTATATTTCCAGACACATACACATCTCTTACAAAAACAAAATTTAACTGTAATATCATTTTAAAAAAGCAGTATACCCTTTAACCTAATGGTTTGACTTGTGGGTGTTTATACTAGAGGAAAATATCCAATTATGGAGAAATAATGGCATGGATACATCTCAACAAGCAGTTGTTTACAATGGCCTAAGCTGGAAAGAATTCAAATGTCCACCATCATGTAAGAAGGATCTGGGTTTCCAATCTTGGCCCCTAACCACTGCAACTCCTTCACAAAGGATTTGTCCTGTGAATGGATTGTCCTGGGCTCAATGGCTGATATTAAAATTGCTGTACTTTATTCCATGGCTTTAAAATCCATTGGTCTATCTTGTACTCCTCTCATGCTCTAGCCATTTGGAAAATATTGATTCACTGAGTTGTGCAGATGTTCCAAATGTTGACACATTTCATTATACAATATCAACAATCACTTTGGTCAATATCACCACTGATTTCATCTGAAAATTCTCTAAATATTGGTATACAGCCAAGTTTTCTAAAATGTTCACTTCTGCTATAAAGTTGGAATTTTATTATTGGCAATAAATACTTTCAGTTGTTTTCTTTGGGGAAAAAAAAGGAATTGTTGTACTTTGAGAGTCAATGATCAGTGTGAAGAGTGAGAGGTTTGAGTTGCTGTTCCAGTGCCAAATAACAGTGATAGCTGAGACTGATGGGGTGCTTATTATACTGGACATTGTTCTCTTTCCATGGAATAACTCATTTATCTTCAAAACACAGATATGAGGCCCACAACAGTATGAGCTATGCACCATCACTAGCCCATTTTACAGACAAGAAAGCTGAGGCACAGAGAGGTTAAGTTACTCATCTAAGATCACAAAGCTAGTAAGTAGCTCAGCAGAAAATCAAACCCAGACAACCTACCTCCAGGACGCATGCTTTAACTCATTATACTTTACTCTGATTTGGGTCTATTATATTTTTTTAATCTAAAAGAAACACATATCCATTATAGAAATTTTTGAAAAATAAATAAAAGTAAAAAAGAAATGAAATTTTATTTGTAAACCTACCAGTAGAAATAGTCACTGTTAAATTTTAAGTATAAATGTATATTTCCAGACACATACACATCTCTTACAAAAACAAAATTTAACTGTAATATCATTTTAAAAAAGCAGTATACCCTTTAACCTAATGGTTTGACTTGTGGGTGTTTATACTAGAGGAAAATATCCAATTATGGAGAAATAATGGCATGGATACATCTCAACAAGCAGTTGTTTACAATGGCCTAAGCTGGAAAGAATTCAAATGTCCACCATCATGGTACATTTATTCAGTGGATCATTATGCAGACATTAAAATCATAATTTGAGAATTTCATAATTTAGAAAATGCTTATGATAAAACATTAAGTTTTGAAAAGCAGCATACAAAATTGCAAAGACAGTTTGATTATAACTATGCAACCTTTATGGATAAGAAAAAAGACTGAAATGAAATACACTAAAATTCTATTAGAAGCTGTATAAGCACAATGGGCCAATCTTTTAAAATGCATCCTATATTTACATGTATTTACAATACCATTTTTCTAATTAATTACTTTCAATTGCAAAGACATAAAAAATATTCCAAAGAACATATTATGAACTACACATAAGGCTAGCCTTGCCTTGATTGATAGAAAGTCAGAAACTCACTAGCTATATCTAATGATTTTCTGAGGATAAATAAGCCTTCCAAGGACCATGACTCTTCAACTTAGCTACTCGACCAACGTTTCTATTTTAGAGGATTCCTCATTTTTTTCGACAGAGTAGCTATGTTAGATCTATTGCCTAGGTTTCAGTATGCAGCCAATTGCTGTACTTTCCTGGTTTTCTTTTAAGATAAGAACATGATATATGAGACCTTGGAAAGATAGAAATGAGGTCTTCCATATTGCAGAGTAGGAATTTTCAAAATTTATCCCCCAAAGTAATAGAGTGTCACACCAAATTGCCAGGGCCTCCTGACTTAAAAGATCAATTTAATTGCAACATTGCTGCTTCTTGTTTCTTTTTTAATAAATCAATAAATGGTCTATTGTGCCTTAATTGAGATTAAATGAATGAGAACCAGGCTTAACCTTCTTGGAGAATTGAAATTCTCAACATTTTGTCCCAGAAAGTTATATCCTGTCTATTTTGACTATTTTCCATAAATAGAGCTGACTCGTCGGGATCATTGATGGTTAAAACAGAATGAACTGAATCTGCTCTGAGGGTATGTTTCTCACCCCATTCTACTCGGCCCTATGAATCTTGCCAGTAATCTTTAGCTCTTCTCAACAAAAGCCTTCGGGGAAAGTTGCACTAGACATGGCCAAAAGCACCAGCAGGATTTCCTCGAGAAAGAGAAGAAAATTTGGAAAGAAAAAATCACAAGGAATGATGGAAAAGCAAAAGAGCATATAGTTAACATGTTGGTAATGAAACAGTTTAGTACAGGAGTCTCTAAGAAGTTCCTGAATTGCATTCCTTGCCTGTGAGGTGGAAATTTCTTAATATGAGTCATGCGTTTGGTGGGAAATCTCATAAGGTTATATGACAAAGGTTGCTGGTTTATACATAAATCAAGGCAATACCATCATAATTCATTTACAGCTCAGTAGGAGACTAAAGGTCAGTTTAAAATGTCAGGTAAGAGTTAATTCAGGTAACTTTCTAGGTGGTTTTTCTCATCCATGTTCCTTTGTTCTTACTGGAATTATCTGTATGAATGAGAGGATAGGTGATGGAAGAGAAGTCTTGTGTAATTACTTTCAAAGCGATCCTCAGTAAAGGATTGTTTGGTAAAGAACAATGTAAACCACACAGACTCAATAAGCCAGTTTTAGGAGGGAATCAGAGTAACTGACATTTGCTGAAGCAGGGGAATTCTTCCTACAATATATTCTTCATCCAGGTTGAGAGAAAGTAAGGGATTGCAAATGTGCATGGACAAGCATTTACAACTTCTGTTAAGAATGAGGTGATGATCTAAAGAGACATCCACAAGTTCTTTAGAGTATAAGCAAGTCTATATTGAACAACTGGTTATGATGTGTAGAGCTACCACAAGACTGGATTTCTCCCTCGCCACTTAAATTACTTTCATAACCACTGAGATAGATGTAGTTAAATAAAAGTCATTTATTCATTGAATAATTTACTGAACACATACATTCTTTCACAGAGGAACTATTTGAGCTATAGGGAATATGTGAGTGAACAAGAAACAAAATCCATGCTTTACATTCTAGTGAGAGAAGACAGGCAAGAAATAAGTAAAACTAATAAGTAAATTGCAGAGACTCTTAGGAAGTAATAAATTATACGGAAAGAAAAACCTAGTTCAAGGTAAGATGGATAGAGATTAGCTCTTCTCAACAAAAGCCTTCGGGGAAAGTTGCACTAGACATGGCCAAAAGCACCAGCAGGATTTCCTCGAGAAAGAGAAGAAAATTT
Organism: Tragulus kanchil; assembly: GCA_022376925.1. Lineage (NCBI taxonomy): Eukaryota > Metazoa > Chordata > Mammalia > Artiodactyla > Tragulidae > Tragulus > Tragulus kanchil. Next base: position 57,850,973 of record JAIOJX010000001.1, on the reverse strand, counting down.
GGAAAGAAAAAATCACAAGGAATGATGGAAAAGCAAAAGAGCATATAGTTAACATGTTGGTAATGAAACAGTTTAGTACAGGAGTCTCTAAGAAGTTCCTGAATTGCATTCCTTGCCTGTGAGGTGGAAATTTCTTAATATGAGTCATGCGTTTGGTGGGAAATCTCATAAGGTTATATGACAAAGGTTGCTGGTTTATACATAAATCAAGGCAATACCATCATAATTCATTTACAGCTCAGTAGGAGACTAAAGGTCAGTTTAAAATGTCAGGTAAGAGTTAATTCAGGTAACTTTCTAGGTGGTTTTTCTCATCCATGTTCCTTTGTTCTTACTGGAATTATCTGTATGAATGAGAGGATAGGTGATGGAAGAGAAGTCTTGTGTAATTACTTTCAAAGCGATCCTCAGTAAAGGATTGTTTGGTAAAGAACAATGTAAACCACACAGACTCAATAAGCCAGTTTTAGGAGGGAATCAGAGTAACTGACATTTGCTGAAGCAGGGGAATTCTTCCTACAATATATTCTTCATCCAGGTTGAGAGAAAGTAAGGGATTGCAAATGTGCATGGACAAGCATTTACAACTTCTGTTAAGAATGAGGTGATGATCTAAAGAGACATCCACAAGTTCTTTAGAGTATAAGCAAGTCTATATTGAACAACTGGTTATGATGTGTAGAGCTACCACAAGACTGGATTTCTCCCTCGCCACTTAAATTACTTTCATAACCACTGAGATAGATGTAGTTAAATAAAAGTCATTTATTCATTGAATAATTTACTGAACACATACATTCTTTCACAGAGGAACTATTTGAGCTATAGGGAATATGTGAGTGAACAAGAAACAAAAATCCATGCTTTACATTCTAGTGAGAGAAGACAGGCAAGAAATAAGTAAAACTAATAAGTAAATTGCAGAGACTCTTAGGAAGTAATAAATTATACGGAAAAAGAAAAACCTAGTTCAAGGTAAGATGGATAGAGAGTGTGGTGCAGTGGTCTCTCTTCCCTTGTGTGTGTGTGTGTGTGTGTGTGTGTGTGTGTGAGGGAGGGAGCAGTTCACAATGGCAGTAGGGGAGGTTTTGTTACTAAAATTGTTTAGAATTGTGAACACATGGTGATCATAAAAAACAGAGCACCATTTAGTTAGATTTAGACTAACTTATATTTCTCTACAGACAATGCATTCCTTTACTGCCTGCATCCGGAGTGGACTGCATCCATGGTTTTGGCCTTAGTACGCCACCGAGCATACTTCTGGACACACTCTAGCTTAAAATCTGAAATAATTAAGCAAACTGACTTTTGTTATAGGTGTATACTCCACTGGGTTTGCAGATGATTGCTATCGCCCTCTGTTTCTCCTAGTTCTAGTTAAAAGCCTTCCTAATCAGGTTTCCTTGGAACTTTTAAGTAGGGAAGTGATTTCTGAGATAATATATCTGTCCTGTGCTCAGTCTGGCATAAGCATAAAGATATCACTGGGTTATGATGAGAAAAAATTAGGAGTTTTGATTTTTAAGAAATGAGTTTTTGTTTTGATGGTCTCATTTCAAATGATACTTCCCTTATCCTCACGCACATACTTACATATATGGAGCCAACCTGCCCACCATCTCCCCACCTGTAATTCCTTTCCAGAGGCTCCACACACTATCCAGTATGAGATTCTAAAAGTATATCTGGCAAGAGAGTTCCAACAGGTAAACTCTGAGACTGCTATTAATTTGAAGGCTTTGTTAATAAACAGTTCTCTATATATTTTGAGGAACTCCTTAGACTTTCGAATAGGGAATCTACACAGAAGATGAAAGAGTAGACCATCCAAGATAGACCATCAAAAACAATGCTAGCCTCTCACATCAAACAAAGGAGACCTGTGCTGGCATTGGCCAGATAATACTACAGCCTCCCAGTGGGGGGAAAGGGGACATCATGCCTAACAGTGTGTCATGCTGCTCTTTTAAATGAAAAGGTAGTTACACTGCTTCACATAATCAGTTATAGAGGGAGGCGGAGGACAGCAAAAGATGCTGAGTGAGGAAAACAATGGAAAAAGTTCTCTTTCAGAAGCTTAACACTTCAGATGCCCTATGGCTGGGCCCAGCTGGAGGAGAGCCATTGCAGTTTGACTCCCCTTGACTTCATCATAGCACCAGCCTGTCTGCAATGACGGAACTGTGAGCACCTCCCAAAACAGCAGTACACTGAGGACTCTAGGGAGGAAAGCATGGCAGCAGAGCAACAGGCAAAGGCTGTATAATCTGTATCTGAGCCTAGCAAAGGTCCAGACTCCAACACACAACACTGCACTTTTCAATTCAGCTAGAAGAAATCCATCATAAATAGTTGAGGAATAGCCTTGATGTTTGGTGGGGGCTGTGACTAATGAAGAAGTAAGCTATGGTCTCTCTAAGCTGTTTGCAGGTTTACTTCTCTTCATTAGCAAAGAATATCTAAGTATCTATGGATACAAGCCTGGTACTAATATAAACGAAGGCCAAGTGCTTCACTGTAGCCCTTCCTATGTGAGGAGAGAGTAAAGGTAATGAGAATGTCAAAATGGCATGGGTGGGCTTCCCTGGTGGCTCAGTGGAAGAGGAGCCACCTGCCAGTACAGGAGATGTGGGTTCAATCCCTGGTCTGGGAAGATCCCACATGCCAGGGAGCAACTGAGCCCATGCGCCACAACTACTGATCAGGAGTTGCAACTACTGAAGCTCGTACACCCTACAGCCCGTGTTCCACAACAAGAGAAGCCACCGCAATGAGAAGCCTGTGCACCACAAAACTAGAGAGTAGCCCTGCTTACTGCAACTAAAGAAAGCCCACACAGCAAAGAAGATCCAGCTTAGCCAAAAATAAATATAAATAAACAAATAAAATTATTAAAAACACTGAGTGGGTCACAGCATGCAACACCTTAATTAATATGTCAATCTTTAACAGAGAATAAAAAAGTAAAAGGTGGGAAGGTATGATTAATATCCAAGCATCTTTTCCTAAAACACTTTGGGTTCTCCTAAAGTCCATGGTGTGCCTTTTATAAATGTACTGAATGGGTTTGCTTATTCAACGTATTAAACTTACTTAAAGCAGTTGATACTTTTAGAAATGCACGTCTTAACCAGTTAGAGTAACATCTCCATGTATCAACTCTACATTTACTGCTTTCAATCATCCAGGGACTCTCTTTCATTTGCCCCACTATTAGGAGTTTGAGTAAAATAAGTAACCATTCTCCCTTGTGTGTTGCATGCTATGTCACTTCAGTTGCGTCCATCTCTTTGTGACCCTATGGACTATAGCCCACCAGGCTCCTCTGTCCACGAGATTTTCCAGGCAAGAATACTGGAGAGGGTCACCATGACCTTCTACAAGGGATCTTCCTGACCTGGGGATCGAACCTGGGTCTCCCATATTGCAGGCAGATTCTTTACCACTGAGCCACCAATATAGGATGTAAGAAAATTACACAATTTCATTTCATATTTTAAATACCATCTCAATCATTCAAGTTTCAGATTAAATCCCTTCTCCTCTGTGAATCCTCTGAGTATTCCCAATGAAGATGCTCTCTTTTCTACATGGAAAACATATTGCCTATCCCACTTTACTATGATAATTTTCTATTTTCTGCTTTGGGTTGTAATGAAATAATTTCAGCACATATATGTTTCCTAGTCTTGTTGTATGCTTTTTGAGGACAAGGCAATCTAAGATAACTGCTTGACTAGCTATTCAGATGCAGGTACAGGGTCAGTGCCATGTGGAACAGAACATAATTACAGTGAATTAGAGAGTATATGTCCATCTTATAGGCAGTCACATTAAAAAGAAAGATTCTTGCTATTTAAATAAACACACCTGGCCTGCAGGCTGCCAGTTTGTAAATATGGCTTAATGTACAGTGTTAAAAGTGGGAAGGGAAAAGAGAATACACAGGAAACAGAATTAACAAGCTGTGAAAGTCCATTTGATTTCTGATGGGAAGGAAAAACATGGCATCAAAGATAAGGATTAGGTAGAAGATAATATATATCGTTTATCCCATAAAGAAGGTATCAATAGAATACCCATGATGATGCTGCCAGTAGGGCATCTAGAAATCGTTATCTAGAATTCATAAGAGAAGCCAGAGGTTGAGATGTAGAGTTTTTAGGAGACATGCTGAATATGGGATGCTACTCAGAGAGAGTGGAGAACCGGAAGAGAAGCAAGGACAAAGCCATGCGTATGGTTACACTCAAGACGGTTGTTCTCTTGCTCTTTGTACATCCCCTGCTCCAGCAGCATGTGCTTCACCAAACCCTACACACAGGACTGTCTTTCCTACTTACTTGTCCTGGCCCCAGCTAGTGAATGTTCTGACTTTAGATCAGAGCAACTCCACTATGATAGCGTATCAAAGGGGTGACGAGGTGGGAAGCCCTCTACCAGTTTGCCTAGTAAATGATACCCAATATCAATTCTCCCTATAACTGGCACTCTCCATTTCCCCTAGGAGCAAAGACTGATAACCTGTCCTGGCCCTGCCATCTGTCATAAATGGTGGGGTGTCGCTTCAGGAACTTGCTTCAGATAAATAAGCTCCTCCCATCCACTAAATCAAAAATGTCTCTGTTGCTGACTCTGGGCTCTTCAGTCTTGAAGCTGGACAAGTACGGGACTTTATAGACCTTGTGGGGCACAGCTTAATAACATGTGAGGATTAAAAAAAAGAAAGGGAAGAATGTATCTATGACTAAGGAGCAGAGCCTAGAGAATGTAGTGTCTCAGAACCCAAAGCGGAAAAAAAAAAAAGTTGTAGGGAAGAGTATAGACTTGAAAGAATACCTAAGTATTTGGCACTTAGTAGGCATGCAATACAAATTTGTTGAATGGATGAATGAGGCCTGAGAGGATCCATAGCAGAGAAGGCAAGAAAATCAGCCCCCCACAGAGCCCTTTTCAGAACAAGAGCATCTCAGCTACCACCAGCAGCTGGGCATCTCAATTCTAGCTCTGCAGTATGTGAGTAATACTATCATTTTACAACTTTATCTGTTCTATAAGGCTCAACACATCTCGTGTTTGGATGACAATCATTTTCTTTTGAGCTGAATGGCTCTCTGATCACTTGTATTTTCAGAGTGGAAAATGGGTGGCTATTCACCAGCACTGTAACTCAGTTTCAGTTGGTTTCAATCAGTTTCAAGGTTTGTAAAGGGCTGCTGAAATTTTCTTCATTACAGCCATGAAAGCTCTGAATGAGAAACATTTAATCTCAACCAATAACTATACTCATTTGAGTGTGCATTTTTATTGGCAAACATTCTTCTCTGTTATTGGCAAAAGATGTCTCCAGAGAAAAACTAAGGACATTAACTTCTCCCACCCATGGTTTCTGCTATTGTGGAGTGACTCTAGAATTCTCAGTATGAAAGGTTTGCTAGAGCAAGGCAACATTAAAGCTCAGTTTGCACTTTCCAGGGAAATCCTCGGTTTTCAGCCCTTTTACCACAACCTTCTGCTCACAACTCAAGGGTAGTTTTCCCCAAACAGCATAGCATTTATTAAAAATGGATTCAACTATTTGAGGTAGTCGACTGAAAAGATTTTCATCTGAATTTTTTGTATCCAGTGTAAATGGGTTTTACATGTATGTGCTTGTGCTCTAATATGCTTGGATACCTCAGACATTCATTTAAAACCTCTAGCCTGGGCTTGAACTAGATCCTGGTTCAATATGGATTTAAGTTTGAAATAATTAGGCCAGGATCTAGGAGCTAAAGCAAGATAGTGGCTGACTGATGAGAAGACATTTGGAATTAAGTATCTCCCCTTTTTTGCTTGTTTCAGAGAAAGCTGCTGCAAAGAATTTTTTATGTGACAGAGCTCTGTGCCACACTGTGGCGCCAATTAACTCTGAGCCTAAAAATCATTCGGCAGAATGCAATTTCATATATATATATATATATATATATATATATATATACATACACACACACATATACACACACACACACACACACACATCTATCTATCTATCTATCTATCTATCTATCTATCTGAGCTTCCCAGGTGCTTTAGTGGTAAAGAATCCACTTGCCAATGCAGGCAATGAAAGAGACAAAGGTTCAATCCATGGGTTGAGAAGATTCCCTGAAGGAGGAAACGGCAACCTGCTCCAGTATTTTTGCATGAAAAATACTATGGACAGAGGAGCCTGGTGGGCTACAGTCCATGGAGCAGCAAACAGTGGGACATGACTGAAGTGACTGAGCAAGGCACACACACACACACACACACACACACACAGTGTTCAGCAGGAGAGAGAGAGAGAGATTGTTCCCAATTTCAGAACAGAATACAGATAAAGTGCCTTTAAGAAGGTAGCATTTGTAAAACAACATAGTAGTGAAAGAGTTTTAAAAGAGAGAGAGAGAGACAATGGCAAGATAAAGAATGGATCAAACGCGGTAGAACTAGCATAAGCAAATGCAGGCAGGCAGAAAGGAGCAATGCGTGTTCAAAGAATCACCATAGCAATCCAAATGAATTATAGCAGAAGGTTCCTGCTGGAGACCAGCAACAAATGCAGATGAACCAAATTGAAGCCATAGCTCAGTGGTTCTCAAACATTTATGTGCATCTGCATTACTTGGGGGATGGCTTGTTAAAAATGAAGATTTTTGGATCCACTCCAAGAGATTTACTTTATAGGTCTAGGGTACCACTGAGGAATTTGAAATTTAGTATGCACCTGCAAGGAGGCTGATGCAGGTTGTCAGAGTCCACATCTTAGGAGACATTAAGATAGGAGATGATATTCTGGTAGGATTCACTGTCGGGTTCCTTTAAATTCCAAATGTGCCTATTGATATTTTGCCAATATTTCATCTGAAGCAATCTGATTGAACTATATCTCTCCTAGAATAGGTATATTTTGTAAAGTAAACTTTGTCTGTAATTCTAATTGTAATTAATATTTTTTTTTCAAATGAAACAGGAGAAAAACAGCATGGAATAGTGCTTCAAAATTTTATACATAAATAGGCTGACTACAGTCATTTTTTTCAGTTAGTGTCTGTTTGAAGGTCACAAAAATGCTCTTTTTCATCTGAGTTTGGATAAATTATGAGATCACCTGCTGTTCTGTTTACAAAAATTAGCTGTTCAATTCACTGTCTGGAGAGCTTCGGTTACTTTGGCTTGAATGTTCATGGGAACAACACCATACATTTATCAAATGGAATATTTAAGTTTCTAGCATTTGATAATTATAGTTCACAGATGTACTTCAATATAAAAACATGGAATATCAGTACATTTTTGCCACAATAAAGATGCCTCAAATGCCAGGAACTAACTCAAGTGGGAAAAAAAAAAAGCAAAGTAGGATTTTTCCTGACACAAAAATAAAATAAATGTATTTCAGGGAGAGCAAACAGTTTGAGAAAACATGCAAAAACTATAAAATGCTTTGGGTATCGCAACAAAGAAACACTGGTTTCACTAGACAGGTAGATTGAAGTCATATGTTATAAAGCATCATTAATGATAATCATAAGCTAAAGCTGCATAGTACTTACTGTGGACCAGTTATGCTCTGAATGCTTTCCATATAAAAACTTATTTAATTATCGCAGCAAACCTCTGAGGTAGGTAGTACAATTATGTTAGTAGCCCCATTTTACAAGGAGATTGAGGGCTTCCCAGGTGGCATTAGTGGTGAAGAACCCTTCTGCTAATGCCAGAGACATAAGAAATACAGGTTGGATCCCTGGAGATCCCCTTCAAGAGGGCATGGCAAGCCACTCCAGCATTCTTGCCTGGAGAATCCCATGGACAGGGAGCCTGGTGGGCTACAGTTAACAGGGTCACAAAGAATTGGACATGACTGAACCAACTTAGCATGTATGCACAAGGAGACTGAGCCACTGGAGGTCAGGAAAAGGTTCCAGGCATGATCAAATTTGTATGTGAGAAAGGTATTTAATAGCTTCAATATGGAAGATGCTTAGAAAAGGGACTAGAGGCAGAAGATTAGAAAAGACGCTAGCAATAATAATAATAATAATAATATAAAAAAAGATTTAGTGAAAATTTTGAATTAGGGGCAGTAGAAGTAGAAATCAAGAACATATTCAAGAGAGATATCTGAGTCAAATTAACCATACTCAGTAGCTAATCGGATTTCAGGTTTATGGAGAACAGTGAGAAGAATTATTCACTACGATTTCCAAGTCTCACTTGGGTGGGTTAGGTGTGACAGTAACATTCATCAGGACAGGAAATGCAAAAGGAAGTACAATTTATAGGCAAGAGAGTAAATTTCATTTTGAAAGCTTGTATGGAGATTCAGGCAGTACACCAGGGCTAAATATAAAACAGACAATTTGTTGTCCAGATGTAGAACCAGAAGAGATATCTGAGCAAAAGACAGATTTGTGTATCAATAGCACTTGAACTTTTCATCTTTGGCCTTCTGGAGTTCCTGCCTTCATCACAGATATATGATTTATTAGTTAGAGCCATGTTGGTATGAAAGGTGGGTATGATTCTTTGAAAACAGGAGACTTGGCATATAACAGCAGCTTAAAAATACACCAAAGCTTAGAGCCAGCATGTCTTGTGTTGACATGCCCCTAAATGCCACATGTCAAGGCTGAAGAGGTCTAACATGTTCTACATGGGGGACTGGGAAATATCTGTATACAGAATACAGGGGTTTCCCTGGTGGTCCAGTAGTTAAGAATCAACTTTGCAATGCAGGGGACACCAGTTCGATCCCTGGTCAGGGAAGATTCCACATGCCACAGAGCAACCAAGCCCATACACCACAACTACTGATCCAATGGTATAGAGCCTACGAGCCACAACGATTGAGTCCACTCACTGCAACTACTGAAAACCTGTGAGCTTATAGCCCATTCTCTGCAACAAGAAAAGCCGCCACAATGAGAAGCCCACACACTGCTACAAAGAGTAGTCTTTGCTCACTGCAACTAGAGTAAATATGCATATAGCAAAGACCCACCATGGCCAAATAAATAAATAATCTTTAAAAAAGAATGCATGTATTAGATCTGTATTTATTAAGTCTTAGTGTGCACAGAAATCATTATGAGAGTCATATTAAAATGCAGATTTGGGATTTAGTAGGTTTGGAATGGGACCTAAAAATCTACCCTCATATCATGCTCTTGAGAAATGCCAGTGTTGGTGGCACGTAGTCTTAGTAGCAACCATCTAGATAAGTGCTATCCAGAGAAATATAATATTAGCCATTTAACATAAATGCAATTAATTAGCCATTTAATGTAAAACTGTCTAGTAACCACATTAAAAAGAAACTCGTGATATTAATTTTAATAATATATTTCATTAATAAATATATATAAATACAACTGTATACATTTAAAATATAAATGAGATATTTTTTGTACTGATATTTGGAAATTAAACGTGTAGTTTATACTTACACAACTCGTCTATCTCAATATGAACTAGCCATATTTCAAGGGATCAAAAGTCACAAAAGACTGCACAGGTCCAAATGTTCAGTTCTAAATCATGTATCAAATCCATGAACAACCTAAAATCATCCCCATGAAAACAGACCTCACTTTTCCACAATGTATATGAAAAATTTCATCCTATTTCATTCATAACCTACTGCTCTTTTAGTTTTCAACCTGAAGTTCAAAGGTTACACAGCTCAGACAATGCTTACTTTCAATATCCATGTAGCTCTCAAATATGTGATAAACTAACTTTAGACCAGGTTAATTAAGAAATTGAATAGGCAGTAGAATAAGCATCAGAGTAGAAGTCTGCTCTTTGCTTATAAATTGAGACAGAGAGTTTTCTACATGGCAAAATATGTATGTGTGTGTGTTGGAGGGAGTAGTTTGGACAAGATGATCTCTAAGGCTCCTCCCAGTTTTCATCTTCTACTAATCTGTATCTAATGCCATGCTTTATGAGCATATTCCAATTACAAGTTCAAATTACATATTCTGATTACAAGTCAACACTTGCAGCAACAAATGGTCATAAGCCAACACTTCCAGGCCCTGAATCATTTCAACAATATATCAGTCCTGTTGATAAATGAGCTTTAAATGAGAATCCATAGCCAAATATTTTCCAATGACTGAACAAATAGGCAATCAACAAAGAAAAATTGCCTTTGCTATATGGCAGCAGTGACCTGACAGGAAACAGAGCTTTGATACATACCACCAAATAACTCAATCATAATTATCTGTCTAAAAACTTCAGCTGAATTCTATAAGGTTCTGCTTCTTGCAACAGGTCATTCCAGTGCCAAAATGAAACAAGCAGACTCAAAGCATGAAGAAACAGAAGGAATTACTATACTTATTACATCCACTCTCATGGAAAAATCATAACAGTTTAAAATCTCTTCTTCATTTCAAGTTGGTAAAATTTTACTTAATACAATCTAACTTTTCCTTGTAAGTATATTAGGATGGGTTAGAGCCATGAGAACCAAGCTACTAAACTATCATCAGAACAGCTGAAATCATACAAAGCATGCCATAATTTTCCTTTAAAATGGTGAGGTTCTCCATGGTTTCCGAAAAAAATTACATTTTTGAAACGTTAATAACTTTTTTTTGAGAGAGAATGGGACAATCTGAGGACTATTACAACTTCCTTTTAGGTTCAGAAAAGAATCTGACAAAGGAGCAACGTACACAATTCAGATTAAACTAAATTCTTTGCCCCAGATAGTATTCCTGCTTATTTCATAGTTGCAGTATTGAGATGATATATCAACTGTCTTGATTTAAGAACTTTTTTCTTCACAACTCATCTTTTTCTTTTGCTGGAAGTTAAAGAGACATCATAGTGAAAAGAAGCTTAAGATCATATGGTAGCATGCAGGTCCTTGGTAAGTCACCCCCAATGGAACATTAACTTTTAGAGACATAAATAGATTAAAACATAACTAAGAAATTATGCCTTCCCAATTTTTACTTGAACTATATCATTTCCACATATATAAAGAAATGAGATTACATAGAAGTGCCCATTGCAGGAAAAAACATCCTTTCAGTACTCTCCCTATTCTATTTACAGGCTGCTTCCAAGGCCATGATTTTCATCTACTTCCTCAAAGTAACTCTTCCCATGACATTAATATCAATAGATACCAAGTCCACATCCTGTAAAAGAAACCCTCCATCATCCCTGTGGACTTCCTACTCAGGCTGTTCTCATGGTATAAAAGCAAGACATACAGGTTCATAGAGGGAAATCTCATACATAATTTAGACAGTTCCTTAGCAGGACCTACTGGTAGAACTTACATCATCAATACTGTTGAGGCCCAGTCACATTCTCCTTGGTATTTCTCCAGAAACAACCATGAGCTAGTCAAGCACATGAATGCACTGACAACCTGAATGTAGGAGACTCTGTATTCCATAGTATTAGGGATAAAACAGGGTTCCCTGGTGGTTTAGTGGTAAAGAATCTGGCTGCCAGTGCAGGAGATGTGGGAGATGAGGGTTCGATGCCTGAGTCAGGAAGATCCCCTGGAGGAGGAAATGGTGATCCACTCCCGTAATTCTTGCCTGGGCAATCCCACGAAGAGAGGGGCCTGGCGGGCTATAACCCATGGGGTTCCAAAGAGTCAAAGATGACTGAGATATAATAAGACTTAAATATAAAGGAAAGCTGTGGTCTGATCGAAAACTTTGTTTATGTCTCTCATTTGGCAAATTTCTAACCCTGGATCACATTACAATCTCTGGGCTATAATTATCTTACCCTTTCTAAATTGTAAACTCGAGGAACAGAATTTTTTCATATTTCTTGTTGTAATTCCTGGACTCAGTATCTTCTCAAAATGAATGCACTGAATATTTATTAAAGGCTATTCTTTGCCTAATATCATGCTATAATGGAATGTAAGACAGGACTTGACTCTTGACCTCACATTGCTTACAATGAGCCAAAAGGCCCCAAGCTTTATGTGAAATAATTAAGAGAAAAATAGGAAATTAAATATAATATATTCAGCATTGGTGATTATCTGTTCCAGCTAGTATCTAACATGAACAGTAAAATTATACCTTACGTGCTATTAGTCAAACTGTTATATAGACAGTCAGATGGGGGAAGAGAGTGGAAACAAGGCAAACTTGATAAAAAGAGCAGCAGATGCTCCATCAACAGTAAATTTTAAAACACACTAATAACAAAATATGTTTGAAATGTCAATTAGTAATTGGTTAAAAACAGATGTACTATAAAAAAAATTAAATGAAAATTGAGCCATCTCCTATCTCATCTAAATACTACCTTGATTATTTGGTTCTCCAAGAAGCACTGGTAAAACTCTTAGAAATAAGTATTTGCTTCTAGGTCATTGCTCCTTGGACATGCCTTCAAAGTTCATTAATGGACATTGTGGTAGGTAGAATTCTAATACGGCCTTCCTGGTGTCCATATGTTGTATAATCCTCCCACTCTGTGAGTCTGATAGGATACACTTTCATGATTAGGTCATGTTATATTGCAAATGGTCCCATCACTTCATGGCAAATAGATGGCAAACAATGGAGACAGCGGCAGACTTTATTTTCTTGGGCTCCAAAATCACTGCAGATAGTGACTGCAGACATGAAATTAAAAGACATTTGCCCCTTGGAAGAAAAGCTATGAAAAACCTAGACAGCATATTAAAAAGCAGAGACATCATTACTTTGCCAACAAAGGCCTGCAGAGTCAAAGCTATGGTCTTTCTAGTAGTCACATATTGATGTAAGAGTTGGACCATAAAGAAGGCTGATCACTTAGGAATTGATGCTTTCAAACTGTGGTGTTGGGGAAGATTTTTTTTTGGAGAAGACTCTTGAGAGTCCCTTGGCCTGCAAGGAGTTCATATTCATTGAATATTGAATATTCATTTACTATTCATTGGAAGGATGTTGAAGCTGAGGATTCAGCACTTTGGCCACATGATACGAAGAGACAACTCATTTGAAAAGACTCTGATGTTAGAAAAATAGAAGGCAGAAGGAGAAGGGGGCGGCAGAGGATTAGATTGTTGGATGGCATCACTGAGTCAATGGACATGATTTTGAGCAAGCTCTGGGAGATGGTGAAGGACAGGGAATCCTGGTGTGCTGCAGTCCATGGGGTCACAGAGTCAGACATGACTAGCGGCTGAACAACAAAGTAAAAGAATTTTGCAGATGAGATAAGGTTCCTAATCAGTTGACTCTGAGTTACTAAAAAGGAGATTTTTGTTATTAAGCCTAATCTATGAGAGATGTGTTAATTCAATCCACTCATTCATCCAACAAGTATTTACATAATGACCTATCACATGCAAGATACAGTCAACATTCTCTGCGGGACAGGGCTAGCTGGATGAGTCTGTGATCTGTTCAGTTGCACAGGGCCCTGCACGCTCTGCTTTGCTTGTCTTGAAATTTCTAATAATTTTGAACTAGTGGCCCTGTATTTTCATTTTACTCTGGGCCCTACAAACTGCATCGTCAGTCCTACTATGGTAATATACAGTAATTGGGGCACATGATGGACTATAAAATAAAGGGATATATAAATACATGCTTGTCTCTTCTATAAATTAAGGGGATAAAACTGGGTCAGAGTTTCCCAGAGTTATCCGATAATGAGAATCACTTGGGCTGGTTGTTATGACTACGAAGCACAAATTCAGAGTGCAAACTCCCAATTCTTTCAGTCAGCTTTCTCCCATACCAATGCCCCCCATTCTCTCCTGTAACCTAGCACTAATGATCCACCCTCATTCCATACATCCCTTGGTGGTAGAAGACATGAAATCAGCGGAGGCTTCATGGAGGAGGCTGCATCTGAGCTAAACCTGAAGAGATGGGGCAAGATTTCCCAAGTGGAGATGAAGGGAAAGATTTTCCATAGAGAGACGACATTTTTGTGCAAAGCAAGGGCAGTGCAAAGGTGCAATGCATGGGCTCACGAGTCAGGAAGAGGGGGCTCAAATCAAACTCTGGGACTAACTGCATTTCCTCATGGGCCCCAGTCCTCTTCTCTCCTCTTGTCAGGATGAACTTCACACACACACACACACACACACACACACACACACACACACACACACACACACACACACACACAATATGTATGTGTGTAAGCAGATGTATGTATAGGTGTCTGTGTGTATGTGTATATACATGTGTGTATATATATACACACATATATATATATATATACATATATATATATTTATATAGTGACCTATACACACACACACACATATATATGATGCCTCTGGTAGCTCAGATGGTACAGAATCTGCCTGCAATGCAGGAGACCTGGGCTTGATCCCTGGGTTGGAAGATACCTGGAGGAGGGCTTGAGATGTGTTAATTCATTTTTTTCCACTCATTCATCCAACAAGTATTTACATAATGACCTATCACATGCAAGATACAGTCAACATTCTCTGCGGGACAGGGCTAGCTGGATGAGTCTGTGATCTGTTCAGTTGCACAGGGCCCTGCACGCTCTGCTTTGCTTGTCTTGAAATTTCTAATAATTTTGAACTAGTGGCCCTGTATTTTCATTTTACTCTGGGCCCTACAAACTGCATCGTCAGTCCTACTATGGTAATATACAGTAATTGGGGCACATGATGGACTATAAAATAAAGGGATATATAAATACATGCTTGTCTCTTCTATAAATTAAGGGGATAAAACTGGGTCAGAGTTTCCCAGAGTTATCCGATAATGAGAATCACTTGGGCTGGTTGTTATGACTACGAAGCACAAATTCAGAGTGCAAACTCCTAATTCTTTCAGTCAGCTTTCTCCCATACCAATGCCCCCCATTCTCTCCTGTAACCTAGCACTAATGATCCACCCTCATTCCATACATCCCTTGGTGGTAGAAGACATGAAATCAGCGGAGGCTTCATGGAGGAGGCTGCATCTGAGCTAAACCTGAAGAGATGGGGCAAGATTTCCCAAGTGGAGATGAAGGGAAAGATTTTCCATAGAGAGACGACATTTTTGTGCAAAGCAAGGGCAGTGCAAAGGTGCAATGCATGGGCTCACGAGTCAGGAAGAGGGGGCTCAAATCAAACTCTGGGACTAACTGCATTTCCTCATGGGCCCCAGTCCTCTTCTCTCCTCTTGTCAGGATGAACTTCACACACACACACACACACACACACACACACACACACACACACACACACACACACACACACACAATATGTATGTGTGTAAGCAGATGTATGTATAGGTGTCTGTGTGTATGTGTATATACATGTGTGTATATATATACACACATATATATATATATATACATACATATATATATATATATATAGTGGCCTATATGCACACACACACATATATATGATGCCTCTGGTAGCTCAGATGGTACAGAATCTGCCTGCAATGCAGGAGACCTGGGTTTGATCCCTGGGATGGAAGATACCTGGAGGAGGGCATGGCAATCCACTCCAGTATCCTTGCCTGGAGAATTCCATAGACAGAGGAGCCTGCAGGGCTACAGTCTATGGGGTTGCAAAGAGTTGAACACAACTTAGCAACTAACACTTTGACTTTCATATATATATTTTCTTCAGTTGATATGTGAGCTCTATTTTCTTTGCTTGCATTCATTTCCAAGATAACCCATTAAAACTGTCAGCTAAGAGTTCTCTGAGTTTCTTACTATCAAACTCCTATGTGCTCATGTGTGTCTTAGTGTGTGCAGTGTTACTTTCACTACATGTACATCTTATTTGTGATAACTTGGCATTATTGACACATTTTAGAACATCTGCATATGTTGTACAAGCAGCAGTAAAATCACCAAATAGTAAACCACACCAATTATATTTGATTTGACTGACATATAGACTAGCATAACGTAAAATAAAGGATAAAAAATCGGTAGCAAGACTGCAAACATGAGAGCACCCTTTTAAAATTCCCCAATAGCTCGTAATTGCATCTAAAATTCCCCAATAGCTCGTAGATGCACTTTTCAGCATCATCTTGCTTCTTTTATGAACACCTGCCCATCACAATGGGTGAAAATAGCCATGCCAATGCCAATAATTCCAAAGTTATGATGTTCCCGCCCTTGAGCTCAATTTCCTAGAACCACTGCCTAATACTTCATACCAGGCACAAATTGGATGCCTGACTTTTAAAACGTGGGTACCAGCATTTAATACATTAGGAGTTTTGCACTAGCCTGGGTCATTTCATGCAATTCGACAAGCTACCAGCTTTGTGAATGACCTTGCTGTGGCGATCGAAGGAGCTAAGCTTACTGATTCTTAACCCTCTCACTGACTGCAGGTCAACCTGGGAACTTTGTCAGGTTGAAATCTAAACAACAACCAGTACAGAAGAAAACAGCTCATCTAAAAACTCCTTTTTGGGACTGTGGGAAAGTTGGTGCAGCGGCACAATATCTAAGCTCTGAAAAGGCCTGATCAAGTGTGACCGCAACAGCTGGACCTGCTAGAACTGGCAGAGCACTGAAATAAACACAGGTCTGTTAGAGAAAGGAAAAAAAAAACTATATAATCTGAAATATTAAATAATTTACCTCAGAGCTTCTAGTAGGCATGAAATTCCTTGCAGTTGGAGTGGAGTTGTGTATTGCATTGAAGGTAATAGTTATGAATCCCCTTGGATACCTTGGCTCATCTTGTCACATTTCCCCTTACAAGTATAATCTTTAGCAGCACTTTTGAAAGCCAACGTATCTCATGCTCTACTTGATGTAATAGTGAGAATGCTTGGGATTGGCAGAAATCTGCTTATTCAATAAATAAGTCTAAGGCAGAGAGAAACCCCAGAGGTTGGCATTTAAGGCCTTCTATCTGCTTAGATGACCTGGCCACACCTGACTCCATTCCACTGCTACTAGAAACATGCCATGAATCCTGTTAGCACATACTATATACTTACTTTCTTGGGGTCTTCACTCTATTTGAGACTCTGCTTGAAGTCAGTCTCTCTCTCTGCCTCCAACTTCAAGCAACCTATTGTACTTCTTACACTTTCTTTTGAGCCCTACCTCAGGTGCCATCTCCTTAAAATTCCTATCTGACTTGACAAACCGCAGTGATGCCTTCCTTCTATTTATCTCTTTATTATTAAAGGCTATGATATTTATTTATTTATTTACTGAAATTTAGTTGATTTACAATGCTGTGTTAGTATTAGGCATATAGCAAAGTGATTCATATACTTTTTCATATATTTATACTTTTTCAGATTCTGTTCCTTTATAGATTATTCAAAATAGAGTATAGTTTCCTCTGCTAAACAGGAGGTCGTTGATTATCTATTTTATATACAGTAGTGTGCAGATGTTAATACTATTTTTCTGATTTATCCCTCCATCCTCCTCCCCCTTTGGCAACCATGGGTTCATTTTTTATTTATTTCTATAGTTTTTACTTGGTACACCACATAACTTGGTTCTAGCATCTCCATGATCTTGTATAGTTCTCTAATAGAAAACTCTTGGAGGTCCAGGATTTACATTCCCCATAGTGCCTAAGAGTACTCATCATGTTGTAATTGGGGGAAAAAATCCTTACTTTTTAGTCTGTGCTCAGTTATTCAACTTTTTCTGATTCTTTGTGACCCTGTGGATTGAAGCCCACAGGAGTTTAGGGGGAAGAATATTGGAGCAGGTTGCCATTTCCTCCTCAAGTGGGTCTTTCAGACTCAGGCAGTGAACCTGCATCTCGTGCAAGTCTCCTGCAAGCAGATTCTTCCCCACTGAGCCATCAGGGAAGCCTTCTGAGACCTTTGTACACTCCAACTCTAATGCCTATCTGACTCCAGACAAGTTATATACTTTATTAAACTCCAGTCTTCTGGTCTGTGAAATGAAATAATAACAGCTACTTCGCAGAATTACCTTTATCCTGTTCTCAAATTTCATTTCTGTCACTTAAGTTATATCAATGCTTTTATTTCTGAGGATAAAAATAAAAGAAAAACAGAAATGCCACTTCAGCAAGGTCTATCTTGTTTAGCAAAGAAAGCTGCTGAAGACAGGCCCACATCACTGGGTTGAATGATCACCAAACATGATTTTCAACCTTAAAGAGGAGACTGAAAATAGGATATTTTAAAAGTCTTTTTGTTTTGCCTTTCGTCCCAAATCTCATCTTCTAGGTGCCTAAGGGGATAGGAGGAATCTTCGCTATCCATCCAGAATCTAAAGGCAGGCCCTTAAAAGGTGCTGAAAATAAGAAACAGCTTTAGGGAGCTTTTGTGAAATATTTCTGAAAGTGGTCTAAAACTAACAGTAGGAGGAGGAGGAGGAGGAGTATCAATAGTAATAGTAACATAATAATAAACTATCCTGACATTCCCTGAGTACTTAATTGTCAGGCACTCTTCTAAATATTTTGCATAGATTGACTCAGTTTGCACTCAGGTGAACATTATGAGATACGTATTATGGTTATTCTCATTTTATAGATGAGGAAGCTGAATCACAGAAAGGTTCAGCAATCTCCCTAAGGTTACACAGCAAGGAAGGAGTGGAGTCACGGTCGTGAACCCAGGTCCATCTGATTCTACAATCTGGGTTCCTAATCATTTTATTATTCGGAGTCTCTAGTACATTTAATAAGAAAGGAAAACAAAAGTTTTCAAAAGAACTATAGTTACAAGGTAAATTGGCTATTGGCTAGTTTGTAATTTAAGAATGATACCAGAAACTTTACCTAACTTTCCCCCCTGATCTCCCACACCCAGTCACTAACCATACTCCAAACAGGCCTCAAATACATCTACTCTTGCCCACAGTCACCACCCTAGTTTGGGCATCACCATCCTCTCCTGCCTTGTAACTGGTTTCCTGACTCAAGTCTTTCCCTTTTCTAGTGAAGGTGGCGACTAGAGTGAGTTTCTTCAAAAATGCAAATACCATAATATTGCATCTTGCATAAAACTCTTAAGTGGCTCCCAGGTGCCCTAAACCTCGTAACCTGGCTCATATCATAAAAGATACTTCATGATTTGGATTATGTTTACCTCTCCAGACTAAATTCTTGTAAGGACACTCTCCCAAAATGTGCATTATAATGATTAAAAAAAAATGGGGGGATATACATATGACTAATCTGAAAACATACATATCTGTAAACAACAAAACTCTGTAAAAGTTAAAAGTAAAATAAAAGTTAAAAAAAAAACAATTATAATTAACTGAGAATGCTTTAGTCCCTCTGAAATCATAGGACAAACAGAGAAAACATCGTGGTTTGGACTGAAGGGATATAAGAAGTTGCTAAGGCTTTAAGAGAAACTAAGTCAGAAGGTCAGAGTGGAAAGAGCTGAAACCCTGTGTAAATGGATATACATAATCTGTGCCTTTTTAATATTTGTGAACGACTCTCCAAAACCAGTTTGAACTACTAGTGACTGTACTTTATGGAGGAATTCTACACTAGCAATTAAATTCTTAATGTATATATTTAAGTTTTGTAGGAAGGATTCTTTCTCATTTTCACAGGTCCAGCAAAGAAATATTTGTAAATATTCAAACTATAAACTGTGAGTGCTATTTCAAAGAGGTTTTTTTTGTTTTTACTTCAACATACAGTCTATTTTTACTTTGAAAAAAACACTATACGATAGGCAGGGTAAGATGAGAAAATCAGATGAGTAAGGGTAAATTACTAGCCTACGGTCACGGAGCTAATTACTAGTGAGGCCAAGATAAGAGGCTCTAGTGACTCCTAATCCAGTTACCTCAAGTTTGGCTTTATAGATAATAAATATGTATTTTACATAAAAATATTGGAGATCTTCACCTTTGTGTCATGGGTTAAAATTGAATACTTAAATCTGCTTTTTCCTCCCAACGTTTCTCATGCATCTGGCTCTAAGAGACTCAAAAGTCACTGTACTGTAGAAGATGAATTGTGCTATTAGGCAGTGAATGCAAAATTGGTTTTACTCTGGCATTAAACTCCAGTTTAGACTCATTGTCACTCCCATTAGCTTTTGTCTCCCAACAACATGCCCAAACATTTGAATATGGATTAAGTTTTGCATTTGATTTTGTCTTCATCAAGTTATCCTACAGGGGAGAGCAGTGTTTATATCATACAGTAACCAATTCTTTATTATGGTGGAAAGTCTGTATATTTAAATACTCAAATTTCCTGATTCTTTTTTTCCTGCCCGACTGCACCAATAACTGTTTGGCAATATCTTTATTTTAACTGAATTGTCTCCATATCTTTGCTTCACTCTTCTGGTTAAAGCCAGATAACAAATGAACACAGAGTCCTGGGTGTCACTCATTTCATGCCTTTTTTCACTGATTAACAAGCTGATTTTCCTATGATGACCCATCACCAGCTATATTTATTATTTTTATTATCCTTATTA
The DNA here is from genome assembly GCA_022376925.1 of Tragulus kanchil. Lineage (NCBI taxonomy): Eukaryota > Metazoa > Chordata > Mammalia > Artiodactyla > Tragulidae > Tragulus > Tragulus kanchil. The sequence goes on along the minus strand of JAIOJX010000001.1, from coordinate 57,830,544 downwards.
TTGCACCAGGCTAATTTTTCCAGCATTAGTTCCATTTGTTTTTTACCAGCCTCATCAAATAGCAGACAGTGAAAATGGATGTGCAACAAAAAGCAAATAAGTGATGGCCGGGGGTTCGGGGAGGTGAGGAGGTGGAGAATGGCTGCTTAATGGGCATGGGGTTTCCTTTGGGGGCAATGAAAAATGTTCTGAAATTAGACAGAGGTGACGGTTGTACAATGCTGTAAATATAAACTTTAAATGGCCATTGAATCGTGTACTTCAATGGCTACTTTTACATCATATGATTTTCACTAAAATGTTTTTAAAAGGTAATAAGAAATTATATATACACATGGCTCTTATATGCTAATGGAAAAAAGGCAAGCAATAAAAAAAATAAGAAAGTAGATGCCATTCTTTATGAGAAGGTGCTAAGTGCCAGGAGTGAAATCAAACAAGGTTGTACTAAAGAAAGTGAGTATGATTTTAAATAGGGTAGCCAAAGAAGACCTCATGGAAAAGAAGACATGTCAGTAGAGACTTGACGATGCCAAAGGAACTGTCCATTTGGGTAGAAGAGCACTACACACTGGGGGGAATAGCAAGTGAAAAGACAACAAGGTCCCAAAGGCATCTGGAGAACTGTCTATTCAAAACTGCTATTGCCAAACTCCAAGGTCAACTGCAAGGGCTAAGACAACATCAGCATTTTCTGGCAGGGTGGAAGGGCTCAGCATTTGAGGTCAAGTCATTTTTTTTTTTTTTTTGATGGCTTGGGTTGCCTTCCAAAGCTGAACAGAATGAGAATAACACTCTGGAACCAGGCACTGACATTTATCATCATTTAGAACTTATATTAATATTTCTGCAAGTGAATGGAAGCCCATACACACTTTGTTGAAATTCCAATTGCCATTTTTGTCACTGGTCATAAAGTCAGTCAGTAGCCTCTCAATAGAAGAGTTAAATAAGGTGATACATTAAGATTCAAGGATGGAGGGGGTGAGGAACTTCACTTTGATTGCCTATTAGACAAATTTGTTTTGTTCCAACAAAGAGATCCTTTGCCAGCTTTTTTGAAATGAATGTACAGCCTTTCTGCTTCCCAACTTTTTCCTGTTTGTTTCAGAGACGGAGACTCTTCCCTACAGAAACAGACTAAGATGACCACTGAAGTATTGCAATCATTAGAAACATTTGTGCCTCCCATCTCCTTACCCTATCCTCACCCCAGATGCATCAGGCTATGTTAAAAGAGGTTCTTCAGTACTTCCAGTTGAATCAAACAAGCAGCATGGCTTGCCTTTGCTTATTGACCTTATCCTGGCTTCATCTTAGTTAACTCTTAATTTCCTTTTCCCCTATTTCCATACATTTTCTGTATTTCCACAAAGTGGCTCTAGTCTTTTGGGGAATGAAGTAGGCTAAGAGAAATAATACAAGGAATTTAAAAGGCAAATGACTTAATAAGTCAAAAGACTTACAAAAATGCATCTGCCAATAATTTGTGATGTAACCTAAAACAGTTTGGCTGAGCCTCTTTGGTCTTCTCTGTTCTCCTCAGTAACATAAACAAATATTCATGCGAACACATACAAAGAAGAGATTCCTTTCTGAAGTCCAGAATGTATCAAGCTAATCATCATCCAACAGAAGATAGGTTCACTTCCAAGTATCACCAGTATTAATGATTTTCAAGTAAATATGGGCAAATTAGGTAGGTCCTGGTCATCGATCACTGAAGAAGAGACCAGCATCAGAGGTAACATTCTACTTGCCACAGTTAAATATATTCATTGTGGCGTTGACTTTATTCTTCATCTAAGAAGGTCTAATTGGGATTTCAAAGGCTTTCAAAGAGATATGATTCATAAAAGATAATGATTCATACTGAGGGTATTAAGGTTGACCATTCCTGAAAGTTGTTAAATGCCAACTTTTTCAAAAGAGTGTCTGACTACAATGTAATATTACCTGTTGGTAAATACTTCCAGTTATCTCTTGCACAATATGGGAGAATAAACAAATTGTGCAAAAAGATTAACAGTGAGATGCACCACTCTAGGAACATAGCAAACTGATGCAAACGTTTCTACCAAAATTAATCAATAGACATTATAATTATCATTTTTCTCTGCTTTCTACCAGGAGAAGACATGTGGCTAAAAGATGAACAGAATCAAGGCCTGATGGTTCTGTTGAAATTATTCTGAGCTCTAAAATCATTTCCAGCCTCCCGGGTTTCACATGTATAGATAGGAAATACCTATGGTATCCTCTTTAAATATTTTATCTGTTGAAATCCCACAAGCTTAATTATTCTAATTGTTACAAGTTCTAAGCAAGATCTCTAAAACTTTCTTCAGGGGAAGATTTGAGTCATGGCAGTTTACCATAAGCTAGTTTAGGAGACAGCAAATAAAGAAATAACAAGTATTATTTTCCCATAATCGACTGGGCATTGGGTCAGAATGGGGGAATTAAACAACCTTAAACTGAATTTTTAGAATGCCTAAAGTATGTTTCTGACAATATGAAAGCATTCATATGAACACATATTCCAAAGTCATGTAGTTCAGTGGACATGGCAGATTCTTACAATTTTAAACTCCCATTACTCTATAACTCTTGTTCATTTAATGGAGACTTAACTGTGGTTGGATCTAGGAAAGATATTTTGGACATATGGAAAAAACACAAAGGTCTAAAGTTGCCTTTTAGTTTAACTGTTTATGATGTATACATACAATTCTGAGGGTATCTATACAATTTTTAACAACCTGAATATACTTTTTAAATTCAAATATTTCATATTAATTTTTGAGATTCTTCATGTGCAATGCTATACAACATCAGGAAATGCCATGTCAACTATTTCTGTATCCAAACAAATTTCCCAACAAAGACTAAAGAGTACCTTGTCTCAAAGAGCAATGGTAGGACATAAGTGATCTGATTATATTACTTAGGGTTGGAAATTAAAGGCCATTTTCCATAATAGAACTATTTTGAGCCATTGATATTACTGCTATAATAACACATAATTCACAGTCATCTTTAACTGAAACTTCTTAAATGTACACTTCCAATAAAAAGAACTGAAGCATCTCATTGCTTCAGGTGAATTATAATATTTATTGTTGGGCACCACTCTAGGAACATAGCAAACTGATGCAAACGTTTCTACCAAAATTAATCAATAGACATTATAATTATCATTTTTCTCTGCTTTCTACCAGGAGAAGACATGTGGCTAAAAGATGAACAGAATCAAGGCCTGATGGTTCTGTTGAAATTATTCTGAGCTCTAAAATCATTTCCAGCCTCCCGGGTTTCACATGTATAGATAGGAAATACCTATGGTATCCTCTTTAAATATTTTATCTGTTGAAATCCCACAAGCTTAATTATTCTAATTGTTACAAGTTCTAAGCAAGATCTCTAAAACTTTCTTCAGGGGAAGATTTGAGTCATGGCAGTTTACCATAAGCTAGTTTAGGAGACAGCAAATAAAGAAATAACAAGTATTATTTTCCCATAATCGACTGGGCATTGGGTCAGAATGGGGGAATTAAACAACCTTAAACTGAATTTTTAGAATGCCTAAAGTATGTTTCTGACAATATGAAAGCATTCATATGAACACATATTCCAAAGTCATGTAGTTCAGTGGACATGGCAGATTCTTACAATTTTAAACTCCCATTACTCTATAACTCTTGTTCATTTAATGGAGACTTAACTGTGGTTGGATCTAGGAAAGATATTTTGGACATATGGCAAAGGTTTAAAGTTGCCTTTTAGTTTAACTGTTTATGATGTATACATACAATTCTGAGGGTATCTATACAATTTTTAACAACCTGAATATACTTTTTAAATTCAAATATTTCATATTAATTTTTGAGATTCTTCATGTGCAATGCTATACAACATCAGGAAATGCCATGTCAACTATTTCTGTATCCAAACAAATTTCCCAACAAAGACTAAAGAGTACCTTGTCTCAAAGAGCAATGGTAGGACATAAGTGATCTGATTATATTACTTAGGGTTGGAAATTAAAGGCCATTTTCCATAATAGAACTATTTTGAGCCATTGATATTACTGCTATAATAACACATAATTCACAGTCATCTTTAACTGACTTCTTAAAGTCTCTAGATACTGAATTAGATGATGTACACTTCCAATAAAAAAAGAACTGAAGCATCTCATTGCTTCAGGTGAATTATGAATTTCATTTTATTTTTTCCTAGAGAGAGTATCATATTCCTGCCCATTCTTTGCAATCAGGGTCAAGTTGCTTGTCCTAACCTGAAACAATGCTTTTGTTTCACACTATTCTCAGATATTGAAGGAATAACTAAATCCCAAATGGTCATTTTGCAAAAAGGATGTTTAAACGTCATATAGAAGAGGTTACTTACTCCCATCTATGACCACCAGAAGAAGAGACACATGTAGTGATAACTCCCTTGCCAATGTCTTTGTGAAAAACGTCACACAAATCAATCTGCACACACAACGTGTCTCTAAGTAAATGTGCATATACACATATACACACATTGATAGTAATAAGTGAATTATGTTGAATTTTCAAGGAATGCACATATTCACCTAAGTGGAATTTCAAGAAAGCCTCAGAACTGAATGTTTTCTAAAATATGATTATATATTTACCTGTCTTTGGCAAATACATTTACTGATTAATACTTAAGAATATTTAACACTTTTTCTGTACATTGTCATTTGGAATAGCAATTGCTATGCTGTGCTGCAGTGATCTTCTTAGAGTTTTACTCAGCACTACATACTCTCAGTAAATTATTAACTTTTAGTCCTTGTGTTTGTTTTTCTCAACTTTACTATCTCTCCTCTAGCTCTCAATTTAACTGTCACTTTTTGATGCTCTGGTACACTTAATTGGAGATGACTCCTAGCTCTTATCTTTTAAAGTTTAAAAACTGGAACATTTTATTGAGGTTACAATGCATATAAAATGTGATACAAACATAAATTATATTAATATATAAATATATACTTAATATATATATTATATAGTAAATATATATAATCCTCCATAAACAATGAAAGTAGATAAATAAAAATATACTGTTGCAAAGTTCTCATGTTTTAAAAAATGTAAAAACTTAACTCTTAGTAAATTGGGATAAATTTAAGACACAGGGCTTCCCTGTTGGTCCAGTGGGTAAGGACACTGCCTTGCAGTGCAAGGGGTACCAGTTCCTGGCCTGCTCTGTGGCTGGACTGGTGTCCAACTACCGAGCCGGTGCTCTGCAGTGAGAGAGGCCACTGTAATGGGAGGCCCACACAGACTAAAGAACAAAGACGGATGGAAATGAACAAATGAAAGACCAATGAAAGTGGCCAAAAAAAAAAAAAATTAAGAAACATAATTCAACAAAAAACTCCAAAAGGAATGGAAAGAAATATACTTAAAATGGCCATGAAGAAATTACAATGCAATAAAAAATACATTAGATTACTTCCCCTCAATAAAGCATGAAAGGGGAAATAAAAGAACAAGAAACCAGATTGGACAACAGAAAATATGTAAGAAATCTAAGGTATAGACTTAAGTACAATAATAAGTACATTAAGTGAAAAAAGAGTTTACACATATATTTTCCTAATGAATGAAAAAACATTTTATATATATATATATATATATTTTAAGGGGAGTAAGTAGATGTACTCTATAAAATATGTACCAATACATTTAAAAATTTTAAATATTATATTCTCTGAACATAGTGAAAGTCAATTAGAAATGAAGAACACAATAGTAAGATATCTAAAAAGTCCTAATATCTGGAAATTAAACAACATATCTCTATGTACACAATTAACCAAGAAGAAGTTATTGTTATAGTAAGTGGAAAATATTTTGAACTAGATAATGATGAAACTACAACCCATGAAAATGTGTAGGATTCAATGAAAGCAGTTATCTGGAGGAAATTTTGTAATTCCAGTGCTTTTACAAGAAAGTTTGATTCAATGATATAAATTTCTAACTTAAATAACCACAAAAAGACAAGAAAATTAAACCTAAGTAAATGAAAGGAAGAAAATAAAGACAAAAATCAGAAAAAAATTGATAGTTGAAAAACACTGCCCAATCAATAAAGGCCAAAACTTGACTATATGAAAAGATAGTGATAAATAAAAATATACTGTTGAAATTTGTTAAAATGTAAACTTAACTCTTAGTAAATTGGGATAAATTTAAGACACAGGGCTTCCCTGTTGGTCCAGTGGGTAAGGACACTGCCTTGCAGTGCAAGGGGTACCAGTTCCTGGCCTGCTCTGTGGCTGGACTGGTGTCCAACTACCGAGCCGGTGCTCTGCAGTGAGAGAGGCCACTGTAATGGGAGGCCCACACAGACTAAAGAACAAAGACGGATGGAAATGAACAAATGAAAGACCAATGAAAGTGGCCAAAAAAAAAAAAAATTAAGAAACATAATTCAACAAAAAACTCCAAAAGGAATGGAAAGAAATATACTTAAAATGGCCATGAAGAAATTACAATGCAATAAAAAATACATTAGATTACTTCCCCTCAATAAAGCATGAAAGGGGAAATAAAAGAACAAGAAACCAGATTGGACAACAGAAAATATGTAAGAAATCTAAGGTATAGACTTAAGTACAATAATAAGTACATTAAGTGAAAAAAGAGTTTACACATATATTTTCCTAATGAATGAAAAAACATTTTATATATATATATATATATATTTTAAGGGGAGTAAGTAGATGTACTCTATAAAATATGTACCAATACATTTAAAAATTTTAAATATTATATTCTCTGAACATAGTGAAAGTCAATTAGAAATGAAGAACACAATAGTAAGATATCTAAAAAGTCCTAATATCTGGAAATTAAACAACATATCTCTATGTACACAATTAACCAAGAAGAAGTTATTGTTATAGTAAGTGGAAAATATTTTGAACTAGATAATGATGAAACTACAACCCATGAAAATGTGTAGGATTCAATGAAAGCAGTTATCTGGAGGAAATTTTGTAATTCCAGTGCTTTTACAAGAAAGTTTGATTCAATGATATAAATTTCTAACTTAAATAACCACAAAAAGACAAGAAAATTAAACCTAAGTAAATGAAAGGAAGAAAATAAAGACAAAAATCAGAAAAAAATTGATAGTTGAAAAACACTGCCCAATCAATAAAGGCCAAAACTTGACTATCTGAAAAGATAGTGATAAACTTCAAGAAAAGAAAGTTAAAGTTACTCAGTTATGTCCAACTCTTTGTGACTCCATTGACACTTGCCAGGTTCCTCTGTTCATGGAATTCTCCATGCAAGAATATTGGAGTCATTTTCTCCTCCATGGGGTCTTCCCAACCCAGGGATCAAACCCAGGTCTTCTGCATTGGCAGGCAGATTCTTTACCACTAGTGCCACCTGGGAAGCCCCAGACAAAATTAAGAACAACTTCACACCAATTCTAAACTTAGATGAAACAAATAAATTTTTTAAAAAATTTACCAAACCTGAAAAAAAAAAGTGAACTAGAAAATTCAAATACCCTTATATTTATGAAATAAATTTATCTCAAAGAACCTCCCCACAAAGGATATGTTCAAGCCCAGATGGTTTCACTGTGAATTCCATGAAGCATTTTAAGAAGAAATAATACCAATTTTATATCAACAATTTTAGAAAATGAGTTGGAGGGACCACTTCTGAACTTATAAGACCAGCAAAATCAAGATACTGAAACCAAAAACATTAGGAAAAAAATACAAAGCAATATATGCTTAATGAACACAGACGCAAAAGCACTTATGAAAATATTAGCAAATAGAATCCAACTACATATATATATATATATATATATATATATATATATATATTCACACACACATATATATGTATATGTTTATATATATATATATATATATTTACACATATACTTCACAAGTACAAAATACTTGCAAGCTATATATCTGACATAGGACATATATATATATAAAACTTTTTTATAATATAATAATAGGGTAAAAATCCTGATTTTTAAAACTGGAGAAGTAATTAAAGGGACACTTATAAGAGAAAACCTATGGTTAGTCATCAGGGAAATATAAATCAAAACCACAGTAAGATACCAATACATTCTCTAGGAGGAAAACAAATGAAAGCATGAGAAGCACAAGAGAATACCAAATGAGGGAAGGATACAGAGTTTCTGAATTCTCAAACATTGCTTATAGAATATGAAATGATACAATCACTTTGGCAAAATACTTGACATTTTCTTTTTATGATATTTGACATTTTCTTTTTATGATAAACATTCATCTATTCTTTGAAGCAGCAATTCCACTAATAAGTATTTATCCAAGAAGAATGAAAACCTGTCCATAAGGATTTGGACAAGAGTGTTCATAAGCAGCATTAATCATACTTGCCCCCAAGTAGAAAAAACCCAGATATCTTCTACTAGCAAGAGAATGGTTACTCAGTAGTAAAGGAAAATGAATGGCTGACACATGAAATAATATGGACAATTCTCCTAGAGATAAAAATATTACATAGTGCATGTTTATATTTATATGTAATTCTAGAAAAGGAAAAATCAATATGTGGTTTGGAAAAAACAAAACAAAACAAAACTCAGAACATTGGGTACACCTAAAAAAACAAAGGATATGTTCAAGCCCAGATGGTTTCACTGTGAATTCCATGAAGCATTTTAAGAAGAAATAATACCAATTTTATATCAACAATTTTAGAAAATGAGTTGGAGGGACCACTTCTGAACTTATAAGACCAGCAAAATCAAGATACTGAAACCAAAAACATTAGGAAAAAAATACAAAGCAATATATGCTTAATGAACACAGACGCAAAAGCACTTATGAAAATATTAGCAAATAGAATCCAACTACATATATATATATATATATATATATATATATATATATATATTCACACACACATATATATGTATATGTTTATATATATATATATATATATTTACACATATACTTCACAAGTACAAAATACTTGCAAGCTATATATCTGACATAGGACATATATATATATAAAACTTTTTTATAATATAATAATAGGGTAAAAATCCTGATTTTTAAAACTGGAGAAGTAATTAAAGGGACACTTATAAGAGAAAACCTATGGTTAGTCATCAGGGAAATATAAATCAAAACCACAGTAAGATACCAATACATTCTCTAGGAGGAAAACAAATGAAAGCATGAGAAGCACAAGAGAATACCAAATGAGGGAAGGATACAGAGTTTCTGAATTCTCAAACATTGCTTATAGAATATGAAATGATACAATCACTTTGGCAAAATACTTGACATTTTCTTTTTATGATATTTGACATTTTCTTTTTATGATAAACATTCATCTATTCTTTGAAGCAGCAATTCCACTAATAAGTATTTATCCAAGAAGAATGAAAACCTGTCCATAAGGATTTGGACAAGAGTGTTCATAAGCAGCATTAATCATACTTGCCCCCAAGTAGAAAAAACCCAGATATCTTCTACTAGCAAGAGAATGGTTACTCAGTAGTAAAGGAAAATGAATGGCTGACACATGAAATAATATGGACAATTCTCCTAGAGATAAAAATATTACATAGTGCATGTTTATATTTATATGTAATTCTAGAAAAGGAAAAATCAATATGTGGTTTGGAAAAAACAAAACAAAACAAAACTCAGAACATTGGGTACACCTAGAAAGGAAAGAAGCATTGACTTAGAAGGCATACAAGAGAACTTTATGAAGTGATTAAAATGTTCTAAATCTTGATAGGGATATGTATCACATGGCTGTATCCATTTGTCAAAATTCATTGAACTGTACACTTGACAATTCAATCATCTCAATGGACATAAATCTTATATCAATGGTAATGAAAAGGACTGTAGACAAATAATCCTTTTTGAGCTGCCTTATTGTAGTGGAATGGGTTAGCAATTCTAAAGCCTGCATATTCTAAATTCTGTATAACCTAGGCTTCAGCAAATGAGTAAGTCTATTGAGAATAGTGGAAGCCATTTTTCTCTTACTGAGTTATAAATCTGGAAAAAGAGAAGACCAGAATGTTCTCTGTGATGTTGGAATGGAATTAGAGGTATCAGTATGAACTCACAGTTTATAATCAAGATATGTCTCCTCTCATTCTGTTTTCTGAAATGAACTAGAGACAATGATGCAGTTTATTAAAATGAGCACATCTAGTGCCCAGATCTTGGTTTTGAAGTACTTCTTACTACACTCCAGAATCCATGAAGAAATGGCTGGTTTTAAGTCTGGAGCACTGAAAAGTTAATAAGAGGCTGGAACAGCTTGTTGCATCATAAAGAAAGTACTCAATAAATATAAAATGTACTAAAAGGGCATTGGAGCCAGCTCAAAGGGACTCCTAATGGCCAATTCTGGGACAGTTTGCACATCAAAAAAGCAAGCATTATAAAGGACTGTAACTCACTGAATAAATAAGAATCCATGATTTCAGGATGATTAAATGAAACAAGAAAGGAAATCTCTTACTTGTGAAATGCCAGCTAATAAATAGAAAAGAAATGCTGTAGTTAGACTTATCAGTAGATGTTAAAACCAGTAGGGAAAAAGTTTGATAAGGCAAAGAATATACACGTGACTCTTCAGCAGTTTCCTTTGTTCTGTTCTCTGCAGACTAAATTGCACCAAGGGATGCAAAACAGACATGTCAATTAATTCTGTGTGATCTTCATCAGAAAATATTCACATCTGTGTTGGGTGAAAAGCTCCAACATATTAAATAAGTAACTTTAATGCAATCCTATTCTCTCATAGAATAGGCTTGTTTCTGAAGTTACTATATTCATTTGTAAACTCTAGGTTTTTAATAGAAGTTGAAAGAAATTTCCTTTGGCCTCAGCTCCAAGAAAGCAGAGCTTTGGTGAATGGAAACTGTAGGATCTTGAAGAACTTGTCCACTGAACTGTGGGAAATACTGACAGATCCAGGAATTGTGTGATCCATTGTTTTCCACAAAGGACAGATAAAGGAAATAGCACACTTATATACAGAAAAAAATGCTTTTCATTACATTATGATCTGTAGTTCCAAACTGCTTTTGCTCAACTCTCTAGCTTTAGTTATACCATATTACAAACAGTTCAATCACTGTGAGGTAAACCTGCTACGCTGATTTCTTACATAGCTCAACTTGATCTGTTACAGTTTTGAAGGTGAATATCAGAACTGAAAGGATCCTTAAAGTTCAAGGTATAAAGCTCATTTCTAAAGAGAAAATTAAAGATTTACATTAATCTTTCTAATATTTATATTTAAAAATTTAAAGATTATCTGTGCCAAGGTTCTTCTTAAAGAAGTGAAAACATGGTTCACAGAAAAATAAAATGCAATAATTTTGACATACATGAAAACATACTTAGCTCCAATCATAAGATCAACAAACCCACAAAGAGATAACATGTTTCTGCTATATGCTTGGCAAAGAACAAAACATTTAAGGAAAAGCTGGGCTGACAAGGTTTTGGGGAATCAAGTATTCTCAGATACCTTTTGATATCTTTATACACATGTACAAATTCCCTGGAAGTGGAATTGCTGAATATCTGTTAATATCACCATTCATTTTATAGTGAAAACAGTCTTGAACTTGTACAGATCCCACAAAAGGGTCTTAGGGTTTCTAAGTATACTTGATCCATACTTTGAAACACCACTACATGTTTTGAATATACAAGAAATTAGAAAATAAATGATTGCATTCTCTGCAGACTAAATTGCACCAAGGGATGCAAAACAGACATGTCAATTAATTCTGTGTGATCTTCATCAGAAAATATTCACATCTGTGTTGGGTGAAAAGCTCCAACATATTAAATAAGTAACTTTAATGCAATCCTATTCTCTCATAGAATAGGCTTGTTTCTGAAGTTACTATATTCATTTGTAAACTCTAGGTTTTAATAGAAGGTGAAAGAAATTTCCTTTGGCCTCAGCTCCAAGAAAGCAGAGCTTTGGTGAATGGAAACTGTAGGATCTTGAAGAACTTGTCCACTGAACTGTGGGAAATACTGACAGATCCAGGAATTGTGTGATCCATTGTTTTCCACAAAGGACAGATAAAGGAAATAGCACACTTATATACAGAAAAAAATGCTTTTCATTACATTATGATCTGTAGTTCCAAACTGCTTTTGCTCAACTCTCTAGCTTTAGTTATACCATATTACAAACAGTTCAATCACTGTGAGGTAAACCTGCTACGCTGATTTCTTACATAGCTCAACTTGATCTGTTACAGTTTTGAAGGTGAATATCAGAACTGAAAGGATCCTTAAAGTTCAAGGTATAAAGCTCATTTCTAAAGAGAAAATTAAAGATTTACATTAATCTTTCTAATATTTATATTTAAAAATTTAAAGATTATCTGTGCCAAGGTTCTTCTTAAAGAAGTGAAAACATGGTTCACAGAAAAATAAAATGCAATAATTTTGACATACATGAAAACATACTTAGCTCCAATCATAAGATCAACAAACCCACAAAGAGATAACATGTTTCTGCTATATGCTTGGCAAAGAACAAAACATTTAAGGAAAAGCTGGGCTGACAAGGTTTTGGGGAATCAAGTATTCTCAGATACCTTTTGATATCTTTATACACATGTACAAATTCCCTGGAAGTGGAATTGCTGAATATCTGTTAATATCACCATTCATTTTATAGTGAAAACAGTCTTGAACTTGTACAGATCCCACAAAAGGGTCTTAGGGTTTCTAAGTATACTTGATCCATACTTTGAGAAACACCACTACATGTAATTGAAAAGTGGATAATATACAAGAAATTAGAAAATAAATGATTGCATTTAAGTAAAGGGTTAGAGGTATAAGGGAGATTTTTTCAGTATACACATATGTGTAGTTTATTTTTCTATGTACAACTATTATGTATTCAAAAATAAAGATTGACAGAGGTATCCTCTTTACTTCTTTAATAAATCTAACTGACTTCACCAATGATTCTTAAAAGAAAATAATGGCTGTGCTTATATTTCTGATGACTTTGTGACCACTTCACATATACCACAAATCCATCAAGATAATTTAAAAAGCATTACGATTCAGTTGGACACAGCCTTCATACTAAAGTTTCACCGTTGTTTCCCCTTTTCTGTTAAGCAGTTAATGAAGAGTAAACAAATATTTATAGGTCATAGGAATGCCTTTGTCACTGAAAATATATAACTCTGAAATATATGATTCTACATTCTTTCTTTGCAAAGCACAAAATGTTGTACAAAGGTCCCAGTGAACTCAATTCTCAAACATCCTGTTCTATGTAAGAGGCTTCGACAAGTAGCAATTCAGCGCAAAATGTAATAATTCATTATATTTTAAATGGTTTTGATTTTGATCAAGCAGAGAAGAGGCTTTAAATAGGCAGACATGGTCTTTATAAAGGACTAAGGGCCCAGCTGTGGGTTTCATTTGATAGCCCTTCAGAGCCACGTGCTCTAGCACTTGACCCACTTTTGCCTTAGCAAAAGAGAAATGTCCCTATTAGAAAAGTAAAGTTGGATGAACTTGGATGGCTCGCTTAGAGGAAAATCTAACTCCATTAAACATTAGTGAAGCATCCAGCTTTCCAGTATTCAATTCTCTAGTATAAGGACACTCAACTGTAACCATATTCGAAGAAGAAATCTGGTCTCCCTCTGACAAAATACTGGAACCTAAATGTTCTAGCAGATTTTCAACTCGTATAACTATCAACTCAATCAGCAAAGCAGAAAATGAGGCACTTATTCACTTAACTTCTTTTCTCTTCCTTCTTCCCAATTTGCCACCACCAAGTCCTCTAATATATAAATCTTTCCCCACTTAAAAGTCTTCAATGGCAATGAATCATCTACAAGATAAAATCTAAATTCCTTAGCATGCCACCCAGGACCCTGAATATATTTGGCCCTATGCCTATCTCTCCAGTCCTTCCCTGCTTGTCAAATTGATAAATTAAAACTCATCTTTCCAAACAATGTTTTGATGTTTCATACAGATATTCCAGCTGTATGAAGCATTTCTGGGTAAATTTTGCCTATGATATTTTGCATCTCATTTATTTACTATACCATGGATTCCCTAGGGTCTGAGATCAAAGTTTATTTGCTTTTGGCTTTTAGCACCTGGCACACAACAGAACAATGCCCAGCACACAAGTGGCTCTTCTTAAGTAATGATAATAAAGGAGTGAAAAATTGCTCTCAAGCAAAAAAACATGGGAAGGCAGTGGGGTATAGTGAAAGGAAAACATATGCAAGGATTAAGATTTTTGTCAACTAGCAACAGCCATGTTTCCAAACCAAGAAGTCAGTTCTGATCGCTACCTTACGTGACCAGTCAACTACATTCAAAACCGTCCTCATTCTTCTCTTCTTGATTTAGTATCTTCACTTATTCCCTCTTGGCTTTCCTCTTGCTTCATTAGATGCTCTTGTTTAATCTCCTCTACAGAGTCCCTCTTATATTCTCAGCCTCTAATGCTGATGCGTATTTGTAGTTCAGAACATGGGCTTCCATTATTTAACTATATTCCTCAATGATATGATGAAGTTGCTTACCAATTATGTGCTCCCAAAATGATGGATTTCTCCCTTCAACTCATGTACTCAACCCATCCAACATCTCCACTCAGATGTCTAAGAGATGTCTCAAATTAAACATGCAAAAAACTAAACTCCAGAGCCCTAATCTTCTCTATCCCAACAATTAGCAACTCCACTTTTAGTTACACAGGCCATGAAGTCTGGAATCATCTGCGATTTGTCTCTTTCTTGTACACCTCACCAACAGAACCAAAAATCTTTTGGCTGTGCCTTCAAAATATAACTAGAAATCTATCACTTTTAATTCTCCTTGCTGTTAACACTGTAGTTCGAGCCACCATCATCTTCCCTCTGGACTATAGCAATAGCCTCTGAATTGGTCTCCCTGCTCCAGTTCTTGTCCATTCAGTCTGAGATCCACCAAGCATCCAGAATACCTCCAGTGAAATACACCATACTATGCCAGCCTTTGCTCAGAACCCTACAGTGGCTTTTAATCTGAGAGTAAAAGCCAAAATCCTTTACTGCCTATAATCTGACCCTACTGCTACATAAAGGCATCAACATCTAATTCCCCTCTAATTCTCTACTGGTTCCTCTACTCCAACCACCTACTTATTGCTCAGTGAAGCCAGCCTTCTTACCTAGGGCCTTTTTGCTTGCTATTCCTCTGCCTAAAACAATCATTCCTGAGACACCAACATGATGAACTCCCTCCTTTCTACCAGGTCTCTGTTCAAATGTAACCTTATGAATGATGTTTGCTCTGACTATTGTGTATATTACACTCAGAACTCTCTACCACTTTGCTTCATTTTTCCTCACAGCACATCTCTCTCTCCCTTCCTTATGTCTCTCTCTCACACACACACACATATACATCCACAATACTTATTTTCAATTATTGTATCTTTCTCCACTAAAATTTACGCTTTATGAAGATGGTTGGGGTTTTTGTTGTTGCTGGGTATTTTTTTTTTTTTTGGGAAAAAAAATCTACCTAGAATGATTCTCAGAATATAGTAGATACTGGATGAATATTTGTTCATTGAATGGATGAATGAACACACCTGCTGTTAACATCAAGTGAGTCACTTCAGCCCTCTAGATTCTTGTGATCCCCAGTCAAATGAGAGTTTTAGATTAAAATTTCTTCCAGTTTCATCAGTCTGTGAAGTTATACCTTAATCTTCTACTGAATTATCTTAGGCCTCCTTAGTACACTATTGAGAAAAGTATATAATAAGTAAATTATTATATATGTTCTATGATTTGGAACTAGGAGCACCTGCATTCAATAATGACTCTTCTGTGCTAGGCAGAATTGATATGTAATATCACTTTTAATGCTCATGATAATCCTCTAAAGAATATATTATTATTCCCACTTTATAGATGAGGGAAACCGAGGCTCAGAAAAGCTAGGTACCTCGTTCAGGTTCATATAACTGGCAAAAGGGTAGGACGAGGATTGAAACTCTGGTCTGTATGGCAAGTCCTGTGTCCATTTCAAAAGATTACACCCTTGACCTATGAAGGTTAAAACATAACTGTTTCAATAAAAAGGTAGCACCAATACCCAATGACAACTTAGTTTGTGTGCAAATGACTGACATCCTGTGATAAAGGCCAACTATTTTATAGCCAGCACTCCTGGTGGGGGGCTAATTATCTTTCCCAAAATGCCCTTTTTGAGAATAACATGATTGCCACAATCCCATGATGTGACATGATGTGACCACCATTTTTTCCTAGTCTATAGTTACTCATATACAGTCATAAATATAAAAATTCTAATTTAAAGCCAATAAAAGGGGGAGGTGTATTCTCCCCCAATATATGCTCAGAACAATATTTACTGTTGTTGTGAGTTAGTTGCTCAGTCGTGTCTGATTCTTTGCAACTCCATGATCTATAGCCCACCAGTCTCCTCTGTCCATGGAATTCTCCAGGCAAGAATACCAGAGTGAGTTGCCATTTAATCCTCCAGGGAACTTCCCAAACCAGGGATCAAACCTGCATCTCTTACCACTAATGCCACCTTGAAGCCCAGACAGGTAGGAACTCTTAGCAATCTTTTCACTGGAAAATAAACTGACTTGGGCCTTGGAGGGGAGGACACACTTATTAGAGAAGCAGGCATGACCTTTGTTCAAGGACAAGGATTCCCCAGGATGTGCTGGGACTCAGGCCACACCCAACGCTGCTTCTGCTGGCTTGGCTGGCAGTATCTTCTCTAGAGAAGGGGGTGGGTGGGTGTGTGTGTGTGTGTGTGTGTGTGTGTGTGCGCGCGCGCGCGCATGCGCGCACACTCACTGCTGCTCCTCTCTCTGGGTGACGGGCTTCTGACATCTGAGGCTTTGTCCTTGGACCCCAAAACCTATTTCCTGTGGGTGGCAAGCTCAGAGGACCAGGCCACTGCTGGGCCTGTTTTGTTTTTATTTTATGTCTTTATTCATTTTTTAAAAAAATTTGGCCTCTTTTATAAAATGTTTTTTTATTTATTTGTTTTCATCCATCTTTATTATTTGGCCTGTGTGGGCCTCCCATTGCAGTGGCCTCTCTCGTTGCAGAGCACCGGCAGGCACCCAGAACACCGGCTCGCAATTGGACTCACAGGTCCAGCTGCTCTGCGGCACATGAGATCCCTCTGGGCCAGGGATGGAACCGGTGTTCCCCACACCACAAAGTGAACTCTCCATCCACTGGACAACCCAGGGAAGCCCTATTTCTTTATTTTTTAAAACCATTTTAAGTGTATAATTCAGTGGAATTAAGTACATTCACATACTGTACAACTATCACTTCTATCTCCAGATTTTTCATCATACCAATCGGAAACTCTATATCCATTAAACAATAAATAACTCCCACATCTTCCCTCTCCTCAGCATCCATGTTATAATGTGTATCAGTACATTCTTTCTTATTACCTAATAATATTCTATTGTAAGGACCATATGCATTTTAAAGAAAATGCGTTCAACTTATATCAGATATACCAATACTATAAGAAGCAAATTTTCCAGTGAAAATAAATCACCATGTTCTAGTAAAGACAGTGGGTTCCTAAGTATGCCAGAAAGCCTAATCACATCAACAATGGTGAATGAAACCTATTTTTGATTAAAAACAGAGCAGAAATTATAGTAATGTTTGTGCACCTCTGTGAATATAATAAAAGACAGTAAATTGCAAATTTACATTGGAGAATTGTGTGATACATGGATTACACCTTAATAAAGCTGTTTTTGTTAAGATATAACAGATGAAAATCTGCTTACCAGAAAGGGAAAGCAAAGACATAACAATGAGCAGCAAACCATATCCACAGGCTTATGTGAAATGCTATTAGGTATTCTACTAGCATAATATATTCTTAGGAATTGTATTAACCATATTTAATGTAGAGAGAGTCACAGGAATTAAGACTATTCTGACATCTGAGGCTTTGTCCTTGGACCCCAAAACCTATTTCCTGTGGGTGGCAAGCTCAGAGGACCAGGCCACTGCTGGGCCTGTTTTGTTTTTATTTTATGTCTTTATTCATTTTTTAAAAAAATTTGGCCTCTTTTATAAAATGTTTTTTTATTTATTTGTTTTCATCCATCTTTATTATTTGGCCTGTGTGGGCCTCCCATTGCAGTGGCCTCTCTCGTTGCAGAGCACCGGCAGGCACCCAGAACACCGGCTCGCAATTGGACTCACAGGTCCAGCTGCTCTGCGGCACATGAGATCCCTCTGGGCCAGGGATCGAACCGGTGTTCCCCACACCACAAAGTGAACTCTCCATCCACTGGACAACCCAGGGAAGCCCTATTTCTTTATTTTTTAAAACCATTTTAAGTGTATAATTCAGTGGAATTAAGTACATTCACATACTGTACAACTATCACTTCTATCTCCAGATTTTTCATCATACCAATCGGAAACTCTATATCCATTAAACAATAAATAACTCCCACATCTTCCCTCTCCTCAGCATCCATGTTATAATGTGTATCAGTACATTCTTTCTTATTACCTAATAATATTCTATTGTAAGGACCATATGCATTTTAAAGAAAATGCGTTCAACTTATATCAGATATACCAATACTATAAGAAGCAAATTTTCCAGTGAAAATAAATCACCATGTTCTAGTAAAGACAGTGGGTTCCTAAGTATGCCAGAAAGCCTAATCACATCAACAATGGTGAATGAAACCTATTTTTGATTAAAAACAGAGCAGAAATTATAGTAATGTTTGTGCACCTCTGTGAATATAATAAAAGACAGTAAATTGCAAATTTACATTGGAGAATTGTGTGATACATGGATTACACCTTAATAAAGCTGTTTTTGTTAAGATATAACAGATGAAAATCTGCTTACCAGAAAGGGAAAGCAAAGACATAACAATGAGCAGCAAACCATATCCACAGGCTTATGTGAAATGCTATTAGGTATTCTACTAGCATAATATATTCTTAGGAATTGTATTAACCATATTTAATGTAGAGAGAGTCACAGGAATTAAGACTATAAAGCACCTTAGGTAATTCCCTGCTGGTCCAGTGGTTAAGAATCTGCCTTGCAATGCAGAGGCTATGGGTTTAATCCCTGCTCAGGGAACTAAGATCCCACAGACTGTGAAACAACTAAGCCCACAAACCACAACTAGAGTCCCCATGCTACAACAACTGAAGCTTGTGCACACTGTAGTTCATTTGCAACCAACTACTGAGCCTGAACACCACGACTAGAGAGAATGTGTGTCACAATAAAAGATCCTGCGTGCCCCACCTAAAATCTGATGCAGCCAAATAAATACATAAAAGTTTAAAAAGATATTCTTAAATAAGGAAACACTTACCTGTTCATCTTAACTTTTCTATACTCAATAAATATTATCTTACTGTCCATTATGTACTATGCACTATTCTAGGAATCAGGGATCAATAGCAGGTATGGATAATCATGGAATCTCTCTCTATACACACACACACACACACATTTCTATATACATATAAGCTTCCCTGATGGCTCAGAGTGTAAAGAATTTGCCTCCATTGCAAGAGACCGGGATTTGTTCCCTGGGTCAGGAGGATTCCCTGGAGAAGAGAATGGCTACCCACTCCACTATTCTTGTGTGGACAATTCCGCGGACAGAGGCTCCTAGTGTGCCACAGTCCATAGATCACGAAGTCTGACATATAACTAAATCACTTCCGTATACAGCAGAAATTAACACAGCATTGCAAATCAACTATACTTCAACAAAACACATTTTTTTAAAAATAAAAGAGTATGTTTGAAGACAGGAAATCTTAATGAAATTAATCATTTCTTACATATATAAATTGTGTTCTCAGGGAAAATTATGAAGGATCAAAATGGACAAAAACAAAAGCATATTTGTGGGTCACCTGTTGACTTTACCCAGTAAGTTTATCTCTACCTTTCACTGTCTTTGAATTCTCTTATAATTCTAAGTTCCAGAAAACTGAGACCACTGCAACTAATGTTTCTATATACCAATGAATTCTGTCCAGAAGAGAGTCACAGGAATTAAGACTATAAAGCACCTTAGGTAATTCCCTGCTGGTCCAGTGGTTAAGAATCTGCCTTGCAATGCAGAGGCTATGGGTTTAATCCCTGCTCAGGGAACTAAGATCCCACAGACTGTGAAACAACTAAGCCCACAAACCACAACTAGAGTCCCCATGCTACAACAACTGAAGCTTGTGCACACTGTAGTTCATTTGCAACCAACTACTGAGCCTGAACACCACGACTAGAGAGAATGTGTGTCACAATAAAAGATCCTGCGTGCCCCACCTAAAATCTGATGCAGCCAAATAAATACATAAAAGTTTAAAAAGATATTCTTAAATAAGGAAACACTTACCTGTTCATCTTAACTTTTCTATACTCAATAAATATTATCTTACTGTCCATTATGTACTATGCACTATTCTAGGAATCAGGGATCAATAGCAGGTATGGATAATCATGGAATCTCTCTCTATACACACACACACACACACATTTCTATATACATATAAGCTTCCCTGATGGCTCAGAGTGTAAAGAATTTGCCTCCATTGCAAGAGACCGGGATTTGTTCCCTGGGTCAGGAGGATTCCCTGGAGAAGAGAATGGCTACCCACTCCACTATTCTTGTGTGGACAATTCCGCGGACAGAGGCTCCTAGTGTGCCACAGTCCATAGATCACGAAGTCTGACATATAACTAAATCACTTCCGTATACAGCAGAAATTAACACAGCATTGCAAATCAACTATACTTCAACAAAACACATTTTTTTAAAAATAAAAGAGTATGTTTGAAGACAGGAAATCTTAATGAAATTAATCATTTCTTACATATATAAATTGTGTTCTCAGGGAAAATTATGAAGGATCAAAATGGACAAAAACAAAAGCATATTTGTGGGTCACCTGTTGACTTTACCCAGTAAGTTTATCTCTACCTTTCACTGTCTTTGAATTCTCTTATAATTCTAAGTTCCAGAAAACTGAGACCACTGCAACTAATGTTTCTATATACCAATGAATTCTGTCCAGAAGAGAGACAACTGATTTCCCTTTTCCTGTGTTAAGAACCAGGTTTGAATCTATATGAAACTTCAGTTCTTAAGCTATTTTTATTCTTGAATTTGCCTTGAACCAATAACATCATTCTGGCTCTTTCATTTGTCAATCAAATTGTTGACATAATGTTCATTTTATATTTAAACAATAATCATGATTTTTAGCTTTTAAAGAGGATTGTTTAACACTATCTTTTAAATTCCAAAAAATATCTTAAAATGCTAGTTTGGGCAATGATATTATTTAACCACAGCATAGGATTTCTGTGCATGTCATCAGCCAGTTTTGACAATGTTGATGATCTGTTTAACAAGTATTTTGCTACTGCCTTGCTTGATACATTGAAAAACTGCCTACTCCTTTTAAAAAATTTTGAATCATGCATGCTTGAAATGAAGGTTACATTTGTGCAGTAATGACTGCATTAAAACCTCTACAGCAGGCTTTTAAGAAATCACATATTTGGTCCCCTAACTAAGACTTTGTATCCTTACTTCTAACATGCGGATAATGGCAAGAAACTGGTAATTCTCTTTCACAGTTCAGTATTTCAGGTGTGCTTCAGTAATCAGTTATTAAGAGAAGTCTTTTCTGATTCAACAATTGCACTTACAATTTTGGTATGCAATTACAAGTTTTTTAAAATTTTGACTGGCAGTATTGTTGGTGTATCTCAGTCAATCCCCCCCACTGCCCCCCACCAGGTTCTCTTCTGGCATCCTGATAGATATAGTGCCCTGATTTTTCTCTCACAAGGTCTTTATGTCCAGGGCAAGAATCCCTCTACTTCCTGATGGTGGAGGGATGATCTTGTTTCCATTGCAAGTCATGGGGTAGAGAGTGTGTATTGATGGCCAGGAACCAGCTAGGAGCATGAACGGGCTCCTGGGGGGTAGAAGAGCCCCGGGTTCCAGATGGTACATGCTCCACCCTCGGGGTGGTGATCCTGGGTTCAAGTTCTGGGGGCAGGGTGGAAGGTAGGACCGAGGTTCACTGTTGCTCTAGAGAAACTGAGACCACTGCAACTAATGTTTCTATATACCAATGAATTCTGTCCAGAAGAGAGACAACTGATTTCCTTTTCCTGTGTTAAGAACCAGGTTTGAATCTATATGAAACTTCAGTTCTTAAGCTATTTTATTCTTGAATTTGCCTTGAACCAATAACATCATTCTGGCTCTTTCATTTGTCAATCAAATTGTTGACATAATGTTCATTTTATATTTAAACAATAATCATGATTTTTAGCTTTTAAAGAGGATTGTTTAACACTATCTTTTAAATTCCAAAAAATATCTTAAAATGCTAGTTTGGGCAATGATATTATTTAACCACAGCATAGGATTTCTGTGCATGTCATCAGCCAGTTTTGACAATGTTGATGATCTGTTTAACAAGTATTTTGCTACTGCCTTGCTTGATACATTGAAAAACTGCCTACTCCTTTTAAAAAATTTTGAATCATGCATGCTTGAAATGAAGGTTACATTTGTGCAGTAATGACTGCATTAAAACCTCTACAGCAGGCTTTTAAGAAATCACATATTTGGTCCCCTAACTAAGACTTTGTATCCTTACTTCTAACATGCGGATAATGGCAAGAAACTGGTAATTCTCTTTCACAGTTCAGTATTTCAGGTGTGCTTCAGTAATCAGTTATTAAGAGAAGTCTTTTCTGATTCAACAATTGCACTTACAATTTTGGTATGCAATTACAAGTTTTTTAAAATTTTGACTGGCAGTATTGTTGGTGTATCTCAGTCAATCCCCCCCACTGCCCCCCACCAGGTTCTCTTCTGGCATCCTGATAGATATAGTGCCCTGATTTTTCTCTCACAAGGTCTTTATGTCCAGGGCAAGAATCCCTCTACTTCCTGATGGTGGAGGGATGATCTTGTTTCCATTGCAAGTCATGGGGTAGAGAGTGTGTATTGATGGCCAGGAACCAGCTAGGAGCATGAACGGGCTCCTGGGGGGTAGAAGAGCCCCGGGTTCCAGATGGTACATGCTCCACCCTCGGGGTGGTGATCCTGGGTTCAAGTTCTGGGGGCAGGGTGGAAGGTAGGACCGAGGTAGGGAGGGTTCCAAGGCATGCTTCAGCACCTCAGATGGAACTGGGCTGGAATCCGGGCTAGATGGCACTTGGGGCCCTGATCAGTGTCTGCATCCCACTGGGTGTTGGGACCTGCACTGGAATCAGGACCTTAACAGGATTCATGCACCAGATTGACAGCGTCTTGATGGAAGTGTTGGTCCCATTGAGTGACCATATGAGACTCCCTCTCAGGCCTGCTGCTGCCTCCTTCACCTGAGTTGGGGTTCACACAGGAGTTTGGGCTTGGGTAGGGATCAAGGTCAGGATGAGAGCTGCTGCTGTCTCTACCACAGTCGGGGTCCTGCTGGGGCTGTGGATACTGAGATATCCCGGGGGCCTGATGGTACTCTCCCCTTTCCTCATTGGGGTTCTCACTAATGGTGAAGGTGGAACCCTACTCCCTGGACGGACTGCAGTTGCTGGCTGGACCTGAGTTGGAGTTTGCACAGGAGTTGGTGTCTGGATAGGGGTCAGGATGAGAGTCATCATCCTTACCCGAGTAGGTGTCTTCCTGGGACTCTGGGTTCCTAGCTGTGTCGCATGATCGATGACAGTCAGCATCCAACCCAGAATCGGCATACTGATCAAGCCAGATGCCAGGACCTGAGGTGGAGGTCTTGCTTCTGTCCTGGTCCTGTGAGGGGGTCAAACCCTGCAAAGGAGTTGAGGTCTGGGCCAGGGTTCACCACTGAAGGCTTATCTTAGATAGACCAGAGACCTGCTAGACCCTTCTGCCTTGTTGTTGGAAAGCCTCTTCTGTACTGGGTCCTAACCATCACAATGGGGCATAGTCACAGGTGGTATCATCTGGTGCGTGGATTCACATATCACACACAGTTCCTGCGGAAAGTGGCAGATGGGGTGGGGACCTCTGGATTCCCCCTGATAACTCCCATCCCCTGAATCCCTACCTCCAGACTGCCAGTGTCCTTCACATTCAGGCGCTCACTATCTGTTTACTGAGTACCTACACTGTGCACTGTCCTGTGCTGGGTGACTGCAGACAGAGCAGTCAGGAAAGCTCCAGTCAGTCCTGTGATCAGGCTCCCTGTCCAGCAGGGGAGGCATGGGCGTGTGCTCAGTCTCTAAGTTGTGCCTGACTCTTTGTGACCCCATGGACCATAGCCCACCAGGTTCCTCTGTCCATGGGATTCTCCAGGCAAGAACACTGGAAGGGGTTGCCATTCCCTTGTTCACTAGATACCATTAAGTGGGAGACCCATGCCAAACCCAGTCAAGTGACAAAGAGCAGAGAGATGGTTTCCAGTGAACAGGATTGAAGGGGATGAACTACAACTCTTTAGGGTTACATAGGTGCAGTCATTAGCCAAAACTCATTAATGGGTGCATTTTATTTTCTCTACCAGATGACCCAGCAATCCCTAATAGGCATATACTCCGATGAAATCAAAATCGAAAGAGACACATGTACCCCAATGTTCATTGCAGCACTTTTTACAATAGCTAGAACATGGAAGCAACCTAGATGCCCACTGACGAATGAATAAACAAATAAGCTATGGTACATATATACGACAGAATATTTCTTAGCCATAAAAACAAAATGCAGAAGAATCAGTCCTAATGAGGTGGAAGAATCTAGAACCTATTATACAAAGTGAAGTAAGTCAAAAAGAGAAAGACATATACAGTATACTAACACATATATGTGGAATCTAGAAAAGATGGCACTGATAAATGCACACGCAGAGCAGCAATGGAGAAACAGACATAAAGAATGGATCTATGGACATTGAGGGGAGGGAAGACTGGGTGAGACGTATAGAAAGAGTAACATGGAAACCTACACTATCGTATGTAAAAGAGATCACTATTGTGAAGACTCTATAAGACTAGGGGAACTTACATGGGGGCTATGCAACAACCTGGAGGGGGTAGGACAGTGGGAGAGGGAGGGGAGCTCAGGAGGGAGGAGTCAGGGATATGCCTATGACTGATTTGGGATTATGTATAGCTGTAAACAACAAGACTCTGTAAAAGATGTATAACAATAACTTCGCTGTACACCTGAAACTAATGCAACACTGTAAATCAACTATACCCCAATAAATAAATAAATAAATAAATATATAATCACCTTAAGTAAATACAAAAATAGGTGCTGGCTTAATCAAAGCTGAAAAGTTAAATAGAAGTATATGGAAGAAAATTAGAAAATGATGTTCTAAATAAAAGCAAATAGCAAACTACCCGGGTTATTTAAAGCAGGGTTTAATTTACCCCACCTTGATTTACACAGCACTTCTCAGCACTTTTTCAGTCTGTTCTATCTTATAATGAGAGAGGCACACTTAATAGTTTTCCAGGGATTGAGAAATCAGTCAGTGACACTACAAACTGCCTCTTGACTCACAGGCATGGAATATACAGTCAGGTAGCTTACTGTACTGAGCAGAGGACAGAAGACGAGAGTGGGTGGGGGGTGTCTTTTTCTTTTCAAGGCTTAATGTCTAGTGAACAAGTCCAACAAGAGAGTGCAGATAAAATTGAAAAGGACCCAGCTCCATAGTGACCGTTCATTTTTTTCACCTCCTCCAACACAATTCCACAACTGTCCAGTCTTTAGGCATTTGCCCTCTTCCATATTTTCACAGAACCCTTGGCAGACTGTTGTAGTTGTTCTGTCACTAAGTCATATCCAGCTCATTGTGATCCCATGGAGTGTAGTATGCCAGGCTTCCCTGTCCTTATCTCCCAGAGTTTGTTCAAATTCATGTCCATTCAGTCAGTGATGCTACTTGACCATCTCATACTCTGCTGTCCCCTTCTCCTGTTGCCTTCAATCCTTCTCTGAATCAGTCTATTTTCCAATGAGCTGGCTCTTAGCATCAGGTGGCCACAGTATTGGAGCTTCAGCTTCAGCATGAGTCCTTCCAGTGACCATTCAGGGTTGATTTTCTTTAGGATTGACTGCTTTGATCTCCTTGCAGTTCAAGGGGCTCTCAAGAATCTTCTGCAACACCACAGTTTGAAAGCATCAATTGTTCAGCCCTCAGCCTTCTTTATGGTTCAACCCTCACATCCATACATGATTCCTAGGAAAACCATACCTTTGAATATACAGACCTTTCCTGGCAAAATGATGTCTCTCCTTTTTAATGAGCTGTCAAAGTTTGTCATAGCTTTCTTTCCAAGGAGCAAGTATCTTAATTTCATGGCTGCAATCACCATCCATAGAGATTTTGGAGTCCAAGAAAATAACATCTACCACTGTTTCCACATTTCCCCCTTCTGTTTGAAATAAAGTGATGGGACTGGATGCCATGATCCAGTTTTGTGAATACTGAGTTTTAAGCCAGCTTTTTTACTCTTTTCTTTCACCCTCATCAGAATGCCATGAACACACTGTTATACTCACAGTAACTATCTGTTAATTTTATCACCTCCCCCTGAAAGATTGTGAGATTCTTGAGGATAAGTATCATAATTTATTCATCTCTGAATCTCCTGCATCTATCATGATACCTGGCACACAGTGCAACATATGTAGAACGCTTGATGACATAAATCAGAGCAGGATCTTCTGTGACATCCCCTCTAGAATAATGGAAATACTTGAGATTTATTTAAATAATTTCTAAGTAGTTTTTTGTTACATTCATTTATTTTGAAATCAACCTTGTGATATAGTTTACATTCAACAAAATACACAAATAGAAAAATCTATGACTGAATGAAGCTTGTCATACCTGAACCTCTCATTAAAGGCACCACCAATTCATCCAGATAAATAAGCAAGAAGGCTAAGTATTAAGAGGCACCCTTTTATTCGTGTAACACTCCTTATCTAATCCATCACCAAGTCCTGATAATTTTATGTTCTAAGTAGCCCTTCAAGTTCATCTTCTTTTCACCACAGTCACAACATTCACTCTAGTCCAGGTTATTATCACCTCTCCCTGGACCAGATTTGTGCCTTGGAAGAAAAGCAATGACAAACTCAGACTGTATTAAAAAGCAGAGACATTACTTTGTCAACAAAGGTTCATATAGTCAAAGCTATGGTTTTCCCAGTAGTCATGTATGGATTCAATAGTTGGACCATAAAGAAGGCTGAGTGCCGAAGAATTGATGTCTCTGAACTGCAGTGTTGGAGAAGACTCTTTGAGAGTAACTTGGACTGCGAGGAGATCAAACCATTCAATCCTAAAGGAAATCAACCCTGAATATTCACTAGGAGGACTGATGCTGAAGCAGAAGCTCCAATACTTTGGCCACCTGATGTGAAGAGCCAACTCATCAGAAAAGACCTTGATGTTGGGAAAAACAGAAAGGAGAAGGGGATGACAGAGGATGAGCTGCTTGGATGTGATCACTGAGTCAATGGACATGAGTTTGAGCAAGCTCTGGGTGACAGTGAAGGACAGGGAAGCCTAGCATACTGCAGTCCATGGGGCTGCGATGTGTTGGACACCACTGAGTGACTCAACTGAACTGAAAGCAATCCCATCCACTCTGACTCCCCTCCAATCGATTCTCCATACTGAAATCATTGAACGGGAGGCATTGCTATTAGGATAAAGAGGCAATCTTTAGTGTGCCATAAAGGCCCTGAATGGTCTGTGCCCTAACCACTGCCTTAGCCTCCGCTTATTTTAGTGTCTTCCTCCTTTGCTTCACTCCAGCCAGCTGCAGCTGGCCTTGTTGTAGCCACTGGTATTTACCATTATCTCTTCACAGAACACATCTACATATGCTGATGATTTTGCCTGAAAAGATCTTCCTTTCTTTTCCTAGCTAATGCGCATCTACTTTCTGTATCTCTGCTTAAGCTTTATTTCCTCTAACAAGCTGTTCCTGAACTCTCTGACTAGGTCAAATCTCCCTAATTCATGTTCTTTTAATACATGCACCTTTTTCCTTCATACCAGTTTCACAATTAAAGCTTCCTATTTATTTTTTGTGATTATGTAAGTCGTGTTTCTCCCAGTAGATATTAAGCTCTTAAAGACAATAACTGTGTATGACTTTGTTCCTCACTGTATTCCTAGAATTTTGCACAGTGCTTGCCTGTTGTACTGTAGGATTTCAAATATATTTTTAATTAAGTAAAAGAATACAGGATTCCCAGGTAGCTTAGCTGTTAAACAATCTGCCTGCAATTCAGGAGACTTGGGTTCGATTCCTGAGTTGGGAAGATCCTCTGGAGAAGGAAAAGGCTACCCACTCCCGTATTCTTGCCTGGAGAATTGCCAACATCTGTTGGATCATAGAAAGAGCAACAGAATTCCAGCAAAACATCTACTTCTGCTTCGTTGACTACACAAAAGCCTTTCACTGTATGGATCATAACAAACTATGGAAAATTCTGAAAGAGAAGGGAATATCACAGACCACTTTAACGGCCTCTTGAAAAACCTGCAAATAACTCATCGGAAAAGACTCTGATGCTGGAAAAAATAGAAAGGAGAAGGAGAAGGGGACAACAGAGGACAAACTGGTTGGATGGCATCAGTGACTCAATGGACACTGAGTCTGAGCAAGTTCCAGGAGATGGTGAGGGACAGAGCATCCTGGTGTGCTGCAGTCCATGGGGTCTCCAAGTGCTGGACATGACTGAGTGGCTGAACTGAACTGAAAAGAGTACAACTATTCAGAAACAGCAACAAACTAAAGAATGTTTACCTTTAAGGATTTCTCTCACTGAGTCAACAAACAGCCTTTCATCTACTCTGGGTTAAGCACCTTAACTATAGAGATAGGATTGCAAAAGGGCAAGATAGTTAGCTTCTGTCCTAAGGGAACTTACTGGCTATTTGAATGAGACGGTTATTTTTCTAATAATTTTATTTATAAAGTCATATTTTTATAACTCATATTACTATTTTTATTGAGTAGGTTTTTTTGAACTTTCTGGCTTTTAATATGTTATTAGAAGCTGTTGTGTTCTACAACTGTCAAGTATTTCTGGCTCTTGAGCTGATTCCATCTGCCAAAATACCATACATAAGGGTGTGCGTGAATGTGTGCATGTTTAGTTGCTCAGTCATGTTCAACTCTTTGTGAACCCATGGACTGTAGTCTTTCAGGCCCCTCTGTCCATGAAATTCTCCAGGAAAGAATACTGGAGTGGGAAGTCATTCCTTTCTCCAGGGGATCTTCCTGTCCCAGGGATCAAACCCAGGTCTCTTGTATTGCAGGCAGATTCTTTAACTAGGAAAACTAGGAGCCACTATGAAAGCCCATATACAAGAGTAGATTCTTCCTTAGCAACCTACTAAGTAGGTTAGTGATAGTAACAGTAATAGTAGTGGTATTACTAGTACTAGTAGTACTGGTCATGTGTGTGCATGCTGAGTGAATACAGTTGTGTCTGACTCTGAGCAACCCCATGGACTGTAGCCTGCCAGGCTACTCTGTCCATGGGATTCTCCAAGCAAGAATACTGGAGTGGGTTGCTGTGTCCTCCTCCACAGGATCTTCCTTACTCAGGGATCAAACCCACGTCTCTTACATCTCCTGCATTGGCAGGTGGGTTCTTTACCACTAGTGCCAACTTGGTCACAGAATTAGTAAATAGTAATCATCGTAACAACAGCAATGATAGAAGTAGGTATCTTTTACCCTTTTATCTCAAATTATCCCAAGAATTCTGCAAGGTAAAAAGGTACACAAACAGATAAAGAAATTCAGGCTTAGAGAAGTGCAATGACTTTTCCAGACTCACTCAGCAAGTTACTGGTAAAGAAAGAATTTGAAACCAAATCTTCCTGAATTTAAATCCTATGTTCTTTCTACTCACCATACTTTCTCTAAAGCAAGGGAGACTGCCAGGGTATTTTTCTCCATTCTGCTTCCTGGTATTTTCCTGCTAATAGATCTCAATTTTCATGATGTAGTTTATGAGGTGATTTTGTAGTGTCTATAACCTCTATGGTAGGGTGCATGGTTTAAGGATAAAACAATCTTTAGAGTAGAAAACTGACTTGTGAACCAACCAAAAAGGGATCAACCTGAACTTTGTCAGGGCTAGTTTGAAAACTATCCTCTTATAGCATACATTCTGAGTGTTAGTGAAGAATATAACCTAATGGCTTTTGGAAAATGTCAAAAGTCCCATATACTTTCACAGTTTTGCTTGAATGACTTTTATAAACGAGATCAGCAGAAACTCTCTGAAGTCTTTACATCAATATGACTTAAATATTTCAATTATAATGAAGATATCGATTAAATTTGGCATAGAAAAGCCTCTGAGGCAAGACTTAGAACTAAATTAGAAAGGTTTTGTGGAGTAGCAAGAAGTGATAGAAAGCAGCATTTTATTAGGACAAGTCTCAGCTTATCTACTCCAAAACTATGGCTTTAGTGTACATAAATTAACCTCTCTGGTTTCTGCCACCTCATCTAAAAAGATGAGGGGCTCAGATCATATTCTTATCAAAGTTCCTTCTAACTTTTATCTGCTCCTGAAGCTACTTCTACTTCACAAATGTTACTGGCTAAATCAAAAGCCAATGCAGCCAGAATTCCAAGTGAGTAGAAATCAATTAGTCAAATAACTGAAAAAGAAGCCTCCAAGAATTAGAAACTATTTGGTCTACCGGACAGTAAAAATGTATGCTGTCTCTTGCAGAAACTCCACAGAAGTTATAGCAGCTATCTCCCCCATATATTGTGAGGCCTCCCTATACCCAGATTTACATGAGCCAGTTGGTATGATATATCCACATGCTCCCAACAACCAATGTAGCAGCAATTAGAATAGTGTCTTTTCAGAAAAGAGAGTCTCAGAAAAATCTTCCTTGAATTTGAGTTAAAATGAAGAACTACAAGAAGGAAAGGTGTGCAAACTAGAAAGCACGAAGGAAGGCAATCCTTTCGGACTCTAACAGGCACAGGCTAAGGAGGAGGGCTTATAAAGAACTGTGAGGGATTTTAGTCAGGAAACAGGTACCTAATATCCAAATTCTGGACTCTATCAATGAGGGAAAAATTCATAGCTCCTCCATTGTGCTTATTCCTGAATAGTCCAAGAACAGAAATTACTCTCCCAGGCACTGAAGGCCCTCTAGAAATCAACTTTACCTATCTAACCTTTACTTCACAATGTTCTCTAGTGCAGTCCTCTGCTTTCACCTGCTCATTCAACTTGAGAATGTATGGATGATAAACTTAGAAATTAGAGAAACTGGCCTTTCATTCCAAATTAGTCCCTTAATAGTTTTGTGACCTTGGGAAAGTTACTTAACCTCAGAGCTTTGATTTCGTTTGTTGTTGTTTAGTCATTAGGTTGTGTCTGACTCTTTTGTGACCCCATGGACTATAGCCTGCCAGATCCTCTCTCCACAGAATTCTCCAGGCAAGTATACTGAAGTGGGTTGTCATTTCCTTCTCCAGGGGATCTTCTCAATCCAGGGATCAAACCTGGGTCTCCTATGGTGGCAGGTTGATTCTTACCACTGAGCCACTGGGGAAGTCCTTTTTGACCAGTAAAATAATAACACCTGATTCACAGGGCTTCTTTGAAGTTATCATTTGATAATGTGATGAAAGTTATAATAGCTATTATTTATTGTGAATCAATTATGTAGCAGGTTCTATGCTTTTTTCATTATACTGTACCTAGGGAACTGTTCTCTTGTTGGAAGTAAACATGGAATTAAGTATTCAGAGCAAGGTATCCAGAAGTTATAAAAATAGCACTCCCATTCAGGGGTGTTGTGTGATGGTTGGGAGGGGTGGGAAGAGGGGGATATACATATGACTAATCTGGGAACATGCATATCTGTAAACAACAAAACTCTGTAAAAGTTAAAAGTAAAATAAAGGTTTAAAAAAAATTAGCTCTCCCAGTCTAGGGATGCAGTCACCCTCAGAATGACCAGCAAGCTTAAGTGTCAATTTTTATCTTTTTTTTTTTTTTTTTTACTATTGCTCTTTCTAGTCTTTCTTATTTATTTTTTATCTAAATTTATTTATCTTTAGGAAATTCTTTAATTCTTAAAATTTATTTATTTTTAATTGGAAGATAATAGCTTTGCAATATTGTGTGGGTTTCTGCCATATATCAACATGAATCAGCCATAACTATACATATGTTTGCTCCCTCTTGAATCTCCCTTCTGCCTCCCACCCCATTCCACTCCTCTAGATTATCACAGAGCACTGGATTTGAGCTCCCTTCATCATACAGCGATTTTCCACTGGCTATCTAACTTGACATATGCTAATGTATATGTTTCAGAGATATTCTCTCAATTCGTCCCACCCTCTGGGTGAACAAGTCTGTTGTCTATGACTGCATCTCCATTCCTACCCTGCAAATAGTTTCATCTGTACCATCTTTCTAGATTCCATATATATGTGTTAATATATTTTATCTCAATAAACAAGTGAGGTTGAAGAATGAACATCAAGTCCTGAGCAACCCAGCAGCAGGATATGTGCTGCACCAGGAATTAAGGGCCCGGCTCCATACAACAATCCAAATAAGCAGGCTCTTATTCAAAATTGAGGAGATTTATCAAGAAGTTTGCACACCTCAAACTTTTCTTTGTTTTCATCAAGATGTAAAAGGCTTTGGAAATTGGAGGACTCTGAAAAGAAACTGAGGGTCACTTTTCCTATAGTGTCGGGTTGGAGTAGGGAGCACACAGCTACATACTTGCTGTGTGGTATTGAGCAAGTCCTGTAACTTTTGAATCTGAATTTCTTTATGTAAAAATTGGGACTTGTACTTTCCAGGGTTGGGGTAATGATTAGAAATAAATATATGTAAAGTGATATATGTCATACCTGAAATATACAATAAATCATGACTGTAGTTATTACGGCACTAGTTACATTTCTCTAGCTCTGAGGGATTTTGAATGTCAGTTAAACACAGGATGTCATCCCCACGTATCAGCAAAGATACAAATACAAACATCATGCTAGATATTTAGCAGTTTGATGAGGTCTGCAAAAATCATGGCAAGTAGCTTTCTTACACTGTCCTGACTCTGAAGAAAATCCATAACATAGGGTCTAGGAGCTGCAGTTTTCACTTATCTCCTATCATCATCATCAGCTGCCCACACAATTTAGTACTTCATTGTATTCTACCCTATATACCATGCAGACTGCTCCAAAATTTACATCTCTCTCTCAGACCTCATATTGAATGCAGGATTTACATATCCAACTGCCCAATCAACATCTCTTGTAGGATGTCTAATAGGTATCTCAAATAAAGGACAGCCCAAACAGAATAACAAAGAAGGAGGAGTACAAGACTGTATACTGTCACCCTGCTTATTTAAATTCTATGCAGAATACATCATGCGAAATGCTGGGCTGGATGAATCACAAGTTGGAATCAAGATTACTAACTAGGAGAGGACTTCCCTGGTGGTCCAGTGGGTAGGGACACTGCCTTGCAGTGCAAGGGATACCGGTTTGACCCCTGGCCTGGGAAGATCCCATGTGCCGCGGAGCAGCTGAACCGATGTGTCCAATCACCAAGCCAGAGCTCTGGAGCACATGCGCCCAGAGCCGGCGCTCTGCAACGATAGACGCCACCGCGATGGGAGGCCCATAGGAGCCAAAGAACAAAGACGGATGAAAATAGAGAAATGAAGACCAACAGAAGTGGCCTGCCCGCTGTCCTCCCTCCCCAACCCACCCCCCACCCCCTCAAAAAAAATTTGAAAAAAAAGATTACTAGGAGAAATATCAACAACCTCAGATATACAAATGTACCAAATGGCAGAAAGTGAAGAGGAGGGCTTTCCTGGTGGTCCAGTGGGTAAAGAGCCCACCTTGCAGTGCAAGGGGTACTGGTTCAATCCCTGGCCCCGGAAGATTCCACATGCTGAGGAGTGACTGGGCCGGTGCACCCAGAGCTGGTGCTCTGCAACAAGAGAGGCCACTGCAATAGGAGGGCCACACGTGCCAAAGAATAAAGATGGATGAAAATAATAAATAACTAAGAAAAATCTCATGACATGAAGCTAAAAAAAATGTTAAAAAAAAAAGAGAATGAAGAGCAAGTAAAGAGTCTCTTAGTGAAGATGAAAGAGCAGAGTGAAAAGGCTGGCTTAAAATTCAACATCCAAGAAACGAAGATCAAGGAATCTGATCCCATCACTTCATGGCAAATCAATGGGGAAAAAGTGGAAACTGTGACATACTTTATTTTCTTGGGCTCCAAAGTCTTGTGGTGACTGCAGCCATGAAATAAAAAGATACTTGGTCCTGGGAAGAAAAGCTATGACAAACTTAAGAGTATTAAAAAGTAGAGAAATCACTTGGCTGACAAAGCTATGGTTTTTCCAGTAGTCGTGTATGCATGTGAAGGTTGGACTATAAAGAAGGCTGAGCAATGAAGAATTGATTACCTTAAACTGTGGTGTTGTAGAAGACTCTTGAGAGCCCCTTGGACTGAAAGGAGATCAAACCAGTCAATCCTAAAAGAAATCAACTCTGAATATTCATTGCTAAGACTGATGCTGAAGCTCCAATACTCTGGACACTTGATTCGAAGAGCCAACTCATTGGAAAAGATCCTGATGCTGGGAAAGATTGAAGGCAAAAGGAGAACAAGGTAGCAGAGAATGAGATGGTTAGATAGGCATGGACATGAATTTGAGCAACCTCTGGGAGATAGGAGAGGACAGAAGAGTGGTATGCAGTTGAAGGTCAGACATGACTTAGGGACTGAAGACCAACAGAAGTGGCCTGCCGCTGTCCTCCCTCCCCAACCCACCCCACCCCTCAAAAATTTGAAAAAAAAGATTACTAGGAGAAATATCAACAACCTCAGATATACAAATGTACCAAATGGCAGAAAGTGAAGAGGAGGGCTTTCCTGGTGGTCCAGTGGGTAAAGAGCCCACCTTGCAGTGCAAGGGGTACTGGTTCAATCCCTGGCCCCGGAAGATTCCACATGCTGAGGAGTGACTGGGCCGGTGCACCCAGAGCTGGTGCTCTGCAACAAGAGAGGCCACTGCAATAGGAGGGCCACACGTGCCAAAGAATAAAGATGGATGAAAATAATAAATAACTAAGAAAAATCTCATGACATGAAGCTAAAAAAAATGTTAAAAAAAAAAGAGAATGAAGAGCAAGTAAAGAGTCTCTTAGTGAAGATGAAAGAGCAGAGTGAAAAGGCTGGCTTAAAATTCAACATCCAAGAAACGAAGATCAAGGAATCTGATCCCATCACTTCATGGCAAATCAATGGGGAAAAAGTGGAAACTGTGACATACTTTATTTTCTTGGGCTCCAAAGTCTTGTGGTGACTGCAGCCATGAAATAAAAAGATACTTGGTCCTGGGAAGAAAAGCTATGACAAACTTAAGAGTATTAAAAAGTAGAGAAATCACTTGGCTGACAAAGCTATGGTTTTTCCAGTAGTCGTGTATGCATGTGAAGGTTGGACTATAAAGAAGGCTGAGCAATGAAGAATTGATTACCTTAAACTGTGGTGTTGTAGAAGACTCTTGAGAGCCCCTTGGACTGAAAGGAGATCAAACCAGTCAATCCTAAAAGAAATCAACTCTGAATATTCATTGCTAAGACTGATGCTGAAGCTCCAATACTCTGGACACTTGATTCGAAGAGCCAACTCATTGGAAAAGATCCTGATGCTGGGAAAGATTGAAGGCAAAAGGAGAACAAGGTAGCAGAGAATGAGATGGTTAGATAGGCATGGACATGAATTTGAGCAACCTCTGGGAGATAGGAGAGGACAGAAGAGTGTGGTATGCTGCAGTCCATGCAGTCATAAAGAGTCAGACATGACTTAGGGACTGAAGCACAATATCAAAACAGAATTCTTGAATCTTGCCACAAAATCTTGCCTCCCGGACATTCCCCATTTCAGTTGATAACACTATCGTCTATTATACAAACCAAGAACCTGGAATCATCATGAGAAAGTCCAGTCATTTCTATAATATCTCTTGAATCTGTCTAGATTTTACTGTCACCACCACTCTAGTCCAACCCAAAATAAACTTTCTTTTGGATCCTGTAATAGTCTTCTTTTTTTCCTTTCCTTTTGCTTCTTAGATGACATTAAGATTTATTTATTTTTTTCATTGGAATATAGTTGCCTTACAACATTGTGTTAGTTTCTGCTGTACAGCAAATTGAATCAACTATACAGATACCATATATCCTACCTTTTTTAGGATTTCCTTCCCATTTAGGTTACCAAAGAGCACTGAGTCGAGATTCTTATGCTACTACAGTAGATTCTCATTTGTTATCTACTTCACACATAGTATCAATAATGTATGTTATATATTTTATGCATATTAAAAACTGTATCTATGTCAATTCCAATCTCCAAGTTCATCCTACCCACCTTAGCCCCTTGGTATTCATACATGTGTTGTCTACATCTGTGTCTCTGTTTCCACTTTGCAAATAAGATTGTCTATACCAATTTTTTCAGATTCTACACACATGCAGAAAAACATTTTTCTTTCTGACTTACTTCATTCTGTGTGACAGTCTCTAGGTCCATCCACATCTCTGCAAATGACTCAATTTCATTCATTTTTATGGCTGAGTAATATTCCACTGTGTATATGTACAACATGGAGAACAGTATAGAGAATCCTTAAAAGACTAAGAATAGAACTACCGTGTGACCCAGATATTGCACTCCTTGGCATATACCCTGAGGAAATCAAAACTAAAAAAGACACACATACCCCCACATACCCCCATATTCACTGTAACATTATTTACAATAGCCAAGACATGGAAGGAACCTAAATGCCTACCAACAAAGGAATGGATAAAGAAGCTATATAGCTCTTAACAGAAGAGTGGGGGGGTTATGCTGCAGTCCATGCAGTCATAAAGAGTCAGACATGACTTAGGGACTGAAGCACAATATCAAAACAGAATTCTTGAATCTTGCCACAAAATCTTGCCTCCCGGACATTCCCCATTTCAGTTGATAACACTATCGTCTATTATACAAACCAAGAACCTGGAATCATCATGAGAAAGTCCAGTCATTTCTATAATATCTCTTGAATCTGTCTAGATTTTACTGTCACCACCACTCTAGTCCAACCCAAAATAAACTTTCTTTTGGATCCTGTAATAGTCTTCTTTTTTTCCTTTCCTTTTGCTTCTTAGATGACATTAAGATTTATTTATTTTTTTCATTGGAATATAGTTGCCTTACAACATTGTGTTAGTTTCTGCTGTACAGCAAATTGAATCAACTATACAGATACCATATATCCTACCTTTTTTAGGATTTCCTTCCCATTTAGGTTACCAAAGAGCACTGAGTCGAGATTCTTATGCTACTACAGTAGATTCTCATTTGTTATCTACTTCACACATAGTATCAATAATGTATGTTATATATTTTATGCATATTAAAAACTGTATCTATGTCAATTCCAATCTCCAAGTTCATCCTACCCACCTTAGCCCCTTGGTATTCATACATGTGTTGTCTACATCTGTGTCTCTGTTTCCACTTTGCAAATAAGATTGTCTATACCAATTTTTTCAGATTCTACACACATGCAGAAAAACATTTTTCTTTCTGACTTACTTCATTCTGTGTGACAGTCTCTAGGTCCATCCACATCTCTGCAAATGACTCAATTTCATTCATTTTTATGGCTGAGTAATATTCCACTGTGTATATGTACAACATGGAGAACAGTATAGAGAATCCTTAAAAGACTAAGAATAGAACTACCGTGTGACCCAGATATTGCACTCCTTGGCATATACCCTGAGGAAATCAAAACTAAAAAAGACACACATACCCCCACATACCCCCATATTCACTGTAACATTATTTACAATAGCCAAGACATGGAAGGAACCTAAATGCCTACCAACAAAGGAATGGATAAAGAAGCTATATAGCTCTTAACTTGTCTCCCTGATACCTTCCATCTATTATCCATGGAGCATCTAGAGGAAGATGTTTTTTTTGTTTGTTTGTTTTTTTTTTTACATAAGTCAGAAGGAATAAGACATCGTTCTACTTAAAATTATCCAATGGTGTTCTCCCACTCTTAGGATAAAGATCAAAACCTATACAGCATGGTGTTATCTGGTCCCTGCCTACATTTCCAATCTCATTTTGTCCCAATCTCTGTGATCCCACCATAATGCTCTCTCCCTGTTTCCTAAGCATGCAAGGATTCTTGGCACCTCAAAGTCAATACATATTGTTCCCTCTGAAATATTTTTTGTCCACTCTTCACCTAGATGATTTTTCATTAAGCTTGGGGGTCCCACTTAAATGTTATTCTGCTTCAATAAAACTTTCCCCTATGATCTAATATAAAGTTAAGGCCTGCCTATGTATCAGTTATTTTCCTTTTTATCATTTATTCCAATCATCATTATGCTATAGCTCAATTAGACTAGAGCCTCTCTCTCTTTAGTTCACTTATACTCACTCAACACAATGAGTATCTGATGAAGTTTAAAAAATATCAAAGATATTAATTGTGGATCCAGGCTTGATAATCTCTGAATTAGAAAACAAACACTTGTTTACTTGTCCCAAAATGTCCTTTTCACCTTTCACCTCATATTGTAGACAGGAAGTAATAAATTGTATATTTTTCAAAGCAGAAGACCCAGGTTCGATACTTCCTTTTTCTTTCAAATAAGTGTCTCTGTTTCCATTGTTTCTTACTTTTCATTCTGTTTTTTTTTTGGACCGTCTCTAGGTCCATCCACATCTCTGCAAATGACTCAATTTCATTCATTTTTATGGCTGAGTAATATTCCACTGTGTATATGTACAACATGGAGAACAGTATAGAGAATCCTTAAAAGACTAAGAATAGAACTACCGTGTGACCCAGATATTGCACTCCTTGGCATATACCCTGAGGAAATCAAAACTAAAAAAGACACACATACCCCCACATACCCCCATATTCACTGTAACATTATTTACAATAGCCAAGACATGGAAGGAACCTAAATGCCTACCAACAAAGGAATGGATAAAGAAGCTATATAGCTCTTAACTTGTCTCCCTGATACCTTCCATCTATTATCCATGGAGCATCTAGAGGAAGATGTTTTTTTTGTTTGTTTGTTTTTTTTTTTACATAAGTCAGAAGGAATAAGACATCGTTCTACTTAAAATTATCCAATGGTGTTCTCCCACTCTTAGGATAAAGATCAAAACCTATACAGCATGGTGTTATCTGGTCCCTGCCTACATTTCCAATCTCATTTTGTCCCAATCTCTGTGATCCCACCATAATGCTCTCTCCCTGTTTCCTAAGCATGCAAGGATTCTTGGCACCTCAAAGTCAATACATATTGTTCCCTCTGAAATATTTTTTGTCCACTCTTCACCTAGATGATTTTTCATTAAGCTTGGGGGTCCCACTTAAATGTTATTCTGCTTCAATAAAACTTTCCCCTATGATCTAATATAAAGTTAAGGCCTGCCTATGTATCAGTTATTTTCCTTTTTATCATTTATTCCAATCATCATTATGCTATAGCTCAATTAGACTAGAGCCTCTCTCTCTTTAGTTCACTTATACTCACTCAACACAATGAGTATCTGATGAAGTTTAAAAAATATCAAAGATATTAATTGTGGATCCAGGCTTGATAATCTCTGAATTAGAAAACAAACACTTGTTTACTTGTCCCAAAATGTCCTTTTCACCTTTCACCTCATATTGTAGACAGGAAGTAAATTAAATTGTATTATGAAGATATTGGGGCTTCCCTGGTGACTTGGTAAAGAATCTGTTTGCAAAGCAGAAGACCCAGGTTCGATCCCAGGTTGAGAAGACCCCTTGGAGAAGGGAATGGCAACCCACCCCAGTTTTCTTACCTAGAGAATTCTATGCACAGAGAAGCCTGGCGGGGTACAATCCATGGGGTCACAAAAAGGCAGACATGATTGAGTGACTAATACTTCTCACATGAAGATAATTTTACCAGCACAACATATAAGGATATTGACACTAACAAACATTTGATTTTAGACACAAGGGGGATTAGATTAATTACTTATGATATTAAACATCTTTATCAGAAAAATTCAAAGCCAATCATTTTACATGCAAGTTTTATGCCAAAAGTTTATAGTGAAGCTATGATGCCCTGAATATCATAACTGAGATACAACTCAGGGTATTGATCCAATATCCCTGAACATTATTATCACTGTCTTTCCACCTCTTTTCACTGGAACACAGCTGAAGAGAATTATCAGAAACTACAGGTAGGGTCTGACGCACAGGATTCAAAACACACAAAACGTTAAAAATAACTCATCCAACCCTAATACTAAGCCAGCTATATCAAACGATTACTATAAGCCAGATATACAATTGGGTGTTTTCTCTAAACAGCCGGAGAGGATCAAGGCAATGCACCCCAGAAAGGAATCCACCTCCTCTGTCCATAGAACCATGCCTACTATGGAGCTCCTCACTTAGGCTTCTGCATGTGGTGCTTCCCAGGATCCTCGCAGGAGCATGATGCCAAATCACGGAGAGATTTCTAGTTATATGAAGTTCTCCTGGTACCAAGAAGTGATTTATGGACTTGAACTGATGAATTATTTTCCTATTTGACAGCCAAAGGAGGCCATTTAACTACCTTTTATAAACTACCAGTGATGAATCATAATGACATAAGAAACTTCTGGACAGGAAAAGGCTGTTCTCTTTAACATGGCTGTCCTCGGGACTCATTTCCACCTCCGTTTTGTCTCAGTGGTCTTTACTTTTGGCTCACACATCATTAAAGTGTTCTGCTAGCTGCAAAAGCTCACTTACTCTGACCACCTTAATTGACAAATTATTCCAGATGATTGCATCTCCTTGAACGAAACAGTTTTGACTAAAATACCAACCTATCTAGCCTTTTGCTTGAGTTCATCATAGCCCCTGATTAACTTCCTCATTTTTAAAATTAAACCCCTGTAAATGAAGCACCTTATTAAAAATATCAATTATTCTTAGACTATTTATCAGACTGCTTTCTTGTGGTAAAATGGCTTTGAGGTTCTCTTTAAAAGTGCTCCACGGGGCTTCCCTGGTGGTCCAGTGGGTAAGGACACTGCCTTGCAGTGCAAGGGGCGCTGGTCCGATCCCTGGCCTGGGAAGATCCCACGTGCCACGGAGAGGCTGGACTCATGTGTCCAATTACCGAGCCAGAGCTCTGGAGCACATGTGCCCAGAGCGAGTGCTCTGCAACAACAGAGGCCACCGCGATGGGAGGCCCACATGGGCCAAAGACAAAGATGGATGAAATTGTGCTAAGGGAATAGGAGTACCTACAACCACTTGGGGCGATGGTCTGGAGGGGTGGGAGGGGGGAACTGAGTGGGGGGAGGATCCAGGGATATGCATATGAATGATCTGGGAACATACATGTTGGTGAACAACAAAACTCTGTAAAATCTTTAAAATAAAGGGGAAAAAAAAAAAGAAAGACCAATAGAAGTGGCCCGCCCCCCCCCCCCCCCCCCCAAAAACCTTAAAAAAAAAAAAGTGTTCCAGTAATAATAATTATGATGATAATGATACTAATCATAATAATTAACACCATTTATTGAGTACCTAATATTTCCCAGATACCACTGTAAGTGTTTCTCATCTATTTTCTTCACTTGGCACAATTATTATACCTTCCCATTTTGCATGAAGAAAAAAACTGAAATTCAGAAGGGTAAATGGAAATTCTCAAAGTCACATGGCCATGAAGGATTTAAATCGACACTAAAAGTGATGAATCATAATGACATGCACAGGAAAAGGCTGTTCTCTTTAACATGGCTGTCCTCGGGACTCATTTCCACCTCCGTTTTGTCTCAGTGGTCTTTACTTTTGGCTCACACATCATTAAAGTGTTCTGCTAGCTGCAAAAGCT
Source organism: Tragulus kanchil (assembly GCA_022376925.1). NCBI lineage: Eukaryota > Metazoa > Chordata > Mammalia > Artiodactyla > Tragulidae > Tragulus > Tragulus kanchil. The sequence continues at coordinate 57,788,351 of JAIOJX010000001.1, read as the reverse complement.
CACTTACTCTGACCACCTTAATTGACAAATTATTCCAGATGATTGCATCTCCTTGAACGAAACAGTTTTGACTAAAATACCAACCTATCTAGCCTTTTGCTTGAGTTCATCATAGCCCCTGATTAACTTCCTCATTTTTAAAATTAAACCCCTGTAAATGAAGCACCTTATTAAAAATATCAATTATTCTTAGACTATTTATCAGACTGCTTTCTTGTGGTAAAATGGCTTTGAGGTTCTCTTTAAAAGTGCTCCACGGGGCTTCCCTGGTGGTCCAGTGGGTAAGGACACTGCCTTGCAGTGCAAGGGGCGCTGGTCCGATCCCTGGCCTGGGAAGATCCCACGTGCCACGGAGAGGCTGGACTCATGTGTCCAATTACCGAGCCAGAGCTCTGGAGCACATGTGCCCAGAGCGAGTGCTCTGCAACAACAGAGGCCACCGCGATGGGAGGCCCACATGGGCCAAAGACAAAGATGGATGAAATTGTGCTAAGGGAATAGGAGTACCTACAACCACTTGGGGCGATGGTCTGGAGGGGTGGGAGGGGGGAACTGAGTGGGGGGAGGATCCAGGGATATGCATATGAATGATCTGGGAACATACATGTTGGTGAACAACAAAACTCTGTAAAATCTTTAAAATAAAGGGGAAAAAAAAAAAGAAAGACCAATAGAAGTGGCCCGCCCACCCCCTCCCCACCCCAAAATCTTTAAAAAAAAAAAAGTGTTCCAGTAATAATAATTATGATGATAATGATACTAATCATAATAATTAACACCATTTATTGAGTACCTAATATTTCCCAGATACCACTGTAAGTGTTTCTCATCTATTTTCTTCACTTGGCACAATTATTATACCTTCCCATTTTGCATGAAGAAAAAAACTGAAATTCAGAAGGGTAAATGGAAATTCTCAAAGTCACATGGCCATGAAGGATTTAAATCAGATTTTTTTGGTTCTGGATCAGGATACAAGGGAGCAAATTAAGTTTTCTATTCTCCACGGGTCTTCTCTTAGAATCATTCTCTGTTTTGTTTATATTCTTGTGTGTGCTTGTATGTGTGTTTTCACCCTCTACATAGAAGAATATGTGTTGACACTACATAATGATCAAGAGATCAACCCAAGAGGAAGACATAACAATTATAAATATCTATGCACCCAACATAGGAGCACCTTAATACATAAGACAAACACTATCGATATAAGACAAAAGGAGAAATTTACAATAACACAATAGTAGTAGGGGACTTTAACACCCACTTACACCAATGGACAGATCATCAAAACAGAAAATTAATAAGTAAACACGGTCTTAAATGATACATTAGACAAGGTGGATCTCATTGATATCTTTAGGACTTTCCATCCAAGTACAGAAAAGTGCACTTTCTTCTCAAGTGTACATGGAACATTCTACAGGACAGGCCACATCCTGGGTCACAAATCAAACCTCAGTAAGTTTAAGAAAATTGAAATTATATCAACCATCTTTTCTGACCACAATGCTATGTGACTAAATATAAATTACAAGAAAAAAATATACAAAACACAAACACACGGAGATTAATCAATATATTTCTAAATAATGAACAGATTATGAAAGCAATCAAAAGAAAAATGAAAAGCTCCTAGAAGAAAATGATAATGAAAACACAACTCAAAATCTATGAGATGCAGCAAAAGTATGTTTTTTTTTTTTTTCCAAAAGCAGTTTTAAGAGGGAAGTTTGTAGCAATACAATCCTACCTCAAGAAACAAGAAACACATCAAAAAACAACCTAAATTTACACTTAAAACAACTGGAAAAAGAAAAAAAAAAACACCAAAGTTAGCTGAAGAAGAGAAATCATAAAGATTAGAGCAGAAATAAAAAAGAAATGAAAGAAACAATAGTAAAGATTAATAAAACCAAAAGCTGGTTCTTTGAAAAGATAAACAAAATAGGCAAACCTTTAGACAGACTCATCAAGAAAAAGAGAAGAATCAAATCAACAAAATTAGAAATGAAAAAGGAGAGGTTACAACAGACAATACAGAAATACAAAGAATTATAAGGGAATATTATGAACAACTATATGGCAATAAAAAGGACAAGGGAAGAAATGGAAAGATTCTTAGATAAGTGCAATCTTCCAAGATTGAACCAGGAAGAAACAGAAATTATGAACAATCCAATTACAAGCACTGAAATTGAATCTATGATCAAAAATCTCCCCCAAAATAAAAATCCAGGGTCAGATGGCTTCACAAGTGAATTCTATCAATCATTTAGAGAAGACCTAATCCCTACCATTTCTTTCAAAAAATGGCACTGGAGCTTCCCTGGTGGTCCAGTGGGTAGGGACACTGCCTTGCAGTGCAGGGGGCGCTGGTTTGATCCCTGGCCTGGGAAGATCCCACGTGCCGTGGAGCAGCTGGACCGATGTGTCCAATGACTGAGCCGGAGCTCTGGAGTGCATGTGCCCAGAGCCAGTGCTCTGCGACCACAGAGGCCACCACGACGGGAGGCCCACTCAGGCCAAAGAACACAGATGGATGAAAATAGATAAATGAAGGACCAATAGAAGTGGCCCGTCTGCCCCCCTCCTCCCCAACCTGCCACCCACTCCCCCCAAAAAAATTTAAATAAAAAAAAATGGCACTGGAAGGAACACTTCAAAACACATTGCACCAAGCCACCATCACCCTGATACCATACCAGGCAAAGACAACACAAAAAAAGAAAATTACAGGCCAATATCACTGAAGAATATAGACGCAAAAATCTTCAACAAATTCTAGCAAACAGAATTCAGCAACACATCAAAAAGCTCATACACTATGATCAAATTGGGTTTATTCCAGGCACACAAGGATTCTTCAATATTCACAAATCAATCAGTGAGATACACCATATCAACATACTGAAAGATAAAAAAAAATCTGATAATCTCATTAGATGCAGAAAAAGCCTTTGACAAAATCCAGCACCCATTTATGATAACAACTCTTCAAAAATGGGCACAGAAGGAACCTACCTCAACAAAGTGAAAGCCATACATATAAGCCCACAGCAAATGTAATTCTCAATGGTGAAAACTGAAGGCATTCCCTCTAAGATCAGGAACAAGGCAGAGGTGTCTACTCTCACCATTATTATCTAATATAGTCTTGGAAGTTCTAGCTATAGCAATTAAAGAAAAATAAATCAAAGGAATCTAGATTGGAAAAGAAGAAGCAAAATTCTCACTGTTTGCAGATGACATAATACTATACATAGAAAACTCTAAAGATACTATCAGAAAATCACTAGAGCTAATCAGCAAATTTAGTAAAGTCACAGGATACAAAATGAATACACAGAAATCACTCATATTCCTATATACTACCAATGAAAAAATGCCAGAAAGAGAAATCAAGGAATCAATCCCATTCACCATTACAACAAAAAGAAAAAAATATTTAGGAATAAACCTATCTAAGGAGGCAAAACAACTGTACACAGAAAATTACATGACACTGATGAAAGAAATCAAAGAAGACATACACAGATGGAGAGATATTCCATGTTCCTGGATTGGAAGAATCAATATTGTAAAAATTACAATGCCACCAAATGGAATCTACAGATTTAATGTGATCCCTATCAAATTACCAATGGCATTTTTCACAGAACTAGAACCGAAAATATCACAGTTCATATGGAAACACAACAGACCCCAGATAGCCAAAGCAGTCTTAAGAAAGAAGAATGGAACTGGAGGAATTAACCGTCCCGACTTTACACTATAGTACAAAGCTATAGTCATCAAGACAGTATGGTACTGACACAAAATTAGAAATATAAACCAATGGAAAGAGACAGAGAGGCCAGAGATAAACCCAACCATTTGAAGTACTTTATTTTTGACAAAGGAGGCAAAAATATGCAATGGGGCAAAGACAGCCTCTTTAATAATGGTGCTGGGAAAACTGGACAGCTACATGTAAAAGAATGAAGTTGGAACACTTCTTAATACCATACACAAAGATAAACTCAAAATGAATTAAAGACCTAAGTCTGGGTTTCCCTGGTAGTTCAGTGGGTAAAGAGTCCACCTTGCAGCTCAAGGGCACCCATTATGTAATTCTGGGCACAGAAGGAACCTACCTCAACAAAGTGAAAGCCATACATATAAGCCCACAGCAAATGTAATTCTCAATGGTGAAAACTGAAGGCATTCCCTCTAAGATCAGGAACAAGGCAGAGGTGTCTACTCTCACCATTATTATCTAATATAGTCTTGGAAGTTCTAGCTATAGCAATTAAAGAAAAATAAATCAAAGGAATCTAGATTGGAAAAGAAGAAGCAAAATTCTCACTGTTTGCAGATGACATAATACTATACATAGAAAACTCTAAAGATACTATCAGAAAATCACTAGAGCTAATCAGCAAATTTAGTAAAGTCACAGGATACAAAATGAATACACAGAAATCACTCATATTCCTATATACTACCAATGAAAAAATGCCAGAAAGAGAAATCAAGGAATCAATCCCATTCACCATTACAACCAAAAGAATCAAATATCTAGGAATAAACCTATCTAAGGAGGCAAAACAACTGTACACAGAAAATTACATGACACTGATGAAAGAAATCAAAGAAGACATACACAGATGGAGAGATATTCCATGTTCCTGGATTGGAAGAATCAATATTGTAAAAATTACAATGCCACCAAATGGAATCTACAGATTTAATGTGATCCCTATCAAATTACCAATGGCATTTTTCACAGAACTAGAACCGAAAATATCACAGTTCATATGGAAACACAACAGACCCCAGATAGCCAAAGCAGTCTTAAGAAAGAAGAATGGAACTGGAGGAATTAACCGTCCCGACTTTACACTATAGTACAAAGCTATAGTCATCAAGACAGTATGGTACTGACACAAAATTAGAAATATAAACCAATGGAAAGAGACAGAGAGGCCAGAGATAAACCCAACCATTTGAAGTACTTTATTTTTGACAAAGGAGGCAAAAATATGCAATGGGGCAAAGACAGCCTCTTTAATAATGGTGCTGGGAAAACTGGACAGCTACATGTAAAAGAATGAAGTTGGAACACTTCTTAATACCATACACAAAGATAAACTCAAAATGAATTAAAGACCTAAGTCTGGGTTTCCCTGGTAGTTCAGTGGGTAAAGAGTCCACCTTGCAGCTCAAGGGGCACCAGTTTGATCCCTGATCCAGGAAGATCCCACATGCCGCGGAACGGCTGGACCCGTGTGTCCAATTAGGAGCCAGTGCTCTGGAGCACATGCACCCAGAGCCAGTGCTCTGTGACGAGAGGCCACTGTGATGCGAGGCCCACACAGGCCAAAGAATAAAGATATAGGTGAAAATAAATAAATAAAAAACAATAAAGGAGGCCAAAATTAAACAAACACACAAACAAAAGACACAAGTCTAAGACCAGAAATCATAAAACTCTTAGAGGAAAACACAGGCAGAAAACTCAATGACATAAATCAAAGCAGGATCTTCTATGACCTGCCTCCTAGAGTAATGAAAATGAAGACAAAAATAAACAAGTGGGGCCTAATTAAACTTAAAAGCTTTTGCACAGCAACAGAAAATATAAACAAGGTGAAAAGACAACTTTCATAATGGGAGAAAATAACAGCAAATGAAACAACCAACAAAGAATTAATTTCAAAAATATACAAGCAGCTCAGACAACTCAACACCAAAAAAGCAAACAACCCAATCAAAAGATGAGAAAAAGACCTAGACAGACATCTCTCCAAAGACATACAGATGGCCAACACACACATGAAAAGATGCTCAACATAGCTCATCGTTAGAGACATGCAAATCAAAACTACTATGAAATATTACCTCAGTCAGAATGGCCATCATCAAAAAGTCTACAAACAATAAATGCCAGGGAAGGTGTGGAGAAAAGGGAACCCTCTTGCACTGTTTGTGGGAATGTAAACTGATACAGCCACTATGGAAGACAGTATGGAGATTCCTCAAAAAACTAGGACTAGAGCCACCATATGACCCAGCAATCCACTAGGCATATACACTGAGGAAATCAAAATTGAAAGAAACACATAGACCCCATTGCTCATTGCAACACTATTTACAATAACTAGAATACGGAAGCAATCTAGATGTCCAGAAATAGACGCATGGATAAAGAATCTATGGTACATATGTACAATGGAATATTACTGAGCCATAAAAATGAACGCATTTGAATCCGTTCTACTGAGGTGGATGAATCTTAGACCTATTATACAGAGTGAAGTGTCAGAAAGATAAATATTGTATACTGACACATATATATATATGGAATCTAGAAAGATGGTGCTGATAAATGTACATGCAGAGCAGCAATGGAGAGACGGACATGCAAAACAGCCTTATGGACACTGGGGTGAGGGAGGGGAATATGCTGTGGGACTAGGAGATCTCAAACAGGGGCTCTATGGTGACCTAGAGGGGTGGGATGGGGAGGGAGATGGGGAGGAGGTTTGGGGGTAGGGAGAGGACGTGTGTCTACCTATGGAGGATTCAGGTCGATGTGTGGCAGTAAACAACAAAACTGCAAAAAATTAAATATTTTTAAAAAGAAGAATATTTGTTGCAGTCAAATCAGATCATAGTAGTATAAGCAATGCACAGTTCTATAAGCATTTACTAGTGCAAGAGGCTCTGGATTTGAGAAATCAATAGCCATCTGAATCTTCATTCCTGCAGCTGTTGTAAAACACTGAGAAAAATTACTTAACATCTCCAAATTTCAACCTCAGCTTTTGGACAGTGAAGCTAAGTTGAAAATACCTCATGGGATTTTTTTTTTTTTTATGCTTCAATGAGATCACATGTGTGAAAATACTGTGCCCAGGTCCTAGCTCCATGATTGTATTTTGTGTCTAATGTCAAGATAAACTCTTGCAAGCAGAACAAAGAATCTTAAACACTAATCTAATTGATGAGACCAAACCAACACAAAGATGTCCAAGATAATAAATTATAAATTAGCATGAGACACTGTGGTGAAACTTTTACAAAATCTCCAGGGGAATTTAAGAGAAAGAGGCAAATGGCTGTAAAATGAAATTAATCTGTGAAGACTTCCTGGAGGAAGTCCAGAAGCACAAATATTTCCTAGCAGAAAACAGTATGAAGACATGAAGCAGGCAAACAAACAGGAAGGTAAAGAGTTAATGTCATTTACAGAGCACTCTTGTATGCAAGAGCCACGTAGGTGGTCTGTAGCATGTTGTTTTAAGAGCAAGGTTTTAGAACAAAGGTAGGTGAAAATTCTAGCTCCACATCTGTGTGATCATAGATGAATAACTTTTCCTGAGCCTCCATATCTTCCCGTATAAGATAATATCACCAACCTTCTAAGGTTGTTGTGAACTTTGTAAAGTACAGTGCCTCACCCAGTAAGTGGTCTTTCTCTTGAGCATCTACTCCACTCTGTTGAATTCAGTTCACGGCTAACCTCCCACCATATCAAGCTTCTAGTTTTCATCCCTTTACCAGGGTAACTTGACAGAATATTCTCAGCCTGCTCAAACAACTGTTTTCAGGATGGCAGAGAGCGAGGTAACTGAGGCTCTAACATGTGAGCATAATGGAACTAGGGAAATCTGTGCCTATAGATCTCAGGTGCCTATGCACATAGGAGTCACAAGGCAATTCATTCCCAAGAACTCCCTCTCACACCCCTAACTCAAGACAGAAAAGTCAGCCAAGGAGTCAATCATCACCCCAGGTGCTGGAAGAGAGCCACTGGAGTGAAACGGGCCTGGACCAGGCACGTTTGCCACATCCTGCTGCCATGTGCTCTAACTTGCTCACCCCCAGCCCTGTAAGCTGGTCCTCTGCACAACTACTTGCGAAATAATTCCACAGGAATGAATGTTCTCACAGTCCTTGACTTTGCAGAGAAACAAGAGCGTCTTTCTGCTGATGGGACAGTTAAACAGTGTTCGTTCATCTCCCTGTAGGGCACAGAAACATGACACAAACATTTTTCTAGGAAAGAGACCAGAAATCTCTTTGAACCTGTCACAATTAGGGTTAAGAGATAGTACTGTGTCGTGTGTGTGTGCTCAGTTGCTCAGTGGTGTCTGACTCTTTGGGACCCCATGGACTATACTTCAAGGTTCCTCTGTCCATGGGATTTTTCAGGCAAGAATACTGTAGTGGACTACCATTTTCTCCTCCAGGGGATCTTCCTTACCCAGGGTTTGAACCTGCATCTCCTGCATCAGCAGGCAGATTTGTTACCACTGAGACACCTGGAAAATCCCAACACTGTATCACAGGTTAAGGCAAAGAGCAGGAAATAAGGGAGAGAAACAAGAGACAAAATAAGAGTGGCAGAAGAGGAAGGGGGTGGGAATCACTCTTTAGACTGACCTTCAAGGCCTTCCTTCCCATTAATTCTTTTTTTTTTAACATTTATTTTATTTATTTTTCTTTTGGGGGGGTGGGGTGGGGAGGGAGGGAGATGGGCGGGCCACTTCTACTGGTCTTTCATTTCTCTATTTTCATCCGTCTTTGTTCTTTTTTTTTTTTTTTTTGGCTCCTGTGGGCCTCCCATCGCGGTGGCCTCTGTCGTCACAGAGCACCGGCTCTGGGCGCATGCGCCCCAGAGCTCCGGCTCGGTAATTGGACACATCGGTCCAGCCGCTCTGGGGCACGTGGTAACTTCCCAGGCCAGGGATCGAATCGGCACCCCTTGCACTGCAAGGCGGTGTCCTTACCCATTGGACCACCAGGGAAACCCCCCATTAATTCTAAGTAGACTTTTTTTTTCTCCCTGTCCCCACAAGGTCATGAGTAGAGCTGACCTTGTTTCTAGAAGGAGCAAACAGCAACCTGCCTGGTATGAATTGTGACACTCTGGGAAAGGCTCCCCACAGACATTGCAAAGCTTCCAGAAATTCTCACCATTAGTCATGCCTATGAGTTACAGAATTGAAATATTTATCAACTTGCAAATATGTAAGCTTAGAAGGGTAACATTTTGGCCATAAGCAGTCACAAATTCTTTATCTCGTGGAGGTATTAGATTAGCCCCAACAGAAAGTAAGGGTCTGGAGAGACAGGCTATAGAAAAGATAGAACATTAGGACATTTAAGAGCCAGAGAGGGACAAAGATATCATTTGGGGTGGGTTGGGTAGGCCAGGGTAACCCAGGAAAAGAGGGAGGCTTAGGAAGAAAGGCAAAGGAGCTACTGCAAGCTGGTTTGGGTCATAAGACTTCCACACCTACAATTGCAAAAGAACAGTCAATTATGAAATGCAGAGTCATGTGAAAGTTCACCTAATGTAGAGCTTGCTACTGAGGTCTACCATTTTCCCGGAAGGGTGGCAGAAGCAGGCAACCTGAGACACCTGGAAAATCCCAACACTGTATCACAGGTTAAGGCAAAGAGCAGGAAATAAGGGAGAGAAACAAGAGACAAAATAAGAGTGGCAGAAGAGGAAGGGGGTGGGAATCACTCTTTAGACTGACCTTCAAGGCCTTCCTTCCCATTAATTCTTTTTTTTTTAACATTTATTTTATTTATTTTTCTTTTGGGGGTGGGGTGGGAGGGAGGGAGATGGGCGGCCACTTCTACTGGTCTTTCATTTCTCTATTTTCATCCGTCTTTGTTCTTTTTTTTTTTTTTTTTGGCTCCTGTGGGCCTCCCATCGCGGTGGCCTCTGTCGTCACAGAGCACCGGCTCTGGGCGCATGCGCCCCAGAGCTCCGGCTCGGTAATTGGACACATCGGTCCAGCCGCTCTGGGGCACGTGGTAACTTCCCAGGCCAGGGATCGAATCGGCACCCCTTGCACTGCAAGGCGGTGTCCTTACCCATTGGACCACCAGGGAAACCCCCCATTAATTCTAAGTAGACTTTTTTTTTCTCCCTGTCCCCACAAGGTCATGAGTAGAGCTGACCTTGTTTCTAGAAGGAGCAAACAGCAACCTGCCTGGTATGAATTGTGACACTCTGGGAAAGGCTCCCCACAGACATTGCAAAGCTTCCAGAAATTCTCACCATTAGTCATGCCTATGAGTTACAGAATTGAAATATTTATCAACTTGCAAATATGTAAGCTTAGAAGGGTAACATTTTGGCCATAAGCAGTCACAAATTCTTTATCTCGTGGAGGTATTAGATTAGCCCCAACAGAAAGTAAGGGTCTGGAGAGACAGGCTATAGAAAAGATAGAACATTAGGACATTTAAGAGCCAGAGAGGGACAAAGATATCATTTGGGGTGGGTTGGGTAGGCCAGGGTAACCCAGGAAAAGAGGGAGGCTTAGGAAGAAAGGCAAAGGAGCTACTGCAAGCTGGTTTGGGTCATAAGACTTCCACACCTACAATTGCAAAAGAACAGTCAATTATGAAATGCAGAGTCATGTGAAAGTTCACCTAATGTAGCCAGGAACTATTGACTACTGAGGTCTTTCCTTATTTAGTCACACTAAAGGTATGAACAAGATACATTCTCCTGTGATGATCAGGACATAGACATTCAGAGCATGTTAACTGACTGCTCAGAGGGAACAGGAAAGAGAGAGAACACACACCCATGATTTGTTCCCCTCTGTGCTTCACATGCCATCGCTTCAGGGCAGCTCAAAGGCGGGTGCTTTATCCCCAGGTCCCTTCATTTATCTGTAACATTTGAGACCAGCTTGCTTCATCATCTAAATCGCTCCTCTCTGGAAGGTGATCAATTTGTCAATACCCCTCCTGTGGTATTATATCCATAAATTGTGCCCTTTACTCTCTGCTGGGATTGATCAGTCTATTGGATGGTGTGATGAGGACAGCCTCAGAATGCTGTTCCCAGTTTGTCTATTAACTTCTCCCCAGACCACTTTAAGTTTTTTTTTTTCCCCCACTTGCTGTTGGAGATGGAAACAGCAGAGTCTGCACTAACCACACAGTCGCTTGTTTAAACGTGCTACTGAGCGAAATCCCTTAAGACAAATGCCAAAAATAGGCAGCTCCCAAATGGAATTTAGGCTACAGGCAGGTTTTATTCAGGCTTGCCTGGTGGCTCAGATGGTAAAGAATCTACCTGCAGTCGGGGAGACCTGGGCTCAATTCCTGGGTCAGGAAGATCCCCTGGAGAAGGGAATGGCTACCCACTCCAGTATTCTTGCCTAGGAAAATCCATGGACAGAGGAGCCTGGCAGGCTATAGAAAAGGTAGAACATTAGGACATTGAAGAGCCAGAGAGGGACAAAGATATCATTTGGGGTGGGTTGGGTAGGCCAGGGTAACCCAGGAAAAGAGGGAGGCTTAGGAAGAAAGGCAAAGGAGCTACTGCAAGCTGGTTTGGGTCATAAGACTTCCACACCTACAATTGCAAAAGAACAGTCAATTATGAAATGCAGAGTCATGTGAAAGTTCACCTAATGTAGCCAGGAACTATTGACTACTGAGGTCTTTCCTTATTTAGTCACACTAAAGGTATGAACAAGATACATTCTCCTGTGATGATCAGGACATAGACATTCAGAGCATGTTAACTGACTGCTCAGAGGGAACAGGAAAGAGAGAGAACACACACCCATGATTTGTTCCCCTCTGTGCTTCACATGCCATCGCTTCAGGGCAGCTCAAAGGCGGGTGCTTTATCCCCAGGTCCCTTCATTTATCTGTAACATTTGAGACCAGCTTGCTTCATCATCTAAATCGCTCCTCTCTGGAAGGTGATCAATTTGTCAATACCCCTCCTGTGGTATTATATCCATAAATTGTGCCCTTTACTCTCTGCTGGGATTGATCAGTCTATTGGATGGTGTGATGAGGACAGCCTCAGAATGCTGTTCCCAGTTTGTCTATTAACTTCTCCCCAGACCACTTTAAGTTTTTTTTTTTCCCCCACTTGCTGTTGGAGATGGAAACAGCAGAGTCTGCACTAACCACACAGTCGCTTGTTTAAACGTGCTACTGAGCGAAATCCCTTAAGACAAATGCCAAAAATAGGCAGCTCCCAAATGGAATTTAGGCTACAGGCAGGTTTTATTCAGGCTTCCCTGGTGGCTCAGATGGTAAAAAATCTGCCTGCAATATGGGAGACCTGGGCTCAATTCCTGGGTCAGGAAGATCCCCTGGAGAAGGGAATGGCAATCCACTCCAGTATTCTTGCCTAGGAAAATCCATGGACAGAGGAGCCTGGCAGGCTATAGTCCATGGGGTCACAAAGAGGCAGACATGACTTAGCAACTGAACATTCACACACAGAGGACACAGAATGCCACAGACCTGAGTTCTGAAGCACCATCTCTGGAGTTCTCCTTGGGTTGCATCTCATTTTCTTCTGGCCCAGAACCCAGGATTAAGGGACTGCGGGCAGTGAGGCAGGATGGGAAAGGATAATATTCAAAATCAGCAGATATGGGTTCTAGTCCTGGCTATACCATTCACCAGATCCCAGCCCAGGGCAAATGGTTTAAACACTCTGAGCCAATTTATTCTGCTGAAAATATGAAAAATGATAAAAATAATACTCTTTGATGCCACTTCATAAAGTTCTGTAAGAAAAAGAATGAGAGCTCTGAAGTGAAACTGTTTTGAAAATATAGTTTTCTATAAGTAGAAAGCTATCTTATTTGTACCCAACTGAAGCACTCACCAATGCAATAAACACCCAACCAATCCAAGCTACACATAATATCTGAGTACTTACTGTGTGCTCAGTTCTTGGGAACATGGAAAAGAATTGGGCAACAAATCCCTGTCCATAAGGAGACTAGAGACTAGTTGAGAGAATCAGATAAAAGCAGGGGAAAAAAAAAAAGACTGCAATTGTAACATAAAGTTAATGCCTGTTAAGTATCTTATTAAAACTATTGAAGATACAGTCATTAGTAGGATGCCAGTAGACTAGGTACTTACTTGACTACTCACTTTTTTTTTTTTTTTTAACATTTTGTTCTGTGAAGTAGCATTCTCAGATACTCTCAACCAGGGTAAAAAGGGTTATGTGGTCTTAAAAGTTTAGGAAATGTTCTAAACTATAGCCTTTTAGAAAATCATAATGCATATTAGAATATTATACACAGTAAGATGTCTTGATGATGAAGGAAATGGCAACCCACTCCAGTATTCTTGCCTGGAAAATTCCATGGACAGAGAAGCCTGGTGAGCTACAGTCCATGGGGTCACACAGAGTCAGACACGACTGAAGCGACTAAGCAGAAGCAGCAGCAAGATGCCTTGAAATGTCTTGGGAGAAAAAACAAAAGGAAAGCTACATAACTTTGACCCAGCAGAGTAACACACTGCCAACAGAATCTCTCTCTGTTCCCTTCCCACTCCTTTCTGTCTCCCAAAAATAACTATTAAATCTCTTAGAATTGGAGCTCCATAGAACACAGTTGAGGAAATACTATTTCTCTTAACACGCATTTAAAGTTTTCACAGGCTCCAAAGGGAACATAATTCTGGCTCTACCTGTCTCCTTCATGAACCACACTGGAGTCTGGATCTTACACTCCTGGCTGCAGTGAGTAGGCACTGATTTACATAATGATTATTCTCTACATACTGAATCAATGTGGTTTAACTAGACTGTTCTTCATGGGTTCACTTAAACTAACTTGACGCCATTGCCATAAATGCAGTGAATCTTACTGGAGTCCATTTTTTTCTTAATATAGATTTTCCATTAACAGGGCCATATGGCACCAAAACATGCAGCTTGGCAAAATCCAACTTCTGTATATTCTCACTTTTCTGGCACTGCACTGTCCCTTGTTTGTCTTCTGGTATCATCCAAAGTTCCGAGTTAATGACACCATTGTTACTGATCTCATCTAAGGTGTTCAATGAGAGCTAAGACTTGGCTCCGAAATATCGAGTGTATTCTTTTTAGGTTTTTCTAAATTCCACCAGGGACTTATTAAAGGCCAAATAGTTAATGTCCAAGATGGACATTGTAGTAGAAGGATGTACAGTGTGTTTAATATTTTGGCATCTTTTTCAATGCACATAACATATAATGGTGGGTGAAATTGTATAGTTTGTGCTTGGTGATACTTGAAAAGTTTTGAGCATTACAAAGACCTAGGTTCATATTCATGATTGGTCAATTACAAAACATGTGACCTTGGGATAAACTCACCTCTGAAATTTTTAGTTTCTTCTTCTATAAAATGGGGCCAATAATAGTATCCAGTCTCATATTGTTGTTGTGAGGAATAAATGAAAAAATGAATGAAATATACTAAGCACAGAGTCTTCTACACAGTGACCTGTCGATTGACATTTGCTCTCTGGGAGCCCCTATTAGGATTACTTAATTGTTGGTTTAGAGATACTTCTCTTGTTGTATTATCATCACTCAGTTAGAATTTCCACATTTTTATTGCCCAAAGTCTCCACCAAATCTCCTGAATGCCACTGTTTTTCCTGAAACCATTCTCGCCCCAGTGTTTTAGGATTGACAGTAGAGGCATAGAGTCATAAAAAAAACAAAGAGCCAGCGTTAAGGAAAAGTCTGTTTTCAAATGTGATGCAAAACTGCTTCCTCTGTGTGTAAATAGATGGCATTCTCAACACCAAAGGAAGGTTACTCCAACAAGCTACACAGTCAAACTGACAACTGCAACAATGTACTACCATTGGTTTTAACTTTTCAAAATGAAATTAAAAGCATTTACTGAAGCCATGGATTTGAACATCTTCACCAGAGACTTCCAGTTTGCAACTTAATCAAGCTCTGCACATCTAGATTGACTTGCTGCTATTTCTTCTAATAATTTAACAGCAAATCTTTAATTTATCCACAGAATAAACCCCTCTTAGCAGCCATGATATTCAGACATCAATGGGTTAAGAAATCTCTTATACTTAATAAGTGAACAGTATTAAATCTGGAACTCTAAACCTGTTTAAGAGAATCAGGAATAGGGGCGTTATTTGCATGTTCCCCAGAAAACAGGTTAATGTTTGTCCTAAATAGTCAACATGTATTTCTAAAAAGCTGCATAAAATCATGTCAGGTGAAAGGTGAATTATACTCTAAATACAGTTAATTAGTATTGGCTTCCTGACTGGATTCATTTGGGGAGCCCCTGTAACTTATGACTGTCTTTGACCTTCTCAAGGCATACATTCTCGTCTATTATAATAGGAGACCTTAGTCCATTATTGGGTTTCCCGGGTGGCGCTAGTGTAAGAACCTACCTGCCAATGTAGGAGACACAAGAGATGCGGGTTCCAACCCTGGGTCAGGAAAATCCCTCAGAGGAGGGCATGGAAACCCACTCCAGTATTCTTGGAGAATCCCATGGACAGAGTACCTGGTGGGCTCCGATCCATAGGGTCACAAAGAGTCAAACACAGTTGAGCAACTGAACACACAAACACATACAGATACAGTCTCACTTTCTCCCACTCTTCTCCGTCTTCTTCTATTATCACCTGTTTTAAATTCTCATATAATCAACCTCCCCTTCTCTCTTTATCACTTTGACTAGTCCTCTGCACAAAACTCAATGTGAAAATAAAGGGAAAAAAAAGTTTAGTAAAGAACCACCTGGAATATGCTGTGGGAAATAAAACTCTTAGCTGTTGGCATCTTTGGTGAATGACCTAAATACAGTATTGTGCATAACTATATGTTGTTAAATAGCTCCCTATTTATCTGCAGCCTCCAAAAGAATAAAAAGAAATGTCTACAGTGTGAATCTGTGTATCAAAGTCACAGGTGTTGAGCCCTGTACCAAGGTCACAGGATAAATATCTCTAAAACTGACCAAGCCCCATAGCAACTGTTGCCATGAGCCCCCAGATCTAAACTGGCAAGTTCCCCGACCCCATATTATGTAAAATAACCACTTTACTATCCACCCTAGAGCATCTTAACCAATCGTCTAATGTCACCACTCCAGCAGGAAGTTTCTCTGTCTTCAGGCTATAAAAATTGGCTGCAATCCTGCAGAAACGTTCAGTTATTCCTTGATCCGACCGGCTGTTCTAATAGTGTCTCCCACTCCAATAAACCTTATTCTCCCCTTATTCTGCCTCATGTCTGGAAATTCTTTTCCAACCCATGCACTAACCATGACATACAGTAACATCGTTCAAATCTGCTATGATTTTAATATTAAAAGTACTGCAGAAAAGTTGCACTTTAATCAAATCCTACTTAAATGCAGTAGGACAGATGACTATTTAAATCAATCCTATGATAAATCCTTTTATATTGAAGAAATAATTTCATAAAGTCAATGATTACCTTTTAATTAATCAGTTTTGAATAACTAGATCTTTTTATAACTGATCTATTTAAAGCAAGTAACACCAACAGACTTTAAGAGAACACTTGTTTCACTGAAGAAATTTTTCTCAGATTTATAAATTTTACGAAGTCAGACATTAATCTTAAAATTTGAATAATCATTTACAACTTGCATACATGTAATGCAAAATCTTAAAAATCTCTATCTACACGATTTTGTAATTAACCAAGCCTATGAATTTTGCATTAGAATTCCTAGCCCACTGACCCACCAACTAAAATAGCAGAACTGAAAAGAAAAATGAACATTTGGGACCTCATGAAACTTAAAAGCTTTTGTACAGCAAAAGAAATTACAAAAAAGCTCAACAGACGCCCCACAGAGTGGGAGAAAAATCATAGCAAATGAAACAACAGACAAAGAATTAATCTCCAAAATCTACAAGCAACTCAGACAACTCAGCACAGGAAAAACAAACAACCCAATCAAAAAATGGGAAAAAGATCTAAAGAGACGCCTCTCCAAAAAGGGCATACAGATGGCCCCAAAGCACATGAAACGATGCTCAACCTCGCTTATTATTAGAGAAATGCAAATTAAAACTACAATGAGATACCACCTCACACCCGTAAGAATGGCCATCATCAACAAATCTGCAGACAATAAATGCTGGAGAGGGTGCAGAGAAAAGGGAACCCTCTTGCATTGCTGGTGGGAATGTCAATTGATACAGCCTCTGTGGAAGACAGTATGGAGATTCCTTCAAAAACTAAAAATAGAAGCACCCTACAACCCAGCAATCCCACTATTAGGCTTATATCCTGATGAAATCAAAACTGAAAGAAGCACCTGTACCCCAATGTTCATTGCAGTTCTCTATACAATAACCAGAACTTGGAAGCAACCTAGATGTCCATCGATGAATGAATGGATCCAGAAGCTCTGGTACATATATACAATGGAATACTACTCAACTGTTAAAAGAAATGCAGAAGACTCAGTCCTAATGAAGTGGCTGGCTCTAGAACCTATCATCCAAAGTGAAGTAAGTCAAAAAGAGAAAGACAAATACAGTATACTAACACACATATATGGAATCTAGCAGGACGGTCTTGATAACACACGCAGGGAACTCATGGAAAAAGAGACAGAGCATAAACATAGGGACATTGTGGGGAAGAAATAGGGAGAGGGAAGCATGGAGGGAGTAACATGGAAACCTACACTGTTACGTGTGGAAAAGAGTGTCATAGTGCTAAGGGAATAGGAGTGCTTACACTGGCTTGGGGCGAAGGTCTGGAGGGGTGGGATGGGGGGATCTGGGCGGGTGGGGACCATGGATATGCATATGACTGATCTGGGAACATACATGTCTGTGAACAACAAAACTCTGTAAAAGCTTTAAAATAAAGAATAATAAATAAATAAACAAATAAATAAAAGTCATGATAGAGGGAAAAAAAAAAAAAAAGAATTCCTAGCCCACGCCTAGAGATTGCTAAACTCAAAACAAGTATGAGTGGGATACTCCTTAAATAATCTCAGTGGTAAATTTTGAAATATGAGAGAACAATATGTTAATTCCTCTTTAATCAAGGAAAGGAAGAACAACATAACTAAGACAATATTGCAAAAAATAAAAATAAATAAACCTTCACAGAGCAACCTCTTGAACTTCCCTACCAAGCCATTTTTTCTCTACATCGAATATAACATTTGAAATGTGTGAACAAATGTATCAACTTGATATCTTATATGAACAATGATCCAAGGATAAGTTTGAATTACTTTTTCTAGTACGTAATACATACAAGGTACATTTTTATTTAAATAGCAAATAAATTACCATTTCAGTGGCTGAGGTTTAATCCTCACCCTCTCTTGACAGATTTTCCTTAGTGACCAAAACTCTATATATTTTCATGGAGTTTAGGTGAAACAATTTTTCACCTGTACCCCAATGTTCATTGCAGTTCTCTATACAATAACCAGAACTTGGAAGCAACCTAGATGTCCATCGATGAATGAATGGATCCAGAAGCTCTGGTACATATATACAATGGAATACTACTCAACTGTTAAAAGAAATGCAGAAGACTCAGTCCTAATGAAGTGGCTGGCTCTAGAACCTATCATCCAAAGTGAAGTAAGTCAAAAAGAGAAAGACAAATACAGTATACTAACACACATATATGGAATCTAGCAGGACGGTCTTGATAACACACGCAGGGAACTCATGGAAAAAGAGACAGAGCATAAACATAGGGACATTGTGGGGAAGAAATAGGGAGAGGGAAGCATGGAGGGAGTAACATGGAAACCTACACTGTTACGTGTGGAAAAGAGTGTCATAGTGCTAAGGGAATAGGAGTGCTTACACTGGCTTGGGGCGAAGGTCTGGAGGGGTGGGATGGGGGGATCTGGGCGGGTGGGGACCATGGATATGCATATGACTGATCTGGGAACATACATGTCTGTGAACAACAAAACTCTGTAAAAGCTTTAAAATAAAGAATAATAAATAAATAAACAAATAAATAAAAGTCATGATAGAGGGAAAAAAAAAAAAAAAGAATTCCTAGCCCACGCCTAGAGATTGCTAAACTCAAAACAAGTATGAGTGGGATACTCCTTAAATAATCTCAGTGGTAAATTTTGAAATATGAGAGAACAATATGTTAATTCCTCTTTAATCAAGGAAAGGAAGAACAACATAACTAAGACAATATTGCAAAAAATAAAAATAAATAAACCTTCACAGAGCAACCTCTTGAACTTCCCTACCAAGCCATTTTTTCTCTACATCGAATATAACATTTGAAATGTGTGAACAAATGTATCAACTTGATATCTTATATGAACAATGATCCAAGGATAAGTTTGAATTACTTTTTCTAGTACGTAATACATACAAGGTACATTTTTATTTAAATAGCAAATAAATTACCATTTCAGTGGCTGAGGTTTAATCCTCACCCTCTCTTGACAGATTTTCCTTAGTGACCAAAACTCTATATATTTTCATGGAGTTTAGGTGAAACAATTTGGGGCCTGTTAAAGTTAGTTTTGATGTGTGTGTGTGCATGTGCATGAACAAACATTCTCACAAGAGAATCAAACCTGTGACTGATTTCCTTAGCATCATTCCCTCAGCTAATGTTTCTCAAAGCATGATCCTTGAAAGGCAATGCAAAAAATGCCCCAGGATAGAAAGATAAATTCTCAGGCTGACTGATGTGCTACTTTAGAATCTGTAAGAGAGAGATGGGAATCTATACTTAAGGAGCCTCCATTTTACCATACCTGAATGCTTCCATGTGGTTCTGATGCACATTAAAATCTGAGAAACCCTGAGAGGCAGAGTTCAAGTGAACTTTAAAATCTCTAGTTCAACTCTTTCTAAAGTTTAGGATAAGTGAATTAACATCTTCTAAGACACCCAAAATAAGTAGCTCCAGCTCAACTTTTCCAGAGTAACTAAAGAAACAAATGTATTATCACCCTAACCCAATAAATGGAAGCATAAAACAGGTTTGGTGTTTACTTTATTCTTGTTTGACTTAAAATATAAGCCAAACATGAGAATGTGGCAAACTTTACTAAATGACTCCCAAATGGAAGTGTTCTGAAACCATCTGATAAGATTTTCTGATTTTGTGATTTTGGTTAAAGTGATGATACTGCAAAGGTTTGTGCATGATCAGGTCACTTATTAATGATATAAAACCGCCTATGATTGACTCTTCAGGTTGAATGAAGCAGAAGTCTAGTTCATACTAAGAAAATCAGAAATCAAACAAAAGCACATCTTTGCTATTTGGGATAGACCCAATATGGTAGTTATTTTGAAAGCTCATGGGGGAAGCAACATGCACTTCTAATCAAAATAATAACTCAAAACTTCGCAGAAGGTACTTTATAAACTCAGACTAAGAACTAAAACTGTCATGTATCAGAATAGAGAATGAACTAAAGTATATACAGACTTTTATATATAAGGATGTATAAGCATACATCCTTATATATACAAGTACATACAGGTATATTTATATTTAAAATACATATATACTTATACAGATACTTATATACTTGTGTGCATATATATATATACTTATATACATTTTTAAGAAAAATGTTTATATTCCTTTTGTTAATATTCAGAATTTAGAAAATGGTGGAAAAGAACCTAGTTGACTTTCAGGGATCAAAACCTTAATTAAATATATGAGTCATAAAAATGAACTTACTAAGCAAGTATCATTACTAGTAGATTAATTTTAACACCATTCCCAAAAGGTCAGCTAGACACAAGAAATAATGTAGAAGAAAAACTGTATTCCTAACAGTGAGAATATGTTGTAACTAATCGACTAGGTGATGTCAACATTAGATAGCTAAATGGGTAATTCTCAAGTACATCAGTCATAATTAACACCATCAATGCACTTGTTTGGATAATGTCAAAATTTACCATAGCTCAGATTATATCCACAATTCAAAATGTATATGGAAATACTTATACACACATCTAAAACATATATAAGAAGAAAGTCAAGATTTGCTCAGGAACAATATTACACAGATATTTTGTAAATGCAAAAAAAGGCATAAAACAGGTTTGGTGTTTACTTTATTCTTGTTTGACTTAAAATATAAGCCAAACATGAGAATGTGGCAAACTTTACTAAATGACTCCCAAATGGAAGTGTTCTGAAACCATCTGATAAGATTTTCTGATTTTGTGATTTTGGTTAAAGTGATGATACTGCAAAGGTTTGTGCATGATCAGGTCACTTATTAATGATATAAAACCGCCTATGATTGACTCTTCAGGTTGAATGAAGCAGAAGTCTAGTTCATACTAAGAAAATCAGAAATCAAACAAAAGCACATCTTTGCTATTTGGGATAGACCCAATATGGTAGTTATTTTGAAAGCTCATGGGGGAAGCAACATGCACTTCTAATCAAAATAATAACTCAAAACTTCGCAGAAGGTACTTTATAAACTCAGACTAAGAACTAAAACTGTCATGTATCAGAATAGAGAATGAACTAAAGTATATACAGACTTTTATATATAAGGATGTATAAGCATACATCCTTATATATACAAGTACATACAGGTATATTTATATTTAAAATACATATATACTTATACAGATACTTATATACTTGTGTGCATATATATATATACTTATATACATTTTTAAGAAAAATGTTTATATTCCTTTTGTTAATATTCAGAATTTAGAAAATGGTGGAAAAGAACCTAGTTGACTTTCAGGGATCAAAACCTTAATTAAATATATGAGTCATAAAAATGAACTTACTAAGCAAGTATCATTACTAGTAGATTAATTTTAACACCATTCCCAAAAGGTCAGCTAGACACAAGAAATAATGTAGAAGAAAAACTGTATTCCTAACAGTGAGAATATGTTGTAACTAATCGACTAGGTGATGTCAACATTAGATAGCTAAATGGGTAATTCTCAAGTACATCAGTCATAATTAACACCATCAATGCACTTGTTTGGATAATGTCAAAATTTACCATAGCTCAGATTATATCCACAATTCAAAATGTATATGGAAATACTTATACACACACATCTAAAACATATATAAGAAGAAAGTCAAGATTTGCTCAGGAACAATATTACACAGATATTTTGTCAGTTTCTTAAGGTCCACCATACTCATTGTCAGGGATAAACCATGGCATTAGGTTGTGTCCCATTTTGCTGAAAATTACTTTCTAATATTCTCCACCAGATAAGAATATTCCAAGTCTTTTTCTTTGATTATGAGCAGAATTACTAATTTACATTTTGATTGTACTTCAGATATAAAATACCTATGTTCATGCTATTCACTTGAAGTTGCTCCAATTAAGAATTAATAATCACTAGAACCTCAGAGTAACATCACTCATTTATGAGCAATTCTGCATAAATTATACTTTGGATGCAGTCCAAGATGACTTCATTCCAAGAGCCCAACAGAACCTCTATCTGAGGCACCCTTCACCTTCAAGGAGATTGCACATATGGGTTAAGTCTACATTCTAAAGTGATTCTAGCATATCTTTCCTGAAATGCTTAGTAACCATCAGTGATACCCTAAAAAGCTAAAAACTTCTCACAAAAGTGGAGAACAAATATGCATCAGCTGGTACCATTGTTCCCTAAATTAACTGTCTATATTGTACATATAGTTTATGACTACAACTTACTAATTGTGAGCTTCACAACTATTTGTAGCTAATTCTAAATTCACAGCAAGTTTACTCTTTGTTTCAAAACTTCTTCCTCCTGTACCAAATTATACTGAATGTCTCATTTGCTATGATTTGGTAAAGCCAATGCTTACCTGTAACTTTCAATTCAGTCGTTCTTCTTACAAGTTTTCCTTCATACTTAAGCTCACAAGTGTAATTTCCCCCATCTTCTTCTTGAACTTCCTGGATTAGAAGAGCATTTCCTTTCTGAATTATGATGCTTCTCCACATTTTTGGCTTGCATTCCTGCAGAGGAAATGTTTTCAAGTAAGCAAAAAATAAAAATTCACATTATTAAGTCTTAATACTGGCAAGCTAGTATGTAACACATTTCTGTACTCTTCTCCTTAGTTTTCACAATACATAGCTAAAGAGTTATGTCAATAACCAGAATACCTCACCATACTGTTGATCCTGCTCATGACACCAACTGTCTTGCAGTTCACACTGTTCTCCGAACCCCATGGTCAGCAAGATGCAAGCGAAGAGACTGTAAAAAAGCTCAAGGAGGAGCTGTAGGAACTTCAGATACGTATATTCGCTCCCGGCTGGAAAAGACGCCATAACACAGCTTCTCTTCTGGCTGACACAACAGCCGTAGCAGTAGCCATAATATAACCTCATAAAACATAACCACAATGCCCCTCCAATGTAGCCCCAATGCAGGAGCAGACAGGGCTTTCCTGGTGAAAGCTCCTGTAGGCATCTGGCACAAAGCAGCTCGGGAACAAGAGCTTACCTCGTGACCAAGCGAGTACCTCGAGAAGAGCATGCGCAATGCTGTAAGTGAGCTCAGCTGTTACTTGCACATAATTTACAAAACCTGGGGCAAGAGCAAGAGGCCCTGGGGTGAGAGAGCCTGACCACGCCATCTGGACTAATTTGCTCTTTCCCTACACTCACAAGTGCATCTTATTGTATCCAATTGGAAACATCACAGCTATCATTCTAACAACCACTTTAAAGGTCTGATCCCAAGAGCTGAAAGTCCTTAGTAACATACTGTGAAAACAGAAAAACATACAAGATTTGCAAATGAAAAAGAGGTAGAGCAGTCACGAATTGGCATTTTAATGCCCTAGTTCTTTCTAGATGACAGGGATATATCCTAACAGTTCTAAGAGGGCAGTGTTCACTTAGCAACATAACATACAACAAGGGAGTCTTAGGCATTACTGCATGTGTGTGTGTGCGCGCGCGTGTGTGTGCACGCACGTTAGTCACTCAGTCGTGTCTGACTCTTTGTGACCCCATGGACCTTACTACACCAGGCTCCTCTGTCCATAGAATTCTCCAGGCAAGAATACTGGAGTGGGTTGCCATGCCCTTTTCCAGGGGATCTTCCCGACCCAGGGATTGAACCTGGGTCTCCTGCATTGCAGGGGGATTCTTTAACATATGAGCCACCAGGGAAGCTTAGGCATTGTTGAAAATGCCTATTTTCAAAACTGCTAAAGAGTTATGTCAATAACCAGAATACCTCACCATACTGTTGATCCTGCTCATGACACCAACTGTCTTGCAGTTCACACTGTTCTCCGAACCCCATGGTCAGCAAGATGCAAGCGAAGAGACTGTAAAAAAGCTCAAGGAGGAGCTGTAGGAACTTCAGATACGTATATTCGCTCCCGGCTGGAAAAGACGCCATAACACAGCTTCTCTTCTGGCTGACACAACAGCCGTAGCAGTAGCCATAATATAACCTCATAAAACATAACCACAATGCCCCTCCAATGTAGCCCCAATGCAGGAGCAGACAGGGCTTTCCTGGTGAAAGCTCCTGTAGGCATCTGGCACAAAGCAGCTCGGGAACAAGAGCTTACCTCGTGACCAAGCGAGTACCTCGAGAAGAGCATGCGCAATGCTGTAAGTGAGCTCAGCTGTTACTTGCACATAATTTACAAAACCTGGGGCAAGAGCAAGAGGCCCTGGGGTGAGAGAGCCTGACCACGCCATCTGGACTAATTTGCTCTTTCCCTACACTCACAAGTGCATCTTATTGTATCCAATTGGAAACATCACAGCTATCATTCTAACAACCACTTTAAAGGTCTGATCCCAAGAGCTGAAAGTCCTTAGTAACATACTGTGAAAACAGAAAAACATACAAGATTTGCAAATGAAAAAGAGGTAGAGCAGTCACGAATTGGCATTTTAATGCCCTAGTTCTTTCTAGATGACAGGGATATATCCTAACAGTTCTAAGAGGGCAGTGTTCACTTAGCAACATAACATACAACAAGGGAGTCTTAGGCATTACTGCATGTGTGTGTGTGCGCGCGCGTGTGTGTGTGCACGCACGTTAGTCACTCAGTCGTGTCTGACTCTTTGTGACCCCATGGACCTTACTACACCAGGCTCCTCTGTCCATAGAATTCTCCAGGCAAGAATACTGGAGTGGGTTGCCATGCCCTTTTCCAGGGGATCTTCCCGACCCAGGGATTGAACCTGGGTCTCCTGCATTGCAGGGGGATTCTTTAACATATGAGCCACCAGGGAAGCTTAGGCATTGTTGAAAATGCCTATTGGCTTTCACACTGGCAGTAGTTTAATTACTTGTTATAGTAAAACCTAATATTAATATTCAAAAATCTCTCCCCCCACAGTCAAGACATCTATTCTGGGGATGTTGGGGAGGTTGAGGAGGTTGGGGTGGGGAAGGGGGTAAAGAACATTAGGCTTGAGGAATTCTCTAGAAACATAGGTAAAATAAGGAAACACTTCGTCATAGTAAGGTAATAGAGAAATTATCCACTTACATTCTAAGTTCAGTGATCTGTGACCAGAGGATAAGATTGGGGTTTTGAGGTCAATTCTTTTGCTTTCCTGATAAGAACGTGTTGTTATTGGAATTGGACTTCATTAGAAACAAATGGATAACACTTTTCCATAGACTGACAGAGATACAACAAAAGCAGAGTATGTAAGAATATTCAAACAAATGGCTTTGTCTTTTGGGAAATTTCCTAGACTACATAATGTTTCCCTTTTATCTACAATGCATCTCAAATGTTCAACAAAAGTGGTGATCAAAAGCTGTACAAAGATCAGTGAAGGTGTAGGGGATGGCTGTGAAGGGGGCACTGATGTACTTTATCATTTAAATCCTGAATTTATCAGTTAAGACAATGAAAAAATTGAAAGTGAGGCAGAGGGCCAGAATAACAATTAAGGGCAGTTTCCACTTTCCCCTGGTATATACAACATTTTTCCTACCTCTTCCCCGCCGCCCACTCCCACCCTCGGCACACATATCCTAAATATTCATGTAAAAGTAAAATTGGTGATGACTCTCAATTCCCAGCTCTGTTTTTGCTTGAGTGTGTACACCTGTTTGTAAAATGATTTGGGAGAGTACCTATTTATTAGTTTTTTACTGTAACAAATTTTCTTCTGCTATGATAGCAGAAGTTTGGACAACAAAACGCAAAATAATGACATTTAAGTTCACAGGTATGATATTTAAGAGATATACTTGCTCTATGTCCAATACAACTACCCACGCACACTGTCAGAGAGTAAATAAAACTAATACTATTGAGGGCATCTAGATATAAAGCAGCCTCACTCCTCCCTAGGGTCTTTCCAAAGAACAC
Source organism: Tragulus kanchil (assembly GCA_022376925.1). Taxonomy (NCBI): domain Eukaryota; kingdom Metazoa; phylum Chordata; class Mammalia; order Artiodactyla; family Tragulidae; genus Tragulus; species Tragulus kanchil. Next base: position 57,762,202 of record JAIOJX010000001.1, on the reverse strand, counting down.
TTAAGGGTCTGTCTGAAATTATATTACGTACCATGTCTGACGAGGTTTATCACCTATATGAGATTCGTTTCTGAGTTAAACCTTTGGATATAAGGTTTCTGGGAAAATGAAGAAGAAAGACTGAACAGAAAGGGAAAAAAATAGCCCAGCTGCCACTATCGTCATACAATAATAATCCACAATTATTTTCACACTGCTTCCAACTCTGATAGCCTCAGATTTCTAATGAATCATTCTGAAGGTCATTAAACAAAAATATGGTCCCCCTGGGTATTTTGAGAGGAAAGGAAAATGAAAACTGAGCTGCTTCACTTTCACATAGCAGCGGTGGGGGCAGGCAAATGAGCCCCCACACTCATTTCATTCAAAGACAAATGGCATCATTTTCTAATGTCATTTTTTGGGGAAAGTCCATGTGCAATTATCTCTGATCATTTTCATTTTCTCCACATACTGCTTTGTTCCCCCTCCCCCAGGAATTAATATCTAAAGAACATACAGGAATTACAAAATAATTCCTGGTGAAGAATAGCCTGGAATCTTCGTATGTTCTTTGGGAGAGATACAGATAGTCCCAAGTACTTTTCAAATTGTCATCTAGCCTTCTAAAGGATTCTTCATACCCAGCTGAGTCTTTTTTAACTGTGGCATAGGAAAATGTTATCTTCAGGTTACCACCAGCCCTGTGGGACAATGTAGTATAGATGAAAAGGTGAACAGGATTCAGAGCAAGACAGCTCTAGGTCAAAATCTAGGGTTCACCCAAGTTCTACAATCTTGAACAACTTGTTGAACTTCTTTAGGTCTCAATTTTTTACTCTGCATATGGGGATACCTTATACTCCCATATGAGCAGCCCTAATCCAGAGGCTTACAGAGTTTATTCATTACACTCTTGTTGGTTGACAATATATTTAGTGATCACTCAGCACAGAGAATGCTTTCCATCCCTAAAGTTTTACAATCCTAGATTATATCTCCTCTAAACCGCTGGCTCTGCTTGGTAAAAACTGGTGCTAATAAACTATTGAAAGGGCATCTAGATATAAAGCAGCCTCACTCCTCCCTAGGGTCTTTCCAAAGAACACTTAAGGGTCTGTCTGAAATTATATTACGTACCATGTCTGACGAGGTTTATCACCTATATGAGATTCGTTTCTGAGTTAAACCTTTGGATATAAGGTTTCTGGGAAAATGAAGAAGAAAGACTGAACAGAAAGGGAAAAAAATAGCCCAGCTGCCACTATCGTCATACAATAATAATCCACAATTATTTTCACACTGCTTCCAACTCTGATAGCCTCAGATTTCTAATGAATCATTCTGAAGGTCATTAAACAAAAATATGGTCCCCCTGGGTATTTTGAGAGGAAAGGAAAATGAAAACTGAGCTGCTTCACTTTCACATAGCAGCGGTGGGGGCAGGCAAATGAGCCCCCACACTCATTTCATTCAAAGACAAATGGCATCATTTTCTAATGTCATTTTTTGGGGAAAGTCCATGTGCAATTATCTCTGATCATTTTCATTTTCTCCACATACTGCTTTGTTCCCCCTCCCCCAGGAATTAATATCTAAAGAACATACAGGAATTACAAAATAATTCCTGGTGAAGAATAGCCTGGAATCTTCGTATGTTCTTTGGGAGAGATACAGATAGTCCCAAGTACTTTTCAAATTGTCATCTAGCCTTCTAAAGGATTCTTCATACCCAGCTGAGTCTTTTTTAACTGTGGCATAGGAAAATGTTATCTTCAGGTTACCACCAGCCCTGTGGGACAATGTAGTATAGATGAAAAGGTGAACAGGATTCAGAGCAAGACAGCTCTAGGTCAAAATCTAGGGTTCACCCAAGTTCTACAATCTTGAACAACTTGTTGAACTTCTTTAGGTCTCAATTTTTTACTCTGCATATGGGGATACCTTATACTCCCATATGAGCAGCCCTAATCCAGAGGCTTACAGAGTTTATTCATTACACTCTTGTTGGTTGACAATATATTTAGTGATCACTCAGCACAGAGAATGCTTTCCATCCCTAAAGTTTTACAATCCTAGATTATATCTCCTCTAAACCGCTGGCTCTGCTTGGTAAAAACTGGTGCTAATAGACTAATCAGGAAAAAACAAATCTTCACTAATTGGTTAAGCACCCCCAGCAATGTAGTACTTTAACCAACTGAAAATGTATTGCTCCTAAGAGGCCACTCCAAAACTAATTCTAGCAAGTGGGTAGAGAAACTATATTTTCTTCAGAAGAGCCTTATAGATGATATCCTATTCCAACCAACCCATCCTTCACAAATTTACCTCATTGGCTCCTGCCCACATCTGGATGACTATATCAAATCTCAGAAGTCTTCCAGGTTTTTTTTTACTCCATTAGTTGTATCATCTGGCTGCTGGCTGCTAGCTTACTGATGTCACTGCTTTTGTCCTGCCCCTAAAATCCCCATCATCTCTTTCCTATTGGAGAAACAACATTATCATACTTCATTCCCCCCAGACCAGTTGCCCAATCTTCTGGGCCACAAAGTTTGCAGCACATAGGTCAGGTCTCAAGATGGTTGTTTATCTGAGGCAAGGACAAAGAACCAGACTCTTAAATGTGAACAGGCCCCTAATATTGCCTTCAGTGTGTAATTCCCCTATTATTTTATGCCTTTGAGACCATTAAATTGAACTTAATCAGCTGGAAGGTTTCAGTGTTTTGCTGGAGGTCCCTAAGTTTAATAAAATAGCTTCCATTCATGGCCCGGCTATCGCCTCATAGAACAGTTTGCTATAGGACATCCTTGCTCAGTTAAAATAACATCAGCCTTTAAAGTACAGCTTTCTGGCACTTCCCTGATGGTTCAGTAGTTAAGAATCTACCTTGCATTGAAGGGGACAGGGGTACATACAATAGCTGTACAATCGCTGTGGTTGGGGAACTAAGATCCCACATGCCACGGAGCAACTAAGCCAGTTTGCAACAACTACTGAGCCCTTGCACCACAGTTAGCAGGTCCATGTGCCACTATGAAAGATCCAGCATGACACGATGAAAATCCCAGATACCACAACTAAGATCTGACACAGCCAAGCAAGTAAATAAATATATAAATAAAGTCCAGCTTCCTCCCCTTCTTCCTACCCTTCCCAAGTGGCAGGTGTAACTTTCCAGCAGGTGCTTCATTGGGAACCTATTATAATAAACATAAATATCTGTTGACCAAGTCCCTTGAAGCTGCCAGCCACATTTGGGCCTTAGAGTTCCCATCCTGAAAAATTCCCCACTACATCCACAGTTTGCCTCTGAGATAGTATCAGCACACCCACAGGTATATTTCAATCAGCTCGATCTGTTAATCATTGTTACTTCAGTACTTTTCAGAGTACACGACTCATTTCTCATGCCAATACCAGAAAGATTCATTTAAATATTTATTCTGATTCTGAAGTTCAGACACAAAGCATCTGTGCAACCATAAGGCAATCATATAAAACTAGTCCTATTCAAATAGTTAACACCCATTCCCTCAGACCCAACTTCTCTCCTGTCCCCTGGACACGGGGATATTCCACAGAGCCAACTAGGCTTCTGCCTAACAATTTTTAGGAAACCTGTAACTTTCTTTAAAGATTAAAGAGACAGGAACAAAACTGGGTATCAACCTTGGACTTGTACTTCAAATGCCAGGATAACCCAATGCAGGGAGCCCTTCTCCTCCCTAGCTTTATTTCTCTATCTTCACATTCCTAATATTGAAGTTGGTACCTCCACAGCTGCTGCTGCTGCTGCGTAGTCGCTCAGTCATATCTGATTCTGTGTGACCCCATGGACTATAGCCTACCAGGCTTCTCTTTCCATGAGATTCTCCAGGCAAGAGTACTGGAGTGGTTTTCCAGGCCCTCCTCCAGGGGATCTTTCCAACCCAGGGATCAAATCCAGGTCTCTTGCATTGCAGGTGGATTCTTTGCCACTGAGCCACCAGGGAAGCCATATATATATATATATATACACACATGTATTTGTGACCCCATGGACTGTAGGACCATCAGGCCTTTCTGTTCATGAGATTTTCCAGGCAAGAATACTAGAGTGAGTTGCCATTTCCTTCTCCAACCTCCAAAGCAGCTCAGCCTAAATTTCATATTCTAATATTTGGGATAAAAATCCCAAGAAACATGTTCGCAGGTACCAGGTGCCATTGGGAACCTATTATAAATAAAGCAATAAAAAATCCAGCTTCCTCCCCTTCTTCCTACCCTTCCCAAGTGGCAGGTGTAACTTTCCAGCAGGTGCTTCATTGGGAACCTATTATAATAAACATAAATATCTGTTGACCAAGTCCCTTGAAGCTGCCAGCCACATTTGGGCCTTAGAGTTCCCATCCTGAAAAATTCCCCACTACATCCACAGTTTGCCTCTGAGATAGTATCAGCACACCCACAGGTATATTTCAATCAGCTCGATCTGTTAATCATTGTTACTTCAGTACTTTTCAGAGTCCCGACTCATTTCTCATGCCAATACCAGAAAGATTCATTTAAATATTTATTCTGATTCTGAAGTTCAGACACAAAGCATCTGTGCAACCATAAGGCAATCATATAAAACTAGTCCTATTCAAATAGTTAACACCCATTCCCTCAGACCCAACTTCTCTCCTGTCCCCTGGACACGGGGATATTCCACAGAGCCAACTAGGCTTCTGCCTAACAATTTTTAGGAAACCTGTAACTTTCTTTAAAGATTAAAGAGACAGGAACAAAACTGGGTATCAACCTTGGACTTGTACTTCAAATGCCAGGATAACCCAATGCAGGGAGCCCTTCTCCTCCCTAGCTTTATTTCTCTATCTTCACATTCCTAATATTGAAGTTGGTACCTCCACAGCTGCTGCTGCTGCTGCGTAGTCGCTCAGTCATATCTGATTCTGTGTGACCCCATGGACTATAGCCTACCAGGCTTCTCTTTCCATGAGATTCTCCAGGCAAGAGTACTGGAGTGGTTTTCCAGGCCCTCCTCCAGGGGATCTTTCCAACCCAGGGATCAAATCCAGGTCTCTTGCATTGCAGGTGGATTCTTTGCCACTGAGCCACCAGGGAAGCCATATATATATATATATACACACATGTATTTGTGACCCCATGGACTGTAGGACCATCAGGCCTTTCTGTTCATGAGATTTTCCAGGCAAGAATACTAGAGTGAGTTGCCATTTCCTTCTCCAACCTCCAAAGCAGCTCAGCCTAAATTTCATATTCTAATATTTGGGATAAAAATCCCAAGAAACATGTTCTTGAGCATGGTACTTGACTAATCTAAGCCTCAGCTGCTTTATCTATTTTTTGAAAGTTGGTAATGGTAATAATATTTGCTAAATAGGGGTAATTATTAGCATTCAATGAGGTAATACATATAAGTACCCCATAATATAGAGCACCACATGCTAAAACCACTCAGTAAATATTAATCATAAAGAAGGCCAAGTGCCAAGGAATTAGTGCTTTCAAACTGTGATGCTGGAGAAGACTCCTGAGAGCCCTTTGGACTACAAGGAGAGCAAAACAATCAGTCATAAAGGAAATCAACCCTGAATATTCACTGGAAGGAATGATGCTGAAGCTGAAGCTCCAATAGTTTGGCCACCTGATGCAAAGAGCTGACTCATTTGAAAAGACTATAACCCTGGGAAAGATTGAAGGCAAAAGGAGAAGGGGATGACAAAGAATGAGATGGTTAAATAGCATCACTAACTCAATGGATGTGAATTTGAGCAAATTCCAAGAGACAGTGGAGGACAGAGAAGCCTGGTGTGCTGCAGTTCATGGGGTGATAAAGAGTCAGAAATCACTTAGCAACTGAATGAAAACAATAAATTATTCTATTATTGTTGTTACCCTCAGTATCCAGCTTTCAGATTACATACACATCTATATGGATATGTTAATAACTATTAGGAGTTAATGTGGCTCATATTTCTACCGGAGTCTGGAGACCATCCACAACATAATTCAAAGTTGTCATCCCAAAGAAGGAGCTGATTTACTGCTTCTTATCTGGCATACAAAGGACTTGGAAGTTGTTACTACTATCCTAACAACAAGAAAGAAAAAAGACTGAACAACCTTAAACTCAATAACTCCTTTTATTTCCATCAGGTAATTGAGGCCACAGTAAAAGCCACTGTTCCAGAAACTAGAGAGACAGGTGGACACACAGAATCACAGTTCACTGGGAGCAGAAGCAGTCTCAGGAGCCAGCAACAGGTAGGAACACTTAAAGGATAATTGACTAATTTCTGGAGATTTATTGTGAACTAGTTTGAGAAGTAAAAATCCATGAGGTCCCAATCTTGGAGTGGTCCACACTTTGCTAAGTTTTACCTCTAGAAGCCTCATCAGGATGAAGATCAGACAAAAATCAGGTTTACGGCAGAGAATGGGGAAAGTAAAACATTTTGAAATATACCCAGATAGTCTGCCCATAAAGGACCTGGAATACAGGAAAAATACAACCCCAGTCTCCTCCAGCCTTTAAAGTGGGGGAAAAAATAGTCAGCTCCAGTCCTCTCTTTCCTTTCTGATAGGAAAGAAGATGATAAAGATGTAGTATAAATGCACCTGTAATTCCAGAAGAAGAAGGGGAGAAAGGAATAGAAGAATTATTTGAAGACACTCTACTGTTGAATTATCCAAGATTACTCCAGACTGGGCATGAACAGAGAGGTTTGGTATGCAGGTAGCCTACTATGAGCATGTGAGCTGAGTTCTGAACAATATATAAAAGGCAGGCAAGCAGGGCATACTGGAGAGAGGGAGCAATGTGTGTAGAAGACTCAGATAGAAAAAAGCATGGAGTGGTAAAAAAAATACGAATAGTTTTGCTTTCTTGAGAATGGCGTTGAGTAGTCTAAGGCCAGATATTTAAATTCTGTTGCAAGATATTTGCATGTTGTCAAGTTTCAAATCCCAGCACCATCACTGTATAACCTATCTCATAAAGCTGTTCTAATAACTGAATTAGCTAATGAATAATCATGTGTGGTACAGTGTCAGGCTCTGTAAATACTCAACAACAAAAAAAACCCTACTAACTGAAAGTGTTTATAGAATCACTGAAGTGCTTTTAATAGTAACATACTATAATTAGATTATATGCATTTCTAAAAGTTCTTTTAATGGATATATAGAAGGTAGTCAGGTTATAAAAAGAGACATTTCTTAAAAGGCTTTAACTTTGATCTGTTTTTATCCCTTGAAAGTCATTAATGTAATTGAGGATACAAAGACAGACCCTTTTAAGCTTCAATTCTTATAACAATTGAGGAAAGATCAAACTCCTGTTAAATCAGAGAAAAACAAACAGGTCAAAAATTTAAAAAGTTGGAAAAAACATATTGTTTTCATAAATTCAGAAAATGGACAGTCAAAACTCAACCTTTAAAACCTTTATTCCTAATCACCAAAACCCAGAAGCAAATGGTCATCAGTGCGTGAATAGCTAAACAGTGGTACATCTCTACAATGGAATATTGAACTCTTGCTAAGCAATAAAATGAATGAACTATGGATAAATACCACAACATAGACAAATCTCAAATGCATTATACTAAGTGACTGAAGACAGGCACAAAAGGCTAGATATCATATTATTCCATTTATATGACAATCTGGAAAATACAAAACTATAGGAATAGAAAATAGTTATAAAAATAGAAACACCCTATGACCCAGGAATCCCACTATTAGGCTTATATCCTGATGAAATCAAAACTGAAAGAAGCACCTGTATCCCAATGTTCATTGCAGCTCTCTATACAATAGTCAGAACTTGGAAGCAACCTAGATGTCCATCGACGAATGAATGGATACAGCAGCTCTGGTACATATATACAATGGAATACTACTCAGCTGTTAAAAGAAATGCAGAAGACTCAGTCCTAATGAAGTAGTTGGCTCTAGAACCTATCATCCAAAGTGAAGTAAGTCAAAAAGAGAAAGACAAATACAGTATACTAACACATATATATGGAATCTAGTAGGACGGTCTTGATAACACACGCAGGGAACTTATGGAAAAACAGACAGAGCATAGACATAGGGACATTGTGGGGAAGAAGTAGGGAGGGGGAGGCATGGAGGGAGTAACATGGAAACCTATACTGTCATGTGTGGAAAAGATAGCTATTGTCATTGTGCTAAGGGAATAGGAGTGCTTACAATGGCATGGGGCGATGGTCCAGAGGGGTGGGATAGGGGAACTGGGGGGATGGGGACCAGGGATATGCGTATGGCTGATCTGGGAACATACATGTCTGTGAACAACAAAACTCTGTAAAACCTTTAAAACAAATAATAATAATAAAAAAAGAAAATAGTTATCTTTCTAGCAAAGATTAGGGCTGGGAGGAAGGGATCAAACACTAAAGGATGTGGAGAAAATTGGAATGACAGAAATGTTCTATATCCTGTTTATGATGTATATATATGTCAAAACACATACAAATAAAAGGATATACTTTTGTTTGTAATTTATACAGAATAATGTGACTTAAAAAAAGAAAAAAACCTTCAATCTTAAATTCCCAATTAGAGATTTAGATGTCTGGGTAACTTTATTTCTACCTTCCAACAAAGATTTCCCTTTCTGTAGTAGAAGCAAGAATCAAGTAAAGACTTTAGTATTTAAATTTTTATAACATGTTTGAGACATATGGCAGACATTATTAAGTCTACTTTATATGGGGGGAAATAGAGGTCCTGTTGGCAGTTGTTAGTTGCTCAGCTGTGTCAAACTATTTGCAACCCCATGGACTGTAGCCCACTAGGCTCTTCTGTCCATGGAATTCTCCATGCAAGAATACTGGAGTAAGTTGCCATTTCCTATTCCAGGGGATCTTCCCAACCTAGGGATCAAACCCACATCGTTGGTGTCTTTTGAATTGGCAAGTGGATTTGTTACCATTGTGCAACCTGGGAAGCCCCTAGGTGACATCCTAGAGGCCCAGTGGCATCCTATTACTCATCCATATTAATGCTGCAATGGTAACCAGCATCCAAGTCTTCAGACTCAAAGACTGATGCTTTTTACATATATCAAATACCCATTCCTCAAAAAGCAACCCATCCTTCTTATAACTTGCAAATAGTAAATAATCATAATCCAATCCCTAATACCATATCTAAAAATAAAAACAAAAATTAATGAGTTTTAAATCTTGTGTCACTTACTGTGGTTTTAGGGTACACAAAACTGAAAGCCTTCATGGGATTCCTAGCTCACTCCTTTTGGATAAAAGTATCTTTGAATATCCTAGTTAAATAGATTAATATTTTAAAGATGCAGTACAATTCTATGGTTACAAAACAAGGTACATATTAATATTATATTTTTGAAAGGGATTCAAAATCCCCAAGCATGTTGCTAAACCAATTTTTTTTTTTTTTTTTTTTTTTTTTAGCAAAACATGTGTGGTCAGTTGGGGCTGCATGGCATTGTGAGATCTCCAATGACCTTTTTCCCTCTTTAAGAAAATTGTCATGGGCTTTCCCTGGTGGTCCAGTGGGTAAGGACACTGCCTTGCAGTGCAGGGGGCGCCAGTTCGATCCCTGGCGTGGGAAGATCCCACGTGCCACGGAGCGGCTGGACCGATGTGTCCAATTACCGAGCCGGAGCTCTGGGGTGCATGCACCCAGAGCCGGTGCTTTGCGACAACAGAGGCCACCACAATGGGTGGCCCACAGGAGCCAAGGAACAAAGACGGATGAAAATAGAGAAATGAGAGACCAATAGAAGTGGCCCACCTGCTTCCCTCCCTCCCCAAGCCGACCCCTGCCCTAAATAAATAAATAAATAAATCTTTAAAAAAAATTGTCAGGATTTTCTGGGAGACAAGATGGTAGAGTAAAAAGATTTGTGCTCACCTCCTCTCACAAAAACACCAAAATCAAAACTTACTGTTGATACAACCATTATGGAAGACAGTATGAAGATACCTTAAAAAACTAAAAATAGAAGCACCATATGACCCAGCAATCCCACTATTAGGCATATATCCTGATGAAACCAAAATTGAAAGAGACACCTGTACCCCAATGTTCATTGCAGCACTCTATACGATAGCTAGAACATAGAAACAACCTAGATGTCCATTGACAAATGAATGGATAAAGAAGTTATGGTGCATATATACAAAGGAATACTTCTCAGCCATAAAAGGAAATGCAGAAGAATCAGTACTAATGAGGTGGATAAACCTAGAACCTATTATACAAAGTGAAGTAAGTCAAAAAGAAAAGGACAAATACAGTATACTAACACATATATATGGAATCTAGCAAGATGGTACCAATAAATGCACATGCAGAGCAGCGATGGAGAAACAGACATAAGGAGTGAAACTGGGGACATTGGAGGGAGAGAGAATCAGATAAGAGGTATGGAAGGAGCAATGGGGAGGCCTACACTGTCATATGTAATAGAGATAGCCACTGTGGTTAAGCTGTAAGACTAAGAGAACCTACATGGGGACTAAGCATCAACATGGAGGAGGGGGAAGGTGGAAGTGGGAGGGAGAGCTCAAGTGAGAGGGGTCAAGGATATACCTATGACTGTTGTGGGATTATGTATACCTGTAAACAAGAAAACTCTAAAAACATATAACAACAACTTCACTGTATACCTGAAGTTAATGCAATATTGTAAAACAAATATACCCCCCAAAAAAACTTACTATTGACCAACCATTGACAAAAAGACTAGAACTGACCTAAAAGGACATTCTATTAATACATCCAAAGACAAATAAGCCACAATGAGATGGTAGGAGAGGCACTTTCTTGATATAATCAAATTCCATAATTGTGAAGCAGGTGAACCACAAACTAGAAAGTAATTATATGGCAGAGGTTGGCCCACAGGAGTGAGAGTTATAGCCCCATGTCAGGATCTCCAGCTTTGGGGTATGGCATCAGGAAAGGGAGCCTTCAGAGCATTTGGCTTTCAAGGCAAATAAGGCTTGAGTATATAGAAGCTCCATAGGACTGAGGGAAACAGATTCCATTCTTGGAGGATGCATACAAGGTTTCACATGTGTGAAGACCCAGGGTAAAGCAGTGACTCCATAGGAACCTGGGCCAGACCTACCTTTGTGCTTTAGAAGCTGTCCTGGGGTATTAGTGGTCAGCTGAGACACACTGCAAGGGCATGGACACTGGTGGCAGAAGCCCCAGGGAATATTCATCAGTGTGAGCTCTCCCAGAGGTCACCATTTTGGCACCAAGACCTGGCCCCACCTAACAGTTTGCAGGCTGCAGTGCTGGGCTGCCTCAGACCAAACAACCAACAATGTAGGAACACAGCCCCTCCATTAACAGACAGGTTGCTTAAAGTCATCCTGAGTCCACAGCTACCTCTAGACATGCCCCCTTTGACACAGCCCTGCCCACCAGGGACAAGACCTAGCTCCATCCACCAGTGGGCATGGACCAGTCCCTCCCACCAGGAAGACTGCACAAAATCTGTAACCAACCTCACACAAGAGGTAGACACTGGGATCAAGAGGAACTACAATCCTGCATCCAACAGAATGGAAACCACAAACACAGAAAACAAGAAAAAATAAGATGACTGAGAAATACATTATAGATGAAGGAGTAAGATAAAACCCCTAGAAGAACAACTAAGAAAAGTGGACATAAGCAATAAGCTAAAAAGGAAGTCAGAATATAGATTTTGGAAAAAGAATGAAGGCACAGACCAAGAAGATAGAAGAAATGTCTAATAAAGAACCAGAAGACTTATAAAACAAACAGATATGAACAATAATATAACTGAAATGAAAAATACACTGGAAGGAATCAATAGAGGAATAAATGAGATAGAAGAACAAACAAGTGAACTGGAAGACAGATTGGTGAAAATCACTGCCATGAAATGGAATAAGAAAAAAGGAGTGAAAATAAATGGGTCAGTCTAAGAGACTTCGGGGACACCATCAAACACACCAACAGGAGCATTATAGGGGTTCCAGAAGGAGAAGAGAGAGAGAAAATGTCTGAGAAAGTATTTGAAGAGATAGTAGCCAAAAACATTCCTAACATGGGTAAGGAAACACTCAAAGTCTATGAAACACAGATAGTCTCATATGGGATAAACTCAAGGAGGAACTTGACAAGACACATATTAATCAAACTGGCAAAACTTAAAGACAAAGAGAAAATATTAAAGGCAACAAAGGAAAAACAATAAACATACAAGGAAATGCCCATAAGGCTATCAGCTCATTTTTCAGCACAAATTTAACATATTTACAAAATAGACACAGACTCACAGACTTTCAAAACAAATTCATGGTTACCAAAAGGGAAAGGTAGAGTGAGGCATAAATTAGGAGTTTGGGATTAACATACACACACCACTCTATATAAAATAGGTAATCAACAAGGACCTACTGTATAACATAGTGAACTCTACTCGACATTCTGTAATAACCTTTATGAGAAAAGAATCTAAAAAAGAATGGATATGTATAATTTAAAAAGAAAGGATATGTATCTGTATAATTGAATCACTTTGCTGTACACCTGAAACTAACACAACTTTCTAAAAATCAACTATACTTAAATACAAAATTAAAAATAAAATTAAAAAATAAAGCTTTGCATTACCTCAATTGGCATCAAGAAAAAAGGAAAACTTTCAGACTATATAGAAAGATAAGGGCTTCCCAGGTGGTGTTAGTGGTTAAAAAAAAAAAAAAAATGCCTGCCCACTCAGGAGACATAAGAGATGCAGGTTCGAACCCTGAGTCGGGAAGATCCCCTGGAGGAGGGCACAGGAACTGACTCCAGTATTCTTGCCTGAGAATCCCATGGACAGAGAAGCCTGGGCCTCTATACTCCATATGGTTGCATAGCAAGATAAATCAAGCTAAAGATGTTAACTCTGGAAGCTTATCTCATTGTAATGAGTGACAGCATTAAGAAATGGTTATTACTAGATTATTATTTAGTAGATGAAATAAGTTCCTCACAATCCATCTAGAATTTTTTTAAACGTGGTATGAGTCAGGTATCGATTTTTCCCAAGTGAAGAGTCAGTTATATGCACATCATTTTCAATGAGACATTATACCCCTTCCATACTCATAAAATGAAATATTCTTATATACTCATATATGTATAATTTATTTCTGGATTCTCTATTCTATTCAACTGACCTATTTATCATTTATTAAACTTACTATTTTAATTATACTGTTTTGTAGTAATTTCAATATCAGTTGCAATAAGTTCTCTATTATTGAATTTTTCCAAAATTTCATTTGCAAAGCTGATACACTCATTCATACACATGAATGTTATAATGTTTACATTGTTTAATTTTGTTTAATTCATATTTTAGCAAATGGGATTATTTCTATGACATTTGAAATAACTGAACTTTTTTCCTACGAGATCTTCCAATGCAGAAATATATTCTGTCTTTCCATTGATTTAGATTATATTTTGTATCCTTTAATAAAATTATATATTTATATAGGTTTCCTCCCATCATTGCTAAAATGTATTCCAAAGTGTTTTATAGTTTTAATTGTTGCAAATAGGATCATTTCATTGATTTTCCTTTACATGTCTAACTGATTATTGACAAATCTCATGAATTCTATTTTTTGTAGTTCAGTCACCTGGGTTTCCTTGGTAGAGTCTTATACAATCTGAAAAGTAAAAATATTTTTCTCTTCTTTACCAATAACTGTATAGTTTATTTAATTTTCTTTTGGCATCAGCTAGAACCTCCAAAACAATATTAAATAATATTGAATAATAGTACTGATAGAGCTCATTCCTATGTTGTACATCATGGATGGAGGATATAAGACTGTTTAGAAGCATGTTTATGCAATACTGTGACTATATAATAAAAACCTAGGAAAAACATGAATATCCATCTAAAAAATGGTTGAATAAGGGGAAATATATATCTAGCCTATAAACAATGATGCAGCTATTAAAATGAACTAGATATCAACATGCACATAGTAGACCACCCAACAAATACATAACAAATGAATGGATGAATTTACAGTGATCCATCTGTAAATACCCTTATCCATCCCATTTTAACCAATGGCAAGCATCTGAAATAAAGATAATTGGGATAAGGAAAAGGATTCAAACCTTGTCCTCATTAACATCAGCCTTTTATCAATTGAGATAACTAATTACAAGGATGTGTAGTTTTTTATTCTGTTTTTTTTCTTTAATGATTTCTTTGGCAATTAGTCTCTAGATTTTCTTTTATTTTTTATTTATTTATTTATTTTTGGCTATTCTGGGTTTTCACTGCTGCCACAGGCTCTTCTCTAGTTGCAGGGAGTAGGGGCTATCTCTAGTTGAGGTGAGCAGGCGTTTTGTTGCAGTGACTTCTTTTGTTGTGGAACTCGGGCTCTAGGGCTCATGGGCTCAATAGTTGTGGCTCCGAGGCTGAAGAGCACAGGCTCAATAGCTGTGGCTTGTGGGCTTAGTTGCTCTGCAGCATATGGGATCTTTCCGGATCAAGGATCAAACCCGTGTCTACTGCATTGGCAGGTGAACTCTTTACCACTGAGCTACCATGCAAGCCACTAGATGTGTGTTTTATCCCAAGGTATGTACTTGTGTTTTCATTGGCAATGTCCTATTAAGGTTTAGAAAATACTTTTGTTTTAATTTTTGCAAATAGGATCATTTCATTGATTTTCCTTTACATGTCTAACTGATTATTGACAAATCTCATGAATTCTATTTTTTGTAGTTCAGTCACCTGGGTTTCCTTGGTAGAGTCTTATACAATCTGAAAAGTAAAAATATTTTTCTCTTCTTTACCAATAACTGTATAGTTTATTTAATTTTCTTTTGGCATCAGCTAGAACCTCCAAAACAATATTAAATAATATTGAATAATAGTACTGATAGAGCTCATTCCTATGTTGTACATCATGGATGGAGGATATAAGACTGTTTAGAAGCATGTTTATGCAATACTGTGACTATATAATAAAAACCTAGGAAAAACATGAATATCCATCTAAAAAATGGTTGAATAAGGGAAGTATATATCTAGCCTATAAACAATGATGCAGCTATTAAAATGAACTAGATATCAACATGCACATAGTAGACCACCCAACAAATACATAACAAATGAATGGATGAATTTACAGTGATCCATCTGTAAATACCCTTATCCATCCCATTTTAACCAATGGCAAGCATCTGAAATAAAGATAATTGGGATAAGGAAAAGGATTCAAACCTTGTCCTCATTAACATCAGCCTTTTATCAATTGAGATAACTAATTACAAGGATGTGTAGTTTTTTATTCTGTTTTTTTTCTTTAATGATTTCTTTGGCAATTAGTCTCTAGATTTTCTTTTATTTTTTATTTATTTATTTATTTTTGGCTATTCTGGGTTTTCACTGCTGCCACAGGCTCTTCTCTAGTTGCAGGGAGTAGGGGCTATCTCTAGTTGAGGTGAGCAGGCGTTTTGTTGCAGTGACTTCTTTTGTTGTGGAACTCGGGCTCTAGGGCTCATGGGCTCAATAGTTGTGGCTCCGAGGCTGAAGAGCACAGGCTCAATAGCTGTGGCTTGTGGGCTTAGTTGCTCTGCAGCATATGGGATCTTTCCGGATCAAGGATCAAACCCGTGTCTACTGCATTGGCAGGTGAACTCTTTACCACTGAGCTACCATGCAAGCCACTAGATGTGTGTTTTATCCCAAGGTATGTACTTGTGTTTTCATTGGCAATGTCCTATTAAGGTTAGAAAATACTTTTGTTTAGAAATAGGATAAAGGGAATCTACACTCTTGTGTCAAGTGTTCTCAGTGAATAATGAGGTTGTTCTAGTGTTCTTCTAGTTCAATAAAGAAAATAATCTTTATCTCTCATTTCAAAAATGTTTCTAAAAGCTTTGACATCATTGTATGTTCTGTGCTAGTATCTAGTCAGTCAGTCAGTTCAGTTGCTCAGTCGTGTCTGACTCTTTGCAACACCATAGGATTGCAGCACGCCAGGCTTCCCTGTCCCTCCCCATCTCCCTGAGCTTACTCAAATTCATGTCCATTGAGTAGGTGATGACATCCAACTAATCCTCTGTCATCCACTTATCTTTCTGTCTTCTATTTTTCGCAGCCTCAGGATCTTTTCCAACAAGTCATCTCTTCACATCAGGTGGCGGAAGTATTGGGACTTCAGTTCAGCATCAGTCCTTCCAATGAATATTCAGGGTTGATTTCCTTTAGGACTAACTGGTTTGAGCTTCTGGCAGTCCAAGGGACTCTCAAGAGTCTTCTCCAACACCACAGTTCAAAGGCGTCAATTCTTAGGCACTCAGCCTTCTTTATGGTCCAACTCTCACATAGATCCATGACTACTGGAAAAACCATGGCTTTAATTATATGCACCTTTATCAGCAAAGTGATGTCTCTGCTTTTTAATATGTCTAAGTTTGTCATAGCTTTTCTTCCAAGGAGCAAGCATCTTAATATCATGGCTGCAGTCACCATCTGCAGTGATTTTGGAGCCTAATAAAATAAAGTCTGTCACTGTTTCCAGTGTTTGCTCATCTATTAGCCATGAAGTGATGGGACCAGATGCCATGGTCTTCATTTTTTGAATGTGGAATTTAAGGCCAGTTTGTTCACTTTCCTCTTTCACCTCTATCAAGAGGCTCTTTAGTTCCTCTTGGTTTTCTGCCATAAGGGACATCATCTACATACCTGAGGCTATTGATATTTCTCCTAGCAGTCTTGATTCCAGCTCATACTTCATCCAGACCAGCATTTAGCATGATGTACTCTGCATATAAGTTAAATCAGCAGGGTGACAATATACAGCCTTGATATACTCCTTTCCCAGTTTGGAATTAGTCCATTGTTCTATATCTGGTTCTAACTGTTGGTTCTTGTCCTGCATACAGCTTTCTTAGGAGGCAGGTAAGGTGGTCTTGTACTCCCATTTCTTTAAGAATTTTCCAGTTTGTTGTGATTCACACAGTCAAAGGCTTTGGCTCAGTCAATGAAGCAGAAGTAGATGTTTTTCTGGAAATCTCTTAATACCTGAGGCCCATTCATAGTGTCAAGTAGAAGTGGTAAAAGTGTAGCATCTCCACTCACTTCTTTTTGCTAAGTAATAGAGTTCAGATAAAGGCGTTACAGCCCCCTTATATGTGTCTCTTACAATCCCTGGACAACCAGGATAGACTAACTCATTCATCTTTATGAACACGCCCCCATGCCATATGAGCCACCTCTACCTTCCTATCCAGCTGTGACTACCTGCAGGTGTGGAAGAATAGTCCTCAAAGGCCTGCCATAACAGGATTGTTGGAAAAGAATCAAGTTTAAAGATTACATATATTTGAAAAGAAGACTGAGAAAAAGATCATGCAACACATATACTTTTCTCTGTTAAAACAATGGAGATAATACATTGTACATTTCTAACTTCGGATATATCCCAGAATTAACTCTGGAGAAGTATGTCATCCTCTTTTCATTGCTGTTGCCAGAGGAAAATCACTTTATGCTCAGTCTGGTAGGAATGTACAGATGCCAAGGCAAGCAAGGTATGTTATGGAATTATTGACTAAAACAGAAACGTTTCCCCAATACATCAATACATTTTTTCAAGGATTTACTTGAAGCCCTGTGTGAAAAGTGGGGTTAACAACACAATTGGGAGCTTTAGACAGTCTAACTTTTGGTTTTAATTTTTCACCCTGATCCATTTGTATAGGGTAGTGGGTAAGTGGAAGGGCCTTGGTGCCAAATTGCAAGTCACAAACTACTGTGTGAGTTTTGTTAAGTCACTTAACTTGTCTAAATCTCCTTTCACTTATTTTATAAAATAGGGATAATAATAATACCTATTTAGGACAGAAGAGATTAGCATTGAGAATCTAGAAGTTGAATTCATTTATCTAAGTTATTTAAAATAGAATCTGGCATATAGTAAGTAGTTAATAAATGTTGCTCATTATTATGATTATTATTTATCACCTGTAAAATTGTTGTAGAAATATTAAGTGCTATTATCCAGGCAGAACAGGAGAAGCCCTTTGCTTTACCATTATGGGTCCATTTCTAAGAAAGAGTAAGGGTTAGCTTTTCTCAGGGAATAAACTGCTTTAGCATACAATGACAATGGTGGTGTCTAGCGATAAGAAGAAAGGAGAAAAAAGAATTTAGTGAAAAGATAAAAGATGTGATAGAATGAACATTATAAAAGAAAGCTCATGACCTGGACTTTACTGCTATTTGCCCTTGAGCTGGTCCACCTCCCTTCCTGAACTACAAAACTGTAATAAAATCTTTTTACCCTATCTTAGAAAAGTGCCAGATGGCACTAGTGGTAAAGAAGCTGCCTGCTAATGCAGGAGACAGATGTAAGAGATGTGGGTTCAATCCCTGGGTTGGGAAGATCCCCGGAGAACGGCATGGTAACCCACTCTAGTATTTTTCCCTGGAGAATCCCATGGACAGAGGACCCTGGTGGGCTATAGAGTACAGGGGCACATAGAGTCAGACATGATGAAAATGACTTAGCACTTAGAAAAGTGCCCACAGAAGAGGCTGTGTTTAGTTCTAGGCCTATTGCTGGAGGGGGTAGTTATTACTAAAATAGACTCTGGAATAACTCTGTCTTGAATATAAAATGAGCCTTTGTTAGCTGAGTAGCTTTCGACAAGTCTCTACATTCCTCTAATACTCAACTTTTTGTCTATTAGATAAGGATAATAGTGCCCACCACACAAAGCTGAATTGAGATTTAAGTGAGATAATGTACAGGCCAAACTTAATGCAGTGAATGGCACACAGTAAGTGCTGAAGGAATATTAACAAGGCTCATGATGGCATGAACAATCCCACTAAATATGGATATTCTATATTTATGCATAATGAACATTATGTTCCATTTTATCTGGTGGAATACTGAATAATAAAGGGAAAAGGGGGAATGACTATTCACAAAGAGACTGAGGTTCCAGTTCAGGACATGCTTTAGACATCTCTTGTCAAGTTCCCCAGGTATGAAGATGCTGTGAGTGTGCATGTGTGTGTGCTCAGTTATGTCTGACTCTTTGCAACCCCATGGACAGTAGCCCTCGCCAGGCTGCTCTATCCACAGGATTTTCCAGGAAAGAATACAGAATTCCCAATATAAAAGCACATGACAACTGTTGGAACTAGGGTTTAGGCTTTCCCGAGAGCTGAGGGTCTGTCGGATCCTATAGAAACAAACTGCACCACCTTTAATGCGTGTTTGGTTGCAATAATGTACACAATACCTATACAGCAAGCCTCCTTGGTCACCTCTAGTCAGCTAGCAGTGTGTCTCAGTCAAATATGACTCTCTGTGACCCCATGGATTGCACCCAACCTGGTTCCTCTGTCCATGAAATTTTCCCGGCAAGAACACTGGAGTGAGTTGCCCTTTCCTACTCCAGGGGTTCTCCTGACACAGGGATAGAACCTGTGTATCTTGCATACCTTGCCTTGGCAGGTGGATTCTTTACCAACCATGCCACCTGGGAAGCCCTGGTCACCTTTGACCGTGTTTAAAAAAAAAAAAAAAAAAAAACTGCACCATGTGTCAACTAGTATGGCTCAGAGGTGGCAATGGGTGCTCAGTCCCTTTTTAGAACCACAGCACCCTAGGCTCCCAACTAGAATACATTCATTGGAAGGTTGTGTGTTTATTTCTCTGCTTCCTCCCCTAGATCGACACTCTGCTCTTGTCTGAGCTACTCTATGCCCAAAGAAGCTATAGCCTATTTGATTCTATTCCCAGGTTTGCCCTCTAAAAATATGCCCACCACACAAAGCTGAATTGAGATTTAAGTGAGATAATGTACAGGCCAAACTTAATGCAGTGAATGGCACACAGTAAGTGCTGAAGGAATATTAACAAGGCTCATGATGGCATGAACAATCCCACTAAATATGGATATTCTATATTTATGCATAATGAACATTATGTTCCATTTTATCTGGTGGAATACTGAATAATAAAGGGAAAAGGGGGAATGACTATTCACAAAGAGACTGAGGTTCCAGTTCAGGACATGCTTTAGACATCTCTTGTCAAGTTCCCCAGGTATGAAGATGCTGTGAGTGTGCATGTGTGTGTGCTCAGTTATGTCTGACTCTTTGCAACCCCATGGACAGTAGCCCTCGCCAGGCTGCTCTATCCACAGGATTTTCCAGGAAAGAATACAGAATTCCCAATATAAAAGCACATGACAACTGTTGGAACTAGGGTTTAGGCTTTCCCGAGAGCTGAGGGTCTGTCGGATCCTATAGAAACAAACTGCACCACCTTTAATGCGTGTTTGGTTGCAATAATGTACACAATACCTATACAGCAAGCCTCCTTGGTCACCTCTAGTCAGCTAGCAGTGTGTCTCAGTCAAATATGACTCTCTGTGACCCCATGGATTGCACCCAACCTGGTTCCTCTGTCCATGAAATTTTCCCGGCAAGAACACTGGAGTGAGTTGCCCTTTCCTACTCCAGGGGTTCTCCTGACACAGGGATAGAACCTGTGTATCTTGCATACCTTGCCTTGGCAGGTGGATTCTTTACCAACCATGCCACCTGGGAAGCCCTGGTCACCTTTGACCGTGTTTAAAAAAAAAAAAAAAAAAAAACTGCACCATGTGTCAACTAGTATGGCTCAGAGGTGGCAATGGGTGCTCAGTCCCTTTTTAGAACCACAGCACCCTAGGCTCCCAACTAGAATACATTCATTGGAAGGTTGTGTGTTTATTTCTCTGCTTCCTCCCCTAGATCGACACTCTGCTCTTGTCTGAGCTACTCTATGCCCAAAGAAGCTATAGCCTATTTGATTCTATTCCCAGGTTTGCCCTCTAAATTTTGTTTGAATTCTCATGGTGACAGGGGAGACATTAGCAAGAAATCAGAAGGTGGCAGTTAAGAAGCGTTAGGGTTTCCGTCTTGAACACTCCCTCTCTATCGTCCTTGCTCTGCTCTTTCCAGGTTCCAGGGACACAGCTCTTTCCCCTTGCCAGGCCTAGAGGTGGATAATTCACTGCTTCTTCCCTTTTTTCTTCCTTTAAGGATAAACACACCTCTGTAAATAATTCCTTCATTCAACTCTCATCTGTGCAATCTTTGACTGTGGTTTATTTCAAGATATACATGTTATTTCCAGTGTCCACACATTCTGAATTGGGTCTATTTCTCTCCTCTGCACTGACTTCAGCAGCTCTCACAATATAGACCATGAGAACGGTTGTTAATTTTTATAAGCACTATTACTTGCAGTGATGAGCCTTCATCCTAACAGTATATAATATTTCTATGTCCTTCCAATGCTTTCTTTCATGTGTTACTTAAATCATCACCCGTCTTCCTATTTGCTCTCATGAGTTGGGATAGAGGAATATTTTCCTCATTTCTAGTCTTTCAAGAAGCTTCGATTGCTTCTGACACCAGCTGATGGAAGTACACGAAAACCAGTAATATATAGGCATCATAGTTCTGAATTATTTAGCTGTGGGTTTGCTGATTCTTCTCAGTTAAACATCTAATACCCAAAACTCAAAATAAAATCTCTCCTGATTTCTCTCCCTTAGCCAGCTATTGACATAAGGTAAAGAATGCATGTGACATCATGCTGAGTTACCTTGTACCACACAACATCAGGCTCCTGATCGGATTTCTTAAAGTCATCCATATCCGGGCAGGAGATCTCCTTTCTTTTAGTGACCTCAGATTTTTCCAAATAGCGGATCCTGCTGTTGTAGCACAGACCTGATTCATTCTCTGCAACAGTCAGGGACATTGACACCTTCATGCAATATGTTGAGTTTCTGTAGGAATAGAAAAATGGTAAAATGGCTTTACTGGGTGTTTACAACTATGTTTGCACTCTATATATTTCAAGAGTATTGACTTTTCTATTTAGGATCTTGCATAGTGATCCAAAACAACATGGACATAGCACAGAAATGTTTTCTACTTCAACTGACAGGAAGATGTAAAACAAAATGTTATTTCTGGCCATCAGAGAGTTACGTAGCTATCAATACATAGAGCAACTGTATCCAGCTTGCGAAATGTAAGTCAGACTTCTTTCCTAGGTGTTAAACATTGCTAGATTGACAATCTGATAGTAAAAACTTATGAGAAAGTCTACAGAATGGAGATGCAACTGTAGAGAATGGACTTGTGTACACAACAGGAGAAGGAGAAGGTGGGACAAATTGAGACAGTAGCACTGACACATAAATACTACTATGTATAAAACAGCTAGTAGGAAGCTGCTATATCACACAGGGAGCCCAACCTGGTGCTCTATGATGGTCTATAGGGATGAGAGAGGAGTGGGGAGGGAGGCTACAGAGAGAAGGGATATATCATGACTGATTTGAGTTGTTACAGAGCAGAAACCAACACAACATTATAAAGCAATTATCCTCCAATTAAAAAATAATTTTAAAAGAGAAAGTCTATAACTAGGGCTTTTTAGCCATTTCTGGTTTGCCCTTATGACCAGTCCCTTAAGAGGCATTTCAAGGATTGTGAATGTTGCCACTGTTTTCTAAGCCAACAGCTTCTTTTACAGGACACATACCCCAAACCAGATCAACATTACAGAAGATACCTGTTAAATCACCCAGTTTTTTAAGGAGTTTTGCTGAGATATGGCAGGGGTAAAATTCTGGTTCCCTACAAGGAACAAATTCCAGTAGAGTGGATTAATTTTATCCACTCAAACAAGAATTATAAAGGAATCTCCGCATTGAATTTTGCCATAAGGCCACTTAAGAAGTCAGAAATTAACTGACTAACAAGGGCATTTATGGAATTCAATTCTGCCTTCATTTCCCTATGCATACTGCATAACTTTTCCCTACCTTACTCTACCTGGATTCCAGAAGATATCGGCCACACAAAAGAAAACTGGAAAGGATGAGGAAGAGATCAGAAGCAGATAGGTAAGATTTAGGAGATCAACTGTAAATCTCTTGGTGTAACATTTCAGAATCATATCTATTCTAAACATCAAGGAATACATGCTGTTAAAAAACACAAACTAGACCCACCTACTAAAATAGTGGAACTGAAAAGAAAAGTCAACACGTGGGACCTCATGAAACTTAAAAGCTTTTGTACAGCAAAAAAATCACCAAAAAGTTGAACAGACACCCCACAGAATGGGAGAAAATCACAGCAAATGAAACAACAGACAAAGAATTAATCTCCAAAATCTACAAGCAACTCAGACAACTCAACACAGGGAAAACGAGCAGCCCAATCAAAAAATGGGAAAAAGATCTAAAGAGACGCCTCTCCAAAGAGGACATACAGATGGCCCAAAAGCACATGAAACGATGCTCAACTTTGCTTATTATCAGAGAAATGCAAATTAAAACCACAATGAGATACCACCTCACACCTGTCAGAATGGCCATCATCAACAAATCGACAGACAACAAGTGCTGGAGAAGGTGTGGAGAAAAGGGAACCCTCTTGCATTGCTGGGGGGAATGTAAATTAATACAACCTCTATGGAAGACAATATGGAGATTCCTTAAAAAACTAAAAATAGAAGCACCCTATGACCCAGCAATCCCACTATTAGGCCTATATCCTGATGAAATCAAAACTGAAAGAGGCACCTGTACCCCAATGTTCATTGCAGCTCTCTATACAATAGCCAGAACATGGACGCAACCTAGATGTCCATCGACAAATGAATGGATCCAGAAGCTCTGGTACATATATACAATGGAATACTATTCAGCTGTTAAAAGAAATGCAGAAGACTCAGTCCTAATGAGGTGGCTGGCTCTAGAACCTATCATAAAAAGTGAAGTAAGTCAAAAAGAGAAAGACAAATATAGCATACTAACACACGTATATGGAATCTAGCAGGACAGTCTTGATAACACACACAGTGAATTCATGGAAAAACAGACAGAGCATAGACATAGGGACATTGTGGGGAAGAAATAGGGAGGGGGAGGCATGGAGACAGTAACATGGAAACCTATACTGTCATGTGTGGAAAAGATAGCTATTGTCATTGTGCTAGGGGAATAGGAGTACCTACAACCACTTGGAGCGATGGTCTGGAGGGATGGGATGGGGGGAACTGGGTGGGGGGAGGGTCCAAGGATATGCATGTGAATGATCTGGGAACATACATGTAAAAAAATAAATGAACAAATAAATAAATTTAAAAAAATAAAACACACAAACTACCAAGAAAACTTGAAAACCGAGTATTTCTACAACTAAGTCATAAAAACCCTGATCATTGGGATTCACATGCCAACCAATAAGATGGCCTCACAATTGTTGCTATTTGTACTACTTAGTACTCATTGAAATTTCACAATATATTAGACACCATACAGAACATAGGAGTGGAGATAGGAGCTGCCCATTGGTTTACAAACTAAGTTAATCAGAAGACTGCTACTTGGATTTCTCTGGTGGAGTTAATTACTGCCAAGAACTCCTGACTATGTGATACCTGCATCATTTGAAGATACTGTTGAAGCATTCCCATTCTGATGTCCAGATGCAATCCCATTATACAATGTAGATTGTAAGCTATTGCTTTTCTCTCTTCCTCAATTTAGGTTCTTAGAAACCAAAGGGTATAATATAGGCCCACCAGGGATCAAATGTAACAACACATAATTCTATTATGAGATGTTTCACAGCTTCTTTAAAAGCCATGAAGCTATAGCCACCAGAATAGTTCTTTACTAAAGACTCAGCTAACAAGGTAAAATTTGGTTCAATCAACTTGGCTCTTTTTTATTTATTTATTTATCTATTTATTTATTTTAAAGTTTTTAGAGTTTTGTTCAACTTGGCTCTTGACTCCAGTTTCAATACTGCAGTGTTAAACATGTTCATGACTCTTTGCTCTCCTTAACACCCTACATGATGTGGCCAATCATAAGATTCTGTCCACTCGATAGGGTGCAGTCACAATGGCACTTACTCTGTTTCTTGAATATCTTAAGCCTATTTGAGCCACAGATGTTTATACTTGCCCTTCTCTTTGATTTTGTATCAATGTGTTTTTGTTAAGTGTGATTTTTGTATCAATTGGTCTAAGTTAATACATAGTAAGTACTCAGCTGTCATGTGTGGAAAAGATAGCTATTGTCATTGTGCTAGGGAATAGGAGTACCTACAACCACTTGGAGCGATGGTCTGGAGGGATGGGATGGGGGGAACTGGGTGGGGGGAGGGTCCAAGGATATGCATGTGAATGATCTGGGAACATACATGTAAAAAAATAAATGAACAAATAAATAAATTTAAAAAAATAAAACACACAAACTACCAAGAAAACTTGAAAACCGAGTATTTCTACAACTAAGTCATAAAAACCCTGATCATTGGGATTCACATGCCAACCAATAAGATGGCCTCACAATTGTTGCTATTTGTACTACTTAGTACTCATTGAAATTTCACAATATATTAGACACCATACAGAACATAGGAGTGGAGATAGGAGCTGCCCATTGGTTTACAAACTAAGTTAATCAGAAGACTGCTACTTGGATTTCTCTGGTGGAGTTAATTACTGCCAAGAACTCCTGACTATGTGATACCTGCATCATTTGAAGATACTGTTGAAGCATTCCCATTCTGATGTCCAGATGCAATCCCATTATACAATGTAGATTGTAAGCTATTGCTTTTCTCTCTTCCTCAATTTAGGTTCTTAGAAACCAAAGGGTATAATATAGGCCCACCAGGGATCAAATGTAACAACACATAATTCTATTATGAGATGTTTCACAGCTTCTTTAAAAGCCATGAAGCTATAGCCACCAGAATAGTTCTTTACTAAAGACTCAGCTAACAAGGTAAAATTTGGTTCAATCAACTTGGCTCTTTTTTATTTATTTATTTATCTATTTATTTATTTTAAAGTTTTTAGAGTTTTGTTCAACTTGGCTCTTGACTCCAGTTTCAATACTGCAGTGTTAAACATGTTCATGACTCTTTGCTCTCCTTAACACCCTACATGATGTGGCCAATCATAAGATTCTGTCCACTCGATAGGGTGCAGTCACAATGGCACTTACTCTGTTTCTTGAATATCTTAAGCCTATTTGAGCCACAGATGTTTATACTTGCCCTTCTCTTTGATTTTGTATCAATGTGTTTTTGTTAAGTGTAAGCAAAGAATTTGTTACTCTTGTTCATCACTCTATTCCTGGGATCTAAGTTAATACATAGTAAGTACTCAGCAGATGTTAGTTGATTAAATGTGTGGGCAACAAAAGGTATGCATTCAAGAGACATGTTCTCTCTGCTCTACTCTGACATAAACTTCACATGGTACCCAGGTGGCTTAATGGTAAAGAACACACATGCCAATGCAGGAGACAAAAGAGATATGGGTTTCAGCCCTGGGTCAGGAAAATCCCCAGGAGAAGGAAATGCCAACCCACTCCAATATTCTTGCCTCGAAAATTTCATAGACAGAGGAGCCTGGCGGGCTACAGTCCACAGGGTTACGAAGAATCAGACACGACTGAGTGACTAACATGACACATATTGTTGAGTTAAAGAATAATTATTTCTATGTGATGTGGCGATTATAAACAATCATCAACACAATAAAAACAATACGCTGACAGCAATGGGTTAAGATATACCACAGGTCTGGGGTGCTACTTGAGAGAAAAGATTCTGGAAGAGGTCAGTTAGGCAACAGGCCTAGTACCAGGAAACCATGAAGGTCTGAAAGGATGAAAAGATATAGTGACCTAAGTGCAAAAAGAAGTTAATCAAGAGAAAGCAAACTAGGGCAAGAAGGAACTTCAGGTACTGTGAATATTGCCATGGAAAAGCTAGAACTTTAGAGGTCAAATTGTTAATAAGAGTGGCACTGAGCCTTCTGCAAGTTTCTCAAATGCCTTCTACAATAAAGCCCAGACACCTAGGCAAGATTTCTTGTTACCTCTCCTAACCTCCCAAAGTATACACTGTATAGGTCATCCCAGCAGCACCTTTTTTAACTTCAGATGAGGATGAAGGCAGGGGACCTTCCCTGGGGATAGCTGATAGGTCAAAGGAGGAAGTGTTCTCTAGCCCTTGCTGTTGTTGTTCAGTTGCTTAGTCATGTGTGAGTCTTTGCAACCCAATAGACTGTAGCACACAAAGATTCACTGTCCTCCACTATCTCCAAGAGTTTGCTCAAATTCGTGTCCATTGAATCAATGATGCTACCTAACAATCTCATCCTCTTCTCCTCTAGCACTACTCACAATCGTGGCCAGGGCTCTGGTCTCTGGCATGTCAAAGGCTGCTGACAAATGTTAGCCCATGAATAAGTCTCAGTATAAAGTCCATGATGACAACCTAGTTCTCTGGAACTCAAGACAAACCCTGGGATTAGTCGTATTGTTTCTCCATTGCTGACCTGGGGGAGCTGTGATCAAGGATGTCTGACAATCTGAGACTCAGGTTGATTTTTATTAGTTGTAGAATCCAGCTCTGGCACAGTTCCTGCTAACAACCTCACATTATTTAGATTTTATTTTGAAAAATGCCGCAGGCCATTTCTATTTAAAATGTTTCCCGCAACTGGGACCTAAAAATGTTACTTTTCTTTCATTAGGTACAATTAGAACTGTGCAAGTTTGAGGAGGCAGACTGACGAGTGTGCAAGAATGGGAATTGTACTTTTTTTCTCTGTCATCCCTTCGTATGCAGAGGAGGACAAGGAGTGCATTCAGGCTTAATATGAGCCAAGGGCTTTCACAGTGATGTTGCAGCAATGCCTTACAATTGTATACATTTGTGATCTTCAAGTATTTCCATATCTCCTATTTTATTTCATTCTAGCAATGATCCAGGAAAAAGTGCAGGGTAAGTATCATCTATATTTTGTATAGAAGTAAAACAGAGATGCACAGAGGGTAGATAACTTGGTCAAAATTATATATCTGGGGGCTTCCCTGGTGGTCTAGTGGGTAAGGACACCACCTTGCAGTGCAGGGGGCGCCGGTTCGATCCCTGGCCTGGGAAGATCCCATGTGCCACGGAGTGGCTGGACCGATGTGTCCAATTACCGAGCCCAAACTCTGGAGGGCATGCTCCCAGAGCCAGTGCTCTGCGACAACAGAGGCCACTGTGATGGGAGGCCGCATGGGCCAGAGAACAAAGATGGATGAAAATGGACAAATGAAAGACCAATAGAAGTGGCCCGCTTGCTCCCCTCCCTCCCCACCCCACACCCACCAAAATAAATAAATAAATAAATCTTTTTTAAAAAAATTATATATCTGGTCAGTGAATTAGAACCAAGATTTTGGCTCTTATCCCAGGTCACTCTCAGAACTTGATGCCAAATTAACTCATGATTTTCCTTACCAACTTGGGGATACTCACAGAAAGAAATGCAGATGTGTAAAGATAACACATGAAAACACTGTTCTAAAATGCACAGCACAGAATTTGCAAAATTATAAAGTCCATGATGACAACCTAGTTCTCTGGCACTCTAGACAAACCCTGGGATTAGTCGTATTGTTTCTCCATTGCTGACCTGGGGGAGCTGTGATCAAGGATGTCTGACAATCTGAGACTCAGGTTGATTTTTATTAGTTGTAGAATCCAGCTCTGGCACAGTTCCTGCTAACAACCTCACATTATTTAGATTTTATTTTGAAAAATGCCGCAGGCCATTTCTATTTAAAATGTTTCCATAACTGGGACCTAAAATGTTACTTTTCTTTCATTAGGTACAATTAGAACTGTGCAAGTTTGAGGAGGCAGACTGACGAGTGTGCAAGAATGGGAATTGTACTTTTTTTCTCTGTCAACCATTCGTATGCGGAGGAGGACAAGGAGTGCATTCAGGCTTAATATGAGCCAAGGGCTTTCACAGTGATGTTGCAGCAATGCCTTACAATTGTATACATTTGTGATCTTCAAGTATTTCCATATCTCCTATTTTATTTCATTCTAGCAATGATCCAGGAAAAAGTGCAGGGTAAGTATCATCTATATTTTGTATAGAAGTAAAACAGAGATGCACAGAGGGTAGATAACTTGGTCAAAATTATATATCTGGGGGCTTCCCTGGTGGTCTAGTGGGTAAGGACACCACCTTGCAGTGCAGGGGGCGCCGGTTCGATCCCTGGCCTGGGAAGATCCCATGTGCCACGGAGTGGCTGGACCGATGTGTCCAATTACCGAGCCCAAACTCTGGAGGGCATGCTCCCAGAGCCAGTGCTCTGCGACAACAGAGGCCACTGTGATGGGAGGCCCGCATGGGCCAGAGAACAAAGATGGATGAAAATGGACAAATGAAAGACCAATAGAAGTGACCCGCCTGCTCCCCTCCCTCCCCACCCCACACCCACCAAAATAAATAAATAAATAAATCTTTTTTAAAAAAATTATATATCTGGTCAGTGAATTAGAACCAAGATTTTGGCTCTTATCCCAGGTCACTCTCAGAACTTGATGCCAAATTAACTCATGATTTTCCTTACCAACTTGGGGATACTCACAGAAAGAAATGCAGATGTGTAAAGATAACACATGAAAAACACTGTTCTAAAAATGCACAGCACAGAATTTGCAAAATTATAAACAAACTTTGCTTTCTATTTCAAAGGTTTAATGCTAGCTACTGTAGGTCACAATTTATTTATTTTTCACAGAAATTTTTGTTTTGACCACTTCTATTGGTCTTTCATTTATCTATTTTCATCCATCTTTGTTCTTTGGCCCATGTGGGCCTCCCATCGCAGTGGCCTCTCTCGCTGCAGAGCACCGGCTCTGGGCGCATGCACTCCAGAGCTCCAGCTCTGTAGTTGGACACATGGGTCCAGCCGCTCCACGGCACGTGGGTTTTTCCCAGGCCAGGGATCGAACCAGTGCCCCTTGCACTGCAATGCTGTGTCCTTACCCACTAGACCACCAGGGAAGCCCCAGAAAAATATTTCTAAGGGAAAATGTTGACTATTTTGGGTTCCTTGAGGAGAAAAGTAAGACCTAGAATTTAAAATATACATGAAAAATACAGACGGCCCTTTTCCAATTCCCATTTATAAAACATGCTAATACTATAAAATCTAAAGCTTTATTTCAAATTTTCAGTTTATATGAATTTGTTGTATCACTAGGGCTAACCTATTGAAAAGAGACTAAATAAATCAGGGAACACTTTCATATCTAAAAGTAGAAGCCCAGGTAAAATGCCTCAGGATATAGATGAAACTTTTCTAAATGGTTCCTTCAATTGTCTTACTCTCATTTCAAAATACTTTCTTTGAAAATTACAGAACAGCCTTAATAGTTAGTAAACTAAAACAAAATTTGTTTTCTGACATTTTTGAAATGTGAATTGATCGCTGTGTATAACTATTAATTAGTCAATTTATGATCATTGGATGATATTGTCCTCAAAATAAAAGAACTACAAACTGATATTATACCAGAGTCAGGGAAGGAAAACAAATAAGCAATAGGATACTAGGCCCTTTTGTGAATTCCATTTCTTGAGAACCACTATAAATAAGATTTTACTGAAAAATATATCTGAACATGTAGAAAAGGAGACTTTCAAATGAATGCAGAAATAAGTACTGTAACCCGTCAGTCTCCTCTGTTCATGGAATCCTCTAGGCAAGAATACTAGAGTGGGTAACCATTCTCTTCTCCAAGGGGTCTTCCTGACTTGGGGATCGAATGCAGGCCTTCTGCACTGCAGGTGGATTCTCTACCATCTGAACCACCAGGGAACACAGAAATCAGTGCATATAACTGAAAACATGCAATTTAATATTTTAAAGGTCAGGAAGAAGAAAAAAGCAGAATATAAATTACTAATATCAGAAATAAAGGAGGTGACATCAATACAAATCTCATATACTCAAAGGGATATTATGAACAGCCATATGCCCAGAAATTTAACACAGACGAAATGGAACACTTTTTTAAAAGGCACAATCTGCCAAAATTCATATAAAAAGAGACAGACAATACAAATAGACATACAGCTATCAAAGTAATTGAATAGATAATTAATAACCTTCCAAAACAGAAAGCACCAGGCCCAGATGGATTCACTGGTAAATTCTATCAAATATTTAAGAGAGAAACTAAATCAATTTTCTAAAATCTTTTTCAGAAGATAAAAGCAGAGGGGACACTTTCTAAGACATTATATGAGGCTATCATTACCCTAGTACTAAAACCAAAGGCATTAAAACAAAACCACAGACTAATATCTCCCATAAACATAGATGCAAAATCCTCAACAAAATATTAGCAAATCAAATCCAGTAATGAAGAAAAAGAACTATATACCACAACCAAGTAAGAGTTATCCTGGTCATCATTCAAAAATTAATTAATGTAATTCATCATATCAACAGGCTAAAGAAAAATCAGATGATCATATCAACAGACACAGAATAAACATTTAACAAAATCTCATTTATAGTAAAAACTCTCAGTAAACTACTACTAGAGGGAAAATTTCTCAACTTGATAAAGAATATCTACAAAAAGCCTACAGCTAACATCATACTTAGTGGTGAGGAACTAGAAATTTTCCCACTATGAACAGGAATGAGGCCGTATGTCCTCCTTCACCACTCTTTTTCAACATTATACTGGAAGTCCCAGTTAAAAATGCAGTAGAAAAGAAAATTAATAGGTTATTTGATTTTTTATATAGAAAATCTGAAATAACTGACAAAAAACTGAAACTAAAAAATATTTATAGCAAGGCTATAGGATATATGGATAGACCTGACACAAAAGTCAATTGCTTTCCTATATGTCAGCAATAAACACATTTTAAATTTGAAACAAAAAACACAATATGATTTATATTTTTAAACACCCTAAACAAAACACATATATATCTAACAATTTACTTGTAAGATCTATATGATGGCAAGTACAAAACTGAGAGGGTGTCCCAGGTGGTGCTAGTGGTAAAGAACATGCCAGCCAATGCAGGAGACATAAGAGACATGGTTCAATCCCTGGGTCAGGAAGATCCCCCGTAGGAGGGCATGGCAATCCACTCCAGTATTCTTGCCTGGAGAACCCCATGAATAATGGAGCCTGGTGGGCTACAGCACATAGGGTCGCAAAGAGTCAGATGAGAATGAGCACACACACGACTGACGCGACTTAGCATACACACAGAAAACTGAGAAGACAGACTTGGAGGACTGACACTACTTGACTTTGAGGTCTACTATAAAGCTACAATTGTTGACACTATAATAATGGCAAATGAGTAGACAAATAGATCAATAGAATACAACGTTCTGGACTGGAAGTAAACCTACATTAAAATAGTAAACTAATCTTTGACAAAGAAGCAAAGGCAATACAATGGAGCAAAGACAGAATTTGTAACAAATGGTGTCAGAACAAAAAATTAGTCTAGACACAGATCTTTACACTCATCATAAATAGTAACTCAACATGGGCCACAGGCCTAAATACAAAATGCAAAACTATAAAATTAGAAGACATAGGAGAAAACCTAGATGACAGTGAATACGGTAATAATTTTTAAATAATAACACCAAAGAAATAATTGATAAGCAGAACTTTGTTAAAATGAAAAACTTCTGCTCTACAAGATTATAGCAAAAGAATTAGAAAAGAAGGCACAGACTGGGAGAAAACATTTGCAGAAGACATGTCTAATAAAGTTATCCAATAGATACAAAGAACACTTAAAAAATAACGATAAGAAAGCAAGTAACTTGACTTAAAAATGAGCAAAAGTTTTCTCCATAAATTTTGAATGTGGTTCTTGCCCCATAATCTTGGTTGTAGATTTCCCCCTTTCAGGACTTTAAATATGTCCTGCTATTACCTTCTGGCCTGCAGAATTTCTGCTGAAAGGTCAGCAGTTAAACCAAATGGGGTTTCCCTTGTATGTTACTTGTTGCTTTTCCCTTGCTACTTTTAATATTCTTTCTTTTTGTTTAATCTGTGTTCATTTAATTAGTAAGTGTCTTGGCGTTTTTCTCCTAGGGTTTAATGTTTTATAGGACTCTTTGTGTTTCTTGGACTTGGTTGACTATTTCCTTTCCCATGCTGGGGAAGTTTTCAACTATAACCTCTTCAAAAATTTTTCATACACTGTCTTTTTATCTTCTTCTTCGGGACCCCTATAATTTGAATATTGGTGTGTTTGATATTATCTCAGAGGTCTCTGAGACTATCCTCAGTTCTTTTCATTCTTTGAACTTTATTCTGTTCTTCAGCAGGTATTTCCACCATTATATCTTTGAGCTCACTTACCCATTCTTCTGCCTCAGATACTCTACTACTGATTCTCTGTATAGTATTTTTAAGTTCAGCAATTTAGTTGTTTATCTCTGTTTGCTTATTCTTACTTTCTTGTACATATTTATTCAGTGTGTTAATTGATTCTTGCATTTTCTCCATTCTATTTTTGAGGTTTTGGATCATTTTTACTATCATTTTTATGAATTCTCTTTGTCTAATTCCTCTTCATTCATTTGGACTTTTGTGTGTCTAGGTTGTTCCTTCATTTGTACAGTGTTTCTCTGCCTTTTCATTATTATTATTAATTTTTGATTTATTGTGTTTGAGGTCTCCTTTTCCCAGGTTTTGAGGTTGCCGCCCTGTATATACATTCATCAGTACCATATTTCTAGATTCCATATATATATGTGTGTGTGTGTGTGTGTGTGTGTGTGTGTGTTACTAACAATATTTATATCTTTCTCTTTCTGACATACTTCACTCTTTAAGGTGAGATGTATGGAAAGAATAACATGGAAATTCACATTACCATATTCAAAATAGATAAACAATGGGAATTTGCTATAAGACTAAGGATATTCAAACAGGGGCTCTGCAACAACCTAGAGGGATGGGATGCAGAGGGAGATGGGAGGGAAGTATAAGAAAGAGGGAACGTATGAATACCTATGGCCGATTCATGTTGACGTTTGGCAGTAAACAACAAAACTCTGTAAAGCTGTTCAACTGAAAAAATGAAAAAAAGAAGATACACCAATGACAAATAAGCATTTGGAAAGATGTACATCACATGTCATCAGGGAAATACAAATGAAAACAACAATGAGTTACTACTGCACACCAAACAAAATGGCCAAAATCCAGAATGAGTGACACCACCAGATGCTGGTGAGGAAGCAGATCAACAGGAACACTCATGAATTAATGGTAGGAATGCAAAATGGTACAGTCACTTGGCAAGAGAACTTGACAGTTTCTTACTAAATGGAACATACTCTTATCATATGACCTAGCATTCATGTTCTTGGTATCTATCCTCATTATAACCACACAAAACACCTGAACAGATATTCATAGCAGTTTTGTTCATAATTACCAAAATTTGGAAGCAACCAAAATATATTTTAGTTATGTGAATGGATAAACAAATTGCGGTACCTCCAGACAATGGCATATTATTCAGTGCTAAAAAGAAATGAGCTATTAAGTCAGTAAAGACATGCATGAACTTTAAATACATGTTACTTACAAAGTAGTCAATCTAAAGTGGCTAAATACTGCAGGATTCTAACTACATGACCTTGTAGAAAAGACAAATCTATGGAGACAATAAAATATCAGTGATTACCAAGGGTTGAGAGTGCTATGAATAGGTAGAGCACTGAGGACTGTTACAGCAGTGAAGCTACTCTGTGATACTAAAATGGTGGATATATGTCACTGTACATTTGTCTAAGTCCATAAAATGTACTACAACAAGAGGGAAACATAAAGGAAACTATGAACTTTGAGTGATAATGATGTGTCAATGTAGATTAATCACTTGTAACGAATGTTCCACTCTGATAGGACATTTTGATAATGGAACATGCATGTGTGTGGGCAGGAGGTATATGGGAAATCTCTGTATCTTCCTCTCAATTTTATTGTGAACTTAAAACTTCTCTGAAATTTTAAGTCTTTATTTTTTAAAGACCAAGAAGGCCAAGTGAAAGTGAAAGTATTAGTTGTTCAGTCGTGTCTGACTCTGTGACCCGCAGACTGAATGAAGCCACCAGGCTCTTCTGTCCGTGGAATTCTTCAGGCAAGAACACTGGAGTGGGTTGCCATCCCCTCCTCCAGGGGATCTTCCCAACCCAGGGATTGAACCCAGGTCTCTCACATTGTAGGTGGATTCTTTACCAGTTGAGCAACCAGGGAAGCCCAAGAATACTGGAGTAGGAAGCCTATCCATTCTCCAGGGGATCTTACTTATCCAGGAATTGAACCAGGGTCTCCTGCATTGCAGGTGGATTATTTACCATCTGAGCTACAAGGGAAGCCCAGAGTGCCAAAGTTCTAACCAATTTCTTTTTCTAGTAGTATTTTTGACTTATTTTTTAATTGGAGGAAACTGTTTTACAATGTTGTGTCAGCTTCTGCTATACAACACCACAACTCAGCTATAATTATACATTAATATTATCACTTCATGAAGAGCCACAACCTTTTAGATATCATTCAAATGACATTTTTGAGCTCCTTCTATATACCATATATATTAAAAAGCAGATGTAAACTTAATACGATCACAGAAATATCTGTGCTTTAATAAGAAGTTGGGGGGACATGGGGCTTTTTGAAATTTTTCACTTTTCTTCTTTTTAGCCTATAAGCAAATAGTCTTATTTATAGTTGTGAGGATCTCAGGGCTTTTTCTTAAAATTTTTTTAAAATAAAGAATGTCAACTTTCATGGATGATATATATATAGTCTATAAGAATATCAATATAATAGGTTTGAATTTATGTACATTTGCTCCATTAGGTAGAAACACAGTTAATAAACAAATAAGGATTATTGGAGATATGAACAAAGAATAGTTTATTGGGCTTCCCCTGGTGGTCCAGTGGGTAAGGACACCGCCTTGCAGTGCAAGGGGCGCCGGTTCGAGCCCTGGCCTGGGAAGATCCCACGTGCCGCGGAGCGGCTGGACTGATGTGTCCAATCACCGAGCCAGAGCTCTGGCACGCATACACTCAGAGCCGGTGCTCTGCAACGACAGACACTACCGCGATGGGAGGCCCACAGGAGCCAAAGAACGAAGACGAATGAAAATAGAGAAATGAAAGACCAACAGAAGTGGCCTGCCCACTCCCCTCCCTCCCCAACCCTCACCCAAAGTAAATAAATAAATAAATCTTTAAAAAAAAAAAAAAGAATAGTTTATTAACTATCCTCTCCTACTAAAAGGAACACTCAGTTTTTGACATGACAGTGACAATCGCCAATCCAGGACTGTTCAAAAATTTTCCTAATGGCTCATGATGCAGCATGAGAAAAGGTCAACACAGGGGCTTGAACTAAACTGGACTTGAGAACTCTCACTGCTTGAGAATAGAGGCTTAGTTTAAAGACCCAACTCTATCATGCCCTAACTATGGATCTTTGAACAGATCACAGAGGTTCATTTTTGCATATATAATAAAATAAATAATAAAACTGTCCTAACAGGGGCTGTTATGTTACATAAGTGTTAAAAACCATGAAGGGTCTGAGACTTTACTGTAGTTCCAACTTTCATGAGTGTTGGTAGAAGACAATAGACAAGTCAGAAATAATGGATAGTTAATTATTCATGGGAATAGAAATAACCAGAGTATCAACATCTGTGATGCTTCCCCAAACCCAGTTCCCACAAAGCAATACAAAGAGGGCCAGATGATACTTGCATAAGAAACAGACTGCATGGTCTTCCCTGGTGGTCCAGTGGGTAAGGACACTGCCTTGCAGTGCAAGGGGTGCCGGTTCGATCCCTGGCCTGGGAAGACCCCATGTGCCGTGGAGTGGCTGGACTGATGTGTCCAATTGCCGAGCCAGAGCTCTGGCAAGCATGCGCCCAGAGCAGGTGCTCTGCGACAACAGAGGCCACTGCGATGGGAGGCCCACATGGGCCAAAGAACAAAGATGGATGAAAAATGATAGGTGAAAGACCAGTAGAAGTGGCCTTCCCACCCACCTCCTCCCTCCTGCCTCCCTCAAAGAAAAAAAAAAAGCAGACTGCATTATAGGAGAAGAATCCCAAGCTTAGGAAGTCTCTGCTAATGGGACACAGATATCCCTAACATTAGCTTCAGAGGTAGATATTATCTATATTTTCCAAGGCTGCAGGTTAAATTGTCATTCGTTCTGGTGGGAGACACTGACTATTCTCTATACATATATCCTTGAAAAGATAATCTGGGACAAGGGACAGTTTTTCTGCTTGTAAGTCATGCAGAAATATAAAAGATCCATAGGGGATTGTCTCTCAACACTGAGTTCATTTAAAACACTTAGCATAGTACCCAACATGCAGCAAGTGCTCAGTAGAAAGCCACCAGGGAAGCCCCATCTTCCCTGGGCTATCTCCAAAATCTAAGCCATCCTCCACTAGACCTCAGAATTCCTTCCTCTGTTTTCCTTGCTTGCTTGTTTCTTTCTTCTCTCCCTCCAGTTTTACCTCCATAGTTTTGTTAAAACACAAGATTCCAACCACAAACTAAGTGCCAAAGACATTGAAGTCTATATTATTTTTCTCTAGTTCTGTAGTCTCTCCTAAGTTCCAGCACAGTATACCCATTTAGCTATGATTCTATATTAGGATCATGAAGGTACTTATTAGTCCCAAAACTGAATCTCTCCCCTAAATATGTTATTCTTCCTGTTGTATCTATCATGATTAGAGAGGCATCACTAACCATACAACCTTGTTTCTCAAGTTAGATGCCTCAAAATCATCCTTAGTTAATTATTCATGGGAATAGAAATAACCAGAGTATCAACATCTGTGATGCTTCCCCAAACCCAGTTCCCACAAAGCAATACAAAGAGGGCCAGATGATACTTGCATAAGAAACAGACTGCATGGTCTTCCCTGGTGGTCCAGTGGGTAAGGACACTGCCTTGCAGTGCAAGGGGTGCCGGTTCGATCCCTGGCCTGGGAAGACCCCATGTGCCGTGGAGTGGCTGGACTGATGTGTCCAATTGCCGAGCCAGAGCTCTGGCAAGCATGCGCCCAGAGCAGGTGCTCTGCGACAACAGAGGCCACTGCGATGGGAGGCCCACATGGGCCAAAGAACAAAGATGGATGAAAAATGATAGGTGAAAGACCAGTAGAAGTGGCCTCCCCACCCACCCTCCTCCCTCCTGCCTCCCTCAAAGAAAAAAAAAAAAAAAAGCAGACTGCATTATAGGAGAAGAATCCCAAGCTTAGGAAGTCTCTGCTAATGGGACACAGATATCCCTAACATTAGCTTCAGAGGTAGATATTATCTATATTTTCCAAGGCTGCAGGTTAAATTGTCATTCGTTCTGGTGGGAGACACTGACTATTCTCTATACATATATCCTTGAAAAGATAATCTGGGACAAGGGACAGTTTTTCTGCTTGTAAGTCATGCAGAAATATAAAAGATCCATAGGGGATTGTCTCTCAACACTGAGTTCATTTAAAACACTTAGCATAGTACCCAACATGCAGCAAGTGCTCAGTAGAAAGCCACCAGGGAAGCCCCATCTTCCCTGGGCTATCTCCAAAATCTAAGCCATCCTCCACTAGACCTCAGAATTCCTTCCTCTGTTTTCCTTGCTTGCTTGTTTCTTTCTTCTCTCCCTCCAGTTTTACCTCCATAGTTTTGTTAAAACACAAGATTCCAACCACAAACTAAGTGCCAAAGACATTGAAGTCTATATTATTTTTCTCTAGTTCTGTAGTCTCTCCTAAGTTCCAGCACAGTATACCCATTTAGCTATGATTCTATATTAGGATCATGAAGGTACTTATTAGTCCCAAAACTGAATCTCTCCCCTAAATATGTTATTCTTCCTGTTGTATCTATCATGATTAGAGAGGCATCACTAACCATACAACCTTGTTTCTCAAGTTAGATGCCTCAAAATCATCCTCCATTCCATCTCTCTGTACTTATTTCCCTTATACAAATTAACAAGTTATAACATAACAAGTTGTGCTAAATTAAAATTACCCTCTTCTCTGATATTTCATTTAGATCCTGCCATAGTTCAAGCCCTAATCATGCCTTCCTGTACTACTACAGTAGAATCTTAACAGGTTCCTGTCTTCATTTTCTCCCTCCTCCAATCTTTTGGTCAAATGAAATTTTTTACTTTTAATTTTCTAAAAGTGTTCATAAGCAGAAATGAAGGATGGTAGCATACAGAGACACATGATAACAAACTGAAGTTTATGTTTAAAATGTTACAGAAGTAATAATAATAATAATAATAATAAAAGGTAAGGTAAAAAATGTTCTGAAACTAGAAGAGAAGGCAAAGAAGTAAGCAGCTAAGCTATTAAACTGTCAATGATAGTGGACAGTGGCAGAAAGGAAGATATCAATGGAGAAATCACCCCCTGGGTGGGATCTATCCTAGGCACTCTGTTTTTCTAGTTCTATGTCCTCTCACTGGGTTATTTTAACCATTGCTTCAAATCCAACTTAAATATCTCAATACTACATCTCCAGCCCTGATGTCTCCTAAGCTCTAGACTCATACATCGGACAGCCTATAGGGTATCTCTATTGAAATATCCCAAAGATATCTCAGTATCTCTAAAAGTGAATCCACTCCAGTTTCTCTTTCATTTTCCACATAAGCACATAGCATCACTATCTACATGGTTCCCTATAGTAGAAACCTGGGAATTACCCTATTCTTTCTCTCATTCAGGTGCCTCTCTAACCTTCCTATCAAGTCTGCCTAACAGAAAGCTCTAGACATGCATCACTCCATCCTAAATTCCATTGTCTCTAGTTCCCATTTTGATTTACTATAGCATCCTTTTAATGTGTCTCCCTGGCTCCAGTAGTGCCCTGTTCCTCACCGTTCCAGTTTCTACATGATGTTTTGAATACTCTTTCTGCATAAGTTCCTCGAGAATAAGGGGGAAAAAAATGAACCCTTCCCACTCAGAGCTGAAAATTAAAATACACAAATTGAAATCTAAAGAAGACACAAGATAACATTTTAAAGAAGAATAAAAGCATCCAGATTTATACTGCTGGTATTTACCCACCTTCTTATGTAATATTTTAACACCTGATTTATCATCTTTTCTCTGTCCTCCAATCTTTTGGTCAAATGAAATTTTTTACTTTTAATTTTCTAAAAGTGTTCATAAGCAGAAATGAAGGATGGTAGCATACAGAGACACATGATAACAAACTGAAGTTTATGTTTAAAATGTTACAGAAGTAATAATAATAATAATAATAATAAAAGGTAAGGTAAAAAATGTTCTGAAACTAGAAGAGAAGGCAAAAGTAAGCAGCTAAGCTATTAAACTGTCAATGATAGTGGACAGTGGCAGAAAGGAAGATATCAATGGAGAAATCACCCCCTGGGTGGGATCTATCCTAGGCACTCTGTTTTTCTAGTTCTATGTCCTCTCACTGGGTTATTTTAACCATTGCTTCAAATCCAACTTAAATATCTCAATACTACATCTCCAGCCCTGATGTCTCCTAAGCTCTAGACTCATACATCGGACAGCCTATAGGGTATCTCTATTGAAATATCCCAAAGATATCTCAGTATCTCTAAAAGTGAATCCACTCCAGTTTCTCTTTCATTTTCCACATAAGCACATAGCATCACTATCTACATGGTTCCCTATAGTAGAAACCTGGGAATTACCCTATTCTTTCTCTCATTCAGGTGCCTCTCTAACCTTCCTATCAAGTCTGCCTAACAGAAAGCTCTAGACATGCATCACTCCATCCTAAATTCCATTGTCTCTAGTTCCCATTTTGATTTACTATAGCATCCTTTTAATGTGTCTCCCTGGCTCCAGTAGTGCCCTGTTCCTCACCGTTCCAGTTTCTACATGATGTTTTGAATACTCTTTCTGCATAAGTTCCTCGAGAATAAGGGGGAAAAAAATGAACCCTTCCCACTCAGAGCTGAAAATTAAAATACACAAATTGAAATCTAAAGAAGACACAAGATAACATTTTAAAGAAGAATAAAAGCATCCAGATTTATACTGCTGGTATTTACCCACCTTCTTATGTAATATTTTAACACCTGATTTATCATCTTTTCTCTGTCACTATCTGGTATAAGACTCTTAAAGAATAAACGTTGTCTTTTTCAAAGAAGTTAGCAGAACAGAACATAATGCCCAGATAACAAGTAATGAATGTCTGATTTTTAAGATGGAAAAATAAATAAAAACCCACAATGAATATATTTCTGCCTGGCTACATATATGGCTCAGTGGTGCGGAATCTGCCTGCAATGCAGGATGCCGGGTTCCATCCCTGGGTTGGGAAGATCCCCTGGAGGAGGGCATGGCAACCCACTTCTGCATTCTTGCCTGAAGAATCCTCATGGACAGATGAACTTGATGGGCAGCAGTCCATTAGGTCACACTGGGTAGGACATGAGTGACGTGATTATGTAGCTGCAGCAGAAAGGGATCAACAGAATCTTCACAGGGCAGGGGGTGCATGCGCAGAATATTCCAAGGGCATGAGGGGTGGGTCCCCGTGAGTAGGAGAAACCATTATGGTGGGGGAGGGTGAGAATTTTTGTACTCGATTACAATCACTTTATGTTCTTGGTTCTGAGTCTTTTCTGACCCCTCCTATTTCTTCCTACATTCAAAGATTTTCAACAATGTACAGGGTTTCCTGATGTTCTGGGGAAGGGGAGAAAATCTTCCTCACGCACCCCTTCATCTCCATGGTTTGTGGACATTGGAACAGTCCCACAGTACAAACGTTCCAGAGTCAGCCCCTGAAGGGTTTCTTTCCTCAGAACCCTCTTGGGGAGAGAGTGAGAAAGACCAACGTCCTCTCTTTGGGTATGTTATGCGGTTTTGTTTGGACTGTATTACCACTAACAGGAGATGAGGCTTGGTGGAAGGTGTCCTGGGTGGGAGAAAAGGATTTTTACAAGGGGGGGGGGGGAGCAGAGATAAGGAGACTGATGGGGTTGGGGAAGGGAAAGGAGAGGGCTACTGATTGGTTCATCCCCACAGAGTCAGCTAAACCCCAGAGGCCCTCAGCCATCATGGCCTTGAAACCTGAAGACCTCAGTAATGGGTTCCGGCATCACAAGGTGATGGATTTCATCAACAAAAAGATGGCCTTGCATGCAGAAGGCCCTGAGTTCTACCTCAAGAATCTATCTCTGTCCTGGGAGAAGGTGGAGGATAAGCTCAGGGCCATCTTGGACGACCGTCATGTGCCTCGTAAGGCCAAAGAGGCCTGTGCCTGGAGTAGCCTGGCCCTGGGCGTGCGCTTTGCCCAGAAGCAGAACCAGTTACATGGGCACAGGGTACAGTCACTGCACAACTTAGCTGAGATGCACAAGTCAGCTGCACAGGCCTTGGCCTCAGACCTTAAGTTGCTCACAGTGCACCATGAAACAGAGCTCAAGGAAGCAACCTTATGGCTGAAACAAATGCAGACCAAACTAGAGAAGATACAGAAGGAAAGGGACCAGTTGAAATGGAAGCTCTTCCAGGCAGTAAGATTACCCTGACTTGGTCCCTCCTCTGCTTCACACCCCACCCCCATCCCATCCCCACTCCTGCCCTCAGGACAGGTCTCAACTATGCTCACTTCCTCCAGGAGCTGGAGTTTCTCTGGGAACTGGAAAGAGCTTTTGAGGAGCCACACCAGACCACTGCCACTGGGGCTGGGACAGAAGGAGCAGACGAAAAGGAAGAAGAGGAGGCGGCGACCACTGTTACTACTGCTACCACTTCTGAAGCCACAGGAGGAGGAGGGAAACAGGGGGATGCGGAGGGGGTGGAAACTCCTGAGACAGCAGAAGAGACAGACTTAGACCTT
Source organism: Tragulus kanchil (assembly GCA_022376925.1). Taxonomy (NCBI): domain Eukaryota; kingdom Metazoa; phylum Chordata; class Mammalia; order Artiodactyla; family Tragulidae; genus Tragulus; species Tragulus kanchil. Next base: position 57,719,311 of record JAIOJX010000001.1, on the reverse strand, counting down.
ATGCAGATTCTAGGAGTTGTAGACGAGAAAAATCACACCTTTGGTGGTCAGAGGGAGGGAGATCCCAGTGAAACAGCAGATTTCTTTGAACCAACAAACTCCAATAGCTCTGGGTATGCGGTTTTGTTTGGACTGTATTACCACTAACAGGAGATGAGGCTTGGTGGAAGGTGTCCTGGGTGGGAGAAAAGGATTTTTACAAGGGGGGGGGGGGAAGCAGAGATAAGGAGACTGATGGGGTTGGGGAAGGGAAAGGAGGGCTACTGATTGGTTCATCCCCACAGAGTCAGCTAAACCCCAGAGGCCCTCAGCCATCATGGCCTTGAAACCTGAAGACCTCAGTAATGGGTTCCGGCATCACAAGGTGATGGATTTCATCAACAAAAAGATGGCCTTGCATGCAGAAGGCCCTGAGTTCTACCTCAAGAATCTATCTCTGTCCTGGGAGAAGGTGGAGGATAAGCTCAGGGCCATCTTGGACGACCGTCATGTGCCTCGTAAGGCCAAAGAGGCCTGTGCCTGGAGTAGCCTGGCCCTGGGCGTGCGCTTTGCCCAGAAGCAGAACCAGTTACATGGGCACAGGGTACAGTCACTGCACAACTTAGCTGAGATGCACAAGTCAGCTGCACAGGCCTTGGCCTCAGACCTTAAGTTGCTCACAGTGCACCATGAAACAGAGCTCAAGGAAGCAACCTTATGGCTGAAACAAATGCAGACCAAACTAGAGAAGATACAGAAGGAAAGGGACCAGTTGAAATGGAAGCTCTTCCAGGCAGTAAGATTACCCTGACTTGGTCCCTCCTCTGCTTCACACCCCACCCCCATCCCATCCCCACTCCTGCCCTCAGGACAGGTCTCAACTATGCTCACTTCCTCCAGGAGCTGGAGTTTCTCTGGGAACTGGAAAGAGCTTTTGAGGAGCCACACCAGACCACTGCCACTGGGGCTGGGACAGAAGGAGCAGACGAAAAGGAAGAAGAGGAGGCGGCGACCACTGTTACTACTGCTACCACTTCTGAAGCCACAGGAGGAGGAGGGAAACAGGGGGATGCGGAGGGGGTGGAAACTCCTGAGACAGCAGAAGAGACAGACTTAGACCTTATGCAGATTCTAGGAGTTGTAGACGAGAAAAATCACACCTTTGGTGGTCAGAGGGAGGGAGATCCCAGTGAAACAGCAGATTTCTTTGAACCAACAAACTCCAAGTATAGCGACTCACCGGGAAACCTTCCAGTTCAGCTCCCGGCCTCATTCACATTCACATACTCATATTCATGCCCCTTATCTCCTTGTCCACATGCACCCACACCTCCTACAACCACACTGTACCCAACCACATCATACAGACCAGCAGCAACGTTCACAGCAGGAACTCCATCTCAGACATCTCCCTGTTACCAGCCCTCTGATACCAGCTTGTGGTCTACTGGGGGGATCTGGAGAAGAGACCCTCAAGGACTCCCCCAAAATAGAAGAGATCCCCATCATCAGGGAAAACCTCCATTATTTCGAAGGCCAGGAAATTGGGAATGTCCTTGGTGTAAAGCCGTGAATTTTTCAAGGGGGAAGACTTGCTTCCATTGTAAAAGGGGGATCTGGCTACAAAACCCCTGATGCAGAAATGTGAAAGAGAATAAAAACACAATCTAATGGCAAATGAGTTTTCAGAGGGAAGGTGAGAGTGGGCCTTGGGAAGAGTGGAGGGAAAGGGAGGGTGGGTAAATGGGACAAGGAGCTATTCGAGAGGAGGCAGAAGGGGTGGGTGATAGGATATGGGATGATGGATGGGGAAGGTATAGATTGGAAGGTTAGGGAGAGAGAGAGATGGATTTTGACAACTCCCTTTGTGTTCCAGAGCACTAGCATTTGACACCCCAGAACTGCTGGAGCTTCTATTTGTATTTCATTTCCAAACCCTAGTATCTGATGGACCTGGGAAACCAGTATGTAACTCCCACACTCCCTGCACGCCCCCAACTAGGCTGTAGATGATTGGAGCAGGAATGGACATTTGACTCATCCTAAGCCAAATGTCCTCACATGGGACATTTGGCCCACCCTGAGCCAACCATTCTGAGACTCTGAACAGAAGGATATTCCACAGTCAGAATGGTGTTGGGCAGTGAAGCAGTGGGTCACTGGGAATTGGGGTCAAGGTCAGAGCCATGAACACCAAGGTCACAGCTGAGGCCTGGCCCTGGCTGTTGGGGAACAGAACCTGTGCTTTACAGAGGCCAGGTGTCTTTTATAAAATGACAGTATGAGGGCCCAGGGAGCAGAGAGGCACAGAGAAGCAGATAAGGGTTGATCCTGTGACCCCAGGGATGGAGAGTGACTGTCTGACCACTTTTCCACTCCCTGCAATTGTGCTAAGTGAAAATCCACTTCATAGCAACCCTCTTTTCTTTAAGCGAACTTTATCAAGTTCTTATTCTAGGCAGCCAGATTTTTGCCAATTCAGGTATTTACACTAGAAGAGAAGTCGCAAACCACAAACCATCAAAGAAGATGTTGAAGATAGCTGGTGAGGTGCATTAGGGAGTGATGGGTACTGGGGATTCCTGCATCCCAACTGTCCAGGAATGAACTGGACAGGAAGCTCATTCAAGTTCTGTGTGAGTTATATGAGAAACAATTAAAGCAGGCCTAGGGTTAACTCCAGGTTTACAATAGGACAGAGATTCGCCACCCCAAGGGAATCCCTCAGGGCTGCGTACAGAGGATGCCGGCACCAGCTGAAGACAAGGACTGATATCGTCCAGCCCTATGACAGGAGAGTCCTCCCCAGTCTCAACTGGGGACAGGCAGATCTGAACAGGGAACTTGTGCCACTGCCGAGGTGAGTCAGCAACTGATAGTGCCTGGAGGGTTTGCTGGTCTAGACCAAAGGATGCTGCCATTCTTTCTTTCTCCCATCACCAGATTACAGTGGGAGGGGAATCTGGCTACAAAGGTCCTAGTGAATTCAGAAATGTGGAACAGAACAGACCTCAGTGGGAAATCAATTTCCAAAGGGAGGGGTTACACAGTGGAAGTGGGAGGATGTTCTGCATTTCCCTCTCTGATGACTATAAGCTGTGTTGAGGGGAACTAAATGTATGGTTTAGCCCACAGGTGGAAGGATGCTGAGGAATTATACCTGGACCAGACTAAGGTACAAATGGAGAAGCTGTGAACATTGACTGGGGACTGTGAACCTAAAGACTGAAGCTTTTCATGACCCCAACCCTGGAACATTTCTGCAGCAGCTGGATGTGACTCTTGGTTGTCTCCTTTGGGGGCAGATTTGTATAATCTTTTTATCAGGATCTGGGACCAGATCTCTAGCTAGTTATTAAAAAACTTGCACTTGACAGAAACCTCCTTGGCCATGTTTATATCCCTCTAGGCTAGAATGTGGGGCTTCCCAGGTGGCTTAGTGATAAAGAACCTATCTGTCAATGCAGGAGATGAAGGAGATGTGGGTTCGATCCCTAGGTCCAGAAGATCCCCTAGAGGAGGGCATGACAACCCACTCCAATATTCTTGCCTGGAGAAATCCATGCACAGAGGAGCCTGGTGGGCTACAGTCCATGGGGTCACAAAATGTCAGACACAATGGAGCACATGTGCAGAGGATAGAATTTCACAGCTTCAGCACTCCTGATGGTACAACTAGATGTTATCTTCTGATGGCATAGATAACCTCATCTCCAGGGGCTGTCCTGTCAATTGTAAGATGTTTGGCACAATCCCTGGCCTCTACCCACTAGATACCTGTAGCACAAACTCTGATAACCAAAAATGTCTCCACATGTTGTTGCATGTCCACTAGAGAGTAAAATAGTCCCTGACTGGGAACCACGGAGGCAGTGAAGTACTTAGGAGTAGTTGAAACCGGGGGAAGACAGTTGCAAGAGGTAGGGCGTTAAAACAGGGAAAGTGTTCATTGGGTCTGGCTACATCTGACTTTTAAGTCACTCTGGTGGGGGGTGGGCAGAAACCCAACTGCAAGGACTGAGGAGTGACCAGAAGCAAGGAAGTGCTCAGTGAGGGGGGCTCTTCAAGCACCTTTGACTGTGAAAGGAAGGAATGAAATGGGTGGGGTACAAGACTGAGAGAGTTCTCTGAATACCAGAGAACCTTGGGCCATGGGGAAGGAGACGGCTGCAGAAAGCTTGAACATACAAGAAAAAATATAAGAGAATGAAGTAGATCCTGCATAGTATGCTGGAGATATGTTCACTGTACTGTTTAATGAAAAAAAATGATAACTAACTGTACATTATGTGAAACAAAATAACTTCCCAAATTATTTTGTGTGCATATGTATAACACATGCACATATGTTTATTTTGCTTTATATTAATTTATGTAAGCAAAGAAATGCTCTGGAAAAACTTCTTTTATACAGAAAAATGGAATTAGGTAGAAGCAGTAGGATAGAGAGCTTTTATTTCTTTATATACCTCTGTGTTAAGAAAGCAAGATAAATGTTCACAAATATACAAAAATAAAGTTAATTTACTGGCTTGAGTAGGTTTGGAAAGGCCACCTCTTCTTTGAGACAGGAGGAGAGAACAGATAGTGATCGCTTTCATAAAGGGGTGGGAAACCAAGAGGAGTCTTGCCTATGTGTGCCTTGGACGAGGGACTGAGAGTGAGTAAGGAGAGGACGTCACGATGGGAGTGGGGGCTTCTGAACAATGGCACATTTAGGAATAACTTCCACAAGTGGAATGGGGAAGAAGAAAGAACCTGTTGCCCAGAGGGCCCAATTAGGCCCAAATGAAAGAAAACCAAAGGACACTGCAACAGGAACCTAGGACAGGGCACTGGAAAGGAAGTTCCAGTTCTGAGTAGTTCCAGAAGGAGTTCCAGATACAAATCTCTGCAGTACACGCTGTTTTCATAACTTTTTTTCAGCAAATGATTTGGTTTGTTAGGATTTAGGTTTCATGTTTGATAGGATTAAGGGAAAGATAGTGACATCGTCAAGATTTTATGTATCACACTCAGCATAAAGGTTTTTTCCCTCTGTACATCCACAGGGAAGGGTATAATAAATTGAAGTTAATTCCACATCTATCACTAAATATCCTCAACACATCCAGTGGAGTTGATATGACTTGGTCTTTGAGTCCTTGGACTAGCACACTTAGATAAGCAGCTCAAGAGTAAGACAGCCGTAAAAATGATGTTGCTACAAGAAAGACCCCAGGTGGCACAGTGTTAAAGAATCTGCCTGCCAACGCAGGCAGATATAGAGTTTTATCTCTGGGTCAGGAAGATCCCCTGGAGGAGGAAATGGCAACCCACTCCAGTATTCTTGCCTGGAGAATCCCGTGGACAGAGGAGCATGGCTAGGTAGCTCTAGTCCATGGGTTCCTGAAGAGTCAGAAATGACTGAGCACACACACAAGAAAGACTCAGTCTCAATGAGCAAATGAAGGAAAAGAAAATCTCATAGGTCCCAATGATTTGGTCAAAGTCAGTGATTTTTATGTATAGAAATATGATAGTGATCTTTGGGCTTGAGAAAATGGTTAGCAAAGTACTGAAAGGCAGTGATTAGAGAAGATGCTTCTGTTGACCACCTTCCTTCAAAAGACCTGTCTAGGCACTGGGAAGTCAAACTTGACATACACCTGCCTTCAAAACACTGAAAAGTAAACAACAAAAAGTCATATTTTATTTGAAACAGATAGTGATCGCTTTCATAAAGGGGTGGGAAACCAAGAGGAGTCTTGCCTATGTGTGCCTTGGACGAGGGACTGAGAGTGAGTAAGGAGAGGACGTCACGATGGGAGTGGGGGCTTCTGAACAATGGCACATTTAGGAATAACTTCCACAAGTGGAATGGGGAAGAAGAAAGAACCTGTTGCCCAGAGGGCCCAATTAGGCCCAAATGAAAGAAAACCAAAGGACACTGCAACAGGAACCTAGGACAGGGCACTGGAAAGGAAGTTCCAGTTCTGAGTAGTTCCAGAAGGAGTTCCAGATACAAATCTCTGCAGTACACGCTGTTTTCATAACTTTTTTTCAGCAAATGATTTGGTTTGTTAGGATTTAGGTTTCATGTTTGATAGGATTAAGGGAAAGATAGTGACATCGTCAAGATTTTATGTATCACACTCAGCATAAAGGTTTTTTCCCTCTGTACATCCACAGGGAAGGGTATAATAAATTGAAGTTAATTCCACATCTATCACTAAATATCCTCAACACATCCAGTGGAGTTGATATGACTTGGTCTTTGAGTCCTTGGACTAGCACACTTAGATAAGCAGCTCAAGAGTAAGACAGCCGTAAAAATGATGTTGCTACAAGAAAGACCCCAGGTGGCACAGTGTTAAAGAATCTGCCTGCCAACGCAGGCAGATATAGAGTTTTATCTCTGGGTCAGGAAGATCCCTGGAGGAGGAAATGGCAACCCACTCCAGTATTCTTGCCTGGAGAATCCCGTGGACAGAGGAGCATGGCTAGGTAGCTCTAGTCCATGGGTTCCTGAAGAGTCAGAAATGACTGAGCACACACACAAGAAAGACTCAGTCTCAATGAGCAAATGAAGGAAAAGAAAATCTCATAGGTCCCAATGATTTGGTCAAAGTCAGTGATTTTTATGTATAGAAATATGATAGTGATCTTTGGGCTTGAGAAAATGGTTAGCAAAGTACTGAAAGGCAGTGATTAGAGAAGATGCTTCTGTTGACCACCTTCCTTCAAAAGACCTGTCTAGGCACTGGGAAGTCAAACTTGACATACACCTGCCTTCAAAACACTGAAAAGTAAACAACAAAAAAAGTCATATTTTATTTAGAAACAACAGTGCTTTTCCATCTTTGCTGTATGTCAAGTGGGGTCAAATTTTAAGGTTTGCCAGATTGCTTATACAGCAATACTCTCGAATATGAAATTTCCCTAAATGCCTTAAAATTCAGGATTTTCTGTGACTTTATACCTTTCTATAGAACAGTGCTGTTCTCATCATCATTTTTCGCACTGTCATCTCATAATAAGTGCCTCCTTGCTATCAATTTCTTTTTCTATTGCAATACTTAGCAGATTAGAAAACTAAAAGTTTCATGCACCCAAAATAAATAATGCCCAGATCCTAGTGATCTGGGGGTTACAGCCAGTAAATCAAGAGGCTACATGTATGGAAAGCATGCTCAATGTTTGTAGAGACTGTGTGAGGGGGTAGTCCAGGGTAAGTTTTAGAGCTAGTTAGAAAAGGAAGAGATAAGAGCCAGAGGGAGGGTAGGAGGGGAAAGAGATAGAGGGAGGGATGGAGGACAAGGAGGAACAAGTACAGAGGCAGAGGTAGAGAGAGAGATTTTGCTTAAGATTAAAAGTGTCTATGCGCACAGTTGCTCAATCGAATCCAACTCCTTGTGACTCCATGGACTGTAGCCCACAAGGCTGCCCTGTCCACGGGATTTCCCAGGCAAGAATAGTGGAGTGGGTTGCCACTTCCTACTCCAGGGGATCTTCCCAAGCCACGGACTGATCCTGGGTTTCTTCTGTCTCCTGCATTAGCAGTCGGATTCTTTACAACTGAACCACCAGGGAAGCCCAAGAATAAAAAAGATGAATGTAAATATGAAATCTGGCCAAACCACTCCTCTTTACAGGGAGTCAAAGGAAGGTGTTGGGAGGGGCAAGGTAATTGGATTGAAAAACAGAGATACAGCAGCTCTCAACCTAAATAAGGGTATACTGTCTTAGTATCAAAGGATAGATCTGGTCTGGTAAGTAATGTGTGTAACTTAGTGTTAATCTGGGTCTCGTTTTATTGAGACCAAGGCCATCCTACTTGGCTTTTTTCCATTTCAGAGCCATGGGTAGAGACTGTACTCACTGACATTAACCAGCTGTCTTGCCAAGGTGGATCACTCTTCAGGGTGGCGAGAGAGTGGTAATGGGCCCGTATATATTCATTGCCATTCCTGAGAAAACTAGTTGAAATGCATGTTCTGACTGATAATGCTGAGGTCAGCAGCATCTCGTTTGTTAATAAAAGCAGCATCACAGAAGGAATTCAGTCCATTTAAATACACATTTCCTCATTGTATAAATCTTAATTATGTTGAAATGGTTCATAGTACTTTTCAGATCTACTATGTCCTTCTGCTTGTTCATTCTATTAATTTTTGAGAGCTCGATATTAAACCCCTAGCTAAAAATCCTAATTTATCTACTTCAAAAATAATTATAATATATAGTGGATATATATATATATATACATATATATAATATATATAAATAATGTTACATATGCAACTTTATATTTACATATATAAATGTAACCTTGCTCTATATTTTCCAAGTCTCCTATAAATGTGTTATCATAACTTTAAAAAGAAAAAAAGGATAAAAGAAAAATAAATAAATAAACAAACAAACATTTTCTGCTTGGAAATATCACCTGCTAAAAAGGTGCAGTGTTATCTGACTGCAAGGTAAGGTGCTCATTAGTCCTGCACTTTGTCTTATTTTCTAAGAACTGGCCAGAGTCTTACATACCAAAAATATATCTGAATACCATAAACTAAGTATTCTATTATTTTCACGTTTAGAAAAAAGGCCTCGATAAATGCTGGTTCCAGTCACTGACTGATCCTGGGTTTCTTCTGTCTCCTGCATTAGCAGTCGGATTCTTTACAACTGAACCACCAGGGAAGCCCAAGAATAAAAAAGATGAATGTAAATATGAAATCTGGCCAAACCACTCCTCTTTACAGGGAGTCAAAGGAAGGTGTTGGGAGGGGCAAGGTAATTGGATTGAAAAACAGAGATACAGCAGCTCTCAACCTAAATAAGGGTATACTGTCTTAGTATCAAAGGATAGATCTGGTCTGGTAAGTAATGTGTGTAACTTAGTGTTAATCTGGGTCTCGTTTTATTGAGACCAAGGCCATCCTACTTGGCTTTTTTCCATTTCAGAGCCATGGGTAGAGACTGTACTCACTGACATTAACCAGCTGTCTTGCCAAGGTGGATCACTCTTCAGGGTGGCGAGAGAGTGGTAATGGGCCCGTATATATTCATTGCCATTCCTGAGAAAACTAGTTGAAATGCATGTTCTGACTGATAATGCTGAGGTCAGCAGCATCTCGTTTGTTAATAAAAGCAGAATCACAGAAGGGAATTCAGTCCATTTAAATACACATTTCCTCATTGTATAAATCTTAATTATGTTGAAATGGTTCATAGTACTTTTCAGATCTACTATGTCCTTCTGCTTGTTCATTCTATTAATTTTTGAGAGCTCGATATTAAACCCCTAGCTAAAAATCCTAATTTATCTACTTCAAAAATAATTATAATATATAGTGGATATATATATATATATACATATATATAATATATATAAATAATGTTACATATGCAACTTTATATTTACATATATAAATGTAACCTTGCTCTATATTTTCCAAGTCTCCTATAAATGTGTTATCATAACTTTAAAAAGAAAAAAAGGATAAAAGAAAAATAAATAAATAAACAAACAAACATTTTCTGCTTGGAAATATCACCTGCTAAAAAGGTGCAGTGTTATCTGACTGCAAGGTAAGGTGCTCATTAGTCCTGCACTTTGTCTTATTTTCTAAGAACTGGCCAGAGTCTTACATACCAAAAATATATCTGAATACCATAAACTAAGTATTCTATTATTTTCACGTTTAGAAAAAAGGCCTCGATAAATGCTGGTTCCAGTCACACTGACCTCCCTATTTTTCTCTGCACATAACCCCTGCATTACTGCCTCCTTGCTCTTGAACACTGCTTTATCTGCCTGGTAATTCCTGCACTACCACAATCTGATTAAGATCCACAAGCACCATCTCAAACATCGTAATTCTGTAAGTCACAAGTTATTTTCTCTTATTTTCTACTACTACTTCATCTATTTCTATTTCTTACAGCACTTTTCCCTTCCTCTCATGTGTGATGTAATACAAGGCATTAAGTTAGGTTTGGCAGTTCTACCCTTCACCCTGCCCTGGAGAAATGATCCTCCTTTTGGCTGCTAGGGTTTCTCCAAATGCGGCAACTTCTAAACAGATTCTGTGTTCCAGATCATTTTCAGTTGTTTTTTTTCTTTTTTCTTTCTGTGAAAAGCAGTTGAAAAGGACAGAAACTGCTGAAAACCTGCAAAGAGCAATGTTAGTTTAATTTAATTACATTAGAAAGGAGAACAAGAGTTTCTTGCAAAGAGAAAGAGTGATAGAAGATGAAAGAGGAAAAATTTGCAAGGGATGCATTCTAAGGTGAGATTGTCAACTAGGAATGAGAATGAAAACTGATGAGTGAGAGAGGTTTCTGGGTAGATGGCTTATGTAATAAATACTGAGTATCAAAGTAAGAGGAAAAGATGATTTCAAATATTTTGGAGATGGGGCTTTCAAATTGGTTTCTCCTCCATGTTTTTTCAAAGCTGTGCTCAGTCACATAGTTGTGTCTCTCTCATTTTTTGTGGCCTCATGGACTGTAGCCCGCCAGACTCCTCTGTCCGTGGGATTCTCCAGGCAAGAATTCTGGAGTGGGTTACCACTTCCTATTCCAGGGGATCTTCCCTACCCAAGGAATAAACCCATATCTTCTACATCTCCTCCAATGGCAGGTGAATTCTTTACCATTAGCACCACCTAAGAAGCCCCAAAGGACTACAGCAAATACCTATTCAAATTTTTAAAATTATGTTTGTTTGCTGGATTGTTTCCTAGGATACATCTCTATAATGAGTCATACAGAATCCTTTCTTTTGCTTCAGTTATACTTGTTTGATTGTGAATTGTACATCCTAATTGTACATTGTACATTGTGAATTGAACATCCTAATTACCCTTTATACTTTTAGAAGGCAAGAGTCCTGTCATTTGATTTTGCCTGTTTTGGTGCCTTTAATACAGTAGGTTCTCAGTAAATATTGGTTTACTGAAAAATAGATACCCAAGACTAGAAATATCTAAAAAAATACCCTTTTTAGAAATAAAATAACATAAAACCTGTAGTTAAGAAGGAATGCACTCTCAATTTTCTCCTTCTGTGAAATATCCCACCTTTATGGTAAATTAGAGAAGCAGTAACATTCAATGAGCTCTTGAAAAACATAGCCATACATTTCTATACTTAATTATATTGATTCCAACACTTTGTCATAGATCAATGTATATGTTTCTCTAACAGATTAATTATGAACCTTATAACTTTGGGAGATTTGGGAGTGAGAGCAGACAAAAGAAAGAGCCAATTAAGGGCATAAGTCCAACAAGTTTCCTCCATCCTTTTTCTTTGGTAGAAACAAAACAAAGCAAAAAGACAGACTATTTCTGTATAATGTTTGGAAAGTGATAAATGTTTACAAAGGTTTTCAAACTTTGTAAGACTAGTAGTTAGGTTTTATCTTTGGAAATTTCTGCTTTATTTGATGCTCACTTATCATGAATTTAGAATCTCTGTTTCCCTGTCCTCCGTTGTCCATCTTTAATCAATAGAATTCTATCCTCATCTCCAGACAATACTCTATTCTTCAAACTGAAAACAGAATCACAGAACATTTGACAGGTAGGAATTAATCCTATCTCACTTGTTCTTATATACAGATATGGGTATCTATGAAGAAGAGTAAATATGTATAATAAAAAAAAAGACAGTGGAGAAAATGGATTATGTACACAAGCTAAGTAGATCTGGGTTCAAGTTGTAGATTGATTATTTACTAGCCATGTGTCATTGGGCAAGTTCTTTAATCTCTATGAGTATCAGTTTTATCATCTTCAATAATATGACCTACCTTGTAGGGTTACTGAGGATTATCACAGTGTTTACCATATAAATAATACTAATAATGGTAGGGGTAGTAAAAGTATAAATAAGAGATAAGGTATTGAGTGCTTAATCTATGTCAGCATCAGTGCTAAGTGCTTGCAAGCATTCCTGAGGCAGATACCGTTATCCTTGCTCCTGTCCAGGCCTTTTCTTTCTCAATTACTACTAGAACAATTCACTCAACTGCCTAAATCAAAAACATGAGAGCCATACTATTCAGCTATTTCTCCTGTTTCTCACATCTGAGGCATTGGTATGTCCTGGTGCTTATTTTTAAAAAATTTTATTTGTTTATTTATTTATTTATTTTTGGCCATTCTGGGTTTTCACTGCTGCCGCAGGCTCTTCTCTAGTTACAGGGAGTGGGGGTTACTCTCTAGTTGAGGCAAGCAGGCTTCTTGTTGCAGTGATTTCTTTTGTTGTGGAACTCAGGATCTAGGGCACGTGGGCTTCAGTAGTTGTGGCACATGGGCTCCACAGTTGCAGCTCCAAGGCTCTAGAGCACAGGCTCCATAGTTGTGGCTCACAGGCTTAGTTGCTCTGCAGCATTTGGGATCTTCCTGGATCAGGGATCGAATCTGTGTCTCCTGCATTGGCAGGCGAACTCTTTACCACTGAGCTACCAAGGAAGCCCCTGGTGCTCATATTTGAACACATATCTAAAATGCATTCACTTCTCCCTATCTTCAAGCTACCCCAATTCAAGTTTACCATCACATAATCTACTCAACTAATACAACTGCATCCAAAGTTGGTCTCTTTGTTTGTCTCTCTACAATCAGTTCTCACCAAGGCAGCCAGAGAGATCTATTTAAAATGGACATCTGATCATGTTACTCCCTGGTTTAAAACAAACAAAATAAAACTCTCCCCCTTTGTGCCTGATGACTAATAAAAATCAATTTTTATCCAAGTCCACAATATGGGCAGGTCTGGCCTCTGTCCCTCCAGCTCCATCCAGTGTCACTTTCCCCCAGTCTCCACTGAGACTGCCTTTCTTTAGCTTCCATGAACATAAAAAGCACGGTACTGTTTCATGACCTTTGCCCTTGCTGTTCACTCTGACTGAAACACTCGTCTTATAGATCTTCACAAGTCTGTTCCTTCCTGTCAGGCATGTCTTCGCTTAGAAGTCCGTTTCACTGGGAGGCCCTCTAGACTGCTAGAGCAAAAATGGTCTCCCAGTAACTCGTGCAACATGACTCTTTTTTTTTTTTTTTGATGCTCACTATATACATTACCAAATGTCATCATGCAAAATTGTTATTTGTATGTTTTCCCAATTCTAGAAAGTAAGCTCCAGGAGAGTACAAACTTTAATCTGTTTTGTTTGATGCTATATACCAAACACCTGAAGCAAATGTTCAATATATCTTAAGATGGGTAAACAAATTAATCTTCATTTTCCAGGTAAGGCAATCAAGGCATAGGTGACACATTTATAACACACCATCTCTCTCTATGTTAATGTCAGAGTAAGAATTTACTAGTTCAGAAACTGCCCATTGTGGATCCACTGGTTGAATCTGAGTAGGGGTTTTTTTTGGAAGGAGAGCCCAGAAAAATTTTAAATTGGAGAAATTTCACATAAATATTCAGATTTAAAGTTTTTCTTTGAAAAATCAGAAGATCTGGCAATTCTCGGGACTTTATTTCTATGTAGTAGAAATGGTTTATATCTGTCAGGTATTTACCTGACTTTAACTGGAACATAGCTTATTCATTCATTCAATATTTGCTGAGCATATATTTGTGTGATAAATTATTCTAAGACTTGAGACAGTCCCTCCGGTCTCTGCACTCCCTCAGGGGTGGCTGCTGTTTCTCGTTACTCTGCAAGAGGCTAGCGCTCTGACCTATGGGGCTCCTTGGTGCTGCAGCTCTTACCCTCCGTCAGGGCAGATGGCTTGTGCTTGGATGAGAGGAGAGTGCAGGGAAGTAGGCAGGGTTTCTTGCTTGTGTCTCGGTGGCAGCCCATCACCCCCTACATGCCTGCAGTGCCCACAACGAGGACTCTCGCGGATCTGAGTGCCTCCAGTCCCTGCAATGTGCAGCTGGTGAAGGCTTGGGAAACAAGCTTGCAGATGCTAGTATGTGAACTAATATCACAGAACACCATAGCAAACCAGACATAGAGCCTACACCCCCTGACCAATCATCAAACCAAGGATCCTCAGAGTAGAAGCCCTGATTCCAAGACCTCACACTATCAAAGAATATACAACACTACAGATTATTCATCTGTAAACAAGACCTAACACCATCCAAGACACAAACCACTGAACCCTTCTAGAAGGACAGAAACCCAAAGGAAGGGAGAATTCAACCAAGAAGCCTAGTGGGGGAAAAAGAACTCCACACACACAGACACACACAAAGAAACAAAAATTAACCTAATAATGAAATGTCAGAGAAACACAACACAAATGAAGGACCAAGCTAGAGAAACACCGCTTCAAATGATAGAGGAGGAGATAGGCAAACTATCTGAAAGAGGATTCAGAAAAGCTATACTAATGAGGATGCAAAACACCGAAAACAGAATATTAGAGGAAATTAGTGCATTGAGAAGAGACATGCAAGAAATGAAAAATGAGCAAATGGAGACAACCAACTCAATTGCTGAACTCAAAAATACTATAGAAGGTCTCAACAGTAGAGTATCAGAGGCTGAAGAAAGGATAAGTGAGCTGGAAGACAGAATGGTGGAAATAAGTGCTGAAGAACAGAACAAAGCCCAAAGAATTAAAAGAACTGAGGATAGAATAACAGAACTACGGGACAATATCAAACGCACCAACATTAGAATTATAGGAGTTCCAGAAGAAGAAGAGGGGAAGAAAGGCTATGAAAAAATTCTTGAAGAGGTTATAGTTGAAAACTTCCCCAACATGGGAAAGGAAAGACTCAACCAAGTTCAAGAAGCACAAAGAGTTCCATACAGGATAAACCCCAGAAGAAACACACCAAGGCACATTCTAATCAAACTAACGCAGACTAAATATAAAGACAGATTACTAAAAGCAGCTAGGAGCAAACAACAAATAACATATAAAGGAAACCCCATACGTCTAACTGCGGATCTCTCAACAGAAACCCTGCAGGCCAGAAGAGAATGGCAAGACATATTTAAACAGCTAAAAGAGAACAACCTCCAACCAAGAATTCTCTACCCAGCAAGAATCTCTCATTCAGAATTGATGGTGAAGTCAAAAGCTTCACAGACAAGCAAAAACTAAAAGAATTCTGTACCACAAAACCAGCCCTACAACAAGTGTTAAAGGGCCTGATATAGCCAATAAATAGAGTAGGAGAAGCCTTACAAATCAAACCCCAAATTTCTAAGAAGATAATAATAGGAACATTTGTATCAATAATTACTTTGAACGTAAATGGACTAAATGCTCCAACCAAACGACACAGGCTGGCTGAATGGATCCAGAAGCAAGACCCATATATATGCTGTTTACAAGAGACCCACTTCAGACCTAGAGACACTCATAGACTGAAAGTGAAAGGCTGGAAAAAGATATTCCATGCAAATGGAAATCAAAAGAAAGCTGGAGCAGCAATCCTCGTATCAGACAAAATAGATTTTAAAGTAAAGAAGATTCTAAGAGACAAGGCAGGTCACTACATCATGATTAAGGGATCTATCCAAGAGGAAGACATAACAGTCATGAATATCTACGCACCCAACACAGGGGCACCTCAATACATAAGACAGGTACTTTCAGACATAAAAGAAGAAATCAACAATAACACAGTAATAGTAGGAGACTTTAACACTCCTCTCACTCCAATGGACAGATCATCCAAACAGAAAATTAATAAAGAAACACAAGCCTTAAATGCCACACTAGGAAAGATGGACCTCATCGATATCTTTTGGACGTTCCATCCAAAAGCAGAAGAATACACTTTCTTCTCTAGTGCTCACAGAACATTCTCCAGGATAGACCACATCTTGGGCCACAGATCAAACCTCAGTCAATTCAAGAAAACCGAAATGTGATACACCATATCGACAAATTGAGAGACAAAAATCACATGATCATCTCAATAGATGCAGAAAAAGCCTTTGACAAAGTACAACATCCATTTATGATAAAAACTCTTCAGAAAATGGGCACAGAAGGAACCTATCCCAACATAATAAAAGCCATCTATGAGAAGCCTACAGTGAACATTATCCTCAATGGTGAAAAACTGAAAGCATTCCCTCTAAGATCAGGAACAAGACAGGGGTGCCCACTTTCACCACTACTATTCAACATAGTCCTGGAAGTCCTAGCAACAGCAATAAGAGAAGAGAAAGAAATCAAAGGAATCCATATTTGAAAGAAAGAAGTCAAGCTCTCTCTTTTTGCAGACGACATGATATTATACATAGAAAATCCCAAAGACACGGTTACAAAGCTACTAGAGCTAATCAATGAATTCAGCAAAGTCGCAGGATACAAAGTCAACACACAGAAATCATTGGCATTCCTATACACAAACAATGAAAAATCAGAAAACGAAATCAAAGAGGCAATCACCTTCACCACTGCAACCAAAAGAATCAAATATCTAGGAATAAACCTACCCAAAGAAACAAAAGAATTGTACACAGAAAATTACAAGACACTCATGAGAGAAATTAAAGAAGACTTAAACGGATGGAGAGATATTCCATGTTCCGGGATCAGAAGAATCAATATTGTGAAAATGACCATACTACCAAATATCATCTACAGATTCAATGCAATACCTATCCAACTACCATTGACATTTTTCACAGAACTAGACCAAACAATAACACAGTTCATATGGAAACACAAAAGACCTCGAATAGCCAAAGTAATCCTGAGAAAGAAAAACGGAGTTGGAGGGATCAGCCTCCCTAACTTCAGACTCTACTACAAAGCAACAGTCATCAAGACAGTATGGTACTGGCACAAAAACAGAACTATAGATCAATGGAACAAGATAGAGAACCCAGAGATAAACCCACACACCTATGGGTACCTTATTTTTGACAAAGGAGGCGAACATATCAAATGGGGCAAAGACAGCCTCTTCAACAAATGGTGCTGGGAAAATTGGACAAGAAAACCGAAATGTGATACACCATATCGACAAATTGAGAGACAAAAATCACATGATCATCTCAATAGATGCAGAAAAAGCCTTTGACAAAGTACAACATCCATTTATGATAAAAACTCTTCAGAAAATGGGCACAGAAGGAACCTATCCCAACATAATAAAAGCCATCTATGAGAAGCCTACAGTGAACATTATCCTCAATGGTGAAAAACTGAAAGCATTCCCTCTAAGATCAGGAACAAGACAGGGGTGCCCACTTTCACCACTACTATTCAACATAGTCCTGGAAGTCCTAGCAACAGCAATAAGAGAAGAGAAAGAAATCAAAGGAATCCATATTTGAAAGAAAGAAGTCAAGCTCTCTCTTTTTGCAGACGACATGATATTATACATAGAAAATCCCAAAGACACGGTTACAAAGCTACTAGAGCTAATCAATGAATTCAGCAAAGTCGCAGGATACAAAGTCAACACACAGAAATCATTGGCATTCCTATACACAAACAATGAAAAATCAGAAAACGAAATCAAAGAGGCAATCACCTTCACCACTGCAACCAAAAGAATCAAATATCTAGGAATAAACCTACCCAAAGAAACAAAAGAATTGTACACAGAAAATTACAAGACACTCATGAGAGAAATTAAAGAAGACTTAAACGGATGGAGAGATATTCCATGTTCCGGGATCAGAAGAATCAATATTGTGAAAATGACCATACTACCAAATATCATCTACAGATTCAATGCAATACCTATCCAACTACCATTGACATTTTTCACAGAACTAGACCAAACAATAACACAGTTCATATGGAAACACAAAAGACCTCGAATAGCCAAAGTAATCCTGAGAAAGAAAAACGGAGTTGGAGGGATCAGCCTCCCTAACTTCAGACTCTACTACAAAGCAACAGTCATCAAGACAGTATGGTACTGGCACAAAAACAGAACTATAGATCAATGGAACAAGATAGAGAACCCAGAGATAAACCCACACACCTATGGGTACCTTATTTTTGACAAAGGAGGCGAACATATCAAATGGGGCAAAGACAGCCTCTTCAACAAATGGTGCTGGGAAAATTGGACAGCTACATGCAAAAAAATGAAGTTGGAACATTCCCTGACACCATACATAAATATCAACTCAAAATGGATTAAAGACCTAAATGTAAGGCCAGAAACCATCAAACTCTTAGAGGAGAATATAGGCAAAACCCTCAAGGACATCAATCAAAGCAAGATCTTCTCTGACCCACCTACTAGAATAGTGGAACTGAAAAGAAAAGTCAACAAGTGGGACCTCATGAAACTTAAAAGCTTTTGTACAGCAAAAGAAATTACAAAAAAGCTCAACAGACGCCCCACAGAGTGGGAGAAAATCATAGCAAATGAAACAGACAAAGAATTAATCTCCAAAATCTACAAGCAACTCAGACAACTCAGCACAGGAAAAACGAACAACCCAATCAAAAACAATCAAGAACAACCCAATCAAAACGAACAACTCAATCAAAAAATGGGAAAAAGATCTAAAGAGACGCCTCTCCAAAGAGGACATACAGATGGCCCAAATACACATGAAACGATGCTCAACCTCGCTTATCATTAGAGAAATGCAAATCAAAACCACAATGAGATACCACCTCACACCTGTCAGAATGGCCATCATCAACAAATCGATAGACAATAAATGCTGGAGAGGGTGTGGAGAAAAGGGAACCCTCTTGCATTGCTGGTGGGAATGTAAATTGATACAGCCGCTATGGAAGACAGTATGGAGAAGCCTTGAAAAACTAAAAATAGAAGCACCCTATGACCCAGCAATCCCACTATTAGGCCTATATCCTGATGAAATCAAAACTGAAAGAGGCACCTGTACCCCAATGTTCATTGCAGCTCTCTATACAATAGCCAGAACTTGGAAGCAACCTAGATGTCCATCGACGAATGAATGGATCCAGAAGCTCTGGTACATATATACAATGGAATACTACTCAGTTGTTAAAAGAAATGCAGAAGACACAGTCCTAATGAGGTGGCTAGCTCTAGAACCTATCATAAAAAGTGAAGTAAGTCAAAAAGAGAAAGACAAATATAGCATACTAACACACATAGATGGCTAAGCTTGAAAAACTCATAGACCATTTTGACAAAGGAGGCGAACATATCAAATGGGGCAAAGACAGCCTCTTCAACAAATGGTGCTGGGAAAATTGGACAGCTACATGCAAAAAAATGAAGTTGGAACATTCCCTGACACCATACATAAATATCAACTCAAAATGGATTAAAGACCTAAATGTAAGGCCAGAAACCATCAAACTCTTAGAGGAGAATATAGGCAAAACCCTCAAGGACATCAATCAAAGCAAGATCTTCTCTGACCCACCTACTAGAATAGTGGAACTGAAAAGAAAAGTCAACAAGTGGGACCTCATGAAACTTAAAAGCTTTTGTACAGCAAAAGAAATTACAAAAAAGCTCAACAGACGCCCCACAGAGTGGGAGAAAATCATAGCAAATGAAACAGACAAAGAATTAATCTCCAAAATCTACAAGCAACTCAGACAACTCAGCACAGGAAAAACGAACAACCCAATCAAAAACAATCAAGAACAACCCAATCAAAACGAACAACTCAATCAAAAAATGGGAAAAAGATCTAAAGAGACGCCTCTCCAAAGAGGACATACAGATGGCCCAAATACACATGAAACGATGCTCAACCTCGCTTATCATTAGAGAAATGCAAATCAAAACCACAATGAGATACCACCTCACACCTGTCAGAATGGCCATCATCAACAAATCGATAGACAATAAATGCTGGAGAGGGTGTGGAGAAAAGGGAACCCTCTTGCATTGCTGGTGGGAATGTAAATTGATACAGCCGCTATGGAAGACAGTATGGAGAAGCCTTGAAAAACTAAAAATAGAAGCACCCTATGACCCAGCAATCCCACTATTAGGCCTATATCCTGATGAAATCAAAACTGAAAGAGGCACCTGTACCCCAATGTTCATTGCAGCTCTCTATACAATAGCCAGAACTTGGAAGCAACCTAGATGTCCATCGACGAATGAATGGATCCAGAAGCTCTGGTACATATATACAATGGAATACTACTCAGTTGTTAAAAGAAATGCAGAAGACACAGTCCTAATGAGGTGGCTAGCTCTAGAACCTATCATAAAAAGTGAAGTAAGTCAAAAAGAGAAAGACAAATATAGCATACTAACACACATAGATGGAATCTAGCAGGACGGTCTTGATAACACACACTGTGAATTCATGGAAAAACAGACAGAGCATAGACATAGGGACATTGTGGGGAAGAAATAGGGAGGGGGAGGCATGGAGACAGTAACATGGAAACCTATACTGTCATGTGTGGAAAAGATAGTTATTGTCATTGTGCTAACGGAATAGGAGTACCTACAATCACTTGGGGTGATGGTCTGGAGGGGTGGGAGGGGGGAACTGGGTGGGGGAGGGTCCAGGGATATGCATATGAATGATATGGGGACATACATGTTGGGGAACAACAAAACTCTGTAAAATCTTAAAATAAAGAATTAAAAAAAAAAGAGTTACAGGAAAACATGAACAAAACCAAAAAAAAAGACTTTGAGACATATCCATGAACAACAAACAACAAAAAATGTAAAGATATCTGTCCTTAAGAGCTTGCATTCTAGCATGGGGAGGTAGAAAAAATAAAGGCAGTAAATACATTAGACAAATTATGCATATATATATATATATATATATATATATGTGCGTGTGTGTGTGGAGCATATACAATTAAAGGTGATAATTACTAGGAAAACAGAAAAAAATAGAGCAAGGTAAGTATCAGTACATATGATGAGGACTGAGAGAAAGAGAATCCTAAGATTTTAAGTAAAGTAGTCGAGGAAGGCCCATTGATAAGATAGAAGAAAGTGTCCAATTGAAGGAAATGAGGGAGTTGGTCATGTGAGTAAAGGAGAAGAAAACATTCCAGACAGGGGAAAAAGCCAGCGTGCAAAGATCTTGAGGCTGGAGCATAGCTGCCATGTTTGAGAAACAGCAAGGAGGTCAGAGTAGCTAGAGCAGAGCAAGTCAGGGACATAAGAATGGCAAAGTAGTAGTTAGAGCAGTACCATCAGTTAGACTATCTCCTGGGCCCTAGTAAGGACATAGCTTTTATTCCAAGTGAAATGGGAAGCCATCAGAAAGTCCTGAAAAGAACAGAACACAACACGGACATACATGACTTATGTTTTTAAAAGACTGCTCTGACTACACTGTTAAGAATAGATTGAAGGAAACCTACTAACCCACTCCAGTATTCTTGCCTGGAAAATTTCATGGACTGAGGAGACTGTTGGGCTATAGTCCATAGGTCACAAAGAATCAGACACAACTGAGAGACTGAATGTGCGCGCGCGCACACACACACACACACACACACACACACACTGTATACCGCAACAAGCATTACTCAATATACTGTAATAACCTATATGGAAAAAGAATCTGAAAAAGAATGCATATATGTATAGCAATCACTTTGTTATACACCTGAAACTAATGAAACATGGCAAATCAATTATATTCCAATATAAAATTAAAATTATAAAGGATATGTTGAAGGGAGACATGTAGGATTTTGGGGAAACTAATTAGGAGTTTATTGTAACAAGAGAGATAAGAGATTTTGGCTTAAACCAGCAGTGGAATGGGAGACATGGATTATATAATCTCAAAAATTCAAGGGGATAAAGACTGAGTGGAATAACCCCTTGACCAATGGGAGGTGGGAGCTGAGACAAAAATTGTTCTCCATTTCTCATCCTGAATCAAGTATGCCAAAATACCTTTCCTTATCTCCTTCCTCATTTTCCTTTCCCTTAGGTCTTGTTTCCCTGGGATTAGGATCCCTGGGTCAGAAAGATCACCTGGAAAAGGAAATGGCAACCCACTCTAGTATTCTTGCCTGGAGAGTCCCCATGAACAGAGGAGTCTGGTGGGCTACAGTCCATGGGGTTGCAAAGAGATGAACATGACTGAGTGACTGAGCAGACAGCACACTCTCCCTAATCCATACTCACTTTTTGCCTCAGGATCCACTTTCTAGGAACCCAGTGATAAGAAGGAGGAAGATCAGGAGTTTAGTTTTGGACATACGGGTTTTGACTCAGGTAGAGATGCTGAAAAGTCTCTTGGGTAAAAAAACAGTCTGCCAGTGAGTAAGAGCAGTACCATCATGTCTCCTGGCCCCTAGTAAGGACATAGCTTTTATTCCAAGTGAAATGGGAAGCCATCAGAAAGTCCTGAAAAGAACAGAACACAACACGGACATACATGACTTATGTTTTTAAAAGACTGCTCTGACTACACTGTTAAGAATAGATTGAAGGAAACCTACTAACCCACTCCAGTATTCTTGCCTGGAAAATTTCATGGACTGAGGAGACTGTTGGGCTATAGTCCATAGGTCACAAAGAATCAGACACAACTGAGAGACTGAATGTGCGCGCGCGCACACACACACACACACACACACACACACTGTATACCGCAACAAGCATTACTCAATATACTGTAATAACCTATATGGAAAAAGAATCTGAAAAAGAATGCATATATGTATAGCAATCACTTTGTTATACACCTGAAACTAATGAAACATGGCAAATCAATTATATTCCAATATAAAATTAAAATTATAAAGGATATGTTGAAGGGAGACATGTAGGATTTTGGGGAAACTAATTAGGAGTTTATTGTAACAAGAGAGATAAGAGATTTTGGCTTAAACCAGCAGTGGAATGGGAGACATGGATTATATAATCTCAAAAATTCAAGGGGATAAAGACTGAGTGGAATAACCCCTTGACCAATGGGAGGTGGGAGCTGAGACAAAAATTGTTCTCCATTTCTCATCCTGAATCAAGTATGCCAAAATACCTTTCCTTATCTCCTTCCTCATTTTCCTTTCCCTTAGGTCCTGTTTCCCTGGGATTAGGATCCCTGGGTCAGAAAGATCACCTGGAAAAGGAAATGGCAACCCACTCTAGTATTCTTGCCTGGAGAGTCCCCATGAACAGAGGAGTCTGGTGGGCTACAGTCCATGGGGTTGCAAAGAGATGAACATGACTGAGTGACTGAGCAGACAGCACACTCTCCCTAATCCATACTCACTTTTTGCCTCAGGATCCACTTTCTAGGAACCCAGTGATAAGAAGGAGGAAGATCAGGAGTTTAGTTTTGGACATACGGGTTTTGACTCAGGTAGAGATGCTGAAAAGTCTCTTGGATAAAAAAAAACAGTCTGCAGAGAGATCTGGGTTAGAAAGTATTCTTGTTGGAGTTACCAGTGTATGGATGGTATACAATACTGTAAGACTGTATAAACATATCATTGAGGGGGGAAGTGTTGATAAAGATAAAAAAAACTAAGGACTAAGCCCTAAGTGTCATCTAACATTAAGAGATCAGGGGGAATATGAGGAGTCAGCAAAGGAACTTCAGAAAGGATAACTAATGAACTCAGGGGAAAACTAGGAGATTGTGATTCTTTCAAACTTAGGTAAAGAATATATATCAAAATGAAAGGTGATCAACTGTGCTAAATGTGTCAATCTTATAAAAAGAGGAGCGAAAATTGTCCTGACCATTAGATTTAGCATTGTTGTAGTCATTGGAGATTACAGTTTCGGTGGAGTGGTTAAGGTGAAATTCTGATGGAAGGGGCTTCCCTGGTGGCTCAGACAGAAAAGAATCTGCCTGCTGATGCAAGAGAAGCAGGAGATCCAGGTCTGATTCCTGGGTTGGGAAGGTCCCTGGGGAAGGGAATGACTACCCACTCCAGTATTCTTACCTGGAGAATTCCATGGACAGAGGAGCCTAGTGCGCTACAGTCCCTGGGGTCACAAAGAGTCAGACACAACTGAGCAACTTTCACTCCCTCACTCACTGATTGTAGCAGGTTTAAAAGTGTATTAGTGGAAAAAAGCTTAAGACTATGAGGATAGACAACAGTTTCTTTGAAGCCATTTGGCTGCAAATGGAAGCAAAGAAATGTTGTCAGGGGAAGTAAAGAAACACAGACCTTGGCCTCTGTATATGATGATGGAAAAGATTCAGTAGAAGTAGAAAATTCCATGATAAAGGAGATGGGAGCATTGCTTCAGTGATATCCTTGAGAAGGCAAACAGGGTTAGAATCTAGTTTATATGTGAAGTGATTAGCATTACATAGGAGCTCTGCCAGTTCATCAATGGCAACAAACTTGACAGAGTGTGTAGGTACAAATACCAGTAGGTGAGCAAATCTAGTGGATGTTCATTACTTGGCACCATTAAAGGTCCATTTGTGGTTCGTAATGACTTGAAAGTGAGATCAGGAGTTGTTGGAAAGGGTTACCAGTGTAAATTTTGGAAAAAAAAACAGTCTGCAGAGATCTGGGTTAGAAAGTATTCTTGTTGGAGTTCCCAGTGTATGGATGGTATACAATACTGTAAGACTGTATAAACATATCATTGAGGGGGGAAGTGTTGATAAAGATAAAAAAAACTAAGGACTAAGCCCTAAGTGTCATCTAACATTAAGAGATCAGGGGGAATATGAGGAGTCAGCAAAGGAACTTCAGAAAGGATAACTAATGAACTCAGGGGAAAACTAGGAGATTGTGATTCTTTCAAACTTAGGTAAAGAATATATATCAAAATGAAAGGTGATCAACTGTGCTAAATGTGTCAATCTTATAAAAAGAGGAGCGAAAATTGTCCTGACCATTAGATTTAGCATTGTTGTAGTCATTGGAGATTACAGTTTCGGTGGAGTGGTTAAGGTGAAATTCTGATGGAAGGGGCTTCCCTGGTGGCTCAGACAGAAAAGAATCTGCCTGCTGATGCAAGAGAAGCAGGAGATCCAGGTCTGATTCCTGGGTTGGGAAGGTCCCTGGGGAAGGGAATGACTACCCACTCCAGTATTCTTACCTGGAGAATTCCATGGACAGAGGAGCCTAGTGCGCTACAGTCCCTGGGGTCACAAAGAGTCAGACACAACTGAGCAACTTTCACTCCCTCACTCACTGATTGTAGCAGGTTTAAAAGTGTATTAGTGGAAAAAAGCTTAAGACTATGAGGATAGACAACAGTTTCTTTGAAGCCATTTGGCTGCAAATGGAAGCAAAGAAATGTTGTCAGGGGAAGTAAAGAAACACAGACCTTGGCCTCTGTATATGATGATGGAAAAGATTCAGTAGAAGTAGAAAATTCCATGATAAAGGAGATGGGAGCATTGCTTCAGTGATATCCTTGAGAAGGCAAACAGGGTTAGAATCTAGTTTATATGTGAAGTGATTAGCATTACATAGGAGCTCTGCCAGTTCATCAATGGCAACAAACTTGACAGAGTGTGTAGGTACAAATACCAGTAGGTGAGCAAATCTAGTGGATGTTCATTACTTGGCACCATTAAAGGTCCATTTGTGGTTCGTAATGACTTGAAAGTGAGATCAGTCAATGTTATTAAATGTTTTCCTTCAGTCAAGTTCAACTGCCAGGATACAGCTAGAAGCATAGATGGGGAGTTATACTTACACAGTGCTATGGTTTTCACAAGTAAGATAAAGATAGAAAGAGTCTAGGGAATCAAGAGGATATCTATAAGACTGAAGAAATTGGCTGATCATAGAATTTAAACTATGTTAGTTGAGAACAGGGTAGTGGATAGGGAAAGTACTATGGGACCAGTAAGTTGCAACTACGGGTAGAGTTAATAGATTATTGGAATTGTGGTATAGAAAGAGTGTGCCCGAGGTGGTGACCAGAGTAGAATACATGCAAATGAGATATCAGAGGTGATTGCGTACAGCCTCCAATACTCCAAAATGTTGCAGATTACCTGCCTTCCAGTCATCACATTACCTTCTTGGAAACTGAAAAGACTTTGAATTTGCAACTCCTGCAATAAGTCGAAACCTTGATATCAACAAAATAACCATAAAACAGAAAACCACTGTACTTGTGTAACGATACAAGGAATGGAACTAAATGAATACCAGTGTCAAGTAGCTCATTACTGATTATTTGAAATTAATTCTTATTTTATAATTATCAAATATAACCTATTAACTCTTCCCAAGCAGACTAAATATAAATATATATTGTCCTCCAATGAATACACTGAATGGACTTGAAATTACATAGGTATTATAAAACAGAATGATTATATTTCTGAGTATTACATAGCTAATTTATTACCATATGGTTATGTGTTAAGCAGCATAGCACATCTAATTCACTATTAATGAAATGAAAATAAACTTTAATTGACACTACTTTGTCATTTAAGTTATGCATATTTTTTAAACAAGCAGATTATCGAACTGTAGAAGTTAGAAAATAATATTTTCAGGATATATATGTGTTCCTTTATGCATATTTGCTACAGAAAACAACTATATAATGGACTCCCACTTAACCAGACAGGAGGAAAAAGCAACTAACTGCATTACACTGTAGCCTACACAGGCCAGAAGAGGTATTACCACAGTCTTAAGACCCTGCTGTACCATCTGGATCTTTTCTGAAGTCAATTAATTCTTTAAGATTCAGGTTCCCATTTTTTCCTACAAGAAACTATCTATTCTTCTGGAAATTGCTATCCAGGCAACCAACTTGTTGATACTTTTCAAAGATCAATAGTTAAGCTAGAATTGAATTATGAGAAATGTTCAGTCCTTGAAACTCTCTTGGTTACCATGGCAGGGAGTAGGTTAGGCAGGTGGAAGGTGATAAAAGCTATTTCTTAGTGCTTTACGAAGACTAGGACAATTACTTTTGTTTCTAAAGGCATAAATTTCCTTTCAGTATGGCATAAAACAAGTTCTATGGTACATGCTCAATGAATATTTGTTGACTTAAATATCAAACTTAATATATGCTACATAAGTCCTTTTCAGTCAGGATCATTTAAGGGCCATTAAAATCAAACAGAATTATTGTATACTTACAATTATTTTTGTTTATTATTAATTATGGAACATTTCAAACATTTAAAATTTTAAAAAGATAATGAACCCTCATGTACAGATTCAAAGATTAGCCACATATTACATTTCATACTTCAAATATCTCAAACTCCCCTCAATTCTTCTGGTGCTGCTACTCTGCTAGAGTAATAATTACTCAAATGTGATAAATAGCAAGGCAAATATCATGCCTCAAAACTGAATAAATGCACTAAGGAACCCTTCACAAAGAGTTTGTGAGGCCTTCAGATTTTGAGAATTTCACTTATTTCAACTATTATTAAACACCAAAAAAAAAAAAGTTGGGTTATCATCCTATTTAAGAATAATATTCCTTATTCTGTTTACTTCATTGGAGAGGTAAATAGCTATAATGGCTTTGAACTTATAACTGATGCTCTGCATGTGGCCACTGTCATCTATAAATGCACAGAACTCTAAAAATATGCAATATATTTGATCATTCTTTTCAATATCTGTGAACTCAATTCAGGATTATATGAATACATCTATCTTCAACCATAGTTTAAGTCACCCCTTTTCCAATTTGTTGAGAAAGTGACATGGGGGACTTTGTCAAATAAGATGACTCTCATCATGTTTATTCTACTAAATGCCTCTACTGAAAAGATCTGAGTGGAATGGGGAGTAGACAGTAATTCTTGGGTTGGAACAGCTTTCAAAATATGACTCCCATTCCTTTATTACTAACCCATTGACATGGTAAGAAATTCAAATAATCACTCTCGAGATTAGCCAAAGAAAAACACAAAAATGAGTAATTGTCTGCTGAAAGGTCACAAACCATAAACTTTTCTTGTGATGAGTTAAATGACTGGAGAAAATTACTAAATATTTCATATCTGCATTTTTAACTACACTGAAATCAGTAGAGTAACTTTTAATGCGGTTGATAAAACATAGGAAAATCATCCATAATTATCCTAAAGTAGTATCAAATTCAGGATTTTAGGTGATAGAGACATTGTCAAATGCAGAGCCTTTTCCACTATAAATGTCACTCTCTCAGCAATGGCATAACATCACCTATGTAGACAGAATTTCCCACTTGGTGAACACTTGGAGTCAGTGACCACTACTAGACCTGAAAATTATGTTTATTATTTATAGCCAAGTTCTAGCTACTTCACTTATGCTATTCTGGAAGAAATAAAGACAAACATGCAGATTATAAAAACAACAAAAAACAATGAGGAGGCTATGTCAAAGAAAAGGCGCACCAACTGAAAGAGCTTCCAATGGTCAACGGTGGATGAATTTTTTTTAAAGATTTATTTATTTATTTTTAGGGGTGGGTATATCCTATTCAAGAATAAAATTTTATTCAAACTTATTTCAACTATTATTAAACACCAAAAAAAAGTTGGGTTATCATCCTATTTAAGAATAATATTCCTTATTCTGTTTACTTCATTGGAGAGGTAAATAGCTATAATGGCTTTGAACTTATAACTGATGCTCTGCATGTGGCCACTGTCATCTATAAATGCACAGAACTCTAAAAATATGCAATATATTTGATCATTCTTTTCAATATCTGTGAACTCAATTCAGGATTATATGAATACATCTATCTTCAACCATAGTTTAAGTCACCCCTTTTCCAATTTGTTGAGAAAGTGACATGGGGGACTTTGTCAAATAAGATGACTCTCATCATGTTTATTCTACTAAATGCCTCTACTGAAAAGATCTGAGTGGAATGGGGAGTAGACAGTAATTCTTGGGTTGGAACAGCTTTCAAAATATGACTCCCATTCCTTTATTACTAACCCATTGACATGGTAAGAAATTCAAATAATCACTCTCGAGATTAGCCAAAGAAAAACACAAAAAATGAGTAATTGTCTGCTGAAAGGTCACAAACCATAAACTTTTCTTGTGATGAGTTAAATGACTGGAGAAAATTACTAAATATTTCATATCTGCATTTTTAACTACACTGAAATCAGTAGAGTAACTTTTAATGCGGTTGATAAAACATAGGAAAATCATCCATAATTATCCTAAAGTAGTATCAAATTCAGGATTTTAGGTGATAGAGACATTGTCAAATGCAGAGCCTTTTCCACTATAAATGTCACTCTCTCAGCAATGGCATAACATCACCTATGTAGACAGAATTTCCCACTTGGTGAACACTTGGAGTCAGTGACCACTACTAGACCTGAAAATTATGTTTATTATTTATAGCCAAGTTCTAGCTACTTCACTTATGCTATTCTGGAAGAAATAAAGACAAACATGCAGATTATAAAAACAACAAAAAACAATGAGGAGGCTATGTCAAAGAAAAGGCGCACCAACTGAAAGAGCTTCCAATGGTCAACGGTGGATGAATTTTTTTTAAAGATTTATTTATTTATTTTGGGGGTGGGGTGAGGCGGGGGTAGGGTGGGGAGGGAGGCGGCCGGTGGGCCACTTCTATCGGTCTTTCATTCATCTTTTTTCATCCATCTTTGTTCTTTGGCCCGTGTGGGCCTCCAATCGCGGTGGCCTCGGTTGTCACAGAGCACCGGCTCTGGGCGCATGCGCTCCAGAGCTCCGGCTCGGTAATTGGGCACAACCGTCCAGCTGGTCTGCGGCACGTGGGGTCTTCCCAGGCCAAGGAATGAACCGACACCCCTTGCACTGCAAGGCGGTGTCCTTACCCACTGAACACCAGGGAAGTCCCGGTGGATGAATTTGACTCAGAAAATACAGTAGCACTGGATTATTATTCAAAGTATAATTTAAATGTTCGTGAGTGGGCTTCCCTGGTGGGGAAGACCCCACGTGCCGCGGAGCAGCTGGACTGTTGTGCCCAATTACCAAGCCAGAGCTCTGGAGCGCATGTACCCAGAGCCGGTGCTCTGCGACAACGGAGGCCACTGCCATGGGAGGCCCATACGGGCCAAAGAACAAAGATGGATGAAAACAGATAAATGGAGCCCACCCGTCCCCCTCCCTCCCCAACCCACCCCCACCCAAAAAAGTCCGTGAGCCCATGGTGATATAAATAAATGATTGAATAGATAGGAGAAAAAAATAAGTATCCCATGCAGAAGAAATCGAAATAATTTTATGAAGATATGGGCTTCTCTAGTGACTCAGATGGTAAAGAATCTGCCTACAATGCAGGAGATCTCGATTCAATTCATAGATCAGGAAGATCTCCTAGGGAAGAGAATGGCTACTCATTCCAGTATCCTAACTTGGAGAATTCCATGGACAGAGGAGCCTGGTGGTTACAGTCCATGGGGTCACAAAGAGCCAGACAGGACTTAGCAACTTTCATTCATGCAGATAATTTGCTCTTAATGAAGTGGAGCAGAACTACTATTTATTATGCATGACCTATGAATAACTACTTTCTTCCAAAGAGGAGAGTATGGAAAAGGAGGGGAGAAATAGCAATTTTAAAGTGGAGAAAGGCAAACACTACCTTGAGCCAGATGATAAGGATCAGTATCAACAGTGATAAAACATGCTGATACTCCCTACCCTTTATATGGTATGTGATGAGAATGTACCTTACCTGAGCTCTTCCTCCCCAAAACACTTTACCCCAGTATAAACATGAAAAACATTATCAGGTAAATTCCAGCTGAGAGACATTCTACAAAATGTTTGAATTTCAAACTATTCAAACTGTCAACATCATCAGAAACAAGGAGAGTGTGAGAAACCCCTACAGAGAAAAGAAGTTTAACGTTCTCTTTTTCATGTCTTTAAGGAGACATAGCAATTAAATGTAAGTGGTATCCTAGATGGAATCTGGAACAAAAAATTGCATTAAGCAAAATCTGAGGAAATTTGAATAAAATACAGACTTTACTTAATGATGACGTATCACTATTCGTTCATTAGTTATAACAAGTGTACCATAGTCATGGAAAATGTTAATACTAGGGGAAATGGGTGTAGGACATATAGAAACTTTCTGTGGTATCTTTGAAATAATTCTGTAAATCTAAAATGGTTCTAAAATTTAAAAGCATATTTAAAAGCCAACTGGAGGCTTTTATTGTAGCATTTTCATAGGGATGAAAAACCTGGAAACAAACTATGTGCATATCAGTATCAAAATGATAAACTAAATTGTGGTGTCATAGACGATTGAACAACACAGAGCAATATATACTTAAAAGGAGAGTGAGTTCTCTATTAATTGACTTGGAAATATTTCTAATAATGTATTTTTAATAAGGAAAGAAAAATGCAGTGAAATATGCAACTCTGTTTTTTGTTTGTGAAACAATGAGGAGAAAATCCCCATGTAGCTATGTCTGTGTAATTAAAAGAATAAGGAGAAGATATGCAAGGATATGGGCTTCTCAGGTGGTGCTAGTGGTGAAGAACTCTCCTGCCAGTGCAGGAGACATAAGAGACACGGGTTAAATCCCTGGGTCAGAAAGATCCCCTGGAGGAGGACATGGCAACACACTCCAGTATTTTTGCCTGGAGAATCCCATGGACAGAGGCACCTGGTGGGCTACAGTCCATAGAGTTGCAGAGTTCAAGATGACTGAGCAACTTAGCACACACATACACATGCAAGGATACACACCAGACTGTTAGCATTTCTCAGACAGGGGAAAGGGCAAGATGAGTACATGAGGGTTTGTTATATATATATATATATTTTTAAATATTTATTTATTTATTTATTTTGGCAGGGGTAGGGAGGGAGGGGGTGGGGAGGCCACTTCCACTGGTCTTTCATTTATCTAGTTTCATCCATCTTTGTTCTTTGGCCCGTGTGGGCCTCGCATCGCGGTGGCCTCTGTTGTCACAGAGCACTGGCTCTGGGCACATGCGCTCCAGAGCTCCAGCTTGGTAATTGGACACATCAATCCAGCCGCTCCGCAGCACGTGGGATCTTCCCAGGCCAGAGATCGAACTGGCGCCCCTTGCACTGTAAGGCGGTGTCCTTACCCACTGGACCACCAGGGAAGCCCATTGTTATATCTTTTTAATGAAGGAAAGAAGAGAAGAAAGATGACCAGACTGGGGAAATAAGCCAGGCAGGGGAAGTAAGCAATAATGAATTCAGTAATTCATTAAAATATAGCACCTGTATATAGTAGGCTGATGCTCTGCAAATACAATGCTTCATTTGTGAAAACAAAACAAACAGCAAGTGGAATTGGGGAAGGTAGAAAGATCTATTTTAGACTGGCAGGATTTAATGAGGGTGGGGAATGAAGAAGGTGTACACAGGGAGAGAGTAGAAGCACCCTGAAGAACAGAGCGTCAGACAGTGAAGCCAAATTACACCTACTTTTCAGTTCTGCCAAGAGCAGTCCAAGGAAGTGAAAATACTGATTATTGCTAAGGGTGTGATCAGAATGACTGCTATTTTTGCCACTATCCTGGGACTTTTGCCCACCACAAAGAGACTAAACTTGCTTCACCAGTATTTCCTCCCAATATACGAAAGTGATTCTTAGGGCATCAAGAAGGTTATCTGGTTATATACCACCTCTTCTCCTGCCCTTTTGAACAATAAGGCCACACAAGGAGCTTCCAAGTGCTTTTGATGAAGAGGTGACAAAGTTTTAGCATCAGAAAATATCCACAGGAAACAAAAATGGAAGGGTCTGCATTTCCCAGACTGTAAAATCAAACAATAGAGTGCAGGCCCCTGGTGAGCAAGATCAGACACTTCTCAAATAGCAGTTTCGAAAAGTGCTTTATGGTCACCTCAGCTACCTACTTCAATACCTAATGTAGTCTATATCTGATATTTGAGATCTTAGATTCTGACAAGTGGGGGGAGTGGGGAGAAAGGACATAATGTGGAATTCCTGAGGATAAAACCGAGTGCCTGTCACTATGAACTTCTTGTAAGCAGGAACTGTATCTGTGGTGTTGTCCCAGAATAGTATATAGGAAGACAGGAGGAAGAGGGTCCCACATTGAATACTCAGAGCAGACTCAAATTCACATTGCACATTCCATGAAGAATTTCACCAGAAGTGAAATCACTTGTTAAAAGATACCCCAGAAGCATCTGAAGCTATTTTCCATCAATAAGAAAGGCGAGACCCTGACCTAAATGATACATTAGGTCATTTTCACAGCCAGATATCAAGATCATTTAGCCAATGGGCTCTATGCAAAAATAATTCTTTAATACAAATCTTCCTGCATTAACAATTAGGGTTACATCATGCTAAAACCAGTGTTGTTGTTTAGTCACTCAGTCATGTCTGACTCTGTGTGATCACATGCATTGCAGCCCACCAGACTCTTCTGTCCATGGTATTCTCCAGGCAAGAATAATGGAGTGGGTTGCCATTTCCTTCTCCAGGGCATCTTCCCAGCCTAGGAATAAAACCCTCATCTCCTGCATCTCCCGAATTGGCAGATGGGCCCTTTACCTCTGATCCACCTGGGAAGCCCTAGTTGAAAATACCTTAAGACAAAATGCATGTAAGACACCTAATTACTGATCATTATAGCTTAGTCTAGCCTACCTTAAATTGTTTCAGAACACATTCATTGGCCTACAGTTGGGCAAAATGATGTAATACAAACTCTATTTATAGTAAAGTGTTGAATATTTCATGTAACTTATTGCAAGTGAAAAATAGAATGGTTATATGGGTACTGAGTGATTTTAAGTGTAACAGTTATTTACCCTGTGATCACATGGCTGATGGAGGGCCACAACGTACTACATGTCACTGCCCAGTATCATGGAATACTATCATGCCACATATTGCTAGCATGGAAAAACTTCAAAATCCAAAGTGTGGTTTCTGTTGAATATGTGTCACTTTTGCACCATCATAAAATGGAAAAATTCTAAGTCCAACCATCCATCATAAATCAGAGATTGTTCATATAAGAAACTTGGAGCAGGGGTGGAAATAGGAAATCAATGCATCAGAAAATTTTCTGAATTAACTGAGTACAGATAGTAAATAGGAATCTTGTTTTATGAAAATGTCGTAAGAATTTGCTATGTTGTTCTGATAATCAAAATTAAATTAACTGAAGTTCCACATGCACTGCAGCCTTTCAAGAATTTATCCATCTTATAACATGACACACATCCTTACACACTCCAGTTCCAATCATGACAGCCACCTGCGATGTTGAACATTGTTTTCACACAGCACTCACCTTAAAACACAAGTGTAGAATCCACTGTCTTGTGCCTCAGCGGAGTGAAACCATATTGAATCTTCCTCTTTGCTCATCCTGACCTCTGAAAAGATGATGGGCTCTTCCAAATCACCCTTGTTTTTGTACCACATCAGTCTGAGGCCAGTGCTCTGGGCCATGCTATAGTTGGTACGAATGTAACTGTAGAAAAGGGCACATTTCACTCGGACTGGTTCCCCTGCCAAAGCCATGTATGTCTTGAGATCCACTGACCAGTCAATGCAGCCATCCACTGAAAGAAAAACAGATGCACATGGGATGCAGCGAGCATTGTTGATAATGAGAGCAATAATCAGTCACTACCAACATGTATTGAGGACTTACTAGGAGCTAGATATTGACTCATGTGCTTTACATAGATTACCTCATTCAATCTTTCCATTGATCCTATGACAGGGGTCCCAAATCTCCACACCATGGACCTGTACCCCTCTACTGATCCATGACCTGTTAGGAACTGGGTCACACAGCAGGAGGTGAGCAGCAGGCAGGCGAGTGGAGCTTCATCTGGATTTATAGCCATTCCTTCTCACTCACATCCCCCCGGTCCATGGAAAAATTATTTTCCATGAAACCGGTCCCTAGTGCCAAAAATGTTGGGGATCATGGTCCTGTGAGATAGATCCATATCCACCTTAGACATGGGCAAGCAGGATTCCTGCTCCACTTCTCTGCCTTTCAGGTATTTCCAGTCCTCCACTGGACTAATCTGATCCTCCATGATCCTCCAAGGAGCTCCAGCACTCGTGCCTGTGGGATATTCCTGGGTTCCCCACAACAACTACCAATTTCAGCAG
The DNA here is from genome assembly GCA_022376925.1 of Tragulus kanchil. Classification (NCBI taxonomy): domain Eukaryota; kingdom Metazoa; phylum Chordata; class Mammalia; order Artiodactyla; family Tragulidae; genus Tragulus; species Tragulus kanchil. The sequence continues at coordinate 57,684,399 of JAIOJX010000001.1, read as the reverse complement.
TGTGGCCAGCCAAATGGATCATTCCTGCCAGCCACAGAGCATCTGCTTAACAGGATTTTGTGAGACTGGACAGCTAGAATGACACTGGCATACTGATTTTTGGTGGCTCAAATTGTTTCTACAGAGAGGAGACTTAACAAAGATTTCCTTAGGACCCTTGTGTAGCCTAGGAGGAGCCCTGAGATGGAGGTTATTAGTATTCTTATTTTAGATGACAAAAATGAGACTCAGGAAAGTTTGGTGACTTTGTCTATGGACACAGACCTAATAAGTGGTGGAAAACCAGCCTTTGATTCCAAACACAGTATCCTTATTCCCTATCCTACACTGCCTCTAAAATTGTGACAGGGACCATTGTTTATTTATCTGCCTTTGAGAAAGTAGATGCCAGAGTTGGAAACAGTGGGTACCTAAAGCAATTGTTGGCCACTATCTACATGCCAGTTTTCTATGGGATGACCTATTAATAGCAGATATTTAATCATAGTTTGATTTCTTTTTGTACCCTTAGGCCTCCCTTGCTGCTCAGCTGGTGTGCATTCATGGGGATATATTATATTAATGTCCTATTTTAATGCCAAGTTTAATCAAATATTATTGGCCAGGTAAATCTACCATTAAAGAACGACATACACAGTAAATCTCTCTTTTCCAGAAGGGCTGGGAATGAGACACTGTGGCTAATTTTATATGCTAGTCAATACAATTAGCATAGCTATTCTACCTCCAACTGCTGATTTTCAAAGAATTCCATCAAATTATGTTACAGCTCTCTATGTTACTTGATTGCCCTTTATAAAATAATCCTTTCATAAACTGTATAAACACTGCCATTTTAAAATTACATGTTTCCCCTATCATTTTGTGAACTGATTTGTTTCCTTTTTAAGATGTTGAGAACTCTGTAACCCAGTGTGTTTATCTTTTAACCTCAGTTGACAAGAAAAGCTCAAAGCTAAATGCAAGGCCCAAGTGCAATAACTTTTCTACCTTAGGATTTTCCTTCTCTACACAAGGGGTTCTTGACCCAAGGTTCAAGGACACCCAGGGGCAGAATGCTTGGATAGACTTCAAGGTTGTGCTTATTTGCATAGCTATACTTTTCTGGGGGCAAGGTTCTCTAACTCTTTCTAAGATCTTCAAAGGGGTCTGTGGCCCAAGAAAGTTTTTGAACTCTGGGGCTTCTGATCTCTCTTTGTGACTTCATTTTTCACTGGCTTGCTGCATATAAGCTTTTATTATAAGTTGCTTCAAATTCTCTTATAGTATGCCAAGTAGTCACTTGAAATAAATCAATAATCAAATAAATAACTCACTCTAAATTTATAATGAAAGGCATTTGAATTTTGAGGACTCACAGGGCACCAGATTCATGACCATGAATTTTGATGACCATTGTGCACTGCTGAAGTCAAGAAGGTACAACTGAATTGGACTAAGTACATACTGATCTCTACTTATTTCCTGGGGGCCTTTCTTATTCACTTCCAGGTATCAGTTGTATAACTGTCATGTGTCATTCTCATAACTGTGAAGAACAGAGAGGGGGGGTGATCTACATTAGTTAAACTTTCTGGGTCATTATAGATTGCTGGTGATACATCACTGTATTTGATACAGTTTTGGTATTTATTGTATTGTCATCTTTAAATGAATTTTATATTTTTCCTTTTACGGATTATTTGTGATACTGCTCCCAAGCATTAACACAACTGAGAGGACATACTATGCTTTTTTTTTTGAAAATGCATTTTTCCCCATAGCTTTATTTTAAAAGTTGACTAATAGAAACAAAGAAAACATGAGAATTTAAAAAAAAAAAAACTCCTTCACAATCCAGTTTTTATTTTCTCCTAACCTGAAGGAGCACAACAAATATTTTTGAATTAACAAATATGTCATGCAAGAATAGCTGCAAACCTTGATAATTACCTACTTGATGGAAAAAAATCTGGAATTTTTTTTATTTGCACCCTAAATCCTTGTAGTTACTTCCTCTAAACAAGCTGTTATGTAAACTACACCTGTGCAGTGTTAACAGGCTGCTTTGTCCCATTACTGACTGGACATAGTTGGTACAAAAAATAATCAAAATATCTGCTCCTGGGACATGACAATCATGCTCAAAGGCAGTTGAAGACATTTAACTGCCATTACAACTAGCTTTGTCATACAGACTTTGAGAGTTCACTGAGAATTCATTTCCTTTTAAGTGCTAGCTGGGCAAAATGGATTTGATTGAATAGATTTATGGTTCCTTTTTTTCTGTTTCCTTGCTTTAGGTAGCAGAGAGGCAATCTTTAGTCATAAAGTAGTCAACAGGCAGAGAACAGATATTCAGTAAGAAGGACAACAATTTCCAAAAGCTATCCCCTTATTCTTCTCCCTTAGTACAGTTATCCCTCAATATCTGCAAGGGGATTGCTTTCAGGATCCCCAAGGGTATCAATACCTCTGATGCTCAAGTCTCTTATATAAAATTACATGGTAGTTGCATGTAATCTACATAATCTTTCTGATATGCTTGAGATCATCTCTAGATTGCTTAAAATAAGCTAGTACAATGTAAATGTGATCTAGCTGTAAATGCACTATAGGTGCCAGTATGCACCAAATTCAAGTTTGGACTTTTGGGCCTTTTCCATCCATCATTGCTTGAATCCAAGGATGTAGAACCTGTGACTATGGGCAGGGGGCAAGGCAACTGTATTCACAATACAGGTTACAATATAATGCATTTCAAGACATCTGAGGCAATTTCCCCTCAAAAAAGTAGACAAAGGGCATGATACCAGCGATCTATGAAGGTTCATCTGACACCAAATATTTTCTCACACTGAACTTACATCTGCAGAAAACTATTCCCACATGTAAAGAAAGGCCTTGTAGCTATAAAGGTGGTGATAGTGGTAAAGAACCTTCCTGCCAATGCTGGAGATGCAGGAGACCCAAGTTTGATCCCTGAATTGGGATCTCCTGCATGAGGGCATGGCAACCCACTCCAGTGTTCTTGCCTGGGAAATCTCATGGACAGAGGAGCCTGGTGGGCTATGATCCACGGGATCACAAAGACTCGGACACGACTGAAGCAACTTACACACACATGCATACACACACAGTCTTATTCTAGAGAGTATAGGACCACTACTAGATTCCAGCAAGGTGGCAAGATTCATTTTAATACATTGCTATTCCTAGGAAAACCAACAGAGAGGGGGACAAAAGGGTATGAAATACAATATAGCACATTTATCTTTAGATTTGGGATTGGTAAAATAAAAGAAGGACCTACAGAGGTAAGAGGCCTGAAAACTCATGTGGCAAGGGAACATGATGGGATTGAAACCTCGAGGGTAAGAGAGAAGGTTAAGAGAAAAACATGAAAACGTGACAACAAGTCAGGAAGCGAAAAAAGGTCAAATAAAGTTTAATTTTCCAAGAGCCATTCCAGGCATCAAAGATGGCACCATCAGAAGTTGCCAGTACAAGTCACATTTCTATCGTGAGAAGGAGTTTGTAATACATGCCATGCATTTAGAGCCCTTAGTATGCTGACATTCCATATATATTTGGCAAATAAATGAATGAACAGATCTGTGATGCAGCTGACAAGGGAGCATGCTATGGCCAGGTTAGGGACATGGTGGAACTCAAGAGCCCATGGAGGAAGTCCACCTGCAAGCTTGACCAACTAACGAGGCCTCTCATTCACTGAGGGATCCAGCCCTACTCTGTTCACCACTCTAGTCATACCTGTGTAAGTTTGTTACCAAGTCCAAGCTCACTCTGCTCGCCACACAACATGCCAATGAATCCGAGAGAGGAGATGTTGGGGCAAGGAAAATGACTTTTTTCAGAAAGCAGCTGACCAAGAAAATGGTAGGCTAACACATCAAAACAATTATCATCTTGGGGTTCCTCCCTGCAAACCCCAAAAGGAGGCTTCCCCCCAAAAGGCTCCTAAGAAAGGTGGTTTTTGCACAGATTGGCTTCTTCCAAAGGTGGTTTGATAACTGTGTTTCACTAACCAGCCCCGAGTGTAAACTGAGACACTATATGTCCTGGTGGTTCAGACAGTAAAGAATCTGCCTGCAGTGCAGGAGCTTCAATCCCTGGGTTGGGAAGATCCCCTGCAGAAGGGAATGGCTATGCACTCCAATATTCTTGCCTGGAAAATCCCATGCACAGAGGGCTACACTCCATAGAGTTGCAAAGAGTCAGATAATATTGAGCAACTAACACATTCACTTCATTTTTCAGGAAGGAAAACATCCCCACCCACCCCACCCCACTCAAAAAAAGAAAAAGAAAAAAAGCAACATTCTGCAGTTGGACTGAAGTTTGCTACAGAGCAAATCCATCAAAAACATCAGTAAATGTGTGCCTGTCTTCTGCTTCGCAGTCTCTCAGTATGGCTGTAAATATTTCTATCATTTCATTGAAAAATACCTACTTCTAAATTATCTATTCCCTGTTCACTCATGAGTCTTATGAGTAGCAATTCAAGTATTTAAGAGAACAATTGTCTTTCTTTAGAATCTCATTTCTGCTCACTTGATCTAGGTTTCTGTAAAACATACACAATTATTACTCTTAGTTTGGTCTTGTTGGTAGAAATGTTTCAGTATCTGAGCTACACAAAACAACTACAATGGGGCAAAGAAACTCACTTCTTTAAACCCACGTCTCTATTTTAATCATTTGCCTTTCAAACTGCAGAAAAAGTGTGTGCTTAAGGAGCTTGACATGAAGATTCCAAAAAATGGAGCATATGAAACACACATAGGGACACGGAATTTATTTTGACAAGAAAAGATTTCTGGAGGTGAAAACGGATGCAGTATCTTGGTGCTCTGGGTGACCAAAGCAAACCTATTTAGCCTGCTTATAGATAAGCCTCTGCTTACTCCTCAACACATCTGGAAAAACAAATCCTGTCATACCTGCCAGCTGTGGAAACAAAGTCCCGAATTTAATCCCCCAAAGAGGATAAGATGTTATTATCAGCAACAGTTATATTATTTTAGAAATAAAGAAAATTACATGCAGTAAAATTAGACTCTAATGGCTATGTACATTACAATTTTTATTGGAGGATAGGCTATATAGCTATGTATTAAATTGCCAATTCTGGCTTTTTGCCCCAAATTGGAAATCTCTTTAGGTAAAGTGGCTAATTAACAAATGAAAATAGGCAAGTTCCAGATATCGTGATAAGTTCATTACAACTTAGTCCTTTGCCTGAGATGTACACCTTATATTAGTTTATTATGTGTTCTGATTAATTCATTTTTTAAACCAGATATTTTCTGGTAACTGTGTCAGCCATATGCCGTTCATTTTTACAGCCAGCTCCTATTTGTGAATCAACAGGGCAACTGTTGGGGGCAATTCATGAAATTACCACTAGAGGGCGGGATGTCCAAGTTTTTGTATAGTACGGTAAATTTTCTCCACGTAATGCCTTAAACTAATGATTTGCTGTTTGCCAATTATTGGTTGCTGGGGAGGGATCACAGCAAATATCTGGGGATTCATGCGGATAGGTAATAAAAGGAGACAAAAGTTGAGCATGTAGCTAAGACAAAAGCTTAGCATCTTGCTAAAACTGGATAACCAGGTTACACATCACCCGGCTTAGGAAGATGCAATAGCAGCTACTGGCGTTCATAGAACCCTCTGTACAGAACAGCTAGGCACCGTGATAGGTGATTTGCATGTAGTTTTCTCATTTCATTATTATGTCAACTCTGGGATGTAGGAACTTTCGCTATTTCCATTTCACTGAGGAGAAAAGAAAAGCTCAGAGTTTAAGTGACCAGCTCCAGGTAACTCAGGTTGTGATGACAGAGTTTGGATTGCAGGTGAGTTGGACTCCAAAATTAATGTTCTTAATCATTGTGTCATCTCTTCATCTCAGCTCATGAGCCATGAAAATATTAAAATTTGCTTGATGCTATCCAAAGTGTTAAATGTATTCCAAAGAGTGCAGCCCTGTTCAGTAGAGTGGACCTTTCCAGTTGAGTAATAAGTCTATCCCCAAATAATAACCATTGTGGGAATAATAACTATCAAATAGTGTATGCCAATTACTTATCTATGAATTATACACAGTATTTTCAGAGTAATGAATTATGAATAATCTGTGTACTTGATTTAACTTCTTAAGATCAATTCTAAAACTTAGAGAAATTTCATCTGGCCCATATGTATTTAAAATTAAATATCTAAAGATGATCACCCAATTCCTAACATTATAATCTAGAAATAGAGTTCTATGCTTAATATTTGTACTTATTATGTATTATACCTATTGAATATATTACTCTCCTTATTTTTAATATTTTGATGTTGGAGTTGTACACCTTGTGTTTCTCTCACAATTCTCCCCCAAAACACAGGTGTAGAGACAAAATTCTTATTATTTATACGCATCACACTGGATGATGTCTGCCTCAAGTGGTGAGTCTCCAAGAATAAAAAAAGTCAAACTCAGGCTTCCCTGGTGGTCCAGTGGGTAAAGAGTCCACCTTGCAGTGCAAGGGGCGTCAGTTTGATCCCTGGTCTGGGAAGATCCCACATGCTGCAGAGCAGCTGGACCGGTGTGTCCAATTACGAGTCAGCGCTCTGGGGCGCCCAGAGCCGGTGCTCTGCTACAGGAGAGGTCACTAGAATGGCAGTCCCACACGGGCCAAGGAACAAAGATGGATGAAAAATAAATAAATAAAAGACCAATAAAAGCAGCCAAAATTTAAAAAAGAAAAAATGTCAAACTCTCCAAGAAGTGAGTGGCCGGCACCCCAGCTGCTGAATATATGCTTCTTTGTCCCCATATGGACAGAGCTGTTTCATCATTTTCAAATAAAATTCCAACAGTGGGAAATTGTTTCAATTGCATGGCAGTATCTATCCATAGAGAAAATATCCCCCACTCAAGCTCTATAAATACAATGAATGATTATTGCTTCAGGTTTTAAAAAGCATTTCTACATTTTTTATGAATTGGATTATGTGCTTTCCTTTCACACTTTTACCCCCCACTATTCGTCAATGGGAAAGTTCTGCCTAAATGAAGTCCTTCATCTCATTTCAACCTAGTTATTATGCTTAATAATGGGCTGGCAACCATCTATAAATCCATTGTGGGAATAATAACTATCAAATAGTGTATGCCATTATACTATGAATTATACACAGTATTTTCAGAGTAATGAATTATGAATAATCTGTGTACTTGATTTAACTTCTTAAGATCAATTCTAAAACTTAGAGAAATTTCATCTGGCCCATATGTATTTAAAATTAAATATCTAAAGATGATCACCCAATTCCTAACATTATAATCTAGAAATAGAGTTCTATGCTTAATATTTGTACTTATTATGTATTATACCTATTGAATATATTACTCTCCTTATTTTTAATATTTTGATGTTGGAGTTGTACACCTTGTGTTTCTCTCACAATTCTCCCCCAAAACACAGGTGTAGAGACAAAATTCTTATTATTTATACGCATCACACTGGATGATGTCTGCCTCAAGTGGTGAGTCTCCAAGAATAAAAAAAGTCAAACTCAGGCTTCCCTGGTGGTCCAGTGGGTAAAGAGTCCACCTTGCAGTGCAAGGGGCGTCAGTTTGATCCCTGGTCTGGGAAGATCCCACATGCTGCAGAGCAGCTGGACCGGTGTGTCCAATTACGAGTCAGCGCTCTGGGGCGCCCAGAGCCGGTGCTCTGCTACAGGAGAGGTCACTAGAATGGCAGTCCCACACGGGCCAAGGAACAAAGATGGATGAAAAATAAATAAATAAAAGACCAATAAAAGCAGCCAAAATTTAAAAAAGAAAAAATGTCAAACTCTCCAAGAAGTGAGTGGCCGGCACCCCAGCTGCTGAATATATGCTTCTTTGTCCCCATATGGACAGAGCTGTTTCATCATTTTCAAATAAAATTCCAACAGTGGGAAATTGTTTCAATTGCATGGCAGTATCTATCCATAGAGAAAATATCCCCCACTCAAGCTCTATAAATACAATGAATGATTATTGCTTCAGGTTTTAAAAAGCATTTCTACATTTTTTATGAATTGGATTATGTGCTTTCCTTTCACACTTTTACCCCCCACTATTCGTCAATGGGAAAGTTCTGCCTAAATGAAGTCCTTCATCTCATTTCAACCTAGTTATTATGCTTAATAATGGGCTGGCAACCATCTTCATTACCCTTTCATTACAGAATCTATGCCACGCTTTGTCAAGATCATTCCTTCAATATTTCTCTGACAAATGAGCCTCAATTATGCTCTGGAGGTGAGGCCACAGAGGCTTTACAACCAACTCTTCAACTCCTGATTAACTGAGGCCTGATGAGCCTCCTTGGATATTACCCACTGGCCTGAAGCTCTTCTCAAATGCAGTGATGTTAATTTGAAGGCAGCGCATGTGCCTATGCTGATATCCCATCTCCCACCAACCTCTCTAGCAGGTTTCCTGCTACTCCCTGAAATCCAGGATGCTTGGCAATAGCAATGCCAAATCTCATTTCTCTCTCATGTGCAGTCATTCAAGCCGAAAACTTTGGAAGCCACTCCTGAATCTTGCCTTTCCCTTCCCACTGACCTCTCCCTACTCCTCCTGTAAGACATTTCCAAAAAGTCACTAAAATTCTTCCCCTCCTCTCCATCCTCAGAGACATGAAAATCCAGGTCCTTCCAGTATCTTGCTTGGACTACTGCAATATCCTTCTAAATGCTCTCCCAACTCTTCCATTCCAATCTGTTCTTTAAATGGGCACCAAGGTGATCTTTTTGATGTAAAAGACCATGTTCTTTTATTGTGCAAAACCTGCAGTGGTTCCTGGTATGCAAATCCTTAAGTCTAGCTTCTCTGGCTCCCCAGGGACTGCCTGCCTGGCTTTCCTGACCTGAGGCACAATTCTACATGCACCCTACACTTCAGGCCCTGACATGCCATTCACTTCTCTGCCTTTGTTTTTCTGGGTCCTTCCACTAGAGTGCCCTTTGCTTCTACACCTATCGATGGACATCCTACTTATCTTCCAAGACCCAGCTTCAGATGTCACTTCTTCCTCAAAACTACACTTCACTGCCCTGTGTGCATTCTTTCCCCTGTGGTGCTCTGATCACATGTTTTTCTACAGATCTCCTTCCCAATTAGATGGGTGCCTTACTTTCTTTGTATTTCTAGGACAAAGCCCAGTGGATTGCACAGAGCAGGCACTCCTTAAATCTTTATAGGATGAAACCGTTTGGGGTTTTCCACTCAAAATTCACTAATAATCAGAAGCTGTTTGCATTTGTTGAAGACTCCTCCTACTGCTACCACCAGAGCAGTGATGTAGCCAAACTCTGATAAGGATTTTAGGAGCCAGACTCAATGTACAAAATGTGTTCACAATAACAAATGATTTCTACTTTCCTATTACCTAGTATCACTATAAATGGGAATCACAAAATGATCTGACCTCCATATCCCTGCTCCAGAACTCATAATTCTACCGAGTCTATCTAAGCCCTACCCTATCGAAATGGCTGCCTATCACTTTCCAGGAGAAATGATTTGCCTTGGAAACAAATCAAGATCCTTCTGTTGTTTTTGTACATTCTGTCTATTGTTGTACCCACGTACTGAACTTCAGACTCTTTAGTTGCCTATGAGGGCTATTCCATTTCTTCTAAGGGATTTTTATGGCCATCTGAATTAAATTTGGCTATTCCCATACATTTTAGTTCATTCATTCCTAAGATGCTGATGTTCAGTCTTGCTATATCCTGCTTATCCATGTCCAGTTTACCTTGATTCATGAACCTAGCATTCCAGGTTCCTATGCAATGTTGTTCTTCACAGCAACATACTTTACTTCCACCACTAGACACATCCACGAGTGGGCACTGCTTTCACTTTGGCTCAGCTACTTCACTCTTTCTGGAGCTATTAGTAACTGCCCTCTGCTTTTCTCCAATAGCATATTGGACACCTGCCAACCTGGGTGGAGGTGGGTGCACAGAGCTCATATTCCACTCATATCTTTTTGCTTTTTCATACTGCTCATGGAGCTTTTCAGGAAAGAATTCTGGAGTGGTTTGTCATTCCTTCCTCCAGTGGACCACATTTTGTCAGAACTCTTCACTATGGCTACTATGACCCATCCATCTTAAGTGGCTTTGCATGGTATGAATCATAAGCTTCAATGAGTTACACAAGCCCCTGAAGCACGACAAGGCTGTGATCCTTGAAGGGGAGATACTTAGTAGGTCTTACTAAATATAAGTTTATATATTCTCATCCCATGAGACTTTCCCTAATGAATTACTATTAGAGCAAATTGCTTTGAGTAAATAATTTTCACATTACCTGAAGTTTAATCTGTGGATTATTGAAAATCTTTTCTTAAAAAGTCTAATTCACTTTTCTGCCTCAGTAAGTGGAGAACTGCGATGAGAATAACATTTTCTGGACTGACAAAGAATTTGGCAGGCTCTTAGGGTCATCACTCTAGACCTTGATGCCAAGGCAGTATAAGAATAGAGACTGACATTGTGAAAAGAGCATGGAGCTAGCTGGAGATCTGAAACCCTGCGCTCATATTCCATCTCTGCCTCCTCAAGGAAATCTGTGACTTTGGGAAGTTAGTTTCTACTCTCACAAGAAATGGTGACATTAAACTAGACAAGTTCTAATCGAGCACCAAGAAAACAAATTATACAATGGTTGCTGAGGCCTTTGGTCAAGAAAACCAGCGGTATATGTGCTAAATTGGAAAATTTCCCCCTGGCAATCCTTTTATTTTTTCCTTAATTTCAAAGTTATAGAGAAATAAAAGGAGTGCTATTACAAAGTCCCATGATCTCAAGCATCCAAATTTAATAATGTTAACTTTTTTCCAAATATGCTTTCAGTAGCTTTGTTTTATTAAAGAAATAAAGCACTGCATATGGCCAAATCCTCTTTAACAACCACGCACAGTCCCATCTGTATCTCAAACACCTGCCTGGATGTAATCATTATTCCTTCCAACTTTTAGACTTATATACATAGCAGGATACCCTAAAGAAAAATATATTGTGGTGATTAAGTTAGTCTCACAATAAGGAGTTGAGGTGGGAATAAAAGTAAATTAACTGAGGGCTCTTATTAGGTGGGTTCTAGTCAACTGAGATCTAAGGGTGTATACTTACAGCTGTGCACACACCCCATATATGCGCACTCTGCACCTTTCACACACAGAGTCCTAGTGGCGGCCAAGCTGTCTCTGCATGGCTTTTCTGCCTGAAGTTAGCTGTTTCTACACTGTCTGCAGCCACACATTTCAGGATGAGACCTCTGTTCCTATTGGAATTCTGCTCTGTTATAGGGAGACTGTTGATTCATGGCAGAGACACAATTGTGACTCACCAAACAGGCAGTCTCTAGAAGTTACGTGCACGAGGCAAAGTCCACATTTCATGGTCTATACTTGGCAGCCCATATTTTTAGCTAAATTCTGGGTCAGCTGAAACATATAGATTTCAAAGTAAGTGCCCAATAAGACTTAATCTTCTTTAGATAACTTATTTCCCTCTCCATTTCTGTGTTTCGCATATCATTCAGCTACCATAAACCCCTCCTCTTAACAAACAATGGAAGTCCTCTCTAGGCTCCATCAGGGGACTGTGAGGATTAAATATATTACTGTACTTCAAGTCCTTAGAACTAGAATGAACAGTGCTTGGCACATATACAATGATCAGTAAATCTTACCTCAACCACTACTACTACTTCTTTTAATTATATACCTATTTATAAAATTACTCTATTACACTGAAATTTTGATATATGACAAGGTATAATTATAATAAAAATTGTCTTTTATACCATCTTTATATTAAACTTAACTCATTAAGTTTGTTTTTAAAATTTGGCCTCTTTATTGTTTTTTTTTTTTTGCATGTAAATACACTTTATTAAAGATTATCTAAAGATGCATTCTTGGACAGAGTCTAACTCAGAGATGCAAACACAAAGGCCTAAATGGACAAATTAAGTAACATAATCTTTAAGCAAGTCAGTACAAAACAATGGTAACTAGTTGTGCTGAGCTGTATGTTTAGTCACTCAGTTGTGTCCAATGCTTTGGGACCCCATGGACTGCAGCCCAGAAGGCTCTTCTGTCCATGGGGATTCTCCAGGCAAGAATACTAGAGTGGGTTGTCATGCCCTCCTCCAGGGTATAGTTCCCAACCCAGGGATCGAACCTAGGTCTCCTACATTGCAGGTGGATTCTTTACTGTCTGAGCCACAAGGGAAGCCCAAGAATACTGGAGTGGGTAGCCTATCCCTTCTCCAGAATCAAACCAGGGTCTCCTGTATTGCAGGCAGGTTCTTCACCAGCTAAATCACCAAGGGAGCCCAAATTAGTTGTATTTGTGACCAAAGCAAAGAATATCTATCTGTCTTAAAAGCAGTAAAAATTTTAAATACTTAAATAATGGCAGTGGCCAAGCTAAACACTTCTTCAAGCTAGATTCTAATCTCTCATTTATCCTATAGCTTCCACACCATAAATTAAAAGCCCACTCTTTATGGGTGGCCACTGCCAAAATTAAAAGGCTTTAAATACAGTTATGTGAAATTTTACTACCTCACACATATTCTAGATTCTATAAAGTTTCCTGAACTAAGAAATATTTTTTTTCCAGAAACACTTTCATACAGGGGAAATTCCAAAAAATCGTATTTTCTATTATCAAAATTTACATAATGAATGATGACTGATTTCATAGTATGATTAACACAACCCATAAAAATAGTGACCGTATAACGAATTCTTTAGTTTAATCCCATAATACTAAGGACCTTAATACACAGGCCCTGAAATGTTTCTAAGCAGTTTCTGTGCAGAAGAGATGATATCCTTGGTCACAGGATTCTAGTAGTGCTGTAACGCTCACTGGTGGGAATGTTCTGAGAGAAATACAAAGCCAATGTTCGTGCTTTCCAGTGCCATTTCTTTGCAGGCAGGGTATGAAGGACAGAGTCTTCTAACTCTTCTTGAAGCAGATCGGCCAGCCGCTTATGGGACCTGCCATAGAATGCCTCAATGATGAGAATACTCATAGGCCCTTTCAAACCTTCACAGATCTTCTATTGCAGTGTTTGTGCCAAGAAGAAAATATATTCTTCCCTTATAGTCTTCTTTAAGTACAACCTGATATGATGCAGATACACTGATGCCTCTCTTACATGTGTCCCATCTGGCTAATGCAGAGATACTTTCTCCTCCTCCTCCTAGTCTCTCCCTCCTGGCCATCCTTTATTGGTTTTTTATTTATTTTCATCCATTTTTATTCTTTGGCCTGTGCGGGCCTCCCACTGCAGTGGCCTCTCCCTCTGCAGAGCACCAGCTCTACGCACAAGTCCTCCAGAGCACTGGCTTGTAACTGGACACACCGGTCTAGCTGCTCTGGGACATGTGGTAGCCTCCGGGGCCAGGGATCAAACCAGTACCCCTTGCACTGTAAGGCGGACTCTTACTTCACTGGACCACCAGGGAAGTCCCACTAAATTGTTTAATAATTAAATTTATTTTTTTTCAAATTTGGGGCATAGGCTAAGTCATATTACCCAAAATTTTCATTTCAGGACAGTTAAAGGTCATTAAGAAGTATTTGAGCATGATGTACATGTATATAGTAATACGTGTGTATCCCTCTATACTATTATAATATGTATACTTTCTATATTTTACAATGCAAAAATACTATATTATTAAATAAGGACTAATTTATACTTTATGCATTATGTACATATTTACTCTCTATAGATTACATTCATAGTTTAGAAATTTGCATATATTTATATAGTGTATTTATTTTAACTTTATGCAGTCATATAATGAGTATTTATAAAATAAATTATTATAACTAAGATTTATATAATTATAGTTACATATTAACTATAACAAGCTGAATCATATGAAACTATTTCATAAGTCAAAAAGATCAAATATTAAAAGCTTCTTGCTATATGAAATGTCATAAATGTAAATAAACATTTGTTATATAAAATTATAGCTATCCTCAAAAGGGAGAGCAGAACTGGATAGAATTGAAAACTAATGGATTAGTTGCTCAATATTTTTATTATTTGTCATTACAAATTGGTCCATGATATGACCCTTCAAATAGTTCATAATTCCAGAAGAGCTTCTTTTAACTCCAGGCCATTGCAATGGTTATGCCCTAGGCTTAGTACACTGTTCCGTCAGATATCCACATGGCTCAGTGTCAACCAATCTCCTTCATTTATCTGTTTGAAAAAGTTGAGGGTGAGGAGAATTTACAGATTCCAGGACTGATTAGGCAAATGGATGCATAGGTTGATAACCTACTCCAACTCATTTCATCTCCAGAAGAAGCTCCCGGACCTTAAGCACTTCCTTACCTTCTCCCATCCCTCAAGTGCATCTGATCCCTTTTGTTGTTGTTAGTTGCTCAGTCACCTCTGACTTTTTGCAACCCCATAGACTGTAGCCTGCCAGGCTCCTCTGTCCGTGGGATTTCCCAAGCAGGAGTACTGGAGTGGGTTGCCTTTCCTCCTCTAGTCTGACCCCTATCCACTTACAAACTCATCTGTGTTCTGCACTGCCCCCGCCTCCTTCAGGAAAGGAGCAAGGGCAGTAATGGAAGGAGGAAGTAGTTTTTCCTCTCTGCACCTATCCACTCATCTCCTCCGCTCATAGTTTGGTCCTCCAATTCACAACTGTGGCTGGGGGCAGCGGCAGCCTTGGAGCACCTGAGAGTGCCCATTAGTGGGTTAGTTGACGTGGCCTTCAGGAGGAAACGTTCATGGCTTTCGCTCCATAGAGTGCCACCCCTCAGTGACCACCAGAGAATAGCATTTTGGGGGAAGAGATGCAGAGGGACACTGGAGCTGAGGGACTCTGGCTGGGCACTGGAAGGCAGTGCCTGCACTCCATGTGACTGGGAGATACTGTGCAGAACAGGCCCAAGGCTCCGGCTGCTGCCGTTCAGAAGGCTTGGGAGAGGGCCCTCTCCCCACTGAGAACTGAGACCCCTGCCTAGCCCTGCAGCCTAATTACCTGTAGCACTGATGTAGCCTAAACGGTGCTGAAGGGAGCACCAGCCACTGAGGATCTGGCCTTGCCTTCTGGGCCAAACTCATAGGACATTCTGGATTCCTGGCAAGTCTGTATCTGCAAAGTGTTAGTGACATTATTTTCATAGCTTTACTACCCAGGATGCTGGTCTTTGCCTTCTTCCCTCCCAGAAATGGGTACAGTTATAGGACACCCAACAATGTTGCTACAAGCATTTAGGTTAACATCAGAAGATTAATATATTTCACAGTGTTCGGGTAATGATTATATCTTAGGTAAAGGGGGCATAATTATTTTATATTCCTACTACTATTATTTAGAGTTCTACGAGTTATAATGTTGCCATATTTTAGTTAACCAGAATGTACAACAAGGGAGGCTTGTGTTATACTTTACTTGTTAACTGGGGATAATTACTGTACATTAATATTATTTGTGTTGACATGACTGTTAATTATTTATTTCACCTTTATTGCATCCATTATTATAATTAAGGCCATAATTAAATGCTATATCTTTAATCATTATAATGATTAGTAGTAATAGTAATATAGTCACAACTATGCATACCATAATTGTATTACATATTACAACTATTAAGGCTTCCCTGGTGGCTCAGTGGTAAAGAATCTGCCAGTCAATGCAGGAAACACAGTTCGATCCACAGATGGGGAAGACCACCTCAAGAAGGAAATGGCAACCTGCTCCAGGATTGTTGCCTGGAAAATTCCATGGATAAAGGAATCTGGTGGGATTGCAGTCCATGGGACTGCAAAGTTGGACAAAACTGGGCAACTCTCCACACACATACATTACAAGCATTATTGTAATATAGTCCGTATAACACAGGTTAATTTACTAATAAATACAATTAGTAATAAGTCAAGTCTATATTGCTAAGATACTCTTGTATTTTGTACTGATGGAAACATTTTTTTTAATCTTTTTTTTTTTTTTTCCTTTTTGTGGGCCACTTCTATTGGTCTTTCATTTACCTATTTTCATCCATCTTTGTTCTTTGGCCTGTGTGGGCCTTCCACCACAGCGGCCTCTGTCACTGCAAAGCACCAGCTCTGGGCACATGCGCTCTAGAGCTCCAACGCAGTAGTTGGACACGTCGGTCCAGCCACTCCATGGCATGTGGGATCCTCCCAGCTCAGGGAATGAACCGGCGCCCCTTGCACTGCAAGGTGGTTTCCTTACCCACTGGACCACCAGGGAAGCCCACGATGGAAGCCTTTATATCTGATCAGAATCAGGGTAGCTAAGATAAAGCACTGATGTAGTTAGTTGTGCTATTGTGATATTTAAAAAAGAAAAAAAAGTATAGTAACCGGAACTCATTTAATTGTGGAGTGGTATTTTCCCCTCTGGGAAACAGCATAATCATGTCACATGGTTTAATGATGTTACTGCTCTCCTGTTGCTTTTATTACTACTAATGTTATTCCTGGAGAAGGCAATGGCAACCCACTCCAGTATTCTTGCCTGGAGAATCCCATGGAGAGAGGAGCCTGGTGGGCTATACAGTCCATAGGGGTGCAAATGAATCAGACATGACTGAGCACACACACATAATGCTATTTTAACATTTATCCAGATGATAGATACAAATATACAGGTAATAGTGTTATCTATTCCTATCTGTGAAACGGGGATAGCTTTAGACTATTGATAATTTTTATTATATTAATATTATAATCATAATTAATACCACTTCTGAGAATCTTAGCATGCATCTATAAAAAGGACATAATTTTGAGGCATCACTGATACTGTTATTCTTTCAATTTATGTTAATGCTAGAGTCACAGTTAATGTTACTATTAGGAATGAGTGTTGCTTGTAAACTATGGAGAAATTCACATCTCATAGGGTTTTTGTCAGGTTTAAATGACTTTGAGGGTTTCTCTGGTGGCTTAGTAGTAAAGAATCTGCCTGCCAATGCAGGAGTCACGGGTTTCACCCCTGATCTGGGAGGATCCCATGTGCCATAGAGCAGCTAAGCTCATGCACCACAAGAGCCCTTGCTCTAGAGTCCATCAGCTGTAACTACAGAGCCCATGTGCTGCAGCAGCTGAAGCCCACCTACCCTGGAGCCATGCTCCACAACAAGAGAAGCCACTGCAATGAGAAGCCCGCACACCACAACTTGACAGTGACCCTGCTTGCTGCAACAGGAGAAAAGCCTATGCAGCAATGATGACTCAACACAGCCAAAAATAAATGAATTAGTTTTTTTTTTTTAAATTAATGACTTTAAACCTGGTACTCAGTAGTAAGGGTGATAATACTATTAATCGGAGAGTTTCTTAACTCCTTTCTATATAGCAGGCACTGATTTAAGGATTTTACATGCATTGTCTCATTTAACCATCACAACAACCTTATAAGTAAGACAGATTTTAGATGTGCCGTGTTTACCTCTGAACATATTGAGACTCAAGAGAGGTTAAATGTCTTGCCTGAGATTCTATAATCAATTTGAGTCTATGATTCATTCTCTGAACCACTACAGCTCTCTTGGGTATTAATGGGAATAATCGTCTCCTCCCTGAGCTGGCCTCACACGTCAGCTTCCCTCTTTGTCCATCCAGGAGGATGACTGCTTTTGTCCATAAGATAATATCCCAGACTATTGCCCTTGTTGCATTTGCCCTGCTCAAACTCTCTGTCCTCAGGCCTTCCACCCACCGAATTTTTCTCCCTTGCCCAACCTCGGGCTCCAAAGCCAGTGATGCATGCTGCTACTGCATGGATACGTGTACGAACCACCCGATCAGCCAAACAATGCCACATGCTTTGGCTGCCTACCCCAGAGACCTGGGAAATGTGACAAGAGCCTCAGAGATCCCAGTTGTCAGCTTCAAACTTGACTCAACACTATGCATGACTGGCTCTTTTTATACTGATGATCATCTTATTATTGTTATTACTTGTGCGACAGCAAACAATATGAACATGAGCATATTTGCCTACCTTTCTCATGCCACTCAGGTACCCCAGGGATGACACCAAACATTCCAAGAGGCTGCAGTGCATCAGAGTTGAGGGACACTGAGCTTAGGGAAACCACCAATGTGTAGAAAGGAGCAAGCAAGCCCACTCCTTGTCGTGGGATGGTATTGTGGTTGTTGTTTAGTCACTAAGTTGTATTGGACTCTTTTGTGATCCCATGGACTGTAGCCCACCAGGTTCCTCTGTCCATGGGATTCTCCAGGAAAGAATACTAGAATGGGTTGCCACTGCCTTCTCCAGGGGATCTTCCCATCCCAGGGATGGAATGCATGTCTCCTGCATTGCAGGCAGTTTCTTTACCACTGAGCCACTGGGGAAGCCCCAAGAGAGACTCTACCACATTCCTTAAGGTTGTCTGTTGCAAACACATCAGTGAGAAATGGTCCAGATCCAGGACCTCAAGGCCTTGTGTTCTTGGCATCTCCAGCAAGCGTTGCGGGAGCATGAGAGTCTCCTGCAACAACTATCCTTCAATAAAACTCAACAAAAAAATAACTAAATAAAACCATCCTGACTGACAATATCCCCACCATTAACAAATCTTCCTCCTTCTCTTAACTCCTCATTCACTTCTTCCTTCTCCCTTTCACCCACTTCCCACACACTTGATGCTATTACTTTTCCAAACAGCTCTCTCTGCTCACCCCAGGGCAGTGAATTCTAAGCCAGAGAAGGGAATGGATTGAGAGAAATCCAGGGTCAGACACTGTCACATGGTGAGACCTCGAGAATGATTTCTGAAGCATGAATCACCTGGAGTGGTGGTGGCCCGGGAGGGGTATTCCCTGTTTTCCCAGCACTAGCCTCTACCCTTCAGCATAGACATAGTAGGGAGACAGGTCAGGAGAGTGCTGAAAGAGAGTAGAGGGAACATGCTCAACAGGATCTGAAAGGCCACACTCACACATACAAACACAGAGGAGCTATTTTACTTAGCATGGAGCTTAGCAGACTTGCGGCCTCAATAGGAACAAATGGGATATCGGGACCAGTGTCACCAAGTAAGCTTCCTAACTTATGATGGAGGCCAAATTGCCTTCATCCACAGGGCCCCCAAAATGAAGGACAGTGGGAAAAGACTACTCCTCAAAATACCAACCTAGGACTTCCCAGGTGGCACAGTGGTAAAGAATCTTCCTGGCAATGCAGGAGACACAGGTTTAACCCCTGGGTTAGAAATATCCCCTTGAGGAGGAAGTGGTAACCCATTCTAGTTTTCATGCCTAAGAAATGCTATGGACAGAGGAGCCTGGTGGGCTACAGTCCACGGGGTTGCAAAGAGTCGGACATGACTGAGTGACTGAACAACAATAACAAAATATAAATCTAGGTTTATCCTATATGCTACAGAGGGATAGGGAGTGAGAGGACAAAGGGAAGATGAGGAGCAAGTTGACCTGTTGTCTCTGCTACCTATCATGAGCCCCTCCTTCTTCCTGACTCCTGCAATCTTGCTCCCTCTTTCCCTGTAGGTGACCATCTTTAGTGATATGTGTGTCTTTTGCATTCACATCCACAGACATTATACTGCACACCAGATATGAGTGATTCCAGAGGACTACTCCCATTTTCCCTGGACACTCCTCCCAGCACAGACCCTAGAAATCTCCATCACAGGCTCTGTATGGACCATCCAGGGCTACCAACTGAGTGTGTGGTCTGCCTCCAGTCATTCCACAGCTCCCATATTCAGATAAGGTCATTCTGTTTGAACTCCATGGTCTAAAGGGTAAATTCCCAGGAGATCTGAACATCCATTCTTTAACAGAGGCAGAGCCTGAGAGATGGGCTAAGACGCCTCTAAAACCTGAATTTTCTTCTTTACATCCTCCTGTCTCTTTAATCTCAGTTCAGCTAGCTCAACCACACCCAATGGACCTTCTGTTCTTGTCTGTTGCCTTGCTAAATGGGGAACTCCAGGCCCAGGCCCCAGTCTCTGGCTGTACCTTGTTTAATATTCTGTGACTTCTAGTCACTGTCTGTACTTCTCTAAACTCCACTTGAAAAAAATAAAAGAAGCTGAACTTCATCTCCACTAGCACAAAAACTAGTTCTTCTTGAACCCTTTTCACTACTCTCTGCCTCATTTCAACAGATCCTCAAATAGAATGAGATACCAGAAAAGTCTAGAAAAAAATTCTAAATAGGTGGTATACCATAAAGTTAAGCATTTGGCCTCAGAACTAGGTCTAGTTACCACTCCCATGATGCTCTAGCTGTGTTTCCTCAAGGGGATTCATTGTAATTTCTTTGTGATTCAGTTTCTATTATATATCAGTAAAACTGACATACTGATGCCTACTTCAAAGGGTCATTGTGAGGATTTAAAGATGAATACATGTCAGGGATTTAGAATGCTCAGTATCTAACATGTACTAAATACTCAAAAAGTATTAGCTATGGTTAATAGTAATGACAATAAATATAATTTGATTTATAACTGTATCAGTGTTGATTATTATTAGCAACAATTTATGATATTGGAAATAATGTTTAATGTTAGGAATGATACTTTACGTTATTACAAACAATATGTAATGACAGTAGTGAGAATTCAACCCTCACTGGCAACCATAACTTAACTCATTATCCTGATAACCCCTATTAAGATGTTATAAAGTCTTATACTCATTTATAATTTTTCCTATTATTATATTTGTACAGTACTTATACAAAAGATTCAAAAGACTCTTTCCATTTGTTATGTATCTCTTTGGATAGAGTCATTATTAGCAAGCAGCATGGCACTTTTTGTAACAAAGCAGAAGCTGTGGCTATGTCCTTTATGACATTGACTTCAGTACTGTGAGGTGGCTGGGAATGGGGACTGGAAGTGGACTCATTTGTATCTGTTGACTTTCAAAGCTGCAGTTGTCAAAGCTCTTTCCAACTGTGCCTGGAAATCAACTCAATTTTTAGGAGGAACAAGAGAATCTCACCTCCCCCACCCCCACTGCCACCCCACAACCTCCATCCCCTAGATCTTGTTCAGTTTGAGAGGTCTGAAAAGCTTCCCGATCAAAGAGATTTACTGGGGTTTATCTCTTTTGTCTCATCTTTCATAGTGTTCAGGAATCATGCAGTTTTACTGAATTAGAATGTCTAGCTCCCTAGGAATAGTGTCAAACTTCTTGACAGGGATATTGTATATCAGCACAGATCCTTTAATCTGATTAACCCATTACTCCCTATCATCACCTAGCACAAACCCATTAATAAAATAATAGGACCCTGGATAGACAGATTTGATTAAGGAGAGATGGAAGAAGGGAAGGGCTACTTGGCCTGTGTGTGTTCTCTTGCCCTTAGTTGTTAGTCCCTAAGTCATGTCTGACTCATGACCCCATGGATTGCAGCCTGCCAGGTTCCTCTATCCATGGGATTTCCCAGGCAACAATGCTGGAGTGGGTTGCCATTTCCTCCTCCAGGGGATCTTCCCAGCCCAGGGATTGAACTTGTGACTCCTACATTGGCAGGAGGATTCTTTACCACTGAACCACCAGGGAAGCCCTTGCTGCCCTTAGTAATAAGTCATGTCATTCACTGAAGAGTGGTGGGAAGGTTAGATGGCAGAGTCAAAAGGACACAACACTTGAGGATATCTGGGTTTCATTCCATTTTACTATCTGTCAAATGGAGATACTAGCTCTGCTTACTGTATAGGTTTGTATACAATCTAAGAAGAGGACCTGAAGGGAAGAATCTTATATCAAGTCTTTACCAACTGTCAGACATCATTGCTAGGTGACTGTGATGGTTTTTTAATGACTGGGCCACAGAGAGCCCATCCAGATAGTCAAACATTATTCTAGGTGTGTCTGTGCAGGGGTTTCTGGATAAGATTAACATATGAATCATCAGTAGACTGAGAAAATTAAATTCTCCTTCCTTATGTGGCTAGATCTTATCCAATCAGTTGAAGATGTGAATGGGACTAAAAGTGTGAGCTTCCCTTGAGTAAGAGAAACTTTCCTCCTGGTTGATGGGTTTGAGCTGGGATATTGTCTGTTTCCCTGCCACTCAAACTGAAACATCAGCTCTTCCTAGGTCAAGCCTGTCGGCAACAGGACTGGAACTTACACCACTGGCTCTCTTGGATCTCTAGTGTGCTGACTTTTTATCTTGGAACCTGTTAGGCTCCATAATTGCATTAGTCAATTCCTTATTATCATATATGTGTGTACGTGTGTGTGTGTGTGTGTGTGTGTGTGTAACATATTTGTGTCTGTGTGTGCATATATAGAGATAGCATTGGAATAGATAGGTAGATAGACACTTGAATAGATTGTCTCTGAAGAGTCCTAATACAGTCACATACGGTTCTCCTTTAATATTCACCAAACCCCTAACAAATGAATATGGTTATTCCCACAATATAGATGAAGACACTAAACTTCACTGCCATAGAACATTATACAATGTGATGGGGATAACATGACAAAGTTTCTAGCAGCTTGAAGTGACTGGCTATCCCAGACCTTACTGGCCACACAAGAGCTGAGGAATCAATATGCTGGCATCCCTGTAGTTTAGCTATGGCACACTGGTTGGGAAACTTAGGGTTAAATACTTGGCTGTGGTCAGATAGAGAAGGTGAAGAGGGAAAATGTTAAGAATGTAGGAACTGGAATTAGACATACCTGCGTTTGAATTCAGAATCTGCTATTGTTTGTGACTTATGACTTTGGGCAATTAGATAACCTTTCTGTGCATCTAGTTTTCCATCTATAAAATAGAGATTATAATAGTACCTTTCTTCTGGTCATTAGAGAACAAAATGTAAATTATATAAAGCACCTAGGATAGATTTTGGTGACTAGTAAACACTCTATCGATACTAATACTACAAATAATAATAATAATAATTAACCATAACAATAAGACAGAAAACAGCATCTTGCTGTTCTTTCACTCCCTTTCTACAAGATACACATTCCCAGCTTTACAGTTTGGAGGTAGAGCCACCCCACTTTCATTAGAGGCAAGGTTGTTCCAGAAGCTGCTATGCTGATAGGTGTGTGCATCAGGATGGGATATGATGGGGTAGTGCTATAATTTTTTTTTTTTGGTGGTGGGGGTGCGGGTTGGGGAGGGAAGGGGAGGGCAGGCCACTTCTATTGGTCTTTCATTTATCTTTTTTCATCCATCTTTGTTCTTTGGCCCATGTGGGCCTCCCATCGCAGTGGCCTCTCTTGTCACAGAGCGCCAGCTATGGGCCCATGCGCTCCAGAGTTCCAGCTCGGTAATTGGACACATGGGTCTAGCTGCTCCACAGCACATGGGATCTTCCCAGGCCAGGGATTGAACTGGCGCCCCTTGCACTGCAAGGCATATATAGAGATAGCATTGGAATAGATAGGTAGATAGACACTTGAATAGATTGTCTCTGAAGAGTCCTAATACAGTCACATACGGTTCTCCTTTAATATTCACCAAACCCCTAACAAATGAATATGGTTATTCCCACAATATAGATGAAGACACTAAACTTCACTGCCATAGAACATTATACAATGTGATGGGGATAACATGACAAAGTTTCTAGCAGCTTGAAGTGACTGGCTATCCCAGACCTTACTGGCCACACAAGAGCTGAGGAATCAATATGCTGGCATCCCTGTAGTTTAGCTATGGCACACTGGTTGGGAAACTTAGGGTTAAATACTTGGCTGTGGTCAGATAGAGAAGGTGAAGAGGGAAAATGTTAAGAATGTAGGAACTGGAATTAGACATACCTGCGTTTGAATTCAGAATCTGCTATTGTTTGTGACTTATGACTTTGGGCAATTAGATAACCTTTCTGTGCATCTAGTTTTCCATCTATAAAATAGAGATTATAATAGTACCTTTCTTCTGGTCATTAGAGAACAAAATGTAAATTATATAAAGCACCTAGGATAGATTTTGGTGACTAGTAAACACTCTATCGATACTAATACTACAAATAATAATAATAATAATTAACCATAACAATAAGACAGAAAACAGCATCTTGCTGTTCTTTCACTCCCTTTCTACAAGATACACATTCCCAGCTTTACAGTTTGGAGGTAGAGCCACCCCACTTTCATTAGAGGCAAGGTTGTTCCAGAAGCTGCTATGCTGATAGGTGTGTGCATCAGGATGGGATATGATGGGGTAGTGCTATAATTTTTTTTTTTTGGTGGTGGGGGTGCGGGTTGGGGAGGGAAGGGGAGGGCAGGCCACTTCTATTGGTCTTTCATTTATCTTTTTTCATCCATCTTTGTTCTTTGGCCCATGTGGGCCTCCCATCGCAGTGGCCTCTCTTGTCACAGAGCGCCAGCTATGGGCCCATGCGCTCCAGAGTTCCAGCTCGGTAATTGGACACATGGGTCTAGCTGCTCCACAGCACATGGGATCTTCCCAGGCCAGGGATTGAACTGGCGCCCCTTGCACTGCAAGGCAGTGTCCTTACCCACTGGACCACCAGGGAAGCCCAGAGCTATACTTTTTTAACTTTGCTCTGCAACCACCCCAAAGTTGTTTTCACATAATTCTGTTTACCATTTCCTGTTAGTGACTGACTAGTGGATTGATTGAATCAACCAAATCAACCAGGTGCTTTGCCATCACTAGCAAAAGTCCAAAAGTGTGGTATATCTAGAACCAAGTTCATGAGGAAAAATAAAACTGACTGAATAAAAGTAATGCTTATCTCCTGAAAACTGGGTGTGTCAACCTTTATAACTGGCTGGGCTTCTCAGGTGGCAGCAGTGGTAAAGAATCCACCTGCTAATGCAGGAGACACAGGTTCAATCTCTGGGTTGGGCATATCTCCTGGAGGAGGGAATGGCAACCCAATACAGTATTCTTGCCTGGAGAATTCCATAGACAGAAAGCCTGGCAGGCTACAGTCCCTGGGGTTGCAAGGAGTCAGATATGACAAAGCACAGAATAGCACCATATACCTGGCACACAGAATTAGTGAATCACTGATTAGGAAAAGGCCCCTTTCAGGAGGCCAGCAAAGTTATTGGTCATAAAAAATAAAAATTTACACCTCTTCATCGCAGAGTACTGGACCAAACCTTCCCCAAATCATTGTCTCTGAATATGAGTTCAAACAGCTATCTCAGTGTTCCAGTCAGTGATCTGGGACACATTAACTGTAGTTTCAGATAAGAAGTGAGAGAAGTTGGAACACAAAGCCCAGCCTGCCTAGTTACCTGCTTGAAAAAAGGCAGTACCAAATCCCAAAGAATAGTAATACTGACAAAGAAAAGCAGATAGAAATAAGGTAATAATTTACAATAAGGCTTGTAACATTCAACGCTATTCTCAAAATGGTTTTGCAGTGAGTTTGGACTGAGTCTTAATTATAGAAGATTTGCCAATCAAATATTCATCCCTATTAACAGTAGCATCAAGAAGACTTCTCTTATGTAACTGTATAGTCTTGAATCTAGGTCAGCCTGTCTCTGTTGATGCGAAGCAGAGATGTTCTTCTTGCTGTTCTGTCAGTCATCCAAGTTCATGTGCTTTTTGATTAATCTGGAATCTCGTAAATTCTCAAAATCATCTCTTCAAGTGTCTAGAATGATCATGACAGAGCACAGCTAGATTCATGATTAAGAAGCCTTTCCACATTTTTTTTTTGACCTTAGCAATTTGCTAGGACTTCATTTTTGGAGTAGGGGATAGTGTAATCCTCAGATAGCGAAGTGATAGCAAAAGTAAAAACTCCGGACATTGAAAAAAGGAACTAGGCCTGCATACCTTCCCCCAAATAGACCAGTAGACATTGCATATGCAAAAAGAAAGGGCCAGTTGCTGACTTAGTCACTGTCTTTTTCAGATATATGAAGCTAAGTGGGGCTTGGTGAGTTGAGATATCAAATGCTTTTGGTGGGGAAGGCATTTCAGTTCTTCATTTTTTTTAATTTTTTCATTCATTCATTCACTCATTCACTTGTCAACAAGCATTTATTGAACACTCAGAGCAGGTACTAGAGTAGGCACTGGGGTTACACTGTCAAGTAATATATGCATCTTGCTCTCGGGAAGCTTAGAGTTTGGTGGGATTATTAAATTAAAAAGTATGACAATAATGGTCTCAATCAGTAACACAAAGTGTTTTACCGTGTGGAGGCACAATTCTAAGCATTTTACATGTATTAACTCTTCTAATCCACAACAACAACCTCTTGAGGTAGGTTTGATTATTTTTATTTCCCCAATTTTAAAACAAAGATGCTGAGAGCTAAGTAACCTGACCAAAGACACATGGCTGTTATGTGTGAGAGCCAATAGTCAAATCAAGGGAGACTGTACCTGAGGCTGTGCATACAACCATTAAGCAGATGGCCTCTTCCATGTGATACTGCAGACAACCGGTGACTTAGGAGCTGCTAAACTAGCCTGAAAGGTCAATGAGAAATTTGCAGAGGAAGTGATTCTTGAATTAAGTTTTGAAGAACGAGGGGCCAATAGCTACATGAATACAGAGAACAGAACACTGTAAGCAGAGGAAACCACACATGTGAGGTCAAGGAGGCCTGAAAAAATGTGAAATGTTCAGGAAATTACAAGAAGTTCCATATAGCTGGACCATATGGGTAGGTGTTGGGAGAACATTCCCATGAGGTAAATAAGAGACAGATCATAAAGGGACTTTGCACGAAAAGTTTGACAATTATCCTAAAATCAATGTGGAATCACTGAACGATTCTTTGCATAGTTATTTACAATAATCATGATGTAGTGTGTGTATGCATGCTAAGTTGCTTCAGTTATGTCTGTCTCTTTGTAGCTCCATGGACTGTAGCCCACCAGGCTCCTTTGTCTGTAGGATTCTCCAGGCAATTTAGCTCTCAAACTTAAGTGCTAGCAAAAGTAAAAACTCCGGACATTGAAAAAAGGAACTAGGCCTGCATACCTTCCCCCAAATAGACCAGTAGACATTGCATATGCAAAAAGAAAGGGCCAGTTGCTGACTTAGTCACTGTCTTTTTCAGATATATGAAGCTAAGTGGGGCTTGGTGAGTTGAGATATCAAATGCTTTTGGTGGGGAAGGCATTTCAGTTCTTCATTTTTTTTAATTTTTTCATTCATTCATTCACTCATTCACTTGTCAACAAGCATTTATTGAACACTCAGAGCAGGTACTAGAGTAGGCACTGGGGTTACACTGTCAAGTAATATATGCATCTTGCTCTCGGGAAGCTTAGAGTTTGGTGGGATTATTAAATTAAAAAGTATGACAATAATGGTCTCAATCAGTAACACAAAGTGTTTTACCGTGTGGAGGCACAATTCTAAGCATTTTACATGTATTAACTCTTCTAATCCACAACAACAACCTCTTGAGGTAGGTTTGATTATTTTTATTTCCCCAATTTTAAAACAAAGATGCTGAGAGCTAAGTAACCTGACCAAAGACACATGGCTGTTATGTGTGAGAGCCAATAGTCAAATCAAGGGAGACTGTACCTGAGGCTGTGCATACAACCATTAAGCAGATGGCCTCTTCCATGTGATACTGCAGACAACCGGTGACTTAGGAGCTGCTAAACTAGCCTGAAAGGTCAATGAGAAATTTGCAGAGGAAGTGATTCTTGAATTAAGTTTTGAAGAACGAGGGGCCAATAGCTACATGAATACAGAGAACAGAACACTGTAAGCAGAGGAAACCACACATGTGAGGTCAAGGAGGCCTGAAAAAATGTGAAATGTTCAGGAAATTACAAGAAGTTCCATATAGCTGGACCATATGGGTAGGTGTTGGGAGAACATTCCCATGAGGTAAATAAGAGACAGATCATAAAGGGACTTTGCACGAAAAGTTTGACAATTATCCTAAAATCAATGTGGAATCACTGAACGATTCTTTGCATAGTTATTTACAATAATCATGATGTAGTGTGTGTATGCATGCTAAGTTGCTTCAGTTATGTCTGTCTCTTTGTAGCTCCATGGACTGTAGCCCACCAGGCTCCTTTGTCTGTAGGATTCTCCAGGCAAGAATACTGAAGTGGATTACCATGCTCTCCTTCAGAGGATCTTCTCCACCCAGGGACAGAACCCAGGTCTCTTAGATATCCAGCATTGGCAAGCAGGTTCTTTACCACTAGCACCACCTGGGAAGCCCACATTTGAGCAAAGAAAAGGAGAAGTCAAGCCTGGAAGCACAGAGATGATTTATGAAATCACCACAAGTCAGATTTTTTTAAAAGTGAATATAGTAGAGATGAGACTAGTAGAGGATATAAGCAATGTTAAGGAAGAGGATGGGAGTTGTGGCTCTCAGGTTTCTGCTTGGCTGACAGCACAACCAAGCTCCACAAGTTTAGAGGACATTAAGTGACACTCAGTAAATGTTTCATAATAAATAAAAGAATATCTAAATCAAAGAATGAATGAAGGCTCAGTGTTTGATACTTAGGGACATTCTCCATACCTAGGCAGTGAAGGAAAGAAAGGAATCACAAATGATCCAAGGTTGATGGCTCAGGTAACTTTCTTCCTTCAATGAGATAAGGCAGTACAGGAGGAGAAACATCTGGGGACACAGATGCAGAGTTCAAGTTTAAATACATTAAGTTTGAGGTCCCTATAAGACACCCACATGACAGTTATATGTGCAAAGAAAAATATAGATGTATATAAATGATATAACAGTAGCTAACACTAACTGCACACTCAATTCCAGATACTGTTTTCAGTGTTTTGTAAGAACTTGTTTAACATTTCCTAAGTCTCACTACAGAAGGTTCCTGCAAAGGAACCTTCAAGCTGTGAGCTTTCAAAGAGGCAAATATTTGTTCTCATGTCCAATCACATAAGTTAGTTCACGTGTGTAGCATACATTTTCACATGGGTGCATTCTCCACGAATCTCCTATTGCTGAAGATCCTTCAGGTCTACCAACTCCCAGTGCCTCTGATTCTCCAGTCAGTAACACTTCTTCCCTGTTCACTCCATGCCAGCCCCTGTATACTTTCCCGGTACTTACTAAAAATCTTATTAGCATGCTAAGTTGCTTCAGTTATGTCTGTCTCTTTGTAGCTCCATGGACTGTAGCCCACCAGGCTCCTTTGTCTGTAGGATTCTCCAGGCAAGAATACTGAAGTGGATTACCATGCTCTCCTTCAGAGGATCTTCTCCACCCAGGGACAGAACCCAGGTCTCTTAGATATCCAGCATTGGCAAGCAGGTTCTTTACCACTAGCACCACCTGGGAAGCCCACATTTGAGCAAAGAAAAGGAGAAGTCAAGCCTGGAAGCACAGAGATGATTTATGAAATCACCACAAGTCAGATTTTTTTAAAAGTGAATATAGTAGAGATGAGACTAGTAGAGGATATAAGCAATGTTAAGGAAGAGGATGGGAGTTGTGGCTCTCAGGTTTCTGCTTGGCTGACAGCACAACCAAGCTCCACAAGTTTAGAGGACATTAAGTGACACTCAGTAAATGTTTCATAATAAATAAAAGAATATCTAAATCAAAGAATGAATGAAGGCTCAGTGTTTGATACTTAGGGACATTCTCCATACCTAGGCAGTGAAGGAAAGAAAGGAATCACAAATGATCCAAGGTTGATGGCTCAGGTAACTTTCTTCCTTCAATGAGATAAGGCAGTACAGGAGGAGAAACATCTGGGGACACAGATGCAGAGTTCAAGTTTAAATACATTAAGTTTGAGGTCCCTATAAGACACCCACATGACAGTTATATGTGCAAAGAAAAATATAGATGTATATAAATGATATAACAGTAGCTAACACTAACTGCACACTCAATTCCAGATACTGTTTTCAGTGTTTTGTAAGAACTTGTTTAACATTTCCCTAAGTCTCACTACAGAAGGTTCCTGCAAAGGAACCTTCAAGCTGTGAGCTTTCAAAGAGGCAAATATTTGTTCTCATGTCCAATCACATAAGTTAGTTCACGTGTGTAGCATACATTTTCACATGGGTGCATTCTCCACGAATCTCCTATTGCTGAAGATCCTTCAGGTCTACCAACTCCCAGTGCCTCTGATTCTCCAGTCAGTAACACTTCTTCCCTGTTCACTCCATGCCAGCCCCTGTATACTTTCTGTTGTACTGCACAACTGTACTTTTCAAGGTACTGTACTGTAAGATTAAAAATGTAATCTTTATTATTGGTGTGTTTGTTTTATGTATTATTTGTGTGAGAAGTATTATATACCTATTATAGTATAGTGTACCATATAGCTGAGTGCTAGCTGGGTACATAGGCTAACTTTGTTGGACTTACAAACAAATTGGACTCATAAACGTGCTCTCAGAACAGAACTCATCCATATGTAGGGACTTACTTTACTATTAATAGCTATTACTATTAGTATACTTATTCACAGATAGTGAATTCAGACACAGGGAGGTTACATAATCCATTCAAAATCTCAGTTTATAGGTGGTAGGGAAAAGATTTTAACTCACACTGTCTGATTCCCAAGACTTAAGCACAATGCTTTATTGGAAATCCATCATAGAGGTAACACATGAATTGTAGGTACTTAAAGGATAATGTGATTAAGCTAGGGGGCCCCTGTTATGAGATCCAATGGAGGAATCCAGCAAAGATTTCATCTTTGCTCTGTTCACTCTGCTGGTTAGCAGATCTCACTTCTACCACTAGCTGGTGTTGGATCACCTTTTTCCACATATCTTTGCACAGTATCTAGGGCTGAGCTATTATTTCCTCCAACAGTCACAACTGGGGTGACCAACTTGTCTCAGATTGTTTGGGACTGAAAAGTTACCCAGAAGATGGCACTTCCACTTTGAAAATGAGAACAGTCCTGGGAATACCAAGACAAATTTGTCACCCTGGACACATTTAACCAGAATCAAAAATGGAACACTTTGGGA
Source organism: Tragulus kanchil (assembly GCA_022376925.1). Taxonomy (NCBI): domain Eukaryota; kingdom Metazoa; phylum Chordata; class Mammalia; order Artiodactyla; family Tragulidae; genus Tragulus; species Tragulus kanchil. The sequence continues at coordinate 57,653,406 of JAIOJX010000001.1, read as the reverse complement.
TCAGCTCAGGCCACTTCCACTCTAACCAACATCTCTCTTCCAAAGAAGAATATGAGAACTCGATCAATTACTGCTTTTGCAGCACACTCTGAATACTGGGAAATCTGATGTCAGCTAAGAATTGGTAAATTCCAATATGGTTCTGTTTTGTTTTTCAAAAGCATTTTAAATATTTTTAGATTATTTTTCCTATCATTAACTGTTGACAGGAACATGTGAGTGTCCTCAACTCATTATAAGTTTCTAATTCATCAATTTCCCTAACACCTTATATAGAATTTGATACCTTCTACTTTGTACCTTGGGCCAAGCTTGACTCTGAACAGTTCCTCCTTTCCCTGAGCCTGAAATGGCCACCATTTTAAGAACTGGGTGTGAGATGGGCAGATGCCTGCAAGACCTAATATGCTGTGCTTGGTTGCTTAGTGGTGTCTGACTCTTTGTGACCCCATAAACTGTAGCCCTCCAGTCTCCTCTGTCCATGGGATTTTCCAGACAAGAATACTAGAGTGAGTTGCCCTTTCTTCCTCCAGGGGATCTTTTACGGATCCAGAAATGAGGAGAGGTCCCTGGCACCAGGGTAGAAAACACAGAGGGTATCTGCTCTGTTTTGATAATTCAACACGAAACATGCATGATATATTAGCAGAGATATATCAAAGGTGCTATAAAACATGATTGATCCCCCACAACATTTGTACAAAGAGTAAAATCTTCCAAACTTTCTGGGTGACTCCAGTTAGTGAAGATTAGCTATTATTCTTACTGGCTATATGGGGAGAGTTGGAAAGAGAACTGGAAGGAACCAAACACAAAAGCAAGAGCGTTATCAGCTGATCCTTGTAGCTTCTTTCACTGGGCAAATTTATTCCATTAAAAAAAGCTGTTCCAGGGCTTCCCTGGTGGCTCAGTGGTAAATAATCTCCCTGCCAAAGCGGGAGACACAGGTTTGATCCCTGGTCTGGGAAGGTCTTACATACCACAGAGCAACTAAGCATGGGCACCACAACTACTGAGCCTGTGCTCTAGAGCCTGAGAGCCATTAAATACTGAGCCCACAAGCTGCAACTATTGAAACACTGTGGTGCCCTAGAGCCTGTGCTCTGTAACAAGAGAAGCTATAGCAATGAGAAGCCCTCACACCACAACTAAAGAAAGGCCTGAGCAGCAACAAAGACCCAATACAGCCAAAAATAAATAAAAATTATATTATAAAAGCTGCTACGTATCAGGAGAAATGGATGTATTTCATGTGAAAGGTGGGGGCGGGAAATTTTTGAGAAGCCTTTTTTGCAAAGCGTAGAGTAGGAATCTGCCAGCTGTTCTGTAAAGAACCTGATTGTAATTTTTTTCAACTTTGTATGTCATATGGTGTCAGAAATACTCACCTCTCCCACTTTAATGTAGAAGCAGTCTTAGGCAGCATATAAACAATTAAGCATGTCTGTGTTCCAAGAGAACTTTTAAAAACAGATGGTGTGCCATGTTTGGCCCCTAGATTATAGTTTGCATTCACCTGATCTAGAGGTTGATGGAACTCCCAAGATTCTAGAGGTTGATGGAACTCCTCACTCTAACACCATACACAGCATTAAGCATAGTGTCCACATTTTCACAAGTGTGAGATTGTAAAAGAGAATTCATTAAGTTTCTCTCATTACATATATTTAAAAACATGATAATTTGGTTACATAAAATAATGGAGGAAATATTTGTCATATTATCACTCAAAACAGAAATAATTATTTAAGGGAATTTGTGTTTATTTTCTCTTCATAAAATTGTGGCTACTATGCTTCAAAAGGGCTTCCTAGCTGGCAGTAGTGGCAAAGAATCACCTGGAATGTAAGAGACAAAAGAGATGTGAGTTCAATGCCTGGATCAGGAAGATCCCCTGGAGGAAGAAATGACAACTCACTCCAGTATTTTTGCCTGGAGAATTCTATGGAGAGAGGAACCCAGTGGCTATATTTCATGGGGTCACAAAGAGTCCAACACAACTGAGTGACTGAACACACACATATATATAACGTGCCCTGGGATATTTCTGTGCCTGATTTTGAATGCTTCTTAAACTCCAAAGTTGCCTCTGGTCACAAACATACTAAATACTCTTATAAAACCACTGATCCTCATTCCAGCAGCAAAAGAAATACTTTCCCTTTACATTTATGAAGCATTTTCCCACAATTTAGCATTTCTTCCTCCTAACAGTTGTGGGTGGTAAACACAGTACATGGTTATTCTAAGTTACATGGAAATTTGAGGCTCAGAGAAGCTATGTAACTTACTCATATCATACAATAAGTTAAAGCCCCATTTGTGAGTCCACAGCCAGACCTGTTACCACTGTAGCATAAGACAATTAAATAGTTTCTATGACTATACAACTATAGACTTACAGTACCATTTAACAGTTGTGAGTGGACATAAACTAGGTTGAACACCGAGATATTTAGCTGTTCTTGAGATAAGGAAATTTATTCCAAATATCAACCTCAGTTTGAGACGCTATGCAGAGATAAACCCACCGAAGCCTCTGAAACACAAGTTTTCAGGATGAGAGCCAAAAAATTCCACATTATAAGGGAAAGTACCTTATTCTACCCAGTAACTAAATTCTCTTGGAGAGGGTTCAAGGCATACCTATCTTATAATGAACTCTAATTGATGGCAAATAATATTTAGTGAGACTCTATGGCCAGATATTTCTGTTGTGGTTTTGCAAGCAAGGTGGTCTTAAAAGTTGTCTTGAAATGAAGATTTTGACAGATAGGTGATAGCAAATGAAAAATTTGCACACAAATTGCGATATTCCAATGTTAATATCCATTTTATAATGCAGATTACAGTCTCCAATTCCTAACAATTTGTATTTTCTTATTTAAAATAAAAAACATGTGTGAATTTTAAACTGAGTGAATTTCAGCATGAGCCACAATAATTTATGAGCAATTACAGAAGCACATGTACACAGTCTCTGAGTAATTTGTCTTTCTGCTTGCTGTCAAACAAATAATTTTTGCATCTTGAATCTGCCTGTAATAATCTTGCTACGACACTGTCACCTAGAGCAATTTAAGCAATTTATACTGTACACTTGTTGCACCTATTTGTATTTTATCTTGTTACCCCAAATCTAATTTTAAATTCAAGTAAATGAGAAAAACCACAGCCATTTGTTGATGTATTTTCTAAAACAAACCAGGGACTTAAGTAGCAAGTTATTTTAACTACAAATAATTTAAAGGGAGCTCAGTCAACCTACCACATAACAATTAGAAGTTACAATCCAAATGGGTCATTTCCAAGAGTTTTATTTCTTGGACAAGGAGCATGAATTCTCAATTAGATATTCATTTGAGTTCCCTCTAAAATAGTAACTTACTCATATCATACAATAAGTTAAAGCCCCATTTGTGAGTCCACAGCCAGACCTGTTACCACTGTAGCATAAGACAATTAAATAGTTTCTATGACTATACAACTATAGACTTACAGTACCATTTAACAGTTGTGAGTGGACATAAACTAGGTTGAACACCGAGATATTTAGCTGTTCTTGAGATAAGGAAATTTATTCCAAATATCAACCTCAGTTTGAGACGCTATGCAGAGATAAACCCACCGAAGCCTCTGAAACACAAGTTTTCAGGATGAGAGCCAAAAAATTCCACATTATAAGGGAAAGTACCTTATTCTACCCAGTAACTAAATTCTCTTGGAGAGGGTTCAAGGCATACCTATCTTATAATGAACTCTAATTGATGGCAAATAATATTTAGTGAGACTCTATGGCCAGATATTTCTGTTGTGGTTTTGCAAGCAAGGTGGTCTTAAAAGTTGTCTTGAAATGAAGATTTTGACAGATAGGTGATAGCAAATGAAAAATTTGCACACAAATTGCGATATTCCAATGTTAATATCCATTTTATAATGCAGATTACAGTCTCCAATTCCTAACAATTTGTATTTTCTTATTTAAAATAAAAAACATGTGTGAATTTTAAACTGAGTGAATTTCAGCATGAGCCACAATAATTTATGAGCAATTACAGAAGCACATGTACACAGTCTCTGAGTAATTTGTCTTTCTGCTTGCTGTCAAACAAATAATTTTTGCATCTTGAATCTGCCTGTAATAATCTTGCTACGACACTGTCACCTAGAGCAATTTAAGCAATTTATACTGTACACTTGTTGCACCTATTTGTATTTTATCTTGTTACCCCAAATCTAATTTTAAATTCAAGTAAATGAGAAAAACCACAGCCATTTGTTGATGTATTTTCTAAAACAAACCAGGGACTTAAGTAGCAAGTTATTTTAACTACAAATAATTTAAAGGGAGCTCAGTCAACCTACCACATAACAATTAGAAGTTACAATCCAAATGGGTCATTTCCAAGAGTTTTATTTCTTGGACAAGGAGCATGAATTCTCAATTAGATATTCATTTGAGTTCCCTCAATTATATTTTAATGAATTAAGTCAGTATATTTCTCCAGTTGGAGAGAAAAGCAAATGGGGAAATGATGCCTTTCTGGTCACCTCAGATAAATCAAAATCAAGCAAGCAATCTCAATCAATACTCTCCCACCATCCCTCCCTCCCTCCCTTCTTCTCTATTAGATCTGTGGTTTACTTGTTAAATTGCAGGTGACTAGTTTTGAGCAGGGTGAAATGAAGGGCAGATGGATGAACTAATTTGTGTGTATGTATATATATATATATATATGTATATGTATAATTTGAATTGATTTGATCTCCTTGTTTTCCAAGGGACTCTCAAGAGTCTTCAGCATCACAGTCTGAAAGCATCAAATCTTCAGTGCTCTGACTTCCTTACTGTCCAGTTCTCACACCTGTAGCTGACTACACATGTATATAAATATTTGAACATTTTGGTGTGAATATATATACATATACATTCACTTTGTCTGAACATGTGTACTCAGATAAACTTCAAAACACTTGCAAGATTGAATGAGAAAATTTAAGGTATGAGCAGATATTAAAATATGTATCATTCCAAGTATCCCTGACACATTCTTGAGCTGTTGTGTGTGTGTTTGTGTGTGCGTGCACATGTTCAGTGGATTTGACTCTTTGCAACCTTAAGGACTGTAGCCAGCCAGGCTACTCTGTCCATGGAATTCTCCAAGCAACAAGCAACAATACTGAACTGGGTAGACAATCCATTCTCCATGGGATCTTCCTGACCCAGGGATCGAACCTGGGTCTTCTGCATTGTTGACAGATTCTCTATCCTCTGAGCCACCAGGGAAGCCCATTGTACTGAAGTGAAAGTCTCTCAGTCACGTCCAACACTTCGCAATTCATGGATGAGCCATGGAATTCTCCAGGCAAGAATACTGGAGCGAGTAGTCGTTTCCTTTTCCAGGGTATCTTTCCATCCCAGGGATCAAATCCAGGTCTCCTGCATTACAGGTGGATTCTTTACCGTCTGAGCCACCAGGAAAGCCATCCAAGGATGTAGTATAAACAGAGTTATACTATTTCATAGTATCATATAGCAAAAATATGATTAAATAGATCTGGGATTCCTGAACAATATCCACATCTGCTTGTACCAGCCTGTGGAATGAATGCAGGAACCACTGAACCATTAAAGCAAGCTCACTCAAAATAATCAATGAGAAACCTAGAACTGAATCACATATTTGTAAATGGACTGCAAAGAAAGTTTCTATGGATCTTCATTACCACTTTTGTGGGAAAGAGGGAACACATGCAACTGAGTAGGTAAAGGCTCTAGGATAACAACAAATGTTCAAAGCAGTTCGGCCCTCAGGCCAGATTACTAGGTCAGACCCTAATAGATTATATTCTGTGAAAGTAAGTATTTTCACTATAGAAAGTATGTTAGCTCTTTAAACCAGTTCTAAGTAATTTTTCACTGACTAACCTTAGGCAAGTCACTTAACTAATATAGTCTGTTTCTTCTCATGAAAAAATGATGGACTTGGGCTCCATGAACTTTAAGGTTTCTTTTAATTCAAAGCTGGTGACTTTATGATGAGGAAAAAATAATCACCTGTACCCAGGTATTGGGTTAAGCCAAATGTCACAGAGCATGGCAAGGCTTACAGAAAGCAGAGCAGATTGTAGTCTATATGAAGAGTACCAATCTACCCAAGGTACTTTGCATGTCTGTCCACAAATGTCTCTTCTACTGGTCAGTCTTGGCACTTAACATTCCCCTTCTATGATAGTAACAGCTTTGTGTAAAAGTAAAGTGATTCTAGGAAGCCAATTTGGAAATTTATTAGGCCACTGCCACCAAGTTAGTGCTAGAGAAAGAAATGGCAACTCACTCCACTATTCTTGCCTGGAGAATACCATGGACAGAGGAGCCTGTTGGGCTATAGTCCATGGGGTTGCAAAGAGTTAGAAACAACTAAGCGACTAACACACCAAGTTAGTGTAGACTAGTTTATTCCTAAAGAAAAGGAAGATTCCAAAGGGGAATTTGGTACAGGGCAAGCCTATCACTCTATCTTATTCTCTCATTTCCCCCTCAATTTCTTCCTTGCTTCTTAACATTTCATTTAAGAGGTAAAGACCTCTAGTAGGAATCTTTCAGAGGAGATGGGGAATTCTCACTTGGTTGGCTTCTCAGTCTAAAAGGAATAATGTCGGCACTTGATATTTTTCCCACTTCAACTCTGGACTTTTATTATCAAAACTTCCCACCAAACTTCAGGCTGTAGAGACATGGAAAGATATCCCCTCTTACAGTCAGTCGGGAGAAGCCTGACCTAACTCTTATTATAGCTTTGTAAGTTGGGCAAGTCATTTCAAGCCACTGGAGCTTAGTTTCTTCATTTACAAAAAAGAAATCTCTACTTCACAGTGTTGTGAGGAGGTTTCTGTATGCAAATTGCCCAGTATAATTCTTGGTACACAGTAAGTGCCATAAGTAGTGGAATTTGCTCTGCCACAACCAACAGCCTGGAGCACTGCATGTTGAGAAGGGAGCGTGCCTCTAGCTAGCCAATGGATAGGACCACAGGGCATCCAGAAGCAAGGTGGTGAGGGCAAATAAGGTGGGGAAACACAATGCTGAGAGGGAAAGAGATTGGTTAGAAATTCTTTCTTGTTTCAGAGAGGTGAAAAGACTTCCCCAGTTTGCACAGCTAGTTAATGGATGAGAAAAATGAGAGGCCATACCATCTGACTCGTTCTAGAATTCTCTTTCCTAGTCTAAACTACCACATAAACAGCTCTGCTACCTATTGCCTTACGTAGCCAAAGGCAGACAATCACACAGACTCTACAATACTCCCAGTAAGAGATGATGATGGCTTTGACTAGTGAGATAGCAATGGAGGAGAGGATAAAATTTGGAATCTACTCTAAAGAATTAGGTGATAGATTGGATATGGTAGAAATAAAGGAATCAAGAAAAATCCTTTAGGTTTTATGCCTGAGTCAAAATGAATGGGATTATCATTTACTAAGCAAAAAGAAATTACACATGAAGAAAAGTATGAATCAAGAATTCAGTTAGGGGCTTCCCTGGTAGCCCAGTGGGTAAGACACCACCTTGCAGTGCAAGGGGCACCGGTTCGATCCTGGAACCATGGGACAAGATCCTTACAGTCTCTCATTTCCCCCTCAATTTCTTCCTTGCTTCTTAACATTTCATTTAAGAGGTAAAGACCTCTAGTAGGAATCTTTCAGAGGAGATGGGGAATTCTCACTTGGTTGGCTTCTCAGTCTAAAAGGAATAATGTCGGCACTTGATATTTTTCCCACTTCAACTCTGGACTTTTATTATCAAAACTTCCCACCAAACTTCAGGCTGTAGAGACATGGAAAGATATCCCCTCTTACAGTCAGTCGGGAGAAGCCTGACCTAACTCTTATTATAGCTTTGTAAGTTGGGCAAGTCATTTCAAGCCACTGGAGCTTAGTTTCTTCATTTACAAAAAAGAAATCTCTACTTCACAGTGTTGTGAGGAGGTTTCTGTATGCAAATTCCAGTATAATTCTTGGTACACAGTAAGTGCCATAAGTAGTGGAATTTGCTCTGCCACAACCAACAGCCTGGAGCACTGCATGTTGAGAAGGGAGCGTGCCTCTAGCTAGCCAATGGATAGGACCACAGGGCATCCAGAAGCAAGGTGGTGAGGGCAAATAAGGTGGGGAAACACAATGCTGAGAGGGAAAGAGATTGGTTAGAAATTCTTTCTTGTTTCAGAGAGGTGAAAAGACTTCCCCAGTTTGCACAGCTAGTTAATGGATGAGAAAAATGAGAGGCCATACCATCTGACTCGTTCTAGAATTCTCTTTCCTAGTCTAAACTACCACATAAACAGCTCTGCTACCTATTGCCTTACGTAGCCAAAGGCAGACAATCACACAGACTCTACAATACTCCCAGTAAGAGATGATGATGGCTTTGACTAGTGAGATAGCAATGGAGGAGAGGATAAAATTTGGAATCTACTCTAAAGAATTAGGTGATAGATTGGATATGGTAGAAATAAAGGAATCAAGAAAAATCCTTTAGGTTTTATGCCTGAGTCAAAATGAATGGGATTATCATTTACTAAGCAAAAAGAAATTACACATGAAGAAAAAGTATGAATCAAGAATTCAGTTAGGGGGCTTCCCTGGTAGCCCAGTGGGTAAGGACACCACCTTGCAGTGCAAGGGGCACCGGTTCGATCCCTGGCCTGGGAAGATCCCACGTGCCCCGGAGCAGCTGGACCCATGTGTCCAATAACCGAGCAGGAGCTCTGGAGCGCATGTACCCAGAGCCGGCCACTGCGATGGGAGCCCCAAAAGGGCCAAAGAACAAAGATGAATGAAAACAGAGAAATAAAAGACCAACAGAAGTGGCCCGCCCACCCCCTCCCTCCCCAACCCGTCTCCCTCAAAATAAATAAATAAATAAATGTTTAAAAAAAAAAAAAGAATTCAGTTAGGACTGAGATGCATTATTAGGCACCTTGTCTAAGCTTTGAAAGTAAAATATAAAAGAGGAACTAATCATACACCGAACTTTGTTGTCAGTCCCCCATAGGTCAGCTCCTTTTTAAACTAGTATTTCATACTAGCTCCCAAGGAGTCCATATTCTTTCCTCTCAAACAAAACTTCTTTTCAAAAAGGAAGTTAAAATGGATCCACCCTAAAGTAATTAACAGATTGAAATATATGTTACATTTATGGCAAATTTTGTGCTTTAAAAATAACCATAAATATCTTTCCCACCAGCTGGTTAATTTGTGAAATGTTACCCATTAAGCACTATCTTTTATTGTTCAATAAGTAATGATACTTTTTGATTCACAGAAATTCAGTGACGGACAATATACTGAACACAATTCAGGGTACCTGTCTGCCTGTTCACAAACTTTTCTGAAATATATCTTTTCTTGTCCTGAACACTCATTTTGGTTTCATATGAACCAAATCTCTACCCTTCAAAGTCAAAATGAATTGAACCATTGTGGACACGACACAAAAGCATTCACTCCATAGACTGGGCAGCAACATATGACTTCTGAGCTCTGGCTTGAAAAGATGAGTTGATAATTATTTTCCCTCTTGAATTTTTTAACTGGAAATTGAGATAAGTCTGATAATTGTGGAGGCTCATCTGAGTCACTAGGGAAGCCCTATTAGGAAGAATACTAAAGATGTATGGAGGGAAAAACTGCAGTAGAGAGGAAGGGAGGAAGGAGAGGGAGAGGGAGGGGGAAACTGAGGTAGGGAGAGACAGAAAGAGAGAGGAGAGAGAGAACAAAGTTGTTTTATAATCAGCCAGATCCTGAGAGAAAATAACTTACAATCTTGATGGCATTCCTGCAACCATTCCTATTTCCCTGAGGTCTGGGTGTGCTGAGGCAGAACCTGGTCTTAGAATCCTACAAATCCTAGAAGTTTCCATGTTATACCCTGTTCAAAAGGCATTTCTTCCCCCTTGAACTAACTTGAAGCCAATAGTGCTAAGATAGAAGATGATTTAGTTGAACACTCTGGTTTTATAGATGGGAGAAAAAAGGAGATCTAGGAAAGTCTATTACTGTGGCTAAGTTCTCCTAACACTTACAGGGCAGACCTGGCACTAGAATACAGGGTGCTCAAATTCAGCAATAACAGAGAAATTCCTGTAACCATTTCCGCTAACGGAAATTACTGACAAACACAGGAAATCTTATCAATATAAACTGTACAAAACCTTACCAATTTAAGGTAACATTTACACATATGATTGTAGAAATTGGCATTAGTGCCTGAGGGAAAGGTACTTGAGAAAAGAGTCTCAAGGTCAAATAAATATTTTGTGCACAGGCATATTCCATGCCCTGGGTGCTTTATTAGATTCATAAAGTAAACTGTATTTTTCAGGCAACAGCAAATCTCTTCAGAGATGAGTAGCCATAGAGTTCAGTTGAATCAAAAATATTTTGAAAATGAAATAAATGAGCAAAATTTTAAACAGTTTATAAAATTATACCAACAAAATCCTTCATGTTGAATGTGCAAAACATTCACTTTTGGCATGTAGTGAAGGTATACAAAAGGTGTTCAAGCTGCATGAACTGAGCTGTGAGGCAGAGCCCAAACGACAGCCCAGGATGTGAGAAGAAAACCAGCTAACATTTACCAAACAGCATTGAAACACAAACTGTGTGTTCTCATTCAGTAAACGCCATTGGAAGAAGAAAAGAGACTGTGAAAGAAGAGATCCTGAAAGTCTCTGTAAGTACCTGAGGTTTGGTTGTGATAATATAAACTGCAGTCCTCATCAGCATGATGCATAGGGAAATATGCCTGTAAGATAACTGATCCAAATCCTCTGAGAGAATAAAAGGAAACAATTATAAAAAATTGTTTTAATAATAGCTATGGGTCTAGAAGGGCCTTCCCAGGTGACACAGTGGTGAAGAGTCTGCTAATTCAGGAGAAAAGGGTTCAATCCCTAGGTTGGGAAGATCCCTGGAGAAGGAAATAGCAACCCACTCCAGTATCCTTGCCTGGAGAATTCCATGGACAGAGGAGCCTGGGGCCTACAGACTGTAGGGTTGCAAAGAAACAGACAAAACTTAGTGACTAAACACTAAATTTAGCATGAACAACAATGGGTCTAGAGCTGAACGAGTAGAGTTGGGATTTAAGAAAAAAAAAAAAAGATATGGTTTCCGTCCTGAAGAGGTTCCTGTGGTCTCTCATACGAGGTAAAGCATATGCACATTAAAACCAGTTTAATAGAAGGCATACAATTTATGCAAAGTACTTACTAAAAGTATGATCATAAGGTCCCTAGAACTTCAGAGCATGCAAAATCACTGCCAGCTGCAGTGGGCATTCACTATGTCCTGTTCCAACATCTATTTTCGACAAGGTGTCTTGTTCCCAGTGCCTTTTCAGGACAAGCCCTCTTACAAAGCACTGAAGCTTGAAGGATGGGAACATTTTGATAGACACTTCTCTGGTCATCTGGAATTTCCACCCTGCCCAGGGGGGGCAGTATAAAATGAAATAAATGAGGCCATAGAGTTCAGTTGAATCAAAAATATTTTGAAAATGAAATAAATGAGCAAAATTTTAAACAGTTTATAAAATTATACCAACAAAATCCTTCATGTTGAATGTGCAAAACATTCACTTTTGGCATGTAGTGAAGGTATACAAAAGGTGTTCAAGCTGCATGAACTGAGCTGTGAGGCAGAGCCCAAACGACAGCCCAGGATGTGAGAAGAAAACCAGCTAACATTTACCAAACAGCATTGAAACACAAACTGTGTGTTCTCATTCAGTAAACGCCATTGGAAGAAGAAAAGAGACTGTGAAAGAAGAGATCCTGAAAGTCTCTGTAAGTACCTGAGGTTTGGTTGTGATAATATAAACTGCAGTCCTCATCAGCATGATGCATAGGGAAATATGCCTGTAAGATAACTGATCCAAATCCTCTGAGAGAATAAAAGGAAACAATTATAAAAAATTGTTTTAATAATAGCTATGGGTCTAGAAGGGCCTTCCCAGGTGACACAGTGGTGAAGAGTCTGCTAATTCAGGAGAAAAGGGTTCAATCCCTAGGTTGGGAAGATCCCTGGAGAAGGAAATAGCAACCCACTCCAGTATCCTTGCCTGGAGAATTCCATGGACAGAGGAGCCTGGGGCCTACAGACTGTAGGGTTGCAAAGAAACAGACAAAACTTAGTGACTAAACACTAAATTTAGCATGAACAACAATGGGTCTAGAGCTGAACGAGTAGAGTTGGGATTTAAGAAAAAAAAAAAAAGATATGGTTTCCGTCCTGAAGAGGTTCCTGTGGTCTCTCATACGAGGTAAAGCATATGCACATTAAAACCAGTTTAATAGAAGGCATACAATTTATGCAAAGTACTTACTAAAAGTATGATCATAAGGTCCCTAGAACTTCAGAGCATGCAAAATCACTGCCAGCTGCAGTGGGCATTCACTATGTCCTGTTCCAACATCTATTTTCGACAAGGTGTCTTGTTCCCAGTGCCTTTTCAGGACAAGCCCTCTTACAGGAGGAAGCACTGAAGCTTGAAGGATGGGAACATTTTGATAGACACTTCTCTGGTCATCTGGATTCCAACCCTCCCACTTTCCTCCTCAGCCCCTCACTCGGGGGGTGGGGGACAATTCAGCCTTTCACCAAGCCTTATTAAATTTCCTGCCATAATGCTTCGCACATCTGCATCCATCTCATCTGTTCTGTTCTCACTGCCATCCTATTGAAAGCCTTCATTAACTCACATCTGAACCCTATTACAACCTCCTAACCAGGCCTCTTCTCTCCAATCTCTCCTCCCACTAATCGACCCTGCACACAGCTGCCAGAATTATCTTCCTGAAACACCAATTTCATCATGTCTCTATCCATTTTCTACAGGATACATTTTAAATTCCTTTGCCTGGTATTCAAGGCGCCCTACAATCAGAGCCCAAGCTACATCTCTAACCTCCCTGATTCTACAATAACGTTCTGGTTCAACCACGACTACTGTCCTCCAACTATTCTTAGATTTCTGTCTCAAACCTTTGCTCACACACTTTCCCCAGTCTTAAAGGCCCTCCTCAGGTTTCATTACTGATACAAATTCTAAATTTCATCTTGTGCATAAAGTTTTCCCTGAATAGTCCCAGTCAACAATGAGAGCTTGATACCCTGATTTCAAACTATTCTATTGGCATCTATTTTAACTCTAGTTTATTATGGGTGTATTCCTTCTCAGCAAACAGATGATGGGAATATGAAATCGGAAAGACACCAGGTGGTGAGCACCATGGAGGCCAGGAGACCTGTTAGAAGGTTATTGTACTCTTACAAGCAAGAGATAATAATGCCTGGAAAATCTTCAGGGCCCAGGAATACAAAGGAGATAATAGTCACATTGATTACCAAAGAAACAAACAAACAGAAAAGGATCAGCAGGACTAAACTTAGGAGATCAGGAAATCAGAAAAATGAGTAACAATGAGTTTTGACGAGGAATCACACCTTTAAAACTTACAAAGGAGAGTCAAGCTGATTTTATAAAAGTGATCAGTTTGTTTTTAGGCTAATTGGGCTCCTGTCAGGTTAGAGAGAAAAGAGCTTGTAAATGGTTGGAGAGAATGCTGCATAAAGGTAGTAAGTGAAGCCATGATTATAAATGCATTTATAAAGAGCAAAAATGAATGAAGAATGAGAAAAGAAAGGGGAGCAAGAGAAGAGAGTCCAGTGGAGGAGCCACAGGTACAATAGAATGAAATCAGAGAGTTAAATAATCAAAGAGGTTGAATGCAACAACAAGAAAAAATTCAGCCACCCTAATTCACATCTTTTTAAGATCAACAGAAACATCTAAGATACCAGATTTAGGGAACAAAGCCATCAGCATTGGATGTGGAGGCCCTAATTGGTAAGAAAATTAGATCAATAGGTGTTTAGCACTGAGATTAAGAAAAAATGGGACAGAAGCAAATGAGCACAGCAGGGCAAATCAGTCTTGGTGTACTGGGGCTCTTCCATATCACATGCAGACATCATTGAGTTATATGGTTTAGTGAAAACTACAGATACTAGTGTTAGACTAGCAGAGTTCATCCCAGATGTGCCAATTTGAACTAGATAATTTATTAACCCCACTCCCCACCTTTGTGATTCACTTTCCTCATACATAAATTAAAGAAAATGAAAATAAAATCTACCTGATGGGTTGTCAGAATTAAACAAAGTAATATATATCATATGATTATAATATAAAACATGTTCAATACATCTTGGTAGCTTATCATGATCCAATTAACATTGGGGCCCTTTGCAGATACCTGCAGATATGGTCAACACAACAACTTGGAAGAATTATTTGAAAAAATCCACCCTGATGTTAATGTCTGCTGAAAGAGACTAACATGCAAATGTTGAGTTGTCTCAAAGTTCAGCTGCGCTAAATAAACAGGACAATTAACTGATTGGATTATATCTGTGCTGTTCAGAAATTGAGACGTTTTCTCTTTTTTTTTTTTTTCACAATCACAAGTTTTTTTTATTTTGCTCTTTTGATTTTATGGAGTTTTGTTGTTTACAGATATGTATAATTCCAGATTATTCACATGTATATCCTATTCCCACCCCCATCCCACCCACCCAGGCCTTCGCATAGCCCCCATGTACGATCCCTTAGACCCACAGCACATTGACAATAGTTATCTCTTCTATATAAAATAGTATAGGGTTCTGTATTGCTCTTTCCATATCTCTAGACTTTTTTTTCTACCTAGACTTTTAAATGCCCTTGAATTGTGCCCATGTAAGCTACCTATGAATTGACAGGACTTAGCATATAATCTCAAACATGTATGATGCTTTAAATGAATAGCAGGGTCCATAAAATGCTTCATTTACTTTTATTAGAGAATTTAGTAAACAACAAATGAACTAGATGTTGCTATGCAGTGACTTCTTAGGATAATGCTGTATCTAATAATAAAACTGTTCCTTGATTTACTAGAGCACTCAGTGAACTATGAATAGGAAGCATTGGATGTGGAGGCCCTAATTGGTAAGAAAATTAGATCAATAGGTGTTTAGCACAATAAAATGGGACAGAAGCAAATGAGCACAGCAGGGCAAATCAGTCTTGGTGTACTGGGGCTCTTCCATATCACATGCAGACATCATTGAGTTATATGGTTTAGTGAAAACTACAGATACTAGTGTTAGACTAGCAGAGTTCATCCCAGATGTGCCAATTTGAACTAGATAATTTATTAACCCCACTCCCCACCTTTGTGATTCACTTTCCTCATACATAAATTAAAGAAAATGAAAATAAAATCTACCTGATGGGTTGTCAGAATTAAACAAAGTAATATATATCATATGATTATAATATAAAACATGTTCAATACATCTTGGTAGCTTATCATGATCCAATTAACATTGGGGCCCTTTGCAGATACCTGCAGATATGGTCAACACAACAACTTGGAAGAATTATTTGAAAAAATCCACCCTGATGTTAATGTCTGCTGAAAGAGACTAACATGCAAATGTTGAGTTGTCTCAAAGTTCAGCTGCGCTAAATAAACAGGACAATTAACTGATTGGATTATATCTGTGCTGTTCAGAAATTGAGACGTTTTCTCTTTTTTTTTTTTTTCACAATCACAAGTTTTTTTTATTTTGCTCTTTTGATTTTATGGAGTTTTGTTGTTTACAGATATGTATAATTCCAGATTATTCACATGTATATCCTATTCCCACCCCCATCCCACCCACCCAGGCCTTCGCATAGCCCCCATGTACGATCCCTTAGACCCACAGCACATTGACAATAGTTATCTCTTCTATATAAAATAGTATAGGGTTCTGTATTGCTCTTTCCATATCTCTAGACTTTTTTTTCTACCTAGACTTTTAAATGCCCTTGAATTGTGCCCATGTAAGCTACCTATGAATTGACAGGACTTAGCATATAATCTCAAACATGTATGATGCTTTAAATGAATAGCAGGGTCCATAAAATGCTTCATTTACTTTTATTAGAGAATTTAGTAAACAACAAATGAACTAGATGTTGCTATGCAGTGACTTCTTAGGATAATGCTGTATCTAATAATAAAACTGTTCCTTGTTATTTTTATGGGCCATAGAGCACATTCAGTGAACTATGAATAGGATAATAGTCAGCCAGCTGAAAATTCTATCTTTTACAAGATGAATTGTATGCACTTACAGTCAGCAGTATATACCTGAAAAAATAATTCTTCTAGGAGTCAAAATTTGTCATGTAATCACATAGCCCATTTTCTAATATTTTGAAATAACCTAGGTTCTGGGGACTGTCCCAATTTTATATTTATCATCTTAACCCCACCTCCAGTAGTCAGTGAAACAGACAAAGTGAAATTTTCCTTCTAGTTGAATTCTCTCCTGTCTACTGTGAAAAATCTCCATATTTTAAAAAAACCTCCTACATCATAAATGTGCCTATAGCATGTACCCCATTTCACTTATTATGATCTCTCTCTCTCTCTCCCTTTCTTTTCCCTCCCACCTTCTAACCTCTCCTCCTTATTTTTCTACTAGAATAAAGTCGTGATTAACCATATCAGAATGATCACAATTAAGAGAACTCTCAATTTCTGACCTAAATATGAAAAAGAAGTGGCAAGTCACATGTAGACCCGAATCCTAGCAGTAATTTCTTTAAAAATGCTTCCAGGGAATGAATGAAGAACTCAGTGCAATTCAGCTCAGTCTAAACCATCTCCATCAATAACTATATACATTGTTCTGTGATGGTCAGGGCAGTAGTTCAGAAAGACTGAGCACCCTAGTTGCATAATAAAGTTGCTCCAGGACACTACAAGCATTCCCATCATTATACAAAGGTTTCTTTCAATTTGATCAACTTTTTATGACAACAGGAAAGTAAATACAATTTAGAAAGATTTCCTAAAGTCAGCTTTGAAACAGTGACACATAATGATAACAATGATTGTTATTATAATGTGCTGATGACTGTTATCATAATGATCTAAGGATATCTCTTCAGAAAATTGTGTGTGTGTGTGTGTCCCCTAAAAATATACAGTAATGTTCTCTGTTTCTCCACAAATTTAGGACATCCTATCACCTGATTCTTTTGCGATTTTCTCACTTTTTAAGACAGGTCAAGAAAACTGTGGCAAATCTCTTAAGTTCTGTGTGTCACACGTGGTGATATACTTTGACATTTGGTTGCTGTATTAGTAATACCAGTGTTGTATCTAAGTACCTAATCAAAATGATAATTTATTAAGATTCATGACAGATTGAGTGCTAAAGCTGGAGCCATTATAGAGGAACCATCCAACAGGAGAAGCACTTTTTAACCTCCAGGAAAAACAAACCACTTTCTTCTCTCCCTAAAGGAGGAGGCAGCCTGAGAACTGTCAGCCCAGTCCAGTCTGAGACAGACAGCGTATATCCTTTCTACTGAGGCAGTTGTTCATTTACTCAAAGGAATGAAGATGTTTAACAAGATCAGGAAGTAGAAAAACGTCAAAAAGAATGCACTGTGTAGAGAAAGACACCTGGGGGCCCTTTAAACAAGCAGTTTCCAGCTCCAGAGAAATATTTGAACAGATGGATTTTTAACCCTCAGTAGGTCTGATGAAAACAGATCCAGCTGGGACCCAGTTTAAAATCCAGGACCCTGAAGGTACTGGCTGATCTTCCTTGCTAACATTCTGCATGCTGGCAGAAGACAGTTAAATGTTGAACTCTGACCCAATTACCAAGAAGAATAACTAAAAATGCTTCCAGGGAATGAATGAAGAACTCAGTGCAATTCAGCTCAGTCTAAACCATCTCCATCAATAACTATATACATTGTTCTGTGATGGTCAGGGCAGTAGTTCAGAAAGACTGAGCACCCTAGTTGCATAATAAAGTTGCTCCAGGACACTACAAGCATTCCCATCATTATACAAAGGTTTCTTTCAATTTGATCAACTTTTTATGACAACAGGAAAGTAAATACAATTTAGAAAGATTTCCTAAAGTCAGCTTTGAAACAGTGACACATAATGATAACAATGATTGTTATTATAATGTGCTGATGACTGTTATCATAATGATCTAAGGATATCTCTTCAGAAAATTGTGTGTGTGTGTGTGTCCCCTAAAAATATACAGTAATGTTCTCTGTTTCTCCACAAATTTAGGACATCCTATCACCTGATTCTTTTGCGATTTTCTCACTTTTTAAGACAGGTCAAGAAAACTGTGGCAAATCTCTTAAGTTCTGTGTGTCACACGTGGTGATATACTTTGACATTTGGTTGCTGTATTAGTAATACCAGTGTTGTATCTAAGTACCTAATCAAAATGATAATTTATTAAGATTCATGACAGATTGAGTGCTAAAGCTGGAGCCATTATAGAGGAACCATCCAACAGGAGAAGCACTTTTTAACCTCCAGGAAAAACAAACCACTTTCTTCTCTCCCTAAAGGAGGAGGCAGCCTGAGAACTGTCAGCCCAGTCCAGTCTGAGACAGACAGCGTATATCCTTTCTACTGAGGCAGTTGTTCATTTACTCAAAGGAATGAAGATGTTTAACAAGATCAGGAAGTAGAAAAACGTCAAAAAGAATGCACTGTGTAGAGAAAGACACCTGGGGGCCCTTTAAACAAGCAGTTTCCAGCTCCAGAGAAATATTTGAACAGATGGATTTTTAACCCTCAGTAGGTCTGATGAAAACAGATCCAGCTGGGACCCAGTTTAAAATCCAGGACCCTGAAGGTACTGGCTGATCTTCCTTGCTAACATTCTGCATGCTGGCAGAAGACAGTTAAATGTTGAACTCTGACCCAATTACCAAGAAGAATAACTAAAATCAAGTGCTCAGGGCACAGTATGTCTTTTGATCATAGTATTTGGACGTTTTAGTGGTTTGTTAATTAAACAGCATTTGACTTGTGTTTTGAATTGATTTCCCTGCTTGGCTGGTGGCTGTATATTGATGTCGACCCTACTGAGACTTACGTGTCTGCATTTCATATATTTTACTGTGAAGTAAAGGGCAATAGTACAAAAGCGTAGCTATTGAATGGAATGTGTGTTAACTGATAAAACTTTGAATTCTTATAAATCTAGTGTTGCCCTTCACCTCATCCAGATATCACCAGATCTCCTTTTTACAAAGAACAGTGTGTTATTCTCATCATTAATTAAAACTTAAATTGACTTTGAAATAATTACATAAATGCATATTTCTATTCTGATGTACTATTTGCATAGTGCTTTTATATACACGTCCCCATTGGATGTTCACAACCTTATAAGGTAAGTATAATTAGTATTTACCTCCATCTTATAGAGAATAGCACAGAATAGTTAAGGAATATACTCAAGGTCATATACCTAATAAGTAGCAGAAGTAGGACTTGAGACAGATATAACTCCACTGTTCTTTCACCCCTTTTCTGGCTATTTTTACAGATTTAACAGCTATTTAACTTAAGGAACTTTCTTAGGTTTCTTTTTCCATTCACTTAAGTCCCTCAAGTGAAATTTCACTCTGTGGGGATCATGCATACAGATATACCTTAAATATATACTTGGTACTTTAAGAAATGATTCCAGGGCTTCCCTGGTGGTCCAGTAGGTGAAGAGTCTGCCTTGCAATGCAGGGGGCTCTGGTTCCATCCCTGGCCTGGGAGGATCCCTCATGCCTTGGAGCGACTGGACAGGTATGTCCAGTACTCTGGAGCACATGTGCCTGGAGCCGGTGCTCAGCAACAAGAGAGACTGCTGTAATGGGAGGCCCACACAGGCCAAACAATAAAGATGGATGAAAATGAATAAATAAATAAATAAATAAATAAAGACCAATAAAAGAGGCCAAATTAAAAAAAAAAAAAGATTTGATAGATACTATCATGGGAAAAAAAAATCAAAGAAAAGAGATTTAGACTAAACAAGTAGTGTAGTTTGTTGTCTTTAAATTCTGTCTCTGTGAAGTTGGCTTCTATTGCCGTCATCTTTTTGTTCCTCATGAATGCACTGTTTTGGCTTTTCTGCCTCACAGGCAAAGCCAAAGAACATGTACATCCAGTGACCTATGAGAATTTTCTTGCAAAAAAGAATTTTTGGACCCTACTGGGACTTACGTGTCTGCATTTCATATATTTTACTGTGAAGTAAAGGGCAATAGTACAAAAGCGTAGCTATTGAATGGAATGTGTGTTAACTGATAAAACTTTGAATTCTTATAAATCTAGTGTTGCCCTTCACCTCATCCAGATATCACCAGATCTCCTTTTTACAAAGAACAGTGTGTTATTCTCATCATTAATTAAAACTTAAATTGACTTTGAAATAATTACATAAATGCATATTTCTATTCTGATGTACTATTTGCATAGTGCTTTTATATACACGTCCCCATTGGATGTTCACAACCTTATAAGGTAAGTATAATTAGTATTTACCTCCATCTTATAGAGAATAGCACAGAATAGTTAAGGAATATACTCAAGGTCATATACCTAATAAGTAGCAGAAGTAGGACTTGAGACAGATATAACTCCACTGTTCTTTCACCCCTTTTCTGGCTATTTTTACAGATTTAACAGCTATTTAACTTAAGGAACTTTCTTAGGTTTCTTTTTCCATTCACTTAAGTCCCTCAAGTGAAATTTCACTCTGTGGGGATCATGCATACAGATATACCTTAAATATATACTTGGTACTTTAAGAAATGATTCCAGGGCTTCCCTGGTGGTCCAGTAGGTGAAGAGTCTGCCTTGCAATGCAGGGGGCTCTGGTTCCATCCCTGGCCTGGGAGGATCCCTCATGCCTTGGAGCGACTGGACAGGTATGTCCAGTACTCTGGAGCACATGTGCCTGGAGCCGGTGCTCAGCAACAAGAGAGACTGCTGTAATGGGAGGCCCACACAGGCCAAACAATAAAGATGGATGAAAATGAATAAATAAATAAATAAATAAATAAAGACCAATAAAAGAGGCCAAATTAAAAAAAAAAAAAGATTTGATAGATACTATCATGGGAAAAAAAAATCAAAGAAAAGAGATTTAGACTAAACAAGTAGTGTAGTTTGTTGTCTTTAAATTCTGTCTCTGTGAAGTTGGCTTCTATTGCCGTCATCTTTTTGTTCCTCATGAATGCACTGTTTTGGCTTTTCTGCCTCACAGGCAAAGCCAAAGAACATGTACATCCAGTGACCTATGAGAATTTTCTTGCTAATCAAGGAAAATTCCATAGAAGAATGTCTTAGATTAAAAAAAAAAAAAAAAAAACAACCCCATCAGTAGATATGAAATAGCAACTCAGAACTCCCTTTAAGGAGAAATTATAAATCACTATCTTTCCTACCATCTCAGAATTGTGGAATCCATTTTGTGTGTGTTTTAGGCTTTTTTGTGTTTGTTTCATTTTTTTAAGTTTTTTTTTTAATTGGAGGATAATTGCTTCACAATATTGTGTTACTTTCTGTCATACAGCAGAATGAATCAGCCATAAGTATATACATATGTCCCCTCCCTCTTGAAATCTCCCTCCCACTCCCATCCCACCCTTCTAGGTTGTCACAGAGCAATGGGTTTAAGCTCCTTGCATCATACACGCAGATACAGACACAGGCTTCTGGACAAAGCAGAAGAAGGAAAATAAGTTTTATGAACTCTTTTGGGTGACACACCTATACCATATTAATTATAAAACACGAGTAGTACATTTTCAAATAAATTCCTCCCTATGCTCTCAAACTACAGCTGCTGTTCAGGTGTAAGCTGAAAGTTAAAGTAATACATTTTCATCAGAAGTGTAATTTGTAGAGAGTCTTGAGAAGACAGAACATGTGTTATAATTTATCATTGACTTTTGATAGCAAAAAAGTACATTTAGCTCAATACATGGGGTTTATAAATGTAAGAAATTCTGCACTCTGATTACTTTGAAGGCAGGGAAAAGCAACTTTCTTTTCCTTTGCCACTTTCCTTCAATAATTAGGTTTGTTTACTGATTTAGTGTTCAAAGCAGCAATGTGTTCTTCCCACCATCATAAAGGAACCTAGTAGGTACCTGTGTTTCTATAGAGATCTGGGGTCTTAATATTAAAAGTGAAATAGCAACTCTACTTTGAGGTGCATGCCCAAGAAAAATAAAACAGAGCTGCACACAAAAATGTGTTCATGGGAAAAAAAATCAAAGAAAAGATTTAGACTAAACAAGTAGTGTAGTTTGTTGTCTTTAAATTCTGTCTCTGTGGCTTTATCGTCATCTTTGTTCCTCATGAATGCACTGTTTTGGCTTTTCTGCCTCACAGGCAAAGCCAAAGAACATGTACATCCAGTGACCTATGAGAATTTTCTTGCTAATCAAGGAAAATTCCATAGAAGAATGTCTTAGATTCAAAAAAAAAAAAAAAAAACAACCCCATCAGTAGATATGAAATAGCAACTCAGAACTCCCTTTAAGGAGAAATTATAAATCACTATCTTTCCTACCATCTCAGAATTGTGGAATCCATTTTGTGTGTGTTTTAGGCTTTTTTGTGTTTGTTTCATTTTTTTAAGTTTTTTTTTTAATTGGAGGATAATTGCTTCACAATATTGTGTTACTTTCTGTCATACAGCAGAATGAATCAGCCATAAGTATATACATATGTCCCCTCCCTCTTGAAATCTCCCTCCCACTCCCATCCCACCCTTCTAGGTTGTCACAGAGCAATGGGTTTAAGCTCCTTGCATCATACACGCAGATACAGACACAGGCTTCTGGACAAAGCAGAAGAAGGAAAATAAGTTTTATGAACTCTTTTGGGTGACACACCTATACCATATTAATTATAAAACACGAGTAGTACATTTTCAAATAAATTCCTCCCTATGCTCTCAAACTACAGCTGCTGTTCAGGTGTAAGCTGAAAGTTAAAGTAATACATTTTCATCAGAAGTGTAATTTGTAGAGAGTCTTGAGAAGACAGAACATGTGTTATAATTTATCATTGACTTTTGATAGCAAAAAAGTACATTTAGCTCAATACATGGGGTTTATAAATGTAAGAAATTCTGCACTCTGATTACTTTGAAGGCAGGGAAAAAGCAACTTTCTTTTTCCTTTGCCACTTTCCTTCAATAATTAGGTTTGTTTACTGATTTAGTGTTCAAAGCAGCAATGTGTTCTTCCCACCATCATAAAGGAACCTAGTAGGTACCTGTGTTTCTATAGAGATCTGGGGTCTTAATATTAAAAGTGAAATAGCAACTCTACTTTGAGGTACATGCCCAAGAGAAATAAAACATAGGTGCACACAAAAATGTGTTCATGAGCATTCACAGCAATTGTGTTCAAAGTAGCCAATCAAAATATCCAGAAGTAGATGAGGAAATAAGCAAAATGTGAAATATCCAGGCAATGGAACAGTATTACCATAAAAAGGAACAAAGTCCTCATACATGCTACAACATGGATGAGCATTTAGAACATTACACTAGACTGAAACAAGGCCCCGAAATCCACATATATGATTCAATTTGTATGAAATGTTCAGAAGAGGCTCAGAGACAGAAAGCATATTTAGTAGTTGCCAGGAGCTGATTTGAAGTATGGGGAGGGGTTGACTGTTCTAAAATGTTCTAAAACTGATTTATGGAAACAGTTGCACAACTCTGTGAAGACACTAAAGACCCCAAAATTGTACCTGATAAAAGGCTAAATTGTGTTCTGTATTTATATCTCAATAAATCTGTTATGTTAAAAAAATAAGTAAACTGGAAGATAGGAAGTTAATGAATCTGCAATATTAAAAAACAGTAAGTAAACTAGAAGACAGGAAGGGTAGTTTTCTTAGTAAGATAAGATAATCTGGAAAATTCTGGATGGCTCAGATAGAAGGAATGGGTGGGTCCAAACCTCTTCTTCCACCCTCTTTACAGACTAGGGCTGTAAGATCCTTTCTCAGACTTTCTATCTTAACAGAGCAGGACCAGGAAGGAGAAGCCCTAGAGAAAAATTTGTAACCAGAACAGGGCATACAATCAATACAAAAGGTATCAGAAGCCTCTTGGAGCAGGCCATATTAAAGAAAGAGCAAGATATACCTACTTCCCAGGTAGCTCAGTGGTAAAGAATCCACTTGCCAATGCAGGAGACGTGGGTTCGATCCCTGGGTTGGGAAAATCCCCTGGAGAAGAAAATGTCACTCCATCCAGTATTCTAGCTTGGGAAATTCCATTAAGAGAGAAACCTGGCGGACTACAGTCTATGGAGTCAGAACAGAACTGCACATGACTGAGTGACTCAACAATAACAACAAGAATATACCTAGTTTGCAGGAAATGGCATAACACACACCTTAGAATGAATTTCTTAGTAGTGACAAGTATTCTAGTCTTAGTAGCAAAGATGACTGATATCAGTTGGATCACTGTGGTAGACTTTAGCTCCTAAAAGAAATAGCAAAAATCCACAGAAATAGAAAGGAAACATCCTATACCTCTCAAAGTCTCAGATTAAAAGGAAGCAACCACGCTGGGTGGACCTAGTGAATATATCTAATGTCAATGAGGTCATCTCTGCAACTGGGTTATTCTGAATCTAAGAAAGTTAACAAGGCCCCAAATCCACATATATGATTCAATTTGTATGAAATGTTCAGAAGAGGCTCAGAGACAGAAAGCATATTTAGTAGTTGCCAGGAGCTGATTTGAAGTATGGGGAGGGGTTGACTGTTCTAAAATGTTCTAAAACTGATTTATGGAAACAGTTGCACAACTCTGTGAAGACACTAAAGACCCCAAAATTGTACCTGATAAAAGGCTAAATTGTGTTCTGTATTTATATCTCAATAAATCTGTTATGTTAAAAAAATAAGTAAACTGGAAGATAGGAAGTTAATGAATCTGCAATATTAAAAAACAGTAAGTAAACTAGAAGACAGGAAGGGTAGTTTTCTTAGTAAGATAAGATAATCTGGAAAATTCTGGATGGCTCAGATAGAAGGAATGGGTGGGTCCAAACCTCTTCTTCCACCCTCTTTACAGACTAGGGCTGTAAGATCCTTTCTCAGACTTTCTATCTTAACAGAGCAGGACCAGGAAGGAGAAGCCCTAGAGAAAAATTTGTAACCAGAACAGGGCATACAATCAATACAAAAGGTATCAGAAGCCTCTTGGAGCAGGCCATATTAAAGAAAGAGCAAGATATACCTACTTCCCAGGTAGCTCAGTGGTAAAGAATCCACTTGCCAATGCAGGAGACGTGGGTTCGATCCCTGGGTTGGGAAAATCCCCTGGAGAAGAAAATGTCACTCCATCCAGTATTCTAGCTTGGGAAATTCCATTAAGAGAGAAACCTGGCGGACTACAGTCTATGGAGTCAGAACAGAACTGCACATGACTGAGTGACTCAACAATAACAACAAGAATATACCTAGTTTGCAGGAAATGGCATAACACACACCTTAGAATGAATTTCTTAGTAGTGACAAGTATTCTAGTCTTAGTAGCAAAGATGACTGATATCAGTTGGATCACTGTGGTAGACTTTAGCTCCTAAAAGAAATAGCAAAAATCCACAGAAATAGAAAGGAAACATCCTATACCTCTCAAAGTCTCAGATTAAAAGGAAGCAACCACGCTGGGTGGACCTAGTGAATATATCTAATGTCAATGAGGTCATCTCTGCAACTGGGTTATTCTGAATCTAAGAAAGTTGAACATATATAAAGCTATTCCTCTTTGCAATTAATCCCCACTCTGACAGTCCCTCATCAATCTGCCACCTTCTGTGTGGTGAACAACTGCCAACAACTGCAGAAGAATTCTAGGGATTTTAGGAACAGAGGAGGTTGAAGCATGGAAGTGCAGGGTTATGGCTTTGCAATTGCTCTGACACACTGTCTCTCATTTGACATGTACAACGCTGATAATGATGCAACTCCAATTTACTAGTTCAGAATTCATATAGATATTTTATATCATAAAGCACTCTCTCAGTTTAATATCCACAAGAGTGACCACTATTAAAAGGACTTAAGGGTTCTTCTGGCTTTAGGAGGCTGGTTTGATGTTATAAAGCAGAAACTAGCTTTCATTTGACTAGGGATTTATTGATCCTTATTTTCCGAAATAAGAATTGGGTTCAAGAAACACTTATTGGACATCCTTTTTCAGCCAGGACCTTTATCAGGTATTGGGAACACAGGCCAGAATAAAACATGTCTCTTCCTTTTAGAGACATTCACAGTTTTTCTCTATGGTAAGTATTTTGAGGGGTTGGGAAAGTATGGGATGCTTCAGGAGCAAACAGATGTTCCTGCCTAGCTTGGACTTGTAGAGAAGGTCTGTGGATATAGTCAGTGAAGGAACCCCTGAGGAAAGTCTTAAGAGGGACACAGAAATCATTCAGTCATTCATTCAGTCAACCAACACAATTCCAGGGGCTACCAGATTTCAGGTTATGTGGTAGGCCATGGGTAGTTGGCCAAAAAATTACAAAAAGAATGTTCCTGGTGTAAGAAACACTGAACATGGGCTTCCCCTGGTGGTCCAGTGGGTAAGGACACCGCCTTGCACTGCAAGGGGTGCCGGTTCGATCCCTGGCCTGGGAAGATTCCGTGTGCCGTGGAGCGGCTGGACCGATGTGTCCAATTACCGAGCCAGAGCTCTGGAGCACATACGCCCAGAGCCAGAGCTCTGCAGCGACAGACGCCACTGCGATGGGAGGCCCACAGGTGCCAAAGAACAAAGACGGATGAAAATGGACAAATGAAAGACCAATAGAAGTGGCCCGCCCGCTCCCCTCCCTCCCCAACCCGACCCCCGCCCAAAATAAATAAATAAATCTTTAAAAAAAAAAAAAAAAAAGAAACACTGAACAAAGATGGTGGGGGCACCAAACCACAGAGGGATCATAGGGAAAGCAGAAACCATTCTGCAGGACAAGAAAGCAAAGTGAAAAGATGTTGCATGATAGTGAAAGACAGATAAGAGATGCTTGGGCCAAGTCCTAAAGGGTCATGATTATGCTAAGGAGCCAAGATAAAATCCTGTATACAAGGAGGATCCACCAAAGGTTTAAGTGGGATGTGTGAGTTTTAACACCACCACACTGGCTAGAAAGTAGATGATTTCTGTGAGGGATGTACATTTGTGAAACTACTGAAAAAGAACTTACAGAAGGATAGTGGGGTGAGGAGCAAGATTACACTCTTCTCGAAAAGACACCACCCACTGGCCCCTTCCTTCATACTTGGCACTCAAACTTTATCTTGGGCCTCATCCCATAGAGGCTGACCTTTAGTAACCTAATTAGTATAAAGGAGTTAATAGCTGACACTAGTTTAACGTGTAGCCCTCCCAAGATTTGCATCTAAAGTCAGAGCAGGAACTATCAGGGATTCAAAGGAATGAAAAGAAAAAAATGTTTTAATATCATAATGTTAATGGTAAAATTTTTGAGTTATTGGGTTGGCCAAAAAGTTTGAACTTTGTGGCCAACCCAATACCTATCATAGGCAGATGGAAGGAAGAACAGAGAAAAATGAAAAATGACCCAGAGAAACAAAGTATTGCTAATGATGAAGCATTGGTGTCAGTAAGTGGTTGCTTCTACCAAGGGGAGAAGAAGAAACCATGTGCACTGGAAGGTTGGCAGCAACAAATACTGAGGCTAAGAAACAGAAGAAAGACAACAGATTCACACATTCCACATCTGTATGTCCAAAGGAGATTCTGGCTGTAATCTCTTTGTACAGAAGTTATACCAAGAGAAATAAGTATTCTGAATAAAAGCATACGTAAGAAAAAATAGAAGATTTCCATATACTAGAAATATCTTCTGAAAGTCACAGAGTTAAACAACCCTCACTGAAGCTACAGAGGGCCAATTTTCTCCCTTCTACCTCCCTCTTCATCCCTCCTTGTGACAAATGATGGAGAAAAAAAAAAAAAAAAAAAAACAGCATCTGGGAAGGGCCTCTTCAACAAGAAGATGAAATGAACCCAGGTGAATAAAGTGTAAATTGCTGGAAAAATTAACAGGACCAAACATTATTCCTACTTAAGTGATAAGAAAAAAAAAAAGAGATACCTGGGAACTAAAACAAAATACAATAAGATCAACTAGCAGATAAGAATAAAGGTAGTTACATGAGTACTTTACAGCAAAGTCCCCTTCAAAAGTGCGATTTGTCTTGGCAAAAGCATTGTGCACCTATAGGGCTACTGGGATATAGACGAAGACTAAGGAGAAAATCTGAATATCAAAACTTTCAGTGATCAGTTTAATTCTTCTCTCTCTCTTTTTTCCACAAGACTTGGAGGAAAGAATACATCTGAGAGAAAAACCAAGCAACTTCAGGGAAAAGAGAATCTGTTCTTCCTCTTATAATCTCGACGATGAAAGCAGTCATTTCTCTGGATTTTGTCTGATGTGCTGGGTTGTAAAACAAAGAACTGGTATTTGAACTTGCATCTGACAGTGTAATAAATGCAATTATAATCATTTGCATATTAAAGGCATTATTATTACTTTGTGGCAAATATTTCCAAGAAGATTGAATTGAAAAGAATCTCTCCTCCCAAGCAGGCTACACAGGCTTTTGTAGGATTTGACGTAATCTGAAACCATGCTGTGTCAAACTGTCAATTGCAGGAATTCTCCAAAGCTACCACACATCTTGTTCTAATCTCTTTTAAGACTCATTTGATGCCACATAATTGAAAATAACCATTGGTTGTGATGTGTTAATTTTATGCAAAGAAAATAATAGGGTACAGATGTTATAATCTCAGCCAACTACTTTTGGGGGAAAACTGTACAAAATTTTTAGTCTCTTTGACAGCTTGCCTTAGGCTATATAACCCTTTATAATGTCATTTGGGGGGCCCTATTTAAACCCAAATATCCTGAAATATGACATTAGAAATGATGATACCTCAGGTTTCCTTTCTCTGAAACATACTAACTTGCCTTAGAAACTCTACATAAAAACTACAACCTAATTTATCTTGACTTACAAACTTAAAATGGGGACAGAATCTCTCCTTTCTCAACTTCTCTAATTTTCTCTTTCTCTCTAACTTACAGTATTACTGATTATTTCACTTAATATCCTTTAAGGGATCTGAGATAAACCTCATCATTCAAAGGCTTGCAACACTCTAAAACTAATGCACACCTATGGGTTTCAAAATTTCTTCGTCTATCTGAGACTTTTACATACAGTCTGATTAAAAAATTGATTAGCTTACAACTCTGGAAACCTTAAAAGTTGAAAAGGAATAAAGGTAGTTACATGAGTACTTTACAGCAAAGTCCCTTCAAAAGTGCGATTTGTCTTGGCAAAAGCATTGTGCACCTATAGGGCTACTGGGATATAGACGAAGACTAAGGAGAAAATCTGAATATCAAAACTTTCAGTGATCAGTTTAATTCTTCTCTCTCTCTTTTTTCCACAAGACTTGGAGGAAAGAATACATCTGAGAGAAAAACCAAGCAACTTCAGGGAAAAGAGAATCTGTTCTTCCTCTTATAATCTCGACGATGAAAGCAGTCATTTCTCTGGATTTTGTCTGATGTGCTGGGTTGTAAAACAAAGAACTGGTATTTGAACTTGCATCTGACAGTGTAATAAATGCAATTATAATCATTTGCATATTAAAGGCATTATTATTACTTTGTGGCAAATATTTCCAAGAAGATTGAATTGAAAAGAATCTCTCCTCCCAAGCAGGCTACACAGGCTTTTGTAGGATTTGACGTAATCTGAAACCATGCTGTGTCAAACTGTCAATTGCAGGAATTCTCCAAAGCTACCACACATCTTGTTCTAATCTCTTTTAAGACTCATTTGATGCCACATAATTGAAAATAACCATTGGTTGTGATGTGTTAATTTTATGCAAAGAAAATAATAGGGTACAGATGTTATAATCTCAGCCAACTACTTTTGGGGGAAAACTGTACAAAATTTTTAGTCTCTTTGACAGCTTGCCTTAGGCTATATAACCCTTTATAATGTCATTTGGGGGGCCCTATTTAAACCCAAATATCCTGAAATATGACATTAGAAATGATGATACCTCAGGTTTCCTTTCTCTGAAACATACTAACTTGCCTTAGAAACTCTACATAAAAACTACAACCTAATTTATCTTGACTTACAAACTTAAAATGGGGACAGAATCTCTCCTTTCTCAACTTCTCTAATTTTCTCTTTCTCTCTCTAACTTACAGTATTACTGATTATTTCACTTAATATCCTTTAAGGGATCTGAGATAAACCTCATCATTCAAAGGCTTGCAACACTCTAAAAACTAATGCACACCTATGGGTTTCAAAAATTTCTTACTGTCTATCTGAGACATTTTAATAGATTACATACAGTCTGCAGCTTAAAATCTAAGTGATAGATGTAGCTTACAAGGAACTCTGGAAACCAAAGTGAAAAGTTAATGAGATATAAATTAGTAACAGTGAAAGCTTTCCCTTAAAGAAAACAGTATTGATTTTAAAGAACTTATTAATGAAAAAGAATGGCACTCATTTAGGCTTTAGATACATCATAGATTCATTTATAAGAATAAATGAGGACAAGGATCCCAGGGACACATCTCTGCATTCTGGCTAGGCCACTCCCTTGCAACCTCTTTTTCAGGCCAGTCAGGTTAGAGGAATTTTTAGTTACTGTTTGGGCCCTATGATATCTGATGACCCCTGTACACAATTGGCACCTTTTTGCACACCTACATCTACTTCACACAACACAAATACTAATGTATTTTGCAATTAGATTTCTTTAAAATGCCTTCCTCTCATGAACATTATTTTATTTTTTTATTTTTGGGGGAGGTGGGGTGGGGAGGGAGGGGGACAGGCAGGCCACTTCTATTGGTCTTTCATTTGTCCATTTTCATCCATCTTTGTTCTTTGGTTCCTGTGGGCCTCCCATCACGGTGGCCTCTGTTGTTGCAGAGCACCAGCTCTGGGCGCATGCGCTCCAGAGCTCCTGCTTGGTAATTGGGCACATCGGTCCAGCCGCTCTGCGGCATGTGGGATCTTCCCAGGCCAGGGATCGAACCGGCGCCCCTTGCACTACCAGGCGGTGTCCTTACCCACTGCACCACCAGGGAAGCCCTGAACATTATTTTATACTACAATCCCACATTTGCATTTGCTATCAAACATCTGAAATTGTTTCTTTAATTCTTCAAAGCTTTCACATAAGCTTAAAAACTCCTCCATTAAGCTTCTTAGGGTGTTAATATATTTATTCATGCTTTGGGTTAGTCAACTTCGTGAGTACTGTTTCAATTGTGTTTGCATTTGGCTTTGAGTAGTAACAGCAAGGTAACTCGTTGGTAAAGAACCCCTCTGCAATGCAGGAAACTTGTGTTGGGAAGACCCTCTGCAGGAGGAAATGGCAACCCACTCTAGTATACTTGTCTGGAAACTCCCATGGCCTACAGTAAATGGGGTTGCCAAAGAGACAGACACAACTTAGCGACTAAACAACAACAAAAAGTAACATAAAACCCAAGTTCACTGGTTGAAACAAATGGGTTTTTTTTGTTTTTTTCCCCTCTCACCTAACAAAAATGCCAAAGGTAGGCAGTCAGGGCAGGGACAACTCCTTCACAAAGCTATCAACATTCCAGGTTCATTATATCCTTCCACTTTATTCTTGATATATGATTTTCATCCTTGTGTTTGTCATTTCCTGGTCCCAGGATGGCTGCTCCAGCTCCAGCCCAAAAATGTCTGCATTCTATTAATAGTCAAAAGTGGAAGGAAAGTAGGAACAGGTAGTGCCTAACCTCAGCCCCTGTGCCATTCAGCAAGAAATTATCATACAACCACTATAGCTGCAAGTTAACCCGAGAAGGCAAGTTGTTGTCAACCTTAAAAAGGTGAAAAGTACTCTTAGAGGAGAACATAGGCAAAACACTCAAGGACATAAAGCAAGATCTTCTCTGACCCACCTACTAGAATAGTGGAACTAAAAAGAAAAATGAACATGTGGGACCTAATGAAACTTAAAAGCTTTTGTACAGCAAAAGAAACTATAAAAAAGCTGAACAGACAACCCACAGAATGGGAGAAAATCATAGCAAATGAAACAACAGACAAAGAATTAATCTACAAGCAACTCAGACAACTCAACATAAGAAAAATGAACAACCCAATCAAAAAAATGGGAAAAGGATCTAAAGAGACACCTCTCCAAAGAGGACATACAGATGGCCAAAACACACATGAAATGATGCTCAACCTCACTTATAATTAGAGAAATGCAAATCAAAACTACAATGAGATATCACCTCACATCCATCAGAATGGCCATCATCAACAAATCAACAGACAATAAATGCTGGAGAGGGTGTGGAGAAAAGGGAACCCTCTTGCATTGCTGGGGGGAATGTAAATTGATACAGTCTCTGTGGAAGACAATATGGAGATTCCTTAAAAAACTAAAAATAGAAGCACCCTATGACCCAGCAATCCCACTGTTAGGCCTATATCCTGATGAAATCAAAACTGAAAGAGGCGCCTGTACCCCAATGTTCATTGCAGCTCTCTATACAATAGCCAGAACATGGAAGCAACTAGATGTCCATCGACAAATGAATGGATCCAGAAGCTCTGGTACATATATACAATGGAATACTACATGGCTGTAAAAAAGGAATGCAGAAGAATCAGTCCTAATGAGGTGGATGGATATAGAATGTATCCTAAAAAGTAAAGTAAGTCAAAAAGAGGACAAGTACAATATACTAACACATATATACATGGAATCTAGTAGGATGGTAATGATAACACATATACTATCATATGTGAAAAAAATAGCTATTTTCATTGCTCTGTGAGAAAAGGGGATCTTGCAGGGGTGCTGTGCGATGGCCTGGAGGGGTGGGATGAGGGGGGATATACATATGACTAATCTGGGATCATACATATCTGTAAACAACAAAACTCTAAAAGTAAAAAGTAAAATAAAAAAATTTTTAAAAATAAGGTGAAAATTAGAATGACTACTGAGATTTCAATGGCATTTTCTGCTACAGTGCTCTTCAGTCATGTTGTGTGAGTATAGTCTATTCCCTAATTAAGCTATGAATTCTGAGATAAGAGGTCATTAATTAAGTCTACTTTTTTGTATCTTCCTCCTCCCATTGTCATATTTGAACCAGTTCATGCCTAATGGTAACTGAATGAACCAAGCAGGCAGCTTTACCACTTAGAGTTAGACATCTATCTATGTCAGTGTGAGATTCATCTATAACAGACAGCAAGCAATGCTTACCATTTTTAAACAGCTAGCATAACATTAAATGATGGTTTAGTTTTTTTCTACCAAATAAATTCCGAACAATTAATTAGCATTTGAGACCCTCTCCAATCGAGGCTCTTTCAACCAACCTCTCCTGTGTTAGGTCCCACTTCTCCTTTCCATATTCCATTCCCTTTCTCAAACCAAACTCTTTGTAACTCTATAGACTGTAGCCCACCAGGCTCCTCTGTCCATGGGATTCTCTAGGCAAGAATACTGGAGTGGGCTGCCATAACTTCCTCCAGGGAATCTTTCTGACCCAGGGATCAAACCTGGATCCCTTATGTCTCCTGCATTGGCAGCTGGTTTGTGTACCATTAGTGCCACCTGGGAAGCCCTATTCTTCGGTTGCCACTCAATAAATGGCAACTACCCTCTCAGTTCCCTAGACCCAAAGGAGTTTTCTTCCTCTGATTTTTCACAGGACTTTGCCTATACCTCTCCATCAGTGATATTCATTTTTCTCTTTTTAAAACAGTCATTCCATTGGATTATAAAGACCTCAAGGGTAGGCAGTACCTAATTTAATCTCACAAATGCAACAAAAATCTGCTAATACTGCCTGAAAGATGGTAGTTGCTACATTGCTGAATAAAAGAATGAAAACATAAACTGATGCCTTACTTTATTCAAAACAACAGTTGAACAATCTAAAATGGATTAATTTTCTTATTGGAATACAACTGTTTTAATACAAATACAATGTTGCATTAGTTTCTGCTATACAACAATGTGAATCAGCTATAGGTATACATATAAACTCTCCTTCTTAAAGTTCCTTCCTACACCTAAATGGATTTTCTTGCTGGTCAGTAAAGCCATTAGGGAAGGGTGAAAGGGAAGACAATAGTAGTAGCTGTCATCTACACAGGCAGTAATCCTTTAATTTCGCCATTACTTAGTGCAAAAAACTGAAGCACATTACCTTTACCCATGAGGAGACTGCATTTTGAGGGAGGCACACAGCAAGTTTCCCAAAGAAAACAATGCAAGAGAACATCTTTTCATTATCAAAATGTGTGTATCTCTTTAAGTAGCATGGGTAGTTTAACTATACAGTTTTACTTGTTGATTAGTACTTAATGCTTGTTAAAAACATGCTTCATCCTCCACATCCTTGAAGCCTATAACAGTCCCTATAGTAGGCAAAAAGCAACAACAACAAAAAAAAAACAAATAATGTTTCCTTTGTTATTGCCTTGACACCAAAACAATGGATCCATACAGATTAGGGATTGAACCTAAATGAGACTAAAATAGGCTAGATTTTACCAGAGAGTCCACCAGATAGCTTTAATTTAAAGTATCAGACCAAATCAACCCAAAGTAAAATGGAAAGAATAAACCCTAGATCACCTTGATTGAAACACATGGTCAGGTTTATTCTTTCCGTGAAAAGCATAACAGACTGTATTTGAACTTTCCAGGAGAAGAAAACACATACCAATTTTTGCTTGTTTCTTGCTTTGTCATTTAATACCAGTGGTGTTTTTTCCCTTGCTCTCTCTCTCTCTCTCTCACACACACACACACACACACACACACACACACACACACACACACACGAGTTTTCTGGTCACTCTGACACTCAGAGCTCTCTAGAGACCCACTACCACTTAAGGCATCAAAGAGTTATTCCTGCCCATTGCTTTCCCACAGTGCTCCCAGTGAAATTTTCTGTGGGGGTAACAATGTTCTCTGTGTATCTGTGCTTTCCAATGCAGTAGAGGTTAGCCATATCGAATGCATGATATGTAGCTAGTGTAACTAAGGAACTTACTTTGAATTGAATGTTCACTCATTTACACTTAAATAGGCACATGTGGTTAGGGCATTAAACAGCATGACTCTAGAATGTGTAGAAAAGCCCCTGTATTATAGGGTTGTCCACTCTCACTACCTGCCTCAGTCCATCTGGCTTTCCTCCCTCTCCATTCATCAAGGTTCTCCTGCTCTATAAGTCTTCATTTTTCCACTACAAAACACACACTGACTTGGACTGATATCACACTAACCTGGTTTACTTGGCATGGCAGGGGGCAGCATGGGGTAAGGGGACAACTCAAGCCAACAGGAGTTTATATAGCTTTACCTCTACCCACAATCTCTCCATGCCCAGACATAAGAAAACCCAGGGGGACTTTGTGTTAATCACTTGGCTCTACTGCCCTCTATCCCATATCCCTCTCATTCTATAAGTTAATTTAGAGGCTGATTTCTCCAGGAAATTTCTCCACTCAATCATACCCACTCTCTATTCCTCCTCTTCCAAACTCTCACTACTCTGCTTTTGCATGTGCAACACAGTGACCAAAAAGAGAGGAGTGAGAATAGGAGTTTGTTGTCACAACCTCCTGTTGAGTGAAATATTGAGATAATACTGTAATTTTCTGATGATGGCTTTAGTTCTTCCAAAGAACTTGATGACATACAGCATGGATGAATTATAGTGACACACACTTTAGAGTCAATTA
This sequence comes from Tragulus kanchil, assembly GCA_022376925.1. Taxonomy (NCBI): domain Eukaryota; kingdom Metazoa; phylum Chordata; class Mammalia; order Artiodactyla; family Tragulidae; genus Tragulus; species Tragulus kanchil. The sequence continues at coordinate 57,617,581 of JAIOJX010000001.1, read as the reverse complement.
GTGCATATAAATAAACATGACACTTGAGCACAGTCTCCTCAAGTGTGTGTCTCACTATAGTCATTCAAATGCTCATTTATTTCATCACATTTGTTGCACTGCACTGCATGTAGCAGAGGGTGACAGGAAACACAAGGCACATTTGCACGTGCCTCCATGAATGATATTTACTGCACCCTCTTGCAACTGCCCAAATAGGAGGGTTTAGAAGAAACAGATAATAAAGGTCAAAGTAACAAAATCGGTACTAGGGAAAGTTTAACATAAGCCTGGATCTTACAACAGTTGTTGGTTGTAGAAAAATCTATACCACCTCCTGAAGTCAGCTGGATTGATGTGAATAAACCCTATCCTAATGAATCGCCTTCCAACAAGAAAAAATTAACCTGGATGCATATTCAGGTGCAGGGAATAATCATCTTGTTAGCACTTGAATATGTTCAATAATGCATGAAGTCACAAAACACAATCCTTCCTGATGTCCCTGGTTAGTCTTAATCCCATGCTTTATTTGACACACATGGAGCTGATACCATCAAAGATGATACTGCCTTTTAGACCCACTGTGGCACACCCTCTCCCAGGTCTCATTGTGATGACAATCCTCCCAAATGCTAAAGTGTAGGGTGACTTTCAAATCCACAGCTTGAATTTTTAAAACCTCTGCCTAAGATTTCTTCTAGACCAGAACAATAACTAGTAATTAAAAGCTTAACCCCTCCTGACACAGTATGCAAAGTCTTTGGATGCTACCCATCTCTATCCAAGGGGGTTTTAATCACTTGGCTCTACTGCCCTCTATCCCATATCCCTCTCATTCTATAAGTTAATTTAGAGGCTGATTTCTCCAGGAAATTTCTCCACTCAATCATACCCACTCTCTATTCCTCCTCTTCCAAACTCTCACTACTCTGCTTTTGCATGTGCAACACAGTGACCAAAAAGAGAGGAGTGAGAATAGGAGTTTGTTGTCACAACCTCCTGTTGAGTGAAATATTGAGATAATACTGTAATTTTCTGATGATGGCTTTAGTTCTTCCAAAGAACTTGATGACATACAGCATGGATGAATTATAGTGACACACACTTTAGAGTCAATTAGTGCATATAAATAAACATGACACTTGAGCACAGTCTCCTCAAGTGTGTGTCTCACTATAGTCATTCAAATGCTCATTTATTTCATCACATTTGTTGCACTGCACTGCATGTAGCAGAGGGTGACAGGAAACACAAGGCACATTTGCACGTGCCTCCATGAATGATATTTACTGCACCCTCTTGCAACTGCCCAAATAGGAGGGTTTAGAAGAAACAGATAATAAAGGTCAAAGTAACAAAATCGGTACTAGGGAAAGTTTAACATAAGCCTGGATCTTACAACAGTTGTTGGTTGTAGAAAAATCTATACCACCTCCTGAAGTCAGCTGGATTGATGTGAATAAACCCTATCCTAATGAATCGCCTTCCAACAAGAAAAAATTAACCTGGATGCATATTCAGGTGCAGGGAATAATCATCTTGTTAGCACTTGAATATGTTCAATAATGCATGAAGTCACAAAACACAATCCTTCCTGATGTCTCTGGTTAGTCTTAATCCCATGCTTTATTTGACACACATGGAGCTGATACCATCAAAGATGATACTGCCTTTTAGACCCACTGTGGCACACCCTCTCCCAGGTCTCATTGTGATGACAATCCTCCCAAATGCTAAAGTGTAGGGTGACTTTCAAATCCACAGCTTGAATTTTTAAAACCTCTGCCTAAGATTTCTTCTAGACCAGAACAATAACTAGTAATTAAAAAGCTTAACCCCTCCTGACACAGTATGCAAAGTCTTTAGGAGGATCCGGCCATCTGCATAAAATATTTAAATATTTTCCAGGCTTCCTCTGAATTCACTAAACTTGATCCTTAACATTATCAACTTTTTTTTTTGCCTCCATCCCCTCATTTATTTTTCATCCATCTTTTTTATTCTTTGGACTGTGTGGGCCTCTCATCTCTGCTGCCTGTCTCACTGCAGAGCACGGGCTCTGGGTGCGTGCGACTCAGAGCGCTGACTCTCAATTGGACACACCAGCCCAGCTGCTCCTTGGCATGTGGGATCCTCCTGGTTCAGGGATTGAACTGATGCCCCTTGTACCACAAAGTGGACTTCTCACCCGCTGAACCACCAGGGAAGTCTCGATTATCAACTTTTTGATAAGATGATCAAATTATTTTTTGAGAAATTGTGTGTCTAGTAATCACAATTACTAGAACTTTCCTGGTGACTCAGCAAAGAATCTGCCTGCAATACAGGAGACATGGGTGTGATCCCTGAGTAGGGAAGATCTCCTGGAGAAGGAAATGACAGCTCACTCCAGTATCCTTATCTGAGAACCCCATGGACAGAGAAGCCTAGCGGGCTACAGTCCATGGGGTAGCAAGAGTTGAACACAACGTAGTGACCAAACTACCATCACTATTACTAAATATTACAAATATGATTTAAGGCACAATTCATATCTCCAAAGACATTACAGTTTAGTTCTGCACTCCGTTCTACTATCATGTATTAGTAATGGTAAAAAAATATTTATTTAGCAAATTATCTGTACTATTGCAAAATGAAGCTTTCCATGTCAAAGCTTTGGTCTGCAAATGGATAATGAAATGCTTGAATGGTATAAAGATTTGCTTTTAAAATTCTACTTTTACTTTGATCTAGATAAATGACCCATCAATTTGGTGTTTTGCTCACCTTTAGAAGAAAGAAATGCAATAAGAGTCATAAATGTGTTTGTAAGAGTGTCTCACAAACACCAAATCATTTAGTGGCTGCTCTAAGTACTGATCCACCAATCACCAATGAGAGCAATTAAATCCATAAGAAGAAATTAAAAAGCTTAACCCCTCCTGACACAGTATGCAAAGTCTTTAGGAGGATCCGGCCATCTGCATAAAATATTTAAATATTTTCCAGGCTTCCTCTGAATTCACTAAACTTGATCCTTAACATTATCAACTTTTTTTTTTGCCTCCATCCCCTCATTTATTTTTCATCCATCTTTTTTATTCTTTGGACTGTGTGGGCCTCTCATCTCTGCTGCCTGTCTCACTGCAGAGCACGGGCTCTGGGTGCGTGCGACTCAGAGCGCTGACTCTCAATTGGACACACCAGCCCAGCTGCTCCTTGGCATGTGGGATCCTCCTGGTTCAGGGATTGAACTGATGCCCCTTGTACCACAAAGTGGACTTCTCACCCGCTGAACCACCAGGGAAGTCTCGATTATCAACTTTTTGATAAGATGATCAAATTATTTTTTGAGAAATTGTGTGTCTAGTAATCACAATTACTAGAACTTTCCTGGTGACTCAGCAAAGAATCTGCCTGCAATACAGGAGACATGGGTGTGATCCCTGAGTAGGGAAGATCTCCTGGAGAAGGAAATGACAGCTCACTCCAGTATCCTTATCTGGAGAACCCCATGGACAGAGAAGCCTAGCGGGCTACAGTCCATGGGGTAGCAAGAGTTGGACACAACTTAGTGACTAAACTACTATCACTATTACTAAATATTACAAATATGATTTAAGGCACAATTCATATCTCCAAAGACATTACAGTTTAGTTCTGCACTCCGTTCTACTATCATGTATTAGTAATGGTAAAAAAATATTTATTTAGCAAATTATCTGTACTATTGCAAAATGAAGCTTTCCATGTCAAAGCTTTGGTCTGCAAATGGATAATGAAATGCTTGAATGGTATAAAGATTTGCTTTTAAAATTCTACTTTTACTTTGATCTAGATAAATGACCCATCAATTTGGTGTTTTGCTCACCTTTAGAAGAAAGAAATGCAATAAGAGTCATAAATGTGTTTGTAAGAGTGTCTCACAAACACCAAATCATTTAGTGGCTGCTCTAAGTACTGATCCACCAATCACCAATGAGAGCAATTAAATCCATAAGAAGAAATGAAATAAAAGCACCAGAAGGTTCTAGAGCCAGCCACTTCATTAGGACTGAGTCTTCTGCATTTCTTTTAACAGCTGAGTAGTATTCCATTGTATATATGTACCAGAGCTTCTGGATCCATTCATTCATCAATGGACATCTAGGTTGCTTCCATGTTCTGGCTATTGTATAGAGAGCTGCAATGAACATTGGGGTACAGGCACTTCTTTCAGTTTTGATTTCATCAGGATATAGGCCTAGTAGTGGGATTGCTGGGTCATATGGTGCTTCTATTTTTAGTTTTTTAAGGAATCTCCATACTGTTTTCCATAGAGGCTGTATCAATTTGCATTCCCACCAGCAAAAAGAGAAAGACAAATACAGTATACTAACACACATATATGGAATCTAGTAGGATGGTCTTGATAACACACACAGGGAACTCATGGAAAAACAGACAGAGCATAGACATAGGGACATTATGGGGAAGAAATAGGGAGGGGGAGGCATGGAGGGAGTAACATGGAAACCTATACTGTCATGTGTGGAAAAGATAGCTATTGTCATTGTGCTAAGGGAATAGGCATGCTTACAATGGCATGGGGCGATGATCTGCAGGGATGGGATGGGGGGAACTCGGGGGGTGGGGACCAGGGATATGCATATGACTGATCTGGGAACATACATGTCTGTGAATAACAAAACTCTGTAAAACCTTTAAAATAAAGAAAAAATAAATAAATAAAATAATAATAATTAAAAAAAAAAAAAGCACCAGAAGGAGTCCCCTCATGCTCATGTATCTCACAGCTCATGGCAATAAATACTCAATAAATTCATTAAATAGTAACTACCATTTCCTGCAAATGTTCGTGTTACCCAGAATATGGTACAGGAAAAATAAAACATCTATAGTACTAAGTAGGGTTTCCTTTTTTAAAACTCTGAATCCAAGTAAGATATGACTGCTCTAAAGTAGCACCCCTAGTTTTTCCTGCCCCATCTGGGCCCCAATTGGCAGAACAATCATGGTAGAGAGATTTGAGAGATAACAACTCTAGTTGGAGATGCAAGGATCTAGCAATTTTATAGTAGTTTCTGAAGTTATGGACTTAGAATAGCCTCATGCACACACACATGCACACACACACAAACACACAAGGCAGAGATTAGACTCAACGGGATATATACAAACAAAGGGCACATAGAGGAAGATCCATACTTGGCCAGGGTTAGCCCTAGATTCTTTATGAAGAATAAATGGAGGCTGACATTAGAATCACCATAAAGCCTTGTAAAATGTATATAGTCCTCATTACAGAGGAAGGGACCCCGTAATTATCACCTCTTTGCTTTATTGCTCATAAAATCTCCCCTGTTACTCCTCAGATATAAAGCCCAAGTGCATGCATGTGTGCTTATTCATTTAGTCCTGTGTGACTCTTAGCAACCACATGGACTATAGACCACAAGGCTCCTCTGTCCATGGGATTCTCTAGGAGAGAATACTGGAGTGGGTTGCCATGCTTTCTTCCAGGGGATCCTCCTGACCTAGGAATCAAACCTGTGCTTTCCTGCATTGCAGAAAGATTCTTTACCACTGAGCCACCAGGGAATCCTGAAAAGCCGCAGTAGACAGTATTAAATACCTGATCTAGTGAATCCTACATGGCTATTAGAATCATAGTGTTGGTATCAGAGTGGGGAAAACTAAGCCAGCAGCTGCCCTTGAATAATTTTTAAGCATACTAAAGAGAGGGACACTGTCCTATTCCTCACTGTACCTCTAAAACTTACAGGAGTGTCCATCACATAATAGACAATCAATAAAAGATTTGCTGAATGAATGAATGTGCAACACATTACACTGGTTCAATGGCATGCAGTCAGGGAGCAGAAGACCATAGTATGGCTATGTCTATGTGAAACTACTTTTCCTACAATTTTGATTTAATTGACCAGAAATTTCATTCAAACTGTTGGCCAATTTCATCAGAAAAGAGGTTGAATTTGAATTTGCTCACTAGATTGATCAAGTAATTAACGAATATGATTGAATCAATTTTGGATTATTCTTGCATCACAGGTAAATGTTTACAGTTAATGAAAGCTGTTGGTGGCATCGGAAATCACCCAAGCTGAAGAAGTCAATCAGAAAATGAAAATAAAATACAGTTGGAGATTAGTGAGACAGTTTTACAAACACCAGGCAGTAATATATCTCATACAAATAGAAAATGGGTAGAATGTCTCATTTCCTGATATGAATACATTTACAGGTCTCTCTGTGATGGTGGAATAGAAATGAATACATCATTTGAAATTATTTGATCATTAGTCCTGAGAGAAAATTTATATGAAAGACACTTGGGGCATATACACACACATACACATAAACTCATATACACAAAATCCATTGCACAAAATTCTAAAATTAAAAGCAGATAAAATGAGATGGCTATTTGCATAACAAATGTTGTTTTTATCACACAGAAAATATTAAAGTTGAATCGCCTTAAGTTCCAAGTACATTTAAATATTCTCTTATAACTTGCTGTTTCACAAAAGTTAGGAGTAGGCAGGAGGGGAAAAGACACAATGTTAAACTGTGAGAAATCACAGTGTACTGAAGATCAACAAAAACAACATTAAATTTCTCTCTCAAATCATGAAAGTCAGTGGGAAAACAATTTAATTCAGAGACTTTATTTATACCCAATATTTCCAGTAATGTCTTTAACTGGGTAAAATGAATTCTATCCCCAACTGAATATCTTAGTAGATTTTCAGATAATTAAAGATATCTTCTGATTTATGAACATGTGGATGTACACAAGGAAAGAACTGATGGTGGGGATTCTGATGCTCAACTAATGCCAGTAAACTAGGAAGAGCAATGTGACTTCATAGAAACATTTTTATTGAACAAACTTCAACTCCACAAGGAACTCTACACATATCACGTTTTTAGCTGATTCACATTTCCTATGTTCAGAGCAGCAGTTTTTACCCAGTGCTTTCCCCTATATTGATTTCAATTAAGTTTCACCTCTGCAAACTCAAGAAATGTCAAATTGTGCTCATCTCCTGATGAGTTCGCTCAAAATGTCTTCTCTGCTTTAATCACCATATAGGGAATACAGGAAACAGCATGGCTTGTTCTTAGTAAATTCTCTGGGACTTTAATTCTCTTTTACAGGTATCCCTAGCAAAAATATTTTTGGGGGTTTCTTTGTGAGACAACTTTTTTTATAAGGGAAGTCATGGGTTTGGGAAAGAAAGTAGGGTGGGAATACAGCCAGGCACATCATCCTCTTCCCTTGGCCATCTTCCTGTTGCAGCTGGTTTTCCTAAGGCTGAGTAGTCAGCAAAAATATCATGCTGGAATGTTTAAATTCCTGTTTCTGTTTCTCCTTGAATGACTATTGTTTTAAAGAACTCTGAGTTCTGCATTGATTCTTATTATTATTATAAGGACTCTTATAGACTTTTTTTTTAAAAGATTTATTTATTTATTTTGGGCGGGGGTCGGGTGGAGGAGGGAGGGAAGCGGGTGGGCCACTTCTATTGGTCTTTCATTTCTCTATTTTCATCTGTCTTTATTTTTTGGCTCCTGTGGGCCTCCCATCGCAGTGGGGTCTGTTGTAGCAGAGCCCCAGCTCTGGGCGCATGCGCTCCAGAGCTCCGGAGCTCCAGCTCTGTAATTGGACACATTGGTCCAGCCACTCCGCGACACGTGGGATCTTCTCAGGCCAGGGATCGAACCGGCGCCCCTTGCACTGCAAGACGGTGTCCTTACCCACTGGACCACTAGGGGAAGCCCTTATAGACTTTTAAATGCTGAAAATTATCTTAATCGAACTTGTTAAAGAAGAGGTAACCTACCCACCATTTTGAATAAAGCATACAAAGGCTAATGACATTTGATAGCCTTCTGGTTGGATTTCCAACTGTGATGTATCCTTTGATTAAAATAAATAAATAAATGGTGACACACCAACTTTGTCACCTGAGCATTGTTAAAGCTGACATTTGCAAAACAACTATGCTAATATGACATTTTCCCTTTTTTCTTGGTACTTTGGTGTGATCTGACAATGAACCAAGAGGACTTTTCTTGAAACCTTTGGTATTTCTCCAAGTGCCACCTATACATCAGTTGCTTTCAAACTATTGTCACTTTTCTGCCTCCTTGTCATGAATTAAAGGGACAGACTACATTAAAACTTCAGGTTATTCCCCATTCCCTGAACTGTGAGCAGCACAGACCACAGACTGCATCAAAAGAACTGTAAAGTTCTTTCAGTAAAAAGGAAAAAAGACTGCTATGGCTATGATGAAGCAAATTGATTTTTAGTATGTCTACCTGCTTGGTCTTTCCCTGTTTTCCTCCTGGAGCTTAGAAGTAGCATAGGAACATCCACTAATCAGCTACCAGATCCATCGGACTGCTCCTTTTCTTTTCTTTTTTTTTGGCCATGTCTATTGGTCTTTCATTTATTTATCTTTATTCTTTGGTCTGTGTGGGCCTCCCATCGCAGTGGCCTCTCTCCTCACATAGCACCGGCTCTGGGAGCATGCGCTCCAGAGCTCCGGCTCCGTAGTTGGACACATTGGTCCAGCCGCTCGGTGGCACGTGGGATCTTCCCAGGCCAGGGATCGAACCAGCGCCCCTTGCACTGCAAGGCAGTGTCCTTACCCACGGGACCACCAGGGAAGTCCTGTTCCTTTTCTTTTGTACATAAAATTCTTGCAAAACCACTACCTCTACAAGTGAACTTTGAAAGTCTACTTATTTTCCATGTGATGCTTAAGAAATGAACACCTGCTCAATTGGAGGAAAGATTAGCATTTGATTGGAAGAACTAAAGTAATTCATAGAAGTCAGCAAAATTATGGTTTTGGGGCCAAATCTAACCTGCTGCTGTTTTTTTGTAACAGTTTATGAGCTATGAATAATTTTTACAGTTTAAAGTGGTCTTAATATCAAAAGACTAATAATACTTCATGACAGGAATATTCAAAATTATGTGTCCATAGCTGTGGTCATTTGTGTATGTATATGGCTGTTGTACCTATATTATATATTACTGTTTGGATGCTACAATAACATTTGAATAGTTGTGACAGAGACCACATGGGCCACAAAGCTAAAATATTTACTACCTGGTCCTTCACAGAATAAAGATTTCCTTAACATGATCTAGAGTCATACCTAACTTGGGGAAACAGTTGTAAGTATTGAGCTCTTTCTCCTTAAATAAAGCAGTAAAAGTGCATCTCTCAGACACTTAGTCCTAGATAGAATTGAGGGTAATTCTTGTAAACGAAAAATTCAACAAGGACAAATAGAACTCAAACTAAAGTAACATTTGAGTTGCTGTTCTTCCACTAATTCCCTGTGTGAATTTGGTTACACGCTCTTGCCTTTCTTTACATATCTTGAAAACTAAAAGTTTAAATAAAATAACTTCTCTGGTCTGTTTTAGATATCAGAATCTAAGATGCTCTTCTCTTTTAAAATGTCTTATTTACATAAAGAGATCATTTACTTTACTAAAGAATTCACCAGAGGGTTTCTGTACTTAGTAAACCTTTCTTTCTAAGGTACTTGAGTATTTATGTAAGTGGTCATTCCTTACCCATAAAGTTGAAGGGGAACACTATTAGAGATGAGAAATAAATAATGGCAGTAACCGAAATGACTATGAAAGTCAATATGAAAAAGGAATTCAAGTAACAGAAATTAGATTTGCATATGAGTTTTCTGGGCTATATCTATCATATAACATATTATTCAACGAAAATTAATTCCGTGTTTATGCTAAAGTTACATTCTATTTTGGTCCACTGACTAAAGCATGTAGTTAGTGTATATCTTTGGATCAGTAATATGTGCATCCCCTGGGAGCTTGTTAGAAATGCAGAGAATCAGGCCCCATCCCAGACCTTCTGAGTCAGCATCTGCAATTTAACAACATTGCTAGGTGATTCCTATGCATATTAAAGTCTGAGAAGCACTGGCATAGGACACTGGGCCGTGAAACATCAGGATCTCCTGGGGTTGCTAAGTAACTGCATATTGCTCAGCCATGAGTCTAGACCTACTGTCTCTGAATCTCTTAGATGAATTCTGAAAAGCAGTTTCATTGAAAGCACTCCAGGTGATTATTATGTGTAATAATATTTGAGAAGCATTGAAATAATAGTTAATAATGTGAATGTTTTAGTGGAACATTCCCAGTTTTCTCACTTCATAACCCTGTAATATCATATTATTTAGCCAATTTGATTCTCAATTTAGTATTCTGCAATATAGAGATTACAAAAATACCTACCTTACAGATTTTTGTGAAGATTTAACTAGAGGGAGAATGTGTCTTGCATACACTAAGCACTCAACATGCAATAGCTACTATCATCAGAATTATCACAATCACCATCACTACTACTACCATTATCAGGAGTGGTAAAAGGATAAGCTGGACATGTAAGTGTCTTGTTTCAATAGAAATCAACTTGTACTTTAATCTACACAAACCAGAGAGCCATTGAAGGCATTTAAGCAGAGGCACTACCCAAGCTTTGATGAACTTGCTTTTAGAGGATGGTGAGGGAGTCTAGACCAAAAACATCAAGAAGGGTCACTGAGCTCTCAACAGGCTGATGGTGTCCAATTCCATACAAGAATTCTACTCCTAGCCATTATCAGTATGTAGGCTAGATAGTAATTGATGTAGGGGTCAGCAATTCCAGAGCTACCAAAGATTCATCATGACTCCAAGATCTAAAATATCTAGGTCTTTCTATTCTGTCAATAAATCAATCATATTGCCTAAGAGTTGCCAGAAGGATGAGGCCAAAAATCAAAATTCCAAGAGGAAGTCATACCTTAATGGTGACCCCCCCAAATGCACAGAACTAAGCACCACCACAGAAGAGATATATTTGAGATGAAATGAATTAAATGTCTGGCAGAAATAACAATACAAAGAAAACTTAAAGGCTCTGGGATTCTTCTATCATTTCCTCATCTAGACTCTGAGCTCCAAAACTTCTACTCCATTATTGCTAATCAACTGATGCTCATGCTCTGTGAATACATCTTTATTTATTTATTTTTCACTGTGGCTGATATTAGACAAAATCCATGTATATCATTGAGGAGTGTACAATTTAATTATGAAACCAAGGCCAAAATACAAGAAATCACTAGAGGGCAATGGAAGACAGACTAGAAGAATGTGCCAGAAGAGGTGTTTTACTCAGAGGATGTGAGACTTGGAAAATATATAGAATCTGAGGCAGAATAAAAGGTAAGTCAGCAACATTATAAAATGTATGGAGTCAGAAAAACACTGTAAGAATGGTTGAGTAAATTATACAGTATTGATAATTACAACATTATACAGTATTGATACTTTTAAAAATAATGAGATAGAATTACCAGCTTACTTAGAGGGATTTCCAAGATACACCATTATGTGAGATTGCAGAATATATAGCATAATCTCACTTGTGGAAAACAAACAAAATCCCCTGTGGGAGTGCTTATGCATAGAAAGTTATGTATGGATATACACCACCTTACTAATATTAGTTTGAGGGGAGTGGTAGATTGGTGTTCTAATGGGAGAAGGCAATGAAGGTTAATACGAAGATGGAAAGAGTAAGCAAAAGACCTAACAGTCTAATTTTTGAGTGATTAAAAAAAAAAACAAACAAGAAACTAAAAGTGAGCAATAATGATCCTGAAGCAAAAAGGAGATGTATCACTAAAACCTGGTCAGAAGAAACCCAGGGACACAAAAAGGAGGAAGAATTTTGTTAGATCATTTTCATAGCCACTCCTTTAAGTTCCTTCGGCAGAAGAAATTGAAAACAGAGAGCAGACTCTGTTGGATATCATTATGATTTAGTTGCATGCAAGTATGCACAGCAAATCACAATGCATTCTCATCACTGTCTATATATTATATTATAAAATTCCCTATGTCTCTAAAGGGAATGAAGTCTAGGAGATTAGACTGAATATGTATGTAAGTAATGCACTCTGGAAGTTGGTTGTTTTCTAGTTGCAGCTGTTTACTTGTTTAAAATTATCAATAAAATTGTATTAATTATTCCAAAATTAAATATTTTAGTTTGAACGTTCCTAGTGGTATTTTCATGACTTAAACATAGCTATTAAGGTACCAAAGCATATCCTTCATGTGAGAAATATTTATCCAACTTATTCAGCAATACTCAAATTTGAAAGGATTATTTGGGGGGCTTTTTTCCAGTCTTCTGTATAATGACTTCTAAAAGGGTCACAGTTATATCACTGTTTTCCATGAAACAACTGTATGGCTTTGGAAAAGTCGCTCTATTCCTCTCTAAGTATATCATTTTTCATAGTCTAATTTAGCCTGAAATTCACAAGATACTAGTTTCAATTCTAAAAATCTATTGTCCTAAAAAATCATCACATAAAACTTATAATCATGATCAAAATAGGTACTAATAGACCTCAGTCAAATATTTTATCAGGATAAAATGCAGACATCTACATATAAAACAGAATCATAATAAACCATAATAAATCTATTGAACAAATATTAATATTGGTTGACAGTTGAGGATTAGTATTTAGCAATACAATTCTTCCTTTGCTGGAATGAAAAAAATATATCTCCAAAGCCGTCAGTCTTTCAAATACTGAAACTGCTGCTTGGGAAAAAGTTAGTGTTTTCTAACTGCTTTATAAGTTCACTGATTATGCTTGTCCTTGTCTGAGATCTACTCAAATGCGTCTAGTAATTACATCCCTTTCCTTGCAAAATGCTCTTTGTTGTTTAGTTTCTAAGATGTGTCTGACTCTTTGGCAACTCTTTGGACTAGAGCCTGCCAGGCTCCTCTGTCCATGGAATCTCCCAGGTAAGATTATGGAGTGGGTTGCCATTTCCTTTCCCTAGGAATCTTCCCTACCCAGGGATCGAACCCACGTCTCCTTCATTGGTGGATTCTTGCTAGTTCTTTCAGGTGTTTATATAGAATACACATAAAAACAGGAGGAAAATCACTAGACTCAAATTTTCAGAAATAAAAAAGGAGGCAAAGATGAAGCTTCAGCTAATGTTCATAGCTTTTTGCTATACTGTAATTAATTGTCAACTAGCAGCAGCATATCTGGGCAAAATATCAAAGGTCATAGAGGGGAGGGTTATGTTCTTTATTATACATGATGATGCCCTACTGGCAGAACCTTACAGCAAAACCTGATCAATTTGGGAAGAACACTGAGTCTCTGGTGTGTTGCCTTGTTGTGTTTGTTAATAAGAAACATTTCTGAGTACCAATAGAAATTTGAAAGGATTATTTGGGGGGCTTTTTCCAGTCTTCTGTATAATGACTTCTAAAAGGGTCACAGTTATATCACTGTTTTCCATGAAACAACTGTATGGCTTTGGAAAAGTCGCTCTATTCCTCTCTAAGTATATCATTTTTCATAGTCTAATTTAGCCTGAAATTCACAAGATACTAGTTTCAATTCTAAAAATCTATTGTCCTAAAAAATCATCACATAAAACTTATAATCATGATCAAAATAGGTACTAATAGACCTCAGTCAAATATTTTATCAGGATAAAATGCAGACATCTACATATAAAACAGAATCATAATAAACCATAATAAATCTATTGAACAAATATTAATATTGGTTGACAGTTGAGGATTAGTATTTAGCAATACAATTCTTCCTTTGCTGGAATGAAAAAAATATATCTCCAAAGCCGTCAGTCTTTCAAATACTGAAACTGCTGCTTGGGAAAAAGTTAGTGTTTTCTAACTGCTTTATAAGTTCACTGATTATGCTTGTCCTTGTCTGAGATCTACTCAAATGCGTCTAGTAATTACATCCCTTTCCTTGCAAAATGCTCTTTGTTGTTTAGTTTCTAAGATGTGTCTGACTCTTTGGCAACTCTTTGGACTAGAGCCTGCCAGGCTCCTCTGTCCATGGAATCTCCCAGGTAAGATTATGGAGTGGGTTGCCATTTCCTTTCCCTAGGAATCTTCCCTACCCAGGGATCGAACCCACGTCTCCTTCATTGGTGGATTCTTGCTAGTTCTTTCAGGTGTTTATATAGAATACACATAAAAACAGGAGGAAAATCACTAGACTCAAATTTTCAGAAATAAAAAAGGAGGCAAAGATGAAGCTTCAGCTAATGTTCATAGCTTTTTGCTATACTGTAATTAATTGTCAACTAGCAGCAGCATATCTGGGCAAAATATCAAAGGTCATAGAGGGGAGGGTTATGTTCTTTATTATACATGATGATGCCCTACTGGCAGAACCTTACAGCAAAACCTGATCAATTTGGGAAGAACACTGAGTCTCTGGTGTGTTGCCTTGTTGTGTTTGTTAATAAGAAACATTTCTGAGTACCAATAGAAATTGGTACTCAGAAAAAATTAATACAGCTGACACCTACATCATGACATAATCCATTCCTCAGTAGTCACCTGTAATGAGAACTAAGATGAAAAGAATCATTTCCTCAATTAAAATTTTTGGCCCATTTCTGAGGCATATTAATTCACTTTAATACACCTACTATACTCAGCTCCAACCAATAAGAATAACGCTTTCACTTCTTTAACAAATGGCTAAATGGGGAGCTTATTTAATTCTTAGCCAAAGGAAAAAAAAAAAAAAGGTTCACACAAAACAGCACTGATACCACTGGTTAGGAACTTGTACAATTTCAGAAAGGAAGACTGATGAAGTTTGTTGTTCAGTGCAAGAAGGGAGGGGAAAAAATGAACATACTAAACAAAGGAATGGTGGTGATAAGTTTACATAGATAGGAAACATCTACTGTCAACTATGCAGGAATGTTTGCCAACATGATTCCATATCCACATTCTCATGGCCAATGAATCTTAAGAAATGATTCCCTACAGAGAGGGGGCAGATTAAGGAGGAAATTGTGGATATAATCTCTATTCTCCAAATGACTCCTCATGAGTTATTTCTTGCTTAAAATTTTTTGAGACACCAGCTAGTAGAGACTGGTGTACAGTTACATGCAATGTCAATAGGTAAATCTGTCGCCTCCACTTGATATCATCAAATACATGAAACATTTTCATGTGGAAAATAAATTTACTTTGTGTGGCTACAGAGGCTCAAATATGACCAAATACAGAACAATTACAGGGATTAAGAATTTAAGTCAGTATTAATGAAAAACGTTTTAACGATGGAATACAATACCTATAGAAACAGCATGTTTGCTATCATTCTAATGGATATTGTCCAAAGATTTCCTAGACTGGGTGGGAATTTGAACTACATTGTTCTGAAGGTCTTTCTAGTGCTGAAATTGTAATTTTATAGGATTGTATTTAGCAATTCAAAAGAATTTTTTTTTGGAGCCAGATTCTTAATTATAAATCCTAAATATGAATTATTTTTTTTTACATTTTTGTTTTTTCTTCACATTGGATAATCTTCACTGATCTGTTTTTCCATATTTATTGATTACTTCTTCTGTGAAATCTGCTGTTGAGTTCTTCAAGTGAAATTTTCATTTCAGTTACTTAGAATTTAACTTTAGCTCTTTTTTTAAAATAATTTGTGTCTCACTATTGGTTCAAAAGAAATAATTTTAAGTACCCTGTAAACACCTACTGAGAAAAAGTAATAAATTATTATTACTTCTTACATAAAATCGAACATCTACTTGGCAACAGTTTTTGTTAACTTACGTGCAATTTTTGTGCTTGAGTGAAATAAAATTGCACTCCTTCAAAAAGATTTTGTCTGGTCTTCCTCCCATGGGGTACCTGTCAGGATAATCACGATTCAACCAGAATTACTGAAGAGTTAGCACATGGTTTTGAGAAAAATGGATGAGCATTGAATAAGTTTGCAGGATTAGGATGATTAAATGACTTTTTAAAACACTAAACATTTTTTCCAAATTACTAAGCCTAATGCCTTATCCCACATTCCACACACATTTCGTGAGCAACTTCTGACAGGCACTGTGCTGCACTCCAGGAATAGACAAAGGAAAATAAAACATACTCAACCTCTTCCCTCCTGGAGTTAATAATATTAACTGCTGTAACTTTAATGAGGAAATGTATTTGTATTTAATAAGCTGTATCCCATATTCTAAATGCCTGGACATCATTGATAACCAGCTGGAAGAGGAAGTAACACAAGATCTACGCCACTGGAACAAAGAATATCAAGATTGCCCTTAGGCAAACATATGGCTGCTTAAGCTGCAGGGTACATTAAAAAATTATTCTTGAAGTAAAAATAAGTGAATAAAGATAATGCATTTAGGAGTTACAAAAGCATACTCTCAACATTTTATTCAAAATTTACACATCATTATGACTAAGTTAATGAAAAATCAAGTCTTTCAAAGTAGGGGAAAAAAATTCAGAAGGATAAACAGAAAGAAATAACTTTTAATGAAATAATCTTAATTATATAAATGAATACATAGGCATGCATAGTGCTTATTTCAAATAAATAAGTTTGTGACTCATATCATCTTAACACTGAGATCTTGTAATCTGAGGTCTATGGATGGGCTCCAACAAGTATATAAATTCCTTGAAAATGTATGCAAAAACAATGTATATATGTGAGTTTTTCCTTTGTGGAAAGATTTCACAATTTTCTCCAGATTCTTAAAAATGGTCTATGACCTGCTCTACTGCCATCCTACCCCCATCCACTGCAAACTTTAAAAATCACTGTTTTAAAAGTAGCATAGCAAGAGACCCCCCACCACCCCCCCACCCAGCCCCTCCGAAAGGAAGACAGGCTACTGGCAGCATACAGGGAGGAATAATGACTAGTTAAGCACTTAAGCCAAGTGCCAGGGGCTGCTATGAGCCAATTTACAAATGATGGGAAGTCAAGGCTGTGCCTTAAAAAAGAACTTGAAATTGTCCTGATGATTCCACATTTGGATACATGATTAATAGGAGTGAAGTTGATGAGAATTTTCTCCCTCCAAAAAGAAACTGTAAATGCTCATAGTACTGAACTAAGCCTGGTTAGAGGCTACTCATCTCTGAATCATCTTGAGTGAGGCCCAGGAACAGCTACGTTGATTAGTTAGAGAGCATCTGTGTTGAAAAGTCTGTAGGTTCTGAAGGACAGTAGAGAAGAATGAAGTGAAAACTTTGAAAATGTAGCCCTGTTTCAAGGTCACAAAAGGAAAAGTCCATGTGCATTCCATATTCTAAATGGAATCATTGATAACCAGCTGGAAGAGGAAGTAACACAAGATCTACGCCACTGGAACAAAGAATATCAAGATTGCCCTTAGGCAAACATATGGCTGCTTAAGCTGCAGGGTACATTAAAAAATTATTCTTGAAGTAAAAATAAGTGAATAAAGATAATGCATTTAGGAGTTACAAAAGCATACTCTCAACATTTTATTCAAAATTTACACATCATTATGACTAAGTTAATGAAAAATCAAGTCTTTCAAAGTAGGGGAAAAAAATTCAGAAGGATAAACAGAAAGAAATAACTTTTAATGAAATAATCTTAATTATATAAATGAATACATAGGCATGCATAGTGCTTATTTCAAATAAATAAGTTTGTGACTCATATCATCTTAACACTGAGATCTTGTAATCTGAGGTCTATGGATGGGCTCCAACAAGTATATAAATTCCTTGAAAATGTATGCAAAAACAATGTATATATGTGAGTTTTTCCTTTGTGGAAAGATTTCACAATTTTCTCCAGATTCTTAAAAATGGTCTATGACCTGCTCTACTGCCATCCTACCCCCATCCACTGCAAACTTTAAAAATCACTGTTTTAAAAGTAGCATAGCAAGAGACCCCCCACCACCCCCCCACCCAGCCCCTCCGAAAGGAAGACAGGCTACTGGCAGCATACAGGGAGGAATAATGACTAGTTAAGCACTTAAGCCAAGTGCCAGGGGCTGCTATGAGCCAATTTACAAATGATGGGAAGTCAAGGCTGTGCCTTAAAAAAGAACTTGAAATTGTCCTGATGATTCCACATTTGGATACATGATTAATAGGAGTGAAGTTGATGAGAATTTTCTCCCTCCAAAAAGAAACTGTAAATGCTCATAGTACTGAACTAAGCCTGGTTAGAGGCTACTCATCTCTGAATCATCTTGAGTGAGGCCCAGGAACAGCTACGTTGATTAGTTAGAGAGCATCTGTGTTGAAAAGTCTGTAGGTTCTGAAGGACAGTAGAGAAGAATGAAGTGAAAACTTTGAAAAATGTAGCCCTGTTTCAAGGTCACAAAAGGAAAAGTCCATGTGCATTCCAGAATTCATAAGTATTGAGTGTTTAAATTAGTATTTGAGTGTTTAAATATGTATTTAATAATCCCTCTTGCACATTACCACAATGATCATCACCCAGAAAGAAATCTCTCTCAGTGTTCTCTTTGTTCAGAAAGGTCTGGTAGTATCCATTGTTCTATGTTACCACCTAAATCTCAGATAATGTATCTACCAAACATTATCATGCATCACTGATCAAACAAGGGGATATGGTTGATCCATTCTTCTTTCAGTAGTGGGGAATATGTACTACAGCTTGTGATTTGTGGCTTGCATTTGTATGATGGACTGATTCAGCTAAGGCTTTGGGATAGATGTAAATGAACTGGTCCAAAGACTGAATCTTTAACTATGAGGCCATCCTAAAATGGTGCTCAGTTGTTCAGGTGAGGCCAACTCTTTGTGTCCCCATGGACTATAGCCTGCCAGGCTCCTCTGTTCATGGAATTTTCCAGTCAGGTATAATGGTGTGGGTTGCCATTTTCATCTCCAAAGTTGCTTAGAGATTGTCTCATTATTACAACAAATCTTTAAATATGATCACAAAAATAAAGTTTTCTTGACCTGCTTCCCCCCATCCTTATTTCTATGGCTCAGTCTGTCATTTTAATTTTTATCTTTTCTTAGACATCACTGTTCTTCTCCACTAGGGTATAAGTAATTTAGATTTGTAGCAACAAGGATGAGCCTTGAGATTATCATACTAAGTGATGTCAGAAAGAGAAAGACAAATGTAACATGAAATTGCTTAGATATGGAATCTAAAAAAAGAAAAGACAAATGCGTTTATTTACAAAATAGAAACAGACACACAGACTTTGAAAACAATCTTATGGTTACCAAACGGAAAAAATGGGGAAGGGATAAAAGTGGAGTCTGGAATTAAAATAGATAACCAACAAGGACCTACCATATAACACAGGAACTATATTCAATATATTATAATAACTTACAATTTAAAAGAATGTTAAAAGAATACATAAAAATATATATATATATATATATATATATACATATGCATATGTATGTACTTTGTTGTACACCTAAAACTAACAAAACATTGTAAATCAACTATATTTCAATAAAAAAATTAAATTATATTTAGAGCACATACTTTAGATAAAGGTGTCTTGGCAGAATCCAATCCTGTGTTCTTTCCACACTATTGCAATGTAGTCCTATATGGATATGGGCAAAACAAGAGGAACTTTTCCAAAGTAAATGGCTAATGTTCCATTGCATTTTTCTTATCAACATGCTCTTTGAAATCTCAAGAAAGCATCATAAATATTTAACTTTGAACCAATATCCAAATGCTAGTCTAATTAACAGGTCCTGAGCACTGTACAGAACAGATTACAGTTTTATCTGCTCCTGGTCTGTCTTTCTCCCACTGGAATATTTGCTTTATGAGAATACAAACTTCATTTTATTCACTAACGCATTCCCTAAAGCTAAAACAATGCCAGGAATGAATTTGAAGGCCAGCAAAAGTTTCCCCATTGCATAAATAAATACGATTCTTGCCTCTTATAGATACACTTAAATACATTCTGCCGGGAAATTCCACTTGGATTTGTAATTATAAATAAGATCCTACCTAGAGTGTGACGATTTTCACACTAGCAAATTAAGCTTTCTCAGGTGATTCAGAAATCAACTATGTCAGGGTCATGCTTCCCCAGAGAGCAATGGTCATTTGCCTGATTATCATCCATTCTAAATCCTCTGGCTTCTTATGTGAGTTAGTCTGACTCACTCCATGCATACTGCCTGTCCCTGGTTGTAGTTGAAAGTTTATTTAAGATATTTTAAAATTGGTGCATATTTTAAACTCAGGGTTTCCAAATACTCTCCATTACATCACATGAGTGTAATGTCTTTCTACCTTTTTTTACCCTCCAAACCCAAAGAGGAAATAATTTAAAATTCCCTCCAAGAAGTTGGGGGTTTGACTAGAGTAGACCACCCTCTTGATAGAATTTGTATTCCTTGTTCAAAATAGAACAAAACTAGGGCATGGCAACCCAATCCAATATTCTAGCCTGGAGAATCCCATGGACAAAAGATCCTGGCAGGCTGATGTCCACAGGATCACACAGAGTCAGACACAATTGAAGCAACTTAGCACAGCACAGCATACAATCTTCCAAAGGTCACCCTGGTTTCAGGGTTATAAACTTTTCCCTTATGGAGTTCTAACAACAGAAATACATGTACTGTTGAAACAGAGACACTCCAAGGACTAGAAATTAAATAGATTATCACAAGATAACCTGGATACAAACAGATGGACAAATGCTGGATCTTTAGCTACACCATTTGGTGGGGTTTCCTTTAGCCAATTTGAATGTCTCTGAGGATAAGAGCCTTGACACCTGACACATCTGTGTTTCAGGTCCCCTGCCTTTAAAATGAATTTTCTGAGTGATATTAGAAACAACATTAAGATAATGGCAAGAATGACAGTAAGACATGCACAAGGGAAGTAAAATAAATGAAATCGATTAGTATTATAAACATTGGTTCCTCAGTCGTATCTTTCATATCAGTTACATACAAAGCTAAAACAATGCCAGGAATGAATTTGAAGGCCAGCAAAGTTTCCCCATTGCATAAATAAACGATTCTGCCGGGGAAATTCCACTTGGGTTTGTAATTATAAATAAGATCCTACCTAGAGTGTGACGATTTTCACACTAGCAAATTAAGCTTTCTCAGGTGATTCAGAAATCAACTATGTCAGGGTCATGCTTCCCCAGAGAGCAATGGTCATTTGCCTGATTATCATCCATTCTAAATCCTCTGGCTTCTTATGTGAGTTAGTCTGACTCACTCCATGCATACTGCCTGTCCCTGGTTGTAGTTGAAAGTTTATTTAAGATATTTTAAAATTGGTGCATATTTTAAACTCAGGGTTTCCAAATACTCTCCATTACATCACATGAGTGTAATGTCTTTCTACCTTTTTTTACCCTCCAAACCCAAAGAGGAAATAATTTAAAATTCCCTCCAAGAAGTTGGGGGTTTGACTAGAGTAGACCACCCTCTTGATAGAATTTGTATTCCTTGTTCAAAATAGAACAAAACTAGGGCATGGCAACCCAATCCAATATTCTAGCCTGGAGAATCCCATGGACAAAAGATCCTGGCAGGCTGATGTCCACAGGATCACACAGAGTCAGACACAATTGAAGCAACTTAGCACAGCACAGCATACAATCTTCCAAAGGTCACCCTGGTTTCAGGGTTATAAACTTTTCCCTTATGGAGTTCTAACAACAGAAATACATGTACTGTTGAAACAGAGACACTCCAAGGACTAGAAATTAAATAGATTATCACAAGATAACCTGGATACAAACAGATGGACAAATGCTGGATCTTTAGCTACACCATTTGGTGGGGTTTCCTTTAGCCAATTTGAATGTCTCTGAGGATAAGAGCCTTGACACCTGACACATCTGTGTTTCAGGTCCCCTGCCTTTAAAATGAATTTTCTGAGTGATATTAGAAACAACATTAAGATAATGGCAAGAATGACAGTAAGACATGCACAAGGGAAGTAAAATAAATGAAATCGATTAGTATTATAAACATTGGTTCCTCAGTCGTATCTTTCATATCAGTTACATACATGTAATATCCTGAGGCTCCAAAGATGAACCATCTTGCATTGATCGGCAAATAAATTAGAAAGAAAAAAATATGGTAATTCTATTTAGCTATTTTTATCACTGTCTCTTTCTAATGCCCCTTAAATTGAGATGACAAAAAGAAATTTTAAAAGCTCTCCAATACAATCTATTGCTTGTGAAAACTGAAAAAAAAAATTCAGATAATAAAACAGTGGTTTAAATAAACTCATTTGATAGAAAAGCAGATGCTCCATTTTACTCGATTTAATGAAAAACTGCCCATAGCCTAGTATAAATGAAGACAAAATGTGCATAAACAACAGTTCTATTAAAATGGGCAGTAGCAGAATGTATCATTTTGAGGTCAGCTGTCATTTTGTTCGAATGGGTCCCATAACAGATCACAGAGCAGATGGAAAAGGCCAGTATGACACAACTCTCTGACTTAATTATAGCATTACCAAGACAGCATATGGACTTTGTATGTGCGGGATAATTTTTATTCAGTGAGTTTATTTGCACATAAATTCCGTGATGTGCCTCATTTGGTTTTACATTACCTTCAATATTTATATTTTACTTTAACTGAATCATTTTTATCTATGGACTAATAGGTCAGGTTGTTCTACCGATTACAGCTGATGCTTGTTGAAGTCCATATAAAAAGGTATAGAATCTAGATTTATGTCTTATTCAAAATTTCTCAATTTAGAACACTATTACAGCTCTACACACAGCCGTCATTCCTGTAATTAGGGGGAAGGGCCTTAATGCATCAATATTATTTGCTATCTTCTAAGGTACTGGAGAGAGCAGCCATTTTTTGCTTGCAAGAAGTTGATTGGTCTGCCAGATGGTAAAATGCACAGCAGGACAAAAATACACTGACGAGAACTCAATCAGTTTTGTGGGAAACACATCACCTTTAACCCATCCCAAAGTCAAATCCGCAGGAACTACTGATCTAATTTATTAAAAAAGGAGTTAGAGAGCTCCAAGATTTTACTGCAAATCTGTCACACGCAACTCTGCATGGACACGGTATGCATCACTGGAAAATAATTTAAAACTTTTGCAGACATAGGGGAGTGTAGTCTAAGTGCTAAATTTAGGTGACAGCACAGATAAAACAGGAGATGAAATACTGCCCAAAGAAACCAGCCCTTGACTTGGTCAAAGCTAGAATTTAGATCCACAGTCTACAATATATCAGCAGCTGTAATTTAACTGGATTCCCAGAAGAGCAATAAAATGGTAGCTCGGGAAGAGGGCAGTAACATCACATATAACAGCTTCACCTTCCACTCCAAAGTACTGGATCTTACTCTTGGTCTTTGCTAAAAGGCATATTTAATTTGAATTCAAATAAATATTAAAGCAAAGAGACAAATGGGTAATGCTAGGATCATGAATATTTAAAGGCTATTTCATTTATCTGAAAGCTCTAGAATAACTGAAATGAGAGAATATTCATTCTCTTTCATCTTCATAGAGATAAACATTTCTTGAGGTTCAAATCTTTTCCTCCTTATGCAAGTACTTGGGAGGAATATATACAGAGATAGAGATAGACATAGACATAGATATCCAATGGTAGTGTTAAAGAATCTGCCTGCAATGCAGTAGATGTAAGTTCGATTCCTGGGTCAGGAAGACCCCTTGGAGGAGAAAATGGCAATCCACTCCAGTATTCTTGTCTGGGAAATCTCATGGACAGAGGAGCCTGGTGGGCTACAGTGCATGGGGTTGCAAAAGAGTTAGATACAACTTAGCTAGTGAATAACAAGTTAAGAGTACAAGCTCTGGTATCAGACTTGCAGGGTTTGAGTCTTTCCCAAATAATTATTAACCATATGATCTAGGACATACACTTAATATTCTGTGCCTAAACAGACCTGTCAGTAAAAACTAGGATAATAATAATATCTACAGGGTTGCTGAGAAGATTAAATAACAGACTATGTAATATGCTTGACAAAAGCTCTGTAAACACAGATTTTAATTACAACAGTAATTTAATGACCATAGTCATTGTTATCATCATTGTTGTAATGATGTCTATTTCTGCTGGCAATTTGTCTGCAGTATCCAACTAACCCTTTCAGCTCAGACTGGATTGTTCACAGTTGTACATTCTTTTTCAAAACCTTTCCCCCAACCCCAATGCCTAGGTGGACACACATACTGGGAGTGAGTCAATTCATTGATCAGCAAAAGTCAATCCAATTCTGCCTAGAATTTGTACAAAGAAAAAAAGACGAAACAAGTCAAAAGTTATGGGTCAGAAATTATTGGATACCAGAAGTGTAAGGGCAAAATCATTTGAGAGCAGAATAGGTAAAGCCCCAGGTGAGCTGGAGATACAAGAAAGTAGACATTAACAACCAGACTGGTGAGAGCCATGAAAAACATTCTGCCAAAGTCAGGATGAAGTAGCAGTGTCAAAAGCAGCAGAGATGACAGATTGTGTGGCTACAGAGAATGAGAATGGATAAATGAACTGCCTGACAATTTCCAGTTCCCTGTGAGACTGGGTTCCATGAGATAGCGTTTACTTTTTAAATGCATTTTCCTTTACATAACTGAGCTTGTGACAGTTTCTGTTCCTTGTAATCAAATAACCTCTAAAGTCAAAGATATGCCTCAATTTGTATTGAAATTCTTCTTGCTTGCTTCTTCATTTCTTTTCTACCTGGCCTAAGTTCTCCCCCACATGAGACACAGGTGTTCAAGTTGATTTAGTGAACTGTGTAAAACACAACACAAACCTGTTATGACACAGCTTGTAGCTAAAACCCTGGCTATATCATGAGTCAGGGTGGGTCCTATGAAATGTAACAACCACACTGAGCTAGATTTCTCTGCAAGACTGACATCTATAAGGTCTTTCTCCAAGACACTGGCCGAGCTAACCAGTGTATCAGTAACTCACCTACCAAAGCATGAATTTTACATGTATATAGCAGTCAATAACCAAGGAAAAACAGAACCACCAATCTATTTGATTTTTTTTGCATCTCATTTTGTTAGGGTTCTATACCACATTTTTTTTTTGAACTATTGCACATGATGGACGCTTCCTAATATGCCCAAACATCTCTGCTACAGAGGAATAGCTAGCTAACTATATGTGAGGTTCCCCAAATAGGAAGAGTCAGCTGTCATTGAAATACCAAGTCTGGAGAAATGAAAAGCAATATATTTCAGAAGAATAACGGAAATTTCATATAAGCCCATGGAGATTTTAAGACCTTTGTAATATGTTTTTCTCTTTTTTATTGTTTTTTTATATGGTTAGATTGGTTTTTTTTTTTTCCTTAAGTTCCACATAGAGCTACAATAGTACAAGGCTGGTCTATTGAACCATCTCTTTTGAATAAATTTAGTCCTAACACAAATTGGCTTCAATTTACTTGCACATTTGTGAATGGAGTAAGTGTGTTACTCAGTTGGTGTTACCAGCTGCCTCAGAGACAAGAAAACAGGCCAGTAGTTGCCTGGGGCAGTTCTCTTCTCTCATCTCACCAGCCTCAATTGCCAGAGGCAATCGGAACTATTGCCTTCTTTCAGCTGATGCCCTTGACCTTTACTGCTAAGAGATTAACTCCTCATTTGGTGTTTTTATTTTTGGTTCTGGATCACCAGAGGTATCATTTAAACTGTAGAATAAAATCACCTCAGATATTTTCTATATAGACAGAACTTTGTTTTCTACAGTGGGGTGAGAACTTAGCCACATTCAGAAACTATTTTGGAATTTCTATTTGAATATTTGCTGATATTTATGGGTTCAATACTTCCTTTAAGTCTGGCAGGTAACAATGAACAGAAAAAGTTTAAAAGTGGAGTTCGATTCTGTCTTTACACAGTCCTACAAGATAGAAAGTGGGTCACATACTTCACGTGCCCAAGTGATGTTAGTGACCTCAACAGAAAAAAAAAACTTCAAATTTTGGTTTGTTTGTCAAGTTAGTGTGACTGGGTTGCTTTCCATCAGTCTCTCTTATGAGTTGTTTAAACTGGTTGGTATGAATGGTACTATCTCATGGCCAGTGCCCATTCAGTCATGTGCTGAGTACGTAATGATGACAATTCTGGGAAGGCAACTTTTCATTTTTAAGTGTTGAATCCAAAAGCTTACGACTATTCCATTAGAATCAAAATGTCAGGAAAAGAATATTTCTGACAAACTCCCTTCAGAAAATCCTCAATCTCCCTCAAACGTTAATACTGCATTCTTTCTACTATACCAGTCTCCCCATCTTACCCTGGTTGAACCATTTCTCTCCCGTGGACAGAAAGCCTATCATAGCAGAAATTCCATAAAAGCAGGATGATAGAGGAGGCAGGGCCCTGTCCAGATAAGAAATTATTAAAAACTACATATTTCTCATTCTCCAAGTTAAGGAGACCTCCCTGACTATACATGTGCAGAGAAGTTCCTGGGAGGTCAAAAGAGAGGTAGCATCACCTCACAGTAAATGATGCCACTACCCATAGGCCTTTTCACTAGAATTCATCTTGGTTAAGAGTTGTGTGTGCACACATGAGACAAACCAAATACAAACCCACAACCAGGCAAAGGAAAATGACTGGCCAAAGAAAAACTGGAAGAAATGTCCCATAAAGATGACTCAAACTACCATGAGGATGTGACTCTCTCTCTCTGAGCACACCTGTGTGACTCTCCACACACACTCTTTTACTTCCTAATAAATACTTGGTTCACTACTTTCTGTCTCTATGTGGAAACTGATTTTTATGCAGCTGATGGGCCAGGACTTGCCACTGGCCACTGCCCCTGGTGATCTAGTGGCTAGGATTCAGCACTCTGCCTGTAGCTGCCTGACCTCAGTCTCTGGCCAGGATTTGAAATCCTGCTTCAAGGAGAGGCTGGCAAAGGCCGCATGAGATCAGTTTCCCACAAACAACTGGACAATCCGGTCTTGATTCTAAGATACTGAATCTTTCTCATTTGTACTTCATTTATAAGAAAAGTGCCATATTCTTTTTTTTAGTCTCTTAATTTCAAAACACAAAATGTTCTGAATGATGATTTTGATGTAACAGATACACCAGAGATACACAGAAATGAAGTAACATTGTAAAAATTTCACCAAATTAGAAGTCCTAAAATGCTTGCAAACAATTGTTTCAATAAGAATCTGGTTCTGTTAGATCACTTTTAGGGAAAAATTGCATTTTTTAAAAAAAGGGGTTTTCTGAAATATCTTGGCAATTATTCTCCAGATCTAGGTGAAACATAAGTTGTCTTACAGGTAGGTACATTGGTTAGCAGTGTTAAGTTAGCCAAGAAAAATCAGGGTTCTATATAGGGGATATTTCATGAACCTGAGAAAGTGAAAAGCATTAATGCCTTTGCTCTACAGCTCTAATTTCTCACCAAAAAATAAAATATTTCTATAGTGGAAAAAAATTTTTTGGCAAAAACCAACATTTTTTAGGTCAGATTTGTTTTTGTTTTTTTTTTTAAAGTTCTGTTTCTTTGTTTTTGGTTGCACTGGGTCTTTGTTGCTGTGCACAGGCTTTCTCTAAGTTGTGGCTAGTGGAACTACTTTTTGGTGCCATGCAACTACATAGTCTGCAGGCCTAGAAGTCCCACTCTCTGCAACAAGAGAAGCCACCACAATGAAAAAAAAAAAAAAAGACTTCCAAAACATCTTTAAAAGCATACTTAAATTTTAAAAAGACATTTTACGCTGTTATTCCTGGTGGCGGATGTGAGGATAGAGGCTAGGAGAAGCATGTCATTCCCACTTAGCATGAGCCACACAGAATAGAGTCCAACAGAAACATACTACAGCATTACACCATCTTTAATTAAGCTCCCCATGGGAACAGCAGTCAGAGTTCCTTCAACGTAGATAGGCTTATTTCCCACTTGCTGGTAGTCAGACTCTAGGGAATGTACTGCTAATAGAGCTCTAAGCTCTATGTAGAGATTTAATGTCATCCACACATAATTACAACCATCTGCCCTACTACAAAGGTTTCCCACAAACAACTGGACAATCCGGTCTTGATTCTAAGATACTGAATCTTTCTCATTTGTACTTCATTTATAAGAAAAGTGCCATATTCTTTTTTTTAGTCTCTTAATTTCAAAACACAAAATGTTCTGAATGATGATTTTGATGTAACAGATACACCAGAGATACACAGAAATGAAGTAACATTGTAAAAATTTCACCAAATTAGAAGTCCTAAAATGCTTGCAAACAATTGTTTCAATAAGAATCTGGTTCTGTTAGATCACTTTTAGGGAAAAATTGCATTTTTTAAAAAAAGGGGTTTTCTGAAATATCTTGGCAATTATTCTCCAGATCTAGGTGAAACATAAGTTGTCTTACAGGTAGGTACATTGGTTAGCAGTGTTAAGTTAGCCAAGAAAAATCAGGGTTCTATATAGGGGATATTTCATGAACCTGAGAAAGTGAAAAGCATTAATGCCTTTGCTCTACAGCTCTAATTTCTCACCAAAAAATAAAATATTTCTATAGTGGAAAAAAATTTTTTGGCAAAAACCAACATTTTTTAGGTCAGATTTGTTTTTGTTTTTTTTTTTAAAGTTCTGTTTCTTTGTTTTTGGTTGCACTGGGTCTTTGTTGCTGTGCACAGGCTTTCTCTAAGTTGTGGCTAGTGGAACTACTTTTGGTGCCATGCAACGACATAGTCTGCAGGCCTAGAAGTCCCACTCTCTGCAACAAGAGAAGCCACCACAATGAAAAAAAAAAAAAAAGACTTCCAAAACATCTTTAAAAGCATACTTAAATTTTAAAAAGACATTTTACGCTGTTATTCCTGGTGGCGGATGTGAGGATAGAGGCTAGGAGAAGCATGTCATTCCCACTTAGCATGAGCCACACAGAATAGAGTCCAACAGAAACATACTACAGCATTACACCATCTTTAATTAAGCTCCCCATGGGAACAGCAGTCAGAGTTCCTTCAACGTAGATAGGCTTATTTCCCACTTGCTGGTAGTCAGACTCTAGGGAATGTACTGCTAATAGAGCTCTAAGCTCTATGTAGAGATTTAATGTCATCCACACATAATTACAACCATCTGCCCTACTACAAAATGAAACACATGCGAGGTTTGCTCCAAGACTCTTGACTTTGGTTACCAGTGGTGAGATCTGTGAAGACAGCCTTTTTCTTTTATTTACCTGTTAGGCAGGCCTACCAATCTTTTCAACACTACTTCTAAGGTAGGCCTGAGGCCAGTAGAGGCCATGATAGCTAATATACATTCAGTGACCTTGTGCTTTCTTTGAAAATTTATTTATGTTTTTAAACTTTCTTTTCCCATCATGCCTCTTATTTTTATATTTATTTTCATCCACTTTTTATTCTTTGGCATGTGTGGGCCTCCCATTGCAGGGGCCTCTCTCATGGCAGAGAACCAGCTGTGGGCACATGCACTCCAGAGCCTTGGCTCACAATTGGACATGCTGTTCCAGCCGCTCTGGGCACGCGGGACCTTCCAGAGCCAGGGATCGAACCAGTTGCCCCTTAACTGCAAGGCAGACTCTCCACCCACTGGACCACCAGGGAAACCGTAAAAATTTATTTTTAATTGGAAGATAATCGAAATATTGTGATGGTTTCTGCTATACATCAACATGAATCAGCCACAGGAATTCATATATTTCCCCCCTTAAACTGTCCTCTCACCTGCATCCTCATCCCACCCATCTATGACCTTGTGATTTTGACTTATAGACTACACACCTTACATTCGCCAAAATATCTTATTAAAATACTTCCATTTACTTTTTTTGTTGCTTTATTTTGCGGTGGTGGGGAGGGCTGGGGAGGGAGGGGGCGGGCGGGCCACTTTTATTGGTCTTTCATTTATCTATTTTTCATCCATCTTTTTGTTCTTTGGCCCATGTGGGCCTCCCATCACAGTGGCCTCTGTGGCCGCAGAGCACCGGCTCTGGGCGCATGCACTCCAGAGCTCCGGCTCGGTAATTGGACACATCGATCCAGCCGCTCCGCAGCACGTGGGATTCTCCCAGGCCAGGGATCGAACCAGTGCCCCTTGCACTGCAAGGTGATGTCCTTATCCACTGGACCACCAGGGAAGCCCTTCCATTTACTTTTGTATATAATGCCTTTGGGCTTCCTAGGTGGCGCTAGCAATAGAGAACTTGCCAGCCATTGCAGGAGGTTTGGTTTGATCCCTGGGTCAGGAAGATCCCCACTCCAGCATTCTTGCCTGGAGAACTCAATGGACAGAGAAGTCTTTGGGCTACACTCTATAGATTCGCAAAGAGTCAGACACAACTGACTGACTAAGCACGTGTGTAGATAATGCCTTTATGTGAAACATTTTAATTAGTGCAGAAAATAGTATAAGTCCAGTTCAAGTCTTATTTTTCTATTATTCCTATGAAATTCCTATTTTAAATGTCCAGAAAAACCCACAGAAAGTTTAAACAAAATTTAGCTAAGTAACTGTGTGCATATATATATATGCACATTTGCATGTGTAATTTTTTTTCTGGGAGAGAAAAACAAGAAAAGTGTATGTAGTCAATCAACATTCTTCTCTTTAAACAAAGCTCTGTTGCAACAAAAAAATTGGAAAGTCCCCAGCAACAGCAATATAGTCACTTTAAACAAAATTAATGGTTTTCCTAGAGGCAAACCTCTGTAGTTAAACTGTCTACAGACTAATTTAACTTGTCCCAGGCTGCTGGGTAATAGAATTCCTTATGCTTCAAAAAGGGTGTCCTTTTCATGCAGTGGATGCAGACAGTAAGGTTTGGGGCCAGAATCACTAAAATTAAAATGGTTCTATTTGGCAGAGCCTGAGTTGATTCACTGGCCCTGGAGGTAGCTCATACATAGATGCCAGAGTTGGAAAGCTCTAGATAACTCTGATCAAAGATGAATTCCTCCTATAATGGTTAAATATCATCACTGTCTTCATTTCTTTCTTTTCATGCATGGGAGCATGAAAAATGAGACCAGCCATTAATTTATGTCATTTAGAGAGAAATTCAGAAAGAATGCATTAACTACCTACCATATAATTTCCTTGCTTCATTCTCAGTTTCAAAACAACAACAATCAGAAAAAAATGCCCAAGGAAACTTTATAAGTTAATTAGAAGTCAGAAATATTTTCCTGAAGACTGTCGTTGCTGCATGGGTGCTTATTAAAATGCCTCAAAACAACACATGCTATCTAGTATCATTAATAGATCAAGAAACTTGAAGCATTCTCCAAGGCAGATAATTAACTTATCTGGAGGAATTTTCATTGTATGCACTCCCTTGTAAATGAACAATATTACATGACTCTTTGGACTGATAGGAAGCTAAGTCAAGAAAGTAAAAGGGGCCCTGAAGACCTGGTTTCTTTATCACAATACCACATCTAGGAGAGAACTAGCTAGGCTTTCTTTTTTGTCCTTTGGACTTCAAGCATCCAGGTATTTTCAGCACCATTAACATGGATATCCTTGGCAGCGGGGTGAGGGTGGGGTGGGGAACTGTTGGGAACTACAAGGGAAAAGAGGTTGCCATACCATCTGCAACCTAGACTGCCCCAATAAATTTTACTTTAGTTTGGTTGTCTCCAATGAATAGGAAAAAAAAAAAAAAGATAAAAAATGTGGAAAATGCTGTCAATCATTCCTTATGAGAAGCACTACTATGGTCAACAGTAAGGTGGCTGATTAAAAACACTTAAATCCTTGCAATTTTTGTTACATTCCAGAACAATTTTTTGTTTGTACTTTTAGAAAAAAATTGAATAGAAACATTACCTGTTTTTGCCAATCCTTTTCTATAAGCTACTGTATTGGACATAGTAAAGAAGAATATATAAGACAACATTTTGAATTTTTACTTTTTTGAAAAAGGCAACAAGAAGTCTCTCAGTATTTTTACTTTCCAGGTTGCAATTTGCATTCAAAAAGGGTCTTACACCTTCTGTTTCTTTATTCCAGGACAGCACATATTGCCTTGATATGTTTTTAAAGTAAAGTTGCATTCATTTGAGCCAGTGATGCCTTGCAGCCTGTCCCTGCCAAATGCAATTTACTCAGGAACTGCTGAGCCTGTGGACTGCTGCTAGAGATGTTTATCATGAAAGGGGTTCAATGTGTGCCTATTGTATTCCCGCTCTACTGGAAATGTTGAAGCTGACTTAAGAAGTAACCTCAGAGAACACTGGATTCTCCTAGGTCTAAATACTGGCCTATTCAAAACTTCCAGCAAAAGAATCTGTGGCAGAAATGACAAGTTGTCTCCTCAAAGTCCATTCCTCCTTTGTTTCTTACTAACAGCAGCTACATTTCTCAGCCTCCTTTGTAGATAGGGGTGAACAATAATTTGTAAGAAGTTTTCATGAGGGGTTTCTGGGAAAGCTCTTAAGGAGACTGATTTGGACGCATATAATGGAAAGAACCCTGAAATGAGACTCAGGAGATAAGGAATTTAGTATAGATTATGTTACTAATTTCCTGTGTGAACTTGGTGAGTCACTTTTCCTTTGTATCTCCATTTACTCACATGTAGAGGGTAACAGTGGAATTACAGAGTTCCTTTTCAAATGTAGATCCTGATGATTGCTCTCTCCCATTGCAAAGTCCCAGGAAGACAAAAACAGATGCATGAAATAGGTGTATGGAATTCCTATGAAGAAATTTTATTATTTCCTGTTTCTTCACCATCCAGCAAACTAAAACTCACTATGTTTACATTGTTTATATAGTTTCACATCAATATGTGGTTTACATCACACACAAACTTTACCAAGATACAATTCACGTATCATAAACCCACTCATTTAACGTATACATTTCAGCAGTATTTACTATATTTACAAGGTTGCAGGTCCATCACCACTATCTTAATTTTAGAACAAAAAGTAGCCTCATACACTTTGGCAGTGATATTCCCTTCTCTACCTAGCCTCTGGAAACACTAATCTACTTTCTATCTCTATTAAATGTCTATTTTGGACATTTCTTCTTAAATAGAATCATATATTGTATATTTTTACGTGACTGGCTTCTTTCATTTATTATAGCATTTTCAAGGTTCACTTGTGTTGTAACATGAACCAATATTTTATTTTTTATGGCTAAATAATATTTCATTGCATGGATATACTTTTTTATCCATAAAATGATGGACACATGGGTAATTTATATTCTTTGGCTATTATTAATGGTGTTGTTATGGAGATTTGTTTTAGATTCATTTTTAGCAAGCACCTGCTTCTATCCCAGGTATTCTGGCTGGTGAATAAGACAGACAAAGTCCCTGCCCTCAACGTACTTAAAAGTCTCATGAAAACACTAAATAAGTAATGAAATGGATTCTTATTAGGAACAAAGATAAAGTACCTAGTTCTACCCCGGTACAATGGACATGAATTTGGGAAAACTTTGGGAGATGGTGAGGGGCAGGGACGCCTGGTGTGCTGTAGTCCATGAGGTCGCAAAGAGCTGGACATGATTGGGCAACTGAACACACACCTAGTTGTAAAATAAATAGGTAGACTAACCTACCCTGGGTCAAGGGTTGGTTAGGACAGGCTTCCTGTTAGAAGTGATACTTAAATTATAATCTGAAAAGTGAGGAGGAGAGAGAGGAAAAGCATACGTGAAGACACTGAGACAGGAAGCCCATTATGTTTGCAGAGTGAGGAGGGGAGAGCAATGGGAGAGAGGTAAAAGATGAAGTTGGAACAAGTTAATCATTTGGGGACTTTATTCTAAGGACAGTGTAGATCTATTAAGAAGATTCAAAGAAGGACATGGAATTATTGACCCTCCAGGCAACTGGACTTGGAGTGGGAAGAAGGAGTGCATGTGCTGGATACAGTTAAGAAATTATTTCACTGATCTAGCACAGACACAACTGAGGCTTAGACAAGGGTTGTGGCAGAGAAGATTAAGAGAGTTTAACACAGACAACATATGTTTTGGTAGAAATAAAAATAGAACTTTCTGAAGCATTACATTTAGAAGGGGTGAAGAAGAATACTCTTAAGGGTGATAACTGCATTGCTGGTATAATAGGTAAACAGTCTTATCCTTTATTGAAATGGGGAAAATTGAGGGGTTGCAGAAGGGAGGTTACTTGATGAATTAATCTTATGTCATTTTGAATTTAAGATGCTTATAGGATATGGACATCCAGATGCATATGTTGATAAAGCAGTTGGCTATGTGTGTCTCTAGCCCAGGAGAGCTAGGCTAAAGATGAATAGATCTTGGTGCCCTTTATGTAAAAATGCTATGTGATAAAAATCATGATGTTTTTTTTTTTCATTTTTAGCAAGCACCTGCTTCTATCCCAGGTATTCTGGCTGGTGAATAAGACAGACAAAGTCCCTGCCCTCAACGTACTTAAAAGTCTCATGAAAACACTAAATAAGTAATGAAATGGATTCTTATTAGGAACAAAGATAAAGTACCTAGTTCTACCCCGGTACAATGGACATGAATTTGGGAAAACTTTGGGAGATGGTGAGGGGCAGGGACGCCTGGTGTGCTGTAGTCCATGAGGTCGCAAAGAGCTGGACATGATTGGGCAACTGAACACACACCTAGTTGTAAAATAAATAGGTAGACTAACCTACCCTGGGTCAAGGGTTGGTTAGGACAGGCTTCCTGTTAGAAGTGATACTTAAATTATAATCTGAAAAGTGAGGAGGAGAGAGAGGAAAAGCATACGTGAAGACACTGAGACAGGAAGCCCATTATGTTTGCAGAGTGAGGAGGGGAGAGCAATGGGAGAGAGGTAAAAGATGAAGTTGGAACAAGTTAATCATTTGGGGACTTTATTCTAAGGACAGTGTAGATCTATTAAGAAGATTCAAAGAAGGACATGGAATTATTGACCCTCCAGGCAACTGGACTTGGAGTGGGAAGAAGGAGTGCATGTGCTGGATACAGTTAAGAAATTATTTCACTGATCTAGCACAGACACAACTGAGGCTTAGACAAGGGTTGTGGCAGAGAAGATTAAGAGAGTTTAACACAGACAACATATGTTTTGGTAGAAATAAAAATAGAACTTTCTGAAGCATTACATTTAGAAGGGGTGAAGAAGAATACTCTTAAGGGTGATAACTGCATTGCTGGTATAATAGGTAAACAGTCTTATCCTTTATTGAAATGGGGAAAATTGAGGGGTTGCAGAAGGGAGGTTACTTGATGAATTAATCTTATGTCATTTTGAATTTAAGATGCTTATAGGATATGGACATCCAGATGCATATGTTGATAAAGCAGTTGGCTATGTGTGTCTCTAGCCCAGGAGAGCTAGGCTAAAGATGAATAGATCTTGGTGCCCTTTATGTAAAAATGGTATAAAAGCCTAGGGAGGGTAGACTGGTATGAAGAGTGTACATACATGACTATGGGTTTCCCCTGGTGGCACAGATGGTAAAGAATCTGCCTGCAATGCGGGAGCCCCAGATTTGATCCATGGGTTGAGAAGATTCCTTGGAGAAGGAAACGGCTACCCACTCCAGTATTCTTGCCTGGAGAATCCCATGGAGAGAGGATCCTGGTGGCCTACAATTCATGGGGTTGCAAAGAATCAGACATGACTGAGAGACTAACATATATATGACTAAGACTAGAGTACCTATGCCATATAATTGAGGAGGGCTTGTAAACAAGTCTTAGAAAGAGAAGCTACAAGGAAAATATTGTGCCAAAAAGAGACTGGCAATATATGGAGCCACCTAATGTGAAGAGACCACT
The DNA here is from genome assembly GCA_022376925.1 of Tragulus kanchil. Lineage (NCBI taxonomy): Eukaryota > Metazoa > Chordata > Mammalia > Artiodactyla > Tragulidae > Tragulus > Tragulus kanchil. The sequence goes on along the minus strand of JAIOJX010000001.1, from coordinate 57,581,873 downwards.
GAATGGAAAAGACCCTGATATTGGGAAAAACAGAAGGCGGAAGGAGAAGGGGACAAAGAGGACAAGATGATTGGATTGCATCACTAAGTCAATGGACATGAGTCTGAGCAGGCTCCAGGAGATGATAGACAGGGAAGCCTGGAGTGCCACAGTCCATGACATCACTAAGAGCCAGACACAACTGAGCCACTGAACTGAAGTGATAGAGAATGCTGTTGAAAAGTCACAAAAAACAGGATCTCAAAACAACCATAGAACTTATTGAAAACAAAGTCAATGATAAACCTGGAAAAATAAAATTTTGGTGACATGCCAGGGGATGGGAAAATGGAAGCAAATTATGGCTTTTATGCGCTTCTAAATCTCAAAGAAAATGAGACCTTATCAAAGATCATTGATCTTTTCCTTTTTTTTTTTTTTTAGATTCTATACCATTTATTACTGCTCTGATCTTTATGATTTCTTTCCATGTACTAACTTAGGTCTTGTTTGTTCTACTTTCTGTAGTCACTTTAGCTGAAAAGTTAGGTTGTTTAAGAATGATTTTTTTATTTCCAGAGTTGAGTTTGTATTGTTATAAACTCCACCTTAGAACTGCTTTTGCTGTGTTCCATAGGTTTTGAAATATCATATTTTCATTTTCATTTGTCTCTAGGTATTTTTTAAAATTTTTCTCTTTGATTTCTTCTCTGAGCCATAGATTGTTTAGTAGCATATTGATTAGTTTACATGGTTTTGTGCTCTTTGCAGTTTTTTTTTTCCTTGTAGCTGATTTCTAACCTCACAGCTTTGTGGTCGGGAAAGGTGCTTGTTATATTTTAATTTTCTTATATTTACCAAGCCTTGTTTTGTACCCTAGTACGTAATCTGTCCTGGAGAATGCTCCAAGTACACTTGAGAAGAAATTGTATTCTGCCACTTTCATATGGAATGCCATATATATATATATATATATATATATATATATATACACACACACACACACACACACACACACACACACATATATATATATATATATATACACACACACACACACACATATATGAACATAATTGATATATCACTTAAGTTCATTTTGTGCCATGTGCCATTTAAGGCCTATATTTCTTCATTGATTTTCCATGTGGATGATCTGTACATTGATATAAGTGGGATGTAAAAGTCCCCTACTATTACTGCATTGCTATCTATTTCTCCTTTTACGTCTGTTAATATTTGCCTTATATATTCAGATTCTCCTATATCGGGGCATATATGCTTACTATTGTTAGATCTTTTTGAATCGATCCCTTGACCACTAACATAGTTGTCTTCGTCTCTTATAACAGTGTTTCTTTTAAAATCCATTTGTTCTGATATAAATACTGCTATTCCAGCTTTCTTTTTATTTCCATTTGCATAGAATACATTTGTTCACTCCCTCAAGGAAAATGAGCTCATTTAAAACAAAGACTCTTTTATCTTTTGCTGAATGAATGAAAGACTGAATAACGAACGGGATAATTCTTGAAGCTATCTGCTTTCCATTTTCTAGTCCATTTAATAGTCTCTGAAACACAGATGTTAAATGACTCATCCAAGGTCATTCAACTGGTCAATGGCAAAGACCTGACTCAAACTCAGATTTTCTTATTTCGAGGCTGATGTTCCCTAAAGCCCTAAAGCTGCATTTCCTTTTATATCCTTCCCAAAGTAACCACTAAGGATACGTACTATGAATGTTTTGTGAATGGTTTTGTCATTAAGATACTGTGTTAAAGGTAAGATAAGGAATGAACTTTTACAACCAGTCCTAAAATAGGCAGCTTAACACCATCTGGTCTTTAACATTCTGTAGGCTGAAAAGCTAGGTGATAAAGAGAAGGAGATAAATGATGGCATATAATGCCTGTAGTTGGAAATGTTCATCTAGAAAAGAAATGGCTTTACAGTTAGTCTGTATCTTCTTAAACCGGGCACTTCTTGAGGGCAGGGGATGCATCTCAGGCTTTTTTCCTGTGCCTAGTACATTGCTTGGCTTAGAGGGAGGCCACAATAACTGTTTACTGAATTACATAGTATAATATGAGGAAACATGCTTTAATTTTATAATCTTTCCTTCTATATAACAACAGCTATTGCTACCATTTACTATTATGTCAGATACTCTTCTAAGCCATTTATTCATATAATCTCATTTAGTAGTTACAAAACTCCCAGGTTGTAGACATTATTAGCCCCATTTTATAGATAGATCAACTGAGGCTCAGAAAGGGAAAGTGACTCCCCCATGGTTGTGAAGGTAGCAGAAGGAAGATGCATGGTTTAAATGTGGGTAGAATGATTCCACAGGCAAAGCTCTTCTCCATGAATACTTCCTCTCATCTAAATTTAGCTTTTCTATGCCACATTCTTTACACCTTTCCATGTGATAGCTGCACTGATAAATGAACCAGTGATAAATGGTTTGTGCCATTACCTTTCTATGTTTCCTTACCCCAGATGTTTTATATTTCCAAATGCAATGAAAGTCATATACAAATATTTTAAAGAGAAAATGCAGGGACTTCTATACTTTCAGGTCCCTTAAATCTGTACCAAGTAGGAGGCTGCTTATTCACTTTATCTGTACTGGTCAGACTTTGTGAACTCTTTCTGTATAGCTGCCCTTACAGGCTTTTATTTTGGATCTCTTGACTATGTATCTTCTACACATTGGCTATTAACTTTTATGATTATGAAGTTGAGGATAGGTCTTCAAACCAAGGACATCTTACTTACTACTTTTCCCAGATCATTTCCCTTCTCCTCAAAAAAATTACAGAATTGGAAGCTGTCAAGATATGGATATATATAACCATCATGATCAAGGTGAAAAATATACATGGAGCCTTTAATATTTGTAGCCCCATTCAGAAAGCAAACCTTTCTGGAAGGGATTCATTTGAAAGTCACTGAGACAACAGAGAAAATAACATGGTTGTGTACAAAAAACCAGAACTGCAAATTAGGAGCTCTAGTTCTGGCCTTAGTTCTATCAGTGAGAGACCATGTAAGCTTGAAAAACCAGCTTCCTCTTTCTGGTTCTAGTTTCTTTCTCCGTATACCTGAACTAAAACAATGAGTCCAAATGGTAGTGAAGAGAGTCAGAAACAGACTATTTGGCATTCTCCTACAGTGCAGATAAAGTTCAAGCAGTACTCAGAGCCCCAGGCGAGCATCTTGGTATAGTAGAGAGAACAGAGGTTTTAAAAACAGTTATTGGAATTAACTCTGAACTCTGTTACTTCCTAGACGTATGACCTTGAATGAATCACTTCACCTCAGACTCCTCATATATAAAACTAATAGTACTTACCTCACAGAATTGTAGAGAGAATTCAAGAACATAGTCTACACAGGAAAAATAGTACATTGCCTTATGTATAGTAAGCATTCAATAAAGCATTATAATAATAATTATTAGTAGCGATAGCAGAGTCTTTATTCTGATTCCCAAATTTATATCCAATCCAAAATTTTATATCCTTATCAGTAAGATGGGTATAATAATTCTGTATTTCCCACCTAAGAAGGCTAAAATAACATGAAGATAAAAATTCATTCAATCACCTAACTAATAGTTATTGAACACTGAGCAAGCCCTTGCAAATATAGCTGCGAACAAGACAGTTAAAGTCTTTGCTTTATGGAGCTTTGAGTGCAGCTGTAAGAAACAGAAAATAAATACATAAATGAAGAGTTAAGATCATTTTGAGTAATGATAAGTGCTAGAGTGTGGTAGGATCCATCCAGGCTTTGAAGTATAAAGATTAAATTCAATAGCATTTATCACAACTTTTTATTGTTGTATTTATTTTCTGGCATATTTGTCAATTTCAACAACTGAGATGTGAATTCCAGAAAAATGAATCATATCTGCCTGATTTATCATTGTAAACTAAAGCTCTGATAGAGTCCAGAGTGACTAATCAATAAATGCTGAACACAAACACATACATGTGTGCACACATTCACACGTGCAATTATATATACATAAATTTATATATGTGAAATTATATATATATATACACACATATATATATTCACCCCCACACAAAGGCATATATGTAGGTGCATGCTTATAACTAAAAAGAATACGATAAGATTTTAGGATATAAACAATAATGCAAGATTCAGCAAAATTCCAAGAAGCAAAAAGTATTACAAAGGAGGAAATTATAGTTGATACCTTTGATACAAAGGTATCAAACTCATTATAAATAATTGAATAATATAATGAAACATTAGGAAATGTTTTAAAATAAATAAATGTTATACAATCTATTGTAAATTATATATAATGGAAATTTCCTATTAGGGAAATGTTACACATAGAACTTTCAATAGTTTCATTGTGTGAAATAAATATTAAATAATGTAGAATTTTGCTTAAACTTTGGTAAAAAAAAAATCACTAATCCGATATGTGTGCTAAGTCACTTCAGTCGTGTTCAACTCTTTGTGATCCTATGAACTGTAGCCCACCAGGCTCTTCTGTCCATGGGATTCTCCAGGCAGAACTGTAATAGTTTGCCATACCCTCCTTCAGGAAAGTGAGTCATTCAGTTGTGTCTGATTCTTGAGACCCCACGGACGAGCAATGGAATTCTCCAGGCAAGAGTATTGGAATGGATAGGCACTGCCTTCTGCAGGGGATCTTCCCAACCCAGGGATCGAACCCAGGTCTCCCACACTGCAAGTGGATTCTTTACCACCTGAGTGACCAGGGAAGTCAAAGATACTGGAGTGAATAGCTTATCTCATCTCCAGGGGCTCTTCCTGACCCATGAATGAACACAGGATCTCCTGCACTGCAGATGGATTCTTTACCACCTGAGCTACAAGGGAAGCCTCTAATCAGATATAGCAATGCCTTAATTTTTATCAAGTAAAATTATTTGATTACTTCTTTTTCAAGAAAGAATTATGTTCAATCAAGAATAAAGCAAAATAACATTTTGGTCATGCAAAAAACAAAAAAGTACTTGTGAAATCCTTTTTTGTTGATTGAATAAATGAATGATTAAATCTTCCCTTTCTGGACCTCCAGCAACATCAGCCATTACCCAGGCATGAATGAGCCTGTCCTCCATACACTATGGTCACTCCAGTTGCTGGAGTTTAGTGATTAAAGTGATTAGTGATTAAGTGATTAACTTCTAGTGACTAAGGCAATCCCATCATGAAAAGAAGCCACTTAGAGCAGACTTCTACCTAAACATTTAAAAACCATCCTAAACAAAAGAATTATCATTTGCCTTTTACTAAGAAATGAGTAGGCTTCTGAATCTCCCAACTAACCCTAAGGATGACAGCACTAATATTGGGTCACTCTGCTCACTGTGAGGTTGAAAGGAATTGTCTGTGCTGGTGCTAATATGTAAATCTTTGTAATAATCTTAGAAGATCATCACTCTCATTGAGTGTCTTTCTTGGACCCAGCATCCCTGCCCTGCCTTGTCCACTGTGAAGTTGAAAAAATGGGAGTATATGTCAATTTTACATTTTTTTTGTCTTGGCATTTTTTTTTTTTTACAGAGTTTTGTTGTCTACTGCCACACATCAACCCAAATCTTCCATAGGTATGCACATGCTCCCACCCGAACCTCCCTCTCCCCATCCCTCCCCATTCTACCCCTCCAGGTTGCATATATATGTATCAGTATACAATATTTATCTTTCTCTCTCTAACATACTTCACTTTGTATAATAGGTTCTAGATTCATCCACCTTATTAGAACTGATTCAAATGCATTTCTTTTTATGGCTGAGTAATATTCCATTGTATATATGTACCACAGCTTCTTTATCCATTCATCTCTTGATGAACATCTAGGCTGCTTCCATGTTCCAGCTATTGTAAATAGTGCTGCAGTGAACAATGGGGTACATGTATCTCTTCCAATTTTGATTGCCTCAGGGTATATGCCTAGTAGTGGGATTACTGGGTCATATGGTGGTCCTATTCCTAGTTTATTGAGGAATATCCATACTGTCTTCCACAGTGGCTGTATTCCCACCAACAGTGCAAGAGGGTTCCCTTTTCTCCACACCGTCTCCAGCATTTATTGTTTGTAGACTTTTTGGTGATGGCCATTCTGATTGGTGTGAAGTAGTATCTCATTGTAGTTTTGACTTGCATTTCTTTAATGATGAGCGATGTTGAGCATCTTTTCCTGTGTTTGTTGGCCATCTCTATGTCTTCTTTGGAGAGATGAATACAAAAACAATTTGTATTCAAAATTCCTACATTCCAAGAAACCTCTCAGTCTTCCTCATCATGGTAAAAAGTAAATTCATCCTTCCATTTACTTGCAGGAGAAAAACAAAAAGCCCTCATCTTTGTTCTTTTTTTCCCACATACCTCATTCTAATCCATCAGCAAACATTATTGCCCATCTTTTTAAATACACACAAACTCACTGGTGGCTCAGTGGTAAAGAAGGAGACACAGGTTTGATCCCTGACCCCAGAAGATCCCACATGCTATGAAGTAACTAAGCCCATGCACCACAATTATTAAAGCTGGCACTCTAGAGCCCATGCTCATCAACAAGAGAAGCCACCACAATGAGAAACTTGAGCACAGCAACTAGAGAAGACTGTCTAGGAACAGAGGTCCAAGACAGCCAAAAATAAATAAATAAATATGCAAAATTAAAAAAAAATACATGCAGACTTTACTCTGAACATCTCTCATTGCCTCCTCTACTACCATCAAGTCTATATCCCCATCATCTTCTACACTGTATTAATGAAAGGGCCTATTAATGAATCTCTCTCCCTCTACCTTGCCCTCCTACTGTCTTTTCTCCATCTAGAAGCCAGACTGCTGCTTCTAAAACATGTAAGTTATATAACTCCTCTATTCAAATCGAGCCACTAGTTCTGCATGTAACTCAGAAGAAAATTTAGAGACTTTACCATGACCTACGATGCCATACATGATGTAGCCTTCCCTCCCATCACTGTCAGGCTCATGCACTTACTCTACTTCAGCCACACTGGGTCCCTTGATATTCTCTGAATATATTCTGTGTGTCCCATATCTGGGCATTTACATTTAATCATTCCCTGAAAATACAGATGGCTCCAGCTCTCAACCCTCATTATCTTTTCTTAAATGTTCCCACATCATTGTGGCCTTTCCAGTCTCTCGTAAGAATTCTTTTAAAAAATTGCCACACACACATACACACACACCCCACCATCACCATCACCACAACCACCATCATAGAGCATTCATTACCTTCCTTTACTGCTTTTCAATCTCTGGTCTAGATATACTTTACAATTTGTTTTCTAATTGTCCATCTAAACCTAGTATAAAATAAACCTCAAGACAGCAGTGATTTTTACCTCTTTTTATAAAGCAATAACTCCATGGCCCATAGAACAGTCCTTGGCACATAGTAGGCCCTCAGTAAATAAATATGAAATGAATAAAATGGTATACAATAACCCTGTTGCCATAAACATTACATTCTGGTAAGAGGAGAGAGACTATAAACAAAACAAATAAAAACCTATAGGATTGGTATGTGTTATGCAAAAAATTTAAACAGGCTGATGGGTGGGTAGTGCCTAGGTGCTTCTTTCAGAGTTGGTAGCCAAGAAGGCCTCTCTGATGAGGCAAAATGACAAACAGCCAAGTCACATAAAGATCAGAGGGAAGACTGTTCAGGTATAAGAAATACCTTATGGGGCTTCCCTGGTGGTCCAGTGGGTAAAGAGTCTGTCTTGCAGTGCAAGGGGCACCGGCTCGATCCCTGGCCTGGGAAGATCCCACATGTCACGAAGCAGCTGGACTGGCAGTGTCCAATTACAAGCCAGCACTCTAGAGTACATGTGCCCAGAGCCAGGGCTCTGCAATGAGAGATGCCACTGCAATGGGAGGCCCACACAGGCCAAAAAATAAAGATGGATGAAAATAAATAAATTAAAAAATAAATAAATAAAAGAGCCCAAACTGAAAAAAAAAAAAGAAAGAAAGAAATACCTTATGCAAAAGGCTATAAGACAGGACCCATTTATATGATTTCAGTAACAGCAGTCAGGCGAGCAGAGCTGGGTTTCAGTGAGAAAGGGAGGAAAAGTAGAATGGGAAATCTAGGACAGGGGATGGATGAGATCATGTAAAGCTCTGTACACCAGGGAAAGAACTTTGAGTTTTATTCTAAGTCATGGGGAAGCCCCTGGAAGCTTTTAAATAAGAGGACACCCTGATAGGATTTACGTTTTAAGATTACACTTGTAGGGGTTCCTGGGTGGCTCACTGACAAAGAATCTGCTTGCCAATGCAGGAGACTAGAGTTCGATCCCTGGTCCAGGAAGATCCCATATGCCGTGAAGCAACTCAGCCTGTGCACCACAGCTACCGAGTCTGTGCTCCAGGAACCCCAATCATTGAGCCCAGGTGCTGCAATTATGGAAGCCTGTGTGCCCTTGAAGCCATGCTGCACAACAAGAGAAGCCAATGCAATGAGAAGCCTGTGAATTCCAATAAAGAGTAGGCCCCACTCACTAGAATTAGAGAAAAGCATGTAGAGGAACAAAGACCGGGGATAGCCAAAAATAAATAAATAAATAAAATTATTTAAAAAAAAAAGATTACCCTTGTTACACTGCTGAGAATGAATTTGGGCAAAAGGTCAAAGTGAAAAAAAAAAAAAGGTCAAAGTGACTTGGATTATTGCAGTAGTGAAGAACGTGAAAAGTGGAGTTTATTAGAAGGAAAATAACAAGAAGTAACATTCACTGAATGATATTGATGTTTCAGGTACTTTACTAGGCATTTTACATGGATTAGTTTCCCTAATCTGCACAACTCCACTATGAGATTGGTACCATCATTAACCTCCATTTTACAGATGAGGATACTGAGACAGGGAGGCTTATAACCTGTGGTTCCATGATTCAAACCCAGGTCACATCAGTCTGTGTTCCCTGTGACCTCAGTACACTGTCTCACAAAGTAAAGAAAGAAAACTTGATTTGATTCTTTGAATCATCCACCCACCCTTTCCATACCACTTAAGCAGTAATGTTTAATTGTTTTCAGATAGACTAGATAGAAGGTCATAATCACTAAGGCTGTTGGAATTGCACACTCATTCACAACACTAGAGGAAAAGACTTCACCACACATACTCATGTTCCAAAAACCAGAAACACATTTATATATATGCATAATACGGATTATACAAACATCTAAATATGCCTCAGATCATAGATATTTAATATTGCCCAGACCAAATAGGTGCTGATGATAGCTTATGTGAAAATGGAGTCAGCATGCACCACCCACCCATAAATGTTATCCTCAAAAGACCTCAGAAACAGTCTATGTGCCACTTATTCTAAAATGGAATCAATTATCAAAACATAGCAATCTCAGGAAGAAAGGCGTACTGGTCAACCGGCATTTGGTGTTTGTCTGGCATAGATGCTAAGCACACTCTTGTGATTACTTTTTCCTGCCCTTGCTGATAGGAAAAGACCTTAGTTTTCAAACTTAACTTGTTCAAGCGTAATGAGGTAGTGCCAAACAAACTCTATCCAGATTTAAAACCTAACCTTATGGGAGCCCATTGGAGTTTAGGTCTGTGTGGAAGGCATTTTTTACTATGAAGCCAATTAATCACATGCCCTTAGCGGGAAGGAAAGGGGCAGTTACTCATTCTCTAAGTTGAGCATAATTACATGAAATCGAGTTATGAAAACTGTGAGCACAGTTAGGCTCAGACTCTTGCATCAAATATAAGTAATTTCCCTGTCTATGTGACATATACATAGGAAGGCCCACAGAGCTAAGAATAAATTGGCACCAGCAAGTGTTCTTTAAATGTACATTTAAGGAAAGTGAAGTTGGCATTCAGCCATTCTTCTAGCCTCTCAGCAAGTCAAACTTCATAGAATCCTATGCCTGAAGAGATCTGCTCCAGGCCCCCTGCCTTCAGGCTGTTAATACCTATACCACCCAGAATGATTAAGAACATATTCACTTGTTGAACTATGCAGCTTCCTTCATTCCATCTTTTTGATATTTTTAACACCAAGCAATCCAGGAAATCCTTCCTGTTAAGAGGGCCTCTCTGCCAGTAGCATGGAAACCTATACATTATCATATGTAAAATAAATAGCCTATGGAGATATGCTATATGACTTCATGAGCTCAACCTGGTGCTGAAAGAAAACCTAGAGGGTTGCGATTGGGTGGGAGGTGGGAAGGAGATTCAAGAGGGACCTATGTATCCCTATGGCTGATTCATGTTGATGTATAGTAGAAACCATCACAATATTGTAAGGCAATTATCCTCCAATTAAAAATAAATATATTTTTGTAAAGAATACCTCTCTACTCAAGAACTGGGTCTGTCATTACCCTACCCTCCCATTTATCTCAAAAGCCGAAACAGTCTATGTGCCACTTATTCTAAAATGGAATCAATTATCAAAACATAGCAATCTCAGGAAGAAAGGCGTACTGGTCAACCGGCATTTGGTGTTTGTCTGGCATAGATGCTAAGCACACTCTTGTGATTACTTTTTCCTGCCCTTGCTGATAGGAAAAGACCTTAGTTTTCAAACTTAACTTGTTCAAGCGTAATGAGGTAGTGCCAAACAAACTCTATCCAGATTTAAAACCTAACCTTATGGGAGCCCATTGGAGTTTAGGTCTGTGTGGAAGGCATTTTTTACTATGAAGCCAATTAATCACATGCCCTTAGCGGGAAGGAAAGGGGCAGTTACTCATTCTCTAAGTTGAGCATAATTACATGAAATCGAGTTATGAAAACTGTGAGCACAGTTAGGCTCAGACTCTTGCATCAAATATAAGTAATTTCCCTGTCTATGTGACATATACATAGGAAGGCCCACAGAGCTAAGAATAAATTGGCACCAGCAAGTGTTCTTTAAATGTACATTTAAGGAAAGTGAAGTTGGCATTCAGCCATTCTTCTAGCCTCTCAGCAAGTCAAACTTCATAGAATCCTATGCCTGAAGAGATCTGCTCCAGGCCCCCTGCCTTCAGGCTGTTAATACCTATACCACCCAGAATGATTAAGAACATATTCACTTGTTGAACTATGCAGCTTCCTTCATTCCATCTTTTTGATATTTTTAACACCAAGCAATCCAGGAAATCCTTCCTGTTAAGAGGGCCTCTCTGCCAGTAGCATGGAAACCTATACATTATCATATGTAAAATAAATAGCCTATGGAGATATGCTATATGACTTCATGAGCTCAACCTGGTGCTGAAAGAAAACCTAGAGGGTTGCGATTGGGTGGGAGGTGGGAAGGAGATTCAAGAGGGACCTATGTATCCCTATGGCTGATTCATGTTGATGTATAGTAGAAACCATCACAATATTGTAAGGCAATTATCCTCCAATTAAAAATAAATATATTTTTGTAAAGAATACCTCTCTACTCAAGAACTGGGTCTGTCATTACCCCTACCCCTCCCATAGAGCATTCAGTAACTACCTAAACAGCCTGTTCTTCATCATTTTTACCAGTTAGTCCTGAGGCCACAGTGAATGAGAACTAGTCTCACTAAGTAAGATAAACACCAGGGAAGTTAAGATTTGGATTAGGAAACCAGCTGAATTATACTACTGAAGACCTTCTTTGGTTAGAACATGCTGTCTGATACTCCAGACCCCAAACTGGGGTCATCTAAGACCTCTCATTGCATCCCTGAGAAGGAATTCCTTTATCCATTATTTACTTATGTCTTTAGTCTTTATGATGTACAGAAGGCAATAGAAAGCTTTCAAGGTTTTTCTGGTTTTAGTTTGAATAGTAGTGATCTTAAAGATGTGAGGAAATGTGATTAGATGAAATACATTATTGAAGCACTTAAAATTATAATTAATGAACTATGCATGTGACTGTTTAACGATGGTTTTTCTCTCGGGGGTCACGACATTCTTGTGCATAGCTGCACTCCTAGTGCATTTTATAATGCCTGACACAGGGTATTTGCTCACTAAATGACTGCTGAATGAATATATACAGACTGAGGGCAAGGCACAAAGAACAGAGTTGGCTCATCATGGTCTCAACTACAGATATGAAGAAAGAATTGTCTTCCCCTCTACCTTGCCCTGATATCAGCCCTGTCTTGGAAATAACTTGCTTCAAACTATACCTTCACCATCTTATATGTACTCCATCCTTCTCTGATTTTTCTTGTCAGTCATTCATTCCAGTCACATCAAAAGAACACAGAACAAACCATAATTGAAAATGGACAACTTCCCTAATCAAATGCGACTCTGACCCAAATCAGGAGGGGAAGAAACAGTAATTCATTCTGGCACCTTAATTAATTATCGCACAGATTGCTTATTGATTTTCTTGTAATCAGACTGATGCTTTATGAAGCACTCTCCTTTCAAAGTGTAGACAGCAGAAGGAAGGCTTGTGGATCAAAATATATCTAAATATTTGGGAACACACAATCAGAGATTTTCCCAGGAGTTATTTCAAATTGTACCCAGGAAGACACCCTGTACTTGAAAATATATTCTCTTTATTTAGATATCAAATTTCTGTGGCTTGGAGGCAAGACACATACACACACACACAAAATGCTTCAAAGTAAAAGATGCCCCATGGGGATTTTTCCTGGTAGGTGACCAGTGGCAGGTCTGAACGGGGAATCCAGCCAAGAATTACAGGTATAAACAGAGAGCAGATTAGTGAAGCCAGAAAGAAAGGAACTGATCAACAGAAGTAGTTATGAAAAGCCTGTCTAGAAAGTATAAATAAAAAAATTATAAACCATGCTTTATCAAGGGAACAGAGTAGAAAATAGAGAAATTAAAAATAACAATGAAGGGCTGGAGGCAGAAGGAGGAATTTAAGTAAAAGACAAACATTTTATGAGATATATGGATGTATCATACAATAAGGAGGGAGATAACACTGAAACTCAGAGTTATTCAGCCTTCTAAAGGACATTTTGATTCTCGCAGGTCCCAATAAATGTGTAGTCCATGCATCGTGCTTGACTCCTTACGACTCCACGTACTATATCCCACCAGGCTTCTCTGTTCTTGGAATTCTCCAGGCAAGAATACTGCAGCCATTCCATTCTTAAGGGGATCTTCCCAACCAAGGTCTCCCACATTCTACATGGATTCTTCACCATCTGAGCCACCAGGGAAGCCCTGAAGACACTCTGCCACATGCCGTCTCAGAAAGTATTTGTTACTAATTTTCCAGAATGAGCTTTTTGATTCATTCTTAGAAAAAGCAAAAGGGAAAAAATGTGAACCCTTTTCCCTATATGATGGGTACATTTCCCTGTTTTGGTTCTCACAGGTCCAGGCATAAAATTATATGTTTCAAACATAGCTCAGATTAGAAGATTCTGTAGAAGATTCACAATACTAAAGGCTATACTGGAAATCTTTTTTATAGTGCTTCTATTTTTCTATTGAGGCAGTTTGCATGTGAGGCAGGTGAAGGATTATGCTAAGGGAAAGTAGTTTGAGTGAGGAGAGAGGAAAAGATCACTAATCATTCAGAAAACCATATTTTTTTTATTACAGTTAATTACTGCTATACACAGACAACATACGCATGCAAAACTTCATAATTTGAATTGTGTGTGCAACTGAATAAATTGGCTTCTGTGTCATCTTAAGTGGAAAGACCCTAATGTTGGGAAAAATAAAAGACAAAAGGATAAGGGGATGACAGAGGACCAGATGGTTGAATGGCACCACTGATTGAGTGGACATGAGTTTGAGCAAGTTCCAGGCGATAGCGAAGGACTGGGAAGCCCGATGTGCCACAGCCAATGAGGTAGCAAACAGTCAGAGACAACTGAGTAACTAAACTACTAAGTGAAGGAATTTTATAAAGTGGAGGTAAATAGATGAGTAATTCCAACTGGAATCAATGTGGCTTAACCTTGAACCTAAGGTTTTATCTCAGTTCACCCTGGAGGTATGCAACCATTGTATTCTGCTCCCTACTTTCCCTCCTGGAAATAAGGCATTCTTGCATCCTTCTGTCATCATGGAAGAAAGAATGGTACAACAGTCTGTATTAATCTGACCTGGGCCAGTATCCTCAGAGGACTCTTATCCCTTTAAGATGCTACAACTTGTGAATGATTGGCTGGGCAGCTTAAAATATCATAGAGACACTTGAGGCAGGACATGTGATTTATAGACATATTTTTCTTCTTTTGCATGGTTGTACACACACACATGGGTTTCCTAGGTGTCACAGTGAAAAAGAATCCACCTGCCAATGCAGGAGATGCAAGATACCTGGGATCAATTCTTGGTTGAAGGCAGGAAGATCTCCTGGAGTAGGAAACAGCAGTCTGCTCTGGTACTCTAGCCTGGGAAATTCCATGGAGAGAGGAGACTGGCAGGCTACAGTCCATGAGGTCGCAAACAGTCAGACACAACTGAGTAACTGACACATAAGTGCGAGCCAACACGCACACACACATTTATTTTTCTTCTAACTTAGAGTAGGATTTATTTCTAAAATAACTATGATTCAAAGCTATCTTTTTATTGTTCTATAATTCACAAACTGTAAAATATGCCACTTTAAAATGTAAAACTCAGTAGTTTTAGTATATTCATTAGATTGTAAAACTCTCACCAAGACTTAATTCCAAAACATTTTCATCATCCCCAAAAGGAACCCCATACATATTAAGTGGTCACTCCTTATTTTCCCTATCCCTCTCAAGCTCTGATAATCACTAATCTACATTATGTCCTATTCATTTACTATTCTGAACATGTCATATAAAAGGAATCATACAATATGTGGCCTTTTGTGCCTTACTTCCTTCCCTTAGTATTGGATTTTCAAGATACATCCATATGTCGTACCATGTATCAACATTCCAATACTTTTTATGACTGAATAATACTCTACTGTGTGAACATAACACACTATTTTTCCCATCCAGCTGGGCAATTAGGCAAACATATGAAATAAAGTAATCCAGACTGATAAAAACAAAACTACTTTCAGATGACCTGATCTTCTACATAGAAATTATGTAGGAATCCCCTAAAACTTTATTAGAGATAACTAGTATAGTCATCACGGTTGCAAAGTACAAGATCAATACACAAAATATACAATACGTTTTGCAATTCCCTGGTGGTCCAGTGGTAAGGACACTTATCCCTTTAAGATGCTACAACTTGTGAATGATTGGCTGGGCAGCTTAAAATATCATAGAGACACTTGAGGCAGGACATGTGATTTATAGACATATTTTTCTTCTTTTGCATGGTTGTACACACACACATGGGTTTCCTAGGTGTCACAGTGAAAAAGAATCCACCTGCCAATGCAGGAGATGCAAGATACCTGGGATCAATTCTTGGTTGAAGGCAGGAAGATCTCCTGGAGTAGGAAACAGCAGTCTGCTCTGGTACTCTAGCCTGGGAAATTCCATGGAGAGAGGAGACTGGCAGGCTACAGTCCATGAGATCGCAAACAGTCAGACACAACTGAGTAACTGACACATAAGTGCGAGCCAACACGCACACACACATTTATTTTTCTTCTAACTTAGAGTAGGATTTATTTCTAAAATAACTATGATTCAAAGCTATCTTTTTATTGTTCTATAATTCACAAACTGTAAAATATGCCACTTTAAAATGTAAAACTCAGTAGTTTTAGTATATTCATTAGATTGTAAAACTCTCACCAAGACTTAATTCCAAAACATTTTCATCATCCCCAAAAGGAACCCCATACATATTAAGTGGTCACTCCTTATTTTCCCTATCCCTCTCAAGCTCTGATAATCACTAATCTACATTATGTCCTATTCATTTACTATTCTGAACATGTCATATAAAAGGAATCATACAATATGTGGCCTTTTGTGCCTTACTTCCTTCCCTTAGTATTGGATTTTCAAGATACATCCATATGTCGTACCATGTATCAACATTCCAATACTTTTTATGACTGAATAATACTCTACTGTGTGAACATAACACACTATTTTTCCCATCCAGCTGGGCAATTAGGCAAACATATGAAATAAAGTAATCCAGACTGATAAAAAAAAAAAAAACTACTTTCAGATGACATGATCTTCTACATAGAAATTATGTAGGAATCCCCTAAAACTTTATTAGAGATAACTAGTATAGTCATCACGGTTGCAAAGTACAAGATCAATATACAAAAATATACAATAGCAATGAATAATCTAAAAACAAAATTAAGAAAAAAAATCTCATCAATAGTAGCACTGAAGGGCTTCCCCTGGTGGTCCAGTGGGTAAGGACACTGCCTTGCAGTGCAAGGGGCGCCGGTTCGATCCCTGGCCTGGGAAGATCCCACGTGCCGCGGAGCGGCTGGACCGATGTGTCCAACTACAGAGCCGGTGTTCTGGAGCATACGTGCCCAGAGCCGGCACTCTGTGACAACAGAGGCCACCATGATAGGAGGCCCACATGGGCCAAAGAACAAAGATGGATGAAAATGGACAAATGAAAGACCAATAGAAGTGGACCGCCTGCTCCCCTCCCTCCCCACCCTCAGCTCTACCAAAATAAATAAATAAATAAATCTTTAAAAAAAAAAAAAAAAAAAAAAAAACAACCTGGTAACATACTTCTTTGCATTTTCACATTTGGTATAACAAGAGATGGGCTTCCCTTATGGCTCAGATAGTAAAGAATCCACCTGCAATGTGGGAAACCTAGGTTCGATCCCTGGGTCATGAAGGTCCCCTGGAGAAGGGAAAGGCTACCCACTCCAGTATTCTTGCCTGGAGAAGTCCATGGCTCGATTTATGGATCACCAAGAGTAGGACACGGCTGAGAAAACTTTCACTCACTTATAGCAAAAGATGCTGTGGTAATACTATGATAGCCAGGAGAAATATCTCCTTTTTATAGATTAAAAATAATACATAGCATCATCATCATCATAACTCACACTTATTGAATGTTTGCTTTGTGTAAGACACTGTGCTAAACACTTAATCATTGTAAATGTCCTATGAGATTTATTCTATTACTAATATCAGTTGCATACAAAGAATCAGATACCACTAAGCATACACACTCCAGCCCCTGGGACCATGCAGGTGAATGAGATGGCTGACTGTACTGTGATTTGAGAAGATCCGGGAAGATAATATAACTTCATAAACCCTTGTCTTAAATCTCCTCAAATGATATTGAATATTAATTTCTCTTTCTTCACAACTGTTCTATGTTCAAAAAACTCATATTTTTAAAATGGCCATGGGAAGAATTTTCAACTTTTATTTAACATGGAATTTTTTGAATTTAGGCCACGAAGAATAGAAACTGCTGTGAGAAGAAGTATGTGTTTGTGCATGTCTGTATGTGCATGTGTGCAAGTACTTAAATATGTGCATGTGTATATGTGCATTTATGTGTCCAGGCAATAAGAGAGGAGGTTAGTGGAATAGGAGTATACCCTAAACAGATCATCTATCCACCTTTATCCACTGTACGTTTTTCCCAATGTGGACTTAGGATAGGGTTTAAGGCATAAAAATGGTTCAAGCTGGAGAACTATGGGAGGGAAATGGTAGATGAAGGATGAGTAGATTTCTGTCTTTTACCTATATATAAAGTATACATCATTTTACAGAATATTAAAATGCCATAATCTGTCAGACACACAAGGAAAATAAAAGCATGGGTAACAGAAGGAGGCTGATGAGAGTTTACACATATTATGTCTGCAACCTCTGGCAAGTTGATTGACATTCTCAGCACCTCTGTGTTGTCTTGGGGGTTCCCAATGGCTCAGGTGATAAAGAATCTGCCCGCAACACGGGAGACCCACGTTTGATCCTTGGGTTGGGAAGATCCTCTGAAGAAGGAAATGACAACCCATTCCAATATTCTTGCCTGGAGAAGAGTTTACATGCACTAGCTCTGGAATCTCTGGCAAGTTGATTGAAATCTCTACACCTCTGTGTAGTAGAGCTGTACAGAAATGAGACCAGGCCTTTTCCTTCAGTTCCTGGAAGATAATGTTTCTTTGCCTGGGTCTTTGGGCTAAAGAGACAATAACAATCTGATTTAGAGTAGGTGCTCGGATATTAGTCAGCTTGGAAATTCAAATTAACCATGTGGGCAACGAATCAGTCATGTCTATATAATAGAGTCTGAATTAAATCTGTGAGCACTGAGGCTTGAGTGAACTTTCTTGGTTGGTAATGCCTCCTGCATATGGTCACACAACAATGCTAGGAAAGTAACGTGTCCTCACTCCACAGGGAGAGGATAATGTAAGCTCCGTATTTGGTATTTCTTCGGGTTCTGTCCTATGTACTTTCCTTAGCTGATTTTAATTTATGTCCTTTCACTATGCCTTTGTGTGTGCTAAGTTGCTTCAGTGATATCCTACTTTTTGCAACCCTATGGACTGTAGCCTGCCAGGTTCCTCTGTCCACGGGATTTTCCAGATGAGAATACGGCACTGGGTTGCCAGGTCCTTCTCCAAGGGATCTTCTTGACCCAGGGATTGAACCTGACTCTCTTACAAGAATTAATTCATTATTCTTTAGGGAAGTGTTGAGTGCCTACTTCATGTGAGGCATTGTGCTAAGTGTTGGAGATGCAACAGGGAGCAAAGAAGATATGATACTAGCATTCATTGGTTTTACTCACTAACAATATAGAGGATAATACAGAATTAAAATCTTTATAAGTATTATGAAAAAGCTGAAGAAGATATGGTTAAATATAATAGTAAGTGACACTGGCAGGGCCTGAACTCAGATTTTTGAAGACTAGCATTATTTCAATTGTAGTCTATGGCCTATGACAAGTCTAAAAGAATCACAAACCATCCTGTCTTCTTTTGAATGCCAGAGTTTCTCTTAACACAGGATTCTCAGTCCTAAACCTAGAACAATCCTAGGCAAGCCAAGAGGACATGTTAAAAGGCCTAGTGTTCAGTGACTTGATATTTCCTATTGTAAGGCCAGTTCATGGAATGTGTGGACTTTCTCAGGGAATGTGTCTAGAAACAGAAGGAAGATGACCCAGAAATTGTAAATCTCAAAGACCACTCATGGGAAAAGTCACTGCCAGGTACATCTTGGAGACCAGGCTGTCTTGGCAATAAGCCCCAGACCATCTTGGTTAAAGGGTTGCTCCAGATGGAGAAGAAATCTCGAGTGTGGTCAGGAAGTGAAATCAAGAGCACATACTTCAGGTCAATTTCAGAAGGTATGGTTCTCATGTATCATTTTATTAAAGTAAGTCTGTATCTTAAAACCACCTGCAATTACCCAAATAGCTAATTTATGTAAGTCACACAGAAACACATTTCAGGAGCAAAACAGAGCTTTCAACCAGCAAAGGCAATTGTGCAGCAGAGCTGTACAGTTCCTGTAAGTGTCCAAGGCCAGCTGGATCCTGAGCTCTTATGCTTCATATTAAAGAAAACAAAAGAATTTTTACATTCAAGGAGCCTGACTCATGCAAGGCTAATTAGAAATGGGAGTTGAAGCTCAAAACACCCCAGAGTGGACCCAGGAGACACTGGTGGTTCAGGAAGTGTCGAATAAGTGTAGGTATAGTGCAAAATATTTCAGTGCACAATCTTGGGGTTGGAAGAATTCTCACACCTGAGACAATGGCATTCTTCCTGTCAGTTGGAAGCTGTGTCCAATTTTTATATTGTCCATCAACCGATTTATCCCTAGGAGAGTCATACAGATTTGTATTCAATAGGCTCTAGGAGAAGTTGAGGTACTCTTAGAGGCCTACCAGGCCTGTGCCTATTAACCTTTGAAGAAAAGTGTCCTGAAAAAGTTCTTTCTCATTAAATGGGTATGACTTGGGTTGAGTAAAACCAACCTTGCTACCCAAGCCACAAATAATGGGGCCAGGAATTTGTACATGAATGCAGAAGGGAGATGGGGCACACTCATGACATTTTCACTGTATCACCTCAGTTTGGGGTGGCACAGACATCACCAAAGAGCACAAGAAGCCTACAGGTGATCCATTCGGATTCCTGACTAGGTCAAACTATCTGCTGCAAGATGAGAGTGAATCACTCTTCCTCTTGCATCTCTTCTTTCCTTCCCCTACTTTACCTCCCTTCTCTATTTTTTCATAAGACAGAATGCAGCAAAATCTGATAATAAACTGTACATACTAGAAGTAACAGCTATTGAGGACTTTTTTTTTTTTTTCAAAACACTTTCAGAGATTGTTTTCCCTGAAGCTAAGAAGGCAGACTAGAGTAGTAGCAGTTAAGAGACTGGACATGTGGAATGAAATAAACAAGAGTGAGTCTTCTCACTCACTGTGGGACCTTGAGTCATTTAATCTTCTTAAATCTCAATTTCATCATCTGTAAAAGTGAGGATTAAATGAAGTACTGAATGTAAAATGCTTTGGAGCACAATAAAACAGAGCTTTCAACCAGCAAAGGCAATTGTGCAGCAGAGCTGTACAGTTCCTGTAAGTGTCCAAGGCCAGCTGGATCCTGAGCTCTTATGCTTCATATTAAAGAAAACAAAAGAATTTTTACATTCAAGGAGCCTGACTCATGCAAGGCTAATTAGAAATGGGAGTTGAAGCTCAAAACACCCCAGAGTGGACCCAGGAGACACTGGTGGTTCAGGAAGTGTCGAATAAGTGTAGGTATAGTGCAAAATATTTCAGTGCACAATCTTGGGGTTGGAAGAATTCTCACACCTGAGACAATGGCATTCTTCCTGTCAGTTGGAAGCTGTGTCCAATTTTTATATTGTCCATCAACCGATTTATCCCTAGGAGAGTCATACAGATTTGTATTCAATAGGCTCTAGGAGAAGTTGAGGTACTCTTAGAGGCCTACCAGGCCTGTGCCTATTAACCTTTGAAGAAAAGTGTCCTGAAAAAGTTCTTTCTCATTAAATGGGTATGACTTGGGTTGAGTAAAACCAACCTTGCTACCCAAGCCACAAATAATGGGGCCAGGAATTTGTACATGAATGCAGAAGGGAGATGGGGCACACTCATGACATTTTCACTGTATCACCTCAGTTTGGGGTGGCACAGACATCACCAAAGAGCACAAGAAGCCTACAGGTGATCCATTCGGATTCCTGACTAGGTCAAACTATCTGCTGCAAGATGAGAGTGAATCACTCTTCCTCTTGCATCTCTTCTTTCCTTCCCCTACTTTACCTCCCTTCTCTATTTTTTCATAAGACAGAATGCAGCAAAATCTGATAATAAACTGTACATACTAGAAGTAACAGCTATTGAGGACTTTTTTTTTTTTTCAAAACACTTTCAGAGATTGTTTTCCCTGAAGCTAAGAAGGCAGACTAGAGTAGTAGCAGTTAAGAGACTGGACATGTGGAATGAAATAAACAAGAGTGAGTCTTCTCACTCACTGTGGGACCTTAGACAAGTCATTTAATCTTCTTAAATCTCAATTTCATCATCTGTAAAAGTGAGGATTAAATGAAGTACTGAATGTAAAATGCTTAAAGAGTGGCTGGAGCACAATAAAACAGTCATTATACTCAACACTGGCTATTGTTTTCATTATTACATTATGATTCCTCCTACTGCCATTACTACAACTAATAACACTCTTGACAAACAGCAGGGGTCTGATAAAATGGACTCAGAATGAGTAAGTTCTGTGCCATCAGGGACAGAAAAGGAATGTTGGTTTGTCTGGGGCATCACTCTAGAAGAACCTAGGCTAGGTGGGGGACCATGGGGCCTATTAGTGTTGAGAGAGGTAGAGAAGAATGCAGAGAATCAAAAGAATAACGGGGAACCAGTTCACCTACCACACAATTTAGTTTACCTGTGCACTTGTTGGAAAATCTTGTACATTCACTTCTATATGTTTACTCTTCTTTTGTCAGACTGAAAAAGGTTTTAGAGTTGAGAATGTGAAAAACAAGGGCCATGTTAGCATCCCCAAATGAGAGGAGGTGTCTAATAGTGCATGGAGAAGGAGTACCATGGCTGAAAATAGGTAGGAGGAGTAGGAACACTCCATGCATTTAAGGAAGAAAACAGTGGTAACCTACTTAAATGAAAATCAATTTTAGTGGCTTCTTTATTACACTTTTATGGTCTACAAAGTTCCATCATTTTCATGCTGCAGAGTGAATGGTATGTAATTCTATACCAATGATAAATTTTTCGTTAGAAGAAGAGAAGGTTTTAACATTTTAATAAGAATTATTTCCCTAGACCCTTTATCCGGTATTCAAGCCATTTAATTTGTATGGCCATATCTCTGATTCACAAAACTTCAAGTGACACTAATCAGGCTCACCTATTTTAATGCACAAGAATGCTAATCCAGTATGACTCTACTCTTTAGCCAAAATATTAAAGCTTTTCTTTACCTTAAAGCAGAATTTAAGATTAGCAATAAAATTCAACATTTTGGTATTATCTACTTACTTTACTGATGTTTCATTCATTGGAGATTAACTTTAATAAGTGGGTCTCTATTTCAAAGTACACAGTTATGTCTGGGATTTTCAGGGACAAGTCATTTAATCTTCTTAAATCTCAATTTCATCATCTGTAAAAGTGAGGATTAAATGAAGTACTGAATGTAAAATGCTTAAAGAGTGGCTGGAGCACAATAAAACAGTCATTATACTCAACACTGGCTATTGTTTTCATTATTACATTATGATTCCTCCTACTGCCATTACTACAACTAATAACACTCTTGACAAACAGCAGGGGTCTGATAAAATGGACTCAGAATGAGTAAGTTCTGTGCCATCAGGGACAGAAAAGGAATGTTGGTTTGTCTGGGGCATCACTCTAGAAGAACCTAGGCTAGGTGGGGGACCATGGGGCCTATTAGTGTTGAGAGAGGTAGAGAAGAATGCAGAGAATCAAAAGAATAACGGGGAACCAGTTCACCTACCACACAATTTAGTTTACCTGTGCACTTGTTGGAAAATCTTGTACATTCACTTCTATATGTTTACTCTTCTTTTGTCAGACTGAAAAAGGTTTTAGAGTTGAGAATGTGAAAAACAAGGGCCATGTTAGCATCCCCAAATGAGAGGAGGTGTCTAATAGTGCATGGAGAAGGAGTACCATGGCTGAAAATAGGTAGGAGGAGTAGGAACACTCCATGCATTTAAGGAAGAAAACAGCGGTAACCTACTTAAATGAAAATCAATTTTAGTGGCTTCTTTATTACACTTTTATGGTCTACAAAGTTCCATCATTTTCATGCTGCAGAGTGAATGGTATGTAATTCTATACCAATGATAAATTTTTCGTTAGAAGAAGAGAAGGTTTTAACATTTTAATAAGAATTATTTCCCTAGACCCTTTATCCGGTATTCAAGCCATTTAATTTGTATGGCCATATCTCTGATTCACAAAACTTCAAGTGACACTAATCAGGCTCACCTATTTTAATGCACAAGAATGCTAATCCAGTATGACTCTACTCTTTAGCCAAAATATTAAAGCTTTTCTTTACCTTAAAGCAGAATTTAAGATTAGCAATAAAATTCAACATTTTGGTATTATCTACTTACTTTACTGATGTTACATTCATTGGAGATTAACTCGCATTAATAAGTGGGTCTCTATTTCAAAGTACACAGTTATGTCTGGGATTTTCAGGGGACTCTTCTAATCCTAACAACCCATGTAGCATGACACTAAAGGTGAAATTTATAATAAGAAAAACAAACAAAGCAATTAAATAAAAGACAGCATAACCTAGATCCTTCTCTAGGTTTTGCTCTTTCTAGATTTATTATTGTAATAAGCCCTCATTAATGTGGATTTCATAAAAGCAAGTTTTCTGATCATTTGGGCACAGGCTGAGCTTAAGTTAACCTTGTATTGTCTATGAAGAAAGGCTTTGCTACGCAAATTAACGGTATAAACAAAAATGCTGGAGGAATATTCAAACTACTTAATAGACCAAACAGCACTTTCAAATACTTTAATTCCAGTCACATTATTACAGTGATTACAATTACAAGTGAATCTTATCTTTTATTAAGGCAGGCCCAGCGTGATTCTTACTCATCATAAACTACCCAGCACTACTTCTCACATATTTTACTGTTTGGATTCCTCACCAGTTCAGACTGGTTTCTCCTACAATTCACCTGAATTAATAGTGATTGACCAACTAACATGATAATGTAAACCAAATGTTCTCCAGTAAAATTTCTTCTTAAATAGTGACTACCATTTAGATTGATGTTCTGGCTTACACAGTATTCTTTTCTGGAAGAGCTTCATAAATATTATGTTAACATTTTTAACACCTCCCTTTAAACAGCTTGACATTTCCAGTATGTCTTGGAGAAAGAATCATGCAGTGGAGTATGTTAAAGACATGTGTTTCAAACGTGTTATTAATACAAAAATACATTACTCCAAACAAACTGTGACAAGGTTCATGAACGACATAGTCAGAAGTGTCCCCTTCCTTTCAGAGCTAAGAAAGTGACTGGAGATTCAAGAATACAAAAGCAATCCCAGCACTGAATCTCAAGGAAATAGGCTTTAAATATTTTCTTTCCTCAAATTTTACATGACATTATATAATTGAGGTTGAGGCAAAATGGAAAGAGAGCCCAGTAAAGAAAATGAATATTTCATGAAATCAGGACCTAAGCACTGATCATAAACTTTTCTTTATTTTGATGTTACATTCTTTGGGAGATTAACTCGCATTAATAAGTGGGTCTCTATTTCAAAGTACACAGTTATGTCTGGGATTTTCAGGGGACTCTTCTAATCCTAACAACCCATGTAGCATGACACTAAAGGTGAAATTTATAATAAGAAAAACAAACAAAGCAATTAAATAAAAGACAGCATAACCTAGATCCTTCTCTAGGTTTTGCTCTTTCTAGATTTATTATTGTAATAAGCCCTCATTAATGTGGATTTCATAAAAGCAAGTTTTCTGATCATTTGGGCACAGGCTGAGCTTAAGTTAACCTTGTATTGTCTATGAAGAAAGGCTTTGCTACGCAAATTAACGGTATAAACAAAAATGCTGGAGGAATATTCAAACTACTTAATAGACCAAACAGCACTTTCAAATACTTTAATTCCAGTCACATTATTACAGTGATTACAATTACAAGTGAATCTTATCTTTTATTAAGGCAGGCCCAGCGTGACTCTTACTCATCATAAACTACCCAGCACTACTTCTCACATATTTTACTGTTTGGATTCCTCACCAGTTCAGACTGGTTTCTCCTACAATTCACCTGAATTAATAGTGATTGACCAACTAACATGATAATGTAAACCAAATGTTCTCCAGTAAAATTTCTTCTTAAATAGTGACTACCATTTAGATTGATGTTCTGGCTTACACAGTATTCTTTTCTGGAAGAGCTTCATAAATATTATGTTAACATTTTTAACACCTCCCTTTAAACAGCTTGACATTTCCAGTATGTCTTGGAGAAAGAATCATGCAGTGGAGTATGTTAAAGACATGTGTTTCAAACGTGTTATTAATACAAAAATACATTACTCCAAACAAACTGTGACAAGGTTCATGAACGACATAGTCAGAAGTGTCCCCTTCCTTTCAGAGCTAAGAAAGTGACTGGAGATTCAAGAATACAAAAGCAATCCCAGCACTGAATCTCAAGGAAATAGGCTTTAAATATTTTCTTTCCTCAAATTTTACATGACATTATATAATTGAGGTTGAGGCAAAATGGAAAGAGAGCCCAGTAAAGAAAATGAATATTTCATGAAATCAGGACCTAAGCACTGATCATAAACTTTTCACAAATCCTCACAATACAATTAAGTAGAGGTTGGTATTATCATTACCCCCATTTATAGCTGAGGAAACTGATAAACAAAGAGAGTAGATGACAGTCATAGGTTTACATGAGTAGTAAGCAGTAGAGCTGAGACTTGACCCACAGTGTGACTCTAAACCCTAAGCATTTATAAACTCATCTCTAGCAAATCAAACTGCTCTCTGTCTTCAGCCTTTCTTATACTTGGTGAGGCAGTTCAGGAGATTCCTTTGTGTCACTTGTTGCTGTTGCTGTTATTGTTCAGAAGCTAAGTCATGTCCAACTCTTTGGGACCCCATGAACTGCAGCACACCAGGCTTCTGGGTCCTTCACTATCTCTGGGAGTTTGCTCAAACTCACGTCCATCGAGTCAGTGATGCTATTAAACCATTTCATCCTTGGTTACCCCCTTTTCCTGCCCGCAATTTTTCCTAGCATCAGGATCTTTTCCAATGAGCTGGCTTTTTGAATCAGGTGGCCAAAGTATTGGAGCTTCAGCATGAATCCTTCCAATGAATATTCATGGTTGAGTTCCTTTAGAATTGACAGATTTGATCTTGCTATCCAAGGGATCCTCAAGAGTTTCACTTAAGGTACTGATAAATCCTCAGTTATCTCAGCTGACTAGCATTCCATACTGTTAAGATCTGGATCACAAAGACCAATGCACACACTTAATTTTAATCTATTTTAAACTCACCTAATTTTTGTGTTTCATGGCCTTTGACCATATCCCCAACTATAGGTAGTCACCACCCAAAGGCAATAAATATTGCAGATAAGGAGGATGGAAGAGAGGAAAGCATGTTGCTTTGTCTAAAAGTGAATGTCTCAAGGATGGTGGGAAAGAAAGAATTATGAGTCTCATTTTACAGATTTGATAACAAGAATCAAGGATGCTCAGTGACTTGGCCAGTGTCACAGAGTTAAGGAGTCCATTAAGTGGCAGGATCAGAATTCGAACCTAGTTTTGTCTATGCCAAAGTTCATGCCATTTGTATTTCACCACATGGATTACAATTAGCAAAATGGAAAGAGAGCCCAGTAAAGAAAATGAATATTTCATGAAATCAGGACCTAAGCACTGATCATAAACTTTTCACAAATCCTCACAATACAATTAAGTAGAGGTTGGTATTATCATTACCCCCATTTATAGCTGAGGAAACTGATAAACAAAGAGAGTAGATGACAGTCATAGGTTTACATGAGTAGTAAGCAGTAGAGCTGAGACTTGACCCACAGTGTGACTCTAAACCCTAAGCATTTATAAACTCATCTCTAGCAAATCAAACTGCTCTCTGTCTTCAGCCTTTCTTATACTTGGTGAGGCAGTTCAGGAGATTCCTTTGTGTCACTTGTTGCTGTTGCTGTTATTGTTCAGAAGCTAAGTCATGTCCAACTCTTTGGGACCCCATGAACTGCAGCACACCAGGCTTCTGGGTCCTTCACTATCTCTGGGAGTTTGCTCAAACTCACGTCCATCGAGTCAGTGATGCTATTAAACCATTTCATCCTTGGTTACCCCCTTTTCCTGCCCGCAATTTTTCCTAGCATCAGGATCTTTTCCAATGAGCTGGCTTTTTGAATCAGGTGGCCAAAGTATTGGAGCTTCAGCATGAATCCTTCCAATGAATATTCATGGTTGAGTTCCTTTAGAATTGACAGATTTGATCTTGCTATCCAAGGGATCCTCAAGAGTTTCACTTAAGGTACTGATAAATCCTCAGTTATCTCAGCTGACTAGCATTCCATACTGTTAAGATCTGGATCACAAAGACCAATGCACACACTTAATTTTAATCTATTTTAAACTCACCTAATTTTTGTGTTTCATGGCCTTTGACCATATCCCCAACTATAGGTAGTCACCACCCAAAGGCAATAAATATTGCAGATAAGGAGGATGGAAGAGAGGAAAGCATGTTGCTTTGTCTAAAAGTGAATGTCTCAAGGATGGTGGGAAAGAAAGAATTATGAGTCTCATTTTACAGATTTGATAACAAGAATCAAGGATGCTCAGTGACTTGGCCAGTGTCACAGAGTTAAGGAGTCCATTAAGTGGCAGGATCAGAATTCGAACCTAGTTTTGTCTATGCCAAAGTTCATGCCATTTGTATTTCACCACATGGATTACCAAAGGCTTTCTGGAGCTAGATGGGCTAGGTTTGCATCTGCCCTCTAATGCTTTCTCTCTTGGATAAGGTACCTAATCTCTCTGACTTGCTTCTTAGATCTGTTAATAGAACCTATAATATGGGCTTGTGAAGATTAAGCAGGATAATGTATCTTGAGGAAAACACTGATATCCCAGTACCCAAAAGTGTCTTCCTCACATTGTTGTTTTCTTATCTGAGCTCCTGATTTCTGTTCTTTGGATTTTCACTGCCAGTAATAGCCAATGACCACAGATGGCTATTAAACTTAAACTAATTATAATTATTCAAAATTTAAAACACAGTTCCTCAGGCAGACTAGATATATTTCAAGTAGTCAACAGCCACATGGAGCTAAGAGCTACAGTATCAAGTAGTTACAGATTTATAATATTTTTCCACATGGCATGAAGTTGCACTAGAAATAAAGAAAAACCACATAGGCTTATATATACATGTGTATGTAAATACACAGAAAGGGGGCTGCAAAGATGCAAATGAGGTCATTGAGAATGGGATAGGAAGTTAAGCATGAACTTCATGTTTTGTTCTATAAACTTTCATGTTGTTTGAAAAGTGAGTATGTTTATTATTACTTTTGAAATGTAAGAAAACACACAAAAAACTCTTCACGACTAATTCAGGTGTATGTATAGCAGCAAACAACAAAACTCTGCAAAATAAAAATAAATTTAAAAACTAATATAAGAAAAGGGGGGGGGAAGCAAATTTGAGGGAAATATATTGTTTTCAGATATTAGGATCAGGAAGGTCTTCCTCAGAAATAGAGAAAAGCCTAAAGAGTAAGGGCCAGTGTCCTTCATGGCAGAGGATGATTCACCTAAGAACTCTGCTTGGATGTTTCCTCAGTGACTGGCACACAGCAAATATTTGCTACAAAATAAAATATTAATTGGGCTTCCCGGGGCTTCCCCTGGTGGTCCAGTGGGTAAGGACACTGCCTTGCAGTGCAAGGGGCGCCGGTTCGATCCCTGGCCTGGGAAGATCTCACGTGCCGCGGAGCGGCTGGACTGATGTGTCTGATTACCTAGCTGGAGCTCTGGAGTGCATGTGTCCAGAGCCGGCGCTCTGCAGTGACAGACACCACCACAATGGGAGGCCCACAGGAGCCAAAGAATAAAGACGGATGAAAATGGAGAAACGAAAGACCAATAGAAGTGGCCTGCCTGCTCCCCTCCCTCCCCAACCTGACCTCTGCCCAAAATAAATAAATAAATAAATAAATCTTTAAAAAAAAATGGGCTTCCCTAGTGGCTCAGCAGGTAAAGAAACTGCCTGCAAGGCAGGAGACACAGGGGACTTAAGTTGGATCCTTGGGCCTGGAAGATCCCCTGCAGAAGGAAAATGGCAACCCAATCCAGTATTCTTGCGTGGGAAATGCGATGGACAGAAGAGCCTGGTGGGTTACAGTCCATGGGGTCACAGAGAGTCGGACATAACAAATGACTGAGCATGCACACATCCTCCAAGGCACAAAACAGTGCCTTCAGCCTGGCCTTGCCCAGTCCCCTTTGATTCCCAAGCCACAGTTAGAGCAACTCTTGAAATATCAGGCAAATATCAAGCATATCAAGAAAATCCCAAACTGTTCAACACCCAGCAAAAGAAGTTACAATGTACCCTTCGTCCCTCAGGCAAGGGGCCAATGAGCAGGGGCTAGCCATGCTGAGTTGCTTGTCACCTGAGAGAGAACATCCTGAATTATTCCATGGCTCCTCACCAAAAGGTTGATGGAGTAAAGCAAGAAACAGAAAATCAATTCCAATGAGAACAATAGCTTTTAACTTTAAGATTAAAGGAGAAAAGCTGATAATGCAAGGGCTCTGAGAATTCAACTCCTGTTGGAAGAAAAAAAAATGATTACCTCTAAGCCTCCTACTTCCTTACCACTGCCACTACCTGGCTCTTGATTCATTTTCCCTAGGAGGAGGTTTTCCTCACCTACTTCTATCCTGAGGGACAGATCAAGGAGCAATGTGGCTAAAAGCACAAAGAGGCTCATTAGTGACTGCCACATTAAGGCTTTCCAGACACTTTTTCTTCCTACCCTGACAAATTTTAAAAGACAGCAAAATCAGACGCAGCATCAACAATCTCAAAAATGGAAGCATTAAATGCAAAGGGAACAATTTCTTGCATCCAATCAACCATTTTACATGTTTTGCAGCATTCCAAATCCTCAGGAATTTAAAGAGCAATGCACTGCCTCTTTAGAACCCTGGGATAATTGAATATTAGCCTAAGATTTTTTTCTGGTGCAATCAATCACTGAGCATGATGTTGCCTGACAACACTTAATGAAAGTTGACAGATTCATTTCTGCTAGGTAAAAGAAGTCAGATGCCCACTACAGAGCACTACATTCTTTCTAATTAGTACTCACTCATAGATCCAGGAGTTAGGCAGGAACATATTAATACTCTGAAGAAACAGAAGTCATGAACTTCCTGTCACAACAGCTCTTAATAATGTTAATACTGGTAGAGACTTTGGAGAGATTGTCTGAGGCAAACCCACCCATAGTACAGATGAAAAAACAGACTTTGAGGAGGAGAACATAGATTTCATTCATCTCAGAGTAGAGCCTGGAACCTAAGTCCCTTTATATCTAGATTACTCATTGATCTAACTTACTGATAAAAGACTGTTTTGAAAGGTCAGCATGGCACAAGGGACTGACAAACACAGAAGAACAAATTTATGTACTAGTTTCTGAAGTTCTGGCAGGTGGATTTGGCAGTAGCTCTGGTCATAACATTGATAAAACTGGAGCATATTTCAAGGTCATCAAGAAGGCCAGGTATTTTCTTGATATGTAAAATTGCAAAAAGGGAAGACTGCAGTCATACGTTTAAATGATAGTAGGAAACACTCACGTGGGTTTGACTTGTGTCCTGTTTTCCCCTTCTGCTCTCCTGGAATAAAGCATCAAGGCAGAGCCTATTCTTCAACTATTCATTTCATTTTAGGAGAAAGTAAAGTAGATTTATGTGCTCCTTAATATTCATGAACCATTTCCTAGGAGGAGGTTTTCCTCCCCTTCTACCTGAGGGACAGATCAAGGAGCAATGTGGCTAAAAGCACAAAGAGGCTCATTAGTGACTGCCACATTAAGGCTTTCCAGACACTTTTTCTTCCTACCCTGACAAATTTTAAAAGACAGCAAAATCAGACGCAGCATCAACAATCTCAAAAATGGAAGCATTAAATGCAAAGGGAACAATTTCTTGCATCCAATCAACCATTTTACATGTTTTGCAGCATTCCAAATCCTCAGGAATTTAAAGAGCAATGCACTGCCTCTTTAGAACCCTGGGATAATTGAATATTAGCCTAAGATTTTTTTCTGGTGCAATCAATCACTGAGCATGATGTTGCCTGACAACACTTAATGAAAGTTGACAGATTCATTTCTGCTAGGTAAAAGAAGTCAGATGCCCACTACAGAGCACTACATTCTTTCTAATTAGTACTCACTCATAGATCCAGGAGTTAGGCAGGAACATATTAATACTCTGAAGAAACAGAAGTCATGAACTTCCTGTCACAACAGCTCTTAATAATGTTAATACTGGTAGAGACTTTGGAGAGATTGTCTGAGGCAAACCCACCCATAGTACAGATGAAAAAACAGACTTTGAGGAGGAGAACATAGATTTCATTCATCTCAGAGTAGAGCCTGGAACCTAAGTCCCTTTATATCTAGATTACTCATTGATCTAACTTACTGATAAAAGACTGTTTTGAAAGGTCAGCATGGCACAAGGGACTGACAAACACAGAAGAACAAATTTATGTACTAGTTTCTGAAGTTCTGGCAGGTGGATTTGGCAGTAGCTCTGGTCATAACATTGATAAAACTGGAGCATATTTCAAGGTCATCAAGAAGGCCAGGTATTTTCTTGATATGTAAAATTGCAAAAAGGGAAGACTGCAGTCATACGTTTAAATGATAGTAGGAAACACTCACGTGGGTTTGACTTGTGTCCTGTTTTCCCCTTCTGCTCTCCTGGAATAAAGCATCAAGGCAGAGCCTATTCTTCAACTATTCATTTCATTTTAGGAGAAAGTAAAGTAGATTTATGTGCTCCTTAATATTCATGAACCAGATCCAGGTGTCTTCTCTCATTATGGTTAATGTCATAAGTTATCATCATATATAGTTATTTTACAATGTTCACTGGACTTTGATATACAATTAACTTACGAATAATCAATACATTTCTGTGGCATATAGTTCTGTGCCTTTTAACTTTTGATAGATTATTGGTAGGATTTTGAACAAGCTATGTACCTCTCTTTACCTTGATCTTCAAAATGGGGATAGTGATAATAGTACCTACTCATAGGGTTGATATGAAACTATTAAAGGTGTTAATATTGAAAGCACTTGGAACAGTGCTTTGCAAACTGATTTATTTAATCCGTTGCACAATAAAACAACTAGACGACATCTAACTCAGACCAAATTCAAACATCTGGGGCAAGGGTTTCTAATGTTGGTTTTATAGCAGAATGTCCTATGGAGCATTTAAAAATATAGATGTTTAGGTTCTATTCCAAACCTGGAATATGAAACTTCAGTGGAGGGACAATTTGGGTGGAAAATGTGTCTATAGTTTGTGTGTCTATAGTTGTGTGCATGTGTCTGTCTATGTGCATTTCCCTACATTTTAAAATTTCCTACAACCAATGGATTAGACATTGATGACTATGTGAGGAAAATTCTAATTTTCTTTGGAAAGGTGAAACCTGAATTTACCAAACTGGTACTCCCTTGTAATTCATCAGCACCAACCAAACATTCCAACTTACCCATAGTGCAAAATTCTTACTGTACCAACCTGACAGCTCTTCTGGTCTAAATGTGGTCTGCATTTAAAGAAATAGCACATTAACATAGCATTTCAAAGAGGACTCTGGGAAGGGTGAGCTTGGGCATATCATTTAGAACTCTACTGCCTCCTCGCCTTAGTTTTCAAGCAGTGTTAGTCACTCAGTCATATCTGAGTCTTTGCAACCCTATGAACTGTAGCTCAGCAGGCTCCTCTGTCCATGGGGATTCTCCAGGCAAGAATACTGGAGTGGGTTGCCATTTCCTTCTCCAGGGGATCTTCCCAACCCAGCGATAGAATCCAGGTCTCCTGCACTGCAGGCAAAGTCTTTACCATCTGAGTCACCAGGGAAGCAAAGTCCACTGTTATATTGCCAGTGAACCAGATCCAGGTGTCTTCTCTCATTATGGTTAATGTCATAAGTTATCATCATATATAGTTATTTTACAATGTTCACTGGACTTTGATATACAATTAACTTACGAATAATCAATACATTTCTGTGGCATATAGTTCTGTGCCTTTTAACTTTTGATAGATTATTGGTAGGATTTTGAACAAGCTATGTACCTCTCTTTACCTTGATCTTCAAAATGGGGATAGTGATAATAGTACCTACTCATAGGGTTGATATGAAACTATTAAAGGTGTTAATATTGAAAGCACTTGGAACAGTGCTTTGCAAACTGATTTATTTAATCCGTTGCACAATAAAACAACTAGACGACATCTAACTCAGACCAAATTCAAACATCTGGGGCAAGGGTTTGTAATGTTGGTTTTATAGCAGAATGTCCTATGGAGCATTTAAAAATATAGATGTTTAGGTTCTATTCCAAACCTGGAATATGAAACTTCAGTGGAGGGACAATTTGGGTGGAAAATGTGTCTATAGTTTGTGTGTCTATAGTTGTGTGCATGTGTCTGTCTATGTGCATTTCCCTACATTTTAAAATTTCCTACAACCAATGGATTAGACATTGATGACTATGTGAGGAAAATTCTAATTTTCTTTGGAAAGGTGAAACCTGAATTTACCAAACTGGTACTCCCTTGTAATTCATCAGCACCAACCAAACATTCCAACTTACCCATAGTGCAAAATTCTTACTGTACCAACCTGACAGCTCTTCTGGTCTAAATGTGGTCTGCATTTAAAGAAATAGCACATTAACATAGCATTTCAAAGAGGACTCTGGGAAGGGTGAGCTTGGGCATATCATTTAGAACTCTACTGCCTCCTCGCCTTAGTTTTCAAGCAGTGTTAGTCACTCAGTCATATCTGAGTCTTTGCAACCCTATGAACTGTAGCTCAGCAGGCTCCTCTGTCCATGGGGATTCTCCAGGCAAGAATACTGGAGTGGGTTGCCATTTCCTTCTCCAGGGGATCTTCCCAACCCAGCGATAGAATCCAGGTCTCCTGCACTGCAGGCAAAGTCTTTACCATCTGAGTCACCAGGGAAGCAAAGTCCACTGTTATATTGCCAGTGCTATTTTTATACCCTTCCCTAATTTGCCTTCTGTAGGCTGAAGCATATTTAATAAAAGCTAATTAAAAATGTGTTTTGAAGGGGAAAAAGGGACCATGGAATTAAAGGAAAGGCGGCACACCATTATAACACTAGTCATCTGAGCACACAGACTTGAGTGTTCTCAAGTTCCTCCCATAAGCCACATTGGTATTTATTAAATCTATGTTGGTCTTTGATGAGTTTCACTACCCTGAGACACCAATCAAAAATACACTTCTATGGGACTGGTTAGTCCAGACATTTATATAACTGACAAATCTACTTGCTCTGTTCCTTACAACCATCATATTTTTCAGTCAAAATGTCAGCAGCTGCTCCTAGTACACATTTGAGTTTAGTCAGTATCACAGTCCGCACTAGTAGGTTTTCCTTCCAGGAACTCTTACTCAGGAAATCAAGCATCATTTTGGATATAAAGTAGTTAGAATTTAATAGGCAACCAAGGATTGGATGTGGTACACAGGCAAGACTGCTAGGGAAATTGATAAAGACATGTTCTGGGATCAGGAAAAAGGTAACTGCCTTACTGAAGTACTATGGAGAAACAAAGACATGATCAACTTTCAAGAATGGGTGCAGAGGACTTCCTGGGTGATATAGTGGATGAGAGTCTGCCTGCCAAGGCAGGTGACTTGGGTTCAATCCCTGCTCAAGGAGGATTCCACATGCTGTGGAACAACTGAGCCTGGGCCCTAAAGCCTGCAAGCTGCAACTACTGAAGCCCATGTACCTTACAGCCCATGTTTCACAACAACATAAACCAGCCATGACAATGAGAAGCCAGCACATAGCAACTAGAGAGTGCCCCACCCTGCTCACCGCAACTAGACAAAGTCCATGTGCAGCAACAAAGGCCTAGCAAAGCCAACAATAAATAAGTAGTTTTCAGAAAAAAAGAGAGAAAAGAATGGGGGCAGGGAGAGAAATTTTGGCATCAGGGTTCAGTAGAAAGCCTTTCAGGTTTCTGTGAGAGTGTATTTCAGCCTACGTCCTATTCAAAGTCTCCACGCCTCTTTTCATTGATATTTCCACAACCAGTAACTTGCAATGTTCAGCTAATTCCAACCTCTCTTTCATCTCCTGGGAGAATGCAACACTAATCTGAAGACCACCTCAGGGAACTTGACTCCAAAGTTGGAAAGCAAGGCAGGGTAGGAGAAGGAGACACAAATACCCAGACTAACCTAAAAAGAATCACCTCTCAACAGCCAGGTAGCCTATCATGGATAACAAATTTAATACAACTTCTGCCTTAGGGAATATTCTATGCAGTAGATCTTAATCACTGCAACTTGTAAAACAGCAATTAAATTAAAACAAAATACAGGAAAGACAACCATTTCTGTCAACAACAATAGCAGCACAACCCTTCTGCCAGCATTTTAGGTAAAAGTGATAGCTTTTTTTGGTATCTGAAGACTAGGAGCATATTTAATTTTTTGCAATGTCCTTCATACTCATCAGTTCTAGCTCTTATCCAAGACTGACAGTAGGTTATTCTCTTAAGGTCACAGTCCTAGTCTTTGATTTTTCCAAAATAGCTTTAGTGCTGCTCTTCCATAACTTAACCAATCTTAGACTAGCAAGGAACAGAAAGAGATGCTCATAAGGGACACTTATATGAGTATGATAGAAAGAAATGAATATACTCAATGTAAGCCTGAGAACAGATCTCAAACCACCCAGGAGCCATTTTTATAACCACCAGTTTTCATGATACTCTGTTAGAGAAGTTCTGCATGTGTGTGTGCTCAGTCATGTCTGACTGCAGCCCACCAGGCTTCTCTGTCCATTGGATTCTTCAGGCAAGAATACTGGAGTGGGTTGTCATTATCTCCTTCAGGGGATCTTGCAGACCCAGGGATCGAACCCAGGTCTCCTGCACCTCCTGTATTAGCAGGCAGGTTCTTTACCACCTGGGAAGCCCAAGAGAAGTTCCGTTTTATGTTAAAAAAGAAAACAAACAGTATTATCTCCAAGCATCATCTCCAAGTTCAAGTCATTTGAACTCTCAGACACTTACCTTTCTAGCTGACTTTTCTAATTGTTTAAATTGGACTTGATGCAATTGAGGGACCACTCTTTCCATTACCTGCAAGTTTGGGTTTGGCTTCATTTTTTTTTTTTTTTTTGCCTCTAAGTCATCATCTGTTTTCATCCATCTTTATTCTTCCACCTGTGTGGGCCTCCCATTGCAGTGGCCCCCCTCGTTTCAGAGCACTGGCTCTGGGCGCATGTGCTCCAGAGCACTGGCTGGTAATTCAACACACCAGCCCAGCCGCTCCATGGCACATGGGATCTTCCCGCGCCAGGGATCGAACTGGTACCCCTGGCTCTGCAGTTGGACTCTTTACCCACTGGACTACCAGGGAAGCCCTGGCTTCATTTTTTTCCAGTCAAATCCTATTAGTATATTGAGTTGCCTATTTCATCTTCACAGTTCTGTTCCAGAAGACTACATCTGAATCATTTCAAATGCTTTCCTCACTTGTAGTTTCAGTACATATAGCCTGGAAGTTTGAGAAACTCAGCAAGTTTCCATTACCTTTGACTCAAAGGGAAGTGGCTGACAAGTGACTGATGGAGAAAGTTTATAACTATTTAGTAGCCATTCAGGCCAAGTGGTTCTAAACCTTCGTCACAACAGTTGAAGCAGAAGTGTATTGAACATTTTCCATGAAATAAATCTAAGGTTTCTCAGGATTTGGTTGATATGGTCTCAGTAAATTTAAAATGAAGGCAAATAGCCAGTTCCTTGATTAGATGCTTTGGCATAGAGATCAAAGATGGAAATATGAAGCCCTCAAAGATGAAGCCTGAATTCCGCTGGCCAAAGGATCTTGCTTGTAGACTGCTAATGGAGGTGAGAGATTATTATCATTGTTTAACATGGGGTAAACCATCAACATTGTAGCTGATGTTAAATCAGATTCTCCCCCTTTACTCAGTGAAGAAGCAGAGAGCAAGCTCTTCCAACATGAAGAGCATTTCCAGCACCTCAGTTTAAGCTGTCATGAAAGATGTCCCTAACACACACATCTCCTGCACCTCCTGACAGGCTTCTTTACCACCTGGGAAGCCCAAGAGAAGTTCCGTTTTATGTTAAAAAAGAAAACAAACAGTATTATCTCCAAGCATCATCTCCAAGTTCAAGTCATTTGAACTCTCAGACACTTACCTTTCTAGCTGACTTTTCTAATTGTTTAAATTGGACTTGATGCAATTGAGGGACCACTCTTTCCATTACCTGCAAGTTTGGGTTTGGCTTCATTTTTTTTTTTTTTTTGCCTCTAAGTCATCATCTGTTTTCATCCATCTTTATTCTTCCACCCGTGTGGGCCTCCCATTGCAGTGGCCCCCCTCGTTTCAGAGCACTGGCTCTGGGCGCATGTGCTCCAGAGCACTGGCTGGTAATTCAACACACCAGCCCAGCCGCTCCATGGCACATGGGATCTTCCCGCGCCAGGGATCGAACTGGTACCCCTGGCTCTGCAGTTGGACTCTTTACCCACTGGACTACCAGGGAAGCCCTGGCTTCATTTTTTTCCAGTCAAATCCTATTAGTATATTGAGTTGCCTATTTCATCTTCACAGTTCTGTTCCAGAAGACTACATCTGAATCATTTCAAATGCTTTCCTCACTTGTAGTTTCAGTACATATAGCCTGGAAGTTTGAGAAACTCAGCAAGTTTCCATTACCTTTGACTCAAAGGGAAGTGGCTGACAAGTGACTGATGGAGAAAGTTTATAACTATTTAGTAGCCATTCAGGCCAAGTGGTTCTAAACCTTCGTCACAACAGTTGAAGCAGAAGTGTATTGAACATTTTCCATGAAATAAATCTAAGGTTTCTCAGGATTTGGTTGATATGGTCTCAGTAAATTTAAAATGAAGGCAAATAGCCAGTTCCTTGATTAGATGCTTTGGCATAGAGATCAAAGATGGAAATATGAAGCCCTCAAAGATGAAGCCTGAATTCCGCTGGCCAAAGGATCTTGCTTGTAGACTGCTAATGGAGGTGAGAGATTATTATCATTGTTTAACATGGGGTAAACCATCAACATTGTAGCTGATGTTAAATCAGATTCTCCCCCTTTACTCAGTGAAGAAGCAGAGAGCAAGCTCTTCCAACATGAAGAGCATTTCCAGCACCTCAGTTTAAGCTGTCATGAAAGATGTCCCTAACACACACACTGGCATTTACCTCTGAAGCAGACAACAGTTCATAATTATCTGCAAACAATTTACAAACATCTTTGCTCTTAATTGTTAGGATTATATTTGGGTATAAAATAGACTTGATCCTACTCTTGCAGTTTTAAGCTTTAAAGTAATTAGGCAGAAAATAGCCTGCGTAATTATCCTCATTAAAATATTTGACTTTCATCATGGAAGCTGACATCACAGCTCCCTCACTTGGTGCTGAGTTATGTTCATATTTGAGAAGAAATCATTCCTTTGTTGTGTCAACTCTTCCCTTCTGTGGGTACACTTTGTCAATGTCATCATCTAAATTGAGTTAATTCTAAATAATTAATTTGGGGGGCTTCCCTCTTGGTCCAGTGGGTAAAGACACCATCTTGCAGTGCAAGGGGCGCCGGTTCGATCCCTGGCCTGGGAAGATCCCATGTGCCGCAGAGTAGCTTGACTGATGTGTCCAATTACTGAGCTGAAGCTCTGCAGCGCATAGGCCCAGAGCTAGTGCTCTGTGATGAGAGAGGCCACTGTGATGGGAGGCCCATACAGGCCAAAGAACAAAGGTGAATAAATGAAAGATCAATAGAAGTGGCCAGGGCTTCCCTGGTGGTCCAGTGGGTAAGGACACCGTCTTGCAGTGCAAGGGGTGCTGGTTCAATCCCTGGCCTGGGAAGATCCCACCTGCCACAGAGCGGCTGGACCAATGTGTCCAATTACCGAGCCGGAGCTCTGGAGCTCACGCGCCCAGAGCCGGTGCTCTGCGACAACAGAGGCCACCATGATGGGAGGCCCACACGGGCCAAAGAAAAAAGATGGATGAAAATGGACAAATGAAAGACCAATAGAAGTGGCCCACCTGCTCCCCTCCCTCCACACCCCTCCCCCACCAAAATAAATAAATAAATAGAAGTGGCCAAAAAAATCATTAAATTATAAATTTGGGCCTTCTTTCGTTTTAGAACAAAGGCCAAAAAGAATTCTGCAAAATGGCTCGATTTTTGTTTCCTAAGCTGCCTTTGTTTCCTATATGCTCAATCAACAAATTTAACTGAATCTCTGTATGTCTAAATATGAAAGCTGATTTGTGGTTGTTTAGTCACTAAGTCTATTATCAAAGATTTGGTCAATTTGCTCTTCCTGACAGCGTGGGAGGGAAAGGAAGAAATAAGTGTCCAAATAAATGCAGACAACATGGTATTTCATCTTGGCTAAAATTGGTTGGTGGGATCTAATTTAAGGTAACTACAAACCTGGCCCTGAAAGAGTAACCTATTAGTCAAAAATAACACCCACTTCCTGTTCCACTGTTTACGTCATTGTCATTTATGAAGCATCTACTAGACTCTGGGTTTTATGCTAAGAAACACAGAGATGAAAAGCTCCAGTTCCTTCTTCACAATAGAGTTCCTATTGTTCACGACAAGGGAAAGATAACTAAATTCAGGGAGAGAGATTATGACTCAGCAAAGGAAATAAGGCCAGAGAAGACAATTGACTAACAACTATTCCAAGAAGTAGGTAAGGGGCTGCAGTATCATTGAGTTGACTGGGAAACTGGATAATTGTAACACCAGCAATTTGAACCACTTCTGCTAAGGCCTGACCATGTTCATCATATACAAAGTATTTTACCTTAGTCAAATGTACATATGCCCCATAAGCAATTTGCTGTTCACTAAACAGAACAATAAAATTCAAGTAATCACATCAGTGCAGATATCTAGCCAAGCCAAATAATTCACTTGTTTCAATTGATTAACTTATTAGTTAGTTTAAAGAATGCATAGTAAAATCTTGATTAACTGGTAGGCTTTGGGAATAGGATATTGTAGGTAATTGAACTATCTAACCAAAAGTTGAGCAGAAAGCACTTTTTGCTGTTTTTAATCCTTGCAGAAAACTATTTTTTAAATGGCCAAGGCAAATCTTAACTCATATGAGTCAAATGTAGTATAGAGAGTTGCATTTTTACTGGGCAATTATGATCACTCAGGATTTCATGATCATCACCGTGCACAGCAGCACCCACTCTCCAGAGCAAGAGACAGAAAATTAAAATATCTAAGACTGTGGTTTAACCTAAAAATATTTCCTGGAAGCTATTTGAAAAAATGAATTCCTTATATTAGATTTCAGTGCATCCCAGGTGGCACTAGTGGTAAAGAGTCTGCCTGCAATGCTTTGATCCCTGGGTCAGGAAGATCTTCTGGAGAAGGAAATGGCTACCCACTCCAGTATTCTTGCCTGGAAAATTCCATGGATGGAGGAGCCTGGCGGGTACAGTCCATGGGACCATATAGAGTTGGACACACCTGAGCACATACACACATATACTAGCTTGCTTGGGTTTTCCCTCAAACTAATTTAATAAGAATAACAACAAAAATATTAATAATAATAACAAAATAACAATATATTCTGCCTAATTTAGTGTTTTAGTAGAGTCTGCTAAAATACTAACTAGGTGCTTAACCTTTGGAAAATAACATGAAAACATCCACAGATCATAGGATCTGAAAGGAGTTTTATTTTTTTTTAATTTTTTTTTTTAAGCAGTCTGGGGAAAGTGAAAGGGACTTAGCCAAAATCCCACACTTAATCTTAGAAATGAGCTCTACATCCAGATTTCACGTTGCAAGGCTTGACCTGTATAGCTAAGGTCAATACTAAGTTCTTAGGGGTTATATTTTATTTTCTCTCAAAGAGAGTCATCTTAATGATGTTAACTGTCTTCCCCAATCCAAAATTTCTTGATATTTTTCAAATTAAGACTGTAGAATGCTTGTATTTTTCTTTTTTTTTTTCTAAACCAGTTCAGAGGTGTGGATATGATGACAAAGTAGATTTTAGAATTTCCTAGAATCCCAAAAACTAGACAACACAAGAGGGTAGAAAGTTGTCACAAGTCCCCTTTTATCTCACAGGTGTACTTAAATGGAACTTTGAAAGATCACGATTGTTCTGTCCCATGGCTGATGTTCTTTGATTGAAATGCAAATCTATTTTATTTTTTCCTGAATACCAGATAGTGCCTTCAGAGGTGAAAATACATGCTTCCTTAGTATGACAACTTTCGTTAGCTTTTTAGAAATCACTCAGGATTTCATGATCATCACCGTGCACAGCAGCACCCACTCTCCAGAGCAAGAGACAGAAAATTAAAATATCTAAGACTGTGGTTTAACCTAAAAATATTTCCTGGAAGCTATTTGAAAAAATGAATTCCTTATATTAGATTTCAGTGCATCCCAGGTGGCACTAGTGGTAAAGAGTCTGCCTGCAATGCTTTGATCCCTGGGTCAGGAAGATCTTCTGGAGAAGGAAATGGCTACCCACTCCAGTATTCTTGCCTGGAAAATTCCATGGATGGAGGAGCCTGGCGGGTACAGTCCATGGGACCATATAGAGTTGGACACACCTGAGCACATACACACATATACTAGCTTGCTTGGGTTTTCCCTCAAACTAATTTAATAAGAATAACAACAAAAATATTAATAATAATAACAAAATAACAATATATTCTGCCTAATTTAGTGTTTTAGTAGAGTCTGCTAAAATACTAACTAGGTGCTTAACCTTTGGAAAATAACATGAAAACATCCACAGATCATAGGATCTGAAAGGAGTTTTATTTTTTTTTAATTTTTTTTTTTAAGCAGTCTGGGGAAAGTGAAAGGGACTTAGCCAAAATCCCACACTTAATCTTAGAAATGAGCTCTACATCCAGATTTCACGTTGCAAGGCTTGACCTGTATAGCTAAGGTCAATACTAAGTTCTTAGGGGTTATATTTTATTTTCTCTCAAAGAGAGTCATCTTAATGATGTTAACTGTCTTCCCCAATCCAAAATTTCTTGATATTTTTCAAATTAAGACTGTAGAATGCTTGTATTTTTCTTTTTTTTTTTCTAAACCAGTTCAGAGGTGTGGATATGATGACAAAGTAGATTTTAGAATTTCCTAGAATCCCAAAAACTAGACAACACAAGAGGGTAGAAAGTTGTCACAAGTCCCCTTTTATCTCACAGGTGTACTTAAATGGAACTTTGAAAGATCACGATTGTTCTGTCCCATGGCTGATGTTCTTTGATTGAAATGCAAATCTATTTTATTTTTTCCTGAATACCAGATAGTGCTAAGAAGAAATGCTGTATACAGAGGTGAAAATACATGCTTCCTTAGTATGACATTTTATTACTTTCAGTTGGAGCTATTTAATTCAGAAAGAACACAGGTAAGAAAATTACTAGTTTGACTGTGATGCTCACTAGAAGAAATCTGTCATTTTTCTTTCAAAATTAATATAACCAAAGTGTTTGCTAATTTATCTTCTGAATATGCTTTCTTAGGCACACAAAGAATACATATTCAAATTACAAGGAAATGTTGCTTTTTAAAGTTAAAAGTTTCTCCTTCCACCTTTGAAAAAAGAAAAATGGGACCTAATTGTCGGCAGCAGTATATTAAGTCATTTTGGTTGCTCTTTCCCTTGCCAACTACCTGAGTACTCTTTTAATCTAGCATTTTCAAACAGGCAAACCCACTGGGCTTTTTCAGTAAAAACTAGCAAGATTTAGTGAGACTGAGCACTTTTAGTACAAAGGTTGTGAAGTTGTAACTATTCTCTAAAGCATGGGATTTTGCATTTTACTGTATATCGAACCCACAGATGACTCCCATTTCTTTTTTAGTACCCACTTTTTAGTATTTACTATAAATGTATAAGATAGCAGAGGGTAATGATTAGAAGCAGTTGTATTTAGCTCCTGCACAGCAATATGCATCTTTGTGTTTCTTATCATATTTTCGCCATTGTTCAAACATTCACTGCATAATACTGAAAATAATAAAAAGTGTGTTTTTCCAATATAATTCTTAATAGATGCCATGTAGGGCAAACTGCTCTATATCAGACATCAACTCTACAGAACTGATATCACATGTCTGACATGATTTTGCCATTCATATAACAATAAATAAGGTTATAAAGAGGATATGATAATAAATTGGTGATTTCAGAGACAGTATTCAAGGAATATTCACATTTTTCTCCCAAATGTTTGTTTACAAATGTGAAATTTATGAGACAAAAGGATAAATTCAGTCACTAAAAGATGTTATATCTCTTTCATGTTGCCCATATCTACAGAGACAGATAATTGAGACTGTAAGGAAATCCAGGTTGGGACCTGAGTTATCTTGATTGGTCCTCCAAAAGACTCTCCATGCTATTCTTTGATTGAAATGAAAATTACAAAAGTTTAAAAACTGTATACAGAGGTGAAAATACATGCTTCCTTAGTATGACATTTTATTACTTTCAGTTGGAGCTATTTAATTCAGAAAGAACACAGGTAAGAAAATTACTAGTTTGACTGTGATGCTCACTAGAAGAAATCTGTCATTTTTCTTTCAAAATTAATATAACCAAAGTGTTTGCTAATTTATCTTCTGAATATGCTTTCTTAGGCACACAAAGAATACATATTCAAATTACAAGGAAATGTTGCTTTTTAAAGTTAAAAGTTTCTCCTTCCACCTTTGAAAAAAGAAAAATGGGACCTAATTGTCGGCAGCAGTATATTAAGTCATTTTGGTTGCTCTTTCCCTTGCCAACTACCTGAGTACTCTTTTAATCTAGCATTTTCAAACAGGCAAACCCACTGGGCTTTTTCAGTAAAAACTAGCAAGATTTAGTGAGACTGAGCAC
Source organism: Tragulus kanchil (assembly GCA_022376925.1). NCBI lineage: Eukaryota > Metazoa > Chordata > Mammalia > Artiodactyla > Tragulidae > Tragulus > Tragulus kanchil. Next base: position 57,537,584 of record JAIOJX010000001.1, on the reverse strand, counting down.
TTTTAGTACAAAGGTTGTGAAGTTGTAACTATTCTCTAAAGCATGGGATTTTGCATTTTACTGTATATCGAACCCACAGATGACTCCCATTTCTTTTTTAGTACCCACTTTTTAGTATTTACTATAAATGTATAAGATAGCAGAGGGTAATGATTAGAAGCAGTTGTATTTAGCTCCTGCACAGCAATATGCATCTTTGTGTTTCTTATCATATTTTCGCCATTGTTCAAACATTCACTGCATAATACTGAAAATAATAAAAAGTGTGTTTTTCCAATATAATTCTTAATAGATGCCATGTAGGGCAAACTGCTCTATATCAGACATCAACTCTACAGAACTGATATCACATGTCTGACATGATTTTGCCATTCATATAACAATAAATAAGGTTATAAAGAGGATATGATAATAAATTGGTGATTTCAGAGACAGTATTCAAGGAATATTCACATTTTTCTCCCAAATGTTTGTTTACAAATATGAAATTTATGAGACAAAAGGATAAATTCAGTCACTAAAAGATGTTATATCTCTTTCATGTTGCCCATATCTACAGAGACAGATAATTGAGACTGTAAGGAAATCCAGGTTGGGACCTGAGTTATCTTGATTGGTCCTCTCCAAAAGACTCTCCATGATGGTGGGCATGGCATCTCCATTCAATATGGAAGCCACAAGCCACATATGTCTAATGAGCACCTGCTGAGTGGCTGGTATGACTGAAGAACTGAAATTCTGAATTTGTTTAAATGAAGTAATTCCAATGCAAGTACCCATATGTGACAAGTGACTACCATACTGAACAGCAAAGATCTGGATTTTCTTTTTCATATACAAAAAAAGTCAACCAGTGAGGCCATACTGTGATAAAGAGTGGGCTAAGAGGGGATCTGGATTCCGTTTTCCTAGATATGAATCCTGGATTGGATCTCTCACTAGCCATCCAGATTAGGACAAATTGTGTTCTCTCTATGACCTTCAGTTTCCCCACTGAAAAACTAAGGACAGTAAAAATGGTCCTACCCAAAAAGGAGTTTTCTGAAGATTTAATGAGATAACTAAAATCCACCGTACAGGCTTGGCATAGAGTAAGCACTCAAAGCACAGTGGCTGTTAATCACTATTACTTGATCATCTCCAAAACTTCAATTCATTTGGGGCTATATAGAGACTTTAAATATCAGCAGAGGTATTTCAATGTGGGAACCAGAAAAAATGCATAATGGAAAAAAAAGTTCAGGCAATTGAGGAAACAATTCGTAATTTTTCTCTCCATGACATATTATGCCAGAATGGAAAATTGCAAAATGACTTCTTATCATAAGAGTTTATGAAGTTTAATTAAGAAACCACTGAAATCAAAGAGATTTTAAGACCTTTGAAAGTAGGAGAAATTTTTATATGCTGTGGTGAGAGGTGCTTTGAAAGTACAATAAGCCAGCAGGGGAAAACAAGGCATTGTAAATAATTCCTTGGGAAAGTTCTACCAGAAAGCTAGTCACTTCCATTATTTTTCCAGCAGCAGCTGCCCGGTTCATGAAACGGTCTTTTGCTGAACAAGAATTCCATGCCAGAGAACAGTATGACACAGATACCCAGTTTTCCCTCAATATCTCCTTTGTTCTCTAGTAGCAGAATTCCCAATGTTTAGCTCATCTTATGGTTACTCAGCACAAAGATTTCCCAGCCATCCTTGCAACTGATCGTGGCCTGGAGACTAAGTCTTAGGGGATATAATAAAAGTAAAAATACACAAACTGTGGTACTTTACTTCTTTTACTTTATTTCTCTGCTGACTAGAATGGGTGGAGGAAGTCCTCTTTGAACATGACATATGCTTCAGTGTGGAGGTCAGACATGGAAGACCTCTGAAATCAGGAGGCTAGACCACATCAGCCTTGTTATATACCTCCACACTTGAACACTTAAACAAACTATTTGCTTGAGCTACTCCTCTCAGGCAGACGTAAGTCTAACTAATCACAGGTGATCTAGTGTAGACTGGGTACACAGTCTCTTTCCCATAAACAAGAGTCCGAAGGCAGACTGCTTTAGTCATACCTTGTTTTAAAACTGAAGGACACACTAACAGAGGATTCTCAAATAAGGATTTAGAGGACTTTGAAACATCCTACACAGATTTCAGGGAACCAGTCAAAAATGAAATAGGTTGCTAAAAGACACTTAAAAAGAGAATAACAAGGAAATGAAGAATTATGAATGTTATAGAAAATGTAGCACCACCTTACAGCAGCTGTCTTTTGAATAGCAAGAGAAACAAAAAAGTAAAAGTGACACTTCTCAGTGTAGCTAATTTCTGCTTCCAAAAAAACCTCCTTTTTGAATGAGATATTTACATTTATCATGCTGTATCTATGGACAGGGATAGGATTGTTTGTCTGCCATTTAATGCTAGTGAACCTTTGCTGAGGACTATCTGCTAGAGAAAATCTATTGTTGGGCATACACTGCGAATACTTGGTATATTGTGGAAGCAAAGCAATGAAAGATCTCCTAACAATTTTATCCTATTAGAATGAAACAGATTCCTTTTAGCTATTGTTCGAAGGATCAATTAGTATTGTATGCTAGAAAGAAAAGACCATTAATCAGTACCATTTTTAGTACAACTCAATGGTTTTAGAATTCATCTATTTGGTTTATTTTCTTTAAGAACAAAGAACTTGTACAGTTTGGGGACTAAGTACTCCCACAGGTCTATAAAAAGAAATTAATACTGGATTCATTATTCAGAGTGCAGAGAGGATTTAATTTTCAAGAGCCATGTGTGAGTATTGACATTTCAACTATATAGACGTAACTATATTTACTGTAGTAAAAGCATATTAATGTTGATTTATTTAAACACTTCAGTGAAGTGGCAGTTCAGTTTAATCAAATACAGACCTAATTGGGTTATGTTTGATTTAAAAGTTCCAAAACACTACTATAAGACTTGTTAAATGCTGAAATTAGAAAAGTTATAATCATTAAAAATTTACATTATGTACTGAGGCTATACTGAGTTTAGTGGCAAATTTCCAAGCAGCAGACCTTTTAAAAGACTAATTGTCTGTGACTATGTAATTCCCTCAGTGCTGAGCAGGCCTTGCCATTGACTTGCAAATATGAAGTTAGAACACTGCCCAGAGCATAGACAAGAAAAAAGTGCTTAAAATTTAGGAGAAGGGAACAAAAGAATATTGGTATATGTTTGCTTATTTCTTTCTTCCTAATTTCCAAATTGGACATCCTACAATTGTCACGGCACTGGCTAAAGTTATGTTTTGTAAGTTATGTCACCATACTAAGAAATTCACTCCTCAGCTCTTTTCAGTTGTGCCCTGTATTCTAAACACAGGATATACCCATTCCTATGAAACTTGGGAAAAACGCAATTATTGAGAGAGCAAGGGGTATCAACATGACTGAATAGTTCAAGACTCTCTTGAACAAGTTTGCAGTTTGAGGTGATGCTAGTGGCAAAAAATCCACCTGCCAAAGCAGGAGACCTAATTTACTGGAATTATATCCATGAGTTGGGAAAATCCCCTGGAAGAAGGCATGGTAACCCATCCCAGTATTTTTACTTAGAGAATCCCATTGACAGAGGAGCCTGATGGGCTACAGTCCATAAGGTCACAGAGTCACTCATGACTGAAGAGACAGCATGCACACTCACTCAGCCAAGGCCATAGTAAGGTTTTATTGACTGGAGTGGGAAAGAGCTCACAGATTGAAAGAGGATTCTGAATTGAAATGAAAAATGAAATTTTTTTCATCAAGGGTAATTGATATAAATGCTCTGTAATGGAGATATCTTTCTCTCATCTGCAGTTTAGATGATAGAAACAGTAAGTCTCTAAAGCTGTGTTGCCTAATAGGGTAGCCAACTTGCTTAATAACATGCAGCTATGGAAAACTTAAAATGGGGCTAGTACAACAAAGATACTACATTTTTAGTTTTAATTTTTATTAATTTAAATTGCCATATCTTTAGAGGTCACTGTATTGGACAGTGCAAATCAAACAGACTGATCAAATTGTTTTGTTTTGTCTTCACTACAACTGTATAGGTGATAAAACCATGGGTGTCCAATATGGTGGATGTTAGCCACACGTGACTATTGAGCACATGAAATGTGCCTAATGCAAATTAAGATGCACTATAAGTGCAAAATGCACATTGGGTTTCTTTGTATTTGTATGAAAAAATAAGTGTACTATAACTTATCAATAATCATTTATATTGATTACTTGGTGAAATTATAGTATGTAATGTATATGTCAAATAAATTGCTAGTTTAATTTCAACTTTCATTTAATATTTTTTAATTTGGCTACTAGAAAACTTAAATAAAATATATAGGTCACATTATATTTCTAATGGACAGTACGGCCCTAAACAAATCAGGCCACTGACTTAGTTCACTAAGCATGAAAATATATCACCAGTGAAAAAGCACTGAAATACTACTGCAACTTACTCCAATAAAATTTAAAAAAAATAGTACTGCAAAATTTTGCAATTCATTCACTGATTACTCCACTGATAAATGAGTTCTTTCTCTACTGTGGCCTCACGCCACACAACATGAAAAATCTCTGTAGTATCTCATGGTCAATTAATTTGTCCTCTCACAGTTTTGTTTCCTCTGCCTTTTCTACCTAGATTGTCCCAATTTAGAATTGGGATCTAAGGATAAGTCTCTACTCCTCCTTCTCCCACTTTGCTGCCTTCTTAACTCCTCATTTCTGATAAGTTTAAATCACTCAAGGGCCTAATTGCCATAGTAAGGTTTTATTGACTGGAGGGGAAAGAGCTCACAGATTGAAAGAGGATTCTGAATTGAAATGAAAAATGAAATTTTTTTCATCAAGGGTAATTGATATAAATGCTCTGTAATGGAGATATCTTTCTCTCATCTGCAGTTTAGATGATAGAAACAGTAAGTCTCTAAAGCTGTGTTGCCTAATAGGGTAGCCAACTTGCTTAATAACATGCAGCTATGGAAAACTTAAAATGGGGCTAGTACAACAAAGATACTACATTTTTAGTTTTAATTTTTATTAATTTAAATTGCCATATCTTTAGAGGTCACTGTATTGGACAGTGCAAATCAAACAGACTGATCAAATTGTTTTGTTTTGTCTTCACTACAACTGTATAGGTGATAAAACCATGGGTGTCCAATATGGTGGATGTTAGCCACACGTGACTATTGAGCACATGAAATGTGCCTAATGCAAATTAAGATGCACTATAAGTGCAAAATGCACATTGGGTTTCTTTGTATTTGTATGAAAAAATAAGTGTACTATAACTTATCAATAATCATTTATATTGATTACTTGGTGAAATTATAGTATGTAATGTATATGTCAAATAAATTGCTAGTTTAATTTCAACTTTCATTTAATATTTTTTAATTTGGCTACTAGAAAACTTAAATAAAATATATAGGTCACATTATATTTCTAATGGACAGTACGGCCCTAAACAAATCAGGCCACTGACTTAGTTCACTAAGCATGAAAATATATCACCAGTGAAAAAGCACTGAAATACTACTGCAACTTACTCCAATAAAATTTAAAAAAAATAGTACTGCAAAATTTTGCAATTCATTCACTGATTACTCCACTGATAAATGAGTTCTTTCTCTACTGTGGCCTCACGCCACACAACATGAAAAATCTCTGTAGTATCTCATGGTCAATTAATTTGTCCTCTCACAGTTTTGTTTCCTCTGCCTTTTCTACCTAGATTGTCCCAATTTAGAATTGGGATCTAGGAAGAGGATATTCTTCCTGGCATGCAGTCTCTACTCCTCCTTCTCCCACTTTGCTGCCTTCTTAACTCCTCATTTCTGTCTTAGCTTTGGTCTCAGTGCTGGTCTGTGAAGTTTTTTCCAAAATAGATCCTTCAGGCTGTTGACTCACTATTGTTTGATCAGGTTTCCTATGTATCTGCCATTCCTTTTTCTCTCTTCCTTTTCCCTTTAGTCTATTGACTCTCAAAATAGTTTCTTTTCTGAGACTAGCCATGTTTTAGGCATGATTTGACACCACAGATTTCCTGTGATGTCATTTAATCTTTCTTGGTAAAAGACAATGACAACTGTTTTTTGGTTAGCATCCCCATTTTTCATCATTCTGTCTCTTTTTTCAAAGTATGGTGATAAAATCAGGGGCGATTCACAAATCCTAAAGTGCTAACTCTGAAAAGAATCAGGCTAGAGCTGGCACTTTTAAATAAGAAAATTTCTTGTCATAACAGAAGACAAGTAAGTGAGGAGGCATTTACACTTAATTACTTTTAAAATCTTCTCTCTGGAGCATAGGAATCTTACATCATTAGAAGCTGGACTGAAAACCATAACATCTAAGCTAATATCAAAAATTATTAACCAGAAGAAAATATTTCAGGGAATTGAATTCCCATTCTTGCCAAAAATAAATAAGTAGACTAACTACTTAACAAAATAAAAGCTTTTTTTGTTTTATTGACTAAAACAACATACCAGTCTTACACAGGGTATAATGGCATCCTGCACATACAAAAATGGTTCAGAGTTGAATTATTAGAGGTCTGAAAGGAAGAAAAAGAAGCTTGAAGAAAATATAAATCACCAAAGCTGTGATAATATTTTGATACAATAATGAATGGTGGCAAATAAATGTGTCATTTTCCAAGCCAAAATGAAAATATTCAAATTAAGTTCTAACTTTTAAAAAAGAACTCTGTATATGAGGAGAGTATACAAGTCCCTGCATATGATGAAACATAAATGGTACCAGAAAAACCTCTTATTCCCCTTTCTCCTCTGCCATCTATTGTTCTCCATGCCCTCCTAAACACAGACATATAGAGACATACACAGACATCTGTACCTTCTTTGGATAATGTAGAATGAAAGAGTCCATTAAGGTACATCTATTACCAGGGAAGAGAATTACATTAAAAGAATCTCAACCTTTACCACTTGAATTAGGTTTTCAGTTCTAATTCCCTAGCATAGAATATAGTCCATGCTGGACTGAAAATGTAGACAGTTACATTTTATTAGGTATGAGTGCAACATAGATCTGGATATGATATGCTCCCTCACATGCAGAAGAAATAATACCAGGAATATTTAGATATTCAGGAGTAAAGGAGAGGACAGAATGAGAACTGTGACCATATGAAAAGATCTGATTTGACAAATAGGAGAAAGAGAAGAGTAAAAGGTTCCCTTTGTCCAACACATAAACCATATATGGTTAAGTCAGTACAATGTTTACACCATTATGATGATGTACCATTATTTATGACTGAACTGATTCATTTTTTATGACTACCTTCCTTTTCTTGTAATACTTCAAAAAAGATTTTGGAGCTCACTAATTGGCTCATATTTTCCTTAGTTTTTTATGTACCAAAATTAATTCATCCCCAAATTCTCTAAAGAATCAAAAAACTTCCTCTGAATATACATTCACAGATACCAATATGCTATCAATGTCATGTTCTTGGAGAAATCACTCATTGCTCTGGTGTATACTGGGTTAGAAACATGGCTGCCAGTTTCTTGGACTGGAGTATGGAAAGGGGGTTGGAGCTTTCACTGTGTAATTCATAGATAACCTTCCTATTTCTGATGCCTTCTTTATAAACCATCTCCTCTGTCCTTGGTTGGTCCTGGTGTCTCTAAGTGCAGAGTCTGAGTGGTGAAGCTTCTCCAAGGTGTAAACTTTCAAGCTCTAATCAGAATGAAAGGGGGTAAGCAGCTGTGGTGGGGGAGGGGGATGAGATGGGAAAGAGACCTGGGGGAAGGGTCTAATTCCTTGGTTTAAGACATTTCATCAGGCAGCCTTTTTTCAGTCTTACCCAGTGCCCAATTGGAAGAACTTTTTTTTAATCAGTCATAGGTATATATATGTCCTTCTCCTCTGCCATTGTTCTCCATACCCTCCTAAACACAGACATATAGAGACATACACAGACATCTGTACCTTCTTTGGATAATGTAGAATGAAAGAGTCCATTAAGGTACATCTATTACCAGGGAAGAGAATTACATTAAAAGAATCTCAACCTTTACCACTTGAATTAGGTTTTCAGTTCTAATTCCCTAGCATAGAATATAGTCCATGCTGGACTGAAAATGTAGACAGTTACATTTTATTAGGTATGAGTGCAACATAGATCTGGATATGATATGCTCCCTCACATGCAGAAGAAATAATACCAGGAATATTTAGATATTCAGGAGTAAAGGAGAGGACAGAATGAGAACTGTGACCATATGAAAAGATCTGATTTGACAAATAGGAGAAAGAGAAGAGTAAAAGGTTCCCTTTGTCCAACACATAAACCATATATGGTTAAGTCAGTACAATGTTTACACCATTATGATGATGTACCATTATTTATGACTGAACTGATTCATTTTTTATGACTACCTTCCTTTTCTTGTAATACTTCAAAAAAGATTTTGGAGCTCACTAATTGGCTCATATTTTCCTTAGTTTTTTATGTACCAAAATTAATTCATCCCCAAATTCTCTAAAGAATCAAAAAACTTCCTCTGAATATACATTCACAGATACCAATATGCTATCAATGTCATGTTCTTGGAGAAATCACTCATTGCTCTGGTGTATACTGGGTTAGAAACATGGCTGCCAGTTTCTTGGACTGGAGTATGGAAAGGGGGTTGGAGCTTTCACTGTGTAATTCATAGATAACCTTCCTATTTCTGATGCCTTCTTTATAAACCATCTCCTCTGTCCTTGGTTGGTCCTGGTGTCTCTAAGTGCAGAGTCTGAGTGGTGAAGCTTCTCCAAGGTGTAAACTTTCAAGCTCTAATCAGAATGAAAGGGGGTAAGCAGCTGTGGTGGGGGAGGGGGATGAGATGGGAAAGAGACCTGGGGGAAGGGTCTAATTCCTTGGTTTAAGACATTTCATCAGGCAGCCTTTTTTCAGTCTTACCCAGTGCCCAATTGGAAGAACTATATGATATTTATAGGTTTTGAATCAGTCATAGGTATATATATGTCCTTCCATCTTGAGTCTCTCACCCCTCCCCACCCTGTAGGTTGTTACAGACCCTGATTTGAGTTCCCTGAGTCAAAAAACAAATTCCCATTGGCTGCCTATGTTACACATAGTAGTATATATGCTTCCATGTAATTCTTTCCATTCGTCCCACTCACTCCTTAATCCCTTTTTAACATCATGCTAGTGAAGTGAGAAGACAGAATAGAGGTACATGCTTGCATTCACTTTACCATGTAAATAAAGCTCAGATATTTAAGAATACTAGTTGAATACTACTTAAAATAGTATTAAGACTTGGCAAGATCCAGCAGGTCTAAGTCCACAATATTTGTAAATGACACAATCAAGGCCACAGAGGGTCCATCATTCCTAAGTCTCTGTTCTCTGTATTTTTCACTTTTCCCACTGACCCCTTCATAGATAAAGACTATCTTCTCCACTGTTTTGACATTCTGATAAGTGTTTAGATCTTTCTCTCAAGTATTCTGAGTATAAGGCTTAATGCATTTAGAGGCCTGTATATTACAGTTTGACTAATTGCTCTAAGTGTGGTTTCTGTTTCAATTTTTAAACAGTACTCAACCTTAGATGTGTTGAGGAATACATAATTAATGTGGTTTATATTCATAAAATTAGACTCAGTAACTCTATAATCTTAGTTTGTTATTACTAATTGTACTTGGCAATTTCAAAGAGTTCTTAACTTTTTGCTGGTGGTTGGAAAACTGTGGCTCTTTTCAAGATGAAAAGAACTACTTAAATATGAAGCAGGCAAATTTCCATTGGTTAGTTTAAAAACTCTAAGGAGTGAGTGGGACGAATGGAAAGAATTACATGGAAGCATATATACTACTATGTGTAACATAGGTAGCCAATGGGAATTTGTTTTTTGACTCAGGGAACTCAAATCAGGGTCTTCCCTTCCATCTGAATGTGTAAAGAGTAAACTCAGATGCCTCCTGACCTAGCATATTAGAAAAATGCCCAACTGCCTCCTAAGGATATACTGAGAGTTGGACCATGAAGAACTATATGATATTTATAGGTTTTGAATCAGTCATAGGTATATATATGTCCTTCCATCTTGAGTCTCTCACCCCTCCCCACCCTGTAGGTTGTTACAGACCCTGATTTGAGTTCCCTGAGTCAAAAAACAAATTCCCATTGGCTGCCTATGTTACACATAGTAGTATATATGCTTCCATGTAATTCTTTCCATTCGTCCCACTCACTCCTTAATCCCTTTTTAACATCATGCTAGTGAAGTGAGAAGACAGAATAGAGGTACATGCTTGCATTCACTTTACCATGTAAATAAAGCTCAGATATTTAAGAATACTAGTTGAATACTACTTAAAATAGTATTAAGACTTGGCAAGATCCAGCAGGTCTAAGTCCACAATATTTGTAAATGACACAACCAAGGCCACAGAGGGTCCATCATTCCTAAGTCTCTGTTCTCTGTATTTTTCACTTTTCCCACTGACCCCTTCATAGATAAAGACTATCTTCTCCACTGTTTTGACATTCTGATAAGTGTTTAGATCTTTCTCTCAAGTATTCTGAGTATAAGGCTTAATGCATTTAGAGGCCTGTATATTACAGTTTGACTAATTGCTCTAAGTGTGGTTTCTGTTTCAATTTTTAAACAGTACTCAACCTTAGATGTGTTGAGGAATACATAATTAATGTGGTTTATATTCATAAAATTAGACTCAGTAACTCTATAATCTTAGTTTGTTATTACTAATTGTACTTGGCAATTTCAAAGAGTTCATAACTTTTTGCTGGGGGTTTGGGAAAACTGTGGCTCTTTTCAAGATGAAAAGAACTACTTAAATATGAAGCAGGCAAATTTCCATTGGTTAGTTTAAAAACTCTAAGGAGTGAGTGGGACGAATGGAAAGAATTACATGGAAGCATATATACTACTATGTGTAACATAGGTAGCCAATGGGAATTTGTTTTTTGACTCAGGGAACTCAAATCAGGGTCTTCCCTTCCATCTGAATGTGTAAAGAGTAAACTCAGATGCCTCCTGACCTAGCATATTAGAAAAATGCCCAACTGCCTCCTAAGGATATACTGAGAGTTGGACCATGAAGAAGGCTGAGCGCCAAATAACTGATGCTTTTGAACTGTGGTGCCCAAGAAGACTCTTGAGAGTCCCTTGGATGGAAAGGAGATCAAACCAGTCAATTTTAAAGGAAATCAACCTAGAATATTCACTGGAAGGACTGATGCTGAAGATGAAGTTCTCATACTTTGGTCAGCTGATGAGAAGAGCTGACTCCCTGGAAAAGACCCTGATGCTGAGAAAGATTGAGGGCAAGAGAAGAAGAAGATGAGAGAGAATGAGATGGTTAGATAGCATCACCGACTCCACAGACATGAGTGTGAGCAAACTCTGGGATATGGTGAAGGACAGGGAAGCTTGGTGTGCTGCAGTCCATAGTGGTCACAGAGTCAGATACGACTTAGTGACTGAACATCAAACAACAGCTATGGCTTTGATTTCAGAGAGTAAGGATTTGGGGGAAAATCATTTGGGTTATGATATTAAAGCAATCACTTGGTAGAGAAGGGAATGAGGGAAGGGAAAAGAAGGAAGGACTTCTTTTATAGCAGCCATAAGAAGGTAGTGAAAGAGGGGAAATGCAAGAGGGGACTGGAAATTGGAAACCAGCTGCCTTCCTTGTCTAAACAAAAGGCTTTAAGGTCAATGCTCCCCAATCAGTCTTTTGAAGAACACTGGTTTACCAAATATGGATTCTGGATTAGCTAACATGTTAATCTCTTTAGCCTTAGGGGTGGTTGAGCAGAATCTGAGGCAGCCAGAGACTGCTGCTCTCTGATATCTGTCAAACACACACACGTTTTTGTTTTCATTATGTGTTCTAATATAGGGAAAAAATGTTGGTAATCATTGTCTTTAAAAGATCAAGGGATAATCTAATTCATGTTGATATATGGCAATAACCATCAAAATATTGTAAAGTAATTATCCTCTAATTAAAATAAATACATTAAATTGAAAACATATTTTAAAAATAAATAAATGAGAAAAAAGATCAAGGGACAGAAATTGCAGACAGAAATTAATCTAGAACCCATTTATATTTATCTATCTATCTCGATAGATAGGGAAGCACAGATACTGCCATTCCCATTAAGATTTGCACCAAGACAGAGAAGTACTATTCTTTGCTGTTGCACAGATTTGACACTGAGGATATCACTGATCTTGCAAAATAGATGCCTATATTGTTGCATAGAGCTGGCCTCCCTTTACTAGTAAAGGCTTCCCTTAAGGGATTTTCCATGGTGTCCTCCACATGTTTATTCTAATATTTCTATTGTATCCCCTCTGCTTTCTTTAAGCATAACATTGTTATTCTTAGTTACAGCCCCTCCTTTTACTAAGCTAAATCAATCCTTTCTCTTGCTAATGTTTGCATAATTGGAGACATATGTATAATTTTAGACATCCTTCTAAGTGAAGTTATATGTAGTTTATTCTTTTAATCATCTTTATAAATTACCCACTCTCATTCCTTAAGCCAAGGAAATCCCATTTCCTCATACTATTGAAATATGGAATTTTTCTCTCTGATAGGACATTGCAGTATATAGATACTGAACTTCTATTCTATCTTTTATAATTTGCCACTTTAAGTAAGATACGGATTCATAATGAAAAATTTCAAAGGGTCCATTCACATTGGGACACAAAACAAAGAAAGAAGGCAAAGGTGCAAAGAAGGAACTAGAAATTAATGCAAGATGTAGACAATTAACCTTCTATCACCAAGAGACAGGGCAGTGGAGGTTCAGCCACCAATCATGTATCTAGAAAAGCTTCCATAACTACACTGTGCTTTTCTACAAAAGTAATATGATGAAATACCAAACACCATGCATGCTTCCTCTGCCTCAATACACTGCACTCTAAGAATGAAAGATCAGGACAGTGAGAATGATTAGAGAGCAAAGTGGGAGAAAACCCAGGACAGGATTATGTCAAGCAATCCAGAAAAAATAGTGGTTGAAGAAGACATGATTAATAGGATCAGATATAACCAAGATGTTAGGATGAAGACCGAGAGGCTACCAGTGGATTTTATACCACGGTGGTCATTGGTGACTTGACTAAATGTTGTTTCAGTTGGTTGGAATGGATGGTGGTGAGATTCCAATGGATTGAATAGCAGAAGTGTCAACATGATGTGTGTCCTGGCCAGAGGGGCAGGCTTTGGGCAACTGGTGGGGGATGAAGTGCATTTTGAAAAGATGGAAAACCTTTGACTAATTTCTCTCTTTCATGGTCCATGCTTTCTCACAACTTGTTCTAAGTTTTTCACCAATTCTTAACAACGATTATGAAAGCAAAATATTTCTGCAGAATTTGCTCAAGGAGAAACATCTGTTCCCCTTGCTCCATCCCTATCTATGTTCACAAGTGAATTAGAGATGTGGAAATGGAAACAGTGACTGTTAAAAAAATGTTTTGAAATAATTCCAAGATAGGGAGAGAGAAGTTGGAACATAGATAAGAGAGAACTGGACATTGAGAGCTTCATTTGCTTATATCTTTAGGAAAAAATAGAGCATGCTTGAATGCCACTGAAAATTTTCAGTCAAAATAGAGAAATTAAGGTGATGGGATCCACAGTACAAATAGCAGAACTGGCCTTTGACAGGGGTTTGAGCTCTTTAGCCATTGTAATATGAGGGAAAACAGAGCATGGATATGGATTAATAAATATCCCTTAAAGGGCCTCTGAAGATTTTGCTGAGATAATAAACGTGACTCTCCTGGCCTACTGACTGGCACTACTTTCTCTGTCTGCGGCTAACCCTGGAAACTCATACTCTCCTGTATACACGTCACAGTCCTTAGTTTGGGATTGCTAACCACCTGAGAGAGACATTCCTCTCTTCCTTCACTGACAACAATCTTTCACTCTACTTAGGCTCATCCCTCTCCCTCCATTAGCCCCACCCACTTGGCAGAGTACTCACTCATAAGTTACTATCGCACTACACATCAATTTCCTGATAGCCTTTTTCAAATAACATCATTGTCTTCCTCACAATTTCTCTCTTCTGCTCCAATCCAACTATCAATTTTGACATTAATTAGTATCATCCCACAAATTCTCACTCAGTCTTTCCTAGTTACTATCTATTTGTTCATTTCCTGTTTCCCTTGCAAATTTGCCCTATTCCTTTGTGTTAGGTTGGTAGGCTATTAAGGGGTTAATAAGGCAGCTGCGAACTCCCCAGCCCTGAAGGGTCAGCATTATAGGGCCGGTTGCTGGTCTGCTGGTGCCTGGGAGTCTCTCAAGGCAGGTGATAAAGAGTTCGCTTTAGCCATAAAGATTGTCCACCAGGTCTGGAAAGTAACAAGAACTGCACACCCCCATGCCCACAGACAACTCAAGGACAGCCGACTCATCACTAATTTCCCGCTTAGTTGAAACAAAGACTTTGTTTCTGCACCTGCTCTGAGAAACCCCCTCCCCTTTCTTTCTTTCCCCTTCTCCCAAATAAAACCTCCTTGTCCCATCTCTGGAGCGCGACTTCACTGGCCCACCTCTTGGACCTGTGGATCTCGCCCGGGAACTCTTCCCAAATGGGCTCTTTCCCTAACAGCTTGCTGTCCGTCGTGTCTTTGCAATTCTTACACTTTGGTCTTCTAGGAAGTTAGCAAGCAATATACACCAGCAAAGTTGTATATATTAGTATCCACAAAAGAATGACTCCATCTTCTGGACTACTGTGCTTCCCAGAAGCACACGCAAAGTTAACTTGTAAGTTAAGGAGTTCCTCTATTATCTCTGACAGAACTCTATGGTGAGAATGTAGTAATTCTGACTTATTTTTCCCTAGATTTAATAAGATATAACTAACACACATTTTATAAGTTTAACATGTACAATGTATGATTTTATTTATATATATATATAGGGCAATAGTTATCACAATGAGGTTAGTTAACACATCTTCAACCTCCCATATTTACTATTTTGCTGTTGTTATGGTGAGAACACTAAAAACCTACTTTCATAGCAACTTTTAGGTATATAACAGAGTACAGTTACCCGAAATCACCATGACAAACCTTAAATTCCTAGAACTCATTCCTCCTATAATTGAAAGGTTGTACCCAATAGCTCCTCATTTCCATAAGTACTTATACCCTGACAAACACCATTCTACTCTGTTCCTAGGAATACAATGTTTTTAGATTCCACATATGAGATCATATAGGGCATGGCAACCTACTCCACTATAGTTGTCTGGAAAATTCCATGGACAGAAGAGGCTGGTGGGCTACAGTCCATGGGGTTGTGAAAAAAATCAGATACAATTTAGTGACTAAACAACAATAATCAATACTAATATATACTATTATACGTACTTGTCTATAATTGATAATATTCCATTTTATAAACACACACATTTCCTTTATCCATTCATTCATTATTGGACGCTTAATTTGTTCCTTTCTTGGCTATTATAAATAACACTACAAAGAATATAGGAGTTGAAGATATCTCTGTGTGATACTGATTGCATTTTCTTTAGATATATATCCAGAAGTGATACTGCTGAATCATATAGTTATATTTTAAAGTTCTGCAAAACCTCCATACTGTTTTGCATGGTGGCTGTACCAATTTACATTGCTAACGGCTGTGCACAAGAGTTCCCTTTCTCCACACCTTTGCTAACTTATCTCTTGTATATTTGATAATAGCCATTATGAAAGGTGTGAGGTGATATTTCATACAGTTCTGATTTGCTTTTCCCTGATGACTCAATACGATGATCACCTTTTCATGTACTATGTGCATTTTGAAATTTTAACTAGCCATTAAAAATTTCAAAGGATCAGCTAGGTATGCCTGAAAAGGCATGTATTTTGTTAACTTGTAAGTTAAGGAGTTCCTCTATTATCTCTGACAGAACTCTATGGTGAGAATGTAGTAATTCTGACTTATTTTTCCCTAGATTTAATAAGATATAACTAACACACATTTTATAAGTTTAACATGTACAATGTATGATTTTATTTATATATATATATAGGGCAATAGTTATCACAATGAGGTTAGTTAACACATCTTCAACCTCCCATATTTACTATTTTGCTGTTGTTATGGTGAGAACACTAAAAACCTACTTTCATAGCAACTTTTAGGTATATAACAGAGTACAGTTACCCGAAATCACCATGACAAACCTTAAATTCCTAGAACTCATTCCTCCTATAATTGAAAGGTTGTACCCAATAGCTCCTCATTTCCATAAGTACTTATACCCTGACAAACACCATTCTACTCTGTTCCTAGGAATACAATGTTTTTAGATTCCACATATGAGATCATATAGGGCATGGCAACCTACTCCACTATAGTTGTCTGGAAAATTCCATGGACAGAAGAGGCTGGTGGGCTACAGTCCATGGGGTTGTGAAAAAAATCAGATACAATTTAGTGACTAAACAACAATAATCAATACTAATATATACTATTATACGTACTTGTCTATAATTGATAATATTCCATTTTATAAACACACACATTTCCTTTATCCATTCATTCATTATTGGACGCTTAATTTGTTCCTTTCTTGGCTATTATAAATAACACTACAAAGAATATAGGAGTTGAAGATATCTCTGTGTGATACTGATTGCATTTTCTTTAGATATATATCCAGAAGTGATACTGCTGAATCATATAGTTATATTTTAAAGTTCTGCAAAACCTCCATACTGTTTTGCATGGTGGCTGTACCAATTTACATTGCTAACGGCTGTGCACAAGAGTTCCCTTTCTCCACACCTTTGCTAACTTATCTCTTGTATATTTGATAATAGCCATTATGAAAGGTGTGAGGTGATATTTCATACAGTTCTGATTTGCTTTTTCCTGATGACTCAATACGATGATCACCTTTTCATGTACTATGTGCATGTTAGCCATTGAAAATGTAGTATTCCTGGTCCCCAGTCCATAGCCTTGACAGGGCAGAGAAATGTGCACCAGGAGGATCAGGTCTGGCAGTGAGTCCCCACTGACCTGCAATCCCTAGGCAGATTGGTCACTCAACTGTTGTTTGTAGGAGGCTACCTGGGCAGGTGGGGCTAAGTTTTGAAAGGTTTCATCACTGAAACATCCACTGACCTTCATTTTTCTTAATTTATATTGCATATCAAAATCATGCTCAGCTGCAATAGCTCCAAAAGCACGATCATGACCAGTTTTTGTGAATAACATTTGAAAGTTCAAATTCATATCATAAAAATGTTATTATCTTTCACATTAATGGGATTTCAAGAATCCTTCAACAAGTGAGTTCTTGACACCAACAAACTCTTCAGGTGGGTTATGATGCCAAGGTATATGCTTGACAAAAATGCAACTCTTCCCAATAAAACTTATATAGGGAAAAATATGGGGCTTCCCTGGTGGTCCAGTGGGTAAGGACACTGCCTTGCAGTGCAGGGGGCGCTGGTTCATTCCCTGGCCTGGGAAGATCCCACGTGCGGAGAGCGGCTGGACTGATGTGTCCAACTACAGAGCCAGAGCTCTGGAGTGCATGTGCCCAGAGCTGGTGCTCTGTGACGAGAGAGGCCACTGCAATGGGAGGCACACACAGGCCAAAGAACAAAGATGGATGAAAAATAGATAAATGAAAGACCAATAGAAGTCCTCCCCCCTAAAAAAGTCACCAAAAAAATATGGAGTACGGGGCTTCCCCTGGTGGTCCAGTGGGTAAGGACACTGCCTTGCAGTGCAAGGGGCGCTGGCTCCATCCCTGGCCTGGGAAGATCCCGTGTGCCGCGGAGCGGCTGGACCAATATGTCCAATTACCAAGCCGGAGCTCTGGGGCGCATGCGCCCAGAGCCAGCGCTCTGCAGCGACAGACGCCACCGCGATGGGAGGCACACAGGAGCCAAAGAACAAAGACGAATGAAAGTGGAGAAATGAAAGACCAATAGAAGTGGCCTGCCTGCTCCGTCCCTCCCCAACCCGACACCCACCCAAAAAATAAATAAATAAATAAATCTTTAAAAAAATATATGTAGTACGACAGATGTTTCTGGCATTTTTCTTTAAATTTAACAAATGATACAACTAAATGTTTCTCTGATGTCATTTTACAAATGTGGTATTTGTTTGGCTTGTGTCTATATATTGTAGACAGTAGCTGTTGGTTTTGAAAACTCCAAAATATTTGGGATTATTCCCCAAGGAAAAGAAGCCATGACTAGTTTGAATAACTATTATTTCTACATTGCTTACTAGCTCTGTGATCTTGGCTAATTAGCCTTAAACTTTCTGTGCTCTCATTTCCTACAATCTTACTGAGGGGATTTGGTTTGAATCCATGATTATCTGTGCTCCAAGGTACTTCCAGAACAAACATTGTAGG
Source organism: Tragulus kanchil (assembly GCA_022376925.1). Taxonomy (NCBI): domain Eukaryota; kingdom Metazoa; phylum Chordata; class Mammalia; order Artiodactyla; family Tragulidae; genus Tragulus; species Tragulus kanchil. The sequence continues at coordinate 57,519,088 of JAIOJX010000001.1, read as the reverse complement.
CCAGTGGGAATAAATGGGATATTGAGCTAACCAGAGGTTTAGAAATGAGAAGCACCAAGTTAAAGTGCCTTTTCCATAAACATTGGTCAAATTCCTTTACATTTTTTTGTTTGTTTTGTTAGGCTTTGCCTCATTATCAAAAGAATGATAATGATGGCTCCTGAACTTGTATGGCAGGCCATGGTTCATGGATGGAGCCATATAAACTATATGAGATGCTGGATTCGGAAATGAGAGACTCATACACAAACAGGGAAACTATACTACTGAATTAAAGCTTCACAACAATACTTTGTGACACTTGTTCAGTGAGCATAGTAGATAATGCTGGACTGAAGAAAACAGAGAAGTGTTCAGTAAATGTAACTAAGACTATAAGATGAAAAGAGATTTAATTTATATTCATCATGGAATAAAAAGGACAAATTATTTTTGGTATGATCTATGCATAAAGATGCACTAAAAACAATTGGAGTTCTATGAATTTTTTCTCCCTTTTACCAGTAAATCCTTTTTATATTATATTTCACTGAATAAATGAGAATATAAAAGCCCATAGGGAAGTTCAAGAGGGAGGGGACATGTGCATACCTATGACTGATTCATGTTGATGTTTGGCAGTAAACAACAAAACTCTGTAAATCTATTATCCTTCAATTAAAAAAAACCACACTGCATTCTTTTGTTGTAATGAATATTAGGTACATAAAATATAAATAAGGATTTGGTCAAAAGTGAGTTCAGGGCTTCCCTAGTGGTCCAGTGGGTAAGGACACCCCCTTGCAGTGCAAGGGGCGCCAGTTCGATCCCTGGCCTGGGAAGATCCCACGTGCTGTGGAGCAGCTGGACTGATGTGTCCAATTACCGAGCCGGAGCTCTGGAGCGCATGCGCCCAGAGCCGGCCCTCTGCGACAACAGAGGCCACCGCGATGGGAGGCCCACAGGGGCCAAAGAACAAAGATGGATGAAAGTAGATAAATGAAAAATCAATAGATGTGGCCCGCCTGCTCCCCTCCCTCCCACCCCACCCCCCACCAATAATAAATAAATAAATAAATCTTTTTAAAAAAAAAGTGAGTTCAATTGTCATATATAAGCCATTTAAGGCCACATTAATTTTTTTTTTTTCTCTCTGGTGCCATTACTTTATTGATGTGAACTGAGAATTTGCTCTTGGTAGATTCTGATTTAGTGTTTCCCAATTTTGTTTAAACAATTTTTTGTTGAAGAGGATTAGGTATGCCAGAGAACGTGGTATGAAATGCAGTGTTTAATAGGGGTCTTGTTATCAAGTCATGGTGTGTTATAATCAGTAATTTGAAAATTCGAGTAAAAGACTGAGAGCAATAAATATTTAGGGCATCCACGAAGACAAAGAATGATAAACAAACTTCATAAATCTAAAATGCAAAATGAAATACTCAAAATATAAAGGCACTAGAAACAAATCTTGGACAACTGTATTTAAAGACTGCAAATCTGACCAAGTACAATAATGAAAATGACATAAAATCTGAATACATAAGGATTCATCGTTTTGCCATGTCCCCAGGGTGTGTGTTTATGCTCATACTCCCTCACATATTTAATGTCCCTAGTTCTCTAGCCTTCCAGACTTTTTTTCTTTTAATACCAACTGAAAAATTTTCAAGACCTGACTCTTACACAATTGCAGTTTTTTAAATGCTCTTCTCAATATTCTCTTGTTCTCCCTAGTCATTGTTAATTCTTTTAATACTGAATTTCAGCTTCTAGTTCAATTCTTGATCCCCCTCAGCCATCTTGGCGTTTTTATTATGCGTAACTGTTCTCTCTATTCACTGGCTCACTCCATGTATAGATATAATTGACTCTGCATGACTCCTGAAGGTACCATTAACACAGTGCTTTTACATGTAATAGACTTTTACTAAAGGTGGCCTTGCCAGGGGGAGGGGGAATTAATAGAAAGAGCAGTTAGCAACTTGCAAAAATTGAGCATCAGATACAATTTCCTGCCATAGTAATATTTGATCACTGACAATTTGCCATAATTCTTGAGTCCATTCTCCACTCAATTCTTTGTCACAGATTCCTGGTACCTACTCTTGTTTGTTTGTCTGATAGAAAATTCAAAGTACTTACAGAGGAGAGCAATTTAGCTCCTATTTATTTCAGCCTCTACTTTCAGTTCAGAGTCTTTCCATCATAACTGAAAGGCTCCTTAATGTGCATCCCCAAATAAATCAGCCATCTTTGTTCTTCTCACCTTGACTACAGAAAGAGCCGTAGTTAGTTAAACAACACTCTTTTCTTTCATAAAATCCCTTTAGCCAAATATGAAAGAATTATACGGCTAATAATGGATCTCTGAGAAGGTGAAAAGGGACAGACGACAGGAAATACTGACAGTCATTTGTGAATGACTTTGCCATGTGAAATACGTTATGAACACCCTTATGCAACGCTGGTTTTTATTATTTGCCTTCAAAGTAACATAATCTAGTAAATTCCATGCTGTGATCAGGTGACTCTTTTGTGTGGTAAGAAATAAAATCTAATTTAAAGCCTCTATATGGTAAAAAATTTGCCTGCAATGCAAGAGACCCGGGTTCAGTCCCTGGGTAGGGAAGATCCACTGAGAAGGGAATGGCAACCCATTTCAGTATTCTTGCCTGGAGAATTTTATGGACAGAAGAGCCAGATAAGCTACAGTGCATGTGGTCAGAAAGAGTCAAACACAACTGAGCAACTAACACTTTCACTTTCATACTCCAAATGAGGAAAGGGGTATATGGAATTTTGCACTATTGCTAATAGAAAAAACATAGTGGAATAATTTTCAACATTAATACATGGCTTTTAAGATTAGTTTGACATTTAGGGGCAGGCCAGAACATGCTGAGGTCAAAGATAAAGTCTTGTCAGTTAACTGATTATGAAAGGTATCACAGCCTAGCTGTTTTGAGGGCAGAGGTAATGATTTCCACTTGAAATTTGTGCCTGTGTGCATTTTTTTTAGTAGTCCTAATGATGTGACAGAGCAATGATTAGAGTTATAAGCTCTCAAATAAAACCATTTTAAAGGATTCCTTGTTTTGAGTAAGTCTAACTTCCTCCTTGGATAATAAACAGTCAGAAAAAAAAAAAACTAGACAAATATGTATTGAGACTCCTTTCTTTTCTTCTTGGATCCTACTTCAAGATAAGAAGACTAAAGAGTGTGTGAAACTGATAACAGTTCTAAGCAGGAAGAAAACAAGATCTCTTACAAAGAGTTTTTGTCTATAATCCCCCTACAATACACAGTGGAAAACATTGCAAGTTCATTTTCAAATGTCACCACAGAGGAAAACGGTTGAGAAAGAAAAATCCTGACGTGATAGCAGTAGGCATAGAAAACACATTTCCATCCCTCAAAAAAGATATCATCACTGCTACTAAAGAAAAGCAGAAGAAAAGTGTGAAAAACAGCATAGCAACTCTACTCACAAATCAGGAGTGGGAAAGAAGTTAGAAAGACAACAATTAATGAGACTCCCTTGCCAACTTTATAACTATTCCATCTCTGTCAACATCAATATGCTGTCTTTCTTACTGAATACCACCCAACCAACACATCTCCCAGAAGCTGTTAGAAGGAAATTGCATAGAGAGTTGTAAAAGCTTGCACTTAATAGTAAAGATTCCTCTTCGTGCCTTTGTTTGTAGAATTACACCCTTTCTGCTCCACCAGTGAATCTTTCAGAACCCATCACTTTTCCCCAACAACAACAAAACCAGCAATATCTAATTTTCTCAATCTTTGTTATCAACATTCACTCCTTACCTGTTTCTGGACCTTCAAAAACCTCTAAGCAATAATTTGATTCTCACATCATTTACTGTTATTTAATCGTGTCCTATTCCATATATAGAAGTTGGGGCTATTATTCTATTCACATTATGGTGTTACAGTACTATCTTATCTTGTGCTATTTTAACCATTGTACAAGCATAAACTTATATCTCTCTCTACTTAGTGGTGTCCTTTATTAAATCCAGAGTGCAGACTTCTGAAAAACAAAGTGTAACACACATATCATGTAAAGACAAACCTGGAAGATGAAGGAACTACATCTAGTTCTAGGTTAAAAGCAGGATTTGACTTGAAGTCTCCCCGTATTATGCATTGCCAAGATGCTGTAAGATGTATGATAGGTAGAACACTTTTTTGACTGGGAAAAGTGCTATGTGATTTTGACACAAGGGCCTGTTCCCATTAAGTGAGCTGTTAGATGCAGAATATTCAATAAAACAAGGCAAATACTCTCCTTCATGTCATAAAATACTCTTCATGTTCTTTGAACCTCATTTTTAAAGAAGCATAGTGCTTCCCTGTTGGTCCAGTGGTTAAGAATCACTAGTTAAGCCTGCCAGTACAGGGGACATGGCTTCATTCCCTTGTCCAGGAAGATCCTATATGCCTTGGGGATAACTGAACTCACGTACCACCACTACTGAGCCCACAGGAAGCAACTCCTGATTCCCGCTCCTAGTGCCTGTGCTCTGCAACAAGAGAAACCACTGCAACGAGAAGTCCAAGCACAGCAACTAGAGAGTAGCCCCAACTTTCTGCAACTGGAGAAAGCCCACACACAGCAATGAAGACCCAGAACAGCCAAAAATAAATAAAATATCTTTTTAAAAAGAAAAAGCATAATAATTGCCCAGTACATGAAGAGGTCCATTGCACAGGTTTACTTCATCAGAAGGTATGTACATCTCTTCAAATATTTTCTGTACTTTCAGTATGAAGTCAATGTCCTTTAAATTATTTCAGAAAATGAAGGCAATTGAAATGGGAAAAACCACTTTTAGGCACTGAGGTTTGTAGTGAATAAATTAATTTTAATAATGCCACTACTTTGAAATAAATAAGCACTTACAAATACTACCTGCCCCTGATAAAATGAAAACAAAATATAGTGATGCTATCATGAGAATTTATTACTCAAAGTCTGATCTATTTATTTTATTCTTCTTACCATTTAACTGACAATTGAAGTAATGAAACCTGGAATTAGAAGAAAACTTTCTTTGCCTAAAGGTGCTCAATATTTTCTTTCAGAGTTCTCTGATGTTCTTTGAAATCCAAATTTAACAAAATTTAATGGAGAAACTATTTCAGAAACCATTCCTAGAACTGCTGGTACATTTTTCATCAGATAGTTATGGAGATGCTATTTCATGTTGGGTACTACTGTTTTAAGTCCTAGAGATTGAGCAGTGAATAAGCAAATAAGATCCTGTCATTATGAAAGTCAGATTCTAGCAGAGGACACAGACAAGAAGCAGAATAAGAATTAATCGTATAATATAATTTCAGGGAGTGATAATTACTATAGTGCAAAACTAAGCAAATAAATTACAGTGCTAGAACGAGAAGGTACAATTTTAGATAGAGTGGTCAGAGAAGACATCTGATTAGACATTTGACCAGAATAAAGAATGCAAGAGAAGATTCAAAAGTTTCATAAGTCTGAAATACGTTCTTTTCTTCACTCAAAATTTACTGAACATTTATCATGTATCAAGTCATACCTAGGAGTAGGTGGTTAAAGAAAAAAAGTACTGAAAACTGGGTTCCTGCCTTCTAAGGTTTACAGTCACAGGGAGCAAAGAGAGACAAAACAAGGACTCTGATAGTGATACTGAGATTATCTTGATAAAGGAAGATAGTATCAGCCTAATAAAATGATAGAGTAAGAAAGGTTGCCTCACTTACTCACATGTTATGTTTGTTCTGATCTCGTTTAGTGCTCTCTGCAGTTTTTCATTTCCATGCATGCATAATTCATATTGCAGATGGTGTCAAGAGATACCAAGATTCAGGGGCCTTAGCATCCACTGATCTTAAACTGTAGAAATTCACCGGGAAGCATTTCATGTTTGAGAGCTTTGCTGAATCCTTTTCCATAGGAGAAAATCTAGTAGCCCACTAACCATCTTCTCCAAGGATGAGACTGTCTGGTGCTGCCCTCTCAGAGTCGCTGACAGATAGAAACTTCCATAGACCTCAAAGGAGTCGCTGAAACGGAAGAGGTTTCTACTGAGGAAATTGGCCACTGAAACTTTTAATGTCTCTCACATCCTCTTAAACAGGCATTCTTTTATGACATCTACCCATGGGTGTTAGCACCCATTAAAGTTCACAGAGGTGAAAACCAGGGAGCCTGGGCTATCCACAAAACCACAAAAAGACTTCTTATTTTCCCAGTAACCTGGAGTGTGAAAGGGGGATGTCACTTGCATTTTAAATTTCTTCTGCTCCTTCATCAAGCCCTTCACTAAGATAGACAGGGGAAAGATGTCTCCATAAGTCATTCAGCACATGTCACTGGGAACTCTCTAGAAAATGGGAACTTAGAAAGTAAAATGGGGCTTCCCTAATGGCTCAGAAATAAAGAATCTGCCTGCCAATGCAGGAGATATGGGTTTGATCCCTGGGTTGGGAAAAACCCCTGAAGCAAGAAATGGCAATCCACTCCAGTATTCTTGCCTGGAGAAGTCCATGGACATAGAAGCCTGATGGGCTACAGTTCATGGGGTAACAAAGAGTCAGATACTCACACTGAATGTTCACACAAATAAAAGGCAAAATACTAGTACCTTCACAAATTAAAAATTATAATCTGGTTCATCTTGATTTTCCTTTATATCAGAGTAAGGATAAGTAAACTGTTTGGAAGCAGTCACATTACTTAAATCCCCTCATTTCCCAACATGCGAGGTGCCTATCTTTACATTTCAGTAACCTTGAACTGTGTATCTTTCAAATCAATAAGTTGTGTGTGTGTTTGTTCTACAACTGAATATATATTATCAAGATTTCTTAAAAGTTCCTCAAGAGAAAGAAAACATAAATCTCTCAAAAGATAAGACTAACACATACAGTGTTCAGAAATGTGCTTTGAGGAGCCTGCTAATGAATTGGTCATGCTCTACAATTAGGTAATGTCTACCAATGTGCATATCTGAACTGTACTGACTATACAAGGGCAAGGGTCATGCATGTTTTGGTTGCCACAATGTATCTATAACCTCTCTGTCTGTCATATGATAGACATACACTCAAGTATTATTTACTACTGGAATAAATGGGGGAAAATGAAGGAAGCAAAGGATGAAAGAGCCCAAGGTATAATTACCACAGGAAAATACCCACTTAATGCCTGGGCAGTCCAGTCATGATCAAAATCATCTAAAGAATAAGTAATCTTAATATAATGGGAGCAATTAGAGGAAATAAAAACAGGTAACGTTTATCTTAAATATTTGAGTCTCTTGAAACAATCTCTGAGTTATCTCTCTGTTCATGAAATAAGTACCAGTGGCAGAGATGCCCTGGCCATGGCTCATGTTTTGAGAAGCCCTATACTGCTGATGAGGTTTCCAAGGCGGTGCTAGTGGTAAAGCACCTATCTGCCAATGCAAGAGACATAAGAGATGCAGGTTCAATCCCTAGGTTGGGAAGATCCTTAGGAGGAAGACAGGGCAACCCACTATGGTATTCTTGCCTGGAGAATCCCATGGACAGAGGAGCCTGCCAAGTTACTGTCCATAGGGTTTGAGTTGGACATGACTGAAGTGACATAACACACATGCATGCACATTGCTGATGGACTGAGCAGCAACACAACGATGTAGAAAAAGAAGTCCTCAGTACCTTAGCTGTCCCAGAGCCATCAAAAACTTCCAGTATCATACCTAAGCATGGGTTTTCTCTCCATTCTCACAGATTGCTTCTGATTTTCCTTTTAACCTGATTTTTTTGGATAAAGTGTGAAGGTAACTTTCTCAGAATAGTTTTCCCTGATCCTCTTAGTCCTTTAGATGGTCCTGGAGTCACAGCACCCTAGAATTAGCATCAACAGTCTTGCTGAGGAAATTAACACTAAAGGACTGAAATGACAGCTGTGTTGGAGCACTGACCTTGCACTAGAATTGAAAGCAAACCAGGACTTTTAACTTGAGTGAATCTCAAGGAATTTGTGGCATGTACACATAGGTTGTCTGGAAATGATTCTGTTCACCTCCTCAAGTTAGATCAGAAAATCAGATTGAAATTGAAGAGAACAGCCATATTCTGCAGTATGGCTCTGTCTTAGAAATATGCTGACACTGTTCTAATAACCATGATAAATCATGTGAAAATGGATATGCAAAGGTAGGGATGGAACATCTTTAAATGAATGCCTAGTCACCTTAATTGAGCACAAAGTCATCATTTCCCCATATCTAATCAACATTATGTAAGAGGCATCATTTCTTTTATCTCTGCTCTGTTCACCTTGCTGAGTCAATGCTAAAGTCCAGCAGCACTGTAGGGTTTTCCCCAGACACTGGCCATCACTGGGGAATCTCTGCACTCTGATAAACAGTGAACAGAGGGATTCTTGGGAGTAACAAATAAAAGCCAATACCATTCAAAAGCCTATGTGCCAGTGTGCTAAATAATAGTAATAGTAGCGAACATTTACTGAGTATCTTATGTCAGGTACAGTGGTGCGTTTCACCTCCATCAGCTACTTGCATTCACAAAGCCCTCTGTTCTTGCTTAGTTGCCATGTTGTATCTGACTCTTTCAGGACCCCGTGAACTATAGCTGGCTAAGCTCCTGTGTCCATGGGATTTTCCAGCAAGAATAAAATGAGTGGGGTTGCTATTTCCTCCTCTTGGGGATCTTCTTGACCCCAGGGATCAAAACTGTCTCTCCTGCATCTCAGGGAGATTCTTTACCACTGAGCCACTAGGGAAGCCTATAGCTCTGTATAGTGAGTACTAATCATTAATCTTCATTTTAGAGAACCCAGATTAATCTGCCTCCATTAGGTAAAGATATCAGACTATCATTCAGGAAAATTCCCTGGTTCATCCTGGCCAGAATTCTGTCACAGGGATAACACCATGAACAACAGTAACAAAACAACAGCAGCAGTAGTAGCACTGAGCTGATTGTATTATTTCCTTTAAACCTTCCAATAACACTATGAGCTGGAAAACAGTACTTCCATCCTATAAAGAAGGAAACTGAGATTTAATAAAATCAAAAACTGTCCAGTATCCCACATAAAGTAGAGAAAATAAAATTTTAACACTGGGATTTCTCTGCTTCAAAGTCTGGGCCTTTTCCCCTGCTCTCCAGGCACCCCTGTGATTCCTCATGGTTGGCTACATTCATGAAGCAAACCAAATATCCTTCATGCGACTTTTGTAAATGAGTTAAAGATATTTTAAATTCAAAGGCTGTTGTAATCCTAACCAGAAATTGCTTTCTTTAACAATTAACAGTTGAGGTCTACAATTACTTTTGAGGAAGTCTCTGAACATGGGAATAACGTCAGAGGAAAATTGCTGCCACTTCTTATTTCTAGCTCAATTTTTTAAAAATCAGAACTTTTATTATTATTGTGCAGCTCTTTTGGGGGAATTCCCAAGAGTATTTTTAGCAGGCAACAAGACATTCTTTTGTTATTCTTTAACTATTTATTATGCTTCAAGAAGAGAGCATCTATTACCTACTGATTTTGAGGGTTGGATATTTTTATAAAGATGCAGTAATAGTAGCGAACATTTACTGAGTATCTTATGTCAGGTACAGTGGTGCTTTCACCTCCATCAGCTACTTGCATTCACAAAGCCCTCTGTTCTTGCTTAGTTGCCATGTTGTATCTGACTCTTTCAGGACCCCGTGAACTATAGCTGGCTAAGCTCCTGTGTCCATGGGATTTTCCAGCAAGAATAAAATGAGTGGGGTTGCTATTTCCTCCTCTTGGGGATCTTCTTGACCCCAGGGATCAAAACTGTCTCTCCTGCATCTCAGGGAGATTCTTTACCACTGAGCCACTAGGGAAGCCTATAGCTCTGTATAGTGAGTACTAATCATTAATCTTCATTTTAGAGAACCCAGATTAATCTGCCTCCATTAGGTAAAGATATCAGACTATCATTCAGGAAAATTCCCTGGTTCATCCTGGCCAGAATTCTGTCACAGGGATAACACCATGAACAACAGTAACAAAAACAACAGCAGCAGTAGTAGCACTGAGCTGATTGTATTATTTCCTTTAAACCTTCCAATAACACTATGAGCTGGAAAACAGTACTTCCATCCTATAAAGAAGGAAACTGAGATTTAATAAAATCAAAAACTGTCCAGTATCCCACATAAAGTAGAGAAAATAAAATTTTAACACTGGGATTTCTCTGCTTCAAAGTCTGGGCCTTTTCCCCTGCTCTCCAGGCACCCCTGTGATTCCTCATGGTTGGCTACATTCATGAAGCAAACCAAATATCCTTCATGCGACTTTTGTAAATGAGTTAAAGATATTTTAAATTCAAAGGCTGTTGTAATCCTAACCAGAAATTGCTTTCTTTAACAATTAACAGTTGAGGTCTACAATTACTTTTGAGGAAGTCTCTGAACATGGGAATAACGTCAGAGGAAAATTGCTGCCACTTCTTATTTCTAGCTCAATTTTTTAAAAATCAGAACTTTTATTATTATTGTGCAGCTCTTTTGGGGGAATTCCCAAGAGTATTTTTAGCAGGCAACAAGACATTCTTTTGTTATTCTTTAACTATTTATTATGCTTCAAGAAGAGAGCATCTATTACCTACTGATTTTGAGGGTTGGATATTTCTCTCATAACAGATGGTCTTTTGTTCACGTCTCGATTCCCCTGACTTTCTAATTGCTAATATATGTGTTACAACTAATTATACCTTAGCAGTAACCTCACTCCAGAAAGAAGGCTCTTATGGCTGCTTTTTACAGAGCTGGTGTTTCAACTTTTATAGCTTTCCCTCTAGCTTCCAAACTTGAACAGTACTTCAAACAATGGTTGAAGGTATAGTTCTTTACTTATTGCTTTGAAAAAAGAAAAAAAAAAACAATGTTCTGGAGGAACAGTGAGAGAAGAAAAGACAAAAATATTCTACAAGAAAGCAACAGTACTGAAAAACAGGGTCATACATTCTGGAGCTGCCCAATTCCATACTTGAATACTCAAGTATTCAATCATGCCTGTTCAATCAGCCTTGATTTATACATAGCAAAAAAAAAAAAAAAGAACTATAAATAAAATACTTGGCCTAGTGCCTGGGCACATTAAAAGTTAGCCCTCAAGAAATGGTAATAATTGTGATTAAGATGATTGGCTATTTCTTAGATGTCCATAGCAACCTCTAGCATTTCTTAGCTACCTCATTCTGAGAAGCTCCCATCTCCTTTCATGTTGAAAGTGAAACTATATCCAACTTTTCGCAACCCCATGGACTGGCCTGCCAGGTTTCTCAGTCCATGGAATTTGCCAGGCAAGAATACTGGAGTGGATTACCAACCCAATCTTCCCGACCCATGGCTGGAAGTCAAGTGTTCCACACTTTAAGCAGATTCTTTACCATCTGAGCCACAAGGGAAGTTCCCTTTTAGATTATTCCCTCTGTTTAAACTCTGGTCATATAAGGAAGGGCAGAGACCATTTTCTTGATGATTTTTGTAAGAAATAAGAATAACAGGAGTTTTGAGTAACTTTCTGGGAATAAAAAGTGAGTCAGTGCAGACACTCAAAATAACATTCAATATTTTTGACTCTCAGTCCTGTTTCTTTTATATTTTTCCATATATGTAGGCTTAAAATATCTGAGCAGACTAAGGACTTTCACGTGCATGCAATATTTAAATCTCTCCATAATATACAATTAGATGTTGCTGATGTTAACTCTGATTTTAAGACAAAACTGAGGCTCAGAGAGGTTGTATAACTTATTCAAGATGACCCAGCTAGGAAATGCCAGAGCAGGAATTCTAATCCGAGTTTCTCTGAATTCAGTGCCCCAGATTTTAAACATAGTACAATCTCTACCCATGTGATACACGTGATTATGAAATAAGCACCAACTGGATTTGGAGCAAGAAACTCTGGCATAGAAAGGCACATAGATACTGAAACCACTAATTACAATACATTAATGTGATTGCTCAAAGTTAGGCCTATGCAAATACCAGTGGAAGTACAGGAAAAGGCAACACAAGGAAAGCTTAACAGAGGAGATGTTTTTGAGCTTAGGTTGGCAGAAAGATAGGAGTAGGACATTCTCCGAAGACATAATGGCACATACGAAAGTACAGGAGCACGAAAGATGGCTGGAGTGTAACAAGCAAGGGCATAGGGATTAGGAAAAGATGAGACTGGCTAGGTCATATCATGAAACGCTTCACTCCTCTAGAGAAGCAGGCACATTTCAAAGTATTCTGAAAGAATTTCTGTGAAGGTTCCAAGTCCATTTTCTGTATATTCTAACCCTTCTGGTCAATTTAAATTGCCCTTTAAGGAATGACACCTGGAAATGTTGCAGGGAGAAAACCAATTCTGGCTCCATGTTGCAAATTGTTTCTTTGACTCGCCTTGCTGTTGCTTTTATTATTATAATCATAATTAATGACTTGCTCCCAGGACCCTGCCCCTCTGCCTGAGTGTTAAAGACAAATGCCTTTGTTCTGAACCCTGTCTTTCTGCAGATGGCAGGAAGAGAGAAATTAACAAATTCTCTGCTTGAGACTTGCCATTCTAGGAGATGTTTGCAAGATTAATGGTCTTTTTGTTTTACTTCCTCACCTCCCCCCATCTCTGATCTAGAAAAGAACCTGGCATCCAAATCCCAGTAAGATGGTTTATTTCAAGGCGCTAGCCTGCCATCTTCTCGGTCAACTGCTTTCTGAATAAAGTTGTTTTCTTTGCCTCAACACCTCCTCTCTTGGATTCATTGGTCTGCAGAGTGAGCCTAGATTCAGTAACAGAAATACAACACCTTAACCCAAATAACGAGTTTAATAGTTGAAATTTCAGGTACATCATGGGGTTTTATTCTACTTTTGGCCAAAGGTTTTTTCTTGGTAAGCCTGTACTGTACTTAGTAGCTTGCCTAAGAGCAGATGAGGGTCAACTTGCCTTCTTATATCCCTGAGTAGTTTTTTTTTTTTTTTTCCTGTAACTATGAAATGGTTGGGGCTCTGCCATGCTTTCCCTTTTAGTCATTCTCTTCTAAGCTTCTTACTAAAACTTTTCATTTTACTTCTCTTTCCTATTCCATCTATGTTTTTCTTTTTGTTTCCATTGCTAGCCAAGCTCTGCTCCCTCCCCCATCAATTCCATTCTACTCATACTGAGTTCTCGCCACCCTCTCTAGGCTGTTATGCTACCAGAGCCACCTCCCTGACTTAACTACATACATCTTTATTCTGTGTGTATTGTTTAGTTATTAAGACTAAAATTCAATTTACTTTCAAAGTTTGTTCATTTGCTCTGAATTCAAATTTATTAAACTTACAGTTACTTTTCATTTAATAAAAGTGCCCATTCTTGATGTGTGTTTCCCATTTCTTTACTGGCATTCATTTTCCTTACCTCCCCTATAGAACATTAGCCTTGCTGATACTCCATACAAATCTAAGTGTCAGTCGCTCAGTTATATCCAACTCTTTGTGACCCCATGGACTGTAGCCCACCAGACTCCTCTGTCCATGGAATTCTTCAGGCAAGAATAATGGAGTGGGTTGTCATTTCCTTCTTCAGGGGATCTTCCCAGTCTAGGGATCAAAGCCAGGTCTCCTGTATGACAGGCAAATTCTTTATGAATCAAGCCACTAGAGAAACCCATACAATTCTAAGAATAACATTATGTAAACAATTATAGGTAAGACAAAATTTCATTCTACCACACCAAGTTCTCTACCTAAGCCTACGAATTAAACTAACCTAAGACAAGCTAATTTGAGAAAAGCATACAGATTCTATTTAATATTTTTACATGCAAACAGGAGTCTTCCTAAGGAAAATGATGACCCAAACAACCCATTAGGCCAAAAAATTTGTATATCTTTTGAAACAAAGAATGCTAAATTGTGGGGATGTGGCAAAACTAAGGGACTTGAACTAGGGGTAGTAATTTGTGGAATTGTGAATGAGAAATGTATAGGACAAACAATTGGATGACAAGAGTTATTTCAGAAGATTTGTTTGTACAGACCCATTTTAGCATTGACTCTAGTCTCCAGTGATAAGAACATTCTCCTCTCCCAGGTATAGGGGGCATGGATTTGTGTTAGAGGGGCTCTGCCATGCTTTCCTATTAGTCATTCTCTTCTAAGCTTCTTACTAAAACTTTTCATTTTACTTCTCTTTCCTATTCCATCTATGTTTTTCTTTTTGTTTCCATTGCTAGCCAAGCTCTGCTCCCTCCCCCATCAATTCCATTCTACTCATACTGAGTTCTCGCCACCCTCTCTAGGCTGTTATGCTACCAGAGCCACCTCCCTGACTTAACTACATACATCTTTATTCTGTGTGTATTGTTTAGTTATTAAGACTAAAATTCAATTTACTTTCAAAGTTTGTTCATTTGCTCTGAATTCAAATTTATTAAACTTACAGTTACTTTTCATTTAATAAAAGTGCCCATTCTTGATGTGTGTTTCCCATTTCTTTACTGGCATTCATTTTCCTTACCTCCCCTATAGAACATTAGCCTTGCTGATACTCCATACAAATCTAAGTGTCAGTCGCTCAGTTATATCCAACTCTTTGTGACCCCATGGACTGTAGCCCACCAGACTCCTCTGTCCATGGAATTCTTCAGGCAAGAATAATGGAGTGGGTTGTCATTTCCTTCTTCAGGGGATCTTCCCAGTCTAGGGATCAAAGCCAGGTCTCCTGTATGACAGGCAAATTCTTTATGAATCAAGCCACTAGAGAAACCCATACAATTCTAAGAATAACATTATGTAAACAATTATAGGTAAGACAAAATTTCATTCTACCACACCAAGTTCTCTACCTAAGCCTACGAATTAAACTAACCTAAGACAAGCTAATTTGAGAAAAGCATACAGATTCTATTTAATATTTTTACATGCAAACAGGAGTCTTCCTAAGGAAAATGATGACCCAAACAACCCATTAGGCCAAAAAATTTGTATATCTTTTGAAACAAAGAATGCTAAATTGTGGGGATGTGGCAAAACTAAGGGACTTGAACTAGGGGTAGTAATTTGTGGAATTGTGAATGAGAAATGTATAGGACAAACAATTGGATGACAAGAGTTATTTCAGAAGATTTGTTTGTACAGACCCATTTTAGCATTGACTCTAGTCTCCAGTGATAAGAACATTCTCCTCTCCCAGGTATAGGGAGGGCATCTTTTTCATTGGAAAATTTATGACCTGATTTTAGGCAGAAAGGGGAGGTCAGAGAGCTGCTCCTGCATCTGTAATTTTTCAAGAGCTTTAAACTCAAGATAATCAATATTCGAGACCAGCATATTCTGGGGTGATATGTTAAAGACTCCTTCTAAATCAACATCCTAGGCATTTCAGTTCAGGTATGCCTAGTGCATATTATGTTAGATCTGTTGGGTCATATTATAGGAGTCAAGCCAGCATCTTTCTCATCAAGCTACATTCAGATACCTGATGCAGATAAAATAAATATATCAAGGCCTTCACTGTTTTCAAGCCAATGTGTATCACAATCGCCTGGAAACGGTGATAAAAGTGACTATTTGGGGTCTGACTTCCATGCATTTTCAGCGTGTGCACTAGTTTGTTCATTTGAAGGAATTTCCTTGGACCACAGTTTGAGAAATCCTGCTCCACAATCATCTAACCTGACTGACTCCTGTGACTTGGTATATTTTTCAGTGAGTTTCCCGATCACAGTTCAAATCAGAATAATTAATTTCCTTCTGGTACGAGATGTGAGTAGGGCAAGGACTAGGAACAAAAGAAACTACAATGAAAAAGAAAGTGACTATATGATTTCATTGATTACTTAACCTGAATTAGTCAAACCTACCTTGCTTTTGTCGAAATTCTATGGTACTGCATAAATTAGAACTCAATAACTTTGAATTTGATCATTCTCCACTGCACTGTGTGTGTGTGTGTGTGTGTGTGTGTGTGTGTGTGTGTGAATGTTTATTTAGCCCTGTGTTCCTGTTTAAAGAACCAGTTCTACAGGTGGGACACATAGTTGGTACTTATATTGATAGTGGGTCCACAACATGAGCATAACTGGCTTTTCAGGAACTCATTCTTTAAGTGAGAGGCAACTTAATATAACCCCTAAGCTGGGAACCTAGAAAGCCCTGATAACTTTGCTGTGGACAAACTACTGTGCAGACATATTTGCCATAGAATGGTATTTCATTCCAATGAACGGTGTGAAAGCATTTCTCTGTTAAGGGCTGACTGTATATTCTCAGAAAAATAAAAAATAAAAAAGCAGAGATGTCACAAGATATATCTTCCTTGCTTTGATGCCCAGATTCGGACACCATTATTTTGACCTCATATTAATCACTGGGAAATTGCACCATCCTGAAACATCGTATGTCCTACTGACATTGTTACAAAAGTAGAGATAAGACAAAACTTGAGGTATTAAAAAAAATTTGTCTTTACAATTCTCCCAAAGGTGATGTGAACACAATGTATTCAAATGATCCATTCTGTGATTAAACTTGGTTTCCTACAGGAATCTTTCAATTCTTTATTTATTTAAAGGCAACTGCTTTTTGTTTTGATTTAGGAATGCTTCTTTAAGAGGTATCTGTAGTTAGTTACTTTGTTTTGTTGTAGGTAACAATGCATCTAACAGGTGAATTATGATACAGTAGTAAATACTACTGTCAATATTCATAGCAATGCCACCAAAGTTAAAGACTTGCACATGAATGTTCATAGCAGTATTACTCATGTTCAAAAGTAGAAACAAATTCACGTTCCCATTAACTGATGCATGGATAAAAATGTGATATAGCCATGTAAGAGAATATTATTTAGCTATAGAAAAGAATGAAGTACCTATTCATAATACAACATGAATATTTCAACATGCAACTTGAAAAAGAAAAGTATCCAGTCACAAAATTTGATGATTGCATTTATGTAAATTATCCAGAACAGTCAAATCCAAAGAGACAGAAAAGAAGTTACTGGTTGCCTGGGGACGACTGTGATGAAGATGCTCTAAACTGGATGATGGTGATGGTTACAAAGCTTGTTAAACTGACTAAAATTCATGTGAATATATAACTAAAAAGGTTCTTTTTATGGTATGTGAGTCTATCCTTCAATAAAATTTTAAGCAATTTTTAATAGCAAGAGAAAATCTAAAACAGCATTTTTCAGATATACTTCAATAAAAGAAGAAACCTGGGGATAGGGCACAACCAACATTGAGAATTAAGTATTAACACATATTCCATTATTGAACACTTACTATGTGGCAGTCACTTCATTAACTGCTTTACATATATCATCTCCTTTGAAAATCATAGCAACAGTAGGAAGTTAAATTATTATACCACTGTCATATTATGAGAAGGTAGGCTCGCAGAGTTTAAAGTAAACTGACCCCTTTAGAAAGGGGCAGAAGCAAGATTAGAAGAGAAAGTCCAAGTCCTTAACCATAAGCTGTCATTTTCAAGTAAATTTCTTACTCCTAATTTCCATTCAAGACTGTACCTTCAGATTTCCAAGATTACCACCTCTTCAAACCCCTCCCTGCCATGTCTCACTCATCTCAGTAGGAGAGTTATTTATCTTGAGTCCCCCTACTTCTTTCAGTCTCTACTATAAAGTCGTAAATAGAGAAATTTTTAAAAAATAATTTAAATGCTATGGGTCATTTGGAGGGGGGACTGATCCAGTATTACAAACTATTATTAATTCTGAGTTCTCCAGAATTCTCGGATTGCTTGTGGTAATTTCTTTTTAGTTCCCCCCCTGCCTCTGGTCCATGCCATGCAGCAAACATCAAATAGTAGGCCTAGAAACTTTGTTAAGCTCATTTGGTAAAGGCTCTCAAAACATTTAGGAAAATGTAAGAATGAGCGAATCAAAGACAAAATGGTACAAATGACTTTTTCTGAACATTAGTGTCTAAAAAATTTTTTCTTTAGAATGCTATTAAGGCAGGATATGGCCAACTACTACAGTGACATTCTATCTCTCCCATTAAACTTTCTATTATAAACATTGTGTGCATTTATGTAAATTATCCAGAACAGTCAAATCCAAAGAGACAGAAAAGAAGTTACTGGTTGCCTGGGGACGACTGTGATGAAGATGCTCTAAACTGGATGATGGTGATGGTTACAAAGCTTGTTAAACTGACTAAAATTCATGTGAATATATAACTAAAAAGGTTCTTTTTATGGTATGTGAGTCTATCCTTCAATAAAATTTTAAGCAATTTTTAATAGCAAGAGAAAATCTAAAACAGCATTTTTCAGATATACTTCAATAAAAGAAGAAACCTGGGGATAGGGCACAACCAACATTGAGAATTAAGTATTAACACATATTCCATTATTGAACACTTACTATGTGGCAGTCACTTCATTAACTGCTTTACATATATCATCTCCTTTGAAAATCATAGCAACAGTAGGAAGTTAAATTATTATACCACTGTCATATTATGAGAAGGTAGGCTCGCAGAGTTTAAAGTAAACTGACCCCTTTAGAAAGGGGCAGAAGCAAGATTAGAAGAGAAAGTCCAAGTCCTTAACCATAAGCTGTCATTTTCAAGTAAATTTCTTACTCCTAATTTCCATTCAAGACTGTACCTTCAGATTTCCAAGATTACCACCTCTTCAAACCCCTCCCTGCCATGTCTCACTCATCTCAGTAGGAGAGTTATTTATCTTGAGTCCCCCTACTTCTTTCAGTCTCTACTATAAAGTCGTAAATAGAGAAATTTTTAAAAAATAATTTAAATGCTATGGGTCATTTGGAGGGGGGACTGATCCAGTATTACAAACTATTATTAATTCTGAGTTCTCCAGAATTCTCGGATTGCTTGTGGTAATTTCTTTTTAGTTCCCCCCCCTGCCTCTGGTCCATGCCATGCAGCAAACATCAAATAGTAGGCCTAGAAACTTTGTTAAGCTCATTTGGTAAAGGCTCTCAAAACATTTAGGAAAATGTAAGAATGAGCGAATCAAAGACAAAATGGTACAAATGACTTTTTCTGAACATTAGTGTCTAAAAAATTTTTTCTTTAGAATGCTATTAAGGCAGGGGATATGGCCAACTACTACAGTGACATTCTATCTCTCCCATTAAACTTTCTATTATAAACATTGTGTGCCAAGTTGGCTCAGTTGTGTTCAAATATTTGGGACCCCATGGACTGCAGCCCCACAAGCTCCTCTTTTCATGGGATTTTCCAGGCAAGAATACTAGAGTGGGTTGCCATTTCCTTCTTCAGGGGATCTTCCCAACCCAGGGATAGAATCTCGGTCTCTTAGGTCTCCTGCATTGAAAGGCTGGGAAGCCCCAATATAAACATTAAAGGACAATTGATAGTTCCCTTGTGGATATAATAAGTAAACTTGTAAGCTCAGTAAAAAAAAATGCAAAGAAAACATTCAAAATCTATCCCAGAATGAGAGTAAAATTCTTACACCATGGTAAATAAATAAGCAGTAAAACAGGCTGAAATGCACATTTTGCCAAGGTGCCAAATGATAATTTTGGGGAAAAAACTCTATTTGTACTACATCAGATTGGCATTTCTGGGTTAATAGAATGTACCCTAGCTTTCAGGAAAGGCATTCAAATATGCAATTCATTATTTACTCTTGAGAATCACCTGCTCTTAAAATAGTTTGACTGAAAACTAAAAACAAAACCCAAAATAGCTCTATAGAAAACATAAGAGCCATTTTGCAAAGTAATACAAAGCCCTTGCTGACAAAAGCTAAATGATTAAAATATGCAAACTTAATTTTTTAAAAATGGATTTAAAAATTGTGCATAGGTTTTCTCCAAAAACTGTATATATCTCAAGGTTAAGCTTATTTAAGGTAACAGGAAAGGTTTCTGCAAGACGATGTTAAGGGTTTGTACATACTCAGAGGGAAACACTCCATGAAAAGCACAGTATTGGAAAGTTACACAAACCAAAACAGTATTACAAAGAGATAAAAATGCTATTTTCATCACATTTGCTCTCTAATTGAAAATCTATTCAAACCAAATAATATTGAGATTCTATCTCTCCCATTAAACTTTCTATTATAAACATTGTGTGCCAAGTTGGCTCAGTTGTGTTCAAATATTTGGGACCCCATGGACTGCAGCCCCACAAGCTCCTCTTTTCATGGGATTTTCCAGGCAAGAATACTAGAGTGGGTTGCCATTTCCTTCTTCAGGGGATCTTCCCAACCCAGGGATAGAATCTCGGTCTCTTAGGTCTCCTGCATTGAAAGGCTGGGAAGCCCCAATATAAACATTAAAGGACAATTGATAGTTCCCTTGTGGATATAATAAGTAAACTTGTAAGCTCAGTAAAAAAAAATGCAAAGAAAACATTCAAAATCTATCCCAGAATGAGAGTAAAATTCTTACACCATGGTAAATAAATAAGCAGTAAAACAGGCTGAAATGCACATTTTGCCAAGGTGCCAAATGATAATTTTGGGGAAAAAACTCTATTTGTACTACATCAGATTGGCATTTCTGGGTTAATAGAATGTACCCTAGCTTTCAGGAAAGGCATTCAAATATGCAATTCATTATTTACTCTTGAGAATCACCTGCTCTTAAAATAGTTTGACTGAAAACTAAAAACAAAACCCAAAATAGCTCTATAGAAAACATAAGAGCCATTTTGCAAAGTAATACAAAGCCCTTGCTGACAAAAGCTAAATGATTAAAATATGCAAACTTAATTTTTTAAAAATGGATTTAAAAATTGTGCATAGGTTTTCTCCAAAAACTGTATATATCTCAAGGTTAAGCTTATTTAAGGTAACAGGAAAGGTTTCTGCAAGACGATGTTAAGGGTTTGTACATACTCAGAGGGAAACACTCCATGAAAAGCACAGTATTGGAAAGTTACACAAACCAAAACAGTATTACAAAGAGATAAAAATGCTATTTTCATCACATTTGCTCTCTAATTGAAAATCTATTCAAACCAAATAATATTGAGAACCTCTCATTAAAGCTCTATCATTCTCTTTAGTAATCTTAGACAAGTTGTTGTATTTCTTTCAGTCTGCTGAAGTACCTTCTAGCTTTGAAAGTCTACGAAATTGTCTTCTGCTTCTTCTGTGCCCCCTATAGCATCTAGTAACACAACACCAACTTCCAATTCCTTAACCCAGTGAATGGGAGGGATCAGTATTATTCATTCAGCTGCCTGATAAACACTGCTACTTCACTCTCAGACAGGGCCACTTGAGACCGAATTGTGAAGCAGGCTGTTTACCTGTCACAACCTAGCATCCACGTTGTAGGCTCTTTATTTGGACTGGAGGCTTAGGAATCTCATTGTTGCTCCTCCCCTTCTCTTTACAAATAGAGGCTCAGACACTCCATTCACATGAAAGGCCAGTGATTAGTGACAAACTTGGTGTGTGGTCTAGGATGATTGAACCAAAGATAAATGCTTTCAGGTAACAGAACAACATTTAGCTAGTAGAATGGCTCCTTAAGTCAAGACCACATATCCAACTCTATCCACTTAATATTCCTTTACTTGATGACCACAAATTTCATCATAACCCTACGCACAACCATCTTTCAAATACACACTGTGGTTGTTCAGTTGCTCAGACATGTCTGACTCTTTGTGACTCCATGGACTGCAGCATGCCACGTTTCCCTGTTCTTCACTATCTCCTGGAGTTTGCTCAAACTCAGGTCCATTGAGTTGGTGATGCCATCCAACCATCTCACACTCTGTTGTCTCCTTCTCCTCCTGCCTTCAACCTTCCCACAAATGCACACTGCGCGGTGGGAAATAAAGACCCAAAGGAGAAAATATGTGCTCCAAACTTATAGAGAATCATGTGAAAAGGCATGGTAGTTCAGTATAGGAGGAATAACCCTCTAACGTGGATATACTCAAAAACATCACCCTAAAATCAGTGTGTGGAACAAGGGAAGATGTTTCCCGCTTCGATTAGAAAGTAGAGTTGTCACTTGAAAGATGAAGACTGCCTTTATCAATAGTGAGTTACCCACTCAGTTCAAGATACAGTTGTTATGGTCCTAAAAGTGTTCTGACTTTTCTACTTCTCTTCATAGTTTCTTTCCATGGATTTTTCTTGGCAGTTGTCTTCTCACTTCCAGGTCTCTGCATCATTTTTCTCATAGACCTTTGTAGCCTAAGTTTTCACTTTTAAACTACAACAACCAACCCCCTTCCAATTCCTTAACCCAGTGAATGGGAGGGATCAGTATTATTCATTCAGCTGCCTGATAAACACTGCTACTTCACTCTCAGACAGGGCCACTTGAGACCGAATTGTGAAGCAGGCTGTTTACCTGTCACAACCTAGCATCCACGTTGTAGGCTCTTTATTTGGACTGGAGGCTTAGGAATCTCATTGTTGCTCCTCCCCTTCTCTTTACAAATAGAGGCTCAGACACTCCATTCACATGAAAGGCCAGTGATTAGTGACAAACTTGGTGTGTGGTCTAGGATGATTGAACCAAAGATAAATGCTTTCAGGTAACAGAACAACATTTAGCTAGTAGAATGGCTCCTTAAGTCAAGACCACATATCCAACTCTATCCACTTAATATTCCTTTACTTGATGACCACAAATTTCATCATAACCCTACGCACAACCATCTTTCAAATACACACTGTGGTTGTTCAGTTGCTCAGACATGTCTGACTCTTTGTGACTCCATGGACTGCAGCATGCCACGTTTCCCTGTTCTTCACTATCTCCTGGAGTTTGCTCAAACTCAGGTCCATTGAGTTGGTGATGCCATCCAACCATCTCACACTCTGTTGTCTCCTTCTCCTCCTGCCTTCAACCTTCCCACAAATGCACACTGCGCGGTGGGAAATAAAGACCCAAAGGAGAAAATATGTGCTCCAAACTTATAGAGAATCATGTGAAAAGGCATGGTAGTTCAGTATAGGAGGAATAACCCTCTAACGTGGATATACTCAAAAACATCACCCTAAAATCAGTGTGTGGAACAAGGGAAGATGTTTCCCGCTTCGATTAGAAAGTAGAGTTGTCACTTGAAAGATGAAGACTGCCTTTATCAATAGTGAGTTACCCACTCAGTTCAAGATACAGTTTTTATGGTCCTAAAAGGCTTCTGACTTTTTCTACTTTCTCTTCATAGTTTCTTTCCATGGATTTTTCTTGGCAGTTGTCTTCTCACTTCTCCAGGTCTCTGCATCATTTCTGATCTCAGCATTAGACCTTTGTAGCCTAAGTACATCATCAGGTCACTTTTCCACTGTGACTCTAACACAATTACTCTTATTTAAAAGAACATTTCAAGAAAAAACACAATTAAGCAGAATTGAACGTTCCAACTTTTTAAATGGGTTTCCCTGGTGGCTCAGTGGTAAAGAATCTGCCTGCAATGCAGGAGATGTGGGTTTGACCCCTGGGTCAGGAAGATCCCCTGGAGAAGGGAAGTGGCAACTGACTCCAGTATTCTTGCTTGGGAAACCCCAGAGAGAAGAGCCTGGAGGGCTACAGTCCATGTTGTTGCAAAGAGTTGGACACGACTTAGCGACTAAACAACAAAAATCTTCTTGAAAAGGAATAGTGCTACAGTGTGCATGGCACAGAACTTGGTATGAATTATTTTCACCTTTGGCACCGGTGAATTCTATTATGCTAACATCTTATGGGCAGAACAGACTTTACAGGTTAACAGCCCCTGCTGCTATCCAGTTTAAATCCTAAATCCTATTTTACATCAACATGATTTAAATAAGGATAGCTTCCTTCCTCAGCACTTACAGAAGGTATCCTCCTAGACTAAGTCAAAGAGTGGTAGAGAGGACTTGGCCTATGGAATACTAATCATATCTCATACTGGAAAAGCTGGACTAACCTGTATCAGATGATCTATGCTTAGTACAGTTCTGGACAAATCATGGTATCAGGCCAGTTTCCACACCTATAAAATGAAGTTATAGGACTATATATGTATCAGCCTTCCAGAGTTGTTCCTCATAAGGAACTGTTCTTTTAGATTTTCTCCAAAGGTTGAAGAACCATTCAACTGAACAACTGGCTGAGCTCCACTCATTAGTCAGTTCTGCCATTATCCTTCACAATTGAAGATAAGTCACTTCACTCTTTTCAGGTTTGGTCTCCCTTTCATCCATCTTTGTACCTGCCTCTGCCTCTAATCAAGCTTTCACTTATACAGGAGTTAGAAATACAAGCTGCTGGCCAAACTGAAAGGCAGTTATGAGAATAAAGAACAATTTGGGAATAACAAAGGCAGCTGTCAGCTAGTTTTTTTTTTTTTCTTGACAGAGAGCCCCTTTGCAAGAAAGCCATAAATGCAATAATTCTGTTTTTATAATTGACCAGGTAAGACTTCTAGAACCACTGGTATCTTGAAACTGAATAATTGTGGTTCATGGTTCTAACCTATTCACACAAAGCCTTGTGAATCTGCCCTCTTCCTTCGAGAAAGGAAATAACAGGGGTTTCAGTTTTCCTACCCAGCTGGTGGCAGAGATAGGGTGGTGGTAAGATGATACAACTAGAACCCAACAGTGATACGATCTCAAAATGCATCCATGCATCCTTCTTGGAGACTGTAGTTCGCAGGGTTCCAGATGAGCTTAATTGCTTAAAAATTGATGAACTGGTTTGGAGTTTGGGGAGTATGGCAGGCAATTGCTTACATGCATAGAGGAAATGACTGAGACTTACCATTTGATTTCTCTGAAAGACCTCAGAACTCTAGGGCTAATCAACTTTAAGGAAGACCTTGAAATCTAAGACCTACATAGGGGTCCTGAAAAAGTCATGTACAAGGAGCTGAGGTTTTAATTTAAAGAATTTAATTTAATTTAATGTCAGCAAAAGAGTATCCAGTATTATATTTCTCCTACAAGTTAGTAGTATTATATATGCCTATGAAGATTTAAACTGTTTTCTCCAAACGATGTGAATTTCAGTGAGATCCTTCCCCAGGCTCTCATAAAGGCCCACATAAAGTTGGTCATAAAAATGAAGTTATAGGACTATATATGTATCAGCCTTCCAGAGTTGTTCCTCATAAGGAACTGTTCTTTTAGATTTTCTCCAAAGGTTGAAGAACCATTCAACTGAACAACTGGCTGAGCTCCACTCATTAGTCAGTTCTGCCATTATCCTTCACAATTGAAGATAAGTCACTTCACTCTTTTCAGGTTTGGTCTCCCTTTCATCCATCTTTGTACCTGCCTCTGCCTCTAATCAAGCTTTCACTTATACAGGAGTTAGAAATACAAGCTGCTGGCCAAACTGAAAGGCAGTTATGAGAATAAAGAACAATTTGGGAATAACAAAGGCAGCTGTCAGCTAGTTTTTTTTTCGTGACAGAGAGCCCCTTTGCAAGAAAGCCATAAATGCAATAATTCTGTTTTTATAATTGACCAGGTAAGACTTCTAGAACCACTGGTATCTTGAAACTGAATAATTGTGGTTCATGGTTCTAACCTATTCACACAAAGCCTTGTGAATCTGCCCTCTTCCTTCGAGAAAGGAAATAACAGGGGTTTCAGTTTTCCTACCCAGCTGGTGGCAGAGATAGGGTGGTGGTAAGATGATACAACTAGAACCCAACAGTGATACGATCTCAAAATGCATCCATGCATCCTTCTTGGAGACTGTAGTTCGCAGGGTTCCAGATGAGCTTAATTGCTTAAAAATTGATGAACTGGTTTGGAGTTTGGGGAGTATGGCAGGCAATTGCTTACATGCATAGAGGAAATGACTGAGACTTACCATTTGATTTCTCTGAAAGACCTCAGAACTCTAGGGCTAATCAACTTTAAGGAAGACCTTGAAATCTAAGACCTACATAGGGGTCCTGAAAAAGTCATGTACAAGGAGCTGAGGTTTTAATTTAAAGAATTTAATTTAATTTAATGTCAGCAAAAGAGTATCCAGTATTATATTTCTCCTACAAGTTAGTAGTATTATATATGCCTATGAAGATTTAAACTGTTTTCTCTCCAAACGATGTGAATTTCAGTGAGATCCTTCCCCCAGGCTCTCATAAAGGCCCACATAAAGTTGGTCATAAAAATCCTTATTCCAAATATCCATTTGCTTTCCCCTCCCTTCTGCAGTAGTTCTGGTCAAAGTTCACCAAGTAAGAGTGACACAAACACCCACAAGGAGGAAAAAAATTAAACCCAGTACTGCTTCTCTGAAAGACCAGGATTAACCACAGCTGATAATTGTGTTTGCAAATGATGATAATATGTCATACAATCTCATTAAATTTTGAAACACCACCGTTTTAGAGAGACAAAACACAGCAAAAATCCATATTAGGTAAAGATAAAAATCCATTATGTGTCTGAAATCTCAGAATACATTTTTTTCAGTTGACTTGCCCCTTATCTATATAAAATGTAAGATTTCATAGCTATGAGAATCAGAAACCATTCCCTTTGGGGAAATTATCTCCCTAACAGAACTCTGCTCATCATTTAAAGGTAATAAAATTATAATCCATATTTTTTGAGAGGAATGACAGGTAACTTTGGCCTAGGACACATAAGACTGAGAAAGCTGAAAGTTATCTTCTCTGTCCATATAATTTCAACAATTACATTTGAGGAGGCAGAGATGATTTGATATTACTTTTTATGAAGAGTTCAAAGCATTATAGTGAGAACTAACCCTTCAAAAATCTTGGAATTATATGGCAAACTAGAAAGGTGGAATTTGGAAGCTCCTAATATAAGTATTTCACAGATTAACAGCCCCTGCTGTTAATTAACACCAGGGTTTCCCTGGTGGCTCAGATGGTGAAGAATCTGCTTACAATGCAGGAGACCCAGGTTCATTCCCTAGGTTGGAAAGTCGCCCTAGAGAAAGGAATGGCTACCCACTCCAGTATTCTTGCCTGGAGAATTCCATGCACAGAGAAGCCTGGGGGAGTACAGTTCATAGAGCTGCAGAGTCAGAAATGACTGTGTGACTAACACTACTAACATAAGCAGAAGAGGGACAAAGAGGGGGGAAATTAGCTGGGACACATGGAAAGAAATATAAGATAAAAAGAAAGAAAGAGGTGTTCTTGGTAAGATCAGTCAAGTGTAGCCCTGAATGCAATAAAACAATGCTTCATAGACATTAATGTGCCTACGAATCACATGGAGATCTTTTTCCAGTGTACATTGCAATTGAGTAAGACTGAGTTGGGGCCTAAGGGTCTGTATTACTTATGACTTTACAGGCGATGCTTTTGTTGTTGGACCATATATATGAACACAGACATAGAAAAGTTCATAAACAATCAACAAACAACAAGTTGTTGAAGAGCTTGGGATGTTACTCAACATGCACACTGACTATTCCAGCTCAAAATCCTTAAACCCTTATTAAATACCTCTCCTTCATGAGGCACTGTAGGAGGCCACATGAAAGTCAAACTCTGACCCTATTTTTATTAATCTTACACTCCAGCTCAAGAGAAAATATTCAAAAATGAGTGAATTTCTGCAAGGTCATAGAAATCATCCTTCTTGTTTACATCTCTTGATTTAGCCTCTGTGCAACAGGATATTTAAATATTTTCTTAGGGGAATCCAAATAGATCATAGATTGGGGTAGAAGGAGGAAGGCTAAGGGAGTGAACATAGATAGGGGATTTAATCTTACAATCTAAAGTTATTTCACAGGTGAAATGTTTTTCATTATCATTAAACAAAGCATTTTTCCTCCCTACCTTCGTTATGGGGACAATTTAATCTTGAACCAAATGTGCAAATTGAGCATAGATCACATCCTCACATTCTATAGAAGAAATTTCATAACATATAAAGGAGAGGTATGTTGAACCCCATTTTAAGTCAATTTGTAGTAATACCCTGGCTCTTGAGGTACCACAGGATCTTATTAAAAATGAATGGAAAAAGGATGAGGGTCTCCTCAACATTTTCATCCTTCAATGTATTTTAAGCATTATATATAACCATTATTTGATGGAAATCAAATTATATTCCTGAACCTTGAAAAGTACATGCTCCTCAACATTTTCATCCGTAGCATAATTTCAACATTAAAGATAGGTACAATTCTAATAAAAATGAAATTACATTGCTGAACACTGAGAGTGACACACCAATTTTTATCACAGAGTCTACTTGTTCTCATTTCAGTAACCGCATGTTTCCCATACCCTGCAAGAACTCAATATTGAAAATTTTTTGAAAGTCTAAATTCAAGATTGCAAAAATCTTAAGAAATAAGAACACAGTTTCTTCCATATTCGCGACATCAGCATCTTTTACAAAGACTTCAAGAACAGCCAGCTTCACCATCAACCAGTCCATTTCATTTCCACCTATTCTTCTTGCTGTTTATCTTGGTCATTCATTACTTGGAATCCAAGTCTCATACCTTTTCAGATGACTTGTGACATTACAACCACCTCACCAGGACAGATATGTATGGTAAAAAAAAAAAATACATCAAGACATACAAGGAAAATAGTAGATGGAAAGCCCTTTTAAGTGGTAGACCTTTAGAGGATCTGGAGCTCTAAAAGTCTCTCCTGTCTAAAGATTCTTCAAGTTCTGAAGAAGAAAAATCTCAGGAGTGATTCTTTCCCTTTTTTTTCTGATTTTTTTTTCCTTTTTTTGTAATTCTTCTGAAAATTTACTGAAATTTTGGAAGAAGACTAGAGAAAAGCCTAGTGTTCCATGTTGGAAATCTTTGAGATAGGTCAACTTCTTAGGTTTCTCAGGAATCTTCACTTAAAGTGTGGACTCTAGAGCCAGGTCATTTGAAATTTAATTTCTTTCTTTGTCAATGTGGAAACTTAAGAAATTTATATAGTCAACCTCAAAACTTAAGAGATTTCTATAGTCAGTTTTCTCATCTGTGAAGTGAGTATGAAAATGATAATCATGAAATAATAATAGTACTTATCCCACAGAATTATAATGAAGATTAGACAAATTAATATCTATGAACTTCCTAAAATAGTACCTGGGACATAGTAAGCACTCAATAAACATGACCTACTTTAATACTGATTCTTCCTCTTCTCCTTCTTCTTCTTGAAAGTGAGGAGTGAGGAGTACGGATATCAATATATAGAGATGAAGGGAGGGGAGCCAGAGATACAGGGGAAAGCAGTATTAGCAACATGTGAATGGAGAGATGAACAGAGCAGAGACCTGGTTCCTTCTCTCACACTTACCAAGTGACCCAGCTACAGACTGACAGCAGTAATAAAAACCTATCCCAGCAAAGGAGTTGAAATAATAAGAAGGGAAGAAAATAACAAAAAGATACACCAAGATACACAGAGGATGAAAAGTAATTATCTTTCTTTAAGTCTCTGTGCATGTGTGTATGCACATGTGTTTGTGTGAATGCATCCATGAGCAAGAAGGAGAGAGAGAAAATGAATGTGACCTAAAGAGGATACAAAAAATTGCTAGGCACTAAAAGTTAGGGCTTTGTTATGTGTACATATAAAACCAAATCTACAAGTGGAGGATCCTAAATATTTGCTATTTTAAGAAGCATCTATATTTGGTGATAATTAGCTTCTCTAAACTTCTATCAAAATTATTGTCAACTCTGTGATAGCTCATTGATTTTTAGAGGCCAAGTCAGATCTCACCCTTTCCCTGTATGCTTACAGTTATGTAGAATAATAAAAATTAAATAACATGCTGAGTGGTGATTTAAAAACAGCTGTGCATTTTTATATCTGGGAGAGACAGAAGGGAGAGGAATATAATTTAAGCATATCCTGGGTGATTTTCCTACTTGACACTGATATAAAAACAACTCTATCACCTGTAAATACCAGCACAATAGGGGGAGAAAAAGAACATTTAGAAACCCCACTGATTACATCCTCCCATCCATACCATTGCTTAAACAATCAACCCATTTCTTTACCTATATTAGCAATTCTCAGGGATATGAAACACCTTAAAACTCTAACATAGTATCTCAATAAAACTTTATGAATGGAATAACATAACGATGCTCTTTATAGCATCTGAAACTGTATATCTTAACAATAGCACTGACCAATTATTTTCTTTAATCCATTCTTCCTCCTTAAAAATACTCAATTTTAAATGGGCTTAGTTCACAGATTCTCTTCAGAAAAAAATTCCTTTTCTATGTATCATTATTGATGTATAATGACATTGGTGTGTGGAGGTGTTACTGAGGTTGGAGTAATGGCCAATGACATCCTTAACTCTAGGAAGGAACATTTTGTATGTAAACAATACAAATCCCACCATTATGACAATAAAGTTTAAGATTTTCTTTCCCAGAGGGTTCATGGACCATCACCTACAATATTTAAAACATTCAGTTCTTGTGACTTCAAAAAGGACTCTGAGACTTCATTCAAATCAAGGAGAAATTTCAAAATATGCAAGACATGACTTTCAGATCACAAAAGGTACTATTTAGGTGGAGGTCGTGTCTGCCTATGATTAGAAAACCAAAACTAAAATGGATGGACTTTCAAGGCATCTTATGTATGTGAGCTCTTCTTTTCATTCTCTTCCTTTGATAGGCTTATCTTTATTTTACACTCAAACTCATTCTGCGATATTTTCCTCTCTCCCTGTAAACCTGATGTTTTATTTCTTGAATAGACCTCCTTTTGTCCTGCCATGCTTTTTGCATATAGCAGTTCAGACACACAAGGCCTCTTTAGCTTCTATTATTGTTATTGCTAGATGACAGGCAGAACCCTTAGCACCCTATTGAAGGACCTTTAATGCTTTGCATTTCTATTCTGTGCCATTTCCTGCAAGTACTCATTCAATTTCACACAGCTCTTGCTGCAATCTTCCCAAATTCGTTTTGCAGAAACTCATCACTTTTATTTTTACCCCTTTTGCTTTCACTTTGGTCCCAATAACCAATCTAACTAGATTTTGATTTCTGTTCCCTTCAGCAGTACCCCCACTTTACCTTTCACATAATCTTTTTCACATCACCTTTTACTCTTTTGATACGCAAAGCTGAGCATACGAATTGTTTCAGCTTTCTCTTTCCTGAGTTTCCCTACTGTGTAGTAACAAAGACTTTAACATGTCACATCACTTGGTATATCCACTTATTAGGATCCCATGCTTAAAAGTAACATCTCTAAACTTCACTTTAAAAGATACTCAATTTATTCTACCAAGAATGAATTTGTCATATGTATTTCTCATATGTATTTTGTCATATTCATTCGTCATATGTATTTCTTTTGTTTTATCCTTTCCAGATACAAATATTTAACTGTTCTTGAAGCTGTATAATTTGAGTTGCAACCAAGTTTCACCCTCACTATTTTTGATAGGAAGATATGTCTAGAAAGTCTCAAACAGAAACAAAATATGCTAAAGATACTGACTGTGTGGATCACAACTGTAGAAAAGTTATTAAAGAGATGGGAATACCAGACCACCTAATGTGACTCCTGAGAAGCACGCATGCAGGTCAAGAAGCAACAGTTTAGAACCTTACTTGGAACAACTGACTGGCGAATAAACTGACTAGTGAATAAAATAATTTAGTTGCTTTGCAAATGATTGTCTTGAGTGACTACTGCCAAGGGCCAAAAGATAATGACTTTCTACAGAAGAGACAAGAGAACAAATATCCAGTATTCTGGGCATCCTGGTAGGTCAGTGGTAATGAATCTGCCCGCAATGCAGGGGATACAGGTTTGATCCCTGGGTGGGGAAGATCCCCTGGAGGAGGAAATGGTGACCCACTCCAGTATTCTTGCCTGGGAAATCCCATGGACAGTAGAACCTGGCGGGTTATAGTCCATAGGGTTAAAAAAGAGTAGGAAGCAACTGAGCAACTGAGCACAGCATGGATTATAATGTTAAGACAGAAGATTAAATGGTAGAAAACTTAGTAGGAAATTTGAAATATCAGATATAAAATTAAATGTTCTACTTGTAGATAGGAAAAGTGTCATTTGGAATTATAGCTCTCACATATACTAGCACTACGGCAAGCTGGGAAATTTGTTAAGGCCAGCCTAAGTGAACATCAAGTAACACTTTAAAAATGTAAGTTTAAAAAAAGTAAGCAACAAGTAGGTTTCTATGACCTTAGCTATAGAATTTATTAAGAATATCTGCTTTTAGTTCTTTCTTTCAGTTCCAAAATGTTATTGCAGAAAACTCTTAACTCTGCAGACTGGCCTCACTTTAAATGCATGGCCACAAATCTCAAATGTCACAAAACATTGCCACCCAGAGATGCTCCTACACTTCCCCAGTATATCCGCTTCTGTACTTTGAAGAAAAAATGTTTCATAAGTTGCTTACTCTCTTCCAATTGCCTGCAATCGCTCATTTGACTGCATCTCACGCTTCCACTCTCCCACCTCATGCACACATAATCTCAGTTGAGATCTTTCCCCACTCTTAGCCTGTTACTGCTACAACAGATGATGAATTCTCATTCCTGTTAAAGAGTTTCTACATTTCTTAAAATGTCACTCTGGCAATTGTCCCTTTTCCCTCCTGTGTTATCAATCCTGCTCTCTCTATGTGATCATTTCCTCTCTGCATTTAAAATATTCTATTATCTCTTGTTTTAATAAAAACACACAAGAAAATTTCCCCTTATTAACATTTTTTTCTGCCCATTCTCTGCTTTCTCTCAGGGCAAATCTTGAAAGAACTGCCATATTCACTGTTTATACTTCCTCACCCCCATTTCTCCCCTTGATTCACTCCATTGGGGCTTCTGTCACAGTTACTTCACCAAGGCTACTTAAGTCAAGGTCACCAATGACTTATATCCTACCAAATAGAATCACTTCTTTCTTCATGTGAATGGATTTATCTGCAGCATGTATCATTATTGGCAACTCCTTTCTTCTAGTACGCAACGCTTTCTATAGTTCTTTCTTCTTACACACCAGATATCCTTTATTTATCTTTTTTTGCTGGATTCTCCTTGTTTTACCCTTGATGTTGCATCTTCCTTGGATGTTCCTCCCCCAATTGTCACTTGTCCTTCTTATAATTAATGTCTCAGCTTAAATTCACCTCCTATCTAATCAAAAAGAAACCTCCTAGTCTTTTTAATATCTATCAGCACCTTGTATTTCCTCACTTGCTACTTATTATTTTGTTGTCCTTCTCCTTCTTTGAAATATAAGCTCTGCCTTATTAGCTATTATATTTCTAGGGCCGGGGGCAGTGTCTGGTACATGTTAGGCATTCAATAGATGTTTACTGAATTATTGAACACATTCATTCAAGGCATGGCATTCTCTTCATATCCAGCTCTTTGATATCAACTCACGAAACAAGCTAATGGGCTTTGGTATGACTGCTTATTAGCATGTACTCCTAGCACAGTAGGCAGCATGTCAGTCTCATAATCTGAAAGATGGGGTCACTTAAGGTGAAAATAATAATCATTTTCAGTGTGTCTGTGGTTCCGTTTCCATTTGTCTTATAAGTTTCAGCCTAAATATGCTCCTTAGGGTAGCACTTTCAGATATATAGACTATTTCATCCATGCTGTTTATATTCAGTAGATCCTCCTTTATATTACTCAACATATCTGTAATCACATGTTCCATACTAACAGACTATATTCTCCATGAGGGCATAGGTTATTTTTTTCAGCTCTTTATCTAATACAGTGAAGCAACATTTCATTAAATGTTGGCTGGATTGAATTAAACTGACCTGGCTCACACAGACATTGAGGCTAGTAAGTCTGAACCTCAATATATACTTTCTTACTGAGGGAATCTAAATTCCAATTATGAAAGAAAATTGAACTGTCATGTTTGTGGGATGACTCTATGATAGGAGAAAAAAATGAAAGCATAAAACCATGCATTGCTCTGGTAGCCTAACTTCCCCTTCTTTCATTAACCTAAATTAAGAACCTGATATTCAGACATTTTATTTCAGAAAACCTGAGAAGGTTCAAACCATTAAAACAGCTGTATATGTGAGTGGTTGGCTAGATATGTCTCTAATTAAAATAGTATATTGTTTGGAACTCTGCAAGTTCCTAGAGAAATGGAAAAATGGTGACACCCTTTCAGGAAGAGAGATAAGAGGAATCAAAGCCAGCTTATGGGTGGCAAAGAAGATAATCCTCTATCACATGAAGGATTGATCTCCTTCAGTATGAAAGGAAACTAGCTCTGACACATGTCAATACACAGAAAAGTACCACTTCCTGCTTCTATCATAAAGATAAATTGGAGCAAGTGCCTTAGCTCTTGAAACCATTTTAACTCTGTGGCACAGGTGGCAGAAACTAGAATGAGAAGACTACTCAACTCAGTCAGATAACCTGTTCCTTACCCACCTCTTCTGGATAACTGACTGACGAGTTAGTTACATTCATAAACACCTGTTATGAAACAATTGACTGTTTCTGAGTGTGATATAGTAACTTTACACACAGGCAGCTATACTCTTATGCAACAAGAGGCAGCCCTTGCTCTTACGGAGATAAACCTGTACTGTTTTCTTTTGATCAGCATATTTTAAAATTAATGTTTTACTCTTAACAAACATTTTGTTTTGTTTTGTTTTTGGCCACTTCTATTGATCTTTCATGTATTTATCTTTGTCCTTTGACCTGTGTGGGTTTCCCATCGCAGTGGCCTCTCTCATCACAGAGCACCAGCTCTGGGCACATGCACTCCAGAGCTCCGGCTCGGTAGTTGGACACATTGGTCCAGTCGCTCCATGGCACCTGAGACCCTCCCAGGCCAGGGAGCAAACCGGCGCCCCCTGCACTGCAAGGCGGTGTCCTTACCACTGGACCAGCAGGGAAGCCCGTGACAAACACATTGATCATGCACTTTGCCTGTGACATTTTTCCAGACACTGAGGATAGAATAGCAAGCAAAACATATAAAGCACCAGCCCTCAGGGGTTTTATATTGTGAAAAGAGACAGACAAATGAGATAAACCAGTAATCAGGGAGTGTTATATAAGGGCTATGAAGAAGAGTAAAGCAAGGTAAGAGGACAGAGATTGATGGTGAGGGTAGGGGCTAATTAATGTAGATAATAAGGTCAAGGAAGGCCTCCCTGAGGAGGCATCGTTTGAACAGAGTCCTGAATACAATAGAGAAGAAACTCAAGGAAATAGCTGGGCAGCAGTTTTACAAGACACAGAAGCCTTTCTATTGACATTTTGCTCAAGGCAAAAGCCTTGAATACTCTAGGACTATTTTCAGTAGCTTTCTGGAGCCCTTTCAGTTGGCTTCTGTATCTCTTCTGCTTGGGAAGTTTGAAATTCTCAGGCTTTTTGTTGTTCCACTTTACGTCAGTCCCTTTGACAGATGCTCTTGAAACCATTTTAACTCTGTGGCACAGGTGGCAGAAACTAGAATGAGAAGACTACTCAACTCAGTCAGATAACCTGTTCCTTACCCACCTCTTCTGGATAACTGACTGACGAGTTAGTTACATTCATAAACACCTGTTATGAAACAATTGACTGTTTCTGAGTGTGATATAGTAACTTTACACACAGGCAGCTATACTCTTATGCAACAAGAGGCAGCCCTTGCTCTTACGGAGATAAACCTGTACTGTTTTCTTTTGATCAGCATATTTTAAAATTAATGTTTTACTCTTAACAAACATTTTGTTTTGTTTTGTTTTTGGCCACTTCTATTGATCTTTCATGTATTTATCTTTGTCCTTTGACCTGTGTGGGTTTCCCATCGCAGTGGCCTCTCTCATCACAGAGCACCAGCTCTGGGCACATGCACTCCAGAGCTCCGGCTCGGTAGTTGGACACATTGGTCCAGTCGCTCCATGGCACCTGAGACCCTCCCAGGCCAGGGAGCAAACCGGCGCCCCCTGCACTGCAAGGCGGTGTCCTTACCACTGGACCAGCAGGGAAGCCCGTGACAAACACATTGATCATGCACTTTGCCTGTGACATTTTTCCAGACACTGAGGATAGAATAGCAAGCAAAACATATAAAGCACCAGCCCTCAGGGGTTTTATATTGTGAAAAGAGACAGACAAATGAGATAAACCAGTAATCAGGGAGTGTTATATAAGGGCTATGAAGAAGAGTAAAGCAAGGTAAGAGGACAGAGATTGATGGTGAGGGTAGGGGCTAATTAATGTAGATAATAAGGTCAAGGAAGGCCTCCCTGAGGAGGCATCGTTTGAACAGAGTCCTGAATACAATAGAGAAGAAACTCAAGGAAATAGCTGGGCAGCAGTTTTACAAGACACAGAAGCCTTTCTATTGACATTTTGCTCAAGGCAAAAGCCTTGAATACTCTAGGACTATTTTCAGTAGCTTTCTGGAGCCCTTTCAGTTGGCTTCTGTATCTCTTCTGCTTGGGAAGTTTGAAATTCTCAGGCTTTTTGTTGTTCCACTTTACGTCAGGTACCCAGAAGAAAGTCATCTGGCATCTCAGCCACATGATTGGGTCCTACTTATTCTTCTTCTAATATACTGAACACTGATATTACAGAGATAGCAATCTATAGATCTTCCCTCAAGATCATCGTCATTTCCTTGGGGATAGGTTTGGTTGTCTTATGTCCTCTTAGTCAAAACTCTTAGAACCACCTGGCTAGGAACATTTCAATCTATTCCACTGTACATTTTCAAAGCTTCATTCCAGCTTCCTCAGAGAAGATGGCCTTGATTCTGGATTCTTGATAACAAATTTGGATTTGATCTACCCGTGTCAACTATGAAAAGAATTATTTTGAGGGTTAAATTTTGCTCATCTGCTGATTTTACATTGTTATGGAGTATAATTTCTAAGGAGTGAAATGTACAGATATTGCACATACAGTTGAGTGAATTTTTCAAAATGCATATAAACCAGTATCTCCCAATCAACTTGAATGATATTTTTATCATCCCCAAAAATTCCTTACTATTCATTGTAAGTAATTCCTCTACACTGGTGGTGGTGTGGTAAATCACTCAGTTGTGTCTAGCTCCATATGATCCCATGGATTATAGCCTGCCAGGCTCCTCTGCTCATGAGATTTCCCAGGCCAGAACACTGGAGTGAATTGCCATTTCCTACTCAGGACCTTCCCGGCCCAGGGATCAAACCCTTGTCTCCTGCTTGGAAGGCAGATTCTTTGCCACTGAGCTACTTGGGAAGCCCAGTCCTGATTATTTTCACCATGGTGCAGTTTTGCCTATTTTTGAACTCTATAATGGAATCATACAGTATGTATTCTCTGTGTTTGGATTCTTTCACTCATCCTTATGTCTGGGAAACTCATCCATGTTGTATGTATTAGTAATACATCTTCTTTAATTTTGAGTGGTTATTTTGTTTTATGAATATACCACAATCCATTTACCTATTGATAGAAATTTGGGTTGTTTAAACTTTGGGGCCATTATGAATAGAGCACTGATTAACATTTGTGAAAAACTCTTTCTATAGACATGTTTTCATTTTTCTGGGTCAGGGGTTAATTACCTGGGAGTGAAAGTCAAATCATTGGGTATGAAGGGATTGAGAATTTTAATACATATAAAATTTTGGCTCTGGAGCTAGACTACCTGTTGGTAATGGTACAAACTCTCTTCTAAGCCTTGACAGTCTTGATTCTTACTGAAAAACCACCATATTAAGATAGTATATAGCACATTGGTCATGAGTAAGGTTTGTGGAATTGGACTGCCAAAGTTCACATCATGATTCCATAATGTAAAAGTTGTGAGGCCTTGAGTATATTATTTAATGAACATGGACCTCAGATTCCTTATATGTAAAATACACTTGCTTCATATGATTGTGTAGAGAGAATTAAATGAAACATTCTCTCCAAAGTAGTTATTACAGCACCTAGGCATTTCATAAAGTTTCAGTAAATATTGACTTGGGGGTTGGGGGAATGTTTCACTGAATATAACATCAAACTGAAATGCAACCATACACCAAAAGATATGTAATTAAATCACAATGAAAGATCAAAGTTGGAGCTTAATAAGATGCCCATCGACGAACGAATGGATCCAAAAGCTCTGGTACATATATACAATGGAATACTACACAGCTGTAAAGAGAAATGCAGAAGAATCAGCCCTAATGAGGTGGCTGGCTCTAGAACCTATCATCAAAAGTGAAGTCAGTCAGAAAGAGAAGGACAAATACAGTATATTAACACATATATATGGAATCTAGTAGGATGGTGATGATGGCACATGCAGTGAAGCGACAGAAAGACAGACATGGACAGTGGACATATGGACATTGTGGGGAAGGAACGGAGGGTGGGAGGCGTAAAGGAAGTAGCATGAAGGCCTGTACTATCATAAGTGAAGAAAATAGCTCTAGTCATTGATCTGTGAGAAAAGGGGATCCTTCAGGGGTGCTGTGTGATGGTTGGGAGGAGTGGGAATGGGGGGATATACATATGACTAATCTGAGAACATACATATCTGTAAACAACAAAACAAAACAACAAAACAAAAAGTTAAAAGCAAAATAAAGGTTTAAAAAAAATAAAAAAAATAAGAATCAAAATTTAAGCTAACTGATCAGCCTCAAATAATAGTGCACAACTAAATATTGATTAGGACTTCCTTGGTGACTCAGTGGTAAAGATTCTGCCTGCCAATGAAGGAGAAACGGGAGTCTTGTATTTGATCCCTGGGTCAGGAAGACCACCCTGGAGGAAGAAATGGCAACCCATTCCAATATTTTTGCCTGGACAGAAGAGCCTGGAGGGCTACAGTCTACGGGATCATAAAAGAGTAAGGTTTGTGGAATTGGACTGCCAAAGTTCACATCATGATTCCATAATGTAAAGTTGTGAGGCCTTGAGTATATTATTTAATTAACATGGACCTCAGATTCCTTATATGTAAAATACACTTGCTTCATATGATTGTGTAGAGAGAATTAAATGAAACATTCTCTCCAAAGTAGTTATTACAGCACCTAGGCATTTCATAAAGTTTCAGTAAATATTGATTTGGGGGGTTGGGGGAATGTTTCACTGAATATAACATCAAACTGAAATGCAACCATACACCAAAAGATATGTAATTAAATCACAATGAAAGATCAAAGTTGGAGCTTAATAAGATGCCCATCGACGAACGAATGGATCCAAAAGCTCTGGTACATATATACAATGGAATACTACACAGCTGTAAAGAGAAATGCAGAAGAATCAGCCCTAATGAGGTGGCTGGCTCTAGAACCTATCATCAAAAGTGAAGTCAGTCAGAAAGAGAAGGACAAATACAGTATATTAACACATATATATGGAATCTAGTAGGATGGTGATGATGGCACATGCAGTGAAGCGACAGAAAGACAGACATGGACAGTGGACATATGGACATTGTGGGGAAGGAACGGAGGGTGGGAGGCGTAAAGGAAGTAGCATGAAGGCCTGTACTATCATAAGTGAAGAAAATAGCTCTAGTCATTGATCTGTGAGAAAAGGGGATCCTTCAGGGGTGCTGTGTGATGGTTGGGAGGAGTGGGAATGGGGGGATATACATATGACTAATCTGAGAACATACATATCTGTAAACAACAAAACAAAACAACAAAACAAAAAGTTAAAAGCAAAATAAAGGTTTAAAAAAAATAAAAAAAATAAGAATCAAAATTTAAGCTAACTGATCAGCCTCAAATAATAGTGCACAACTAAATATTGATTAGGACTTCCTTGGTGACTCAGTGGTAAAGATTCTGCCTGCCAATGAAGGAGAAACGGGAGTCTTGTATTTGATCCCTGGGTCAGGAAGACCACCCTGGAGGAAGAAATGGCAACCCATTCCAATATTTTTGCCTGGACAGAAGAGCCTGGAGGGCTACAGTCTACGGGATCATAAAAGTATCAGACATGACTGAGCAAATAAGAACAAAATATTGACTAATTGTCCATATTACCCTTCAAACTTTATCTTCAGCAACACTTCATTTTTTGTTAAATAATATTGTCATATCTATATGTGCTTTATATGTGCTCACTTCCTTGTGAGTAAACTGTTAACATTCATGTGCCTTCGATTAGTTGCTCAGTCGTGTCCAATTTTGCCACCCCATGGACTGTAGCTCACTAGGCTCCTCTGTCTATAGGGATTCTCCAGGAAAGAATATTGCCATCCACTCCTCGAGGGGATCTCCCCAGCCCAGGGATCGAACTCATGTCTCCCTCATTGTAGGCAGATTCTTATACCATCTGAGCCACGAGGGAAACACAAAACAGCCAGGAAGGTCCCACTGAGATCTGAATTTGGATCGCTGGATTCAAAGTCCAGAGTGCTAACCATTATACCATGGGGCCCATAACATTCATGGAGGTCCAAATAATAATAGCTGATCTTTCAAAATATTAATATAAGGATCAATTCAGCAACACCATTAGAGACGATGTCTAACTCAGACATAAAGATTCATAAACTAGAATAAATATTTTTATGACTTGGTAATTACTAATTTATATACATTTTAACATATCAATTTCAATAAAATTAATTTCCCAACTTTCTGCTGAATATAATTTTGAACAGCTAGCATTTGGTGATGAAAAACACAATATATAAATATCAGAGGAACTTTTCTTTCCTTTCAAGTGATTCTGCTTGGTTTGCAATGTCAAGGTACCCAGCTGTTTGATTTCATAACTGCAGCAAATGCCAGGGCCAGAACTCAAAACAGGTGAATATGACCTTTGATTTCATTTCCAAAGGAAACAGTAATTGCTGATACAGCTGTGGATTCTAACCCAAGAGAAACTGAAAATCTAAAATTAAAATTTTCCTGTTCTTCCTCAAGCTGAATCACTGAACAATATTGCTTGAGCTAGGGGCAGCTGTGATATTGATACAACTTTACATTCATTTTAAGAAGAAATTGAAAAGTATTTTGAATTT
The DNA here is from genome assembly GCA_022376925.1 of Tragulus kanchil. NCBI lineage: Eukaryota > Metazoa > Chordata > Mammalia > Artiodactyla > Tragulidae > Tragulus > Tragulus kanchil. The sequence goes on along the minus strand of JAIOJX010000001.1, from coordinate 57,478,165 downwards.
CGTGGCTTTGTTCATTCTTTGAGTGGAAAAATCCAAAGCTCAAATACTCACATTGAACAGAGAAGGCCCAAAGAGAAATATCAAATTTCTGATTTTCCCTAATGACACTTCTGGTAATATGAAACGTCAGTATTTTGCCTCCAACAAAGCCATAAGGGCCATGTTGAAGGTTGACATCTTTTCTTGATATCCCCTCAAAGGGTCAAAGAAGGACCCCCATTCTCACCCCTGTGCATCTTGATAGATCTCGAATGATATTCTGCAAGTATAGTATATGGATGTGTTGGAAATCCCTATGTCCTTCAACCATCACATCCTGGCAAATGTCCTGAATCCGTGTAAACTAAAATGCACTCAAAATTCTGCAGAAAAATAAAAAAGACCTCAAATTAAATAACTCTGCATTCCACAAATGTTTGTACCAGTTTTATGGGTTTATTTAACCTGTCAGTTATTAACTGAGCTCAGTGCACCCTTCTGCATACCTTGCCTGTACTCCTGTAACTCATCTGTTTACCTCTATTAGAGTACTCACCACACAGCTGGCAGTTTGATTTTTTTCTAACATGCAAATCTCATTATGTCACTCCCTGCAAAGTATCCTTCAGTGGATTCCTGCTGTTTCCAAGGTAACATCCAGGCTTTTCTACTTTGGCCTCCAAAGGCCCTTCCTGATTTGGCCCTTGTTTATCTTTGTGGCATCATCTCCTGCCACTTCTTCCCTTTCATCTCCAGTGCGAGCCAAACTGGCCTGCCTGCAGCTCCTCCAAGAACTTACACTTGTATCTCTCAATGCCTAACACATCTTTTCCTGCTAATTTAAATGCCTTTCCCTCAACTCCAATCAACTGGCCAATTCCCCTTATTTTTAAAGAATCAAAGCTAGTGACATTTCCTTCTAAGATCATCTTTGGTTTTGCTCACATATGAACAACAGCTAAAACCCACACAGAATGCAGGTGTGTCTCATTGCTCTCCTTGAGCTCCACTGAATACTATCACAGCACTTACTGCTTTCATAGTAGAATTTTCTCAAGAGTTTTCCCTACTGCTTCCCTTGCTTATGGGAGGCAAGGACATCATTTTATAAATGTCTGTATTCTTTACATCCTGTCTCAGTGTCACCCTTAAAGTGGGTATTTAAGAAGTGCTTTCTGAAATGAAAATTTTAAAAAATTAAAGGAAAAAAACCTTGAAATTAACATTCTCATTTCATTGAGTTCTTAATAGACATAGCTCTAACCTGTAAAACCTTCAATGTGAACACAATGTGAACACTCTGAGCCCAGTTCATTATCATCTGTGATCCTTTGGATAGTCCTGCTGTTTTCCTGCCTATTGGAAGGCCATCCTGGGGAAGGCAGACCTCTGGCATTCCGTCAATTCTGCAAAAGGTTTTCTAGCCTCCTGTCCATATTCTTGTTTCCATCTCAATTTCCTGTTAGGGCCTGATTCCAAGACACTTATCCCTCCTCTGGGTACTGTGGGGCCCTCTCCTCCTCTCCATATATCCCTTTCATCAATGCAAGAAACTTGTCTGGTCCCTTGATAACTGATCCCCAGGCATCTGTAGCATGAACTCTTCCTTTGCCCAGACTGCTTAATAATTTGAATGTACTACTACATTAACATTTTGTAAAAGCAAAAGCAACAAAACAGAGAGACACTGAACAGAATCCAAAGTACAAGGTCTGGAGTCATAAAATGTTCAAGGTCCTAGGGGGAAGGGGCATGAACCTACATGAGTAGGAAGCATGTGCACTACTTACTGTCCCCAAGAGCACCACTTCCTTAAATCTGTAAGGGAAATTCTGTTCTAATCTCTTCCACTGGTAAACTGAATTTCAGGCCAGTTTCTACATAGTCAGTCACCTTATGGGATTTTATTTTTCCATCACCAGGTTTCACTAGAGTTAATAACACCAAATATTCCTACTAAAGTATTTTTTTCTCTCATAGGCCCTAAACATCTTGTCAGGGTAGGCCAGTATCCGTCTAGTAATCACAAAAGTCAAAATACAAAGATGTGTTTAAACAGTTTCACAAATAGAAGGCATGTGGAATAAAACAGCTGTTGACCTTTAAATATAATTTTGTAACAGAGGTCTTTCAACAGTTACCGACCCTAAAGAAAGAATCAAATAATGCATGTGCCTTACTGAATAATAACTTGCAATATACTTTAAAGGTCTTCTCCCTCTCTTGGGCCGTTGATGTTTTGGTGCTTTTGAAGCATATTTAAACTCTGCTATGCTTTTATAATCCTCACATCACCTTACATTTTTTGTCTGTAAGATCCACTGTATCTCATGATTTGCTGTGGAGAATAGTGTACTACTGATACTTTTCCTTTCATATGCCTTGTAAATAAAAAAAGAAAAAGAAGCATGGATGGAGGACTGTTCTGGCGTCATTCGGAAATCTCTAATTATGTATCGCTACCACTTAAAAACACACAACCATCCCATAGTGAGGTCATTCGAAATGGATAAGTCATTTGCAAACCACTTCAAGTTTTATTTGCATGAATCAAATGAAAAAGAAACTTCTACATCTCCCATCCAGTCAAATAAAATACTACTACTTTCTAGAGACTTTTAAACCACATGAGGAAAGACATGGCTGCATGCTTTTTATAGTGCTTGCTAACAACTTATACATGGCGTGTGTGTATGTCAAGTTACTTCAGTCGTGTCCAACTCTTTGCAACCCCATGGACTGTAGCCAACCAGGCTCCTCTATCCATAGGATTCTCTATGGAGAAAGCATTAAACCTTTTCAATTTGAGGGATGAGGTTTGCATTGGTCTTAGTCTGTCAACCTATAGGACAGATTTTGGTGATATAGGAAGTAGACTTCAAGAGAATTCATACCTAGCAACAGCATCTAACTGCCTAGTGCAGAAAATAATTGTGACCAGGAGATATCACATACATCAGTCAAGAGCCAAAACTTTTCTAATTTCTGTACAGAAAACAAGAAATAATAAGTTAAGTAGATGAACTAGAAGAGAGGAACTTGGGCAATGGTTTTAGTTCCTTTAAAGGCAAGAGGACATGAAAGAAAAATATGGCATATCCGTCTAGTAATCACAAAAGTCAAAATACAAAGATGTGTTTAAACAGTTTCACAAATAGAAGGCATGTGGAATAAAACAGCTGTTGACCTTTAAATATAATTTTGTAACAGAGGTCTTTCAACAGTTACCGACCCTAAAGAAAGAATCAAATAATGCATGTGCCTTACTGAATAATAACTTGCAATATACTTTAAAGGTCTTCTCCCTCTCTTGGGCCGTTGATGTTTTGGTGCTTTTGAAGCATATTTAAACTCTGCTATGCTTTTATAATCCTCACATCACCTTACATTTTTTGTCTGTAAGATCCACTGTATCTCATGATTTGCTGTGGAGAATAGTGTACTACTGATACTTTTCCTTTCATATGCCTTGTAAATAAAAAAAGAAAAAGAAGCATGGATGGAGGACTGTTCTGGCGTCATTCGGAAATCTCTAATTATGTATCGCTACCACTTAAAAACACACAACCATCCCATAGTGAGGTCATTCGAAATGGATAAGTCATTTGCAAACCACTTCAAGTTTTATTTGCATGAATCAAATGAAAAAGAAACTTCTACATCTCCCATCCAGTCAAATAAAATACTACTACTTTCTAGAGACTTTTAAACCACATGAGGAAAGACATGGCTGCATGCTTTTTATAGTGCTTGCTAACAACTTATACATGGCGTGTGTGTATGTCAAGTTACTTCAGTCGTGTCCAACTCTTTGCAACCCCATGGACTGTAGCCAACCAGGCTCCTCTATCCATAGGATTCTCTATGGAGAAAGCATTAAACCTTTTCAATTTGAGGGATGAGGTTTGCATTGGTCTTAGTCTGTCAACCTATAGGACAGATTTTGGTGATATAGGAAGTAGACTTCAAGAGAATTCATACCTAGCAACAGCATCTAACTGCCTAGTGCAGAAAATAATTGTGACCAGGAGATATCACATACATCAGTCAAGAGCCAAAACTTTTCTAATTTCTGTACAGAAAACAAGAAATAATAAGTTAAGTAGATGAACTAGAAGAGAGGAACTTGGGCAATGGTTTTAGTTCCTTTAAAGGCAAGAGGACATGAGAAAACAGAAAAATATGGCAGTGGATGCTGATAATCAGAAGTAGTAAAATGAATAAGATGGAGAAAAAGATGAAAGAACAAAGTGGTGCCATGATATAATGAGTTCAAATATCTAGTCTGAGCGGATGGAGGAAACAGTTATAGACTGGCTTAAAACTAATGTTAGGGCTTCCATCTGAAATCCAGACTAGAGAGAGGCTATTTAAACAGAGCTTTCAGTGTAGCAGAAATATATTAATAGTTTGCTGATTCAGGCAACAATTCTGTGGTGAGAGAATATAATCCATTTCACCCCAAACTTGAAATATCTCAAATATTAGGTAGTGAAAAGCATTGTATAAGAGTAAAAATAGGCATTATTCTTGTTTCATGAGAAGGAGACAAATACTGCTCTCAATGCAAGAAACAGAGTCTCAGAAACCTGAGACGTGACCTTGACAATGATATGATTCTTTATTCTCTTTCACAGAATGCTTATTCCTAGGGTCAGGTACAAACTCTGCATTCTGAATTGGTCTCTGAGATATGGTAGGCTGGGTCATCCACACTCATGGACTAGAAGTGCTGACTGATAAGATGACCCATTCTAGGGGACATTATAAGAGTGTCAGAGTATCCAGTACCCAAAGTATAACAAATAAGGCCAAATCTTATACTCAAGTTGCCTCTCAAGATGTGCACCACACTATGCCTTCACTGAAAATAACTACAAGGAAAGGAGTAAATGAGTGAATATATTTCTTATACACAGCATTTCCAGAAAGTCATTAGGATTTTCAAAGGAAATGTATACACAGTTTCCCAACCAACTTATCACTGTGTTACTGGCTGAGGGGAGATATACATACTTGACATTTGCCTCTATAGCCAGGTGGGAAAGGAAGAACAAAAAAGTAATAAAAATGGGAGAAATAGAATTCACTTTATGAAAACTCACTATGCAGTCAGCTCTGGATAAGACTCTCTATTAGCTTAAGTACAATGCAAAACATATCAACAATTTCCTCACTACCATGTAGTTTGTAAATTTGGATATCAGAAAAGTACATATTCACACTCACTAAAAAAAAAAAAAAAAATCATCACATACCTAACTGAGGACAAAGGTAGCTTTCTTTAATCAGTAAATTTGTTGGACAAAGTTTTCAAAACAAAATCTTGAAAACATAATTTCTCAAAAGCATTTTAGTATGTATGCTTTTAAATTTGAAAACACAGGCTTCAATAGAAGAAAAATAAAAAGTAAAATACAAACACTTAATGGTGGGATGGAGGGGTCTGGGAGGAGGGCACAGCAGGGAGGGGTCAAGGATATTCCTATGACTGACCTGGGATTATACATATCTGTCAACAACAAAACTTTGTAAAAGCAAAATAAAAATAATTAACTAATAAAAAACACTTTAAGCAATAGCTTTGTCATGGTTACTTTTGAAGGCTTAACTAGAATGAGATTAAAGATCATGTGCTAACAAAAGATGGTAAAACAGCTATACTGATACCTTGTTATCAATAAAACTATAATAAAATGAGCTATAGTATGCCTGTGACTTCAATGTTTATAGAGACAGAATATCACATCCAGTTCTGTGTTAAAAGTTACTATTAGGATGCATAGAAACTACTATGTCACATAATTCATTTATAAAATTTTATATAACTAAGCATTAGCTCCTAACTGTAAATCAGTCATAATTTCTTAGTGTTTAGTGAGCAGGTAGAAAATTTAACCTTGATCATCTAAACTAACCTCTAAATTGCTACCTAAGCATGTTGGTGCCAGCTGTCAATTTAGAAGCACTTTATGGAAACTGAAAGATGACAAGAAAATGCTGAGTTGATATGACAGTTACGACAAAATTTCCAAGGCACGTATCCCTGCAGAAAATGTCTCCACACCACAACAGATGGTCAGTGGTCAGGGAAAAAACGCTATAGTCAGAACTGTGAAAACTTTCTCTCTTTACTCTGGGAGACTGAAGACTTAATGCAAATTGGTTTTCTTCCAAATCTTAAAAGCAAAACTTGTTCTTAGAGCCTCATGGATGTTGGCAAAGGTGTTTACACTATGCCTTGGGTTGGCAAGATCAACTAAAGCATTTATAAAGAAAAACACTGAAAATTTGCAGTAACAGTCTACAAAATTTTTCAGCCATGCTTTACTGTGGGGGCTATGCTATCATGCCTACTGCCCAAGGAGAGACACAACATGGCGGTTAATGAATGATCCACTGAGAAGCAGACACGCAAAACACGTGCATTTGTACTTGAGTAGCTGAGGGCTACTCTGCATCATTCAGTGGGGACTGCCTCTATCCCCAGGCATTCTGCTCCTGATGAAGCTACACTGTGGACTACCTCTGGGTTTGACATTTCTGAGCAGTAGAAAAGGAGCTGGGCAAAAATAAAAGACCACAAGTGATATAACCAAACAATGAGAGTGCCCCCAAATTTTCATTTAGGGTCTACTTTGATAAAGAACATGGAGCAAGGGAAAAAAAAACTCATTAAAAAAACTTCTTTAATCAAAGTAAGGAAGAGTACATTTCTATAGTTGAGAGTGGAATACTTATACTCACTAACAGTGTAGTCTCTCTTCTGTTTTAATTCATAATTGTCCAATTTTCTGCACTTACACTCAATTTATAAACTACCTCAAAGTCTTCTGAAAGAAATCCAGGTACAAATTCAAAAAAAATAAGATGCTACCATCACCTTGCATATTTGCCAAAAACATATATCACATGAAGTCACACTGTCAGTAACCCTGCACTATTCCTTGGCCTTTTCAAAAGCTGCACTGACTCATGTCCCTGGAGCACTATTTTCCATGTTGAAAGGGTCATTCTCCTGCATAGCACTGACTGCTGAGTAAGATATTTGCTCACAGGCTGGGGTGATTGTGTGCTTATTGTCTAAAGAGACAGTGAAGTTCATTTCAAAATGGAATGTATTTCTTACCACCAAACTGTGAACATATGGGAATGAAAAGCAGACCACTATTTGGAAGAATGTGGGGGAAAAGGCCCCTTTTCATATAGGGCTACTTTGCCAAGCAAAATACATCATATTAACAAAGTGCTGGTGAGATGGAGGGAGACCGCAAAATGCCTTTTATGCCATTTGTTGATGCTTTGCTGCAACCAAAATACTCCCTGGGGAGAAGGCATATCCACATATTTGGCACTTAAATCTGGGCAGGATAAAAAGAGATGGAAGCTGTTTCTACACACACACACACACACACACACACACACACAAAGCAATTTAATAAAATTAGAGATCAATTGATGAAGTCAGAAAAACTTTTAAACAACTATTTCACACTGCTATATTTAAAATGGATAACAAACAAGGACCTACTGTGGAGCATAGGGAACTCTTCTAAATGTTATTTAGCAGCCTGGATGGGAAGACAGTGTGTGGGAGAATGGATAAATATATATGGATGGCTGAGTCCCTTTGCTGTCCACCCAAAACTATCACAATATTGTTAATTGGCTATACTATAATATGAGATTAAAAGTTAAAGTAAAATGAATAACCAAAAAAGGGAGTACTGTATAGTACAGGGAACTGAACTCAATGTCATGTGGCAGCCTTAGTGGAAGGGAGGTTTGGGGGAGAGTAGATACATGTATATGTATAGCTGAGCCCCTTTGATGTCCACCTGAAACTATCATAACATTGTCTGTCATCAGCTATACTCTGATACAAAATAAAAGGTTCTAAAAAAAAGCAGGTCAAAAGATTGCTTTACTAAGTGGCAAATCTATTACAATGACTCATAAACATGAATTTATTCTTCACCTTCTTTTACTTAGCAATTTTTATGGAAATTTATGAATTATGTATGTTCTGATACCAAGATACCTAAACAGCCATTTTACTCAGATAATTCAGCTAAACTAGATATTTAGTGCTACAGTAGAGCAAGCAACTAGTTGATGGTATTTTCAAATTTTAACTAGTGGTTTAGCTTCAGTAAACATGTCTGAGGGTCTTCCTAGCAGACAACTGTTACTCTCGTTAGAACACAGACTTGAAAGGAAGCTTAATCAAATTACCAATTGCTAAGCACATATGAAGTATGTAAAAATGATAGCTATAGTTTATTGAATACGTATTGGGTGCCAGATTCTGCAGTCTACAATTAACATGGTTTATCTCATTTAAGTAGACAAATAAGTCTTTAGGTGCCTATATGATCACCATAGGGCTTCCCAGGTGGTGCTGCATTGCATGCTCAGTCCTTTCAGTCATGTTTGACTCTTTATGGCCCTATGGACTGTACCCCAGCAGGCTCCTATGTTCATGGAATTCTCTATGCAGGAATACTGGAGTGGGTTGCCATGCCCATTTCCAGGGGATCTTCCTGGCCTCGCATCGAACCTATTCCTGCCATTTTTGCTATATTTAAAATGGATAACAAACAAGGACCTACTGTGGAGCATAGGGAACTCTTCTAAATGTTATTTAGCAGCCTGGATGGGAAGACAGTGTGTGGGAGAATGGATAAATATATATGGATGGCTGAGTCCCTTTGCTGTCCACCCAAAACTATCACAATATTGTTAATTGGCTATACTATAATATGAGATTAAAAGTTAAAGTAAAATGAATAACCAAAAAAGGGAGTACTGTATAGTACAGGGAACTGAACTCAATGTCATGTGGCAGCCTTAGTGGAAGGGAGGTTTGGGGGAGAGTAGATACATGTATATGTATAGCTGAGCCCCTTTGATGTCCACCTGAAACTATCATAACATTGTCTGTCATCAGCTATACTCTGATACAAAATAAAAGGTTCTAAAAAAAAGCAGGTCAAAAGATTGCTTTACTAAGTGGCAAATCTATTACAATGACTCATAAACATGAATTTATTCTTCACCTTCTTTTACTTAGCAATTTTTATGGAAATTTATGAATTATGTATGTTCTGATACCAAGATACCTAAACAGCCATTTTACTCAGATAATTCAGCTAAACTAGATATTTAGTGCTACAGTAGAGCAAGCAACTAGTTGATGGTATTTTCAAATTTTAACTAGTGGTTTAGCTTCAGTAAACATGTCTGAGGGTCTTCCTAGCAGACAACTGTTACTCTCGTTAGAACACAGACTTGAAAGGAAGCTTAATCAAATTACCAATTGCTAAGCACATATGAAGTATGTAAAAATGATAGCTATAGTTTATTGAATACGTATTGGGTGCCAGATTCTGCAGTCTACAATTAACATGGTTTATCTCATTTAAGTAGACAAATAAGTCTTTAGGTGCCTATATGATCACCATAGGGCTTCCCAGGTGGTGCTGCATTGCATGCTCAGTCCTTTCAGTCATGTTTGACTCTTTATGGCCCTATGGACTGTACCCCAGCAGGCTCCTATGTTCATGGAATTCTCTATGCAGGAATACTGGAGTGGGTTGCCATGCCCATTTCCAGGGGATCTTCCTGGCCTCGGCATCGAACCTATGTCTTCTGTATCTTCTATATTGCAAGTGGATCCTTTTACCCAAGGAGTTACATAGAGAGGTGCTAGGGGTAAAGAATCCACCTACCAATGCAGGAGATGCAAGAAATCCCTGGGTTGGGAAGATCCCTTGGAGGAGGAAATGGCAACCTACTCCAGTACTCTTGCCTGGAGAATTCCATGGACAGAGGAGCCTGGAGGGTTACAGTCCAAGGAGTCACAGAGTCAGACATGACTGAGCACACAAACATTATCATCATCACTGTATATAGACAGAAACAGTTTCAGGCAAGTGCCATGTCCTCGAACAGCAGGCACTATGGTAAGACACATCAGAATCAAAATTGAAAAGCCAATTTCGAGTCCTTAGTGCTTCAGAGACATTCAGAGAAGGGAAAGGACAATACGGATGTAAATAGTGGAGAAAATCTTGGGATATGAGCAGAACTCTAAAGAACAAATAGCAAGAAGAGAAGAAAATCTTGTGAAAAAAGATGCCAAAGACCAATGGGTGACAGAGACTCATATAATATTAATGGACTCATTTTTATTTATACAGCTAACATAGGGAGTCTACTGCCAGATTTTTACTTCCTTTTGTACATCACAATTTTCTAAGATAAAATGTCAACACTGAAATACAAGTACACACAATGGGGTAGTTGGTAGATGTGCTATAGCTAGGTCTCAGGAAAAGAAAAATATTTGATAGCTCCAAAGATATTTGTTAAATGTTTCATTTATGCTGAGAAATGGGGCTTTTTTTAACGGAAAAAAAAATGAACGTCATATATCACCTGTCCTTCTATCACTAAGTCAAAAGCTCTTTCACTTTCTGGATTCTGACACTTTTTGATAAATTCTGGGAAATCCATGTGGGTAGGATAATTCTGACAAGAGGCAGTAATTATAAGCTGACATTTGTGAGGACAGTAACAGGTTGCAGTATAATACCTATCCCGGTCAGTGTGTATAATATCTGTTACCAGTCATTCAGTCATTTAACTTAGCAATGAAACGTCAATGGGGACTTTTCAGTGCTTATTTTTAGAATAAAAACATTTTGATATGGGACTCTATTTTTGGATCATTATTATCTGAAAACACAAATCTATTTTAGAAAGGGATAAGCATGGATGCTTTCATACATTCACAGATTTTGAAGCTGAAAAGTCATTTAATTCAAACTTCTGGAAACATAAAGAAAAGTTAGGCAAATGTGCTATTTGATGTGCTTTCTTATTTTTCTTTGTATTCCTATTACTTACAGTCAGTATTGGTCATTTTCTGTTTGGCCCTTAACTGCAAGTTAAAAATTCTAAGACTTCAATTTCATCTTACCTTTGTGCTGCTTTCTAGTAACAAAACAATAAACATACTTACAAATAGATCTATATTAAAGATCTATTTTAAAACTTACTTTCTGTAACCTGAGAGTTTTCCTCTGACCTCAAGGGAGGATGGATTCTCTAACCCATGATTAGGTTAGTGCATTATTCTGCACTAACATTTTCCCAACAGTAATGTAGTAATCCATCCTACAAAGCCCACCTACACCATATGACCTGTGCTGAGTATTTCAGTCCATTTCAAATTCTATGCTTGTGAGGAGTGCTTATTTCCATGTTAATTACTGTCTCCAGAGCTAACCTGAAGGCAAGATCAGATCTTATTCTACTTCTGTGGCTCCGTCACAAATTATCTAGAAAGGTAACTGGTAGAACAGATAAGTAAGATACAAACCAATGGAGGGAGTTTGAAAATAGGGGAAAGGGAAGTGATATGGGTCATGTTTTCTCAAAAGGGCTTCCCATATTTTTAATTAAATTATCTGAAAATTTCATGTGTGTGATTACTTCTGTGCTCATAAATTATTCTTGAAGAGATTGAAAGCACTTAGTCTGGACATTTTAATTAGCCATGACAGGTTTTGTTACATTGGCTTTACACTTGAAAAATAATAAACTCTATTCCCCATTTCCTTCAGCTTATGAAAGGCTGAAATCCAATAAACAACTGTCTAAAATAATAAAGGTAATAATAGCAACACATGAATGTTCTATTTTTCCTTCTATCTGATAAGCTAAAAGTTAGTTCTAGTTGGTTGTTTGCAAATGTGTCCTCAAAGGGAATTTGCTGCTAGAATAAAAACATTTTGATATGGGACTCTATTTTTGGATCATTATTATCTGAAAACACAAATCTATTTTAGAAAGGGATAAGCATGGATGCTTTCATACATTCACAGATTTTGAAGCTGAAAAGTCATTTAATTCAAACTTCTGGAAACATAAAGAAAAGTTAGGCAAATGTGCTATTTGATGTGCTTTCTTATTTTTCTTTGTATTCCTATTACTTACAGTCAGTATTGGTCATTTTCTGTTTGGCCCTTAACTGCAAGTTAAAAATTCTAAGACTTCAATTTCATCTTACCTTTGTGCTGCTTTCTAGTAACAAAACAATAAACATACTTACAAATAGATCTATATTAAAGATCTATTTTAAAACTTACTTTCTGTAACCTGAGAGTTTTCCTCTGACCTCAAGGGAGGATGGATTCTCTAACCCATGATTAGGTTAGTGCATTATTCTGCACTAACATTTTCCCAACAGTAATGTAGTAATCCATCCTACAAAGCCCACCTACACCATATGACCTGTGCTGAGTATTTCAGTCCATTTCAAATTCTATGCTTGTGAGGAGTGCTTATTTCCATGTTAATTACTGTCTCCAGAGCTAACCTGAAGGCAAGATCAGATCTTATTCTACTTCTGTGGCTCCGTCACAAATTATCTAGAAAGGTAACTGGTAGAACAGATAAGTAAGATACAAACCAATGGAGGGAGTTTGAAAATAGGGGAAAGGGAAGTGATATGGGTCATGTTTTCTCAAAAGGGCTTCCCATATTTTTAATTAAATTATCTGAAAATTTCATGTGTGTGATTACTTCTGTGCTCATAAATTATTCTTGAAGAGATTGAAAGCACTTAGTCTGGACATTTTAATTAGCCATGACAGGTTTTGTTACATTGGCTTTACACTTGAAAAATAATAAACTCTATTCCCCATTTCCTTCAGCTTATGAAAGGCTGAAATCCAATAAACAACTGTCTAAAATAATAAAGGTAATAATAGCAACACATGAATGTTCTATTTTTCCTTCTATCTGATAAGCTAAAAGTTAGTTCTAGATGGTTGTTTGCATTTTATTAATGTGTCCTCAAAATGTAGGTTGCTAAGTGTTAGCTGCTCAGTTGTGTCTGACTCTTTGCAACCCTGTGGAGTGTAGCCCACCAGGTGCCTCTGTCCATGGGATTCTCCAGACAAGAATATTGTAGTGGGTTGCCATTTTCTTTTCCAGGGCATCTTCTTGAGCCAAGGACTAAACCTAGGTCTTCTGCATTGTAGGCACCAAGGAAGCCAAGACTGCTAAGTGGTTAACTCGCTTGGATCCCTACCAAGGAAAATATTTGTAGAAAATCCAGAGGTTCCTAAGTTTCTATATTGACTCTTAATAATGCTATTTAATTTGAAATTGGAAAAAGTTAAATTGCTATATAGCTAGAATATACTTTGAGCTCACTAACTTTTTAAATTGAAGTATAGTTGATTTACAATGTTGTCCTAATTTCTGCTATAAAGAAAAGTAATTCATATATATGTGTGTGTATATATGCATATTTATTAATTTTTATGTTCTTTTTCATTATGGCTTATCACAGGCTATTGATTATAGTTCTCTGTGCTATACAATAGATCCTTGTTTTTATCCTCTCTACATATAACAGTTTGCATCCACTAACCACAACCACCCAATCCATCCTTCCCTAACCCTCTCCTGTTGGAAACCACAAGTCTGTTCCTGTCTGGGGGGTTCACTGAGGATTGAAGCTGTATTTAAGCAATGAGATATAGAATGAGACTTTTAAAAACTAGGGAAAAAGGGAAGGGGTGATATGGGTCATGTTTTCTCAAAAGGGCTTCCCATATTTTTAATTAAATTATCTGAAAATTTCATGTGTGTGATTACTTCTGTGCTCATAAATTATTCTTGAAGAGATTGAAAGCACTTAGTCTGGACATTTTAATTAGCCATGACAGGTTTTGTTACATTGGCTTTACACTTGAAAAATAATAAACTCTATTCCCCATTTCCTTCAGCTTATGAAAGGCTGAAATCCAATAAACAACTGTCTAAAATAATAAAGGTAATAATAGCAACACATGAATGTTCTATTTTTCCTTCTATCTGATAAGCTAAAAGTTAGTTCTAGATGGTTGTTTGCATTTTATTAATGTGTCCTCAAAATGTAGGTTGCTAAGTGTTAGCTGCTCAGTTGTGTCTGACTCTTTGCAACCCTGTGGAGTGTAGCCCACCAGGTGCCTCTGTCCATGGGATTCTCCAGACAAGAATATTGTAGTGGGTTGCCATTTTCTTTTCCAGGGCATCTTCTTGAGCCAAGGACTAAACCTAGGTCTTCTGCATTGTAGGCACCAAGGAAGCCAAGACTGCTAAGTGGTTAACTCGCTTGGATCCCTACCAAGGAAAATATTTGTAGAAAATCCAGAGGTTCCTAAGTTTCTATATTGACTCTTAATAATGCTATTTAATTTGAAATTGGAAAAAGTTAAATTGCTATATAGCTAGAATATACTTTGAGCTCACTAACTTTTTAAATTGAAGTATAGTTGATTTACAATGTTGTCCTAATTTCTGCTATAAAGAAAAGTAATTCATATATATGTGTGTGTGTATATATGCATATTTATTAATTTTTATGTTCTTTTTCATTATGGCTTATCACAGGCTATTGATTATAGTTCTCTGTGCTATACAATAGATCCTTGTTTTTATCCTCTCTACATATAACAGTTTGCATCCACTAACCACAACCACCCAATCCATCCTTCCCCTAACCCCTCTCCCTGTTGGAAACCACAAGTCTGTTCCTGTCTGGGGGGTTCACTAATTAGTTTGGATGAGACTGAACTGAGGATTGAAGCTGTATTTAAGCAATGAGATATAGAATGAAGTACAGTAACCATTGTTAAGTGACTATAACAATATTGCACAAGGGGGATAGCCATGATCTACTTTTATTTGATGCTAGAATTCTGTTAAGAACAGAGAATACCATATACACAGTGTATAAGATGCTGCAGAATAATTGTATCCCTCTAGTAAAGAAATCAGAGCTATAGTGATAAATCTTTCAAATACTGACCTGGAAACACTTATGAAATATGTTTGTGTATGGAGGAACTAGTAAGACACCAAGAAAGACTAGGATATGGCAAGACTAAGTATGGTCACACCTCCAACCAAGCCCAGACATGATTTCCAAAAGTTTTTGGAGAAGCTAACATGACTCAAAAGACAAAGAACTCTTTAATTCCATGATAAAACTACTACCATATTTAGATCTTATCCCTGTAATGGATGAAATGGATGATGAACGATTCCTCAAAAAACAACTTGCTGAGTTTCTCTACTAATTACCATGCCGTTAAAATAACTGGGGTGGCGGGGAGGGTAATGAAGATGGACATGTTTCATCCTCATGACATCTTAAATACTGCTTTTCAGAAGAATCATACAACAGTCAAGAAAAATAATGGCTAGAGAGGTTAAAAGTAGTGTCTCATTCACTTCTAGAGTTGAGGTGTCATGTGCAAAATAAAAAAAGAAAATAACACTTTCCCAGTGAGACATATAAAAAAATGATACTTAAAAGTAACAATTCCAATTTCAGTAAAAGTGCTGTAAGAACTGAAATGATTTTATTAAATGGAATGATTTATTAAGTTGAAATGATCTTATTAAAAAGAATACAAAGCATTACCTAGATATATTATACAGGGTTGATTTCTGTTCAGAAAACGCAGTACACACACACACATACACACATACACTCAAAAGTTAAGCTCAAGGGGCTTCCCCGGTAGCCCAGAGGTAAAGAGTTGGCCTGCCAATGCAGGAGACATGGGTTTGATCCCTGATCTAGGAAGGTCCCACATGCTGCGCAGCAACTAAGCAAGCCCATGAGCCACAACTACGGTGCCTGTGCTCTAGAGCCTCAGAGTCACAAATATTGAGCCCATGTGCCCTAGAGCCTGAGTTCCACAACAAGAGAAGTCACCGCAACAAGAGGTTGGCTTACCTCAACTAGAGAGTAACCCCTACTTCCTGCTACTAGAGAAGAGCCTGTGGTAGCAGTGAAAAGCCTAAATAGACAAAAGTAAACAAACAATTTTTTTTTTTTAAAGTTAAACTCAAAAACTTATAAACAACACTAGAATTTAGGATGCTAAAAGAGAAAAATTCTTGTTTTGTTATCTTTTTCTATGTGCTTTTGGTTTTCTGTTTACCTATTTATAGTTCTCTCTATTTTATAAAACTCCACTGAATCCAATTCAATCTAACAACTATTTATTGACCAAAGATTATGCCTTAGGCACTCTAATGCACAATGTAACCAATTCAAAGATGAAAACTACATGGTTCTGCCCAAAGAATTGACCATATTTAGATCTTATCCCTGTAATGGATGAAATGGATGATGAACGATTCCTCAAAAAACAACTTGCTGAGTTTCTCTACTAATTACCATGCCGTTAAAATAACTGGGGTGGCGGGGAGGGTAATGAAGATGGACATGTTTCATCCTCATGACATCTTAAATACTGCTTTTCAGAAGAATCATACAACAGTCAAGAAAAATAATGGCTAGAGAGGTTAAAAGTAGTGTCTCATTCACTTCTAGAGTTGAGGTGTCATGTGCAAAATAAAAAAAGAAAATAACACTTTCCCAGTGAGACATATAAAAAAATGATACTTAAAAGTAACAATTCCAATTTCAGTAAAAGTGCTGTAAGAACTGAAATGATTTTATTAAATGGAATGATTTATTAAGTTGAAATGATCTTATCAAAAAGAATACAAAGCATTACCTAGATATATTATACAGGGTTGATTTCTGTTCAGAAAACGCAGTACACACACACACTACACACATACACTCAAAAGTTAAGCTCAAGGGGCTTCCCCGGTAGCCCAGAGGTAAAGAGTTGGCCTGCCAATGCAGGAGACATGGGTTTGATCCCTGATCTAGGAAGGTCCCACATGCTGCGCAGCAACTAAGCAAGCCCATGAGCCACAACTACGGTGCCTGTGCTCTAGAGCCTCAGAGTCACAAATATTGAGCCCATGTGCCCTAGAGCCTGAGTTCCACAACAAGAGAAGTCACCGCAACAAGAGGTTGGCTTACCTCAACTAGAGAGTAACCCCTACTTCCTGCTACTAGAGAAGAGCCTGTGGTAGCAGTGAAAAGCCTAAATAGACAAAAGTAAACAAACAATTTTTTTTTTTTAAAGTTAAACTCAAAAACTTATAAACAACACTAGAATTTAGGATGCTAAAAGAGAAAAATTCTTGTTTTGTTATCTTTTTCTATGTGCTTTTGGTTTTCTGTTTACCTATTTATAGTTCTCTCTATTTTATAAAACTCCACTGAATCCAATTCAATCTAACAACTATTTATTGACCAAAGATTATGCCTTAGGCACTCTAATGCACAATGTAACCAATTCAAAGATGAAAACTACATGGTTCTGCCCTTGAAAAGCTCACAATCTAATGTGGATGCTTGGGGTGAAGACAAGAAGAAAAAACAGAAAATTTCATAAATCACTACAACACAGGGTATGAGTGCCCTAAAAAACTATATGAAATGCTATGTATGTGTAATGAAAGGCTGATCCCATGCGACTGTGGACACTATGTAAGACCGAGTTTAGAAAGTGGTCTTTGACATGAGGTTTTCCTTGAAGCATTAATTTTTTTTTTTTAAATGGGAATTTAGAAGAAGGTACAGAGCAAAGCCAAACAGAAAACAAATAAATCTCAGTCCATCTTCCCTGGAGAATAGGTTTCGTTTAGGGAGAAAATGGATAAGAAGTCTCAGGAAGGTAAGATGAAATAATATTAGCCTGGGATTCTTTTACAAATACAAAATAAAAGCAACAACAATAAAAAAAAAAAAAAAAAACCTTCCATAAAGTAAAAATTCAAATGGAACAAAAGAGAACACAATGAAAAGTGAGTGTTCCAGTCTAGATTCATTACCCAAGAGTGACTATTTTCAATACTTTCTTGTGCATGCTTGCAGATTTTCACATGCACATGCATATATATACACCCTTTTCACATATACCCTTTTCTATTTCACAAATAGGGACATATATTGTATACATCTTCTAAATCCTGGTTTTCATTTTTTGATTGGAGGATAACTGCTTTACAATGCTGTGTTGCTTTCTGCCAAACAACAATGCAAATCAGTTATACTTAAGATATCTTGTAAATATAATCCTATCAGTATATATCTACCTTATCATTTTTAAAGACTCTATAATAGGACTCTGGATAACTCGAAGTTTATGTGATCAGATTTCTATTGATAGACATTGAGGCTCCTTCTAGTCATTTGTTTTTACAAATGATGCTGCAAAGAACACCCCCGAACGTATATCTATGTACACATGTGCATCTATAGTAGGATTTCTGAACCTCAGCACAATTGCCACTTTTGGCTAGATAATTATTTCTTGCAGGTTGCTACTTGATGCATTGCAGGGTGCTTCTATCCACTAAATTCCAGCAGCACTCCCATCCCATTCTGCCAACAAAAAAAAATGCCTTCAGAGATTGCCAAATGTCCCCTTAGAGGCAAATCACCCAGGTTAAGAATCACCAATCAGTACAAAAAATTTTTAGAAACAGAGTTGCTTCTAACTATGTTCTCTATTTGATTGCCAGTGCTACATATTATCAGAAATTAGTGTTTACCACTCACTTGAATATGCATTCACTCATGAGTGAAACTGAAAATTGTTTTCTATATGTATAAGCCATTTCAATTCTTCTTTAATTGAATTGCTTGTTAGTGATCTTGTACTGATTCATAAGAATGGCAATTTAAAATTAGGCTTTTATCTGTCCATATGTGTTGCAAAATATTTTTCAGTTTTTCCATTTGATCATTATATTTTCCCTGTGAAGAGTCCCTTGGACAGTAAGGAGATGTAACTAATAAATCCCAAAGGGAATCAATCCTGAATGTGCATTGGAAGGACTGATAATGAAGCTGAAGCTCCAATACTTTGGTCACCTGATGCGAAGAGCTGTGTCATTGGAAAAAGACCCTGATGCTGGGAAAGACTGAAGGCAGGAGGAGAAGGGGACAACAGAGGATGAGATGATTGGATGGCATCACTGATTCAATGGTCATGGGTTTGAGGAGAGTCTGGAAGTTAGTGAAGGACAAGGAAGTCTGGTGTGCTGCAGTCCATGGGGTCACAAAGAATCAGATATGACTGAGTGACTGAACAACAACAATTTATTAATATTATTCACTAGTATTTCTATATTTTACATGTCAAACCTTTTATATTTCAGGGCCCCCAACCCCCAATTCCATGGCTACTGTTCTCTTCCCATACTTTTATAATTTCACTTACTTTATTTTCAAATCTATGATCTTGCTAGAATTAATTCCACTATGAAGAATGAGATAGGTAGGGACTCATCCTTATTTATGTTTCTATCCCTAAATGGATAGTCAGTTTCAACATAATTTTGTGTGTATTTTAATGTGGCTCTCTAATTATATGTTAGTGTTTGGTCTATTTCTGGGATAAAAAATCTATTTGACATGACTATTCCTATACCTTTATTACTATAGTTTATAATATAACTATAAAGTAAATCTTTATTCATCACTACTACTTTTCATAATTTTCCGAGCTATACTCACACAATTATTTTCATATTTTCTATGTAGTTTGTATTCATTATGTCTAATCCAAGTTCGCTTGGTGCTTTAGTTATAACCATATTAGCTTTTAACATCTTTTAATACTGTTTGCTTATCCAAGAACAAGGTAAACAAGATATTTCTTTCATCTATTAATATCCCTCAATAGTTTAAAATGTTTCTTCATGTTGGTTGTATAAATTTCTTAATGACCAGATGAAATTATTTCTAGGTTTTAGTTGCTTTTATATAAGGAATTCATTGTGTATTTTCTATATTTCTACAGATATACATGTATATGTCATATAATTCTAATAATTATAGATTAATAGATAAGTAATAGAATTTTTCTAATTAGTACACATAGTTACAACAATCGTATCATTTGTAACTGACGATCATTTAGCCTCATTTTTTCCCAATTTTTAAATACTCTGCATCTTTTGTTCATTAAATTAGCTGATAGATCCAGAACTGACACAAATCATAATGGTGATATTGTCTTGTTCTTAGTTTCATAATAAACTACAATGCTAACTTTTTGTATTTGTATCTTGTTAATATATTTTATCATATAAGGAATTCTGCTCTTCTGCTAACTTTAACTTGAGGTCTAAAAATGGGCTGTATTAGACGAATCATGAAGCAATATAGGTAGAGGTAAAAGGGTCTAGATCAGTGGTTTTCCAAAAGTATAATTTCTAGACCACAAGCATCAACATCACCTGGATATCTGATGGCAATAAAATTCTTGCTGCCCTCCCTCATCTACTGAATCAGAAACTTCTGGAGAACAGCTCAACAATCTGTACTTTAACAAGCTCTCCAAGTGATCTGATACGTGCTAAAATTGGCCTAGTGCAGGGGTCAGCAATAACAACCCTCAGGTTAAATCTGTTTCTGCTTCCTGTATTTGTAAATAAAATTTTGTTCAAATATAGCCACACTCATTCATTTCTGTGTTGTCTAAATTGCTTTGAAGCTACAAAAGAAAAGGTGAATAGTTGAAACAGGCAATGCCTAACTTGTAAAGTCTAAAATGTTTAGCTTGTGGCTCTTTGCAGCAAATGTAGGCCAAAACGCAATGATTCTCTGCCTTGGATGAACACTAGGATCACGTGAGGCACTTTAACAAATACGTGGGTCAGAGCGCCATAACCTACCACTTATATAGACTTTCTGGGGTGGGAACCATGAGGAAGGCTTTTTCGTTAGAGCACCCTACTTAATTCCAGTCTGCCATACTATCCAAACTAACTAATGTTCACGAATCATATCTGAATGTCTTTGATATGATGATTTAGCTAGAAATGGATATACAAAAAATTCCATGGACACACAAAAATTAATCACTAGCACAGTGTAGTACTATGATAAAAGGAGGTAGTGCAATATGAAATGATAAGTCAACCATTGTGCATATTTCTTGGAAGAAAGCCAAAGGAACCTTTTTCCCCTGAAGGTTTTGTTTAGGAATTGGTTGAAATGAATGAGCCTAAATGATATTAGTTCAATAAAGCAGTTATTAGGAAATTTTCAATACCAACCTGGTTTAATCAGTGTATTTTGAGTAATATCACTCACCATCAAATCTCATACATCACTGAATATACCAGTGACCTGGTATATACCTGATGGCATAATTACACACTGAATATACTAGTGACCTGGTATTATCTGATGGCATAATTACACACACGCACAAACAAATCCTATCATCAAGTTACAGTATATGTGGAAAATGAATCCTATATACTTGAAGGATTCTTATAGTTATGTTTTGTTATTTGCAAAGATACCCTGTTTATTCTTTAATATTATACACAGAATCTTTTAAAGCAGTACTGAGAGAAACATGGTGTCAAAAATACTAGAAAAGTGGGCTTCCCTGGTGGTCCAGTAGGCAAACCATGTGCCGGGGAGCGGCTGGACCTATGTGTCCAATTACCAAACTAGCGCTCTGGCGTGCATGCGCCCAGAGCCAGTGATCTGCAATGAAAGAGGCCACTGTGATGGGAGGCCCACACAGGCCAAAGAACAAACATGGATGATTAAAGACCAATAGATGTGGCCAAAAAAAAAAAAAAACTTGAAAAGTAATTATTCTTCCATCACAATAAAAAAGAACCATTCAATTAGAAAAGGAACAGAGGAAAAATAGATGAGTCAAAAAGAAGACACTTGTTTTTCTTCTGACCCAATTTAAACTTCAAACTTAAAAATCATCATCTATTTCAGGCATCATAGAGATGGACAAAGGAAGGTGAAGGACACTGCTGATATGTTATTTGGGTTTAGGGGCATTGAATCTACTTACTAGCCCTAAGGACACACCAGGATCTAGGAGTAATTTTTAATCTGGAATGGCATATGAGGGCACTGACCCCATTAATGTCCATGAGAAATACCCAGATTCAGAAAGTTTTTCATAAAGCCAAACTGATGTGTGTAGGACATGCTCAACAGTCCTGAGGGAAACAATTTCTTGTTATGCAAATAACATTACTGTGGAAAACGTGTGAGATTACATATGAAAAATCAGGTATATAGTGAAATCTCCTCTTTGGAAGAGCATATGTGTTTCCTGCCTTAAGATGATTCAAAATATTTTTCTTAATCAAAATAATGGGCAGACAATGCATCTTTGTAACTTTTAAACAAGAAAGCCTGGAAAACTCTATCGTATCTCAGTTAAATCCTGATCTCATTTCTGAGATCCAATACTACCACAGACAAATTGTTCAATATCTGATTGTTGAGACAAGAAAGAATTGTAGGAGCTTTACTCCTGGTAGGCAGCCACATGTAATGAGAAGAACTGGTTACCATTAGCACATTTCAAGGATAAAGAAACCCAAGTAAGTAATAATGACCATTAAGGATGACCAAACAATGCCACATTTATGAACATTTTGCCATATACAGAAAATTAGATAAGCTATTCAACACACCTACTGATGGTAGAGTCTGTAGCATCAATCTCTCTACCCAAATAGGGAATGCAGAGTTCCAGAGAATAATAATTTTAAAAGCACAGTGATGGTCTTTAAGACAGTATCTTCTAATATTCCTAAATTGGATGTTTGTGTGTCTTATTCAAATAAAATAAAAGGTCTAATGACATATAACAAAAATAAAGTTCTCTCAGCTTCAGCCCTAAAGAGTCCTTCTCCAATCAGAATAAATGCATGTAAAGTACTGAGAATGGCACCTGGTGTAGAATAAGGTATGCATCAAATAACCTCAGGGGTGGTTGTCATTAGTGGTGGTCACTGATTTAGAGTTCAGTTTTTCTTCTTCCCAGTGCTTTCTCTTAAGACTCAGTATCTTTGGGGGCTTCCTTGGGGTTCCAATGATTAAGATGCCACATTTTCAATATAAGGGGCATGCGTTCAATTTCTGGTTGGAGAACCAAGGTCCCACATGCTATGTGGCATGGCCAAAAAACTAAAACTATACTCCAATAAAACTATATTTACCAAAGACTTAGCATCTTTCCTTATAGAAGAAGCCTAAAGAATCGATAAGCCTAAAGAAAATAAAATATCTAAATCACTATGAAGTGGTCAACCTAATCTCGCTATAGTTTACCTTTTGGTGCCCATGACAAAAATCTTGGCAAAATATTAATTTCCCAAGTGTATTTATTTACCTTCAAAATCACCTTGTATGTATGAACGTGCCAACATTTTTAGAACTCAATGATGCAAGAGTGCATTAGGAGGAAGCAAAGTGGCTGGTAATATTCTTGAGGCAAGTCAAATAAACTCTGCAGCTCTGAAGAGCTCCTCAGAAACAGGTTGTCCCATGAAGCCTGAAGCCATCCAGGATGATGCCTGCTGTGAAAGCCACAGTGAGAGGAAATAACAAGAAACACATCACACATCAACCTCCCAAAGTCTGGCATTTCTGTGGGTCCATCCTTGGACTACAAGTTCAAACCAGTCAGTCCTAAAGGAAATCAACCCTGAATATTCATTGGAAGGACTGAAGCAGAAGCTCCAATACTTTGGTCACCTGATGCAAAGAGATGACTCATTGGAAAAGACCCTGATGCTGGGAAAATTAGAAGGCAGAAGAAGGGGACAACAGAGGATGAGATGGTTGGATGGCATCACTGGACATGAGTTTGAGCAAACTCCAAGAGATGGTGAAGGACAGGGAAACCGAGCTGCCGCAGTCTATGGGGTCACAAAGAGTTGGACACAACTGAGCAACTGAACTGAACTGCTCAGCAGTGGTTTTTCTCCAAAACTGGTAATCAGGTAGGGTGGGGGCTGGGTGTGTGTGTACACTCAGTTGTGTCCAATGCTTTGTGACCCTATGGATTTTAGATCACCAGGCTCCTCTATCCATGTGGTTTCCCAGGGAAGAATTCTGGAACAGGTTTCTGTTTCCTACTCCAAGGGAATCTTTCTGACCCTGTGACTGAATCCATGTCTCTTGTGTCTCCTGCATTGGTGGATGGGACTCTTTACCACTACCACCACCTGAGAAACTCCACTCGGAACATAAGGTGTGTTTAATAAGCATCTGTCAAATTCATTCATCCATCCAGCCATTCAGCCAGCAAATACTTATTGAGTACCTCCTCTGAGTCAGGATTCAAAAATAAAATATCTAAATCACTATGAAGTGGTCAACCTAATCTCGCTATAGTTTACCTTTTGGTGCCCATGACAAAAATCTTGGCAAAATATTAGTTTCCCAAGTGTATTTATTTACCTTCAAAATCACCTTGTATGTATGAACGTGCCAACATTTTTAGAACTCAATGATGCAAGAGTGCATTAGGAGGAAGCAAAGTGGCTGGTAATATTCTTGAGGCAAGTCAAATAAACTCTGCAGCTCTGAAGAGCTCCTCAGAAACAGGTTGTCCCATGAAGCCTGAAGCCATCCAGGATGATGCCTGCTGTGAAAGCCACAGTGAGAGGAAATAACAAGAAACACATCACACATCAACCTCCCAAAGTCTGGCATTTCTGTGGGTCCATCCTTGGACTACAAGTTCAAACCAGTCAGTCCTAAAGGAAATCAACCCTGAATATTCATTGGAAGGACTGAAGCAGAAGCTCCAATACTTTGGTCACCTGATGCAAAGAGATGACTCATTGGAAAAGACCCTGATGCTGGGAAAATTAGAAGGCAGAAGAAGGGGACAACAGAGGATGAGATGGTTGGATGGCATCACTGGACATGAGTTTGAGCAAACTCCAAGAGATGGTGAAGGACAGGGAAACCGAGCTGCCGCAGTCTATGGGGTCACAAAGAGTTGGACACAACTGAGCAACTGAACTGAACTGCTCAGCAGTGGTTTTTCTCCAAAACTGGTAATCAGGTAGGGTGGGGGCTGGGTGTGTGTGTACACTCAGTTGTGTCCAATGCTTTGTGACCCTATGGATTTTAGATCACCAGGCTCCTCTATCCATGTGGTTTCCCAGGGAAGAATTCTGGAACAGGTTTCTGTTTCCTACTCCAAGGGAATCTTTCTGACCCTGTGACTGAATCCATGTCTCTTGTGTCTCCTGCATTGGTGGATGGGACTCTTTACCACTACCACCACCTGAGAAACTCCACTAGGAACATAAGGGGTGTTTAATAAGCATCTGTCAAATTCATTCATCCATCCAGCCATTCAGCCAGCAAATACTTATTGAGTACCTCCTCTGAGTCAGGTATTGTGCTGGGAGCCAGAGAAGAAGTGTTGACTATAAAGCAGACAGAGAATCTCCCTTTAAACAGCTTGCATATGAGTGAGGGTAAACAGACAATAAATGAGTAAACACATAATCTGAAATAATACTATCTTATAGAGAAAAATAAAACAAAATAATGGGATTGAGATTTCCTGAAGGGATGTGGTAGGGGAGCTACTCTATAAATGTTGGTCAGGAAAGAGTTCTTGGATGAGAAGACAATGGAGCTGAGATAGGAAGG
This sequence comes from Tragulus kanchil, assembly GCA_022376925.1. NCBI lineage: Eukaryota > Metazoa > Chordata > Mammalia > Artiodactyla > Tragulidae > Tragulus > Tragulus kanchil. The sequence goes on along the minus strand of JAIOJX010000001.1, from coordinate 57,452,790 downwards.
CGACTTGAAAAAATATTATCCATTGGAAGGGGAGCAAAGTCATGATAATGGAATCACTTTCCAGTGTCGGTACATGGCTGTCAGCAAAAGAGACGACATTTCACAAAGGTGGGGTGGAGACAAGAGTTTCAGCAATCCAAGGAAAGTTGAAAGGAAACTCACATCCTTGATCCAATAAGATACTCAAAATCAGGCAAGGGCTCAGGATTCAGAAGGTCAGTTCTTGTTACTCTCCCCATGGGAACACATAACTACCATATATAAAACATATAACAAATGAGAATTTGCTGTATGACTTAGGGAACCCAAACCAGGGCTCTATAACAACCTGGAAGGGTGGGATGGGGAGGGAGATGGGAGGGAGGTGCAAGAGAAAGGAGACATGTATATACCTATGGCTGATTCATGTTGATGTTTGGCAGAAACTAAGAAAATTCTGTAAAGCAACTATTCTTCAATTAAAAAATAAACAAGTTTAAAGTTAAAACAAAGAAGGTCAGTTCAAATCTCGAACGTAATCTGATTCCAAGGCAGCAATAAGTGACCTCTGACCGCTTTCCTTTACATATTTTTTATCTTTTCCCTTACTTTTAATTTCCTGTAATAGCAACTATTCTCTTGTGTTCCTCCTTTGCATTTTGGTGACTGAATCCATGTCTCTTGTGTCTCCTGCATTGGTGGATGGGACTCTTTACCACTACCACCACCTGAGAAACTCCACTAGGAACATAAGGGGTGTTTAATAAGCATCTGTCAAATTCATTCATCCATCCAGCCATTCAGCCAGCAAATACTTATTGAGTACCTCCTCTGAGTCAGGTATTGTGCTGGGAGCCAGAGAAGAAGTGTTGACTATAAAGCAGACAGAGAATCTCCCTTTAAACAGCTTGCATATGAGTGAGGGTAAACAGACAATAAATGAGTAAACACATAATCTGAAATAATACTATCTTATAGAGAAAAATAAAACAAAATAATGGGATTGAGATTTCCTGAAGGGATGTGGTAGGGGAGCTACTCTATAAATGTTGGTCAGGAAAGAGTTCTTGGATGAGAAGACAATGGAGCTGAGATAGGAAGGCGACTTGAAAAAATATTATCCATTGGAAGGGGAGCAAAGTCATGATAATGGAATCACTTTCCAGTGTCGGTACATGGCTGTCAGCAAAAGAGACGACATTTCACAAAGGTGGGGTGGAGACAAGAGTTTCAGCAATCCAAGGAAAGTTGAAAGGAAACTCACATCCTTGATCCAATAAGATACTCAAAATCAGGCAAGGGCTCAGGATTCAGAAGGTCAGTTCTTGTTACTCTCCCCATGGGAACACATAACTACCATATATAAAACATATAACAAATGAGAATTTGCTGTATGACTTAGGGAACCCAAACCAGGGCTCTATAACAACCTGGAAGGGTGGGATGGGGAGGGAGATGGGAGGGAGGTGCAAGAGAAAGGAGACATGTATATACCTATGGCTGATTCATGTTGATGTTTGGCAGAAACTAAGAAAATTCTGTAAAGCAACTATTCTTCAATTAAAAAATAAACAAGTTTAAAGTTAAAACAAAGAAGGTCAGTTCAAATCTCGAACGTAATCTGATTCCAAGGCAGCAATAAGTGACCTCTGACCGCTTTCCTTTACATATTTTTTATCTTTTCCCTTACTTTTATTTTTAATAGCAACCATGATTAAGTGCTTACTAGAGGCACACATGGCACTAAATCTTTATATATCATCTCATTTAACTCTCAAATAGAATCATGACATAAACACTCATTATTCCCAATATGCAGGTGTGGAACTTGGGACCCAAGGTCACACAGAAGGTAGCAAACTTGAGATGAGAACAAAGAAATGCAGAGTCTAGAGCCCAATCTCTTAACTCCTGTGTTTTTATAATTTTATCCCAAATGCTGTTACTTAAAGAAGTAACCCAAGATATAGGAATCTGAGTCAAGGAATTTGATATTAGTTCTTCAATGGTTCTGAGTGGCCTTTAGGATAAGAATCAAAGCTCCTTAGTCTGGCATTAAATGCTCTTATTCCATTCTGATTTCTTCACTGTTTGGGGTTTCCTTTTTGTGTTTTGGTTCTGTTTCTTCTGAGCACAGGTGACACTGAGGCCATGACAGACACCTGCAGGGCCACTGTAGCTATAAGGATGTGTCAGAGGCCCATAGATCACAGTGATTACTGTAGTGGTAGGAGAAACAAGAGATATCAGAATGCTTTTACAAACTTTTTATACCTTCTCCCCTGTCTCTTATCCAAAACTCATTATTTTCTATTACTATAGAGCAATCTGCTTTGGGATATTTTTCAGATGCAAAGTAATGAAAACATGAAGCAGCTTATTTCAAATTTGTGCCTCCTTTTCAAAAACGAAGTTAGAAAAATAGGTAACCTATTGAGGAAGAGCCAAGTCTTAAATGCACAAGATCCAGAAGCTACATTGCTGAGCTTTCACTTTTATACCCCCTCCATTTTACTAGTTGGTGTTGCTATGGGAATGCAATGCAAAGTGGTACTAGAGCTTGATTCAGTAAAATCGATGCAAATTCCAGGTGTGAATAAGCAGTATATAGTCTCTAATTTTTTTCTTCAAAACTGTAATTAGATGCTTGAGGGGAGGAGGTGGGGAGGGGAGGTGGAATGTGAAGAGGAGTGAAATGGGGGGAGGGGAGGAGCCCTTGGAAGAATGAGGGGGGAGATGAAGAGAGATTAATATTTCAGTTTTAGTTCATACTGCAATTAGCCAGCACTCAAATTTCTAAGCAGTGAGTTCATAGCTATTCTTTTTTCCTTCACTCTTTCCCCAGACACACACACACACACACACACACACACACACTGAGTGTTGCATTTCAAGAATGACACAGAAAAAGTGAAGGACCCATCCCTACTAAAAGTTACCAGCATATCATGGTTCACAGTGAGGAAGAGCACAGCAGGTGGTGAGAGAAGCCTGGTTTCACTTTCCTTTCTGTGGAACCCTTCACCTGTGGAACCCTTCACCCTAGGCAAGTCAGTTAACATGTCTATGCCTCAGTTTCCTTATCTTGAAACAGGGATGATCTGGGGCTTTTTTGATTGTTTATTGTTTGTTTTGTTTTTGTTAGGATAATGATTCTAAGCCACACTTTTGGTACTCTTTCCTCTTTTTCTCCAATAAATCATCCCATATCTGTGTCTTAGGTTAATGTAACAAGCTAGTTTATATGGAACAAATGATTACCCTTTTCTTATACTTACATAAATAATGAAGCCATCAAGGATTTAGTCCTGTCGATGACTCAATAATGAACCATGTATTATTAAGTTGTACCAGTGCTCTGCAGGATTTTAAACACCCACACAAGTAAGTATTATACTATACCTGTTATGTGGCTAAAGAGACCTAAATCAATAAGAAAACACAGCTTAGGATACAGAATTGTTTTTGTTTAGTCACTCAGTTGTGGCAGACTCTTTTGAGGCCCCATGGACTACAGGCTACCAGGCTTCTCTATCCATGGGATTTTCCAGGCAATACTGGAATAGGTTGCCATTTCCTTCCCCGACGGTGGGGAGGGGGGCGTGCGGAGCAGAGGGTGGTGGATCTTCCCAACCCAGGGATGGAACACAGGTAGGTCCCCTGCACTGCAGGCAGATTCTTTACTGCTGAGTCACTGGGGAAGCCCCAAGCTACAGGACAGCTAAGTGTAAAACATTATGGTACAGAGTTCAAGTACTATCTGAATTTCAATAACAGGATATTTGCTTTGAGAAGAAGTACTCACAACAGGCTTTCTGAAGATGGTGGCACAGGAAGAAGTCCTGAAGGATAAGTTTAGGTAGTGAGAGAATGGAGGAAGGCATTCTGGCCAGTAGAGAGGAGGAATAAAAGCAAAGGGAAGGTATAACATGGGCTTTCCCAACATTCTACCAGGCTAGAGAGAATGACATGTAAAGGAGAAGTTAGGTCCTTTGATGTGGATGGTTATCAGCTGAACCACACAGGAATGTGGGGCAGAGTCTCTACTTGGTACATTCAAATGCCAGAGAAAACTGCAAGAATGAGGCACAGAGTCAAATAAGCCTAGATCATATTGGCAAAAGGGCCAACCTTTCCAGAAAGCCCATTTTAAAAAGTCTATTAAAAAAAAAAAAAAAAAACACTTCCACTTCCATTTCTTTCATGCAAATTAATAACTCTAAATAACTGTAGGAGGGAGAAGTTGCAAACTGAGTGACCCCATTTCAGAGACAGATTGATTTTAAAATCTGCAAGGGATGACTGAGTCCCTGAACACCAAGAGTACACACTGCCAGAGGACCCACATATCAACTCTGCCTGTACTAAATGTTGTTACTAGCTTAGAAAAGACAAGGCACACGATAGGCCACTCCCAAACACTTCAATGTAAGCTGCAAATAATAAGGGCTATTACAAATAAACTTCACTAGTGTGGGGCTTCCCTGGTGGCTCAGAATCTGCCTACAATGGGGGAGACCTGGGTTCGATACCCTGGGTTGGGAAGATCGCCTGGAAAAGGGAAGGCTACTCACTCCAATATTCTTGCCTGGAGAATACCATGGCTTGTCCGTGGGTCACAATGAGTCAGATACGACTGAATGACTTCATTTCACTAGTGTGATATAGTCTTCTTAAACTCAATCCCTAGCATGAGATAAGTTAGGGTATACATACTGTTTTTGGAACTGTTTTTAATAGATCAAGAAAATATAGATGATTTTTCACCTGGTCAGAAGAGGTACAAGCAAAGTCCTAGTTATTTGACTAGCAAATTAGTCTTAAAACTGTATATAGCCATGGACTGTCCCCATACAGCCAGCATACTATTGTTGCTAATTTCAAGGAAATCATGTCAGAAATAAAAAAACAGTGTTTCTCATGGACAACCCCTCAGAGTATGCATTCTAGTGATAGTGGATCACTAACCAACAACTCTATTCATGTCATGACATCCAGGTGGAAAAAGCCTTTTATCCATCATGCTAGTTAGCTTAGAGGTTACCTCCAGGTTGCTAAGCCTGGGATATATATCTTCTCTGATGCCTACAGCTCTGTAATGTGAACCATCATATTAGGCCTCATCCTGCAGGCTTCATAAGAATGCCATAAACAATAAGAATAAATAATCTTAGTGATGCCTCAATGCCGCTCCTAAGGGGGAGCCCAAGGCATGTGCCAGCATTCACTTATTAATCTATAATGTACATAGCATTCCAGAGTGATAGGAAGCTGTTAGCAAGGTCCTCTTTTTTATCTGATGGCAGCACTAAATCTTCCCAATCCAACACTCCATCTGCCCCTAGATCTACAGAAAAGTTTACAAGATAGCTCACATCAGACACCTCTAAAATAATTCCTATATGGCAGACGTGAATTGCCTAAGCAGTAACATAGAAATAATCATACCTAGGCCTGAGGAAGGCTTCCCTGGTGGCTCAGATGGGGAAAAATCTGCTTCTAATGCAAGAGACGTGGATTCAGTCCCTGGCTGGGGAAAATCCCCTGGAGGAAGAAATGGCAACCCACTACAGTATTCTTTCCTAAAGAATCCAATGGACACAGGAGCCTGGCGGATTACAGTCCTTGGGGTCACAAACAGTCTGACATGTCTGAGCAGATATATGTGTGTGTGTGTGTCAGGGAACTTCATACTTCACCTGCCAATCTCAAGAACCAGGGCCAACTTAACTGCTAGCCAGCACAACCTGCTAATCAGGCTTGATGACAAATTCTAGGTGTCTGGGGCCTAGAACAAACCACATTACTCCCTTTCTGTCCATTTTGCTCCCTACCACCACCATCCATGGAGCATATTACACAGTTCAATAAGGATGGAATAGATACCAAGGACCAGGATTGGTTACATCATTTGTGGAAGGAAAATGCAGGATCTCTTGCTCAAATGTCATTAAGGATTTCAAGAAAGCACCAGGAGAATAGTAAACAAAGCAACTGCATGTGTCATACAGTCACGATGCCAGCCCTGCCAAGGATGTTCCTGAAGAAACACATTTCTTTTGGAACATAATTAAGATGTGACTTTTCAAGTGCAACTTTAGCAAAATGAAGAGGAAACAAAATGAATAATTACAATAATAAAAACAGTATAAAGTCAAATTGCCAAGCCCAAGTTTCTGGTGGTAAAAATTCCAAATAAAGGCAATTTGATATTTCCTCAGAGCCTCAAGCTCCTCAAAGTCCCTTCATATGACTGTCTTTGTTCAATACCATAGACTATAACAAAGTACCATAGAATGGGTGGCATTTAATAGAAACAAACTACTCAGAGTTCAAGAGACTGGAAGTTCAAGATCAAGATACCAGCCTCATTGGGTTCTAGTCGGAGCTCTCTACTCTGTTGTAAACTGTTTCTTCTTGTATCTTGGTAGAAAGAGGTCAAGAGAACTCTGAAGGACTTCAAATTTGATAAAAATTCTAAATTATAATTAACACAATAGATTAGTTTCAAGTGTAAAATATAGTGACTTGATATTTGTATACATTATCAAATGAGACCTGGGCACTTACTAATTCCATTCATCTGGGCTCTATCCTCATGATCTAATTATTTCCCAGGGGCCTATCTCATAACACTATCACATTGAGGATTAGCATTTCAACACATGAATCTTTAAGAGATGAGAACACAAAGGCAGATAAAAAGCTGAGTACTTTTTATTGAAAACAAGGGGTTGTGTATGTATGCACATACATGTATGTGTGTGTCTGTATATTTGAGGAGTGGCAAACCCTTGGCCAGTCGAATTCCTCTTAATGGTATCACCATGGCATGCCTATGAAGAAAACCATAGAATTACAATTGAACCTTCTCATTTTTATGGATGGTAAAACTGAGTCCCAGAAAAGAGAGATGAGTTGCTCAGGGTTAATGTCAGTTATCCACCATGAGAAGCACTGTTTCTAGAAGTCGACATATCCCAAGGCTGCATTTTAGAACCCAGTACTTTGGAAGGAAAATGCAGGATCTCTTGCTCAAATGTCATTAAGGATTTCAAGAAAGCACCAGGAGAATAGTAAACAAAGCAACTGCATGTGTCATACAGTCACGATGCCAGCCCTGCCAAGGATGTTCCTGAAGAAACACATTTCTTTTGGAACATAATTAAGATGTGACTTTTCAAGTGCAACTTTAGCAAAATGAAGAGGAAACAAAATGAATAATTACAATAATAAAAACAGTATAAAGTCAAATTGCCAAGCCCAAGTTTCTGGTGGTAAAAATTCCAAATAAAGGCAATTTGATATTTCCTCAGAGCCTCAAGCTCCTCAAAGTCCCTTCATATGACTGTCTTTGTTCAATACCATAGACTATAACAAAGTACCATAGAATGGGTGGCATTTAATAGAAACAAACTACTCAGAGTTCAAGAGACTGGAAGTTCAAGATCAAGATACCAGCCTCATTGGGTTCTAGTCGGAGCTCTCTACTCTGTTGTAAACTGTTTCTTCTTGTATCTTGGTAGAAAGAGGTCAAGAGAACTCTGAAGGACTTCAAATTTGATAAAAATTCTAAATTATAATTAACACAATAGATTAGTTTCAAGTGTAAAATATAGTGACTTGATATTTGTATACATTATCAAATGAGACCTGGGCACTTACTAATTCCATTCATCTGGGCTCTATCCTCATGATCTAATTATTTCCCAGGGGCCTATCTCATAACACTATCACATTGAGGATTAGCATTTCAACACATGAATCTTTAAGAGATGAGAACACAAAGGCAGATAAAAAGCTGAGTACTTTTTATTGAAAACAAGGGGTTGTGTATGTATGCACATACATGTATGTGTGTGTCTGTATATTTGAGGAGTGGCAAACCCTTGGCCAGTCGAATTCCTCTTAATGGTATCACCATGGCATGCCTATGAAGAAAACCATAGAATTACAATTGAACCTTCTCATTTTTATGGATGGTAAAACTGAGTCCCAGAAAAGAGAGATGAGTTGCTCAGGGTTAATGTCAGTTATCCACCATGAGAAGCACTGTCAGGTCTATTAGAACCCAGATTTTCCTCTAGAAGTCGACATATCCCAAGGCTGCATTTTACCTGCCAAGTCATCCAGAGCTGGGTCTGGAGGAAAAGCATCACTTTCTCCTCTATGCCATTTACTCTGACCATAGCAGGACATACCTTCAGAAAGACAATTTACCATGCTTCACAAGGCATACTTGTGGAGCATAGTACTGATCCCTAATTTTTGTATACACTTCTTTTCACCCTAAAAAGCAACTCTGAATCCCTTTAAGGAAGTTCTGGAATAAATACTGTTGTTTTCACAGTACTCCCCACCACCACAAATAACCTTTTTAAAACTAAATTTATTTATTTTTAATTGAAGGAAAATTGCTTTACAGTATTATGTTGGTTTTTGTCAGTCATTAACATGAATCAGTCACAGGTTTGCCCATGTCCCGTCCCACTTGAACATCCCTCCCATCTCCCTCGCCATTCCACTCCTCTAGGTGTTTACTGAACCCCAGTTAAAAAATGTTATTTTCTTTCTCTCTGGTAGTTTTTCATTAGTAGGGAAAACTAACTCCTACTGACAATGCACTGCTTGTTCCAGAAGACTTAGTGAATGAACTGGAGAGCTGACTAAAATTTAACTCCATACATTTCTTCCTGAGAGAAAAGCTTCTGAAGCCAAACAGAAGAATGGTAAAGATATTGGACTGGGCCTGAGAATGTCATAGAATTCTTAGAAAACATACATAAATTAATTCCTAAATGAGGGTAAGGATTAACCTTTCTAGAATTATTATAGAGCATTGGGAGTTTAGCACTAAGCTGAAATGGCTCCATTATGCTTGAGGGGAATGTAAAGAGTAACAAAGCCCCCAGGTGGGGCAATGCTAAAGACTCTCCTTTGTTCTTTCCATCTCTAAGATACAGGCTAGGTGAGACTCAGATCATATTTACCTGCTTAAAGCCTAACTTAGGTTTGCTGTCACACTCCTGCAATCTTGTAGACTTCTTTATTAAGAGTCATACCTGTAATCTATGGTAATACTTGTTCTGCCTTCCACAGACTTCACGTCTATTAGAACCCAGATTTTCCTCTAGAAGTCGACATATCCCAAGGCTGCATTTTACCTGCCAAGTCATCCAGAGCTGGGTCTGGAGGAAAAGCATCACTTTCTCCTCTATGCCATTTACTCTGACCATAGCAGGACATACCTTCAGAAAGACAATTTACCATGCTTCACAAGGCATACTTGTGGAGCATAGTACTGATCCCTAATTTTTGTATACACTTCTTTTCACCCTAAAAAGCAACTCTGAATCCCTTTAAGGAAGTTCTGGAATAAATACTGTTGTTTTCACAGTACTCCCCACCACCACAAATAACCTTTTTAAAACTAAATTTATTTATTTTTAATTGAAGGAAAATTGCTTTACAGTATTATGTTGGTTTTTGTCAGTCATTAACATGAATCAGTCACAGGTTTGCCCATGTCCCGTCCCACTTGAACATCCCTCCCATCTCCCTCGCCATTCCACTCCTCTAGGTGTTTACTGAACCCCAGTTAAAAAATGTTATTTTCTTTCTCTCTGGTAGTTTTTCATTAGTAGGGAAAACTAACTCCTACTGACAATGCACTGCTTGTTCCAGAAGACTTAGTGAATGAACTGGAGAGCTGACTAAAATTTAACTCCATACATTTCTTCCTGAGAGAAAAGCTTCTGAAGCCAAACAGAAGAATGGTAAAGATATTGGACTGGGCCTGAGAATGTCATAGAATTCTTAGAAAACATACATAAATTAATTCCTAAATGAGGGTAAGGATTAACCTTTCTAGAATTATTATAGAGCATTGGGAGTTTAGCACTAAGCTGAAATGGCTCCATTATGCTTGAGGGGAATGTAAAGAGTAACAAAGCCCCCAGGTGGGGCAATGCTAAAGACTCTCCTTTGTTCTTTCCATCTCTAAGATACAGGCTAGGTGAGACTCAGATCATATTTACCTGCTTAAAGCCTAACTTAGGTTTGCTGTCACACTCCTGCAATCTTGTAGACTTCTTTATTAAGAGTCATACCTGTAATCTATGGTAATACTTGTTCTGCCTTCCACACTACAGACTTCACGTCTTTCTTGAGTACTGCTATATTTCTAGCACATAGCACTTAGAAGGTCCCTCAAAAATATATATTGAATTGAGTCTATGCTTTGAAACATCCACGGTTTTGTGGGTCATGATGCTAGGAATGCTATCATGATTATCTTGTTATTGTGTTTCTTGGGCTTCCCAGGTGTCACTACTGGGTAAAGAATCTGTCTGTGATTCAGAAGCCACCCAGGTTCAATCCCTGGGTTGGGAAGATCCTCTGGAGGAGGGCATGGTAACCCACTTCAATACTCTTGCCTAGAGAATCCCATGGACAGAAGAGCCTGGTGGGCCACACTCCATAGGGTTGCAAGAGTCAGACACGACTGAAGTGACTTAGACCATGACAAGAAGAGGAAAATTACTTCTCCATGCTGCTTATTTATGATCTAAAGACCTATTCCTATCACGACAGAAAATCACTACAGTTTTCCTCTTCTCTAGAGCCAGGATCTGCTATGTGAAACTATATGCTTAGCCAAAGAGTTCTTTAGATGTAATACTGTTTCCCTTTTAATTCATTTAACGCACACAGTATAATTAATTTAGTTAGACTTTTTGGTCCAAGGTGGAAAGAGTATCCCCTCAATTCTATCTTCACTGTAACTGTCTATACACACCTTTTGATTTTCACAGACTAATTTTGTTATTTTGGAACACAGCCTAATTCCATCCTCCTCACTCTTGTTCAATTCACCATTCAGCAAGAAGAGTCATTCTACAGCAAGGATAAAGAAGAGCAATGCAGAGGGAAAAGAAAATGATCTTGTGAGTTGTGCCAAGAAAACATGTATTAACAGTGCTAGTGTCCAGGTTAGCATGTTTGACTGTTGATTGGAGTGACTGAGTCTATGATTCATGTCACCAGTAAAATCAGAAACACATATTATGGTTGTAGTTTATGGGAGAAAAATAAACAGTTATACTCATAATGATGAATACCTCTGTTCCATTCAGAAACTTAACTCTATTTTCTTGATTTATTGTTCTTATTATACTCAGCCAGATAGTTCTGCTTCAAGCTATTATAACAGAAAAGCCAAATAAAGTTCCTTAAACTTCTGAGCCTGAGTATATGAATTCCTTGGAATAGAGAAAATAAAACAATTACATAACTCTTTGTCCAGCTGGAATGTTTTGTTAAAATTTTTGGCACTAAAGAGAATGGCAAGATGCGACACATGACATGTGTATATCAGAACTTATCTATCCAAGAATATGTGTTCATATCAATCCATTAAGGCTTCCCTAACTTGGTTGTCTGTCCCACCTCTAGCTTCCACAGCACCAGTGTTTTCTTCTATAAGAGTAGTTACCCTACTGTACTATAAGAGTTGATTGAGTCATTTAATTTTCTTAACTAGACAGTAACTTCCTTGAGGGCAGGGTCAAGACTTCCTCAACTCTATAACCTCTCAGCCATGCAGAAAGTAAATAACAAAAGGGACATTTCAATGGCAGTAGCTGTGGGAAGTATGCACATATTCCTATAATATATATGAAACTGTCTTCACAATCCATTTACAAGTCACCCAAGAGGAGCAGCCCCATTATTTATAATTACACCTAATATGTTATCTAGAAAAGATGAATTGCTAGAGAACACACTGAAATACAATCCATACTTAAATATTACTTTGGAAATTAATAAACCTCTTCTTCTGATTCAGAAGAAACTTGTGAGCTGTGGGAGTGACTATTCTGAGCTTTGATAAAAATTTGGCAAGTATGGATTGCTAGTCTGCAGAGTGCTCTGTCTGAATGAAATGCTACATTAATTGGAAAATTGAACTTTGTAAGTTGGGCATAAGGAGGGTTTGTCATCATTCTAATGGCACTCTTCTATCTCTATTAGCTGATGGATGCAGAAGAGGAATGAATGATACAGAGAACACTTATCTTTTATTTACCAACTATTATAATATTTACCTATAACTCACAAATGATCAGGGCCCGTAGCATACCTCAAAAGCTCTTTGCATCTGAGAAATCAACATACAGCTCTCAATCAGATAATTAACTCTATTTTCTTGATTTATTGTTCTTATTATACTCAGCCAGATAGTTCTGCTTCAAGCTATTATAACAGAAAAGCCAAATAAAGTTCCTTAAACTTCTGAGCCTGAGTATATGAATTCCTTGGAATAGAGAAAATAAAACAATTACATAACTCTTTGTCCAGCTGGAATGTTTTGTTAAAATTTTTGGCACTAAAGAGAATGGCAAGATGCGACACATGACATGTGTATATCAGAACTTATCTATCCAAGAATATGTGTTCATATCAATCCATTAAGGCTTCCCTAACTTGGTTGTCTGTCCCACCTCTAGCTTCCACAGCACCAGTGTTTTCTTCTATAAGAGTAGTTACCCTACTGTACTATAAGAGTTGATTGAGTCATTTAATTTTCTTAACTAGACAGTAACTTCCTTGAGGGCAGGGTCAAGACTTCCTCAACTCTATAACCTCTCAGCCATGCAGAAAGTAAATAACAAAAGGGACATTTCAATGGCAGTAGCTGTGGGAAGTATGCACATATTCCTATAATATATATGAAACTGTCTTCACAATCCATTTACAAGTCACCCAAGAGGAGCAGCCCCATTATTTATAATTACACCTAATATGTTATCTAGAAAAGATGAATTGCTAGAGAACACACTGAAATACAATCCATACTTAAATATTACTTTGGAAATTAATAAACCTCTTCTTCTGATTCAGAAGAAACTTGTGAGCTGTGGGAGTGACTATTCTGAGCTTTGATAAAAATTTGGCAAGTATGGATTGCTAGTCTGCAGAGTGCTCTGTCTGAATGAAATGCTACATTAATTGGAAAATTGAACTTTGTAAGTTGGGCATAAGGAGGGTTTGTCATCATTCTAATGGCACTCTTCTATCTCTATTAGCTGATGGATGCAGAAGAGGAATGAATGATACAGAGAACACTTATCTTTTATTTACCAACTATTATAATATTTACCTATAACTCACAAATGATCAGGGCCCGTAGCATACCTCAAAAGCTCTTTGCATCTGAGAAATCAACATACAGCTCTCAATCAGATAATTAAAACACTGTCTTGTATACTGATGTTTCCTCTGTTGAAATAAATGCACTCTTTGCATGAAAATAAATCATGTTGTGTTCTTATAATTTATTATATATGATTGCATTCTGAAGGGCTCTCTATTTTAATTATAAAGCAACCTACAGAGGTTGACCAATAAACATATATATGGCTGAGATATGTTCTTTTGGTCTCATGGGAGTTTTTCATGTGAAGCTTCTAAGTGACAACAATAGAAAAAATACAATTTAAAAACTGTCAATTTTATTTAAAAGATATTTTAAAAGTAAAGCAAACTTAATTTTTCTTACATGTTGATCTCTGAAGATTTTAAGGATACAATTAATTTCCCCAAAATACATTTTATAGACAGCATACTTTGTATTGTAAAGTTATAGCTGACTTATATCCTACCAGGAATTTTATATCAGAGTTTGGAAACTCACACATCCTTTAATATTTACACATAAAGAATATTTAGCATTGCTTATATGGTGTATTTTCCTATAATTTGTATAATATAAACAACTAAGTAATGTAACTGTTTGATATATGTGCTATTGTCAAGCCAGTTGCATTAGAGTCATGTCAATATATATTCTACTTATACTTTAAGTTCAATACCAGATAATATCTTATCTGTTATTGTATAAGCAAAAACCTGACAGTTTGTATTAGTGTTTATCACTTACTGAGTACTTACTTATAGCAAGGCAAACATACATACTTTCCTGTTAAATCTTCATTGCATCCTTGCAGAGTAGGTAGGAAAAAAGGAAACTAAGACAGTTAACAGTTTTAACTCACTCAAAGTTAGATAATAAACTGTGACCTGGGAAAACAACTTCAGGTCATTTGATTACAAAGCCCCAACTCTTAAACCCCATGATAGACAGCTCAGTGTAAATGTATGTTGAGCTGAACTGTTAAGCTGAATATGAAAAATTGACACTCATTTGCATGACAGGGGTTTTATTTAGAATTTTCCAACTGGAGCCAAAAATTTGTTACTTTCATTAATTTTGGCAATTTCCACTCAGATAGTAAAATACAAATGGCTCTACAGTCATCTTAAGTGAGCTGTGCTTTCTGTTTTGAAAAATAAAAGGATCACTTGGTTTAGTTATTTTCCATTCTATTTATTTCATTTATGGTAATGAGTTTTAAAATATTTTTTCATGTTATTTTAATCCCACAAATAAGTACCTCCTCAACTGTAGATCTCAAATTCTAGCAAATGCTGTTATTATACATGGTACTTCACACCACTGAGCTCTGTTGAAAATAGTAAAACTCAGCATGCACCTTACAGTTAAGCCATATTTATTTGCTTTTTTAAAGAATGGAGGAATATGACTACTCTTATGACCCTAAAATAGAAAAAAAAAAAAAGAGCCCCAAAACAGACCCATATACCTACAATTAATCTATGACAAAGTAGGCAGGAATATACAATGGAGAAAAAACTGGACAGTTACATGTAAACTAATGAAACTAAAACTTTCTCTAACACCATATATATAAAAAAAAAACCTCAAAATGGCATGTAAGACTAAAACTCATAAAATTCCTTCAAGTAAAAAAGAGAAAGACAAGTAAAATATACTAACACATATATATATGGAATTTAGTAAGATGGTAATGATAGCCCACACAGAGAAGCAATGGAAAAACAGACATAGAGAACAGACATATGGACATTGTGGGGAATGAACAGTGGGTGGGAAGCATAGAGAGAGTAACATGGAAACCTATACTATCATATGTGAAAGAGATCACTATTGTCATTGCACTGTGGGAATAGGGGATCTGGCAGGGGCGCTGTGCAACAGCCTGGAGGGGTGAGATGGAGGGATATACATATGACTAATCTTGGGATCATACATATCTGTGAACAACAAAACTCTGTAAAAGTAAAAAGTAAAATAAAAAACAAAAAGAAAGAAAAAAAATAACATTAAAAAAATTCCTTCAAGAAAAAAATGTGGAACTCTCTTTGACATATATGAAAGCAATAATTTTGGATTTTTCTCCGAAAGAAATGGAAATAAAAGCAACATTTAAAAAAATGAGACCTAATTAGACTTAAAAACTTTGGCACAGCCAAGGAAACAAAAATGAAAAGACAACTTACTCAATGGGATAAAATATTTCCAAATGATATGACCAATAATGGGCTAATATCCAACATATTTAAACAATTCACATACCTCCCCCCAAAAAAAGAACAAAACTCACTTGGTTTAGTTATTTTCCATTCTATTTATTTCATTTATGGTAATGAGTTTTAAAATATTTTTTCATGTTATTTTAATCCCACAAATAAGTACCTCCTCAACTGTAGATCTCAAATTCTAGCAAATGCTGTTATTATACATGGTACTTCACACCACTGAGCTCTGTTGAAAATAGTAAAACTCAGCATGCACCTTACAGTTAAGCCATATTTATTTGCTTTTTTAAAGAATGGAGGAATATGACTACTCTTATGACCCTAAAATAGAAAAAAAAAAAAGAGCCCCAAAACAGACCCATATACCTACAATTAATCTATGACAAAGTAGGCAGGAATATACAATGGAGAAAAAACTGGACAGTTACATGTAAACTAATGAAACTAAAACTTTCTCTAACACCATATATATATAAAAAAAAAACCTCAAAATGGCATGTAAGACTAAAACTCATAAAATTCCTTCAAGTAAAAAAGAGAAAGACAAGTAAAATATACTAACACATATATATATGGAATTTAGTAAGATGGTAATGATAGCCCACACAGAGAAGCAATGGAAAAACAGACATAGAGAACAGACATATGGACATTGTGGGGAATGAACAGTGGGTGGGAAGCATAGAGAGAGTAACATGGAAACCTATACTATCATATGTGAAAGAGATCACTATTGTCATTGCACTGTGGGAATAGGGGATCTGGCAGGGGCGCTGTGCAACAGCCTGGAGGGGTGAGATGGAGGGATATACATATGACTAATCTTGGGATCATACATATCTGTGAACAACAAAACTCTGTAAAAGTAAAAAGTAAAATAAAAAACAAAAAGAAAGAAAAAAAATAACATTAAAAAAATTCCTTCAAGAAAAAAATGTGGAACTCTCTTTGACATATATGAAAGCAATAATTTTGGATTTTTCTCCGAAAGAAATGGAAATAAAAGCAACATTTAAAAAAATGAGACCTAATTAGACTTAAAAACTTTGGCACAGCCAAGGAAACAAAAATGAAAAGACAACTTACTCAATGGGATAAAATATTTCCAAATGATATGACCAATAATGGGCTAATATCCAACATATTTAAACAATTCACATACCTCAACAGCAACAAACAAACAAACAAAAACAACTTGATTAAAAATGAGTGGAAGACATGAATAGATATTTTGATAAAGACACAGATGGCCAACAGGCATATGAAAAGATGCTCAAATTTGTTAATCATCAGGAAAATGCAAACTAAACCACAAAGTGACACTGATACCACCTCATATCTATCAGAATGGTGTTTAGTAACAGGACAAAATACAATGTGTTGGTAAAGATGTGGAAAAAATGAAATGCTTGTGGACTATCAGTGAGAAAGTAAATTGACTACAGCCCCTATGGAAAACTGTGTGGATGTTTTCCCCAAAACTACACATACAACTATCATATGACACAGCAATTCCACTTCTGGATATATAACTGAAAAAAAATTCCACTAATACAAAAGATACATGAGCCCCCATATGCATAGCAGCATTATTTGTGATTACCAAGACGTGAAATAAACCTAACTGGTGTCTATCAACAGATGAGTGGATAAAGAAGATGTGAGATATATATATATATATATACATATACACACACATATACATAATATGTACATATATACACACACAATAGAATACTATTTAGCTTTTAAAAAGAATGAAATTTTTGCCATTTATAACATGTATGAATGTAGAGGATATTATGCTAAGTGAAATAAGTCAGAGAAAGACAAATACTGTACTATAAAATTTATATGCAGGATCTAGAGAATAAAAGAAATAAATATACCAAAAAAGGGACTCACAGATACAGAGAACAAACTAGTAGTTACTAGTGGAGAGAACAAATAGTGGAGGAGCAAGATAGGGGTAGGGGATAAAGAAGTACAAACTATTATGTATAAAATAAATAAGCTCAAGGACATACAACACAGAGAACATACCAAATCTTTTAAAGTAACTACAAATTGAGTTTACTGTAAAAACTGTGAATTACTATACTGTACAACTGTAACAATTGATTAAAAGATGAGTGAAAAAAGACTTTTGAGACCTAATTAGACTTAAAACTTTGGCACAGCCAAGGAAACAAAAATGAAAAGACAACTTACTCAATGGGATAAAATATTTCCAAATGATATGACCAATAATGGGCTAATATCCAACATATTTAAACAATTCACATACCTCAACAGCAACAAACAAACAAACAAAAACAACTTGATTAAAAATGAGTGGAAGACATGAATAGATATTTTGATAAAGACACAGATGGCCAACAGGCATATGAAAAGATGCTCAAATTTGTTAATCATCAGGAAAATGCAAACTAAACCACAAAGTGACACTGATACCACCTCATATCTATCAGAATGGTGTTTAGTAACAGGACAAAATACAATGTGTTGGTAAAGATGTGGAAAAAATGAAATGCTTGTGGACTATCAGTGAGAAAGTAAATTGACTACAGCCCCTATGGAAAACTGTGTGGATGTTTTCCCCAAAACTACACATACAACTATCATATGACACAGCAATTCCACTTCTGGATATATAACTGAAAAAAAATTCCACTAATACAAAAGATACATGAGCCCCCATATGCATAGCAGCATTATTTGTGATTACCAAGACGTGAAATAAACCTAACTGGTGTCTATCAACAGATGAGTGGATAAAGAAGATGTGAGATATATATATATATATATACATATACACACACATATACATAATATGTACATATATACACACACAATAGAATACTACTTAGCTTTTAAAAAGAATGAAATTTTTGCCATTTATAACATGTATGAATGTAGAGGATATTATGCTAAGTGAAATAAGTCAGAGAAAGACAAATACTGTACTATAAAATTTATATGCAGGATCTAGAGAATAAAAGAAATAAATATACCAAAAAAGGGACTCACAGATACAGAGAACAAACTAGTAGTTACTAGTGGAGAGAACAAATAGTGGAGGAGCAAGATAGGGGTAGGGGATAAAGAAGTACAAACTATTATGTATAAAATAAATAAGCTCAAGGACATACAACACAGAGAACATACCAAATCTTTTAAAGTAACTACAAATTGAGTTTACTGTAAAAACTGTGAATTACTATACTGTACAACTGTAACACATATTTTGCATCAAATATACATCAATAAAAATAGACATAACAGGAAACAGTAAATGCAAAAGGAATGCTGGAAGTAAAATATGACTGTATGTCTACCACTACAGGAAACTAAAATTCTCATTTGTAAATGTAAAAAAATAAGACAAGCTGCAAAAAGAGAAAGTAAATTACATAAAGATCCAAAAAAGGTCTACATAGGCTGGAGCACATTACTACTATATAATAGTGAATCAAACAAGGCAAGCTATGTTGCAAACATATACTCATTGCAACAGAGCCATAATCAATGAACTTCCTAATAGCCTTTCCTCAAGACATTGGCAGATGTTCATCTATAGTATTCCATTACACCATACATTTCATTTTGGGAGGAGATAAAAGGAGGCATACTTGAAGCTGTTAAACTTAACTCTTACTTATTTATAAAAACACAGATTCCCCTAAGATTCTTACATCCAGTAATGTCAATGAGCCCTGTATATTATATACCTAATTCCAATTAGCAGCAGATAATGCTGTTTGTTAAATATGTTGGGCCAAGTGATGGATTTGATAATTCAAACATTTTTCTTAGTTCAAGTCTATATAAATCTTTGCCAGAATGAAGACCTGTTACATAATGGGCTCATCCATGCAGCAAAGACTTCAGTTGTTAGATACTTCAGGTATTTGGGAAGATGAGTGCTCTGAGGACGCAACCTCAGCTACTGCCAGGTCAGTGGCAGCGGGAGGAGTAAGAAGGAAGAGAGAATTGAGATGTGTGCTGCCCACGTACGCTAAACACTTTCTAAATTGCAATAAAATCCCCTACATATGAATGAAGTCCATTCCTAGAGTGCGTTAAGTCCAATTTGTTCATAAGGCAAACAAAGTTAGACTAGATACCCAACTAACACAATTGGCTATATAGTACCATACTGTACTAAGTTGATAATACTTTTCACTCAAATAATACATAAAAACAAAGAAAAAAGCTAAGAAACTATTTTGAATCTTATAGTACATTACCTTGAAAAGTACAGTATAACAGCTGTCATACAGGGGAAGGTTTGCATCCTTGAAAGTTTGCAACTTGAAGGTTGGTATGTAGGGGACTTACTCTATATATCTAATCCTCGCAAACTTACCAAGTAGGCTTATCACCATTTTGAAGATGACAGAAATAAGTTTCTGTAAACTGCACTTCCCCAAATCACAAAGCTAGTTAGGGTTGAGGCAGAATTTGAATGTAGGTCTTTATGCCTTCGAAGCTTGTGCTCTATAGAGCACACATTAATATCACCTCTCAGACAGGTATAGCAGAAGAATATATCTCTGAATTCTTAAATTTAAAAGTCCTGATGCAAAGAGAGAGTAAATAATCAATCTGAAATCACATAGTAAAATCATGAAACTAAAACTTAGAAAAAGGACTCCTTCAGCAGTGTTTCCTATTGGACATCATATAAACTTGCAGACTACAGGAGCTAATTCATGTAGGGAGTTGAGTCTTCATCAATTCAATGCAAAATTTAGACTAATGAGACTCTGAGGTTCACAACTTATATACAAGAGTCATTTAAGTCCCCAAATCTGAAATTAAAGTTCTCATAGCAAGACTAGCTTATGCTAATTGTGCACATATATTATTTTGCTTTATTTGATAGTCTGCAAACTACCTGTTTTTAGAGACAAGCTAATATTGATAAGAGAACAAAGTGTTGAGAACTTTCAAAAAACACACTCAGTGTGAAATATGAGTGATAATTAAACGTTATCATAATACAAACTTTCATAGAAAATGTCCTTGATTTTACTTTTGAAGCTATGTAGGGGAGATGTTTTAAGAAGAAGAGAAAATCTAGACAACAAGATGTTTGCAAATTGCTTTTTCATTTTAATATATTAATATATTACCATTAACTGATAAAGATCACAACTTGACACTAAATTTAAATTGGAGAAGGCTGTAGGTGGAGAAGGCATGTGGTTGCATAATCGCATCTAGGATTCCACATGTTAAAAACTGAACATGTTGGTCAAGTCAGAAAACACCTCAGGCCCTATGAAAAAAAATATCTGCGCTTTGAAGCACCAACATCAGTAACTTTCAAACATGAAAAAAAAATTTTAGGGTCATTCAAAATAATTGAGAATATTTGTCAAATTTTTAACGATCTTTTAGAATAGAATTTATTAATATTTTAAATTGTATCTAAAATAATTATTATATACCATATGCACCATATACTGACACAGGATCATTCTTACATTGAACAAATATTTATTGAGTGCTACATATACCAGTGACAGTTTCTGGCACTGTGGAGATAAAGTAAACGAAAAAGACTCAAATTTCTGTCCTTGTGGAGTTTATATTCTAGACGGGAGACACTGAAACAATAACATAATGATTAGATAAACTTTATAGTATGTTAAATAGTACTAAGTATCATGGAAAAATAGAGTAGGCAAGGGAATCAATGGTGTTGAATGACTGCAATTTTAAGTGGTGGGGTTGGTATGGCCCTCATTGATGAAAGAAGGTGGTCTATGAACAAATAATTGAAGGAGGACGTGTACCTAAGCATATGGATTTTAGGGGGAGAACATTCCAGGCAGAGAGAACAGTCAGTCCAAAAGGCCCTAAGATGGATCCCATCTTGAAACACAGGAGAAGGAGATTGGTCAAGGTGACTCAAAAATTTGAACCTGAGAAATAGGAAAGATGGGAAGAGGATGCTTAGGTAAACTTGGCTACACAAGTCTGGAGTGCAGGAGAGAAGTCTAGTCTTAATAATTATGGAACTATCAATATCAAGATATTTAAAGCCATGAAATTGGATGAAATCACCAATGGAATCAGTGGAGAGAAAGTAATGAACGAGTCCGAATACTGAGCACTAGTGCAGTCCAATGTTGAGAAAGAAGAGGAAATAGTAAGAAAAACAAAAACAAAAACTGAGATGAAACAGCCAGCAAGATCAGAAACAGAATAAATAAACTCTAAAATGCTAAACTGGTCAGGCATTTCTTAACATTCACAATAAAACCTTGAGCTCTACATTCTCCCAAGTGTCTTCTACTGGATTGTTCATTTTGCTATTTGCCATGACACAGGGATAATTTTTATGATATTTTATATTTCTTTTTTTAAAATTGAAGTATACTTGATTTACAATATGTGTTAATCATAGGCAAACAGCAAAGTGATTCAGTAATACATATATATACATATATACGTATATATATTTCCAATTCTTTTTCATTATAGGTTATTACAAAATATAGAAGAGAATGCCCTGTACTATCTAGTAGGACCTTGCTGTTTATTTTATATACAGAGAATATATATCTGTTAATCTCATGCTCCTAATTTATCTCTTACTCTCTTTCCCCTTTAGTAACAATAACTTTGTTTCCTATATCTGTGATTTTATTTCTGCTGTGACAACAAATTCATTTGCATTATTTTTTAAAATCCACCTATAAGTGATATTATATGATATTAGTGTCTTTATGACTTACCTCACTTAATATGATAATCACTAGGCAGATCCATGTTAATGCAAATGGTATTATTTCATTCTTCTTTAAGTCTAAATAGTACTCCAATTGTTGAAGGACACTTAAATTCTTTTCATATATTAGCTATTGTAAACAGTGTGCCTGTGAACATTAGCGTGCATGTATCTTTTTGAAATAGAATTATGAGACCTTTTGGAAAGTATGCTGGTAGCATTACTAGAAAAACTTTAATGTATTACCCTAACCTAGGTTATTTGAAAGTATATATAATCTGCACATGAACAAATATCCACCTAGAGCCTATAAAATCATATGAGATACCAGTTTTAAAGTGTTGTAACATTGCTGTTAATGATTTCAGTTAAAAAATCATAAAGTAGTGAGTAGTTTTTATAAGACAACTCCATCTTTTATAAGAGATCCTTATATTTAAGAAGAATTTTGAGCAACTATGCATTCACTGCCCTAGAGAAGGGCATGGCAACCCACTCCAGTATTCTTGCCTGGAGAATCCCATGGACAGAGAAGCCTGGTGGGCTACAGTTCAGGGAGTCACAAACAGTTGGACAAGATTGATTGATTAACACACACAAACATTTACTGACTTATAACTATCATTCATTTTTAACAACCTTGAGCTCTACATTCTCCCAAGTGTCTTCTACTGGATTGTTCATTTTGCTATTTGCCATGACACAGGGATAATTTTTATGATATTTTATATTTCTTTTTTTAAAATTGAAGTATACTTGATTTACAATATGTGTTAATCATAGGCAAACAGCAAAGTGATTCAGTAATACATATATATACATATATACGTATATATATTTCCAATTCTTTTTCATTATAGGTTATTACAAAATATAGAAGAGAATGCCCTGTACTATCTAGTAGGACCTTGCTGTTTATTTTATATACAGAGAATATATATCTGTTAATCTCATGCTCCTAATTTATCTCTTACTCTCTTTCCCCTTTAGTAACAATAACTTTGTTTCCTATATCTGTGATTTTATTTCTGCTGTGACAACAAATTCATTTGCATTATTTTTTAAAATCCACCTATAAGTGATATTATATGATATTAGTGTCTTTATGACTTACCTCACTTAATATGATAATCACTAGGCAGATCCATGTTAATGCAAATGGTATTATTTCATTCTTCTTTAAGTCTAAATAGTACTCCAATTGTTGAAGGACACTTAAATTCTTTTCATATATTAGCTATTGTAAACAGTGTGCCTGTGAACATTAGCGTGCATGTATCTTTTTGAAATAGAATTATGAGACCTTTTGGAAAGTATGCTGGTAGCATTACTAGAAAAACTTTAATGTATTACCCTAACCTAGGTTATTTGAAAGTATATATAATCTGCACATGAACAAATATCCACCTAGAGCCTATAAAATCATATGAGATACCAGTTTTAAAGTGTTGTAACATTGCTGTTAATGATTTCAGTTAAAAAATCATAAAGTAGTGAGTAGTTTTTATAAGACAACTCCATCTTTTATAAGAGATCCTTATATTTAAGAAGAATTTTGAGCAACTATGCATTCACTGCCCTAGAGAAGGGCATGGCAACCCACTCCAGTATTCTTGCCTGGAGAATCCCATGGACAGAGAAGCCTGGTGGGCTACAGTTCAGGGAGTCACAAACAGTTGGACAAGATTGATTGATTAACACACACAAACATTTACTGACTTATAACTATCATTCATTTTTAACAACCTTTTTGAGATATTCACATATTATTAATTTATTTATTTTAATTGCATAATTCAATGTTTTAAGTATATTAACTGACATGTGCAATAATCACCATGTTTTGCAACATTTTCATCACCACAAAGAGATAGTCTATACCATTTAGCTGTCATTTCCCAACTTCCATCTCCCAAATCCCACCCAATCAATAAGTTACTTTGTCTTTATAGATTTTACCATTCTAGACATTCTACATACATATAATATGCAGTCTTATATGACTGCCTTCTATCATTTAGCATGTTTTCAAAGCTCATTCATGTTGCAGCATATACCAGTATTTCATTCCCTTTTATAGTCAAACAATACTCCATTATATGGATTTGCCTCATTTATTTGTTCATTCATTGAATGATGGACATTTGAGTTGTTTCCACTTTTGGCTATTGTGAACTGCTACCATGAACACTGATGTATAAGTTTTCATTTGGAAATGTTTTCACTTCTTCCAGGAATATCTTTTACTTTGAGTTTTGAAAACAAACATATTTCCACCCTTTAAAAACTACAAGCATTATTTTTCATCTTATTCTTTTAAGAAAAAAAAAGGCTGGGCAGAAATCCAGGGATTAGGGTTAATACTTACTAAACAAAAACAGTGGATAAAAAGAAATTGAGATCTCTGAGTTTTAAAAGTTAAATAGGCTTTCTTACAGAAGAATTTCTCAAAGCTTTCGAAATGCTAACATTCATTGTGATCCTCTATAAGAATGGATTTAGTGTTTCCCTATTTTATTCTAAAGGTTTTTCTGTGGAGTGTTTTACATGTCAAATGTTTCAATGGAATTCACTTTGCAAAACACTGACACAAAGTAATGAGTAACTTTATAGTGATCACTAATCAATTATTATTTTTATTTTGCTTTTAGAGAGTTTTGTTGTTTACAGCTCCATATAATCCCAAATCCGTCATAGGTCTATCCCTGTCTCCTCCTCCCAACCCTCTCCCACTCCCTGATCAATTATTCTTGAAATAAGAAAATGCTTTCGTCCCCTATGTCACCATTTTTCTCATCCCCTTGGTTATTTGTTAGAAAAGAATCAACATTCCGATGGTCAGATAAGACAGAAACCAACAACTCCCAGGCTTCCAATTAAACCTCGTGGCCAGCCTTCTACCTTGCCATTTAATCAACAATGTGGATGTGATTCCTTTTTCTTGTATACTCCAGTGAATTTAATATTAGCACTTAATTAACCTGCTCACTAAACTAGATCAGGAAACAAAAAGGAAAGGAGAGAGAGTAATTCATTATATAAATTTAGTGTTAGAATCATTTCAGTGAAGGCAAAGCCATTTTATCAGTACTAATTTAACAAATCTACTGCATTCATTATTTTGAAGATATCTGCATATCACATTTTAGCCATAGGCAACACAGTTTTCCATAGTCATGCTGCTGACAGGTATCTTAGAAGAAAACTCTAGGTGCTAGCTAGTAGGAGGTTCCAAATTTTAATATTTTGTTTCGATTACCACAGGAGAATAAATAAAGTGATAATCAAATAATAGTACCATAGAAATATTGAATGAGAATTCTAATAAAGCAATAATGCCTTTGTCAACAATTGCTACGCATAATCATGAACTATTTTGATATTCAGAAACCTAAATAAAAATTATAGGTGCAATTTCTAAGTAAGTGTTTTCTGCCCAAAATAAATGTGTTTATATCTAATTCATTTAGATGACTGTTTATTTAAACCAGATTGTAATGTTTTCAGTATTACTAGCTTACTGTTTAAACCTTTTCAAGCTTTCTGTTTAAATCATTTTATGCTTTCTGTTTAATCAAAACTTAAAGCCATTCTACTGCATCCAAATATCACAAATCATAGAATGCAAAGTGCTCTGCCTGGTCAACCAAATGGAAATCAAGCAGCTGAACAAATGAGGCAACTGGCTACAATTTAGGATTTACTATCTTATACACTTCATGCTTGCTAACTATACTCATTTAAACAAAGAGTAATATGCAGCTAAATGTGAAGATGCCAAAACCACTATCTCAGTCAGATAGAAATGAAATGGTCTATTTTTATCCAAAAAAGTATAGGCACCAGTAATCAACACAACCATGTCACAATGCAAAAGAGCATGCAGATAGTAAGAAGAAGAGCAATGTGTTCCAAAAATCCAATATGTCGGCAATTTCCAGAAACACCTCTATGAGTACTGTAATTTATCATGACTGATAGACAAAGCTGTTCCCCCTAAAGTGGATTCCCCTCTTTCCTGTGGAGTGGTGTTACTGAGAGGGAGGTGGCTTGTCAGGGACTATGGAGGGCTACCTCAGAGGTGGCCATGTATCAAGTTTTTGCCAGTGCAATATGAACAGAAATGATAGGTATCGGTTCCAGGTGAGTCTTTAGAAAGTGGATTTGTGTTTTTCACATTCTCTTTTCCCATCTTCAGGCTGGACAAAGACAACTCCGACAGCCTGAAAGCAGAATCAAAGATGACTCTGCATGGGAAAAAGATGGCACATGCAGTGAAGCAACAGAAAGACAGACATGGACAGTGGACATATGGACATTGTGGGGAAGGAACAGTGGGTGAGAGGCGTAAAGGAAGTAGCATGAAGGCCTGTACTATCATAAGTGAAGAAAATAGCTCTAGTCATTGCTCTGTGAGAAAAGGGGATACTTCAGGGGTGCTGTGTGATGGTCGGGAGGGGAGGAAAGGGGGCGATATACATATGACTAATCTGAGAACATACATATCTGTAAACAACAAAACTCTGTAAAAGTTAAAAGTAAAATAAAGGTTTAAAAAAAAAAAAAAAAGATCTGACTTTCTGAATTGCCATTTGGAGGAAAACTACTCACTGACATGTCCACACCTGCAGTGGAGATTATATAAATGAGAAGTCATGTTTTACTAGGTCACTGAAATTGAGTTTTATTACTACAGAAGCTAGTACTATTTTAACGATTAAATACATTTTTTACAAATGTATTTGTAAAATACATCTCTGTGTTTAAGGTCTACACAAACCTGACTCAAGACACATAGGAAAATTCAGCAGGCTAATGATCTGGTGCCCTTTCAAATTAAACTCATTTAAATATTTGTTCAACATGGATTAAAACATCAATATGAGATGCATGTGGAGATGGGAGAACATGAGAAAAAGGGCTAAGACTCTGCCAGCTGCTCTAAGTGGCACAATCCTGTCTACAAACACATCTACTTGATCCACACATACAACTCTCCGACCAAAGACTCAGTAAATGTATTTTCCTCCAGTGGGTTATATAAAATTTTAAAAATTTGTATCTACGAATATTTTTCTTTCATTTGTAGGCTGACACCCAGGGCAGTTGCCTGGTTGATAGACTACTTAATATACCTCTAAATCTATGTCTTGAACCCTTTAGTGTGCTTTATAGTCATGTTTTTCAAACATTTAGAGCTTGAAACACAGTAGAGAATGTGTTTTAAACTGAATGCAGTACCCTCCTATGTTTGTTTCATAAAATAGAAATTGCCTTTTTATGCATAATAATTCTTCTTTCTTTTTTTGGTTTTAAAGGGCTGGTTGCAACCTGCTAAATTGATTTCATATGCACTAATGGGCAGTAACACACAGTTAGAAAAAATTCTTGGATGGACCCTCCTGACTGCTTTTTGACTTGATTTTTGGATAGTGGGAGACAGGAAATGCAAACAGGAAATGAAATGGATGAAAAACAGTCTGGAAAAACGGTTAAAGGTGAGAGGAGAGGAAGAAATAATGGCATTTGTCAAAGGCAAGAAAAAAAAAAAAACACATAATATCAAGGAATGTACAACACACCATCAGCTACACTCAGTGTAGAATACATTAGTATGGTCAGTCCACAAGTTTGGGTTCTGTTTCAAGTATAAGCCATAGGGCTTGAGAAAGTCCAATCATTGAAGTACAGAGACATACTGTTCAGGTATGATGAAAGCCAGAGGTTTCACTTCTGAATATATATAGAGAGATTGCATAAACTTCAGAAAAAAGAGCCAGGGACATCCTAAAAGAGAAATTTATGCTCTAACCGTATTACATACTTGTGCTGTCACAATAGTTATATACACATTCACAAAATTTCTAAGAACTGAGATCTTGTAAGATCACATTAAATTTCAGTTTTGGAAAGTTTCCAGTACATTCTGGGCCTACCAAGACAGGAGAAGAGAACAAGTGAAAAAAGAGACACTTCGGCTCTGCAAGTAAGGCAATCTCTTCAAGTGAAAATGATTGCCGAAAAGTATATTTATGTTTTAAAACAGATGATGTTATGTTAATTTTCACATGCTTAGAAGAAAAGTGCTGGCTAGATGTCTTAAATTCTCTGCAGAAGAACATTTATATATCATTCTATGATTCTGTTTTCATTTTTATCATAAAAATTACAGTCTCTAGTCACACTGATCAAAAATATGGTCAACTTTTACACATGGTATAACAAAGTTCTTTTATTAAGTGTGTTTTAGACCATTTTTAAGTTTACAGCAAGATTGAGAAGGTACAAAAATTTCCCATGTGCCCCATCTTCCCACATGTATTGCCTTCCCATTACTAACAACCAAAGTGGCACATTTGTTACAACTGATAAACCTATACTCACACATCATAATAGCTCAAGATCCATAGTTTACATTAGAATCCACTCCTGGTGTTTCACCATCTATGGGTTTGAAAAAGTGTTATGGGATGCATCCATCATTAGATTATCATACAGGTTATGATATCCACTGCCTTCAAAAATACTCTGTGTTCTACCTATTCACACTTCTCAATTCCCTTCAATCCTGGAAATGAGTGATCTTTTTACTATGTCTATGATTTTTCCAGAACTTGGAAGCATATAGTATGTAGCCTTTTCAGATTAGCTTCTTTCACTTATATACATTTCAGTTTTCATTATGTCTTTACATAGCTTGATAGCTTGTTTCTTTTTAGTGCTGAATAATCTATCACTTACTAAATGTACCATAGTATATTTATATATTAATTTATTCAGGACATGTTTGTTGTTTCCAGGTTTTAGAGATTATGAACAAAGCCACTATAAATATCTGTGTATAGGTTTTTCTTTTTTAACTGGAGGAAAAATGTGTTACATTGATGTGTGGGTTCTGCTGTACAACATGAATCAGCCATAAGTATTCACATATCATCTCCCTCCTGAGTCTCCCTAACTTCCTCACAGCCATGTCACAGAGTACCAGGCTGGGCTCCATGTGTTTATATAGCAACTTCCCACTGGGTATGTATTTTACACATATTTTTAAAAATTCATTTCCCCTCTTCTCCTACTGTGTCCACAAGTTCATTCTATACATTTGCATATCCATTCCTTCCCTGCAAAAAGGTTCATCAATACCATTATTTTAGATTCCATGTATATGAGTTAATATATGACACTTGTTTTTCTCTGACTTACTTTATATAACAGGCTCTGTGTTCAACCATCTTAATACCACTGTGTATAAGCTTTTCTGTGGACATACGTTTTCCACACCTTTTTGTTAATACTAAGGAGCAAAACTGCTGGATAATAATAACAGTTGATTAATATAAGAATCTACCAAACAATATTCCAAAGTGGCTGTTCCATTTTGTATTCTCATCAGAAATGAATAAGCATAGCTATATCTAGATGGCTTTACCAATCCTTACTATTGTCAGTGTTCTGGATTTGGGCTATTCTAATCAGTGTGTACTGTGTGTGAAAGTGTTAGTAGCTCAGTCATGTTTGACACATTGTGACTCCACGGACTGTAGCCTGCCAGGCCCTTCTACCCATGGAATTCTCCAGATGAGAATACTGGAGTCGATAATCATTCTCTTCCCCAAGGTATCTTTCCAGTTCAGGGATTGAACCTGGGTCTCCTGCATTACAGGCAGACTCTTTACCACTGGGCCAACAGAGAAGACCATAGTATCATATACCTCTTAATAAGTTTTTATTTATTTATTTATTTTTGGGCGGGGGTTGGGTCGGGGAGGGAGGGGAGCGGGCGGGCCACTTCTATTGGTCTTTCATTTGTCTGTTTTCATCCGTCTTTGTTCCTTGGCTCCTGTGGGCCTCCCATCGCGGTGGCTTTTGTCGTTGCTGAGCGCCGGCTCTGGGCGCATGCGCTCCAGAGCTCCGGCTCAGTGATTGGACACATCTGTCCAGCCTCTCCGCGGCACGTGGGATCTTCCCAGGCCAGGGAGCGAACCAGCACCCCTTGCACTGCAAGGCGGTGTCCGTACTCACTGGACCACCAGGGGAAGCCCATTAATAAGTTTTTAAAATAAAAAATTTTAATATAGAACAAATATATGTTTGTTACCTAAAATTAACAAAATTGATTTTCAGATTTTTATTGCTATACTTTCTGTAGTCCTGTCATTCCTCTTCGCTCACTCTGTACTCTATATCAATTTCTATATATTTGTTTTCAAATAACATATTCTTCTGATTATAAAAGTAATAACATACATACATGTTGCAAAACAATTTGGAGATTATAGAAATAATGAACTTATCATCTAGAATCCTACCACTGATGAAGATGATACCGAATATGATAGCAGCAATATTGTTAGTTGTAGTTTCTCCTTTCACTAAACATTTTACACAAATTGTCTCATTTAGTTTTCACAATACTCCTATGAAGTGATGATAAATATTTGTGTTTCAGAGATGTGAAAACAGACTTTGAAGAATCAATTACTTCATCCAAATCCATACAACTGCTAACTGAAACACTGGCCTGGCTCTACAACAATAGGTCTTAAGCACTATATTGTATTTTTTCTGCATTTATATTTAATTTTTTTTTTTAATTTCCTTAGCCACACCACATAGCATGAGGTGAGCTATGCTTTATTCCCTGAACAGGGATCTAACCCATGTCCCTTGCAATGGACATTCAGAGTCCTGACCACTGGACCGCTATGGAAGTCCTGCTTTTATTTCTTATTATTTACAGTTCTTCTTGGCTATCCATTTTTTCATGTTGAGTAATTGCTGTTTTTCCTTTTTCAAAAAAGCCTTTTAGGAAGTGTGGAGCTCTTCTCTCTTTAATTTTCCTACACAGTGATGGGCCTACTAAAATATTCTATCAACTAAGTTTTCTTTTTCTTTACATATTTATCATTATTGTTTTAGAATTTTTTTCTTCCTGAGAAACACTTAAAATTATTAGGATGGATAGCCATTCTTCATGTATCTTATCTTCGCCCTTAAGGGTCTCATGTTTCTCTTTTTAACAGATTTCTGAGAATATTGTTCAAGTATTCTTGATGAGTTGTCAATATTGTCCGTTTTGTTCTCCTCAAGACTTCATTGATGATATAAATTTGTGGTTGAGTTTTAATCACTTGTAATCTTTCTTTATCAGCTTCTATTTTAATAAGTTCATTCCTATTTTCCTATCTTCAACTGTTCTTTGATTATGGCATGGGTTCTTAAATAAAGATTCATAAATAGACTTCAGAAATTCTGTGAAAGCCCAGAAATACAATGGAAAAATGAGTATGTTTATAAAAGAAATGACATACATACATGTTGCAAAACAATTTGGAGATTATAGAAATAATGAACTTATCATCTAGAATCCTACCACTGATGAAGATGATACCGAATATGATAGCAGCAATATTGTTAGTTGTAGTTTCTCCTTTCACTAAACATTTTACACAAATTGTCTCATTTAGTTTTCACAATACTCCTATGAAGTGATGATAAATATTTGTGTTTCAGAGATGTGAAAACAGACTTTGAAGAATCAATTACTTCATCCAAATCCATACAACTGCTAACTGAAACACTGGCCTGGCTCTACAACAATAGGTCTTAAGCACTATATTGTATTTTTTCTGCATTTATATTTAATTTTTTTTTTTAATTTCCTTAGCCACACCACATAGCATGAGGTGAGCTATGCTTTATTCCCTGAACAGGGATCTAACCCATGTCCCTTGCAATGGACATTCAGAGTCCTGACCACTGGACCGCTATGGAAGTCCTGCTTTTATTTCTTATTATTTACAGTTCTTCTTGGCTATCCATTTTTTCATGTTGAGTAATTGCTGTTTTTCCTTTTTCAAAAAAGCCTTTTAGGAAGTGTGGAGCTCTTCTCTCTTTAATTTTCCTACACAGTGATGGGCCTACTAAAATATTCTATCAACTAAGTTTTCTTTTTCTTTACATATTTATCATTATTGTTTTAGAATTTTTTTCTTCCTGAGAAACACTTAAAATTATTAGGATGGATAGCCATTCTTCATGTATCTTATCTTCGCCCTTAAGGGTCTCATGTTTCTCTTTTTAACAGATTTCTGAGAATATTGTTCAAGTATTCTTGATGAGTTGTCAATATTGTCCGTTTTGTTCTCCTCAAGACTTCATTGATGATATAAATTTGTGGTTGAGTTTTAATCACTTGTAATCTTTCTTTATCAGCTTCTATTTTAATAAGTTCATTCCTATTTTCCTATCTTCAACTGTTCTTTGATTATGGCATGGGTTCTTAAATAAAGATTCATAAATAGACTTCAGAAATTCTGTGAAAGCCCAGAAATACAATGGAAAAATGAGTATGTTTATAAATTTGTTGTATGTGTAAAGAACATCTAGAGATTTCATCACATTTTCAAAGTGGTCCATGATACTACAAAAATATCTGAATAGCTGCCATTTTATACTCTGCTTCTTCATAGTAGTAGTGGTATCATATTGTATTTTAGTTCAAATAACAAAATATTTTCTAATACTTTGTGATTCCTGTTATAACTCATTTTTCAGAAATGTGCTCTTTGAGTATGCATGATAATTTTGCCTTTAGTGTATCTACAATTTTTACACACACACACACACACTGGGATACTACTCAGCCATGAGAAAGATGGAAATTCTTCCATTGCAACATGGATAGATCTGAAGGGTATTAAGTTAAATAATTCAGAGAAAGACAAATACTGTGTGATTTGCTGATATGTGGAATGCAAAACCAAATAAATACAAAAAACAAATACAATAAAACAGAAACTGACTCACCAATATAGAAAACAAACTAGTGGTTGCCAGAATGGACACGAAGGTGAATGAGTTAAATAGATAAAAGGGTTTAAGAGGTGAAGTCAGTTCAGTTTCTCAGTCATGTCCAATTTTGCAACCTCATGGACTGCAACCTGCCAGGCTTTCCTGTCCTTCACCATCTCCCAGAGCCTGCAAAAACTCATGTCCATTGAT
This sequence comes from Tragulus kanchil, assembly GCA_022376925.1. NCBI lineage: Eukaryota > Metazoa > Chordata > Mammalia > Artiodactyla > Tragulidae > Tragulus > Tragulus kanchil. The sequence goes on along the minus strand of JAIOJX010000001.1, from coordinate 57,419,642 downwards.
ACAGTGATACCATCCAAGAGGTACAAATTACTATTTATAAAATAAGGAAGTCATGGGATGTAATGTTCAGCATAGGGAATACAGTCAATAATATTTTAATACTGCTGTATAGTGTGTAATCTTTAAAAATTAAATCACTATGCTGTATACCTGAAACTAATAAAATATGGTAAATCAGACATACTTCAAATAAAACAAATCACCCCTCCCTCAAAAAAAGATTAGATCCTCTCCTGACCCAAGTGCCTGCTTGTTGATAATCTGAACTGATGGAATACATTAAAAACTACAATTCTTGGAATATCCTTCTACCAAGATTCTTCTTTTCTCTGTTCCTACAGACAGCAACTTGCTTGTGGGAACTAATCTTTGGAGATGTGACTCAACACAGTTTCATACTCAAATTCCCCCAACCATCACCATTGTTTCTTTTCCTCTTTCATAGTTTTCTGGTAGTTTCGGTTTCTAAGTATATATAGAATAAAGAATGACAATATCTTAGGGGATGATGGCCAGCCTTGTTGGCCTCTAAAATAGTACCTTATATGTAATAAGACAATTACTCCACTTTACTGGGTATAAGATTTGTCTCTAGGAATCAGTATTTAGACCCGATAGGAGCAAAGAAGAGGTTTTATTCCTACCCTGTCTCAATGTATTAGGTTACCAAATTTTTATCAGCACAGTGACACTGTTGTTCTTTTCAATGTCTTTCTGATTTTTAGCTAATGGAAATTTCTCCCTACTTCAGGCAATAATTTGATTGTCAGTCCAAATTTTCAGCATTATTGTGAGTTCTCATTTTTCATGTCTTCATGCATACTTTAGCGAAAACTCAAGAGTGTCTGCGTTAAGGGACTGCCAACCAGATGCCATTTTTCCAAGTTAGCATTTCTAGGACTATGCCAGGGTGAAAAGTTTCCAAGAGAAGCCTGGCAGCAAATTCTAAATCCCTGCTAACATCAGTATGTTAGGAAGTAGAAATTTCCCAACACAAAATCTGGAATAAAAATGTAGCCATTTAATTTATCTCAGATAATTGTTACATTCATTTTAAATAATACCTAAAATTAAGGTTAGTCAAGATCAAAATTCTGAAGTGGATAATATCTGTCTGTCTCAGAATATGTTCCTAACTTTTCAGTGAGCTTCCTATAATTAATGCCACACATTCCCATACTGTGTGCCTCCCACGTAGAAGTCCACCCTGGCTTTCCATCCTTCGGCAGAAACTCATATTCCTAAATCATCTTTCCTATCTCCTCCAATCCAATATCCTGTTTCATCAATGTGCCAATTTCTCCTGCCAAGTAGATGGTTACAACTAGATCCTAGCAGTTAACTGGCAGTTTATTTTCTAAGGATGGGATATTATAACAGTGCAGTTACTTGATTCATACTTTCTCTTGAGATGTCACTGTTTCCACTGTAATACACATTTATATATATTCACTTTTCCTACCAGTACTTTCCACAGTACATGCACCTCTCCTTACTGCTACTTCTGATAAGATGGTTCTAGAATTCTTTGGTAAACCAAATATCCCAAGGAAGAAAGGTATTGATTCCATGACTGGGGAAAATTCTATCTTTTCTTAACATCAGGAATAGCTATCCATAAATTATTGATATTGGTTATATATCCCAATAACTTTCATTTAATAGGTTCTGAAAGCAGCAGGATTAAAGATATGATTCTTGCTATAGAAACCAACATATCAGCTTTTTGGCTTATTGGTTTTTAATCCTATATTGGTGTAAAACAATAGAGTGGCTATGGATTTAAGTTCAAATCCTTTCTCTGCTATTTACTAGCTGTATCAGTTTGAAAATATTACTTATTTTATTTGCAAAAGAAAACTAATGATGGTACCTGTTTTGAAGGACTGGTGAACCAATTCAACAAATTATTAAATACATGATGGCTAACTACACTAAATGCCCAAATCATCATAACTACAAATAAACATCATTATAAAATGTCTGTTCAATGTGAAGAGTAAGAGAAATATGGACATTGATGTTATACTATGTAGGTATACTATGTATAAAACTTATTGGTTGTATGTTCTCTCTCCTCTTTCTCTCTCCTGAATCTCTGCTTTTTCATCTGTAAAACTGAGAAAATAATAAAACTTACCCTGAAGGACTAACATGATATCAAATAAGATAGTTCACATAAAGCCCTTGGAAGAGTGCCTAGGACAGTGTGAACCCTCAATAAATGTTAACAGCTGTGTAACAATGGTGACAACTACTTAAGCAAGAAAACCAATAGCTCTCAAGTCACATTTACAGACCCACGTCACAACCTACTAGCCTATGGCTCTCCCAGTATTCTCTGCTGATCTTGAAATGAGCGACTCATAGTGCCTGACCCTAAATCTTACATTAATTCCCTAAATTTAGCGACACTATCTCCTCTTCAGTATATGTTTCTGATAATTTAACATCACTGATGTATTAAGAGCCTAGGAAATGGTCAAAAAATTGAAGAACATCCAAAGTAGAAAATCTCTGTGATATAGACAGCTCTAAAACTCAATAAACATAGAAAGGAAGTATTTGCCTGAGGCAACAGCTCAGCTGAATGTGATTAACTGAAACAACAATAAAAAACTGGTACGGAAGTTGTAGTTAATGTCAGAAAAGAACATAAGAGTACAGAATACAGGCAATAACATGAGAAGAAGTTTACAAGCCCTAAAGAAAACATTTCAGAATAAGTGCAAAAGCTTACACACTGACTTAGAATTTGCGAGAGGTCACTGACAAGCTATGTTTGGATACAGACTTGAAAAGGCATCATTTCTATAAGGCATATGGTTTCACTGTAGAATATGTGAAATGGTTGGAAGAGGAGGCATTTACATGAAATAAACTTTGTGGCAAAGAGCTGGATGCAGAAGGAATACAGAGACACCAAATAGATCTGGAATCTCAGAAACCCATGCTTGGCATTAATGAAGATGTCAGGTGTGAATGTCAAAATGAAAGAATGAATTGCTGCCCCAAACATGCTGGTTAACAAGCAGCCAGAAATTGAGCAAGGATTTGACTCAGATGAATAAAAATTGATGAAATCAATACTAGCAATAAACACTACAATAAGAAAGTCTGGGCTACACAAGCCAGAATTCTGCAACTGAAAAAGATACAGTGACATTGGCAAGCCAAGTTCTTGGGGCTAGTATTGCTAGAGAGAGTCCAACTGGGCTCCAAGAACACCAATAGTATGAATTGTATATGTGAGCAGGTGGCAATCAAACAGCCCACTTGCACTGCTGTTGCAGAGGGTCCTTTGGGGCACAGAGTTTAATATAAGGTTGAGTCTCTTAGGTCAAGAGAAATCAGCTCATGAACAAATAGAAAACTAAATAAGCAGTTTCTAGTGGGGATCACATTTTTCCTAACTATAAAAATGCCATGAATTTCATGAATTACACCAATATCACATTTGTTCAATCCATTTACAATAGTCTGAAACCCCAAAACATGCCAAAGGCAGCATGGGGACAAAGTGCATAAATTTTTTTATAATCTTGATTTCTGCATTTAAGTCAAATCAGGAGCATGGCACACCTTTCTTTTTTTTTTCCTAGTAAAATGGTAAAAGGAGCAAGTCAAATGTTTCTTTCCTAACACCCAATTAGAAAGGTTACTGTTGCCTTGAAGAAATGAAATACGAATAAATCTGAGTTTAACTTTCAAATATCACTCGCCATCAATATATATAATCTATATTATTACCACTAATCCTGCCTAAGTAGATCAAAGCCAACTACTGTTCACACCACTGTCACTACCACCTACCTTACAAACCCACACAAAGAAGCCCATTATTCCTTAAAATACCAACCTAACCCAAGTCTTTCCAATCCTACATGGTAACATCACATAGAATATACTTAAGTTCCCTATCCTCACATAATTCTCAAACTCCCACCCAGTCCAAGTCCATTTTTGGCCAGTACTTTTCTCCATGGCTACTTGAGTTCTAGGAGTTATGAAGGTGAGAAATTTATTTAAGCAGTGTCAACTTTGCAGACTCTCATTCTGGCACAGAAAGGAGTGAAAAAAAACCACACATTTTGTTAGAATAAATAATTTATTTAAATGTGGCATAGCACTGAAATGATAGAGGAACAATATGGCTCCCTCAGCATGACTAAATCTGAGAGGTTTCTTCAGGTCTCCTGGGCTAGATGAACTTTGTTTGTTAGACACTGTGTTCCAACAAACTCTCTATGCAGGCTAAGAAAGAGAACATAGGAGCGATAAGACACTTTCTGTCTAATCCTCAAGGGACTAGGATAAGCTAGGTTAATACCTACAATGAATCTAATCAAATGTGCCGTGAATACTGACTTTGACTTTGTTGTTCTCAAAAGCTGTAGACTAGAGATGCACTTAGTGGTTGACATGTTGTCAACTATTTTCAAACACTAGAGATCTGGCTCTGGTACTTCCAAGTAACCAAGCACTTCATTAAGTCATGACACCCACTGTCATGAATCTTAGAAAAGTAATGGAGAATAATGTGCCAGTTACACATGAATTATTAAATCATGTTGTACAATACATGTAGAACACAAAAGGAAAAGAGTGCAATAGTAGGGTACTCAAACTCAAAAGGAAGTAGTCTTAGCTTTATGTGGAGGACAAATGTGGAGACTAGAAAGAAAAGGGTTATATTTAAGACAAATTCCAAATTCTATTTCATCCTCCCTTAAATATCTTCAAAAATATGTATTTTTCTTCAGAAAGAAAGGTGGGAAAATTCAGTTACACTTTGCATTCTGAACTTACGACTATACTTTCAGAAGGTATTTTAAATTATCTTCATCCATTCAACATTCATTCAACAAATCTAGAACCTACTTTGCATACAAAATATTGGGCAGTGTGCCTTCTGGAATATAAATGTTCATAGTTTATCATCCCCATCCTCAAATGGACTAAAGATAGACTAAAAAATATAGTAATGATAATACGTGATAATAAATGCTATAATAAAGAAGATGGAGGAGGAGAAGAAACAATCACTGGGAGTTGCTGGAAGGGTCGGGAAAGTCTTCATGGAGGTGTTGTAGACTGTGCTGAACTTTCTAAAATATGTAAGATTTAAACTGCAAGAGAGGTAGAAAGAGGAGTGGACTTGGGAATGGTAATATTTTTTGTCATCAACAGGAGAAACAAGACTACATTAAGGTAACCAAGTTCTTTCCCTTGCTCCACCTTGCTAGAGTCACAGTATCTTAGAGCTAAGATCACCTAGTTCAAATATTTTCATTTACAATTAAGGAAACTGAGGTCCAGAGGGTTGGGTAATTTTCCCAGAGTCACACAGCAAGTTCAAGTTGAAGAAAATGTTGACTCCTGTAGAGTTCAAATCCACAGAGAAGTGAGACTCATTTGTTCATCAAATTAAGTCCCTGAGTTTGAGTTCATTAATCAGCTCTAAACAATAATGCTTACCTTGCACAAAGAATTCATTACAATGGAACAACTCAAAAGTACGTGACAGAGCAATGTGCCCAGGAAAAGTCCCAAAGTGAGGTAAAATTGAATGCTAGTATGACATCTATAGGTCTGAAAATACCCTCATGTGATGGTCTGCATCAATTATGATGCAAGGTACTTGGAGAGGAGAATAATAATCACAACTGATATTCTATTTATACAAAGAGAAGGAGATAAGTCTCAAGTAAACATGGCAAAACTATGCTTATATTTGTAAAGTCTGAGTGGAGGACATTATCTGTTACAATCTTGTATATTTTTCTTTTTGTAAAAGATAACATTTACCTTTATACTCTAAGATCCATTCCAAATCTAACTATATTATCTAAAAAGGAAAGAATGTTTCAATGTATATGTAATTCTCAATACTGTAAAATTCACTCTTGTAGCATGTATAATTTGGTGTAGTGAAAACCACACCAAATTACAGTATAGTCACCAAATTATAGTATAGTCACAATGTTGTATAACTATCACAACTTTCTAACTCCAGAATATTTTCATTTCCTTAAAATTAAATGTCTCAGCAGCCATTCTCCATACTCAGCCCCCACCTCCAAGACTCTTAACTCTGGAAACCATGAATGCAGTCTGTCCTTTTTCAATTTGCCTATTTTGGATATTTCAATGAAATAGAAGCATAAGATATGTGGACTTCTTGGTCTGTTTTTCACTTAGCATAATATTTTTATATATCTTTTATTTAAAGCTGATTAATATTCTTTTGTATGGATATCCCACATTTTGTGCATCATTTTAGGAGTTGATGGACGTTTGCACTATTTCCATTTTTTAGCACAATATCATAAGGATTTCTACTATGAACATTCTTATATAAGTTTCCGTGTAGAGTTATGTTTTCATTTCTCTTGGTTATACATCAAGGAGTAGAACATAGCTGTAACTGCGTTTAACCAGCCGTTTCCAAAGTGGCTGTACTATTTTACATTCCCATAAGTGATGTATGAGGGTCCAAATTTCTCTACATTCTCACTAACACAATAAGCCTCTTCACTGATTTCTCTTCATTTCTCCTCTTAGGTGAATATTACAGTCTAACCCTCTTCCTATCAGTGACCATCTAGCTTCTTGTTGTCTGATTCTTTTTTAAACCATAATCATTGAATTCCTCAAGTTCTGTGTAGGTAGCTCCAGGGTCACAGAGGGGATCCATAGGCCATTTCCTTCAAAGGACATTATAGCTTTAAAAGTAAGTCTGAAAATCAATAAAAAGTTATAAGGAATAGTAACCAGGTTTCCAGACTATGGCCCCATGAACTTTCTAACACAGCAGGATACTCAACTGAGATTTTGCCTCTGTTAATTTTAGCCCACATGTTTTTGAAAATAATGAGAATTACTGGTCAGAATTCGCAGTCCTATGATGAATAAGATATATTTAGTTTATTTTGCTTGCATTTTGAATAGTAATATCCAAGGTAGTTGTTGCTAACACAAGTAAAGACCATGGGTTATGGAATTCAGATGTTAGAGTATGGAATCTATGCAAACATGCCCTGCTATACAACTCACCAGATGTTAAGTAAATATACTAAGTATCATGTTAATATGATCCTTTTGGTACATCATGAAAAGAGAATAGTTTTTCAACACCCCATCTACCCTTTTTTTGTATTTTTCTGGCATCATGCCATGATTTCAGTATGTGCTTAACCATTATTTGTTGTATGAATGAGGAGGTGCACAACAGACAAATAGTTTTTCAGACTCCCTTATGAACTTTGTATGTGGGTTGGGATGTGTATCACTAGAGACTAAAATGATCTTATTACATATGGCAATTTAATAACTAATCTGTTAAAGTGAAATCAGAAGTTATTGATACTAGAAATCAACACAGACCATGCAAACAGAAAATAAGACTTTCTGACCAACCATAATCTTCTGCTAAATTGAAAAGTTCTTTCATATTGTATAGATTTCAGTCAAAAACTAAATATTCAGATCTCCATTCATTGTTTTTAGGACATTTTAAACTAGTTTGTTATTATTGTTGTTTCCAAAGCAATTTTTAGCTGCTGGCTCAGCTTGACTAGCTATATTCATTTGGCAAATCCTGCAATTTAAATTCTTATCATGCAAGCAGGGTCAGAAAGCTCCAGAGGGTAACTGGGCATTTCATTTTGTGGCAAGGAGACAACTTGGGAACTTGGGTGGGCAAGAGGACACATTCACCTGGTCCACCTGGTAAACTTACTCCACTCCTGCCCATTAGGACCTGTCTCCTCAAGGTCCTCACTTGAAAAACCATAGCCAATTTGGGAACATCTTTATCTTAATTATAATCCAAAGGCAATAATCAAATGCCTTTTCACTCAGAACTGCCTCTGACCTAAGGAATCTTCTTTTCCAAAATGTTAGTTTGCACTTCTTAAATATTGCAACATCGGAAATCTGATGAGAAATTAAGATTTTTTCTGATATCTGAAGAATGCAGATGTCGAACATTTTATATTTTATTTTTCTCCTTCTATCCATGAATTAGGAAGTAACTACTTATTTCCATTAGTGACCATTTCTTATTTTCCTTAGGTATCTTGGTTCTCTCCTAGGCAATAACATCAACAAAAAATACTTTAGACCAATAGTCTAAAAAATAAAAATAAAAGGTGCGAATCTTTACTACCATCTCACAATTCTAAATAGCATAGATAACACATTTTAGTTTTTTATGATTTATTTCAAACACTTTATAGACTTTTATGCTTCTGCTGACAATTCCAGAACATCTGAAATAAAGAAACCTTTACATGTGAGTAACAGAGGATTTGAATCACTTTCAGTATTCTGGATGTCCAATGATAGAATCTGGACATTCTTGAATACAAACATAAAGAACTACTGGATAAAGAGAAAAATTAGAATGGGGAATTCGGTGATACAGGCCCAGATGGAGGAAAAAGTTATTCATATCACTATCCTAAAACCCAGAAAGACAATCTTAAAAAAGAACCAAAGATGATAAGCATGCATTGAAGGTTACAAACAACACAAAAGGGCACTGGTTTCCCACATTATGAAGTTGAAGCATTTTCAATTATATCACTCCAAAATGTAAAGCCAGATAAAATCACCTAATGCCCACAATAAGTCACCAAATCTCCAGTTAAAACAAAGACAAAGCTATGGTTTTCCCAGTAGTCATGTATGGAAATGAGAGTTCAACAATAAAGGCAGAGTGCCGAAGAATTAATGCTTTCAAAGTGTGGTGCTGGAGAAGACTCCTGAGTCTCTTACAGAGCAAGGAGATCAAACCAGTCAACCCAAAGGAAGTCAACCCTGAATATTCATTGGAAGGACTGATGATGAGCCTGAAGCTCCAATATGTTGGCTACCTGATGCAAAGATTTGACTCACTGGAAAAGACTCTGATGCTGGAAAAGATTGAAGGCAGGAGAAGAGGGTGACCAAGGATTAGATGGTTGGATGGCATCACTGATTCAATGATCATGGGTTTGAGGAAAGTCCAGGAATTAGTGAAGGACAGGGAAGCCTGGTAGGCTGCAGTCCATGGAGCTGCAAAGAGTCCTACATGGCTTAATGACTGAACAACAACAACATCATCTAAAGCAGAAGAAATAAAAGCAAAATAAACAAACGGGAATTAAAAAGGAAACCATCAACAAAATGAAAGACACCCAACTAAATAGGAGAAAATATTTGCTAATGATATGTTCAATAAGGGGCTCATATCCAAAATATATAAAAAGTTCATACAACTCAACATCCAAAAGACAAACAGCCTAACTAAAAAATGGATGTAGTCCTGAAGAGACATTTTTTCAAGGCATCTCATTCTTGATTTGTACTTTAGAACTATACAGGTTTATCAGTTTACTGATATTTTCAGAAAATTGACTTTAATCTTTATTGGTTTTCTTTGTTTTATGATTAATTTGTCATCTATTCAATTTTTTTCCTTTATAAATTTCCTGATTTATACTCTTGAGTTTATTAAGCCTAATATTTAGGTCACTGAATTTATTGCTTATTCTTTGCTAAAAGATGCATCATTAAGGCTATAAACTTACTCCTAAGTACTATTTTACCCCTATTTTAAACTATTAAATGTCATTTTTTCTACATTTAATTATTAAATGTTTTAATTTCTAAACTTGAGGAAATTTTTAAGTTTAATTTCATGTGTTCAAGAATATGCTTACAATTTTAGTACTTAGAAATTCATTGAGATTTCCCTTATGTCCCAGCATAAGATCTATATTGCTAAGTATTAATGTGTATTTCATAAAAAGAAGGTGCATTCAGTAGTTTTGGGGTATAGCATACTAAACATTAGATAGTTGATGCTGCTGTGTTTTTCATTCAGATGTTCAATATATATTTTTTCTTCTTTTATCAGTTAATGACAGAAATATCTCACAATTTAAACTATAATCATGATTCTATGTCTGCCTATTTTTTCTTTATACATGTTGAGGCTACTAGGTTATTTGGAATATATTTAATTTGTTCTTCCTGCTGGGATGACCTCTTTTATCACTATAAAATATACCTTTATCTTTACTAGTAACATATTTTCTCTTAAAGTTGACTGGGTCTAGATATTAATATAACTATACAAGCTTTCTTTTGGCTGGTATTTGACTGATATGTTTTCTGGACATTTAGAATAAGACTTTCTATCTCTTGTAAACAAGGTGCAACTTTTTAAAAAATCTAGTTTGAAAATCTTTGTCATTATGTTCAAGTGGTTAAATACATGTCATGCAATTATGATATATTTTGTCTTGAATTAACTATCTACTTGTCTTTATCTGTCTTTTTTCATTTCTATCTTCCTTCTTTCTTTTTGAGTAAATAAACTTTGTTATTGTTGTTATTTATTATTCTGTTTCACCCAACTTTTCATTTGTGGTTATTCCTTCTTTTAACCTGGTAGTAGAATTTTTCACTTCTTACCATAGAAATTAAGAGCATATAGTCCGGACCAATTATAGCTCATTATAAATAAAATGGTTCAATACTCTGTTCACCTGATGGGAAGAGATGACTCATTGGAAATGATCCCCCTGATATTGGGAAAAATAGAAGGCAGAGGGAGAAGGGGATGACAGAGGACGACATGATTGAATGGCATCATTGAGTCAATGGGCATGAGTTTGAGCAAGCTCCAGGGGATGGTGAAGGACAGGAAAGCCTGGTGTGCTGCAGTCCATGGGGTTGCAGAGTCAGACACAACTGAGCAACTGAAATAAACTTATAAATGAAAATCTCTACTACTTCCCAGATGCTGAAAATATTTTTAAATATTTTAACACTTATTTTCCTCAGATATCTTATGCTATTATTATTATACATTTTATTCTACATATATTTAAAACTTCACAAGCTGTTAAATTATTTTAAACAGCAAATACTCATTTATAATATGTTACCCTTTTATTTCCCCAGATATTTTTCCTTTTTGTGTTCTTCATTCCTTCTATGTTCCATTCTTCCATCTGGGATTATTTTCCTATGGCCCGAGGAACTCCCTTTCAGATATCTTTTAGTTTATGTCCACATGTTCCAAACTCCTACATATTTTTGTCTGAAGATGTGTTCATCTCCTTCTAAAAATGAATTTTACACAGAAGTAATTTGTCTTTATTTTTGGAGAAAGTTTTCACTGAATAAAGAATTCTAAATTAAATGCTTTTTTAGTACTTTAAAGTTATCACTTAATGAACTTTTGACAATTAGTTCTTAAATGATGGTTTCTTGTATAAAATTTGTATTTCTTTAGTTAAATGAAAACAAGTATGCAACACTGTAAGATTTAAGGAATTTTTTCTCATAAAATAAAAACATACTTTTATTTTTTCAGAGACCATTATAAAGTTCATCCTTATGTTTAACAGAAATCTTTCTTATGGTAGCTTCTTCTGGATCATCCTGCTTCTACTCTTTGTGACCTCCTATAATGCATCTAATCCTTCTTCAACATGACAACTCTTAAAATATTTAAAGACAGCTAACATTTTTCCTACCTCCCCTTCAGTCTTTTTTCCAGGGGAGGTGTGCTAAGTCGTTTCAGTCTGAATCTTTGACCCTATGGTCTGTAGCCTGCCAGGCTCCTCTGTCCATCAGGTTCTCCAGGGAAGAAAACTGGAATACGTTGCAGTGCCCTCCTTCCAGAACCAGGAATTGAATCTCCATCTCTTAAGTCTCCCAATTGACAGACAGGTTCTTTACTACTTGCATCAGATGAGACACCAGACGAGACAAATCCAGTCTATTCATGTGTTCTCCACAAATTGAGCCAAGCTCACTCATTATTTCTGGACTTCTTTCTGGATGCAATCCACTAGATTACCTTTAGCATGCATGTGATGATTTGTGAATTTATGTTAGGCTATTTACAGCAATGTTCAATGTAAGACCAATTCCCAAATAGGATTCAACTAACTCTGAATTTGGAAAAAGGTTTAGGGTCAATCAAGTCATGTTTTATGTACTTGCCTTTGAAACTGATACAAAGAAAAAAGGAAGGGAAGGACTGATAGAAGGAGAGTAGCACATAAGTTTAAATTGTATTCAATTTATTTTTCATTTATGGGCATAAAGATTCCTTAAATCCCAGAGTAGTGTAGTTTTGTTTAGGTAATCTAAAAAAAGAAAAAACTTTAGTCAAGAAGCTATTTTGGGAGAGAGAAAATTTTAAAGTTTATTAAGTGAGCATTTGTAACTAGAGCAGATATAAAGGAAAGGTATAAATTGAACAAGGTGAAACAGCAAAATATGATTTTGTGCATCTTTTCAGTTACATTCTGCAAGTCTTAATATCAGGAATGATTCATTTTGCTCCATTCAAACCTACATTCTGAATAAAGCTTCATGAAGTGAACTAGTGGTATTTCATATTCGAAAAATCCATTTTATTTATAAACTCTTATGAATAGAGCCATATTATTACAATTTTTCACAGCAGAGTATTCAAGGTTAAAGCCCAAGAATAACCTTTGAGGACTAACCAAACCTTGAAATATAATTGTACAATGTAGCAAACAAAAAAAATTAAGAGGTTTGAAATGAAAGATATGATAAAAGTATAGATATAAAATGTTTCTGAAATCTCTCAATAAGACCTAAGACTGGGTCAATAATCACAGTTATTTATGTTTCTGCTTCTATGCCCTCCCAAAGTCTGGTCAAAATTATTATTAATATTTGGACTTTGGTCTGTTCCTTCTTAGCAATCTGTCAGCTTTTTATTTTTTGTTTTTCATGTTCAAAGATAATGCCACTGAGTCATTGTCAGAGGCTATAGCCACCCAAGTAGTGGGAGTGGCCTGTTAGGTTTCTAAAACCTGAGGGCTAATTAATATTCCTCATTGAGAACAAGGATAGCTCTACCAAAGCAAAAGGTCACCGTCCTAGGAACATAAGTGAAGATAACAGATTCAGTTATGACACTGGTTTAAAATGATTAGTGTACCAACTTGGCAAACATTAAAATTTCCAAGACTATTTCCTGCATCAGGCCATGACAGAGTAGCTTACTACAGCTCGGGGACAACTAAAAAAGGGGTATAAAAATTTTTAATATGTGATTCAAAGGCATCAGTTAACAATCAAGGAAACCATAATTTAGAGGGACCAAGATTCTAGATAGAAGGTAATTACACTGAGGTGAGCACCACATTTATCTCTGCTTTTATCTCTACTATCTATGTAGGGAAGAGAGTCAGTCAGAAAGCATGAATCTGGGGCTTGCAAGATCTTACTGTACACAGAAGTTGGAGTTTGGGGTGGCCAGGATGATAGGGACTCAAGTAGTCATGAGTCAAAAGAGGATAAGTCAAAAGTTCTGTAGGTAATTTCACCTTTAGCTGCTGTTTAGTACCTAAATCATATCCGACTCTTTGTGGCAACATGGATTCCAGACTCCTCTGTCCATAGGATTTTCCAGGCAACAATACTGGAGCAGATTGCCGTTTCCTTCTCCAAGGGATCTTCCTGACCAAAGGATCAAAACTGCATCTCCTGCTTGACAGGCAGATTCTTGAACTAACTGAGCCACCATGGAAGCTCAATTTCCCCTTTAGGTGTCTGCCAACTCATACGCTACCTGTATGCATGGTGTTGTTCAGTCACTAAATCATGTCTGACTCTATGCAACACTAGGGACTGCAGCATGCTAGGCTTCACTGTCTTTCACTATCTCCCAGAGTTTGCTCAAACTCACATTATTGGAGTCGATGAAACCATCCAACCATCTCATCCTCTGTCAGCCTCTTTTCCTTCTGCTTTCAATCTTTCCCAGCATCAGGTGGACAAAATCTTTTCCAATGAGTCAGGTCTTCGCATCAGGTGAACAAAGTATTGGAGCTTCAGGCTCATCATCAGTACTTTCAATGAATATTCAGGGTTGATTTCCTCTAGGATTGACTGGGTTTATCTCCTTGCTGTCCAAGGGACTCTCGAGAGACTTCTCCAACACCACAGTTCAAACACATCAGTTCTTTAGTGCTCAGCCTTCTTGATGGTCCAACTGTCACAATGGTACATGAATACTGGATAAATCATATTTTTGAATATAGATAACCTTTGTTGGCAAAGTGATGCCACTGCTTTTTCATACGTTTCCTTTTTGTCAAAGCTTTTCTACCAGGAAGCAACTGACCTTTAATTTCATGGCTGCATTCACTGTCCACAGTGATTTTGGAGACCAAAAAAAAAAAAAAAAATCTGTCACTGCTTCCACTTTTTCACCTTTTATTTTATACTTCTGTGTGTTAGTACCTGTGTTGTGTCCAACTCTTTGTGACTCCATGTACTGTAACCCACCAGGTTTCTCTGTCCATGGAATCCTCCAGGCAAGAATACTGGAGTGGAAAAGTTTTTGTATAGCAAAAGAAGCTACAAAAAAGGTGAGCAGACAACCCACAGAATGGGAGAAAATCAGAGAAATGAAATGGGAGAAAATCAGGTCAAATGAAGCAACAAACAAAGAATTCATCTCCAAAATCTACAAGCAACTCAGACAACTCAGCACTGGAAAAAAGGAACAACCTAATCAAAAGATGGGAAAAAGACATAAACAGACATCTCACCAAAGAGGACATACAGATGGCCCAAAAGCACATGAAACGATGCGCAACCTCGCTTATTATTAGAGAAATGCAAATCAAAACTACAATGAGATATCACCTCACACCATTCAGAATGGCCATCATCCACAAATCGACAGACAATAAACTGGAGAGGGTGCGGAGAAAAGGGAACCCTCTTGCATTGTTGGTCGGAATGTAAACTGATACAGTCGCTATGGAAGACAGTATGGAGAAGCCTTGAAAAACTAAAAATAGAAGCTCCATATGACCCAGCAGTCCCACTCTTAGGCTTATACCCTGATGAACTCAAAACTGAAAGAAGCACCTGTACCCCAATGTTCACTGCAGCTCTCTACACAATAGCTAGAACGTGGAAGCAGCTTAGATGCCCATCGACAAATGAACGGATAAAATAACTCTGGCACATATATACAATGGAGTACTTCTCAGCTGAAGAGAAGAAATGCAGAAGAATCAGTCCTAATGAGGTGGCTGGATCTAGAACTTATCATAAAAAGTGAAGTCAGTCAAAAAGAGAAAGACAAGTATAATATACTAACACATACACATGGAATCTAGTAAGAGGGTAATGATAACACATGCAGTGAAGTGATGGAAAAACAGACATAGAGAACTGACATATGGACATTGTGGGGAATGAACGGGGAGTGGGAGGTGTAGAGGGAGTAACACGGAAACTATCATACGTGAAAAATATAGCAATGGTCATTGCACTGTGGGAATAGGGGATCCTGCAGGGGGGCTGTGAGTTGGCCTAGAGAGATGGGATGGAGGGGGAAGGGGGGAGGAAGAATGGGGGCCAGGTATATACATATGACTGATCTGGGAACATACGTGTCTGTGAACAACAAAACTCTGTAAAAGTTTTTTTTAAAAATTAAAAAAGACAAAAAAAGAAAATCCTGTCCTTTTCTTGGTGGACTATTTTAAGTATTAATTTGTAAAAATATTTATGAGAAATGCGGTAGGCAAATCAATATGATCATGAGACTTAGATATGGATACTGTATTACTTTGTGGCTTTCCAGTAGCACTTAGGTTTCATTTCATTAATGCCTTCCTTTCAAAAGTTGGGAAAAAACTTCTTTACTGTGTGCATGTCTATTAGTAAATATGATAAAGCATGTTAGAGCCAAACCTGCTGGGATAATGAAATTAACTGATCCCAAATGAATCATGAGTCCCCTGGCTCCAATTACAGTCCCGTTATTCACCAATATGCAAAGTAATTTTACAATTAAAAAAGAGAAAAAAAAAGGTCACAGAATGAGGTTCTGTATGCATACATGAACGTGTGGTTGTTCATCATTCAGTCATGTCTGATTCTGCGGCTCTATGGACTGCAGCATGGTAGGTTACTTTGTCCTCTACTGTCTCTGAGTTTGCTCGGATTCATGCCTATTGAATTAGTGATTCTATCTTACCATCTCATTTTCTGCCACCCTCATCTCCTTTTGCATTGAATCTTTCCCAGCATCAGGGTCTTCTCCAATGAGTTGTCTCTTCGCATCAAGTGCCCAAAGTATTGGAGCATTATCTTCAGGAATAGTCCTTCCTATGAATGTTAGAGTTTATTTGCATTTGTGGTACACTTTCATTAATTCATTATGCAAGTACCACATGCCTGTGACTGTGCCAATGGAGATACGAAAGAAGTCGCAGGCATAATTTTTACTATCAGTGATCTTCCAATATAGGATATTGAAAGAACTAGGACATTATTCTGACACATTATTTAAATAATGGGGATAGTAATTGTAAGACTGATCTAACAGGGCTGGTGTGATTCAGAATATGAAAAAAAAATCACTGTGCGTCTATCTGTACAAGCAATGCAGAGACTGTCTTGCAAGAATCTGTGTGCCCTTTCCTTTTGCTTTTTCAGCCAGGCTCACAGTGTATTGATATATCATTAAACATAGTTTATTTTGTTTGCATTCAGGCTGAAAGCCATCGACGAGAGTTTTCTAGGGCTTTAAAATAATTCTTAGAAGATAATGAGTTCTGGTAGTTTGATTTTGCTAGGCAGAAGCACAGTGTTCAAGTACTCTTTGTCTCCCTTCAAAAGTGGGAGTCAAACAAAAGCTCTGGTACATATATACAATGGAATATTACACAGCTGTAAAGAGAAATGCAGAAGAATCAGCCCTAATGAGGTGGCTGGCTCTAGAACCTATCATAAAAAGTGAAGTCAGTCAGAAAGAGAAGGACAAGTACAGTATACTAACACACATATACGGAATCTAGTAGGATGGTGATGATGGCACGTGCAGTGAAGCGATGGAAAGACAGACATGGACAGTGCACAAATGGACATTGTGGGGAAGGAACAGTGGGTGAGAGGCATAAAGGAAGTAGCTTGAAGGCCTGTACAATCATAAGTGAAGAAAATAGCTATTGTCATTGCTCTGTGAGAAAAGCAGATCCTTCACAGGTGCTGTATGACGGTCTGGAGGGGTGGGATGGGGGGGATATACATATGACTAATCTGAGAACATACATATCTGTAAACAACAAAACTCTGTAAAAGTTAAAAGTAAAATAAAATTTTAAAAAAGAAAAAGAAGTGGGAGTCAAGATGGTGTTCTGCCTCTGTGGAATATTTCACAAGGTTTCATCAAATTTTTGGAATATCAGTTTCCTCATGGCTTATCACTTCAGGCCACTGAACAAAGTAGAAGGGATATGTTCTGTTTTGTTTGCTCTGGGAAGCCTATGTCTCCAGATTTTCTGTTTCCTGCCAACTGCCACTAGAGAGAGGCTGATTAACTGCATTTGATTTGTGGACAGCATTTGAAAACAACATTAAGGAATTCTTACTGAAACTTCTCAGCCCTTTCAGGCGTAATCCTACAAACCCAAATGCCTAGTAATGTCCATTAAAGCTAATGGACACCCTGTCTGATGAGGGCAGTTCAGCCAATGGAGCAGTTTGTGATGATGGCTGCAGGGGTTATTCAGAACTGGGCAAATGCCATCCGTGTCTGCGGGAAATTAGACCTTTTGACCAGCTTCAAAATAGAGCCTTCCATTTGCAACAGGCAAAACACTAACCACATTTGTTCTTTAAAAATGTATTAAGAAAGAAATTATGTACTAGACTATTAGTTTTGTTATAATAAGAACTATGGGGACTTTAAAAATAGATTTTGGCTACTGGGAGTAGAAATTTGGTTTACAATGATAAATTTTCTGCATTTATTGATTTCAGAGCATTTCCTTGAACAGTGTGTGCAGGTAAATGAAAAATACTATAGAATTTATTTTCAATGCTATGGAAGGATAAGAGCAGAGTTTCTTGATGTAAGGACCTCCTGCGATAGAATCACCTGAGGAGTCTATGATAAATGCAGATCTCTAGGCCGTATCCCAGACTTGCTGTATCAGAGTCTGAAGTCAAAGCCTAGAGATCTTGGTTAGAACAAAAAATATATACAATACTGACCAGGTGTTTTTGATATATTTAAACTTTGGTAGTACTGGAAGTTGAAATTGGAGCATAATTACTTAGGAGTATGGTTTGTTAAAAAGGGATCAGTAGAAGGATAGTGTACAGAGGGGGTGCTAGTCAGCTTTGGCAGCTTTTTATCTCATTTGCATCCCAGTGTTGTTTATAAGAATGAGAATGCTAAGTATCCAATAAAAGTGGTTAGATATGTTGTGAAGTGCTTCTGCAATACTGTGCACCCATTTAACATGATTTTATAGAATGATGTATAATTGCCTGGAAAGATATTCATTCCATATTGTTAATCGAAAAAAAAAGTCACAAAACATATACGTCACAATTGCTTTCAAAAATAGTATATAGCTATAGTCAAAGAAAACTATCTGGACAGAAAGATACTTTTATCTTATACTGGTAAAAGGAATGAATGGTATAATATTACAGAGGATTTTATTCTAACAAGAAGAAAGTACTTCTTACGGCATAATATAATTTTAACATCTTAATTGAAACCCTTTTAGATCCTTAATCAGTTATGCTTTAGCTCCTCAGATATTACTATTATTTAAAATAAATTTGGTTATTATATAGTAATATAAATTTACAAAATACAAGTCTATGGAAGAAGTTGACTATATATTGAATTTTGATCACAGAATGCTATTTTTTTAATTGAATAGAGGACAATACTCTTTTTGCTTTGATCTACCTTAACTTTGGATTTCCCACATTCCTCAGTGGTAAAGAATTTGCCTGCCAGTGCAGGAGACGCAGGTCTGATCCCTGGGTCAGGAAGATCCCTTGGAGAAGGGAATGGCAAACCCATTCCAGTATTCTTTTTTTTTTTAATTTTATTTTAATTTTTAATTTTGCAGTGCTTTGTTGTTTATAGACACATATGTTCCCAGATCAGTCATATGTATATACCTGGCCCCCATTCTTCCTCCCCCCTTCCCCCTCCATCCCATCTCTCTAGGCCAACTTACAGCACCCCTGCAGGATCCCCTATTCCCACAGTGCAATGACCATTGCTATATTTTTCACGTATGATAGTTTCCGTGTTACTCCCTCTACACCTCCCACTCCCCGTTCATTCCCCACAATGTCCATATGTCAGTTCTCTATGTCTGTTTTTCCATCACTTCACTGCATGTGTTATCATTACCCTCTTACTAGATTCCATGTGTATGTGTTAGTATATTATACTTGTCTTTCTCTTTTTGACTGACTTCACTTTTTATGATAAGTTCTAGATCCAGCCACCTCATTAGGACTGATTCTTCTGCATTTCTTCTCTTCAGCTGAGAAGTACTCCATTGTATATATGTGCCAGAGTTATTTTATCCGTTCATTTGTCGATGGGCATCTAAGCTGCTTCCACGTTCTAGCTATTGTGTAGAGAGCTGCAGTGAACATTGGGGTACAGGTGCTTCTTTCAGTTTTGAGTTCATCAGGGTATAAGCCTAAGAGTGGGACTGCTGGGTCATATGGAGCTTCTATTTTTAGTTTTTCAAGGCTTCTCCATACTGTCTTCCATAGCGACTGTATCAGTTTACATTCCGACCAACAATGCAAGAGGGTTCCCTTTTCTCCGCACCCTCTCCAGTTTATTGTCTGTCGATTTGTGGATGATGGCCATTCTGAATGGTGTGAGGTGATATCTCATTGTAGTTTTGATTTGCATTTCTCCAATAATAAGCGAGGTTGCGCATCATTTCATGTGCTTTTGGGCCATCTGTATGTCCTCTTTGGTGAGATGTCTGTTTATGTCTTTTTCCCATCTTTTGATTAGGTTGTTCCTTTTTTCCAGTGCTGAGTTGTCTGAGTTGCTTGTAGATTTTGGAGATGAATTCTTTGTTTGTTGCTTCATTTGATCTGATTTTCTCCCATTTCATTTCTCTGATTTTCTCCCATTCTGTGGGTTGTCTGCTCACCTTTTTTGTAGCTTCTTTTGCTATACAAAAGCTTTTAAGTTTCATTAGGTCCCACACACTAATTCTTGTTTTTAGTTCAGCTATTCTAATAGGTGGGTCAGAGAAGATCTTGCTTTGATTTATGTCATTGAGTGTTTTGCCTATATTCTTCTCTAAGTTTTTTAGGGTTTCTGGTTTTACATTTAGTTCTTTAATACATTTTGAGTTGATCTTTGTGTATGGTGTTAGGGAGTATTCCAATTTCATTTGTTTTGCATGTGGCTGTCCAATTTTCCAAGCACCATTTGTTGAAGAGGCTGTGTTTGTCCCATTTATATTTTCGCCTTATTTACCAAAAATAAGGTATCCATATATAACTAGAATTATGGACTTAGAGGTAGACAGAAACATGTGGCAGAGCTGAAAGTGCACTGGCTGGACTGTGATTCGACAGAAAGGGCCCCATTCTAGGATGGACACATAGTCTTGAACAAATCATGTAACTGCCCTGGGCTTCAGTTTTCTCATCTGTGAAATGAATTATGCACTAGATTTTTTCCACGTTCTAGCTATTGTGTAGAGAGCTGCAGTGAACATTGGGGTACAGGTGCTTCTTTCAGTTTTGAGTTCATCAGGGTATAAGCCTAAGAGTGGGACTGCTGGGTCATATGGAGCTTCTATTTTTAGTTTTTCAAGGCTTCTCCATACTGTCTTCCATAGCGACTGTATCAGTTTACATTCCGACCAACAATGCAAGAGGGTTCCCTTTTCTCCGCACCCTCTCCAGTTTATTGTCTGTCGATTTGTGGATGATGGCCATTCTGAATGGTGTGAGGTGATATCTCATTGTAGTTTTGATTTGCATTTCTCCAATAATAAGCGAGGTTGCGCATCATTTCATGTGCTTTTGGGCCATCTGTATGTCCTCTTTGGTGAGATGTCTGTTTATGTCTTTTTCCCATCTTTTGATTAGGTTGTTCCTTTTTTCCAGTGCTGAGTTGTCTGAGTTGCTTGTAGATTTTGGAGATGAATTCTTTGTTTGTTGCTTCATTTGATCTGATTTTCTCCCATTTCATTTCTCTGATTTTCTCCCATTCTGTGGGTTGTCTGCTCACCTTTTTTGTAGCTTCTTTTGCTATACAAAAGCTTTTAAGTTTCATTAGGTCCCACACACTAATTCTTGTTTTTAGTTCAGCTATTCTAATAGGTGGGTCAGAGAAGATCTTGCTTTGATTTATGTCATTGAGTGTTTTGCCTATATTCTTCTCTAAGTTTTTTAGGGTTTCTGGTTTTACATTTAGTTCTTTAATACATTTTGATTTGATCTTTGTGTATGGTGTTAGGGAGTATTCCAATTTCATTTGTTTTGCATGTGGCTGTCCAATTTTCCAAGCACCATTTGTTGAAGAGGCTGTGTTTGTCCCATTTATATTTTCGCCTTATTTACCAAAAATAAGGTATCCATATATAACTAGAATTATGGACTTAGAGGTAGACAGAAACATGTGGCAGAGCTGAAAGTGCACTGGCTGGACTGTGATTCGACAGAAAGGGCCCCATTCTAGGATGGACACATAGTCTTGAACAAATCATGTAACTGCCCTGGGCTTCAGTTTTCTCATCTGTGAAATGAATTATGCACTAGATTTTTTTCATTTAATATATATTTAGTACCTACCAGGACCTTGTCTAGGTGTTTGGAAAACAGAAGAGAACAAGAAAAAAATCCCTGTCCTCTTGAAGCCTCGACTCTAGTGAGGGAGAAAGATGAGGAACTTCTAGAAGATATGAAAATGGCAATTTTAGGTACTCACATGTGATATTTAAAAAAATGAATACAAATAAGGGTATACAGAGAGAGGAAAGGAGGGAAAGAGTATGAAGGAATGACAAGATAGGTTGGGTAAGACCTCTCTATGGTGGTGAATGAGAATGAAATTACTCGCAAATACCTACAGGAAGAGTATTCCAGGTAGAAGGAACAGAAAATGTCAAACCTCTCAATGGGAAATCAGCTTTAGACTTTCCAAATAAAAGGAAGAATATCAGCATATCTAGAGTGGGGTGAGCCAGGAGGAGAAACGTAGGCAATGAGATTAAAGAGGTTGGTGGAAGTCAGATTATATGGGGACATGGTGGGAGGTTTGAAATTTATTCTATGGATCACAGAAAAGCTTCATAGTATTTTGATTCGGGAACGACACGATCTGATTTATGTTTTGAAGAACAATATATTATAGTTAGGATAGCAGCAGAAAGATGAATAAGGAGGCCATTGCAACTGAGACATGGCTTGGTCTGTGGTTGTGATAGTAGAGAAAGAAAAAAATAAAACAGATTTGGGATTCGTTTATCAGGCTGAATCAATAAGACTTACCAACGGATGTACTACCTATGGAATATTAAAGGGGAAAGCAGGAATTAAAGATGACTCAAGATGTGATCCCAAACAATGTGTAGTGGTTCTTGTCTCATACATTTCACCCATAATCATAAGTGAGATTAGACTATATTTTCGCCTTATTTACCAAAAATAAGGTATCCATATATAACTAGAATTATGGACTTAGAGGTAGACAGAAACATGTGGCAGAGCTGAAAGTGCACTGGCTGGACTGTGATTCGACAGAAAGGGCCCCATTCTAGGATGGACACATAGTCTTGAACAAATCATGTAACTGCCCTGGGCTTCAGTTTTCTCATCTGTGAAATGAATTATGCACTAGATTTTTTTCATTTAATATATATTTAGTACCTACCAGGACCTTGTCTAGGTGTTTGGAAAACAGAAGAGAACAAGAAAAAAATCCCTGTCCTCTTGAAGCCTCGACTCTAGTGAGGGAGAAAGATGAGGAACTTCTAGAAGATATGAAAATGGCAATTTTAGGTACTCACATGTGATATTTAAAAAAATGAATACAAATAAGGGTATACAGAGAGAGGAAAGGAGGGAAAGAGTATGAAGGAATGACAAGATAGGTTGGGTAAGACCTCTCTATGGTGGTGAATGAGAATGAAATTACTCGCAAATACCTACAGGAAGAGTATTCCAGGTAGAAGGAACAGAAAATGTCAAACCTCTCAATGGGAAATCAGCTTTAGACTTTCCAAATAAAAGGAAGAATATCAGCATATCTAGAGTGGGGTGAGCCAGGAGGAGAAACGTAGGCAATGAGATTAAAGAGGTTGGTGGAAGTCAGATTATATGGGGACATGGTGGGAGGTTTGAAATTTATTCTATGGATCACAGAAAAGCTTCATAGTATTTTGATTCGGGAACGACACGATCTGATTTATGTTTTGAAGAACAATATATTATAGTTAGGATAGCAGCAGAAAGATGAATAAGGAGGCCATTGCAACTGAGACATGGCTTGGTCTGTGGTTGTGATAGTAGAGAAAGAAAAAAATAAAACAGATTTGGGATTCGTTTATCAGGCTGAATCAATAAGACTTACCAACGGATGTACTACCTATGGAATATTAAAGGGGAAAGCAGGAATTAAAGATGACTCAAGATGTGATCCCAAACAATGTGTAGTGGTTCTTGTCTCATACATTTCACCCATAATCATAAGTGAGATTAGACTATGCTTTTCCATTCTGCTTCTGTCTTTTCCTGATTTGATGGTCAAGGTTATACAAGTCTGATAAAGTGAATTGAGTAGATTTCTTTTTTTTTTTTTTTTCCGTTTTCTGAAACTGTTAATATAATTTGGATTCTTTTCTCCTTGAAAGTTAGGGGATATTTGCCAGTAAAATCATTTAATCACCTGGACCTGGAGTCTTTTTTGGAGGGGAGAGGATAGGTGCTTAGCTTTTATTACATGCAAGTTCAGTTGATCAGTAACGTCCAACTCTTTGCAGCCCTATGGACTATTGCCCAATTGGCACCTCTGTCCACTGAATTTTCTAGACAAGAATATTGGAGTGGGTTGCCATTTTATTACTAATTCAATACATTTAAGCACATTGGTTTCTGAGGGCTTTCCAATTTTTTCTGAGATAAATTTGAGTAATGTGTTCACTTCATTTGTTTTCAGTTTTACTGACATAAACTTGCTCCATAATATTCTCCTCTGATTTTTTCAAAACTTTTTTTTTTAATTTGTCATTGTATTACTATTTTTATTCCTAATATTATTTACATATGCCTTGCTCTACTTTTTCCCCCTCACTTTGGACAATAAAACTCATGATTTGGTATTAAGAAGTAGAATGCTTCAAGGAAACTATTCAAAGAAGATACACAAATGGATCAGTTTCACATAACTTCCCCCAGTCATTCCTATTCTTTCTTTTGCTGTAGTGGAATCATAAATTACATATGTGGGTGGGTATATAGAATGAGATGCCAAAAAAGTAGCAAATAAAAAGGACCAATAAGAAACCCCATGATATCACTTGATCAGGTTCTAAAAATACAAGTTTGTTACACTGACCACATAAAAAAGGGAACTTCAAATATTTAAAACACGTTCAAAGAAGTACTTTTAAATTCAGAGGAGAACTGGCAATAGAGGAACAAATTACCTAGTGATTGTCAGCCATGGCCATTAGTTGGTGAGAGGATAGTATGTAAATATTAAGAGAAAAGCATTTGCAAATTGAATGCAAGAATACATGGGAAATTTTAAGTAACTTTTAAAAGAGAACTTTTCAACCATCTTCCTCTCCTTGGACTCAACAATTCACACAATAGATGAAAGCTTAGAGTCCAAACATTCTGAGTTTTTCTCACTCATAGTTGCACACTCATAGTTGTGTGACTTTAAAGTATGAGTTCATGTATGAGTTTAAAGTATGAGTTTAAAGTATGAGCGTTAAAGTCATACAGCTTTAACACTCATAGTTGCATGACTCAGAACAGAAAGCACTTATCCTTCTGTGTTTTGTTATCAATATCTAGTCCAGGAATCCTAGAGGACACCCACTATTTGTCCTTTGTTACAAGCCAGCCCAACCACCTCCTGAAAGTGTTAGTTCTTTAGCTTTTACCATGGTGTTTGCATTTCTAAGTGTTTCTGTAATTTATTTCCATTGAAATCCTAACAGAAATTACCTGAAAAAGTTCTACATTTTTTTTTCCAAAGAAGTCATCTTTGGTAGATATAGAATTATTGGGAACAGGAGAGGGAGTAACATCTTTACCATATATAAAGGTGACAATTTAGTATGTTGATTACTGGGCTGATCACAATTAATTAAAAAAGAAATTTTTATGACAACTGGGTACTACATAGGCTTCTCTAAATAAGGGCCTTTAAATTTGCTCATGTGTCTCCTTTAAAGAGTCACTAATTTGTAGCAAATCCATAATGGAATAAAAAGACATGCGGCAGTATACTGAATAAGACCAACCTTTAAGGTCTCTCACCTGACAAAGAAGCAACAACTGAAAAAAAAAAAAAAGATGCAAAAATTCTACAGAACAATGAACTTGCTGAGCAGTATTTAACTTTCCACTGTATACTATTTAAGTTGTCTCACACCAATTTTAAATAGTCTGTTCAGTCCCTTTGGATAGTGTACATACTTTATCATCTGCTTATATCCTCCAGAATATTTAATATTAAACACAATTTACAATCTGTTTTCTTCCTTTATTTTGTATTTCTAAATTGCTTTCTCCACTACAATTTAATGAATAAAATATAAAGGCATGTAAGATTTTTAATTTGACATTTTAACTTACATTGGCCAAGGAAAGAACTGATGGTTATCTATAACATTATAACTGATGATTATAACTGATTATAACATTAAAGTATTAAATATATGATATGATAGCACATATCATAAAAGTTATCATTCATTAATTACAGAGCTGCCACTCTGGAACTTCAATGCCATTTAGTGCTAAATATAAAACCTGTTAATATGAAGCTGAGAGATTTTTTTGTTAATTTTTAAAAGAGAATTAAATACTTAGATATTGGAGTATTGCATTTTAGATTCAAATAGAATTTTCAAAGTTAACAGAATTTTTACTGGATGAAATAGGATTCAAAATAAACCAGTTCCTACTAAGAGAAATGTTTTTCTTACTCCCTATGAGGACTCACCTGCTCTGTGTCAGAGTTCAAAGAACAAAAAAAAATTATCTTGTGGATGTACTTCAGAGGTTAACAGTGGTAATTTGTGAAAAACAACATCTCAGAACTTTTTCCATTATTGCTTAATCTACTGTGTCAAAACGTATTCTATTTACAAAGAATTATTTTTCACCTCTCTTGTTTCTGTTATGTCAAAGGCCAAAGAGGGCTAGGAAGACAAAGTTCAATTTCCTTTTGGCCTTGGCAGTTCCCTCCCTGAAAACAAGTCACTAGTTCACTTCCATAATGTTAAGGCCAGGAGAGAAAAGTTGAAGAAAAATTCATGGAACTGGCAAGCATAAGTGTAACTTGATCCTGGGTCTAGAATCTGATAATAGAAGGAACAGCGGCAGTATACTGAATAAGACCAACCTTTAAGGTCTCTCACCTGACAAAGAAGCAACAACTGAAAAAAAAAAGATGCAAAATCCTACAGAACAATGAACTTGCTGAGCAGTATTTAACTTTCCACTGTATACTATTTAAGTTGTCTCACACCAATTTTAAATAGTCTGTTCAGTCCCTTTGGATAGTGTACATACTTTATCATCTGCTTATATCCTCCAGAATATTTAATATTAAACACAATTTACAATCTGTTTTCTTCCTTTATTTTGTATTTCTAAATTGCTTTCTCCACTACAATTTAATGAATAAAATATAAAGGCATGTAAGATTTTTAATTTGACATTTTAACTTACATTGGCCAAGGAAAGAACTGATGGTTATCTATAACATTATAACTGATGATTATAACTGATTATAACATTAAAGTATTAAATATATGATATGATAGCACATATCATAAAAGTTATCATTCATTAATTACAGAGCTGCCACTCTGGAACTTCAATGCCATTTAGTGCTAAATATAAAACCTGTTAATATGAAGCTGAGAGATTTTTTTGTTAATTTTTAAAAGAGAATTAAATACTTAGATATTGGAGTATTGCATTTTAGATTCAAATAGAATTTTCAAAGTTAACAGAATTTTTACTGGATGAAATAGGATTCAAAATAAACCAGTTCCTACTAAGAGAAATGTTTTTCTTACTCCCTATGAGGACTCACCTGCTCTGTGTCAGAGTTCAAAGAACAAAAAAAAATTATCTTGTGGATGTACTTCAGAGGTTAACAGTGGTAATTTGTGAAAAACAACATCTCAGAACTTTTTCCATTATTGCTTAATCTACTGTGTCAAAACGTATTCTATTTACAAAGAATTATTTTTCACCTCTCTTGTTTCTGTTATGTCAAAGGCCAAAGAGGGCTAGGAAGACAAAGTTCAATTTCCTTTTGGCCTTGGCAGTTCCCTCCCTGAAAACAAGTCACTAGTTCACTTCCATAATGTTAAGGCCAGGAGAGAAAAGTTGAAGAAAAATTCATGGAACTGGCAAGCATAAGTGTAACTTGATCCTGGGTCTAGAATCTGATAATAGAAGGGAACAGCTAATTATTTTTCTCAAAATTCAAAGAAGAAGAATGAACAGAATTCAGAATTTGAGTGCCTAATAAGTGACATGTACTATACATATCATGTTATATTTAATCCTCACAATGACCTTGTAGCATAGGAATGGTTAGTCCCATGTTATAAGTAAGGCAACTAAGATGCATAGAATTTAATTTACTTGCCTGAGATCACACATGTGAATGACAGGTCTAGAATTTGAAACTAGGTCTTTCTTGTTCAAAGGTTCCCACTCTAGCTATGATGCTTCTGTAAGCAATTCACTAACATATCACTATGGAACAAAGTGTCAACTAAGTTTTGGGCAAAGAAGGGTTACTGGGAGCTGAACAGAGCAATGCCAGACAAGTGGGTTCTCAAATTACGTAACCAGATGGAAAGTAACCAACTCTATTACCTGAAAAGTAAAATATATTCAGATAACTCTGGGGTCATTTACTGGGGTACATTAACAGTGAAACAAACAAATGAAAAACAAAGGACCCTAGAATATGTGGTTCTCAAGTGGAAACAGGTGGAATACCAATCCTTCCTTGAGAATCTGATGAACAGTAAGAACTTGCTCCCTAGAAAAACAGCCCGATATAGTACAATATTAAAAAAAAAAAAAAGTTCAGGGACTTTTTGGTCTCGCAGAAGCCCCATGTTGAAGACCGTGTCATTGTTCTCAATCCTCTAACTAGGTGAAAATCATATTGCCTTGGCATGTGATTGCTTTGGCCAATGTAAGGGGCTAACAATTTCCAAATATAAGAGGCATTGCATATTTATGTTTATCCCTCTGGCATTCCTTCTATTACCACAAGAAGAAAATGCCGCAGGTAGCCTTTTGGGCCAAGAAATTTTAGAAATATGTCTAGCAAACCTGGGCTTAACATGCAGTTTGGAGCTAAGCCCAGTTGAGCCCAGCCCAGATCAGCCAACCTCCAATTTTTTGGCCTTGGCAGTTCCCTCCCTGAAAATAAGTCACTAGTTCACTTCCATAATGTTAAGGCCAGGAGAGAAAAGTTGAAGAAAAATTCATGGAACTGGCAAGCATAAGTGTAACTTGATCCTGGGTCTAGAATCTGATAATAGAAGGGAACAGCTAATTATTTTTCTCAAAATTCAAAGAAGAAGAATGAACAGAATTCAGAATTTGAGTGCCTAATAAGTGACATGTACTATACATATCATGTTATATTTAATCCTCACAATGACCTTGTAGCATAGGAATGGTTAGTCCCATGTTATAAGTAAGGCAACTAAGATGCATAGAATTTAATTTACTTGCCTGAGATCACACATGTGAATGACAGGTCTAGAATTTGAAACTAGGTCTTTCTTGTTCAAAGGTTCCCACTCTAGCTATGATGCTTCTGTAAGCAATTCACTAACATATCACTATGGAACAAAGTGTCAACTAAGTTTTGGGCAAAGAAGGGTTACTGGGAGCTGAACAGAGCAATGCCAGACAAGTGGGTTCTCAAATTACGTAACCAGATGGAAAGTAACCAACTCTATTACCTGAAAAGTAAAATATATTCAGATAATTCTGGGGTCATTTACTGGGGTACATTAACAGTGAAACAAACAAATGAAAAACAAAGGACCCTAGAATATGTGGTTCTCAAGTGGAAACAGGTGGAATACCAATCCTTCCTTGAGAATCTGATGAACAGTAAGAACTTGCTCCCTAGAAAAACAGCCCGATATAGTACAATATTAAAAAAAAAAAAAAGTTCAGGGACTTTTTGGTCTCGCAGAAGCCCCATGTTGAAGACCGTGTCATTGTTCTCAATCCTCTAACTAGGTGAAAATCATATTGCCTTGGCATGTGATTGCTTTGGCCAATGTAAGGGGCTAACAATTTCCAAATATAAGAGGCATTGCATATTTATGTTTATCCCTCTGGCATTCCTTCTATTACCACAAGAAGAAAATGCCGCAGGTAGCCTTTTGGGCCAAGAAATTTTAGAAATATGTCTAGCAAACCTGGGCTTAACATGCAGTTTGGAGCTAAGCCCAGTTGAGCCCAGCCCAGATCAGCCAACCTCCAATTGACTTACAAATGTAAAACAATAATAAATGCTTATTGTTGTTTTTGTTGTTTTTTTTTTTTTAAAGATTTATTTATTTATTTTGGTGGGGGTGGGGTGGGGGGGGAGGGGAGCAGACGGGCCACTTCTATTGGTCTTTCATTTGTCCATTTTCATCCATCTTTGTTCTTTGGCCCGTGTGGGCCTCCCATTGCGGTGGCCTCTGGTGTCGCAGAGCACTGCCTCTGGGCGCATGTGCTCCAGAGTTCAGGTTCGGTAATTGGACACATCGGTCCAGCCACTCCGCCGCACATGGGATCTTCCCAGGCCAGGGATCGAACTGGCGCCCCTTGCACTGCAAGGCAGTGTCCTTACCCACTGGACCACCAGGGAAGCCCCAATGCTTATTGTTTTGAAGTCAGTGAGTTTTGTAGTGCTTTTTAATGCAGTATTGTTGCAGAAATATTTTTGCATTACACTCATAGAACTTCTCCCCCTCAAGGGTCTGTATAAACCAAGAATCTCTGCTCTATGTTTTAGAAAGTCCAGTGTGCTATTCTATGCTGTACATGTATTTGTGAAAATTCTGAATTCAATTTTATACAAACCAAACACTATGTTTCCCACAACTTACATTATGATATCTTAGTATTTTACCCTCAATTCAATGATCATCACCCAGCAGCAGTTCCTAATACTTCAGACATTTGTCTTTATGTTCCTCAGTTTCATTTTTCATTCTGATAAGTACTCAATGATCAAGAAACATATACTTAAATGTACGAAGGGGGAACCTCTTTAAAGGAAGCCTGCAGTGAACCTATTTGTAAGTTCAAGAATCTATCTATAACGGGAACAATCTTCTCTTTATTGCTTTGGTAAGCTTAAATTTTTGACACATAGGTATCTGAAAGCAGGGTACCTAAATTACTAAACCTTCTTCTAGGCAAAGTGCAGTATTTACCTTGATATGAAATAAATATCATTTGTTACATTTTGGTTGCAGAAGATTTAGTATAATACTTGGATTTCATACCATGTGAATAGTGCTTATATAAATATTGAGTCAAGGTATATGACTGAGAAACCTCCATTTCTGGTCTATATTTCTTTCCAGGAAGAAAGAAAAACAAACAAGTTAAGGTTTGGCATAGTCCATTGCATTTAGATGCTCAATTTACATTTATGGAATCAAATTGGAAGAGAACAAAAATAGGTTCTGGCTCCAGATCTTTCCCCTAATAACTGAGAACTATGGGAATTTGCATAGGTTGTGAGGAGAAAGGCAAATGCTCTAGGAAAAGAAATGGTCTGCACAAGAACATAAAAGAAATAAGCATGAGGTATTTAGTGAGCATGGAGGAGACCAGCCAAACCAGAGAAAGACTGTAAAGGTAAGAAGGAAGGCTACAAGAACCCATAATTATGTATAGCATAAAATTTTGGTCACATCACCTACAGATTCACAGTGAATATCTGAAATGCTGGGTCAGTTCTCCTCAAAACACAGAAAGAACCAGGTGGAATCAAAGAAACTGTCTTTTGTATTTACATTCATTTAAAAAACAGAAGTAGTTTCTTTTTTCTATGGATCATTCCCTAAGGGAAGAGAACTCTTTGAAACTGAGAACAATCAAAATAAAATGTATAATGATATTAAAAATAATAATATTATTGAGACTATAGCATTATGTCACTCAATAGAAAGACACAGGAAAATATATTCAGCAGCAATAAACTTCAAGTTAAATAAACAGCATTAAAGCTTATAACAAAATTATAGACAAGTAATTCAAGCTCTCAAGGGCCTTACTTACTTCAAGGAAAACATCTTCCAATTATCAAAAAGCCCTCTCCAATTTTCACAGTTCATCTATAATAGGCTGATTGCAAATGTAAAATGTATGGCTCAGGTAGAGCTGTATAGTCAGCTGTAACCATTAACCTCCTATGTAATGACAAGCAATTGGAAAAGGACTACTACTACTTAAGCTATTTAATTCCAATCCCTTGGCATTTATGCTGATATTTCCGCTGGAGGGAAAAGCACACACAAAAAAGGAAAATAAACAAGTATATTCTGATTATTAATCCTACGTCATGTAAAAGCATCTACTGGAAAAAATCAACAGTGGGAAAAGAAACATAATAATTCTTTGACTACTGTGCTAATAGGAGAGTATCATTTTATTAAATGTATTTCCCACATTATCATCAAAGGAGTGCCCGCAGGGTGGGGAAAAAGAACAGAACATGTTCAGCTCAGAGATTAAAACAAAGAATTCAAGAAAAGGTTTGGGGATGTCTGACCATTAACAGCCTTAATGGGGTTGGAGGAGCTGATCTTAAAATTTTCATTATATACTGTCATTATGCAAAATCAGTAGGGAATGAGGAGACCTGCTTCTTGTCTTGTTTGCTAAGAGTTCAGCATAGTGAAGACTTCTCTACCTAGACATGGAGGTAGTGATGTGGGCTGATTTGGGACAGGTCAAGTGTTTTTTGGGAGCAAACTTGAATATCACAGTGATGTCCATATACTCAAGAGGCCCTGTGGCCTCCACATCAACATATGGTTTAGTCTTCTGAGGCTCTCCTCTTCTGTTATTTCATTTATAAACCCACTCATTTATTGATTCCCTACTATATGCCAGCCTCTGCTAAGGCTTGTCCTTCAAGGAGATTACCTTCTAGTAAGGTAGACAGCTATACAAATAAAGGGAAGAGAGATCATGTCTACTTAGAAGATGGAGTTGAGGGGAGCTGGGAAGGAGTCAGTATTATCTTCAAAGAGAAAAGAACTGGGCTTCCCTGGTGGTCCAGTGGGTAGAGTCTGCCTTGCACTGCAAGGGCCCCAGTTTGATCCATGGCATGGGAAGATCCCACATGCCACGGAGTGGCTGAACCAGTGTGTACAATTACGCCAGCCCGGAGCTAGACGGTCTGCCACTGATTTTCACAGTTCATCTATAATAGGCTGATTGCAAATGTAAAATGTATGGCTCAGGTAGAGCTGTATAGTCAGCTGTAACCATTAACCTCCTATGTAATGACAAGCAATTGGAAAAGGACTACTACTACTTAAGCTATTTAATTCCAATCCCTTGGCATTTATGCTGATATTTCCGCTGGAGGGAAAAGCACACACAAAAAAGGAAAATAAACAAGTATATTCTGATTATTAATCCTACGTCATGTAAAAGCATCTACTGGAAAAAATCAACAGTGGGAAAAGAAACATAATAATTCTTTGACTACTGTGCTAATAGGAGAGTATCATTTTCTTAAATGTATTTCCCACATTATCATCAAAGGAGTGCCCGCAGGGTGGGGAAAAAGAACAGAACATGTTCAGCTCAGAGATTAAAACAAAGAATTCAAGAAAAGGTTTGGGGATGTCTGACCATTAACAGCCTTAATGGGGTTGGAGGAGCTGATCTTAAAATTTTCATTATATACTGTCATTATGCAAAATCAGTAGGGAATGAGGAGACCTGCTTCTTGTCTTGTTTGCTAAGAGTTCAGCATAGTGAAGACTTCTCTACCTAGACATGGAGGTAGTGATGTGGGCTGATTTGGGACAGGTCAAGTGTTTTTTGGGAGCAAACTTGAATATCACAGTGATGTCCATATACTCAAGAGGCCCTGTGGCCTCCACATCAACATATGGTTTAGTCTTCTGAGGCTCTCCTCTTCTGTTATTTCATTTATAAACCCACTCATTTATTGATTCCCTACTATATGCCAGCCTCTGCTAAGGCTTGTCCTTCAAGGAGATTACCTTCTAGTAAGGTAGACAGCTATACAAATAAAGGGAAGAGAGATCATGTCTACTTAGAAGATGGAGTTGAGGGGAGCTGGGAAGGAGTCAGTATTATCTTCAAAGAGAAAAGAACTGGGCTTCCCTGGTGGTCCAGTGGGTAGAGTCTGCCTTGCACTGCAAGGGCCCCAGTTTGATCCATGGCATGGGAAGATCCCACATGCCACGGAGTGGCTGAACCAGTGTGTACAATTACGAGCCAGCACTCTGGAGCACATGCGCCCAGAGCCGGTGCTCTGGTAGAGGAGAGGCCACTGCAATGGGAGGCCCACAAAGGCCAAAGAACAAAGATGGATGAAAATAAATAAATGAAAGGCCAATAAAAGTGCTCAAAAATTAAAAAAAAAAAAAAAAAGAGGAAGGGACCCTTTGGACCCTTGAGATAAGTCTTGAAAGATGAAGAAGGGTTTTCCAGGAAGCCAAAAAGAAGAAATTCTAAGCAGAAGAAATAACATGGCTTCCCTGGTGGCCCAGTAGGTAAAGAGTCTGCCTTGCAGTGGATCCCTGGCCTGGGACAATTCCACGTGCCATGGAGCAGCTGGACTGGTGTGCCCAATTAGGAGCCAGTGCTCTGGAGTATATGTGCCCAGAGAAGATGCTCTGCCACAAGAGAGGCCACTGCAATGGGAGGCCCACACAGGCCAAAGAACAAATATGGATAAAAATAGATAAATGAAAGGCCAATAAAAGTGCTCAAAAATTAAAAAAAAAAAAAAAAAGAGGAAGGGACCCTTTGGACCCTTGAGATAAGTCTTGAAAGATGAAGAAGGGTTTTCCAGGAAGCCAAAAAGAAGAAATTCTAAGCAGAAGAAATAACATGGCTTCCCTGGTGGCCCAGTAGGTAAAGAGTCTGCCTTGCAGTGGATCCCTGGCCTGGGACAATTCCACGTGCCATGGAGCAGCTGGACTGGTGTGCCCAATTAGGAGCCAGTGCTCTGGAGTATATGTGCCCAGAGAAGATGCTCTGCCACAAGAGAGGCCACTGCAATGGGAGGCCCACACAGGCCAAAGAACAAATATGGATAAAAATAAATGGATTTAAAAAATCAATAAAAAGAGGCCAAAAATTATATATATATATATATATATATATATATATATATATATATACACACACACACACACACATATATATATATATATATAGAAATAACAAATTCCAGGAAGTGTGACCAATTATGGTGTTCTGGGGAAAATGCAGTTATGCTGAATAAATTTTGGATTTAATTTCATTCACCCTGAAAACTTCAGTACAACTCAAACACCCCAGTATCTGGCAACTCTCAATAAACAAGGTTTTATACTATCCAAGCCCTATATATGCAACACTGCATCACAGATAACTTGATTTACTAAAGAGCAAAAGAAAGAGAAGGATAATGTCGTGATCCTGACTTGAAGACCAAAGGCTATTGGTAATCTTCCAATGATAAAGCTGAGGTCCCAACTCCCCTCTATAGGAGAGATGGCTCAGCAATGAGAGCTTCCTTATAGGACTTCAGTGCTGCATGGCTTCAGCTGAGTCAAGCTCTGTGTGATCCTATGGACCATAGCCTGCCAGGCTCCTCTCTACATGGGATTTGCCAGGCAAGAATACTAGAGTGGGTTGCTGAATCCAGGGGATTCATCCCAACCCAGAGATTGAACCTGCATCTCCTGGGTCTCCTACATTGGCAGGCATTTTCTGTACCACTCGTGCCACCTGGGAAGCCCATAGGACTTCTACTGGCTTACAAATAAGACCTTCCCATAGAGTTTGAGGAATGCTTCCAAAGTCTAATTTTAATGATATCTATATCTTGTGTGCATACATTCAAAGCCCCGTGGACCACTATTCCCAGAAATGCTCTCTCCCTCTCCAGTCAGAGAAATAGAGTCATCACTTCTTTCTTCCCATTGGTCTAGATCCAGGGGTACGTAAATAGTGTGTAGATTTTCACAACAGTACCCTCTTAGTCTAGCTTTTTTTCCCAAAACACTGTACAATTCACTGGCTCATGCAATTGTACTGTCTTAAAGAATACATAGCGAGTTCAACATTCACTTTTAAGTCAAGGTCAGAAGGCACCAAGCTGGCTAAAGATCTTTAAAAAAAAAATGTGTTCAAAAGCAATATCATTTTGCTAAGGTAGTTCTCTGGGAAAAAGTTCATCCTTCTGGGCTCTATATTTTTTTTACCTCAGATGCTCTGTGACAAAGTACTAAAAAACAATTTTGACAAATGGTTGTTGATTATATCCTTGAAACAGTTGAGCTCAGTCCTGATTTGTGGACAGTTTCCAGTGTTACAGTAGGTGGACAAAGACAATCTAGTGGAAATCAAACCAGTCTCCTGTTTTACTCAAGGAAGGCAACCCATAGTATGATTTGCACCCCCGCCCCAAAATGCAAACAGACTTTTTCGAATGGCCATTCAAGAAAAACTAAGAAATGGTTGAGAGCCTATTTTAGCCACATTTTCTATATGGAACCCTTCAAAAGTGAAAGTGAAAGTCACTCAGTCATGTGATAAAGCTGAGGTCCCAACTCCCTATAGGAGAGATGGCTCAGCAATGAGAGCTTCCTTATAGGACTTCAGTGCTGCATGGCTTCAGCTGAGTCAAGCTCTGTGTGATCCTATGGACCATAGCCTGCCAGGCTCCTCTCTACATGGGATTTGCCAGGCAAGAATACTAGAGTGGGTTGCTGAATCCAGGGGATTCATCCCAACCCAGAGATTGAACCTGCATCTCCTGGGTCTCCTACATTGGCAGGCATTTTCTGTACCACTCGTGCCACCTGGGAAGCCCATAGGACTTCTACTGGCTTACAAATAAGACCTTCCCATAGAGTTTGAGGAATGCTTCCAAAGTCTAATTTTAATGATATCTATATCTTGTGTGCATACATTCAAAGCCCCGTGGACCACTATTCCCAGAAATGCTCTCTCCCTCTCCAGTCAGAGAAATAGAGTCATCACTTCTTTCTTCCCATTGGTCTAGATCCAGGGGTACGTAAATAGTGTGTAGATTTTCACAACAGTACCCTCTTAGTCTAGCTTTTTTCCAAATCACTGTACAATTCACTGGCTCATGCAATTGTACTGTCTTAAAGAATACATAGCGAGTTCAACATTCACTTTTAAGTCAAGGTCAGAAGGCACCAAGCTGGCTAAAGATCTTTAAAAAAAAAATGTGTTCAAAAGCAATATCATTTTGCTAAGGTAGTTCTCTGGGAAAAAGTTCATCCTTCTGGGCTCTATATTTTTTTTACCTCAGATGCTCTGTGACAAAGTACTAAAAAACAATTTTGACAAATGGTTGTTGATTATATCCTTGAAACAGTTGAGCTCAGTCCTGATTTGTGGACAGTTTCCAGTGTTACAGTAGGTGGACAAAGACAATCTAGTGGAAATCAAACCAGTCTCCTGTTTTACTCAAGGAAGGCAACCCATAGTATGATTTGCACCCCCGCCCCAAAATGCAAACAGACTTTTTCGAATGGCCATTCAAGAAAAACTAAGAAATGGTTGAGAGCCTATTTTAGCCACATTTTCTATATGGAACCCTTCAAAAGTGAAAGTGAAAGTCACTCAGTCATGTGATCCCATAGACTGTAGCCTGTCAGACTCCTCTGTCCTTGGAATTCTCCAGGCATGAATACTGGAGCCAGTAACCACTCCCTTTTCCAAGGGATCTTTCCAACCCAGGAATCAAACCCAGGTCTCCCACACTGCAGGTGGATTCTTGACCATCTGAGCCACCAGGGAAGCCCATGTAACCCTTACATTCTCTTAGTCAGGGCCTGCCTCCCTCCCTTTGCCCAAAAATGTTTGTGCAGAGTATGACATAGACACTTTGGTCTTTGAGTTTCTATTTTTAATGTGCTTGATCTTTCATATGTATGTTCACAGTAGCACTATGTTTCTTAAACATTAAGCTCCCAGAGGGCAGAGGTCCCTTCTTTGCCATTTCTTAATATAATTAATATAAATCATGAAGCAGAATGAATAGCACAGTACTTAATCAATGCCTTAATATATTCAGATTAGTGTATAATTAGGGCGACCGTGTAATCGACCATTCAAACTGGGACACTTGTGACAGTCACCAGGGACACTACTAACTATGTTAGAAACAAGAAATATAAACCAAAACTGTTCTGGGCTAATTCTGATGATATTATCACTCTTTCTGATCCAAAAGGATTCTCCTTGGCAATAGCCAGATTGATTTCTCACAATTATGAAGAAGTATTTTGTGTTGGACATTATTTGCAAATGGAGAAAAAGTATATTCTTCAAAAATGACTCTTGTTGGGGGCTTCCCCTGGTGGTCCAGTGGGTAAGGGCACTGCCTTGCAGTGCAAAGGGCGCCGGTTTGATCCCTGGCCTGGGAAGATCCCACGTGCTGCGGAGCGGCCGGACCGATGTGTCCAATTACTGAGCCAGAGCTGTGCAGCACATGTGCCCAGAGATGGTGCTTTGCAACGACAGACGCCACCGCGATGGGAGGCCCACAGGAGCCAAAGAACAAAGATGGATGAAAATAGAGAAATGAAAAGATCAACAGAAGTGGCCCACCCACTCCCCTCCCTCCCCAACCTGACCCCCGTCCTAAATAAATAAATAAATAAATCTTTTTAAAAAAAATGACTCTTGTTAAATTGCCCAGTTGTGTCTGACTCTGTGATCTGGTGAACTGCAGCATGCCAGGACTCCTTTCCCCTTACCATCTCCTGAAGTTTGCCCAAGTTCACAACCACTGCATCAGTGATACCATCCAGCCATCTCATCCTCTGATACCCTCTTCTCCTTCTGCCTTCAAACTTTCCCAGCAACAGAGTCTTTTCCGGAGTCAGCTGTTCCCATCAGATAACCAAAATATTGGAGCTTCAGCTTTAGCACCAGTCCTTCTAGTGAGTATTCAGGGATGATTTCCTTCAGGATTGACTGGTTTGATCTCCTTGCAGTTCAAGGGACTCTCAAGAGTGTTCTTCCAGCACCACAGTTTGAAGGCATCAGTTCTTTGGCACTCTGCTTTCTTTATGGTCCAGCTCTCACAACTGTACATGACCACTTGAAAGACCATAGCCTTGACTATATGGACCTCTGTCAGTAGAGTAATGTCTCTGCTTTTCAACACACTGTTTCAACACACTGTCTAGGTTTTTCACAGTTTTCCTGCCAAGAAGCAATTGTCTTCTGTTTCATAGCTCGAGTCACCATTCACAGTGATTTTTGAGTCCAGGAAAAGCAAATCAGTCACTACTTCTACCTTTTTACCTTTCTATTTGCCATGAGGTAATGAGGCCATATGCCATATCTTAGTTTTTGTGTTTTTTTTTTTAAGATTTAGTTTTAATCTGGCTCTTTTACTCTCCTCCTTCATCCTCAACAAGAGCCTTTTTAGTTTCTCTTCACTTTCTGTCATTTAGAATGACTCTAAAAGAATAAAACTGGGTGTTTCCACTCATATATACTGAATTCTCTTTGTAGATATAGTAAGCTAGTCAGTTCCCTCTCTCACATCAAATTTTTGACTTATCTATTATTATGACACCTCATCCTAAATCTGACAACAGCAGGTACATATAAGTAATGAGCAAATGGTTAGAAAAAAAAATCAATGGAAAGTCTTTACAATGGGATTTATTAAAAGGTTGTCACATAGAGTCATTAGTTTATCAAGCACATTTGCCTTCCAGGAATATAATTCTTTTTTTAAAAATAAATGTGAAGCTGGAGTTACTGCTGGACTTTAAAATTTCATTTTTTGTATTGTATTACTTTGTTTCAATTTTTTTTTTTTTTCTCTTTTTTCCAAACCCACTCAGTGCACCCACTGCTTTTTTTTTTTTTTTTTTCTTTTCTTGGGGGTGTATGTGAGAGAGTGGGTGTGTTCATTTCCTTCACTGAATTCTATTGAAGCTACTAATCTTATCAGTAAGACTGAATATATTCAAGTTTACATAAATTTTTTTTTTTTCTTTTTCCTTTTAAACCACACATTTTATTTTGGTATAAACTTCTGGTTCCCCATTGGCCTTTTAAGGTTCTGTGGGGGTTTTGTTTGTTTTTATTATTTTTGCTTTGTTTTTCTATATTTTCTATAAAAATTTAGATCTTTTAATTTTTAATAACTCTTTCATTTGTACTACTACCTCCTCTATAATTCTTTGCTTTCTCTGAAGCTCCTTTCCTATAGCACTAAATTCTAATACATACAAATCTTTATCTCCTATATTTAACTTTGCAATATTATTCTATATTTCTCTTCTATCCTCCCTTTCTCTTTTTCCCTTTCCCCACTATATTTCTTAGTCTGTTCTGTCCTCATTGCCTTATCCCCAACGGGGATCCTGCTCTAGCATTATTCTCCAATTGGTACTCTACTTAGTTTGCTTATTAACTTGTGGATATCATTCTTGGATTTCTCTATTCCCGTGCTAACGTATTGTACTGTATTTTTGATTGGAATGCTTGGGTTATGTTATAGCTGTATATGTTCATGTGTATAATTCAATACGCTAGATAGTACTTGCATAATTTTTAAATTGCCATTTGTCAAAGGTATACCTTCTGTTTCTCATTTGCATATATATGTTTTAATATCATTTAATGCCATAACAAACCAGCCGTGAAATCTTCATTCCCTGGTCAGGCAACAAGCCCCGGGGTTATTGACTCCAAAACTACAATACTAGAGAACATAACACTAAAGAGCAGTATAAAAAAAGCTTATAAATGTAGGAATATCAAGGAAATCTTTACAGGATTTATTGTTTCACAAGATAAATCTTGAATATAATTCTTTTTAAAAATAAATGTGAAGCTGGAGTTACTGCTGGACTTTAAAATTTCATTTTTTGTATTGTATTACTTTGTTTCAATTTTTTTTTTTTTTTCTCTTTTTTCCAAACCCACTCAGTGCACCCACCGCTTTTTTTTTTTTTTTTCTTTTCTTGGGGGTGTATGTGAGAGAGTGGGTGTGTTCATTTCCTTCACTGAAT
Source organism: Tragulus kanchil (assembly GCA_022376925.1). Classification (NCBI taxonomy): domain Eukaryota; kingdom Metazoa; phylum Chordata; class Mammalia; order Artiodactyla; family Tragulidae; genus Tragulus; species Tragulus kanchil. The sequence goes on along the minus strand of JAIOJX010000001.1, from coordinate 57,379,266 downwards.
TCTATTGAAGCTACTAATCTTATCAGTAAGACTGAATATATTCAAGTTTACATAAATTTTTTTTTTTTCTTTTTCCTTTTAAACCACACATTTTATTTTGGTATAAACTTCTGGTTCCCCATTGGCCTTTTAAGGTTCTGTGGGGGTTTTGTTTGTTTTTATTATTTTTGCTTTGTTTTTCTATATTTTCTATAAAATTTAGATCTTTTAATTTTTAATAACTCTTTCATTTGTACTACTACCTCCTCTATAATTCTTTGCTTTCTCTGAAGCTCCTTTCCTATAGCACTAAATTCTAATACATACAAATCTTTATCTCCTATATTTAACTTTGCAATATTATTCTATATTTCTCTTCTATCCTCCCTTTCTCTTTTTCCCTTTCCCCACTATATTTCTTAGTCTGTTCTGTCCTCATTGCCTTATCCCCAACGGGGATCCTGCTCTAGCATTATTCTCCAATTGGTACTCTACTTAGTTTGCTTATTAACTTGTGGATATCATTCTTGGATTTCTCTATTCGGCGTGCTAACGTATTGTACTGTATTTTTGATTGGAATGCTTGGGTTATGTTATAGCTGTATATGTTCATGTGTATAATTCAATACGCTAGATAGTACTTGCATAATTTTTAAATTGCCATTTGTCAAAGGTATACCTTCTGTTTCTCATTTGCATATATATGTTTTAATATCATTTAATGCCATAACAAACCAGCCGTGAAATCTTCATTCCCTGGTCAGGCAACAAGCCCCGGGGTTTTGAGGGTGCACTGACTCCAAAACTACAATACTAGAGAACGCATAACACTAAAGAGCAGTATACAAGTGAGAACACCAGCAAAGGTAATCACTTGTATACAAGTCCTGACATCACCCAATCACCAGCATCACCCAGAATAAGAAGCCCCATCCAAACAACAAACACCAACAGACGTAACTCAAAGTCTGGGAAAAGGAAATCCCAAACAGAATCAGTTTTAAAAAATTAATAATAACAATGAAACGGCAGAGAAATACCACACAAGCGAAGGAACAATCAACAAACACACAAGATCAAATTAATGAAGAGAATTTGGACAAACTTTCTGAAAGTGATTTCAGAAGAATGATAGTAAAGATGATCAAAGACACTGAAAACAGAATTTCAGAGAAATTGCAAGATACAACTAACACACTGAATAAAGAAATACAAGAACTTACCAAAAAAGTAACAGAGACAAACAACTCAATTGCTGAACTGAAAAACACTGTAGAAGGAATCAAGAGCAGAGTATCTGAGACAGAAGACCGGATAAGTGAGCTGGAAGATAAAATGGTGGAAGTAACTGCTGAAAAACAGACTCTAGCTCAAAGAATGAAAAGAGCAGAGGACAGCCTCAGAGACCTCTGGGATAATATCAAACGCACCAATATTCGAATTATAGGGGTTCCAGAAGAAGAAGAAAAAAAGAAAGGCTATGAGAAAATTTTTGAAGAGATTATAGTTGAAAATTTCCCCAACATGGGAAAAGAAATAGTCAATCAAGTCCAAGAAGCACAAAGAGTACCTAACAGAATCAATCCGAGAAGAAACACACCAAGACACATATTAATGAAGTTAACACAAATTAAACACAAAGGCAGAATTCTCAAAGCAGCAAGGGAAAAGCAACTAGTGACATACAAGGAAAGCCATTCTGATTGGAATGCTTGGGTTATGTTATAGCTGTATATGTTCATGTGTATAATTCAATACGCTAGATAGTACTTGCATAATTTTTAAATTGCCATTTGTCAAAGGTATACCTTCTGTTTCTCATTTGCATATATATGTTTTAATATCATTTAATGCCATAACAAACCAGCCGTGAAATCTTCATTCCCTGGTCAGGCAACAAGCCCCGGGGTTTTGAGGGTGCACTGACTCCAAAACTACAATACTAGAGAACGCATAACACTAAAGAGCAGTATACAAGTGAGAACACCAGCAAAGGTAATCACTTGTATACAAGTCCTGACATCACCCAATCACCAGCATCACCCAGAATAAGAAGCCCCATCCAAACAACAAACACCAACAGACGTAACTCAAAGTCTGGGAAAAGGAAATCCCAAACAGAATCAGTTTTAAAAAATTAATAATAACAATGAAACGGCAGAGAAATACCACACAAGCGAAGGAACAATCAACAAACACACAAGATCAAATTAATGAAGAGAATTTGGACAAACTTTCTGAAAGTGATTTCAGAAGAATGATAGTAAAGATGATCAAAGACACTGAAAACAGAATTTCAGAGAAATTGCAAGATACAACTAACACACTGAATAAAGAAATACAAGAACTTACCAAAAAAGTAACAGAGACAAACAACTCAATTGCTGAACTGAAAAACACTGTAGAAGGAATCAAGAGCAGAGTATCTGAGACAGAAGACCGGATAAGTGAGCTGGAAGATAAAATGGTGGAAGTAACTGCTGAAAAACAGACTCTAGCTCAAAGAATGAAAAGAGCAGAGGACAGCCTCAGAGACCTCTGGGATAATATCAAACGCACCAATATTCGAATTATAGGGGTTCCAGAAGAAGAAGAAAAAAAGAAAGGCTATGAGAAAATTTTTGAAGAGATTATAGTTGAAAATTTCCCCAACATGGGAAAAGAAATAGTCAATCAAGTCCAAGAAGCACAAAGAGTACCTAACAGAATCAATCCGAGAAGAAACACACCAAGACACATATTAATGAAGTTAACACAAATTAAACACAAAGGCAGAATTCTCAAAGCAGCAAGGGAAAAGCAACTAGTGACATACAAGGGAAAGCCCATCCGTTTAACAGCTGATCTTTCAACAGAAACTCTGCAGGCCAGAAGGGAATGGCAGGACACATTTAAACGGCTGAAAGAGAATAATCTGCAACCAAGAATCCTCTACCCTGCAAGGATCTCCTTCAAAATTGATGGAGAAATCAAAAGCTTTACAGACAAGCAAAAATTAAAAGAATTTAGTCACACCAAACCAGCCTTACAACAAGTGTTAAAGGGACTTATATAGAAAACAAGTATAAAAGGAGAAGATCCACGAAACAAACCCATCATAACATCTAAGAAGATGACAATAGGATCATTTGTATCAATAATTACTTTGAATGTCAATGGACTAAACGCCCCAACCAAAAGACACAGAGTGGCTGAATGGATCCAAAAACACGACCCATACATATGCTGCCTCCAGGAAACTCATTTCAGACCTAGAGACACTCATAGACTGAAAGTGAGAGGCTGGAAAAAGATATTTCATGCAAATGGAAATCAAAAGAAAGCTGGAGTAGCAATCCTCATATCAGATAAAATAGATTTTAAAGTAAAGAAGATTCTAAGAGACAAGGCAGGTCACTACATCATGATTAAGGGATCGATCCAAGAAGAAGACATAACAATCATAAATATCTATGCTCCCAACACAGGAGCACCCCAATACATAAGACAAACACTTTCAGACATAAAAGAAGACATTGACAGCAACACAATCATAGTAGGAGACTTTAACACTCCTCTCACACCAATGGACAGATCATCCAAACAGAAAATTAATAAAGAAACACAAGCCTTAAATGCCACACTAGAAGAAATGGACCTCATTGATATCTTTAGGACTTTCCATCCAAAAGCAGAAGAATACACTTTCTTCTCAAGTGCTCACGGAACATTCTCCAGGATAGACCACATCTTGGGCCATAAATCAATCCTCAGTCAATTCAAGAAAACTGAAATTCTATCAACCATCTTCTCGGACCACAATGCAGTGAGACTAGAGATCAACTACAGGAAAAAAACCGCTAAAAACACAAACACATGGAGATTAAACAACACATACCTAAAAAACCAACTGATCATTGAGGAAATCAAAGGAGAAATAAAAAAATTCCTAGAAGAAAAAGACAATGAACACACGACAGTGCAAAACCTATGGGATACTGCAAAAGCAGTTCTAAGAGGGAAGTTTATAGCATTACAATCCCACCTCAAGAAACTAGGAAAATCTCAAACAGACGACCTTACCTTACGCTTAAAACAACTGGAGAAAGAAGAACAAAAACACCCCAAAGCCAGCAGAAGAAGGGAAATCATAAAGATCAGAGCAGAAATAAATGAAAAGAAACAAAAGAAACAATAGTAAAGATAAATAAAACAAAGAGCTGGTTCTTGAAAAGTCAATAAAATCGACACACCACTGGCCAGACTCATTAAGAAAAGAGAGAAGAACCAGATCACCAAAATCAAAAATGAAAAGGAGAGATTACAACGGATAATGCAGAAATCCAAAGGATTCTAAGAGACTATAAAGAACAACTCTATGGCAACAAACTGGACAACCGAAGAAATGGACAGTTTCTTAGAAGAAATGATCAAAGAAAGCTGGAGTAGCAATCCTCATATCAGATAAAATAGATTTTAAAGTAAAGAAGATTCTAAGAGACAAGGCAGGTCACTACATCATGATTAAGGGATCGATCCAAGAAGAAGACATAACAATCATAAATATCTATGCTCCCAACACAGGAGCACCCCAATACATAAGACAAACACTTTCAGACATAAAAGAAGACATTGACAGCAACACAATCATAGTAGGAGACTTTAACACTCCTCTCACACCAATGGACAGATCATCCAAACAGAAAATTAATAAAGAAACACAAGCCTTAAATGCCACACTAGAAGAAATGGACCTCATTGATATCTTTAGGACTTTCCATCCAAAAGCAGAAGAATACACTTTCTTCTCAAGTGCTCACGGAACATTCTCCAGGATAGACCACATCTTGGGCCATAAATCAATCCTCAGTCAATTCAAGAAAACTGAAATTCTATCAACCATCTTCTCGGACCACAATGCAGTGAGACTAGAGATCAACTACAGGAAAAAAACCGCTAAAAACACAAACACATGGAGATTAAACAACACATACCTAAAAAACCAACTGATCATTGAGGAAATCAAAGGAGAAATAAAAAAATTCCTAGAAGAAAATGACAATGAACACACGACAGTGCAAAACCTATGGGATACTGCAAAAGCATTTCTAAGAGGGAAGTTTATAGCATTACAATCCCACCTCAAGAAACTAGGAAAATCTCAAACAGACGACCTTACCTTACGCTTAAAACAACTGGAGAAAGAAGAACAAAAACACCCCAAAGCCAGCAGAAGAAGGGAAATCATAAAGATCAGAGCAGAAATAAATGAAAAAGAAACAAAAGAAACAATAGTAAAGATAAATAAAACAAAAAGCTGGTTCTTGAAAAGTCAATAAAATCGACACACCACTGGCCAGACTCATTAAGAAAAAGAGAGAGAAGAACCAGATCACCAAAATCAAAAATGAAAAAGGAGAGATTACAACGGATAATGCAGAAATCCAAAGGATTATAAGAGACTATTATGAACAACTCTATGGCAACAAACTGGACAACCTGGAAGAAATGGACAGTTTCTTAGAGAAGATTAATCTCCCAAGACTCAACCAGGAAGAAATAGAAACTATGAACAAGCCAATCACAAGCTCAGAAATCGACCTTGTGATCAAAAATCTACCCAAAAATAAAAGCCCAGGGCCGGATGGTTTCACAAGTGAATTCTACCAAACATTTAAAGAAGAGCTAATGCCTGTCCTTCTAAAACTCTTCCAAAAAATTGCCCAGGAAGGAACACTTCCAAACACATTCTACGAGGCCACCATCACCCTGATACCAAAGCCAGGCAAAGACATCACAAAAAAAGAAAATTATAGGCCAATTTCACTGATGAATCTAGATGCCAAAATCCTCAACAAAATCCTAGCAAACAGAATTCAGCAACACATAAAAAAGCTCATTCATCACGATCAAGTTGGGTTCATCCCAGGCATGCAAGGATTCTTCAACATCCGAAATCAATCAATGTGATACACCATATCAACAAATTGAAAGACAAAATCACATGATCATCTCAATAGATGCAGAAAAGCCTTTGACAAAGTACAGCATCCATTTATGATAAAAACTCTTCAAAAATGGGCATAGAAGGAACTTATCTTAACATAGTGAAAGCCATATATGAGAAGCCCACAGCGAACATTATCCTCAATGGTGAAAAATTCAAAGCATTCCCTCTAAGATCAGGAACAAGACAAGGGTGTCCACTTTCACCACTACTATTCAACATAGTCCTGGAAGTTCTAGCAACAGCAATAAGAGAAGAGAAAGAAATCAAAGGAATCCAGATTGGAAAAGAAGAAGTCAAACTCTCTTTGCAGATGACATGATATTATACATAGAAAATCCCAAAGACACTATTACAAAACTACTAGAGTTAATCAGCGAATTCAGCAAAGTTGCAGGATACAAAATCAATATACAGAAATCACTGGCATTCCTATACACAAACAATGAAAAATCAGAAAATGAAATCAAAGAGGCAATCCCCTTCACCATTGCAACCAAAAGAATCAAATATCTAGGAATAAACCTACCCAAAGAAACAAAAGAACTGTACACAGAAAATTACAAGACACTCATGAGAGACATTAAAGAAGAGTTAAACAGATGGAGAAATATTCCGTGTTTCTGGGTCGGGAGAATCAATATTGTGAAAATGACCATACTACCAAATGTCATCTATAGATTCAATGCGATCCCTATCAAACTTCCAATAACATTCTTCACAGAACTAGACCAACGAATAACACAGTTCATATGAAAACACAAAAGACCTCGAATAGCCAAAGCAATCCTCAGGAAGAAGAATGGAGCTGGGGGGATCAGCCTCCCCAACTTCAGACTCTACTACAAAGCAACAGTCATCAAGACAGTATGGTACTGGCACAAAAACAGAAATATCGACCAATGGAACAAGATCGAGAACCCAGAGATCAACCCACGCACCTATGGGTACCTTATTTTTGACAAAGGAGGCGAACATATAAAATGGGACAAAGACAGCCTTTTCAACAAATGGTGCTGGGAAAATTGGACAGCTACATGCAAGAAAATGAAGTTGGAACATACCCTGACACCATACACAAAGATCAACTCAAAATGGATTAAAGACTTAAATGTAAGGCCAGAAACCATCAAACTCTTAGAGGAGAATATAGGCAAAACCCTCAAGGACATCAATCAAAGCAAGATCTTCTCTGACCCACCTACTAGAATAGTGGAACTAAAAAGACAAATGAACATGTGGGACCTAATGAAACTTAAAAGCTTTTGTACAGCTAAAGAAATTACAAAAAAGCTGAACAAACAGCCCACAGAGTGGGAAAAAATCATAGCAAACGAAACAACAGACAAAGAATTAATTTCCAAAATCTACAAGCAACTCAGACAACTCAGCACTGGAAAAACGAACAACCCAATCAAAAAATGGGAAAAGGACCTAAACAGACACCTCTCCAACGATGACATACAGATGGCCCAAAAACACATGAAACGATGCTCAACTTCACCAATAATTAGAGAAATGCAAATCAAAACTACAATGAGATATCACCTCACACCCGTCAGAATGGCCATCATCCACAAATCGACAGACAATAAATGCTGGAGAGGCTGGAGAAAAGGAACCCAATAATGATACAGCCTCTAAAACACCAAAGAACTGAAAAATAAAAAGAGACATTAAAGAAGAGTTAAACAGATGGAGAAATATTCCGTGTTCTGGGTCGGAGAATCAATATTGTGAAAATGACCATACTACCAAATGTCATCTATAGATTCAATGCGATCCCTATCAAACTTCCAATAACATTCTTCACAGAACTAGACCAACGAATAACACAGTTCATATGAAAACACAAAAGACCTCGAATAGCCAAAGCAATCCTCAGGAAGAAGAATGGAGCTGGGGGGAGCAGCCTCCCCAACTTCAGACTCTACTACAAAGCAACAGTCATCAAGACAGTATGGTACTGGCACAAAAACAGAAATATCGACCAATGGAACAAGATCGAGAACCCAGAGATCAACCCACGCACCTATGGGTACCTTATTTTTGACAAAGGAGGCGAACATATAAAATGGGACAAAGACAGCCTTTTCAACAAATGGTGCTGGGAAAATTGGACAGCTACATGCAAGAAAATGAAGTTGGAACATACCCTGACACCATACACAAAGATCAACTCAAAATGGATTAAAGACTTAAATGTAAGGCCAGAAACCATCAAACTCTTAGAGGAGAATATAGGCAAAACCCTCAAGGACATCAATCAAAGCAAGATCTTCTCTGACCCACCTACTAGAATAGTGGAACTAAAAAGACAAATGAACATGTGGGACCTAATGAAACTTAAAAGCTTTTGTACAGCTAAAGAAATTACAAAAAAGCTGAACAAACAGCCCACAGAGTGGGAAAAAATCATAGCAAACGAAACAACAGACAAAGAATTAATTTCCAAAATCTACAAGCAACTCAGACAACTCAGCACTGGAAAAACGAACAACCCAATCAAAAAATGGGAAAAGGACCTAAACAGACACCTCTCCAACGATGACATACAGATGGCCCAAAAACACATGAAACGATGCTCAACTTCACCAATAATTAGAGAAATGCAAATCAAAACTACAATGAGATATCACCTCACACCCGTCAGAATGGCCATCATCCACAAATCGACAGACAATAAATGCTGGAGAGGCTGCGGAGAAAAGGGAACCCTCCTGCATTGCTGGTGGGAGTGTAAATTGATACAGCCTCTATGGAAGTCAGTCTGGAGATTTCTTAAAAAACTAAAAATAGAAGCACCATATGACCCAGCAATCCCACTCTTAGGCCTATACCCTGATGAAATCAAATCTGAAAGAAGCACCTGTACCCCAATGTTCATTGCAGCTCTCTATACAATAGCTAGAACATGGAAGGAACCTAGATGCCCATCGACAAACGAATGGATCCAAAAGCTCTGGTACATATATACAATGGAATACTACACAGCTGTAAAGAGAAATGCAGAAGAATCAGCCCTCATGAGGTGGCTGGATCTAGAACGTATCCTAAAAAGTGAAGTCAGTCAGAAAGAGAAGGACAAATACAGTATATTAACACATATATATGGAATCTAGTAGGATGGTGATGATGGCACATGCAGTGAAGCGACAGAAAGACAGACATGGACAGTGGACATATGGACATTGTGGGGAAGGAACAGTGGGTGAGAGGCGTAAGGGAAGTAGCATGAAGGCCTGTACTATCATAAGTGAAGAAAATAGCTCTAGTCATTGCTCTGTGAGAAAAGGGGATCCTTCAGGGGTGCTATGTGATGGTTGGGAGGGGAGGGAAGGGGGGGATATACATGTGACTAATCTGAGAATATGCATGTCTGTGAACAACAAAACTCTGTAAAAGTTAAAAGTAAAATAAAGGTTTAAAAAAAAAAAAATGTGCCATTTTAAGCCCAGCAGCCAAATTTTAATGCATTTATTAAAGGAGAAGCCATGTATTGGCTTTTTCAAGAGAAGGTTAACAAGTTTAAAAAATCAGATCTGATAACTATTCTTCTCTGTTTCTAATTTCTTGACATATTTATTTAATATGATTATCTATCAAGGACTCTATCAGTTACATGCTTAAACTTTCTAAGAAATTTTCTCAAATAAAACCTTTTGCTGAAATTGAGTTAACAAAGATCTATTTGTTTGTCTGACATTAAGCTGAGAATGACCACTTAAAGATGTATCTCAGACTTGAATCCTCTTTTGTTTATTTTGTGCTTGTTCTCTTCCCTGCTGTTGCCATAGTACCAAGGCAACAATAGATCATAAGACTAAGGGAAACAATGGGGAGAAAATCCATAGTGTGATTAAAATTACTTGGTTCTGGCACTGGCTATATAGACCATATGTGACATCTGAAGTAATTTTTCGATTATGCCATTTGTTAAACTCATTTTATTAAAGGATATGGATACATTAAGTCCCCGCTGATTCATATTCCTTCTAACCACAAAAGCATAAGCAACTAAAATTATCCTTTTTAAAAATTTTTTTGACAAATTACAAAGGGGTGAGGAAGAGGTGGAGAAGCACAGTATTTTAAATCTAATTTTCAAATTAATTCTGGACAAAAGCCCAAAGCATCAGCCAAAGAACATGAAAGGCAATACCACAAAAGGTCAACTCCAGAATTGTCTTTTCCTTATTCTTGTTTGAATTAAGAATTAGAAAAAAATATATACCTTTTATTCCCTTCTTAAATTCAGTTTTGCTTGGTGTCACTTGCAATTCTGAATGCTAGCATATCCATACTTGTCTCTCATTAGGCATGCTACGTGAGGCATGTGTGCCTCAGTGTAGGACTCATAGCATAAAAGCAACACCAGTGACTCCAAGGAATCTCTTTCATTACACCAGACCTGTACTGATTTTTCCAACGTATTATTAACAACATTTCACTCTGATTTACTTCATTTCCTAAAAATCTGTGCCTGGAGCCACACAAGCACACACCGAGTAAGATTCACCACCCAAACCAGTTTCCATGGAAACCAAGTAGTTCACTTATTGAAAATCAAGGCCTCGCATCTCCTGCAGAATTATCTTTGCCAACATCTTCCTGTATGTAACCCCAGTACAACCTAGCACTATTAGATCCTAATACCAAGAACTGGAGCTTATGTTCAAGGTTCAAGACTGGCCCAGCTAAGTCTTAAGATGAACTTTAACAAAACTTGAATGGAATGACACAGGCAGAATAAAGTTAACATTTATCATTGCACTTTCCATGTGTTCAATGTTTTTACATTTTATGCACTTTAAAAACAGTTCTTCTTTAAACAGTCATCAATCCTAGTGAATACAAACAGAATATGACTTATGAAAGTGATGTCTATGGTACTTTTTATGGGCAATGTGGTTCTAATGTGAAGATGACAAGCAGTATGACGATTGGAACTGCTATTGATGCACTTACAATAGACTTTGCTTATGCAGAAGTAGATCTGCTGGCTTTAATTTCTATCCCCTGCTACTTCAACAAAAAAATAAGAAGCATTCAGATAAGTAATCAGTAACAACTTCTACAGTAAATTAATGAGGGCTACAAATTCTTTGACCTATCTCTAATTGAGAGGTGTGGTCCATGTTTTGTCCTTGAGTTTTGGCAGACTCTGTGAGTATTTTGACCAATATAATATGAGGAAGTGATTGCCAGATTCTCAGCCTGAGAATTTGAAGACTGGTCAGTCTCATTTCTTGTACCTTGGAATTGCTCTAAGGGAAACAACTATTGTATAAAAATTGCAACTAAGCTAAGACCACCAACATGCTGGATTAAAGCTCATGCTATGACATGGAGAGGTCACTTGGAAAGAGAAATAATGTCCATCTTGCCCTTAGCTTTCCTACCATCCCAACCTAGGTTCTAGATATGTGTGTGAAGAAGCTATGCTGACATCAAGTCTTCAAATGACTCCAGTCTTAGTCACCTGTAACTTCATGAGAACCCAAGTGCCAAGTGGTCAACAATGACTAGCTGAGGCATATAATTATAAGAGATAATAAATTACTGTTAAAGCCATAGGTTTGGGGATGTTTCATTATTCAACACTAAATAACCAAACAGCTTCCACCAAAACGGAACTATTTATCTTGATGGATCACTAAAAATGAGTACTTATTTAGAAAAATAATTACCTCATCAATTTATTTCTCTCATACTCCTCACAACAACCTATATCCTTTCCATTCTTCAAATTCCTCATAAAATGTTTGAAAACTATGTATCTAATACTATCATTACCTTCAGTATTATTCTTCTGCATTTTCATAGCATTTGTGTATTATATTTGCATATTTCTGTAAGCATATTTACACCTTGCAAATAGTACTGTTCTTTCACAATACGGAATGCTCTTTTTTTTTTTTAAGGAAATCAAGTATTCCATCAAGGACATATAAACCTGCCTATAGTAATTCTCACAGGTCTATGGTACTTTTTATGGGCAATGTGGTTCTAATGTGAAGATGACAAGCAGTATGACGATTGGAACTGCTATTGATGCACTTACAATAGACTTTGCTTATGCAGAAGTAGATCTGCTGGCTTTAATTTCTATCCCCTGCTACTTCAACAAAAAAATAAGAAGCATTCAGATAAGTAATCAGTAACAACTTCTACAGTAAATTAATGAGGGCTACAAATTCTTTGACCTATCTCTAATTGAGAGGTGTGGTCCATGTTTTGTCCTTGAGTTTTGGCAGACTCTGTGAGTATTTTGACCAATATAATATGAGGAAGTGATTGCCAGATTCTCAGCCTGAGAATTTGAAGACTGGTCAGTCTCATTTCTTGTACCTTGGAATTGCTCTAAGGGAAACAACTATTGTATAAAAATTGCAACTAAGCTAAGACCACCAACATGCTGGATTAAAGCTCATGCTATGACATGGAGAGGTCACTTGGAAAGAGAAATAATGTCCATCTTGCCCTTAGCTTTCCTACCATCCCAACCTAGGTTCTAGATATGTGTGTGAAGAAGCTATGCTGACATCAAGTCTTCAAATGACTCCAGTCTTAGTCACCTGTAACTTCATGAGAACCCAAGTGCCAAGTGGTCAACAATGACTAGCTGAGGCATATAATTATAAGAGATAATAAATTACTGTTAAAGCCATAGGTTTGGGGATGTTTCATTATTCAACACTAAATAACCAAACAGCTTCCACCAAAACGGAACTATTTATCTTGATGGATCACTAAAAATGAGTACTTATTTAGAAAAATAATTACCTCATCAATTTATTTCTCTCATACTCCTCACAACAACCTATATCCTTTCCATTCTTCAAATTCCTCATAAAATGTTTGAAAACTATGTATCTAATACTATCATTACCTTCAGTATTATTCTTCTGCATTTTCATAGCATTTGTGTATTATATTTGCATATTTCTGTAAGCATATTTACACCTTGCAAATAGTACTGTTCTTTCACAATACGGAATGCTCTTTTTTTTTTTTTAAGGAAAACAAGTATTCCATCAAGAGAGCATATAAACCTGCCTATAGAAAATAGGACTTCTCACATGGTAGAATATGTTTTCTTTTAGCACCAAGCTTGGGGTTTGCACAAAACTGACATTTAAAAAAATAAAGTTTTATTGTGTCTCTTCTTTGTGTGTGTCTGTCTCTTTTTTTAAGGCCACTATTTCTCACTTTATCTACGTTAAAGGGAGACTTAGGGAAAACTCCTTAAAAGCATTCTCACCTCCTTCCCTTGTTTATATTACAGTCTTTTCTGAGCATGCAGCTGCCTTCAACCTTCTCATTTCATTAGCCTTGCATGGAGAAATAGAGAGCAACTGATATTCCCCAAGGTGGTACTGTGTCTCTAGTTTTGAAATTGGATAGACACTTTAACTACATGTTTATTCAGGAAAATAGCCACTTTTACATAGATCAGCATTTTCCAAACACTCCTCCTAGAGTCTATTTAAATCTTAAATCACCAGCTTGGTACCTGCACATACCTATATAATAGAGAAGAACATGCAAAATAAGATCAGATTGCTGAAAAGCAGACCTTAACCTATGGGAATTATTTTTCTTTGTCCCATGTATTACAGTATTAATTCAACAACATTTCTAAAGTGGAACTATGCTTATACAAGCAGATAAATAATTAGGAAGCACAGAAATCATTACTTCCTAAGGTGCCCACAACAAGATTTAATGCAATGTATAGAAAAATATGAGAAATGATTACTTTTTTTTACTGAATTAAATCCAGCAACATTTCTAAAAAGAGAAATGAATACTTCCATGTTCACTGGTAAAGAACATAACTGTATATAAAGAAAAATCTCATTTTTCACCCATTGAAATAGTCTCTGAGTGTGTGTGTTTGAGGAGGGGTATAGCTGGAAAATTAACACGTTTATTCTTAATTAATAAAATATCATCTTAAGATGAGAAAACACTCCACGTCTACTAACATTTGACTTTGTGTGGAATGAAGCTGAAGGAACTAAAATGACTTGGGTAAATTCTGAGTTTAAAACTACTTTTAAATGTATATAATGCTGCCAATCGACACTACATATTAACAACCATTAGGTAAAATGAGTTCATTATTGAAACATGTAAGTCTCAAAATCTAGGTCACAGAACATAGTACAGTATAAATTACAAAAAATTTTCAAAAATCAATCATGGACCCAAAAGTTGAAGGCTTTAAAGGATTGCCTGTTTTACTGAAGCATTGATTTGGGAAAACAAAAAGTAATAGTTTTATGATATAACTGTTTACCTGGTAGATACTACACTTTAATAAAACCCAATTATTTCTAGTAATTTACATTATAAGAGCCACAAAGACCTATCTGAACTAAAGGATTTTTTGTGATTGCTAATTAATTAAGTTTCTTTTTTGTAAAATGTATCATGAAGTTCTGTCTTCTTGTTCAGACAATGGCTCCACGTGGATGATTGAACTAAACAAGTAGAAATTTACAAGAAAGACCATCTCCTTGGAAAATAACAATCTTGCTTATCCAGAGTTTCTACAAGATAATATATTCTGAGTCAATATAAATATGAGAGGAGGGACTTTCTTGGATCCCTGGTCGAGGAACTAGAGCGCACAACTAAGACCTGGCAAAGCCAAAATAATTAAATAAAACAAAAAATTTCTTTAAAGTGAGTGGAAAAGTATTATCTCAGTCTTGGATAGTATTCCAGGACTATAGCACTCCAAAGGCTAAATGCTCAACTAGGACTATGCTTTACCTCTGAAGGGACCCTTAGAGGGGTCTAACATCTAAGGGGTTAGGAAGGTTTCCAGTCTTTGGCAGGACTTTCCTATAGAAGCTTTACTCAATAGTTTGCCATGAGAGAATCTGATCAACACAATGGGCAAAGGCTGTACGCCCCCAATCCTAAGGTCTGCCTTCACAATATGTTCCAGGTATTCTTTAAAGAGAAACTCAACCCTAAATATCAGACGATAACTGGCATATCTGTGACTGACCACTGTTACTTAAAGGAGATTTAAAGAGTAGTAGAGGAAAGGAAAATACTGCAAAAGAGATTTCGTTGACTCAAAAGGGAAAATGAAAGGTACTATAGTTTGATTACCAAACAGTCAACTCACTCTGCACACTTACAACTACTTTTAAATGTATATAATGCTGCCAATCGACACTACATATTAACAACCATTAGGTAAAATGAGTTCATTATTGAAACATGTAAGTCTCAAAATCTAGGTCACAGAACATAGTACAGTATAAATTACAAAAAATTTTCAAAAATCAATCATGGACCCAAAAGTTGAAGGCTTTAAAGGATTGCCTGTTTTACTGAAGCATTGATTTGGGAAAACAAAAAGTAATAGTTTTATGATATAACTGTTTACCTGGTAGATACTACACTTTAATAAAACCCAATTATTTCTAGTAATTTACATTATAAGAGCCACAAAGACCTATCTGAACTAAAGGATTTTTTGTGATTGCTAATTAATTAAGTTTCTTTTTTGTAAAATGTATCATGAAGTTCTGTCTTCTTGTTCAGACAATGGCTCCACGTGGATGATTGAACTAAACAAGTAGAAATTTACAAGAAAGACCATCTCCTTGGAAAATAACAATCTTGCTTATCCAGAGTTTCTACAAGATAATATATTCTGAGTCAATATAAATATGAGAGGAGGGACTTTCTTGGATCCCTGGTCGAGGAACTAGAGCGCACAACTAAGACCTGGCAAAGCCAAAATAATTAAATAAAACAAAAAATTTCTTTAAAGTGAGTGGAAAAGTATTATCTCAGTCTTGGATAGTATTCCAGGACTATAGCACTCCAAAGGCTAAATGCTCAACTAGGACTATGCTTTACCTCTGAAGGGACCCTTAGAGGGGTCTAACATCTAAGGGGTTAGGAAGGTTTCCAGTCTTTGGCAGGACTTTCCTATAGAAGCTTTACTCAATAGTTTGCCATGAGAGAATCTGATCAACACAATGGGCAAAGGCTGTACGCCCCCAATCCTAAGGTCTGCCTTCACAATATGTTCCAGGTATTCTTTAAAGAGAAACTCAACCCTAAATATCAGACGATAACTGGCATATCTGTGACTGACCACTGTTACTTAAAGGAGATTTAAAGAGTAGTAGAGGAAAGGAAAATACTGCAAAAGAGATTTCGTTGACTCAAAAGGGAAAATGAAAGGTACTATAGTTTGATTACCAAACAGTCAACTCACTCTGCACACTTACAACTATACTTCTTATATTATCCTAACTGATGGTCAACTTCATCATTCTCTGCAACCCGGAAACCATTCCTTTGGTAACTCACTTCAGACTCAGTATATCTTGAACAAGAATTTAATGTTATATACCTAATTGCAAGGGAAAATAAAGTTTGCTCAAAGAGAGTTCCAAATATTTTAATAAAGAAATCAGTGTATTACACCCTAAATTAAAACTGTCATGTACTGAACATGTTGTCAATTGACAGAATGTGATACTTTCTAACAAATACTGGAAGAAAATGCATGTGCAGAAGAGGTAACAAGTATATGGAGCAAGATTGTATTTTGTTCATTCCTGTATTTTTTCCACTAGTTCTGCTTGGTCACTTTTTACAGATTAATGTGTATGTTTGTTGTTTTTCAACTTTAATTCAAAGGCAGAAGGAGAAAAGGTGGCACTAAGGAGAATTTGCAATAGTTTGGAGCCACATACCCTTAGGATAATCTCCACTCTAAATTCCAAATAGAAACGAATTCCTACACAATTATTTACACTGACTATCCACGACTTAGTAAAAATGGGGAATCTATAACAAAAACATTAATCACAAAGAATCCCATTCTTTCTAAATGGTAAGTTTTATACAATTTTTATAACTCCTAATGTATACCACATCACTAAAAAGCACTTATGAACTGTGGGGCTGTGTCAACTAGAAATCAGCATGCAATTGATCACTTGCTTTGTCATGGGCAACCACTGGAGAATTCTCGGGCATATATTGGGCTTTAGGATATAGAGAAATTAGTGAAGATGAAGAAGAAGACTCAGATGATCCTCAAACCCCAGATAAGCTTGTGAGACCTAGGATCTGCCCTCTAGAAAGTGATGTTAGCTCAGATGGGGCTGAAGAGTGGGTGAATATGATGATACCCAAGGGAGGCCTATATACTAACCCTAAAGGAAAGAAGTTTGTCTCTAAGAGAAGTTACAGCCAGGTGAGCCTTGCAAGGCTTGTCCTCCAGTGATAAGGAATTTGTGACTCACCAGAGTTTCACCTGTAAGCGAAGCTTGAAAGCTATTGGCTCATAAGGAAAGCCCTAGTGGCAACATTCCAACTTTATCTGTTTACTTTCTTAAGAATAGGTTAGCTTAGTCCTTGGCCTGAGGAACCTGCTTGGGTCTAGTTCCTGTTGTAATCCAGGAGCAGTGTTTTTTTTCCTTAGGTTATGAGTTCGAATAGAGAAAAGATTAGTTTGCCCTTTAAATAAATGTGATTTATTAGATTATAAGTGAAAACAAAACTAAAATATATACAGCTGTGATTAAATGGCTAAGGGTTTTTCCTATAAAGTGGGGAGAGTAGATTGTGCGGGAGGCTTGCTCATGGAAATCGGCTATTCTGATGTGAGACGGAGACTCTCCAGCTCTGGGGTAAGAATATCTGTTTGCATTTGATTGAGTTCTGATTAGTTCTGATTAGTTCTGATTATCTGTGCTTACCTTTATTTGATGATTAATAAACCCACTCTTGGTTTGACAATGCTTGAGACCACAACACTTTATTGTCGAGGTCCGAGGCTCACACCCTGAGGGGACCACACCATGTTCGCGAAAAGGTCTCTGAGCTATTTAATATAGTGTCTCTGAGCGAGAACTAGTGAGAATAGTAATCAGAGTAAGCTCCGACACGGTGCCCGTGATAGCTTCACTTAACATCTTCCTCTGCCACATTTCCCTTGATATTGGCTTTATCTTACCAATTTCAGTTACGCAGACTTCTCACATTCTTTGAATTTGTTCTCATCAAAATTTGTTCATTTAAAAAGGGAATGGGCTTCCCTAGTGGTCCAGTGGGTAAAGAGTCCACCTTGCAGTGCAAGGGGCACCAGTTCGATCCTTGACCTGGGAAGGTCACACGTGTCATGGAGCGCTGGACCAGTGTGTCCAATTACCAGCCAGCACTCTGGAGAGCATGCAGCCAGAGCAAGTGCTCTGCAATGAGAGAGGACGGTGCATTGGGAGGCCCACACCAGCCAAAAGAATAAAATAGATGGAAGAAAATAAATGAATGATGGCATAGAGGCAAAAAATAGGTAAATATTAAAAAAAGAGAGAATAAAATTACATGTATCTTAATGCCCACTAGTATTTGTTATAGTTAAGATATCCAGAAATATCTGACCTTAAAATAGAGAAGAAAACTTCAAGCTAAACTAAAGTGTTTCTAAATTTTAAGATTTTAGCCATTAGCAATCCAGGGGGAAAGCAAAGAAACTTCTTGGAGCCCCTAAAACCTGGCATATTCCTGAGATTAACCATGGCAAACTGTCCAGATGTACCTAACAGTGTTTATGTTTTAGTTTAGAACCAAGTTCAAGAAGAGAATTTCATATCTTATGACACCAACCTTTGCAGAAAGTATAGTAAAGCTGAGAGCAGAGTAAAAAAGGGCATAAATGAGGTTGAGACAGTTGTTTAACATCACTGTGTCTCAATTTCTTTATACTTGAGAGAGCTTGGAACAACTTTCAATGTGCAATTAAAGCAGATAGTAAAGATAAAGCACAGGTCACAGAGCCTGCAGGATAGGAAGCGCTGGACAAATCATGGCCATAATTTTAATCATATATAAGAAATTCAGAAAACTACTGAACTATCATATCAAGACATAGAAAAGTAGTAATGGAAATCCAGGATAAAAGTAGAGAGTGATACCTGGCACAGAGTACAGTGATACCATCCTTCTAACTGACCAGTGACACAAGGCCTGTGCTAAGAGGTTTTATGGGCCAGAGGCAAGGTCACACCTCAGTCTATACAGCCTGATCATGTAAAGATATGCTGAGAAAGCAGTAGTGTAAAGCCAATTGGCAGAGACATTCCTATGTAATAAAAGCCAAAAAGTCTTTGTCTACAAAGTTGTTATCAGGAAATCAAACCTGAATATTCATTGGAAGGACCGATGCTGAATCTGAAGGTCCAATATTTTGTCCACCCAATGCAAAGAGATGACTCGCTGGAAAAGACCCTGATGCTAGGAAGGAGTGAAGGCAGGAAGAGAAGGGGATAACAGAGAATGAGATGGCTGGATGACATCACCAACTCAATGGACAGGAGTTTGAGCCAGCTTTAGGAGATGGTAAATCACAGGGAAGCCTAGTGTGCTGCTGTCCATGGGATCACAAAGAACTGGACACATCTGAGTGACTAAATAAAAAAAAATACAGATAGCACAGATCTTTTCTACATATCTCCCAAATTTCTTTGGAGCATTATTCCATTTTTTTTGCAGGTCCTGTACATGACCATTAGTTCTTCATGAGTTTGTTTCCCATCTCTTTCAGTAAACAATGTTGTTTGTTCACAGACTCTACTTAGTTTACCTTCTTTGCCCTTGTGTATATCTCAAGAAAAAATGCCCTGTATGCATAAAGAGTTCAACTGCTAAAAGTTATTGATGGCTCTGTTGCACCCATTTGATTGCAGATCTGCCTGAAGACGTTATTTCCACGTTGGTTCTGGGTTCTTGTAACTAGCTACCTATAAAAATTTGCCACTAATGCTGATTTTAATCATTTTCCTAAAAGATACCCAGATATCATAATAAGAAACTTTACCTGAAGTTAAATGCTAGAAAAAGAAAAGTATGTAACAGAGATGCGTGTTTATCTATTTGTGCATGACTGTAAACTGTTACTATTATTATTATCTATTTGGGAGAAATAATCAAGTACCTTTGAACAGAAGCTTACCATTTTATAACCTTTCCCCAGTCTTTGTCTTGAAACAAGTGAAACCTTTTCCCCACATTGAAATAGAGTTGATACATACATTTCTATATGTTCAAGGTATACAACATACTGATTTGACTCAAAATGACTACCATCACTGTATTAATTACACTTCCATCACATTTATGGGAAATGATTCTTTTCTGTGGTAGGAATTTTTAAGATTGACTCTATAAACAACATTCAAGTATAACTTCCAGTATTATTAGATATAATCACCATTCTATATTAGACCACCAAACTTGCTAATCTTATAACTGGGAGTGGTGCACTTTGATTAATAAGTATTCAATCCTCTACCCCTTAACTCCTAGTAAGCACAACTCTAGTCTGTTTGTCCTATTTAGATTCTACATGTAAATGATACACTGGAAGAGAAGGGGATAACAGAGAATGAGATGGCTGGATGACATCACCAACTCAATGGACAGGAGTTTGAGCCAGCTTTAGGAGATGGTAAATCACAGGGAAGCCTAGTGTGCTGCTGTCCATGGGATCACAAAGAACTGGACACATCTGAGTGACTAAATAAAAAAAAATACAGATAGCACAGATCTTTTCTACATATCTCCCAAATTTCTTTGGAGCATTATTCCATTTTTTTTGCAGGTCCTGTACATGACCATTAGTTCTTCATGAGTTTGTTTCCCATCTCTTTCAGTAAACAATGTTGTTTGTTCACAGACTCTACTTAGTTTACCTTCTTTGCCCTTGTGTATATCTCAAGAAAAAATGCCCTGTATGCATAAAGAGTTCAACTGCTAAAAGTTATTGATGGCTCTGTTGCACCCATTTGATTGCAGATCTGCCTGAAGACGTTATTTCCACGTTGGTTCTGGGTTCTTGTAACTAGCTACCTATAAAAATTTGCCACTAATGCTGATTTTAATCATTTTCCTAAAAGATACCCAGATATCATAATAAGAAACTTTACCTGAAGTTAAATGCTAGAAAAAGAAAAGTATGTAACAGAGATGCGTGTTTATCTATTTGTGCATGACTGTAAACTGTTACTATTATTATTATCTATTTGGGAGAAATAATCAAGTACCTTTGAACAGAAGCTTACCATTTTATAACCTTTCCCCAGTCTTTGTCTTGAAACAAGTGAAACCTTTTCCCCACATTGAAATAGAGTTGATACATACATTTCTATATGTTCAAGGTATACAACATACTGATTTGACTCAAAATGACTACCATCACTGTATTAATTACACTTCCATCACATTTATGGGAAATGATTCTTTTCTGTGGTAGGAATTTTTAAGATTGACTCTATAAACAACATTCAAGTATAACTTCCAGTATTATTAGATATAATCACCATTCTATATTAGACCACCAAACTTGCTAATCTTATAACTGGGAGTGGTGCACTTTGATTAATAAGTATTCAATCCTCTACCCCTTAACTCCTAGTAAGCACAACTCTAGTCTGTTTGTCCTATTTAGATTCTACATGTAAGTGATACACTAGAGTATAAAATATTCTCAATAGGTTTAATTAACTGGCATCATGAAAAAGAAACATATTTTGATTTTAATTAGAGCAAGAAAAAAGAAAAATCTCTGCCTTCCTAAATTTGTGATTTCCCTAGCCTCCAAAGAATCCAAAATAAAAACATGTAAGATGAAATTATCATGATATTATATTTATTAAACAAAAATTTAAGAAGAAAGTTTTCATGAGTTATATTAGTAATTCTCAAAGCAGTTTATATACTGGTTGAGGGTGGAAGCCAGCTTAATTAAGGCAGCTGGTTGTGCCTGCAAACTGATGGGGCCTGTGCCACATAGCCAGAGGAACACCAACTCCTTAAAGCTTGAGTAGTTGAATAAACCCATCAGAATCAATCCAAATCAAAAATAGAGGTGGTAGTAGTCTAGTATAAAGCAAAAGAGAAATCATTCAGTTGATTTTTAAAAATTAGTATTTCCTGAGTACTGACATAGTCATTAATTGAACAAACATCTTTTTTAAGTTACTATGATGTGTCCTGCACTGTTTTAGAGCTCTCTAGAGGTAAGATAGTGAAAAAGACAGAATATGACCCTTGTCCTCCTTGAGCTTGCATTCCAGAAAACAAGACAGACAATAAATAAAATTAAATAAATGAATAATGCAGTATGTCAGATGGTGGTATACGCTATGTAGAAAAATAAAGCAAGGGAAGAGAATATGTACTTACACAATGTCAGTATATGTGAGGTGGTGATGCAGTTTTGAATAACATAGTCACCTCAAGTTTCTCTGAGAACTTGATCTAGTAACAAAGGCTTGAAGGAATGGAGAGAGCAAAGAGTGAAGATATCTAGGGAGAAAGATTCCAGACCAAGGGTAGAAAAACCAAGGCACTATGGGGAAAAGAAGAAAAGTAGAAGATAGGGATAGTGTCCTAGAGGAACTTAGTATCTGGTTGGGTAGGGAAAAAATGTGTGCATATGAGGTCAGTCACTCAGTTGTGTCCAACTCTTTATAACCCCATGGACTGTAGCCCACCAAGCACCTCTGTCAATGGGATCTCCCAGGCAAGAATACTGTAGCCAGTTGCCATTTCCTCCTCCAGGGGGTCTTCCTGACACAGAGATCACTATAATAGGCTAGAGAGGTCTCAAAACAGTGTTCTGTTTCTCAGATGTAACATGAAAGAATTAGTGACTGTGAGATTTAACTCATCATGGAAGACAAACTTTAAGCCTGAAAAGTATAGTCCTCCATAAGTAAACTCCAGTATAATTCAGGCCAAGGGCAGAAAAAGTAAGGGACTATAAGGAAAGGGAGAAAAGTGGAAGATAAGGGTATTGTTCTAGAAGAACTTAGTATCTAGTTCTAAAGTTATTGGTGACTCACTCCCTCTAGGAGGCTGTATCTCCCTATTTTAGTTCTGTGAAATCAGTACAGCTAGAAAAACATAATGACAAACATTTTTTCCAAAATTTAAACTGACAGGCTCCTGATTCAGTGACTCTGAAAGGCCGACATTCCTCAGAGCAGTAAAACATTAGGAGAGAACCTTATAAATTGTCTTTCTAGTACTGACATCATTTTACTTAGTTATTAGCTGGTCAGAATGCAGATTTATATCCCAGCCCTTTCTATCCTTAAATATAAAAATTCTTCCTGCCAATTTTGCCAATTTCTATTTACCAGCCATTGATTTTTCTAGTATGTTTCTAAATGGAGCTTGAAATTAACATGTCTTTTCCTTTTATTCACTTTCCTCTATCCTGGCAGCATCAATGGCCAGTCTGAGAAAGGGATCTGATTTGTGGGTAGAAGATGAGTGTTATCACTGGAACTATTCTGCTCTGGCATTCATGTCAAGTTTAGGGGAAATCAGATTACCCTAGTGTGTAAAGAAAACATTTTCCATACCATTTACCCTGCACATAATCCTGCGTCCATCCTAAGTTTAAGAGAAAGGGTTAAAAAAATTTAAACATACTTTAGAAATCTGTACATAGACAAAGTAAAAGATTGGCAAAGAACTCTCAACTGAAAGTGGAATTGAGGGAATGGTGTTTGTCTGTATAATTGGATGCAACTAATTTGAAAGTATTGATAATAATTCTCTTCAGAGTGATAAAGACGTTTCTAAGAGTATCTAAAACTACAGGGGAAAACTATGTAAACTCTGATTCTCAAGCCTCCTTATACATACCAGAAGGACTCACTCATCTATATCATAAACTTTCCATTTTTGAAATCAAGTTTTATGACCTTTATTTGAATTTTTCACTGCCTTTCCCTACAGGAAGATTATACACCCTTACCCTATTGACTTCTGTACTAGACATGTGACTTGCTGTGATCAATGCAACACAAGTAGAAATAATGTGTGCTACTTCCTATAACTTTTTTTTTGACTGTGTTTCAATAAAATTTTATTTACAAAAACAGGCAACAGGCTAGATTTGGCCCAAAAGCTGTAGTTTACCAATCTCTGGCATAATCCAAAGAGTTAATTCACATGAGGTAGAACACTAGGCA
Organism: Tragulus kanchil; assembly: GCA_022376925.1. Classification (NCBI taxonomy): domain Eukaryota; kingdom Metazoa; phylum Chordata; class Mammalia; order Artiodactyla; family Tragulidae; genus Tragulus; species Tragulus kanchil. Next base: position 57,355,266 of record JAIOJX010000001.1, on the reverse strand, counting down.
CATCTTATTTCCTCAATAAGCATTAGCTTCTTCTTTTTACCTACTTTTTAAATTTATTTTTATTTTTTTATTTTTTATTTTTTTAATTTTGTTGCTTTCTCTTTTTTTTGGCAACCATTTCTACTGATCTTTCATTTATTTATCTTCGTTCTTCGACCTGTGTGGGCCTCCCATTGCAGTGGCCTCTCTCATTGCAGAGCACCAGCTCTGGGCGCGTGTGCTCCAGAGCTCTGGCTTAATAGTTGGACACATTGGTCCAGTCGCTCCAAGGCAAGTGGGATCTTCCCAGGCCAGGGATTGAACCGGCGCCTGCTTCACTGCAAGGTGGTGTCCTTACCCAATGGACCACCAGGGAAGCCCTAAATTTATTTATTTTTAATTGAAGGATAACTGCTTTACAATAGTGATTTCTTTTCTGCTATACATCAATGTGAATTAAGAGAAAAACACATACACATGGAATCAAGAGAGATGGTATGGATGAGCCTATTTGCAGAGTAGCAATGGAAATGAAGACCTAGAGAACAGACAGATGGACATGAGGGGTAAGTAGGAAAGAGAAGCTGGGACAAATGGAGTACCATGGAAGATTGGCAAAGAACTCTCAACTGAATGGATAAATGGTGTTTGTCTGTATAATTGGATGCAACTAATTTGAAAGTATTGATAATAATTCTCTTCAGAGTGATAAAGACGTTTCTAAGAGTATCTAAAACTACAGGGAAAACTATGTAAACTCTGATTCTCAAGCCTCCTTATACATACCAGAAGGACTCACTCATCTATATCATAAACTTTCCATTTTTGAAATCAAGTTTTATGACCTTTATTTGAATTTTTCACTGCCTTTCCCTACAGGAAGATTATACACCCTTACCCTATTGACTTCTGTACTAGACATGTGACTTGCTGTGATCAATGCAACACAAGTAGAAATAATGTGTGCTACTTCCTATAACTTTTTTTGGAGACTGTGTTTCAATAAAATTTTATTTACAAAAACAGGCAACAGGCTAGATTTGGCCCAAAAGCTGTAGTTTACCAATCTCTGGCATAATCCAAAGAGTTAATTCACATGAGGTAGAACACTAGGCACATCTTATTTCCTCAATAAGCATTAGCTTCTTCTTTTTACCTACTTTTTAAATTTATTTTTATTTTTTTATTTTTTATTTTTTTAATTTTGTTGCTTTCTCTTTTTTTTGGCAACCATTTCTACTGATCTTTCATTTATTTATCTTCGTTCTTCGACCTGTGTGGGCCTCCCATTGCAGTGGCCTCTCTCATTGCAGAGCACCAGCTCTGGGCGCGTGTGCTCCAGAGCTCTGGCTTAATAGTTGGACACATTGGTCCAGTCGCTCCAAGGCAAGTGGGATCTTCCCAGGCCAGGGATTGAACCGGCGCCTGCTTCACTGCAAGGTGGTGTCCTTACCCAATGGACCACCAGGGAAGCCCTAAATTTATTTATTTTTAATTGAAGGATAACTGCTTTACAATAGTGATTTCTTTTCTGCTATACATCAATGTGAATTAAGAGAAAAACACATACACATGGAATCAAGAGAGATGGTATGGATGAGCCTATTTGCAGAGTAGCAATGGAAATGAAGACCTAGAGAACAGACAGATGGACATGAGGGGTAAGTAGGAAAGAGAAGCTGGGACAAATGGAGTACCATGGAAGCATATACACTACCAAATGTAAAATAGATAGTCAACGGAAATTTGCGGTATGAGCCAGGGAACTCAAACTGTGACTCTGTAACAACCTAGAGGGGTGGGAAGGGTGGGAAGTAGCAGGGAGGTTCAAGAGGGATGGGCTATATATATATATATATATATATATATATATATATACACCTAGGGCTAATTCCTAGAACTTTTAGAAACAATCAATTGATCTAGCACCTTATTCTTTTCCCTCCATTGAACATGCCAATGCCCCAGAAATGGACTGTTCTTTGAGTCTATATTCAGAGTGAAGAGGACATGGAGCAGAGATGCAGTCAACCTGCAGAAAACTCCTAAGTGATCAATGAATCTTTCATTTTGTAAGCCACTGAGATTTGGGGGTTGTTTATTACTGTTGCATAACCTAAGTTAACAAACACAAATTCTGAGAGGTAAAATAATAAATAATATATATATATATGTGTGTGTGTGTGTGTGTGTGTGTGTGTGTGTGTGTGTGTGTGTGTGTGTGTGTGTATGTGTATGTGTGTGAATTTAATGACACTGTTAAAAACCATGTATTTATGTATATAAAGTGTCCATATATACATACACTTTTTTTTTAATTTTTACTTTTTCTTTCTACAGAGTTTTGTTGTTTACAGATAACACACATTTTAAATTTTCTCACTTTGAAGTTCCATTTATATTGCTTACCTCTAGTTGCTTGGATGTGAGTTTGCCTGTATGTTGGTTCTGCGGTGTATTATTTTTTTGGTGGTAAAGTTTCTAATATGTTTTATCAATTTTATTTTTGAGCTCAACTTTTGTGAAGATGTCAGCATATTTTCTGGATAAGATAAAAACAGACCAGGCTTCCCTGGTAGCTCAGTGGTAAACAGTTAACCTGCCAATGTAGGAGATACAGGTTCTATCCCTGATCTAGGAAGATCCCACATGCTGTACAGCAACTAAGCCCATGACCCACACCTATGGAGCCTGTGCTTTAGAGCCTTGGAGTCACAACTATTGAGCCCATGTGCCTCACCTACTGAAGCCCGTGTGCCCTGGAGCCCGAGTTCTACAACATGATAAGTCATCATCACAACAAGAAGCCTGCTCACCTCAACTAAAGAGTAGCCCCCACTCCCTGCAACTAGAGAAGAGACTATAGCAGCAGTGAAAACCCAGAATTGCCAAAAATAAATAAAATGCAATTCTAAATAAATAAGTTAAAAACCAAAACAAAAAAAACAGACCATGGATTTTTTTAAAGTTATTTTTTTTATTTTGTTTTTTAGAAATTTTTAGAGTGCTGTTGTTCACAGACATGTATGCTCCCAGATCAGTCATATCAGACCATGGATTTTGATGGCCTCCTCTTTTACAACTTCATAGATGCTTCTTCCTAAGTACTGAAAGATTCACCATTTCCAAACCAGTTTTTCAATTCATTTATTTAGATTGAGGTCTTTAAAAATCAAGGATCAGGTTCTATTCTGTCAGGAGAGACTATCTAACAGATCTTCATGAATGGCACAGCACTTTTCCAGCTCTGCGAAATATGTACCAAACCGAATTCCCATTCATCTCCCTTAAACAGCTTCTAATCTTGATAAGAGTCTAGAAGCAGATTTAGCACATGCATAATGAAGCTAAGATTTCAAGGCCTCACTTGGATGGACTCCTTCCATGGTACAAGGAATGGCCCTGGAAATGTAGCCACATGGTCATGGGTTTTAGAAAAATTGAAATGATAATTTTTAAGGAGAGCTTTAAAATTGTACACATTTTCAGGTCCCAGAAAACTTGAAATCACTCATGCGATCAACCTATAAAAGATTTAATTCCCAACAGCTAAGGAAAGGTGTGTTTTGAGCCCAGATCCTCCACACTCCGTACCGATTCAATAATCACTTCAATTTAGCTGTGGTTCCTTCCTCATTTCCAACATCTGGAGATACCTTTCTTTCTTCCAGGTTTGATTATACTCCATTTTAAAAAATACCTTTTGTAAAATATTCTGTTTGCTTGTACTAGAAGAGCATTTCTTTTCTGCTTGGTCCATCACTTTGGTCAGAATTTATTCATGACACTAAATTATACAGGATTCCTCAACAGCAGACACAACTTGTAAGTGTGTCTTACAATGTCTACCATGAGTTATCTTCCAGGTTTGTGAAGAATACAATATAAGACAAGTCTATGATTTCTGCCTTTAAAGAACTTGTAATTTAATTGAGATAATAAGCTTAATTCACACAAAATAGTTTAATTTCATTAAAGTGTACAGAAGTGTTCCTTCAAGATGGTGATTGCCATAAAAGTCAGGAAGTTCTGATGTATAAAGTGGATTAACTATAAGATTAAGAATCATTCACACCAATACTTTGGGAATATCTATGATGTCTCAGTTTGCATTCTAATTACCACTGTGTGTCTTATTTGGAATTCATCCAAGGCCTTACTGTTCCTTTTGCACAGAGGAATTCAGAATTAGGTACATTACACTAGTAAAAAGTACAAAAATGTTTAAGAAAAAAACCCAGAATGATTATAGTCGTTTAGCATTTTAAAATAATAAAAATTTTATTTAGAGTTAAATCATCCATAGTAATGATAAAAAATGATGTCAGAGTTAGAGAGGATCTTAAAGGTCAACAAGACAATTTTTTTTTATTTTATAGATGAAGAAATTAAGGACAAAAGAAACCAAATGACAGTTCATTTTTCTATATTTCTACTTTTGTGTTTCATTTTTATAATGTGACAGCAGAAAAATATATCATTAGGAAAAATTGAACAGGCTAGCTGCAGGTTTCCTTCTACATTTTAACAGTTATAAAGGCAACTTCCTTATAAAAGAAAAAACATCAGTGGACAACTTGAGCATAAAATATTTCTAAACAAATGTCCTGAGTAAACAGTCTAATTTACTGAGATTTATATGATATGGGCATCACAGTTAATCTATTTTCACAGAGAACTCAAGACTTTGGTGTCATTTATATAATAGAGAAAGGAAGCACTCCATAAGGCATACAAATGCCTTCCGTACTTGCAACTGACAATCTGGAGATGACTGAAAACAAAATAAAAAAGACTTAAGTTTTCCTGAAGACAACATTCTCTCTTAGGAAGAGAGAATAGAAAGAACAGTTACCAGAGAGCAAGGCATCCTGAGAAAAATAAGAGAGAAAAAATAATGCCACCCTGACAATTTTCCTTAATAGCTTAAGAGACAGTTCCAGTGATTGCAAGATATGGTGGGGAGACGTGCAGGACAGCCAGTAAAGGGAAGTAGTAGTTTAGAGCACAGACTTTAGAATCAGTCAAAACAGGGAGTGAATCCCAATTGTCCTATTTATGATGTGGCCTTGTGCCAGATAGTTAGCTTCTCTGATTCTCAGCTCTCTCATCTATAAATTTATAGTCTCTCATTTTTAATAATTGAGATAAGGTGCTTAATATAGTAATCGGCACACAATAGTCACTCAATACATGTCAGTCATTATTGTTGTTCACAGTTAAAAATAAACATGATATAAATATAAGAACACATTCCAAAGCCATATATTGACTCCACCACCCCGTAACTCTTCACAATCACGAATAATCACAACTCTCTTATATTTTTAAATAAAGTGAGCTTTCTTAGTATTCCCCTCATGGAGCTGTTGTGAGGATAAAATGAGATAATGCATATAAAATGCTTAGCACAGCACCTGGCACACTGTAAGCTCTCAAGAAGTAGTCACTATTCTTACTCACTGAACTGACTGCTGGCTCCACACTCATTTGATCTGTAGCCTTATTCAGGGAAGTGAGTGTGAAATAGCTGCAAGGGCAATATATTACTGCAGTGATAATGGAAAAAGCAACATCCCAGGAGTATATGTTACCACGGGGTCTCTACCAGATGTATATAAGAAATAGATACTCTTTATTAATGCTATTGAAACAGAGATAACTAAAATGCAGCAATCATTCGATGTCCAGTGAAACTGGTGTTTTTTCAATAATTAGCAGAAACGTGCCACAGGGTAGTAGTGATGGAACAGATCTTACAGGAGTGAAATTGCACTAGTAGGAACTAAACCATACCAAAACAACTTTCTTCCTTTTTTTCTGTCTTTGAATGTCTGTATCTGACTGATACCACTATACACTTATATAGTTTTACTCTGGTTCATTCTAGATGACACTGATTAGTAATTCAACTCAATAAACCACATAGAACTCTCCCAAGAGTAAGAAAAACAGAGAGGGGGGAGAGTTTTACAGGAAATCATGAAGTGGCACATGAATTCATGAATTTAAGGTAAAATTATTTTAAAAGGAAGAGGCTTCTACAAAAATGTATTCACAGTAGTTTGTCAGAGTCTTGAGTGAATAGCACTGAATACATATAAGATACCCACCAGTACAAAGAAATTAACCAACAACTTGCATTAAGAGAACTTTAATAAATAACTGGCAAGAAAGTTATATTGGGGTCCAAGGAAAGCTGATAGCTTTTCTCAAAGCCAACAGAGAAAATACAAGGTAGGATATTTGATATTGAAAGAAATGAATATTTGATGTTCAACATGTGTTCATAAAGAGAAAAAATATCATTGAAGACACCTTCAGACATCAAAGTTAACACAGAAGTATAAAAAAAATATGTCCGAATCTAGTGACTTTGCTTTTCTGTGTGAGAAAGTGTGGGATAGCAATTCTATTGGAGACTTTTGAAAGTAATGGATAAATGTGTTGTATTCAGAGCTGTGCAAGACTGACTTGTGTATTTGGCCAAAAAAAAAAAAAATAAAAAAAAAAGAGAGAGAGAGAGAGAGATTCGTGTAAAAGTTAATTAGCAGTGTAATTTACAGATGTCTACAATCCCTCCCCTTTGCAAAAATTAATTGGAAACAGCTTCACAGGAGATCTTGATTTATGTAAATTTCTGCTGTCACAGAAACAGTACTTATGTTTTTAGATGGATCAAATATATATTAATAACAATTATATATATATGAGATAATATCACTGAAGAAGGAAACTGAAGTATAATAACTTCTTACACCAGGAGGTATGCCTGTGGTGCCATTGTAACTGCAAGATGTTCTGATAAGCCTAGAATGCTCCATTCCTATGGGTCTTTGTTTAAAGATTGTTTACCTGTAACCCTAGCAACTCCTGGGCTCTGTAACCTCAAAGTATCCAATCAAAATTGCCAACTGTACTGGCATATGTTAATCCTACCACCACAACCTTCTTCCTTTTTATCTGTCCTTGCATGTCTGTCTCTGACTGATACCACTATACACTTATATAGTTTTACTCTGGTTCATTCTAGATGACACTGATTAGTAATTCAACTCAATAAACCACATAGAACTCTCCCAAGAGTAAGAAAAACAGAGAGGGGGGAGAGTTTTACAGGAAATCATGAAGTGGCACATGAATTCATGAATTTAAGGTAAAATTATTTTAAAAGGAAGAGGCTTCTACAAAAATGTATTCACAGTAGTTTGTCAGAGTCTTGAGTGAATAGCACTGAATACATATAAGATACCCACCAGTACAAAGAAATTAACCAACAACTTGCATTAAGAGAACTTTAATAAATAACTGGCAAGAAAGTTATATTGGGGTCCAAGGAAAGCTGATAGCTTTTCTCAAAGCCAACAGAGAAAATACAAGGTAGGATATTTGATATTGAAAGAAATGAATATTTGATGTTCAACATGTGTTCATAAAGAGAAAAAATATCATTGAAGACACCTTCAGACATCAAAGTTAACACAGAAGTATAAAAAAAATATGTCCGAATCTAGTGACTTTGCTTTTCTGTGTGAGAAAGTGTGGGATAGCAATTCTATTGGAGACTTTTGAAAGTAATGGATAAATGTGTTGTATTCAGAGCTGTGCAAGACTGACTTGTGTATTTGGCCAAAAAAAAAAAAAATAAAAAAAAAAGAGAGAGAGAGAGAGAGATTCGTGTAAAAGTTAATTAGCAGTGTAATTTACAGATGTCTACAATCCCTCCCCTTTGCAAAAATTAATTGGAAACAGCTTCACAGGAGATCTTGATTTATGTAAATTTCTGCTGTCACAGAAACAGTACTTATGTTTTTAGATGGATCAAATATATATTAATAACAATTATATATATATGAGATAATATCACTGAAGAAGGAAACTGAAGTATAATAACTTCTTACACCAGGAGGTATGCCTGTGGTGCCATTGTAACTGCAAGATGTTCTGATAAGCCTAGAATGCTCCATTCCTATGGGTCTTTGTTTAAAGATTGTTTACCTGTAACCCCTAGCAACTCCTGGGCTCTGTAACTCATAATACTCAAAGTATCCAATCAAAATTGCCAACTGTACTGGCATATGTTAATCCTGTGAAAAACAGAGCTCACCCCTGAGCCCAGGGCCAAGAATTTCTGAGTTCTAGCTCATCTGGGACCACCAGTGTAATAAATCTGAGTTCTCCAACCCTCCAAGTGTGGTGCATGGTTTCTCAATGGTCGATTTCTGCAACATCATAAGGTCAGTTGACCCACTGGGAATAAGTCATCAAGTTCTTTCCTTCAGTCAGTTGCTGTTGTTGCAAATATCTCTGGTACTGGATTTCAAACAAAATGAAAAAGAAGGAATGGGGCCACTGTTTCCTCCCCCTGCCGCCCGGCCCTGCCCCCGCAAATTTGCTTTACAGCAGACACAGGTAATTTAACTGCGTAAAGAAGGGAAAGTATCCCAGAAGGATAATTTACAACTGCAGAAAAATTAGTCTCTCTCAAAATACATGTCCACATATGGAATTTTAGAGCTTTCTATGAGAAAACAGTCTAGAATCCTACTACTGGTATGTCTGGAATATGATCTCCTCAATTTCAAAATATGGCTAAAGTATGTATTCTTACCACTGGATTATCCAAAAGAATTCAAAAGAAGATAGGAGTAATTTAATGTAATGACTATACTCATAATCTCACTTAAAACTACTTAGTAACCAGGTCTACTGGAAGCAGCCTCCTGATAGGTTGCCGTCTTCTGAGCTTGTCTATCTTCAATCCATTTTTATGATTTTTCCACCAGTGACTCCTACTACATTTAAGGACAAAGTCAGAATCTTTACCTGTGGGCATAAATGGCCCTCCATTAGAGTTCCCAGTTTAAATTGACTAAGGATCTTGATTTATGTAAATTTCTGCTGTCACAGAAACAGTATATGATGGATCAAATATATATTAATAACAATTATATATATGAGATAATATCACTGAAGAAGGAAACTGAAGTATAATAACTTCTTACACCAGGAGGTATGCCTGTGGTGCCATTGTAACTGCAAGATGTTCTGATAAGCCTAGAATGCTCCATTCCTATGGGTCTTTGTTTAAAGATTGTTTACCTGTAACCCCTAGCAACTCCTGGGCTCTGTAACTCATAATACTCAAAGTATCCAATCAAAATTGCCAACTGTACTGGCATATGTTAATCCTGTGAAAACAGAGCTCACCCCTGAGCCCAGGGCCAAGAATTTCTGAGTTCTAGCTCATCTGGGACCACCAGTGTAATAAATCTGAGTTCTCCAACCCTCCAAGTGTGGTGCATGGTTTCTCAATGGTCGATTTCTGCAACATCATAAGGTCAGTTGACCCACTGGGAATAAGTCATCAAGTTCTTTCCTTCAGTCAGTTGCTGTTGTTGCAAATATCTCTGGTACTGGATTTCAAACAAAATGAAAAAGAAGGAATGGGGCCACTGTTTCCTCCCCCTGCCGCCCGGCCCTCCCCCCAAAATTTGCTTTACAGCAGACACAGGTAATTTAACTGCGTAAAGAAGGGAAAGTATCCCAGAAGGATAATTTACAACTGCAGAAAAATTAGTCTCTCTCAAAATACATGTCCACATATGGAATTTTAGAGCTTTCTATGAGAAAACAGTCTAGAATCCTACTACTGGTATGTCTGGAATATGATCTCCTCAATTTCAAAATATGGCTAAAGTATGTATTCTTACCACTGGATTATCCAAAAGAATTCAAAAGAAGATAGGAGTAATTTAATGTAATGACTATACTCATAATCTCACTTAAAACTACTTAGTAACCAGGTCTACTGGAAGCAGCCTCCTGATAGGTTGCCGTACTTCTGAGCTTGTCTATCTTCAATCCATTTTTTATGATTTTTCCACCAGTGACTCCCTACTACATTTAAGGACAAAGTCAGAATCTTTACCTGTGGGCATAAATGGCCCTCCATTAGAGTTCCCAGCTTAATTTTCATATTAATCTCTTTATATTTCCCTCTACAAATGCTGTAATTCTACCTCCTAAATATAGTTTTCCAGCTGAGCTATTTAAAATGCTGCCCTCAATATTTCAGCAAATTTGGAAAACTTAGCAATGTCCACAGGACTGGAAAAGGTCAGTTTTCATTCCAATCCCAAAGGAAGGCAATGCAAAGGATGTTCAAACTACCATCCAATTGTGCTCATTTTACATGCTAGCAAGGTCATGCTCAAAACCCTTCAAGGTAGGCCTCAGCAGTATGTGAACCAAGAATTTTTAAGTGTATAAGCTTGATTAAGAAAACACTGAGGAATCAGAGGTCAAACTGACAACATTCATTGGATCGTGGAGAAAGTAAGGGAATTCCAGAAATACATCTACTCCTACTTCATTGACTATCCAAAACTGTATAGATAACAACAAACTGTGAAAAATTCTTAAAAGAGATAGGAATACCAGACCACTTTATCTGCCTCTTGAGAAACCTGAATGCAGGACAAGAAGCAACAGTTAGAAGTTGACATGGAACAATGGACTGGTTCCAAATGGGAGAGAAATAGTACAAAGCTGTATATTGTAACATGCTTATTTAACTTACATGTAGAGTACATCATGCAAAATGCTGGGGTGGATGAATCACAATCTGAAATCAACAGTGCTGGGAGAAATAGCAACAACCTCAGATATGCAGATGATACCACTCTAATGGCAGAATATGTAGAGAAACTAAAAAGCCTCCTAATGAAGGTGAAAAGAAGAGTGAGAAACCTGACTTAAAACCCAACATTCAAGAAACTAAGATCATGGCATTCAGTCCCATCACTTCATGGCAAATATAAACAGAAGGGCAAAAAGTGGAAGGAGTGACAGGTTTTAATTTCTTAGACTCCAAACTCACTTTGAACAGAGACTGCAGGCATGAAATTAAAACACACTTGCTCCTTGGAAGGAAAGCTATGACAAAACAAGACAGCATATTAAAAAGCAGAGACATTATCTTGCTGGTTGAAAGCCTCCCACATCTATTTCCTAATGAGCAGAAGCCAAATTCTCCTTAGCATGGTTCACAGGGCCCTTTTAAAGAACTATGCGGGCATCCACAACCACTATAGTTTCAGCCTCTCACTATTCATCGTAATTCTAGTATGTATTGCACAAGCTTTAAACAAAGAACTATAATAAAAAATCTATCTTGCTGATGAATAACATAAAGAGTCAAGATGTGGGGAAATAGAAGAAGCAATCAGATGCTATTTAATGTCTACCTCCTTGTGAGGCAGCTTTTAGTTCCCCAACTCCAAAAGACATTTTGATTTGCGTTTCTGTTTGCATAATGATACAGAGTTTTGAAAGCATATATAAAACTTTTAAGTAGGGTTGGTCACATTATTGGCTTCCACTATCTTCTTGAGTAGTGGTTGTAAAGTTTACGCAGGGTGAGGAACCTTTACTGCAATATACCAGATAGCCTAAGCCCATTATACAACAAAATGGCCATTTTCATTTAACAGACACTCATTTTTTGCCCACATTTTAAAACTATTTTCCATTATCTCAATTAAAATACACATATAAGCATTGAAACTCTAGAAACACTCGCTATGAATTCAAAAAAAGAAGAAAAAAACCCATAAATTCCCAACTAGGTATAAATTGTTTATATTAGCTTTTTATTTTTTACTAAAACTATAAAACCAGGTTCTCCATGGTGAAAGGTCTCTGTGAAAGGGTAAGTCACTCAGTCCTGTCACTTTGCAACCCTATAGACAAGTCAGGGAATTCTCCTAGCACAAATACTAGGGTAGGCAGCTGTTCCCTTCTCCAGAGGATTTATCAAACCCAGGTCTCCTGCATTGCAGGCCGGCAGTTTCTTTATCAGCTGAGCAACCCATGAAGCTCAAGGTCTCTAGTATCATGTAACTACCTAGCTATGCCATTGTAATCCAGAAGAAGCCCTAGTGATATGTAAATGAAGAACATAGCTATGTTCCAATACAATTCTATTTACATAGGCTGCTACCAGTTGAATGTCTGTTTCTTCCCAAACTTCCAGAGACTGCAGGCATGAAATTAAAACACACTTACTCCTTGGAAGGAAAGCTATGACAAAACAAGACAGCATATTAAAAGCAGAGACATTATCTTGCTGGTTGAAAGCCTCCCACATCTATTTCCTAATGAGCAGAAGCCAAATTCTCCTTAGCATGGTTCACAGGGCCCTTTTAAAGAACTATGGGCATCCACAACCACTATAGTTTCAGCCTCTCACTATTCATCGTAATTCTAGTATGTATTGCACAAGCTTTAAACAAAGAACTATAATAAAAAATCTATCTTGCTGATGAATAACATAAAGAGTCAAGATGTGGGGAAATAGAAGAAGCAATCAGATGCTATTTAATGTCTACCTCCTTGTGAGGCAGCTTTTAGTTCCCCAACTCCAAAAGACATTTTGATTTGCGTTTCTGTTTGCATAATGATACAGAGTTTTGAAAGCATATATAAAACTTTTAAGTAGGGTTGGTCACATTATTGGCTTCCACTATCTTCTTGAGTAGTGGTTGTAAAGTTTACGCAGGGTGAGGAACCTTTACTGCAATATACCAGATAGCCTAAGCCCATTATACAACAAAATGGCCATTTTCATTTAACAGACACTCATTTTTTGCCCACATTTTAAAACTATTTTCCATTATCTCAATTAAAATACACATATAAGCATTGAAACTCTAGAAACACTCGCTATGAATTCAAAAAAAGAAGAAAAAAACCCATAAATTCCCAACTAGGTATAAATTGTTTATATTAGCTTTTTATTTTTTACTAAAACTATAAAACCAGGTTCTCCATGGTGAAAGGTCTCTGTGAAAGGGTAAGTCACTCAGTCCTGTCACTTTGCAACCCTATAGACAAGTCAGGGAATTCTCCTAGCACAAATACTAGGGTAGGCAGCTGTTCCCTTCTCCAGAGGATTTATCAAACCCAGGTCTCCTGCATTGCAGGCCGGCAGTTTCTTTATCAGCTGAGCAACCCATGAAGCTCAAGGTCTCTAGTATCATGTAACTACCTAGCTATGCCATTGTAATCCAGAAGAAGCCCTAGTGATATGTAAATGAAGAACATAGCTATGTTCCAATACAATTCTATTTACATAGGCTGCTACCAGTTGAATGTCTGTTTCTTCCCAAACTTCCTATGTTGAAATCAAATTGGCCAATGTGATGGTGTTTGGAGGTGGGACCTTCAGGAGGTGCTAAGTCATGGCAATGCAGCTTTCATGATTGGGAGTTAGAAGGGCATTCCCTTATTTAAAAAGGAACTGGACAACTCCCTTTCCCCTTTGGGGTATGAGATCACAAGAAAAAGATTGTCATCTATGAACCAGGAAGGGGGCTCCCACCACACATTGACTCTGCTAATGCTTGATCTTGGATTTCTCAAACTCCAGGATTGTAAGAATTAAATTTCTGTTATTTATGAACAACCCAATTTACGGTCTTTTATAGAAGCTTGTATGGACTAATACAGAGGTGGAAAGCCCAATTTGGTTTTTGGGCCATAGTTTGTTGCCCTCAAACTATTTTGACAAAGTCACACTAATAAATATATTTTACTCATGAACCAGTATTATATTCACATGCACATATTTTAAACAAAATTTAGAAAGACAAAATTATCCTATGTGTAATGTACCCCAGTATCTTCCATCCACTTCCATTTCTTTAAATAAAAGAAAACCTACTAAATTGATGCACACCTTTATTAAGCAGCCACTATGTATCACATGAAAAACACCATTACAAACAATAGATCAATTGTGTGCTCACTGTAGAAGGAAGGCTACTGCCAATAGAGATTCTAAATCCAACTGAGTAAAGATTCTAGGGGTACTCTGGGCCTTCCCTGGTGGCTCATTGGTAAAAGAGTTTGCCTGCCAATGCAGTAGACACAGGTTTGATCCCTGAACTGGGAAGATCCCATGTGCTACGGAGCAACTAAGCCCGTGAGCCTTAACTACTGAACCTATGCTCTAGAGCCTCGGAGCCACAACTATTGAGCCCATGTGCTACAACTACTGAAGCCCGTGTGCCCTAGAGCCCAAGTTCTGCAACAAGAAAAGTCACAGCAACAAGAAGCCTGCTCACCTCAACTAGAGAGTAGCCCCCAATCCCTGCAACTAGAAAAGAGCCTGCAGCAGCAGTGAAAATCTAGAATTGCCAAAAATAAATAAAATTAAAAAAATATATATATAGCTTTGCTATCATTAAAAAAAAAAGATTCTAGGGGTACTCTGAATGAGTACTCAAACATATCACGTTGAATGTTTTGGCTTTGTATCTTTTCCAAACTTAAAGCAATTTCTTTGACACTTTCCTCCAGTATTGCTTAGGATATGTTCCAGAAGCACAGCGAATCCCCTTGAAATTTTAAGTGCTCAAGAGCACAAAATATGAGTCTTAATTGTTTCTCAAAAAGGACTCTCTTTAGCCTGAGGAAGTCTTTCTCTTTGGTTGGCGTCTGAAGTTAATTGATCAGTCTTTAACATTGAAAGGAAAAGAAAAGCACACTGTAGGAATCCAAAGGCTCTTTATAACACAGCCTAGAGGCTAAGGTGGACAAGAAAACCCAATTTGGTTTGGGCCATAGTTTGTTGCCCTCAAACTATTTTGACAAAGTCACACTAATAAATATATTTTACTCATGAACCAGTATTATATTCACATGCACATATTTTAAACAAAATTTAGAAAGACAAAATTATCCTATGTGTAATGTACCCCAGTATCTTCCATCCACTTCCATTTCTTTAAATAAAAGAAAACCTACTAAATTGATGCACACCTTTATTAAGCAGCCACTATGTATCACATGAAAAACACCATTACAAACAATAGATCAATTGTGTGCTCACTGTAGAAGGAAGGCTACTGCCAATAGAGATTCTAAATCCAACTGAGTAAAGATTCTAGGGGTACTCTGGGCCTTCCCTGGTGGCTCATTGGTAAAAGAGTTTGCCTGCCAATGCAGTAGACACAGGTTTGATCCCTGAACTGGGAAGATCCCATGTGCTACGGAGCAACTAAGCCCGTGAGCCTTAACTACTGAACCTATGCTCTAGAGCCTCGGAGCCACAACTATTGAGCCCATGTGCTACAACTACTGAAGCCCGTGTGCCCTAGAGCCCAAGTTCTGCAACAAGAAAAGTCACAGCAACAAGAAGCCTGCTCACCTCAACTAGAGAGTAGCCCCCAATCCCTGCAACTAGAAAAGAGCCTGCAGCAGCAGTGAAAATCTAGAATTGCCAAAAATAAATAAAATTAAAAAAATATATATATAGCTTTGCTATCATTAAAAAAAAAAGATTCTAGGGGTACTCTGAATGAGTACTCAAACATATCACGTTGAATGTTTTGGCTTTGTATCTTTTCCAAACTTAAAGCAATTTCTTTGACACTTTCCTCCAGTATTGCTTAGGATATGTTCCAGAAGCACAGCGAATCCCCTTGAAATTTTAAGTGCTCAAGAGCACAAAATATGAGTCTTAATTGTTTCTCAAAAAGGACTCTCTTTAGCCTGAGGAAGTCTTTCTCTTTGGTTGGCGTCTGAAGTTAATTGATCAGTCTTTAACATTGAAAGGAAAAGAAAAGCACACTGTAGGAATCCAAAGGCTCTTTATAACACAGCCTAGAGGCTAAATGAATGTAAGGTGTAAGGGCAATATCTAGGAGTCAAAGAAATTGGTTGTTTGGTTTACATCCCTTTTGTGTTCTGACAAGATTTCTTAATGACAGTTCCACATCAAAGCTTCTCCCACTGTGTAGGAGCCTTGAGGGGCCCTAAAGCTAAAGAAGGTCATATTCTATTCAAGAAGGATGAATTTCACATTAAGACAAACTTTGCCACCCAGGGTGAGAAAATGGCTACAGGAATGATCATGTCAAGCTTTAGAGTTTAAATTGAAGTGGTCAACACTATTCAACTCGAAATACAAACTGTACTCTTCCATGACTGAGGAGTTTTAAAATGAGAGACCAAAGAGGTCTCTAAAATAGTATCAAACTAGCCATTTTTAAAAATTTATTTATTTATTCATTTTTGGCTTTTCTTGGTTTTCATTGCTGCTGCAGGCTCTTCTCCAGTTGCAGGGAATGGGGGCTTCTCTCTAGTTGAGGTGAACAGGCTTCTTGTTGCAGTGACTTCCCTTGTCAAACTCAGGCTCTAGGGCACATGGGCTTCAGTAGTTTCAGAACATGGGCTGAGTAGTTGCAGCTCCGAGGCTCTAGAGCACAGGTTCCATAGTTGTGGGTCACGGGATTAGTTGCTGTACAGCATGTGGGATCTTCCTGGATCAAACCCCTGTCTCCTGCATTCGCAGTTGAACACTTTATCACTGAGCTATCAGGGAAGCCCTAAACTAGCCATTTTAATAAATGTGGTGACAGAGCCAAGTCTTAGTTCTAGAAGTCAGTTCCTGATTAACTGAGTTAAGTGGAAAAGTAAAACTATTCTTCATACCTTAGACAGATACTTTGAAAATTAGCAACTCTTTCATGAGCTTCTGACCACAGCTGAGATGTTTGAGAAGTGAAACACTTTCACAGAGCATAAGGTCACTGTTGTCTGAGAAGAGTCACTGCATTCACCCTGGTTCTTAATTTATCACTACACTCTGTCACTGGAAGCTATTGAGGAGGAGAAGAATGAAAAAGATATTGAGAGTTGCAAATTTCTAATTTATCATCTCATATGAAAAGTCTCACCTTGGGTAGCAGAAATAAATAATGGAATTTGTTACCCCTCAGGATACTGTAATAAATCTAAATAACTACCCCCCTTTCTATCATGTTGCCAAAGTTTGTTTTTTTTTTTTTTTAATTCATGGGGGATTAAATGATCCACATTTCTCTACTTGGTGGAATAAAATATTTGGCTTTTTTGCCTGCCTTTCTACTTAGACCAGTGAGTGGAAGTGATTTTATCAAGTGCACTCTGTTAAAGGTTAAAATTTAACAGAATTTAACAGTGCAGGTTAAAATTTCCCTCAACTGGGATCTTCCAAGTTCCAGGCTGGGGTACAGAGAATTAATCAGCCAATTTGTTTCTCATGCCAAACAGACATTCTCTAGCCATCTTGTCTTTATAGTTCTATTGGTGTTATTTCCATCCCCATCTCCCAATTTTGTGCTTTATTTCTCCATTGGATTAGAATGTAAGCAGGAGAAAGGTGTACTAAGGGATTTATTAGCCCCCATAAAGACTCCAAACACTTGCCTAAGTGGTCTTCCCATTTCTAATCATATTGTCCTCTAATCCCTCCCTCTAAACTGCTTCTAGAATAATCTTCCTGACATGTATATGACCTTATCACTTACCCTACTCAAAATATTAAGAAGGCTTCACTGATTTCTCTTACACTTAATAAAATGTACCACATGCAAATGGAATAATGAAGTTGAATATATATTTATTTCAAAAACTAAATTATTAATAAATTTTAGAACTTTATTAGTAATAATATTAGTTTTCTAGATTGCCATAATAAAGTGACACAGACTAGGCAGTTTGAACAACAGAAATTTATTTGCGCACAGCTCTGGAGGATAGAAGTTCCAGATTAAGGTCTGTGCAAGATTGGTTTCTGCTAAGGGCCTCTCTGATTGACTTTTAGAAGGCAATCTTCCTTCTGTGTCTTCATATGGTCTTCCCTCTGTGCCCTTCTGTATCCTAATCTCATCTTCTCATAAGGACAGATTGGACTAGGACCTTATGGTTTCATTTTACCTTAATTACTTTTTTAAAGGCTGATTGGTGTTGTTGTACAGCAGAAACCAACACAATATTGCAAAGCAAATATCCTCCAATTAAAAATAAAAGAATAAAAAGAGAAAAAAAGAATACTAACAAGACAAAGTACTGATTTCATCTGTATCAGTCTTTTGTCAAGGGAGGAGATTTTAACATTTCTTTTTAAACCTTCTAAATGTTTTGAGGAATCTAGGTAATACAGCTAAGAGTAAGGCTTTGGAAATAAAGGTGGAATATACTAAGCAGAATTCTAGGTCAAGCTTTGCTAGTCTGAGATGATACATGCCAAGGCCAAGGCCAAAGTCTAAGGAGAGGGAAAGAAAAAGAGGAAAGTCGACAGCTAGACTGCAAGGATCTGTAAAGACCATCTGGGGACCTTAAGTCCTTAACTGCAGTTGATAGTAGTCTCATATCATTCTGCTGGATTCCAACAGAACTTATTTCCTCCCACTTGGCCAATCTGGCACCTCAAGGAACCATTGTTAATTTTCCAGGCACATATCATTTTGCTAGATGCCCCATAAAGGCAAGGATGATGTTTTCTACCTCTTTGGTGCATCATATGCCACATAGAGGTCCAATTCAGATGAGCAAGGGAAATAAATAGCTGTTGATTAATTACATTTGAAATTTGGAAGGGACATCATATGTCATACAAAGGACAAAGGTAGATACCAAAAAAAAAAAAGCAAAGGGAAAAATAGAAAAAAAAATATTAATTGGAGCAAGTAAAAGTAATAACGGTGGGGTTTTCCTCATCATATCCATTTTACCCTGAGATATAGCCAAGGGGTAGAAAGAGTTTTCTCACCATGAACTGTTTCTTTATATACATTTCAGAATTACAAGTCAAAGACTGCCTGTCTCCAGCCTCCATCTCTGATAAATGCGTCAGCTTCACTGGCTATAGTTAGTGACAGTCGTTGGTCATGACAGCTCAACTTAATTAATCTATTTAATTTATTGATCCAGCAGACAGCAAAAGAGCATTCTCCATTAAATGGGTTTTTTATCATCTGGAGTTCTAAAGCTAAATGTCTTTTTAAAATCTGAAATTTAGTTAGCACATGACATGCTGTCTGTCTTGGAAACTATTTGCAAAAGGAAAATGCAAAGATTAAAAATGGCTCTGTGGCTTTAAGTAATGACCAAGAGGTCAGACTATAAAATTAAACTCTATTCTGCCTGTCTACTTCACTGAAACTGCAACGCAAAGCAATATTACCTCCAAATAGTTTTAGGCTGATGTCTGAAGTTACAGTCATTTAACTATACTACACATATGTTATACAGAGCAGGCAGGGGATAAGTTGTGATTTTCTGAGACTCATTATGTTCATTATGGAGAAGGTGGTTACCTTTACACCAATTAGGACAAATCCTCTTCCCATCCAGATACTACAACTTATTGTTTCCACAAATTACAGCTCCATGGCCAGCTCCCTAATACCAGTCTGTGATAATTACAGCACCCATCATTAGCTGTGATTCAGGAACTGCACTGGTCACTTTATCATGTTTTTCGTTGAATCTATTCATCAGTCCAGTTAGAAAGGTCTCACATTTAGAAGCACTTTTAACAGCTGAAGAGACTGAGGCAAACACCTGGGAGCTGGAGCCCAGGTCTGTGTCATTCTGAAGTCTGTGCCCATTACACCCTGCAGCCCCAGTCTGATCTTGCCTTAACACATAATTTGATTAGAAGTATGATTGTATCACTTGCAGGTTGTTTAAAGTCTCTTTTAGTAAACTAAAAACCTTTACCTCATCCTCTCCTTTTTCTCTTGGTCTTCATATAGCCATAAGATTCAGAGATAAATAAATGCCTACAAATAAAGGTACCCATGGATATCTCAGTAGAACAGCTAGAAACAGTTAACTCTCTAAGGTTGACACAGCATTCAATATGGAGAGAAAAACACATTAGCGATAGAGCATATACCCTAGTAGCCTCATTAGAAATAAATTTAAAACCCATTTGAACAAAACCTCAATGGGGGACGAACTGAATAGGGTAGGTCAATCAAGACATTATCTGTATAAATTTAGTACCATATTACTGTTTCAGAGTCTCAGCAATGTGGGAAAGAGATTAATCTCTGGTCTTCCTTGCAATCTCATTTTTATTTATTTCCAGCCAGCTGTCTAGCTAAAGAATGACTCTTCCTATTCAAAGGCTAAATGAAAGGTCATTTGCTCTTGACAATGTTGTTTTCAGATCCTTTGTGAGAAAACTTGTTTTTTGCTCGTCTCTATATGTATTCATATTATTCTGACTTAAGCATTTTCTTATAAATTGTTCCCTATGCAATGCAATAGTCTTTTAGACTAGACACATGCTTTACACTTAACCTAAACCAAACAGATGAGTGAAGTTAACATAGAGAGGGGTTTACTTTTTTAAAAAACTTTATGTTTCTCTTGATATATGAATTATTTGGATTTCATATATAAAGCTACTTTTATTCTCTTTTAATGACTGGTTTTAGTAAAATTCAGAAATTGGGTTTTGTTTTGAAACAAATTTGTGTTCAACTTTGCCTTGGTTTATGGTTTGCTAGGAAAATGGAAAATGGAGAAGTTCCCATAAATAGGAGCTCTACAGTTGAAGTCAAGTCCCTATAATGAAAATCCTGTAAAGCTTGTGATGCTTATAGACTTACAGTTATTTTAAAATTACTTCTGACAATTTACTATGTAAAAATTTTACTGCTAGACATTAGGGATACCAAGTAAATACAGTCTCTACCCTTAAGGAACAAAAGTATCTCAAATCTTTGACACTGCATTATTTACCAGTTAAATCTAGGAGCATTTTGATTTATATTTTTATGATGGGACCAATACATGCCTTTATTATCATCAGTAATAACTTTATCAAACTTCAATTTCAGCCTTAGGACCTTAGTTTGGAAACTCTATAGGTACTGGGTGATTCTAATCGCAGGGCTTCTGTTTTTCCTCTAAAACTACAAAATTCTAAAAATTAGTTAAAATAATGAATATTTGATTACAAGTATACCTTGAAAATATTGTGGAGTTCTAGACCACCAAATATAGTGAATATTGCAATAAAGCATGTTATACAAATTATTTGGCTTCCCCATGGCATATAAAGTTAGGTTTATACTATAGGATAATCTGCTAAGTGTAAATAGCATCATGTCTAATAATTTAAAAACAATGCTGTCAGTATATGGTATTACTCATTCTGACTTACTTCGCTCTGTATGACACCCTCTCATAATGCCATTCCTCAGTACCCTGCCACCCACAGGTCTAGTATCTTAAGTCCTAAACCTATATGCCCTGACTTGTCTGATTTTCTGTTACCACAAGTGAAGCCCATGACCTTTTCAGAGATTCAATAAATAACTGACTTGTCAAGTAGTTAGGAGTCAGGCTGGGGGTAGGAAAGCTAGCCTCCAGAGGCGAAATAAGTGTCTGTTCGGTTGCCTGTAAGATAATGTATAGTTTTTCAAAGTTTTGAGGAGTCCTGAAGTGAACAATAAAGTCTAGTGACACGTAGAAGTTCTAATAAGTACTAAAGCATTATGGTAATTTTCTCAACCCATATTATAAACAGTATAAAATAGCCCACTTCACTCAAATACAGGACTCAAGCTTTAAGGGCAAAGATGAAAATCTCACAGAATTGTCTTGAAGCGAGATGATGGAATAGTTAAAAAACAGATTTATATTGAAATCTCACTTCTGATTTGAATAAATTAACCCATATATTATACATTTTTAATATAGTACTGCAGAAATCATTTTCTCTATGAATTTTATCTGAGAATCAAAGCAATTAAAATCTTTTGTTCTTGACAAACTATAAGATGCGTACTCTAGCTTTTGAAGGTGAGTCTTACAGAGGTTAAAAAAAAAAAAAAAGCCACTAATATCTAGGAACTAAACCAATCTGTGTATGAGCTGCCGCTACTATTCTGCATAAGACACTGGTATTAAGTACCATAGAAGAGAAGGTACTTAAGCATAAGAAATTATTCCAAAATTAAGTGTGCATATTCCTTTAACATGCAAGAATTCACAAACAATAAATGCAGGCCTATAAAGGCATTTTCATCATTTGTTACCTTTTAAGGTCATATCAAAAATAATAGCTTATCAAACCATTCCCTTTAGTTTAGATACTAAGTTCTGTCATCCATTTTTCACATGGACTGAATAGTTTGTCATGATTTCCTGTTTTAAGTGGGAAAGCTGTCTTGTTGACACATCAAATACACAGCTGAATTTCAGCACTTAGAAGGCTCTGGACTTAGAGATAATAAATACTTGAACCACAGGACACTGACATGTTCTGTCTCAAATATTTTTCCATCTCTAATCAAGAGTACGTTCCCACAAGAAAAAAGGCATCCCAAATCATTTGGTTCAGACTTTGTGGACTACCATAAAACTACCGCTTTCCAGCTCCAAACTGTGTTAATAACTCTATGGTGGTGGAAGAGGAATAGCAGCAACAGTCAATCCACGTACTTTATGTTGGATGTGCACTCTGTGCCAGATACTGAGCCAGATATCTAGAAAATATTATTCCATTTAATTCATACCACAGATAACTGTGGTCAAATACTACAGTTGTCCTTATCTTCAACAACCAAGTCTTACCACATTTAGGCAATCTAGAAGAATTTTATTCTATCTTCGCATGTGCTCCAGGATACAGGACTCAAGCTTTAAGGGCAAAGATGAAAATCTCACAGAATTGTCTTGAAGCGAGATGATGGAATAGTTAAAAAACAGATTTATATTGAAATCTCACTTCTGATTTGAATAAATTAACCCATATATTATACATTTTTAATATAGTACTGCAGAAATCATTTTCTCTATGAATTTTATCTGAGAATCAAAGCAATTAAAATCTTTTGTTCTTGACAAACTATAAGATGCGTACTCTAGCTTTTGAAGGTGAGTCTTACAGAGGTTAAAAAAAAAAAAAAGCCACTAATATCTAGGAACTAAACCAATCTGTGTATGAGCTGCCGCTACTATTCTGCATAAGACACTGGTATTAAGTACCATAGAAGAGAAGGTACTTAAGCATAAGAAATTATTCCAAAATTAAGTGTGCATATTCCTTTAACATGCAAGAATTCACAAACAATAAATGCAGGCCTATAAAGGCATTTTCATCATTTGTTACCTTTTAAGGTCATATCAAAAATAATAGCTTATCAAACCATTCCCTTTAGTTTAGATACTAAGTTCTGTCATCCATTTTTCACATGGACTGAATAGTTTGTCATGATTTCCTGTTTTAAGTGGGAAAGCTGTCTTGTTGACACATCAAATACACAGCTGAATTTCAGCACTTAGAAGGCTCTGGACTTAGAGATAATAAATACTTGAACCACAGGACACTGACATGTTCTGTCTCAAATATTTTTCCATCTCTAATCAAGAGTACGTTCCCACAAGAAAAAAGGCATCCCAAATCATTTGGTTCAGACTTTGTGGACTACCATAAAACTACCGCTTTCCAGCTCCAAACTGTGTTAATAACTCTATGGTGGTGGAAGAGGAATAGCAGCAACAGTCAATCCACGTACTTTATGTTGGATGTGCACTCTGTGCCAGATACTGAGCCAGATATCTAGAAAATATTATTCCATTTAATTCATACCACAGATAACTGTGGTCAAATACTACAGTTGTCCTTATCTTCAACAACCAAGTCTTACCACATTTAGGCAATGTACTCAGATAGTGGCTGGCAGAGTTGAGGGTGGTTTCCAGGTTTGCTGATTCTCGTACTGTAAAGCATGTGCTCCAGGATACAGGTGATTTCAATCTGTGATACGCTTTGCTAAGAGAAATCTGGGCAATTGCCCCTACCTTTGGTTTAACTTCAGCTATACTGATATTTTGGCTTTTCTTATTTTGAATCACAATTTTCTCATCAGCTATCAGGCCTGGTTTCTAGTCCACTCTGATCCAGACTCCCCTTCCCTCACCCCATCCCTCCCTTTTGAATTACACATTCTTGCTCCCTAATACAAATAAATAGTTAACAACTTCAGCTAAGATTAGTCTGACTGAGTAGTTTCAAGCTCTGTCACATCATCACTTTGGCATTCGACATCTTGTTTTGTTTTCTTGACTGATGTATGGATCTCAGTTTAAGAACCTCAATTAGTGAGTTCAGATGATAGGGATCTGCTAACAGTCCAGTATAGAGATCAGTCCCTTACTTAGTCCAGAATGAACAGACATGCTGTCATAAGGAACAGAAGGTCACTCTGTGATTCTAGAATCACTTTAGAAAAGCCTCTTGTGTAACATACAGTAGTCCTTCCTTAACCTTCCCTGGAGTCTCAGCCATAAACAATTTGCCTACAATTCAGGGGACACATGTTTGATCCCTGGGCTGGGGAGATGCCTTGGAGGAGGGCATGGAAATCTGCTCCAGTATTCTTGCCTGGAGAATTCCATGGACAGAGGAGCTTGGAGTGAGTGGGGTACTAGAGTCCATAGGGTCACAAAGAATCAGCCATGACTGAAGTGACTTAGCACAGATGCACACAGTCCATCATTATCAATGGTTTCATTTTCTAAAATTTCAGTTACATGTGGAAACCTGTGCCCCAAAATATTATGCTGAATATTTCAGAAATAAACAATTCATAAATCTTAAATTGTCCACAGTTCTGAAGGGCATATCCAGCTCCATGCCCTTAGACAGGAATCATCCCTTTGTCCAGTGTAGCATACCCACAAGTAACTTAGTAGCTGACTAGGTTATCACATGGACTGCCCTAGTATTACAGTGCTTGTGCTCAAGTAACCCTTATGCTATTTAATAATGGCCCTGAAATGCAAAAGTAGCAATGCTGACAATTCAGAAATGTCAAAGGAAAGGAAAAGTGCTTCCTTTTCATGAAAAGGTGAAAATTCTCAACTCGATAAGAGAAAAAAATTGTATGTTGAGGTTGCTAAAATCTATGGGAAGAATGACTCTTCTATCTGTGAGATTGTAAACAAACAAACAAAAAAACCCTGCCACTTTTGCTGTCATACTTCAAACTGCAAAAGCTATGGCCATCGTGCAATCTAAGTGTTTACTTAAGATGGAAAAGGTTCAGTTTGTGAGTGGAAGACATAAACAGAAAACATGTTCCTACTGACAGCTACACATTGTGCATGAAGCCTATACAAACACTTCAGCAAAGAATCCCCAGGAATGAGTGACACTAAGCTGTTGGCTGCAAGTGAGGGATGGTTATACAGACTCAGGAATAGATTGAAGTGGAAAAATATAAAAAAGTACCGGAGAGGCTGAGCCTGCTGATGAAGAAGCCACTGCACTACTTCTGACAGAATTAAAAGAAGTTGACTAAGAACAAAAGAACACATTCACATAATTTTCACTCAAGTACAGTGTCTGATTTATCTGTTAATTACCATTGTTAGTCTGTTTCCATGTCTAATTTCTGAATTAAAGATTATCATAGAAACCATGGTATATTTTGGTGTTTGGTACTATTCATGATTTTAGACTGAGAGTCTTAGAACATATTCCTTATGGATAACAGGGGAGTGATGTTTCTCATTTACAAAGGATTTTGGTTCTTCTAAAAAGAAATGATGATTTGCCATTAAGGAACCACATTAATAGAAGGGACATTTTCAAATATGATGTAACTGAACGTTCTGACCAGGAAGGAAAACAGTGCTTTCCCTATTCTTGTTAAACCATACCATTTGAGGGAAAAATGGTTCAGGTCAGAAAATTATAAACTTGTGACTCCCCCATGACTAGACCCTATTTTGTGTCTTTTAGTTCTCAGGCACTGATGCTCAGTTTGTAACTTTATATATTGCTTTACAAATGTTCTCATACATTTTTTCAAACATTATACTGTCCGCTTTTCACCACAGCATCCCCAAAGGCAAAAACATTCTTTTTCTTTTGTAACTAGCTCCCATTCTAGGTTTTCTGCATACAGTGGGTGCTTGACACATGCTATTTAATGAATGTACTCCTACTGCAGTGTCCTTGGACTGTTACGATTCCATATTTATACCCAGGAAGTCAACATAAAAAGGCAGACGATTTCTCTGAGTGCTTTCCCAAATAGCCTGTGTAGAATTATCTTGTGCTTTTTTTGTACATGTGTGGTTAGAACCTAGATGGTGACTCATGAAACAATGTCACATCTCACACTTAGGAATGATTATGAATAATTATCCCTGGGCTTTGGTTTGAAAGGCACACTGAAAGTTTTGAATGAATCTTTTCTTTCTCGTCACTTAATCACACCTTTTAAAAGAAAATCAGGACTGCCCAATGACCTACACAGCTGTTTTTGAAAACTTGAATGTAATGAAAAGGAGGCTCTGAGATAACTACATTCCAAATACAAGTCTCTAACATGAAGGATTTAAATAAATGAGCTCCTGAAATAGTAAAGGCTATTTAAAAAACTGAGCATAAGTTAATGATAGCTCCAATAATCTCTTTATGTTACCCAGATGCCCTTTCCTAAAACATTAGACCCTTCTCATGCTCAAGGACTTTGCCTAAGAGATGTATTCAGATTCCTCTGCCTAGTTCCCAAGTTCTTTCACAATCCAATGTCACCTATCTCTCTGTCCTGTTTGCACTACCTTGCAACCCAAAGCCTCTGGTCCAATTATTTCATTCTCTTCAAGGCTCCCTCATAACACATACAGTGTAAAATGCCCTAGAGAGTTCACACAGGTTTCACTATGTAAACATCCTTCCACCATATAACTGTCACATTCTTTTCACCAGTGTTCAAGGTGGTTGTCGTTGTTTAGTAGATTCAGCTATGTAAACATCCTTCTTCACCATATAAACTTGTGACTCCCCATGACTAGACCCTATTGTGTGTCTTTTAGTTCTCAGGCACTGATGCTCAGTTTGTAACTTTATATATTGCTTTACAAATGTTCTCATACATTTTTTCAAACATTATACTGTCCGCTTTTCACCACAGCATCCCCAAAGGCAAAAACATTCTTTTTCTTTTGTAACTAGCTCCCATTCTAGGTTTTCTGCATACAGTGGGTGCTTGACACATGCTATTTAATGAATGTACTCCTACTGCAGTGTCCTTGGACTGTTACGATTCCATATTTATACCCAGGAAGTCAACATAAAAAGGCAGACGATTTCTCTGAGTGCTTTCCCAAATAGCCTGTGTAGAATTATCTTGTGCTTTTTTTGTACATGTGTGGTTAGAACCTAGATGGTGACTCATGAAACAATGTCACATCTCACACTTAGGAATGATTATGAATAATTATCCCTGGGCTTTGGTTTGAAAGGCACACTGAAAGTTTTGAATGAATCTTTTCTTTCTCGTCACTTAATCACACCTTTTAAAAGAAAATCAGGACTGCCCAATGACCTACACAGCTGTTTTTGAAAACTTGAATGTAATGAAAAGGAGGCTCTGAGATAACTACATTCCAAATACAAGTCTCTAACATGAAGGATTTAAATAAATGAGCTCCTGAAATAGTAAAGGCTATTTAAAAAACTGAGCATAAGTTAATGATAGCTCCAATAATCTCTTTATGTTACCCAGATGCCCTTTCCTAAAACATTAGACCCTTCTCATGCTCAAGGACTTTGCCTAAGAGATGTATTCAGATTCCTCTGCCTAGTTCCCAAGTTCTTTCACAATCCAATGTCACCTATCTCTCTGTCCTGTTTGCACTACCTTGCAACCCAAAGCCTCTGGTCCAATTATTTCATTCTCTTCAAGGCTCCCTCATAACACATACAGTGTAAAATGCCCTAGAGAGTTCACACAGGTTTTTCACTATGTAAACATCCTTCCACCATATAACTGTCACATTCTTTTCACCAGTGTTCAAGGTGGTTGTCGTTGTTTAGTAGATTAGCTATGTCTGACTCTTTTACGATACATAGACTGTAGCTGGCCAGGCTCCTCTGTTCATGGGATTTCTCAGACAAGAATGCTGGAGTAGGTTGCCATTTCCTTCTCCAGGGGATCTTTTTGACACACGGTTCAAATCCAGGTCTCCGGCATACCCGGTGGATTCTTTTACTTCTTAGCCACCAGGGACACTGTCTTTGCAGGCTTAGTTCAAAGTCCACTTTCCTCCATGACAGTTGTCCATACACCTGCTCACTATAATGGCCCACTGTCCTTACTGAGAGGTGCTTCAGCACTTTGGATCTTTACTCACAGTCACTCTAATCACCTAAGGAGGTATCCTCTGATAGCTACTGAAACCATACAAGTAACACAAAATTGTAGCCATATTTTTTATATTTTACAGCATCAGGTACATAGCATTCATCACACAACAAAAACATAAGCTTTCTAAAAGGAAGAGTAAGATAAGGTTTTCTTCTGCTTCTTCTCCTGCTACTCTATTCTTCTTCCTTACTCCCTCCATTACACACTTTTCTTGATCTCATTTGCTGATTAAACAATTTCTTCAAGAATTCTAATAACAAGCTTAGCTTCTAGGAAGTACTACCTACACACATGGAATGCTACAAGTTGTGAATGGTTATAACTGCTTCTAACTAGCAGAAAATCTGTGATGAACTCTATTTTCAAGGAATTTAATATCAACCAAACCCATTATTGACCTTGAAGAGAGTCAAACACAATTTGGGGGTTCCTAGCTTTCAGTAGGGTTTCCCAGGTGGTGCTAATGGTAAAAACCCAACTGCCAATGCAGGTAGTTGTAAGAGATATAGATTTGATCTGGAAGATACCCTGGAGGAGGGCACGCCAATGCACTCCAGAATTCTTGCCTGGAGAATCCCATGGACAGAGAAGCCTGATGAGCTGCAGCCCATAGAATCCCACAGCGTCAGACACAACTGAGTGACTGAGCATGCACAAACACAGCTTTCAGTAATCTAAGTGGTATGTGTGAGATGGAAATAAGCTCAGAGAAGATCCAGTCCTGTGGTTCTGAACTTTGTTCTCCATCTCAGCACAGATAAGAAATACTTCATGCTCCCAACATAGCAGCAGTACCTAGAAACTTCAGAGAAGTCAAGACATGGATTTTAGATCTTGAATAGGAGGTTAAGAAAGTCTTACAAATCGACAGACAACAAATGCTGGAGAGGGTGTGGAGAAAAGGGAACCCTCTTGCATTGCTGGTGGGAATGTAAATTAATACAACCTCTATGGAAGACAATATGGAGATTCCTTAAAAAACTAAAAATAGAAGCACCCTATGACCCAGCAATCCCACTATTAGGCCTATATCCTGATGAAATCAAAACTGAAAGAGGCACCTGTACCCCAATGTTCATTGCAGCTCTCTATACAATAGCCAGAACATGGAAGCAACCTAGATGTCCATCGACAAATGAATGGATCCAGAAGCTCTGGTACATATATACAATGGAATACTATTCAGCTGTTAAAAGAAATGCAGAAGACTCAGTCCTAATGAGGTGGCTGGCTCTAGAACCTATCATAAAAAGTGAAGTAAGTCAAAAAGAGAAAGACAAGTACAGTATACTAACTCATATATATGGGATCTAGTAAGATGGTCATGATAACACACGCAGTGAACTCATGAAAAAACAGAGAATAGACATAAAGACATTGTGGAGACCGAACAGTGGGAGGGAGTAACATGGAAACCTATACTGTCATGTGTAGAAAAGATAGCTATTGTCATTGTGCTAGGGGAATAGGAGTACCTACAACCACTTGGAGCGATGGTCTGGAGGGATGGAAGGGGGGGAACTGGGTGGGGGGACTGTCAAGGGATATGCATATGAGTGATCTGGGAACATATATGTACAAAAATAAATAAATAAATAAATAAAAGAATAAAAAAAAAAAGAAAGCCTTTGAACTGGTTTTAGGAAATAATCCCCACACCTGACCCTGAGTTCAAATTCATAATTCTTTACAAGTCAGGAACATAAGCACCATGAAGGCAGCTTTTCCAAGATCCCAGAACTACTCTGCGGCAGAGGAGGAACACAGAACTTCTATCTTCACATACACAGCACGAGATTTTATTTAATGTCACATTTCCTGAAATGTGTTTCATGGACCACTAGTCACGAATTCTATGATATGTACCATATGAAAGAAGTTCCAAGTACTGCCTAAAATATTCTTTCCTGGAAATTCAGGAAAGAATGCTACAATTCAGGAAAGAATATTTTAGACTCTGAAAAAAATACATTAAAATATAAGTTTTTTCCAAATTTACTTAATCACAGATACTTCCTCTTCTTTCATATAAAACCTATTAACCAACATCCCTCAGAACTAGTGAGTTGAGGTACTTTGGAAAAAGCTGACCTAACAACTCATATGTTCTTTTCTTTCTTTTGCATATAAGTAATAATAATAAATCAACAAGTATATAAATAAGATACAATATTCATGTTTAAACATAACCTACAGGTCACTATGGTTGTTTCCTGATGTGTATAATAAGCACCATCAAACACAATGGCTCATCCCACTAGCCTCTTTCAGCTGACCCCTTAATGTCAATGCTTCAAAAATAGAAACTAACATTTGATGTAAGGAAGCCAAATGTGACTGTCACAACACTGTGATGTCTGGCTGTGGGAAATGAGATTAATTGAAGTCACTAGAACTTAAGGCAAGTTCTGTTTGGAAACCGTGGTGAAGGATTTCATCCATAGAACAACTTTTTCTAATGCTTTATTAGCATATCAAGTACGGTTGCAACTGGGACACATGAGGGAGAAAAGAAAATATCAGTTTTAATAACATCTTTGTATCAATGGTGCAATATAGCTTGAATAAATTTCTATTATAAACAACTGGGAGATATTGGATTTTTAAATTTAAATTCTTGAGCGCATAGCATGCCTAGCCCACAAACCAAATGCTGAAGAAATGCAAATATTATTTAAAAAAAAGGTAAAGGTATACCCCAAGATCTCAAATGGAAATGACATTTCAAGAGGGCATCAAACAATCAAAAAGTAACTAAGATGAGCTATATGGGAGATACAGTGAAGAGACAAATTTCGCCTTGCAGCACTGAGCCAAGTTGTAGTGACTTAAATGCCAAAGCTGAACATCCTCTTGTCCCTGGGAGATCAATTTATGAAATCTTTTGTTTAACCTAAACATATTTTTATAAGGAGAATCACAATCCTCACACATACTTGTTTCATGAAATACCTAAATAGCTTTAAGAAAATCACTTGCCCTCTCTGTATCTCAGATTTGGTGGTCAGGACAGCAAGGAGATCAAACCAGTCAATTGTAAAGGAAATCAATCAGAATACTCATTGGAAGGATTGATGCTGACTCTCAAGCTGAAGCTGAACTATCTGATGCGAAGAGATGACTCATTGGAAAAGACCCTGATGCTGGGAAAGATGGAGGGAAGGAGGAGAAGGGGCCAACAGAGGATGAGATGGTTGGATGGTATCACCAACTCAAAAGACATGAGTTTTAGGAAACTCCAGAAGATAGTAAAGGACAGGGCATCCTGGCATGCTTTGGTCTACAGGATCACAAAGAGTCAGACATGAATAAGCAACTAAACAACACCACACAAGGTTTTGAGTCAGTATTCAATCAAAATCCAAAGTCATACTATAACTCAATGACTCAAATAATGAAGACAAGAGAGTCTCTAGAAAGTGATATTTTAAACTTTTAGAAAAGCACATTTATAAAATGAGGGCGTTAGTTTAGGTTAATTATCATTCTAACAATACACTTTTAGAAAAAGAAATACACGTGAACATTGACAGAGGCTGATTTCTATCTAATCTCCCAGTTTCAGGAACAAATACTAGGGCTCCATCTGAAGGAGACTGAATATAGGCTCACCTTTCATATTCTTAAATGATAAGAAAAGAACTAGAGGATATATGCTTCAAAAGGAATAAGGAGAAACACTAGAAGAAGGAGCTTGGTTGGAGGGCAACCAAAACTACCTCTGATCACTTTAAGCTTGATTTCAAGAGCCTACAAATAGTCATGGGGAGCAGGAAGAGGCCATCTGCATTACCCTATATGTTGCAGACCCAATAAGAAGTCTCTTACTAATGAAATGAAATTCTACCAAAGTTTTGCACTCTATTTTTATTCATCAGCAAGTCTCTGTAAAGTATTTGTTTATATCAGAGGCTATGTATGAGAATAACAACTCTTGGTCACTAAAGTGAATCATTTGTTTGAGTGTAAAATATTTATAACTGATTTCCTCTTATCTCCCACACAGCTTTGGTGGTCAGGACAGCAAGGAGATCAAACCAGTCAATTGTAAAGGAAATCAATCAGAATACTCATTGGAAGGATTGATGCTGACTCTCAAGCTGAAGCTGAACTATCTGATGCGAAGAGATGACTCATTGGAAAACACCCTGATGCTGGGAAAGATGGAGGGAAGGAGGAGAAGGGGCCAACAGAGGATGAGATGGTTGGATGGTATCACCAACTCAAAAGACATGAGTTTTAGGAAACTCCAGAAGATAGTAAAGGACAGGGCATCCTGGCATGCTTTGGTCTACAGGATCACAAAGAGTCAGACATGAATAAGCAACTAAACAACACCACACAAGGTTTTGAGTCAGTATTCAATCAAAATCCAAAGTCATACTATAACTCAATGACTCAAATAATGAAGACAAGAGAGTCTCTAGAAAGTGATATTTTAAACTTTTAGAAAAGCACATTTATAAAATGAGGGCGTTAGTTTAGGTTAATTATCATTCTAACAATACACTTTTAGAAAAAGAAATACACGTGAACATTGACAGAGGCTGATTTCTATCTAATCTCCCAGTTTCAGGAACAAATACTAGGGCTCCATCTGAAGGAGACTGAATATAGGCTCACCTTTCATATTCTTAAATGATAAGAAAAGAACTAGAGGATATATGCTTCAAAAGGAATAAGGAGAAACACTAGAAGAAGGAGCTTGGTTGGAGGGCAACCAAAACTACCTCTGATCACTTTAAGCTTGATTTCAAGAGCCTACAAATAGTCATGGGGAGCAGGAAGAGGCCATCTGCATTACCCTATATGTTGCAGACCCAATAAGAAGTCTCTTACTAATGAAATGAAATTCTACCAAAGTTTTGCACTCTATTTTTATTCATCAGCAAGTCTCTGTAAAGTATTTGTTTATATCAGAGGCTATGTATGAGAATAACAACTCTTGGTCACTAAAGTGAATCATTTGTTTGAGTGTAAAATATTTATAACTGATTTCCTCTTATCTCCCCCACACAGCTTTGGGGCCATTTTTCTCTAATGTTCAGTCGTGGGTGTTCAGGGAATGCAAATTGACTTTAATATTATTATGTATTACAATATATCCTCCAAAATCCAACAGAAGCCATTTTTCAATTATTTGTTATTGCAGGTGATTCATCACTGTAGTTAGGAGATAACCAAACAAAATCACAGGCCCTACTACCATCTAAAAACTTTACAAAGCCAATAACAATGTAGACAAAGAGTCAAAGGACAACCTAGATAATAGAATATTAAAATCATCACAGAGATAAATGACCAGTGGGGACAAGGATTCTGAATAAAATAAGGAAAGGACTAAGTAGCTCCACTGTCTCTTATTCCATCAAACCAGGAAGATTTTATAAAAGAGGCCTTCAGCAGTATATTCAACAACAAAGAGAGGTGGCATGACAAGTGGAAAAAAATAGATTGTTTGCATCAAGATAGGATCAAAACACTTCAACATGAACACATCTGCAACTGCTTAAAAATTGGACTTGGTATTTAGGAACCAGCTGGAATGCACCCTAAATAAATTATTTAGTTTCAAAGATAATGCTTAAATTTACTTTAGCTGCAGTTACCAAAGATCAGTGGTTCCTCTGTTTAGGAAAGCAGAACATACCCAGAGATTAAATTAAAAGATTTGTAGATTATTTTTATTAATTTGTATTGGAGTAGAGTTGCTTAACAATGCTGGGTTAGTTTCTACTGTATAGCACAATGAGTTAGTTATGTACACACACACACACACACACACACACACACACACTTCCCACTTTTTTGGGACTTCCGTCACATTTAGGCCATCATAGAGCAATGAGCAGAGTTCCCTGTGCTATAAAGTAGGTTCTCATTATCTATTTTATACACAGTAGTATATATATGGAAATGACATAGAGATTATGACTAAAGAAAATCAACTAGATTTCTGAAACCAACAAAAGAAAAATTGATATACTAATGTAATACTACAGAAAGCAAAGATAAAAGAGAACATTTTTCAAAGAAAGAAGTGTTGATTCTTAACTTCATAAATTTCTTTTCCCTTTTTTTAAATTAGTTTTTTATTTATTTTTTATTTTCATCCACCTTTTATTTCTTGCCCTGTGTTGGCTCCCCACTGCAGTGGCCTCTCTCGCAGCAGAGCACCAGCTCTGGGCACGTGTGCTCCAGAGCATCAGCTCATAATTGGACACACCCGTCCAGCCACTCCACAGCACACGGGATCTCCCCAGAAGCGGTGCCCCTTGTACTGCAAGGTGAACTCTTTATCCACTGGACCACCAGGGAAGCCCTCTTTTTCTTTTTAAATTGACATAGCTCTGCCAATATTTGTCTATCCTCACTAGATAAGTCAAGCCCCAGTGTTTAAAATTCTGACTAACAATCCTTTTGACCAACAGAAGTCTCTATCTTCCAACTAACTTTACTGAATTGTCTTTACCTAGCTCTTGCTCTACTCTTGGTACAACTTGCTCAAGCTTCTCCTAGGGCAAACCTCTCCAGTGAGATTCTTCCGCCTATTCAACAAGCTTGTGATAGCAACATATGCACATAAACTGTTTCTAATTTCAGTCTAGCTTTGAGTGGATGACTCATAAAGCTGAATTATTTGAAGAACCAAATGATTTTATGCAAAATTCAGATTTAATAAACATAAATAATTTCATAAATGCTTATAATTTAGACATGAAAGGATTTCTTTGTGGTCATCCTGAAAATTGCTCTCAGCATTTAAAAATGAACAGCATTTATGTTGTATATTAATCTATGAATGGAGGAAGTTAGATGACAATGAAAAAATGCAATGCAATGATAGGAAAAATATGCAAGAGTAATCTTGTATTCAGAAAGAATACATGATATATATTTTGTATATGAATTACTATAATTATAAGTCTCATTTCATATATTAAAAGCCTCCAAATGTAAAATTTTCATAACAATCAGAAGAATACAAATACAGCAAGATGGAATTGTCTGGAGAACCAAAATCAAGTTTTCCACATATGTTGAGCTCATGTATATAAAGAGATGCACATTTAAAGCAATAAAATCCAAGGCAGAGATGATTAGCAAAAACAGGAATCAGACTGCAATGAAAATGAACTGCTTCTATGTGTTCAAAGGGAAAAAAGTACATTTAGTGAACCTCAGGAAATTCTTCCATATGCATTCATTTCAGACTGCAATGTTCCACTTTAAGGTTTCACTTCAGTCAGAACACCTAAAGAACAGGAGCTCCAACCTACTCTTATGAAAGAAGCAATTTATTTCATGAAAATCTCCATAAAGCAAAGGTAAGAAAGCTACCCATTCTATACATAAAATTCTCAAAAGAAGCTGTG
Source organism: Tragulus kanchil (assembly GCA_022376925.1). Taxonomy (NCBI): domain Eukaryota; kingdom Metazoa; phylum Chordata; class Mammalia; order Artiodactyla; family Tragulidae; genus Tragulus; species Tragulus kanchil. The sequence continues at coordinate 57,319,895 of JAIOJX010000001.1, read as the reverse complement.
CCACCTCATCAGAAAATGCTTCCTTTGGGTTTCTAATCTTTATGCTGAGAAAGACAAACCAAGAACGGAGACTCAAATTTAACAGAAAAAACAGTATGACAGTAGACAAAAGAAGATACTCTACAATGAACAACTGGGACTTGAAATATCAGATACCAGCTACTTTTAAAAAATATTTTTTAAAACATCATAGTAATTAATAAAAGCCAAAGTAATTGAACAGACATGTTTAATATTTTAGTGTCTAAAACCTGAAGGAATCACTCAAATGCTTCAGTGAAAATATTTTATATTTATCCTCAAAATATCTTTTGTCTGGGAGGAATATATATCCGTTGTTTTTTTTATTAATACAATGAGTAGATTTCTAAAATAGCATGTAGGTAAGACTAGAAAAGACGAGGTCCACTTGCTAAGACATTGAACTGAAATTTCAAATAACACTGAACACAGAAGACAGATTCCAATACAGGCAGATAGGCAAATAGATACTCTTGAAGAAAAAGAGGAAAACTGCACTCTTTTGACTGCTTCTAACTGCATGCAATGTTAAGTTTACATGAGAGTAACAGACATCTGTGAGCTTCAGTTTCACATAGGGAGAAGTCTAAGAAGATACCAGGAAATGTAGATGGATGAACATATATTTATAAACATACCTTTAAAATATAGGCACCATCAAAGTGGAATATTTTGATTAGCACATGAAGAAAGGTACCTGCAATGGATCTTTTATTGAGGTGTAAATGATATAACATTAATTTCAAGTGTATAATATGACTCCATATTTGTATATATTGCAAAATGATCATCACCATAGTAAGTCCAGTTAACATCTGTCACCACACTTAATTACAATGTGTATTTTATTTTCTTGCGATGAGAATGTTCAAAAGCCTAGGAATAGATTCTGATGCAAAGGTGGTTAATAGAAAAAAAGTCCCAGCTAGGAGAAGCAAAGCAAATTATAAAAGGAAAAATGTTAAGCAAGTTCTATGAAGGAGACCAAGAACTAGAATAAATGTATATTATTTCAGAATCAGGGATAATGATAGCCAGAGTTTATTTCAATGGAAAACCCTGCACCAAGATAAATTAAGAGGCAGCAAAACTTTGAAACTAGGAATAGATTCTGGAGTGATATCACCTATGAGCGAATCTCTGCACATAGCTGTGTGAGATTGGGTGAGTTACTTAACCTCCCTGTGCCTTAGTTCTTCTATCTATAAAACGGGGATCATAATGATGTTCTACCTAATAGGGTTTTGTGAGGATTAAATAATTTAATGTGCACAGAGGACTTATAATCTGATGCATAACTGCTACTTGATAATTGTTAGCTTGTTTTAAAATATTGTGGTTACTAAGAGTCTTTAATAAACTTAGCTATTTAGATAGGAATTTCCATCTTTGGGGAAAAATTGTTTTTCAATCAACCACTCTTGCAGTAAGTGGCTCTTTGTCAAACCATATGACATAATAAAAGAGTCACTTCGACCTATAGCTTCCATAAATTGCAGAAAATATAACTAGCAAAAGATATTTTGAATTTTTTAATAATTACCTTAAAAATATAATGATATAACTTTTTTTAGTCACTGCAAAGAACTATGCAAATCAATCAATCAATAAGAAAGCATAAAGAATCCAAAGTACTGCTCCATCTCTGCATCAGCTTTTGTAGTTTATGGAATGGAACGTGGACAAGGCCATCTGAATGTTGTTGTAGGCACAAATTTGGTAATCATTATGAACAACCACCATGTATTAAATACTTATGAAAGATCCTAGAAATACAAAAAATTTATTAGACACCCTCCCTGTCCTCAAGAGAAAAACAGTCTAGATATGGAAACAGAACACATACATACACACATCATAGTTCTCATCAGCCCTACAGAGCTAGTGAAACTTAAGTTACTACAGGAGTGTTCTCATTATCAGCAATGAAACTGGCTTTTATCTACCTCCATATGACATTTTAACAGAATATAAGGGAACATGTGCATATATTTTTCCTCATTTCCACTTTATTATATATCTATATGGCCAGGTACAGATGTGAGAGGTGGATCATAAAAAAGTCCAAGTGCTCCAAGGATATGCATATGAATGATCTGGGAACATACATGTGAAAAAATAAATTAATTAATTAATTAAAAAAAAAAATCCAAGTGCTGAAGAAGTGATGCTTTCAAATTGTGGTGCTGGAAAAGACTCTTGAGAGTCCTTTGGGCTGCATGGAGATTAAGCAAGTCAGTCCTAATGGAAATCGACTCTGAATACTCATCTGAACGACTGATGCTGAAGCTCCAGTACTTTGGCTACTTGATACGAAGAGCTGACTCACTGGAAAAGACCCTGATGCTGGAAAAGATTGAAAACAAAAGGAGAAGAGGGCAGCTGAGGAATGGATGGCTAAAGAGTATCACCAACTCAATGACATGAATCCGATTAAACTCCAGGAGACAGTGAAGGACAGGGAAGCCTGGAGTGCATGCAGTCTATGTCGTGAAGAGTCAGATATGACTGCGACTGAAAAACAAATAAGGTAGTCTTAGAGCTTTAGGAGGAAAGAAACTGAGATTCAGAGAGATAAAGTAAACTGATCATGGACACCTAAATAACTGGAAGAGCAGAAATATGAAATCTGACTGTATACTATAACATTATGGATGTTATGTACTTTAACAACAAGAATAAAACTGATGGCTGAAATGTCCTGGGGAAAATTATCTGTAGGATGTATGCTAAATGCATTAAAAACCAATACAATTCTCTTAGGAGCATAAGACTACAGCATGGTTAATTTATTTCCCAGGGAAAACAATAGCACACAGACATACAATGAGCAAAAAAACACTGCTGCCATCTTCTAGTAAGATAGTAATGGAAATGAAGTAACACTAAAATGATTAACAAATTTCATTCCACATATGACAGTAATACACTTCCTCAACACTGACCTTCAGTTTTTAAAGATGGCGGTTGGTAGTCGTTGAGCTTTACATACCTTGCAGGTCCAATGAACACTGTTTATGAATCAGCTGAATAACACCCCAAAATGATTAACAAATTTTTATTCATTAATTAATTGGCCAGGTACAGATGTGAGAGGTGGATCATAAAAAAGTCCAAGTGCTCCAAGGATATGCATATGAATGATCTGGGAACATACATGTGAAAAAATAAATTAATTAATTAATTAAAAAAAAAAATCCAAGTGCTGAAGAAGTGATGCTTTCAAATTGTGGTGCTGGAAAAGACTCTTGAGAGTCCTTTGGGCTGCATGGAGATTAAGCAAGTCAGTCCTAATGGAAATCGACTCTGAATACTCATCTGAACGACTGATGCTGAAGCTCCAGTACTTTGGCTACTTGATACGAAGAGCTGACTCACTGGAAAAGACCCTGATGCTGGAAAAGATTGAAAACAAAAGGAGAAGAGGGCAGCTGAGGAATGAATGGCTAAAGAGTATCACCAACTCAATGACATGAATCCGATTAAACTCCAGGAGACAGTGAAGGACAGGGAAGCCTGGAGTGCATGCAGTCTATGTCGTGAAGAGTCAGATATGACTGCGACTGAAAAACAAATAAGGTAGTCTTAGAGCTTTAGGAGGAAAGAAACTGAGATTCAGAGAGATAAAGTAAACTGATCATGGACACCTAAATAACTGGAAGAGCAGAAATATGAAATCTGACTGTATACTATAACATTATGGATGTTATGTACTTTAACAACAAGAATAAAACTGATGGCTGAAATGTCCTGGGGAAAATTATCTGTAGGATGTATGCTAAATGCATTAAAAACCAATACAATTCTCTTAGGAGCATAAGACTACAGCATGGTTAATTTATTTCCCAGGGAAAACAATAGCACACAGACATACAATGAGCAAAAAAACACTGCTGCCATCTTCTAGTAAGATAGTAATGGAAATGAAGTAACACTAAAATGATTAACAAATTTCATTCCACATATGACAGTAATACACTTCCTCAACACTGACCTTCAGTTTTTTTAAAGATGGCGGTTGGTAGTCGTTGAGCTTTACATACCTTGCAGGTCCAATGAACACTGTTTATGAATCAGCTGAATACAACATGCCTCTCTGAACATGGGGTACTCAGTCTTTTCTACTTACTGTCCCCTCACATACCTATCTTTTCACATTCAAGTGTCTAGGGTCTCCTCTACTATTCTGGTATCAGAAGACAGGACTAGTTTACCTCAAGAAGTTAAAAGGACACAGAGAACTAGAGAAAATAAGACATGAGTTTGAATCTCAGACATGCTCTGAACTAGCTGTATAACCATAGACAGACTATTCAACTTCTCTGAGCTTCAGTTTTCACATCTGTAAATCAAGAAAAATAATATTTGTCTCCTCGAACATAGAACAGAATGTTGTATATTAAATAGCTACCTATTCCCCAAGTACTCTACAAGAGCTGAATCACTTTCCCATCTTCTTTATGATTAGATAATGTGACAACAGCCATTTTCATCACATGAAGTTGTATTCCAAGAACAGGACTTTGCCAAAAATATACACTAAAATTCCATGTCGTGCTGTTAGATTATGTTGTTTTAATGAAAGGCACATTGAACAGAAGAAGAAAACACATCTTATAAATGCATTAAAGTTCAAATCAAATTGTTTCATGGGCAACAAAAATCATCACCACCAAATACACAAGCATTTGTTCTTATAATCACTGTCATCTTTTCATTCAGTTCCAGATATTCAGTTTCTGTGCGAGAGAAATTTACAAGTTGTCATATTAATTGTTTTCAGAAGGGACATAATGCAACTGGTGATCAGAATACATAAGAATTGAAAAAACAAGCTAATTGGGAAACTTGGGACCTTGTTAAAATGAGGTTGTGTGATATATGGAATCTAGTAGGACAGTTTTGATAACACACTCAGGGAACTCATGGAAAAACAGACAGAGCATAGAGATAGGGACATTGTGGGGAAGAAATAGGGATGGGGAAGCATGGAGGGAGTAACATGGAAACCTATACTGTTATGTGTGGAAAAGACAGCTAGTGTCATAGAGCTAAGGGAATAGGAGTGCTTACAATGGCTTGGGGCGAAGGTCTGGAGGGGTGGGATGGGGGGAACTGAGGGGGTGGGGACCATGGACATGCATATGACTGATCTGGGAACATACATGTCTGTGAACTACAAAACTCTGTAAAAATCTTTAAAATAAAGAATTAAAAAAAAAAAAACATTAAGCTAAAAAAATAAAACAAAACAAAAAAAATGAGGTTGTGTGGTACTTTCTGACTTTTGAGCAGGAAACTTTTGTCACTGATACTTTTTACTTATGAGCTAGTATTTGCTCTGAAAATAAATCAAGCTCTTGCCTATAAGAAGAAACTAATTAATGAAACAGAATTGTCTATGAGAATATCAGGTTTAACAAACATATGCTAGTTACCATTTTAGGGTTTTTCTTACATATGATATCTTATGTTTTTATTTAATCCCCACAAAAATGAATTAGATGAAAATGATTCCTGCTTTACAAAGGAGTAGACTGAATTTCAGAGAGGCTAAAAAATTGGCTTATAGATATTTCCTGAGTTTCTGGTAGTGGAAGAATGTAAACCCAGACATTCAAACATCAAACATAGTAGCTTTGTATTCTACTACTACTGCTATGAAAATCAGAAGTGCTTGTGATTTATTCACAGAAATGCTGTGAATAAACTGGTGATATACTCCGTTCTCAATGCTGATCCTGCTGGTCACAGTATACCATGGAAGCAAGGGTAAAACCTGGTATTCTAGGACAAGGATCAGTCTTCGTCTCAAAAGTCAGAAGGAACACCCAATTGAGCATTTGAGAAGAGTTCACAAATAAAATCAGGCAAGCAGACAAAAGTCTGAAAACACAAAGGACAAGGCATGACAGAGAAGACCAGTAAAGATATGGGAACCAGAATGGCCTAAATCCTAGAAACAAAGGCAAATACTGAGGAATCTGGAAATTCATAGAAACCAAAGGACCAGGCTCATTATTCAGGGAAGCAGACATATGGTACCAATAACAAGCAGGTTGAAAACCAACGAAGTCCATTTCATGCTGAGACAGGTTCTTATAAACTTTAACAAGAGATAGCTGCTGAAAGAGCCCAGTCAGTATGTCTCTCTCTGATACTGATTTCAAATGACAGTTGGATGTTTTAAAGTATATTTCATCTTGCAAATTAATACTAATCAAACTCTTTTATCTGGGTATATGTACATGAAGTGATCACACATGCAGACTTATTGGTTGTATAAAGACCACTTGGGGAAAGAATTTAAAAACACATGTTTATAGTAAGTTCTGAAGCATTTTTGTAAAATCACAAAGCTTGGAGGAAATAAGATGGTGGAGGAATAGGTGGACATGGAGTGCATTTCTCTCCATGGATACATCAGAGATACACCTTCAGACACAAAAGTGCTTGATGAAAAACAGCTTAGAGTGGACAGGAGCACCTGATCACTAGAAAAGAGTGTATAGAACCATGCAAAACCCAGCCATAACAAACCACCCATGGAATTTCCATTCTGCAGCCAGAGATAAAGCAATGGGACTTTGGAGAGGGAGCACTGATGCCAAGACCCTATATTACCAGAGAACGCATAACACTAGGAAGTATTAAAAAGCGAGAACTCTCACAAAGGCAAGCACTTGTATACAAGACCCAGCGTCACCCAACTGCCAGTAGTCCTTTGTGCAGGACGCCTCATGCAGACAAAAATAAGACAAAAAATACAAACCCAATCATCAGCAGACAGGATTACCACCTAATTCAGCCCTGCCCATCAGACAGAAAATAAATAAATAAATAAAAACACCAAAACTGACTTCCTTGCACAACCTACACAAAAGTTGCATAAACCATAGTAAAGTAATAAAACCAAAGGCTGGTTCTTTGAAAAGGTAAACAAAATTGACAACCCTAAGCCAGACTCATCAAGAAAAAAAAGAGAGAAGAACCAAATCAACAAAGTTAGAAATGAAAAAGGAGAGGTTACAACAGACAATGCAGAAATACAAGGGATTACAACAGACTATTATGAACAAATGGCAATAAAATGGACAATATGGAAGAAACGTATGGATTCTTAGAAAAGGTCAATCTTTCAAGACTGAAACAGGACAAAATAGAAATAGTGAAAAATCAATTATAAGCACTGAAATCAAAACTGTGTCAAAAATCTCTCTAAAAATAAAAGCCCAGGGCCAGATAGCTTCACAGGTGAATTCTATCAAACACTTAGAGAAGAGTTAATGCCTATCCTTCTAAAACTCTTTCAAAACACCGCAGAGGAAGGAACCCTTCCAAACTTATTTTACAAGCCCACGATCACCGTGATACCAAAACCAGGCAAAGACAAGACAAAAAAGGAAAATTACATGCCAACATAGATGTAAAACTCCTCAACAAAATTCGAGTAAATAAAATTCAACAACACATTAAAAAGCTCATACACAACTATCAGTTTGGATTTGTCCCAGGCATGCAAGGATTCTTTAATATCCACAAATCAATCAATATGATACACCATATTAAAAAACTAAAAGATAAAAATCATATGAAAATCTCAAAGAAAAAGCCTTTGACACAATTTAGCAGTCATTTACGACAAAAATTCTTCAAATAATGAGTACAGCAAAGGTCACATATGACAAGCCCACAGCCAACATTCTCAATAATGAAAAACTGAAAGCATTCCCTCTAAGATAAGGAATAGGACAGGAGTGTCCACTCTCACCACTATTATTCAACATGATCTTGGAAGTCCTAGCTATAGCAATTAGAGAAGAAAAAGAAATCAAAGGAATCCAGATTGGAAAAAAAGAAGTAGAACTCTCATTGTTTGCAGATGACATAATATACATAGGAAACCCTAAAGATACTATCAGAAAATTAGTAGAACTAATCAGCAAATTTAGCAAAGTTGCAAAATACAAAATCAATACAAAGAAATCACTTGCATTCCTATATACTAACGATGAAAAATCAGAAAGAGAAATCAAGGAAACAATCTCATTCACCACTGCAACAAAAAGAATAAAATATCTAGGAATAAACCTACCTAAGGAGACAAAGGAACTGTATACAGAAAATTATATGATACCAGAGAAAGAAATCAAAGATGACATAAATAGATGGAGAGATATTCCATATTCCTGGGTGAGAAGAATCAATATCGTGATTAATGTGAAAATGAGCTTAGTTGCTTCACAGCACGTGAGATCTTCCCAGCTCAGGGATCAATCCTGTGTCTCCTACATTGGCAGGCAAACTCTTTACCACTGAGCTACCAGGCAGGTCCCTGCTATAATATCTCTTTTTTTCTTTTTTTTTAATTTTTTTTTTTGGTAGGGGGATGGGTTGGGGAGGGAGGGGGGCGGGCGGGTCACTTCTATTGGTCTTTCATTGTCTATTTTCATCCATTGTTGTTCTTTGGCCCGTACAGGCGTCCCATCGTGGCGGCCTCTGTTGTCGAAGAGCACCAGCTCTGGGCGCATGCGCTCCAGAGCTCCGGCTCAGTAATTGGACACATCGGTCCAGCCGCTCTGTGGCACGTGTGATCTTCCCAGGCCAGGGATCAAACCAGCGCCCCTTGAACTGCAAGGCGGTGTCCTTACCCACTGGACCACCAGGGAAACCCCTGCTGTTATACCTTAAGTCACAGAACTCAGTGCTCCTTTTACTCCAATGCAAACACACTGCATGTGCAAAGCAAAATGTGTTCAAATGTACTACAAATTACAATTAAATTGTTTTCAATAGCCTAACTAGATTCTTAGGCTGCTGCTGAAAAGTTTACATAAGAGTTTCTATGTCTTTAGAGGGGCATTAACTCTCATTCAGTGCTTCCTGGGCCATATCTCCTACAGTATCTACATACTTATCACACAAGTTTTGCACATACAGTTATTTGGTCTATGCAGATGGAAGGAGACCACCAGGCAAGGAATGCAGATAGCTTCAAGAAGATGGAAATGGCCAAGAAAAACATTCTCCCTTAGCACCTCCAGAAAAGAATACAGCCCCATTGACAATCTTGTTTTATCTCAGTGAGCCTCATTTTGGACTTCTGGCTTCAAGAACTGTAAGAGAATGAATGGGTATGGTTTTAAGTCACTAGGTTAGTTGTAATTTGTTACACATCACTAGCAAACAGATATACCTCCTTTCCCATTTCGTTGATTCTGAAACGCTTTCTCTATTGCTAATCTTAAGGAATTTTTTAATGAGACTATAGGAACTCAATCTCTCATCTTGGTTTATCAAGCGCAGGCTGACAAAACCAAGGAATGTCTTTGTCCTCACATATTACTCTTCTCTCAGCTCTTGCCATTTATTCACTAAAATCCAAAGATCTGAGGGAATTAATTTGTAGCCACAAGTGACATGTATCTCCTTCACTTATACTGTATTACAACTTTCTCATGTGACTCTCTTATATTACTGTCCCTTTTCTCCTAGGCTGTTTCAGAGGGCATAAGGACATAAAAGGGATACAGCCACACATTAAAAACATTACCTGGCTTTCACTTGTAGAGACAAAGCAAAGGCACTCTAGTATAATGGAGACTGCCACATGAAGGGGCAGAATTTGACTCAAAGAAATGGATGGTCTCTCTAAATTTATGCTTCCCTGCTGGTTTACAAAGACAACTGAAGGAGCAGGGTGATGGAAGAATTATTATCAAAAATTCTACTGCCCTCTAGTAATCAAAAACTAACTAGGAATCCAAAGGTTTTTCTCTACGTACAATAAGGAGAGGTCTCAGTAACTCAATCAAGTGTCATTGAATGGCTAAACTGCACGCCTGTCATTTTGTTCAATTCTAAGGTGACAGAAACTAAAGTAAGATCATAGTCCCTTCCTTGTGGGAGTTTATAATCCTGTCTTATTAGGGTAACAAAATCAGCATCTATTAAAGAATTAGAAATTAGCCCAATACAATATGTTCTCAAGAACTTGTGATTTTTATTCAATGTACTGTACAGTTCAGAAAAAGGTGAGATCAACAAAGGGCTGAGTATCCGGACAAAACTTCTTAAAAGTGCCCAGATGAGAAAGCCACTTTATTTTTTCCATTGACTTAATCTCTTCAGCACAGTTCCTGTTTCTGAATGAGGATGAAGATAACTATAAAGGTTCATTCCCAGATCAGAGCTAGCCTAACTGAGTCATTTTGCTTTCCCTGCTATTGAGAACAGAATCCTTACTCCTGGTACTCATGCTCTGAAAGACAGTTGGATAATAAAATAAAAGAAATGGGGAAAAATTGCAAAGAGGCAGTAGGTGGAAACAAAACCGAGTCTAAATAAAGCAAGGCTAGAGAGAAAAGAAAAAATTGGTGTCTCCTTGTCAAAGCTCATAGAACTGAGGATGAGGCAGCTGTGAAGCTAAGTCTACCATCTCTCAAAAGGCTGCTTCAGTGGCACAAAGACACAGCTCTTATTTCTATTCCCTTTTTTTTTTCTCTTGGCCACCAGGAGGTTAAGGACATTTGTGGAAGATGTATTCCAAATTGTTGGCATCAGAAGTCATTGACATTGGACCCTGTTCTCCAAATGTGCAAGGTTATACCCAAGATGATAATAAAGAAAAGAAGCTAAATCAGACTCCATCGTGACAGGGTTGACAAAGTGACCACCTTGTAAGTGGCAGCCTGGAATTTACAAAGATCCAGGAGTTATACAACTCTGGCCTGAAATACATGACATATAGTAGACATTGCATATATACTTCCTGGATGAATGCTCAAACAAATAACTCTAGAGTCCAATGGAAACCAGAGAATATGGAGATTTTCTAGTCTAATATCCTTAACAATATCATGAACTTGCTTTCAATGAACATTCATGGGACTTACAACACTGAATTCCACAAAGGATATTCTTAGGCTTCCAACCACTGCCTATCTCTTCAATCTCCTCTGATACTTCCTTTCTACTTCCTCACCAGACTCTACAGATGCTCTTTCAAATCTCCGCACATACTCTGCTTTCTGTCATCTCAGAGCAGTTGTGCATGCTTTATTTTTTTCTGTCTAGGATACAACCACTTCTCCTCACTTCACCAGCACTGCTTAGCTCCTACTCATCCTTGAAGTCCCTGGATGCTTCAATTTCCTATCTGAAGTCAGCTATAAAAGTATGACGTGATATGTGATTTATACTACTCATGTAACTAAGAAAAATAGCTTGTCTACAAAAGGTCTACAAAAGCATGTCCTTGGTGTCACTATCATAGTTGGAAAAATAAGCTGATTAGACAATGTGTCTTGCCCTTTCTTGTTGTCATTTAGTCGCTAAGTCATGTTCAACTCTTTGCAACCCCATGGACAGAAGCCCACCAGGCTCCTCTGTCCATGGGATTCTCCAGGCATGGTTACTGGAATGGGTTGCTATTTACATCTCCAGGGAATCTTCCTGACCCAGAGATTGAACCTGCATTGGCTGCATTGGCAGGTGGATCCTTTACCACTAAGTCACCAGGGAATCCCCTTGCACACTGCAGTAATTATTAATTTTTGTGCCTGGTGTAGCCTAGTGACAAAGAAAGACAGAATAAAACTAAACAGAGTTCAGAATTAGTCATTCTTTTTTTTTTTTTTTTCATTCTACAGTCCAAGAATCAGTCTCTTTGCTCCCTGCACATTTCCTCCTGCAGCAGAATGCTTCCCACTACTTCACTGCCAATCTCTTCTGTCTATTCTGGCCCCATTCAAAACTGAGAAAAATGAACCTGCTGAAGTAACAGAAAAGTAACTAAAACCTCAGACGAACAGGACAATTTGTGTCATTTTGTTCCTCTCCTCCAGTCTCTTTCAAGGTAAATGAATCTATCAGACACCTACTATCAGTACCTGTTTCAACTACCCTCACTATTGACAATTTGCCTTCACGAAACACAAATAGAGTAACATAAATTCTTAAGACAGAAAACACTCACCATCTTATTTGCCTTTATTCTCCACTAAGACCCCACTAGAAATTCATTCCTCAGCAATACACCTGTTGTTGTCCTAGTGGGAATTATAGCATGGCCTCCACAAATATCATGATGCACAGTGCCTTCTCTTTTTGCTGAGTGACAGGAACCTCTATAGGTCGGCTGCTATGTCTTGGTCCAAATCCAAGCATGATAGATAATCAGATGCTAATATAGCCTAAGCAAATCTCTACTTTATGCCACTGATAGAAACATAGACACTGAGATATTGTAAACACTATTAATATAATGGCCCAGTATGCAGACCAAGAGGATCTAGAAGCACGGGCTGAAAATTACTGAATATAATATATTTGTCTTTCTGCATAACTTCATGGTTGCCTCTTGAAATGAGGTTCAAGGACCTTAAGTGCATGTCAAGTTTCTCAGTTGCCACTTGCATTGCCCTTCGTGCCATCATAATAAATTGCATTTTCTCTTTGCAAACTCATTAACCTATAGGCGATAAGAGACATTTCTTATTAGTACAATTGCAGCACTGACAGAAAAAAGGGGGCCCGAAAGGCACCAAGATTGTATCTGGGCACAATGGCTCAGGTTCCTGTCACAAATGGCATTTGGTCTCTCAGTTATCAGATCCTTCACTGCCTGTCTGCTCTTCATTCAAGACTGAGCAGGCCATCTCTGAACAGTAGTTCAGACAGGAGGTCATCATACTTACATTACACTATCTCCACCGTGGGGCCCAGAGAGTGCTCTCTTCTGAGTCACTACTGATGAATCATTAAAACTTACATGAAAGTCTATGATCTCTTATTTCCAAAACAAACAGACTCACCTGTGGTCTCTATTCATGACTCCTAGCCACCTCCCAAATTTTGCTCCCTCAACTTCCTGGTTCATCTTTACTGACTCATTTGACAATGCTTTTCAAGTATGTGTAGCTTCTTGCCCCTCAACACACAATCCCTCCAAAAAAAAAAAAAACTCAAGAGGAAGAAATAAAAACACATTTGGTTTGATTTTGATGCCATTTTGGAAGCCAATTCTTTTTCTTCTTATGTTCAAAGACAGACTTGTGAAAAAAGTTATCTCAATATGTACATTTTCTCAGCAGTCCTTTCCTCCTTAACCTCTTATCTTCTGTCTTTCACAGTCATCAAAACACTCCAATTATTCTCTCAAAAGTCACATATTACCTGCTTTTCCCACTGTCTTTATTCTTGAACTCTGTAGATTTCACTGAGGTTTGACCATCCCCGCTTCATGACTTGTCTTTTCTTTGTTTTTTACTTGTTTTGGTAACTCTCCAATTCTTATTATCTTCTTTTTCTAACCAGTTATTAAATGCCTCTGTACTGATTCTTTTTTAATCTTTTTTTTTTATTTTTTGCCACTTCTATTGGTCTTTCATTATCCATCTTTGTTCTTTGGCCTGTGTAGGCCTCCCATTGCAGTGGCCTGTCTCGTTGCACAGCACCGGCTCTGGGTGCATGCTCTCCAGAGCTCCGGCTCAGTATCTGGACACATCGGTAGTTGGACACATTGGTCCTGCTGCTCTGCAGCATGTGGGATCTTCCCAGGCCGGGAACAAACCAGCGCCCCTTGCACTGAAAGGTGGTATCTTTACCCACTGGACCACCAGGGACGTCCCCGTACTGATTCTTTATCTCATCCACGCAGGTGGTATTAACTAAAGTTCCACTTTCAGTCCTCTGTATTTTTTGCCTCTAGCATTTTCTTGCTGTGGGGTGGGAAAATATTATATAAAGCGAGAATGGCAAATTCAAGTGTTTACAATGACTGGATAGGCAATGTAAGTAAGTGAAGATGATGATGGATGGGCATATGATAAAAGTTAGGGATTATCAGGTGCTGGGTGTAGATTATAGTGTTTGATTCTGTTTCTGAATGGGTAGATGCTATACATGTAAGAATCGCAAAGACACGGCGGGCTGCAAGCTGTTAGGGAAGAAGTTTATTTGGGAAGAGTTCCCGGGTGAGATCCACAGGTCTGAGAGATGGGCCAGGGAAATCGTGCCCCGGAGATGGGACGAGGAGGTTTTATTAGGGAGGAAAGGGGAGCAGGAGGAAAGGGGAGGGGGATCCCTCAGGGCAGGCGCAGAAAGGAGTTCTTTGTTTAAGCTTGGCGGGAAGTCCAGTGATGAGCCCACTAACTTTGAGGTGGCCGCGGGCTGGGGGTGTGAAGTTCTTGACACTTTGTGAGGAATTTTTATGGCCAAGGCTATCTCCTTATGGCAGGTCTAAGGAGACTCTCAGGTGCCAGCAAGCAAGCAACTGGCCCCCTGATTTGGTGCCGGGAGTCTGGTCACGGTGTTGACCCTAACAACTTGGCCCTTTCTTATGATTATTTAGTGCTGGGGAATCTCTGGCCGCTGTGTTAACTCTTTAATAGCCTACCACCCTAACATTACAGTCCCAGACAATGTGTGCTATATAGGCCAAAACTGTCAGTCCTTCTAATTTTTCCTCAGAAATCCAAAGTCCAGATGTTTCTTCTCACTTACAATATTTTCAAATGCTACTTGCTGATTCTGGGTTTTTTTTTTTTTTAATGATGAAGATTGTATCAGTTAGGATTATCCAGGTTATACTATATTTATACATGACCTCAAATTTTTAGCTTATAATAGAAGCTTAGTCCTTGCACACATTACAATCTCATCACAAATCAGTTGTATCTTTGCTAAACATCATGTTCAGTCTAGGATTCAGGATGACAACGATTCTTCTATCTAGAATATTGATGAACTCATTATAGAAGAAAAGAAAGCCTGGTGAGTCATGCACTGAAACAATGTACTTAACTCCTGTTTTAAAGTTCCTCTCAGAAATATTACATGTCAACTCTGCTCACATTTCATTTGCCAAAACAAGTCACAAATTGTGATCAATAACACAGTCTACTCTACTGGTCAAACACACAGCTACCAGTGGTCCATTCCCAGTTTTTATCCTCTAATATTCATTAAAGAGCAAGGAACAGAGACTTGGGAAATCTGAATTGTCATTGTTGGAGTTGAAAATCTGCAAAGAGCGGAGGCAGCCCCCCATTCCTTGCAATCTCTTCCAGTCACGGACCTCTGCAGACATACAGCTTTCCTATCTGCGGACTCTGGCCAGCACCAGTCCCTCCCCTGGCCACTTCCATGGCCACACCCAGATACTTAACCCCCACTCTCAGCTGGAATGTCCCTTTTAGTCCTCTGGCCTCTGGGCCCACCTGACCCCTCTCTCTCCCTTTCTCCCTGGACCCTTTTTCCAGGATCTCCCACTTGGACCACTCACCCTGGTCCCCTTGCTCTCCCACTGCTTGTTTCTCTCTCTCAGTCATATCTGTGTAGCCAGATCCTTTGTGGCAGCTCCTACCTAAACCCAATATGAATAAACGTATTCCTCCCAGCCATCCCTCATCTTCTCTTCTCTTTTCTTTACACTTTTCTTACAGTCATGGACACATAAGACCCCAGGCAAGTTATTTCATCAACTGGTCTCATCTGTAAAATGAAGGACTCAGAGTAGATGATTTTTATGGTTTCCTTACAGACCGACTATACCAAGTGTGTGAATAGCTTTGTAAGGGAAAAAGACTATTGAGTCTGAACCTCCAGAAGTGCTTTCATCCAAGTCCCAGTACTACATTTTCAAAAATAGCTGTACATTTTACTTGAATATCCAACCACCAGCATCCAGCAAGTCCTGCTCTTCAATCCATCATTGATTTTCTTATTTGTAAATGGTACCACTATCAAAACACCCAAGTAATACGTTTGGAATCATCCTTATTTCCTTTCTTTTTCTAGTCCCCCATCTCCAGCTAGTCATGAAGCTCTGAAAATATTGTTTTTCTGATATTTCTTCCAGTCATCCTTTCTTTTTCAGGCTGCTATCAGTGGTATCCATGCTTATCTATTTATACCCAAATAGCTGGCCTGGCCTACTGTCTCAGCTCTTGACACTCTTATTTCTGAAGCGTTAGTGTTAGCAGAAATCATCTACTTATCCCATCCACCTAACAATGTTCCACAAGATGTGGAGGAAAAAGAACCCTTAAACACTGTTGGTAGGAATGAAAATTGGTGCAGCCACCATGGAAAACAGCATGGAGGTTCCTAAAAAAACTAAAAATATCAGAAGAACTACTATATGACCCAACAATTCCACTCCTAGATAAACATCCAGAAAAACGTGAAAACACTAATTTGAAAAGATACATGAACCCTATGTTCATAGCAGCACTATTTACATTTAAAGGAACAACCAATGATCCTGAACAGACTATTGGAATAAGATGCAGTATATATACACTAGAATGCTAGCCATAAAAACAGAATGAAATATTCTCATTTGCAGCAACATAGATGGACCTAGAGACTATTGTGCTTAGTGAAACAGGTCAGAGAGACAAATATAAATATGGTATAATATCATTTAAATGTGCAATCTAAAAAAAAATAATACAAATGGATTATATGTAAACCAGACTCACAACTAGTGAAAACCAACTACTCACAACTAGTGAAAACCAACTAGTGGGTATCCAAAAGGAGAGGGGATGAGGGATGGACAAGATATGGCTATGAAATAAACAGATACAAACTACTACATATATAATAGATAAGCAACAAAGATATACTGCATAAGCACAGCCAAGTATACTCATTATTGTAATAACCTATCATGGAGCATAATTCACAAAAATACCAAATCAATATGTTGTGCAGCTAAACCTAATACCTGTAAATCAGCCATACTTTGATAAAAAATTTAAGCTATTTAATTTCCCTGAGCCTGAATGTTCCCACTTGGAAAATGGACTTAGTAACACCTTATCTTACCTACTTCAGAATGTTAGCATATCAGATGGAAAAATGGTGATATAAAATATAAAGGATGTAAGGTAAATTATTCCTTAAGCAACCTGGAATATCTGGCACTGCAAAGGCAAATAACTTAATGGAGTTTTATATCACCAAATTTACATTTCAGAAATGAATTTCCCAGAGAGGAACCATCTATTTATACCCAAATAGCTGGCCTGGCCTACTGTCTCAGCTCTTGACACTCTTATTTCTGAAGCGTTAGTGTTAGCAGAAATCATCTACTTATCCCATCCACCTAACAATGTTCCACAAGATGTGGAGGAAAAAGAACCCTTAAACACTGTTGGTAGGAATGAAAATTGGTGCAGCCACCATGGAAAACAGCATGGAGGTTCCTAAAAAAACTAAACATATCAGAAGAACTACTATATGACCCAACAATTCCACTCCTAGATAAACATCCAGAAAAACGTGAAAACACTAATTTGAAAAGATACATGAACCCTATGTTCATAGCAGCACTATTTACATTTAAAGGAACAACCAATGATCCTGAACAGACTATTGGAATAAGATGCAGTATATATACACTAGAATGCTAGCCATAAAAACAGAATGAAATATTCTCATTTGCAGCAACATAGATGGACCTAGAGACTATTGTGCTTAGTGAAACAGGTCAGAGAGACAAATATAAATATGGTATAATATCATTTAAATGTGCAATCTAAAAAAAAATAATACAAATGGATTATATGTAAACCAGACTCACAACTAGTGAAAACCAACTACTCACAACTAGTGAAAACCAACTAGTGGGTATCCAAAAGGAGAGGGGATGAGGGATGGACAAGATATGGCTATGAAATAAACAGATACAAACTACTACATATATAATAGATAAGCAACAAAGATATACTGCATAAGCACAGCCAAGTATACTCATTATTGTAATAACCTATCATGGAGCATAATTCACAAAAATACCAAATCAATATGTTGTGCAGCTAAACCTAATACCTGTAAATCAGCCATACTTTGATAAAAAATTTAAGCTATTTAATTTCCCTGAGCCTGAATGTTCCCACTTGGAAAATGGACTTAGTAACACCTTATCTTACCTACTTCAGAATGTTAGCATATCAGATGGAAAAATGGTGATATAAAATATAAAGGATGTAAGGTAAATTATTCCTTAAGCAACCTGGAATATCTGGCACTGCAAAGGCAAATAACTTAATGGAGTTTTATATCACCAAATTTACATTTCAGAAATGAATTTCCCAGAGAGGAACCATCTAATGATTTGTTTGTAGAATCAGAGATTAGAATAGATAACCTGTCTCAAACGTCTATGCCAACTCTGAAATTTCCTGGATACTTCATAACTACTGTTTACATTAGAAACTGAGGGTAAAAGTAATTAAGTTACAGAAACAAAGGAATGCTTAGCAGTTAATAACATGTGTTCCAGAGTCAGCCAACATGGGTCCAAATCTTGAGTCTCCCACCTAATAATTTTGTGAACTTAACAAGCTTAATTAATTTGTAACCACCAAGACCATCTAAAATCTATTTTGTTAATAAAGACAGAAATTAAGTTATCCAAAAGTCTGTCTATATTATGCACTTGCTAAAAAAGAAAAACCAGTTTGACATATTGACACAGACATAACTCCAAGACACACTCTTATGTAAAAGGGGAAGCCAATCAATATTTTCAGTAGCATCCAATTTTTAGACACATATGTTTATATTTGAATGGGGAAAAACTTAGAAGGATACACAACAAAGAGTTAAAAGTGGTTATCTGTGGGTTAGGGATTGGCAGGGTAGTCACGTGCATTGAGAGGCAGGTATTTTTCACTTCTCTACTCACTAATAGAATTTTTTACAAGTTTGCATTATTTTATATCGAGCACTTTCCAAGAGAAAAAAACTTCATCTAAAGATGCTTGTTCCAATTTGAAGCCAAGGTCTTACTATACTACTTCAAACTAAAAAAAACAAAACAAAAACAAAAACACACCCTATTGCAAAACATCACGAAAAGTCCAACAGAAGTAGATCCTAAACAGGTCTTAGCCCTTTCCTGTTAACTGGTATTTCCAGGAAAGTCACCTTCCCCTCACCTAGTCTTTCCATAAATACTCAGGGATGTGAAGGAGTTGTGATCATTTATTTGCCCCTGGTGGGTATGTATGTAAATTTATAGCCAGAATCTGCAAAACAGTTCGGTGGAACCAGGAGGGGATTAAAAGAAAACAAAATAAGGATGGAAAAAGGATCTTTTAGAACCTGGTAAAACTCTTACTCTATGCAGATGGTGTAGTTCAAAGCTGCACATCCCTAGGGGAAACTGTGGGAACCTAAGAGTCATGCTTTCATCTGGATACCTAATACCCAATCTACCGCTATCCATAACCATCCCTTTATGTCTCTCCATCTTTTCCATGAAAGAAGTAACATTTCAATCTGTGTTTTTAGTATTTTTCTGACAGCCTCACCAGAATCCTGTTTTGACAAGTACAAAGAAGTAAAAGCAGGCAACATTTAGAGAGTACTAGCAGACCAGGCACTGAGTTAAGCCCTTTACATGGATTATCTCATTTAATCCTCTCAACAGCCACAGAAGGAGGTAAAATCATTTTTTTATTTTACACTTGAAGAAATAAGCCTCACAGAGGTCACCTCATTAATAAACATTGTAGTCAACTGCCAAATAATAGAGAGCATCATTGAAAAGGATGGAATCTAAGGTCAGCAATGTTTGGATCATGTCTACAAGAGAGGAAGGATACTCCACTCGGGGGCAATAGGCAGCCATGGAGGATCTGGGATGAAGGCAACAAAAATATGTGGTAGTGATGGAAGCAATCACAATCTAACAATAATAGACAATATTTTTAATTTTTCAGCTTATACTATGAGTAGTCACTCAGTTATATCTAACTCTATAGCCCACCGGGCTCCTCTGTCCATGGGATTTTTCATGCAAGAACACTGGAGTGGGTTACCATTTTCCTCCTCTAGGAGATCTTCCCAATCCAGGGATTGAACCTGCCTTTCCTGTGTCTCTTGCATTAGCAAGTGGGTTCTTTACCACTGACTGAGTCACTGGGGAAGCCCATATGTTATATTGGGGAATAGTCAATTAATAATGTTTTGATAGTTCCAGGTGGAGAGCAAAGGGACCTAGCCATACATATAATGTATCCATTTTCCAACGAACTCCACTTTCATCCATAGCTGATAGATTTTAAGTGTTCACTACTTAGTGAACAGGCTTTCCAGGTGGTGCTAGTGATAAAGAATCTGTCAGCCAATGCAGGAGATGCAAGTTTGACCCCAGGGCCAGAAAGATCCCTTAGAGTAGTCAACAGCACCCAACCCAGTATTCTTATCAGGAAAATCCCATAGGCAGAGGAACCTGGAAGGTTATAGTCCACGGAGCCACAAACAGTCAGATACAACTAAGCAACTGAACACACATACCCCTACTAACAAATCATATGCAGCATCTCATTAAATTCTCCCAACATGATCAGGTGAGGAAATGACTCAGAAAGCTAATGTGGATCATCCAAGTTAGCAAGCATTAAAGCCAGGATTTAAACTCCAGATATGCTTGATTCCTGGAGAAGGAAATGGCAACCCACTCCAGTTTTCTTGCCTAGAGTATTCTTGCCTAGAGAATTTTATGGAAAGAAGACACGGGTGGACTACAGTTCATGGGGTCGCAAAGAGTCAGACACAACTTAGCAACTAACACACACACATGCTTGATTTCAGAATGCCTAATATCTATAGATATTTGGTCTACCATAATTGCTATGATTCCCTAATATTTAGGATCTTAGCAATATTCAGACCATCCCATCTTTCACTGCACAGGACAGTTTTACCATTTGTTGATTAGAGTACAGACGTTCTGCTTCTCAGAGTCTGTCCTATTTTCCAAACCAAGTACCTAGTTATCTATGCTATAGATGCGGAGAAACTTGAGATGGCTGTTTCAAGGTAGTAAGGTGCAAAGAGTTACCAAATCCAAACACCATTTGAAGAAGTCTATTTTGATGTAAGCAAGGAGTCAAACCAGAAGGGAATGAAATGAATTATACAGGCCTGGGTTTCCCCCAGGTGTCTTCCCTTTTTGAGCACCATAAACCTCTGCAGCTGAGACATTCAGAGGCAACCTCACCAAGATGCTGTGTAACAACTTACTAAAACCCACAGTCCTCCTCTAGAGCCCGTTTCCACAAAACCCCAAAGTGGAACCTGTTAGCTGGATAATTCCACTGCAAAGAATCTTTCAGAACACTTGGGAGTTACTCAGCAGCTGGTTTACTACCAGTTTCTTTCCAGTTCCACATGTCCTCAGAGATAACGTCCAAAGGACGTTGGCCCCAACATCAGCAGCAGCTTCTGGCAAAACCCCAAAAAAGACACTTGTTTTAATGCATTGGCCAGAGAGGGAGGTTTTCAACAGTGCTGTGAAGCCAGCCTCAAGACAAGAGTTGACCATAAAGATCATAAAGCAAGGAGTGGCCATTTCATGTCTTTTTCAAAATGCTTCCCACTCCAGCTTTCTTCTTACCCAGGTAATCGGGTTCACAAATTCCAAATAGAAATCAAAAATTCATGTAAAAAAATAGAAAGTCCCATTGATCTTTGATAGAAACACAGTGGATTTAAACTCCAGATATGCTTGATTCCTGGAGAAGGAAATGGCAACCCACTCCAGTTTTCTTGCCTAGAGTATTCTTGCCTAGAGAATTTTATGGAAAGAAGACACGGGTGGACTACAGTTCATGGGGTCGCAAAGAGTCAGACACAACTTAGCAACTAACACACACACATGCTTGATTTCAGAATGCCTAATATCTATAGATATTTGGTCTACCATAATTGCTATGATTCCCTAATATTTAGGATCTTAGCAATATTCAGACCATCCCATCTTTCACTGCACAGGACAGTTTTACCATTTGTTGATTAGAGTACAGACGTTCTGCTTCTCAGAGTCTGTCCTATTTTCCAAACCAAGTACCTAGTTATCTATGCTATAGATGCGGAGAAACTTGAGATGGCTGTTTCAAGGTAGTAAGGTGCAAAGAGTTACCAAATCCAAACACCATTTGAAGAAGTCTATTTTGATGTAAGCAAGGAGTCAAACCAGAAGGGAATGAAATGAATTATACAGGCCTGGGTTTCCCCCAGGTGTCTTCCCTTTTTGAGCACCATAAACCTCTGCAGCTGAGACATTCAGAGGCAACCTCACCAAGATGCTGTGTAACAACTTACTAAAACCCACAGTCCTCCTCTAGAGCCCGTTTCCACAAAACCCCAAAGTGGAACCTGTTAGCTGGATAATTCCACTGCAAAGAATCTTTCAGAACACTTGGGAGTTACTCAGCAGCTGGTTTACTACCAGTTTCTTTCCAGTTCCACATGTCCTCAGAGATAACGTCCAAAGGACGTTGGCCCCAACATCAGCAGCAGCTTCTGGCAAAACCCCAAAAAAGACACTTGTTTTAATGCATTGGCCAGAGAGGGAGGTTTTCAACAGTGCTGTGAAGCCAGCCTCAAGACAAGAGTTGACCATAAAGATCATAAAGCAAGGAGTGGCCATTTCATGTCTTTTTCAAAATGCTTCCCACTCCAGCTTTCTTCTTACCCAGGTAATCGGGTTCACAAATTCCAAATAGAAATCATCATGTAGAAATAGAAAGGTTTGCAGTCCAGCATATGGAGCAAAGAGATCCTACTGTCCCCATGAAAAGAAATAGTTTGTCCCATTGATCTTTGATAGAAACACAGTGGCAGCAGACCCAGTACAAGCCAGTGCAGAAGTCCTTTCTATAACTGGAAAATTGCACTGAAGCTGTTTTCAAATGCACTCGCAACATGGCCGAAGTCTGGTCTATGCACTCAGGTCTCAGTAGCTTTGATACCACAAAGGACTCTTCCTTCAGAGAAGTAAGACACATTCAGATAGTTGCACATCACCTAAAAGTTTAATTTTTTTTTTTCTATCCAGAATGCTCTCCTTTCTCTTCTCCATCTCAACTCTATCATTTCAAAAGATTTGGCTGCAGTATCAAAAGCTGAATAATACAATGCAGTAGTTCTCAAACTTCAGGACACAATAGGATCCCTTGGGGGAGCTTTTAAAATGGCCAGTGTTTAGTCCACTCCTCAGACTAACTGAACCAGCGTCCTAGAAAAGTTGTCTTGGTCAACACTATTTAAAAAACAAAAAAATGAATAACTCAAATTTGTATTCAGGGTTGAGAATGACTAGTGTGCTTGTTAAGAGCATAGGCTTCTAGGTTCAAAAATATTGGATAGGTTCAAAAATACTGGAGGAGTACAATGTGTAAACAAATACTTGCAGAAATACAATGTGTTTTTATAGACTCAGTGAGTTTAAACTTCTATGAGCTTATGGAAGATAATGTCATTAACTCTGGGTGGGTTGATGAAGTCTGAACTGTGGAAGATATGGCTGACCAGGATGTTGAAAGATGAAGGATGAATAGGGGCTTTACAGGTAGGGAGGTATGTATGGAATGGACATTTCAGGCAACAGAGAACAGCAGGAGAAAAGGTATTTTATCAGCATGCCTTTCAGCTCTATCTTCTTGCGACTCCTAGAACACTTGTCTGTAGCATTCATTTGTCAAATAATAATGTTTTCTCTCATGACACCTCTTCTATTACAGCCTTGAACTATTTATCTCCTGTGTAACCTAATTTTTCATGTTTTGTCACTACAACTAGAATTTAAGCTTGAAGGAATAAGAACCAGAAAATAGATCACCATATCTTCCACAGTGCTTTGCACATAGTTTTAAACAGAGTGGCTGCTCAATGAGTACTTTTTGACTTGTTAATATAAAGGGAGGAAAGCAGAATAATCCTAAACATATCCCAAACTGACTACTCATTACCAGAACCTCATGTGAAATAAAGTTTATTCACTTGCTCCTTCTGTTTAATCACGTCATGACCACCAAAGAACTTCTTTTAAGCTCCTTTTGCATGCCCACTAATGAAGGATATTACAGTATGTTGAGGTTAGCAGATGCCCACATAGTAGCATCTCTTTGCATATTTCAATACCCTTTTCTGGTTTTACAGACCAAATTCACAAATATTTCAAAGTTAGGCCTAGGTAGTCATTCCTGAAAACTGATGATCACAACAAGGCTAGACCAATTACTCTGTGTCCCTACACTTTTCAAAAAGGCATCAGGTGCTCTGAGGAAATTACAAAGAATGTATAAATTGTGATACCATTCTCTAGTGACATCCCAAAAATGTCCTCAGGCAGGTTGGCCTGGGAAAACAGAATAATCCACTGCTCAAGCAGGATAAAAAATGTCTTAATACTTCTTATAGACAAGGAGCAGAGTTAGAACTCAAAGCTAAATCAGCATGAGGAAAGGGAATGTCTCACACTTAAAAAAAAAAAAAAATCAGATGTTGACTTCAAGAGTGGGGAAAAAAATATTCTTAACCAGATGAATCTTAGCCTCCACTGTGTAGAACTGAGAGTCATAAGTAGTGATAGGCTGACAAATCTAGGGTGACAGAAGGAAAGATAGATATTCAAACATATTTACCCTCCTGCAAGCACAGCTTGCTCAAAGTTTAGTAAATGAGTTATCCTCAATATTCTCTTATCTTTCTCTCCACTTCATCCTACCAATCTACCATCCTCCTTCATCCCAAGTGTCTGTAAATATATACCTTCTTATAGACATATTGAGAAAATCAAATGAGATAATGACAGAGTTTGCTGCACTCTAGGCATCCCCTTGCAACCTTACACTATATGTGAAGATTGTTCACAACTGGCCATGCTTTCCAGGCAGTGTTCAGACCAACCCAGGTAAAAATAAGAGAGATGGGATAGTCAAGTAGACTAGGGATTACGATTTTAGCAATTTATGATTGTAAGGTCAAATTTGTGTTTGTCCTCTCTCTCTCATAAGGATAAAAATGGAAAGTGATTGAGGGGCAAACAGAAAAGGCAAAACATAAAACTCTGTGCATATAATGAATGAAATGACATAGAATTATATACCAAAATGAAAATAAATATGATAATAACATGAATTATATTTACTATAGAGATATTAACTATAAAAGGCAGATGAAGTATGAATTATTTCTATCCAGCTTTATAATATAGGATAACTATCCTTTGGAAGTCAACTTATTTTCCTGATGCCCTTTCCCTTAGGCTGCTGTTAATATGAGTTTGCATTCTCTGAGCCCTCATTAAGAGAGAGTAGGAGGAGTAGGTAGGAGTACAAAGTAATTCAAGAGTGCTTCAGGTTGCAGGGGGAAGCTATTTGAGAATAAATATTTGTTGTAAAATATATTGGGAGGAAAATTTGAAGACACCTTTTTTAATGGTTATAGAGATATATTTTTAAATGGCCTACATATGGGTGGGTGAAAATGAAAACGTGGAAGATGAAACTATAAAGAAATGGTTGAATAGCTGTGTTTTGAGTACAAACAACATAATCCTGAATTCAGCTATTGCTAGAAATAAAGATATAAAACAGAATTGTTTCTTTTACCTCTAAATCAACTCTGAACTACTATGGCTACCAGGACCAAATCATTTCAAATAATGAAAGCAAAGTTAAGCTTGCACTTCTAGGCTAGGAAAACACATATAACTTGATTCTGATTTACAAATATTCATGGCATCTATGAAGTTGTAGCAAGATATTATGAGTAACACTTGCCCTCTTCTTCTAACATGGAATCAAAATAAAACAAAAGCCCAAATGAATGTTCAAGTGAATGAGAAAGCAGACATTTAAGAGGGCATGGAACATTTATCTGAATAATGAATATAACTTAATGATACCAACCACGGTGCTCTTAATGACAACTGGAATTTGCTCAGCACATTATTCAGCAATATTTTCACACAGTCTAAGTAGCGATCAGATCCCTGAAGATAATTATTATATCAAGATGACTAGAAATTTCACTCCCACCACCAATTATTTCCTATTTGAAAGACTGTTCACTGGTCATTCTACAGGGATTTGACTGGATAATGTAATCAGAATGAATCAACAATGCATTTTATGACACTAGACATAAAAGTTCCCCAGGGAGATACTGTGATCCTAATGGATTTTCAGAGTCCTTCTGGAAGGCTGGATACACATTGGTATAGATGGTTGTTCAATTTAGATGCCCAGTTACCTAAGAAGAGACACAACTGATCAATAAATACTATGACCATTTTAGCAAAATTTATTGATGTCATTCTGCTTCCCTAACTGATATCATCAAATTAGCCCTTAGTTTCTCAGAGTACCACCACTACAACATCCCTCCAAATAATCCCCTCCTTAAGCAATATCTTAGGCTGTATAACACCCTCTCTGTCCTTTGTTTATCAAAACTGACATGTGCTCCCCTTTTCCAGAGGCCTACTTTTTATTAGGGAATAGTGAATTATTATTCAGATAAAAATTGCCACACAACATTTTAAAATGTGAGGCTCTTTCTTAAATATCAAAAATGTTGATCTTTTAATATCTGCTGACAAAAATGTAAAGACTTTATAATGACAGAAACTTATTACCAACTATTGAATTTGTATCTTACTAATTAAGTCAGCATGGACTCTACATATGGAAATCACCAGATGGTCAATACCAAAATCAGACTGATTATTTCTTTGTAGCCAAAGACAGAGAAGTTGTATACAGTCAGCAAAACTTAAGACCAGGAGCTGACTGTGGCTCAGATCATGAACCCCTTATTGCAAAATTCAGACTGAAACTGAATAAAGTAGGGAAAACCACTGGGCCATTTGACATAAATCTAATTCCTTACAATTATACAGTGGCAGTGACAAATTGATTTAAGGGATTAGATTTGATAGAATGACTGTCTGAAGAAATATGGACAGAGGTTTGTAACACTGTACAGGAGGCAGTAATCAAAATCATCCCCAAGAAAAAGAAATAAAAGAAAGCAAAATGGTTGTCTGAGGAGGTCTTACAAACAGCTGAGAAACGAAGAGAAGCAAAAGGCAAAAGAGATAAAGATATACCCAACTGAATGCAGAGTTCCAGAGAATACCAATAAGAAAGCCTTCTTAAGTGAACAATGCAAAGAGAGGAAAATAATAGAACAGAAAGACTAGAAGTTTCTTCATGAAAATTAGAGACAACAAGGGAACATTTCATGCAAAGATGTGCACAATAAAGGACAGAAATGGAATGGATCTAATAGACACATAAGACATTAAGAAGAGGTGTCAAGAATACACAGAACAATTATACAAAAAAAAATCCTGGGCTTCCCCTGGTGGTCCAGTGGATAAGGACACTGCCTTGCAGTGCAAGGGGCGCCGGTTCGATCCCTGGCCTGGGAAGATCCCACCTGCCGCGGAGCAGCTGGACCGATGTGTCCAATCACAGCCGGAGCTCTGGAGTGCATGCGTCCAGAGCCGGCACTCTGCAACGACAGACGCCACCACGATGGGAGGCCCACAGGAGCCAAAGAACAAAGACGGATGAAAACAGAGAAACGAAAGACCAATAGAAATGGCCCGCCCGCTCCCCTCCCTCCCCAACCCGACCCCCGCCCAAAACTAAAATAAATAAATAAATCTTTAAAAAAAAGAAAAAAAATCCTGATGACCCAGATAACCATGATGGTATGATCACTAGTCTAAAGCCAGACATTCTGTAGTGCAAGGTCAAGTGGGCCTTAGGAAGCAACACTAAGAACATAGTTAATGAAGGTGATGAAATTCCAGCTGAGCTATTTCAAATCCTAAAAGATATTGTTAAAGTGCTACACTCAATATCCCAGAAAATTTGGAAAATTCAACAATGGCCACAGGATTGGAAAAAGTCAGTTTTCATTCCAACCCCAAATAAGGGCAATATCAAATTAAGTTCAAACTATGGTACAACTCTACTCATTTCACATGTTAGCAAGGGCATGCCCAAAATCCTCCAAATTAAGCATCAACAGTACATGAAATGAGACATTCCAGATGAAACGGCTGTATTTAGAAAGGATACAGGAATCAGAGATCAAATTCCCAATATCTCTTGGATCATAAAAAAAAAAAAAAAAGAATTCCAGAAAAACATCTATTTCTGCTTGGTTCACTACACCAAAGCCGTTGACAGTGCGGATCACAACAAACTGTGGAAAACTATAAAAGAGATGGGAATACCAGAACACCCTATTTGCCTTGTGTGACACCTATATGCAGGTCAAGAAGCACCAGTTAGAACAGAGTACCATATTGGGAAAGGAGGACTTCAAGACTTTATATTGTCATCTTGCTCATTTAACTTATATGCAGTGTCCATCATGTGAAACAATGGTTTGGATAAAGTCCAAGCTGGAATCAAGAAATATCAATAACTTCAGATATACAGACGTCACCACTCTTATGGCAGAAAGTGAAGAGGAACTAAAGAACCTCGTGATGAAAGTAAGAGAGTGAAAAAGCTGGCTTAAAACTCAACATTCAGAAAACAGATCATGGCATCAGGTCTCATCACTTCATGCCAAATAGATAAGGAAACAACAGAAATAGTGACAGACTTTATTTTCTTGGGCTCCAAAATCACTGTGGATGGTGACTGTAGCCATGAAATTAGAAGCTGCTTGCTCCTTCGAAGAACAGATATGACAAACCTAGACTGTATATTTTAAAGCAGAGCTATCACATAGATAACAAAGGTCTACATAGTCAAAGCTATGGTTTTTCTAGTAGTCATGTACAAATATGAGAGTTGGACCATAAAGAAGGCTGAGTGCAAAAGAACTAAGGCCTTTGAACTGTGGTGTCAGAGAAGACTCAAGAGTCTCTTGGACTGCAAGGAGATCAAACCAGTCAATCCTAAAGGAAATCAACTCTGAATATTCATTGGAAGGACTGATGCTGAAGCAGAAGCTCCAGTACTTTGGCAACCTGATGCGAAGAGTCAGCTCATTGGAAAAGACCTTGATGTTGGGAAAAACAGAAGGCAGAAGGTGAAGGGGCAAAATTCTTGGATGGCATCACCAATTCAATGAACACAAATTTGAGCAAATGACGGTAGATAGTGAAGGACAGGGAAGCCTGGCGTGCTGCAGTCCATGGGGTTGCAAAGAGTTGGACATGACTGAGTGACTGAACTAAATTAAATCAGCAGCTACAAAAATTGCAAAATAATTGTGGGTGTATGTGTAATGGCTTCCCTGGTACCTCAGCTGTAGAATAATCCACCTGCAATGCAGGGGACAGGGTTCCATCCCTGGGTTGGAAAGATCACCTACAGAAGAAAATGACAGTGCACTCTAGTATTCTTGCCTAGAAATGTCACGGACAGAGGAGCCTAGAGGGTTACAGTCTGTAGGGTCCAAAGAGTCAGACTCAACTTATTACCTGTGTAACCTTGAGCAAGTCACTTAAAATGGCAGAACCTCAGTTTTCTAATCTGCAAAATGACAAAAACAATACCACCCTCATAGGGTCTTCTTGAGGATTAAAATAAATTAATCCCTATAAAACACTTAGAACTTGTCTGGCATATAATGACTGTGCAATAAAACTAAGCTATAATTAAATGGATGCCATCTTTGCTGAGTTGTGGCCAGTTTTGTCAAGAGACACAGAAGTGTTTCTTTTCATGAAAGGGGGATTTAAGTTGCATCTCTAGAGCAATGACAAAGGAATGGATACGGTTCTAGGGAGAGTGAGGAGGGACATTATTAAAGAAACTCATATGAGGAACGTTATATTTATAATGATGCAATCGAAGGGTTTAAAATGATGATCTCTAGCAAAGATGGTGAAAAAAGTTAGACACAGGTTTAAAACTGAGTAAGTGGACAAAAAGAAATCTGCAAATCTAAAGATACCTATGCTTGTAATACTCAGGGCAGTGTTCTCCAGTTCAATGATACATATATACTACTCGGAGTGACTCAGACAGACTGTTGTAGAATCTTGGCTGACACTGTTCAGTCATAGAATTGTAAAAATTTTAGCAATGCCATTTTCTCTTTAGGAGCCAGGGTCTGACTTTAAATATTTTAAATCCAAATCATGGAGCCTGGAGTTCAACTGACTAGCTTTCATATCCCAGATCTACCTCTGATTACATCTGTGACCTTGGGTGAGTTCTGAGGTTGGCCAGTCACTCTACCTGTATTGCAAGGCTGCTGTTAGGATGAGAAGTGACAAAAGAAAGTGCTCAGCACAGTAGCAGCCTCAGAGAAACACATGGAAAATGCTGATTTGCTTTCACTGTTGGGGTTATCTCATCATGAAGAGATCATTGAATTATTCTAGTATTTAAACAGCTTGTTTGGACAGAAAACATCACTGGTCCAATTGTACCTTTGTCACAGTGTGATGATTTTAATTTTGGAGAAGACTAAGGAGCAATACTGAATTCTATCACTTGAGGCTTCACTACCTAGTGCAACAAGCTGAATTAGAGTCACAATAAAAAATGAATCTTCCTCTTAAAGGCCTTCTTTTGAACAAGAGAAATGTTCATTAGTATTTTATGAAAAGGGTGCCCCCAAAAGGAAATAAGTTTATGAAATCCTGGGTTAAGCAAAATGAAACAAATGTCTTTATCATTAGGTTTCTCAAAGTTTTCACTATCCTTACATGTGTGGGAAATTTCATAGAGGGGAACTCCCCTGGTTGTCCAGTGGATAAGAATCTTTCTGCCAATCTGGGGTACCAGGGTTTGATCACTGATCTTGGAAGATTCCACATGCCATGGGGAAATTGAGCCTGTGTACCACAACTACTGAGTCTACGATCTGTAGCCCATGAGCCACAACTATGGAGCACACGTACCACAACTACTAAAGCCTGTACACCTACAGCATATGTTCTGAAACAAAAAACGCAACCACAACGAGAAACCCACAAACTGCAACTAAAGAGTAGCCCCCATTTGGTGTAATGAAAAAAAGCCCATGCATAGCAATGAAGACTCAGCACTACCAAAAGTAAATAAATAAGTAAAAACTTCCTAGAGTGAACCATACTATGAAGCATTTCCCAGTGTGCTTGATCTTGTAATACTTTTCTTGAGTAAACACACACACAGAGCGACACACTCCTGCATAGAAGAGTATTGCATAGAACACACTATGGGAGATACTACCCTCATCATTCTAAACCTTTCAGTGACACAGGGGGAAATACAAGGATGCAGAGCTCTCACATACCACCTACCCCTGCTTCGTAACAGAAGTTAAATTTCCTTGTACTAAGTCACAGAGATGTCCAAACTCCTTTGGACAGATTGTAGTTCTGTTGTAGAAAATATTACTTTCGGGGTTGAAGAGATAATGACAAGTTAAATATCAAGACTGGTCTTTAAGGAAAAAGGAGAGATTCTAAGTATCTATAGGGGAGAGAAGAAATTGGAAGAACCACCCTGTTCCCTGAGGCTCTCACATTCCTGGGCTTTACCTTGACTACTGGTCACCTTGTGAGGATTTCTTTCCCCTGCTGTTGCTTTCTGCTTAGGACAGAGGAGGAGAAGCCACCATGGTGAGTTTCTGATAGCAAGCAACCTTTCTCATTGGAAGCTTGGGAGCACTTTACTTCCCATCCCATCACAATGTGTAAATCAGGGTCCTAGTAACTGTCTTTACACTTTGGGGCCAGCTGTTTCCTTCATCTTCTCATCCCTTTTAGAAAGATCCAGCATCTCTCTTATCCTTTCCTTGTTTGCATTACTATTTACTTATTATTGTCCATAACATTTATGGCATTGCCTCACATCAATTTTCTCTCTTTTCTCAGGATAAAGGAACCAAAGAGGTTATTCAGTCAGTTAATGTCAGGGATGGGATTAAAAACCAGGTGTTTTGATTCCCAGTCTAGGATTCTCCTTACAAATTCCACCAGGGTCAGTCTTGTTTTACTGAAAGTAAGATATCTGGCTGAGGTCAGCCACATACAGGGAAAAGCAGGAATATAGTCAAATGCCTTCACTGGCAAGGTTTTCATTAAAGGGCAGACTTCTTCTTTAGTCTTTTTGCTGGAAATACCTGCCAGGATATTGAAACCACTGTAAAAACTTCAGATTGTTATCTCTTTCATTGTCACTGTAAAAACTTCAGATTGTTATCTCTTTCATTGTTAGTTGCCCACTCAAGTCAATGAGGACATGAAGGTGATGTGCCCTTCTTGCCAGATAGGACAAGGCTCTATAGCAGGTCCCACACTGAAAAGGATGAATAAGCAAATTTGATAAGGAGGCCAGTGGGTTCCAAGGAAGAGGAAGAGGAGGATGGAGAACAAACATTTTCTAGCTTAAAATGTTTGCTATGATGAAGATCTACTCTGTAACTAACTTTACTGTCTTATGGAGGCAAACTATTTTGCATTGGAATATCTCATCTACCTCCAAAGCCTGGATACCCTCCTGTGGCTAATCTTGTGTTAATGTTGTAGGTGTGGGTTGACTGAGCCCTTTACAACCTGAAAATATTCTTTTGTTCTATTGTTAATAACTAACTGGAAAGTACAAAACACCTTGTCTAAACTAGCTTTGGAGGGTACTCTTCTATCCCCCTTCCAGTTCCTTAAGCTGGAAGCTTTCTCTATCCCTTTTTTCTTTAATAAAACTTTTCCAGCATGAAGCACTGAGTGACCAAAGCCAAGTCTATTTGATCTAATTGTGAAATCTTCTCCTTTGGAGATCAAGAATCTGACACCTTTCTCAGTAACCTATCCAAAGTCATCTATCACATACATACAGGAGGAATTTCCAAAGACTTCTTAGCATCTTTATCTCTTTCCTTGTTTGCATTACTATTTACTTATTATTGTCCATAACATTTATGGCATTGCCTCACATCAATTTTCTCTCTTTTCTCAGGATAAAGGAACCAAAGAGGTTATTCAGTCAGTTAATGTCAGGGATGGGATTAAAAACCAGGTGTTTTGATTCCCAGTCTAGGATTCTCCTTACAAATTCCACCAGGGTCAGTCTTGTTTTACTGAAAGTAAGATATCTGGCTGAGGTCAGCCACATACAGGGAAAAGCAGGAATATAGTCAAATGCCTTCACTGGCAAGGTTTTCATTAAAGGGCAGACTTCTTCTTTAGTCTTTTTGCTGGAAATACCTGCCAGGATATTGAAACCACTGTAAAAACTTCAGATTGTTATCTCTTTCATTGTCACTGTAAAAACTTCAGATTGTTATCTCTTTCATTGTTAGTTGCCCACTCAAGTCAATGAGGACATGAAGGTGATGTGCCCTTCTTGCCAGATAGGACAAGGCTCTATAGCAGGTCCCACACTGAAAAGGATGAATAAGCAAATTTGATAAGGAGGCCAGTGGGTTCCAAGGAAGAGGAAGAGGAGGATGGAGAACAAACATTTTCTAGCTTAAAATGTTTGCTATGATGAAGATCTACTCTGTAACTAACTTTACTGTCTTATGGAGGCAAACTATTTTGCATTGGAATATCTCATCTACCTCCAAAGCCTGGATACCCTCCTGTGGCTAATCTTGTGTTAATGTTGTAGGTGTGGGTTGACTGAGCCCTTTACAACCTGAAAATATTCTTTTGTTCTATTGTTAATAACTAACTGGAAAGTACAAAACACCTTGTCTAAACTAGCTTTGGAGGGTACTCTTCTATCCCCCTTCCAGTTCCTTAAGCTGGAAGCTTTCTCTATCCCTTTTTTCTTTAATAAAACTTTTCCAGCATGAAGCACTGAGTGACCAAAGCCAAGTCTATTTGATCTAATTGTGAAATCTTCTCCTTTGGAGATCAAGAATCTGACACCTTTCTCAGTAACCTATCCAAAGTCATCTATCACATACATACAGGAGGAATGTGTTCACACAAATTATTCATAGAGACTGTTATGTCCCAGTTTGCAAGAGCAGAAGTTTATCTGAGTCCCCAGTGTAACCAGAGTAATTTTACAGCAGACAAACATATACATACCCACTCAACTAATGGTTCACAAAGGGAGAGTTCATATTCCGGGTGAGATCCAAATAACAGAACAAGTCCTCAAGGCAGGACCCTAAAAGGCCATAGTTGCTCCCTTTTCTAATAACCCAATTGATCACATTTTATTGCTAAGGTTTGTGTGAAAGAAACACACACACACACAATCATAGCTTCATATTTTGAGGAATTAATATTTACTGATGAGGAAAAACCAGCTGTGAAGCAAAAAAGGAGGGAGGAGGTCTTTCTTCAAAGATTTCTTTTTTCTTTCATGAAAACAAATGGTTTATCCTTAGCCCCGCTCAGCAATGAGGCTACTGAAACTGATTATTTCCTCAAAGTTGACTTGCTCTTAAATCTAGTTCTGACGTCAAAGTGTTAGTCATTCAGTCATGTCTGACTCTTTGTGACCCCATGGACCGTAGTCTGCCAGGCTTCTATGTCCATGGAATTCTCCAGGCAAGAATATTGGAGTGGGTTGCTATGCCCTTTTCCAGGGAATCTTCCCAACCCTGGGATCAAATCTGATCCTCCTGCATTTCTGGCAGTTTCTTTACAGTCTCAGTCACCAGGAGAAGCCCTGGGGTTAAAAGGAATCTATTTTTACTCAATTACATCAGCCCAGAATAAGTGCTATGCAGCCCTGAGATATGTCAGTCTGGGAAGGGCACAAAGGAACTTATTTTCCTCTCAATGCACCAAGCTCCAGGTCAAAGTAGTAAAACTTTTGACTCCAAAGGGAAACTCATTCCCAAATCCTCTCCCACAAAACCACTTTATACTTTCGTTACTGGTTGGTTAATTTAGAAGAGAGAGTTAACTGAAAAATAAAACCCATGTTTTCATCAAATCCTTGAACTATTATTCTATATCTAGCAACACCTGAGGTCCATAATGAAATAACCCTACATTAGAGCCAGAGAGTTCTCATATGGGAAGTACTAAGGAACACAAAGGAAGAAAAGAGGAAGGGGAACATAAGTTCAGAGAAACAATTCAAGTAAAAACATCTTATTTCAAGTGTCCTTTGCCTGTTTAGAGCTCTAAGAGAAAATATGCATTAATTCCCATCACTGGGGAAATCTTTAAACACTATCAACACTTCCAACCACCTAGTCTCTCATGGACATACTACCTACAAAGAGATAATTTAGGAAAACAAAATTTTGATATCAAGGACAGCATAACTCCCTCCACAAACATCACAACAGAGGTTGCTGTTTTTTGAAACTCCTGTCAATGAACTCACCTATTTCCATAAATAGCATGAACAAAAATCTGTCCCCAAAATGGAGGCATCCAAATATTTATCACATTATGAACCCCATCACTTTTCTTCCTTCCTGAGAAGGCACAAGGTAGGAAATCAACAAAATGAGTTAGTGGTACAGATAGGAACTCAGCTTACCTAATTAACCACACCACCACTCAACTTGTTGAAAAGGGGTGTGAATGGGGGAGCTGCAAAAGAAAGAAAATGCTGAAGTTGACTCTCAAAAGGCAATATCTTGTCATCACAAGTTTACTTAACGATAGCTCCCTTCCCTGAACTCCAGTACCACTTAGACACTGCTCCACACTCCCAGAAATTCTGTATTGGGAGTGTGTTGATCTCTGAAGATGTTAAGCACATTCATGATGTTTTCAGTAGAAAACTATAAAGTGCTGAAAAGCATGGACTGTTTCTCTACATATTTCTATCCCCCATGCTGCCTGTTATATGAGAAGTGGGCAGGAAACACCTGGAAATATCATATTTGTCCCCTAATATTTTGCAGATTGGAGATGAAGTCAGAATGTTATATTGGGGATTTCCTTAAACACAGTTGGCTTTGGCATACATGTAAATTAGTAAATGGCTGATAGCCCATCATACATTTTACAGAGTCCTTGAGATATTTTCTAGCACAGAAATCAGGTTTCTGATTTACCAACTCCTAGGTAAAGCCTCCCAGTGTTAATTAGCGGTAACAGTAAGGGGTGGTGTCAAGAACACTGAACTGGAAAAAGCAGAATCATCTTAGTGTCGGAGCTGTAACATTAACCAGTCGGTGCTCCTGGTAAGTTGCTGACCCTGGGTTTCCTCATCTGTATAATGGTGGTGGTGAAACTGTGATTATTACCTGCTGTTTTGAAAATCCAAATGCAGGATATCAGTTTCACTCCACTCGAATTCGGTAAACACTTACTGATTTAATATATGTTGTCACTAAGAGATTGTTAGAAAAACTATCATTTCTACCATCCAGCTGTGCCTTCTACCCAATCATAGACTCTAAACAGCAGCTAATTAGCTTTTATAGATTAGGTTTTGCAAATTAAACCCAATTATCATGACAAACATCATCAACAAATGATTGTCTACTTTGAGTAGATTATAAAGACGTAGACACTTTTTCTTTTTTTTGCATAGACACTTTCTACCTAAAACCCATTTACTGTTCACTATGAATGCTTCGTAAGGTTCACTTGATGTCACACTTTGGTGACAAATGTCTATATCGTCAAAACTATAGCTTTTCCAGTAGTCATGTAAGAATGTAAGAGTTGGACCATAAAAAAGGCTGAGTGCTGAAGGATTGA
This sequence comes from Tragulus kanchil, assembly GCA_022376925.1. Lineage (NCBI taxonomy): Eukaryota > Metazoa > Chordata > Mammalia > Artiodactyla > Tragulidae > Tragulus > Tragulus kanchil. Next base: position 57,283,465 of record JAIOJX010000001.1, on the reverse strand, counting down.
TCCTTTTGAACTGTGGTGCTGGAGAGACTCTCGAGAGTCTCATAGACTACAAAGAGATCAAACCAGTCAATCCTAAAAGAAATCAACCCTCGATACTCATTGGAGAGACTGATGCTGAAATTGAAGCTTCAGTACTTTGGCTACCTGATGAGAAGAGCTGCCTCGCTGGAAAGGCACTGATGCCGTGAAGGACTGAAGGCAGCAGGAGAAGAGGGCAACAGATTTTGAGATGGATAGATAATATTACCAACTCAGTGGACATGAATTTGACCAAACTTTGGGAGATAGTAGAGGACAGAGGAATGTGGTGTGCTGCAGTCGATGGGGTCACAAAGAGTCAGACATGACTTAGCAAACAACAACAACAAACACAATGCTTACTCACACGACACTAAAATACTGAGCACATATTATGTTACAGTGCCTGTGTTGTATGCTGGAGATCTAATGATGGAGAGGACTGGAACAGACCCTACCTTCCTGTCCTCCTGAATTTATTTATTTTCCTTTTCTTCTGTCTTGTTCTCCTGAATTTAGAGCTTAGAGGCAAAAAAGAAGATTCTCAGTCTCTCAATGGGCTTTTTAGAGGAACATACCATTAAGTTCACTCCCAACCTGTATTATAAACAATAAAAAGCAAATCTATATATGAAAATGATGGGGGCTCCCCCTGGTGGTCCAGTGGGTAAGGACACTGCCTTACAGTGTAAGGGGCGCCAGTTCGATCCCTGGCCTGGGAAGATCCCACGTGCTGCGGAGCAGCTGGACCGATGTGTCCAATTACCGAGCCAGAGCTCTGGAGCGCATGTGCCCAGAGCCCGCGCTCTGCAACGACAGACGCCGCAGCGATGGGAGGCCCACGGGAGCCAAAGAACAAGGACGGATGAAAATAGAGAAATGAAATACCAATAGAAGTGGCCCGCCCGCTCTCCTCCCTCCCCAACCTGACCCCCGCCCAAAATAAATAATAAATAAATAAATCTTTAAAAAAAAAAAGAAAAGAAAATGATGGTAGCCCATAGCCTAAACCACTCAAGAATTCAGAAGTTTGCCTTAGTGGTGCCTACTGCCATCCTGGCCTCACTTCCCCAGTTGGAAAAGGAGAAATATAAAATATGACTTCCAATCACCTTGAATAAAGGACCAAAGTCTTAACAATGCCAACATTTAATGGGATAATAAGCTTTCAAATTGTTAATGAATTTTGACTGGTAGTTCTTTGGCTACCTGATGAAGAGCTGCCTCGCTGGAAAGGCACTGATGCCGTGAAGGACTGAAGGCAGCAGGAGAAGAGGGCAACAGATTTTGAGATGGATAGATAATATTACCAACTCAGTGGACATGAATTTGACCAAACTTTGGGAGATAGTAGAGGACAGAGGAATGTGGTGTGCTGCAGTCGATGGGGTCACAAAGAGTCAGACATGACTTAGCAAACAACAACAACAAACACAATGCTTACTCACACGACACTAAAATACTGAGCACATATTATGTTACAGTGCCTGTGTTGTATGCTGGAGATCTAATGATGGAGAGGACTGGAACAGACCCTACCTTCCTGTCCTCCTGAATTTATTTATTTTCCTTTTCTTCTGTCTTGTTCTCCTGAATTTAGAGCTTAGAGGCAAAAAAGAAGATTCTCAGTCTCTCAATGGGCTTTTTAGAGGAACATACCATTAAGTTCACTCCCAACCTGTATTATAAACAATAAAAAGCAAATCTATATATGAAAATGATGGGGGCTCCCCCTGGTGGTCCAGTGGGTAAGGACACTGCCTTACAGTGTAAGGGCGCCAGTTCGATCCCTGGCCTGGGAAGATCCCACGTGCTGCGGAGCAGCTGGACCGATGTGTCCAATTACCGAGCCAGAGCTCTGGAGCGCATGTGCCCAGAGCCCGCGCTCTGCAACGACAGACGCCGCAGCGATGGGAGGCCCACGGGAGCCAAAGAACAAGGACGGATGAAAATAGAGAAATGAAATACCAATAGAAGTGGCCCGCCCGCTCTCCTCCCTCCCCAACCTGACCCCCGCCCAAAATAAATAATAAATAAATAAATCTTTAAAAAAAAAAAGAAAAGAAAATGATGGTAGCCCATAGCCTAAACCACTCAAGAATTCAGAAGTTTGCCTTAGTGGTACCTACTGCCATCCTGGCCTCACTTCCCCAGTTGGAAAAGGAGAAATATAAAATATGACTTCCAATCACCTTGAATAAAGGACCAAAGTCTTAACAATGCCAACATTTAATGGGATAATAAGCTTTCAAATTGTTAATGAATTTTGACTGGTAGAAATAATATGGGTCTGGTTTAGTGACAGTTACTTTATGGTCTGGCTTCTCTTGGGTATTTATTATAGCCAATTCTCTTCACTGATGAATGGAAATGAATTTAAAAGGTTCCTGACACTTAAGGTCCCTAAAAATTTTTCTTTTCTGTTATAGAAGTTTAGAGGTGTCCTCTAAAGAAACCAAAACAAAATGAAGATTAAGCAAACTGATTACCAGGGCCATACTCCAGATCACCAATTTTATTCTTTTAATGGCAGGACTCCTTTTAACCTCCACAACTATCAGCCACTCTCTTCTCTGTTTTCATTATACAATTCTCCCTACCCCAGTCCCACAATCCACTATGTATCTTTGATCTGTTTCTCCTACTATACCACTAAATATAGCTAGGAAAGTGCTCTGAAAGCCATAAAATACTTTATCAATATTAGTAGCATGTTCCCATATGCAACAAAAGTGTGCTTAATGCCTACTCTACACTGGAAATATTAGGAATCAGATCTTTATATCACCTTGCACAAAGGGCTGCCCTTTCCTCCAAGGTATGCCACTGCTCCTCTATACTCCCTGTGTCTTGGCATCACCTTCTATAAGTTCAGAAAGGAGAACGGATAACACATGTAGCCCTCAATTTCCTCATTGAAAAAGCCTAAAACTATGGTGATTCAACTCTCCAAAGATTTCTAGTAAAGAAATGCCACTGAATTAGGAATTAGGAATCAGGACCCTTGCATCTTGTTCCAGCTGCCACACACCTGGAGCCAGAGACTTTCTTCCCTGAACTTAGACTCCTCATTTACCAAGTGAGCTGATCTCTGATATCCATTACAGCTCTATATTTGTCTAACCTCATTTCACTGTACATACTGGAGATAATTCTAGAGGAGTATTTCCTACCATCTGTTGCTATAGCCCAAATGTCTTTATCCCTCCAAAACTCACATACAGAAATTGTAATGCCCAATATGATGGTATTCAAAGGTGGGGCCTTTGGGAAGTGATCAGGTCACTAAAGAGGAGCCCTTGTGAGTAGAATTAGTATCAGTATGTTTTTATAAAAGAGGCTCCAGAGAGATTCCTTTCCCCCTTCTACTATATGAGGACAAAGTAGGAAGGTGCCAGTTAGGAAACAAAAGAGAACCCACACCACAATGCTATTAAGCTTGTACCTTGTTCTTGGACTCTCCAGCCTCCAGAATTGTGAGTAATAAACTTCTGTCATTTCTAAGCTACTCAGTCTGTGATATTTTGTTATAGCAAACAGACTTCTTCCTGCACAGACGAAGACAGATACCCTTAAAGAACACTGATTCCACAAGATGTTAATAGGATATTGAATACAAAAAAGTTTCTGAGGTAAGCTGAGTATACTGATTTAAGAGCTCAGCCTCTGGAACCAACCTGCTTCAGTTGAAATTCCAGCTCTGTTCTTGAGCAAATTATCTTTCAGTGCCTTGGTTTTCCCCTCCAAAACAAAATGGGGATGGTGAAAACTCTCAAGGGATTTTCATGAGTATTAAGCATATGCAACAAAAGTGTGCTTAATGCCTACTCTACACTGGAAATATTAGGAATCAGATCTTTATATCACCTTGCACAAAGGGCTGCCCTTTCCTCCAAGGTATGCCACTGCTCCTCTATCCTCCCTGTGTCTTGGCATCACCTTCTATAAGTTCAGAAAGGAGAACGGATAACACATGTAGCCCTCAATTTCCTCATTGAAAAAGCCTAAAACTATGGTGATTCAACTCTCCAAAGATTTCTAGTAAAGAAATGCCACTGAATTAGGAATTAGGAATCAGGACCCTTGCATCTTGTTCCAGCTGCCACACACCTGGAGCCAGAGACTTTCTTCCCTGAACTTAGACTCCTCATTTACCAAGTGAGCTGATCTCTGATATCCATTACAGCTCTATATTTGTCTAACCTCATTTCACTGTACATACTGGAGATAATTCTAGAGGAGTATTTCCTACCATCTGTTGCTATAGCCCAAATGTCTTTATCCCTCCAAAACTCACATACAGAAATTGTAATGCCCAATATGATGGTATTCAAAGGTGGGGCCTTTGGGAAGTGATCAGGTCACTAAAGAGGAGCCCTTGTGAGTAGAATTAGTATCAGTATGTTTTTATAAAAGAGGCTCCAGAGAGATTCCTTTCCCCCTTCTACTATATGAGGACAAAGTAGGAAGGTGCCAGTTAGGAAACAAAAGAGAACCCACACCACAATGCTATTAAGCTTGTACCTTGTTCTTGGACTCTCCAGCCTCCAGAATTGTGAGTAATAAACTTCTGTCATTTCTAAGCTACTCAGTCTGTGATATTTTGTTATAGCAAACAGACTTCTTCCTGCACAGACGAAGACAGATACCCTTAAAGAACACTGATTCCACAAGATGTTAATAGGATATTGAATACAAAAAAGTTTCTGAGGTAAGCTGAGTATACTGATTTAAGAGCTCAGCCTCTGGAACCAACCTGCTTCAGTTGAAATTCCAGCTCTGTTCTTGAGCAAATTATCTTTCAGTGCCTTGGTTTTCCCCTCCAAAACAAAATGGGGATGGTGAAAACTCTCAAGGGATTTTCATGAGTATTAAGCATATCACTTTATATGAGGACTTAGAACAGCACCTGGCATACACAGTCAAGATTTAATAAATGAAACTACTATCATGACTGTTATTCATGCATATTAAGAAACTTAGTAAAACAAAGCTTATAATGTTTCTGTACTGTAGAACTTCTCAGAGTGGTCAGGGTGCCTATGAACTCCCTAGACAGGGCTACATTTCCCAAACTTACTTGACTTCAGATTCTTCCTTCCAATGTTCCCACCCACAACCAGAATATATTGAGAGACATACGTCAAGAGGAATAGACTTTGGGAAACCCTATTTAGGGTATAAGAGATCTAGGTTCTATCTTGTCCTTGTTATTAGATATGTAACTTGGAAAGAAATCACTTAATACCTTTGTGCTAATCACTCTTGTAAAAATGAGAAACTCTAACAATACTAGTGAAAGTTCTTTGTGAAATAAAACCTCAAATATACTATGATAAGCTATTTTCTAGGATCACAGGCACACAATGGTTCTCCTTGGATAGACTACGAGGTGATTTACCTTTTATCATGCAAAGTCTTCCTGAGAGCAATTTATACCAATACTAAACAATATTAGGCAATCTTGAAAGGTTATGAAAAATTAAAAACAAGAGGTCCAGGAGAAAAATCCAAAATTAGTCCAGTGAGGAACTAGTAGGCTCTTAGAGCTCAAATGACCCCAGATTTGATTTAGTCTCATGGCTCTTTTTAGAGAAAAAGCAACTGAGGCCAAGAAAGAGGAATTACCTAGCCTAAAAACCACTCAGAAAGTTATTCACAGGTTCTGTTACCTCATGAAAAGCTCTGGCAGAACATGATGAAACACTTTCAATTCTCTATCCAGCACTATGTTTATGAACATTTAAACACCAACTCCAGTTTAATGCTGGAAAAATTGTAGGGGTGCCTCATGTGATAAAGAAGGATATTCATCCTGGTATTCTGGCCTGAGGAAGAATGAATAAATAAGATTCAATCAGGGGTTGCTCTCCTCCAGGTACATGATTGTGTGTGTGTGTGTGTGTGTGTGTGCGCGCGCAGAATTTTCTTTTTCTTTTTTTTCCCCTAGGGGGTGGGTTAGGGAGGGGGGGGCAGGCGGGCCACTTCTATTGGTCTTTCATTTATCCATTTTCATCCATCTTTGTTCTTTTGCCCGTGTGGGCCTCCCATCACAGTGGCCTCCGTCGTCACAGAGCACCAGCTCTGGGAACAGGTGCTCCAGACCTCCGGCTTGGTAACTGGACACATCGGTCCAGCCGCTCCACGGCACGTGGGATCTTCCCAGGCCAGGGATCGGACTGGCGCCCCTTGCATTGCAAGGCGGTGTCCTCACCTACTGGACCACCAGGGAAGCCCTATGCAGAATTTTCTATTTTTCTTCTCCTCAGTTCAATTTCAGCCCGTGAAGCTCAGCACTAGACAGAAAGTTCTGTTTGGTTTATTTAGTTACAAACAGAATGCAAAGACATCTTTCCCTAGAAATCCCAAATTTGAAGTTTCACAGCTATTGGGACTCCCTTGGCTCTTTGCTTATCCACAAGCATCCTTATGTGTTCCTTCACTGGTTGTTTCTCTTTGAGTCTTGATGACTACGAGGTGATTTACCTTTTATCATGCAAAGTCTTCCTGAGAGCAATTTATACCAATACTAAACAATATTAGGCAATCTTGAAAGGTTATGAAAAATTAAAAACAAGAGGTCCAGGAGAAAAATCCAAAATTAGTCCAGTGAGGAACTAGTAGGCTCTTAGAGCTCAAATGACCCCAGATTTGATTTAGTCTCATGGCTCTTTTTAGAGAAAAAGCAACTGAGGCCAAGAAAGAGGAATTACCTAGCCTAAAAACCACTCAGAAAGTTATTCACAGGTTCTGTTACCTCATGAAAAGCTCTGGCAGAACATGATGAAACACTTTCAATTCTCTATCCAGCACTATGTTTATGAACATTTAAACACCAACTCCAGTTTAATGCTGGAAAAATTGTAGGGGTGCCTCATGTGATAAAGAAGGATATTCATCCTGGTATTCTGGCCTGAGGAAGAATGAATAAATAAGATTCAATCAGGGGTTGCTCTCCTCCAGGTACATGATTGTGTGTGTGTGTGTGTGTGTGTGCGCGCGCAGAATTTTCTTTTTCTTTTTTTTCCCCGAGGGGGTGGGTTAGGGGGGGGGGCAGGCGGGCCACTTCTATTGGTCTTTCATTTCTCCATTTTCATCCATCTTTGTTCTTTGGCCCGTGTGGGCCTCCCATCGCAGTGGCCTCCGTCGTCACAGAGCACCAGCTCTGGGAACAGGTGCTCCAGACCTCCGGCTTGGTAACTGGACACATCGGTCCAGCCGCTCCACGGCACGTGGGATCTTCCCAGGCCAGGGATCGGACTGGCGCCCCTTGCATTGCAAGGCGGTGTCCTCACCTACTGGACCACCAGGGAAGCCCTATGCAGAATTTTCTATTTTTCTTCTCCTCAGTTCAATTTCAGCCCGTGAAGCTCAGCACTAGACAGAAAGTTCTGTTTGGTTTATTTAGTTACAAACAGAATGCAAAGACATCTTTCCCTAGAAATCTCAAATTTGAAGTTTCACAGCTATTGGGACTCCCTTGGCTCTTTGCTTATCCACAAGCATCCTTATGTGTTCCTTCACTGGTTGTTTCTCTTTGAGTCTTGATGTTAAAGAGAGAGAGAGAGAGAGAGAGAGAGAGAGAAGGTGGAGGAGGGAAGCTATTCTTTTCTCATATACCAAAGCCTGATTCAGCTTTCTGGTTCATTCTTATGACTAGGTTCATAATTTTGCTAAATCTCAGTTTCCATGAGATGCTTGTAACACCCATCTAGTGGGGTTATTGTGAGAGTTAGATGAGTTAATGCACACGAAAAGCTTAAAGGAGTGCCTGGCATATGGAAATTACTCAATAAACAGAGACCTGGCTTCCTTTTGCACTTTCACACACTAGTGCCTCACTGTAAATTAGCCCCGTTGTGTGAAGGGCTATTTTTATGGAGAAATCACAAGTTCTTAAAATGTGAATTACATTTCCAGAAATTTATCTTGATGAAAATAAACAAACCATTTTTTCAAGATAACAGAGGGGGACAGAAGGAGATATATCACTAAGCTAATAGATGTTAACTCTGATGTGTGGAGGAAGGGATTATACTAGGTGCTTTTTGCAGTTTTTAAAGCCTTCTTTGTACCTTGCTGTACTGTTTGAAGATTTTAGAATGAGTACATTACTTTTAGAAAAGAAAATAATAAAGCAGTTTTCCTTGTGAAAAACTGTTCAAAGACTCCTTCCGTTCCCCAACTGAACTCTGTCTTGCTGATTTCCTTTTAACCATTCACCATTCTGAAGGCAAAGGGTAGAACCCTTTCCAGAAGGTTTGCTCCTGTTTACTGCAACAAACTTCATGGAATGATTCTAATCACTCTTTATTCATTGTGGCCTCTCCTTTAAAAGAAAGGAAACAGCATGGAGAATAAAGAGACACAATGGGTAAAAAAAAATTCCATTGAGCCATATGGCACAGACCAAAGCCTTCCAAACAAATAGCCATGCAGATGAACACTCCATCACAAATAGAGACTCTCTTCCAGCAGCTATCCTTTCCGTCTCCTCACCAAACTGCTCCCTGGATAAGTTAATATCTCTGTGTCAGCATTAACTCACCTAGCTTTGGTCAAGTTGAGTCACAGCCCTAGAATTATTTAAACATACGATTTCTGTAGTTACTATTGAATTACTGTCTCATAGGTGAGATCACGGCATGCATGCAACACCATAAAAATTTTGCACAATGCCAGCTTCCTGTTGTGTCCTTCAGACAGCAGTGACAAATGGAGCAGTCTATAGAGAGCTTCTCCTGGTGACATGAGTTACCTCGCCAACTAGGGCTCATTACAAAACACGGACCATTGCACTGGGCTGGAACAGAAGGCAATTTTCAATTCATTTATAACTCATGCCACTCACTTGTTTAATCTCAGCTCTTAAGGTGAAGACTTTGCAAACAAAAGCCCCCTTGGCCATATAAACTAGTGACAAGTAAACATAAGCTCACAATCACCGCATCTTAGATATTTTAGTTCTGTTTGCTTGTTTTAATTGCAATTAGAAATAGTACCTCTCTGAATTTAATTTTACATGGGGATCTTGAAGATTAGATTACCAGAGTCATATGTCCAAATCACATTGCAGATCACAATGGCTATTTCTCCTTTATATTCACCATTTAGATGTTTGCAACCAACAAAAGAATACAGGTTGAATGGTTATTTTTTTCTCCCATTTCATTCCACAAATAAACCATCTGATTATCAATTGATGGCCCTCATTTCAAATGCTTTTTACCACAGGCAAGTACAAATGCACACATTAGCTAGCGTCTAAAACTGTCCCACTGAAAGAAGATAACAATTAATAAATACATTAATTAAAATAAGACTCAATTGAAAAAAAAATTCACTTGCTACAGTGAGAATGGAAAGGGCATGGAACAAAGATTCACAAAGAGTCATACTTTATTGAGCCACCTACTCTGTACCATGTGAGTTTACATACTTTGTCTCATTCAATCCCCACAACAGTGTAAAGAAACTGTTATTATCCTTATTTTACTGAGGAGGAACTTGAAAGCTAAATGAGTCACCTGCCTCAATGAATGGGACATAACAATAACTATCAAAAATCAGACATCAAATGCAGGATTGTCTAATGTTAAAACCCCAGGCTCTTTCCAAGATTGTAAACGATGATTATGATAGGAATAAAAATCACTGACCCATATATATGTCTCTTCCACTATTTAAGTAAGGCCTTGTAAGTTTGAGGTGGTGTGGGTCCCGCCTGCCTAGGGAAAAATCTCAGACTGAGTGAAAGCTCCCGATAACATTTACCTCAAAACCACAATGAGTCAATAAACAATTACACCTCAAATATTCAGAAAGTATTGTCACATACCTGCTATTTTCTCCACTATCTACTTTTAGAAGAAAGGAATATTTCTTTCTCAGCAGGTAGGCTGAGAACACTTTGCAAATAACTGATGCTGAATCAAGTGCTCTTTTCTGTTGCCATGTACACTACTGGGTCCAAAAGCTCTGAGAAATGCTCTAGACTTTATCCATGTCTTTCTTCTAAAAGGTAGGCCCAACTTACAGAAGTTTGCCCAAGCTTACTTACCCAAGGTCTCTCTCAAAAGCACAAGGGTCTCTGTCTCCTAAGTTGAAGGCTAGTTATACATCTAAGTGAAGAAATTATCTAAATTTGCTAAATTTTCATGATTTCAGATCTACCAAACAAGCTTCTATAGAAAGCACTCAAAACTGCATACTGATGTCTAAAATCCTACCTAGGCCCTAACTGGTAGAAGACGTTGATCACTCTTTCATTTTTGGGCAAAATGTCTCCTTTTGACCATCCGACATTTTATTCCATATCCATTTGTATATTGGTTTCTTGTCTGTATACTCATTATAAGGTTAAGTCCAACGGGTTAAAACTTTGTTTTGTTCACTACTCTGCTTCCAGTGCCGAAAACAGTGCCTGATACAGTGTCGGTGCTCAGTAAACTGTTGCTAAGTTAATGTATAAAATAGGGAGGAAAAGCACTGTGACAGAGATATGCAAAGGAAGTAAAAAAAAGGAGAAAGAAGACTAATCTAGAGATATAGGTTGTGTGTGTGAAAAAGAAAGTGAGAGAATAGGTGGGGAGAGGGATAGAATGAATGAATCTGAGTGAAGATTCTCACTCTGTTAGACAACTTAACCTAGGCTGGGTTAAGTATTCCAGCTCTGGGTTTCCAACGTGTCATCTGTATTGCTCTACTCTTACACTTATTTTTATGCTATCTCATTTATCTGTCTCTCTCCCCTAACATATGTGATATTTGCAACAAAAGGCACTATGTTTTTCTCTTTACCACCAATGTCCAGAATAGTTGTGATCACAAAATAAAGCCCAATAAATTGTGTGTAGCCTGAAAATAATATGAAGGATTAAACTTTTAAGCTACTGTCAGGGGTAGATTCTACATTGTCTAGCCATGTGACATCAGACAAGCTACTTAACCCTTTAGAACCTCAGTCTCTCCACAGTAGTTCTATTGGGATTAAGTGAATATAGATACAATAGGTAGCATAGCATCTGGGCATATGATAGGTTATAACTATACTGGGACATCTACATTGGGCTTTGGAAGCACTTTGGAACAGAAATGGATAAGAGGAGTAGAGGACATGAGATCACTCGGGTGCTTAGTGAGACACCTATCAAGCGAGGACAAAGTCCTGGAACACCAACAGGACTGGCCCCGTATTACGTTTACTTGTATCTGAGGAGAGAGACTCTGTGGAATAGAAATAGGCAAGGGCATATGGTGACTGTCAAAAGGGAAAAGAACAAAGAAAACCAGCTAAGAGTTGCCACTGATCTTGAAACCCGGCCACATTATGGTAGATAAAAGATCTAAGAGAAAAGTTTTTCATTAAGACCCTGACAAGTCAAGTATAGTATTAATGGATTGTTTCCAAAAAGCAGATGTCAAAGTAAATGCCCTCTGCTCCTGGTGGGTTTGAAGTGAACAAATTGCAGTGCATTCTGATGAGGAGTTAAGCCAGTCAAGGCCTCATATAAAATGCCTGAGACTCCCAAGTGACAAATCGTACTAAGCAACATGGAGACACGCATGACATTTGCTTCTGCAGACTAAGCAAAGCTCTCTCAGAGATAACATCAAGCCAGCTTCGGAGCAGTTAGTTTGCTTTGCCAGAGTTACTGCTTAGGCTTATCTTTCCTTCTGAAAGAGGTAAGAGGTAAGTGCTACAATAGCTGCAACAAGGTATGACTGCTGAGCTATAGGAATGGACATCTTATAATGTCTAACTTAACCTAGGCTGGGTTAAGTATTCCAGCTCTGGGTTTCCAACGTGTCATCTGTATTGCTCTACTCTTACACTTATTTTTATGCTATCTCATTTATCTGTCTCTCCCCTAACATATGTGATATTTGCAACAAAAGGCACTATGTTTTTCTCTTTACCACCAATGTCCAGAATAGTTGTGATCACAAAATAAAGCCCAATAAATTGTGTGTAGCCTGAAAATAATATGAAGGATTAAACTTTTAAGCTACTGTCAGGGGTAGATTCTACATTGTCTAGCCATGTGACATCAGACAAGCTACTTAACCCTTTAGAACCTCAGTCTCTCCACAGTAGTTCTATTGGGATTAAGTGAATATAGATACAATAGGTAGCATAGCATCTGGGCATATGATAGGTTATAACTATACTGGGACATCTACATTGGGCTTTGGAAGCACTTTGGAACAGAAATGGATAAGAGGAGTAGAGGACATGAGATCACTCGGGTGCTTAGTGAGACACCTATCAAGCGAGGACAAAGTCCTGGAACACCAACAGGACTGGCCCCGTATTACGTTTACTTGTATCTGAGGAGAGAGACTCTGTGGAATAGAAATAGGCAAGGGCATATGGTGACTGTCAAAAGGGAAAAGAACAAAGAAAACCAGCTAAGAGTTGCCACTGATCTTGAAACCCGGCCACATTATGGTAGATAAAAGATCTAAGAGAAAAGTTTTTCATTAAGACCCTGACAAGTCAAGTATAGTATTAATGGATTGTTTCCAAAAAGCAGATGTCAAAGTAAATGCCCTCTGCTCCTGGTGGGTTTGAAGTGAACAAATTGCAGTGCATTCTGATGAGGAGTTAAGCCAGTCAAGGCCTCATATAAAATGCCTGAGACTCCCAAGTGACAAATCGTACTAAGCAACATGGAGACACGCATGACATTTGCTTCTGCAGACTAAGCAAAGCTCTCTCAGAGATAACATCAAGCCAGCTTCGGAGCAGTTAGTTTGCTTTGCCAGAGTTACTGCTTAGGCTTATCTTTCCTTCTGAAAGAGGTAAGAGGTAAGTGCTACAATAGCTGCAACAAGGTATGACTGCTGAGCTATAGGAATGGACATCTTATAATGTCTATGCTGTGCTCCTCAGTCACTCAATTGTGTCCAACTCTGTGACTCCATGGACTGCCATGGGTCAGGTTCTTCCGTCCATGGGCTTCTCTATGCAAGGACATTGGAGTGGGTTGCCATTTCCTACTCTAGAAAATCTTCCCAAACCAAGGATCGAACCCGAGTCTCCAAGTCTCCTGTTTTGGCAGGTGGAATCTTTACCAATATTACATCCGGGAAGCTCCCTTATAAAGTCAACAGCATTCAAAACACTAACCGTGGGGATTTTCTGGAGAGAGAAACGGAGGTAAGAACTGTGAAACTAATGGCAGATGTGAGGTCAGACACTGAGGGCAGAAGGAAGAAGAATCAGAATAAGGAGAGAGAAAGACAGGACTCAGGACCCAACATCCAAAGCCCAATTACTTGACAGCAATTGAAATAATCTAGTCATATTCCCATTTTAGAGAAAACATCAACATAGGCTTAATTAGTACTGGAATGTCATACCTGGCAGAAAGCCAGAGAGAAGGAGGTGGCCAGGAGAGATGGTGGATAGGGGAGGAAGAGAGGGAGTAAGAGAGAGGAGGCAGAGAGAAGGGAAGGAGAGAGAGAAAGAAAAGAGAAAGTCTTGGTGGCGAGAGAGGGGAGACAAGCAGATGGGAGGAGACGAAGGAAGGAAAAATCATGGAATATAGGAAGGGTAATGTAGGGGTAATCTATAGTTAGCGAGAGTCTACTTTCTCCTCAGAGGCTTCCATTATCATTAATCACATTTTAATCACGTTTTTTTTTTTATTTATTTTTTTGGCGGGGCGGGGGGGGGGGCTCGTTTATTGGTTTATTTAGTTAGTTTTCATCCATCATTATCCTTCCGCATGTGTGGGCCTCCCACCGCAGTGACCTCTCTCACTGCAGAGCACTGTCTCTGGGTACACGTGCACCAGAGTGCAAGGTCATAATTGGACACACCAATCCAGCCACTCCGCGACATGTGGGATCTTCCCAGGCCAGGGATCGAACCAGTGCCCCTTGCACCGCAAGGCAGAATCTTTACCCACTGGACCTCCAGGGAAGCCCTTTAATCACATTTTATAATCTGCCTATTCACTTCATTGTCACTACAATTCTACAAGGCAGGCATTACTATTATCACCTTCAAACAAACGAGAGACTAGCAACTGTCTCTGTCCTCATACCTTGCTACTTCACACTCATTATTGCCTTAGAAGAGAAGCAGCAATGAGAACAATGAACTGTTCCTACTATCAGACATTTCCTACTTCAGAATGCCAGCTATAGAAGAAAACACTGCCCTCTACCCTCTTAATTTCAAATATGTCTCTCTAGAGGTAAAATCATTCAATAAAGTTTGAACAAATCCACTGTAATATAGTCCACTATTGAATCCAAGAGTACCACAACTGAAGACACATCCTTTGAAATAAAGGATGCTATCGGCTTCCCAGGTGGCTCATTGGTGAAGAATTCACCCACTGATGCAGAGCTGCAGAAAATGCGGCTTCAATCCCTGTGTCAGAAAGATCCCCTGGAGGAGGTCATTAAAACAGAAATTATACTAGGCAGTGTTCCTAGGAATTACTGTCAGCTGGAGGAAGGGGCTAATCTGTAAGAAATTGGGTATTATGATAATATTACAGTATCAACCAGAGTTTGGCTTTTACGGGGTTAACCAGTCAAAATCTTTTCCAAACTGGCTAGATGCAGTTGGAATGTTTCTCAACACAATTGCCTACCCTTGCCAAGAAGGGTTCCCATTAAATTCAAGGGGATAAAATTTGCTGGTTGTAGCATGTTTTCCTCAGAGCAGATTAAGAGCTGTTCAATAGAAGTATAATAGAAAGTGTAAATCTAGTATGACTTGGGAGCAGTGTATCTGACATTGAAGATACAGAGCTGTCATAGTGGAGATAACCTGTACATTGAACACTAGAAACTCTGGTAGAGATAATGCATCTTCTGACAATAAAAACAGATTTACGTCAAAATAAAACACCGAATACCTCATAAAAACAGCCACCAGCAGCCAAGTTTTCAGCATAAGTGAAAAGTTCAACAGAGATCATTGCCATTCCCCTTGAAAACAAAAATAAAAACAGATTGTGCCCCTTGCACCGCAAGGCAGAATCTTTACCCACTGGACCTCCAGGGAAGCCCTTTAATCACATTTTATAATCTGCCTATTCACTTCATTGTCACTACAATTCTACAAGGCAGGCATTACTATTATCACCTTCAAACAAACGAGAGACTAGCAACTGTCTCTGTCCTCATACCTTGCTACTTCACACTCATTATTGCCTTAGAAGAGAAGCAGCAATGAGAACAATGAACTGTTCCTACTATCAGACATTTCCTACTTCAGAATGCCAGCTATAGAAGAAAACACTGCCCTCTACCCTCTTAATTTCAAATATGTCTCTCTAGAGGTAAAATCATTCAATAAAGTTTGAACAAATCCACTGTAATATAGTCCACTATTGAATCCAAGAGTACCACAACTGAAGACACATCCTTTGAAATAAAGGATGCTATCGGCTTCCCAGGTGGCTCATTGGTGAAGAATTCACCCACTGATGCAGAGCTGCAGAAAATGCGGCTTCAATCCCTGTGTCAGAAAGATCCCCTGGAGGAGGTCATTAAAACAGAAATTATACTAGGCAGTGTTCCTAGGAATTACTGTCAGCTGGAGGAAGGGGCTAATCTGTAAGAAATTGGGTATTATGATAATATTACAGTATCAACCAGAGTTTGGCTTTTACGGGGTTAACCAGTCAAAATCTTTTCCAAACTGGCTAGATGCAGTTGGAATGTTTCTCAACACAATTGCCTACCCTTGCCAAGAAGGGTTCCCATTAAATTCAAGGGGATAAAATTTGCTGGTTGTAGCATGTTTTCCTCAGAGCAGATTAAGAGCTGTTCAATAGAAGTATAATAGAAAGTGTAAATCTAGTATGACTTGGGAGCAGTGTATCTGACATTGAAGATACAGAGCTGTCATAGTGGAGATAACCTGTACATTGAACACTAGAAACTCTGGTAGAGATAATGCATCTTCTGACAATAAAAACAGATTTACGTCAAAATAAAACACCGAATACCTCATAAAAACAGCCACCAGCAGCCAAGTTTTCAGCATAAGTGAAAAGTTCAACAGAGATCATTGCCAATTAAACAGGCCACCTTGACATTTAGCTATAATGTGATAAATAAACATTAATCCCAATACAAATGGAGAAGCATGTAAGCAGAATACCTTCTGGTCCCTTTGGACAAACAAAAAAGTCAATTCACTTTGGTTTATAGATATTCACCTGGACAATTGGGTTGGTTTCTCCATCTAATGATGAGTAACTTTCAGGAATCTCTGTCTAGGGAAAAACCTGAATTCTAAGGTTTAGAAGGTTGTGGAAAACAAGAGGAATACCAGCGAAATCTATGAACTCCACATTTCTCCTTATGTCAGATTCTATTACTTATCTACCTGCCCACCCATACACATTAACACTCAAGTAAGAATTCACACAGAGAAACATTTTCTACTATTTCTATGCCAATTTTCCATTTTCCTACATAATCCACACTTTGTGAATAGCTTTTAAAAATTCTCCTGATGAAGTATTTACACTTGTACCAAGTTGTGGAGGAAATTTTCCTCAAGGAAGCCCAGAAGAGTTACTCTTGTTCCTAACAACCTCTTTAACACACACATTTTCATGAGATGAACTGTCATATATGAATCCATAGCCTCTGTGGCTACTATGAGAAGGAATTCATATACCATTCACACATGGGCCTCAAACATGGCTGCTATAAATCCTACTCCTGATTCTTTATATTAGCAACTGTCAGGCTGTACACTTACATACACTGAGATACAGAAATGAGCAAATCTGAGAATGATCTGATCAAAAGAATTACCAATATTCCAGAAGCCAAAGTTCTCCTTTCAAACAGAATAAGATGCCAAAAGAAAAAAGGGGAGTTAATACATATTTACTCTTTAGGCAAGAGTCTAAAGAAAGAGATTAAATTGATAGTTCAGATTGTCAATATTATAATAGAGAAACAAGTGACAAATTGCCAAAACAGAGCAAAACTTTGGCTATGCCATAAGTAATTAAATAGTTTCCCTCATCTGAACTTCTCAAGAGTGATTGTAAAAGTCACTGAAAACAAAAATTAAAAACATAAGCCACCAGCAGCCAAGTTTTCAGCATAAGTGAAAAGTTCAACAGAGATCATTGCCAATTAAACAGGCCACCTTGACATTTAGCTATAATGTGATAAATAAACATTAATCCCAATACAAATGGAGAAGCATGTAAGCAGAATACCTTCTGGTCCCTTTGGACAAACAAAAAAGTCAATTCACTTTGGTTTATAGATATTCACCTGGACAATTGGGTTGGTTTCTCCATCTAATGATGAGTAACTTTCAGGAATCTCTGTCTAGGGAAAAACCTGAATTCTAAGGTTTAGAAGGTTGTGGAAAACAAGAGGAATACCAGCGAAATCTATGAACTCCACATTTCTCCTTATGTCAGATTCTATTACTTATCTACCTGCCCACCCATACACATTAACACTCAAGTAAGAATTCACACAGAGAAACATTTTCTACTATTTCTATGCCAATTTTCCATTTTCCTACATAATCCACACTTTGTGAATAGCTTTTAAAAATTCTCCTGATGAAGTATTTACACTTGTACCAAGTTGTGGAGGAAATTTTCCTCAAGGAAGCCCAGAAGAGTTACTCTTGTTCCTAACAACCTCTTTAACACACACATTTTCATGAGATGAACTGTCATATATGAATCCATAGCCTCTGTGGCTACTATGAGAAGGAATTCATATACCATTCACACATGGGCCTCAAACATGGCTGCTATAAATCCTACTCCTGATTCTTTATATTAGCAACTGTCAGGCTGTACACTTACATACACTGAGATACAGAAATGAGCAAATCTGAGAATGATCTGATCAAAAGAATTACCAATATTCCAGAAGCCAAAGTTCTCCTTTCAAACAGAATAAGATGCCAAAAGAAAAAAGGGGAGTTAATACATATTTACTCTTTAGGCAAGAGTCTAAAGAAAGAGATTAAATTGATAGTTCAGATTGTCAATATTATAATAGAGAAACAAGTGACAAATTGCCAAAAACAGAGCAAAACTTTGGCTATGCCATAAGTAATTAAATAGTTTCCCCTCATCTGAACTTCTCAAGAGTGATTGTAAAAGTCACTGAACATTAGCATAAATATAAAAGTCAACATAGTTGCTAAGTTTATAAAGCTCCCCATCCTTGAAGCTTACACCTACAATATTCAGGATATCTGACTTCAGATAATCCAAAAAAAAAAAAATCTCCTATTGCCACTATTCACCTGACTTGGTACATACTGGAAAGATCATTACAGTGCTGTAGCAGACTCCTGGCTGTCCCTTGAAATTTTTTCTTTCCATGTTCATTTTAGTAATATAATCCTACCCAGTTCTGGATAGACATATGCCTACCAAGTTAGAGATTTATTTCCCAGTGTCCCTTAAAAACTAGGTCTTGCCAGTGAGTAGATAAAAGGATATAAGCAAAAGTCACATGTGTGAATTCAGATTCATGTCCTACATATGACAATCCTTGACCTATTTACCCTCTTTCCTCCTTCTCATGGACTGGAATGCAGATGCAACAGTGATCCAGGTGTGACTATGCAGATGGAGCACATTCCTAGGTTAAGATGGAGGCATAAGATAAGGGAAATCTGGATCCCTAAGATATTCCATGGAGGAGAGGTGCATTACCCTAAAAAAATAAAAGGGAAAGATATTTCTGTATCATTTAAACCATTGCATTTTTGTGTTCCTTTGTTATAACACTTAAGCCTACATCCTAAGGAATACCAGTGAATTGTGTTTTTCCTAAAAAAACAAACATAAAAACACTCTAGAGTCAGGCTGAGTATGAATCTTGGCTTCAACATAACTAGCTGTAGACCTTAAGGAGAGTCTCAAACATTCTGAGCCTTGATTCCTCTGTCTGTTCAATGGTGCTAATAACATACTGAGAGTATCATAAAGAAAACAAGCGTAAGCACTCAACACAATGTCTGTCTCCTTTTAATTGCTCAATAAATGTAGGCTTCCTAGTCAGCTCAGTGGTAAAAAAAAAAAAAAAAACAACCTGCCTGTCAATGGAGATATATGGGTTCAATCCCTGGATCAGAAGATGCCCTGGAGCAGGAGATGGCAAGTCACTCCAGTGTTCTTGCCTGGGAAATCCCAGAGACAGTGGAGCCTACTGAGGTACAGTTTATGGAGTCACAAAGAGTCAGACATGAATAAGCAGGCAGCAGCATAGCTAATAAACAATGGTTCAATAAAATGGAAAAATGAAATAAATTCCATCAATTAAGTTAACAAATGGGAGTCTGCCTAACAAAATTCCTAAGTAGAGACAGCTCTGCTCTCAAAATTTCTATAATTTTGGTGCCAATATTCACCTGACTTGGTACATACTGGAAAGATCATTACAGTGCTGTAGCAGACTCCTGGCTGTCCTTGAAATTTTTCTTTCCATGTTCATTTTAGTAATATAATCCTACCCAGTTCTGGATAGACATATGCCTACCAAGTTAGAGATTTATTTCCCAGTGTCCCTTAAAACTAGGTCTTGCCAGTGAGTAGATAAAAGGATATAAGCAAAAGTCACATGTGTGAATTCAGATTCATGTCCTACATATGACAATCCTTGACCTATTTACCCTCTTTCCTCCTTCTCATGGACTGGAATGCAGATGCAACAGTGATCCAGGTGTGACTATGCAGATGGAGCACATTCCTAGGTTAAGATGGAGGCATAAGATAAGGGAAATCTGGATCCCTAAGATATTCCATGGAGGAGAGGTGCATTACCCTAAAAAAATAAAAGGGAAAGATATTTCTGTATCATTTAAACCATTGCATTTTTGTGTTCCTTTGTTATAACACTTAAGCCTACATCCTAAGGAATACCAGTGAATTGTGTTTTTCCTAAAAAAACAAACATAAAAACACTCTAGAGTCAGGCTGAGTATGAATCTTGGCTTCAACATAACTAGCTGTAGACCTTAAGGAGAGTCTCAAACATTCTGAGCCTTGATTCCTCTGTCTGTTCAATGGTGCTAATAACATACTGAGAGTATCATAAAGAAAACAAGCGTAAGCACTCAACACAATGTCTGTCTCCTTTTAATTGCTCAATAAATGTAGGCTTCCTAGTCAGCTCAGTGGTAAAAAAAAAAAAAAAAAAACAACCTGCCTGTCAATGGAGATATATGGGTTCAATCCCTGGATCAGAAGATGCCCTGGAGCAGGAGATGGCAAGTCACTCCAGTGTTCTTGCCTGGGAAATCCCAGAGACAGTGGAGCCTACTGAGGTACAGTTTATGGAGTCACAAAGAGTCAGACATGAATAAGCAGGCAGCAGCATAGCTAATAAACAATGGTTCAATAAAATGGAAAAATGAAATAAATTCCATCAATTAAGTTAACAAATGGGAGTCTGCCTAACAAAATTCCTAAGTAGAGACAGCTCTGCTCTCAAAATTTCTATAATTTTGGTGCCAATATTGGGAAACATCTCGAGAGACCACATTTCACTGTGACATGATGCAAATGATGTGGAAATTCTGTTTCACATAAATTTGTCAGGAAGAGAATCTTCAAATGCATAGGTAATTCTGTCCAACCCACATAGGATTGCAGAGACTATGCAGATGAGAACTGAACTCTTTACGGTGGCCAATCATTAGCACAGGTAAATGGATTCCAAAATAGCTTGGAGATAAAATCTTACCAGAGGAACAACCCAAGAGAATTCTGCTCCTCCAAAATCAACCCCTTGTCAGAATCCCAAATTCACAGCAAATAGAAAAAAGTAAGAACATGTTGTTCAGCTAGAACTGGGATGACTTCATTATCTTTGCTTTTTGCCTATTTGCAACGCCAGAGGGTACTGCCTAGAAGCAAAGAGAGGGGAAATAATATCAAAACTTAGAGTTCCTATTTCTCCACATCCTTACTAACCCTTGGTTTTTGTTGTCTTTTTAAAAATAGTCATTCTACCAGTGTGAGGATATATCCCTTGATGAATAATGATGTTAAGCATACTTTCATGTATTAATTAGTCTTCTTTGGAAAAATGTATATTCAGGTCTTCGGTCCATTTTTCAATGATTGTTTTTGTTGTTGTTGTTTTCTTTTTCATTTTTTCTTAAAAAACACCTCAGTTATAGCTCAGAGTTTTATTCGGTAAACAAAGAATAGTACACTCCCAAGGCATGAGGGTGGGCCCGACCAACTCCAAGGAGTGGTCAGATTGTTTTGCCTTTTTTTTTATATATTGAGTCCTGTGAGTTTTTAATATATTTGGGATGTTAAACCATTATCAAATGTATCATTTACAAATATCTTCTCCCATTCAGTAGGTTGTCTTTTTGTTTTGTTGACGGTTTCCTTACTGTGCAAAAAGCTTTTTGTTTGATGTAGTTCCATTTGTTTATTTTTGCATTTCTTGCCCTTGCCTGAAGAGACAGATCCAAAATTATTGCTAAGAGCAATGTCAATAAGTATACTCCCTATATTTTCTTCTAGGAGCTTTATGGTTTCAGGCTTTAACTCATGCACTATTGGTGGGAATGCAAATTGGTACAGACACTATGGAACACAGTACGGTGATCTCTCCAAAAATTAAATATAGAACAACCATATAACCCACTAATTCTTCTTCTGGATAATTACCTAAATAAAATGAAAAAAATAATTTGAAAAAAATATATATATATATATTTATACCCTATGTTTATTGTAGCATTATTCACAATAGTTGAGATATGGAAACAACATGTGTCTATAAATAAACAAATGGATAAACACAATGTGAGAGGTATGTACACACACACCCCCATATAAATATATACGTACATCTATATATATAGATATATATACACTCAAACCACTCAGTTTAACAGAAAAACTGAATAAAATATAAACATAATTGAAAAAAGTATATAATAGAATATTAATCAGACATAAAAAGAGTTAAATCATGTCTTTTTGAAAATGGATAAAACCAGAGGGTATTATGCTATGTGAAATGTCCAACAAGGACAAATACTATCTGATTTCACTTATACTTGGTATCTAAAAAAACAAAACAGACCCAGACTCATAGATACAAAGAACAAAACCAGTGGTAGCTGGGGGGTGGGGATGAGGAATGTGTAAGGCAGAAACTTCTACTTATAGAATGAATAAATTTTGGTATGTATCATATTTTCAATGATTGTTTTTGTTGTTGTTGTTTTCTTTTTCATTTTTTCTTAAAAAACACCTCAGTTATAGCTCAGAGTTTTATTCGGTAAACAAAGAATAGTACACTCCCAAGGCATGAGGGTGGGCCCGACCAACTCCAAGGAGTGGTCAGATTGTTTTGCCTTTTTTTATATATTGAGTCCTGTGAGTTTTTAATATATTTGGGATGTTAAACCATTATCAAATGTATCATTTACAAATATCTTCTCCCATTCAGTAGGTTGTCTTTTTGTTTTGTTGACGGTTTCCTTACTGTGCAAAAAGCTTTTTGTTTGATGTAGTTCCATTTGTTTATTTTTGCATTTCTTGCCCTTGCCTGAAGAGACAGATCCAAAATTATTGCTAAGAGCAATGTCAATAAGTATACTCCCTATATTTTCTTCTAGGAGCTTTATGGTTTCAGGCTTTAACTCATGCACTATTGGTGGGAATGCAAATTGGTACAGACACTATGGAACACAGTACGGTGATCTCTCCAAAAATTAAATATAGAACAACCATATAACCCACTAATTCTTCTTCTGGATAATTACCTAAATAAAATGAAAAAAATAATTTGAAAAAAATATATATATATATTTATACCCTATGTTTATTGTAGCATTATTCACAATAGTTGAGATATGGAAACAACATGTGTCTATAAATAAACAAATGGATAAACACAATGTGAGAGGTATGTACACACACACCCCCATATAAATATATACGTACATCTATATATATAGATATATATACACTCAAACCACTCAGTTTAACAGAAAAACTGAATAAAATATAAACATAATTGAAAAAAGTATATAATAGAATATTAATCAGACATAAAAAGAGTTAAATCATGTCTTTTTGAAAATGGATAAAACCAGAGGGTATTATGCTATGTGAAATGTCCAACAAGGACAAATACTATCTGATTTCACTTATACTTGGTATCTAAAAAAACAAAACAGACCCAGACTCATAGATACAAAGAACAAAACCAGTGGTAGCTGGGGGGTGGGGATGAGGAATGTGTAAGGCAGAAACTTCTACTTATAGAATGAATAAATTTTGGTATGTATCATACTGCAGAGGGAATATAGTCACTAACATTGTAATAACTTTGTATGGTGAAAGACAGTTAGTAGACTGACCATGTTGATCAGTTTCTAATGTGTATAAATGTTGAATCATTATACTGAAAACCAGAAACTGATAATTTACTGTATTTCAACTATACTTCAGTTAAAAATAAAGAATAAAAACTCTTTGAGATGAGTCACCACAGGGCTTTCCTGGTGGTCCAGTGGGTAAGGACACCACCTTGCAGTGTAAGGGGCGCTGGTTCGATCCCTGGCCTGGGAAGATCCCACGTGCCGCGGAGCGGCTGGACCGATGTGTCCAATTACCGAGCTGGAGCCCTGGAGCACATGCGCCCAGAGCCAGTGCTCGGCGACAACAGAGGCCACTGCGACGGAAGGCCCACACAGGCCAAAGAACAAAGATGGGTAAAAACAGATAAAATGAAAGACCAATAATAGTGGCCCAACCACCGCCCTCCCCCCTGCAAAAAAGAGAGAAGAACCAGATCAACAAAATCAAAAATGAAAAAGGAGAGATTACAACAGATCATGCAGAAATACAAAGGATTATAAGAGAGTGTTATGAACAACTATATGGCAACAAACTGGACAACCTGGAAGAAATGGACAGTTTCTTAGAAAAGATTAATCTTCCAAGACTGAACCAGGAAGAAATAGAAACTATGAACAATCCAATCACAAGCTCAGAAATTGAATTTGTGATTAAAAATCTACCCAAAAATAAAAGCCCAGGACCAGATGGCCTCACAGGTGAATTCTGCCAAACATTTAAAGAAGAGCTAATGCCTGTCCTTCTAAAACTCTTTCAAAAAATTGCACACAAAGGAACACTTCCAAACATATTCTACGAGGCCACATCACCCTGATACCAAAGCCAGGCAAAGACAACACGAAAAAAGAAAATTATAGACCAATTTCACTGATGAATTTGGATGCCAAAATCCTCAACAAAATCCTAGCAAACAGAATTCAATAATACAACCAGTGTTCCTTTAGCTGCCATCTAACTCTTCTCCCTATCTCACAATCCTAGTTTTATTCTGGCACCGTATGTCCTCACACTCACCTTTTCCATCTCATATCAAAAAGAACACGTCTATTTGCCTTAAAGTTATCACGCATTTGCTTTATCCCCTGCCCACCATTAAGCAAAATAAAAACGAAAGATTTATAGGGCAAGAAAATTTAGTCTGATCCTTAAGTTTTACTGGGTGATCTTAGGGAATTTATGCAACCTCCCTATGTCGAGTTTCATCCTTTTTAAAATGAGGGTAATAATAAGAGTATCATCATTGGGTTGTTGAGAAGATTAAATGAGATATTATAGATACAGCACAAGGAACTGTGTTTGGCTTCACTATTTTATTCTGCTCTTCCTAAACATTCTAAGCAAGCAGGGTGCTCTGGACGCTATGTAAACTATGAATCTCATCATTGATGGAACCGTATCACTTTCCATTTTACACATCTCTTTCCTATCCATTCTGTCTTCCTTCATGCGTCTAAGCCATGCTAGTCCCAGATATATTTGAGAGAGACCTCAGCAGTGAAGAGGCTGATTGTGGCCTAAAGATGGTATAAACATCACTCTGATCAGTGTGGAGATGTTACTCTCACTGTGTCCAAGCACATGTACTCAGGACCAATAAATGGTTCCCAGGACAAAAACTGAAAGATCCTTAATAATTCTCCTATGATCTTCAAAATCTCTTAAACACACACACACACACACACGCACAGTTGAAGCTTTTAGAAGAAGGCCTACTTGCCAAGTTGGAATTATAAGCTACAGGTCCAAGCCCAGTTCTGCCAGCTAGTACTTTAACAGGTCAGTGGAGTAGTTTTGTCCTTTAAAAAGGGAAGAAAAGAAATCGCTGGAAACTAGAAGAGCAAGCACACAAAGGAACACTTCCAAACATATTCTACGAGGCCACATCACCCTGATACCAAAGCCAGGCAAAGACAACACGAAAAAAGAAAATTATAGACCAATTTCACTGATGAATTTGGATGCCAAAATCCTCAACAAAATCCTAGCAAACAGAATTCAATAATACAACCAGTGTTCCTTTAGCTGCCATCTAACTCTTCTCCCTATCTCACAATCCTAGTTTTATTCTGGCACCGTATGTCCTCACACTCACCTTTTCCATCTCATATCAAAAAGAACACGTCTATTTGCCTTAAAGTTATCACGCATTTGCTTTATCCCCTGCCCACCATTAAGCAAAATAAAAACGAAAGATTTATAGGGCAAGAAAATTTAGTCTGATCCTTAAGTTTTACTGGGTGATCTTAGGGAATTCATGCAACCTCCCTATGTCGAGTTTCATCCTTTTTAAAATGAGGGTAATAATAAGAGTATCATCATTGGGTTGTTGAGAAGATTAAATGAGATATTATAGATACAGCACAAGGAACTGTGTTTGGCTTCACTATTTTATTCTGCTCTTCCTAAACATTCTAAGCAAGCAGGGTGCTCTGGACGCTATGTAAACTATGAATCTCATCATTGATGGAACCGTATCACTTTCCATTTTACACATCTCTTTCCTATCCATTCTGTCTTCCTTCATGCGTCTAAGCCATGCTAGTCCCAGATATATTTGAGAGAGACCTCAGCAGTGAAGAGGCTGATTGTGGCCTAAAGATGGTATAAACATCACTCTGATCAGTGTGGAGATGTTACTCTCACTGTGTCCAAGCACATGTACTCAGGACCAATAAATGGTTCCCAGGACAAAAACTGAAAGATCCTTAATAATTCTCCTATGATCTTCAAAATCTCTTAAACACACACACACACACACACGCACAGTTGAAGCTTTTAGAAGAAGGCCTACTTGCCAAGTTGGAATTATAAGCTACAGGTCCAAGCCCAGTTCTGCCAGCTAGTACTTTAACAGGTCAGTGGAGTAGTTTTGTCCTTTAAAAAGGGAAGAAAAGAAATCGCTGGAAACTAGAAGAGCAAGCAGTTTGAGAAAAGACCCTGGGACAATAGAGGACAAGATAGTTGGATGGTATCAATGACTCAAAGGACATGAGTTTGAGCAAGTTCAGGGAGATGGTGAAGGACAGGAAAGCCTGGCATGCTGCAGTCCATGGGGTCACAAAGAGTCAGACAAGATGGAGCAACTGAACAACAACAAAGCAGTTTGAGAAAAGGTACAAAAAAGAAGGGAGGTAGTGTGGGTAGGAATGTTGAAGGGTTATAATGATCACCTCGAGGGACACTCACTGGTATCTGTTTCCTGGGCTGCCTGCCTCTGCTTCACAGGGACAAATTTCTCTTTGCTGAGAAGACATTTGAGCAATTTTAAACTTGGTCTAAAGGCATCTAGTCTCTTCTGTTCATGAAGAGGGAAATAACATCTATGAAAGTTAACAACAGGCTACCTATTCAGTAAATGAAAGCAATTTTAATTGACTAGTGAAAGTGCTATATTTTATTAAGGGAAAATGTTTGTCAATACAAGAAAAATCTTAGGAATACCTTGTATTGGATTGAAGGTCTTTTGGACAAAAGTCATTGTGATTTCATTCATTCATTTAGTCTTCATTTTTGTCTCTTTTCACTGCACAGCAATACTTTTCTGCATTCAAGATCTCCAAGTCATTCTAAGTTGAGTGTGCAAGTAAACAAGCAGGAGGCACTAACAATTAGGTAATACACTGAAAATCTGATTCAAAACTAAAATGTCTGATTAGTTGGGTACCTACGTCAAAGTAATTTGCAAATCTCTTT
Organism: Tragulus kanchil; assembly: GCA_022376925.1. NCBI lineage: Eukaryota > Metazoa > Chordata > Mammalia > Artiodactyla > Tragulidae > Tragulus > Tragulus kanchil. The sequence goes on along the minus strand of JAIOJX010000001.1, from coordinate 57,256,385 downwards.
AAAACTGTCATCTTCAACAATCTACAGAATGATTAAAACTATTTAGAAATGATATATTTGATAAGGGGTTAATATCCAGATCAAAACCTCCTATAAGTTAACTACAATAACAAACAACCTGATCATAAAATAGAAAAAAAAATATTTGAATAGATGTTTCTTCAAAGATGTACAAATGGTAAGCAAGCACATGAAAAGATACTTAACATCACTAATTAGGGAAATGCAAATCAAATATTACCTCACACCCTTTAGGGTGGCTACTATTTAAAAAAAAAGAAAATAACAATTGTTGGCAATAAAGTGCCGAAAAGGGAGCCCTTGTGCCCTGCTGGTGGGAATATAAAACAGTCCAGCTGTTGTGGAAAACAGATCAGAGGTTCCTCAAAAATTAAAAATAGAATTACCACATGATCTGGAAATTTCACTTCTCAGAGTACACTCAAAAGCACTGAAAGCAGAGACTCAAAGAGAGACCTACATTCAGAGCAGCATGATTCACAATAGCCAAGGAATACAAAGAGTTCAAGTGTCCATTGACAGAAAAGTGGATAAGCGAAATGTGGTACAGTCTACATACACATTGGGATAATATTCCAATATAAGAAAAAGGAAATTTCAATACATTCTGCAACACAGATTAACCTTGAAGACATTATGTTAAGTGAAATAAACCAGTCACAAATGGATAAGCACTGTATGGTTCCACTTACATGAGGTACCTAGAGCAGTCAAATTCATAAGAGACAAAAAGTAGAATGGTAGTTGCCAGGCACTGGTAGGGGAGAGGATGGGGTATTAAGTGTTCAGTGAGTATGGAGTTTCAGTTTTGCAAGATGAAAAGACTTCTGGAGAAGGATGGTATTGACAGCAGCAAAATAATTAGAGTGTATTTAATGCCACTGAACTATACACTTCAAAATGGTTAAGATGGTTTATGTTATGTATACATCACAATTTTTAAAATATCAAGGTTATAAAAATAAAGTAAGTTTAAGATGCCAGTAAAGCAAGAGAAGCCTAACTAGACACTACAAGTGATTGTAATATGATATACTGGATGTTATATTTTGGAACAAAGGGCATTAGGTAAAAACTAAGCCAATCTGAAAAACACAGAGAATTTATGTTGTGTGTATGTGTGTTCAGTTGGGTCTGATTCGCTGCAACCCCACAGACTGTAGCCTGCCAGGTTCTTCTGTCCATGAGATTCTCCAGGCAAGAATACTAGAGTGGGTTGCCATTTTCTTCTCCAGGGCATCTGCTCAACCCTGGGATTGAACCTGCATCCATTGTGTCTCCTGCACTGGGAGGTGGACTCTTTACCACTGTGACCAACTGGAGCTTAGTGAATAAGAAAAAGAATAAAAAAAGGGCTATTAAAAAAAAGAAATAACAATTGTTGGCAATAAAGTGCCGAAAAGGGAGCCCTTGTGCCCTGCTGGTGGAATATAAAACAGTCCAGCTGTTGTGGAAAACAGATCAGAGGTTCCTCAAAAATTAAAAATAGAATTACCACATGATCTGGAAATTTCACTTCTCAGAGTACACTCAAAAGCACTGAAAGCAGAGACTCAAAGAGAGACCTACATTCAGAGCAGCATGATTCACAATAGCCAAGGAATACAAAGAGTTCAAGTGTCCATTGACAGAAAAGTGGATAAGCGAAATGTGGTACAGTCTACATACACATTGGGATAATATTCCAATATAAGAAAAAGGAAATTTCAATACATTCTGCAACACAGATTAACCTTGAAGACATTATGTTAAGTGAAATAAACCAGTCACAAATGGATAAGCACTGTATGGTTCCACTTACATGAGGTACCTAGAGCAGTCAAATTCATAAGAGACAAAAAGTAGAATGGTAGTTGCCAGGCACTGGTAGGGGAGAGGATGGGGTATTAAGTGTTCAGTGAGTATGGAGTTTCAGTTTTGCAAGATGAAAAGACTTCTGGAGAAGGATGGTATTGACAGCAGCAAAATAATTAGAGTGTATTTAATGCCACTGAACTATACACTTCAAAATGGTTAAGATGGTTTATGTTATGTATACATCACAATTTTTAAAATATCAAGGTTATAAAAATAAAGTAAGTTTAAGATGCCAGTAAAGCAAGAGAAGCCTAACTAGACACTACAAGTGATTGTAATATGATATACTGGATGTTATATTTTGGAACAAAGGGCATTAGGTAAAAACTAAGCCAATCTGAAAAACACAGAGAATTTATGTTGTGTGTATGTGTGTTCAGTTGGGTCTGATTCGCTGCAACCCCACAGACTGTAGCCTGCCAGGTTCTTCTGTCCATGAGATTCTCCAGGCAAGAATACTAGAGTGGGTTGCCATTTTCTTCTCCAGGGCATCTGCTCAACCCTGGGATTGAACCTGCATCCATTGTGTCTCCTGCACTGGGAGGTGGACTCTTTACCACTGTGACCAACTGGAAACTCTGCCTAATGCTAATGCATACATAAATATTGATTCATCGACACACCCTACAAATATACCATATCAATGTAAGATGTTAACAATAATGGAAATTGGGTGCAAGATATATGTGAACTGTCTATATACTATCTCAATTGTTCTGAAAACCTAAAACTATAATAATATATACTGTTTACTTTCCTAAAATATCAATTGGCGTAGATTTCACAAAGTGACCCATTTGAGACAAACCCCAATTATAGCTCTATAGCTGACATTTGAATCGTTATTTGTCCTGCTCACTTGGTACCACCCTCTAAGGAGTTTTAATGTGCTTCACTGATCACTTCTTTAATCTAATTAATTCCAAGTTCATCCATGTGCAGATAGCGCAAGCAGCATTAAGAATCATCCTTCTTGTAGACAAGGAGACTGAGGCCCAGAAAGCTTAAAAGTAAGCCCAAGGTCAGTCAACTACCATGATGTCAAAGCCAAGAGAGTAACCCCATTGTTGCCATTTCCCAGTTTAGCAATCAGAAGTATTGTTCCCTAATGAGCCTTTCAGGATGTATGAGTAAAACTGGAAGATTTCAAGAATGTGCCCAAAGTTCAGCTCTCTCTCTCTCTCCCTAAATAGCAGATTCACTCAGTACAGATTCACTAAGGCAAGGAGTTCTCCAACTTTGTGCCCTGAAGATTCACTTTCTCCCAATAGATTCCTTTATTCCCCAACGTATTGTATGCTTCTGCATCATAATTGCTCAGCAAACATACATCTACTGAAAAAAGAAATACAGATAAGAAAGAATGAGTGACTGAGCCTGTTGTCAAAAGCAAGGGACATCAGTGAATTCTAGAGAGAATACCTCCTGCTCCAATGGCATATTTACTCTCCACATTCCAACCTCCAATAACTTTATTGTAATCAACCAAATTATTTTCTATAATCACTCTCCTCCTCTCTCCTTCTTCTTCTTTCCTCTCCAGGCGAGAATACTAGAGTGGGTTGCCATTTTCTTCTCCAGGGCATCTGCTCAACCCTGGGATTGAACGTGCATCCATTGTGTCTCCTGCACTGGGAGGTGGACTCTTTACCACTGTGACCAACTGGAAACTCTGCCTAATGCTAATGCATACATAAATATTGATTCATCGACACACCTACAAATATACCATATCAATGTAAGATGTTAACAATAATGGAAATTGGGTGCAAGATATATGTGAACTGTCTATATACTATCTCAATTGTTCTGAAAACCTAAAACTATAATAATATATACTGTTTACTTTCCTAAAATATCAATTGGCGTAGATTTCACAAAGTGACCCATTTGAGACAAACCCCAATTATAGCTCTATAGCTGACATTTGAATCGTTATTTGTCCTGCTCACTTGGTACCACCCTCTAAGGAGTTTTAATGTGCTTCACTGATCACTTCTTTAATCTAATTAATTCCAAGTTCATCCATGTGCAGATAGCGCAAGCAGCATTAAGAATCATCCTTCTTGTAGACAAGGAGACTGAGGCCCAGAAAGCTTAAAAGTAAGCCCAAGGTCAGTCAACTACCATGATGTCAAAGCCAAGAGAGTAACCCCATTGTTGCCATTTCCCAGTTTAGCAATCAGAAGTATTGTTCCCTAATGAGCCTTTCAGGATGTATGAGTAAAACTGGAAGATTTCAAGAATGTGCCCAAAGTTCAGCTCTCTCTCTCTCTCCCTAAATAGCAGATTCACTCAGTACAGATTCACTAAGGCAAGGAGTTCTCCAACTTTGTGCCCTGAAGATTCACTTTCTCCCAATAGATTCCTTTATTCCCCAACGTATTGTATGCTTCTGCATCATAATTGCTCAGCAAACATACATCTACTGAAAAAAGAAATACAGATAAGAAAGAATGAGTGACTGAGCCTGTTGTCAAAAGCAAGGGACATCAGTGAATTCTAGAGAGAATACCTCCTGCTCCAATGGCATATTTACTCTCTCAGCATTCCAACCCTCCCCACATACACTTTATTGTAATCAACCAAATTATTTTCTATAATCACTCTCCTCCTCTCTCCCTTCTTCTTCTTTCCCTCTCTATCTCCCTCTCTCCTCTCTGTCCAATCCCTTGTATTCATGAACTCTCACTTACGCTACTTCTTTGAACTAATTAAGTAAGGTAAGTGCATTAGCATGCTATGGCTTTGGCTGTTACACATACAAAGATTCCCTTCTATAGCCTTTGAAATACTAGTGCATCCTCATTTTAAATTGAATTATTTGTCTCACTTATAAATTATAATTGTAGGGATGGCCCTCCTTTATTTTTCATCTGATATTAGTGTTCAATAATAACACTTCACTTTTGTTCTTTGCTATCCATCTACAAAAGCCAACACTTAAAAGCAGCAAATGCATTGCATATTTTTAACAACTCTTCCTTAATAAACACTTCAGTGATGCCAGAATCACTCCATTTTTAAAATTAAATTTGGAGTTTTTCTTAAATGGGAGATTTTCCAAACTGTAGATACACCTTCATAGCCTACAAGCCACAGGCAGCTATATTTCCCTACTACTATTTTTATGCTCCCTTTGATTTAAACATTTTAAAATTCCCAAACACAGCTCCCCTGTGTGTTTTAACTGCCACATATAATTTGATACAGTTATAAGCTGTTTCCCCCCCCCCATTCCAAAGCATTATCGACCCTGATTTTAGGCAGTTTGTACCAAAGCACATGAGACTTTGGGTAGTATTAATACACAGGTTTTGGAAAGTAGCAGCTTTAAGATGACAGGGTAGCTCAAAAATACAATTTGAATATTTTCACAATTGAGCGTTAACCTTTATGCTTAATTTAGAAGGAATGCTCAGGCAGAGCTCTTCTTCCTCCAGGGCACCCAGAAGACTGCTGACACTCAGTGCACATTATAAACTGTTTAACTAGCGATGCAGTGATGGAGTAGGAAGACTGGCAGGTGGCAGTAGGAAGTTTGTAAGATTCCTAGCATGGTTGGTTAAAACAAACAAACAAACAAACAAAACCCTTTATATTTTTCATGAGGAGGAATGGCATTCTTTAGTTCCTTAAAAATATTATACAGCATGATAAGGGAAACGAATGAGGCACCATATTTTATCTGAAGAGAAAGCTACCTGACTATTATATTCCACACCTAAAACTTTCACTCGCCCATTCCCCAGCCAAATAACATACTTTTATTTGCTTTCCATTCTGCACAAGTACCCATGACTTGCAAACGAGGTAACTATCCAGTCACACAATGTTGTTCAAATTTGTAAACTCTGCTTCCTTAACCCTGTCCTCCTGCCTCCTATCAAAGTGGCCATTTCAAAATTTACCCTCCTTTAGGGCCAAGATCACTTCTATAGTATATATATTCCCGGTGCTGAAACAACACACTGCTGGAGGCACAAATACACATTCAAATATTATGGTTTAAAGGAGAAGCTAAATTCCACTTTATCATTCTGACCCAGATCTGAGCGCAGGCATCATTTCTAAATAGGAGTATCAGCCATTTAACTACTGTTTCAGGAACCCAAGAATCCAAAGTAGTCATGCAGAAAACTTTCTTTCAATGTAAATTGCTATCACCAGTGCTAATAGATATAGAAGACACTCAAAGCTCAGGAATTCCTCAAGAGCATACTTTGTGTTATTTCCTTTGTAATAGCCTTCTTTACCTGGCTACCTAATATTCAGATGATAGAGCAGAGTTCAAGTTTCTTATCTTAGTTGTCGCTTGAACATCCATCTCTTGCCCCGGGAAGTATTCCTTGTATTACAGTCTCTGGCTGTGGTTCCATTATCAACCTCTCCATTACTTTATAAACTCCAGAGGTAAATCATCTTTCAACTTTGAATGTCCAGTGCCTAACACAATGCCTTGAATTGTTCATCACTAAATAACTGACATAAATTGCTAAATAAAGAGGAAAAAATATACCTCACTTTAACCTCTTCTGCTAATTCAGGATAGAGTAACTTAAACATATATCTCTTTCTCTTCCCCACTTTTCCCCTCACCGCCTCTCAATTCAGGTTGAAAGGTCTTCCTCACCTTTCCACTCACCTCTTCTCAATTCATGATGAAAGATTTGGCACTATGAGTGGCTATATAAAGTAAAGCCTAAGACTTGGATTGGACACAAATGGTCAACTAGATGCTATTCTGTGCAAGTGACAGAAAACAGAAGCCTTAAGTGGCTTGAATTTAAAAACAAAAAAAGAACTTACTTGATCAAATAATAAAGAAAATTTGAAGTGGACAGGTCTATACTAGTGGTTAAAGCAAGTATCCATGATCCCATGCCTCAATCCTTGACTTTATCCTCTGTCTCTCATCCATTTCAGATTTGTCTGCCACGGTAATAAGCTGGATAAAGCAACTCCAGAACTTACACTCACACAACTCTAAGTCCATTGACAAGAGTATGGTTCTCTTTCTCAGAAGTGTCCAAGAATGTCTCAAAGCATCTCTTTTGGTCTATTCAGTTTCTATGTCCATTTTTGATGTAATATTATAAACTGATGCTTAAGGGAATGCAAGATTTGAATTAGCTTAGACTGTGTGCCTACCATAAGTGCATGGTTAAGAGAAGGAAGGAAGTGATCTACAGAGACTAAATAAAGGTATGGTGACAAAAAAAAAGAATGAATTCTGGATGACAAAATATATAATTTCCAATTAATATATACAAATAAAAATAACCTAAGAATTCAATCAAGGACATATATGGTTGCAAATTAAAATAGCTGAAAGAAATATAATAGCATTACTATATGAATGTGAAGGGGGAGACACATAGTCCAATTTTTTTAATTCCATAAATTCCTATATCTTCCACTCCTCAAAGACTGTTAGATTGTATCCCCCACAGGACACTCATGTTTTTACAATGCCTTCATAATGGGCAAGCGAAGGACAAGGATGGGTTTTACAAACTCAAAAGTCTACTATAATATAACCTAGGAACTCACACAATAACGTAAATGGCATTAGCTTGGTTTAAATATGGAAACATGCACAAGATTGCCTATTTGTCTACAGTTCAGAGAATATGCTTGTTTTCATATGATCTTAGAAAGGAATACTTAATATTTATACAGGATTTTATATTTTATAAACAATGCAAGAATTCTATTTTTCTGTGCTTTTATATATGTGGGAATTGCAGTAAAAATGGATCTTACAAACATGTCTGCTAAAGCACAGATCATCCTTAACAGGACAACATCTGTCTTCACCCAAGAATCACTTAACAAAATACTTGATAGTTTTATTTTTTGAATTCTTGGTGATTCAAATTTATTTCATATAAGAGCTCCAAGTCTGAACAAAATAAATTTCCATTGCTCTAAAGCACATTATCCATGATCATCTGTAAGTGGTTTAACAAAGAACAGAAGGAAGAGATTAAGTAGAAATAAAGATAGGACACAGAGCAAAGATAACTTAGTAAACTGTATTTTGGCCATATTAAAATAACCAGGTATATAAGTATGATTGTGAAAATGTCATTGGAGTACTTCTAATTGGAACAACAACATTCTTCAGTAATATTCTGGCTCAAAATGAAACCAAAGCAGCAACTAAAACCTCATCCTGAAAAATGACTAAAGTCCATGGGAATACCCTAGGAAAAATGTTTTCAAATAATAAACATAAAATGAAGTTTGAAATTGCACTTAAGATTCTTTCCCTTTTTTTTTTTTTTTTGGCCACTTCTACTGGTCTTTCATTTTTATTTCCATCTTTGTTCTTTGGTCTGTATGGGTCTCCCATCACAGTGGCCTCTCTTGTTGCGGAGCACCGGCTCTGGGTGCATGTGCTCCAGAGCACTGGCTCGGTAGTTGGACATATCAGTCCAGCTGCTCTGTGGCACGTGGGATCTTCCCAGGCCAGGGATCGAACCAGCGCACCTTGCACTGCAAGACAGTGTCCTTACCCACTGAACCGCCAGAGAAGCCTGAAATTGCACTTTAATTAGTCTGTTTCTCTCATGTGAAAAACTTGAGGTCCAGATCATATCAGAGACTTGCCTAAGGTCACACAAAGTCCAATTCCTGAATGATTGGTTTTCAAAATACAGTATATTTACTCAATGGCTATAAAAAAGATTCAAAGGGAAAATGGAAAAATAGTAAATGCCCATATTTTGTGTTTTATTTATTTTTTTTTTGTACAAAACATATTAGCAGAGCCATGTGCCCTCAAAACTACTTTCTGGTCATTATGGACTTTCAAAATCATTTATAGAACACTTCATTAAAATTATGACCCAGACCTGGTCCAGACTTTCCCTCATCATCCTTCTGAGCCCTCCAATCCAGATCTTTCTGCTTGTGAACGCATGCAACTCTGCCAATCAACTTAACACAGATTTTCTCGAGGACTTGGAATCAAAATTATCTCAGCTAGGATTTTAAAAAATTTTTTATCTTTCTGGCTCAAGATATCATTATTTTTTCTTAAAATGCACAGATTAAAAAGAAGAAACAACTATTAAGGTAACACTGGGGCTTCTACTACAAATAGTCAAAGGAAATAAGAACTTTTAATAAAATATAAACAACAACCAAAACACCTCTCACACCTTTATCTAATACAAAATACAAAATCACCTTTGAGGATTATTTGAAAGAGATATAGTCAGTATCTGACATCCTAATTAAGTTATCCATCCTCAAAGGCTGATGCAGAGTGAATCAATTATCACATATACTTTATTCTGCAGCCTATACACTGATAAATAACACTGGGGCCACTCTCGATTGGGCTTCTGCCCAACATCCCTGGGACTGACACTGCTGGAGGGGAGATTCAGTTGGTAAAATACAAAGTGTGTGGGAGCAAATCTCCACTGATTACAACTTGAGTTTAAAAGTTCAATTTGGGCGAACCATTCCTTAGGATGCAGCATTTTCAACAGGAAAAAACCTCAAGACATGGTAGAAAGAAGCAGTGACCAAAGGGATATTGTTCTTGTTTCCAAGGTATTAAAAAGAAGCTTGAAATATAGGGACCTCCCTGGTGGTCCAGTGGCTAAGGCTCCATGCCCTCAGTGCATGGCGCCTGTTTTGATCCCTGGTCATTGATACCACATGCCCCAACTAAGACCAGGCACAGCCAAACAAAAAAATAAATAAATAAGCTTTAAAAAAAAAAAAAAGGTCTAAATATACATGAGCCTCTGTAAACATCTCCCTTAAAATTTATAGTGCATGACAATTTTCAAATGAGATATGTGGTCATTTCAGAAGTATACATTTCCATGTATAGTGATCAAAATCAGTTGGCCTCCTCAGTGCACCCCTCCCTGTAACAGAATGCAGCACGGCACAATAATTAAGGCTCATGTTCTGGAGTCAGATTCTGGTTTTGAATCATGGCTCTGACACTCACTAGCTGTATGCCCACAGGCAAGTTATTTAAATCTCCTAAAAGTCAGTCCCCCCATTGACAAAATGGAGCTCAAAACAGAGTGCAATAGGGCTGCAGTGACGATTACACTTTGTGGTACCTCACAAAGAGTAGTAAGTTGTCGTTGCTATGGTGGTGGTGGCTGGAGATGATAAATGGCACATCAAGCTTCTGGCCGATTTAACTTGCTATCTAAAACATAGGATTCCCAAGGTCCAACATTCTTTGGGGTTACCTTATTTAGCATTTCCTTATCACTCACAGAGGGACCTGTACAGAGCATCATATCAAACCAGACTCCTGCTTACAAAGAAATGACTCTCAATTGACTTCCTTACTGCACACTTAAGATTGTGAAACACAGCATTCTCGCTTTGTATCTTCCACAGTGATGACCGAACTTCAACTTCCCATACAAACAAAAGAAAGACAATCTTTTCAACCCTCCATTTACATTAATATAAAACTGGTAAGGAGGACTGTGTTCTATGGCGTGAAGTACAGTAATTCCATAGATTCCAAGAACCAACAGTATCATGATGACTCCTCTGGTTAGAACGGTGCTCCAGCTGCATTCTATGGAGGCTCCTAGAATTTTTGTCTCTACCAAAAGCCTTCTTTACTTCACTTCTTAGCTTTGATACTGGAGTTAGCATTTTGAATTATAGGTACTTCTTATAGCATAGCTTATCAACTTTTGTACTTCTTATCTTGAAATGGGATGGTAACAAAGTTAAAAGAAAGATGTCCAACACAAATAGGGAAAATGATATGAGTTACAATAATGTAATAGCAAACACAACTTCCTAGACACAGGTGGCAGGGGTACAGAACAAAAAAGTCAGCCCCATCCCCAGTAAAGGGGTAAGCCCCCTTAATTTTCAAGTCCCTGAAAGTGCCTTACTGACAATAATACCAACTTATTGTGATGAGAAACCCATTTAGTCCTTTATTTAAGACATTTCTTGCAATTTTCAGCATTATCTTTTAAAAGTCAAGTTGTTCACTTGTGTCTAATGCTTTGCGACCCACGGACTAGCCATGCAATTCTCCAGGCAAGAATACTGGAGTGGGTAGCCTTTCCCTTCTCCGGGGGATCCTCTCAACTCAAGGATCAAACTCAGGTCTCCTGCATTGCAGGTAGATTCTTTACCATCCGAGCCAACAGGGAAGAGCAGGAATACTGGAGTGAGTAGCCTATCCCTTCTTCAAGGGGTCTTCCTGACCCGGAAATCAAACCAGGGTTTCCTGCATTGCAGGCAGATTTTTTAACAAGTGAAGCTCAATATTATCTTGGCCCTTCCTTAGCATTCCAGAGACTTTGGCTACTTAACTGCCTGTCCACCCATAAGGTTGCAACTCAGTACACACCTGCATGCTTTCTGCTAGGATGAATTAAAAAAGAACTATTTCATGATTCAGTTTTTCACAAACATTCCCCTCCCAGCAGGCCTAGGTTTAAGACCTCCCTAAAGTCTATACCTGTTATAGGTAGCAAAGGAAGCAAAGGTAGCAAAGGAATTCTTCACCTAACAATTCACACTAAAATTAAATATATACACTAGATTAAAGTAGAAACAAATCTGTTGAAACAGATTGAGACGTCCAGAGTCTTCCTCTTAGGTCACTTGTTTGGGTTCGCCCATCTTAGTTATTCCAATGGAGGATGATGATCTAGAGCATATACTCAAAAGACCAAACACCTTGATTGGCATTTCCTTTCTAAAACGTGGGTCACCATGTGTAGAAAGGCCTAGGATTGTTCTGGGCATAGGGAGAAATGGAGAAAACAGGTGCCTCGTGAATGCAAAAGGTCATTAATTAAAACTGGGATAGGAAGAAGAGGTGCTCAAAGCCCAACTCGCCTCAAGGTAGATGATTGATCTTGGGTGAAAAATAATCCTGGATGTCATGACAATTAGGGAAGATATTTATGTGACTTATTAAAACGAGAGGTTAGGAGAGAGGAGAGAGAAAAGAAACGAAAAAGGGAAAGAAAAGAAAAATGCTGGTCAGCAATGATTCAGCATGTGTCCAAATCTTTCAATGTAAATAGCAATAGGAGCAATAGGAGAGAAATATCAGCAGATAACATGATTGGCTTCACCAGTTTAACAGCTGAGGCGGTTCTGAGATTCAAACAGAAACCAAACCACGATGCTCAGGTTTAATGATAACCCTTTAGAAAGGCTTTCTACATATGAGAAAGATGGTGCTAACTAGGTACTTTGTCCATACATCACAGTGCAGACTCACAACTGTGAACACACACCTGGATAGCATGGATGTGATTCCAGCCAATCTCTAAGGGAATTATTATACGAAGGCAAGTGTCAGATGGACACATTCAAGGCCTACAGAACTTCTAAGTTGAAGACAAACAGCCTGTTTTAAACAATAGGATTATAAACCTATGTGACATACCTTTTATAATTACGGTTATTTTGTAAGAGTAGACTTTTCCATGCATTGGAATAATAATAATTATCCAACAAAATAATTACCCAGCATGACTCTTCCCTGTCTTACTGACTTCAGAAAGCTGGCCCTTGCTGTTTTCTTAAACAACATATGCATGTGTCTTGGCATTTAAGTACCACGAAGTTACACCATCTTCACGATATACAAGCAGTATACACTCTACTGAACAGTAAGATCAACAACTATTTGAGGCACATGGTGTGCAAGGTCCCATGTTGAGAAATCTAAAGAGTCTTAGTCTGTTAGTAAAATAAAATGAGATATGTGTTAAGGGGCTCATAGAAAAATAGCAGTAGAAGGAAATTTAAGGAATGTTTAGTTCAATCCCCTCATTTTTTAACTTTCTTATTTTACTGATGAATAAACTAAAGCTCCTTATTATATACTTGGTTAGTGACAGTACCAGGCAAAAATAGTTGAATTTCTTAATTCTCATATTGGTACTTTTTCTACTACACCACAGTACACTCAGCAAATCTGGGAAGGAGGAGGTAGAATGTACTTCTTGGCGGAAGTCTGGAAGAGCTGCTATGGAAGAGCTACCCTCTGAAAATTACTCAGAATTTGATTAGTAAAGGTGAATAAAGGGGCAAACACAGCTAAAAAAAGGAAGAAAAGAAGCATGTGGGTATCACGGGGAAAGCACGAATCATTTCTGGAGACCCCAAAACAGCCTGGTTGAGCTACAGACTTGCAGTTACTTGACAGGGGTGCAAATTGGTCTTTTTGGTGGGGCAGTTCTGAGATGGGGAGAGTCTATTTCACTCAATACAAGATGCTTGGCATTCATTGCTCAAGATCACTAGACACTCATGTCATCCTCACTCATTGTGACAACTCCAATCACTCTCAAGATACTTTCAACCATCAGCCCGTTTATAACCACAGAGCATAAATATGGGATGTCTAGGGATCAGAATATTATTAGAGAGGGTGGCAAATAGGTTGGGTTCAGATAAGGAAAAACCTTCAAGAAGCTCACATATGTTTCAATAGACTACAAGGGAATAGTGAATGTAGTAGGAATAAGGCATTATTTGATGTTGTCATGGGCAAGTAAAGGCATGTTCACTTCTCACAAAAAAAGAATTACCCAGCATGACTCTTCCCTGTCTTACTGACTTCAGAAAGCTGGCCCTTGCTGTTTTCTTAAACAACATATGCATGTGTCTTGGCATTTAAGTACCACGAAGTTACACCATCTTCACGATATACAAGCAGTATACACTCTACTGAACAGTAAGATCAACAACTATTTGAGGCACATGGTGTGCAAGGTCCCATGTTGAGAAATCTAAAGAGTCTTAGTCTGTTAGTAAAATAAAATGAGATATGTTTTAAAGGGGGCTCATAGAAAAATAGCAGTAGAAGGAAATTTAAGGAATGTTTAGTTCAATCCCCTCATTTTTTAACTTTCTTATTTTACTGATGAATAAACTAAAGCTCCTTATTATATACTTGGTTAGTGACAGTACCAGGCAAAAATAGTTGAATTTCTTAATTCTCATATTGGTACTTTTTCTACTACACCACAGTACACTCAGCAAATCTGGGAAGGAGGAGGTAGAATGTACTTCTTGGCGGAAGTCTGGAAGAGCTGCTATGGAAGAGCTACCCTCTGAAAATTACTCAGAATTTGATTAGTAAAGGTGAATAAAGGGGCAAACACAGCTAAAAAAAGGAAGAAAAGAAGCATGTGGGTATCACGGGGAAAGCACGAATCATTTCTGGAGACCCCAAAACAGCCTGGTTGAGCTACAGACTTGCAGTTACTTGACAGGGGTGCAAATTGGTCTTTTTGGTGGGGCAGTTCTGAGATGGGGAGAGTCTATTTCACTCAATACAAGATGCTTGGCATTCATTGCTCAAGATCACTAGACACTCATGTCATCCTCACTCATTGTGACAACTCCAATCACTCTCAAGATACTTTCAACCATCAGCCCGTTTATAACCACAGAGCATAAATATGGGATGTCTAGGGATCAGAATATTATTAGAGAGGGTGGCAAATAGGTTGGGTTCAGATAAGGAAAAACCTTCAAGAAGCTCACATATGTTTCAATAGACTACAAGGGAATAGTGAATGTAGTAGGAATAAGGCATTATTTGATGTTGTCATGGGCAAGTAAAGGCATGTTCACTTCTCACAGGAAAGATTAAGAAAAGATATCCGGGCTGAGCAGACAAATGTCTCCTTACACTAACTATAAGTGCTGCCTGCAAGCATCGCCTCTCTGAGACCAATAGAGAGCACCAAGGTTCTTCCTCTTACCCACTTTTTAATGATAATGAAACATTTTACAACTCAGAGCTCCCTTTGTAACTTAAGAATTGTAAGAATGTTTCCGCTCAAGAACAAAGGTGTTGGTGGGGGAGCAAAGGGCTCCCGGTGATGACCTCTTTTGCATCTCTGGAGAAACAAAAAGCTTCTTCATGATTATGAATTAACTTGAGATGTCTAGTTGGAAAAAATATAAAAAGGGAAAAGGAAGATTATGCAGGAGCCTTGCTCACAGAGATTGGCTGCGCCCGACGTGAGGTCGAGACTCTCCAGCTCTGGGGTAAGAACATCTGTTTGCATTTGATTGAGTTCTGACTTTACTTGAGTTCTGACTATTTGTGCTTGCCTTTATTTGAATCTTGATTAATGAAGTCCTGATTCTCATTATTATATGTTTTATGATTAATAAACCCACACTTGGTTTGACAATACTCAAGACCACGACACTTTATTGTCAAAGTCCGAGGCTCACGACTCTGAGGGGACTACGCCATGTCTTCGAAAAAGTCTCTGATCTATTTAACATAGTGCCTCTCAGTGAGAACTAGTAAAAATAGGAATCAGAGTAAGCTCCAGCACGGTGCCTGCAACAATGTTCTGTAGGAAGGATTCTGGTTGTGATGTAGAAAATAATTAAGGTGAGTAAGAGGTGAAGGGAATTCCCTGGTGACGCAGTGGTAAAGGACCCACCTGCCAATGCAGCCAACATAAGAGACACGGTTCAATCCCTGGGTCAGGAAGATCCCCTGGAGGAGGAAGTGGCTATCCACTCCAGTATTCTTGCCTGAAGAATCCCATGGACAGAGGAGCCTGGTGGGCTACAGTCCATGGGGTCACAGAGTCAGACATGACTGAGCACAAATGCGATGAGACAAAAGGGGGGGGCAGATAAGGAAAAACCTTCAAGAAGCTCACATATGTTTCAATAGACTACAAGGGAATAGTGAATGTAGTAGGAATAAGGCATTATTTGATGTTGTCATGGGCAAGTAAAGGCATGTTCACTTCTCACAGGAAAGATTAAGAAAAGATATCCGGGCTGAGCAGACAAATGTCTCCTTACACTAACTATAAGTGCTGCCTGCAAGCATCGCCTCTCTGAGACCAATAGAGAGCACCAAGGTTCTTCCTCTTACCCACTTTTTAATGATAATGAAACATTTTACAACTCAGAGCTCCCTTTGTAACTTAAGAATTGTAAGAATGTTTCCGCTCAAGAACAAAGGTGTTGGTGGGGGAGCAAAGGGCTCCCGGTGATGACCTCTTTTGCATCTCTGGAGAAACAAAAAGCTTCTTCATGATTATGAATTAACTTGAGATGTCTAGTTGGAAAAAATATAAAAAGGGAAAAGGAAGATTATGCAGGAGCCTTGCTCACAGAGATTGGCTGCGCCCGACGTGAGGTCGAGACTCTCCAGCTCTGGGGTAAGAACATCTGTTTGCATTTGATTGAGTTCTGACTTTACTTGAGTTCTGACTATTTGTGCTTGCCTTTATTTGAATCTTGATTAATGAAGTCCTGATTCTCATTATTATATGTTTTATGATTAATAAACCCACACTTGGTTTGACAATACTCAAGACCACGACACTTTATTGTCAAAGTCCGAGGCTCACGACTCTGAGGGGACTACGCCATGTCTTCGAAAAAGTCTCTGATCTATTTAACATAGTGCCTCTCAGTGAGAACTAGTAAAAATAGGAATCAGAGTAAGCTCCAGCACGGTGCCTGCAACAATGTTCTGTAGGAAGGATTCTGGTTGTGATGTAGAAAATAATTAAGGTGAGTAAGAGGTGAAGGGAATTCCCTGGTGACGCAGTGGTAAAGGACCCACCTGCCAATGCAGCCAACATAAGAGACACGGTTCAATCCCTGGGTCAGGAAGATCCCCTGGAGGAGGAAGTGGCTATCCACTCCAGTATTCTTGCCTGAAGAATCCCATGGACAGAGGAGCCTGGTGGGCTACAGTCCATGGGGTCACAGAGTCAGACATGACTGAGCACAAATGCGATGATGACAAAGAGATGAAAGCAGAGAGACAATTAATTCGGTTCCAATAATAATACATGATTTTCTTTCCTTTTGTCAATCCTACTACTGAGTCTACCTGGGCTTTATGTCTACTTTGGATTCTGACTCCTGGGCACTATTCTGAACCATCCAAATATGCAATTGGCCTTTTAGATTTAATCAGAGTATTCTTCTTTACAACTCACTTATTCTTACTAACTTTGGCCACCTGATGCAAAAAATCCTGACTCATTTGAAAAGCACCTGATACAGGGAAAGACTGAGGGCAGGAGGAGAAGGGGGCCTTAGAGGATGAGATGGTTGGACGTCATCACCGACTCAATGAACATGTTTAAGGAAACTCTGGGACATAGCAAAGGACAGGGAAAGCTGGCACGTTGCAGTCCATGGGGTCGCAAAGACTCAGATACAACTTAGTGACTGAACAACCACAAACCAACCTAACTTACAAACCAGCCCCATCAGAGTCTCTGAGAAATGAGGGTAGGCTCTAACATTCAAAGGTATCTTCCCACCATGTGGTTTTGAATGATGTTTGTAACTTGAGGTCTAGTTTCAAGATGCTTACAAAATGCTTTTCAAATAAAAATGCCTTGTTTCAAACTCTCTGCCTGTGTTAGTAGTTAAACTTTTTCCCAGGTGCATTCAGCTTCGCTGAAAAGAAAAGTAAAAGGTGTTAAATATGTTCATTGCAAGCAGATGTTTGGTATTTTATAGGACACAAAAATACTACTTTACTGAATGGCAGGCTGTTCAAAACCTAAGCGTTAATGAGATTGTGTCAGCATTTTCATTAGAAATCCCTGCTTTCCTAAGTATGTGTATTTTCACTTTTGGAGATAAAGTTGGAAAACATCAGATTGGTTGTTTCTAAATTAAAGCAGAGACATTAGAGAAATATCCCTTTTAGTCAAAGACATTATGCCAAGACACCATGTAAAAGAAATTGCGATGAGAACACGAATCAACTTCCGGGGACACTCCAGCCACAAAACATTTTACAAAGTCCTCTCACGTTTTAAAATGGCAAAGGAGCCTGGTGGGCTACAGTCCATGGGGTCACAGAGTCAGACATGACTGAGCACAAATGCGATGATGACAAAGAGATGAAAGCAGAGAGACAATTAATTCGGTTCCAATAATAATACATGATTTTCTTTCCTTTTGTCAATCCTACTACTGAGTCTACCTGGGCTTTATGTCTACTTTGGATTCTGACTCCTGGGCACTATTCTGAACCATCCAAATATGCAATTGGCCTTTTAGATTTAATCAGAGTATTCTTCTTTACAACTCACTTATTCTTACTAACTTTGGCCACCTGATGCAAAAAATCCTGACTCATTTGAAAAGCACCTGATACAGGGAAAGACTGAGGGCAGGAGGAGAAGGGGGCCTTAGAGGATGAGATGGTTGGACGTCATCACCGACTCAATGAACATGTTTAAGGAAACTCTGGGACATAGCAAAGGACAGGGAAAGCTGGCACGTTGCAGTCCATGGGGTCGCAAAGACTCAGATACAACTTAGTGACTGAACAACCACAAACCAACCTAACTTACAAACCAGCCCCATCAGAGTCTCTGAGAAATGAGGGTAGGCTCTAACATTCAAAGGTATCTTCCCACCATGTGGTTTTGAATGATGTTTGTAACTTGAGGTCTAGTTTCAAGATGCTTACAAAATGCTTTTCAAATAAAAATGCCTTGTTTCAAACTCTCTGCCTGTGTTAGTAGTTAAACTTTTTCCCAGGTGCATTCAGCTTCGCTGAAAAGAAAAGTAAAAGGTGTTAAATATGTTCATTGCAAGCAGATGTTTGGTATTTTATAGGACACAAAAATACTACTTTACTGAATGGCAGGCTGTTCAAAACCTAAGCGTTAATGAGATTGTGTCAGCATTTTCATTAGAAATCCCTGCTTTCCTAAGTATGTGTATTTTCACTTTTGGAGATAAAGTTGGAAAACATCAGATTGGTTGTTTCTAAATTAAAGCAGAGACATTAGAGAAATATCCCTTTTAGTCAAAGACATTATGCCAAGACACCATGTAAAAGAAATTGCGATGAGAACACGAATCAACTTCCGGGGACACTCCAGCCACAAAACATTTTACAAAGTCCTCTCACGTTTTAAAATGGCAAAGCAAAGAGCTTGCTTTTGTTGTTGTTTAGTTGCTAAGTCATATCTGACTCTTGGGGTCCCCATGGACTGTAGCCCACTAGGCTTCTCTCTCCATGGGATTTTCCAGGCAAGTATACTGGAGTGGGTTGCCATTTCCTCCTCCAGGGGATCTTCCTGACCAAGGATTGAACCCACATCTACTGTACTCCAGGTAGATTCTTGACCAATGAGCCACCACGGAATCCCAAAGAGCATGCTAGTTGATGACAAACCAGAATCTGATGTTGTACCTGATGGATGGCCCCCAGAAATCCACTAGTTCTAATTTTCTACATTATTAAATTTAGATTTTTACTAAATTTTCTAAATGTACCACTTTTCAAAGAAAAACTTGAAAACATACTTCATACTACCTAAACTTCCAGATCAATCCTAGGAAGGAAAAAATAATACCAGGGTACATCTAGCAAGCAGATCTGTTCCATCCAGCAATTACCTTCCAAGGTAACTGATTTGACATCCAGACACATCAGTTCCAGAGCAACAGAATATATCCTTAGCACTAGTCATTCGCCTTGAAAGTGTATAACCAGGTGGTAAGTTGCTTCAGTTGTGCCCAACTCTGCAATCCGATAAACTGTAGCCTACCAGGCTCTTTTATTCAGAGGATTTAATAGGAAAGTATACTGAAGAGGGTTGCTGTGCCCTCCTCCAAGGGATCTTCCCCACCTAGGGATCAAACTCATGTCTCTTGGGTCTCCTGATTGGCAGGTGGGTTCTTTACCACAAGCGCCACCTGGAAAGCCTGAAGAATCATAGTCAACTATTAATAAACACCGTCTGAGAGACTGTGATGCAGTGCAAAATGAACTCCAGTTGTAAAGAAAAACAAAAACAGAAAAACCTTTGGCCTGAAAATAATGATCAATTAATGTCATCTTTTTATACATATCACTTAAGGTTGATATCACCATGGTTAACATGATGGACTCTAGAGCCAGATTCCCAAGGTTTGAAACTTGGTTACACCATTTACTAGTTGAGACGCATGTTGTGTGTCTGTCTCACGAATCAACTTCCGGGACACTCCAGCCACAAAACATTTTACAAAGTCCTCTCACGTTTTAAAATGGCAAAGCAAAGAGCTTGCTTTTGTTGTTGTTTAGTTGCTAAGTCATATCTGACTCTTGGGGTCCCCATGGACTGTAGCCCACTAGGCTTCTCTCTCCATGGGATTTTCCAGGCAAGTATACTGGAGTGGGTTGCCATTTCCTCCTCCAGGGGATCTTCCTGACCAAGGATTGAACCCACATCTACTGTACTCCAGGTAGATTCTTGACCAATGAGCCACCACGGAATCCCAAAGAGCATGCTAGTTGATGACAAACCAGAATCTGATGTTGTACCTGATGGATGGCCCCCAGAAATCCACTAGTTCTAATTTTCTACATTATTAAATTTAGATTTTTACTAAATTTTCTAAATGTACCACTTTTCAAAGAAAAACTTGAAAACATACTTCATACTACCTAAACTTCCAGATCAATCCTAGGAAGGAAAAAATAATACCAGGGTACATCTAGCAAGCAGATCTGTTCCATCCAGCAATTACCTTCCAAGGTAACTGATTTGACATCCAGACACATCAGTTCCAGAGCAACAGAATATATCCTTAGCACTAGTCATTCGCCTTGAAAGTGTATAACCAGGTGGTAAGTTGCTTCAGTTGTGCCCAACTCTGCAATCCGATAAACTGTAGCCTACCAGGCTCTTTTATTCAGAGGATTTAATAGGAAAGTATACTGAAGAGGGTTGCTGTGCCCTCCTCCAAGGGATCTTCCCCACCTAGGGATCAAACTCATGTCTCTTGGGTCTCCTGATTGGCAGGTGGGTTCTTTACCACAAGCGCCACCTGGAAAGCCTGAAGAATCATAGTCAACTATTAATAAACACCGTCTGAGAGACTGTGATGCAGTGCAAAATGAACTCCAGTTGTAAAGAAAAACAAAAACAGAAAAACCTTTGGCCTGAAAATAATGATCAATTAATGTCATCTTTTTATACATATCACTTAAGGTTGATATCACCATGGTTAACATGATGGACTCTAGAGCCAGATTCCCAAGGTTTGAAACTTGGTTACACCATTTACTAGTTGAGAGGCCTTCGGCATGTTGTGTGTCTGTTCCTCAATGAGAAAAACAATAACATCTATCTCATGGAACTTTAAAATTTAGCCATTACTGCAAAGCACTTAGAACAGTACCTAATAGAAAATAAGTGCTGATAATGTTACTCATGATGATAATGATGTCATATGATGGGAAAGGTACCTAAAAACCCATGAAAACAGAATCTGGATGGGACGGTTCTTTGTCTGTCTGATATGAATTAAAAAGAAGAAAGGAAAAGAAGACCTCAAATTGTTCCAAGGGGAAATCATGGGGTTTCTACTCTTTAAGTCCTTTGAGCTTTAAAATGGGGTTTAAAATACCTGATCTCTAGGAAAGAGTCCTTTAAGGCTGGCTGTCTCCACCTCAGTAGGGTAAATTGAGCCAACTTCTATCCCTAACTCCCTTCCTCTTAATGAAATGTTGATTTCTTTGCGATAGCTACTATAAATACTTCATAAAATATTGTATTGTTTTATTTCCAGTTAATTGACCAATCAAGTGCTAAGCCAAGATCCCTATGATGATCTCAATGCAGAGGGTCAATACTCACTGTATTCCTTCCCCAACTATTACAAAGAAAACAGCATCTGGCTAAACACCAGGACCCAAATGACCTGAGTAGGTTAGTAGATATTTGGCAAGAGTTTGATAGAGTTTTGAAATAATTCATCAAGATAATATGCCATGAATGGGGAGCATTTTTCACGGGGATCCCTGCTAGTCATTCAGAAACAGAAGACAAATATTTTTATCAAAGCATGAAGGACTGTAGGTTCCTAAGGATCAATGTCACTGCTGCAAGTACTTTTAATTATCAGTTCTATTCAGGATCTTTGTAATACTTGGACTACAGCAATCCACAAAACACAGTGTCTTATTCTCATTAATATAAATACATGCTCATTCCCAAAATATTTTTCATGTGAGAGTCATGCGGTTATCCCACATAGACCAGAGGAAAAATGTTAAAAACAAGTCAAAAAAAAAATATGCAGCTTCCCTGTGTTCATTTCTTATGTATTCACAGTGTCCCTACTAGGAGTAGGAGGCAGTGGGCTTTACTTACATGTGTTTGCCACTGTAAATGTGAATTTGTACGAAGAAAAGCACAAAGCGGAACATTTTAGCCTTTACTGCAAAGCACTTAGAACAGTACCTAATGAAATGTGCATTCTCATGATGATAATGATGTCATATGATGGGAAAGGTACCTAAAACCCATGAAAACAGAATCTGGATGGGACGGTTCTTTGTCTGTCTGATATGAATTAAAAGAAGAAAGGAAAAGAAGACCTCAAATTGTTCCAAGGGGAAATCATGGGGTTTCTACTCTTTAAGTCCTTTGAGCTTTAAAATGGGGTTTAAAATACCTGATCTCTAGGAAAGAGTCCTTTAAGGCTGGCTGTCTCCACCTCAGTAGGGTAAATTGAGCCAACTTCTATCCCTAACTCCCTTCCTCTTAATGAAATGTTGATTTCTTTGCGATAGCTACTATAAATACTTCATAAAATATTGTATTGTTTTATTTCCAGTTAATTGACCAATCAAGTGCTAAGCCAAGATCCCTATGATGATCTCAATGCAGAGGGTCAATACTCACTGTATTCCTTCCCCAACTATTACAAAGAAAACAGCATCTGGCTAAACACCAGGACCCAAATGACCTGAGTAGGTTAGTAGATATTTGGCAAGAGTTTGATAGAGTTTTGAAATAATTCATCAAGATAATATGCCATGAATGGGGAGCATTTTTCACGGGGATCCCTGCTAGTCATTCAGAAACAGAAGACAAATATTTTTATCAAAGCATGAAGGACTGTAGGTTCCTAAGGATCAATGTCACTGCTGCAAGTACTTTTAATTATCAGTTCTATTCAGGATCTTTGTAATACTTGGACTACAGCAATCCACAAAACACAGTGTCTTATTCTCATTAATATAAATACATGCTCATTCCCAAAATATTTTTCATGTGAGAGTCATGCGGTTATCCCACATAGACCAGAGGAAAAATGTTAAAAACAAGTCAAAAAAAAAATATGCAGCTTCCCTGTGTTCATTTCTTATGTATTCACAGTGTCCCTACTAGGGGAGTAGGAGGCAGTGGGCTTTACTTACATGTGTTTGCCACTGTAAATGTGAATTTGTACGAAGAAAAGCACAAAGCGGAACATTTTAGCAATATTACCATATTAATAGTTGTTCAAGCAGAAGCTCAAATTGATTTTTCTTTTAAAATGTGTTTCAATTTAAAAGATTCAAAGGTCTTCTGATGCTTTTTTGTTTTTCCCAGTGTGCTCAAAGACCTTATTTATTCTTCTATGGATATTTATCATGAGGAAGGGGAGGAAATCTAGTTTCACGCACACATACACACACACACACACACAAATGGCAAACCACTAAATACATAAGCACTCTACAAATTGGTAATTTAATGTAAAAATAAGCTATTTGCTCAGATGATGGGAGTGCCTGACAAATGGAATTCTGTCTCCTTTGACATTAGATGGAGGCCACAAATCAACTCTTTTCAAAATACCTTTCACTTTCATTTTATTTAATAAATGTTGCCCTAGGAAGTACTATGTGATAGACACTGTTCAAATCATTTTACAATAATTAACTCATTTAATCGTCACCACCCTCTATAGCAGACAGTATTATTATCATCTCTGCTTTTTCAAAGGAAGAAAAGAGTTTAGCTAGCTTTCCTAAGGTCTTGCAGCTAATAGCGAAGTTAGAGTTGGAATCCAGGCTATCAATCATTACACCACACAACCTGGTCATAGTACATAAAATGAAGACAAAATCAGGAAAAGAGTGTAGGATATTCAGGCTCCATATAGAAACAGAGCCAAGTTACCACTATCTTTATGATGTATAATGTCTTCTTTTTTGACACAAGAACAATTTTTGCTGAGGCTTCTCTGTCATTCTCTCAGTGGCAAAATATAACCTTTTAGTCTCTTATTACTCACCCAAATGATTTTTTTTAATTGCTATACAAATGAAAGAGATCCTTCTAGTTCCCACTCAATTTTTTTCCAGTTCATTCATTTAAGTAACAACTATTGTTCAAAGATAGCCTGACATACAAATCCAACCTATTTTCTTTTGATACAGGCCTACTGGTTGTCAAAGGTAAGAGAATATTTGTACCACAAAGAGGCAGAGCAACAACAATAGTAACGACAGATTAAAAAAAAAAAAAATTCAATATACCATATGTCTGAAACACAGGTCCAAGACTGTCACTAAGGCCTTGTTTAATCCCCACAAAAAACCCTGAAAAAGCAAAGTATTACTCTAATACCATTAGCAAGGAAACAGAGTCTAAAACAGTAAGTCACTTAACTCAAGCCGTCCAAGTGGTAGATCTGGATCAAGGTGGATCTGACTTTAATTCCCATCACACCGGTTACTATCAGAACAAGTGTTACACTGCTGTAACATTAAATAAATGTTCAAGTGCTTTGCCAATGGTTGCTCAGCTAGTACATGATGGATGTAGAGTTTACACTTAGGTCTTAAAAACCCCAAGAACTGTGCTCATTCTATAAGATCTTAAGTCTAGTTTTAAGCCAGAAGTTCATAAATTGATGTCTTTGATTACATTGTTTATCTAAACTCAACAATGAGTGGGTCCTCAATCTCTATAACTTAATGTAAAGGTAGAAGTGTGTGTTATGTGAGTGTGTGTCTGTGCTTGTGGACACACACACTGTTTATGTCAGAGGAAGAGACTGTCATTGAATGTACATTACATTTTCTGTTAGTCTAACTTTGATGAAAAGCAACAAAATTAATAGAATATTGGAGAGATCCTGGTCTAACATTTGGAATCTAGAAGAGGGAGCAATATTTCTCCCTGGTTTCATGAACCTTTTCAAGTTGGTCAGTGTACGCTTGGGAAGAAGAACTAAAGTAGATCGTTAGGTCGTCAGGGAGAGGATTACACGTCCTACTTAATGGAAAGACTGGCATATGCAAAAATAAATTTCTGTACCAACTTTCCAACATTCTGCTTAAAAATCTTACCATGCACGTACACACTTTTCACAAAGTGCTAACACTTACAGTAGCAAATGCTACAGCTCAAGATGCAAATGTCTTTTCTATTACAATTCCTTTTTCAGTCACTCATAACTGCACCAATCTGCATTCTTTCTATCTTTCCTAGTTCCCACTAAATTTTTTTTCCAGTTCATTCATTTAAGTAACAACTACTGGTACAAATCCAACCTATTTTCTTTTGATACAGGCCTACTGGTTGTCAAAGGTAAGAGAATATTTGTACCACAAAGAGGCAGAGCAACAACAATAGTAACGACAGATTAAAAAAAAAAAAAATTCAATATACCATATGTCTGAAACACAGGTCCAAGACTGTCACTAAGGCCTTGTTTAATCCCCACAAAAAACCCTGAAAAAGCAAAGTATTACTCTAATACCATTAGCAAGGAAACAGAGTCTAAAACAGTAAGTCACTTAACTCAAGCCGTCCAAGTGGTAGATCTGGATCAAGGTGGATCTGACTTTAATTCCCATCACACCGGTTACTATCAGAACAAGTGTTACACTGCTGTAACATTAAATAAATGTTCAAGTGCTTTGCCAATGGTTGCTCAGCTAGTACATGATGGATGTAGAGTTTACACTTAGGTCTTAAAAACCCCAAGAACTGTGCTCATTCTATAAGATCTTAAGTCTAGTTTTAAGCCAGAAGTTCATAAATTGATGTCTTTGATTACATTGTTTATCTAAACTCAACAATGAGTGGGTCCTCAATCTCTATAACTTAATGTAAAGGTAGAAGTGTGTGTTATGTGAGTGTGTGTCTGTGCTTGTGGACACACACACTGTTTATGTCAGAGGAAGAGACTGTCATTGAATGTACATTACATTTTCTGTTAGTCTAACTTTGATGAAAAGCAACAAAATTAATAGAATATTGGAGAGATCCTGGTCTAACATTTGGAATCTAGAAGAGGGAGCAATATTTCTCCCTGGTTTCATGAACCTTTTCAAGTTGGTCAGTGTACGCTTGGGAAGAAGAACTAAAGTAGATCGTTAGGTCGTCAGGGAGAGGATTACACGTCCTACTTAATGGAAAGACTGGCATATGCAAAAATAAATTTCTGTACCAACTTTCCAACATTCTGCTTAAAAATCTTACCATGCACGTACACACTTTTCACAAAGTGCTAACACTTACAGTAGCAAATGCTACAGCTCAAGATGCAAATGTCTTTTCTATTACAATTCCTTTTTCAGTCACTCATAACTGCACCAACCATCCTGCATCTTAGCTAAAATAGTCTCTGTTTGACCTCAGGGCAAACACTGACTTTTTTCCCTCTTTCGAA
Source organism: Tragulus kanchil (assembly GCA_022376925.1). Classification (NCBI taxonomy): domain Eukaryota; kingdom Metazoa; phylum Chordata; class Mammalia; order Artiodactyla; family Tragulidae; genus Tragulus; species Tragulus kanchil. Next base: position 57,230,048 of record JAIOJX010000001.1, on the reverse strand, counting down.
AGAAGTGTGAAAACAGCCCCCTTTAGCTATGTCTGAGTCACCACCAGAAAAGGTGGGGGAGATACTTATTATAATCAAATGGGGAGAAGCAGAGAGTGTAAAGGGAACTTTCAGAGTTTCTGTGTTCAAAAGAAAAAAAATAGGAAGTATCTGAACTTTAAAACTCAAGATGATAAGATGATACACTTTCCCATGTGTGAAAAATTGGCCAAGAATAAGTTATTAACATTTCAGAGTGCCTTGCTGAATGAGCAGATACCCTGTTCCCTGAATGGGAAACGCTAGAGGAAGAAGGCAAAAGGCCTTCAGGGAAGACAATGTCACAAGAGAGTAGAACAAGGCTTCAATTAATTCTCTTTTCCCAAAGGATGTCATTTTGACTCAGCCCCAAGGGTCTCAGTCTATTCTGGTTGGATGTAGGACTGTTGGGCTGAGTTGTCCTCAAGTCTTCAGATTCTTTACTGTCCAGGCACATTTTTATTGAGCCAGATTAATTGAACTCTATGTTAGGCCAGAAGCATCTAAAGGCACCCCCCAATCATGTCATATATACTTTAATTCAAAGAACCATCGTTTAAGGCTGTTTTCTCTGTGGGAGTACATGTATGTGAGTGTGTGTGGATGTTGAAACAAACGAAATGTTTTACTTTCGACACTGGAGAATGATTCTAGATAAAAGTATTTTTAATAGTGTTTATTTTTCCACTCTGCTTTCAGGTTACAAAAGTAAGCCATTTTCATCAAAGAAAATGTGGGATATGTGGAAAAACATAAAATGATAAGATAAGAATCACCGATCTGAGTACCCAGAGAAGACTTCGGTATAGGTCCTTCTAATCTTTCTAAAACATTCTCTTTCCAAAGAGAGGAGACTATCCTATGTATACTCCTTTGTAGCTTATGTTCTCATGTTTCCAGATCTCTTCCTTTGTTATGTGTATAATAATTCCTTAGATAAACTCACGAAACTTAAAGGTTTTAAATACAATCTATTTGCTGATGACTTCCGATTTTATATAACCAGCATAATGCCTCCATCAAATTCAGACTCATACACTGACAGTCGAGCCCGCATTTCTTTTAGCTGTTTAATAGGCATCTCAAACCACATATGCTTAAAACTGAGTTCTGATGTTTGCTACCCTCCCTAACCAGCCTCCTTCAGTTTTCCCCAACTCAATAACACTAAATAGCATCCTAGTTATTCAGTCCTCCAAAAACTTGATTCCTTTTGTTTTCTCATATCCCATGCTGGGTCCCTCATAAAAACTTGACAACTCTATCCTATTACCACCTGGAATTACCAATCATCTTTCACCAGATTATTACAAAGCCTCATAACTGGTTTATTTCTGCCCTTGGGCTCTTTAGTCTATTGCACTCACTGCAATTAGAAGGTCCTTGTTAAAACACACGTTAGATCTTTATACTCTGTCTTCCATTCTCACTTTACCAGGATCTACAAGACATTCTCCAACCTAGATGTCTGTTTCCCCCAGGAGCTCTGTTACCTCTCCTACCTCTTCTTTTGCTCTACTTGTCTATATTTGCCTCTGCACATACTGTCCTCAATGCTGTTCCTCAAATATCCCAAGTATGCTCCCCCCTCTCAAGGCCTTTCCACTTGCTGATTCCACTGCTTCAAATATTCTTCCCCCATTTATCTTCATGTCTTGCTCCGTGATGTCGTTTTAGAGAAGACATTCACTGTAAGCCTTTTCCTGGACTCTTTATCTAAAATTTCACCCGTACGCTTCATATCCCACTCCCTTGAATTTTTTATCTTGAGCTTTAACATTCTGATACACATTTTATTCATTTGCCTTCATCATGGCCTTCTCCCTCATTAAAATGTAAGCTCTATGAGGGCAAAGATATTTTGTCCACATTATAAAATGCTTATATACCCAGCACTTAGAACCAGACAGATAAATATTTAATAAATATTTATAGGATAAACTAAATAAAGGTTTACTCCCTTTTCCCCCAGAGTGATCATCTGGGCACTTTTGGGGATGAGGCCCAACTATTGATACTACAGTGACTATTAAAGTGGCAGTGACTTCTTATCCTTTAAGATCATTCTAAAAGCCAACCATTTTTTTCCCCATTGAGTCACATAATATTTGGAGCTTTATTTGGAGTCCATTTAAATAAAAGTTAACCTAGACAAGAAATAAGTTGTATGAAAAGCTCTAGAAAGCACCTTGTTATCTGTCATCTCACATTGCATTCCTTCTAAGTAACACATGTTCTTGTACACACCAATACATAGATATTCAAGTAAATGTGCTTGATGCTGTTTTGTGGTAAAAATCCACAACCAATTATCATCCTGTAGATGCTAAATGTGGGTGAATATTTGGAAAGAATTCTACATCACTGCAGATATGCAAAAAATCACATAAGCAAGAATTAAGATTCAGTATGAACAGTAGCATCACTTTTGCGTGGCTATTGGGTTGTATTGATGAACTTTACCTTACATAAGAGGTGTGTTTGCCTCAAAGATTTAAGAAATGGTTATTTTAATGTAAAATGTAATAGTGAAATTTCCTATTTACAGCAACTCTTTGGTATGTTATCTCGGTTGTAAGTGTGGGTTTAGTTTTATATGTATAGTACATTGCATTTACTTAAATTAAAGCTGACCTGCTCTGTATTTAAGTGCAAAGTAATCACAGTAAAATCTAGCTTTGAGGTGTGTCTTTATAAAATTTTTATGAGCTGGGGACAATAAGGGAGACAGAAATTATTTTTCAAACTATGAATTTTTCAGACATTTGAGAATAAAGACCTAAAAGAGACTCTAAATTGAGGTAGAAACGCAACATTGAGTTGAGAATTTTAACTGCAATTCTCTGATCCGTGTTACTCATTCATCGTAGAAATTCAACTGAATTTGGAGGCAGAAAATCCAGGTTCACAAATTGAGTCTGTCATTTACTCACAACTTATTGGCTTCCTCATATCAGAACCTATAACTTGTGGATAGTAGTCCTTGCCTTCATCCCAGGGTGCCCTCAGATAAATATTTAATAAATATTTATAGGATAAACTAAATAAAGGTTTACTCCCTTTTCCCCCAGAGTGATCATCTGGGCACTTTTGGGGATGAGGCCCAACTATTGATACTACAGTGACTATTAAAGTGGCAGTGACTTCTTATCCTTTAAGATCATTCTAAAAGCCAACCATTTTTTTCCCCATTGAGTCACATAATATTTGGAGCTTTATTTGGAGTCCATTTAAATAAAAGTTAACCTAGACAAGAAATAAGTTGTATGAAAAGCTCTAGAAAGCACCTTGTTATCTGTCATCTCACATTGCATTCCTTCTAAGTAACACATGTTCTTGTACACACCAATACATAGATATTCAAGTAAATGTGCTTGATGCTGTTTTGTGGTAAAAATCCACAACCAATTATCATCCTGTAGATGCTAAATGTGGGTGAATATTTGGAAAGAATTCTACATCACTGCAGATATGCAAAAAATCACATAAGCAAGAATTAAGATTCAGTATGAACAGTAGCATCACTTTTGCGTGGCTATTGGGTTGTATTGATGAACTTTACCTTACATAAGAGGTGTGTTTGCCTCAAAGATTTAAGAAATGGTTATTTTAATGTAAAATGTAATAGTGAAATTTCCTATTTACAGCAACTCTTTGGTATGTTATCTCGGTTGTAAGTGTGGGTTTAGTTTTATATGTATAGTACATTGCATTTACTTAAATTAAAGCTGACCTGCTCTGTATTTAAGTGCAAAGTAATCACAGTAAAATCTAGCTTTGAGGTGTGTCTTTATAAAATTTTTATGAGCTGGGGACAATAAGGGAGACAGAAATTATTTTTCAAACTATGAATTTTTCAGACATTTGAGAATAAAGACCTAAAAGAGACTCTAAATTGAGGTAGAAACGCAACATTGAGTTGAGAATTTTAACTGCAATTCTCTGATCCGTGTTACTCATTCATCGTAGAAATTCAACTGAATTTGGAGGCAGAAAATCCAGGTTCACAAATTGAGTCTGTCATTTACTCACAACTTATTGGCTTCCTCATATCAGAACCTATAACTTGTGGATAGTAGTCCTTGCCTTCATCCCAGGGTGCCCTAAGATGAGTGAGAAAAGAAACCTAGGGGAAAGTTGTCTTTACTGTCCCCCTACTATTTCAAAAAGATTGTTGTGGTGCTTCCTGCCTAGACTGTGGCATCTGTTACAAGATACCCTGAGTGTGACACTGTTCCTCCTTTCAGAGATTTCCGTAGGCTTGGAATAAACACAAATTGTGGGAAGGAAAAAATATCAAACATTAAGTGAGCTCTTAGCAATGAGACTTCAATGGATTTGCTGCGGGCTCTAGATTGTGTCCTGGCATCCCAACCATTGTAATCATTCAGGTTCCTCAATGGAGTATGCTCAATACTGGCTTAAGCCCAAACATTTCTACATCACAGTTGGATAAACACGTGTCCAAAGAAAACAAGTATGTTATACTGTGCGTGCATGTGTGCTCAGTTGTGTCCAACTATTTGCAATCCTTTGGACTGTAACCTGCCAGTCCACAGCATTTTTCCAGGCAAGAACAATGGAGTGGATGGCCATTTCCTCTTCCAGGGGATCTACCTGACCCAGAGATAGAACCTACATCTCCTACATTGCAGGTGAATTCTTTATCACTGTGCCACCTGGAAAACCCAGTGTGTTATACTATCAATTAGCCAATGGAACTCATGTCTGATAATCTACAATTTCTAATTAGAAAGAAATTCACTTTAGTCCACTGTTTAACATTTTCGATTCATATAAAATGCCATTGCTCATGAGCATCTGATGAAAAAACATAATAATTGCTAAACTACTTCCTTGGCAAAAAAAAAAAAAAAAATCTATCTTCCACAATAGTATAACTAGGTATAATCATAAATACCATATTATAATGTCCATTGACCACCCAATTTCAATGTAATGGGAGCAATCATTTGCTCCACTGCCCTTTATGAATTCTCCAGCCCTCTGGTTTCATTAGTGAGCTTTCCTAGGCTGGCAGAGAAATTGTCACAACTGCCTCCACTCTCTATCACCAATTTTATAAGTGGCCTCTCTTCAATCAGTTCATCACTTAATCAATGATCATTTCAAAGCAGTAGAACCTCCCAGGAAATAGGCACAAATGCTAACAAGCTTTTTTGATTTTCAGTTTAAATTCTATTTCAATACCCAGTAGCCACATTTTCACTTAAGAGCAGCGGTGCAATCAAATTTACATTGTAAAAACCATCTCCTTGAGCTACACTCAAAAATATTTTGGAGAAAAAAATGTAAAAGAGATGGATATTTATTTTAAATCACCATGATCATTGCTTTAATTTGAGGAGTTACTTGGCTACTTTCAAACATAGGGAGACCACTCCACTGCAGATTCATTGGTGGAGTGAATCTGAAAGACAACTGTCCAAAAGATAAAAGAGGAAGGAAGGCTTGGCTCCATCCCACTGCTGACTTTCTTCTAGGTCCTTCCCCAGTCATTTAATTCTCCATTTATTGACTGCTACCCAAGCATTCACAAAGTCTTTGAAGTTATTAATCAATGTTTTTATTCCTTAAGCTAAAATACAAGTTTCAGAAATAAACAGTCTTAAAACAAACAGAACAACAACAACCAGAAAAGGTAACACTAAGACTTAGAAGTTGAAAAGGAACTGACTAGATTTCCTAATGGATAAAATTCTCCAGGAAATAGGCTGCAAATACATGCATATGGACTATTTCAATATCCCACTGCTGCACATGTTTTGTTTTCAAGTGCCTTTAATCTAACAGAAGGAATTTAAACTAGATCCTGTGTTGACACATTGTAGTCATTTCCAGTGGTTTCCAAACAAACACATTTTAAACAGCCATTTTGTTTGTGCTCCTAACCAAGACTTTAGGTCTTGAAATGCAGTGTTTGTAGGAAAATTTAACACTCCAAATGATTCCTCTTAAATTTACGCAAAATGTGTTGACCAGAAAACAATCTCAAATCAAGTGCCCCCTCTTTCGAATTCTTCAGTGTACAAACTGAGGCGATGTCATGAGGTATGATGACCAAAGGGAAAGTCTCAGATGCTCTAACGACTGTTGGTACTGACCTCACAACCTCTGAAATTCAGCTGTGTGAAGGCCCATACTTGCCTTTGAACAGAAAAAAGTGACACCTCTCTTTGTATGACTAGTAAGGGTTTGAATTGTGCTCCTCTACCTTTTCCTGAATAGACATAATTGTGAAAAGATTATGATCAAAAAGCTATGTGGATACTGTTTCCTTGTATCCCCCATTGAGTCTTCTCATGTTACATTGTTTCAGAGGACAAGATTCAAGTCACTATGTATTTGGTGAGCATCTCCCTAGAGAACAGGTATGTGTTACATCTGGAAGGTGGGGGAACTCTCCCCCAAAAAATTAATGTAATGGAGCCTTATAATCTAGTAGGACTTTATATTCTAGAAGAAAACAAATGTGGCCTAGGAATAGTCCATAAGGACTCTGAGGTACTTGACTGTTGGGATAGAAATTTCTAAGCTAAAATGAGTTTGGGAAATCATTCCACGCATGGAAGACATGTGAGGAAATGTATGGGTGACAAAATGACCAACATCCATGTGAAAAGGACATAACTTTATGAAAGGAGAGACATAAATCTGAAGGTTAGGGCCACCGAAAGAAAGGTCTGAGTTTCAAAGAAGAACACAGAACTATGTTCAATCAGCACTCAAGAGAATCATTTTGGTGACAAAGCCAAAGATACAGAAATGATTGTGCGTTCAGTCATTAGCTGTGTCTGACTCTCTGAGACCCCATGGACTATAGATGGCCAGGCTCCTCTGGACATGGGAGTCTTCAGGCAAGAATACTGGAGAGGGTTACCATGCCCTTCTCCAGGGGATCTGCCCAACCCAGGGATGGAACCTGGGTCTCCTGAATTACAGGCTGATTTTTTACCGCTGAGCCACCAGGGAAGCCCAACAGCCAGCCCTTTGAATAACTCATTCAATAGACCACACTTTAAATAACTACTCTATATGGACTCTGAGTTTCAGTCAACATGCATCCACAAACTGTATCTTACAAATTCTCCTTGAGGAAAATGTAAATTAACTCTGCATTCACATTAACCTTTGCACGGAAAATGCCCTGACCATGTTATGTTATAATGTGACCTTTCTAAATTTTGTTTCTAATTACACATAGGGTTTTCTATGAGCCATTTACTTGTTCTATTCCAGACCCATTTGGACAAACAGTTAAGGCTTACAACTTGTTGCTGTTAGGACTACCAGTTCAGTAATCAAATTTCCAGGGTGGACTTTTTCCTTACTGAGTCTTATAATGCTTAGGAATAAATCTTTTCCAAGGAAGCCTTGTATGACCTCACTTTAATCTCTAATTCCCAGTAAGATATGCTCATCCTTCTTGATTCTCCTTACCAATTAATCTCAGTTGTAATTATATATTTACAATATTTATTATCTTGTTTTTTAAACTAGTCTCTAAACTCCCCGAGGGCAAGGAACACCTTGATTGGCTTACTGTGGTATTTCCAGCACCTAGCAGAGTCTGACAGAGTTTATAATTAATATTTACTGAGCAAACATGTCTCAAAACAGTGATATACATGAAAATCATGCCCTCAGAGCACTGTGTACTGTTATAGTGATTATTCTGATAGTAAATAAGGAGTCCTACATTCCTTCTATTTTCATCAGTGCTCAGAGCTGGAGAGAAAACTTATAAATATTGGTCTCTCTGGCTCATGATTTTATAGTTTAGGTCCAAATAAATCATTGACTCTCAAATTGGAATAGAGTGAACATACCATCCAGTTTATTTTCTTTCTCTTCTGTCAAGAAAGTAAGGCTAGAGAGATGAAGACTTACCAAAGGTCATGGAATCAGTCTACAATGAAAGCAACTATGAATTTCTAACTGTGCAGGTTTTCAAAAAAATGTGATATGTAGAGACACAAGTATGCTTTAAAAAACAGAAGTAAACCAAGCCAAAGCATTACTACAGCAACAGCAAGTTGTGACAAGATTAGTTACAACACCAGACAGTTTTCACACAAAGTTCAAGAGACTAATTAATGACTGTATCTGTCTGAAGTTACCATAGAGGCTTTGCAAATCTAAAATTTCAAAGTTTATTTTTAGGCCGGTGTCTGCCCAAGTCAGGCTCTCTCATCTCTGTTCTGCAAGAGCTTCCCTCCCCGTCTCCCTCACTGAATGGCCAGGAATAGGTTTCCAGAATGGGCTCCTCTCTGCTAAAACATCTGCTTGTTGTTTCTCCTTTTGCCAGCAATACTGCACAATCTTGCCCAAGATCAGGCTCTCTCTCTCTGTTCTCAAAAGCGGACAAACAGTTAAGGCTTACAACTTGTTGCTGTTAGGACTACCAGTTCAGTAATCAAATTTCCAGGGTGGACTTTTTCCTTACTGAGTCTTATAATGCTTAGGAATAAATCTTTTCCAAGGAAGCCTTGTATGACCTCACTTTAATCTCTAATTCCCAGTAAGATATGCTCATCCTTCTTGATTCTCCTTACCAATTAATCTCAGTTGTAATTATATATTTACAATATTTATTATCTTGTTTTTTAAACTAGTCTCTAAACTCCCCGAGGGCAAGGAACACCTTGATTGGCTTACTGTGGTATTTCCAGCACCTAGCAGAGTCTGACAGAGTTTATAATTAATATTTACTGAGCAAACATGTCTCAAAACAGTGATATACATGAAAATCATGCCCTCAGAGCACTGTGTACTGTTATAGTGATTATTCTGATAGTAAATAAGGAGTCCTACATTCCTTCTATTTTCATCAGTGCTCAGAGCTGGAGAGAAAACTTATAAATATTGGTCTCTCTGGCTCATGATTTTATAGTTTAGGTCCAAATAAATCATTGACTCTCAAATTGGAATAGAGTGAACATACCATCCAGTTTATTTTCTTTCTCTTCTGTCAAGAAAGTAAGGCTAGAGAGATGAAGACTTACCAAAGGTCATGGAATCAGTCTACAATGAAAGCAACTATGAATTTCTAACTGTGCAGGTTTTCAAAAAAATGTGATATGTAGAGACACAAGTATGCTTTAAAAAACAGAAGTAAACCAAGCCAAAGCATTACTACAGCAACAGCAAGTTGTGACAAGATTAGTTACAACACCAGACAGTTTTCACACAAAGTTCAAGAGACTAATTAATGACTGTATCTGTCTGAAGTTACCATAGAGGCTTTGCAAATCTAAAATTTCAAAGTTTATTTTTAGGCCGGTGTCTGCCCAAGTCAGGCTCTCTCATCTCTGTTCTGCAAGAGCTTCCCTCCCCGTCTCCCTCACTGAATGGCCAGGAATAGGTTTCCAGAATGGGCTCCTCTCTGCTAAAACATCTGCTTGTTGTTTCTCCTTTTGCCAGCAATACTGCACAATCTTTGGCAATCTTCTAAAAACTCCTCTGAATCTGACTTGTGGGAGTTTTCTGGAACTCCTCAAATGGAAATTCATCTAAAATGTGGCAGTGTTCAAATTAGCTTCTGTTTTTTTTTTTTTCACAAGATCCCAAAACGGGAACACACAGATGACTTCAAGGAATCTGTTATTCAAGCTGACCCCATGCCCCTCCAATTACCCTTTGGCTTCACTGCAAATAAGACTGAATAGTGACCATTAATAATATCTATCCCAATAATGGTCATCTCCATGACATCACAGATATTAAAAGAACTGGAGTCACAAATAGTACAAAGCCTGGACTATCAATAAGTCATTCATCATCTGGATAAAATGAATGTGGCATATGTCTGGAATCTGTAAAGCACTCCATTTAGAATAGCACCCACACTGGTGATGGAATCTAAGAAAAGAATAAATATAATTTACTTCTCAAGAGCATCAGTTGATCTGGAATACTCTGAAAAATTGTACCTCTTATTGCCTTTTCCTAGCCAGGCACCCATTTCATATATTCTGCTTACACTACACTCTCCTGAACTAGTGACCAATGAAGCAATTGCACTCCCCAAGGCCTAACTTCATCAAACATGAAACCATTTTTAGTCATAGTTCAGCATTTATACATTGTCCGTTTCTCAATGATCTTAATGTAGTCTATACATTCACCTATTAAAATGAATGGGCTCATCTACAGCAGGAACTGGCACCAGACATGGTATGAACTATTCACTCCATGGTTTTAGTCATGACAATGTGACCCCCAAAGTCTTTAAGGAATATATTTTCCTCCTTTTTTTAAATGAAGAATGACAATTTGGGGGCTGGTTTACTTTCAACTCTGACTCTAAATTACGTCAACTCATCCTCACTCCACAAACAGCTCATGGCAAAATTGATATTGCATATAAATGAAGGAGAATTTTATGCACCTGTAAGCAAACCTACTTTCAAACTTCCAACCCCACATTTGACACGCAATATCAACTCTATTCTTCATTTTCCTGTAAGCAAACCTACTGTACTGTGCCATGAGGGTACTTTAAAACATCTGCTTGTTGTTTCTCCTTTGCCAGCAATACTGCACAATCTTTGGCAATCTTCTAAAAACTCCTCTGAATCTGACTTGTGGGAGTTTTCTGGAACTCCTCAAATGGAAATTCATCTAAAATGTGGCAGTGTTCAAATTAGCTTCTGTTTTTTTTTTTTTCACAAGATCCCAAAACGGGAACACACAGATGACTTCAAGGAATCTGTTATTCAAGCTGACCCCATGCCCCTCCAATTACCCTTTGGCTTCACTGCAAATAAGACTGAATAGTGACCATTAATAATATCTATCCCAATAATGGTCATCTCCATGACATCACAGATATTAAAAGAACTGGAGTCACAAATAGTACAAAGCCTGGACTATCAATAAGTCATTCATCATCTGGATAAAATGAATGTGGCATATGTCTGGAATCTGTAAAGCACTCCATTTAGAATAGCACCCACACTGGTGATGGAGTCTAAGAAAAGAATAAATATAATTTACTTCTCAAGAGCATCAGTTGATCTGGAATACTCTGAAAAATTGTACCTCTTATTGCCTTTTCCTAGCCAGGCACCCATTTCATATATTCTGCTTACACTACACTCTCCTGAACTAGTGACCAATGAAGCAATTGCACTCCCCAAGGCCTAACTTCATCAAACATGAAACCATTTTTAGTCATAGTTCAGCATTTATACATTGTCCGTTTCTCAATGATCTTAATGTAGTCTATACATTCACCTATTAAAATGAATGGGCTCATCTACAGCAGGAACTGGCACCAGACATGGTATGAACTATTCACTCCATGGTTTTAGTCATGACAATGTGACCCCCAAAGTCTTTAAGGAATATATTTTCCTCCTTTTTTTAAATGAAGAATGACAATTTGGGGGCTGGTTTACTTTCAACTCTGACTCTAAATTACGTCAACTCATCCTCACTCCACAAACAGCTCATGGCAAAATTGATATTGCATATAAATGAAGGAGAATTTTATGCACCTGTAAGCAAACCTACTTTCAAACTTCCAACCCCACATTTGACACGCAATATCAACTCTATTCTTCATTTTCTTAATTTTCAGGCTCAGATACATGGACTAAAGGGGATCTCAACCAGGTTGTGCCAACTGAAATACTCAGTGCCATGAGGGTACTTGGAAAAGTATGTGTCAAGCCCCCATAGCAAAGGAGATGGGCTAGGCATGCAGGGCTAACTTATGAGTCAGAGTCAGGTACAGGAAGAGACACTACCAAGATGCAGGCAGACCTTCAAGGAAGGACCTCAGGCACTCACTTCCTTGCTGACTTGGTCTTTGGCCCTATCCTATTTACCTACATACTTAAACAGGTAATTTGCCTTCTTGCTCAGCTCTACCTCTGAAAGTGAAAGTGTCAGTTCCTTAGTCATGTCCAACTCTTTGCAACCCTATTGACTGTAGCCCACCAGGATCCTTGGTCCATAGAATTCTTCAGGCAAGAATACAGGAGTGGAGAGCCATACCTTTCTCCAAGGGATCTTCTCCACTCAGGCATCAAACTGGGTTCCCTGCATTGCAGGTGGATTCTTTACAATCTAAGCCACCAGGGAAGCCCCAATTCAACCTCTACTCTCCTCAAATCCTTTCTGGTTCTTCTATATCTTTCATCTATACACCCTGAATCAAATCCTTACTGCTACCATTTCCCTGAAACCCCATGATTGCTCCCTCTGATGAATGTGTTTTGGTGTCATTTCAATTTACCAGGCTGGTCTTAGCCTCCCCAATTTGCCTCCCACTTTTAAAATTGAAGGGCCTTTTATGAGAACTGTGAGGTTTTTAACTTGCTCAGTACTCAATGCACCTGAAAGCTCTTTCTGAAATCGATTCATTATCAATTACTACTCTGTATTAATTATCAAACTACTCTGCACCTTAGTGCTTAAAACAACAATAATCATTTACTTTCCTCATAAATCTGTAATTTGGGACAGATCTTGGCAAGAATAACTTTTTTCTGCTCTATGATCTGCGGTGGCTCAACTAGGGACTGTAAGATCTACTATGAAGATGCTTCATTTACATGGATGGCAAGTAGCTGCTGAATGCTAACTCAGATCTACAGGCTAGAGGTCTTTGTTCTTTTCCATGTGGACCTTTCCATGACCTGCTTGGCTTCCTCCATAGCATGATAGCCAAGTTAGAAGAATATGTTTCCTAACAGTAGTAAGGAAGTGAATGCTACCAGTTTCTTAAAGACAAGGCCCAGAAACTGGCATAGATTCATTTTCACTGTATTCTATTGGTCGAAGCCACAACAGATCCCAGATTCAAGTGAAAGAGACATAAATCCACACCTATCAAAGGGTAGAATGTAAAATACTTTTAGGACCATATTTTTAAGTTGTCACACCAATGAAGCCTGAATGAAATTACTGTTTATCCTTTTACCATTTCGGTCACAAGATGTTTAACTGGGGCAGGATTAAGTCCAAGACTTTCTGAATTCTCATCATTAAAATGTCCTTCATCTCTTATTTCACATAGATTTTCTTCAAAGATTGAGTCCTTATCCTATGTATTCCAAAGTTTAGTTATCAGGATCCTTTACATATGTAGGTTCTCTCCCTAATATGTGCTTCTCTGTTCTAAGCATGAACTGTACATGGAAGAATTTTATAGGAGAACGTTAAGGAAACATCACTTGATTCTATACCTTCCTGCCTTCCCCTCTTCTAAAGATGATCACATAGTCACCAACTATAAACGAAACCATTTCTCAACCATCTCCCACATGCAGAGACTTCTGCTGGAGTTGCACTTCTATTTACAAAGTTATAATGAATCATTTCAATGAAAGAACACTAGATATGCAGAGGAACTGTTACAGGAAACTCATGCCTCTGTGTGTGTCCATGTCCAACTCTTTGCAACCCCATGGACTGTAGCCTGACAGGCTCCTTTGTCCATGTGGTTGTACAGGCAAGAATACTGGTGTGGGTTATCATTTCCTACTCAAGGAGATCTTCCACCCAGGGATTGAATCTGAGTCTCTTCCATTTTCTGGACTGGCAGGTGGATTATTTACCACTAGTGCCATTGTATGACTTTTAGCAAACAACTGAGCCTACTAGGGCACACTGGAGTTTAGACTCAATGATCACTAAAGTCCATGGAAAAGAATTAGGCAAAAATCAATACAACAAATCATCCTGTGCAAAAGTAGCATACAATATATTTGAGGAGACCTCATGAGCAAAATAAAAATGAGCCATACAAGTATGTTGCTCCACTTCTTCTCTAACCATAGGAATTTTCTTGCCTACCATATTCTTCCCAGGCTCTACCCTCAAAACCTTGTCAATGACTATGCAAACTTCAGCATTCAGTTTACTAATCAATTCTTCAAGAGGCATTCTCTGTGCCTGTCTCTATATGCTTTTTTTTAAATCAAACTCTTCCCTTTTTTATCTATTCTGAGAGGCATGTTCTCTTACTTCAGAGCAACTATAGGTTGTTTCTTTCAGTGATTATCTGCTCTATTCAAACATCTCTATGAGAGCAAAGTCTGCTTGTGTCTGCTTGAGAAAAACATTGTGTTCCCTGAAATAAATATGTATGGATTTGCAGACGCTCCACCTTGGCTCAGGGGTAAAGAATCCACTGGCAATGCAAGAGACTTGGGTTTGATTGCTGGGTTGGGAAGATTCCCTGGAAGAGAGCATGGCAACCCACTCCAGTATGCTTGCCTGGAGAATCCCCAAGGACTCAGGAGCCTGATGGCTACAGTCCATAGGGTCGCAAAGAGTTGGACACAACTGAAGTGACTGAGCAAGCATGCAAAGTAAATAACTGCTGAAGGAAAGAAGGAAACAAGAAAGCAAGCGAGGGAGAGAATTGGCGGGGAGAAAGAAGGGAAAACTGAAGGAGAGAAGGAAAGGAATGCAAAGGTAATTAAAAATACAATGTTACAGGAATACAAAGAAAGGTGAATTGTTGTAAACTGAAGTTTCAAACAAGAGCTTGTGGAGATGAGATTAGATTTGGACCCTGAAGGAAAAATTTCATTTATGGGTGGGGTGAAGAATGGAAGAGGAGCAAAGGGAGGACACTCCAAAAACCAGGGTGGGGAGAAGGTGTGAGAAAAGAAGGAAAGGCATTTAGAAAGTGTTCCTTTGTGATGAAGAAAAACCAAAATCCGAATTATCCCTTCAGGCTAAATTCAAGCTAGACCATTAGAGCTTTACATGCTTGGATAAGGAGTTAGGACTTAGAAGTCTGTATTTTTTGAGATAAAAAGTGACATTAGTGTAAAAGAGCAAATTTTTCCTTTTCTCAATTAAATGAACCACAATGGCTTAATCCTGGATCCCTCACTTGCTTTCCACTTCAGTAGACTGTTTCTATCAAGATATGAAAGTTGTACCAGATCTGAGCCCAGAATTATGTACTTTTTATCACTATGCACTTCTCCTGAAAATGGACAGGGATGGGACTGGAGGACTCCGCTCTCTACCTTTCACCAGCATGGAAAACTTGGGAGTAGCAAACCATACCTTTTAAATGTTCAGGCTCCCTATGGATGAAGATGGTATCATGTTCAATTCTAAATAACAATATTCAGAAATAAGCTGGCCACTCATTCCATAAAACCACAAATTGTGATCCTTATAATAAATCACTTTTTTGACTCTTGCCCAGGGCTTTTCAGTCACTATCTTGAAGACCAGATAGGCATAGACAGAGGTGAATCCTTCACTACAGTATTTTCTCTAAATTTGGAAGTTCATACTTTAGTTTCAAAAGTTTGTGAGGTTCTTATTTAGAATCTTAGGCTCTAAGATATACTTGATACTAGTCACCAAACATAACACAGTTGACCTCCTGGAAGAACTCACACGTTCTCTCAGTTACTAAATGGAATAACACAGGTAACTGTGATACAGAGGAAAGATTGCAACTTTGGAGACAAACTATTAAACAAATTGGTCATGGATTCAGCTTATTTTAGGATCAGTTTTTTGTCTCTAGAAGTAGACTTATTATTTCATGCATTATGAGGATAATTAATAAAAGTTCCTAGCATTCAATAAATATTATCATTTTTTTCTTACCACTGTAGAGCGCACAGTATTTTTTAACTTGGAAGCTGACAACATGCCTTTTATAACATTTAAAGTGCAATTAACCAACACGAATTAAGAATAATTTTAACAAACATTTACAAGTTATTATACGCTAGGCACCATTGTAGGTATTCAACATCCACTTCACGTTTAGAACAATCGTAATTGTCCTTGAGTATGAAATAAAATTCTTAACAAAGACCCCTCCCTAGGTAACACACTGCGAACAACTCAGTCACACCTCTCTAGTGAATCAGCCAAATCATTTAGCCCAATATTTCTTTGTATTTTTCCAGTGCCAATAAAGAATTCTCTTTTTGGGATTTCCTTCTCAAAAAAAGATTCTGTTTAGTGTGAAAACATCAAAATTATCATTAATACATTAAAGCTTTCTTTGCAGCATTCTACAAACCTCAAACAGCTGTGACTTCTGTTAAAACCTTTAGTCTTTCAATTAATATTTGTACCTGATTAAACTTCAATGCAGGTGCACATGGCTTGGAATCACACTTTTATATTTTGCATGCAGATTAGTGGCATGGGAATTTGCAGAAATTGTTATGCACTGCTGCAAAAGTGAATGCTCAGGCAACTTTTATTTTTATCTAATCAAATCACTGCTTAATGAAAAACGATTGACTGCTTTCAGAGGTGCACTGAGCTACACTCTAGGGATCAGGACATTTACAAATCACAGGGGGTTCCCTGCATGCATTTGACTCCAGTACTTCTCAAGCACTCCTGAAAACTCAACCCTGCAAAACCAGTCTGATTTACCCTGTTCATGGGGAAAGACCAAGAGACAGATCTTTAAAAAAAAAAAATCTCCAGAGAATTTTAAATAGATGGGGACTGATCCAAAACTTAATACCTAGAGTGGCGTATCAAGAATGTTTGCCTGAACTGGGATGAGCCTCCCAGCACCATGGGACCAAAGCTGATCATGAAATGTCTTCCAGAAAATGGTCATTCCAGACTAAGAGGGGAAGACCTGAGGAATGAGATCAGCAATTGCAGACCTTCAACATGAGCCAATGAGCCCCCAAAAGGGGGAAATACTGCCACCTGGCAGTCATCGGACTGTGGGCATTCCATATAGTGAACTCTGAGGAAACTCAGAATACAGGATTATAGGCCCCAGATAGTTAAGGTAAATAAACATGAAAGAAGTAATTTTAATGAGCCCTAATTGTCGCATATTCCTATACATAGAAAAGTGCTACAGTTCTTTTTTTCTTCTTTTGCGGGGTTGGGGGTGGTGGGGAGGGAGGGGAGTGGGCGAGCCACTTCTATTGGTCTTTCATTTATCTGTTTTCATCCATCATTGTTCTTCGGCCCATGTGGGCCTCCCATCGCGGTGGCCTCTGTTGTGGCAGAGCACGGGCTCTGGGCGCATGCGCTCCACAGCTCCGGCTCGGTAATTGGACACATCGGTCCAGCCGCTCCGCGGCACGCGGGTCTTCCCAGACCAGGGATCGAACTGGCGCCGCTTGCACTGCAAGGCGGTGTCCTTACCCACTGGACCACCAGGGAAGTCCAGTGCTACAGTTCTTAACTTGAGATGCTTTCTTGTAGATTTAAAGTATTTCTCTAAGTCTGTAGGTGTAACATGGACACTTTCCAAAAGAGAAACAAGAAGAAGATACACCTCAACCTTCCGAAACCTGACTCTAGGGATCAGTTTGACAAATCCAGGCAACTTTTATTTTTATCTAATCAAATCACTGCTTAATGAAAAACGATTGACTGCTTTCAGAGGTGCACTGAGCTACACTCTAGGGATCAGGACATTTACAAATCACAGGGGGTTCCCTGCATGCATTTGACTCCAGTACTTCTCAAGCACTCCTGAAAACTCAACCCTGCAAAACCAGTCTGATTTACCCTGTTCATGGGGAAAGACCAAGAGACAGATCTTTAAAAAAAAAAAATCTCCAGAGAATTTTAAATAGATGGGGACTGATCCAAAACTTAATACCTAGAGTGGCGTATCAAGAATGTTTGCCTGAACTGGGATGAGCCTCCCAGCACCATGGGACCAAAGCTGATCATGAAATGTCTTCCAGAAAATGGTCATTCCAGACTAAGAGGGGAAGACCTGAGGAATGAGATCAGCAATTGCAGACCTTCAACATGAGCCAATGAGCCCCCAAAAGGGGGAAATACTGCCACCTGGCAGTCATCGGACTGTGGGCATTCCATATAGTGAACTCTGAGGAAACTCAGAATACAGGATTATAGGCCCCAGATAGTTAAGGTAAATAAACATGAAAGAAGTAATTTTAATGAGCCCTAATTGTCGCATATTCCTATACATAGAAAAGTGCTACAGTTCTTTTTTTCTTCTTTTGCGGGGTTGGGGGTGGTGGGGGGGGGAGTGGGTGGTCGGGCCACTTCTATTGGTCTTTCATTTATCTGTTTTCATCCATCATTGTTCTTCGGCCCATGTGGGCCTCCCATCGCGGTGGCCTCTGTTGTGGCAGAGCACGGGCTCTGGGCGCATGCGCTCCACAGCTCCGGCTCGGTAATTGGACACATCGGTCCAGCCGCTCCGCGGCACGCGGGTCTTCCCAGACCAGGGATCGAACTGGCGCCGCTTGCACTGCAAGGCGGTGTCCTTACCCACTGGACCACCAGGGAAGTCCAGTGCTACAGTTCTTAACTTGAGATGCTTTCTTGTAGATTTAAAGTATTTCTCTAAGTCTGTAGGTGTAACATGGACACTTTCCAAAAGAGAAACAAGAAGAAGATACACCTCAACCTTTGAAACACTGGCAACAATGGCAGACACCTCCAGAAAGATCCACTGACTAAACAGAGTGGTCTTCACCACTTTTTCCACAAGACAGTGGAATGGACTTTGACAGTGGGCAATTGTTGCAGGGAGAAAATCAATTCTGGCTCCATGTTGCAAACTGTTTCTTTGATTTGTTTTACATCACTATTATTATTATTACCATACTTAATGGCTTGCATGAGGACCCTGCCCCTCTGCCTGAATGTTAAAGTGCCTTTGTTCAAGAATCCCATCTACCTGTAGATGACAGGAATAGAGAAGTTAACACTTCCTCTGCCTAAGGCTTGCCATTTTAGGAGATGCTTACAAGATTAATGGCCTTTTTGCTTTGCTTCCTCACCTCCCCCCATCTCTGATCTATAAAATAACCTGGCATCCAAATCCCAAGAAGATGCTTTTTTCCAAGGCACTAGCCTGCCAACTTCTCGGTCAGCTGTTTTCCGAATAAAGTCGTTTTCCTTGCCTCAAAAAAAAAAAAAAAAAAAAAAAATCCCTTCACAGGATAAAACATGTAAAAGAAAGTCAGAGAGGATCTGTAGCCACAGCATCAATAGACACAGTTAAAAGCATACTTGTAACCCACAGGGAGGCTTAACAATCACTCTCTGTCCCAAAGCAGATGAACCTTGGTAAAATGGAATGAGAGACTAGAGAGAAGAGAAACCTTTTTTCCTGAATTTCCATTTTTCACATTCTTCTGATCCATCCTACTTTCTAGTGTGAGCGAATTCAGTCACTCTTTACTCCTATGTGAGCAGTTCATCTCTGCCCCATCAAGGATGATAACTGACTACAAATAATAGCAACACCATTCTGCATGTATACACTGCATTATACTTTTTAAAGTGATTCCACGTATATTGTCTCATTAATCTCTGTGTAAATGATAACTCATCTACACACAAGGAAACTCTGAAATTAATTCTAATGGCTAAATCTAGATTGTTGCTGTTGCAGTTCAGTCGATAAGTTGTGTCCCACTTTGTGACCCCATGGACGACAGCACACCAGGCTTCGCGGTCCTTCACTATCTCCCAGAGTTTGCTTATATTTATGTCCATTAAATTGGTAATGTTATCTAACTATCTCATCCTCTGCTGCCCTCTTCTCCTTTGGCCTTCAATTGTTCCCAGCGTTAGGGTCTTTAAAGAAGTACAAAGTAAAGTTCAAAAGGCAGAGAGAGGCTGAGAGATTTGAAAGAGAATGATTATAGATACTATTTGCTGATTTTAACAGTACAGAGTAGTGGTCAATAAACATTCTGAATAAATAAATTGTACTGTAAAATGCTTGGCACACACATGAGGTTCTCAATACATGCTGAATGGATGAATAAGTAAACAAATGGATAAACAACACATATTGTTTAATCTTATATTCTAAGAATGGTAGATCTGTCATTGAGCTTGCTTGCTCAGTCACTAAGTCATATCTGGCGCTTTGTGAACCCCATGGACTGTAGCCCACCAGGCTTTTCTGTCATGGAACTCCTCAGGCAAGCATAATGGAGTGGGTTGCCATTTCCTTCTTCATGGGAACTTTTCTACCCAGGGAACGAACATATGTCTCTCACATTAGCAGGCAGCCACCTTATTATTATTGATAGGTGATCAGTGGTGTCCAACTCTTTGCAACTCCATGGACTGTAGCCTGCCAGGCTCCACTGTCCATGGAATTCTCCAGGCAAGAATACTGGAGTGGGCAGCCATTCCCTTCTCCAGGGTTTCTTCCCAACCCAAGGATCAAACCCAGGTCTCCCACATTACAGGCAGATTCTTTGCCTCTGAGCCACCTGGGAAGCCATTAAAAATATGCAAAAAGTTACTTTATGAAGGCAAAATAGGAGAATTAGTATTAATATACTTTGAGAAGCCTATCAGTGTTGTCTGCATGGCCGAAGTCTCCCAAGAGGAATTTGCATAAACAAATAAATAGACATAGAGATTGACACATAAATAAAAGATGGGACTATCTGTTTTATTTCTCATTGATACTGAAGATGATCAAAATATTTTTATAAATATAAATACTGAAATGCATTCAAAACCAGCAGTAGTTCAAAATATTCACCTCTTTCAAAGTACAGTCATTCTTGCTATTTTCCCTCAAACAATGGAGACTGCTTAAAGTGTATCCAGCTCCCGTTTCTACCTTCCATGTTTTCCTGTTTCACCTTCTCCTGTCTCCTGACCCCCATCTGCACTCAGCCAAATGATTCATTTGCATACAGCAAACACATTCATTCATTCAGTATCCTGAGTTCTAGTTCTCAACATACAGTAGCCACCAACTCAAGAACTATGTGCTTGTCCTATAGTTGGTTTGTTATCTGTGTTCAAATAGGTATACATGAGGCCAAAGCTGTTTGTTTGCTTCCTACATGGGCTTGGATTTCTCTGCACCTCTCTCCAGTCTGGATCTAAATCTCTGAACTTCTGTCATCAGACATCTTTAAAATATGTGCCCTGGATTTAAAAATGTGTCTGTAGACAAGACAGTACCATTGGTTCAAAACAATTCACCCAACTGCTAAAAAACCAGCACACTGTCTACAGAAAGGAAGTTTGTACAGTGATCTGTATATGAAAGACTTTGTATACTGTGTTTGCACAAGATTTTCTTTCGTCCACTATTTTCAAGCCCAATGAAGCAAACAGCAGGATCCTTTTGCGCCTTGGGCTAAAGGAAAGCTCAGAGGCTATTAAGTTTCCAGAAGCACCAAATGACCATAGGAACTCTCTTGCAGCCATGAAATTTGATGCTGTGTAACTAGAGAGCATTTGAAGTTTCTTTGAATTAATGATAATTTTAAAAATTTTAAAGTGGCAATTATTATTATATAAACCAAAGTGTTTACTTTGTTTCCATTGCTCTACTGTGGTTTTCAATCAGAGGGAGGTAAAATTGGAGCTCGATAAGTGTTCTTTAAAAGGCTCTCTAAAACCAATTTTAATTACCTTTGTATAAGAATAATAAAAATGCTAAAAAAAAAAAAATTGCGAAACCAAAATTGTAAGAGGCAGAAAAAAAAAAGTATGAAGCAAACAAGTGGCCTCAAAGAGGGAATATGAGAGCAATCATAACTTTGAAAAATGTATTAGTCTATATTTAAGAACATTGAAAAGTGGCACCCAAAGTAAACATGATCCCCCAAACTGAGATTGAATATACACACACAACTCATTGCATTTCAAGGTCAATTAAACCCTTTAATGAATCATGCCAGCTACTACTCAAACTTTTAAGTTGGTCTCAAGCAGATTCTAAGCAGAAAGTAATTTGTCTATGTTTCTATCAAATTTATAAGCAGAATAAAAGGCCTTATTTAAGCTGCTATATTCCAAGCAAGTCAGCTGGATTCAGAATAGACACTTAGAATTGGCATTGAAATGTGTTAAACTGAAATCATATTTTTTTGTAATTCAAGTGTTACTTTCACCATCTCCTACTTGCCTTTGAAATCTAAAAGTGAATGCTCCTGCCAGATTCTGCAGCCATATCAAAAGAAATTTTCCCTTGCCTCATGGATGTTCAACTCCATGGGTCAAAGTTCTTCCATGGGGGTTAAAAACAGTTAAGCATCAACAGTTTGGGGTTAAAATGTCAAATGCACCTTCTGAAGTGGTGAACAGTTTAACCTGAACATATGCCTTTGGAATGTCAACTAATATCTGAAAGCAATGAATGACTTGACTTACCAGAAAAAAAAAAAAAAAAATCAACTCTGAGTGTGTTCTGACTATGAATTCAGCTCTGTTCTAGTCAATACAAAGCTAGTTTTCACAGCATTATTAAATAGAGGGGACTTCCCTAGTGGCTCAGACAGTGAAGAATCTAGCTGCAATGCTGGAGACCTGGGTTTGATCCCTGGGTTGGGAAGATCCCCTGGGGAAGGGAATGGCTACCCACTCCAGTATTCTTGCCTGGAGAATTCCATGGACAGAGAAGCTTGGGGGACTACATTCCATAGGATCACAAACAGTCGGACACAAATAGATACTTACTGTTTGCCTATTATGAGTTAACCTAGTAATTACTGTAAAATTTCAAATAAATCAGAGATTCTTGCCCTTTAGGCATTTATAATTGGTCAAAGAAATATAATTAAGTCACATGTG
Source organism: Tragulus kanchil (assembly GCA_022376925.1). Lineage (NCBI taxonomy): Eukaryota > Metazoa > Chordata > Mammalia > Artiodactyla > Tragulidae > Tragulus > Tragulus kanchil. Next base: position 57,207,488 of record JAIOJX010000001.1, on the reverse strand, counting down.
TAAAAACACACTCAACCTTTAGTGAAATGAAAAGACTGTCTAAGAGGCCTCATGCTTACTTTCCTTTAGGCCACTAAACCTCATCGTTATTTACTTCAAAATATATCCCAAATGTTAGGTCAATGAAAGCCCTGAAGAAACAGCAGCAAAAACTACCAAATACTTATAGAGCCAGAAAAATGTTTTTTTTTTTTTTTAAAAAAAAAAGGTTGACCCTTCTTTCATCTCATTGAATAGTATGAACATAGCTCATCGTTGCCAAGCTTATGCTGGCAATAAACAGATTTTGTGGTTATCAGGCTCAGGAGCATTGCTTCAGTTTTTAATCACAGAAACTGTCATTAAATTGCTTGCTTCTCCTTAGCCACCCAGAATATTACTCTGTGCCTATAATTTATTTCAGAGATCTATATTTTGTAATAGAGAGAATGGAAAATCTCTGGACATAATGAGAAAATTACCTCTTACTGTTTCTTACCAATCGACTCAGTAGATCAAAATAATGGTGCAGTGCCATGAATTACACATTTACAGGAATCTCACTATTTATCTGCCATAATATTTCATTATATGAAAGTGTTCTTTCCTGCACTTAGTTTCAAAATTGATACTCCTACCTACAGTAGTTGAAGGTTACTCTCATAACTGAATAATTTTGTCATCAGTCCGTGTATGCTCAGTCATTTTGCTGTACCTCAGTGCTGAAACAACAAAAACGAAAACTTCTCCTTGATTTCGTTTCTTTGTTCCCTGGCTGACATCTCATTTAAAATTGATTGCCATCAAAATGTGAAATGTTTATGAATACTACACACAAAAATTTATAGGTATTATTAGAAATGAATCCTCCTATACTTTTTTCCTTTAAATAAAATAAACTATTAGCTATAGGAGGTATTCTTTTATTAAAAAATGAAAAGACCACTAATCAAAATACAATCATTCACTGTGCAATAAATAAATATGCTTCAGAAAATTTGAGTCTAAAATGAATTTTTGTAAATGAACTCATTTCCCCATGGGTTTATATTATAGCCTTAGAGGTTATTTGTTTCCATTTCTGGGCTTTGGTGGGTTAAGAAGCTAGAAGTGATTGCCAACCTCCATTTTCTGTCAATTACAGATTTACAAACAAATACTTAAATGCACTAGAGGAATCTCTAAAGAAACTCTATGGAAAATTATTTTCCCCAAAATGAAGCAAACTTCAGTAATGTGATCACTTGCACCACACCAAATTTATTTGGTAAATTTGGGTCTGACTACAATGGCTTTCTTAAGGGTGCTACCCCTATTTGAAGAGATAGATAGTTGAATGTGAGATATGTATCAACACCCTTCCCATGCAGTGAAACCCATCTTGGGACGCATGAGGATCAAAGCAGGAGAAGTGATATTTTCATGAAGGCCTGTTTTCTAAAGGGTTAGGCACAAGGGCACTCAAGTGGACACTGCAGTTTAATAACACTACAGTCACCACGGCAGATGTCTACATTAGCACAAGGTTTGAAATAGAGGCAGATGGCTAGAAAACCCTTACTGAGATCCTCTAACAATTTCCAAAGGTAGAACAGTAAGTAGCTTTTATGTATAAATGATGTTCACCATATGGTAAAGCATGATTAAATATTTTATATAAAAATCAAATTATTATAGTTAGATTGAATAAAGCCTAGGCCAATTAAAAGTAGAGCTGAATTTCCCTGATACATATTCGATTAGGTTTGGAGCAGTAACTCTAAACCAAGCTGTAAAAAGAAAAAAAAGAGGAAACGTAGATAGAATAAATGGACTTTCATAATATCAAAGCCCTTAATTTCTCAAATATGAATCCTAATTCCATTAAAGCTCAGGTTATTGCTTTGAAAATATACTTAGAAGAGATAAATCTGACACTTCTAGGCAGATTAAAGATAATATAAAATGGACACTAATATAACAGACAGCAATTTTCTAGTCTAATGTTTGAGGTCCTATAAAAATTGAAAAATCATCATAATACAAATTCAGTGGATACTTCACATGAAGTGAGTAATGAGCTTTGAAACCATAGTCCCCAGATCTTAGCCAGCAAATCAAGTGCACTGTCTACCCAATGACATCTCCACTTGACAAGTGACCAAACCAGTCAAGTCACAGGCCACTGATAACCTGGAGCCATATACCAAGACGTCGCAAAGAGGATGTTTATGTCATTGGTGCAGGCAATAATAGATGAGAAATAGATAACATAAGCAGTGACTGCTCTTCTGGATCATGAGAAGAGAAAAATTTAGGTGCCCCAAACAGACTATTTATAATCTGCTTCCTGCTTTTGGTTTCTAGTAAAATGCTACTTTTATACACCTCCTAAGACATTTCTATCAAAGAAGTGAAACAAGAAAGCACAGTGTTCCACACTCTCCCATATAGCCATGCTTCCACTGTTAGCCATGACCGGACAAAAGTGTATTGCATGACTTGGCCTAGTTCGTTTTACAATTTTCTAAGATAACAGATGAGCTTCAACCTGAAAAAAAAAAACAATAAATAACAAAATATACAGAACTGAAAACAATTAGGAGCATATTATCATGATAAAATGATTACACATTTATTCAATTTTTGATGATTATGGATTATATGGGTAGAACGTGAGACATGTCAATTCTTAGAATCAGTGCTGCAGTTTCAACTCCAGTCCCTTCCTAGCTTTTCTCTGCCAGAAACAGGAAAGCCCCTTCTATGCATCTAACCCTCTCCTCCACATAGTTCATTGGGAGCTAACCATATGGTCAAGAGCTTATTTGAGTTAAAGATCTATTAACATCTGTAAGAGTAAGATCAGTGGCTCTCAAACTAGAATTATACAGAGATTCTTAAAATCTTGATACCCAGGCCACACTGTATATCCAATTAAATCAGAATTTCTAGAGGGTGGATCCCAGGCACTAGTATTTTTCTTTTTTTTTTTTTTAACTACACAGATGATTACAGTGTGAGGTCAAGTTTCAGAAGCATTGGGATGGATCTTAGGAAAATGGACCTTAATTAAAAAAAAGTTAAATCCACATTTTCTTTTCAGAAACACATCTCTTTTTAAAGTAAAGAAACAAATGAGGAATTCCTGGAGATTTTCAATGAGATGTTTCTACATTTACCAACAGTCATGTGTCTACCCAATGACATCTCCACTTGACAAGTGACCAAACCAGTCAAGTCACAGGCCACTGATAACCTGGAGCCATATACCAAGACGTCGCAAAGAGGATGTTTATGTCATTGGTGCAGGCAATAATAGATGAGAAATAGATAACATAAGCAGTGACTGCTCTTCTGGATCATGAGAAGAGAAAAATTTAGGTGCCCCAAACAGACTATTTATAATCTGCTTCCTGCTTTTGGTTTCTAGTAAAATGCTACTTTTATACACCTCCTAAGACATTTCTATCAAAGAAGTGAAACAAGAAAGCACAGTGTTCCACACTCTCCCATATAGCCATGCTTCCACTGTTAGCCATGACCGGACAAAAGTGTATTGCATGACTTGGCCTAGTTCGTTTTACAATTTTCTAAGATAACAGATGAGCTTCAACCTGAAAAAAAAAAACAATAAATAACAAAATATACAGAACTGAAAACAATTAGGAGCATATTATCATGATAAAATGATTACACATTTATTCAATTTTTGATGATTATGGATTATATGGGTAGAACGTGAGACATGTCAATTCTTAGAATCAGTGCTGCAGTTTCAACTCCAGTCCCTTCCTAGCTTTTCTCTGCCAGAAACAGGAAAGCCCCTTCTATGCATCTAACCCTCTCCTCCACATAGTTCATTGGGAGCTAACCATATGGTCAAGAGCTTATTTGAGTTAAAGATCTATTAACATCTGTAAGAGTAAGATCAGTGGCTCTCAAACTAGAATTATACAGAGATTCTTAAAATCTTGATACCCAGGCCACACTGTATATCCAATTAAATCAGAATTTCTAGAGGGTGGATCCCAGGCACTAGTATTTTTCTTTTTTTTTTTTTTTAACTACACAGATGATTACAGTGTGAGGTCAAGTTTCAGAAGCATTGGGATGGATCTTAGGAAAATGGACCTTAATTAAAAAAAAAAAGTTAAATCCACATTTTCTTTTCAGAAACACATCTCTTTTTAAAGTAAAGAAACAAATGAGGAATTCCTGGAGATTTTCAATGAGATGTTTCTACATTTACCACCTGATAAGCCAATTACTGCTAGTGAAATCAACAAAAGGTCCTTTTCCTGAGGATATGTGCTTTGCAGAGGCCTGGCCTCTGTGCAGCCTGGGTTGGTGCTACGTAAAGAGTGCCAGACTGGGGGCTAATGCAACACATTTCTTTTTAGCTGGTCCTCCTCCCCAGTCATATTATTGGTTCCTCATATGACCCATTTTAAAATGTAATGGTCAAAAGCTTCCACATCATTATTTCAGAAGAATGGAATGTTACACTTGATGTTAAACCCAGGATCGTAATCCTAGGTCTAAAATTCACTTATTACTTTTTGTCAGGGGTCCTCAACCTCTGGGCTGCAGAATAGTAACTCCTGTCAGATCAGCGGTGGGCATCAGATTAGACATAAAGTGTACAATAAATGTAATGTAATGTTCTTGAATCATCCCAAAACCATCCCCTCACCCCCAGTCCGTGGAAAAATTGTCTTCTGCAAAATTGGTTCCTGGTGCCACAAAGGTTGGAGCCGCTGCTTTATACCATAGCTATCCTTCCGGCTATATCGCTTCCTATTCCTTCTTTTTCATCACTACATACTCACGCTTTTCTTTTTGAAATAAGTTCTACAATAACTTCAAGCTGGCATGACCATAAATCTTAGTTTACCCTCTTATTCCCAGCATAATCATTTTTTTGAGTATTTTCTTGTGAAAACTTCTAAATATACAGAAAAGTTGAAGTGAATTTATAGCAATCACCATCTAAAATTTGCCATCAATATTTTATTATACTTGCCTTATCACATATTTATTGATTCATTCTCCTCTCTCCAGCTATCTAGTGGCCAATCCTAGATAATCCTTTGGATAAATTTCAAAGGGATTCCAAAATAATAATTAATGGCACCTTCTTTTATTCTCAAAGGGGTCCCTGATTGAGACAACAGCTGCATACCCAGAGTATTGCCAGCTGCTGTGGAAACATCAGGACAAATAACCGAGCTTCAAGTTCAATGTGAAGTCTATTTGAATGAAATAAATCAAGAAAGATGACAACAATGACAAAATTCTGATGGCTATCTTGACCGCCAAAGTAAACTATAACCACATGGCACTTTGTAGGATAGCTGGATTTGTGCTGAGCCTTCAAGGATGGGCTGAACTAGGATTGCTAGAAACTAAGAGAGCACTTGGGGAACGGAGAACAACATAAGCAATGATATCAGCAAAAGAACCAAAAGAAGGCTACCAAGGCATAGCCAAAGGGTTCATGAACTCATAAAGTCTGCCTAATGTCTAAGACTGATAAGAAACTTCTCATCTTTACTTGTGAGAATCAGTCATCTCACTCACTGAAAAGCCAAGTCGCTGGCAGGTTTAGTGTCCACTCTGCCAGACACTACAAGAAGAATACCGTATACAGCAGACATCATCTACTGACTTCCTCTGACATGACTTTAGCATTCAGATGGCCCACTTTTCTGTACTGGAAGAAATACTAAGACAGATTCACTCCTCATGTCAGAATAATATCTTAATAAGCTATAATGGTTCTTGGTTACTTAAAGTAGAGTTTTGCCTTTCCTTCTTTTTTTCTGATCTATTGGAAGCTAATCAATTGGGCTGTGAATTGTACCAGAGAAAACCTATATGCATGAATAAATTCTTATTTCAGCAGTATCAAAATCAATAGGCATTGGATTTCCTACAAAGCAGAAGCTCTGCATTCTAATTTAAAATATATTTTGCCTCACCTCAAAAAATCCTAAATATACACATTGCTTGCTTCAATTTCTTTATATTCTGTTATTAGAACGCTCTTTTGCTAGACTGTAAGGATCATATTTATTTGGTGACTCCACATTTCTCATTCAAAGCAGATTCAGACCTTGAGCTAATCAGGACTATGATTGGCTTTTGCACAAATGAGAGCTAAATGAAATGACTCTGAATGAAGTCAATGCAGATTTAAAGATCTCTTTGTTGCTCTTTTGAGGACTTCTATGATTTCTGCAGTGCCTCATGAACTGTCTGGATCTTCTTGAATGTCTAGTGTGACTGACCCAAACCTTTGCACAGATCTATGCGTTCAGTCACACCCTGAATCATCCAGATTCTGACCTCTTGTCTGACATCTGACCTTGTGTCTGACCTCTGCCTCCATCACTGATCACCATCCACTGTTTTTCCATGTCACAAAGTTCATTTTCTACATTTATAGTGAAATTGTTCAGGCTAAGATTACTAATATCACAATCACCACCAACAACAACCTAATTATTATGCTAATCCGCAGGAAGCTTTAGGCTCTTGGCATAGTTTAGTCAGATTCTGCACTTGCTTGTTCTTGAACAGCAGTTACCCTGTTTTTGAGAGGGAATGGCTATTTTTAAGATTTTTAAATTGTCTTCGGAAGTTTCCTCTGATTTGGGTATCATAGTGTTTTATATAAGATAAAGAGCAGCACTAGAAAACTCAGAGACAAGGAACTGTATTGTAACTTCATGCTATATATATTGTTTTGGTCTCATATCACTAAAACATACTTGGTAACTGAAGAGTGAAAGGTACACAGGAGAAAATAAATTCTGGGGATAATTTATGATAAGAGACATCAAATACTGTTTGCATTTTTACTAAGACAGATTCACTCCTCATGTCAGAATAATATCTTAATAAGCTATAATGGTTCTTGGTTACTTAAAGTAGAGTTTTGCCTTTCCTTCTTTTTCTGATCTATTGGAAGCTAATCAATTGGGCTGTGAATTGTACCAGAGAAAACCTATATGCATGAATAAATTCTTATTTCAGCAGTATCAAAATCAATAGGCATTGGATTTCCTACAAAGCAGAAGCTCTGCATTCTAATTTAAAATATATTTTGCCTCACCTCAAAAAATCCTAAATATACACATTGCTTGCTTCAATTTCTTTATATTCTGTTATTAGAACGCTCTTTTGCTAGACTGTAAGGATCATATTTATTTGGTGACTCCACATTTCTCATTCAAAGCAGATTCAGACCTTGAGCTAATCAGGACTATGATTGGCTTTTGCACAAATGAGAGCTAAATGAAATGACTCTGAATGAAGTCAATGCAGATTTAAAGATCTCTTTGTTGCTCTTTTGAGGACTTCTATGATTTCTGCAGTGCCTCATGAACTGTCTGGATCTTCTTGAATGTCTAGTGTGACTGACCCAAACCTTTGCACAGATCTATGCGTTCAGTCACACCCTGAATCATCCAGATTCTGACCTCTTGTCTGACATCTGACCTTGTGTCTGACCTCTGCCTCCATCACTGATCACCATCCACTGTTTTTCCATGTCACAAAGTTCATTTTCTACATTTATAGTGAAATTGTTCAGGCTAAGATTACTAATATCACAATCACCACCAACAACAACCTAATTATTATGCTAATCCGCAGGAAGCTTTAGGCTCTTGGCATAGTTTAGTCAGATTCTGCACTTGCTTGTTCTTGAACAGCAGTTACCCTGTTTTTGAGAGGGAATGGCTATTTTTAAGATTTTTAAATTGTCTTCGGAAGTTTCCTCTGATTTGGGTATCATAGTGTTTTATATAAGATAAAGAGCAGCACTAGAAAACTCAGAGACAAGGAACTGTATTGTAACTTCATGCTATATATATTGTTTTGGTCTCATATCACTAAAACATACTTGGTAACTGAAGAGTGAAAGGTACACAGGAGAAAATAAATTCTGGGGATAATTTATGATAAGAGACATCAAATACTGTTTGCAACAGTGAAATAAAATTTGGAATGGGTATTCTGTTGCGTGTGCATGCTTAGTTGTTGTGTTCAATTTTTCCCCACTCCATGGACTGGAGTCCACTAGGCTCCTCTGTTCATAGAATTGTCCAGGCAAGAATACAGTCATTTCTGGGCTTCCCCTGGTGGTCCAGTGGATAAGGACACCGCCTTGCAGTGCAAGGGGCGCCGGTTCGATCCCTGGCCTGGGAAGATCCCACATGCCACGCAGCGGCTGGACTGATGTGTCCAGTCAGCGAGCCGGAGCTCTGGAGTGCATGCGCCCAGAGTCTGTGCTCTGCGACAACAGACGCCACCACGATGGGAGGCCCGCAGGAGCCAAAGAACAAAGACGGATGAAAACAGAGAAAGGAAAAGACCAATGGAAGTGGCCCACCCGCTCCCCTCTCTCCCCAACCCGACCCCCGCCCAAAATAAATAAATAAATAAATCTTTAAAAAAAAAAAAAAAAAGAATACAGTCATTTCATACTCCAGGGGGTTCTACCAACTCAGGGATCAAACCCAAGTCTCTTGCATTGGCAGGCAGGTTCTTCACCACTGTGCCACCTGGGAAGCTCATTCGAGTCAATTAGAAAAGTTGACTAAGCAACTATCTATCATGCTCTAAAGGAGGAGAAAAGAGTTATGAAATAGGATAGGAGCCTATATAGATACTGGGAAAGAGAATACTAACATATGTGATAAAAACAGATAATGATGGAATCACAATTTAAAATTTAAAATGATATAAATGATTTCATTTAAAATGATTTAGTGAGGGCTGATTCAGTCAAGAATGTCTTCATGGATCAGCAAGGTATGGATTGGGTACTACAGAGTTAGAATTAGTGTGGAAGAGAGGATAATTATTCCACCTAAGGAAAATGAAGTAAAAGTTTCATTGTGCTTCTAGGACAATGAAGAAATTAGTCTAACTACAGCAAATGATATGCAGAGGGAAATAATGTTGAATGAGCTTGTGTAGATAGGGAGGACCAAAACATGGAGGGCCTTAGTCAAGCTAAAGAAGTCTGACTAACTGTAAGAGGAACAAATCACTGAAGATGTTGAGAATAAGAACTTGACACCATAAAAGCAGCCTTTGAGAAAAATGCCATGGTTACCAGTTATGCAAAGTCCTACCCTGATCACATCGACTGACTACAATTTAATCATGTTTAAAATCAGAGATATATAAATGCGGTAGTCTTTGCACTTTTGGCTAAATTGTCATTTTAGGCACAAGAGGTCACTATAAACTGCAAGAGGTGTACTACATACTTGTCCAGAAGACAGAAGAAAGAACGAATCAGTCAAGGGTAATGAAGCACAACATAATTAGCATTAAACGGAAAAGAGACGCAGTGTTAAAGAGGTAGGGAGTAAGCTATTTAAATCTGAGCAGATAGAAGTAGGTTTAGAGACTTGAGTTCTTACTCTCACTCCTTAAACTTGAACACAGTGCCAAGTGATTATAACTGTTACTAAATAATTCAATCGCAGTCACAAAGAATGAACTATTTAGTTCACTCCTGCCTGAATCAAAGATGAAAAAAATAATAAAAGTTAAATTATGACCTGGAGGGGTGGGATGGGGGAAGGCAAGGGAGGTGATAAACATATACTTATGGTTGATTGGCACCAGTATACAGCAGAAACCAACTCCACACTGCAAAGCAATTTTCCTTCAATTAAAAAAATCAGTTATGACATCAAAAAAAAAGTTAAATTAGAAGGGGAAGAAGCAATTCAATTCACAAACAGAATAAGGTTTGGAGAAAAACTGAAAACTTTAAAATAGATTTTTAAAACCAAATTCATAAACACAGAACAGGCTGGTGACAGCCAAAAGTGAGGAGGCGGGTAAAATGGGTGAAGGTCAAAAGATATAAACTTCCAGTAATAAAATAAATAGGTCCTGGAGATGAAATTTATAAAATGTGATTATAGCTAATAATACTGTATTATATGCTTGAATGTTGCTAAGAGTAGATCTTGAAAGGGTTCATCACCCACTAAAAATAAGTTTGAACTATGTCTGGCAATGGATGCTAACTAGACTTATTATAGAAAGCATTTCACAATATACATAATTTGAATCACTATGTTGTACATCTGAAATTAATTTAACATTATATGTGAGTGAATCTCAATAAAAAAATAAAATAGACCTTCCTATCTTATATTTTAAAAGTAAGTTTTTCATTTTGATAACAAATGAAATATGACAAAATAGAGGTTATCAGCATGAATAGTTTTATTTATGTAGTGAAAATCTGAAAGTCTTAGTCACTCAGTCATGTCCAACTCTGTGTGACTCCATGAATGGTAGCCCACCAGGGCTCCTCTGTCCATGGGATTCTCAAGGTAAGAATACTGGAGTGGATTGCCATTCCCTTCTCCAGGGCATCTTTCTGACCCAGGGATCGAACCTTGGTCTCCCACATTGCAGGCAGATTCTTTACTGTCTGAGCCACCACGGAAGCCCCATTTATGTGTGGGTTCAGAACTAAGAATTTCATTCCAGTAACTCAACATTATAAAGAGAGAAACAAAGAAATGCTATACTGTGGTAATGTTTCCTTAGAGTATAAAAGAGTAGAACTGATACAAAGAATACCAAATAACTTCAACTAAAACGCTAGCAAACCATGTCCAGCAAGATATAAAAATAATTCTATACCATGACCCCATGGGATTTATCCCAGGGATGCAAGGTTGATTTAACATCTGAAAGTCAGTATTTTAGTACATCACATCAATAGAATTTTTAAAATCACAGGATCCTCTCAATAGACTTAGAAAAAGTTAAATTGAAGGAAGAAGCAATTCAATTCACAAACAGAATAAGGTTTGGAGAAAAACTGAAAACTTTAAAATAGATTTTTAAAACCAAATTCATAAACACAGAACAGGCTGGTGACAGCCAAAAGTGAGGAGGCGGGTAAAATGGGTGAAGGTCAAAAGATATAAACTTCCAGTAATAAAATAAATAGGTCCTGGAGATGAAATTTATAAAATGTGATTATAGCTAATAATACTGTATTATATGCTTGAATGTTGCTAAGAGTAGATCTTGAAAGGGTTCATCACCCACTAAAAATAAGTTTGAACTATGTCTGGCAATGGATGCTAACTAGACTTATTATAGAAAGCATTTCACAATATACATAATTTGAATCACTATGTTGTACATCTGAAATTAATTTAACATTATATGTGAGTGAATCTCAATAAAAAAATAAAATAGACCTTCCTATCTTATATTTTAAAAGTAAGTTTTTCATTTTGATAACAAATGAAATATGACAAAATAGAGGTTATCAGCATGAATAGTTTTATTTATGTAGTGAAAATCTGAAAGTCTTAGTCACTCAGTCATGTCCAACTCTGTGTGACTCCATGAATGGTAGCCCACCAGGGCTCCTCTGTCCATGGGATTCTCAAGGTAAGAATACTGGAGTGGATTGCCATTCCCTTCTCCAGGGCATCTTTCTGACCCAGGGATCGAACCTTGGTCTCCCACATTGCAGGCAGATTCTTTACTGTCTGAGCCACCACGGAAGCCCCATTTATGTGTGGGTTCAGAACTAAGAATTTCATTCCAGTAACTCAACATTATAAAGAGAGAAACAAAGAAATGCTATACTGTGGTAATGTTTCCTTAGAGTATAAAAGAGTAGAACTGATACAAAGAATACCAAATAACTTCAACTAAAACGCTAGCAAACCATGTCCAGCAAGATATAAAAATAATTCTATACCATGACCCCATGGGATTTATCCCAGGGATGCAAGGTTGATTTAACATCTGAAAGTCAGTATTTTAGTACATCACATCAATAGAATTTTTAAAATCACAGGATCCTCTCAATAGACTTAGAAAAAGTATCTGACAAAATTTAACATACATGAAAAAAAATACTCAATAAATAAGAGATAAGAGGAAACTTTCTCAATCTGATAAAGACAATCTATGAAAAAGCCACAGTTAATATTATACTTAATAGTGAAAGACTGAATGCTTTCCCAGTAAGATTAGGAACAACACAAGTATTTCTTTTATTGTCATTGTTGTTTAGTCACTAAGTTGTGTCTGACACTTTGGCTACCCAACGGATTGTCACCCAGCAGGCTCTTCTATCCAAAGGATTTGTCAGGCAAGAACATTGGAGTGGGTTGCCACTGCCTTTTCAAGGGGTCTTCCCAATCCAGGGGTGCAACCTATGTCTCCTGCATTGGTAGGCAGAATTTTACCACTGAGCCACCAAGGAAGCCCATTTCTTTTCTTATTCCAGTATTGTTCCTGACGGTTCTAGTCAGGGCAATTAGACAAGAAAACAATAAAAGTTTTACTTCTTCCTTTCAAATCTGGTTTCTTAAATCTCTATTCATTGTATATAGAAAGGAAATACCAGGGAATCCACTAAGAAAATGTTAGTACTAATAAATTAGTTTAGTAGGAGTACAGGATACAGGAATAATATACAAAATAATTTCTACATAATATCAATGAATAATGTGAAAATGAAATTAAGGAAACAATTCCAATTAACAACAGCATAAAAAAAACAAAATACTTCAGGGTAAATTTAATAAAATACATGCAAGTCCTATACACTAAAAACTACAAAAACATTATTAAAGAAATTATAAAAAATCTAAATAAACGGGAAAACGTCCTATATTCACAGACTAGAAGATACACTGTTAAGATTGCAGTATGACCCAAACTGATATAGAGATTAATTACAATCCCCATCAGAATCTCTGATGGCTTTGTTTCTTTGGGGTTCTCCAGTTTCACTAAGGGATTATACTTATCCTACTTGATTCTCGCTGAATTTCTTAAATATACAGCGTAGGACTTCTCTGGTGGCCCAGTGGTTAAGAATCTGTCTTTTGAGAGGGCACAGGTTTGATCCCTAGTCAAGAATTTTAAAATCACAGGATCCTCTCAATAGACTTAGAAAAAGTATCTGACAAAATTTAACATACATGAAAAAATACTCAATAAATAAGAGATAAGAGGAAACTTTCTCAATCTGATAAAGACAATCTATGAAAAAGCCACAGTTAATATTATACTTAATAGTGAAAGACTGAATGCTTTCCCAGTAAGATTAGGAACAACACAAGTATTTCTTTTATTGTCATTGTTGTTTAGTCACTAAGTTGTGTCTGACACTTTGGCTACCCAACGGATTGTCACCCAGCAGGCTCTTCTATCCAAAGGATTTGTCAGGCAAGAACATTGGAGTGGGTTGCCACTGCCTTTTCAAGGGGTCTTCCCAATCCAGGGGTGCAACCTATGTCTCCTGCATTGGTAGGCAGAATTTTACCACTGAGCCACCAAGGAAGCCCATTTCTTTTCTTATTCCAGTATTGTTCCTGACGGTTCTAGTCAGGGCAATTAGACAAGAAAACAATAAAAGTTTTACTTCTTCCTTTCAAATCTGGTTTCTTAAATCTCTATTCATTGTATATAGAAAGGAAATACCAGGGAATCCACTAAGAAAATGTTAGTACTAATAAATTAGTTTAGTAGGAGTACAGGATACAGGAATAATATACAAAATAATTTCTACATAATATCAATGAATAATGTGAAAATGAAATTAAGGAAACAATTCCAATTAACAACAGCATAAAAAAAACAAAATACTTCAGGGTAAATTTAATAAAATACATGCAAGTCCTATACACTAAAAACTACAAAAACATTATTAAAGAAATTATAAAAAATCTAAATAAACGGGAAAACGTCCTATATTCACAGACTAGAAGATACACTGTTAAGATTGCAGTATGACCCAAACTGATATAGAGATTAATTACAATCCCCATCAGAATCTCTGATGGCTTTGTTTCTTTGGGGTTCTCCAGTTTCACTAAGGGATTATACTTATCCTACTTGATTCTCGCTGAATTTCTTAAATATACAGCGTAGGACTTCTCTGGTGGCCCAGTGGTTAAGAATCTGTCTTTTGAGAGGGCACAGGTTTGATCCCTAGTCAGGGAAGATTCCACATTCTATAGGGAAATTAATTTTACTGGCCACAATGACAGAGCCCATAAGCTGCAACTGCTAAGTCTGTGGCACACCTAGAGCCCATATTGGACAAGAGAAACCACCACAGTGAAAGGCTTGCAGACCACAACTAGAGAGTACCCTCTATTTGCCACAACTACAGAAAGACTCCATGCAATAATGAAGACCTAGCATAGTCAAAAAGAAGTATTTCTTTAAAAAACTACATATCTTTCATCCATCTTGAAAAATTATCAGTCATTATCACTTTAAATACTATTTTCCATATTTTCTAACTATTTTTAAAATCCCTTTTTGACATATGCTAAACATACTCATTTTCATGTTTCTTAACCTCATTTTTATCATCTGTTAATCCCTCTCTGATGCATTATGGATGATTGCCATAATTAACAACTTAAAAATGTCTGCTAGGGCTTCCCTGGTGGTCCAGTGGGTAAGGACACCGCCTTGCAGTGCAAGGGGCGCCAGTTCGATCCCTGGCCTGAGAAGATCCCAAGTGCCGCAGAGTGGCTGGCCCAATGTGTCCAACTACCGAGCCACAGCTCTGGAGCACATGTGCCCAGAGCCGGTGCTCCGCAGCGACAGAGGCCACTGCGATGGGAGGCCCACACGGGCCAGAGAACAAAAATGGATGAAAATAGATAAATGAAAGACCAATAGAAGTGCTCCCCCCACCAAAAAAATGTCTGCTAGCTTTGTATTATCTGATGACTAGCACACAAATGATAATTTTCATTTCTACGTTTATTTTCTTCTTTTGGAAACCCACAGTCTTGATTTCATAGTCTCTTTTTTTTAACTTCTTTTTTTTTGGGGGGGTCTACTTCATTGATTCTTCATCCATTGATTTCATACTCTCTTACTCAATTGTTAAGGTTTCTAAGTTTTGAATTTTATCCATTTCTCTATTCTGCTAACAATTTCTTAGAGATATAATCCTGTTGTTTATTGTGCCTACCAACTTTCATTATGATGTGCTATTTCCTCACGTGTTTGGCAACATTTTATTGTGAATTCATGTTTTAAAGGACTTTTTTTTTTTTTTTTTTTGGTAAGAAAACCTTGTACCCTGTATTGCATGTTCTTCAAGAGCTATTTTGACTTTGCCTCTGCCTAGAATCCCAGGAGAGAAAAGAGCTTGGAACTGTATGCTACTTTTCAGGTTTGGGGTGAGTTTTAAACCCATGATTACAAATCTTTGTGGGAGATATTTTTTCCATCCAAGTCTCAGGCAAAGAGCCAAGATCCTTGTTTCCTTTGTGGGTAGATTTTTTTTATCTTTCTAAAGGTCGTAAATTCAAGCTAACCTTAGGGATCTATAACTTTATTTCCTCACTTCACAATGACCCAAGGCCTCATCTCCTTTGCTACACGGCCATTAAAGCCCACGTTCCAGGCTTCCCTGGTGGTCCAGTGGGTAAGGACATCACCTTGCAGTGCAAGGGCCACCAGTTCGATCCCTGGCCTGGGAAGATCCCACGTGCCATGGAGTGGCTGGACTGATGTGTCCAACTACCGACCTGGAGCTCTGGAGCATGTGCGCCCAGAGCTGGTGCTCTGCAACGAGAGAGGCCACTGTGATGCGAGGCCCTCACAGGCCAAAGAACAAAGATGGATGAAAATGAATAAGTGAAAGACCAATAGAAGTGGCACACACAAAAAAGGAAGTTTAAAAACCCACATTCCTAGTTAACACAGTCTAATTATGCTACACCCAACCTCTGAAAGTCATAGTTTTTCTGTTTTTTTCTTCTTTTTTTTTTTTTCATTCTGGCAAGTTGGAATTTCTTCTTGAGATGAGATGTTACAGTGTATGAGAATTTCTAAAGGCTAGTAACAAGATGTTTACATTTATTTGAAATAACTCTGAAAATGATCCCTAATTCTATTTTATTTGCCATATTTCTGGAAATTAACCAGTAGTAGAATGAGACACAAAGCAGGACTTTCCTCCTCTGCTTAAGCCGAAGCTCTCTTATATTTTAAATACATGGAGATAGTTATCTTCTTAACTAAGGAAATGTTCTAGCATACAAAAAAACTGATATTCACAATATAGGAACATTGTAAGTAAGAAGTTGAGCAAAGTCAAAAACATCAGCCCTTCTTCCCTCTTGATACTCTCACTATAAACTAGTGGTCTGCAAAATACTTTCAGAGGCCAAACCCCGTCCACTCCATTTTTTTCATATGGCCGATGAGCTCAAAATGTTTTCATATTTTAAATAACCTAGCAAAAAATAAAAATAAGACTATTTCATAATAAGAGAAAATGACATCAAATTTATATTTTGTGTTAATAAAAAAAGTTTTATAGAAACACAAGTATGGTCAACTTGTTTACATGTCATCCATGGCTGCTTGCATGCTACACTAGCAGCACTGAACAGCTGTAATAGAAGCTGTATGGCCTGCAAATCTAAAGTATTTACTATTTGGGTTTTTATAGAAATGCCCTTTGACACCTGCTGTGTAAAGTCACCCTCTTTTACCAGAACCAGGAGTAGGAAGACCCGATGCGGGCAGGACACTGAGCCCTATGAGTAGGGCAAGGAAATGCCATTACCTGAGACCAGTCAAGAATAGTTACTAGAATAAGATATTATGTTCTCTGTATTGTCCAGGCAAAACAAAAGGACCATTAGGAATGAGAGTGCACCCCAATTCCTATGCAATCATGCTGATGACAAGAGGTGGCTGAATTCAGACTTACATTTGTGAAAATCTACACTCTGATAACTGCAGCATTAGGGCCAATAAGTTCTATTGAGCATGAGTTTCCAAGTCTCAAGAACAAGTGTCTATAAAAGGTTCTTTGGTCATGTCTTTGTGTAAATAAGTACTCAACTCATATTTCTAGGCATTCTTTTAAACTCTTCCCAGTTCATCAGGTAGTTAAGAGGAGAGTGTTGTAAAAATGATCTGCTTAGAGGCTGTATGCAAATAGGTGCAACAGGCATAAAAACTAGGTTTTGAAAAGAAAACATAAGCTTTATCAACATGAGCCATAGAAAGGCATGGTACAAGGTATAGCGAAGGATGTCTAGAAAACAACATTTCCCATTATTCAATACAGACAGATCAGTATTAAACTAATGTAAACTTGGTTTTTGAGAGTGTGTGGACAGCTGGTAGCAATTTGGGGGGAGGGATTTATGATGCCTATCAATTGATTCCACATTTTAGAAAAGAAAAATACCTTTTCATTTGTCATAAAGTTATTGAAATAAAATGTCTTTTAGTTCTAATATACTAGGATTTAGAGAATGCTTGTACATACCTGTGTTTCATTTATTATTTCACAAGTTTTAATGACGTTCCTTCAGCTTCATTTGTCCAGCTTTTAAAGTGCCAATATTGTAGCTCATTTTAGATATCTCTAAATCCCAGTGGAAATTTTCAGATGCTGTTCCATCACTAAGAAAACCCAGTGAGGGTTTTAAAGGGTTGGCCTCTAATTCTCAATTTTGTAAGAGATGTACCTTTTTTTTATTAATGGTTTTCTCTGGATATTTTTCAACTCTGATGATACATGTATGATATATGACAACCAAAAATGAACACAGCATTCTGGGGTGTAAAATGAAATACTCTAAGCACGGGCTCAGATTGAGATCTTTTGATGTAGCACTGGATATCAGCTTACCCTTCTCTGTTTAGTCCCCTGACATCACATTTACTTCTCTGCAGCTCTTATACACCTTAATTATGCCTAGTGTGTCTATCCTAGCAGGAATCACACAGAAATAGCCAATGACCTTTGTGACCACATTCCCTCCAGCAAGAAATCTGATCTTCCCTGAGGCAACATAGGACATCCTGCATGGTGCATATGGCTTTCAGCAAAAGTTCCAACAAGATATGTACATTTAGAGATCTCTGGGTTGAGGTTCTTGCCAACAATAAACATTCTTTCAAGTCACCCCACCTCTCTGTACACATATGCTACTATAAGTTGCAGCAAGATGATGTTTCTAATGGACCATCACTGGCAGTTTTGAAATTTCTTTGCCTTTGTTCAACTCAAAGTACACAGATGTCTTTGAACTTTCTTATTCACCAAGGAGTATCAGCTTTAAAAGCAGGAATTGGAAACTATAGCTCACTATCCTTTTTGTAAATGAAGTTTTATGATGACACGACTATTCCCATTCATTCATTTATTGTCAATGGATGCTTTCAAACAACAATGGTATAGTTGACTAGTTGTGACAGAGACCATACGGCCCATAAAGCTAAAATATGCATTATCTATCCCTTTACAGAAAAGTTTGCTGACACTTGACTTAGCCCTGCAGTAAATAATTTTTCAAAAACAAAGACTGCCCATGTCATGGGCACTCAGTAGATGCTTTCTGATTGAATACCTGAACAAGTATTACCCCCTTTTCCCGATTTAAAAGTTTAGATTTTGTATACTGATTTTGCTTAACATATAACATAAATGATCTAACTCTTTTTACTTAGTTAAGCATACTTCTGAGCTACTTATCTCTAGGACTCTCAGTAAACTTAATTCAGTTTTAAAAAGCTTTACAAACAGAAAATCCTGCCTTCTCCTTTTGTACAAATACTTAGATCAACACTGTAAAGGAAAGAGTCAAAATGTTTCCAGGCAGACCCATTTGACATAGTTTGTTACAGGGGCTTCCCCTGGTGGTCCAGTGGGTAAGGACACCGCCTTGCAGTGCAAGGGGCGTCAGTTCAATCCCTGGCCTGGGAAGATCCCACGTGCCATGGAGCGGCTGGACCAATGTGTCCAATTACCAAGCCCGAGCTCTGGAGCTCATGAGCCCAGAGCCGGTGCTCTGCGACAACAGACGCCATCGTGATGGGAGGCCCACAGGAGCCAAAGAACAAAGACGGATGAAAATAGAGAAATGAAAGACCAATAGAAGTGGCCCGCCCACCCTCCCTCCCCAACCCGACCCCGTCCAAATTTCCCTGAGGCAACATAGGACATCCTGCATGGTGCATATGGCTTTCAGCAAAAGTTCCAACAAGATATGTACATTTAGAGATCTCTGGGTTGAGGTTCTTGCCAACAATAAACATTCTTTCAAGTCACCCCACCTCTCTGTACACATATGCTACTATAAGTTGCAGCAAGATGATGTTTCTAATGGACCATCACTGGCAGTTTTGAAATTTCTTTGCCTTTGTTCAACTCAAAGTACACAGATGTCTTTGAACTTTCTTATTCACCAAGGAGTATCAGCTTTAAAAGCAGGAATTGGAAACTATAGCTCACTATCCTTTTTGTAAATGAAGTTTTATGATGACACGACTATTCCCATTCATTCATTTATTGTCAATGGATGCTTTCAAACAACAATGGTATAGTTGACTAGTTGTGACAGAGACCATACGGCCCATAAAGCTAAAATATGCATTATCTATCCCTTTACAGAAAAGTTTGCTGACACTTGACTTAGCCCTGCAGTAAATAATTTTTCAAAAACAAAGACTGCCCATGTCATGGGCACTCAGTAGATGCTTTCTGATTGAATACCTGAACAAGTATTACCCCTTTCCTGATTTAAAAGTTTAGATTTTGTATACTGATTTTGCTTAACATATAACATAAATGATCTAACTCTTTTTACTTAGTTAAGCATACTTCTGAGCTACTTATCTCTAGGACTCTCAGTAAACTTAATTCAGTTTTAAAAAGCTTTACAAACAGAAAATCCTGCCTTCTCCTTTTGTACAAATACTTAGATCAACACTGTAAAGGAAAGAGTCAAAATGTTTCCAGGCAGACCCATTTGACATAGTTTGTTACAGGGGCTTCCCCTGGTGGTCCAGTGGGTAAGGACACCGCCTTGCAGTGCAAGGGGCGTCAGTTCAATCCCTGGCCTGGGAAGATCCCACGTGCCATGGAGCGGCTGGACCAATGTGTCCAATTACCAAGCCCGAGCTCTGGAGCTCATGAGCCCAGAGCCGGTGCTCTGCGACAACAGACGCCATCGTGATGGGAGGCCCACAGGAGCCAAAGAACAAAGACGGATGAAAATAGAGAAATGAAAGACCAATAGAAGTGGCCCGCCCACTCCCCTCCCTCCCCAACCCGACCCCCGTCCAAAATAAATAAATAAATAAATAAATCTTTAAAAAAAAGAAAAAAAAAACATAGTTTGTTACATACATTTTTTGGTATTCACTTATATCCAGTTTTCATTCCTTTCTGGAAACACAGAGAGATGTATTTCTTGGGTCCACTCTGTCCCCAGATGTTGGACAGGTTTAGGTAATTCATTCTGTCCAACAGCCTGAGACGGGAAGTGATTTAGATCACCTTGAGGATGAGGCTGGAACTACCTTATCAAAAAAATTTGGATAACTAAGTCACCATATGAAAGTCAAATTTCCGAAAACGTTCCACTCTTTGAGGAACTTCACAGGAATGAGAAATAAACTTTCACTGGGATAAACCACTGAAATTTAAGGGTTGTCAGTTACTGTGGTAGAACCTACACTAGTAGCTTCACTAACACATAACTCAATGAAATAACTCATTACAGATTTATTTCTGCATAACTACTTGTATGAAAAGATACAGTGTTGGAGAAGGAAACAGCAACCCATTCCAGTATTCTTGCCTCAGAAATCCAATGGACAGAGGAGCCTAGCAGGCTACAGTCCATGGGATCGAAAGAGTAGGACACAACTGAGCGACTGAAGAGCAACAAAAGTACCAAGTGCACAACCCTAACTAGCCAGCTGGAGATCATTTAGACTGGGCGTGTATCAAAGCTGGCAGAGCCTATATGTTAGATCTCACTCCATTAGTAACTGTTATTAAATCCCATGCATGTTTGTGATAAAACTGAAAGTGAACAAAAAACAAAAGCCTTTGTGTATTTATGTATACATAAAGATACAGTGTTACACAAAATAGATTTTTTTTTAACCTGAATTGAAGTAATTCCTATCTTGCTTATGCTTGCATGCTTCCAAGTATAGAAGCAAAAAAGTCCCTGAATTTCAGAATCAAATGATCTAACTAAAAGAGAAAAAAAAAAAGAACAGAAACAAATTATCTATCCCCACTGCTGAGGGTTAAGTGACAACCAAGAGTGAAGTGGGAGGGATTACATTTTAAAACTTTTCAAGTAATGTACTTTGAGCTCATATTCTTGGTAGGTGTAGGTGGCTTGTTAGTTTATCACAGATTTCTTACAAAGTGCTCATTTCCAATAGGGAGGAGGAAATGAAGTATCAGAAGAGTTAGGTTACAAAATTAGTAAAATGGAAGTGACCCTGGAAAGTCACTCAGTCCATTCATTTTTAATCCAAGACAGGTTTAAGCCATTTTAAACAGAAGAGCAAAAGAATACTGGTGAAAGATTCCCCAGGCTTCTTCAGTGACTAATCATAATATTTAAAAATGTTTCAGGGCCCATCCAGTCCATAATTTGTTCTCCAGTAGTGATGACAGAAACAGTGCTACAGGAAAGTAAAACATTTGTGTTCTATAACACCAATATAGTGTTTAATAGTATATTAAAGCTCAGGGAACTGGCCCAAACATACTTAATTTGCCATTATACAACTGTTATGAAGCTTTTGCCCATGAATCTGCTTTTATCACTGATCTGGAAAAACAAAGTTCCTTCCAATAAAATCCCTTGAAACAGTATTATCTTACCAAAATGCCTCTTCTTCAGCCAATGTCAACTTCCCCTTCTCTATTCCCAGGGGAAGATGAAAATAATTGTTGAAAGGGGTTTGTAGCTATGGCCATGTATCAGGTGCAAAGACTGGTAGACTAAAGTACTGCCAACAAAATTCACACAGCTTGTTATGGGAAGAGCACAGACTGGATTTTAGCCTGGTCATATTCCTCTCAGCGATGAAATAAGATACTGCTAAGTTAAAGGTTCATTCAATGAGAATCAAGAAAAGCGTCTACCATTCCCAAGCCTCTATTATATTGACTCTGTATTTGGATATTTTCTCTCCTACTTGATTGTATATTTATTTAAGATCTAGGGAGCTGCAAAGACCATAGGAGGGAAATATATATCTCAGAGAGGCAGGGGGTAATTTTCCCATTTTCATCCCCATAGACATATAGGTGTAAAGGACATACCAGCAAGCAGAAGTAAATCATTCGCGGAGGCCAACAAGCTTTCATTTAGACACTAGCCTTAACTCTTCACTTTATTCTTTTCTCTCTATTATGTCCTTTCCAACCTTGGAGGCAAAAATACATTAGTCATCAGTTTATTTCCTGTGGCAAACCTTTACCCCTCTACCCTATCAATCCATTAAATAAGCCCCAATTAAATTGGCCCTCTCTTCACAAAAATAGCAGTCTGCCCCAGGGAAAAGGTGGACTTACACCACTGCCAAGTAACAATAGACAAGTAATGACAACTCAGGGAGAAGGGGAAACTTTCTGGGTTATCTCCCATCATTCATGACCACACAACTCTGCTCTTGTGAGCCCACCTTGCAGCAGTGGATCCTTTATAACTTCAAAAACAATCTCAAAATTCAAGTTCTTATGGTAAGACTAGAGTCCATAGCTTAAATAAGTGTGAAAGTGAAAGTGTTGTCTGACTCTCTGCAACCCCATGGACTGTAGCCCTCCAGGCTCCTCTGTCCATGGGATTCTCCAGGCAAGAAGACTGGAGTGGGTTGCCATGCCCTTCTCCAGGGGATCTTCCCAACCCAGGGATCGAACTCAGGTCTCCCACGTTGCAGGGAGATTCTTTACCATCTGAGTCACCAGGGAAGACTGTAAATCAACCTAAAGCTTACTTAGATTACTAAATAAACAAAGTTTGTAGTTACTGAGTAAAAACTGCAGCCTGTAAACAAACGTACTAAGACATTCAAAGCTGACAAGGGTGTTCCTCCCTTATCCGCCAATTCTGTAGGTCCTTCTAATAGTCACAACTGGCATGTTTCCTCTGCCTCTCAGAGAAAATTCTTCATAGTGAAGCACCGAAGTGGAAATTTGAATTTCAGAGATTTTATGACTATATTCTCCCTGGAGATTAATTTGAATACAGATACAGCCACAGTTCCTCTTTCTTCCTCTCCTAGCGTGTCTCCTTCCACCTCAAAATCCCTATTAGATGTGGCTAGAATGCAGAACATTCACCAAAAACCTTTTGTTTTGTTTCAACAGGCCAGCACAGTACCCTGTCTTGTTTATCTATTTTTCTCCTTATCATTTGCTTTTCTGAAGACAGAAGTCACCCTCAGGCCACTATGTCCTATTTCCCCTCTAAGCTTACTGATACATTCCTTTGAACTGAGCTTATTTTGCCAAATTTACCTTTTATTGGGTTTTGGGGGGGTATTAATACATACATGTATTAATGATTTTCACTTTTCTTATACTGATAAAAGAGAAGGTAGATGTTAATTTGACAGTATTCTTTAGATTTCATAAAGTATCTTGGGGTTGAGTTTTCCTCCTGTTAGATGTTAGTGAACTACTTCTTCCCAACCCCCTTGTACATATACACACACAAAGAAAACTCCAGTGAGGGGCACAGGAAAGTAAAATAGAAGTTAATGTCAGTAGTTTTAAGGGTACATGCATTCTGCACAGGTGTGTTTGAGAAAGCCCACCTTGCAGCAGTGGATCCTTTATAACTTCAAAACAATCTCAAAATTCAAGTTCTTATGGTAAGACTAGACATGTTTTTTTCTCCCCAACCCCATGGACTGTAGCCCTCCAGGCTCCTCTGTCCATGGGATTCTCCAGGCAAGAAGACTGGAGTGGGTTGCCATGCCCTTCTCCAGGGGATCTTCCCAACCCAGGGATCGAACTCAGGTCTCCCACGTTGCAGGGAGATTCTTTACCATCTGAGTCACCAGGGAAGACTGTAAATCAACCTAAAGCTTACTTAGATTACTAAATAAACAAAGTTTGTAGTTACTGAGTAAAAACTGCAGCCTGTAAACAAACGTACTAAGACATTCAAAGCTGACAAGGGTGTTCCTCCCTTATCCGCCAATTCTGTAGGTCCTTCTAATAGTCACAACTGGCATGTTTCCTCTGCCTCTCAGAGAAAATTCTTCATAGTGAAGCACCGAAGTGGAAATTTGAATTTCAGAGATTTTATGACTATATTCTCCCTGGAGATTAATTTGAATACAGATACAGCCACAGTTCCTCTTTCTTCCTCTCCTAGCGTGTCTCCTTCCACCTCAAAATCCCTATTAGATGTGGCTAGAATGCAGAACATTCACCAAAAACCTTTTGTTTTGTTTCAACAGGCCAGCACAGTACCCTGTCTTGTTTATCTATTTTTCTCCTTATCATTTGCTTTTCTGAAGACAGAAGTCACCCTCAGGCCACTATGTCCTATTTCCCCTCTAAGCTTACTGATACATTCCTTTGAACTGAGCTTATTTTGCCAAATTTACCTTTTATTGGGTTTTGGGGGGGTATTAATACATACATGTATTAATGATTTTCACTTTTCTTATACTGATAAAAAGAGAAGGTAGATGTTAATTTGACAGTATTCTTTAGATTTCATAAAGTATCTTGGGGTTGAGTTTTCCTCCTGTTAGATGTTAGTGAACTACTTCTTCCCAACCCCCTTGTACATATACACACACAAAGAAAACTCCAGTGAGGGGCACAGGAAAGTAAAATAGAAGTTAATGTCAGTAGTTTTAAGGGTACATGCATTCGTGCACAGGTGTGTTTGAGAAATGTTAGTTTTGATACCTGATTTCTACTTTCGCATATGAAACAAACTTAGAAAGTATAATAAGTGCCTATATATGCATGGAATATGTATGTATGTGTGTAATTTATTGAAGTGAAATTCATATAACATAAAATTAACCTCCTTAAAGTGAACAATTTAGTAGAATTGAGTTGTGAAACCACCAGTTCCAAAATATTTCTATCGCTCCTCAAACAAAACTCCATAGCCATTAGGCACTTTATCTCTCATTTCTCCCTTATCTAAGCCCCTGAGTTTCCATCATAGCTCAGCTGGCAAAGAATCTATCTGCAATATGGGAGACCTGGGTTCGATGGATGGGATGTGAAGATCCCCTAAAAAAGGAAATGGCAACCCACTCCAGTATTTTTGCCTGGAGAATACTATGGACAGAGGAGCCTGGTGGACTACAGTTCATGGGGTCGAAAAGAGTCGGACATGACTTAGCAACTAAACCACCACCAAGTCCCTGGAAACTGCTAATATAATTTCTGTCTCTATAGATTTGCTTAATCTGGATTTTTCATATAAATGGATCATATACTATGTGGCCTTCTACGTCTGGTTTTTTTAACTTAATGTTTCCAGGTTTCATCTATATTGAATAGATCAGTACTTTATTCTTTTTTATGACTAAATAATATTCCATTATATGCATATATGTTTATTTATTTTTCTATTCATGCGTTTATGGACACTGGGCTTTTCCCTGCTTTTGGCTATTGTGAAGAGTGTTGCTATGAGCATGTGTGTACATGTACTTGTTGGAATCCTGATTTTTTATTCTTTTGGATGCCTGTCTAGGAGAATTACTGAGTCTTGTGGTAATTTTCATGTGCTGTATAAAAGAGAAGGTAGATGTTAATTTGACAGTATTCTTTAGATTTCATAAAGTATCTTGGGGTTGAGTTTTCCTCCTGTTAGATGTTAGTGAACTACTTCTTCCCAACCCCCTTGTACATATACACACACAAAGAAAACTCCAGTGAGGGGCACAGGAAAGTAAAATAGAAGTTAATGTCAGTAGTTTTAAGGGGTACATGCATTCGTGCACAGGTGTGTTTGAGAAATGTTAGTTTTGATACCTGATTTCTACTTTCGCATATGAAACAAACTTAGAAAGTATAATAAGTGCCTATATATGCATGGAATATGTATGTATGTGTGTAATTTATTGAAGTGAAATTCATATAACATAAAATTAACCTCCTTAAAGTGAACAATTTAGTAGAATTGAGTTGTGAAACCACCAGTTCCAAAATATTTCTATCGCTCCTCAAACAAAACTCCATAGCCATTAGGCACTTTATCTCTCATTTCTCCCTTATCTAAGCCCCTGAGTTTCCATCATAGCTCAGCTGGCAAAGAATCTATCTGCAATATGGGAGACCTGGGTTCGATGGATGGGATGTGAAGATCCCCTAAAAAAGGAAATGGCAACCCACTCCAGTATTTTTGCCTGGAGAATACTATGGACAGAGGAGCCTGGTGGACTACAGTTCATGGGGTCGAAAAGAGTCGGACATGACTTAGCAACTAAACCACCACCAAGTCCCGGGAAACTGCTAATATAATTTCTGTCTCTATAGATTTGCTTAATCTGGATTTTTCATATAAATGGATCATATACTATGTGGCCTTCTACGTCTGGTTTTTTTAACTTAATGTTTCCAGGTTTCATCTATATTGAATAGATCAGTACTTTATTCTTTTTTATGACTAAATAATATTCCATTATATGCATATATGTTTATTTATTTTTCTATTCATGCGTTTATGGACACTGGGCTTTTCCCTGCTTTTGGCTATTGTGAAGAGTGTTGCTATGAGCATGTGTGTACATGTACTTGTTGGAATCCTTGTTTTTTATTCTTTTGGATGCCTGTCTAGGAGAATTACTGAGTCTTGTGGTAATTTTCAGGTGGTGCTAGTGGTAAAGAACACACTTGCCAATGCAGGAGACATAAGAGATACAGGTTCAATCCCTGGGCTGAAAATATCTCGTGGAGGTGGGCATAACAACCCATTCAAGTATTCTTGCCTGGAGAATCTCTCGGACAGAGGAGCCTCGCAGGCTACAGTCCGTACAGTCGCACAGAGTTGGACACAACTGAAGTGACTTAGCCCACCCCCATGTAATTCTATATTTAATCCTGTACTTAATAATTCTATATTTAATATTTTTCTAGGTACTGCCAACATGTTTTCCATAGGATTCCAATTTTCATACATCTTTGCAAGTACCTGTTATTCCTTAAATTATTATAACCATCCTAGTGAGTATGAAATGGCACTTACTTGTGGTTTTGATTTGCTTTTCTATAATGACTAATGATATGGAGCATATTTTTACCTGCTTGTTGGTGAGTTTTAGATCTTTGGAGAAGGGACTATATAAGTCTTTGCCTCTTTTAAAAAGTTGGGTTGCTTATCTTTTTGAAGCTGAGTTATACTTCCATTATACATTATTGATACCACACTGTTATCAGATATATAACTTTCAAACATTCTCTCTTATCTTATAGTCTGTCTTTTCTCTTTTTTGATCGTGTCTTGATATACAATTTTATTTTTTGATGAAATTAACAAATATTTAAAGTATTAAATATTATAAGCGCTAAAAAGAGAAGGATGAGGGGGGATAAATGGGACATAAATGGGATAGGAAGTTGAGAAAAGACAAGGCAGCATACAGAAAGAAAGGATGGTTAAGAGGCAAATGGGAGGGCAGACACAGACAAAGCACAAGTGACGGAAGAAGGTAGAGAAGAGAGATTAGGACACAGAAAGTGTCCATGTGCATAGCCACTGAAGCACAGTGTGAGCAAGAGAGAGAGGAGTTCATTTTGTTCAAAAGTATTAAATAAACTACTTGTTTCCATGCTCTGCTTTTTACTTGGTAATCAGCTTTGGAGCCTCAGCAACTTCTTAGCATTGTTATCTAAAACACCAGTGGGTGAATTTGCCATTACTTAAAACTGTTTATTTTTAAAATTTCAAAATGCCTTCTCTGAATAGGAGAGCAGTCCACCACAGAAAAAAATCACTTTCTGAGCTGCCTCAGCAGTATTGAAGACAACAAGTAAGTTTTCCCATGTTGCACAAACAGAAGGTGGCTGAGGTTTAAATTCTTTTTTTGTATTTTCTATGCTTTCCTAGACTGCATAAATCCATCATGTATACTTACTCTGAAAGAGCAGATAATCCTAAACTTATTATACATCATATATTAAAATTTTCAATACCAGATATTCCTTCTCAATTAAATTTGGCAGGACAGCATTAAAATTAGTTTCTATTCTCCAAGAGCACACCAATGGTGCGGGGAGCCCAAGTGTATGCTGGAACCCAAAGAGAAAGTCTGCTGTAGAGAATTTACAGAGTGGATAATTGAAGTTGACTGTAACTTCAAGTCGATGCTCCCAGATTCTCTGTTCAGATGGCAACAGTCCCTTAATCTGTGTTTACAGCACTTATCTTGTTTCCTGCATCACTCCACCTCTCTGTCACTCTACAACCCAACAGAATGTGCAGAGAACAAATTGATGCAGTATCTAGTAAATAAATGCATTTACCACACACGGATCAAACTTTGATATTCCTATACTAATCAAAAAAACAGGTAAATATACATTAGGATACTTTTTATTTCTATATTTCCCTCAATTCATTTTCTGATCTGCAAGTCAGTGAGCCCTGATAGATAAAAAGGTCTTTCCATTACAATGATAGAGGTTGGAACGCAATACCATCAAACACTTGGCCCTAGTGCAAAGACTGGAAAAGAGCAGGTGGCTCAGCTGCCCTGTATAAATAAAGGCAAACAGACAAATATGGTGAGTGAAGTTCCAAAGGTAAAGGAACTATAAGACCAAGGTTAACCAAAGACATACCAGAGATATAGAACAAAGATTAAAGAAAAGCATAAGCTCTTGCATGATGACCTGCGTGCCAACAAATAAAAAGGAACAGAACTGCTAAAGAGAAAGAAAGAGAGATGGAGTTTACAGATGAGGAAGACAAAGTGAAAGAAGCTGCAATTTTGTCAAAGTCATTGAACAATCAAGCCTATTTACAGAACTAAGATTGGAAAAACACTAATCCAGATTATTCTTCATTAGTTATTTAACCTTGACTGCTGTCATACAACACTGAGACTTGTCATATGCCTTTCCTTTCAGGGATAAAGGAATAAAGCTTCCCAGTAAACACCTGGCCTATAGCGAGAAGGGTGGCAAGTGATTACAAAGAAGCAAAGCCTCATTGTTAATAACGTTTGAACTACTGTTAGATGAAATCTGGCTAAGACAAAACAAAGCTTCGAAACCATTCAACAATAGCAAGTACATGCCAAATGTTGTCAAAGTCAAGTGTGAGTCAAAGAAAAAACATGTTTTCTTTGAGAGGGCATCTCTATGAAATGTTCACATTCCCTGGTTTAGTCATTCCACATTATAACTCCTTTCAACATCATTCAAACTATTAGAAATATAACCAGCACACTAGAAATCCATTTTTGGAACAAGCAATATTATAATTATGTAATACCTCTAAACATGATTCATTAGCAATGACGCAGTATTCTTTTTTTGTAGGTATAGATGTTTATTTTTTTCTTTATTTTAAAGGTTTTACAGAATTTTGTAGTTCACAGACATGTATGTTCCCAGATCAGTCATATGCATGTCCATGGTCCCCACCCCCTCAGTTCCCCCCATCCCACCCCTCCAGACCTTTGCCCCAAGCCATTGTAAGCACTCCTATTCCCTTAGCTCAATGACAGTAGCTATCTTTTCCACACATGATAGTATAGGTTTCCATGTTACTCCCTCCATGCTTCCCCCTCCCTATTTCTTCCCCACAATGTCCATATGCCTATGCTCTGTCTGTTTTTCCATGAGTTCCCTGCGTGTGTTATCAAGACAGTCCTACTAGATTCCATATATGTGTGTTAGTATACTGTATTTGTCTTTCTCTTTTTGACTGACTTCACTTTTTATGATAGGTTCTAGAGCCAACCACTTCATTAGCACTGAGTCTTCTGCATTTCTTTTAACAGCTGAGTAGTATTCCATTGTATATATGTACCAGAGCTTCTGGATCCATTCATTCATCAATGGACACCTAGGTTGCTTCCATGTTCTGGCTATTGTATAGACAGCTGCAATGAACATTGGGGTACAGGTGCTTCTTTCAGTTTTGATTTCATCAGGATATAAGCCTAAGAGTGGGATTGCTGGGTCATAGGGTGCTTCTATTTTTAGTTTTTGAAGGAATCTCCACACTGTCTTCCATAGAGTCTGTATCAATTTACATTCCCACCAGCAATGCAAGAGGGTTCCCTTTTCTCCGCACCCTCTCCAGCATTTATTGTCTGTAGATTTGTTGATGATGGCCATTCTGACCGGTGTGAGGTGATATCTCATTGTAGTTTTAATTTGCATTTCTCTAATAATAAGCGAGGTTGAGCATCGTTTCATGTGCTTTTGGGCCATCTGTATGTCCTCTTTGGAGAGGCGGCAATGACCCAGTATTTAGCATATGATAAAATTATCGTGTTGGCAATGCCTAAATTAGCCATTAAAGGATCCAAAATTTTAGAGTAAGGATCTTTCAGTCAAAAGAGGAGAGAGCAAGGAAACACCTTGTGCTTACACCTAAATTAGTCCATTGATACTTATGATGCCTGTCACCAGCACTCTTTCATACCAAGTTCTCTGGCCAAATAGACTTGAAGGGATGATGAATATTAAAAAGAAAAAAAAAAGAAAAAAAAAAAACACCCCCCTCATAACATAATGCATTTAATTAGTTGATCGTAGGTGTCAAGTACTCTTTCCCTTTTGATAGATGACCCCCAAAGAGTGGACTAACAACCCCAATTTGCTGACTAATTGAATTTTGATATATTCTCCAAAGCTGTTCCCCTCTCCCCTGAAGTGATCAAATTTACAAGCAGTTAATTCTGACAGGCTCAGTAATATCTGCCAAAGTCCCTTCATACTTCCTCAAATTATGAAAACTTAGCTCGTGTGTCATGCCCTGGGGAAATACTGTGCATCTGAATAGTCTTTCCCAAGAGGACCAAAGTGGTAAGGGAATATGATTTATCTTAATATATGCTAGAAATGTCCAGTAGCAGACTCAATATTTGGTACCTCTAATAACAAAATAATTTTCAAAATGGTCTAAATGAGTATGTTGCATGGTTCTTTGCTCATAATCTCATATCTGCAGTAGTAGATAGGAATCTACATTAAAGCAAAAGCAAGTGCACTTTCTATTGTTAGCTGTAATAGAGGCAGCTCAATTAGCACAGAGATTCCATTTGTCGCTAAGCTAAAAAGTATAACCCTTCATAATCTGCTGAAGCTTCCAGCAGGGCAAATGCATTTTCTTCACCAAAAAGCCCAGGCTCATTGCAGAAAAAGAAAGGAAAGCCTCATTAATTAAGACCTCAAGAATGTGAAATTCCTAGTAAGTCGACTTCGACTGGCTTGAGATTTTGAAAGCAGGTTGCTGAGTACATTAATAATCAAATACAATTGGAAGAGAGTTGCTGGAGGACTTAAGGAAACAAATGATTTTTCAAGTACTTTGGAAGCATTATTTACATACAGGTAATTACTATGTGCAAAGAGCTGTGGAATCTGGAAAGAGGACTGGATTTGAGTCAAAAGATGTGCTTAGAACAAATTACTTCCTTAATTTAAGCCCTGGACTCTTCATCTGTAAAACCGAGATAATCATATTATTTCCCAACATTGTGGGAGGCCAGAGATAATATACATGAGTCCTGGTAAATTTTCAAGAGCTAAATATATCGTGGTTATTTTTATCATTTGAATTAAATAATAGGCTCATAAATAATTTTAGAAATATTCTACCTTCTAAATTTGACAGATGAGGCAACTGGAGCACAGAATATTCAAGAGACTCATTCCTGGGTACACAGCTAGTTAATGGCAGAGTTGGAGCTACTGCCAACATTCTTATCTCTTAATCATAGCAGTTTCTCCAAAAGGCCACTATGCTTCTTTGACTTCTCATAGCCTGAATTACTTTACAAGGCACCTAGTGACAAAATATTTCCTTTCATTTTGCCTTTCTGAAGGCACTCATTTTTCCTTTATGATATTACACTCCAAGATTTAAGAAACATTTACTGAGCACCTGCTACATTCAAATCACTGTGGTAGGGACAAAAAAGACTTAGTCCCTTCCTTTAAAGAATTTATACTCGTCGTGGAACTCCTTCTACCAGCTCTCAAGCATTCATTGCCTTTATTCTGGCCTGTGGCTGACAAAAATAGCCATCACTGCTGCATTCTATACAGGCTTGAGCTTCCCTTAAGCATCCATACCTCCAAAAGACTCCCTTCTCTCCTGAAATATACCTGGAGCTCTTGGGTACCAAGAAAACAGATAAAAGTTCTACTACATGTTTGGTTCATGGTACACAATTCTGAGCTATGCCCCAGAAATTATTGCTGGGGGTCAATTTCCTGCAGCTGAAGAGGAATGAAGAGGGAGGTTATTACATGGCATAGACAGCAAGGAGAAGAAGTAAGAGACCAGGGGTGGTGGTGGAGAGTATTCAGAAATAACCTTAAGTCCTTTCAGACGGTGACATGTTCCTATTCTAGAACCAGAAAAGCTAACTGATCAACTATTAAGTTCTCCCTCCCTATTAGGCCTTGATTTCTGAATAGAAGAGCAGCATTCTAATGAAAACCTGAAAGGGAAGGAGAAGTCAACTGTCAGGAAACCTGAAAAATAGGGAAAGGGAAAGCTGGAAAGGGACAACTTCACAGGCAGACAGAATTGCAAAGTACCCAGTTCCCTGTTTCAGAACTTAACTTCCTGAATGACCTTCAGCAAATCATCTAACATGAGTCTCAGTCTCCTCACCTCTAAAATGGTCATCAGTAGCACCTACCTCAGTCAACTGAGAATCTGCTCGCAAGGCAGGAGACCCGGGGCTGCTCCCTGGATCAAAAGAATCCCCTGAAGGAGGGGAATGGCTACTGACTCCATTAGTATTGTCTGGAGAATTCCATGGACAGAGAGGGGCCTGGTGGGCTACAGTCCATGGTGTCACAAAGAGTCAGACAAGACTTAGCGACTAAACCACACAGCACAAAGGTGATAATGAATGCTAGGTATCTGACTTGTGGTTGGCACTCAGTAAATGCTACTTCCTTTCCTGTGTTGTCAGGTCACCTCCCAAAACACCTTCACCTCCAACTTCATTGCATTTGTGGTGAAAACTACACAATATGGAAACCTTTCCACTACCCACCAGAAGAGTAATGAGGCCCAGCTCTGGCCCTGTCGTGGAACTCCTTCTACCAGCTCTCAAGCATTCATTGCCTTTATTCTGGCCTGTGGCTGACAAAAATAGCCATCACTGCTGCATTCTATACAGGCTTGAGCTTCCCTTAAGCATCCATACCTCCAAAAGACTCCCTTCTCTCCTGAAATATACCTGGAGCTCTTGGGTACCAAGAAAACAGATAAAAGTTCTACTACATGTTTGGTTCATGGTACACAATTCTGAGCTATGCCCCAGAAATTATTGCTGGGGGTCAATTTCCTGCAGCTGAAGAGGAATGAAGAGGGAGGTTATTACATGGCATAGACAGCAAGGAGAAGAAGTAAGAGACCAGGGGTGGTGGTGGAGAGTATTCAGAAATAACCTTAAGTCCTTTCAGACGGTGACATGTTCCTATTCTAGAACCAGAAAAGCTAACTGATCAACTATTAAGTTCTCCCTCCCTATTAGGCCTTGATTTCTGAATAGAAGAGCAGCATTCTAATGAAAACCTGAAAGGGAAGGAGAAGTCAACTGTCAGGAAACCTGAAAAATAGGGAAAGGGAAAGCTGGAAAGGGACAACTTCACAGGCAGACAGAATTGCAAAGTACCCAGTTCCCTGTTTCAGAACTTAACTTCCTGAATGACCTTCAGCAAATCATCTAACATGAGTCTCAGTCTCCTCACCTCTAAAATGGTCATTAGTAGCACCTACCTCAGTCAACTGAGAATCTGCTCACAATGCAGGAGACCCGGGTTTGATCCCTGGATCAAAAAAATCCCCTGAAGGAGGGGAATGGCTACTGACTCCATTAGTATTGTCTGGAGAATTCCATGGACAGAGAGGGGCCTGGTGGGCTACAGTCCATGGTGTCACAAAGAGTCAGACAAGACTTAGCGACTAAACCACACAGCACAAAGGTGATAATGAATGCTAGGTATCTGACTTGTGGTTGGCACTCAGTAAATGCTACTTCCTTTCCTGTGTTGTCAGGTCACCTCCCAAAACACCTTCACCTCCAACTTCATTGCATTTGTGGTGAAAACTACACAATATGGAAACCTTTCCACTACCCCACCAGAAGAGTAATGAGGCCCAGCCGTCTGGGCCCTCCTGGATTTCATATATCCTGGAGGATTTCAAGAATCCTTTTCTTCAAATTCCAGGCCATCTCATCAGAGTGTTAATAGGGAAATCATATGATTAGTGGTTAGATGAATAATTTGTTGTGTAAACTGTAGATCTAAAGAGAATGGAGTAGGTATGGGAATTTAGTTATTTCATTAAGTTGTAATTAGTGACTAAAGGTTTCAGCATACCTACTAATTCTCTTAGAGCATGAATTTAATCTCTTTATATGTATTTATAGTATCTACTTCTATGCATATCTATATATCTAGCTATATAATCTTGACCCAAAGTCCCTAGTCCTGAATTTTTCATAGATAACTGTGTTCTGTGGGAACATATTCTGAATATAATTGAGGGCCTGACTGCACCCTGGAATTCCCTTAGAACATAATCCATCACAGCAGGCAATTCAACAATGGGGCTATCTTCAATTATTCACAGGGTTTACTTTCCCAAAAGTAGAGGAGAATTTCTACCTATTATCATTATATCACTTATGTTGCTGTCCATCTGACCACACTCACCCCAAATTCTATGGAGGTTTTGAATTACTTAGCCCCTAGGCCCCAGTAGGCTCATCTAGTGTCTCTGCCACTCAGTTCCTGTACTCCAGCTACACTGAACAGCTTGAATATTCCAAGCCCCCTTCCCTTCCCTATGCCAACCTACAAATTCTCCCTATGCCAAAACACCTGTGACCCATTCTTAGTAATCTAGATCCCAACTATGGTTAGGTCACCCTGGGGGGCTTGACTCCATTAGTATTGTCTGGAGAATTCCATGGACAGAGAGGGGCCTGGTGGGCTACAGTCCATGGTGTCACAAAGAGTCAGACAAGACTTAGCGACTAAACCACACAGCACAAAGGTGATAATGAATGCTAGGTATCTGACTTGTGGTTGGCACTCAGTAAATGCTACTTCCTTTCCTGTGTTGTCAGGTCACCTCCCAAAACACCTTCACCTCCAACTTCATTGCATTTGTGGTGAAAACTACACAATATGGAAACCTTTCCACTACCCCACCAGAAGAGTAATGAGGCCCAGCCGTCTGGGCCCTCCTGGATTTCATATATCCTGGAGGATTTCAAGAATCCTTTTCTTCAAATTCCAGGCCATCTCATCAGAGTGTTAATAGGGAAATCATATGATTAGTGGTTAGATGAATAATTTGTTGTGTAAACTGTAGATCTAAAGAGAATGGAGTAGGTATGGGAATTTAGTTATTTCATTAAGTTGTAATTAGTGACTAAAGGTTTCAGCATACCTACTAATTCTCTTAGAGCATGAATTTAATCTCTTTATATGTATTTATAGTATCTACTTCTATGCATATCTATATATCTAGCTATATAATCTTGACCCAAAGTCCCTAGTCCTGAATTTTTCATAGATAACTGTGTTCTGTGGGAACATATTCTGAATATAATTGAGGGCCTGACTGCACCCTGGAATTCCCTTAGAACATAATCCATCACAGCAGGCAATTCAACAATGGGGCTATCTTCAATTATTCACAGGGTTTACTTTCCCAAAAGTAGAGGAGAATTTCTACCTATTATCATTATATCACTTATGTTGCTGTCCATCTGACCACACTCACCCCAAATTCTATGGAGGTTTTGAATTACTTAGCCCCTAGGCCCCAGTAGGCTCATCTAGTGTCTCTGCCACTCAGTTCCTGTACTCCAGCTACACTGAACAGCTTGAATATTCCAAGCTCCTTCCCATGACCAGATCCTCACAAATGATACTCCCTATGCCAAAAACACCTGTGACCCATTCTTAGTAATCTAGATCCCTGGCATTAGAAAAACAGACAAGAGGAAAGACACACAGATCTGAACAAGGGAGAATTACAAAGGAATTGTTTAAACTCAACGCCACAATTCCACAGAAGTCTCTTTGAACATTAGTATCTTCATCCTCAAATTTACAGTAGTCTTTGCCCCTTCTGGAAGAAAATTTGAGGTCACTAGTAAGTTCTCAGTTCTCTGGAATCATTTAGATTAATATATGTACTAATATGAAGCTATATTAGGATCAGAAACCTGAAGTCATTCTGAGCTCCCCACCTGGCAGGCCATATTATTAGTAATAATAAAAGTGAAACTGTAGCAGGCAATGCAGTGGTGGGAATTTAGAGACTGGCATCATTTGGTTTGAACCCTGACTTCAATATTTACTAGCTGTGTGACTTTGGGCAAATAACTTCACCTCTCTGGACCTCAGCATTCTCTCTGATAAATGTGGTGATGATGGTTTATTGCTAAGTCGTGCCTGAGTTTTGCGACCCCATAGACTATAGCCCCTCCAGGCTCCTCTGTCCATGAAATTTCCCAAGCAAGAATACTGGGGTGGGTTGCCATTTCCACCTCCAGCGGGATCTTCCTGACCCAGGGATAGAACCCAGGTCTCCTGCATTAGCAGGCAAACTCTTTACCACTGACCCATCAGGGATGTGGATAATAATAACTCCCCAGGCAGTAGCTGTGAAAATTATATGATATCATTCATTTGAGAGCTCAAAACAATACCTAGTACATAGAAAATTCTCAATTTAAAATTAGTACAATTATTTTCACTTTGGTCCTTGATTCTAGGATACAACTCTGATCATACATCCGTAGAACATTTATAGATCACTTCATTTTTGCTAGATGCTAGGGATACAAAGAAGAACAGGATACGTTCTTGTTCTCAGCTCACAGTCTGGTGAGGGAAACAAGCCATATAAGCAGCTAAATATATTTTACCAAGTAAAATAGAACACATTCTATGGCACAGTGAACATGCAATGAGCTGTGAGTATAGGACTAGGAACAGAGTTGTGCTGGCAAAACAGAGACTGGGGGAGAAAGAGGAGAAAGGCAAAAAAGCCTATCTGTTCATACATATAAACTATCCAAATCCCTGTCTTACTGATAGTGGACTGACTGGTACACCTAACAAGCTTGAAAAACAGCACTATATACCCTTATTTAAAATAGTCTTAAGACAGCAAGAATGGACCACAGAAGAGCTGACTCCATAAGATATGTCTAGGCTAAGGCAGCCTTCTGAGAACTAGAAAACGGGTCAGTTCTTCAGAAGCAGCTGAGAGTAGTAGCCTAGAAGTGTGATCACCAGGACCTTCCCCTCAAAGCTTCCAGATTTAGACAATTGCTCATATGCTTTTCTATTAAATGCCCTTACATTTTATTGGTCTCTTATAAAATAGTTTATCATATCAGGTCTACCAAAGTTTCTTTATAACTTAGGAGTTATAAGAACACTGAGTTCATCATTCCTTTGCTTCAATTCCAAGGATTTGCTTTTTTCTTTCATACAGATGAACTCTCATGACAGGTTTTTTGCTCATAAATCAGGAGTCAAATCTCAGAAGAAGGGGGTCAGTGTTACAAGATAGCACACCCGTCCAACCACTACACACACACACACATAGGTACACACACAAACCACTTCATTGGCCCCTCCTTCACCTAACCACAGAAGTAAATGAATGGTGGAGAAATGAATCTTCTACAAGGCATTATGGCAGCTCCACGTATAAATCAAATAAATCAAAATCTCCATATATTATTTTCAATATCTAAGGAAATATGAAAAACAAGCACTGAACCTTGGATTGGAGAAATACACAGTTATAATTCTACCTTGTAGATATTTATAAAATTTTATAATGATCATATATAAGCTCTATAATGAAAACCAATAAAAAGTTTCATTTTGGAATACATTAAAAAAAAAAAACAAGTGAATGTAGGAATATTTTACACTATTTTAAAAATATTTTTAGATGGCCTGAATCAGGTTAAATCAGAGTAGGCTTGAAAAATCACCTATGGCTATCCAAGTAAAATAGAACACATTCTATGGCACAGTGAACATGCAATGAGCTGTGAGTATAGGACTAGGAACAGAGTTGTGCTGGCAAAACAGAGACTGGGGGAGAAAGAGGAGAAAGGCAAAAAAGCCTATCTGTTCATACATATAAACTATCCAAATCCCTGTCTTACTGATAGTGGACTGACTGGTACACCTAACAAGCTTGAAAAACAGCACTATATACCCTTATTTAAAATAGTCTTAAGACAGCAAGAATGGACCACAGAAGAGCTGACTCCATAAGATATGTCTAGGCTAAGGCAGCCTTCTGAGAACTAGAAAACGGGTCAGTTCTTCAGAAGCAGCTGAGAGTAGTAGCCTAGAAGTGTGATCACCAGGACCTTCCCCTCAAAGCTTCCAGATTTAGACAATTGCTCATATGCTTTTCTATTAAATGCCCTTACATTTTATTGGTCTCTTATAAAATAGTTTATCATATCAGGTCTACCAAAGTTTCTTTATAACTTAGGAGTTATAAGAACACTGAGTTCATCATTCCTTTGCTTCAATTCCAAGGATTTGCTTTTTTCTTTCATACAGATGAACTCTCATGACAGGTTTTTTGCTCATAAATCAGGAGTCAAATCTCAGAAGAAGGGGGTCAGTGTTACAAGATAGCACACCCGTCCAACCACTACACACACACACACATAGGTACACACACAAACCACTTCATTGGCCCCTCCTTCACCTAACCACAGAAGTAAATGAATGGTGGAGAAATGAATCTTCTACAAGGCATTATGGCAGCTCCACGTATAAATCAAATAAATCAAAATCTCCATATATTATTTTCAATATCTAAGGAAATATGAAAAACAAGCACTGAACCTTGGATTGGAGAAATACACAGTTATAATTCTACCTTGTAGATATTTATAAAATTTTATAATGATCATATATAAGCTCTATAATGAAAACCAATAAAAAGTTTCATTTTGGAATACATTAAAAAAAAAAAAACAAGTGAATGTAGGAATATTTTACACTATTTTAAAAATACTTTTAGATGGCCTGAATCAGGTTAAATCAGAGTAGGCTTGAAAAAAATCAACAGTGAAGGGTTTTTATTTTTGCTTTTATTTTTTGTTGTTGTAAAAGCTGTATGTTCTTTATTTTCCTTCTTCTTGGCTTGTCTTTGTGATTAAGGGAATCTGTACTCATTCAGAATACTAAGAGTCTTGACCTGCAGCAAGCAGATGTTTGTGTTCTGTAAAGGGAGGCAATCAACATCATTTACTGCTCACCTTCTGTTTGCAAAGGCCCTTCCTGACATCATGCAGACAATTCAGTCTATATAATGTGACAAAACAAACCTGCATAAGATGACTTAATACCAGCTACAGAAAACATGTCAGCAAAAACAAACATCTGTATGAACATCTAGAATTATTGAGAGGACACAGAGAAGGAGCAATGGGTTAGACATAGCTAACTAGTGCTGGATGCCTTGAGGCAGATTTTGAACCAGGTGTTGAAAGAGGCTTGAGTATAATTCAATAATAGACAAAATAGGAAGGAGGTGTACATGCAAATTTTGCAGACCAACTGTTGCATCCGGAGCTTAACTGTTTTTGAAAATTTCTGTTAGCATTCTTATCCCAGGAAAGACCACTATGACATTAGTTGTATATTGATGTAACATTACATTTCTGCCCTCAGTATCTGTAGGGGCTGATTCCAGGACCTCCCATACCCACAAATACCAAAATCCACAGACACTTAAGGTTCTTACATAAAATGACATAGTACAGTCAGTCCTCCATGTCTGTGGAACCTGGGGGCTGGCTATATTTTAAAAAGACATAAAATCTGTAGTACACAAAATACATTACTACCTGGGACTATTTGTGGCTGTATGATCAACCCACACTAAGAAAAATAAACCCTCTACATTTGCAAAGATACTGTAGACTATTTTTGATGGACAGTAAATATTAGAAATACATTCGTTTATCCAATGGACCTTAACTCCTTAAGAAAATTTTAAATTCATCATGAAAATATATCACTCAACATTTTTGGGGCGGTTGAGGAATGCAGGATCCTAGTTCCCCAAGCAGGAATCAAAACTATACCCTCTGCATGGGAAGCAAAGAGTCTTAATCACTGGACCACCCGGGAAGTTCCACTCAACATTTTTAACATGCATGGTTTATTTGAGGGACTTAGTTTTCCCAGAGACATCAGT
The DNA here is from genome assembly GCA_022376925.1 of Tragulus kanchil. NCBI lineage: Eukaryota > Metazoa > Chordata > Mammalia > Artiodactyla > Tragulidae > Tragulus > Tragulus kanchil. The sequence continues at coordinate 57,167,241 of JAIOJX010000001.1, read as the reverse complement.
AGCTGGTAAATACACAGTTTTGGGAAATCTGTACTCATTCAGAATACTAAGAGTCTTGACCTGCAGCAAGCAGATGTTTGTGTTCTGTAAAGGGAGGCAATCAACATCATTTACTGCTCACCTTCTGTTTGCAAAGGCCCTTCCTGACATCATGCAGACAATTCAGTCTATATAATGTGACAAAACAAACCTGCATAAGATGACTTAATACCAGCTACAGAAAACATGTCAGCAAAAACAAACATCTGTATGAACATCTAGAATTATTGAGAGGACACAGAGAAGGAGCAATGGGTTAGACATAGCTAACTAGTGCTGGATGCCTTGAGGCAGATTTTGAACCAGGTGTTGAAAGAGGCTTGAGTATAATTCAATAATAGACAAAATAGGAAGGAGGTGTACATGCAAATTTTGCAGACCAACTGTTGCATCCGGAGCTTAACTGTTTTTGAAAATTTCTGTTAGCATTCTTATCCCAGGAAAGACCACTATGACATTAGTTGTATATTGATGTAACATTACATTTCTGCCCTCAGTATCTGTAGGGGGCTGATTCCAGGACCTCCCATACCCACAAATACCAAAATCCACAGACACTTAAGGTTCTTACATAAAATGACATAGTACAGTCAGTCCTCCATGTCTGTGGAACCTGGGGGCTGGCTATATTTTAAAAAGACATAAAATCTGTAGTACACAAAATACATTACTACCTGGGACTATTTGTGGCTGTATGATCAACCCACACTAAGAAAAATAAACCCTCTACATTTGCAAAGATACTGTAGACTATTTTTGATGGACAGTAAATATTAGAAATACATTCGTTTATCCAATGGACCTTAACTCCTTAAGAAAATTTTAAATTCATCATGAAAATATATCACTCAACATTTTTGGGGCGGTTGAGGAATGCAGGATCCTAGTTCCCCAAGCAGGAATCAAAACTATACCCTCTGCATGGGAAGCAAAGAGTCTTAATCACTGGACCACCCGGGAAGTTCCACTCAACATTTTTAACATGCATGGTTTATTTGAGGGACTTAGTTTTCCCAGAGACATCAGTAGCTGGTAAATACACAGTTTTGGAGCACTCTTGAAAGCAGTTCATGAGGGGAAAGGGCAAAGATTAGAGTTACAGCCTCTGTCACTGGACAATTTTGGGTAGAGTATTTTACAAACTATGGAGATAGAGTATCTCATTCTGAAATCAAGCCACCTGAGCTTGCATTCCTGGATTTGCTACTTACTAGCTATTTAACTGGGAGTGAGGGGAAATAACTTGACTTCTGTGCCTCAGTTTTCCTCATCTGCAAAATGGAATTATTAGTGACAACTACACTGAACACTGGTATAAGAATGAAATACATGTAACACATTCAATACAATGTCTGGCACAGGAGACACTTAAGGAGGGGTTAGAGATGAAAGTTGTGGTTATGGGAAAAGACTAGATGAACACAATGCAATGAAAAGTTATAATGCCAACTTTCTTGCAGTTCTAAGAAAGGCATAGTGTTTATATTCAGTCCTCTTATTATAGCTAAGCACAGCAACAGGTTCATGTCCATCAACAAATTATAACTACCAACTGCTATCAACACTAGGAGACTCCTTATATATGAAAGGATTGCTTTTAAAAAATAAGTAGTACCAAATATTAGTGATACTTGGCTCATTCATAGATGAGAGTAGACAAACAGGCTTTAGTTTTGACATATAAAAATATGCACAGGAAAGCCTGGGACAGTACTAGGTGTCAAAAAGGAGCTGTGGCTTTTATGATAGTGTTTTGGCAAACCTGTCAGCTGTTTATCCCTACTCCTTTGCTCAAAATAAAGCCCTAAGAAGCCAGATTTTACATAGTGACTTTATTCTCCAGAATCACTGATACCACAAACAAGGGTAATTATTGACCCTCGAGTCAGTCATTACAAGAATGGCCAGAAATTTTACCGACAAACAATCTGGATTAACCTAAATTTCCCTTTCAGAAATGTAAAGAACGTAATACTATAGAAACAAGGAAATGAACAAAGAGAACCTTTAGAGGTAAGACTGAACAGATAATCAGGACATGCCATGAGACAAAACTAGATTCATGAGGAAATTATGGTCAAGAGAAAATTGTGATGAAGAAAAAACATGAATAAGCAGAACATGAGATAGAAAGAAAAGGAATATGAAATAGAAAACTAGAAAGCAGAGGTGGGACATGGGAGTGGGAGCGAGGTTTAAGAGGGAGGGGATATATGTGTACATATAGTTGTTTCACTTCGTTATACAGCAGAAATCAACACAAAATTGTAAAGCAATAGTACTCCAACAAAATAAAGGAAGCTCTTTGTATTTGCCATACCAAAAACATAAAAGGAAAAAATAAAGAACGCCTCTTTTCAGGAGAGCAGAAAAAAAGTAGATCCTCTGAAAATTAAAGTCTTTAAGGCCACAGAGTTAGTAAGAAGTGTTTTTCTGATATCAGCAGTGGAAGTGAGCTACCGGAAGAACTAGAGATTAGGACTAAAACAGAATTCAGCATTCAAGGCAGTTTTAGAGATCTTAACATTATGAAAACTCCTCTTACTCTCTGTGACCTTAAAGACTTAAATTTACCTCTCAATGCCTTAGGTTATTCAACTGAAAAGTGAGGATAATATGGGTTTGTCATACCACCACCTCTTGCCATGAGTATTTTCTGAACACGAAGCAACCCCAATCCCAGTCACCTTTACTGCCAGGCATGTCCATGTGACTAAATTCTCACAAAGAGCTTTGAACAAATTGGTGTAAACAACTTCTTCCTCATTTTCTAGGAATAAAATTCTTTACTTTGAACTACTGTGCCTTTCTTTTATCACAACCTGGAATAAAAAGATAGCAGAAACTGCAGGAGGAGGATGCTCTAGGTTAGGGGCCATCACACCTTTTGTAGGAAAGGGCCAGATGGTAAATAATTTAGGCTTTGTCATTCACAAGGTCTCTGTCAAAATTACTCAGTTCTACTGTTGCAGTGCTAAATCAGCCATAGATAATATGTAAGCAAATGGAGGTGGTTGTGTCCAAATAAAACTTTATTTATAAAAGCAGATAGTAGACAAGATTTGGCCTGCCACCCATAATTCATCAGTCTGTGCTCGGGAGCAGGGGCCCCTAACCTTTGGACCACAGACTGGTAGCACCTGTCAGATCAGCTACAGCATTAGATTAGAAACAAAGTGTATGATAAATACAATGTGTTGGAATCATCTCCCCACCCCTGATCCATGGAAAAACTGTCTTCTATTAAATTGTTCCCTGGTGCTGAAAAGGTTGGGAACTGCTACTCTAGAGGATGCAGCAGAACAACAAGGGAAGGTACTTGGATCCTTGAACTACTTCATAGAACACAACTGCAGAAATGCTTTACTTGAGTAAACCAGGTACACTGTTATGACAGAGAAGAGGAGGGAGGGAGGAGAAAGGAGGCAGAGGAAGGAAGAAGGAAACAGGGAGATGGAGAGTGAAATGGAGAGATTGATTCCACCCTATTTAAGGCATTCTATTTTGGTGTCTCTTATAATGGCATTCCTTATAGTCAAAGCTATGGTTTTCCCAGTAGTCATGTATGGATGTGAGAGTTGGACCATAATGAAGCCTGAGCACTGAAGAATTGATGCCTTTGAACTGTGGTGTTGGAGACAACTCTTGAGGGTCTCTTGAACTGCAAGGAGATCAAACCAGTCAATCTTAAAGGAAATCAACCCTGAATATTCATTGGAAGGACTGACGCTGAAGCTGAAGCCCCAATACTTTGGCCACCTGATGCAAAGAGCTGACTCGTTGGAAAAGACCCTGATGCTGGGAAAAACAGAAGGCAGAAGGAGAAGGGGGCGACAGAGGATGAGATGGTCAGATGGCATCAGTGAGTCAATGGACATGAGTTCGAGCAAGCTCCAGGAGATGGTGAAGGACAGGGAAGCCTGGTGTGCTGCAGTTCATGGGATCCCAAAGAGTCGGACACGACTGAGTGACTGAACTGCACTGAACTATAGTGGCATATTCCCTACCTTAACTAACACACTTTTCTTCCTGAGTCCTGGTTTTCCACCATTTTCTGAATACCAGTGGGCAAATATACTTGTTATAAATTATCAATTACTTAAATCTTGACTGAGCCATTTGTAACCAAAAGAATCTAATTAGAACAGGTGTCTGAGAGAACAGGGCAACCAGACATCTTGGACAGATACTATGAATGTTGGCACTAAATTTGCACTTGCTCAAATAATCTTTCTTTCTGAAGTCACCTTCCTGACCCTTCCAATGATTATGACTGAGGTGATGTAAGGGAGAGGGAATTAACAACTAGAGCTGTTTTCACCCAGATGACATTATGACAATATACCATGGACTGGAGGCAGGGGAACCTGTGACAAATTTTGAGTTTTTATAAGAATGAGATCAAGAATAGCGAGACATTAAGCAGCTGCAACTCACGTCTCTGCACAAGAGAACATTTCTGTGATAGGCAGTTTTAAAAATGACTCCCAGTGATCTCTGCCTTCTGATACTCACATCCTTATATAATCTTCTCCTCTTCCTTTGGGTATGGACTGCTCCATTTGAGTGTAGCTGAACCCAGTGGCTTGTTTCTCAGGAGCAGTATGTGGCAAAAGTGATGAGATGTCATTTCTGAGACTGGTTTACAAAAGACTGATCCAGTCTTCCTGACACTCTCTTTCTCCCATGCTTGCTCACTTTGATGAAGCCAGCTGCCATGTTGTAAACTGCCCCATGAAAAAGCCCATGTGGCAAGTAATTGAGGATGACCTCTGGCCAACAGCCAGCAAGGAACTGATACCAACAGGCCAACGATCCATGGGGAACAGAAGTCTATCAGCAATCACATGAGTGAACTTAGAGGTAGATCCTTCCCCAGTAAGCCTTGAGATGACTGCAGCCCTGCCAACACCTGGACTGCAGCCAATGTGAAACCCTGAAGCAAAGTACCCAGCTAAATCTTAACCCTGTGCCTGGTCCACAGAAACTGAGCAATTATAAATATGTATTGTTTAAAACATCACTGGAGTAATTTCTTATATAGCAAGTACTAGCTGGGTTGGGGCTTCCCTTGTAGCTTAGTCAATAAAGAATCTGCCTACACTTCAGGAGTCTGCCTGCAATGCAGGAGACCCAGGTTCAATCCCTGGGTCATGAAGATCGCCTGGAAAAGGAAAGAGCAACCCCCTCTAGTATTCTTGCCTAGATAACTTCATGGACAGAGAAGCCTGGCAGTCTACAGTCTACGGGGTCACAAAGTTGGTCATGATTTATCGACTAAAGCACCACCAAGAAGTAGATAACACATTGTCTGTCTATGAATTGCAGGTGATTTGGGTCATAAGCAACTTTTCTATTTACCAGGAATTTCTGGATTTCAATCTTCCTTGCTGATAGTCATACTCTACTGGGAGCATCCTGCTTAACTTGGCTGCAACTCACACTAGATATTCCAAGAGGGCTAGAACTAGCTCTGTCTTGCCCACTGTTGCATCCTCAATGCTAACAAAGTGACTAATGCTAACACTGGCTAAAGTAATGAATGAGTGGGTAGGTGAGAGGGTGGGTGGCTGGATGAACAAATGAAACCAACAAACGAAGAGGAAATTGACGCCATGTGGTCTGTGAAATGTTTCTTGGGAGGCCTTGTACAAAAATAACAAAAACACCTTTTTATTTCACTGTTTCCTTCCTCAAATTCCAATAAATTTCTATTCCATGAACCACTTTAAGTCACAAGTTCAATTCAATGGACCATAAAGAATAAAAACTGTGAAACAGTGAAACTGAAGGAAGCCTAAAGCCAAAAGTAGTGTGTTCTCTAGAAAGCACTCCTCTTGCCTTTTAAAGAGTGGCTTATACCAAAACCTTCTTTATCCTTGATTCAGGAAACATTCAGCTTACTTTATATAGTTGTTAAGGAAAATGATTCTGGCTCAAGTACGAATGCCTCATTTATACTGTGTATCTTCCCACCAGGTTGCATTATTAACAGTGCTGAAAATTTAATTCTGTCTTAAATGTGTTAGGGGAGCTCATTATTTAAAAGAAACATAGATATATCCTCTAATGCAACAAATAATTTGGCAACATGGTCCATAAATCTAGATTTCCACACTTATAACTTTCACTATTTTATAAATCCAGATATTCATATGCCAAGTTTCGAGCAGTGAACTCTGTGATGATCCCTCAGGACAAAGAAGCTGAAAAGCCAACAGGAGAGCATGCCAAAACCATCTTTTAACCCTTCCTGCTGGAATCACGACACAAGTCAGGCCCACTTCAGAAGCAGCTCTGCCTCTGCCAAATAAATGAAAGGAATTCTAGGAGGTCTACCTGCTGGTCCTGCCCTGCCCACACACCTCAGTTCCTCATCTGTGAAGTTATTACAGAGAACCTCAGTTCCTGTACAATCTAATTTCCTTACCTGTAAACAATGTGTGCTGCTAAAGAATCTGCCTATCAAGTGGGAGACACTAGTTCAATCTCTGAGTTGGGAAGATCCCCTGGAGAAGGAAATGGCACCCCACTCCAGTATTCTGGCCTGGGAAATTCCATGGATAGGGGAGCCTGGTGGGCTACTGTCCATGGAGGTCACAAAGAGTCAGATACAACTTAGCAACTGAACAGTAAAAATGTATTTCTTGGGTGTGGAAGCACCACATACTAGCAGAAGTAGCAAATCAGGAGTCAAACAATGGATTGCTGGGTGACATTGAGAACGCAACTGATGCTAGACACTGTCTGTTTTTATTGGCATCGATTCATATTATTATAGGAAAAAAGATGCAGAGAATTGCTCATTAAAGCAGTTTACAGATGAAGTTTGTAAGCTTCTCAATATGTTCACGGTGTGGCAGTCCAGTTTCAGTGTCTAACTGGTCTAGCCCTACTGATAGAGACAACTAGCTTAGGGAAAGAGACTGTGAAAGCAATGTCTGTTCCAAATTTGAGCTATTTTCTCAAGCTCTATTCTTCCATGTCCCCCCTCTCTCAGCCAAACTGACCTTACCTCCACTTTAATTTATAAAATGGAAGCAACTTCGACTTTCAATGTAATTAGCCTAATCTGTGTCTGCCCTCAAATTTTTCTCTTATGGGGCATTAATCTCTACCCTTTCCTCCTGGGCTCTGGATTCCATTCTCTTCAGACTTCTCTAATGCAACAAATAATTTGGCAACATGGTCCATAAATCTAGATTTCCACACTTATAACTTTCACTATTTTATAAATCCAGATATTCATATGCCAAGTTTCGAGCAGTGAACTCTGTGATGATCCCTCAGGACAAAGAAGCTGAAAAGCCAACAGGAGAGCATGCCAAAACCATCTTTTAACCCTTCCTGCTGGAATCACGACACAAGTCAGGCCCACTTCAGAAGCAGCTCTGCCTCTGCCAAATAAATGAAAGGAATTCTAGGAGGTCTACCTGCTGGTCCTGCCCTGCCCACACACCTCAGTTCCTCATCTGTGAAGTTATTACAGAGAACCTCAGTTCCTGTACAATCTAATTTCCTTACCTGTAAACAATGTGTGCTGCTAAAGAATCTGCCTATCAAGTGGGAGACACTAGTTCAATCTCTGAGTTGGGAAGATCCCCTGGAGAAGGAAATGGCACCCCACTCCAGTATTCTGGCCTGGGAAATTCCATGGATAGGGGAGCCTGGTGGGCTACTGTCCATGGAGGTCACAAAGAGTCAGATACAACTTAGCAACTGAACAGTAAAAATGTATTTCTTGGGTGTGGAAGCACCACATACTAGCAGAAGTAGCAAATCAGGAGTCAAACAATGGATTGCTGGGTGACATTGAGAACGCAACTGATGCTAGACACTGTCTGTTTTTATTGGCATCGATTCATATTATTATAGGAAAAAAGATGCAGAGAATTGCTCATTAAAGCAGTTTACAGATGAAGTTTGTAAGCTTCTCAATATGTTCACGGTGTGGCAGTCCAGTTTCAGTGTCTAACTGGTCTAGCCCTACTGATAGAGACAACTAGCTTAGGGAAAGAGACTGTGAAAGCAATGTCTGTTCCAAATTTGAGCTATTTTCTCAAGCTCTATTCTTCCATGTCCCCCCTCTCTCAGCCAAACTGACCTTACCTCCACTTTAATTTATAAAATGGAAGCAACTTCGACTTTCAATGTAATTAGCCTAATCTGTGTCTGCCCTCAAATTTTTCTCCTTCTTATGGGGCTATCATGAAAGTGATGTCTCTACCCTTTCCTCCTGGGCTCTGGATTCCATTCTCTTCAGACTTCTCAGGATTCTTACTGTGATCCCTCTCATCCCTGAATATTCAAAATCTCTCTGACAGCCTTCAAAGCTCTCCACAGAATTAAAAAGAGACATGGCTAACCAGAAGGAACTTGGACTGTGTCCAGCAGGCAAAGAAAATGCAGAAGCTACTGTAGGTCTAAAAGGTAAGCAGAGACATCGATTAGATTGTACAGAATGTCCATAATGGCAAAATAGTCAAATTCTAGATCAGAGTATTTAATCAGTCTTAGCAGACAGGATGAGTGGATGGTTGGCTTGTACTGGCGCTGAGCCCTTTTTATACTACTTTTTGGGGGATGTTGTCTTGTCACTCCATGTGTGTCAATCACAGTCTGAAAAGATCAAAGAGTTCTACTTCCACACAAGGACAAAGAAACAAATCTTTTCACCAATTTCTTATTGACAAATTCTGAGGATTAAAGGGAAGGCTTGAAAGAATCACAGGTCCTGGTATGCCCTTGATATGCCTGACTTGGCCTCATAGGGCTTTTAAAATCATAAAGAGAAGTGTTATCTTTTCCACAGAGCTGCATATGAGTTTCCTCCCAATTGCAAATACATTCAATATCCCCAATAGGGTGAGAACAGTTGGGGACATAAAAAATTAAAGGTAATTTTAGTTTTGGCAAAACTGGTTAGAGAGTTCCTTCACAGTCATTATGAGCCATTACTGACTGCATTATAGAAACAATCCACAAAAGCCAAGCTTTGGCCACTTGATTAGGACATATGGTGGCTGCTCTAATATTAAGGGAACTGCACTATCAAAGCAGAGCTAAATCAGGGGGGAAATGGTGCCCAAATCTCAACCCTAAAAACTAAATGTTTGAATGTTCAATGGCTTGGTTAATTTTTTCAAAAAGCAAAAATTCCCCCAGGAAAAGGGTAACCTGATTTCATTTCTGCCACAAGGTTCTTCTCGAAACCAAACTGAATTCTCTGAAAATAGGGAATTGAAATATATGATTAAAGAAGAGCTCACACATCTGCGTGCTATATTCCAGCCAAGTAATCACCAGGCACCAGTCCTTTTCTGCAAATGTTCCTCGTTAAAGGTGACTCAATGTGCAGCAACCCCCCCGAGGAATGGTCAGTACCTGACAAATAATTTTAGAATGAGGGTTATGGTAAGTATCTAATTTCCTATGTGTAGTTAAGACAGACTAAATGCAAACCCACCAGTCCCTCAAGGGAGATCTTGAAAAATAAACCTTATCTGTAGAGAAGTAGAAAGAAGGTTCCAAGTAGGAGTGAAAGAATGAGGAAAGGTACAAAGCAACAGGATATTTGAAAGTCTCTAGACAACCTTGCAAATTTTTCAAATGGTTCAGTTGCTTACTATCACATATATAATCACAGAGATACATTTACATTCAACATCAGATGATGATCAAATAGAGGTAGAAAAACTATGTTTATATGCAATTTTCAAAAAGTTTTAGGGTATATATGCAGATGCCTAAACTCCCTACAAATATTGTCAAAGGATTCGAACAAGTTTGGAAAACTCTGCCTCAACCATACAATCCTGCAGCATTTTGTTTTAAACTCAGTTTTCTCTCTAACTGAATTTTACTATAATTTATCTGTGTGTATCTTTCCGACAGCAAAAGACAGTGCATGTTTCCAGAGGTAGACTATACATCTTATTTATCTCTGACTTCTCAGGGCCTAGATTATTCTTGCAGAAGAATTAGTGAATAAACTAACGTCCCTTGTCCCATCTTTTTAAAGCGGAAACTGAGGGACCATTCATGAAAACTCCTCTAAGGCAAGGAATAGGATAATATTAATGTAACTTTTGCATATTAATTTTCTCATCAATAATATAGAAAGAGGGCTTCCCTGGTGGTCCAGTGGGTAAGGACACTGCCTTGCAGTACAAAGGGCGCTGGTTCAATCTCTATCCTGGGAAGATTCCATGTGCCCATGGAGCGGCTGGACTGATGTGTCCAACTACTGAGCCGGAGTTCTGGAGCGCATGTGCCTAGAGCCCGTACTCTGCAATGAGAGAGGCCCCTGCGATGTGAGGCCCACACAGGCCAAAGAACAAAGATAAATAAATGAAAGATCAACAGAAGTGGCCAAAAAGAAAAAGAAAAAAAAATAATATACAAAGAAAAGAACAAGATTCCACTGGTAACTTGTGGAGCAGTCCTGGCCCAGCTGCTATGAGTAATGAGGCATTGGTTTCCTTTTCTATAAAATAGGGTTATCTGCTACTTGAGAAAACAAAGTTGTTTGGTTCCTTATTTTTTCTAAGTAAATTAAATGTTCCTGGTTCCTCAATGTATTACCATTCAGACATACGTGATTCCACTGACCATTACTAAATAAAATAAAAACACAGGAGCCAAGACCCAGTCTTTTCTTTATTTTGGAACAGAATTCAGGGCCTCAGAGCATAACAGTGGTGTCTTTTTCAATTCTCACTGGCCGACCTAATTCCTTCTTAGAGACTCAGTAGTGATATTTACAACTCATTTTGGTTTCGAGAAAAAATATTCACTATAGTTTCCTCTGTCTATAAAGCTAAAGCAAATTCCATGGACTAATTTATTGTATGAAGGTCCCTGTTGTTTTATTAAGGTCAAAACTTAATGGAGAGAAATGTCACTAAAATTTGTAAATTTAGCCATAGATTATACTCATTTGTCTTGTCTGTCACCTAATAATAAGCTAACAAAATTCCAATAAATAAACAGACTAAGGTTCTTGGAGCTTAACCAAATGGCGATGTATCTGAAGCATAAATGAGCCAATTTTCACAACTGGGGTGACACTGAATATTCAACATGCTAGAGTCTTAAATCCCAGAGACAAATCAATACCATTTTTTTCCATACTGATTAGGCTGTAGTAGACGATGATAGAGAATAAAGACCACTGGGTAGTTTTATAGAGAAGGCTTCATTCATGGAGAAGCCAGACTCTGAGGTGGAAAAAGGAAGCATCTGCTTCAAGAAATGTGACACACATGGAAACCACTGCAGAGCTCTGTTAAAATGGCTCATCAAAATTTTAAGCCTTATTAACGAAAAGCTCATGACCTTGATGGGCCACTACTGATTCCAAATCTTACAATCTACCGATCTTGGTTGGGGAAATACACAGAAGAGTCAACTTCCACTGTTGCACTTTGCTTTCCAGACTTTTAAATGCCTCTGCCTCTGGACCTTGACCAATTACAAGTGACCTGGGGCCACAATCTTGTCACAGCACTGCTCTCCTAAGCAAAAGGCTTGGAGAGCATGCTATCTGGATGTCTTCCTGTCACTGTTTGGCTTGACTACAAGACACATTTCCTAATTCTATTCATCGGGGGCAGAGAGCCCTAAGCAAATGTTGCACTTCACCAAATAAGAAGTAAAGGTCTTCCCCTTAGGGAATTTCTTATCTGAATAAAAATAAAGGGAGCTTTAGGAGTTGATAAATACTTTACTTGGCAGTTTTCAAAATTCAGGGCCTCAGAGCATAACAGTGGTGTCTTTTCAATTCTCACTGGCCGACCTAATTCCTTCTTAGAGACTCAGTAGTGATATTTACAACTCATTTTGGTTTCGAGAAAAAATATTCACTATAGTTTCCTCTGTCTATAAAGCTAAAGCAAATTCCATGGACTAATTTATTGTATGAAGGTCCCTGTTGTTTTATTAAGGTCAAAACTTAATGGAGAGAAATGTCACTAAAATTTGTAAATTTAGCCATAGATTATACTCATTTGTCTTGTCTGTCACCTAATAATAAGCTAACAAAATTCCAATAAATAAACAGACTAAGGTTCTTGGAGCTTAACCAAATGGCGATGTATCTGAAGCATAAATGAGCCAATTTTCACAACTGGGGTGACACTGAATATTCAACATGCTAGAGTCTTAAATCCCAGAGACAAATCAATACCATTTTTTTCCATACTGATTAGGCTGTAGTAGACGATGATAGAGAATAAAGACCACTGGGTAGTTTTATAGAGAAGGCTTCATTCATGGAGAAGCCAGACTCTGAGGTGGAAAAAGGAAGCATCTGCTTCAAGAAATGTGACACACATGGAAACCACTGCAGAGCTCTGTTAAAATGGCTCATCAAAATTTTAAGCCTTATTAACGAAAAGCTCATGACCTTGATGGGCCACTACTGATTCCAAATCTTACAATCTACCGATCTTGGTTGGGGAAATACACAGAAGAGTCAACTTCCACTGTTGCACTTTGCTTTCCAGACTTTTAAATGCCTCTGCCTCTGGACCTTGACCAATTACAAGTGACCTGGGGCCACAATCTTGTCACAGCACTGCTCTCCTAAGCAAAAGGCTTGGAGAGCATGCTATCTGGATGTCTTCCTGTCACTGTTTGGCTTGACTACAAGACACATTTCCTAATTCTATTCATCGGGGGCAGAGAGCCCTAAGCAAATGTTGCACTTCACCAAATAAGAAGTAAAGGTCTTCCCCTTAGGGAATTTCTTATCTGAATAAAAATAAAGGGAGCTTTAGGAGTTGATAAATACTTTACTTGGCAGTTTTCAAGACAGATGCCAGGACCAGGGATTTCTGAGGATGGAGATGAACAAGAAAAGGAAATCTTAAAGCATGAGCAAGGTGAAGAAAAGACATGAGAGTATGAAGTGATTAAAACTCACTGCCTTCTTCAAGTGGCTTCTTAGGAGAGACAGTTTGGCTAAATGAAGTAAAGGAAATGCTAGATTTAAAAATTACCTATGCATTTATTTCTTGGGTTTTTACACTGGATTGGCAAGTATGGGATAAGAGCAGAGCTAGTGAATTGGCTGTCATCTGCATTGTCCTATTTGACGTAAAGGTCAGGCCATCTCTGATGTCACTACAGACTGTCAGAAGAACCAAAGCATATTTATGGAACATTTCAGCATGAGCATCTTCAGGAAGGTCCTTGGACATACTGAAGTAATTTCTTAACAGATTACATTTGAGAAAGCATTTGACAAGAAAGAAAAAGAAGAAATAGTCAAATACAATTCCAAATAAACATTTATTACATTAGGCGGGGACTCCATTTCTCCCTCCAGGATAAATGAGTTACTGAATAAACAGAGCAGTTATTATAAGTCAATTCTTCCTATAGCCTTTTTCATGAAAGCAAATTATTGTGAAAGTTGATCATAATCTGTTATCTACACGGAAATTTGAAAAACTGTAGAAACTATCAGACAAATTCATTCTCATAAGTAAGCGTACCAAATTACATACAGAGAGCATAGGGAGCAGGAGCCAAGTCGTGGACGGCAGGGATAGATTTGTCTTATTAATGTAGTTCTTTTCACATATACTTTAAATACCTTTGAGCACATTACCATCTGTGTGTATTCTACTAATGAGCTGCAGCCTCCATGAAGGTCAGTCACTTAGCATTGATTAGTTAGATGGAGACTGCTTCATTCCAAGCCATTAATGAGGCACACTCTCTCAGTAAGTTGAATCTTCCTCTTGTTAATGTGAGTAATCTATAAATGAGCCTTGAGCATATCCTGTGGAAGCCTGCTTGCCAGTGAAACTGAGACAGGGCACAGAAGCTCACCACAAGCTGCACTGGCAATGCCATGACACTTGGATGTACTAATAGTGGGTAACAAGCAACACTAACCTCCTGAGCAGGTCCCTCTGTCTACATCTTTTCACTCTTTTCTGGGGGGGAGGGTGGACTTTTCTAAGAGAGGCCCTTGTCAAAGAAATATCACTGGGCAGCTTCCTTTATCTAATTACCAAGAAGTAATCTTGGAGGTTTTATACTGTGTGCTGTCTTTCTGCTACCTCTGCCTAAATCAAGCCTCCCACCGGCCCAGAGGACTCTGAATTAGGCAAGCAAGTGCCTCATTTAAGAGCCTAGTTAATGCATCGCAATCATGGTTTCCTTTGTCAGAGGATCAAGACCATTGTTTTGAAACACAGATCACAGCCAAGCTTGTAATCCTGCTTGCAAAGCAATGAAAATGTGTTCCATGTGTTACGAGAAAGATTAGAGAAAAGAATATGTACAATACCACCTTCATCTTATATAAAAACCTGCCAGCACACAGTATTTACTCTGTGTCATGCTGTGGTTTTTTATTTGCAGGCTTGGCATTCATAAAGACCTTTCCCTTTTTCAGGGTCCTCAGATCTACTCTGAAGGTCAGATGCTACCAGGCTCCTATGGGACTCGGACTTCAGGGCCTAAGGAAAGCTTCCCACAGATATGGCTAATTGAGAAACATATGCTGTAGTGCCTTATTTTGCTTTATCATTTTACTTTGAACTAGAACCTGAAAGATGCTTAATGCTAAGGAGTTTAACAGAATTCACTTAATTATAAAAAAGTTAAATATAAAGAATTTCACACAACATGTTAAAAGAGCAAATACTAAATAATTTTAAAGGATTATTAATTTAAAAATATAAAAGCCAAGTATTGCTATCATTAATCCTCAATTGCTACCAATCAGTGCGGAATCTAATTTAAGCTTTTCCTTCAAAAGCCTCAAATAATAAGAAAAAAATCTTTAGTAGGAAGAGATTATATCAGAAATATTAAATCATTCAGCTGCAACCCCATTATTATCAGACCAGCAGCATAAAGATTCATTTTCACCATTTGTTTCTGAATTCAGACAGGGCACAGAAGCTCACCACAAGCTGCACTGGCAATGCCATGACACTTGGATGTACTAATAGTGGGTAACAAGCAACACTAACCTCCTGAGCAGGTCCCTCTGTCTACATCTTTTCACTCTTTTCTGGGGGGGAGGGTGGACTTTTCTAAGAGAGGCCCTTGTCAAAGAAATATCACTGGGCAGCTTCCTTTATCTAATTACCAAGAAGTAATCTTGGAGGTTTTATACTGTGTGCTGTCTTTCTGCTACCTCTGCCTAAATCAAGCCTCCCACCGGCCCAGAGGACTCTGAATTAGGCAAGCAAGTGCCTCATTTAAGAGCCTAGTTAATGCATCGCAATCATGGTTTCCTTTGTCAGAGGATCAAGACCATTGTTTTGAAACACAGATCACAGCCAAGCTTGTAATCCTGCTTGCAAAGCAATGAAAATGTGTTCCATGTGTTACGAGAAAGATTAGAGAAAAGAATATGTACAATACCACCTTCATCTTATATAAAAACCTGCCAGCACACAGTATTTACTCTGTGTCATGCTGTGGTTTTTTATTTGCAGGCTTGGCATTCATAAAGACCTTTCCCTTTTTCAGGGTCCTCAGATCTACTCTGAAGGTCAGATGCTACCAGGCTCCTATGGGACTCGGACTTCAGGGCCTAAGGAAAGCTTCCCACAGATATGGCTAATTGAGAAACATATGCTGTAGTGCCTTATTTTGCTTTATCATTTTACTTTGAACTAGAACCTGAAAGATGCTTAATGCTAAGGAGTTTAACAGAATTCACTTAATTATAAAAAAAAGTTAAATATAAAGAATTTCACACAACATGTTAAAAGAGCAAATACTAAATAATTTTAAAGGATTATTAATTTAAAAATATAAAAGCCAAGTATTGCTATCATTAATCCTCAATTGCTACCAATCAGTGCGGAATCTAATTTAAGCTTTTCCTTCAAAAGCCTCAAATAATAAGAAAAAAATCTTTAGTAGGAAGAGATTATATCAGAAATATTAAATCATTCAGCTGCAACCCCATTATTATCAGACCAGCAGCATAAAGATTCATTTTCATTGCTTCATTCATTCAGAAAATGTTTGCTGAATCCCTGTCATGCATCAGGTACTGCATTAAGCACTGGGGTGCACTGGTGAACAGACATGGTCTCTGCTCTCATAAAACCCATAGTCTAGTGGGAGGATGGGCTTCCCAGATGGTGCACTGGTAAAGAATCTGCCTGCTAAGGCAGGAAGACACAAGAGAGGCAGGTTCAGTCCCTGAGTTGGGAAGATCTCCTGGACTAGGAAAAGGCAAGATGCTCTAGCATTCTTGCCTGGAAAATCCCAAGGACAGAGAAACCTGTCACAAAGGGTCAAACATGACTGAAGCAGACACACAACAACAACCATGGGGAGATAGTCACAGACAAACGCTATGAGGAGGGAGCATTTAAGCAAAGAGATGAAGGATTAGAAGGAATAGCAAGAAAGGTGAAAGGTCATTCTAGATGGAAGGAAGAAAACACTCCTTGAAGAAGAATTAACCCAAACAGCAGAAAAATTAACAATGTGGATGGATAGAGCAGACAGCCTGGTAGGAAAATGACTGGCAATAAGTCTACAGAGATTGGTAGAGTTCATGTCAAACAGAGTTTTATTGGCCACAGTAAAGTGTTTGTTTTATTCTGACTATGGCTGAAAGTTTGAAGAATCTTTGGCAAAATAGTAGTAAATGCAATTTTGTTTACTGTTTGAGTATTTGTTTATGATAACTGGATATAGCATACCAAATGACTTAGAGGAACATAAAGAGGAAAGCTGGAATTTTAATTAATGTTGAATATAACCAAGATGCTTATTAATTAAAACTTAATTAAAAAAAAAGTAAAAAATAAAGAATTTCACACAACATGTTAAAAGAGCAAATACTAAATAATTTTAAAGGATTATTAATTTAAAAATATAAAAGCCAAGTATTGCTATCATTAATCCTCAATTGCTACCAATCAGTGCGGAATCTAATTTAAGCTTTTCCTTCAAAAGCCTCAAATAATAAGAAAAAAATCTTTAGTAGGAAGAGATTATATCAGAAATATTAAATCATTCAGCTGCAACCCCATTATTATCAGACCAGCAGCATAAAGATTCATTTTCATTGCTTCATTCATTCAGAAAATGTTTGCTGAATCCCTGTCATGCATCAGGTACTGCATTAAGCACTGGGGTGCACTGGTGAACAGACATGGTCTCTGCTCTCATAAAACCCATAGTCTAGTGGGAGGATGGGCTTCCCAGATGGTGCACTGGTAAAGAATCTGCCTGCTAAGGCAGGAAGACACAAGAGAGGCAGGTTCAGTCCCTGAGTTGGGAAGATCTCCTGGACTAGGAAAAGGCAAGATGCTCTAGCATTCTTGCCTGGAAAATCCCAAGGACAGAGAAACCTGTCACAAAGGGTCAAACATGACTGAAGCAGACACACAACAACAACCATGGGGAGATAGTCACAGACAAACGCTATGAGGAGGGAGCATTTAAGCAAAGAGATGAAGGATTAGAAGGAATAGCAAGAAAGGTGAAAGGTCATTCTAGATGGAAGGAAGAAAACACTCCTTGAAGAAGAATTAACCCAAACAGCAGAAAAATTAACAATGTGGATGGATAGAGCAGACAGCCTGGTAGGAAAATGACTGGCAATAAGTCTACAGAGATTGGTAGAGTTCATGTCAAACAGAGTTTTATTGGCCACAGTAAAGTGTTTGTTTTATTCTGACTATGGCTGAAAGTTTGAAGAATCTTTGGCAAAATAGTAGTAAATGCAATTTTGTTTACTGTTTGAGTATTTGTTTATGATAACTGGATATAGCATACCAAATGACTTAGAGGAACATAAAGAGGAAAGCTGGAAGATCAGTTTAGTTCAGTTGCTCAGTCATGTCTGACTCTTTGCAACCCCATGGACTGCAGCATGCCAGGCTTCCCTATCCTTGACCATTCCTGGAGCCTGCTCAAACTCATATCCATTGACTCAACGACACCATCCAACCATCTCATCCTCTGTAATCCCCTTCTCCTTTTGCCTTCCATTTTTCCCAACATGAAGATTTTTTCAAATGAGTCACCTCCTGGACAGCAAGGAGATCAAATCAATCAATCCTAAAGGAAATCAACCCTGAATATTCATTTGAAGGAATGATACTGAAGCTCCAATACTTTGGTCACCTGATGCAAACAGTTGATACATTGGAATAGACCCTGATGCTGGAAAAGCCTGAAGGCAGGAGAAGGGGTCGACAAAGGATGAGATGATAGGATGGCATCACCAATTCAATGGACATGAACTTGGGCAAACTCCAGAAGATAGTAAGGGATAGGGAGGCCATGTGTGCTGCAGTTCATGTGGTCATAAACAGTCAGACAAGATTGAGTGACTGAACAACAACAGTTTATGTAAAGCATGATGGTGACTTGGACTTGGGTATATTTGAGGCATAGACCCAGTTTTCCATGGAACAGATATAAACCTACAAGTTGTTTCAGGACTAGGTAGTGTGGGTTATTTAGGGAAAGGTCAAGTCTAGGACAAAGACAGAAGATACCAGTGGGGGGCACAGCAGGAAACTTTCCATGCTCCAACAAACTTGGAAAAGCACCATACACTAAGTTCCTCTTGGAGTTCATAAAATGAACTAGCACAGCAAAGTCTCTGATAAGTCTTTTGTTGTTTGTTGTTTTTTTTTTTTTTTTTAATTCGCTTTAATTACCTTTACCCAGTATTTTCAAACCTTTTAACTATAGAATCTTTTGCTTTATGTAATATATGAGATGGCTGTTTTCAGAGTTAAAGGAGATCCTATGTGTTATAAGTGGTCAACATGAGACCTAGCACACAGTAACTGAATGGGTGTTAGTTCTGGCAGTTGTTGCTGGAATTATCATTTGTTTGCTTCCAGAAACAAGTCATAACACCTAGCACCAGATTTAAGAAGCACCAGTTTATTTTGCAAACTACTTGAGAAGTTTGGTTTCTGTGTTGGGAGAGCCCAGGCCCAACTGTTCAGTTCTGCCTTGCTTGATCAGCAACACTATAAGTGTGTTTTTTGTCATCAAACAGGGCTCCATCTTCACTATGAACAGAGAAACTACCATAAGTAAAGGGTTACGGGGAGCCTTAAAAACAGAGATGACCAGGAACTTAATTATCCAGGCACTATTTACTTAGTGATTCTGCCCTCTCCAGGAAACTCCAGGCCATGAGTGTTTGAAGCTCAGAGCAAGCAAACAAATTCTAAAAGATTACAGCCAAACTTCCACTTCCCCTTAGACCACAGGGTTTTAAGTGGCATGCCCTTCTTAAGAAATTATTTTTTTTACATCAGGCTTAAAATGGAAGGCATAGATGGAAGGCTTTTTAAATTTAATTTTCATTTTATATTAGAGTATATAAATATTATATATTTATATACTATATATATACTATATATCATATAGTATATATTAGAGTATTATTACAATGTTGTGTTAATTTGTAGTATACAGCAAAGTGATGTTTTGATATCAAAACAGCTACCTTCTCATATTTCTTTTTAAAGCATTGAAGGGAGTCAAAAAGTTCTTATTTCTAGTTATAAAGTGAATGAACTATGAGCATATAATATATAACATGGAAACTATATTCAATTGTATTGTAATGCAAATTTGAAAGTTGCTAAGAGGGTAGATCTTAAAAGTTCTCATTACAAAAACAATCAGTGGCTACATATGGTAACAAATGTTAAGTGGATTTATTGTGGTAATCATCTCTGAATAAACATAAATACTGAATACCTACTTTAAACTAATGTATTGTCATATCTGCACGTGTGCCTACCAAGTTGCTTCAGTTGTGTTTGACTATTTGCAACCCTATGGACCATAGCCCACCAGGCTTCTCTGTCCATGGGATTCTCCAGGCAAGAGTACTGGAGTGGGTTGCCATGCCCTGCTCCAGGAGATATTGTATTACAGTACCGCAATTAAAACTATGTGTGTGTGTGTGTGTGTGTATACACAATTATCACTGAAGTATATTTTAAAACATTTCCCTATATTCAACACAAAATTTAATATGCTTTCAAGTTATGCATTAAAGGCCTCTATTTGCCAAGAGTGAAAAATAAGGATAGTATGTGCAGGTTTGCTCAGTTATATCTTATTCCTCTATGAACATAATCTTTCATGAAATGACATGACTATTTCATGACACCTTACACGCTAAAGAAAACTACAGGTGACCACTAGTTATGGAAAAGGAGAGAAGTAAAATGAGAGAAATAATAAAATCTACTGCCTAGCACTATCCGTTACACTTTAAAAAAATGAAATGCTTTCTCTGTCCAAAAGAGAAAAGCCAAAACTCCATCTTTGGGACTGCTACCACTTCCATTTTGTTTATAATGACTAAGAAAATTTGATACAGAATATAACAGTAGCAACAATATAACTGCCATCTACTGAATAGCAAGCATAATACGCCAAGCCCTGTGTAAATGTTCTATCTGCATATCTTTCCCAATTCGTATATTAGCAATAGATTTTACAGACAAAGCATTAGTGATTCAGCAATGTACTTGAGGTTTCACAGATAGCTGTGTGTGTGTGTGCTTAGTCAAGTCCAACTCTGCAACTCTGTGGACTATATAACCTGACAGGTTCCTCTGTCCAAGGAATTCTCCAAGCAAGAATACTGGAGTGGTTGCCATTCCCTTCTCCAGGGGATCTTCCTGACCCAGGGATCAAACTCAGTCTCCTGAATTGCAGGCAGACAGATGGCTACCTACTGTATATATTAGATTTAAACCTGGATGGATATGGCTCCAGAGCAAGTCCTCTTTCTATTACCTCTTCCTAACTACTTACTAACTTAGCTGAACAGGTACCTACAGCAAAGACAAACAATGTATGTATCCTGTGCAGATGCAAATGAATAAGAGCTTATCTTACATCAAGCAGAGAATAAATTTAAAAGATTAATATGGAACAAAACAGGAATGATGTCCTATAGCTCAATTAATCATGGAAGTCTTCTTGAAAAATGAGGATTGGAGATAACGTTCCAGTGGACTTCCAATGTTACTCCATTTCTGTCAGTTAAAAGAATCGGAATATCCTTTTACCTCTTGCACATGTTTAAAATGAGTATTTTATTTTTACTTATTGAAAAAGTTAAGGCAGAAGCCTCAATTCCATATAGCAATTATTAATCAATTATACAGTCTTTATATGTTTGCCTTCCTTCTGCTCTCTCATTCTGCCCATATTAACACATTTCTTTTTATTACTGAAGCATAGTATATTTATAATATTGTGTTATTAATAGTTACAGGTATATAGAAAAGTGACTGTTTTTCCAGATTCATTTCCATTATAGGTTATTACAAGATACTGAATATAATTCCTGTGCTTTACCATAAATCTTTGTTGTTTATCTATTTTAGGTATAGTAGCTTGTTCTTGTTAATCTGATATCTTAATTTGTCCCTCCTTCTCCCCTTTGGTAAACACTAGTTTCTTTATGAGTTTGTTTTGTTCTGTAGATTAATTTGTATTATTTTTTAAATTCCACATATAAGAGGTATCATAGTATTTCTCTTTCTCTGATTTCATTGACTATATAAATATTCTCTACATCTATCCACATTGCTACAAATGGCAATATTTCATTCCTTTTTGTGGCTAAGTAATATTCCATTGTGTGTGTGTGTGTGTGTGTGTGTGTGTGTGTGTGTATGTACCACATGTTGTTAAGCCAATCATCTGCCAATGGGCACTAAAGTTGTTTCCCTTTCTTGGCTATTGTAAATACTATTCCTAACAATAATGGAGGGCTTCCCCTGGTGGCACAGTGGGTAAGGACACCACCTTGCTAGGGCAAGGGGCGCCGGTTCGATCCCTGGCCTGGGAAGATTCCACATACGGCTCATTTAGGGGTATCCTGGGGGCCAGACCCCTTTCTATTACCTCTTCCTAACTACTTACTAACTTAGCTGAACAGGTACCTACAGCAAAGACAAACAATGTATGTATCCTGTGCAGATGCAAATGAATAAGAGCTTATCTTACATCAAGCAGAGAATAAATTTAAAAGATTAATATGGAACAAAACAGGAATGATGTCCTATAGCTCAATTAATCATGGAAGTCTTCTTGAAAAATGAGGATTGGAGATAACGTTCCAGTGGACTTCCAATGTTACTCCATTTCTGTCAGTTAAAAGAATCGGAATATCCTTTTACCTCTTGCACATGTTTAAAATGAGTATTTTATTTTTACTTATTGAAAAAGTTAAGGCAGAAGCCTCAATTCCATATAGCAATTATTAATCAATTATACAGTCTTTATATGTTTGCCTTCCTTCTGCTCTCTCATTCTGCCCATATTAACACATTTCTTTTTATTACTGAAGCATAGTATATTTATAATATTGTGTTATTAATAGTTACAGGTATATAGAAAAGTGACTGTTTTTCCAGATTCATTTCCATTATAGGTTATTACAAGATACTGAATATAATTCCTGTGCTTTACCATAAATCTTTGTTGTTTATCTATTTTAGGTATAGTAGCTTGTTCTTGTTAATCTGATATCTTAATTTGTCCCTCCTTCTCCCCTTTGGTAAACACTAGTTTCTTTATGAGTTTGTTTTGTTCTGTAGATTAATTTGTATTATTTTTTAAATTCCACATATAAGAGGTATCATAGTATTTCTCTTTCTCTGATTTCATTGACTATATAAATATTCTCTACATCTATCCACATTGCTACAAATGGCAATATTTCATTCCTTTTTGTGGCTAAGTAATATTCCATTGTGTGTGTGTGTGTGTGTGTGTGTGTGTGTGTGTGTGTGTACCACATGTTGTTAAGCCAATCATCTGCCAATGGGCACTAAAGTTGTTTCCCTTTCTTGGCTATTGTAAATACTATTCCTAACAATAATGGAGGGCTTCCCCTGGTGGCACAGTGGGTAAGGACACCACCTTGCTAGGGCAAGGGGCGCCGGTTCGATCCCTGGCCTGGGAAGATTCCACATACCGCGGAGCAACTGGACTGATGTGTCCAATTACGGAGCCGGAGCACTGGACCTCTGGAGCGCATGCGCCCAGAGCCGGCGCTCTGCAACGACAGACACCACCGCGATGGGAGGCCCACAGGAGCCAAAGAACAAAGACGGATGAAAATGGAGAAATGAAAGACCAATAGAAGTGGCCCGCCCGCTCCCCTCCCTCCCCAACACGACCCCTGCCCAAAATAAATAAATAAATAAATCTTTAAAAAAAAAAAAAAAACAATAATGGAGTGCAGTTGCCTTCTCAAACTAAAGTTTTCAGTCTTTCTGAAAAAGACTGAAAATACCCACTCCTGGGATTGCAGAATCATATGGTAGCCCTATTTTTAGTCTTTTAAGGAACCTCCATACTATTCTCCATAGTGGCTATACTAATTTACATTTCCACCAACAGTGTAGGAGGGTTCCTTTTTCCCTACATCCTCTCCAGAATTTATCATTTATAGACTTAGAAAAAAAATTAATTGAAGTATAGTTGATTTACAATGTTATGTTAGTCACTACTGCACATTTTTAGACTTTTATATGATAGCCATTCTGACCAGTGTGAGGTGATAACTCATCGTAGTTTTGATTTTCATTTCTCTGATAATTAGAAGAGGTGGGCATCATTTCATGTGCCTGTTCATCATTTGTATATTTTCTCTGTAAACATGTCTATTTGGGTCTTCTATCCCTTTTTTGATTGGGCTGTTTTTGGACATGGAGTTCTGTGAGCTGTTTGTATATTTTGGATATTAACCCCTACTTGCCTGTGTTGTTTACAAATATTTTCTCACATTCCATAGGTTTTCATTCTGTTGGTAGTTTCCTCTCCTGTCCAAAAGCTTTTAAGTTTGAACACGTCCTACTTGTTTATTTTGGCTTTTATTTCCTTTGCCTTGGGCAACTGATCTAAGAAAATACCGCTACAATTTATGTAGACGAATGTTTCGCCTATGTTCTCTTCTAGGAGTTTTATGGTGCCACATCTTATTTTTAAGTCTTTAAACCATTTTAAATGGTTTCAAATATTTTTGAAACAAAGAATGCCAATCTTTGAGCTGAAAGAAAAAATAAAAGGTATTCTGACTGCCAAAATTGAGACTCCATAACTCCAAACACAGTGCAACCCTAGCTTTGGGGGCAAATAAGAGTGTGGAAGCTACACTGTCAGGTGAACTCTGAATGCAATCTACTCCTGTAGGCAGTCCAAAGTACATATCATTAAAGCAAAGCAAAATAAAGCAATCTTTGGTAAAAAGTCTCTTTATCGTGTATAAATAAACAATGTCACAGTAGTTGCACTGCCAATCATTCCTAACTGCAACTTTTCAACAAGACGACTGAACTATTTGCTGCTTTGTTCCCTTAAGGCCAAGACAGAGGGAACTCTTCAGGTGACCATAAAGATCAGGGCCAAGCACTAGCCATACTTTGGCATTTCCTAGTAAAAGCCTCTAAGTAGCTCAGTAGAAGGCTTTATTAGCACTATACAGTGTCCCTGCAGGATTAGATTGGAACCAGTAACAGGATATATGTGAGGTCTTGTGGAAACTTGATGCTGGCAACCTTCAACTCGGCCACAGATTTATCATGTGACCTTGGGTCAACTCACTCGTTTTTCTTTGACCCTCTAGTTCCACATCTGTGAAGCTGGAATAAAAGCAGTGACCATGCACATGACCCCTAACCACCAGGCAAACAGAAAATGCTACACACGGTCAGTGCTAAATAGTAATAACAAAATCTGAAGGCGAAAAATAGCAGGTCATATTCACTGAAAACCCATCACATTTTGAACCACAGATCAGAGAGGACCTGAAAATAAAACACACTTTCAGGTTCCAATATATTTTCCTCTTTCCTGGTCCATCTCTGAAGTACTATACATCTTCCTGCCAGCCTATTAGGACCACTAATCATGCTTCTTATAGTGAGGGATCGATTGAGTTTGAAAGGATGAGAGATAATAAAATGATAAAATGTACACTCTGAGGGTAACTCTGTTACTTGGATAAATTTAGCTTTCAGTCTATAGGTAGATCATCAATTATAGGAAGTCTAGCTCTAGGCTTTGAGAGGGAAGTATAGGTGGAGAGAAGAATGTATGAACAGAACTCCACAGAGTCCTGTCTAGAACTGTTTATCTACTACCACAATCTCCACAAGAAAGAAAACCAGCTTCTTCTACCACTGGCCTCATAATTTCCATGTTTAACCTAACACAACTGCTGAGCTGATCCGCAGTTAGGTCGCCAACAAAATGGGCCCTTAGAGCAACTGATCAGATGGGCGTGTGGTCAATTTGATTCAATCAGCAACATACAAAGCCAGCAATATTGGACCAGAAAACAGTTGGTAGAATCATTTAAACCACCTTGACAACTAAATTACATCTTCTATGCACTCTCACAATGTCAGTGAATATAGTTTTCAAACACAATCTTTCAGGGAAGCACTATATTAAACAAATGAAATATCAAACTAAAATAAAAGGGAAGATGCCATAGTCGAAGTGAGAGAACCCAGAGTCCCTGCTCACTCTGCCTCTCTTCTGAACAGCCTCCTAGACTGTAACATTTTCAGGAATAAAATCCAGATGTCCAAATTCCTCATCTAGCATTCCTAGATGAGGAATTCCTCATTCATCAATGAGGAATTCGATGAATTGATGAATTGATGAGGAATTTGACGAACCCTATATGAGTTTATCACACACAGTCAAGGTAAGTCAGGTCTCTCTCCCATGGGTGCCGCTACCCTGGGAAGGGAGAATTCAGCACTGGGGCAGCATGTGGAAAGTACAGATCACAATGAGTGAAATGCAGTTCAGGAGAAAGATGGATATGCAGCAGTCCATTCCCTGGACTTGCTGTCTTCTTAGCAGAGAGAGCATGGTCAGCTCCTTACAGAAGCAATACCAGGCCAAACTATTCTAGAAGCAATATCAGGCAATTAGTAGTTAGAAGAGCAAGAAACATTCACATTTGAATGTGGTTTAAACTGCAAAGACAACCTTTAAAATAAGTGTTTTTAATATTTGAGGCAATAGGAAAATCTTTATATATTTATGGAAACTCTCATTTAACTGGAACCTCAGCAATCAGAATGCTCAAATATCCAGATTACTTCTCCTCCTCTCGCCTACAGTTTTGAATAATTATTAGCATTTATGATAGTAACTTTGAGACACTGTAGTTTATAGCAGGGTTTCCCAAACCCTTAAATATATTCACCAACTCATCTACTCAATGAATATTTATTGAGTGCCTATTACTTATTAGGCCCTAACCAAGCACTAGGGAAGCTAAGCTATTCTTGGAGTCCAGTGAAAGTCCTCTTAGAATAACATTTCAGCTGAGACATGAAAATGGGAATTATAGAGGTGAGGATGAGGGCATTAAACAAAGGGATCTCTAAGGGATTTCAAGAGCTAATACTCCATGATTCTATGAGTCTATTTTGCTAAATTACTATATATATATATAAAAATAACAAGACTATTTTGAATTTTAAATTTCCAATACGTATTTTCCTTTAGTCACCAAGTAGTGGCCAGCCATCTATTTTAACTAGTAGCACTTTTTGAGACTCTATTTTATATACATTATATATTTCATATTAATATTATAACATATAATATTAATACATATAATTAATTATATATATTAAATAATCTCTTAACCAGTTTGGTTTCAAATCAAAGGGACACCCTAGTTACAGTTACATCATGAGTTTCACGGAAAACACATTACTGCAGTAATCTAGTTAGTAAGATCAGTTTGTGGATCAATGTATTCTGGCTATATAAAAAGCAAATCACTGTCAAAGGTTAGGTCAAAAAGCTGGAGTTATTTCTATCATTCCATAGGTTCTAAAGTGAACTCTCAAACAGGAGATGTAAAAATGTTTTGAGCAGTGACAACAAAATTGAAATAACTATATAGCCTCACAGATGACTAAGTCTCAAATGACAATGCCCACTTAGATATTTAAGGATGGTCATCTGTCCACTCAGCAAGCAACATCGTTCCTTTTATCGTCATTCTTTCCCAAGAGGGACATATGCCTGACACATAATTACAAAAAAAGATAAAAAGTCAAAGATGAAAGGCAAATCAGCAAAAACCAATGCCAGTCCTGATGTACCATAAAAGTAGGATTTCAAGCCCAAGGGTGGAAACTTAGAATTTGAAGGAGCCTCAAGATATTATCTGGTGAGGCCGTGCCTTAAGTAAGTGAATCTCAGATAGTGAACATGATTCTCTCAATTTAAAAGAAAAGTCCTTCAAATGACGACCTAAATATTAAATCACCTATTCTTCCATGGACACAAAAAAACATCCCTTCATCAAAAATGCCTCATCTCTTTCAAGTCATCCTTTAGACTTCCATGTGTGCATGTGTGTTAGCTGCTCAGTCGTGTCCGACTCTTTAAGACTCCATGGACTGTGCTCAAATTCCAGATATCCAAGGAGAAAAGGATAAGAACTCTCCTGGTGTTAATGAAACTTGTTAATTTTCTCCAATTAGATTCAATCCACCTTTGTGCTTTGACTGGTTTGAAATATCATATAGAGAAATTAGGTACATTCTAAGATGACAGTGAATTCCAGGTTAAGAATCCTTGATATGGAGCAAGTAAGAAGCTGGACAGAACTTAAAGAGGAAGAAGAGGGTGCCCTCATTTCACTGCAAATTGAGATGATAAACTGTTTTGAAATACAGACAGGATCAGAAGCTAAATAGAAGGATGATATAGGTCCCTGAAAGTAGAATTACCCAAAGTCTCATTTTCTAGGAATTTTAAAGATTTCTTTAAGCTTCATGTCATTCTTCATGTGAGTACTGGACCATAAAGAAGGCTGAGCACTGAAGAATTGATGCTTTCCAACAGTGGTGTTGGAGAAGACTCCTGAGAATTCCTTGGACACCAAGGAGATCAAACCAATCAATCCTAAAGGAAATCAACCCTGAATATTCATTGGAAGGACTGATGCTGAAGTTCTAATACTTTGGCCACCTAAACAAAGAGCCAGCTCATTCAAATAGACCCTGATCTTGGGAAAGATTGAAAGCAAAAGAAGAGGGCGGCAGAGGATGAAATGGTTCGATAGCATCACTGAGTCAATGGACATGAATTTGAGCCAACTCCAGGAGATAGTGAAGGACAGGGAATCCTGGTGTGCTACAGTCCATGGGGTCACATAGAGTCAGACACAACTTAGTGACTGAACAATGACATGTCATCGGGTAGCCCCCCCATAATTTTAGGAGCCTGGTGTAAAATGAAAATTCAAGGTCACTTGTTAAAAAACTAAGAATTTCAATATGTCAACAGCAAAGCATTAAGCCAAGTACAGGTCCCTCCTAAACAAGAGGCCCTGTGTGACTAAGTCATATTCTTGTGAAGCCATCCCTGTTTGTTATAAATATTCTCAAAATGATACACCCCCTTTGAAAATGCAATGATAGCTATCAATATATGCACACACAATACACACACACACAGTCTTCACACACAATTCTGCACAGAGTTTCAGGGGGGTTGTGGGTTCATTTAAGCCCTCTCCATAGACTCTATAAAGATCCACTAGATGAGATTGATTCTGTGAGACTAGGAGGCAGAGCTAGGGTCCTTTGGTAGAAGTTTACAAAAGGGCCGATTTGAGCTTCCTAACAACTACAGGCTTTCTAAAATTAAAGAGGATGCTTTACTAAGCACTTGGTCCTGAAAGTATAACTGTCAACTGGACTATCATGTGCGTGCCGTGTTCTACAAGGGATTCCTGCATCGATGGGAGGCTGGATTATATAACCTCTCTGGTGGCTTCCTGTATTAATATATTGTAAGAATAACTCTAAGAGGTGTCTACCCTATAACTTCTCTTTGATCACCTCATTTTCTAATAGTTTGAATATACTTAGTTTCAGCTGTCTTGATTTATTTCCTTTTCCTTGACAAGGTCTTTACCTTCCTGAATGCTAGGTTTACATAAATTAATCTGTAACCTATGGTTTATATAAAATCAGCATGCTAATTTTATGCAAAGTGATACAAAAGATCCATCCTCCAGTGTCTCTGTAGAGGAAAAGATCTGATGCATTCTAATACTTTGGCCACCTAAACAAAGAGCCAGCTCATTCAAATAGACCCTGATCTTGGGAAAGATTGAAAGCAAAAGAAGAGCGGCAGAGGATGAAATGGTTCGATAGCATCACTGAGTCAATGGACATGAATTTGAGCCAACTCCAGGAGATAGTGAAGGACAGGGAATCCTGGTGTGCTACAGTCCATGGGGTCACATAGAGTCAGACACAACTTAGTGACTGAACAATGACATGTCATCGGGTAGCCCCCCCATAATTTTAGGAGCCTGGTGTAAAATGAAAATTCAAGGTCACTTGTTAAAAAACTAAGAATTTCAATATGTCAACAGCAAAGCATTAAGCCAAGTACAGGTCCCTCCTAAACAAGAGGCCCTGTGTGACTAAGTCATATTCTTGTGAAGCCATCCCTGTTTGTTATAAATATTCTCAAAATGATACACCCCCTTTGAAAATGCAATGATAGCTATCAATATATGCACACACAATACACACACACACAGTCTTCACACACAATTCTGCACAGAGTTTCAGGGGGGTTGTGGGTTCATTTAAGCCCTCTCCATAGACTCTATAAAGATCCACTAGATGAGATTGATTCTGTGAGACTAGGAGGCAGAGCTAGGGTCCTTTGGTAGAAGTTTACAAAAGGGCCGATTTGAGCTTCCTAACAACTACAGGCTTTCTAAAATTAAAGAGGATGCTTTACTAAGCACTTGGTCCTGAAAGTATAACTGTCAACTGGACTATCATGTGCGTGCCGTGTTCTACAAGGGATTCCTGCATCGATGGGAGGCTGGATTATATAACCTCTCTGGTGGCTTCCTGTATTAATATATTGTAAGAATAACTCTAAGAGGTGTCTACCCTATAACTTCTCTTTGATCACCTCATTTTCTAATAGTTTGAATATACTTAGTTTCAGCTGTCTTGATTTATTTCCTTTTCCTTGACAAGGTCTTTACCTTCCTGAATGCTAGGTTTACATAAATTAATCTGTAACCTATGGTTTATATAAAATCAGCATGCTAATTTTATGCAAAGTGATACAAAAGATCCATCCTCCAGTGTCTCTGTAGAGGAAAAGATCTGATCACTTTTCTGCATGGACATTCAAAGCAACATAGATAATCAAAACTGTGAAAGGGCATGAAAGCTCATGTTATTAAGAATAATGAAAAGGGCACCAAGTATATGTGAGGGGATCATCTAAGGAAACTGATGATACAAGTCCCTCTATCTAATAAAGCTCAACAAGTCAGAATGTATGACAAACTCCATTTTAAAATATGGGGAATAAGAGTGCAGAAGCAAAAATAATTAAAATCACATTAGAAAAGACGAAGGTAGGAGGAACTAGTACACAGAGCTATTCATTCTCTTCCATGTTCTTGCATGTATAAGAGGGAAGCCTAATGTCCTGGGCCTCAGAAACTGGCATCAGAATTCAGACTCTGGAAGAAGAAACAGAAAGGCCCTCTTCTGACTATAAAACAACTGTAAAAACAAATGTCATTCTGCAACAAACTGTCAAAGGATCTAAAGATGCGTTTGTTCTAACTTTCAGGTCATGATATTCACCATAAATGATGTGTTTCCTATTCATTTTTCCAATCAGCATGATGAACTGATGAACCACACTTTAGTGTTAAACAGAAGCTCTACTCCAGAATTCAAAGGGATAACTAGAAAAAGAAGAGGGAAAAGGACATGGATGGATGGTCCATTAAAAATCCTGTCCTAAGGGCCCCTCTGCTGTACAGTTTTCACTTTATCACATTCAAATTTGATCAGGATCCAAGGTAGATCTCCTAGACTCAAAATCAGATTTTAGATATCTGCTGATTTACTGACCAGCTCTTGAAGAAAGTGGAATTAGTTCTAAGTAAAAAGTAAGCTGAAACTAGTAGCAACAGCTTCGGCCAAGCAGCAACTAGGTGAAACACAAAGAATCTGAGAATGGAACCTAGGGATTGAATACAATGAAAACAGGTACAAGAGGTCTGGGGTTGACATCCAAGGAGAAATAAGAGTGTGACAGAGGAAAAGCTCAAAGAGCCGAAAGACTTGCTATGAACAAAAGTAAAAAGGAAGTATGAGATGCAGCAGCGCTATAAAAGGCTAACTTAGACCTGACAAACCTAGCAACATGCTGATAAAATCAGGTCCTCCTACTCCCCTGACAACTGGGGGTCTAGTTCCTTTACATTGTCATTCCACTGGGTATGGTGGGTAAGGAGGGGAAAAAACACTGTCAAAAGTGTTTCCATTACACGAAGTCACCGCAACAAGAAGTCTGCTCACCTCAACTAGAGAGTAGCCCCTACTCCCTGCAACTAGAGAAGAGCCTGCAGCAGCAGTGAAAACCCAGAATAGTCAACAATAAATGAATAAATAAAATTTTTTTTAAAATTAAGATTATAGAAGATTTGAAAAATATTAACTAATTCTTCTACCCATGGTGGCTTGTGCATGGAAAGGTGTGTGACCTATTTAATTACTGAATAAAAAAATGAATTAAAGAATAAACTAAGAATGATCCTGTATACCATGGATTATATGCCACAAGGCACATACATTTTATCTTCTATGCACTGGGGGGCCAAATGAGTTCTATTTCAGAGGCGAAAGACATTATCATATCTATAATTAAAAGCAAACAAAGTAGTAAAAACACCATGATGGAGGTAATGAGGGCAGAAGAAATCGGAAGCTGAAGACAGAAAGACCAGGGAGGAGGTTTGTACACTCAGGGTTTGGGAGAAAAATAATGAAAGGCTGAACTGGATCAGGTCAGGTAGGAGGAAGAGGAGTGAGGTGGATTGGGAAGATATTTTAGAAGTAGAATTCAAAGAATTTGACAATTACTATGAACATTGTGAAAGACTTGGAGAGCACACCACATATTCTGGCCCCAAAATATAATAAAGCCCCTTTTAACCGAGATACGGTACACAAATGGAAAGGTAGGACTTAAAGAGAAAAGATTAAAATTTCAATTTTGAACTAGTTGGAGTGCAAAGTACCTGTGGGACAGCCAAGTGAAATGTCTAGCAAGAAAATAATGCATGTAACAAGGAAGAGACAGAAAGCCTAGACTGCTAAATCTAGAAGCCTCAAGAGGTCTGGGATTCTTATGTGTGTGCTGTCGCTTCTATTGTGTCTGACTCTTTGCAACCCCAGGGGATGTAACCTGCCAGCCTCCTCTGTTTGTGAGATTATCCCAGTAAGAATACTGGAGTGGGTTGCCAAGCTCTCCTCCAAGGGATCTTCCCAACCCTTTGGTCTAGACCACATCTCCTGCATTGCAGGTGGATTCTTCACCACTGAGTCACCGGAGAAGCCCATCCCTGGCTGCAAATTACAATTACCTTAAGGTTCAAATACACGAAAATAGTACTGATGCCTGGACTTCACTCCACCCTAAATAAATCGGTATTCTCTGGGGGTGAGACTTGTACAAGAATGTGTTTTACAATCTTTACCGTCTGAGCCAGCAGGGAAGCCCCTGTTTTACAATCTTGTGAGGTAACTACAATATGCATCCTGTGTTGAGAAGCATTAATAGGGTAGTTAATACCAAGGGAGTAGAAACTCAGGGAAAGTATGAAGTTGCAGTTAAAAGCAGTATTAGGGGAAAATGCCAGAAAAATGCAATTTTTTAGGGGTAGTTAGGGGAAAGCAAGGTAATGATGGATACTGAAAAGAGTGGCAAGGAAAATATGAACAAACCCTGGACATAAAGCAGTGTCACTTGAGCAAAAGGAGAAGAGAGTGTCAGAAAGATCAGCATGCCCAATAGCATCAAGTGCTCAGTAGTGTCCCAATATATCAGGCAATATTGGTTTAAAGATGAACTAGTCACTGCCTATTGAAGAACGAGGTAGTTCAAACTAAAGGGAAGAAGGGGAGACAGGTCATGCAAATTGTCAATGTTTTGGATACTGCTCAGCTTTGGGTGAGGGCTAGATGTCATAAAAAGAATAAAGGCAATTAAAAACCAAGTGGCTAGGGACAGTGCCAAAGGTAAAAATCTGTCAGACCCATATGTTCAGTCTTTAGCCACTGAACACCTAACTGAAAAGGAGTAACTAGACCTACGCCTCATAATCACCTTCTTTGGGGAAAATGGAAAGATCTAAAGGTAGTTCTATAATAATCTGAGTAGCTCTCATAAACTAGAGGAGCATAGGGAGTAAAGAGGAGGTAGGGAGGGGAGGGTGCTTAGTCCACGTGTCCAAACACGAGCTCAGTCACAGTACAGTCGTCTTTATTCCTTCTCCTGTCAGACTGAAGACAGCCATAGAATCTTAAAGCACTACTTCAGAGCTAGAGAAGGAATGTATTACAGTGCCACCTGCTGGTAATGCTAAGACCAGAAACAGGTTCCTTTTTTTAGTCGTTAATTCCCTGAGGCTGAAGATTGAATAATACTGATAAACTTCATTCTGATAATTGAAGATGGTGCTTTACACAGCAATTTTTTTTTTATTCAAAGACATTTTCAGAGTGGAAAATAAAACTCGGACTGAACCTTCCAATTATAGCAAATGGAAAGCATGTAAACAGAAACATTACACGTCTAAGAAGGTCCCCAGACATAGTCTCTTGTATTCCAGTATAAGGCATCTCAACTCACATTTCCTTTCTAGATGCTCAATATATTTCCTATAAATTTCAAATTGGATATATAGCAAGACACCATCTGTCTAGCTACTCATTTCCGTGCAAATATGTCTCCCCAACTACTTCAATCTCATACTATCCTCCAGACAATCTAGGATACTTGGTACTCAAAAATAGCATTCATTTTAGGCATCCATACATTTGCATCTCTCTGCTAGGACTATCATTCCCATGACTATTCCCAACCCAGTTGTTCATAGTCAATGTCAAGATACCTTTTCACCGAGCCGTCTGTAATCACTCTCACTCCCAGCTACAGATATCCTAGACCTAGATTTGCAATGTAATAGTTGGGGACCTAAGATTAACTTAACTTCCCTAAGATTAAGTCTTATCTATAAAATGAAGATAATGATACCCACACTAAGTGGTAGCATGACACAGAATTTCAGAGAAAGACTGGCCTCAGATAAACCTGGGTTTAAATCCTGGCTCTGCCACAGGGTATCTTTGTTCAGTCTTTAGCCACTGAACACCTAACTGAAAAGGAGTAACTAGACCTCGCCTCATAATCACCTTCTTTGGGGAAAATGGAAAGATCTAAAGGTAGTTCTATAATAATCTGAGTAGCTCTCATAAACTAGAGGAGCATAGGGAGTAAAGAGGAGGTAGGGAGGGGAGGGTGCTTAGTCCACGTGTCCAAACACGAGCTCAGTCACAGTACAGTCGTCTTTATTCCTTCTCCTGTCAGACTGAAGACAGCCATAGAATCTTAAAGCACTACTTCAGAGCTAGAGAAGGAATGTATTACAGTGCCACCTGCTGGTAATGCTAAGACCAGAAACAGGTTCCTTTTTTTAGTCGTTAATTCCCTGAGGCTGAAGATTGAATAATACTGATAAACTTCATTCTGATAATTGAAGATGGTGCTTTACACAGCAATTTTTTTTTTATTCAAAGACATTTTCAGAGTGGAAAATAAAACTCGGACTGAACCTTCCAATTATAGCAAATGGAAAGCATGTAAACAGAAACATTACACGTCTAAGAAGGTCCCCAGACATAGTCTCTTGTATTCCAGTATAAGGCATCTCAACTCACATTTCCTTTCTAGATGCTCAATATATTTCCTATAAATTTCAAATTGGATATATAGCAAGACACCATCTGTCTAGCTACTCATTTCCGTGCAAATATGTCTCCCCAACTACTTCAATCTCATACTATCCTCCAGACAATCTAGGATACTTGGTACTCAAAAATAGCATTCATTTTAGGCATCCATACATTTGCATCTCTCTGCTAGGACTATCATTCCCATGACTATTCCCAACCCAGTTGTTCATAGTCAATGTCAAGATACCTTTTCACCGAGCCGTCTGTAATCACTCTCACTCCCAGCTACAGATATCCTAGACCTAGATTTGCAATGTAATAGTTGGGGACCTAAGATTAACTTAACTTCCCTAAGATTAAGTCTTATCTATAAAATGAAGATAATGATACCCACACTAAGTGGTAGCATGACACAGAATTTCAGAGAAAGACTGGCCTCAGATAAACCTGGGTTTAAATCCTGGCTCTGCACCTTACAATCTATATAGAAGTGGTTAAGTTATTTAGCTGCTCTAAGACACAGTTTCCAAACTTGTAAAATGAGACAATGTAGGACCTACTTACTTACTTACCTCAGTATCTCTGCGTGAGGAGACAATGCTAAATGCCAGGAGAAAGTGCCTGGCATTTAGTAGGACTCACTGTATGTTAGTGTCTCCCTTCCTATATGATTTATTGGATTCCTTGGAGGCAAAGAGCCCTGTCCATTTTTGATCACCTAAGTGCAAGCATCTGTCCAGCACAGAAGCTTTTATACAGTCTGCTTATAGGTTTGGTAAATTAATAAATACCACATTTCTACATCATTCCTTAACAAAATTTAGTTCCAGGCAACCATTGTCTCATTTCTCTATAAAGCAGTGATGCCAAATATGTCACCCATCTCAAGGATCTAATGGGTACCCCTTGAAACCATGAGTTTCTTGTCTGTAGTCATTCAGGGAGAGCACACTTAAGATACAGCTCTCCTAAGTTATACCCAAAGAAGCAGGACTTGACTTTTCTAAGCCTGGGGCAAGGTCAGTGAATGTCAAGGCAATTCTTTTGCAGAACAGTTCTGATGCAACCATCACAAATCAATGGGCTTCTCTATGATAGTTTCAGACAAACATGTGGAAGCAAAAATAGGGCAAGAATCAGAATACGAACAGAAGTTTAAGTTTGCATATTCAATATTTCCGAAACGGACCAGAGGTGGCACACATATTTTAAGAAATCTCTGGGTGATAGTTCTCTCCAAAAGAACAAACTACAGTAGGCATTAATGGTATATTTTTTGTAGAATACATACTTCACTTAGGGCAAATTGTACCTATAGAAGTCAACAGAGCCACAAGGGATGCACTGGAGCCTGACATGCCTATATGCATTGGGTTATGATAGAAATCACCCTAGCAGAAATTATAGACACTCAAAGCTTCTCTACACTCTGGCAAATACTATATCCGTTCATTCCAAAACAACAGAGTAGAAAGGAGCCCATTCACTGCAGTTCTTGGCAGTTCTTGTGGATGGGCTAAATCCCAACATCGAAATTAATAGAATGCTCAATTTATTCTTACTTCCTTTTCATTCTTCCCCCTTATGGACAGTAATAAATTTAACATGATAGCAAGCTTGGTAACTTCTGTATTTGGATGATGCTACAGAGCTGGACAAGAGCCCCACATGGAATGGCTTTCCAGCTTTTAAATTCATTAAATATTTTAATTAGCTTAATTGTCCACACATTTGCATATAAAGAGGCCCATTTTCATAAAGGACTTCAGTATTTCAATCACATCAGATGTTGTTGATGCTGTACAACAACCAAAATAATGATCTTAGGTCTTAACTCACATTCTCTCCTCTTCTATCTGCCATCCTTTGTTGCATAACTGAATGGAATGGCCAGAGCCTTATCCATATGTACTGCCCTGCTGCTAATTTCTCTCTCTCTCTTGCTAGCTTGCTAGTTCACACACACACTTGTAATGGTCTTTGAATCCAAGAAACATACTCATTGTAGCCAACAACAGTGATTTCACTAAACAAAAAACAATTAACATGATGATTTTAAAAAACAATGAGATGTTTTTCATTTGAATTTAGCAAAAATTCCTTAATCGACAATAATGCACAGCTAATAAACATGTAATGAGAAAGGAACTCTGATATACTGTTGGTAGAATACAGATTTGGTACACTGACATTGACAGGCAACTTTCAGCATCTTTCAAAATCTTAAATAAAAAATTCATCTAGTATTTCCACTACTGAAGATCTCTCCTACAAAAACATTTTCTCTTCTGGTGCACTAAGATCCATGTAGTAGGATCATCCTCCTAACACTGTTTTGGAATAGCAAAAACCTAGGGATAAAATCTTAACCTCCATAAATAGAGCACAGGTTGAAATTTACGATAAATCCACACAATGAAAAACAGCACAGTATTTAAATTTGACTTAAATGTGTATTGCCAATAATTGGACATTCTAGGTATAAATATTAAAATTATGTGACAAATCAAGTTGGAAAATAGTATGTGCAATATGAGTCTAAGTTTGAAAAATATTGATACATGATTTAGATCATATAGATATATACCCAAAGAAAATCTCTGGAAGAAACTATAAAACCTGTGGTGATTAGGGCTTCCCTAGTAGCTCTGTGGTAAAGAGTCCACCTACCAATGCAGGAGACACGGGTTTGATTCCTGACTCAGGAAGATCCCACATGCTGCAGAGCAACTGTATTTGGATGATGCTACAGAGCTGGACAAGAGCCCCACATGGAATGGCTTTCCAGCTTTTAAATTCATTAAATATTTTAATTAGCTTAATTGTCCACACATTTGCATATAAAGAGGCCCATTTTCATAAAGGACTTCAGTATTTCAATCACATCAGATGTTGTTGATGCTGTACAACAACCAAAATAATGATCTTAGGTCTTAACTCACATTCTCTCCTCTTCTATCTGCCATCCTTTGTTGCATAACTGAATGGAATGGCCAGAGCCTTATCCATATGTACTGCCCTGCTGCTAATTTCTCTCTCTCTCTTGCTAGCTTGCTAGTTCACACACACACTTGTAATGGTCTTTGAATCCAAGAAACATACTCATTGTAGCCAACAACAGTGATTTCACTAAACAAAAAACAATTAACATGATGATTTTAAAAAACAATGAGATGTTTTTCATTTGAATTTAGCAAAAATTCCTTAATCGACAATAATGCACAGCTAATAAACATGTAATGAGAAAGGAACTCTGATATACTGTTGGTAGAATACAGATTTGGTACACTGACATTGACAGGCAACTTTCAGCATCTTTCAAAATCTTAAATAAAAAATTCATCTAGTATTTCCACTACTGAAGATCTCTCCTACAAAAACATTTTCTCTTCTGGTGCACTAAGATCCATGTAGTAGGATCATCCTCCTAACACTGTTTTGGAATAGCAAAAACCTAGGGATAAAATCTTAACCTCCATAAATAGAGCACAGGTTGAAATTTACGATAAATCCACACAATGAAAAACAGCACAGTATTTAAATTTGACTTAAATGTGTATTGCCAATAATTGGACATTCTAGGTATAAATATTAAAATTATGTGACAAATCAAGTTGGAAAATAGTATGTGCAATATGAGTCTAAGTTTGAAAAATATTGATACATGATTTAGATCATATAGATATATACCCAAAGAAAATCTCTGGAAGAAACTATAAAACCTGTGGTGATTAGGGCTTCCCTAGTAGCTCTGTGGTAAAGAGTCCACCTACCAATGCAGGAGACACGGGTTTGATTCCTGATGGGAAGATCCCACATGCTGCAGAGCAACTAAGCCCGTGAGCCACAATTATGGAGCCTGTGCTCTAGAGCCTCAGAGCCGCAACTATTGAGCCCATGTGCTGCAACTACTGAAGCCCGTGTGTCCTAGAGCCCGAGTTCCACAGCAAGAGAAGTCGCCACAACAAGAAGCCTGCTCACCTCAACTAGAGAGTAGCCCCCACTCCCTGCAAGTAGAGAAGACTCTGCAGCAGCAGTGAAATCCCAGAATACCAAAAATAAATAAATAAATAAAAATTTTAAAAATGCAGTGATTAGTTATCTCTGGTAATAAAATTATAAGAGAATTTTTTATTTTGATATTCTTTGAACTTTCATTAAGCATAATATACTATTGTAATAAGAAAGCTATTAAAACAATCCCAGTACTTGATTTCCAAAATATAGTAAGTAAAAAAAAAGAAAATAGAAATATTGCTACATTTTAAGTATGAGGGAAGGAGAAATTTAACAACTTATTTATGAAAGAAAGGAAGGAAATACCAGAAACCAAGGAAATTAATTACAAATTAATTCTTTCTGTGTCCAAATGGAAAACAGGTATGGGAATGAGAATTCTTTCACTTATTCCTTTTTTATAACTGTGAATTTTCCAGCCATGTAAATGTTCTACATATTAAAAAATTCAAGATGAAAAAGCTAACTGGGTACAGACACAAATCACCCTCTTGGCATACTGAATTAATAGCATAATCACAGAGAAAAATAATTCAAGCAAATTTTTAATGTTATACTGGCTATACAGACTTAGTAAGATGACTTCTAATGATAAAAATATTTGCAAAATATCTTGTACTCAATTTAGTATAGGTTTATTGTTGGTAGTAGTTTAGAAATCATTTTGTATCAACTAAAAATAAAATAAAGACCTAAACATGAAATAAGTAAGTGAAACAATGTTGATGAGAATGAGGGTTCCCACTGTAGGAAAAGGAATTAAAACTGTGAAACGGGTAAAAGTGTGGAAGAGTCCTACCATACAAGATTTAAACTTGAAGTATCACAATTAAATCACAATTAAAAAATATTTCTAAATGCCATTACTTGCTGAAATAAATCAGGAAAAT
This sequence comes from Tragulus kanchil, assembly GCA_022376925.1. Lineage (NCBI taxonomy): Eukaryota > Metazoa > Chordata > Mammalia > Artiodactyla > Tragulidae > Tragulus > Tragulus kanchil. The sequence goes on along the minus strand of JAIOJX010000001.1, from coordinate 57,127,454 downwards.
GGCTCATTCCAGAGCTAGAGTGGAGAAAGTATAAATGTTACTCTGGCATATCTTTACGACAGAAACCAAAGAAATACTAAAAGAATGATGTGGCATCAACAGGTAACTGGAAAACTTCCACTTCAGGCCATGATGATATAAACTAGAACAAGATTAGCTCTATCCACAGAAAGCCATGATAAAAGTGGACAAAATATGTGAAGCAACTGTTTTCAGGCCATGCAAGATATGATCTCAAAGAAAAGAAAAACCTGTGTGATAAGGTCCACAATCCAACCGGCTCTCCACCTGAAGACAAATCTCCAAAGATAGCACGGTGAATTGACGTCCTAACAGCTCAGCAGTCCTGCTGAAGCTATAGAGAACAGGGAAGGTAAATGGCTAGAATATTCAGTAAAAGGAGAGAGTTGACTGAGGGGAGCCTATGAAATCAATATGGGGGTTCTCTTTGAGCCCTTGGCCAAACATTGAGCTGAACAGGCACAGGGTATGACTGCCGGTCTTTTCATCATGACGTGATCACCACAGGGTTAATACTAAAACTGATATTAGAAAACAAACACTTCTGGGGAATATCTTATTAACATCTGGGCATTCAACCAAGATTCTAGAAAGATCCCACTTTAGGAGAAAGAACTATGCCATAGAATAGGGTCTACTCTACACCCTCCACAATAAAGCCTAAAGTCAAGTCCTGATAAGATTCACAGGGGAGAAAAAGATTATAGAGAGTGAGTCCCATCAAGTTATAGATGACTAGGGCATAGCTTGGGTTTTCCATTGATCTACTTTAATGAGGCATACAACTAACCACCAAAAGTTCAAGATTAGTGACTGAACTGCTACTGGAACAAACACCAATACCCTTTAGAGGAACATCACAGAATTCCATATCTCTACAATACAGTGACTACAAAGCCCAATACTCAATAAAAAAAACACTTGACATGGCAGAAAAGTAAACCCCATCAAATCAATCCAAAATGTATCTGAGACTACTCACTGTGTGCCAGCAGGCCCTCACATCCTCCTCACCACCAGGGTCTACATTTCTGTCACTGTTTCAGATAACTTGGTAGCTCTGCAGTCTTCCTTCAAACACTAGATCACTGAAAAATTGTTTTATTATGCTCATCCTCCAGAGGTTACTGAGTGCAAGACAACCAAATTTGGATTTAGGGTTAAACATATCCTTCTCATCACACTGGCCATGCTATTCCTTTTTCTTCTAATAAGGCAATCCAGGTTAGAAGAGCTGAATTTCAATCAAGGCCTAAACAGCAGTACCAGCAAAAGTAAGAAAAAAGGAAAGTGGACAGGTTAATGCCCTTCTCCCCGAATAAAATTCATATATGCCTTAGGAATATAATTTTTCAAGTTAGACAAAATAGTTAAATAGAAGCCCTTGAGTGATCTCTTCTTGAGAAAGGTATTTTCCCATGCATCCTATTAAAAATTAGCTGGAGACAAAAGTCCTCTACTAGGTATTTCTTCCATTAGCCTTTGTCAAGATATAAGCCAATTCCCTGCCATAAAGAATGACATTTTTAAGTAAAGTAAATCTATCTCTTCATTAGTGTAGACTTTCTAAATGACCTTATCTATTTAGTCCTAAATTTAGAGAATGCCAAGACTAAAGGACCTCATAAGTATTCTGTGAGGAAGATGACAAGTCCATACTTCATAATCCTTGAAATTAGACGCTGTGCATTTTAGTATATTCTAATGTAATCAAGCCCTAGATGTAATCTCAGAGGCATCTTTGCTGTTTCTCAAGCCAGGGCTGATGACCTGGCTTACCTAGTGTGAATGGGCATTATCTAACAGCATAACTTGTGCTGTGGCTTATGAAAATTGCAGAGTACCAAAACCCAGGAGGTTTGTTTTAATGTCCCCAGGCTAGATTTTTCAAAAAATTGAATCTTTTATTATTTTGCCTGATTGACAAGTACAGAAAAGGAAACTTGCACTCCTTGGTACTCTGTTTTATGCATATGAAGGTACTTGGCATAAGTATTTGTAGGATCTTAGTGAAAGGGATCTCTGTTTATAATGAACTGCACAAAAATCATTTTAACTGGTACCACATTTGGCAGTAAATAGTTATAAATAAATGCTAATGAGTAAAGGGCACAATCATTTTTCATTTTCTGATCTGGAGGAAAGAAAGAAGGGAAAAAATAAAGTTTCTAAGTTCCATTGGCTATTCCACTAACCACCATGCAAGTTTAATCCAGATCTCTTTAACTGGTGAAGGCTAAAGGATCTCACAAACTCTGAAACAAAATTCTGTACTACAGATTTGCCAGAGCAACTTTTAATGTCCATCAAACGATTAGACCAACTAACATAGAACCATCATAAAGAGAGTGCAAATAATTATATTTCCTTCATAAAACAATAATATTAACAGGAGTGGAGGGGCTAGGATGGGGGTTCTGATGCAAGTGGTGAAATATAGGGAAAAAATGAAAAGAACCGCTCCAAAGATCTCCATTTTCATCAACATAGGATGTCTTTTTTTATTATTATTTATTTATCTTTTTTAGTGGGTGGGGTAGAGAGGGAGGGGAGCGGGCGGGCCACTTCTATTGGTCTTTCATTTCTCCATTTTCATCCATCTTTGTTCTTTGGCCCCTGTGGGCCTCCCATCACGGTGGCATCTGTTGTCGCAGAGTGCCGGCTCTGGGTGCATGCGCTCCAGAGCTCCGACTCGGTAATTGGACACATCAGTCCAGCCGCTCGGCGGCACGTGGGACCTTCCCAGGCCAGGGATCGAACCGGCACCCCTTGCACTGCAAGGCGGTGTCCTTACCCACTGGACCACCAGGGGAAGCCCACGTAGGATGTCTTTTATCCATTCCATGCTTATTTCTTCTTCCCAAATTTTGAAACCAAAAGCAAAACACAGACATGCACAACCCAACATCGACCTATTAGTCTTCCCTTTCTTCCCATATAAAGAAGTAGGAAGGCATGAGGAAAAAGACCAGCTGTGTTCAAGCCATGTCCAGTGTACAGATCTGTACGAAAATTTTTATTCCAATATTACAATTGCTGTACATCCTAGGAGGTAACTGAGGGTAAATAGATGTGGAAGGGGAAACTGAAATCATTCAAACACATTTACTCTAAGGGAACTATCTTTAGGGATAATGTTTCTTCAAAAAAGGTCACTGAAGATACGATGACACCACTTGGCCACACTAAGAAGACAAAGCTAAGAACCCAGAGTAAGCCAGTCTCACACTTGATAAGTAAAGAATAAAGGGGTTAGAGCATTGAAAAGTTCATCTTTAAGGGCATCTGCACATCAGTGATAACTACATTTACACATATGTATGTTCGTGTGCATATATATATATACATACATATATGCATATATATACATTATAAACAGCATCCTTCCTCGTAAATCAAGAAAACAAGAAAGCATACACAGGTAGCTATTTCTGTTTTTCAGATTGAATCAACCTATCATAATATAGATGCCTTTTTAAATTCTCATTTTTTTTTTTTTTTGCTTTCAGACTCTGCTATAGACATTATGACATAACAAGATGGGGAAAATGGGATCTAGTCCACCAGGCTACATTGCTAGTAAGAAATATTGCCAAGTATTTCATTTCAGCAATAATCAATCTGAGCCAAGATTGAAAGTGAAAATGTGACTTCAAAGTAAGGCAAGGAAAGGCAGTCATGTAAAATATGCCAAGTTGAAGATATTATAGGTAAAATGTTGCACACAAATACAGCTGAAAGAGTAACAATATAGAAAAACATGTTAAAGACGTACATAAGTATTTAATGGGAGAGAAAAAGCCAGTATGCTCCCTTACCTTTACCATTCCAGAAGCCTTTGGACTTCACTAGTATTTTTCTATTGCATTACCTGTGACTCACTTTTGTGAAGACTTATTAATACACTATCAACTTAAGAATAATACTACTCTTTAGCAATTTGAATTATCATGTATTCTCACCTTAGAAAACAAGAGTTACCAAAAGTCAAGCTCCTACCAGTATTTAATGATTTAAAAAATAGGCATGTATTTATGTCCTGTGTTTTATACTTAATAAGAAAGTAAAGACCATACACTTAATTCTAGGAAAAGAACTGAATTAGAAGCCAGCAGAAAGTCCCATCATAGTCTTTTGTTTCCATATAATAGTACAGTCCTCAAAGTCTTACTGGAATGATTACAGACAGAAAATCAATTCTTAAAATCTCATGCATGGTTTATAATTAGACCTAAAAAGGATAATCAAAGCTGAAAGACATATATATCCAAGTGTTATTAAACAACGATTAAGCTTTGATTGGGACATCTACTGGCTACGGCTAATCTCTTAGTACAATCATGGCTGCCTGCCAGACCACCATGTTCTAGGAATAGATATTTCTTCTCAAGAAATTCCTCTTCAGGCAATTAGCTAATATTTCCAAACTTAGAAGCTTTAAATATCTGCCTGTTAGGGATTTGGTACAAATGTGAAGATGTGAGGACGTAAAGCTCACTGATATTTGTCAAAAACTTTCATTTAAACTGTATTACTGCATATGCAATTAGGAGGCAAAGAATATATATTTTTAAAGGTTTCCTGTCTTTTCATTTGCAACTTTTTGCTCCCAGGTGTATATTCACTAGCAAATGTAACCAACCCTAAAAAGATCCTTAACAAATCATTGTCCACTGAGAGTATACTGCCATTGAGTTGAACAAAATTCCACTGGCTTCCTAACATTTTCTCAGTGGTAGGTTAAAATCTCATTTTTACTTTGGCTACTTTCCAACATAGCTGGATTACAAGTGCTTCTGTTTAAAGATATTCATAGTTAAAGACACAGATGCTCTCTAGATGCTCAGAAAAGTAAAGCATATATTTTGGACCAAATCATGAGAAGTTGCCAGCCACTTACCAGAATTTCTCTTTGACACCATCTTCAGATTTGTGCTGACTACAGAGCAGACCACGAGGGCCAAAAGAAATGGTGGCTTCATCGTTCACTTTCCTTGGCAGCTGAAAAGTCAAAAAACAGGATATGAAATTTGAATCACAGATCTTGGCCTCAACAAAGCGGCAGTTATAATTTCATATATCTTAAAGACACATTACAGAAACATATTTTAAAAAATAGGCATGTATTTATGTCCTGTGTTTTATACTTAATAAGAAAGTAAAGACCATACACTTAATTCTAGGAAAAGAACTGAATTAGAAGCCAGCAGAAAGTCCCATCATAGTCTTTTGTTTCCATATAATAGTACAGTCCTCAAAGTCTTACTGGAATGATTACAGACAGAAAATCAATTCTTAAAATCTCATGCATGGTTTATAATTAGACCTAAAAAGGATAATCAAAGCTGAAAGACATATATATCCAAGTGTTATTAAACAACGATTAAGCTTTGATTGGGACATCTACTGGCTACGGCTAATCTCTTAGTACAATCATGGCTGCCTGCCAGACCACCATGTTCTAGGAATAGATATTTCTTCTCAAGAAATTCCTCTTCAGGCAATTAGCTAATATTTCCAAACTTAGAAGCTTTAAATATCTGCCTGTTAGGGATTTGGTACAAATGTGAAGATGTGAGGACGTAAAGCTCACTGATATTTGTCAAAAACTTTCATTTAAACTGTATTACTGCATATGCAATTAGGAGGCAAAGAATATATATTTTTAAAGGTTTCCTGTCTTTTCATTTGCAACTTTTTGCTCCCAGGTGTATATTCACTAGCAAATGTAACCAACCCTAAAAAGATCCTTAACAAATCATTGTCCACTGAGAGTATACTGCCATTGAGTTGAACAAAATTCCACTGGCTTCCTAACATTTTCTCAGTGGTAGGTTAAAATCTCATTTTTACTTTGGCTACTTTCCAACATAGCTGGATTACAAGTGCTTCTGTTTAAAGATATTCATAGTTAAAGACACAGATGCTCTCTAGATGCTCAGAAAAGTAAAGCATATATTTTGGACCAAATCATGAGAAGTTGCCAGCCACTTACCAGAATTTCTCTTTGACACCATCTTCAGATTTGTGCTGACTACAGAGCAGACCACGAGGGCCAAAAGAAATGGTGGCTTCATCGTTCACTTTCCTTGGCAGCTGAAAAGTCAAAAAACAGGATATGAAATTTGAATCACAGATCTTGGCCTCAACAAAGCGGCAGTTATAATTTCATATATCTTAAAGACACATTACAGAAACAATGACATTTTGCTGATTCCTAGTTTTATTTTTATGCAAATGAAAGAAAATATGAAAGTTCACAATTGCATCATGTCTAAGTTCCCTGCTTTAGAACTTTTCAATGATTCCCCACTGGATTTAGAGTAAAATCTGAACTCCTTCCATTCAACTTTCATGGGCCTGCAGGTAGGGTCCCTGCAAGACTCTGATCTCATTCCACAACATGTTCCTCCTCATTGGTTACGTTCCAACCACAATGGACACTGTTTTTGTCACCAGAACATGCCTTAGTCATTTCCGTCTCATGACCTTTGCATTATGTCCTCCTGCTGGGATATTCCTCCCCACTCTTCACTCACATTAATTAACATCTTATAGGTCTCAGTCCCACAAAAAGGCCTTCCTTGACTACCCAGTCTTAAACCTCGCAACCTTGAAGTCTCACTATGTCATTCACTAGCTTACCTCCTTGCTTGTTTTATTAATAAGACTGGTCAGCATTTACAATTATTGTGTTTGTTTAGATGACTAGAATAGTTTTTACCCAATTTTGACACTTATGTTTTAAAAGCAACAGCACCAGGCTTCTCTGGTGGTTCAGTGGTAGGGAATCCGTCTGCCAGTATAGGAGACATGGGTTCAGTTCTATTCTGGGAAGATTCCATGTGCCTCAGAGCAACTAGGCCTATGCACCATAATTACTGAGCCAGTGCTCTAGAGCCTGGGAGCCACAACTACTGAGTCCATGTGCTGCAACTACTGAAGCCCACACACAAGAAGCCCATGCACCACAACCAAGAGTAGTCCTCTGCACCACAGCAGCTAGACAAAAGCCCGAACAGCAATGGGGACCCAGTAGAGCCAAAAATAAGTGAAAATGAAATACTTTTAAAAATAACAATAAAATAAAATCAACATCACTGAATTTTACATAATATTGGAATGAAACCATTCCCAAATGAGAAAAGTATGGAATTGAACTGAGGTATTATAAAGACCAGCAAAAGGAACATGCTTAAAAAAAAAGTCAAAAACAGGATATGAAATTTGAATCACAGATTGGCCTCAACAAAGCGGCAGTTATAATTTCATATATCTTAAAGACACATTACAGAAACAATGACATTTTGCTGATTCCTAGTTTTATTTTTATGCAAATGAAAGAAAATATGAAAGTTCACAATTGCATCATGTCTAAGTTCCCTGCTTTAGAACTTTTCAATGATTCCCCACTGGATTTAGAGTAAAATCTGAACTCCTTCCATTCAACTTTCATGGGCCTGCAGGTAGGGTCCCTGCAAGACTCTGATCTCATTCCACAACATGTTCCTCCTCATTGGTTACGTTCCAACCACAATGGACACTGTTTTTGTCACCAGAACATGCCTTAGTCATTTCCGTCTCATGACCTTTGCATTATGTCCTCCTGCTGGGATATTCCTCCCCACTCTTCACTCACATTAATTAACATCTTATAGGTCTCAGTCCCACAAAAAGGCCTTCCTTGACTACCCAGTCTTAAACTACGCAACCTTGAAGTCTCACTATGTCATTCACTAGCTTACCTCCTTGCTTGTTTTATTAATAAGACTGGTCAGCATTTACAATTATTGTGTTTGTTTAGATGACTAGAATAGTTTTTACCCAATTTTGACACTTATGTTTTAAAAGCAACAGCACCAGGCTTCTCTGGTGGTTCAGTGGTAGGGAATCCGTCTGCCAGTATAGGAGACATGGGTTCAGTTCTATTCTGGGAAGATTCCATGTGCCTCAGAGCAACTAGGCCTATGCACCATAATTACTGAGCCAGTGCTCTAGAGCCTGGGAGCCACAACTACTGAGTCCATGTGCTGCAACTACTGAAGCCCACACACAAGAAGCCCATGCACCACAACCAAGAGTAGTCCTCTGCACCACAGCAGCTAGACAAAAGCCCGAACAGCAATGGGGACCCAGTAGAGCCAAAAATAAGTGAAAATGAAATACTTTTAAAAATAACAATAAAATAAAATCAACATCACTGAATTTTACATAATATTGGAATGAAACCATTCCCAAATGAGAAAAGTATGGAATTGAACTGAGGTATTATAAAGACCAGCAAAAAGGGAACATGCTTGATTGAAGCATGATCAGTGGACATTTAGGGAAAAAACAAAAAAAAATTTAAGTGTTTATCTCATTGAGTTCAAACTTCCCAGTAAACTGGCTCCTGAGGAGGAGGGCTCATCTGGAATCCTTTACAAATCAGAACATAAGCATCAGAGATGTACATTAGATTCATCATAAACACAAGACAGAAAAATAGCAGAGGGGACCATGAAAGTGAAACCACAGTGATCCCTGAAATAATGGATGGAAGCAAACTTAAATGGAAAGACAAGAGCAAGCTCTGGCTAATATTTAAAGATGCAGAATTCTATATAAAGATTTTCTTCTCAACAACTGGTTTTGTATCCTAAAAGTGCAGAATCTTACCCAGAAAGAAAGAGTAAAAGGATGATATCAAGAGTTTGCTGGGATTTTCTTTCCCCAGAATTTACCAAAAAAGATACACCTGATATCTTAAATTCAGAAAAAATTCCAATTTCTTGTCTGAGGCTACCAGTTCACCTATTCCGGGCAGCTAGTTCCTCATCATATCACCCCTAAAGTCCATCAATAAACAGACCCTGGGAAGGAAGAGGAGATTTTTTGATAATAAAAAAAGGCTTTGCTTTCCCTATTGACATGCTGGACTTCCCTTGTACCACTGAAGCAGGAATAAAGAACCTTAGGGCAAGCTGGTATGCTGGAGATTTCCAGATAACCAGGGGGACAGGACTAATCCCTACCCATCCTAAACACACACCAAACTTCTGGGTCCCAAAAGGCATAGAAGTTGGATTAGTTGTTGTTGTTCAGTCACTCAGTCATGTCTGACTCTTTGTGAACCCATGGACTGCAGCATGCCAAGCTTCCCTGTCCTTTACTATCTCCCAGAGTTTGCTCAAACTCACATCCATTGAGTCGGTGGTACCATCCAACCATGTCATTCTCTATTGCCCCCTTATCCTCCTTCCCTCATTCTTTCCCAGTTAGATTTTACATATTACCAAAGATCTATATTAGATTGGGTAAACAGATTATCCTTGTCATAGGTTTTGCAACATGGGGCAAAATGTGTACCATCTCAAAAAAAAAACTTTGCCCAAAAGGGAACATGCTTGATTGAAGCATGATCAGTGGACATTTAGGGAAAAAACAAAAAAAAATTTAAGTGTTTATCTCATTGAGTTCAAACTTCCCAGTAAACTGGCTCCTGTATGAGGGCTCATCTGGAATCCTTTACAAATCAGAACATAAGCATCAGAGATGTACATTAGATTCATCATAAACACAAGACAGAAAAATAGCAGAGGGGACCATGAAAGTGAAACCACAGTGATCCCTGAAATAATGGATGGAAGCAAACTTAAATGGAAAGACAAGAGCAAGCTCTGGCTAATATTTAAAGATGCAGAATTCTATATAAAGATTTTCTTCTCAACAACTGGTTTTGTATCCTAAAAGTGCAGAATCTTACCCAGAAAGAAAGAGTAAAAGGATGATATCAAGAGTTTGCTGGGATTTTCTTTCCCCAGAATTTACCAAAAAAGATACACCTGATATCTTAAATTCAGAAAAAATTCCAATTTCTTGTCTGAGGCTACCAGTTCACCTATTCCGGGCAGCTAGTTCCTCATCATATCACCCTAAAGTCCCTCAATAAACAGAACCTGGGAAGGAAGAGGAGATTTTTTGATAATAAAAAAAGGCTTTGCTTTCCCTATTGACATGCTGGACTTCCCTTGTACCACTGAAGCAGGAATAAAGAACCTTAGGGCAAGCTGGTATGCTGGAGATTTCCAGATAACCAGGGGGACAGGACTAATCCCTACCCATCCTAAACACACACCAAACTTCTGGGTCCCAAAAGGCATAGAAGTTGGATTAGTTGTTGTTGTTCAGTCACTCAGTCATGTCTGACTCTTTGTGAACCCATGGACTGCAGCGTGCCAGGCATCTCTGTCCTTTACTATCTCCTGGAGTTTGCTCAACTCATGTCCATTGAGTCTGTGATACCATCCAACCATGTCATTCTCTATTGCCCCCTTATCCTCCTTCCCTCATTCTTTCCCAGTTAGATTTTACATATTACCAAAGATCTATATTAGATTGGGTAAACAGATTATCCTTGTCATAGGTTTTGCAACATGGGGCAAAATGTGTACAACTGAGAGGAAAGTGGTATGATGCCACCAGCTGTAACTCTGAGGGAAATCAAATCTTGCCAGGGACTTCCAATGTCCAGATGAGATGCTCAGAGGAGAATCTCATCATCTAACCTGTGGTATTTACTACCTATTTATGCCATACACATGGACAGCTAGAAGAGCTGTTATGACCAACCAAGGAGAAAGACACAAGCAATCACAAGTATTTCTTTTTCCTTTCTCTCTTCTCCAGTAATATTTCTCCCAATGCAAAACCAACAGAGAAAGAGTGCAGAGGAAAGAGGTGGAAAAAGGGAAAATGTGTGAAAACCTACCACACACCCTCCAAATTCCTAGCCATGAGGGCCCCATGGGTCATTTTTTGAAAAAAAAAAAAAGAAAGAAAAAAGTGAAAGATGACAATATTTGAATCAGATAGGCTCTTGAAGTAAATGAAGACAAAGTCTTTAAAATCAGATTGAAACTCAGAAAACATCTGAAAAATGATAGCATCAGACTGAAATATTTACCACTTTTCCTGACTCCTAATGGCAAAAGGAAGCACAATAGAGCACATGAAGTAACAATTATTAGGAAAAAATGTACCATTCCATGAGTTGAAACTCCTATTAAATTGGTTACATTTAATAACTTGGTTGTTTTTACCCACTTCTTTTTATTTTTAAATTTTATTTATTTATCTTTTGGAGGGTGGGGTGGGGAGGGAGGGGGATGGGCGGGCCACTTCTATTGGTCTTTCATTTCTCCATTTTCATCAATCTTTTGTTCTTTGGCTCCCGTGGGCCTCCCATCGCGGTGACCACTGTCATCGCAGAGCTCCGGCTCGGTTGGACACATCGGTCCAGCCGCTCCGCAGCACGTGGGATCTTCCCAGGCCAGGGATCGAACCGGCACCCCTTGCACTGCAAGGCGGTGTCTTTACTCACTGGACACCAGGGGAAGCCCTTTACCCACTTCTTGACCACTAGAATGTAAGCTTCATGAAGGAAGTCACTTAGTCTTTAACTGTTATATCCGTAGTATCTGTCACAGAGCATGACACATGATCAGTTATCAGTAAATATTTTAATGAATGAAAGGAGACTATCAATGCAGAAAATGTCTTATCAAGTGTTCAAGTAATACAAATAAACTACAGCTTTCAGTGTTTTCCCCCCAAGTTACCCATTTATGTGAAGCAGAATCTTATCTAATACGTTGTAATTGTTGCTTTAGTTGCTAGGTAGGGTCCAACTTTTTTGCAACCCTATGAATGGTACCCCAACAGGCTACTCTGTCCATGGGGTTCTCCAGGCAAGCATACTAGAGTGGTTTTCCATTTCCTATGCCAAGGGATCTTCCCAACCCAGGGATCGAACCCATGTCTCCTGCATCTCCTACATTGGCAGATGGACTCTATCACTGTGCCACCTGAGAAATCCTAATGAACTAATTCTTGTTTTGGGGTCTGCTTTTGGGATATCCAATACCAAGACTGTGAAAATACCATAATAAACTCCATAAACCTTTGTTTTACACTGATCACCCATCCAATTTCCCTCTCAAAAGACTATGTAGGCTCTGGACTTTCAAAAGAAAGCTAATTACTCAATTTTTTCCTAAATCATAGACACATTCCAATTCTCCTATTCTATCTCCATTTATAAAACTTATATTACCTCCAGTCACTTTTATAAGAACATTGGTTCATCTTTGATTTAGTTCCTCCTGTATTCACTCACTTACCAAGTCAACCTTGCTGGTTAGTTATAAGGAGTCTTCCATGATCTCCCTACCCTCAACACATTTTATTCATGATTTTACCTTCAATATTTCAGTCTAAAAGTTGACAGTTTGTAAGGGCTGTAATTTGCCAAGATAGAATATAATGTTATGGATTCTAGTATTTCATAAATGATGACAAAATTAAAAATTATTTGAAAAAGACTTTTGAAAATAATACTGTATCCAACAGTTATAATTTTCACCCAAAGAAAAATATTTCATACCTGTTACTCATAAATATTACAGGTAGAAAATATTACAGGTGGAATTGAATATACTAACCATAGAATATATCATAGACTCTTTGTCTTGACAATTTAAATCAGTGGGGATTAGAAAAACTGGAGGTATTGAGTTCTTTAACCTGTATATTTACCAATTCTATTTCCAAAGAAGAGTTCATTAATTCAACAAATTTTGATAATTATTATTTTATGATAACTTACTGAGCATTCTGCGTGTGCCAGACAATGCACTGAATTTTACCCTATTAATCACCTTAATCAGCAATTACCTCCCTTTTACTTTTCAGGAAACTGACACTTGCAACTTATCCAAGGCCACAACAATAGTAAATTAAGGAAGAAATGATCTGACTTCTTTATGACTACAAAGCCCAAGTTCTTAATCACTGTTAAACTATATTTGCCCTAGTAATAAGATACTATGGGAGTTATAAACCATGTGTATGAATATAAAACATCATTCCTTGCTATCTAGTATGCACACATACTAGAGTGCTTAGTTAAGTACAGGACAGTAAAGGACAACTTGTACAAGTTAAGTGCTAAGGGAATATAGAGGAAGAAGAGTGTTTGGTTGCATGTTCAGTAGGTGATTCAGATTTGCCTTTTAAAAGGGAAATCTGCCAAAGTGTCAGTTGAAACAGTCAAAAAGAAAGGCCAATGCAATCAATCTCCTAGCAATGTTCATCTGCAAAAGCAAATGACCTGAAATACTGTAACTGATAAAGGAATGTGACCACTGGATTCCCAAAATACGTTTGCACACATCAGTTGAAACACTAAAAGTGTCAGAGGCAGCTCAGGTTATCCTCTGGAAATCTTACACTGAAATTCAGGTTTATTACATTATACCTTTTTCCTCTTGGTGATTTTACAACCAACCTACTGTTGTGTGAAGAAAGTGTACAGAAGCATGTATAATATTTTATATGATGGAAATTACAGTGTTATTCAATTATTTTGAAATTACTTCCCACCCCCAAGAAGAAAAAGGGTGTTCTTCTTACTGTGGCTATAAATATGCAGTGGTCTGCATTCCTAAAGTGCATATCTCACTTTGGACTTTGTGTTTACTAATTCCCTATGATTAGTATGTAAAAATCCCAAAAGGCCACAGGAGGAATTCTAAAGACTGAAGACATTGGCACAATGGCTAATGAAGGTATTAGTATTCTTCTCCTTTGAGTACCAAATCTTAATATGAGTAGGGCCATCCAGACAAGAGTGGTTTTCGAAAATGTAATTGAACTAAATCTTTTGACAGATAATTGTAATGATAATGTTATGCTCGAATGGTTTTCAAGTATAGCTGTAAATTACCTTCTCCACTGTACTTTCTTCCTCTTTTAAAATACCAAGCATGTCAGGTTCCTGGCTGATGTTAATTTTTAAAATATCTGTATGGCATACTCTTGACTCTAGAGGCCAAAACACATTTCACAAGTATGAATATATTTTGACACAATTTAAAGAGACAACTAGATATATCAGCTAGGTTGCCCAGAATATTCAATTATATCATATTTTAATATAATCGTGCCAGAGACAATTTTGTTATTTATGACGTCCTTCAATCATTTGGACCAGACAGTCATATATATGTTGATATGATCTCAAACAAATTAGAAATCACAAACACACACAGTCCACATGCACATCACCAGTTATATATAAATATAATTAACTTTCAAAGGCAGTTTTGTAGGTAACACACATTCATCTCAATCTCTTATATATCTTCTAATTTCTGCAGTCATCTGCAGTGAAATCTGGTATTCATATAGATAGTTCCCAGGGGTCTTATTATATCTTCAATCAGGAAACAAAGATGCAATAATGTAAACAAGATTCTAGCTACTCAGAAGGAAAATTTGGTTCTTAATTTGACTCAAATTTGGAAAACTTCAACAGTTACATAGTCCAGCTGTCAAGCAATCAAGAAACAATTTGATGCCTTATATCTTTATCTATCATGCCCTTACGTACTTCCTATTATATGAAAACAACTGTATGAAGTGGCACTCCATTCCATTATTACCTTTAATAGTTATAAATTGAAGTTGAAAGAAAAAGACATGAGACTGAAACCAAGGAAGGTGAAAATGCAGAATTAGGACAACAGAGACAGAGAGACATGTTTTTTTTTTATTCCTAAAGTGCATCCATTTGGACTTTGTGTTTACTAATTCCCTATGATTAGTATGTAAAAATCCCAAAAGGCCACAGGAGGAATTCTAAAGACTGAAGACATTGGCACAATGGCTAATGAAGGTATTAGTATTCTTCTCCTTTGAGTACCAAATCTTAATATGAGTAGGGCCATCCAGACAAGAGTGGTTTTCGAAAATGTAATTGAACTAAATCTTTTGACAGATAATTGTAATGATAATGTTATGCTCGAATGGTTTTCAAGTATAGCTGTAAATTACCTTCTCCACTGTACTTTCTTCCTCTTTTAAAATACCAAGCATGTCAGGTTCCTGGCTGATGTTAATTTTTAAAATATCTGTATGGCATACTCTTGACTCTAGAGGCCAAAACACATTTCACAAGTATGAATATATTTTGACACAATTTAAAGAGACAACTAGATATATCAGCTAGGTTGCCCAGAATATTCAATTATATCATATTTTAATATAATCGTGCCAGAGACAATTTTGTTATTTATGACGTCCTTCAATCATTTGGACCAGACAGTCATATATATGTTGATATGATCTCAAACAAATTAGAAATCACAAACACACACAGTCCACATGCACATCACCAGTTATATATAAATATAATTAACTTTCAAAGGCAGTTTTGTAGGTAACAAAATTCATCTCAATCTCTTATATATCTTCTAATTTCTGCAGTCATCTGCAGTGAAATCTGGTATTCATATAGATAGTTCCCAGGGGTCTTATTATATCTTCAATCAGGAAACAAAGATGCAATAATGTAAACAAGATTCTAGCTACTCAGAAGGAAAATTTGGTTCTTAATTTGACTCAAATTTGGAAAACTTCAACAGTTACATAGTCCAGCTGTCAAGCAATCAAGAAACAATTTGATGCCTTATATCTTTATCTATCATGCCCTTACGTACTTCCTATTATATGAAAACAACTGTATGAAGTGGCACTCCATTCCATTATTACCTTTAATAGTTATAAATTGAAGTTGAAAGAAAAAGACATGAGACTGAAACCAAGGAAGGTGAAAATGCAGAATTAGGACAACAGAGACAGAGAGACAGATGGACAGAAAACAGATGGAAAGAGAAAAAATACACACACAAAGGAAAAATGGAAAGATAGCTAAAACATAAAAAGCAGCAGAGGCTGAGCAAATGACAGAAATGGAGGCACAGAAAGCTGACATACTGAAAAAGAAGTAGAAACAAGAGGTAAGAGGAATTATGGGGGAAGAATGTCTAAAAGATAGCATTAGAGACAAAGGGGAAAAAGCGAAGCAAACAAAGAGGAAAAAACTCAGTGATAAGCAACTCCAGAGGTCTAGAGGCATGACAAAAATTTACTCTCTCAAAACGATTATTCCTTCTTCCTGTAGTAATTATAAAGCTTACAGATTTGGGCCTGGCATAATAGAGGCCAAAAGCTGACAGACTTTAGCCCCCAAATGGAGTCTTCATTTCCCAGCTTTCCTTGCGACTGGACATGTAGTTGAGTTTCGACCATTAAGATATAACCTGGGGCTTCCCTGGTGGTCCAGTGGGTAAGGACACCGCCTTGCAGTGCAAGGGGCGCCGGTTCGATCCCTGGCCTGGGAAGATCCCACGTGCCGCGGAGAGGCTGGAGCGACGTGTCCAATTACCGAGTCAGAGCTCTGGAGTGCATGCGCCCGGAGCCGGTGCTCTGCGACAACAGAGGCTGCCGCGATGGGAGGCCCACAGGGGCCAAAGAACAAAGATGGATGAAAATGGATAAATGAAGGACCAATAGAAGTGGCCCGCCCGCCCCCCTCCCTCCCCAACCCAACCCTCTCCTCCAAAAAAAAAAAAAAATTAGAAAAAAAAATACTTTAAAAAAAAAAAAAAGATATAACCTGAAGTGTTACACGCAGGATGGTAACTGTTTCCCAGGGTTGGTCCAATCAGCAAACCTAAAACTAGTGTGTATAAAGTTTCACAAGCTGTTTAGAGAAAAACTCTTCAATCTACTCATTGCAAGGTGGTCTCTATATCCCTCATCATCCAATACTTTCTTCCTTCAATACAAATGTGTTTATCAAAGTTCCTCTCAAAATGGAATGTATGCTGTCATATACTGTTTATGGATTATAAACTGGTATAACATTTTAGAAGGCAAATTGAGAGTACTTGGCAAAATATAAAGTACTCAGGAATTTCTTTTCTAGGATTCCATAATACAAAAATCTAAATACATATGCACAGAAAGAAATACATATACAAGGATGATCAGTGTAGAATGGGTTGTAATGGTTAAAATCTAGGAATAAACATCTTTTCCATACAGGGATAGTTGAAGAAAGTATCCTACATCCATACTATGAAATACTACATAGCTACTGAAGACACTGAGGTAGACAGCTATGCATAGATATGGGTAGATCTATAAGATGTATGAAAAACAAACATGATCCTATATACAGACATTTATATATGTATGCGTGCATGTATGGAAACTTATATAAAAAGGTTTGGAGTTTGTAACACTACAATTCTTAGAAGCGTGGACTAAATTCCAATGTTAAAAAGTAAATTTCACTTTTTAATCCATTAAGTCATGGTGGTCATTCACACTGTTCCCCACATAGTTATATCTCTTTGCCTTCAGACGTATAATAGGATTGAGCTTCCTATACCCATCATGATTGGTGAGGCATTTTACAGGTTCTGACCAATTACTGATGACCAAAAGTCATTGCTCACACATGCACTTTACTTTTTTGGGCCATAGGATTTACATGTCAATGTAATGCCTTCTACAGCTACCTTTCCCCCTGCCACAGTGAATGGTATTGCTTAAGATAATGGTTGCTCCATCACTCTGGATCTCAAGATGAAAACTGTGGAACAGAGCTCCTAGTCAACATGGTATAAGCTTTTATAAACAACCAACATTTGGGGATTGTCATAAAAGCATAATCTAAAATTATCCTAATGTATATTATATTGACATATGCTACTATATAAATTAATATGATACCCAGAATGGCACAAAATATTCTCTACATAGAGTATACAAAACGTAGTAAGACTATTACACTTCATGATCTAAATCCAACATACTCATTAGACAACAGCTGTTTCAAGAGAAGGAAATATGGTTTCTTCTTTTTTGCATCCCCAGCACCAGTGACTAGAACAGAGTAGATATAAAATCCTGTCTTCTTGAATGTTAAGTGAAATTAAATTATTTTTATCCTAACCTGAGGTTTTATACTAGTCCCTATGAAATGAAAATACATAACTTTTAATCTATTATTATGCTAAATCATCAAAAGCAATTCAAATAATAAGCATGTTATTCATTTTTAAATAAATCTCCCACCTAACTTTACATCACCTAAACATTTCATAATGTGGTTTTTTCTGTGTTCAATCAAGTAGATAAGAGAAAATTCTGAATAAGTTAGGACATAGAAAACAACTTCAGGGCTGCTTCCATAGATGTCTCTACATGTTTGCATGATTATTAATCTGATTTATCAACTGGGTATGAATCCATTTAACTGTACTAGCTCATATAGGCATTTCATTATAAAAGATAATTCATTTGATAGGTCAGGTTTTCATATGATTTATCAGTGTAAAAACCCTAGGAGAAGAAAACAATTGGTTTGTTTAGCCTGACTTGATCTTAAAATCCAATCATATATGCATCTGATGAATATATTCTTTGCCTACAACAGGGAGACCCCAAGGGGAACATGATAGTTATAGTATCTACCTTCTTTGTGCTCACAGTCTAATACAAGAAAACAAACAGGTATGTTACAACAATGTACTGCTTTAAATATAGCTAGAGGAGAAATAGTGTGTTCTGAGAGCAAGACGACAGAAAAATCCATGTTTAGGAGAAAAAGAACACCTCTAAGATGAAACCTAAAACATGATAGGAAATGTTCTGAGAGAGCATTGTAAATTCGCTGAAATGAGTTCAGTATGGCAGAATCACACAGTGTTATACAGGAAGAAAAGAAGGAGTCTACACACAAAAGGTGAGTAAAAGCCAGATCAGGAAGTGACTGAATTGCCTATAGTACATCTAAAAATGAACGTTCAGCAGGAAATTGGAGAGATTGATAGGAGATAAAGAAAGACACTTAGGGATACATATTTCATAGTCTTAAGCATAAAAATGGTACTTGATATCACAGAAGTAGCTGAATTACCAAAGAATACAGGCAAGATTAAAAGGTGGCTCAGGACAAAGCCCCAAAGAACACCAACATTTAAGAGATGGGAAGGTTCAGAGAAGTTTACAAAAGAGACTGAGGAAAAACCTAACAAGAGAAGTGAAAGGAAAACCAGGAGAGAAGCCAAGAGAGTAGCATATTTCAAGAATGACAACTATGTTAAATGCTACTGGGTAATCAAGTGAGTCAAAAACTTTAAAAGTGTCCTTTATATGTAGCCAAGGAAAGGCTGTTAGCCAAGAGAAGATTGCCAAAAACAGAATCAGTGGAGTAGCAGGGTTAGAACCAGACTGTATATGTAAACTGAAGAGTAAATTGAAAGTAAGGAAGTAGAACAGTGTGTGAGTGGAGACAGCTCTCACAAAGGCTAGCTATGATAGGAAAGAGAGAGCATGTATATGTATACACCATAGAGTAAGAATTTTTTAAATAAATTGATATTTTTCTCTTGATTAGACTGTGCTTATAGGTTTAAGAGAATAATAACAGAATATAGTTTTCTTTAGTAAGTATGAGAGATCTGAACACGCTTTAATCTGAGGGTTAAGTAACAAGAAAAAAGGCACTAGTTGAAGAAAAAGAAAACACAGGGTCAATTTACGGAGCAAGAACTCTAAAGAAATATAGGGATGAGGAAAATTTTCTGGAGCTCAAGTGGAAGGATGGGCCATGCACAGGACTGCTTTGATTTTCAATTAGAAATGGACAGAAGGCAGAAATGATGGTGAAGGTATAGGTAAGTTTATAAGATCTTATAGTAGGAAAGTTGCCATCTTGTGCATCTATGTTCTCTGTGAAACAACTGGCAAGGTCATCTGAAGAGAAGGTAGGCTAGAAGGTTGCAGAAAGCACATACCTTTTCGAAAGTTAAACAACTGATTCTAGGATTTTTCTAGCATTAGGTATTATGTTTACCAATTTGCATTTCAAAGGAGGCCAATCTTTTGTTTTTGTTTTGTTTTTCATTAACAAATTTGGTTTTATCTTATATTCTTGTACTTCTATTGCTTCTATGACTTATTGTAAAAAAAAAAAGTTTTCAACAGGAATTGAGTGGTGATAGCTAAAAGGTTAACTTCATAGCTATGCCAACTAACTTTTCTAATCCCATAATCCTTCCACCTTCCACCTTCCTTTTCCTACAACTAGTTGAGGCTTCATGGTAAAAATTTAACATTACTTTGGTATAAAATATGGAGAACATAAGAATCAGTTAGATAAGTAATTTTCCCTATACAAGCAGTCAACTGGAGGCAGAATAAGCAATCCATATTTCATCAAAAATTTTGTCCTATCAGGAACTATTATTAGTTGACTGTTGATAAATAGACATATCAACACAAGGCATGGGGTTAAACCCCTTGATATATTCAGTAACAAGGGCAAAGTATATTAACTTTAAATGTCAAGTAATAAAAACAATTGAGGCGTAACTGAAGAAAAAAAAACAGTGTGTGGGGAGTAAGTAGATTAGGAAAGAGAGCATGTATATGTATACACCATAGAGTAAGAATTTTTTAAATAAATGGATATTTCTCTCTTGATTAGACTGTGCTTATAGGTTTAAGAGAATAATAACAGAATATAGTTTTCTTTAGTAAGTATGAGAGATCTGAACACGCTTTAATCTGAGGGTTAAGTAACAAGAAAAAAGGCACTAGTTGAAGAAAAAGAAAACACAGGGTCAATTTACGGAGCAAGAACTCTAAAGAAATATAGGGATGAGGAAAATTTTCTGGAGCTCAAGTGGAAGGATGGGCCATGCACAGGACTGCTTTGATTTTCAATTAGAAATGGACAGAAGGCAGAAATGATGGTGAAGGTATAGGTAAGTTTATAAGATCTTATAGTAGGAAAGTTGCCATCTTGTGCATCTATGTTCTCTGTGAAACAACTGGCAAGGTCATCTGAAGAGAAGGTAGGCTAGAAGGTTGCAGAAAGCACATACCTTTTCGAAAGTTAAACAACTGATTCTAGGATTTTTCTAGCATTAGGTATTATGTTTACCAATTTGCATTTCAAAGGAGGCCAATCTTTTGTTTTTGTTTTGTTTTTCATTAACAAATTTGGTTTTATCTTATATTCTTGTACTTCTATTGCTTCTATGACTTATTGTAAAAAAAGTTTTCAACAGGAATTGAGTGGTGATAGCTAAAAGGTTAACTTCATAGCTATGCCAACTAACTTTTCTAATCCCATAATCCTTCCACCTTCCACCTTCCTTTTCCTACAACTAGTTGAGGCTTCATGGTAAAAATTTAACATTACTTTGGTATAAAATATGGAGAACATAAGAATCAGTTAGATAAGTAATTTTCCCTATACAAGCAGTCAACTGGAGGCAGAATAAGCAATCCATATTTCATCAAAAATTTTGTCCTATCAGGAACTATTATTAGTTGACTGTTGATAAATAGACATATCAACACAAGGCATGGGGTTAAACCCCTTGATATATTCAGTAACAAGGGCAAAGTATATTAACTTTAAATGTCAAGTAATAAAAACAATTGAGGCGTCAGAATATTTATATCAATGAATGTTCATCTAGTAATGTATCTAATTTTCCTTCTGGGTTTAGGCAAATGACAACATATAGTTCTACCTACTCTGTTTCTTATATTTTTAATTACAAAAGTAAGCTAAAAGCATCGTGAACCATAAACAACTATAAAGTAATGAATATTTTTGTCATTTTAAGTGAAGAGAAAACAAAACAGTATTGACAGCACTGCACTCTAGGTGTTTTTACTGAATGATGGTAGGGTGCATGTCATAACTTATCTGGCTTCTTAAGCACTTTGAGGGGCTCCCCTCATAGCACAATCAGTAAAGAGTCTGCTTGCTAGGCAGGAGACCTGGGTTTGATTCCTGGGTTGGGAAGACCCCTAAAGAAAGAAATGGCAATCCACTACAGTACTCTTGCCTGGAGAATCCCATGGACAGAGAAACTTGGTAGGCTACAATCCATGGGGTCCCAAGAGTCTGACAAGACTTAGCAACTAACTACAACCACCAAGCACTTTGAAGCAGGACAGTGTAGCCTACTGAGCCCATTTCACTAATCTGAATTTGGCTGAGTTGCCCATAGGCTGTGAGTTCCCATTTGAAATAGTTCCCAACTACTATCACCATCTCAAAATGGTGCTAACAGTAGTACCTACTTCATAAGGTGGTGGTTTGTATTGTATATAATAAATGTAACATGCCTAACCCATTATCAGATACAGAATCAGTCATTAGTACATGTTAATGATTGTTACTGGTACTGTTTCTGTTACTACTTCTGCTTGAGGAAGTCAGAGAATATTCTTCAGAAGTGGCACTTGGGAAAGGAACGTAAGTTTGCCAGGTGGACACAGTCATAAGGGACAGCAGTACTGCACAACCACACATGAAGAGAGAACAATTTATATGGAGACAGTACATTGGTAATTTAATAATTTCTCGCCAATGGTCAATAGGTACAAGACTCAGAAGTTACACTTAGAATAAAGGATTATCACTTCTTCTCTTATTAATAGATAAGGAATATGTGGAGTCTCTATGGATGCACATGCACACACACAAAATGAACTGCTATCTAGTCATGAGTAAGAAGGAAATTCTACTGTTTGTTAAAAACTTGGATGAAACTTGAAGGCATTACGCTAAGGTGAAATAAGTCAGACAAAGAGTAATACTACATGGTACAACTTTTGTGAACCATAAACAACTATAAAGTAATGAATATTTTTGTCATTTTAAGTGAAGAGAAAACAAAACAGTATTGACAGCACTGCACTCTAGGTGTTTTTACTGAATGATGGTAGGGTGCATGTCATAACTTATCTGGCTTCTTAAGCACTTTGAGGGGCTCCCCTCATAGCACAATCAGTAAAGAGTCTGCTTGCTAGGCAGGAGACCTGGGTTTGATTCCTGGGTTGGGAAGACCCCTAAAGAAAGAAATGGCAATCCACTACAGTACTCTTGCCTGGAGAATCCCATGGACAGAGAAACTTGGTAGGCTACAATCCATGGGGTCCCAAGAGTCTGACAAGACTTAGCAACTAACTACAACCACCAAGCACTTTGAAGCAGGACAGTGTAGCCTACTGAGCCCATTTCACTAATCTGAATTTGGCTGAGTTGCCCATAGGCTGTGAGTTCCCATTTGAAATAGTTCCCAACTACTATCACCATCTCAAAATGGTGCTAACAGTAGTACCTACTTCATAAGGTGGTGGTTTGTATTGTATATAATAAATGTAACATGCCTAACCCATTATCAGATACAGAATCAGTCATTAGTACATGTTAATGATTGTTACTGGTACTGTTTCTGTTACTACTTCTGCTTGAGGAAGTCAGAGAATATTCTTCAGAAGTGGCACTTGGGAAAGGAACGTAAGTTTGCCAGGTGGACACAGTCATAAGGGACAGCAGTACTGCACAACCACACATGAAGAGAGAACAATTTATATGGAGACAGTACATTGGTAATTTAATAATTTCTCGCCAATGGTCAATAGGTACAAGACTCAGAAGTTACACTTAGAATAAAGGATTATCACTTCTTCTCTTATTAATAGATAAGGAATATGTGGAGTCTCTATGGATGCACATGCACACACACAAAATGAACTGCTATCTAGTCATGAGTAAGAAGGAAATTCTACTGTTTGTTAAAAACTTGGATGAAACTTGAAGGCATTACGCTAAGGTGAAATAAGTCAGACAAAGAGTAATACTACATGGTACAACTTTTTGTGAAATCTATGACATCTGAACTCAGAGAAACAGAAAATAGAATGGTGATGATATCATGAGTTGGAAGGTGTGGAAAATGAGCAGATATTGGTAAAATGGTACAAATTTCCAGTTATAATTTTAAACAGTTCTGAGGATATAATGTATACCATGGTAACTATACCCAATAATACTGGATTATATGCTTGAAAGTTGCTGAGAGAATAGATCTTATATGCTCTCATCAGAAAAAATGGATGATGAGGTAACACAATGGAAATGTCAGCTAATGCTATGGGGATAATCACTTTGATATATTTAAGTATCAAATCAACACACTGTACACCTTAAACTGACACAACGTTATATGGCAACTATATCTCATTAAACTGGAGACATTAGATCTCATTAAACTGGAAAGACATTAGATCCCAAGGAATTAGGAGGGAAACACTCAAAATTGATAAAAAGCATATCTCAAGCATATAAACTGAGATAGAGAAACGCACACACACACACACACCCTGGAAGGAAACATACTTTATATTTACCTTATATTTGGGTGGGAGTATATTTTTGGTGGGAGTATAGAGAAACAGATTACATTATTTTCATCATTATGGATACAATTCCCCTAAACAGACAAGATTTTAAATAAATATATACCTAAACAAATAGGGGATATCACGAATTGCTGCTGAACTTACAAGGGGAAAAATGATTATAAGGGAATAGAATGAAGAACTGTATGGTAAGAAATTAGATGACTTAAATAAAAGGGCCATATTTGTAGAAAAGACAAACTACTAACACTGACCAAGAAAAAGTAGAAGTCTGAAAAGATATACAACAGGTTAAGGAGATTAAATTAATAATCAAAAAGTCTCATAGAAAATGAAAGCCCAGGTTTACTGAAGAATTCTATCAAACATTTAAAGAAGAATTATTATCAATCTTTCATGAACCCTGAAATTAAAGGAAGGTGGAATAATTCCCAACACATTCTATTAGATCAGCATTACTTTGATACTCACATCAGAGAAAAGACATCTCATGAAAACTGTATCTGTATCTTTTATGGATATAGACTGAAAAAAACACTAGCAAATGAATTGTGCAACACAAAAAACATATTATATATCATGGCCTAGTAGGACTTAGCCCAGGAATAAAAACTTGGTCCACCATGTGGAAATTAATCCATGCAATGTAGCATCTTAATAGAATAAAGGAAATTAATCACTTATCATGTCAGCAAATGTAGAAACAGGATTTCACAAAGTCTAACATCCTTAAAGAATAAAAACACTTAGAAAATCAGGAATAAAAGGGAAATTCCTTGATGTGATAAAGGGCCTCCATTAAAAATTCAGAAGCAACATCATAAGTAATGGTGAAATACTAAAATTTTTCATTGTAAGATCAAGAACATGACAAAGATGTCTGCTCTCACTACTTTCATTCATTGATGTACAGCAGGTTATAAACAGGCAATTATACAAGAAAAATTATAAAAGGCATACAGATTGGAATGAATTATTAAGTTATCTCTACTTGTAGATGTTATTATTTTTATATAAAAATCCTAACATTAACTTAAAAGAACACTAGAATTAACTGGTTCAGCAAGATTGCAAGATATAAGATGAATACATAAAATCCAATGGTATTTCTATATACTATCAATGAATAAACTACAATGGCAATTAAGAAAATAATTCCATTTAGAATAGCACCAAAAATAAGAAAAGTCTTAGGACTAAATTTAACCCCCAAAGGATAAAACTCATATTATGAAAACAGAAAAAAAAAATCATTAAAAAATGCTCATGCTGAAAGAGAAAGACATTCCAGGCTGATGAATCAGAAGACTCAATACCATTAAGAAAGAAATATTCCTCAAATCAACATATAGGTTTAACGGTATTCCTAGAACTATCCCAGCACCTTTTTTTTTTTTTTTTTTTTGCAGGACTTGACATGTTGATTTTAAAATTCATCTGAAAATACAATGGACCCAGAATAGCCTAAATACTAGTGAAAAGTAAGAAGGATGGAAGACACACTGACACACTTTCCAATTTAAAAAAAAACTTATAAAACTAGAATAATCAAGATAATCTAGTACTGGCATAAGGATAACAAAGAGATCAATTGACAGAATTGAGGGCTCAGAATATAAACTTGTGGTCAGTTGATTTCACTCTGTCAAGACCATTCAGTGAAGGAGGTAATAATCTTCTCAATGCATTGTATAGGGGCATCTAAATAGGCACAAAAGAATGAATTTAGACCTCCCGCTTCACATCATACAAAAATGAACTAAATAAGAGTCATTGATATAAACATAAGAGCTAATACAATAAAACTCAACATAAAATAGAAGAGTAAATCTTTGTGAATTTGGTTAGGCAAAACATCTTAGATGTGACATCAAAAGTACAAGCAACAAAAGAAAACTAGAATGGAAATCTACTGAAAAATTAAAACCATGTACTATAAAAAATACTATCAAGAAGTGGACAAGCCATAGAATGGGGGAAAATACTTATAAATCACATATTTCTAAGAATTGTACCTAGAATAAGAAAAGTCTTAGGACTAAATTTAACCCCCAAAGGATAAAACTCATATTATGAAAACAGAAAAAAAAAATCATTAAAAAATGCTCATGCTGAAAGAGAAAGACATTCCAGGCTGATGAATCAGAAGACTCAATACCATTAAGAAAGAAATATTCCTCAAATCAACATATAGGTTTAACGGTATTCCTAGAACTATCCCAGCACCTTTTTTTTTTTTTTTGCAGGACTTGACATGTTGATTTTAAAATTCATCTGAAAATACAATGGACCCAGAATAGCCTAAATACTAGTGAAAAGTAAGAAGGATGGAAGACACACTGACACACTTTCCAATTTAAAAAAAAACTTATAAAACTAGAATAATCAAGATAATCTAGTACTGGCATAAGGATAACAAAGAGATCAATTGACAGAATTGAGGGCTCAGAATATAAACTTGTGGTCAGTTGATTTCACTCTGTCAAGACCATTCAGTGAAGGAGGTAATAATCTTCTCAATGCATTGTATAGGGGCATCTAAATAGGCACAAAAGAATGAATTTAGACCTCCCGCTTCACATCATACAAAAATGAACTAAATAAGAGTCATTGATATAAACATAAGAGCTAATACAATAAAACTCAACATAAAATAGAAGAGTAAATCTTTGTGAATTTGGTTAGGCAAAACATCTTAGATGTGACATCAAAAGTACAAGCAACAAAAGAAAACTAGAATGGAAATCTACTGAAAAATTAAAACCATGTACTATAAAAAATACTATCAAGAAGTGGACAAGCCATAGAATGGGGGAAAATACTTATAAATCACATATCTGCTAAGGGAATTGTACCTAGAATATATAAAGAACTCTTAAAACTCAATTATAAAACACAAATAATCCAATTTTAAAATTGCCAAAGTATCTGAATTGCCATTTCTCCAAACAGATATGCAAATGGCCAATAACCACATAAAAATTTGCTTATCATTACTCATTGACAAAATGAAAATTACAATGAAATAGAACTTAACACCCACTAGGATGCCTATCATTAAGGAAATAATAACAAGTTTGGGGAAAATATGGAGAAATTGGAAAAATACATCACTGGTGGTAAAGTAAATTGGCATACTCTCTTTAGAAAACAGTTTGGCAGTTCCTTAAAAGATTAAACAGAGAATCACCAAATGATCCTGCAATATCATTTCTCAATATACTTTAAAAATTGAAAGTGTATGTCTACACAAAGACTTATACAAGAATATGTGTAGCAGCATTATTCATAATGGCCAGAAAGTAGAAAAAAATTAAATGTTCATCAACTGATGAATAGATATATAAAAGGTTGTATACAATGAAATCTTACTGGTGAATGAAAAGGAATGAAGTAATAATACATTGATCCATACAGATTAATGTTAAAAACATTTAGTTTAAGTGAAAGAAACCACTCACAAGAAATTATATATTGAATGATTCTGTTTGTAGGCAATGTCTAGATTGGCAAAGTCAGAGAGACGGAAAGCAGATTAGTGGTTGTCAAGGGGTTAGAGATAATAGTTGCACATTTGTGAATATGGGGCTTCCCTGCTAGCTCAGATGGTAAAGAATCCGCTTGCAATACAGGAAATCAGGGTTCAATCCCTGGGTCGGGGTTGGGGGTCCCCTGGAGAAGGAAATGGCAACCCACTCCAGTATTTTTCCCTGGAGACTTCCATGGACAGAGAAGCCTGGAGGGCTACAGTCGATGGGGTTGGAAAGAGTCAGACAGGACTGAGCAACTAACATACATCTCTGAATATATCAAAAACTACTGTGTTAAACACTTTAAATCAGTGAATTGTATGATGTATAAATTATATCTCAAGGAAACTTTAAAAATCAGTGAAATCACTCATTTTATATCATAGAAAATTATTATTGATGGATTTTTTTTCCCTTTTAAGTCATATGTTTTATATATCAAAATCACAATACTAGGGCTTCCCTGGTGGTCCAGTGGGTAAAGAGTCTGCCTTGCAGTGCAAGGGGCACCGGTTTGATTCCTGGCCCAGGAAGGTCCCACACACCAAAGAATGGCTGGACCGGTGTATCCAATTACAAGCCAGAATTCTAGAGTGCAGGCACCTAGAGCCGGTGTTCTGTGATGGGGGTCCACTGTGATGAGAGGCCCACATAGGCCAAGGAGTGAAAATGGATGGAAATTTAAAAAAAAAAAAAAAAAAAGAAGGCCAAAATCAAAAAAAAAAAAAAAAGAAAATCACAATACTAGATTGGTTGCCAAATCCATCATTCTTAAACTTAGTCCTTTTAGACATTCTAGGCAAGGTGTACAGTTGCTAGACTCATTCAACCAAGAGTCCTTATGATTTAAAACTCCATTATCAGGCTCCTTTTTCATATCCTTTAAGTTTCTGGTCCCTTAAGATGTCTTGAAAGGGAAACAGCTCATCATAGTCTTCACCACATTAGCCTAATGATGCTCACTCATTAACACATAGTAGTATTTTGGGAGTTCTATTCCACAATAGTAATAGATGATCTTAAAGATGAGTTATCAGACTCTTCACAGTTGGGTAAGTCATTAGAGAAAAGTAAAAGCAAACTGCCATTTCTGGCCTTTGTTGACATTCTAATCATGTAATGTT
Organism: Tragulus kanchil; assembly: GCA_022376925.1. Classification (NCBI taxonomy): domain Eukaryota; kingdom Metazoa; phylum Chordata; class Mammalia; order Artiodactyla; family Tragulidae; genus Tragulus; species Tragulus kanchil. Next base: position 57,098,653 of record JAIOJX010000001.1, on the reverse strand, counting down.
AAAAAGAAACATGGATTCATGTTTCTAAAAGATTAATTCAAGGCCCCAATACTTCCCTCCCTCCAATAAAACTAAAATCAGGTAAAGATCCGCTTGCAATACAGGAAATCAGGGTTCAATCCCTGGGTCGGGGTTGGGGGTCCCCTGGAGAAGGAAATGGCAACCCACTCCAGTATTTTTCCCTGGAGACTTCCATGGACAGAGAAGCCTGGAGGGCTACAGTCGATGGGGTTGGAAAGAGTCAGACAGGACTGAGCAACTAACATACATCTCTGAATATATCAAAAACTACTGTGTTAAACACTTTAAATCAGTGAATTGTATGATGTATAAATTATATCTCAAGGAAACTTTAAAAATCAGTGAAATCACTCATTTTATATCATAGAAAATTATTATTGATGGATTTTTTTTCCCTTTTAAGTCATATGTTTTATATATCAAAATCACAATACTAGGGCTTCCCTGGTGGTCCAGTGGGTAAAGAGTCTGCCTTGCAGTGCAAGGGGCACCGGTTTGATTCCTGGCCCAGGAAGGTCCCACACACCAAAGAATGGCTGGACCGGTGTATCCAATTACAAGCCAGAATTCTAGAGTGCAGGCACCTAGAGCCGGTGTTCTGTGATGGGGGTCCACTGTGATGAGAGGCCCACATAGGCCAAGGAGTGAAAATGGATGGAAATTTAAAAAAAAAAAAAAAAAAAAGAAGGCCAAAATCAAAAAAAAAAAAAAAGAAAATCACAATACTAGATTGGTTGCCAAATCCATCATTCTTAAACTTAGTCCTTTTAGACATTCTAGGCAAGGTGTACAGTTGCTAGACTCATTCAACCAAGAGTCCTTATGATTTAAAACTCCATTATCAGGCTCCTTTTTCATATCCTTTAAGTTTCTGGTCCCTTAAGATGTCTTGAAAGGGAAACAGCTCATCATAGTCTTCACCACATTAGCCTAATGATGCTCACTCATTAACACATAGTAGTATTTTGGGAGTTCTATTCCACAATAGTAATAGATGATCTTAAAGATGAGTTATCAGACTCTTCACAGTTGGGTAAGTCATTAGAGAAAAGTAAAAGCAAACTGCCATTTCTGGCCTTTGTTGACATTCTAATCATGTAATGTTAAAAGAGAAACATGGATTCATGTTTCTAAAAGATTAATTCAAGGCAATACTCTCCTCAATAAAACTAAAATCAGCTTTCCCCTGTCCAACCCAGTTCCATATGCAAGGAATTGTCTCAAGATTTATCTACAAACCAACAAATTGGAACAATCAAAGATTCAGTAAGAAACAATCTGATCCAACTGAGTTTAACAAATTGCATTACCCATATAGCAATGAACTGGCAAAAAACAAAAATTCATCTACAATTAAAAGAGGACTTCTTTTTTTTTTACCACATTATAGCCCAGAGACACACGTTACAAATAGAAAAGTTGGCAGGATTTTTATTGAACACATTGGTCTATATTCCCAATAAATTGCTCTATTCCTTAAATAAACTTTAATAAAAGAGTGAAATTTATTATGAAAAAAAATGAGAGAGTTAGAGGCTTCCCTGGTAGTCCCGTGGGTAAAGACACCACCTTGCAGTGCAAGGGGCACCGGTTCGATCCCTGGCCTGGGAAGATCCCATGTGCAGCAGAGGGGCTGGACTGATGTGTCCAACTACTGAGCCAGAGCTCTGGAGCACGTGCGCCCAGAGCCAGTGCTCTGCAGCGAGAGAGGCCACTGGAATGGGAGGCCCACACAGGCCAAAAAACAAAGATGGATGAAAATAAATAAATGAAAGACCAATAAAAGTGGCCAAAAAAATGAGAGAGTTAATGGCTGGGCACATACTGCTACTTGATATCTATCCATAGAGCTTTGTTTTGTTTTGTTTTCAAAAAGAAAAAAAATTTTGGCCCATAATCCTAAAAAGAGCTTTATGATTTAAAACTCCATTATCAGGCTCCTTTTCATATCCTTTAAGTTTCTGGTCCCTTAAGATGTCTTGAAAGGGAAACAGCTCATCATAGTCTTCACCACATTAGCCTAATGATGCTCACTCATTAACACATAGTAGTATTTTGGGAGTTCTATTCCACAATAGTAATAGATGATCTTAAAGATGAGTTATCAGACTCTTCACAGTTGGGTAAGTCATTAGAGAAAAGTAAAAGCAAACTGCCATTTCTGGCCTTTGTTGACATTCTAATCATGTAATGTTAAAAGAGAAACATGGATTCATGTTTCTAAAAGATTAATTCAAGGCAATACTCTCCTCAATAAAACTAAAATCAGCTTTCCCCTGTCCAACCCAGTTCCATATGCAAGGAATTGTCTCAAGATTTATCTACAAACCAACAAATTGGAACAATCAAAGATTCAGTAAGAAACAATCTGATCCAACTGAGTTTAACAAATTGCATTACCCATATAGCAATGAACTGGCAAAAAACAAAAATTCATCTACAATTAAAAAGACTTCTTTTTTTTGCCACATTATAGCCCAGAGACACACGTTACAAATAGAAAAGTTGGCAGGATTTTTATTGAACACATTGGTCTATATTCCCAATAAATTGCTCTATTCCTTAAATAAACTTTAATAAAAGAGTGAAATTTATTATGAAAAAAAATGAGAGAGTTAGAGGCTTCCCTGGTAGTCCCGTGGGTAAAGACACCACCTTGCAGTGCAAGGGGCACCGGTTCGATCCCTGGCCTGGGAAGATCCCATGTGCAGCAGAGGGGCTGGACTGATGTGTCCAACTACTGAGCCAGAGCTCTGGAGCACGTGCGCCCAGAGCCAGTGCTCTGCAGCGAGAGAGGCCACTGGAATGGGAGGCCCACACAGGCCAAAAAACAAAGATGGATGAAAATAAATAAATGAAAGACCAATAAAAGTGGCCAAAAAAATGAGAGAGTTAATGGCTGGGCACATACTGCTACTTGATATCTATCCATAGAGCTTTGTTTTGTTTTGTTTTTCAAAAAAAGCCATTAATCCTCCAAATATTTTCAACCTTATATTTCACATTCCCTTGGGCTTACCAGAAGAAGATCTGGATATTGGTAAAAATAGAAATAAACCATCTGAAACTCTGACTTTGAAGGCAAGTCAGAGGGTCATAAAATCTACTTCCACACATAGACAAAAGATACAACCACGATCTAAACATCCCTTAATTCAATGGACTCGATAAATACTGAGAATTAACATGTACTTAGCAGGCATTAAGGATACAGTACTGTGAGAAAGACAAGATCTCTGTTCTTCTGAAACTAACATTCTATTGAGAGAAACATACCGCAAAAAAATTAACTCATTATAATTATAGCAAACATGAGAAGGAAACAGATGATGTCCTTAGACACCCAATCGAATATGTGATGGTCAAAGAAATCTAGCTTGAAGAAATGACACTAGATCTAAGCTTTAAAGAATTGGTAGGATTTAAACCCAGCAAGGGGGAAGGAAATGTTCCAGTTAGATGGAATAAGATATGCAAGGGCTATGTTAGGATGGTCTGCTTCAGAAACCAAAGACAGATCAATGTAATTGAAGAAGAGAAGTCTCTGGGCATCAAGACTAGATGAGACATTCCAATGCAAAATAGTTTGCATCCATAAGACAAAATAGTTACTTTCAAAGTAGATCATTATCATGGCAAACATTCAGGCTAGAAAATGTTTGTTCCCCCTCCTCCTCCTTGGTCTCCTGACCGTGTCTGTCTATTCACCCCTTTCACCACTCAGGTATTCTTGCATAGAGAATTCCGAGGACAGGGGAGTCTGGCAGGTTACAGTCCATGGGGCTGCAAAGAGTAAGACATGACTAAGAAACTAATTCTGATTGGGGGGAGAAAAAGACTGGATTGGGGGAGGATACTTAAGAAGTTATTGCAATGGTCCAGATGAGAGATGATAGTGACCCCAACTAGAGTGATAACAGTGAAGAACGAGAAAATAGTATTTATCAAAAAAGTATTCCTAAGAGGTAATATATCTGTTATAATTGATAATAGCCCTTTGCACAAGTTCACATCCTCTCCCTCATCTGAGTTCTAAATAAATTCTCACAGATACTCAGCATTGTTCCTTACCTTACTGTTTTTATTTTTTCCTTCTCCACTGGACAAGATTTTATTGCAAAAATACAGGTGTATTTCTTATGCAAAACAGGGTTGCTGCTTGATCTTGACTTGTTTGCCCTGGGGAACTCTGGAAGGCATGGGTCTATTTTTCTAGCTCAATTTGCACATTTTCCTCTGCATACAATGGGAGACACATGATTATCTAGAAATGTTGTCAAGTGTCCTACATACTTGAGTTTGAATGCTGCAAGGAGGAAGTGATAAGCTATAGCTCACATCTTTAGGAAGTTTAATAACTCACAGTGAGTCAAGTTATTATGAATGCCTTAAACAATAATACTAAACACTTTGTATAGCAATTCATAGTTTAAACCAAAACATTTAATGACTCTGTTGTCATTGTTCAGTTATTAAATCATTTCCAACTCTGCAACTCCATGGACTTCAACACACCAGGCTTCCCTATACTCCACTATCTCCCAGAGTTTGCTCAAATTCATCTCTATTAAATGGGCTTGCTTCTCTGGGGGAAAAAAAAAAAAAACAGAAAGAGTATACATTATACAGGCTCCTTTGGGTTGAAAGAGTAAAATCTATCAGTAAATCTGGTAGGGAGAAGAAACAAACAAATATACACTGTATACTACTGTGTGTCATATACCATACAAGGAGTTTTATAATATAACTGTATTATGGAGTAACTGTGCAGTCAGATTGCCTCAGTATGAGCTCTGGCAGTATCAATTGCTATCACAGGCTTCAGGAAAGTCACTTAATCTGTTCATATCTACTTTTTTCATCTGTAAACGAGATAAGAATACCTTTCTTTGGTAGCTGCTATTATATAAGGGACTTCATAAATAAAATCACTCTGTTGGATACATGTATATGTATGGCTGAGTTCCTTCACTGTTCACCTGAAACTATCAAAACATTGTTAATCAGCTATACACCAATACCAAATGCTTTCATTGCAAAAAATTAAATAAAATTATCTAAAAATAATAAAAACTTTAAAAAAGAATCGTACTTGGCATATGGTAAGTAATTAATAAGTTTTAATTGCTATTACCATCGTCATCATCTAACTCTTGTAAGGACAGTATTAAGTAAAATACTATCATCACTTTACAAATAAGGACAATGGGACACAAAAAGATTAAGTTGCCCCCAAGATGATAAAACTAGCAAGTGGTGGAGCTAATATTCAAAATCAAGTCTTTGGACTCCAAAGCCATTTTCTTACTACTTTATCATGTCATTAAGAGTTCTATGTGAAAATTTCAGCCACAGCTAAAAAACCACAGCACAACATAGCACTCTCAGGTTCTAAGTAAGAGAAAAGACACACATGTTCTGGTTGAATTCTGAGCCATCCCAGATGGCTCAGGGTAAATAATTCAGCTGCCAATGCAGGAGCTACGGGAGACAAGGGTCCAATCCCTGGGTCAGGAAGATTCCCTGGAGGAGGAAATTACAACCCACTCAGTATTCTTTTTTAAAAAAAAACCTTTATTTTGCTTTTAACTTTTACAGAGTTTTGTTGTTTACAGATATGTATATTCCCAGATTAGTCATATGTATATCCCCCCCTTCCCACCCCTCCCAAACATCACACAGCACCCCTGAAAGATCCCCTTTTCTCACAGACCAATGACTAGAGCTATTTTCTTCACTTATGGTAGTACAGGCCTTCATGCTACTTCCTTTCGCCTCCACCTTCTGTTCCTTACAGGCCTTCATGACTAACTGGGCAGGTTTTATAATATAACTGTATTATGGAGTAACTGTGCAGTCAGATTGCCTCAGTATGAGCTCTGGCAGTATCAATTGCTATCACAGGCTTCAGGAAAGTCACTTAATCTGTTCATATCTACTTTTTTCATCTGTAAACGAGATAAGAATACCTTTCTTTGGTAGCTGCTATTATATAAGGGACTTCATAAATAAAATCACTCTGTTGGATACATGTATATGTATGGCTGAGTTCCTTCACTGTTCACCTGAAACTATCAAAACATTGTTAATCAGCTATACACCAATACCAAATGCTTTCATTGCAAAAAATTAAAATAAAATTATCTAAAAATAATAAAAACTTTAAAAAAGAATCGTACTTGGCATATGGTAAGTAATTAATAAGTTTTAATTGCTATTACCATCGTCATCATCTAACTCTTGTAAGGACAGTATTAAGTAAAATACTATCATCACTTTACAAATAAGGACAATGGGACACAAAAAGATTAAGTTGCCCCCAAGATGATAAAACTAGCAAGTGGTGGAGCTAATATTCAAAATCAAGTCTTTGGACTCCAAAGCCATTTTCTTACTACTTTATCATGTCATTAAGAGTTCTATGTGAAAATTTCAGCCACAGCTAAAAAACCACAGCACAACATAGCACTCTCAGGTTCTAAGTAAGAGAAAAGACACACATGTTCTGGTTGAATTCTGAGCCATCCCAGATGGCTCAGGGTAAATAATTCAGCTGCCAATGCAGGAGCTACGGGAGACAAGGGTCCAATCCCTGGGTCAGGAAGATTCCCTGGAGGAGGAAATTACAACCCACTCAGTATTCTTTTTTAAAAAAAAACCTTTATTTTGCTTTTAACTTTTACAGAGTTTTGTTGTTTACAGATATGTATATTCCCAGATTAGTCATATGTATATCCCCCCCTTCCCACCCCTCCCAAACATCACACAGCACCCCTGAAAGATCCCCTTTTCTCACAGACCAATGACTAGAGCTATTTTCTTCACTTATGGTAGTACAGGCCTTCATGCTACTTCCTTTACGCCTCCCACCTTCTGTTCCTTCCCCACAATGTCCATATGTCCACTGTCCATGTCTGTCTTTCCGTCGCTTCGCTGCATGTGCCATCATCACCATCCTGCTAGATATATATGTGTTAGTATACTGTATTCGTCCTTCTCTTTCTGACTGACTTCACTTTTGATGATACGTTCTAGAGCCAGCCACCTCATTAGGGCTGATTCTTCCGCATTTCTCTTTACAGCTGTGTAGTATTCCATTGTATGAATGTGCCAGCACTTTTGTATCCATTCGTTCGTTGATGGGCATCTAGGTTCCTTCCATGTTCTAGCTATTGTATAGAGAGCTGCAATGAACATTGGGGTACAGGTGCTTCTTTCAGATTTGATTTCATCAGGGTATAAGCCTAAGAGTGGGATTGCTGGGTCATATGGTGCTTCTATTTTTAGTTTTTTAAGAAATCTCCAGTCTGTCTTCCATAGAGGCTGTATCAATTAACACTCACACCAGCAATGCAGGAGTGTTCCCTTTTCTCCGCACCCTCTCCAGCATTTATTGTCTGTCGATTTGAGGATGATGGCCATTCTGACGGGTGTGAGGTTATATCTCATTGTAGTTTTGATTTGCATTTCTCTAATAATAAGCGAGGTTAAGCATCATTTCATGTGCTTTGGGGCCATCTGTATGTCCTCTTTGGAGAGGCGTCTCTTTAGATCTTTTTCCCATTTTTTGATTGGGTTGTTCGTTTTTCCTGTGTTGAGTTGTCTGAGTTGCTTGTAGATTTTGGAGATTAATTCTTTGTCTGTTGTTTCTTTTACTATGATTTTCTCCCACTCTGTGGGCTGTCTGTTCAGCTTTTTTGTAATTTCTTTTGCTGTACAAAAGCTTTTAAGTTTCATTAGGTCCCACATGTTCATTTGTCTTTTGAGTTCTGCTATTCTAGTAGGTGGGTCAGAGAAGATCTTGCTTTGATTTTCACAAACACACAAGATCAAATCAATGAAGAGAATTTGGACAAACTTTCTGAAAGTAATTTCAGAAGAATGATAGTAAAGATGATCAAAGACACTGAAAACAGAATTTCAAAGAAATTGCAAGACACAACTAACACACTGAATAAAGAAATACAAGAACTTACCGAAAAAGTAACAGAGACAAACAACTCAATTGCTAAACTGAAAAACACTGTAGAAGGAATCAAGAGCAGAGTATCTGAGACAGAAGACCAGATAAGTGAGCTGGAAGATAAAATGGTGGAAGTAACTGCTGAAAAACAGACTCTAGCTCAAAAAAAAAAATGAAAAGGGACCACTTTTGTATCCAGTCATCGTTCCGTTTTACAGCTGTGTAGTATTCCATTGTATATATGTACCAGAGCTTTTGGATCCATTTGTTCGTCGATGGTATTTAGGTTCCTTCCATGTTCTAGCTATTGTATAGAGAGCTGCAATGAACATTGGGGTACAGGTGCTTCTTTCAGATTTGATTTCATCAGGGTATAAGCCTAAGAGTGGGATTGCTGGGTCATATGGTGCTTCTATTTTTAGTTTTTTAAGAAATCTCCAGTCTGTCTTCCATAGAGGCTGTATCAATTAACACTCACACCAGCAATGCAGGAGTGTTCCCTTTTCTCCGCACCCTCTCCAGCATTTATTGTCTGTCGATTTGAGGATGATGGCCATTCTGACGGGTGTGAGGTTATATCTCATTGTAGTTTTGATTTGCATTTCTCTAATAATAAGCGAGGTTAAGCATCATTTCATGTGCTTTGGGGCCATCTGTATGTCCTCTTTGGAGAGGCGTCTCTTTAGATCTTTTTCCCATTTTTTGATTGGGTTGTTCGTTTTTCCTGTGTTGAGTTGTCTGAGTTGCTTGTAGATTTTGGAGATTAATTCTTTGTCTGTTGTTTCTTTTACTATGATTTTCTCCCACTCTGTGGGCTGTCTGTTCAGCTTTTTTGTAATTTCTTTTGCTGTACAAAAGCTTTTAAGTTTCATTAGGTCCCACATGTTCATTTGTCTTTTGAGTTCTGCTATTCTAGTAGGTGGGTCAGAGAAGATCTTGCTTTGATTTTCACAAACACACAAGATCAAATCAATGAAGAGAATTTGGACAAACTTTCTGAAAGTAATTTCAGAAGAATGATAGTAAAGATGATCAAAGACACTGAAAACAGAATTTCAAAGAAATTGCAAGACACAACTAACACACTGAATAAAGAAATACAAGAACTTACCGAAAAAGTAACAGAGACAAACAACTCAATTGCTAAACTGAAAAACACTGTAGAAGGAATCAAGAGCAGAGTATCTGAGACAGAAGACCAGATAAGTGAGCTGGAAGATAAAATGGTGGAAGTAACTGCTGAAAAACAGACTCTAGCTCAAAGAATGAAAAGAGCAGAGGATAGCCTCAAAGACCTCTGGGATAATATCAAAAGCACCAATATTCGAATTATAGGGGTTTCAGAAGAAGAAGAAAAAAAGAAAGGCGATGAGAAAATTTTTGAAGAGATTATAGTTGAAAATTTCCCCAACATGGGAAAAGAAATAGTCAATCAAGTCCAAGAAGCACAAAGAGTACCATACAGAATCAATCCGAGAAGAAACACACCAAGACATATATTAATGAAGTTAACACAAATTAAACACAAAGGCAGAATTCTCAAAGCAGCAAGGGAAAAGCAACTAGTGACATACAAGGGAAAGCCCATACGTTTAACAGCTGATCTTTCAACAGAAACTCTGCAGGCCAGAAGGGAATGGCAGGACACATTTAAACAGCTAAAAGAGAATAATCTGCAACCAAGAAACCTCTACCCTGCAAGGATCTCATTCAAAACTGATGGAGAAATCAAAAGCTTTACAGATAAGCAAAAATTAAAAGAATTTAGTCACACCAAACCAGCCTTACAACAAGTGTTAAAGGGACTTATATAGACAACAAGTATAAAAGGAGAAGATCCACGAAACAAACCCATCATAACATCTGAGAAGATGACAATAGGATCATTTGTATCAGTAATTACTTTGAATGTCAATGGACTAAATGCCCCAACCAAAAGATACAGAGTGGCTGAATGGATCCAAAAACATGACCCATACATATGCTGCCTCCAGGAAACTCATTTCAGACCTAGAGACACTCATAGACTGAAAGAGAGAGGCTGGAAAAAGATATTCCATGCAAATGGAAATCAAAAGAAAGCTGGAGTAGCAATCCTCATATCAGACAAAATAGATTTTAAAGTAAAGAAGATTCTCAGAGACAAGGCAGGTCACTACATCATGATTACAGGATCGATCCAAGAGGAAGACATAACAATCATAAATATCTATGCACCCAACACAGGAGCACCCCAATACATAAGACAAACACTTTCAGACATAAAAGAAGACATCGACAGTAGCACAATCATAGTAGGAGACTTTAACACTCCTCTCACACCAATGGACAGATCAACAAAACAGAAAATTAATAAAAGAAACACAGGTCTTAAATGCCACACTAGAAGAAATGGACCTCATCGATATCTTTAGGACGTTCCATCCAAAAGTAGAAGAATACACTTTCTTCTCAAGTGCTCACAGAACATTCTCCAGGATAGATCACATCTTGGGCCACAAATCAAACCTCAGTCAATTCATGAAAACCGAAATTCTATCAACCATCTTCTTGGACCACAATGCAATGAGACTAGAGATCAACTACTGGAAAAAAATCGCTAAAAACACAAACACATGGAGATTAAACAACACGTGCCTAAAAAACCAACTGATCATTGAGGAAATCAAAGGGGAAATTTAAAAATTCCTAGAAGAAAACGACAATGAACACACGACAGTGCAAAACCTGTGGGATACTGCAAAAGCAGTCCTAAGAGGGAAGTTTATAGCAATTCAATCCCACCTCAAGAAACTAGGAAAATATGAAGCAGATGACCTAACCCTCTGCTTAAAACAGTTGGAGAAAGAAGAACAAAAACACCCCAAAGCCAGCAGAAGAAGGGAAATCATAAAGATCAGAGCAAAAATAAATGAAAAAGAAACAAAAGAAACAATACTAAAGATAAATAAAACAAAAAGCTGGTTATTCGAAAAGGTCAATAAAATCGACACACCACTGGCCAGACTTATCAAGAAAAAGAGAGAGAAGAACCAGATCACCAAAATCAAAAATGAAAAAGGAGAGATTACAACAGATAATGCAGAAATCTAAAGGATTCTAAGAGACTATTATGAACAGCTATATGGCAACAAACTGGACAACCTGGAAGAAATGGATAGTTTCTTAGAAAAGATTAATCTCCCAAGACTCAACCAGGAGGAAATAGAAACTATGAACAAGCCAATCACAAGCTCAGAAATCGACCTTGTGATCAAAAATCTACCCAAAAATAAAAGCCCAGGGACAGATGGTTTCACAGCCGAATTCTACCAAACATTTAAAGAAGAGCTAATGCCTGTCCTTCTAAAACTCTTCCAAACAATTGCACAGGAAGGAAAACTTCCAAACACATTCTACGAGGCCACCATCACCCTGATACCAAAGCCAGGCAAAGACAACACAAAAAAAGAAAATTATAGGCCAATTTCACTTATGAATCTAGACGCCAAAATCCTCAACAAAATCCTACCAAACAGAATTCAACAACACATCAAAAAGCTCATTCATCATGATCAAGTTGGGTTCATCCCAGGCATGCAATGATTCTTCATTATCCACAAATCAATCAATGTGATACACCATATCAACAAACTGAGAGACAAAAATCACATGATCATCTCAAGAGATGCAGAAAAAGCCTTTGACAAAGTACAGCGTCCATTTATGATAAAAACTCTTCAAAAAATGGGCATAGAAGGAACGTATCTTAACATAGTGAAAGCCATATATGAGAATTCCACAGCGAACATTATCCTCAATGGTGAAAAACTCAAAGCATTTCCTCTAAGGTCAGGAACAAGACAAGGGTGTCCACTTTCACCTCTCTTATTCAACATAGTCCTGGAAGTTCTAGCAACAGCAATAAGAGAAGAGAAAGAAATCAAAGGAATCCAGATTGGAAAAGAAGAAGTCAAACTCTCTCTATTTGCAGATGACATGATATTATACATAGAAAATCCCAAAGACACTATTACAAAACTACTAGAGTTAATCAGCGAATTCAGCAAAGTCGCAGGATACAAAATCAATATACAGAAATCACTAGCATTCCTATACACAAACAACAAAAAATCAGAAAACAAAATCAAAGAGGCAATCCCCTTCACCATCACAACCAAAAGAATCAAATATCTAGGAATAAACCTACCCAAAGAAACAAAAGAACTCTACACAGAAAATTACAAGACACTCATGAGAGACATTAAAGAAGACTTAAGCAGATGGAGAAATATTCCATGTTCCTGGGTCGGAAGAATCAATATTGTGAAAATGACCGTACTACCAAATGTCATCTATAGATTCAATGCGATCCCTATCAAACTTCCAGTGACATTCTTCACAAAACTAGACCAACGAATAACAGTTCATATGGAAACACAAAAGACCTCTAATAGCCAAAGCAATCCTGAGGAAGAAGAATGGAGCTGGAGTGATCAGCCTCCCCAACTTCAGACTCTACTACAAAGCAACAGTCCTCAAGACAGTATGGTACTGGCACAAAAACAGAACTATAGATCAATGGAACAAGATCAAGAACCCAGAGATAAACCCACGCACCTATGGGTACCTTATTTTTGACAAAGGAGGTGAAACTATAAAATGGGACAAAGACAGCCTCTTCAACAAATGGTGCTGGGAAAACTGGACAGCTACATGCAAAAAACTGAAGTTGGAGCATACCCTGACACCATGCACAAAGATCAACTCAAAATGGATTAAAGACTTAAATGTAAGGCCAGAAACCATCAAATTCTTAGAGGAGAATATAGGCAGTATTCTTTTTTTAATAATTACTTTTATTTTACTTTTTGCTTTTACAGAGTTTTGTTGTTTAGAGATATGTATAATTCCAGATTAGTCATACATATATCCCAGACCCCTCCCTCCCCGGCTCCCTCCCAGTCCCCCCATCCCACCCCTCCAGGCTGTCATATAGCCCCCATGTAGGATCCCCTATTCCCACAGCGCATTAACAATAGTTGTCTCTTTTACGTATGATAGTATAGGTTTCCATGTTACTCTTTACATGCCTCTCACCCACTGTTCACTCCCCACAATGTCCATAGGTCTGTTCTCTGCCTGTCTTTCCATCACATCTCTGCGTATGTTACCATTACCATCTTACTAGATTCCATATATGTGTTAGGATACTGTACTTGTCCTTCTCTTTTTGACTTACTTCACTTTTTATGATAGGTTCTAGATTTATCCACCTCATTAGGACTGATTCTTCTACATTTCTTTTTACAGCTGAGAAGTATTCCACTGTATAAATGTACCAGAGCTTCTTTATCCATTCATTCGTCAATGGACATCTAGGTTGCGTCCATTTTCTAGCTGTTGTTTAGAGTACTGAATGAACACTGTGGTACAGATGTCTCTTCCCACTCAGTATTCTTACCTGGAGAGTCTCACAGACAGAGGAGCCTGGAAGACTACAATTCAGGGGTCACAAAGAGTCAGATACAACTGAGCACATAAACATGCTCTAACTATGTTCATCTTCCTTTCTAGTTCTGCCATTCAAGAATGAGTTGTGTAATTGTGAGCTCTATCTATACATTTTGGTGAAATATCCTGAATTATTAATAACCCAGAGTTAGAATACCTCAAATAGATTTCTTCTGAACCTGGCACAAAAAGACCAAAAAAAAAAAAAAAGTGGGATGAGAGGAGAGAGTAGGAGAAAAAATGAGACAATGAAGGGATAAGCATGTTATTATTATATTATTATTACTCTAACAATATTTGCATATTATAATAATAAGCATCTTATTTAATGGTATAAGAGGAATCATAACAACAGAAGCTGTTGCCTCTGGAAAATGAGACTAAGCTGGGCAATTTTTTTTTTCTTTTATATTCTTCTCTGTATCTTTTTTTAGTTAGTTTTTTCTTTTTCAGTTATTTTTCTGTTTCCTGGTTTGTTGTTTCGGCCAAGGGCAAGCACTGTTTCTATAATTTGTAAAGGATTTGATTTAAATAAGCAAACAAAAAATACATGGTGGATAGGTAGGTTAATTGATTAACATGTTAGACAGATGGGTTGATGAATGGAAGGAAAGAAGGGGAAATGGGAAGGAAGAATGGATGAAAAAAAGAATGGTTGTTCTACAAGGTGAAATTCTGTATAGATACTGAAAAGAATAAAATAGGGATACATTCAAAGCATGCTGTTGGTAGAGGCTCACAAGTTTCTAAACCAGTATAAAAACAAAACTATTTTCCAATATCGTTTAGATACAAAAGTAATATCCGCTTATTATCAAATATTCAAATGTATAGAAGTATATATATATATATATATATATATATAGTGTTATTTCTCTTCTCATACATCTTTCCATAAGCAATAGAGATAATAACTGCCAACTACTTGATATGTGCCCATACAGACATCATTTTATACATGTAATAAATTTAAAAATTTATAATGAATGTCTTTGTGTGTATATATATATATATATATATATATGTATGCGTGCACATGTGTGCATGTATGTATTATGTTCACATGAGGATATATCTATAAGCTAAAGTCTCAGAAAGTTGTACCAAAAGCTAAACAGATTTTATATTTTAAAAATATTACCAAATATTGTACAATTATGAGTGAGATAGAGTATCTTTTCACATATTTACATGATTTCCTTTTTTCTGTAAATCTTGTTCTGTCTTTTGTCATACTTTCCATTCAAGTATTTCATTTTTAAAATGTTTTGTAATGAAATTATATCTCTATTTAGTATGTGTTGCAAATACTTTTTTCTGTGAAAAGTTTTAAAGTCAAGCACTATTCCAAAAGTGTTATGAAAGTCAAAAATATTAACTTCCAAGTAGAGTGAATTTTTATTCATTCATTCATTCAGTACTAAAAATGAAAGTACTAAGACCCAGGTGTCTGAAACATTCTTCTAAAAAAAAAGAAAAGAAAAATCAGGAAGTGCTTTTTGTGTGGAAAAAATAAAAAAATACAACTTATGGAAATTGTCATCTTCTGTATCACAGACTATTTACAGAGTTTTGACAATCATTAAGCCAAGAGAACCTCCTGCAGAGATGGGATAGATACACATGCAGTACTTTAGTGCCTGCCAGGGAGCTGAACCACTTACAGTCCTCAAGTTGAGGACTTCTTTTGTTTCCCTTATCTATTTGCCATGAATGGACAGGAAGGTACTTGTTTGGTAAATTGTTCCAGCAACAAAAGATTCCACATTTCTTATTTACAGTAAATGGCTAGCACCTGGAGTCAGTTTGTCAGACAACACTGCTGTGAATGCAATAAAGTGAATGGTAATTCAGCCCCATCCTGGCCCTTTATCCTTCAAATGACTTAGCTGTTACTCACCTAGTTTCAAAAGTATGACTCTCAACTGCCTTATTCCTCAAGTATGAGCATATGCAAACTAAGTATTCCTCAAGACTGCCCTCAACAGATCCTGTCAAGTCTGGGTCAGTACCAATCCCAAGACTGGAATGAACATGTCAAGTCTATTCTGGGATAAGCCTCAATGGCTGAGATAAAGGCTCTAAGGCAATGGTATACTGATAAATGTTTAATAACTAGCTCTCCAAGTCGAAGGAAAGCTCTTGCATAATCTTATAGTATAAATATTCTCAGCATGGCCAATTCCAATCTATCAACATTATATCATTCAACACAGTGTTAGGAAGAAATACACACAATCAGTTTTTACAAGCCAGACCAACTAGTTTCAGCATACTACTATCCTTAACTGTTTCATAAATCTAAAAATGCATGTCTTGGGCTACTCCTGAAGCAACCAATGAATATTCAAACTGGGATGACTTCCACCAAGTAACCTAGGCAAATATCCTAGATGACAGGCCAAGATGCCAAATATCTAGAGTTCAGATAACTGCTTTGCACTTTAACCTAGAAAAGTACAAAACAGACAACTTTGCCAACAAATAATAGAATATCTTGCATACTATTTAAAATATCATGAAAAGATTATCATAAACCATGGTTAAATACACCAACATTGCAATGTAAAGGAAATTTCTAGATATTACAAAGACAAAACAAGAACAAAAAAACACAAGTCTGAATCAAGCTACAAGTTGTGACAAACAATTTGGTGACCAGTATCTCAATTAGCAGGATACTGTAAAGGAAAACAATGAAAGATTATGAGTAGAAACAGAATGCAAGTGTTCAGGATCATACTTCCTTAAAAGATAAATAAATTAGGTCATAAAAATACATATTCTCATCTTAACAGGAAACACCTGCATATTATTCAGCTATATTTTTCTTCATTGACTAAATAGGCAAGGCACAATTTTGTGAGTATCAACTACAAATTGGCATTTATCAAATACATTGCCAATGACTGAACAACACTGACATTTGCCATCTGCCTCTGTGGAGATTGACCCCTGTGCTGTGATGCTGACCCTCAACCCAGCTGAATAAAGTGAATGGTAATTCAGCCCCATCCTGGCCCTTTATCCTTCAAATGACTTAGCTGTTACTCACCTAGTTTCAAAAGTATGACTCTCAACTGCCTTATTCCTCAAGTATGAGCATATGCAAACTAAGTATTCCTCAAGACTGCCCTCAACAGATCCTGTCAAGTCTGGGTCAGTACCAATCCCAAGACTGGAATGAACATGTCAAGTCTATTCTGGGATAAGCCTCAATGGCTGAGATAAAGGCTCTAAGGCAATGGTATACTGATAAATGTTTAATAACTAGCTCTCCAAGTCGAAGGAAAGCTCTTGCATAATCTTATAGTATAAATATTCTCAGCATGGCCAATTCCAATCTATCAACATTATATCATTCAACACAGTGTTAGGAAGAAATACACACAATCAGTTTTTACAAGCCAGACCAACTAGTTTCAGCATACTACTATCCTTAACTGTTTCATAAATCTAAAAATGCATGTCTTGGGCTACTCCTGAAGCAACCAATGAATATTCAAACTGGGATGACTTCCACCAAGTAACCTAGGCAAATATCCTAGATGACAGGCCAAGATGCCAAATATCTAGAGTTCAGATAACTGCTTTGCACTTTAACCTAGAAAAGTACAAAACAGACAACTTTGCCAACAAATAATAGAATATCTTGCATACTATTTAAAATATCATGAAAAGATTATCATAAACCATGGTTAAATACACCAGCATTGCAATGTAAAGGAAATTTCTAGATATTACAAAGACAAAACAAGAACAAAAAAACACAAGTCTGAATCAAGCTACAAGTTGTGACAAACAATTTGGTGACCAGTATCTCAATTAGCAGGATACTGTAAAGGAAAACAATGAAAGATTATGAGTAGAAACAGAATGCAAGTGTTCAGGATCATACTTCCTTAAAAGATAAATAAATTAGGTCATAAAAATACATATTCTCATCTTAACAGGAAACACCTGCATATTATTCAGCTATATTTTTCTTCATTGACTAAATAGGCAAGGCACAATTTTGTGAGTATCAACTACAAATTGGCATTTATCAAATACATTGCCAATGACTGAACAACACTGACATTTGCCATCTGCCTCTGTGGAGATTGACCCCTGTGCTGTGACAGCTGCTGACCCTCAACACTCCCTGATGTAGTTCAGAGTGAAGCACTCTGTGCTCTAGTGAATTTGGTGGGACAGATCTTTAGACAGGTAGATGTTTAGGAACAGATTATATTATTTCAATCTTTGTATTTCCTCATACCTAGAAAAACACGAAATCCTTTCATGGTGACAATCAGGTCCCAGTGACTAATCAAAAACCCCCTTTGTAAAATGAGTGTTTAATGGCAATGAGCCCCCCCTTCATCAAAACCCTATATATTGATGTTCCTCATGCTACCTCTTCGGAGCAGTCTCTCAGAGCTATCTAAGATGCTGCCTCCCGGGCTGCAATCCTAATTTTGCCCCAAGTTAAACTCTCAACTCTCAAATTGTTCATCTTTTTTAGTTAACATGCCCTTTGAGATTCACTGGTATTACAAGCAACTTCGGACAAATTTAACAGAGCACTAATGTCAGAACTGCAGTTAGATCCCATGTGTATGGATGTGAGAGTTGAACCATAAAGAAGGCTGAGTGCCAAAGAATTGATGTTTTCAAACTGTGGTGCTGGAGAAGATTCTTGAGAGTCTGTTGGACTGCTAGGAGATCAAACCAGTCAATCCTAAAGGAAATCAACCCTGAATATTCAGTGGAAGCACTGATGCTGAAGCTCCAATACTTTGGTCACCTGATAACAAAGAATCAGAGTCCACTCATTGGAAAAGACCCTGATGCTGGGAAAGATTGAGGGCAGAGGGAGAAGGAGGCAATAGATGGTTTAATGGCATACTTTCATTTCCAGGACCCCACACATGCTCTTTCTTCTGACTAGGATGCTAGTACCTTTTCACCTACTCAACTTTTTCTCATCTTTCAAGACTCACTAAATATACAACTCCTCTAGGCTAGGGTATTATTTCCTTTGACTTGAAGGTCTGACAAAACCACCCCCCTTTAACATTTTTATTGAACAATGAATCTCTCCGTGATAATGCTGAGCACATTTGTGAATATTTCTTCAATGTCCATCTTCATTTCTATACCTTCTCCTCCATAATATTTAACAGTATTATGCATATAGCAAGTGATCAATAAAGTTATTTAATAATCTTTAATATTCTTTCTTGGATATTCATACAGACAACTTCCCCTTGGTTTATAAACCCTATCCAAAGTCTAAGTAAATGGAAACTCTGTAATCAAAAAGAATTTTACTGTGTTTCTACTTCTGAATAGGTGACTGTGCTTTCATTGTTCTATTTTCTCAGCAGAATACTTGAGTTACTAATACTCTGAGGAGTCTTGTGGCTTCTAGTTCTGTACTACTGATGTACCTACAAGATTCTCATTAAAACAAGGCCCAGACTTGATGGCAACATTCCATTGTTAGGTTTAATGTCAAAAATACTTCTAGCAGAAAATAGCACGAAACACATACATTACCATATGCAAAATAGATAGCCAGTGAGAGTTTGCTCTACTAGACAGAGCACCCAAAGCCAGTGCTGAGACAACCTACAGGGATGGGGTGGGGAGGGAGTTTGGAGAGGGTTCAGAACAGAGGTTGTATGGCCTGGTACAGGAGTATAGATCTTCCATGTGTATGATGTGAGTTGAACCATAAAGAAGGCTGAGTGCCAAAGAATTGATGTTTTCAAACTGTGGTGCTGGAGAAGATTCTTGAGAGTCTGTTGGACTGCTAGGAGATCAAACCAGTCAATCCTAAAGGAAATCAACCCTGAATATTCAGTGGAAGCACTGATGCTGAAGCTCCAATACTTTGGTCACCTGATAACAAAGAATCAGAGTCCACTCATTGGAAAAGACCCTGATGCTGGGAAAGATTGAGGGCAGAGGGAGAAGGAGGCAATAGATGGTTTAATGGCATACTTTCATTTCCAGGACCCCACACATGCTCTTTCTTCTGACTAGGATGCTAGTACCTTTTCACCTACTCAACTTTTTCTCATCTTTCAAGACTCACTAAATATACAACTCCTCTAGGCTAGGGTATTATTTCCTTTGACTTGAAGGTCTGACAAAACCACCCCCCTTTAACATTTTTATTGAACAATGAATCTCTCCGTGATAATGCTGAGCACATTTGTGAATATTTCTTCAATGTCCATCTTCATTTCTATACCTTCTCCTCCATAATATTTAACAGTATTATGCATATAGCAAGTGATCAATAAAGTTATTTAATAATCTTTAATATTCTTTCTTGGATATTCATACAGACAACTTCCCCTTGGTTTATAAACCCTATCCAAAGTCTAAGTAAATGGAAACTCTGTAATCAAAAAGAATTTTACTGTGTTTCTACTTCTGAATAGGTGACTGTGCTTTCATTGTTCTATTTTCTCAGCAGAATACTTGAGTTACTAATACTCTGAGGAGTCTTGTGGCTTCTAGTTCTGTACTACTGATGTACCTACAAGATTCTCATTAAAACAAGGCCCAGACTTGATGGCAACATTCCATTGTTAGGTTTAATGTCAAAAATACTTCTAGCAGAAAATAGCACCGAAACACATACATTACCATATGCAAAATAGATAGCCAGTGAGAGTTTGCTCTACTAGACAGAGCACCCAAAGCCAGTGCTGAGACAACCTACAGGGATGGGGTGGGGAGGGAGTTTGGAGAGGGGTTCAGAACAGAGGGGACACATCTATGCCTATGGCCAATTCATACTGCTGTATGGCAAAACCATCACAATATAACATAATTATCCTCCAATTGAAATAAATACTTTTTTAAAAGAAACAAAAAAACACGTCTAACAAATTCATTACTGTCCTCTACATAAAGCAAGAACTGGCCAACACTTATTCTTTTGTCTTTTTGTTAGTCCTGTAGATAATGATTTATGCTGCATTGCTGGTTATGCTATTCTCCACTTTTCTGGGGTTTTAATTTTAATGAGGATTTCTATCATCTCATCCCTTCCTTTGCTCCCAACCAGCTTGTGCAGCATGTCACCAAAAGGGTTTTGTTTGCACTTTTACTGCTGAATTTTTAACAAGAGTTTTCCTTTCCAGATGCTGTTCTAATGGACTTCCGATCACAGCATTTCTATTAATGTACACCTGAGAGTTGTTGACACTTAAAAAGCCAAACATAACACACAAAATAGTCGCCCAACTCACACAGAGATGAATGGACAACCTACAGGCTCTCTCATCAGCACTACTTGTTATGAGTCATAGAATCTACCTTCAATCGGGAGTTCATTGAGGAATAAATGGGCTTTCATTTTGGCCCAATTCATTGGGTATCTTAATCAACCTCTTTAAATCATTATACTAAATCCATGGAAATTTAGGGGACTCTATGTATATAAATCAGTCTTTCCAGCTCCATGGAGGATACTCCTTTAAAGGTGTGGTCCCTTCTGAGTCAATTCAACTAAAATATACAAAATCTCATCACCCCACTCCACTACATTTCTACCACCACCTTCAAAAATAACTCTTCTGCTCTTCTTCATTAAACCATCTACAAGTGAATTCTGACCAAATATATCTACTTCTACTGTATCCCTTCAACCTTTATAAATGAATACATTCTTTGTCTGTATTTGCTTAATGCCCTTCACATGTATATGCTGTTAATATTTTCTATTCCTAATTGCTGTAGTACTCTTGTCAAGCAAGAGTTTCAAACTTACTGTTGAAATAAATCCAACTGTTCATGAAAAAAAAAATACTAGGAAAGCCTCAAGTACAATGATACCTACAGCCTCTACCACATTAATATAAATCCTTTAAGTTAAAGAATTGTTTTCCAAGACTCCTCTTAAATTATCATTCATATTTGGAAATGAAAGCACATTTTAAACCATAAAATGTAACCATATATACGTACATAGAGTAGTTTATCAAATATAGGAACACGAGATTTTATCATGGCAGGAGAAAGGTCAAAGGAACAATGCCTACCAAACAGCACAACTCTAGGCAAGATGCTGAAGTGGGGCCTGTGATCCAATCAGTACCTAACACAAAAGCACCAGGTAGAGGGATTTGAAATAGCTAGACTGAGGAGAAAACAATAACAAAGAGAAACATCACTTCCATTACAATTCTCTTAGGAGTCAATCCTGCACTTCAACATCTGACTTTCACGAAAAAACTCTCCCTTTATTCAGATCACCAAATCTGAAAGGGCAAAGAATATGGAGATGGCCACAACTAGCAAGTTCCCTTTGTGTCCATACCACTTGCTGAGAATCATTTGCAAGCCACAGAGCTGTTATAAAAACTGGCTGCAAAAGTCCATCAACAGCAGAACAGATAAAAAATAGTGATACAATGAAATATGAATGAATATTCATACAATGAAATATTGCTCAGAAATAGCAAGCAATGAACCACTAATACCAGCAACAACATGGATGAATCTCAAAAGTACAGCAGTAAATGGATAAGCAAAATAAGCTGGACACATGCTCTACATGCTATATGTACATGACACTAGAGAAGTCAAAACTGTAGAAACAAAACAAATTGATCACTAGTTTTCACTCGGCTGTGAGCTAAGGGAGGAATTTTCTACGGTTGTTCAGTCACTTAGTCACATCTGATTCTTTGTGACACCAAGATCTGCAGCACACCAGGCTTCCCTGTCCTTCACCATCTCCCAGAGTTAGCTCAAACTCGTGTCTATTGAGTCAGTGATGCCATCCAACCATCTCATTTTCTGTCATCCCCTTCTCCTCCTGCCTTCAATCTTTCTCAGCATCAGGGTCTTTTCCAGTGAGTCAGTTCTTTGCATCAGAAGGCCAAAGTATCGGAGTTTCAGTATCAGTTGTTTCAATGAATATTCAGGATTGGCTAGTTTGATCTCCTTGTTGTCCAAGGGACACTCAAGGGTTTTCTCCAGTACCACAGTTTGAAGGCATCAGTTCTTCCACACTTAGCCTTTTTTACTGTCTAGCTCTCACATATGTACATGGCTACTGGAAAAACCATAGCTTTTCCTATAAAGGGGCATAAAGGAAGTTTTAGGGTGATAAAAATGTTCCACACGTTAATTTGGGTGGTGAATACGCACTTCTTTGTGTGTCAAATTTTATTAAACTGCACTCAAAAAGGGAAAAAAAACCTGACTGCACAGCACTTCCATTTGCTGCTCCCACACTACCTATAGTCCTCTCTCTTCCAGTAGTCATGACAGATGAGCAAGTGGAGAACACAAAAATGTCTAAGCCTTTGGTACAGCAATACAACTCTAATGATAGTCTCTACTACTAGAATCCATTATCACAGCTACAAAGGCATATTTTTTGTCCAGAATAACTAAATAACTCTGTGGAGGACAATCATTGGTTGACATTTCATTAAAAGTACTGAAAGAATAATATAATGCCTATTCCTAAATATTACTGAAACCTAACTGTGCCAAAATTTCTGTGAAGACAGTCCGTTCATTTCTAGACAAAAAAGATGTTTCACAAAATTTACCTAAAGGATTACAATGAATAATGGTAAAAATACAAACTCCATTCATCACTCATTTGATGTTCAATAGGCACTTAAAACTCAACATATCCAAAACAGAAATAAAAACCTTCCTCCCCAAACCTGCTGTTCTTCTAATGACTGGTACCTCTGCTGGTGTTTCCATTTGCATCCTTGCCAAAGCTAGAACCTTCCAAGTCTACCCAAACTGTTCTTCTGTACAGCATGTGAATCTCTCAAATCTGTTCCATCTTCTCTTTCCCATGATCACTGTCTGACTTTGGAAATCCATATTTTCCTCAATTAGGTTTTTATCAAAGCCTCAGAAATGGTCTGCCTTCCTCTAATCCATCCTTAATTCTGCCTGCAGGTTTACAATAGTCCCTCAGTATCCTCAAGGGATTGGTTCCAAGACCAACCAGGAACTCCAAAATCCAAAGACACTCAAGTCCCATAGCCGGCTCTCTGTAGTCATGGTTCCACAGCCACAGATTCAACCAATCATGGATCCTGCAGCAGTGTATGTACTACCAAAAAAAATCCTTAAATAAGTGGATCCTCGAGGTTCAAGCCATGTTGTTCAAGCATCTATAATATATACTGTATTTTCCTAAGA
This sequence comes from Tragulus kanchil, assembly GCA_022376925.1. Classification (NCBI taxonomy): domain Eukaryota; kingdom Metazoa; phylum Chordata; class Mammalia; order Artiodactyla; family Tragulidae; genus Tragulus; species Tragulus kanchil. The sequence goes on along the minus strand of JAIOJX010000001.1, from coordinate 57,074,994 downwards.
AACATACTTTACCATGTCTCTCTTCATTATAAAGTTATCTCTGCATATGTGTTCAGTCATTTCAGTTGTGTCTGACACCCTGTAACTCTACAGACTGTAGCCTGCCTGGCTCCTTTGTCCATAGGATTCTCTAGGCAAGAATACTGGAGTGGGTTTTCATGGCCTTCTCCTCCTCCAGGGGATCTTCCCGACACAGGGATGGAACTCACATTTCTGGCACCACTGAACCACCAGGGAAGCCAAAAGTTCTCTCTGCAGAGCTTCCCTGGTGGCTCAGATGGTAAAGAGTCCACCTGCAATGCAGGAGACCTGGGTTTGATCCTTGGTTTCAGAAGATCCCCTGGAGGAGGGCATGGCAACCTACTATGTAGACTGGAAGGCTACAATCCATGGAGTTGCAAAGAGTCAGACATAACTAAAGTAACTGAGCATATTGCTCTTAATAGGAAAGTTCTCACTAGAGAAATAATTCTATCATGAAATCCTAGCTCATACAGGAAGTTGAAAGACCTTCTATGGACTTAGGTCAATCCACTTCTCCAGCTTCATCTTCTGTCCCTCAGCCTAAGTTACTTTAAATTCTTACTGTTTTTAAATCTCAGCTTCTTTTCTGGTTCTGTCATTACTCCACATGCTACCCCTCATCCTACAATGTCTCTCTACATCTTGGAAATGTTCTTTTTCTTTAGAGACACAAAATAGCAATGATCTAAACTTTTATCCACAGTCACTCTCTGGAAGAGCTTCATGCAACAGAGGACAATAACAAGGGTGCACAGACAAGCCTAGTCAGGTAAACTCAGGGTCATCCAAATCAATTAAAAGTCAGACAACTGGAGGAGGACATGGTAAGCCAGACCTATATTTTCGCCTGGAGAATCCCATGGACAGAGGAGTCTGGCAGGCTACAGTCCATAGGGTCTCAAAGAGTTGGACAAAAATGAAGCGATTTAGCAGGCACATGAATGTTGTCATCTTCAAATTATCTTTTAATTATTTACATTAATGATAGGAAATATTGAGGCTCCCTCAATTTTGCTCCTCTGTTCACTACATCCTCACAGCCTCTGCACTACTTGGTCACAACCTTCAAGTCAGGATTCTCAGCTTGGTGTCTGTGAACTTGGATGGGAAAAACATTGTAGCATTATTTTCACTGACTTCTGATGGAAATTTAGTATTTCCTTCCATTGCGAATCTAGGCAACAAATCATAGTAGTATTAGTTGAACCTGCAACTTTGTCACTAATAGAAAACACAAATAACCTCCAGGGATCTTCCAAAATATTCTGGCACCACTGAACCACCAGGAAGCCAAAAGTTCTCTCTGCAGAGCTTCCCTGGTGGCTCAGATGGTAAAGAGTCCACCTGCAATGCAGGAGACCTGGGTTTGATCCTTGGTTTCAGAAGATCCCCTGGAGGAGGGCATGGCAACCTACTATGTAGACTGGAAGGCTACAATCCATGGAGTTGCAAAGAGTCAGACATAACTAAAGTAACTGAGCATATTGCTCTTAATAGGAAAGTTCTCACTAGAGAAATAATTCTATCATGAAATCCTAGCTCATACAGGAAGTTGAAAGACCTTCTATGGACTTAGGTCAATCCACTTCTCCAGCTTCATCTTCTGTCCCTCAGCCTAAGTTACTTTAAATTCTTACTGTTTTTAAATCTCAGCTTCTTTTCTGGTTCTGTCATTACTCCACATGCTACCCCTCATCCTACAATGTCTCTCTACATCTTGGAAATGTTCTTTTTCTTTAGAGACACAAAATAGCAATGATCTAAACTTTTATCCACAGTCACTCTCTGGAAGAGCTTCATGCAACAGAGGACAATAACAAGGGTGCACAGACAAGCCTAGTCAGGTAAACTCAGGGTCATCCAAATCAATTAAAAGTCAGACAACTGGAGGAGGACATGGTAAGCCAGACCTATATTTTCGCCTGGAGAATCCCATGGACAGAGGAGTCTGGCAGGCTACAGTCCATAGGGTCTCAAAGAGTTGGACAAAAATGAAGCGATTTAGCAGGCACATGAATGTTGTCATCTTCAAATTATCTTTTAATTATTTACATTAATGATAGGAAATATTGAGGCTCCCTCAATTTTGCTCCTCTGTTCACTACATCCTCACAGCCTCTGCACTACTTGGTCACAACCTTCAAGTCAGGATTCTCAGCTTGGTGTCTGTGAACTTGGATGGGAAAAACATTGTAGCATTATTTTCACTGACTTCTGATGGAAATTTAGTATTTCCTTCCATTGCGAATCTAGGGAACAAATCATAGTAGTATTAGTTGAACCTGCAACTTTGTCACTAATAGAAAACACAAATAATTTTATATCACATCATAATTGTGTCAGGTGTGTCAAAATATTTACATTCATCTACTACTTCAAATTATGGTAATATAATACTTGGTGCTAGATCTCATTAACATGATAATAAAACCTGTAAATTACTGCACAAATTGTTTTTAAAATATCTTGATAACTATCTCAATGTAATTGGTTTCCTTTGTATTTTATTTGAACTATTTATTAAAAGTTTTCTGAGGGGCTTCCCTGATGGTCCAGTGGGTAAGGATACCGCCTTGCAGTGCAAGGGGCGCCAGTTCGATCCCTGGCCTAGGAAGATCCCACATGTTGCAGAGCAGCTGGGCGGATGTGTCCAACTACCGAGCTGGAGCTCTGGAGTGCATGTGCCCAGAGCGTGTGCTCTACAACGAGAAAGGCAACTGTGACGGGAGGCCCACACAGGCCAAAGAACAAAAATAAATAGATGAAAGACCAATAGAAGTGGCCAAAAAAAAAAAATTAAAAAAAAAAAAAAGTTTTCTGAGAAGGGACCCATGGGTTTCACCAGACTACCAAAAAGGACCAAAGAATCGAAACAGTTTAAGACTGTCTCTTTAAGAATAATTCTTTCCATATGTCAGGCTATAATATAAATGATATGACTGAGATTCCTGTTGTGATTGAGCTTCCTTCGTAGCTCAATCCATAAAGAATCTGTCTGCAATGCAGGAGGCCCAGGTTCGATTCCTGGGTTAGGAAGATACCCTGGAGAAGGAAATGACAACAAACTCCAGTAGTCTTGCCTGTAAAATTCCATGGACAGAGAAGCCTGGTGGGCTACAATCCATGGTGTTGCAAGAGTTGGATATGCCTTAGCAATTAAATCACCACCAACACCCCTCCCCCAGAGATTCTGATTAGTTTGCTAGATAAGGATGCTCCTTCTGAACCAGCATTACCAAGTGATTTTCATGTTGGAGATTCTTGGACACTAATTTGATAGATACTGATCTAGGAATATATTACCTAGGTCATGTTATCTAGTTGGAGAAAGAAATAACATTTGCACAACCTAATGACAAATGGAAAGTTGTTATGATTTCAGCAATACTTTCCCTATTCTCTTTTTTTTTTTTTTTAACATTTATTTATTTTCATCCAACTATATTCTTTAGCATGTGTGGGCCTCCCATTGCAGTGGCCTCGCTCATTGCAGAGGACCAGCTCTGGGCACATGCGCTCCAGAGCACTGACTCATAATTGGACATACCTGCCCTGCCACTCTGTGGCACGTGGGATCTTCCCAGTCCAGGGATTGAACTGATGCCCCTTGCATTGCAAGGCAGACTCTTTACCCACTGGACTACCAGGGAAGCCCTACTTTCTCTATTCTTTAAGACTTGAATATTCTCAGAGCTTTCCAGATTGTGAAAGATATCTAATTCTTAACAGTATATTTAGAGAAAATGTAATAATCCTGGTCAGTTCAAGGAGGTGAAGACTATGAAAGAAAAGACATAATAGGTCAAGCATCAAGATGGCTTGCAGAGTTGAAGTATGTGAAATATGTTAGAACTTCTCTAACAAGCTAAAGAAAATCACTAACAGTTACTAGACTTTACTTTTTATCTTCCCTCCAACTATAGCAAGATTACCACCACTGCCACCATGATTATCATCATTAAAATGCATTTTACGTTCATCCAACTTGACTCCCACATTCTGTGTTATCCCTATCTCAACACATAGCATCTCCAGCCAGCCAGCTAGAGTCTAGGCATCACCACTGACTCCTCCTTCCCACTCTCACATTAAATCCAACTGAGTCTAATTAATGTGATTTCCAAAACAACTCCCAAATCTGACATTTATCTTTATCACCTCTGGAATCACAGTAGCTGAAGTCAGTATCATCACTCCTAAAACCACTACAGCAGCTCCCAACTGCTGTCAATGAATCTTCACTTCCATCCAACTCCATTCCTTATACAGCCTTTAGAGAGATATTTTCAAAACATAAATTTGATCACGTCACTCCCCAGCTTATTTTTCAGTGACTCCTCGATTCTTGTAAGAAACTGCATTATCTTGCCCCGCTGCTACTTCTCTAGCTTAATTACCTTCAACTTCATTCTTTAAACTCCAGCTACAATGCCCACACTCTAGGTGTTCTTCTTTGACATCGCAGGTACTTGGCACATGTGATCCTTTCTTCCCTTAAAATTTGGGCCCTCAACTTTTTACATGGTTGGCTATTGCTCATCCTATGCGCTTCTACCTAATGTCACTTCTTCCTTAAACCATTCTACTTTAGTTGCCCACTCCTCCGATCAGTCTCTATCAACGCCTTTGTTCACTGCCTCCATAAGCAACTATCAAATGTTGTAATGATGTATATTTATTTACTTGTTTCCTGCTTCTCTTCACCAAGATTGTAAACTCCAAAAAGGCAGAAGTATGCTTGTCTTATTTGGAATTTTATAGTGTGTTTTTCATAGTGCCTCATAATCCTAGGTGCTCAGTTAAGATTGATTGACTGACTGATGAAATGAGAGAGCACTTCTTTAGGTGCGCTAGGCCTAAACAAGGCAACCAAGACATCACAGGATTCTCAGAAGCTGTTTCATATTCAAAGGTGTTTGACAGACAGCACTGATGGAGACAAAGATATACAAATTTTGGAAATAAAGAAATTTCAAGGGATTCCCTGGTGGTCCCGTGGGTAGAGAATCTGCCTTGCAGTGCAAGGGGTACCAGTTCGATCCCTGGCCAGGGAAGATCCCATGTGCCGTGCAGTAGCTGGACCAGTATGTCCAATTACGAACCAGCGCTCTGGAGCACGTGAGCCCAGAGCCAGTGCTCTGCAACAAGAGGGGTCACTGTGATGGGAGGCCCCACACAAGCCAAAGAATAATGATGGATGAAAATAAATTTAAAAACCAATTAAAAAAAGAGGCAAAAATTTAAAAAAAAAAACCACTGATGGAATGTTATGATTGAATACTAAATATTAATGGAGCATCCTTGGTGGTCCAGTGGGTAAAGACACTGCCTGGCAGTGCAAGGGGCACCAGTTCGATCCCTGGCCTGGGAAGATCCTGTGTGCCACAGAGCAGCTGAACCGATGTGTCCAACTACCAAGCCAGTGCTCTGGAGCTCATGCGCCCAGAGTTGGTGCTCTGCGATGAGAGAGGCCACTGCAATGGGAGGCCCATGCAGGCCAAGGAACAAAGATGGATGAAAATAAATGAAAGACAAATAGAAGTGGCCAAAAAAGGATAAATATTAATGTATGTACAATAGCTTATGTATAGATCTATAGAATATTATATATATAGTGCTGGCAAAAATGGAGAGGAAAATATAGGAGCTTCAAATTTAGCCAAAATAGTTTCTTGACTTCAATCCAACAAGTGTTTCTTGCTTCCTAGAGTAAGAAAGAGTAAGAAATGCTAGTGTTTGTGTCAAGTTCTAGGGAGATAGAGAGAAATAAGACAAGGGAGCTACACAAGAAAATTTTTGCCTACTGTGTTCACTGCTATATCCCTCTAGGCCTAAAATAGTGCCTAGCAAAAGTAAATGTTCTTTAAGAATTTGTGGAAGAAATGCAGGGAGGAAAGCATGAGCTCTGTCATAATGAATATCAAAGAAAATACAAGTAAGAAACAAGTCTATTAAAACAAATCAGGTTGAATATAATAATGAGTATGAACAAAGGGTAGAGGTAGCCCAGAAGCAGCAAATGTGTCAGTAGATAGAAAAGGCTTCATTTGGAAGCACATATCTGGGCCTCCCTGGTGGGTTAGTGGTAAGGAATCCACCACTAATGCAGGAGATGTGAGTTTGATCCCTAGGTCAAGAAGACCCCCTGGAGAGGGGAATGGTAATCTTCTCATGTATTCTTACCTGGGAAATCCCATGGACAGAGGAGCCAGATGGGCTACAGTCAACAGGGTCACAAAGAATCAGTCACAACTTAGCAACTAGACAACAAGCAATCTAAACCAGAATTTGAAATTTTAAATATATTCAGAGTATTAGAATTTGAGGATTCTACCAAAGGATTATCCATGCAGGGTGAAAAGACATATTCACATGCATAAAAGAATTTTTAAAAACCGTGTGCTATAGTCAGAAAATCTCAAACCATTTGGTATAGCAGGAGCAAAATAGGAAGATCCTGTGTGCCACAGAGCAGCTGAACCGATGTGTCCAACTACCAAGCCAGTGCTCTGGAGCTCATGCGCCCAGAGTTGGTGCTCTGCGATGAGAGAGGCCACTGCAATGGGAGGCCCATGCAGGCCAAGGAACAAAGATGGATGAAAATAAATGAAAGACAAATAGAAGTGGCAAAAAAAGGATAAATATTAATGTATGTACAATAGCTTATGTATAGATCTATAGAATATTATATATATAGTGCTGGCAAAAATGGAGAGGAAAATATAGGAGCTTCAAATTTAGCCAAAATAGTTTCTTGACTTCAATCCAACAAGTGTTTCTTGCTTCCTAGAGTAAGAAAGAGTAAGAAATGCTAGTGTTTGTGTCAAGTTCTAGGGAGATAGAGAGAAATAAGACAAGGGAGCTACACAAGAAAATTTTTGCCTACTGTGTTCACTGCTATATCCCTCTAGGCCTAAAATAGTGCCTAGCAAAAGTAAATGTTCTTTAAGAATTTGTGGAAGAAATGCAGGGAGGAAAGCATGAGCTCTGTCATAATGAATATCAAAGAAAATACAAGTAAGAAACAAGTCTATTAAAACAAATCAGGTTGAATATAATAATGAGTATGAACAAAGGGTAGAGGTAGCCCAGAAGCAGCAAATGTGTCAGTAGATAGAAAAGGCTTCATTTGGAAGCACATATCTGGGCCTCCCTGGTGGGTTAGTGGTAAGGAATCCACCACTAATGCAGGAGATGTGAGTTTGATCCCTAGGTCAAGAAGACCCCCTGGAGAGGGGAATGGTAATCTTCTCATGTATTCTTACCTGGGAAATCCCATGGACAGAGGAGCCAGATGGGCTACAGTCAACAGGGTCACAAAGAATCAGTCACAACTTAGCAACTAGACAACAAGCAATCTAAACCAGAATTTGAAATTTTAAATATATTCAGAGTATTAGAATTTGAGGATTCTACCAAAGGATTATCCATGCAGGGTGAAAAGACATATTCACATGCATAAAAGAATTTTTAAAAACCGTGTGCTATAGTCAGAAAATCTCAAACCATTTGGTATAGCAGGAGCATAAAATGGGAGTGGAGAGGTGGTAGGAAATAATGCTGAAAAGAGCCATGGTGAAGGATTTGTAATAACCATTGGAAGGGAAGAAACAGATTTATACATTATTTTTGGCAACAGGGATGCAAAATTGAAGGTGAGGCTGAATCGTGAGGCAGATAGATTAAAAGGTTATTAGAATACTTCACATAGTTTTAGTTCCTCAGTTTTACACACAAAGATAATAGCAGTTCAAACTTCTTGTTGATTTTTTGAAAGTTATGCAATTGCTTATTGATGGAATCCATGTTTTGGATTTGAAATTCTCTTTCTGGCACTGGAATTAGATATAATTATTTATGAAAGAATAGTTGACTTATAATACTATATTACCTTGAGATGTACAACATGATTCAATATTTTTTATAGATTATGCTACATACAAACTTAACAATATTATTGACCATATTCCCTGTGTTGTATATTACACTTGCCAACATATTTTAAAATCATTATATTTGATCATCAAAGACAAGATGAAAATGACTTCAAATGTTTTTACAGGTCGTCAGATGCCTAAGAGTTACTAAATTTTTTGTTTGTTTGTTTTTTGATCAAAGGAAATTTAGCACCTCTGAGGTGGAGTGGCCCAGAGGACTGGTGATAAAATATTATAAAAATATATATATATATACTCATCATTATACTTTTCCAATGTCAACAACCTTACAGATGTTGAGAGACAGTAATTCTGCTTTTTACAATTTCAACTAGATATTACAGATAGGTGATGTTCTTTGTTCATATTACTAGATAATCTTTTCTTCTGACCAATGAAGTTCACAGACACCATATCCAATTACTGTAGTAAGTCTCGGTATTACTTTTAGAAATCATAGGGATATGGGATTTGCTTGTCTACTACACTATGTTTCAATGACTAGAGATCATTTAAAATATTCTTTTCTGTCTACAGCATCCTAGAAATGTTCAAGAAAGATTAAATGCTATTTTCCCCATTATTCCCACTAGTGAGCTATGAAGCCACAATGCTTAAGAACAAGAATTCCAAAATTGAACTGGCAATGCTTCTTACATATAGAATCACATATAGCTTCATAGAGATATGGAAGAGAATGGGAGTGTCTGGGCAAACACCTGTGGTTACAATGTAAGACTGAAACCAAAGTCTCTTTGGTTAAATTATTGGAAATGCCACAATTTCTGTGACCTCTTGAGTGCTAAACTCTTTCTATGCTTTTGTGTGCAACTTAAATTACTGGAACATCTTTAGATGTTGGGCCAAAAAGGTTACTGGGGAATGGAAATGTGTATAGGTGGGTGTGGGTAAGTGGTCGTGTAGGAATGCCTGTGAATTATCATGGTATATCAAATAGCCCTGTGGTTTTTCCAGTAGTCGTGTTTGGATGTTAGAGTTGGAACATAACGAAGGCTAAGCGCCAGAGAACTGATGCTTTCAAAGTGTGATGCTGGAGAAGACTCTTGAGAATCCTTTGGACAAGCAAGGAGATCAAACCAGTCAATCCTAAAGGAAATCAACCCTGAATACTCATAGGAAAGACTGATGCTGACGTTGAAGCTCCAATATTTTAGCCTGATGCAAAGAACCAACTCATTGGAAAAACCCTGATGCTGGGAAAGACTGAAGGTAAAAGTAGAAGGCAGCAGCATAGGATGAGATAGATACCATCATTGATTCAATGGACGTGAATTTGAGCAAACTCCAGGAGACAGCAGAGGACAGAAGAGCCTGGTGTGCTGCAGTCCATGAGGTCATGAAGAGTTGGACATGACTTAGCAACTGCCCCCGCAGGCAATCAACAGTATACATTTGAAAATTCCATGACGCTTACCTAGCATTGACCAATGAAGTTCACAGACACCATATCCAATTACTGTAGTAAGTCTCGGTATTACTTTTAGAAATCATAGGGATATGGGATTTGCTTGTCTACTACACTATGTTTCAATGACTAGAGATCATTTAAAATATTCTTTTCTGTCTACAGCATCCTAGAAATGTTCAAGAAAGATTAAATGCTATTTTCCCCATTATTCCCACTAGTGAGCTATGAAGCCACAATGCTTAAGAACAAGAATTCCAAAATTGAACTGGCAATGCTTCTTACATATAGAATCACATATAGCTTCATAGAGATATGGAAGAGAATGGGAGTGTCTGGGCAAACACCTGTGGTTACAATGTAAGACTGAAACCAAAGTCTCTTTGGTTAAATTATTGGAAATGCCACAATTTCTGTGACCTCTTGAGTGCTAAACTCTTTCTATGCTTTTGTGTGCAACTTAAATTACTGGAACATCTTTAGATGTTGGGCCAAAAAGGTTACTGGGGAATGGAAATGTGTATAGGTGGGTGTGGGTAAGTGGTCGTGTAGGAATGCCTGTGAATTATCATGGTATATCAAATAGCCCTGTGGTTTTTCCAGTAGTCGTGTTTGGATGTTAGAGTTGGAACATAACGAAGGCTAAGCGCCAGAGAACTGATGCTTTCAAAGTGTGATGCTGGAGAAGACTCTTGAGAATCCTTTGGACAAGCAAGGAGATCAAACCAGTCAATCCTAAAGGAAATCAACCCTGAATACTCATAGGAAAGACTGATGCTGACGTTGAAGCTCCAATATTTTAGCCTGATGCAAAGAACCAACTCATTGGAAAAACCCTGATGCTGGGAAAGACTGAAGGTAAAAGTAGAAGGCAGCAGCATAGGATGAGATAGATACCATCATTGATTCAATGGACGTGAATTTGAGCAAACTCCAGGAGACAGCAGAGGACAGAAGAGCCTGGTGTGCTGCAGTCCATGAGGTCATGAAGAGTTGGACATGACTTAGCAACTGAACAAAAACAAATCACCTTACTCTACACTGTGTTCCTAAGGGTGTTCAATCAACAGTATACATTTGCATCTAACCATCAATTCTCCATCATGTGGAAGCTGATATTCTTAAGTCTCCCTTTGTAGGCAATTAGCAACACCGATACTGGCAGTGGGGAATGGGAAGATGTGTATAGCAGCAGTCCAGAATGTTTCTGTGTATACCTAGTAAATGAGTGTATATATTCCAAAACCAGATAAAGTAAAGTTTTTATTATGAATGCTTCTGCCTCACCGGATCATTTCAAATGATTCACTTACAATCTCACACATACACACGGGCACTTAAAAAAAATTCAGTGACATTTTCTAAGCCACGAAAGATGTCAATACTGCTTCAGTTTAGCAAATAAATCCCCAAAGACCTAAAATAGTTTCCATACCTTGTTTAAAAATAGCTTAATTTATACCCCAGGACACAATATCATCTGGTCTTATTCTTAGCCAATATCAGAACTTCAGGCCTTGAGGTGAAGTGAATTTCCTGAGCTTACTAGTAGCATAAATAAGATATACTCCCAGATTCTATTAAGTCATACATACAATCATATTGCAGATAAGGGAAACATGCTTCACAATTTAAGTGCAGCAATGCTTCTGTTTTGATATTATCATAAAGAAATTACTTTTGTTCACAGTGTTATCTGACCTTCATGCAGAAACTGATTAAAATGTTTTCCCCCACAACAACTACAACTGTAAATGAAAGTTGAAATGAAATATATGGCCTAACATCACTCTATAGAATCTTTCCCATTTAAAAAGCCATCATCAGAGATGGAAGAAACCTAAGAAAGCTCTTTTTTTTTTTTAATACAACCAACACAATTGCCTTTTACAAAAAGGATATTTCATCATTCATGACAGCAACTTGTCACTTCCAGGTACAGCTTCCATGCAACTTGGTCAGTATCTTTACAGCTTATTCACAAGTATTATTTGTATTGAAATGACTTATGACTTACAACTAGGACAAATATGGAAACAATCTGACAGGTATATTAGGTATATTATATATGCATGCTTGGGGAAAGCACAGAAGTTTAGTGTGTACCACTTGTGTGTCTGTTCTTTCTTTTGTATTTTTTCAATTAATTAATTTATTTTGATTGGAGGATGATTACCTTACAAAATTATGATGATTTTTGCCATACATCATCACGAATCACCCACAGGTATACATGTGTCTCCCCATTCTGAACCCTCCTCCCATATTCCACTCCACCCTATCCCTCTGGGTGTCCCAGAGCACTGGCTTTGGGTGCCCTATATATTGTTTCCAAAAGATAAAGTAAAGTTTTATTATGAATGCTTCTGCCTCACGGATCATTTCAAATGATTCACTTACAATCTCACACATACACACGGGCACTTAAAAATTCAGTGACATTTTCTAAGCCACGAAAGATGTCAATACTGCTTCAGTTTAGCAAATAAATCCCCAAAGACCTAAAATAGTTTCCATACCTTGTTTAAAAATAGCTTAATTTATACCCCAGGACACAATATCATCTGGTCTTATTCTTAGCCAATATCAGAACTTCAGGCCTTGAGGTGAAGTGAATTTCCTGAGCTTACTAGTAGCATAAATAAGATATACTCCCAGATTCTATTAAGTCATACATACAATCATATTGCAGATAAGGGAAACATGCTTCACAATTTAAGTGCAGCAATGCTTCTGTTTTGATATTATCATAAAGAAATTACTTTTGTTCACAGTGTTATCTGACCTTCATGCAGAAACTGATTAAAATGTTTTCCCCCACAACAACTACAACTGTAAATGAAAGTTGAAATGAAATATATGGCCTAACATCACTCTATAGAATCTTTCCCATTTAAAAAGCCATCATCAGAGATGGAAGAAACCTAAGAAAGCTCTTTTTTTTTTTTAATACAACCAACACAATTGCCTTTTACAAAAAGGATATTTCATCATTCATGACAGCAACTTGTCACTTCCAGGTACAGCTTCCATGCAACTTGGTCAGTATCTTTACAGCTTATTCACAAGTATTATTTGTATTGAAATGACTTATGACTTACAACTAGGACAAATATGGAAACAATCTGACAGGTATATTAGGTATATTATATATGCATGCTTGGGGAAAGCACAGAAGTTTAGTGTGTACCACTTGTGTGTCTGTTCTTTCTTTTGTATTTTTTCAATTAATTAATTTATTTTGATTGGAGGATGATTACCTTACAAAATTATGATGATTTTTGCCATACATCATCACGAATCACCCACAGGTATACATGTGTCTCCCCATTCTGAACCCTCCTCCCATATTCCACTCCACCCTATCCCTCTGGGTGTCCCAGAGCACTGGCTTTGGGTGCCCTGCTTCTTACATCGAACTTGCCTTACTCAAATTCTTCCATAAAATTGCAGAGAAAGGAAAACTCCAAAACTACCCTGATACCAAAACCAGGAAAAGATGCCACAGAAAGAAAACCACCGGGCAATATCACTGATGAACACAGATGCAAAAATCCTCAACAAAATTCTATAAAACAGGATCCAACAACCTATTAAAAAGAACATACATCATGATCAAGTGAGCTTTATTCCAGGGATGCAGGGATTATTCAATATTTTGCCAATCAATCAACGTGATATACCACATTAACAAATTGAAAGATAAAAACCATATGATTATTTCAATAGATGCAGAGAGAGCCTTTGATAAAATTCAACACTGAGGCTCAAAAGGATCTGTGTGAGATCACACAGGTAGCCAGTGGCAGAGCCCTTCTTAGAATTCAAGTCTCCTGACCCACATCCCAGCACATGCCTTGATCATGCTAATAAGACTCAGGTCATAGTTTGTCTTTTCTGATATATGTGCTATATTTTTAAAGCAAATATCTCACGTACTGGTGTCTCTTTCCTAATCAATGCTGGTACAAGGCTTGACAGTAGTCTGATGGGAAAAGAGGGAATATGATTTAGAGCTCCCATCATCTTTGTGAGAATGCTCCATTTAGATAAAAACAATAATCTCATTCATTCAAGAAGCAGTGATTTTCAAACAAATACAAGAAAAGCTTTGTAAGAAAATATTCGCAACTACTCTGACAAGTGTGTCATGGATGAAGATCCAACTCAGGCTGATACAGGGGCTAGAAAGGTTGAATAGTATACTAATTAGAACTTACTTTTCTCTCTATTGTCAATGTTAACAATTTATGTGAGATAACGCCTGCTGCCCTCATTAATGTCAGTGAGCAAATGATAACTTGTTAAAATTTCCATGAGTCTTTTATTACACTCTAGGAATAAAGGCTGACTTTCATAATAGGTCTCAAAGTAGAGGGGTCCTATTATAGTAAACAGTTGATTTATTTTCACAACAAAATGTGTCAGGTTATTTTTTATTTTTGCAATATTTTTTTAAAATTAATCTATTAAGCTATAGGCTATATCTTGGTTCATATGATTGCTTTTGTTCTGTTTGTCTTTGGTAAAGATATTACCTCTGAGTCTTTACACAGGACATTATTCACTAATAATTCCCAAAATTTCATATCACAAAATATTAAAATGTGTTCTATGATCATGTGGGATTTTTTTTATGTGGTATTAAGAGATGAGGCTATGTCTATATTGGACAAAAATATAAAACTAACCTCAAAAATATAAAACTAACTATAACTAACATAAAACTATTTATTGTTTTCTCAATACCTCCAAAAGGCAGACTGAACAGTTATATTTCAGGTCAATATAAAAAAATGAAAAAATTAAACGACTTTTATTCTCTATTTGTAGAAACCATGTCTTGGAAATATTTTCCCTCTCTTGAGACTCAGATGGCATGCACAGCTCAAGAAATTCAATGACTCACAGCAAATATTCAGGCACTGAGACAGCAAGTCCCTCTGAAGTCATAAGCAAAGAATGTTTAAGTCAAGACTCCACAGATTTCAGAAATGTAGGTCTCTTTGTCTAAGTAAGTTATTTGCTTGTCATCAGGAACCTGTCCATCATTAATTTAGTTCAGTGAACTTGCTAAGTATCCTACTCAGAATAGAACATGTTTTAGAAGCAAGAGTTAACCCTCCAAAACTCCACATTTTTCTACAACACTTGAAAAACCTGAGAGTGAAGAGAAGTTATCTGATCTAAGATAATTTAGGTTCCTTGCTTTTGGAAGTAAGTTTAAGACTGGAGATTTTTGCTGCACTTAAAAACATGGACTTTGAAGAATGTTTTTCCTTTGTTTTCAGTTTCTAGCACCAACATGAGGGCTGATCCTGGATATGACCTGAACCACAGAAAGTGGAGGATAAATAAATCCAAGAAGTGCTTCCTTTCACACATTTGTCAGAAAGCTCAAGGGTGATACTGTTCAGCTGAAAAAAGGGAGGGCTCAAAACAGAGCAGACAAGAAGGTCCTATTATAGTAAACAGTTGATTTATTTTCACAACAAAATGTGTCAGGTTATTTTTATTTTGCAATATTTTTTTAAAATTAATCTATTAAGCTATAGGCTATATCTTGGTTCATATGATTGCTTTTGTTCTGTTTGTCTTTGGTAAAGATATTACCTCTGAGTCTTTACACAGGACATTATTCACTAATAATTCCCAAAATTTCATATCACAAAATATTAAAATGTGTTCTATGATCATGTGGGATTTTTTATGTGGTATTAAGAGATGAGGCTATGTCTATATTGGACAAAAATATAAAACTAACCTCAAAAATATAAAACTAACTATAACTAACATAAAACTATTTATTGTTTTCTCAATACCTCCAAAAGGCAGACTGAACAGTTATATTTCAGGTCAATATAAAAAAATGAAAAAATTAAACGACTTTTATTCTCTATTTGTAGAAACCATGTCTTGGAAATATTTTCCCTCTCTTGAGACTCAGATGGCATGCACAGCTCAAGAAATTCAATGACTCACAGCAAATATTCAGGCACTGAGACAGCAAGTCCCTCTGAAGTCATAAGCAAAGAATGTTTAAGTCAAGACTCCACAGATTTCAGAAATGTAGGTCTCTTTGTCTAAGTAAGTTATTTGCTTGTCATCAGGAACCTGTCCATCATTAATTTAGTTCAGTGAACTTGCTAAGTATCCTACTCAGAATAGAACATGTTTTAGAAGCAAGAGTTAACCCTCCAAAACTCCACATTTTTCTACAACACTTGAAAAACCTGAGAGTGAAGAGAAGTTATCTGATCTAAGATAATTTAGGTTCCTTGCTTTTGGAAGTAAGTTTAAGACTGGAGATTTTTGCTGCACTTAAAAACATGGACTTTGAAGAATGTTTTTCCTTTGTTTTCAGTTTCTAGCACCAACATGAGGGCTGATCCTGGATATGACCTGAACCACAGAAAGTGGAGGATAAATAAATCCAAGAAGTGCTTCCTTTCACACATTTGTCAGAAAGCTCAAGGGTGATACTGTTCAGCTGAAAAAAGGGAGGGCTCAAAAAACAGAGCAGACAAGAAGCCTAAGTGAGTGATAAAGGGTGTGGGGGACAGGCATTAAGCTATTTAGAGTCATGGGTTTTCAAAATGCTATAGAGACCTAGAAAATCACAATGAATGGAAGTTTTGATTTCTACAATGAGTGGAGAGCCAGGGGTCGTGCAGCATAGACTAAGGACAAATGAGGATTTAAAGTTCCTCAAAGTCCTCATTTTTCTCTTTTCACGTATGTTAGAATGGAAATGTATTTCAAAGCAATCACATAGAACACTTTGTCATTGAAAAGAAAGGAAAAAAAAGCACCAGGCTCATTAAGCATCAGTCACATAATGAATGCTTAGTACAAACTCAAAGCAATCCTGCTTCCTTCTTCCCACAGTCTTCCTGTGGCTATTTGTGAGTAAGCTCAGTTGATTAGGGCACAATACTGAAGACCCAAGGGTCAAAACAATGATTTCTATGGTTAAAGGTTCTCTTCCCTAGTGGTTAACTGGCTTTTGTTTGTCCTACATCCCCAGCAGCCACCTTACAATCATACACTCTTACTCAGGATGTGTATTTGTGCTAATTCCTTACTATGATTGAAAAAAATACATTAAATGGGTTCTTTTGTTTCACTGAAAGTGAGTCAGTGGCCTTAACTGTGTGCTATGGGCCACTCCAATAGTATCTGAACAATCTTAAAAGATTATTGCTCTAGACACACACAATAAAGAAGGAAGGGTCTGTCTTAGTTTGCTTTGGCTGCTGTAACAAAATATAGACTGGTTGGCTTAAACAACAGGATTTTATTTCACACAGTATTGGAGGTTGTGATGTCTGAGATCAAGGGGCAAGGAGATTCTGTTTCTGGTGAGAGCTCTTTTCTTGGCTTGCAGACAGTGGCCTTCACCCAGTGTTCTTGCATGGTAAAGGGAACCAGTGAGCTCTGGTTTCTCTTTCTCTTCTTGTTAGGGCACTGATTCCATCAGGTGGGTCCTCCCATCAAATCTTATCTAAACCACAGAAAGTGGAGGATAAATAAATCCAAGAAGTGCTTCCTTTCACACATTTGTCAGAAAGCTCAAGGGTGATACTGTTCAGCTGAAAAAAGGGAGGGCTCAAAAAACAGAGCAGACAAGAAGCCTAAGTGAGTGATAAAGGGTGTGGGGGACAGGCATTAAGCTATTTAGAGTCATGGGTTTTCAAAATGCTATAGAGACCTAGAAAATCACAATGAATGGAAGTTTTGATTTCTACAATGAGTGGAGAGCCAGGGGTCGTGCAGCATAGACTAAGGACAAATGAGGATTTAAAGTTCCTCAAAGTCCTCATTTTTCTCTTTTCACGTATGTTAGAATGGAAATGTATTTCAAAGCAATCACATAGAACACTTTGTCATTGAAAAGAAAGGAAAAAAAAGCACCAGGCTCATTAAGCATCAGTCACATAATGAATGCTTAGTACAAACTCAAAGCAATCCTGCTTCCTTCTTCCCACAGTCTTCCTGTGGCTATTTGTGAGTAAGCTCAGTTGATTAGGGCACAATACTGAAGACCCAAGGGTCAAAACAATGATTTCTATGGTTAAAGGTTCTCTTCCCTAGTGGTTAACTGGCTTTTGTTTGTCCTACATCCCCAGCAGCCACCTTACAATCATACACTCTTACTCAGGATGTGTATTTGTGCTAATTCCTTACTATGATTGAAAAAAATACATTAAATGGGTTCTTTTGTTTCACTGAAAGTGAGTCAGTGGCCTTAACTGTGTGCTATGGGCCACTCCAATAGTATCTGAACAATCTTAAAAGATTATTGCTCTAGACACACACAATAAAGAAGGAAGGGTCTGTCTTAGTTTGCTTTGGCTGCTGTAACAAAATATAGACTGGTTGGCTTAAACAACAGGATTTTATTTCACACAGTATTGGAGGTTGTGATGTCTGAGATCAAGGGGCAAGGAGATTCTGTTTCTGGTGAGAGCTCTTTTCTTGGCTTGCAGACAGTGGCCTTCACCCAGTGTTCTTGCATGGTAAAGGGAACCAGTGAGCTCTGGTTTCTCTTTCTCTTCTTGTTAGGGCACTGATTCCATCAGGTGGGTCCTCCCATCAAATCTTATCTAAACCTAATTACCTCCCAAAGGCCTTGCTCCAAATCCCATCTCATGGGGGGCAGGGGTAATACTTCAACATATGGACTGGGGGTGGGGGGACACAAACCTGGAGTCCATAACAATGTGCTAATATAATTTCTCTGTACCTATGTTTCCCAAAGAGCGATCTGCAGATCACCTACATCAAAATGACCTCGAGGAGTTCTAGTTAAAATTCATTCTTGGGCCCTCATCAGCAGATCTATAGGCGTGGTACAATTTCTAGGAATAGCGCTTAGAGTTTCATTTTTAGTTAAGTTCCCCTCCTCCAAGTGATCCTTATATATATTAAAGTTTGAGAATGACTATCTAGAACAGTAGTTCTTCATTAAGAGTTAGCCATCAGAATCCCCAAGGAGGTCTATAAGAATGCACATGCCTGTCCCACAGCCACAGGTATACTGAGTCAAGATCTCCTTGGAGGATAAATCTGAGCATCTGTGGTGGTGCTCACAAAACAGTCAAATACTAGCAAACCAGGCACTGTCCTAAACCCTTTCGATGCACTACTTCATTTCATACCCACAATAATCCTTTGTGGAAGGTACCATTAGTCCTCATTGGGCATGGATGGTAACTGGAGCTGGATCACAGAAGTGAACTGCCCAGAATGACATAGCTAGTTAGTGGCTATTCTGTGATGGTACATTTCTGGAGGAGCACTGCTGCCTAGAGATTTATCTCCAGTCCTTTCAGGGCCATCATTTTAAAATTGCTCTCATTCTCTCACATGGCAAAGCTTAGAGTCTGGGAGGATACTATTCTTCCTCTGCTGTATTCAGAATTAGCTGTTTTTCAACAATCTATGAAGGATTAACCCACAAATGAGGAGAAAAGTAACTAAAAACACAAGAGGAACACAAGTTTCTTAGTCAGATACTTTCAGTTCTACTCATGAAAAAAAAAGAACAGTGAAAAAATTGTTTTTAGAATTAAGACAGAAAAAAAAAAAAAAAAAAAGAAAAACCTTGGACTCAGACTGTAGAAATTTCCAATGAAGTGAGAGGCCCATCACAAACAAGAAAATACTTGGGGTCAAATTAAAGTATTAAAAATGAATTCTTACATGATAGCCAAGATGCTTGACTTTATGGCCCAAAGAAAATTCTCGTGGGAGTTCAGACAAGTTGCTTGTGACCTGACAGCTGCCTAGTGCAGGAGATGAAATTTCACAGTGCTAACAGCAGTTTAGTTTACTAGCAATAATTTAAAAACTGAGAGGAGCCACATGCTCTAGCAATTTAATTGACTTTAAGCAAGAACTCTCAAAATACTGACCTGAGAAATTTGTTTATTGAAGCTTAGGGCAGGGTTGGAGGCGAAGGTGCCTATTAAAGACAGAACAATCTACTGGGGAGATTTAGAGGGAGACGTCTCAAAAAATGCAAGAGGGGAGAAAATGTTCACTAATCTCCATTAGCCACTTTTCTTCACGTAGGGCTCATGATGTGCTGCTTTCAGCCCCATTTGTATCAGACTCTCTCTACTCCTCCCAACTTCCAAACATCCTCTGATATGCAACACTTCTAATTCATCTGACAAATCATCTAGGTCTACTGTACTTCCAGTTTCAGTTATACCCTATAACACAGAGAGCCACAAAACACCAATAGAAAAGACAAAAGAAAACATGTTTATGTCATCTCTGACTATATTCACGATTGATACATTGATTAAACCTTACTGTGACCTCTACAGTGGAAGGTCGCCCTGCCACTGGTCCATTTTATTATTTTCTTTCCCCCCCAGAACCTTTCGGCCTCTCACTTTACATGTCCTCATTGTAATCCTTCTTTTATTGTGTCACTTCCTATAATAAACATCCGTGTTTCATCATAGTGTCATTTGAACAACTATTTATTTTACAGACATTGCAACTAAAACACATGGTCTTGTAAGGAATATACAGTTGTACTTCAGGCCTTCATACTTCATGATGTGAACAACAGAGATTCATTAATTTATAGTTTTATGTTCAGTAGGAGAGTCATATAATATTCTACATATATTTAGTTCTCCTAAATATAGCTTAATCAATATGGCAGCTCAGGAAACCTGAAATATGGAAGGCAACAGAAAAGGAGGATTGTCGAACCAAGAAATTTTATGTCCACTGACAGGAGTTTAACTGCTGTGGAGGCTGCAGAAGATATATATATTTAAAAGATTATAGTAAAGTCAATGATAGGAAAGACTCAAACTGATGTGTATAAAAGGCACTGAGGGAGAGAGAAGTCTATGCTTTGGACCCTAAGGCAGTGACTTTCAAGTTCTAATCTCTGCCTGCCAATCTACGCACTACAAGGTTTCAATGATATTTTCTACCACAGACATTTATAAAGTGACTGTCTCACACAGGAAAATCTGCAATACCACCTTGAACCAACCAGTATCCTTCTCTGTGTCTAATGTTTGACACCTGCCAAAGCGGTACCCTCTTTATGGACCACAGCTTTGTTGTGGCAAAGATGCTCACATATCTCAATGAAGCTATTAGCCATGCTGTGTAGGGCCACACAAGACTGATGGGTCACAGTGAAGAGTTCTGACAAAACATGGTACACAGTGGAGAGAATGGCCACCCACTCCAGTATTCTTGCTTGGAAAATCCAATGGGTAGTATGAAAAGGCAAAATGATATGACATCAGAAGATAAACCCCACAAGTCAGAAGGTGCTCAATATGCTATTTAGGAAGAGTAGAGGACAATCACTAATAGCTCCAGAAAGAATGAAGCAGATGGGCTAAAGTGGATGTGTCTGGTGGTCAAAGTTAAGTCCAACGCTGTAAAGAACAATACTGCATAGGAACCTAATATGTTAGGTACACTGATGCTGGGAAAGATTGAAAGTGAAAGGAGAAGGGGGTGGCAGAGGATGAGATGGTATGATAGCATCACTGGCTCAATGAACATGAATTTGAACAAACTCCAGGAGTTAGTGAAGGACAGGGAAACCTGGCAGGTTACAATCCAAGAGGCGTCTCAGAGTCAAACAGGACTTAGTGACTGAACAACAACAAAAGTGGTGTAGGCACTTACATAACTTGCCTTTTAGAAGTCCTAGTACCCTGCTCTGATTTATCTCAAAGGGTTGGTAGTGAGGCTCAAATGAACTATGCAATATCTAAAGGCTAAACCAGTTTCAATGTGCTATAGAAATGTAAAAGTGTATTAAATTATGCATCTCCAGGTATAACCAAGAACTTGCATGGGCTCTTCAAAACAAAGCAAACAGACTTCTGGGCTTTGACTTCCAATTAGTCCCAAGATATGCTTTTACTTTGTTCTGATTTTCAGAAGCAAAAAGAGCAAATGGTTCAAGTTATAATCTTTATTAAGAAGCTGCTAAGCCATTTAGAAATTCTGGGCACATATGGGAGTAGGCCAATTTTTTCACTGATATGTGAGCCTCTTGAATAGCTTTTACTGTGAAGACTAAGAAAAATAATAGGAGAGTTGAAACAGCAAAATTAGGTTAAATTCCAATCTATATTCTTCAATGATTTTTTGGGAGGGAATACTTTCCTATAGATTTCTAATCTCTTTACATGGTTTACAGGTCTTTGAAAATTCATGTGCTGGGGCTCCTGTGTATGTGGCAAGGGGCTGAATCTACATATTAACCTTAGGAACACTGGGCTCAAAAGGCAAGTCAAGAATCCTACTTGCATGAAAGGCCCTAGCTAGAGCCTCTCTAGATCCCCAGAAGGAATTATTTCAGCCAACAAACATCCATTAACAACTCAATAGATAACACAATTCACTAAATTGCTGGAAAACCAGAGATGAAAAAGAGATGTCCTTTAGAATTGAGGCATTCTAAAATAAAACAAACTAAAATGATGTTTTCTGGTGGTCAAAGTTAAGTCCAACGCTGTAAAGAACAATACTGCATAGGAACCTAATATGTTAGGTACACTGATGCTGGGAAAGATTGAAAGTGAAAGGAGAAGGGGGTGGCAGAGGATGAGATGGTATGATAGCATCACTGGCTCAATGAACATGAATTTGAACAAACTCCAGGAGTTAGTGAAGGACAGGGAAACCTGGCAGGTTACAATCCAAGAGGCGTCTCAGAGTCAAACAGGACTTAGTGACTGAACAACAACAAAAGTGGTGTAGGCACTTACATAACTTGCCTTTTAGAAGTCCTAGTACCCTGCTCTGATTTATCTCAAAGGGTTGGTAGTGAGGCTCAAATGAACTATGCAATATCTAAAGGCTAAACCAGTTTCAATGTGCTATAGAAATGTAAAAGTGTATTAAATTATGCATCTCCAGGTATAACCAAGAACTTGCATGGGCTCTTCAAAACAAAGCAAACAGACTTCTGGGCTTTGACTTCCAATTAGTCCCAAGATATGCTTTTACTTTGTTCTGATTTTCAGAAGCAAAAAGAGCAAATGGTTCAAGTTATAATCTTTATTAAGAAGCTGCTAAGCCATTTAGAAATTCTGGGCACATATGGGAGTAGGCCAATTTTTTCACTGATATGTGAGCCTCTTGAATAGCTTTTACTGTGAAGACTAAGAAAAATAATAGGAGAGTTGAAACAGCAAAATTAGGTTAAATTCCAATCTATATTCTTCAATGATTTTTTGGGAGGGAATACTTTCCTATAGATTTCTAATCTCTTTACATGGTTTACAGGTCTTTGAAAATTCATGTGCTGCGTGCTCCTGTGTATGTGGCAAGGGGCTGAATCTACATATTAACCTTAGGAACACTGGGCTCAAAAGGCAAGTCAAGAATCCTACTTGCATGAAAGGCCCTAGCTAGAGCCTCTCTAGATCCCCAGAAGGAATTATTTCAGCCAACAAACATCCATTAACAACTCAATAGATAACACAATTCACTAAATTGCTGGAAAACCAGAGATGAAAAAGAGATGTCCTTTAGAATTGAGGCATTCTAAAATAGATAAACAAAACTAAAACACTAAAACTTACATTCTAGAATGAAGAACAGGTTAAAAACACCCAAACTCTTCATGAGGTGGTGGTGGAATCAGTACCGCAGGAAGACAGGAAATTCAAAGAATATACTTGAAATTTTTTATTCAAGTATACCACTTTCTGCTTAAGTACTACTACATTTGGGAACTCTGTTTATTTTAAAATCTCTTTTATAAGCATGCACATTCTGCCACTATTTACACAACTACAAAAGCAGACAAGGCCAAGAGCAATCATACTAGCTGCTAAGGGCTGTTAGTGGACAGAAATACCTAAATTTAATTGAAGCAAATGCAACCAAGCTCTACATATCATTGACTAATAAATTGCTTTGATACTAGTGGTAAAGAACCTGCCTGACAATGCAGGAGGCATAAGAACGTGGGTTGATCCCTGGGCCAGAAAGATGCCCTGGAGGAGGGCATGGCAGTCCACTCCAGTGTGCTTGCCTGGAGAATGCCATGGACAGAGGAGCCTGGAGGGCTGCAGTCCATTGGGTCGCAGAGAGTTGGACAAGACTGAAGCGACTTAGTACACACGCATGTCCAATTAACCCACAGAATGGATCCCTAAAACCAATCTCAAAGAGGGAGCAAATAGTGACTTTAAATATGTGTGCATAAAAAAAAAAAAAGATAAAACCAACATGAGTTTGATTTTGCATTTATATCAAGAGTTGGTACATTTTCTTCCAATTTGGTGAAGAGATAAGTAATTTTACAGTTTCTTCATATATATATATATATATATATATATATATATATATATATCTCCAAAGACTTGTTCAATCAACACTATAATCAGTCATTTTTATCACTCTAAAAGGAACCTCTGTGGCAGTTAAAAATTACTCCCCAATGACCCAACTCCATGCCCCAAGCCCAGCCCTAGGCAAGCACTAGTCTACTTGTTCTCTTTACTGATTTTCCTAATCTGAGTATTTCATAACATATTATTTCTGAGGAATCATATAGTATGTGTACTTTTGTGTCTGGTTGATAACACAATTCACTAAATTGCTGGAAAACCAGAGATGAAAAAGAGATGTCCTTTAGAATTGAGGCATTCTAAAATAGATAAACAAAACTAAAACACTAAAACTTACATTCTAGAATGAAGAACAGGTTAAAAACACCCAAACTCTTCATGAGGTGGTGGTGGAATCAGTACCGCAGGAAGACAGGAAATTCAAAGAATATACTTGAAATTTTTTATTCAAGTATACCACTTTCTGCTTAAGTACTACTACATTTGGGAACTCTGTTTATTTTAAAATCTCTTTTATAAGCATGCACATTCTGCCACTATTTACACAACTACAAAAGCAGACAAGGCCAAGAGCAATCATACTAGCTGCTAAGGGCTGTTAGTGGACAGAAATACCTAAATTTAATTGAAGCAAATGCAACCAAGCTCTACATATCATTGACTAATAAATTGCTTTGATACTAGTGGTAAAGAACCTGCCTGACAATGCAGGAGGCATAAGAACGTGGGTTGATCCCTGGGCCAGAAAGATGCCCTGGAGGAGGGCATGGCAGTCCACTCCAGTGTGCTTGCCTGGAGAATGCCATGGACAGAGGAGCCTGGAGGGCTGCAGTCCATTGGGTCGCAGAGAGTTGGACAAGACTGAAGCGACTTAGTACACACGCATGTCCAATTAACCCACAGAATGGATCCCTAAAACCAATCTCAAAGAGGGAGCAAATAGTGACTTTAAATATGTGTGCATAAAAAAAAAAAAAGATAAAACCAACATGAGTTTGATTTTGCATTTATATCAAGAGTTGGTACATTTTCTTCCAATTTGGTGAAGAGATAAGTAATTTTACAGTTTCTTCATATATATATATATATATATATATATATATATATATATATATCTCCAAAGACTTGTTCAATCAACACTATAATCAGTCATTTTTATCACTCTAAAAGGAACCTCTGTGGCAGTTAAAAATTACTCCCCAATGACCCAACTCCATGCCCCAAGCCCAGCCCTAGGCAAGCACTAGTCTACTTGTTCTCTTTACTGATTTTCCTAATCTGAGTATTTCATAACATATTATTTCTGAGGAATCA
This sequence comes from Tragulus kanchil, assembly GCA_022376925.1. NCBI lineage: Eukaryota > Metazoa > Chordata > Mammalia > Artiodactyla > Tragulidae > Tragulus > Tragulus kanchil. The sequence continues at coordinate 57,049,930 of JAIOJX010000001.1, read as the reverse complement.
TATAGTATGTGTACTTTTGTGTCTGGTTGCCTTCACTTAGCATAATATTTACAAAGTTCACTCATACATATGAGTATTTCATTTCTTCCTTATTGACAGATAATATTCCATTATAAATATATACCACCATTTGTCTATTCATAAGTTGATGGACATTTAGGTCATTTCTATTCTCTAGTTACTGCAATTTGACAGCTTCTTAAACCAGTTTCTAATTAAATGTTCAGATATTAAAATACACTGGGCTTCTCAGATGGCATGGTGGTAAAGAATTCCCTTGCTGATACAGGAGATTCAAGAGATGTGGGTTCGATCCCTGGGTCAAAAAGCTCCCTGCAGTAGGAAATGGCAGCCACTCCAGTATTCTTGCCTGGAAAATTCCACAGACAGAGTAGCCAGGCAGGCTGCAGTCCACAGGATCTCAAAAAGTTGGACACAACTGAGCACAGCACAGCACACTAAAATACACTTTTCTTTACAGACTGATTATTCTTCAATTCCTTCCCAGGTCACCAAAATTAACAAAACACATAGGTAAAACTGAAAAATATGTCTTCAATACACACAAAATAGACACAGATATTAAGAAATGATAAGCAAATTAATAAATAATTGAATTACTAAATGAGAGAAATCTTTCCTTGAATCCCTGGTTCTCCTTTCAGTCAAATTCCTGAGTGTCAAGGTACTGTGTCATGGAATGTTGGAGCTGGAAAATATCATGGAGCCCAAGATTAGTCCAAGTGTGGTTCAAGAACCATATGTATCAGAACCAAAGGAGCTTATTAAAAATATCTGTTTCAGGGACTTCCCTGGTGGTCCAGTGGCTAAGAATCCATCTTCCAGTGCATGGGAGGTAGATTCAATCCCTAGTTGGGGAACTAAGATCCCACATGCCTCACAGCAACTAAGCCCACATGCCACAACTAGAGAAACCATGAGCTGCAACTAGTGAGCCCACATGCTCTAGAGCCCATTGCCACAACTAGAGAAGCCCCACAACAAAGATTCAGCATGATCAAAAATTTAAAAACTATAAATATGTTTCTTCTCACACACACAGTGAATCCAATTCAGAGAGGATATAATTCATAAGGAGCCTATAGTAACTCCTGGGAGGAAGGCTGTAGGAAGCCACCTTTATAACAAGCATACCAGATAATTTCAATGCATACTAAAGTTTAAGAACTATTTATCTAATTTAACCTCCCCATCTATAGAGACAGTAATTTAGGACTACCACAGAGAAATGACACATGCAAGGTCACATAGTACAGTAGAGGTAGAGTCATAGGGATCAGAGGCTATGAATCCCAATATAGCACTTTCCAATACCTCAGGTACCCTCCTTTATCATCACCACTTTTTTCCTGTGAACATACACCCCTCTCACACAGTTGATCCGTAACTGTCAGTGTCTAACATACCTTAAGTGCTCAATAAACAGTTGTTGCTTTGTCACTAAGTCAAATCTGACTCTTTTGAGACCCAATGGACTGTAGCCAACAAAGCTCCTTTCTCCGTGGGATTTCCCAAAGAAGCATAGTGGAGTGGGTTGCCATTTCCTTCTCTAGGGGATTTTCCCAACCCAGGAATTGAACCTGAGTCACCTACAACAGCAGGAAAGTTCTTTACCACTGAGCCAACACGGAAGCCCCTAAATAAATAGTACCTCTCACTTTTTCTTAAGTTTGGTCCTATGTGAAGAAATAACAAAAAGGTCTCCCATTTTGGCAGTGTTTTCTAGAAGTATTCAGTAAAAATATAAGGCCCAAGAAAAGAATAACAGACTCAGGAGAAAGGCCTCTGTCATTCCCGACCAAAATGTTGAAAAAGAGACTACCTGGAAAACTGTCTCCAACCCATGAGCTTGGGCAGCCAAATAAACTCTATTGTGACATTTACTATCCATGATTGTACACCTCTTGTGATCCAGCTAAAGGAGTCAGCTCTTTTTATAAAATAGTTTCCGGTAAGTTTTCTATCTGAGGGAAATCATAAAGTAGATAGCTAAAAGGTAGTAGGATTTTTTCTAAATGAAGTTTTATATGCCTATTGAAAAAGACAGACTTGGTGGAAGCCATTATCATGAAGTAGAAAACAAAATCATAAGGGTATTTTTAAATCCTTTAAGTTCTTAAATCACAAAAGTGGCAATTATAATGAATGAAAGAAAAGAGGTAAATAAAAAGTTCATAGTATCTCCTAACCCCTTGCAATCTCCCAACCACAAAAATGTGTACATTTGCAATCAGTTCTTCACCATATTTTTCTTTACTTATGTAAACCATACCTTGTACACCACACAAACATACTTTAACAGACTCATGACCTACTCATTTCTCTGCAGTATAATTGTTTTGAAATTGTTTTCAAATTAAGAGTTGCATGGAACTATAAGATGTTAAAATAAAACAGCAGTCCTCTGCCTCCCCTACTCCTGAGTTCTTCCTAGAGATAACTTTCAACTTTTGAAGTTGCTTATTCTGTTTTTTATCTCCATGTTTCCAAATAATACGCTCATATTTCTACTTATTATCTAATTTTATATATCACCTATTGAGTTCTTTTTTTTTTTTTAAAGATTTATTTATTTATTTATTCTGGGCAGGGGTCGGGTTGGGGAGGGAGGGGAGCGGGCAGGCCACTTCTATCGGTCTTTCATTTCTCTGTTTTCATCCGTCTTTGTTCTTTGGCTCCTGTGGGCCTCCCATCGCGGTGGCGTCTGTCGCTGCAGAGCGCCGGCTCTGGGTGCATACACTCCAGAGCTCCGGCTCGGTAATTGGACACATCGGTCCAACCACTCCATGGCACGTGGGATCTTCCCAGGCCAGGGATCGAACCGGCACCCCTTGCACTGCAAGGCGGTGTTCTTACCCACTGGACCACCAGGGGAAGCCCACCTATTGAGTTCTTAACATGGAAAATTAACCAGTTACCCTCTCAGTTCTTCAAATACAGATTTGCCACAATTTTACACCATTATGAATATTCACTTCTGAGAAAGATGGCATTATGATTTCATTTAAGTTTTCCCTGAAATTAATAATTGTCTCATTTTCACTTGAGAGAGCTTTCATTTGACTTTAATTTTCTAAGTAAGAGACAGTGTCATCTGAAGAGAGTGAGTAGGGAGTTAGCTGAAAAAGAAGTGTGAAAGAGCCAATTTAGAGCTCAAGGAAAAGTCATTAGTAAACACAGAAAAATATTTAGGTAACACTGAGGATTCAAACAAGATTAGAGATATGAATTTATAAGTGATACCAGTCTACACAGCTGTGTGATTCTCTTTATCCAGCCATGCTCAGTTGTAGAAATGGAGGCAGTGGCTGAATTTCAAACCAGAAGCGTTCAATGGAACAGAAGGAAGGACAAGGGAACAAGAAGTTGAAGATATTAGAAAATAGAAGTCAGACGAAAACTCATTCAACTTCCTTCCACTAAACCCTCAACCCATATATATCAATATTCATCTTTCTCCCTCACTAAAATGGGGGAAAATCCTTCTCACTGTTGATTGTTAATCTCTCCACCTACAAGGATAAACGAGGACATGAGATTCCTAAGTATGGGATCCAGTAAAATTTTTCACTTTGAATAAAACATTAGGAAATTAAACAGGTACCCAAAGGGAAGGAGAGGGAGAATGAGACACACATATGCAAGTATAGAACTAGAAAGTCAAGTCGAACAGTGCAGTAAAAAGCAAGAAAATCTGCCTGAATGAGGGAATGCAGCTTCAGCTGAGTGGTGAATATCTGGAACAGCTGCTATAGGAAACATAGGAGAGAAAGCCAAATAGATATGTAAAAAGTCTACCTACTTCGGGAATCAAGATGAGTAGGTAGGAAGATGCTGAGCTCAACTCCCATCATGAACACATTAAAAGTACAACTACATGTAAAATAACCATCAGAGAAGTTGACCTGAAGACTAGCAGGATGCTTCTTTTGCAACCAAAGCTATAACAGAATCACACACAGTCTGGTACAAAGAGAGGAGACATGACCTAGTTGGGACACAGGGGAGGGGATATCACAGGCTCAGGAATCCTCCATGGAGAACAAGGGGTTCAAGCCACACATTAGTCACCCCAGCCTTGAAGTCAGTACCAGCAAGAAGAGACTGTTTACACTGTTTAAAAATCAATAGGGGGCTTCCCTGGTGGTCCAGTGGGTAAGGACACTGTCTTGCAGTGCAAGGGGCGCTGGTTCGATCCCTGGCCTGGGAAGATCCCACATGTCGTGGAGCATCTGGATCGATGTGTCCAATTACCGAGCTGGAGTTCTGGAGCGCACACGCCCAGAGCCGGTGCCCTGCGACAACAGAGGCCACTGTGATGGGAGGCCCACAAGGGCCAAGGAACAAAGATGGATGAAACTGAATAAATGAAAGACCAATAGAAGTGGCCCGCCCGCCCCGCTCCTTGCCCAACCTGTTCCCCTCACCCAAAAAAAAAAAAAAAAAACAATAGGGTTTACTAGAGGGCTACAGAAACCATATTTCATTCTCAAAGAATATGCACAGATTCACTTGTTCCCAGTCAAAGCATGGAGGCAACTGATTGAAAAGGGCTTCAGGCTCTTACTGGCTCGCTGGGACAACCCAGAATGCACCAGTGCCTAAACCAAGCACCTGCTCCTGCTCCAGGGCTGCTCAATCCAGTGTCACTTGCTCCAGTGCCTGCTCAGTCCAGCACCCCTCCCAGTGAGGGTGGAGTTTGATGTTGCAAAGGAGTGTAATAAAAGCAGCTCAGGCATGACCCTCAGGGCTTCTTTTCCAGCACCTTGGGCCCTGCCTAAAACAGCAATGACTGCCAATGAGCAAAGGAGACTTTCTGGTTCACACCTGACTCTGCCTCTAGCCACTCTATCTCCAGCCCTACCTCCCACCAAGCTGGACGCTGCCAGCACGTGCAGATGTGACCCATGCTCACTTCGGATCCAACTCTAGCACCAAAGCCATGTAGCACACAAACACTGCATAGAGATGCTCCCACACAAGGACACTCTTTCAAGACTGGGATAAGGAACTGTTGCACCTAATTTCATAAAAACAAAGTTAAACAAAATTAGAAGAAATATGAATGTGATTCAAATAAAAAAACAAAGAAATAAATCTTGAAGAAAATCCCTAATTAAACAAACAATTTATCTGATAAACAGTTAAAAAGAATTAGTAATACAAAGGCTAACTGAACTTGGGGAAAGAATAGATGAACAGAGTGAGAATTTTAACAAGGAACTAGAAAGACCTGAATAATATAATAACTGGAAAAAAAAAAACTAGAAGGAATTACCTAGGTGATATAGAAGATACATCTGCTGCTGCTCCTTAGTCACTTCTGTCGTGTCTGACTGTATTACCTGATGGACTGTAGCCCACCAGGCTCCTCTGTCCATGGGATTATCAAGATAAGAGTAATGGGGTGGGTTGCCATGCCCTCCTCCAGGGGATCTTCCCAACACAGGTGTCTAACCCAGGTCACTTGCACTTCAGGCAGATTCTTTACAGCTGAGCTACCAGGGAACCACAGAACACACATGAATCAAATAAACTGGAAGTGGTCAAACAGGAGATGGCAAGAGTGAACATCCACATTTTAGGACTCAGTGAACTAAAATAGACAGGAATCAGTGAACTTAATCTGGATGATCACTATATCCACAACTGCAGGCAATAATCCCTTAGAAGAAATGGAGTAGCCCTCATAGTCAACAAAAGAGTCTGAAATGTAGCACCTGGGTGCAATCTTCAAAAGGACAGCATTATTTCAGTTCGTTTCCAAGGCAAACCATTCAGTATCACACTAATCCAAGTAGATACCCCAACCATTAATGCCATAAAAGCTGAAGTTGAACAGTTCTATGAAAACGTACAAGACCTTCTACAACTGAAACCCAAAAAAGATGTCCTTTTCATCATCAGACAGAAACAGTATGGACCTAATATAGAAGGAGAAGATATTAAGAATGGTGGCCAAAATACACAGAGAATCATACAAAAAAGATCTTAATAACCCGGATAACCACGATGGTGTGATCACTCACCTATAGCCAGACATCCTGGAATGCAAAGTCAAGTGAGCCTCAGGAAGCATCACTACAAACAAAACTAGTGGAGGTGATAGAATTCTAGCTGAGCTATCTCCAGTCCTAAAAATGATTCTGTTAAAGTGCTGCACTCAATATGCCAGCAAATTTGGAAAGCTCAGCAGGGGCCTCAGGACTAGGAAAGATCCATTTTCACTCCAATCCCAAAGAAGGGCAATGACAAAGAATGTTCAAACTACTGCACAATTGCACTCATTTCACCAGCTAGCAAGTTCATGCTCAAATCCTTCAAGCTAGGCTTCAACAGTAGGTGAACTGAGAACTTCCAGGCAGACGAACCCAAGATCAAATTGCCAACATCTGTTGATTCATAGAAAAAGCTAAAGAGTTCCAGAAAAAAACATCTACTTTGGTTTCACTGACTATGTAAAGTGTTTGACTGTGTGGATCACAACAAACTGTAGAAAACTCCTAGACCACCTTACTTGCCTCCGTGCAAGCAGATGAAGAAGCAACAGAACAATGGACTTGTAAAAAAAGCAATTTACATACAAGCACTCATGTGACAGCTGAGCTTCACCAGCGGAACCACAGAACACACATGAATCAAATAAACTGGAAGTGGTCAAACAGGAGATGGCAAGAGTGAACATCCACATTTTAGGACTCAGTGAACTAAAATAGACAGGAATCAGTGAACTTAATCTGGATGATCACTATATCCACAACTGCAGGCAATAATCCCTTAGAAGAAATGGAGTAGCCCTCATAGTCAACAAAAGAGTCTGAAATGTAGCACCTGGGTGCAATCTTCAAAAGGACAGCATTATTTCAGTTCGTTTCCAAGGCAAACCATTCAGTATCACACTAATCCAAGTAGATACCCCAACCATTAATGCCATAAAAGCTGAAGTTGAACAGTTCTATGAAAACGTACAAGACCTTCTACAACTGAAACCCAAAAAAGATGTCCTTTTCATCATCAGACAGAAACAGTATGGACCTAATATAGAAGGAGAAGATATTAAGAATGGTGGCCAAAATACACAGAGAATCATACAAAAAAGATCTTAATAACCCGGATAACCACGATGGTGTGATCACTCACCTATAGCCAGACATCCTGGAATGCAAAGTCAAGTGAGCCTCAGGAAGCATCACTACAAACAAAACTAGTGGAGGTGATAGAATTCTAGCTGAGCTATCTCCAGTCCTAAAAATGATTCTGTTAAAGTGCTGCACTCAATATGCCAGCAAATTTGGAAAGCTCAGCAGGGGCCTCAGGACTAGGAAAGATCCATTTTCACTCCAATCCCAAAGAAGGGCAATGACAAAGAATGTTCAAACTACTGCACAATTGCACTCATTTCACCAGCTAGCAAGTTCATGCTCAAATCCTTCAAGCTAGGCTTCAACAGTAGGTGAACTGAGAACTTCCAGGCAGACGAACCCAAGATCAAATTGCCAACATCTGTTGATTCATAGAAAAAGCTAAAGAGTTCCAGAAAAAAACATCTACTTTGGTTTCACTGACTATGTAAAGTGTTTGACTGTGTGGATCACAACAAACTGTAGAAAACTCCTAGACCACCTTACTTGCCTCCTGAGAAACCTGCAAGCAGATGAAGAAGCAACAGAACCAGACATGGAACAATGGACTGGTTCCAAGTAGAGAAAGGAATACATCAAGCCTATATACTGTCACCCTGTTTATTTAACTTATATACAGAGCACATCATGTGACATGCCAGTCTGGATGAAGCACAAGCTGGAGTCAAGATATCTGGGAGGAATATCAGTAACCTCAGGTATGCAGATGACATCAGCTTTATGGAAGAAAGTGAAGAGGAAGAAAAGAGCCTCCTGATGAAGGTGAAATAAGAAAGTTAAAAACCTGGCTTAAATCTCAACACTCAAAAAATGAAGATCAAGGAATCCAGTCTCATCACTTCATGGCAAACAGATGGGCAGTTTCTTGGGCTCCAAAATCACTGTGGATGGTGACTGCAGCCATGAAATTAAAGGATGCTTGCTCCTTGGAAGAAAAGCTATGACACACCTAGACAGAATATTAAAACAGAGAGACATCACTTTGCTGACAAAAGAACATCTAGTCAAAATTATGGTTTTTCCAGTAGTCATGTAAGGATGTGAAAGTTAGTTCTTTGGCTGAGCACCGAAGAACTGATGCCTTTGAACTGTGGTGCTGGAGAAGGCTCTTGAGAGTCTCTTAGACTGTATGGAGATCAAACCAGTCAATCCTAAAGGAAATCAGCCCTGAATATTCACTGGAAGGACTCATGCTAGAGCTCCAACACCTTGGTCACCTGATGTGAAGAGACAACTTGTTGGAAAAGACTGTGATGCTCGGAAAAATAGAAGGCAGCAGAAGGGGACAACAGAGGATAAGATGGTTGGATGCCATCACTGAGTCAATGGACGTGAGTCTGAGCAAACTCCGAGAGATGGTGAAGGACGGGGAAGACTGGAGAGCTGCAGTTCATGGCGTTGCACGGAGTTGGACACGACTGAGTGACTGAACTGATGGATACATATATATGCATGTGTGTGTGTGTATGTGTATCTCCTTTTAATTCTTGTCCCTTATAGCTTATTAAAACATACTGAGCATAGTTTCCTATGAGGTCCTTATTGGTTATATACTTCATATCAACGTATAGTAGTGTTTATATGTTACTCCCAAACTTCCTCTAATTTATCACTCACCTCCTTTCCCATTTGTTAACCATGTTTGTTTCCTCTGTCTGTGGGTCTATTTCTGTATTGTATACAAGTTCATTTGTATCCTTTTTTTAAAATTCTACATATAAGCAATGTCACATGACATTTGTTTTTCTGTCAGGCTTACTTCACTTAGTATGATAATCTCTAGGTCCATCTATACTGCCCTTTATACTTTAACTTTTTTACAGTTAAATCTTTGATGCAGCTGGGACTTTTCAGTACAAAAAGCAGGTGGTATTTTGATTTAAATAGACAATATAAATGTAGCTTTATTAAACTTCCCCTCAAGCGACTAGCCCTTTTGTCTTAACTGCATTTACTGAAAAACCTGTCTTTTCTCCCAACCCATGGGTTTGAAATGCCTCCTTATCACATCTTAAAATCCACAGCATGCTTGGAAATAGTTTACTATTTCCAAAGAAGCAGACGCTGTTCTGTTACTCTAATCTGTCTGCTTCTACACAAGTAGCACAGTGGTTAATTTTCTAATTTCATGTACAACATATTTTATATGTGGAATGGAAAGTTGCTTATAATCAGAATTTCATCTGGATTTTTAGGGGAAGTTTCATATGGATAAATATCTCATTTTACCCCCAAATAGAGTCAAAGTGTTTCCTGTAATGTTACCATCTGATTTGTATTCTAAGAGGAAAGAAAAGTGGCAGCAGTATGGCATTAGGGACTGTGAGTAAGTCTGCATAAACTCATGGAATCAGTTGCCTTAATGAATACATTTCTAGGTGGAAATGAATGTGGGGAACCATTGTTACATAACAACACTGTCCAATAGAACTTTCCACACTAATAGGAATGCTCTATAGTTCAAATTTCCAATATAATAATCATTAGTCACATGTGCTTTTGAGAACTAGAAATATGACTAGTGGGATGGAGGAAATTAATTTTTAGTTTTATTTAATTGCAATTTATTTAAATCCATATAAGTACATGTCTATTGGACAGCACTTCTAGAAGAGAACTATTCTTAAAAATCACTTCCCTATTATACTGCTTCACAGCATTATTATTGTTGTTCAGTTGCTAAGATAAATTCCCAGAGTTTGCCAAAACTCATCCAACCATCTCATCCTCTGTTGTGCTCCTTCCCCTCCTGTCTTCAATCCTTTCTGGCATCAGGGTCTTTTCCTATGAGTCACCTCATTGGATCAGGTGGTCAAACTATTAGAGTTTTAGAATCAGTCCTTCAGGTAGGGTTGACTTCCTCTAGGATTGACTGGTTTGATCATAGCATTATTGGATGATAATAAATTTGGCAATTTTCTATTTAAGCTGTAGCTATCTCTCCAGAGATTTTCAGTAAAATACTAAGGCTAACACTGAGATCTCAATGGCAGCTCAATGAATATGTAGTGGACGCCTGCATGTATTCATGAGACTGCAGAATAAGAGACAGATTAGATAACCTTCTACAAGTTTCAACTTTAGTAGAAGTGATAAAGTGATAAATAACAATGATGGTTTTAAAACAAGGCAACTATCATAAAGGAGAAATCAACAAGGTAGTTCCAAGAAGGGAAAGATTCTTTTCACTATAGAGCATAAGAGAGAAATTAGCTGTTGACTATGGTTCATTCTCAACAGGCAGGGAAGTAGAGACCAGAGGGGCAGAAGAAGACATAATGAATGGCAGGCTATAAAGAATGGCATAAGTAAAGATAGAAGTTATGGAAAATAAAAAGTTATGTCACACAATGGTAGTGAGAAATAAGCCTGACTAGGTAGGCCAAAGCTAAATCTCAAAGGGCCTCAGATTCTGTCCAAAGACACTGCTTTTGACTTTATAATAAGTAGAGAAAGAATAAAATTGTTTTAGACTAGTGTCATCTAAGCTCTGGATCTCAGAACAATAACAGATTTATGGTGTCAGTAAAATAAAGTTTCCCAACTTATATATATATTACCTTGGAGAAATCACTTACATATTTGGATGCTTGGTTTCTAGCATGTGTAATATGAAAGAATCATCCACCTCACAAGATTATTTTGAACATTAAACAAGATAAGCAAAGGGGAAAACCATTTAACAAAATATAAAAGCAAAATATAAATGTTATCAATTTATAACAAACTTTGGTGTGTGCTCTGTTGTGTCTGACTCTTTGTGACTCCATAGACTGTAGCCCGCCAGGCTCCTCTGTCCATGGGATTTCCCAGGCAAGAATATTAGAATAGGTTGCAATTTCCTCCTCCAGTAGCAAAGTATAGTGATCTAGATAGATATTTCTCATGATGCACACCAAAGCAAGCCAGAACAAAGCAACCTATTCAGGCACAGTAACAGGTTAAAACACAGAAGACCCAAAAACACAGCCTTAAGAATAGTTTTTTATAAAGACATAATTTCAGAGGCAAGTAGATAAGAGAATCTATCTTATCTGAATCATATTTGAGTCTCATGGTATTTACAGGATAATAAAATCTCTGGGCTCATACAGTAGGTCATCCAGTTAAATCTTCCAAATCTGATTGAACTACTACTAAATGATTGGCCACATTATGTACAGTGGTGAAGAACTGTATAAGTGCATTACACATTATGTACTGCAGTAGTAACTTCCTAGGGTTACAGAACAAAGTATTGAATCTACCAACAAATCTAATTTTTACAAAGTCTTTGAGATTGAATGACAATGCCTACCACTTAATTCAGTCACTAGGTCTCTAATACATGTAACTAAAGAAATAAAAGCTCTTTAGGAAAAATTAGTTCCAATAAGCAGAATATACTGGAGAGCAGACCAAAGATAATAAGAGAATTTTATAGCAGACTAAATCAAGAATCTGGAGTGAGAAAGAGAGGGAAAGAAGAGTGAAAGGAGGGATATGGGAGGGAAAAGAAGAGAGCCAGTCAGGGGAGAGAAGGGGTGGGGGCGGGGAATCAGGTGAAAGGAACCAAGGGCAAGAGGAAGGATGCAGGGGGGCAAGAGAAACTGCAGGGGAAGTGAGAGGCAGGCAAGAAGAAAGGCAAGTGGAATAAAAGGAAGGGAAAGGGAGTGGGGAGGTGAGTGGGAGAGAGAAGCAGGAAGGAGTACAGAGAAGGAGAGGAAGGAAGACAGGAAGGAAGGGGATAGAGTAGGAAGAGGAAGGGAAGGAAGAACGGACAGGAAGGGAAGAGAGGATGGACAGGAAGGGAGAGGGACCCAGAGGTAGGGGAAGGGAACCACCAGAGAGCAGGGGACCAAGAGAAATGGGAGGGGAGATGGACACTAAGGGGAGGGGGTACCAAGGGGAAGAGGACTGGGGAACAGGAGGAAGGAAACTGCAGAACAGGAGGAAGTGGACTAGGGAATGAGAGGAAGCCCAGGGGAGGAGGAGAGTGAGAAGGAGGAGGTCCAAGAGTGAGGAGAGGGAGGCCTCACAGTAAGGAGAGGGAAGATTGACAGAGTGAGGATAGGGAGGACTGAGAGTGAAGAGAGAAAGAAGAGAGGGTAAGGACAGGGAGGACAGAGAGGGGAATTAAAACTGAGACAAATAAGAGTGTGGTCCAATACAAATGGGAGTGAGACCCAAGAAAAAGGGGAGGGAGGACCAAGCAGAAGGGATGGGGGAACTGAGAAAAAAGGAAGGTGTACAGAGGCAAAGGGGAGGAGGGACAGAACAAAGGAGAAAGACACATGTGAGCTAAGGTAAAGTGGACAGTAGGAAATAAGAGTAGGTCCCTAAAGAAAATGGAGGGGTGATGGAGAAGGGGAGTGGGCAATGTGACAAATGGAAGGGGGGACTAGATGAAGGGGAGGGGGACCGCATCAAAAAGGATGGCAGTCAGAGATTAAGGGGAGGGGGGATGGCGAGAAAAGGGAGGTGGACAAAGTCGGAGAGGGAGAACGAAACAAAGGTGAGAGGGGCTGCAATGATGGGAAGGGTGGACGGACTGAAGGAGACCCTATATGTAGAAAAAGGGGAGGGATGATGGAGTAGAAGGGGAGGAGGGACCCGGAGGAAAAGAACTGGGAACCAGAACCAATGTGACAAGGGCATGAGGACCAAGTTGAACAGGAGGCTGGACCCAGTGGAATGGGCGGGGGAGGAGTAACAGAATGGAACAGGAGACTAGACAGAGGTGAGCAGGTGTGGCAATCAGGGGAAGGGAAGAGGAGACGGACTGGAAAAGGAGCATGGCTGAAGGCTGGATACAAAGGAGAAGGGGCACGGAATCAAAATTAAGGGAGGGGGGAAGAGATGAAGGGGAGTGGGAACCGAATGGAAGGAGAGGAGGAACTGAAGGGAAGGGGTGGGGGACCAAGCAAAACAGGAGTTCTGACTAAGTGGAACTGGTAGGGCTGGTGGGATCCACGGGAAAATGAGTGAGACCCAGCAGAAGAGAGAGAACTGAGAAGACGAGGAACATGGCCAGAGGTGAAGGGGAAAAGGGAGGGTGGGCTGAGCAGAAGGGGAGGCAGCTCGTGAATGGAACTAGAGGTGGAACTAGAGGTGGGAGAGATGGAAGAGGAGGGAAAGAGGAGGGGGACCGAGTGGGTGGGGACTTGGAGGACTAAGCAGAACAGGTGGAGGGACCCACTGCACGCACCCCACCGGAGTGGAGACCCAGCGGGAGGGGGTGAACTGATAAGAGCTGCTAAGTGGCTGAAGACAAGGGAGACCCAGTGCAAGGGGAATGTGGAGTGAAAAGAAAGGGAGTGGGGACCAAAACAAAAGAAGGCAGGACAGAGATGAAGAGAAGGGGGTACAGGAGTGAGGACAGAGCGGAATGGGTTAGGGATGGGGGCACTGAGCTGAATGGTTGGGGGGACCCACCGGAAGGGGAATGGAGACCCAGTGGAAAGGGAGAGGGGACTGAGACCATGCTGAATGTGGTCAGAGATGAAGAGGAGCACTGCCTGAATGCAAGGGGAGCATGGCCTGAGGAGAAGGGGAGGGGGTTCAAATCAAAAAGGAGGGGGACCAGGGTGAAGAGGAGGGGGCACTGAGTGGAACAGAATGGTGCTGAGGGGAATAGGAGGGGACACCAAGGGGTAGGGTAGGTGGGACACAACAACAGGAGTAGGGAACATGATGAATACTGGGGTGTGGGGGACCAAGCAGAGCAGATGGAGGGACCCACCAAAAGGGGAGAGTGGACTGACATGAAGAGGATCCTGGCTGGAGCTGAAGGGGAGCATGGCCTGAGAAGAAGGGGAGGGAGACCAAGAGAAAGGGACCCAGAATAAAGGAAGAGGGGACTGAGCAGAACGGGAGGTGGGAACAATCAGAAAGGGAGGAAGACCAAGTGGAAAGGGCATGGGGAATGAGTGGAATGGCAGGTGGAACTGAGCAGAATAGGAAGGGGAAATGAGCTAAATGGGAGTGGGGACCCAGTGGAAGGGGAGGGTGATCAAACAGAAAAGGAGAGGGAATGGAGACAATGAGGAGCATGTCCAGACTGAAAGGTGAGCAGGGCCTGACAAAAGGAGAGGGGGGATCAAATCAAAAGGAATGGGGGACAGAGACAAAAAGGAGGGGGGCTGAGTGGAACAGGAAAGGGGATCCAGCAGAAGGGGAATGCTCATGAGAGGGGAGTCCAGAGGAGGAGAGACCAAGTAGAAGGGGAGGGTGGACTGACATGAAGAGGATCCTGGCTGGAGCTGAAGGGGAGCATGGCCTGAGAAGAAGGGGAGGGAGACCAAGAGAAAGGGACCCAGAATAAAGGAAGAGGGGACTGAGCAGAACGGGAGGTGGGAACAATCAGAAAGGGAGGAAGACCAAGTGGAAAGGGCATGGGGAATGAGTGGAATGGCAGGTGGAACTGAGCAGAATAGGAAGGGGAAATGAGCTAAATGGGAGTGGGGACCCAGTGGAAGGGGAGGGTGATCAAACAGAAAAGGAGAGGGAATGGAGACAATGAGGAGCATGTCCAGACTGAAAGGTGAGCAGGGCCTGACAAAAGGAGAGGGGGGATCAAATCAAAAGGAATGGGGGACAGAGACAAAAAGGAGGGGGGCTGAGTGGAACAGGAAAGGGGATCCAGCAGAAGGGGAATGCTCATGAGAGGGGAGTCCAGAGGAGGAGAGACCAAGTAGAAGGGGAGGGTAGATGAAGTGTAAGGGGAGGGGGTATGGAGACAAAGGGGAAGGGAGAGGAAGGGGTGTGAGGACCCAGAGAAAGGGGAAGGGGGACCGAATCAAAAGGTATGGGGGAACAGAGTCAAAGGGAGGGAATGGAGCAAAGGGTAGGTGGGTTGGAGAGAAGGGGAGGTTGGAGAGAGTGTAGGAGAGCCCAAACCTAGAGAAAGGGGAGGGGTGACAGAGTAGAAGTAGAGGGGGCACAGAGGCAATGTGGAGGGGGGATGAGATGAAGGGGAGGGGAGACAGTAAGTGGAGGGAGGGCCGAAAGAATGGTGTGGCAGACCTAGAGGCAGCAGAGGGAGGATGGGAATGTAGGTGATAGGGGACTGAGAGGAAGGGGAGTGTGGACCAAGAGGAAAGGGAGGGAGGACGGATAGGAAGGGGAGGGAGAGATGGACAAGTGGGAGGGGAGGTGGAGAGGAAGAGGAGGGGAGCGGAGTGGAAGCTAGGGGCAATGAAGAGGAAGGGTAGAGGAGAGGGAGAGGTTAAGGGGAGGGTGGGCAGGGGAAAGGCAGAGGATGCAGGCAAGTGATGAACAGGGCAGAGGAGAGGAAGGTGAGGAAAAAAATAGAATCTACAGGACTTGACACTGAGAAGTAGGAGGAGGAGAAGAGAAAAGGTATTTCAGAGACAGACATGGGGGCATTTACTCAGACAAGATGCAGGAGCAGGAGTGGAAGGGCACTCAGGAGTCACAGATGACTGGGAATTAGTGTTTGACTACATTTTACATGCCAACAAAACACCCAGGTAAAGGAATAAAGAAAGTTTGATATAAAGGATGTTGGAACTCAGGATAAAAGCCAAGGAGCAGCTCCACAAAGAGGTGAGATTTAAGAAGAAAGCCAGAAGGCAGCTAGAGCTGGGCTCCTGGGTGCAGAGAATGTGTGTTTCGCGTGATTGACCAAAGACTCGGAGCAATACCTGTGGCTGGGGAAGCCCAAGAGAAACTGGGCCGTGAGGGCCTCACTCCAGTGCCTCGGATCTCATGGGTAGCTCAAAGAGAACCATCCCAAAGATTCTGGATTTGCTGCTGGCTTTGGCCAAACGGACCCATGCCGTGCATCTTTGCATCAGACCATATCTTGTCCAGGCATGTTTTACTCTGAAATCCCTTGACAATGACAGCTTAGAGTCTAAACTTCATAAGACGCTTATTTTCAAGTCCTAACTCAAGGTAGTTAAAACACATAGCACATGCAACATTTACTTTTCTCCACCAAGTTGGCTCTGATCACAGCTTCCTGATGTAGGCTCATGAGATAAATCTCAGGGGTTAAGGGCTGTGGGCTGCTAGCTATGGCTAGAAACCAGTCCTGAAAAGCACTGTTAGGCCACATCGAGTTTCAGTGGTGAATTGCCTTACGGTTAGGTCTTATTACTAAACAGCTGAAACTTGGGATTTTTTATTTCTTCCACCTGGTCACAGTGCATTTTCACCAGGGAGCTTATAGAACCTTTTCAAAGGGAGAAGGCAATGTGTGCATTCTTCTAACAGTCCTGGATGCTATCACTGCTGTCCCAGTCAAAGAAATATCCAAGTCCAAGGGAGAAAATTTATTTTTGCTCCTTTAAGTTTCATCATACTACAGCGGCCTGTCACAGAATCTACTCAGACCATCAAGCTGCACACAGGGCAGACTTCCTTTACAGAAAAGATGTAAACACACAATTCTCTTTTCCCAAAGAGTACGATTGTTTCAACCACATTTTAACCCATTTCACTTTTCTATCCTGTCTTCTTTTCTAACAGTGAATGTTTTGCCCTGAGCCATTTCAACGAAATATGCAAGCCAACATAATTGATAAAGTGAAGTTTGTTTTCAACAAAATTGGAACAGTCCCCTCATAATTCATCTTATAAGGGTGAACTCTTTTGAATCAGGGTTCCCCATCTCTGGGCCACAGACCTCTGTCAGACCAGCAACAGTATTAGATTAGAAATCAAGTGCACAATAAGTATAACACACCTGAATCATTCCCAAACCATTGCCCTGACCACCGTGGACCATGGAAACAGTGTCTTCCATGAAACTGGTCCCTGATGCTGAAAAAACTGAGGACCACTGCTTTAGAGCAGGTCTTCTTAAAGCTCAATAAAGCTTCAATGACATAGTACCTGTGGAGATGTATGTCAAGTGTATAATTTGGGCTATTCCCCAGCCACACCATCCATTCACCTTGGCAAGCAGCATATGCCTATATAGACTCTATCACAATTATTGCCAAACAAGGAAATTCTACCCAAAGGACCATGCTTCAGGAAATGAATAGGTCAATCAAGACTCAGACTCAATTTGACTAGTAAACTCTATACTCTAGAGTCACCCCTATATTCCCCATGCCTGATCAGTGCCTTTAGCCTCTGCACCCAGCCCTCCTAGCAGTAGAAATCTTGTAGAAATAGAAAATGGCCCAGAAATCATTGAGGGCACCAGAGGCTCTACTGCAAATCCAGTTTAGGTCCCTAGCCTTTCACCTCCAAAGGCCTGGCCATGGTCTATCAGACAGAAACATAAATGGAAATGGGTCACAGTCACCGAGACAGCTTTGGTCACCACATGCCCCTCCAGACCAGCCCAGATTAGAGTGGCCGAATCAGGAGCCTTTGGTATCACAGTCTTTTACCCGTATTTAAATACTTTCTATTTGAATTATCTGCTTCAACTGTGGGCAATTGCAGAATGTCTAGCCCAAGGCAGCCCCCAAGTTGGACAGCTCAACACAATGAGCAGGCAGCTCAGAGCCACTGCACCAGGTCCAGCCACAGCATGGCCCAATTGGATAGTAGTGGCCCTATGACGGGTGGCTCTGTGGAGGAGGAGCACAAAGAATGGAGTGGGCACAGGTAAGCACGTACGCTACAACCCTGGCTCAGATGTATCTGGAAATTTCACTCACCCTAGGCCCCAGGGTAGTTGCCTAATTCCTGTTTGGGGAAGCAAGGGGCGCTGATAAAAATGCCTCCTGAGCCACAAGACCCGTCAGAAGCTGAAGAGCCTGCTGTCAAGGAGCCCAGGAGCAAAGCATCCTGTGAGTGCCACTGCCCCCCGACTCCTCAGGGAGAGACCAGGTGGGAGTGGGGATTTGGTGGTGTCCATGGGGAAATGGCCCCCAGTCCTCCACATCTATCCTGGACAATTAATGCCTTCCCTCGCAGGGGCCCTGTGACCAAGGCAGCCTTCCTGAAGAGCACAGGCCTGCCGAACCTGCAAGGCTTCAGGTCCCCTCCTCCCTCCACCCCTGCTCTCCTTCCTTGGGGGTCTGACCTCCAGCTGCACTGTGCCTCATGTTAGTTTGACTCCCCTGGCCAGGAAAAGAAAGTGATCTTCTTGTCAACAGAAGAGAAGACGCAGTGTACTGGGGTGGGCTGTAAGTTATTCCTGAATAGATTCCCCACCACCACCACCCTGCATTAAAAAACCACACCCAAGGTGGGCTCCAGGGTCACTTTCAGCCAAGAGCTACTATCCAATACTCCAGCCCAGGCATAACTTCCGTGGGTGCATTGGAAGAAACCTTGAATTGACTAACGCCTCCTGCCAAGTCCCCGGGTCATAGAGATGGGGAGTGGGGGCAGGCAGGGAAGAGTGCAAGAACTAGGAGAAAACCCTGGCACAGAATTCCACGTGAATTCTCATATACACTTTCCTTTGCCAAGGCTCCCTGCTAAAACATTTTTCTTAACATCTGATAGTGACAAATCAGTTGCTCCAATTGCAGACCCAGAGTGACAAGACGAGTCACAAGTGATGGTTGTCCCTCCTTTCCCTCTCAGGGGTCCCTTTGCAAGGAGTCTGAGGTGTAGCTTCATGCGAGTGGCTCCACTCCCTTGAGCAATGGTTCAGAGACCGTCACTCAATCTGAGAAACTGGCTCGAGGGAGAGCAGGGTTTCCCGTGGCACAGGAGATGTGGCACCCCAGGGCCTGAGCTGGGGTCCCTTCACGATCTCAAGGCAAGTGGGAAGAGATGGCTTCAGATCGCCAGACCTCTCCGCTGTCTCCTGCTAGCTGGGAAACCCCAGGAGCAGGAGTGAATTGTCAGGGAACCCCTCACTACTCCGAACAGAAGCCAGCTTCATCCCCATCCCCTCACCCATTGCTCTGCTGGCTGCCAGCAGAACTGTGGGTAGAGAGTCCGAAAGAAACGCCCAGTAGAAGAGTGCTTTCCAGGCTACAGAAATCACAAAGATACAGCAGGGGAAATGCAACTCACAGGCTCCACCGCACCTGGCCAGACGGGCGCGAGCTTCTTCTCCGCGAGGAGCCCCTGGCCTTGGGAGCTCTGGTCCCTAAACTTTCTCAGACAGATTAGGGAAGAGAAAAGAAACCGGCAAACGTTGCCTGACCCAGGGACCAGAGATGCAGGAGAGGCAGAGCCCCTGTTGGCCTCAGTCAGCCTTCTCCCTGCCATCACCTGAGAGCCCAGAATATTATCCCCTGGCCCTCTCCAGCCAACTATCCGATTTTGCAAATAGGCATTACCTGTCTGAGTCTTGCAAAACAGCCGGAGGCGTCCAGCAGGGCTCAAGGATGCAGTTCCATGTCTGGGACGATCGCCGTCCAGGAGGAGATGGAGAACTCGGTTGCAGAGAGCTGGGGCTCAAGCTTCTCCGGCGACAAGGGAGGCTGCCCAAAGGCTAAGGGGACGTAGGGAAGACGGTGACTTCCAGAGCAGCCGGACGGGGCAACCCCACCCGTTCTCTCCACTCCCTGTCCTAGCCAAAGAGGATGCTAGAAAACTTCTCCCCGCCCAGGGAAGATTTCTAGAGTTCGGCAGAGCTTCTCTGGACTTTAGGGGGAGCTGACCAGGGAGAGGTTCAAGAGGACTCCTAAGTCACTGGGACCCTACGCTGGAAATCAGGTGCCTCCTCTGGCTCCGTGGCCAGTCTCGTAAGTCTCCTGCCCCTCAGCCTCTTCCGTCTTCCAGACTTTGCTTCGGAGCAGCCTTGCTCCAGCCGCACCTCATCTTGGCCAAACGGTGCACGGTGGGAAGCAGGTGTCTCGGCCCGTGGCCCCCACGCCCCTCACGAGGCACGCCAGCCGCAGAGGGCAGCAGCCCTATAGCCCTGACCGCAGTGCAGGCGGCAGGTGCGAACTCTGCCTGCCCGCCTCTCTCCTGCCTGTTTGCTTCTCCAACCTTGCCCGGGAACCCTCTCCAGCCAGCGCGCAAAAGCCTATGTAGCTCCCCTTGCTCCGAAGAAGGAGCGGTACCCGGGAAGTGCGCTCCAGGCTCGCCTCACATCCTGCCACCGCCGCTGCCGCCTCCAGAATTTGCCTAGAGTTGGAGGCAGGAGGGGAGTGGAAATCACCTACAGCTGCGTCTCCATCGCTAACAGTTTGGTGCCTCCGGGCTGACTGATTACACCGGGGAGGAGGTGGGGATTAAAGAGAACCGCTCCGGCGCGTCACGGAGCAGGGTTACTGCTGCTCCTCCTCCTCTTCCGCACCCCTTTGGATTTGGGAGCGCGGGGAGGGAGAGTGGAAAAGGCTTCCAAGCCTGAGTTCTCCCATCCCCTGGTTAAAAAAAATAAAAATAAAAAAGCACTTCCCTCTTACCTTTCCCGGGAGAAGGAACGCGCGTCCCAGCAGCGCCGTCTAGCGTCCAGACCGGAGTACGCCCGCCTATAGGGTTAGGCCAAGCGCGGAACCTGGTGAGTGAAGACGAGGAAAGCCGCTAGGCGAAGTTCGTCAAGTTATCCTGATCCCCAGTTCCACCCACCAAGCAGGTATCTAGTTCCGCCAGGAGGTCACCTGTTTGGGTCCCCCCAGGCTAGGACCCAATGTTATCAAAGACACAGGCCACCAAATTGTATTCATGATGCGGGCTTCCGAGAACTCCTTTTTTCCACCCCTCCCGCGTTAGAGATCCTTTAGTCTCAGGGCTCTCCAGTCCCGTCAGGCAAAGCGCAGGCAGGGAGAGCTGGGACCCCAGAATGGATTCTGAAATAGAATCAGGCCAGCGAACCCAGGCACTGTTGATGCCACGCGCCTGAGGCTCGCCAGCGGTGCTCCTCAACATTCCCGTCTCCAAGGTCACGAAACCCAGGAGCTTCTCTCTTTAAGAGTGATGGGAGAGAGGGACAACGACTCAGGACCGGACAGGGTTTGAACTGCGCAGATGAAGAGACCCGTTTCCAAGGCGGAGGGATCTTCCAGAGCGTCCTGCTCCGCACATGGGCGCCTTGCTGATTAACACACTTAATAGGATTGCTCATTTAACGGGTCAGCTGAGCGCTACTTTCTCCAGCATTTGCTGCTGCGCGAGGCTCCTACTAATTTGTCTTTCCCTAAGCTCTCTCCAGCTGTTCTCCGAGGCTACTCCATCGCTCCGCATTAGCTACAGAGAGCAAGCGAGCCAAAGACAGAGATCAGACCTAGAGCAACGGAGCTCTCTGAGCGCTCAGCGCAGACCCACACCTCCCTTCGGCTTCCTTGGCCATTTAGCCTTGGTCCACCATCCGCTGGGCTTTTAAGACCGAGCCTGTGCACGACTAAAGTTCCTTTCCCTCTGTCACCTCTCATGCCAAGTTTATCCTTTCTTTTATCCCATTGACCATCTCATCAAATCTGGCAAAACCCCACCCTGCCTGGAAAATTCTTTCTGCAGTTGAGGTCAGGTGTGGAAGGAATTCTCCCAGGTGTTTGTTGTTTATAGGCACAAGGTGGTGGTGGGAGGGCAGTATTTGAAACAAGGGAAAGGTCTTACAATTTTGGCTTGTTTTCTAACATCCTTTTCATATAAAAAGTTCAGTCTTCCTATGGTGACTAGACAGCCGTTCTCCTATGCTCTTTGCTATAGAGCTCATGTAAACATCCCTCTGCCTGCGTGCTTGCTCTGAGCAGTCTTGATCACCACTTCTAGCCATCTAGCCACACCTGCATTAATGTTATTAGGGCTCAACGTCAAAAACTTCCAAAAAAAAGCCGGGGACCGCAGCGACTCAGTGTGGAAGTCTCTTCACATCTCACTTGCCTAGTGCCATCAGTCTTGCCTTCAGCATAGCCCCAAGTCCTCATGCCCTGGGCCCTAGCTAAGCAGCCATTTGGCCAAACTTACATAAACTGTTAAGGAGCCAGCAGGCAAGACAAAGGAAAGCTCATTGGGGATAGCAGCCAATAATATCCCTAAACAATTTGTCAAGTGAACAACACATTTTAAAGAAATAAAACTAAGAAACTCCTCTTCCTGTCCTGGTGAGTTCTTTTATCATCTTTCTATGCCCAATTCCATCTAACTTCATTCTAACACTCAGTACATTTTTGTATACAAGTTCAGTACTTCCTGCCCTCTCAAAACTTACTTTCCTGTGTGCCTACCATTCTTTCAGTACTCTTTCTGCCCAAGACAATGTGTTGGTGTTCCAGTCTGACAAATATCTAACTAGTCTGGCTAAACCTACTCCTCTGGGTAATATGCTCCTTCAGCAGAGACTTTGAGAAGACTTTCTAGAACAGGGGAATTCAGGCACTATGGCAGATCAGTGGATTTTCTTTGAATGGAGGAAGGGCCCTTGGTACCCATCAGAGAGGGCTGCTCTTTGGCCTGTCCTGCTGGTCTGGCTTATGGTTAAATTAAGTCATGGAAAGAGAGTTGAGGAATATAGGAATAAAGAGACCAAACAGGAGCAAAATGCCAAGAAGTTGAGAAGAAACCACTGACAACTCAGAAATAATGTAGTGTGACTTTATGGTGGGGGACCTTGCTCCTCAAAGTGATAGCCACGGACCAGCAGCATTGGGGCAGCACCTGGGAGCTTGCTAGAAATGTACAATCTTAGGCTCCAGTCGCAAAACTACTGAATCAGAAATTTCACTTTAACAAAATCCTAAGGTGGTTGCTTCCGTGGTGGCTCAGAAGGTAAAGAATCTGCCTGCAATGAGGGAGACCTGGGTTCAGTCCCTGGGTCGGAAAGATCTCCTTGAGACAGCCGTTCTCCTATGCTCTTGCTATAGAGCTATGAACATCCTCTGCCTGCGTGCTTGCTCTGAGCAGTCTTGATCACCACTTCTAGCCATCTAGCCACACCTGCATTAATGTTATTAGGGCTCAACGTCAAAACTTCCAAAAAGCCGGGGACCGCAGCGACTCAGTGTGGAAGTCTCTTCACATCTCACTTGCCTAGTGCCATCAGTCTTGCCTTCAGCATAGCCCCAAGTCCTCATGCCCTGGGCCCTAGCTAAGCAGCCATTTGGCCAAACTTACATAAACTGTTAAGGAGCCAGCAGGCAAGACAAAGGAAAGCTCATTGGGGATAGCAGCCAATAATATCCCTAAACAATTTGTCAAGTGAACAACACATTTTAAAGAAATAAAACTAAGAAACTCCTCTTCCTGTCCTGGTGAGTTCTTTTATCATCTTTCTATGCCCAATTCCATCTAACTTCATTCTAACACTCAGTACATTTTTGTATACAAGTTCAGTACTTCCTGCCCTCTCAAAACTTACTTTCCTGTGTGCCTACCATTCTTTCAGTACTCTTTCTGCCCAAGACAATGTGTTGGTGTTCCAGTCTGACAAATATCTAACTAGTCTGGCTAAACCTACTCCTCTGGGTAATATGCTCCTTCAGCAGAGACTTTGAGAAGACTTTCTAGAACAGGGGAATTCAGGCACTATGGCAGATCAGTGGATTTTCTTTGAATGGAGGAAGGGCCCTTGGTACCCATCAGAGAGGGCTGCTCTTTGGCCTGTCCTGCTGGTCTGGCTTATGGTTAAATTAAGTCATGGAAAGAGAGTTGAGGAATATAGGAATAAAGAGACCAAACAGGAGCAAAATGCCAAGAAGTTGAGAAGAAACCACTGACAACTCAGAAATAATGTAGTGTGACTTTATGGTGGGGGACCTTGCTCCTCAAAGTGATAGCCACGGACCAGCAGCATTGGGGCAGCACCTGGGAGCTTGCTAGAAATGTACAATCTTAGGCTCCAGTCGCAAAACTACTGAATCAGAAATTTCACTTTAACAAAATCCTAAGGTGGTTGCTTCCGTGGTGGCTCAGAAGGTAAAGAATCTGCCTGCAATGAGGGAGACCTGGGTTCAGTCCCTGGGTCGGAAAGATCTCCTGGAGAAATGAAAAGCTACCCACTCCAGTATTCTTGCCTGGAGAATTCCATGGCTCATCCATGGGTCGTGGAGTCGGACACAACTGAGCAACTTTCACTTTCAGGTGATTGCAAACACATATTAACAATTGAGAAGCATTTTAAAGAAAACCTTTCAACTCTGTCTAGCCCAGGAGAGGAAGAATGACAGTTAGTGTAATCACCCAAGATTCTAATACTAAGGTTCTCGCATCACCACTATCAGATGAAAAACACCAAAGAACAAGGCCAGAGTCTTATCTGTTTAGGCCAATTAGGCCCAGTCTATTTCATGACTTGGGACTATGTATCAAGTTATACATAGCATCCCTACCTGCAGATGGCCTGTTTGCAAAACTGTTCTTAGCTACATGAAGAAATAGACGAGAATGTGTCAGAGCTTAATATAACTCAATCACTACTGATGAATAAACAGATCAGTTCCTATGTTCCACTAGGGTAGGGTCAGTATCATCATCTTCATAATAATATTAAGAACAAGATTTTATGCAGTTTAGCAAATTATGGACACTCAATACATAGGCTCTCTAATGGTGAGAAGAGCTGATAACCATTTAGTGAAGCCAGAAGTATTTATGAAATTGACAACTGGAGTAAGTAAGTAGCTTCGCAACAATAACAAAAAAAATATGCTGAACTTAAACTTATCTCTTCCAAAGACACATTTTAAAGTTACCTATTAGGAAAATAAGGTGAGACAAAGAACAAATAGTTATTGAGTGGCGACTCACCAGTGAGTAAGTAAGGTGCCCTACATACTTGATCTTACTTCACCCATGTTTCTAGACATGGGTGATGGCCAAAATGACTGGTTTAGCACCTTGTTAAAGATTCCTGAAACCATGTGCAGATCTATTAAATGAGAATCTCAAGGAATGAACTGCCTCAAGAGGAGAGCACCTTTCAAAGCAAAAATTAAAACCCATGAACCATAAGAGAATGATAAATCTTACTACATACTAATTAAACACTTCTTCAAAGTGGAGGAGGGAACAATAAGCAAAGTTGAAAGACAAAACATAAACTGGAAGAAAAATTGCAACAACTCAAAGGGAGAATTTTATTACTATATAGAGGGCTCTTACAAATCAACTAGAAAAATAATCAACCCAACAGAAAAGTAAGCATAGGACATGAATAGATTCTACACATGAATGGATACATATGCATGGGGAAATAACAGCAAACTAAACCATAAAAGCAAAGAATA
Organism: Tragulus kanchil; assembly: GCA_022376925.1. NCBI lineage: Eukaryota > Metazoa > Chordata > Mammalia > Artiodactyla > Tragulidae > Tragulus > Tragulus kanchil. Next base: position 57,024,729 of record JAIOJX010000001.1, on the reverse strand, counting down.
GATGGTCCACAGTATTAATACCTGGTGTTGGCAAACCTGTGAAGCAATGGACACTTTCATTCAGTTAACTGGAGTGTAAAATAGTATATCCACTTTGGAGAATAATATGGCAATGTCTATAAGAACTACTGACATGAACTGATTCATCATATACATGCTCATATATAAAAAGATATTTTTGTGTGAATAGTCAAGAAATTGGCAAAGTGGTTCTTTTTTAGAAGAAGGGATTTACTTACAATGTGACGTGAGTTTTATTATGCTCCACTACATATTATGTGGGACATTCGAATTTGTCATACCCTCAATATTAAAGAATTATCCAGTTGCACCCTATAGTAATAGTAATTTGCACCCAAGAGTAAGAGGAGTATATTTCCCCCATTCCAGTGTGGTTGGCCACCTAACTTGCTATGAGCAAAGGAATATGAACTGACTTGATGCTAATGGCTTGGCTCATGCTTCTGCTACCCACCAGTCATCCTGGGTATCTCCTGGTCCAAAGAGAATAAGAACCATGGATGAAACCTGATACCAGCCCACAGTGTGGAGCCAAGCCCAGGCAAGCCCTTGGCCTCTTTTTTTAATTGGTTGTTTATTTATTATTTTCATCCATCTTTGTTCTTTGGCCTGTGTGGGCCTCCCATTGCAGTAGCCTTTCTCGTTGTAGAGCACCGGCTCTGGGCACATGCACTCCAGAGCCCTGGCTCATGATTGGACACACGGGTTCAGCCGCTCCATGACACATGGGATATTCCCAGGCCAGGGATCCAACTGGTGCCCTCTGCACTGCAAGGTGGACTCTTTACCCGCTGGACCACCAGGGAAGCCCCATAATGCATTATTGCAACAGTAACTGACTAATGAAATTCCCTTTACACTTAAAAATATTTACCATGTGTCTTATATTCAACCTAACAAGGATTTTTAAAGTCACAAATAACTATCATGAGGACATAAGATGAATAAACTATGGAACATCTGTACACAGTTTCTACTACAGATTTATGTTACATTTAATCCCAGTGATAAATACCTGTGTTCATGCTTTCCCATTTTCTACCATTAAGATTATACATATTACATCATTTATATCACAAAACAAGAATACACTGTTATAATTATTACATTACATGATTTTATGCCTTTTAAAGAAGCTGAGAGAAGAAAGGAAATCAAATATGTTTATATCGTTTGTATTGTTAGCCTTATTTACCATGTCTGCTTCTCTTCATTTTTTCCTAGGGATATGAATTACCTTCTGCTGCAGTTTCCTTAGTCTAATATAACATTGCTTCTACCAACTTCATTTGTGCTGTTATTGTCAAATATTACCTTTCTACATATTATAATCCCAGCAGCACAAACATGTAATTGCTTTTTACATCTGTGAGAATAAAGGAAAAGAAATATTTATGTATATTGTCTTTTATAATTGCCTTTACTGGTGCGGTTTATGTTTCTTCATGGAAATTACTTTGTGGGGTACCTTGCTTTCAAGGGGTGGTGGTGGTGTAATTGCTAATTCATATTTGACTCTTTGCAATGCTATGGACTGTACCCTGCCAGTCTCCCTTGTCCATGGGATTTCCCAGGGAAGAAAACTGGGAGTCGGTTGCTGTTTCCTTCTCTAGGGGATCTTCCAACCCAAGAATCAAACCTGAAATCTCCTACACTGCAGGCTGATTCCTTACTGCTGAGTCACCAGGGAAGCCTGGTTCATAGTAAAGAAATGCAATTAGCATGCTTTTATTAAAAAGGGTCTTTTAAAACAAATTCTATCATTATTATTTAATCTGGGATTTTTATTTTCCCTTAGTTTTTTTAAATTTTTTTTAATTTATTTATTTGACTGCATGGTGTCTTAGTTAGGGCATATGGGATCTAGTTCCCTGACCAGGGATCAAACCCAGGCCCCCTGCATTGAGGGCTAAGTCTTAGCCACTGGACCACCTAGGAAGTCCCTACTTTCCCTTAATTTTTAAAAGTTCCTTTTGCTGGATATGGATTCTTAATTCATAGCTTTGTCTTTCAGCACTTGGGGTATGTCATTCCACTGTTTTCTGGCCTCCATTATTTGTGAGAGAAGCCATCTTTTTCACTTTATTGGGGTTTTGTTGTACAATGAATCAGTTTTTCTCTTGATGCTTTTAAGATTGTTCTCTTTGTCGGCATTTTTACTATAGTGTGTCTATATATGGGTCTCTTGGTGTTTATCCTTTTAATAGTTCATTGACCTTCTTGGATATGTAGGTTAATGTTCCAGCCATTATTTCCACAAATTATTTCTCTACTCCTTTCTCTCCTCTCCTTCAGGTACTTCCATTAGGCATACTTTAGTGTATGTTAAAGACATCCCACATTTTACCAAGGCCCTATTCTTTTCTCATTATTTTTTTCTCTCTGTTCTTCAGATTACATAATATCTAATAGTTCATGGGGTTCCCAGGTGGGTCAGTGGTAAAGAATCTGCCCGTCCAAGCAGGAGACACAAGTATAATCCCTGGGTTAGGAAGATCCCCTGGAGAAGGAAATGACAAAACACTCCAGTATTCTTACCTGAAAAATTTGATGGATAGAGGAGCCTGACAGGCTATAGTCCATGGGGTCACAAAAGACTTGGATAAGACTCTGAGACTGAAACAACAATCTTCCAATTCATTGACTTTGTTTCTTCTGTCAGTTCAAATCAACTGTTGGGCTCTTCTAATAAATTTTCACTTATATTATTGTACCTTTTAGCTCCAGAATTTCCATGTAATTCTTTATTTTTCAAAAAGTCCTATCTCTTGTTATTTGTTATTGAATTACATTTTCACCATAATTATTTTACTTCCTTGAGCATATTTTTCTTTAGTTATTTAAATATATTTCTTATAGTGACATCTTGGAAGCCTTTGTTAAACCTGACATTTTGGCCTTCTTACTGGCAGTTTCTATTTCCCGATTGTTTCTTTTATCTTTACTTTAAATGAGTCATGGTTTTCTGGTTTGTTTGTTTTTCCTGCATATTTTGTTATTGAGGGTTGAAAATTGGAGATTTAAGGGAATGTAGCAACTCTGGACACTGATTCCCCTCCCTACTCTCTGGGACTTGTTTTTGTTTATTCATTTTTTAAATTTTGGCCTCTTTTATTGGTTTATTTATTTATTTTCATCCATTTTTATTCTTTGGCCTGTGTGGGCCTCCCATTGCAGTGGCCTCTCTCCTTGAAGAGCACTGGCTACGGGCGCATATGCTCCAGAGCTCTGGCTCATAATTGGACACACCAGCCCAGCTGGTCTGCAGCACGTGGGCTATTCCCCAGCCAGGGATTGAACCAGTGCCCCTCGCACTGCAAGGTGGACTCCTTACCCACTGGACCACCAGGAAAGCCCCTGGTTTTGTTCCCAGCTGCTATACTCCAGGAATTACGTTAATTTTTCTATTGCTTTCGATAATATTCTGTGCATAAACTGTTCCATTGTCTGAACCAGTAAATTTTGGGCAAGAGTAGTGGGAACTAGCCTTTGAGATTTGCTTTGAGCCTCTTCATTGCCCTTACCATGGTACCCTAGTAAATTAGTTATTTTCTATGGTTTATCTTCTTCTGAATTAAAAAGAGCTACTAGCCTCTTCTGGTTCTCTTACCATCAAAATCTTCACTGTTTTCGAGTTCCCCTAAGCTCAAACTTCCCTCATATTCTGTTTCAAATGTCAGTTCATTTCAGGAAAGCCTCAGAACTGTTCTTGTGGAATAAATATTTATTTATTTGCTGGATGCCCTTAGGACAATTTCCAGGGTTTTTTTCTTTCTTTCTTTCTTTCTTTTTTTAATCAACTTTTCATCAGTTATGCTTGTTTCAACAGGGAGTGAATCTGTGAAGCTCTTCATATTGTCACTCCAGAAGTGGGACTCTTAAATGAGTTTTTAACATTAAAACCATTGTGACGGGGATATGGATAGTAACACAAACTCTCTCCTCAGAAAACAAATATTTACCAGAAGGAAGAAGAAAAGGCATAGGTCACAATGGCACAGGTGAAAACACAGTGAGTTCACTTCAAATAGGAACAATTTTATGAAGTCAGAGAAGGGAAAATAATGTTGGGAGGAACCAAGGAAGTCTTCATGAAGAAAGTAGACTCTGGAGGTGGTTTAAAATATATGTAGATATGAAGAGGAGAATTTCAAGCAGAAGACACAGTATCCATTTATTCATTTGGGCTTCCCTGGTGACTCAAAAGGTAAAGAATATGCCTGCAGTGCAGGAGACCTGCGTTCAATCCCTGGGTTGGGAAGATCCCTTGGAAAAGGGAATGGCTACCCACTCCAGTATTCTTGCCTGGAGAATTCCAAGGACAGAGGAGCCTGGTGGGCTACAGTCCATGGGGGCGCACAGAGTTGGACAGGACTGAGTGACTAACACTTTCACTCAGTGATTATTTATTGAGAGCTCACTATGTCAGACACTGTTTGGAGGGGCTAGGTATATAGCAGTGAACAACAGAGACAAAAATTTTTGACGGAATGGGACTTAAATTCTACTGATAAGGGGGTGAGGGAGTAGAACAGAAAAGAAACTTAGTTGATAAGCAAGTACTATAATCTAACAGAGAATGGTGCTATGAAAAAAAAAAAGTAAAGCTGGGTAGGTGATATGGAGAGAGCTAGGAAAACTTTACTTTTAAACTGAGTGGTCAAGGAATGCCTCACAGGAAAATCAAGGTTTGAAGATTGATCTAAAGAAATTAAGGGAACAAGTCCATTCTAACTAGGAAAGAACATTCTAGGCAGAAGGAATAGGAAGTGCAAAGGTCTTGGGGCCAGAGCATGCTCAGCAAAGGAAAAGAGCAAATAGGCCAGTGTGGCCAGGCCTAAGTGAGTAAAGATTCAAAATGGTAGAATTCAAGTTCAGTGGAATAGCAGGCGGGCCAGAGCCACTCAGCATGAGCAAGTTTGTCTGGCAGAAATCTGTGCTGAATTTAATGAGAGAAGGGGACCATGTGGTCTATGACCTAGCATCCCTAGGGAAAAAAAAATAAGTGAGAGAGAAAGACACAGAACAATGGAATACAGCCAGTATATGGAGGGCTTCAAACGTCAGCCTGAAGATCTTGTATTTGATTCTGTGGGAAAGACAGCTTCATAGGTATAATCTTCAAAACTCAGACTCATAAGAAGGCAGTATATGTCTTCTCTTCCCTCCTCATCCTCATCCTCATCTGATCACCACCTCCCTACTGGGGGCAGAAGTGGGCAAGGAGCAAGGTCAAGTATCAGAGACTGAAAAAATGAAAGTGTTAGTCTCTCAGTAGTGTCTGACTCTTTGCGACCCCACAGACTGTAGCCCACAAGGCTCCCCTTTGTCCATGGAATTCTCCAGGCAAGAATACTGGAGTGGGTAACCATTCTCTTCTCTTCTTCAGGGGATCTTCCCAACCCAGGGATTCAACCTGGTTCTCCTGCATTGCAAGCAGATTCTTAACCATCTGTGCCACCAGAAGGCAGGTACAAATAACCCAATTTTGGTCATTTTTCACAGCTGAGTAATATTCCATGTATATGCGTACCACTTCTTCTTTACCTACTCCTGTGTTGATGGACATTTAGGTTGCTTCCATATCCTGGCTATTAGAATACACTGGGGTACGTGTATCTTTTTGAATCATGATTTTCTCAGGGTCTATGACCTATAGTACGATTCCTGACTTATATGGTAGCTTTAAGTTTTTTAAGAAACCTGGTCTCCATAGTGGTTGGTAGTTGCAGTGATGTGGATAAACTTAAGAGTCTCTCATACAGAGCAAACTAAGTCAGAAAGAGGAAAACAAATGTAGTATATTAGCACACATATACATGCAATCTAGAAAAATGGTACTGATGAACCTCTTTGCAGGACAAGAACAGAGACACAGACTTAGAGAACACACTTGTGAACACAGGTGGGGAGGAGAGAGTGAGATGAACTGAGAGAGTAGCATTGACATATATATACTAACGTGCAAAATACATAATGGGAAGCTGCTCTATAGCACAGGGAGCTCAGCTCAGTGCTCTGTGATGAGTTAGAGGGGAGAGATGGAGGAGTGGAAGAGAGTCTCAAGAGGGGGAGGATACATGTGTACATATATGACTGATTCATGCTGTACAGGCTTCCCAGGTGGCGCTATTGGTAAAGAACCCACCTGCCACTGCAGGAGACAGAAAAGATGTGGGTTCAATCTATGGGTTGGGAAGATCCCCTGGAGAAGGAAATGGCAACCCGCTCCAGTATTCTTGCCTGGAGAATTCCATGGACAGAGGAGCCAGGAGGGCTACAGTCCATAGGGTCGCAGAGCCCTACGGGGCTGGGCAAGGAGCAAGGTCAAGTATCAGAGACTGAAAAAATGAAAGTGTTAGTCTCTCAGTAGTGTCTGACTCTTTGCGACCCCACAGACTGTAGCCCACAAGGCTCCCCTTTGTCCATGGAATTCTCCAGGCAAGAATACTGGAGTGGGTAACCATTCTCTTCTCTTCTTCAGGGGATCTTCCCAACCCAGGGATTCAACCTGGTTCTCCTGCATTGCAAGCAGATTCTTAACCATCTGTGCCACCAGAAGGCAGGTACAAATAACCCAATTTTGGTCATTTTTCACAGCTGAGTAATATTCCATGTATATGCGTACCACTTCTTCTTTACCTACTCCTGTGTTGATGGACATTTAGGTTGCTTCCATATCCTGGCTATTAGAATACACTGGGGTACGTGTATCTTTTTGAATCATGATTTTCTCAGGGTCTATGACCTATAGTACGATTCCTGACTTATATGGTAGCTTTAAGTTTTTTAAGAAACCTGGTCTCCATAGTGGTTGGTAGTTGCAGTGATGTGGATAAACTTAAGAGTCTCTCATACAGAGCAAACTAAGTCAGAAAGAGGAAAACAAATGTAGTATATTAGCACACATATACATGCAATCTAGAAAAATGGTACTGATGAACCTCTTTGCAGGACAAGAACAGAGACACAGACTTAGAGAACACACTTGTGAACACAGGTGGGGAGGAGAGAGTGAGATGAACTGAGAGAGTAGCATTGACATATATATACTAACGTGCAAAATACATAATGGGAAGCTGCTCTATAGCACAGGGAGCTCAGCTCAGTGCTCTGTGATGAGTTAGAGGGGAGAGATGGAGGAGTGGAAGAGAGTCTCAAGAGGGAGAGGATACATGTGTACATATATGACTGATTCATGCTGTACAGGCTTCCCAGGTGGCGCTATTGGTAAAGAACCCACCTGCCACTGCAGGAGACAGAAAAGATGTGGGTTCAATCTATGGGTTGGGAAGATCCCCTGGAGAAGGAAATGGCAACCCGCTCCAGTATTCTTGCCTGGAGAATTCCATGGACAGAGGAGCCAGGAGGGCTACAGTCCATAGGGTCGCAGAGCCAGACACAACTAAAGCGAATAAGCACATGCTGTTTTATAGCAGAAACTATCATAGAAACTAATACAACATTGTAAATTAATTATAGTCCAATTTAAAAAAAGAATACGGCAGGTACATGCCAGGGATAACCACTGGGCTAGCTCTCCTCTCTGATATCTCAAGCCTTGATTGACCTCTTGGTGGGAAAGAGACCTCTAATACTCAACAGCTTTCTTTGACAAAATTCGTTCTCATATTTTACTACATTGTCAGGAAAGTTCTCTTTACCTCTCACCTAAATCCCTTTACCTTTACTTTACTCCTTAGAAGAGCAAGCAATGTTTCCATCAGCTTGGTTTCTGAAGAGAAAAGGAGAAAAATAAGACTGAAAAACCTCACCCACAAAAGAAAGGAAGTCAATATGTATTTAGCCTTATAATCATCAAGAAACCCCTTGTCAAAGGAAAGTCAGATATCACTAAGCATCAGCACATTTGCCAGAAAGGGTAAAGTCAGTTATAAACAGTCTTCTGAATCAATTGATTGGAATTCAGGCTTTCATCACTAAAAGAAGAAAATCCTCTGCATTATAATAAAGGAAAATCCCAATCATAGAACACAAAAAGGTAATCCAGTGCTTAAAGAAGCACTTCTGACACTTAGGGAAATAGTTTTGCTACATCAGGAGTCAAGGCTGTCTCTAAAATGATGCTTTAAATTGGTCTTGTACTTCAAATAGCAATGCTGTAGGTAAGGTGTCTGGCTTTGACATGAGGGCTTTTAAAGCACTGAGAAGTTGGAGCCAATCTCAAAGAAAGAGAACACCATAAGGTAATTAATTATTGCAGTGTTTTTCTAGATAAACACTCTTATACAGCATTCTAGCAACTGAAACTCTCAGTTGTCACTTCAGTTCATCTATGGCACAAGGAAAACTGCTCCTTTTAAGATGCCCTGGCAACACTGTGTGATTCTGTGATGTGTTCTAGATAATCACAGAAAATTTTACATATCCTCAACTTAAATTCAGCTTACCATCAAGTATATGATACTACTGTCTCAGTATTTGAAAACTGGTATGCATGATAATTTTTATTAACCAGATGCTGGATTAACCAGACTATTATTTTCCTTAGCTATACCCAATTGATGATACTTTAACATAAGAAAATTCATGTTTTAGTAGAAATTATTGTTGCAGAACAAGAATGCATGCCAGGAGTAGCTTTATCATCTCATGCCATGGCCTTGTGATCTGCTCTACACTTTAAGACAAAGTTCTTTTTAAACAAAATATCAAAAACCTTGTCTTAGATTTCAGGCTGCTATGACAAATACCATAGACGTGATTTACAAGCATGTATCTATCACAATTCTGGAGGCTGGATGACGGAGATCAAGGTGACAACGTGGTTAGATTCTTAGTGACTATACTCCTCCTGATCTCTTTGTATCCTGACATGGTAGAGAGAGAGAGGAAGAGAGAGACACAGAGCGAAGGGGGTAGAGAAAGAGGGAGGTTAGGAGGGAACAAGAGAGGAAAAAAACAAATAATACTCTCTGGTGTTTCTTCTTACAAAGGCAGTAATCCCATTAATAAGGGTCCCATCCCTATGACCTAGTTATCTCCTAAAGCTCCAACCTCTTAATATCATCATACTGCAGGTTCAGATTTCAACATAAAAACTGGGCAGAGGGAGGGGGTGACACAATCATTCAGTCCATAACAAATTCCTATTTTCTAAAAGAGCCCCAGCTTTCAGCAAGCAGTTTAGCCTAAAAACATCAGGAAACATTGAAAGCCTCCAATAAGAACTGCCTGCAACACACAGCCCCACACCATCCCCATTATATATCTGTATTTTGTAGAATATGAGACAACATCTTAGGGATCTGGGTAGCTGTTATTTACTTCCCATGAAGGTACCAAAGAAAGCTCACACTTGTCAAAACATCACTAATTAACTCTCAAAAAGTAAAATTTCACTTAGTTGGATTTTCACTGCATGCTAGTTATTTTAGATCATACACGTTGAAGCAAAGCAGCAAAGCTCCATGAAGAACACACCAGAGTAGGAATCAGAAAATCTGAGAAATTTCTGTTTCTGTTATTGTTGTTTTTTAAAGTCATCTGTTCCTCATTTGGTGTCTCTGTTTTTCTCTCTCTAAATTGCCTTGGGAGGAGGGGTGGGGAGTGATATTGTCACCTGACAGGCAAATGATACAGAATATTTTAAACGTGCCTGCAAATCATTTAGAATGCCTTGGAGATAAATAGCAACTAGCTACTATTATAGTATCATTAATAAGCTAAAAATAATAATCAGGCACAGCTAGTAACAATGCTGTTCTAACATAAAATACGCTGTTTCACAGAGAAAGGATGGATTTCTATCTTAAGATTTTTCTTGTTCTTTTTCCTAGTATTGTCATTCCATCATGAATCATACCGGACATTCATTCTTCAGTCCCCTGAATCAGTCTCCTTACGCGATGAAATGTGTTTCTCCTTTCGTTATCGTGGTCACAAGCTCCAGACACAACAGTCACCCTAGCGATTCCCTCCAGATCAACAGAACCATTATCAATGTTGAAACTTCCTAAATCTTTCAATTAGGAAATGTCAACAAATAACGTTCTCTTTCATATACCAAAAGTCCATACAAGAATGCTAATACTTCTGCTAATACCTCTTCAGCAGTTTAGAACCTCTGCCACTTTAGACCATCTTTCACTTCTTTTGTCAGGATTATGGCATAAAAGTGTTATGCTTTAAATTATTTATCATGTCTCTTCTTAGCATCATCTCTTTTTTTTAGCTGAATTAAGAGATTAGGCGTATTGAAATACAATAGCCCATAGAGTTTGAAATATATAGTAAGGTGAAATTCTTTTTAATGATACCTTTGATTTATATTTTAATTTTAAATGCACAGATAAAGTGCTATCATTAAACATACTTTAACTTTTTTATAATAAATCAATGGCACCTTAATTATTATGTTATAAAGTAAGGACATAAATTATTCATACATACCTACTGCAAATTGAATTTTTTAAACTGGTCTCATCTTAGTCACTAGTGGAAAATAGTCCATTTCACAGCCACTGCTAATATGACACAGTTGGCAGTCTTTCCTCAGAATAGGCTTAAAAGTGAATGAAAAGAGAAATGTCAGTGTTGTGGAATATAGATCAAATGAGAATATCCTTCCAGCAAAATTGAGCATTTATGCAATGACAGCATGCAGAAGGAGTTCTCACAAATGTTAGTGTTGGTTCAAGGAGAATTTAGACATCCAAATATTTTAGATTTTGTTCTTTGGGACTTATTGATTTTTATGGAGTTTTCTGACTTAACTCATTATTTGAGAACACTGCACTAAAGACCTGCCTATCCCTTCCTGTTTGCTCCAATTTTCCTTTGGACTTTGCTCCTATCCTCCTTGGTGAGCAAAGAACTCTCACTTTATGCCTCATTAGGTGTGAAGTACAAGAATAGTGAGGACCAGGAATCAGTGGTGTGATGGAAGCTATGGATCCAGCCCCTTCCAAGGTCATGGATCTGTCTCTTTGGTGTTTCCTAGCTTGGCAGAGAAATCGAGATGAGGCAAAGGTTCTGTTTATCCCCTCTCTGCAGTATAAGTTGCCCTGCCACAGAAGCTCTCCCACATTCATCACTACCCACCTTTTGCAAAAACTGAATTAGGCACTGTTCCTCCTTCCTTTTGGAACCTAGCTCCCAGGAGCCCAGGCTGATCCTTTGAATGCACAAGGGTTCCATTAGTCTCCTCATCTGAGCCTTCTCTTTGCCGGCAGCACTCCACACTTGAAACCTTTCTCTTTCTCCCCTTGCACTTCAAATTTAACCACCCCTTGGCTCCAGCTCCTCAGATCTTTGTTTGCTACTTGCAAACTGAGAAAATATTCAGGCAACAATGGGTTGTTACAGTAATATCTACAGTACTGAATGCTAACAGAAGCTGTATCTTTAACCCCAAGAAGAGCTCCAGAATGTCCAGATCTGCAACAAGAAGTCATTGTGTGTGGAACTGGACCCCTTCAACTTCATCCCTCACAGTGCCAGATTACCCAAAGGGGCAGAGGGTACTACTTAAGGCACCACACCAACAAATCAACTGTCCTTACCCATTCCAAAACCAAGAAGAACGAACTGAATGACTAATTTTTTTTTCCCCAAGTGTTGTGGCAGTCTTTCCTCAGAATAGGCTTAAAAGTGAATGAAAAGAGAAATGTCAGTGTTGTGGAATATAGATCAAATGAGAATATCCTTCCAGCAAAATTGAGCATTTATGCAATGACAGCATGCAGAAGGAGTTCTCACAAATGTTAGTGTTGGTTCAAGGAGAATTTAGACATCCAAATATTTTAGATTTTGTTCTTTGGGACTTATTGATTTTTATGGAGTTTTCTGACTTAACTCATTATTTGAGAACACTGCACTAAAGACCTGCCTATCCCTTCCTGTTTGCTCCAATTTTCCTTTGGACTTTGCTCCTATCCTCCTTGGTGAGCAAAGAACTCTCACTTTATGCCTCATTAGGTGTGAAGTACAAGAATAGTGAGGACCAGGAATCAGTGGTGTGATGGAAGCTATGGATCCAGCCCCTTCCAAGGTCATGGATCTGTCTCTTTGGTGTTTCCTAGCTTGGCAGAGAAATCGAGATGAGGCAAAGGTTCTGTTTATCCCCTCTCTGCAGTATAAGTTGCCCTGCCACAGAAGCTCTCCCACATTCATCACTACCCACCTTTTGCAAAAACTGAATTAGGCACTGTTCCTCCTTCCTTTTGGAACCTAGCTCCCAGGAGCCCAGGCTGATCCTTTGAATGCACAAGGGTTCCATTAGTCTCCTCATCTGAGCCTTCTCTTTGCCGGCAGCACTCCACACTTGAAACCTTTCTCTTTCTCCCCTTGCACTTCAAATTTAACCACCCCTTGGCTCCAGCTCCTCAGATCTTTGTTTGCTACTTGCAAACTGAGAAAATATTCAGGCAACAATGGGTTGTTACAGTAATATCTACAGTACTGAATGCTAACAGAAGCTGTATCTTTAACCCCAAGAAGAGCTCCAGAATGTCCAGATCTGCAACAAGAAGTCATTGTGTGTGGAACTGGACCCCTTCAACTTCATCCCTCACAGTGCCAGATTACCCAAAGGGGCAGAGGGTACTACTTAAGGCACCACACCAACAAATCAACTGTCCTTACCCATTCCAAAACCAAGAAGAACGAATTCTGAATGACTTGGTATTTCATAAATAAAAGGGGAGAAACCAATAATTTACTTATACAGGAGAAAGTTAGGACTTTAAAATTAGAACAGTCTTTCAATTATTTTAAGATCGGGAGTAGACTGTAGCCCATCAGGTTCCTCTGCCCACTGGATTCTCCAGGCAAGTATACTGGAGTGGGTGGCCATGCCCTCCTCCAGGGGATCTTCCCAACGCAGGGATTGAACCTGCGTTTCCTGCATTAGCAGGTGGATTCTTTACTGTTGAGCTACCTGAAAAGCCTTTTACAGTTTTTATAGAGTTTTTATAGATGGAGGCATAATCTTAGTGCTTAGAGTCTCTAAAGACCTTGTCCCTGCCCTGAGGCTAGGTGAGAGATGGTAGACTGTTACTGCCACTGCCACAACCCTCCTCCTGTTTGTAAGACCAAGCACACCTAAGATGCAGAGAGGAAAAGAATGTCAGCTACAGCAGAAGGGACCAGTTGCAAATGCAGGAACTCTAGCCTTTTTAATGATTTTGGGCTTTTTACTCTCATTAGAGGGACTATGATATAATTCAATGCAAGCCAAAATGATCACTACCACTGTGAAGAAGAGTCTTTGATGACACTCCTAAGTCTGGCCCTTCCCCACAACTGCTTGTCCCCTCCTGAACTTACTGTCCCCTAACTGCTCCACTGAAGCTCAACAGCCACCCAAGTTTGTATTTCTTTCTGTCCTTGACTGTCCCTGCCCCACTGCTCTTCGGCCTCCCCCCAGATCATTATAACAGTAAGAACTAGGGCTTCCCTGGTGGTCCAGTGGGTAAAGTTCGCCTTGTAGTGCAAGGGACACTGGTTCGATCCCTGGCCTGGGAGGATCCCACGTGCTGCGGAGCAGCTGGACCGGTGTGTGCAATTATGAGCTAGTGCTCTGGAGCACAAGCGCCCAGAGTTGGTGCTGTGCAACGAGAGAGGCCACTGCAATGGGAGGCCCACACAGGCCAAAGAATTAAGATGGATGAAAATAAATAAATAAACAATAAAAGAGGCCAAAATTTTTAAAAAAATTTAAAAGGCACCACACCAACAAATCAACTGTCCTTACCCATTCCAAAACCAAGAAGAACGAATTCTGAATGACTTGGTATTTCATAAATAAAAGGGGAGAAACCAATAATTTACTTATACAGGAGAAAGTTAGGACTTTAAAATTAGAACAGTCTTTCAATTATTTTAAGATCGGGAGTAGACTGTAGCCCATCAGGTTCCTCTGCCCACTGGATTCTCCAGGCAAGTATACTGGAGTGGGTGGCCATGCCCTCCTCCAGGGGATCTTCCCAACGCAGGGATTGAACCTGCGTTTCCTGCATTAGCAGGTGGATTCTTTACTGTTGAGCTACCTGAAAAGCCTTTTACAGTTTTTATAGAGTTTTTATAGATGGAGGCATAATCTTAGTGCTTAGAGTCTCTAAAGACCTTGTCCCTGCCCTGAGGCTAGGTGAGAGATGGTAGACTGTTACTGCCACTGCCACAACCCTCCTCCTGTTTGTAAGACCAAGCACACCTAAGATGCAGAGAGGAAAAGAATGTCAGCTACAGCAGAAGGGACCAGTTGCAAATGCAGGAACTCTAGCCTTTTTAATGATTTTGGGCTTTTTACTCTCATTAGAGGGACTATGATATAATTCAATGCAAGCCAAAATGATCACTACCACTGTGAAGAAGAGTCTTTGATGACACTCCTAAGTCTGGCCCTTCCCCACAACTGCTTGTCCCTCCTGAACTTACTGTCCCCTAACTGCTCCACTGAAGCTCAACAGCCACCCAAGTTTGTATTTCTTTCTGTCCTTGACTGTCCCTGCCCCACTGCTCTTCGGCCTCCCCCCAGATCATTATAACAGTAAGAACTAGGGCTTCCCTGGTGGTCCAGTGGGTAAAGTTCGCCTTGTAGTGCAAGGGACACTGGTTCGATCCCTGGCCTGGGAGGATCCCACGTGCTGCGGAGCAGCTGGACCGGTGTGTGCAATTATGAGCTAGTGCTCTGGAGCACAAGCGCCCAGAGTTGGTGCTGTGCAACGAGAGAGGCCACTGCAATGGGAGGCCCACACAGGCCAAAGAATTAAGATGGATGAAAATAAATAAATAAACAATAAAAGGGCCAAAATTTAAAAAAAAAAAATTTAAAAGAAAGAACTACTTTGGTAAACTCATTTCTAATCATGAGTTTAAGGGGGTGATCATTTGCAGCAATAACATGAGGCTTGAAGTTAGATAAACTTGGATTTGAATTCTAGAAGCACCAGTACAATACCTATGAGCTTCATGACCTTGGGAAAAATATCCAGGCTCACTGTCCTTCAATTCCTCAGCTGTAAAATGGGTACAATAATAATTATACTATGAAAAGTATTCATATTGGCAGACAGATGCTCAGTGTTAGTTCCTTTTCCTCTAATGAGAAAAGAAACACGTGTATATTTGCATAGTGAAGTTACATTCCAACATCTTTGGTTTCTAATTCAAGCAACAAAATATTTATGGATCATCTACTATCTGCTATTGTTTTTCCATTAGTCATATATGGATATGAGACTAGGACCATAAAGAAGGCTGAGTACCAAAGAATTGACGCTTTGAAACTGTGGTGTCAAGAAGACTCTTGAGAGTTGGACTGCAAGGAGATCAAACCAGTCAATCCTAAAGGAAATCAACCCTGAATATTCATTGGAAGGACTGATACTGAAACTGAAGCTCAAACTCCAATACTTTGGGCACCTGATGCGAAGAGCCAACTCACTGGTAAAGACCCTGATGCTAGGAAAGAATGAAGGCAGACGGAGAAGAGGACAATAGACGATGAGATGGTTGGATGGCATCACTGAGTCAATGGATATGAGTTTGGGCAAGCTCCAGGAGATGGTGAAGGACAGGGAAGCCTGTTGTGCTGCAGTCCATGCGGTTGAAAAGAGTCAGACACCACTGAGAAATTCAACAACAACAACTATGTTGCAGGAACTCTTCTAGGTCCTAGGGATTAGGAACAAAATGGACAAAATTCTACATCCTCAGGGTGGTTATATTCTAGCAGAGAGCTATAAATCCTAAAATATACATAGGTATATATATAACACATCAGATGTTGATAAGTACTATGAAAAGAGATAAAGCAAGGAAATATATTGTGTGGGGTATACAGGCAAAGCTTCTAGTTAAAATAAGGTCCTCAATGGGGCTTCCCTGGCAGGCCAGTGGTTAAAAATCCACCTGCCAATACAGGGGACATAGGTTTGATCCCAGGTTCAGGAAGATTCCACATGCTGTGGGGCAACTAAGCTCATGTACCACAACTACTAAACCCAAGCTCCAGAGCCCCTGAGTCACAACTACTGAGTCTGCATACAACTACTGAAGCCCATGTGCCTAGAGCCTATGCTCTACAACAAGAGAAGTCACGGCAATGAGAAGCCCCTGCCTAGCAACTAGAGAGTAGTCCCCACTCTCCACAACTAGAGAAAGCCTGTGTGCAGCCACAAAGACCCAGTGTAACACAAAGTAAAATAATTATTAAAAAAAATAGAATAAGGTGCTCAAGGTGGAAAGCTCTATATAAATATCTGCAGGAAGGTCAACCCAGGAAAAGAAAACAAGTACAAAGGCTGTCATGTGGGAGCGTGCCTGGTATGTTCAGAGAAGAACAACAAGGTGAGGGGGCTGGAACAGTGTTGCTGAGGGGAACAGTAACGAATCTAACAGAGGTAAGGTGTGAGGTCAGATAATACAGACCTCAGGGGTCACAGGAAGCAACTTGGCTCTTACTTTGGATGAGATGAAAAGTTAATGGCAGTTTTTGAGCAGATTAGTGACATGATCTGAGAGGCACCTTAAAGATCAATCAGTATTGACATATATATACTACCATGTGTAAAATAGATAGCTAGTGGGAAGCTGCTGTACAGCTCAGGGAGCCCAGCTGGTTGTTCTGTGATGACCTAGAGGAGTGGGGGGTTGGGAAGGAGGATCAAGAGGGAGGGGATATATATACACTTACAGCTGACTCACTTCACTGTACTACAGAAACTGACACAAGACTATCAAGAAAATAATATTCCAATTACAAATATAAAAAAAAATAAAAATAAAAAACCCACTCAGTCTGTATTGAGAGACACAGAAAGGGAAGAAAGACCAGAGGCACAAATACAACGAAGAGATGATGGTGGCTTAATCCATCTTGACTGAGCAATACATGTACCACCAGGAAGGACCCTGAGCCAGAGTAACTGGCTAAAGACAACCCGGAAACTAATTCCATCATTATAAGCCTGAGACTGTGAGCCATGTGGCAGAGCAGTTCTCCTGGGTGTCCTTACCCTATCGCTCTCTGCCTGGGTTCCCCTTTTCAATAAAGCCTCTTGCTTTAAAAAAAAAAAAAAGAAAGAAAGAAAGAAAAGAAAAGAAAAAGAATGATGATGGCTTAGACTAGAAATGTAGCAGTGTAGAGGAAGAGATGTGGACTGGGTATGTTTACCCATATCAAATGGTGATAAATGCTTAGGAGAGTACTACGCTAACATAAGAGGGAAATGTTGCTGGGATCTGGATATGTCTGTCAGGAAGTCTGATGCTCATAGAAGACAGCCTTGTGGAAAAACATCTAGAACATTGATTTGAGGCAGACATCCTTACAGGGTTTTTGGATCCATCTAAGTCATTGTTCTCAACTCTGTGCACTGGAACTCCTGGAGAGATTTTTTTAAATGTCACAATACAAAAGCAGGAAGCATCAATTCCCCGGGTCCCATTCCAAATTGATTAAAGCTGGATATGTGAGGGTCGGGGCATGGGTATCAGTATTTCTTACAACTCCCCAGGTAATCCTAAAATATATCCAAGGTTGAAAACCACTGACCTAGATACAAGTCTGGCCCAGACACTCAACTTTAGAAAGCGCTCCAGATGGTTTCCACTCTCGGGAATACTAGTGGGTTAGTTGAATCCATTGCCTTGATCATGTGATACATAACCTCAGAATGTGGCCACAAATCAGGAATTTCCAAATCCCTCCAAAATAAGTTACGACGAGCTGTCATTTCCCAGTTATTTTCTTCTCTTCCAATGAAGTTTGCTTTCACATACTATCCAATTCCAAATTGGTTTCAGCTATAATTTCACAATGGAGAGAAAAAGAAAGATATCTTTGCCGAAAGAATCTTCCAGAGTTGCTAAAGCAATTTAGGCTGAGAAGGCATTCTTTAAGTATAACTACCTTTGCATCATAAGCCTCTCCTTTTTTGCAAAAGAAAAGTGAAGTTTGAATAAGAGAACATGGGTTGGCTAAAAAAGTTCATCTGGCCATAAGATGGCCACAAGGGGTTTTTCCAATAAGATGTTATAGGGATGCATATGTCTCCTCCTTCTTGAACTTCCTTCCCACCTCCCACCTCATCCCACTCCTCGAGGTTGTCACAGAGCACCAGGTTGAGCTCCCCTAGTCATACAGGAAATACCTATGACTGTTTCATGCTGATGTATCACAATTGTCCCTCAATTCAAAATAAATAAAAAATTTGAAAACGATGCTATCGGGGAACTCAAATGAACTTTTTGGTCAACCCAAAAATATCCATACATCCTGATTCGTACAACTGATACAGTAGATCAGTGCTTTGACACACATTATCCATTCCCACCTCCTTCTAGGGTTTCTGCTTGTAATGCAGATACTTCTAGTATCTAAGCTGAAAACTCCATGGTTCTGAACACAAACTAGGGAACTTTCAGTGAGGTAGGGACATCTTCCTGCAGCTTTGACCATTGCTACTCACCAAAAGCAAGATCTGCAAGGCTTAGGTCTTGCTGCACCAACTATTCCATGGTGCAGTCACTAGATCTGTGAGTTCTGAGAAGTAATTGTAGTAACAGCAGTGAATCCCTTATTGGTGGATTGCAGATATAGCAATGTGGTTTTTAAGGTCAATTTTAAAGTTTTAGTCATGAGCTCCTCACTGCTGTCACTCTTCACCTTCCTGAAAGTAGCAGGATTAAGAGTATCCTAATGGGACAGTTGGTCCTTCCTAGAAGCCTAGCCTAGAGTCTACTTCTCTACCAGCAATTTTATAAGCCTCTAATTGCCTGTATTAAACCATGATCTGCTTAAAATAGTCAAAGTGGTCCTATTTCATATAAATGAATGCTACTGATACAGCATTAGGTGCCCTTTGAAGAAATGGCAAATGGCAAATACTTATTAAGCAGTCATGACAACGAATATGAAAAGTAAAAAACACATCCTCATATAACCTATGTTTTAGTGGCAGAACACAGAAACTAAGAATAAATATATTTATATAAATAAATAAATTTAATAAATAATGTTCAGTCTCCCAGTCATGTCTGACTCTTTGCAACCTCACGAACATTCAACACACCAGGCCTCCCTACCCCTCACCATCTCCCAGAGCCTGCTCAAACTTATGTCCGTTGCATTGGTGATGCCATCCAGCCATCACATCCTCTGATGCTCTCTTCTTATCCTGCCCTCAATCTTTCTGAGAATCAGGGACTTTTTCAATAAATTGACTGTTCACCATCCGATGACCAAAATACTGCAGCTTCAGCTTGAGCCTCAGTCCTTCCAATGAGTATTTAGGGTTGATTTCCCTTAAGATTGACTGATTATTAATAAACAATAAAAAATATTTATATAAAAACAAATATACTTAAGAAAATACTATAGTCTACTTTAAAGTGATAATGCTATAGAAGTAAAAGAGAGAGAGGGGAGTGCCAGAGTTTGGACCAGGATGACATTTTAAATGAAGTGATTGTATTACTCTTCATTAGGAGAGCAATATTTGATTAAAGAGTTGAAAGTGATGAGAATCCATACTAACTGATTAGATATCCATTCTAATTGTTCAATGACTCTGACATATCGACTGGAAAAATTATTGAATATTACACATAGAAACTGGAACTATTCATAACGATACGAATGTTCTGACCCTCCAATGTTTGCTAAATTTCCTTTGCCATCAGAAGAAGCCCTTTCTCACACATTGATGAATGCGGTCCTCCTCCTCTGAAATATCCCATACTGCTACCACCCACCAGTGTCTGACTGGAGCAGGGAAGAAGAATCATGTGAAAAAAGTATCCCAAGATTCTGTTACTTTTTGTCTGCATAAACATGAGGAATATGTGCATGGATAGATTTAAGACAGCTACACAAGGGAAGAACATAGTTTTTGATAGGATGTGTAGAGATTGTTAACAATAATCCCTGATTTCAGTGTACTAGCTTGGATAATGGGACATGATTTATCAGTAAGGCCAATCAGAGCAGAAGTCCTGGGGGACTTCCCTGGAAGTCCAGTGGTTAAGATGCTGTACTTCCAATACAGGGGCTGTAGGTTCAAACCCTGGTCAGGGAACTAACTAAGATCCCACATGCTGCTCATCCAAAAAAAATGTACAAGTCCTGGTAACATCCTCTGTAGTTTGGGCAGGACAGCTATAGAATTGCACTAGAAGATTCAGGATGAATTCGAGGTTAAAAAAAAAAAAAAAAGCACAAAATACTGTAGCACAGATTACATCTCAGATCTGAGTCATTTTGGCAATTCAGAAAAATCTCAATCTCAGTATTAGATTAAGATGATCTCAGATTGCTAGTGTTCTCCAGTACTGGGCAGAAGTAATATTTCTGGAAGATAAAATTATCTCAAGCTTTATATTAGATCTAAAAGCAAATGTTTTAATGCAGTATCTGGCATATATGAAAGACAAACCAAACCAAGCAATATGAACAAGAAATAAAAGCAATGACAGGGCACAGAAACAGAACAGAATTTCCAGATATTGAGATTTTTCGACAGAAATTTTAAAATAACTATGGTTGCTGGTTTCTAGGTAATAAGGGTAGTGAGAACAGAGAACAGGAACATATATTTTTTATCAGATTTTTAAACCATAGAAATTCTAAAAGTAAAAACTGTAATAATTGAGAATAAGAACTCGTAGTTGAGATAAACACAGATTTGAGGCAGAGGAAGGAAGAATTCATGAACTAAAATATAGTTCTGAAGAAAATATCCTGGATTTACCCAGTGGTTCACTGGTTATGAATCTGACTGCCAATCTAGGGACAGAAGTTCAATTCCCAGTCTGGGAAGATTCCAAATGCTGCTGAGCAACTAGGCCCATGCGCCACAACTACTGAGCCTGAACTCTAGAGCCCATAAGCCACAACTATTCAAGATCATGTGCTCTAGAGTGTGAGCTCTGTATGGTGGAGTAGAGAGAGGAGGGGATGAGGAGCAGGGTGCCACAGTGAGAAGCCTGCGCACTGCAAGTAGAGAGTACCCCCTTTTGCCACACATAGGGAAAGCCCACTCGCAGCAATGAAGACCTAGTGAAGCCATTTTTTAAAATATATCCAGAAAGAGTAGGAAGTACGGGTAAATAGAAGGGAGGACAAGTCTGCTTCTGAGTATATACTCAAAAGAAAAGCAGGTAAGTGTTCATGGAAAGACATAGGTAAGAATTTCATTACAGCATTATCTCAAGAGTATCAAACTGAAAGTACCCCAGACATTTTTCAACAGAATGGATAAGTTGTAGTATATTCATAAATGAACACTACAAAAACCAAAATGAACTATAACTTTATGTGACAACTTGGGTGAATCTCACAACTATAATGATAAGAAAAAGAAACCAGATAAAATATGTATATTCCCATGGAATGTATATTCCCAGTATATGCTTTCTAAATAAGGTTCAAAGACAGGTCAAATATTGTATGATTAGGGATGTGCCTTAAGGTGGCAAAATTACATATAAATGTCATTTAATGCTTACGATAAAAAGCAGGATAATAGTCATAATTTGTAAAGAGGGAGAATTATTTGACTGGAAAGTGGCATACAAAAGATTTCTACAGGTTTCACCAACAGCTCAGCAGGTAAAGAATCCTCTTATAATGCAGGAGACACAGGAGACGTGGGTTCAATCCCTGGGTCAGGAAGATTCCTTACAAGAGGAAACAGCAACCCACTCCAGTTATCTCCCCTGAAAAACTTCATGGCCAGGGAAGCTTGGTGGGCTACAGTCCAAAGGGTTGCAAAGAGCTGGACACGACTGAGTCACTAAACACACACACACACACACGAGGAATAATCTGTTTTGTAATCTGCATGATTATTGTACAAATGTTCGCTTTTCTTGTACAAATGTTTCACTTTATCATAGCTCACAAAGTTTGTGTACATTTTTTGGGTTTTTTTGTACTTTTCTGAGTGTGTGTTATATTTCACTAAAAAAGGGGAGACTAAAGCAATGGCTATAGTGGCTGTCCTCTGAAGTTTGTAGAGGAAGGTTGGAGAGCCACTACTGAAATGGTCTTCCTTAGTTCAATGGGAATAATGGTATTCAAGATACCAAGTGGCAGCACTGAACCACCAGAGGCAAAGTCAGCATGCTTACTGTGGTCCTAGAGTATCACTCAGAATGGCTGGGCCTACCCAGGACTTAGGTAGTAGCTAATTATTTATGATGCCCTTGGACTAAAATAGATGAGCAACCTACTAAATTCTCACTGTATCTATATAACATGGTTCCTCACCCAGTTTCCAAACCTGAGACAACTGACGAAACAAAAGCTCCTTTAGGGAGAATCTTGAAATATAACTGTAAGTATGTCCTACACACCTTCATTCTTAGATTTACCAAAAGGAAGTTGTATTTTTAAAATACTTTGTAGAAAAAAATACCTGAAAATCTTTTAGCCTTTGACAATGGGAAACTCTATAACAGGACACTAAAACATTGATAATTTTGACTAGAATAAAAGACACCTGAAAGTGAAAAAGACAAGCAACAAACTGCAAAATTGTACTCACAGAATATACAATCATGAAAGAGTATAAAAAAATATACAAATTCTATATAATCATAAAAGAAGCACAAACACCCAGTAGAAAAGAATGAGCAAGGGATACCTCATAGAAGAGGAGACAGATAAGACCAAAAATGTATGAAGTGAGTTTACCACCAGTGGTGACTGAGGAAATTCAAATCAAGATGTATATGAGATCCCAATGCATACACATTCTCCTATCAAAAAAGTAGAAGTCTAACACCTAATATTGGAGATAATATGGAACCATCATATGACTTAACACTGCCTCTGGCAATGAAAATTTCTGAAACCATTTTGAAAAACAGTTTCACATTACATTCTAGGGTTGAACATTCACATGGCCTGTGGCATAACTCCACTCTCAGGTACATAACAAAGACAAGTCTTTTCATATATACTACTGAAAATAGGTATAAGAATGTTTACAGGAGCTCACAATAAATGAGAGAGATGATAAATAAACTGTGGAGCACACAAAATGGATTAGTATATTCCAATGAAGATGAATGAAGTACAGTAACACACAGCAGTATGTACGTTTTGTTAGAAAGCTATTGTTAAGTTAAAAAAAATTTTTTTTAAATCCTGGGTGAGAGGCATAGAGGAAGTAACATGGAAACCTATACTATCATATGTGAAAAAGATAGCTATTGCCATTGCTCTGTGGGAATAGGGGATCCTGCAGGGGTGTGGTGCGATGGCCTGGATGGGTGGGATGGGGGAAACTGGGAGGGGGGCAGGGATATGCATATGACTGATCTGGGAACATACATGTCTGTGAACAATAAAACTCTGTAAAAATTTTTTAAAAAATCCTAAGCACTACATGTAGCATGATATCCATTCTATAAAATGCAACTAAATATTTAAACTCTTTAGGAATACATTTCTATGCAATACAACTATATAAAAACAGAATAAGAACTCATGAAAAGGGGAAACAGATCAGTGCTATTTCACATGGAGGAAAATTTGGTGCTCAGAGAGGTTATTGTTAAGGCACTGGCTTTGGTTCCAAGTGGTTGGGTTGAAAATGTTTATTACATTATTTAAAAAACAAGTACATTTAATTAAATAACCAAAAGATAAATAAAAGCAGGCTATATGCAAATAAGTGATGAAAATGTGCTCCTGTAAGTACAGGGGAAAAGTGGAATTATTGGAAGATTGAGCAAGGGATACCTCATAGAAGAGGAGACAGATAAGACCAAAAATGTATGAAGTGAGTTTACCACCAGTGGTGACTGAGGAAATTCAAATCAAGATGTATATGAGATCCCAATGCATACATTCTCCTATCAAAAAAGTAGAAGTCTAACACCTAATATTGGAGATAATATGGAACCATCATATGACTTAACACTGCCTCTGGCAATGAAAATTTCTGAAACCATTTTGAAAAACAGTTTCACATTACATTCTAGGGTTGAACATTCACATGGCCTGTGGCATAACTCCACTCTCAGGTACATAACAAAGACAAGTCTTTTCATATATACTACTGAAAATAGGTATAAGAATGTTTACAGGAGCTCACAATAAATGAGAGAGATGATAAATAAACTGTGGAGCACACAAAATGGATTAGTATATTCCAATGAAGATGAATGAAGTACAGTAACACACAGCAGTATGTACGTTTTGTTAGAAAGCTATTGTTAAGTTAAAAAAAATTTTTTTTAAATCCTGGGTGAGAGGCATAGAGGAAGTAACATGGAAACCTATACTATCATATGTGAAAAAGATAGCTATTGCCATTGCTCTGTGGGAATAGGGGATCCTGCAGGGGTGTGGTGCGATGGCCTGGATGGGTGGGATGGGGGAAACTGGGAGGGGGGCAGGGATATGCATATGACTGATCTGGGAACATACATGTCTGTGAACAATAAAACTCTGTAAAAATTTTTTAAAAAATCCTAAGCACTACATGTAGCATGATATCCATTCTATAAAATGCAACTAAATATTTAAACTCTTTAGGAATACATTTCTATGCAATACAACTATATAAAAACAGAATAAGAACTCATGAAAAGGGGAAACAGATCAGTGCTATTTCACATGGAGGAAAATTTGGTGCTCAGAGAGGTTATTGTTAAGGCACTGGCTTTGGTTCCAAGTGGTTGGGTTGAAAATGTTTATTACATTATTTAAAAAACAAGTACATTTAATTAAATAACCAAAAGATAAATAAAAGCAGGCTATATGCAAATAAGTGATGAAAATGTGCTCCTGTAAGTACAGGGAAAAAGTGGAATTATTGGAAGATTGCAGCAACCCAAGCCAGCAGAATCATGAAGGACCTATGTCCACTCAGAAGACAAAAGAAGACAAGCTGAGACAACAAATGCTGGAGAGGGTGTGGAGAAAAGGGAACCCTCTTGCATTGCTGGTGGGAATGTAAATTGATACAACCTCTATGGAAGACAATATGGAGATTCCTTAAAAAACTAAAAATAGAAGCACCCTATGACCCAGCAATCCCACTATTAGGCCTATATCCTTATGAAATCAAAACTGAAAGAGGCACCTGTACCCCAATGTTCATTGCAGCTCTCTATACAATAGCCAGAACAGGGAAGCAACCTAGATGTCCATCGACAAATGAATGGATCCAGAAGCTCTGGTACATATATACAATGGAATACTACTCTGCTGTTAAAAGAAATGCAGAAGACTCAGTCCTAATGAAGTGGCTGGCTCTAGAACCTATCATAAAAAGTAAAGTAAGTTAAAAAGAGAAAGACAAATATAGTATACTAATACACATATAAGGAATCTAGTAGGACGGTCTTTGATAACACACGCAGTGAACTCATGAAAAAAACAGAGAATAGACATAAAGACATTGTGGAAACCGAACAGTGGGAGCGAGGCATGGAGGGAGTAACATGGAAACCTATACTGTCATGTGTGGAAAAGATAGCTATTGTCATTGTGCTAAGGGAATAGGAGTACATACAACCACTTGGGGCGATGGTCTGGAGGGATGGGAGGGGGGGAACTGGGTGGGGGGAGGGTCCAGGGATATGTATATGAATGATTTGGGAACATACATGTTGCTGAACAACAAAACTCTGTAAAATCTTTAAAATAAAGGAAAAAATAAAATTAAAAAAAAAAAAAAAAAAAACAAAAGAAGACAAGCTGAAAGGCCAAAGAACACAGAAAAGACAGAGGAAGAAGCAGTTTATAAATACGGGACCATGACTTGTAAATCAGGTTCTAAATGAAAACTGCTATAGTCATCCTATTTTCTTCCTTGTCCACACACACACACACACACACACACACACACACGTTTTTCCTTTCCTTTTGTCTTTCCCCAATCACTTTATGGAAAAATGTATTGATATTAATTAAATTTAGTATAGTCTTTAAGTTACATTATCTCCAGGTGGGATTATGACAAAAGGATGTGATGAGTGAAATTATATAGAAACAGATTCAGTTACTGATGAGACTATGGATCTCACCATTTTGGGATAAGGATAGATGTAGTTTTATTTTTACCAGAAGGAGTTGTATTATATTAGGCATTACCATATAATTATTGTGGTTTCTGTGTGTGTATCACTAACAAAAAGTGGTGATGAAAACGGCACATTGCATTCAGCACACATTCTCATCTCCTACCATGCCTTCCTGTACTGCTTAGCCTGGAAAAATAAATTAGACCTTTCTGAGACTCTCCTACAGTCATGTTTCTGCTTAAAGAAGCTCTGGTACATATATACAATGGAATACTACTCTGCTGTTAAAAGAAATGCAGAAGACTCAGTCCTAATGAAGTGGCTGGCTCTAGAACCTATCATAAAAAGTAAAGTAAGTTAAAAAGAGAAAGACAAATATAGTATACTAATACACATATAAGGAATCTAGTAGGACGGTCTTTGATAACACACGCAGTGAACTCATGAAAAAAACAGAGAATAGACATAAAGACATTGTGGAAACCGAACAGTGGGAGCGAGGCATGGAGGGAGTAACATGGAAACCTATACTGTCATGTGTGGAAAAGATAGCTATTGTCATTGTGCTAAGGGAATAGGAGTACATACAACCACTTGGGGCGATGGTCTGGAGGGATGGGACCGGGGGAACTGGGTGGGGGGAGGGTCCAGGGATATGCATATGAATGATCTGGGAACATACATGTTGGTGAACAACAAAACTCTGTAAAATCTTTAAAATAAAGGGAAAAAATAAAATTAAAAAAAAAAAAAAACAAAAGAAGACAAGCTGAAAGGCCAAAGAACACAGAAAAGACAGAGGAAGAAGCAGTTTATAAATACGGGACCATGACTTGTAAATCAGGTTCTAAATGAAAACTGCTATAGTCATCCTATTTTCTTCCTTGTCCACACACACACACACACACACACACACACACACACGTTTTTCCTTTCCTTTTGTCTTTCCCCAATCACTTTATGGAAAAATGTATTGATATTAATTAAATTTAGTATAGTCTTTAAGTTACATTATCTCCAGGTGGGATTATGACAAAAGGATGTGATGAGTGAAATTATATAGAAACAGATTCAGTTACTGATGAGACTATGGATCTCACCATTTTGGGATAAGGATAGATGTAGTTTTATTTTTACCAGAAGGAGTTGTATTATATTAGGCATTACCATATAATTATTGTGGTTTCTGTGTGTGTATCACTAACAAAAAGTGGTGATGAAAACGGCACATTGCATTCAGCACACATTCTCATCTCCTACCATGCCTTCCTGTACTGCTTAGCCTGGAAAAATAAATTAGACCTTTCTGAGACTCTCCTACAGTCATGTTTCTGAATGTAAGTTAGGTTCCACGAACTAGATGTACTTTCATGAGATTTAGATGGGAGAAGTTATTTGAGGATCATTTTCCTGCTGCTTTGATGGTTGTTGCTGGCAAGGAGTCTTGAAAACTTTAGATTTTTCTGCAGCAGCATTATAGCTTTCATTAGCCTAGCTGGTGTTGAGAGGCAGTTGTGTTGGGTTAAAGGGTGGGCTTGCCTTGGATGCTACGGCATCAGCTTTATGAGGTGAAGAGGTAGCTGCAGTAGTGGTGGCTTTCATATCCCTCAAGCACAGTCACAGCCGTGTCCCTGAACTCAGCAGTTTCAACGAGAAGTTCCTGATTCTCTGCCTTCCTGATGTGAGCAGAGGTAGCCTATCGTCTGAAAGACCAGTTCTTCGGTGTTATTCTCAGATTCATTTCTGGAAGTCTAGGTCAGATCTCATTTCTCTAGCTGACCCAATACTTTGGGAGCTCCCTCTTTTATGTATTAAATACCTAGAAAGGGAGAGTGGTTTTTCTTTCCTACAACTGAATCCTGACTGATACGGATGTGCTCTTTGAAAATAGTTTTTATACTGATTCAGTATTTGCTTATTGAAGAGAATAGTTTAAGGCCCTAGCTTCATTTTGATTAAATTTCAGGGGATGTTTGGCTTATAAAATGTTAAATTTAACTTTCTCTAATGCCCAGCTTATCAATCAAGCTTTTAATTATATATGTAAACATGTTTTCATAAAATAAATAATTAATCACATGACAAAGAAAAGATCCTGCTCCAAATATTTATGGATTTGTAAATTATTCCTGTCATTTAAACTAAGCTTTTAAAATACATGCATTTTCACTAAAATAAATTGAATTAAACTTCATCTAATATCAGCTCATATTTATTGAGAGCTTATTCTGAGCTAAGCAGTGTTCCATTATCCTACTTTCTTTTTTTCCCTTCTTTACCAGAGATCTTTTGATCCCCAGAAAATAGTCTTCTTTTGCAAAAACTAACATGGGATTATTTTAATGGTTAAAGTATACACAAATGTACTTGCAGCTTGAAGAGGTACAGTCTTCTATTTGGGTTCATTTCTAAGCTTAGCGATCCTAACATTAGAAGTATCACGAACAATACAGAGAAAGTAAATTCAGAAGGCAGTACACCCTTAACTTGTGTGTTGATAGTAGGAAATATAGACCCTCTCCATAGGCACTGTGCCATAATGAGTTTGTATAATGCTAATGCAGTTAAATACTTGAATTTCTAAAAACAAATTCCCAATTGAAAAATAAGGTGCATCTTCCATTTCAAATTTTCTCTTCTCTCATCTCCACACTACTATGCAATTATAAGCTTTCATCATCTCTCACGGTGATTTCCACTGCACCTTCCTAACTGGTCTTTTTGTTCTACGCTTCCCTTCCTATGTTCTCTTTACACAGAAGTTAGGGTGATTATTTTCTAAATAGTTGATTCAAAATATGTCCCTGCTATTATTAAGACCTTTTAATTCCCTCTCTCTGCATTTAGGATCAAAATCCCAAATTCTTAACATAGTTCTCACAATCCTTCATAATCAGGTACCTACTGACTCTCTGGCCTTAATCTTTCACTACTTACACACCTCAATTTCTCAGTCATGCATTCACTTTCTTAAATATCCAGTTTCTATTCTGCCATAGTGTCATCTCACTTGCTGTTTCCACTCACAGAGACACTTTCCACTTCACATTACTGGTTCTTTTTTGTCCTTCAAGGTTTTAGAAGTCAATTTCTCAAAACAAAACAAACAAAAAACCCTCTTCATTCTCAAAGAACTCTGTGCTCTTCTTCCATAACTAATATCACAGCTACATTTATATATCTGTTTGAATATACTTCTTCATTGTCTGTCTCTCCCACTAGACTGCAAGCTTCATGATGATAAAGTGGGTGTACACACTACTATATTTAAGATAGTTAACCAACAAGGACCTACTGTATAGCACAGAGAACTCTGCTAAATGTTTTGTAGTAACTTAAATGGAAAATGAATTTCCCATTTAAGGGAAAGGATAGATAGTGTGTGTGTGTGTGTGTGTATTTATATATATATATATATATATATATATATATATATATATATATATATGTAACTAAGTCACTTTGCTTTACACCTGAAAGTAACGTAACAAAATATTGTTAGCCAACTATACTCCAATACAAATATTTTTTAATTTTAAAGAAGGAAAAGGGCTTCCCTGGTGGTCCAGTGGGTAAGGACACCGCCTTGCAGTACAAGGGGCGCCGGTTTGATCCCTGGCCTGGGAAGATCCCACGTGCCGCGGAGCGGCTGGACCAATGTGTCCAATTACCGAGCCGGGGCTCTGGAGCGCATGCGCCCAGAGCCGGTGCTCTGCAACAACAGACGCCACCGCAATGGGAGGCCCACATGGGCCAAACAACAAAGATGAATGAAACTAGACAAATGAAAGACCGATAGGAGTGGCCTGCCTGCCCCCCTCCCTCCCCACCCCCGCCAAAAAAAAAAAAAAGAAGGAAAAAAGTGTTCTCTACTTAAAAATCATTAAACCTTGAGGATTCTGATCGCCTTGCTCAGTGGAGTTGGCAGAAGCAGATCAGGGGAGCTAAGCTTCCATGTCTTGCCTGGAAAGGCAAATCTAATTTCCCCCATCTAGTGGTGATGGCAAGTCAAGTGAGTAGCTGTTCTTCCATACGCTTATCAGGGGAAGTAGGCGATACCCTGCCAGGGTGGTGTCACTAGGATCTGGTGGAGAGCTGAACGTTTACTCACAACAAACATCAGTGGGACTGAAGGAGGTGCTATGATTTAAGACAAGTAAGCACTCTTCTTGGGGGCCTCCCAGGTGACTCAGTGGTAAAGCATCAGCCTGCTAAACAGGCAATGCAGGTTCAATCCCTGGGTCTGGAAGATCCCATGGAGGAGGAAATGGCAACCCACTCCAGTATTCTTGCCTAAATAATCTCATGGGCAGTGGAGCCTGGCAGTCCCCAGTCCATAGGGTTGCAAAGAATCAGACACAACTGAGCTACTGGTCATAATGACACAATGCCAAAGCACTCTTCTCGACCCTATCAGTGGTGACTGCAACACCCAGTGGGGAGCTCACCCTCAACACACACCTCATGGTGATAAGACTAAGTGAGGTGATGTGATGCTGGAATGGTGAACGTTCCACCTCCTACTTCCCTTGGTGACAACAGAACCAGTGAAGGCACCTAGCTGGCATGAACGAGACAGAATGAGACAGTGGTAGGTAAGGTTATTTGGTATTGCACTTCCGCTTCTCCCTTGCCTGGTGTGCCTGGGGCCTGGTGAAGCTGATACTCTGGCCCCCACCCTGAAGGAACAAAGCAGTGTGAGTTAGCATATGTCCCTCAGTGACGGGAGGCGGGGGCAGTGTGACCCCTTAGGGAGCTGATTTTACACACTCCACTCCTCCTTGAGGCAATGAGATGGCAAGTCAGTGTTCCACTTTCACCAGAAAGTGTTCACAGGGTTGAGTAGGGAATTAATGTATCACCCCAGCCATCTGCAATGACAGAGTGTGAGTCAGTAATCCACTTTTGCTAGATGTCATCAGTGAGGCCGAGTGAGAAACCGAGTAGTTACCGCACACACCACTTCCATGCTACATCTCAATAGGGGATGACCTGCTTAAAAAAAAAAAAAGCAAATGGGAGTAGATCTTATAACATCCAAAATTTCCAAGACAGTACAGAAAATTACGTGTCATACCAAGCACCAGGACAACCATAACATGAATGACAATGCAGCAACAGATGCCAGCACTGAGATAAATCAGAAGTTGGAAATATGTGAACCTTATTTCAAAGTAATCATCAAAAAATGACTGAAGGAGCAACTAAAAGTTATCTGAAACAGATGAAAACCAAAAAAAAAAAAAACTTGACCATTTCAGCAAAGAAATAAAAAACAATAAAGAACAAAATGAAAGCTGTAGAAGTGAAAAATATAATACCTGAAATTAAAAATCTATGGATGGGTTCAAAAGTAGAGTGGAGATTATGAAGGACAGAATCACTGGAACTGGGGAAAGACTAACGGAATTTATCAATCTAAGCAACAAAGGTAAAATACAGTGACACAACGAACAATTCTGGGGTAAGTGGGAAAAGGAGGCAAAATAGTAGGACAAAAGTGAGAAACTAAGTTACTTTAGAAAATGCGTGGGAGCTCACCCTCAACACACACCTCATGGTGATAAGACTAAGTGAGGTGATGTGATGCTGGAATGGTGAAGCGTTCCACCTCCTACTGCCCTTGGTGACAACAGAACCAGTGAAGGCACCTAGCTGGCATGAACGAGACAGAATGAGACAGTGGTAGGTAAGGTTATTTGGTATTGCACTTCCGCTTCTCCCTTGCCTGGTGTGCCTGGGGCCTGGTGAAGCTGATACTCTGGCCCCCACCCTGAAGGAACAAAGCAGTGTGAGTTAGCATATGTCCCTCAGTGACGGGAGGCGGGGGCAGTGTGACCCCTTAGGGAGCTGATTTTACACACTCCACTCCTCCTTGAGGCAATGAGATGGCAAGTCAGTGTTCCACTTTCACCAGAAAGTGTTCACAGGGTTGAGTAGGGAATTAATGTATCACCCCAGCCATCTGCAATGACAGAGTGTGAGTCAGTAATCCACTTTTGCTAGATGTCATCAGTGAGGCCGAGTGAGAAACCGAGTAGTTACCGCACACACCACTTCCATGCTACATCTCAATAGGGGATGACCTGCTTAAAAAAAAAAAAAGCAAATGGGAGTAGATCTTATAACATCCAAAATTTCCAAGACAGTACAGAAAATTACGTGTCATACCAAGCACCAGGACAACCATAACATGAATGACAATGCAGCAACAGATGCCAGCACTGAGATAAATCAGAAGTTGGAAATATGTGAACCTTATTTCAAAGTAATCATCAAAAAATGACTGAAGGAGCAACTAAAAGTTATCTGAAACAGATGAAAACCAAAAAAAAAAAAACTTGACCATTTCAGCAAAGAAATAAAAAACAATAAAGAACAAAATGAAAGCTGTAGAAGTGAAAAATATAATACCTGAAATTAAAAATCTATGGATGGGTTCAAAAGTAGAGTGGAGATTATGAAGGACAGAATCACTGGAACTGGGGAAAGACTAACGGAATTTATCAATCTAAGCAACAAAGGTAAAATACAGTGACACAACGAACAATTCTGGGGTAAGTGGAACAAAACAAAAGAGCTAACATCAAAGGGTAGGAGGCATAAAGGAAGTAGCATGAAGGCCTGTACTACCATAAGTGAAGAAAATAGCTATAGTTATTGCTCTGTGAGAAAAGGGGATCCTTCAGGGGTGCTGTGTGGTGGTTGGGAGGGGTGGGAAGGGGGGGATACACATATGACTAATCTGGGAACATGCATATCTGTAAACAACAAAACTCTGCAAAAGTTAAAAGTAAAATAAAAGTTTTAAAAAAAGCAAAAGAAAAAAAAAAAGAGCTAACATCAATATCATTGGAGTGCCAAAGCAGATGATTAAGAGAGTGGAATTAAAAAAAAAAAATTTTTTTTAAAAGATGAAAACTTCCCAGATTTGGCAAAAAGGAAAACAAAAAAAGACTAAATTCAAGCAGATGAGTAAATCCCCCAAATGATGTATTTTTCAAAAATGAATGCTAAAACACATCATAAGTAAATGTCCATAAACAAAAGACAGAAAGAATCTTGAAAGCACCCAAAAAGATACCTTACCTACAGGGGAAGAACAATTCAAATGAGAGGCCAGAAGGACATGGTATATCATTTTTCATATACTAAAAGAAAAGAACTGTCTACATCAAATTCTAACCACAACAAAAAATATCTTTCAGGGATAAAGAGAAAATATACTCCCTGACAATGGAAATGGGTCACCGGCAAATATAGTCATAAAGAATAGCTAAATGAAATTCAATGACCAAAAAGGAAATGATACTAGAAGAACTGGAACTTTAGAAAGGATAAAAAGAGCATTGGCATGAGTAAAAATAAGGATGGATATAATAAATTACCCACTTCTCATGAATTTATGAAATTGTGTTTGTCCATTGAAGCAAAATTTCTAACACCCCTGACTTGGCATACAATGTATAATCATGAAAAACAACTATATTTTAAAGAGGGGAAGATAACAAAACCTAAATAGATATTCTCTATACTTGACTCAAAGTGGTAATATGCCAGTATCAGTAAACTGTTATATGTGATATGTGTTTATTGTAAAAACTGGAAGCATCCATTAAAATATACAAAGCAATAAACTATAAACAAATCACAATGAATTTTTCAAAAAAAATCTTCAAGTAATCCATACGAAGGTAAGAAAAGATAAACAGAGTAACAAGAATGAAAAAATGAATAAGAAAGTGTCATCATTAAAAGGTAATATAAACAATTCTATGCCTGAAAATGTGATCACATAGATAAAACAGACCAATTTCTGAAAAGACACAAACTACAAAAACTCATGTAAGAAGGAATAGACCATCTAATTTCAACTGAACCTACGTAAAAAGTAAAAACTTTTGCTCTGCTATGTAATCTATCTATGTATATATGTGTAATATATACATGGCAAAGGACTAGTGTCTGGAATATTTAAAGAAATCACAAAAACAACAATAAAAAGCACAGACCATTTAGAAAGTGGACAAAAGACATGAGCAAACATTTCATCAAAGAAGATACAAAGATAGTAAATATGCACATACGTACAACATCATTAGCCATCATGGAAATGCAAATTTAAACTACAATATTATTACCCATTTATCAGAAAAATTTTTAAATAGTGATGGTACCAAAACCTAATGAGGGGGCTTCCCTGGTGGTCCAGTGGGTAAGGACACCGCCTTGCAGGGCAAGGGGTGCTGGTTCGATCCCTGGCCTGGGAAGATCCCACGTGCCACGGAGCGGCTGGACTGATGTGTCCAATTACCAAGTCAGAGCTCTGGAGCGCATGTGCCCAGAGCCAGTGCTCTGCGACAACAGAGGCCACCACAATGGGAGGCCCACATGGGCCAAAGAACAAAGATGGATGAAAATGGACAAATGAAAGACCAATAGAAGTGGCCCTCCTGCTCCCCTCCCTCCCCACCCCACCCCCACCAAAATAAATAAATAAATAAATCTTTAAAAAAAAAAAAAAACTAATGAGGGACTTCCCTGGTTATTCAGTGGCTAAGACTCCACCCTCTCAATGCAGGGGGTCCTGGTTTGATCCCTGATCATGGAACTAGATCCCACATGCCACCATGAAGATCGAAGAGCCCATATGCTACAACTAAAACTTGTCACAGACAAATAAAATTAAAAAAAAGAAAACCTGATGAGATAGTATCATAGCATTACTATGAACAAAGCTAGTGGAAGTAATAGAATTCTAGCTGAGCTATTTAAAATTCTAAAAGATGCTATTGCTAAAGTGCTGCACTCAATATATGAGCAAATTTGGAAAACTCAACAATGGCCACAGGACTGGGAAAGGTCAATTTTCATTCCAATTCCACACAAACTCAATGCCAAAGAATGTTCAAACTACTATAAAATTGTGCTAATTTCATATGCTAGCAAGGTAAAGTTCAAAATCCTTCAAGCTAGACATCAACAGTACATGAACCAAGAACTTTAAGATGTACAAGCACGATTTAGAAAAGGCAGAGGAACCAGAGGTCAAATTGCCAACATTCTAGGTGTCACAGAAAAGCAAGGAAATTCCAGAAAAACATCTACTTCTGTTTCACTGACTACACAAAAGCCTTTGACTATGTGGATGACAACAAACTGTGGAAAATAGTCAAAGAGATGGGACTACCAGATCAGTTTACCTGCCTCCTGAGAAACTTGTATGTGGGTCAAGTAGCAACAGTTAAAACTGGATATTGTGAAGGCAGTATATCAAGGCTGTATATTGTCACCTTGCTTTTATAACTTGTATGCAGAGTACATCATGAGAAATGCCAGGCTGGATGAATCACAAGACAGAATCAAGGTTACCATGTCAACCACCTCGGATATGCAGATGATACTACTCTAAGGGAAGAACATGAAGAGGAACTAAAGAGACTCTTGATGAAGGTATAGAGGAGAGTGGAAAATCTGGCTTAAAAAGCAACATTCAAAAACTAGGATTAAGGTATCTGGTCCCATCACTTCATGGAAAATAGGGCAAAAGTGGAAACAGTGGGAGATTTGATTTTCTTGTGCTTCAATATCAATGTGGACGGTGACTGCAGCCACAAAATTTAAAAAGACACTTGTTCCTTGGAAGAAAAACCTAGACAACTTATTCAAAAGCAGAGACATCACTTTGCCAACAAAGGTCAGTATAGTCAAAGTTATGCTTCTTCCAGGAGTCAAGTATGGATGTGAGAGTTGGAGCACAGAGAAGGATAAGCACTAAAGAACTGATGCTTTCAAAGTGTGGTACTGAAGAAGACTCTTGAGAGTCCCTTGGACTGCAAGGAGATCAAACCAGTCAATCCTAAAGGAAATCAACTCTGACTGTTCATTGGAAGGACTGATGCTGAAGCTGAAGCTCCAATACTTTGGCCAACTGATGTGAAGAGCTGACTCATTGGAAAAGTCTCTGATGCTGGGAAAAATAGAAGGCAGAAGGAGAAGGGGATGACAGAGGATGAGACAGTTGGATGGCATCATCAAGTCAATGAACATGAATTTGAGCAAACTCTGGGAGATATTGGAGGACTGGAAAGCTTGGTGTTCTGCAGTCCATGGGGGTCTCAAAGAGTAGGACACAACTGAGCAACTAAATAGCAACAGAAAATTGCATCACTCATACCAATGGTTGCTAGTGGGCATGTAAAATGATAAGCTACACTCAAGGATAAGAAAACAATTTGGTACAAACATCTAACAATTATATGACTCAGCAATAGCATGCTTGGGAAATTTATCCCAGAGAATGAAAGTTGTTTTCACATAAAAATCTGTATATAGCATCTGTATGAATTCCTCACGCTGTCATAACAAAATAACAAAAACTAGGTAGCTTTAACAACAGAAATATCTTTTTTCTCAGTTCTGGAGGCTGGAAGTCCAAAACCAAGATGTCAATGAGGTTAATTTCTTCTGCAGTCTCTCCCCATGGCTTGTTAATAGCTAGCCTCTTGCAGGCTCTTCATACAATTTTTCCCTCGTGCCTCTATGCACACTGATCCCTGATGTCAATTCCTTTTCTTATAAGGACATACACATATTGGCTTTATAGCCTCACTTTTTTTGAAGAATATTTATTTTCAAATTTTTTATTGGAGAATAACTGTTTTATAATATTGTGGTGGTCTCTGCCATATATCAACAGCCTCATTTTTGCTTAATTATCTCATTATAGACTTTATCTCCAAATTCAAATACATTACAAAGTACTAGAGGCTGGGACTTCAACACGAAAAGTTTGGAAGAACACAATCTAGCCAATAGCAGAAGGTTTATTTATAAAAATCAGAAAGTGGTAATAACCCAAATGTCCTTCAACAGGTGAAAGGTTAAACAGGCTATGATGGCATACTTCTCAGCAATAAAAAGGAACAGACTCTCAACACACACAGCAACCAGCACGAGTCCCCAGGGACCTATGCTGAGCAAAAATGTCAACACCAAAAGATTTCATGCTATATGATTCAATGTACAAAACATTATTAAAATGACAAAATTATAGAAATATAGAAGAAATTCGTGGTTGCCAGAGCCAGGGAGTTGTTCAAGCTATAACAAGGCCACACACTGGAAAAGACCCCAATGCTGGGAAAAATAAAAGGCAGAAGGAGAAGGGGATGACAGAGGATGAGATAGTTGGATGGCATCATCAAGTCAATGGACATGAGTTTGAGCAAACTCTGGGAGATGAGTGTGACTATAAAAAGTGGGTTCCTCGTAGTGATGAAACCACTCTTTGATGGAATCAATGATAAATGCTGGGTGTGAGACCTCACTCTAATTTCTCAGGATATTACCACTGGGAGACACACAGTGAAAGACACAGGGAAACTCCATGTTTAATTAAAAAGGGCACATAAAAATCTGTATATTGCATCTGTATGAATTCCTCACGCTGTCATAACAAAATAACAAAAACTAGGTAGCTTTAACAACAGAAATATCTTTTTTCTCAGTTCTGGAGGCTGGAAGTCCAAAACCAAGATGTCAATGAGGTTAATTTCTTCTGTAGTCTCTCCCATGGCTTGTTAATAGCTAGCCTCTTGCAGGCTCTTCATACAATTTTTCCCTCGTGCCTCTATGCACACTGATCCCTGATGTCAATTCCTTTTCTTATAAGGACATACACATATTGGCTTTATAGCCTCACTTTTTTTGAAGAATATTTATTTTCAAATTTTTTATTGGAGAATAACTGTTTTATAATATTGTGGTGGTCTCTGCCATATATCAACAGCCTCATTTTTGCTTAATTATCTCATTATAGACTTTATCTCCAAATTCAAATACATTACAAAGTACTAGAGGCTGGGACTTCAACACGAAAAGTTTGGAAGAACACAATCTAGCCAATAGCAGAAGGTTTATTTATAAAAATCAGAAAGTGGTAATAACCCAAATGTCCTTCAACAGGTGAAAGGTTAAACAGGCTATGATGGCATACTTCTCAGCAATAAAAAGGAACAGACTCTCAACACACACAGCAACCAGCACGAGTCCCCAGGGACCTATGCTGAGCAAAAATGTCAACACCAAAAGATTTCATGCTATATGATTCAATGTACAAAACATTATTAAAATGACAAAATTATAGAAATATAGAAGAAATTCGTGGTTGCCAGAGCCAGGGAGTTGTTCAAGCTATAACAAGGCCACACACTGGAAAAGACCCCAATGCTGGGAAAAATAAAAGGCAGAAGGAGAAGGGGATGACAGAGGATGAGATAGTTGGATGGCATCATCAAGTCAATGGACATGAGTTTGAGCAAACTCTGGGAGATGAGTGTGACTATAAAAAGTGGGTTCCTCGTAGTGATGAAACCACTCTTTGATGGAATCAATGATAAATGCTGGGTGTGAGACCTCACTCTAATTTCTCAGGATATTACCACTGGGAGACACACAGTGAAAGACACAGGGAAACTCCATGTATTATTTCTTACAAGTGTACCTGACTCTATATTTAACTCAAAATAAAACTGATAAAAACTAATTGTTATATTGTCATAAAAATAAATATAAAATTTATAGTTCTCTATAAGAAGGTATTTGTTGAATGAAGCAATGAATAAATGGCTTAACTTTACAGCCTGATCTCATAACTACTAACCATATTATTTAACAAGTTGTCACCCTCTGGACAATATCCAGCTGAGGATACTGATGCCATAAAGTCACATGAAAGCTGCCAGGAATGTAACAGAGAGCAAGGATAAGGAAAGCAGTGAACAGCTATTACTAACGGTTATAGGAAACTACCTTTGGGACTAGTGTGAAAGCCTGAGGGGAGGAATGGAAGAATAACTAACTGGGTGATACATGCACAATACTAACAGCTTATTAGGGAAGGCTCCTGGGCTAATTGTAAGGCACTAAGGCACCTTTCCTTAGCTGGAGTTTGGACAGTTCTACAGAGAGGAAGTTCAATGTTGCACAGAGAGGTAGAGCAAATTCAGAGCTTGCTATGTCAGAGTCAACA
Organism: Tragulus kanchil; assembly: GCA_022376925.1. Lineage (NCBI taxonomy): Eukaryota > Metazoa > Chordata > Mammalia > Artiodactyla > Tragulidae > Tragulus > Tragulus kanchil. The sequence goes on along the minus strand of JAIOJX010000001.1, from coordinate 56,985,668 downwards.
GCAGCTGAGATGGAAGAAGCTATAAGCTTGGCCCAAGAAAAAAGCTAGGGAGGGCTTCCCCTGGTGGTCCAGTGGGTAAGGACACCGTCTTGCAGTGCAAGGGGTGCCGGTTCGATCCCTGGCCTGGGAAAATCCCACGTGCCGCGGAGCGGCTGGACTGATATATCCAATTACCAAGCCGGAGCTCTGGCGCACATGCGCCCAGAGCTGATGCTCTGCAATGACAGAGGCCACCGCGATGCGAGGCCCACAGGAGACAAAGAACAAAGACGGATGAAAATAGATAAATGAAAGACCAATAAAAGTGGCCCACCTGTCCCCCTTCCTCCCCACCCGACCCCCCAAAAGATAAATAAAAAAAAAATAAAAATAAATAAATAAATAAATAAATAAATAAACCCAATGACATAAAAAAAATAAAAGGCTAGGGAGACAGAGGCCTTCCCTGGTGGCTCTGTTCCGTGCTGTGCTTAGTCACTCAGGAGACATGGATTCAACCCCTGATCCAGGAAGATCCCACATGCTTTGGTGCAACTAACCCTGTGTGCCACAACTATGGAGCCTGTGCTCTAGAGCTCAGGAGCTGCAACTACTGAGCCTACATGCTGCAACTAGTGAAATTCTGTGTCCTAGATTCTGTGCTCCACAACAATAAGACCACACATTGTAACTAGAGAAAGTGAAGAGTGACCTGCACTCACTGCTACTAGAGAAAACTTGCTCACGACAACAAAGACTCAACACATCCAAAAATAAATAAATAAAATTGTTAAGAGTAAATGAGACACCAAGAGAGTAGTAGGAGAGATGTTAGAGTGAGTCAGTCAGCTTAACTAGTGGGTCTGTGCTCTGTAATTAACTTATGCAGTGAAACTACTATGAGCTGCAGTGAAGAAATACTGGGCTTTAACTGAACTACTGAATATGGGCCTTGCTGAGGAGCACTGCTGAAAGAGATAGGTTGCTAGGAGAAGTAAAAGCAGAAATTCAAAGTCTGAAGAGCAGTCTCTTTGGAAACCCACTCCCTTCCACAGGTTCTTTCCTTGGCAGAAGCTGTTTATTAGTGTTCTCAATATGCTCAACTTCTTTTGGGGAATCTCTTCTCTTTGGTTTGTCATCCTCCTCTCCCCATAACAACTCTGTTATACAAAATACTTTCTAACATATCAAATTTCCATGCTTTAATTTTTTAAAACATCTTTAGAATGAAAGATAGCTTCCCAACCAGGTGAATGAGACATTGATTGGAAAATGGTACTTTCTCCAGAAAGCAATAGTCTCAAATCACATATATTTTGGTAACTCTCAAGAAATGTATACTTCTTAGTTTCACAGAAGGGCTATCTTCAAATGGCCAATGCCTACTTCTCAAGCCCTGGGTTCAGATTTAAAGTCTTTAATGCCTGCCAATATATATTGTGATACTGAATGCATACAGAGGACATGTAACTGAGATGACTACTACTGCAACTGGCCCCATCTATGAAGGTGCTCAACATCCACTTCTGTTCACTTGATTCTGGGCCTTTAAACCAGACCAGCTCTTCAGCCCACTCACAGAAATGATTCTGGAATCTCCCCTGGCTTCATGTTGCATCTGAGGCCCTGGCTCTTAGCTACATTTCATTGTCAACCAACTTCTACTGCTTTGGGCTTTGTTTTTCATTTATGAGCCTCCATTTGCCACACCCCCCACCCCAAAAATAAAACTGTGCCTCCCAAGCTATAAGACATTTACCTCTGGCCATTCCTGCTTCTGACCTCCCTAGATGTCTTGGTCAGCTTGGAATGCTATGACAAAACCCCACAGAGTTGGTGGCTTACAAACAACAGAAATTTATTACTCGCAGTGCTGGAGCTTGCAAGTCTGAGATGAAGGGTACCAGAATGGTTGAGTGAGGATCATCCCTTGGGTCACAGACTTCTCATTGTATCTTCATATGGCAGAGGGATGAACTAGTTCTCTTGGGTCTCTTTTATAAGGGTACTAGTGCCATTTGTGAGACCTTTGCTCTGAGAACTTAATCACCTCTCAAAGGCCCCACCTCCAAATACCATCACATTCAACACTAAAATTTCAACATAGGAATTTTGAGGGGCGTGGATACAAACATGCAGTCCATAGCACTAGGTACCTCCCAAGTGAAAGTGTTGTCACTCAGTGGTGTCCGACTCTGTGCAACACAATGGACTGTAGCCTGCCAGACTTCTCTGTCCATGGAATTCCCAAGGCTAGAATACTGGCGTGGGTTGCCACTCCCTTCTCCAGGGGATCTTCCCAATCAGGGATCAAATCCAGGTCTCCTGCACTGCAGGCAGACTCTCTACTGTCTGAGCCACCAAGGAGCCCAGATAACCCCTAACACTCCACACTTTGAAGCCCCATCAAGTCTATGGCCACACCACCCTGAACATGCCTGATCTTATCTGAAATCCCATCAAGGCATGTATTTGCTTGACCAGAACTCCAGTCAGGCCCACACTGGTACTCCCTGCCAGGGAGGAGTGAGACAAATTCCATTCCAATCTCAGATGCTTGGTTAAGATGTTTGGAGTGGGAGAAAATGGATAACTTCACACTTACAACATCTGCTGCTGCTTCTTAGTCACTTCAGTCGTGTCCAACTCTGTGTGACCCCATGGACTGCAGCACTGCAGGCAAACTCCTCACCACTGAGCCATCAGGGAAGCCATATAGGGCTTGTACATCTTGGAGTTCTTGGTTCACATACTGTTGAAGCCCAACTTGAAGCCCAAATATATACATATATATTTGAGACTCAATGGACTATAGCTCACCAGGCTTCTCCGTCCATGGAATTTTCCACACAGAAGTGGGTTATCATTTCTTTCTCCATGTAACCTCTGAGTCAAAATGAGAATCAATATGAAATTTGAACAGAAGCCACATGAACAAAGGCAGTGATTATATTAGTAACAATTATTAAGAAATTACTATGTACCAGATACTCTTCAAAGAAATTCATATGACTAACCCATTCAAAAACCACAACAACCTATGATATAAGTACCATCATTATTATACCCATATTACACCTGAAGAAATAGGCACAAAAATATGGAGTAATTTGTCCAAAGAGTCACAGCTAAAAGAAGTGCTAGCTGAGAGACAATCCAAGGCAGTCTGGGTCCACAGACTTTATTCTTAACAATTTTACTGCAAGAGGAATCAGTTACAATGAGGCCACCTGCAAGCCAGGACGAGAACTCTCACCAGAACCTGATCATGTTGGCACTCAGTGGTGTCCGACTCTGTGCAACACAATGGACTGTAGCCTGCCAGACTTCTCTGTCCATGGAATTCCCAAGGCTAGAATACTGGCGTGGGTTGCCACTCCCTTCTCCAGGGGATCTTCCCAATCAGGGATCAAATCCAGGTCTCCTGCACTGCAGGCAGACTCTCTACTGTCTGAGCCACCAAGGAGCCCAGATAACCCCTAACACTCCACACTCTGAAGCCCCATCAAGTCTATGGCCACACCACCCTGAACATGCCTGATCTTATCTGAAATCCCATCAAGGCATGTATTTGCTTGACCAGAACTCCAGTCAGGCCCACACTGGTACTCCCTGCCAGGGAGGAGTGAGACAAATTCCATTCCAATCTCAGATGCTTGGTTAAGATGTTTGGAGTGGGAGAAAATGGATAACTTCACACTTACAACATCTGCTGCTGCTTCTTAGTCACTTCAGTCGTGTCCAACTCTGTGTGACCCCATGGACTGCAGCACTGCAGGCAAACTCCTCACCACTGAGCCATCAGGGAAGCCATATAGGGCTTGTACATCTTGGAGTTCTTGGTTCACATACTGTTGAAGCCCAACTTGAAGCCCAAATATATACATATATATTTGAGACTCAATGGACTATAGCTCACCAGGCTTCTCCGTCCATGGAATTTTCCACACAGAAGTGGGTTATCATTTCTTTCTCCATGTAACCTCTGAGTCAAAATGAGAATCAATATGAAATTTGAACAGAAGCCACATGAACAAAGGCAGTGATTATATTAGTAACAATTATTAAGAAATTACTATGTACCAGATACTCTTCAAAGAAATTCATATGACTAACCCATTCAAAAACCACAACAACCTATGATATAAGTACCATCATTATTACACCCATATTACACCTGAAGAAATAGGCACAAAAATATGGAGTAATTTGTCCAAAGAGTCACAGCTAAAAGAAGTGCTAGCTGAGAGACAATCCAAGGCAGTCTGGGTCCACAGACTTTATTCTTAACAATTTTACTGCAAGAGGAATCAGTTACAATGAGGCCACCTGCAAGCCAGGACGAGAACTCTCACCAGAACCTGATCATGTTGGCATCCTAACCATGGACTTCCAGCCTCCAGAACTGTGAGAAATAAATGCCTGTTGTTTAAGGCACCCAGTCTATGGTGTTTGTCATGGCAATCCAAGCCAAGACAGGACTATTCGTATAAACATGCCTCATACTTCTGCCTTCTTAAAAATTTGGCTCCAGATAAGATGTTCATGAGGAAAATAAAAAGGATATTTCCATGTACTAACCTAGATCCTAGGTGGCGAGAGGAGAAGTTATTTAGAAATTAGTTTTAATAGGATTTAATGATTTACAACATAACAACATAATTTCACTACAATACCAAATTTCAGGCCTGTTTTCAAAGGTAACCAGGTGCCAAGTTGACTAAAACCCAGAGCAATACAGTGATCTAAAAAGGGAAAAAATGAAAATACAAAAAAAGGAAAACCAGGCTATATTCCTAAGGAGAAGGAAAAAAATATCTATGAGACATTAAAGTTAACAGGAAAGCCTATGCAGATCACACAAGGTAAGAAAGAATAATCAAAGAATGCAATGGCCCTCAGATAAATGAGGAGAGAATGTGGACAGTTGGTGACTGAGGAAAGTTGTTTTCCTGGTCTTCCGTAAACACACAGGTGTGATCAGTTATCCAAGAGCCCAGCTGAACAGAGCATGAAAATGCTGAATGGACTACTTTTAAAAACTGGGAGATGTGAAGCCTTTGAAAGATCTCATTTAGAAGTGCTCAAGCCTAGAATAACAACGGATAGCCACGATGGTGTGGTCACTCACTTAGAGCCAGACATCTTGGAGTGTGAAGTCAAATTGGCCTTAGAAAGCATCACTATGAACAAAGCCATGGAGGTGATGGAATTCCAGCTGAGCTATTTCAAATACTAAAAGATGATGCTGTTAAAGTTCTGCACTCAATATGCCAGCAAATTTGGAAAACTCAGCAGTGGCCTCAGGACTGGAAAGGTCGGTTTTCATTTCAATCCCAAAAAAGGGCAATGCCAAAGAATGTTCAAACTACTGCACACTTGCACTTATTTTGCATACCACCAAAGTAATGCTCAAAATCCTTCTAGTTGGGCTTCAACAGTATGTAAACCAAGAGCTCCTAGATGTACAAGCTGGATTTAGAAAAGGCAGAGGAACCAGAGATCAAATTCCTAACATCCACTGAATCATAGAAAAAGCTAGAAAATTCCAGAAAAACACCTACTTCTGCTTCATTGACTAAACTAAAGCCTTTGACTGCGTGGATCACAACAAACTGTGGAAAATTCTGAAAGAGATGGAAATACAAGACACCATACCTGTCTCCTGAGAAATCTGTATGCTGGTCAAGAAGCAACAATTAGAACCAAGCATGGAACAAAGGACTGGTTCCATATTGGGAAAGGAGTACATCAAGGCTGTGTATTGTCCCTCTGCTTATTTAACTTATAAGTAGAGTATATCATGCGAAATGCCGGTCTGGGTGAAGCACTAGCTAGAATCAAGATTATAGGGAGAAATATCAGTAACCTCAGACATACAGATGACACCACCCTTATGGCAGAAAGCAAAGAGGAATTAGAGTCTCTTGATGAAAGTGAAAGAGGAGAGTGAAAAAGCTGGCTTAAAAATTAACATTCAAAAAACAGATAATGGCATCAAGTCTCACCACTTCATGGCAAATAAATGGCCAAACAATAGAAACAGTGACTTTATTTTCCTGAGCTCCAAAATTACTGTGGACAGTGACTGCAGTCATGAAATTTAAAGACACCTGCTCCATGGAAGAAAAGCTATGACAAACTTACACAACATATTAAAAAGCAGAGACATCACTTTTCTGACAAAGGTTGGTAGAGTCAAAGCTATGGTTTTTCCAGTAATCATGTATGGATGTGAGAGTTGGACCATAAAGATGGCTGAGCATTAGAGAATTGATGCTTTTGAACTGTGGTGTTGGAAAAGACTCTTGGAAGTCCCATGGGCTGCAAGGAAATCAAACCAGTCAATCCTAAAGGAAATCAACTCTGACTATTCATTGGAAGTACTGATGCTGAAGCTGAAGCTCCAATACTTTGGCAACCTGATGCAAAGAGCTGACTCATTGGAAAAGACTCTGATGTTGGGAAAAATAGAAGGCAGAAGGAGAAGGGGACGACAGAGGATGAAATGGTTGGATGGCATCACTGAGTCAATAGGCATGAGTTTGAGCAAGTTCTGGGAGATGGTGAAGGACAGAGAAGCCTGGCATGCTGCATTCCATGGTGTTACAAAGAGTCAGACACAACTGAGCGACTAAACTGAAGCCTAGAATACATGATGGAGACCAGGAAAATAACAAATGGTTGATTTACTTTACCTGTGGCTCATTTACTCTCTGTAATCTAAAAAATAAACTGCTTTTCCTTTTATATTCTCTCATGTTGCTCTTTTAGCTCCTGGAACAAAGTGGGAAATGCAATAGATGCTTCCAATTCTAGGTAGAAAGGAACATGCTTCCATGCAGAGCACAGAACAAATTATAACAATGCTAGTATGAATCAACCTCTGGAAAAATATGGGGAGATAGTAGGTGAAATGTAATTAAGGAGCTTAGTAGTGTAACATTTGGTACTCTCCCCTAAAGAAACAGGGAGAGTGGACTCACATCAAGGATGACAGCTTAAATATGAATAAGAATGAGAATACACCAGTATCACTGATGAAGGGTCACAACAAATCTCAATCTAAACCTTATAAACAAAGGACAATTGAAATATTTCACTATTGTCATGAAAATACTGTTTTGATAGTTTAAAGGATTGTCACATCTCTATTTTCTATATAACTGTATGTATTGAGAAGTACAGTCTGAATTCCAGTCACAAAGTCCTTCAATACCAGGTGGTACTTTCTTTCTCTTTACATTGAGGAGTTATCCCAAGCCAGGGAGAAGTAATATGAGCAACCCCATCTCACTTGGTCAATATGACTAAAAGCAGGCAACCATTAACCAAATATCAATTACAATTCTGGATCAAGCACTACTGTAGGCAATGGAGATGTAGTGGTGAATCAGACAAACAAGGCCCCTGCCTTCAATAAGTCTATGTTCTACTGAAGAAAGACAGGTAATAAACAAATATATATGTGTATGTATGTGTGTGTAGATAGATAGATAGATACAGACGGTTTCAGATACTGATGAGTATAGTAAAGAACATGATAAAGTGATATTGAACATGTCATCTCCCCTCCCTGCAACAGTATCCTCTCTTTCCCTTTGGTCATCCTTTCCCAGCCCTCATAATTTGATGTAAAGATGCCTTCCTGGGGCAGGCCTTCCCCAGTGTTCACTGAATGAGATTAGGAATGCATGCTAGACTTCCCATAGCACCCTGTACTTTCTTTTTATAACTCTCACCCTACATAGGCGTCACTTAATGTTTGTATTCCTTGCTTTGCTGTAAGTCCCATGATGGCCATGGGACTGTATTAATGATTATCATCATTATTATTATCATCATATCATCTGCCTTTTGATGATTTAAACATTCACCTGTTGAAATCAGGAATCTGAACTTGATAAAGTCCTCATGGGCCTGTGATTAACTTAATATGCACATAAAACACTATTCACAGATGCGTTAAGGTTTAAATATCTTTTCCATTTAGTAAACTGCATTCATTCTCATTTATTATTAATATATTCATCATTCCACAAATAAAATTCACTGAAGTAACTGTTCCAAGATTTTGAAAGTGTCTGACATAACCAAGGCTTCTCAAATTTAGAGGGCATCAGAATTACCTGGGTTGTTGGTTAAAAACACATCACACTCACTTGTCATAGGTTTTGAACATGTTGCACTGCCTATTGTTTCCCAATTTCAGGGTACCCAAAGAGCAAAATGTAACCAGAGATTCCTTGATTAAGGAGAAGTAGTTCTGACCTTTGGTAACATTTTTATCTATCAATACAGCAAGTATATCTTGTCACATAAGATGTGAATGCTTCTTACATGAACCTAGCAAAGAACAAAATAGAAGGAGATGAAAATTCTTTCAAAATCATTTTAGATTTCCCAAACGTTATGGTGCAAGGTAAAATTTTAATATAGCAAAATTGGCTTGGAGTTCTGCAGAAAGTACTGGGTGCAGTTCAACTTCCAGTATGTTCTCTAATTTTAAAAGACAAACAAGGCCCCTGCCTTCAATAAGTCTATGTTCTACTGAAGAAAGACAGGTAATAAACAAATATATATGTGTATGTATGTGTGTGTAGATAGATAGATAGATACAGACGGTTTCAGATACTGATGAGTATAGTAAAGAACATGATAAAGTGATATTGAACATGTCATCTCCCCTCCCTGCAACAGTATCCTCTCTTTCCCTTTGGTCATCCTTTCCCAGCCCTCATAATTTGATGTAAAGATGCCTTCCTGGGGCAGGCCTTCCCAGTGTTCACTGAATGAGATTAGGAATGCATGCTAGACTTCCCATAGCACCCTGTACTTTCTTTTTATAACTCTCACCCTACATAGGCGTCACTTAATGTTTGTATTCCTTGCTTTGCTGTAAGTCCCATGATGGCCATGGGACTGTATTAATGATTATCATCATTATTATTATCATCATATCATCTGCCTTTTGATGATTTAAACATTCACCTGTTGAAATCAGGAATCTGAACTTGATAAAGTCCTCATGGGCCTGTGATTAACTTAATATGCACATAAAACACTATTCACAGATGCGTTAAGGTTTAAATATCTTTTCCATTTAGTAAACTGCATTCATTCTCATTTATTATTAATATATTCATCATTCCACAAATAAAATTCACTGAAGTAACTGTTCCAAGATTTTGAAAGTGTCTGACATAACCAAGGCTTCTCAAATTTAGAGGGCATCAGAATTACCTGGGTTGTTGGTTAAAAACACATCACACTCACTTGTCATAGGTTTTGAACATGTTGCACTGCCTATTGTTTCCCAATTTCAGGGTACCCAAAGAGCAAAATGTAACCAGAGATTCCTTGATTAAGGAGAAGTAGTTCTGACCTTTGGTAACATTTTTACCTATCAATACAGCAAGTATATCTTGTCACATAAGATGTGAATGCTTCTTACATGAACCTAGCAAAGAACAAAATAGAAGGAGATGAAAATTCTTTCAAAATCATTTTAGATTTCCCAAACGTTATGGTGCAAGGTAAAATTTTAATATAGCAAAATTGGCTTGGAGTTCTGCAGAAAGTACTGGGTGCAGTTCAACTTCCAGTATGTTCTCTAATTTTAAAAGTCAATAATTGGAAGATGAAAAATAATGAGCTCTATTATAGTGATAATAGCTTAATGAGGGACTTGCAGTTTGTTTATGCACTGGGGATTGTTTTTCTAGACTGGCCTTCTGTCAGAAATCACTTTAAAGCAATAGTACAGAGTGGATTGGAACGTGAGAGGCAAATTCAGATCTATAAGAACATCTTACATTTACAATGGATTTTTTTCATGTCATATTTAATGTCTGACCCTAAAGCTTGAGTGTCCATGGAATGTGTACTCATGGCTAATAGGGGCTGTTTTACTGCACTGGAACATAGATGGGGATTTCCTTAGTACCTGCTGATTCCAATCCTGAAAGTCAGCGTTACACTAAACGGAGTATAAACAAAGCCATGCAGATGTGTAAGAATGATATGAAAACCCTACTTTCTTATAAAGAAAAGGAATAATTTCCATCTCACCATATTGTTTGCTCCCATTGATGCTTTTTAGAAGGTACACTACTGCTCTTATCAAAGATAAGATGGATGGGCATTTTGAGAAAGGTTCACAGTCACCACCAACAAAAGGGAGGAATAGCTTTGAAGAACACAAGGAGGTAGTGCCTAGCATTAGCTGTATGAAATGTTCATACTTTGAGGTTAAAGAGGAAACTGCAATATTATTATTAGTCCAATATGATTGTCCAAATGAGGCACTATGCAATGCATTCTGAAGGAAGGAAGACTAAAGGGCTCTCTTTTTTCAAAAACGTTGGGAGTACACACATGTGTGTGCCCACACAAACACATGCTCAACAGGTCTTCAGCAAAAAATGTTCAATGGATCAGGTCATCTGTGGCTCTCAACTAACCTTTCTGTACTTACAACTCTCTTCCCATTTGGTGCCCTCCAGCGTCCACTGCTTGCCTCCGCCATTTCTCTCATGCTGCCTTCTAAGGTGAGTCCCTTCTGGAAAGCACCCTAGGTACTAAACTGTTACCTCCCCAACTCCCAAACCACATCGTCTGTTCCCCATCCTCTATTCCGCTTTATCAGAACCCTGCTCCCTATTTGAGCTACACTGACCCCCACCCCACCCCCCAACACACACACATGCTCTCTCTCAAACCAGGGGCCATGTTGTGAGCAGCACTAAGGAAAGGCCCACAAGATGAGGAACCGAAGGCTTCTGCTAACAGCCACAGGAATGAGCTTGGAAATATGTCCTTCGCTGCAGGCAAGCTTTCAGATAGTTGCAACTCTAGATGACAGCTTCACTAAAAACTCTTGAGGAATCCAGACCCAACTAAATCTCTCTTCAATTCCTGACCCTCAGATATTGTGAGATAATAAATGTTTATTGGTTTACAATGCTAAATTTTGGGTAATTGTGTTGTACAGAAGTAGCTAATGAATATAACTTCCAAATCATCACCTATTCTAGAAAATTGCCCTCCAGTGCCTAATATTTTGGGCGTAGACACATAAATCTCAAAGGCATTGCTCCAGTCACAAATGTGTGTTTATTTGAGGGAAGGGTTGAGTGGAACATTAAGACATTATTGGCTCTTAATAGTTCATATAAACTATGAACTATGAATACAAATTATGAATCCAAAATATCTTTTACCCACAAAGCTTTCTGAATAAGACTTGGGGAAATTCTTTGTTTTTATCTTCTTTCTTTTGCCTTATTTCAAGCCTTTTTAAAATTTTCTGATTATATTAAAAGTAATGTTTGTTCACTATAGAAAATTTGGAAAATAGGATACCAATCCAGATGTGACCATTCTTAAGAAAAGTCAAGCAACAAATCAGATCAAATGTGGGAGAGAGAAATAAACACTGATTTTCCCAAACTAACAGTATTGTTTAAGATAGTGATTTTCAATCTATCAGATTCAAGATCCTTTTTTCTAACAAATGTTTGTTAGGTTCACTTTAATATTCCAAAATAAAATTCATAGCTATGCAATTCTGACATACACATGATAGGAAAAAATAACAAGCTGCTGTAACTGGAAATATAAAAGAGAGACAGCAATAATAAAATAACATGTATCTTAGGGTTTTCCAATGCTGCCTTCTAAGGTGAGTCCCTTCTGGAAAGCACCCTAGGTACTAAACTGTTACCTCCCCAACTCCCAAACCACATCGTCTGTTCCCCATCCTCTATTCCGCTTTATCAGAACCCTGCTCCCTATTTGAGCTACACTGACCCCCACCCCACCCCCCAACACACACACATGCTCTCTCTCAAACCAGGGGCCATGTTGTGAGCAGCACTAAGGAAAGGCCCACAAGATGAGGAACCGAAGGCTTCTGCTAACAGCCACAGGAATGAGCTTGGAAATATGTCCTTCGCTGCAGGCAAGCTTTCAGATAGTTGCAACTCTAGATGACAGCTTCACTAAAAACTCTTGAGGAATCCAGACCCAACTAAATCTCTCTTCAATTCCTGACCCTCAGATATTGTGAGATAATAAATGTTTATTGGTTTACAATGCTAAATTTTGGGTAATTGTGTTGTACAGAAGTAGCTAATGAATATAACTTCCAAATCATCACCTATTCTAGAAAATTGCCCTCCAGTGCCTAATATTTTGGGCGTAGACACATAAATCTCAAAGGCATTGCTCCAGTCACAAATGTGTGTTTATTTGAGGGAAGGGTTGAGTGGAACATTAAGACATTATTGGCTCTTAATAGTTCATATAAACTATGAACTATGAATACAAATTATGAATCCAAAATATCTTTTACCCACAAAGCTTTCTGAATAAGACTTGGGGAAATTCTTTGTTTTTATCTTCTTTCTTTTGCCTTATTTCAAGCCTTTTTAAAATTTTCTGATTATATTAAAAGTAATGTTTGTTCACTATAGAAAATTTGGAAAATAGGATACCAATCCAGATGTGACCATTCTTAAGAAAAGTCAAGCAACAAATCAGATCAAATGTGGGAGAGAGAAATAAACACTGATTTTCCCAAACTAACAGTATTGTTTAAGATAGTGATTTTCAATCTATCAGATTCAAGATCCTTTTTTCTAACAAATGTTTGTTAGGTTCACTTTAATATTCCAAAATAAAATTCATAGCTATGCAATTCTGACATACACATGATAGGAAAAAATAACAAGCTGCTGTAACTGGAAATATAAAAGAGAGACAGCAATAATAAAATAACATGTATCTTAGGGTTTTCCAGGTGGCATAGTTGGTAAAGAACCTACCTGCTAACACAAGAGATACAAGACATGCAGGTTCGATCCTTAGGTTTGGAAGATCCCCTGGAGGAGGGCATGGCAACCCACCCTAGTATTCTGGCCTGTAAAATTCCATGGACAGAGGGGCCTGAGGGACTACAGTCCAGGGGGTCACAAAAAGTTGGACATGACTCCACACACACTCACACACATGCATACAACCAGTATCTTGGTATATACATCTTTTGATATGACTGCACTAGGAGACATAATGAAGGGGTGAGATTCTACTGTGAGTATGCCAGCTATATATACAGACTGATTTAGGACTGCTGTATTAGTGTTTCAAACACTACAAGCAGTATTCAATGCAGAACACAATGGAATGACATCCTTAAACTAGTGACAGAAAAAAGGATGTCAACCCAAAAGTCTACATCTGGCAAAAATATTTTTCAAAAATAAAAAAGAAATAAAGACATCTTCAGAAAAGAGCTGAGAGAATTCAGTGCCACTAGATCTGTAGTACAAGAAGTGTTGAAGGGAGTTCTTCAGAGTAAAGAACAGTATCAGACAGACAGTTGAATATATGAGAAAAAGTGATAAATACCAAAAAAAAAATTTTTAAAAAAAGCTTAAAACTATAAGAAATATTGGCATCAGTAACAATTTTTCAAAATGGTATATACAACTTGCTAAGGCTATGTGTCCTTGATCAAGCTATTTAACTTCTCTCAGTTTCTCATCTGTAAAATGGGAATAATATGTACTTTTTTAGGCAGATATGAAGATTAGTAAGTTAATATACAACATGCTTACAACAGTGTCTGGCAGTTACTAAGCTAGATAAATGATAGGTATTATTGTTACTAAAGTCTTAAACAAAGTAAAATCTTTGTTCAATAAACAATCATTCCTAGAAAATTTCATATATATTAAAATTATATGAAAGATGCATTATGATTAAAAGTAGAACACACTTGAGCTCTAGGTTTGTATAATTGAAAGTATGTTTTATACCTACCTGAACATCTTGACTGAAATTCAAAAGTCCTGTAAGACATGAACAGAACAATTCTTCATTGTGTGTGAACAAAACGCATTCTCACTGCAGACAATCTAATATCCTTAATGCCTACTCTTACCCAGAAGCATCCTCTAAAATGTAATAACCAAGAAAAAAAACTATTCTAGCTATATAATCCTATTGAGAATCCTAGTTCAGGAGCATGCCTAGCTAGGAACCATTATCTAAAGGCAATGGTACAAACAGGTGGTTTCCAAGAAAGAGTTTTGCTCTCATATGCAAAATGTGATCATAATGAGTCATACCTTACAGGGCTATGAGAATTAGTGATAATATACGTGCAGCACTTACCAAAGTATTGGGCTGGCAAAAAAGTTCCTTTGGGCTTGCCATAAGAGCATGCAGAAAATCCGAACAAACTTTTTGACCAACTAAATATCTGGCTCACCATGAATAATATTAGTAGCTGTTATTCACAACCTGGTATGCTACTAGAGGAAGAATTAGGAAGACTCATTCATTGTAGCAGGACTGTTAGTGTCCACCACATATTCCAAGAACTCCCTTATATCTCCTAGTACATTTTGCAGTTAGGGTAGGGCCTTGTGACTGGTTCTGTCCAATTAACTACAAGCAAAAGTGATGTGTCATTCCTTTAAAGGCCTAAGAAAGTAAGAGCTAGTGTGCTGTATCCCTGTCTTTATTCTCCACATCAGCCTTGTATAAGAGAACAATGAGCTCCTTCCTGATTAGTGCATCCGTATTTAACAGATACAGAGATTGAGGTACAAAGAATGCACAATTGATCTGGCTTTTTCTATGCAATGGCTTTCAGTCTCCTGTGCACTGTATAAAAGGCCATTGACAGAAGCAAGAATTGTTTCCACATTCACCACTGTATGGACTTTCTCTCATGGAACTGGATCGAATAAGTAGAAAAAAATAACCCTGCTGAGACAAAGGTGATAGGTGGTTGGTTAGGCTCATTCACTAACCAGGTGACTCTTTCCCCCACGCTACCATTTCCTACAAAGTTCATTTTCATGTCTTAGGAAAAGGACAAACTTTTCCATGATGGACCTGAAGCATTCTTCTTAAAGAGTCAGTACAAGAATAAAATCATGTATATTAAGGATCTACTGTGTACAAGTCACAGATAGTTAAAAATATAAAGTGGGCATTAGAGGTCATGTCATCTAATGCTTATACTTTATTCCTGAAGAAACTGAGGACAAAGAATGGAAAAAGGATAACCTCAAGATGATCGAGGTAGATAATAACAGTCCTGGAGTCATAAGTAAAATTCCCTACCTCCACTAATATCCATGATTTCTGACATATGACTATCTAAATGCACATGACTTTGCTGCCCCTTTCTGTGATACAGGTTCATAAATTTCTGTAAGAGGTAGAAACAGCATGTCAAAATGAGCTGAGAATAAAAGGAAAAGCTAGTGAATACTATGTAAATCTGTACAGGAAAAGAACATTCACACACCAAATCCCTATCCAAAAGCCCATAGAATCATTCATCTCCACAAAACATCTGTGCTGTCCATAAAAAAAAAAAATGCATTTGGAGTCTTCTTTTCCCATAAAGGGATTACAGAGAAGTATCTATCCTTGTTCCCTGTACCTCGCAAAGTGACTGGCAGGCAATAAAGATATAGCATACAGCTAGGGTTCAGAGTGGGGCATCCAAGGTGACACAGTGGTAAAGAATCCACCTGTCAATGCAGGAGACTCAAGGGACGCAGGTTTGATCCCTGGGTGGGGAAGATCCCCTGGAGAAGGGAATAGCAACACACTCCAGTATTCTTTCCTGGAGAATCCTATGGATAGAGGGGTTGCAAAGTGCCAGACATGATTTAACGCATGTGTGTGTACACACACACACACACGCACTCCAGAGTATGGCCTGGTAATGTATTATGGGGATACTAGCTCATTTATAGAAGGAATGGTCCCAGATTGTGTCTTGACTTCCTAAGCCCTCTATCTGATTAAGTGACGGATCCAGCCTGACCAGTTGCTTCCAGAAGCAGCAGGAACCAGAAGCTTTCTTTCACCCTTGAAGAGTTTGCATTGCCAGCTAAATATCAGTTCTCTGTTTCAGCCTCTCCATCTTCAGTGTCAGGACCACGCAAGAGGGAAAACATCATTGGAATGGAATATGCCTTCATCTCAAACTCCGTCTCTGTGGAGAAGCTCCTAGTTCGCTCTCCCTCGTACTACTGCCAGACTGTGAACTAGTAAATCTCAGCACAAGCAGCTGAAGGCCACATGGGCCCAGCTGCCCTGTTTAGGCCTTGGGAGGAACATTTGTCATGTGTTACACACCAGGGGCTTAAATTACAGAATGCAGTGCTGAGGAGGATCCATTTATAACAAAAAGAAAAGATTTTTTTTTTCAAAAATGAATTTTCTATTAACTCTGGATTTCATCTACACCTAAAAATGGCATCTTTTCTTTTCTTGATGGGAGGACAGTGGTAGCCAGACAGGGCCTAGTGAATGTATCTGCCAGAATGCTACCATTATACAGAATGCTGACAAGGCAAATCGTGGTGCATAGTCAAGTAGCTTCTGTCAAGTTTTCCAGTTGTCAGTGGCTTAAATAAATCATTAGTGAACTCCCTCAAGACCCTAGAATGCATGTCATCTGGGCCTGCTGATTGGCATGTATTTCAAGTTTGTTTACATGCCCACATTTATTAAAATTGCTATTGCTCAGATTTTTGTTACTAAATGTCTCAACTCTTTGTAGTTTTCCTAAAGAATGTATATATATACTATATGTGTATATATACATATTGTTTTTGTTGTTCAATTGCTAAGTCATCCCTGACTCTTTGTGACCCCATGGTTTCTCTGTCCTTCACTATCTCCCAGAGATTGCTCAAACTCATGTGCATTGAATCAGTGATGCCATCCAACTATCTTCTCCTCTGTTGTCCCCTTCTCCTTCTGCCTTCTATTTTTCCCAGCATCAATATCTTTTACAGTATCACGTACCCAAAGCGTTGGAGCTTCAGTTTCTGCATCAGTCCTTCTAATGAATATTCAGGATATACACACACACACACACAAATGAATATTCAGGGTTGATCTCTCTATATATCTATATGTATATATATACAATAGATATAGATCATATATTTATATGTGTGTGTGCACACATTTAAACACTCACACATATACACATACATATATGGTTAAGTGTTGTCATTGTGTGTGTATATGATATTTACAGCCACTTTCAGGAGAGTTTTATTTAAAGATCTGATCTCCCTCGAGCACAAATACCCTAAATAAGACCCTAAGAATTAATTCATTCCACATCTCAGTGCCCATATGTTTCAGCACAGATCAACTCCCCCTTTCCTGTTCCAGCAGCCCCAAGGTTTAGAGAAAATGCAGTTTAAGGGGAGAAAATGCTTTAGGGCAGTGGTTCTCAAGCTCCTGAATCAAAGTCCCTAGAGATTTTGGTAAGACACTAATGGATCTTTCTTTTTCTATGGATTTCATCTACACCTAAAAATGGCATCTTTTCTTTTCTTGATGGGAGGACAGTGGTAGCCAGACAGGGCCTAGTGAATGTATCTGCCAGAATGCTACCATTATACAGAATGCTGACAAGGCAAATCGTGGTGCATAGTCAAGTAGCTTCTGTCAAGTTTTCCAGTTGTCAGTGGCTTAAATAAATCATTAGTGAACTCCCTCAAGACCCTAGAATGCATGTCATCTGGGCCTGCTGATTGGCATGTATTTCAAGTTTGTTTACATGCCCACATTTATTAAAATTGCTATTGCTCAGATTTTTGTTACTAAATGTCTCAACTCTTTGTAGTTTTCCTAAAGAATGTATATATATACTATATGTGTATATATACATATTGTTTTTGTTGTTCAATTGCTAAGTCATCCCTGACTCTTTGTGACCCCATGGTTTCTCTGTCCTTCACTATCTCCCAGAGATTGCTCAAACTCATGTGCATTGAATCAGTGATGCCATCCAACTATCTTCTCCTCTGTTGTCCCCTTCTCCTTCTGCCTTCTATTTTTCCCAGCATCAATATCTTTTACAGTATCACGTACCCAAAGCGTTGGAGCTTCAGTTTCTGCATCAGTCCTTCTAATGAATATTCAGGATATACACACACACACACACAAATGAATATTCAGGGTTGATCTCTCTATATATCTATATGTATATATATACAATAGATATAGATCATATATTTATATGTGTGTGTGCACACATTTAAACACTCACACATATACACATACATATATGGTTAAGTGTTGTCATTGTGTGTGTATATGATATTTACAGCCACTTTCAGGAGAGTTTTATTTAAAGATCTGATCTCCCTCGAGCACAAATACCCTAAATAAGACCCTAAGAATTAATTCATTCCACATCTCAGTGCCCATATGTTTCAGCACAGATCAACTCCCCCTTTCCTGTTCCAGCAGCCCCAAGGTTTAGAGAAAATGCAGTTTAAGGGGAGAAAATGCTTTAGGGCAGTGGTTCTCAAGCTTCTGAATCAAAGTCCCCTAGAGATTTTGGTAAGACACAGATTGCTAATCACACTCGAGTTTGATTCAGGAGGTCTATTGGGAAGGAGGGTGCTAAGAGTCTGCCCTTATAACAGATCTCCAGGTGGCACTGACGCTGCTGGTCCAGGGCCTGCACTTTGAAAAACTGGGCTTTGGGAGCTGTGGTGGAAAGACCTGATGCTTTCTGATGCATGCCTGCCTGACTCTGACTCCATAGACCAAAAATGGCTCCCTGGGCACAGGTCAAGAGAGAAAAATAAGACTTCTGTTTATGTGTGCTAATCAAGGGAAAGGACTGTACAGTTTTATAGAACCTCTCTCCCACAACTGTGTGAATTTGCACAGAATGGGGTAGCCTGCCCTTGTGAGAAATGAAGGGGAAAATAAGGAATAACATGTAGTTAACTGGTCCATATTTGCCAGAAAATGATCTTTAGATTATGACAAAGGAGATAAAGCAGCAAAATGATGATTACCAGTTCACCTCTGCCTGAGACAAACTTAATCCTGTAGGTCTCGAATTTCAGCATGAAAATTCAGATTTAGGAGTTTTCATCAGACCTTCTTGATGTGAACCTTGGGGCATGGGTCTAGGAACTGTCACTTTAACAAGTGAATCTGGGCCATGTGGCATAAGGACCATACTTGGAGAAGCATTATTCTAAAGGTAAAAAGAAAAGCAGAACTGGGCTTCCCTGGTGGTCCAGTGGATAAAGAGTTCACCTTGCAGTGCAAGGGGCACCGGTTTGATACCTGGACCAGGAAGATCCCACGTGCCGTGGAGCAGATGGATCACTGTGTCCAGTTGCAAGCCAGTGCTCTGGAGTGAATGCACCCAGAGTCGGTGCTCTGCAGTGAGAGAGGCCACTGCGATGGGAGGCCCACATGTGCCAAAAGAGTGAAAAGATGGATGAAAAAAATATATATATATATATGTGTATATATACATATATACATATATATAAAAAGAGGCATGATGGGGAAAAGAAAAAGATTAATCAAAAAAAGAACTCATTGGAAAGAGAAAACAATACTTAAAGACGATCTAGAGGCTAGTGTCACTTCATGTAGTGCACACAATGTACTCAGGGCTGGTGAACAAATTTGCTAGACATGTAGGATTTTTGCAAACAGAGACAGGGTTTTATTTAGTCAAGAAATTATCTTCAGCACTGAATGAGACACTGATAAATCGGTGAATTATGCAATGCTATTGTATAAAGATTTGCACATTTTCTTCGAACTATTTGTATTAACTGCATCTACCATAGTGCCCCTATGAACTCACTTTGCCCCATTTTAAAGATGAAGAAAAAACATAGAGACCACTCTGCCCATAGTCACACAACAAGATAAGTGACTGAACTAAGATTAGAACTCAGGTCTTAGTGCGGTCCAAAGATGTGTCAGTGGTGCCAGGCTGAAATCTCAGAAAGAGACAATGAAAAACACACTTCATGGTCTACTGGGTTGGCATGATTTGGGTTGCCACACTATGTTTTTGTGCTGGAAGCTCATAAAACATGGTGCTAGTTAACAGGAACAAGAATAAACAAGCAGACTGCCTCTTCCACTGAGATGTGTTTTGCCTTCTGGGTTATCCTTCAAAATTCTCCAAGATAGCAGTCATAAAAGCAGGGTGGAGAGGGAGAAGGGACAAGACATCACCCAGGCCCATTATTCTTGCTACTTGTATTATTATTCTTTTATGAACACAAGAGAAGACTCTGCTTTTCCATGAGCTTTTTTTTTTTTTTTTAATTCAGTTATTCGGGAGAAATTAGAATAATCTGAGTTCTTTTTACCAGCTGCAAACTGCATTTACCTGAAGCAGCTGTCCCTAATTATTACTCACACTCATGCTACTGGTATGGCCCCATCTGTCTATATACAGTGAAGAGCTTTTGCTAAGTGAAAAATCAGTGAGGATGCAGGAGACCTTGGTTCCATTCCTGGATTGGGAGGATCCCCCTGGGGGTGGGCACTGCAACTCAGTCTAGTGTTCTTGCCTGGAGAATCCCCATGAACAGAGGAGCCTGACAGGTTGCAGTCCATGGGTCACACAGAGTCGGACACGACTGAAGTGACTAAGCAGCAGTACCAGCAGACCAATCAGGACCATATTTAAAGTGCTAGGACACAGTTGCTCTCGTTGGTTAGAATATGCAGTACCCTCTAAATTTGAGACCATGACACAGAGAGCTAGTCTCAAAGACCAACCATAGGAATTAGAAGGCACAAAGGCACAGACCAGAGGAATAGACTGGTATAAACATCAAATGTTGGCTGATGCCTCTAAATCTAACTGGATCCCTCCAATTCTACAGATCAAGTTAAATGGCATTTATTTCCTGCCTGTCTGCCCTCATGACCCCTAAATCTCATTAGATGTGAAAAAGAACTCCTGTTCTCCAATTTCCTACCTAATTATTAGGGATAGATAGACATTTTGGAATGAGTTCTTGTTGGTTGGCTTTTTGTGTAATCTATTAGCATTCCAACTTGTCAGAATACTTGTTGTTCTGTAGCATTTGGGTGAGGGGGGAGCTATAAATAAACAGAACTGTGAGAGTACAACCCGTTGTCAGCATGGCTTGCAAGCCATCCCATTATAACAACACACTCTGGATTTTGCCTTATTACCTTCCATGCTCAGTAGCTGGCCTCTGCCCAAGGTTAGACCGAAATACCTTAGGTAATTGACGTTTCACCTTCCATTTCTTCCAGCTCTTCTTGTTTGCCCCTCTTGCAGGGTGGAGAGGGAGAAGGGACAAGACATCACCCAGGCCCATTATTCTTGCTACTTGTATTATTATTCTTTTATGAACACAAGAGAAGACTCTGCTTTTCCATGAGCTTTTTTTTTTTTTTTTTAATTCAGTTATTCGGGAGAAATTAGAATAATCTGAGTTCTTTTTACCAGCTGCAAACTGCATTTACCTGAAGCAGCTGTCCCTAATTATTACTCACACTCATGCTACTGGTATGGCCCCATCTGTCTATATACAGTGAAGAGCTTTTGCTAAGTGAAAAATCAGTGAGGATGCAGGAGACCTTGGTTCCATTCCTGGATTGGGAGGATCCCCCTGGGGGTGGGCACTGCAACTCAGTCTAGTGTTCTTGCCTGGAGAATCCCCATGAACAGAGGAGCCTGACAGGTTGCAGTCCATGGGTCACACAGAGTCGGACACGACTGAAGTGACTAAGCAGCAGAACCAGCAGACCAATCAGGACCATATTTAAAGTGCTAGGACACAGTTGCTCTCGTTGGTTAGAATATGCAGTACCCTCTAAATTTGAGACCATGACACAGAGAGCTAGTCTCAAAGACCAACCATAGGAATTAGAAGGCACAAAGGCACAGACCAGAGGAATAGACTGGTATAAACATCAAATGTTGGCTGATGCCTCTAAATCTAACTGGATCCCTCCAATTCTACAGATCAAGTTAAATGGCATTTATTTCCTGCCTGTCTGCCCTCATGACCCCTAAATCTCATTAGATGTGAAAAAGAACTCCTGTTCTCCAATTTCCTACCTAATTATTAGGGATAGATAGACATTTTGGAATGAGTTCTTGTTGGTTGGCTTTTTGTGTAATCTATTAGCATTCCAACTTGTCAGAATACTTGTTGTTCTGTAGCATTTGGGTGAGGGGGGAGCTATAAATAAACAGAACTGTGAGAGTACAACCCGTTGTCAGCATGGCTTGCAAGCCATCCCATTATAACAACACACTCTGGATTTTGCCTTATTACCTTCCATGCTCAGTAGCTGGCCTCTGCCCAAGGTTAGACCGAAATACCTTAGGTAATTGACGTTTCACCTTCCATTTCTTCCAGCTCTTCTTGTTTGCCCCTCTTCTGTGGGTAGCAGGAGAGATGAGCCTCACTTCACAGGATACAAAGACAATTTTAATGAAAATAAGGGTGCTAGATACAAGGAAAAAGCACAGACACTATTTTTTGTCTATTGTAAGATCATGCTCCATATCAAAGACAGAAGCAAAGCAGTATGTAAGTAACAAACTTTTAACAGAGCCCAATCTTTTAAAGCCAGTTATTCCTTCCCTTTCAAAATACACAAGTAATGAAACAGATCAAATCAATATAAGTTCTTCCTTTCCTGACAAACCTCTCCCTCAAACTTCTCCCTGGGGAAACAGTTCTCTGCAAAGCAACATCAAACATTCCCTTCCCTTGTGTCTCACCCGATATGTAGCCATGTGCAACCGTCCTATCTGAACATGATGTGGTTTACAGACTCTACTTTGTTTTGATTTTAAGCAAAACTCACAGTGGTCTTCTCTAGTTGTTGTGGTACCAGGATGTGGAGAAGCTCTTTTAGGAGGAGAAATGTATTCTGTGTTCTCAACTGATGTCCAAGGAAAAGCCACTATGCATTTCCTCCTCTTTCTTAATTTTCTGCTTCCAATTTGCCTTTTCTACCATCATGGCAGGTGACATGAGCTTTAGAAAAGAGAAAAAAAAACGAGAAAACACCCTTCTCTGTTTTATCCCTACATTCTCAAGTCTTATAGGGAAATTACATTGCACAACTTCTCATACACTTCTTCTAGAACAAATGAATTCTGGTTTCACGTGTCAGGATTGAAAGGGTGAATAGGCAGACTTGCTAAAGAGGCCAGCGGTTTCCAAGGAGGAGGAGGAGGAGGGGAAGAAACATTTTCTAACCTAAATGTTTACCATGATAAGGATATGCTCTACTGAAAATTTTCCTAAAGCCAGGAATTACCCTTACAGTCTTCTGAATACAAACTATTGCATTAGAATGTCTCATCTAGTCTTGAAGTTCAGAGACCACCTCTGGCTAATCTTATGTTAATGTTGTGGGAGTGGATTTATAAGACTTCTACAACCTTGACAACCCAACAACCAACTGAAAAGTAAAGAATGTCCCACCTAAACTAGCTGCTCAGGGTACTCTTACCTCTTCCAGCACCTTTGCTGGAAGCTTTCTCTATCCCTTTTAAAAGTTTAATAAAACTTCTGCTGGATGAAGCTCTGAGCTGAAGCTCACACTCAGATACAAGGAAAAAGCACAGACACTATTTTTTGTCTATTGTAAGATCATGCTCCATATCAAAGACAGAAGCAAAGCAGTATGTAAGTAACAAACTTTTAACAGAGCCCAATCTTTTAAAGCCAGTTATTCCTTCCCTTTCAAAATACACAAGTAATGAAACAGATCAAATCAATATAAGTTCTTCCTTTCCTGACAAACCTCTCCCTCAAACTTCTCCCTGGGGAAACAGTTCTCTGCAAAGCAACATCAAACATTCCCTTCCCTTGTGTCTCACCCGATATGTAGCCA
The DNA here is from genome assembly GCA_022376925.1 of Tragulus kanchil. Taxonomy (NCBI): domain Eukaryota; kingdom Metazoa; phylum Chordata; class Mammalia; order Artiodactyla; family Tragulidae; genus Tragulus; species Tragulus kanchil. Next base: position 56,961,965 of record JAIOJX010000001.1, on the reverse strand, counting down.
TGTGCAACCGTCCTATCTGAACATGATGTGGTTTACAGACTCTACTTTGTTTTGATTTTAAGCAAAACTCACAGTGGTCTTCTCTAGTTGTTGTGGTACCAGGATGTGGAGAAGCTCTTTTAGGAGGAGGAATGTATTCTGTGTTCTCAACTGATGTCCAAGGAAAAGCCACTATGCATTTCCTCCTCTTTCTTAATTTTCTGCTTCCAATTTGCCTTTTCTACCATCATGGCAGGTGACATGAGCTTTAGAAAAGAGAAAAAAAAACGAGAAAACACCCTTCTCTGTTTTATCCCTACATTCTCAAGTCTTATAGGGAAATTACATTGCACAACTTCTCATACACTTCTTCTAGAACAAATGAATTCTGGTTTCACGTGTCAGGATTGAAAGGGTGAATAGGCAGACTTGCTAAAGAGGCCAGCGGTTTCCAAGGAGGAGGAGGAGGAGGGGAAGAAACATTTTCTAACCTAAATGTTTACCATGATAAGGATATGCTCTACTGAAAATTTTCCTAAAGCCAGGAATTACCCTTACAGTCTTCTGAATACAAACTATTGCATTAGAATGTCTCATCTAGTCTTGAAGTTCAGAGACCACCTCTGGCTAATCTTATGTTAATGTTGTGGGAGTGGATTTATAAGACTTCTACAACCTTGACAACCCAACAACCAACTGAAAAAGTAAAGAATGTCCCACCTAAACTAGCTGCTCAGGGTACTCTCTTACCCTCTTCCAGCACCTTTTGCTGGAAGCTTTCTCTATCCCTTTTTAAAAAGTTTAATAAAACTTCTGCTGGATGAAGCTCTGAGTGACTGAAGCCACATCTTTTCATCCCAAAGTCTTTTGATTTCTCCTTCAGAGGTCACAAATCCAACACTGTTCACCTTAAGCTATCTACCGTCATCTACCAGGATCACATCTTCTGACAGTGACCCTTAGCCAGAAACTAGCTCATTTGTTCAATGGGTTTACTATTATTGCAAACAGTAAAAAAACATAATTTATTGATTACTTAACTGTTGCAAAGCACTGTAACATGTTCTATCTCATTTCATTAATTGCTATTATCATCTGCATTTTGCAGTTTCAAAAACTAAGGAATTGAGAAGTTGTTTAATTTCTAGTAGTGGAATGGAAACTTAAAACCTGATATGTATGAGACCAAAGCCTGTGATTTTGATCACTACATTTTACAGCCACATATATCCAAATCAACTCTGCCAAGAGCTATTTTCCATTTAAAAGAGCAAACAGTTTTAAAATTATTATTGTGCTTTTCTCCTTTGTCTTCTTTAGTACTTAACTTACACCCTAGTCTGCCTCAGGTAATCATCTGTGGAGATGATGTGTACGGATGGCAGAGATATTAGCATTTATGACAGAGAAGAAATGAAAAGAAAGGGCAATATTCACTTCTCACCTACAAAATAGGATCATGCAGTGGGGCAACAGCCTTCAAGCCCTCCTTTTGTCTTATGACAATAATAACTGTAATTAATAAGATTTTTACCATTGCCTAAATGCCTCTACTCTTCTTAATATCTTACTAGGAATTACACATATACACATACATGCACATGTATTTCTAGGTTAAAAAAAAAAAAGTATACATCTAAATTGCTTTATTTCTTCCTTTAGAAAGCCAAAGGTTAAGTTGGAAAGATCCAGATCATAGACTGTCCCAGAAAAATAATCCATTTTCCTGTGACAGCTAAGCCAGTTCTATGACAGGAACAGGATACAGTCTAGTGAGGGTAAAAGAATCTTTCTAGTCCTGAAAATTTGTGAGGAGAAGACAGGCAGAAAAGACGGATGAGTCTACGGAGAGAATCACAGTAACATAAATGAGAGGAATACTACTTCCTAACTGAACCTGGGAGAAGGTAATCTCACAGATAGAATCTGGGCTCAGGTATTCTATGTCTATTCTGCTTCCCACCCTACCACAGCCAAATCACTAGGAGTATCAATTCCCACTCAACCAAAGGAGAATCAATATGTTCCTACAAACTTAGAAACTGGTTCTCCAGTTTTTCTCTAAGTCGTCACAGCAGGGAATTTAAGCCTGAATGTCAAACCAATACATTATAAGGATATGCTGTAATATTTATTTGCTATATAACAAATTGAAGAACTTACCATCTGCTTTACTTGGAGCCCTTTTCCAAAGGAGTAGGTAGGGTAGTGTCATTGTTAAGAGAACATGCAGGCTCTGGGATCAGATTGGCTTGTGATCATGTCCAGCTCTCTCACTTGCCCGCTGTGTAGCCTTGAAAACACTACTTAACATCCTTGGGCCTCAGTTTCCTCATATGTTAAAATGGAGGGTTTTTTTTCCTTTTTTTGAGGAGTAAATGAGATGATGCATGCTAAGTACTTAGCAGTTTCCCTATACCATGCATAGTGCTAAAAAAGAGAAATGACTGGCCCAAAATGGAGTCACCTGTGCTAAGCCCCATATCAGCCAAGGAAGGCTTAATACCTAACCTAATTGCAATTAAAACCATTCCCAAGAATGCAGTCTTAAACAATCAGTCTGGAATTTTCTGGTCAGTACCAATCAGGTAATCTGCCACATAGCTCACTTCTGGATCCCATAAGTGGACTGTTGTTGTTCAGTCATGTCTGACTCCTTGCGACTCCATGATTGCAGGATGCCAGGCTTCCCTGTCCTTCACTGTCTCTCAGTCTGCTCAAACTCATGTCCATTGAGTCAGTGATACCATCCAAGCATCTCATCCTCTACTGACCCATTCTTCTCCTGCCCACAATCTTTCTCAGCACCAGGGTCTTTTCCAGTGAATTGGCTCTTTGCATCAGGTGGCCAAAGTATTCAGTATACTTGCTTGGAGAATCCCATGGACAGATGAGCCTGTCAGGCTATAGTCCATGGGGTCCCAAAGAGTCAGACATGACTGAGCAACTAACATTTTACTTTCATAAATGGGTTGCTTAAGCCTAAAAAATCCATTCTTTCTCCCTTTATGCCTATAAATTCCTTCCATTTTATACAGTTCCTCTGAGCTTCTTCCTACTTGCTAGATGGGATGCTGTCCAATTCATGAATCATTCAATAAAGCCAATTAGATGTTTACATTTTACTTGGCTAAACTTTTTTATTTAACAGACTTGATGGCAGTGAACGGATCTGAAGCAAACTTCTGATGGCATTTGGGGACAACTAAAACATAGGTGTGGTGCTCGCAAGAACCTCTTCTTAAATTTACCGTCTTTCTCACCATTTTTTGAGAGCCAAGGGGAACTTCCTCTCACTTCTGAGCGCCACCCTTTTTGCACTGAACTTCCAACTTCATTGGTTTTCCTATGAATGATGGATTGCCTTGAGCTGCAAGATGGGTTTGTCTAAGAGCCCAGTTGAGCTGACAGCTTTGCCCAGAGCCAAGCCCCTAGCCCTTCAGACTGCAGTTTCTAAGATTTTGAGGGAAAATGCCCAGCCCTTGATTCTGCCTGAAGATCCACGTGGGAAATCTTAGTGGAAGTGCACAGTTCCCTATCCATGTGGAACACCCAGTCCACAGTTTCCATTTGTTGAGATCTGCTGGTTCAATCCTTTCCCCAGTTCAAGGTTTCACAGTAAGCACTGGCATTGTACACAGGACCTTCTCTTGGACAAGATCCAGTAACATCTCTTGCTTACTGCCAATATATTGAGGTGCACATGTTTGTCTTGTTCTGTGTAAATTTATCAGAGATTGGATTTTTAATTACTAAAGAGTCAAGCTTGCCACCTTCCAGCATACCTGTCTCTCAGTCTGCTCAAACTCATTCGAGTCAGTGATACCATCCAAGCATCTCATCCTCTACTGACCCATTCTTCTCCTGCCCACAATCTTTCTCAGCACCAGGGTCTTTTCCAGTGAATTGGCTCTTTGCATCAGGTGGCCAAAGTATTCAGTATACTTGCTTGGAGAATCCCATGGACAGATGAGCCTGTCAGGCTATAGTCCATGGGGTCCCAAAGAGTCAGACATGACTGAGCAACTAACATTTTACTTTCATAAATGGGTTGCTTAAGCCTAAAAAATCCATTCTTTCTCCCTTTATGCCTATAAATTCCTTCCATTTTATACAGTTCCTCTGAGCTTCTTCCTACTTGCTAGATGGGATGCTGTCCAATTCATGAATCATTCAATAAAGCCAATTAGATGTTTACATTTTACTTGGCTAAACTTTTTTATTTAACAGACTTGATGGCAGTGAACGGATCTGAAGCAAACTTCTGATGGCATTTGGGGACAACTAAAACATAGGTGTGGTGCTCGCAAGAACCTCTTTTAAATTTACCGTCTTTCTCACCATTTTTTGAGAGCCAAGGGGAACTTCCTCTCACTTCTGAGCGCCACCCTTTTTGCACTGAACTTCCAACTTCATTGGTTTTCCTATGAATGATGGATTGCCTTGAGCTGCAAGATGGGTTTGTCTAAGAGCCCAGTTGAGCTGACAGCTTTGCCCAGAGCCAAGCCCCTAGCCCTTCAGACTGCAGTTTCTAAGATTTTGAGGGAAAATGCCCAGCCCTTGATTCTGCCTGAAGATCCACGTGGGAAATCTTAGTGGAAGTGCACAGTTCCCTATCCATGTGGAACACCCAGTCCACAGTTTCCATTTGTTGAGATCTGCTGGTTCAATCCTTTCCCCAGTTCAAGGTTTCACAGTAAGCACTGGCATTGTACACAGGACCTTCTCTTGGACAAGATCCAGTAACATCTCTTGCTTACTGCCAATATATTGAGGTGCACATGTTTGTCTTGTTCTGTGTAAATTTATCAGAGATTGGATTTTTAATTACTAAAGAGTCAAGCTTGCCACCTTCCAGCATACCTGCTTATTTTATGTCTAAGAAATGTGTTCTCAGAAGCTATAAATATCTACAAACCCAGCAAAACCTTACTAAAAACAATCTAAAATTATAATTACCACTATGGAGACTGTTTTCAATTAGACAAGATCATTCATTAAATACACTTGAAAGTAAGTGTTCTGAATTACATGAAGAGAACAGAATACCTATGTAGAAGCTTTCAAAAGACTTCAGGATTCTGAAATAGATTCATTGAAATATTCATTAAAAAACACTAATGAAAAATTAAAAACATGAAGGGTGCCTAAAACAAAAGACAATAGGCTGATGTGGTTCCACCTGCTCCCCTCTAGCCTTCTTTACCTGAGTACTCACATTTCACTAATTTTCTACATGAACTGCTTGTCCTCTCTGAAGAGACTATTAAAGTTGCCTTATAAAATAAAGCTACCCAAGGTTGAAGATGAATCTCCTTAGGTATCTTTCACTCCTTGGTCTAAAACTGAACTAAGGACCATATTTAAAGAATTTCCTAAACATAGGGACAATCTCCAAAAGCTTTTTGAGGAATATGAGTCATACTGGGGACTATAACCCTAGGATGTCATATCTTTATCAGCTTGTACACATGTTGCTAGGCCTGGTAAAGCCCCACAGATGCACTGATTGTCCAATCATTCAAACATGAAAACAAAAGAAAGATGAATATGTGGGAGATGTTGAAGCCCATTCAGAAATCATAGGTTCAAGTAAGCACTGCCCAATTGTACTAAGATTTTGAGGAAAATGCCCAGCCCTTGATTCTGCCTGAAGATCCACGTGGGAAATCTTAGTGGAAGTGCACAGTTCCCTATCCATGTGGAACACCCAGTCCACAGTTTCCATTTGTTGAGATCTGCTGGTTCAATCCTTTCCCCAGTTCAAGGTTTCACAGTAAGCACTGGCATTGTACACAGGACCTTCTCTTGGACAAGATCCAGTAACATCTCTTGCTTACTGCCAATATATTGAGGTGCACATGTTTGTCTTGTTCTGTGTAAATTTATCAGAGATTGGATTTTTAATTACTAAAGAGTCAAGCTTGCCACCTTCCAGCATACCTGCTTATTTTATGTCTAAGAAATGTGTTCTCAGAAGCTATAAATATCTACAAACCCAGCAAAACCTTACTAAAAACAATCTAAAATTATAATTACCACTATGGAGACTGTTTTCAATTAGACAAGATCATTCATTAAATACACTTGAAAGTAAGTGTTCTGAATTACATGAAGAGAACAGAATACCTATGTAGAAGCTTTCAAAAGACTTCAGGATTCTGAAATAGATTCATTGAAATATTCATTAAAAAACACTAATGAAAAATTAAAAACATGAAGGGTGCCTAAAACAAAAGACAATAGGCTGATGTGGTTCCACCTGCTCCCCTCTAGCCTTCTTTACCTGAGTACTCACATTTCACTAATTTTCTACATGAACTGCTTGTCCTCTCTGAAGAGACTATTAAAGTTGCCTTATAAAATAAAGCTACCCAAGGTTGAAGATGAATCTCCTTAGGTATCTTTCACTCCTTGGTCTAAAACTGAACTAAGGACCATATTTAAAGAATTTCCTAAACATAGGGACAATCTCCAAAAGCTTTTTGAGGAATATGAGTCATACTGGGGACTATAACCCTAGGATGTCATATCTTTATCAGCTTGTACACATGTTGCTAGGCCTGGTAAAGCCCCACAGATGCACTGATTGTCCAATCATTCAAACATGAAAACAAAAGAAAGATGAATATGTGGGAGATGTTGAAGCCCATTCAGAAATCATATTCCTATGATATTCTAGGTTCCACACATTAAATAGGGTAACCCAACCTGCTCTGGGGCTTCCCTGAGGGCTCAGTGGTAAAAGAATTGCCTGCCAGCGTGGGAGATACAGGTTCAATCCCTGGGTTGGGAAGATCCTCTAGAGAAGGAAATGGCAATGCACTCTAGTATTCTTGCCAGGAAAATTCCATAAACAGAGGAGACTGGCAAGCTGCAGTCCATGGGGTCACAAAAGAATCGGACTTAGTGAGTAAAGAAACTGCTGTAGCTGCCCAATTTGTAAATGGATCATCTCCTGAGATTAGTGGATTGATATAAAGGCAGAAAACATGGTAGGAGGTCACCAGTCCGACTGAATTTGTGACCACACCGGAGAACTTTGAAAGGAATATCTGTTAAATCTATAACCTGCTTTCACTGATCAAGCTTGCTTTAATTGTTACTACACAATACTTGCATGTCCTCCAAGCATCACACAGCCTGAAAAGTAAGAGGTTTACTCAAATAGATTTTCAAGAACCTGGAGCCAGCTATTAAGCTGTTCAAGACTAGCTAGGTTCACCAGTCTTTCAAATGGGCATGCAACAGTATCCACTGAGTGACCTCATGACATCAGAGGACCAAAAATTCTCTACTTTCCAGGAGGCACAGTGGTAAAGAATCTACCTGCAATGCAGAAAACATGGGTTCAGTCACTGAATTGGGAAGGTCCTCTGGAGAAGGAAAAAGCAGCCCACTCCAATATTCTTCCCAGGAAAATTTCATGGACAGAGGAATCTGGGGGGCTACAGTTGATGGGGTTGCAAAGACTTGGATACACAGCATGCACATCAATTTCTAAACATTCATCCCGTCAAGAAACCTGCAGTTTACTTCAATCTGAGCAGAACTATCTCACCTTTTCCTTATTTCCAATCACCTTTCCCCATGCTCCGCAGACCTCATCTTTACCACGTAAACATCCCAAGCCCCATGACTTCGAAGAGACAGACTTGAGATTCGTTCTCCTGTCTCTTCACTTGGCTGAATAAACCCTATCTCTGCTGCAAATCTCAGCATCTCAGCATTTGGCTGGCTGCACTTCCAGCAAGTGAACCTGTTTCTGGAACACTTGGAACAAGATGGTAAACAAAAATCTGCCAAGGCATTGGCCTTGCAGCTACAACAGCTCCTAGGCTACAGACCCAAAATAACACCTGGGCCCCCCACCATGGCACCCATCTAGGGGACCATTATTAAAACAATGGCTCAAAGAGCAATGTTTCCTTTGAAATCAAATGGGACACTTGAAAAAAGCATGACCGTAAGGATTCTAAGCAAATTCTTCAACTCAAGTGCACCCAATACCTACCCCCAAGAGAGGGCCTCCCAAAAGGGCCCTCTAACAGTTGACAGGACTTGAAGGAATTCTCAGGTAAACTAATGCCAGCAATTTCCTTAAATAACCAAGGGGAAACTAAAATTTGTTTTAAAATTACCTTACCAAATTCTGGTAAATATCAGAGCTATACGCTCCACTCTAAAACTCACTCATTCACTCACTCAGAATCTACACATATGATCCTAGAAAAACTGGCAGACGCTGGCAAAGAGTGAAAATGCTTATCAGAATCAGTTCCCCTGGCCACTGTCTGTAGTACCTGGTAGAGACAGGAAAATAAAATTCATTTTGCATCCTCTTTAGGGATGCTTCTTGAGTCCATGAGATTTTTCACTACTGCTAAAAATGTTTATTGTTTTGTCCTGACTGAAAAACCGGCAAGATATATTTTTTTTAATGTTGGCCTCTTTTATTGTTTTTCTATTAATTTATTTTCATCTATATTTATTCTTTGGCGTGTATGGGCCTCCCATGGCAGTGGCCTCTCTCATTGCTGGGCACCGATTCTGGGTGCGTGTGCTCCAGAGCGCTGACTTGTAATTGGACACACCAGTTCAGCCACTCAGGGGCACATGGGATCTTCCTGGGCCAGGGATCAAACCAGTGCCCCCTTGCACTGCAAGGCAGACTCTCTACCCACTGGACCACCAGGGAAGCCCGTGGCAAGATATTTTAAGTGATTTTTAGCGGGGGTACCTTTACGATCAGAAGGAAAAGAAATGCAAAATGGCAAAATGGTTGTCTGAGGAGGACTTACAAATAGCTGAGAAGAGAAGTGAAAGGGAAAGGAGAAAAGGAAAGATATATCCAACTGAATGAAGAGTTCCAAAGAATAGCAAGTGAAAGGGTTTAATAGATTTGGTAGATTTGGTAAGGAGGCCAGCAGGTCCCAAGGAAGAAAAGATGAGGAAAAAGGAGAAAGCAAGGCAAAGAATTTCAATGCTGAAACTGAAACTAATTTTTCTTGTCTTATGTTAATGCTGTGGGCCTAGAAATGCCTTTACATTAGAATGTCTCAACCAGCCCTGAGGCCTGGAAACTACCCTTTAGCTAATCTCATGTTAATGTTATGGGTGTGGGACAGCAGGGCCTTTACAACTGTAAAATATTCTTTTAAACTACTGTTAATAACCAATTGAAAAAGTATAAAATGCCACGCCTAAAGTGGCTTCTGGGGTACTCTTCTATCCCCCTTCCAGTGTCTATGCTGGAAGCTCTTTCTCTATATCCTCTTTTCTTAACAAACTTATTTCACAAAGCTCTGAGTGACCAAAGTCAAGTCTTCTTGATCCCACTGTGAATTCTTCTCTGTTGGAGATCAAGAATCCAACACCATTCACGGTAACTTACCCTCATCTATCACTTATCACAAGGAGAGAGAGATAAGAAAGCCTTCTTAAATGAACAACGCAAAAAAATAGAGGGAAATAACATAATGGGAGATGAGAGATGAGACGAGATGAGACGAGAGATCTCATCAAGAAAATTAGAGATACCAAGGGAACATTTCATGCAAAGATGGGCACAGTGAAGGACAGAAATGGTATGGACCTAACAGAAGCAGAAGATATTAAGAAAAGGCGGCAAGAATACACAGAAGAACTATACAAAAAAGATCTTAATAACCCAGATAACCACGATGGAGTGATCACTCACCTAGAGTCAGACATCTTGGAGTGCGAATGAACAAAGCTTGCGAAGGTGATGAAAATCCAGATGAGCTATTTCAAATTCTAAAAAACGATATTGTTGAAGTGCTACACTCAGTATGCCAGAAAATCTGGAAAACTCAACAGTGGTCACAACACTGGGAAAGGCCAGTTTTCATTTCAGTCCCAAAGAAGGGCAATACCAAAGACTGTTCAAACTACCACAAAATTGCACTCATTTCACATGCCAGTACAGTCATGCTCAAAATCCTTCAAACTAGGCTTCAACAGTATGTGAACCAAAAGCTTCCAGAGGTACAAGCTGAAAAAGCAAAGGAACCAGAGATCAAATTGCCAATATCCATTGGATCATAGAAAATGCAAGAGAAATCCAGAAAAACATCTGCTTAATGCTCAAATGCCTTTACATTAGAATGTCTCAACCAGCCCTGAGGCCTGGAAACTACCCTTTAGCTAATCTCATGTTAATGTTATGGGTGTGGGACAGCAGGGCCTTTACAACTGTAAAATATTCTTTTAAACTACTGTTAATAACCAATTGAAAAAGTATAAAATGCCACGCCTAAAGTGGCTTCTGGGGTACTCTTCTATCCCCCTTCCAGTGTCTATGCTGGAAGCTCTTTCTCTATATCCTCTTTTCTTAACAAACTTATTTCACAAAGCTCTGAGTGACCAAAGTCAAGTCTTCTTGATCCCACTGTGAATTCTTCTCTGTTGGAGATCAAGAATCCAACACCATTCACGGTAACTTACCCTCATCTATCACTTATCACAAGGAGAGAGAGATAAGAAAGCCTTCTTAAATGAACAACGCAAAAAAATAGAGGGAAATAACATAATGGGAGATGAGAGATGAGACGAGATGAGACGAGAGATCTCATCAAGAAAATTAGAGATACCAAGGGAACATTTCATGCAAAGATGGGCACAGTGAAGGACAGAAATGGTATGGACCTAACAGAAGCAGAAGATATTAAGAAAAGGCGGCAAGAATACACAGAAGAACTATACAAAAAAGATCTTAATAACCCAGATAACCACGATGGAGTGATCACTCACCTAGAGTCAGACATCTTGGAGTGCGAATGAACAAAGCTTGCGAAGGTGATGAAAATCCAGATGAGCTATTTCAAATTCTAAAAAACGATATTGTTGAAGTGCTACACTCAGTATGCCAGAAAATCTGGAAAACTCAACAGTGGTCACAACACTGGGAAAGGCCAGTTTTCATTTCAGTCCCAAAGAAGGGCAATACCAAAGACTGTTCAAACTACCACAAAATTGCACTCATTTCACATGCCAGTACAGTCATGCTCAAAATCCTTCAAACTAGGCTTCAACAGTATGTGAACCAAAAGCTTCCAGAGGTACAAGCTGAAAAAGCAAAGGAACCAGAGATCAAATTGCCAATATCCATTGGATCATAGAAAATGCAAGAGAAATCCAGAAAAACATCTGCTTAATGACTATTTTAAAGCCTTTGACTACGTGGATCACAACAAACTGTGGAAAATTCCAAAAGAGATGGGAATACCAGACCACCTAACCTGCCTCCTGTGGAACCTGTATGCAGGACAAGAAGGAACAGTTAGAACCACACATGGAACAAATGACTGGTTCCAAATTTGGAAAGGAGTACATCAAGGCTGTATACTGTTACCCTGCTTATTTAACTTATATGCAGAGTATATCGTGCAAAATACTGGTCTGGATGAAGCTCTAGCTGGAATCAAGATTGCCCAGAGAAATACCAATAACCTCAGATATGCAGATGACACCACCCTTCTAGCAGAAAGCAAAGAGGAACTAAAGAGCCTCTTTTTGATGAAGGTGAATGAAAGAGGAGAATGAAAGTGAATGGAGATGAATGAAAGAGAATTAAAAAGCTTGCTTAAAACTTAACATTCAAAAAATGAAGAAAATGGCATCCGGTCCCAACACTTCATGGCAAATAGATGGGGAAACAATGGAAACAGTGACAGACTTTATTTTCTTAAGCTCCAAAATCACTGCAGATGGTAACTGCAGCCATGAAATTAAAAGACACTTGCTTCTTGGAAGAAAAGCTATGAGAAACCCAAACAGCATCTTAAAAATCAGAGGCATTACTTTGCCAACAAAGGTCCTGTTAGTCAAAACTATGGTTTTCCCAGTAACCATGAATGGATGTGAGAGTTGGACCATAGAGAAGGCTGAATGCCAAAGAATTGATGCTTTCAAACTGTGGTGCTGGAGATAACTCTTGAAGTCCTGTGGACAGCAAGGAGATCAAACCAATCAATTCTAAAGGAAATCAGTCCTGAATATTCATTGGAAGGACTGATGCTGAAGCTGATCCTCTAATACTTTGGTCATCTGACCAGAAGAGCCATCTAATTGGAAAAGACCGTGATGATGGGAAGGATTGAAGGCAGGAGGAGAAGGGGATGACAAGGGACAAGATGGTTGGATGGCATCACTGAGTCAATGGACATCAGTCTGAGCAAGCCCTGCAAAATAATGAAGGACCGGGAAGCCTGGTGTGCTAGAGTCCATGGGGTCTCAAAGAATTAGACAGGGCTGAGAAACTAAACTACAACAACAATAATCAGAAGTTAGTCAGACATTGTAAGCTCATAATCAGAGTCTATAAGTTTTGTAAACCTTGTCCCTTATGCAAATTGAAGATAAAGCAGTAGATGGTTAGATCAACCTATGATGTTATTTCAGTTGCAACCCCATTTCTTGAGGAATTAAAAGCAACTGTCCTCATGTTACAAATCTTTGTAAAACCAGAAATGCAAATTCAGAAACTATACAAAGTCCTTCTTGGGGGAACTTACATTCTTTCCCTGTGACTGTGAGATATATATATATATATATATATTTTACCTAGTATTCTCTGAAAATTCTTCTTTAGAACATCTCAAATCACTAAGAACAAAAGAAAAAAGGAAGAAAGAGGTTTTTTACTTTTTATTTTTGAAAGAGGCTTTTTAAAAAACAAAAACTGCTCCTCAGTTTCCATAAGATTTCTCATCATGGACAAATACAAAATCTAAATGTCTTTTCTACAAACAATAGGAGAAGAAACTTTAGTCATCTGAATAGTCAAGCTCACATTACTACAGCTGTTCTCGCATAACTAGTGAGTTTTACATTACCATACTTGTCTCATGGCTAAAAGTTTAAAATAAAACTATAATGTCTCTGTCTGCATCAATCTATACGTTCATGCATACATACACATGTATATAGTAGATATATATATTATTGTCTGCCTTCAAACAGTATTACTAAAATTAAATTTAGGATTCACAAAAATTCTCAAAAATATGATAGAGGGGCTTCCCTGGTAGCTCAGTGTTAAAGAATTCACCTGCCAATGCAGGAGGCACGGGTTCAATCCCTGATCCAGGAAGATTCCACATGCTGCAGAGCAACTAAGCCCATGAGCCACAACTATCCAGGGCTCTAGAGCCTGGGAGTCATAACTATGGAGCCCATGTGCCGCAACTACTGAAGCCCGTGTGCCCTAGAGCCCAAGTTCCACAACAAGAGGAGTCACCACAACAGGAAGTCTGCTCAACTCAACTAGAGAGTAGCCCCTACTCCCTGCAACTAGAGACGAGCCTGAAGCAACAGTAAAAATCCAGAATAGCCAATAAATGAATAAAATTTAAAAATATATATGTAATAGAAATGCCAAATGAGCTCTAGGCTCACATAATCTAGGAAAATATTTGGTATTAAATCTATCTTAAAGTTTGCTGATTTGATTAAAATAGGCATGTTTTAAAGTTAGAAACACTGAATATAATGTAAACTTACAACTGTTATTCTACCTAGGAAAGAAATTTTATGTGTAGTCAGGACTGGCTAAGATTGGAATGAATTTAATTTAATAAATGAGGTTTGTCAAAAATAAGCTGCTGCAAAATTCGACTTTGATTTTGTTCTCTGGTAAAAGAAGAAAGTTTTATTGACTATTGGTATTCTCTTGATAAAAAGCAATTATTAAAGGTTTCTCTTTACCTTGTAAGTAATCTGTCTAGAGAAAACGAAGGTCTTATCTCTTGTCAAAATAACCACCTATGGGGCTTCCCTGATGGTCCAATCATTAAGAATCTACCCGACAATGCAGGGGACATGGGTTTAATCCCTGGTCCACATGATTCCACATGTCGTGTGCCACAATTACTGAGCCTATACTCTGGAGCCCACATGCTGCAAAGACTGAAGCCCCTGTGCCCTAGAGCCTGTGCTCTGCAACAAAAGAAGCCATCTCAATGAGAAGCTCATGCACCACAACTAGAGCAAGCCCCTTTGCAGGAACAAAGACCTAGCATAGCCAAAAATAAATAAAAAAATAACTACCCATACTCCACACTGTCACTATCAGGCCTTTGGTGGTTTTAAATCTGGTATTCTCAATATTAAAGGAGCTAATTTTGCTCAGAACTGTGTAATCCTAGTTATTACCTTAAAATATTGTGCTATAGAACTAACTAAATTTCTCTGTCAATTCTACTATAGTGAATTCTCATTAGAACTTCAATGATATTTTTAAATCATTTGTCATATACAGTGAGTTGTTGTGCTCTGATGCTTATACAAAAGTATTCCTACAAAATGCTTCATGCTCAAGCATGTTTATAGGAAGAACTTTTGACAATTACAGGTTTCTGATAACTTTAAGATCACAAAACCAAACTGGGGAAGATTTTTCAGACTAATGGAAAAACTGAATTTAAGAAGAATGAGTATTAGTCACATGGGGCTGAATAAACTGAGGAGGAAAAAAATCACTAGTCCCTTAATGTTGTGTGTTATCTAGATTTAAGAAAATCTTTTTTTCCTCTTTTATCTTAAAGCTGACAGCATTTTGGTAAAATATACTTTTGTAAACAAAGATGAGCATTTACTTTTCTCCCTACCCAATCCCTCCACAATCTGGAAACTCTTGAGCATAATTTTTTGGGGAACTTTATTAGTCTTTCATTCTATTGATAAAGTCAATGCTAAGATTGGAATGAATTTAATTTAATAAATGAGGTTTGTCAAAATAAGCTGCTGCAAAATTCGACTTTGATTTTGTTCTCTGGTAAAGAAGAAAGTTTTATTGACTATTGGTATTCTCTTGATAAAAAGCAATTATTAAAGGTTTCTCTTTACCTTGTAAGTAATCTGTCTAGAGAAAACGAAGGTCTTATCTCTTGTCAAAATAACCACCTATGGGGCTTCCCTGATGGTCCAATCATTAAGAATCTACCCGACAATGCAGGGGACATGGGTTTAATCCCTGGTCCACATGATTCCACATGTCGTGTGCCACAATTACTGAGCCTATACTCTGGAGCCCACATGCTGCAAAGACTGAAGCCCCTGTGCCCTAGAGCCTGTGCTCTGCAACAAAAGAAGCCATCTCAATGAGAAGCTCATGCACCACAACTAGAGCAAGCCCCTTTGCAGGAACAAAGACCTAGCATAGCCAAAAATAAATAAAAAAATAACTACCCATACTCCACACTGTCACTATCAGGCCTTTGGTGGTTTTAAATCTGGTATTCTCAATATTAAAGGAGCTAATTTTGCTCAGAACTGTGTAATCCTAGTTATTACCTTAAAATATTGTGCTATAGAACTAACTAAATTTCTCTGTCAATTCTACTATAGTGAATTCTCATTAGAACTTCAATGATATTTTTAAATCATTTGTCATATACAGTGAGTTGTTGTGCTCTGATGCTTATACAAAAGTATTCCTACAAAATGCTTCATGCTCAAGCATGTTTATAGGAAGAACTTTTGACAATTACAGGTTTCTGATAACTTTAAGATCACAAAACCAAACTGGGGAAGATTTTTCAGACTAATGGAAAAACTGAATTTAAGAAGAATGAGTATTAGTCACATGGGGCTGAATAAACTGAGGAGGAAAAAAATCACTAGTCCCTTAATGTTGTGTGTTATCTAGATTTAAGAAAATCTTTTTTTCCTCTTTTATCTTAAAGCTGACAGCATTTTGGTAAAATATACTTTTGTAAACAAAGATGAGCATTTACTTTTTCTCCCTACCCAATCCCTCCACAATCTGGAAACTCTTGAGCATAATTTTTTTTGGGGGGGGGGGGAACTTTTATTAGTCTTTCATTTCCATCTTTGTTTTATTGGTCTGTGGGGGCCTCCCATCACAGTGGCCTCTCTCGCTACAGAGCACTGGCTCTGGGCGCATGCGCTCGAGAGCTCCAGCTCGGTAATTGGACACATGGGTCCAGCCGCTCCACGACACATGGGATCTTCCCAGGCCAGGGATCGAACCAGCGCCCCTTGCACTGCAAGGCGGTGTTCTTACCCACTGGACCACCAGGAAAGCCCTTGAGCATTCTTTTCATGGCAATATAGTTAGTTATTTACCTAAGCTCAACACAAATCTGTTCTCCTTGTAACAGGATGCAATTAGAAACATTGGCTATATTACAGAGGCTTTGATTAGGATATCATAATTGAAGATATATAGACTCAGATATGACTAGACAGCTTTAAGTAATTGTTTAAAATTTGGCTTGGCTTCCTGGCCCCAGAAGATTTTTAAGAGTCCGGTCTGAGATTTCTTGTATACAATTTCAACAATAGCAATCTTAGAAAGAGTTCATCTGATCCATCACTACTCTTGCTAAATTTATGTAAATAATCATGCCAAATTTAATGCAAACAAATTAAGTTTTACTGTGAGTATCCTTGAGGGGGAAAATAGAGATAATTTTTGAGAGAAAAAGTATGTTTGTACCTTTGTGGATACTATTAATATATTCTAGTCCTGTTATTTGTCTTTGAGACTGTGTTAGATACCTGTAAACTGGAGTGGATCCTGAATGCTTCTGGGTTTTCAAATATCTGGCTACAAGTCAACTCTCCAAATTAACATTTTCAGTTTTCTCCTACCCTCTTGACTTTTGAAAATCACTTAAGGAAAACAAAACCGCGGTAAAGTCATCCTTAGAAGGGACTATACCAGGTCCTTCTCACTACCCAGATTTTCCTTTATGGCTCAGACGGTAAAGAATCCACCTGCAATGCAGGAAACCTGGGTTTGATCCCTGGATTGGGAAGATCCCCTGGAGAAAGGAACAGCTACCCACTCCAGTATTCTTGCCTGGAGAATTCCATGAGCATTTACTTTTTCTCCCTACCCAATCCCTCCACAATCTGGAAACTCTTGAGCATAATTTTTTTGGGGAATTTTTATTAGTCTTTCATTTCCATCTTTGTTTTATTGGTCTGTGGGGGCCTCCCATCACAGTGGCCTCTCTCGCTACAGAGCACTGGCTCTGGGCGCATGCGCTCGAGAGCTCCAGCTCGGTAATTGGACACATGGGTCCAGCCGCTCCACGACACATGGGATCTTCCCAGGCCAGGGATCGAACCAGCGCCCCTTGCACTGCAAGGCGGTGTTCTTACCCACTGGACCACCAGGAAAGCCCTTGAGCATTCTTTTCATGGCAATATAGTTAGTTATTTACCTAAGCTCAACACAAATCTGTTCTCCTTGTAACAGGATGCAATTAGAAACATTGGCTATATTACAGAGGCTTTGATTAGGATATCATAATTGAAGATATATAGACTCAGATATGACTAGACAGCTTTAAGTAATTGTTTAAAATTTGGCTTGGCTTCCTGGCCCCAGAAGATTTTTAAGAGTCCGGTCTGAGATTTCTTGTATACAATTTCAACAATAGCAATCTTAGAAAGAGTTCATCTGATCCATCACTACTCTTGCTAAATTTATGTAAATAATCATGCCAAATTTAATGCAAACAAATTAAGTTTTACTGTGAGTATCCTTGAGGGGGAAAATAGAGATAATTTTTGAGAGAAAAAGTATGTTTGTACCTTTGTGGATACTATTAATATATTCTAGTCCTGTTATTTGTCTTTGAGACTGTGTTAGATACCTGTAAACTGGAGTGGATCCTGAATGCTTCTGGGTTTTCAAATATCTGGCTACAAGTCAACTCTCCAAATTAACATTTTCAGTTTTCTCCTACCCTCTTGACTTTGAATCACTAAGAACAAAACCTGCGTTTAAATCTCCTTAGAAGGGACTATACCAGGTCCTTCTCACTACCCAGATTTTCCTTTATGGCTCAGACGGTAAAGAATCCACCTGCAATGCAGGAAACCTGGGTTTGATCCCTGGATTGGGAAGATCCCCTGGAGAAAGGAACAGCTACCCACTCCAGTATTCTTGCCTGGAGAATTCCATGACTTGTCCATGGGTTGCAAAGGGTCGGACACAACTGAATGATGTGACTTTCACTTTCTTTCTCACTACCCAGATGGGAGCAAAATTTCAGGGATTCAAGCCTTGGGTACACATCTCACAGCTCAAGAAAGCTTCACCTGACATCTATTCTTATAGAAGTGCTGAAGCCCTCCAAATCAAATTGACTAGGAAGAGAAGTAATTGACACAGAGATAGGATGCTTCTTCCCAAGACACCACATCAAGACTTCAGACTTTAACTAAACATGACAGTCTTTCTTCTATCCTTTCTTTCTGTTACTCTGGCATTGACCTGGAAAGATAATGTCACCATCTGTCTCCGAAACCACTGTTAAAAGGTGTAACCTTTCAGACTGCGGGATTTGTCCCTTAAACCTCTGATCTGTCCAGGATGCTAGAGGTCTTTTGGTCCATTTCCATTGTCTCCGGTTTACAACTCCAATCTTGGGGAAATATTTGTCCAGACTCCATGCAAAGAAAGGAACACAAGAGTAGTCAAACTAAAAGTGTTTATGTGATTTATGTGCTAAGTCGCTTCAGTCATGTCCGACTCTAAGCCATTCTATGGACTCTCACCCGCCAGGCTCCCCTGTCCATGAGATTATCCAGGCAAGAATATTGGAGTGGGTTGCCATGCCCTCCTCCAGGGAATCTTCCCAACCCAGGGATCACAACTGCATCTCTTACATCTACCTGCACTGGCAGGTGGGTTCTTTACCACTGACACCATCTGGGAAGCCCCTGTGTGATCTATAGACCCCTAACATTTTTAGTAGCCTCCATGGCTGTCACCTTTCTGGTCCTAGGACATAAATTCAAACAGGAGTTTTTAAGAGGTGTTCGTGACTCAAAAATACTTCCCTTTGACAGATTCCTACTTCCTGGTTAAGAGTCAAAGTAAATGAAGCTGTGATCAGGAACCTCTTCAGAACTCTTCAAAATATTACAGAATCCATTGCTAAACAAGAATACCTGTCCAAGAAAAATCCTTAGCCTCTCTGGTCAAAAGATTGCCTTCTTGATAATAGGATTGGGAAGATCCCTGGAGAAAGGAACACTCCAGTATTCTTGCCTGAAACACCATGGGTTGCAAAGGGTCGGACACAACTGAATGATGTGACTTTCACTTTCTTTCTCACTACCCAGATGGGAGCAAAATTTCAGGGATTCAAGCCTTGGGTACACATCTCACAGCTCAAGAAAGCTTCACCTGACATCTATTCTTATAGAAGTGCTGAAGCCCTCCAAATCAAATTGACTAGGAAGAGAAGTAATTGACACAGAGATAGGATGCTTCTTCCCAAGACACCACATCAAGACTTCAGACTTTAACTAAACATGACAGTCTTTCTTCTATCCTTTCTTTCTGTTACTCTGGCATTGACCTGGAAAGATAATGTCACCATCTGTCTCCGAAACCACTGTTAAAAGGTGTAACCTTTCAGACTGCGGGATTTGTCCCTTAAACCTCTGATCTGTCCAGGATGCTAGAGGTCTTTTGGTCCATTTCCATTGTCTCCGGTTTACAACTCCAATCTTGGGGAAATATTTGTCCAGACTCCATGCAAAGAAAGGAACACAAGAGTAGTCAAACTAAAAGTGTTTATGTGATTTATGTGCTAAGTCGCTTCAGTCATGTCCGACTCTAAGCCATTCTATGGACTCTCACCCGCCAGGCTCCCCTGTCCATGAGATTATCCAGGCAAGAATATTGGAGTGGGTTGCCATGCCCTCCTCCAGGGAATCTTCCCAACCCAGGGATCACAACTGCATCTCTTACATCTACCTGCACTGGCAGGTGGGTTCTTTACCACTGACACCATCTGGGAAGCCCCTGTGTGATCTATAGACCCCTAACATTTTTAGTAGCCTCCATGGCTGTCACCTTTCTGGTCCTAGGACATAAATTCAAACAGGAGTTTTTAAGAGGTGTTCGTGACTCAAAAATACTTCCCTTTGACAGATTCCTACTTCCTGGTTAAGAGTCAAAGTAAATGAAGCTGTGATCAGGAACCTCTTCAGAACTCTTCAAAATATTACAGAATCCATTGCTAAACAAGAATACCTGTCCAAGAAAAATCCTTAGCCTCTCTGGTCAAAAGATTGCCTTCTTGATAATAGGATCACTTTTGATTATCTTTTAGCTGAACAAAGAGGTGTCTCTGCTGTGCCCGACATCACATATTACATGTGGATTAACCCTTTTGAGGAAGCTGAAACTCAGTTACATAAAATCACTGAGCAAGTCACTAGGCTTAATAAAAAAAGGTTACCCCTTCAATGAGGTCTGTCTTTGACTTATTTGATTTTGATTAGTTTCAACTTTAGGAACCATGGCTTCAAAGAGCACTCTAGGTATTAGGAATTACATTGCTTATAACAGTCACAGTAATCTCCCTATGGAGTGTATTCCCTCAAAAACTTTAAACGCATGTTCACAGCTGCTAACCACCAAGCAAATGATCTCCTTATGACTGAAATGTCAGAAATGAAGAGAATGACTGACTCAAAGATTGTGAACCTGAAGTCATGACCTGTGAGTATCACGAGGATTAAACAAAGACATCATGATCTATGGATACCACATAAAAGATTAACAAAAACTGGGAGGACTACAGAGTGATAGATCAGAATGTTGCAAATGTCTTAAATTTTGATCAGATCTCTCAGTTAAGAGTCTGATCAAAATGAGAAGATTTGTTAAAAAAAAATGAAACAACAGGCCCCAAATGAAATCACCTGTGCTAAGCTCCACATCAGCAAACTAAGATTTGATAACTAACCTAACTCTTCTGCCTATAAAAGCCTTCTATTTTGTACATTTCCTCAGAGATCCTTTCTCTCTCCTAGACAAGAGGCTGCTTAAGTCACAAATCATTCACTAAAGCCAATTAGATCTTTAAAATGCACTTGGTTAAATATCTGCTATTTAACAATGGTTATCATAAGATAAACAACCACTCAATAAAAGACTGTTACTACAAAGGATATAGTCACTATGTAAAAGAGTAAGACAGTCTTACAAAGTTAAACACGCAACTACCATGTGACCAAGAATTTATACTATTAGGCATTTATCCGAGAGAAATGAAGACTTACATTTACATACAAAGCTGTACATGAATGTTTATAACACTTTTACTTAATAGCCAAAAATTGGAAACAACCTAGACTTCCTTTAGTAGATGAATGGTTAAACAAATGGGTTCCCATTTTTTACCAAGAAAGGAAAAAAAGAATCAACTGTTCATACCCAAAACAACCTGCATGAATCTCCAAGGAATTGTGCTGAGTGAAAAAGCCAACTTCAAAAGGTTACATACTATATGATTCATTCTTCAAATGACAAGATTATGGAGATGGAGCACAGAGTAGTGGTTGCCAGGAGCTAGGGCAGGAGACAGGAGAGACAACTGTGACTCTAAAAGGGCAGTACAACGTAGCCTCCTGGTGATGTACTTGATTTTGTATATCTTGATTTTGCTGTAACTTGATTTTGGTGGTGATCACAAAAACTTTAAACGCATGTTCACAGCTGCTAACCACCAAGCAAATGATCTCCTTATGACTGAAATGTCAGAAATGAAGAGAATGACTGACTCAAAGATTGTGAACCTGAAGTCATGACCTGTGAGTATCACGAGGATTAAACAAAGACATCATGATCTATGGATACCACATAAAAGATTAACAAAAACTGGGAGGACTACAGAGTGATAGATCAGAATGTTGCAAATGTCTTAAATTTTGATCAGATCTCTCAGTTAAGAGTCTGATCAAAATGAGAAGATTTGTTAAAAAAAAATGAAACAACAGGCCCCAAATGAAATCACCTGTGCTAAGCTCCACATCAGCAAACTAAGATTTGATAACTAACCTAACTCTTCTGCCTATAAAAGCCTTCTATTTTGTACATTTCCTCAGAGATCCTTTCTCTCTCCTAGACAAGAGGCTGCTTAAGTCACAAATCATTCACTAAAGCCAATTAGATCTTTAAAATGCACTTGGTTAAATATCTGCTATTTAACAATGGTTATCATAAGATAAACAACCACTCAATAAAAGACTGTTACTACAAAGGATATAGTCACTATGTAAAAGAGTAAGACAGTCTTACAAAGTTAAACACGCAACTACCATGTGACCAAGAATTTATACTATTAGGCATTTATCCGAGAGAAATGAAGACTTACATTTACATACAAAGCTGTACATGAATGTTTATAACACTTTTACTTAATAGCCAAAAATTGGAAACAACCTAGACTTCCTTTAGTAGATGAATGGTTAAACAAATGGGTTCCCATTTTTTACCAAGAAAGGAAAAAAAGAATCAACTGTTCATACCCAAAACAACCTGCATGAATCTCCAAGGAATTGTGCTGAGTGAAAAAGCCAACTTCAAAAGGTTACATACTATATGATTCATTCTTCAAATGACAAGATTATGGAGATGGAGCACAGAGTAGTGGTTGCCAGGAGCTAGGGCAGGGAGACAGGAGAGACAACTGTGACTCTAAAAGGGCAGTACAACGTAGCCTCCTGGTGATGTACTTGATTTTGTATATCTTGATTTTGCTGTAACTTGATTTTGGTGGTGATCACAAGAATACACATATGCGAAAAAATTGCATAGAACAAAATACATGCAAGGGCTTCCTACACAGCGAAATGGTAAAGTACCAACCTGCCAATTCATGAGATGCAGGAGACACAAGTTCGACCCCTCGATCAGGAAGATTTCCTGGAGAAGGAAATGGCAACCTACTCCAATATTCTTGTCTGGAGAATTCCATGAACAGAGGAGCCTGGTGGGCTATACAGTTGATGGGGTCGCAAAGAGTCAGACACGACTGAGCAACTGAGCTAGACCTAGAAATGCATGCAAACACATACAAATGAGTACAGGTAAAACAAATGAAATCTGAATAAGACTGATGGATTATATCAATACCAATTTCCTAGCTGCACTATATACTATATTATTATACTCAGTTTTAGATAATATCTTTGGGGAAACAGGATAAAGGATACACTGGATCTCACCATATTAGTTCTTGCAACTTCCTATTATATAGTTATCTCAAAATAAAAATTTTAAAGAAATTATTAATATCTTCCTTCTCAAACAGGCATAACCCAATATAAGCTGCCATGGTACACAGTAAAGCCCCTTCTGTACCTGGACAACCATATATTTTATAACAGACTGAATTTAAACTTTTACTAACACTACTTATAATCAATTTAGTGTGTGGGCTGGATTCCCACTTCCAATTTAACACCAGAGATCTAAAAAACCTGTTAACCATCATACCACTCACAAACCAGCAGATACAGAAGTGCCTCCATAAAATCTGGAATTCACAGTCAGCCAGACCTTGGTTTAAACTCTTTGCTCTGCAACCTGACTTACTAGCTTCGTGATAATGATCAAGTCATTGACCCTTCTTATACCTGGTTTGTTATGACACTGAAATAAAAAGACATTGGTGGGAAAACATAGAGCATTTTAGCTGGCAAGTATGTTTCTTCTACTATTCTTTGCACACACACACTGAAACCTGATACATTTCCCATTCCTGCAAATATAACCTAATCATATGTACATGAAACAATGATGAAAATTCTCTGGGAACCCCAGACTCTTCAAGGGAAGCAAATTATTTTAATGAAAGTATTTAATACAAATATTTAACAAGGACTTCCCTGGTGGTCCAGTGACTGAGACTCCTGTGCTCCCAAGGCAGGGGGGCCCAGGTTCGATACCCAGTGGGGAACTTAGATCCCACTTGCCACAACGATGACCCAACACAGCCAAATAAATAAGTATTTTTTTAAAAATAATACAATAATTGTCTAGTTTCTTGTCTGGAGAATTCCATGAACAGAGGAGCCTGGTGGGCTATACAGTTGATGGGGTCGCAAAGAGTCAGACACGACTGAGCAACTGAGCTAGACCTAGAAATGCATGCAAACACATACAAATGAGTACAGGTAAAACAAATGAAATCTGAATAAGACTGATGGATTATATCAATACCAATTTCCTAGCTGCACTATATACTATATTATTATACTCAGTTTTAGATAATATCTTTGGGGAAACAGGATAAAGGATACACTGGATCTCACCATATTAGTTCTTGCAACTTCCTATTATATAGTTATCTCAAAATAAAAATTTTAAAGAAATTATTAATATCTTCCTTCTCAAACAGGCATAACCCAATATAAGCTGCCATGGTACACAGTAAAGCCCCTTCTGTACCTGGACAACCATATATTTTATAACAGACTGAATTTAAACTTTTACTAACACTACTTATAATCAATTTAGTGTGTGGGCTGGATTCCCACTTCCAATTTAACACCAGAGATCTAAAAAACCTGTTAACCATCATACCACTCACAAACCAGCAGATACAGAAGTGCCTCCATAAAATCTGGAATTCACAGTCAGCCAGACCTTGGTTTAAACTCTTTGCTCTGCAACCTGACTTACTAGCTTCGTGATAATGATCAAGTCATTGACCCTTCTTATACCTGGTTTGTTATGACACTGAAATAAAAAGACATTGGTGGGAAAACATAGAGCATTTTAGCTGGCAAGTATGTTTCTTCTACTATTCTTTGCACACACACACTGAAACCTGATACATTTCCCATTCCTGCAAATATAACCTAATCATATGTACATGAAACAATGATGAAAATTCTCTGGGAACCCCAGACTCTTCAAGGGAAGCAAATTATTTTAATGAAAGTATTTAATACAAATATTTAACAAGGACTTCCCTGGTGGTCCAGTGACTGAGACTCCTGTGCTCCCAAGGCAGGGGGGCCCAGGTTCGATACCCAGTGGGGAACTTAGATCCCACTTGCCACAACGATGACCCAACACAGCCAAATAAATAAGTATTTTTTTAAAAATAATACAATAATTGTCTAGTTTCTGCTTCTGATATTACAGTTAAGGAAGATGGAAACATTGGGAGAAAGTGGGTATAGAGCACATGGAAATTCTCTGTACAATTTTTGTAATATTACATGAATCTTTATTTCAAAATAAAAAATGTTTCCAAAAAGAGGGAGATGTGTCACAGTTCTGATGTTATTGAACATATTCATTGCCATTTAAAACTGTAAAAATTTCATTTCTTCCCTCCAGATACTTTAAAACAATTTATTTTAAATCTCAACATTGAGTGGGACCTCAGAAGTTATCCAGATTAGCTGATATAGAACTCACTTGCACAATTTCTCTAACATATTATTATTCAATTTGAATACCTCCATTGACAGGAAACTCACTCACTACCCAAGTAACCCTATCTATTCAGAAGCAGATCTAATACTTTGAAGACTTCTCCTTACATTGACCTGAAATCTTCCTCCATCTACTTGACATCTTTAATTCATATTTTTCCCCACTCCTCATTGCCAAGGAACTAATAAGCATTTTTTTGTGGATTTTCAGTATATTAAACCAATCATTCATTATCCATGTGGATGAGGAAATGAGACAGATAGGTCTCTCTCTTTCATCACTAAAAGCAGATAACTGCTATCATTTCCTATAGAGCCATCAGACCAATAATCAGCAGCATTTAACAAATACAACAACATATAGTGATAATAGGAAATGACAAGGCAGTGCCTTGAATTTACATAACACCTTTTCTTTGAACAGCAGCTAATAACAAGGTCGGTGCCACTGCCTCTTCTTAGAAGCAAGGAGCTTCTTGCAGATACCTTGTCTTTGTTTTGACGTATGTCATTTGGATGGGAAATTTCCAAATGTGTGCTTTGTATTATATATGGCATTATGGAAAGTTAAAGGGGAAAAAATTTCGCAGGGAAGCATCCAGGTGTAAAGAATTAATACTCCTTTGGATTTCCCAGAAATTTACATGTGAAATCCTCATTAATGCTAATGTGAATTCTGGAACCCTGTAAATCTCCCATATCAAGGAAAAAACATACTATCTGGAAGAATTCAACTTATATATTCTATTAACTCTCTGAGATTCCTAACTAATTGATTTTCCTTTTAATCCCTGCCCTGTCCCTGCTGCTGCCCCCACATTGGGAAAAAATGTACTTTTACTAAAAAAATCAATGCAGCTCTCTTTCTCCTTGACCAAGCTCAGAATTGGAACTATAAGTGTGACATGAGCCTTTAAAACCTTCTTTTTGCAGCCAAATCCTTTGCTCTCTCTCATTCCTATGTGACAGCAAGGGCTTCTGGCCCCTGGGGCACTAAGCACTCATTAAAAAAAAAAAAAAAAAAACCTTCTTAGTAATTATTGTTATTATTTTCCATTTGGTAAGTGGCAATATTGTCCATCTAGACTAAAAGGCCACATCCTGTGTCCTTCTCCCAACAGCTCATGAAATCATGCTGATACAGCTTCAAAATATAAACTTCTGTCCTTGGTTGTTTTGGGTAGTGGCTGGGCAGTGGGAAAGCTCTGCTAGATTGCCAGCTTTGGGAAATGTACATGGCAGTTGATCATAGGTGCAAAAGTGGAAGCCGGGATCAGGCATGCTGAGGTAAGTCTCAGAACAGAGTAAAGGGAATTAGCACAAGAGTGTGGCGATACTGGGGGCAGACTAGGGATCCAGTGCTCAAGGCAGAGGCTGGTGTGAGCAGTCCCAAACTGGAGTGAGGGTGAGGAGTCAGAAACAAAAGATCAAAGCAAAGCAACCAGTCAGAAGCAATCAAGCAAGATGGAATCACGGCTCAAAGGCAATTTTAGGCAGTGTTCAGGAAGTCAGTAGTCCAGTAGGTAGATTAGCACCAGGAAGTCATAAACATCAGGGGCGAGAGCAAGGCAGAAAAATTAAAACTGAGGTAAGTAGGTTGACCCCAGGAGGACTACAGAAAGAGAATAAAGGTGAGGCTAAGGCCACAGCAATGAAAAGAGCCTGGGCAACTGAGATATTTTCCCTTCCCCTTTCCTGGTGGCTCAACAATAAAAGAATCCACCTGCAAAGCAGGAGACACAGGTTCAATTAATACTCTTGGACCCAGAATTCAACCTTAGTATATTCTGACCTTAATCTCCCATATCAAGGAAAAACATACTATCTGGAAGAATTCAACTTATATATTCTATTAACTCTCTGAGATTCCTAACTAATTGATTTTCCTTTTAATCCCTGCCCTGTCCCTGCTGCTGCCCCCACATTGGGAAAAAATGTACTTTTACTAAAAAAATCAATGCAGCTCTCTTTCTCCTTGACCAAGCTCAGAATTGGAACTATAAGTGTGACATGAGCCTTTAAAACCTTCTTTTTGCAGCCAAATCCTTTGCTCTCTCTCATTCCTATGTGACAGCAAGGGCTTCTGGCCCCTGGGGCACTAAGCACTCATTAAAAAAAAAAAAAAAAAACCTTCTTAGTAATTATTGTTATTATTTTCCATTTGGTAAGTGGCAATATTGTCCATCTAGACTAAAAGGCCACATCCTGTGTCCTTCTCCCAACAGCTCATGAAATCATGCTGATACAGCTTCAAAATATAAACTTCTGTCCTTGGTTGTTTTGGGTAGTGGCTGGGCAGTGGGAAAGCTCTGCTAGATTGCCAGCTTTGGGAAATGTACATGGCAGTTGATCATAGGTGCAAAAGTGGAAGCCGGGATCAGGCATGCTGAGGTAAGTCTCAGAACAGAGTAAAGGGAATTAGCACAAGAGTGTGGCGATACCGGGGACAGACTAGGGATCCAGTGCTCAAGGCAGAGGCTGGTGTGAGCAGTCCCAAACTGGAGTGAGGGTGAGGAGTCAGAAACAAAAGATCAAAGCAAAGCAACCAGTCAGAAGCAATCAAGCAAGATGGAATCACGGCTCAAAGGCAATTTTAGGCAGTGTTCAGGAAGTCAGTAGTCCAGTAGGTAGATTAGCACCAGGAAGTCATAAACATCAGGGGCGAGAGCAAGGCAGAAAAATTAAAACTGAGGTAAGTAGGTTGACCCCAGGAGGACTACAGAAAGAGAATAAAGGTGAGGCTAAGGCCACAGCAATGAAAAGAGCCTGGGCAACTGAGATATTTTCCCTTCCCCTTTCCTGGTGGCTCAACAATAAAAGAATCCACCTGCAAAGCAGGAGACACAGGTTCAACCCCTGGCTCAGAAAGATCCCCTGGAAAAGGAAATGGCGACCCACTCTAGTTTCCTGCCTGGAAGATTCCATGGAGAGAGGATCCTGATGGGCTATAGTCCATGGGGCCACAAAGAGTTGAACAGGACTTGGTGACTAAAGAACAACAACAAAAACACAAAGGGTTTATATGATTCTAGTAAAGGCAGAAAACAATACTTACATATCCAACTCTAGCTAAACACATAATTGAGAATTTGCGACTGAGACGAGTACCACCCTGTAGCAGAAAGATCTTGGCTTGAACATAAACAGATGCACTGAGGAAAAATCTAAGGAAACAGAAAATCTTGCAATGAGGGCAAAGGCCATACTCTATTCTTTTGAATTCTGCTAGTCAAGAAGACCCCAAGTTGAACTATCTTTAGTCCAACAAATCTACATATTTCTGAAGTGGCTACTGGTGGTAACTACTTAAAACTACTTAAAATTGCAACTTTATACTGAATATATTCTATCTCCAGCCTCTCCACTCTTCTTCATCCTGTTCTCTATTCCTGCCTCCAAGGACTGACCAGGTGTACTATACCAATGGGCTCCCTAACCCTTCTGACTTCCTATTATGTTTGGCCAGAGGGAAGACCAGGAGGACACCTGAGAGAGGAAGGAGAATTCAGCTCCTTATTCACCCAGCTCCCTCCCTGCAGGGTCATCTAGGGTCACTGTGTTTTTTAGAAGGTACAAAATCCTCAATCTCTCCTCCTTCTAGTGACTTCTTCCTCTTTTGACCCTTCAAGACCTATGGGTGATAACTGAATCCTGCTGTACACTATGCTTTATGGTTTAACCTGTATCCTGCCTACACCTTTGTAAATAGCTCCCTTAGGTAACACTCCTCAAAGTATCCTACCTGAGTGGTTCATCTGCCAAGACCATGATTGATTTAAATTGATCAAAATTGCCTAACAACAACAACAACAACAACAAAATTGCCTCCTCCTACCAATATTCTTCTTCCCTGTCTTATTTTTCTCCATAGCACTTATTCTGTGGCTCAACAATAAAAGAATCCACCTGCAAAGCAGGAGACACAGGTTCAACCCCTGGCTCAGAAAGATCCCCTGGAAAAGGAAATGGCGACCCACTCTAGTTTCCTGCCTGGAAGATTCCATGGAGAGAGGATCCTGATGGGCTATAGTCCATGGGGCCACAAAGAGTTGAACAGGACTTGGTGACTAAAGAACAACAACAAAAACACAAAGGGTTTATATGATTCTAGTAAAGGCAGAAAACAATACTTACATATCCAACTCTAGCTAAACACATAATTGAGAATTTGCGACTGAGACGAGTACCACCCTGTAGCAGAAAGATCTTGGCTTGAACATAAACAGATGCACTGAGGAAAAATCTAAGGAAACAGAAAATCTTGCAATGAGGGCAAAGGCCATACTCTATTCTTTTGAATTCTGCTAGTCAAGAAGACCCCAAGTTGAACTATCTTTAGTCCAACAAATCTACATATTTCTGAAGTGGCTACTGGTGGTAACTACTTAAAACTACTTAAAATTGCAACTTTATACTGAATATATTCTATCTCCAGCCTCTCCACTCTTCTTCATCCTGTTCTCTATTCCTGCCTCCAAGGACTGACCAGGTGTACTATACCAATGGGCTCCCTAACCCTTCTGACTTCCTATTATGTTTGGCCAGAGGGAAGACCAGGAGGACACCTGAGAGAGGAAGGAGAATTCAGCTCCTTATTCACCCAGCTCCCTCCCTGCAGGGTCATCTAGGGTCACTGTGTTTTTTAGAAGGTACAAAATCCTCAATCTCTCCTCCTTCTAGTGACTTCTTCCTCTTTTGACCCTTCAAGACCTATGGGTGATAACTGAATCCTGCTGTACACTATGCTTTATGGTTTAACCTGTATCCTGCCTACACCTTTGTAAATAGCTCCCTTAGGTAACACTCCTCAAAGTATCCTACCTGAGTGGTTCATCTGCCAAGACCATGATTGATTTAAATTGATCAAAATTGCCTAACAACAACAACAACAACAACAAAATTGCCTCCTCCTACCAATATTCTTCTTCCCTGTCTTATTTTTCTCCATAGCACTTATTCTGTCTAATCTACTATATACTTTACATTTTTTCTTGCTTATTGTTTGGCTCTCTCAAGCAAAACGTGAGGGTAGGGATTTTGATCTGTTTTATTTATCTTGAACATGGTAAAAATTTATAAATACCTGTTGAATGATTAAGTAAATACATGACTATACAAGGAGGCAAAAATCAGATCACACAAGACCTTGCAGGCAGTAGTTAGGAGTCTGCATCTTATTCTGTATATAGTGGGAACTATTTAAGAAGAATTTCAGGGGCTTCCCTGGTGGTACAGTGGGTAGAGAATCCTCCTTGCAGTGCAGGGGGTACCGGTTCGATCCCTGGCCCAGGAAGATCCCATGTGCTGCAGAGAGGCTAGACCGGTATGTCCAATTACAAGCCAGCGCTCTGAAACGCATGTGCCCAGAGCTGGTGCTCTGCAATGACAGAGGCCACTGTGAGGGGAGGCCCACATAAGCCAAAGAACAAAG
The DNA here is from genome assembly GCA_022376925.1 of Tragulus kanchil. Taxonomy (NCBI): domain Eukaryota; kingdom Metazoa; phylum Chordata; class Mammalia; order Artiodactyla; family Tragulidae; genus Tragulus; species Tragulus kanchil. Next base: position 56,931,304 of record JAIOJX010000001.1, on the reverse strand, counting down.
ATGGACGAAAATAAATAAATAAACAAACCAATAAAAAAAAAAAAAAAGAGGCCAAAAATTTTTAAAAAAGAATTTCATACAAGAGAAAGACTGGATCTTATTTAAGTTTTAAGATCACTCTAAGATCTATGGAAAATGGAAGCTGAGAGATAAGTTATGTCCCTTTAACTGTTCCTTGCAACAGTTCAACTAAAAACCTGGGGTAAGGCAGTGGTGGTGACAGTGGTACAGGAAGGAGAAAAGTGTTACTATGAGGGGGACTTTTTCTGGAGTCTTCTCAAGCTATAGGCTATGAATGGAAACCTGTTCAGTAGTCAGAGATGGACTGGTTTGGCTGAGGCAGTCCTCAGCACCCCAAGCAATGATCTTAGCAGCATTTGCCCACCTTTGAAATGTTCTAGACATTGTGTGCTGGATCTTAGCAATTAAGAACATGTGGATTAAGTTTGAGGGAAAAATCTCACTTGGATGATAATGGACATAGGATTTTCACAAGGGTATTAAAAAATCTTACATTCCTTACACTCAAAACTAAAACATCAAGACTTCCCTGGTGGTGCAGCAGCTAAGACTCTGTACTCCCAATGTAGGGGGTCCGTGTTTGATCCCTGGTCAGGGAACTAGATCCCACATGCCACAACTAAGAGCTCATGGGCCAAAACAAAATAAATAAATAATCCTGCATGCCACGACTAACACCAGCACAGTCAAATAAATAAATATATATATTTTAAAACAACTAAAAAGTCAAACACATAAGAACTTCTGAATAACATGATTTTAAAAGATGAATCCAAGCACTTAAAAACAATGCAATACACTATAGAAACCATTAATCCCAATGGTAATCTACCTGTGCCATGCAGCCAAGAGATTAGTCTTTTTTCTTCCTCTACAGAAAATGTTCTATGATCCCATTAGCTGATAATATGCTTCAAAAAAGTGATTTCATATGCAGACAAATTCCAATTCAGTCACAAGTAACTGTATATCAATGTTTCTGAAATGGAATTAAAGTTTAAAAAATGATAGGACTCCTCTTGTCAAAGTAGGTATTTAGAATATTTTTCCCTAGGAGCTTCCTCAATACACTATCCATTACAGAAAAATGGAATTTTACCTCATCTATTATGCTAGGCAGGTTCAAAGGACTTTCAGGAGACATCGAAGCCCTAAAGTCCCTATTCTTGGTGGATTAAGCTATTTTTCCTAAAAGCCTCTATAATTCCTAACTTTTGAGCATTTGAAATTAGAGTAATACACCAAACTATTCTCTGGGTCATTAGAATATGCAAGACACCCAAGTATAGACTTGCTGGCTTAAAAGGTAAGTTTTCCTAGGATTCCTACAATGATGTCAACCTCCAGAAAAGCCTAAATTAGTTGAGACCTATCTACCCCTGGAGATACAGCTTACATTTTGATTTCTGTGGGATATATGGAATAAAATGCTATTCTTAGAAACTAGTGCTTAAAATAGCAATCCCATAAGAGAGTTAGAAAAAGTCTGGAAGGGAGACATGTGGCACTCTCACTTGGAACAATCAAAGAATACCACTAAAGCCAAAACAGTGCTTCCCAAGGACTTGTTAGTAAACTCAAGTCAGTCCTTGATTTTCCTTGACCAAGGTGAAACAAGAAAAACATGGATGTGTGTGTGCAATGTGTGTCCCAAATGTTAAAATCAGTGACAATTTTTATTGTAAGATTGTGTCCTGCTTCCTTTTTTTAAAATATTTACTCTTTGATAAAATAATAATGGAAACATGCAGTAGGTGAGTTTTCTTTTTGTAATGTCCTCATTTGGCAAGATAAAATATTAGTGGAGGTGGGAGGAATTTTGTTAATTGGTAAAATCTAAATTTGGTTATCACTGGCCTAGATAATTTTTCAGATTCACAAAATATTGAATGATCAAGGTCCTGGACGTAAACACTACTGTCCTTCAGTTTGAGTTTTCATGGCACATGACCTGGACAGTTATTATGGCACTGATGATCTCTGCCCTCCCTCTAGCTTCTGTGACTGTGAGGTTAAAGGAGTGGGGCTCTGCAGCTGATCTTGCCATAGCATTCAGTCACAAGTAACTGTATATCAATGTTTCTGAAATGGAATTAAAGTTTAAAAAATGATAGGACTCCTCTTGTCAAAGTAGGTATTTAGAATATTTTTCCCTAGGAGCTTCCTCAATACACTATCCATTACAGAAAAATGGAATTTTACCTCATCTATTATGCTAGGCAGGTTCAAAGGACTTTCAGGAGACATCGAAGCCCTAAAGTCCCTATTCTTGGTGGATTAAGCTATTTTTCCTAAAAGCCTCTATAATTCCTAACTTTTGAGCATTTGAAATTAGAGTAATACACCAAACTATTCTCTGGGTCATTAGAATATGCAAGACACCCAAGTATAGACTTGCTGGCTTAAAAGGTAAGTTTTCCTAGGATTCCTACAATGATGTCAACCTCCAGAAAAGCCTAAATTAGTTGAGACCTATCTACCCCTGGAGATACAGCTTACATTTTGATTTCTGTGGGATATATGGAATAAAATGCTATTCTTAGAAACTAGTGCTTAAAATAGCAATCCCATAAGAGAGTTAGAAAAAGTCTGGAAGGGAGACATGTGGCACTCTCACTTGGAACAATCAAAGAATACCACTAAAGCCAAAACAGTGCTTCCCAAGGACTTGTTAGTAAACTCAAGTCAGTCCTTGATTTTCCTTGACCAAGGTGAAACAAGAAAAACATGGATGTGTGTGTGCAATGTGTGTCCCAAATGTTAAAATCAGTGACAATTTTTATTGTAAGATTGTGTCCTGCTTCCTTCTTTTAAAATATTTACTCTTTGATAAAATAATAATGGAAACATGCAGTAGGTGAGTTTTCTTTTTGTAATGTCCTCATTTGGCAAGATAAAATATTAGTGGAGGTGGGAGGAATTTTGTTAATTGGTAAAATCTAAATTTGGTTATCACTGGCCTAGATAATTTTTCAGATTCACAAAATATTGAATGATCAAGGTCCTGGACGTAAACACTACTGTCCTTCAGTTTGAGTTTTCATGGCACATGACCTGGACAGTTATTATGGCACTGATGATCTCTGCCCTCCCTCTAGCTTCTGTGACTGTGAGGTTAAAGGAGTGGGGCTCTGCAGCTGATCTTGCCTATCCACTGGCCATGAATGCAACTCAGGAGTTCCCCACCACAGAAGAGACACCTCTGCATTTAACCAGTGTGAAGGGAAGCTGGCTGCCTGTGAATCTATCCAAACTAATACTTTGCAAGGCCATTCATTCCACTGTTGGGCAGCCCAAGTGGTTAGAAAGTGTTTCATTTATATTGAGCTCAAATATTCCATTCTGTGATTTTCACTTGTTGGCCTTGCCTCTGTATACTGAGGCAACACAAGAGTCATGGGAATTCTTCCCTTGCAAAAGCGGAAAACTAGCATATCTACTTCCTTCAAAGTATTTTTTTCCTCCAACTGCTTCTTAGAACACTATTTATTTATTTAGTTTAATTGGAAGATAATTACTTTACAATATTGTGTTGGCCTCTGCCATACATCAATATGAATTTGCATAGGTATACATGTGTCCCCTCCCTCTTGGACCTATCTCCCACCCAATTCCATCCCTCTAGGTTGTCACAGAGCATCGGCTTTGGGTTTCCTGGGTCATACAGCAAATTCCCAATGACTATCTATTTTACATATGATAATGTGTATGTTTCAATGCTATTCTCTCAAATCATCCCACCTTATTCTTCCCCCACTGTGTCCAAAAGTCTGCAGAACACAATTTTTAAGCTTCTACAAATTCTGAAATTAGCCTTCTTCAAGGAAAACTTCTCAATACCCTTTTCATGGCCAGATATGAACCCAGGTGGGGTCTGGCCAATTCTTGTTTTGATACAGACATTTCTTCATTATAAATATTTTTCTGCACATGTTAGTTATGTCAGGGTCATATACAAAGAGCTAAAATATTAGTGGAGGTGGGAGGAATTTTGTTAATTGGTAAAATCTAAATTTGGTTATCACTGGCCTAGATAATTTTTCAGATTCACAAAATATTGAATGATCAAGGTCCTGGACGTAAACACTACTGTCCTTCAGTTTGAGTTTTCATGGCACATGACCTGGACAGTTATTATGGCACTGATGATCTCTGCCCTCCCTCTAGCTTCTGTGACTGTGAGGTTAAAGGAGTGGGGCTCTGCAGCTGATCTTGCCTATCCACTGGCCATGAATGCAACTCAGGAGTTCCCCACCACAGAAGAGACACCTCTGCATTTAACCAGTGTGAAGGGAAGCTGGCTGCCTGTGAATCTATCCAAACTAATACTTTGCAAGGCCATTCATTCCACTGTTGGGCAGCCCAAGTGGTTAGAAAGTGTTTCATTTATATTGAGCTCAAATATTCCATTCTGTGATTTTCACTTGTTGGCCTTGCCTCTGTATACTGAGGCAACACAAGAGTCATGGGAATTCTTCCCTTGCAAAAGCGGAAAACTAGCATATCTACTTCCTTCAAAGTATTTTTTTCCTCCAACTGCTTCTTAGAACACTATTTATTTATTTAGTTTAATTGGAAGATAATTACTTTACAATATTGTGTTGGCCTCTGCCATACATCAATATGAATTTGCATAGGTATACATGTGTCCCCTCCCTCTTGGACCTATCTCCCACCCAATTCCATCCCTCTAGGTTGTCACAGAGCATCGGCTTTGGGTTTCCTGGGTCATACAGCAAATTCCCAATGACTATCTATTTTACATATGATAATGTGTATGTTTCAATGCTATTCTCTCAAATCATCCCACCTTATTCTTCCCCCACTGTGTCCAAAAGTCTGCAGAACACAATTTTTAAGCTTCTACAAATTCTGAAATTAGCCTTCTTCAAGGAAAACTTCTCAATACCCTTTTCATGGCCAGATATGAACCCAGGTGGGGTCTGGCCAATTCTTGTTTTGATACAGACATTTCTTCATTATAAATATTTTTCTGCACATGTTAGTTATGTCAGGGTCATATACAAAGAGCTAAAATCACTACAGTGATCTATTTGTTTGTTCATTATTTCAAGAAACACTACAGACTTCCCGTATGCATGGCACTATGGGCACAGGGGGAGTGTATTAGTCAGAGTTCAGAGAAACATAACCAATGGGATATAAAAGGAGTTTTATTATGAAGAATTGGCTCAGGCAGTTATGGAGGCTAAGAAGTCTCAGAGTTTGCTCTCTGTACACTGGAAACCCAGGAAAGTGCGTGGTTTCATTCAGCCTAAGTCTGAAGATCTGAGAACAAGGGAAATCAAAGATTTTAGTCTTAGTTCAAGGGCAGAAGAAAATGAGATTAGATGTCCCAGCTCAAGCAATTAGGCAGGAAAAAAAAAAGTGAATTCCTCCTTCCTTTGCCATTTTCCCTAGTCATGCCTATGTGACTAGGTTCCCGTGGTGGCCCCTCTGATGCTGGCATTCAAGCTAGTTTTGCTAACTTGAGAAGTCAGTGTTCCTGCTTCCCCCTTCCGCTGCACTTTTCTAACACTATTTAGGCCCTCAGTGGATGGGATCATGCCCACCCTCATTGGGAAAGAAAATCTAATTTAATGAGTCCATCTATTCAAATGATAATCTCATCCACAAACACTTTCACAGACACAGGGAAAACTAACATTTAACTAGATAACTAGATATCCCCTGATCTGGTCAAGTTGACTCATAAAATTCCCACAAGGTGTACATGTTTAAAACATATGTCTTACCCTTAAAGAGCCTTAAAAATAATTCAGAATGGAGAAACATCCAAAAACAGAATAACAAAATAGTCAGCATTTATGAGATACTATTGGCCAACATGGGCTAAAGGCTGTATACGCATCTTAAATGTTTTAATCATCACAATTTTACAAGGGAATTGCTATTACTATCATCTCCATTTTGGAGATGAGGAAGCTGAGGCATGAGACATGAAGAGGTTAAACAAATTACTCGAAATCACACTATTATTACATGGCAGAGCTAGTACCAAATCCTGACAGTCTTACTCCACATCTGAAGCTATTAATCACTATGCTACAGTGCAGAATATAAGTATATAAAACATATTATTAAAGCTAGAACTCTACTTAAATGCCAAGAAATATAAATCAACGTAGAACAATATTAAGGGATGGGGGATATGGATGTGTGGAGGGCTGTTGGTGTGTTTGGAGAAGTAGGTTGAACAGAGAAGGTTTTTGAGAATAAATCAGTCTTAAGCCAGATCCTGAATGAAAAGAAACACAGTTGATTGTCAGACTTGCTATTCCTAACCTCAGTCATTTAGATACAGAAAAGACCTTAATAGGATTTAAAACAATTATCCTATAAGGTTGTCTGCTTCATGGCCTCACATATAAATCTGAAGCAATGCTGGCCACATGCATTCAACAGGGAGACATAATTAAAAGGAAGTAAAGGCTGATTTACAAGACTTTATGAAATGGACCATAAACTTCAGAAATTGGCCATAGCAGTTGGAGATGTAGTTAATCTTGTAGGACTGAAGAGTGAGTTAGCTATTCAGAAGAAAGCACTGATAGAGAAATCAATACATCTTGGATAAGATTCTGGGGGCAAGAATGGTAGAAAAGTAGGGGAGGAGGGATGGGGCATAAAGCAAATTCCTTACAATAGCAAATGAATCGGGCATTAATCACCCCCAAATGTTATTTAAGATATTGTTGAAAATCACTAAAACTTTTCCCTTCACAGAAAATGCATCACTTAAAGTTAATGAAGTTTATCTAGTTTTATCATCATTTTGATGGCCTTTCTCTCAGTTTATACTTTTTAATCACTAAATGGCATTACTCTTACTTTCTATCCTCAGTCTTTGAATTTCTATACTACATGTGAGAAATTTTAAATAAAAAAGAAGAATGACGGTTATGTTTGAAATACAGTTCCGTTTCCTTTCAGAACCATGATTCTTCTGTAAGTCGTTTGTACAAGTAATCAAACAATTACTTTTCAGCAAACCATGGTTTTGATCCTGGAGCTTTTCACTTCTTTTCAGCCAGCTTAGGCTAAAATTAACTATGAAAATGAAAGTCACTTTATGAAGCTATTCATGGTATGTTCTTTCACCTATTATTAGCGCATGAAAAAATAACTGATTCAGCAAAGAGTTTCTTTTAAAAAATTTAAACCATTAGGTTTTTAGTTTCTTTGGGGTGTCAACTAAAAAAAGATGAACAATGTGAGAGTTGTGGGTTAAGATTTATTTGGGGCATAATTAGGATTGCAACCCAGGAGGCAGCAGCTCAGATGGTTCTGAGAGCTTGCTCCAAAGAGGCAGTGGAGAAAAATCTAGGATTTTGGTGAAAGGGGAGTTCAAATGCCATTAAACAAAAGGTTTTATTTTACAAATGGTTTTCGGTCAATCATGAGGATGTGATGTCTTTATGAAGGAATTTAGCTCTTTTCTAGGTGTGAGGAGATACAAGGAAGGATTGAGATGGTAAAATCTGTTCCTAAAAGCCATTGACCTATCTAAAGACCTGGCCCACCAGATTCCTTAGAGCACAGAGTGCTGCGCCCCACCCTGATTTCCTTCAGGGGGTACTGAAAGTCAGCAGCTCCAGTCTCTGCAGAGGCAGATTGCAAATGCCCTTTTTGTCCAGTCACTGGCAATGTAATTGGTAAATGCCAATTTGTAGTTGATAGGGGCTAATTTATGCATTGAAGATATTTAAGAGAGGTGAACATCCCCCCTAGCACAGCATGGCTACATTTCTATAACAACAACAAGCATTCCAATAAAAGTGAAATTTTTCCATTACCCAGGGTGTTTCAAATAGCCAGACTGCTTACAGTGTTTAGTAGAACACCTTGGCTATAATTTTTCCTACTGATCATCCTTGTTCACCAAGCACTTGGAATCTGTCATAAGCTGTACTGTTCCTCCTGATGGCATGGCCACATCTTACATCCCAGCTCCGAAAAGGCAGAAACTGTATCTCTATATTGCATCACCGGAGTCTAGCATAAAAGCTAATCTCAGTTGATGCAGATGGTCAGAATGTGAGTAAGTGTCCTTCAAAGCTCTCAGAGATCAACAAATTAAGAATGAAATGAGCTAAATAAAACTTTACATTTGCATAGATTTCTACACAGGATCGTTTTCTTTAGTCATGCCCTGCAAATAGCACCTCCCCACAAAATGTAACCAGAATATATAAAGTCCAACAAAGTGGAAGCTTCAGAACAATACAACCAAACATCCAAGCAATAAACTTCCATTCATCTTCAGTTATATTTCGAGTCCTGTGCTGGGTACTGGGGGTTAAGGGAAAAAAATCAAAATATGATCCATTTTCTCAAAGTGCTTTCTAACCAATAAAGAGACAGACAAGTAAATGAGCGATCCTTGACCGTCTCTCACGAAGCCAGGTCATGAAGGCTGTATTGCAGCAGCGTGCCAAACTGCACAACCTTAACAGGATTCAAATCTAATCCCAGTCTGCTTTGACCTAAACAGACCTGCCACTGCACTGTCTGAACGGCCTTCACAAAAAGAGAAAACTGCCACAGGGGAAGACCATTCCAACTTACTTATGCCCGTGAGGCAAACCAGGTAAACAGTTTGTAAAAGTTGAGGTAGAAAATGAAGAGGACAGAAGCAGACTGAGGATGCCCAGTTTATCACTTTTCTGCTGCATATAATGAAGCTGGAATTAGGTAAGTCAACGTTAGACTCCTCAAAACAGTTACTGGAGCTGATGGATGCAATTGTTAGACATTCTCATGCGCAGACATTATGTTCAACAGATGGTGGTTTTCAATCTATATTTCAATTAGAAGTTAACCATACTCCAGGATTAGTGAACTTAAGAACTTTGGTTTTTGAAAAATCTCTTTATCAGCATCTGGACCAGGCTGCTTAGATTCCCTGTCGAACTTACCCCCAGTCTAAGAAAACTGCTGCCACCTGCTGATAAGAATGAAAAATAATTCCCTTCTCCACCCACACCCCTCCAACAAATAACAGCTAAAATGCCCGAAAGGGTTCAAATTTCCCATGCTGCAGATTGTAGTCAATTCTTTTCCTTTTAATTTATTATATCCCTATTTCTTTCTTAGTGGAATTTTTCTTATGGAGAGGGTTTTGTTTTGGTTTGGTTTTAGGGGTTAAATTAAGATTTTTTTTTAAAAAAAAGGCTCAGCTGAGTATTTGCTCTTCCTGTCATTCGCTAGTGGTTCAGCCCGTAAAGAACCTGCCTGCCAATGTAGGAGCCACAGGAGATGTGAGTTTGATCCCTGGGTTAGGAAGATCCCCTGGAGGAGGGCATAGCAAGCCATTCCAGTATTCTTGCCTGGAGAATCCCATGGACAGAGGAGCCTGGCAGGCTGCAGTCCATGGGGTTGCAGAAGAGTTGGACAGGACTTACTGACTAAATAACAGTTGGATACTAAATGCCCCTGTGAATCAAAGGGTGTTTTCCCCTGTCATGAATACTGAGCTTTGTATTTTATAAAAACAGTTGGGGGACTTCTTTGGTGGTCCAGTGGCTAAGACTCTGTGCTCCCAATGCTGGGGGCCCAGGTTCAATCTCTGGTCAGGGAACTCGATCCCACATGCTATAACTTAGACCCATCTGTAGCCCAAGAAATAAATAAATATTAGAAAAATAAAAACAGTTGGGATATACTAATGCAATTTTCTCTAGGACAAAATATTTTGAATGTGGTTCATGCCTCTAACTCCATGATGCTCCTCTAAGGTCCTGGGTGACCTTATTTCTTTCCCACAGTGGCGAAATGCCATGAATGACTATTTTCTCAGTAAGAAAATTCCGGCTAATTTTCCTGAAGCAATGGTTTCATCTGAGCGTTCTAGCTGAAAATTGGAGCTCTTACATCTTTACCTCTGAGAGTGGTGATGACAGTATTCTCTCGCGGCCTCAAGCACGAAATACTCTGATTTGGACCTCTATACCTTCTCACGTCAGATGATGTTACCCTATTAAGAAAAGGCAACCTACTAAGATCAACAAGCACCAGCTCACTCTCAAATTTGCCTTTCTTCATGGTTCCTCTGACCCTGAACTGCCAGCCTGCTTTCTAGTTTGTTTGTCCCATTGGTGTATGGAGAGGTCAGCTCTGTTCCTTCTTTCCTGGACCTGAACTTGTATTAACTGTCACTCTCTTTTCACTTGGAGCCTCTTCTGTTTTTCACCTCTACGACTGCCTAACATCTGAGATCCCACAACCTACAGAGAGAAAAAAATTCAATGCAACCAGGTTTTAAACGATGAATTACTTTCAAAGAGCATTTACTTCACATCTTCTCACAACAACTTAAGTAGGTGGGTGTGGTGAATATTATTAGTCACAGTTTTCCATGTGGAAATGAGGGCTTGGGAGGTCAAGTGAGCAAAGGTCACACAGTAAGTCAGTGATGGAACATATTACAGCTTCTAAACTGATTGAGGAACTTCTCAACTCAGGCATGTTTCCACATGGGCAACATGAAATATGAGTCCCAAACCCTAGTACAAAAAACTATTTTTATGTTCCTCTCTGACCGTAACAAGGAGGTGGTTTATTATAGTGGTGAAGAGCTTTGATGCGAGAGCCAAACCCCCACGATGCTGAAATCATAAATCACAGCACTGGCACTTCCTTACTAGCTGTGTGACCTTCAGCAAGTGATTTCACCTCTCTGTGCATCCGTTTTCTCCTTATAACCTGGAGGAAATAACTGAGCCACCTCTCTTCATTGTGGTGAGGGTTATATGAGTAAGACCTAGTTGCTTATCCCATTGCCTGCCACACAGTAAGAACACAATAATGCTAACTATTATTATTATGGCAGGGGTCTAGGGCTGTAATAGGTCCACTACTGATTTAGTTCTGTTAAGGGAGATTCTGTATTAAAGAGATCATTTCTGATCTTTGCTTCAGGTCAGCTGAGTTCACCAGAGTACAACTACAGTTGTGGGTCTTTGTTCGCTGGTAAACACTCCACTGGTTGTTCTGTCCATATCAATACATCCATGAAAGGCTATTTACTTTCGCCCTCAAGCACGAAATACTCTGATTTGGACCTCTATACCTTCTCACGTCAGATGATGTTACCCTATTAAGAAAAGGCAACCTACTAAGATCAACAAGCACCAGCTCACTCTCAAATTTGCCTTTCTTCATGGTTCCTCTGACCCTGAACTGCCAGCCTGCTTTCTAGTTTGTTTGTCCCATTGGTGTATGGAGAGGTCAGCTCTGTTCCTTCTTTCCTGGACCTGAACTTGTATTAACTGTCACTCTCTTTTCACTTGGAGCCTCTTCTGTTTTTCACCTCTACGACTGCCTAACATCTGAGATCCCACAACCTACAGAGAGAAAAAAATTCAATGCAACCAGGTTTTAAACGATGAATTACTTTCAAAGAGCATTTACTTCACATCTTCTCACAACAACTTAAGTAGGTGGGTGTGGTGAATATTATTAGTCACAGTTTTCCATGTGGAAATGAGGGCTTGGGAGGTCAAGTGAGCAAAGGTCACACAGTAAGTCAGTGATGGAACATATTACAGCTTCTAAACTGATTGAGGAACTTCTCAACTCAGGCATGTTTCCACATGGGCAACATGAAATATGAGTCCCAAACCCTAGTACAAAAAACTATTTTTATGTTCCTCTCTGACCGTAACAAGGAGGTGGTTTATTATAGTGGTGAAGAGCTTTGATGCGAGAGCCAAACCCCCACGATGCTGAAATCATAAATCACAGCACTGGCACTTCCTTACTAGCTGTGTGACCTTCAGCAAGTGATTTCACCTCTCTGTGCATCCGTTTTCTCCTTATAACCTGGAGGAAATAACTGAGCCACCTCTCTTCATTGTGGTGAGGGTTATATGAGTAAGACCTAGTTGCTTATCCCATTGCCTGCCACACAGTAAGAACACAATAATGCTAACTATTATTATTATGGCAGGGGTCTAGGGCTGTAATAGGTCCACTACTGATTTAGTTCTGTTAAGGGAGATTCTGTATTAAAGAGATCATTTCTGATCTTTGCTTCAGGTCAGCTGAGTTCACCAGAGTACAACTACAGTTGTGGGTCTTTGTTCGCTGGTAAACACTCCACTGGTTGTTCTGTCCATATCAATACATCCATATGAAAGGCTGGCAGCTTACAATGACGTCAGTTGTGCACAGCATAGCCAAACACAATGAGATAATGCTGGTGACCTAGCAATAACTCTCCAGTGAATGCTGAATTGGGGGAAGACCTTTGAGGTGACGGTCACTGGGGCAGCAGTTCATGGAACAGCTCCTATAAGCAATGACAGCCAGGTGCCAACCGGGCTACCAGCTGCAAAATCTCTCTCCATCCCCTGGGCACCAACAGATTTCCTTGAATGCTGTGTCTGCCTGAGACCTGAGACTCTGGGTATTTATAGGCAAGGTAGTATCACTCTACTCTAGACATATCACAGATCAAATCCTGTTGCCCAAGACATAAGAATTCCAGGCAAAACTTCCTATTACAGACGTAAGAATCCAACAGGAATACTGATCGTATTCCACAACCCCAGTACTATGAAGGTAGCACAAGAACTGAAAGAACAGGATTTTCCAAATCAAATTCCAAAGCTTCACCCTGTTCCAAGTACACTTACATAATAGGAAAACATTCTGTATTTCTCCCAAGGGGAAAAATGGGTAACATTTTACCATGATGGGAATTTGTCTCCATGGTGCATTGACGCCAGGTGAAATTCCAAAGCGAATTGCAGCTGCAGTACCCAGAGAGGTACATCTGCAAGAAATTGACTAGGCAGAAGGAAGAAAAAAATCTTCATGACATTCTCCCCAAAGGGAAATTTCTGTAACCTTTTTCTGACAGGCAAGTAATAAGTATTCACACAGGAGCATACTGCTTATATTCCCCTGACAGGCAAGAATGTTTTTAACTCTGGCAAAAATTATGGAGGATAAACTGCGGGTATATTTCTTGTGCTAATCCAGGTGCAAGATTTCATTGCTTGAGTGAAGCCAAAGGCAAAGAGTCAATAAAGTACTCAAAGACTATAATAGAAGGAAAAAGTAGATCTTGTGGTGAAGACAAAGGGCTCCTAGGTACTTAAGCTGGCTTCAGTCTCTAGAAAATAGACAAACCTTTTGGGCACCTCTCTACTTCTCTCTATCCTAGAGAAATGGGCCTATCAAGAATAAGAATGGTCCTGTAGATCATGGCACCTGTCCATCAAGGAGCCATATGATAGTGGAATCCTCTTCTTGTGATGATATTCTTTTATTTTTAAAAATGGATGGATGGATGGATGGATAAATGATAGATGGATAGACAGATAGAAATAGCAGCAATAATACTAAAAGTTATCCTTGAGAACTAAAACGGAAATAATATCCAAGTTTCTTGGCCAGGCTAAGGGAACCTTATTGAGTTGCTAGTACTCCCTGACAACGGTAACCATCAGTTAAAAGGAATTCTAACAAGAAAAGAAATGTCAGCAGAAACTTCATGGTGACTGACAGACATTAGTGAAAGATGTACTCTTATCTCTGCCTGCATGTGACTGTGCCTGTTAGATTATTCACTGGAAGGATACACTGGCTGCGTCTGAACTGTGTATCTAGGCACTACTGTGTCCTGCTCTGTGAGGCTAATGGTCTGGGTTTCAGTGGTCATCCAGCTGCTTGTAGGATGGCTTCAGCAGGCTCAAGACATATTAAGTATTTGCATGATATGTGGGTCTAAAAAGACTGAGTAAGGCAGTGGAGGTAGGACCTGCCTGCTGTGATGGCAAGAAGCAGCAAATATGCCTTTATTCTTCCTGTTACTCTCTCCAGTGATTCTTTCCAGAGATGTGGTTTGATAAGTTGACATCTCATTTTTCAAATCCTTGTTCTTGTTCTTCACTTAAAATTTCTCCTTCCTTCTCAATTCTTTATTCCCATCTGTCCTATTACAAATTCCATTTCTTTAGCTGTCCACCATTTCTGGTTCTCTGGAGGATATACCTTTTCTGAAGCTGCTCAAGATGGGGTGCAATAAATTGATGCAGCCACTATGGTAGACAGTATGGACATTCCTCAAAAAACTCAGAATAGAACCACCATATGACCCAGCTATCCCACTACTAGGCACATACCCTGAGGAAATCAAAATTGAAAAAGACACATGTACCTCATTGTTCATTGCAGCACTATTTACAATAGCTAGAATATTGAAGTAACCTAGATGCCCATCAACAGATGAATGGATAAAAAAGTTGTGGTACATTATATACAATGGAATATTACTCCTCCATAAAAAGAAATGCATGAATAAGTTCTAATGAGGGGGATGAACCTAGAACCTATTATACAGAGTGAAGTCAGTCAGAAAGAGAAAGATAAATATAGTATACTGACACATACATATGGACTCTAGAAAGATGGTACTGATAAATGCATATGCAGAGAAGCAATGGAGAAACAGACATAGAGAATAGGCTTATGGACATGGGGGGAGGGAGGAATGGGAGAGATGTATGGAAAGAAACTTACATTACTATATGCAAAATAGACAACCAGTGAGAATCTGCTGTAAGACTAAAGGAACTTACACAGGGGCTCTGCAACGACCTAGAGGGGTGGGATGGGGAGGGAGATGGGAGGGAAGTTCAAGAGGGAGGGGTCATGTGTAGACCTATGGCTGATTTGGTTTATGTATAGCAGTAAACAACAAAACTCTGTAAAAGTAAAAATAAATAAATTAATTAAATCATTAAAATAAATAAACTGATAAAAAAATATGCAGTGTAAAGTGCAGCTTCCCCAAGTTTCCAGGGGTGTCACTTGGCCCCAGAGATTCTGAGGAATGCTCCTCCTGCACTGAAGCAGAGAGTGTTCCATTTGATCAGCTTTTCCAGCCTGAAAGCTATTATAGTAATGTTGTGTTTTTATGCAATGTTAATAAGTTCACATTTGTTGCTGAGTAATGGGTTACTCAAGCTCTTGCGTGCAAAGTCATTTCATTCATGTTCGACTCTTTGCCACCCCATGGACTGTAGCCCACCAGGATTCTCTTTCCACGGGATTCTCCAGGCAAGAATACTAGAGTGGGTTGCCGTGCCCACCTCAGGGATCTTCCCAACCCAGGGATCAAACCTGCATCTCTTACTGTCTCCTGCATTGGCAGACAGTTTCTGTACAGAATAGAACCACCATATGACCCAGCTATCCACTACTAGGCACATACCCTGAGGAAATCAAAATTGAAAAAGACACATGTACCTCATTGTTCATTGCAGCACTATTTACAATAGCTAGAATATTGAAGTAACCTAGATGCCCATCAACAGATGAATGGATAAAAAAGTTGTGGTACATTATATACAATGGAATATTACTCCTCCATAAAAAGAAATGCATGAATAAGTTCTAATGAGGGGGATGAACCTAGAACCTATTATACAGAGTGAAGTCAGTCAGAAAGAGAAAGATAAATATAGTATACTGACACATACATATGGACTCTAGAAAGATGGTACTGATAAATGCATATGCAGAGAAGCAATGGAGAAACAGACATAGAGAATAGGCTTATGGACATGGGGGGAGGGAGGAATGGGAGAGATGTATGGAAAGAAACTTACATTACTATATGCAAAATAGACAACCAGTGAGAATCTGCTGTAAGACTAAAGGAACTTACACAGGGGCTCTGCAACAACCTAGAGGGGTGGGATGGGGAGGGAGATGGGAGGGAAGTTCAAGAGGGAGGGGTCATGTGTAGACCTATGGCTGATTTGGTTTATGTATAGCAGTAAACAACAAAACTCTGTAAAAGTAAAAATAAATAAATTAATTAAATCATTAAAATAAATAAACTGATAAAAAAATATGCAGTGTAAAGTGCAGCTTCCCCAAGTTTCCAGGGGTGTCACTTGGCCCCAGAGATTCTGAGGAATGCTCCTCCTGCACTGAAGCAGAGAGTGTTCCATTTGATCAGCTTTTCCAGCCTGAAAGCTATTATAGTAATGTTGTGTTTTTATGCAATGTTAATAAGTTCACATTTGTTGCTGAGTAATGGGTTACTCAAGCTCTTGCGTGCAAAGTCATTTCATTCATGTTCGACTCTTTGCCACCCCATGGACTGTAGCCCACCAGGATTCTCTTTCCACGGGATTCTCCAGGCAAGAATACTAGAGTGGGTTGCCGTGCCCACCTCCAGGGGATCTTCCCAACCCAGGGATCAAACCTGCATCTCTTACTGTCTCCTGCATTGGCAGACAGTTTCTGTACCACTAGCGCCATCTTGGAAGCCCTTAGCTCTGTAATTAATTGCATTTTACCTGGAAACACTTCGGAGACAATGTGGCCCCCAGACGTACTTCAATAATGAAAATATCTGACACTTAGTCAGGCCAGGGAGAAATCCTTTCGGTCAAGGCAAAACCTTGGGATAGGACAGGGGCCTCCAGATCATACCTCCATCAGCATTCAGTAACAAGACTGGTCCAGATCACAAGCCCACCACTTGTTAGGAGTCATCGGGATTCTGCTATGTCCATCCCTGAAAAAAACAGGGCAGTGTGAGAAGGTGCCAGCCAAGCCGAACTCTGAAATTCACAAGACTAAATGCCATCTGTCCCACTGAAAGAACACCAGTGTTTTCTACTTTAAAATGATTAATAAATATGTGATAAATTCTGTGAAAAGCATACATAAGTCACCCATTACTAGGAATAATTAAGAAACCAATTAATTATAGCAATTCCAATCACAAGACCCTCACAAGTTTCTAAGCCAACTTTTCAGCTCACTCCTATGGGGTAGGAATAGAAGTATCATTATGCCAAGCTGTTTTTTTTTTTAACCAAGTGCTTGAGGAGGCGCTTGAGTTTAATTGCAGCCAACCAACCTACTTCCTAGGAGCCGTTAGGCAGGTGTGGAGCAGGGGAAAGGCAGGATGTGGGCGTGAGATGAATTAAGTCCTTCCCAATGCGTGCTAATGTGCTTTCAGCTACCTTTGCCTTACCCAAGAAGATTTTAAAGGGTCAAAACAAACTGAATTCCCCTACTGCAGTGAAATGTTTGTTTTCAAATCCTTTCATGCTTGGTAAAGGGATTTAGGGGTAAAGGCATGTCCAGTTAAGAGCCTGGATAATCAAAGGTCACATAGAAATATGTACAAGGCATCTTGAAATGTCGATATGATTCATGAGACAATTTACCTAGAAGACTGCATATACATCTAGTGCCCATGCATTAATTCTGGGTAATGGTGAGCCTGAAAAAAAAATTCTAGAAGAATTATGATGATAACTCCCAGAAATTGTCAGTCTGCTTTGGTTAGCTTGGTCCCCTCCATGTTAACATTACAGTAAAAGCTCTAGCAGATAAACCCTGAAATCTCAGTAGCTAAACACCAATAGAAATCTTACTCAAGCAATATCTAAAACTTAGGCTCCTTATGGGTAAGGGTTATTCAGAGTGACTTGGGCACCCTCACTGGAGGAATCTGTACCAGCTTCACTCTGTTAATTTCAAGATTGCCTAAGGCATCGGGATCAAGCCAGTGGATAGAAGAGAAATAGGGCATGATCACGTAGGGTGATTCTATGGGTAAAGACTAAAAAGGGCACACAAAGTAAATCCACACTCCATTGGCTAGAACTCAGTTAAATGGCCATGCATCACTGTGTGAAAACTAGGAAATGAAATCCCTGTGTCTAAAAAGAAAATTGATGAATAACTAACCAGTCTCTGCAACATATCCCATTCTCATCCCCACCTCCAATAACCCTTTTCTGAATCTCCTCCCACCACCTCTTCTCCAAATTCAGCACACCTTTCCAGGCTCCAGTTAAACCTTTCCTGGTCACCTCCTGCCTTTACATGTCTTCCCATTTTTCACAGATATTTTTAGCCCACTGCTACCAAACTATAGATTAGGCACTTCCAGCAGCAGAATAACCTAGACATCTTGATCAAATGCAGATTCCTGAGCATCACCCATACCCTGAAAAATGAGGCCATCTGGAGTTCAGGATATCTGTGTGTTTAACAGAGATCTCAGGAGATTCTAAAGCACACTAACCTATGAGGTCACTGATATAGGAGGCTTGCCATCTCTGCTCTTGATTCTATGAGATTTATTATGTTTCTCTAAATTTTTTCCCATCTCCAAGCAATCTCCAACAAAATCTCAGTCTTTCTGTAGGCTGAGGTGATGACTTTTTTTTCTTTTATTTTCCCCCCAGTCTCTGACACTGCATTGGGCACATAATATAAGCTCCAAATGTATTGCCATGTTGATTGTGGATTGATCAATGAAATGGAGAGCTGACAAGTAAAATACACTAGACAAGGGAATTTTTCAAACAGGAAAGATAAAGGGCAAGAAGGGACACCATGGGAGTGCAGAAAATCATGAAAGGCCAAGTTGGAGGGAAGAAGAACCGGGTCATAACTTCCTGGTAATACTAGAATTCGTTGCCCCTCATCTAATAATAACAAAAAACAGCCAATCACATTCAAAAAAAGGATCAAAAGAAGCAAAAGGAAGGACTACTTTGCACCATTTTTAATGAACCCAAAGAATTTGTTCCCATCAAAAGAGAATATATACAATAAATTTCAAAGTATATATAAATAATTTGCAAACTGTACATGAAATACAGGGAACTAATAGAAGCTGGAAAGTTGGAGGACATCCCTAATCCATGAGAGTACTGATATCATTGACAGAAGACATGCCCACTCTTTAAGTATGCCCTTGTACCCTTCTGAAAATGGAATGTTTTTCTGAACTATGGGAAAGACCAGGTATATTTGCAGGAGCAGAGTTGTGGCAAAATTGGATAAAACCTGTGCAACCGATGATAAACATTTAGACTGGGTTACTATCTGCCTATGTGGCCATGAGTTCATAAAATAAGCCACGGGTACTCTGAGCCTATTTCAGTGTTTAACTCTGCTCTCTCCATGGCTGCTGCTAAGTCATGTTCAAGTCTAGGTGACCCTATGGCCTGTAGCCCACTCTGCTTCTCTGTCCATGGGATTCTCTAGGCAGGAATACTGGAATGGGTTGTCATGTCATCATCCAGGGGATCCTCCTGACCTAGGGATCAAACCACATCTCCTGTGTCTCCTGCATTGGCATGTGGGTTCTTTACCACTAGCACCATCTGGGATGTGTCCATGAGTTCATAAAATAAGTGACAGGTACTCTGACGATATTTTAGTGTTTAACTTTGCTCCTTCATTTTCCTTCTATTCTTGATCCTGCTCTCCCCCAAACAAATTCTGCCCTGCTTCTGAGCCTTTGTTTTCATCTCCTGTTTCTGATTGTATTCTCACTCCTCCTACTCAAAAAAAAAAAAAAAAAAGCCTTGGCTTTTACTTGCATTTTTGACACTCGATAAGTATAAGACTCCCATTTATTGTCATTTTGGACATAAGACTTTGTCATACCCAAACTGAGTCCTGAGGTCCACACCCTAGCACTCACACTGGGCCCACCTCACCCCTTGGGAAGGAGGAATCCATCAACCGCAGAACACCTGGAAGTTTTCAGAGATACTACCTTCTATTCCTTCCCTATTCTAAAATGACAGAATAAAGATTGCTATAAGGGATTCCCTTGTATATCAGCTGGTAAAGAATTCACCTACATTGTAGGAGACCCTGGTTTGATTCCTGGGTCAGGAAGATCCCCCAGAGAAGGGACAGGCTACCCACTTCAGTATTCTTGGGCTTCCCTGGTGGCTCAGAGGTAAAGAATCTACCTGCAGGGCTTCCCTGGTGGTCCAGTGGGTGAGGGCACCGCCTTGCACTGCAAGGGGCGCCGGTTCCATCCTGGCCTGGGAAGATCCCACGTGCGCGGAGCGGCTGGACTGATGTGTCCGATTACCGAGCTGGAGCTCTGGGCTGCTAAAGCTAATTAAAATGTTTACCAAGTCATTTAGACTGGGTTACTATCTGCCTATGTGGCCATGAGTTCATAAAATAAGCCACGGGTACTCTGAGCCTATTTCAGTGTTTAACTCTGCTCTCTCCATGGCTGCTGCTAAGTCATGTTCAAGTCTAGGTGACCCTATGGCCTGTAGCCCACTCTGCTTCTCTGTCCATGGGATTCTCTAGGCAGGAATACTGGAATGGGTTGTCATGTCATCATCCAGGGGATCCTCCTGACCTAGGGATCAAACCACATCTCCTGTGTCTCCTGCATTGGCATGTGGGTTCTTTACCACTAGCACCATCTGGGATGTGTCCATGAGTTCATAAAATAAGTGACAGGTACTCTGACGATATTTTAGTGTTTAACTTTGCTCCTTCATTTTCCTTCTATTCTTGATCCTGCTCTCCCCCAAACAAATTCTGCCCTGCTTCTGAGCCTTTGTTTTCATCTCCTGTTTCTGATTGTATTCTCACTCCTCCTACTCAAAAAAAAAAAAAAAAAAGCCTTGGCTTTTACTTGCATTTTTGACACTCGATAAGTATAAGACTCCCATTTATTGTCATTTTGGACATAAGACTTTGTCATACCCAAACTGAGTCCTGAGGTCCACACCCTAGCACTCACACTGGGCCCACCTCACCCCTTGGGAAGGAGGAATCCATCAACCGCAGAACACCTGGAAGTTTTCAGAGATACTACCTTCTATTCCTTCCCTATTCTAAAATGACAGAATAAAGATTGCTATAAGGGATTCCCTTGTATATCAGCTGGTAAAGAATTCACCTACATTGTAGGAGACCCTGGTTTGATTCCTGGGTCAGGAAGATCCCCCAGAGAAGGGACAGGCTACCCACTTCAGTATTCTTGGGCTTCCCTGGTGGCTCAGAGGTAAAGAATCTACCTGCAGGGCTTCCCTGGTGGTCCAGTGGGTGAGGGCACCGCCTTGCACTGCAAGGGGCGCCGGTTCCATCCCTGGCCTGGGAAGATCCCACGTGCCGCGGAGCGGCTGGACTGATGTGTCCGATTACCGAGCTGGAGCTCTGGAGCGCATGCGCCCAGAGCTGGTGCTCTGTGACAACAGAGGCCACCGCGATGGGAGGCCCACAAGAGCCAGAGAACAAAGACGGATGAAAATAGAGAAATGAAAGACCAATGGAAGTGACCCGCCCACCCCCTCCCTCCCCAACCTGCCCACCCCCAAAAATAAATAAATAAATAAATGTTTAAAAAAAAAAAAAAAGAATCTACCTGCAGTGTGGGAGACCTGGGTGTTCGATCCCTGCACTGGGAAGATCTCCTGGAGAAGGGAAAGGCTGCCCACCTCTAATATTCTTGCCTGGAGAATTCCATGGTTTGTCCATGGGTCGCAAAGAGTCAGACACAACTGAATGACTTCACTTTCACTTTCATAAGACAATAGCCTTGAACTCACCTGAACTGAACAGGGGAGTGGAGAAGGAAAGAATATTTAGCTCTTTAACACGGGAAAATCTCTTCCATTTCTCAGTTCCTTGATCAGGGGCCTATATAATCAGGGACTTCATAAGTACAGTCTGCATTCATAGTATCTTACATGTATGCAGTGTTTACTTTGTGCCAAGCATCATGCTACTTTACATTTATTATCTAATTTCATCCAGAAGATGACCTATGAGGTAGGCAGTATCATCATTCTTTACAAAAGAAGAAACCAAGGCTCAAAGAAATTAGATTAACTTGCCCACAGTCACACAGCTGGGAACCAGCTGAACTTCAATACACACTTGTGTGATTCCAGAGCCCACACAATGACCACACTTAACTGCTAAATGATACATCATGGGTATCACTGGAGGCAGTTCACAGTAAAGAAATTCCAAGGAGGCATTATGAGTAGGTCAGTTTCACCAGGACATTGTGAATGGATATAAGCTTTCTGAAGACAGGGACCACATGCAATCTGTACATGAGAATTAAGAAATCAATATTAACAAAGTTCCAGCTGGTAAAAGATACTGGAAAAGGTGCTCACTGCTTAAAATAACTCATTTCAGATTCTGACTGAAGGATAAAGAGTGAAGTTTGTGTTGAGAGGAAGGTGAAAAGAAAAGATCTGAAAACTATATCCAGAACAGGCTTAATCTGAAGATTCAGAGAAAGCATTTTCTCTGAACGATCTTTTACATGCACCGAAACCAGATATAGCACTCTAGGATGAAAATTTTCATAGCTTTGTCTTTTAATACATGAGAATGAGGGGAAAGCCAGAGAAGAGAAGAGAACTGGCATATCATGCAGTCTCTTAATTGGGACGCTATAAAACCTACATTATCAAAGATGGGGCAACAGCTTTAAAAATCATCTTTAACAACTCCAATGAGTCAAGCTCTTAAAATTTCACAAGCCCAACAATAGGAGTATTACAGTATTTGCTCCTAAAAATGTGTCTCAAATTGCTTTAAGAAATTCTTTTAGTCCTAAAGTGACTGGGTAATAGCTATCACTATATCTGTATATTATGACATTGGTTCGGGATGAGAAATATTCTTAAAATAGTTTAAAGGTCAGAGCCATTTTCTGGAGAGTGAAATAAAATGTTATTTAAATGAAATCAACTGACTGCTTAGAAATAAAGATATAAATAAAGCTCATAAATGTATTTTGTTTCTATTAAGGTTTTCAGTATCCTAATAGATGGATAAAGAAGCAAAGGAAAAAATATTTGTTAATTTCCCATCATTGCTCAAGCAAAATAGAACAGACTCTTACATAAAACCTTCTGGATAAATTACCAGTTTACATTTTCCAAATGTCCTTGATGCCAACTTATCATGTACAAATGAAATTTCACTAACTATATTCTATTTTCGTATCTCTTGGAGAATGTAAAATGTTAGAAGATTCTTGGTTTTAAAGCAATTTAAGCCACCAATTCCTTTTTAGATCACACTAATAATGAGTGAACATTTAAGCAACTGCTTTAGTGGCAAATAATAGTGGAATCATAATCACAGCAGTCTTCAGCAGAAATCTCAACTGAATTCAAGGGAGAAATGCCCAAGAAAAACTTCTCATTACTTTTTCAGTCATCACCATCATCATTACCATCCTGCATGTGCACGTGCATGTGTATCAGAGCAGGAGAGAACACACAAGACAGCAAGAGACACAGAAAGACAACACTCGTGGCATAAAATGTACTTTTCAGATTTGACAAGTAAAGATCTGAAAACTATATCCAGAACAGGCTTAATCTGAAGATTCAGAGAAGCATTTTCTCTGAACGATCTTTTACATGCACCGAAACCAGATATAGCACTCTAGGATGAAAATTTTCATAGCTTTGTCTTTTAATACATGAGAATGAGGGGAAAGCCAGAGAAGAGAAGAGAACTGGCATATCATGCAGTCTCTTAATTGGGACGCTATAAAACCTACATTATCAAAGATGGGGCAACAGCTTTAAAAATCATCTTTAACAACCCCAATGAGTCAAGCTCTTAAAATTTCACAAGCCCAACAATAGGAGTATTACAGTATTTGCTCCTAAAAATGTGTCTCAAATTGCTTTAAGAAATTCTTTTAGTCCTAAAGTGACTGGGTAATAGCTATCACTATATCTGTATATTATGACATTGGTTCGGGATGAGAAATATTCTTAAAATAGTTTAAAGGTCAGAGCCATTTTCTGGAGAGTGAAATAAAATGTTATTTAAATGAAATCAACTGACTGCTTAGAAATAAAGATATAAATAAAGCTCATAAATGTATTTTGTTTCTATTAAGGTTTTCAGTATCCTAATAGATGGATAAAGAAGCAAAGGAAAAAATATTTGTTAATTTCCCATCATTGCTCAAGCAAAATAGAACAGACTCTTACATAAAACCTTCTGGATAAATTACCAGTTTACATTTTCCAAATGTCCTTGATGCCAACTTATCATGTACAAATGAAATTTCACTAACTATATTCTATTTTCGTATCTCTTGGAGAATGTAAAATGTTAGAAGATTCTTGGTTTTAAAGCAATTTAAGCCCCCAAATTTCCCTTTTTTAGATCACACTAATAATGAGTGAACATTTAAGCAACTGCTTTAGTGGCAAATAATAGTGGAATCATAATCACAGCAGTCTTCAGCAGAAATCTCAACTGAATTCAAGGGAGAAATGCCCAAGAAAAACTTCTCATTACTTTTTCAGTCATCACCATCATCATTACCATCCTGCATGTGCACGTGCATGTGTATCAGAGCAGGAGAGAACACACAAGACAGCAAGAGACACAGAAAGACAACACTCTGTATGGCATAAAATGTATTTTTTTGGTTATCATAAAGGATTTGAACAAGATTGGTCAGAAAACATTAGACATGTAGTTGAAAGACAATGAAACAAAAGGAATCCCCAATTTAATACATCAACAAGTTTTCCAACTATGTACATTTTTTGTTTTTCAGAATGTCCCATTTGAAAAAAATAAAAACGCAAAACCTCAAAGGAGGGATCAGCCACTAACCCCTTACTGTAAACTTACCAGATATGCTTCAGTCATCGAGAGTGTCAGAGACTGATTATCCTTCAAACCCATTTTCCTTCCATCCTCAACACACAGCGAGAGTCTTCTCAGTCTCCACTCAAGTAAGGTGTAGTCAGTTAGATGTGGTCACAGACTGTGAGCACAAGCTACGCACCCAGTCCTGGGTCATAAAAGCCTCACACATGTGATTCTCCATGCCCTTCTTTCATCTGCCAACTTGACACAGAAGGGAATGGCAACCTTGGGACAGACATATCAAAGATGATGGAGCCACAGGAAGAAAGGACTATGAGTACCCAGGAGTGGGAACCTCCGGCCAAACAGGAGAACCCATTTGGGAATTTTGAAAAAAAAAAATTATTTATTTCTCTGTGCAACATCTTAGTTGTGGCAAGTGGGATCTAGTTCCCCAACCAGGAATCGAACTCAGGCCCCCTATATTGGCAGCACAGAGTCTTAGAGCCACTGGAGCACCAGGGAAGTCCCTGAATTTTTCGTTCTTTTTTTTTGCATGAAAAATCAACTATTATGTCAGATCACTGGGAGCTTGCAGTTGAACTGTTACTGCAGCTGCATTGCTCTAATACTCCAGCAAAGCTTAGAGGGGATGAAATAAGAGGACAGATGAACCTTTGAGGTCAGAGGGAAGAACTGGCATTTCTGAGTCCTAGAGCACTGGGCAGCCAAAGGGCAGCTGGGGAGCCTGGAATGCTGGGAGGTGAAGTTGCAAGAAGACAAACCTTTCAGCTTTGCCATTCTGCCTGAGGACAGCCCTTGTTAAAGTAATAAACCTGAAGCCACAAGATGAATCACCTTGGCATGGTGGTATTTATACCTCTGATCCCTACTCATGTTCCTGTTCAAAGAGCACAGATTTATAATTTTAATTATCTAAAACTTGTAGAGATTTAAGCATCTGTTTAAAGTGTTCAATAAGTATTAGAAAAGCAATCCATTTTTCTTTAAGCCCGGTCATGATTTACAGTTTTCTGCGGCTTGCACAACTCACTGCAGCCAATGCCCAAGGGGAACTTGAGAGAGAAGCAGGGAGCACTTTAATTAGCCCACAATTAATTCCATTTAAGCTGCCTCCATGAAATGTAACCACCCTAAAGAACAGTAAATCATTCAATTACTGATTTTGATGTGTTATTCAGCCTCAAAGCCAAAAGCAATAGTATTGATATTGAGTGTTCTCAGCACTGAATTTAGAGGCAATCAAATGGCACCTATTCAGTCTGAGGAATACTTAGGAGGCATTTTTCTAATTCAGAGGCTGTTACCCAGTCCATAGGGTGAAGGCTTAATCCAAGAGTCTTTATAATTTGATTCAGGAGACTTGGTGTGGCACATTCTCCAAGAATAGTAGATTAAAAAAGGATTGGGGGGACTCCCTGGTGGTCCAGTGGTTAAGAATCTGCCTTGCAAAGCAGGGGACATTGGTTTGATCCCTGCTCTGGGAAGATTCCACATTCCATGAGGCAACTAAGCCCATGCACTACAACTTCTCAGCCAGGCATCATAACTACTGAAGTCCACACCCTAGAGCCTGTGCTATGCAAGAAGAGAAGTCACTGCAATGAGAAGCCCACATTCCACAACTAGAGTAGCCTCCACCTGCTGCAACTAAAGAAAAGACCATGCAAAGCAACAAAGAACAGCCAAAAATAAATGTTACATAAAAAAGGACAGGTGCATGATCCCAACAGGAAAACAGGAGATTTAAGATTATTTCTAGAACCAAAGAGATATCTCTCAGATTGCCCTTAATTAGTATACTATTCAAGGTTTCCCCCATGGCTTAGTGGTAAAGAATCTACTTGCAACACAGCAAACCTGGGGAGCCTGGAATGCTGGGGGGGCCCTTTGCCATTCTGCCTGAGGACAGCCCTTGTTAAAGTAATAAACCTGAAGCCACAAGATGAATCACCTTGGCATGGTGGTATTTATACCTCTGATCCCTACTCATGTTCCTGTTCAAAGAGCACAGATTTATAATTTTAATTATCTAAAACTTGTAGAGATTTAAGCATCTGTTTAAAGTGTTCAATAAGTATTAGAAAAGCAATCCATTTTTCTTTAAGCCCGGTCATGATTTACAGTTTTCTGGCTTGCACAACTCACTGCAGCCAATGCCCAAGGGAACTTGAGAGAGAAGCAGGGAGCACTTTAATTAGCCCACAATTAATTCCATTTAAGCTGCCTCCATGAAATGTAACCACCCTAAAGAACAGTAAATCATTCAATTACTGATTTTGATGTGTTATTCAGCCTCAAAGCCAAAAGCAATAGTATTGATATTGAGTGTTCTCAGCACTGAATTTAGAGGCAATCAAATGGCACCTATTCAGTCTGAGGAATACTTAGGAGGCATTTTTCTAATTCAGAGGCTGTTACCCAGTCCATAGGGTGAAGGCTTAATCCAAGAGTCTTTATAATTTGATTCAGGAGACTTGGTGTGGCACATTCTCCAAGAATAGTAGATTAAAAAAGGATTGGGGGGACTCCCTGGTGGTCCAGTGGTTAAGAATCTGCCTTGCAAAGCAGGGGACATTGGTTTGATCCCTGCTCTGGGAAGATTCCACATTCCATGAGGCAACTAAGCCCATGCACTACAACTTCTCAGCCAGGCATCATAACTACTGAAGTCCACACCCTAGAGCCTGTGCTATGCAAGAAGAGAAGTCACTGCAATGAGAAGCCCACATTCCACAACTAGAGTAGCCTCCACCTGCTGCAACTAAAGAAAAGACCATGCAAAGCAACAAAGAACAGCCAAAAATAAATGTTACATAAAAAAGGACAGGTGCATGATCCCAACAGGAAAACAGGAGATTTAAGATTATTTCTAGAACCAAAGAGATATCTCTCAGATTGCCCTTAATTAGTATACTATTCAAGGTTTCCCCCATGGCTTAGTGGTAAAGAATCTACTTGCAACACAGGAGACAAGGGTCCAGGAAGATCCCCTGGAGAAGGAAATGGCAACCCTCCATTTTCAAAACACAGATCTGGTCCTATTACTCTACTCCTTGAAACTTGCAAATTATTTCACACTACTTTTAGAATGAAATCCAAAACCATCAGGCTCCTATCCACTCCCATAGCCTCATCTATATGTTCCATTCACATAGGCTTTCTCTAAATTCTTCCTAAGTATCATCCTTCTTCCCACCTCACTTTTAAATTGGCTCTTCCCGGAAGGCCCTTCACTATTACCCTTCTTCTTCTAAATAATCCATAATCATTCTTCAGGTTTTTGTTCAAAATATCATTTCCCCAGCCAGACCTTCCAGGTGCCCTCAGATCAGGACATGCTTTCATGGTACTCTCTCAATTTCTTGCATTCACAGACTTCTATAATATGATCATCTTATTTTTTAAATATTATAAAAACTTAAATCTATCACCACCAACACAGGATACATTACTATATCATATCAGAAAACTATTGGATAGAACTGTTTGGTTTTCTTGGAGGTGGGTGGAGGCTAAAGGAGCACAAGTTTTAGAGAGGGCACCACCAAGGAGAGATAGGGGAAAGCATGAGGAATAAAAGCCTTGAATAGGCCTCTGGGGGAAAAAAGGGTAGAGAAGGGGAGGGAAAGGAGATTAAGATCAGCCTCCTAATTTTGCTGCTAACCTTTTATGGTACTCAATTCAGTGTAAAACAGAATCACAGATGAGATGGAGAAGAAGAAGGAGACATGGATCAGGTGGGGGTCAAACATAGCTTGTAGTTGTTCTGCATTCAACCAATAATCTCATCTCAAAATGAGTCATAGAGCATCCTAAAATGAGCATCTTGGAATTTACCTGCTTTCTGAAAGTCCTGCTTCTCAAATTTATCTACAGTTCTTTCAGAGTTATAATTTACTTTTAATGATCAATTTCATTGCTTGATAATAAAACTGTCTCTTTTCCATTTTAAAAATCTCAAAAATGGGCACTTCTCATAGGTTTCTTAATTATACAACTTAATTAATTAAACAACTTTTACCTGATCAGATATCTACCAGACAATGTTACAGGGAAAGCAGGTGAATTGGAACATGATCTTTTATTTTCCCTTCCAGACTAAATAGTTCCCGCAAAAATCTTGCTATATATGCATATATTTTATATGAGTACACCTCTTTGTAGTGATTTTTTAAAACAGGCCCAGAGGCTAATCCAATTCTAAAAGGCTTTTAACAAATCTTTGTTGTTTTCATTGATGATTAAATTAAAGCACTCATAAAATTTAAAAACTATAGAATAAAGGAATAGTAAAACTGATATTAATTAATCAATTACTGAGGTACTATGACAATTATTATATACCTGTAGGACTACTATTATTGCCATTTTATAGAAGAGAACATTGAAGCCTAGGGAGACCTTATATCCTTCATGAGGTCGCATGGCAAGTAATTTGATGGAGTTAGAACTTTGACCCAAGAAGTCCTTGCTAAGATGTCTCAACCACTGCTCCATACTCTTTAGTAGTAATGGTGAATGCCTCTCAGCCTGCAGTATGGGCTAGACTGCTTCAAGGGTCAGTCAAGGATGTTTCTTGTGAGCATTACTGATAATTAAAAATAGTATTTTTGACAGTGTTTTTGTGGTGTGACAGGGCTCTCTTGATGCCATCTGTTTCAAAATGACTGTGAAAAATGTCCAGTTTCTGAATTCAACACAAAAGTCCTTAGAGAGAAGGTTCCCGAGAATAGATTAAAAACAAAGAAAAAACAAAAAAAAACCAGCCAGCCAGTGCCCTGACTCCCTGCTAGACCTAGAGTGGCCCTGCTCTTGATTTCCCAGGTAAGACTGTCATTATACTGGTCAAATCCCCAGAACTAATTAAGCCAGGAGAGCCCAAAGGAGGATGGGATTAAAGGAACTAGGAGATCTAGCTACAATCCACGACTTCCTGCCTGTTCAATGTTAAGGAGACTAAATAGAGCAGGGCTGTTGCTTGAATGGCATGTAAGTTGGCTCACTCTGGTTCCTTCTCTCACCCTCCTTCTGATCCATCACACCCTGGAAGCAAATAATGAAGGTTTTTCCAAAGATAAGAGGATTTCATTTCCCACCATTAAGCCAGGAAATACTTGCAGGCATTTAACTCTTCAACAACTTATTTGAAGCAATTGCACTGGAAACAGCTGCTAACAGGTCCCCTTAAGGCTCAGCTTTGGATGAAACAGTCACAGCAGGCCACTTCTGCTCCTAGCCATTCAGAGCTCTCGCTACAGCTCTCTGACATCTCTATGCTGGTAGAGGAGAGATGCAGGACCTCCAGGCCTTTTAGTGGGGATTATTTTCAAAAACTTTCTCTATCTAACCCTGCTCTAACTGAAGTTCCAAAAAGAACTGTTGGACGGCATCGGAGAAGAAACTTTCTACATTGGGTGAGAGTCTATCATCAGAACTAGAGTTTTTCTTTTCTTAAAAAATCAGGACTTCCCTGGCAGTCCAGTGGTTAAGACTGTGCATTACCTGCAGTGGATATGGGTTCAATCCTTGGGCAGGGAAGTTTCCCATGGTGTGGCCAAAAAAAAAAATCAGTGACTGTCTTAATTAGTCTTGTTTAGCACGCACACACACACATATACTGACAGAGGAGGGAAGAATGAGGAAAAGAACTGTCAGCTATATGGGAAATGAAATAAATCGTGAATGGTGGATATCACTTCCCCTGTAGCACTCTGAAGTGGCAGCTGATTATATTCTCACACCCTAAGTATTCCAGGACCAGAAATCATCCTTGTTCCTCATTGTTATTTCTACTGCTCTTTACTCTTGTAAACCTCTTTTTGGCTTATGTAATCTGACTCTACCTACCTCTCTCTCACTCCTTTCTGCAACTGTCAACAATTCTTTTACTTATCAGATCTTGGCATTATCTCCTGCAGCCCAAGCTTTCTCATCTTTCTTTAATATCTTTTTTTGTTTTTGTTTTTAATTTTTATAATGCTGTGCTGGTTTCAGCCACACAACAACATGAATTAGTCATAAGTATACATATATCCCCTCCCTCTGGGGTCTCCCTCCCCTCCCCCCATCCCGCCCCTCCAGGCCATCACAGACCATCAGACTGGGCTCCCTCTGTTATACAGCAACTTCTTTCTTAGTGACATCAACATGCATATAGATGGCTCATTCAAACCCTTGGCTATTAGTAGTTCCTTGAGATGGTCTGGAGGGATGGGAGGGGGGGAACTGGGTGGGGGGAGGGTCCAGGGATATGCATATGGATGATCTGTAAAATCTTTAAAATAAAGAAAAAAAAATAGTTCCTTGACTTCTGAATTCTCATTGGTCTTCCTTGATCCCCAGCCTAACCACCCATCCCTAAGATTCTTGAATCTGCTTCACCTTCACTAACTCTAACCTTCTATTCTCTATCGATAACCACTTCTCTTTCTGCTTTACATATTCAAGTACATCCATTACAAACCTTTTTAACTTCATTAAGATCTCCAGTCCATTGGCTTCTTTACTTTCTCAAAATCCATCAAACTTGTTTTCCTTTACCTCTCTTTTTATCCTGTTTTGATCCCTCAGTCCATCTTTTCCATACTTCTTGTCAAGATGATCATAAACTCTTCTGCCACTCTTGCATTTCATTGCATCTATCTGGCTGAACCTTAACTGAGGATGAACACTATTAACCACTTTTACCAGGTCTCTATCAGTGTGACCCATAAGTGGCAGCCAAAGTCACACATGAGGAAGACTAAGACAACGACGTGTTCAAGACCTCCAGCCTCATACATATTCTCGATACCACCTATAAGCCTAATATGTGTCCTAGGTTCAATTCTGTTTCCCACTCTCTACAGACTGCTTTGTATTTTCTCCATTATGCTGAAGCCTCCATCCCTTAATTCCATTCTCCTTCTGTCTTAGCAAACCACAGGGAAAAATTAGACCATTAGACATAACTGCTCTACTCTTCTTAATTATAAACATGAAGGCTGGCCTACACCTATGTGTGTCCTTTTACCATTAAGGGCCAACTTACCACTCACTTCCTTGATGGCTCAGATGGTAAGAAATATGCCTGCAATGCAGGAAACCCTGGTTTAATCCCTGGGTTGGGAAGTGAATTAGTCATAAGTATACATATATCCCCTCCTCTGGGGTCTCCTCCTCCCCATCCCGCCTCCAGGCCATCACAGACCATCAGACTGGGCTCCCTCTGTTATACAGCAACTTCTTTCTTAGTGACATCAACATGCATATAGATGGCTCATTCAAACCCTTGGCTATTAGTAGTTCCTTGAGATGGTCTGGAGGGATGGGAGGGGGGGAACTGGGTGGGGGGAGGGTCCAGGGATATGCATATGGATGATCTGTAAAATCTTTAAAATAAAGAAAAAAAAATAGTTCCTTGACTTCTGAATTCTCATTGGTCTTCCTTGATCCCCAGCCTAACCACCCATCCCTAAGATTCTTGAATCTGCTTCACCTTCACTAACTCTAACCTTCTATTCTCTATCGATAACCACTTCTCTTTCTGCTTTACATATTCAAGTACATCCATTACAAACCTTTTTAACTTCATTAAGATCTCCAGTCCATTGGCTTCTTTACTTTCTCAAAATCCATCAAACTTGTTTTCCTTTACCTCTCTTTTTATCCTGTTTTGATCCCTCAGTCCATCTTTTCCATACTTCTTGTCAAGATGATCATAAACTCTTCTGCCACTCTTGCATTTCATTGCATCTATCTGGCTGAACCTTAACTGAGGATGAACACTATTAACCACTTTTACCAGGTCTCTATCAGTGTGACCCATAAGTGGCAGCCAAAGTCACACATGAGGAAGACTAAGACAACGACGTGTTCAAGACCTCCAGCCTCATACATATTCTCGATACCACCTATAAGCCTAATATGTGTCCTAGGTTCAATTCTGTTTCCCACTCTCTACAGACTGCTTTGTATTTTCTCCATTATGCTGAAGCCTCCATCCCTTAATTCCATTCTCCTTCTGTCTTAGCAAACCACAGGGAAAAATTAGACCATTAGACATAACTGCTCTACTCTTCTTAATTATAAACATGAAGGCTGGCCTACACCTATGTGTGTCCTTTTACCATTAAGGGCCAACTTACCACTCACTTCCTTGATGGCTCAGATGGTAAGAAATATGCCTGCAATGCAGGAAACCCTGGTTTAATCCCTGGGTTGGGAAGATCCCCTGGAGAAGTGTATGACTACCCACTCCAGTATTCTTGCCTGGAGAATCCCATGGACAGAGGAGCCTCGCAGGCTACAGTCCATGGGACCACAAAGAGTCAAGACAAAACTGAGCAACCAACACTTCTGCCTTTTGCTACCACTCACTAGCTGTGTGAATTTTATCATATAATATAGCATTTCTATGCTTTTTGTTTTCTATAAAATTGATGACAGTAATAACTGATTATTAATTAACAGGCATGTAAAAGTTAATGAGTTAATATGTATAAAGTGTTTGGCATACTGTGTGGCATATGATAAGGCTTATTCAACTATTTGCTATTTTGAGTGTTATTATCCTTCCTTCTAAAATAAAGAAATTAGTATTCCTTCTAGCTATGGTACATTCTTCAACCTGTGCCTAATATCCCATCTCTTCTGTTTATACTAGGGACCTCTCATCATTGAACAAAGTTTTCCTACGTGTCCATATGTGCCAAACACTTTTCCTAGGCTTTGGGTAGACAAGCAGGTATGAAATTGCAGAAGTCAAAATATAGGAAGAAATTCTACCAGGTCTAGAGCAGAATGAGAAAGTCATATGAAATGGGAGAGATAGCTCAATCATAACATAGAAAGACATATGATTAATGTTTGTTAAAATCTCATTGGCTGACATTTTATATCAAGATTATGGACAAAGCCATAAACTGAACTCTATGTAAGACCTGATAGCAGATATTAGTGAACCATCTAAATGAGTCAACTTCTTCATAAGGTGCTACAGAATATTAGGATCCACCTTAAAATCAATCTGGCTAATAAAATCCATTTCATCAGTAGTGGTAAAGAACCTGCCTACCAATGCAGAAGATGCAAGAGACATGCGTTTGACCCCTGGGTCAGGAAAGTCCCCTGGAGGAGGAAACGGCAACCCTCTCTGGTATTCTGGCCTGGAGAATCCCATGGACAGAGGAGCCTGGTAGGCTACAGTCCATGGGGTTGCAAAGAGTCGAGCACAACTGAAGTGAAACTAGCAAGCAATGATTAAGAGGCTAACTCAAGAACCCACCTGCAGCCTTCTCAAACTCATCTACTGCCAACCATCCCTATGAGTTGGGACTTACAGGGTAGCTTCTCCATGATCTATTCTTTGCATCTTGATACTTTACACCATCTCCTTGCTTTGGAATTTTCCTGTCTGTTGCCATAGATTTCCTACCTCACCCCTTGGCCACTTTCCCAAATCCTAATTATCTTTCCACTCAGTTATCTTTCTAAGACTAACGTTCCTACCCAGAATCTGACAGCCTAACGTTACATGAACCTTCTGTCATACAAAACGAGGACCTCAGACAGGAGCAAACACATTTTAACTGTCCTTTGTTCCATTTATATCCCATTTATTCTCACAGGGGACTACCACATTTTGGAATTTATTCTCCCCTCAGAGTAGTTCTTTAGCAGCAAGACAGAGTAGGCCGGAGAAGGGGCTGGAAGCTAACCACAGAAAACTCACCACACAGAAGATAACAAGAGATACAGTCAAGCATGATGCCTAGAGTCCAAAGCAAAACTGAAAGAGCTCGTGCTTACGCATTGCAAGGGTTCTATCAGGGATGGGGATGCAGGGCAGGTAAGGGAACAAGAGTCTTTAAAAAAAAGGACTTGAAATTCTACCAGGTCTAGAGCAGAATGAGAAAGTCATATGAAATGGGAGAGATAGCTCAATCATAACATAGAAAGACATATGATTAATGTTTGTTAAAATCTCATTGGCTGACATTTTATATCAAGATTATGGACAAAGCCATAAACTGAACTCTATGTAAGACCTGATAGCAGATATTAGTGAACCATCTAAATGAGTCAACTTCTTCATAAGGTGCTACAGAATATTAGGATCCACCTTAAAATCAATCTGGCTAATAAAATCCATTTCATCAGTAGTGGTAAAGAACCTGCCTACCAATGCAGAAGATGCAAGAGACATGCGTTTGACCCCTGGGTCAGGAAAGTCCCCTGGAGGAGGAAACGGCAACCCTCTCTGGTATTCTGGCCTGGAGAATCCCATGGACAGAGGAGCCTGGTAGGCTACAGTCCATGGGGTTGCAAAGAGTCGAGCACAACTGAAGTGAAACTAGCAAGCAATGATTAAGAGGCTAACTCAAGAACCCACCTGCAGCCTTCTCAAACTCATCTACTGCCAACCATCCCTATGAGTTGGGACTTACAGGGTAGCTTCTCCATGATCTATTCTTTGCATCTTGATACTTTACACCATCTCCTTGCTTTGGAATTTTCCTGTCTGTTGCCATAGATTTCCTACCTCACCCCTTGGCCACTTTCCCAAATCCTAATTATCTTTCCACTCAGTTATCTTTCTAAGACTAACGTTCCTACCCAGAATCTGACAGCCTAACGTTACATGAACCTTCTGTCATACAAAACGAGGACCTCAGACAGGAGCAAACACATTTTAACTGTCCTTTGTTCCATTTATATCCCATTTATTCTCACAGGGGACTACCACATTTTGGAATTTATTCTCCCCTCAGAGTAGTTCTTTAGCAGCAAGACAGAGTAGGCCGGAGAAGGGGCTGGAAGCTAACCACAGAAAACTCACCACACAGAAGATAACAAAGAGATACAGTCAAGCATACGATGCCTAGAGTCCAAAGCAAAACTGAAAGAGCTCGTGCTTGGGACTGATGGATGGGGCATGTTTGACAGCAAGGGTTCTATCAGGGATGGGGGATGCAGGGCAGGTAAGGGAACAAGAGTCTGGAATGAAGAAATATTAAAATGATTTCATCTCTTCTTCAGTGACTTGAGGCAAACTCAGGATGATTTTAGAGTTTTTTAAAATTTTCCTTTGAAAAAAAAAATTTTTCCTTTGATAAAGGAGTTAAATATCCTCTCTACAAGTTACGTCCCCCTACGCCATGTAACTAGAAACTTAGATAGAAACATAGTCATAGATTCAATTCTTTAAGTTGAAAGAGTATCCCTAAGATCACCCTTAGAAATGCCTGTATATTTCTAAGGAAAAGATATATATAATCCCATTAGTATGAACCAGGTGAGCAACTGTTGTGTCACCTAGGGGAGTCCTAAAGAAATGGGACTCAGGGCTGACAAGTTTTAGTTGGGAGGGTTGGTTTTAGGAAAGGTCAAAACAAGAAGGCAGGCACAAGCTGTAGCGTTTCTATGAGGCCAAGATCATGCAAGGTAAATATAAAGGAAGAAATGGGCCAGGAGTGAATGGCTCAGAGGCCCAGTGGCTTCCTAATTTCTCCATTCAGTGGACATTTATTACATATCCTCTTACTTGACCTCATCATGGGAATGACTTTGGTAGACCTCCTCTCTCATTCACAAAACTCTCTTCCCTGGAGAGTTGCGTTTGACCTCTCCTTCTCCTTCATCTTCTGTACCAAAATAAGTATTATGTCCCATTGATCCTATCTCAAAATTGTATTTTCAAATCTCCTCCCTCCATTATACCCCTTCTTTCACCATGTTAATATCATCCCTCATCATTTAGCACCAGAACACCATCATAATCCCTTCTTAACTGCTACTTCTGCAAAGCTCCTATCCCATTTCTACACTAATACCAAAGTGTCTGAAGTCTTAAATTAATCTAACCATGTCTGTCCACTGCTGAAAAGCCTCCTGGTACCTAAATGTCTTGGCCTTTGTCAATCAGTGGAAGCTAACCACAGAAAACTCACCACACAAAAATACGAGATGGGGCCATAAGCAAAACTGAAAGAGCTCGTGCTTGGGACTGATGGATGGGGCATGTTTGACAGCAAGGGTTCTATCAGGGATGGGGGATGCAGGGCAGGTAAGGGAACAAGAGTCTGGAATGAAGAAATATTAAAATGATTTCATCTCTTCTTCAGTGACTTGAGGCAAACTCAGGATGATTTTAGAGTTTTTTAAAATTTTCCTTTGAAAAAAAAAATTTTTCCTTTGATAAAGGAGTTAAATATCCTCTCTACAAGTTACGTCCCCCTACGCCATGTAACTAGAAACTTAGATAGAAACATAGTCATAGATTCAATTCTTTAAGTTGAAAGAGTATCCCTAAGATCACCCTTAGAAATGCCTGTATATTTCTAAGGAAAAGATATATATAATCCCATTAGTATGAACCAGGTGAGCAACTGTTGTGTCACCTAGGGGAGTCCTAAAGAAATGGGACTCAGGGCTGACAAGTTTTAGTTGGGAGGGTTGGTTTTAGGAAAGGTCAAAACAAGAAGGCAGGCACAAGCTGTAGCGTTTCTATGAGGCCAAGATCATGCAAGGTAAATATAAAGGAAGAAATGGGCCAGGAGTGAATGGCTCAGAGGCCCAGTGGCTTCCTAATTTCTCCATTCAGTGGACATTTATTACATATCCTCTTACTTGACCTCATCATGGGAATGACTTTGGTAGACCTCCTCTCTCATTCACAAAACTCTCTTCCCTGGAGAGTTGCGTTTGACCTCTCCTTCTCCTTCATCTTCTGTACCAAAATAAGTATTATGTCCCATTGATTCTATCTCAAAATTGTATTTTCAAATCTCCTCCCTCCATTATACCCCTTCTTTCACCATGTTAATATCATCCCTCATCATTTAGCACCAGAACACCATCATAATCCCTTCTTAACTGCTACTTCTGCAAAGCTCCTATCCCATTTCTACACTAATACCAAAGTGTCTGAAGTCTTAAATTAATCTAACCATGTCTGTCCACTGCTGAAAAGCCTCCTGGTACCTAAATGTCTTGGCCTTTGTCAATCAGTGGATACAAATGAGGCCACATTAATAGTCTTACCAAACTCACAATAGCTATCAGCTTCTACCTGTTTGAATGTGGAAAGTTCAACCTTTTATAGAGTATTTCTAGAAACCCTTAGGGATGCTAACAGGTGTCCATAAATCCTTTTTAGTCTATTACTGATGCAGATGTCCGAGCCAGGATTCTATAATCTGAGATCTATAAAGTACCTAGAAGAAAGCATTCAACCTGGAAGTTTGCTCTGGCTGAAGTCACTATGACCTAGGGGCTCTAAACCTTAGAAACTATTATGTGAGCTAAGTGGCACATTATTTGAATATACATTAATAGAATATGGAAGCTTCCCATGTGGCTCAGTGATAAAGAATACTGCCAATGCAGGAGACGCAAGAAACCCAGGTTCAATCCCTGGGTCTGGAAGATCCTCTGGAGGAGGAAATGACAATCCACTCTAGTATTCTTGTCTAGAGAATCCCTTGGACAGAGGAGCCTGGAGGGCTACAGTACATGGGGTCACAAGGAGTCGGACATGACTGAGCACATGTGCATCCTATTAGAATGTGGCTACTACCACAACCTCTGCAAAGATAATTCCCAATATACACAGGTCAGTAGGAAAAGGTGTCACAAACAGAGGACCACTGATGTCCATTCCATGGTCTTCAGTCTATGATAGGACAAGTGACTACCCAGCCTCACAAGCAGATATGACTACACTCTAAGGGACTCCCACTGCAAACACTTGCCCTAGAGGATCATCAGCCAAGCCTTCCTTCTACAAGGTGAAACCAAATATGAGTGAGAAAAACCCCTGAACCTAATTCCCCTCATTCCACCTCACAGAGAAGCTCATTTCAGGAATACTTCTTTCCATTCTGATCATCTTCTAGGATGTGCATATTGTTCTGGGAACTTGGAAACATGCCAAATGAATAGGGATGCTTTGGTTAAGAATTCCGATAGGATGGGCTTCCCTTGTAGCTCAGCTGGTAAAGAATCTGCCTGCAATGCAGACTTGGGTTCAACCCCTGGGTTGGAAACATCTGGAGAAGGGAAAGTTTACCTACTCCAGTATCCTTATCCTTGCCTGGAGAACTCCATGGCTCATCCATGGGTCCCAATGTATCGGACACAACTGAGCAACTTCACTTTCTTTCTTTCTTTCTTTCTTTCCTTTCCCTCAGGATCTCTCTATACCACCAGGTGGCTCAGTGGTAAAGCAGCCACTTTCCAGTACAGGAGATGCACATTCTATCCCTGGGTCAGGAAGAACCCTTATAGAAGGAAATGGCAATCCACTCCAGTATTCTTTCCTGGAAAATCCCATGGATAGAGAAGCCTGACAGGCTGCAGTCCATGGAATCACAAAACAGTCAGACATGACTTAGAGACTGAGCACGCAGCTATCTACATACCATAGGCAGCTAGCCTAAGATGGAAATAATTTCAAGAGCTAACACTTACATGGCACATACTATTTGCTAGACATGGCTTTAGAGTGCTTTAGTACCATGTAACACTTAATAAATATCATCCCCATTTTATAGATGAGAAAACTGTGAAATAGGGGGAAATTGACTTGCTCAAGATTATGAAAGTTCTGGAGCCAGGATTAAAGCCCAGAGAGTCTGGCTTGAGACTCTATGTACTGGGACTTCCCTGGTGATCCAGTGGTTAAGAATCAGGCTGCCAGTGCCAAGGACATGGGTTAAATCCCCAGTTCAGGAAGATCCCACATGCCACAGAGCACCTAAGCTCATGTGCCACTACTACTGAAGCCCAAGAACCCACCACAATAAGTAGCCTGCATGCCTTAACAAAGAGTAGCCCCCGCTTACTGCAACTAGAGAAAGCCCAGGCATAACAACAAAGACTGAGCACAGGTAAAAATTAAAAAATTAAAAAGTGGCTCTTAATTGCTGCTTAAAAAGCAAAGAAAGACTCTGTATTAAACTACTTATCTTACTGGAACTGTCCAGATGTAGCTCTGTGTGTCTGTATGCTCAGTCAGTCACATCCGCTCTTTGCAGCCCCATGGGCTGTAGCCCAGCAGGCTGCTCTGTCCATGGGATTCTCCAGGCAAGAATACTGGAGTGGTTGCCATGCCCTCCTCCAGGGGATCTTCCTGACCCAGGGATCGAACCCATGTTTCTTATGTCTCCTACATTGGCAGGTGGATTCTTTAAGATTATGCCACCTGGGAAGTCCATACCTCTGAGAAGCAGTGATGATTTACCCTCAGTTAGGCATGTATCTTCCTTCCCTTCCCCTCTCCCCAACAACCACTGCCACCCTACCTCACTGACAGCCTTTTCAAACTTTCCAGTTACACCACATGCATAGCCTTCAACAAGCCTGTCCCTAACATGGGTGTGTAACAGGGATAAATGTATAAATGGAGGTCTATATACCGTGTGTCCATGTAAGTTTAACAAATTCTTAAATTAAATCTGTTCTATCTTCCTATCTTGATAAATATTCCTACAAAACAACCTGAAAATCTAGATTTGAAGAACTCTCTTTTTTTGGCCACTTCTATTTGTCTTTCATCTATTCATTTTCATCCATCTTTGTTCTTTGGCCTGTGTGGGCCTCCCATCACAGTGGCCTCTGTTGCCACAAAGTGCCGGCTCTGGGTGCATGTGCTCCAGAGCTCTGGCTCAGTAACTGGACACAATGATCCAGCCACTCCGTGGCACGTGGGATCTTCCCAGGCCAGGGATCAAACTGGCGCCCCTTGCACTGCAAGGTGGTGTCCTTACCCACTGGACCACCAGGGAAGCCCTAGATTTGAAGAACTCTTGAGTCCCTCAGAGTTCTTTATAAACACTTGGCAGAAAAGGAAAAGCTGGCCTACCTCCCTTCTCTACTTACTCCTGGCTACACAGTACACCATCCTTTCTGGTACATACTATATGAGTGGAAACTCTAGGCTGAGTATAAAAGATTCACTCACACATCCCACAAAAACAGTCTAGGGGCCTAGATGTATACACACTAATGGTATGGTGTGCCTCGGGGAGAACAGACCCTAGAAAAAGAACTATGAAAGCTCTGGAAATAGGTTCCAAATAGGTTGATACGAGAGGCTGAGAGAGGAAGAGGTGACAACAGTATCTGGCACATGGTAAACACAATAAAAGTTACATCTATGATTAGTCCTCTCATAAAAATGCCTGCAAATGCATTTTCTCATGTGTGCAAATGAGGCAGAGTCCCATACCTTAAAAAAAAGGCATAGCAGCTACTGACCGCCCATGCATAGAATCTAACATATTTTGGTAAGAATAAGTTTCTGAGCTGTGGAAACACAATCTTCCAGTCCAAACCTCCTCAGTTTCCATATGTGAATTCGAACACATTTCTAAGAAGTAGCAGAGTATCACGTTGTAAGAAAATTCTTAATCAGTTGGCAAAGAAAATTAAGCAAAGAAAATGAAATAAAAATATATCCTTAAGCTCATTCTGATGAACCTCACTGTTCTTCAACACAATTCCAGAGGTGCTTAGTTTCGATCTATCATATAAACTTCAAAGAGTTGGAAAAAAGATATGCAATGTGTGAAAATCAAGTAAGTGAAGTATAGCGCAGCCTTGACAGTATGGAGAGAAAACTGAAAGTTGCTCTACTCAAAGCTAATTTCCCCCAGGTACAAGAAATCTCACTGACTGAAGCTCATTTCTTTGGGCATCTTATTCAAGGAACCACAATTTGGGATGTAATTATGAGTTGGAAACTCCTTTATTAGCCCACTCTTAGCCTGAAATTATTACTGTGAAATTTATCACCAGATAGCCAAGAATTGATAGCAAGGTCCTAGGACCTAGATTCCCCAAGGTTTTCACTGGGCCTTCACTGAAAAGAACAGAGGTGAGGGAGATAGAGTGAATTTGGACATATTAGCAGAGAACACCCAGAATGTTCTTGCTTCAATGGCTGTACCTTTCCAACTCAACAGCAACAACAACAACAAAAAACACAAACAATCCAATTAAAAATGAGCAAATAGGGCTTCCCTGGTGGTCCAGTGGGTAAGGATACCACCTTGCAGTGCAAGGGGTGCCGGTTCGATCCCTGGCCTGGGAAGATCCCACGTGCCATGGAGCGGCTGGATCGTTGTGTCCAATTACCGAGCCGGAGTTCTGGAGCGCATGCACCCAGAGCCGGCGCTCTGTGACAAAGGAGGCCACCGTGATGGGAGGCCCACACAGGCTAAAGAACAAGATGGATGAAAATAAATGAATGAGAAAGACCAACAGAAGTGGCCAAAAAAAATTAGCAAATAACTTGAACAGACAGTTCACTAAAGAAGATACACAAGTGGCCAATAATCACATGAAAAGTACTCAACATCAACAAATTAGGGAATTAGAAATCAAAATCAAAATTACTATTACTTCATACCCACTTAGATGAGTAACAACAAAACAAAGCAGAAAACAGCAAATTTTGACAAGAATATGGAGACGCTGGAGCCCCCGTGTACTACTGATGGGAGGATTAAATGTTGCTGCTGCTGCTGTTGAAAACAGTATGGGGGTTTCTCAAAAAATTACACAGAATCACTATATAACCCAGCAATTCTACTCCTGGGTGCATACCTAAGAGAATTAAAAGCAGGAACTCAAACAGATATTTTGTACACCCATGTTCTTTCCAAAATTATTCACAAAATCCAAATGGTGGAAACAAGCTTAATGTTCATCAATAGATGAACTCATTTTAAAAATGTGGTATAGTCACTCAAAAGAATATTATTCTGTCTTTAAAAGGGGGGAAATTCTGATACGTACTACCATGTGAATGAATATTGAAAGTAGTATAAATGAAATAAGCCAGTGACAAAAGGACAAATACTATAGGATGCCACCTAGATGAGAAATCTAGAATAGGCAAATTCTAGGTCTAGAGAGAAAGTAGAACAGTAGTTGTCAGGGGCTGGGAATCAATGAGTTATTGTTTAACACCAAAAACATTTTTATTGGAGTACAGCCAATTAACAATTTTGTGATTGTTTCAGGTGAACAGTAAAGGGGCTTGACCATACATATACGTGTATCCATTTTCCCCCAAGCCCCCAAGTTATTGTTTAATGGGTGTAGAATTTCAGTTAGTGAAGATGAAAAAGTTCTGGCAATGAATCGTGGTGAGGGTTGCACACCAATGAGTGTGTACTTAATCTCACTCAACTGTCCACTTCCAAGTGGTTAAATGGTAAATTTTATATTATATATATATATATATTTGAATATAATAAAAAGGATTACTATCTGCCTACCATAATACTTCTAACCTTCATGAGAATATTACGTAACAAGAATTCATAAAAATTTTTACAAGAGTTGTTTCTTAAAATGCTTTATATTCCAGACCATTGTATATCCATGTCTGTTCCATGCTTCTAAAAGGGTCCCAAATCTTAGATGAAACTTGTTCTAGGAAGCCATTGGCCCAGAAGTTGCAAAACAGAGCACTTTGTCTTCTGCCAGCAATGTGAGTACTGAAGGCATAAAGCAGAGTGTCTTAAATTTGGGATTACTGACCTTTGGGCTAAGATAATTCTGTTGGAGGGCAGCCCCATACAACATCCCTGGAAGATAGCTACCAGTTGCCAGAAGTTAGATTGAGGCCTAGGTGAAACGTGGTCCTGAGCTAGCAGAGGATGTCACTAAGGATGAGGAAAACCAAAACTTTGCCTGCTTAAAAATCTGGCTGAGGGCTTCCCTGGTGGTCCAGTGGGTAAGGACACCACCCTATAGTACAAGGTGCACTGGTTTGATCCCTGGCCTGGGAAGATACCACGTGCCACGGAGCAGCTGGATCGTTGTGTCCAATTACCAAGCTGGAGCTCTGGAGCGCATGTGCCCAGAGCCAGTGCTCTGCGACAACAGAGACCACTGTGATGGGAGGCCCACACGGGCCAAAGAACAAAGATGGGTGAAAATAGATAAATGAAAGACCAATAGAAATGGCCCACCCACCCCTCTCCATCCCCAACCCGCCACTCCGCAAAAAAAAAAAAAAAAAAAAAAAATCTGGCTGTGGGCTTCCCTGGTGGTCCAGTGGGTAAAGAGTCCACTTTGCAGTGCAAAGGGTGCCGGTTCAATCCCTGGCCTGGGAGGATCCCATGTGCTGTGGAGTGGCTGGACCGGTTTGTGAGCCAGCACTCTGGAGCACATGCGCTTGGAACTGGTGCTCGGCAGCAGGGGAGGCCACTGCGGTGGGAGGCCCACACAGGTCAGGGAACAGAGATGGATGAAAATAAACAAATGTAAGACCAATAAAAGAGGCCAAAATTAAAAAATAAAATGTGGCTGGGAATGGTTAGGTAGATGTAGGGAACAGGTTTGTTAACTGAAAATCTTTTAAATGATTCTTAACTCATTAATCTGCTTAATATCCGATTAGACAGAAGAGGTATTTCTCTTTGATTTTTTTTTTCTGTCACCTAATTGATTTTTTTGAAATCTCTTCTGTGCTTTCATTGGCTCTTTAAGCCACGCAATGAAGTCAAAGCACCCCATATCAGTGACTATACAACTCTTTGGGGAGGAGAAAATTATCCATTTTTGCTGAGTTTATAAACTAACCAGTAACGGACCTTATGTTGAGCAAGTTTTATGATTATAGTTTCCATTTATTTGGGGCCTACTATGTGCTAAGTAACACACATAGGATTTCATTCTTACTTTCACTTTAATCCTTACAACTCCTCTCATAACAAAGCCTGTAAGAAAGATACTTTATTGATAACACATATATTCTATGTGAAACTGAAGCTCGGGAAGTTTGAGTGCCTTAAGCAAGGCTGCATGGCTCAGAAGTGACAGATTTGAACAAAGGTCAGTCTGACCCAGGAGTTGCACTATACTCAGTGCCTCCCATGGTGGATCTATGGTCCCTACTTCAAAGCAGATTCAACCTAGAGAGCAGGAAAGAGCTGAAATGGAGGTCTCTTTAGTCCAGTGACTTGGGTAGAGGGGTGGGGTGGGGCAGAAGGCTTAGAAACTGGACCACTTACACCGAATTTCCAATTATAAGCGCCTCCTCTGTGATTGGCTCAATCATCAAGTTTGGCTGTCTAGACTTGAGATATGGGATACTTATTTTATCTGAACATGTAAGGTGCCTTGCTGATTACCATACAACCTTCAATACTAATGGTTCTAAAGTCTGGTCCTAGATCAGTAAGATGACCAGTCATCTTATTTGCCCAGGATTGTCCCAGTTTTAAGCACTCAACATCCAAAGTTCTAGAAAACTATCCAATCTCAGGCAAACGAGCCTGCAATACACAGCACCAACATCACTGGGAAGTTGTTAGAAATGCACCATCCCAGATATGGGGAATCAGAAACACTGAG
Organism: Tragulus kanchil; assembly: GCA_022376925.1. NCBI lineage: Eukaryota > Metazoa > Chordata > Mammalia > Artiodactyla > Tragulidae > Tragulus > Tragulus kanchil. Next base: position 56,886,484 of record JAIOJX010000001.1, on the reverse strand, counting down.
GGTGGCACTTGGCAATCTGTTTTAACAAGCCCTCCAGGCAATTCTGATGCATGCTACAGTGTAAGAAACGCTGTCCAAAATAAACCTGCTGGATGACAGGGGAAAGTGTGCATTTGTCCTTCTGCCTTTTTTTTTTTTTTTTTTTTGGCCATTTCTATTGGTCTTTCATTTATTTCCATCTTTATTCTTTGGCTTGTGTGGGCCTCCCACCGCAGTGGCCTCTCTCGTTGCAGAGCACCAGCTCTGGGTGCATGTGCTCCAGAGCTCCGGCTCGGTAATTGGACACATGGGTCCAGCTGCTCCGCGGCACGTGGGATCTTCCCAGACCAGTGATCAAACCAGCACCCCTCGCACTGCAAGATGGTGTCTTTACCCACTGGACCACTAGGGAAGCCCTGACTTTTCTTTCTGAACATTCAAATAAAACATGCTACTGAAAGCCTGTTGCTTTAGGTTTTGATTTTTGCTTTTCATTTTCTGTATCCAAGTTGCATGGAATGACTAAGTAAGTCAGAGTTTTGAATAAAGCGAATATATACATTAGGCAAATACCTATTGAACATCTACTATGAATCCTTGTGCATTCCACCACTGCTCTTAGAGTTCTTCCTTCTTAATTTTGGCAGTTTCATTGTCCACAGTATTTTACACTATATCATCTGATATGACTTATATGTGGCATCTAAAAAATGATGCAAATGAACTTATTCACAAAACACAAACAGATTCTCAGACATAGAAAACAAGCTTATGGTTACCAAAGTGGAAAGGGGGTGGATGGAGAGAGAAATTAGGAGTTTAGTACTAATAGATACACAATACTACGTATATAGTAAACAACAAGGACCTACTGTGTAGCATAGGGAACTATATTTAATATTTAATAACATAATGAAGAGAATCTGAATATATATATATATATATATATACATATATATATATATATATATATATATAACTGAATCACTATGCTGTACACTTGAAACTAGAATAACATTGTAACTCAACTTTACTTCAAAATAATAATATCATTGTAAATATTAAAGAAGAATGTAGTACTTTGGACAGGAATTTGAAGGTTCTGTGACTAGTCAGAGTTTTCCTGTTACCTCTATAATAGTAGTGTACTCCTCTACAGGATTAAGAGGTTAGAATGGAAAGGAAAGGGGGCGGGGCATGCACTTAAGTGAAATTTTTAGTAAAACAGATGGAAACTGTGCTACGAATATTATAGGATGTATTGACACAAATCAACAGGAACCATGAGATTGGGGGCTGCAGACTGAGAATTGAAGGCCTAACAAAGGGGCCCAAGAACAGATGAAGCGAAGGGTGACCATAAATGAAATCATGCATCAAAAGAGCAAAGAGTGACCTGGAGAAAGGAAGATTTCAGATCATGCCAGGTGCTGTGCAGAGCACTAGGGATCCTGCTTGGCATTTGGTGGGGAATAGGGCTTCCCTGGTGGCTCAGATGGTAAAGAATCTCCCTGCAACGTGGGAGACCTGGGTTGGATACATGGGTTGGGAAGATCCCCTGGAGGAGGGCACAGTAACCCACTTCATTATTCTTGAATATAGAATCACCATGGATAGAGGAGTCTGGTGGGATACAGTCTGTGGGGTCACAAAGAGTTGGACACAACTGAGCAACTAGGCATAGCACAGCACAGTCCTATGTACAAGGCCTCTGCCTGGGGTACAGGATGCTGTAAAGATCTTTCAATCCTTTCCAAAAGGGTCATACTGAACCCAGGATCAGGAAAGCTCTCAGCTCTTGGCTCTGTGTGTGACTGTACAGAGCACAACTGTCCTATAATTTTTTAAGAAATTGTATGCTGCAAACTGTAACTTAATTATAACTGATCAACAGTCGTGATGCTTGCTTTGAGCTTTCTGGGTAAAAAAATTCTATGTACCTAATCCAATAGCTTTGCTGTTACTAAGCATGGCTAACAAAAGAGTGAACTGGCAAGTATGTCCTTTTAACTTCTGTTTTGTGAAACTGAATAAAAAATGGAAATGGTTCAAAATGCAAAATACTTGATTCTACTCAATACTTCAATTATATCTATTAAAGTATGTTGTAAGCTGGACTGATTAGCACTACATTAGCTCATTAACTTTGACAGTCTGACTACCCTGTGCTAAGTATGACATCTATATGCCCTCATTTAAATGCATTAGATTCATTCATGTAGGTCTCCCTGGGAGAAAAGCAAAACTCATGATAATAATAAAAAAATCACCACTAGTAAGACAACACAATAATAATTCTGAGGAACAATAGCACAATTCTGCCTTCAAATTCTGTCAGCAAAAATGTGAACCTACTTTAGGGAGGAACTTATAAACATAAGAGACAGATGGTATGTGGAAATTCACACAGCTTTAGAAAAATGCAATAATATTGTGCTTTGTGTTGACAGAGCTCCTTCTTTGTAAGGAGCTCTAATCTTCAGACATGTGTCCTGTCTCTTTAGCACAGTCTTTCAGACTGAGTATAGGCAGCTATATAGTGGACGGACTTGGCAAGGTCACACCCTGCACATCATTCTAGGCCTAAAGAAGAGTTGGGCCTTTGGATGAAACTGATACCTCCTGCTTCCTCTACTCTACACACTATGGCTAGCTTCTAGACAACAGAAGAAAAGCTGACTTCCATCAGATATTCATGCATTGATTTGTTTAATCAGAGTTGGACACAACTGAGCAACTAGGCATAGCACAGCACAGTCCTATGTACAAGGCCTCTGCCTGGGGTACAGGATGCTGTAAAGATCTTTCAATCCTTTCCAAAAGGGTCATACTGAACCCAGGATCAGGAAAGCTCTCAGCTCTTGGCTCTGTGTGTGACTGTACAGAGCACAACTGTCCTATAATTTTTTAAGAAATTGTATGCTGCAAACTGTAACTTAATTATAACTGATCAACAGTCGTGATGCTTGCTTTGAGCTTTCTGGGTAAAAAAATTCTATGTACCTAATCCAATAGCTTTGCTGTTACTAAGCATGGCTAACAAAAGAGTGAACTGGCAAGTATGTCCTTTTAACTTCTGTTTTGTGAAACTGAATAAAAAATGGAAATGGTTCAAAATGCAAAATACTTGATTCTACTCAATACTTCAATTATATCTATTAAAGTATGTTGTAAGCTGGACTGATTAGCACTACATTAGCTCATTAACTTTGACAGTCTGACTACCCTGTGCTAAGTATGACATCTATATGCCCTCATTTAAATGCATTAGATTCATTCATGTAGGTCTCCCTGGGAGAAAAGCAAAACTCATGATAATAATAAAAAAATCACCACTAGTAAGACAACACAATAATAATTCTGAGGAACAATAGCACAATTCTGCCTTCAAATTCTGTCAGCAAAAATGTGAACCTACTTTAGGGAGGAACTTATAAACATAAGAGACAGATGGTATGTGGAAATTCACACAGCTTTAGAAAAATGCAATAATATTGTGCTTTGTGTTGACAGAGCTCCTTCTTTGTAAGGAGCTCTAATCTTCAGACATGTGTCCTGTCTCTTTAGCACAGTCTTTCAGACTGAGTATAGGCAGCTATATAGTGGACGGACTTGGCAAGGTCACACCCTGCACATCATTCTAGGCCTAAAGAAGAGTTGGGCCTTTGGATGAAACTGATACCTCCTGCTTCCTCTACTCTACACACTATGGCTAGCTTCTAGACAACAGAAGAAAAGCTGACTTCCATCAGATATTCATGCATTGATTTGTTTAATCAGAGTTTACACAGAATACAATCATTCCCTTAGTGAGGAGCTTCTGAGCTATGGCTGCATATTAGAATCAACTGAGGAGCTTTTCAAAATTAACAACAGGGCTTCCCTGGTGGTCCAGTGGGTAAAGAGTCCACCTTGCAGTGACAGGTTCAAACTCTGGCCCAGGGAGATCCCACATGCTGCAGAGTGGCTGGTGGTGTGTCCAATTATGAGTCAGTGCTCTGCAGCACATGTGCCCAGAGCCAGTGCTTTGCGATGGGAGAGGCCACTGCGTTGGGAGGCCCACACAGGCCAAAGAAGAAAGATGGATGAAAATAAATGGATAAAAAATCAATAAAAGGAGGCCAAAATTAAAAACAAAATTAATGACATACTCAGATCTTCTGATTTTTATCACTGGAAAGAATATATATAATATCATTTATTAAGCATAAACTTTAGGGTTTTTTTTCCTTGCTAACTGACTTGAGATATAATTGAGATATAATTCACATACATACCATACAATTCACTCATTTAACGTGTCTACTTCAGCTCTTACCTTCTGAAATGAACTGCATTCTGCCTATGGAATGTGTGTCTCTGCTCTCACTTTACCATGACTCATTCCTGAATTCCTTACTGAATGAAGCCAAGAATCCCCACTCAGAGCCTGTCCCAGGAATTCATCTGTGACCTGGAACATGACCATTGTCTCATGCCCCATTTCCCTGCAACCTCTTTACAAAGAATATTAAAATACCTTACCTATCAAAAATCATAAAGTTTCTAGTTCAGTGGCTTTTAGAATAATTAAAATATACTTCTTACCTATTCAAAAATCATAAAGTATTCTAAAAAGAATTCATTTGTTTTTAATCTTCAGACATTGTGTCCTGTCTCTTTAGCACAGTCTTTCAGACTGAGTATAGGCAGCTATATAGTGGACGGACTTGGCAAGGTCACACCCTGCACATCATTCTAGGCCTAAAGAAGAGTTGGGCCTTTGGATGAAACTGATACCTCCTGCTTCCTCTACTCTACACACTATGGCTAGCTTCTAGACAACAGAAGAAAAGCTGACTTCCATCAGATATTCATGCATTGATTTGTTTAATCAGAGTTTACACAGAATACAATCATTCCCTTAGTGAGGAGCTTCTGAGCTATGGCTGCATATTAGAATCAACTGAGGAGCTTTTCAAAATTAACAACAGGGCTTCCCTGGTGGTCCAGTGGGTAAAGAGTCCACCTTGCAGTGACAGGTTCAAACTCTGGCCCAGGGAGATCCCACATGCTGCAGAGTGGCTGGTGGTGTGTCCAATTATGAGTCAGTGCTCTGCAGCACATGTGCCCAGAGCCAGTGCTTTGCGATGGGAGAGGCCACTGCGTTGGGAGGCCCACACAGGCCAAAGAAGAAAGATGGATGAAAATAAATGGATAAAAAATCAATAAAAGGAGGCCAAAATTAAAAACAAAATTAATGACATACTCAGATCTTCTGATTTTTATCACTGGAAAGAATATATATAATATCATTTATTAAGCATAAACTTTAGGGTTTTTTTTCCTTGCTAACTGACTTGAGATATAATTGAGATATAATTCACATACATACCATACAATTCACTCATTTAACGTGTCTACTTCAGCTCTTACCTTCTGAAATGAACTGCATTCTGCCTATGGAATGTGTGTCTCTGCTCTCACTTTACCATGACTCATTCCTGAATTCCTTACTGAATGAAGCCAAGAATCCCCACTCAGAGCCTGTCCCAGGAATTCATCTGTGACCTGGAACATGACCATTGTCTCATGCCCCATTTCCCTGCAACCTCTTTACAAAGAATATTAAAAATATACTTCTTACCTATCAAAAATCATAAAGTTTCTAGTTCAGTGGCTTTTAGTATATTCACAGAGTTGTACAGCCAACACCACAATCAATTTTGGAACTTACATAACTCTGAGCAAATCATTTAACATTCAGTATTTTAATCTCTTAACTGTAGAATGTGAATCATAATACTTTCTTATTTGGTGCATGTGAAAATTAAACAAAATAATGTGAGTAGAAAGAAAGAAACCCTTCACTCTTTAACTAATACCACCACCCATTCCCAAGCCTACATACCCACCCTAGCACAAGGTAAACTCAAATCTACTTTCTGTCTGTATAGATTTACTTGTACTGAACATTTCATATAACTGGAATCATACAGTCTGTGGCCCTTCATTTCTGGCTTCTTTCACTACCATAGTGTTTTCAAGGTTCATCTATATTATAGCAAGAATCAATACTTAAGCCATTTTTATGGCCAAATAATATTCTGTTGTACAAACATAATCCATTTCATTTATTCATTCATCAGTTGATGGACATTCATATTCTTTCCATCTTGTGCTATTATAGTAATATTGATACAAACATTTGTGTACAGGTTTTGTATTAACATGTTTTTCAGTTTGGGGGCGGTATATATATATACCTCTGAGAAGATTTGCTAGGCCAAATTGTAATTCTATATTTAACTTTTTGAAGAACTTCCAGAATATTTTCTGAAGTGGTTACACCAATTTACATTCCCACCAGTAACGTATGACGCTTTCACTTTCCTAACATCGTTACCAACACTTGTTTCAATCTGTCTCTTTTTTTTTTTTTTGGCTATTCTGGATTTTTACTGCTGCCACAGGCTCTTCTCTAGCTGCTCTTCTCTAGAGAGTAGGGACTACTCTCTAGCTGAGGTCAGCAGGCCTCTTGTTGCAGTGACTTCTCTTGTGTGGAACTTGGGCTCTAGGGCACATAGGCTTCAACAGTTGTAGCACATGGGCTCAATAATTGCAGCTCACAGGCTTAGTTGCTCTGCAGCATGTGGGATCTTCCCAGATGAGGGATCAATCCCATGTCTCCTACATTGGCAAGCAGATTCCTCAGCACTGAGCCACCAGTGAAGCCCCTCAATCTGTCTTTTTGATTACAGCTAAACAACTGGGTATGAAGTAGTAACTCACTTTGGTTTTAATTAGCATTTCCCTTATGATTAATGGTGCTGAGCACTTTTTCATGCACTTATTGGCCATTTGCTTATTCTCTTTGGAGGACTGTCTTTCTGATCCTTTGTGCCTATTTTGAGTTACTTGTCTTTTTTTCTGACTAGTAAATATTCTTTATACATTTTAGATAAAAGTCCTTTATCAGATATATGATTTATAAACATTTTCTCCAAGTGCATTTTTGCTTTCTTGAGAGTGTCCTTTGATTTAGAAAAGTTTTAAATTGTTAAGAATTCCAGTTTCCCTATTGTTTTTATTTAGTTGTTCATGCTTTTGGTGTCATGTCAAAGATTTATTGCGAAGTTCAAACTGATGAAGATTTATTCCTAGGGTTTCTTCTGTAAATTTTGAAGCTTCAGTACTTACATTTATGTTTTTGATCAATTTTGAGTTAATTTTTACATACAGTAAAAGGCAAGGGTCCAAATTTCCTTTGCATGTGGATATTCAGTTGTCTCAGCACCCTTTGCTAGAGAGAACATACTTTCTCTTCATTGAATGATTTTCACACCTTTATTGAAAACAAACTAACCTATAGATATATGAATTTATCTCTGGACTCTGAATTCTGTTCTATTGACCTATATGGCTGTCTTTATGCTAGTAACATACTAGTGTGATTGTTGTAGCTTTTTAGTACATTTAGAATTAGGGGAGTGGGAATTCTCTATTCTGTTCTTCTTTTTCAAGATTTTTTTTTTTTTTTTTTTTTTTTTTTTTTTTTTGCTATTCAGAGTTCTGTGTAACTTCATATGAGTTTTAGGATCAGCATGCCAATTTTCACTACAAAGCCAGCTGAGAGTCTGATATGGCAGAACTTCTTACTTAACTGGTCACCCTAAAAAATTTATGGACCAATTACTGTGGATAAGAACTGTACCAGCATTTCTTGAGCCCCTCAGGACTCTACTGGGTGCTTTAGTACATAGGAAGGAGAGAGAGCAGAAAGAACAAGAGGAGAAAAGAGAAAGGAAAGGAAGAATAGAAGTAAGTAAAACTATCTTGAGCTTCTACTGTGTGCCAGACTCTATATTATGTGCATTTATATTATTTTTAACTTCTGTGTCTTTCCAATTTTATAGCGATATAACTGACACATAACACTGTATAATTTTAAATGTACGGTGTTATGGTTTGATGCACATATATATTGTGATACAATTACAGCAAGGTTAGTCAACACCTCCATCACCTTACACAATTACCTTTTAGATGTATGGAGAGGACTTTTTTTTTTTAAGATGTATTTATTTATTTATTTGAGGGGGGTGGGGTGGGGAGGGAGGGGAGCAGGCGGGCCACTTCTATTGGTCTTTCATTTGTCCATTTTCATCCATCTTTGTTCTTCGGCCCGTGTGGGCCTCCCATTGTGGCGGCCTCTGTTGTTGCAGAGCACTAGCTCTGGACACATGCGCTCCAGAGCTCCGGCTCAGTAGTTGGACACATCGGTCCAGCTGCTCTGCGGCATGTGGGATCTTCCCAGGCCAGGGATCAAACTGGCGCCCCTTGCCCTGCAAGGCGGTGTCCTTACCCACTGGACCACCAGGGAAGCCCTGGAGAGAACATTTACGACCTATTCTTGGAGCAATTTTCAAGGATATAATACAGTATTGTTAACTAAAGTCACCATGCTGTATATCTCATATTATTTTAAAGAAATATGAGGTGAGCTTCCTAGTCACAAAGACTCCAGCTAGACTCTAGTTGAAAAAAAAACCACAGAAGGATACACACAATTAATGAAGCAATTGCATAACATTGTCTGGTACAGGCTATAAGTGTCAGAGTCCAGAGAAGAAGAAAGGTCAATATAGCCTAGAAGAGGATGGAAAGGCCCTGGGCATGTTGTGTTGGTTACCTAAACTCACATTTGATAAGATGTAGGCTTTCATCTGGCAGAGGAGTGGGGCTTTCAGGAAGCAGAGAAGCAGGGGAAAACACGAGCAATCGTAGAAACCACTCATTAAAAACTCACTACAAGGCAAGCACTATCTTAAGCACTTCCCACCTCACCACATTTTCAATCTAACCCCAATAGGCATGTGCTATTATACCCATTTCACAGATGAGAAAACTGGTGCTTAGAAAAGCTAATTATCCAAAGTCATCCTGTCAAGAAGTAGTAGAAATAAAGTTAGGACATGAATGTGTTTAACTTTGCCAAATTACACCCAAGGTTGATAAAATGAGACATCTAGGGGGTAAGTGAAGGAAAAAGCAACAGTAGAACTCATGGTTAACCTGGTGGCCTCAAAATAACTCCCTTATGGAAACACAACAGGGTCAGCTTCACTCAAAAAGCTCACATCCATGGATCCTATGTTTGTCTAGAAATGGAAAGAAGCAACTATGGCAGGTCTCCCCCAGAATACTGCATCTTAGGACCTGGCCCAGTATTAGAACAGACTATCTTCCCCACTCCTAGTTTCCAGAAGAAAAACATCACTGTAAACACTCCTGAATCTCTAGTTACCTTCTTCACTCACCAGTCCCTGTCAGAAAAGATCTTAACTGGATACTAAAAACAAGGGAGAATAAATGAAACAGGCTTCACTTGACTCCTCTTTCCCCCTTCTTTGTGAACCAGCCTGCCACCTGAGAACACTTTTTGGATCAGGCTCCAAGTTCAGCATGGAAAGTGCACACCTGTCATAGTACAGTGCCTGTTTTAGCTGGATAGGTACACCTGTATAATCCTGGAGTTCAGTAAGTTAGACCATTTGGCTCACATCCTCAGCCGTTTACCCCAAACCAGACTTTCTCAGGACTAAAGGCAACATTTAATACTCCATCTGTTTTACAATTGAACTACTTCAGAACTTGGGTAGAAAAGACTGTGCAAAAATCTCAACTCCCAAACTGCCTGGGCTTCCACACTCTGAAAATAACCACCAAATGTAGAGCTTGCTTTCTTTAAATCCACAGGTGAAACTCTAGGGCAGACAAACCACTAAGAAACACAGAAAGCCCAGACTACACTAAATATCTAGAATAGCAGGCCAAGTCCAATGAAAAGGCATTTAGCAAAATCCTCTTAAGCCTTTGTTTTGGTGAGGCAGTGTAGTATAGCATCTTAAGAACGTCGCCTCTTAAGAATGAGAATGCCAATGCATTGACACTCAGCTCATTATCAGCGATATGACTTTGAGCAAGGATTTTACTTCTCATTGCTTCAGTTTCCTTGTGTGAAACTCTTAATGGGTTTTTATGCAACTTACTTACTGTAGTTCAGTCAGTAAGTGGTATCCGACTGTGACCCCATGGACTCTAGGTTGCCAGGTATCCCTGTCTTTCACTATATCACAGAGTTTGATCAAAACTCATGTTCATTGAGCCAGAGATACACCCAACAATTTTATCCTCTGTTGCCCCCTTCTCTTCCTGCCTTCAATCTTTCCCAGTATCAGGGTCATTTTCAATGAGCCGGTTCTTCACATCAGGTGGCCAAAGTATTGGAGTTTCAGCTTCAGTCCTTCCAGTGAGTATTCAGGGTTGATTTCCCTTAGGATTGACTCATTTGATCTCCTTGTTGTCCAAGGGACTCTCAAAAGTCTTCTCTAGCACCGCAATTTGAAAGCATCAGTCTTTTGGCACTCGGCCTTCTTTATGGTTCAATGCTCACTTCCATATATGACTACTGGAAAAACCACAGCTTTGACTATACCGACTTTAATGTAAATTGCTTAGGACAATGGCTGGCATGTAGCAAGTACTGTGTGACTAGTAATCACTTATCTGACCTAAGCACACCTGCTTTCACTGATATCATTAATACCGTCAGGAAGCAATATTTTTTGGATTTCCATATGAATGAGTGATTGTCACTTTTTGGAGTATATTAAAGACTCTAAAGAAGGAATTGGGCTTCCTTTGTAGCTCAGCTGGTAAAGAATCTGCCAGCAATGCAGGAGACCCCAGTGTGATTCCTGGGTTGGCAGAATCCCCTGGAGAAGGGATAGGCTACCCACTCCTGTATTCTTGGGCTTCCCTAATGGCTCAGATGGTAAAGAATCCACCTGCAATGTGGAGACCTGGGTTCAATCCCTGGGTCAGGAAGATCCCCTGGAGAAGGGAAAGGCTACCCACTCCAATATTCTTGCCTGGAGAATTCCATGACAGAGGAGCCTGGCGGGCCTCAGTCCATGGGGTCACAGTGAGACATGACTGAGCAACTATCACTTTCACTTAAGGAAGGAATTGATTCATCACGCTTTTCAGTTTAGGTAAATCTTCAGGTAAATCTTTAAGCATAAAACTTCCTAAGTGCCAAATACTTAAAGTGGATCAGAGAAATTTTAAACCACTAGAAGCTAATGGTCTTTAGTAAAACAAGACCCCATCCATCCAAGAGTCTGGGCATTGCTAATACTGTCGGTATAGGTTTACTGAGCTTCAAGTACATTTGAAACAGTGATTATTGCACCACGAATAGCTACTGTATGCCCAACACATCACATTTCCAAATAATAGGAAAATCACTCACCTGTTTCTGTGCTACAAAGGCTGGCTTCTCTGTGAGCAGTCTGGCTGGCAGAAGCCTCAGGGATCCCAGAAAGCAGCAGTACCTTGCTGACTGACATTTCTTCTAAGTACTAATGATAGACTGTACCTTTGTGGTTCTCAAGTGGCTCAGAGCATAAAGAATACACCTGCCAACACAGGAGATGTGGATTCGATTCCTGGGTAGGGAAGATGCCCTGGAGAAGGGCGTGGCAACCCACTCCAGTATTCTTGTCTGAAAAATTCCACAGACAGAGAAGCCTGGCAGGCTACAGTCCAGAGGGCTGCAAAGAGTCAGACAGAACTGAGCACACATTCACCTCTATTGGCAGGTTGACCAAAGTCTCTCAAGGTTGAAGCTGTTAGAGGTACCCCCTGCTCCTTTGCCTTCTGCTCTCTGGCCTATGACTCACCAAACGTGGGCTTCTGGAACACAGTTCTGGTGTTTCTACTGCAGGGCTGGCCATCTTCAGACAAGCCCTGTAGACACAGGCCAGCGTGCCTCCAAGCTCACTTCCCAAGCCTCTGTCCCCTCTCTTACTCTAAGTTTGCACCAGCCCCTAAATAGTAAGATAAATTAGGACAAAGTTTCTTTTGCTCTTGCCATCTCCTCACATCTAACATGGGGCTCCCAATTTGTCCCTTCAGTGGTAGCCCTTGCCTCTACTCTTTGTAAAAGTTCTCTGAGGCCAGACTCCCTTCTCCCTTAAAATGCTCACCACTCCTACTTCCCAATAAGCTGTCCTCATCTCATGTTGAACTCTTTTGGGTAATAAAAACAAACAATTCAATGTGTACAATAGTTATGAACAGAAGAAAATAAACTAATACTCTTCCCCCAAGTAGCATTTCTGGAACCTATTAAGGACCTTCTATATTGTTAGAGAGGAGGGAAGTAATGATTAAGCATTTACCTAAAGCATCTATTATAAGAACCACTAAATGCTACCTATACTGTTTTAAATAAACTTAAATTCAAATTTAGTTTTCAAGTTCCCAATAATCACATGTGGCTAGCGACAACTATCTCAGCTGGTGCAGATTCGAAACATTCCCATCACTACAGAAATTTCCATTGGGTTGGATGGCTCTGGAGGCAGACCCTAATGGTGGGACTTTGAGGCACTGTGGTAAGCTAGTAAAACTGGTAGGAAAGAGGTAGGTAGCAAAAGGACCATTTGGAGTCCTTGGTGAGCTATTTTTTTGCCTGTACAAAAAAATGTCCTCTCTGCTGCTAATGCCCAAAGAGAATTTCAGTCTTTGCCAAAATGTCATTTGTGCCCTAACCAACCATAAGGATAGATGGAGAAACTGTCACACAGCCACCTGACCCTTGCTTTTAAACAGAGCAACCTTCAACTGAGTTCTTACCTTGGGGACATGAAGAATTATAAAGCCATTAACTTGTCCCTACAATGCAGGTTACTAAAACTCTGAAAAACAGTCCTCAGCAAAGTCTAAACAGAAAACTAGCAATCTCAAGAATTCTACAGCATCTGGGACATGCACACTGCACTCAGAGACTACCTAATGTCAAAGTCATCACCTTGGCATGGGAGGATCCTCTGTCTCTATTGTAGACTTGGAGATAGGCACTAGAGACTATTTATTAAAGTGGGAAAGTGGCTACTGACATTCAAGCAAGATTTTCAACCACAAGGGTTGAAATCAATAGGGTACTCTAGCAACCCTTGGTTAATTAACTAGAAAATTAAGCTCAGCATAATACTCCATATTGGATAATCAAAGTTTTGCTGTAAGCAGTGTGCAATCTGAAGGTAAACCACCTCAAGATTCAAGCATGTCTGTAACAGAATCTCCAAATTGTTATTCCCATTAACATTGGTGAGACAGCAAACCATAATAATGGTAATGAGCAAAACTGATTGAATAACTACATTCCATGCACTATTTCAAGCATTTAGCATATTTGAATTCATTTAATCTTCACAACAATCCAATGAGATATGTACTATTGTGATCCCTATTTTACTGATTGGGAAAATGAGACACACAGACATTAGGTGACCTTCCTAAGACCACTCAGGCAGAAAATAGAGATGAGATTTGAGCCAAGGTGATCCAGAGTCAGAGCCTGTGCTCTAGGTCATGATATTACAGTATAAGACCTGGCCACTGTGGGTACCAACGGATGAGTCACAGAAGTTCCCTCAAGGCTGGCCTTATCTCCGTCTAGCACAGAGCACAACAAACAGCAGATTTTCATTAAATATTTGGCGAATAAACAATAGCTAAAATCCATTAAGCACTTCCTATCTCATTTAATCCTCAAAGGAATCTTATTGCTATTATTATGATACTCAGTTTATCACTGTGAGTTTTTACAGGTGAGGAAAATAAGATATAAAAAGACAAACTAACATGCCCAGTATCACAGAACTAGAGGATGATAAAGACTTTGAACCAAATCTAGATGCCTTCCTTCAGTTAATAAATGAGCTCTTGCAAAATATAGTCTGCCCTGCATGCGTGCTCAGTCACGTCCGACTGCTTGCAACTCTATGGACTATTGCCCTCTAGGCTCCTCTGGCCACGGGATTCTCCAGGCAAGAATTCTGGAGTGAGTTGCCATGCCCTCCTCCAAGGGATCTGCCCAATCCAGGGATCAAACCTGAGCCTCCTGCACTGCAGCAGATTTTTTACCCAATGAGCCACCTGGAAAGCCCTCAGTGCACTCTTATTTCCTATGTAAAGTGTGAACTGTGGCAGCCTCAACCTAAGTCTTAGCTTTTCAAGGAAGCCATGAACCCCTTGAGGCAAAAACCACACCTGACTGCTCTTTCCCCAAGCTCTTAATCCAAAGAATCAGGGTTCAATAAGCACTTGCTAATTGATTCAGTACCCTAGTGAGGGGCTTTTCCAATCTAAAGCCTGCTGACGGGCTTCCTACGTCCCCTTCTGGCCCTAAGCAGCATCTCTGGCACTGGCTGGACAGCCTGAGGAGCCTTGACTCCCAGGAGGAAGTGATGGAAATGGTTTACTCCAGCAGTGAGAATTATTTTATTGCTGATACTATTTAGAGTTGCTGAGGCATCATGATAATAAAAGGCAGACTGACTTGGAGTTGGTTTTACTGTTGTTCTCGAATTCTCTACAATGCACTCCCTAACTGTCTGCGCCTAGAAAGATCACTCCCACTACCCTCATTGTGGCCTCCTGCCAGAAAAAGTTGAGAGAGGCAGGGCTGTAATCATTCTAATCAAGCAGTAGGCCTGGAGACCAAAGGCTAGGATTAAAGTGTCAGTTCAGTCAATAACTAGCTGCTGTTAGTAAGTCACTAGACTTATTCATGTTCTAATCCATAAAATGGAGGTACCATTGCTTACTCACACACTGGTTCCAAGAGCAGAATAAAATGATAATGCCAGACATGCTACATGAAGTAAAGAGATCATTGTTATCTTTGTTCTTCACTACACTAGTGGTCACTATTTCGCTGACTCACATGTTAGCTTTCTTTTTGCAATTCACGAAATCACATGGATTTTTCTTAAGAATAAAAGATTTTTACTACAGCAAAGGAAAGCAAATCCCCGGTTCAACCTGGTTCAGGTTGATCCTAAATAAGAACCCCAGAGCATTCTCTTTATGTTAACAAATACCAGTGCAATGCCACAGCCATCTCGCCCCACTGTAGCTAAAGAGACCCACCACCACCACTAAAAGGCTTTAAGCTAAAAAGTGGACTGATAAGGAAGAATGTGAAAAAGGAAGTTCGGCTTAGCCAGAGGCCCCACAGCAGCTCTCACTTCCAGCACACAGCAGTCAGAACCAAATCAGGTCCGTTAATAAAAGCATCAATAACAAAAGTTCAAAGGAAGTGAAGAAGGGTTGGTAGAGTGTGGATCCCCTGGAGATTCCTTCGCTAGCATATAGAATTGGTGCCAACACCTCAGTCAGCTTTGTGTTTATCTTCTACGACAGTTGATAGAGCTGCCCTGTTGAAGTTAATTCCAGAGAAAGAAGCCTAATGTACCAGCATTTTAGAAAATAGTCCCAAGGCTTACCATCACTGACTAATGCAAAAATGCATCAAAAGACCTCTGTTTTTAAATAAAAAGCAGTCAATCTAGACATGACATTTCAATGAAAACTGACGTCTCCAAGTTTAATTTGACTCCACACGTGGGTGAGGGTTCATCAGAGGGCTTTGTTTCTATCTCACATACCAAAGATAGTTGCCTCAGACTAAAGGCCCCAGGCAGAACTTCACGGCTCTGGGCACTGCTATTAACAATTAATAGAATATCTGGGCCAAAGGGACCTTTCAACTCATCGAGTTCAGTCTTGTCAAATTATGGAGAAGAAAAATGAGGGCCAGAGAATTTAACTGATGAATCCAGAATCAGTAACAGAAGGGATCAGATGCCAGATCTTCTCCTATTGAGTATTATTTTACTAAAACACATGGCCTTATTCTTTCTTCTAAACCCTCTGATAAAGCTACCACCTTGATTGACAATTTTACACCCTCTCTCACTTCACCAATTTCATACACAAACCACTTGAAATTCTATGTTTGCTAGGTTATTGAAAACCAAATTTTTCCTCTCAGATCAACTTCTCATTAGTATCAAATACGTTCCCGGCCTTTCCCCCAGTCAAACCTACAAACTCACATTTATGACAACTTAAGTGGATCATAATTAAGAAGACAAGCATGCTGTCTATAAAAGAAAATCAAAGACACTCAGCTTATTCATTTTTCCTGCCACAGCCATCTCGCCCCACTGTAGCTAAAGAGACCCACCACCACCACTAAAAGGCTTTAAGCTAAAAAGTGGACTGATAAGGAAGAATGTGAAAAAGGAAGTTCGGCTTAGCCAGAGGCCCCACAGCAGCTCTCACTTCCAGCACACAGCAGTCAGAACCAAATCAGGTCCGTTAATAAAAGCATCAATAACAAAAGTTCAAAGGAAGTGAAGAAGGGTTGGTAGAGTGTGGATCCCCTGGAGATTCCTTCGCTAGCATATAGAATTGGTGCCAACACCTCAGTCAGCTTTGTGTTTATCTTCTACGACAGTTGATAGAGCTGCCCTGTTGAAGTTAATTCCAGAGAAAGAAGCCTAATGTACCAGCATTTTAGAAAATAGTCCCAAGGCTTACCATCACTGACTAATGCAAAAATGCATCAAAAGACCTCTGTTTTTAAATAAAAGCAGTCAATCTAGACATGACATTTCAATGAAAACTGACGTCTCCAAGTTTAATTTGACTCCACACGTGGGTGAGGGTTCATCAGAGGGCTTTGTTTCTATCTCACATACCAAAGATAGTTGCCTCAGACTAAAGGCCCCAGGCAGAACTTCACGGCTCTGGGCACTGCTATTAACAATTAATAGAATATCTGGGCCAAAGGGACCTTTCAACTCATCGAGTTCAGTCTTGTCAAATTATGGAGAAGAAAAATGAGGGCCAGAGAATTTAACTGATGAATCCAGAATCAGTAACAGAAGGGATCAGATGCCAGATCTTCTCCTATTGAGTATTATTTTACTAAAACACATGGCCTTATTCTTTCTTCTAAACCCTCTGATAAAGCTACCACCTTGATTGACAATTTTACACCCTCTCTCACTTCACCAATTTCATACACAAACCACTTGAAATTCTATGTTTGCTAGGTTATTGAAAACCAAATTTTTCCTCTCAGATCAACTTCTCATTAGTATCAAATACGTTCCCGGCCTTTCCCCCAGTCAAACCTACAAACTCACATTTATGACAACTTAAGTGGATCATAATTAAGAAGACAAGCATGCTGTCTATAAAAGAAAATCAAAGACACTCAGCTTATTCATTTTTCCTGCCCTGAATTATCCCTGACAGATCCATGTCATTCATAGCTCTGGGAATTGGAGGTTTAATGTATTTTAAAGACTACCTGTTACATTTAAGAGGTGGTGCTGTGATTCAGTATTCCTTCTGATTGCATACAATGAAGCTTTATTTGAAGCAGTATTTGTATGCAGTAAAATGGTGTTAGTTGTGAGGCGTTTAAGCTGTGTAAATTCCCATACTTACATCACTTTATTCCTGGTTCCTGGGAACCCAACTTATCACTATCACTGGGAGAAAGGGTTGACTTATACTTTATTATGAATGAAAACATAATTTCATTCCAAAGACTGAGAGCTGTGCACTTGGAATGCATATCAGAATCTCTAGAGGGCTGTTTTCAAGCCATAGATTTAACGGTAGGGAGTCTAATATGCCTCCTGAGGGGGTGAGTAATCCTGCTGGGTGATAATCACCATGTTCAAAGAGTCTAGTTACCCACTAAAATGGTGTGAAGGCAAAAAAAAAGGGGGGGGAAATTTGATCATTATCAGTATAATACTTGATATCTTACAAACTATTTTTAATGAAAATGAGTAGCATTTACTAAACATTTACTACATGCCAGACACAGCTCTAGATTTTTAAAAAATTATTTATTTATTTGGTTGCTCTGGATCTTAGTTGCAGCATGAAGGATCTAGTTCCCTAGCAGGGCTTGAACTCGGACCCCACTGCATTGGGAACACAGAGTCCTAACCACTTGACCACCAGGGAAGTCCCAGCTCTAGATTTTTAAACTATATATAGCTCACCTAAATCCCAGATATATTCTGTGACATAGGTATTGCTATTTTCCTTATTTACTGATGAGAAAACTCAGAACAGAAGTGAAATCACACAGCTAGTGAGTGGCTGAATCCAGACTGAACCAAGGCAGGCTGAAATCAAAAGTTCTTCTCAAAGACCCATGCACCTACAAGTCAATTAATCTTTGTCAAAAGGAGACAAGAATATACAATGAAGAAAAGACAGTCTCTTCAATAAGTGGTGCTGGGAAACCTAGACAGCACATATAAATCAATGAAGTTAGGACAGTCCCCCACATACACAAAAATAAACTCAAAATTGCTTAAAGACTTACATATGACGGAACACACACAAAACTGCTAGAAAATAGGCAAAACATTCTCTGACATAAATCATAGCAATATTTGCTTAAATCAGTCTCCCAACAAGGCAAAAGAAATAAAAACAAAAGTAAACCAATGCGACTTCATCAAACTTAAAAGCTTTTGCACAGTAAAGGAAACTATAAACAAAATGAAAAGAAAACCTACAGACTAGGAGAAAATATTTGCCAACGAAGTGAATGACAAGGGCTTAATATCCAAATAGACAAACAGCTCAAATAACTCAATATTTAAAAAGCCAAATAACCCAACCAAAAATGGGCAGGAGGGCTTCCCCTGGTGGTCCAGCGGGTAAGGACACCGCCTTGCAGTGCAAGGGGCGCCGGTTCGATCCCTGGCCTGGGAAGATCCCACGTGCCGCGGAGTGGCTGGACCCATGTGTCCAATCACCGAGCCAGAGCTCTGGCGCGCGTGCGCCCAGAGCCGGCGCTCTGCAACGACAGAGGCCACCGTGATGGGAGGCCCACAGGAGCCAAAGAACAAAGATGGATGAAAATAGAGAAATGAAAGACCAATAGAAGTGGCCTGCCCATCCCCATCCCTCCCCACCCCACCCCACCCACCCCCCAAAAAAATGGGCAGGAGACCTAAACAGACATTTCTCCAGAGAAGACATTCAGAGAGCCAACAGGCACATGAAAAGATGTTCAACATGGCTAACTGCTACAGAAGTGCAAATCAAACCCACAATGAGGCACCACTTCACACCAGTCAGAATGGCCATTATAAAAAATAACAAATACTGAGGAGGTTGTGGAGAAAATGGAACCCTCCTACCCTGTTGGTAGGAATGTAAATCGGTGCAGCCACTATTGAGAACAATAAGGAAGGTCCTTAAAAAAAAAAAGAAATAGAGCTACTATATGATCCAGCAATCCCACTCCTGCTCATATATTCAGAAACTCTAATCCGTAAAGATGCATGCACCCCAATATTTATAGCAGCACTATTTACAAGAGCCAAGAAATAGAAGCAAACTAAATGTCTGTCTATAGACAAATGGATAAAGGAGAGGTGGGGAGTGTGTGTGTGTGTGTGTGTGTGTGTTGTTGTTGTTATTTAGTTGCTAAGTCATGTCCAACTCTTTGTGACCACATGGGCTGTGGCCTGCCATGCTCTTCTGACCATGGCATTTCCCAGGCAAGAATACTGGAGTGGATTGCCATTTTCATCTCCAGGGGATCTTCCTGACTCAGGGATAGAATCATAATCTCCTGGATTGGTAGGCAGAGTCTTTACTGCTCAGCCACTATATATGTGTGTGTGTGTGTATGTGTATG
This sequence comes from Tragulus kanchil, assembly GCA_022376925.1. Classification (NCBI taxonomy): domain Eukaryota; kingdom Metazoa; phylum Chordata; class Mammalia; order Artiodactyla; family Tragulidae; genus Tragulus; species Tragulus kanchil. The sequence goes on along the minus strand of JAIOJX010000001.1, from coordinate 56,866,920 downwards.
CATATACACACATCTATATATACATACACACATACATACACACAAAGGAGTATTATTCAGTCATAGAAAGAATGAAATAATGTCATTTTCAGCAATATGGATACACTTAGAATTTATCATTAACACGTGGAGTAAGTTAGACAAATACCATATATCACTTACACATGGAATCAATGAAACGACCCAAATGAACTTATTTACAAAACAGAAACAGACACAAACATAGAAAACAAAATTATGGTGACCAAAGGGGAAGAGGGGAGGATAAATTAGGGCAATAGATATAACAGATCCACACTACTATATATAAAATAGACAAACAGCAAGGATTTACTCTATAGTACACAGAAACATATTCAATATCTTATAATAACCTGCAATGGAAAATAATTTGAAAAATGTATGTGTACATGCACACACACACATATATATATCACTTAATCACTTTGCTATATATCTGAAACTAACACAGTATTGTAAATCAACTATACTTCAATTAAAAAAAAAAAAAAAAAGTCCTTCTTGACCCTGACTTCATCCCTGTAGCCCTAATCCCCTTTCCAGAGATAACCTGAGTTAAGTGTTTGATGTTCAGCTTTTCAAAACTCATTCCATGCATTTATATACATAGGCATGTACCTATGTGAAATAAATGTTTTGTTTTATTCTTTATCTTTTTGTCTGTATAAATCAGACCATCTGGTGTTCTTTCCCCTACAGTACACTGACTCTTCAAGAAGGGTAAGTTAAACACCATTTACAAATGATTCAGAGATCTCCTTTGGATATCAGCTTCCTCCCATGGAGTATGCTGAGACCCTTAAGGGTCTGCAGTTTCATGATTTACAAAAGATCTGGGCCAAGGTTGGAGCTAGAAAACACAGCTTTAGACCAGTAGTTCCTCCCAGCCATGGAAGCATATCAGAATTACCCAAAGAGCTCCTAAAAAGAACTGATGTCCACACAGGACTTTGGGCCATCTGAGTCAAAATCATAAGAGACTGAGTCAACAGTCAGTAGTTTTCTAAAGGTTCCCTTGGTTACCCCGGCGTGTGCTAGGGCAGGGGATGGTAACGACAGCTCTTGCACAAAATCCAGCTGGCCACCTGCTTTCCTACAACCTAGAAGCTAAGAATGGTTTCCACATTTTTAGATGGCTGAAAAAAATGTCAAAAGAATAACATTTCATAACATAAAATACATGAAATTCAAATTGTGTCCATAAATAAAGTTTTATTGGAACACAGCTATGCCCATTCATTTACATATTATCTACGACTGATTTTGTGCTACTCATTTAGAACTGAGCAAATCCAAAGTGACCCAATGGCTTGCAAAGCTTAAAACAATTACTATCTGTCCTTTTACACACACACACACACACACACACACACAAACCCTGGTGTATCATGGCCCTGTCATCACTCTTCTAGGAGGTCTATCTTCACAGACTCTGTAATCTCAAAAGAAACAGGTACACAACTGTCAACTAAGAGTTTCGAAACCTGGGTCTATGGCCTTCCCGGGGGTCACTGTATGAATGGAATTATGAACAAAAAATTTTTTTCTGCAGTTTTCTGGAGTAAGAATCCAGAGCAGGAGTAACTTCTTCACAAGTTTTCCCAGATAGGGACTTCCCTGGCAGTCGAGTGGTTAAGACTCTACACTTTCAGTGCAGGGGGCACAGGTTCAATTACTGAGCTAAGATCCCACATGCTGTGTGGTATGGCCAAAATAAAAAGTTCCCAGATAATTACTAAACAGCCTAACTGCACAGTTTACATAAAAGACAAAAAATAGTCAGGGGTGGACTGAAAGTGAGTGGCAACTATGATGGGTGTTAAAGTTGCACCAGATTCAAGTTATTGACGTCAGCTAATTGGAAATAGTATCACTTAAAGTCTAAGCATAAGTCTTACTGTCACTAAATTTCTTCACCGGGCAAAGAAAATGATCAAGTACAACTTCAGAAGTGTTATGAGGACCAGGTCACATTATGGGTAGGATATGCTTAGAAAAAGAATAAAGCTTGGTAATTAATCATTTCTGTTTAAAAGCTCATTTCTTTTAACTAAAAAAAAAAACCCACAAGCTATCAGATCAAGGAGAAACGTTTGTGGGGGGGGGGGGGTGGAGTGGGTAGACAGACTATCCAGAGGAGCTCTAACAAATAATTCACTTGGAGTATCACATTAGAGCTATGTTTAAGTGTGGCATTAGAGATTTTCCAAACATTTGGAAAGCTGTCTAAGAAATACAGAGACATCATTTATCCAGGGTCCCTGATGACATTCAACCTTTTTCCAGAATTCCCCAAAGGTAAATACAGGTAAAATTTCTCTTGGGTTTGCATCAGCAGTTATGAAGAAAGGGTGCGTGTATGCAAGCTAACTCACTTCAGTCACGCCCAACTCTTTGCAACGCCATGGACTGTACCTGGACAAGATCCACTGTCTATGGGATTTCCTAGGAAAGGATGCTGCAGTGGGTTGCCATGCCCTCCTCTAGGGGATCTTCTTGACACAGGGTTAGAGCCCACATCTCCTGCATTCCAGGCAATTCCTTACTGCTGAGCCACTGGGTAAGCCCATGAAGAAGGGTTATATCTCCATATTCTTCTTCAAGTGTCTTTCAAATAACTTTGAAAACATCCTTCCCCTTACCTCCCCAAAAGCAAGCAAGCAAATGAACAAACAGAAAAGAATATTCTCCATGCCAGAAAAGATGGCACACTGATTTCAGGAAAAAGCATTCTAATGTGGTTGGCATGTCCAGTTTTGGTTTTTTTGTTTCAAAATGTTTGCTGTGTTTTGTAATAGGAAGATCTCATTATATGAGTGATACCATACTGTTGTGTTTGAGGAAAGACTTATGTCAGTTCTTTACAATCCATTATATCAGGATGCTTCTAACATATAAATATTATTATGAGCATGTAACACAACACTTGCCTCATCCACTGGAACTTTGACCCTCCAGTCACAGGAATCCAAGAGTCATGACAACCTCAACTTAAAAGGATGAGCTGCTGGACCACACTTCCTGTGCATCTGGTTGCGGGATGCTGACATTAATGTTTCAGGCTCCTTGACTCCCTCCCCCAACTGTGATTCTCTGATGCAGTTCACCTAAGAGGACCCTCAAGTTTTAAGCAGATAAACTATCTTTTCCCAAGTAGCTTACTCATCCCCATAAACAAATTCCTAATGAAAATCTGGCTCAAATAAAATTTGTAAAAGTCCCACTCCTTAGGTTCCTGGGGGATGTATGGTATGTGTCTGCTAAATTTTGTTATTGCTGAAGTAAGACGAGCAAAATTGGCACATGGCTCATTAAGAAAAACCAAATGGCATGGATGTTAGCATTTTAATTGTGGGTGGTCTTTCAGATTTCACAGAATGGCCAACTTCAAAGAAGTTATATGCCCTACAAGGTGAACTGATGAGGAATCCCCTTTAATTGGGTCACCCTCTTCTTGGTTCGTACCTAGAAAAGAGAACAATTAAGGACCCAGGCTTCATTTCACGGGTTGACCTAAGGAAGGGAAAATGCTGCAGTGGGTTGCCATGCCCTCCTCTAGGGGATCTTCTTGACACAGGGTTAGAGCCCACATCTCCTGCATTCCAGGCAATTCCTTACTGCTGAGCCACTGGGTAAGCCCATGAAGAAGGGTTATATCTCCATATTCTTCTTCAAGTGTCTTTCAAATAACTTTGAAAACATCCTTCCCCTTACCTCCCCAAAAGCAAGCAAGCAAATGAACAAACAGAAAAGAATATTCTCCATGCCAGAAAAGATGGCACACTGATTTCAGGAAAAAGCATTCTAATGTGGTTGGCATGTCCAGTTTTGGTTTTTTTGTTTCAAAATGTTTGCTGTGTTTTGTAATAGGAAGATCTCATTATATGAGTGATACCATACTGTTGTGTTTGAGGAAAGACTTATGTCAGTTCTTTACAATCCATTATATCAGGATGCTTCTAACATATAAATATTATTATGAGCATGTAACACAACACTTGCCTCATCCACTGGAACTTTGACCCTCCAGTCACAGGAATCCAAGAGTCATGACAACCTCAACTTAAAAGGATGAGCTGCTGGACCACACTTCCTGTGCATCTGGTTGCGGGATGCTGACATTAATGTTTCAGGCTCCTTGACTCCCTCCCCCAACTGTGATTCTCTGATGCAGTTCACCTAAGAGGACCCTCAAGTTTTAAGCAGATAAACTATCTTTTCCCAAGTAGCTTACTCATCCCCATAAACAAATTCCTAATGAAAATCTGGCTCAAATAAAATTTGTAAAAGTCCCACTCCTTAGGTTCCTGGGGGATGTATGGTATGTGTCTGCTAAATTTTGTTATTGCTGAAGTAAGACGAGCAAAATTGGCACATGGCTCATTAAGAAAAACCAAATGGCATGGATGTTAGCATTTTAATTGTGGGTGGTCTTTCAGATTTCACAGAATGGCCAACTTCAAAGAAGTTATATGCCCTACAAGGTGAACTGATGAGGAATCCCCTTTAATTGGGTCACCCTCTTCTTGGTTCGTACCTAGAAAAGAGAACAATTAAGGACCCAGGCTTCATTTCACAGGTGGTTTGGGGAGGAGATCTCATTACTTTATAGTCATAACTCACATACCCAGTCACTGCAGAGAAAGCTAAGAGCAAGGAGCTTTACTGAAGCCCATACCATTTTCTATTCTGATCTACTGCAAATGTTCTTTCCCCAAGGCACAGGAAGGACGCATGGAGTGCTTCTTGGCTATAACATATGGTGCTGAAGCAGCAAGCTGATAAGTCTTTAGCAGTACTTGACAGTGGTAAGAGATCAATTATTGTCACATAAATATTAAAAAGCTCCCCTAGAACTCTATTGCAGTGAGTATATTTAACCATGATCACTACTTCCCACTTAATAGCAACCAAATTTGCCTGAGAAACAAACTGTCACCCCATCAGGTGAACTTCAATTAAACGCTCAGTTGGTCCAAAGCTGTGTTGCTGCTGTGGCTGCTGCTGCTGCTTGTATCTGTAATGAAAGCCAAAACACGACACAAGTACCTATTACCTTCCCTGGAGATCGTGATTCTGTCTTGCAGGTGATCGGAACTTTCTGGAGGCTGCTCAGTGTGGATTTTGTCTAGGAAATTCTGAAATCCTAAGTCCTATGAAGAGACTGAACCTGGCCCAGGGATCTGAAACACCATCTTTTTTGCCCTGGAGGCTCCAAAATTTTTTCTGGAGCAGATTCTAGAAATCAACTCCTAACCCACCCCACTGCCCCACAAGCAAGAACTGAATAAGTACAACCTGATAATCAGGCTTCCCTGGTGGCTCAGATGGTAAAGAATTTGCCTGCAATACAGGAGACCCAGGTTCGATCCCTTGGTTGGGAAGATTCCCTGGAGAGAGGAATGGCAACCCACTCCCACTCCAGTATTCTTGCCTGGAGAATCCCATGAACAGAGGAGCCTGGCAGGCTACAGTACAAGGGATCACAAAGAGTTGGACAGGACTGAGTGACTAATACTTCCCCTTTAACCTTATAATTAGCTCAAGCCCCCACTCCTCAAGTTCCAGCTTTCCCCAAGCAGGATTCGACGAGGTAATGAAGAAAAAAAGAACTCTCCAGGAGGCCAAAAACCCCAAGATTCAGATACTTGTGTGATCCTATGATTTGGAGGGAATCAAGTAGTCTGGAGAGCTCAGGTACAGAATTTCTTGGTCGGGTCACTGGGAAATTCCTTCGCATTATTCCAAAGCTAGAATGGGAAGGCATTCTGTGAAAACCGAGAGCATCTCCCCTGATTTTAGTTGTAATTCAGATTCCAGTGCCCTCATAAGATGCTCCAGTTCCAAAGACAACAACGATTTCTGCTTACTCAATCAAGAAGCAAAACATTTCAATTATTTGAGAGAGATAGTTTTTGTCACATAAATATTAAAAGCTCCCTAGAACTCTATTGCAGTGAGTATATTTAACCATGATCACTACTTCCCACTTAATAGCAACCAAATTTGCCTGAGAAACAAACTGTCACCCCATCAGGTGAACTTCAATTAAACGCTCAGTTGGTCCAAAGCTGTGTTGCTGCTGTGGCTGCTGCTGCTGCTTGTATCTGTAATGAAAGCCAAAACACGACACAAGTACCTATTACCTTCCCTGGAGATCGTGATTCTGTCTTGCAGGTGATCGGAACTTTCTGGAGGCTGCTCAGTGTGGATTTTGTCTAGGAAATTCTGAAATCCTAAGTCCTATGAAGAGACTGAACCTGGCCCAGGGATCTGAAACACCATCTTTTTTGCCCTGGAGGCTCCAAAATTTTTTCTGGAGCAGATTCTAGAAATCAACTCCTAACCCACCCCACTGCCCCACAAGCAAGAACTGAATAAGTACAACCTGATAATCAGGCTTCCCTGGTGGCTCAGATGGTAAAGAATTTGCCTGCAATACAGGAGACCCAGGTTCGATCCCTTGGTTGGGAAGATTCCCTGGAGAGAGGAATGGCAACCCACTCCCACTCCAGTATTCTTGCCTGGAGAATCCCATGAACAGAGGAGCCTGGCAGGCTACAGTACAAGGGATCACAAAGAGTTGGACAGGACTGAGTGACTAATACTTCCCCTTTAACCTTATAATTAGCTCAAGCCCCCACTCCTCAAGTTCCAGCTTTCTCCAAGCAGGATTCGAAGAGGTAATGAAGAAAAAAAGAATTCTCCAGGAGGCTAAAAATCCCAAGATTCAGATACTTGTGTGATCCTATGATTTGGAGGGAATCAAGTAGTCTGGAGAGCTCAGGTACAGAATTTCTTGGTCGGGTCACTGGGAAATTCCTTCGCATTATTCCAAAGCTAGAATGGGAAGGCATTCTGTGAAAACCGAGAGCATCTCCCCTGATTTTAGTTGTAATTCAGATTCCAGTGCCCTCATAAGATGCTCCAGTTCCAAAGACAACAACGATTTCTGCTTACTCAATCAAGAAGCAAAACATTTCAATTATTTGAGAGGATGTGCGGCTGGGCACAGATCAGGTGAGAAAGCAGTCAAAGCATCAAGAGATTTTTGACTGAAATGAGAAATAAATACCAACACATACAGTTGTCAAAAGGATATGTATAGTCTATAATCACGACTCTTTGGCTGTTGGGTCAAGAAAAGAAAATCCTTTCTCTGAACTGAACATCAGATAGCAAAGCAGCGTGTGTCATGCACGGGAGCCAGACTACTTGGGTTCAAATTCTGGCCATGTCACTGACTTTTGCAAATCACTTTGCCCTCCTGTGTCTTAAGTTTCAATTCATATTTTGCTTTTAAAAAATTAAATCCTCAACTCTAGAATTCATTTTTGTTTCTCATTTATCTCCACAGAACAGCAGCTGCCACCATTTTAAGTCCCCTATCTGCCTCTGCCTTTCTCTGGGCACAAAAGCTCCAAGACTCCTAAGGAAAGATTTTGCTTTGTGGGGGTGCCAGGTGCTGCAAAGAAGGTTGAGGCTGGGTTCGATGAAAAGACAAAGCTTTATCCCCTTTTGCAACTGGGCTTTGGAGGGTGGCTGTGGATCAGTATGAAATGTTCTCAGAGCGGCCCCTCCCCACTGCTCTGGGTGGCAGCAAAGTTTCTCGAGAACCTCTCCCAAGAAGCAAGCTCCCTCTCAGGCTGGCAGAGCTAGGGAGAAACTATTCATTTCCAGGAATGTTATTAATTGTTGTGACACCTGCCTCTGGCGTCTGCACCTTTTGGGGTAAATAAATGATTGGCTAGGGCCAGCGCGTTGCCTGAGACGAGATGATTAGAAGAAGCAGTGCCTTGGTGAAACCGCCCGCGCAGCATCTCCCAGCAGCCCCTCCTCATCAAGAACACATTTTCTCCCTGTCCCCACTACCCTACCCTTTTTTTAATGAGGAAAAGAAACCTGTCTTCTTCATATTCTCAACCCAGCTGGTGTTTATTCCACACCTTTCCTCCTCCTCACCCCACTTAAGGGAAAATTAAAGAAAAGTGGATCCTAAAAACCCTTTTTTTAATGAGGAAAAAGAAACCTTCTCCTTTCATGGTTTAAGAGCAAAACATTTCAATTATTTGAGAGGATGTGCGGCTGGGCACAGATCAGGTGAGAAAGCAGTCAAAGCATCAAGAGATTTTTGACTGAAATGAGAAATAAATACCAACACATACAGTTGTCAAAAGGATATGTATAGTCTATAATCACGACTCTTTGGCTGTTGGGTCAAGAAAAGAAAATCCTTTCTCTGAACTGAACATCAGATAGCAAAGCAGCGTGTGTCATGCACGGGAGCCAGACTACTTGGGTTCAAATTCTGGCCATGTCACTGACTTTTGCAAATCACTTTGCCCTCCTGTGTCTTAAGTTTCAATTCATATTTTGCTTTTAAAAAATTAAATCCTCAACTCTAGAATTCATTTTTGTTTCTCATTTATCTCCACAGAACAGCAGCTGCCACCATTCTAACACCCCTATCTGCCTCTGCCTTTCTCTGGGCACAAAAGCTCCAAGACTCCTAAGGAAAGATTTTGCTTTGTGGGGGTGCCAGGTGCTGCAAAGAAGGTTGAGGCTGGGTTCGATGAAAAGACAAAGCTTTATCCCCTTTTGCAACTGGGCTTTGGAGGGTGGCTGTGGATCAGTATGAAATGTTCTCAGAGCGGCCCCTCCCCACTGCTCTGGGTGGCAGCAAAGTTTCTCGAGAACCTCTCCCAAGAAGCAAGCTCCCTCTCAGGCTGGCAGAGCTAGGGAGAAACTATTCATTTCCAGGAATGTTATTAATTGTTGTGACACCTGCCTCTGGCGTCTGCACCTTTTGGGGTAAATAAATGATTGGCTAGGGCCAGCGCGTTGCCTGAGACGAGATGATTAGAAGAAGCAGTGCCTTGGTGAAACCGCCCGCGCAGCATCTCCCAGCAGCCCCTCCTCATCAAGAACACATTTTTCTCCCTGTCCCCACTACCCTACCCTTTTTTTTTTAATGAGGAAAAAAAAGAAACCTGTCTTTTCTTCATATTCTCAACCCAGCTGGTGTTTATTCCCACACCCTTTCCCTCCTCCCTCACCCCACTTAAGGGGAAAATTAAAGAAAAAGTGGATTCTAAGCAGTTAAAAGAATGCCTTGTTCTGTGGGTAAGGTCACCAATTTGGGTAGGAGGGGGTAGCAAGGAAGGAGAATTCAGTGGAATCACCAGGAATGAGCAATGGGCATTGGACCAAAGGCAACCTTCCCTGGCCTTTCTGCCCACATTGGGGTTATCTGTTCTTCTATATCTTATGTCGTTTTGAGTACAAGCCCCTAGAAGTCAGGGATATAGCTTTCTTTATACTGTGACCAGATACAGCATAATCATGGCTAACATTTACCAAGTGCTAACTATATACCAGGCACAGAGATAAGCGTCCATGCATTATCTCCTTCAATCCTCACAACAGCCCTATAGGATCAGGACTCATGGACCTTCTTTGACAGATGCAGAAACTGAATCACAGAGGTGAAGAGAGCCACCTAAGGCCACACAGTAAGAGGAGGAGGTTTCAAAGTGAACATGGGTAACCACATCTCAGATGGACTGTTTTAGTTGTCCCAGATCAGACATGAGCTCATTCTGAGTTCAAGGCTTGGGAAGGCAGGTTGCACCTACTCTTCCACTACAGACTAGCTTATTGGAGCTGCCAAATGCACATAAAATAATCCTTCTCATGCCTGCGAGTGTTAGTCACTCAGTCGTGTCCGACTCTTTGTGATCCCATAGACTGTAGCTCTCCAGCCTCCTCTGTCCATGGGATTCTCCAGGCAAGAATACCGGAGTGGGTTGCCACTTTTTTCTCCCGGGTCTGGGTATCTTCCAGACCCAGGGATCAAACCTGCATCTCCTGCATTGGGAGTCAGATTCTTTACCACCTGAGCCACCAGGGAAGCCCCATGCCTGGTAAAAGAAGGTCTGTTCTTTAGAGTTTCTTTGATAGGTTTAGAAAAGACCACAAATTCTAACCAAGTTACTCTCTTGCTCTTGTACTTGACAATGAGAGGTGAGCTATAAGCCCGATAGGAACAACCCTTTGTATGTGAGTATTCATAAATTCCCCCCACCTGAACATAAAGTGAGGCAAAACAACATAAGCAAAATTAGGAAGCTATGTTTTTAAAAATGAGAGTAAATTTAGTGCTCCTGCAGAGATCTGGAGGAACTACAATGAATCTAAGCAGTTAAAAGAATGCCTTGTTCTGTGGGTAAGGTCACCAATTTGGGTAGGAGGGGGTAGCAAGGAAGGAGAATTCAGTGGAATCACCAGGAATGAGCAATGGGCATTGGACCAAAGGCAACCTTCCCTGGCCTTTCTGCCCACATTGGGGTTATCTGTTCTTCTATATCTTATGTCGTTTTGAGTACAAGCCCCTAGAAGTCAGGGATATAGCTTTCTTTATACTGTGACCAGATACAGCATAATCATGGCTAACATTTACCAAGTGCTAACTATATACCAGGCACAGAGATAAGCGTCCATGCATTATCTCCTTCAATCCTCACAACAGCCCTATAGGATCAGGACTCATGGACCTTCTTTGACAGATGCAGAAACTGAATCACAGAGGTGAAGAGAGCCACCTAAGGCCACACAGTAAGAGGAGGAGGTTTCAAAGTGAACATGGGTAACCACATCTCAGATGGACTGTTTTAGTTGTCCCAGATCAGACATGAGCTCATTCTGAGTTCAAGGCTTGGGAAGGCAGGTTGCACCTACTCTTCCACTACAGACTAGCTTATTGGAGCTGCCAAATGCACATAAAATAATCCTTCTCATGCCTGCGAGTGTTAGTCACTCAGTCGTGTCCGACTCTTTGTGATCCCATAGACTGTAGCTCTCCAGCCTCCTCTGTCCATGGGATTCTCCAGGCAAGAATACCGGAGTGGGTTGCCACTTTTTTCTCCCGGGTCTGGGTATCTTCCAGACCCAGGGATCAAACCTGCATCTCCTGCATTGGGAGTCAGATTCTTTACCACCTGAGCCACCAGGGAAGCCCCATGCCTGGTAAAAGAAGGTCTGTTCTTTAGAGTTTCTTTGATAGGTTTAGAAAAGACCACAAATTCTAACCAAGTTACTCTCTTGCTCTTGTACTTGACAATGAGAGGTGAGCTATAAGCCCGATAGGAACAACCCTTTGTATGTGAGTATTCATAAATTCCCCCCACCTGAACATAAAGTGAGGCAAAACAACATAAGCAAAATTAGGAAGCTATGTTTTTAAAAATGGAGAGAGTAAATTTAGTGCTCCTGAGAGTGAGGAACTCAACAGGATGATCTGGAGCAGGACACTGAGTTTCACAACTCAGACTCTGCCAGTCTCCTCCGTAAATACCTAGGCTATTCCAGGCCAGCTTCCTCTCTGGAGCAGATGCCACCAGTCTCAGAACATCATGGAGGGTAGAGATGTAACAGGCAAAAGAGGCACAAATGATGGATAATATATGTGCTTTTTCCTAGTAGACACTTATGTATCCACACTACAGTCAACAAGCAGGTTAGCTATAGACCCTCAGCATATCCAGCAAAAGAGAAGATTAATGATGATACTAAAAAAGCATAATGCTTTACTGAGTATCGGCAATGGGCTAGGAACTTTATGTGTATAATCTCATTTTATCTCCTAACAATTTTCTGAGGTTTCTACTGTCATCATTTCTAATTTGCAGAAGAAACATTTGGTCCTCAAACCCACTGTGTGTGTGTGTGTCTGTGTGTGTCTGTGTGTGTCTGTGTGTATGTGTGTCTGTGTGTGTGTTCAGTCACTCAATCATCTCTGACTCTTTGCAAGCTCACGGATTGTAGCCTGTCATGCTCCTCTGTCCATGGAACTCAGGCAATGATTACTGGAGAAGCCATTCGCTTCTTCTGGGGACCATCCCAACCCAGGGATCGAACCCAGGTCTCCTGCATTGCAGGCTGATTCTTCATCATCTGAGTGACCGGGGAAGCCCCAAACCACTTTACATTCATAACAATCATGGAACATCTCAATGAGCTTGAGTTTGTATGGCATATATGTATCTCAACATTTGTTGTTGTTTAGTTGCTAACATGTTGCTAACTCTTCCCAACCCAGGGATTGAACGTGTGACTCCTGCATTGGCAAACAGATTCTTAACCACTGAGCCAACAGGGAAGTCCACCTCAAAGTTTAGTAGATTAGAAATTATAACCCAGACCACACTTTGAAAACCATTGAATTGGAGGGTTGAATAAGTGCAAGATCACCAAGGGGCTTCCCTGCTAGTTCAGTGGTAAAATATCTGCCTGCCAACACAGCAGCAAAACTAACCTTGTGCACCACAACTATTGAGTCTGTGCTCTAGAGCCTAGGAGCTGTAATTATGGAAGCCCATGTGCACTAGAGCCTGTTCTCCACAGCAAGAAAAACCACCACAACAAGAAGCCAGCACATGGCAACAAAGAGTAACCCACACAGCAACAAAGACCTAGCACAGGCAAAAACAAATAAATAAAATTAGTCTTTAAATGTTAAAAAAATCACTCATAGAGTGATCATATTTGAACCACTACAGTTTGAGTCCACAGGCCCTGCTTTTAATCACTGGATTATACTGTCTCCCTAAAAAAGGTTTCTTTGATATGCTCTTGAGTCAGGAAGAAAGGGGAAGCTACATAGGTACAGAGTAATCATCATGATGGAAATGAGAATAAATGTTAGAAAAGTCCAGTGGCATGCTGCAGTCTCTGCGTAGCTGGGGACAGCTGACTGTCCCTGGTCCTGGGACCTCACTTTTCAGTCTGCCCTGAGGACAGAGCAAGTATCTTGCCTAGAGCCTTGAGAGCCCTCCATCTTCCCTACAGCCTCCTACCTTCTTCCCCATGCAGTGGTGGGGAGAGGAAGCTCTACTACTTACTGGTTGTGTGATCCCAGACAAGTGACTTAATTTCTCAGAGTCTCAGTTTTCTCACCTGTACAACAGAGATAAGAATAATACCTATCTCACACCTGTGGCTGGCTTCCCATGTGGCTTAATGGTAAAGAACCTGCCTGCCAATACAGGAGACGCAAGAGACTCAGGTTCGATCCCTGGTTCTGGAAGATTCTCTGGAGAAGAAAATGGCCACGAACTCCAGTATTCCTGCCTGGAAAATTCCATGGACAGAGGAGTCTGGCAGGTTGCAATCCATGGAGTTGCAGAGTTGGACACAACTGAGCACAGACACACACATGTGTGACTTGCAAGATGAAATAAGATAACATATGCAAGGTTTTTATCACAGAGATAGTCATTTACTTGATAAATTATTCAAAAAATATCAAAATCAGGAAGCAAATACTACTACTAAAAGTAATTTGTTAAGCATTTATGTGATGCAGTGTACTATTGTTTTACAAGTAATAACTCATTCAATCTTCACAACAACCTTTACAACTGACATCATTTTGCCAATAAAGAAAACTAGGAGAGGTTAGGTGGCATGGCCAAGGTCACAGAATTCACAAGTGATGGCCCTAGAAAGAAAACCCAGGCTACCTCTTTCTAGAACCTGAGCTCAGACACATGGAGATACTCTCAAACGAAAGTCAAAGCTGCTATACCCATAGGACACTAGCAACCAAATCTTTATTCTCAAATCTGTAGATCCAACATGAGCATGAGAAAACAAATCAGAACACTTTTTATCAACAGTGTAAAAAGTTCAAGGAGATGAGGATTTGCAGTCCATATGGAAGGGATACCCACCAGGGTGGCCTTTGGAAGGCAAGATTAGAAGGCATGATGTCCTTAGCATCGCTTACGTTTTTTCAAAGCCTAGTAACCTCCTGCACAAAATCTCTGCGCCAAATAAATGGGAATCCCTTGCTTCATTCAATCCTTCTTCACTGACTAATGCCACGGTCAACGTGCTGAAGTGCAAGCACCTAGCTGGCTCTGAGGCCATCTTGTGGAAGCTAGAACTGCTCATCGGTGATCTGCTAGGCAAACAGTGGTTTATAGGTCACTAATTTTCCTGTCACTTCAGAGTAAAATGCACAAGACACTCATTTCATTTTACCACTTTGTAACTTAGGCTGCCCAGACAGCTGCTGGATTTTCACTCTGTCCTCAAGTTTCATTTCTCCTCTGGAAACATTCGCAACATTCACAAGACAGGAGCTGCAAAAATCAAAGGATCCCTTCACTACCTGTCTCAGTGACAAAAAATCAAGTAATGGAGTGAAACAGACAGCATAGGATAGAGGATAAGGAGTTGGTCCAAGGAATAAGAATCAAAATGCACTGCAATCTCTCTGCAGCTGGTGTCAGAAGATGTAATGTCTATAATGAGCAGTTATGCACAATTGCTTAGTGTACTCTGAACCATGGACTTTAATAAAAGAATTGTTGCTGTTCAATCACCAGGTCATGTCCAACTCTCTGTGACCCCATGGACTGTAGCCTGCCAGGCTCCTCTGTCCATGAAGTTTCCAGGCTAGAATACTGGAGGGGGCTGGCACTACCTTCGCCAGGGAATCTTCCCGACCCAGGGATCAAACCCATGTCTCTTCCACTAGCAAGTGGATTCTTTAGCACTGAGCCACCTAGAAAACCCAATGACATAATAGCTCACATTTACTGAATGCAGTGAGTATTCCAAGCATGTGTTTTAACATATATTAACTTATTTAGTCCATATAACAAAACTTAGATGAAGAGGAAACTGAGGCAGAGACCTCAAGTGATTTTTCCAAGGTTCAACAGCAAGTAAATGGAAAAACCAGGATTTGAACTCAAGCATTCAGAGTCCAGTAGAGTAGAAAATAGCTATCTGCTCCAGTATTCTTACCTGGAAAGTTCCATGGACAGAAGAACCTGGTGGGCTGCAGTCCATAGGGCTGCAGAGTCGAACACGACAGAGCACAGACAGACTCCAGCTCTGCATCCATATGCTACCCTGCCTCTCTTGACAGAGAAAATGGTGAGAAATATTCTGCTTTCATATACTGGATCCTGTTTGATGTGTCATTCATTCATCCAGCAAACCACTGCTGAGCACACAATGTAAATGAAGAATTATGCCAACACTGAGGAGCCTAAAAGTCAGGGGGAACATTCCTGTCCTTGTGAAACTGAGTCTAACGTGGGAAACAGACATTCTTCTAAAAAATTACACCAGTAAGAGTAAAATCACAACAGTAACAGGTGATACGAAGGAATACCTGGTTCTCTTAAAACAGGTAATAGGGGACTATGACCTTGAAGGAGGGCATGGGCCACCACTGAGAATTCTTCTCTGAAGAAGTGACAATTGAGCTACAGTCTCAAGAGATGAGAGAGGAGCATTCCAGACAGAAGGAACAGCACGTGAAAACTACTTTTTTTATCCTTTTTCCCCAAGCTTCTTTGACAGCTGCACTGGGCTCGTTTCTCTGGCCTCAGTTTGAATTAGATGGTTTGCTTTATCATGGTGAGACAAACATGACAAACCTAAAAATAATGGCTTCCTTTTTTTTTTTTTTTAAAGCAGCCTGGTTGCATAAAAAGATTTCAAGCTCAGGTCTCATCATTTTTTCTCCTTTCTCTCAGTGCCCAAAGACGAGCGGGGGTGTGTTAATGAAGACTAATTGTTCCAATTGCAGCTTAAACTGCCTTCTCCTTCTGAACTGGTTCTGAAAATTCCCTGGTGACAAAAGAAGAAGGGTGAGTCAGGGTAGGAGGGCAGAGGCTTCGAGGGATGGTGGAGACTAAAGCAGCAGCTCAGAGGAGGTGCTCCTGGCTGGACACATTCCAGTCCCTCCACTCCCTGTTCTGCCCTTCCCCTTCTTGCTTCCATCTATCCACTAAACTTGGAGCCTGAGCAATGAGCAGCAACCTCTTAGAATCCATCTGAACTTGAGCTGTCGGCCTCACTGGAGCTTGGAATCAGGCTTGCCTTCCAGTAAGAGCCACATCAGGCAAGCAGTCACCTATTCTCAGAGGCCCCCAAACTTTCTCTGTCCCTTGGACTTTTAAGACATAACCACTTCCATCTCCTTGCTCATTAACCACAGAGCCCCTGAAGTACCCTGACATACAGGTGATTAGAACTGGAGCCATGGCATTCTATCCAAGTGGCCAGGAGCTGCTTATTGATTTACTTATTTATTTTCACAATAAAGAAAGATTAAGGATACTCTTCCTGCTTTTGAACATGATAAGCTTAGCAATTCATATCCCAGCAGGAGCCATAGCCCATAGGCTACTGATTTCTCCACTCTGGCCCTCACAATCACTATCCCCACAATACAGGGAGAGTTTTATGGGCTCAGTATAAATTATCTATAAGGTTCCCTTCAGTTGAATATGAAGAGGGATAGCTGCTACTCCCATGGATGGTTATAAACACAGAATCAGACTCTTGAGTTGAATCCCAGCTCCATGTCTTGCTAATTACATGTAGCCCTAGGAAAGTCTTTTATGAGCCTTAGTTACCTCTTCTGTGTAATGTGAATGATAGTGTAAAGTGGGAAGTATAACTCATAAAATTGTTTTACAGCTTAAATGGGGTAATACATGCAGAAGACAAACCTGACACCCATTAAGTTCTCAATACTTCTTAACTGGCCTAAAAAGCTGGCCTAAAATTCAACATTCAAAAAATGAAGATCATGGCATCCAGTCCCATCACTTCATGGCAAACAGATGGGCAAACAATGGAAACAGTGACAGACTTTATTTTCTTCGACTCCAAAATCACTGTGGATGGTGACTGCAGTCATGAAATAAAAAGACGCCTGCTCCTTGGAAGAAAAGCTATGACAAACCTAGACAGTGTATTCAAAAGCAGAGATGTCACTTTGCTGATAAAAGTTCATATAGCCAAAGCTACGGTTTTCCCAGTAGTCATATATGGATCTGAGAGTTGGACCATAAAGACAGTCAAGCACTGAAGAATTGATGCCTTTGAACTACGGTGTTGGAGAAGATTCCTGAGATTGCCTTGGACTGCAAGGAGATCAAACCAGTCAATCCTAAAGGAAATCAACTCTGAATGTTCACTAGAAGGACTGATGCTGAAGCTGAAGCTCCAATACTTTGGCCACCTGATTTGAAGAGACGACTTATTGGAAAAGACACTATGCTGGGAAAAATTGAAGGCAGAAGGAGAAGGGGACGACAGAGTTTGAGATGGTTGGATGGCATCACTGAGTCAATGGACATGAGTTTAAGCAAGCTCCAGGAGATGATGAAGGACAGAGAATCCTGGCGTGCTGCAGTCCATTGGGTTCGCAAAGGGTTGGACATGACTAAGTGACTGAATTGAACTGAACTGAATTTTTTGACTATTATTCATGAACCCATTTGCTTTAATGTCACAAGGATAATTAAACAATTCAATGAGGACCACACAGTACACATCTAGTGTCACCTGTGATTCTTTGTTTACCTCAGTAACACAGGTCAGTATTAAACAATTACATTGTCCAATTCAGCAAGTTTGATGATTGTTACTACCAATAGTCCACTCTGGTACTTGTTTGGTTTTTGTGCTTCAGTTCTGTAAAGAATTTTGGCCTTTCTTCATTTTGAACCTCTTAAACACATTCTAAACCCTTTTTTCTCAAATACAGTTATATAATAGATTTTTCATAATCTCATAAATGTAGCTGGAGTTAAAATATGTCAACCCTGAAGGGACTTTTATTCTTTCTTTTAAAAGAGTCATATTTCACACATATATTTAAACCCCAAGGTTGAGGTTTTCTTCATTTTATTTAGATGCCTGAAGATCAGTGAGAAAAATCTGTGAAGACTCACTATTTTCCCCTGAATCAATAGTGACACTGATTTATAACTTAATAGTGATTCCCTCAAGTACTTAATAACATAGATTACACTCTAATAAGTGCATTTCCTATAGGCTTAAGTGACTAACACACTGATCTATTTGACTGGTATAATAATACAGGAAGTTTCTTCTTGGCTACTGAGAAATTTTCTAAGGAATTGGTACCTCCTAAAATAAGGGTATTAAATAAATGTTTTTCTACTGGTGGATTCTTTCTACCAATTAATTCTTACCTGGGAAAGAGAAATGTACAACTGCACATTCTCAGAATATGCTCACCATGTGTATTTTGAAGAACAGGCCCTTTTACTTTAGTTAATGTTAATTCTCCTTAAAATGTTCAGGATCAATAAGAGAATTAAGATGTTTAGTACTCTTCAAATGTAGTTAGTGATGTCAAGATTCTCATTTTTCATTTTATTTTCTGGTTTCTGAAACTAGGTCAAATCTGCACGCACTGCACATCCCCAAATGTGTTTTATCTTTTTTTCACCCTCAGCCCTCAAGCTCTGTTACATGTTGATCAGTAAAAAAAAAAAAAAAAAAAAAAAAAAAAAAACCTAACATACAAATGCTTGTACTGAGCATCTGTCAGTAACCCTGTGAGTAATGACTCCGGTGTTGCCTAGCATGTCCAAACATCATAAGGTTTGGTTAATGTTTTGATCAGCTCTGAGCAGCGTGTTTAAGAGCTTCTCTTATGGACAGCTAGAGGGTAGGAAATAATCACATTGAACAGAGAGTCCAAGTTCTTGCAACTCGCAGTGAAATCTTTCTGAATATTGATTCCCTTTGCTAATAAGCTCAGAAGTTCAAAGCAAGGACCGGAGGCGATGGCTCCGCCTTGCCTCCTTCAGACAAACTGCACTCCTCCTCCTTCTAAATGGACAGGATTATGAAACAGAATTTTTTAAAGCTATGTTACCCCCTTGACCTCTTTTCAAGAGGCTCTGTTATTAACATTAACTTAAATCCCCTCTGCCAGAACAGAGTTTTCCAAATAAATTACACAGATCATTCCTCCCACCTCATCCTAGTGGTATTTTTAAAATGATGCAATGTGGATAATTTCGTATTTAGGGTGAGGCTTTTAAAATTCGGCCTCAGTTAAGTGAGTATCACTCTTGGTGAGTAGCAAGTAGGTATGGCAACTGGCTGCTGAGCCTACAGAGGGTCTAGTACTGGGAACTCAGATCCTGAGGCAATTCGAAGGTCTGCTCATCCCTTGGTCTTGACAGAAGCAGAAAGAAGCTCCACTGCACCCGAGAGACTTGGGGGCTACTATCTCACCATATGGTAGGTACACAAATATCTATGTCAAATAAATCGATGAAAATATGAGTGCCCATTTGATTTTTAATCACATCAAATAAAGAAAGCCTACGACTCCTCCCTATCCTCCACCACCCACATGCCCTGGTGCCATTTCAGAAACAAGCGTCATCATCACGAGTTCTCATTTGTTCCTTAGAAAGAGGAACTGTATGCGGTCAGTGACTGAACACATCAAAGTATTTAGGAAACCTTCATCAAACTAAAGGCTTCACAGGTGGTGCTAGCAGTAAAGAACTCCCCTGCCAATGCAGGAGACATAAGAAACGCTGGTTCAATCCCTGGCCTGTGTGCCAATGTGGGAGACAAAGAGATGAGAGTTTGAGCCCTGCGTTGGGAAGATCCTCTGGAGGAGGTCATGGCAACCCACTCCAGTATCCTGGCTTGGAGAATCCCATGGACAGAAGCGTCTGGTGGTTTACAGTCCATAAGGTTGCAAAGAGTTGGACACAACTGAGGCTACTTAGCACCCATGCAATCAAACTAAAGGCTTAAGAAGAGCTAGACTGAACATGTAAGAGACCATTGGTTACTTTGAAAAGAGGGATGAAGGCAGAAACCCCACCCTGTGGTGGGTTGAGGCAAGTAGGTGGGAAGGCAATAGAGACAAGAAATGTAGACCAGTCTTTTAAGAAATTTCTGGCAAAGGGAGAGATGGAGAGAGAGAGAGAGAGAGAGAGAGAATAGCCACTTTAGGGAGAGAACTATTCCCTATGTTTTCCCTAAGAGAAGAGGGTGTTTTGAGGGAAGGCATCTATTTTATTTGGACAAATTCTTGTGCCTTCTTATAAGCCCAAGGTAAATAAGTTACGGTGCCAGAAAGGTTGAGGATGCAGGAAAAAGAATGAATAAAGTCAGGAGGAGGTTCCAGAGAGCAGCTGAAGGTTAGTCTTGCCCATGGGGGCAGGACTGGGGCACCCATTTTCCTTTGCAGGGATAGAGAATGAGGAAGCAATATGCTGGAACCCAAAGAAATGTTAAGAAGTGTGGGTAGTGACAGGGGTGTGTTAAGGATACAATGAAGCAATTCAAGATTGAAAAGAAGAGAGAGGCTGTGAGGCTCAAAGGTTTGGCAACCAGGAGAATACAAAAGGCCTTCTTGTCTCCTGATGAAGAGCAGTCAAGGGGGTACTTGAAGACTTTTCTTAACCACTGGTTCCAGTAAGAGTAAGTCTCTGACCTCTAATGAAAGCAAATGCTATCTGACCAGACCCCATTCTCCAAGTTTCAGCTTCAAGAGTCTCTATAGAGACAAATTACACAGTGCAGCAAGCAGCCTAGCTGCTCTGTTTTGCAGGAAAAACTACAAGAATATTTTTAGCATGCAGGACGTTATCAGTTCTAGAACTGTCTTGGGAGGGTCTGCCTGATTTACATAAAGAGTATAAGTCCTGGTTAATAAGTGAGGTGTAGTGGGAAGTTATTAGGAGTCTCTCTGGGGGAATTCTCTGGTGGCCCAGTGGTTAAAATTTGGTGCTCTCACTGCGGGGTCCTGGGTTCAATCCCTGGTGAGGGAATGAATATCCTTCAAGCTTCACCCTGTGGTATGGCCCAAAAAACACAAAAGTTCCTCTCATTTCCTGGGAAGTTTTATAGCCAGGCTCAGATCATTCCAAATTTGATGACTCTTGCGCCATATCCTAAAACCTCACCACTGGTCTTGGACTATGTCACCCTACCCTGCCTATTTATTTACTCAGAACATTCTCCTCTACAGAAAGCCACTCTACCTGAATTTCCAAGTATTAACCATTTATTTGGGTTAAGGTTATGTTTTATGAAAATATATCAATATGAGAGAGATCACCTAGAGAACACATAAGTACTAAAGAGTACCCACAAATACATTGGCATGGAGCTCAGTGTCAGAGTAGCCTGCAGTCACCTTGGGAGTGTAGGCCTTCCTTAAGAAAATGAAGCATCACAGAGGTTTGGAAGAAGTAGGACATGACGTGCTGCTAAGAAGATAGATCAAAATGTGGCATATGGGGCTTCCCCTGGTGGTCCAGTGGGTAAGGACACCACCTTGCAGTGCAAGGGGCGCCGGTTCGAGCCCTGGCCTGGGAAGATCCCACGTGGCACGGAGCGGCTGGACTGATGTGTCCAACTGCCCAGCCGGAGCTCTGGGCGCAGGCGCCCAGAGCGTGCTCTACAGCGACAGAGCGCCCAGAGGCAAAAGGCCTTCTTGTCTCCTGATGAAGAGCAGTCAAGGGGGTACTTGAAGACTTTTCTTAACCACTGGTTCCAGTAAGAGTAAGTCTCTGACCTCTAATGAAAGCAAATGCTATCTGACCAGACCCCATTCTCCAAGTTTCAGCTTCAAGAGTCTCTATAGAGACAAATTACACAGTGCAGCAAGCAGCCTAGCTGCTCTGTTTTGCAGGAAAAACTACAAGAATATTTTTAGCATGCAGGACGTTATCAGTTCTAGAACTGTCTTGGGAGGGTCTGCCTGATTTACATAAAGAGTATAAGTCCTGGTTAATAAGTGAGGTGTAGTGGGAAGTTATTAGGAGTCTCTCTGGGGGAATTCTCTGGTGGCCCAGTGGTTAAAATTTGGTGCTCTCACTGCCGGGGTCCTGGGTTCAATCCCTGGTGAGGGAATGAATATCCTTCAAGCTTCACCCTGTGGTATGGCCCAAAAAAAAAACACAAAAGTTCCTCTCATTTCCTGGGAAGTTTTATAGCCAGGCTCAGATCATTCCAAATTTGATGACTCTTGCGCCATATCCTAAAACCTCACCACTGGTCTTGGACTATGTCACCCTACCCTGCCTATTTATTTACTCAGAACATTCTCCTCTACAGAAAGCCACTCTACCTGAATTTCCAAGTATTAACCATTTATTTGGGTTAAGGTTATGTTTTATGAAAATATATCAATATGAGAGAGATCACCTAGAGAACACATAAGTACTAAAGAGTACCCACAAATACATTGGCATGGAGCTCAGTGTCAGAGTAGCCTGCAGTCACCTTGGGAGTGTAGGCCTTCCTTAAGAAAATGAAGCATCACAGAGGTTTGGAAGAAGTAGGACATGACGTGCTGCTAAGAAGATAGATCAAAATGTGGCATATGGGGCTTCCCCTGGTGGTCCAGTGGGTAAGGACACCACCTTGCAGTGCAAGGGGCGCCGGTTCGAGCCCTGGCCTGGGAAGATCCCACGTGGCACGGAGCGGCTGGACTGATGTGTCCAATTGCCGAGCCAGAGCTCTGGAGCGCAGGCGCCCAGAGACGGTGCTCTACAGCGACAGACGCCACCGCGATGGGAGGCCCACAGGAGCCAAAGAACAAAGACGGATGAACACAGAGAAACGAAAGACCAAAAGAAGTGGCCCGCCTGCTCCCCTCCCTCCCCAACCCGACCCCCGCCCAAAATAAATAAATAAATAAATCTTAAAAAAAAAAAAAAGAATGTGGCATATGGTGTGGAAAAAAAACTGGGCACTGGATTCTAGAAGCGGCTCTTATCTAGGGTCTCTGAAGAGACCCTAGCCCTTATCTAGAGGCCCTCTTGAAGACAACTTTTACCATTTTATATTTTTCTTGGTCCAGTATGAGGCCCTGCATCATGTTATTTCTATGACATCTCCTGCTGTCAGTAACATCCTGCAGGTCACTGTTCAAATGGAACCAAAGCAAGGCTGTGATAGCTCCAATGGAGAGAGATCAATTAGTTCAAAAGTCTCAACCTATAAACTACCTCAATTCAGGCTCAGACCCAAAGAGACATATCAGAAGGCCAGGGAAGGGTCCACTGCCGAAGTTCTTACCCTGACCCACGATGTTAAAGATCATTTTCTCGCTGGATAAGACCTGTCACTTTCAAATAAACTAGATGCCTTAGGATGGCAAATATGCCTGAGAAGGGGAACACACGTACTTTACCATATTTTAATGATGTTAATGATTGAGACTAGAGCCTATTGTGGGAGCAATATTTTGGAAATATCTTGGGACTTCCCTGGAGGTCCAGTGGTTAATCAGTGAGGTCAAGTGGGAAGTTATTAGAAGCCTTTCTGGAGGATATCCCTAGTGGTCCAGGGTTAACGCTCAGAACTTCCACTATACGGGGCAAGGGTTCAATCCCTGGTCAGGAAATTAATATTCCACATGCCATATGGCATGTCCAAGTAAAATATCTTTATCGAAATTACAGAAGGAATATATGTTCTCTGTAAACAAACAATACAAATGCATAGAAAGTAAATCAAGTTCCTTAATGATGCCACTTCTCTGTAAAGAAAAAGTTATGTATAACCTTCCAGACTTTATTAGCCTATAGAATCATTTCATGTATGCAATTTTGTACCTTAATTTTTTTTTTTATCACTCCACAATATGTCATGGACAATATGGAGAAGTAAGCTCCTAATAAACCTACCTCCTGTAGAGAATAATGGTAAACTCTGAAACAAAACACAAACAAACCAGTACCTGAGAGATCTAGAAAGTAAACAAAAGCATTAAAAAAAAGGCATTCCCTTGAGATTTTGTAACCACAAGCTGGGGCCCCATTTGAGTTTCTGGCTTGGATGTGTGCTATTTATCTAATAACCCTCAAGCAAAAAATTCAATTTCAAGTGGCCCAGGGTTGGTAGTGTCCTCCAGCCTCCTAAAAGAAGTAAATGCAAAGCACTACTAGAAGAATTCTAATTGAACTCAGGTTAAACATATACATATTATGTAACCAATCTAGAAATTCTTTTTCTAGTTATATACTGAGAAAAACTTGTACATGGTTGCTCAGTTAAACATCCTGCAGGGTCACTGTTCAAATGGAACCAAAGCAAGGCTGTGATAGCTCCAATGGAGAGAGATCAATTAGTTCAAAAGTCTCAACCTATAAACTACCTCAATTCAGGCTCAGACCCAAAGAGACATATCAGAAGGCCAGGGAAGGGTCCACTGCCGAAGTTCTTACCCTGACCCACGATGTTAAAGATCATTTTCTCGCTGGATAAGACCTGTCACTTTCAAATAAACTAGATGCCTTAGGATGGCAAATATGCCTGAGAAGGGGAACACACGTACTTTACCATATTTTAATGATGTTAATGATTGAGACTAGAGCCTATTGTGGGAGCAATATTTTGGAAATATCTTGGGACTTCCCTGGAGGTCCAGTGGTTAATCAGTGAGGTCAAGTGGGAAGTTATTAGAAGCCTTTCTGGAGGATATCCCTAGTGGTCCAGGGTTAACGCTCAGAACTTCCACTATACGGGGCAAGGGTTCAATCCCTGGTCAGGAAATTAATATTCCACATGCCATATGGCATGTCCAAGTAAAATATCTTTATCGAAATTACAGAAGGAATATATGTTCTCTGTAAACAAACAATACAAATGCATAGAAAGTAAATCAAGTTCCTTAATGATGCCACTTCTCTGTAAAGAAAAAGTTATGTATAACCTTCCAGACTTTATTAGCCTATAGAATCATTTCATGTATGCAATTTTGTACCTTAATTTTTTTTTTTATCACTCCACAATATGTCATGGACAATATGGAGAAGTAAGCTCCTAATAAACCTACCTCCTGTAGAGAATAATGGTAAACTCTGAAACAAAACACAAACAAACCAGTACCTGAGAGATCTAGAAAGTAAACAAAAGCATTAAAAAAAAGGCATTCCCTTGAGATTTTGTAACCACAAGCTGGGGCCCCATTTGAGTTTCTGGCTTGGATGTGTGCTATTTATCTAATAACCCTCAAGCAAAAAATTCAATTTCAAGTGGCCCAGGGTTGGTAGTGTCCTCCAGCCTCCTAAAAGAAGTAAATGCAAAGCACTACTAGAAGAATTCTAATTGAACTCAGGTTAAACATATACATATTATGTAACCAATCTAGAAATTCTTTTTCTAGTTATATACTGAGAAAAACTTGTACATGGTTGCTATGGCAAACATTTATAGAAAAATGTCTATAACACCAATATTTTTTAACAATCCACACATCCACATACAGTATAGATAATTACTAATACAATTAACGATTTAATATTATATAGTAGTTAAATGAACCACAGCCACTCCCATCAACATGAATACATCTGAACAATATTGAATAAAACAAGATATGGTATGATTTAACTTATACGAATTTCAAAACGCATACAACAATACTTAGGAATGCACACATGTGATAAAAAATAATAAAAAGCAAGGGAATGATTCATTCAAATATCAGGTTAACAGTCATCTCTGCATAGGAGGAAGATGGACGCAGTCAGAGGTAGACAGGTAACTTCAGAATGACTAACAACTTCAATTTTCATAAACTCGGTGGTAATGATTTAAGTACTATTTTTATTTTACTCTGTTTTCACTCTTTAAAATGCACATACAGAAATTGAAAAAGATACAGATAAGTGAAAAGTTTATCCCATGTTCATAACAATATTAGTTCAGAAGAATTAATATTCTTAAAGTGTCCAAAATCCCCAAACAGATATACAGATTCGATGAAATCCCTATCAAAATGTCAATGACATATTTCAAAGAAATAGAAAAAAAAAAGAAAAAAATCTGAACATTAATATGGAACTATAAAAGACACTGAATAGCCAAAGCTATCTTAAGAGAAAACAAAGCTAGATGCAGCACACTTCCTGATTTCAAACTATATTACAAAACTATAGTGATCAAAACAGTGTGGCTACTAGCATAAAAACAGACACATAGATCAATCGGCCAAAAGAGAAAGCCAGAAGCAAAGCCACACACATATGATCAACTCATCTTTGGCAAGGGTGCCAAGAACACACAACATGGAAAGAACAGTATCTTCAACAAACTGTATTATAGAAACTAGATAACCATATGCCAAAAAAAGAAAGAAAGAAAGAAACTGGACAGCTATCTTAAAGCACTGCCCTCAAATAACTTGAAATGTAATACCCTAAAATATAAAACTCCTAGGAAGAAAACATAGTGGAAAAAAACTTCCTGATAATGGTGTTGGCAAAGATATTTTGAATATGACACCAAAAGCACAAGAAACAAAAGCAAAAATAAACAAATGGCCAAACTAAAAACCTTCCACACAGCAAAGAAAATAATCAACAAAATGAAAAAGCAACCTATGGAATGGAACAAAATATATGCAACCATCAATCTGATAAGGGGTTATTATCCAATATATATAAAGATTTGTGAAACATAATAGCAAAGAAAACCAAATAATCCAATTAAAAATTATACACAAAATCTAAAAGAGTTGAACTCATAGAAGCAAAGTATAGAATGCTGGTTTCCAGGAGCTGGAGGAGCAGGGGAAATGGGGAGATGGTGGCCAAAGGACACAAATCTTCAGTTATTAGATGAAAAAGTTCTGGAAATTTAAAGGATCCCATGGTGATACTGTCTATAGCATGTTTGAAATTTGTTAAGGGAACAGATCTTAAGCATTCTTACCATTAAAAAAAAAACAAAACAGTAACTGAAATAATGGATGTGTTAATCAAACTGACTGCAGCAATCATTTCACAAAATACATGCATATCAAACCATCAGGTTGGCTATTTTAATATATACTACCTTTGCCAAAAATAAATGAGGGAATTTCCTGGTGGTCCAGTTAGAACTCCATGCTTCCACTGCAGGAGGCATGGGTCTAATGCCTAGACAGAGAATGAAGATTCCACATGCTGCATGACTATAAATAAACCAAGTATGTAATAAACACATAGATGCTATGTATGTTCTTGTTAAGTATTTGCCTATTAAAAATGTTTTTAATGCAATCAACACCAACAAAAAACATAAGGTCTATAAGCTACTTAAATGAGTTCTGAAATAAATTTTTTAAATGATCATTATACAATATTATACATCAAATACATCTGATTAAAAAAATAAGAAAGAAAAAAGAAAATGAAAAGAAAAATGCCTTGAGTGTAAGAATTCTTACATCTGCAAGAATTCAGATTTTCTTACCTTAGGTTTGAATACAGGTACCTGTGTCTCAAGTGTCAAGGAACAGCAATGACAGAGTAGACATTCAAAGGTCATCTAGTCTGGCCCTTCATCTTTTTTTTTTTTAATTTCAAATTGGAGGATAATTGCTTTACAATATTCTGTTACCTTCTGCCATACAACAGTGTGAATCAGCCACAAGTACACATATGTCCCTTCCCTTGAATGCCCCCCACCACTTTCCACCCCATTCCACCCCTCTAGGCTGTCACAGAGCACCAGGTTGAGGTCCCTGTGTTATATAGGAGTTTCCCACTAGCTGTCTATTTTTACACATGGTTGTGTATATATGTCAGTGCTCCTCTCTCAATCTGTCTCACCCTCTTCTTCACCCACTGTTTTAGCATAATAAAACTACAATCTTTCTGACATACCTGAAAATCCCACCAGACAATAGAATATCTGCCTATACATTGCAAATTATCTCAGGAGATGAGCCCATAGTCTCCTTTGGTAGGTTGCTTTGGATGAGTCTTCTCTCCAAGTGAGTCTTTACCATGCTTTCTTTTCTTTCTTTTTTTCTTTTTTTAAAAAAATCTATTAGTGTCATTGTCTTCTTTTTTAAAAAAAAGATTTATTTATTTTATTTATGGGGTGGGGTGGGGAGGAGGGAGTGGGTGGGCCACTTCTATTGGTCTTTCATTTGTCTATTTTTCATCCATCTTTGTTCTTCCCCGTGGGCCTCCCATCACAGTGGCCTCTGTTGTCGCAGGCTCTGGGCATCTCTCCTTCCACTGCAGGAGGCATGGGTCTAATGCCTAGACAGAGAATGAAGATTCCACATGCTGCATGACTATAAATAAACCAAGTATGTAATAAACACATAGATGCTATGTATGTTCTTGTTAAGTATTTGCCTATTAAAAATGTTTTTAATGCAATCAACACCAACAAAAAACATAAGGTCTATAAGCTACTTAAATGAGTTCTGAAATAAATTTTTTAAATGATCATTATACAATATTATACATCAAATACATCTGATTAAAAAAATAAGAAAGAAAAAAGAAAATGAAAAGAAAAATGCCTTGAGTGTAAGAATTCTTACATCTGCAAGAATTCAGATTTTCTTACCTTAGGTTTGAATACAGGTACCTGTGTCTCAAGTGTCAAGGAACAGCAATGACAGAGTAGACATTCAAAGGTCATCTAGTCTGGCCCTTCATCTTTTTTTTTTTTAATTTCAAATTGGAGGATAATTGCTTTACAATATTCTGTTACCTTCTGCCATACAACAGTGTGAATCAGCCACAAGTACACATATGTCCCTTCCCTTGAATGCCCCCCACCACTTTCCACCCCATTCCACCCCTCTAGGCTGTCACAGAGCACCAGGTTGAGGTCCCTGTGTTATATAGGAGTTTCCCACTAGCTGTCTATTTTTACACATGGTTGTGTATATATGTCAGTGCTCCTCTCTCAATCTGTCTCACCCTCTTCTTCACCCACTGTTTTAGCATAATAAAACTACAATCTTTCTGACATACCTGAAAATCCCACCAGACAATAGAATATCTGCCTATACATTGCAAATTATCTCAGGAGATGAGCCCATAGTCTCCTTTGGTAGGTTGCTTTGGATGAGTCTTCTCTCCAAGTGAGTCTTTACCATGCTTTCTTTTCTTTCTTTTTTTCTTTTTTTAAAAAAATCTATTAGTGTCATTGTCTTCTTTTTTAAAAAAAAGATTTATTTATTTTATTTATGGGGGTGGGGGTGGGGAGGGAGGGGAGTGGGTGGGCCACTTCTATTGGTCTTTCATTTGTCTATTTTTCATCCATCTTTGTTCTTCGGCCCATGTGGGCCTCCCATCACAGTGGCCTCTGTTGTCGCAGAGCACCGGCTCTGGGCACATGCACTCCAGAGCTCCGGCTTGGTAATTGGACACAGTGGTCCAGCCGCTCTGTGGCATGTGGGATCTTCCCAGGCCAGGGATCGAACTGGCACCCCTTGCAGCACAAGGCAGTGTCCCTATCCACTGGACCACCAGGGAAGTCCCCATGCTTTCTTTATAAACATACATTCTGGAAATGTTCAAATGTGCAAAGATATAAAGAAAAAGATAATGAACCACATATAAAGCTATCACCCAAAGCAACAAGAAGCAAAATGTCACAATCCTCACTTCAGCTATCCCTTTTTTCCCTTACTTATTTTAAACAACAAACATATGCTTTATACTACATATGCCATAGTATAAAAATATCTACACTATTTAGAGATGCCACTTAATGGTATAGACGTTTTTATAACATATCACCAATGATATCAAATCAAACAACAGAAAACGATGATTCCTTGATATCATCTAACACTCAGCACATATTCATATTTCCAGGATAGCTTCAAATTTTAATTTTCGAACTATTTTAACTGAACTCCATTTATTTTTAAACTACTGTTGAATGTTCATTATTTGGGGCCAGTTTCTTTATTCTGACATGGTTTACCACCCTGCAGACATCAAAGCTTGTCTTTCAACTGTTTTTCCCAAGTGCAGAGAAACATGCCCCTAGACCTTCGGGAGGAGAAGGGGGCGACAGAGGATGAGATGGTTGGATGGCATCATTGAGGCAATGGACATGAGTTTCAGTAAGCTCTGGGAGATAGTGAAGGACAGGGAAGCCTGCTGTGCTGCAGTCCATGGAATTGAAAAGACCCAGGCATGAATGAGTGACAGAACAAACTTTCTAAACAGTCTCGTACTGCCTGTCCAGGATAACAGTGACCAGTCTGCCAGGTGGTTTTCTGAAGCACAGAGTAAAGCAATCAGAACCCGACAGTAGTAAGGCCCATATGAAGAAGGTTCACTGAGTAGCAGCCTTGCCTTGCTTCCTACTGTTCTAGTTGCTGTGCTGCCCTGCAATCCCAAACCACTCTGAATTCCACCTAGGGTTGTACAGTGTCAGTAAAATACATGTTTAGGAGTCTCCAAATAACAGCCTAAACTTCAGGAAATGACTTGTGTAAGTTTTACTGTGAGTGGCACTAGTGGTAAAGAACCTGTCTGGCAATACAGGAGACATAAGAGATGCCGGTTTGATCCCTGGGTCGAGGAGATCCCCTGGAGAAGAGAATGGCAACCCACTCCAGTATTCTTGCCTGGAGAATCCCATGGACAGAGGAACCTGGCAGGCTACAGTTCATAGGGTCGCACAGTTAAACATGACTGAAGAAACCTAGCATGGCACAACTGAAGTAACTTAGCACACATGACTAAAGCAACTTAGCACTCACGCAAGCCTAATACATGCCAAGTTTTCTGTGAAGTGAATATATACACTATCACCATTGACAGAATTTTAAAAAATAATAATAATCCCATTGAGGGACTTCCCTGGAAGCTCATTGGTTAAGATTCCACACTTTCATTGCAGGGGGCATGGGTTGGAACCCTGATTAGGGAACTAAGATCCCACATGTCCTGGGGTGCAGCCAAAAAAAATTTTTTTAAATAATCCCATTGATGGTATAAGTGGTGCATCTTAGGAAAAGAAATTCCCAGCTCCTTACACATGGGCTGTAAAGGCCTACATGGTCTACACTGGAAGGCTTTATTTAAAAAATATATTTTTAAAATAAATACCCTATAACCCACCAATTCCACGTTTTGACGTTTTATCTAGAGAAACACTCACGGGTGTGTGCTCAAGGAGCTGCGTATAACGATTTCTCATTATACTGTTGCTTGTAATAATTAAATCAAAATTGGGAAGACTGTAAACATGTGTTAATAGGGGAGAAATATATACACGCCATGAAATACAATACAGCAGTTTAAAAGAATGAAGTAAATCTATCTTTACCAGGTAAGATCCCCAAAAGATGCCATTAAATTTAAAAATTAAGCTGCAGAGCAATACAATAAGACACGCATTTGTCAGAAAACACAAACCTCTATGGGGCACTTGCACCTTATCCACAGGGGATATGTTCTAAGACTGTCGGTTGATATCTGAAACCACAGATAGTACCAAGCCATGCATGTGCTATGTTCCCCTTATATATACATACTTAGGATGAACTGCAATTTATGAATTAGGCACAGGGAGAAATTAACAACAGTAACTAGTAAAATAGAACAATTATAAAAAGATACTTAAAAGGATTATTGAGCTAAGACAGTGTTGATGGTGGGATGTCAGGAGCAGATGATGTCAATGGTTGGGCAGCAGGAAGGGACCAAACAGCTAAGCAGGACTGTGCAAGATTTCATCATGCTACTCTGCCTCCTGCAAAACCTGTACGAAGGACAAGAAGCAACAGGTAGAACTGGACAGAAAACAATGGACTGGGAAAACCTGGAAAAGAATACATCAAGGTTATATATTGTCACCCTGTTTATTTAACTTATATGCAGAGTACATCATGTGAAATGCCAGCCTGAATGAAGCACAAGGTGGAATCAAGATTTCCAGGAGAAATATCAATAACCTCAGGTATGCAGATGACACCACCCTTGCAGCAGACAGTAAAGAGGAACTAAAGAGCCTCTTGATGAAGGTGAAAGAGGAGACTGAACAAGCTGGCCTAAAACTCAACATTCAAAAAACAAAGACCATGGCATCCAGTCTCATCACTTCATGTCCAATTGATAGGCAAATGATGGAAACAGTAACAGACTTTATTTTCTTGGATTCCAAAATCACTGCGGACAGTGACTGCAGCCATGAAATTAAAAGATGCCTGCTCCTTGGGAGAAAAGCTATGACAAACCTAGACAACCTATTCAAAAGAAAAGACATCACTTTGCCTACAAAAGTCCATATAGTCTAAGTTATGGTTTTTCTAGTAGTCATGTATGGATCTGAGAGCTGGACCATAAAGAAGACTGAGTGCTGAAGAATTGATGCCTTTGAACTGCAGTGCTGGCAAAGACTCTTGAGAATCCCTTGGACTGCAAGGAGATCAAACCAGTCAATCCTAAAGGAAATCAACCCTGAATATTCACTGGAAGTATTGACACTGAAGTTCCAATACTTTGGCCACCTGACATGAAGAGACAGCTCATTGGAAAAGAGCCTGATGTTGGGAAAAAATAGAAGGCAGAATGAGAAGGGGACGACAGAGGATGAGAAGGCTGGATGGCATCACTGAGTTTGAGCAAGCTCCAGGAGATGGTGAAGGACAGGGAAGCCTGGCAAGCTGCAGCCCATGGTGTCACAAAGAGTTGGACACAACTGAGTGACTGAACTGAACTCAGAACAGTGTGCAGTTTAAAACTTATAAATTGCTTCTTTCTCGAGTTTTCTATTTAATATGTTCCACTGCAGTTGGCTCTGGGTAACTGAAGAATGCAAACCATGCATGAGGGGAGCTGGCAGAGACTATTATATCTCAGTGGATGCATATACATATATGTGAATGCTGAGAAAAAATGTTTGAAGGATATCTACCAAACTGTAAACTGTGACTATCTCCTGAAAGAGGGCTGGGATGAGGATGTTGGTTACGTCCAAGAGAATTTAGCACCATCTGCATTATTGGAAAGTTTACTGTGACATTGTACTCATATATTATGTGTCCAATTTATAATACATAAAAATGTTATAAGAAAGTAGATCCCTGCATGCATTTTCAGGGGCAAAGGTAGAATTGTGGGTTTTCCTAGAAAAAAGATTTCAAATATTTACTGAGAGAAGACTCTGTGGCAGATGCTGTTGGGCTAAAAACATGAAGGAGCCATGGGCCCTGTCCTCCAAGGGCGTCTCTTCCAGCAAGAAAGATGAGAGGTGAACACATGAAAAGATTCTCTAGGACTTCCCTGGTAGTGCAGTAGATAAGAATCTGCCTGCCAATGCAAAGGACGAGTGTGGAAAGATTCCACATGCCAGAAAACAACTAAGCCCACACCCCAAAATTACTGAGCCCATGCTCTGGAGCCCATGAGCCACAACTGCTAAGCATGCATGCTACAACTACTGAAGCCTGCACTCCTAGAGCCCATGCTCTACAACAAGGGAGGCCACCACCATGAGAGGCCCACACATTGCAATTTGAGAGTAGCCCCTGTTCGCCACAACTAGAGAAAGCCCATTGAAAGCAACAAAAAACCAGTGCAGCCAAAAATAAAGAAAAAAGAAAAGAGTCTCCAAAATATCCATCCACACCCAGTATGGAATTCACAGAGGAAAAGAGCACTATAGACAGGGGTGGACAGAGAAGGCCTCAAGGAAGAGGTGGTTGTTGAGCTGACCCCTGAAGACAAGGAAAGATCTGGGTAGGACAGGAAGCCACTTCTGTTTGTTTGGAATTTCACTGAAGAGCAGACAGAGGCAGGGAATCCCAAGCACTTCTAACAGTCTTTATTGGCTCCCTGGGCAGCTCTCCCCGTTGATAGACTCTACTCCCTGGGCTCAAAACCAGAGAAGTCACAGCCAATGTATAGCTCATCTCAAACTGTGAATAATCCAAGAATTATTTCAATGTGTCTTTGGAAGGTATCATGTATATTTTTTTCTTTTTTATTCACCAACAGATTTAACTTCCCTAATTATGTTCTGCTCATCCTACGTTAAAATGAGTTTCCATTTTCTATGCCCACGTTGTCAAAATTGTCTCTGCCTGATTTTCCCTACTCTGTACCACCACCTGCATTGAACTTTACCTACCTCAGGTCCAACTTAAGTACATGTCTCCCAGGTCTCCATTCCCTGCTGGTGAAGTCAGTGGATGCTAACAGACTAGCCATTAAATAATACCTATTAATGTGTTATCTTGCTACCACATAATATACTGGTTTAAACTAGCTAAAATGAATACCTCCAAAACCCCTCCTAAGAAATAATTAATGGTGGGAATTTCAGACAACAGCTTTAAGACTGAAACAGAAGTTTTTGGAGAACTTGACTAATCCTAAAAGTGTGGGCTTCTATGCTGGGCAGGGTAGACTTCTAGGCTCTAGATGAGAAAAGACTCTCAGTGGTCTGAACCTCTGGAATATCACCTTATCTAGAGCCCTAGGGCACTCCAGAATCCACAATGTTGGACTCTTAGTGGTTTCTAGGCCAGCTGATACCATGGCAAGAGCCTTCTATAAATGAATCCTGGGCCGAGCCTGTGAACAAGTCCTTTTTCATATGCTCATCCTGCACTTTAACACTAAACCAGGTGCTTTTTCATCCTTTCTACTCTAGCACCCAGAATAATGTCTATGCAACACCCAACAGAGAAATTATGGGTCTCCCCATCTCTACCTTATTACAGAGATTTGGAAGATTTCCACTGGAAAAGAAATGATATCTTCCTTCCCTGTTCCTTTTAGAAAAGTCATTCCAATTCCTAGAAACAGGCTTTGTTCTCCCCAATTTGAGCAGAAAATTCACTTGTTGCAAGATCACAGCTTTGTCAAGTGCCCACAACCAAGCAGAGACTGAGTTAAATCTTTATCCTTTCACTTCTTCCTCATTCCCTTCAGCAAAAAAGAACTTTCCTATTAATTGTGACAGATTTGGGTGGATTCGGTAAGTGAGTCGGGAAGAGATGAGACAAATTGATCTGGGCAACAGGTAATCCAGGAAGTTCCCAGTGTAACAGCCAATGGGTTCCTCAGTAAACATATGACAGATGTTCCAATAAGCACCTTTCATAACAGTCTATTATGTATAAGGTAAGTATGAGCATCACCATTTAAAGGAGAGAGGTGAAAATGAAATTCAGAAATGTTTAGTAACTTGCCAAGGGTCACATAACAATTAAGATTCAAAGCCAAGGAGTCTGACACTTGTGTTAGAACCCTTACCTGCTGTCAGTGCTACAGAAATTTCTAGGCCTGGAGGAGAAGAATCAAGCAGGAAACTGGCAGAGGAACAGCTAGGTGATGGGCAATTGACATCAGGTGAGTCCAATAGAAGCTGTGGGATGAAAGGGTGGCAGGCATGGTAGTATGTAGAAGTAAAACAGAATCTAGAAAGGGTTCTATCACCAGGGCTAGAATCAATGGGTAAGCCTCCAACATTACCTGCAAAACCCAATATTCCCTGAGTACCAGATAAACTCCATAGAGAAAAATGGGGACTAAAAAAAGCATGTGAAAGAATGAGAAGGATAGAGTGACTTTTGATTGGTTCCCTTTCATACAAAACTGCTTGAGTCCTTGAAAAAAGAAAACTATGAACACAGCAAAATCTTATTCCTATAGGAATGGACACAATTAGTGTCACCATCTTCTCTTGAATATGTGGCGACCTGCCTCCTGCACCTCCCCTGACAGACTCCACCCATTACAGCTGTTCTTTGCAGCATAGAGTCCTCTTGGTCTAGCAAATTATCCCCCATCTACCTTATTACAGAGATTTGGAAGATTTCCACTGGAAAAGAAATGATATCTTCCTTCCCTGTTCCTTTTAGAAAAGTCATTCCAATTCCTAGAAACAGGCTTTGTTCTCCCCAATTTGAGCAGAAAATTCACTTGTTGCAAGATCACAGCTTTGTCAAGTGCCCACAACCAAGCAGAGACTGAGTTAAATCTTTATCCTTTCACTTCTTCCTCATTCCCTTCAGCAAAAAAGAACTTTCCTATTAATTGTGACAGATTTGGGTGGATTCGGTAAGTGAGTCGGGAAGAGATGAGACAAATTGATCTGGGCAACAGGTAATCCAGGAAGTTCCCAGTGTAACAGCCAATGGGTTCCTCAGTAAACATATGACAGATGTTCCAATAAGCACCTTTCATAACAGTCTATTATGTATAAGGTAAGTATGAGCATCACCATTTAAAGGAGAGAGGTGAAAATGAAATTCAGAAATGTTTAGTAACTTGCCAAGGGTCACATAACAATTAAGATTCAAAGCCAAGGAGTCTGACACTTGTGTTAGAACCCTTACCTGCTGTCAGTGCTACAGAAATTTCTAGGCCTGGAGGAGAAGAATCAAGCAGGAAACTGGCAGAGGAACAGCTAGGTGATGGGCAATTGACATCAGGTGAGTCCAATAGAAGCTGTGGGATGAAAGGGTGGCAGGCATGGTAGTATGTAGAAGTAAAACAGAATCTAGAAAGGGTTCTATCACCAGGGCTAGAATCAATGGGTAAGCCTCCAACATTACCTGCAAAACCCAATATTCCCTGAGTACCAGATAAACTCCATAGAGAAAAATGGGGACTAAAAAAAGCATGTGAAAGAATGAGAAGGATAGAGTGACTTTTGATTGGTTCCCTTTCATACAAAACTGCTTGAGTCCTTGAAAAAAGAAAACTATGAACACAGCAAAATCTTATTCCTATAGGAATGGACACAATTAGTGTCACCATCTTCTCTTGAATATGTGGCGACCTGCCTCCTGCACCTCCCCTGACAGACTCCACCCATTACAGCTGTTCTTTGCAGCATAGAGTCCTCTTGGTCTAGCAACTGTCCCAGCGTGCACTTTCCTCTGGATTCTCTCTCTGCTGTCAGTCTGTAATTAGACACTACGTAGAGATTACTGGGAACAAACACAAGTGATATCATCCCAGGCAACATTCTTGAGGGAGTGGAAACACACTATTATTCAACAACAACAACAGAGGAAGCCAAGCCGAAACCTAATCTCTCCCCAGCATGCTTTGGAAACCACACCCCATCCCCCAACTATATTCACTCAAAGGCAAATCTCTTTAGGGACAGCCCTTTCCATACCATGGCACCCAGGGCCTTCCACAGGACCAGTTGCTAGGTAACCTTGTCCTTTTGACTACACAAATAACATGCACACACACAGAGACACACCATTCAGATGAAGCGGCAGAAAGTACCTCATAGCTCCACACCAGTTGGTACAGGGATCAGGACTAGGACTCCACCCTTTAAGCTGCTATTAGCAATGGCTCAGTGGGTAAAGAATATGCCAGCAATGCAGGAGACACAGTAGACCTGAGTTAGATCCCTGGGCTGGGAAGATCTCCTGAAGGAGGAAAATGGCAACCCACTCCAGTGTTCTTACCTGAAAAAGCCCACAGAGGCACCTGGTGGGCTACGGTCCAAAGGGTTGCAAAGAGTCAGACACAATGGAGTGACTGAGCATGCACCTGCAAAACCATGATTCCGCCATAGGCTCAGCCCCTATAGTGATTAAGGGTCAGGAAAAAGATCTGAGCTGGGACTTGGAGTACATGTATGCTTAGTCATTCAGCGGGGTCGGGCTCATAGACTGTAGCCCTTAGACTGTGAGCCCATAGACTGTAGCCCGCCAGGCTCCTCTGTCCATGGGATTTTCTGGGCAATAGGTTAAGAGCAACAAGAAGAACATTCCAGTCATATCACTGGGGGAAAAGAACAATAGGAAAGCCCTCAGGAAGAAAGGCATAAAACACCTTTAGGAGATAGTAAGCAACTCAGTTTGAATGTAGGACTAGCTGCAACAATGAAAGTTGTTGGGGGGGTTTGGGGAAATGACACCTTTTCTTGAATATGTGGCGACCTGCGTCCTGCACCTCCCCTGACAGACTCCACCCATTACAGCTGTTCTTTGCAGCATAGAGTCCTCTTGGTCTAGCAACTGTCCCAGCGTGCACTTTCCTCTGGATTCTCTCTCTGCTGTCAGTCTGTAATTAGACACTACGTAGAGATTACTGGGAACAAACACAAGTGATATCATCCCAGGCAACATTCTTGAGGGAGTGGAAACACACTATTATTCAACAACAACAACAGAGGAAGCCAAGCCGAAACCTAATCTCTCCCCAGCATGCTTTGGAAACCACACCCCATCCCCCAACTATATTCACTCAAAGGCAAATCTCTTTAGGGACAGCCCTTTCCATACCATGGCACCCAGGGCCTTCCACAGGACCAGTTGCTAGGTAACCTTGTCCTTTTGACTACACAAATAACATGCACACACACAGAGACACACCATTCAGATGAAGCGGCAGAAAGTACCTCATAGCTCCACACCAGTTGGTACAGGGATCAGGACTAGGACTCCACCCTTTAAGCTGCTATTAGCAATGGCTCAGTGGGTAAAGAATATGCCAGCAATGCAGGAGACACAGTAGACCTGAGTTAGATCCCTGGGCTGGGAAGATCTCCTGAAGGAGGAAAATGGCAACCCACTCCAGTGTTCTTACCTGAAAAATCCCACAGAGGCACCTGGTGGGCTACGGTCCAAAGGGTTGCAAAGAGTCAGACACAATGGAGTGACTGAGCATGCACCTGCAAAACCATGATTCCGCCATAGGCTCAGCCCCTATAGTGATTAAGGGTCAGGAAAAAGATCTGAGCTGGGACTTGGAGTACATGTATGCTTAGTCATTCAGCGGGGTCGGGCTCATAGACTGTAGCCCTTAGACTGTGAGCCCATAGACTGTAGCCCGCCAGGCTCCTCTGTCCATGGGATTTTCTGGGCAATAGGTTAAGAGCAACAAGAAGAACATTCCAGTCATATCACTGGGGGAAAAGAACAATAGGAAAGCCCTCAGGAAGAAAGGCATAAAACACCTTTAGGAGATAGTAAGCAACTCAGTTTGAATGTAGGACTAGCTGCAACAATGAAAGTTGTGATGGAAATGACGGCTGGTGTGTTATGTGGAGAACAGCACTGCGACAGGCAATGGTGCTAGCCTGCCTAGCTGTGAGTTTTAGCTCCTGTGTATTCCTAGCAACATTACTAAATCCTCCTGCCTCTGTCTCCTCACCTTGAGAATGGGGGCAAAAATAAAGTGGCTTACTGCTGTTTTGAGAATTCAACAAGTTAATACATAGAAACTTGGAACGGTGGCTGGCACACAGGAAGTACTCACCAGATGTTAGCTGTTACCACCACTGTGGAGACAGGCCGTTAATGGCAGACTAAGAGCAGAGTGTGGGGTCAGGTCTTGTACCATCCTCAACCTCTTCTTCCTTTCCAGTGACTGAAGCTACTTTATGCAGGTCTCTTACTCCAAGATATATACTCAGCTCTGCCTCAGGCTTTCAGATTCTCCCTGATCATAGGCCAGAGGAATATCAGCCCAAGACTTTTCATTTGGTCATCCTTTGCTAATGGGCCATCCCTGACCTCAGGTTCCAGCTCTCAAAAACAATCATTCAGGTGTCCCTGCTAGTCCAGTGGGTAGAGAGTCTTCCCTGCAGTGCAGGGGACACTGGTTTGATCCCTGGCCCAGGAGAATTCCATGAGCTGAGGAGTGGCTGGACCAGTGTGCCCAATTACGAGACGGTGCACTGGGGCACATGTGCCCAGAGCCAGTGCTCTGCAACGAGAGAGGCCACTGTGATGGGAGGCCCACACATGCCAAGGAATGAAGATCGATGAAAAATAAATGATGACTTAGAGGCAAAAAAAAAAAGATCTTTAAAAAAAAAATAATGATGATTCGTTTCACTCTTGAGACCCAGTTGCGCTCGTGATTCTTCCTGAGTTCTTGCTATTGCTTTTTTCTCTTTCTTTAAGTCCTAAGGCAGGTAAGCTTCAGGGCTCCACCAACCTTCAAAGACTAGAGCACTGCTTAACTATTGATGCTTCCCTCCTTCCCCAGACCCAGTCCAGTCCAAGTTATGTATTGTTACTTCCTATTTCCTTTCGGTTGGCCAACACCCAACTTGCCTATACCTTCAGGATCTACTCCTGGATCTGTCACCATGCTCCACCCACCTATCATAAAATCTGTACTACTTTGCAATGAAGTCCTTGACACAGAAGACATGCCAGGATTACCACCTGCCAAGCCCTGCCATGCTGTGTTCTGCCTGCTGGATCTTAATTACTTCTATCACTTGCACTCTATGCCCCCCAGGGTGTTCTCCTACCCTGGATGAGAGATCAGGCAGAAACAGATGAAGCATGACTTCTAATGCCCCGATAAGAAACTTGAACTTGATCCTGGAGACCAGCTGTCTCTAGCACTTGTCTCTAGAATGATGGTACGTCATTCTCCTGAAAGCAAAGAATGTGAGCATATAACTCAAAGAATTTCAGCATATATATGTCATATATGTACTCCTATACTAACACAATGATTAAAAATAAATATAGATAAAAACTCTGGAAGACAGAATGTGGATTATGGCTTGAAGAAAACAAACCTGAAGGCTAGCTGAATAGCTAATTCAGGTAAGAGATAATAGTGGCTGTGGTATAAGGAATTAAACAGAGACATGGAATAAAATATGAATAAACCTCTTGAGTAGCTCACAATCAAGTGGAGGAGAGATATAGGTAAGGCAACATAATCTAAGACAAATGTTCTGATCAGTTCCACCATTAACTCTGGACAAGAGCTGAGAGGCTAAGTGTGCCCAATTACGAGCGGTGCACTGGGGCACATGTGAGAGCCAGTGCTCTGCAACGAGAGAGGCCACTGTGATGGGAGGCCCACACATGCCAAGGAATGAAGATCGATGAAAAATAAATGATGACTTAGAGGCAAAAAAAAAAAGATCTTTAAAAAAAAAATAATGATGATTCGTTTCACTCTTGAGACCCAGTTGCGCTCGTGATTCTTCCTGAGTTCTTGCTATTGCTTTTTTCTCTTTCTTTAAGTCCTAAGGCAGGTAAGCTTCAGGGCTCCACCAACCTTCAAAGACTAGAGCACTGCTTAACTATTGATGCTTCCCTCCTTCCCCAGACCCAGTCCAGTCCAAGTTATGTATTGTTACTTCCTATTTCCTTTCGGTTGGCCAACACCCAACTTGCCTATACCTTCAGGATCTACTCCTGGATCTGTCACCATGCTCCACCCACCTATCATAAAATCTGTACTACTTTGCAATGAAGTCCTTGACACAGAAGACATGCCAGGATTACCACCTGCCAAGCCCTGCCATGCTGTGTTCTGCCTGCTGGATCTTAATTACTTCTATCACTTGCACTCTATGCCCCCCAGGGTGTTCTCCTACCCTGGATGAGAGATCAGGCAGAAACAGATGAAGCATGACTTCTAATGCCCCGATAAGAAACTTGAACTTGATCCTGGAGACCAGCTGTCTCTAGCACTTGTCTCTAGAATGATGGTACGTCATTCTCCTGAAAGCAAAGAATGTGAGCATATAACTCAAAGAATTTCAGCATATATATGTCATATATGTACTCCTATACTAACACAATGATTAAAAATAAATATAGATAAAAACTCTGGAAGACAGAATGTGGATTATGGCTTGAAGAAAACAAACCTGAAGGCTAGCTGAATAGCTAATTCAGGTAAGAGATAATAGTGGCTGTGGTATAAGGAATTAAACAGAGACATGGAATAAAATATGAATAAACCTCTTGAGTAGCTCACAATCAAGTGGAGGAGAGATATAGGTAAGGCAACATAATCTAAGACAAATGTTCTGATCAGTTCCACCATTAACTCTGGACAAGATGAGATCTACCTAGACCATATACTTTGTGCATAACACATACATATACACACACACACTACATTTATTAAATACACAGTTGTCTCTGTTAGGCTTCCCTGGTGGATGAGCAGTAAAGAACCCACCTGCCAGTGCAGGAGACATAAGAGACACAGGCTTAACCCCTGGGTGGGGAAGATCCCCTGGAGAAGGAAATGCCAACCCACTCTAGTATTCTTGCCTGAGAAATACTATGGACAGGGGAGTCTGGTGACTACAGTCCACAGGGTTGCAAAGAGTCAGACATGACTTAGCGACTAAACAAGTTGCCTCTGTCACTCCAGATCGAGGATTCAGCACTGTCATGGCTCAATCCATAACCCTAACTATCCACACTCACTCATGATTAACGCTATTCAGGCAATGATTTCTGTATCACTTTCCATATGTTCTCAGAACAAAAGGCCACCAAGTCTGAATGCAATTGGGATTTGGAGGTTGCACCTCTGTCAGCTTTGAAGACTGATAATATCTTAGCACAAATCGAGGATATGGGCTGGAGAAACATGTTGGAAAGAGAAAGACAAGCCTCTAGCTCGTCCACCACTGTCCTCTGCTGGCCCCGGGGCTGCCACCACTCCTTCCTGTCCTTGTCCTCTGCCTTGTCCTTGCTCTTCATATGCCTGATCTTCTTCATGGTCTCTTCTTCCTTTTCTCTGCCCTTTTTCTTCTCCTTTGGAGAAGGCCTGTCCTCCTTATCTTCCTCACTATTCTTATGGCCTATTTCCTCCAGCTGGAATCCTAACAGATTCGAGTCTGAAGGAAGGGTTGTGGGGCTTAGGGGGCACGGGCGACTGGACAGGGCTGGCTTCCTTGTTTGTCATGTCTGACTCTTGCTTGGAGTTTTCCAATAGCTTATAATTGGTCTTTCTGTGTCTAGACTTGCCCTCTTAAAACTCATTCCTCATAGAGCATTTTGTAAAAAATAAATGTACACAAGTTTGTTCTCTATGTATGATTCTCCATTGCTACTCTGCATATACATTTATCAGTACCATCTTTCTAGATTCCATATATATGTGTCAGTATACTATATTTATCCTTCTCTTTTTGACTTACTTCACTTTGTATAATAGGTTCTAAGTTCATCCACCTCATTAGGACTGACTGAAATGCATTTCTTTTTACGGCTGAGAAATATTTGTGGGGAGGGAGGAGTGGGTGAGAGGTTTGGAAAGAGTAACATGGAAACTTATATTACCATATGTAAAAGAGACACCCAATGTAAATGTGCTGTAAGACTAAGAGAACTTACACAGGGGCTATGCAACAACCTAGAGGGGTGGGATGGGGAGGGAGATGGGAGGGAAGTTCAAGAGGGAGGGGTCATGTGTAGACCTATGGCTGATTCGGGTTTATGTATAGCAGTAAACAACAAAACTCTGTAAAAGGAAAATAAAAAAAAATTAAATGTATACTAAATTATGTAACACCGTTTTGTAACACCCATCAATGGCTTCATTTTCCTTTCAGAATAAAATCTAAATTCCTTCCTGAGCCAACAGAGTTCTAGTATAGCTCAGCGCCTACAGAGCTCAGAATTCTTAGTTGTTGCCCCTGTTCACTTTTCTGACTTCATCTCCTATGATTCTCCTCTTCATTCAATATAGGGTAGCTGTACTGGCCTTAGTACTGTTTCTCACACACCCAGAGCTCATTTCCGCCTCAGGGCCTTTGCATATGTTCTCTCCTATGTATGGAATATTCTTCTTCTAGGTCTTTGATGGATTTGTTCTTTCTTCTCATTCAAGTCTCTACTCCAACATCACCTCCTTGATGATACCTTCTCTTACTATTGAGATTTAGTTTCAGTGCTTGCATACACACATGCATTTTGCATCATTCTATCCCATACCTCTGCTTTATTTTCTTCATAACACTTAGAGTTATTTGAACTTATCTTTTGTTATGTGTTTATTACATCCCTCCCCCTTCAGAAGAGAAAGTCCACTACAGGAGGGACTTTTTTTGTGTTTTGTTCATTTATGAGTACCACACATATTAATTGATCAAAAGCACAAATCAAGTTGGGGTGACAGTGATTTAAAGTGGCAGACACCAGAGATGTTTTAAAGAGCTGTTCTCCAGGTGGTGCTATCAACTTAGAGAACATCAAGGTCCCAGCCCACTTGTAAGCACCAAATGCCTCCAAAAATCCAAAACAGGGGAAGAAAATCTACCCTATCAGCACTTTGGGTGGCCCTGAACCCATTTTCAGTGCCTTCTCTCTGCCTGTTCTCTCAGGTCTCTCTATGCTTGTTTTTCTCATCCCTTTGCTTTATCCTTCTCTGATGATGCCTTCAGCATTCCTGTGTGCACCCAGACATCTGTCTTAGTTCCTCTGAAAGATCTTAGAGCCTAAGGAGTTCCTGGATGCTTCCTAAAATCCATTCTGCATATTTTTGTCTTCTACCAAATCACAGTGATGAATCCCCTTTCTTAAAAAGAGCACATCACTCAGGGATTTGGCCAAGATGATTGCTATAATTAATTTAAAGACTCCGGACACTATGAATATCAGAAAAACATTCTCCTCTCATTCATTTAAGCAAAGCTACTCAAGAACTCTTTTCTAAAATTTTCTAACAGGTTACTAGGTCATTGATTTTAAATTCTATCACAAGTTTTAGAAAGGGGAATCCAGATAATAGATGGGCCCTGATGTAAACCAACACACTCACTTCCCATCAAGTTGGCACCAAATCAATCCAGTTAGTCAAATCACCATAAAGAAAGAAAAATACAAACATAAACTTTAAACTGCCTAGTTCCGTGGACACACAGAGCCAATTTCAGGTCTTTGTAGCTTAAAGAAGAGTCTAGAACAGGCAACTCTCTCAACAGAATATTAACCCTAATCTAGACTCAGCCTCAAGTCTATGGGCTGCATTTTGATTTTAAACTCACAAATGTCTGATTCACCACTATTGACAGTTTAGGGCAACTGCTCAGCACCTTTTCTGCTTCATTTGTTCCAAAATCTCAAAGTTTGGGTGTGCTTCTGAATAAATTCTGTTTCATGCTGACTTCAGAAAATCACCTCTAGCCTCGTCCGTGTATTTCTATATCTAGCCATGGTTGCTGAGAACTATGTCACTCCCCCATCTGTTCTTCCCTGGTGGCAGCATTTACAGAATTCCAACCCAGTACGATACTGCAGTATGACACTGCAAATAAGAATCTCTGTTTGGCAAGACAGACTTTGCTAAGACACTGTTCTCATCTTTTTCCCTTCTTTATCTAGTCTGACTTCATTTTGTTTACCAGCTGAATTACCAGAGGTGGTAAACTAAAT
Organism: Tragulus kanchil; assembly: GCA_022376925.1. Lineage (NCBI taxonomy): Eukaryota > Metazoa > Chordata > Mammalia > Artiodactyla > Tragulidae > Tragulus > Tragulus kanchil. Next base: position 56,822,180 of record JAIOJX010000001.1, on the reverse strand, counting down.
TTTTTTTTTAAATGTGTGACATTTTTTTTTTTAACTTTTTTTTTTTTTTTTTTTAATTTCAGGGACGGGTTGGGGAGGGAGCGGGGCAGCAGGGCCACTTCTATTGGTCTTTTCATTTATCTGTTTTCATCCATCTTTGTTCTTCGACCTGTGTAGGCCTCCCATCGCAGTGGCCTCTGTTGTCGCAGAGCAATGGCTCTGGGTGCATGCACTCCAGAGCTCCGGCTCAGTAATTGGACACATCGGTTGAGCCGCTCCGCGGCACGTGGGATCTTCCCAGGCCAGGGATCGAACCAGCACCCCTTGCAGTGCAACGCGGTGTCCTTACCCACTGGACCACCAGGGAAACCCCGGGTGGTAAGCTACTTTATCCAGTCGAGAAAGCCTGTGGTTCACTCCTGAAGGATTCCTATACCAGTGATTCTAGGACAATGTGTGAATGAATATGACTGTGATTGCCAAGGAAGGACATCTTGCTTCTTGCCCTCCATGGAAACCAGGGAGCTGTTCTCTGTGCTTCCAGGAAGAGAAGGAGTTTGAAACTCAGCCTCGGGGTTGATCCTCTCATTTGAAATGGACTCAGTGTGTATAATGCCCTAACACACCCTTATCAGCTGGCAAAATAGGGATGACAGCATCAAAGGGAAGTGCTTCTGAATATAAAATGCAAAGAGCTGGGCAGTCGGAGGTTATTTGTAGCCTCGCATCTGTGACTGGATAATGTGCACAAAAGCAAACAAGCAAGAAGCAAAAGAGGCATAGGCAGGGGAAATGACAGTATTATGGCAATTATATTAGATAGTTCCTAGACAGTATCGGCACCAAAGGTTTAAAAGTCTTTTAAGCATCTTTATCCATCATTATAAACTTCACTGTCCAGAAAGAATTCACACGTGAATCTGACCTTATGGTGTTTCCCCACAACTACCACATTCCCCTTGAACTAGAAGGACAGAGGAGAGCAATCAGGGTTCTCCCTAATCTACTCCACTCCTCAAAAACAACAGAAACACAACCCAGCTGCTGCTCTCCTTGGAACCCACAATATGATAAGACGACTTCAGAAACCCGTCAAATAGGGATTCTAGTGATTTGGCCTGCTCAAGCTAGCAGTAACTGAGAAATGGGCCTTTCAGGTACCCATATACATTATGCAGCTTTTTTTCATGATGCTCTGACCCAATTCAAAGGGAGGTCTTTCCTAAAACTCCCTTTTTAAGCCAAAGCAGATCATCATTTACTTAGAAAACTTTGAAAAGAAAGTCTAACTGTAACTTTCAATTCAGGATTCTCCCACCTCCATTCTCCTTTTCATGGGAACTTCATTAATCCAGTCACCAGGCACAACCGATTCACCCCAGTTTCTTGACTCACTGTATCCTGGTTACGAGCATCCATTTTTTTTTTTTAAATATCTGTTTATTTATTTGTCTGCACTGGGTCCTAGTTGTAGTATGCAAAGTTTTTATTTGCAGCATGTGGGATCCAGCTCCCCGACCAGGGACCGAACCCGGGCCCTCTGCATTGGGAGTTCAGAATCCCAGCCACTGGACCACCAGGGAAGTCCCACGAGCATCCATTCTTGTGACACTTCATTCTAGATTCTAACAGGAATATCTCTCTCTCTCTCTCTCTCTCTCTCTCTCTCTCTCACACACACACACACCCCTCTCTTTTTTGGCTTATTACCTCTAAACAAAGACTTCTAAATACATTTCTCCAATCCCCATCAATGATTCATATACCATATTAATTCCTACTTTAACTTTTTAAGAAATGTATTTAAAACCAAATTCTACTTTCTCCCCTTAAAAACACCTCTCATTCTACCTCTTTTACTTCTGAAAAATACTAAAGACCTCTCATGCCAATTTTTAGCACAGACAGTGGCAGAGAATCAAAGCAGCCAACGAATTCTCATCTGTATGGAACAACAGAGGCATAGAATCTAGAACTTTCTCAGGTTAAAACTTGGCAAATTGCTTTCCTTCTCTGAACCTCAGTTTCTTCACTGTAAAATTAAGATCTGACCTACTATTAGAAGGGCTATTAAAAGAGCTACTTTCAGACCTAAGGGTCACCAGGTGGCCTTTGGCTGAGAATTCTTAGTTTTCATGTTTGTTATTTAATGGTCTACGCAGCTTCAATGAACATTAGGTGGTTTGAGGGCACTGGGAAGGTCACTTCTCGATCCCTTCTGTGACCTCATGGACTATAAACCACCAGGCTTCTCTGTCCATGGAGTACTCCAGGCAACAATACTAGAGTGGATTGCAATTCCCTTCTCTAGGGGATCTTCCCACCTCAGGGGTCAAACCTGCATCTCTTTCACTCGCAGGCAGATTCTTTACCACTGAGCCACCAGAGATGCGAAAGGGAAGCATAGATTCCTCCTATTTGTCTGACTTATTGACAGCATTCCCAGCTGTTTTGCTCCCTCAAAGCAGTTTCTTCTAAATGTGTATTGCTTCAGAAAGAGTAGCATGTTAAGCTGTCCTCAGCCAAGAAATGAGAAGTTTATTGAAGAGAAGGGGAAATAAAAAGGCAAAAGTTAGCATCTCAACTTTGGATGACACCAAGCAAGGCAGACCATAGCTATAGGGCTTGTGGGCTGCATGCGACCAACAAGGACTTTGGGCATGGCATGGAAAGAGGAGAGGGTGCCATCATCGGTTGGATCTTTTCTATTTCTCCTAAAAGAAGCTTCTTCTTTCCCTCCTCATGTCAGCACAGTTGTACGCTGATAGAACAATCTGATCAGTACTTGACAAGACAATATTAGATCAAACAGCAATCAGTCCCACTCAGATGATTAAACATAGACTAGAATTAGATGAGGACAATGAAGATGTCCTGATAAAGAACAGAAAACCAGGCCCTCCACCATCTCTGAGACATAAATTTTCTCCAACTTCACAGTTTATAAGTCCATAAATTTAAACCCAGCAACCTTACTACTAGTAACTACTAGGTATCAAGCTCTGTTCTAGGTGCTAGAAGGGAAAATCAGGCACAAAAGCTTGCATTCTGCCCTCAAATCACTTCTGATGCATGTGAGATGATTATGTATCTTTGTACAAAACATTGGAGACTTGTTTTAATGCACAAGTTGAGCCAGGGTAAGATTCAGGGAGATCATTCTAGGATGCTAAGGTAATCCAAAACCATGGAGGTGCCAAGTCCAAATATTTAAGCTGCTGGGGGAGGAAGTGGAAACAAAAGGAAAGAGCATAGGTGGTTTGAGGCACTGGGAAGGTCACTTCTCGATCCCTTCTGTGACCTCATGGACTATAAACCACCAGGCTTCTCTGTCCATGGAGTACTCCAGGCAACAATACTAGAGTGGATTGCAATTCCCTTCTCTAGGGGATCTTCCCACCTCAGGGGTCAAACCTGCATCTCTTTCACTCGCAGGCAGATTCTTTACCACTGAGCCACCAGAGATGCGAAAGGGAAGCATAGATTCCTCCTATTTGTCTGACTTATTGACAGCATTCCCAGCTGTTTTGCTCCCTCAAAGCAGTTTCTTCTAAATGTGTATTGCTTCAGAAAGAGTAGCATGTTAAGCTGTCCTCAGCCAAGAAATGAGAAGTTTATTGAAGAGAAGGGGAAATAAAAAGGCAAAAGTTAGCATCTCAACTTTGGATGACACCAAGCAAGGCAGACCATAGCTATAGGGCTTGTGGGCTGCATGCGACCAACAAGGACTTTGGGCATGGCATGGAAAGAGGAGAGGGTGCCATCATCGGTTGGATCTTTTCTATTTCTCCTAAAAAGAAGCTTCTTCTTTCCCTCCTCATGTCAGCACAGTTGTACGCTGATAGAACAATCTGATCAGTACTTGACAAGACAATATTAGATCAAACAGCAATCAGTCCCACTCAGATGATTAAACATAGACTAGAATTAGATGAGGACAATGAAGATGTCCTGATAAAGAACAGAAAACCAGGCCCTCCACCATCTCTGAGACATAAATTTTCTCCAACTTCACAGTTTATAAGTCCATAAATTTAAACCCAGCAACCTTACTACTAGTAACTACTAGGTATCAAGCTCTGTTCTAGGTGCTAGAAGGGAAAATCAGGCACAAAAGCTTGCATTCTGCCCTCAAATCACTTCTGATGCATGTGAGATGATTATGTATCTTTGTACAAAACATTGGAGACTTGTTTTAATGCACAAGTTGAGCCAGGGTAAGATTCAGGGAGATCATTCTAGGATGCTAAGGTAATCCAAAACCATGGAGGTGCCAAGTCCAAATATTTAAGCTGCTGGGAGGAAGTGGAGCAGGGAAAGGAGTCCTCATAACTTGGCAGAATCAGAAGCCTGAAAACAGAATAGATTCTGGGTGAAGAGAAGTCTGGAAGATGGGGAGACCATAGCTAGAAACACAGAACCAAGGAAAAGAGCCTAGTTCAAACAGAGAATGGCAGATATGGTGACAGGGACCTAAAAGTCAAGGCAAGTCAAACCAGGAAGTTATGGGATGGCCTCTCAAACAGGGCAAAGGCCCAGCAGCAGACAGAAGAACACCAAAGGAAGTCAAAAAGCTATGTCAAGGGGGCTTCCCCTGGTGGTCCAGTGGGTAAGGACACCGCCTTGCAGTGCAAGGGGCACTGGTTCAAGCCCTGGCCTGGGAAGATCCCACGTGCTGCGGAGCGGCTGGACTGATGTGTCCAATCACCAAGCTGGAGCTCTGGAGCGCATGCGCCCAGAGCCGGTGCTCAGCAATGACAGATGCCACCGCGATGGGAGGCCCACAGGAGCCAAAGAACGAAGACGAATGAAAATAGAGAAATGAAAGACCAATAGCAGTGGCCCGCCCACTCCCCTCCCTCCCCAACCCGACCCCCGCCCAAAGTAAATAAATAAATAAATCTTTAAAAAAAAAAAAAGCTATGTCAAGGTAATTTCCAAAAGTTACACAGGGGACTATGGACAAAAGGAACAATTTTAGCTGCCTAGCTGTTTATCCAGTTTGCTTGCTTTTCTATTCCCCAGAAAGCCATTCACCAGGGCTCTTCCACACTGTTGTTATTGCTATTAGTCAGTCGCTAAGTCATGTACAACTCTTTGTGACACCATGGACTGCAGCATGCCCGCCTTCTTTGTCCTTCACTATCTCTTGGAGTTTGCTCAAACTCATGTCCATTGAGTTGGTTATGCCATCCATCCATGTCATCCTCTGCTGCCCCTTTCACACTGCCTGACCATTAGAATCAACTTGTACCAAAGTCCAGTGTCCATAGGCCAAATAAATCAGAATTTCTAAACGTAGACGATTACAATGATTAGTGAGGGTTGAACAACACTGTTTTAAGGTGCTGGACATCTTTGAACAAATATTTAAGCTGCTGGGAGGAAGTGGAGCAGGAAAGGAGTCCTCATAACTTGGCAGAATCAGAAGCCTGAAAACAGAATAGATTCTGGGTGAAGAGAAGTCTGGAAGATGGGGAGACCATAGCTAGAAACACAGAACCAAGGAAAAGAGCCTAGTTCAAACAGAGAATGGCAGATATGGTGACAGGGACCTAAAAGTCAAGGCAAGTCAAACCAGGAAGTTATGGGATGGCCTCTCAAACAGGGCAAAGGCCCAGCAGCAGACAGAAGAACACCAAAGGAAGTCAAAAAGCTATGTCAAGGGGGCTTCCCCTGGTGGTCCAGTGGGTAAGGACACCGCCTTGCAGTGCAAGGGGCACTGGTTCAAGCCCTGGCCTGGGAAGATCCCACGTGCTGCGGAGCGGCTGGACTGATGTGTCCAATCACCAAGCTGGAGCTCTGGAGCGCATGCGCCCAGAGCCGGTGCTCAGCAATGACAGATGCCACCGCGATGGGAGGCCCACAGGAGCCAAAGAACGAAGACGAATGAAAATAGAGAAATGAAAGACCAATAGCAGTGGCCCGCCCACTCCCCTCCCTCCCCAACCCGACCCCCGCCCAAAGTAAATAAATAAATAAATCTTTAAAAAAAAAAAAAGCTATGTCAAGGTAATTTCCAAAAGTTACACAGGGGACTATGGACAAAAGGAACAATTTTAGCTGCCTAGCTGTTTATCCAGTTTGCTTGCTTTTCTATTCCCCAGAAAGCCATTCACCAGGGCTCTTCCACACTGTTGTTATTGCTATTAGTCAGTCGCTAAGTCATGTACAACTCTTTGTGACACCATGGACTGCAGCATGCCCGCCTTCTTTGTCCTTCACTATCTCTTGGAGTTTGCTCAAACTCATGTCCATTGAGTTGGTTATGCCATCCATCCATGTCATCCTCTGCTGCCCCTTTCACACTGCCTGACCATTAGAATCAACTTGTACCAAAGTCCAGTGTCCATAGGCCAAATAAATCAGAATTTCTAAACGTAGACGATTACAATGATTAGTGAGGGTTGAACAACACTGTTTTAAGGTGCTGGACATCTTTAAAAGACTACTATAGGATAACCATGATTCCCTTGTAGCTCAGCTGGTAAAGAATCTGTCTTCAAAGCAGGAAACCCCAGTTCCATCCCTGCACTGGGAAGATCCCCTGGAGAAGGGAAAGGCTACCCACTCCAGTATTCTTGTCTGGAGAATTCCATGGCTTGTCCATGGGTCACAAAGTGTTAGACACAAGTGAGCAACTTTCACATAGGATAACCTTAGTCAGGAAGGCTTCTGAGGATGGGAATGCTGATCAGAAACTTTAAGAATAAGTATGTTAGTTTGAGTTCTCCAGAAGATCAGAACCAACAGGAGGATAGACAGATAATTTTTAAAAGAAATTTATTATATGGAATTGGCTCATATAGTTACTGAGGCTGAGAAGTTCCACGATACGGGGTCTAAAAGCCAGAGACACAGGACAGGTGGGGGTATAATTTAGTTCAAGCCCCAAAGCCTGGGAATCCAAGAAGCCAATGCTTTAAATTCTACAACGAAGACCACAGAAGATGAGATATCAAGCAGTACTGCTGGAAGCAGAAAGGGGAGGGGGTTTTCTCCTCCCTCTGCCTTTTGTTCTGTTTGGGCTTTGAGTAGATTAGATGAGTCCAACTCACAGCAGGGAGGATAGTCCACTGAGTCCACCAATTCATATGCTAATCTCATCCAGGAACACCCTTGGAAACACTCAAGAATCATGTTTAATCTAGGCACCCTACGGCCAGTCAAGCTGATACATAAAATTAACCATCGCAATAAGCAATATTTAGGCTAGATGAAGGAAGTGGGTCTTCCACAGCAGAGGAACAAGGAATGTGAAGGCAACAGAAGGGAGACAGAGAGTATATAGTTCACCAGGCAGGAGAAAGAACTGTTTTTTTTTTTTCCTTTATTTTAAAGATTTTACAGAGTTTTGTTGTTCACCAACATGTATGTTCCCAGATCATTCATATGCATATGCCTGGACCCTCCCCCCACCCAGTTCCCCACCTCCCATCCCTCCAGACCATCGCCCCAAGTGGTTGTAGGTACTCCTATTCCCCTAGCACAATGACTAATCGTAGCATCAGATTAGTGAGGGTTGAACACTGTTTTAAGGTGCTGGACATCTTTAAAAGACTACTATAGGATAACCATGATTCCCTTGTAGCTCAGCTGGTAAAGAATCTGTCTTCAAAGCAGGAAACCCCAGTTCCATCCCTGCACTGGGAAGATCCCCTGGAGAAGGGAAAGGCTACCCACTCCAGTATTCTTGTCTGGAGAATTCCATGGCTTGTCCATGGGTCACAAAGTGTTAGACACAAGTGAGCAACTTTCACATAGGATAACCTTAGTCAGGAAGGCTTCTGAGGATGGGAATGCTGATCAGAAACTTTAAGAATAAGTATGTTAGTTTGAGTTCTCCAGAAGATCAGAACCAACAGGAGGATAGACAGAAAATTTTTTAAAAAGAAATTCATTATATGGAATTGGCTCATATAGTTACTGAGGCTGAGAAGTTCCACGATACGGGGTCTAAAAGCCAGAGACACAGGACAGGTGGGGGTATAATTTAGTTCAAGCCCCAAAGCCTGGGAATCCAAGAAGCCAATGCTTTAAATTCTACAACGAAGACCACAGAAGATGAGATATCAAGCAGTACTGCTGGAAGCAGAAAGGGGAGGGGGTTTTCTCCTCCCTCTGCCTTTTGTTCTGTTTGGGCTTTGAGTAGATTAGATGAGTCCAACTCACAGCAGGGAGGATAGTCCACTGAGTCCACCAATTCATATGCTAATCTCATCCAGGAACACCCTTGGAAACACTCAAGAATCATGTTTAATCTAGGCACCCTACGGCCAGTCAAGCTGATACATAAAATTAACCATCGCAATAAGCAATATTTAGGCTAGATGAAGGAAGTGGGTCTTCCACAGCAGAGGAACAAGGAATGTGAAGGCAACAGAAGGGAGACAGAGAGTATATAGTTCACCAGGCAGGAGAAAGAACTGTTTTTTTTTTTTCCTTTATTTTAAAGATTTTACAGAGTTTTGTTGTTCACCAACATGTATGTTCCCAGATCATTCATATGCATATGCCTGGACCCTCCCCCCACCCAGTTCCCCACCTCCCATCCCTCCAGACCATCGCCCCAAGTGGTTGTAGGTACTCCTATTCCCCTAGCACAATGACAATAGCTATCTTTTCCACACATGAATGTTTTATATGATCCAACTGCCGTGGAGGGAGAGCCACTGAAAGTCTATAGAACTAGGCCATGGACAAGGGTAAGAACCTGGTAGGGATCCTGAAATTTGGGTAAACCAAGTTCATCTTTTGAACCATATTAATAGTTCAAGTAAGAAATCTGTATTCTTTTTTTTATTATTCTTTATTTTAAAGATTTTACAGAGTTTTGTTGTTCACCAACATATATGTTCCCAGATCATTCATATGCATATCCCTGGCCCTCCCCACACCCAGTTCCCCCCCTCCCACCCCTCCAGACCATCGCCCCAAGTGGTTATAGGTACTCCTATTCCCTTAGCACAATGACCATAGCTATCTTTTCCACACATGCCAGTATAGGTTTCCATGTTACTTCCTCTATGCCTCCCTCTCACTGTTCGGTCTCCACAATGTCTTTATGTCTATTCTCTGTTTTTCCATGAGTTCACTGCATGTGTTATCATGACCCTCTTACTAGATCCCATATATATGAGTTAGTATACTGTACTTGTCTTTCTCTTTTTGACTTACTTCACTTTTTATGATAGGTTCTAGAGCTAGCCACCTCATTAGGACTGAGTCTTCTGCATTTCTTTTAACAGCAGAGTAGTATTCCATTGTATATATGTACCAGAGCTTCTGGATCCATTCATTTGTCGATGGACATCTAGGTTGCTTCCGTGTTCTGGCTATTGTATAGAGAGCTGCAATGAACATTGGGGTACAGGTGCCTCTTTCATTTTTGATTTCATCAGGATATAGGCCTAATAGTGGGATTGCTGGGTCACAGGGTGCTTCTATTTTTCATTTTTTAAGGAATCTCCATACTGTCTTCCGTAGAGGTTGTATCAGTTTACATTCCCACCAGCAATGCAAGAGGGTTCCCTTTTCTCCTCACCCTCTCCAGCATTTATTGTCTGTAGATTTGTTGATGATGGCCATTCTGACAGGTGTGAGGTGGTATCTCATTGTAGTTTTGATTTGCATTTCTCTAATGATAAGCGAGGTTGAGCATCATTTCATGTTCTTTTGGGCCATCTGTATGTCCTTTTTGGAGAGGCATCTCTTTAGATCTTTTTCCCATTTTTTGATTGGGTTGTTCGTTTTTCCTGTGCTGAGTTGTCTGAGTTGCTTGTAGATTTTGGAGATTAATTCTTTGTCTGTTGTTTCATTTGCTATGATTTTTCTCCCACTCTGTGGGGTGTCTGTTCAGCTTTTTTGGAATTTCTTTTGCTGTACAAAAGCTTTTAAGTTTCATGAGGTCCCACATGTACACTTTTCTTTTTAGTTCCACTATTCTAGTAGGTGGGTCAGAGAAGATCTTGCTTTGATTGATGTCCTTGAGGGTTTTGCCTATATTCTCCTCTAAGAGTTTGATGGTTTCTGGTCTTACATTTAGGTCTTTAATCCATTTTGAGTTGATCTTTGTGTATGGTGTCAGGGAATGTTCCAACTTCATTTTTTTGCATGTAGCTGTCCAATTTTCCCAGCACCATTTGTTGAAGAGGCTGTCTTTGCCCCATTTGATATGTTCGCCTCCTTTGTCAAAAATAAGGTACCCATAGGTGCGTGGGTTTATCTCTGGGTTCTCGATCTTGTTCCATTGGCCGATATTTCTGTTTTTGTGCCAGTACCATACTGTCTTGAGGACTGTTGCTTTGTAGTAGAGTCTGAAGTTAGGGAGGCTGATCCTTCCAGCTCCGTTTTTCTTTCTCAGGATTGCTTTGGCTATTCGAGGTCTTTTGTGTTTCCATATGAACTGTGTGATTCTTTGGTCTAGTTCTGTGAAAAATGTCAATGGTAGTTGGATAGGTATTGCATTGAATCTGTAGATGATATTTGGTAGTATGGTCATTTTCACAATATTGATTCTTCCGATCCAGTAACATGGAATATCTCTCCATCTGTTTAAGTCTTCTTTAATTTCTCTCATGAGTGTCTTGTAATTTTCTGTGTACAATTCTTTTGTTTCTTTGGGTAGGTTTATTCCTAGATATTTGATTCTTTTGGTTGCAATGGTAAAGGGGATTGCCTCTTTGATTTCATTTTCTGATTTTTCATTGTTTGTGTATAGGAATGCCAGTGATTTCTGTGTGTTGACTTTGTATCCTGCGACTTTGCTGAATTCATCGATTAGCTCTAGTAGCCTTGTAACCATGTCTTTGGGATTTTCTATGTATAATATCATGTCGTCGGCAAAAAGAGAGAGCTTGACTTCTTCCTTTCCAATCTGGATTCCTTTGATTTCTTTCTCTTCTCTTACTGCTGTTGCTAGGACTTCCAGGACTATGTTGAATAGTAGTGGTGAAAGTGGGCACCCCTGGCTTGTTCGTGATCTTAGAGGGAATGTTTTCAGTTTTTCACCGTTAAGGATAATGTTTGCTGTAGGCTTCTCATAGATGGCTTTTATTATGTTGAGACAGGTTCCTTCTATGCCCATTTTCTGAAGAGTTTTGATCATAAATGGATGTTGTACTTTGTTGAAGGCTTTTTCTGCATCTATTGAAATGATCATGTGGTTTTTGTCTTTCAATTTGTTGATATGGTGTATCACATTGATTGATTTGCAGATGTTGAAGAAGCCTTGCATGCCTGAGATGAACCCGACTTGATCATGATGTATGAGTTTTTTGATGTGTCGTTGAATTCTGTTTGCTAGGATTTTGTTGAGGATCTTGGCATCTAAGTTCATCAGTGAAATTGGCCTATAGTTATCCTTTTTTGTGTTGTCATTGCCTGGCTTTGGTATCAGGGTGATGGTGGCCTCGTAGAATGTGTTTGGAAGTGTTCCTTCCTGTGCAATTTTTTGGAAGAGTTTTAGAAGGACAGGCATTAGCTCTTCTTTAAATGTTTGGTAGAATTCGGCTGTGAAGCCATCTGGCCCTGGGCTTTTATTTTTGGGTAGATTTTTAATCACAAATTCGATTTCTGAGCTGTAATTGGGTTGTTCAAAGTTTCTGTTTCTTCCTGGCTCAGTCTTGGGAGATTAATCTTCTCCAAGAAACTGTCCATTTCTTCCAGGTTGTCCAGTTTGTTGCCACAGAGTTGCTCATAATAGTCTCTTAGAATCCTTTGGATTTCTGCATTATCTGTTGTAATCTCTCCTTTTTTGTTTTTGATTTTGTTGATCTGGTTCTTCTCTTTTTCTTAATGAGTCTGGCCAGTGGCTTGTCAATTTTGTCTACCTTTTCAAAGAACCAGCTTTTTATTTTATTTATCTTTACTATTGTTTCAGTCATTTCTTTCTCATTTATTTCTGCTATGATCCTTATGATTTCTCTTCTTCTGCTGGCTTTGGGGTGTTTTTGTTCTTCTTTCTCCAATTGTTTTAAGTGGAGGGTTAGGTCATCTGCTTCATATTTTCCTAGTTTCTTGAGGTGGGATTGTATTGCTATAAATTTCCCTCTTTGAACTGCTTTTGCAGTATCCCATAGGTTTTGCACTGTCGTGTGTTCATTGTCATTTTCTTCTAGGAATTGCTTAATTTCTCCTTTGATTTCCTCAATGATCAGTTGGTTTTTTAGGTAAGTACTGTTTAATTTCCATGTGTTTGTGTTTTGGGTTTTTTGGTTTTTTTCCCAGTAGTTGATCTCTAGTCTCATTGCATTGTGGTCTGAGAAGATAGTTGATATAATTTCGGTTTTCTTGAATTGACTGAGGTTTGATTTGTGGCCCAAGATGTGGTCTATCCTGGAGAATGTTCTGTGAGCACTAGAGAAGAAAGTGTATTCTTCTGCTTTTGGATGAAACGTCGTAAAGATATCGATGAGGTCCATCTTTTCTAGTGTGGCATTTAAGGCTTGTGTTTCTTTATTAACTTTCTGTTTGGATGATCTGTCCATTGGAGTGAGAGAAGTGTTAAAGTCTCCTACTATTACTGTGTTATTGTTGATTTCTTCTTTTATGTCTGAAAGTATCTGTCTTATGTATTGAGGTGTCCCTGTGTTGGGTGCGTATATATTTATGACTGTTATGTCTTCCTCTTGGATAGATCCCTTAATTATGATGTAGGGACCTGCCTTGTCTCTTAGAATCTTCTTTACTTTAAAGTCTATTTTGTCTGATATGAGGATTGCTAATACAGCTTTCTTTTGATTTCCATTTGCATGGAATCTTTTTCCAACCTTTCACTTTCAGTCTATGGGTGTCTCTAGGTCTGAAGTGGGTCTCCTGTAAACAGCATATATATGGGTCTTGCTTCTGGATCTATTCAGCCAGCCTGTGTCATTTGGTTGGAGCCTTTAGTCCATTTACGTTCAAAGTAATTAATGATACAAATGTTCCTATTGTCATCTTCTTAGAAATTTGGGGTTTGATTTGTAAGGCTTCTCCTATTCTACTTATTGGCTATATCAGGCCGTTTAACACTTGTTGTAGGGCTGGTTTTGTGGTACAGAATTCTTTTAGTTTTTGCTTGTCTGTGAAGCTTTTGACTTCACCATCAATTCTGAATGAGATTCTTGCTGGGTAGAGAAATCTTGGTTGGAGGTTATTCTCTTTTAGCCGTTGAAATGTGTCCTGCCATTCTCTTCTGGCCTGCAGGGTTTCTGTTGAAAGATCAGCAGTTAAATGTATGGGGTTTCCTTTATATGTTATTTGTTATTTGCTCCTAGCTGCTTTAAGTATTCTGTCTTTATATTTAATCTGTGTTAGTTTGATTAGAATGTGCCTTGGTGTGTTTCTTCCGGGGTTTATCCTGTATGGAACCCTTTGTGCTTCTTGGACTTGGTTGATTATTTCCTTTCTCATGCTGGGGAAGTTTTCAACTATAACCGCTTCAAGAATTTTTTCATAGCCTTTCTTTCCCTCTTCTTCTTCTGGGACTCCTATAATTCTAATGTTGGTGCGTTTGATATTGTGCCATAGGTCTCTAAGGCTATCCTCAGTTCTTTAGATTCTTTGTGCTTCATTCTGTTCTTCAGTAGTTACTTCCACCATTCTGTCTTCCAGCTCACTTATCCGTTCTTCAGCCTCTGATACTCTACTGTTGAGACCTTCTATAGTATTTTTGAGTTCAGCAATTGAGTTGGTTGTCTCCATTTGCTTATTTTTCATTTCTTGCATGTCTCTTCTCAATGCACTAATTTCCTCTAATATTCTGTTTTTGTTATTTTCCATCCTCATTACTATAGCTTTTCTGAATTCTCTTTCAGATAGTGTGTCTATCTCCTCTTCTGTCATTTGGAGCTGTGTTTCTCTAGCTTGGTCCTTCATTTGTGCAGTGTTTCTCTGACGTTTCATTATTAGGTTAATTTTTGTTTCTTTGTGTGTGTCTGCGTGTGTGGAGTCCTTTTTCCCTCACTAGGCTTCTTGGTTGAATTCTCCCTTCCTTTGGGTTTCTGTCCTTCTAGAAGGGTTCAGTGGTTTGTGACTTGGACGGTGTTAGGTCTTGTTTACAGATGAATAATCTTTAGTGTTGTATGTTCTTTGATAGTGTGGGGTCTTGGAATCAGGGCTTCTACTCCAAGGATCCTTGGTTTGATGATTGGTCAGGAGATGTAGGCTCTATGTCTGGTTTGCTATGGTGTTCCGTGATATTAGTTCACATACTAGCATCTGAGGAACAAGAGGTGTATCCCTGATGGGTGACAGTCATATAAGCATGCAGATGTTTTCTAACATAGTCATAAGATATACATACAGACACAGTAATCCCCACAACTGACCAGTTTTACAGAGATAAGGCACAGGAAATCTTTCTGGCAAATCACACAATCATAGATGATACTTGCCTGTTAAGCTTTGAATTAATTAAACTAGTGCCTGAATAAATAGATCCAGCGCAAGGTCCTGGCTTGGATAATTACAATGAGAGCAACTTTTAACTAGGTCATGTGTTGGGGGTGACGAGGAGGAGAGTGTATAGGTAATGAGAAGGAATAGATTCGTCTTGGAAGGATTTTATAGGATTAGGTAGCAAAGATTAGTGTGTGTATTGTTTAGTCTATTTGGAAGAGAATAGTAGAGACAGGAAGACAGGAAATAATTTATCTAGAGGATATTGGTAGATAGGAAAATGTTTTACATTTAGAACATAGAGGGAGAAAGCAGTGGGAAAGAGGAAAGAGAATTAGAGGTTTCCAAGAATTAAAATTTTTTAAAAATACAATAAAATAAAAGTCAAAAAAGAAATTAAAAATTAAAAAGGGCAGAAAAAATTAATAAGAGTCCAAAAAACAAACAAAAAACACAACAAACGAAACCCAAAAAAAACAAACAAAATAAACAGAATAAACAAACTAATAAACCCCAAACCAGACCAATCAATTGAATAAGCAAAATAGTCCACCACAAATAAACAAGCAAAAAAAAAAAGAAAAAGCTAAATACTGTCCCTGGTTTTTATCTTCTCATCTGCCTGTTGGAAACCAATCTGCTCTTGACGGTGGTGTCTTGATGGCGTAGTCTTTCCCTTATAGTGCCGGTTGCTATGGCTTCTGTTTTTGTGTTCAGCAAAATGAGGGCTTTGCTGCCATACTGGGTGCTGGCCGGGAAGGTGGGCTGATCCCAGTCAGTCAGGCGGAGGCCGCGGCGTGCGCAGCCCCGTGTTGGAGGGGGGCGCCCTGTCTCTACCACGCACCCGCCAGTAGTCTCCAATTCCTGGTCTTTCCCCGGCTTCCTCCGCTGCTGCTGCAGTTCTAGGGGAGCGCGGGCTCCTCTGCCGCTGGCACACGTGCCCTGCCGGTTACATGTCTTAAGTCCCAAATGCGGGCACTAGCTTTCCAGTCCAGCTCGTGCCCGGTCCCTGGTCAGCAACCCATGGGCAACTTTCCCTCTCCGTTCAGCAAGCCCTCCAGTTGGAGTGGTTGAACTTACATGCGACTTGCTCCGGGTTCAGAAATCTGTATTCTTGAAGGCTGTCCACTTTTCTGTCTTTGCCTCCTCCCACCAATTTTCTATTAAAAGTTCCCTTTGGGGGCTTCCCCTGGTGGTCCAGTGGATAAGGACACCGCCTTGCAGTGCAAGGGGCGCCGGTTCGATCCCTGGCCTGGGAAGATCCCACGTGCCACGGAGCGGCTGGACTGATGTGTCCAATTACTGAGCTGGAGCTCTGGAGTGCATGCGCCCAGAGCCAGCGCTCTGCAACAACAGAGGCCACTGCGATGGGAGGCCCACAGGAGCCAAGGAATAAAGACGGATGAAAATAGAGAAATGAAGGACCAATAGAAGTGGCCCGCCCACTCCCCTCTGTCCCCAACCCGACCCCTGCCCAAAATAAATAAAAATAAATAAATCTTAAAAAAAAAAAAAGTTCCCTTTGAAAAGATCCAAATTTGCTTCTGCTTAACTAAGGTAAAAGGCATTTTCTCCAAGTCGTGGAAGACAGACTGATACTCTGCTCTCAAACTACAAAAGTCATAGCCTTGTTGAGAGATCAGGAAATGATAAGTTCCTTATTCAACACAGGCCAGATGAGCCACATCCTACATATTTGCTGAAGTCTCCGTGCTGAAATGCTGGGTAAACATTGATCCCAAACTGACGATTAATGACTTGTGGTGCAAAGTGCCCCCCTCCAATTCTTATTCTCAGTATCTTTCTCGGCCCAGAGAGAATAAACACCATTAAGTACAAACTCCCCCCAACTCCCTGGGCCCTCTCTACATACTTTTCTATAGCTTTACCAATGCCTACCTGCTTGTCTCTCTTTTTTTTTTTTTTGGCTTTTTTCTTGGTGGGGGGGGCAGGTTGGGGAGGGAGGGGGCGGGTGGGCCACTTCTATTGGTCTTTCATTTCTCTATTTTCATCCATCTTTTGTTTTTTTGGCCCGTGTGGGCCTCCCATCACAGTGGCCTCTGTTGTCACAGAGCACTGGCTCTGGGCGCATGTGCTCCAGAGCTCTGCCTCAGTAATTGGACACATCGGCCCAGCCGCTCCACGGCACTGGGATCTTCCCAGGCCAGGGATTGAACTGGCGCCCCTTGCACTGCAAGGCGGTGTCCTTACCCACTGGACCACTTGGAGGGTCCTTTAATAAAGAGTTACTTTATTAGTAAAATTATTTTTTAATTTATTATAAAAACTAAAAAATACTTATTTTGATAAAAGTAGAGTTTTTTTTTGATATGTGACAAAAAGTCTCTAGAAGAAAATCAAAATATTATTTATATTTTTAAAAGATCACTGCAGAGGATGAGATGAGATGATGACAAGAGACAAGCATGAGCATAGGGAGATCAGTTAGGGAGCTGTTTCAGTGGTTCAGGTGAGAGGTGATGGAGGGATGGACTAGGACAACAGCAGTCAAAGTGGAAAAGTGATACACATTTAAGTAAGACAAGACTGTAATATTTTGGAGGGTGAGAGAGCGAAATCACAGATGATAAGTTTTCTGCCTTGAGCAAGTAGGTGGATGGTGGTACCTTTAACATAAGATGGAGACTACTGGGAAAGGAATAAATTCGGGATGAGAGTGAGAATCATAGCATTTCGGGCCATATCTTAAAAAAAAAAAGTTCCCTTTGAAAAGATCCAAATTTGCTTCTGCTTAACTAAGGTAAAAGGCATTTTCTCCAAGTCGTGGAAGACAGACTGATACTCTGCTCTCAAACTACAAAAGTCATAGCCTTGTTGAGAGATCAGGAAATGATAAGTTCCTTATTCAACACAGGCCAGATGAGCCACATCCTACATATTTGCTGAAGTCTCCGTGCTGAAATGCTGGGTAAACATTGATCCCAAACTGACGATTAATGACTTGTGGTGCAAAGTGCCCCCCTCCAATTCTTATTCTCAGTATCTTTCTCGGCCCAGAGAGAATAAACACCATTAAGTACAAACTCCCCCCAACTCCCTGGGCCCTCTCTACATACTTTTCTATAGCTTTACCAATGCCTACCTGCTTGTCTCTCTTTTTTTTTTTTTTGGCTTTTTTCTTGGTGGGGGCAGGTGGGGAGGGAGGGGAGCAGGCGGGCCACTTCTATTGGTCTTTCATTTCTCTATTTTCATCCATCTTTTGTTTTTTTGGCCCGTGTGGGCCTCCCATCACAGTGGCCTCTGTTGTCACAGAGCACTGGCTCTGGGCGCATGTGCTCCAGAGCTCTGCCTCAGTAATTGGACACATCGGCCCAGCCGCTCCACGGCACTGGGATCTTCCCAGGCCAGGGATTGAACTGGCGCCCCTTGCACTGCAAGGCGGTGTCCTTACCCACTGGACCACTTGGAGGGTCCTTTAATAAAGAGTTACTTTATTAGTAAAATTATTTTTTAATTTATTATAAAAACTAAAAAATACTTATTTTGATAAAAGTAGAGTTTTTTTTTGATATGTGACAAAAAGTCTCTAGAAGAAAATCAAAATATTATTTATATTTTTAAAAGATCACTGCAGAGGATGAGATGAGATGATGACAAGAGACAAGCATGAGCATAGGGAGATCAGTTAGGGAGCTGTTTCAGTGGTTCAGGTGAGAGGTGATGGAGGGATGGACTAGGACAACAGCAGTCAAAGTGGAAAAGTGATACACATTTAAGTAAGACAAGACTGTAATATTTTGGAGGGTGAGAGAGCGAAATCACAGATGATAAGTTTTCTGCCTTGAGCAAGTAGGTGGATGGTGGTACCTTTAACATAAGATGGAGACTACTGGGAAAGGAATAAATTCGGGATGAGAGAGTGAGAATCATAGCATTTATACCTCTCTAGGTGATCTAGCCAAATTATTTCAGACTTAGGAATGCCAGTCTCTATCACACTTTCGACCAAGTTTCTCTTGTACATTTGGCATCAAGATTCATCAATCCACAAATCTGTACACTGGGGGAAGGGAAGGATGGGACAATTTGAGAGACTATCATTGAAATAAATACATCACCACATGTAAAAGAGATAGCCAGTGGAAATTTGCTATATGATGCAGGGAGCTCAAATCTGGTGCTCTGTGACAACCTAGAGGGGTGGGATGAGGTTGGGAAATTGGAGGGGGTTCAAGAGGAAGGGGACATACATATAACTATGGCTGATTCATGTTGATGTATGGCAGAAACCAACACAATATTATAAAGCAATTATCCTCCAATGAAAACCAAATTAAAAACACCCATCTGTCTTCACTACACTATCTTCAGGTCTTCTCAATGCTCCATAGATGGTTTCTTTGGTGCTAATTTTCATACTTTTCACGCTTTTCATCAATGTATGGAGGTGAGAGCTTGACCATAAAGAAGGCTAAGTGCTGAAGAATTGATGCATTTGAACTGTGGTGCTGGAAAAGACTCTTGAGAATCCCTTGGAATGCAAGGACATCAAACCAGTCAATCCTAAAGGAAATCACCCTGAATATTCATTGGATATTCAATATCCAATGAATACTGGTCCAATACTTTGGTCACCTGATGTGAAGAGACAACTCATTGAAAAAGACCCTGATGTTGGGAAAAACAAAAGTCAGAAGGAGAAGGGGATGATGGAGTTTGAGACAGTTGGATGGCATCCCTGAGTCAGTGGACAGGAGTTTGAGCAAGATCCAGGAGATGGTGAAGGACAGGGAAGCCTGGCATGCTGCAGTGCATGGGGTTGCAGAGTCAGACACAACTGAATGACTGAACTGAGTGGAGCTACTTTGATCACCACAAAAGGTAAAGTGATTTTACTTATCTCTACTACTGAACTTTGTGCTACTTACTGACATCCTAGACGTGGCTTAAAACTACAAGGATCAGAAAAGATTCAATGGCAACAGTCCCCAAGAATGTCTTCCAACTAGATGGGTTATTCACCTGAATGTCTCTGTAATCTCCATTCACTCATGGCATTGCTTATCCATTTTCTAGGCCCCATCTCAACTGCCAAAAATGTTAGTCTGATGATCTACAAATTTCATGTTTACAGAGGATAGCTAAGGCTAAAGAGCCTTTCTAATACCTTGTGAACTAGAAAGGGTATGGTATCCATACTTCAGTCTATATCCATCTGCTTGTCAATGAAGCTTTTCCGTTGCAAAAGGAAAAAAAAACAAAACCACAGAATCTTATCGTTCTTCCAAAGCTTTCCTGGATGGAGATTCTTTCCAGGTTTCTAAAGAACTTCTACCTACCTTAAAAGAGTAGAAATTCCTCCTGAGTAAGAAGCTAAAAGAAAGATACCAGATATAATAATAATAACTACATAGATGAGTACAGACTGTGCCAGACACTGTTTGGCATGCTCAAAATGTTTTAAAGCCTCAAAAAACTGCGACAGGATGAGTGTTATTCTCATTTTAGCATTGAGAAAACTGAGAGGTTTTACAAAAGTAAAGTGACTTAGCCAAGGTCACACAGCTAGAAGGACTAGAACCCAGATCTGCTGGTCCCCAAACCTATGCCTTTAACCAACACATTATGTATAGTTATTAATGGAAATAGCTACCATTTTGTGAGCACATACTTCTGTCGGTCATCATGTTCTAAGTACCTTACATGCATTATATCAGGACTCACAGCAAGCATACCACTTTTGCACTGCTCTTTAAATAGTCCAGGCCCCTTAAGACTAGAAAAGACTTACCTAACCCCCCCAGTCCTCAGACTCCTCACCAAAAAATGGCATTTGACTGAGAACTTCGATTGATTCAATTCACCTTTCTAGGGAAATTTTTTCCTGTTGCACCTGACCTCAGTTCAACTCCAGGCTACACATCATAGCCCCTGTCCTATTAAGCCCACCTGATTCCCTGACCTAAAACGGCTATTGACACAGATTCACATGCCCTAGACCAAATGGGAATATTCTCTAGACCCACCTTCCGTGGGCTATTTAGATTTAAATTAATTAAAACTAAATGAATATATATATATATATATATATATATATATATGTATATATATATATAGTTCCTCCATTACATACTTTATATATATATATATATATATATATATATATATTCTCTAGACCCACCTTCCGTGGGCTATTTAGATTTAAATTAATTAAAACTAAATGAATATATATATATATATATATATATATATATATATATATATATAGTTCCTCCATTACATACTTTATATATATATATATATATATATATATAATTATTTTTATTATACTTTTACAGTTTTGTTCTTTACAGTTATACATAAATCCAAATCAGTCATAGGTATACCCTTGACCCCTCCCACTTGAACCCCCCTCCCAGTCCCTCTCTCGTCCCACCCCTCCAGGTTGTTACATAGCCCCCCTGTAAGTTCCCTTAGTCTTACAGCATATACACAAGGGTTGTCTCTTTTACATATGGTAGTGTAGGTTTCCATGTTACTTTTCCCATACTTCTCATCCACTTCTCCCTCCCCCCAATGACCATGAGTCTATTCTCTATGTCTCTTTCTCCATTGCTGCTCTGCATATGCATTTATCAGTACCATCTTTCTAGATTCCATATTTGTTAATATACTATATTTGTCCTTCTCTTTATGACTTCCATTTTTCTTGCTCTGCTGCAATGCTATAGTTATTAATGGAAATAGCTACCATTTTGTGAGCACATACTTCTGTCGGTCATCATGTTCTAAGTACCTTACATGCATTATATCAGGACTCACAGCAAGCATACCACTTTTGCACTGCTCTTTAAATAGTCCAGGCCCCTTAAGACTAGAAAAGACTTACCTAACCCCCCCAGTCCTCAGACTCCTCACCAAAAAATGGCATTTGACTGAGAACTTCGATTGATTCAATTCACCTTTCTAGGGAAATTTTTTCCTGTTGCACCTGACCTCAGTTCAACTCCAGGCTACACATCATAGCCCCTGTCCTATTAAGCCCACCTGATTCCCTGACCTAAAACGGCTATTGACACAGATTCACATGCCCTAGACCAAATGGGAATATTCTCTAGACCCACCTTCCGTGGGATATTTAGATTTAAATTAATTAAAACTAAATGAATATATATATATATATATATATATATATATATATATATATATATATGTATATATATATATAGTTCCCCCATTACATACTTTATATATATATATATATATATATATATATATTCTCTAGACCCACCTTCCGTGGGCTATTTAGATTTAAATTAATTAAAACTAAATGAATATATATATATATATATATATATATATATATATATATATATAGTTCCTCCATTACATACTTTATATATATATATATATATATATATATAATTATTTGTATTTTACTTTTACAAAGTTTTGTTGTTTACAGGTATACATAAATCCAAATCAGTCATAGGTATACCCTTGACCCCTCCCACCTGAACCCCCCTTCCAGTCCCTCCTCATCCCACCCCTTTAGGTTGTTACATAGCCCCCTTGTAAGTTCCCTTAGTCTTACAGTATATCCACAATGGTTGTCTCTTTTACATATGGTAGTATAGGTTTCCATGTTAATTTTCCCATACTTCTCATCCACTCCTTCCTCCCCTCAGTGATGATAAGTCTATACTCTGTTTCTCCATTGCTGCTCTGCATATGGATTAACGGTACCATCTTTCTAGATTCTATATATATGTGTTAGTATACTATATTTGTCCTTCTCTTTATGACTTACTTCATTTTGTATGATACGTTATAGATTCATCCACCTCATTAGGACTGAGTCAAATGCATTTCTTTGTATGGCTGAGAAATATTCCATTGTATATATGTACCCTAGCTTCTTTATCCATTCATTTGTTGATGGACATGTAGGTTGTTTCCATGTTCTAGCTATTATAAAAAGTGCTGCAATGAGCATTTGGGTACATGTGTCTCTTTAAATTTTGATTTCCTCAGGGTATATGCCTAATAGTGGGATTACTGAGTCATAACTCAAAATGTATTAAAGAACTAAATGTAAGACCAGAAACCATAAAACTCCTAGAGGAAAACATAGAACATTTGATGACATAAATCAAAGCAGTATGACCCATCCTCTAGAGTAATGGAAATAAAAACAAAAATAAACAAGTGGACTTGGTTAAACTTAAAAGATTTTGCACAGCAAAAGAATCCATAAAACAGGTGAAATGACAACCCTCAGAATGGGAGAAAATAATAGCAAACGAAACAACCAGCAAAGAATTAATTTCCAAAATATACGAGCAGCTCATACAGCTCAACATCGAAAAAACAACCCAATCAAAAAAATGGGAAAAAGACCTAAACAGACATCTCTCCAAAAAAGACATAGAGATGGCCAAAAAACACATGAAAAGATGCTCAACATCATTCATTATTAGAGAAATGTAAATCAAAACTACAATGAGATATCACTTCACACTAGTCAGAATGGGCATCATCAAAAAAATGCAGACAATAAATGCTGGAGAGGGTGTGGAGAAAAAGGAACACTCTTACACTGTTGGTGGGAATGTAAATTGATACAGTCACTATGGAAGACAGGAGATTTCTTTAAAAACTAGGAATAGAAACGTCACATACTCTTAATTACTAATAGTCACTACAATACAGGCTTCACTCGTGGCTCAGACAATTAAAGAATCTGGCTGTAATGCAGGAAACCTGAGTTCAATCCCTGGGTCGTGAAAATCCCCTGGAGAAGGGAATGACTGCTCACGCTAGTATTCTTGCCTGGAGAATTCCATGGATAGAGGAGCCTGGTTGGCTACAGTCCATGGGGTCACAAAAAGTCAGACATAACACTGAGTGACTAACACTTTCACTACAATATGGTAATAAGGGTTTGAATTGGAAGGAGGTGAGTATAAGAGTTACTGAGGAAGGAAGATTCTAGAAGACTGGATGACTGATTAAGTCACAAGTGAGAAGAGGAGGAGGCAGATGAAGACAGAAAAAAAGGAGGAGAAAAAAGAGGAGGAATAAGAGAAAGAGGGGTGGGGAAGAAGAAAAGGAGGAGGAGGAGGAACAACAATCATAGCCATGATGGTAACAGCAATGACCAACATTAGCTCCTTAGGAAACAGCCATAGAGAGGGGTTAAGGAGAAACACGCCTACAAATAAAAAGGTGATAGAAGGAAAAAAGAAGTAAGAGGAAAATCAGGCCAGTGAAATGCCAGCAAAATCAAGGAATGGGAATATTTCAAGGAACGGCAACTTAAAAGATTTTGCACAGCAAAAGAATCCATAAAACAGGTGAAATGACAACCCTCAGAATGGGAGAAAATAATAGCAAACGAAACAACCAGCAAAGAATTAATATCCAAAATATCAGAGCAGCTCATACAGCTCAACATCGAAAAAACAACCCAATCAAAAAAATGGGAAAAAGACCTAAACAGACATCTCTCCAAAAAAGACATAGAGATGGCCAAAAAACACATGAAAAGATGCTCAACATCATTCATTATTAGAGAAATGTAAATCAAAACTACAATGAGATATCACTTCACACTAGTCAGAATGGGCATCATCAAAAAAATGCAGACAATAAATGCTGGAGAGGGTGTGGAGAAAAAGGAACACTCTTACACTGTTGGTGGGAATGTAAATTGATACAGTCACTATGGAAGACAGGAGATTTCTTTAAAAACTAGGAATAGAAACGTCACATACTCTTAATTACTAATAGTCACTACAATACAGGCTTCACTCGTGGCTCAGACAATTAAAGAATCTGGCTGTAATGCAGGAAACCTGAGTTCAATCCCTGGGTCGTGAAAATCCCCTGGAGAAGGGAATGACTGCTCACGCTAGTATTCTTGCCTGGAGAATTCCATGGATAGAGGAGCCTGGTTGGCTACAGTCCATGGGGTCACAAAAAGTCAGACATAACACTGAGTGACTAACACTTTCACTACAATATGGTAATAAGGGTTTGAATTGGAAGGAGGTGAGTATAAGAGTTACTGAGGAAGGAAGATTCTAGAAGACTGGATGACTGATTAAGTCACAAGTGAGAAGAGGAGGAGGCAGATGAAGACAGAAAAAAAGGAGGAGAAAAAAGAGGAGGAATAAGAGAAAGAGGGGTGGGGAAGAAGAAAAGGAGGAGGAGGAGGAACAACAATCATAGCCATGATGGTAACAGCAATGACCAACATTAGCTCCTTAGGAAACAGCCATAGAGAGGGGTTAAGGAGAAACACGCCTACAAATAAAAAGGTGATAGAAGGAAAAAAGAAGTAAGAGGAAAATCAGGCCAGTGAAATGCCAGCAAAATCAAGGAATGGGAATATTTCAAGGAACGGCAAAGAGGAGAGTTTCAACATTGTTAAACGCCATGGAAATATCTAATTGGATGAGAATTGAGAGAAAGGCATTGGAATGGAAACCTGCTAGTACACAGAAAAGGCATTTAAGTTGAGCATTCATCCATAATTCATTCAACAAATATTTGTTGATGGCGTACCATGGACCAGGGACTGTGCCAAGTCCTGGGTAATACATTTATGAATAGAATTATGTACTTATTCTCTTCATACCATTTATAGTCTGGTAGCAGAGACAGACAGTAAACATATAAACATGCAAAGAAATGTATATCAAATCTATTAGGAAAGAACAAAACAGTATGCAGAAATAGAGAAAAACGGAGAGAACTCTCTCTGGGTTAAGTGAAGAAGTCAGGTTAAAGAATGAAAAGGGTTAAGTGTGTTGTAAAACAACTGAGGCAGACAGAATTACTGCTATGTTGAGAAGCTGGCAACAGAAAGAGGCTCTGAGATAAAACAGTATCTCTGAATGATTGAGAGACTTTTATTTCACCCCAGAGAGGCATTAGTAGAAGGTAATGAAGAAAGAAAGACTGATGATACTAGAGAAAGAGCAGAAATGCATGCAGTATAGTACCACCTTTGGAAGGAAGAGGAAATTTTTAAATTCAGGTGAAGGACTAGCCCTAGAAAGAACAAAAAGAGCACTTCTTTCACTGAGATAGGTGGGGAAATCAATGGGAAACTAAAGATATGGAGAAATTCTGAGTAGGTGATGAAAATACTAAAAGATATGAAAATCAAGAAATACCTGGTATTTCACAAGCTACAGCCTTCATCTCCTCATGAGGTACCATGCAGGATCATCTCCTGAGAGTGCAGGGAAGTAGGATTGAGAGTTTGCATAGCAAAAATATCTGGAACTTCCACTGTGGTAAATATAATAGGATGACAACAAAGATGAATAGAGTAATCACTGATGGAACAATACTGGTAGAGAAAGTTGTGAAGGTGTAAGAGCAGATAGCATGATTCTGTATGCCACCTAGTCAACAAATGCCCATGCCTTTCTTCCTCAATGTCAGCATTCGGATGCTGAAAAAGCAGGAATAACTCAAGAGGGGACAGGCCTAATGAGCATGAGGTAAAGTCAAAGAGTATAAAATTCATAGATACTCTTTGTCAGTTGCGTGACTGATTGTAGGTTTTGGCAAGTAGGAAAACTGTGAAGTGGAAGGGTTGAGGTATCTTACAGTTCTGATATGGGGGGAAGAAAGGAGATTCAGTGTGAAAGAGAAATTGGAGAGTTAAAGGATTAGAGGTTATGGAGAGAGAAGGCTAGCCCCGAATTTGAAATCACAGAGACGAAATAATTTGAAGTTCAGAAACATCCAAGGTGTGGCTGTGGATGGCTGAAGTAGAGAAAAACTCTATGTTGGTGAGAAAGTCAAGGTGTTGTACTGACTATATGCCTAGCTGATAGGTAATCAGATTGTTGGGAGACCTGTGAGGCAGGTACAGAACTCAGAGAATATATGAAAGATAGTCAGATATAAGTATGCAGAAAAAAAAGAAAAAGCTTCTTGCAGAGACTCTATTTGGGCAGTTCCCAAATATCACCATATCATTTATCTTTGTAAGCCCAAGGTATACAAATTACGTCTTGTATAATAGATGAGGAAACTGAGGTCTAGAGAATGTAAATAAAATTTCAAGTTCACAGGACAAGACTTGTGTCAGAAAATGGAATCTGTCACCAAAATATGGAGCTTCACATGCTCCAACAGTAGATGTTTTTACCTTCCTTTATAAAGTTTTGCATACAAAGACCCTGCCCCCTGAGTTTCACCTATCTGTTTCTGCCTCTGTTTTGCTGGAAAGGAGGTAAACACGGGTGATTAGGTTTCAACATGGGTGTATGGACTTTCTTCTGGTTTTCATGGATATTCTGGAGCAACTCTCCCCAGAAAGATAATAGAGGAGAGACACAACTTTGTACTTATTACTGTATTAAGCATAAATGTCATGAGAAAGAGCAGGTTTACTGGGATTTCTTAGGCTTCTTTAAAGCACTGAAAACATGTTGATGCAGCCATAAGTTTCATATTTTATCTAGCACTTTGTAAAAATGCAGGTGTCACCAACACAATAGAGAGATAATATGTAATGGAAAGCAGGGGGAAGAAACTGACAACAATTTTATAAGTGATAACAAGATCTGTGAAAGGAACATCCTTTACAAGTCGACACTGCCTAAGGATAACACAAGCAGAGCCTGAAAACCCATCATTCCATCTCTCTGGTAGCAATACTGCTGTGGGAAGAAGAGTTTCTAAATGTTTATCTCTGACTTCTTTTTCTTAAGAGACACCAAAGCTGACTATGGGATAGGCCATCCTCTCCTACCAAAAAGGCAGTCATTTCTACAACACAAATCTTGGAGGGCTCCTAAATTCCTGTTACTTATTTGTCATTTTGGAGGTTCAGGAGTGGGGAGACATATGTATTCCTATGACAGATTTGGGTCGATGTGTGGCAGTAAACAACAAAATACTATAAAAATAATAAACAAAATTTGTATGAAAAAAAGAAAAATGGCTCAAGAAATTTACAAGAGCTACTTGGTTCAATTAAGTTGGGTGTTTGATGTGATGATACAAAATCAAAGATGTTCTAATACCTTTCAACTAATGACTGGAATGTTGTTAATGATAATAATAATGCTATCACTGCTGTTGCTGATGATCACTAACAGATAGTGAGTGTACACTATGTGCTGGGCACTGGCCCTTCATTTTGCCTAAATATAATCAACTGCCTTGAAGCTCTAATACTTTGGCTACCTGATGTGACCAGCCGACAAAGACCCTGATGCTGGGAAGGACTGAAGGCAGATAAAGAGGGTGACAGAGGATGAGATGGTTGGATGACATCACCAATTCAATGGACATGACTTTGGGCATATGGTGAGGGACAGGGAAGTCTGGTGTGCTGTAGTACACGGGGTTGTGAAGAATCAGAAGTGACTTGGTGACAATATTCAACTGCCTAATGGACATCACTACTTATATGTCTCATAGGTACCTAAACTTTACCATGTCTAAAATAACTCTTTTTAAAGACAGAAAAGATTTCATGGAGCTTATAATCTAATAGGGGGAGACAGGTAGTAAATTAATCAATATGTAATAGCAAACAGTGACGACCATCACAAAGAAAATCAATTATACCAATGGAGAATGACTGAATATGAGAAAGTACGTATAGCCACTTTAGATAGAATGGTTAAGATACTTGAGAAGAGATGACCTTTAAACTTCAGACATGAATAATGAGAATAAGCCAGCCATGCAGAAACCTGATAGAATGCATTTCAGGTGACGGAACAAAAGGACACAGGTCCAATTACATGAAAGAGCTTGATGTGCCTAAGGAAGAGAAAGAGGCCAGTTGTTGCAGTTGAGTCAGTAATGGGAAGCAGAGGTGGAGATGATGTAGTACAAGATGAGATAAGAGAGGTAGGCAGGGTCTAGATTATGCTGGGTATGACAGACTATTGTAAAAAGTCTGAAGCTTATTCTAGGTGTAACAGGAACCTACTGGGTTTTAACAAGGTTGGGGTAGTGGGATATGATCTGATTTCAACCCTATTATATAGACAGAAAGAGGGCCAGAATGGAAGTGTGGATGCCAAACAATAAACTATTGCACCAATCAAGGCTGAAGATGACAATGACTTGAAGGAGGGTGTCAAAATTCTAGAGTCTGTAAGAGGTGTTCAGTTTCTGGATATATATTTGGGGGGGGGGCACTTTTATTGGTCTTTCATTTATTCATTTTCATCCATCTTTTTCCTTGGCCTGTGTGGGCCTCCCATCGCAGCAGCTCCTCTCACTGCAGAGCACCGGCTCTGGGCGCATGCACTCCAGAGCTCCAGCTCGGTAGTTGGACACATCGGTCCAACCACTCCACAGCATGTAGGATTTTCCCAGGCCAGGGATCGAACCAGCACCCCTTGCACTGCAAGACAGTGTCCTTACCCACTGGACCACCAGAGAAGTCTCTGGATATATTCTGAAGGCAAAAAGAGATAGACCTTACAGGCTGACCAGATGTGAGAGGGGAGAGAGAAGTATAAAAATGACTCCCATTTCTGAGCAAATGGTGCTGCAATTATCTAAGATGGAAAGAGTCAGGCAATGTACAGGTTTGAAGACAGCATAGAAGTAATCAAGAATTCCATTTGAAGTAGCATGAAAACCTATACTATCATATGTGAAAAAAATAGCTATTGTCATTGCACTGTGAGAAAAAGGGATCCTGCAGGGGTGCTGTGCGACGGCCTGGAGGGGTGGGATGGGGGGGATATACATATGATTAATCTGGGATCATACATATTTGTAAACAACAAAACTCTGTAAAAGTAAAAAGTAAAACAAAAATTAATATTAAAAAAAATAATTCCATTTGGAGTCAGCTAAGTTTGAGACACTAGTGGAACAATCAAGTAGAGATGTCAAGCATCCAAGGAAAACATATAAATCAGAAACAATTATACAGAAAAAGATATATAAATAAGGGTCAATTACATTTTCCCCCAAATAATTAAACAAATAATTATTCTTTATCACTCCTGCTAAAATGTAAGCTCCATGAGGGCAACAATATTGTCAGTCTTACTCTCCTTGTATTTCTGGCACCAAACTTAATGCCTGGGAAATAGTAGAAACCCAGTAGGTATTTGTGGATGGAAGGGAGGGACAGATGGAAAGAAATTTGTCCTCTGAATAGGTCAGGTTTAAAATGGAAAGACACTGGGACTGCTGTGATGGTCCAGTGGCTGAAAATCCATCTAACAACACAGGGGGCATTGTTTTAACCCCTGGTCAGGGAACCTAAGACCCCACATGCCTCAGAGGACCCTGCACATCACAAGAGTCCAGATACTACAACGAAGGAGCCGATGTGACCCAACTAAGACCCAACACAGCCAAATAAATAATTATGGTTTTTAATGGAAAGGCATTGAATAGCTACTCTCTGCTCTTCCTCCAGAAGGAGAACTATTGACCTGGTTGGTCCGATTTAAGGACACTTTGGGGAAGGGGGAGTACATTTTGAAGAGGTAAAGCTTTCAAAGAGGCCAAAGACTGATTAAAGTCTCCCTGCTTCTTCTCACACAGCAGGAATAAGGGCTACTGTTAGCTTCTATATGGGAAAAGGCCAGATGTCTCCTTTCATTGAACTAACCTTCCTAGATAAAGTTCTTCAGTCAAGCAAATACAAGTACTTGTGCATCTTGGCTAGGTATTTCAATTTGCATACATTACTTTCAGGATCAATAAGCAATAACACTTGGGTCAAATTTGGCTCCCACCTGCCTTTCTTAGTCTGAGAGCAAAGAACAGTTTTTATATTTCAAAGGTTGAAAAGATCAAAAGAATAATAATATTTCACAGAACATGAAAATTATATAAAATTCAAATTTCAGTGCCCATCAATCGTCTTATTAGAACACATTCATGCTCATTTCTTTTGGAGAAGGAAATGGGAACCCACTCCAGTATTATTGCCTGGGAAATCCCATAGACAGAAGAACCTGGTGGACTACATGGGGTCCACGGGTTCACAAAGAGTCAGACACGACTTAGCAACTGAGCATGCTCATTTATTTACAAAATGTCTACGGGTATTTCAATTACTACAATAGCACAGTTGCATAGTTAACAGAGACCATATGACCTACAAAGATGAAAAATTTGCCACCTGGCCCTTTATAGTAAAAGGTTGTAGACTCCTGCATCATTTCATTTCATGCTCATCACTATATATATAGATAGATAGACAGATAGACATTACAGGAATGATATCTCCATTTTCAATGTACAGAGGATAAAGGTAAGGCTTACAACAGCCAGTATGTAGTAGAGCCTGGATTCAAACAACATGATAACAACACTGTAACAGTGACATTTAATAATTTCAACTACCACTAACTGAGTGTTCACCAAGTGCCAGAATTAGTACAAAGGAGCTTTCATGATTTAATCATTTAATCTTCACCACAATCCTATATGAAAGATGCTACTATTGTGTTGTTAAAAAGGTTAATTTGGCTTGTTCTGTAAGACATGATGATTTGTTCCATAAGATGCTACAAAAAAACCCAAATGAACTTTTTGGCCAAGTCCATATTATGATCTATATTTCATGGATGAGGAAATTGAGACTCAGAGAGGGTAAGTGGCTTAGCCAAAGTCTCATTTTAAGAGAACCAGGATTCACAGTCAGCCCTGAAGAAGTTGGATGTCAGGAGCCATCTAACCAGAAAAGAGAAAGTTTCCTGTTTCATGAGATCAGAGTTTGATATAGAAAAGCTGTGAAGACCCTCTCTCTGCTCTTTCTTGTGCTACAGAGCTGCTGTTCAAGTATGAGTGTGTTGAGTAACTATCTAAATGGTATGTTGGAGATTTACATCTGGAGTTCAGGTAAGAAGCCTAAACAGAAGAGATTAGATTTGAAAGTCATGAGAGTGGATGAACCCAGCCACAAAGAGTATGCAAAGTGAAAAGAAAAGATGATCAAGTATGGGAACTTGAAGAAATATCAATATTAAGAGAGACCTGGAGAAATAAGTGGCTGGAAAAAGATGAGGGAAATCAAGAGAGAATGACGCACAGAAGCCAAGGCTGGGTAAATTCTCCAGAAAAGAATGATCCACAGGGACAAACACTGCAAGGAGGTCAACACAAGCACAGACGAATGGCCATGGAGTTCATCAGTACCAACGCAGTCAAGTGATGTGACAAAAACCACTGCAGTGGGCTGAGGAGGTGACAATTCCCTCGAGAAATGAGGCTATATAAAGAAGAATGATAAGGCATTAGTTGGTAGTGGACTCCAGGTTGAAACTTTTTTAAAGATGAGAGAGGTGGGAACACATTTATATACAAGAAGGTAATAGTCTATAGCAAGGAATAATCCTAAATTCCATACAATTCTAAATCACTAAATCTAAATCTAGCTAAAATGAATCCTACTTCTCTCCTGTTGTGTAAATTGCAGTGTGGCAACTATTACTTTCCTTGATGTGCTGAGATCTTTCTCACTTTCAGTGGAAAGTTTTCAGGGAACTCTGGTTTCTAGAAACCTGATAGCCACATAAATGTGGTGTTGCCCACTTGCCTTGAGGTCAGTCTGTCACTTGCAGTATTAAATCTGAGGAATTTGGGGTATCTTTTTTTTTTTTCAAAACTGAATCTATTGCAGACAACAATTCCTTAAGAGTGGGCAATGACAGAAATAGCCAAAAAAAACCTCTAATACTAAGATTACAGGCATTGCAAAGTAAAAGAAAAGTTCCTTGCTTAATAATGACTTGGGAAAAAAGTCAATAATATGAAAACTTAGAAGCAATAGAGAATCAAAAGGGAGAAGAGACAGGAAAAAAAATGAAAAGAAACAAAGACCAAAGTTACAAGAAAGAAAAGGAAAAAGTGAGTCAAAGAAGGGCAGTGTACCTATGCAGCAAGAGCAGTGTAGAGCAGGACTGGGTGCTGCAATGAGCAGTAACGCTAACATATGCTCATGTACCTTCTTCCTGCATGTATGTGAGTTTCTCTAGAGTATTTCCATAGAAGTCAAACTCCTGGATCAAAGAGTATGCAAAAAGTTCAACTTTAACTTCACCCTGTGGTTCCCCTTTGATAACCACAAGTTTGATTTCAAGATCCATGAGTCTGTTTCCATTCTGTAAAAGTGTTCATTTGCATCATTTTCATGAGTGGATTTTGTTTTGTTTGCTTGTTTTGTTTCTTAGATCCCACATATAAGCAAAATCATGCAATATTTCTTTCTCCATTTGACTTACTTCATTTAACGTAATATCCTCAAGGTCCATCCGCACTGTTGCAAATGGCATTTCATTCTTTTTAATGGCTGAGTAGTATTCCGGTGGGGTTTCCTTGGTGATTCAGCAGTAAAGAATCCATCTGCCAATGCAGGAAACACAGGTTCAATCCCTGGGTTGGGAATATCCCCTGGAGAAGGAAATGGCA
This sequence comes from Tragulus kanchil, assembly GCA_022376925.1. Taxonomy (NCBI): domain Eukaryota; kingdom Metazoa; phylum Chordata; class Mammalia; order Artiodactyla; family Tragulidae; genus Tragulus; species Tragulus kanchil. The sequence continues at coordinate 56,789,429 of JAIOJX010000001.1, read as the reverse complement.
ACTCACTCAAGTATTCTTGCCTGCGAAATCCCATGGACAGAGGAGCCTGGCAGGCTACAGTCCATGGGGTCATGAAAGTCAGGCATGACCTAGCAAATAAACAACAGTATTTCATAATGTGTATATATGTATGTATATACACTCATACCACATCTCCTTTATCTAGTTATCTAAGTTTCTTTGATATCTTATATATCGTCAATAATGATGCAAAGAAAAGTGCATATATATCTGAGGAATTTGGGGTATCTTTTTTCAAAACTGAATCTATTGCAGACAACAATTCCTTAAGAGTGGGCAATGACAGAAATAGCCAAAAAAAACCTCTAATACTAAGATTACAGGCATTGCAAAGTAAAAGAAAAGTTCCTTGCTTAATAATGACTTGGGAAAAAAGTCAATAATATGAAAACTTAGAAGCAATAGAGAATCAAAAGGGAGAAGAGACAGGAAAAAAAATGAAAAGAAACAAAGACCAAAGTTACAAGAAAGAAAAGGGAAAAAAGTGAGTCAAAGAAGGGCAGTGTACCTATGCAGCAAGAGCAGTGTAGAGCAGGACTGGGTGCTGCAATGAGCAGTAACGCTAACATATGCTCATGTACCTTCTTCCTGCATGTATGTGAGTTTCTCTAGAGTATTTCCATAGAAGTCAAACTCCTGGATCAAAGAGTATGCAAAAAGTTCAACTTTAACTTCACCCTGTGGTTCCCCTTTGATAACCACAAGTTTGATTTCAAGATCCATGAGTCTGTTTCCATTCTGTAAAAGTGTTCATTTGCATCATTTTCATGAGTGGATTTTGTTTTGTTTGCTTGTTTTGTTTCTTAGATCCCACATATAAGCAAAATCATGCAATATTTCTTTCTCCATTTGACTTACTTCATTTAACGTAATATCCTCAAGGTCCATCCGCACTGTTGCAAATGGCATTTCATTCTTTTTAATGGCTGAGTAGTATTCCGGTGGGGTTTCCTTGGTGATTCAGCAGTAAAGAATCCATCTGCCAATGCAGGAAACACAGGTTCAATCCCTGGGTTGGGAATATCCCCTGGAGAAGGAAATGGCAACTCACTCAAGTATTCTTGCCTGCGAAATCCCATGGACAGAGGAGCCTGGCAGGCTACAGTCCATGGGGTCATGAAAGTCAGGCATGACCTAGCAAATAAACAACAGTATTTCATAATGTGTATATATGTATGTATATACACTCATACCACATCTCCTTTATCTAGTTATCTAAGTTTCTTTGATATCTTATATATCGTCAATAATGATGCAAAGAACATGAGTGCATATATATCTTTCTGAATTAGTGCTTTGTCTTCTTTACCTATATATTCTTTGTTTTTTAATTTTATTTATTTATCTTTTGGGGGGTGGGGTGGGGAGGGAGGGGGATGGGCGGGCCACTTCTATTGGTCTTTCATTTCTCTATTTTCATCCATCTTTGTTCTTTGGCTCCTGTGGGCCTCCCATTGCAGTGGCCTCTGTTGTCACAGAGCACTGGCTCTAGGCACACGCATACCAGAGCTCTGGCTCGGTAATTGGACACATCGGTCCAGCCGCTCCACGGCACGTGGGATCTTCCCAGGCCAGGGATCGAACCAGCGCCCCCTGCACTGCAAGGCTGTGTCCTTACCCACTGGACCATCAGGGGAAGCCCTATATATTCTTAATTATCATATGTTTATAATATGCTTTGGAAGGACAAGTCCCCCACTGATGACCTCTTGCTTTGTTTTGTTTTTTTGTGTGTGAGTGTAATGGCTATTACTAGCTCTAGTTCTAAGTCTTCCATATAAGTTTTCTTCCATTTAAGTTTTAGGAGCAGCTTACCAAGTCCCACAGAAAACTCTCTTGAGAATTTCAATGGATTTGTATTGAATCTATATGAATTTGGGAGAATTCCTCTAGCTGCTGGTATTGAATCTTCCTATCCATGGCATATCTCTCTGGTTTTATAATCTTTCCTATAAATGGCTTGCATTCTTTAAAAAAATTATTAATTTACATTCACAGTTTCTACTGCATATTTTTTTATTATACCTTCTAACATGTATAGTAACTTTCCTCAGGACTAGAAGTGCAACTGACTTATATGTATTGATTTTTAACCCATCAGTCTTGCTAAATTTTTATTACTTTGAATAACCTACCCTTAGATCCTCTAGGTTCTTTAAAGTAGAAAATCATATAACCTACAAATAATGATAGTTTATTTCTGCCTTTCCAATATGTAGATCTTTTATTTATTTCCTTATCTTTACACAATAGCTAGCACTCCTAGTCATAACATGAAATAGAAGTAATGAGTCAGTCCCTGTGTCTTCTTTCTTATCTTTAAAAGAGATATTTTCAAAATCCCTCCATCAGAAGTGATGTTTGCTATAGGATTTTTAGGGCTTCCCTGGTGGCTCAGACAGTAAAGAACCTGCCTGCACTTCCAGAAACTCAGGATCAATCCCTGGGTCAAAAAGATCACCTGGAGAAGAAAATGACAACCCAATCCAGTATTCTTGCCTGGAGAATTCCATGGACAGAGAAGCCTGGCAGGTTGCAGTCCATAGGGTTGCAAAGAGTTGGACACGACTGAGCAACTAATGCTTTCACTTTTCATAGTATCTTTCCAGATTGTATCAGGTTATAGAAGTTCCTTTTTAATTTCTAGTTGGCAAAGTTTTATTTTAATCAATGGACTTTGAATTTTGCCTGATGCTTTTTCACATTTATTGAGGTCATCATATATTATTTTCTGTTAATGCAGTGAATTACATTCATTGCCTTTCTAATGTTAAATCGACCTCATATTTCTAGGGTAACTGGCTTGGCTCTGATATACTATTTTTCTTCTACTTTGTTGGAGTAGGTAAGCTTGTTGGAGTATCATAAGTTTATGATATTTAAAAAATTTCACATCTGTATTCATGAATGAATTTTTCCTGTAATTGTACTTTAATTATCCTTATCAAATTACGTTATCGAGGTCTTTGCTGGTACCACAGGGGAAAAAATGAGGTATAGTCCTTGTTTTATTTTCTCTAAAATAATTTGTATAAAATTGAAATTACCTCTTCATTAAGTGTTAGGCTACACACTAAATAATCTGAGCCTGGTGTTCTCATTATGGGGCGATTTTAACCTACTAATATTATTTAATAGTCATAGGATTAGTTAGTCACCATTCACCATCACGCTGAGGGTGTGGTCTTTGGATTCTTTCCTTTTCTGAGTTTCCTGTAACAACCATCTGTCTAGATTCTAAGCTTCACCTCCCATTCCCCACTTCTAATGCAGCTTTAACAGGGTACCTCAGAGTCTCTAGACTTCAAGAGAAGCCCTGAGGGAAGAAACTAGTTTGTGGCCTACTTTACCTGTCAGGGTTCCTCCTGTTTTCAGCTACTTTTTAGCCTCTGTAGAAGCCCTCTTTTTATGCCAACTCAGCAAAGTCTGCCTTATGCTAGAAGTAGAGGTTTGTGCAGATTTCTCAAACACTAGAATCATATATTCTGTGAAATCTCAAAGTGGGACTCTATTATAGAGTTTCCTAAATTTATTTGACCACAGAAACCTTTTCTCTCAGTGAACCTTGAGGAATAAATGCTCCATAGATCACAACTTAAGACATCCTGTGATCAATGATCTGTAAGTCCTCTTCCACCTCTAGCATACTATAGTTCTTTTGTACCTTTAGAGAAAAATCACAGGCTTACTTGAGAGTAAATTTATTCAGTTATTCACTTTGAGGCAGTTGGGTTAATATTATCCAGGACAGCTCTGAAATTTTAAGCACCCAGGGCAGCAAAACTTGTCAAAACTCATACGAGAGACATTTTAAGCCTCTGACAGAAAACACACCTGACAAATGGAAGCAACTGCTTTTATACAGGGGTAATTCTTAAAATCACATGTTCAAATTTCTGGTTAAACACGGGATAACATACAAACTTTATCTCTGAATACCTGAAAGCATACATGTTTTCCCCTGAATCCCCACTAAAATGACAATAAACACATAAAAAGATACAAACCCCTACGTACAAAGAGAATGAGAGGGGATAAAACAGCAAACAAGAGAAGTAACTATCATTGAAAAATGGAAAGCCAATGGCTAAGTAGTAGCTGACTTAGCAGGTCAGGTCAATTTGGAATATAAACCTGCAGTAAAAGTAGTCATATCAAGAAGCAAGTGGGGAGTCTGATCATGTGATCTTCAACATGGTGACTGCCCTGGCTCATCCCTGGAAAGGGTGGAGCCTGGGGAGAGGGCAGGCTCAGATTCAGGCTATACCAGGAACTGGGGACTGTGCTCACATTTATGGACAGCTTATAATGGAGGTGAATGAGTCTGGACCTAAGGGTTTTCTGAAGCTTAAGAATGACACCTTCTGGGACTTCCTTGGTGGCCTACTTTACCTGTCAGGGTTCCTCCTGTTTTCAGCTACTTTTTAGCCTCTGTAGAAGCCCTCTTTTTATGCCAACTCAGCAAAGTCTGCCTTATGCTAGAAGTAGAGGTTTGTGCAGATTTCTCAAACACTAGAATCATATATTCTGTGAAATCTCAAAGTGGGACTCTATTATAGAGTTTCCTAAATTTATTTGACCACAGAAACCTTTTCTCTCAGTGAACCTTGAGGAATAAATGCTCCATAGATCACAACTTAAGACATCCTGTGATCAATGATCTGTAAGTCCTCTTCCACCTCTAGCATACTATAGTTCTTTTGTACCTTTAGAGAAAAATCACAGGCTTACTTGAGAGTAAATTTATTCAGTTATTCACTTTGAGGCAGTTGGGTTAATATTATCCAGGACAGCTCTGAAATTTTAAGCACCCAGGGCAGCAAAACTTGTCAAAACTCATACGAGAGACATTTTAAGCCTCTGACAGAAAACACACCTGACAAATGGAAGCAACTGCTTTTATACAGGGGTAATTCTTAAAATCACATGTTCAAATTTCTGGTTAAACACGGGATAACATACAAACTTTATCTCTGAATACCTGAAAGCATACATGTTTTCCCCTGAATCCCCACTAAAATGACAATAAACACATAAAAAGATACAAACCCCTACGTACAAAGAGAATGAGAGGGGATAAAACAGCAAACAAGAGAAGTAACTATCATTGAAAAATGGAAAGCCAATGGCTAAGTAGTAGCTGACTTAGCAGGTCAGGTCAATTTGGAATATAAACCTGCAGTAAAAGTAGTCATATCAAGAAGCAAGTGGGGAGTCTGATCATGTGATCTTCAACATGGTGACTGCCCTGGCTCATCCCTGGAAAGGGTGGAGCCTGGGGAGAGGGCAGGCTCAGATTCAGGCTATACCAGGAACTGGGGACTGTGCTCACATTTATGGACAGCTTATAATGGAGGTGAATGAGTCTGGACCTAAGGGTTTTCTGAAGCTTAAGAATGACACCTTCTGGGACTTCCTTGGTGGTCCAGTAGTTAAGAATCTGCCTTGCAATGCAAGGGACACCGGTTCGATCCCTGGTCTGGGAAGATTCCACATGCCGTGGAGCAACTGAGCCCATGCTCCACAACTACTGAGCCCACACTCTGGAGTCTGTGCTCCACAGCAAGAGAGGCCACTGCTGTGAGACACCCATGCACTGCAATGAAGAATAACCCCCCTCACCACAACCAGAGAAAGCCTGTGTGTAGCACAAAGACTCAGAATAGCTAAAAGTAAATAAATAAATCTTAAAAAAAAAAAAAAAGAATGACACCTTCCTGTGAGCAGCCTAGGGAGAAGAAACAGACTACACTCCTGGTTCGTGCATGAGACAGGCAGACCATTACTTACCAGAGTTGAGGGAAACTCAGCCTGCCCAGGACTTTTTCAGCATCTGTCACTCTCCAGAAGCCTGCTGTGAACTTACTCGACAGCCACTGCGTCACTTCCCTCTGGATGGTGCCATCATCTTCTCTGACATCCTTGTCATACCCCAGGCACTGGGGATGGAGGTGACAATGGTGCCTGGCAACGGGCCCAGCTTCCCAGAACCATTAAGACAAGAATGGGATTTAGAGCGCCTCCGGGATTTAGCAATAGTGGCATCTGAGCTGGGCTGTGTTCCCGGCCATCACCCTAACTGGACAGTGGCTGGCTGGGCGCATGCCACTGACTGGCTTTGCTGGTGCCCTGTGGACTCTGAGGACATACATGGTTGAGGGCAGCAGCTCAAGCGCCGTGGCTCAGGCCAAGTGCGGGCTTTACCAGAGACTGCAAGTCATTCACAAGCTGCTTCACATATGATACAATCATCTGGTGGGACAAATGGCTGCTGGTGCCCAGGTATTGCAGCTCTTTGAATTCCATGCAAGGCATCTTGGCCCACAGCTCTTCAGTAAGTTTGCACTGCTCTACATCCGGGATGTGTCCAAGTGAGTGAAATCCAGGCTTCAGGAGGAGGGCCTGGAAGTAGTACTCATGATCACGTTTGCTAAGGATGGACATTTTGCCCTGGAGGATCTGGCACAGGCTGGCTACGAGGTGGCTCAACTTGACTGGACAGTAGCCCCAGAGAAAGTCTGGGAGCGCCTGGGAAAGATAGTAACCCTGCAGGGCAACCTGGACCCTGTGCCCTGTATGCATCTGAGGAGAAGATTAGGAGGCTGGTGCAGCAGATGCTGAATGACTTTGGACCACAGCACTACACTGCCAACCTGGGCCGTGGACTTCATCCTTACATGGGCCCGGAACATGTGAGAGCCTTTGTGGATGCTGTGCACAAACATTTCTGCTTCGACAGAATTGAGTGTGCTCCTTTTCCCTGAAGTACCACTGACACAGATGATTATTCCTAGGAGAATAAAAGTTCCAGAGTTGGAGTCTTTAACAAAAAAATTAAAAAAAAGAAAAGAGTGCATCTAGGTCTTAAAATCCTGGAAAGTCACAAGAATTAGAGATAACAGATACTACTGAAAGAAGGGGTATAGAACAGGGCTGATAACACCCACATCAATTTCTTCTCCACCCAGATCAATTCTATTAATATTAAACCAGACAGGATCTGAACTTGGGGAAACTAGGAACAGCTCAAGACGCACATGAAGGACCTTACTGAAGTAAAAGGCATTAAATGAATGTCCATATGCTAAATAGTAAAACCCTCAGCTCTTTTTCTTCATTACTCTCCCACATTAGACAGGATTATATTGCTCAGGCAGGAAGTTGAGGAGTATCCCTAGAGATACTAAGCAGCCCATGAGAAAAAGTCTACTGATATTAATAGGGGATCTCCAGTTTAGAAAGTTGTGTCCTCATGTGATGATCCAGTGTGATTTTTGCTAGTTGCAAAGTCCAGCCCATAGATACATTTACATTCATGTCCTTTCATACTTCATAATGCCTTGTGCTTAAACATAAAAGGTTTAACAAAACATTTTAAGAAAGCTACTTTAAGAAAAGGGTTTAAACACAAAACAGGCAATTTGACACAATGCAGGGAGTAAATAAAGTACTCCCTTTATGTACACCCATAAAGTACATAGTCTGCAAAGACTATGATTAATATCCCCAGAGACATAAAAGGTATTATATCCATGAAGCAAGAACAGTATGCTATAAAAAGAAATAATCAGAGAAGAATGAGCTATCAGAAATTACAAATATGTAATGAAATATATGTGAGAAGATTTTAAAGATAAAATGGAGGAATTCTCTCACAAGAAGCTATAAAACAAGAAAAATAAAATTACTGACATTAGGTAAAACTGAATAAAGGGCATATGAGGACTCTCCGTAAAACTAAAATTATTTTAAAGCAAAATGCTTTCAAAGTACAGTTATTTTTTTCTTAAATGGCTCAATAGCTCTCCAACATCTCTAACTGTGCCATCCAGTACGGTAGCCACCATGTCACATGGCTATTTAGTCACTGAAATGTGACAAAAGCAAAATAGGCTGTAAGTATAAAATACATACTGGATTTTAAACACATAATATGAGAAATAAGTATATAAACTATGGGCTTCTCTGGTGGTCCAGTGGGTAAGGACACCGCCTTGCAGTGCAAGGGGCGCCAGTTCGATCCCTGGCCTGGGAAGATCCCACATGCCGCGGAGCGGCTGGACTGATGTGTCCAATCACCGAGCCAGAGCTCTGGAGCACATGCACCCAGAGCCGGTGCTTTGTGACAACAGAGGCCACTGCGATGGGAGGCCCACACAGGCCAAACAACAAAGATGGATGAAACTAGACAAATGAAAGACCAATAGAAGTGGCCTGCCTGCTCCCCTCCCTCCCCACCCCACCCCCACCAAAATAAATTTAAAAAAAAAAGAATATAAACTAATTTTATATTAAGTACATGTTGCAATGGTAACATTTTAGGCATTGAGTTAAATAAAATATATTATTAAAATGGAAATAAAAAGGACTTCCCTGGTAGTCTAATGGTCAACATTCTGTGCTTCCATTGCAGGAGATATGGGTTCCATTGGTGGTGGAGGAACTAAGATCCCACGTGCCACAGCATGCAAGCACAAAATGTTTTCAAAGCTGAAAAAAAAAAAAAATAGGGACTTCCCTGGTTGAGATTCCATGCTTCTACTGCAGGGTTCACAGGCTCTATCTCTGGTCTGAGAACTAAGATCCCACATACTATATGGTGTGACCAAAAAAATAAAAATAAAAAAAAAAAGAAAGAAAAGTGTTCACAGAGTGAGCTCTGCCTATGTTGACCTGAAGCTGCCACTACTCATAGAAACCCACCATACTGAACTAGTCATCAGCAGTGAGTAAAGAGAGATATAGCCAGTTTTCAATTAGGAGTTAAGACTGAGCTAGAGTGCAGCTACTTTGGCCTGGGATGTTAGTTGGTGGGACACATGCTATCCTTGGCTACCTTCTCTGTGTCTCATTTTCACACTCCTTCCTCTAATGCATTTTCATAAATCAAGCAAATAACCTTTATAATATGTGTTGAAAAGGCCCCAGTTTGGGTGACTGTGTTCATGGGGAGCAACCTCTCCCCAAGTCCTTCTCACCTCAACCCAGCTCTACCTCTGACAGTATGAAGTGCAGAACCTTACACTGAATGTAACAGGGCTCTGCATTTCATTTTGTACATCATCAAAGGAAGACTTAATCAATTCAAATTCTGAAGATTAGTACACTAGGCTAAAAGGCCAACAACCCAACAGGAAAAGAAAAAAAAAAAAAGAAAAAAGGTCAAAGAATGCAAAAGTTCACTGGAAAAAAAAAAAAAACATTCAAATGGCTCTTAAACATATGGCAATATGTGCAACCTCATGAGTAATAAGATCTTTGCAAAATGACTTACACATAACTTTTTAATCTATCAAATAGGAAAAAATTAAAAATCTTCTAACTTGCTACAGGGAATGGTATTTTCACACATTGCTGGTAGGAATGTAACTGGTACACTTACGGAGGGCAATTTTACAACATATATCACACTTATTACAAATGCATTTGCCCTTTGATCAGTTATTTCATTTTTAATAATTAATCCTACAGATGTATTTTGGCCACCTAATGAGAAGAGCCAACTCATTGGAAAATATCCTGATACTGAAAAAGATTGAAGGCAAGAGGAGAAGGGGACGATAGAGGGTAAGATGGTTGGAATGGCATCACTGAATCAATGGACATGAGTTTGAGCAAGCTCTGGGAGATGGTGAAGGACAGAGAAGCCTGCTGGGCTAGTCCACGGAGTCGCAAAGAGTCAAACACCACTGAGTGACTGAACAACAAAAGATATGCTTATAAACACAAGTAGGCCAAGGATTAGAAAAATGCAACTCCATCAATAGGTATTTAGTCAGAAAAAAGCAGGGCATACTAATAAAATAAAATACTATACAGCTTTTAGAAAAAAGAATGGTGAAGTTTCCTCTATATTGACACTGAAATATGTCCAACTTATCTTTTTTTAATATTAAACAAGGCTTTCTGTATTTATTTGTTTTCATCCATCTTAACTCTGGCCTGTGTGGGCCTCCCATCACAGAGGCCTCTCACTCCAGAGTGCCGGCTCATAATTGGACACACCGGTGCAGCCGCTCCATGGCATGTGGAATCTTCCCGGGCCAGGGATCACACCGGTGCCCCTTGCACTGCAAGGCAGACTCTTTATCCACTGGACCACCAGGGAAGCCCCTGTCCAAGTTATCTTCAGTGAAAAAAGCAAAGTACAGAATGATAGGTATACTGTACTACTTTCTTTGAAAAAAAAAAAAAAGGCAGATATAATCATATATTTATATTTGTATATTCAAAATAAAACTCTTGAATGCTACTTAAGAAACTAATAACAATGCACTGTAAGATCCTTATAAAAATTCTTTCCCTTCCACTTAGGAACTCATGCGTTCCTGTTAAATCCAATTTCTTCTTAATTACCTTCATCCACCAACCTTTCAGAGAAAGTCAGTCACCCCCATCACTCTGCGACCCCTCCATCCACCTGCCTTTCCCTTCAGCATCCTATTCATCTTCCAAGCTTGTGCTGGTAGACTATTTTGAGTTTATAAAATATATAAAAATATATTCGTATTGTTGCTCAATATGTAAAACATTTTGAGTCCCGTTCATGTCTTCATGGGGCAGCTCCTGCTCGTAAGATTTTCAGAAGCACTTTCCAAACCTTGAAGGCAACGGTAGGTGCTTGTTTGGTGGTGGTTACCTTGCAAAGCAGTTTGGAAGACAAGGATAAATATGAAGTCAATCTTTGTCTATTTATGACTTTGCAAAGGCCTTGCACTTTGCAAAAAAAAAAAAAGGATTCAAATAGTAAATGAAAGAGCCAATATAGGCGAATGCGATCCATTGAAATCAAGTCCTCAAATCCTTGAAGCCCCAGAGAGTGCTTCATTAGAGTCTGAGGCTTTGTTAATTTTAAGCTGTGACAAGGATTTATATGAGTTGTTTTTTTTTTTTCTAAAGATTTATTTATTTATTTATTTTTGGGCGGGGCTCGGGTTGGGGAGGGAGGGGAGCAGGCGGGCCACTTCTATTGGTCTTTCATTTCTCTATGTTCATCCGTCTTTGTTCTTTGGCTCCTGTGGGCCTCCCATCGCGGTGGTGTCTGTTGTTGCAGAGCGCCGGCTCTGGGTGCATGCACTCCAGAGCTCTGGCTCGGTAATTGGACACATCAGTCCAGCCACTCCGCGGCACTTGGGATCTTCCCAGGCCAGGGATCGAACTGGCGCCCCTTGCACTGCAAGGCGGTGTCCTTACCCACTGGACCACCAGGGGAAGCCCTTATATGAGTTTTTAAGGTCACATGCATATATAGCATTTGGTTTTAAATTTTTGTCCAAGTTCTACCTTTCTTCTGGTATCTGGGTCTTTTTAAAGGTCTTGAACATTTCTCTCGATACACTTCTAACACTGGAGGGAAATCGTAGTGTTTCCATCTAACCCGAAGGTGAGTTAGATGATGTGAATGTTTTTGCAGGAGGTAAAGGGGGCAAAAGACGATGACACTGGCAGAAATGGAGAGCAAGGCCAGGAAGCCTCTTGGGGGCCACTGTTTCTTTTATGGAAGATCATGGCATTGGTGGAAACCATGAGCTGTAACTATTAAAGTTTTGAAATCCCTGGACAGCCAATGCTCCATGGATAGATTACGGCAGCCTCCAAAGTGAAAGCCTCTGGCAGCCTCAGCGAAATGAAAATCTAACACATTGGAATGTGTTTACTTATTTCTCAGCAAAGGCTATTAAATGCTGGGGTGATTTTTTGTTTGTTTTTTGAAAGGGGTGAAGAATAAAGACTATTTATAAAAAGGCTGGAGCTCTTAAGGAGAAAAGAAGCTGCTGACAAACCTGAAAACATACAAGTTCACAGACTTGCAATCATTCTCAGTACCTCCTGTACATCAAGAGCCACATTTCATTTTTTTTTAATCTCTGGGGACAAATGGCTGTCACCATATTTCCTCGGCACGTTAGCTATCTCTCCAACCTCTGTCGTCCAGAAACACAAATTTCATATACAGTACACATGTCTGATTGCAAGGCAACACTTTCACCTCCCCCTCTGCTACCTGGCTTAGCACTTTATGCCTTTAAGACTTTGTATTTTCACATCAAATGTGATATGTGAACCATTGTTCTTAGCAGGGTATCACAATAGCTTTGGCTCGTTCCCATCTAAGAACTGTGCTTCCCAATCCTGATCTTGATAACATCCCACAGTATCTCCCATAGCTCAAGAGGTTCTTACAAGTCTCAAGAGAAAATCTACCCTAAATTTTCAAAGACTTCTGGCATCCCAGGGACAACTGGACATGTGGTAACAACTAAAATATCAGTTTGCAAGGTCAAAAGAAAAAGGCACCACAGAATACCAAAATATTGGGAGGTACATCCCTTATTCATTTTCATTGCATGTGCTCAGTCATGTCCACCTGTTTGTGACCCTTTGGACTGTAGCCTTCCAGGCTTCTCTGTCCATGGGATTCTCCAGGCAAGAATACTGGAGTGGGTGGCCATTTCCTCCTCCAGGGGATCTTCCCAGCCTAGGGATGGAACCTGCATCTCCTGCATAGCAGAATTCTTTATTTCTGAGTCATCGGGGAAGGTCAAATATTCTTTCATTAGGAATACATATATTAAGCTCCTGCTATGTAGCTGCCAAGCGTAAAGTACACAAAATCCAATGCAGTCCTTGCCCTCGAGGATACTAAAGCCTAGCCAGAGGAGATAAATATGTAAATAGATGAAAGCCTCTGGCAGCCTCAGCGAAATGAAAATCTAACACATTGGAATGTGTTTACTTATTTCTCAGCAAAGGCTATTAAATGCTGGGGTGATTTTTTGTTTGTTTTTTGAAAGGGGTGAAGAATAAAGACTATTTATAAAAAGGCTGGAGCTCTTAAGGAGAAAAGAAGCTGCTGACAAACCTGAAAACATACAAGTTCACAGACTTGCAATCATTCTCAGTACCTCCTGTACATCAAGAGCCACATTTCATTTTTTTTTAATCTCTGGGGACAAATGGCTGTCACCATATTTCCTCGGCACGTTAGCTATCTCTCCAACCTCTGTCGTCCAGAAACACAAATTTCATATACAGTACACATGTCTGATTGCAAGGCAACACTTTCACCTCCCCCTCTGCTACCTGGCTTAGCACTTTATGCCTTTAAGACTTTGTATTTTCACATCAAATGTGATATGTGAACCATTGTTCTTAGCAGGGTATCACAATAGCTTTGGCTCGTTCCCATCTAAGAACTGTGCTTCCCAATCCTGATCTTGATAACATCCCACAGTATCTCCCATAGCTCAAGAGGTTCTTACAAGTCTCAAGAGAAAATCTACCCTAAATTTTCAAAGACTTCTGGCATCCCAGGGACAACTGGACATGTGGTAACAACTAAAATATCAGTTTGCAAGGTCAAAAGAAAAAGGCACCACAGAATACCAAAATATTGGGAGGTACATCCCTTATTCATTTTCATTGCATGTGCTCAGTCATGTCCACCTGTTTGTGACCCTTTGGACTGTAGCCTTCCAGGCTTCTCTGTCCATGGGATTCTCCAGGCAAGAATACTGGAGTGGGTGGCCATTTCCTCCTCCAGGGGATCTTCCCAGCCTAGGGATGGAACCTGCATCTCCTGCATAGCAGAATTCTTTATTTCTGAGTCATCGGGGAAGGTCAAATATTCTTTCATTAGGAATACATATATTAAGCTCCTGCTATGTAGCTGCCAAGCGTAAAGTACACAAAATCCAATGCAGTCCTTGCCCTCGAGGATACTAAAGCCTAGCCAGAGGAGATAAATATGTAAATAGATGAATACAATAGACTGTGTTGATGGATGTACGCACAGGGTACAGTGGAGACTGAGGAAGCAGGAGGTGACCTTTAAGGAATAAATAGGTATTAATGAACTAGATGGTGGTGCAGTGACGGAACATGGGTAGTGGGGTATATTACAAGTAGAGAGAACAGCACAAGCAAGGGCACAAAAACATGAAACAGCTTGATATGTCCAAGGAAGAAGAATCAAGTCTATATGGCTAAGGAAAAAGCTTCAACAAATGAAACATGAAATACTATTAGGAAGCATGGTATACTGTCTTTAGCACTGGCTCTAAATTTGTCCAAAGATCCCTGGGATGCACACTCCTTTGCAACTTTGCCACTCCTCGCAACAAAAGGTAGACTATTCCCCCCTGCCTTTGGGTCTAGGCTCAACCATATAACTTGCTTTAGACAATGTGACAGTATCAGTTGTGAGATTTGAAAAGTGCTTGTGTATTGAGGTTTGTCCTCTTTTGTTGCTGGTGATCCTGCACCTATCACCATGTGATGAGGAATGGAACAGATATCCATGAATATTCTCAGCTAGGCAGAGAAGGCAACTCACAAAATCCATTTTGTTATGATTATGGGTAATTGAAAATGGTATCTTTATATAAGCAAATCATATTTCATGAAAATAAACTGTTTGGTAAGCCCTGCTTCTTTCAAGGAAAGTCACCTCCCCATGGAAACAAGCAGCATGGTTTTGTGGTTAAAGATGCAAGCTCCAGAATCTGACTGGACTAGCTTCCTACCTTGGCTTGTCACGTATACGGGGCATGAACTGTGACAAGTTATTGGATTACCCTAAGCCATGGTTTCCTTGTCTAGTGGACATAATAATGATACATCTCGGGTTGTTTGAGAGCTAAATGAGTTTTGTCATTATTTAGCTTTCTCCTTCTGAGACACCACTAGCAGCATTTACTATAAGCAAGGTATTCAGCTGCAACTCTTTTGGTTCAGATTTCACATTTCTCAATACTTTTAGTAAAGGAAACTAGTGTTCCACTCAACACACAAGTGTTATGAACAAACCACTGGGTAGGTAAAACTCAGTGGCCATAGGAAGTCATCAGAGAAGCTAGGTCAGGGACTGAGGGGCACCTGCACTATTTCCTCTTCCTTTTAGCCACCTGGTCTCTCTGAAGTGAGAGAAGCAAAATGACTATTCATTTCCTCCAAGGCATTCAACTGCTTAAAGGAATCCACTAACAAAGTGTGTCACCTCAACTGAAATATTCCCAGCAGCATTTACAAATGTCATGCTCATCTCTTTCCACTGAGAGCAAATTCAATCCCTAGGCTGAAATTTGACATCAACCTCTAGAATCTGTTTCTCTTTTCCCTATTACCATATCTTACCAAATATGCTTTAGTGCCACACAGAGCATCTCCTTGATCTTTCCAAGAATTGATTTCCCTTCATAGAACTCTGAAGAACTTCCTGCTTCGATGCAACTCACTGGAAGAATGCCTCCAAGACATTCTAAGTAGCCAAGATTTCATCATCAAAACTGCTGTACAAAATTACAAAGCTGTCATGCTGCATCTCAGGAATGGTACTTATTAATCAGTCAAGAAGACTGACAGATTTCTACAATCCTGTGAAAATGATTAACATGTCTATAACTTCTCTTCAAAAAAAAAAAATCCCAAAATTCCTGACTCATTGTATCCCAAAAAGATGAACAGGAACAGCATGGATTACACACTGCATAACTTTTATAGCCTAGAAGTCAATCTTCCCATAAGCACCGTGAGCAAGGTGAGAGTGATTCATAAAACATGTCTGGCTAACAGGCTTCTTGCCTCCAGTTGAAAAGCTCCAGGACTCCACCTGTCTCCTGTTTCCCCACCAGCTGTATTATGATCCTTCATGGTAAAGGTTCTGAACTACCACTGTCTCTGGTGGTAACACTCAATCCACCAGTTACGCTTCTTCTTCCAAGACTAAAGTTTAATTGGTTTCGATATTCCTTCTTGCTTTTTACCAAACCTCAGTGGAGTCATCCTGAAGAACCTCATTAAGTTAATTGGCAAAAGAGAGTTACGCTGGCTTCAGATGAGTATTCAAGAACAAGCATTCAGCAGTGCTCCAATTCTCCCAGACCACCTAACAAAATCTGACCAAGTAAGCAGTTGTAGTTAGAAAGTCAAGTGGGTAGATCAGATGGTTCCAAGAATGAACAAGATGGCCCAATTGTTAGAAGATGCAAAGGG
Organism: Tragulus kanchil; assembly: GCA_022376925.1. Taxonomy (NCBI): domain Eukaryota; kingdom Metazoa; phylum Chordata; class Mammalia; order Artiodactyla; family Tragulidae; genus Tragulus; species Tragulus kanchil. The sequence continues at coordinate 56,773,415 of JAIOJX010000001.1, read as the reverse complement.
GTGACTAATAGATGAGGACTGATTTCCCCACCAGCACACATGTGAAAACATGGTTCAAAGGCAACTTTCAGCTCAGTAATCATACCTTCTTCACTCCATTTTATGAAAATGCCGAGCTTTTTTTTTTTTTTTTAAAGATTTATTTATTTTATTTTGGGCGGGGGTCGGGTTGGGGAGGGAGGGGAGCGGGCAGGCCACTTCTATTGGTCTTTCGTTTCTCTATTTTCATCCGTCTTTGTTCTTTGGCCCGTGTGGGCCTCCCATCGCGGTGGCATCTGTCGCTGTAGAGCTCCGGCTCTGGGCGCATGCTTCCCTGGTGGCTCAGCAGTAAAGAACCTGCCTGTAATGGAGGAGACACAGGAGATGTGTGCTCGATTCCTGGGTCAGGAAGATTGCCTGGAGCAGGAAATAGCAATCCACTTCACTATCCTTGCCTGGGAAATTCCACGGACAGAGGAGCCTGGAGGGCTACAGTCTGTGGGATCGCAAAGTGTTGGGTATGACTGAGCCACTAAGCACACACAAAGTAATAGTCTACTCTCGGTCTCTGTAGATTTTCATATCCTGGGTATTTCACAGAAATGGAATCATACAGTATGTGGTCTATGATTCAGCAGAATGTTTTTAAGGCTCCTTTCACTCAACAGAATGTTTTCAAGGTTCATCCAAATTTATGGTGGTCCTTACTCCACCACTACACAAGTCCTATCTCTCTGTCCCTATACCTCTCAACCAGTTCTATCCTGTGAACACCTATACAATGGCATTACAGAGATCAAAGAATCCTGATACTTAATTTGCATAGGATGAAACTTATTATAAACCCTACCTTACAGATTAACCCTGTATCATCAGGCTACTTCTATACAGAATCTGTCATGAGCTTAATTATGCCCCCCCCAAACATATCCAAATCAATCTGCTCTATTCTTTGAAGTAATTCAAAGAATATTTCCCTTACTACTGCTGATGGTTTACTTAAGAATTTGGGTTTTCTCACTTTCAACTTATCTCCAAAAGCTATGAGCTCAATAATCCTCATATTTTCCTAACTGAATATGGAAACTTTTTAAGGTATCCAATCTTCAAACAAGATGAAGTGACATAGTAATGCAAGTTACATTTTTTCTTCTGAAAAAATGAGAATATTCCTACTTCAACAACTCAAAAAGCAAATTGTGTGCATGTATGCATGTGTGTGTCTGGTACTGTGGGGGAGTGTCTAGCAGTGCTAACAACTAAGTTAGAGAATCCTACCGCCTAAGGGTTTTTTGGCTACATTTTGTACTTTAAAATTAGGTCTCAGCCCAGCCCTTCCTTGGCTCTTTTGAGTTGTAAGGTCTCTTCTAATTAGTGAAGTGTTGACATATTGCTATTCACAAGGGAGACTCCAGGTTCTTCTGTAACAGTAATAAAACTCAACCAGGGTACCTTTGTCAGGAGAAAATTCCAAAATGACCTAGGAAGATATGTGCAACTGGACAACTGAAGAACACTGGGGGCTAGATGTTCAAATGGTCTTACCAAATTTTTTATGCTTCTTTCTTAACTTGTGCTTGTGCAGTTGTCAAATTGCCCCATCAGGTCAGAGGATGAACCAACTAATATTCAACATGAAGATGCAAGTTCTACATGCAAGCTGTCTATCTCTGTCTCAACAGAGGCATTTTCAAAATTGAAATCTAAAGACATAGTTTAAAGACTCAAAGAAATGGAGAGCTTTATGATGTCCCTTAGTGGTAGGTCCAAATCTTTAAAATGTAACATAATTCCAATTAAAATCACAGTCGGATTTTCCTTTGGTAAAGATAATATGGGTAATAAACAGGAAAAAATAGCTGTATTTTTAAAATAAGATTTTTGCACAGTATTTATTAAACATCTCAAAACCTAAAATAATTGTAAAGGGCACTGATGCCAGAAGAGACAGTGGTATAACAAGTCCAGAAGGAGATATGGGGGACTTTCTTGGTGGTTCAGTGGTTAAGAATCCGACTTCCGAGTTTCCCTGGTAGCTCAGTAGTAAAGAGTGTTTGACCCCTGATCTGGGAAGATCTCACATGCTGCAGAGCAACTAAGCCCATGAGGTGCAACTATTGAGCCTGTACTCTACAGCCTCGGAGCCAAAACCCTTGAGCCCATGTGCCACAACTACTGAAGCCTGCATGCCCTAGAGTCTGAGTTCCACAACAAGAGAAGTCACCGCAACAAGAAGCTTGCTCACCTCAACTAGAGAGTAGCCCTTACTCTGCAACTAGGTAAGACCTGTGGCAGCAGTGAAAACCTGGAATAGCCAAAAATAAATTAATACATAAATATTAAAAAAAAAATCTGACTTCCAACGCAGGGGATGTGGGTTCGATCCCTGGTCAAGGAACTAAAATTCCACATGCCAAAGGGAAACTAAGCCCAAAGAGCAGGCTCACTCTGGAGCCTCTGCTCCCCAACAAGAAAAACCCTCACACTGCAACAAGAGAAGTCCACAAATAGAGAAAGCCTGCACAGCATAACGGAGAACCAGCACAGCCAAAATAAAGAGAGAAAGAGAGAGAGACGGATTTAAATGTGCTTTCAATACACAATAAAGATGCTATGCCAGTATGGGAGATGAACAGATGAATTATTCAACAAATAATACCAAACTAGTTGGCATCCTGTGTGGGGAAAACAAAAAAACATTAGACCCCTTTCTCACAATGTATATTAACTAAATTCCAAGGAGAGTAGAAAGTTTTTTCAATAATAAGAAAAACATTATGGGTGAATATTTGAACAAAGAGTGGGGAATTTTTTTATTCTAAGAATAAAAGTAAAAAGCAACCATAATGAAATGTTACAGATTTGACTATAAAAAATGCCATGAATAAAAAGAGGAAAATAACTAGGGAAAATGTAACATTAGTGAGAGGTAAATGGAAATATATTGTTAGTATATAAACTTTTAAAAATCGATAATGAGAAAGAGAATACCAATAAGAAATTCAGAAAGAATATACACAGGAAGTTCATTAAAAGGATATGTATGACTTATTGGCATCAGAAAAGATGGCAAAATTCACTAGTGAACATATAAATTAGAGAAAATTAGAAGCCAGTTTCCCCTATAAAATTTGCAAGAATATGGAGAAACAAGCAGCATTTTTTATAAACATTTATAAGAAATGGAAATAAAAATGAAATAACATTTCTAGAGAATAATTTAGCAAAGTCCAGCAAAGTTTTTAAAAATAAGCAGTCCCTTTCTTTCTAGCATTACCACCTCTAAGAATTCATTCAACAGAAAATAATCAGTAAGGGACATAAATGTTTATGTAGAGACATGAGTATCATGGCATTCTGTACAACAGTGAAAAAATGAATGTCTAACAGGGGAGGAGGGTAAATAGCATTGTGCACATAGGTTTAATGAAATATACATGTAGCTATTAAAATTCTTTGTAGAAGAATAGTTAATAACCTGGAAAAATGTTCACCACAGAAGATAAAGTAAAAAAAAAAAGGGGTTACAAGACAATGTATTTAATATGATACCAACTTTGTAAAAAAAAAAAAAATATATATATATATGTATGTATATAGGTGTGAGTATATGTATATGTATAGAAAAGACTGAAAGAAAAGGCTTCAAAATTATTAATAATACATTCTCTGAATATCATGATTATTGGTAATTTAAATGTTCTTTGTGTTTTTCTGTTCATCCCCCTACATTTCAAAAATGAACATGTGTTACTTTGAATCAGAGAAAAACACACAATAAAAGTTACTTTAAAATTGAGTTCTTTGGATTTTGACTCTTGCTGTTTTTAATTTTCATAATAAAAAAAAAACTTCACACGCCCATACAAACAGACAGAAGCCTCAGGGTGTACATGTCAGCTTTGGAAAACATAAAGAAAAGAAAGTGCCACTTCAAGATAAAGTGTTGTTCAGTCCATCTCATCCTTTCTAACCTCAAAGAAAATACATTACTCTTTTATAAAGCCTTCTATCCCTCCTCACTCCATCCTACCTCATCTGCACCCCAAGAACAAATTCAAGGTGAAAGACTGCACTCCACAGCATGGCAATCAGGTGTTCCACAACCTGGCCCCAAGTCTTCCTCAGACTTTATCTCCCATCACGTCTCACCTCACCCATAAATCCAGAGTAACCCTGAAATGCTGGTTAGAATGTTTCTTCACACCTTCTTGCCTGAGCTCACATTTCTTCCCTCTTCCAGGAATGCCCTTAGCTCACCTCTTCACTCAAATAACTCCTACTTCTCATTCCAGACTTAATTCAGTTATCATATCTTCTAGGATCTCTACCCCAAAGCTGGTTTGAGTGCACCTATTGAGATTCAGAGTTACCCAGTGCATATCTCAAAAACTACACCACACTTTTTAAAACTTTATGTACAGCTCTCCACTGTGAGACTACAAAAACTCCAAGACATAGGATGATGTCTTACACACCCAGAATTGCATTCCCAGAACATAGCACAGTGTTCAGCATAACCATAGGTGCTCAAAACCTGTTTGTAAAATCAAGAGGAGGGTGTACTTACCACTTATTCAGAGGGTGATTCCTATGAACACAATCACACAACATCAATCTCAGAAAGTTAGGTGGAGTATTGCTGCCCTGACAATTTTCTCTATGATAAGCAACATCCACAAAGTTATTGTCCAGTTACATGTAACATCAGTCAGTTCCTCTTAGAGAAACCCAACCAGCTCAAGTTTCTGTACTGAAATAAAAGCTGAAGAGGTACAGAAAAGTTACAGAAATGACTGTTCTTTGTGTTTTCTGTTCATCCCCCTACATTTCAAAAATGAACATGTGTTACTTTGAATCAGAGAAAAACACACAATAAAAGTTACTTTAAAATTGAGTTCTTTGGATTTTGACTCTTGCTGTTTTTAATTTTCATAATAAAAAAAAAACTTCACACGCCCATACAAACAGACAGAAGCCTCAGGGTGTACATGTCAGCTTTGGAAAACATAAAGAAAAGAAAGTGCCACTTCAAGATAAAGTGTTGTTCAGTCCATCTCATCCTTTCTAACCTCAAAGAAAATACATTACTCTTTTATAAAGCCTTCTATCCCTCCTCACTCCATCCTACCTCATCTGCACCCCAAGAACAAATTCAAGGTGAAAGACTGCACTCCACAGCATGGCAATCAGGTGTTCCACAACCTGGCCCCAAGTCTTCCTCAGACTTTATCTCCCATCACGTCTCACCTCACCCATAAATCCAGAGTAACCCTGAAATGCTGGTTAGAATGTTTCTTCACACCTTCTTGCCTGAGCTCACATTTCTTCCCTCTTCCAGGAATGCCCTTAGCTCACCTCTTCACTCAAATAACTCCTACTTCTCATTCCAGACTTAATTCAGTTATCATATCTTCTAGGATCTCTACCCCAAAGCTGGTTTGAGTGCACCTATTGAGATTCAGAGTTACCCAGTGCATATCTCAAAAACTACACCACACTTTTTAAAACTTTATGTACAGCTCTCCACTGTGAGACTACAAAAACTCCAAGACATAGGATGATGTCTTACACACCCAGAATTGCATTCCCAGAACATAGCACAGTGTTCAGCATAACCATAGGTGCTCAAAACCTGTTTGTAAAATCAAGAGGAGGGTGTACTTACCACTTATTCAGAGGGTGATTCCTATGAACACAATCACACAACATCAATCTCAGAAAGTTAGGTGGAGTATTGCTGCCCTGACAATTTTCTCTATGATAAGCAACATCCACAAAGTTATTGTCCAGTTACATGTAACATCAGTCAGTTCCTCTTAGAGAAACCCAACCAGCTCAAGTTTCTGTACTGAAATAAAAGCTGAAGAGGTACAGAAAAGTTACAGAAATGACTGAAGAAGGTAAAAGGAAGTACCCTAAGAAAATATTAGAAAAGATAGGGGGTCTTTTAACCTGTAATCAATTGGCCGATCTCTCTTCCTAGTAGGGAAGAAGAAAACCACAAGGGGTGAGCATAAAATGACCTTGGGTAGAACACACATGAACATGAAGTCTTGCCATTTTTAGAGGTATTGGATGAAGGTTTCTCCCTCTTGAGCTCCTGGGGAACCTTCAGGCTACTGTCATAGATGGCCAGAAGCCCTCAGCTACAAAAGCAAAAGTGCAGTGGGAAAGGAGAGGAATTAAGAAATGAGTTGGAATTAGGAAATAAACCTGGTAAACACTGTGATGTGTAAAATGTTGTCTTATAATTATTACAACAAATACTTGTAAAAACACTCTAACTTAATGTAAAGATTTTCTTCTTTGGAAAGAAAACAGCATGAAGTTAGCACCTGGGTCTCATTAATATGCATGACAACCTGTTTCCAAGATAAACAACAGCATTCATGTAAACCATTTAATATAAAAGCCATCACACAGAGACATAAGCCATTCGATTCATGCTGAGTTTTTAATTTAAATTTAGTCCATAATTGGGCTATTTAAACTGATCATCAAAAAAATTAAACATTTCAGTTTACATTAATTTTGGCTGGACCGTATGGAAGTGTAAGTAATATTCAGTTGTGAAACTGGGAAATGGCCTAAGTTTAGGGGTAAGGAAAAGTGTATGTCCAGAGCTAACACCTAGCAGTTCATCTCAGAAGCATAATATATTGAATCTCAAAGAGTTCAAATATCTAGCTAATGCTTTGTGAGTTGGTCACATCATGATTAATGCAAATGGTGTTGAACATGACAAAATTCGGCTCTGATTCATCAGCTAGCACATTTTCCCTTATGTAACAAACTGCCTCTAGCTGGTAACTGCATAGTATTAGTGAAGCCAATAATAGCAATAATAGTTCTTGTTGATGAACGGCATGCCACTTCTCATCCTTCGCAGGTTCTGCCTTGAATCAAAGGATGACAGGTAACCTCCGTAGGCTGCCTTCCACAGATTCCCACCTGGTTTCCAGTTAGGTCCAGCCAATGGGAGATATTGGGAAAAGACTGCTATGTACTAAGCAGGGGGAAACCAGGGTTTTTCTACCTCCCTCTCTACCTTCAGTGGCATCTCCTATAGCAGCTGAATCTTCCCTATAGATTCAGCTTCTAACAGACAAGCTCATTAAGTTTCATGCTTATCTCAGATGACCAAGCCTCTGGGCTCTGTTAACACCATCTTTTCCCATTGTTCCTCCAAGCACTAGCTTTCCATTGTTAATCTATGGACTACCTTACTATATCCTTTGGCTTCTCAGCTCCTCCATCCCTTTTATTACCAATTCCTCACAGTAATTTCCTTTTCTTATCAACTCCTGAAGTGATCTCTATCTCTTAACTTTGATGCAAAACTACTATGTCTTATGCAGTATACTAAATGTTTTACATGAATAAGGTCATTGAATCCTCACAATTTACTCTGTATCAAGTCACTGTCATTGCCTCAACTCTAAATGTGAGGAAACTGAGGCACAAAAAGGTTAAGTAATTTTTGCCCCAAATCACATAGCCAGTGATGAATTTGACCCCAGATCTATCTATGTACCCCATACTAAATTTCTATGCTATGCTACATCTATGATTACTCCAGAGCCTCCTTGCCATTTTAACACTTTATGACACCATTCTATTATGAATTTATTTGTTCAGTAAAAATTTATTGGGCACCTACTATATGCCAGCCCGTGTTCCTAGGTTCCAGGGACACATCAGTGAATAAAAGATCCCACAGTTCCTGCACTTACTTATTTTTGATCCTATTGTATAATGACAGACAATAAACTACTAAATAAATAGTGTATTTAATATATCAGATGGTGGTAAGTACTTTGGAAAAAAAAGTAAGTATAAAGGAAGGATAAAGAGTACCAAAAGGGGTAAGGGTTGAAATTTTAATTTTAATGATAAAACTGGTCATCCTATGGGCATTTCTAAAGTGTAAATAAAAATGGTAGGTGGCAAATCTTCCTAAAGATTCAGATGAAGTCAATTAAACTCAACAAATACTTACTAGAACCTTCTGTAGTACATATTCTCTTAACCAGTTCTCCATTTAGCCAACTCACAAGATTAAAACAATTTCTTCAGTGCCCTCTGTAAAACATACTGACTGATGTCTGAGGTTGACTGAGCCATTGCTCTTTGGTAAGACAATCTCTAGTTTTTTCCACGTGCTTCTACTCCCACCAATAGTGCTCTAGACTTCACAAGAATCAGTTAGGTTTTTTTGCAAAACCTGTTTCTGCCAATCATACTTTTTATTTGATTGTGTGTTTAATAAAATGTCATGCAAATAAAGTATATGTGAGGAAAGGGATTTGTTCTTATGAAAAATTACATTAAAAGATTTAAAAAGATGAGTTAAAAGGGAATCAGAAATTGCTGTCAGATTTGGTGTGAATGAAACACTACCAAAATTTACAAACACACTGATGTAAGAAATAAAAATAAAACATAAATAAATGGAAACACATCCCATGCTCATGGGCCGGAATTGTAGTATTATGAGGATGCCAATACTATTCAAAGTCTTCTACAGATTCAATACAATCTCTATCAAAATCTCAATGGCTTTTTTTGGCAGAAACAATAAATCCCATCCTAAAATTCATATGGAATCTCAAGGGACCCCAAATAGTCAAAACATTCATTAAAAAGAGGAGCAAACTTGAAGGGCTCACACTTGCTGATTTCAAAACTTACTACAAAACTATAGTAATCCAGAAAGTATGTTTCTAACATAAAGACATACAAACTAATGGAATAGAATAGACCCTTGAAACAAACTCTCACATGTATGGTCAAATGATTTTTTAACAAAAGGGCCAAAACTATTTAGAGGAGAAAGGACAGTCTTTGCAACAAATCATACTGCGAAAATGGGATGTCCATATGCAAAGGAATAAAGTTAGAGGCCTTTTATAACACAATATACAAAAATTAACTCAAAATGAATCAAAAACCTAAATGTAGGAACTAAAACTATAAAGCTCTTAGACAAAAACACAGGGCAAATGCTTCACAGTGCTGGATTTGGCAATGATTTCTTGAACATGACAACAATGGCATAAGTAACAAAAGAAAAAATAGACAAACTGGATGTCATAAATTTTTTAAAAATTTGTGTTTCAAAGGATAATGTCAACAGAATAAAAAGGCAACCAAAAGAATGGGATAAAATATATGCAAGCCATACATCTAAGGCATTAATATCCAGAATATAGAGCGAGGTCCCAAAATTCAACAACAGAAAATGACTCAATTTAGAAATAAGCAAGGCCTTGAATAAACATTTCTCCAAAGAAGATACACAAATGGGCAATAAGTACACAAAACCATGCTCAACATCATTAATCATTAGGGAAACAAAAATAAAAACTACAGATGTTACATCACACACATCAGAATGACTGTTAAAAAACAAACAAAAGAAAAAGAAAAAAACAGAAATAACAAGTGTTGGAGAGGATATAGAGAAATTAGAAACCTTCTTTGGAGCTAAAGATAGAGAAGCTCTATTCAGTCACTAGAAACAAGACCAGGAGCTCTGGCACAAATCATGTGCTCCTTATTGCAAAGTTCAGATATTAACTGAATAAGGTAGGCAAAACCACTAGGCCATTCAGATATGATCTAAATCAAATCCCTTACGATTCTAGTGAAGTGACAAGTAGATTCAAGGGATTAATTCTGATAGAATTCCTGTAGAACTATGGACAGAGGTTCGTAACACTGTACAGAAGATGACAACCAAAACCATACCCAAGAAAAAGAAATGCAACAAGATAAAATGGTTGTCTGAGGAGGCCTTACAAACAGCTAAGAAAAGAAGAGAAGTAAAAGGCAAAGGAGAAAGGTAAAGATATACCCAACTGAATGCAGAGGTCCAAACAAAAGAAAGAGAGATAAGAAAGCCTTCTCAAGTGAACAACGCAAAAAAATACAACAAAACAATAGAAGGGGAAAGACTAGAGTTCTCTTCAAGAAAATCAGAGATACCAAGGAAACATTTCATGCAAAGATGGGCATAATAATGGACAAAGATGGCAAGGACCTAACAGAAGCACAAGAGATTAGGAAGAGGTGGCAAGAATACACAGAAGAACTGTACAAGAGAGGTCTTAGTGACCCAGACATACTCACCTAGAGCCAGACAACCTGAAAGGTGAAGTCAAGGGGGGCTTAGGAAGCATTACTATGAACAAAGCTAGTGGAGGTGACAGAATTCTAGCTGAGCTATTTCAAATCCTAAAAGATGATGATGTTAAAGTGCTGCACTCACTATGCCAGCAAATTTGGAAAACTCAGCAGTGGCTCCAGGACTGGAAAAGGTCAGCTTCCATTCCAGTCCCAAAGAAAGGAAATGCCAAATAACATTCAAACTACTGTACAAGTGTGCTCATTTCACATGTTAGCAAGATAATACTCAAAATCCTTCAAGCTAGGCTTCAGCAATACATGAACCAAAAAGTCTAGATGTAAAAGCTAGATTTAGAAAAGGCAGAGGAACCAGAGATCAAATTGCCAACATCCATTGGATCATAGAAAAAGCAACGGAACTCCAGAAAAACATCTACTTCTGTTTCATTAACTATGGTAAAGCCTTTGACTGTGTGTGTCAAAAGAAACTGGAGAATTCTTAAAGAGATGAGAATACCAGACACCACTTTACCTGCCTCCTGAGAAACCTGTATGCAGGACAAGAAACAACAGTTAGAAACAGATATGGAACAATGGGCTGGTTCAAAATTGGGAAAAGAGGACATCAAGGCTGGGGTCATGGTGGGAAGGGGGAAAGGGAAGGAGGGCTCAAGTGAGAGGGGTCGGGATATACCTATGACTGTTTGGGGATTATGTATACCTGTAAACAAGAAAACTCTGTAAGAAGGTCTAACAATAACTTCGCTGTACACCTGAAGTTAATGCAAATTGTAAAACAAATATACTCCAATAAAAAGTTTTAAAAAAAGAGTACATCAAGATTGTATATTGTCACCCTGCTTATTTAACTTATATGCAGAGTGTGAAATGCCAGGCTGGATGAAGCAAAAGCTATAGTCAAGATTGTGGGGAGAAATAGCAATAACCTCAGATAAACAGATGACACTACTCTTATGGCAGAAAGCAAAGAGGAACTAACGAGCCTCTTGATGAAGGTGAAAGAGGAGAGTGAACAAGCTGGCCTAAAACTCAACATTCAAAAAATGAAGATCATGGCATCTGGTCCCATCACTTCATGGCAATTAGATGGTGGAAAAATGACAGTGACAGACTTTACTTTCTTGGGCTCCGAAATCACTGCAAATGGTGACTGCAGCCATGAATTTAAAAGATGCTTGCTCCTTGGAAGAAAAGCTATGAGAAACCTAGACAGTATATTCAAAAACAGAGACATTACTTTGCCAAAAAAGGCCTGTACATTCGAAGCTATGGTTTTTCCAGTAGTCATGTATGGATGTGAGAGTTGCACCATAAAGAAGGCTGAGCATGGAAGAATTGATGCTTTCCAACTTTGATGTTGGAGAAGACTCATGAGAGTCCCTTGGACAGCAATGAGATCAAACCAGTCAAACCTAAAAGAAATTAACCCTGAATATTCATTGGAAGGACTGATGCTGAAGCTCCAATACTTTGGCCACCTGATGCAAAGAGTGGACTCATTGGAAAAGACCCTGCTGGGAAAGACAGCACTTGAGGAGAAGGGGGCAACAGAGTTTGAGATGGTTGGATGGCATCACTGATTCAATGAACCTGAATTTGAGCAAACTCCAGGAGACTGTGAAGGACAGGGAAACCTGTTCATGCTGCACTCCATGGGGTCTCAGAGTCAGACATGACTGAGCAAAGGAACAACAACAACATACTGCTGATGTGGATATAAAACAATACAGACATTGTAGAAAAAAGAATGTCTCAAAAAATCTTAAATATTAGAATAATCAAATCATCCAACAATTTCAATCCTGGATATACATAACCAAATGAATTGAAAGCAGTCTCAAAGAGATATTTGTACACTGTGTTCTTAGCAGTATTATTCACAGTAGCTAAAATGTGGCGACAACTCGTGTCCATCAACAGACTGAATGGATAAGCCAATGCAGAATACGCATACAACAAAATGTTATTCAGCCTTAGAAAGGAAGGAAATTCTGACATATGCTACAACATAGATGAACTTTGAGGATACTATGCTAAATGAAATAAATAACTCACAGTAAGGCAAAAATATACTGTAAGATTCTACTTATAAGACATACTTATAATAGTCAAAATTATAGAAAATAGAATATTACCTGCCAGAGCTGGGGTGAGGGGGGTATAAGGAATTATCATTTAATGGGTACAGAGTTTCATTCTGCAGGAGTTATGGCAACAGTGGTAATGGCTACACAACATTATGAAGGTATTTAATAACATTGAACTGTATACTTATTGGTTACGATGTTAAATTTTATATGATTATATGTTTTTTTAATTAGAAAAATAAGGAGAGAACTATTATTTATTACTTACAAGTATCTTTAGAATCTTTCTCTACTATAAGGAAATTGTCCTGAAAATCAGAGCTAATGCTTATAGGTGTAGTTTCTGCAAAAAAGAGTTTATGGAACACTACTCAGTGAATTCATCCTCAAAGGACTTGAGAGGTCCTAGTTCAAAGCATAAGTGAACAATTGAACATTTATATGTTTTGAGGAAAAAAATGCACTTATGTTTATATCATGTTTACTTAATGTTATTCTTTACCTGACTTTTTCAATTAAGTAGGTAAAATCACTTCAGATAAGAGGGCTTCTAGGACTTCTCTGGTGGTCTAGTGGTTAAGACTCCACAGTCCCACTATAGGGGGTATGAGTTCAGTCACTGGTCGAAGAACTAAGATCCCACATGCTATACTATGCAGAGAAGATAGATAGATAGACAGATAGATAGATAGATAGAGATAGAGATATAAATATATATAAATGTATTTTTTAAAAAAAAGGACTTCTATGCACATTCAAAATACTGTATTAGGAACTTCAGAAAACAGGAAGATGCTGCCAAAGAGTTCACAACATCTTTGGGAGTTCATCATGTTCTATGGTTATATTCACAAATGATTAGTACATAGATAAGACAAGGCATGTATAATTAATGTGTCCATAAGGGCAATTCCAGTTAGTGTCTGTTATACTGATGTAACTATCAGTAGTACACTCTTCCACTCTGGAAAGTGTCCCACTTATACAATAAATTATATGGTTGGCCCCAACCATTACAGAAGAAAAAACAGGTTTTCAATAGCTTCTGAGTAGAATGAAGTCATGTCCATCTCATTGGAGAGGCTAATCTGAAAAGGCTCCATGAAGAAGCACTATTTGAGTAGCTACCACAAAAAATCTCTAAATGGATCATACATCTAGTCTTCTAGTAAGTGTAAAGTTTATAATACAGTAATATTGTCTATAATCACTATATTGTACATTAGATCTCCAGAACTTATTTATCTTATTTAAATTAATTCCAAGTTTGTACCCTGAAACAACAACTCCCAATTCACCCAACCCCAATCTCTGATAACCACCATTCTATTCTGTTTGGATTTTTTAAAAAATATTCCACATACAAGTGATGTTGTACAATATGTGTCTTTCTCTGCCTGACTTACCTCACAGTAATGTCCTCAACGTCCATCCATGTTGTCACAAATGGCAAGATTTCTTCCTTCTCGCAACTAACACTGTTCTCACTACAAAAAAAAAAAAAAGATAATTATGTGATGTGATAGAAATGTTAGCTAACTGGTTGTAATCATATTGCAATATATAAGTGAACCAAAATGACATATTCTATACCCAAACTAACATAATGTTATATATCAATTAATCTCAACAATATTTTTTAAAGTAATAGGAAGAAAATTACAAAAATCCTCTGCCATCCTGTTCTACCTCCTTCACTAATGATTCTCCAGCCACACCTGAGAAGAACTGCTCCTGGTGGGCTGTACCCTACAGTCAGTAGTTTCCAAAGTGTACTTTCCTCTGCACTTAAGCTGTTGTCTGAAAGGAGAAATGGGCCTTTAAACACCTCCATGCTCAGAAGGAATAAAGGACTATTTTCCTGAAGTGGCAAACTGCAAGGGGCTGGCAGCATTCAACAAAGAGTAAAGCACAAGTCATGTTTTCAGGGACCTATCAAAAGAAAGATATTTTTCTGGACTCAGGAATAAACTTTTTAAAATTCTTTTATCGTTTTAATTCTAGAAAAAATTTAAGACAAGTAAAGAAAATGTCAAAAGAGGAAACAAAACAAAATAGATCATAGACCTAAATGTAAAATGCAAAACCATTATTAGAAGATAATAAAAGAAAACATATGGCACTGGGTAGAACAATGACTTTTGAAATGAAACATCAAAAACGAGATCCAAGAAAGAAATAATTTATAAACTGAACATCATTAAAGTCAAAAATTTCTGTTCTACAAAAGACAGTATCAAGAGAATTAGAAGACAAGTCAAACTGGGAGGAAATACTTAACAACAGACACATTTTACACAGGACCATTATCCAAAAAAATACAAAGAACCCTTAAAGCCAACAATAAAAAAACAAACAACCCAATTTTAAAATGAGCAAAAGACCTGAAAAGACACCTCATTGAAGAAGATGTATTCTTTCCAGGCAAGAATACTCGAGTGGACTGCCATTTCCTTCTCACAATCCAATTTTAAAATGGGCAAAAGATCTGAACAGACACCTCATTGAAGATGATGTATTCTTTCCAGGCAAGGCTACTTGAGTGGACTGCCATTTCCTTCTCCAAGGCATCTGCCCAGCCCAGGGATTGAACCAGAATCTCCTGCTTGGCAAGCAGATTCTTTACCACTGAGCCACAAGGGTATCCTCTGTATGAATACTCCATGATTCCAACTATATGACAGTTCTGGAAAGGCAAAATTATAGAGACGATCTAAAAATCTGTGGTTTCTGGGATTAAAAAAGAGGAATAGATAAAGCACAGAAGATTTTTAGGGCAGAGAAAACACTGTTATTATAACAGATATACGGGCTTCCCAAGGGGCACAGTTGTAAAGAATTCAGGTGCCAATGCAGGAGACATGGGAGATGCAGGTTTGATCCCTTGGTCAGAAATATCCCCAGAAAAGGAAATGGCAACCACCTCACCTGGTGGGCTACAGTCCATAGGGTCCAACACAACTGAGGGACTAAGAACACATACAGTAACACATATATGTCACTATATTTTCATCCAAACGCATAAAAATGTACAACACCAATAGTGAACTCTAAGGCAAACTATGGACTTTTGGTGATTATGATTTCTCAAAAACTTCATAATTCCTTAAAAATTTTATCATTCTGAGGTGTGACACTGATGACAGGAGAGGCTAAGCTGGGGAAAAAAGTATATGAGACATCTCTGTAATTTCTTCTCAAAGTTGTGGTACACCCAAAACTACTATAAAAAATTATTAAGTCCTTGGTGATCTAATGTACAGCATAGAGATTCAGTTAATAATACTGTATCACATATGAGAAAGTTGGTGAGAGTAAATCTTAAAGTTCTCATCACAAGAAAAAAATTCTGGCTTCTCCCCAGCAGAAGGACAGTAGAAAGAAGGCTCTGGAAGCACTTGCCAGACCGTGTGGGTGGCTCACAGCCCTTCCCTGGACTACCAATGTCTCCAATGTCTGCCAATGTCTCCAACCATTCCAGGAATAGAGAACCCACCTTCTCTTCCAGAGGGCCGCTGGAGCACAAGACCGTGCAGATGCCAGTGCTGGTGCTGTGCTCGCTATCTGACTTCAGGTTGCTCATGGAGACAGAGGATTGACCCCTGGTCTGGAATCCTCAAACATGCGTGAGAGTAACTTGGGCCACAACTAGTGAACCTGTGCTCTAGAGCATGAAATCACAACCACTGAGCCCACATAGTACAAGAGCCTATGGTCTGAAGAAAGAGAAGCCACAACAATGAGAATACTGAGCCCCAAACAGCAAGAAGACCCTGCTTGCCACAACTGGAAAAGAAAGAAAAAAGAAAAAACAGTGCAAAAACAAAGACCCAGCACAGCCAAAAATAAGTAAAGTTTAAATTATTTTTAAAAAAAGAAAAGAATCCTGTAACTGAACAATCATTGAAGTAAATGAGAGTTTTCACAGCAATCACTCTGCAACACATACAGATATCAAATCATTGCATTCTACAACATCTACAATGTGATTTTGTATGTCTACTATAACTCAATAAAATAAAGTCTTATTATTAAAATATCACATGAGAAGAACACTGAAAGATAAATATGATTCTCACAGGTAAGAATGAGTTGTTCAAGCAAGGAGAGCACAGAAAGAACAAAAGAAATGGTCAGGTAGTTAGAAAATCTACAGAGTTCAAGATGGCAGAATCATGTAGGGAGAGCGGGTGAAGGCCCATAATGAGGACCTGAGTAAGAACCGATAGGCTTCAAAGCAACCAATCAGAGGAATGCTGCTACCATCCTATATTTGCATAGGCATTATCCGTGTAAATACACAGTTTCCTGATTGGTTCTGAGTGTAATCAATCAGGGCCTTTCTAACAACATCAGCCATGAAGGCCCATGAAAGGGGAATGTGAGGAGCTGACTGAAAACCCCTAGTTTTTCAGAGAACCAATGAGGCAAACACGGATACCATCCTCCATTCGCATAAAGCCTAATACGGGAAATATTTAGGCCAAAAGTGGAAAAGAGGCATCTCCTTGCAAAAGAGCCTGACATTGGTTAAAACAGACAGTAAAAAAACCCAGAATACCATAGAGGACAAGATGGATGAAGGGCATCACTGAGTCAATGGATATCAGTTTGACCAGGCTACCAAGAGATGGTGAAGGACACGGAAACTTGGTATGAGGCACTCTATGGAATCACAAAGAGTCAGACAGACAGAGTGACTGACCTGGACCTGGGAAAACACAAAACTCTCCCAGGATTAATTCTGGCTGTTAACGTGCAGAATACACTGATCATGTCACACATGAAAGCACATAACAGGGAAACTCAAGGACCTGATTGAGAACCGCTCCTCTTGGAGGCAACACTTTAAGCAAATGCAGGAGTCCTCCATAATTTCCATAGGGCCTGCTCCGGGTAAATACACACTCATCCCTGATGAGTTCCTGAGTAAAATCAATTAGCGGCACACTGATAACATCACCCATGAAGGCACGTGAAATGGGAAGCAAAAGACTTTCATCAACAGCGGTGCAAGTCCTTTGAGAAGAGTCTGAACAATCATTGAAGTAAATGAGAGTTTTCACAGTCTTAAAATACAGATATCAAATCATTGCATTCTACAACATCTACAATGTGATTTTGTATGTCTACTATAACTCAATAAAATAAAGTCTTATTATTAAAATATCACATGAGAAGAACACTGAAAGATAAATATGATTCTCACAGGTAAGAATGAGTTGTTCAAGCAAGGAGAGCACAGAAAGAACAAAAGAAATGGTCAGGTAGTTAGAAAATCTACAGAGTTCAAGATGGCAGAATCATGTAGGGAGAGCGGGTGAAGGCCCATAATGAGGACCTGAGTAAGAACCGATAGGCTTCAAAGCAACCAATCAGAGGAATGCTGCTACCATCCTATATTTGCATAGGCATTATCCGTGTAAATACACAGTTTCCTGATTGGTTCTGAGTGTAATCAATCAGGGCCTTTCTAACAACATCAGCCATGAAGGCCCATGAAAGGGGAATGTGAGGAGCTGACTGAAAACCCCTAGTTTTTCAGAGAACCAATGAGGCAAACACGGATACCATCCTCCATTCGCATAAAGCCTAATACGGGAAATATTTAGGCCAAAAGTGGAAAAGAGGCATCTCCTTGCAAAAGAGCCTGACATTGGTTAAAACAGACAGTAAAAAAACCCAGAATACCATAGAGGACAAGATGGATGAAGGGCATCACTGAGTCAATGGATATCAGTTTGACCAGGCTACCAAGAGATGGTGAAGGACACGGAAACTTGGTATGAGGCACTCTATGGAATCACAAAGAGTCAGACAGACAGAGTGACTGACCTGGACCTGGGAAAACACAAAACTCTCCCAGGATTAATTCTGGCTGTTAACGTGCAGAATACACTGATCATGTCACACATGAAAGCACATAACAGGGAAACTCAAGGACCTGATTGAGAACCGCTCCTCTTGGAGGCAACACTTTAAGCAAATGCAGGAGTCCTCCATAATTTCCATAGGGCCTGCTCCGGGTAAATACACACTCATCCCTGATGAGTTCCTGAGTAAAATCAATTAGCGGCACACTGATAACATCACCCATGAAGGCACGTGAAATGGGAAGCAAAAGACTTTCATCAACAGCGGAAAAGATGCAAGTCCTTTGAGAAGAGTCTGATGTTGGGGAAAACAGGCCATAAAAGGAGCACAGGCCCACAGAGGACCAGATGGAAGCAGGGCACCACTGAGTCTATGGACATCCGTGAGACCAGGCTACCAGGAGATGGTTAAGGACGGGAAAACCTGGTGTGAGGCAGTCAATAGAGTCACGAAGAGTCAGACAAGACACAGGCGTGGAACTGCAGCCCTATTGCTGGGCAACTCCTACTTGTCAGAGAAACCAATCAGGTGAAGGCTGCTACCATCAAGGTAAACACACTTCTTTCCCGATTGGTCCAGAGTGTTGTCAACCAACAGAACCTGATAAGGAAGAAATATATATATAGATATATGTGTGCCTATATATAGATAGAAACACACACACACACACACACATATACATATATAAATATATACATATAAATATATATATATACACATATACACATACACACACACACACACACACACACACATATATATATATATATATATGAGCGTCTCCTTGGCTTCCCTGGTGGTCCAGTGGGTAAGGACACCACTTTGCAGTGGAAGGGGCGCTGGTTCGATCCCTGGCCCGGGAAGATCCCACGTGCTGCCGAGGGCCTGGACTGATGTGTCCAAATACTGAGCGGAGCGCATGCACCCAGAGCCGGTGCTCTGCGACGAGAGAAGCCGCTGCGTTCGGAGGCCCAAACAGGCCAAAGGACAAAGATGGGTGAAAACAGATAAATGAAAGGCCAAGGGAAATGGTCCACCCCCACCTTCCCCAACCCACCCTCCTCCCGCCCACCTCCACCAACACCAAAAAAAAAAAAAGACACAGGCAGGGAACTGCAGCCGGGAAAAGAATCCCGCTGCCCGATTGGTCCTGGGTGGAATCAATCAGGGGCGGGGAAGCGGTACTGCTGGGCAATTCCTACTTCTCAGAGAAACCAATCACGTGAAGGCTGCTACCATCAGGGGAAACACACCTCTTTCCCGTCCAGACTGCTCTCAATCAATGGGACCTGATAACAGAAACCATGATGGCCCATGAAACACGACCTCAAGGACCTGACTGCGAACTGCTAGTCTAGGCGGCAACCAATCCGGCGTACCCGGTTACCATCCCTCATTTGCATATGGCCTAACCCGGGCATTGCTTAGCACAACCGTGGAAAAGAGGCAGCTTTTTGGAAATAGCCGGACGCTGGCTAAAACAGGCAGTAAAAGAAGCAGGGGAACACAGAGGACGAGAGGGACGAAGGGCTTCACTGAGTCGATGGCTATCCGTTTGAGCTGGCTACCTGAGACGGTTAGGGACAGGGAGGCCTATTGTGCTGCAATCAGTGGAGTCACAAAGAATCATATAGGGTAGAGGGTCTGAACTGTACCCTGGGAAAACACACATTCTGCCAGGATTGGTCCTGGCTGTTACCATACACGGTACACTGATCGTGTCACCCGCAAAGGAACATAACGGGAACTCAAGCATCTGATTGAGAATTGCTACTCTTGGAGCCAACCCCTTAGCCAAACGTGGGTACCCTTCACGATTTGCATAGGGCCTAACACAATCACCCCTGATTGATCCTGAATAAAATCAATCAGGAGCATACTGATATGAAAACAGACAGAAAAAGGAACAGGGGACCACTGAGTCTATGGACATTCGTGCAACCAGGCTACCAGGAGATGGTTAAGGACAGGAAAAACTGGTGTGAGGCAGTCAGTGGAGTCACAAAGTCAGACAAGCCACCGGCACAGAACTGCAGCCCGGAAAACAAACCCCGTTCCCTGATTGGTCCTTTGTGGAGTCAATCAGCAGCATGCTGACGGCATTGCACATTAAGGCCCATAAAAGGGGAAGCGGTACTGTTGGGTAACGCCTACTCTTCAGAGAACCAATCAGGTGAATGCTGGTACAATCCTATATTTACATATGCCCTCCTCCAGCTAAACACACACTCTTCTCTAATTTTTCTTGTGTAAAATCAATCAGGGACATTCTGATAACATCACCCATGAAGGCACATGAAACACGACCTCAAGGACCTGACTGCGAACTGCTAGTCTAGGCGGCAACCAATCCGGCGTACCCGGTTACCATCCCTCATTTGCATATGGCCTAACCCGGGCATTGCTTAGCACAACCGTGGAAAAGAGGCAGCTTTTTGGAAATAGCCGGACGCTGGCTAAAACAGGCAGTAAAAGAAGCAGGGGACCACAGAGGACGAGAGGGACGAAGGGCTTCACTGAGTCGATGGCTATCCGTTTGAGCTGGCTACCTGAGACGGTTAGGGACAGGGAGGCCTATTGTGCTGCAATCAGTGGAGTCACAAAGAATCATATAGGGTAGAGGGTCTGAACTGTACCCTGGGAAAACACACATTCTGCCAGGATTGGTCCTGGCTGTTACCATACACGGTACACTGATCGTGTCACCCGCAAAGGAACATAACGGGAACTCAAGCATCTGATTGAGAATTGCTACTCTTGGAGGCAACCCCTTAGCCAAACGTGGGTACCCTTCACGATTTGCATAGGGCCTAACACACAATCACCCCTGATTGATCCTGAATAAAATCAATCAGGAGCATACTGATATGAAAACAGACAGAAAAAGGAACAGGGGACCACTGAGTCTATGGACATTCGTGCAACCAGGCTACCAGGAGATGGTTAAGGACAGGAAAAACTGGTGTGAGGCAGTCAGTGGAGTCACAAAGTCAGACAAGCCACCGGCACAGAACTGCAGCCCGGAAAACAAACCCCGTTCCCTGATTGGTCCTTTGTGGAGTCAATCAGCAGCATGCTGACGGCATTGCACATTAAGGCCCATAAAAGGGGAAGCGGTACTGTTGGGTAACGCCTACTCTTCAGAGAACCAATCAGGTGAATGCTGGTACAATCCTATATTTACATATGCCCTCCTCCAGCTAAACACACACTCTTCTCTAATTTTTCTTGTGTAAAATCAATCAGGGACATTCTGATAACATCACCCATGAAGGCACATGAAAGGGGACATCAAGGACCAGATTGAGAATCCCTAGTCTAGTTGGGAACCA
The DNA here is from genome assembly GCA_022376925.1 of Tragulus kanchil. Taxonomy (NCBI): domain Eukaryota; kingdom Metazoa; phylum Chordata; class Mammalia; order Artiodactyla; family Tragulidae; genus Tragulus; species Tragulus kanchil. Next base: position 56,751,991 of record JAIOJX010000001.1, on the reverse strand, counting down.
ATGAGGTGAGCACCAGTACAATCCATCATTTGCATACGGCCTACCCCGGCATTACTTTGGACAACAGTAGAAAAGCGGCCACTCCTTGGAAAAGAACCTGACATTGGGCAAAACAGACAGTAAAGATGCAGGGAACCACAGAGGACGAGAGGGACGAAGGGAATCACTGAGTCAATGGCTATCAGTTTCAGCTGGCTACCTAAGATGGTTAGGGACAAGGAAGCCTATTGTGCTGTAATCCATGGGGTCAAAGTGAGGCAGATAGGACAGAGGGTCTGAACTGTACCCTGGGAAAACACTCATTCTCCCAGGATTGGTCCTGGTTGTAACCAGGCAGTGGCATGCTGACAGTATCACTCATGAATGCAAAAATAGGGGAACTCAACGATCTGATTAACAAATGCTAGTCTTGGCCACAACCCATTAGGTGAATGTAGGTACCATCCCAAATTTCCATAGAGACTAAGGCTGGTAAACCACCCAACTGTCTGATCTGTCCTGACTGCAGTCAGGGGCATTTTGACAGCATCACCCATCATGGTCCATAGAAGGGGAAGCATTGCCTCTTGGCAACTCCTGCTCTTCAGAGAAACCAATCAGGTGAACGCTGACACCATCCCATATTTACATAGGACCTAATCAGGGTAAACACACACTCATCCTTGATCGTTTCTGAGTAAAATCAATCAGGGTATTCTCATAACTTCTCCCATGAAGGTACATGGTTTGAGGACCTGATTAAGAGGCCTTAGTCTAGGAGGGAACTAATGAGGCAAATACAGGTACCATCTCCAATTTGCACATGTCATAATCCACAAAATACTTTGGCTAACAGTTCAAAAGAGGCAACTCCTTGGAAAAGAGCCTGATGTTGGGTAAAACAGACAGTAAAAGTAGCACGGGACCACAGAGGACAAGGTGGATGAAGGGTAACACTGAATCAATGGACATCAGTTTGACCAGGCTACCAAGAGTTGGTGAAGGATGGGGAAACCTGGTGTGAGGCAGTCAATGGAGTCACATAGAGTCAGACAGGAAAGAGGGAGTGAACTGAACCTAGGAAAACACACACCCTTCCCTGACTGCTCCTGTGTGTAACGAACCTGAGGCATGCTGATACTGTCACCTATTTTGCCTAGGGAATAGCAAATCAGTCTCCAGGTAGACAAAACCAAAGTATAAATCCAAGTAGGAGTCCAAGTAAAGTTGCTCTGGCCTCAAGGGTGGACCTGTCTTTACACCGTGGGTGTCTGCCTTCTCCAACTTGTGCTGTGGAACTGTTGAGCTGTCAGTAAGCTTGGCTGTCACTAAGCAGACCTGTCCCTGACACTAGAACTAAGTCGAGTTGTCAGTGCATGAGTGTTCATTCGTGTCTGACTTTTGCTGAACCCCATGGACTGTATTTCCCCAGGCTTCTTTGTCCATGGGATGCTCTCTTCCAGGGGCTCTCCCTGCCCCAGGGCTTGATCCTGCTTCTCTTATGTTTCCTGCATTGCAGATGGATTCTTTTCCACTGGCGCCACTCGGAAAGAAGTTGTAACTGAGATGAAACTAGGCTGTCATTCTTCATACATCTTGCCTGTTTGAGCTGCAAGTGATCTGTGGTCAAATAGCCTAAACTCAAATTGCCAACTTAGGTTTATCCATCATGTGGCTGACTCTGAATAATGAGGTAAAGAATGAGAACTTGATTCTCCAGGCATTAGGAAGGAGCAAATGGTTTTTGAGCTGAATGTGTTTTAGGGGCTTCCAAGGTGGTGCTAGTGGTAAAGAGTCAGCCTGCAATGCAGGAGACAAAGGAGACTGGGGTTTGATCCCTGTGTTGGGAAGATCCCCTGGAGGATGGCGTGACAACGCACTCCAGTATTCTTGCCTGGAAAATCCCAAGGACAGAGGAGCCTAGGGGCTGGAAGTGACCAAGCACGCACACGTATTTCAGCATAGATATAATGTACATAAGTGACTGCCTTACCCTTTCACTCCCACCCTGTAACGAATTAATAACAGTAGCTATATGACATGAATTAGCTCTATAGACAGGCAAACTTTGGGCCAATTACTTACTACTGTTGGGTACTTCTAAGGCATCTTAAGGTACTGGTTTCATGTTTGCTTCCTCAAGGAAGACTGAGCTTACTTCCTTACCAGTGTTCTTTATCTTGGATTGGTTACTTTAAGGATATGCTAAACTGAAAATTTTTATAAACAGTTTAGTGTAGTTAATGGAATGATTTGTGGACTCATTTAAAATCACTGATCTACAGTTGTGTCCTAGATCAAGTAAAGTTGCTCTGGCCTCAAGGGTGGACCTGTCTTTACACCGTGGGTGTCTGCCTTCTCCAACTTGTGCTGTGGAACTGTTGAGCTGTCAGTAAGCTTGGCTGTCACTAAGCAGACCTGTCCCTGACACTAGAACTAAGTCGAGTTGTCAGTGCATGAGTGTTCATTCGTGTCTGACTTTTGCTGAACCCCATGGACTGTATTTCCCCAGGCTTCTTTGTCCATGGGATGCTCTCTTCCAGGGGCTCTCCCTGCCCCAGGGCTTGATCCTGCTTCTCTTATGTTTCCTGCATTGCAGATGGATTCTTTTCCACTGGCGCCACTCGGAAAGAAGTTGTAACTGAGATGAAACTAGGCTGTCATTCTTCATACATCTTGCCTGTTTGAGCTGCAAGTGATCTGTGGTCAAATAGCCTAAACTCAAATTGCCAACTTAGGTTTATCCATCATGTGGCTGACTCTGAATAATGAGGTAAAGAATGAGAACTTGATTCTCCAGGCATTAGGAAGGAGCAAATGGTTTTTGAGCTGAATGTGTTTTAGGGGCTTCCAAGGTGGTGCTAGTGGTAAAGAGTCAGCCTGCAATGCAGGAGACAAAGGAGACTGGGGTTTGATCCCTGTGTTGGGAAGATCCCCTGGAGGATGGCGTGACAACGCACTCCAGTATTCTTGCCTGGAAAATCCCAAGGACAGAGGAGCCTAGGGGCTGGAAGTGACCAAGCACGCACACGTACTTTCAGCATAGATATAATGTACATAAGTGACTGCCTTACCCTTTCACTCCCACCCTGTAACGAATTAATAACAGTAGCTATATGACATGAATTAGCTCTATAGACAGGCAAACTTTGGGCCAATTACTTACTACTGTTGGGTACTTCTAAGGCATCTTAAGGTACTGGTTTCATGTTTGCTTCCTCAAGGAAGACTGAGCTTACTTCCTTACCAGTGTTCTTTATCTTGGATTGGTTACTTTAAGGATATGCTAAACTGAAAATTTTTATAAACAGTTTAGTGTAGTTAATGGAATGATTTGTGGACTCATTTAAAATCACTGATCTACAGTTGTGTCCTAGATCAAGAAATAAAAGCACTCTGAGCCTATTTCCTCACCTGTAAAATATCAGTAAGAGTGCATATGTTCTCAGTTGTGTCTGACTCTTTGTGACCCCATGAACTGTAGCCCATCAGGGGCTCTTTTCTTGGGATTTTCCAGGCAAGAATACTGGAGTGCATTGCCATTTCTTCCTCCAGGGCATCTTCCCATCCCAGGAATTGAACCCAGGTGTCTTGCAGGCAAATTTACCACTGAGCCACCTGGGAAGCCCATCAGTAAGAGTACCCAATATTACATAGTTCTTGTGGGCATTATATTAGAAAAGGCTTAGAACATAGCTAATAAACAGTTGCTATAATTTATATAGAGATAAATTTTAGCAGATTCTTCAGAGTAGCTGAAATAACACCATCTCTAACATCATGTCTTTGAGAAAATATTTTCCAGCGGGAAGCAGGGGACATCTTACAAAAGAACTCATTCATTCACCTTTCATTCATTCGTTCATTCTAAGTTGAAACCTTTATAAAAATCTACTTTTATCCTGAAATTCTTCAGAGACAACAAAGCATCTATTTTGCTTCTGTGTCTTTGGCAAGCTCACCATGTCTGTAATTCATTAGTGTCACAAGATTGACTGAAATATTTTGGTCTCTATCTCTGTTGAAAGAAATATTGCCCTCCTTACAGTGTAAAACATTAAATGCATTTTGAGATCTTTCTTCTTTTAAAAATTCTGTTCTGATTATACTTAACATATCCGATAGTAACCAGCAGAGGTGCCACACTTGGCTGAGACAAACATATTCATAAACCACAAAAATTCTATGCAGGAGGCTTAATGACTCCATCCTCAAAGCTCATTCCAGGAGAGCATCTTACAGGTGTCTCAGCACTGCTAAGGACTTGGCAGAACTATTCCTTCACTCCCACAGGGCTCTCACTTCTACCTAGCACCCTTTAATCTTGTCCCCCTTGGCCCATATGACCTGTTGGTGAGGAGCCCTCTAAGCCTGTGCCAGAACCTAAATTCCTGTCCCCTCCCACAGGGCTTCTTACTCATTTAAAATCACTGATCTACAGTTGTGTCCTAGATCAAGAAATAAAAGCACTCTGAGCCTATTTCCTCACCTGTAAAATATCAGTAAGAGTGCATATGTTCTCAGTTGTGTCTGACTCTTTGTGACCCCATGAACTGTAGCCCATCAGGGGCTCTTTTCTTGGGATTTTCCAGGCAAGAATACTGGAGTGCATTGCCATTTCTTCCTCCAGGGCATCTTCCCATCCCAGGAATTGAACCCAGGTGTCTTGCAGGCAAATTTACCACTGAGCCACCTGGGAAGCCCATCAGTAAGAGTACCCAATATTACATAGTTCTTGTGGGCATTATATTAGAAAAGGCTTAGAACATAGCTAATAAACAGTTGCTATAATTTATATAGAGATAAATTTTAGCAGATTCTTCAGAGTAGCTGAAATAACACCATCTCTAACATCATGTCTTTGAGAAAATATTTTCCAGCGGGAAGCAGGGGACATCTTACAAAAGAACTCATTCATTCACCTTTCATTCATTCGTTCATTCTAAGTTGAAACCTTTATAAAAATCTACTTTTATCCTGAAATTCTTCAGAGACAACAAAGCATCTATTTTGCTTCTGTGTCTTTGGCAAGCTCACCATGTCTGTAATTCATTAGTGTCACAAGATTGACTGAAATATTTTGGTCTCTATCTCTGTTGAAAGAAATATTGCCCTCCTTACAGTGTAAAACATTAAATGCATTTTGAGATCTTTCTTCTTTTAAAAATTCTGTTCTGATTATACTTAACATATCCGATAGTAACCAGCAGAGGTGCCACACTTGGCTGAGACAAACATATTCATAAACCACAAAAATTCTATGCAGGAGGCTTAATGACTCCATCCTCAAAGCTCATTCCAGGAGAGCATCTTACAGGTGTCTCAGCACTGCTAAGGACTTGGCAGAACTATTCCTTCACTCCCACAGGGCTCTCACTTCTACCTAGCACCCTTTAATCTTGTCCCCCTTGGCCCATATGACCTGTTGGTGAGAGAGCCCTCTAAGCCTGTCAAACAGCACTAGACAGTCTTGCTATGAATTACCTGTGCAAATGCTCCAGGCATTTCTGGGGTTATGGAACTGCAACCAGATGTTTCCACGTTCACACTTTCAATTTCAATAAGCTGATGTGCCACATTTATTCCCCTATCCAAAGACATGGGGAGAGAGGTTGTGAAGGGAAAGGAAAATGGTGCTTGTCAGTGCATAGAGCAACATATCTTAGTGGAAAATGAAAGGCTCTTGGAGATCCAGATACCTGTGTTTGATGACAATTTCATCACTCACAATGTTATCCTGGGCAATTAACATCACATTCTGGAGCCCTTAATTTTCTCATCTGGAAAATGGGATAATAATAGTACCTGCCTCATAGGTTTGTTGAAGGAATTAAATTAAAAGAGAAAAAGAAAACTACAAAGCATAGCACATAACAGACACTAAACCAATATTTAATTCTTTTTGTGATTTGCAGGTTTCTACTGTCAAAGAAGAGCACTTCTCGGGCTATTTCCTATGCATAACCCCTCTAATATTGCAACTAAGCACTGTATAGAATGATTTTTTTTATGTTGCATGGGAAGCATTTGTGTGTTTTTAATCTTGCTTCTTAAAGTACTGACCTTAAAAAGGTAAGAATCATCTTGGTGCCCCCTTGGAAAGGGTATTTCTCTCAATCTCTTCCCAGTCTTATACAACATGTCACTCTTCCAAACCAACCTGAAATTGCAACAGAACTCTCATACTGATTGCCCACCCTGAAATTTTCTCTTGTCCCAGTAAGAGCTTTACCTCCTCAGATTCCTATGTTAATTTATATGCTTTATGTTTGAAAGTCTGAATAGTATTTTATGTACAGAAAAGACTTTTTAATGGACTTTTCTCTTTTATAATCAGTTTCCCTATTCCCCAATCCACTCACCTTACCCACTCCAGTTCCAAACACCCATTCCCCCATAAGAGCATGCTATGATGATGTAAGCAGTGAGCAAACTGTAGCCAAACAATTCATCCTGGTTCTACTACTTCCAAATGATGGTCATCAGTCACTCCTAAACAAATATTTAGATGGCTGTTGACCACTTATTATGGACTCATAGTTGCCAATATCTTTACTGATTATGTTTTGTGCATGTACTCTAGCCATCTGTTGAACTGCTTAACTGATGGTGGTTGGTGGTCTACTCACTAAGTTGTGTCCAATTCTTGTGACCCCCATGGACTATAGCTCACCAGATTCCTGTCCGTGAAATTTTCCAGGCAAGAATATTCAAGTGAATGGCCATTTCATTCTCCAGGGGATCTTGCTGACCTAGGAATCGAACCTGCATCTCCTGCATTGCAAGAAGAGTTTTAAGGCAAACATCAGGGATAGGAAAATAAAACCAAAGAGTATAGTAGTGTGGAGCAATTAAACAGAAGATCTAGGCACAAGTCCTCAGTTCCAAACTCCTTTACATTAAAGCATCGATAATTTTATATACATAAATCATGAGCATGTTGAAGACATTTCTATCTAGAGAAACATTTTCTTTAATTGCATAGTATATGAAATTTTAGCATGGTTTCAGAAAGTGAACTGAATAGCACCTGTCTGTAAAAATAAAATGATAATTTCGGCTTCAGTTATGATATTGTTTATCTATATCTAATCCTACAAATCAGTTTGGAAAGAAACACATAAAATCCAGAAGTGGGAGTGTTAAAACTATTTGTCTTTAATCATTTTCCCCACCCCTGTAGATCAGTGGTAAATTATAAGTCCTACTATATAGTACATAATCCCACATTTTCTTAAATGGAGGCTACAAAATATAATTTAGTCCTTTCTAGATGTTCCAATGTCTTTAAAATTAATGCATAAAATGACTGCATTATGCTATACATACCATAATACAAAATCATAATACAGTATAATACTAATAGTGTCAATCAATGTTAAGTGACCCTAGACAGTGGTACTTTTTGAGATTTTTTTTAAATGACTTATTTCATTATTTTCTTCTTCACTTATACAAGTATAAGCTATCATTTCTTACTGTTGCCAGTTTCCCCTTAAGCAGATTCTCTGATTCAAGCATTTGTTCATTCAAAAATATTATCAATCTCATGTCAGACACCATGCTGGACACTGGTGATGTGACAATAAGAGATACAGTCTTCATCTGCTTACTGATGGTGGTTGGTTTGGTCATACCTATCTTTACTGATTATGTTTTGTGCATGTACTCTAGCCATCTGTTGAACTGCTTAACTGATGGTGGTTGGTGTACTCACTAAGTTGTGTCCAATTCTTGTGACCCATGGACTATAGCTCACCAGATTCCTGTCCGTGAAATTTTCCAGGCAAGAATATTCAAGTGAATGGCCATTTCATTCTCCAGGGGATCTTGCTGACCTAGGAATCGAACCTGCATCTCCTGCATTGCAAGAAGAGTTTTAAGGCAAACATCAGGGATAGGAAAATAAAACCAAAGAGTATAGTAGTGTGGAGCAATTAAACAGAAGATCTAGGCACAAGTCCTCAGTTCCAAACTCCTTTACATTAAAGCATCGATAATTTTATATACATAAATCATGAGCATGTTGAAGACATTTCTATCTAGAGAAACATTTTCTTTAATTGCATAGTATATGAAATTTTTAGCATGGTTTCAGAAAGTGAACTGAATAGCACCTGTCTGTAAAAATAAAATGATAATTTCGGCTTCAGTTATGATATTGTTTATCTATATCTAATCCTACAAATCAGTTTGGAAAGAAACACATAAAATCCAGAAGTGGGAGTGTTAAAACTATTTGTCTTTAATCATTTTCCCCACCCCTGTAGATCAGTGGTAAATTATAAGTCCTACTATATAGTACATAATCCCACATTTTCTTAAATGGAGGCTACAAAATATAATTTAGTCCTTTCTAGATGTTCCAATGTCTTTAAAATTAATGCATAAAATGACTGCATTATGCTATACATACCATAATACAAAATCATAATACAGTATAATACTAATAGTGTCAATCAATGTTAAGTGACCCTAGACAGTGGTACTTTTTGAGATTTTTTTTAAATGACTTATTTCATTATTTTCTTCTTCACTTATACAAGTATAAGCTATCATTTCTTACTGTTGCCAGTTTCCCCTTAAGCAGATTCTCTGATTCAAGCATTTGTTCATTCAAAAATATTATCAATCTCATGTCAGACACCATGCTGGACACTGGTGATGTGACAATAAGAGATACAGTCCCTAACAGAGACCTGGGAACCCACAGTGCAGTGGAAGGACTGTCAAGTGAAGAGGCTTTTTTTTTTAATTTTGGCCTCTTTTATTGGTTTTTCATTTATTATTTATTTTCATCTGTCTTTATTCTTTGACCTGTGTCGGCCTCCCATTGCAGTGGCTGTTCTCATTGCAGAGCACCTGTTCTGGGTGCATGTGCTCCAGAGCACTGGCTCATAATTGGACACACAAGTCCAGCTGCTTTGTGGCATGTGGCATCTTTCCGGGCCAGGGACCAAACTGGTGCCCCCTGCACTGCAAGGTAGACTTTCTACCCACTGGACCACCAGGGAAGCCTTGAATAGGCAATTTTAATACCATACAAAAGATGCTAAAATAAAAGTAATCACAGAGTACTGAAGGGACATATCTCATCTAAATGGAGCAGGGGACAAGTCAGAGATGTCTGTGAAGTCTTCCTGAAAGAAGTTATGACTGAGTTGAGTTTTGAAGGAGGATAAGCAGGAGTTACCCAAAATGTAGAGGGTAAAAGAGTGACTTAAGATCGTGCTGTAGCATATGCTTATATGGTAATCTAAGCAAGAAGCAAAGTGGTTTTCAATGGTAGTAACAGTTCGGAAGGACAGAGATTAGAGAGATATTTGGGGGATATTATACAACACAACTTAATCATTGAATGTTGGAATGAGGGAGGAGCAGAGTCTAGGAATAAGCTTGGGTCAAAGGGTGAATAAAGGAATCATCAAGTTGTATAAAAAATACAGAAGGAAGGAAGTGTGAAGAGGAAGTTAGATTTAGCTTTAGGCTAGGTGGGTATTTTCAGCAGGGGATTATATATATATGGGATCAAATACTTGAGACACAAAGATGTCAAACTTTTACTCTCCTGTGGGTGAAAGAAACAGAGAACCATGTTCATTTAATCTGTGCATAAAATAAGAAAAACAATTCTGACCAAGGACCTAAGAAGCTTCTATATGAAGAAAGAGTTTTATGGTGATGACTTCTTAAACAGATTTTGTATGTCTAATTGGCATATTAAACTTACAGGTACAAAACAGTAGTCTTGATTTCCACTGTCAAGCCAACATAGTCTATCAGAGAGTCCCATCTTACTTTTTTTACAGCATTTGTCTCCTTATGAGAATCATTTGTATGTTGCTTTATTGATTGTTTATTGCCTGTTTCACATTCCCCTAAACACACATACGAGAACATTAGAGAGTGGAAATATTATCTGTCACGTTCACATTTGTATTCATGTCTCTTACAGTAGTTCTTAGTATCTAGTAATTGCTCAATAAATATTTGTTAAAAGTTCAATGAATATAAATGTTTTTATTATTCAGAGGCTTTTTTGTTTCATACTCCCTGGTTCTGGATGACGTTGTTTAATACAACAGAGACTGTATTTCTCTGTGTGTATGTCATGAGATTACAAAATCATGAGACTTATATATTTATGTGGTTCATAAACTGACTCTGAATGCATATACAGACTTACCCAGAAAATTACATTTTTACAGAATGGATAGATATAAAATGCAGTCTGCAAAAACAGATTTTTCAGAAACTAGTCATTTGCCCTATGAACATACTGAAAATTCTAATTTATTTAAACAACGATAGAAGAATAAACTTTCTGATTTTGTATAATTTTGCAATACACTGAAGTACAATAAAAGACAAGTTGTAAAAATATCACTTAAGTCTTCAACACTTATGTTTTGAAAATTTTACTCCTGCCCCCAGAGGAATCCATTAAAATTGAATTTCCCTTGAGTTTTCAGATCAAGCAGATCACGGTTTCATTTATAGGCACCCTCTTGTCTGCAAGTTCATCCTCTGGCTATTACCCTGTGGATAGGTGCACTAACAGAAATCACAAGGACTTTTCCAGCCCTCACCTCAAAGAAAAGATCAATGGATCAAATGCCATCTCTACAAAGGAGGGATTTTAAACAAACTACCCCAAACCACTGGCATCTGCCCACAATTCCGGGTGACTTCCCCAGAAACATGGGTCTCCTGGAGACTGCTCTTAGATGCTGCCACAGACCTTGGAATGAATTACAGTTCGACTTAGTTATGAGATTACGTATCTTTGGAGGGATTCAGGTTCCCTTGCAAACACTTCTCTTGCTGCTTGTACACCTGGTTATATCAAAGAGGGTAATGAATTAAGGAGGTTAATTCCCATATGAGTGACATAAGGATACACTCTTCAGAGGTTTCCCTATTGACAAATATCCCCACAGAGCAGCTGTTACACGAGTCTATAAAAATCATCCGGCTAATCAATAGAAGAATTTCAATGATCAAAATTTTATTCAGGGATTAGAATATCAATCATTATTCTAACCAAGGCTTTGTCTTTTCCTATCAGAGCCAGAGACACTTGCTAAGTGTGTGTACATGAGTGGATGAGGCGGGGTTCATGAACCCGTATCTGATACAATTGTTTGCATAGTGTATTTATCTCATTGGATAAAAGCTTTCCCTGCAAGAAGTAAATCCCGAAAGAATTCTATTCCCCATACAAAGAATGACAGATTCACAGTCAGAAGTGCTCTCACGTGAGATAAAATTGTACACACTGCTCTGTTTGCTACAGATTCAATCAGCAGGAAAAGAGGTAATGTAAATGCTACTCTGCTGAAACCCCTTATAGAAGACAGCTGGAAAACGTGGCCTTGAAAGCCTCATGTCAGCTGTGGAAACATACCAAATCCAAGGTTATCTCCATAGCAAGAAGTTTTCCTTTACTGGGAACTTAGCTCTGCTTAATCCACTAATATCAGCTTCTATTTGATAGTTTATAGACATGATAGTGTTTCATTCTGCTTTGTTAGGCACAGAGGAAATAGGCCCAGGATGATACATCATGAAATGTTGACAACTCTATCTCCAGCATCTTGGCCTAAGCCAGTCTCATTGCCAGTCTGGATTATTGTCACAGCCTCTTTACTGATGCTCCCAGTGCTGGCCTTGCTCTCCCACCTCATTCTATGCCCAACACTACAAGCAGAGGGATCCTGTTCAAATAAAAGTCAGAATAAGTTATTCTTTTCCTCAAACACCCCATTCCAAATTGATGGCTATACTACCTGAAGTAAAAGCCAATTCTAGCACAAAGTAGCAGGGCTGGGATTTTAGCCCATTCTGTCTCCAGAACTCACTCCCTTAGACACAGCTTCTCCAAAGCTTTGAACTTTTTAATGGCCTCCAATTAGTTCCTATCTTACACCGCAAGGCGGTGTCCTTACCCAGTGGACCACCAGGGAAGCCCAGTTCCTAACTTATCTACTGTTCCCACAATAGATTTATATCCTCCTGTTGTTGGGCTTCCCAGGTGGCACTAGTGGTAAAGAACCCACCTGCCAATGTAGAAGACATAAGAGAGGCAGATTCGATCCCCAGCAAGGGAAGATCCCCTGAGAAGGGCACAGCACTCCAGTATTCCTGCCTGGAGAATCCCATGAACAGAGGAGCCTGGTGGGCTATGGTCCATAGGGTCTCAAAGACTTGGACACAACTGAAGTGACTTAGCATGCATGCATCCTGTTGCTGTCTCCTTCCATCTAGGCTTCTCTTTTCCTGCCTGTGGCACATATGGAGAGCCTTTCCTTGCAAATTCCCCACCATCTATCCTTGAGCATCATGTACTCACCAGGCATTCATTCATCCATACGAGATATATATATATGGACCAACTACTACAATGCCAGGCACAGGGACTGTAAAGGTGAACTCTGCCCTTGATCTAAGAGCTCACAGTTTAGTGAAACACAAATGAATATTTGCCTGCTAACAGAAAGGCGTCAGCCGAGAGGAATCTTAGAGACCAGAGCCATGATCTCACTGAGGTGACGGCTAGTTAATGTGCTAAACATCTGCCCTCTCAGATTAAAAATGTGCATTTTTTAAAAGAACTCTTCCAGAGAAAATGATTGAACCTTGGCCTAGAAGAGTGATGCTAATGGCAGCAACTTCAGGTTCTGTAGCAAGCTGATAGATTTGACACATTAAACGGGGTTCTTTAAGAAGACTCTCAATTAACGTCAGGTAGGCTAGGTAAAAGGGCCCCAATGGTCACTATAAAGTCACTTGAAAGGGCTCAAATCAAACTCAGAATAAGTTATTCTTTTCCTCAAACACCCCATTCCAAATTGATGGCTATACTACCTGAAGTAAAAGCCAATTCTAGCACAAAGTAGCAGGGCTGGGATTTTAGCCCATTCTGTCTCCAGAACTCACTCCCTTAGACACAGCTTCTCCAAAGCTTTGAACTTTTTAATGGCCTCCAATTAGTTCCTATCTTACACCGCAAGGCGGTGTCCTTACCCAGTGGACCACCAGGGAAGCCCAGTTCCTAACTTATCTACTGTTCCCACAATAGATTTATATCCTCCTGTTGTTGGGCTTCCCAGGTGGCACTAGTGGTAAAGAACCCACCTGCCAATGTAGAAGACATAAGAGAGGCAGATTCGATCCCCAGCAAGGGAAGATCCCCTGAGAAGGGCACAGCACTCCAGTATTCCTGCCTGGAGAATCCCATGAACAGAGGAGCCTGGTGGGCTATGGTCCATAGGGTCTCAAAGACTTGGACACAACTGAAGTGACTTAGCATGCATGCATCCTGTTGCTGTCTCCTTCCATCTAGGCTTCTCTTTTCCTGCCTGTGGCACATATGGAGAGCCTTTCCTTGCAAATTCCCCACCATCTATCCTTGAGCATCATGTACTCACCAGGCATTCATTCATCCATACGAGATATATATATATGGACCAACTACTACAATGCCAGGCACAGGGACTGTAAAGGTGAACTCTGCCCTTGATCTAAGAGCTCACAGTTTAGTGAAACACAAATGAATATTTGCCTGCTAACAGAAAGGCGTCAGCCGAGAGGAATCTTAGAGACCAGAGCCATGATCTCACTGAGGTGACGGCTAGTTAATGTGCTAAACATCTGCCCTCTCAGATTAAAAATGTGCATTTTTAACAGAACTCTTCCAGAGAAAATGATTGAACCTTGGCCTAGAAGAGTGATGCTAATGGCAGCAACTTCAGGTTCTGTAGCAAGCTGATAGATTTGACACATTAAAACGGGGGTTCTTTAAGAAGACTCTCAATTAACGTCAGGTAGGCTATTGCTCATTCTGACTATGCAAAGGGCATCTCCTGAAATGGTCACTATAAAGTCAACGTTTTTCAGGGGCTAGTGAACAGGGCAGGTACCCGTCTTCAAGACTGCGAATTTTGTACCCCATGTACACCTGTTTCAGGGCTGGTTCTAATTCGTTTAACAGTAAACCAAAATACAACATGTATAACTGTGGAGACTACAAGACAGAAATTCTGGGAGAACACACATGCGATCAGTTTGACCAAAATCAGATGATTCTGAAAGTAAATGGTAATGATGATGTAAAGCTGAGAGTTATGAAACTACACTGAAATGGTAGTGTATTAATATGGTAGGTACCAAAATGCAACACTGAATATATATGTTTTCCTTTTTATTTTCTGGTATTTGAATAAATAATTTTAAAAGTACTTATCCTAAAGCTAGGTAACCACTCAAGAGAAAGGAAAACTTACATTCATGCAAAAACTTATACAGAAATGCTTAAAGCTATTATTATAATGCTTTATTGATAATAGGTATAAATAATTTAAAAACCTTTCAGTGTATTCATGGTTAAACAAACTATGGTACATGATACCATAACTGTATGGTGCATGATCCTTAACTATAAAAAGGAAGGAACTATCAATACACACAACTTGGATGAATCTTAAATGCATTTCACTAAGTTAAAGAAGCCAAGTTCAAAAGGCTATACATCATATGATTCCATTTATATGACACTCTGAACAAAAAAGAAAACCATATGTATGAAAAATAGGTCAGTGGTTGCCAAGAGTTAGGGATGTGACATAAGTTTGACCTCAATGGAACATCATGAGGGATTATTTGGAGTGGTGAGACTCTCCTATGTGTGAGACCAGTGGATACATTACTACATGCATTTGTCAAAACCCCATAGTATAGAACTATACATCATACAGTCAATTTTAATGTATGCAAATTTTAGAAAATTCAACCAGAATGTTGGGGGAAGGGGCGGCAAACTGTGATAAATGAATCTAACTATATTATACAAATGAGTTACATGATGAAGGAGACTGGGAAGAAAGAAACTGACCTAAATAATTGTGGAAAATGGGATGCTGACTGGATACTATAAGAGTGACGACAACAACAAATGGTGTATAAACATTTCTCTCCATTTCATAAATTCGTTTCTCATAGGGGTATGGCTTAAGGATTCTGAAAGTAATTTATAAACGTACCAGGGTTGAAAAATTAAACAAATATATTATAGATAATGAGAACCAGGTGCCTCAGAGTCAGGGGGGGGAAAAGAAACCAGGTTTCTCAGCATCACAGAAAAGGTACAAATAAGAAAGAGGCCACTGCAAAGGGAGGCCCACACAGGCCAAAGAACAAAGATGGAAATAAATGAAAGACCAATAGAAGTGCCCCCCCGCTCCAAAAAAAAGAAAAGAGAGAAGACTAAAATGAATCTTGTCTGCTGCGCTGGAATCACAGGTATCCATGTGGACTTGTGGTTTTTTAATTAATGTACTCCAGATAGACTCTGAAACAGATATAGATGTGCATACATGTAAGTAAGCACATACATATATTTCCTACCTAGGACTTTCCAGGTGGCACTAGTGGTAAAGAACCTTCCTGCCAATGCAGGAGATATAAGAGATGCAGGTTCAATTCCTGGGTTGGGAAGATCCTGTGGAGGAGGGCATGGCAACCCACTTCAGTATTCTTGCCTGGAGAATCCCATGGTCAGAGGAGCCTGGCAGGTGACAGTCCCCAGGGTCACAAAGAGTCAGATACAACTGAAGTGACTTAGCACATACACACATATGTATTTCCTACCTATACCCACTGAAAGGAGCCAGAGCAGTGATATCTCAATAGTAAGCACACACAAGGCACAAATTATGAACTCAAAATGCCATTCATTAAACAAACGGCTAGCTGATTCCAGGGCTGGAGTAAGGAAAAGAGAAGATGAACCTGGTGCTTCTTACGGTTATAAAAATAAGGAAATGCTTTTTTGAAAAAGATAAAGGGCAGGCTGAGCACAGGAGCCAGCCCAAAGGAGAGTCCAGTGGCCAAAGCCAAAACAATTTGAGCAAGAAAAACTAAATAAATATAGGAATATAATCCAAAGAATAAAATAAATATCTATTAGTTTATACTAATAAAAATAAAAAGTAGGGACAATCCTTATTAACAGAAGAATTCCAATTTTCCAATTATTAAATGTGTAAGGAAGGAATGAGAAAAACAGAAAATACCATTAGTATTTCACAGTAATAATTGCTGCAGGCAAGATGCTAATATTAGTGGGCAAATCATAAGTATAAATATAATATTTTAATACTTTCTAGTATCTCCCCCCCTCCAATATTCTTAAATACAAAGGGAAAAATAGTAAGTTTATAATGGAGAACCCTGACAAACACTACCTTAACCAAGTGAAGATTATAACCCATAACATATAACATCCTATCCCCCCAACAGACAGTACAAAGGGCAGACAATTGTGTTAGCCTTTCCAATAATGTGCAACCTCAATCTAATTATGAGTAAACATTGGAAAAGCCTCAGAGGAGTGATCTTCCACAAAATCTAGCAAGTATTCTTCAAAAGTCTGAAAGTCATGAAACTTATGGGAAGTCTGAAGAACTGTCACAGACTGGAGATTAAAAAGACGTGATAACTAACTTCAGTGTGAGGTCCTGTACTGGATTCTGCACCAGAAAAGGGGCATTAGTAGGAAAACTGGTAAAATCTTTATTGATACTTTACCACGGTTATTTTCTTACACATTCCTGGGTTGGGAAGATCCTGTGGAGGAGGGCATGGCAACCCACTTCAGTATTCTTGCCTGGAGAATCCCATGGTCAGAGGAGCCTGGCAGGTGACAGTCCCCAGGGTCACAAAGAGTCAGATACAACTGAAGTGACTTAGCACATACACACATATGTATTTCCTACCTATACCCACTGAAAGGAGCCAGAGCAGTGATATCTCAATAGTAAGCACACACAAGGCACAAATTATGAACTCAAAATGCCATTCATTAAACAAACGGCTAGCTGATTCCAGGGCTGGAGTAAGGAAAAGAGAAGATGAACCTGGTGCTTCTTACGGTTATAAAAATAAGGAAATGCTTTTTTGAAAAAGATAAAGGGCAGGCTGAGCACAGGAGCCAGCCCAAAGGAGAGTCCAGTGGCCAAAGCCAAAACAATTTGAGCAAGAAAAACTAAATAAATATAGGAATATAATCCAAAGAATAAAATAAATATCTATTAGTTTATACTAATAAAAATAAAAAGTAGGGACAATCCTTATTAACAGAAGAATTCCAATTTTCCAATTATTAAATGTGTAAGGAAGGAATGAGAAAAACAGAAAATACCATTAGTATTTCACAGTAATAATTGCTGCAGGCAAGATGCTAATATTAGTGGGCAAATCATAAGTATAAATATAATATTTTAATACTTTCTAGTATCTCCCCCCCTCCAATATTCTTAAATACAAAGGGAAAAATAGTAAGTTTATAATGGAGAACCCTGACAAACACTACCTTAACCAAGTGAAGATTATAACCCATAACATATAACATCCTATCCCCCCAACAGACAGTACAAAGGGCAGACAATTGTGTTAGCCTTTCCAATAATGTGCAACCTCAATCTAATTATGAGTAAACATTGGAAAAGCCTCAGAGGAGTGATCTTCCACAAAATCTAGCAAGTATTCTTCAAAAGTCTGAAAGTCATGAAACTTATGGGAAGTCTGAAGAACTGTCACAGACTGGAGATTAAAAAGACGTGATAACTAACTTCAGTGTGAGGTCCTGTACTGGATTCTGCACCAGAAAAGGGGCATTAGTAGGAAAACTGGTAAAATCTTTATTGATACTTTACCACGGTTATTTTCTTAGTTTTTATAATGGTTTGTTGTTTAGTCGCTAAACCATGCCCATCTCTGCAATCCCATGGACTGTAGCCCGCCAGGCTCCTCTGTCCATGGTATTCTCCAGTCAAGAATACTGGAGTGGGCTGCCATTTCCTTCTCCAGGGGATCTTCCTGACCCAGGATTGAATCTGCATCTCCTGCACTGTCAGACACACTCTTTTACCACTGAGCCACCAGGGAAGTCCTTTTATAATGGCACCATGGTTATAGAATACGTAAACCTAACACTTAGGGAAGCTAGGTCATAGGTACATGGAAATACTCTGTACTATTTTTACAATTCATGTAAAATTACCTAAAAATTATAAGCTTCAAAAATTAATTAACTTTTCCAAGAAAACAAAAGTA
This sequence comes from Tragulus kanchil, assembly GCA_022376925.1. Taxonomy (NCBI): domain Eukaryota; kingdom Metazoa; phylum Chordata; class Mammalia; order Artiodactyla; family Tragulidae; genus Tragulus; species Tragulus kanchil. The sequence goes on along the minus strand of JAIOJX010000001.1, from coordinate 56,733,898 downwards.
GTAAGTCTAGTAATGGAAAGTACAAGATTCTCACTCCTATTGGCTAAGAGAATAGCTACCCCTCAAAACAATCACTGCAAAGGAACATCATAATTTGAGTGAAAAACAACAGCATACGTATCAACTTTTTATCTGAACAATACCTATCCAAGTTACTTATGCCAACTTCTCCCGCTGGTTTTTTTAAGCTGTATTCTTACAAGTAGATATAAAAGGGAGATCACTCTAATTTCCTAGGTAATTATTGGGATGCTGAAAGCAATGTTTCTGTAGATTCCTATATGAAGAAAAGCAGAATTTCCTATGTTTCTTCCCCTGGCACATTGGTGTGGTTGTCAGCTACCATGGGAACTAATCCAAAGACTCAGAACAAGCAATCCGGAGGCTAGAACTACCTTGGTTTGCTCAAAGTAGATGTGTAGATTCTCTTCATGTGCCTTTAAACTGCTCTTACCAGGTCTATGAAGGCACAGAAGTGGAAATTAGGATAAGGTAAATACAGAAGGCTACATGGCAGCCTAGAGCACTCCTAGATTAGGCATATTTAAATCTAGATAAATAATTTCATCAACATGGCACCTAATGTTTGCCAATACCTTGGGCCTGCAATAAGAACTATCAGAACCATGATAAATAATAGTAGCTAACATGTACTAACTGGAAAATTCTGAAAGAGATGGGAATATCAGACCACCTTACCTGACTCCGGCAAAAAGTGTATGCAAGACAAGAAGCAACAGTTAGAACTGGACATGGAACAATGGACTGTTTCCAAATTGGGAAAGGAGCATGTCAAGGCTGTATAGTGTCACTCTGCTTATTTAACTTATATGCAGAATAGATCATGGGAAATGCTGGCCTGGATGAAGCACAGGCTAGAGTCAAGATTTCCAGGAGGAATATCAATTACCTCAGGCATGCAGAAGACACCACCCTTATGGCAGAAAGTGAAGAGAGATTAAAGAGTCACTTGATGAAGGTGAAAGAAGAGAATAAAAACCTGAACATTCAAAAAACGAAGATCATGGCATTTGGGCCCATCACTTCATGGCAAATACATGGTATAAGCTTCAAAAATTAATTAACTTTTCCAAGAAAACAAAAGTAGTAAGTCTAGTAATGGAAAGTACAAGATTCTCACTCCTATTGGCTAAGAGAATAGCTACCCCTCAAAACAATCACTGCAAAGGAACATCATAATTTGAGTGAAAAACAACAGCATACGTATCAACTTTTTATCTGAACAATACCTATCCAAGTTACTTATGCCAACTTCTCCCGCTGGTTTTTTTAAGCTGTATTCTTACAAGTAGATATAAAAGGGAGATCACTCTAATTTCCTAGGTAATTATTGGGATGCTGAAAGCAATGTTTCTGTAGATTCCTATATGAAGAAAAGCAGAATTTCCTATGTTTCTTCCCCTGGCACATTGGTGTGGTTGTCAGCTACCATGGGAACTAATCCAAAGACTCAGAACAAGCAATCCGGAGGCTAGAACTACCTTGGTTTGCTCAAAGTAGATGTGTAGATTCTCTTCATGTGCCTTTAAACTGCTCTTACCAGGTCTATGAAGGCACAGAAGTGGAAATTAGGATAAGGTAAATACAGAAGGCTACATGGCAGCCTAGAGCACTCCTAGATTAGGCATATTTAAATCTAGATAAATAATTTCATCAACATGGCACCTAATGTTTGCCAATACCTTGGGCCTGCAATAAGAACTATCAGAACCATGATAAATAATAGTAGCTAACATGTACTAACTGGAAAATTCTGAAAGAGATGGGAATATCAGACCACCTTACCTGACTCCGGCAAAAAGTGTATGCAAGACAAGAAGCAACAGTTAGAACTGGACATGGAACAATGGACTGTTTCCAAATTGGGAAAGGAGCATGTCAAGGCTGTATAGTGTCACTCTGCTTATTTAACTTATATGCAGAATAGATCATGGGAAATGCTGGCCTGGATGAAGCACAGGCTAGAGTCAAGATTTCCAGGAGGAATATCAATTACCTCAGGCATGCAGAAGACACCACCCTTATGGCAGAAAGTGAAGAGAGATTAAAGAGTCACTTGATGAAGGTGAAAGAAGAGAATAAAAACCTGAACATTCAAAAAACGAAGATCATGGCATTTGGGCCCATCACTTCATGGCAAATACATGGGGAAACAGCGGAAACAGTGACAGACTTCACATTCTTGGGTTCCAAAATCACAATAGATGGTGACTGCGGCCATGAAATTAGAAGACACTTGTTCCTTGGAAGAAAAGCAATAACAAACCTAGACAATGTATTCGAAAGCAGAGACATCCCTTTGCCTACAAAAGTTCGTCTAGTCGTGACTACTGGGAACCAGTAGTCATGTATGAATGTGAGAGCTGGGCCATAAAGAAGACTGAGTGCTAAAGAACTGATGCCAATGGACATGAGCTTGATCTAGCTCTGGGAGATGGTGAAGGACAGGGAAGTCTAGTGTGCCACAGTCCATTGGGTCACAGAGTCGGATATGACTGAGCAACTGGACTGAGTAACTAACTTGTACTAAATGCTTAGTATGTTGCCCCAGTTAACACTGTTAATCCTCACACAGCTGTATAAAAGAGGTGCCTGTACTGTTTCCGTCATTAACAGTTGAGGAAATTACTCTCCATTGGGGTTAAATAAGGGCTCCTCTGGTGGCTCAGTGGTAAAGAATCTGCCTGCAGTGCAGGAGATGCAGGAGACATGGGTTCAATCCCTGGTCAGGAAGATCCTCTGGAGGAAGGCATGACAATCCACTCCAATATTCTTGCCTGGAGAATTCCATGGACAGAGGAGCCTGGTGGGCTACAGTCCATGGGGTTGCAAAGAGTCAGACACAACTGAAGTTATGGAGCAGGCACACGCAAGGTTAAATAAATAGCCCCAATCCCACAGCCAACAAGTGGTAGAGTCAGGCTTTAGATCTAGATAGTCAAGGTTCAGTACCCACAGTCTCAGTTACTATGTATGGTGCCTCCCCATGAAGGCTGGTTTCAGAGAACTCTCATTCTCAAATACCTAAGAATCAGGAACCATATTGAGGAATGCAGAGTTCTACCATACTGATCTGCTATTTTGAGCCTTGAGTTTTGCCACGACTGTGCCTTCTGTTTAGGCATATTACATATCCAGTTTGAAAATTTATAAAAATATCACTTGTCTGGCAGTTGACAATATGTTCCCGGTACAATCCCATTTCCTAACCATGAGGGAGAGCCAGGGGCTGTCCATTCAGATCCCTTCAGTTTGAAAAATAATCCCTTGAATCTAGAGCCTATTATACAAAGTGAAGAAAGTCTAAAAAAGAAAGACAGGTATAGTCTATATATAGGACATATATACTAACACATATATATGGAATCTAGTAAGAGGGTAATGATAACACAGACAGAGAAGCGATGGAAAAACAGACAGAGCACAGACATATGGACATTATGGGGAATGAACAGTGGGTGGGAGACATAGAGGGAGTAACGTGGAAACCTATACTATCATATGTGAAAAAGATGGCTACTGTCATTGAACTGAGGGAATAGGAGATCCTGCAGGGGGACTGTGTGATGGCCTGGAGGGGTGGGATGGGGGGACTAGGAGCAGGGTGGAGCAGGGAGGGGACCAGGGATATAGATATACGATATGGGTGTCTAACTGCTAAATGCTTAGTATGTTGCCCCAGTTAACACTGTTAATCCTCACACAGCTGTATAAAAGAGGTGCCTGTACTGTTTCCGTCATTAACAGTTGAGGAAATTACTCTCCATTGGGGTTAAATAAGGGCTCCTCTGGTGGCTCAGTGGTAAAGAATCTGCCTGCAGTGCAGGAGATGCAGGAGACATGGGTTCAATCCCTGGTCAGGAAGATCCTCTGGAGGAAGGCATGACAATCCACTCCAATATTCTTGCCTGGAGAATTCCATGGACAGAGGAGCCTGGTGGGCTACAGTCCATGGGGTTGCAAAGAGTCAGACACAACTGAAGTTATGGAGCAGGCACACGCAAGGTTAAATAAATAGCCCCAATCCCACAGCCAACAAGTGGTAGAGTCAGGCTTTAGATCTAGATAGTCAAGGTTCAGTACCCACAGTCTCAGTTACTATGTATGGTGCCTCCCCATGAAGGCTGGTTTCAGAGAACTCTCATTCTCAAATACCTAAGAATCAGGAACCATATTGAGGAATGCAGAGTTCTACCATACTGATCTGCTATTTTGAGCCTTGAGTTTTGCCACGACTGTGCCTTCTGTTTAGGCATATTACATATCCAGTTTGAAAATTTATAAAAATATCACTTGTCTGGCAGTTGACAATATGTTCCCGGTACAATCCCATTTCCTAACCATGAGGGAGAGCCAGGGGCTGTCCATTCAGATCCCTTCAGTTTGAAAAATAATCCCTTGAATCTAGAGCCTATTATACAAAGTGAAGAAAGTCTAAAAAAGAAAGACAGGTATAGTCTATATATAGGACATATATACTAACACATATATATGGAATCTAGTAAGAGGGTAATGATAACACAGACAGAGAAGCGATGGAAAAACAGACAGAGCACAGACATATGGACATTGTGGTAAATGAACAGTGGGTGGGAGACATAGAGGGAGTAACATGGAAACCTATACTATCATATGTGAAAAAGATAGCTACTGTCATTGTGCTGTGGGAATAGGGGATCCTGCAGGGGCACTGTATGACAGCCTGGAGGGGTGGTATGGAGGGGACTAGGAGCAGGGTGGAGCAGGGAGGGGACCAGGGATATAGATATACATATGACTAATCTGGGATTATACATATCTGTAAACAACAAAACTCTGTAAAAGCAAAAAGCAAAATAAAAATTATTAAAAATAAGGGGCTTCCCCGGTGGTTCAGTGGGTAAAGAGCCTGCCTTGCAGTGTAAGGAGCACTGGTACGATCCCTGGCCTGGGAAGATCCCATATGCCGCAGAGTGGGTGGACCGGTGAGTCCAATTACAAGCCAGCACTCTGGAGCACGTGCACCCAGAGCCAGTGCTCTGCAATCAGAGAGGCCACTGCAATGGGAAGCCCACACAGGCCAAAGAATTAAGATGGATGAAAATAAATAAATGAAGGACCAATAAAAGAGGCCAAAAGTTTTAAAAAATAATTAATAATAATAATAATCCCTGTGTAATCGTGAGAACAATCAACTGAGAAGTCTCCTAAGCAAACCCAAGGAGTTCTCAGAAATCCAAACCAATCCCTGGACTTAGTTGTCCTGAACAATATGGGTTTTTTCTAAGGCTTGACAAAGAAACTGTTTGGTTATTTGCTTATATTAAATAGTTATTCTGGAATGATTTAGAATGTCTTAGAAAATTATACTCAGATACCACCAGTTTGTTAAACCAGAGAGTTCGAATAGTCAAGAAGGATAGATTTCAATCCTTAATCAAGAACACTTAACTTAGAGTTTATGCCCTACAAAGAGTCCACTCTTAATGTTTGAGATGATCTTATTGCAGTCTCCACTATTTTGAAGTAGCATAAGCTTCAGTTTTAGAAAGTAGCTACTCTACACTTGCATGGATACATAAAAGGTTTACTTATCAACTTTGCTGACGAACCAAAGCAGGAAAAGATTAACTAATTCACTGGAGGGCAGAATTCCAATTCAAAATATTTTCAGTAGGCTAAAACCAACAAAAATTCAATTATACAAATACAAGATGGGGGAAGCCTGGCTTGACCACGCAATTCATGTGCAAAAACTTGGCAACTTTAGCTGGCCACAAGTGTGCTTGAGTCAATAGTGTGGCGTGGCCTCTACAATGACTAATTTTAGAGACTATAATCTGCATTAACAAAAAGTAGGCCTAGTCATTCTTTCTGAATACTCAGCTGATCAGTCCACATCTGGAACACTCTGGTCAGGTTCTTGGTACATTTTAAAAGGCAATAGCAACATCAGAATTTCTATATAAAAAGGGCTTAAAATACTGAAGTACTTAGGAATAAGATGTCACAATGTCTATAATTTACTTCAAGGTACTTCAGTAAAAGAATAAAATAGATGAAACAGTGTGCCAAAACGCTAAACCTACGTGATGGGGTATATGGGAGCTCATTATTTGAGTCTACTTTTATATATGATTGAAATTTTGATTGTTGTTTAGTCACTAAGTCACACCTGACTCTGTGACCCTATGGACTGTAGCCCACCAGGCTCCTCTTCCCATGGGATTTTCCATGCAAGAATACTGGAGTGAGTTGCTATTTCCTTCTCTAGGGAGTCTTCCCAACCAGGAATCAAACCTGTGTCTCCTGTATTAGCAGGCAGATTCTTTACCACTGAGTCACCTGGTAAACCCTGGTAAAAGAACGGGATTAGAAGGTGCTTAGGTCCCTAGTTTGCTTTTTAAGGCTTGACAAAGAAACTGTTTGGTTAGAAAATTAGTTATTCTGGAATTTTCTTAGAAAATTATACTCAGATACCACCAGTTTGTTAAACCAGAGAGTTCGAATAGTCAAGAAGGATAGATTTCAATCCTTAATCAAGAACACTTAACTTAGAGTTTATGCCCTACAAAGAGTCCACTCTTAATGTTTGAGATGATCTTATTGCAGTCTCCACTATTTTGAAGTAGCATAAGCTTCAGTTTTAGAAAGTAGCTACTCTACACTTGCATGGATACATAAAAGGTTTACTTATCAACTTTGCTGACGAACCAAAGCAGGAAAAGATTAACTAATTCACTGGAGGGCAGAATTCCAATTCAAAATATTTTCAGTAGGCTAAAACCAACAAAAATTCAATTATACAAATACAAGATGGGGGAAGCCTGGCTTGACCACGCAATTCATGTGCAAAAACTTGGCAACTTTAGCTGGCCACAAGTGTGCTTGAGTCAATAGTGTGGCGTGGCCTCTACAATGACTAATTTTAGAGACTATAATCTGCATTAACAAAAAGTAGGCCTAGTCATTCTTTCTGAATACTCAGCTGATCAGTCCACATCTGGAACACTCTGGTCAGGTTCTTGGTACATTTTAAAAGGCAATAGCAACATCAGAATTTCTATAAAAAAAGGGCTTAAAATACTGAAGTACTTAGGAATAAGATGTCACAATGTCTATAATTTACTTCAAGGTACTTCAGTAAAAGAATAAAATAGATGAAACAGTGTGCCAAAACGCTAAACCTACGTGATGGGGTATATGGGAGCTCATTATTTGAGTCTACTTTTATATATGATTGAAATTTTGATTGTTGTTTAGTCACTAAGTCACACCTGACTCTGTGACCCTATGGACTGTAGCCCACCAGGCTCCTCTTCCCATGGGATTTTCCATGCAAGAATACTGGAGTGAGTTGCTATTTCCTTCTCTAGGGAGTCTTCCCAACCAGGAATCAAACCTGTGTCTCCTGTATTAGCAGGCAGATTCTTTACCACTGAGTCACCTGGTAAACCCTGGTAAAAGAACGGGATTAGAAGGTGCTTAGGGATGGCTAGGGTATTTGTCTTAAAACTACATTTACATATCAAGCACACATTTTACTTAGATCATGTATTTATTTGAAGTTGCTTTGACAGGGACCAACGGAGACATGGAGTGCATAACTTAAAGACTCCAAGGCACTATCATTGTTGAAAAGTCTTAATAAACCCTTTACTCCACGTTTGAAAAGGACTACAGAAAATGTTAAGGGAGGCGAGGGAGTATCTAGTAGTCCTGGTGTAAGTTCCTCTCCCCAAGTTACCCATACAAAGGGGCCAAGAGACCAACCCCAGAAGGAGCTCTAATTAGCACTGATCATCCACCTCCTCCTAAGAGCCCAATAGGAGCAATCGCAACACATCCCTGTTTACATCAGTCACCTCTGCAAGTTCCAGCCTTCCAGCATGAACCATCACCTGGATTCCTAACCCATTAAGGCTCCATATATTCCCTGATCTTACTCAATACCCTGTTTATCAATGAACTTCCAAACCCTCCTACCATGGCCTCTGAAACTCAAAGCCCATCATCAGCAAATTCCTCTATATCCTCAACATTTAATTCAGTTTCTTGTTCTAAAGGAAGTCTGGCTCTCACCTGAGGTCTCTCCTTCCATTCAGCCCTCTCAGATGATGGATGTTTTCTCTCCCATCCCTTTGTATCACTCACAGGACCCGGAGGTGGAAGACTATTCTCCTACCTCCTCTTTGCCACTTATAGGGCATTTTTCCTCCCTCTTTCCTCAGAATCCCCACCTCAATTTCAGGGTCCACCATCAGACTATGCTAACCCTCCTTATAGTTATCCTCAATCAACCTTGTAGTCACTCTCCTTCATTCATTCACTGGGAATGTTAGCACCTGGCTCACAGTTTTATTCTCCCACCACTTTTCCTGTGATATTACTATCTACTGGAGGATATAACCAATCCCTTGAAATTATTTCAAATGGCCTTTTATTTCCCATCATCCCAGCCCAACCAAATACTCTAATGGTCATACTCTAGACCTTGTCATGCCCAATAATAACTGCATCACCTCCATCATTTCAACTTCAAGCCTCTCTCTGCCACATAACCTCTACTTGAAAACCATTCATCCTACTATCCTCACTGTCCATCTGTCCTTTCATGTCTTCATTTCCCACACTAGCTACCTAAATCCAAGCTTCCATCATTATATCCACTGCTTAGTATATATTTGCAAGTAAGGAAGGTGTCCTTGTACTCCCTCCATCTGACTTAGTCCTGGTTAAGAACAACTCTACCTATGCAGCAGAATCGTTCCACTTCAAATTTAACCAGAAATCTTCAGTGAGCCTCCTGCAATGCCTGACAATTCTAAATTCTCCTCGTTAGTTCATTTCTCTCCAAAGCAACTATTTCATGCCTCTCCTCTTCCATGAAACTTCAAAACAATTCCACTTCATCATAGTTCTCAGTTGATTATTTCACTTATTTCATGGAGAAAATATAAACAATCAGAAGAGAACTACCACATTTTCAAACCAACAAGTCTATCAACTCATTTGCATCACTATCCATATACCCTGAATTCTTTCCTATAACTAAGGAAGAATTGTACACATTCCCGTAAGGCTGGCCCTTTCAGTTGTACACAGAACCTCTTCCACTGTCAGCTATTCAAGCATGTTGATCCAGCAGCTAACCCATTTCTCTCCCACGTCACCAATGTCTCTTTCCGTCAGTATGCTGGATGGATCATTCCCACCATCATGTAAATACGCCATGAAATCTTCCTCCTTAAACAAGAAAACTCCTTTGACCACATAGCCACCTCCAGTTACCTCACAATTTCTCTTTTCCTCATTATAGGAAAATTCCTCACAAGAGTTGTCTATAGTGCTGTTTCTATGTCCTCCACTCTCATTCTCTCCTCAACCCACTAAAAACAGGCTTGTGTCTGCATGCCATTGACAGCACTCTTACCAAGGTCACCGATGACCTTCATCTTGCCAAAGCCAAAAGTAAGCTCTTATTCCTCATGCTATTAACTTTCTCAGCATTATTTGCCTCAGTTGATCACTCCCTTCTTTTTGAAACATATCTTCAGTTCTATGAGCACACTATCTCTTGGGTTTTTTCCTCTTATGTCTCAGCAACCAAATACTCTGTCATCTGACCCAATAATAACTGTCCTTTCAACTTCAAGCTCTCTCCACATAACCTCTACTTGAAAACCATTCATCCTACTATCCTCACTGTCCATCTGTCCTTTCATGTCTTCATTTCCCACACTAGCTACCTAAATCCAAGCTTCCATCATTATATCCACTGCTTAGTATATATTTGCAAGTAAGGAAGGTGTCCTTGTACTCCCTCCATCTGACTTAGTCCTGGTTAAGAACAACTCTACCTATGCAGCAGAATCGTTCCACTTCAAATTTAACCAGAAATCTTCAGTGAGCCTCCTGCAATGCCTGACAATTCTAAATTCTCCTCGTTAGTTCATTTCTCTCCAAAGCAACTATTTCATGCCTCTCCTCTTCCATGAAACTTCAAAACAATTCCACTTCATCATAGTTCTCAGTTGATTATTTCACTTATTTCATGGAGAAAATATAAACAATCAGAAGAGAACTACCACATTTTCAAACCAACAAGTCTATCAACTCATTTGCATCACTATCCATATACCCTGAATTCTTTCCTATAACTAAGGAAGAATTGTACACATTCCCGTAAGGCTGGCCCTTTCAGTTGTACACAGAACCTCTTCCACTGTCAGCTATTCAAGCATGTTGATCCAGCAGCTAACCCATTTCTCTCCCACGTCACCAATGTCTCTTTCCGTCAGTATGCTGGATGGATCATTCCCACCATCATGTAAATACGCCATGAAATCTTCCTCCTTAAACAAGAAAACTCCTTTGACCACATAGCCACCTCCAGTTACCTCACAATTTCTCTTTTCCTCATTATAGGAAAATTCCTCACAAGAGTTGTCTATAGTGCTGTTTCTATGTCCTCCACTCTCATTCTCTCCTCAACCCACTAAAAACAGGCTTGTGTCTGCATGCCATTGACAGCACTCTTACCAAGGTCACCGATGACCTTCATCTTGCCAAAGCCAAAAGTAAGCTCTTATTCCTCATGCTATTAACTTTCTCAGCATTATTTGCCTCAGTTGATCACTCCCTTCTTTTTGAAACATATCTTCAGTTCTATGAGCACACTATCTCTTGGGTTTTTTTTTTCCTCTTATGTCTCAGCCACTTTTTTTTAAACTTACTTGCTGATCTGTCCCCATCTTCCCAATCTCCAACCATTGGACTGCTCTAGGGCCCAAGTCTTGAATGTTATCTCTTATCAATCTATACACTGAAGACTCCCCAAACGGCAATCGCCAGACCTGACTCTCCCCAGAGCACCAGATTATTTACTCCACATTTCCATATGAATGTCTAACAGGCAACTCAAATTTAACATATATCCCAAACCTAACACTTGATCCTGTCTCTCCACCCTGTTTCTCACCCTGTCTTTTCCATTTTAGTAAACAGAATCACCTCTTCTCTAGGTGTCACGCCAAAACTTTAGGATAACGTCCCTCCTTGGTCCTCACATAACTCATTAATCCATCAGTAAATCCTAATGCCTCTGCCTTCTCCCCAACTTAACTTCTCACCACCTCCAGGGCACCATCCCGTCTTGTCTGGATTATTTCAAGAACTGTTTAACTATTCTCTCTGCTTCTATTCTTTTCCCTTAGTCTATTCTCCACACAATGGCAAGACTGATCTTTTTAAAAACATAATTCATATAACTCTTACCTAAAATCTTCCAATAGTGTCCACTCAGGATTAGAATAAAATTCAACTTTACCAACTTCTTCTTCAGCCTGATTTGGCCTCCTTCTTTATTCAGGTAATATAGTGTTACTCAAATACCACTTCCTTACAGAGGCATTTACATGATCACCCTATTTGGCCCTCCTTCTTATCGTTTTAGTGTACTACACTCCACTCCAATTTTTCCAGTAAACATCCAAGTACCTTTGTCTGCCACAATTTCTCTTTTCCTCATTATAGGAAAATTCCTCACAAGAGTTGTCTATAGTGCTGTTTCTATGTCCTCCACTCTCATTCTCTCCTCAACCCACTAAAAACAGGCTTGTGTCTGCATGCCATTGACAGCACTCTTACCAAGGTCACCGATGACCTTCATCTTGCCAAAGCCAAAAGTAAGCTCTTATTCCTCATGCTATTAACTTTCTCAGCATTATTTGCCTCAGTTGATCACTCCCTTCTTTTTGAAACATATCTTCAGTTCTATGAGCACACTATCTCTTGGGTTTTTTTTTTCCTCTTATGTCTCAGCCACTTTTTTTTAAACTTACTTGCTGATCTGTCCCCATCTTCCCAATCTCCAACCATTGGACTGCTCTAGGGCCCAAGTCTTGAATGTTATCTCTTATCAATCTATACACTGAAGACTCCCCAAACGGCAATCGCCAGACCTGACTCTCCCCAGAGCACCAGATTATTTACTCCACATTTCCATATGAATGTCTAACAGGCAACTCAAATTTAACATATATCCCAAACCTAACACTTGATCCTGTCTCTCCACCCTGTTTCTCACCCTGTCTTTTCCATTTTAGTAAACAGAATCACCTCTTCTCTAGGTGTCACGCCAAAACTTTAGGATAACGTCCCTCCTTGGTCCTCACATAACTCATTAATCCATCAGTAAATCCTAATGCCTCTGCCTTCTCCCCAACTTAACTTCTCACCACCTCCAGGGCACCATCCCGTCTTGTCTGGATTATTTCAAGAACTGTTTAACTATTCTCTCTGCTTCTATTCTTTTCCCTTAGTCTATTCTCCACACAATGGCAAGACTGATCTTTTTAAAAACATAATTCATATAACTCTTACCTAAAATCTTCCAATAGTGTCCACTCAGGATTAGAATAAAATTCAACTTTCGCACCAACTTCTTCTTCAGCCTGATTTGGCCTCCTTCTTTATTCAGGTAATATAGTGTTACTCAAATACCACTTCCTTACAGAGGCATTTACATGATCACCCTATCCAAAAGAGAACACCAGCAGCATTCGCTGTTCCCTACCTTGCTTTGTCTTCTACTATAGGACCTATCACATGTTATTTATATGCCTACTTATATTTGATCTGTGTACTACATTTAGAATATAAGCCTCAAGAAAATAAAGGGATTGTCTTTTTTTGTCACTACTGGTACATAGCATTTAGGTGCTCCATAACTATTTGTTGAATAAGCTGTTGCATTCAGAGACAAAATGATCAGGATAATCTGACAACCATGCCATAGCTTGTAAGAAAGAAGAACTAAAGAAGTAGAGACAGGAGTGATACAGCCACAAGCCAGGGAATGCCAGTCGCCACCAGAAGTTGGAAAACCCACAGACGAGATTGCCTGGTAGAGCTTCTTGTAAGGAACACAACCCTGAAAAAAACTTTCAATGTGGCCCAGTGAAATTGGTTTCAAATTTCTTGCCTCCAGAACTCAGAGAAAATTTCTGTTGTGTTAAGCACCCCTCCCACCCCCAAAAAATGCCCCACCTTTCAAGGTGGCATGTGTGCCTGCTAGGTTGCTTCAGTGTGTGTCCAACTCTCTGTGACCCTGTGGACTATAGCCCACCAGGCTGCTCTGTCCACGGTATTCTCCAGGCAAGAATACTGGAGTGGGTTGCCATTTCCTTCTCTAGGGGTCATCCCAGCCAAGGAATCAAACCTTCAACTCCTGCATTGACGACAGATCCTTTACCATCTGAACCACCATGCAAGCCCTCCAAGATGGCATATTATGCAGCAAATGCTAACTGTTAAGAATGCCCATTTTACAGAGAAGAAACTGAGGCTCCAAGAAGTTAAATAACTTTACTGAGATCATTGTACAGCCAATATGTGGCAGAATGGGGATTTTTAAACCTAGGTCTACATATTTTTTCATTTAATCTTTACATCTGCTCCATGAGATAGGCATACTATTATAACTGTCATTGTAAAGATAAGGAAACAAGTACAAGAGGTTTAGCAATCTGCCCAAGGGCACACAAATAATAAGTAGTAAAATGTCAATTGTACTTTCTGTGATGATTATTTTACAATATATACAAATATCAAATCATAAGCTTGCACATCAGAAATATGTTATGTTAATAACAGTATAGAGGGATTTCTCTGGTGGTCCAGTGGTTAAGACTCTGTGTTCCCCATGCAGGGGCCTGGGTTTGATCCCTGGTCAGAGAACTAGATCCCACATGTCAAAACTAAGACCCGAATAAATAAATAATTTTTAAAAATAACAGTATAGAAAACTATCAGGAAAAAAATAAGGGGTAGATCAATAGGATAGGCAGGCAGATAGATAGATGGTAAAGCCAGGATTAAAATACAACTCTGCCTGATTTCAGAGATGGTGCTCCTTCCACAACCTCAGGCTGTAGGTTCTGGTTAGTCAAGGGTTCCAGCTAGCTTATTCTCCCCTACAGAAAAACTGATTGCTCTAACACTGTATTAGCAAGCAACAAGACTGCATTTTAAAATGCACTGCACAACTCCAAGCACACAAACATAAAAAGTATAAAAGGGAAAGAGCCATGGAAAAGGAATAAGACTTAGGAATGAGTTATTAAAAAACGACAACAAAACATTAGAAAGTAGGTCTGGTTTTATAAATAGGAGATAAGAAAAACTCATTAAAATAACCAAAGCACTAAGAGGAATATAATGTAGACAGGAGCTCATGAAAAGGGTATTTTGAACTGGAACCAAAGTAGCTAGCAGGCACCTACTCAAACCAGGGAGGAAAGTGCTCATTAACACTAAAAAGCACTGCATTGTCTTCCCATCACGTTCATAATGTGTCCTTCCACTGACTTTCTACCGTCTACATGCAGCCTGGCATTGGAATTATTTAGGTTGGAAAAGAGAACGTGGAGGGAGGGGGGAGCATTAACACCTATTGAAGGTAGCATGGGAAGAGCACCAGACTGCAACTAACTAGCCAAATGACCTTGGCTATGTTACTTAACCTCCACGGATCTTAATTTCTTGATCTCTAAGGTCCCTTACAGCTCTAAAATTTCATGATTCTGTGATTATCTTAAAGAGAAAGTAGTGACCAGCAGTTAGCCATTACTGCTCAGAACCAAAAAAAGAACAAAAGAGTTCAGATAACGGCATTCCTTCATTCACTCAACAAGTATTTCTTGAACACCTACTACACATTCTAAGCTTTTTTCTGGCCCTTGAAATCATAATCTAATGGAGAAAGAGACACATCAACAAATAATTGCATTCCAATGCAATAAACCCTACACTAGATCTGCACAGCAAGGTGAGGTGTGATTAATGACAAAAATGCGGATGCGTAAGCTCCTAGAATTCAATGCACATGAATTCGTCCCAGTGTAGCTACTATATGACCTTAGGTAAGTCACTTAACCTGAATCTCCGTTTCCTTGGTGTTCTCACCATAATAGACTCTGAAGCCATAGTCTGAGCTACCCATAAGCTTCATTCTCAAACTTTCATGGAGCCAAAATATAGTCAGAGACAGAAGCCAGGTTGGAGGAGGTTTGAGGGGAAATAAGATGTGAGTAAGGAGAGACTGAACAGACAAATCTTTCAAGAAAGTTAGCTGTGAAGAAAAACAGGAAAGTGTGATGGTAGCTAGAGGAGGACGTGAAGCCAAGGGGAAGGTTATTATTTAGTTTGGTTTTGACTACAGGTTGTATAATACAGTTCATTGTGTAAAAGATCAGAAGAGAGGGAGATTTCAATGATGCAGGAAAGAGATGTAGCAGCCACATCCTCATGGAAGCAAGATTAGACACAACCTAGAAGGCATTAGTCTCTGATGCGAGCACTTTCTCCATTATTTAAAAAAAAAAAAAAAAAAAAGGGAAAGATGATGACCTTAGGTGTAGTTAGGAGGGTAGGTTTAGGGGTAGAAAGATGAGAATGTTCTCATTTTGTTGATTCTGTTTACTCAGTGCCATGTGAGGTGAGGTCATCAGTGTCATCAGTGAGTAGGGGAAGGAAGGAGAGGGAGGTCTGAGCAGAAGGGAAGGAAGAGGTTCAGCTCAGAGAACTGCCATTCAAGAACCTTCACTAGGAAAGGTAACGAAAGTGATGAAGTGTCAGGAGTCCATCTGAAGTCCACGATGAGTGATGAGACTCAGCCAAATCGTGAAAATCTCAGCTACAAGGAAAAGGAGCTGAGGGGGAAGGAAAGGCTAGCAAAGGATTAGGATATGATAGCTCAGGGAGACGAAAAGATAGAGAAAGGGAATGCAATGAGAACAACATTATACATGGACTCTAAGCTGAGGAAGGAGGCAATATAAATCATGGTGGGCTGACAGAGAAAACATGTAGTGGGAATCAATGGATTAGAGGCTTAACCTGATAAGGGTAAAGAACTACAGGAGTGGAGGTCAAGATTTATAAAACACAGTAGTTTCTGGTAGTGAAAAAGATGTATGACAAAGCAAGTGGGTAGTTGAGGTGGATAGGGGAAAAGATCATTGAAGTGAAGGGATCAAGGAAGTTTTCATGATGCTGATGGGTCATCCATGTGAATACTGAGGTCACCAAGAACAATGGCCAGGGCTTACCTAGTCATCCAGTGGCTAAGACTCCAAGTTTCCACTGTAGGGGGCATGGGCTCAATCCCTGCTCAGTGAACTAAAATCCTGCAAGCCACACGATGCAGGCAGTCAGGGTAGAAAGGACAACAAAGCCTAGAGGTAACCCCACCTCCATCCAAGTGACTGTCTGCCACATCCTTGGGTTGCTGGCAGTGGAAGGAAATCAAGGCACAGATCCTGACACTCCAGGACACCACCTGCGTCCCTGTCCTGTGCCCAATACACACCACAGCTGGTCCACTCTCCTCTCCTCCCACTCTCAACATCCTCCGCTCTCGGATAATTCATCTGGAAATTTCCAATAACTTAGAATTTTGTAAAACAAAAGCTTCCTGGGGCATATAATGCTCTGACATCTTTGACACAAATATGTGGGAGGCCTCAACAATGATGAGAAGATGACGAGGACCAGTGTAAGCCACAATACAGGCCCGCCATAAATGAGGGGGTGGAATCAGGAGGCCCGCTGGTGACAACAACGAGGAGAGTAGAGGGCAGGGGCTTTGGTGGGAGAAAGAGGAAACAATAATCCTAAAGGGGTCAGGGAGAGCCACGAGAGCCCCAACCTCACCTCCTGGAACACATGCTTAGGAGGCAGCGAAGGTTTCAGCTATGCCAGGAGGCAGAGAACATATCCTAATAAGAAGTCAAAGATATCAGGACTTTGGCCTTCACAGAGAGACATTTCTTGAAAGCACAGTAAGGGCAGCCCATTCCAATATTCTTTCCTGGAGAAGTCCATGGACAGAGGAGCCTGGAGGATACAGTCCATAGCGTTGCAAAGAGTCAGACACGACTGAGCAACTAACACTTTCATTTTCACAGTAAGGGCAGACGAGAAGGTGGAAGAAAGTGGCTTGTGCCCAACTAGAAAATGAACAGGGCAGCATGTGGGTGAGCAGTGGCAAAGAGAGGTTTGGGAGGTAAGGCACAATGGGATTGATTCTGACAGTCTTTTGAGGATGGCAATCAATTTACGTTAGGTTGAGGCCCAGCATATTCCACTCGGTGCTAGTCATTGTCTCTGGGATGGCCGTAGCTTTGGCCCTCATGAAGCAGTGTGAGAACTGTTCAATCAGAATTAATTTGATGAAAGAGCCACAGCTTTAGTTCTCTTGAGGCTGCCATACTGGACCAGGGCTGGCAACATGCACAAAGTTGCTCCTCAGGCCTCAGCCACTGAAATGTCTGGCAGCGACTCAGGCCTTAGCCTTCTCCTATAGTGTGACATGAAACCAGATTTATTTCTGTCCATAACACACTTGTCAGAAATAGTGGTATGGACTCTCCTCTCTCAGCTCCCTCGCATTCACTAGGCCATCTTTGTAATGATACAGCCAAGTGGGAAATACGTACAGTAGAAGAATTTTAAAAAATGACTCTCACAGAATCTCTAGCCTCATCTCCACAGAGTGCTTCTCACCTCAAAGGAGGCCCAGTATTATGCTTCCCAGCCTGAGTAGCTAGCCTTTGTCAGTGTTATCCATTCAGGTGGCAGCAGCTTGTGGCAGCTCTGTGGTCTGGTTGACAAATAGGTGAGTCCCAAATCCCTGCAGTTCAGAACACTGCCTCAGCTTAACGCTGGGCTCCAAGCAGGGGAGAGCAGACTTGTAGACTGGCTACATCTAGGCCAAACTCTGTCACCAATCATGTGAGTGTGTGTGTGTGTGTATGCTTAGTCTCTCAGTCATGTCTGACTCTACAATCCCATGCACTGTAGCCCACCAGGCTCCTCTGTTCATGGAATTCTCCAGGCAAGAATATTGGAGTGGGTAGCCTTTCCTTCTTCAGGGATCTTCCTAACCCAGGGATCAAATTCAGGTCCATGGACGGGCCTGGAGGATACAGTCCATAGCGTTGCAAAGAGTCAGACGACTGAGCAACTAACACTTTCATTTTCACAGTAAGGGCAGACGAGAAGGTGGAAGAAAGTGGCTTGTGCCCAACTAGAAAATGAACAGGGCAGCATGTGGGTGAGCAGTGGCAAAGAGAGGTTTGGGAGGTAAGGCACAATGGGATTGATTCTGACAGTCTTTTGAGGATGGCAATCAATTTACGTTAGGTTGAGGCCCAGCATATTCCACTCGGTGCTAGTCATTGTCTCTGGGATGGCCGTAGCTTTGGCCCTCATGAAGCAGTGTGAGAACTGTTCAATCAGAATTAATTTGATGAAAGAGCCACAGCTTTAGTTCTCTTGAGGCTGCCATACTGGACCAGGGCTGGCAACATGCACAAAGTTGCTCCTCAGGCCTCAGCCACTGAAATGTCTGGCAGCGACTCAGGCCTTAGCCTTCTCCTATAGTGTGACATGAAACCAGATTTATTTCTGTCCATAACACACTTGTCAGAAATAGTGGTATGGACTCTCCTCTCTCAGCTCCCTCGCATTCACTAGGCCATCTTTGTAATGATACAGCCAAGTGGGAAATACGTACAGTAGAAGAATTTTAAAAAATGACTCTCACAGAATCTCTAGCCTCATCTCCACAGAGTGCTTCTCACCTCAAAGGAGGCCCAGTATTATGCTTCCCAGCCTGAGTAGCTAGCCTTTGTCAGTGTTATCCATTCAGGTGGCAGCAGCTTGTGGCAGCTCTGTGGTCTGGTTGACAAATAGGTGAGTCCCAAATCCCTGCAGTTCAGAACACTGCCTCAGCTTAACGCTGGGCTCCAAGCAGGGGAGAGCAGACTTGTAGACTGGCTACATCTAGGCCAAACTCTGTCACCAATCATGTGAGTGTGTGTGTGTGTGTATGCTTAGTCTCTCAGTCATGTCTGACTCTACAATCCCATGCACTGTAGCCCACCAGGCTCCTCTGTTCATGGAATTCTCCAGGCAAGAATATTGGAGTGGGTAGCCTTTCCCTTCTTCAGGGGATCTTCCTAACCCAGGGATCAAATTCAGGTCTCCTGCATTGCAGGTAGATTCTTTACCATCTAAGCCTGAGCCACAAAGGAAGCCTAGATATAGATATAGATATATTCATATACCATGATATCACTAATATGTGGAATCTAAAATACAATACTAACAAGTGTGTATGCAGAACAAAACCTTGTTTTCCTGGTCTATGAGTGGTTTTGTTCTGCATACACACTTATTAGTATTGTTCTTCAGATTTCACATATTAGTGACATTATACACTGTCTTTCACTGTCTGATGTATTTCACCAGACATAATATCCTCTAGGGCCATCTACATTGCAGCAAATGGCAGCATTTCAACAAGGCTTATTTTAGTACAAAGTTCAGTATTCCTTTCAATATGTTGCCTACTTAATCCAAAAAAAAAGTGTTTGTCCCTCAACCATGTCCAACTCGTTGTGACCCTGTGGACTGCAGCCTGCCAGGCTCCTCTGTTCATGGCATTCTCCAGGCAAGAATACTAGAGTGGGCAGCCATTCCCTTCTCCAGGGGATCTTCCCAACCCAGGCATTGAACTCAGGTCTCCCACATTTCAGGCAGATTGTTTACCATCTGAGCCATCAGGCAAGCCCCAATTAATTCAGAAGCTTTCCATAAATCCTGCTCCACTAATCCAACATCCCCTTAGCAGTCACTGGTCCTCCAACATTTTCTCTGCTTCTCCAAAGGCTGACTCCACTTCCTGGCTGGTATCTTTGGAAATGTAATACCAAAGAAAACCTGCACCAGAAACATCTAGGGTGTGTGATATAGATGCATATTCCTGAGCTCCACCTCAGACCAAGTGAACTCAAAGCTTCTGAGGGTAGAGCCTAGGAATCTGCATTTTATCAAGATTTCCAAGGAAATTCAATGTATGCTGAACTTGGGGAATCACTTCATCTCCTGCTGTAAACAGAATCCCTCATCGTCACCTCCGTAGGTTCTCTACTGTTTTAGAACAAATTATCCCAAAACTTAGTGGCTTAAAAAAAAAAAACAGCTTAGTGGCTTAAAATAACAGACATTACTTCACTGTTTCCATGGGTCAGAAACCCAAGCATGGTTTAGGCAGGCCCTTTGGCTCCAGGTCTCTTAAAAGGCTGCAGCTAAGATGTTGGTTAGGGCTGCAATCATCTCAAAGCTCAACGAGGGAAAGGTCGGCTTCCCAGTTCATTCATCTGGCTGTTGGGAGGACTCAGTGTCTCAGGCTTTTGTACTGAAGGCCTCAGGTCCTCACTGAGAACTGCCCTCCTTTTCTTGCCATGTGGACTTCAGCTAGGTCAGCAACTTGTTACCAGCCAAAAAGAAGCTACAACCTTCTGTAACCTAATCATAGAAGGGACATCCTATCACTTCTTCTGTGTCATATGTTAGAAAGAAGTCACTAGGTCTAGCTCCCCATAAAAGAGGAGGAGATTCTTGGGAGTCATTTCAGAAAACTATTACTACCTGGCTCACCCTCTTCAACATCCAATACATACCTTTTAGCCCATGTTCCTGCCTCTTTACCCAGTCACTACAGAAGAATTAGACACAATAGTAGTCTGGTTCACAACAAATAACACATAACAATATGATGACCCTCGTCTGACTCTTTACCTTACAAAATTCTGTGATTTAAGTAAAGGAGAAAGCAGTTGATCAACTCCTAGAGTGGACATTTGGGATCTTTTGACAAACACATATTCATCAGTAGGTTCAGTGTTCAACACCAGCTGCAAGTTAGAATGCCTGGGGAGCTTTTATTTTAAAATACTGATGTCCGGGGTCCCACTACAGACCCTTTAAATCAGAATTTGAGCATGGAACTCTAGAATCAGCATTATTAAAAGATCTCTAGGTGATGCTGAGATACAGCTAGGATTGGAAACCTCCTGGCCACCTTCACTTGTTTTTTTGAGAAGTGTTATATGGAAACAGCTTCCACATAGAGTAAATTGGAAGCCCCTTCCAATTGATTTGGAAATGCCCTACAAAGAAGAAAAAATGAGTGCCAGCTTGGAAAAACAGCAAGGAAAGTCTCTTATTGGAAATTGACAGACACGGCCCAAGAGAGGACATCAGGTTTGAGACAAGAACGAGAACAAGTCAATATGTGTTCAGTCAGTGCCTGCTATAAACCCAGTAATGTGCTACGAATTGCAAGGAGGGGAAGATACATTCCCTAGCTCAGAGCCTGGAAACTGGAAACCCGTGGATCAGATGTGGCTCACAGATGTGTTGTACAGGTGCACCTCTGTGTGAGTGGCACAGTATGTGTGTTTTGTTCACTACAATCAGGGTTGACATAAGTGGATATTTATCTCTACATACAACTTACTCACATTTGGGGAAAAAGTAAGAGAACTTAACATTCATCCATGGCAGATTTAAACTCTGGGTGCCTAGAGTTTTTCTTCCAACAATCGTATAGCATTGCTGAGGCATTAAACTCTAAAAGTAAACCATCATTTAAACTGATTTGCTACCAGTGCAATCAGGAAATCAATTTTTTATTATCAACACTGAGAATTAACAGAGAAAATGGGGAGTCATAACACTGAACAATAGCATCTAAAATTAGCAATGTTCATACATTGCCTTTGTTTAGTCACTCTTGACTATTTCGTGACCCAGTGGACTGAAGCCCACCAGGCTCCTCTGTACGTGGTATTTCCAAGGTAAGCATACTGGAGTAGGTTGTCATGTCCTCCTCCAGGGTATCTTCCCTACCTAGGGATCAAACCTGAGTCTCTTGCATTGGCAGGCGATTTCTTTACAGCTAAGCTACCACCAGGGTGTTCATAAGAAGCACTCAAATACATTCTAAGTCTGTGAATTAAATATACTTATATATCTATAAGTTTTCCTATCAACAGATTTTTCTGTAATCTAGAATAGTGCTTTTTAAAAATCAGAATTTGTTGCCAATATTTAAAATAAGGAAATTTCATGTAAAGTTCCAAATTTGGAGCTTCTCTTTTAAAAACTGGCAGCTCTGAGAATACTGTGCTTTCATTCCCACATATAACAATTAGCAGAAAGTAAAGAGTGATTCCCACGACCTCCCCATTCTCTCCCCAGATGGACATACCTCAATCTTTGACGCCTCTACCTTGGCCTCAGTAATTCCCTTCTCCAGGGGATCTTGTAAAAAATTTTGTCCCCCTAGGTTTGAGACAAGAACGAGAACAAGTCAATATGTGTTCAGTCAGTGCCTGCTATAAACCCAGTAATGTGCTACAGCAAGGAGGGAAGATACATTCCCTAGCTCAGAGCCTGGAAACTGGAAACCCGTGGATCAGATGTGGCTCACAGATGTGTTGTACAGGTGCACCTCTGTGTGAGTGGCACAGTATGTGTGTTTTGTTCACTACAATCAGGGTTGACATAAGTGGATATTTATCTCTACATACAACTTACTCACATTTGGGGAAAAAGTAAGAGAACTTAACATTCATCCATGGCAGATTTAAACTCTGGGTGCCTAGAGTTTTTCTTCCAACAATCGTATAGCATTGCTGAGGCATTAAACTCTAAAAGTAAACCATCATTTAAACTGATTTGCTACCAGTGCAATCAGGAAATCAATTTTTTATTATCAACACTGAGAATTAACAGAGAAAATGGGGAGTCATAACACTGAACAATAGCATCTAAAATTAGCAATGTTCATACATTGCCTTTGTTTAGTCACTCTTGACTATTTCGTGACCCAGTGGACTGAAGCCCACCAGGCTCCTCTGTACGTGGTATTTCCAAGGTAAGCATACTGGAGTAGGTTGTCATGTCCTCCTCCAGGGTATCTTCCCTACCTAGGGATCAAACCTGAGTCTCTTGCATTGGCAGGCGATTTCTTTACAGCTAAGCTACCACCAGGGTGTTCATAAGAAGCACTCAAATACATTCTAAGTCTGTGAATTAAATATACTTATATATCTATAAGTTTTCCTATCAACAGATTTTTCTGTAATCTAGAATAGTGCTTTTTAAAAATCAGAATTTGTTGCCAATATTTAAAATAAGGAAATTTCATGTAAAGTTCCAAATTTGGAGCTTCTCTTTTAAAAACTGGCAGCTCTGAGAATACTGTGCTTTCATTCCCACATATAACAATTAGCAGAAAGTAAAGAGTGATTCCCACGACCTCCCCATTCTCTCCCCAGATGGACATACCTCAATCTTTGACGTCCTCTACCTTGGCCCAGTACAGTAGCCATTCCCTTCTCCAGGGGATCTTCCGGAACCAGGGACTGAACCCATGTCTCCTGTCTCTCCTGAAGTGCAGGCAAATTCTTCACCATCTAAGCTAGCCGGGAAGCCCAGAAGGTAGTATAGAAGAGTGACTAAGAATGTAGACTGCGCAGTCAGATCGCTTTGTGTCCAAAGACTGCTTTTGTCTATCATTGTTTAATGGTATCACTTGGTACATTATTTTCCATCTCTGTGCCCCAGTTTCTTTCTCTGAAAATCAGAGATAATAATAAAATCTACATTACAGAATTTTAAGAAAATCAGTAAGTGAGTTAATACATATGAACAGCTTAGCATACATTTGGCCAAAAGGTAAGCAAGTACTCAGTAATGAATGCCACTGCTGCGTAGTCACTTCAGTCATGTCTGACTCTGTGTCACTCCATGGACTGCAGTCTATCAGGCTTCTCTGTCTCTGGGATTCTCCACATAAGAATACTACAGTGGGTTGCCATGCTTTCCTCCAGGGGGATCTTCCCAAACCAGGGATGGAACCCAGGTCTCCTGCACTGCAGGCAGGTTCCTTACCACCAAGCCATCAAGGAAACCCTATATATATACATATATATATATATTTGAGACCCCATGGACTGCAGCCCACCAGGCTCCTCTTTCAAGTGCATTTTCCAGGCAAGAATACTAGAGTGAGTTGCCATTTCCTTCTCTATCAGTAATGGTTATCTATTGTTATTTGAGTTGAGTGCAGTATAGCACTGTAGTTGAGAGCCTGTGCACTAGAATCATGGCCAAAATTCCAGCTCCAGTACATACTAGTCATGCATCTTTGAGCAAGTTACTGTTCTTTAGTTTCCTTATCTGTAAATTGGGGATAAAATAGCATATACCTTAGAGGGTTGTTGTGAGAGAACTAAACATGATAGCATTTCCAAGGTAGCTGACACAGAGTAAACATGCCATAAAAGTTACCTATTATTGTTTTTCATCCATCAGGAAGATGAGATTAGCATACAAATCTGTTAAGGAAGATCAGAGAGTCAAGTTGGGTGATGTGTTGACTAAAAAAATTATGGAGCAGAATACAAGAAAGTCTTGGTGGTCCCCCAGTCCCCGGTGGTCCAGTGGGTAAAGAAACCACCTTGCAGTGAAAGGAGCACTGGTTCAATCCCTGGCCCATGAAGATTCCACGTGCCACAGAGTGGCTGGATCGGTGTCTCCAATTACAAGCCAGCACTCTGGAGCGCATGTGCCCAGAGCCGGTGCCCTACAATGAGGGAGGCCACTGCAATGGGTGGCCCACACAGGCCAAAGAATAAAGATGGATGAAAATAAATTAATAAAAACCAATAAAAGAGGCCAAATTTAAGAAAAAAAAAGAAAGTCTTATAGCATTTTTGAAGACCAAAGTAAACATTAGGGATGTATTTTTAGAAACTGACCCTCCAGAGGTTAAGAGCCAAGGGAATTTATCTAGTTAATCTGCTACATGCACAAGCACTTTGGAAGTGTATGTTTGTCACTCAGTCGTGTCTGACTCCTTGCAGCCCCATGAACTGTAACCCGCCATGTTCCTCTGTCCATGGAATTTCCCAGGCAAGAGTATTGGGGGGGGGGGGTGTTGCCATTTCCTTCTCCAAGCACTTTGGAAACCCATGCCCTAAGCCCAAATTTCTTGCAGGGCCACCTACTGTCTTTATAACCCATCAATGTGACCAACATGATACATTAATTGTGTCCTTAGGCATCCAAGATAATTACAGTACTAAAAATAAGGGCTCCATACATATGAGTGTTCCTGAAACTGACAGATGTGACAAGTAATGGAAGCGGAAATAACAGAGTGCAGGAGCAGTACTGCTGTTCCTACCTCTCCTTGCCTGGCCTATGACAAGGTAATCAAAACACACACAGAAGAGTTGCATTTTCATCGGGGTGGTGACATTCATGCATTAATGGAAATCAAACTTTAACGACTGCAAGATTTAGAAAGAAGAGAAAAGCAGGAGTCTGTCTCCTGCTTCTACAAAACTGGGGTCCTGGGAATCTCCATCGGGTCAGGAGCCTATAATTTTGTTTTCATCCGAAGATGAGATAAGCATAAAAAACTGTTAAGGAAGATCAGAGAGTCAAGTTGGGTGATGTGTTGACTAAAAAAATTATGGAGCAGAATACAAGAAAGTCTTGGTGGTCCCCCAGTCCCCGGTGGTCCAGTGGGTAAAGAAACCACCTTGCAGTGAAAGGAGCACTGGTTCAATCCCTGGCCCATGAAGATTCCACGTGCCACAGAGTGGCTGGATCGGTGTCTCCAATTACAAGCCAGCACTCTGGAGCGCATGTGCCCAGAGCCGGTGCCCTACAATGAGGGAGGCCACTGCAATGGGTGGCCCACACAGGCCAAAGAATAAAGATGGATGAAAATAAATTAATAAAAACCAATAAAAGAGGCCAAATTTAAGAAAAAAAAAGAAAGTCTTATAGCATTTTTGAAGACCAAAGTAAACATTAGGGATGTATTTTTAGAAACTGACCCTCCAGAGGTTAAGAGCCAAGGGAATTTATCTAGTTAATCTGCTACATGCACAAGCACTTTGGAAGTGTATGTTTGTCACTCAGTCGTGTCTGACTCCTTGCAGCCCCATGAACTGTAACCCGCCATGTTCCTCTGTCCATGGAATTTCCCAGGCAAGAGTATTGGGGGGGGGGGGTGTTGCCATTTCCTTCTCCAAGCACTTTGGAAACCCATGCCCTAAGCCCAAATTTCTTGCAGGGCCACCTACTGTCTTTATAACCCATCAATGTGACCAACATGATACATTAATTGTGTCCTTAGGCATCCAAGATAATTACAGTACTAAAAATAAGGGCTCCATACATATGAGTGTTCCTGAAACTGACAGATGTGACAAGTAATGGAAGCGGAAATAACAGAGTGCAGGAGCAGTACTGCTGTTCCTACCTCTCCTTGCCTGGCCTATGACAAGGTAATCAAAACACACACAGAAGAGTTGCATTTTCATCGGGGTGGTGACATTCATGCATTAATGGAAATCAAACTTTAACGACTGCAAGATTTAGAAAGAAGAGAAAAGCAGGAGTCTGTCTCCTGCTTCCACAAAACTGGGGTCCTGGGAATCTGAGACAGGAACCACTGATAATTAGTGCTGAGAGTGTTGGTCTACAATTCACCAAGGGAGCCTGAGAAAGAGCGTGATCATGAAGAGCCAAAGGCAGGCAAAACACATCTTAATTATCAACACAGTGTCACCTCACAAGGCCGTTGCACATCATCTCAGGATTATCTACAAGAAAATTTTAATCTCAGGGACACTTTCCCCCACACCTCTGAGGTCCCTACACCCATGGATGTGTGCTCATGAAATACACTTATTTTTAATATTTGTCTAGGAAAAAAAAACCCACAATTTTTTAAAAAGCCTACTAAACAAAAATACAGGTACCTAAAACCATGTGTCATTGAAAAAAAAAAAAAAAAAACCCTGCCCATTTTGTTGGATATTTGCTACAGCAAATGCAGTGGTCCATGCATTGTATTATTGAATTTGCTAGTACTGTGGGAATTAGCCACAACAAAATTTTAATTCCAGGCTGTTCCAACTTTGTTTCCAAGAATGAATGCCCCAAGGTATCTCTTCCCTAACATGCAGCTGGTGCTCCACTCAGCAAGTGGGAATGTTAACACTGAAAGAAGTAAATCAGAACTTGGAAAGCAGATCTGCCAAAAACATCAAATGATTCATTGTAAGGTCAAGTGCTAATGATCTGTGGATTAGCATGACTAATGGAAAACTGACTGTAATTCACATTATTAAGTGCTGCCCCACTCAGGAAAGGGCAAGAGAAGAAATCAGGTAAAAAGGTCAATGTTAAGATAGCAATGGACGGTAGAGAGGAGAAAAAAACTGATGACTGATGCTAGCATCTGCTCTCTCTCCCCAGTGCCCAGAAATTTCAAGCTAGCACTGTATTTCTAAATTGCTACTTCTCAAACCATTAATGTGCCTCATGGGAGATTTTATTAAAATTCTGACTCCTACTGGGTGGGTCTGTAGTGAGGCCTAAGGTTCTCCATTTCTAACAAGCTCACAGATAATGCTAACACCGCTGGTCCATGCACCCATGCTTTGAGCAGAAAAAGTCTAAAACAAATCCGAAATCTACAGCCCAGGTCCAAATTCATGCATAAGAATCTTAGAAAGAAAAAGAAAGCAGGAGTCTGTCTCCTGCTTCCACAAAACTGGGGTCCTGGGAATCTGAGACAGGAACCACTGATAATTAGTGCTGAGAGTGTTGGTCTACAATTCACCAAGGGAGCCTGAGAAAGAGCGTGATCATGAAGAGCCAAAGGCAGGCAAAACACATCTTAATTATCAACACAGTGTCACCTCACAAGGCCGTTGCACATCATCTCAGGATTATCTACAAGAAAATTTTAATCTCAGGGACACTTTCCCCCACACCTCTGAGGTCCCTACACCCATGGATGTGTGCTCATGAAATACACTTATTTTTAATATTTGTCTAGGAAAAAAAAACCCACAATTTTTTAAAAAGCCTACTAAACAAAAATACAGGTACCTAAAACCATGTGTCATTGAAAAAAAAAAAAAAAAAACCCTGCCCATTTTGTTGGATATTTGCTACAGCAAATGCAGTGGTCCATGCATTGTATTATTGAATTTGCTAGTACTGTGGGAATTAGCCACAACAAAATTTTAATTCCAGGCTGTTCCAACTTTGTTTCCAAGAATGAATGCCCCAAGGTATCTCTTCCCTAACATGCAGCTGGTGCTCCACTCAGCAAGTGGGAATGTTAACACTGAAAGAAGTAAATCAGAACTTGGAAAGCAGATCTGCCAAAAACATCAAATGATTCATTGTAAGGTCAAGTGCTAATGATCTGTGGATTAGCATGACTAATGGAAAACTGACTGTAATTCACATTATTAAGTGCTGCCCCACTCAGGAAAGGGCAAGAGAAGAAATCAGGTAAAAAGGTCAATGTTAAGATAGCAATGGACGGTAGAGAGGAGAAAAAAACTGATGACTGATGCTAGCATCTGCTCTCTCTCCCCAGTGCCCAGAAATTTCAAGCTAGCACTGTATTTCTAAATTGCTACTTCTCAAACCATTAATGTGCCTCATGGGAGATTTTATTAAAATTCTGACTCCTACTGGGTGGGTCTGTAGTGAGGCCTAAGGTTCTCCATTTCTAACAAGCTCACAGATAATGCTAACACCGCTGGTCCATGCACCCATGCTTTGAGCAGAAAAAGTCTAAAACAAATCCGAAATCTACAGCCCAGGTCCAAATCCAGCCCACTGTTTTCATATAGCCTGTGAACTAAGAATGATTTTGAGATTTTTGAAAAATGGTTGGGGGGGGGAAATAATCAAAAAATAATGATAATTTTGTAACACATGAAAATTATGTTAAATTCAAAATTGGTGCTTATAACTGAAGTTTTATTGGAAGAGCACATCCACTCACAAATTGTGTGCCTGCTCTCTAGCTGAGGTGTTTGCAACAGAGACCGTATAATCCACACACCCAAAATCTCTGAACTGCTAGACAAAAAGTTCTTGGACTCCTGGACTAAAGGATTAATGAAAGGGATCCTGCTGTATCATTCCATACAGAGAAGAGCTTTGAACTGGGAAGGGGAAGCCACTGAGACAGAGTTGCACTCCCTCCCACTGAGATTGAAAGAGGTCAGAGAACTCAGTGAGCAGACACAAACAGAACCACACAGGTCAGCAGTCAAAAAGAAAAAAACTTGATGAGCATAATCTTTGAGCCTGCTCAGAAAAGCAGTGCCCCAAACCAGTCAACAGGAGCCTGCTAACGGCAATCTCTGGGAGCCCAAAGAGCAGCCAAAGCTGAAGCCACTTAGCAATAAGGACCCAGCCCTCACCTGATTTTCTGGCCTAACAAAAGCCCAGAATTTTCCAATTATCTCCTGTAGGAATGTAGGAAACCCCCAAAATAACTGAGGTTGAATTTCCTGCCCATAAAAACATGTTGGAAATGCTAAGATTACATTTCATCTATAAAATAAAGGAAAAAGGCATATCTTGCCTGTGTTAACTCACTTTGTTGTTGTTTAGTTACTTAGTTGTGTCCAACTCTTTTCAAGCCCATGGACTGTAGTCTGCCAGCTTTCTGTCCATGAATTTTCCTGGCAAGAATACCGGCGTGGGTTGCCACTGCTGTCTTCAGGAAATCTTCCCGACTCAGGAATCAAATGTGCATCTCCTGCTTGGCAGTAGGATTCTTTACCACTGAGCCACCAGGAAAGACTAACTGGGGCTCCTCTAACAAAATATCACAGACTGTATTTCTTACAGTTCTGGAGACTGAGAAGTTCAAAATCAAGGCACTGGAAAGGTAGACTTCTTTCTGAGGCCTCTTCTCTTGGTTTGTAAGCCAACCTCCAACTTGCTGTGTGGGTATGTGACTTCCTTGGCGCAGGCGTGGAAAGAGAGGGCAGAGAAAGACGGAGGTAAAATGGAGGAGGCGGAGAAACAAAACACCAAGACACAAGCATAAGAGCCAAGATGCTTCTAAGAATACTAATCCCAACCAATCAGGGTCCCAGCCTGATGACCTCACTTAACCTTAATTAATTTCTCCTACACTGCATCTCTGCATCACTCTGGGGCTAGGGCTTCTTCATACCCTTAGTGATGTGGACTAAAACTCCTATCATATGTCAAACCTATTTACATCCCTGATCCTAAAAGTAGATGAGTAGACAGAAGATAACTTCTGGTCTGATGTGATTTAGCAACATAAAGAGGTAACTTTACTGTTGCAGGGAAAAGTCAATTCTGATTCCAGTTTGGAACTGTTTCTTTGACTTGTTTTTAGTTGCTTTTGGTATTATAATCATACCTAATGGACTGCCTCAGAGAGCCCTGCAGCCCCTCTCCAGACTGTTAAACTAAAGTGCCTTAGTTCAGAACCCAGCCCACCTGTGGATGGCAGGAAGCAGTTAAACATCCTCTATCTAAGACTTCCCATTCTAAGAGATAGTTGCAAGATTAATAATCTTTTTACTTTGTTTCCTCACCTCCCCATCTCTGCTGCATAAAATAACTTGGCATCCAGAGCCCCCATAAAATGGTTATTTTGAGACATTAATCTTCCATCTTCTCAGTCTGCTGGCTTTCCAGATAAAGCCATATTCCTTGCCTCAATACCTCATCTCTTGGATACATTGGCCTCTCATGTACAGGATCTCAAGGTATCTCCCCCACTGACCACACACACACCCACACACACCCACACACACCCACACCCACACCCACACCCACACACACCCTTATTCCTTTAAGTGAAGTTTCCCTAGTTCAA
Source organism: Tragulus kanchil (assembly GCA_022376925.1). Classification (NCBI taxonomy): domain Eukaryota; kingdom Metazoa; phylum Chordata; class Mammalia; order Artiodactyla; family Tragulidae; genus Tragulus; species Tragulus kanchil. Next base: position 56,703,282 of record JAIOJX010000001.1, on the reverse strand, counting down.
ACCTTCAGGCCAAGCTATAAATCCATGAAACAGAACAGCTTCACTTTATCCTAAGGGCAGAGAAATCTCCTTAGGTCTGGAGGGCATAGCCCAACCTGTCCTTGACAGAAAATACAAGATTGTAGCTAAGAGCATGAATTCTCAGCCTGACAGCCACTTACCCGGCTCTTTGATCTTGAACAAGTCATTTAACCACCCCAAGCCTCAGTTTTCTCATTCATGTAATTGGGTTAAATATAGTAACCGACTTCTTCAGGTTGTTGTGAGTGTTGTAAGGCGCGCTCAGTGAAGCACCCAACTCCACTCATGGTAGATGGAAAAGGGGTTTATTAGGCTGGCGCCAGCAACCACCCACAAGTAACTAGGTTTCCTGCTCAGGCCCCGATTGGAGGTAAAGGGCGGTTTTTAAAGGCTGGTCCAATCAATGGCGCAAGACCCTCGCCTTTGATTGAAATTGGACACACCTGCACATTCCCTCTTACAATCAACAGAATGGTCTAGGGGCTTCTTCGTAAATTGTAGTCAATTACAATCAATAAAGATTTAACAGAAAACAATGCTAACAGAGAGTAATTTACTCTAACAGATGAGTCACTAACCAGTAACCATCAGTAAACCATTATGCACTCCTTTTAACAGGTTGTTGTAAGGATGAACCTAATTAATATGTACGAACATACACTGGCAGTTCAGAACCCAGCCCACCTGTGGATGGCAGGAAGCAGTTAAACATCCTCTATCTAAGACTTCCCATTCTAAGAGATAGTTGCAAGATTAATAATCTTTTTACTTTGTTTCCTCACCTCCCCATCTCTGCTGCATAAAATAACTTGGCATCCAGAGCCCCCATAAAATGGTTATTTTGAGACATTAATCTTCCATCTTCTCAGTCTGCTGGCTTTCCAGATAAAGCCATATTCCTTGCCTCAATACCTCATCTCTTGGATACATTGGCCTCTCATGTACAGGATCTCAAGGTATCTCCCCCACTGACCACACACACACCCACACACACACCCACACACACCCACACCCACACCCACACCCACACACACCCTTATTCCTTTAAGTGAAGTTTCCCTAGTTCAAACCTTCAGGCCAAGCTATAAATCCATGAAACAGAACAGCTTCACTTTATCCTAAGGGCAGAGAAATCTCCTTAGGTCTGGAGGGCATAGCCCAACCTGTCCTTGACAGAAAATACAAGATTGTAGCTAAGAGCATGAATTCTCAGCCTGACAGCCACTTACCCGGCTCTTTGATCTTGAACAAGTCATTTAACCACCCCAAGCCTCAGTTTTCTCATTCATGTAATTGGGTTAAATATAGTAACCGACTTCTTCAGGTTGTTGTGAGTGTTGTAAGGCGCGCTCAGTGAAGCACCCAACTCCACTCATGGTAGATGGAAAAGGGGTTTATTAGGCTGGCGCCAGCAACCACCCACAAGTAACTAGGTTTCCTGCTCAGGCCCCGATTGGAGGTAAAGGGCGGTTTTTAAAGGCTGGTCCAATCAATGGCGCAAGACCCTCGCCTTTGATTGAAATTGGACACACCTGCACATTCCCTCTTACAATCAACAGAATGGTCTAGGGGCTTCTTCGTAAATTGTAGTCAATTACAATCAATAAAGATTTAACAGAAAACAATGCTAACAGAGAGTAATTTACTCTAACAGATGAGTCACTAACCAGTAACCATCAGTAAACCATTATGCACTCCCTTTTACACTTCAGGTTGTTGTAAGGATGAACCTAATTAATATGTATCGAACATTTACAGCCTGGCACACAGTAAGCACTAAATAAGCATTAGTTATTATTTTATCTTAAAGATTTGAGAGAATTTTGCATTCTGCTCCAGAATATACTCGAATTAGCTGTCGCCAAGAAGAACTGACCATCAAGAGGAGTCTCTACATACGCCCTGCCACACTGTCATGTACATCTAGGCTTTGCTGAATCTAGTTTGAAAAGTGTGAAGCCAAGGAAAATCTTGGGAAATAGAGGAAAAGACACTGAGGAGCAGAAACTCAGGCAAAGGATGGAAACCTGGGGAAAAATCTGGCTTTTAGAGTGTTGTCCAGAAAGGGCCAGTCTAGATGAAACACTGCGGCCACAGTGGAGGCCGCAGAAAGGCTCTGAGCGCGTGGGATGAGAGCAGTTCTTAGTACAAAAGACCTTTCTTAGTCTCAATATCTTAAGTTTCTCTGAAGACGAAATATCTTTCAGCAGTCCCAACCCAGATCTGCCCCCAAACAGGACCATGAGCTGTGCCTAAAATATCCAGAATACTAGAAAGTTTGCAAGAAAAAAAAGGCCATTTTTTTCTTCCCAGAACAAAGCGGTGCAATGCAGCTTTAGCAGCCAAGACACTGCTGTCCTTCATTGACAAACAAAGGAAATTATCCTTAGGAGACACAAGCCCGTGTACAAAAGACTAATAGGCAAAATATTTGCCAGTCTGTAGACGCTTTATTCGATATGCAAATGAGTTGAATCCAAGACAAGAAAGAATCAAAAACAGATGTTCTGTTTTCTTTCTCCTGTGTTGACCAAGAGGAAACGTTTTTTCAAGTGGTTAAAAAAAAAAAAATGACTCTAGGGCTATACTGCTCCTGCAGCAGCAGCAGCCTCCACACTTAAATGTCTTATTGTTTCATCGTCCTGAATACTTGTAATTATTTTAGGTCTAGTATTATCTTTTCCACACAAACAGCAGAGTATCTTTCTGAACTTGTGTCCTATCCTACAAGGACCTACTAAAAATAAACTCAGAATAGCAGGGAGTGAAATAATACTTCAACGTCTGGTGCAAAATTTTCAGGGGCGAGGGGGCACCTACACTCCAACCTCTGTCTGCCCCAGTATGTACACAGGCACGCAAGTGCGCCTGCACCCACAATCACACACACATACACACTCCTCAAGAGTCACAGATTTCCCTCAGGACTTAAGAAAGGAACCTAATTACAGCTCCTCAAACTCCTTCCACTGCATCATGCTCCGGCTGTATTGTAGGGATGTAGTCGCCGCCCACACACAGCCTGGAAAGCGACCGGCTCGCCTTAGAACTGCCTCGAGGGCCATATGTGCATCCGTTACAAAGCCAACTATGATTTCCTCCTGGGCACATGGTTCAATGTATGTTTTTGCACAGGCAGGCATGGACGTGAAAGTCATTTTTCAAGAACTCATATTCTCAGATATACATGTTTATACACATAGCCCTGCTGTGGAACTTTCTATTGAGAGGGGGACATCTTGTGGATTATCTCGGAACTGAACCCTTTTTGCAAGGCAAACTGGCTAACAGGAGCAGGACCGCTGATGCTAACAGCTGCTATGCTTTCCTAAGCACCCCGACCTCTGTTCTAGGAACTTTCCACTGATCGCCTCACTTAATCCTCAAGAGTAAACCTGGGGAGTAGGGGTTATTTTTATCACTACAATTAGGGAAACTAAGACTTAGAGAGATTAAATAATTTACCTCACATCTGGTAAGTGGAGGAGCCAGGATTCACATTCAGGCTTTACTGGCTGGAAAGTTATCTAGCTTTCCCTATGTTATAAAACCACCACTACATTTAGCAGAGGTGGCTCAGTCGCCAAAGGATCCACTTGCAATGCAGGAGACCCAGGAGATGTGGGTTAGAGTTCTGAGTAGGGAAGATCCCCTGGAGGAGGAAATGGAAACCCACTCCAGTAGTCTCACCTGGGAAATCCCAGGTATAGAGGAGCCTGGCTGGCTACAGTCCATAGAATCGCAGAGTCAGACACTAAAGTGACTGAATAAGAATTGATAGTGCATGGTTCATTGGGTAAGAGTGTGGGCTCCAGTACCACACTGCCTCGATTTCAACTCTGCTGGCTCTCCTAGATAGAAGACATATCCAGATGATGCTGGTGGCTCATTTCTGCCCCCTTTTGGTAGTTTGACCAACAGCTTGCTCAGTTGCACTGAACTTGACTACAGAAGATGTAAGGCTTTCTAGGTAGGCAAATCTGTTCCTACCACCTTCAGGAGGTAGATCCTGGTGCCCCAGATGCCTATTTCCTGTGGTGGCCCCAGAGCTGAGAGATCCTCTTATATATTTCTTATCACTTAAAAAACTAGTTAACTCCTCTTGGTGGTGGTTTAGTCACTAAGTCATGTCCAACTGGGAAAGGAGTATGTCAAGGCTATATATTGTCACTCTGCTTATTTAACTTATATGCAGAGTACATCATGTGAAATGCCAGCCTGGATGAAGCACCAGCTGGCATCAAGATTGCCAGGAGAAATGTCTATAACCTCAGATATGCGGATGACAACACCCTTGTGGCAGAAAGTGAAGAGGAACTAGAGAGCCTCTTGATGAAGGTGAAAGAGGAGAGTGAAAAAGCTGGCCTAAAACTCAACATTCAAAAAACAAAGATTATGGCATCTGGTCCCATCACTCCATGGCAAACAGATGGAGAAACAGTGACAGAGTTTATTTTCTTGGGCTCCAAAATGTCCAACTATTGCAATCCCGTGGACCATAGCCTACCAGGCTCCCCTGTCCATGGGATTCCCCTGCCAAGAATACTGGAGTGGGTTGTCATTTCCTTCTCCAGGGGATATTCCTGACCCAGGGATCTAACCTGAGTCTCCTGTATTGGCAGGTGGTTCTTTACCATTTGAGCCACCTGGAAAGCCCTGTTCCTCTTAGGCTAACCTATAAATGTCATCTGAATTGGGGGTGGAACTCCCTCTCACACTTGGAGTACTTTCTGTCTCAAGTCCAGTGTACTGGCCCAGAAAGAACTCAACCCTGCTGGGACTTTGTACACACAGAACACCTATGCATATATAACATGTATGACTGGCATGTGCTGTGGCATGATGAGAGTTCAAGGGACCCCAAGCGTTGTGCTACTTCTTTGTAAACCTCCTCTATATAGAAACTCTAACTGCATCATGTGGTACTAGCGGCACAGGTCCCTGACCTTCTTGTGTGACAAGTCTCGAACATGCTACCTAACCTTCCTGTGCCTTCGTTCCATCCTCTGTAAAACGGGTGATACAAGAGTATTCCATCACAAGGGTGATTTAGTGAATTATACAGCACCTGGCCCAGAGACATTAGCAATGAATGGGGCCATCTTCAGAGTAAGAATGAATCCTAGAGGCTATTGAGTTCAGCCTTCTCACTTTATAGTGAGGAAACAAAAGCCTGAAAAAATAGAAGGAAATTTGAGCATGTGGACACAACTACTAAGTGTAAACAGAACTTTTTGTAAATCCAGTCCTAACATCCTGTGAGTATCAAGTACTTAAAAGACTTCTTAATGAGTCCTTAGGCATTCTGATAAGCACCTCTAGTTCACCCTTCCTGCTCCTCCCAGCCAGATCTTGCCTGTCCTTAAAAGCCCAGCTCAAAATGTTAATTCCAAGAAGTCTTTCCTCTCACTGGTCTCCTTCCCCTCTCCCTTGCCTGGATTCTTGCAGCACTATCTCTGCTACACCATTTAGCACTTAATATTCTCTTGTACTCTCTCATAATGTTTCATGCTGTTGATCTCATCTGTCCAGCCAGACTGTAGGTTCCCCAAGGATAGAGAACATTTCCTCTGCTTCATCTGTATTTGCACAGGCCCTAGTGTTAAGCTGAGGGTCTCTTGGTAGGGATGTTCATTATTTCTTTACTAACTTGTAAATACATTTTATCAAGGAAAAATACACCTGGGCCACGCTAAAGAGAGAGAAGGATGTATACAAGGCCAAAAACATGTGTGATCCATTCAGGTGCTCACTCAGCATGGGCCTGTAATGTTGGGGCTGGGTTTTGTAAGAATCGCAAAGACACGGCGGACAGCAAGCTGTTAGGGAAAGAGCACATTTGGGAAGAGTTCCCGGGGCAAGATCCACAGGTCCAAGAGATGGGCTGGACCGGGGAAATCGCACCCCAGAGATGGGATGAGGAGGTTTTATTAGGGAGGAAAGGGGAGAAGAAGAAAGGGGAGGGGGATTCTTCAGAGCAGGCGCAGAAACGAAGTCTTTGTTTAAGCTAGGCGGGAAATTAGTGATGAGTCTGCTGTCCTTGCGTTGTCTGTGGGCATGGGGGTGTGCAGTTGTTACTTTCTGCACCTGGTGAAGAATCTTCATGGCCAGGGCGAACTCTTTATCGCCGGCCTTGAGAGAGTCTCAGGTGCCAGCAGATCAGCAACTGGCCCTATGATGCTGACCCTTTAGGGCGGGGGAGTTTGCGACTGCCGTATTAACCCTTTAATAGCCCATAAACCTAACAGGTTTCAGGCTGTTCATACAAGTGCCCCCGACTCCCACAAAATTCTCTTCTTCTATTAATTCTGTCCATTCAATGCTTCTTAACACTGCCAAAATAAAATGTCACATTCTATGTCAAACTCTGTGTGCGTGTGTGTGTGTGTGTGTGTGTCTGTGTGTCTGTGTGTCTGTGTATATGTGTATTTATATATATATGTATATACATATATATAACCATTTATTTAAATTCTACATCCCTACATAAAAACAGGTACTACCATTATCTTCACTTTACAAATGAGAAAACTAAGATTCAGAGAGGTAAATAAATTGTGCAGGTAATAGATGATAGAATAAATGATAATAAATGATAGAATCAGGTAATAAATGATAGAATCAGGATTCAAACCCAAGAAAATCTGGTTCTAGAGTCACAGTTTCAACCACCCTGCTAGAGTGCCTCCAAACCTTCACACTGATCCTCAGTGGTGTACTGTCATCTGTCTTCTCTAAAAGAGGAGACAAAATATTTTCAGTGGTAAAAGAAATGAGAAAAACCAAATGTCCAAACTACCATATGCCTACACAATGCTATGACAACAGAAAATAGGTGGAAAGCAGGCCAATAATAATGAGTCCTGCCATTACAGAGCACTCGTCAAATGCCAGGTACTGAGCACTTTATGTGCATTATCTCTTTTAGTCCTTTTAACAACCCTGTGAGATCATGTTGTTGTCTCCATTTCTAGATGAGGAAATAGAGGCTTACAGAGACCAAGATACAGAGATACATAAGAGGTAGAGTGTGAGTATTAACCCAGATATGCCTGTTCCCAAAGCTTGGGCCCTTAAGCACTATGCTGTACTTGTGACTTGATTGTGTGTAGACATGAATGATTTGAGCTCATATTTTGCACACTAACTGGTTTTACTGGCATCAGGCAAGGGAGTCTGAGTGCTATTGGCCATTCTGGAGAGATGAAAACCAGGGTTACCAGACACAGGACCTGAAGAAACAAAAGCTTTGCAGACACTAAAATCACTATGCAGTCACTAAAAATCAGAGCTTGTGGTACATGAGGATTATGGGACAAACTGATGGTAGTGTGGAGGCATCTTTAGAGCCAGCAGAGCAACATACAGCAGTGGTCCTCAAACTTGAGTGGGCCCCACAGTCCTCTGGAGGATGTGTCATAGCACAGGTTGCTGAGTCCCCATCCTAGAGTTTCCATTCACTAGGTCTCAGGTAGCACCTGAGAATTTGCATTTCTATCCAGTTCCCAAGTGTTGCTGATGCTGAAGGTCCTGGGACTACCCTTTGAGAACCACTTCGATAGAAGATTCCAGGTACAAGGCAAAGTTTGGCCTATCCATAAGCATATGAGATAACTGACAAATGCTAGTTAGAAGAGGTGTGTGTGTGTGTGTGTGTGTACACGTGCTCAGTAGTGTTCGACTCTTGTGACCTCATGGACTGCAGTCTACCAGGCTCCTCTGTCCATGGGACATTCCAGGCAAGAATACTAGAGTGGGTTGTCATGTCCTCCTCCAGGGGATCTTCCTGACCCAAGGACTGAACCTGTGTCTCCTGCATTGGCAGGTGGGTTCTTTACCACTGAGCCACCAGGGAAGCCCAGTTATAAGAGATGGAGGCATTAAAAAATAAATAAATAAATAAATAAATAAAGCAAGGAGTTTATCCTGACATAATGTATTAGAAGCCCTACTTCTTGCTTTGTGGTCTCTGTCTACTTTGTACCTGCAGAATCAATCTCACTCTTATTTGAAGGACACATTTTTACTATGAGCAAGAAAGAATTAAAGAGCTTCCCTTATCAATATTCTGGGCATTAACACCAAGTTACATTGAGAAATCAATTTCTGTCTCAGTCTCAATTCCCAGTTCCTGCAATGTAATACAAAGCTTGGGCCCTTAAGCACTATGCTGTACTTGTGACTTGATTGTGTGTAGACATGAATGATTTGAGCTCATATTTTGCACACTAACTGGTTTTACTGGCATCAGGCAAGGGAGTCTGAGTGCTATTGGCCATTCTGGAGAGATGAAAACCAGGGTTACCAGACACAGGACCTGAAGAAACAAAAGCTTTGCAGACACTAAAATCACTATGCAGTCACTAAAAATCAGAGCTTGTGGTACATGAGGATTATGGGACAAACTGATGGTAGTGTGGAGGCATCTTTAGAGCCAGCAGAGCAACATACAGCAGTGGTCCTCAAACTTGAGTGGGCCCCACAGTCCTCTGGAGGATGTGTCATAGCACAGGTTGCTGAGTCCCCATCCTAGAGTTTCCATTCACTAGGTCTCAGGTAGCACCTGAGAATTTGCATTTCTATCCAGTTCCCAAGTGTTGCTGATGCTGAAGGTCCTGGGACTACCCTTTGAGAACCACTTCGATAGAAGATTCCAGGTACAAGGCAAAGTTTGGCCTATCCATAAGCATATGAGATAACTGACAAATGCTAGTTAGAAGAGGTGTGTGTGTGTGTGTGTGTGTACACGTGCTCAGTAGTGTTCGACTCTTGTGACCTCATGGACTGCAGTCTACCAGGCTCCTCTGTCCATGGGACATTCCAGGCAAGAATACTAGAGTGGGTTGTCATGTCCTCCTCCAGGGGATCTTCCTGACCCAAGGACTGAACCTGTGTCTCCTGCATTGGCAGGTGGGTTCTTTACCACTGAGCCACCAGGGAAGCCCAGTTATAAGAGATGGAGGCATTAAAAAATAAATAAATAAATAAATAAATAAAGCAAGGAGTTTATCCTGACATAATGTATTAGAAGCCCTACTTCTTGCTTTGTGGTCTCTGTCTACTTTGTACCTGCAGAATCAATCTCACTCTTATTTGAAGGACACATTTTTACTATGAGCAAGAAAGAATTAAAGAGCTTCCCTTATCAATATTCTGGGCATTAACACCAAGTTACATTGAGAAATCAATTTCTGTCTCAGTCTCAATTCCCAGTTCCTGCAATGTAATATCCCAACCAACTATAAAGGAAGTCCTACTTTGCTGATATCAGACACATCCAAGGGCCAGGGTTTCTGCCTCTGATTCCCATCTCAGTGACTGATGTGTTGCTACATGCAGTCTGGCCCAGCCAGTGCTGACTGAAGGTCAAACATTTTAATTTCTAAGGGCACTTGAGGCTACAGTTTTCCCCCATCAAGAAGAAGAAACCTAAAAGAAAGAAAGAAAAATAATAATAATAAAAAATTTTAAAAATTAAAAAAAATAAAAAAGGAAGCAAAAAAAGAGAAAGAAGAAAAAAAAAAAAGAAATAAAACCAAAAAAATAAAAGAAAATAAAAAGAAAAAAAAAGACAACGAAAAAAAAAAAATACAAGAAGAAGAAACCTTCATAGGATCAAGGTGTTCTCAGTACCATAAAAATCTTCTTCAGCAGGATTCTCAAATGCAAAGATCTCTGGTGAGAAAAGTGAAGGGACTATTCATATTTTAAGTCTCATATAATTGGTATGGGGTTTCCCCAGTGACTCAGCTGTTAAGAATCCACCTGCAGTGGAGGAGCTGCAGGAGACCCGAGTTTAATCCCTAGGGTGGGAAGATCCCCTGAAGGAGGAAATGCCTGGAGAATCTCATGGACAGAAGAGTCTGGCAGACTACAGTCCATAAGCTCACAAAGAGTCAGACACAACTGAAGCGACTTAGCACACACACATACATGATTGAAAGTGAAAGAGGAGAGTGAAAAAGCTGGCCTAAAACTCAACATTCAAAAAACGAAGATCCTGGCATCTGGTCACATCACTTCATGGCAAATACGTGGGCAAACAATGGAAACAGTGACAGACTTTATTTTCTTGAGCTCCAAAACCAAGGTGGATGGTGAGTGCCATCGTGAAATTAAAAGATGCTTGCTCCTTGGAAGAAAAGCTTTGACAAACTTGGACAGCGTAGTCATAAACAGAGACATCGCTTTGTTGGCAAAAGTCTGTCTAGTCAAAGCTATGGTTTTCCAGTAGTCATGTATGGATCTGAGAGTTGGACCATAAAGAAGGCTGAGAGCCAAAGAATTGATGCCTTTGAAATGTGGTCAAACCAGTCAATCCTAAAGGAAATCAACCCTGACTATTCATTGAAAGGATTGATGCTGAAGCTGAAGCTCCAGTACTTTGACCACCTGATACAAAGAGATGACTCATTGGAAAAGATCTTAATGTTGGAAAAATAGAAGGCAGAAGGAGAAGGGGATGACAGAGGACAAGATGGTTGGATGGCATCAATGACTCAATGGACATGAGTTTGAGCAGGCTCCGGGAGTGGCGAAGGACAGGAAAGCCTTGCGTGCTGCAGTCCATGGGGTTGCAAAGAGTTGGACACAACTCAGCGACTGAACTGAACTGATACATGATTGATAGAGGCCTAATCAGCCTTCCTGCTGGACACCTTTGGAAGGCCAAGATGAAGAGTGTAGGGTCTCAGAGACAGGAAGTAAGGCATAAGCAGCTTACATTTGCTCTGTTCTTAACCTTAAGGAGAATCTCTCTCTCATTCTCATTCTTCCCTCGCCCCATCTTGGAATAGTAGAAACCAGAAGGTTAAATGGATGAGACCAGAAGGATGTTGGAGGAAAAAGAGAGGCCAAGCATAGCCTGTCTAGAGTGGGGGGCTTCCTGCTAAAGTGAGAGAGAGTCCTCAAGGCTTGTGAAGGTCTCAGTTCAGCACTCATACTATACAGTCATACTGTACAGGAATTGGGGAAACAAACTCCCAGCAATTACTGAAGAACATGCATTTGCCTGTGGTATCCCCTCCATGTTTTTATCACTAAGGCTCTAGAAGGACGAAAGCAACTAATGAGTGGAAATGACTTGAAAACAAGCTGGATTCAAGACAATATAATAAAAGTAGCACTGACTAACAGAGTGACAGCTCTGTGCTTCAGTTCCCTCACCTCTAAAATGAACATATAATATTCCCTACTTCAAAGAATTCTTGAGAGGATTAGATAAGATAATACATGAAAAGGTATTAGCTGAAGGGCTTCCCTGGTGACCCACTGGCTAGGACTTCAAGCTCCCAGTGCCAGGGGCCAGGTTTTGATCCCTAGTCAGGGAACCAGATCACACATACCACAATTCAGAGTTTGTATGCCACAACTAAAGGTCCTGCATGCTCCAACTAAGACCTAATGCAGCCAAAATAAATAAATAAATATCTTTAAAAATAAATTTTTAAAAAAAGGCTTTAGTTGAGAACAGTGTCTATCACATAGTAAGGACTTTATAAGTATCTGTTACTAATGTTATTATTTATCATTATTATTTCTCAGTAGTTTTGGACTGAGATGAGGCCTTAACTTACAATGTGGCATTCATTTTGGTTTCAGTTACTTTATCTGTAAACAAGGAATACAAATTTCTACACTACCCATGTCACTCGTAGGTGGTGGGAAGAAAACTAACTGTGCATGCTTCAGTGAAAAAGATAAGAGCCCAAACTGAGTGTCAGGTAGTGAGGAGTGTTGTTTCCTGATTTCTAGAAATCATTAGTTTCATGACAATTTAATACAAACAGTCACCACAGGGCTTCCCCTGGTGGTCCAGTGGGTAAGGACACCGCCTTGCAGTGCAAGGGGCGCTGGTTCGATCCCTGGCCTGGGAAGATCCCACGTGCCATGGAGCAGCTGGACCGATGTGTCCAATTACCGAGCTGGAGCTCTGGAGCGCGTGCACCCAGAGCCGGTGCTCTGTGACAACAGAGGCCACCGCGATGAGAGGCCCATACGGGCCAAAGAACAAAGATGGATGAAAATAGATAAATGAAAGACCAATAGAAGTACCCCCCCTTCCTCCCCAACCTGCCCCCCCCAAAAAAAATAAATAAATAAATAAAAATAAAAATAAATAAAACAGTCACCACAGCATCAGCCACACCATCAACTCATTATCTCAATCAACCATCTCAAGATGACAGACTTTTGTGTTGACTAAAAATACATCTAAAGGTGCATTTTGTAGACTTCTTAATTAAAAACCTATTAAGACAGAGCTCCAGCCTAATTTCCTGAAAACTGGGCAGATATCAATTCTGAGTGAGGAAGAAGTGCTATCAAGCGTGGCTAAAGGTGTAGGCAGGGGCAGAGCAGATCATTCAGGCCCTTGTAGACTGCGGGTATGACTGTTTTTATCCTAAGGGCAATGGGAGCTATTGCAGGGTCTTAATCTGAAATGGGTGGGATATGGTGAAGACATAGTTTGATTCACTCTGGCTGCTATAAGGAAAATGGATTGAAAGAAGGCAAGAGTAGAGGTACAGGGGTTAGTTAGCAAGTTCATTCAGTCTTCCAGATGAAGGATGCTGCTGTTTGGGTCTAGAGTCATATCAGGGAGGATGGAAAGAAAAGGAAATATGTGAGACATCATCTAGCAGATAAAATTTGACAGGACATGGTGAGGAGTTTAATGAAGGTGGGAGGGGAGATAGATCAAGAATAACCCCATTAGGAGAACTTCCCTGGCAGTCCAGTGGTTAAGACTTCACCTTCCAGTGCAGGGGTTGTGGGTTCCATCCCTAATTGAGAAGTTAAGATTCCACATGCCTTGAGGCCAAAAAAACAAACTATAAAACAGAAGCGATATTGTAACAAATTCAATAAAGACTTTAAAAATGATCCACCTCCAAAAAAATTTTTTACTAACACCATTAGGATATTCATTGATATAGCTACTTTGGGAAATTTTCCATAGCATGGAGATTTCTCAAAAAAAACAAAAATAGAGCTACCATATGACCCAGAAATTCCACTCATGTATATATAGATCCCCCCCCCCAAAAAAACCCACTAATTTGAAAAGATACATGCACTCCAATGTTCATAGCAGCACTATTTATGATTACCAAGATATGGACGCAACTTAAATGTCCACCAATAAATGAACGGATAAAGAAGCTGTGGTACATATATACAATGGAATATTACTCAAAAATCATAAAAGGAATGCATTTACACAGAGTGAGGTGGATCAGCCACACCATCAACTCATTATCTCAATCAACCATCTCAAGATGACAGACTTTTGTGTTGACTAAAAATACATCTAAAGGTGCATTTTGTAGACTTCTTAATTAAAAACCTATTAAGACAGAGCTCCAGCCTAATTTCCTGAAAACTGGGCAGATATCAATTCTGAGTGAGGAAGAAGTGCTATCAAGCGTGGCTAAAGGTGTAGGCAGGGGCAGAGCAGATCATTCAGGCCCTTGTAGACTGCGGGTATGACTGTTTTTATCCTAAGGGCAATGGGAGCTATTGCAGGGTCTTAATCTGAAATGGGTGGGATATGGTGAAGACATAGTTTGATTCACTCTGGCTGCTATAAGGAAAATGGATTGAAAGAAGGCAAGAGTAGAGGTACAGGGGTTAGTTAGCAAGTTCATTCAGTCTTCCAGATGAAGGATGCTGCTGTTTGGGTCTAGAGTCATATCAGGGAGGATGGAAAGAAAAGGAAATATGTGAGACATCATCTAGCAGATAAAATTTGACAGGACATGGTGAGGAGTTTAATGAAGGTGGGAGGGGAGATAGATCAAGAATAACCCCATTAGGAGAACTTCCCTGGCAGTCCAGTGGTTAAGACTTCACCTTCCAGTGCAGGGGTTGTGGGTTCCATCCCTAATTGAGAAGTTAAGATTCCACATGCCTTGAGGCCAAAAAAACAAACTATAAAACAGAAGCGATATTGTAACAAATTCAATAAAGACTTTAAAAATGATCCACCTCCAAAAAAATTTTTTACTAACACCATTAGGATATTCATTGATATAGCTACTTTGGGAAATTTTCCATAGCATGGAGATTTCTCAAAAAAAACAAAAATAGAGCTACCATATGACCCAGAAATTCCACTCATGTATATATAGATCCCCCCCCCAAAAAAACCCACTAATTTGAAAAGATACATGCACTCCAATGTTCATAGCAGCACTATTTATGATTACCAAGATATGGGCGCAACTTAAATGTCCACCAATAAATGAACGGATAAAGAAGCTGTGGTACATATATACAATGGAATATTACTCAGTCATAAAAGGAATGCATTTACAACAGGTCTAGTGAGGTGGACCTAGAGCCTATTACACAGAGTGAGGTAAGTCAGAAAGAGAAAGACAAATACCATATGTTAATGCCTATATATGGGAAGCCTTCTTTTGCTAATGGTAAAGAGCAATGTTTCTAAAGAATGGTATGCGTTTCATCATTAGTACAAGAGTTGATCTGAAATGGTACCCAGATGAATCATGTATATAAACACACATGCATCAAAATTGATGATTGGCAAAATATCTTTCCTTAAGGAAAGGCTAAAATAGTGAACAAAATTTGAGATGTTTATAAGAAAAAAAATCAGGGGAGACAGTAGAGGTAGTATCTAAATTACAAATAATGGAATGTTGGAGGTGCTAACCAAGTGTAAAGTGCACATAGGGTCTGAAGTCAACAGACTAGGGTTTAAATACCTAGCTGACTATTTATAAGCTGTGTGTCCTTGAGCATATATCTTCCCCTCTCTCTCAGTTTTGTCATCTACAGGTTAAAGGCAACAATATTGTTGTGAGAGTTAAATAAAGTAACACATATCCACAGTTTATGATATAGTACCTAGCACATAATAAGAGTTCAAGAAAAAGCAGCTTCTCTTCTCCCTGACCCTGTAGGGCATCCCAGGTGGCACTAGTGGCATAAAGAACCTGGCTCCCAATGCAGGAGACATAAGAAACACGAGTTTGATCCCTGGGTCAGGAAGATATCTTGGAAGAGCGCATGGCAATCCACTCCAGTATTCTTGCCTAGAGAATTCCATGGACAGAGGAGCCTGGTGGGCTATGGTCCACAGGGTCACAAAGAATCAGACATGACAATCTATGATTTAGTACCTAGCACAGAATAAGAGTTCAAGAAAAAGTGGGTTCTCTTCTCCCTGAGGCTACTAGTGTTCTTTTACTTAAATCACTCATTAGAGCTCAAAAAGAAAGCAATCAAACTCAGACTGGATGGTTTCAAGCTCAGCCTCAGTACTTACAGTGCTGGATACAGCTGATTTAGATCTTCCCAGATAATTATGTTCAAACTTTGATATTTAGGAATGAAGCATTTTTAGTTGAAAGTGAAGCCAGACAGAGGAAAAAACTCAAATCTGAACTGACCTCTGAACAGCAAATCACTGAAGTGTCTTTCTCTTTGGAGATCTATTGGTTTTCATCAAGATTTTCCATAGCCATGTGAGCTTACTGACACTCATTAAATAGGAGATATTTGCTTTTCAGGAAAATTTTCACACAGATGACAGAAAACCATCAAGAACTGAAGTGGTAGGGTTCTGACCACTTTGGTATCACTCGAAACTTTGTTTTGTTTATAAAACAAGTCAGAATAAAAGCTTACATGTGTGGAGTGCTTTCACATTTACCATCTCTGACTTCATCTCCCTTACAGAGGTCCAGGAAAACCTCTTCCAGCAGACCCTGTCACCCAGAACATCAAGAGACACTACTCTCCGAGGAGCAAGCAGAGCTGAGCATTAGGTGGAAAGTTGTGTCTTTCAAGCCAAATGAATCCAGGCAATATCACCGGAACCTATGCAGCTGAATATATATCTTTTAAAAAGGAAAACAATGCCAGAAACGAGAGGCCCAGTCATATCAGAGTGGGGCAGAGTGACAATAAGGGCGGGTTGTGGGGGGAGGGGTGGACCTCAAGAAATGAATGGGAAAAGTGCTATTTTTGTGACTGGATTTAAAGGGCCAGGGCCAAATACTTTTTGTGAAATTCACAACCACTGTTTCAGTTGTATTCAGCATCATAAAGCACTATATATTCGGTAGAGATGTAATAACACTGAGCCACCAGTGCTCCTTGAGATCAGTCTTGTGCAGTGAGCTTGACGGTGAGCTCCTTGAAAGCAAGGGCTATGTCTCATTTCATATCTAACCACCACCAGGCTCAATTCTGCGGGTCTCCTATCTTTCCAGAACTTTAATTTTCTACTCCCACCATACATACCAAACATAGAGCATCTCTACTGGACAGTGCATGGCCATTTCAAACTCATTAAGTCCAAAGTTAAACTTATTGTCACCACCACAAGAGAAACCTGCTCCTCTCCCTCTGCTGTCTGTCTCAAGCACATACCACCACCCCAACCCAATGCTTTGTGTCAGAAACCCAGAAGTCATCTTTGAACGTTCCTCCTCCTTTACCTACCATTTCCAAGCAGTCGTTAAAGTCCTGTCAAGTCTACCTTCTAAAGGCCAACAGATACATGAAAAGATGCTCACCATTGTTAATCATCAGGGAAATCCAAATCAAAACCACAACAAGGTATCACCTCATACCTGCCAGACTGAAAATAACAAATGTCAGCAAGGATGTGGAGAAAAGGGAGTCCTTGTGCACTGTTGGTGGGAATGTAAATTGGTGCAGTCACTATGGAAAATAGGATAGAGGTTTCTCAAAGAAAAAAGAAAAAAAAAGCTAAAAACAGAACTACCATATGACCCAGCAACTCCACTCCTGAGTATATATCAGAAAAACCACGAATTCAAAAAGATACATGCACCCCAATGTTCTAGCAGCATTATTTATCATAGCCAAGGCATGGAAGAAACCACATGAAGGGCATTATGCTAAGTGAAATAAGTCACAGAAAGATAAATATTTTATGATAGTGTTTACACGTGGGATCTAAAGAACACAACAAACTAGTGAATATAACACAAGAAAAGAAAATTCACAGATATAGAGAACAGATTAGTGGTTACCAGTGGAGACAGCAACAATGTAGGAGTAAGGAAGTGAGGATTACAAACTATAGGGTACAAGATAGGCTCAAAGATATATTGTACTACATGGGGAATATAGCCAATAATTTGTAAATGGAAAATGACTTCTAAAAATTGTATAAAAATTTAAAAATTAAATACAAATAAAAATAAACTTAAAACAACTCTATCTTCTAAATTTCCCCTCTCTCACTGTTTCTCTCTCCTTGTCTCTCTCTCTCTCTCTTATACAATAGTTCTCAAAAGTAATTATGCACCAGAATCACATGGGAGGAAATTTTTTTTTTAATGGAATTGCTTAGATTCCACTTCAATTCCTCCAGTCCTAATGATGACAATTTGGGAGGGACAAGATCTGAAATCTATATTTTTATGAGCTCCCCAGGTTATTAGAAGCATTATGGTCCAAGGATCAACATTCAAGAATCACTATCCTAATCCATCCCCTCTTCTCCAGTCCTCCTTCCATTGCCTCAAGAATTCCTGATCTCTCTTCTACAGACTTTAAGGTTCACGAGAGTAGGATCATGGCTATTTTGATCACTACTGTATTCCCAGTGCCTATCTAGCATGGTACCTGGCCCATTAAAAGCCTTCAAAACATTTCTGTGGAGTGACGAATGAACTAGGGTGAAGGGGTAGCACAAAAATACTCAGGATAGAATTGTAAACACCTTGCAGCAATTTAAAAATTCATTTTAGCCATGGCCACAGCTTATCTAATTACAGTCCTACAAAACAAATACAGTGCAAACCTAGTGGCTTAACATAATAGAAATGTACTTCTTGCTCACCCAACAGTCCAATATGGATGCTTTTGGTCAGCAGATGACTTTTCAGATGAAAAAGGTACACAGGTACTCAGGCTCCTTACATCTTATGGCTCTTCCACCTTCCTCACACTTAATTCCAAGGTAACTCTGGTTGTCTGTATCAAGAAATGTTAGAGAATGAACAACTGCTACTAAAAGTGACATACATCACTTTTGTTCACATTCTATCAGCAAGTATTAGTCATATGGCACCACCTAGATGCAGAAACCTCAGAAATGTAATCCATAGAGATGGGGAATATTAATTTCTTAGTGATTAGTCATCTTTGCTACACCATACAAGCTAGTAAGCTGACTCTGCAAATCCAACTAGCCAGTATATTTAATTGAACTTTAACCTCAGAGACAACTTACAAAATAATTTTCATTTCAGAGACTGGCAGCAGTATTCAACTGTACCAGAAGGAATAGAAAGTTGTTTTTGGGGAGAGAATGTCCCTGAGGAGCTTAGCTAGGAACAGAACCAAGAGCCAGATGAGCTAAAAGTGCCAACTGGCTCACCTCGCCTAGCTTGCTCTGCATCTCCTTGCTGGCAAACTTGACAAAAATACAAAGTAGTTATTTCCAAATGTGAGCTTTTGACCTCACAGCTCCAAATCCCTCCTCTGGGGGAGGGATTTAAAGCCCAAATGGCAGCTCAGCTAAGACAAAGAGTTTGCATCTGAAAAAATACACCAAGAAAGTTGCAATGGCACAAATTCATCTCCATCAAGATTTTGCTGCCTGAACACACATGCAAAAAAAAAAAAAAAACCTGTTTGGTATATTTGTGCCAATCTACTAAACTATCATAGAAAACCTCTGGGGGCAGAGACATTTAATCATTCCAGAAAGGAATGGCTTTTGGGGACAGCATGTCTTTGGGTCTATTTCTATTCAAAGTCTTAAAGTGCCTCAAGTGCTTGGCTGGCCTGATGGTTTAGGTACTGAACCCTGAGGCTCTTGAGGTCAATGATTTATGGCAGCTGAAAGCTGTGAAATGTCATTTTGCTGAGAGGGCCATGCAGTTTTCAGTCGATAGAATTAGCAGACACTTGAACACGTATTTTAGCACCAGCTGCTAGGACCTCTAGAGATATTCAACAAATCCAGATGTAAGCTTCCCCAGAAGGATCATAAGAGCCTCAACAGCAGCCAGAGCCAAGGCTAGTCTACATGTGACATACATATAATGTTGCAGGAAATAATGCAACCAATGGAGATTTTTATTATAGATCCACACGGTTCCTAAGTCCAGTGAATGAACAATGTTTGAAGATGAAGGAAGAAACAGAAATATATTAGTAATCCAGACTCAATAACCACTCCCAACCGTCTTCAAGTCATTGAAAGAAGACCCTAGTTCCATTTCCCAACCTTCCTGGCCCAAGTGAAGCGAGCTCATCCACCTAAGCTTGAGTCAGAAATGGAAGAACCTTGTTCTTGTGTGTGCCACTGTCATCTGCCCCACATTTGTGGAAGGAATCCAGGCTAATTCACACCATCTCTTGCAGGGCTACTCTGCCCATCACACTAGAGTTCCTGGTCCTTTAGCTTGGCCTCCAGATTCACCTTCCTTAGGCTCCCTTGTGTAAGTTCTGAACTTACGTTTTTGTCTCAGTAACATTCTCTCTCCCTTTGTTCCCTCCAGCCCCAACCACAGTTCTTTACCTGGCTTCGAACATCTCACACCACACTTTGGAGTTACTAGCCCTGACCAGCCTGCACTACTTCCCCACACAGAGAAGGGAAATAATTATCTCTCAATAGTACGTACAGAACATCTCACTGAGCACCTTACCATTCAGGATTGTCAGTGGCTGCCCCATCTCAGTCCCATCCCAGATGTTTGCAATAAGAATTCAACTACTTTATATTGCTCCATTCCATCTTGTCTTTTCCCCAGCACTAGGTCAAAGTGCCAGACACTTTCACAATATAATCACATACTGTGCTACAGGCTCAGCATCCCAGTTGTGTCCGACTGTGACCCTCTGGACTGTAGTGCACCAGGTTCCTCTGTTCATAGGATTCTCCAGGCAGGAATACTAGAGTGGGTTGCCATTTCCTACTTCAGGGGATCTTCCCGACACAAGGATCAAAACTCACCCTCCCATTCCTGCCATATCCTGCATCTCCTGCATTGGTAGGCAGATTCTTTACTGTCTGAGCCACCAGGGAAGCCCCCTTAGGTTATTCTAAGCTTCCCCTGCTTTTACCCGATCTACCTCTATGGTTTTGCTGTACCTGCCCGGCACTTCCATAGTAGGAAGAATACGACACTCCCAGGTC
This sequence comes from Tragulus kanchil, assembly GCA_022376925.1. Lineage (NCBI taxonomy): Eukaryota > Metazoa > Chordata > Mammalia > Artiodactyla > Tragulidae > Tragulus > Tragulus kanchil. The sequence continues at coordinate 56,683,103 of JAIOJX010000001.1, read as the reverse complement.
ATAATTCCCTGCACCTGCCACCCTGGTTGAGCTTGGTCAGGCCTCCATCTGGACTTCCTTTCTAAGTGCACAGCTCCTCTTGGAGCCAGTTCTGCTACCTTTGCTCTTCCCCCAATACTCTTGCTGAGCTTCTCACTAAACTGGCCTCCTGATTTCCAGTTGATGATGACAAGATGTTGAACTGGATTCTTTCCAGATGGAAGCCAGCATGTAATTCCTGGAGACAGAGAAGAGCTGCAAGTCCTCATCGGAAAAGGCCAGACAGCAGATCCACCTGTAGCCCATCCAGAGATATCCTTGAGACTCCTTCCTTAGCTCAAAGTACAAAAGGGACAGTTAGGAAGGCAGCTCTGTTATACCTGAAAAAAAATGTGTTTCCTTTGATTCATTATTTTTAATTATGATTTTAAATACTCTATCTCACAACCCTAGTAACACCACATTTTAAGGACTTCCCTGGTGGTCCAGTGGCTAAGACTCCACACTTCCAGTGCAGAGCCCCGGGTTAAATTCCTGTTCATGGAACTAGATTCCAGATGCCGCAACTAAAGATTCTTCATGCTGAAACTTAAAAAAAGAAATTCTGCATACTGAAACTAAAAGATCCTGCATACTTCAACTATGACCTGGAGCAGCCAAATAAATAAATAAATAAGTAAAAAATATTTTTTAAATATGCATTTAGCTACAGACATCAATCCATATCATATCCCCATTAATATCATATGCATTCAGATATTATCATATAAGTATATGCCTGTATTTTTGTCTTTTTCATTTAATATTACTTCAGATACAAATGCCTATATATCAATATAGTCCCCATGTTTGTCATTAATAGTTATAGGGTATTCCATATCATTGATACACATGATTTTTCTCAACCATTTATCTCTTGCTAACTAATTAGTCATTTCCAGTTTTTGATGGTTATCGTAAGAATTCCCATGAACATTTGTACAAATTACTTTCCTTTCTTTTAAGGTTACGAAGTAATTTGTTCTATTTTAGGATTATTTCAGTTGAGATATTTGGAGTACATTTCAGATTTTTAAGTCTAATTTATACCCTGCCTACATCTAAAGAAGTTCTAGATGACTTACAATAAAAGCACATATACAATACAAGGCAATAAGTACGTGGACACTGACAATTAAAAAAACATACCTAAAGTCAAGAAGATACCCACACCCCAATGTTCATTGTTTGGTTTACTCACTAAGTCCTGTATGATTCTTGCAACCCCATGGACTATAGCCCACAGGCTCCTCTGTCCATGGTATTCTTTAGGCAAGAATACTGCAATAGGCTGCCATTTCCTTCTCCAGGAGATCTTTATAACCCAGGGATCGAACCCAGGACTCCTGCCACATCTCCTGAGCTGCAGGTGGATTCTTTACAACTAGTGCCACATGTATATATTATAAATATATAAATATAAATGAATCACTATGCTGTACACCTGAACCTAACAAAACATCGTAAATTAACTATGCTTCAACATAAGAAAAAAATAAACATAACTAGAATAGTTGACAGGGCTTCCCAGGTGGTACTAGTAGTAAAGAATCTGCCTTCCAATGCAGGAGACACTGGCCTCATCCCTGGGCCAGGAAGATTCCCTGCAGGAGGAAATAGCACCCTACTCCAGTATTATTGCCAAGAGAATCCCATGGACAGAAGAGCCTGGTTGGCTACAGTCCATCAGGTCACAAAGAATCGGACATGACTGAGCATTTGAGCAAAAGGGTTTATGTGAGGGCAACAGACTCTAAACTACATATTTCATGTCTTAAGATGGAAAAATGATGCTCATGAGTTCAGACTTCAGTTTCTTCTTCCTTTGGTGGTGTTCATTTCTGCCCCAGAGAACTTCAGAAGCCAAAAAAAAATAATCCTTCTCTACTCTGTCATTTAAGGTAACAAAATATGGTGGTGACTTGCTACGCATGAACAAGTCATTGAACAAGTCATTGAACTTCTGTGTTGCTCAGTTTCCTCATATGTGAAAATGAGAAAAATAGCTTTACCTATCTCACAGGGCTGTTATGAGAAACAATGATTAATAAATGGAGTATAACCTTTAAAAATTGTGAATCTCTATAATGTATACCTGTAACCTGTAAAAAAGATCTGTATTTACAGTCTTGGCTAGCTAGCCCCACTATTGAGAGAATCCTATTAATTGACCAGTATAATCATATTCTCTGCAATCTCCAAGTACCTTTCAGAGAAACTTAGAATAAAAGTTTAGCACCGATAATTTTTTATAAAAGAAATAAATGAGTTAATATTTTAAAAGCACTTAAAGTGGTACCTAGCATATAGTAAATATTATTAAGCATTTGTGAAGTAAATAAAATAATGAGACCTCTAAAGTTATGACAGAATAAAGAGAAGTGAGGGAAACACATTTAAAGTCAAAAATACAATTCTGTTCAGAAATGCATACCTCAAATGGATACAAGATAAAAGAGCAAAAGATGACACAAGCACTCTCTCACACAAAAAGTCACTGTTGCAGAGTTCCTCTTGATGTAATAATAAGGCTTGAGGCTTTGTAGTAGTAGCTGTTAAGAGGTAGAAGTGGTTTGGGAATATCAACTGTGGAGTGAGGGGACTGATTTAAAAATAAACATATACAATAATTCTGTTCTCAAAATAAGTAAACTTAATTGGTTTTGGAATATCTCAAATGCCTGCAACCCATCCAAAAACCATTCCTCTTCCAGATACAGTGTTTGGGGTTTCTAATCAAAGAGTTCCCAATTTTTCTAAGAGATATTTCTTCTTCTCCTCTAAAAAGAGATTTCCTCTTTTCAAAAAAAAAATCTGTTGAATCTCTGCCTCATGCCACTACCAAAATAAATACCAGATGGATTAAAGATTAAAATATAAAGAAAACTAGTTTGAAACCAGTAAAAAATATATGTACATGTTATATAATCTTAGTATGGAGAAAATCTTTCTAAGCATAACCCCAAGGGCAGAAATTCCAAATGAGAAAAAACTCATTTATTATCTAAATAAATATTTATTAATGTACAATATGATGCCAATGAGTTAATATACTCAATGTTTAAGGAGTTCATAAAAAATCAATAATAAAAGATAAACATTCTAATAGAAAAATGAACAAATTATATAAGTAAGTATTTCACAAAATAAGAAATATATATGGGAAATAAATGTTGCCCTTTCCAATAATCACAGAAGTGCAAATTAAAGCAATGATAAAATACAGGTTTTCTTATATAAAATTGGCAAAAATATTAAATGTTTCACTAGAGTAGAGTAACTAGGTACTCCCCCAACTTGCTGGTGATAGTAAACATCACATTTATTTTTTAACCATTGAATTGTACACTTTATCTTATGTATTTTTTAATTTTTTTGGCCAAGCCACGGGGCATATGGGATCTTAGTTCCCCAACCAGGGATCGAATCTGCAGTTCCTGGTTTGGAAGGATGGAGTCTCAACCACTGTACCTCCAGGAAAATCCCATAAACATCACTTATGGATAAATGGAAATAAAGGAAAAGCAAAGGTTATACAAAATGTAAACATCCACTGATCTAAAAATTCTACTCCTAAGAAACTGTCATAAGGAAATTAGCAATAATATCCACAAAATATTCACTGCTGAGCCCATATAATTTTAACAGCCATATAACCACAGAAAAGTAGGGTATGTTCAGTTGCTCAGTCCTGTCTGACTCTTTGCAACCCCATGGACTGTAGCCCGCCAGGCTCCTCTGTCCATGAAATTCTCCAGGCAAGAATACTGGAGTGGGTTGTACCTTCCCTTCTCCAGGGCATCTTTCCAACCCAGGGATCAAACCTTACGACTCCTTCATTGGTAGGTGGATTCTTTACCTCTGGCATCACCTGGAAAGCCCCACAAAAGAGTGTTGGTGTTGTTCAGTTGTTCAGTCATGTCTGACTCTTTGAGACCCCGTGGACTGTAGCATGCTAGGTTTCCTGTCCTTCACCATCTCCCCAAGCTTGCTCAAACTCACGTCCACTGAGTCGGTGATGCCATCCATCTTGTCCTCTGTTGTTCCCTTCTTCTCCTGCCTTCAATCTTTCCCAGCCTCAGGGTCTTTTCCAATGAGTTACCTCTTCGCATCAGGTGGCCAAAGTGTTGGAGCTTCAGCTTCAGCATCAGTCCTTCCAATGAGTATTCAGAGTTGATTTCCTTTAAGATTCAACAGAAGAGTAGACACATCTTTATAGATTATATGACTAAAAATGGGAAAATATACAAGATGAACTGCTAAATTAAAAAGAAAAAGATTAGGAACTAGTATGAATTGGAAGAACAGGCTTTTTAAGCCCCTGCTTAAAACTATTCAGTGCTTTCTTCCGTTGTTCTTAAAATAAAATGTAAAATACTTAACCTGCACAATCTGTCTAGTCCTTGCCTTAGACGCCATCTCATCATCCACCACATTCCTGCTTTCCTGTCACCTTAGGTTTTTTTCAGGTCCCAGAACAGGGGTCGGCAAACATTTCCTGTAAAGGGACAGAGAGTGAATATTTTAAGCTTTACAAAGGTGTCTGCAGAACTACTCAGTGGGGCAACTATTCAACTCTGCAGTTGCACCCAAAATCAACAATGGACACTATGTATATGAAGCAAATGGGCATGCATGCATTATATCTTCAAACCTTTCAAGAGAGACAATAAATCTCTGCTCAATCTTTCCTGAATGAATGAGTGAATGAATGAATGAATGACATATACCAGATGGTTATCTTTGAGTAGTAGGATTATGGGTTATTTCTGGTTTTCTCCTTTGTGGTTAAATGTGTTTTCTGTTTTCCAAGTGTCACTCAGATCAATTTCATAATTAGGAAAATAAAAACAGAAAATGCAAAATTTTAAAACATCATAAAAGCAATGCATCAATTATGACAAAGGAATAAGAGACTTTGAGGAAATGCATGATCAGAATGGGTGGAGTTACCCTAGGGGGTCTTCCCAGAAGTGATTTTTAAGCCGGGTCTTCAAAGTGATGGTTGCAGGCGAACCGGTAAAGGGGGAAATGAGGACACAGCAGGTGAGGTAACTAGGATGTACAAGGACATAAAAATAGGAATTAACATGTGCTTCTGTACTGTTATAGGAAAATGGAAAGGAAAAATCACAACCACTCCCCCCAAAAAATCCAATGAGATGAAAACCAAACAGCATACAGGAGGATTAATGGTTTCCACTGAACTTTTCCCCTCTTTTTCCTGTTCTTCGTCTTGCTTTTGAAAGTATACACAATGGCAAAACCCCAAGAGTACCCCCAATGTGCTTTGTAAAGAATCCAAGATAGCTCACATTGCTAATCAAACCTGAATGCTCTGGCTTAGCTGGGGCTCCATGGAGACATGTGGTCCCCACCTGGGTGACACATCAAATGAAATCTCTCACTAGAGAGCACCAATGATAATTAAGCTACTTTTATAATGTGCACTGGAATGGCAATTTCTCACAGAGCAGCTGCAGGTTCCTCTCAGCTCCTTGAATTTCAGATCTTGTTCTTTATCTATCAAAAATACTCACTCCCAGCTAGGAATGCAGCAAATATTTTGACCAAGTACTTATCTGCACAACCACCAAACCAATATCATCAGTTAGGGGAAAACAATTTCCTCTGGCAAATAGAGACAGCCTAATTGCTTAATCTGACAGGTTATTAATGGTTCGAGCCCACCAGAAGCATAATGGATATTGATAACCACTGGCAGGTTGGACATTTGATGCATACAGTATTGCTAGAAATTACTTACATCAAGGATTGCAACTGACCGTTAGAGTAAATTGTTCAGTCTCTGTAGGTTTCATTAAACAGTTCTATCAACATGATAAAGTGGAAAGCCAAAAAGTTAGCTCATTAACTATAGCTCTAGAAAAAAAAAAAAAAGGCTAACAGAGTGGAGGATATTTACAGTATTTATGTTCCAAATCAATGTGAAAATAGATCTCCTCGGCAGAATTGTGCTCTAGGTATAGGGGACAGCTTTCCACCCCCTTCCTATTTGGATGGTTTGGGGAACCAGGCCTAGACTTAGCCATTGCCTGGAAATGACTATGATTTGAGGGGAGCTGACAGTGGCATTGAGCTTAGTGTTCCAGGATATTCAGGGCATAATTCATTATGCACTGGTCTCTTCTGGAGAAAAACGTGAGTCTCTTCCAAAGTAGACATGGTTTCTTCATGCCTCATCTCCCATTTGCGGAGATGGTTAACATGTGGACAGAAATTGCAACTGCCCCCCGCACAGTGGGGGTTGAATGCAGCCCTAAACCTCACGTGGGTGGGGAGGACTCTGAAGAGGCCTAGGGAACCCAGGAATCATGTCAGAGGTACCACAGGGGAAATAATTCACAGCAACCTGGGAGCACCAACCTACATTCTTCTCATTCATTAATAAACCTGTTCCCTGAACAGTGACAAAAGAATGCCATGTCCTTGGAAAAACAGACAGAGAATAGACATGTGGACATTGTGGGGGAATGAATAATGGGTGGGAGGCATAGAGGGGTAACATGGAAACCTACACTATCATATGTGAAAAAGATAGCTATTGTCATTGCCCTGTGGGAATAGGGGATCCTGCAGGGTTGCTGTGAGACAGCCTGGAGGGGTGGGATGGGGGGGTTGGGAGGGGGGAGGGTACCAGGGATATGCATATGACTGATCTGGGAACATACATGTCTATGAACAACAAAACTCTGTAAAAACTTAAAAATAATAATAATAAAATAATAAAAATAAATAAATATTTAAAAAAGAATGCCATGTCTTATAGATTTAACTGGATTAAAAGAAGAGAAATAGCTCCATTAAGCACAATAGAAAAGCAGAGAGACTACGAACCAAACCTGCAAGAAAAGCAACAGTGAAAAGAAGTCTTTTCTCTCAGGAAAGTGGAGGGGTTGAAGGAAGTGGTGGCAAAACCTAGGAAGACTGCTGCTACAATCCCCCAAGGGAGAGAGGAGGTAAACCTGGACTAAAACAGTGGCAAAGGCAGTGCACATGGAGAAGAGGAGATGGGAATAAGATATTTACAGAGCAGATTCAACAGGACTTAGTTACTCATGGACTAGGGGCCACTGAGGGAGGAATCTAGGATGGTGATGTCTAGACCCATAACACACAACCCTTCAAATAAAACTGAGCTAATATTTATTTATAAGGCACATAGTGTCTGCTACATAATAAGAGTTATATTGGTGCTGGCTATGATCACTGTTATGTAGCCAAACTGGAAGTGTGGAGTGCCTGACTAACTAGGATGTGGCAGAAGTTCCATATTCCAGAAGAAACTCTACGAGTCTGTGATGTCCACAGTTTGCACTGCACCACCCTCCAATATCTGTCCCCCCTGACATGCAGGCAGCAGGCTGTGGATTGGGCTGTGGCTGGTGTAACACCACTAGCTAACACCATTGCACTCCTCTGTGCTTTAACATGTCCTTCCATCTGTCTCTCACAAGAACCCCAGGAGGTTGGCAGAAGTGTGGTGCTGGTTGGTCACGTCACTATGTTTAGTGCTTTTTACAGTTCCAGCTCAGACTCTGAGGTGGCGGTTTAGTTGCTAAGTCCTGTCCCACTCTGTAGCCCACCAGACTCCTCTGTCCATGAGCTTCTTCAGGCAAGAGTACTGGAGTGGGTTGTCGTGCTCTTCTCCAGGGGATCTTCCCGACCCAGGTATCGAACCTGGGTCTCCTGCATGGCAGGCAGATTCTGCACCGACTGAGCTACAAGGGAAGCACCAGGCTCTGTGGAGACAACACTATCGCTTTTTCCCCTCATTATCCCCCATGGAACCTAGCACTCTGTGGGAAGTTTCAAGTGGTCACTATGGTATGCATGCATGCTCTGTGGTTCATCTGTGTCTGACTCTTTGTGACCCCATGGACCATAGCCTGCCAGGCTCCTCTGTCCATGAGATTTCTTAGGCAAGAATACTGGAGTGGATTGCCATTTGCTTCTCCAGGGGATCTTCCCCTGCATTGTAGGTGGATTCTTACCACTGAGCCACCTGAGAAGGCATTCATTATGGCAGCAGGGTTTAAACCACCAGCTCTGGAAACTACTGACTTGGACTTGAAGTGCAGTTCCACCACCGTGTGACCTTGAGAAGGTAGTTCATCTCTCCAATCCTCTGACATGCATCTGTAAAATGGGAGTAATAACAGTGGGATTCATAGAAGGATACTGCAAAGATCAAGGGAAATAATGCACATAAGGCCCTTAACACAGTGCCTGGTCCCACATCCAAGAAATGAGAGTTACACTTAGAACTGGTTGAATGTATGGAAGTACAAATAATAAAAAGGAGTTTCAGATAGCAAAGGCTAGAGTTAAGGTGTAAAATCACAGAGATTTTTTTCCATCAAAAAGATAGAACAGTGTGTGCATGGAAAGAGATTTGCACTGCACAGGTCTAGTTCCAGGAAAGGAGCAAAAAGCTATCTCTGAGGGTGAGGAGGAAAAGGTATGAGGGAAGAACAGCCCAAAATAGATTCAGGAAGCCGTTGCTTGGCCTGGAAACCTGAAAACTCCGAAATCAGCTCCTCTGAAAATTATTTCCTGATTCAAAAATGTGAGCTCCATTACGTTAGGATCAAAAAGCTCTGGCATGAGCTGCAAACAGCTGGGCTCTTGCTATAAATTCCCTGCTGTGACCGAAGCATAATGAAGTAGGGGCTTTTTCATGTGCATTTTTTTTAACCCACGAGGGAAAAATATAGCTTTAGAAAGTGAAGAAATACAACTGTCCATGCTAGACTCTAAATCTATTTAAATCCAGAAATGGCACATTCTTGCCAGTCAAGCCTAAATGATTTCACAAGAACCCCAGTAATGCTGAAAGGGGGCACACAGTCTTAGCAAAAACAAGATGGTAGCCATGAAAAGCCAGAAGTGACCACTTCTCTCCTCCAAATCCTCAGCTCAGGCCACTTACCACCACCTTTCTGCAGGGCTCTGAAGAGGCCCTCAACTAGCTCTCCAGGGGGCAGCCAGGCTTTGCAAGCAAGGAAAGACACCAAAGTATTAATAAATGCATCTTCTGCCTCACTCAGTAGCATCTCTTGGTAGCTGCTGCCAAGATAGAGTTGTTGATGACTTGCTTCTTTTAACCTGGTATCTTTCTGGATCACGAAGGATCTATCAATAAGTCATAAAGTGTTGAAGCATGTCCTGGCCCTGGGAGGACAGGGAAGGGCAAAAACACAGTCCAAAATAGTGGTGGCACTGCACTGCTTTAGGTCCGAGGAAGGACTTAATATATATGCTGTTTAAAGCCAATTGCTTGGGGGCTTGGGGACTCCCATGGTGGTCCAGTGGGTAAAGAGTCTGCCTTGCACTGCAAGGAGCACCAGTTCAATCCCTGGCGCGGGAAGGTCCCACGTGCCATGGAGCGGCTGGACCAGTGTGTCCAATTGCAAGCCAGCGCTCTGGGGCGCATGTGCCCAGAGCCAGAGCTCTGCAACGAGAGAGGCCACTGCAATGGGAGGCCCACACAGGCCAAAAGAATAAAGATGGATGAAAATAAATAAATAAGAAACCCATGAACAAGGCCAAAATTTAAAAGAAAATTGTCCCAAAAGATACTGATCATATTTTTCCTTCATCTCACAGTAATTTATGAATATTGAAGGCTGTCTCTCCCAAACAAACAGTATATGGTGACAATTCAAAGTGTTTTCTCAGCTGAATATTACTGATTAGCTGGACTACATATAAATGATCCTGTACTGGTAGCTATCTTTTCATGTATCATACCTTACTTCTCCAATTTTGCTGTAAGCTTGTGGAAGTCTGAGGTGGTATCTTCTGCTTTCTATACAAGTCTCCATAACCTGAAGGCTGTAAGGCATTGAAAATAATTCTTAGGAGAGCTAAGATCAAAATCTGGTTCTGCACACTTGGGTCTATCATATTGACTAAGGTTCAGGGCATCTCTGGACTCCATGTGACTCAACTGTGTAAGACAGAGACTTTTATCAGGGCAGGAAAGTGCTTCTAGAACTGGAGAAAGTGGACTTGGGATGCAAGAAGCCATAAGATGCATATGGAACCCACCAGAGCATTTCAAAGAAGGATTTTAATTTTTTCATTTCTTCATTCATTCATCCAACAAATACTTACTGAAAGAGTGCCATGTGCCGGAGAAAAAACAGTGAGAAAAACAAACAAGGTGCCTGCCCCAATAGAGCTTAAAGTCTATGGTAAAAAAAAAAAAAAAAAAAAAACAATAAATAAGAAACATAAACAAAATACTTTTCAGTAATGAGGCAGGGTGATGTGCTAGGAATAGACCAGATGGTTAACTTAAACTGAATAGCAAGTGTAATGGATTGAATGGTGGCTACTCTGCAAAAGATTTGTCCACCCTGAACCTCAGAATGTCACTTTATTAGGAATAAGATTCTTTGCAGGAAGTTCAACAAGATGGCAGAGGAGTAACTGGACGTGGAGCACATAGCTCTCCAGAGATACATCAGGAATATACCTTCAGACACAGAAGAGCTGGCAGAACACCAGCTGAAAGCAGACAGGAGTACGTGACAATCAGAAAAGAATATATAAAACCATGCAAAACTCAGTAGGATGAAGGAAGTAGTGGAGAAAAGAAGAGTTAGTAGGATTGCACCTGCCCTTGGTGGGAGGAGATCTGCAGCAGGGGTCCAATCCTCACATCAGGGCAATTGTTTGAGACAGAGGAGAAACATCTGAGGCTGAAAGAAAAGTACCAGATCTGTGACATGCTAGCAGCCTCGACTGAACAATGGAGAACCTGGCCTTTTAAGCACCTGATGCACCGATAAACAGAGTAGGACTCCAGCCAGGCGGCCCTCTAAGTGCCTGACATGTTTTCTGTAAGGCATTGAAATTTTAATTCTTAAAGGGGGGAGTCTGAGGTGGTATCTTCTGCTTTCTATACAAGTCTCCATAACCTGAAGGCTGTAAGGCATTGAAAATAATTCTTAGGAGAGCTAAGATCAAAATCTGGTTCTGCACACTTGGGTCTATCATATTGACTAAGGTTCAGGGCATCTCTGGACTCCATGTGACTCAACTGTGTAAGACAGAGACTTTTATCAGGGCAGGAAAGTGCTTCTAGAACTGGAGAAAGTGGACTTGGGATGCAAGAAGCCATAAGATGCATATGGAACCCACCAGAGCATTTCAAAGAAGGATTTTAATTTTTTCATTTCTTCATTCATTCATCCAACAAATACTTACTGAAAGAGTGCCATGTGCCGGAGATATAACAGTGAGCAAAACAAACAAGGTGCCTGCCCCAATAGAGCTTAAAGTCTATGGTAAAAAAAAAAAAAAAAAAAAAAACAATAAATAAGAAACATAAACAAAATACTTTTCAGTAATGAGGCAGGGTGATGTGCTAGGAATAGACCAGATGGTTAACTTAAACTGAATAGCAAGTGTAATGGATTGAATGGTGGCTACTCTGCAAAAGATTTGTCCACCCTGAACCTCAGAATGTCACTTTATTAGGAATAAGATTCTTTGCAGGAAGTTCAACAAGATGGCAGAGGAGTAACTGGACGTGGAGCACATAGCTCTCCAGAGATACATCAGGAATATACCTTCAGACACAGAAGAGCTGGCAGAACACCAGCTGAAAGCAGACAGGAGTACGTGACAATCAGAAAAGAATATATAAAACCATGCAAAACTCAGTAGGATGAAGGAAGTAGTGGAGAAAAGAAGAGTTAGTAGGATTGCACCTGCCCTTGGTGGGAGGAGATCTGCAGCAGGGGTCCAATCCTCACATCAGGGCAATTGTTTGAGACAGAGGAGAAACATCTGAGGCTGAAAGAAAAGTACCAGATCTGTGACATGCTAGCAGCCTCGACTGAACAATGGAGAACCTGGCCTTTTAAGCACCTGATGCACCGATAAACAGAGTAGGACTCCAGCCAGGCGGCCCTCTAAGTGCCTGACATGCCCAGCAACAAAGAAGGAGCCCAGCCAGAGAAACCCTTCCAGTGCCTGAATGAGCAGAAAAACAGAGACAGACCAGTCAAAGAGACCTGATCACCAGCTGCCAGAGGCTAGAAAAAGACACTGATAGGGCCATAGCTCCTGCGGCTGTGACAGTCGGTGTCCCTACACAGCTGGTGCTACCAGGGTCCCCACAACCCAAGCAGCTATGCCACTTTCACGCTCAATCCTCATTGGGGCAGCACAGACTAGAAAAAAGCTCTCATAGCACCATGTCTCCTATGAAAACAGCCACTAGTTTGCCTGCATAGCTGGCATTGCCAGGGTGCCTGCGATCCAATCAACTGTGCCACCTCTATGCATGACCCCTACTGGGACAGAGTTTCCAGAAGCTAGAAAAAAATCCTGCATCTATGCATGTGGGGTCACTTCAGTCATGTCCAACTCTTTGCAATCCTGTGGATTGTGACTTGCCAGGCTTCTCTGTCCATGGGATTCTCCAGGCAGGAACGTTGCCACACCCTTATAGAGCACCATACTGCCTGCTGACCTAGCCACCAACTCCCCTGAGTACCTCGTGCTACCAAGACCCCTGTGATCCAAACAGCTACACCACCTCCAAACCTGGCCCACAGTAGGGCAGACCCAAGTCCTCCAGGGCAGCCTCATGAGCAAACCCCTGTGAATGACTCATGTGCATAGGTGGAGATAAAAGCACAATGGAAACCCAGGGGTAGTGTGGCTAAGGAAGAGGACCCAAAACCTTTCCACCAGCTTTACAAGCAGCAGATTAAATCCACACTATCAACTAGTCAGACTCTGTCTATGGAATATATAAAAGGACAATGAGAATTCCCACAAAAGAAAATACACTAGTTTTACAGCTGTGGACATTGGAGGTAAGGACACATAGGAGTAGGACCAGATTAGAGTCTGATTTGCCTCCACAGCAGGTCCAGAAACCAGAGGGGAGAGCTGGACTGTAACTCCTACACAGGTAAAGGATGCTGATAGCAGAGACTCAAGAAAAACATTTTTAAACTTTATATTTTGACTTGTTCTGTAGTTGCTTCAGAATTTTTTCTTTTTCTTTTCCTTTTTTCCCCTTTTGTCTTTTTTCCCTCTGTTGTAGCTGTTGATTTTATTAGTACTATTAAATCTATTTAAGTTTTGAGAATTTTTTTAATCACATTTTTAAATCTCTTTCATATACTTCTGCCTCTACACTGACTTTTTGCAGTTCTATAGGGTTTTCCTTTTTTCTTTCTTTTTTAATTTGAATATTTAAATTTTTTATTATTTTTTGACATTTATCCTTTTTTAATTTTTTCAACATTATTTTGTTTGCATTTATTACTGTTGCTTTCCCATTGTAGTTAATCTTTAATATACATAAATTTTCTTTACCTCTTTTTAACTTTGCATCTCTATTCTTTCTTTCCTTTCTTTTTCTCATGAGTAAATTTGTTAGTTTGTTTTGCTTTCATTGCTTTATTCACCAGTTGCAACCTGTCTTTAGTTTTGTTTTCCAGTCTGTACTTTAGTTAGTTTGGTTCTTAACTGGTAGATATCATTTTTGGTTTCCTTTGTTCTCCAGGTCAATCTATTGTACTTTATATTTTTTTGAACTGTTTTGGTTTTCTTTATGGGTGTATATGTATGTGTCTATATTCCATTATTTTATTTATTATTTGCCTGATTTTGTAATTGCCATTTGTCAGGGATGCACCTTTGTTTCATGATTTAGTATGTTTGTCTTAATCCTATTTAATTTCATAAGAAACCACCTGTGGAATATCTGTTCCCCAGCCAGAGATCAAGCCTTGAGATTTTGGAGTGGGACTGCTGACTCCAAGGCCCCAGATTCCCAGAGAACTCCTAACTCTAGGGAGTACTAATTAGTGAGAACTCCCACAAAGGCAACCATTTGTATACAAGACCCAGCATCACCCAATGACCAGTAGCACCCTGTGCAGGGCACCTCATCCAAACAACAAACAAGGCAAAAATACAAACCCAACCATCAGCAGACAGGATTACCACCTCACACAGCCGAGCATATCAAAGAAAGAAAAAAACAAAAACAAAACCCACATTCTCCCAACAGAACACAAGCACAAGTCACACCCTACATGAAGATTACACAAACCACTGGACCAACCTTACAAGGGCAGAAACCAAAAGGAAAACAGAATTCAATGTTGAAGTTTGGGAAAAGGAGACCTTAAATACAGTTAAGTTAAAAAAAAATGAAAACGCAGAGAAATACTATGCAAATGAAAGAAAAACCTAGAAACCTGCAAGTCCAAATAAATGAAAAGGAAATAGATAAACTACCTGAAAAAGAATTCAGAGTAATGATAGTAAAGATAATCCAAAATCTTGAAAATAGAATGGAGAAAATGTGAGAATCAATTAGCAAAGACCTAGAAGAAATAAAGAATAAAAAGAGACAAATAACACAGTTACTGAAATAATACTCTAGAAGGAATCAATGGCAGAATATCTGAGGCAGAAGAATGGATAAGTGATCTGGAAGATAACATGATGGAAATAACTGCAGAATAGCAGAATAAAGTAAAAAGTAAGAAAAAAATCTGTTATGGTCTCAGAGACTTCTGGGACAATATTAAACACACGAGCATTCAAATTACTGGGGTCGTAGAAGAAGAAGAAAAGGGAAAAAAAAAGGATATGAGAAAACTTTTGAAGAGACGATAGTTGAAAACTTCCCCAACATGGGAAAGGAAATAGTCAATCAATTCCAAGAAGTGCAAAGAGTCCCATACAGGATAAACCCAAGGAGAAACAGTCCAATACACATACTAATCAAATTAACAAAGATCAAACACAAAGAAAGAATATTAAAAATAGCAAGGTAAAAGCAACAAGTAGGGAAACCCCATATGTTTAACAGCTGATTTTTCAGCAGAATCTCTGCAGGCCAGAAGAGAATGGCAGGATATATTTAAAGTACTGAAAGGAAAAAATCTACAACCAAGATTACACTACCAGGCAAGGATCATATTCAAAATTGATGGAGAAATCAAAAACATTACAAACAAGCAAAAGTCAAGAGAATTTACTACCACCAAGTCAGCTTTAAGACAAATGCTAAAGGGACTTATATAGTAGGAAATACAAAAGAAAAAGAACTATGAAACAAAATCCAAACAATTAAGAAACCAGCAATAGGAACACATATATCAAAAACTACTTTAAATGTAAATGGATTAAATGCTCCAACCAAAAGACACAAACTGGCTGAATGGATACAAAAATAAGACCCATATATATGCTATCTACAAAAAACCCGCTTTAGACCTAAAGACACTTATAGATGGAAAATGAGAGGACAGAAAAATATATCCCATGCAAATGGAAATTTTAAAAAAGCTAGAGTAGCAATCCTCATATCAGACAAAACAGACTTCATGATAAAGAATATTACGATAGATAAGGAAGGACACTACATAATGACCAAGGGATCAATCCAAGAGGAAGACATAACAATTGCAAATATGTATGAAGCCAACATAAGAGAACCTCAATGCATAAGACGAACACTAACAGACATAAAGGGAGAAGTTGACAGTAGCACAGTAATAGTAGGAGACATTAACACCCCACTTATACCAACAGACAGATTATCAAAACAGATAAGTAAACATAAGACTTAAATGACACATTAGAGGAGATGGATCTCATTGAAATCTTCAGGGCATTAAATCCAAATGCAGAAGAACACACTTTCTTCTCAAGTGGAAATGAAACATTCTCCAGGATAGACCACATCCAGGGTCACAAATCAAACCTCATTAAATTTAAGAAAATTGAAATCATATCAAGCATATTTTCTGGTCACAATGCTAGGAGACTAGATATCAATTACAAGAAAAAATCTGTAAAAACACAAACACATGGAGATTTAAAAATACATTTCTGGTGTCCCCTCAGAGAAGGAAGAAAGAGGGTAGAGGCAGTGTCCACATGCACAGTGGCTTTCATACCCTTCGAGATGTTCACTCTTTTTAGGGGTGCAGCCGAATGCCACCATCTCTTCTTTTTGAGTACAGCAAGCTGGGTTAGAGTTAGGCATAAGTGAGGCACTGGATTGTTCTTGAAGTTAGTTGTAAATCAAGAAGTACATGCAGGGAGAGGGGCCAAGATGACGAAGGAATGAGGAGAGGATTTCACCAGCTCCCCAATAGAATCAGCAGAACTAACCAAGCAATGAAACACCACCAACAAACCAGCCAATAGACGACAAAAGAACTCCTTAGGTCTACGAGGGTCGAAAAGCGAACAGCCAGAACTTTCCCGGAGCTCCTGTTCTGAGAGCCCTGTACCCTAACCCCCACACCGGACCAGCGGAGAGAGTGCTGGGAAGTGCGCCAGGAGGACAGAAGGCAGCACTCAGCATGAAAACCCCGCCAGGTCACCGGGCGCCAGGGACCTGGCGCTAGCCGGATGGGGACGTGCACCAGGAGAGAGCGCTGGGAAGTGCACCGGGAGGACAGAAGGCAGTGCTTGGCGCAAAAATACCACCAGGTCGCCGGGCGACAGGTAAATTGAGACGCTGCTAGGGGGGCGTGTGGCTGCCCAGAGATCTGGCTCAAGCCGGAAGGGGAAGCTCGCGCCCACATTTGGGGCTTGGTCTTGTAACCAGCAGCGCACGCGCACCAGCGGCTTGAGTCCCTGAAGCCCCAGAACTGCAGCAGGGAAGCTGCCGCCCACAGCGGAGAGCTTCAACAGAGGAAACCGGTGGAAGAGTAGGGATTGGAGGCTACCAGCGGGTGCGCAGTGGAACTTGGGGCCCCTCCAGCACAGGACCGCGTGCACAAGGCCCCGCCCAAGGGACTGGGAACAGCCCGCTGCCCTGGCCAGCACCTGAGCTCCCAGCATAGCCTTTGTTTTGCTGAAAACAAAAACAGAAACCATAGCAACCAAGGGACAGCCTAGGTCATCAAGAGCAGACTGGAGGAAGGTCCTCAGGCAGATGAGAAGACAAAAACCAGGGACAGTATTTAACCCTTCCCCCCCCACAACCGGGATTCTTCCTTTTTTTTTTTTTTTTTTTTTTGTCTGTTTGTTTTGGACTGTTCTGTGTATTCGCTTGTTTGGTTTGGTTTGTTTCTTTGTCTCTTCTTGTGAATTGTTTTTCTCTTTTCTAATTTTAATTTTTTTGAACTTTTAATTTTTTGTCCTCTTTGCCATGACTTCCTCCCTCTATGTTCTAAATGTAAAATCTTTTCCTATATACTACTATCCTCTATATAAATATTTCCTATCTTCCTGTCTCTACTATTCCCTTCCAGCTGCACCAAACTCCACAACACATTAATCTTTGCTACATAACTCTACAAAATCCTTGCAAGACGAATCTATTCCTTCACATTACCCATACACTCTCCTCCTCCTCACCCTCAACACGTGTCTTAGTTAAAAATTACCTTCATTGTAATATTTCAAGCCGGGACCTTGCCTTGGATCTATTTTTCCAGGCAGTATTTTGGTTAATTCACAGCCTAAGGGTCAGGTACCATCATTGATTGTGCCGTTTGCCTGAAAATTTTTCTATGCTATATTTTTGCAAGCCTGTTCAGTTGTGGTTATTGATGTGTATGTATGCATATTTTTGCACTATGTTAGAAAATATCTGCATGCTTTTGTGACTGTCACCCATCAGGGACGGACCGCTTGTTCCTCATATGCTAGTATTTGAACTTATATCACTGAACACCATAGCAAACCAGACATAGAGCCTACACCCCCTGACCAGACATCAAACCAAAGATCCTCGGAGTAGAAACCCTGATTCCAAGACCCTACACTATCAAAGAACATACAACACTAGAGATTATTCACCAGCAAACAAGACCTAACGCCACCCAAGACACAAACCACTGAACCCTTCTACAAGGACAGAAACCCAAAGGAAGGGAGAATTCAACCACGAAGCCTGGTGGGAGGAAGAACTCCCCACACACAGACACACACAAAGAAACAAAAATCAACCTAATAATGAAACGTCAGAGAAACACTGCACAAATGAAGCAACAAACTAGAGAAACACAGCTCCAAATGACAGAAGAGGAGATAGACAAATTATCTGAAAGAGAATTCAGAAGAGCCGTACTAATGAGGATTCAAAACACCGAAAACAGAATATTAGAGGAAATTAGTGCATTGAGAAGAGACATGCAAGAAATGAAAAATAAGCAAATAGAGACAAATAACTCAATTGCTGAACTCAAAAATACTATAGAAGGTCTCAACAGTAGAGTATCAGAGGCTGAAAAATGGATACGTGAGCTGGAAGACAGAATGGTGGAAATAACTACTGAAGAACAGAACAAAGCACAAAGAATGAAAAGAACTGAGGATAGCCTTAGAGACCTATGGGACAATATCAAACGCACCAACATTAGAATTATAGGAGTCCCAGAAGAAGAAGAGGGAAAGAAAGGCTATGAAAAAATTCTTGAAGCGGTTATAGTTGAAAACTTCCCCAGCATGAGAAAGGAAATAATAAACCAAGTCCAAGAAGCACAAAGGGTTCCATATAGGATAAACCCCGGAAGAAGCACACCAAGGCACATTCTAATCAAACTAACACAGACTAAATATAAAGACAGAATACTTAAAGCAACTAGGAGCAAACAACAAATAACATATAAAGGAAACCCCATACGTTTAACTGCTGATCTTTCAACAGAAACCCTGCAGGCCAGAAGAGAATGGCAGGACACATTTAAATGGCTAAAAGAGAATAGCCTCCAATCAAGATTTCTCTACCCAGCAAAGATCTCATTCAGAATTGATGAGGAAACCTATACTGTTATGTGTGGAAAAGATAGCTAGTGTCGTTGTGCTAAGGGAATAGGAGTGCTGACAATGGCTTGGGGTGATGGTCTGGAGGGGTGGGATGGGGGGAACTGGGGGGGTGGGGACCATGGATATGCATATGACTGATCTTGGAACATACATGTCTGTGAACAACAAAATTCTGTAAAACATTTAAAATAAAGAATAATAATAATAAAAAAAAAAGCTTCACGGACAAGCAAAAGCTAAAAGAATTTTGTACCACAAAACCAGCCCTACAATAAGTGTTAAAGGGCCTGATATAGCCATTAAATACAAGAGTAGGAGAAGTCCTACAAATCAAACCCCAAATATCTAAGAAGATGACAATAGGAACATTCGTATCAATAATTACTTTGAATGTAAATGGACTAAATGCTCCAACCTGGCTGAATGGATCCAGAAGCAAGACCCATATATATGCTTCTTACAAGAGACCCATTTCAGACCTAACAACACACACAGATTGAAAGTGAGAGGATGGAAAAAGATATTCCATACAAATGGAAATCAAAAGAAAACTGGAGTAGCAATCCTCATAGCAGACAAAATAGACTTTAAAGTAGAGAAGATTCTAAGAGACAAGGAAGGTCACTACATCATTAATAAGGGATCTATCCAAGAGGAAGACATAACAGTCATGAATATCTATGCACCCAACACAGGTGCGCTTCAATACATAAGACAGATACTTTCAGACATAAAAGAAGAAATCAACAATAATACAGTATAGTAGGAAACTTTAACACTCCTCTCACACCTATGGACAGATCATCAAAACAGAAAATTAATAAAGAAACACAAGCCGTAAATGCCACAGTAGAAGAGATGGAGCTCATTGATATCTTTAGGACCTTCCATCCAAAAGCAGAAGGATACATTTTCTTCTCAAGTGCTCATAGAACATTCTCCAGGATAGACCACATCTTGGGCCACAAATCAAACCTTAGTAAATTCAAGAAAACTGTAATTATATCAACCATCTTCTCGGACCACAATGCAATGAGACTAGAGATCAACTGTAGGAAAAAAAAAAAAAAACACTGCTAAAAACACAAACACATGGAGATTAAACAACACATATCTAAAGAACTAACTGATTACTGAGCAAATCAAAGGAGAAATTTAAAAATTCCTAGAGGAAAATGACAATGAACACACGACAGTGCAAAACCTGTGGGATACTGCAAAAGCAATTCTAAGAGGGAAATTTATAGCAATACAATCCTACCTCAAGAAACTAGGAAAATACCAAGCAGATGACCTAGCCCTCCGCTTAAAACAACTGGAGAAAGAAGAACAAAAACACCCTGAAGCCAGTAGAATAAGAGAAATCATAAAGATCAGAGCAGAAATAAATGAAAAAGAAATGAAAGAAACAATAGTAAAGATAAACAAAACGAGAAGCTGGTTCTTCGAAAAGAAAATTGACAAGCCACTGGCCAGACTCATCAAGAAAAAAAGAGAGAAGAACCAGATCAACAAAATCAAAACCAAAAAAGGAGAGATTACAACAGATAATGCAGAAATACAAAGGATTATAAGAGACTATTATGAACAACTCTATGGCAACAAACTGGACAACCTGGAAGAAATGGACAGTTTCCTGGAGAAGATTAATCTCCCAAGACTGAACCAGGAAGAAATAGAAACTATGAATAAACCAATCACAAGCTCAGAAATTGACTCTGTGATCAAAAATCTACCCAAAAATAAAAGCCCAGGGCCAGATGGCTTCACAGGTGAATTCTACCAAACATTTAAAGAAGAGCTAAAGCCTGTCCTTCTAAAACTCTTTCAAAAAATTGCACAGGAAGGAATACTTCCAAACACATTCTACGAGGCCATCATCACCCTGATACCAAAACCAGGCAGACAACACAAAAAAAGAAAATTATAGGCCAATTTCACTGATGAACTTAGATGCCAAGATCCTCAACAAAATCCTAGCAAACAGAATTCAACAATACATCAAAAAGCTCATACATCATGATCAAGTCGGGTTCATCCCAGGCATGCAAGGATTCTTAAATATACACAAATAAATCAATGTGACACACCATATCAACAAATTGAGAGACAAAAATCACATGATCATCTCAATAGATGCAGAAAAAGCCTTCGACAAAGTACAGCATCCATTTATGATAAAAACTTTTCAAAAAATGGGCATAGAAGGAACCTATCTCAGCATAGTAAAAGCCATATATAAGAAGCCCACAGCGAACATTATCCTCAATGGAGAAAAACTGAAATCATTTCCTCTAAGATCAAGAACAAGACAGGGTTGTCCATTTTCACCACTATTATTCAACATAGTCCAATAAGAGGAGAGAAAGAAATCAAAGGAATCCAGATTGGAAAAGAAGAAGTCAAGCTATCTCTTTTTGCAGACAACATAATATTATACATAGAAAACCCCAAAGACACTATTACAAAGTTACTAGAGCTAATCAACGAATTAAGCAAAGTTGCAGGATATAAAATCAATATACAGAAATCACTAGCATTCCTATACACAAACAACGAAATATCAGAAAACAAAATCAAAGAGGCAATCCCCTTCACCATCGCAACCAAAAGAATCAAATATCTAGGAATAAACCTACCCAAAGAAACAAAAGAACTGTACACTGAAAATTACAAGACACTCATGAGAGACATTAAAGAAGACTTAAACAGATGGAGAGATATTCCATGTTCCTGGGTCGGAAGAATCAATATTGTGAAAATGACCATACTACCAAATGTCATCTATAGATTCAATGTGATCCCTATCAAACTACCAATGACATTCTTCACAGAACTAGACCAAAGAATCACACAGTTCATATGGAAACACAAAAGACCCCGAATAGCCAAAGCAATCCTGAGGAAGAAAAATGGAGCTGGAGGAATCAGCCTCCCTAACTTCAGACTCTACTACAAAGCAATAGTCATCAAGACAGTATGATACTGGCACAAAAACAGAAATATAGACCAATGGAACAAGATCAAGAACCCAGAGATAAAGCCACGCACCTATGGGTACCTTATTTTTGACAAAGGAGGTGAAAATCTAAAATGGGACAAAGAAAGCCTCTTCAACAAGTGGTGCTGGGAAAATTGGACAGCTACATGCAAAAAACTGAAGTTGGAACAGTCCCTGACACCATACACAAAGATCAACTCAAAATGGATTAAAGACCTAAATGTAAGACCAGAAACCATCAAACTCTTATAGGAGAATATAGGCAAAACGTCAAAGACATAAATAGACATATATAAAATAGACAGCAAAGGGGGTTTTGCTGTATGACTCAGGGAACTCAAACAGGGGCTCTGTAACAACCTACAGTGGTGAGGTGGAGATGGGAGGGACGTTCAGGAGGGAGGGGACATATGTATACCTATGGCTCATTCATGTTGGTGTTTGTCAGAAACTAAAACAATTCTGTAAAGCAATTATCCTTCAATTAAAAAATAAATTAATTTTTAAAAAGATTCTTTGCAGATGTAATTTAGGTAAAGATATCAAGATAAGAGCATCCAATATTCATGGGAGCTCAAAATCCAATGTTGAGTTTCCTTGTAAGTGACAGAAAAGGAGAAGACAGATACAGAGGAAGTCCATGTGCAGACCCATGTGAAAGACACAGAGATCGGAGTGGTGTTGCCATGAGCCAAGGAACACCTGGAACCACCAGAAACTGGTAGAAGAAAGGAATGAGTCTCCCCTAGAGCCTTCAGATGGACCTTGGCTCTGCTGACACCTACATTTTAGACTTTGAGCCTCCAGAACTACAAGACTAATTTTCTGTTGTTTTAAACCAATTGTGATTTGTTATGGCAACCCTAGAAAGCATACAGTCAGAGATCTCCCTAAGGATATGATTTTTCAGCTGAACCTTAAATGATAAGTAGCACTTCCCTGGTGGTCCAGTGAATCTGCCTTGCAATGCAGGGACATGGGTTTGATTCCTGGTATGAGAAGATCCCACATGCCACAAGACAACAAAGCCTGAGCACCACAACTACTGAGCCTGTGCTCCACAACAAAAGATGCATGCAAGGAGTAGCCCCTGCTCTCTGCAACTAGAGAAAGCCCAAGTGAAGGAATGAAGATCCAGTGATGCCCAAAATAAATAAATAAATGTTTTAAAAATGATGAGAAGTAGTCAGCTATAAAAGCTTATCAGGTGGCTCAATGGTAAAGAACCTGCCTGCCGACACTAGAGATGCAAGAGACAAGGGTCTGATCCCTGGGTCTCCTGGAGAAGGAAATGGCAACACAATCCAGCATTCTTGCCTGGGAAATCCCATGGACAAAAGAGCCTGGTGGGCTACAGTCCATGGGATCACAGAGTCGGATTCGACTTAGTGACTAACAACAACCAAGTCAGCTATAGGGAGATATGGGGAAAGTGTGCTCCAGATAAACAGTAAGAGCTCAGTCCTGAGGCATGGACAAGCTTTAACATGTTCAAGGAACAGAAATAAGACCAGTATGGTTGGGCATAGAGTAGGGGGAAAATAAATGGATGAAGAGGAAGGTCATGCAGGGTTGAGAGGTCATAGTAAAGAATTTGGGTTTTATTCACATGAGATGGGATGGTTTCAAGCTTTCCATCACATTTAAAATAAAATCCAAATTCTTTAATGTAATGAAAGCACCGTTCAAGATTTGGCCTATGCCTATCACTACCCTTGGTGCTTAGTTTGTTCCATCCTCAAAGCTATTACTTTCCTGCAAAGTATTTTCATTTTCGGTTTTCTCTGATCTGGAATGTTCTCCCAAATCTTTGCTTACCTGGCTCCTTCAAATCATTTAGGTGTCAGTTCACCTGTCACATCTTAAAGAAGTTCACTGCACAGCCAATGACTATTTTCCTTAACTCTGTTTCCTTTTTATCATGTCATGTCACTTTTGAAATTATTTTATTAATCTCTTTAGTT
This sequence comes from Tragulus kanchil, assembly GCA_022376925.1. Lineage (NCBI taxonomy): Eukaryota > Metazoa > Chordata > Mammalia > Artiodactyla > Tragulidae > Tragulus > Tragulus kanchil. Next base: position 56,659,322 of record JAIOJX010000001.1, on the reverse strand, counting down.
GTTTGGTATCTTTCTCATGTGACTGAAAGCTCCATGAAGGCAAGAGTATTCTAACAATACTTTTAGGATTCAAAGGAGTTTGCCCAGTGTATACATGAGAAAGGGGAGATATGCCAAGAATCAAAAAACTAAAACTGTCTCTTCAGAACTTCTGGAGTAAAGAGAAATCGGGTAAGGTGAAGGAAATGAAAAGTGGTGAGAGGCGAAACAACTGCATTTTTTAAAATATCCCTTTCAGAAATGAACAGTGGGTGGGAGGCATAGAGGGAGTAACATGGAAACATATACTATCATATGTGAAAAAGATAGCTATTGTCATTGCGCTGTGGGAATAGGAGTTCCTACAAGGACTCGGTACGACAGCCTGGAGGGGTAGGATGGGGAGGTGTGGGAGGGGGAAGGGGACCAGGGATATGCATATGACTGATCTGGGGACATGCATGTCTGTGAACAACAAAATTCTGTAATTTTTTTTTTTTAATTTTTAAAAATCACATTTAAAAAAGGAGGCCTGTGGCCTCACCTTCCTTCACAGAGGGGCATTTGCAGCACTGGTGTCCCGGGTCAAGGTCACTGAGATGTAATTTGACCTTGGAAACAGGAGAGCTTTTGACTATGAGATTCTTGAGGGACAAGTATAGGGATTTTTTCAGCCTGTTTCTCATATTTACTATACCCATTTAACAATTTTGAATATGTGTATATGAAGTGCCTAAAATTCAGTCTCTCAAATAAACCCTGGATCTGCAATATATATATATATATATATATGTATATACATATATATCCCTTTCACCCTAGAACTGCAGTGAATGTAGGATGAGAGACCATTTCTTTGTTCAAGTATGTGTAATGAACACCTGACTCATGACAGGTACAATTTGAGAGTTCACCCTGAACAAAACATAAAAATGTTTGTCCTTTTAGAGTTTGCAGTCAAGTGGGGACCAGTTGTATAGGTGTATGATGATGATGTCCCACTAGGAGTAAGGCAGGGGAGACAGAGAGGTGGGTTGGATTTGGACTATATTTAGGGGGAGGGTGGAGTAGACAGAACTTGATGGTTGACAGGATAGCTTGGCATCACTCCCTCCGCAAACTTTTCCCTGGACCCCCACTGATAGATTAGGTATCACAGCACCCTGAGTTTACCCTGTTTACACATACTTTGTGCTGTAAACATTCCTTTACTTATCTGTTTAATCTGGACCTTATTACATTATGTATCAGAACCCACAGCAATATGATTGGCACAGAACAGGTACTCATTAAATGTTGTAAATAATAAAAACTTAATAATAATAGTACTTATTAAATAAATTTACTAAACATACAAACTGGGTCTTTTACCAGGATATTCTTTGTCCATCCAATGGAAATCTCTTTTAGTCTACTGTGGTTTTATTCTGGTTTTTCCTGGATTGATACAAAATTTTCTTTCTAGATTGATATGATAACAGCTTCTATTTAAGCTATGAAAACATTTGTGCAAAGACTGGAAAATGAGATTGCCTCATTATGACAGCCACAGCTGATTAAAAATTATACAACATCACACAATTAAAAGTTCAAGATTATAAATGTAATGCCAGGGAGCACATTTGTAAGGAATCAAATATTCAAACAGGCTGTTGTGACAGTTAAAAGGTCAGTGGCTAAAAACACATCACATCTTTAGGTAATGGTCAATGTAGTTCTATAGCACCAGTCACAGCTCAGAAAAATACTATAGAAATAAATTGTACTGTAATTCAAACTTGCTTGCAGAATCCCAAACAGCCACAAAATTCAACAAGAGACAAAGGAAAAAGATGTCATATGCATCCACACACTGGAGCCTAGAAAGTAATGGCATTGCTATTATTTTTTTTTAATTTTTTTTAAAACTGTCTCTCCACATTCCTAATTATAAATATCTACTGCTATAAAACTCCTCCAGTTACCCAGTGGAAGATTAAAGCTCAGTTATCAGTGGCTGATATTTGGTCACTGCTTTCTTTCTTTTCTTTTTTTCCTTGGTCACACCATGGAAATATTAGGGATCTTAATTCACAAGCAGAAATCAAACCCGTACCCTCTACTTTGGAAGGCAGAGTCTTAACCACTGGACTGCTGTGTGTGTGTGCAGGGGGTGGAGGGCAGTTGGTAATTGCTTTCACATCCTCTTTTCCATTATAACTGACTACATATAAATAGCTTTGTGTTCCACAGTACTTGTGCATCCTCCTTCCAAAATCAATAACTGTGGAAACACTCCCTTTCCACTGGAGGAAGAGCTCCAGATTGAACCCCTGAGCCTGGATGGACTCAACAAGTTAAGCGATTCCAGCATGGGCCTGTTTGACCCCTCCATAAAAAAGACGTTTCAAGCAGACTGACTGTGAGCCAAACAGAATGTGACAGGAGGATTCATTTCTGAAACCACTAAAACAGAACAGATTAGAACCAGCTACACCCCTGGCGTTAGTTATCTCAGGCTTCTGACCTGGAAGGAACCCAATTCCTCAGCTCCAGGCTCTCAGATGAGGTCCCATCTCAGAAGGTCCCGTGACCTTCTCTTGACCACAGAGTTGGGTGCCACCCCTCAGGCCCCCGGCACAGGTCCTGTTGCTGCAGGTCCATCGCTCTGGCATTTCCAATGACTCTGCTGTCATTGCACCCATGACATCTTTTACTGACCATCTAGCCAGTCGATGTGTAAAAGCAGAAAATGCACCGAGAGGCCTCAGTAGCCATGTGTATTGCTCAGAACCACTGATCTCAGTCAACACTGAAGAAAGGACCCATAGTTGGGGGTGATCAGGGACCACCAGGTGGCCATGGGATGCCCAGGGCAGAGTGGAAGGCCAGGACACTCTGAGAGACCTCCAGTCAAACATGAAGGAGGATTTCCGCCACAAGTCCAAGAACAGACTTGAGCTGAGAAAACTTAATTTGAATTGGTTTTTCCCCAGTGTGCAGTCTCTGCTGCTTCAGTACCCCTTTTGGTTTGGAGGAGAGGAAAAGGAAGACTATTTAATTCAGTCAATGAAGAAAAGAAAAAAGAAAAAGTCAGATTGCAGTAGCCAAAAAGACCCTAGAGAAACAAAGACTTCAGTTAGGTGACACACGAATCTTCTACCTTTTTCTCCAGGCAAAGCTCCCAAAGCATTCTCCTCCCTGTGACTGACCATCATTTCACAGGTTAGGCAACCAGGAAATAGGTCATCTGGCTGTTCCCCAGTATCACACAGCAACTAAACTATAGCTGAAACTAAAACCCAGGAGTCCTGGTTTCAGATTCCAAGAAATAATTAGGAAACAAACAAACAAAAAAAAAAAAAGACCTGGACTTTCAGTAATCAAGATTTTCACATATCAAAATACTACCCTGAAAAATGCCAGCTTGTCTCAGCTCAAATTCTCTGAAATCCCATGCCTACCCCATAGCATTCCTAGATTGATCAGAGGAAAGGGGGTGGTTTCTCCAAATTCCTTACATTTTGTCTCACCCCACAAGTCAATTCCCGTGACCATATACTGATCTTATATGCATGTGTGGTTTTCAACGTTAATTATTCTGACATCTATGTATGAAAACTTGTGGTCAAAACAAAGGGACATTGAAAAGGACATAACAGCATTTCTGATATTCCCACCCTAAACACATAACCTGAACCTTACATTAAAGAAACATCAGACAAATCCAAACTCAGGGACATTCTATAGAATAATTAACCTGTACTCTAAAATATCAAAGTTGCAAGATAAGTGGAGCTGGAGGAATCAGGCTACCTGACTTTAGACTATACTACAAAGTTACAGTCATCAAAACAGTTTGATACTGGCACAAAAATAGAAATATAGATCAATGGAACAAGATAAAACTCAGAAATAAGCCCATGTACCTAAAGTCAATTAATCTATGACAAAGAAGGCAAGACTACACAATGTTGGAAAGACAGTCTCTTCAACAAATGTCACTGGGAAAACTGAACAGCCAATGTAAAAAAAATGAAATTAGATCATTCCTTAACTCCATACACAAAAATAAGCTCAAAATGAATTAAAGACCTAAATGTGAGACCAGACACTATAAAACTCCTAGAGGAAAACATAGGCAGAATACTCTCTAACATAAATCACAGCAACAATCCATCAATCCATCTCCTAGAATAATGGAAATAAAAGCAAAAATAAACAATGGGACCTACTTAAAAGCTTCTGCACAGCAAAAGGGACAATAAACAAAATGGAAAAACAACCCAGAGATTAGAAGAAACTATTTGTCAATGGTATGACTAAAAAGGGATTAGTCTCCAAAATTTACAAACAGCATATAATGCTTAATAGCATCCAAACAAATAACCTACTCAAAAAATGAGCAGAAGACCTGAATAGACATGTAAATGGCCATCTGTATGTCTAAAGAGGATGTACAGATAGCCAATAGGCATATGAAAACATGTTCTACATCACTAGTTATTAGAGACTTGCAAATCAAAACTAAAATGAAATACCACCTCACACCACTCAGAAGGGCTAGCATCAAAAAATACATAACAGGGAACCTAAAGCCAGTGTTCTGTGACAAGCTGTAGGGGTGGGAGGTTGAGGGAGGTGAGGAGGGGATAAAAGAGGGAAGGAACACATGAGGGAAGACCACCGACATGGCCTTCATCATCTTAACCTTCATTGCATCTACCTGTACTACCAAGGATGACTACTTCTGGGGATGAATTTTCTAGATCTCGGGAAGGTTACATCCTTTGCACTCTCTAGAGAGGATGGCTATGACACAGTACTAGTTTGTCACTATTAAGATACTACTTGTCAATGGCCAGATGATGGATTCTTTGAATTGAAGAAACTTCTAAACTTCTAAATTGGTAAATTTTCAGAGCTCTCATTACAAACAGTTGTTCTACTGGGTACCTACGAAAAGACCAAATTAGAAGGTAGATACAAAAACAAAAATAAAATACATAACGACTAACCCAAGAACTCTATCAGTAGAAAACAAACAAGCAAAAAGGTTTGGGAAGCCTTATCTTGGCCTTAGTCTCCCCTGAATGACTCCTTTAGATGATAATAAAAACATTAGATTGCTAATTAGGCTGATAAACAAGGAAATAATAAGAAGCTGAAGGGAAAGTCTAAATAAAGCCTTGTGCACATCAAGGTGGAAAATTTAAAGGAATTCATCCCAAAAGGACAAAAAAAAAAAAATAACTGGTTATTAAGAAGTGAGATGGGCTTCTCAGGTGGCTTAGTGGGAAAGAATCTATCTATAATGCAAGAGCTGCAGGGGACATAGGTTTGATCCCTGGGTTGGCAAGATCCCCTGGAGGAGGGCATGGCAACCAAGGCCAGTATTCTTGCCTCGAGAATCCCATGGACAGAGGAGCCTAGCTGGCTGCAGTCCATAGGGTCAAAAACAATCTGACCTGACTGAAGCGACTTAGCACACAGGCACACAAGAAATGGGACAAATAACATAGACATTAATGGGATTAAAACAAAATGTTTGTTTTAAAAAAATACTACCTAACATTTGATGGACCAAAGGGTCCTCCTCACATTGGTCAGCAACATTAAAGGGTCCTCTCTTTACCCTAGATAATATTTAAACATCACGGGGCTAGCATCAAAAAATACATAACAGGGAACCTAAAGCCAGTGTTCTGTGACAAGCTGTAGGGGTGGGAGGTTGAGGGAGGTGAGGAGGGGATAAAAGAGGGAAGGAACACATGAGGGAAGACCACCGACATGGCCTTCATCATCTTAACCTTCATTGCATCTACCTGTACTACCAAGGATGACTACTTCTGGGGATGAATTTTCTAGATCTCGGGAAGGTTACATCCTTTGCACTCTCTAGAGAGGATGGCTATGACACAGTACTAGTTTGTCACTATTAAGATACTACTTGTCAATGGCCAGATGATGGATTCTTTGAATTGAAGAAACTTCTAAACTTCTAAATTGGTAAATTTTCAGAGCTCTCATTACAAACAGTTGTTCTACTGGGTACCTACGAAAAGACCAAATTAGAAGGTAGATACAAAAACAAAAATAAAATACATAACGACTAACCCAAGAACTCTATCAGTAGAAAACAAACAAGCAAAAAGGTTTGGGAAGCCTTATCTTGGCCTTAGTCTCCCCTGAATGACTCCTTTAGATGATAATAAAAACATTAGATTGCTAATTAGGCTGATAAACAAGGAAATAATAAGAAGCTGAAGGGAAAGTCTAAATAAAGCCTTGTGCACATCAAGGTGGAAAATTTAAAGGAATTCATCCCAAAAGGACAAAAAAAAAAAAAATAACTGGTTATTAAGAAGTGAGATGGGCTTCTCAGGTGGCTTAGTGGGAAAGAATCTATCTATAATGCAAGAGCTGCAGGGGACATAGGTTTGATCCCTGGGTTGGCAAGATCCCCTGGAGGAGGGCATGGCAACCAAGGCCAGTATTCTTGCCTCGAGAATCCCATGGACAGAGGAGCCTAGCTGGCTGCAGTCCATAGGGTCAAAAACAATCTGACCTGACTGAAGCGACTTAGCACACAGGCACACAAGAAATGGGACAAATAACATAGACATTAATGGGATTAAAACAAAATGTTTGTTTTAAAAAAATACTACCTAACATTTGATGGACCAAAGGGTCCTCCTCACATTGGTCAGCAACATTAAAGGGCCCCAAACAAGTCTGCTCTCTTTACCCTAGATAATATTTAAATCTAAGAAATAACTTAGGTTTCCTTTAAGATCCATCCATCTTGGGTGGCCCTACATGGCATGGTTCATAGTTTCCTTGAGTCAAGCAAGGTTGTGGTCCAAGTGGTCAGTCTGGTTAGCTTTCTGTGATTGCGGTTTTCATTCTGTCTGTCCTCTGATGAATGAGGATAAGAGGTTTGTGCAAGCTTCCTGATGGGAGGGACTGGCTCTGGCAAAACTGGATCTTGTTCTGATGGGTAAAGCCATGCTCAGTAAGTCTTTAAGTTTCTGCTGATGGGTGGGGCTGTCTTCCCTCTCTGTAGTTTGGCCTGAGGCCAGACTATTGCAGGGGTAATGGTAGTAACGGCAGCCTCCTTCAAAAGGACTTAAATCAGCAAGCAGGGCCTCCCAGGACTGTTGTGGTCAGTGCCCCTGACCCCGCAGCAGGCCACTATTGACCCATGCCTTCAATGGAGACTCCCAAGCACACACAGGCAAGTCTGGTTCAACCTTCTATGGGGTCACTATTCCTTTCTCCTGGTCTTGGTGTGCACAAGGTTTTTTTTGTGCCTTCCAAGATTCTCTGTTTCCCCAGTCCTGTGAAGTTCTATAATCAAATCCTGATGGCCTTCAAGTCAGATTCTCTGGGGATATTCAGTCCCTTTTGCAGATCCCCAGGTTGGGAAGTCTATTGTGGGATCTAGAACTTTTGCAGCAGTGTGAGAACTCCTTTGGTATCATTATTCCCCAGTTTGTGAGTCGCCCGCCCAGCGGCTCTATAATGGAGCTAATGGTGACCTCCTTCAAAAGGACTTATGCCACACACTGCACCTCCCCAGACTGCTGCTGCCAGAGTTTCTTTCACTGAGGCAGACCACTGCTGACTCACACCTCTGCAGGAGACTGTCCAACCCTCAAAGGCAGGTCTGGCTCAGTTTCTTGTTGGAGGCACTGCTCCAAGCAGATGGTAGGAGACCGTGGGTAAATATGATTTTTTTCTGACAACCTGTCTTTATTTTATTAGGAAGGAAACTACGAGTACCCCTGGCTCCTGTCAGACACTCCAAAAACCCAGTGAACAAACCCAGCCCACCTTTCATGGAGGTTCCTTTCTTCTTAGGCCAAAGAAATAAATCCCAGTGTACAGCTTATTGTTAACACATAACCAAAAAACAGTAACACCAGCTAAGCAGGACACACAAATAGTATTTCCACACTCTCCCAAACTCAGGGAACGTAACAGCTTCTGGCTGCTACAGGGAACCCCATACAGCCTAGGGACAGAGCATTGGCTACACAAAAGTACTATAAACAGCAAGGAGTGAAGGTGGAGAAATGAGAATAAGGACAGGGAGAGGGGGCCTAGAACTCATGGCCCCTTCCTTTACAATGACTAAGCCTGGGAGATGTATCTACTATCTATGCAAAATATATACACCTTGTTGATAGAGATGGGGCGTGAGCAGCCAGGGAAGACCCTTAGCAGGTTGAACAGGTAGTCTGACAGGCTAAGGGGAGCCAGGGAGTCCTACTATGGTGGAAGAGAGGACTCCCTCCTGGCCAGCACACCTCTAGTGAGAATGTGACAATCCAGACACCAGCACACCCTCAATACCTCACAGATGCAGAGTCACACAACCTGGGTCAAAAGGATGGTGGTGGCCTTGAGGTCATCAAAACAGCCCATGGTCTTGAGGCTGAGGATCATGTGCAGGCTGTAGGTGGAGATGAAGACGATGAACAGGAAGGTGAACAGCCCCATCGAGGTGCCCAGAAAAAAGAAGCCCACACGGTCACTAGCATAGGAGAATTACTCACCTGTCATGTTGAGAGCCTGGATCTGGAAGTCCTGAAAAGTCATCTGCCAGATAGAGGGCTGCATGACAGGCATGAGGAGATTGCCATCCTTGTCCTCACTGTTGACATATTCACAGTGGAAGGAGTAGACACTGGGCACCCTGACCTGAGAGGCATTGAAGTAGGCGATGGAGCCATTGTTGTGGATATCCAGGTGCTCCTGGTGAACCAGTGCCAGTGGTAGAAGCGGTTAGCCAGAATGAACTTGAATATCACTGTGGAATCAAAGAGTAATTCATAGATCAGCACAAGCCTGGCAAAGGAGTCATTCCAGAAGGAACCAGTCAGGTTGAGGCCCTAGAAGCCAAACGTGCAGGAGGTCAGGTCCTCCCAGAGGTCCCTGTATGCCACCAGGAAGTTCTGGACCGAGAATAGGATCCAGGGAGCAGTGCCATTGTAACTCATGGGGGCATTGATCACAGGCAACACCACTTGTCCTTGCAGCAGCTGGTTACCCAGTCCCCCAGTCACAATGGCTACAGTGCCTGCCACTCTAGAAGGGAAAACCACCATGAGGGCCACAGTGTTTGGGATATCTTCTGACTTGAGCGTGTTCAGCACTGGGCCAATGATCTCATCATTGCCTGTAGGGACTTCCTTCGATGCCATTAGACCTAGCACCAGAAATAGCCATGGAATCTGGCAGAGCACTGAGGCCTACAGGGTCCCAAACCACACCCAATCAGATGTGGTCTCCGCCACCATAAACTCTCAGCCTCCACTTAAATATGATGTTTATATGTGCTGCATGCCAAGTCTCTTCAGTCCTGTTCAGCATTTTATGACCCTATGGACCATAGCCCACCAGGCTCCTCTGTCCATGGGATTCTCCAGGCAAGAATACTGGAGTGGGTTGCCATGCCCTCCTCCAGGGGATCTTTCTGACCCAAGGATCTAAGCCACATCTCCTTCACCTTCTGCATTGCCACATCTCCTTCACCTCCTGCATTGCAGGTGAAGTCTTTACCACAGAAGTACCAGGGAAGCCTGGTCAGTAGTGTCTGAGAATGTGGGGCCCTATGGACTGTAACCCACTGGGTTCCTCTGTCCGTGGGGATTCTCCAGGCATGAGTACAGGAGTGGGTGGCCTGGCTCTCCTCCCACATAAAACTTTCTGAATCATACTCCTATATACAGGTGGGAGCATGACAACAAAAAAGGTCAAGGAGGGCTTCCCCTGGTGGTCCAGTGGGTAAGGACACCGCCTTGCAGTGCAAGGGGCGCCAGTTCAATCCCTGGCCTGGGAAGATCCCACGTGCCGCGGAGCGGCTGGACCGATGTGTCCAATTACCGAGCCGGAGCTCTGGCGCGCATGCGCTCTGTGACGACAGACGTCGCTCTGTGACGACAGACGCCACCACGATGGGAGGCCCACAGGAGCCAAAGAACAAAGACGGATGAAAATATAGAAATGAAAAGACCAATAGAAGTGGCCCGCCCGCTCCCCTCCCTCCCCAACCCGACTCCCGCCCAAAATAAGTAAATAAATCTTTAAAAAAAAAAAAAAAAAAGGTCAAGGAAACTTCCATGGGACAGGTTGCCCATAAGGACCCCTAACATGGCGGACAGAGAAACCACCCAACAGAAATGACCGTTTAGTAAAGTGACGCGATGCCATGTGGCAAAGTTCACGATTGTCCATTGAACAAACGACACAACACACACTTATCTCAGCCGGGTTGAGGAGGCACGTAATGCTTTCCTCAGGGGAGACGTGCTTTAAAGATGTGTCCTGTGCAGGGTGCAGGTCGAGACCCCCAGAGTGGATGTGACTCTTCAGTGCTACAGGTCTTTTCCCGCCAAGTGGGTGGCCCTGAAAAGGGCCTTTGGTTTGCGATGTTAAGATGGCCCTGAGGCAGCTTATGTGGACAAGGTGTATCTTATGAGCGCCATGTTGGCCTGACGCATGCCGTGCTTGCTCAGCTTCCGGGGCAGCAGCAGGCACACGGAGGACTTGATGTCTTCCCAAGTGAGGGTGCGGCGCCTGCTGAAGTGGGACAGGTTACTAGCCTCTCCGGCGATGCGTTCGAACATATCCTTCACGAAGGAATCCATGACCTTCACAGCCTCCGGAGAGATACTCAGGTCCTGGTGGACTAGCTTCAGCACCTTCGGGATATACGAGGCGAAGCTCTCAGGGTTGTTGGGGCGGCTGCGGCAGAGGCGGCGCGGGCAGCGGCTTCTCTGGCCCTTCGGTTTCTTCTGCTCTGCCTTCTTCGGCTCCGTTTCGGAGGGCTCGGCTTCGCAGGGTTCGCTTTCCTTGGTGCCCTTGGTGTCTTCCGCGGACATCTCAGAGAACGGCTCAGCCATCTTGGACCCACCTCTCCCACAGCCCAAAGGAAAGTACTAGGCGGCGGAGGAGGGCTGGTGCGTGGCGTTATAGTCCCGGCCTGCCCTGACGTCACCGACAGGGCCCCTACCTTATTGGATAAAGTACAAGGTAGGGGGGTTGGTCACTCAGTCACGCCCCGCCGCCCGCCCCCCTCTTCCCGCCAGAGCTCGCTGGATGCTCCGCCCCTTTGGACCCCTGTTGATCAATCACAGCGGGAGTCCTTGCACTTTCGGTGAGTTCCTCCAGGAATGTTTTTCAACCAGGCTGCATGTACGAAGGGCTCCCCTAGGTAGCTGTGAAGCACCCACGTGCCAATGCAGGAGCCATAAGAGACGCAGGTTCGATCCCTGCGCCAGTAATATGCCCTGGAGGAGGGCATGGCAACCCACTCCAGTATTCTTGCCTGGAGAATCCCGCAGACAGAGGAGCGTAACCAGCTGCAGTCCATAGTCACAAAAAGCCTGACCTGACTGAAACAACTTGCCACACACACAAACAAGAAATGTGACAAATGAAATAGACATGAATGGAACAAAGATTTAAAAACCCTACCTAATGTTTGATGAACCAAAGAGTCCCCGTATTGGGCACCAAACAAGTCTGCTCTATTTACCTTAGATAATATGTATACCTAAGAAATAACCTAGATTTACTTTAATATACTATTCTAAGCCACGCAGCACTGTGAGAAATAGGTGATAGAAGGAATTCAAAATAAACCTGGCAAGATTATTCTAGGGATGCTCTGCCAATCAGCTTGAGAATCGGCACCCTGGAGAGAACAGTGCCATCTCCATACAAGTTGCCCTGTCGGGCCTACCAACTTACGAAGCACCAATGCCTATACAGAGATGTCTGGCCGCAGAGCCAACTTCCATCCAAAGTCACTGCCGCAATATTACATTTGGCCACGTGAGGGCGAGCTAAAATTACTTTCTCTAACTCAGGAATGTCCAGGCATGAGTAGGGAGGTGTTGGGAGGTGTGAATCCCATATGTCTTCAGGTCCCTTTGCAGACTTCTGATGGGGCAGAGTAACTTCCTTGGGGCTCAGTCGGTAAAGAATCTGCCTGCAATGACAGGAGACACGGGTTTCATTCCTAGGTCAGGAAGATCCCTTGAAGGAGGGCATGGCAACCCACTCCAGTATTCTTGCCTGGGAAATCCCATGGACAGAGGAACCTGGTGAGCTACAGATGGGACAGAAAAGAGGAGTGGTAGTTCCAATCTTAGCAAAACTGTGTTGTCTTCAGAGTTCAGCATCACTGAGTTTTGTCCCCTTAATGCCTTATTGTCAGACTGCTTTCTAAACCCATACACCCCTTTCTCTTCTCCAGATATCCAGAGTCCTCTTGGTTTCTTTTGCCTTCCTCCAAAAGTTCTAGCCAAGACACTCATTCCCACTCAGATATAAGACTGATAGTGATGATAATCAGCATAGCAGAATGTCACCACTGTAAGAAACGGATAAGGATGATAACCATGATAGCAGAACAACCTAGAGGGATAAAATGGGGAGGGAGGTGGGTGGGAGATTCAAGACAAAGGGGACATATGTATAGCTATGAATGATTCATGTTGATGTTTGGCAGAAACCAACACAGAATCGTAGAACAATTATCCTTCAATTAAAAATCAATCAATTTAATTATTTAAAAAATTGTCCGCAGGGAGGAGGAAAGGAGGATTCAGAAGGAGGGGGTCATATGTATTCCTATGGCTGATTCATGTTGAGGTATGCCAGAAGCCAACACAATATTGTAAAGCAATTATCCTTCAATTAAAAATAAATAAATTTGGTCAGAAGAATATGGTGGAGAAGTAAGTGGACATGGAGCGCATCTCTCCCGACAGATACATCAGGAATACACCTTCATACACAGAAGAGCTTGTGGAACACCAGCTAAGCACGGGCAGGAATACCGAACCACATAAACCTCAGTAGGACGAAGGAAGGGCGGGGGCGAGGAGGAGAGTTAGTATGATTGGACCTGCTCTTGGCAGGTGGGGTATCTGAAGCACGGTTTCGATTATCACATTGGGGCAATTGCTTGGGACAGAGGAGAAACGGTCGAGGCTGAGAGTGAAGTAACTGGTCTGTGACAGTCTAAATGGAATGAGAATCACACAGACAATCCCTGCCACAGCTATATGTATCCTGGACAGGGACGCAGGTCTCCTAAAAAGCACAGTGGCTGGGAGCTAGAGTGTAGGGATTGTGGAGCAGTCCCCAGGGCAATGTCTGCTGTTGACTGCAGGGAGATGGCCCGAGGAGACATGAGGGAGGAGACTGTAGAGGAAAATGATAAAATTGAAAAAGACAAATGTATCCCAGTGTTCTCTGCAGCACTATGTACAATAGCCAGAACATGGAGGCAACCTAGATGTCCATCAACAGATGAATGGATAAAGAAGCTGCCATACATATATACAATGGAATATTACCTAGCCATAAAAAAGAACCCATTTGAGTCAGTTCTAATGAGGTGGATGAACCTAGGGCCTATAATACAGAGTGAAGTAAGACAGAAAAAGAAAGTTAAACATTATATATAAGGCATATGTATGAAATCTAGAAAGATGGTACTGACAAAATTATTTGCAGGGCACCAATGGAGATATAGACATACAGAACAGACTTTTTTTTTTTAAAGATTTATTTATTTACTTATTTTGGTGGGGGTGGGGTGGGGAGGGAGGGGAGCAGGCGGGTCACTTCTATTGGTCTTTCATTTGTCCATTTTCATCCATCTTTATTCTCTGGCCCATGTGGGCCTCCCATCGCAGTGGCCTCTGTTGTCGCAGAGCACCGGCTCTGGGCGTATGAGCTGCAGAGCTCCGGCTCGGTAATTGGACACATCAGTCCAGCCGCTCCGCGGCACGTGGGATCTTCCCAGGCCAGGGATCGAACCGGCGCCCCTTGCACTGCAAGGTGGTGTCCTTACCCACTGGACCACCAGGGAAGCCCCATACAGAAAAGACTTATGTACACTGGGGTAGGGGGGTAGAGGAAGGAGAGGGTGGGATGTATGGAGAAAGTAACATGTAAACTTACATTACCATATGCAAAATAGATAAACAATGGGAATTTGCTGTATGACTCAGGGAACCCAAACAGGGGCTCTGTGACAACCTAGAAGGGTGAGATGGGGAGAGAGATGGGAGAGAGGTTCAAGAGGGAGGGGACATATGTATACCTGTGTCTGAGTCATGTTGGTGTTTGGCAGAAATCAACAAAATTCTGTAAAGCAATTATCCTTCAATTAAAAATTAATTAAAATAAATAAATACATTTAATATATGCATGTACTGTAAAAAGAGAGAGAGAGAGAGAGATTTGAATGTTGACAGAAATCCATGTCTCAAGCTATCGGATTAGGTTCTGATTAGAAATACAGGCCTCAGAGTGGATGAAGGAGAATATGGTGGCCTATAGGAGCCTTTATTACTCTCCTAGAATCAGACTTTGATTGCCAAAAGGAAGAGCCTGGCTATCATACAGGCAGGGAAAGGAAAGGGTGCCTAGGATTTGTGGGGCTTGGGGAGCGATATTTGAGTTTAGGGCTGAAAATCAGACTAGAAGGGTGCTGGCTGGGAGGCAGAATGGCAGATGGGAGTTAAGAACAGTCACCACTAAGGAACTTGGCAAATCCCCAAGGTTATAACAATCTTACAAAAAAATGGCCAAGTAATATAGCTGTAAAGCAAAGATTTGCTAACTCTTTCCTAGGTTTCCTTCATTTAAGCCCCTACAAAGTAAAGTTCGCCTTTATTTTAAAGCAGAGGGGAAAGTTGGGCATGATACCACAACCCCAGCAGTTAAGACTTCTGAGAGAATTGGTGGAGATTAAAGTCAACCAAAAGGATCACTCAGTTCCTAGAATAATGTTCACCTGAAACATCTATGGCCCACCACCTATATTAAGAGAAAATGACTATTGATACCTCTGAAATCACTAATCTAAAAACTTGTAGACTGATCCATTGATTCATTCAATAGTTATAGACCTAGATTTTAGATGCATTTTAAGAATTTCAATTCAGGCCAGTCTGTTTTAACCTGTTGTCTCTGTGAATGAACTTTAGAAATTATCCATCAAATTCTGAGCCCCAGGCTTATCTGTCTCTGCCCCAGTTCCCACTCTCCAGCCCCAATTAAGTTGTCATTCTACCACAATTTGTCAATTTGCTTCTGATGAGACAAACCAATGCCTCTTTCATTAAGGAATTTGTACTTTGTAGTCATTGGGTTTCCTGTGCTTCACACATCTCCAGTACTGTGAATTCTGAATAAGAAAATGAGGAAATACATCTTTGTGTGAGTTTTTAGTGTTTTTAAAAGGATTTGTGAAATAATACACCATCCAAAGCTGGCAAATACCTATCATATACTCAACTCTGTAATACCAAATGATTATATATGTCTCAGTTAAAATCACTTTTCTAAAAATACAGGAAATCAAATAGCTGAAATACGGCCAAAGTCAACCACAGGAATGCACTTGCTCCCATACTAAAATTTCCCATATTACACATATCATACCTTTCAATTAACTTACAATTCACTTAAAATAAGTTTTCCGTTAAGATCCACAGCATGAATATTCTTTTACGCCCAAAAGCAGCGTCTGTTAACAAACAAAATCACCTGCAATTTGTCTCAGGAGACCTGGATGTAAATAATCATAGCATCTATGGCTAAGCCAAGCTGTGAGGTCCGTGTGCTTTTCCTGCCTTCTCCCTCCTGTCTGCCGAGGCAACAGTGCTCATATTTTGGGACTCAGCTCAGAAATCGCTGCCCTCTGAGAAGCCTTTCCTTTTTATACACATTTTCCCGCTGCCAATAAACGTGTCCAGCATTGCCCTCTGCTCATCCCCCTGCAGTGGCTTTACAGATGTCACCCCACCACTTTTGTCTGTGCATGCATCTGTCTCCTCGGACAAAGATCCGGCTGTATTTGTCTTTGTCATTCTTCTTCCTAGCTCAGTACCTGGTAATCTACAAGCCCTCAGTACCTGTTCACACATTTTTATGTTTTCATAATTAGGCATCATATTCTCCTGCTTGTCTACTCTTTCATTCTAGACTTGTAATTGATGCTACACCAAAAATGTGAGCCAACCTTAGGACAGAAACTTGATTGTCCAGCAGAGGGATTTCAAGCACCAATGGCCTCTTTCCATTAAAAAAAGGAATCTGTCTCTGCCCCAGTTCCCACTCCAGCCCCAATTAAGTTGTCATTCTACCACAATTTGTCAATTTGCTTCTGATGAGACAAACCAATGCCTCTTTCATTAAGGAATTTGTACTTTGTAGTCATTGGGTTTCCTGTGCTTCACACATCTCCAGTACTGTGAATTCTGAATAAGAAAATGAGGAAATACATCTTTGTGTGAGTTTTTAGTGTTTTTAAAAGGATTTGTGAAATAATACACCATCCAAAGCTGGCAAATACCTATCATATACTCAACTCTGTAATACCAAATGATTATATATGTCTCAGTTAAAATCACTTTTCTAAAAATACAGGAAATCAAATAGCTGAAATACGGCCAAAGTCAACCACAGGAATGCACTTGCTCCCATACTAAAATTTCCCATATTACACATATCATACCTTTCAATTAACTTACAATTCACTTAAAATAAGTTTTCCGTTAAGATCCACAGCATGAATATTCTTTTACGCCCAAAAGCAGCGTCTGTTAACAAACAAAATCACCTGCAATTTGTCTCAGGAGACCTGGATGTAAATAATCATAGCATCTATGGCTAAGCCAAGCTGTGAGGTCCGTGTGCTTTTCCTGCCTTCTCCCTCCTGTCTGCCGAGGCAACAGTGCTCATATTTTGGGACTCAGCTCAGAAATCGCTGCCCTCTGAGAAGCCTTTCCTTTTTATACACATTTTCCCGCTGCCAATAAACGTGTCCAGCATTGCCCTCTGCTCATCCCCCTGCAGTGGCTTTACAGATGTCACCCCACCACTTTTGTCTGTGCATGCATCTGTCTCCTCGGACAAAGATCCGGCTGTATTTGTCTTTGTCATTCTTCTTCCTAGCTCAGTACCTGGTAATCTACAAGCCCTCAGTACCTGTTCACACATTTTTATGTTTTCATAATTAGGCATCATATTCTCCTGCTTGTCTACTCTTTCATTCTAGACTTGTAATTGATGCTACACCAAAAATGTGAGCCAACCTTAGGACAGAAACTTGATTGTCCAGCAGAGGGAGCCCCAAACCCGTGATGAGCTCTGGGTGGCCTGGAGGACTGGAACCTGCACTGAGCTTAGTTAGTTGCTCAGTCCTGTCTGACTCTTGATGACCCCATGGAATATAGCCTGCCAGGCTCCACCATCCATGGGGATTCTCCAGGCAAGAATACTGGAGTGGGCAGCCATGCCTTCCTCCAGGGGATCTTCCCACCCAGGGATCAAAGAGGGATCTTCTAAAGCAGCCTGGGCTTCAATCTTTCTCAATTCCCCATATACTCCTGCTCAGGAAAACTTAACTAGTAACAAGCCCAGAGGATGTCGGGACATAAATGGGAGTTTGAAGTATAGGATCAGTCACAGCAGTCCTTCCAAAAACAGATGTGTTCAGTTTGTGAAACAGTAAGCACATTGTGGTATCAGTAACAAGAACTAAGGGAGGCACCATCAATACCAAAAGAATAAAAATCACTGTTGTTCTTATTACAGTTAACATGATGTGAACACGGATTATGTGTCAGGCACTATACTAAGTGATGTTACTATGATTTACTCACCAAGACAACCTTATAAGGTAAAGGTCATTATCACCTTCACTTTTTCACAGACAAGGAACCTGAAGCTCAAAGAGATTCACGGAATGTGCCTATTCTTCTTGATAGTAAGTGATGGAGCAATGATTCAAAATACATTTTGCTTCATGCAGAGCCCAGACACATATCTAGTGTGCTCTGCTGCCTTCTGTAGGAAGATACCGAAACCCTTAATTCAGAGACAAAATTGAGACCAGGAAATGTGGTTAAATAGGGAACAAGAACATGGGCTGGTTACTGGACAGTTGATGTTCTTGGAAATTTAGTCAATGCACACTCTTAAATGATCTGTTATACCACTCTTTGGCAAACACCGAATTTTTAAAAGGAGGGGTGAACTGTTGGCAGAAGGTTCCTCATTCAGCGGCAAATATGTTAATATAAATTTAACACTCTCAAAGAGGCTACTGTTGAGTGTATATTGGACTGATGGGCTTCCATGAATAGAGCTTTAAAAGGACAGGACACATGGCAGATGTCAAGATCAAGGGGAGCATTTAAGCTGCCATCAGGAGAAGTTCCCTAAGTGAACTATAAATATCTATAACAAAATCACTGTTAAACTACTGTGGGTGGCCTGGAGGACTGGAACCTGCATGCATTTTCCTGTCTGACTCTTGATGACCCCATGGAATATAGCCTGCCAGGCTCCACCATCCATGGGGATTCTCCAGGCAAGAATACTGGAGTGGGCAGCCATGCCTTCCTCCAGGGGATCTTCCCACCCAGGGATCAAAGAGGGATCTTCTAAAGCAGCCTGGGCTTCAATCTTTCTCAATTCCCCATATACTCCTGCTCAGGAAAACTTAACTAGTAACAAGCCCAGAGGATGTCGGGACATAAATGGGAGTTTGAAGTATAGGATCAGTCACAGCAGTCCTTCCAAAAACAGATGTGTTCAGTTTGTGAAACAGTAAGCACATTGTGGTATCAGTAACAAGAACTAAGGGAGGCACCATCAATACCAAAAGAATAAAAATCACTGTTGTTCTTATTACAGTTAACATGATGTGAACACGGATTATGTGTCAGGCACTATACTAAGTGATGTTACTATGATTTACTCACCAAGACAACCTTATAAGGTAAAGGTCATTATCACCTTCACTTTTTCACAGACAAGGAACCTGAAGCTCAAAGAGATTCACGGAATGTGCCTATTCTTCTTGATAGTAAGTGATGGAGCAATGATTCAAAATACATTTTGCTTCATGCAGAGCCCAGACACATATCTAGTGTGCTCTGCTGCCTTCTGTAGGAAGATACCGAAACCCTTAATTCAGAGACAAAATTGAGACCAGGAAATGTGGTTAAATAGGGAACAAGAACATGGGCTGGTTACTGGACAGTTGATGTTCTTGGAAATTTAGTCAATGCACACTCTTAAATGATCTGTTATACCACTCTTTGGCAAACACCGAATTTTTAAAAGGAGGGGTGAACTGTTGGCAGAAGGTTCCTCATTCAGCGGCAAATATGTTAATATAAATTTAACACTCTCAAAGAGGCTACTGTTGAGTGTATATTGGACTGATGGGCTTCCATGAATAGAGCTTTAAAAGGACAGGACACATGGCAGATGTCAAGATCAAGGGGAGCATTTAAGCTGCCATCAGGAGAAGTTCCCTAAGTGAACTATAAATATCTATAACAAAATCACTGTTAAACTACTGTGGGCTACTCACAAGTTAAAATCAGTCTCTCATCTTCTGATACCAGATTACGCTCAGAGGTCCCTATGCCCAGTTGGTCCAGAGGGAAAGATGATGGAGGGAAAAGTGTTGCCCTTGTAATTGACTCTGTAAAAATTACGTCATAATATGAACTCAGACAGGGGCTTCCCCAGTGGTCCCGTGGGTAAAGAATACGCCTTGCAGTGCAACGGGCACCAGTTCGATCCCTGGCCTGGGAAGATCCCACATGCCATGAAGCGGCTGGACCAGTGTGTCCAATTATGAGCCAGTGCTCTGCAACGCAAGGACACTGCAATGGGAGGCCCACACATGCCAAAGAACAAAAGATGGATGAAAAGTAAATGATGACTTAGAGGGAAAAAAAAAACAAACCTCAGACAGTAAAGAATCTGCCTGGGCTTCCCTGGTGGTCCAGTGGGTAAGGACACCGCCTTGCAGTGCAAGGGGCGCCGGTTCAATCCCTGGCCTGGGAAGATCCCATGTGCCACAGAGCGGCTGGACCGATGTGTCCAATTACCGAGCCGGAGCTCTGGAGCGCATGCGCCCAGAGCTAGTGCTCTGCGACAACAGATGCCACCACGATGGGAGGCCCACATGGGCCAAAGAACAAAGATGGATGAAACTAGACAAATGAAAGACCAGTGGAAGTGGCCCGCCCACCCCTCTCCCTCCCCACCCCACCTAAAGAAATAAATAAATAAATATTTAAAGGAAAAAAAAAAAAGAATCTGCCTGCAATGCAACCTAAACTCAATCCCTAGTTTGGAAAGATCCCCTGGAGAAGGGAACGGCTGCTCACTCCAAAATTCTTGCCTGGAGAATTCCGTGGACAGAGGAGCCCAGCAGGCAGTTACCGAATTTTTAAAAGGAGGGGTGAACTGTTGGCAGAAGGTTCCTCATTCAGCGGCAAATATGTTAATATAAATTTAACACTCTCAAAGAGGCTACTGTTGAGTGTATATTGGACTGATGGGCTTCCATGAATAGAGCTTTAAAAGGACAGGACACATGGCAGATGTCAAGATCAAGGGGAGCATTTAAGCTGCCATCAGGAGAAGTTCCCTAAGTGAACTATAAATATCTATAACAAAATCACTGTTAAACTACTGTGGGCTACTCACAAGTTAAAATCAGTCTCTCATCTTCTGATACCAGATTACGCTCAGAGGTCCCTATGCCCAGTTGGTCCAGAGGGAAAGATGATGGAGGGAAAAGTGTTGCCCTTGTAATTGACTCTGTAAAAATTACGTCATAATATGAACTCAGACGGGGGCTTCCCCAGTGGTCCCGTGGGTAAAGAATACGCCTTGCAGTGCAACGGGCACCAGTTCGATCCCTGGCCTGGGAAGATCCCACATGCCATGAAGCGGCTGGACCAGTGTGTCCAATTATGAGCCAGTGCTCTGCAACGCAAGGACACTGCAATGGGAGGCCCACACATGCCAAAGAACAAAAGATGGATGAAAAGTAAATGATGACTTAGAGGGAAAAAAAAAACAAACCTCAGACAGTAAAGAATCTGCCTGGGCTTCCCTGGTGGTCCAGTGGGTAAGGACACCGCCTTGCAGTGCAAGGGGCGCCGGTTCAATCCCTGGCCTGGGAAGATCCCATGTGCCACAGAGCGGCTGGACCGATGTGTCCAATTACCGAGCCGGAGCTCTGGAGCGCATGCGCCCAGAGCTAGTGCTCTGCGACAACAGATGCCACCACGATGGGAGGCCCACATGGGCCAAAGAACAAAGATGGATGAAACTAGACAAATGAAAGACCAGTGGAAGTGGCCCGCCCACCCCTCTCCCTCCCCACCCCCACCTAAAGAAATAAATAAATAAATATTTAAAGGAAAAAAAAAAAAGAATCTGCCTGCAATGCAACCTAAACTCAATCCCTAGTTTGGAAAGATCCCCTGGAGAAGGGAACGGCTGCTCACTCCAAAATTCTTGCCTGGAGAATTCCGTGGACAGAGGAGCCCAGCAGGCAGTTGCACAGAGTTGAACATGATTGAGGAACTAACACACACAAAAACATAAAATGTGTAACCAACAAGGCCCTACTGCATAGCACAAGGAACTATGCTTAGTATTTTATAATAACCTGTAAAAGAATTCAAAAATACTGAAGATATATGTAGTATAAATGAATCACTGTTCTGCCCACCTGAAAACAGCACAATGTGGTAAACCAACTACACTCCAGTATAAAATAAATAATTATTTAAAATAAGAATTAGGATGTTAAGCTGGTATTACACTATTGCTTTATGATACTGGACATCTGCTTCATCTCTAAGGGTAGCTGTATTGCAGTATACCTCATCCCAAGGAGATTTGATTTCCATTCAGAAATTAATTCCTTATGGAGGAAAAAGCCAACAAGGAGGAAGTCATATGTGCCCAAGCAGAGCCCCCATGGAGGTGACCTGTGAGATTTGCACACCCATTCTAGCAGACATGTGGCAACTCAGCAGAGTGGAAGTTTTCCAGTTGAAATAGCTGAACTGGGGTCACCAATATTTATGCAGACAGTAGAAGCTTGTGTCTCAGAGTGCTAAGAGATGTGTTACAGGGGCACAAATTCCTACCAAATGCACTCTTCTAGAATGGAACCTGAGATAAAGGCTCCACAGCAAGTCTCATCTAGAAATGCATATTCCTGGGACCATCCTCCATTTGCATAGGGCCTAATCTGGGAAATACTTTGACCAACAGTGGAAAAGAGGCAACTCCTTGGAAAAGAGCCTGAGATTGGGTACAACAGAGAATAAAAGGAGCAGGGGACCACAGAGGACGAGATGGATGAAGGGCATCACTGAGTCAATGGACAGCAGTTTGAGCAGGCTACCAGGAGATGGTTAAGGATGGGAAAACCTGGTGTGATACAGTCAATGGGGTCACAAAGAGTCAGACAGGACACAGATACTGAACTGAACCTAGGAAAACACACTGCCTCCACAGATTGGTTACGGGTGTAACTATGCAGGGTACGCTGATTGTGTCACCCATGAAGGCACATAATAGGGAACTCAAGGACCTGATTGAGAACCGCTACTCTTGGAGACAACCAATGAGGTGAATGTAGGTACCATCCCCAATTTTCATAGGGCCTAATCTGGAAAATATTTTGGTCAACTGAGGAAGAGACAACTCCTTGCAAAAGAGCCTGATGTTGGAAAAAGCAGAAAGTAAAAGCAGCAGGGGACCACAGAGGACAAGATGGATGAAAGGCATGACTGAAACAAAGGACATAAGTTTGAGCAGGCTACCAGGAGATGGTTAAGGATGGGAAAACCTGGTGTGATACAGTCAATGGGGTCACAAAGAGTCAGACAGGACACAGATACTGAACTGAACCTAGGAAAACACACTGCCTCCACAGATTGGTTACGGGTGTAACTATGCAGGGTACGCTGATTGTGTCACCCATGAAGGCACATAATAGGGAACTCAAGGACCTGATTGAGAACCGCTACTCTTGGAGACAACCAATGAGGTGAATGTAGGTACCATCCCCAATTTTCATAGGGCCTAATCTGGAAAATATTTTGGTCAACTGAGGAAGAGACAACTCCTTGCAAAAGAGCCTGATGTTGGAAAAAGCAGAAAGTAAAAGCAGCAGGGGACCACAGAGGACAAGATGGATGAAAGGCATGACTGAAACAAAGGACATAAGTTTGAGATGGCTACCTGAGATGGTTAGGAACAGGGAAGCCTATTGTGCTGCAATCAAGGAGATCACAAAGAGACAGATAGGACACAGGGTCTGAACTGTACCCAAGGAAAGCAAACACTCTCCCAGGATTGGTCCTGGTTGTAACCAGGCAGCCATATGCTGACAGTATCACCCATGAATACAAAAACAGGGGAACTCAAACACTTGACTAAGAAATGCTATCTTTGGCTGCAACCCACTAGGCAAATGCAGGTACCATTCCAAGTCTCCATTGAGACTAGGGCTGGTAAACCCACTAAACTGTCTGATCAGTCCTGACTGCAATTGATCAGGGGCATTCGGACAGCATCACCCATCAAGGCCCATAAAAGGGGAAGCAATACTGCTTCGCAACTCCCGCTCTTGAGAGAAACAAATGAGGTGAATGCTGGTGCCATCCCATGTTTACATAGGCCCTACTCCTAATAAACACACACTCTTCCCTGATTGGTCCTGAGTAGAACCAATCTGGGTTTGGGGACGGTCTACAAAACGGGAATTCAAGGACCTGATTGAGAACTGCTAGTCTCGTAGACAACCAATAGGGCAAACGCGAGTACCATCCCTCGTTTGCATATGATCTAAAACCGTCATTATTTGGAACAACTGTGCAAAAAGGCAGCTTTTTGTAAAAGGGCCAGATGTTGGCTAAGACAGTAAAAGGACCCGGGGATCCCAGAGGAGGAAAGGGATGAATGGCATCACTGAGTCAATGGACATAAGATTTAGCTGGCTACCTGAGATGGTTAGGGACAGGGAACCCTACTGTGCTGCAGTCAATGGAATCACAAAGAGGCAGATAGGACAGAGGGTCTGGCCGGTACCTTGGGAAAACACAATACCAAGATTGGTCCTGGCTGTTGCCATACATGGTATGCTGATTATGTCCCCCATGAAGGCACATATTGGAAACTCAAGGATATGATTGAGAGTCAATAACCTTGGAGGCACCCCTTAGCCAAACTTGGGTACCCTTCAGAATTTGCATAGGGCCTAACACAGAATCACCCCAATTAGTCCTGAATAAAATCAATCAGGGACATACTAATAAAAAAAAGACAGCAAAAGGAAGAGAGGATCAATGAGTCTATGTATATCAGTTTGAGAAGGCTACAAGGAGATGGTTAAGGACGGGAAAACCTGCTGTGCGGCAGTCAGTAGAGTGAAAAAGAGACAGAGACGACACAGGCACTGGGGCTTCCCTGGTGGTCCAGTGGGTAAGGACACCACCATGGAGTGGAAGGGACGCTGTTGAGATCCCTGGCCTGGGAAGACAGAGCGAGCCACAGAGCAGATGGACCGATGTGTTCACTTATCAAGCCAGGGATCTGGAGGGCATGCACCCAGAGACGATGCTGTGCGAAAACAGAGGCCACCGTGATGGGGGCTACACGGGCCAAAGAAAAAAAGATGGATACAAATAGATAAATGAAAGACCAATAAGACATAGCCCACCACTACCTTCCCCAACAAGCACCCCCTGCCCCCTCCACCGGAAAAAAAAGACACAAGCAAGGAACTGCAGCCGGGAAAAGAACCCCGCTGCCTGATTGGTCCTGGGTGGAATCAATCAGGGGCGGGGAAGCGGTACTGCTGGGCAATTCCTACTTCTCAGAGAAACCAATCACGTGAAGGCTGCTACCATCAGGGGAAACACACCTCTTTCCCGATTGGTCCAGACTGCTCTCAATCATTGGGACCTGATAACAGAAACCATGAAGGCCCATGAAACACGACCTCAAGGACCTGATTGCGAACTGCTAGTCTAGGCGGCAACCAATCCGGCGTACCGGGTTACCATCCCTCATTTGCATATGGCCTAACCCGGGCATTGCTTAGCACAACCGTGGAAAAGAGGCAGCTTTTTGGAAAGAGCCGGACGCTGGCTAAAACAGACAGTAAAAGAAGCAGGGGACCACAGAGGACGAGAGGGACGAAGGGCTTCACTGAGTCGATGGCTATCCATTTGAGGTGGCTACCTGAGACGATTAGGGACAGGGAGGCCTATTGTGCTGCAATCAGCGGAGTCACAGTAAACTCAAGGATATGATTGAGAGTCAATAACCTTGGGCCTTAGCCAAACTTGGGTACCTTCAGAATTTGCATAGGGCCTAACACAGAATCACCCCAATTAGTCCTGAATAAAATCAATCAGGGACATACTAATAAAAAAAAGACAGCAAAAGGAAGAGAGGATCAATGAGTCTATGTATATCAGTTTGAGAAGGCTACAAGGAGATGGTTAAGGACGGGAAAACCTGCTGTGCGGCAGTCAGTAGAGTGAAAAAGAGACAGAGACGACACAGGCACTGGGGCTTCCCTGGTGGTCCAGTGGGTAAGGACACCACCATGGAGTGGAAGGGACGCTGTTGAGATCCCTGGCCTGGGAAGACAGAGCGAGCCACAGAGCAGATGGACCGATGTGTTCACTTATCAAGCCAGGGATCTGGAGGGCATGCACCCAGAGACGATGCTGTGCGAAAACAGAGGCCACCGTGATGGGGGCTACACGGGCCAAAGAAAAAAAGATGGATACAAATAGATAAATGAAAGACCAATAAGACATAGCCCACCACTACCTTCCCCAACAAGCACCCCCTGCCCCCTCCACCGGAAAAAAAAGACACAAGCAAGGAACTGCAGCCGGGAAAAGAACCCCGCTGCCTGATTGGTCCTGGGTGGAATCAATCAGGGGCGGGGAAGCGGTACTGCTGGGCAATTCCTACTTCTCAGAGAAACCAATCACGTGAAGGCTGCTACCATCAGGGGAAACACACCTCTTTCCCGATTGGTCCAGACTGCTCTCAATCATTGGGACCTGATAACAGAAACCATGAAGGCCCATGAAACACGACCTCAAGGACCTGATTGCGAACTGCTAGTCTAGGCGGCAACCAATCCGGCGTACCGGGTTACCATCCCTCATTTGCATATGGCCTAACCCGGGCATTGCTTAGCACAACCGTGGAAAAGAGGCAGCTTTTTGGAAAGAGCCGGACGCTGGCTAAAACAGACAGTAAAAGAAGCAGGGGACCACAGAGGACGAGAGGGACGAAGGGCTTCACTGAGTCGATGGCTATCCATTTGAGGTGGCTACCTGAGACGATTAGGGACAGGGAGGCCTATTGTGCTGCAATCAGCGGAGTCACAGTCAGACAGGGCAGAGGGTCTCAACTGTACCCTGGGAAAACACACATTCTCCCAGGATTGGTCCTGGCTGTAACCATGCAGGGCTGAGCTGATACTATGACACATAAAGGCACATAATAGGGGAAGTCAATGACGGGATGAAGAAATGCTTCTCTGGGCCTTCCCTGGTGGTCTAGTGGGGAAGGAAGCCGCCTTGAAGTGCAAGGGGCGCCGGTTCGATCCCTGGCCTGGGAAGGTCCCATGTGCCGTGGAGCGACTGGACTGATGTGTCCGACCATCGAGCCGGAGCTCTGGAGTGCAAGTGCCCAGAAACAGTGCTCCTCAGCGAGAGGGCGCTAGTTCTGGAGCGCATGCGCCCAGAGCCAGTGCTCTGCAACAAGAGGGCGCTGCGATGGGAGGCCCACACAGGCCAGGGAGCAAAGAAATAAATGAAAAACCAATGGAAGTGGCCAAAAAAAAAGAAGAAATATATATAGATATATGTGTGTCTATATATAAATAGATAGAAACACACACACACACACACACACACACATAAATATATACATATAAATACATATATATATACACATATACACATATATACATATATATGTATGTGTGTGTGTATATATATATAAATATATACATATATATATATATATATATATATATGAGCCTCTCCTGGGCTTCCCTGGTGGTCCAGTGGGTAAGGACACCACTTTGCAGTGGAAGGGGCGCTGGTTCGATCCCTGGCCCGGGGAGATCCCACGTGCTGCCGAGGGCCTGGACTGATGTGTCCAACTACTGAGCGGAGCGCATGCACCCAGAGCCGGTGCTCTGCGACGAGGGAGGCCGCTGCGTTCGGAGGCACAAACAGGCCAAAGGACAAAGATGGGTGAAAATAGATAAATGAAAGGCCAAGGGAAATGGTCCACCCCCACCTTCCCCAACCCACCTCCCCGCCCACCTCCACCAACACCAAGAAAAAGACACAGGCAGGAACTGCAGCCGGAAAAGTACCCGCTGCCCGATTGGTCCTGGGTGGAATCAATCAGGGGCCGGGGAAGCGGTACTGCTGGGCAATTCCTACTTCTCAGAGAAACCAATCACGTGAAGGCTGCTACCATCAGGGGAAACACACCTCTTTCCCGATTGGTCCAGACTGCTCTCAATCATTGGGACCTGATAACAGAAACCATGAAGGCCCATGAAACACGACCTCAAGGACCTGATTGCGAACTGCTAGTCTAGGCGGCAACCAATCCGGCGTACCGGGTTACCATCCCTCATTTGCATATGGCCTAACCCGGGCATTGCTTAGCACAACCGTGCAAAAGAGGCAGCTTTTTGGAAACAGCCGGACGCTGGCTAAAACAGACAGTAAAAGAAGCAGGGGACCACAGAGGACGAGAGGGACGAAGGGCTTCACTGAGTCGATGGCTATCCGTTTGAGCTGGCTACCTGAGATGGTTAAGGACAGGGAGGCCTATTGTGCTGCAATCAGCGGAGTCACAGTCAGACAGGGCAGAGGGTCTCAACTGTACCCTGGGAAAACACACATTCTCCCAGGATTGGTCCTGGCTGTAACCATGCAGGGCTGAGCTGATAGTGTGACCCATGAAGGCACATAATAGGGGAACTCAATGACGGGATGAAGAAATGCTTCTCTGGGCCTTCCCTGGTGGTCTAGTGGGGAAGGAAGCCGCCTTGAAGTGAAAGGGGCGCCGGTTGGATCCCTGGCCTGGGAAGGTCCCATGTGCCGTGGAGCGACTGGACTGATGTGTCCGACCATCGAGCCGGAGCTCTGGAGTGCAAGTGCCCAGAAACAGTGCTCCTCAGCGAGGGGGCGCTAGTTCTGGGGCGCATGCGCCCAGATCCAGTGCTCGGCAACAAGAGGGCGCTGCGATGGGAGACCCACACAGGCCAGGAAGCAAAGAAATAAATGAAAAACCAATGGAAGTGGACAAAAAAAAAGAAGAAATATATATAGATATATGTGTGTCTATATATAAATAGATAGAAACACACACACACACACACACACACACACACATACACATAAATATATACATATAAATATATATATATATATACATATACACATATATACATATATATGTGTGTGTGTGTGTATATATATATAAATATATACATATATATATATATATATATATGAGCGTCTCCTGGGCTTCCCTGGTGGTCCAGTGGGTAAGGACACCACTTTGCAGTGGAAGGGGCGCTGGTTCGATCCCTGGCCCGGGAAGATCCCACGTGCTGCCGAGGGCCTGGACTGATGTGTCCAACTACTGAGCGGAGCGCATGCACCCAGAGCCGGTGCTCTGCGACGAGGGAGGCCGCTGCGTTCGGAGGCACAAACAGGCCAAAGGACAAAGATGGGTGAAAATAGATAAATGAAAGGCCAAGGGAAATGGTCCACCCCCACCTTCCCCCAAACCCCCCCTCCCCGCCCACCTCCACCAACACCAAGATAAAAAGACACAGGCAGGGAACTGCAGCCGGGAAAAGAACCCCGCTGCCTGATTGGTCCTGGGTGGAATCAATCAGGGGCGGGGAAGCGGTACTGCTGGGCAATTCCTACTTCTCAGAGAAACCAATCACGTGAAGGCTGCTACCATCAGGGGAAACACACCTCTTTCCCGATTGGTCCAGACTGCTCTCAATCATTGGGACCTGATAACAGAAACCATGAAGGCCCATGAAACACGACCTCAAGGACCTGATTGCGAACTGCTAGTCTAGGCGGCAACCAATCCGCGTGCGGGTTACCATCCCTCATTTGCATATGGCCTAACCCGGGCATTGCTTAGCACAACCGTGCAAAAGAGGCAGCTTTTTGGAAACAGCCGGACGCTGGCTAAAACAGACAGCAAAAGAAGCAGGGGACCACAGAGGACGAGAGGGACGAAGGGCTTCACTGAGTCGATGGCTATCCGTTTGAGCTGGCTACCTGAGACGATTAGGGACAGGGAGGCCTATTGTGCTGAAATCAGCGGAGTCACAGTCAGACAGGGCAGAGGGTCTCAACTGTACCCTGGGAAAACACACATTCTCCCAGGATTGGTCCTGGCTGTAACCATGCAGGGCTGAGCTGATAGTGTGACCCATGAAGGCACATAATAGGGGAACTCAATGACGGGATGAAGAAATGCTTCTCTGGGCCTTCCCTGGTGGTCTAGTGGGGAAGGAAGCCGCCTTGAAGTGCAAGGGGCGCCGGTTCGATCCCTGGCCTGGGAAGGTCCCATGTGCCGTGGAGCGACTGGACTGATGTGTCCGACCATCGAGCCTGAGCTCTGGAGTGCAAGTTCCCAGAAACAGTGCTCCTCAGCGAGAGGGCGCTAGTTCTGGAGCGCATGCGCCCAGAGCCAGTGCTCTGCAACAAGAGGGCGCTGCGATGGGAGGCCCACACAGGCCAGGGAGCAAAGAAATAAATGAAAAACCAATGGAAGTGGCCAAAAAAAAAGAAGAAATATATATAGATATATGTGTGTCTATATATAAATAGATAGAAACACACACACACACACACACACACACACACATACACATAAATATATACATATAAATATATATATATACACATATATACATATATATGTATATATATATGCATATATATATATATATATGAGCGTCTCCTGGGTTTCCCCGGTGGTCCAGTGTGTAAGGACACCACTTTGCAGTGGAAGGGGCGCTGGTTCGATCCCTGGCCCGGGGAGATCCCACGTGCTGCCGAGGGCCTGGACTGATGTGTCCAACTACTGAGCGGAGCGCATGCACCCAGAGCTGGTGCTCTGCGACGAGGGAGGCCGCTGCTCGAGGCACAAACAGGCCAAAGGACAAAGATGGGTGAAAATAGATAAATGAAAGGCCAAGGGAAATGGTCCACCCCCACCTTCCCCAACCCCCCCTCCCCGCCCACCTCCACCAACACCAAGAAAAAGACACAGGCAGGGAACTGCAGCCGGGAAAAGTACCCCGCTGCCCGATTGGTCCTGGGTGGAATCAATCAGGCGGGGAAGCGGTACTGCTGGACAATTCCTAATTCAATCAGGGGCGGGGAAGCGGTACTGCTGGGCAATTCCTACTTCTCAGAGAAACCAATCACGTGAAGGCTGCTACCATCAGGGGAAACACACCTCTTTCCCGATTGGTCCAGACTGCTCTCAATCATTGGGACCTGATAACAGAAACCATGAAGGCCCATGAAACACGACCTCAAGGACCTGATTGCGAACTGCTAGTCTAGGCGGCAACCAATCCGGCGTGCGGGTTACCATCCCTCATTTGCATATGGCCTAACCGGGCATTGCTTAGCACAACCGTGCAAAAGAGGCAGCTTTTTGGAAACAGCCGGACGCTGGCTAAAACAAACAGTAAAAGAAGCAGGGGACCACAGAGGACGAGAGGGACGAAGGGCTTCACTGAGTCGATGGCTATCCATTTGAGGTGGCTACCTGAGACGATTAGGGACAGGGAGGCCTATTGTGCTGCAATCAGCGGAGTCACAGTCAGACAGGGCAGAGGGTCTCAACTGTACCCTGGGAAAACACACATTCTCCCAGGATTGGTCCTGGCTGTAACCATGCAGGGCTGAGCTGATAGTGTGACCCATGAAGGCACATAATAGGGGAACTCAATGACGGATGAAGAAATGCTTCTCTGGGCCTTCCCTGGTGGTCTAGTGGGGAAGGAAGCCGCCTTGAAGTGCAAGGGCGCGGTTCGGTCCCTGGCCTGGGAAGATCCCATGTGCCGTGGAGCGACTGGACTGATGTGTCCGACCATCGAGCCGGAGCTCTGGAGTGCAAGTGCCCAGAAACAGTGCTCCTCAGCGAGGGGGCGCTAGTTCTGGAGCGCAGGCGCCCAGAGCCAGTGCTCTGCAACAAGAGGGCTCTGCGATGGGAGGCCCACACAGGCCAGGGTGCAAAGAAATAAATGAAAAACCAATGGAAGTGGCCAAAAAAAAATAAGAAATACATATAGATATATGTGTGTCTATATATAAATAGATAGAAACACACACACACACACACATAAATATACACATATAAATATATATATATACACATATACACATATATACATATAAATATGTGTGCATAAATATATATATATATGAGCGTCTCCTGGGCTTCCCTGGTGGTCCAGTGGGTAAGGACACCGCCTTACAGTGCAAGGGGCACCAGTTAGATCCCTGGCCCGGGAAGATCCCATGTGCTGTGGAGCGGCTGGACCGATGTGTCCAACTACTGAGCGGGAGCGCCCATGCTCTCAATCACGAAAACCATGAAGGCCCATAACACGACCTCAAGGACCTGATTGCGAACTGCTAGTCTAGGCGGCAACCAATCCGGCGTACCGGGTTACCATCCCTCATTTGCATATGGCCTAACCCGGGCATTGCTTAGCACAACCGTGCAAAAGAGGCAGCTTTTTGGAAACAGCCGGACGCTGGCTAAAACAAACAGTAAAAGAAGCAGGGGACCACAGAGGACGAGAGGGACGAAGGGCTTCACTGAGTCGATGGCTATCCATTTGAGGTGGCTACCTGAGACGATTAGGGACAGGGAGGCCTATTGTGCTGCAATCAGCGGAGTCACAGTCAGACAGGGCAGAGGGTCTCAACTGTACCCTGGGAAAACACACATTCTCCCAGGATTGGTCCTGGCTGTAACCATGCAGGGCTGAGCTGATAGTGTGACCCATGAAGGCACATAATAGGGGAACTCAATGACGGGATGAAGAAATGCTTCTCTGGGCCTTCCCTGGTGGTCTAGTGGGGAAGGAAGCCGCCTTGAAGTGCAAGGGGCGCCGGTTCGGTCCCTGGCCTGGGAAGATCCCATGTGCCGTGGAGCGACTGGACTGATGTGTCCGACCATCGAGCCGGAGCTCTGGAGTGCAAGTGCCCAGAAACAGTGCTCCTCAGCGAGAGGGCGCTAGTTCTGGAGCGCATGCGCCCAGAGCCAGTGCTCTGCAACAAGAGGGCTCTGCGATGGGAGGCCCACACAGGCCAGGGTGCAAAGAAATAAATGAAAAACCAATGGAAGTGGCCAAAAAAAAATAAGAAATACATATAGATATATGTGTGTCTATATATAAATAGATAGAAACACACACACACACACACACATAAATATACACATATAAATATATATATATACACATATACACATATATACATATAAATATGTGTGCATAAATATATATATATATGAGCGTCTCCTGGGCTTCCCTGGTGGTCCAGTGGGTAAGGACACCACTTTGCAGTGGAAGGGGCGCTGGTTCGATCCCTGGCCCGGGAAGATCCCATGTGCTGCCGAGGGCCTGGACTGATGTGTCCAACTACTGAGCGGAGCGCATGCACCCAGAGC
The DNA here is from genome assembly GCA_022376925.1 of Tragulus kanchil. Taxonomy (NCBI): domain Eukaryota; kingdom Metazoa; phylum Chordata; class Mammalia; order Artiodactyla; family Tragulidae; genus Tragulus; species Tragulus kanchil. The sequence goes on along the minus strand of JAIOJX010000001.1, from coordinate 56,626,706 downwards.
CGGTGCTCTGCGACGAGGGAGGCCGCTGCGTTCGGAGGCACAAACAGGCCAAAGGACAAAGATGGGTGAAAATAGATAAATGAAAGGCCAAGGGAAATGGTCCACCCCCACCTTCCCCAACCCACCCTCCCCGCCCACCTCCACCAACACCAAAAAAAAAGACACAGGCAGGGAACTGCAGCCAGGAAAAGAACCCCGCTGCCCGATTGGTCCTGGGTGGAATCAATCAGGGGCGGGGAAGCGGTACTGCTGGGCAAGTCCTACTTCTCAGAGAAACCAATCACGTGAAGGCTGCTACCATCAGGGGAAACACACCTCTTTCCCGATTGGTCCAGACTGCTCTCAATCATTGGGACCTGATAACAGAAACCATGAAGGCCCATGAAACACGACCTCAAGGACCTGATTGCGAACTGCTAGTCTAGGCGGCAACCAATCCGGCGTACCGGGTTACCATCCCTCATTTGCATATGGCCTAACCCGGGCATTGCTTAGCACAACCGTGGAAAAGAGGCAGCTTTTTGGAAAGAGCCGGACGCTGGCTAAAACAGACAGTAAAAGAAGCAGGGGACCACAGAGGACGAGAGGGACGAAGGGCTTCACTGAGTCGATGGCTATCCGTTTGAGCTGGCTACCTGAGACGGTTAAGGACAGGGAGGCCTATTGTGCTGCAATCAGCGGAGTCACAGTCAGACAGGGCAGAGGGTCTCAACTGTACCCTGGGAAAACACACATTCTCCCAGGATTGGTCCTGGCTGTAACCATGCAGGGCTGAGCTGATAGTGTGACCCATGAAGGCACATAATAGGGGAACTCAATGACGGGATGAAGAAATGCTTCTCTGGGCCTTCCCTGGTGGTCTAGTGGGGAAGGAAGCCGCCTTGAAGTGCAAGGGGCGCCGGTTCGATCCCTGGCCTGGGAAGGTCCCATGTGCCGTGGAGCGACTGGACTGATGTGTCCGACCATCGAGCCGGAGCTCTGGAGTGCAAGTGCCCAGAAACAGTGCTCCTCAGCGAGAGGGCGCTAGTTCTGGAGCGCATGCGCCCAGAGCCAGTGCTCTGCAACAAGAGGGCGCTGCGATGGGAGGCCCACACAGGCCAGGGAGCAAAGAAATAAATGAAAAACCAATGGAAGTGGCCAAAAAAAAAGAAGAAATATATATAGATATATGTGTGTCTATATATAAATAGATAGAAACACACACACACACACACACACACACATACACATAAATATATACATATAAATACATATATATATACACATATACACATATATACATATATATGTGTGTGTGTGTGTATATATATATAAATATGTACATATATATATATATATATATATATATATATATATATGAGCGTTTCCTGGGCTTCCCTGGTGGTCCAGTGGGTAAGGACACCACTTTGCAGTGGAAGGGGCGCTGGTTCGATCCCTGGCCCGGGAAGATCCCACGTGCTGCCGAGGGCCTGGACTGATGTGTCCAACTACTGAGCGGAGCGCATGCACCCAGAGCCGGTGCTCTGCGACGAGGGAGGCCGCTGCGTTCGGAGGCCCAAACAGGCCAAAGGACAATGATGGGTGAAAATAGATAAATGAAAGGCCAAGGGAAATGGTCCACCCCCACCTTCCCCAACCCACCCTCCCCCCGCCCACCTCCACCAACACCAAGAAAAAAGACACAGGCAGGGAACTGCAGCCGGGAAAAGAACCCCGCTGCCCGATTGGTCCTGGGTGGAATCAATCAGGGGCGGGGAAGCGGTACTGCTGGGCAATTCCTACTTCTCAGAGAAACCAATCACGTGAAGGCTGCTACCATCAGGGGAAACACACCTCTTTCCCGATTGGTCCAGACTGCTCTCAATCATTGGGACCTGATAACAGAAACCATGAAGGCCCATGAAACACGACCTCAAGGACCTGATAGTCTAGGCGGCAACCAATCCGGCGTACCGGGTTACCATCCCTCATTTGCATATGGCCTAACCCGGGCATTGCTTAGCACAACCGTGGAAAAGAGGCAGCTTTTTGGAAAGAGCCGGACGCTGACTAAAACAGACAGTAAAAGAAGCAGGGGACCACAGAGGACGAGAGGGACGAAGGGCTTCACTGAGTCGATGGCTATCCGTTTGAGGTGGCTAGCTGAGACGATTAGGGACAGGGAGGCCTATTGTGCTGCAATCAGCGGAGTCACAGTCAGACAGGGCAGAGGGTCTCAACTGTACCCTGGGAAAACACACATTCTCCCAGGATTGGTCCTGGCTGTAACCATGCAGGGCTGAGCTGATAGTGTGACCCATGAAGGCACATAATAGGGGAACTCAATGACGGGATGAAGAAATGCTTCTCTGGGCCTTCCCTGGTGGTCTAGTGGGGAAGGAAGCCGCCTTGAAGTGCAAGGGGCGCCGGGTCGATCCCTTGCTTGGGAAGGTCCCATGTGCCGTTGGGCGACTGGACTGATGTGTCCGACCATCGAGCCGGAGCTCTGGAGTGCAAGTGCCCAGAAACAGTACTCCTCAGCGAGAGGGCGCTAGTTCTGGAGCGCATGCGCCCAGAGCCAGTGCTCTGCAACAAGAGGGCGCTGGGATGGGAGGCCCAGACAGGCCAGGGAGCAAAGAAATAAATGATAAACCAATGGAAGTGGCCAAAAAAAAATAAGATGTATATATAGATATATGTGTGTCTATATATAAATAGATAGAAACACACACACACACACACACACACACATACACATATAAATATATACATATAAATATATATATATACACATATACAAATATATACATATATATGTGTGTGTGTGTGTGTATATATATATGTATATATATATATATATATATATATATATACATATATATATATATATATGAGCCTCTCCTGGGCTTCCCTGGTGTTCCAGTGGGTAAGGACACCACTTTGCAGTGGAAGGGGCGCTGGTTCGATCCCTGGCCCGGGAAGATCCCACGTGCTGCCGAGGGCCTGGACTGATGTGTCCAACTACTGAGCGGAGCGCATGCACCCAGAGCCGGTGCTCTGCGACGAGGGAGGCCGCTGCGTTCGGAGGCACAAACAGGCCAAAGGACAAAGATGGGTGAAAATAGATAAATGAAAGGCCAAGGGAAATGGTCCCCCCCCACCTTCCCCACCTCCCCCTCCCCCCGCCCACCTCCACCAACACCAAGAAAAAAAGACACAGGCAGGGAACTGCAGCCGGGAAAAGTACCCCGCTGCCCGATTGGTCCTGGGTGGAATCAATCAGGGGCGGGGAAGCGGTACTGCTGGGCAATTCCTACTTCTCAGAGAAACCAATCACGTGAAGGCTGCTACCATCAGGGGAAACACACCTCTTTCCCGATTGGTCCAGACTGCTCTCAATCATTGGGACCTGATAACAGAAACCATGAAGGCCCATGAAACACGACCTCAAGGACCTGATTGCGAACTGCTAGTCTAGGCGGCAACCAATCCGGCGTACCGGGTTACCATCCCTCATTTGCATATGGCCTAACCCGGGCATTGCTTAGCACAACCGTGCAAAAGAGGCAGCTTTTTGGAAACAGCCGGACGCTGGCTAAAACAGACAGTAAAAGAAGCAGGGGACCACAGAGGACGAGAGGGACGAAGGGCTTCACTGAGTCGATGGCTATCCGTTTGAGCTGGCTACCTGAGATGGTTAAGGACAGGGAGGCCTATTGTGCTGCAATCAGCGGAGTCACAGTCAGACAGGGCAGAGGGTCTCAACTGTACCCTGGGAAAACACACATTCTCCCAGGATTGGTCCTGGCTGTAACCATGCAGGGCTGAGCTGATAGTGTGACCCATGAAGGCACATAATAGGGGAACTCAATGACGGGATGAAGAAATGCTTCTCTGGGCCTTCCCTGGTGGTCTAGTGGGGAAGGAAGCCGCCTTGAAGTGAAAGGGGCGCCGGTTGGATCCCTGGCCTGGGAAGGTCCCATGTGCCGTGGAGCGACTGGACTGATGTGTCCGACCATCGAGCCGGAGCTCTGGAGTGCAAGTGCCCAGAAACAGTGCTCCTCAGCGAGAGGGCGCTAGTTCTGGAGCGCATGCGCCCAGAGCCAGTGCTCTGCAACAAGAGGGCGCTGCGATGGGAGGCCCACACAGGCCAGGGAGCAAAGAAATAAATGAAAAACCAATGGAAGTGGCCAAAAAAGAAGAAGAAATATATATAGATATATGTGTGTCTATATATAAATAGATAGAAACACACACACACACACACACACACATACACATAAATATATACATATAAATACATATATATATACACATATACACATATATACATATATATGTGTGTGTGTGTGTATATATATATAAATATATACATATATATATATATATATATATGAGCGTCTCCTGGGCTTCCCTGGTGGTCCAGTGGGTAAGGACACCACTTTGCAGTGGAAGGGGCGCTGGTTCGATCCCTGGCCCGGGAAGATCCCACGTGCTGCCGAGGGCCTGGACTGATGTGTCCAACTACTGAGCGGAGCGCATGCACCCAGAGCCGGTGCTCTGCGACGAGGGAGGCCGCTGCGTTCGGAGGCACAAACAGGCCAAAGGACAAAGATGGGTGAAAATAGATAAATGAAAGGCCAAGGGAAATGGTCCACCCCCACCTTCCCCAACCCACCCTCCCCCCGCCCACCTCCACCAACACCAAGATAAAAAGACACAGGCAGGGAACTGCAGCCGGGAAAAGAACCCCGCTGCCCGATTGGTCCTGGGTGGAATCAATCAGGGGCGGGGAAGCGGTACTGCTGGGCAATTCCTACTTCTCAGAGAAACCAATCACGTGAAGGCTGCTACCATCAGGGGAAACACACCTCTTTCCCGATTGGTCCAGACTGCTCTCAATCATTGGGACCTGATAACAGAAACCATGAAGGCCCATGAAACACGACCTCAAGGACCTGATTGCGAACTGCTAGTCTAGGCGGCAACCAATCCGGCGTGCGGGTTACCATCCCTCATTTGCATATGGCCTAACCGGGCATTGCTTAGCACAACCGTGCAAAAGAGGCAGCTTTTGAAACAGCCGGACGCTGGCTAAAACAGACAGAAAGAAGCAGGGACCACAGAGGACGAGAGGGAGGGCTTCACTGAGTCGATGGCCTTACGACCTGGCAAGGACCTATTGGCTGATCAGCGGAAGGTCCCATGTGCCGTGGAGCGACTGGACTGATGTGTCCGACCATCGAGCCGGAGCTCTGGAGTGCAAGTGCCCAGAAACAGTGCTCCTCAGCGAGAGGGCGCTAGTTCTGGAGCGCATGCGCCCAGAGCCAGTGCTCTGCAACAAGAGGGCGCTGCGATGGGAGGCCCACACAGGCCAGGGAGCAAAGAAATAAATGAAAAACCAATGGAAGTGGCCAAAAAAGAAGAAGAAATATATATAGATATATGTGTGTCTATATATAAATAGATAGAAACACACACACACACACACACACACACATACACATAAATATATACATATAAATACATATATATATACACATATACACATATATACATATATATGTGTGTGTGTGTGTATATATATATAAATATATACATATATATATATATATATATGAGCGTCTCCTGGGCTTCCCTGGTGGTCCAGTGGGTAAGGACACCACTTTGCAGTGGAAGGGGCGCTGGTTCGATCCCTGGCCCGGGAAGATCCCACGTGCTGCCGAGGGCCTGGACTGATGTGTCCAACTACTGAGCGGAGCGCATGCACCCAGAGCCGGTGCTCTGCGACGAGGGAGGCCGCTGCGTTCGGAGGCACAAACAGGCCAAAGGACAAAGATGGGTGAAAATAGATAAATGAAAGGCCAAGGAAATGGTCCACCCCACCTTCCCCAACCCACCTCCCCGCCCACCTCCACCAACACCAAGATAAAAAGACACAGGCAGGGAACTGCAGCCGGGAAAAGAACCCCGCTGCCCGATTGGTCCTGGGTGGAATCAATCAGGGGCGGGGAAGCGGTACTGCTGGGCAATTCCTACTTCTCAGAGAAACCAATCACGTGAAGGCTGCTACCATCAGGGGAAACACACCTCTTTCCCGATTGGTCCAGACTGCTCTCAATCATTGGGACCTGATAACAGAAACCATGAAGGCCCATGAAACACGACCTCAAGGACCTGATTGCGAACTGCTAGTCTAGGCGGCAACCAATCCGGCGTACCGGGTTACCATCCCTCATTTGCATATGGCCTAACCCGGGCATTGCTTAGCACAACCGTGCAAAAGAGGCAGCTTTTTGGAAACAGCCGGACGCTGGCTAAAACAGACAGCAAAAGAAGCAGGGGACCACAGAGGACGAGAGGGACGAAGGGCTTCACTGAGTCGATGGCTATCCGTTTGAGCTGGCTACCTGAGACGATTAGGGACAGGGAGGCCTATTGTGCTGAAATCAGCGGAGTCACAGTCAGACAGGGCAGAGGGTCTCAACTGTACCCTGGGAAAACACACATTCTCCCAGGATTGGTCCTGGCTGTAACCATGCAGGGCTGAGCTGATAGTGTGACCCATGAAGGCACATAATAGGGGAACTCAATGACGGGATGAAGAAATGCTTCTCTGGGCCTTCCCTGGTGGTCTAGTGGGGAAGGAAGCCGCCTTGAAGTGCAAGGGGCGCCGGTTCGATCCCTGGCCTGGGAAGGTCCCATGTGCCGTGGAGCGACTGGACTGATGTGTCCGACCATCGAGCCTGAGCTCTGGAGTGCAAGTTCCCAGAAACAGTGCTCCTCAGCGAGAGGGCGCTAGTTCTGAGCGCATGCGCCCAGAGCCAGTGCTCTGCAACAAGAGGGCGCTGCGATGGGAGGCCCACACAGGCCAGGGAGCAAAGAAATAAATGAAAAACCAATGGAAGTGGCCAAAAAAAAAGAAATATATAGATATATGTGTGTCTATATATAAATAGATAGAAACACACACACACACACACACACACACACATACACATAAATATATACATATAATATATATATAGCATATAACATATATACATATATATGTATATATATGCATATATATATATATATATGGCGCTCCTGGGTTTCCCGGTGGTCCAGTGTGTAAGGACACCACTTTGCAGTGGAAGGGCGCTGGTTCGATCCTGGCCCGGGGAGATCCCACGTGCTGCCGAGGGCCTGGACTGATGTGTCCAACTACTGAGCGGAGCGCATGCACCCAGAGCTGGTGCTCTGCGACGAGGGAGGCCGCTGCGTTCGGAGGCACAAACAGGCCAAAGGACAAAAATGGGTGAAAATAGATAAATGAAAGGCCAAGGGAAATGGTCCACCCCCACCTTCCCCAACTCACCCTCCCCCCGCCCACCTCCACCAACACCAAGAAAAAGACACAGGCAGGAACTGCAGCGGAAAGTACCCGCTGCCCGATTGGTCCTGGGTGGAATCAATCAGGGGCGGGAAGCGGTACTGCTGGACAATTCCTAATTCAATCAGGGCGAAGCGGCTACTGCTGGGCAATTCCCTTCAGAAACCAATCACGTGAAGGCTGCACCATCAGGGAACACACCTCTTTCGATTGGCCAGCTGCTCCAACATGGGACTGATAACAAAACCATGAGGCCCATGAACACGACCTAAGGACCTGATTGAAAGAGCAGGGGACAACAAGCCGGGACGGGTTACATCATCATTTCATGGCCACCTGGGCATTAGGGACGAAGGCCATAGGCAATTTTGGAGACACCGAGACGGGCAAGGAGCTAAAGACGGGAACACAAGGACAGGTGGCGGCTGTCTCATGAGGGCTACCATTTAGGTGGCTCCTGAGCGATTAGGGCGGAACCTATTGTGTGCAGAAGCGTCGCAACCGGAGAGGGGCTCAATGACCCGGGAAAAACAATCTGCCGGTTGGTCCTGGCTGAGTCCAGGGCGGAGGACCCATGAGGCCATCATAGGGGCAAGCGGAGAGAAAATGCTTGGCCTCCGGTAGGGCGTAGGAAGCCGCCTAAGTGCCAAGAGCCGGTCGACAGCGGGAAGATCCCATGTGCCGTGGACGACTGGATGAAGTCCGAATCGAAAGGATGGAGTGGCCCAAACAGAAACAGTGTCTCAGAGGGCGTTATAAGCATGCGCCCAGAGCCAGTCCACAACAAAGGCTCTGCAGGGAGGCCTACACAGGCCAGGGTGAAAATATAATAAAACCAATGGAAGTGAAAAAATAAAAATACATATAGATATATGTGTGTCTATATATAATAGTAACCAGTGCGCAAGACACATAAAATGAAGAATGTTATCCTGGCCGGATATACTATAGAGGGCTGGTGATATATCTAATTGAGCGCCTGGGCTTCCAGGGGCCTGTGGGTAAGGAGCCCTTTGAGTGGAAGGGGACTGGTTCGCCCGGCCAGGAAGGCAATCAAGAGGCCGGGATGGTCCACCCAGCGGACCAATGCACCCCAGCCTCCACAACAAGGGAGCCAGGCAGGCAAAAGGCCAAAGGACAAAGATGGGTGAAAATAGCAAAGGAAACAACATGGGCCACCCCACCTTCCCCAACCACCCTCCGCCCACCTCACCAACACCAGAAAAACACGGCTACTGCACAGAAAAACCCGCTGCCCATTACATCCGGGGAATAATCTTTTCGGGAAGGGTCCGCTGGGCAATCCTGCTCGAAAACAAACACGTGAAGGCTGAACACGAAACACACCCTGTTCCCGATTGCCAGCTGCCGGAACCATCACTGGTAAACCCTATTTGGCCCCTGAAGCACGACCCAAGGCCTGATTGCGAACGCTAGTCTAGGAGGCAACCAATCCGGAACGCGGGTACCACCTCATTTGCATATGGCCAACGGGACAGCCAACCGGAAAAGGGCACTTCGAAAGACCGAGCTGGCTAAAACGAGAGAAGGCAGGGGACCCAGTGGCTGAGAGCAGGGTACACTCAGTCGGGCACCGGTTAGCTGCACCGTGAGAGGTCCAGGAGGAGGCCATTGTGTGCAATCAGCGGAGTCACAGTCAGACAGGGCAGAGGGTCTCAACGTACTGGGAAAACACACATTCCCCAGGATTGGTCCTGGCTGTAACCATGCAGGGCTGAGCTGAAGGTGACCCATGAAGGCACATAAAGGGGAACTCAATGCGGGATGAAGAAATCTTCTCTGGGCCTGGATGGGAATAGCCAGTGGTAAGGACACCACTTTGCAGTGGAAGGGCGCTGGTTCGATCCCTGGCCCGGAGATCCACGTGCTGCCGAGGGCCTGGACTGATGTGTCCAACTACTGAGCGGAGCGCATGCACCCAGAGCTGGTGCTCTGCGACGAGGGAGGCCGCTGCGTTCGGAGGCACAAACAGGCCAAAGGACAAAATGGGTGAAAATAGATAAATGAAAGGCCAAGGGAAATGGTCCACCCCACCTTCCCCAACTCACCTCCCCGCCCACCTCCACCAACACCAAGAAAAAGACACAGGCAGGAACTGCAGCCGGAAAAGTACCCGCTGCCCGATTGGTCCTGGGTGGAATCAATCAGGGGCGGGAAGCGGTACTGCTGGACAATTCCTAATTCAATCAGGGCGGGAAGCGGTACTGCTGCGCAATTCCTACTTCTCAGAGAAACCCATCACGTGAAGGCTGCTACCATCAGGGGAAACACACCTCTCTCCCGATTGGTCCAGACTGCTCTCAATCATTGGGACCTGATAACAGAAACCATGAAGGCCCATGAAACACGACCTCAAGGACCTGATTGCGAACTGCTAGTCTAGGCGGCAACCAATCCGGCGTGCGGGTTACCATCCCTCATTTGCATATGGCCTAACCGGGCATTGCTTAGCACAACCGTGCAAAAGAGGCAGCTTTTTGGAAACAGCCGGACGCTGGCTAAAACAAACAGTAAAAGAAGCAGGGGACCACAGAGGACGAGAGGGACGAAGGGCTTCACTGAGTCGATGGCTATCCATTTGAGGTGGCTACCTGAGACGATTAGGGACAGGGAGGCCTATTGTGCTGCAATCAGCGGAGTCACAGTCAGACAGGGCAGAGGGTCTCAACTGTACCCTGGGAAAACACACATTCTCCCAGGATTGGTCCTGGCTGTAACCATGCAGGGCTGAGCTGATAGTGTGACCCATGAAGGCACATAATAGGGGAACTCAATGACGGGATGAAGAAATGCTTCTCTGGGCCTTCCCAGGTGGTCTAGTGGGGAAGGAAGCCGCCTTGAAGTGCAAGGGGCGCCGGTTCGGTCCCTGGCCTGGGAAGATCCCATGTGCCGTGGAGCGACTGGACTGATGTGTCCGACCATCGAGCCGGAGCTCTGGAGTGCAAGTGCCCAGAAACAGTGCTCCTCAGCGAGAGGGCGCTAGTTCTGGAGCGCATGCGCCCAGAGCCAGTGCTCTGCAACAAGAGGGCTCTGCGATGGGAGGCCCACACAGGCCAGGGTGCAAAGAAATAAATGAAAAACCAATGGAAGTGGCCAAAAAAAAATAAGAAATACATATAGATATATGTGTGTCTATATATAAATAGATAGAAACACACACACACACACACACATAAATATACACATATAAATATATATATACACATATACACATATATACATATAAATATGTGTGCATAAATATATATATATATGAGCGTCTCCTGGGCTTCCCTGGTGGTCCAGTGGGTAAGGACACCACTTTGCAGTGGAAGGGGCGCTGGTTCGATCCCTGGCCCGGGAAGATCCCACGTGCTGCCGAGGGCCTGGACTGATGTGTCCAACTACTGAGCGGAGCGCATGCACCCAGAGCCGGTGCTCTGCGACGAGGGAGGCCGCTGCGTTCGGAGGCACAAACAGGCCAAAGGACAAAGATGGGTGAAAATAGATAAATGAAAGGCCAAGGGAAATGGTCCACCCCCACCTTCCCCAACCCACCCTCCCCCCGCCCACCTCCACCAACACCAAAAAAAAAGACACAGGCAGGGTACTGCAGCCAGGATAAGAAGCCCGCTGCCCGATTGGTCCTGGGTGGAATCAATCAGGGGCGGGGAAGCGGTACTGCTGGGCAAGTCCTACTTCTCAGAGAAACCAATCACGTGAAGGCTGCTACCATCAGGGGAAACACACCTCTTTCCCGATTGGTCCAGACTGCTCTCAATCATTGGGACCTGATAACAGAAACCATGAAGGCCCATGAAACACGACCTCAAGGACCTGATTGCGAACTGCTAGTCTAGGCGGCAACCAATCCGGCGTACCGGGTTACCATCCCTCATTTGCATATGGCCTAACCCGGGCATTGCTTAGCACAACCGTGGAAAAGAGGCAGCTTTTGGAAAGAGCGTTCGTCCCTGGCCTGGGAAGTCCCATGTGCCGTGGAGCGACTGGACTGATGTGTCCGACCATCGAGCCGGAGCTCTGGAGTGCAAGTGCCCAGAAACATGGCTCCTCAGCGAGAGGTCGCTAGTTCTGGAGCGCATGCGCCCAGAGCCAGTGCTCTGCAACAAGAGGGCTCTGCGATGGGAGGCCCACACAGGCCAGGGTGCAAAGAAATAAATGAAAAACCAATGGAAGTGGCCAAAAAAAAATAAGAAATACATATAGATATATGTGTGTCTATATATAAATAGATAGAAACACACACACACACACATACACATAAATATATACATATAAATATATATATATATATACATATACACATATATACATATATATATGTATATATATATGCACATATATATATGAGCGTCTCCTGGGCTTCCCTGGTGGTCCAGTGGGTAAGGACACCACTTTGCAGTGGAAGGGACGCTGGTTCGATCCCTGGCCCGGGAAGATCCCACGTGCTGCCAAGGGCCTGGACTGATGTGTCCAACTACTGAGCGGAGCGCATGCACCCAGAGCCGGTGCTCTGCGACGAGGGAGGCCGCTGCGTTCGGAGGCACAAACAGGCCAAAGGACAAAGATGGGTGAAAATAGATAAATGAAAGGCCAAGGGAAATGGTCCACCCCCACCTTCCCCAACCCACCCTCCCCCCGCCCACCTCCACCAACACCAAAAAAAAAAGACACAGGCAGGGAACTGCACCTGGGAAAAGAACCCCGCTGCCCGATTGGTCCTGGGTGGAATCAATCAGGGGCGGGGAAGCGGTACTGCTGGGCAAGTCCTACTTCTCAGAGAAACCAATCACGTGAAGGCTGCTACCATCAGGGGAAACACACCTCTTTCCCGATTGGTCCAGACTGCTCTCAATCATTGGGACCTGATAACAGAAACCATGAAGGCCCATGAAACACGACCTCAAGGACCTGATTGCGAACTGCTAGTCTAGGCGGCAACCAATCCGGCGTACCGGGTTACCATCCCTCATTTGCATATGGCCTAACCCGGGCATTGCTTAGCACAACCGTGGAAAAGAGGCAGCTTTTTGGAAATAGCCGGACGCTGGCTAAAACAGACAGTAAAAGAAGCAGGGGACCACAGAGGACGAGAGGGACGAAGGGCTTCACTGAGTCGATGGCTATCCGTTTGAGCTGGCTACCTGAGACGGTTAAGGACAGGGAGGCCTATTGTGCTGCAATCAGCGGAGTCACAGTCAGACAGGGCAGAGGGTCTCAACTGTACCCTGGGAAAACACACATTCTCCCAGGATTGGTCCTGGCTGTAACCATGCAGGGCTGAGCTGATAGTGTGACCCATGAAGGCACATAATAGGGGAACTCAATGACGGGATGAAGAAATGCTTCTCTGGGCCTTCCCTGGTGGTCTAGTGGGGAAGGAAGCCGCCTTGAAGTGCAAGGGGCGCCGGTTGGATCCCTGGCCTGGGAAGGTCCCATGTGCCGTGGAGCGACTGGACTGATGTGTCCGACCATCGAGCCGGAGCTCTGGAGTGCAAGTGCCCAGAAACAGTGCTCCTCAGCGAGAGGGCGCTAGTTCTGGAGCGCATGCGCCCAGAGCCAGTGCTCTGCAACAAGAGGGCGCTGCGATGGGAGGCCCACACAGGCCAGGGAGCAAAGAAATAAATGAAAAACCAATGGAAGTGGCCAAAAAAAAAGAAGAAATATATATAGATATATGTGTGTCTATATATAAATAGATAGAAACACACACACACACACACACATACACATAAATATATACATATAAATATATATATATACACATATACAAATATATACATATATATGTGTGTGTGTGTATATATATATATACATATGTATATATATATATATATATATATATATATATATATATATATATATGAGCGTTTCCTGGGCTTCCCTGGTGGTCCAGTGGGTAAGGACACCACTTTGCAGTGGAAGGGGCGCTGGTTCGATCCCTGGCCCGGGAAGATCCCACGTGCTGCCGAGGGCCTGGACTGATGTGTCCAACTACTGAGCGGAGCGCATGCACCAGAGCGTGCGGGTTACCATCCCTCATTTGCATATGGCCTAACCCGGGCATTGCTTAGCACAACCGTGGAAAAGAGGCAGCTTTTTGGAAAGAGCCGGACGCTGACTAAAACAGACAGTAAAAGAAGCAGGGGACCACAGAGGACGAGAGGGACGAAGGGCTTCACTGAGTCGATGGCTATCCGTTTGAGGTGGCTAGCTGAGACGATTAGGGACAGGGAGGCCTATTGTGCTGCAATCAGCGGAGTCACAGTCAGACAGGGCAGAGGGTCTCAACTGTACCCTGGGAAAACACACATTCTCCCAGGATTGGTCCTGGCTGTAACCATGCAGGGCTGAGCTGATAGTGTGACCCATGAAGGCACATAATAGGGGAACTCAATGACGGGATGAAGAAATGCTTCTCTGGGCCTTCCCTGGTGGTCTAGTGGGGAAGGAAGCCGCCTTGAAGTGCAAGGGGCGCCGGTTCGATCCCTGGCCTGGGAAGGTTCCATGTGCCGTGGAGCGACTGGACTGATGTGTCCGACCATCGAGCCGGAGCTCTGGAGTGCAAGTGCCCAGAAACAGTACTCCTCAGCGAGAGGGCGCTAGTTCTGGAGCGCATGCGCCCAGAGCCAGTGCTCTGCAACAAGAGGGCGCTGGGATGGGAGGCCCAGACAGGCCAGGGAGCAAAGAAATAAATGATAAACCAATGGAAGTGGCCAAAAAAAAATAAGATGTATATATAGATATATGTGTGTCTATATATAAATAGATAGAAACACACACACACACACACACATACACATATAAATATATACATATAAATATATATATATACACATATACAAATATATACATATATATGTGTGTGTGTGTGTGTATATATATATGTATATATATATATATATATATATATATATATATATATATATATATATATATATATGAGCCTCTCCTGGGCTTCCCTGGTGTTCCAGTGGGTAAGGACACCACTTTGCAGTGGAAGGGGCGCTGGTTCGATCCCTGGCCCGGGAAGATCCCACGTGCTGCCGAGGGCCTGGACTGATGTGTCCAACTACTGAGCGGAGCGCATGCACCCAGAGCCGGTGCTCTGACGAGGAGGCCGCTGCTCGGAGGCACAAACAGGCCAAAGGACAAAGATGGGTGAAAATAGATAAATAAAAGGGCCCAAAGGGGAAATGGTCCACCCCACCTTCCCCAACCCACCTCCCCGCCCACCTCCACCAACACCAAGAAAAAAAGACACAGGCAGGGAACTGCAGCCGGGAAAAGTACCCCGCTGCCCGATTGGTCCTGGGTGGAATCAATCAGGCCGGGAAGCGGCACTGCTGGGCAATTCCTACTTCTCAGAGAAACCAATCACGTGAAGGCTGCTACCATCAGGGGAAACACACCTCTTTCCCGATTGGTCCAGACTGCTCTCAATCATTGGGACCTGATAACAGAAACCATGAAGGCCCATGAAACACGACCTCAAGGACCTGATTGCGAACTGCTAGTCTAGGCGGCAACCAATCCGGCGTACCGGGTTACCATCCCTCATTTGCATATGGCCTAACCGGGCATTGCTTAGCACAACCGTGCAAAAGAGGCAGCTTTTTGGAAACAGCCGGACGCTGGCTAAAACAGACAGTAAAAGAAGCAGGGGACCACAGAGGACGAGAGGGACGAAGGGCTTCACTGAGTCGATGGCTATCCGTTTGAGCTGGCTACCTGAGACGGTTAAGGACAGGGAGGCCTATTGTGCTGCAATCAGCGGAGTCACAGTCAGACAGGGCAGAGGGTCTCAACTGTACCCTGGGAAAACACACATTCTCCCAGGATTGGTCCTGGCTGTAACCATGCAGGGCTGAGCTGATAGTGTGACCCATGAAGGCACATAATAGGGGAACTCAATGACGGGATGAAGAAATGCTTCTCTGGGCCTTCCCTGGTGGTCTAGTGGGGAAGGAAGCCGCCTTGAAGTGAAAGGGGCGCCGGTTGGATCCCTGGCCTGGGAAGGTCCCATGTGCCGTGGAGCGACTGGACTGATGTGTCCGACCATCGAGCCGGAGCTCTGGAGTGCAAGTGCCCAGAAACAGTGCTCCTCAGCGAGAGGGCGCTAGTTCTGGAGCGCATGCGCCCAGAGCCAGTGCTCTGCAACAAGAGGGCGCTGCGATGGGAGGCCCACACAGGCCAGGGAGCAAAGAAATAAATGAAAAACCAATGGAAGTGGCCAAAAAAGAAGAAGAAATATATATAGATATATGTGTGTCTATATATAAATAGATAGAAACACACACACACACACACACACAACATATAAATATATACATATAAATATATATATATATACACATATACACATATACACATATATATATGTATATATGTATATATGTGTGTGTATATATATATATATATATATATATATATATGAGCGTCTCCTGGACTTCCCTGGTTGTCCAGTGGGTAAGAACACCACTTTGCAGTGGAAGGGGCGCTGGTTCGATCCCTGGCCTAGGAAGATCCCACGTGCTGCCGAGGGCCTGGACTGATGTGTCCAACTACTGAGCGGAGCGCATGCACCCAGAGCCGGTGCTCTGCGACGAGGGAGGCCGCTGCGTTCGGAGGCACAAACAGGCCAAAGGACAAAGATGGGTGAAAATAGATAAATGAAAGGGCAAGGAAATGGTCCACCCCACCTTCCCCAACCCACCTCCCCGCCCACCTCCACCAACACCAAGATAAAAGACACAGGCAGGAACTGCAGCCGGAAAAGAACCCGCTGCCCGATTGGTCCTGGGTGGAATCAATCAGGGGCGGGGAAGCGGTACTGCTGGGCAATTCCTACTTCTCAGAGAAACCAATCACGTGAAGGCTGCTACCATCAGGGGAAACACACCTCTTTCCCGATTGGTCCAGACTGCTCTCAATCATTGGGACCTGATAACAGAAACCATGAAGGCCCATGAAACACGACCTCAAGGACCTGATTGCGAACTGCTAGTCTAGGCGGCAACCAATCCGGCGTACCGGGTTACCATCCCTCATTTGCATATGGCCTAACCCGGGCATTGCTTAGCACAACCGTGCAAAAGAGGCAGCTTTTTGGAAACAGCCGGACGCTGGCTAAAACAGACAGCAAAAGAAGCAGGGGACCACAGAGGACGAGAGGGACGAAGGGCTTCACTGAGTCGATGGCTATCCGTTTGAGCTGGCTACCTGAGACGATTAGGGACAGGGAGGCCTATTGTGCTGAAATCAGCGGAGTCACAGTCAGACAGGGCAGAGGGTCTCAACTGTACCCTGGGAAAACACACATTCTCCCAGGATTGGTCCTGGCTGTAACCATGCAGGGCTGAGCTGATAGTGTGACCCATGAAGGCACATAATAGGGGAACTCAATGACGGGATGAAGAAATGCTTCTCTGGGCCTTCCCTGGTGGTCTAGTGGGGAAGGAAGCCGCCTTGAAGTGCAAGGGGCGCCGGTTCGATCCCTGGCCTGGGAAGGTCCCATGTGCCGTGGAGCGACTGGACTGATGTGTCCGACCATCGAGCCTGAGCTCTGGAGTGCAAGTTCCCAGAAACAGTGCTCCTCAGCGAGAGGGCGCTAGTTCTGGAGCGCATGCGCCCAGAGCCAGTGCTCTGCAACAAGAGGGCGCTGCGATGGGAGGCCCACACAGGCCAGGGAGCAAAGAAATAAATGAAAAACCAATGGAAGTGGCCAAAAAAAAAGAAGAAATATATATAGATATATGTGTGTCTATATATAAATAGATAGAAACACACACACACACACACACACACACACACATACACATAAATATATACATATAAATATATATATATACACATATACACATATATACATATATATGTATATATATATGCATATATATATATATATATGAGCGTCTCCTGGGTTTCCCCGGTGGTCCAGTGTGTAAGGACACCACTTTGCAGTGGAAGGGGCGCTGGTTCGATCCCTGGCCCGGGGAGATCCCACGTGCTGCCGAGGGCCTGGACTGATGTGTCCAACTACTGAGCGGAGCGCATGCACCCAGAGCTGGTGCTCTGCGACGAGGGAGGCCGCTGCGTTCGGAGGCACAAACAGGCCAAAGGACAAAGATGGGTGAAAATAGATAAATGAAAGGCCAAGGGAAATGGTCCACCCCCACCTTCCCCAACCCACCCCCCCCCCGCCCACCTCCACCAACACCAAGAAAAAAAGACACAGGCAGGGAACTGCAGCCGGGAAAAGTACCCCGCTGCCCGATTGGTCCTGGGTGGAATCAATCAGGGGCGGGGAAGCGGTACTGCTGGACAATTCCTAATTCAATCAGGGGCGGGGAAGCGGTACTGCTGGGCAATTCCTACTTCTCAGAGAAACCAATCACGTGAAGGCTGCTACCATCAGGGGAAACACACCTCTTTCCCGATTGGTCCAGACTGCTCTCAATCATTGGGACCTGATAACAGAAACCATGAAGGCCCATGAAACACGACCTCAAGGACCTGATTGCGAACTGCTAGTCTAGGCGGCAACCAATCCGGCGTACCGGGTTACCATCCCTCATTTGCATATGGCCTAACCCGGGCATTGCTTAGCACAACCGTGCAAAAGAGGCAGCTTTTTGGAAACAGCCGGACGCTGGCTAAAACAAACAGTAAAAGAAGCAGGGGACCACAGAGGACGAGAGGGACGAAGGGATTCACTGAGTCGATGGCTATCCATTTGAGGTGGCTACCTGAGACGATTAGGGACAGGGAGGCCTATTGTGCTGCAATCAGCGGAGTCACAGTCAGACAGGGCAGAGGGTCTCAACTGTACCCTGGGAAAACACACATTCTCCCAGGATTGGTCCTGGCTGTAACCATGCAGGGCTGAGCTGATAGTGTGACCCATGAAGGCACATAATAGGGGAACTCAATGACGGGATGAAGAAATGCTTCTCTGGGCCTTCCCTGGTGGTCTAGTGGGGAAGGAAGCCGCCTTGAAGTGCAAGGGGCGCCGGTTCGGTCCCTGGCCTGGGAAGATCCCATGTGCCGTGGAGCGACTGGACTGATGTGTCCGACCATCGAGCCGGAGCTCTGGAGTGCAAGTGCCCAGAAACAGTGCTCCTCAGCGAGAGGGCGCTAGTTCTGGAGCGCATGCGCCCAGAGCCAGTGCTCTGCAACAAGAGGGCTCTGCGATGGGAGGCCCACACAGGCCAGGGTGCAAAGAAATAAATGAAAAACCAATGGAAGTGGCCAAAAAAAAATAAGAAATACATATAGATATATGTGTGTCTATATATAAATAGATAGAAACACACACACACACACACACATAAATATACACATATAAATATATATATATACACATATACACATATATACATATAAATATGTGTGCATAAATATATATATATATGAGCGTCTCCTGGGCTTCCCTGGTGGTCCAGTGGGTAAGGACACCACTTTGCAGTGGAAGGGGCGCTGGTTCGATCCCTGGCCCGGGAAGATCCCATGTGCTGCCGAGGGCCTGGACTGATGTGTCCAACTACTGAGCGGAGCGCATGCACCCAGAGCCGGTGCTCTGCGACGAGGGAGGCCGCTGCGTTCGGAGGCACAAACAGGCCAAAGGACAAAGATGGGTGAAAATAGATAAATGAAAGGCCAAGGGAAATGGTCCACCCCCACCTTCCCCAACCCACCCTCCCCCCGCCCACCTCCACCAACACCAAAAAAAAAAGACACAGGCAGGGAACTGCAGCCAGGAAAAGAACCCCGCTGCCCGATTGGTCCTGGGTGGAATCAATCAGGGGCGGGGAAGCGGTACTGCTGGGCAAGTCCTACTTCTCAGAGAAACCAATCACGTGAAGGCTGCTACCATCAGGGGAAACACACCTCTTTCCCGATTGGTCCAGACTGCTCTCAATCATTGGGACCTGATAACAGAAACCATGAAGGCCCATGAAACACGACCTCAAGGACCTGATTGCGAACTGCTAGTCTAGGCGGCAACCAATCCGTCGTACCGGGTTACCATCCCTCATTTGCATATGGCCTAACCCGGGCATTGCTTAGCACAACCATGGAAAAGAGGCAGCTTTTTGGAAATAGCCGGACACTGGCTAAAACAGACAGTAAAAGAAGCAGGGGACCACAGAGGACGAGAGGGACGAAGGGCTTCACTGAGTCGATGGCTATCCGTTTGAGGTGGCTACCTGAGACTGTTAGGGACAGGGAGGCCTATTGTGCTGCAATCAGCGGAGTCACAGTCAGACAGGGCAGAGGGTCTCAACTGTACCCTGGGAAAACACACATTCTCCCAGGATTGGTCCTGGCTGTAACCATGCAGGGCTGAGCTGATAGTATGACCCATGAAGGCACATAATAGGGGAACTCAATGACGGGATGAAGAAATGCTTCTCTGGGCCTTCCCTGGTGGTCTAGTGGGGAAGGAAGCCGCCTTGAAGTGCAAGGGGCGCCGGTTCGGTCCCTGGCCTGGGAAGATCCTATGTGCCGTGGAGCGACTGGACTGATGTGTCCGACCATCGTGCCGGAGCTCTGGAGTGCAAGTGCCCAGAAACAGTGCTCCTCAGCGAGAGGGCTCTAGTTCTGGAGCACATGCGCCCAGAGCCAGTGCTCTGCAACAAGAGGGCGCTGAGATGGGAGGCTCACACAGGCCAGGGAGTAAAGAAATAAATGATAAACCAATGGAAGTGGCCAAAAAAAAATAAGAAGTATATATAGATATATGTGTGTCTATATATAAATAGATAGAAACACACACACACACACACACACACACACACACACACATACACATATAAATATATACATATAAATATATATATATACACATATACAAATATATACATATATATGTGTGTGTGTGTATATATATATATACATATGTATATATATATATACATATATATATATATATATATGAGCGTCTCCTGGGCTTCCCTGGTGGTCCAGTGGGTAAGGACACCACTTTGCAGTGGAAGGGGCGCTGGTTGGATCCCTGGCCCGGGGAGATCCCACGTGCTGCCGAGGGCCTGGACTGATTTGTCCAACTACTGAGCGGAGCGCATGCACCCAGAGCCGGTGCTCTGCGACGAGGGAGGCCGCTGCGTTCGGAGGCCCAAACAGGCCAAAGGACAAAGAT